>OU611987.1:5002500-10002500 GCA_914767915.1 Agriopis aurantiaria
ACAAGTTTAATAAATAATAGGCTCTTAAGGGTTTTTTTCATTAATAATTTATAAGTAGTGTTGAATTTTGTCGTTGGATTTTAATACAAGAAGTTCAATATAAAAAAAAAACTTTTAATAGGCTCTTAAAATTATAATGAGACAAAAATTAACAAAAAACAAAAATTAACAAAAATAGCAAGGAGATTATTACATTACTCAATTTCAGTAAAAAAAAAAAAAATAGGTATATAAAACTCTCTATTTACTAGGTAAACCTTCCTCTCCAGTTTTATTTTACATTTGGCCTGGAAACAAACATAATGAAATAGTAAGTGGATTGTTTCTTATCTAATCCATTTACTATTGATTGATTTAGGAAGTGCCTTTGCTTAGAATCATGTTAGCCAATAACAAGTTGAGTTATCATGCTTTGAGGAATGCTAATAGTCTTAACATTATAGCAGATATAATGGTGTGTCCTTGTTTATTGATTTGATGCACTTACACAAATTGGTGGTGGCCTTCATTTCGCATGCACTTTACGGTGCATTAAAATCTAGATGTAAATAAAAAAACATCAAAATCAGACTGCTCCGTAAAAAGCTATGCGTGGTGTATAAATAAAAAAATATAAGCGTCGATTAGAGAACCTCCACTTCTTTTTATCGTCGGTTTAAAATTTAATACTACTCACTGACTAACACATCATGAAATCTCAAATACTACTTTACCTAAAAAGCTGAAACACATTTGACACAGGTAATTTCATTATGGGGTTTAGAGGTCCGCTAAGAATAGACTATACGAAAAGGCCGAATTGAAGGGGACATAAGGGAGTTAAAATTTCATATGGAAATCTGTGCCTACCCAGTCGCGGGCAAAAGCTAATCATACTAATATTATGAATGCAAAAAGTTTGTTAGTTTGTTCATTCCTCTTTCACACAGCAACAGAGCAATCGATTGACCTGATTTTTTGCATAGGTATAGTTCAAGGGCTGGAAAGTGACTTGGCTACTTTTCATCATCATCACCATTTTTCATCACTACGCGGGTGAAACCGCGGGGTGCAGCTAGTCATGAATAAAACTGTGTAGCTTGTCTATACTAATATTATAAAGAGGAAAGATTTGTTTGTTTGTTTGCATTGAATAGGCTCCGAAACTACTGAGCCGATTTGAATAATTATTTCACTGTTGGGAAGCTACACTATCCCCAGGTGACATAGGCTATATTATATTTTCAGAAAAAATAGGTATCCTTACTAAAACTCCAATAATGTAACCCAAGGTGTAAAAAATAAGACACGTGCGAAGCCGGGATGCGTTGCTAGTATATAATAATTTGTGTATGATTGTCATCAGAAACAATGGGGCGCTACACGGGGAAGAAATGTCGACTATTGTCGATGTTGTGGCTGACGGGGGGCTTCTTCTTTGTCGAGCTGATCGTCGGATACATCACCAACTCCATGGCCCTAGTCGCAGACTCGTTTCACATGCTCAGCGATGTTGCAGCACTCGTCATCGCATTTCTATCAGTCAAAGTAAGTATTAACACAAAATAAATCAGTTAAAAAATTACTAAATAATATCACGCTCTATAAAGGCGCTCGTCTAGATAATGTAACTATAATAATAAGCAAAAAAAAAGGAAAACGTAAATGCACAATAGTCCTGTAGTAATTTAATTTGTTATTAAGTACTGTCCATGTGGACACTGTCTAAACCTTGGACTCCTTATATATCGTCAGAGATATCAGATAGCCTCGAGTATTTTGCTAGTGGAACGACGATGCAAGCATTGCTAGAATGAAGTCAACAGCCAAGCCTCAGCGAACATGCTGGTCGAACTGGAGTAACGCGGTAGCTTCATAAGAGCCTGGAATTTAGAGCGTTTGGAGCGTCATTATAGAGTTATTTTCTTCTAATGCAGGTCTTTTTGCGTATTTGTTTAATAACTTCTTGGGCATTCTTGTTCACATTCCTATTGTACCAAAATCTTCAGCTGATGAACTATCTTAAGCATGATGAGATATTGACGGTCTTTTCTTAATTCAGCTAGGATTCCTAGAACGTACCCGAACCGTAATCTGATCTACAAGTAAATATACAGAAAATTTCATCATCTCCCACTCGCATAGCATGACATAATTATTCTATGCTCTATGCATATTATACATACAGCATAGAATAAACCCACAAGATAGACGAACGATCGTAAAGAGACCGCAGGGAAACGCTTGCTGCAGGCCGCTTCCAACTGGCCCTTTTGGAGATCGATGGGGGAGGCGTATGTCCAGCAGTGGACGTCCTATGGCTGAAATGATGATGATGATAAAATAGATAAGTATCATAGTAGATATGTAGTATATTATAGGCACCTTGCATACTATAAAATGTATTTTTCCAACACATTTCGATGACTCATCCCAATAACGGGAAGTGAACATGGGGATATCCTTGTGATTTTTATATTCTCAGAATAACGTAACTCAGATTTCCTGAACTGGTATTTTACCAATTATAAAGCAATACTTTACGTTGAAATCGTTTGATTATGTAAATTAACATACGATTCCAATAGTAAATTGTTTTGTTATTTATTTTAAACCAGTTGTAGTCTCTTTCAAATAGTCTGACATCATGAATGAAATTCGATATTAATCTTGTCGCATTTAGGAATACTAAAATGACAAGACTTTAAATTGAATGAAAAATAATGAGTATCATGCCTGGGGTTAGGGTCATACAGTCTGGACCGTAAAAAGTTTGTGTAAACGAAATTACTCAAATGCAGAATGACTGTGTAGGCGAAATGTCTAAGTAGCATAAAGTCTAGATTGCAGAAAGACTATTTAGACAAAATATCCTAGTTGCACGAAGACCGTTTAAACAAAAAACCTTGATTTCAATAACTTATTATGCTTATGTTGCCGGGATGAACAGATGCTTGCTTGTGAAATTGTAATACAGGTACCTAAGTACTTATTTGTAAACGTTAGGTGTATTTATTATTTTTTGTTTTCTTTTATTTTTAATATTTTAATTTATTTAAGTTTGCGCTATTATGTAAGTGCGTATAGTGAAGCTTAGTATCGATACAAACAGCTTAGTTTTTCGATACTAATTTAAATTAATTATGTGTTTAAATATGAAATAAATGATTTTTTTTTTAAAACCAGTCGCTGCGTAGCGGGGCTTTAAAAATATTCCTTGTGATATCATAAGGACTAAACCTGGCAGGCATTCAGTGTGGATTCATCGGTTTTACGATCCAGACTATATGTTCCCAACCCTGCGAGAGTTCGCACCTCTAGTTAAGTCATTAATTTTAATACATTAATGAGTCATGGCAACGTCTTCACCATGAGCTCATTTTCGCCCACTGCAGCGTATATTATAGCCTCTCCCTTACATAGTCCTCTCTGTTTTCGTCTAGTCTTGACTAATTTTCCTTGTCAACATTGGCCTATATTTGTCCACTGGGCATTATGACAGGGCTATCGGACCGGGACGTCAGTAAAGGACTTTATCACTACCAATTAGGTCTATCCTAACGGACGCCATCAAGCTCGGTCGTCAGCTGCCGTTTTCTGAAACCAATCGGAAAGCTTCGCTTCGAGATATACATTCTCCGTTATCTACATCCAGCGAGACAAACATAATTTATTGCAAACACAAATAGGTAACAATACAAATCACTGTAGGGGCCTGCCTTTTGCGTTAGTTGGAAACTGTGTTGCTAAAGGCAGCGTCTTCTAAGCTGCGCCGAACCTAGCTTTTGATCAGGGTAGAGCGAGATTATCTTTCGGCGCATTTTATTTCTGAAAAATTTCGACAAGGAATGTATAATTTTTCCGGAATAAAAAGTAGCCCGTGTGCTAATCCATGATAAGTATGTTTCCACTTCAAATTTTTATGTTGGTAACAAATAATGCAAGTGTGCCTTATTGTTCGCAAAATATTTTTTTGCTTTTGGTATTCTGGCTCCCCTTGCTATCTGGCGCCTAGAGCGACCGCTCCTCTCGCTCTACCTCTGGGCTGGCACTGCTTCCAGAAGTATGGGGGTATGTTTTAGAATTATTATTATATAAAAAAAAAAAATAGACAGAGACGGAGAATGTAGATCTCGAATAGCGCAGATGCTCCAGCATCCAGTTTCTTCCCCACATCTTCTTCTCTGCATCCAGTTTCTGCCCCACTGAGTGAAGTTTGTTACTCTACCAAGCCGCAGAGCTTTCCAAACGTTTGCGTATTCCGTGCTCTCCACTCTTAGAACTTGTCTACCTCAGTGGTTCTCCGTCAAATGTGGCCACTGGGGCCAGCCCAGTGAACTGATCTATGTTCTACAAATTATGTTTTTTTCCCCAGATGTCACCAAAGAAATGGTCAAAGAACACCTTCGGGTGGGCGCGAGCCGAAGTACTAGGTGCTTTGGTCAACGCTGTGTTCCTCGTAGCTCTATGCTTCAGCATCACCGTGGAGGCTGTGAAGAGATTCATCGAGACTGAGGTCATCCATGATGCCGAGATGCTAGTAGCCGTCGGGGCTCTCGGCTTATTGCTCAATATTGTTGGACTGTTTCTATTCCATGGTAAGTTTATATTTCCAAGCCCTCGATTATCTATATTTGCAAAATTTCATCAAGATCGGCTTAGCCGTGAAATTGTAACAAACATTCATAAGGGCAGTTACTTTGACATCCATAATAACATTACAGACATTACAGTGTAACTAACACTCAACTTCGTAATGACTGATAAAACCATAACGAATATACCTAAAAAACCGTATTTGTTTTTATATTAGTTTATTTATTTTTATATTAGTTTATTTATTTTTATTTCGTAGTGGTGTACTGTGTTTCTGCCTGTACCATGACTTGACCAAACGGATCCAACGGAAGACCAGCGCTGGTTAACAGCCGGCATTATGCTGAGTTCGGGCCGATCCTGTAGGGTAGCAAGTGAGACCGCGGGGCGCTGCTTGTAGTTAAACATAGCTAAATCTGGTGCGGCTCTCAGCATTTGTGATATCATAAGGACTCGATAGAAAACTATCATTGAAACAAAATCAATAAAGTGCGAAGGAATATTTAGAACAATAACTTTCAATTCCTAAACAAAAACTAATTATAGTTAATTAGTTTTTGCACCACCACCATCAATGCAAGTCGGTGGCCAAACAGCTCCAACTGCTCCTACTTTCCGGGATGTATCCATTCCGATAACTGACCAGCTTGAGCTTTTGGGCGTTTCTCTGACATCAACCCTCAATTTTGGCTCCTATATTGAGAGCAAGACTCAATTGGCTGCCAAAAAGCTGGGTATCCTATCGAAGGTGCGACAGTACTTCACGTCGGAACAGTTGCTATCACTGTACCAAGCACAAGTTCGGTCGTGCATGGAGTACTGCTCTCGCCTTTGGGATGGATCAGCTAAGTACCAGCTTGAGGCATTGGAATCTATAAACGTGCCAAGAAGCTCATCAGCAATGAATCTTTAGTTCGGACTAAGCTTCTTAGTCTTGAGCATCGACGTAATGTTGCTAGTCTATCGGTTTTTTATCGGATACATTTCGGAGAGTGCATCGGATCTGCACGATCTAATTCCCTCCTGCCCATTTTTCTATCGGACTGCCAGAGCGGGCACGAAAAATCGTCACCGCTTTATGGTTGATATTCCGAAAACCCGTACGAAGCGCTTGGATTCCACATTTATTGTGCGAACTGCTAGTCTGTGGAATGCGCTGCCTGAATGGGTGTTCCCCGATGGTTACAATCTGGGTGTCTTCAAATCACGAGTGAATCGGTTTCTTCTAGGCAAGCGTGCTCCAACGTAGACCGCATAATCGCTTAACATCGGGCGTAATGGTGGTCAAACCCAAGCCTATTAATTATTTTAAAAATAAAAACAGGTCAGGTATTATTCTGAACTGGTATTTATAGGTATTCAAGTTAAACCAATAACACAATTTAGTTTACATGTGCACATTATTGAGGCGCAAAACAAACTGCTAAATGGATAGGAAACTGTATGGCTTACTTTTTGTTGTTTACACATTGATTTACTAACAAATTGATGTTGGATCCAGTACAATCTTCCTCTACTCTTCTACTCTTACTACCCCTATTCTCTTTTCTTACTCTCTACTCTAACTTAATTTCCCATATTCCCATATTCATAACTTAAGATCCCATATTTACAATGATTTTGTTAGGCATGCTGTGTTTACAACTAGAAGCGTGTCTTCAATTTACACTTATTTATTATGTGTCTTCATGTGTATCTCTAGTAAACGTGTTAATTACACGGTTACCATGGTTACAAAACTAAACTAATCGGATAAGTCTTCCGATTTAATGCTACATTCTCTTGACAAACGCGTCCGTAACGCGCTAACTTGATCCACGTTAATTTGACAGTTTAAAACGAGCGAGTCTGAAATATCATCGCGTTAGCAAACTTGACATTTCTAATTCCACGTAGATAACGTAACGCAGCCGCGTTACGAGCTTATGGGGTCATAGACAATTAGGGCACAGAGTCCATTTTTCAATTACATTTTCATGTTATAACGTCACACGTATATAGCATGAATTCTCATATGATAATAGAGAATAAGAGCCCAGGCCTTTTCAGACAACACCGATATGCATTCTGTGAAGAATCTAGAAATCTAAATATAAAAGCAGTATTACGACAAAACCTAGTTCCCAACGTCCAGACAGCAAGAGCTAGATACCACAAAAACAATTTAAAAATATACCACCTACTTAGCTTACCTACTGGATTACTAATCTTGTTTGACCTCGTCACAAAAAAACATCGTTACTTTTTCATTATATGATTTGGTGTTTATTAATTCTGTTCAATAAATGAAGCGACTAATCAAGGTACAATGACTTATGTTATACAAATACTTGATAATAATTATAACTTTTTGATACATTGAAATTCAAAATATACCCCTGTTGAATCTGTAGATTCTTATATCGTGATATTATTACTTTGTCTCTTTACGCAAGGTTACCGGAATGATGGTACTAAACCGAAAGGTGGTCATTATCACAAACAACTTTAATATGGGACCAAGACTGAAATCATGATAAACTGAATCAGACAGACGTGATTTTTGCATAGAGGGAGTAACATAGGATACTTTACATCCCGGAAAATGTACACGTCCTAAAGGGAATGTCTTCGTAGATGACACTGCGGGGAGCAGCTAGACAAGTGGCGATGTAGAGGTTAAACGCAAGCCTATTAAAAAAAAGTAACACCGATCTTTGTTCCAGATCATGGTCACGGCCATTCGCACGGCGGCGTCCCACCCCCATCAAACGTGAGACATCTCACAGAGATCGTCAACAGCAACGCAGACATGGCTCTCGGGCACAACGCCACTGACACAGAAGAAACCGACGAGATGATGGTACCACCTAAATCTGACAAGACACCCAATAACAACAAGCAGCCTTGCAGATCGGGCAGTGATCCTGGACATATGAACATGAAGGGCGTCTTTTTGCATGTCCTCTCTGATGCTTTAGGTAAGTACGCAAAGGCTCATATCTCATAGAAATTTACTGTAATGCAGACAGTGCATTACATAGCTTGTTGTGCTTCTCGGCGATTTATGGAAAGAATGTTCGGCTTTTCTGTGAGATCATATCCGTCTGTTCTGTGAGAAGTAATTTACGGCATAGAAGCTTTACTTATGAAGCGCCAACTTAGATGGTGTGGGCACTTACTGCGTATGGAAGATCATCGCTTGCCAAAAGCTGTCTTCTACTCTGTTTCGGCAGATGGTAAGCGTAAAGAAGGCCAGCATTTTCAATATAAGGACGTCCTTAAAAGAAATCTCAAGAAATCTAGAATTGATCCTGGCAGCTGGGAGAAGCTTGTAACACGTAGATCATCGTGGCAAAATACAATCTATAAGAAGGTCTAGCGTTTGAAGAAAACCGCCTCGAAAATCTATACCATAAACGCCAATTCAAAAGAAAGACCTAAAGTCCTTTTATAACCATACCTTTGATTCTTCTGGCCACCTCTACTGCACAGTTTACGATCGGGTCTTCAAAACTAAGTTTGGCCTAGCAAGTCACATTAGGGCTCATAACAGGTTTTTTTGGAAAACAATAATAAATGGTGGGTAGCCTTCATTGAAATCTATGAGGAGTGAGGAGGACTATATTTTATTTATATTAAACAGGAATTACTCACGTAAGGTTGAGCCGCTCACTCCGACTGTAGTTTAAACCGCATTAGACAGTCTTTTTTTAAGGTGAATGACTATATTTTAAATTCACCAGAAAGCCAAATTAAGCCATCGACAGCATAGTTCATTAGCAAGCTGCAGTGGCAATGGGCCAGTCATATATGTCGCTGAACCGATAACCGTTGGAGTAGACGTGTTCTAGAGTGGACTAGATGGAGTAACGATGTAAGGCCGCTGGCAGTGGCTAGAAGCGAAAAGCCGAAAAATCGGGCTTTGGAGAAGCCTATGTCTAGCAGTGAACTGATTATGATGATAGTGATGATGCAGACAGTGCCCTCGGGGACAAACGCTATGCATGTTTTGGTGTAACTGCAAGCACCGGATAGCAAGCATGCTCTTTCAGCAGTTTAGTAAATAGATTTGTAAAAGTTTTTCTTTGCCCTGCTTTAGGCTTTAAGGCTGCGCCTAATGCCAGAAAAAAATCAGATTTCACCCGCGCGATTTCACCAGATTTTTATCTACACTGCTTGGTTTAGAGTCGAAAATCGCATGATACAGTTGTGATTATGATGGCTTTGAGCTACAGGTTATAATTTTACGTGGGATTTTATTTAATATTTAAAAGTATAAACGTGAAATAAAAAAACTATGCGATTATTTTAGTCAATCATTAGCCTGGCTGCAATTCATAAAAAATAATGTGGTGTTGTCGCTGATAATTTAGAGCATTTTAATTAAAACCGTATTTATGTGCTTGATTCGTATACATTTTTTTTTTCAAGAAACTAGATTCTTTTATAAAATTCTACACGATTATTGGTCTTCTACAGGTTTAATCACCTCCTATAGTATTTTTTTTTATCTGAACATTTAGGTTTGTTATTAATAAACTGTGTATTTGAAAATACACTTTTTGCGTAATTTTTGGATTGGTCCTGCTCTTAACATGCTATGGGAATTCCCATATATTCCAGTTTCCACCCACGATCAACCTACTTTGATAACTGCCTATCACCTTATCTCGTTCATACCAAATATTAGCAAACGTCTATCAAAACCTATAAATAAAATTGTGATGCCCAAAATTTGGCCAGCTTAAAGATTTTCGGTTATTAGTCATTTTTAACTGGTGATTGAAAAACAATTGTTTCAGTCGATGGCGTCACATATCAGACTTTCGAAGGTGATTGCACCTTCACCACACAAAAATAATAACCGTCTTTTGTTGTTATTCAATAGTAAAAGTCAATATTTTACTGTTCAGTTGCTGCCTAAATTTACCTGCTAGGTACAAACTAAAGGGCAGTTTGCTGGTGTGGTGTCTGTGGTAGCCTAAGCCACACACTTCAAGAGCTTAGGATTGATAATTCGTTATTTATGGTGTCTAAATTGCAGAAATACAACCTACTCTTCCAAATCTAATTTGTTCTGATAAGTACAAATTATGCGTATATGGTGTTTCTATATGTTCTAGAAACCACAATGACAGTACCCCAGTTTTTTCTGCTCTTTCGTAATACCCAAGTGACACGGCCTTTTAATTTCGTCAGCTTTGCCGGTCATTGATCAAATGTAAATAACCCTCGTAGTAATTAACCCGTTCACCTTGACATTGACGGTACTTTCCATAAGGAAGCCGATTTATTCGATTTCGTTGATATATACATTTGAAACCCGGATTTAAACTTAGTAATTACATAATTTGTTTGAATGAAATTAAAGATTCTAAAGACGATGTGGAAGATAAGAGGGTGGAGGAAAATATAAGGTGGACAGGCCTAATAGGATACTTAAAACTTGCGAGAAATAACTTAAAGCGATTTAAATAAAATCCACGGGTTTTGGCCAGTTCCATCTATCTCCCCAAGTCTTCACCCTAAAAACTTCCACCATGGTGACAAATTGACTCTATTATTCCCATTTTCCCCCAGCTTAATTTTACAATGAGAATTTGAGCAACTGTGTTTGAAGTCGGAGACCTTAAAGCACCCTAAAACTGACAATAGAGTTAGCCTATTCGAACATACATTATAGATAATTTCAATACAAAATTCAACCTTATTACATTAATGTCAAGTGCGATATGATTCAGAATTAAATTGAATCGACCTTCCTCCGTAAACAATGTCTACGAAGAAATTGGCTACTGAGAACTGGACAGGTTTTCGTGACTGTAATAAACTTAGCCGCCAATGACTATGCTTTGTACATATTTGAACGTCTCACGAGGCAAGGTGTGTGCTTTGCTTAGGCATTGTTAGTTCAATAGTAACTTTACTTGACATATTAAGTAAGTGCGATGCAGGGAGTAACTTTTCGCTAATATTAATGGACATTTTGATATTCAATTGGGGGCTTTACTATCATTTCAGATTATGCTATACAGAAACGGTTGTACTAAGTCGAAAGTACCTCTTTGTACTCATCTATGTGAATAACTTTTACCATACGACCAACCCTGAATTCGCGAAATTATTTCAGCTGTTCCAATACAATCCGCGACTCTGATGTAAATTATTTTTTTCTAGGAAGAGCTGATTTAGGGTTGCACGGAAAAAGTTGTACAATGAGATCCTTTTAGCTTAGTACCACCGTTCCGTGTAGCCCTGTATAGCGTGTACACACAAAATGTATGCAATCGATACTGTCGTGCTATCGAAGCTAATACAGCGCGGTACGCGGGTAAATCGTAAAAAACCCTAGCAATGCCCACGAATTATGCATTCTTTACGAAAAATGTATTGAAAAATTTACATCGCATACTCATCGAGATACAATTCCTATAGAGTCACAATTTCTCAATGAAACAGTCAAAAAAAGTCCGAGCGTCATTGTACATACATATACATCGTATCAATTATATACTTCACAATGCCATATTTACTCCAATTTAGACGTTATGTCGCTTGCATAGTGTTCAACGTTAGTTGTGCGATGACATATATCATCGTATAGTCAACCATAGTACCACCATATGTCATTGTAGCTCTGGCATCGCGCGGCGTGGTAGTCGGGTCGCAGTTACCTTGTAACTAACCAAAAACTCTGCGCAATTCATAGCGTGCGCCGAGTTTTGGTTCGGTTTTTTTTCTGATTGTGACTCTATATTTACCTATTGTATCTCGATGCGCTTACTCTATTATATTAAGTAGGTATAGGTACATATATATTATGTAAATCTATATAAATACAAAAGCGAAACACTCCTTACTCATTCACTCACTGAAAGACTCATGAAATTTTGAAAATTATTTGACCTAAGGAGCTGAAATTTGGCATATATTTCTTTAGAGCGTAGAGATCCGCTGAGAAGAGAATGCGAAAGGGCTAAATAAAGGGAAGCAAGTGGAGGTTGAAATTTTACCTAAATAATCTACGCGTATGAAGTCGCGGGTAATAATATACCTATAGTTTTCAATGTTTGTTGCTAAACTATCGCTCTATGCAGTAAAGCGACACAAACATAAATATTTTCGTTTCTATCTAAAATATTTTTTTAACTCGTTACATGCAGAAAACCTTAAAGCGATTAATCATCATCAGCATACTTTTTTCTTTTTATTCTTTACCACGAAGTTTTATTTGTCAGATGGCCTAAAAACTCTGGCTTCAGGGCAAGCCACTAAACCTATACGAACTTACTTTTGTTTGATCTCTGGCCAATAAGGATTAAATCATGCTAATTACGTTAGCGGCAACCGGAGGGTCAAAAAAACCCGAAATGATTATAAAAAGAATTAATTAAAATAAAATTACATCTAAATTAAGCTAGTGTCTACTTCGAGGTCGGAAGTCAAAATGTCCTCTCCTGCACTCGGCGTGGCTCCACGTGCCATCTATTGGGGTCACCCTGCGTCGGAGATTCCTTGTTGATGGTTTGTTGGACTGCTGCGACGTCAGCGATCTTCCTCGAGGAGCGCTACATAATTTGCTTTTACAAGCTTTTATTTAACTTGCAATGTTTGTATGTTAGTTTATTTAGGTCAAATCTTGCAAGCTTAATTAGAATCCTCGTATCCAACGGAGTTGAATTTTTACATAAATAAATATTCGGAACATTTTTGCACACACGGTCATCTGACCCCAAACTAAGCAAAGCTTGTGATATGGTAACATGTTGGGTCAGTTCTAATGACAATACATTTTTATCGTAAGTATGACCTGAATCGACATCTAGGATTAGCTCTAGAAAAGGACCTCTTCAACGGTCAACAGAAAAGACACGAAATGTTGTGTACGCATTTTATTCTAATAGCCAGTTTTAAGTTTTACTATGACATGGTTCGGTCGGTCGACCGACGACATTGTGAGAGGCTGTCTTTCAGTGCGGAGGTTAAAGGGGAGGCCTATGTTCAGCAGTGGACGTCTTCTGGTTGATGATGATGAGGACATGGTTGCTGCATTCAAGGTTGGGTCATCTAGGGAACTCCTCAATGGTTAGAAACACAAACAAGAAATGTTGTATACTCATTCTAAGTGTCGCCATGCCATGGCGGATTACATTTTCTTTGCTAAACCTAAAAGCTTTTTTTTATATTAAATTTAATGTTTATTTAGAAACATGCCTGATTTGCCTGATTCATATTTGCCTCACCGTCATTAACTGTCATTGACATTATTTTCATGTTCACAACTCGAGGCCTTGTGCCACTTTCTGTAAGGAATCTTATCAGTATAATTTGATCAATTGCATCGAACGTTTTGGTATTTTATTTTATCAATTGACTGTCGCACGATCTCTGATTAACTATAACTAATAAATAAATGAAGTTATAATGTAAAACGTGAACATTAAATTTTCATCCTACTTTACAATTTAATACGATCGGTTAAGTCTAAGAGGTCAGTTTATGAATATTCTATGTATAATATTTTAGTCAGAGCTTTCCCTATTCAAGGGTCCACGCAAGCGTCAAAGGGATGGAAAATAACAGTTTCATAATGTTATGTTAATGCTTCTATTTGAGTTGATAGTACCTACATGCAGGGCTGGGCAAAATGCATGCTTTGCTTTGAAACAAACCGTAATGACTTTACATCAATGTTATGACTTGACATCTTAGCTTAACATTGACAATAGACATGATGACTAATATTTTTTAATTACCTCATAAAAAAGCTGATCATAAATAGAGCATATCAACAAAAACAAAATTAAAATTAGTTCAAAAATAAATAAGATATAAGCATTTTAATTTCATGCTAGACAGAGAGCGCACTATACTGAGCCGTGACGTCACGCCTCAGGTGCGCCATACAAATGCTATACTAACACACGGTTTGCGAGAAAGGGATAGAGCATCCCCTCCCTATCTCCACCTAAAACTTTAAACGCTCATATCTCAGAGAATTATCAGCCAATTTAATTTATTTTTTCAGTATGTGTAATGTATTTAGTTATATTCATTGCTAAGCCGGTTATTTGTAATAAATTAAACATGAGGACACATGCCTATTTGACGTCCATTTTTTTGCGTTTTGTTGGCCATTTTTGACGTACAGTCACAGCGTACAGTATAAATAACAGGTGCAGTACTGCCAGCTCTAATAGCTTATTGACCATCATTACACTCTCGCCTCGCACTCACACTCACGATCGCTAAATAAAGGTTAATGTATTTTAATGTTAAAATGTATTTTGAATCCTCAAGTATTTGAAATACTAATTACAAAATACCTCGGCGTTAAGTATTTGAAATACCAATTACAAATTACATTTTAAGGAAGTAATTAAAATACAAATACCAAATACGTATTTGTATTTCATTTACCTATTTTAATTACAAGTAATTCAAATACTGCCCAACCCTGCCTACATGTAATAATAAATTTTGCTAACTTAAATCATTTATCGAGGAATGAACTATAAAAGTATTCAACATTTTATTCGTTAAATGCTGTAGTGGTAGGACTCTTGCAGAGTTAGCCTGGGGAAATGTCGCACCTTTGCCAGTTGTTCAACTTTTATAGCATAAAATCTCGAAAAATTGATTTTTTATATCTCATCCTATAAAATAAATCAGCACGAAAATTGCTCTATACTATTTGCAATGTTTTTCTAAAGATAAATCCCAGTCGTTTTTTTTTTCAAATTCTCTCTCAAATCAAATTATTTATTTGTCTCACATACATATAACCAAAGATAATATAATCGTCATTGCATATAACATATATTGCAATCTATAGCATAATTAACTTAAGAATGGATATTACACAGTAATTTTTTTATCTTCAATAACATTGGAACGCGCGTTTGAGATAGTCGCTTGCCTTTATAGGCATGATGAATAAATAAACAAAAAATTATCAAGAGGTTGTGAAGCCATAAGATCCACCGTCAAGGTTACTATTACTAACAGTGTTTTCTTGGATTATACCGGGCGCCGCCCGGTTGTTATTGCAAAACTTGTATGTTTAATTGATAAATCCAAATGTAATCTCTTGAATATAACATTATTGCTTTGTACGACCTTGCCATGGGTGATAAAGATAACCTTGACATACAGTCTGGACAAACAACTCAAACAAGAGTTCCTTTAAAAGCTCATCCTGGTGATATTGAATAAGTCCTAAATTTTTTTATGCTTGACTGGCTATGCTTTCTACCTAAGCTCACCTAGTGTAAAGACGGTGGTTGAAGATGAGTTCCTTTAAAAGCTTATCCTGGCGACATTGAATAAGTTCTACATGTTTTTTGGTTGACTGGCTATGCTTTCGACCTCAGCTCACCCAGTGTCAAGACGGTGTTTGAAGGTGGTAAACACGCCTAGCCTGGAGCGAGAACTAGCTGTCAAATAAAGCTGCCGGAGCACACCGTTAGGTGCTTGGCGACATGTTTACAACATGAGAGTACAGGCAGCCGTCAGCTGAGCTCTAGACAGTTTTTTTTAATGATATTTTTTCGGATACATTTCAGAGACCCGCATGCATCAGGTCTGCATGATCTAATTCCCTCCTACCTATTTCTCTATCGGGCTGCCTGAGTGGGCACAAAAAATCTACATCGCATTATGGTTAATATTCCGAAAACCCGAACGAACCGCTTTGATTCCACTTTTACTGTGCAAACTGCTAGTTTGTGGAATACGCTGCCTGAATGTGTTCCTCGATAGTTACAATCTGGGTGTCTTCAAATCGCGAGTGAATCGGTTTCTTGTATACAAGCGTGTTCCATCATCGCTTAACATCAGGCGAGGTGGCGGTCCTACGCAAGCCTATTATAAAAATATAAATAAATCTTTTGCTGTCGGACCAAACTTGGAATCGCGAATAAAATTACAGTTCCCTAAGAAAAGCTTATTGACACCAACGTATGGACCAGCAATTTTTTTTGCGGTTTTTTTAGTCCCATAGTAAAATTTGTTTATAATGCTGAGTACGACATATTTCGGTTCAGAATAGCAGTTCTGTGTAATGTATAAATAGCTGATAGCTTTACATCAGCAGTAGGTATGTGCCCTAATGTTTACCTCTACCGCGAACCCATTAATTTCATACAAACATGACTTGCCTATCGTGGTTGCTTTTACCTCGCTTCATTAATATAACTACATCGTTTTGGGTCATAAATCAAACTGTTTTTTTATATTCACCCAGTAATTACTTAAACTGGCTGTTATAAGGATATCTTTAAATTAAGAAAAAACGTTTAAAACGCTATTTTTGCCGACTTCAAAAAAGGAGGATGTTCTCAATTTGACTACGTTTTTTGTATGTTTGCTACGCGATTACTCCGCCAATTATGAATTGATATCGTTTTTGTTTGGTAGGTCACACTTCAGAGGTGGTCTCATATAAATTTTAACAAAATTTATTCTGAGCTTTTTGAAAAAATCAACAAAAACAAATGACGATGTTTTGGTTTGTGGTTCGACGTTCGAAGTTTTGATGAGGAATTTCAATCTCTGTTTAACTGTCATTTTTTACTTTTTATTTTAAGTTTCTACATGTAGCATGTTCGTGTGCATGCGCATGTAGCATGTTGTTGTGTTTTGTTTTGTTTGTTGCAGGCTTAAAGTAATTTATTTTTTTCAAAAAATTAACTATATTACATTTAAAAAAAAACATACAGTCGAATTGATAACCTCCTCCTTTTCGAAGTCGGTTAAAAATGTGAAACTGCAAGAATATACAAAATCGACTTTCTCTAGTGGTCTAGTGGGGGAGTTGATAAACTTAACTTACATAGCACGTGAAGGTTAATTTCTATAAACCTGGTTGGGAATCACAATGTATTTTATCGTTTACCTAGTAATCAACAAGCTGAGGCCTTATTAACTGCGTACTAAACAACGCTTCTTTGTTCCAGGATCCATAATAGTGGTGGGGTCAGCTCTAGTCGTCTGGCTGACAGATTGGAAGTACAAGTACTACATAGACCCGGCCCTAAGTATAGTGCTGGTGATGCTAATCCTAGCCTCAGTGTGGCCGCTGCTTAGGGAGTCCTCACTCATACTGCTGCAAACTGTGCCCACACATATACAGGTGAGATTTTACCTAAATATACAGGGTTACAAAGGAACGGTGATACTGAGCTGAAAGGAGGTTATTGTACTCACCATTATACACAACTTTATTATAGGACCAACCGTGAAATCGTAATCAGGTTTTAGTACAATTTAATATAGTTTTACAGTCAGATATCTTAATCATTTTATTTAATAACTAGCGGCCCGCCCCGGTTTCGCACGGATATTTACCAAAAAAAAATAGGATTTTTTTTTTACACCTTGGGTTACATTATTATTTACATTACATTAGTAAGGATCCTTAATTTTTTTAAATATTATATTGCCTATGCCACTCGGTGATAGCGTAGCCTCCCAACAGTGGAAGAATTTTAGAAATTGATTCAGTATTTTCAGAGCCTATTCAATGCAAACAAACAAACAATCAAATCTTTCCTCTTTATAATATTAGTATAGATAATAGGCTTGCGTTTGACCGCCATCTCGTCTGATGGTCGTAGGTCGCATTGACGCGGTCTACGATGGAGCACGCATGTCTAGAAGAAACCGACTCACTCGCAATTTGAAGACAGGCAGAATGTAACTATCGGAGAACAATTATTCAGGCAACACATTTCACAGACCAACAGTTCGCATAATAAAAGTGGAATCAAAGCTCTTTCGTACGGGTTTTCGGAATTTATCTGTAGAAGATAACCCTAAAGTAAACCCAACCGTAAAGGCATGTTTTAGTGTGCATTATGCATTATGCATTATCCACTCCGGTAATTGCTGACATTTATGTAGAGGATTGTAAATAGCTGAAGGAAAATTGTAAATTCAGATCACTTTAGATACGTGGAATATTGAAAGCCTTTATTATTTGTGACTGCAACTGTCTAAAAAATCTTTGGTTGAATATAGCCCGTGATAATCCAACAGTAACATCAGCTAAGTGCCAGCGAGCGACCGTCTCCCTCACTCACGGTATAGAGTCGTTAGAGCTCAGATAATACACTCTCGCATTTTAAATATTATTATTGTGACTAACATTATCATATCTATGTTTATTTGTCCAGGTGGACGCGATACAGCGGCGTCTATTGGAAAAGGTCGACGGAGTGTTGGCGGTCCACGAGTTTCATGTTTGGCAACTAGCGGGTGACAGGATCATCGCCAGTGCGCATATTAGGTGAGAAAATAGCACTTTATGTCGTATCGATAAAGCTTACAATCACAATCAGCCTCTCCTAGTCCACTGCTGGACATAGCATTCTCCCAGGAACGCCACTCAGGCTTTTCACTCCATGGAGTCTCAGGGCTTCCTACGCTACGTTTGCAGATCCGTAGTCTCTACTCTAGAAAACGTCTATCCCGATAGTTATTGGTTCTGCGATAGATATGACCGGCCCACTGCCACTTCAGCTGTCTAATACGCTGAGCTATGTCGGACTTCGGCTATCAGATGAAAAACTTCGTCCCGGATACGATTTCTCAGCCGCCAATGCCTGAGGAACGCCTTGCTCATTCTATAGCATTGTCTTGAACTTATAGCTTCGCCAACTATAAGTAAATAAAACGGTAAATATTGATGTACAAGTTCGTTATAAAAAACAGTAAAAAAATAAGTGTCCACGTTTCGGTACCATAAGTCATGAGAGAACGCGTTGGGTAAAGACTCGTCTTAAGACTGCTGTTGTGAGAGCAAGCCCAAGTTCAATGTAAGATTAATATAAGAATGCTTTTGAGAGACAGGGGCAGGTGTACTAAGTACCGTTTGCGAAATATGATCTAGCACAAATACCGTTGACAAATGACAAATTTTTATTTATGAAACAATACACATATTTTTAGAATTAATAAAAAATATACACATTACTAATTGTTTTCCGTTGACAATTTTTTAAACTTTTTTTTAAAGATACTTTGTTTTACCATACCCAAAGCTTCCTTTAGTATTAAAAGCTGCTGGTAGAGCAACTTCTATTCTTTTAGCGCGCATAAGTAATTCCAACAATCGAGTACTGACTAACCTGTAACTGTTTATGTCACAGAAATAATATTGGGTTAGCAACAAAAACCGTCATTCAGATGACCGATAAAATGTACGATTGCGTTTCGGTGATATGCAACAATGTAAGGGCTATATTAATATTATATTGTAAGCTAGGTGCAAACAAAAATACTGAACAAGAACCCAGATAGTATCATTCCTCAGACATCGCGCCTAGACTGTTCTAAATTAATAAATGAAGTAAAATTTCAAACCTAGCTTAAACCGATAAGAAAGACTTGAATTTTCAACGGTTAGGCTCTCATTCTCTATCTTACATGAGATTCCTTGCCATAAACGCGCGAAAGTTGCGAAGTGTTAACATGAAATATTTTTTTGAAAAATTAACTGTAGCCTTTGTCTCTATGACCACATAAACCCTTAACGCAACCGAGTTACACGTTATATCTGGAATTGACAATGTCAAGTTTACTATAGTCTTTTTCAAATAGCATGGCACTTGACAACAACCACTAATAGACTAGTTTTCACCACTAGTTTTCATAGAGGCGATTAGCTATATGTTTTCGCCGCAAAATGCAAATCTTTAATTTAGTTCAGTGACGCCACGTTCAATATTTACGAATCACGTTACATTCTATCGTACTTTTAAACCACCTGTCAAGTGCCATGCTATTTGAAAAGGACTATAACGCAATGAAGTTCGTAACGCGTTCGTGTTGATCAGTCAAAATGTTTGGCAACAGAATATATTATCCAATGTGTGTGTGTGTGTGTGTGTGTGTGTGTGTGTGTTGTAGTAGTGTGTATCTTAATGTCTTTGTATCTTTTTTTTCTGTCATAAATAAATATGTTTCTTTTTTCTTTCCAATCGTAGGACGCGTTTGATTCGTTTGACGAGTTTAAATTGTGTAACCTTGGTCACCGTGTCATTTGTAACCATGGCTACTGTACACGTTCCGGCGTGTTATTGGTGTAGTTTGTGGTTTTATACGGAATCAGGGCCCTGTTTGTCGCGACGTCGTCGTCGCTTCGACTCTATAGTCAGCGTTGGGCCTACTGTAAAGAGCATGGCAGTACGATGGATTTTTTGTCGCCGAGCCTATAAATCTGTGACTGTGAGAGAGACGGATAAAACCTGCGTGATCTACGTAACTCTAATACCGCACATTCATAAGTCAAAAGTTTAATGTATTCATCACCATTCGTAAATAGCTACAGGCTACAGGATGGCTACAGGATTTGTGGTTCAGTACCCAACTTGATTTTAGTAACAATTATTATTGTCAATTAGCCAAATTACAGTTTTTCAACAATAATGTGAATCGGCTTTCAGTGGTGTGGCGTGGTTCAGGTGCAATCGTATCAGGCCAAAAATTGCTGTTCCATACACTTCGTTGAGTGTATAACATTTTTCTATGGAACAGCAGATATTTTTTTTTCGCAATATCAATATTGGCCTCAAAAGTAAAAGTTTCTTCTAATGATGAGTATAATAATATGCTTGAATTTATCCGTCGTTTACACCCGGTATAGAGTCGTTAGAACGAAAGCAAATCCAATGCAGACCGATGACAAATCCACAAATTGACTGCTCGCAAATTATTATGCTAGTATTGTGCCAATTGCGGAACAAAAATACCGGTAGTAACTACCGCCGGTAGATCGGTCCCGTATTTAGCACCTAGTATTTATAAATAATTCGAATGATTTGGCGCTTGTCTTCCGGCAATAGAATTTAGATTAGTTAAGGTCAGAAAACTATGTCGACGGAGGTGGTATTATGTCAATGTCATAGTGACGAAGTGCTACATACAAGGTCAAGGTCGTTACATATTTGATTAATAATGACTTTGATTATTTAATTATTAACTTACAAAATGGCTTTTTGAATGGTACATTAAAGTTGTTTTGGTTTTCATAATATTTTGGAATACGTCTTTGAACTTAGGATATTTTTCATAATTGGTCACGCAGGTGAAACAGCGCGCGCAGCTAGTTAAACAATACAGTTTAAAAGTATCCATAGCTCGAATACTCGATAAAAAAAACAATGACCCTTCTGTATTACACTTCAATTGATTTGCTACTAGATTCCGCTCCCTGCTAATAAGTAATGATATACATATAGGTATATCGATAATGATCGATATTACTTCGAAAGTTTCACATAATCAAAGACATCGCGTTAACTGCGTGCAAAAAGTGTGATAACTAAGTCACAATAATTTTCTAAAGCTAAACACAATAAAAATAAAAATAACTCTGGACAAATAAAATTACTCTCAAATAAACAACATTGCAGTAAATTCAGTCCATAGATTTAAAAAAAAATCGGTCACGTAAATTGGTCCACAAGATGTCGCCTCCGACGCAAGTGACGTCAAAGAATAATCTCTGATAAACAAAACAGAAGAGAATATTTTGTTGTTATAACTTTCCAAAATAACAACCTTGACAGAAAACGCGACAATGTCCTAAATCTTGTTTAAATAACAAGATAAACGAGGTATCTACCATATGCTATGCTTATAATGAAAATACAATTGACTAGAATAGATACACGATAGCAGAGAGATAACTTCGGAAATACCTCGAAATACCTCACCTCCGTATAAATCGATTTTGGTTGTGACTAATTTCTATTTCAACCTTTGCGACATAATTTACTGAGGAAATCGACTAAATAAAAACGAATAAATTTAAACCGACTCCAAAAAAAAATGGTTTCTTTTAGTCTGTTTTTTGTCTGTTACGAGGTATCTTTACCATTTTATTTTTTATTGAATAGGCTTTATTTCTTTGGTGCTACCATTGAAATGGTAATATTCCACCTTTAAAGGTGGAAAATACATATGGTCTTGAATCCCGTTTAATAAAATTCCCATAAAGTCGGCATTTTTTTAAATGTATTAATTAATTGACTACAAAAATGACTCTTCTTTCAAAATAAGCTCTCATCTCAGCTGTATCTTTGTTACTGCGTGGCCTAGCTTTGTTTCTATACTATCTCTTCAGTAGTTTCCCTCTGTATCTTTTTATTTTGTGTTATAGCCAAAAAATCTAGACCATATAAACATGTGGGTGTTTATTAACGTTTGGGCGAAACAGTCAGAGAAGTCACTACCAGACTACCAGCTTATCGTTATCAGAAGGCACATTATGCTAATATTTGCCTATCGGCTGATTCTTTATCAATAAACAACAATTCCGTGCTTTCTTGGAAATAGGCTGATTTTGACATAATTTGTTTGTGATAACTTATCTTTTTCTCGTTGCTAGGCTTTTAAAGTGGGTACTTAGATATAATTTTCTTTTTTCAGCTTATCAACTGCGTTCGAAGGTAGTTTTTTGTAGATATCCGTCGATACCATAATACGGAAGGCATTTTTAGATGTATAGTGGCAACTCAGTACCTGATTTGCACATCGACCAAAATGCTATTTCAGTCGATGGATTTTCACACAACTTCGTACCGCTAAAACTTTAGAAGTGAACCTTTTTGTGTTGTTATCCTGCCCTAGTTTCACATGAAACCTGGGGAAAAAAAACATATTAAGTAATTGGGTTTTCACAAAAGTATATGTCATATTAAAAACTCATAGTTGCCAATCTATGTATGACTCATCACGAAATCTCTAAAACTAAAACAAAAATACGTAAAAAAATACATTTGTTATCCCCCTTTTAATTTTTACTTTTTGACTTTTTATCCGCCGTTACATTACATATTCTAAAATACTGTTTTAAACTATCACGGTTGTTCACTAACAACTCCACTCACTTTACTCACTTTCACTCACTTGTTCACTTTATTACATATTCTGTGAAAATCTCAACTTGCTATCTATTACGGTTCGACAGATACAGCCGTTTAAAGGCAGGGCAGACGGACGGACAGGCAGACAGACAGACATCGTAGGCTTAGTATTAGGGTCCCGTTTTTACCCTTTGGGTACGGACCCCTAGAAACACTATAGACTGCTGCGTCTATTATATATAGATAGATCAACTCTTTATTATTCACACCATAAACATCTTTATAATATTTGTATGAAGTATGATTTTGGGTACCACGGAGGCGACAGGCGAAAACGACAACCTTTTTTGAGGACAGTATCATAGTCTATTTACTGTCTAATCTTTAAGTTACACCATTTAT
The DNA here is from genome assembly GCA_914767915.1 of Agriopis aurantiaria. Taxonomy (NCBI): domain Eukaryota; kingdom Metazoa; phylum Arthropoda; class Insecta; order Lepidoptera; family Geometridae; genus Agriopis; species Agriopis aurantiaria. The sequence continues at coordinate 5,025,330 of OU611987.1, forward strand.
ACATACGTGCAAAAACTCACGAGAGATAAGAAAAGGAGCGTATCTAGATATTCAGTCTGACCGCATCAAAATGCAAATAACACTCGACAATAATACCCCTTGTAGGTTTTACGCTGAAAATTATCTAATATCTGTTTCATTCGCTCATCAGCAGGATCGTCTATCTCTTTCTATTACGATCAAAGTTCAGAGACAGTAGGAAGCCGGATAATTTGCATTATCTGTTCTTGTCCATATCGCACAAATAGACGCGCACCCAAAATGTGCTGATGACCAGGTGTATTGTTTCATTGCAAGGTTTTGCTCACATTCTAAAGTAATTATGGGGGGATTTTTATGCAACAGAGTGCGAGAGGAGAAATGCTTGCCCATGAGCATTGATGCTATTATTGGTGACGCATAAAATTCGAGACCTATATTTACCGAACGACTTACGCTTTTCACACCTTCGCTGCAATTTATAAGATTTCTTTTATTTATAATTCGCCGAAAATATGTTTTAACTCAAAAGTAACGTTGTTTTGAAACGTGGATATCGCCTTGGCACGGTCCCAATTCAGTCTTTGTCCCAGAATCAATGTCAATGAACCAATGTAAAGACGCCTGTACATTTTTTTTCGCTGATTAGTACCGTGTGATTTGTTTGTGTGGCTTTTGAGTAGGTGTTCTAGATAATATGTTAAAGTTAGAATGTGAGCTAGGAAATAACTCCTGTGGATTACTAGCTGCGCCCCGTGGTTTCACCCGCAATCCTATAGAAGCTGTATGTTTTTCTTCAGGATATGTAGTCTACGTCTAAATCCAGGATATAAGCTTTCATAAAAAAAAGGTCATTCACACTCGACAATATGTATAAAACAGCAATTTTTTTTTTTTGCTATTCCTAGGTTGGTTCCATAGTAAAAGTTATTCATAGTTATGGGTTCTATGGACCCTTTTCGGCTTAGTAAGCCTTTTCCCCGTAACCCTGTAGATGAATATACAAAAAAATACAGTCTGATTAAGGCTTCTTCTTTGTTTCAGTCGGTTAAAAAGAATACAAGTGTTCAGTTTTCCAAATTCCATTAAACTTTTTGGCCAAAAGTCTAATCAAGTTGAACGCTCTTACTTTACTAACCGTTACTTTAAAAAACAAGAGCTTGGAATGAGGAAAAAACCTCCTTGAATTCGTTGGTTACGTACAATGTTTATACAATCTTAATTAACAGCGCTCTTTGATTTATAACAACACCGAATACTGACTACATTATGATTTAAATTAATTTAGATATATAGATAAATAACGCACTTAACTCACCTACAGAACCCTACCTACCCTACCTAGTACCTACCTAATAGAGACAGTAAAATATAGTATTAGCGTAAAGGACTATCTAAACTGGCTACCCATAAAAATAGAAATCACATCAATCAAGCAAGATCCAGTAGGTGAATGGGTTTTAATGCGGTTTTCCTTATGACTTTTTGCATGGAAGGATGAAAAGAAGAAATTATTAATTTAACCACAGACCTTTGTAGGAATAGACACCGTGACTTCACCTTCTTTGAATGTCTGTGGACTGCTTTAATTTGAATCATTGCTCCAACTAGCAGGCCACACAATTCGGTATGCTAAAAAAAAATAACCTATGCCAATTCCAAAACCATTTCGAGATTTTATGTTACCAACCCTTATTTTTCTACTCTGACCTTTTAAAACGATAAGATGCCATTTATTTTAACATAAAACTAAGAAATCATTCGACTTTCATTGTCCTCTAAATGACGTCACATTGTAGCATTTTATTTTCTGTGCCTTTTAAGAATAAAAATATTATACTTTTGACACACTGTTCGTCACACAGAATAGAATATTTTTTCATTTCTGTGGTTTGACTATCTGGTTTTTTCAGGGCTGCCAATATGGGGTGCTTTTTTAGGCTTCTCAACGCAACGAAATTTTGTGCTATATGGTGACGTCACATAATTTCAATTTTCAAAAAAATATTGTAAAATAACTACTCAATAGAAAACAAAAATATTGAAATTAGTTTCTTAAAATAGCCTTATCTACGAAATAAAAATATATATATATCGTTGACGTGCTTGCGGTGTCTATCCAGTTAAAGATTTATGGTACTTGACCACGTCAGAACCTAATCTCTCCGTAATAATTCAGACCACCTCCCGGCGGCGGCGGCGCGGCGAAGCCAAATCGTCATATAATAGAGTTCCATTGTACAAGATGCGGCATAACCGCAGATGTTTTCGCTTACTTTTCCTTAACATTTAACTTGTAAACAACTTACAGAAGATCTCAACTGTTTCTGTTACTGGGGCTATTAATACCATTTCTATTTATAGGGTATTAGCGGCACGCCCCGCTAGTACGGGTATGGATATATAGCCTATGTAGCCTGTGTAGCTTCCCAACAGTGAAATAATTTTTCAAATCAGTTTAGTTGTTACGGAGCTTATTCAATGCAAACAAACTTTCCTCTTTATAATATTAGTATAGATATCAATGACCTATCTAAAGCACTGGACCATCCTACGACTCTCTTAACAGACGACAGCGCAATGACAATAAAATTAGTTTTACAAAAAAAAAAACACATGCATCTGTGTGAAACGAAATGAAATAATAGTTTAAATCAATAATTCAGTGGTTAGATGACAATAATTTAAATAAATTTCGACTAAACGAACACAATCCACTATTGGCAGTACGTGAGAATATAGTATTGCAATAAAATGGTCATACAGGAAGTAGACACAACAAAATTTCTTGGATTGACCATCGATAGAGTTAATTGAAAAGCACACATAGATACATTAACTAAAAGAAAGGGATCTACGCACTTCAAGAAGCTCTAATTACTGCATATTATAGCATGGCAGTATCGGTTCTGCATTATGGCACTATCTTTTGAGAGGAAGTCTACCGACAAAAAGATTGCTTTCAAAGCCCATTTGAATGTGAGGGCAATGTTTAATCATAGCTGCAAGTCATACTTTTTAAAACAGAATTCTTACAGTACCATCTCTGTACATACTAGAAATTGCTACTTTCGTAAAATCAAATCAACATCTCTTTGGTAGATAGACTGATGAAACTTTGCCCGCGTATGGCTAAAACTGCACTCATACAAAAAAACTGTATTTTGTATGGCTCCTATAAAATATACTAAAACTCCTAAAAATATCAGAGACTTAAGTATTGGAATGTTTCAATTTAAGCTTAATGATTAAAGCAAATCTGTTCAGCTGTTTGAAGATTATCAGCTCTATTATCGGGGGATTTAAAAAAACTATTTATACTTGTAGTCATTCTATTTATTAAAAAAGCTAAGTCTATCTAGAGGTTGACCCCTTCTTTGAAGAAAATTCCACCTCTTTAAATGGAAAACTGGAAAATGATTCAATTCCTCCGGTTTAATTGAACTTTACGTGAAGTCTGTTTTTTTTTAAATGCTTAAATTATTTACAATAGCTAAAACAAAAGAAAACAAATCCCAACAAATTAAATCCCAACTACAAAAAAAAACCGGACAAGTACGAGTAAGACTCGCGCTCTGAGGGTTCCGTTGAATGGAACCATCAGAGCACGAGTCCAAACAAAACAAAACAAACATTTGAAATGTTGAAAGATAAACTTTACTTTGTAGTGGACAATAAGGTTCTTCGATAGGTTTTGATTCCCTTGTGAAATCGCAAAATATGCGCAAATATGCGACATAAACGGTCATATCTTTTAATAGCGTATACTTACAAGTTTGATTTTTCACAGCTAAAAGAAACCGTAGATTTGAGTATTTGATATAAATTTTAACTTGAAATCTTTGCGCGTTCCTGAGAAAAAGGGTCTTGACAGACGGACAACAAAGTGATCCTATAAGGGTTCCGTTTATTCCTATTGAGGTACGGGACCCTAAAAAAACTATCACACGCACCTATTTTACACGTACCTTTGTTAAAAATGGATTTATTCTTTCTAACATGCGTTCTGACGAAAATTTGCTTCTAATCACGGGTTAGCTGGACATTTTCTGGCAGGCCTGGTTTACAGATAAGCTGGTCGGATGTACGTAAGTTTTGATTTATCTCATTCCATTGTATTTCTTACTGTCGATGGTTGTTGTAATAACAATTGAAGATAAACGTACCTTTGTTTACGGAAAGCGTGAGTATTGTCCATCCGTATCATAATATTTTAAATTAATTCGAACAGACATCGTAATAAGAACATTAGGTACACTATTGTTCTTTTTTTGTTATTTCTTTCCTGTTCTGTTTTACTATGATGCATCTTTTAAGGGTTCCATATAGTACTACAAGGAACCCTTATAAGTGGCTTGTATTAAACATTGCACTATTAAAATTTTGGTATAGATGGCAATTTAAAAGTAGAAAAATATATTTGTATTTTAGGGGTAGGTAGGTACCTACCTATGGTACATGTGAAATGAGGATGAATATTTTTTTCCGTTGAAACCCCCCCCCCCTCTTCCCCCGTGTGGTATTAAACCACAACCACATTCAAGTTTTTGCCACCCCCTCTGCATTTCTAAACTATCATTATTACATATGAACTTTTAACTTGCCATGCTGATAGGTTATCATAAAAACCTTTATTCAAAATTATTACGAATATTTTGTGATCACAACTTTTTGAGTTATAGCAATAAAACTGTATGCCTAAACTTTAGGTACAATTGTGTAACTTACCTTGATTGACCAAGTCATATAGCGGCACTGCAATGAGTTCGTCACCCAAGCACATCAATGCAACATCAGCATTACAAAGTGTGAATTCAAGCACAGCAATTTACATAAATGAATTTATGAGCTGCCGTGTCACTGGACATTGTCCTTCGAAACATAGCAGCGTCATTATGAGTTCACTGCTAGATATGACTATTTCCCAAAGCAGCCCAGTCTTTGGTTTTGTGCCTCCTGATACTGCTAACTATCGCGCGTATATTTATATCAAATATAATATTCGGGACATTCGGGACATTTTTGCACACACGGTCACCCCAAACTAAGGAAAGCTTGTGATATGGCTGCTAGAGACTGATATACATACATATTATATAGTTTTTAAATACATACTTAAATAGATATTAACAACCAGGTATATAGAACAAACGTAAATGTTTGTCTTATGTGGGAATCGAACCCACGCCCCCAAGCTCAGAAGGTAGGTTCACTCCCAACTGGACCAATGGGCTATCTAATATCATCATAACAAGCATCATCCTACACTGCGTTTAAAGACGCGTGGTCTCCACTCTAGAACACGTTATATGTCTTATTCCACCCTCCTCCTTTTACTACAGGACAAGTAGAAGGACTGCACACTACCGTCCCTTCCTAGTGGAAATTCAAAAGATTCATACTCAACGATATGCGTCGTCATTTATGATACGTACTGCTCAAGAATGGACTCCCTGCCGTCCTTATAAAATTAATAAATATATAAATACTAGTTTCCTGAGAACTACAATCTAGACATCTTCAAGGCTAGAATGAATAGATTTCTTCTAGATCAACGTGTTGCATCCTCGGCCACACCGTCGCTTGCCAACAGGCGAGTTGGTGGACAAACATAAATCGTAGTATATAAAAAAGTTTATTCTCCAGCGGTTATCGGTTTTGCTACATATATGACCATCCCACTGCCACGTAAACTTGTTAATAACAGTATAGACGTGATCTTATTGGCAGCGTTATTGTTTCAGATGTAGAAACCTGTCCGAGTACATGAAGATTGCCGAGAAGGTGAAAGAGTTCTTCCACAACGAGGGCATCCACTCGACGACGATACAGCCCGAGTTTGTGGAACTGCCGCTCGGCGGCAACGAGGTATGTTTGGAGACAGCAATCAAAGGAAACTGGGCAAAGTATTTGAAGTGGTCTATGAACCGATACGGTGACAAAATACCTTATATCAGCCGTATTCAATCTAGAACACCGCCGCAAAATAGCGAGTCTGTTAATTTTCTACAGGATTCATTTCGGAGAATGTACATCAGAGCTACATGACCTTATCCTACCATCGCCTTTCTACTATAGGACAAGTAGAAAAACGGCCCACTACCCAATACCCATACATTGTGGATTTTCCTTGGATACACGTACCAAACGTTTCGAATCCACGTTTCTAATCCGTACAGCCAAGGATTGGAACAACCTGCCAGCTTCCTTGTTTCCTGAGAGATATAATGTGAGCCTTTTCAAGGCCAGAGCGAATAGGTATCTTTTTAGTCTGCATGCTTCATCTTCGACCACATCGTCGCTTACCAATAGGCGAGTTGGTGGTCAAATGCGGACTTGAAAGAAAAAAAACAAAAAGTATGTAATAATTGGAGTCTGTAATGGAAATATGTAGAATGGAAACAATTCGCCCGCCCTCACGATGCATCCCTGCTCCCTGTAATTTTCGTTAAGATCGGCCTAGCCGTTTAGTCGGGAAAAGCGAACAAACAGACAGAGAGACAGACTTGCTGTCGCTTTTATAATATTAGTTAGGATGAACCAATACCACGGTGTGTAAAGATGACTTGATCGAGTGAATTTGATTCATATAACATTTTGGCATGTAATACTGTTTCAGACATCTTTTCTTCTCTACATCTCTCCTCTATCTCTACATAGCATAAATTAAAGTCGCTTTCCGCGTCTGTCTGTCTGTCTGTATGGCCGCTAGCTCCTCCTAAACCATGCAACGGATTTTGATGCGGTTTTCACCATCAGTTAGATACATTTTCACGGAAGGTTTATATAGGTATAAAACTAGCGACCCGCCCCGGCTTCGCACGTAAATTACACCCGTGCGAAGCCGAGCGGGCGGGTCGCTAGACATAAATAAATTAATCTGATAAATTACAATGTATTCGCATATCGTATAAAATATAAAGGTACTATAGTGACATCGATTTAGATGCTTGTCTTATCGAAGTTATACCGACCTGTTGCAATGGAATAGTGTTGCTGTTTATTCTTATATTTATCATAAAATCATTTAGATAATGTATCTATTGGATAGATCTAATACCACTTTATCGATAAATAGGTGATAGTACATACGCAGCCACTTTCGTTTGTAACATAGCTCTTGAGATAAGCTAGGCTATGTAAGCGTTGGTTTTGCGATTAGAAACGCACTGCTTTATTAACTATTCTAATTGCAGTTTATATAAAAGAAGGAAATATTAGTGTTTCACAAAGCATGAGATGCATTTCACAAGTATGATTGGCAAAAAATAATGTATTAATGTAGAACATAATGACTTTTGGCAGAAAGCGACGTCCAATTGAATTTTCCTATACACTTGGTTCTGAGCTTATATCCAAATCTACTACCGTTAAAGACTTGGGCGTCGCATTCGACCAAAGGCTTACTTTCCATCATCATTTTACGGCGTTGGCTAAGGAATCCTTCCAAAGATTGGATTTTGTTCTCCGCAACTCTCATGACTTTCACAATATTGGAGTTATTAAACTAATTTTCAGTACCCTCGTCCGCACTAAGTAAGAGGCCAGCGCATGTGTGTGGCACCCGCATGGAAGCACCTATACTCTTCTTCTAGAGAAAGTCCAGAAAGCCTTCTTAAGATACTTATATAAGCGCACCTAAGGGTATTATACATTTAAGTACCCGACCAGTTTTCTTTTAGGAAACCTGGGGTATAACTCTTTAGAAGTTTCGAGATCGTATGATCAACTAGTGACAATGTGAAAGATCTTACGAGGTAATATTGATGCACCTGATCTGAATAGTGAACTATGTCGTTTGTATGTTCCCGATAACTACAACCGATGTAGACATCACAAGCTGTTTGCAACCTCTATAAATCGAACTGTTGCTCGTTTGAAATCCCCCATACCGCGTACTCTCGCCGCACTCAATGCCCTTCTGAACACCAACCCAAACTGTGATGTGTTTGCCGATGAATGGAAGGTGATATTGTCTGAATGCATAAAGTTTTGTGAGAGTAGCGTGTGAATGACAATTAAAATTGACTTTACATTTTATGTTTTAATTATGCTTAACATTTTATTAATTTTTATTTGTTTGTCAATTTTCTTTTTGACATTTTTTTTTTAATTTTATTCTTTTTTATCTTTATTTAATATTAATGTATGTAATTGGTGTAAAGCCGTGCTAATTTGATAAAGAAATACTAATACATAACTAGCGGTTGTCTGCGACATTCGTACTCGTAGTATAATAGATTTATGAACTTTTTTTTATTACCTTATAAAAAGTTGATCATAAATAGTCCCCATCTACGTATACTCTTTTTTTGAGGGATGCAACCGAAACTGCTCATTATTTATTTAGTTACTGAATAAGTCGTTACTAAAAAGCCGTGGTAGCCTTTTTGGGAGACCGTTACACTTGAAAGCGAGAGGTCGCGGGTTCAAACCCCGGGCCCGTACCAATGAGCTCTTTGGAGTTTATGTACGGATTTTCATATCACTGGATTTTCGGTGAAGGAAAACATCGTGAGCAAACCTGCATACGTACGTACGGAAAATAAATTCAATGGCGTATGTGAATCCACCAACCCGCAACTGGGCCAGCGTGGTGGATATGACCCTATCACCCTTTCAGGGGTTGGTCTAAGTCCAACAGTGGACTGTTAAAAGGCTGATTATGATGATGATGAAATAAGTCATTGGTGCAGCGCCGAGGATTGAACCGGTGCCGTTAGATTGTAAAGTGCACATGCTGCCGCTCGGCCACCATAGCTCCATTTTTTCTTGCAAATAATGCTAATCATTTAATTTATTGTACGCAGGTGATAAGTGCGTCGGCGGAGGCTCCGTGCGCGCTCCACTGTCCACCCAACGACCTCTGTCACAACGCAACGTGCTGCGGGCCCAACCAGCAGGTTCGTACCTTGTTTGTGCACTTTTAGGGCTTTGGCCACACTTACCACGACTTTTACAAAAAAGCTGACATTTCATATGAGGAAATCGTTGCTTCTGATGCAGTTTTGTTCGTCGTTATGGAATTTAATCTCACAAAAAACACACATTTAAACTTTTTACCCATGTTCAAAAGTTCATGATCATGTTTTTTTTTAATTTTTTTAATATATTTCAGACTTCATTTTTCAATCTAAAGGTAGCATTCCGATCTTGGCGACAGCGACTGGCAACCGCGACCGTTATTTATCTAGATAAATTCATACTGAGCAGTCGCCAAGGTCGAAATGCTAGCTACCTTTAGTTTTGCACCAAGCAGCAATAAATGTGGGAAATTTTTGACCGGGTTAAGATCAATTTGATAGCCTCAGTAGTTTGGTTTTTAAATCAAAATAACTGGAAAAAATAAGTCGTCCAAGTAAACGAAATTGTGAAATTACTAACTTTGAAGTCGGTTTTTTAAATTCATAATTATTTTGTTCCTACTTAGGTAATGTTTGTATTTTTAAATATCAATAATGTGCTGGCCGTATAGCGCGGCCTTAATGTGTTCAATGTGTTGTCTTAATCATTATCATCAGTCCATAATTACTTTCATGGGGATGTTATTATGGACTGTTATGATGCTAGTACATATTATGTAGGTACCATTTATTTGTTTATACATATTTTATTTACCATTTGCTTACGTATTTTTGTTTTTCACACCTTTTAGACCGCAGACCAAATTTTTGAATGCGTGTGCTATTTTTTTGACTTTATCTTAAGAGTGCATAATAGCTTGGCAAACATCATTCTACACTAGAGTTGTGTGAAATACCATCAAAATCGCTTTTAGTAATGTTTTTTTTTTGTCAGAATGTTTCTCAGAAGTGTTCTGTTTTATTTTTAATTGCAGTTTTTCAGTTTAGAAACGATAAGGGTTCGATAAATCTTTTTGAAGGAGATGCGATTGATAAGTGGCGACGATATCCTTCGCCCGGGGCTAGAAAAATTCAACATTTTGAAGATATGTAACGAAAATGAGACAAAAATTAAGTAGTTTTATTATATTTTTGCGACAATATTGTTCATAGTATTTATTTAGTTTATTATTGTTAAACAGTTTGTGCCAATTTTTATATCAACTGAGGCTGTGTTATTGTGTAGAAAAAGTTTATAAAAATAGTAAATATTTATAAGAAACTGCCTATTTGACTTTAATTTATCTCTGGCTTACATTCAATACACACTTGACACACTAAGAAAACCATGTTGACACAGATGTATATTAGGTAGATAGACAGTACACTCAACATATTTTCCTACTACAACCGAGTTCTAAAGGGTCGGCAACGTATTTGTGCCGCCTCTGGTATTTCAGTATCCATAGGCGGCGATGACTGCTTACCATTAAAGCAGACCATCTCAATATTTGCTACCTATGTCAATAAAAATAAAGAATCCACGCTTATCTAATAAATGTCTAATTGAGGTATTGTTAAATATTTAGTTGTATAGTCACCGTACAGGCAATGAAAATGCAAAAGAGAGGCTGTCGTTCAGTGTGGAGGTTAAAGGGGGATACCTATGTTCAGCAGTGGACGTCTTCTGGCTGATGATGATGATGAGAGCATGGCGCCAGCATCATCTACATCGGTACGTCCGGCACGTGGTGTCGTGCGCTGGGCGCAGCAGAAAAATAGAAATAAAAAATATTTATAAAATAGACTTTTTCCCACAATCTATGTACCTATACTGGGTCCTATAGCAGGTGTGGAGCACTCCGCACTTTAGGTATGAAACTACAAGAAGCCGACTTGTCGAACCTGTCGCGCACTAGACAGATATAACGTGACAAGAGTTACGATAGACAGAGAGGCAACTTCTAGGTTAATATACTCGTAGTTGTAGGTAGTTAGCGCTCGCACGTCCTGAATTGCACTCAATTGTGTAGTAGCAAGAGTCGCTACTTATTTGAATGATTTTGTGGGGTGAATCTTCTGTACCAGCACTATTATGTCTTCTGTGCCCATAGTAAAAGTTGTTCATAATGATGGGTACTATGGACCGTAATCCATTATCATAGGGTTATATGGAATGGTTCTGGTTATGGTTTGACTTAGTGCCACCATTCCATGTAAACTTGTATATCATCATCATTTCAGCCATAGGATGTCTACTGCTGGACATATGCCTCCCCCATCGATCTCCAAAAGGGCCGGTTCGAAGCGGCCTGCATCCAGCGTTTCCCTGCGGTCTCTTTTAGGTCGTCTGTCCATATATGGAAGATGGATGGAACTTGTACATAATTATATACAAACAATAAATTCAATCATAAATGCATGATATTCTACCATAAGATAAAGCATTGTTCACACATAACTGCAAAAGTAGGACAACAACACAACTGTACGTACAATATGGAAACTGGGTGCATACAAGCTGACATTATCTACCAGCCATTTTTGTTTACATGGTTGAATTATAGAGAAAAAAATGTTCTCCTTTCGAGTTAGTGCCACCGTTACATGTAAACTTATATATACAAACAATAATTTCAATCATAAATGCATGAAATTCTACCATAAGGTTATACAGACATTGATTACACATAACTGAAAAAGTAGAACAACAAATCAACTCTATGTACAATATGTACACAAGCTAGGACATTCTCCTATCAAAGTTAAACCGTCTGTTTTTCCCTATAATTCAACTATGTACACAAAAAAAATCTGATAGACAAAGAGAATCAATAAGCACTGCACTATTAGCGTAAACAACTGCATAAGTAGGACAACAACACAACTGTACGTACAATATGGAAACTGGGTATAAAAGCTAGGATATTCTCCTATCAAAGTTAAACCATCTGTTTTTTTTTCTATAGTCCAACTATGTAAACAAAAATGGCTAATAGACAATGATTTTCAATAACGAATACACTATTAGCATAAATAACTGCAAAAGTAGGACAACAACTTAACTGTATGTACAATATGTACACAGTAGGTAACAAGCTAGGACATTCTCCTAGCAAAGTTAAACCGTCAGTTTTTCTCTATAATTCAACTATGTGAACAAAAATGGCTGATAGACATTGAGACTGCACTATTAGCACAAAACACGTACTACACTTGCTTTGGTTGCCAGTTATGTGCCCACCATTATTTGTTTACACAGTTCGACTTTGAAGAAAATACAGACTAGAAAAGTACATTTATTATTCTAGTATCAATTTCACCTTTCCAAGCATACTTTATTCATCGAGCTATGGCAATTTTCTCGAAGCACGAAATGGGTGTAACCTTTCTAAATAGACGACATCAAAGACCTTATTTGCTAGAAAACTTCAACATTATTCAGGTAATCGGTGGAATTATAATGTAGATTGTTTTCAAATAAGCATCAAATGATATCGTAGTTTTAAATTCAATGTATACTTACTGAACAAATTGTTTTACTATTTGAACTTTTCTTCATAATAGTAGGTACTGTTTTAGTAGCGATTTGAATAATTTATGCAATAGTTATAGTTAATGTTGCATTTTAGGTGTTGCCAGTGTATATTTTAAATAGTGGTTTTATCGTAGACATTAGTTAGCAAACAATTTGTGATCATCAACACGTGTTGAGCCGTTAGTTATGTCGAGAAGACTTTATGTAGGTACTTACAGTATAATTGATGTATTCATTAAATAATAGTTTAACAAAATTCAGTCATTTTCAATTCCTCTCTTACTTTTGGTATCACAAAAATTTCCAATACTTTATACTGTTGGTATGTATAGTACAAAAAAGTACCAGTTGACTTACCACATTAGATTTTCATATTAAATGTCCTATAATCATTGTTTTTGTTGCGAACTTCCCTGCATTATTAGTTATTGGTATCACTCATCTAAGTATTTTTGTACCTAAACGCGGATCTACTTATTTCTTTAACATCTTTTCACCAGAACCATTAATACAGGGGTACGCTGAAAGGGTGTACTGAGTCGAAAGGGGTCTTTTACACTAATCATTATGAACCACTTTTACTACGCTAAAATCAAGAAAAAATTATCAGCTTTTCAAATGTTCCAAACATTTTGTTCAGTGTAAGACTATGGAAGACTTCTATGGAACAGCTGTTTTTATTTGCGTTTTCATGTTCGGCCCCATATTAAAAGTTGTTCATAGTAATGAGTGCAATGACCTCCCTTCGGATTAGTACACCCTTTCTGCTTAACCCTGTGTAAAAGATCATTCACATCACATCCAAAAGCTGTAATACAATCACTACGCAACTGCTCTTATCCAGCTTCATTTTACGTTTCAGGAGCACACGACGCCGTCGCCCGCCGTGACGCCGTACCTCTGCCGCCAGCGGTCCACGGGATCTAGGCCAGACTCGTTGAGCTCCAACCCTGCCAACCCGAGACCAATCGGATGGAATCTGGAGGCTCTCGAGTGCGGGTTAGTAGAGTAGACCTTGCACGTGTAGACAGGCCTCTAGATATGAACTTTGCCTACGACACGGGCCTTTGGCCAGCCTAAAAGGACGGTCACCACTCAACCCGCAAACAAGCAACTTATAGTTTCTACGTGCGTTTGGACTCCACCAAGCTTCAAGAATCGCAAAAACGAAACGTTTCCTTTATTTTGATTGTTTTTAATTTTATTATTAAGTTATTTGACTTTTGTATGAATAATTTATCAAAATGAATTATGTATTTATTTTTAATGACAAAATTATAACGATGCCATATATTTTGGAGGCGTACAACACTTTATTACAATGCATTAACAAAATTTAAGGACAAAAGAAAAGCACAGTAAGTAAGTTTCAAAACGAATGTCTACGTAGGTATTCTTATTTGAAATTTGTTTAATTTTAGTTGATTTTAAATTGTTTTATCACGCTACACTTGGCACACAATCTACCGATATCGTCCATACTGAATCTACACATTTTTTAATCGATGAATTCAACTGAATGTAATCGATAATATATACACTGTTTGACCTTGTCTGATTATTTTTTCAAAGAAAAAAAAATAATACGAAAATAGAAAAGAATTTATGTTAAAAAAACTAAATAGTGAAATGTAGTCCTTCGCAATATCATTCTGTTTCATAGGGCTTTTTTTTCCTTTGCCCAAAGGGCAGGGTATAGCCATTGTGGCCATTCCGTTTCGTTTACGTAGTTATTCAATCATAAGTACCTGTAATTATCATAATTATGGTTTATCGAATAATTAGTGACGTCCTAATTAATCGACTAAAATGCATACAGGGGTAATGAATGATTGTGTCTTTTTATAGTTCGCTGCTCCCATCGCCAATGCAAGACGGGCTGGCTGTTTGACAGCTCTCCGTGGTAGAATGGACTTATCAACACACTCTTACATAATTAGCTGTGAATAACAAAACAAAAATAAATATAAAATAATCAAACAGTAGCACCGTCTTATCTGATCAGTTAACGGCATCGCTAGTGGTCAAGGAAAGCTGTAATAAAATTATTTTCTTCGTCCTTAAAAACCTCACTTTCTTCGAAGGTGTGCTGAAATTAATGTGTATTGAATAATTTTTGGACCCTGTTGCGTCATTGCTCGCCGAGATCGAAAATGTATATTGGCCCAAGATGTGCAAGTGAAAGCTTTATATCAATTTCACATCTAGTTGTATAGCGTCTATAAATGTAAAAGCCCTAATAGACGTGTCGGACTTCATTGACGGGCCGCCGTCCAACCAACGGGACAGAAAGATAAATGTTCTCTTTCTCTCCCGTTGCTCTAGCGACGGTCCGGCGTACCAAATCCACACGTCTGTTAGGCCTTTAAGGCCCAACCACAAGGACGGTCAAAGATAAAATATGAATATTACAGTTCTGAACTGTTATGGACAAGCGTGACGCTTACCACCAGGCGAGCGACATGCTCGTCTCGTGACTCAATTGCATACAAAAGCTAGTGGCACTATATGGTTGCAATGTTGTGCAGAATTACCGTGTTCAACTAGATGGATAATGGCAAATAAAGGGCAAGTTTCTATTCTAACCAAAAAAGTTTCTACACTGAGAAACAAAAATTTGTGATAACAAATTGTCTCTTAAAATATTTAAAATTAAATAAATATAGAGTAGTATAAATCTGTTTCGAAATCATCTTACCTAAATTGTATAAAAACATAGAAACCGTTTCCATTATAAAAACTACAAAATAATATTATAAATAGTTGACTAAAATTATTATAGTTAAAATAAAAAATATGAATCTTAGGTTAACTGGGTACTTATAAATTGTTGAGGGCTAAGCATATAGATTGTTAAAAATATGTTGTATGTCAAGTATTTCCAAAAATACGATTTTGCGTAATGTTTTGCTCTTGAGTATTAAAGGTGAAGGCAGACCAACGAGAGCGGGCCGTCGGGCGCCGCAAATTCATTAAATTTTTACTATCTGAAGGGACCCAACGCTACGTACTTTTAAGGTACCATTTGGATATAGACGACCAATGTCGCGCGACCCTGGTCACTCGCCCGCACGCAAATATCTTGCCCACCGAATCGCCTGACTAAAAGGTGGCATTCGATCAGCGAAATATAACAGGATTTCGCTGTATTCGATTCATTACTCATTCCTGTTGCGCAAACAACCACGACTCAGTTTGTTCGCGTTGGCTCACGTCTACACCGGAATGCTCTATTATTTTCAGGTGAATTGGTCGATATTCGAGTGCAAGCGATTTACGTGACCTCGGTCGCGTACGTAGGAGTGGGACCTTTACAAGTGAGAACACTAAACTAAATCGCAGTAAGTGAATTACATCACTAACGTAGATACGACTAATATAGAATGTGTGAAGTTGGTCTATACCAAATGTTGTTGAATGCTGTGTAGTAAATAATGTCAAACTGAAATATTATTTCAAGAAAGCGATGATTTACTTTCACGATTACGATTACTACGATTTCATCATTCGTTTCCAGAACGATAACATCCAATTCTTTTAGTTTTCTTGGATTAATTTTCAAAAGCGATTGGAGGTAGAAATAAATTATTTTAAATGTATGAATAATAGGTAATAATTTTCGTCTATAAGACATAAGGGTAACTTGTGCGTTTGTTGTGTCGGTCACAATTCTATTGGTTACAAAAACTTTGGTGGGCAGGATTTTTAGCGGTATTAATAAAATTGCGTAATTCAAGTCGCCAGAGAATCAGTAGGAATTAAAAAGAACATAATATTACACATGAAATAGTTTTTATTTACAACCCAAGAATAAAATGGACGTACCAAGGAATCACGTAAATTAAGGCCCATTAAAGTTGGCGCGATCACATCGCGATCAGCATGCTGTCAGTGGACGCCAAATTACTGTTCCCGGGGCGGCATCAACTGATCGCCTCTGCGTGAATGCTGCGTATTAAGCACGATGACCTGGACAGACCTTTATTATTTATATCTCTGTAGAAATTACTATTAACCTGACACAATAAACTCACAATATTTTAGTGTTACGAAACTGTGACACCAAAATGTCTCATCGAATTTCGATTTATATAAACTGCACGTCTTAAAAATCTTCCATTACCTATTTATAATTAAATATTTTCTTCCATTTTATCGTCATTAAGCACAATACAGTTATATGATTATTAACGGGATATTTACCGTGGTAAGGTTGTGGAGGAAGCTCCCGATATTTGGGCGCAGTTATAATGCACCATGTTTACGGGAATACTGAAGAATGCCGTTAGTTGGTCGAAGACTAAGAAAGAGGGTAAATCGTTTTGTCTGCACCTAACCTTGAACTGTTCGACCAACCAACCGCATTCTTCAGTCTTCCCGTGAACATGGTGCATGTCACTGCGCCAAAATACCGGGAGCTCATTCCACGACCTTACCACGGTGAATATCCCGTAAATAATCATGCAACTGTAGTGAACAACCGTGATAGTTTAAAACAGTGTTTTATTAAGTACAATGTCTTTACATTTCATTTCAAAAATAATTGTGTGGAAATCTACGATTAATCGGGATCAATGAACCGATTACATTCGACACGTGTATGAATTGTATCAGAACGGTTAAAGTACCTTATAACCTTATCAGTAGGTATCTAAGTAATTATGTTAAGTACTTGGTCTAAAGCCTATTGTACCGATATAAGTATCTAACCCAACACCTATAAGCATACCGTTAGAATTCATTAGAGATGAAATAAAATATTATGCTCGGTCCAAGTATTTGTTTGCTCTGACAGCTGCGGTAACATTGTTAAGGCTGACTTCCGTGCATTGCGGTCGATCGCTGCCTATAAGGCTCAATGAAAATCACGAATTCTGATCACTTACCGCTGTTTTTGAACATAAGACTGTAGCAGGTACCCGATATACGTCGTGAAATATTAAAAGAAAATGTTTTTATACATTTTTTACAATGTTATTGCATCTGTCAGAGCAAATAAATGCTTGGACCGAGATTAGATAATTTTGATTGCTATGAAATTAAAACACCAATAAAATTTATATTACTTATCTTGAAATAAAAATTACGTTCATCGCCTAGTAGCAATTCGAATTACCGTAAAATATTTCAATCAAATACATTATGTGGGGTGATTTTTATGAACGTACGCATAATATGTCTGTCACAAAAGACACGCCTAATTACTCTTAATTTGCCTCATTTCGGCAATTTCACGTTAATATTATGCACCTAGTAGATTTGTAGCGTAATATATACTTCACTTCGGTTTTAATTGCGTTTGCAAGGACCAAATAGGATCATACATAATGTGTCTTACAAAAAAAAACATCATGCATCTAACATAATAATGACGTGTTTTAATTTATAAAATATCAACTCAACATCACTAGCTACGCGTGTGGATTAGGACCGTAAATATTTCCGGATAAAAAGTTTCACGTGTCACATTTTGGCGTATAAACAATCTATGGGTTTTGACGCCAACGTGAAAAAAATATATCAACTCGTTGTATTATTTTCCTAAACTTGTGTAATTTCGAGTTTTAATGTGTAATAATGGTAGATTATTATTTATTATATGCTCGTGAACGTGCTCGAGTCTGGGGAAGTGATATAACGAGGAGAAACGTGACTTTTCGTGTTGTTTCCAAAACTCCATAGAAGCCTCTTGTAAAGCCTCCACCACTTTACTGGGGCATGAGTTTGACTTGACCGCGACTTACTTTGCTTGATTCTCACTTGTCTGTGACTATGACTGTTTGACGCTATTTAAGACTATGTAAACTTGATTAATATTACGACCGAAGGATTGCATCCATGGTCATGAAAAAACTAACAAAATAAACAATCTATAAGCAAACAATTACTTCAAAAGTTGTTCCGTGAAAGAGGAACAAATATACCATCAAACACGCTTTCATATAATATTATAATTTTTAATATTAATATGAAAGTATGAAAATTGTGATTACGTATAAAGGTCAGTTCATATCAGCCCGGTTGCAACGGATCGCAACGCATCGAATTTACTTACAAAACACATGCCTTACGATCCGCAGCAACCGTCTTTTGGGGGCGTCCATTAATTACGTAAGGTGGTTTTGGCGATTTGTCGACCATTCCTCCCCCTTGGTGCTGTGAGATTTGGCTCGACCCCCTCCCCCTAATAACACGTAAGATTTTTCAAAATGAATATTTTTAGTGTAAATACGGTAATCTGTAAAACATTGTGTAGGATTTAGGCATATTTTATTGGAGAAACATGTTTTACTTAATTTAACCCAGTTTTCTCGCAATTATACACTGTTTCTTTCTAAATAAAAATTTACGTGAGATTTAGTGTATTTCTACTCGACCCCCTCCCTCCTCTAAACATCTCACGTAATTAATGGACGCCCCCTTATGTGGGCGAATCTTTATGTCATGTAGTGAAATTCAAAGCTAGCTTTTTATAATTAGAAGTAGTCTGTTAGCGCCACTCAGTGACGCTTCCTTTATTTATTTCCTACCTACATTTTCCTACCCTCATTTTCCATGAACGACGACTATTTCTGTTACGTTCCGTGGTTTAGATGAGAATCGCTGCTTGCACCTGCAGGCAGTCTGCGCTTGACCCTTGTCGGCGACGGATTCATACCGCATTGTGCGAGCACTCCTTGCTTACACCACCGCAAATATTACCGCTGATCTTCGGTTACTCGTCCTCTCGAGAGATCGTGCGATCCCACCGCCCGGGATACGGTTCCCGTAGGAAGCTGTGCCTAATAGTTTCCCCGCGCTCGCGCCGCGAGTGTGTGAAACCGCTCCATCATATACAGTCCACTAACGCTTGAGAACGCGCTGATCCAAAGACGCAGAAGAAGATTCCAGGACATCAGGAACGGGGTTACGCAGCCTTGCTCGTCAACCCGGAAATACTCAGGTCAGTCGTCGTTCTCACTATCGTCCCCTTTCTCCCGCACCCTCACGTGTCGGCGTGCTCCGCCATATAGCTTGGTGGCCGCGCTAACATATTTTCTGGTCCTTCGAGCCGGATTCCACCGGTTTTCCCTATTTTCCCGCATTAAATACCGCTGTATTTCACATTACATATCTTAAAATCATATTTTTTCTCGCTATTTACTGCATCCGAGGGTAGATCCAAGTGATACCTACGTGGTCGGTTACTGCGTATTACGCGCTGATCGCGTCGAACCGCTCCGCTTATCTATAACCGCGCGCGCTCTGTTTTGTGTCACTGTGCAACCATTAAGTTGGACGTTTCGAAATTTGCTTAAATTTATCCATTGTCTTCCAAAATGGCTACTTGTCCGAAAGACAAAAATGTGGTCGAAGATGATGAACCTCTCGATAAATTGCAGGTCAAACGCTTAACTTTGATTGGTAAACGAGATGCCATATTTTCTCGCTTACAGGACATTTATAACAGCTCCTTACAAGCTTTCAATGATGATTCAGATAAAGACATATTTTTATGTGGAATGATTTCGCTTGATCGTTTACAGTCAGAGTTCAATGACATCGTGAACGAAATAAATGTCACCGAATTGACATTAAATCCAAAGTATCAAGTAAATTATCAGACTTTGAATGCATTCGAAGAAATTTACTGCCGCTGTAAGTTCGCTTCCGATAAACTTAATCCACCCGCTATGCATGTGAAAACTACTGATTCTCACACTTCACCGCAACGTAAATCCGTCAAACTACCTAAGCTCGAACTTATGTGTTTTGATGGTAATCCAATGACTTGGAAAATATTTTACGAATCATTTACTCAGACGATTCACAAAAATCCTGATTTAAGTGATCACGAGCGCATTCAATATTTAATTAATAAGCTCAGTGGTCGTGCGTTGTCGGTTATTTCCGGTATCGTTCCGAATAGCGACAACTATCGCCTGATCTATCGCACTCTTGTAGACAGGTACAATGACCCGCGTTCTTTAGCTACCTCTTATCTACAACAGTTAATTGATTACAAAAGTAACAACACCGCTTCCGCAAAAAACTTAGAATTATTTCTCGATAAATTCTGCTCAGCAGTGTCAAGTCTGCATTCTCTCAAGCTAAATAACTTGTCAGACTTTATTTTGTTGCAACTTGCTTTGAAAAGGATCGATCCGTCCACCGCCCGCGCATTTGAAATGCATATGAGAGGCAAACCTATGCCTACTTATGACGAATTAATTAAATTCGTTCGCGAACAAAGTAAAATATTAGACCGCACCGCGCCTTCTGTAGGACGTCCATCTGAACATGACAACAAGAAGTCTACGCATTCATTCGCTGCATCATGCGTACAGCGCCAATGTTGCTTATGTAATCAAACTGATCATATTCACTTATATAGGTGCCCCGCGTTTGATAAGCTCACAATCGATGACAGGTTTGCTTATATAAAACAAAACAAAGGTTGTACTAATTGTCTAAGTATTTCGCATAATTATACCAACTGCAAGTCGATTCACAAATGCTTCAACTGCGAGTCAGGCAAACATCATACTAAATTATGTAGAAAAATATCTTCCCGCGAAAATACCCGCTTGCACTCAAGTGCATTTCCTGCCGCCTCGCGCGGGAAAGCTGGCAACGTCGCGGCCCGGCCTCCTGCGCCGCCTGCGATGACACCCGCCCCGCATAAGCCTTCGCGCGACATTCAAGCTGGCAACAGCGCGTGGCTGCCCTCTGCACCGCCGCCCGCGTCACCCCCGCGTACAAAGACCGACGCCTGCGCGGCTCAAGTACCTACCGCTTATCAGTCACAGCGACCTAATGTTTCGCTATGCAATAATATTACGCAATCTACTGATCATACTACCTGTCTGTTAGGAACGGTACAAGTTTATGCTTCCGATTTGAACGGTCGTCAGTATGTTCTGCGTGGTTTAGTCGATTGTGCGTCTCAATCTAACTTTTTAACTGCAAATTGTTGCGCCAAGCTACATTTAAAATGCAATAAGGTTTCTAATACCGTTGTTAAGGGTATAGGTTCCGCGTCGAACCCTATTAAGGGCACAATTTCCACCACTTTGCATTCGCGATTAAATAATAATTTTGTTTCGTTTGACGCTTTCGTCATCGATCGCATAACAGATAACTTGCCATCTGTAAAAGTTGACGTTTCGGGTCTCTCATACCTAAACTGTCTGCCGCTCGCTGATAACAGCTTCTCAGAACCGTCAGAAATAGATATTCTTATTGGAGCTCCTCTCTTCGCTGATATCTTGCTATCAGGTCGCGTTCCTGGGCCACCAGGTTCTCCAACCGCTTTTGAAACTATTTTTGGTTTTATTGTAATCGGAACCGCTTCCGTTACACCCGCTCAACTTAATGATACCGCTTCTGTCAATGACACCGCTATCAGTGATAATCACCGCTCTCAAATTTCTCTCTGCGCCTTTGCAGAAGAACCGCGTTTGGATACCCTTGTCCAGAAATTCTGGCAACTCGAGGAGGTGCAATGTGCGCCGACCTTGAGCCCTACCGCTCTTGAAAATGAACGTATTTTCACAAATAATTTCTCCCGCGATTCTACGGGCCGCTTTTCTGTAGCGCTGCCCTTTTCCCGCGATCCTGCAGCCGCTCTCGGCAATTCCTATCATATCGCTAAAAAGCGATTCATGCATCTAGAACGAAAGCTCGTAGCTTCACCTCATTTACGAGTGGAATACGATGCCATTATTAACGAATACCTACAGGAAGGTTATATATCACTGATCGACCGCGAGGATCATTTTACCGGTTATTATATACCGCATCATGCAGTTGCCAGGTTGGACAAAACTACAACTAAGTGGCGTATGGTCATGGACGCAAGTGCACAGACCGATTCAAACCTGTCACTGAATGACATCTTGTACACCGGTGATAATTTGCAAAATGATCTTTTCGTAATCCTCTTGGATTTCCGCTTCTATCCTGTAGCGTTTACATCTGATGTGAAACAAATGTATTTACGAATTCTCGTTGACAATGACGATCGTAAATTTCAAAAATTTCTATACCGCTTTGATCAGTCGTTGCCGCTTGAGACCTATCAATTCAATCGCGTTTGTTTTGGTTTGCGTAGCAGTCCTTTTCTTGCTATGCGAGTTCTTCGTCAATTGTGTGCCGACGAGCGCACGCGCTTTCCGCGCGCCGCTAATGTCATCGAACACAACACGTACATGGATGATGTTTGTTACTCGATGCCATTTTTACCAGGTTGTTTACAACTCCGTGACGACCTCCGCGACTTGCTCAAGGCCGGGGGCTTTGATCTTGTAAAATGGTCGAGTAATGTACCTGAGCTTACAGAATCTCTCCCGATATCTGATCGTCACGCCGCGAATATTAATTTTGATGAACCAGACACGAACTTGAAGGTTTTAGGCCTACAGTGGTCACCCAAATGCGACGCATTCATGTTTACCGTAAACATTGAAAATCGTCCTGCGACCAAACGCAATATCTTATCTCTGATCGCGCGTCAATACGATGTACTTGGGCTTATTGCACCAGTGATTTTGTACGCTAAATTAATTTTACAAAAATTACACGTATTGCAGCTCGATTGGGATTCAAAACCGCCTGCAGATATAGTAGATATTTGGCAGAACTATGTGCGCGAATTACCGTGCATTGAAACACTGCGCTTCCAGCGCCACCTAGGTGTTGAAGAAAACTCTAAAATCTCTATTATGGCATTTTCAGATGCCAGTGAAAATGGATATGGTTCCGTAGTGTATATTCGAACTCAGTCCGATTCTGATTCGGTTCCGATCACACGTTTAGTTTGCGCTAAATCGAAAGTAGCTCCACTCAAAACAATTTCTATTGCCAGATTGGAACTCTGTGCATGCTTACTCATGGCGAAACTGGTCCGCCGAGTGCTCGATACCTACGAGAAACGCCATACCATAGATAAGGTATTCTGCTTCACTGATTCCATGGTAGCATTGTAGTGGATCATCGCTTCTCCGCACAGATTTAAAACTTTTATTGCTACGCGCATCACTAAAATTGTTTCCGCGATTCCCGCTGACTGTTTCCGGCATGTATCCGGAACTGAAAATCCCTGCGCTGACGCTCTGTCGCGAGGGTTATCTCCCGCTCAGCTAGTCGACCACCCTCTGTGGCTCACTGGTCCTGCTTGGTTATGCCAAGATCCTACTGCTTGGCCAGTCAAGTCAGCAGTTCCCGCTAAGGTAGATTCAGATCTACCTGAGTCAAAGAAAGTAGTTTCACTCCCTGTGATTCAATCACAAGTTGAAGTTTCAAACCCGCTGTTAGAACTTTCCGGACGTGTCTCTTCTTGGCTATTGCTGCTACGCACAGTCGTTATAGTTTATCGTTTCGTCAAGAAACTACCGCATTCTACATATTTTTCCGCTGACGACATTAGTTTCGCAGAACTACAAGTAATGAAAGCTTTGCAGAAACATTATTTTTCTGATCTTATACATAGTCTTAACTCTGAAACTCGCTATCCACGCGCCTTACAACGGCTCGTGCCGTTTATAGATGCTGACGGGCTCATACGAGTCGGAGGCCGTCTCCGAAATGCGGATTTGTCGTACGATCAACAGCATCCGATTTTATTGCCGCGTAAAGACCGCGTAATCGAGTTGATAATTAATCACTATCATCGTGTTAACTGTCATACCGGTCCGGTCGCCTTAATGTCGATTCTTAGACAACGATATTGGATTCTTTCCTGTCGTAATATCGTCCGCTCGGTTATTCATAAATGCAACTTTTGCTTTAGAACTAAACCTAAACCTACATTCCCACTCATGGGAGACTTACCCGCTTGCCGCGTAAACGAAGCAAAAGCGTGGGCCCATACGGCCGTAGACTTTGCTGGCCCGCTCTCAATAATTCCGTTAAGAAAGCGTGGCGTACGCTCTATTAAAGCATACTTGCTGATTTTCGTGGACAAAGTAGTTCGGTGTTGCCATGCTGAACTAACTACTTCTCTGAGCACATGTTCGTTTCTTTCCGCATTTAAACGCTTCCTCGCGCGACGTGGAAGTGTTTCTGTAATGTATTCAGACAATGGCCGAACGTTTCTAGGTGCGAAAAACGCATTATCAGAAATCTATACGCTTGTAGATTCTGACGAATTTCATAAAGCACTCTCAGATGAATTGTCCGCGCACCGCATCACTTGGCGTTTCAATCCACCACGATCCCCCCATTGGGGAGGGGATTTCGAGATCTACGTGAAAGGTTTTAAGAGTCATCTCGCTAGAACCATAGGTTCACAGTTGCTCACCTATGAGGAAATGTTAACCGTGCTCACACAAATCGAGAGCGTCATCAACTCACGACCGCTAACTCTACTCAGTGAAGATCCTTCTGAACCCACTGCATTAACGCCCGCGCATTTCTTAATGGCTGCACCGCTGAAACATTTACCCGCGTGCGCGGCTACAGACGAGCCCGCACACTTGCTAAAACGCTACGCTTTATTAGATCAAATGATTCAATCTTTTTCCAAACGATGGAAACTCGAGTATCTCCACTTGCTTCAATCTAGAGGCAAATGGAATACACCTGCTAATCCAATTAAGGAAGGCTCCGTCGTGCTTATCATTACGGACAACCTTCCCCCGCTCTCCTGGCCCCTGGGTGTCGTCGTCGAGACTATCCTAGGCGCCGACGGAGTCTGTAGAGTCTGCTTAGTGAAAACAGCGACTTCTGTGTATAAACGACCAGTCGTTCGTTTATGCACACTACCTACTCAATAACTTCACTCTTTGCCCCTTGGTCAACCCGCTACTCATATTCAACCCGCTTTACCTATATTTGACCGCACTCTTATTCCTTTCCCTTTAAAACCTCATGGTTTTAAGGCCGGGGGCAATGTTAGCGCCACTCAGTGACGCTTCCTTTATTTATTTCCTACCTACATTTTCCTACCCTCATTTTCCATGAACGACGACTATTTCTGTTACGTTCCGTGGTTTAGATGAGAATCGCTGCTTGCACCTGCAGGCAGTCTGCGCTTGACCCTTGTCGGCGACGGATTCATACCGCATTGTGCGAGCACTCCTTGCTTACACCACCGCAAATATTACCGCTGATCTTCGGTTACTCGTCCTCTCGAGAGATCGTGCGATCCCACCGCCCGGGATACGGTTCCCGTAGGAAGCTGTGCCTAATAGTTTCCCCGCGCTCGCGCCGCGAGTGTGTGAAACCGCTCCATCATATACAGTCCACTAACGCTTGAGAACGCGCTGATCCAAAGACGCAGAAGAAGATTCCAGGACATCAGGAACGGGGTTACGCAGCCTTGCTCGTCAACCCGGAAATACTCAGGTCAGTCGTCGTTCTCACTATCGTCCCCTTTCTCCCGCACCCTCACGTGTCGGCGTGCTCCGCCATATAGCTTGGTGGCCGCGCTAACAAGTCTTATGTGCAGGTTACTTGTTGCAATAACTTATTAGGTAGGTAGTTAAATCACATTTTGTTTAGCCTATGTCACATATTAATTAGTCATACAATCTTCCATTTGTGTTTAATCCATCAGCCTGATTCCGAACACTCAAGTTTCAATCGCATAGGATTGATAAAGAAAATAACTCCAATGTTCAGTTTTTCGACATGAATTCTATTCTTGATCGAAGCGTACGGGCGCAGCATATATCGCATTCGAGCCTCCCCGTATGAACCTCTACTATTAAATTAAGGTGGATATTCGAATGAAAATGTTATTTTTAAATCCAATGCGATTGAACATAGATAGTATGTGTAATCAGACCGCAGTTTCCCGTAAAGTTGAGATTGTTCAATGAATAAACCTTAGCATATTTTTGTCGAAGGCTAGAAATAAATACACAATAAAATAACGTTCAGCTATATTTACAAGTTAACGTAGGTACTTTTAAATAAAACAGTGGCTTATAAGCTTCAAAGATTTATCGTTAGATAGTTTTAAATTCAATCTTATGACTTAGTAAAAGTATAAAGTAGAGTGATTCTATTTAAAGTTAGCTTATTAGTAGTTTTACATTTATACCACAACCGTTTCGCACGCCATATGCAATTTTACAAACACTTTGTAGATGAACTTTTTTATTCAAAGACACTACAGTAATGTACTGGTAAAAAAACAAAACTCTACTAGCTACCTAATGGCAATGTTTTTCTTCACTTGCTTTTATATAGTTCATCCAAGGACGCTCTATAGAGAGCGCACAAAATAACATAAATGTTTCCAGATTTCCTATGTTCATAAATAATAATTAAAAAAAATAGATATCTCTCTCGTTGCGGCACGTCGGCCATTTTGGAACGCCTGCCAAGCGTGTGCATTAGCTGTCAAAAACAATAAATCATCATAAAGACGCCATTTTGTGCATTCAAAGTGGCGCACATCACGTGATCTTATTTCTCATCACAATAGAGAATTTTCAAAATGCTTACTTTAGGAAATGCTTTGAGTGCTTTTCATGAAAGACGTCCCGCGGCAAACACCGGAACTAAATTTCCATGTTGTATTTGTCATGTGTTGTTACTGTGTTTGGACGCTAGTGAGATTATTATTAATTTGCCAACGCTAAAGAGTTATGATGCCTAAAGTTGCTAAAAGCGCTGCTCAAGAAATGATACTGATAGCGATTGATACACGATGTCTGTGGGACTCCTTTCACGAAAAGCACTCCATCTAGCTACTCGCCTTAGTTTTACTCGTGTTCAAAGTTAGATTTTAAAACTCTGCTTCTTTCTTTTTCTGAAACATTCTTCTGTCATGGCATGCAAATTGTTAGTTATTAGACTGTGTTTTCTAGTGTTCAAATGTTGCCAGTGCATTTAGAGTAGCGTCCAAAACAAATATATCTATTCGAAATCAAATTGATTTAGCACGATTCATACTGTTTTTCATATATTTTAACCGAGTGCATAATCGCTCGATAAGCTTCTTTTTTACAGACCATTTTATAGCATAGATCGAGCGTTTATGTTGAGGATAAATGTTGAGATTTTTTCATCTTAAGTTTTTTTGATAAATTAAGTATGTACTAATGTTGAGTTTAGACCAGCAAGTAATTGCCGTGTGCGTAAACGATTTGCACAAAGTGCCAAAGCTATTGAAAACTTGCAAACTTGCTTGAAAGATCTTAGTTTACACATGAAAGTCGGCCACTGATGGATTAATCTGTGGTTCGACCTCAGCTCAATATGTAATTGTACCTATATTGAATTAATATGTACAAATGTAATTAACAGTATACATAATTAGTAATGTCGATTTTCAAGCTTTTATTTGACAGAACCAAAGTAAGCTAAAATATCGCTGTCTTTTTTTAGTTTATGAGAAGACAGCGACACTTTTAGTATTTTAATGCGTCAGGTGAAACTTTTAAAATTGACATCATTGTCTTTGGGCTGTTATTTTGCATTTCATTTTTACTAAAGAAAAATAAGCAATATATTATGTAGTTATTTTTAAGGCTACTTCTAATAACCTAGAACACTGAACAGCTCTTACCATCCGAACAGAAAATACTTGCCAGTGTATAAGTAAACTAATAGCGCTTTTATTTTTTTAGAAACAAGTGAGATGTACCTAATACGAATTTTATTGTGATGATTTTAGTTATGAAACCTATCGTGACGCATTTTGTAGTGAAATACGGGTTATTTCGATTATGTCTATTTGCAGTGCAAGGTCAGACTAGAATACTTTCAGACATCTCATTAGCGCTATTATGCTAATGGCTCAACCCAGCCCACCAATAACACACCAAAACCGATGTCTTGGCCGTGAGCGGACCAATCAACTTTCAACAGCCACAGCTGGTTGCCTAAATTGGTTGAATATCGATTTAAAAAAAAATTAAAGACTACGAATTGCACGCTTATTCTGTACATACATGGCAGAAATAGTTGTGTTGGAACTTATCTTCAAAACGACCCAATTTAAAAATATAATATCCGTATTTTACTTAAAAATGGGTCAACTTTTAACTAATTATTTCATCTAAATCAAATAATAAATTTTTATACCCGCATAGCATAATTTGTTTGTATAAATGTGTTATAGAATTTGTTTTTATATTTATTTAAATAAGCAATAACTGTTGGAGTTGTTTGAATGTTAGTGCAATGAAATTGTGGAAAAGCATTTTCACAGTGAATAAAAATAAAAATATGTATTGAAACAAAATGTTTTTATTCAATAACCTTTATTAGTTCTGCCCCATTTTATTCTACAGTGCATTGTGATCAGTGTTCATAACACCAAATCAATCATACTTAATCCTTATCTATGTAAATTTTATTTATTATCTAAGTAACTACTACTAATTCTCTTGAGAGTTACTAACACTTTTACCTCTAATAGGTATCTACAATATTTTACTACACAAAGATTTCAAAAACATAAATTTTTGCTGTAGACAGGTAACTGCTTTTACTCATAACAAAAGCGATTGTTAACTTTTTGACCGTAACAATATAGCCAACAACAAACAAATATAGCCAAGGTATTTTTCATGTTTTTTTTCCACGAAGGACAACGAATGTCATAGCTCGAAGGACCATGTATAGTGACAGACTACAGGTAGTCGTTTGTGGCGGGTGGAATAGTTGAGAGCCCCTCCCTTTACCATTTTAAAATATTTCGGGATTCCCAACTGCCACGAACGTAAAGTAGGGCCAATTTAATAGGTAACTTTTGATCGAAACCTTGTAACAACATTATTAATTTTATCTAAGTTAGAACTTACTACTTCTAAATACAAATTTATAATCTACTATATAAAAATAAGTCGGGTTTTCCTTCCTGACGCTATAACTCCAGAACGCACGAACCGATTTCCACGGTTTTGCATTCGTTGGAAAGGTCTCGGGCTCCGTGAGGTTTATAGCATATAGGTTTATATTAGCGAGGCCGAAGGCCGATCTCTACGCGTACGAAGTAGCGGGATTCAGCTAGTATATAATAAAAAAAATATGGGACCATCTATGACCTGCCAACCAAAAAAAGAATCATCAAAAACAATTCTAAATTGGCGGAGTAATCGCGTAACAAACATACAAAAAAAAAAAACACAGTCGAATTGATAACCTCCTCCTTTTCGAAGTCGGTTAATAAATTTATAATATGTAATAATGACAAAAGAAGACAATTTTACGATTTACTTTGACTTAGCTTTGGTAAGACATATTATGTCAAATGTGATATAGTAAATTGGCCCTGCTTTAGTCCCCATCTGTGTATCTAGCGGTATAAGAAAGCTGACGGAGCTCTCACAGGTATCAGCCTCGTGTCGCCACCACTAGACTTATATTCGTAATATTCCCTGCCGTTTACCATCTTCCGCTTGGAGTTCTCATTAAGATTGTATCGAGAGTTTCCGAAGAGGGAGTCGTAAGGCGGCGGTCGTCCGTCGTCGAAATGAATGCGTTTTGACCGATTTTTAGTGCGTTTTAGCTTCGGTTTGACTAGCTCTTGTTTCTGGTGCTTGCCCTGAATGTATCGCTTTATTAGAACCTGAAAACAAAATTATAACAGTTATAACTTACAAAGAAACAAGTATACGCTGAAATCTTCAAAAGAATAATCATTAATCTTTAAAAGAGACCGCAGGGAAACGCTGGATGCAGGCCGCTTCCAACCAGCCCTTTTGGAGATCGATGGCATGGGGGAGGCCTATGTCCAGCAGTGGACGTCTTATGTCTGAAATGATGTAGATGATGAATCTTCAAAAACTGAACGGATTTTCTTGAATCTGTTCCGCCTTTTTTGAGTAGCGCATAGTCTTCTCTTCTATTTTGTCATTATTTTTAGCCCCCGATGCAAAAAGAGGGGTGTTATGAGTTTAACGTGTAGCGTTTGTGGCATCGTAGCTTTCAAATGGCTAAACCGATTCTGATTTAGAGGGTTGACTTTTCGTGATTTTCTTAGTTATGAGTCAAGGAAATCTGTTCAGCTGATTGAAGATTATCAACTCTTTTCACGAGGGTTTTCAAAAAGTTTAAATTTATACTCGTTTATGTGAAATATTGATTATAAATAAAACACCAGAGGCTTGCTTAAAAGCGGTCACCAACTGCCTTTACTCATCATCTTAATTATCAGCCGTTCATGCCCCCACTGCTGGGATACGGGCCTTCTCTCTGAGAGAGGGAGGACGGGGTCTAATCCACCATGCTGGCCCAGTGCATGTTGGTAAAAGTCGTATGTCAACTTTTGAGGTTCTTGGACATACCGTTTTCTTTACGATTGTGTGCCTTCGCCGTTTTTGAGCTATGGCATCAAAACTGCACATAATTTATTTATTTAAATTCTGAATAAGTCATTGGTGGAGGGCCAAGGATCGAACTGGGTGCCGTCAGATTGTAAAGTGCACATGCTATCGCTCAGCCACCATCGCCCCTATCCCTCCTATCTCTTTCCTAATCGTATAAAAGCCTATAAATATATCACTTGCCTCTCCAACAAAAACAGCGGCGGCGGCGCATAGTCCTATAACTATGATCAAGTATGTCATCATCAGATCACTGTTCCGTAGCTGGCGGTCTTTTGACTGCAAGTCCAGGGGACAGATCTTAGTGCTGGGCAGGTCTTTATGCGTTAGGAAGTCTACTATACCGGCTTGGATGATGGACACGAAGCTGGAATGAAAGGGTGCATTAGTAACGAATGTTGGTGGATAAAAAGCGCGCCGCGTTTCAATCGCGCTTTCTACGTTTTTGTGATGTGATAGGGGTTATGACGTTACAATGCTTGAAAAAATTGAGCCAGTGGTTTGTGTTTCTTTTCTGAAGGATCCAATGCATATCTACCTACATTTCTTGATTTAGTTACTTACACAGTATCAAAAAGCATTTTCAACGGACTGCCAAGCGGGAACGCAAATGCTCTAGGCTTTGTCATAAAAGCTTTCGGCGCTACCACATACGTGCACCTATCTGCTTCGCTAACTCCTTCCCTGGCCTTTCTCAGATAATCTCCGTACATGAGGTGGTCTATTGCTGTTGATTCTTTGACCAAAACTGCTCCTCCGTCGACTAGCGGAAGGTAGTCATTTTCTGTTAGGAAGTTGCGGAATTCTGCGCGCCCAGAAACGATCATTTTGTTTAGGAAGTAGAGCTTTTCAACGGGCTGAAAAAAAAAGGTAACAATTAAATAGTTTTATGTAGGCGCTGAAGAAATCTGGCGCGGACTGGCGTGACGTGAGTGCCCTTGTGTTAAAATTGTGTCGCAGTGTTTTTTTTTTTTCATGAAGAATAATAGATCAACGATTTAACTGGAAGCACTCGCCTGATGATTATGTGCAGAGGTTGGAGTATGTTGATCTATACATCTATTTAAGACGCTCTTTTCTGACTTTTAGCAATTATGGTCATTTTGGTTTAAGTGTGCATACCTCCATGGTTAGCTTAAAATTATAAAAATGGTGTCATAAAAAAAAATTGAATCTTTTATCTAGGAAACCCATGAGACCGAAACATGATTAAGCACATTTCGCTCGATAGAAAAAATATATCAAAGTAGCACTGATTTGCGCTTTTATCCCCGTTTTTTTTGGATTCATTTAATTACCTATTTAATAAATTATGTCTGCGATATCTTGATATAAGCTTATAGCTTTCATAATTATGAAGGAAACCGGTGAGGTACATTTTACATTACATCTATACTTTTCGAAAAATATGGGAAAAACCCCAAAAATAGAAGTAGCGAAATGCACGACTGTGTGTAAGCGCCATGATTTTGCTCCGCTAAATGCGACTTTAATACAATAAATCAAGGATTATGGTCATCTGTAGTAATAAGCGTTGCTTAACAGTGGGAAAACCTCGCCTTAAGTATTAATCGCACTTCAGCGATGCATAGATTGTAGTTTCAGAATAGTCACAGGTATAGAATATAGAATTTGCCAATAGGCGGCATAGGCTCATCGGCCACGTTCGAGACCAAGTTTCAAAACTAATTTTTCAACTAATTTTGGGGGAAAATGTTTGTTCGGCCGCGAACTATGGGCGGCACGTTATAGGGGCGGCAGATTTCATTAATATGAATCGGATTTTATAATTTCGAGCGAGCACCATGAGTATTATGGTGCTCGCTTGATTTGATACTATGCGCAATTATCAGCGGCGGCCCTAAGGTAGAGCGAGAGGAGATGGTGCCAAGTAGCAAGGGGCGCCAATATGCCAAATGCGAACAATAATTTCGAACGAAAATTTTAATATTTATGCCACCTTTTTACGTGCCTCGAATGAAAATAAAAATTGATTTCAAGAAAGATTAATTAAGCTTAGCTACACGACGCCCGCATTTCTTGGTCGCAACATCGCCGCGTCGTAGCTGTCTAAAGGACAAAATTCCAAATTATTTTTTGAGGGACAAACAATTATTGTTCAACTTTTAATGTTTTTATTCCTATTGAATACGTTAAACGTGTTAGTTATCTATTATTTATGCCTAAATAGTTTGTAAAGGATTTTCATTTATTCATTTTTATATTTTTCAAATTTAAATAGGCACGTTGATTTGGTAAAAATGTAAAAAAAGGAAATTCTGCGTATTTGAGTTTCAGAAAGTTCTGTTTTCCTTAGATAGGTATTGGGTATCTATCTTGTTTTGCTAAGTTATCAGAAATGCGTTGATCAAAGGGCGCCGAATGACTCGCTCTATCTTGTGCCGTGCTGGCGGTTATAAACGTAATAGGTACCAAACAAGTCCCTTGTGAATATAATATTAGATGAGTGAGATGGAGGGAGGGGCTTTTAATAGAGTCTTTAAGGTTGCAGGTATCCATCAACGCTTACCATCAGGCGGCCAGTCAGCTTGTTTGCCACCTATGGCATAAAAAACCGGACAAGTACGAGTAGGACTCGTGCTCTGAGAAGCTGAGAGCTTAGGCGTTCATGAGAAAAAGGGTCTTGACAGACGGACAACGAAGTGATCCTATAAGGGTTCCGTATTTTTTCTTTTGAGGTACGAAACCCTAAAAAAGAGGCTGCACTGAAGTGGCCTAAACGAAAAGTATCAATCTGGTAGGTACTGAGGCAGTGCCGGGCAAGTACCACGTAGCAAGAGTAGCAATTGCTACGGGCCCCGCGCGAAAGGGGGCCCCGAATTTTTTGTGTGAAATTTATTAAGATGTGGTATATTGAAGTTACTTGATGTCATAAAAACGTGAAACGTTACAACTTTTCCTACCAACTTTTTTACCGCTTTATACTTAAGAACACATAGTAGATCAAGGGCTCTATGAAAAAAATTGCTACGGGCCCCGCACTTGCTTTATCCGGCACTGTACTGAGGCCAACTCACGCTTTTAACTTGATACTGCACAGCTCCGCCATCTGCAGTCACCCAGCGATAGTTCTTCTTGTACAAATCTTCTGGTGTCTCTATATCCAGTGTGAACTTGGACAAGGTGAGGAAAGCAGTCAAATTGGCCGTGTAGAACGCAGACAGAAGAATTATGAACATCCACCACGTAGCGAAGAGGATTCGAGTCGTGTCTGTCGAAGAACATCAGTAATTTTTACAGACTTCAAAAAAGGTGTGAATATTCGATTATGTAGATATTTAGGGGGGGTTGTTTAGTTGTTTTAGTTGTTTTACTTTAACTTAGGTACTTAGGTAGGTACATAATATTCTATCCAATCACGCATGATGACCAAAGACATTTTCAAAACAATAAATGTCGGGTCAGCACATAAAAATTCCGAACCGATTTTTTTTTCTAAATTTTGACTAAATCTCATCTGTTTAACTAAACTTTTGTTTAGTGAAAGTGCTAGACCCAACATAAATGTATTTGTAAATCAAGCGTAACACTTGTAAAACCTAATGACGAGTAGGTACGATGATTATCCTCAAATACCTATGTCCGTCCTCTAGATCAGTTGGAGCATGCGGAAACGCTCGAGAACACCCGGAATATAATACTGGGTTACGCAGAAAAGGTGTGCTAAGCCGAAAGGGGTCCATACTTAGTACCTACCCATAGTTATGAATCAGTTTTGATCTGATCCCAGGAGCCAGGAGGTGGATAGTAGAAATATTTAATGGCTATTATAATAAACCGTTTATTTAGAGTTTGTTATAACGTAACAAAAGTGTATTATTTAGTTATTTAAACGTTTTTAAGTAGGTATTCCTCAGTGCCTTAAGACGAAAGTCTTCGACCAGCGTGTGTTGCCAGTGATGATGACATACGGCACTGAAACGTGGTCTCTCACTATGGGCCTCATAAGCAAGCTCAAAGTTGCACAACGAGCTATGCTCGGGGTTTCTCTACGAGATCGAATCAGAAATGAGGAGATCTAAAGGCGAACGAAAGTTACCGACATAGCCCACCAGATTAGCAAGTTGAAGTAGCAGTGGGCAGGGCCAATAGCATGCAGAACAGATATGGCCGATGGGGCCGAGAGGTTCTCGAATGAGACCACGGACCGGTAAGCGCAGCGTATAGGATGTCCACCCACAAGATGGACAGACGACCTAAAAGAGACCGCATGCAGGGAAACGCTGGATGCAGGTCGCTTCCAACCGGCCCTTTTGGAGATTGGGGGAGGCCTATGTCCAGCAGTGGACGTCCTACGGTTGAAATGATGAAGTAGGTATTCTAGATTCAAAATGAAATAGGTACTTACTTACCATAACTCCTACATTGTTTACCTACTTGCATACCTACCCCAATTTTCCTAATGCGCTTGCTATGACATACGATAAGAAATCACTCTGTGATCACCGAATTTAATAACACGTTCGACGTTAATTTATCAAATGTGAGTCGTGTAGGACACGTTGACTATGGAAGGTTTATGGCAGGTGTGACTTGATGGATGACATGGGCCATTAGCGGCGATGCCATCGTGATGATCGTGATTGGATAAGCAGACATATACTAGGAAAGATACCAATATCAAAATAAACTCAAAATCGCCATCATCAAGGCCGTATTAGACAGGGGTGTGGGGTGGGTAGTAAGAAATGTCTTAGCCAACGATTTTTAGGGTTCCGTACCCAAAAAGTAAAAATGGGTCCCTATTACTAAGCCTACGATGGCTGTATGTCTGTCCGTCCGTCTGTCGGCTATTATTTCGAACCGTAATAGATGGACAATTGAAATTTTCACAGAATATGAAACGTTACGGCGGATTAACTAACAAATAATAAAAAAGTCAAAAAGTAAAAACGAAAGGGGGGGTCCCCCCCCCATACAACAAACGTATTTTTTTACGAACCTATTTTGAAATTATTTCATGCTGCGTACGTACATGCTAGTACTAGTTGGAGCATCGATCTAACTAAATACAGGCTAAGTACTGACATGCAAAGTAAGTGATTTCACGGGGTCTATACTGATAAAAGTCTGTTATAAATCACCAATAATACTTACCAAGTTCGTATAATACTTACTATGTTTGTCTTAGTATAAATATGAGTTAGTACGTACGTACCCTACCCGATTCGGTTGACCTCGTGGGGTGTTTGCTGTCTGCTTATCGCGATGACATTTTTGGTAGCACAAACACAGTTTAATAGGGCGCAAGGGCGAAAAAAAGGTCCATCATTTTTAACCCCCGGCGCCAAAAGAGGGTTGTTATATAAATTTACCGTGTGTCTGTCTGCGGCATCGTAGCTCCCAAACGAAACGACTGAACCGATTTTGATTTAGTTTCATTTCTTTGAAAGGTGACTTGATCGAGAGCGTTTTAGCTATATGATTCAATATTATTGAAAATCTTAGCCGTATGAAGATAATCTCTTCTAACGGATACTTGATACAATGATTAGGTTAGTAGTAAACCTAGGTTTTTAATATATATTTTATTATTTAAAAATCAAAATAGTGTCATAATTTTAAAAAAATACAAAAAAATACAGTTTTTTTCATTGATCTTGCTCTAATATAATATAATCTTCGACCAAAATATTTATATTGTTTTTGGTCGAAAACAGTCAAACACCCTGTTCGTCGATCGACAAGAAAGTGAATTAATAAAAACATGGTAAAAAGCATATAGGTATAGCTTCATCACAGATGCATACTCACTTGCATCAGGTGCTAAGTTTGTCCCCTGCTTTATAAAGGCGCTGTAAACGAACCAGAAGCTCGGAGACAGTGGGAGATGACGTTCATCGTCTCGGAGCAGCTTGGAGCGAAGGCGGGTAAGGAAAGTGATGCAAGGACCATAGCAGAGAACCGCTGCTAGGGTGAGGTACCTGGCAGGAAGCAAAAAAAAAAATTAAGAATAGAGAACATTTATTAAGGATCATTTATTTTTATTGGAGATGGATCAGTGGCAGCTAAGTGACAGAAGACCTTAATATTATAATTTTAACTAGGAATGTCACCAACACTCATACCGCGAATTGCATTAAAATCAGCTGTTCCATAGAAAAAGGTCACTGGCTCACGTCAATATGTATAGAACAGCTGGTTTAGCTTCTTTCAAAACTCGTAGCTGCCGCCGATCCATATCTCAGTTTACACATTGTAAGCAAGTAGGTATACCTGCAGTTGTAGAAATGGCGTTTTACTTATTGTGATTCAAAACTGCAAAGTTTTTAAAATTACTTACCACACAAAGCTGTTGAAAGGTGCCATCAGTCCAGAGCCAGCCGCTGATGCTGTCGGACGCTTCAGCATCATCGTCCACACACCCTCGTCGAGCTCTTCAGAGTATGACACTAAGTTGATGAACTTGGGGAATTTGGGGAGAAACGCCGCTGCCATGTCTGCTTGCTGTTATCAAACAATATTAAGATGGATATCTATAGTAGGTAGGCATAGGTAGGTACATAGGAATAAACAATATGTGCGCAACTGGAATGGACGACCGATAAAGAACGGTACTTGCACTGCTGGTTAATTACGTTTTCTATCACTTGCAATAGCGGGACTGCGATTGACAACCGACGTAATCAGGTTCCGGAGTAGATTATCATCAAGCATCAAGAATTGTGCCAATTGCATCACAGGCTTTGAAGCCGTGGTTGCCCTTTTGAGAGAAGAAATTCAATGGCGTATGTGAATCCACCATAACCCGCTACTGGGCCAGCGTGGTGGATATGGCCCAATCGCCTATTCGGGGGAAGGCCAAAGTCCAGCAGTGGACTATTATTATGCTTATGCTTTGAATGATAAAGCCTTCATCAGCTAGACCAGCGCCAGCGCTGTCAAGCCCGTAGCCCCGACGTATAGGTAGAGCACTGAGAGAGATAGAATACCCCAAGGTTATGCGATCGGTCTCCCTTCAAGCTGGAGTCCCACATAACCATCCTGCTCCCCTCGAGGCTAGCGGTACTTATCCATAACGAATTTTACATCTGTCAAAAAGGGTTAATAATACCATTATAGCAACGAGAAAGGCGGCAATTTACGGCCCTGCGCTGACGATATATACGAGTACTTTTAGTCCTGCGTTTACGGCGAAATGATAGAGAACCGTACCTACACTTGTATGACGGTAATGCGGCGTGCGTGCTTTCAAATATTTTCATTATTTATTTTTTCTTTATTTTCTACAAATAATCTTACGCTTTTACAAAAAACTGCGACCACTAAAGTATTTGAATGATTGTTAGGATAACACACAATTTTATTGGTAAAAATATATTCTGTAGAATTCGATTGAAGTTGATTCAATCCATTGAAGGGAGCGTAAAAACGGGTGTTTTTTTAGGAAAGTTTACGATTTTTTTTCTATCCAGCCAAATTTCTTTAGTCGTGTACCTATCGGTGAAAACATCCTAGTAAAATATTTCAAGAACATTTAAGAAATAATGTTAATTAATCGATTTTAAAGGTCTACTTTTGAATATTCGTGATAACGAATCGTCAAATTTGAAGCATATTTCGTCTTAAATATCTCTCTGTGTATGTGTCTAAATGCTAAATAAAAAAAACTTACACTAGTGTTGAGAAGATTAATTATTGAGTTGCTAGGACTGCGACCACCCATCTCGAAATTTTGCTCTGGCACCACAACATCATAGGTAAAGTTAAATCTGTCTTGGAGGATGTCGACGATGGCGAACGCCACGCCTTGGCCGGTGAGGGTCCCATTCGCAGCTTTGTCTACCCAGCTTAGAGGATAGTTCTAGAAAAGACAACACAACTGAGAAAGTTACAGCAAGTAGGTACCTAATAAACCTAGGTACTAGTACTAAGCAAGGGCTTAGCTTAGAGCGTAATTTTCACACATTAATGAAGTAAGTAAAGTTAAGATATAAATATTTACCTTCCGACGTCGGGGCTTCCTACCTTTATGTGATAAAGTGGCCATTGCGAGCAATTTGAAAGTACAATATTGTATTCAAAGTCTATAAAAGACAGTACATATACGATTTATAGTATGGTCATGTCAAATGGATGTATGTAAAATTCTTAAATTTTAAACAGTGCCTTAAAAATTGCTCGCAATTATATTGCAATAAACTGAACTGAAGTTTAATTTGTATTTTCGGTGTATATATTATAGTAGATAGGTATGTGTTTTGGTTGGTACTAAGTATAAAATATATACCTTGGGGTTTGGGGTCGAGACATTGGACCCTTGGGGACCTCCGGAGCTTACCTCATTTTCAAAAATCTTTTAGTGCGCCTGGTTAACGCGACGCGTGGCCAAAATGCTGGCGTGTTTCTGGCTCAACGCATAAGCATTGCCATTCAGCGTGGTAATGCCGCCGGCATGCTGGGTACGCTGCCAACTGGTAGTGGGCTTAAGCATTTGGATTGTCTTTAGACCTTCAACGGTCTATGGGCAGACTAACTGTATTTGTAGTGTTAGTATTAGCTTGTATTTTGTTTAGTTAATAAAGGCACTTGCCCTATAAAATATAAAGCCGAATTAAGAACCTTAAATATTAATAGACTTGAAACCCCAGGATATCATTACATGCATAAAAATATAATAGAGTGGAAAATAAGATCGCGAGTGCACCCTGGCCCTGGCCTGTTACCTGTGTGTGAAGTAATAAGTAAAACGAACAAGACGTTCCAGTAATAGTTATACGTAGCTACTTACATTATAAGTTGCTATTTTGAGATGTTTGCCATTAATTTCCTTTCTCAGGTGTAATAAATCGGTCTGTTTCTTTGTTAGTTGAAGATCTGTTGGTATAGTAAAGTTGGCAAGTTTTAAACATATAATTTACTAATGGTCGTCTTAGGTAATTTTATACTAATAATGTGGGTAATACGCTTACGGTAGGTAATTCGAGGTAATGAATACCTAAACTACGTACTACCATAGATAAATATATACTAAGTACGTAGGTACTGTTTATTTTACGAACTACGACCTTACCATGGATAGGAGAAAAATGAAATGAATTTTTTTTATTATCCGTACTTGCATCCATAACTTATTATACAAATTACATTAATTAATTGATGATTAGAAAATTAAAATAAGGTGTTAACAGTGCGATGCTAACTCATGCACCTTACGGAGTTAAATGGAGTGATGTTTCCTTTACCGTCGTCAGCGTAGTAGGTAGTAATAAATATATTATCGAATATATAAAATTCTGTAAAAAAGAGTGCCGGCAGCGGGACAGGGCCTAAGCTGATGATGGTTGGGAACAAATGATTCTACATAATTTGTAATAGTTAAAGTACTTAAATAATGTCTGCCTTGATCTTTCACTCCATAGCAGCGCCCTAACAGGGTCTATGTACTGAGTATCTTTAGTTATTAATAACTATATGTACCGTACATTGTGCAATAAATAAATAAATATGCAATTTGAGAAGCACAAAGGCTCTCCTGACTATGCATGCCGTGTCGAGGATGACTGCCTTCTGTATCTGACACTTAATCCAACCACTAGATAGGTAGTTCCTCAGTAAACAACTCAAGAGTCTTGAGTTTGATACCTTCTGAAGGTATCAATTTATTTAGGTATTATTATCAATACAAAGCCCTACCTGTTATAGGATTATCGTACACGGGTTCACAGAACGTTGCGTTGCATACCGCTGAGATGATCAGATCTACACCAGCCATTTCTTTGCCCGTTCATTATTAGAAAACAACTTCTTTATACGAAGTTCTCCGAAGGTATGACATGATGGATGACAATCCACCGCGCTCGGTGGTGAAATGACAACTGACTGACCGAGAGTAGATACCTATGCTGCCTGGGCATTTACTTGTAGGTACAAGGTTGAAGCTAGACCATAGCTAGACGGACGAAACTCCGGTAGCGTTTTTTACGTTGCGGTTGCAAACATTGCGGGAGCCTGTCCACGTAAAAATAATAGTAATTAAACCTCTTTACATTACATTTAACTATTATTAGTGTACGCAATTGCCTACATTTAATTGCCAATTGCCTACAGCCTACAGATTTTAGAAGAGATAAAACTTGCCCGCTAATTAGTTACTTTTAGGTCGAGACAAATTTTCGTAGAAGCTTTCCTCAAATTATGGACACATGGGTAACATATTTCAGTAAAATAAGTATTTACAAATTACGCGCTATGATTAGGTATATCTTTCTCTGGCTTTTGGGACTGGCTATACCTACCGTGTATAGTGTCAGCAGTAATGACTGACGATATAATAATTATATTGTCTTTAATCAGCAGAGACGCGACGGAAGCCTGCGGCGGCGGCGGCAGTTCTTTTTCGCGTTTACAGCACATACCATAAAGTTGACTGTTCTAGGGGCAACGTAGCATCGCAACGCAACAGCTGTGGCTTTATTATTCAAAACGAAGTGCCGTTCTACTGCGCCGCATTCAGCGTGCACCTGCCCGCAATGTAGGTACTACCTACTTGCGGTGTGCACACTGTGCAACACGGCGCTGCGAAATCTGCATGAAATTCTACGTGGTTTTATACAAAACAGTTACCTATTATTATGAAACTTTTTAGTAGGTTGGGTATATATGTATACGTAGTTATTTATATACACAAATTATTGAAATACTCATGTATATTAATATAATCAGAAATTTAAAACAAAATATATTTAAAAAAAAAACTAAACTTAAAAATTACTTGTTTACACGAAGACGTGAAAAACGCGACGCGACCTACATTGCGCTCGTCTGTTCGCAGCCTAACCGAGGATGCGCTAGGCTCGCTCGAGTGACAACACGCTATGTAGGGTTAATGCACGATGGTAATACCATAGATATGACACTAAAGTACATAGAATGTGACATTAAACTTTTAAAGAATTAATGGACGTGTAAAGACAACGGTGATTATATGGGATTGCGCGCACTGCGTTTTATTTAATTTTGATAATTTTTTAAGTAGATACTTTTACGCTTCTAGTAAACGGTGGAGCGTCGACCTGGGACCTTACGGACAACTGCTATTGCGGCACCAAACTAACGTTAAATCCGCTCAGTTGTAAAATTACGCGAATGTGAACCTTGACGCGCTCCGATACGGTTTGCGGTCGCGTGATTTTACAACTGAGTTGATTTAACGTTAGTGCCACATGTCCACACATGGCCAACATGGGGGCCATGCCCCCCAAAACACCTAGCAATTCCAAACATTCGACTCAATTTTTCGATTTGATTCCTTCGAACCTTGTCGCGTCGGTACGTCGCGGCAGTTCCAGCCTGTACAGTTGTTCCACGATATGATGTAAGAAGTAGATTTATTGAGTTTTAATGCAGCCGCGTCCATACTAATCCAACGTATGCATGATGTTCCAATATTTACTTTAAAAACAGTTAATGGGGCGACTGGAGTAATAAAACATTGGTTGTGTAGTTCTATTCTACCCCACCTACTTATTCATTATTTTTATGGCGCTCCAAAAGCTCAACAGATCGGACTAATAACCAGAGATTAGTATATAATAGTAATAATATGTAACAGATAGCAGTCTTCGGATGGGTGACCACTGAACTGACCGCTGAGTGAGACCGATGGGAAATGAATTTTGCTGTAGTTTTGGAAGGCAAGGGAGAGCCCCGACATCCATCCACTGAGAAACATTATCGTCACGTTTTCGTTTTAGAAGTAGAAACGTTTTTGTTGTAAGCTAAGCTGAACTTTTACCTACTTTCTTGTTTAAATTTCCCGGCCTGGCTGATATTAACAGATAAAAATAATAGTTACACTTCCGGATGAATAGGGATGGCCCGTGATGAATCTCCAGGGTTTATGTTAAAATCGACTAAAAAGAACTCAACTTCAACTCTTTGTGGCTCAAAGATTTCTTAATATACTATGATACGTATTTGTGACTACTAAGCACATTGTGTGAAGATGCGTCACAACTTCGCCAATGTCACGTAGGTAGTTATACTGTAATCGCAAGGATTTTATAGGGTCGGTAGTAGATCTGTGGGTTGGTAGGTGGCTAGTGGTTCTAACAATGGAGAGGTTTTTTTTAAAAGTACATAACAATTTGACATCTCTTCTTCTCTATCTATCCGCGTCTGTCTGTTTGTATGGCTGCTAAGTCCTCCTAAACCACGCAACGGATTTTGATGCGGTTCACCATTAGTTAAATACATTTTCACGGAAGGTTTATATATATAACTAACGACCCGCCCCGGCTTCACACGTAAATTACACCCGTGCGAAGCCGGGCGGTCGGGTCGCTAGTTTTATTATATGATTGAGTCTTGAGAAAGGAATTGACTAACAGTTTTTTTTTGCCACCAATGCGAAAAATATCTCGCTAATACAATATCATACAATGCTGTACTGGGGCATACAACAATGTCAGTAAAATACGTAAAACGAGGCGGTATGACCAAAATAGCTTATGCCTGCCCAGAGTAACAAGCCAAAACACATTAAAAAAAATGACATTTGATTTGGAATTTGAATGTAATCTAACCTCAAATGTGTAAAAAAAATCAAATTGAATTTTTTCCAATAGATACCTACTTATAAATCTTATAATAATATATTAAAGAGGTTTTAAAAATGAGGGACGTTGTATTATCTAACTGTGAAAAAACTTTCATCCAGAAACTCGTATCGGAAGGCCATGTAAGCTCCTTCAGATCTCTCAACTTTGTAAACAATTTACTTGGTCTTTGTTTGTACTACAGTAAAATTATTTTGTTTTACAGCGCCTAGATGGGAGAAACTACAATGAAAGCAGGAAACTCGATATCTCATTTGGGTCCGAATATGGTAGCTGCATTGTGACATTGGGGGAAACAAAGTAGGTCCAACCAAAACAACATCAGTCATTACTTTTTTATATCTAAAACATAAGGATGATTAAGATATGGGTCAGAGGTTACGAAATGGGGCACTATGAAAAATTTCCTTAACCCCCAGTGTTCATTTACCTTGACCCTCAAGTCAGTGCTCAGTGTCAGATCTGGCACTCATGACGAACCTAACCAACTCAAGTCAGGGTGCTCTGTGTCAGATCTGTCACTCATTTCGATCCTAACCAACTCAAGTCTGGGTGAGTTGCAAGACACCAAACACCT
Organism: Agriopis aurantiaria; assembly: GCA_914767915.1. NCBI lineage: Eukaryota > Metazoa > Arthropoda > Insecta > Lepidoptera > Geometridae > Agriopis > Agriopis aurantiaria. The sequence continues at coordinate 5,069,111 of OU611987.1, forward strand.
TTATAAAAGACATCAGTTTTCGACCTCAAGCTCAGTGATGCCACCATGCCGCACATCAATCTGTGACAAAAATAAAAAATTAAACAAAAATATACGAAAAAAAATCAAAGTCCCTTTTTGTCAGTGTCCCATTTCATATAATCCAACCAAGACATTATGTACTTACAAGATAAAGAACAGTAATACTCCTGGAAATAATATGATTGTAGAGATACTGTAAACTTGGTATACACAACAACGAGATCATTATAAATAGATTTTATCTTATAGACTTCGAGATACAATACATAAAGAATCACAATCATGCCAAAAAAAAATGTCCGATCCAATACTCCGCGCAGATTTTTTGGTTAGTTACAAAGTAACCGCGATCCGGCTACAACGCCGCGCGATGCCAGAGCTACGATGACATAGCTGACAACTAACGTTGAACACTATGCAAGCGACATAAAATCGTCTAAATTGGAGTAAATGTGGCATTCAGTATATAATTGATACAATTTATGTACAATGATACTCAGACGTTTTTTGACTGTTTTTACTGAGAGATTGTGACTATAGGAATTGTATCTCGATGCAAACTTCTTTTTGGAATGTACCACCTTACTCATCAATACTTATTACATTCATTCGCCATTCCAGAGTATTAGCACAAGTATCATGTGAAGTGACACAACCTAAACAAATCCGACCAAATGAGGGAATTCTATACATAAATGCTGAGGTTGGTCCAATGGCCGGTCCGCAGTTCGAAGCCAAGTTTCAGTCAGACTTGCCAGTATATCTTAACAGATTACTAGAAAAATGCTATAAAGACTCTAAATGTCTTGATTTGGAATCACTCTGCATCGTAGTTGAGGAAAAGGTATGTATTACATCAATCTGATAGATAACAATCTCTAAAAACAAAGTCCAAGGGACCATAGTAATATTGGTCAGGCATACTTTGTTGGTAATTATATAATTACAAGTCAATACTAATAAAATGTATATTGTTCAAACTGGACATTCTTATAACAAGGCACCTTGTACTGAGGCGGAGAGGAGACATGCAGGAATACACAAATCACATTGGTTGAAAAAAGGGCTATAGCAGCATCGAGTGAGGCAGACTATAACAGTATGGAGTATAGTGGAGCACGGTGAACCACAACATTGGTATGCCGGCTTCTAATAGCTCTTTTTTTATAGAGAACAAGACTTGCTTTCTTGACTTTTACCATTATTTTAACTACATACATGTATTGGATTATTTTGTGGTCGACTCTGTTACACAAGTCCACTCTCTCCACTTTATAGCCCTCCTCATCGTCGACTAGACAGCTCCACTCGTCTCTGCTTCACAGCTCTGCTTTTATATTGAATTTTAATTGTAATCGTTGAATGAGAATTGGCTGTACTATTTAATTTATTTAATGCAAATATGACTTGTAACTTTTGGTGTTATCAATAAAATCTGTATTCTGTATTCTGTACAGAAGTACATATTTCCGCATCAGTAGAAACATCCAACATCATCATCATTTCAGCCATAGGACGTCAACTGCTGGACATAGGCCTCCCCCATCGATCTCCAAAAGGGCCGGTTGGAAAAGGCCTGCATCCAGCATTACTGCATTCGGTTACTTGAAAGACCTTATTGTATTTTGTGGTGGTCCGGAACCCTCAGTGCGCGAACCCGACTCGCAATTCGCCGGTATTTATTATTAAGGGCCTGGTATACTGCCAATGTTAACATGTGATTAAAAAGAGATCTCACTATTCAACATTTGTCACAGCATAGTAATCTTCTAAATCTTGTCTATATGGATTTTCCAGGTATGGTCAATAAGAGTGGACATCAAAGTTCTCAATCACGATGGGAACCTCATAGAATGTGCAAGTATAGCGACGCTCACATCTTTAGCGCATTTCAAAAGGCCTGACATTACCCGAAGTGGTGATAGGATTACAATACACACTATGGCTGAGAAAGACCCCATTCCAACTGTTCTATACCACTATCCAGTCTGTTGCACTTTTGCTATCATTGGCAATGAGTAAGTATAATATTAAGCACTTAATATTAAATAAATTTCAAGAAATAATTTTTTTTTATACGTGACTCTTTTGCACACACTAAGCAAAGCTTGTAATATGGCTGCCAGAGTCTGATATACATACATATAATTTTTTTTTAAATACATACTTAAATAGATATTAACACCCAGATATAGAATAAACACAAATGTTTGTCCTAGATGGGAATCGTACCCACGCCCCCAAGTGCAGAAGGCAGGTTTACTACCAACTGGACCAACGGGGCTATCGTTAATATAAAACCTTGATCAACTAATTGACAGTATACTAGGATGTCCTTGTATTGGCACTTAATGTTTTTTGTGAACTCGCCTGTACTTTTTATATCTTGGTCGTAGTGTGCAAGACTTGTTTACAAGTTTTTGTGTCATACATTTGAATCTATTTAACACAACTGATATGTAAATTCATGCATATTTGAGTTTATAGCCAACAACCATTAATTATTAGTTTTTAATAAAAAGATTGTCAAACAGGCAATCGGGCCACCTGATGGTAAGCTGTACCCGCCGCCTGTAGGCCACAACACTAGTGGTGTTATTGATGGTTTGCCAGTCTGTAGAGGTAGTTGTAGGCACCCTATTGATACACTCCATGTTGAAGCTCCAGGGTGAGGCTGATGAGGCTTGAAGGACATTCCACATTATCCACAGCCCGTGCTAGGCCTGTTGATGTTGATCCCTTATTTAACTCCTTTAGGGGGAGTCCCGGTCGGTAACACCAAGTCGTCAACAGGATTAATTTTCGAAAATCCTTTAGTATTCACTTTTGTTTATATTATAAGGTACACTTGTGTGTAATATTTCATGCTTCTTGGTCCAGCGGTTTAGGCTGTACATATTCTGCAAGTGATTAAAATAATTAATTTAAGGTTTTTGCATAGAAGTTTACAGATACTTTAAAAATACTATTATTAATGTGTAATATTATGTACCTATTTCAGCATTGTAGTATCGGATCCAGGCTTCCTAGAAGAGTTTGTGTGCTTGAGCAATACAGAAGAAGGCATCAACACAGGAGGTGGTCTAATGGTCATCGGCATGAACCAGTACAAAGAGATTTGTTTGCTCAACCTCACTGGAGCAGCTATAGATAGCCCCAACATTGTACACAAGGCTATCATGAGCGCGGCTGAGAAGTGTAAAGGAATAGTGGATTATGTGAAGAATGCTATAGCTGAAGACGATGCAAGGAGGTAAAATAAATAAACCGTCAAGTCCCAGTCGTGCTCGCGCACTGAGGGTTCCGTACCAGTACAAAAATTGTTAACTACTAAAGTACAATACAATAAAGTAGTGAAAAAACAACATCAAACCCAGACGGTCACCCATCCAAGACCCGACGCGCCCGACGTTGCTTAACTTTGATGAACATATATTATATTTGTCACTGACTCGCACTTGGCCGGTTTTTACATTAGAGCTAATACAAAAATACGTTTGTTGTATGGGGACCACCTTTCGTTTTTATTTATTGACTTTTTTATTATTTGTTAGTTAATCCGCCAATCGCCATAACGTTACATACCTATTCTGTGAAATTTTCAACTGGCTGTCTATTACGGGATTTACGGGTCGAAAGATACAGCCGTTAACACGGACGCGACGGACGGACGAAAGGACGGACAGACAGACAGACATCGTAGGCATAGTAATAGGGTCTCGTTTTTACCTTTGGGTACGGAACCCTAAAAAGAAAAATATTGAGAACATTTTAGTGGGTCAAAGTTACGTTACGTTATGTTAGCAATAGCATAGCAATAGTTAACGAAACAAATTGGATAATTTGACAAAGAACATGGATCCGGAGTCTGTAGAGCTGCACTATAAAAGAAAATGTGTTAAAATTTTTATGCTGTGTTGCCACCTTAAATGCTTTTGATTGGGTCTGAAATTGTCCTCAAAACATACTAAGAATCACGAGATCGGCAATCCAGTTAAAGTAATTAAAAAAAATACTAGTTACTTTAGTCGAGTTTGTTCTCTGTCAATAAATTCAAGGCTAATTTTTCAGAACTAGGCACTATTCAAACTGTTATGTAAGTAATTAAATTGCTCACAAGCTGTTATTGCTGGGCAAAGTATTATTACTAAATATTAATTGATAACACAACATACCTAACTGTACCTACTGTAATATGGTCAAGTATGGTACCTATGTAGGTACTGTGTGTTGTTGATACCTAACTGTACCTACTGTAGTATGGTCAAGTATGGTACCTATACCTATGTAGGTACTGTGTGTTGTTGAACAACATTACTGTAACCGCATCTCTTACCACAAATAATTTTCCAATGTAGGTACCTAGTTACTCTGAGAAATAGTTGATATCTAGAATAATGAAGTAAAAAACTTGTAATTGACAGCAAAATAAAAACTATAGTCATTGATTTACAAACTCGCGTTAGGTCTAGTACAATATTCACAATAAGTGCCCTATACAGGGTTATAAGGAAATATATATGCTAAGTCGAAAGGAGGTCATTGTACTCATAATAAATTATTATGAACAACTTTTATTACTGGACAAATAAAACCTAAATTCGCGAAAATAGAACAGCCGTTCCATAGAAAACGGTCATTGACACAGCAAAATGTACGGGACAGCTGATTTATTTTTCGCGATTTCATATTTTCCCATAGTAAAAGTTGTTTATAATGATGAGTATAACAAACCCTATCGGCTTAGCGTACCCTTTTCTTATAACACTGTATAAAATGTGTATAATTTGCGCACTGTGTATTCTTTCCAGACAAAAACGGCTTTTCTTATAACCCTGTATAAATTGTGTATAATTTGTGCACTTTGTATTCATTTCAGACAAAAACGGCCTTTTCTTATAACCCTGTATAACCCAATTTGTGCACTCTTTCCAGACAAAAACGGGAAAAAGTAAACTTTGGTGACATCATCACTGAAGATCATCTGCTGTCTCTCAGTCAAAAGAATCTAATCCTTAAACTTAAGAAATTTGTCGTTGAAGACCTTACGAATGAAGATGACTCTAAAATGTCAGATGATGACATCGCTATTGTGGAACCTAGTAAATATGATGGTGAGTGTAATTTGGTGTACTCTACAAACTCTAAACTCAAATATTGTATTACTTGGAGCTTCACTTAACATCAGGCGAGATGGTGGCCAAAAGCAAGAGTATAATAATATAGAATTTATAAAAAATAACTCTTATCCTATCTATTCTTCGCCCGTGGTCCTACTGCATAGTTCTAGTGAACAAAAAAAATGCCCTTGGTAATTACCAAGGGCATTTTTTTGCCTGTAGTACTACCAATAGGACTATGGACACATTGGCGGATCCAGGGGAGGCCATGCCCCCCCCCCAAAACACCTAGTAATTCCATAAATTCGACTCAATTTTTCGATTCCTTCGCACCTTGTCAGAATGCCCCCCCCCCCCCCAAAATGAAATCCTGGATCCGCCCCTCTACAAAATTCTCTATCAACCTTCTGAAGTTTTATTTATTTGAAAAATTACTAAAAGCAATCTGCAAGAACTAGAAAGAGTGTACTAAGCTAAAAGGGGTCCATAGTACCCATCATTATACTTCATCATTTAAATTATGCAATGGGACCAACTCGAAAAAAAACCAGCAGTTTCATACATTTTGTCGAGTGTGAATGACTTTTCTATGGAACAACTGATTTTGAACCCGGGTGTCCTAAAACTGTGACCAGAACCACCGGAGGATGGGCGGCAGCGTCCTATTAGTACACGGTGAACGTACTGCGATCCCCAAGTCGCCTGCCAAGCGTGGGGATTATGGCAACACCCCTCTTTACGAGGGAGGCCTTTGTTCAGCAGTGGACGTTTACAAGCTGATGATGTGTGATGTGATAAAAAATCAGAAAGTTATATATGTGTCCTTGTAGAAAGGCAGCAGGAGGAATGGAGGCAATTGGCAAGGAATTGAGGTGAATGGAATAATCAGAGGCCTATGTCAAAGGCTGATGATGATGATGATGATGATACGGACAGAGTGTGTGTGTGTGTGTGTGTACTTTTCTTGTTGCCCATTGTGTGGACAGTGTGTCACAAAATAATCCTTTATTTTGATGAACAGTGAACTAAATCGAAAGTAATGTTTATCATAGGGTTTTTTAACCCTAGATGAAAAGAGGGGTTTTTTATATAAGTTTACCATGTGTATATCTGTGGCATCGTAGCTCCTAAACGGATGAACTGATTTTGATTTAGTTTTATGTTTGTATGAAAGGTGTCTTGATTGAGTGTTCTTAGCTATGGATTACTAAAATATTTTTAGCTGTTTAAATATTATCAACACTTTATAAAAATACAATTTGTACTGTACACAATAGGATTTACTATTTCAATGTTATATTGACAGTAAAAAATTTGACAAAAAAGCCGCCCGTGCTAATGCTAAGTTACAAAGCTTGAACTTATTGGTTTACCCGAATTGAACCGGTATGAATCATGCTTGTCATCAAATTTTTTAATAGTCTATAACATTTAAAGGCCGACGCTCACAGACGGCGAGCCACGGTACGGCAAAGGATTTTTTCGTTGAGAAATTATTTTCAACCTTATTTCAATGAGTTCAGCACTGTCATTCCTTTATTTCAACACAAATAGACACGTGATGCCGCGGCATCACGTGAGACGCATAGGTAACTTCATGTCGTCAAAGGAATGCGAGTGCTAAGTAATTGAAACAAGGTTGAATCTGGATTTCATCACGTGGAATGCCGTAGGATCCTTCGGCATCCATCGGCATTCTTCGGGATGTCGAAGCGTGCCATGCCGCGCCGTCCCGCGCTTCGCCGACTGTAAGCGACGGTCCGAAACAGTGAACAAAATCTTTTCACTTTTGTCGAATCGTGTCCTGCATACTGTTGTTAGTCTCTTAAAGGTGTCTTCATTTTTCCAGTGGTATCATCAGCTCCGAAAACAGTTGAAGTAGTCACAAAGAAAGGATCGTCCAAATGGATAGAAGTGTCATCAGAATCAGAAGCAGACTGACATTGATAAGTTTTATATTTTATGAATAAATGTAACTAGATTACTTTTTTGATGTTATTTATAATCTTTCCACAATTGCATTTCCCGCAGGAAGAAAATTAATATCACATCATTGCAGATATCATACATGTAATAACTAATAAAACTATGAATAAATACTACATTTTGATCTTCACAATAATATCTGAATACTATAAAGAATCACATTCATTTTATACACATAATTCATAAAGCATTCATCAATTTTGTAACAAACAATTTGGCCTGAAGTAATATACTTCTAAAACTTTCAATTCATGTTTCCACAATTTGTTATAACCACAGACTATTATTAAAATAGACGATACGAGTTCACCTAGTTTGCATGTTGGTGTGCATCGAAAACCACCCCAATGAACCACAGTATAATGTATGTGTATGGGACCTATTCACAACACCTTACCGAATTCCATAAGGGATCTAAAAAAGAGTCTATTTAAGGGCCCTCTTAAATTTTTTGATGAAAAAAAGCAACGAAAACTGGATTTTTCTATCAATAAGTTCTATAGAAAAATTTATTTCTGTAATAAATATACCTGTATATTTTATTGTAATCCTCCAATTTACAAAAGCACTTTACGTAACTAGGAATTTTGAGTGGATTTCGTTGATTACTGACATACAATAAACAATTTTTATTTAATAATTTAATAAACAATTTTACAATATTGTTACTGTTTTATATTTGATTTTAATATTATGGCTTAATTTTTTCGTTTAATGCCTAAAATTTAACGATGCATTTTGTAATACGCCTCTTAAGATAAACTAAAAAACTTTTATTCGAGAAATGTTATTTTATTACAAAGTTAGTGAATTTATAATTAATAAATTTTAGTTATGGGAGTAGGTTAAATTGTTTATTTTGCAATTATAGAAAAGTCTATCTGCTAATTAATTAGATTAATAACATGATATTTATATAAGTAAATAATATTTACGGTATTTGCACAACGCCATCTCTAGATTTGTACTGTTTGTACGCCTAAGCAAAACATGCTACAAAGTGACTTAATATTTTAGCTCACCTAATTGTGCATGTGTTTGAAATGTGTATGATTTACTCGTGGTTTGTGCAAATAAATTATCTTGTTAAAACATTGATGAAATTTAAGACAGGCCAAGTTTGATCAGTGTTTCAACAAGCAGGCTGCTTAATTCCGTTCGATTTCGGTTGTCTTGGCAGCAGCTTATCAGATCTCAATACGAAGAACTGTTCAAGAAAGGTTCAGTAGTACTACAAAGAACCCTTATAAGTTCGTTCTGTCCATCTGTCTATCATTATTCTTTAGAACCTCTTGACTTCTATAGTTATTTGGGCAAGTGCATCAAACTTTGCTAAATTACAGTTTTAGTATAAGATCTCAATTATTAAATTTAATAATTTAGGGGTGGCTCTGGTACATGTGAAATGTATAATTATGTATTTATTTCCGCTCCACCCCAGTATTATAGTTTTGTTGAATGGATGTAGCATTTCATACATCACGTTTTTTCAAGTGTATATTGCAAAATATGGCCTGCCAAAGTGGCAAAAAGTTGGTCTCTGGAGGTCCCTGAATTTCTAAACTATTAGACTTAGAAACTTGTAACTTTGCATGCTAATAGATGATATTAAAAACCTTCATTTAAAATTATTCCGAACATTTTGTGATCACAACTTTTAGATTTTTTGCGAAGATTCAAGGCATTCTAGCTCAAAGGTCAACGACCTTTTCGTAAAATGATCTTAGATAAGAATGTTTTCTCTTTGACTAAACCATTAAAAAATATAATGTTGTTTAATGTTGTTGGGATGATACATCTCTGAAATTAGGCTAAGTCCACAAGGCTTTCTTTCAAAACGCTATTGCGAAAAGTCTCATTCTAATTCTATAACTTAAGTAATTTTACAGTATGTTGGATAAATACTATCTATTATAACATAACCCTATCATAATGCGTGTCTCGGCACGCTCTTGGTCAACTATATTATTTATACCTATACAAAATTCGGCATGCTGGGTTTTCATACAACTGGCCGTGTTCGAAAGGTCTATCGTGATAAGGGTCTGTGGTCATAATTATGAACATTTTCAGAGAAACAGCAGTTGATCTATAAACTACTTATCCTAGTTAACCTACACTTCATAAATAACAAAAGTCACAATACACTACATACACTACACGGAGTCTGAATTCATTCCATTTTTCTGGTCCAGCTTGTTGCTGTTTGTTTTCACCATGTATATGAAGTAAGTCATTATTTCCTTTTCATTTACTGGTAAAGACTTGAAGTGCTTCTGGATAGCCTGAAAAAAACAACAACAAATAAATTTACTAAGTAACTTATTAATTTAAAATGAAAACACATGAATTATAGCTATCTATACACAGGGTTACGCGGAAAGGGTGAACTGAGCCGAAAGGGGTCCGTTATATTTATCAATATGAACTACTTTTACTGTGGGACCAAAATACGGTCTGAAACACTAATAATACGAATGTTTCTTTGAATTTCGCACCTTACGCCGCGCATTACAAAACTCACGACACTCCACTTGCAGTCACTTGCGTGGTAGTTATCGTATGAAACCACGGGGCACTGCTAGTGGATTAGTGTGAAACCACGGGGCCCTGCTAGTGGATTAGTGTGAAACCACGGGGCCCTGCTAGTGGATTAGTGTGAAACCACGGGGCCCTGCTAGTGGATTGGTGTGAAACCACAGGGCCCTGCTAGTGGATTAGTGTGAAACCACAGGGCCCTGCTAGTGGATTAGTGTGAAACCACGGGGCCCTGCTAGTGGATTAGTGTGAAACCACAGGGCCCTGCTAGTGGATTAGTGTGAAACCACGGGGCCTTGCTAGTGGATTATAATAACTAAATCAAGATGGAAAGTGGTTATGTGAAACTAACCTACTAAACAGTAAAAAGAGCATGTTGAAAGTGAGAGTAACCATTTACTAGCACAATAGTTCCATCAACTTGTATGGCAGCTAATGATATGTAAGAATCTCTGTTACTCACTATTATTCTACTTTTGGAGGGACAGCCTTTTGTACCTACTTAATATGATATTGCTGATGTTTCAATAGTTTTTGTAAACCTAGAGTTGCATGTTGAGTATAGGCATAAATTATACATTTGATTAAATTGAAAGATTGTTATCATTAAAATAAGAAAATTTAAAACAACAGACACTAAGTGAATCATTAGCATACTTGCTGCTTGTGTAGCATAAGCTTTCATCGGATTACCAGTTAATTTTTCCGGCAAATTCTATCAAAACATGGAAAATACTTCCTGCATTTGTTTTAATTTAGCCTCAAAATGCTTGAAAATTATTTAAGTTGCAATAAAACTTATTGAACAGTAAATGTAGCTATTTCAGCATCTGGTGTTTTTTTATGCCTAAAAAAGTGCCACACATATGTACTGACCAACTTTAAAGTTTAGGTGTACATTTGATTTTCCGATTGCTGATTATTGCATTATATATGCAAAATTTTGCAGCTTATTTGTAAACATACTTTGACTAGCTACATTTGACGAGTTTAATATTTTATTAAAATAAAGTAAACTATGCCTATTCCTTGCTAAATTTTATAAAGATCAGCTGTCATTTATTTGTAAACAGGCCCTACAGGTCATGTAAACAGGTAGGTACAATCACACATTTCCTCTTGCATATTTGCAAGTAGATAGTTATTGGTACTTACATCGGCTAATTGAGCTTTATTCAACCCTGGCCTAGTTTGCACCTTGTAATGCCTCTTGTACCTCCTCAGCGTGTTCAGTTGGAGCTGGAACCAGTCTACTTCAGGAGAATCCATCTCAGCGTCATTACTGTCATTATCAGAGTCCTTGGGCCTCCTCTGCTTCGTCCTAGCGCACTGAATCATAGCTTTATGATGGTCGCAAATGTACGTATGCCTCGCCTGAAACAGTCATACACGCAAGTGAATAATTAAACTTGGTTTTCCTAATAAGGAAATGTTTTAATTCATGAATGTACTTGTGTAGAATGCAGGTGGTACTAAATACCTGAGCGTCAATGTTCAGTTTGAGCCTCCTTAGCGCGACGGTCTTCTGGATGCGTTTGCTGTACGACGCGTTGCCAGCGGGCCGCCTGCACCGATCGCCGTCATCCACAAGGCAACATATTTGATCCGAATTACCTCGAGAATCTTCTTCTCCTGTACTAAACCCGTTGTTCATTTGATACTCCCGTTGAATCATATATAACAAATGAATTTAACTCTCGTACCAGTCTTTGCACCGGGTTACTGAAAATACTTCGACGTACGTATTCACAAAGACGCACGATTGAGGTTATGATTTATAACAACACAGTCAGATTTTACGAAATAAATAAAATCCATGTCACCAGGCACTGGGCGCCTCAGCTTTTCGCACGAATGTCTCTCTAAGAATATTGTATTTCTTTATTCATAGCGACACAAGCGGGAATTTGACCATTGCTAATTCATAACAACGAAATAGCTTTACTTTATCAACTTTATCACATAACAACTTAAAAAGAGGATTCCAGACTCGACAGAAAATTCTCTATCAAGAAGAAGTATTAAAATACAGAATATCTGATGCCAAATAATAGGACTTTCGTTTCGCACTCGTACCGACCGACCGAACTCAACGCCATTACAAATTACAAAATAGAATTATTTTATTTTGTTAGTGGTATAATGTTCATTCACTCACTCAAGTTCACAGATGTTTTTTCTGAAAGCCTACTTAGAGAGCTAAGGAATAGTGCACACTTTCGTACAACGGGAACGATTGTATCGTGAAATGCAAAGAGCTATTTTTGTGAATGTGTGCATAGATGCAAAACGAAGACGTAGCATAAACAAAAAATAAAGCTGAGTGAAGTGTTGCGATTGGCTGGAAAATGGCGGGGTATTTGAGTTGAACCAATCACACGGTTTAACCTCTGCTATCGCCTGTGCTCATGTATTCAGTGCGAGGAACGCGAAGTTTCCTACGTAATAAGCACTGAAATCGTGTGCTCGTTTGTTAATAACAACTCGGTGAGTAACAATTTCCATTAAATAGTGAATTATTTCTACACATTGACATAGGTCAAACATTTTCATTTGTTCGTACTGAAAAATATTATGCTACTATGCCTGCTGTGATATTTATAGTTTTACTAATTTTGTTAGCAAATGGCTGCCGAGTGCGCCGCTGCGTGAGGTGACAGATAGGCTATACGGTAGGTGTTTGTGTTTATGTACGTAAACTACTTATCAAAATACACTAACACAATTATTAGAAACAGCCTTGTTCGTGTTCGGAATTCGTATGTCTATCTTTTCTGGCACTGCATTTTAATAGAATAATCAATAATTTATTGTGTAAAATGTTATTAAACTAATTCTATACGTATAAGAGTGAAAAACAAAAAAAAAACAAACAAATCAAAAGCTAAAATGATTTATTTATTCATTTGTGAATAATTTATGATGTTAGTTTGATATGATAATAGTAGGGCTAAGATTAACTAGGTACCTAAGTAGTTATTCTAAGTAGTAGGCACTTTTCTTGTGGATATTATTCTAACAAGTATAAATTGTTTTTAAACCCCTCGACGAAAGAGCTGATAATCTTCAAACTTGAACAGATTAAGCCTATTAATTAATATATATATATATATATCATAATAATAAATTAATTGTTTAATTAGTGGAATTTGCTAGGGTGATAGCTGTTCAAAACAGATAAAACATAATCAAAATTACTTATTTTTTAACACCAAACAATACTTAAATGACCTATAATAATTTATTGAATATTTTAATTGATAGGAATACTTATTAAATTATAAAATTTAGATAGATGCATTAGCTTCATATTAATACGTATTTTTTTTGTCTAGGTATAGTACCTACTTCTTGGATGTATTGTTGAATTGCAACAAAAGATCCTGTCTTACACAATGAGTAGATTATGCAACTATCAGTCATCATGTATAAACCATGCAATACAAATAAAAGAAATAACCCCTTTCGCTTGTACTTTTGTCTTTTTTATTATTTATTAGTTAATCCGCCGTAACATTACATACCTATTCTGTGAAAAATTCAACTGGCTATCTATTACGGTTCGAAAGATACAGCCGTACAGACGGATAGACAGACATACAGCTTACGCTTAGTAACAGGGTCACGTTTTTACCCTTTGGGTAGGGAACCCTAAAATTTAATTTAAAATTAATACTACAATATCAGAATCATAGTCAAAACAAATAATTTATATTTCTTTCAGGCAACAGTACTTTACATCAGAGATGCCATCACGCCATTTATATAATGAACACCAAACCAAAATAAAATTTTGACTAAATCAAATACAATTTATTTCACGTTGTAACGCTATGCACGCACGTATGTTTTGGAGAGGTGGCAAAGGAACGGTCTTGTCTTTTAATGATATGCCACCAACTATTACCACTGCCACGCATTCGCTGCATCAGAAAGGCCACCTTTTGTATAATGGCTACAAAATCACCTATGTATGCCTATTGCCTGTGTAAACATGCCTGACTCGGCACAAGTGCATGGCAGCCCCAACAGCTTCAAAAAATGCGTGGGAATATAGAATTTGCAGGGCGTTCAATTTTTGAAGTGAAAACTTATTTAGAGGCACTTTAGGGATGGGGAAAACACTGAACTCGCGTGACCGTCACGCCCAGATACTCGTTTGGGTAAAGTCAGCTCGAATCGACTAAAGGAGCGAGAGAGATAATAGTCAACCTTGATGGAGTTTTCACTTCTGTCGTGTGGTCGTCTTGTTTTATTTTATAATCCAATGGCTAGCTTGCTAGCATCCAAATAAAGCTTGCCAGTAGGCTCTGAATAGGGTCAGCTTCATATCCCTTGCACATTTTGCAAACCTACAAAATTACGAACCCACCGAATCAACATTTTCTACTCAGTGTATTACTACAAGCGCACGACGCTCACTCTCAATATCCGTGTCCATCCTCTCGATTAGCTTGGTTACCCTGTGCCCAAGTACGGGAAGTTTAAACGGAATATCTACCGGTACCGGCTAATATTACCTAACTTCAGGTTTAAACACCTTGAGCTCCATCAACATAGAGAAATCAGTCCATTCATTCTCATTCGCCACACCGACAGTGCGTCTGCAAGCTAGAGTTTTATTGGAAAACACTTTTTTTGGGTCTTTGTCGGTCTATCACCCGGTCGGTTAATTACGCGACGAAGATGCATAATTATTATAATGTTATGAAATAGTATTGAACTTCCGCAAAGTAAAGCCAGATTTCTCTAAGATATCAGACAGCTTTGAGGAAAAATATGGACAAAGCATTATAATATACTTGTAAGTAAGTTTCCAAAGTGCCATTCTTTGGAAATTTTCAAGTGTGTAATTATAATCATTTGTACAAATTGATTATTCAGCTTACCTACGTAAACGTACCTCGTACGTTTGGCATACCACATTGGTTGGTCTTTGCCCTGCAGTCGGGCACAAAGGCACAGGCTTAAAAATCAATCTGATGTACATGTAATATTTTTTTCAGATTATCTTAGCAACTTGTTATCTCAACCGTAACGTTCTTTAAAGACATTATTATAATATAAACCAGCACACTTCAGAACGTCAGATTCCATTATAATTAATCTTTCTTCTATCATAATTCTAATATAATTAGCTGTTTTATGGCTAAGTAAGAGAGATACTTATTACGAAAAAAAACTCCTACGGTTAAACTCGATAAAATTACATTATAAGCAGACTTCGGCATGTGATCTCGTGACATTAAAAAATACTTTTAAACTGGGACATCCTGTAGAACACTTGCAGGAGCAAACAAGAAAAAAAATTGTGGTGTGGTAAACATTCTCCGTATTTTTTGCACTGCATAGTTTTTATTGTGAATAAATACATTATTATTGTTTAATTTGGCAATGATATTGCTAAGGTTTTTTTTTTTTAAGCAAATATTTAAATCTGCTTTAAAAATATTATATAAGTAATACATTGTTATAATAGTAGAGACCTACTAAGGTGTTCTGTATTTCATTTACTGGTATCTTTTTACGTTAATGATCTAAGTACCATATGGAATCGCAATATAGTAAAAAACAAATAAATTTTACAATTTCACTAACAAAAGATTTTCAAGACCTCTATACAGTGAAATACTATGGTGCGCTAATCATCTTATTGACCGGTTGCTGGACGAGGTTGTTGCCAGCTCGTGCACAATCGGTACATGTTCGTATAAGTTCAGAAGTTTTCGTATTGGCCGCTGCGCGTTGAGGGCGCTTGTGTTCACTTGTTTAGCGTCTGGTTATGCGACGTTGCCAACTTTATTGACTTAAGTACAAACGAAGACAAAACGTAGGTACGCGTGTGGATTGGAACTTACGGCCGGTAGCTTTTTGATCAAACAACACGCCTGGCTTTGTGCTTTTTCGTCAATTTGATAATAATAGTGATAATAAAACGATGTGGAATACGTTAATACATTGAGTCTTTGTGATGGATACAAGTGTGAATTACATGTAATAGTTATATCAGTGAAAACAAATCAATAAGTTGTGTTATTTTTATTGCTTCGTTTATTGTTTAGAAAATGAGTTTATGTACATTCAAAGTGCAGAAAATCTTCTAAGACAACAAAAGATATATTAAAAGAACTGATTGACCGCAAGCGCCAACTGTAAGATGGGGGATAGAGGCGCGACGGGGGGCGCTTGGGGTGCGCGCGACGATGCCTCGTGGTGGCCGGGTGGCGCAGGTGAACTGCAGCACCAACAACAGATGAATGAGGAGATTGCCCGAAGTACGGCAGCTTCAACCCATCAGCTGTATTCTTACAAAATGACTGGAGGATTCTCAAACAGTACTGGAGATACATCGAACAGTGGTTATGATTATCGTCTGATGACAAATTCAAACACAAGAGATGATTCTCCTCAGCAACCATGGTGGTTTGCGTCGGGTTCAGCTGAGTCACAACCGACACCGTCTCCTACGGTATGAATGTAAAATATGTTTACGTCGTGACAAAAGAGCTTGGTTTTTATTTTTTAAACAATATAAGAGTAACTTTTTTTTAATATTATTAGGCACATGGAACCTGCGCCGACTCAAATAAAACATTTGATATCCGAGTACGATATTTTGACTAACATAATCACACACTCGTTCACAAAACACAAAGTTTCACGTACTAATTATTACATACCATAATTACATTGCATTCAATAATATGAAACTCTTATTCCAAATACTTAATTAATAAAATAACAATATGACATGGCATTAGGTAAAGTACAGAAATAGGCCTGTTAAATAACAAAAACATGTACCTTTCATTTTTCATACTTGGGTTGAAATACTGATATTCAACTTGATTTTTATTTTAAATATACTTTGTAATTCGTATAATGTTAAAATGTTGTGTTGTGTTCACCGCCTATCATTTTACTTTCAAGGACAAAAAAGGGTTTGAGAACGAATGAATGAATGAAATAGGTACAAACAATCTGCTCTGCCCCTAAATAAAGCTAAAAAAATTATAATATAACTAGCTGTTGCCCGCGACTTCGTACGCGTAGAGCTCGGCCTTCGGCCTCGCTACCGCGACCCACTCCAAAACACAAAATTTCATCTAAATCGGTCCAGCCGTTTACTCACCGTTTAAACCTTCCCTAGACCTCCACGAATAATTCAAGACCAAAATCAGCTAAATCGGCCCAGCCGTTCTCGAGTTTTAGCGAGACTAACGAACAGCAATTGATTTTTATATATATAGATAAACCGGCGAAGTGCGAGTCGGGCTTGCGCACTGAAGGTTCCATACCACCACAAAATACAATACGGTCGTCCAAGTAACCGAATTACCAGTTATTATAACGCCTTCCAAAATAGTCGAAGCAATTGCTACGCAGCTACAGTTAATTATTTTGCTATGGGCGCTCGAGTATAACACAATTATAACTTGGCAATGACCAGAAATTTGTCTCCGACTTCACTTGGCCATTATTTATTATTTGTTGTTATACTTTCGTGTGTATTATAATCATGCCACGTTTGACATTTGTACATATTACCGTTTTTACATTAGAGCTAATACAAAAATCTTTTCATATTTGACTTTTTTATTATTGTTTAGTTAATCAGCCGTAACATTACATATTCTGTAAAATTCCAACTAGCTATCTATTAAGTTCGAAAGATACAGCCGTTAATAGGTAGTACAGACTGACAGACGGACAGAGTTTGTAAAGCCTAGTAATAGGGTCCCGTTTTTACCCTTAGGGAACGGAACCCAAAAAAGCAATGAAGACTCCGGCCTATTGCGAACAAGTTATTGGAATTTCTAAATGTCTATGTCATGTCAAGTTTGCATGGCAAAGCAGGCGCGTTTTCATGGCTATCGCTATCGGAACCACAGAAAAGATATCTTTTCTGTGTACGGAACTTATCGTAATAAGCTTCAAAAGGACTAATTACTAATGGCACAGCATAGAAATTCATGAAATTCCAAGACTCTTTATAATCCTCTTGTAGTGACTATGACTATTGTTTGAGGACAACTATTATGATTAATTTGTGGTTTGAGGTGAGGCTATCTATTAGAGTTATGGCTGGCTTGTATGATTCTGTTTTTTGTTTTGGTACCTAATTTGTTTTCATTTCAATTTTCGCTTTCATGTATTTTTGTCCGACTTGTAATAGTAGTTACACCAGTATTGTGTTCCGTGGTTACCAGGAGTAATAGTGTTCCGTGAGTAGTTATCTGTGTGTTGCTTTGCTAAAGTGATAGTCTGCCTGTGTTCATTTTCCATTTCTTTTACTATTTGTCGACGAAATTAGTATCTGTACTAAGTACTTATTTTATTAACTGAAGGAAGGCGAGGCATTGATCTTTGAAATGTAGTCATTGAGTAATAATGCCATTATCAAAGATTTTATTACTACGTACATATATAATCTTTGGCCATTATATTATTCTTCAATTAATGTAATTGGCACAACCTCAGAGCAAATAAAAATATTTATTGAAGGGCACAACAGAATAAAACATCTATTTAAACACATATCCTCTTTTACAAAACTAAGCTAAACTAGTCCATCCAAGGGCTGCTTAAGGCCTGTGCACCATTCGTTATTATGTATAATTTATTTATTTCTATGTATTATTCTATGATGTTTATTTCTATGTATATATTTATTTATATATTGCAACGTTCGATCTTGTACTTATTGATCGAAGATTAAAGGTAAGCTTCCACTTGTTTGCACTGTACGCATCGGATGGATCCAAATTATTAACTAACTACTTACTAAGCTGTGGCAATTTATCACAGCTAGTAAGTAATTAGAGTGAATTCGGCGCAATCTGATCTGTCCGATGCGGACAAGTGGCTGCATACCATACGACTGACTGACCTGAACATCACTGTCAGGATCTATCAGTCAGTTGTAGGTAATTTACAAATAGGCAAATTAGATGAGACAGTCCGTACGAGGTGCGCTATTTTAATTGAATTGTTTTAAGTGCAAGTAAAAATAGAAAATTATACAATTTTAATCAAGTTATTTATTAAAATTTAATATTCCTGTTTTCAGACCATTTTCATAGATGCACATATTATTTAAACAACAATATTTACCATTTCCATTAAAAAACCCTAAAGTTACTTAATTAGGATATTATTTGTTACAGTCTCAAAATCAGGCGAGTCCTGACTCTGAACATAGCAATCAGCAGTCGAACGGTAACCAGCAAAACCATCAGTCTCTGCAGCAAGAGCAGCAGAGCCAGCTGCAACAGCAGTTGCAACAACAGAACTTGCAACAAGTGTTGCAACAACAACAGCAGCAGCAGCAACAACAGCAACAGCAATCTATGCAGCAGCAGGTATATTATTTGATGAGTTTTTAAAGATAGTCTTGCGATATTTTTAAATATAGAACCTCCTGAAATAAAAAGGTAGACCAGATACCAGCAAAGTGTTCACCTTCATAATACTTACATCAAATGTAACAACTAATGATATAGCAAATTTTATTTTTTAAGATGTTTTTATTCGTTTAATTTTGTAATTAACTACATATTAAATTATAATAACACTGGCTTGCACTCACAATGATCCTCACGCGAGTTTTGTTGAAGTAACTACATATTATGTAAACAAATCTTAGAGGTAAATTTTTATCTACTCTTAATAGTATACAGAAGCAAGTCTACAGAGTTCGGATGACAATACAATAATTTGGTACCACCGAACTTATCTGAAGTGATGGAGCCAGGAGGTAAATAGTAGACCTCTTCAATAGCAAAGTTGCAGTTTCTACCCTAGAAGAGCCTCCTGTCATTTATTGGGAGAAACCACAGACCTATATCCAAATAGACACCACAAGTCGACCTACCTTGCATGTCATATTTCCAATACAATTATGATTAATCGTCATAATTGAGTCCGGCTAAAATCTGTTTGCTCTATCGGTGCTGCGACAACACGTGTCAGTTTGAAACGAAAATGGGTAACTGTGCAATACTGAGTTGTAAGAATACCGCAAAAGGAGCTGGCCGACAGAATAAAGACATTTCTTTTTACTTTTAGGTATGAACATTTTTACACGCTTGGTTTTGATACAGTTTGGACCACTTGTGAAGTCTACTTAGATATAGGTCTGTGGAAGAAACAATGGTTTATGTAGTCACCAAATAAATAAATGGAAAGTAGATTTCTAGTTGTACAGTTTTTTTTTATAAACTAAATTTGGAATTAACAGCAACAACAAAGCCAACAGCAGACACTCCAGCAGATGCTACAACAGCATCAACAGCAACAGCAGCAGCAACAACAACAACAGCAGCAACAACAGCAACAGCAGCAGCAACAAGCGTTGCAGCAGAGCTTGCAACAAACTCTTCAAGTCAGCCAAGCGCAAGCCCAGGCTATCGTTCAGGCTCAAGCAGCATTGCAACAGCAAGTTGCTCAGTCATTGCAGCAACAGCATCACACATTGCAAGCTAGTCTGCAAGCAGTCCAACAACAACATATCCAAGCTGCTTTGCAAAGGCAATCTGCTACTTTGCAGGTTTGTTAGTTCTTGTCCTTTATTTGCCAATAAAAACTTGAGGTAGTTTTTGTGATAAATTAAGAAAATATTTCTTTGTCTTCCCATAATCTCTTAAAACTACTGACAGATATGTACAGATACATTCTTAAAACTAGCATGCTCTTCAGCTGTTCACATTTCCTTTTGATTTAGCATGCTTGTTTTAAGCATGCTCCTAGCTCAAAGAAGTCAATAGGTACTGCTACTGACACACATTGACATTACCGACAACCGAAATTAACCGACATAGCCCACCAAGTTGATTACCAAGTTGAAGTGGCAGTGGCCAGGGCACATATCACGCAGAACGATGGCCGATGGGACCGAAAGGTTCTCGAATGGAGACCATTATCATCGTCTGCCCATAAGATGGACAGACGACCTAAAAGAGACCGCAGGAATACGCTGGATGCAGGCCGCTTCCAACTGGTCCTTTTGGAGATCGATAGGGGAGGCCTATGTCCAGCAGTGGACGTCCTATGGCTGAAATGATGATGATGATGAGACATAGATATGCACACTGCCATCCACTCGCGCCTCATGTGAACATTTGTCCATAAAGTCTTTTGTCTGCTACAAAATAATGGAATAAAACATGGTGATATTATTGTTTGTAGGAACTCCAGCAACAAGCTCAGCAACAAGCGTTAATTGCACAAGCCAAGCAAGGCAGGATGCCGCGCGCGAGACCATGCAACAAGCCTCGCGGACGTATCACTGCGTACGCGTTCTTCATACAGACATGCCGCGAGGAACACAAGAAAAAACACCCTGAAGAAAATGTGGTCTTTGCTACCTTCTCTAAGAAGTGCGCTGAGAGGTGGAATGTAAGTTATGACACAAAGTTGTATGTTAAATTTCCTATTTTTCCTGGTATCACGGCGTAAACATGGGTGTTCCCTGATAATTACAATCTGGGTGTTCGAGAATGAATCGGTTTCTTCTAGGCAAGCGTGCTCCATCGTAGACCGCATCATCGCTTACCACCAGGCGAGTTGGTAGCCAAGAGCAAGCCTATTCTTAAATAAAAATAACATACAGTAATTCTGAGAACATAAGAACACCCTGAAGAAAATGAGGTCATCACTACCTTTTGAGGTACGGAACCCTAGAACCAGTAAAATTATAGCAAATTACAGTGCCTCTTAAACTTAGAATTTGTGCTTATTGATTGCCCAGCGACCCTGTTAAAATTTAATTCAATAAAAGTTCAATAGTTACACCGAAAGTTATTTTTAAAAGCCTAATAAACTTATCTTTCAGACAATGACTGAAGAGGAGAAGACCCGTTTCCACGAGATGGCTGAACAGGATAAGCGGCGCTTCGACCTTGAGATGGCGAGCTATGTCCCGCCTAAGGACGTGAAAGTTCGCGGCCGCAAGCGCAACCAGCATAAAGACCCTAACGCGCCCAAGAGATCGCTGTGAGTATAGGTCATGACTTTGACATACTAGATAACCCGTTGGTCTAGTTGGTAGTGTACCTGCCTTCTGCGCTTGGGGGGCATGGGTTCGATTCCCACCTAGGACAAACATTTATGCGATGAACATTTGTGTTTGTTCTATATCTGGTTGTTAATATCTATTTGAGTATGTATTTTAAAATATATATGTATGTATTCATCAGTCTCTGGCAGCCATATTACAAGCTGTGTGTTACAGTGTGTGCAAAAATGTCCCGAATATTTATACATACAACTTTAACAACATCTCACAATTCAAAATCAGTCAAGCCGTTTTGTGCTAAAAGAGGGAATATAGAAATAGGCAAACATAAATACATAAAAACATACATATACATACGGAATATTCTCACTTAACTCGGTTCAAGAATTTGTTTGCTCTGACAGTTGCATCAACTTAAATAAGCTGAATAAAATAGTGAAGTTGTTGTGCGAAGTAAAGATGACGGGACTATTAATGGGATTTTTTTCTCAGAGTATCACTGGCACTTACGACTACAGCCTACTCGGATTTGTTTTTAAATGTGTCTAAGTGACAAATGTCAGTGTGACAGCTGTCAATCATCATCAATTAGCCTACTCTAGACAAGGAAGACAGTATTTGCTTGATACAACTTTATGGCAGTTTTAAAATGTTGTAGGACTTGAAAGATCCCGAATATTTGAATAAAACAGAACAGACAGGGGCTTAACTTCTTCTTAACTTCTTACTTCTTGCTTAACTAATGTCTCTGTTAAATTCTGTTCCGGTACATTGAAACCCCTGTTAGGTTTACATGCTGCTGTTATTCTTCCAAATCCACAATAATTTTTTTCCAACACAGATCGGCGTTCTTCTTATTCTGCAACGATGAGCGCTCTAAAGTGAAGGGCGCAAACCCCGAGTACACTATGGGAGACATCGCTAAGGAGCTGGGCCGGCGCTGGGCGGCGGCCAATCCAGAAACCAAGTCTAAATACGACTCGCTCTCCGAGAAGGACAAGGCGAGATATGATAGGGTAAGTTACTGTTAAAATCTGTTGGATTGTAATTATAGTTATACTCGGGAATTATCATACTTGGGAGTTGGTGGTCATACTTGGGAGTTGGATAGTTATAATTGAGAGTTGATAGTCATACTTGGGAGTTGGTGGTCATACTTGGGAGTTGGATAGTTGTACTTGGGAGTTGGTGGTCATACTTGGGAGTTGGATAGTTGTACTTGAGAGTTAGATAGTTATACTTGAGAGTTAGATGGTTATACAGAGTACTTAGGTCGTACTTAGGAATTAATCTATATATAATATATATATAAGTATGAAAAACACCTAGCTTGTCAATTATAAAAAACTATTAAAATGTACGGCTGGTGCTTTAATCATATTTGTCGGGGCGGACGGACTCAAGTTGTGCAATTCCAAGGCACTCCGAAATTATCTGATAGAAAACCCTTAAACACTGAACCTTTCGCCGATGCTCAAGACTGCAGCAGAAACTCAATCAAAGTGTTAATGCATATCAGCTTCTTGGCCGCTCCTCGATTGACTCTGGTGCCCCTTGATCATTTTATATCTTGGATTTGCCTTATAATCGATCTAGTACCGACAAAAGTCAGCCAAAAACTAAAGAGGGCGAGATAAACACGTATTGCACACACTGACATATTCTTACTAGTTCTAAAAACGCACACTTCAATATTGAGCGGCACATAACTCTAAACTAGATGATCAACTGGATGACCAAGGGGGGGGGGGGGTAACTTCAATTTTTTTTTCTTAGCCAGTGCATCTAGGTAGTTGGTACTAGGTATTAGGTATTGGTGTCGCGGTCATCCAGTGGATGCAAAAGGCAGGCTGTCGTTCAGTGTGGAGGTTAAAGGGGCAGGCCTATGTTCAGCAGTGGACGTCTTCTGGCTGATGATTAGGTATTAGTTTGGTATTAGGTATAAAAAACGATATTGGCCGGGCGGTAGCATGTGTGTTTTACAACCTGACGGCACTCAATTCGGTCCTCAGCCCTGACGTATCACTTATTTGGTACTCAAATAAATTATGTGCAGTTCCGATGCCATCGCTCAACAACGGTGAAACATCGTGAGGAAACTGATATGTCCAAAACCCTTCAAGTTCAAAGAAATGACATTCACCAACATGCACTGGGGGGTTAGACAGGAGCCTTTCTGTTAGCGTTAACGCCTGCGGAAAGATGCAATTGTATGTAAAGCTAATTTGTAAGCTAATTAATTTTTTCATACAATTTCATCTTTCCGCAGGCGATAACGCTAACAGAAAATGGGTCTTGTCTTACCCCCCTGGGCCAGCATGGTGGATTAGGGTCCATCCTCTCTCTCTGAGAGAAGGCTGTGTCCAGCAGTGGGAACATGATAGGCTGATAATGATCAAAAATAATTATCATTTACAGGAAATGACAGCGTACAAGAAAGGACCCCTGGCATTGACAAACAAGCCTCTCAACCCAGAGCTGGAGCTTGACGACGATGGCGCAGATTTCGAAGCTGACGACGGCTTCAAATGAAAACCATAAAGCCATCAAACCACGGCTTGATCCAGCCCATATAGTGAACAAACTTTTGTCAATAAATAAGTGATGTGAAAATTCCGAAGTCCGTTTTACCGTTGGTACCGATTTTTATAGTGTTTTTAAATGTTTAAACTGGATCTGTAGGCAGCTGTTTACTTTCTAGACGGCGTTTTTGAAATGTGTATGAAAGCAATACTTAAAATATTATGTATGTATGATGTGTCACTTAGAATTTTACGATTATTTAAGTAATGACGGTTTTCAACGAATATCTCCACAATATTGATTCCCAGCAGTGCGGCATTTGTTCAAAATATTTCGTTTAAATCAGTTAATAGTTGTTTATACTGGCCAGTTTATATCAGATTTCTAGGCAAATTAATTTGAACTTTAGTTAGGGTATACTGTTTATAATGTCCCTTTCAATTTCAAACAAGTTATTTAGAAAAACCGTTGTCTAAATAACATGAATTCAACAATAAGACTTAGCAAAATGGAATAATTAAATAATGCAAATAAAATTAGGAAAATTATCTTACTTAATCTATTCAACGACTCGTTTTTTATACAAGGTATACAGATAGTCGATTGACATGTTAAAAGATATGACAATTTAGGCTACATAAAAATAACATTTCAAAATTATTTACTGATAAACCAATTTGGTCTTGTTTGTGGTAAAACATGGATATTCACTTGAGCATCCGCACAAAGATGGTCTAAGCGATGCTATACAATTTAAGGAACTACGACTCTCTTACGACTTCTGCCAGCAAATTGGATCGCCAAATCTGCAATCTAGTTGGACAACGGATTGGTTCAGTGATTATAATATCCTATACTCTGTTCGCTGAGAATGTCTAATAAGGAAATCTGGGACGCACGTCATTGGTCACAGATAACGAACATAAGGCGCGCGTACGCGTGCAAATATCAGTCTTATCTGTCTCCTGTGCGGTGCGGACGTGTCGTTTGGTGCTCTTTACTTGTGTCCTTACTATTTGATTTAACGTTAATCTGGCTTGTTTACGTCGTGGCTTGGACTGATTCAACACTACACCAGCGATCCCTATAGCAAAACGGCGGCAACGCCCTTTTTCGTACTGAGAAAACTATGATAAACAATATGTATAACACTTTCCTTGAGGTACATCAAACAATGATATTTTTAAAACTGTTGCATCAAGCATGGGAATTCACTTTGCATCAGTGTACAAGATTGTTAAAGAAAATAATAGTAGCGGTCTTCTGCGATCTCCCAAAAACGGGAGACCTCGACTTACAGTTTTAGAAAACACGAATAGTTTTACCAAAAATGTTTTAAGAAATATAGTAATATAGTTCATATTTTTTTTTAGAAGAAATTATATTAGAATCTCACTGCTTCTAATATAATTTCTTCTACATAATGATAACATTAGAAAAATTCTAAGTGGACTTCAATGCGAATTTTTATTTCTGAGAGTTTCTATCTATTGCATAAGCTGTTGAGCTGTTGAGAAACAATGTCATCGATTCTGATGTACTCTAAACTAAATTTGACAGCTCTAAAATTGTTGCCATCCTTCTCTCACATATTAAAATGAAAAGAGAGGCAGATAATTTTAGTCCTGTGGGATTGGTTTAGTTTAGTGAGTGGTATGACTGAATCGACGCCAATGGCTTAAAATTTTCGAAAAGAAGTCAAAACAGTATGTTCACTGAATAGAGACGACATATTATTTTGAAGAATGATTTATTTACGAGCTATACGTGATGCTAGACATTGGTAGATTGTGTAGTGAACAATATAAACGCAGCCTCACATTTCAATAGAGTGGTCACGCCCACCAATCACCATCACTCGCGGCGCAGCTGCCGACCTTTTACTTCCATACAATTGTGCAAGACAGAGCGCCCCATATTAGACATTCTCAGCAAACAAACTGGTTCTATTTTGACGTAGATTTGATTTTACGCGTGGACGGATATACACTCGCTTTCACAGTCAACATTTTTTACTGACAATCAGTTTGCGATCTACTTAAATTCCTAACGTCGATTGAACGTCAAAATTACAAGACTGAACTAAGAAAGACCACAAATAATGACTGACCAATACCACTTTTGGCTCAAACGTCTCCATCGTTTGAGAAAGATAGGAGACTAAAAAATTTAAACCATCTCTAACTATAAACATGAATTGATCTTACCCACCTCTAAATTAGTACTGCATAGCTCTGGCCCAAACCCAATGGCCACCAAATTTTAAAATATAGTCCAGATAAAAGACAGAAAATTAGAATAAATGTCCTAACATCTTAAAAGACATACTGCTTTCGAAATGTTAGTTCAGATAAGGAAATGGAATAAATTTGCCAAAACCCTAAAAGACATACTGATCGCAATAAGGTAAGCAAAGACAAGTACCGTAAAGACAAATCAATTATGAAATAACTAAATCCGCTCTGCTCTTTGTTGCCATACTTACATCCAGGGTACCACCTTAAACATGCTACCTGAGATTTGTGTGTGGATTTCATTGAATATTGAACCAAGTTGACCAACATGAGACAAAATTCGTAATTTTCAACTTCCATCCAATTGTGATTTACTAAGATTAATTGAATTCACAAATTCTTGCGGCGGTTGACGACTTGATGTTTCGCGACGGTGTCATCCTGATCTTTTTGAAAAATCGTGCAATGAATACTTTCCAAAACTATGCCTGTCGTTGCCTGTCGTCTTATCTAACATCCTGTTGAAATTACAAACGCCTTTGATACTTTGTTTTAAAAACTTATGGACACCAACTACGAATCTATTAAAACAATACAAAATGAACAAACATAATTTCATGAAAATAGCAGGTTTTTTTACCAAAAGTTATTATAATTGGTTCACTCGAATATGTTTTTTGTTCAATAATGTTAGGTTATTGAGTCAATATTAATTGACTAAGTTTGACCTGTTTAGTGCATTATTCTAATCTAAAGCCCGTTGCAGACCACCGCTTAAGCACGACGAGCAAAAAAACTCAAGTTAAACACGAATTCAACATACTATTTCAATCAAAACCATCAGTTTTATACAGTGGTCGAATTGGACTTACGAACCGGAACGCATTTCCCTTCAAACCTTGCGAACTTTTAACCGACTGTCCAAGAAGGAGGGTAATGTTTATGGGTTGTATGTATGTTTCTGGGTTCCTGTAGTACCTCCTGTAGCCTAAACGGCTTGACCGATTTTGACGAGTGAGGTGTCAGATTCCTTCAAGAAACGGAACAGTGATTTCACGTACCGGAACGGTGTTGCGGTCCATTTCAAGCACTGGTTTTATCGGATTCCCAGTGGTAATCCACGGAGATTGGGAAGTTGTGATTTCACGATACTGGTAACATGGCGTCAATGACGTAGGCTTGTGTCACCCTCGTGATCTTTGTGTCTCGAAATGCCATACCTGGCGGAGTATATCATTGTTATTATACCATGCTGTAGCGGGCGGGGGAAGGGACGCTCGTTTGATAACGTCACTCGATTCGAGCGTTTGTTTGAAGTCGACCTACTGCTTTAGCTTGTACAAATCTACTGTGTCTGAACGGTTTTCGCTTATGCCGATGGTCTGCAACGTGAATGTTTAAGTTTAGATCTTATTTTGTTATGAAATGTTTGTATTGTTGTTTACGTTATTTGGTAAGATGAAGGCGTCTTGTGTCATTAACTCGACATTTTTAGATAAAAATGTGTGGCCTTATTATTTTGGATCATCATTTTAACGAAACAACGTCTTAATTATTTTAGATATAGTGAAATATAAGTCGATTAGTATTTTCAACTTAGAAAAATTTAGATGTAAGTTTGGAACGTGAACGAGTGAGATTTTGTTATTTTTTATTGAGAATGTATAGTTAAATTATATTCCTTTATTTTGTCTAGATATTATTTTATGTTATGTATTAGTTTAGCCTAAAAAGAATATTGTTTCGACATCTGTGACCGCTGATATTTTGAAGCCTAAAGATTTTTTTGCGTTGTGATCATACTGTAAATATGACTGGAAACCGTGATAGTACTTAAAATTTAAGTGATACAGTACTTGAAGATACCAACCTTTTTGTAGAATCCGCTAGATTCTTTGCCTTTACCGATGAAAGGTAATGCGTTTGTTACCTCTGTGGTAGGTTTTTTACTGGATTTGAGCTCTGTTGGGCTAATTTCAAACTAAGATGCGTTATTACTTTTGATTCATTGTTATGCACTGGAATTGAAATCTTTTTCATCACGAGTGTACAGTGCCACCACCTTAGCTCTTCAGTTGGTAGAGTCCCGTTAGTTGGTAGTGATATCTCGCTCGTACATAAACTTTGTTGAAGATAAAATATCACTAAGTAAAAAAAAATTTTTTTTATGAAGCGATAAAAAAAAAAAATTCGGCCTCCACCGTCGCCAAAGTAAAAAAAAAATTACATGAAATTTGCGTTAAACATTATCACAGTGTAAAAAACAATGCAGTGAGACGTCTTAAACGTTGCGCGAAATGCCGCTTAAGTCGAGACATCAACGTACTCTCATCAGACAGCTCAGGGTTGACCACATTGTGCAGCTGGCGCTACTTCGTAGTACTACCCACTTACCTAGCAACCCATCTCTCTCGCTCTGGCTCTTATAATATATAAGTACTGCAGAACCTGGTTTTAATGACTCCTGAAGTTGGAATCCCTTATTTAGAACTATCCGCCGTCCGGTTTATAGAACGTAAAGTCCTCAATTCCTTGCTATTACAAGACTTAACTGTTATTATGTATGCAGTGTTTCCAAAGGCAATAAGGTTTTTAAAGGTTAAAGTTTCGTTGTTTAGATGATGCCGATTTTGCTTTATTTATGATACATGTGCTATGTTTTACGCGATTTTACGGGTAAATTTGATTTCTGAAGAATATTTGATAACACCCGTCCTTATGTAACAAACAGGGGCCTGTGTTTTAAAAGCTTTTAAACTTTTATTGTAAAAAAAATCATTAGATTTATATGCTATCGGTTGGTAAAGCTCTTAGTTTGAAATGGCCCTTACCTAATACATTTTTATTATCTATTTCGTTTATTACTATTGTTGTTTATAAAGTCAACTTGATTGATTAAATTGTACCTTATGATAAGTGATAGAAAAAGACGGGAAAATCAGATGGAAAGTGTAATCGGGCGATATTGTTTTGAAATGAAAGTGATGTACAAAACAATATAGTGAAAGTTTTACACAAAATTGTTTGTTGTTTCTTTTTACATAATTACGTTCATCACAATATTACAAATGCCGAAATCTACCTATCCTTGCACGCACAGATCTATCTGTGCTTGCACGGAAGGTTTTTTTTTTGTATTTTTTCTTTTTTAGTTTAGGCTCCAGTATATCGTCTATTTAGCCCACAGATCTACTACATTTAGCCAGTGTCAAGTTATCATCAGGCAAGTTGACGGGTTGACGGTCAAACACAAGTCTATTGTTGTTTTTATTGGCGCCAACACGAATAAAACATGTCTCGTATTATCGAGTCTTAACGCGTAATAAAGGTGGATTATTATTTATTAAGTGTTCGTGGACGTGCTCTAAGGTGGGTCGAAGTCGATATCGAAGTGATATAACGCGGTGAAACATGTATTTTCGTGTTGTTTCCAAAGCTGCATAGAAGCCTCTTTAAATTTTCAAGTAGATAGATTCAATTAAACTGGCGACATCGTTACTAGAGGGTATAGCTAGTTTATACTAGCTGCGCCCCGCGGTTTCACCCGTGTGGATTACTCCTTATAATTTCAGCTACCTGCCAGTGACAGTCCTGTCAAAACCGGTCCAGCCGTTTTGCTTCAAAGCCCATGGGAACATACATACACGCATCACTTTTTATAGGTACTATATAAGATATAAGTTTTTTCAGCAGGTACACCAGTATACTTTGGTAAGGATAAGTGGAAAAAATCTACTTAGAGCTACCGGTAGTGGTCGTTTATTACTAACGGACCACCCAAACCATCCACCTGGGTGGTCGGTTAGGAAAACTTGTAAGGTTGAAACTCTTAGTTCCCTTATCCCCACTATGAAAATAATGTTTATGTTGCAATTCAATTGGGAATAACATCCTTGCATTTTCTTGTTCTATTGGTAGAACCGGGATTTTATTTCCCTAGTTGTTCTATTGGTAGAACCGGGATTTTATTTTCCCTAGTTGTTCTATTGGTAGAACAAACAGTACCTAGAACAGGTGGTAATGACCCGTTTTCAACACGCCTTTGGCAACAAATTTTTCAAGTAATAGGAGAGTTACTTAAATAAACATGGCATGGCTCACTATGGGCCTCATAAGCAAGCTCAAAGTCGCACAACGATCTATGGAGAGGGCTATGCTCGGGGTTTCTTTACGAGATCGAATCCGAAATGAGAAGATCCGTAGACGAACGAAAGTCACCGAGGGGCCGAAACGTTCTGGATTGGAGACCACGGACCGGTAAGCGCAGCGTAGGACGTCCACCCACAAGATAGACGACCTAAAAGAGGTGGCAGGGAAACGCTTGATGCAGGCCGCTTCCAACCGGCCCTTTTGGAGATCGATGGGGGAGGCCTATGTCCAGCAGTGGACGTCCTACGGCTGAAATGATGATGATAAATAAACAACACATTCATTTCAAACATCATTTTATTTTATAAAAATAAACGTTTTGACGACAAATAGTTATAATATTTCGGGGTCCTTACGAATCATCGACTCGTCAGAGTCACCGTCAGAAATTTTTCGAGACGTAAAAAATTCTGTTTTTACAAAAGTTACTTTTTACCTTAAAATATTAACAACATTACACTTTTTCACATCTAAATCTATTAACGGTCAATCACATAATGTAATTACATAGCATTTATGAAAATAATGTTTTTACATTGTCAATTTGAATTCTTAAGCTGGGTTTTCTTATTTACAGTAACTGCCTGTTTTAAAATAACAGTCAGGTTTTTTTTTTCGTATTTGTGTTAAAAATAAAACTGTAAAAGCAGTGTTATTGACACAATTCTCTGTTCTTCGACCCCGTACCTATATTAAAAAAAAATCATAAGAAGTACGTCTGAATTCAGGCACTCATGTCTTTACTTCAACAGTAAAAAAGTTTGAGAAAGGTATCTGTCTGCTATTGAGTGTAAGCGTTTAGTAGGTCTACTTTTATTTACTTTATAGGGGGACATCTTACGCGTAGGTTAGATACCAAAGCTTGGGGGTTGTAGGTCGGTTACTTGCAATGCAATGTTTTTACTAAAGTACTTAAAACAATTTTATACAAATCAACATTGCATTGCGACTAGGGTTACCATCTGTCCGGATTTGTCCGGACTTTCGGCCTTCCTTTCGGTTCGGATGTTGTTCGGCTTTTTGAGTTAGAGGAAAAACGAGCGCTGCTTGGCGCGCGGAATTTATTATTTATAAATAGTTTATTGACCAAAAAGTCCAGAAATTTTTGGAAATATCTGGGCACTTTTTCAGTTTAAGAATGGTAACCCTAATTGTGACTAGAGTAGAACAGTTTTTATGCCGCATCTAGTGCACTATTTTCCGTAATTATACAATTAATTGTCAATACAATCCGTATACCAGGCTAATGACGAAAGCTCATTCGAATATAACGCTACTCGATTACTATTAATATGGCATACACAATTACAAACAATATCACGAATTAAATGCGTTAAGGAGATCAATAGTCCTATCACAAAACAGGCGAATCGAACTCAACTTTTATACCCTGATTGTTGGTAAAAATAATCAAATCAACTGGCCGTTTCGATTTGGTGTTCGAGGAGTTTGAACGAGTCTAGTATTTACAAACACGAAGGTTCTAGAATAGGTCATGCCGCTATGAGTCGTCCGTTTCGTTAGGGTCGGGAGGTTGTTGGGGGATGTAGTTCCATCTCGCCCGCACCTCATCTGTTTCTGTCGGGGTAGAGGGAGACGGCGTGGTTGTCGCGGAGGCTGCGGCGAGTCTCGCCCGTACCACCGCTAAATGTCGCTGTATGTAGTGTTCGTGGGGCGCTAGTTGCGCAGCTCTCGTGAGGCATTCTTCGGCGATGACGAGTTTACCTCGCTCGACCGCGACCACGCATAAGTTGTGGAGAGCTTGCACGTTGTCCGGTTCTAGCTCTAATATGCGGCGATAACACTGAAACATGGAAACAATACAAAATTAGAAACTTAGTAAAAAATCCAAAACCCAACGATCTATTATATTACTACGTATGTCCCAAAACCATTGCCCGGACATAAAACATACGCCAAACTATAGGTCTCGTTTATACAATCACTTGTTAGGTACTATGACACCATAAAAATCAAACCCTGAGGAAAAAATATATACCTACCTAGTTATACGTACCTACCAACCTAAGTACCTTCTGGTAAACATTCCCCACTTTATTTTAATTTTATTCTTCAAATAGTATACTTGTAAAGATTTTTAAATATGACGGTACCTACCTATTCGTGCAAAACTAGATACTGATACAGCGCCGGCCCTAGTCTTTGATCAGGGTAGAGCGAGATTGTCTTTCAGCTAATCTAGGATAAACTGTATCCACATCAAAATTTTATGCTCGTTACAAACCAGGCCCCGGCCCAGCCACCCTACCCAAGCCACCCTCGCGCCGAGCAGCGAAGCGCCTTTTTTATTCGCTTTTTGCTTATTGGGCCCCTTGGTATCTGGCGCTTAGAGTGACAGCTTCTCTCTCTCTACTCCAAACCTAAGGCGTTGATACTATAAACAAAACACTTAAGTATTGCTGTACTTTTATACTAAGTGACCAAAGTAATCATTGGAAGTTTTGCGCTGCTTGCATTTTTTTCCAGGTGCGATTATTATGACGCCATAATTATATAGAGTTACTAGCTATCGTTTGCCATGAGTTTTCACATAATTATAGACATTATACCTAATTAAAACAATGAGCCCAAGATACTTAGAAAAAATTGCTTTTCCCCTTAGAATAACTACACAAAGAAACCAAGTACATTCGCAAAATTTAAGCCATTCAAATGGTGTCATATATGGCTCCAAAAAAAATATAAAATTTTTACTATGACAATTTGCGCGGTGAAATCGTACCACAACAAATCAGAAAAGCAACATAAAAGTTATAGTGTGACATTCCACAGGTAATCCATTAATTTTCTTTCGTTTAAAATACCAATCGAAACGTATGCTACAAAGCGAATTTGTAGCTTACGTTTTGAGAAGGCGTTGTTTGGAAACCTACCTTCTCTGAGTAGCTATTCTAAGCTTTTCCCTTTGATAACATTTCTGCGGCTATTTGTACGCCGTAATGCTGCCTCGACTTTCCAGTCGGCGTTAGGTTAATACTCACACTTTCAGCAGCATCCAAATCTTTCACGGAGTTGATGTAGATATCTCCCAGAAGCACCAGTGCCTTCACATGGTCTGGGTGATGCCTGACTAGCTGGGTCAAGAAAGGCGCCGCTTCCAGAGGCCTCCTTCTGTCAGCTAGAAGAGAAGGCACATTTTAATTAGGGTCGTTACCACCTGTTCTATATAGATACTGTTTGTTCAGACAATAATTATAATAAGTAGGAAAATGTACAATATACTCTTTGGTTTAGATAGGTGTTCTAAATAAGCTTCGGTTTACATTAGAGATGGACAATTAGGGATAAAAAGGCCTTACAGCCTTAGAATAACTACATGTATATAGTTATTCTTAGGGTACAGCACGCACGGTTAAAAAACGCTCTAAAAGCATGAGAAATTGAAAAAATGGGGGAGAGGGGATTTGATCTACCGTTGTGGTATTGTTTTTGATGTTTTCAATTTGAACTGATCACTTGAGCAGGTGGTTTAGTTCTGTTTCCGGCCGACCGGATACTTGAATGATGAATTCCTCTTTCGTAAGCTGAGTGTTCCATAGCATCAGGGAGATGCGAACCAAGAGAGGAGCTGAGTGTATACGTACCTAGTAGCAAGGCTAGGTTGAAGAGCGCCGAGCGGAAGTCCGGTTTGAGATGCACGGCGGCGCGGAACCAGCGCTCGGCGCACTCGGCGTCACCCTCGTCCATACACACCATGCCCAGGTTGAAGTGGACGCGCTCATTCGTAGCTGAAACATTTTACAGGATGTGAGGGAAACGCAGATAAAAACGAAGACTGGTTGGTAAGTGCTGATACGATACCACAAAAAAATGCTACCTGTTTGAAGTGAAAACTTCTTTTATATAAGCGCGTTGGGCAATTTTTGGGATAGGGAAAAAGTTCTGAACGCGTGTGACCGTCACGCCTATATACTCGTTCGGGTAAAGTCAGCTCGAGTCGACTAAGGGAGCGAGGGAGACATACGAGTAGTCAAACTTGATGAAGTTTTCATTTCTATAGTCTGAGCAAGCGTGGCTTCGACCGCATCATCGCTTTCCATCCGGCGAGTTCGTGGTAAAACGTTTGCCTAATCCGATGTAAAAATCACTTAGTATTTTTTTTATATATAATAATATGTACGCAAATAAAATATCAGCTGCCGCTTGAATTCGACGAATGACCTGCGCCGAGCGCACGCTTGTAGGTACGCTTTACATTGCTGCAGGCCTAGCATGGGCTGTGGATAAATTGTCTTTCCACCGTTTTTATCCACGCCTATAGACGCGACAAAGCTAGAATATGGATACGTTTGTCTTTTTCTCGCGGGATAAAAACGGTGGAAAGACAATTTATCCACGGCCCGTGCAAGGCCTGCTGATTTGCAAAATTCAAAACAACACTAAACAAATATAATGGTTATTGAGTAGGGTCCATCCTTCTCTCTAAGATAAGGACCGTGTCCCAGCAGTGAGAACATGATAGGCTGATAATGATGATGATATATTCCTTGTTTGTCTGATTTGAGGAGAGGCCATGTCGGCTATGTTGAGATAGGCCAGAGATACTCACAGTCTTTATCGAGCAGTTTGAGCAGCCGCTGCCGTGCGAGGTGTCTCAGGTCGGCGGCTCCTAGCTCCTGCAGTAAGATGGCGGAGTTCAGAAGAGCTTGTTCGTGCTCCGGCTCCAGTTCCAATGCCTTGTCGAGGTACGCCAGTGCTTGAGATGCCTTGCCTTGCTCTAGGAGGACTACTCCAAGCTGTAAGAGAGACGATGGAGGGTAACTCTATTATTTCTTATCGGAGTTTCGATGCTATTGTTACAATATACTATTTTATTCTGGCTCAACCAGCCATTCAGCGTGGTAATACCGCCAGCATTCTGGGTACGCCTGCCAATTGGTAGTGGGCTTGAGCATTTGGATTGTCTTTAGACCTTCAGCGGTCTATGGGCAGTCTAACTGTATTTGTAGTGTTAGTATAAGCTTGTATTTTTTTAGTTAATAGGCACTTGCCCGTAATAAAAGATACTATTAAAAATTGAAATGAAACGACAACGGGTGACTTTCTAAGTATTGTCTTTATTCATATATAGCTGTGCCTCGTGGTTTCACCCGCTGTGCCACAGGAACCGTTATTATTATAAAAGTTATCTATGTAGTAGATCAGTGTATAAACAGTCTCCATTCCAAATTTCATCCAAATCTGTTCAACCGTTTCACCATGAAGAAGATACAAACTCACAAACTTTTGCATTTATGAATAATGAATAAAGACAATATTTAGGAGGCTTTTTTTATGGAATAATTAATATCCATATCGAATTAATGCAAAATTCTTATTACCTAAAACAAGTGTGACTTGAACAACTGTTTTGATTTGTTCTCCCCATTTTATGCTCCTTCGATTATTGGACATCTGGGCTTTCGGACACCTTGAAGAATGAGGTTGTACCTACTCTAAAGCGAAAGTCGAATCCTGCAGATTCTTCAATCACCTGCTTTGGGGCCGTCCATTAATCACGTGATGTTTTTTTTAGCATTTTTTAACCCCCCCTCCCCCTTGGTGATACATGGTGAGGTTTAAGACTAAACCCCCGCCCCCCACCCAAAATCACGTGTATTTTTTAGTATCTACAAAGAATCTTATTTTTTAATATTATCTTTAAATACAGGTATAAAGTATAATCTAATTTTATTCTGAAATTAAGGACCATGACAAAAATGTCTCGACAGAAAGGTTGCAGGTTGTTTTTGATTGGCAAGGTCACCCACACACCGCTTTTCAGATTAGAAATCGCGCGTTTGACGAAAAATTTAATACACGTGATATCTTACTACACCCCCCCTCCCCCTTGTGATATTTGTAATTTTTGCTAAACCCCCTCCACCCCTTTCAAGCTTCGCGTGATTAATGGACGGTCCCTTTAGATAAGGTAAGGCGTGGATATATTTGGTGCGTGTGAGACAAATGAGACAATTTTTAACGTAGAAAGCTCAGAAAAATTGGAGAACGCGAAATTACAGGCGACTAATTAATCGATCAAACGAACTTACCTGAAGTGAAGTTCGATCTTAATTATCTTGTCTTCGTCGAAGAGATTTATAATTACCATGTAGTTAGCCCTGCGACACTTGGATCTACCCGCACACAGTATTTAGAGCAGAATGAAAAGAACTCGTCTGCTCGTACCTACTAACGTACCGTCGGCCGTGCCTACCTCAGTGCCTCATTCTTTTTAGAGGAAATAGGAACATTGATTACTTAGGTATTGGGGGTAGGGTAGGGAGGGACCTTAAATCTCTTCGACGAAGACAAGATAATTAAGATCGAACTTCACTTCAGGTAAGTTCGTTTGATCGATTAATTAATCTTGTCTTCGTACTCCGAGATTTATAATTACCATGTAGATGTTCAGAGAATGCCTAATTGATCAATGTTGTGGGTAAAATAAATAAAGAGTGTAGTTTGAGGAGACAAAAAAAAAACGAATGATATTATACTTAATTATCATTTCTTTTATTTTACTAGGTATATTATTAATAATATTAATAATTAAAGCTACCTGTTACAGTTTTATTTTAATCATTTATACATCGAGTTTTATAATTAACTTAGATTACTTAATATATTCGTGTTGAGATCAATAATCGGCCTATTATAATATGTGGCAAATACAGCTGACTGACCAGACCATCCTGCACTTTTTTTGATGGCATCGACACTCATGCCTGCCCGAGATGCTGCCGAGCTAGAAGAATGCCGCGTGGAATGGGCGGTAAATATTGAAGTGTCAATCCCACTATCTCCTAGAGTCTGTTTAATCCAGCGCCCGATAGTCTGCGCCGAAGCAGGCCTATAGGGTTTTTTATGGGTTAACAACAATCTATCATCGGTGTTTGTCCTATACGACGATGTTACTGACAAGTACCTTTGTAAAGCACTTGCAGGACAAATACTTGGTCTCTGAGTAAAGAATGGTAAATCAATTACAGGTTGTGCTCGCCCTATACCAGAAGTTTTAATCAAATCTTTGATTGGAATTACAATCCTATCACTGTAAATCTGAATATTCGAAACCTTTATTAGAGATAAAGTTTGAGTTCTTTGAGCAGTAGCGAGTGCTAACAAGGTAACTAGTTTTCTAGTCAAAATATCTATTTTAATTACATCATATGGATAAAAATCAGCTAGGTAATCAAGTACTATGCTTGGGTTCCATGTGGTAGAATATTTAGGAAATGTAGGTCTTAACTTAAATATGCCCTTGAAAAAACGTTTTACTCTCTCATCTTGACCAATGTTGTTATTGGAAATCAAAGATAAAGCAGACCTGTGATTGTTTAAGGTGCCGTATGATGACCCTGATTCAAAGCACTTTGTCAGAAAATCTAACATAGAATGTGATTCAATATTATAAAAATCAATATTATTTATATTGCAATAAGCCCACCATAATTTGTAACTTGCAGAATATTGGGACTTAGTACTGTCCGTAATAGAAGAGAGCATAATGCTCAAAGCTGAATCTGGGACGCCTTTTCTTTTGTATCCTTCCCGGATAACACACTCACTGCCAGGGTAAGGTGGGAGTGCAGGGGATGTGTTAATCTGAAAGGTGAAGAAAGAAGATATTTACTTGGTTGTAAATATATAACTTCGGTAATACAAAGGGACCTAAACAGTGGGTACCATGCTTGAGATGTCCAATGAGGGACTACAACTATTCCAGTTGCTTCATCAGCGATAATTTTACTAAGAGTTTTTAAAATTAGTGCGAAGGGTGGGAAGGCATAAAAGAAAAAGGGTGTCCATTCTATAGTGAAAGCGTCAATGTTAAAGGCATACGGATCTCTTTTCCACGAAATGTACTTAGTGCATTTGGCATTGAGTCGTGACGCAAAGAGATCTATGTCTGGTCGACCTAAGCGACTTACTATTTTTGCAAACACTTCTCTATTCAGTTGCCATTCCGTGTCAACATTTAATCGACGTGACTCGCTGTCTGCTACGACATTAAGTTTGGACTTGATATATGATGCGTAGACATAGATATTACGTTCTTCGCACCAATTCCATATCATGGTGGCAACATAGTGTAAATGTGGAAATTGTATACCACCCATTCTGTTAACGTAAGATATAGCTGTGGTATTATCGATACGTAACAATATATCACAATTTTTCTTCTCACCAGCGAATGATTTTAAACTAAAATAGGCAGCGAGCAGTTCCAAATAGTTTATATGATGACGTCGCTCATCAGGACTCCATTGTCCCCCAGTTTTTTCACCACCTGATGCGGCACCCCATCCGGTCGAAGATGCATCGCTAAAAATTTCTTGAACGTATTTCTTTTCTTGAATTGAATTTTCGACTGTTAAAATATTATTTTTCCACCATAAAAGATCATCGTATAAACTAGTTGGAATTGCCATATTTCTGTCATAATTATCATTACTATTAAGTAGTGCCAAATATTTAGCTCGTTCCAACGACTTTGTATGCAGCCATCCATATTTAACCGCGGGACAAGCTGCGGTGAGAGTTCCAAGATAACGCGCAAACTCCCTTATCTGAATATTATTAACATTCAGTAATAATTGAGTGCGCTGCAATATACTTTTTCTTTTAATATCGGGTAGCTGCAGAGTCATTTTTCCCGAGTTTAAGACAAAACCTAAAAAAGTGCAAACATTACTTGGTTCAAGACACGATTTTCTATAATTAATTACGAAACCTAAACTTGATAAGCATTTTATGGTCTGATTGGAATTTTCTAAGCATTTTATTCTGGTATTTCCTAAACAGAGTACATCATCTATGTACCTTACAGATGCAAAACCACGAGACCTTAAATATGAAACGACCGGTTGTAATATTTTTGTGAAAATGTAAGGCGCGGAACATAGACCAAAAGGCAATGCGGTAAACTCATAAAGATCATTTTTAAAATAAAAACGCAGGTACTTTCTATACGACATATTAATTGGGACTGAAAAATATGCGTCTTTCAAGTCTATTTTTATCATATAACAATTTTTTGTCATGAGCCGAGTTGCCGTCCTGATATCTTCCATCTTAAAGTGTTCAATGTTAACGAATTTATTTAATTTTTTAAGATTTAATATGAATCTAAATCCACCATCACTTTTTGGAACTAGGAAAATATCAGATATGAATTGCCCTAACTCTGGACTGCATTTTGTAATCGCATTTATTTTTAATAAATGCGCGATTTCGCTTTTTACGGCGATCGATTCATTATGTGAAAATAATCTCCTAGGATAGTCCTCCGGGCGTTGCCTCGGTGTAGTATGAAACGGAATCGAGTACCCTGACACTGCACTTAGTATAAACTCGTCATTAGTCATTGATTTCCAAACATTTATATAATATTGTAGGCTCCCAGCATAAGGTACCTGCACGTTTACTGCTGAGGGCGGTGACGCGGACGCGGGGGGGGCGGCCGCGACACTTGCGGCGGCAACGGCAGCGGGCGTCTCGCCACTGCTGGCGGGAGTGGCTGTAGCGGCCAGCGCCGCGGTTGCGGCGCGTGCGCAGGGGCCGCTCGGCCGCGCGCTGGGTACATTGTTCTCTGCCCACCGGGCCGAATCGTGTACGGCTGGCCACCGCGTTGCTGCCGACCACGATCCGATGGGCCTTTCCAGTTTCCCGAAGAGTAGGAAGCTGACGGAGTCGCTACGATTTGTTGACTTGTTTTCTTGATACCCCTTGAAGTTTTCACCAGGTCCTCGAGCTTGTCGCCGAAGAGGAAATTATCTCTTTTCCTGCCTTTAAATGAGTCACTTAATGACTTGTCAATAAAAGGTATTATTAAAAACCGCCTTGATTCAGTCTCATTATAGTGAGAGTCGGCTATTAATTTCCCAGTATCATTTAGGGTACGCATAATATCAGGTACTTTAAAATCTTTTCTTAACAGTGCTGTCATCGCTATTTCAAGCGTAGAAAGAGCCCTTCCGAGTTGTTCTTGCTTGTCAAAGAAGCGTTTGTCTCTGTTCTTACAAGTCTCAGGTAACATGGCTCCGATTTCGGGATTAAGTGTAGGTGCTTTAGAAAGAGGAGAATTTTTAGGAATAAGATACTTCTTGAATAGTTCCTGTCTTTGCTCTTTTTTTAATCCATTAATTAATATCTGTTTAAATCGTTGAGCGATTTCGGGGTGAACATTTTCACCCCACTCATCTTTCTCGATTTCACAATCACCGAGAGCTTCTAAAATTTCGGGATCTATATTCATAGTTTGTTCATCTGCAGGAACTTCTACCGTCGGAATCATAGTACGTTCTTCCGAGGAAGGCGTAGGAATAACGCTTAGTACTTCAGTATGGTCAACTGCGTAGTTGGAAAATTCATCGACATAAATACCTTCTATTGGGGTTTCTTCAGACTCGAGGTGTTCTGGAAATAGAAATATTCTCCATAAACTACTTGGTAACTTTTAGCTGCTGGTCAATCTCTCGTATTAACTCTGAGCAGAAAAAATATAGGTATTGTTATTGACTAATCTCGCGTATTAGTTCTAAATAACATAACAGCAAAAAAGAATAAACATTTTTTGCATCAAGAATGTGGGTAGCAGTGCGCGGAGCGCGCTTATCTTTATAGCCACTGGTCAATCTCTCGTATTAACTCGGAGCCAGATAAGTGAATAAAATATTGCTATAGGCTAATCTCGCGTATTAGCTCGAAGCAAACAAATTGAATAAAGCTGAACCACATTGTAACCAACCTTCGGGAATAACACCATTTTCTTCGTCGCTTGAATATGTGATTCTCTTCCGTCTTTTACTGTTCAGTTTTTCTTCGTACTTTTTTAATTTTCTCATCCACTTTTCTTCCTTATTTTCGTCACGTTTGCGTTTAGGCATTATCAGAAGATAAAGTTACAGAAAATAAATCGATCCGTGTGTATCGAAACTGCGTGCGATGCCGAGCGCGCACAGAACAGGAATGAGGCACTGAGGTAGGCACGGCCGACGGTACGTTAGTAGGTACGAGCAGACGAGTTCTTTTCATTCTGCTCTAAATACTGTGTGCGGGTAGATCCAAGTGTCGCAGGGCTAACTACATGGTAATTATAAATCTCGGAGTACGAAGACAAGATTAATTTCCGATAAAACTTCTTTTGAATGTACTGTACTTACTATTACTGTTACTGTACT
The DNA here is from genome assembly GCA_914767915.1 of Agriopis aurantiaria. NCBI lineage: Eukaryota > Metazoa > Arthropoda > Insecta > Lepidoptera > Geometridae > Agriopis > Agriopis aurantiaria. The sequence goes on from OU611987.1 coordinate 5,110,884, forward strand.
GTATTTATTATATAAGGTTACGCAGAAAGGCTGTATTAGGCCGAAATAGGTCTGTTATGAAAAAAAAAAAACTTTGGGTCCAACCCTGAAATAACGAAAAAAATATCAGCTGCCTCATACATTTTGTCAAGTTGTGACTGATTGTTTTCCATGGAACAGCTGATATTCTTATTGCGATTTCAGTGTTGGTCTCACAGTAAAAGTTGTTCATCCGTTAGAAATGTAAGCAAACACATAAGCACTAGGTTTCTAGAAATGTTTTTTTAATATACAATAGTTCTACGTGTTGCCGCCAACTCGCCTGATGGTAAGCGAAAGTGTGGCTGAGGATTGATTATTAGGTGGATTATTTTGGCCATCATAGTAGGCTAGTGTTTCAATTAAGTAACGCAATGTCTATTAAAGATTTACGAGTCAGAGACTTGATAGCAACTTACGTTGTAATAAATATCAGGATTCCCGCTGTCATAAAGCAGAGCCCGTTCATAAACCTCTTGCGCTTCCTTCGTCCTGTTCAATTTTATCAAAATATCTCCCCTATTAATATAAGCCTGTGTATAATCAGATCTCATGCTGATAGCTTGCCTGTACAGCATATCTGCTTCTTCTAACCTCGTCGCATTCTTTGATATCAAATTCGCTAGGTTTAGGAACACATTCAGATGATTTGGGGCAATTCTCGCTTGGTATGACTCTCCAGGTTTCGCCTTTGGTAGTAAAGATTTCGCTTTGACGTATGCGTCTTCGGCCTCCTGGTATCTTCCGAGGTGGTTGTAAGTTCGACCGACGTTTATGTGGGCACCGACGTCGTCTGGTTGTACGCCGACAGCTGTGTTGAAAAATTCTAGAGCTTCGCCATAGTTGCCTTCTGCTTCTAGAGCGTGGCCAACATTGTTGTAGAGTTTGGCATTGTTTCGGTTTACCTAGAAAAGTTAGAAGTAGAAAATTAAAATATGCAGTTAAACATAATTATAGCAAGGTTTATTAACCATAATACTCAAATAAAGAAAGTTATAACAGTTGACTTTGCAAACCAGGGGTGCAAGTACCGTTCTTTTAGCGATCGTCAAATTGACAGTTGAGGTCGTCAAATTCGATAATATGCCATTTTTTCAGCACTCGCTGTGATCGAATCTATGGCATTTTAGCGAATTTGACGATCGATAAAGAACGGTACTTGCACTGCAGATACGATGAAAAATGAAATAAAATGAATAATTCGAATTTACCTTTAGCCCCGAAGCAAAGATGGTATACTCAGTCTTCCAGTCCCAATTCCTAACGTAAGTCTTTGCGCTGAAGGCTAGCAGGAGGAAGGCCAGCGCTGCCGCGGCCAGCTTAGCTCTCTTCTTGGACAAAAGTCTCCAGCCGTGGGCTATGAGAAGGCACCAGCCCATGGAAGGCATGTAGAGAACTCTTTCCGCGACCACGAATCCAACGGGGAAGAACAGGTTTGACGCCGGGAGAAAAGGCAGGACTAGTAGAGCCAAACCCTGAAATGTTTTTGAACTGTGTTAGTTTTACACTTTCATAATATGAATTTTCAATCCAGGATTGATTTAAGTACAATTTGTTTGCCCAGTATGTTTAAGAATAAGATTGCGTTTGACCACCAACTCGTCTGTTGGTAAGCGACAATATGGTCGAAGATGAAGAACGCAGACTTAGAAGACACTTATTCACTCAAATCTTCAATTTAATAATAGGCTTGCCTTTGACCGCCAACCTGCCTGATATTAAGGGATGAGGCGGTCAACGATGGAGCACGCTTGCCTATAAGCCTATAAGAAACTGGTTCGAAGACATCCAGATTCCAGATTGTCACTATTGCGGAACACCCATTTAAGCAGCACATTCCACAGACTAGCAGTTCGCTCAATAAAAGTGGAATCGATACTAAATGACTCTGAGAAAAGCATATAGATATAGACAGGTACATAACTAAGTGTATTAGTAGATTTGATATAGACTAGCTGAAAACAAACATTTACCATCGTCAGTGCCGAAGACCTGGTCCTCAAAGCGTGTACAGCAGCGGTGATCAGTATCATAGCCAAGGCCAGAGTCGCCAGATTACGAGGGTCTTTCCACGACTTCAGGAGGGTTACGGTGCCCATGGTCCAGTCGCAGCATAAGGCTTCTGGTAACGTCAAGAGCCACGCGTTGAGTGCTGGCAGGTAGGCAAAGGTGAGATGTCTGTGAAAGAGAGAATATTTTTAGTAGCACTAAATTTGATGGATGTATAAAGATTAGATTTATGCGATATGGTCCATGAAATTATCTACTATTTTATTTTTTTCTCAAAAGCACGTCGCGCAATGAAACATATATTTGGGTGGGGGACATACGAACAAAAATTGACAGAAAACAGTAAAATCCTAAAGTATCACGTTACGGAGATGATTGATAAATATTGCAAAGTGAAAAAAATTGTGTTAGAAAACCTCTGCGAAGATAAAAAAAAGCTGGATTACCTCATGTTTATGGTTACATCAAGTAATAATTTTCTCCGGTTCATTTCATCCGGTTCTTGATCAAAAACCTAGGTTTTAATCAAACACCTGATTTTATTATAAACCTGTGACTTCATAAACCTACAGCTTGGCCAATACTGACCACTCTCGAGCTTACACACACACAATAGATACTATGTGCTTGCAAGCCACAACTTTTTTTACAGACGGATTAGGCATGCGCTTTATTACAATCTCTCCTGATGGGAAGCGAAGATGTGGCCGAAAATATAGCACACTTGGAAATAACTTTTGAACAACACCGGATTTGTACCTGGGGCCTTACAGCAACCTGTTTTAAGCGATTCAGCAGTTCAAGTTCCGTTTTTATCGATCGTAAATTCGATAAAATGCCATAGATACAATCATAGCCAGTACTGATCAAACACAGATGGATAGACATCCACACCTCTGCTGTTATTTTTATTTAATTTAATAATAAAAAGTCTCAAGGAATGTGGAATGGTAACGATTAGTGCATCTGAATGGAGTGTTGTTCTGTTAAAAAACAACATTCATGGATTAGAAACGCTTAGTTCGTTTGAATCGAATTTCCACCACAATAAGAGTGTGCTTGTCATATGTCTGGTTAAACTAAACTGACTAATAAAGAAATATGTCGTAGCCGACTGAAAGTAAAAGCGTCATCATAATTTAATCACCGTAAATCATCAATGCTCGATTCTCCGCAACATGAGCAAAACTAATTTATTCAACAGTCCATGTCCGACAATTTCGTTGAAGTACCCATATCATTCACTGAACTACAAATTAAGCATCCATTCCTCAACAATAAGAGGCGGTTGACGTCATAAAATTAATGCTGCTTGCCTTACTTAGCAACGGCTTCTCAAAGGCAGGCATTATCCTTTACCCTCATTAAGCAAACGATAAAGGAAAAGTAGTTATTTCGTCTAGAGATACAAGAACTAGGACCGAACATTAGTGTGAGAATCTGGCTGACTTGACAGTTATGTTTCGAGCTAATGACCCGAGCGGGATAGATCTACAGAGCAAGACCATTAGAGACATCTTTCATTAAGTCTTATTTAGCGAGTAAAGGACGAGCAAGTCGTCATTTCGTTTCTAGACAGACAGCGCGTTACGTCATGCTAATGACCCAAGTTGGCACGGATGTATGGATGAACAACACGCAAAAGTCATGTTTCATTATTGAGATCCTCTTGTTTGCTTTAATATCTAATACTAGCTGCACCCTACGATTTCACTTGTATTGTCACAAGAACTAAACATATATTTATGCAAATTTCAGCAAAATCAGTTAGGAGTAACTGGTTCTAATTCAGCTTGCAAGATTTGACCTAAACAAACTAACAAACATTGGAAGGTAACTAAAAGTTTGTAAAAAATCTAACAAAGTAGTATTACTATAGTTTTGTTGGTTCATCATCATCAGCCAGAAGACGTCCACTGCTGGACGTAGGCTTTCTCCTTTGAACTCCATACTGAACGATAGTGCCATCTGTTGTCACTGGACGCCCACGATTCTCATGATGTCGTCGGTCCATCTAGTGCAATGCCTACCTACGTTGCGTCGTCTTTTGTTGGTTCTATATAGTTATTTACCTGGCAGGTGGTGGCGCCGCTCCAGCAGGGTTGTCGAACCTTGTGAAGACAGGGAGCTGCGCTCCCATCACATGGAGTCTCGCAGCCAGCAGGGCCAGGGTCGCGCAACACACGGTGGCCACTCGCCGCGCCGCCTCCCCACATGCGCAGCCCCAGCCAGAGCCTTTGCCCCACGCGTCTACCCAAGACCATCTGCTGGTGCCGCCTGAACTCCGACGCTGGAGAAATGTAAGGAGAATTTTGGTAAGTTCGATAGTAGATAGATAAACAGTTATCTAATGTACCAAGATTTGCCACTGCCAGTGATTTTTCTAGGACTTAAGCCACGTGCGTTCACTATTTTGCTCGCACTTTTTAACATTTCTGAACATATAAAATGCTTGAATGCACTTCACATCAGACCTCAGTTATGACCTTTATGAAGTTATACTAACCTCAGTTATAACATCATAGATGTTCAACAAAAATTAAATATTGATCCAAACAAGTTTACATAGAAAAAAAGAGGAATAAAAAAGTTGTTGAACTGATTTTTATGTATGCAATATTTTTTTGGACCAACTTGAAATGTTACTTAAAGATGTGTATTCCCCTTACGTTTCTTAGGATTTTCGTAAGTACATTCATTCCTTTTATATGTTTAGAAATATTGAAATGTGCGAGCTAAATAGTGAAAGCACGTGGCATATGCTCTTAAATTTACGACGTGGCAATTACTACGCAATACTTTAACACCCTTATTAATAAACGTGGAGTAGTCTTGGAATAGTAACGCCGTGTTTTGTCTATTTCTCTCTTACAAAATTTGAACTCGATCGTAAAAGACAAAAGACGGAGTAACTATTCCAAGGCTACTCCAAGTTTATTAATATATAATAATAATAATACAAATGACCTTGTACGACACAAATGGAAACAGGGAAAGCTGGAAGGAAAAGAGGACCAGTAAGACCGAGAAGAGCATTGTAAGACCAAATAAAAAAGAACGTAAATGTCAAGTTGTACGTACAAGAATCTGAAAACGTTGGCAGAAGTCTGTAAATCATATAAAATACTCCACCGACAAGATTCGTTAGAACGAATAGCTAAAATAGTAGTATGTTCAGGAAAAAAGTACCTAACCAACTCCGGTAACTCCGGTTTACGCAGCGTCTTTACTCCGAAAAATAATTTCCTCCCAAAATAAGAACGTAGGCAAAACGGGGCGTACCACGTTTAAACCATTTTTAGATGACTTCCTTATGTACTAACCGCTGAATATTGAATGGAATAACAAGTGTACAGAAGTCAATCTGTTTATATTTATAAAAGAAAGAAAATTGAGCACGTAAAACGCATCCTTCTTTTATACCTTCAGAAATCAAGGACCAAATAACAAAGTGTAACAAAAAAATCCGGAATATTCTTTGATGTAGATATTCTTTTGGCTTCGTCTTGCTTCCTTGTCGTTACGCCAACGGCGGTAGGGGCAAATAAGACGAATGAGGATTGAGGTGCCATAGAATTGTAAGACAGAGACTCAGATCTATGTGAATATTGATATTCACAAGGTAGATTAAAATGAGTAATGATTTGTATCATGCCTAATAAAGTTGTGGACAGAATTAAGCATAATATTATTAGCTACTAAAACTACCTACGTGTATTTTACCTTTTTAAATATAATCAATGTAGGGCACAACAATTTTTTGTGTTCATAACTTCCATAGCATAACAACCTTAAAGGTACCATAAGGTACCTTTATACTGTTTTTTTTTGCTTGTTACTTTTTCGCTCACGACACGAGAGTTGGCTGTGATCTTAATGAAATTTTTAAATGAGGTGCTGTGAATTATGAAGACAAAATGATTATTTATATTAAAAAAAGAACAACAATAGAACAGCGTATAAAACTGCCCACCACTACAATGGTCTGATCTTAGCTACTGTATAATTAGTAAGTGCTCCGGTAAAAACAGCGGGTGCGCGGGTGCTACATAATTATGGCATTCTTCCGCGCTTTATATCTCTACTTCTGCGACTATAGGCGAAATTAATTAGGCATGGGGTAGCAAGGGGCTGCACGGGGTAGGTATCACAAAGGTCACGTTGCTCACGTATTGAGGACGGAATGTTATTTCAGAAGGGGGAATTCTGTGTGTTTCACGAATTTGTGGGTTCGCCACGTTCTGCCAAAAGTTTGTGTTTGTTTCGTAAAAGTATTTTGTTTTACCGTTGCCGTTTTTGTTGAACTTATTAGGGAAATCAGCAAGGAAATACTGTGCATTGATACAATGGCGGCCCTAGCCCATAATCAAGGTAGAGCGAGATTCTCTTTCGGCCGTCATATTTTTTTTGGTCGAAGCTTTCACATAATAAATTGTACGTTATGATGGTAAATATGCGGTACGTTAAAATTGTTTCTTCTAAAAGAAAACCATTCTTGAAAAAGAAAACTTCCGACAGATTGGGAACTTTGTCTTTGTTAAAGATAACGACGTTGCAATAGCTGCTGAGGCAACTCTGACATTTTTATACCAAAGCAATAAGGTATACCCATTGTGAAAACGGGATAATTAACATTACACAAGATACAGCAAAGAAATGTAAGATCGTGAAGGGAACCAACATCTAGACAGGGGCTGCCTTTCTTCTCCATGTTCTCCTCGAGGTCTGTTACTAATAAATGCGTATAACGGGCAGTCCTCATCCTAGCAACACGCCATGCGATCTGATCATTGCGTGTCATACGTATTAAAAAAAACTTATTTTTTCCCTATGTGTTTTTTGTTTTTAATTGTATTTTGTTAGTTCGTTTTTTTTAATAGTTTCTTTTTATTTTTTCATTTCGTTTTATTCATGTATAGATTTGTCATGTCTTATCACGTCACATAAGTGGTCTTCTGGGCTTAGCTAAGCTTTCGTCCCTCAGTTGCGTTCAAGGCAGCTGAGCTATGAACTAGCTATAAGACGCTGGCCGACACAAAGACGATAGTTATTACCTTCTGTGCTACGAAGAGCTCGTAAACCACGCAGACGCCAGTGACTGTGATGCCTTGTTCCTTGCACAGCATTGCGATACCGACGCACGCAGTGCAAGCTGCCACGTATCGCCAGTCTAGAATGATGAACATACTCATTAAGTACAGCTAATATAATATTGATTAGCTCGCGACGCGAAGATAAGTACGTACTAAGCACAGATAAGCTTAGCACAGACGACAAATTTTTAGTCTGCGCGCCCATAAAGCCTGCAATAGTAGAGTACGATAGATTATCTGCCAAATAAAAGTACTGTAAGCCTGTAAGCGTTCGCTTTTGGACTGTATATTCAGATATCATTAGCGAAGGCAGCTTAGATGTAAATCGGTGGGCGTTAGAGGCCTATGTCCAGCAATCTACTGCAGGACAAAGGACTCTCCCAAGGCACGCCACTTAGTCCGATCTTCGGAGTTTCACTTCCAGTGACTGCCGGTTCTCTTTATTAGGTACTAGCGGTCCGCCCCAGCTTCGCACGGGTATATATCATAGCCTATGTCACCCGGGGATAGTGTAGCTTCCCAACAGTAAAATATTTTTTCAAATCGGTTCATTCGTTTCGGAGCCTATTCAATGCAAACAAACAAACAAACAATCAAATCTTTCCTCTTTATAATATTAGTATAGACTATAGATGACCCTACAGACGTTGTCCTATCTTAGAACTGTCAAACGCGCGAAGTTAAAATCATCGTTAAGTTTTCTACTGCGCAATATTCTTAATTTTTCTTTCCGTAAGAACCTTCTACAAAGTATTAGAAAACTAAAAAAAGGCGAATGAAATAGGTAAAGTTGTTCTCAAATTATAGCGTGACCAAGGTAAATAGGGATTCATTTTTATATTTATTACATAGATAAGTACTGACATTTCACTTAAAACAGTTTCAGACAAAAAAAACTGTACAGACAATTTAAAAGTATAAATAGAAAACTGTTTTTGTGTCGAATTTCTAGTGTATTTCCGATTCTACGTCGCTTTAAACACAAACCATTTTCATTGGGTACTTGGGTACTTGGTATTGGGTCCTTATCAATAATCCTAATAGTACAACTATCTACCCAAAATAAACTCAAAATAAACTGAATAATTGATTAATAAATCTATTCCTTATCCAAATTGGCTAGTTAACCTGCCCAAAGCAAGCAGATTGGTATTAACCAACTGTTTCTGTAATTAGAGAGTTAGCCATCCCGATTTGGTTTAATTTGCCTTGATTCATAGGCATGGCTGAATCTGATTCTACGTCAGCCGGCTGACGGGAATAATAGGTATAATTATGTACTATAATCAGTGGTCTAAAATCCAGTTTCAGTTGTCATTATTGTTAGGTTACAATCGGCTGTGCCAGATTTAGCCATACCAACGCAAGATTTTGACAGCGCCCACTCTTTTCTTCTGCTTACCAATAAATAAAACATTCGGACAGCTATCCAACCTTTATGTAAACCTAGCTACGTCCCACTCGCGTAGATATTCCCACAGTAACCGTAAATTTTGTATTGACAGCCGTTCAAATTCAAACAAAAAAAAAAAAACATTTCTGTGGAAGAAGAAAAACATTTCAGTGACACAATATGTGATTAAATCCTTACTGACCTGTGTACCTCCGTCTGCAAGACGCCCGGGCGTAGCACAGCAGTGCCCCGAGGAAGAACAAAGACGACAGCATCTCTGCTCTACCCACCACACCCGTCACCTAAAAACACAAATAATATCTGATGTGCATGATTATTTTTAAACTAACCCCGTCGCACAAAGATGGCTGTTATAAACATAACGTGTATTGGTGTGTCTGTCTTTTTAGGGTTCCGTACCCAAAGGATAAAACGAGACCCTATTACTGAGTCTACGTTGTCTGTCTGTCCGTCTGTCCCACCTTTAAACGGCTGTATCACTCGAACCGTAATATTGAAGTTTTCACAGAATTGACTTTTTTAATGTCTTAGTTGATACTAAGATAAAGAAAAAAAACGAAACGTCAAACGTAAGTAGTAACTAGTATCTATGATTGTACCTAAATAAATAATATTTAGAAATGTAAGTTACAGCAAAATAATGAAAGCTAAATAAAACACGCGCTAAAGCTAAATGAAAAAATCTGAAAAAAGATAAATAGTGCATGTCTATTTTTTTTTTAACAATATAAAGCTAACTTCACGTTATCTTAGTCAATTCCGGTTGCAATTTAAAATAGTAGGTAATATTCATAATGCCCTGTGAGGTCATGAATAAAATGATTCAGTTTAAGTGGCTGTACTCCAGAGAGCAATCCAGGGCCATTTGCCACTAGAGGAATTGGCCTCGTAAACTGTACGACATGAACCTAACCAAGTACCTACAAGTATAGTATATACATGGTGTCTTGAGAAGATGCAAATGCTGATGTACTTACCTACTTCACATGAAGATATCTATGCATTTTTAACCATCATCATCATCATTTCAGCTATAGGATGTCCACTGCTGGCCATAGGTTTCCCCATCGATCTCCAAAAAGGCCGGTGTGCATGGTTTAGTGTGCACATAGTTAAATAAATATCCATTTCAATATATATGTCAACAAACTATACTTAGAAACACAGAAAAGAAAAAAAACATAACCCACTAAATAATCAAAAATTACAAGTCACCAAATGAATTAGCAAAGGTGTTAGTTTCAAGAAGGCCTCCAAGGCTTGAAAGCAAAATAAGAAAAATTATGAGGCTGGATCTGTCAATGGCGCATTCCACACAAGACGCGTCACAACAACAGTTAAGCTTATTTATTGTCTTTAAAAGACAGACTGCTATACAAAGGAATAATAAAAAAAACCGGACAAGTACGAGTAGGACTCGTGCTCTGAGGGTTCCGTTAGACGGAACCCACGAAGCGCGAGACCAAAAAAAAAAACTAACTGAAGTTAAAATATTGAAAAACAAACTTAAGTTTGTAGTTGACAATAAGGTTTTTCCATACATTCCAACTACAAAATATAAGTTAGTAATTTCAAAATAATTATTTTTAAATGATATACCTTCAAATTTATAACTTTCGGATTTATTCCTATATATGTGCTATGAGACCTTGCCTCTTGCCAAATTTCATGATTCTAGGTCAACGGGAAGTACCCTATACGTTTTGATTCTCCTGTGAAATCGCAATATATGCGACATAAACGTTTATATCTTTTGATTGCGTTGACTTACAACTTTTATTTTTTAACAGCCAATATAAACCGTAGACCCAAGTATTTAATATAAATTTCAACTTGCTACCTTTATGCGTTCTTGAGAAAAAGGGTCTTGACAGACGGACAACGAAGTGATTCTATAAGGGTTCCGTTTTTTCCTTTTGAGGTACGGAACCCTATTAAGGAACTTCATGTTTCAGCCACTAGGAAGTACCTACAAGCCGAAGAACATTTAAAAAATAACAAAACACTTTTAAATCACTCTGAATTAAATCGTATAGTACTTCGTATAACAATGAACATTTTAATGGCGATGTCGAACAAAACAGTAGATCGGAGAAAAATGCCCGGCACTTTTGTTAGAACGCGAGGCACTTTTGTCCCGTATCCTTGATTGTTGTTTGCGAAATAAAACGTTTAATTTCCCGGACGAATATTAACCGTATACCCAAAGCCGTATATGCCGTTCAAATGCCGTATATTTACGGTCACATACAGTGTGATTTTCAATATAGCGCATACCGGAAAACGGGATCCTTGTACTCATCATTATGAAAAACATTCATCGGAAAGACGCTGAAAAAAAAGTTGTATAGCTATATATAGATAACGCTTTTTCATATCCAAAATGTTAAGTATTTTTTTTCACGATTTCTGGATTGGTCTCATATAATAAACGGTAATAATAAGCCAACAAGAAAATTTATCATTATGAAAAACGTTTACTAAAGCACTAGCCCTGAAACTGCTTTTGGTCTTCACTTTAGTAAAAATCACACTGTACAGCTACGACACATTTGGCCGGATCAAAGTTAAAGCTTTCAATCCATGCCGGAAATGAAAATGAGACTGGACCAATCGTCCATCTAACCGTTTCGCATAAAATCCGGTTTTTACTGGTATTCATTTTTGTTTCGAACAAAGGGGGGGTTATAAGTTTAGACCGTTTGTTTCGTGTTGAATGAATGCTGTGGTTTCGGTAATTGGATTTCAGAGTTTAGGGATGTTTCGGGGTTGTTGGGATTTTTAAACGTCACCAACACAATCAACATCGCTAACTATACAATGTGAAAGTGAGCGGAACATGTAAGGACTACAGTAGGTAATTTTTTTCTTAAAAAGACCCTTTTCCTGTCCGCGCAGGATGAGTGGAAGTTTCACAAAATTGTTACAAGAAACGCTTGTTTGTATGGAAAGTATGATTGGTCAACGGATGGTAGAGCTCAAAACAAGGTGCGCCCAGGAGTTTTGGCGCCAATGAAAAACATGTTAAGTACCTCATTGTGTTTTTATTTTTAACTTTTCGAGAGTTAATAATGTGTATTAATGGTGGATTATTATTTATTAAGTGTCGGTGTACGTGCTCAAGGGTAGGCAAGTAATATCATTATATTATTGTTGGAAACAACACGAAAAAGAGTTATTGCACTACAGTAGGTGGAACAACTCTTTTCGACCTTTTCGTGTTGTTTCCAAAACTCTATGGAAACCTCTAGTAAAGTCTCCACCGCTTTACTAGGGCTTGAATTAGACTTCAAAAGACACTATCACTTTGCTTGACTCTGATTGTAACAATGATTGTGCAAAATCCTCGAGAGGAAATAAGTTGCCCCATAATTTTACCAATCACATTATCTAAGTACTTTATACAAAGGTTTAATGGTAACGCGCGAAAAATCAAATTTTGACGTTATATAGAATTATTGTGTCTGGTAGGTCATTGTCACCTTCCATGCAGAAATCCTGTGCAGAAATCTAATTTAGTGATGTGACAAGGTTGTGACATGGATGTGACATTTAAAGGATGTGTTTAAAGGTATGGGAATCGAGTGACTGATTTCAAGTGCCACCACTACTTACGAGTAAGTGAAAAAATTACAATGTGTTATTAATTTTACCGGCGATTATTCAATTTCCCTACATTTCCGGCATAAACAGTATCCTGTGTGTTCTCATAATTCACACTACATTTTTACATATTACATATCTTATTTCAGCTTTATAATACCCATAAACACAAGATAAAATATAATTACACATTCGGCTAGATCATAGTTAACATAAATGAAAATAAAAACCAAATAAATTAACACACAAAATTATTAAACGTCAACATCACATGTCACATTGCTTGCAAAAAGTTAGACGAGTATTTCGAAGACACCAATTATGGAATAAATCGATCCCCTTCCCATTTTATTGGGGTCATTATGTGATACCTATATACCTCAAACATGCTACCGAAGATCTGTATGTGAATATCATAATATGCAATAAATTATTTAAGTACTTATTGCCAAATTTTATCAAGATAGTTTTAGCAATTTAGTATTCAAAATTGCTAATAAGAAAACCGGCGAAGAGAGCAACTTTCACATTATAAATTAGACTTAATATTAATGCGATAAAAACTTACTGCTTCCGTGTGTATCGGGTGTACCGCGAACAAAATGGCGGCGACGAAACTTGCAAACTCCGGCAGGAACATTGCGCACACCCTGGAACAAATATGAATGACCTCATTAGTGATATAATAATTATACTTAATTGATCATTTAATTAAGGACGCGAGTTTGGACTGAATCCAATTTGTCTAGCGACTAAGTACGTGTCAAGCAGTGTCGGTAGATAACATCTGAGTAGCCAACTAGCTACGTAGTGTCAGAGATTTCAGGCCGTTCGAAGGTCCAAAGATTAGATGGTGGGAAGATAGACATAAAAAACAAGAATCATTAATTTGCCTCCGCTATCATCCGAAAAACGCTAGCGCTTACTTAACTGTCATTAGCAGAGATCTATCAAAAAAAAAAAAAAAACAGTAGCCAAAATACATCGATCTGATAGTTTAGCTACGCCATCAGAGCCTACGCTAGGTATAATGTTCTACAAGTGGAATGTCTTCAATTCCTAAACTGATTGAATTTCTAAGAAAATTATCACTTTAGGCCTCTAAAGTGATAATTTTCTTATCGTAGTCCATATTTCGTAGAAACTTTCGCTCAAATCTGAACCTTTTTGTAACATGATTAATACAGATAGGGCACCTAAATGTACACTACAAATTAGAATTCAGTCCAAGCCTCTCTTTTCCCAATTTCACAGAGCACGGCACGTTGTAGGATATCTCATGAGTTACGCCTATAAATTACAGCCTCAACAAATAGTCCAGAACATTCCAGTTCAAATTCAGAGCTGGTCCAACACACTCGTAACTCTGCGCGAATAAGTGGGTCACTCACTGAATGTGGCTCCAAAGTTTTATTTCCAGCTTTTGTTTGGCTCCAGCTGGGTACTTAAGCCCTCGCGTACGTATTATTTGAATTTTATTCGAATAACCTAAAAATTTAAACATGATAATGACGTTAACATTTAGGCATAATAGTATGACATAGCATGTACGAGACGCGTATAGAAACGGACATAAAAACTATGTACCTATTGCCGTGTTTCTATAAGCGATTAAATCTCGTTTATCCCAGTAAATTTAGACTTGTAAGTTGCTGTAACATGTAGGCAAACAAAATTCATTGAGAACATATTGAAAGTTCTTGGGGACTTTTGAAAGAGGGGTGCAGATTCAATGTCACTTATTCTAATACCAGGCCCCCGATTCTACTATAGAAATTGTTTTTAAATTGTAATTGATTCAATTTTATTTTTTAAATAGTTGCCTCAAAACTGACAATTTAAATTTTTTTCATACTAGAAAAATACCACCGACGAATAGTATAAAAAAAATATTACCTCAACTTTGAGGCAATTATAAAAAAAATAATTGAAACTATTACAATTTAAAAACAATTTCTTTGGTAGAATCGGGGCCCAGGTTGCAGATTATTGCTCCATTTCAGATAAATTTTGCTAATTTGCTGATTTCGTAGCGACTTTATGAAATATCGTTACACCTATCATATTTTCAGTGCTCAAAGTAATCTCGGCACCTGGAGTCGTAGTTGGTAAAGTTCCGCGCTTGACTCGATACCTCGCTCGCTCCTGATGTTGGCACTTGGCAGATTCTTCAATAACTTTCATGAGCGCACTCTTGACTCAGAGTTTCTGAGAACACTTCATTCTTTTGTATTTCAGCACTTTTGTATTTTTTACCTAATAGAAGACAGATATTAAGTTTCGTTTCTGTATAGAACGATGATAAAGTAGAAATGACCACATTTTTCCTTTTTCCTATTAAATAGGTCACTTGACCGATGGCGGCCGAGCGGTAGCATGTGCGCTTTGGAGTTTGACGGCATACTGCTGGTTTTAAGGCGCCGTGACTAGCTGACTTTTATGTTTTTGAGGGGGTGAAGCAGAGGCAGTGGCGGCCGACTACAGCGGGGCGCACCGCGTGAATCTCGCAGAAACGTGACGACCTTCACCTATACACAGCTAAAGACAAGTAATTTCGTCGGTCCACAGCAAAGCTCTGTTGGCCTAGTGGTCTGGCACCGCGCTGGTAAACCACGAATGCCCGGTTCAAATCTAGTACTATGTAGATATTTTTGGACTAAATTTTTTATCATAACATTACGCATTATGCAAAGGGACCCTCCCTTTGAATAATGCGTAGGTATAAAAGTCGTACTACTACACGCGCACGGCCCAGACGCACACAGCGACGGGACGACGGAGAACAAACAAACCATAATTCAATCTAACCAACTTGCTAGTTTTAATTATTAAAATTTACTTTCGTCGTACGTTTCAATATTTTATGTTTCTTTTTTGCACCAAATATTTTACCTATTATATTATAGTTTATTCTTACTCCTGGTATGATTCTACTAACTTGATGGTAGAGTTCGGAGACTGCTAAAACTGCTAAATAGGGAAAGCGAGATAAGTCAAGGTTGGGCTCGTTTTTTTAGTCTTAGTGAGAATTGTTAGTCAAGGAATGATTTGACTGAGCTGATGGTGGAATTCGGAGACTGCTGCTGGAACTGCTAGACGGGGAAGGCCTGATGTGTCGTGTTTGGGCTGGTTTCATTAGTCATCATGAGATCTTTCTCCGGGAATGTTTTGACTGACCTGATCGAGGACTTCGGAGACTACTACTGGAACTGCTAGACGGAAAGAGCTAGAAGTGTCGAGTTTGGGCTCGTTTCATTAGTCGTGATGAGATCTTCTTCTAGGAATATTTTGACTGACCTGATCGAGGATTTCGGGGACTGCTACTGGAACTGCTAGACGGATAGAGATAGAATGGTCGAGTTTGGGCTCGTTTCATTAGTCGTGATGAGATCTTCTTCCAGGAATATTTTGACTAACCTGATCGAGGATTTCGGGGACTGCTACTGGAACTGCTAGACGGATAGATATAGAATGGTCGAGTTTGGGCTCGTTTCATTAGTCGTGATGAGATCTTCTTCCAGGAATATTTTGGCTGACCTGATCGAGGACTTCGGAGACTACTACTGGAACTGCTAGACGGAAAGAGCTAGAAGTGTCGAGTTTGGGCTCGTTTCATTAGTCATGATGAGATCTTCTTCCAGGAATATTTTGACTGACCTGATCGAGGACTTCAGAGACTGCTACTGGAACTGCTAGACGGATAGAGATAGAATGGTCGAGTTTGGGCTCGTTTCATTAGTCGTGATGAGATCTTCTTCTAGGAATATTTTGACTGACCTGATCGAGGATTTCGGGGACTGCTACTGGAACTGCTAGACGGATAGAGATAGGAGCGTCGAGTTTGGGATCGTTTCATTAAATGTGATGAGATCTTCTTCCAGGAATATTTTGACTGACCTGATCGAGGATTTCGGAGACCGCTACTGAAACTGCTAGACGGAAAGAGATAGAAGTGTCGAGTTTGGACTCGTTTCATTAGTCGTGATGAGATCTTCTTCTAGGAATATTTTGACTGACCTGATCTAGGACTTCGGAGACTGCTACTGGAACTGCTAGACGGAAAGAGATAGGAGCATCGAGTTTGGGATCGTTTCATTAGTTTTGATGAGATCTTCTTCCAGGAATATTTTGACTGACCTGATCGAGGATTTCGGAGACCGCTACTGGAACTGCTAGACGGAAAGAGATAGAAGTGTCGAGTTTGGGCTCGTTTCATTAGTCATGATGAGATCTTCTTCCAGGAATATTTTGACTGACCTGATCGAGGACTTCAGAGACTGCTACTGGAACTGCTAGACGGATAGAGATATAATGGTCGAGTTTGGGCTCGTTTCATTAGTCGTGATGAGATCTTCTTCTAGGAATATTTTGACTGAGTTGATCGAGGATTTCGGAGCCTGCTACTGAAACTGCAGGACGGAAAGAGATAGAAGTGTCGAGTTTGGGCTCGTTTCATTAGTCGTGATGAGGTTTTCTTCTGGGAATATTTTGACTGGCCTGATCGAGGACTTCGGAGACTGCTACTGGAACTGCTAGACGGATAGAGCTAGAAGTGTCAAGTTTGGGCTTGTTTCATTAGTCGTGATGAGATCTTCTTCCAGAAATATTTTGACTGACCTGATAGAGGATTTCGGAGACTGCTAGTGGATCTGCTAGACGGATAGAACTAGAAGTGTCGAGTTTGGGCTCCTCGATCAGGTCAGTCAAAATATTCCTGGAAGAAGATCTCATCACGACTAATGAAACGAGCCCAAACTCGACACTTCTGTCTCTACGTCTAGCAGTTCCAGTAGCAGTCCCCGAAATCCTCGATCAGGTCAGTCAAAATATTCCTGGAAGAAAACCTCATCACGACTAATGAAACGAGCCCAAACTCGACACTTCTATCTCTTTCCGTCTAGCAGTTTCAGTAGCAGGCTCCGAAATCCTCGATCAGGTCAGTCAAAATATTCCTAGAAGAAGATCTCATCACGACTAATGAAACGAGTCCAAACTCGACACTTCTATCTCTTTCCGTCTAGCAGTTCCAGTAGCGGTCTCCGAAATCCTCGATCAGGTCAGTCAAAATATTCCTGGAAGAAGATCTCATCAAAACTAATGAAACGATCCCAAACTCGATGCTCCTATCTCTTTCCGTCTAGCAGTTCCAGTAGCAGTCTCCGAAGTCCTAGATCAGGTCAGTCAAAATATTCCTAGAAGAAGATCTCATCACGACTAATGAAACGAGTCCAAACTCGACACTTCTATCTCTTTCCGTCTAGCAGTTTCAGTAGCGGTCTCCGAAATCCTCGATCAGGTCAGTCAAAATATTCCTGGAAGAAGATCTCATCACATTTAATGAAACGATCCCAAACTCGACGCTCCTATCTCTATCCGTCTAGCAGTTCCAGTAGCAGTCCCCGAAATCCTCGATCAGGTCAGTCAAAATATTCCTAGAAGAAGATCTCATCACGACTAATGAAACGAGCCCAAACTCGACCATTCTATCTCTATCCGTCTAGCAGTTCCAGTAGCAGTCTCTGAAGTCCTCGATCAGGTCAGTCAAAATATTCCTGGAAGAAGATCTCATCATGACTAATGAAACGAGCCCAAACTCGACACTTCTATCTCTTTCCGTCTAGCAGTTTCAGTAGCGGTCTCCGAAATCCTCGATCAGGTCAGTCAAAATATTCCTGGAAGAAGATCTCATCACATTTAATGAAACGATCCCAAACTCGACGCTCCTATCTCTATCCGTCTAGCAGTACCAGTAGCAGTCCCCGAAATCCTCGATCAGGTCAGTCAAAATATTCCTAGAAGAAGATCTCATCACGACTAATGAAACGAGCCCAAACTCGACCATTATATCTCTATCCGTCTAGCAGTTCCAGTAGCAGTCTCTGAAGTCCTCGATCAGGTCAGTCAAAATATTCCTGGAAGAAGATCTCATCATGACTAATGAAACGAGCCCAAACTCGACACTTCTATCTCTTTCCGTCTAGCAGTTCCAGTAGCGGTCTCCGAAATCCTCGATCAGGTCAGTCAAAATATTCCTGGAAGAAGATCTCATCAAAACTAATGAAACGATCCCAAACTCGATGCTCCTATCTCTTTCCGTCTAGCAGTTCCAGTAGCAGTCTCCGAAGTCCTAGATCAGGTCAGTCAAAATATCCTAGAAGAAGATCTCATCACGACTAATGAAACGAGTCCAAACTCGACACTTCTATCTCTTTCCGTCTAGCAGTTCCAGTAGCGGTCTCCGAAATCCTCGATCAGGTCAGTCAAAATATTCCTGGAAGAAGATCTCATCAAAACTAATGAAACGATCCCAAACTCGATGCTCCTATCTCTTTCCGTCTAGCAGTTCCAGTAGCAGTCTCCGAAGTCCTAGATCAGGTCAGTCAAAATATTCCTAGAAGAAGATCTCATCACGACTAATGAAACGAGTCCAAACTCGACACTTCTATCTCTTTCCGACTAGCAGTTTCAGTAGCGGTCTCCGAAATCCTCGATCAGGTCAGTCAAAATATTCCTGGAAGAAGATCTCATCACATTTAATGAAACGATCCCAAACTCGACGCTCCTATCTCTATCCGTCTAGCAGTTCCAGTAGCAGTCCCCGAAATCCTCGATCAGGTCAGTCAAAATATTCCTAGAAGAAGATCTCATCACGACTAATGAAACGAGCCCAAACTCGACCATTCTATCTCTATCCGTCTAGCAGTTCCAGTAGCAGTCTCTGAAGTCCTCGATCAGGTCAGTCAAAATATTCCTGGAAGAAGATCTCATCATGACTAATGAAACGAGCCCAAACTCGACACTTCTAGCTCTTTCCGTCTAGCAGTTCCAGTAGTAGTCTCCGAAGTCCTCGATCAGGTCAGCCAAAATATTCCTGGAAGAAGATCTCATCACGACTAATGAAACGAGCCCAAACTCGACCATTCTATATCTATCCGTCTAGCAGTTCCAGTAGCAGTCCCCGAAATCCTCGATCAGGTTAGTCAAAATATTCCTGGAAGAAGATCTCATCACGACTAATGAAACGAGCCCAAACTCGACCATTCTATCTCTATCCGTCTAGCAGTTCCAGTAGCAGTCCCCGAAATCCTCGATCAGGTCAGTCAAAATATTCCTAGAAGAAGATCTCATCACGACTAATGAAACAAGCCCAAACTCGACACTTCTAGCTCTATCCGTCTAGCAGTTCCACTAGCTGGCTCCGAAATCCTCGATCAGGTCAGTCAAAATATTCGTGGAAGAAGATCTCATCACGACTAATAAAACGAGCCCAAACTCGACACTTCTAGCTCTATCCGTCTAGCAGTTCCACTAGCTGGCTCCGAAATCCTCGATCAGGTCAGTCAAAATATTTCTGGAAGAAGATCTCATCACGACTAATGAAACAAGCCCAAACTCGACACTTCTAGCTCTATCCGTCTAGCAGTTCCACTAGCTGGCTCCGAAATCCTCGATCAGGTCAGTCAAAATATTCGTGGAAGAAGATCTCATCACGACTAATAAAACGAGCCCAAACTCGACACTTCTAGCTCTATCCGTCTAGCAGTTCCACTAGCTGGCTCCGAAATCCTCGATCAGGTCAGTCAAAATATTTCTGGAAGAAGATCTCATCACGACTAATGAAACGAGCCCAAACTCGACACTTCTAGCTCTATCCGTCTAGCAGTTCCGTAGCAGACTCCGAAGTCCTCGATCAGGTCAGTTAATCCGTTTCTGGAGAAAGTAACATCACGACTTACCAAACTAGCTCAAACTAAACTAAACTAAAAATTGGTGCTGATGATGACGATGATGATGAAAAGCAGCATTTTTTCCTCTCGTTATAACATCAGCTATCTGAGAGTGAAAATCCCATCAAAATCAGTTCAGCCATTTTGGAGTTTATACGTAATATCATCATCATCATCATCAGCCTTCATAGGGAACATACATACATCGCTTTTTATATGTATATAGAAGAAAGATATACTCAAAGAAGACTGTAACACCTTTTTAGGGTTCCGTAGAATTACAAGGAACCCATATAAGTTCGTTCTGCCCATCCGTCTCTGTCTGTCCATCCCAAGTTGTTTAGGACTTCCTAACCATTATAGTAGACTGCACCCCGCGCATTCACCTGCGTAGTAATGAAAAATTGTGATGATGATGATGATGAAAAGTTGCTCGAATTTTTTTCAACATCAGCTATCTTACAGTGAAAATCCCATCAAAATCGGTCCTGCAGTTTTCGAGTCTATAAAGAACATTACAGACATACGCACACGACGAAATATTTCAAAAATATTATAAAGTTAGCAAAAAGAAAATGGAAATGTGAGAATTGAACCCGGAGCCTACTGAGTCACAGGAACTAATCCATTGCGTCAACCACTCTTCTAATTGAACTATGACGCAAGCGGTGAAATTATGCTTCTAATCTATAAAATAATATAAATGTACAAAGAAATCGTCACAAAATGTAATTTTCATTCGCCTGCCTGTTTAGTACTAAGTACTTACTTGAAGCCTGACCAAAGGAAGTAAGGGTGAGACCAATTTGTAAATTTTACGCGTAAATTACGTACTTCTCAAGGTATCAACTGGAATGTCTAATTAAACTGGACGGAAAGCTATTTTGTATGATAACGTCGCTGACTGTCCACTTTGTGTGACCTCTGCAAATGCTCGAGACTCTTTTTTTGTGGTACATCGACCACCGATACTTGGAAGTAATTATTATTATGCCTCTCCACTGATGTCACTCCACCCTCCTGCCCCGCGCAAACCGTGAAGACTAGGTCCGGAATGCAACTACACCGAAACCGTATCACTATGTAATGAATCCCTGAACGTTCAAAGAAGAATGTAACACCTTTTTAGGGTTCCGTAGAACTATAACTCTATAGCTCTGAGGGTTCCGTTAGACGGAACCCTCAGAGGACGAGACCAAAAAGAAAAACTAACTGAAGTCAAAATATTGAAATACAAACTTAGGTTTGTAGTTGACAATAAGGTTATTCCATACATTCCAACTACAAAATGTAAGTTTGTAATAGCAAAATAATTATTTTTAAATGATATAACTTCAAATTTATAACTTTCGGATTTATTCCTATATATGTGCTATGAGACCTTGCCTCTTGCCAAATTTCATGATTCTAGGTCAACGGGAAGTACCCTATAGGTTTAGATTCCCTTGTGAAATCGCAAAATATACGACATAAACGTTCATATCTTTTGATTGCTTTGACTTACAACTTTTATTTTTTACAGCCGAAAGAAACCGTAGGCCCAAGTATTTAGTATAAATTTCAACTTGATACCTTTACGCGTTCTTGAGAAAAAGGGTATTGACAGACGGACAGACAGACGGACAACGAAGTGATCTTATAAGGGTTCCGTTTTATCCTTTTGAGGTACGGGACCCTAAAAAAGTAGACTAACTGTGCTCTGCGGGTTCACCTGCGAAGTAATGAAAAAATGGTGATGATGATGATGATAAAAAGATGCCAATTTTTTTTTCCTCATAGAATCAGCTATCTGACAGTGAAAATCCCGTCAATAACGGCCCTACCATTTTCGAGTAAAGAACATTACACACATGCATACAAACACAAACACACACACATCCACGCACGCACGCACGAACATGACGAATTATTTAAAAACATAAGAAAAATTACAAAAATTAAAATTATTGGTGACTATGAGATTTGAACCCGGAGCTTACTCACAGAGTCGCAGAGAACTTATCCATTGCGTCAAACCATTCGGCCAACTGGACTATGACGATTGTGGTGAAATTATCCTTCGTAAACTAATATATACAAACAAATCGTTACAAAATGTAATATTCATTCGCCTGCCTTTTTAGTACTTATAATGCAAGAAAACATTGCAGATAAGGTAGGTACTTACTTTACAACTTACGTCAAGGTGTTTTTGTGTCATAAAGTTGAGATTATATTTTGGAGCGGTTAGCGGAACAAAGCGACACACGTCCGTCTAGCAGCGCGCCTCAGCGGTCTCTGTCACATCGCGTAAAAATAAAAGAGAAGTGAAAAGGCGCCGCGGCGGCACGACGTTTCGTTCGACACATTCGAGCCAATTTATGATTAAATTAATTAATAGATAGAAAACTTGAATTTTAATCAATAAATAAAATTAATGATGTTATTTTTTACAATATTTAACATCATTCTTGTAAATGTTGTAAAGATTTGTTCATTAATAGTCGAGATAACATTGTATGCGTTTAGGTAAATTTCAAGGTTAGAGGTTATTTCATGATTTTTTTCTATCGAGAAAATTTATCGGAAACGTGTTTTGGAACTAATGGTACACTCAGAAATATGATCAAGATTACCACATTTTTTTTTCCTGCTTTAAAATGAATATATTGTCTCAAAAAAATTTTCTGTGAAGCCTTTTTTGTCTGAAAGACCGCCTTAAGTATCACTACGACATGGCTACTGAACTCAAAGTTGGCTCCTAACGAACTCCGCAACGGTTAAATGCAATGACACAAAAAGCCTGGTATTTTTTTTTAATTTTTCACCTTAATTTATTTTGCTTTGCTATAATTGGAGGGTCAGATAGTGACAATAGGATACTTTTGTCTTGGAAAAATGTACTGTATTTGATGGAATGTTCACGCAGGTGAAGTTACTGGATGAAGCTAAAGTATTATATAATTTGTTAGCAAAATTTTAGCGATTTCCATTCATACACAAATATGTAAACATGTAAACGGTTGAGTGAGCAATGGGTTCCAAAATAGCTTAAGCTAACGGGTCACTGAGCATGATCGGGCCTTTTATTTCCGAGGTGCTCATTCGAATATGTGTAAATTAATCAATCATAAAATGTGGGAATTCTAAACGAGATCGGCTGCATGACCGCGAAAGTCGTAATGGTAATTAAAGAAGTAGGTATTCAGATAACTGTGTGAGGTAGTGACTAGAGACTGGAAGTATTTTATGCTTAACTGTTTCATTGGCGATTTTTCACATTTAGAAATCATAAATCAGAAATATTTACTGGCCATAAAAACATTAAACGTTATAGGCAAGTAAATTTTACAAGGAATATGTTATAAATAAGAGTTAAATAAAATCGGCTAACATATAAAACAAAAAAACCAAAAAAAAAAAAAAAAACTTTAACAACTCAAAAAACTCAATAAAAAAAAAATCGAAAACATAAAAACTCAATAAAATAAAACTCTTTATCCGAGACTCTAGCTCTTGCACGCGGCTTGGCCTATTTTGCCTATGTACTCAAGGATAATTTAGCTTTCAATTAATGAAACATTTAATGTTTTTCTAATAAAGGTGTTGTTTATTAAGGAACTTAAATAACATGCCATCTTTAACTTCGTAATAATGAAATAATTCACAGAATCTGTTTAATGTTTCCATAATATATTACCTCCAACTAACAAAGTCACAAACTTACAAGCATTACCTCTGTGTAATATTAGGGTATAAGTAGGTACACATAAACACTACGCTATTTCCTTTGTCTAATCTCATCGAAATTATTTCAATGGTGTAGTGTATAGTGTATAGTGTGTATATGTATACACTATTATTAAAACAAAAGTTGGAACCAAACTGTCATCTACAGTATTTTCCAATATAAAAAAGAAAATACATCCGATACAGAAACACTGGCAGCCCTACAATTTTAGAGTCCAAACCGCAGCGCCAATATCCCGGATCAGCACCAACTTTTTCCTTTGCGAAGCTGCAGCGTCGAATGACAATAATTGGGCAAGTTTGTCCACAGGTGGGGTGTGGGGAGATTGTAGGGCGAGAACTGACTGGGCATCAGTATTCAAGCTCACGTTGGTCCAGGCTTGCGGATGAATTTTTGCTTTTGAAATTTAGTAATGCATTGGATAGCCAGGCCAGTAAATTACCCAAAGAATATTTAGGCAGGTTATTTTACTTACGTATGCTGACGTATCGACCCAAAATGTGTATTGGCTCCAATACTAAAAGACGTCACTCTTCCCTATCTTGAGCTTGTTCATGCTAGCTTCTGCAATCTTTTTCCACTTCATATTTTCATCTATACCTGTTGGAACGGCCAACGAGCATCCAGGTCACAGATCTCTTGGTTTTTTGGATCCTCCTACTACCGTTTTCCCGATTAATCGGCCCTAGAATTTTTCTGAGCAACTTGCGCTGTGCCTCTAACTGACTAATAATGTGCTTTTTTAGCATACGATTGAGGCCTAAGATTGCTGACTGAGCGAAGCAAAGGTTCGAGTCGTAAACAGGAACTCTTAATGAAATTTCGTAGGCAATACAATTTTAGTTAATTCCAATACAATTTTTAAGTTCGAATATCAGCAAATCGATCTAGGTGTTGCGAAGATACGGGTGTTGCAAGGTCACAGTTAGAGGCGAAGAACTATAGGTATAAACATTGCCGGTGAAATTTCAACGACATTCTTTGGTGACTAGAAACTAGCAGAGTGATCAACTCAAAATTATACAAGACGTAGAGGTTCATAATAGTACTGCCAATGAATGTTTAGCAGCAGCCCAAAGACATTAGACACTTTGAGTTGCTGATGTCCAAGAGTATAATCTTAGATTAAGCAACCTTAGTTACTAAACCACTAGTACACTGCCCTGCAGTCAGGAACAAGGACTAATTGAGACTAACGCCGCGAAGGTGCCCCAACTTCGTCCGGACGGAATTAAAGCACTCGTTAGCAACTTTTTGCGGGACCGACGAAATCTCCAGCGAACTTGGGGAAAAAACATTTATAGTAGTTGGGACGTAATGAGCCCTCAAGTGACTTGATAGTTGCTAAGTTCTTCCCGGTTTACTTTGTTTGGCTATGCGCGGCCTGGTTACAATCTCACCGAACAGAAACACGAATTTTGTTTCTCTATTTTATAGCCACGAAACCAAATTGAACTAATATAGGTTTGGTTTGGTTCCCTTACTTTCTGTAGCTTGTAGGTAAATATTATTATTTTTAAGAGAAATAGATTTATATTGTAAGTATACTTAGATAATTTAGATACACTTTCGGTTCTGTAGTTTCCGTGATTTTTATGGTGTATAGACGTGTGCTTTCCCGAAGTGTAAATACACAACAAAAATCCGCTATCTATTTATTGTAACAAATATACTGTACATGGTTACAATTAGGTGTTGAAGTATATGTATGACGATTTTGATTCGTTTTTACTGAGCAAGTTCAATGGTTATGGCCCGTCCATAAATTTTATTTTGTTCGAAGCGAATACCGAGGTTGTATGAAACGTTTCTTTAGAGTTAATTATAAATCTGGTTATTATAAAACCAGCAAACGCCACCTTCCAATTCAGAAATAACGGTATTTTTAGTGGATATATTGTAATATGTTTTTCGGTTTGGGGTTGCACACATCATAAAATACATCAAATTGGGAAACCATTTCTACAGCTTAAATTAGAACTGTATAAATCTGGCACTAAAATAGTGTACATCTGGTACCATCTCTTTTATTTTTGTTTGTAAATAGGCTTGCATAGGGTTGTGCTTTTTAGGGTTCCATACCTAAAGGTTGGCAATGGGACCTATTACTAAGTCTACACTGTCTGTCTGTCTGTCCTATATACTTTTTAACGGTTGTATCTTTTGAACGGTAATAGATAACTATAGTATTTTTAGCTAATATGTAATGTTACGTTGTTTACGGAGGATTAACTAATAAATAATAGTTAAAAGGGGGGAGAGGAGGGGGCTTCCCGTATACTAAACGTATTTTTGTATTTGCTCTATTGTAAAAAGCGGTAATATGTTCAAGTGTCAAACTTGGCAACTTGGCACAGTGATAGCAAACACTCTATAAGATAAAGTACGTACTTAAGTAAAACAACAGACAATATAATTACGTCAAGTTTTTGTATTGTATAGTGGTACGGAACCCTCATTGCGCGAGCCCGACTCACACTTGGCCGGTTTATAAATACCGGTAATTTGATTACATTTAATTACTATTTATCTCATTTCTATACTGTTATGGTTAGCAGCTGTTTGATTTCCATGTAAACTAAAATAAATTAAAATCTTTTCATATAGATGTAAACGAGGTAACCCTAGGTATGTCACACGTTACGAAATTGCATGAGCATAACATTGGAAGTTCGACGTCGAGAGACGTGTAACGAACTGCAAACTCTGTTCACAATGTTAAACAAGCAAACTTCAAGCGTACCTACTTTTCCGATTTGTTTATCAACGTACCTGAGTTAACCATACAAAGGTAGATACATAGTAGCTAATAATAGTACCTAAGGTGGCTAAGGTGACTTGGCTTGGCTTGATGCTTTACTTGGTGGCTTGTGTGATATACTTTGTGGTGATATGACAGTTAATGTATCAGAAACATTTATAATTTTATTGTAAAAACTGTGTACAAAAGATGTTACACCATAATCACAGAATGCAATCATAATAGTGGAGGTATCAACCACAGACCTATATCTAAGTAGACTTCACAAGCGATCCAAACTATGAAAACTAAGCGTGTCAAATTTTTCGTAGGTACCTAACATTTTAAAGAAATATCTTTATTCAGTCGGCCAACTCTATTTGAGGTATTCTTACAATTCAGTATTGCACAATTACCTACCCATTTTCGTTTCAAACTGAATCGTGTTGTTGGGGCACCGATTGAGCAGACTGATTTTAGCCGGACTCAATTTTGACGATTAATCATAATTGTATTCGAAATATGACATGTATGGTAGGTCGACTAGTACCGTCTACTTGGATATAGGTCTGTGGTATCAACAGTCTGCCTTTTACGAGCGTACAATAACATAAAGTAAAGAAAGTATTATGCTTACTTAAAAATAACTGGTGTATAGTTATTCTAATTATATATTAATAATAAAATGGTAATTTAGTTATCAAAATATTCCTTTACAATTTAGTATCCTTTGGAAATAAGCCATAATTTTAATTTAGTTTTGTCTTTGTTATCGTAATTTTTTTATATCAGTAGGTATAGGCCATTGGAATTAGAAAATAAATCGGATTTAATTGCTACAAAAGGTTTTATTGCTTTAATGGCTTCATTTATAGCCCAATATGACTACCTTAAGTTTTCCTCCTCGGGGGAGTTGTGCATAAGTGGTGGGGGGTCAAAATGTACCACTAGAAGCGGTATTTTTGAGATTTTACGATAATATCTCGTGAAGGACTCACAATATTGAAACATGGTTTTTCTATGAGTTGTAGGGCATTAAATTCTGCATTGAATGAGACTAAATGCATATTTTTTGGACCACCCGTACCCGTACTAGTGCTCATATATGTATGTATATCAGTCTCTGGCTGCCATATCACAAGCTTTGTTTAGTTTGGGGTCAGATGACCGTGTGTGAAAAATGTCCCGAAATATTTATTTATTATTTATTATTATTATTTTCACTAGAGATTAAAATAAATTCTGAGCTATGGTTTGTATCCATTACGATAAACTGAGTAGACCGAATATAATAATAATAATAATAAGAGGGAGGAACAAACTTGTCAGCGTATTGTGCCAGGATGCTGCCTTTGTTTCAGGCTCTTCAACCAACCATCACCGTGTCCGCCCAGCGACTATCGGATCAAGTGCGGGCTATCCACCGGTGTAAGCTGCTGGATGACTCTGTGCTTGATCGGCTCCGCCAGGAAGAACTACGTGCTCGCCCAATTCCTGTCTCGACGCGGGACCCGCCCGTCGCGTCGTCTGCCCCGACATTGGCGTCATTGCCGGCGTCGGTGGTGACACTAGCGGCATTGGCGGATCCTGTAGTCGATGAGGGAGATTTGGCGAGTGGTGTTTCTGACCAGGTGAGAGAGCAACTGAGGGGGGCTTTGGAGGACGCGATTTCACAGTATCGATTCACACCCGATTCTAGGCCGCGACTGCCACGTTTGCCCACCCATAGGCGTAACTTGGCGTTAATGGGAGCCTTGAATGCTTTGCTAGCTCCATATTTGCGGGCTAGCGAAGATTTAGTTGATACTCACTCGATCTTGTACTGCGGTGCCATCGCGGCGTGTCGCGTTGCACGTGTTAAGTTCCCGGACACTAACCGTGCACCGCGAACCGCCGGGGGGGTACCCGCATGGCAAGTGCGGATCGAGCGGCGTATCAACACGTTCAGGACTCTCATTGCAAAGCTAGTCTGCTTCAGGCGGGGGAATAATCGCCCCCGAGTCATGCGCTTCGTGACTCAGGCATTCGCTGGGACCGATATAAGGCCTCAGCACTATCTAGCCAATGTTACGGAACGCATCGACTATCTGAAGCAGAAAGTCTATGCATGGGCAAACCGTATTCGCCGCTACAGAGAGCGTGTGGATAGATATTGGCAAAATCGCCTCTTCCAAAGTGACCAGAGGAAGGTGTACCGAGGCTGGGAGGAAACTGACCAACGTGTGAGTGACGGGCGGCTGCCAGATGCAAGCGCCATGATTAATTTCTGGCGCGGTATCTGGTCGGTGCCCGTCGAGCACACGGAGGGTGATTGGATGCATGTTGTCGAACGGGAATGCGAGTCCATCGAACCCATGGGGTCTATTTTAATAGACTCCGTAGACGTTAGTTGTGCGATCCGTACGGCGCAGAACTGGAAAAGTCCTGGGCCGGACGGGTTGCACAACTTCTGGATAAAATGGGTTCGATGCTCGCATGACCGCTTGGCGACACAATTCCAAAAAGCCCTTGAGCTCGGTTCCCTTCCCAGCTTCATGACCACCGGTGTCACCTTCCTGCTCCATAAGTCCGGTAGTACCACGGAAGCCAAAAACTACAGACCCATCACGTGCTTGCCTACCATCTACAAGCTCCTTACATCCATTTTGAGAAATAAAATTAACGCACACATCGTTGCGAACAACGTTTTGGCCCATGCTCAAAATGGATGTAGGGTTGGGTCCCGTGGTACTAAGGAGCTCCTCCTCATCGACACGGCCATTAGCCAGCAAGTCCGGCGAAACAGAGGAGCCCTCTCCGCTGCCTGGATTGACTATAAGAAGGCCTATGATTCAGTGCCTCATTCATGGCTAGAGAGGGTTTTAGAGTTGTATAAAATTGATACAACTCTAAAATCATTCTTAGGCGCATGTATGCGGCAATGGACCACAGTTCTTCGTCAACCAGGTGGTGGGGACGGTACCTCTGGCCCGCAGGACTTGTTAAGGATTGAGCGAGGCATATTCCAGGGTGACAGTTTTAGTCCATTGTGGTTTTGCCTGGCTCTGAACCCTCTCAGCACTCTGCTGAGGGATTCAGGACTAGGCTATCGACTTCGAAGAGATGGTCAAGTCATCTCCCACCTACTGTACATGGACGATCTCAAG
The DNA here is from genome assembly GCA_914767915.1 of Agriopis aurantiaria. Taxonomy (NCBI): domain Eukaryota; kingdom Metazoa; phylum Arthropoda; class Insecta; order Lepidoptera; family Geometridae; genus Agriopis; species Agriopis aurantiaria. The sequence goes on from OU611987.1 coordinate 5,140,365, forward strand.
CTGTTCACACCGAAACGCCAAGACTTGGTGGAGCTGCTAAAAATCACAGATGTTTTTAGCAGCGCCATCAGGATGGAGTTCGGTGTAGACAAGTGTGCGGTCATGCATGTACAGCGAGGGAAAGTTGTAAATTCTCCGAATTTACAGCTCTCTGAGGTGATGACTCTCAGATCTCTCTCCGAGGCCGAGACCTATAAGTACCTCGGTATGTCAGAGTCATTGGGTATATCGGTAGAGAACATCAAAAAATCGGTGAAGGAACGCTTCTTTTGTCGCCTTACAAAAGTACTTAACAGTCTTTTGTCTGGCGGCAACAAGGTGCGTGCCTTCAACGGTTGGGTGATGCCTTTATTGATATACTCCTTTGGCATATTGAGGTGGACTCAAACTGAGCTGGACGCCCTGGACAGGAGGGTCCGTCAACTGCTCACATCACATCGCATGCTACACCCACGCTCGTCTGTTATGAGACTGTACATTCCGCGGAAGTGGGGGGGTCGAGGCTTTTTAAATGCCAAGAACCTACACAACCGCGAAGTGTGCAGTCTCAGGGATTTTTTCCGTAACAGCGAGAGTGGGATGCATCGTGATGTTGTGGCAGTTGACAGGGGCCTCACGCCGCTCTCCTTGGCAAACGAGAATTGGCGCAAACCATCGGTGCTGAGCATCGAAGACCGCAGGGACGTATGGAAAGGCAAGGAGCTGCACGGGCGGTTCTATCGGGCCTTAACAGGGCCCGATGTGGACCTGCTTTCGTCGGTGAACTGGTTACGGTTCGGTGACCTCTTTGGGGAAACCGAGGGTTTTGCCTGTGCGATTGCGGACGAAGTTATCAAGACGAACAACTATCGGAAATATATCATGAAGGACGGTACGGTCGACATCTGTCGGGCATGCCACCGTCCTGGAGAGTCTCTCCGACATATAATTTCCGGTTGTTCGCATCTTGCTAACGGCGAGTACTTGCACAGGCACAACCAGGTGGCCAGGATCATCCACCAGCAACTTGCCCTTCGATACGGCCTTGTCGAGTCTGAGGTGCCGTACTATAAGTACTCACCAGCGCCAGTTCTTGAAAATGGTCGTGCTTTGCTCTATTGGGACCGCTCTATCATCACGGACAGGACTATTGTCGCCAATAAGCCTGATATCGTGTTGGTCGACCGATCCCAACGCCGGGCAGTGCTCGTCGATATCACCATCCCACATGACGAGAACCTCGTGAAGGCCGAGAAGGACAAACTCAGCAAGTACCTTGACTTGGCTCACGAGGTTACCGCCATGTGGGATGTTGACTCGACGATCATTGTCCCGATAGTCGTTTCGGTGAACGGTCTTATAGCGAAGAGCCTCGACCAACACCTTAAGAGGCTCTCGCTAGATGGTTGGGTCAAGGGTCAGATGCAGAAGGCAGTAATCCTTGACACGGCTCGCATTGTCAGGAGGTTCCTCACTCTGCAGCCCTAACCACCGGTAGCTTGGGCCCTGCCCCGCTGCCGGCGGCACCCTAGTTTTTAAGTTTTTTATGTTTTTTATGTATTTTTTTTATTATTTATTAAATGTAAAAAACTTAAAAATTAAGACCTAAAATAAATAAAGTGAATAATAATAAAAAAAAAAAAAACCCTGTCACCGACTGACACAATTTTTTGCCGCAGTAAGAATTTTATTTTCTAATAATAGTCTAAATCGTTTTACAATATATTTTTACAACTAAAAACAAGAAACAACAAAAAGTTTAATAAATCACGCATAAAATACAGGATAAAATGGGATACAGAAATAAATACGCAAAACAGAAGAAACAGAATGACAGCAGTAATGTCATGTCAAAGTATTTGGAAGAAAAATTATAATGAAATAATATGGAAATAATATGATTACTCGGGCAAAAACAAGAGCAGCGGAATCAAACGCACGCCTTCCACCACCGCCCGCCTCGTCGTCGTCTCCGAGCACCTCGTCGGGTGAAGATGAGTACCACACCACCCGCGAGGCAAGCGGCTCGTCGAGCGACACGAGCGGGCCTGGGACACCGCCGCCACCTCCACCTGCGCGACGGGGACGTCCCCCGCTGCCGGCACGCTTGGGGCCTGTGGGGCATTCTGCCACACGCCCGGCCCCCGCTACCGGTGGTGTAGTGCGTCGCATGCGATGGTCTAGAATAATGAACGAAGACTGCATGCGCGCCTATTACAGGGCTACAGAGGGAGGAACAAACTTGTCAGCGTATTGTGCCAGGATGCTGCCTTTGTTTCAGGCTCTTCAACCAACCATCACCGTTTCCGCCCAGCGATTATCGGATCAAGTGCGGGCTATCCAACGGTGCAATATGTTGGATCAGTCTGTGCTTGATCGGCTCCGCCTGGAAGAAGTACGTACTCGCCCGACTCCTGCCTCGACGCGGAATCCGCCCGTCGCGTCGTCTGCCCCGACATTGGCGTCAGTGCCGGCGTCGGTGGGGACACTAGCGGCATTGGCTGATACCGCAGTCGACGAGGAAGATTTGGCGAGTGGTGTCTCCGACCAGGTAAAAGAGCAATTGAGGGGGGCTTTGGAAGACGCGATTTCACAGTATCGGTTCACATCCGATTCTAGGCCGCGATTACCACGTTTGCCCACCCATAGGCGTAACTTGGCGCTAATGGGAGCCCTGAATGCTTTGCTAGCTCCATATTTGAGGGCTAGCGAAGATTTAGTTGATACCCACTCGATCTTGTACTGCGGTGCCATCGCGGCGTGTCGCGTTGCACGTGTTAAGTTCCCGGACACTAACCGTGCACCGCGAACCGCCGGGGGTGTGCCCGCATGGCAAGTGCGGATCGAGCGGCGTATCAACACGTTCAGGACTCTCATTGCAAAGCTAATCTGCTTCAGGCGGGGGAATAATCGCCCCCGAGTAATGCGTTTCGTGACTCAGGCATTCGCTGGGACCGATATCAGGCCCCAGCACTATCTAGCCAATGTCACGGAACGCATCGACTATCTGAAGCAGAAAGTCTATGCATGGGCAAACCGTATTCGCCGCTACAGAGAGCGTGTGGATAGATACTGGCAAAATCGCCTCTTCCAAAGTGACCAAAGGAAGGTGTACCGAGGCTGGGAAGAAACTGACCAACGTGTGAGTGACGGGCAGCGACCGGATGCAAACGCCATGATTAATTTCTGGCGCGGTATCTGGTCGGTGCCCGTCAATCACACGGAGGGTGATTGGATGCGTGTTGTCGAGCGGGAATGCGAGTCCATCGAACCCATGGGGTCTATTTTAATAGACCCCGTTGACGTTAGTTGTGCGATCCGTATGGCACAGAACTGGAAAAGTCCTGGGCCAGACGGGTTGCACAACTTCTGGATAAAATGGATTCGATGCTCGCATGACCGCTTGGCGACACAATTCCAAGTAGCCCTTGAGCTCGGTTCGCTTCCCAGCTTCATGACCACCGGTGTCACCTTCCTGCTCCATAAGTCCGGTAGTACCACGGAAGCCAAAAACTACAGACCCATCACGTGCTTGCCTACCATCTACAAGCTCCTTACATCCATTTTGAGAAATAAAATTAACGCACACATCGTTGCGAACAACGTTTTGGCCCATGCTCAAAATGGATGTAGGGTTGGGTCCCGTGGTACTAAGGAGCTCCTCCTCATCGACACGGCCATTAGCCAACAAGTCCGGCGAAACAGAGGAGCCCTCTCCGCTGCCTGGATTGACTATAAGAAGGCCTATGATTCAGTGCCTCATTCATGGCTAGAGAGGGTTTTAGAGTTGTATAAAATTGATACAACTCTAAAATCATTCTTATGCGCATGTATGAGGCAATGGACCACAGTCCTTCGTCAACCAGGTGGTGGGGACGGCACCTCTGGCCCGCAGGACTTGATAAGGATTGAGCGAGGCATATTCCAGGGTGACAGTTTTAGTCCATTGTGGTTTTGCCTGGCTCTGAACCCTCTCAGCTCTCTGCTGAGGGATTCAGGACTAGGCTATCGACTTCGAAGAGATGGTCAAGTCATCTCCCACCTACTGTACATGGACGATCTCAAGCTGTTCACACCGAAACGCCAAGACTTGGTGGAGCTGCTAAAAATCACAGATGTTTTTAGCAGCGCCATCAGGATGGAGTTCGGTGTAGACAAGTGTGCGGTCATGCATGTACAGCGAGGGAAAGTTGTGAATTCTCCGAATTTACAGCTCTCTGAGGTGATGACTCTCAGATCTCTCTCCGAGGCCGAGACCTATAAGTACCTCGGTATGTCAGAGTCTTTGGGTATATCGGTAGAGAACATCAAAAAATCGGTGAAGGAACGCTTCTTTTGTCGCCTTACAAAAGTACTTAACAGTCTTTTGTCTGGCGGCAACAAGGTGCGTGCCTTCAACGGTTGGGTGATGCCTTTATTGATATACTCCTTTGGCATATTGAGGTGGACTCAAACTGAGCTGGACGCCCTGGACAGGAGGGTCCGTCAACTGCTCACATCACATCGCATGCTACACCCACGCTCGTCTGTTATGAGACTGTACATTCCGCGGAAGTGGGGGGGTCGAGGCTTTTTAAATGCCAAGAACCTACACAACCGCGAAGTGTGCAGTCTCAGGGATTTTTTCCGTAACAGCGAGAGTGGGATGCATCGTGATGTTGTGGCAGTTGACAGGGGCCTCACGCCGCTCTCCTTGGCAAACGAGAATTGGCGCAAACCATCGGTGCTGAGCATCGAAGACCGCAGGGACGTATGGAAGGGCAAGGAGCTGCACGGACGGTTCTATCGGGCCTTAACAGGGCCCGATGTGGACCTGCTTTCGTCGGTGAACTGGTTACGGTTCGGTGACCTCTTTGGGGAAACCGAGGGTTTTGCCTGTGCGATTGCGGACGAAGTTATCAAGACGAACAACTATCGGAAATATATCATGAAGGACGGTACGGTCGACATCTGTCGGGCATGCCACCGTCCTGGAGAGTCTCTCCGACATATAATTTCCGGTTGTTCGCATCTTGCTAACGGCGAGTACTTGCACAGGCACAACCAGGTGGCCAGGATCATCCACCAGCAACTTGCCCTTCGATACGGCCTTGTCGAGTCTGAGGTGCCGTACTATAAGTACGCACCAGCGCCAGTTCTTGAAAATGGTCGTGCTTTGCTCTATTGGGACCGCTCTATCATCACGGACAGGACTATTGTCGCCAATAAGCCTGATATCGTGTTGGTCGACCGGTCCCAGCGCCGGGCAGTGCTCGTCGATATCACCATCCCACATGACGAGAACCTCGTGAAGGCCGAGAAGGACAAACTCAGCAAGTACCTTGACTTGGCTCACGAGGTTACCGCCATGTGGGATGTTGACTCGACGATCATTGTCCCGATAGTCGTATCGGTGAACGGCCTTATAGCGAAGAGCCTCGACCAACATCTTAAGAGGCTCTCGCTAGATGGTTGGGTCAAGGGTCAGATGCAGAAGGCGGTAATCCTTGACACGGCACGTATTGTCAGGAGGTTCCTCACTCTGCAGCCCTAACCACCGGTAGCTTGGGCCCTGCCCCGCTGCCGGCGGCACCCTAGATTTAAGTTTTTTTATAATATTTTGTTTTTATATAGATATTGTAAAAAAACTTTAATTTAAGAAGATAAATAAATGTGTGAATAATAATAATGACGTTTATTTTTCCGTTAACATTTTTTTATTTCATATTAATTGTTTTTACCTTTTATAACATAATATTACAAGCAATAAAGTTTCATAATAGTCCTACACACCGAAAATCAATATGTATAAATGCCGAAAACAGGATAAAAATGTGTTCAATAGTTCTACGACAAAATACCAAACTGACAGCTATTGTCAAACATGGAAAATTAAATACAATATCGAAATGGTAAAATAATTTGTGAAATGATAACACGGTCAAAAACGTCTGCAGCGGCACGACTCACAAACGCACAACCTCCACCACCGCCCGCCTCGTCGTCGTCTCCGAGCTCCTCGTCGGGTGAAGATGAGTACCACACCACCCGCGAGGCAAGCGGCTCGTCGAGCGACACGAGCGGGCCTGGGACACCGCCGCCACCTCCACCTGCGCGACGGGGACGTCCCCCGCTGCCGGCACGCTTGGGGCTTGTGGGGCATTCTGCCACACGCCCGGCCCCCGCTACCGGTGGTGTAGTGCGTCGCATGCGATGGTCTCCAACCATGAATGAGAACTGCATGCGCGCCTATTACAGGGCTACAGAGGGAGGAACCAACTTGAGTGCGTACTGTGCCAGGATGCTGCCTTTGTTTCAGGACCTTGAACCGACCGTCACCGTATCCGCCCAGCGACTATCGGATCAAGTGCGGGCTATCCACCGGTGTAAACTGCTGGATGACTCTGTGCTTGATCGGCTCCGCCTGGAAGAACTACGTGCTCGTCCGACTCCTGCTTTGATGCGGGACCCGCCCGTCGCGTCGTCTGCCCCGACTTTGGCGTCACTGCCGGCGTCGGTGGCGACACTAGCGGCACCGGCTGATCCCGTTGTCGACGAGGGAGATTTGACGAGTAATAGTGTCTCTGACCAGGTGAGAGAGCAATTGAGGGGGGCTTTGGAAGACGCAATCTCCCAGTATCGGTTCGCACCCGACTCTAGGCCGCGTCTACCACGTTTGCCCACCCATAGACGCAATCTAGCGTTAATGGGAGCCCTGAACGCTTTGCTAGCTCCCTATTTGAGGGCTAGCGAAGATTTAGTTGATACCCACTCGATTCTGTACTGCGGTGCCATCGCGGCGTGTCGCGTTGCACGTGTTAAGTTCCCGGACACTAACCGTGCACCGCGAACCGCCGGGGGGGTACCCGCATGGCAAGTGCGGATCGAGCGGCGTATTAGCACGTTCAGGACTCTCATTGCAAAGCTAATCTGCTTCAGCCGGGGGAATAATCGCCCCCGAGTCATGCGTTTCGTGACCCAGGCTTTCGCTGGGACCGAAATTAGGCCCCAGCACTATCTAGCCAATGTCATGGAACGCATCGACTATCTGAAGCAGAAGGTCTATGCATGGGTAAGTCGTATTCGCCGCTACAGAGAGCGTGTGAATAGATACTGGCAAAATCGCCTTTTCCAAAGTGACCAGAGGAAGGTGTACCGAGGCTGGGAAGAAACTGACCAACGTGTGAGTGACGGGCAGCTACCAGATGCAAACGCCATGATTAATTTCTGGCGCGGTATCTGGTCGGTGCCCGTCGAGCACACCGAGGGTGATTGGATGCGTGTTGTCGAGCGGGAATGCGAGTCCATCGAACCCATGGGGTCTATTTTAATAGACTCCGTAGACGTTAGTTGTGCGATCCGTACGGCGCAGAACTGGAAAAGTCCTGGGCCGGACGGGTTGCACAACTTCTGGATAAAATGGATTCGATGCTCGCATGACCGCTTGGCGACGCAATTCCAAGAAGCCCTTGAGCTCGGTTCCCTTCCCAGCTTCATGACCACCGGTGTCACTTTCCTGCTCCACAAGTCCGGTAGTACCACGGAAGCCAAAAACTACAGACCCATCACGTGCTTGCCTACCATCTACAAGCTCCTTACATCCATTTTGAGAAATAAAATTAACGCGCACATTGTTGCGAACAACGTTTTGGCCCATGCTCAAAATGGATGTAGGGTTGGGTCCCGTGGTACTAAGGAGCTCCTCCTCATCGACACGGCCATTAGCCAGCAAGTCCGGCGTAACAAAGGAGCCCTCTCCGCTGCCTGGATTGACTATAAGAAAGCCTATGATTCAGTGCCTCATTCATGGCTAGAGAGGGTTTTAGAGTTGTATAAAATTGATACAACTCTAAAATCATTCTTAGGCGCATGTATGAGGCAATGGACCACAGTCCTTCGTCAACCAGGTGGTGGGGACGGCACCTCTGGCCCGCAGGACTTGATAAGGATTGAGCGAGGCATATTCCAGGGTGACAGTTTTAGTCCATTGTGGTTTTGTCTGGCTCTGAACCCTCTCAGCACTCTGCTGAGGGATTCAGGACTAGGCTATCGACTTCGAAGAGATGGTCAAGTCATCTCCCACCTGCTGTACATGGACGATCTCAAGCTGTTCACACCGAAACGCCAAGACTTGGTGGAGCTGCTAAAAATTACAGAGGTTTTTAGCAGCGCCATCAGGATGGAGTTCGGTGTAGACAAGTGTGCGGTCATGCATGTACAGCGAGGGAAAGTTGTGAATTCTCCGAATTTACAGCTCTCTGAGGTGATGACTCTCAGATCTCTCTCCGAGGCCGAGACCTATAAGTACCTCGGTATGTCAGAGTCATTGGGTATATCAGTAGAGAACATCAAAAAATCGGTGAAGGAACGCTTCTTTTGTCGCCTTACAAAAGTACTTAACAGTCTTTTGTCTGGCGGCAATAAGGTGCGTGCCTTCAACGGTTGGGTGATGCCTTTATTGATATACTCCTTTGGCATATTGAGGTGGACTCAAACTGAGCTGGACGCCCTGGACAGGAGGGTCCGTCAACTGCTCACATCACATCGCATGCTACACCCACGCTCGTCTGTTATGAGACTGTACATTCCGCGGAAGTGGGGGGGTCGAGGCTTTTTAAATGCCAAGAACCTACACAACCGCGAAGTGTGCAGTCTCAGGGATTTTTTCCGTAACAGCGAGAGTGGGATGCATCGTGATGTTGTGGCAGTTGACAGGGGCCTCACGCCGCTCTCCTTGGCAAACGAGAATTGGCGCAAACCATCGGTGCTGAGCATCGAAGACCGCAGGGACGTATGGAAGGGTAAGGAGCTGCACGGGCGGTTCTATCGGGCCTTAACAGGGCCCGATGTGGACCTGCTTTCGTCGGTGAACTGGTTACGATTCGGAGACCTTTTTGGGGAAACCGAGGGTTTTGCCTGTGCGATTGCGGACGAAGTTATCAAGACGAACAACTATCGGAAATATATCATGAAGGACGGTACGGTCGACATCTGTCGGGCATGCCACCGTCCTGGAGAGTCTCTCCGACATATAATTTCCGGTTGTTCGCATCTTGCTAACGGCGAGTACTTGCACAGGCACAACCAGGTGGCCAGGATCATCCACCAGCAACTTGCCCTTCGATACGGCCTTGCCGAGTCTGAGGTGCCGTACTATAAGTACGCACCAGCGCCAGTTCTTGAAAATGGTCGTGCTTTGCTCTATTGGGACCGCTCTATCATCACGGACAGGACTATTGTCGCCAATAAACCTGATATCGTGTTGGTCGACCGATCCCAGCGCCGGGCAGTGCTCGTTGACATCACCATCCCACATGACGAGAACCTCGTGAAGGCCGAGAAGGACAAACTCAGCAAGTACCTTGACTTGGCTCACGAGGTTACCGCCATGTGGGATGTTGACTCGACGATCATTGTCCCGATAGTCGTATCGGTGAACGGTCTTATAGCGAAGAGCCTCGACCAACACCTTAAGAGGCTCTCGCTAGATGGTTGGATCAAGGGTCAGATGCAGAAGGCGGTAATCCTTGACACGGCACGTATTGTCAGGAGGTTCCTCACTCTGCAGCCCTAACCACCGGTAGCTTGGGCCCTGCCCCGCTGCCGGCGGCACCCTAGATTTAAGTTTTTTTATAATATTTTGTTTTTATATAGATATTGTAAAAAAACTTTAATTTAAGAAGAAAAATAAATGTGTGAATAATAATAATAATAATAATAATCTTGAAAATGGTCGTGCTTTGCTCTATTGGGACCGCTCTATCATCACGGACAGGACTATTGTCGCCAATAAACCTGATATCGTGTTGGTCGAAAAAAATTACCGCTGTCATCGAAAGTCCATTTTTTCACAGTTCAGTTTTATAAATTATTTTTTGCCATAAAGATTATCACAATCAACAAGATATTGCTATACAAAAGGAAAATAAACATAATAGATCATTGTACACCAGTTAAACAACCAAACAACCAACAAAATACATTAAAAATGAAGAAACGAAGAAAATTTTATTACTTTGACACATGTTGTCAAAATTTGGAAAATGAAAAATATATGAAATAACAAGGAAATACCAATAAATAATGATCACAAGATCACGGACGAAACAAGCGGACACAAAGAGCGCACGCCTTCCATCACCGCCCGCCTCGTCGTCGTCTCCGAGCACCTCGTCGGGTGAAGATGAGTACCACACCACCCGCGAGGCAAGCGGCTCGTCGAGCGACACGAACGGGCCTGGGACACCGCCGCCACCTCCACCTGCGCGACGGGGACGTCCCCCGCTGCCGGCACGCTTGGGGCCTGTGGGGCATTCTGCCGCACGCCCGGCCCCCGCTACCGGTGGTGTAGTGCGTCGCATGCGATGGTCTACAATAATGAATGAAGACTGCATGCGCGCCTATTACAGGGCTACAGAGGGAGGAACAAACTTGTCAGCGTATTGTGCCAGGATGCTGCCTTTGTTTCAGGCTCTTCAACCAACCATCACCGTGTCCGCCCAGCGACTATCGGATCAAGTGCGGGCTATCCACCGGTGTAAGCTGCTGGATGACTCTGTGCTTGATCGGCTCCGCCAGGAAGAACTACGTGCTCGCCCAATTCCTGTCTCGACGCGGGATCCGCCCGTCGCGTCGTCTGCCCCGACATTGGCGTCAGTGCCGGCGTCGGTGGTGACACTAGCGGCATTGGCGGATCCTGTAGTCGATGAGGGAGATTTGGCGAGTGGTGTTTCTGACCAGGTGAGAGAGCAACTGAGGGGGGCTTTGGAGGACGCGATTTCACAGTATCGGTTCACACCCGATTCTAGGCCGCGACTACCACGTTTGTCCACCCATAGGCGTAACTTGGCGTTAATGGGAGCCTTGAATGCTTTGCTAGCTCCATATTTGCGGGCTAGCGAAGATTTAGTTGATACTCACTCGATCTTGTACTGCGGTGCCATCGCGGCGTGTCGCGTTGCACGTGTTAAGTTCCCGGACACTAACCGTGCACCGCGAACCGCCGGGGGGATACCCGCATGGCAAGTGCGGATCGAGCGGCGTATCAGCACGTTCAGGACTCTCATTGCAAAGCTAGTCTGCTTCAGGCGGGGGAATAATCGCCCCCGAGTCATGCGTTTCGTGACTCAGGCATTCGCTGGGACCGATATAAGGCATCAGCACTATCTAGCCAATGTCACGGAACGCATCGACTATCTGAAGCAGAAAGTCTATGCATGGGCAAACCGTATTCGCCGCTACAGAGAGCGTGTGGATAGATATTGGCAAAATCGCCTCTTCCAAAGTGACCAGAGGAAGGTGTACCGAGGCTGGGAGGAAACTGACCAACGTGTGAGTGACGGGCAGCTGCCGGATGCAAGCGCCATGATTAATTTCTGGCGCGGTATCTGGTCGGTGCCCGTCGAGCACACGGAGGGTGATTGGATGCGTGTTGTCGAGCGGGAATGCGAGTCCATCGAACCCATGGGGTCTATTTTAATAGACCCCGTAGACGTTAGTTGTGCGATCCGTACGGCACAGAACTGGAAAAGTCCTGGGCCGGACGGGTTGCACAACTTCTGGATAAAATGGATTCGATGCTCGCATGACCGCTTGGCGACACAATTCCAAGAAGCCCTTGAGCTCGGTTCCCTTCCCAGCTTCATGACCACCGGTGTCACCTTCCTGCTCCATAAGTCCGGTAGTACCACGGAAGCCAAAAACTACAGACCCATCACGTGCTTGCCTACCATCTACAAGCTCCTTACATCCATTTTGAGAAATAAAATTAACGCGCACATTGTTGCGAACAACGTTTTGGCCCATGCTCAAAATGGATGTAGGGTTGGGTCCCGTGGTACTAAGGAGCTCCTCCTCATCGACACCGCCATTAGTCAGCAAGTCCGGCGTAACAAGGGAGCCCTTTCCGCTGCCTGGATTGACTATAAGAAGGCCTATGATTCAGTGCCTCATTCATGGCTAGAGAGGGTTTTAGAGTTGTATAAAATTGATACAACTCTAAAATCATTCTTAGGCGCATGTATGAGGCAATGGACCACAGTCCTTCGTCAACCAGGTGGTGGGGATGGCGCCTTTGGCCCGCAGGACTTGTTAAGGATTGAGCGGGGCATATTCCAGGGTGACAGTTTTAGTCCATTGTGGTTTTGCCTAGCTCTGAACCCTCTCAGCACTCTGCTGAGGGATTCAGGACTAGGCTATCGACTTCGAAGAGATGGTCAAGTCATCTCTCACCTGCTGTACATGGACGATCTCAAGCTGTTCACACCGAAACGCCAAGACTTGGTGGAGCTGCTAAAAATCACAGAGGGTTTTAGCAGTGCCATCAGGATGGAGTTCGGTGTAGACAAGTGTGCGGTCATGCATGTACAGCGAGGAAAAGTTGTGAATTCTCCAAATTTACAGCTTTCTGAGGTGATGACTCTCAGATCTCTCTCCGAGGCCGAGACCTATAAGTACCTCGGTATGTCAGAGTCGTTGGGTATATCGGTAGAGAACATCAAGAAATCGGTGAAGGAACGCTTCTTTTGTCGCCTTACAAAAGTACTTAACAGTCTTTTGTCTGGCGGCAACAAGGTGCGTGCCTTCAACGGTTGGGTGATGCCTTTGCTGATATACTCCTTTGGCATATTGAGGTGGACTCAAACTGAGCTGGACGCCCTGGACAGGAGGGTCCGTCAACTGCTCACATCACATCGCATGCTACACCCACGCTCGTCTGTTATGAGACTGTACATTCCGCGGAAGTGGGGGGGTCGAGGCTTTTTAAATGCCAAGAACCTACACAACCGCGAAGTGTGCAGTCTCAGGGATTTTTTCCGTAACAGCGAGAGTGGGATGCATCGTGATGTTGTGGCTGTTGACAGGGGCCTCACGGCGCTCTCCTTGGCAAACGAGAATTGGCGTAAACCATCGGTGCTGAGCATCGAAGATCGCAGGGATGTATGGAAGGGCAAGGAGCTGCACGGGCGGTTCTATCGGGCCTTAACAGGGCCCGATGTGGACTTGCTTGCGTCGGTGAACTGGCTACGATTCGGTGATCTCTTTGGGGAAACCGAGGGTTTTGCCTGTGCAATTGCGGACGAAGTTATCAAGACGAACAACTACCGGAAATATATCATGAAGGACGGTACGGTCGACATCTGTCGGGCATGCCACCGTCCCGGAGAATCTCTCCGTCATATCATTTCCGGTTGTTCGCATCTTGCTAACGGCGAGTACTTGCACAGGCACAACCTAGTGGCCAGGATCATCCACCAGCAACTTGCCCTTCGATATAGCCTTGTCGAGTCTGAGGTGCCGTACTACAAGTACGCACCAGCGCCAGTTCTCGAAAATGGTCGTGCTTTGCTCTATTGGGACCGCTCTATCATCACGGACAGGACTATTGTCGCCAATAAGCCTGATATCGTGTTGGTCGACCGATCCCAGCGCCGGGCAGTGCTCGCCGACATCACCATCCCACATGACGAGAACCTCGTGAAGGCCGAGAAGGACAAACTCAGCAAGTACCTTGACTTAGCTCACGAGGTTACCGCCATGTGGGATGTTGACTCGACGATCATTGTCCCGATAGTCGTATCGGTGAACGGTCTTATAGCGAAGAGCCTCGACCAACATCTTAAGAGGCTCTCGCTAGATGGTTGGGTCAAGGGTCAGATGCAGAAGGCGGTAATCCTGGACACGGCACGTATTGTCAGGAGGTTCCTCACTCTGCAGCCCTAACCACCGGTAGCTTGGGCCCTGCCCCGCTGCCGGCGGCACTCTAGGTTTAGGTTTTTTTATAATATTTTGTTTTTATAGGAAATATTGTAAAAAAACGTAAATTTAAGAAGGAAAATAAATATCTGAAAAATAATAATAAAAATTTATTTAGATAAACATTTTGTGGATACAGTTATTATAACGCGTCGTACTCCGGACAAGGAAACCTGATTCCCGGAGCCGACTTCTTCCCGCGGTGGGTAGGTGTAATTCCAAAATACAAAATCAAAAACAATCTAATCATCTAAATATACCAAAACCATCCAGTTACACTTTTATCAAAAAATATGACTACAAATAATAAGTGCAAAAAAAGCAAATACCTAATTCTGCTCAAGCGTGGATAGTCTTTAATGAAAGTTAAACAATTTATTTAATCTCTTTATTAATCTAAGTATGTGATAAATTATCTCCTTCAATTTATTTTCAGTTGAAACAGTTGGAGGCTCGATAGACCTTAAGATAACTTTGCTACACCCAATTTGTCTGAGATAAAACTTAGTAGACTTTGATAGGTCACGCGCGCTTTGTTCCATCTCAATTAGCTCGCAAAATCTTTATAATAACTTGGTACCTGAGAAGCATAATCAAGTTAGGGCGCAATGTTAGAAAAGAAGACTAAAAATGATGCTTTACTTGTAAGTAGCAATACATAATAATTCTTACATATTGAAACTAAACACTTGAAACGGAATTATCCCGTGTATTTTACATTATTTTAATTTACTTTGTATTGTTCGTAGTTATAGGTAAATTAGATGATGGAGATCTATTATAGAACATTTGACGATTTTTAGGGTTCCATACCCAAAGGGTAAAAACAGGACCCTATTACTGAGCCCACGATGTTTGTCCGTCCGTCTGTACGGCTATTACCGGCCGTATCTTTCGAACCGTAATATAAATAGCCATTTGAAATTTTCACAGAATAGATAATGTTACTTCGGATTAACTAACAAATACTAAAAAGTCTAAAAGTAAAAATGAAAGGTATACAATAAACGTATTGTTTTAACGTATTTTTGTATTAGCTCTAATGTAAAAACGATAATACGTACAAGCGTCAAACTTGGCACGATTGTAGTACACACTCTAAAGTATAACAACATCATGTAATAAATAATGGCAAAGTGCGAATCGGTGACAAATTTCTGTTCATTACCAAGTTGTAACTGGCAAATCCTTACTTGGGTAACTTCCTTATCATTTCACCAAATCGAAATGCCATATTTTACATATTTAGAAGTTGTTTTTTTAAATTCATAATTATTGTATTTTGTGGCGGTACGGAACCCTCAGTGCGCGAGCCCGACTCGCACTTGGCTAGTTGATTTATAGACATCCGTCAACTAGTCTACTTGTGACCATGGACACTGCAAAATGTTAGAAACGTCACGAATGTAAATATTGTGATAACACGGAATTAAATTCCAAAAAAGTGATTTAAATTAAAGCTAAGTATACATAAGAATAATTGTGGAACTCTATAATTCACAGTTCTTTGTTTGATAATTTAAGCCCCTCAGTAAAATCCAGTTACCAGTATATTTCAAGTTTCGTTTCTAATAAGGATGATGATAAGGATATCTATATAATTATTATATATTTATATTTTTTTTAAACATACAGTCGAATTGATAACCTCCTCCTTTTTGAAGTCGGTTAAAAATGTATCCCTATTTACCTTGGTCACGCCATAACTTGAAAATGACTTTACCGATTTCATTCATCTTTTTGTTTAAGTTTTCTAATACTTTGTAGAAGGTTTTTACGGAAAGAAACATTAAGAAAATTGCGCAGAAAAATGGAAAATTTCAGAAAACTTAACGACGATTTTAACATCGCGCGTTTGACAGTTCTAAGACAGGACAACGTCTGTCGGGTCAGCTAGTAATATAGAAATACATTTTAACACAATACACACACAAATATATTTTTTACAACACATTTGCTCAAAAAGTGCACTTACGAAGCCTGTATACATCGTTCGAAAGTTAAACATCATACAACGGAGCGTGCGGTAATGAATTTTACCGCACGCTCAGATGTATAGCACCGTGCGTGTACTTTACGGTATTTTTTTAATTTCCATTTCCATAAAAAAAAAAAAAAAATTAGCCTTTATCTCTCGCAAATGTGTTGTAAAACGTTGTATGGCACACGTGCGGATTGGTTATAACAAACTCGTGACTATGGTAAGCCCTCGACTTCGTCTCGGGCTTACATTCATCTACTCGTTTGTAATAACCAACTTACCGCACTTGTATCATAAATAACTATTATTTTAAACACTATTATGCTGCTGTAGTCAGATTCTACAAGAAGACCAGAACACATAGAAATGAGAGCTCTCACATGATCTAAGTCTTAACAAATTATAATGATTATAAGAACTTTATGATACCTAATATTGTTATTATGTCTTCTGTGCTATTGGTACCAAAATAGCATACAAATAATATAAATAGTCCACAATATACGGTCTATATATTTATTAGAGTGATTCCATGTGGAAACTCGAAAACATTTGAGTAATGAATCAGCATATTGTGCTGATTTGATTGATTGTGTTGTGGTTTGGGGCGTTTGTCGAAACCAGACCTATAACTGCAGAGGTTGATAGCTAAATATGTATACATATTATAGGCCATATTAAGATATCTGTATCCATATAATTATACATTATCTAAATCTGATTAACTAACTGGGGGAACGAGTGGACATTTTTTTGTTAAAATAATTGGCTTGGGTTTAGTAATTTACAAATGCGTATACATTTATGTATAAAGACTGGAATGATGGTACCATCGATGATACTCGTATTTTTTCGAAGGATGGTACATAAATAACGGGTGTATCAATATAATTCTAATAATGATGAAACTATAAACAACTGTTTCTTCGGGACCAACAATGATATCGCGAAAAGAAAAAACAGTTGTCCTATAGAAAATTGTATTTATATCATTCCCCCTCAAAAACAAAACCCCTCCTTTCCCTAACCTAATTCTTTCCTTCTTTATTTTTAACCTTTCTTTCCTCTAAAGGCTTATTTTATTAACTGAAACATTTTCTACTACAACTAGACATTTTCGACAAGGAGACATTCATTCATTCATTTAGCGAGTGATTCAAGTATCAGAATCTTGAGCGACGCGAGTGATTCATGGCCCTCGATATAAATCCGTACTAATCAAGAATTGCGTACTATACTATATACCATGACTACGAGAAAAAGAAAGATTTAAGGAGTTTGTATCGAGTATTTTTTGCGCAAGGAGGCTGTATAGCATTGAGATGGAGGTCGAATATATTGGTGTGTTCTAAATTCAAACACCAAATAGTGATTAAAAGCGGTTTAATTACTGTTTTCACTTTTCAGTGAACAAAATAAGCTTTTTAGAGGGGGAATGGTATAAATGCTATGAACATCAACGAAGTGTATGGAACTGCTGTTTTTTTCGCGATTTTAGTGTTGGTCCTAAAGTAAAAGTTGTTTATAATGATAAACGCAATAATATCCTCAAATAAATGTCCGTTATCTAAAACAATACTCCGTAGAGTGGAAGTTTATATCCTGAATTAAGACAACCAATTTTCGTCGTCTAATCTAATAGAACACCGTATAGTGGATGTTACCTGAATTAACACTAGCAACTTTTTAACCTGTACAAAAAATATGTTTGATGCCTGTTGGATAAAAAAACCACAATAAACCGGCCAAGTGCGAGTCGACCTCGCGCACTGAGGGTTCCGTACCACCACAAAATTACAGCAATTATCAATATAAAAAACCGACTTCAAAATTAGTAAAAAATGGCATTACGATTCGGTGAAAGAAAATGAGGTCATCCAAATAAACCAATTACCAGTTATAACTTGGTAATGAACAGAAATTTGTCACCGACTCACACTTGGCCATTATTTATTGTTATACTTTAGAGTGTGTACTATAGTCATGTCAAATTGACGCTTGTGTAAAATACTGTATTTATATTATATTATACGAAAATACGTTTAAACAATTCGTTTTTACGCCCTTTCGTTTTTACTTTTTGTCTTTTGTATGTCTATTTATTAGTAAATCCACCGTAACATTACATATTCTGTGAAAATTTAAACTGGCTATCTATTACGGTTCGAAAGAGGTAGGACAGACGGACAGAGGGATAGACGGACAGCCGGACAGAGGAACAGACAGACCTTAGTAATAGGGTCCCGTTTTTACCCTTTGGGTACGGAACCCTAAAAAACAATCGTCGGTAAAAACATATAGCATAGGTAGTATACATTTACTTCCCCTTTCCATTCCTGCGCCCTTTGTTTCAAATTTACATAGATTTTATTGTTCGATATTTACTATTATGGTCTATCTATTAAGTTAATTGCTGTGATAGCAACCTGAACTAATTTAATTACCTGTTTGGTACAGTCAATATATAGCCAGAACAGCGCTGCAAATAATTCATTAGTTAATAGTGATTGAATTGTAAAGGAAAACTATCAGTGTTTGCACATTCGCCCATGTTTGGGTTCGCAAATATTTCTGGTCTGTAAAGCATCAATGTATTAATATTTGAGTAGTTGTTTTATTTATTTTATGAATTAGGTACTATCACATACAGTAATTGTTTTTTATATATAGAACCAGTGGTCCGCCCCAGCTTCGCACCGGTATAGATTATAGCCCGGGGATAGTGTAGCTACCCGACAGTGAAAGAATTTTTCAAATCGGTTCAGTAGTTTCGGAGCCTATTCAATGCAAACAAACAAATCTTTCCTCTTTATAATATTAGTATAGATAAGTAGAAAACAATTGACGACCCACCTGATGGTAAGTGGTCACCGCTGCCTAGTGCCTATAGCCACCTACCCGGGGCACGTGGGGCCGGTACGCTGCCTACCTTTTTTACTATTGTATTTCAAAACAGACTTTCAATTTATGTGTTTACTTCAAAAGACTTCGCTACACCACCCTTATTGTTACGAAATTAATGGAAATATTAGAATTCCCATTCCGCATTTCCCATAAATCACAAACATCTTGAAACTGTGCCAAATAAGTACCGAAATTATTAGAATGTCAAACTCATTCGCCACAAGTTCCAAAACCGGAACAAGATTTGTAACAACAGATGAAGAGCAACGCGTTCGCGAAGCGTCGGCCTGGCTACAAAACGAAGTCGGAACAGGGACCAAAATCTAATATTTTTTCGGTAAGATACCGGTTTAATATCTATAATAATACATAAAAAAGCGAAAATCATCTACTCATTCACTCACTCACTGATTCATCACGAAATCTCGAAAACTACTTGACCTACGAAACTGAAATTTGGCAGGTAAATTTCTTATAAGATGTAAAGGTCCAATAAGAAAGGATTTTGCAAAAGGGCTGAATTAAGGGGGGCAAATGGGGACTGAAAGTTTATATGAAAGTCTACGCGTACAAAGTCGCGGGCAACAGCTAGTTACCAATATTAATATCAAAGTCTGAACAACTAAATTGCGTATAGTATCAAAAAAATATGTTACGTAGAAGTAGGTTATATGGCTACACAAACAATTTCTTTTAAACTAGTAGGCCGCCTCGGCTTTGCACGGGTATATATATATAAATATATATACATATATATATAGCTTATATCACCCGGGGATAGTGTAGCTTCTCAACAGTGAAAGAATTTTTCAAATCGGTTCAGTAGTTTCAGAGCCTATTCAATACAAACAAACAAACAATAAACTCTTTCCTCATTATAATATTAGTAGGTCTAGATAATACGCTTTACGAAATCCGTTGAAATATCAAAACAAAACATGACCGAAGTAAAAGTTATGTCATATTATTATAATTACATTAGAACTTTCATTCACGTCAAAATTTTCGGTTACTCGTTCCTCACAAAAGCACGAAGGGTACGCAACGTGTTTTTTGCTCATTCACAAAGTAATGAAGCGGGGCTCGTCTGCGAGAAATCCGGGCAACTTTTTGCCACACAGTTAAATTAGTTTTTCATAGCGGCCCACGCCGAGGTGCGCGTCATAAACTCATAACCCACCCTTAATTACGTCGGTCCTTTGTCTTATCTTCGCATGCGAGTAATTAATTACATTTTGTAATAAATTTACTCATTACGATAGAGTAAGTATCGCTGTTGAAATAATGAAGCCATTTGTTAATTAAAACTGCGTTGTCGTCGAAAGGTCATGTAGTTCGACAATTAAAATGTTATAATTTCATTTAATTCAACTTATCATATCAGTCTTGATTTTTTGGGTAACATGTAAAACAGTTGCTTCTAGCTAAATGTACGCTCAAATAATAATTATTTCTAAACTTCACAGTTTAGAAGCCTTCCATTCGCGGACATTCGCATGCACGTTGCGCCGTAAATTTGGAAGCAATTCCATTATAAGTTCTGTGAGTTGAAAATTTCACAAGTCGAAAATATGTACGGGCCTAAAAGTTGGCCTTACACTAATGTGATTGGGCACTAAGTACGTTTACAACTTTTGAGTGGCGTAAACAAGTTGTTTGAATGTAATTTGAATAGATTGGCTATTGAACCATTATCGGATTTTAGCTTTCGGGTGGAAGTTAGATGTAGAGTGGGCAGATTTATTTATATTATTTAGCTGAATGGATTTTGCCCGTAAAGTTCCGTTAATAGGCTTTGCGAGTGATTTTTTTATTATAAATAAACCGGCCAAGTGCGATACGGGCTCGCGCACTGACGGTTCCGTACCACCACAAAATACAATAAGATTGTCCAAGTAACCGAATTACCAGTTATTAATAATAACGCCTTCTTTTTCGAAGCAATTGCTACAGTTAATTATTTAGCTACAAGCGCTCGAGTATAACACAACTGTAACTTGGTAATGAACAGAAATTTGTCACAGACTCGCACTTGGCCATCGTAACGGCTCTAACATTTTGGATGAAATTTTGTGTTAAAATAAGGTTTTACAAGGACATTTCGACTATGCTGGTCCTCGCCTCGGGGGATTCCAGAGCTGGTACAGACTTCGCACAAAACTTGAATAATATGCAATATAGCGGGGTAATTAATTCTGCCGGTGTTCTGGGAATCCTGGCATGGCGATCTCGATGGCATTTTTTTCTTTTGTATTGTGTTTTTATAATAGTCTGGACTCGTAGAGACGATACATGCAATACGAGTGTCATTTATGTCGCAGGTTTATTAAAAAATCAGGTTTTTGATTGGAAACCTAAGCTGTTGATTACAAACCTAAAAAGTCAAAAGTTTTACCAATTCATTCTTAAACGCGGATGGTGGTACAACTACAACAACTAAACAATTCGCCTGTTGGTAAGCGACGACGATGTGGTCGAAGATGAAGCACGCAGACTTAGAAGATACCTATACACTATGGCCTTGAAAAGGCCCAGATTATATCTCTCAGGAAACAAGGAAGCGGGCAGGGTATTATTAGGTTTGTCATGACATATGGTAAAGACAAACGGAGGTGTACCTCTTTTGTCTTTTGTCAAAATCTTCCAATATATGGCTGTGCTTCAAATACTTCCCATATTTGCGCTGTGAGTGTTAAAAACCCTACAAGTAAAACAGTATGCATGATTAAGAATTGTAGAGATCACGAAAAAGTCGCACATGGACTAGAGAGGTTGAATATTTGAAATATAGTCATAAATAGAGATATGTAAATTCAGGATTCAAATTAATTATCGGGTCGGATGAATGAATTCAAGGAAGTTTGCACGTCGTAAAATAGATTATAGTCGCCTTAATTACTTAAATGGGAACAGGCGAGCCGGCAATTTTAGCACCTATTAATGGGAGCACCTTGCGCAGTAACAATTTAGGAGAGCATCACAGAGGTCGGGAACGAAACTGTTTTATGACTCAGTACTGTAGTATCAAATATTTAGTGTTTTAATGCAGTTGATAAATATTTCAATGTTTTTTTGGGTATTATAAATACCTAAACACACATTGCATACAACTATAGTTGTGAGCTTTGTTGGTGATCCGTGGCATCGCGGCTGCGATCGGCCACGATTCACGTAAGTCCTTATAATTCAGTCCAAAATATACACTTATACAGCCTTTAAATGTAGGGAGGGACAGACAGACCGTGTAGGCTCAGTTCTAATAGGGTCCCATTAAAGGTCCTGTGGGTTCCGAACGCTAAAAATAAAAATAAAACTAGTACTACACATAAACACATCACACTTAGTTTGACCACACCTTACCTGATGTTAAGTGACGGTGTGGTTAGTGGACATTAGCTCGTAAGTGAGGCTGCCGGGTGACAGGTTTTAAACTTGAGAGATTTTCCTACAATTACTACTACTACTACACAATTTTGAACAAAATACATTAAAAACACCATTGCTTTTCGTTAAATGAAAACATGTTATTTGAAATTTTAAAGCTAGTTATAAGTAACATGTTTAGCTCACAACTACATTAACGTGTATTTAACGGAATGGAAATGCTAATGAGCTCCAATATCGTTAATGGGATTATGCCGCCAAATTGGATATCGGGCAAAGCCGGGCTAAGTTCGCGGTGGACACACCAAGTATACGTAATTAGCAGGATCCGGCAGGCTGATTAAAATAGGCTTAACTGAGGCTTGTTCTCCTGAATGTACAATTTAACAAGCGGCAAGCATTTTGATCATGTAACTTTTCGTAGCATAATTTTTTAAGTCGAAGTGATTTCCTCTCTTTAGAATTAGACAATTCAACAGTTTGACAAACAATATTCCGTTACGTCCAATCGTGAGTAAAATAGACTCGCCCACCTATTACTAGGCGAAATATTTAGCGTCGAGGCTGCAGACACTAGTCCTAGTGGGTAACACACCGTCTTTTGTGAAGGATTCTTTTCAATTTGAAACCTCAATCTGGAACCAGATGACATCATGGTGAGTGAGCTACGACGTGGAATCGTTTTTGACCAATGTTCCAGTAAAGGAGTGTCTCGAGGTCGTCAGGGATTTTGTGGCACGATTAGAAATTCGGTTTGTTGGCGTTACATTTAATGTTTTATACATGTTCATGTGAATAAGTTTGATATCAAAATACGCGCGATCAAACGAAACAAACCTTGAACTCCTGTTCTCTTCTAGAGAGAGAAGGAAGGTGTTGAATAACCTAAATCTTAAACGCTTCTGTGGAATTCCTGCTATATTAAGTGTGTGTTAAAGACACATAGTTACACATAGTAGTGGATAGGTTCGCAGTAGTTGCAACCTTTATACGACTTGTGAACGTGTGCAAGCTCTAAAGCAATGCTACAATGTGCATCTGACTATTAACTGTACAAAGCCTAGGTACTCGAAATACCAATCTTCGTTTTCAAAGACAGAGATAGTTTTGCTGTAATTACATAAGTCAGTCCGACTTGTGAACTTGTAATCCTTTGACCCTGCCACGGACAAACAGGCGCGGTCTGCCTGCAACCCGGCGCGCCAACGGTTGCGGATGACCCAAATTCTAACTACTTATTAACGCTAACATCTCCGGTTATTGCAGTTCTAACTCGAAAGCAATTTAGAGGGTATAATTGCGTTTTGTTAAATTAAACCGGTCTCCGGTCCGCCTGTTTTAATTCGAAATCGATCAGCTATTTTAGATTAAGAGTTGGATAGTTTCCAAAAGGGTATCTCGGGGGAGGGATCTTGGTTTATTGTCATAAGGGTTTAACGTTTAAATTGCTACGTATGGTTTGTTATTTCATGTCTTATATTTCTATAGAAATAGTAGTATATTTTTACAGTACAAAACTAATGTAGTTTTGTACTGTAAAAATATACTACTTGTTTTAACTAAAAACATATTTAATTATTTTGGGCATTTCTATAAAATAATGTAACAAACGCTCTCGTTAAAAAAGTACGCCAAAAAACTTGGTTTTGGGGAAATAATGTAAGTCTTTATACATACCAAGACAAAAATTACTGTAGTACACCGTAGCTGAAAGGCCGTCAGCTTTTAGATCACTAACTCAACAATCAGACAAACAAGGGGGATATGGTAAGGTGGTGTGGCGAGTGCGAACGCATCAGGCCTAAATCAGGCTTGATATGCCTTCAGTCGAATTCACCCTGAAGATGACCTTACCACCCTTTTTTTGCATGTGGATATTAGTTCATTGTTGTCACTGCAAGTTAGTTAGTGTGCGTGAAAAATAAGTAAGTGTGCCGTACTTAGAGTTTATGCGTTAGGGCGCTTGCAGACGATGCGTTGTAGAAGTAGTAAGTAGAACTTGTAGTAGCTACTACGCATCGTCTGCAACGTTTTGCTTAGTGCAAGTGGCAGTGGAAGTACTAAGTATATTCTTTGTTTGTCTGATCGGAGTGTTGCACAGATTTTTATCAGGGACGGCGAGTTCATCTACTACTATACCAAACAATACAATACAATAACTCTTTATAACATAAACATTATAGTAAAAATATTATCTAGGCTTTTAACAGGCGGCCTTATTGCTTAAAGCGATCTCTTTCAGGCAACCGTGCACGGAAAGGAATTATATTTAAAAAGTTGTGACCATACTCTAAGTTGGTGTTATAATAATCTCTACGCGGTATATATTTCTCTGTTTTGTGATTAATGTTGAGTGGATCTAAAGTATGACGGCCTTAAATCGTCCCCGATTCGAAGGCCTCGCAAGTTTGATCGTAAATAGTTAATCAGTTTTCTACCATTTCAGAACTGCTTCGTCCTGGAATAACGAAATTAATTATGAAAATAAAGTAAATAGGATGTGAACGGCTGGAAGTAAATTAAGTGACATTAACTGTCGTAACCTAATTATTTTAACCTAAGGCTTTTGTTAATCGACCCCTAATGACTTCTTTAGTCCTGTCCATCCAAAGATTGCTTGGAAGAAATCGCTTTAGGCGATAAGGCCGCCCATTATACTGCCGTTTATTTGTTTTTTTAATGTTAGTTTACATGTCATTTGTATTTTCGGTGTGTAATAAAGTTGTATTGTATTGTATTGTAATGAAGATCGAACGAAAGGAACGATCAAGTGAACGATATGCTCGTCTCATTCCTCTTCTCGTTGTGTTCTTCATGTCAGAAGGCCGTGACTCCCACTGTTAGCAGCAGACGGATTGGGGAAGATAGTTTAAAAAACAAGTGTGATTAGAACTCGCACTACGAGGGTTCCATACAAACTTATGTTTTCAGCTTGATTCCTTTATTTTTCCATATCTTCTGAAGCTGAGACAGCGTTTTTAACCATTCCGATGCGCCGTCGCACATTATTTGCAGATGCTGGAGACATATGCCGAGGCAGACAAATTCATAGACCGTCTGAAGGTTTAGCATAAATTTTCATTTACAAATAATTAACTTGTCGATATTATTTATATTGTGAAATGACAGAATGCATTATATAAATACTGAAATACCAACCATAATTCACTCATTTCCAACAATCGAACCGATTCCCGAAGTACACAACATCCGCTAGAAGCATCACCGCGACGCGGCAGGTTTCACTTTATAGGATGTAAAAATAAATTAAAATACAACCGTTCACCTGATGACGACGTAAACAACCTGAAGGCACCCGATTGGGCCGCATTGTAATGAATAATTAAACGCAGCCCCGACGGACCATTGAGACCTTACAATTAAAAGTTTTGTATTCAATTAATGATTAAAGCCTTCCCAGTGGAACCATGGAAACAGATTTGGATGTACTGAGTAATGATTGCATGTAGAATTGAAATTGAATTTTTGCGTAATTTTTTAATCAACTTTAACTTTCTTCATGGCTTCTGCGGTGTTGCCGCAATTTTGTCAATGCCTTTTGGTGATCCAAGGGGATATATATTTTGTAGATTGGCAACTGCTACTTTGACATCTGTAGTTTTTCGATATTCATTTGTTTTTTTTTGTATCATTACTATTGCATTGTAAGCACTCCACATGAAAGTTTTATCAGTTAAGAATTAAGAATAAAACACGTTTTTAAAGAAAATGCATCTTCTGTAGATGCTATTGGTTTTGTATGAGAAAAAATACTGAAGTCGTTACTAGTCCCTATCAAACATAACATAATTTTGCTTCGCTCCATAATTTTGCTTCGCTCGTAACTGGTCACCCTAACTTTCCTTACAATGAAGACGTTAGTGGATTTTTTCACTGAAATAATAGACTTGCGTATAGAATACAGAATTTATTAATAACACCAAAAGTTACAAGTCAAATTTGCATCAAACAAATTCAATAGTACAATCAATTCTCATTAAAATTCAATAATAAAAGTACGAGTGTAGTACATAATTCGACCCATAACTATTTATGGTACATAATTATAATCCGATTTTAATGATTAAAATAATAATCAAATAAATGATTATTTACAAAAATAAGCACATTGCTGAAACTTTACGACTAATTTCTCATATATTATACGACTGCTCTCCGATAGCACTGGGTTTTTGGCGAGTTGATGTTGAATCTATTGTTTTTAAGATCGTTGATGGATACCCAATACCAATGCCCAATGTGCGTTAGCAACGCACACCTGCTATTCGACGTGCGTGACGTCACCTGTCGATTCCAACGCTAGACCAGCGCTGGTTGTTCACTACGCTGAGTTGGGACCGGCTTGTGATAGAAACTATTATTTTTAACCGACTTTAGGAGGAGGTTATCAATTCGACTGTATTTTTTTTTTAACTCTTAATGTCTATGTATATTTTGTGTCTGCCATAAATATTGTAATAATATATTAGAAAATAAAAAACAGAAACTAAAATTTATGTAATAATATTTTTGTATCTTTCTTTCTTTTTATATTTCTTTCAATTGATACAACACAACAACGACAACAACACAACAACACAACGACGACGACAACAACGACAACGTTTTAAAAGGCACGCTTTCGGCACGTGAAAAGTCATTTGTGAAAAGTTTTATGTAAAAAAAAAACAACAATGCGACCTGAACATACGAGTGTTGAGAAAATAAATACTTATTGAAAAAAAAACCCAGTTTATTTTTCATATGATTAGCATTCCAGTTTGACTTACTTGTTTTTGCATTTAAGGTGCTTAATAAACTCATTATTGCTTCTTCCTTATTTTCTCAAATTTATCGCTTGAACTTTTTGTCTTATTAAGGCGACTCTCGAGCTCAGTCTAATCCAGGATCAGGGAGCGGGAGCAAACATAATCTACCCCAAGTATCTATCTATAGGTATACCTACGCGCGATTCTCATCCAATTAATACGTACCTACTTCCTTCCTTATTCAATCCCATTTGCCTGCTTAGAGTCGTCGACCTTTCCCCTTCGATTAGAGACCTCATCTCTTCACGATTCTACTTCAGATTAAAACAAAAAGCTCTTGCACCAATTTAGCGGAAGATTAGCTATTGCTCGTGGAATCAACTAGGATTCTTTGGAAAGGGTATGCTAAGCTGAAAGAGGGTCATCAAAGAAGAACACATCTGTATTCACAGTAATATTTTAAACTAGCTGATCCAAAAGACGTTACCCTGTCCAAATTTCAATAAATTTGTTTGTGTTATGGTTTTTACAAAAAAATTATAGAAAAAAAAGCATCTTCAGTTATTCCCGAATATTCAAATTTTTCAAGCAAAATAAATGTTTATATATTTTTAGGGTTCCGTACCCAAAGTGTAAAAACGGGACCCTATTACTAAGCCTACGATGTCTATCTGTCTGCTGTCTGTTTGTCCGTTTGTTCGTCTGTCCTACCTATTAACGGCTGTATCTTTAGAACCGTCGTTTTCCCCCCATCCCGGTTTTACCACCGAACCGGCCGCCATCGCCAGAAATGCCATCCGCACGTTATAGATGCGTGGAAGACTCGCACTGTTCGATTTGATCGATTATTTCTGCCACGTACCTGTAAGTTGTGGAATGGCTTACCACCTTCGGTTTTTTTTTTCCTCCGAAATATAATTTGGACTGCTTCAAACGAAGGGTGAATAGAGTCCTCAAAGGTAGGCAACGCACTGACAATGCCCCGGGTATTGTAGGTGTCTATAGGCGGCGGTGACCACTTACCATCAGGTGGCCCGTTGCTTTATTGTCGACAATTATATTAAAAAAAAAAAAAAAAACGTAATAGATAGCCATTTAAAATTTTCACAGAAAATGTAATGTGCGAGTCGGCGACAAGTTTCTGTTCATTACCAAGTTATAACTGGTAATTTCGGTATTGAATTTTATGGTTGTACGGAACCCTCAGTGCACGATCCCGACTCGCACTTGGCCGGTTTTTATTATTTCCATAAATAATTTGTTCGGAATATATCGAGCATTAAAAAAAATGCCATATCGGTCCAACCGTTCTCAAGTGATGCGCGATCCCAACGAACAGCATTCAATTTTTATTTCTATACATAGTTTGTATGGGTGTGTCTTAGTTCGCACTTAACTTTGAACAGCTTAAAGGATTGGAACTAAATTTGGTATGGAAGTAATTTATTCTCTTGGTTAAAACACAGGCTACTTAATTTATCTTGAAAAACTTAGGAGGTCCTGTAGCTGCTAGTTGACTATAGAATCAGGGTTGAAATCGCGTAGGCAAAATCATCTGTTGTATGAAAATAGACTCCATCAACAGCCCATTTGAAGAACCCCATGTTGCTTTAGCGATTTCGGGGATAGTCCTATAGCAGAACCGATGATAGTGTGAAAGTATGCTTGTTCCTCATTATAACATGCTAAACGGATTTAGATTTTTTAAGGCCATATGTAGCAAACAAGCAGACGGGTCGCCTGATGGTAAGTAGTCACCGTCGCCTGTGGATACTTGTAACACCAGATGCATTACAAATACGTTGCCGACCCTTAAGGACTGTATTAACTCGCCTTTTGAAGAACCCCATGTTGTAGCTTCTCGGAAACACCACTCGGGTGAAATATAGAATGAAGATATCTTCTACTCTGCATTAACCCATAGGCTACTTTCCATCCCGGGAAAATATAGGTTCTTATAGGATAGCGGGTAATACAATAAGACGCTGCTACCTTTTCATATTAGCTCAGACATAGACCGCACAGAAATTTAGCTTTTATATTAAAAAACGCTATTTACATTGGCGTTTACGATTTTTGGTGGAACCGAAGGGAAAATTATTTGCATAAGATTTCATTGATTGCAGAATCGCTCCGATTTCACGCCTCGCTGGAAGTATTTGCGAATGAACTCATAGGAGGAAGCAAAGAGGACTCTTTCAATAAAGCTTTGCCTGCAAAAGTGAAGATAGCATCCAGGCTATTACGAACTACTGAGTCTTTTTTGACTGGTTCATCATACCCACTTAGCTTCTTCAACGAATAATCTAGAAGTCTCAAAAACGCTCGATAATTCCATAAAAATACTAGGTGTTGCTCGTGACTTCGTACGCGTACATTTTTATTAAAACTTTTAACTTCTATTTGCCCCTCTAAATTGGCGCTTACGCATTTTCCCTTCCCTTCTTAGCGGGCCTTTACATCCTACAAGGATGTGGAAGCAAGTGGTGGTGGAGGTGGTTTCGGTTTTGGTTTGCTTTGATTTGGTGGTAGTGGTTGGTTTGTGTTTTACCTCCATATTCATAGATGTAATTAAAGGTACCTCAAATCCTCACGTCACCCTCAAGTGGTGTTTTTAAATGCCCAAACACCACCCAAGGGTGACGCGAGGACTTGAGATAACTTTACTTACGTCTATGAATATGGGGGTTAGTTTGGTGTGGTATTCTAGCTTAACACAATTTTTGTCCCGGACGGTCTATATTATGGTGAAACCACGGGCCATTGCTAGTTTATCTGATTGGTTCAATACAATGTTTATTGTACATATACAATTCCAGAAAGTTTAGCAAAACGGTAAGTTGTTAAATAAGTTGCCCACCAGCGTGTGATGTGAGAAAACTTTAAACATGCTCGTAAAGTGGTTGGTATTATTCCCACGGGGGGCTTTTCACACCTTGCTCTGAGTTTCACGAGATATGTGTTGCGGGCGGGAACGTACACAATACTGTAATGTGCGTGGAAAGTTTGTATTCACCACTTTCTAGGAAGCTCGGGACTAGTGCATTAGTTTGTGTGTGTTCTCGGAGTGTTCTGGAAGCCTCATATGCGGGGATAGTACACAATTTAGAAAGGCGTTTTCTAATGGGACTGTTTTGCAGAATTATTCCGGTCTGTCCTCTTGCTCATCTTGTTTGTCCCCCTCAGGAGGACAAACAAGAATAATTCTGCAAAAGAGTCCTAGGAAACGTCTTGCTCTACACCATCAGCTCAAAAAAATAAATTGAAGTCATACAATTAGAAAACGCCGAGTGAAGAGAGGTCTTAGATTCTAATAGGACAATTCGGCGTTTCTATCCTTACTAATATTATAAAAGCGATAGTAACTCTGTCTCTCTGTCTGGATGTTTGTTCGCTTTTCACGACTAAACCGCTAAGCCGATCCTAACGAATTTTGGCAGGATGATAGTGTACATCATATAAACGGACATAGGGTACTTATTCTCCCAGTAAATGCCGGAAAATTGGAAAATTGCGGGCATCACCGCGGGATTCAGTTAATGTTTGTATATTTGTCCGACGATAACTTGAGTACCGTTGATCCGATTGTCATAAAATTTTGTGGGAAAATAGTTCATTTGTTGTTATTGTTCATGTTTTTGAAGTGAACACTTCTTTAGCCGCGTTGAGTAATTTTTGGTAGGGACAAAACTTATGGGTTCGCTTCACCGACATGCTAATGTGACTGTTATTCCAAAATTTTAAGTTTTCACTTCTGTCGGAAGTCCCCATGATTGCCAATTTTTAATTAGAATATAAGCGAAATCATTCCAGGCATTGCGGAGATATAAGGGTCGCGAAGTCACAATTCTTTTCGTAACCTTTCCTTTTCGTAAAGCATCCCTACATACCTAGAAAAGAGTAATTTTTCGGAATCCTATACATTATATCCTGTCGTGTCCTCCAACAAAAAATTCCTCCTTCTCACGTCAATCTTTCCTACTGTAAGTCCTTCACTTTTCAAGCTGTCCTGCGTGTAGAATGTTTCTATCAAGCAGGCCAAATATCTTCCTATTTTTAAGAATCAAGTCTATACACATTATCTTTCTTCGTGTTAATTGGTACGTATAAGTACCTATATATTATGTATTTTATTTATAATATTTATGGTATGTATGCAGCATTGCGTATTTAGTGTATACATGTATGTATATATATTTTATGTGCACCACCGACCGTTTTTCATCTTCTTTAGTCCTGTCCATCCAAAGGTTGCCTGGAAGAAATCGCTTTAGACGATAAGACCGCCTATTATACTGCCTTATATTTGTTTTTTATGCTAGTTTAAGTTTCATTTGTATTTTCGGTGTGTAATAAAGATGTATTGTATAATATTGTATTGTATATTCGCATTTCATACATTTAGTAGTTTTTGGTAAACCGCAATATTTAATCTACATCGACTATCTTTAAGCTACAGTGTTTTTAAGCCTTTGACATCGTGAGAGTCGCGGGCATTTAGTGGATACAGATGGCAGGCTGTCGTTCAGTGTGGAGGTTTAAGGGGAAGGGGATGATGATGATGCATCTTCTGAAGATTTCTTAGTATTATAAGTAGCTTACCTGTAGTAGAGTAGAGAGACGAGAGCGTGCAGCAGCAGGTTGACCAGGTGGTACCCCGCTGGCTGCAGCCCGTGGACTGCATAGTTCCATCGGAAGGTCAGCACCGTCAGCGGACGATACGACTTGTGGGATTGTTCCTGTTGACAAAAAACTATCAGATTAGCTCCATAAAAGATAATTTTCAGGGTCTGTGAGACTAACTTGTACTTATATTGTCATAAAGATCATACACTAGGCCAGCATGGTGGAATAGGGCTCGTCCTCTCTCTCTTTCGAAAAAACATAAAAAATCACTGTTTTATATCACTGACATTACCATAAAGTTACGTGCTATGTTTCATGTTGGCCTAGTGCTGTTGGTTACCAAATGTTCTAATAAAATTAAATATTTTATGCAACTTTTCCAAAAGTATTCCTATGATTGCCATTTATCATTATGCAAATGAGTAATGCTGAAACTAAGTTTAATTTATGATACTCGACGGTGAAAACTACCTTGCAATTGTACTTTGCAAAAAAGCTAACAAAAAAAATCAGCCAGAGCCACAAATGTCTTCATAAATCGCAAACATAAACCGCCAATCTATTCTCAAGTAAATGATAAAATAAATAAATAAATCAATTTTATAGAGCGCGAGAATACACGCACAAAAATGTAGCTGTCTCATAAAGGTGATTCATATTTCTGCAAAATTAGCAAGTGGGCTGGGCCGCTCCTTCTTTAAATGAAATTCCACGTCAGGTGGCGGCTTCGGCGAGCTAGTGTCGTAATGGGGCCACATATATCACTAACAACAATATGGCAGCGCTAATAAATATCAGTTGTCGTAACTTCCCGAATCCTATTAAAAGGTCCCCTTTGCGGTGACGGGGGAGGAGGGTGGAGTGATTTTTCAAATGTTTAGTTTCTGGCGTTCTGGGGCTTGGGAAGGATTGCGATCGTATGTCAGTGGGAACACAGTTGTGCCATTGGGAAATTAAATCGCTAAATGGCGCTTTGCTTGGATGCTGAAATCTCATGTTTATTTAGGTATCTTCTATGTACGTAAGCCAGTGAGCCAGTGAAAGGGATTTGTTTTTTTTTGGCATATGTAACGCTTCGCTGAGATTTCGAACACAAATTATTTTAAAATATTAAGAGCCACTTCTAAATCTATAATGTTCAATTATCTCAATAACGTGACACTGAGCACAGAAACATTTTTTTTGTTCTCTTTTCTGTGTTTATAATATAATGTATTCTGTAATTTTTGTTTGTTTAATATTTGAGAACATAACAACCGAAAACAAGACCCGTTTGATAAAATCGGTTACTTTTACATTTTATTTTACTTTATCTTTTACAGGCTTTTTAATTGGGAATTATCGCGCATTAAAAATTATATAGGAAAAATATTTTAGCATGGGTTTAAAAGTTACACGATATAGGTAAAGACTTCTAAAACGCTTTACACTGCTTCTACATTTGCTGCTTTTGATTTCTGTTTTCTACCTTAACTGCTATATCTTATTTTTCCATATAAAAAATATTTAACAATTACAGAATGTTATTTTTCATCGCGAACAGTTTCGGAAAGATAACATCTCCCTGTCTCACCGATGCGGTCTCTCTCGCCGATAACCGATGGGGAAGAAAGGTTCTTGAGTGGAGACCACGAACCGGAAGACGCAGCGTAGGTAGGCCTCCCACTGGATGGACCGACGACATAGTAAGAGTCGCTGGCATCCAGTGGATGCAAAAGGCAGGCTGTCGTTCAGTGTGGAGGTTAAAGGGGGAGGCCTATGTTCAGCAGTGGACGTCTTCTGGCTGATGATGATGATGATGATGATTTTTCATGCTTTTTTTGTTTTATATTTTAATTAGTAAAAAATCAAATGCTTCTGGTAGTGCCAAACGTTGCCAACTGGTAGTGGGCTTGAGCATTTGGATTGTCTTTAGACCTTCAACGGTCTATGGGCAGTCTAACTGTATTTGTAGTGTTAGTTTTAGCTTGTATTTTGTTTAGTTATTAAAGGCACTTGCCCAGTAAAAAAAAAATGCTTCTCGAACTATAATATATGCTTCTCTAGTTCCATGCCTCATAAATGAATTAGTAAAGGTCTTCATTCTTGCACAATGCATGAAAAGTGGGAAATTACACACACTATGTTATTTAACCCTCTACGTAACCCGCATTCATCAGTCACGGTAACAAATTGACGGGTTATGATAAAATAGACCCCGTGCCCGGAGCTGTCCTGCCAAATTTGCCACGTGTCACGCTTGTACGTCAACAAAACTGCTATAAAATGCTTGCGCAACCCGATTTAATATTTATTTACTGTGTGGTAAGGTACAATTACGGATGAAACATTTGCAACAGATGTGCAATCCTGTTTTTTATTCCGTGTTTGTGCTTAATGGTAGCTGTTATGTGAGTTAAAGCGAGCATGCAAACCACTTGTAATCAAGCTCTTTGTACGAGGTTATCGGGCAGTAAGCAGGATTTAACGATTTGTTACACCAAGCTCGGATTTTTCTCTTATTTTGTGAGCTGGCTCTGGGTGCTTAATTAGAATAAGACTGCAGAGCGCTCTAATGTGGCTCCGCTACCGTAATATAATTCAGACATTCTCGTAATGACTTAGGTAGAATAAGATCCTCAAATATCATTACATTGCATTACATCTTAACACCGATTTTTTTATACGAGACCATCAAGTTTCTTCCTTGATAGTAAGCGTCACGGTTGCCCGTAACAGTTTAGCCACCCGAAATTTCACCCAAGACTTCAAAAGTTTAAAACCCTGTTCGGCTATGCATGGCCCTCGTCATTCTGAGAAATTAGATGCTAAATATCTTAGTGCCCAATAATTTCACTGGAAACTTTGCTCTTCAATCCGGGGTACAGTAGTGCTTGTTTGTCTTGCTTGGTAGTGGGTGCTGGTAAGTATGGTATTTCCCAAGATGGACAGCAGAAAAGAATCCTACTATTACAAAACTTCTAACTTATCGAAACCCATCATTTCAGCATATCTTTCCAACTGCTGGGACACAGGCCTATTCTAAGAGAGAAAGAGAGGATGTGCCATAATCTACCATGCTGGCCCAGTGCATGTTAGTGAATGTCATATGTCTTCGAACTTTGATATTCTCGAACATCCTTGTTTCCTCACGATATTTTTCCTTCACAGTTTTTGAGCGATGGCATCGATCGCACATAATTTATTTACATACCAAATAAGTCATTGGTGCAGAGCCGAGGACCGAACCAGGAACCATCAGATTGTAAAGCGCAATGCTACCGCTTGGCCACCATTGCTACTTACATATCTACGAAAAATTATTCATACTCGAAAGTCGAAACACTTCGGTCCGTGATTAGGTTATAAATATTCCTTTATCGAAATCTCATAGATACGTGACCGATATAATGGATAATCACGTAATACTTATAATACTGTAATAATACAAAGATAATATTGCAGAAATTCGGTGACGTCATTAACAAAGCATATAATCTGTGCAAATTTGACGTGGGAAAGACACGTTTCACCTCGCAACCCATCAATTAGTCGGCGCCTAGGGAGCACGCGAAAACACGCCTTTATCAAGATTATTTTGGCGAATTCGTCTTTATAAAACGGCAGATGGTTACCGCTTCTTATGTTTGTGCAAGAGATTAATGTCTACCGGTGCGGTGCCGTCGCCAGTTCCCGAACCCTCCATTGAAATGTATTATGCCTCCACATCTACTGCGAAACGAAAACATGGAGAGTATTTTCGGTGAAACATTTTCCTTGCAATAGAGACGCGTCAGGTACGGAAGTACATATGACGGAAGATGGATACGGGTTTAGTAATAATATATTTAATTCGTAAGCTAATACTATAAAATTAATCTATTAGCTAAAGGCAAGCGGCTATCTCATCATCATCATCATCATCATTAGCCTGTAAACGTCCACTGCTGAACAAAGGCCTCCCTCGTAGAGAGGGGTGTTGCCATAATCCCCACGCTTGGCAGGCGGCTTGGGGATCGCAGTACGTTCACCGTGTACTAATAGGACGCTGCTGCCCATCCTCCGGTGGTTCTGGTCGCAGTTTTAGGACATACCCGGGTCCATATGCGGCTATCTCACTAGCGCATAAAAAAATATTGAAGATTAAAAAAAACCCTCTTTTTACTATATGAACTTTCTAAAGGAAGTACAGCATGCATTACTTGTTACCTAATAATTAAGTATACGTATGTAATAAACCGGGGTCCTTAACTCTTGGCCTTTTGGAAACACTCACAGTCACACAACGGGCAATTGAGAGAGCATAGTTCGGAGTTTCTTTGCGCGATAGAATCCGGAACGAGGATATTCACCAAAGAACCAGAGTCACCGATATAGCTATTAAAATTTGCAAGTTGAAGTGGCAATAGGCAGGCCTCATCGCTCGGAGAACCAATAACCGATGGGGAAGAAAGGTTCTGGAGTGGAGACCACGAACCGAAAGACGCAGCGTAGGTAGGCCTCCCACTAGATGGACCGACGACATTGTGGGAGTCGCGGGTATACAGTGGATGCAAAAGGCGAGCTGTCGTTCAGTGTGGAGGTTAAAAGGGGAGGCCTATGTTCAGCAGTGGACGTCTTTTGATCTTAAAAATAATCAAAAGAAGTCAAAAACAAAATAAATTGTCATATTATATACTCTCTGCGTTACCTACCTATGCACTTTTCTGGTTTATCCAGAGCAGGTTATTGTTAGCATTTATCCGAGTTTAAATATTAAAAGCTTCAATTAATAATTAATTAATATCCGTTGGTTGTATATCCCGGTGCATACGTAAACACAAAGTGAGAGCTTTTTTATTGCTCAAAGGGAAAGAAACCGTCAGAGGCGACCTCAGCCAAAGAGCTGGGGCGGAAAAAACGCCCAGAGCTAAAGGTCGCTCTTTGCGTAATCTCGCTCGAACTCGTCCGCTATTACTAGAGAAAAAAAGCAATTTAGATCTCGCTATAATGCCGCAATGTCGAGATTGAGCCACGGCACAGCAATATTGTATAATTATTTAGACAAACAACGGTCGACTCACTGCCCTTGCAGATGTTTCGTAAATTTTTCTCGGCAAACTTGGATAAGAGATGCCTTTGTTTGTGTGAATAATTTGTCACAAGCATGCGTAATGATATGATTTCGTGCTAAGAAAGTAAGATTTTACGTAAAAACATAGGCATTATATTATTATTATTATTATATTCATGCATTGTTTTTGTTGCTTTGAAACTGGACATACTGATTATTGTGTTTTCTAGGTTAGATATGGTCGAAGTGTTTTTCACGCAAACTCTTGTATAATACAAAGAAGTTTAATAATATGCAGCCTTATGTAAGTAATAACAAACAAATTTTTACTATTTCACTTGTTTAAAAAAAAAGTGTTTTAGTCCGTGTTTGTTCACTAACTTGCCTATTGGGAGCGACGAAGACTTAGAAGATATACCTATTCACTCTGACCTTGAAAAGACCCAAATTACACTTTAATTAATTAGTTGTTTAATTAATTATTAATTTATTGGTTTAATTATGTTTCACGTTACATCAATTCGTAGACTCGTAGTGATTGTAGCTGGCGTAGATGTAGTAATCGTAGCATGCGTAGACATTGTAGCTACAGCTACAAGCTACATCAAAGTGCTACGACTTCACTATTTACTCCTTGAATAGATTTGTTTCATTTTATTAGTATACTAGCGGACCGCCCCGGCTTCGCACGGGTATTTAACAAACATTTCAATCAAATCTTTCCTCTTTGTAATATTAGTATAGATATATAGCCTATGTCACCCGGGGATAGTGTAGCTTCCCAACAGTGAAAGAATTTTTCAAATTGGTTCAGTAGTTTCGGAGCATATTCAATGCAAACAAACAAATAAACAAACAATTAAATCTTTCCTCTTTGTAATATGAGCATAGATTTTAAGTGCTTTTACATATACCTACATGCACGAGTTGTCAACTCTCAAATGAAGGTATACGCAGTCTTTGGTTTTAGGGTTCCGTACCCAAAGGGAGTAAATGGGACCCTATTACTAAACCTACGCTTTCTGTCTGTCCGTCCGTCTGTCCTACGTTTTAACGCCTGTTTCTTTCGAACCGTAATATATAGCCAGTTAATATTTTCACAGAATATTTAATGTTACGGCAGATTAACTAAGAAAGAATAATAAAGTCAAAATTTAAAAACCAAATCCACCATATAATGAACGTTTTTTAAAAACATATTTTTGCATTTGCTCTAGTGTAAAAAGGGTAATACATACTGTTACAACGAACGAAACGACGTTACAAACCCCATTTTAAATTGGGTCTTTGTCAGCAACTAATAACAAAAAACAAAATAACCTTTTTTTATTTGGCTGATTTCGCAAAGAAATAAGGTTCTATTAAGACCATAAGTTACGTGAATTGTTAGCTACTGTACTAAAAAGTGTATATATATATATACATAATGCATGGAAAATACAAGATTTAACGTACTTGTCTTATGCTTGATTGCTAGCTATTGGTTCAACAAAGTTATCAGGTACTTTGTTACTTTTCAAAATCTAAATATAATTATCTAAAGTCAAATAATTATTGAATAGATAAACGGGCAGTATATCTGAAGTATAAACGAAGTATAACTTATTATTGCGTGTTCGGAAACGCAATTTGTAAAGTTATGGAACGATTAGCGCTATTGAATAGATAAACCATCGATAAAGGACCTCAGAAACCGGACATCAGTACGTCAGAACAGGAAGAATAGAGCACCAAATAAATTGAAACGAATATCGAGGAGATATTAAAACTTTAGAGAGAAAATTACATTCCAAAAATAACTTAAAACAATGTTGTATCTCTCGAAGGCCTTGAAGTTCGCGCTCAATCTGTTGTGTTTAATTAATTATCAAAGCTTACGGGCTGAGTTAAACTTTACGAAGAGGCTTTTCAATTAATTTTTCCTAGAGCAATTATTGAAAGGATTTTGATGGAATTTGAATTTCTTGAACATAAGAAATTGATTTTGAAAGTGATTTTTAGTTAGTGCGCAAAATATTTTCTGCTCTTGAACAAAAAAATAACTTGAGTGGTGCCAAAAGAAATGCTGCTTCAACTGCTATGGGCAGTTACGTATTATGGCGTAAGTTTAATGACAAATAAGTCAAAATAGATGTTAAGTTCAATGACAAATAAGTTAAAATACATATATGACAAATGAGTCAAAATACATATTATACGGGAGATTACACCGGTTAATGCAAGACGGAGACGAAAGTTTGATAGTGGATTTCGTTAAATTATTAACATAAAATAAAAAGCGACAGTTATGGCTTTATTTTTCGTTTTATGCTTGAACCCAAAACGGTGCGAACGACTCCATTCATTACGAGCACTTGAGAGATTCGCACCGTGGTGTGAACACACTGCGGAGCGAATCGTTGCATTACCCGAAAATCCAAATACCTTAAATTGAACGATGCATTCTGTAATACTGCTCTTAACGTTAACTACGTTTTGTATGAAGCAAGAGCAGTTCTATTTACATGGCACCAAATGGCGCTGTTCTTATTTCATACAGATCGTGGTTAGCGTTAAGTTAACACGATCGAGTAGGTAAAATCCAAATATTGCATTAGGAAAACTCGTATTAGGCACTCAAAACAAAATACGGAAGAGAAACATTACATTTTGATATGAAACCATTTTTATAATGTCGAACTAACCATGGAAGTAGATAAACTAAAACGAGAATGACCAAAATTGCTAAAAGTGGGTAAAGAGGGCCTTAAGGAAGAATGTCAAACTTCCATCAGCACGGTCGTATTATTATGCGAGGTGTCGAAAGGTATAGTCACGTAATGATGTGTCAGTTTTCTGCGTAACTCGGGGGAAATTGGATCCCTTTATTGATAACGGAGGAATATCTAAGCCCGCCCTTTGTTCTAGTAAGTTGAGATGGTACTACCGTCAAACTGGTGTGCAGCTATCAGCTTAACTAGTATGTCGGTAATTGGTAAATAGTTCCTGTTGATTTTTATACCTTAAGTGGCAAACAAGCCAACGGGCCGCTTGATGGTAAGCGATAACCGTCGCCTATTGATATCTATAGCACCAAGCTAGGGCTGTTGCTGATTTTCATTACATTAAATTTAAAAAGAATTTTACTTGTAGTTACACCTGTAATATAAGTATATCTATGGACACACCCATACTTAGTGACTTGAATGTTTGAAACGATGAAACTAATAACAATAAACTGGCCTTTCAATTGGCTATCTATTACGGTTCGAAAGATACAGCCGTTAATAGGTAGACAGACGGACGGACGGACGGAAGGACGGACAGACAGACATCGTAGGCTTAGTAATAGGGTCCCGTTTTTACCTTTTTGGGTACGGAACCCTAAAAATCTTAATTCGATCCTGTCGAAATCCAACCGGAGTAGGCAACGGATGATTCTGTCAGCCTTCAAGTTGGCCTAGTATCAGTAGTCCGATTACTTAGTCCGATGATCGAACTGATGTGACTTTTTCGTCTTAGTAGTCCGGTGTTATAAATAATTAGATTAGATTACTGAACCTTTTAGTTTGATGTTTAC
The DNA here is from genome assembly GCA_914767915.1 of Agriopis aurantiaria. Lineage (NCBI taxonomy): Eukaryota > Metazoa > Arthropoda > Insecta > Lepidoptera > Geometridae > Agriopis > Agriopis aurantiaria. The sequence goes on from OU611987.1 coordinate 5,180,333, forward strand.
ATGTTCACACTAGTGACGGACTAAACTTCATACTGCGATGCACGCACCATAACCGCACGATTTAAGTATTCCTTAACGGCTATTTCAATTAATATAATTTGTAACATTTTCATAACCCTCGTTTTTCTTACCTCCTCAGTATTTCTTACATATGATTGAATAATATATTATAATAGGTAGGCCTCCCACTAGATGGACCGACAACATTGTGAGAGTCGCTGGCATCCAGTGGATGCAAAAAACAGGCTGTCGTTCAGTGTGGAGGTTAAAGGGGGAGGCCTATGTTCAGCAGTGGACGTCGTCCGGCCGATGATGATTGAATTACCTGTCATTCACATCGGAAATCCTGAAAGTTCTGACTAACACCATAATAGAACTGGCCTCAGTCTATACGAAGAAGTTTAGTGTTTGTATAAGCATCTATAAAATACTTTAGCGAATTGTGCCTTAGTAAATAAAGTGCGACCTACAAACTTCTGTATTGTTGAAATGTGGCGCCAGGGGCCAACGCAATGAAACTTTTTTCATTTCGGAGAAAAAACTAAGTAGGTACTCTCAGTAGGTATGCCTGTTAAGAGAGACACTTGAAACTTTATAACGGCTGTAAGACAGATTAGGCAATGCTGTTGGTAAGAAAATAAAGGCTGGAGAAACGTTTATTCTAACTGCATAAAAAACTTGTGTATCAAATTTTGTCTTGGCCAAGTTAAGATGAGAATATTATATGAACATTTATCTTTTTGTATAGTTTTTTCAGAGTGATTGGTTCTAATGCGGAAGTTTTAATTACCTATAATGCTTTCTATTTAAAGGTCTCTTAAAAGCGGCAAGACCATCGATTGTTAAGTTCTTTTATATTTTACGTACCTACATTTCCGTTTCGACAAAACTATTCCCTCCTAGACAAAGGTGGAAAGGTGGACAAAAAGATCGAGGTCGGAGCCCAAACCAATTCACAGCAGTGATGCCATTCCTGACGCCACTGATCGGCACAAATGGCGGCAGATTGTCTAGTCTAGAAAGTAACAGGTCGGTAACATCATGACGCTCAGCATTGAACTAGCGACTGAAGGCGGAGGCGGTTTATGCATTGAAAATATCTCTATTGTTTATTTAAAATGCGTGTTCTACTCACAGATTTTTTGAATTATGCATAGTAATTATTGTCATTGGGAATATTTTACTTTGTACCTAATTGGTTATGTATTCGAGCAAAAGCTGCAAATAAATCATCGGACGCATCCTTAAGCCATGACTGACGGCTGATCTAGTCAATACATTCACAGCTCACATTAATATACGGTGCATACTATCAATCATAAAAAACGAATCTTGCTCGGCTTTGAGCAAACGGACGTCCGCGGACGATTTGGCACGCTAAATGCCAACTGAAGACGCGTCAAAACAGCTGCCTGCGCTAACTCATCAGTCGCGTCCCTCAGGCGCGGCTTACGGATACGTCCGATAGTTTGTTTACAGTTTAATAACCGAGCCATGTAACAAACTTATAACAAAGTGAAGGAACATGATAGTCTTTCCGCAAACCACAGTTCAGAAACAGTTTAAGTATACTGCAGTCGCTGTCGTCCGTCCATTTCCTAACAAACTCGGCAAAGCTGTCCCGACATGAAATTCAATTTTTCCGTCGCCAAAAATACACTGATTCAAACGTACACAGAACTCGTAAGCATTGGTATCGCAAAACTGAACAACTCAAAATTAATAGTGCAGCCAGATTGCATGCCAGCTACGTCGAACAACACTTTTGGACAGAGTGACAGCCCTGATTGATCGCAACGGAATATTTAATTTTAACGATCGGGCCGGAGCAAGCACGTCCGTTTAAAATGCCATCAATAAGGCGCAGTTACTGGTCAGTATGTTTGCAGATGAATTGATGGAGTTATAACCCATTGTGTTTTTATTCACAGGGGAGAAGCAGCCAGGAAGCCTGAATGAGTACATTAACCTGTTTCCCTAAACAGTGTAGAAACAACATGTTCTTGCAAAATTTGTTTAATCGACTTAATTTTAAATTAATTTTTAATTTGGCTTAACGTGGTCCATAATAATGATCAATTTAAAAACCGACTTCAAAAATAGTAATCTTTAGATTACTATTACGACGGACGGTTAAGATTTTGCTTTGTTTTAGAAGTCAAATCATCATTTGTCTGTCATCATCATCATCAGCCAGAAGACGTCCACTGCTGAACATAGGCCTCCCCCTTTAACCTCCACACTGAACGACAGCCTGCCTTTTGCATCCACTGGATGCCCACGACTCTCAAATGTCGTCGGTCCATCTAGTGGGAGGCCTACCTACGCTGCGTCTTCCGGTTCGTGGTCTCCACTCCGGAACCTTTCTTCCCCATCGGTTATCGGTTCTTCGAGCGATGTGGCCTGCCCATTGTCACTTCAACTTGCAAATTTTAACAGCTATGTCGGTGACTCTGGTTCTTTGGCGAATAACGTTCCGGATTCTATCGCGCAAAGAAACTCCGAGCATAGCTCTCTCCATTGCCCGCTGTGCGACTCTCGAGTTTGATTTGTCTATATTATAGTTAAAATACATTTTATTAAAAGATTATTTCTTTGACTGTACCAATTTTCACTATGGGTTGAATCGACCACTAGAAAAATAGGTAAGATAAAATAGGGTTAACTACACTACTAGGGGCCACGTGGCTAGATTAATTGCCGCCGCGATAATAGCTCCAACCAAACTCAAATCGTCACAGGTGTATTAAAATACATTAAAAAACCGGATGGAATTGAGAACCTCCCATTCTGACGTAGGTTAGTTAAATATATCGTCAAAATAAGGACACCATCAAGTGACATAATTTATCTTCATTTTGTATTGTAGGATTTTGACAAAATTTTGAAGGTATAATACCCTTAACAATAAAAAAGAATAATTGCAATTAAACTTGAAGTTATCGATACTTACTACCTAATCATAGAAAGGAGTTAAAGTGCGATTTTTTTAGGATTAGGAAAAGATAAACTTTGGCAAAAGAACACTATTTATCATTCTTAATTTTTTATTCATTCTTCATTTAAGAGATTGTTTGTTTACAAACTCTGACATCCGCCCAGCCTATTAGAACTTATTTATTCTTCAGAGTATTCTATAACCACCGGATTTCAATTGCATACATTACAGTAATTTACAGTTTGATTTACAGAAAAAGAGTCATCTATGCTTTTTACAAGTTTTTACTAAAGGGTCGGCAACGTATTTGTGATGCCTCTGGTGTTACAAGTATCCATAGGTGACGGCGACTGCTTACCACCAGGCAGCCCGTCTGCTTGTTTGCCACCTATGGCATAAAATAAAATAAAAAAACTTGCAATGTTTGTATTTTAGTTTGTTTAGGTCAAATCTTGCAAGCTGAATTAGTTTCAGTTCGCCCTTACCGATTTTGCTGAAATTTTGTATACATTTTTAGTTTTGGTGACAATACTAAATACTCAACATTGTAATAATTTCAAAATGGCCGCCACCACAAGATAGCAGAAGGTATATACATACTTTTTGTCAACCCTGTTAAAATGAGTTTAAAAAAAAAACTTGATCGAATGTATCAAATGAAAAGGCCTTGAAGGCTTGAAGAGTAGAAAACGATAAAGTGAGTGTCATCGCTATAAATTCAATATGGCCGCCGCTCCAAGATTACATTTTATTTGCTAAAACTAAAACTTTATTTGCATTGAATAGGCTCCGAAACTACTGAACCGATTCGAAAAATGCTTTCATTGCTGGGAAGCTACACTATCCCCGGGTAACATAAGCTATATTATATTTTCAAAAAAATAGGTGTAAAAAAATAAGATTTACAATTTAAACTTTGCGTGTTTGACAGTTCTAAGACAGAACAACGTCTGTAAGGTCAGCTAGTTTTCTATAGAATCGAAAACCTCGAATCCGCCTTTGTTAAGTTTGTCAAGCAAACACGTTGCAGCACCACTGAGTCTGTCAGGTAATTTCGTGCGACGTTAGCTTTTTCCTTAATTTTGATAAAATTAGAACAAGGCACTCAAGGCCCGGGGCCTTTGTTCGAGGAAATTAATTGAACATCTACTAGATTAACGTGATTGAATTATGGATTACGGGCTTCTTACGTAAATATTAATTGACGCTATAACTCATAACACGTTGTTTATAATGATAACAATAATTTATTTGCACAAACACGTGTAAATCATACTCACATTTAAAAACGTATGCACAATCGCATAATAAGGTGTTAAAATAATATTAGTCACTTTGAGTCATGTTTTGCATTTTAGGGTTGCGTTTGACCGCCAGCTCGCCTACTGCTTGGTAGGCGTATAAATCTAGCATAAAAATAATGCCATAGTGCCTTAATTATTATAATTTAAAAAATCTCCGCTTAGGTGAAATAGATAGATAACTCTTTATTGTTCACACCGGCAGTGCAAGTACCGTTCCTTATCGATCGGCGAATTCGATAAAATGCCATAAAATCGATCATAGCGAGTATTAAAGTAGTATATAGTAGTATATAAGTAGTATGTAAGCCTAAGTTTATGTAAATAAAAATATTTTTCATTTCATGTTTCATTTCATTGGTCAAATGGCATTTTTTCGAATTAGACGACCACAACTGTCAATTTTGACGATCAATAAAGAATGGTAGTTGCACTGCTGAAATGACATACATAAGACAAACAATTGGCGACCTTATCGCTATAAGCGATCTCTTTCAGGCAATCTTAATATGGAGAGGACATACAGAATAGGTAAATGAATGAAAATGACGGGGTAAACAATGTCAATTACTAAAATATCAGTTATTTATCTAATTAATAAAAGCACTAGCCCAATCAAAGTTGTACATTCAAGCATTAAAAATACCCATTATTTTTTAATCTAAGTAGGAGCGTCCCGCGGTTTCACCCGCTATCCTATACAGGATGTAAGGGGAACACTCTCGAAGCCAAAAGAAGAAGAAAAAGAACAGGTGTTCATCATAAAACGGTCATTGACACTCGACAAAATGTATGAAACAGCTGATTTTTTTTCGCGATTTCAGGGTTGGTCCCATACTAAAAGTTGTTCATAATGATGAGTACAATTATCTTCTTTTGGCTTCGAGAGTGTTCCCCTTACACCCTGTATACGGAATCTTATATCTTTCCGGGATAAAAAGTATAACCATAACAAAATAAAAATATAACTATATCAAATTTCTTTCAAATCTATACAGGTTTTGTATATCTTGTTTGTAGGTAGAAAGTTTGACAAACATGTTTAAAAGTCTACGACTTGACTGACCTGCTTTATAGCTGTATAGTCTAGTCAAAGTTAAGGCTTGTGCAACCTCATCGACAGTAGTTAAGTTTCGAGACAAAAAAAAAACTGTAGTTAGGGTTCTAACAAAGGTATGAGTAAATTGTTTAACTAATATAAAATATTTATCATTTCTTCGCATACTTTATCTGTTTACTATAAGGTGTTTGAGTAGATGAAACTGCCATGTGAACTGGTGTGAGGTCTTCGACATTCCAGATTTACTCCTAATTTTCCATTTACAGTCTAAGCAAAACAAAAGAAGCCTAATCCCAACTCTTGACGTATAAACATTCGATTATTCCGGGCTAGGGGACTTAGTAAAACTGGGCGATAACATCTAAATGGGCCGGGTCAATTCGTTCCGACGGAATTGCTACTTAACAATAACACGTTCGTAATTTAATAGAAAAGGTCATGTGTTGTTTCTAACACAGAGTACTACAGAGATGAAAAGCTCAATAGTGCATACTAATACATTTATCTATGCTAATACCAAGACAATATAGTTTAATTACGAAACAAACAAGAATAAGGTTTAGCAATGTGAATTTTGAGCTCTAGAAAACGTTTATCTATTGTTATGTCGGTTTTATCTTTTTTGCAAAATTTTACATCTGTATTTTTTGATAGTCTGTGTCTAGTGACAGCTTGGGCTGTTTTCATTAGGTCAGGCACCAATTATCTTGGATGAAACCCCGAGGGTACTTGGTTGATTTTTGATGTGAAACATTCATAGTTTTTTGTCAATTTTTGCTGAGTATATATTTTTAGTAGCACCTAATTGGATTGTCCAAAGATTTACTGTTTCATTTTAATTTACAGCTTTCGTCATCCCACAGTTGAGCATAAGTCTAGGACGTCTAGGTATTTCATATTATGGCTTTTGCCTCGGTCCTCAAATCTATTCGGGACCTGGGGCTGTACCGTGACCTCTAACGCGATTCAGTTTAGTTGACTGCGGGAAAATACGTGAATGTCAACTGTAAAGCACTGAGATACAGTTTGCAGTCGCGTAACTTTTTGTAGTCACCAAAATTGAATCGCGTTAGAGGTGACGGTACGGGCCCATGTTCGACCCGCAATGATGAAGATATTGTTGACCCATTTTGTGACCACAATCAACTCTCCACATACGTTGCTTTGTAGAGGCTTATTTGTATTAAAATATAGCGCCCAAACATAGCTAAAGGCTAAAGCTTCTATAGATTGTTATGCTCGAAAGTTATCTGCAATCTCTTTGTTTCATCAGCGACCTAATCCAATCTAATCCAAAAAATAAGGCAGACTTTCAGAAATACGTGTTTATCATATCGGGGCTCGAGTTTCCAGTTTGTTAAGAGGCCTTTGACTTTCCAAGTCGGCCGTCCTTGTATTATTAGCATACAAATTTACTTGCGCTAACATTGGCCTCGGTTAAATGAGTCCGTTTAAGGTGCCGATTAAGTTTTTAAGATACGAAGAAGTAGGTTCACTGTTGACCCGATAAAACTACGCTTGGGTTCAAGCAGTGGAATAATTGGAAGGTAAGTAGGTCACGTCGATGTTATGCGGATAAAGTTGCCCTTTAGAGTGGTGCTCTTACAACCTCTCTTACCCCATGGTAAAAGTGGCAAAGTGGGGAAGCCGGGTTCCCTTGTTAGAGTTAATCCTTCATTAATTTTATATGTTTGTCTCTTTTTCTGGAGTGCTGGGAAGCAGTATACAAGTGAACTGTTATAGTGAACGCTTGAGCGCTTTTCTGCTGAATTTAATAAGCGAACGTAATAAGCTTGTTTCCACATTGTAATACGCTTAGTGGACATGCAAGTGCTGACATTTTGATTATAATATGAATGCATTATTCAATCAATTATTCATTAAATATATTCGAACGGATTGAATATTTATCAATACCCAATAACTTTATTACATGAAAGACTAGCGTTAAATTTTCACACAAATACCTACAATTAATTTTTCACAATTTTCTAATATCACATACTCAAGAAAAGTTAATACTTACCGTTTTTTGCGTATTTTGTTGCGTGAAAACGTCTCTTGTTGAATTGGCATGGCACAACTTTTCACCCGACAACTTTTTCCTTCTGCTTAGTTAACTTTTAGAGCACCTCGATATCTACACGACGATGCACAAATAGCTCGTGTAAATCTTTCCGTTGTGGAGTTATGACTTATTCGTTGGACGCGCAGAGTGAATTTCGAGGCTCTTTTTGACCCCCTTTCCCCGCTCAATTGTGTAGGCGCATGATGGTGTAAATGTACTAACATGCAACCTACAGTCTATTTTTAGAATTTAAACAACATTGAGCGGCAACCCTTGCGGCACGAGTTTTTTTTGGCAACAACAAAAGCGTTTTATTGCTAGCTCTGGCGGAATCTTAGTATGAAATCCTTTCCAAAAACGTTAGCATGTTAAAATATATTTAATGCCCATTATTATGACTCAAACTTGATATTTCCCAAATTTCGTCAAAATCGGTTATGTCGGGAAAAAGTCCTGAACAACACTACCAAAAACTATAGATCGTCTTTCGTAATGCTAGTGTGTGTTTTAAGCTTATAGTTAGGTTTAAGTTTCACTCTGTTAGTGAAAATTCCGTTCATAACTACGGATAAGGTTTCATTGCCTAGAGTTAAACCCGCTACCGGGCGACGGGAAACGCGTTCCTGATCGATAAAATCTGGGAGTCTTCAAGTCGCGTGAACACTTGAACAGCTTGATAGTAATTTTATATTCAAGTGTTCCACTGTTTAGGATATACTATTTATATATTGTATTCAAAAAATTGACGACCGGCAGGACTTGAACATAATCGGGGTAAACGCCCCCATTGCTCTAGCTCCCAAGGTATGGTTTCCAATCGGACTCCTTTGCAACCAATTTTCGCGTTTTATTATGGAAACTGACCTGGTTTTCACACGAATTACTCACGTATGCTTAAGCCGGTTACTCCGACTATAGTTTTAACCGCATTCGGCGGTATATTTCAAGGTGAGTGGGGTTGAAACTATAGTCGGAGTAACCGGCTTATTCATATGTGAGTCATACGTGTCATATAAATAAAATCTTAGCGGTGATGGCGCTATAAATTTTCGGGACATTTTTTCACAAACGGTCATCTGACCCCCAAGTAAGCAAAGCTTGTACTATGGCTGCCAGAGACTGATATACGTAATTATATATTTCAAATACATATTTAAATAGATATTAACACCTAGTTATCATTATCAACACTATCAGTAATTTTTGCTATATGCAAGTAATTTTAGAATTGTCTAAAACTTTCAAATATTTGAAGGAAATGGCCCTTCCATGGTTGGGTATGTATTTTGGAAGTCGTTGATTTTGGAAAGCTGCGTTCACATTACAGCGTATTTCCGTATCCGTGTCAAGATTCGACAGGTGATAAGTTTATGTAGCTATATATATACAGCAAGCTATATATAGCTATAAGCTGGAATGTGCACATTGTTAATGTGAAATCGAGTTTCGGCCCGACCATAGAACCCTCTGTCTCTTTCATTTAAATCAAAATATGACGTTGTTGACCATGCTGCCATATGACGTTGATGACCATGTTTGCCATATTGTATAACCCATGCTTGCCAGAAAGGAACAAAGTGCTTCCAGATTTGCTATATCTAATTTGGATATTTTTGTATACAATTTTGATCTTTAACTCAGTTGAAATATGGTTCATTTTAGAAGTATATTTTTATGTGCATAATCCAATTGAAAATGTACCTTGGGACACAGTACTAGGTATGTTACAAACAAATTGACAGAAGTGCTAAATATAACGGCAAGTACTTAGGCAAAAAATGGAAGATTTTAGAAATTACAGTGAGCGGGAAACCCTTTGATAAATAATCTAATATCCTATTTTATTACTACAAAGCAAATCCATTCTCTCGATCTATAAATTAGTTTGCTTTTACGACGCGCAAATAAATAAAGGTTTCTAAAGAACTTGGCTATCTGTATTTATCTACAACTATCTGGCAATTTTATTGGTAACGAAACAAGTCCATTCCAGAGGTCGTTCCCGAATAAATTCTATCGGTGGACACTTATCCCGGCGATCTCGCATTAAGTGCACTCGTAAATCTACGAATTGATTGCCAAGTGAAGTTTGATTGCGCGGGGACGTGGACGAATCGCTATTTTATGGAGTTACCCTCGAAATGAGACCAATTTTAGTACGAAGGTGGATTTGGTACGATCTTTTTTGAATGGGTTTTTTTAAAGGTAAATGCGCGATCTCGTCAGCTCGGCCAGACGTAGGCTGTCGTGGAAATCGAATCTAACAAAACAGCAGTGTATTAAGTAAAGAATACGCATGATGACTAATATTTTTTTATTACCTCATAAAAAAGCTGATCATAAATAGAGCACATCAACCAAAACAAAATTAAAATTAGTTCAAAAATAAATAAGATATAAGCATTTTAATTATTTTAGCGGATTATTAGATTAGTTTAGTTTTATATTTTAGTACTAGTTTGTATGTATTTTTAAGTAGTTTTTAGTTGTGTTTTTTATTTATTTATTAGAATGTTAAATATATATTGATCAGTCAAAAAATAAATTCGGATAAAGTACGAAAAAAAAAAAAAAAGCATTTTAATTTAATTTAATTTCATGCTAGACAGAGAGCGCACTATACTGAGCCGTGACGTCACGGCTCAGGAGCGCCATACAAATGCTATACTAACACACGCTTTGCGAGAAAGGGATAGAACATCCCCTCTCTATCCCCACCTAAAACTTTAAATACTCATATCTCAGAGATTTATTAGCCAATTGGAATTATTTTTTCAGTATGTGTAATTTATGTACTTATATTCATCGCTAAGCCGGTTATTTGTAATAAATTAAACATTAGGAATCATGCCTATTATGTAACAGATAAATCTGCATGGACCGACGTAGGATATATCTCATCTTCTTATTAACGTACAGAACGTCATCTGGCTCTGCACAATATTAGTGATGGTATAAAGTATAGTAAGTAACTCTTGAATAAAACGGATTTATATCGAGCGCCATGAATCACTCGCGTCGCTCAGGATTCTAACACTTGAATCACATGCTACGTTCGTTATTGAATCATCATGAATCACTCCCTACAGTCTTGATTCAATCGTTAGAATCCTTCACTTGCTCGTGATTCATCTATGGTCCTCGCTTTAAATCCTTTATTACACTAATTGCATAATATACTATTGTTGACTTCTTGTGAAAATTAAAAATGTTGTACGTAGCATTTCTCGAGCACAGGCAAATAAACGAAAAAGTATCGAAGTTTACCCATACCAGAAACATAGGATGACCAAAGTGTCATGCCACTCCTGTAGGAATGCCTTTGTGGCATAAGCATAGGTACTATTCTTGTCTACAGAGACTTCCAGGAATAACCTAGGTAATGTGTGTTATGGTTTTAAGAAACATTAATAAAATGTCCTTTCTACCAACTTTTTTATTTAGTAAGTAAATATAATTTCAAGAAAAATATTGTCGTTTCATTTTGTTAGTAAAAATGACTAATGATTAGTGACTGTGTAACTCGAAAATGTGTTAAGTGATCTAGGGTTCAATATTCTTACAAAGTTTCATCAAAGTGATATTACGAATAGGTCACCTTCGAATAGCTTTATATGCTTTATATCCTTCAGCTTGAGTAATACGAGTTAAATCGTTCTATACACTCGAACGTTTCATAGCTCGGTTCGTGAAAGGCGTCGCCAATTGGTCCTGTCGCTTCGCTTGCTAAAGCTTTCATGACTCAAGGCTTTGAACTGCTGTACAGCAGTTAGAGGTGTTCCGAACAATTTCAATAAGCTGTACTGGATGCGGACAATACCAGACAAGTGTTGCCAGGTCCAGAGGAAATTGTATATACTTATTACCTATCTTTTAGAAATAAATATCAGAGATATATACGTTAACGTAGTTTGTAATTTTATTCCTACTCGTTGGTTAGGGCTGAAAGTTCATGGGCGCAAGCTTATGTGGAGATAAAGTTAACAAGAATTTGGAGACTTAATTAATGAATGTGGGTTAGCCATGGATTGAAGAGAGAAAAAGACAAAACATGGAATGAAATCTAAGGCTATTACGCTTATTTAGGGGATTTAATACTTACTAAGCTCAGAAAAATAAAAATTTCCTGTAGGTTTATTTTAGCTGGTAGAAGGTTTTAAGAAGCAACAAGATTCAGGCAGGATACAAGATTAGGCTAGGAATCAGAAATATATCTAGAATCTGTTTTAGGTCAAAAAGCTAGCAAATGTATAGAGTAGAGATTAGATTCTGTTGTATTAAGTGTATTGATTCTACGTCTTTAAAGTACCTTGCACACGAAGCAAGCACTCTGCTCAACTTAGAACAAGGACGTGAGTACGAAAGCAAAATGCATGTATGTAATGTGAAGTGCATCCTCTTCTAGTGCACAGACTATAAGATAGAAGCAGAGATGCAAATAGAAGCGCCGTGTGCAACTGTGCAAGGTTCATAACTCAATAACATTCTGACGGCGATGTGGTAGGAAAAGATAGACAGAACCACCCCTAGTTTAGTTAAGAAAATGGTGCAATCGACACCAGTGTCTGCCTAAACTAAAGTAATAAAATTATCATTATGCAAGAAGTTTGCCTCCATTAGGTGGTGCTGCAGGGTGGCACATACTTCACAAGGTAGTGCTGTACGGGGGCTGTTTGCGGTGACAAGGGCATGCGAAATTGCAACTAATTTGTAGGATTGCCGAATCAAAGTTTTTTGATAATATTAATGAAGTCAATATTAAAATGATCAATGTAAGGATTAAAAAAAAAAAATACAGCTTGGAGACCATATTCATTTGTAGTTTTCTAAGGCACACTGGAGATATTTGAGGCGAGATCACGGCATAAAACTGTCTGTAAACTGTCACCAAACTACAAACTACTACTGTAAAGTGTCGTTCAGTGTGGAGGTTAAAGGGGGAGGCCTATGTGCAGCAGTGGACGTCTTCTGGCTGATGATGATGATGACGGCATAAAAGTTAGAGTAGAAGCCTGTAGCATAGTCACTTAATTTTTTTTTGTGTGAATGATAGACTCATTATCATCATCATTTCAGCCATAGGAAGTCCACTGCTGGACATAGGCCTACCCCATCGGTCTCCAAAAGGGCCGGCTGGAAGCGGCCTGCATCCAGCATTTCCTTGCGGTTAAGGAGGATAGACTAATTTATGATTATTTGTGTAAATATCAATTGATTTCCAATGCTGTTTTTTTTTAAACAGTATGCTAATAAATTTGTCACATACATAATTAACATAGGTATGTTTAGATGTGTAGTTACATATATTTACTTGTAATAACTTTATGTAAAACCGGTCAAGTGAGAGTCGGGCTCGCGCACTGAGGGTTCCGTACCACCACAAAATACAATAAGGTTGTCCAAGTAACCGAATTACCAGTTATTATAACACCTTCCAATCGTCGGAGTAATTTGCTACGCAGTTTGCTACAGGCGCTCAAGTATAATAACTTGGCAATGAACAGAAATTTATCACCGACTCGCACTTGGCCATTATTTAATATTTGTTGTTATACTTTAGAGTGTGTACTATAATCGTGCCAAGTTTGACGCTTGTACGTATTATCGTTTTTACATTAGAGTTTGTTGCATGGGGTACGGGTCCCTTTGATTTTACTTTTTTATTATTTGTTAGTTAATCTGCCGTAACGTTACATATTCTGTGAAAATTTCAACTGGCTATCTATTACGGTTCGAAAGATATAGCCGTTAATAGGTAGGACAGACAGACGGACAGACGGACAGACAGACAACGTAATAGAGTCCCGTTTTTACCCGTTAGGTACGGAGCCCTAAAATAAGGCTATGAGAAGCATAGCCATATTTTTCCGTTCCGTTAAAGAAAAGTCAACCGCGGGTCATTAGCCAAAACGAGATCCAATAACACAACGGTCATCACAAAACGTTTTCTATTTAGAATCCGCATTTGGGGTGAGTTTATCACAAAGTCCGCCTTTGTGCGCGACAGCCCTAAGTATTAAACTGGAGTAATGTGCCCCCCGAGGCGATACGAACATCCGTGGACAACTTTATCGGGTACGCATTTGGTACAACGTTTAGTTCTACACAGATTTATGCAGAGGGAAAAACGCCAACAATTAATAATGCAATGCATTCGTTCGATCACATACGAATTTGGCTAAGTATATGTATTCGTACGGAGGTAGCTTATATCCAAATAGGCTACTTTTTCTTACCATATGGCTACCATTCCTATAGGAAAGCGATTAAACGGGGCGCCGCTAACTAGTCATACGAAATGCAAATGACTATTGATATTTCGTCCAAACAGTTTACCTGATTTGGAATAAATTTATTGTAGGTATAGATAATTCTTTGAGACACATGGTACTTTTATTCAGAATGTGTAAAATAGTCATTGATATAGCCGTGGTATATTTAATATATAATGTGGCAGTTTCCACTATCTCTGTAGAGTTCCATAAATAAGAATAAATCCTTTTTGGGGACACAAAACTTTTTGTACCAGAAAACTCCCGGTTCGAGACTAAAGGACTGTTGGTCAGGACCGAAAAAAATTAATATTGGCATAAAAACATTTATCCCACATTTATCCCCATCTCAGAGTTGTAAATCTGACTTTTACTAGTCTGTGCTTGTACGACGTTTTAGTTGTCCGACATTTGAGTTGAACTTTGCTCTGCAGACGAGTGGTGGTAATTACTAGCTAAAGTAGCCAACCGTAAGGGGTCGGATGTTTGGCTTGTGCTCATTTTTGCGTTAGACAACCCGTAGTCGGATATGAATTTGGTTGGTTGGTTAGTTTTATGACACTTTGTTTTGAGCTCAGCAGCAAACAGATGAATATGAAAGGAGTTTCCCTAACCAAGTTGATTAATCAAAGAGTGAGAGAGTATAAATAAGTACGAAAGCTAGATTGGATATGAAACAGGCTGGATAATAATTTACTTAGGAAACTTGTGATTTAAGAGTACGTACGTATTTGTATATACTGCAGGCTCGCTTCTATAACATAATATTATCTTTGGTCCGATAAGTTCAACATATTATAACAAGCCAAGGGCGGATCCAGAGGGGGAGAGGGGGGGGGGGTCATGGGGGTCATGACCCCTCCCCACACCTGGGCTGGGTACAGGACCTAGGTGGACCACTAATTAATATAAACATTAATTATAATTTTTTTATTATAGGTTGTGACTTGACCACGACTATGTGATCCCCCCTGGCACCAAAGCTGGATCCGCCCTTGATAACACCTTATAAAATATGTTTATAAGGTGTTATAGAAGTTATAAAATTCATATTTGTCAACTGAAATATATTATACAAGAGAGAGTCGCTTGTGTTTTCGAGTATTTCTTATTTATACACTTCAATTCACTCTAGGAACCATTTTAAAGTCATAAATAACATAAACTAAAGTAATTATAAAAATACCTCATTAACTCAAACGTAAACTAAATTGACTACCTATCTAAAAACAAATAAATAAAAAATACACTAGTTTTCACTGCTGACTCGACTTACAAAAACAAAATAAAAAAGATTTGTCTTTCAGTTTTCGAGGTTTTTAAATTCACACGTTTAACAAATCGTTCTGGAAACTAAAAATCACACTAGATTGTTCACTACTGACTCTCCTAACAAAAACAAACTCCATTCAAAAGAAAGTAGTGACATTAAAAACTCATAACAGTCAAGCAAGTTTGCGAAATGTAATCTAAACGTTCCTTGCCCAAGGCGACGAGGCAAAGAAGCGAGGGTCTAATATGCAACCTCTAGCAGCCCCTAGTTTCTCACAAGATCGCCTCGGGGCGACTTCGTATTGTCGTGTTTTGTTCTTTCGCTTGTAATGCATCGTCTGCATCTCTTTATTGGTTGGACTTGAAAGTTTTTATTGAGACGCATTAGCTGAAAATCTAATTGAAATATTTTAACCATCGATTTAATAAATACATTGCGTGAGTGCAAACATCGCATGGGTTCATCGCTTTAAGTATTTCATAATGAAGCAAAAGTACTGTAGGAGGGACTGCAGCTAGGCGTTGTAACGTCCTATGTAAAACGGATAATAAACGGGATGTCGAGAGCTGAAGACTGCCCTTGGTGGTGACTACTAATGGTCACCACCAAGGTCAGTTTAGGAGTGGTTTTGTCAAGCAGTGGACAAACCTACGCTGCTAATGATAGATGAAATGTCGATGCTGTCTTTATTGTCGACTTCATTACATCTGAGAAAAGTTTGTATGCAAGAAATTAATAATTTGGAATAGCTAAAAATCGTAACAATCAGGACAGAAACAATAAAGAACTTTTTCTCGAAATGAGAACTGTTTATTAGTCGGAAGTTAGGTTTATTCGCCGACTTATTTCTGAGTCCACAATAGCCCAATTGGACGGGTTCCAAGCAGACGATGCGTAGGATTCCCTCCCCGCTCCTATTAGCTTCGCATAAAACAAGGGAATTCCATATTTACCTAAAATAACGACCGCAAAAATTGGAACAAATATGAAAAGGGACCTTCCCACAATCCTGATTTTCAGTAGAAACGGTTATTGAAACGCGCGGCGTGCGCTCCCGAAAGTAAACTTTCACAAATGAGCTGTCATAAAAATGCTACGTAAATGGAAAAGTATATTTCTTTAGGGGAATTTTTAAAGTAATTCCGTAGGATTTGTTTCGGTGAAATCACTTAATAATGCGGCGGGCGTAGCGGCAGACCGGCCGCTCCAGGAAGTAGGTAAATTCACCCGGGGCCGAGCTCCGCGTGTCCCTTCACGGCTTAATTCAGAAAAACCGTGAGATTGCCGGATCTTTATGTACTGTTTGTGAATCCGACCGTCGATGTTTCAACCCTTCAAGGATTCAGCACCTATAATATAAAAAGTTATTTCGGCGCCGGCGAGTCGACAATTTTTTACGCTTACAGCTGAATGAAGGGAAGGCCGTCTCTGTGGAAAGTGCCACTTTATTACATCATGTTTATACATTTGGGAAGGGATTGCGATGTGTTAGTAAAATTGGGACGGCCTCAACGAAAAATAAAATAACAATATGTTGATTGCTTTCAATTTACGCCGGCTCTTGTTGTGAAGGAGCCAAAACCGAGTAACTCGGTTCCTCACACAGATAATGAAAGCCTCTCTGTGGTTTCAAACTTGATCATTATGAAGCCACCATGCCGTAGTTTCCGGAATAACTCAAAGAGCTTTGTGCGAGCAACGGAAAAGTACGTGTGTGGTAAGGAAAGAGGGATATAATTCGGATAGGACGTGAGGTCGGCAAGATGTGTTCCGGAAATTTCCGACAAATGATCAGCCTCGAGAAACGAAAGTTTCAAATTATGTGCGCCGCCAGAGTCTCAGTCTGAGAGGTTCACTTATTCCACTATAATATTTAACAAAATCTGTTCAGATTCTCAAATTATTTAAGTAATTAATTAACTTTAAAACTTTACAGCGAGTACATCGAAACTTGGAATTGTCACTCGCGAACTAGACAGAAGTTGAAAATGTTCTTTCAGATTGTTCGAATTAAGGCCGTGGAAAAAATCCATTTGCAGTTGGTAAAGTCTCAAATTCGCTGACACCAGAGCCGGCCGGATACTCCGATCTCCCCTGACAGTCTGATTACAAAGTTTGAACAGTATGGATGCCGAGAGCCGAGAAGGATTTTTTAATGAATATTAATTCCTTTCAAGTAAAACAAAGTTTGCTTTCAGGCAAGAATCGGCAATTGCTACGTTTTGCGTTTGCGAAACTCTAAATCCTCCCTGAGATTGTTGAAATGCTAATACAGCTGATTCGCGGAAAGGTCGGAGCCCTTTTGTTTGATTGATGAAAACTCACCTTATTGTTAATACTTTGTAGGTACGCGGGTCTCAGAGTTGATAACAAAAGGTTTAAATGTTCATTAACCTGGTACATAACAATGGGGCTTCTGAAAAGTTCGGGAATAAAGCTCTCGAATCTTTTCATATGAGCCTGTTCATAGGATTTGATCCCGTCCCACGCAGAGATGAAAATATATGCTTTATTATAGTACATTTTATAAAAATGGCCTAAAAAATAATATTTACCATATGTACCTATGTCAGGCATGCCCAAGTCCAAGCAAGCGTGGCCCGAGGCCACAGGAAGTACAATAAAAAATAATTTCGCAGAGAAAGAATAGCACTTCCACCGCCTCCCTCACTTGTTTAGATATCCCTAACATTCCAGAATTCCGTCATCCGAGAGGAAGACCGGCACGGAAAATAATGTTAGAATATTAAGCCCGGGGCGCAAGCATGGCTTCCTCATAATTAGAGACTCAGTATTTTTAATGTGGCCCTCGAGCGGTAATTAATTTGGCCAATCTTAATGTTGTGATTCGTTCTCTTCTTGTTTTGTACGACATTGGGGAGATAAAAATGAAAAATTACGACGCTGTTAACTTCGGAGAGGACTTTGAAACAATGAAAATAAGCAACGGAATTTTTTAGACATGACTTCTTTTCTAAAGATTTTGATATCTCTTATGACATTGTAGCTTTCATTAAATAAAGGGTTCAAACACAGATCTACTACCTATAGATTTTCAATGAGCGTGGCTAGCTCAGTGCCTCTCGCTTCAACAAGGTGTGTTGCCACATTAAAATGATTTGCTATAAGTTAGGGTAATTTACCTACTATGATGGGTAGTGAATCTTCAATGAGTACTTTGGAAACAATACTACCTTTTAAATATTTATATTTTATACACTATCTGCTGCAACCAGCGGAGCTACCTGCAATTTTCTGGGAAGAAAAGTACGTTGTCTGTCCTCATGACACACCCTATCGTCCTGACAAAATTTGACTTAGCCCATGATCTAAGAAAACAAGGTCTAGCAATTTGAGAGTGGTCCCGCAATGACGTCACTGTCCAGTTGCCACTTTATTCAATCAGCTGTTACGTGGTGTATCGTCATCTCTCTCGAACCTGTTGTAAATTGACATCATGACATCATTGCGGGACGCCCACGTAAACATTTTTTCTCGGATTGCTATACCTGGCGGAGTATATTATTATACCATGACTTAGCCATTTCCTCGTAAAAACAGACAGAAAGTTACTTGCGTTTTTATTATAATTATTTGTTAGGATTAGAATATAGTACTAGAAAAAAGGTTGTAAAGTAAACATAGCATGATTTTTTATAATTAATAAAATATAATAAAAAAGTCAGAGTTAAAACGGAACGGGGGTCCCTCATGCAACAAACGTTAAACGTATTTTTGGATTTGTTCTAGTGTAAAAACGGTAATCCGTACAAGCGTCAATTTTAGCGGATTATAGTGAACATAAGTAAAACAACAAATAATAAACGCTGGCCAAGTGCGAGTCAGTGACAAATTTCTGTTTACCACTAAGCTAAGCAACGTCGGGCGCGGTCGGTACTTGGATGGGTGACAGCCTGGACGTGATGTTGTCTTTTTGCACAACTTTTTGTATTTTGTGATTGTAAAGAACTCTCAGCGCGCGAGCCCGACTCGCGCTTGGTCAGTTTAGTTTTTTCATGAATGGAATTATGTATAACATTCCAAATAATTAGATAAATAGACTCTTTAATGTTTACAGTACAAATTTCACGAACAGCGCGTAGCTTTTTGAATCAGTTCGCCGAAATCGCCTTTTGCTTTTCCAGCTTCATAACTGTGGCCTCATTAATATATATTTAATATTAACATTCACCATATTCATATGGGCATAAAGGGTCGGTATTTTGCACTTCTTGCAATGTGCCAGCTTTTTTCAGCAATGTGACAGGATCAGTTGGAAACCTGCAGAACGAATAATTTATGTTAGTTGCGGTGGGTAATTTCTTTCATAAACTGGCAACATTCATAATTTATTTTCTAAGTGAATAATTTGTTAAAATTCATAGAATTAGACCACAAATCGACCTAAAAACTGACTAATTATGAATAAAATATTTGCGAATTGATATCCTGAATTTATTTAGGTGATCGTTACAAGCTTTATATGTTTACTTACGTGTGAAATGATATTTCATCGTATTTTCGCTCACTGCGCTTCTTGCAGCCCAAAATGCTACAACCAACCATTGTAAAATATCTTTTACAATTATTTCTCAGAGGAAACACGCATTTATCACATTAAATCACCAAAAAAAGGCAATAAATATAATTCAGACCCGTTTTGTTTGTCACTGATTATTACAGATTTTGACACTTGAGGTACCAAAAACAGGTCACGCCGATAAGGACAACAAAATCTATTTATGTCCTTTTCGTACTTGTGCTGAGCCATATCAAGTTGTCTCTTTCACTAAAATATATTGCCGATCTGGTTGTGTATATCTGTGGGTTCAAAACTGCAATTGTTCGTAAAATTGGAGAGTTGTTTGAGAGTTTTGATACATAGTAGGGTCTTAATTTTACAGTTTGCGTACATCTGCCCTTTTCATAAATTCGACATGACAGTTTGTGACAGCTTATCATACCAAATGAGTCACATCTTTCGTTACGCAAATGGGACCCAGTAATGTTTCAGAAACATGACATACTAGCTTATAATTATTCCCCTCAAATAGTAAACACTACCTATTTATTTATTCATTAGTATTTTTTGCGCTTTTCATGAATTTTTAAGTATTGTCTTTTATACAATCCATTCAAAAAATTACAAGTAAAATTTTAATTTAAAAATAAAACTAATCTAAAACTAATATTAATCTAAAACTAAAACTAATCTAATAATCCGCTACCGGTGCGCAGCGTTCCCAAAATGCTGGCAGCATTGCCACGTTGTATGGCAATGCTTATTCTTTGGGAAAAATAAAGGCCAGCATTTTTTTTGCGTATAGGTTTACAAAAAGTTACAGGTGTCGTGTAGAAAGAATGGCACTAAAAACCAATAAACACAAAATTTATTGATATCCAACTAGAAATACCAATCCCATCCGCAATTCTTGTAGTGTCTACAATTCTACATTATAATATCCATTCCCACTTTTATTTATATTCTATATCTTCTAGAACTAGACCGAGCCGCACCTGGCCAATTCCATCAATGTATATACTCGTTATAGTAATATACAAGAATAGTAGACGAGTGTTACACTGGGACCGAGCGACATAAAAGTCTGTACCTATACAGGGTTACGCATATAAACTGTACTAGGCCGAAAAGAGGTCGCTGTACTCATCATAATAAACAACTGTTACTATGGGATGGTCATGGGACCAAACCTAAAATCGCGGTTAAAAAAATCTGCTTTTCCATTAACTTTGTTGCGTGTCAATTCGACCGACAGTTTTCTATGCAACGGCTGATTCCCCCCCCCCCCCCGCTATTTTAGGGTTGGTCCCATAGTAAAAGTTGTTCTTAATGATGAGAACCTCTTTTCGGCGTAAAGACTTTGAACCGTGGCTTGATTACATGTGGGAAAAGGTCTTCACAGAAGGAGAACACGCTAGCTCTAAAACAAATACCTCGATGATGGTGCGAGGTTATCGAAAAATATTGAAAGGTTGGCCCAGGATAGAAGCATGTGAAGGAATTAGGACGATTTTCACCCAGCACTGCAGTAGAATATAACAGGTTTTGTAAAAAATAGAATAGAAAAATCAAACTATACCATTTGAATTGTAAGCTGTAATCTTATTAGTACAAAACAATCGATTACCCTAATAATCGATCCCAAATTGCCATTCCTAGCAAGTTATATTCAGCAGACCATTTCCAACGAACAAAAGGCGATTGAACGAGTTTAATTCAAGTCCAAAGCCGAGGCAGAGATAAGGCGGGGAGCTCAGAGGTTGGTAACTACCTGCTTTACTCGAACGCGAAGGTATATTAATGGCGTGCTTAGCAGTTTGAATTCTTTAAAGTTAAGAGCCCGCTTCCCGTCACCGTTATTTCGCTCGCACATTTCTAACAGTTGCGAAGATATAAATTCACTGAGTGGGAATTAAAATAAATCAGGCAAGTGCGAGTCAGGCTCACGCACTGAGGGTTCCGTACCACCATGAAATACAAAAGTAGTGCAAAATGATAATATTACGCCTAGGAGTCATCCATCCAAGTACCGACCGCGCTCGACGTAGTTTAACTTGGTGGTGAACAGGAATTTGTCATCTACTCGCAATTGGACATTATTTATTATTTGTTGTTTTATTTTAGAGTGTCTCTGTGTACCATAATCATGCCAAGTTTGATGTTTATACGTATTACCGTTTTTACATTAGAGTAAATACCAAAATACGTTTTAAAAAAAGTTTGTTGTATGGGGGTTTTTTAACGGGGTCTCTTTAGTTTTTACTTTTGGCTTTACTATTATTTCTTAGTTAATCCATAGTAACATTTCATATTCTGTAAAAGTTTCAACTGGCTATCTATTAGGTACGGTTCGAAAGATACTGCCTTTAAAAGGTAGGACGGACGGACAGACAGACAGCGTAGGAACCCCCGTTTACGCCCATTGGGTACGGAACCCTAAAAAACAGCTTGTGCCTTCAAATAACATTGCAAATATTTTTAAGCAAATTTTCTTGTTGGAAATTTTGTTCAATTTGGCGAAAGAGATCAAAAAATAATATTTTCAACAGACGTTAGAAAGAGTTTTCCTTTATTCTTCAAAGTGTTGAAAACGTGCGAAAGAACTAGCCCTGACTGGGTTACGTATTTATTTTAGACGATAGAACATAATTCCGCAAATAAAGCCAGCAAAGCCCTATACCATAGGGCTATAGGGCCTATAGGTACGTAGGGTTTGCTATACGCCCGGAATTTTCCGAACATGACCAGGAATTTAGGCTTATCTCCGGAACGCAGGATGAATTTTAAAACTACCGGAATTCTAGAAATCTAATGAAAAGATTTTTTTTTATGCATAAATTATGTAAGCTTTCTAATCTTTTTCAATATTTAAGCGGGCAGCGGTTTTGTAGATATATTTATTTTAATTTAGTTAACTTTAAGGTAAGCTTATTATGTTTCTAAATATGTACCAACCTATACTTCTTTAATTAGTAAATACGTATATAGAAAATAATGTTTCAAAAAAAAGTTTTGATAAACATATTTATATTTAACGCACCTGGAAAAACCATGCAGTAGGAACCTAAATGTTTTCCTTTATTTAATTTCATAAAATTTTGATGGATAAATAAATAATGCCCAAGTGCGAGTCAGTGAAAAATATTTGTTTATTACCAAGTTATAATTGGGTTTTACTGGAGCGCCTCTAGCAAAATAATTAACTGTGGCTGCGTAGCAATTGCTTCGATTATTTTGGAAGGTTATATTGGTGTATTGTTATAATAACTGGTAATTTTGTTACTTGGACGGCCTTATCGTATACGCCCTCAGTGGGTAACTAAACAACAACTACAGCTACTAATGTGCGACCAATTCTTTGACGCGCTAATTTTGTTTGAGCACAACAAAGAATTTCTCAGACTAACTACAACTCTTTACTGTGCACATCAGAAATAACAATTACATATAGATAGAAAAACTTACGAGGCATGCCACAAATGGCGGCCTTATTGCTAAAAGCAATCCCTTCCAGACAACCATTGGATGAAAATAGTTGATAAAAACGTACCAAAATTTTAAATGAATGTTAATTTTTCAAGTACAACGCGCATAAAATTTAAATATAATTGTTACAATCTATACCTACCTAACTAGAATAAAACTCGTTCGATAAGATTGCCATTGAGCCGACATTCAGCGCTGCACAATGGACCTGAGCACAATGGCGTCCACATCTCTCCCGTCCCAGAAACAACGACCAACACTTTTATTGTCCACTAGATTGGACCAGATGGTAATGGAGGTATTTGTTCCACCTAGGACTACATACAGGTCGGCGTAGCAAGACTTATTTTTTATTCTGGTTCTGATTACCTCAATAATGGTGTCGATTATAAAGCTTAGACGAGACCAACCGAAAGTATTGCTGTTTTTAGGGTTTCGTACCCAAAGCGTACCGCAAAAACAGAGGCGTAATAACGGGACCCTATTTATTTATTTATTGGAAAACCAACAGCTTTTCACACTAAAATATACAATGGTAAAGCGATGGGAAGCCAATTACAGGTTCTCACGAGTAGATATAGATTATGTAAGAAGTTAACATGTGCAAACACTAAGAAAAAGTTAGGTAACAAAAAAAAATTTATAGATAAAATAAAATAAGAATAACAAGGTAGTAGGCAAAAATTAAAAATAAAATACACATAATACACTATTATTACTAAGCCTTAGCCTAATTACGATGTCTGTCTGTCTGTTTGTCTGTCCGTCCGTCTACCTACCTTTAAACGGCTGTATCTTTAGAACCGTAATAGATAGCCAGATGAAATTTTGACGGAATATGTAATGTTACAGTAAAGGCAAAAAGTAAAAACTACAACAAATTTTTTTTTTAACGTATTTATGTATTTATTTCCTCTAATATAAAAACGGTTATACGTATAAGTGTCAAACTTGCCATAATTATAGTACACACTCTAAAGTATAATAATAAATAATGACCTAGTATGGGTAAGTGACATTACCAAGTTAAGCAACCCTTACGTTGCTTAACTTGGTCGGTACATGGATGGATGACCGCCTGGGCGTGATGTTGTCTTTTTGTATTTCGTGGTGGTACGGAACCTCAGTGCGCGAGCCTGACTCGCATTTGGCCGGTTTATTTTGTTTGAGCTCTTACTGTGGCGTGACGTCTGATCGCGCTACCACCTTTGAATCATTTATATCAAATGACTCAATCTATGCTCGAAAAATTATATAAATACTTTATTCAATCATCATACTAATATTCTAAATGTGAAGTTTGTTGGTTTGTTTGTTCCTCTTTCACGCAGCAACAGAGCAACGGTATGGCCTGATTTTTTTGTATGGGTATAGTTCAAGGGCTGAAGGTTGACATAGGCTTTATCACTTTTTATCATCATCATCACCATTCATCACTACGCGGGTGAAACCGCGAGGCGCAGTTAGTAAACTATAAATTCAAACATTTATACTTAGTTTCAATTGGTAATGGAAGCTATGTATTTTTAGAGAATTGAACTCGGTCTGGAACTAACTTTGTTGGCACAGCGACTCGAAATGTGTCTTGGCTTGACCTACATTGCTAAAAGGTGGCTCGGCTCTCGATTTGCGCAAATTCCTGCCAGACATCAGCATCAGCAAACGACTAAGTTTATGTGTAATATTGCAGTAAATTTTCATATTGAGATAGTTTCGCTGTATCTTCTGTTAGAAAATGTATTATTTTTAATTTGTAAGTGTGCAATAAAGTATTAAATAAATAAATATTTATTTGTAAAAGTGTAACCTTTACACAAGCCTTCCATACTTGGTTGGACACGTTTGAACCTGGCCTTTGTCCAAAGGGTTAGTTATATTTGCATCTGCTCTCATGGTCAAGCCTCCTAAAATACCACCCGAGTATATATTTTTTTAAACCGTGATGTATTTCACCGCTAGGCCAGGCCAAAATGTCTGTTGCAAACTTGTCACAAAGTCTTTTAAGTAAATTATGTTAATATGATATAATTATTTGTTAGAAAATGACTAATACTATTTCAAACGTAAAATTTAGCTGATTTAAAATATCATTATGCAAAATACGTAGTTTCTAAAGTAACGATAAGCAACGAAATAAATCAGTGACACTGTCTATTCTAAGAAGTTGGTAGACATTGGCCTAGTTGAGTTACAATAAGACTTAAGTCCACACCAAAGTCAAGTGAATAGCAGCCACTTTATTCTAAAGTAATTTTCGAGAAAATAGGTGTCTCGCTAAAGATGCTTTTAGGAAAGTTTTTAAGACTTACATTAATCTGAAAACTTTGCGTACTCAAGTTTGTTTGGAGAAGCTAAGTCATTCAGGGGTCATTATCTACAAAAATGTAGACTGATATTCCATCTTTACACTAAAATGATTACTTAAAAGTAGCAGACGTATTATTATCTCTTTGGACACGATCAGACTACCAAAAAATAAAGCCTGGTACGTTTTACAATGACAAAGGTGTTAATATGATGAAATAATTCTGTGGTCTCATACATCAACACCCCAGCGGTTATCTTAACTCTATTACTTAGCCGCAATCATAATAATAATTATTCTGTAGTCTTCCTCCAGTAAATTTGAATTACGTTATCTCTAAACATTACTAGTAGGCATGGAAAGTTAACGACTGAGGGTGTGTCGGAGGGGAGTTGCAATGAAGGGATGTAACAAGTCTCGTGGGTTGCGTGCTTGTACTTTTTAATGGTAATTGTTATGGGTAGATATAGAAAAGCAGTACATTACATATGCAAAGTGACTCAACAAAAGACGACTGTGTTGCGCAAACAAAATTCATCATCATCATCATCATCATTTCAGCCATAGGACGTCCACTGCTGGACACAGGCCTCCAAAAGGGCCGATTGGAATCGGCCTGCATCCAGCGTTTCCCTGCGGTCTCTTTTAGGACTTCCGTCCATCTTGTGGGTGGATGTCCTACGCTGCGCTTACCGGTCCGTGGTCTCCATTCCAGAACTTTTCGGCCCCATCGGCCATCTGTTCTGCGTGATATGTGCCCTGCCCACTGCCATTTCAACTTGCTAATCCAGTGGGCTATGTCGGTGACTTTCGTTCGTCTACGGATCTCCTCTTTTCGGATTCGATCTCGTAGAGAAACCCCGAGCAAATCCC
Source organism: Agriopis aurantiaria (assembly GCA_914767915.1). Lineage (NCBI taxonomy): Eukaryota > Metazoa > Arthropoda > Insecta > Lepidoptera > Geometridae > Agriopis > Agriopis aurantiaria. The sequence continues at coordinate 5,206,431 of OU611987.1, forward strand.
ACTCCATAGCTCGTTGTGCGACTTTGAGCTTGCTTATGAGGCCCATAGTGACAGACCACGTTTCAGTGCCGTAATCAAACAAAATTAAACAAGGGAAACTAAAAGTGTTATAGTCTGTCCGCACCAAGGACGTTATAAACTAATGGCACGTACAGTCGAAATGACAGATCTGACAGAAATCTGGGAATAGGGTTGTATCATGGTTGTATAGATCGGAATTCATCGTTAGTTTGATCGAAAAAATATGGTTCGCAACTGTCATAGTGATGCTGGCAAAGGCAAACCTACCTTTTGATAAAATAATTTTATCATACACTAGCTGACCCGATAGACGTTGTCCTGTCAAAATTTGTCCGATAAGGTTATGATCATACAAATATCTCATAGAAATAAGCACTCCGGACAAATAAATATTCGGGACATTTTTTGCACATACGGTCATCTGACCCCAAACTAAGCAAAGCTTGTGATATGGCTGCCAGAGACTGGTATATTAATACATACTTAAATAGATATGAACACCCAGATAGAACAAACACAAATGTTCATCACATAAATGTTTGTATGTTAGTTTGTTTATTTAGGTCAATGCAAGGTGAATTAGAACTATTTCTTCCATTCGGAGTTGAATTACACGCTGGTTCAGTTCCGATGACAATGCATTTTTATGGTATGCATGACTTGAATCAACATCAAAATTTTGTAGGGTAACTTGTAGGGTAAGACCAAATAGCAACAAGAGACGAGCATCCATCAAGCTTCCACTCGTTACGAAGCCAAACAGCAAAAAAGTGCAAGGCCCAACGTATAATCCATCGCAGGCGTCCGAAAGTCTATCGAAATACCTGCGCGTGTAAAATCTTTATTTTTCTAACGGGACAGTAGATCGAAACGTGCAGAATTCCTGTCGAAATGTGCCCTCGTTTCTTCCATTTTGGAAAAAAATAAAAAGAAGCGGCTTCAGCGCACCGTCGAAGCGCGGTCGCCTCATAAAAATTGTAGCGCTGGACTGGGCGGAAAATGCCGAAAATGTCGACGATTCTCCACCGCCACTCGCCTGATATTTCTGTGAAATAGTTTGTACCTAATAATAAAAGTGGGGTAGAATGCGCCTCCATTTATTGGTACTGACTAGCAAAGTGGCACCATGAAACATATGCATATAATATTACATTTACAGGATATGCTTTGGTATGCTGCCTCTTTAAGTGTCACGTAGTTCTGTATTTTAAAAGGTTTTTAATGTTGTTACAGGTACTACAGGTTACTGTTGTTGTACTAAAAGGCTGTACGTATTACGATTGGCGATTATTGAACACTGTTCCACGATTTATTGATTTCAATTCTGTTCTACCTATTCTAAACTAAATTTGACAGCTCAATGGGCATCATTATTGCATTGAAATTAAAAGATGCTGATAATTTTGGTGCTATCAGATTAGTAAATTTTAAATAATGGTCGATGAATGACGGAATTTCCGTCAATATCATAGTATTTCGGAAAAATATGAATTGTCAAGTGCATGTCGTGCCTCGCTCTTGGTAGGGTTCTGTAGCTCTATTAAACATAAATAACAATCATCACACCGAAACAGCCTGATGTTATAACAGAGCTACGGAATGTCATTTTTGCGGTTTTTCCGGAACATTTGTTTGACTCCACATAAGCATCAACTTGATAGGCTCTCAAGTTTGACTGATGAAAGTGACAAAATATAGAAGTATTTTGTCTGTGCGCTAGTATTCTATATTATTATGTTTAAAATCAAAGCATAAAAGGAAAGTGATTTAGAAAATCTGTTTTAGAAACCTCATAAGTATCTACTAACCGACCTATAAATATCCTTGGAAATTTAATTTATAGTCTACTAGCTGTGCCACACGGTTTCACCCGCAACATTCCTTTGGGAACCGTAAACTATTTAGGATAAAATCAAATCATAGCGATCCATTGCTCTGTTGTAGCGTAAAGGGGAACAAACAAACACACTTTTGCATTTATAATATTAGTATTAATTTATTGTCTACTAAATTTTTTTTAATACTAATCTTATCCATTCATGCATTTTGTTTTTTTGATTTTCCGATTTAATCTTAGCATTTATTATTATTTATGAATACAAACGTGTAACAAAATTTAGTGGTGGTGGTAGTGGTTTCAGTTGTGGATGTATGGGTTGCCATCTGACTATGACCTAACAATTGGGTGGACTGACCAAAAGACAGAAAAACTTTATGGTTTTTACGTTTTTCTACGAATCCCTAAAATATAATTTTTACATCAACGATAAAATAATAAATAGATTATAAAGGTATAAAAGCCAAAGAAACTGCCAGATAAAACAGATTTCGCGTTATACACGACAAAATTCTTAGGAACATTGATAAAGAAACTCAAATTCTCTTTACAAATACCTAAAATATTCAGTTATATGTTAACAGCAAATTAAAAGCAAATTGGGCTTTGGTAAAATATTGGCAAATAATGGATTCAGATTATTTTAATCTCACGCTAGATTAATATTAAATAGACTTCAACTCTAACATAAATAAAATAGATATTTTTCTGATAAAACGTAGCTATGTAAGCTATTTGTATATAGTTTACATTAAACTTTTAGATAAGACTAGTAAGCAAAGTTTAATCATCATCATCATCATCAGCCAGAAGACGTCCACTGCCGAACATAGGCCTCCCCCTTTAACCTCCACACTGAACGACAGCCTGCCTTTTGCATCCACTGGATGCCAGCGACTCTCACTATGTCGTCGGTCCATCTAGTGAGAGGCGTACCTACGCTGCGTCTTCCGGTTCGTGGTCTCTACTCAAGAACCTTTCTTCCCTATCGGTTATCGGTTTCCGAGCGATGTGGCCTGCCCGTTGCCACTTCAACGTGCAAACTTTAACAGCTATGTCGGTGACTTTGGTTCTTTGGCGAATATCCACGTTTTGGATTCTATCGCGCAAAGAAACTCCAAGCATAGCTCTCTCCATTGCCCGCTGTGTGACTCTGAGTTTTTCCAAAAGGCCAACAGTTAAGGGCCACGTCTCAGTACCATATGTCATCACTGGCAACACACACTGGTCAAAGACCCTTGTCTTAGCAAAGTTTAATAGTCTGTGCAAAAAGAGAATTGTCGTGGCAAAATGGTGAACTAAAAACAGTAAATTTGCACGCGCGCGACCTCAACCCTTCGACGTGACGTTTCTCTTTTTGCACAGACTACCTATTGATAATTTATACAAATAGCAAGCATACATTATACTTTTTAACCCACGAAGAAAAAAGAGGGGTGTTTTATTCAGTAAATTAGCACACGCCCTCAATCCTACGATGGTTCTCTTTTTGCACAGACCGAAAGATATTTTTCAATGTCTTGTGAGTTCAAAACTTATCTTTAAGAGTATCACATTCTATTAATAGACATCAAACTATAGATATATTCTCTCGTTCGTTAATTAATTTACAATCTATAAGAAGCTGACAAAGTTCTCTTGAACCCAATTAACTTTGAAAATCATGACAGGCACGTTTAATCTAATAAGAAATGGCAAGCGCCGATGCCACCTTTGGGCTTTTCTTAAGAGCAGTAACATAAGCAAATCATTTAATTAACGTTTATTATGGGATAGATACTTTGATTTGAGGATGTCTTGTGCTACTGAAATAGACAGTTAAGTTATCTAAATTAGTTTTGATTCTTGCTAGACAGATGTCTTTTTGCAAAAAAATATTGTACTTTTGTAGGTAACAATTTATGTGGTGGTACGGAACCTTCAGTGCGCGAGCCTGTCTAGCATTCGGCCAGATTTATTTTTGCATATGAACTATAAGTTATAGAATGTCACAGCAAGTTTCTTAGTGTGCGTGAAATGATTATGAAATGAAATGACATAGTAGGTGTGCCGTTTTTGCAGTTAAGCGGCATAGTAGTGAAAAAGATTGGCGAAACATGGAGGCATTTAAACAAATTAATTAATTGATTAATTGTGCTAAGGCATATTTTCCATGTTAGTTTTATAAGAGAATTTTACCTATTTCCCGTGAAGCCGTCTTTCAGAAAATACAATACTTGCCCCACTCTACTCTACCGACAAGCTGGTCGTGCTGTCTATTAGTTAGGTGGGTCTACATTATTTTTGGGTCAATAAATCGAAAAATCGTATCGGAAAATACAGAAATAGACCACGTAAGTCCTTACGTATCAATACATTCGTATACCCAATTTTCCTGCTACCAACAGCATTGTGAGATATCCTTCAAGGAAACTTTCATTAGAGTATCCCAAAAGGTTGCCATGGAAAACGGTTATTGTGTAAGGTTAAAATAAGATTGTTGCTGCGCGAATGTTCCAAAAATGAGGATAAATAGCTAATTAGTTACGTAATAAGATGGCGGCTGAATTAATGGAGACCCTTCAGACTTGGTTGGCTTCCTTATTCCCTGGCAACTAAGGTACGGACCACACTCAGGATTAAATAGAGGTAAATTAATTCCAAATTTCTGGCAACACAGGTGAATTAATATAAATTATGAGTTTTGGCGCCAACGTGGAAAAAAACATGTCGGCTCGTTGGATTATTTTCCTAAATTTGTGTATTTTCGAGTGTTAATGTGTACTAAATGGTAAATTATTATTCATTAAGTGCTCGTATATAAACGTGATCGAGTGTGATAAAGTGATATAACGAGGTGAAACGTGTCTTTTCGTGTTGTTTCCAAAACTCCATAGCAGCCTCTCGTAAAGTATCCACCACTTTACAGGGGCATGAGTTTGACTTGACCGTGACTTAGCTTGACTGACTGTGACAATGACTTGTTTGACGCTATTAAGACTATGTAAACTGTTTAAGATTACGACTAAAGGACATTGAATCCACGGTCATGAAAATTTTAACAAAACAAATATTTTTTTTACCTTTGTTGATAGTTACAATATGGTTACAATCTAGGTGTCTTTGTCTTATTTGACCAAATCACGAGTGAATCTTCTTCTAGGCAACCGTGCTCCATCGTAGACTGCATCATCGCTTAACATCAGGCGTTGGCGGTCAAACGCAAGACTATTATTAATTTAAAAAAACTAATATGTATTGTAATTGTTGGAAATCTCCTACTGTATCGAGATACTTCCGTCTAGAGAAATCAGCTTGCCCAAAAGCCAATTTATAACGTCAAGGGTCATTACACTCGTAATTATGTTTATGCGAGTTTTTATGTCCGATTCTCGTAGGCAATTAAACCGATTTGAGGAGACGTCCAGAACACGAGGCCTTATAGACTGAGAACGGCAAATTTAGGCCAGATAAGACTGCTGATCTTGCGATCCAGATACTTTTACATTTATAATATAAATAGCTGTGAATAACTTACGGTTATTCAGGCGGAAGTCTTGATAATTACATTTATATTAGCAAGGATTTTAAAAACTCCAACGATTTAAGGATTTTTTCCTTTCTTAATAAATTCTGATTTTACGAAAACGTTAAACACTTGCTTCAATTTTAAACACACCAAAGATTGAGAGAAATTACTGATTTGAAATCGCATTTTTCGGTCGGACTAACCGCGATCGCCGTTGTCTGATACCTGTGACACCAGGGACATCACAGATACGTTACCGACTTTTACATGCTCTATTAACAGACCTTTTGAAGAACCCCATGTTACAGTTACTCCGAAATATTGCAGGTCCCGGACCGGCTCATTCCACATATTGTAGATGTGAGGCAAAAAAGGTCGCGTAAATCGCATAATGTGCGATTTCTACAGATTTGCACCAAGAGCGATGACGATTGGCATTATGCCACCATATTTAATATTATAAAAGCGAAAGTATGTGTGTGTGTTTTAAAAGTTTATCGGGACTTATATTATTTATTATTTAATTTAGGTAAAAAAGTGTGTATGTTGTCCACTTTCAACGGCTTAATGGATTGTAGTAAAATTGGGTATGGAGGTCGCTCGAACCCTGATTTTACTTTTTCCAGGTAAATAAACGGCTGCTATAGGATAGCGGGTGAAACTGCGGGCGTAGCTAGTTTAATTATAAATTAAATATGTATTCACTAGTTGTTGCCCGCGTCTTTCATTGAACATTTCAATCCCTTTTTACACCCTATTACGACCGATTCGCAAAATCCATTCTTAGTGGACCTCAACGCCCTATGAGGAATCTACTTGTCAAATTTCAGATTTATAAGTCAAGTAACTTTGGAGATTTTGTGATGAGCCAGTCAGTCAGTGAGAAGTGATTTTTATACATCATCCTCATCATCATCAGCCAGAAGACGTCCGCTGCTGAATATAGGCCTCCCCCTTTAACCTCCACACTGAACAACAGCCTGCCATCTGCATCCACTGGATGCCCGTGGCTCTCACAATGTCGTCGGTCCATATGTGTCGGCTTTTATACATATAGATTGATAGCCCGTTGGTCCAGTTGGTAGTGAACCTACCTTCTGATCTTGGGGGCGTGGGTTCGATTCCCACCAAGGACAAACATTCATGTGATGAACATTTGTGTTTGTTCTATATCTGGTTGTTAATATCTATTTAAGTATGTATTTAAAACTATATATGTATGTATATCAGTCTCTGGCAGCCATATCACAAGCTTTGCTTAGTTTGGGGTCAGATGACCGTGTGTGAAAAAAATGTCCCGAAATATATATATATATATATCTGTTAATAGCTTATTTTCAGCACTTTTCACAATTAAAATAATACAATATTATCATAATGATATTTTGTCCACATTGTGAAAAGTCGCAAAAACTTTACCGAAATGAATGACGAACACTGTTATAATTACGGATAATCAATGAGTGGAAATAATGTAAATACCGATTGGGATTTATTTTAATACAATTTTATTACAGCTATAACAGTTAATTAGTTTGAAAATGGTAATTGAGTGCTTGGTTGCAACGGAAGTGCTTGCTGGCTCGACTGCCGGCAAAATGCTGGCATATGCCCAGATTACAACAATCGCTGTGCAGAGTATGCAGCAACTTAAATATTGTGCCAGTGCGGAGCTTTAGCTACAGTTCGTAATGATGTTAGCTCTACCGTAACGTTAAAATTATTGTGTTGACGCCGCTGTCTTGACTCTCCGTTGGTGTTGGGCCTTAAGCTGCGGTCATACATTGGCTTATGATTTGGGTCAAATCTTTGCTACAAAATTTGTAAAGCCGATTAAGTATTGCGCCAAAGTACACACATTGGCTTCAATACCTTTCGCATCTACAATTCACCAATTTCACAAACTGGTTCCCCCGTCACCTTTTCATTAGCGGACGTCCAGACAAAAGGCAAAGCGTCACCTTTACTTGGCCAAAATGCCGTTCATTCACACCATGCGTTTTGCCTCGTCTTTCTTAATTAGAACAGCAAAACAATGGAACGCCTTGCGTCTGTCTGTGTTTCCGCAGCATTATAAATAAAATAAATAATAATAAATCTTTATTTTATAAGTTGGTCCTAAATCTAATGTACATTGATCTTAATAATTTTAATCTTATTTAACAGTTTTAAGACCTGTGTGTTTTGACTATTTCGATACCTTTCCTCTAACTAAGTATAAAACTTGTAAACATAGAGAAAAGGGAATCTACTTGGTCTTTAAGCACGTACAAATTTTCTCAAAGGGATCCTATGAGAAAGATTAAATTTAATTTTAATGTGAACAGTAATTTTAACTATTTTACACTGGTATAGACCGATATTTTATACAGTAGAAATGAGGAAATAGGGATAAGGCCGTTAAGAGTTAGAGTAGTTAAATAAATGCGAGTGTATATTATGTTTGTGCGTGTGAGTGTGTGTGTGTGTGGGGGGTGCATGTGCGTGTGGCGAGTGAGAGAACGGGTGTGCGTGTGGTCTGTATACACGTGTGAGTGTGTGTGTGTGCTACAATACGTGAGTGGGTGTGTGAGCAGTTGTTTGTGAATATTTGTGCGTGTAATTTTGTATGGCTAGCAATTTTTATGACATTGTTTTGAGGATGCTTTCAGTCTCCATATAGTTGTGTTGTAAGAGATATGACTTAAGTTTATTTTTACATTCATTGTAAGTCAAATGATGTAACGGAATATGTTTGTTAATCTTGTTATAAAGAAACGTGTTTAAGAAACAAGTATGTTTTTGTGCATAAGATGTTTTAAAGAATTCTATTGTACATATCTTGTGTTTGCGTCTTTTGGATAATTCTGTTGAAGCAATGTATGCAGAATTTTGGTGTTGATTTAAAAAGACTTGGTATACAAATATTTGTCGTACAGTCAGCACCTTCCAATCTGCATATAGCTGTGCAGTAGGGTACCTAAACGGTCGCCCATGGGCTACTTTAAGTACTGCTCTTTGTGCCTTTTCTAGAGGCAGTAGGTGGGTTTTGCACGCGCCTCCCCAGGCAGTAATGCAGTAGGATAGGAGCGAATAGCATAATGCATAATAGATTGCTTGTAAGTGCTGATTTGAAGCTGCATGACGGATTTTTTAAATATGACTATCAGTTTTCGTGTTCTTTTGACAAGTAAGTCTATATGGGGTTTATAAGAGAGATGTGAGTCTATAGTAACACTTAGATATTTTATTTCTTGGCATCGTTCTAAGTCGGTACAGTTGCAGTTTCGAGATTCATTATTAAGACAATTTGGAACATGTGCAGTTATAGTTCGATGCAGTGCATTAGGTATGTCATTTTTTCGAAGGCTGAAGGTCAAGTACTTGGTCTTGCTTGCATTAATCGTTAGAAGACTATTATATAGTGTTTTGCAGATTGTGTTGAATCCATCTTGTGCATACGAAAAGGTTTCATCCCAGGTCGTCCCTTTACACAGTAATACAGTGTCATCAGCAAATGTTATAATCTTACCATTTTTGACCAGTGTCTGGCAGACATCATTTATATGTACTAAGAATAGAGTTGGTCCAAGGATACTTCCCTGGGGGACTCCAAAAGTAACCGGTTGTTCTGAACTGATGTAATTACCTATTTTTACACACTGTTTTCTACCAGTCAGATAGCTATGAAATAACTCTAACTGTTTACCTCGAATGCCTAAACGCTCCAATTTCTTTAGTAAGACTGGAATTGACACAGTGTCAAAGGCTTTTGCCATATCAAGAAACACCGCTATGCATTTCTCTTTGTTGTCCAACGATCTAACAATATAATCATTTAAGTTTGTTACTGCATCAGAAGTTGATTTGCCTCTACGGAAGCCATACTGGTTGCATGATATTAGCTGATATTTTTCTAGGTAGGATATCAATCTTTTGTTCAATAACTTTTCTAATATCTTTGATAAAGCCGGTAGTATAGATATAGGTCTATAGTTAGTCATCAACGTCTTATCACCACTTTTGTGAATTGGGAAAATAATCGATTTTTTAAAAGCTTTGGGAAACACTGATGTTGAGAAGCTCAGGTTACATATATGAGTTATTGGCGAAAGAAGGTGTAGTTTGTTTTCTTTAATAATACGTGAGGGTATTTCATCCCAACCTATAGAACATTCAGTTTTTAAATTATTTATGATGGTCATAACTTCTTGTTCATCTGTTTCAAGAAGCACGAATGAGTTTAAGTTAGTTGAAGGGTCCGTATATTTGATATTACTACAGTCATGGCTAATTTTGGTAGCTAGATCTTTGCCAACATTTGCTAAGTATGAATTAACAGCATCGGTGCTGGACTTTGGATCCTGATGAGTCTGTATTAGGTCTTGTGGGAGAGGTTTTTTAGGCTTAAAGTTTGTTATATTGCCTATCACTTGCCAGGTTTTTTTTATATCTTTACCAACTTTATTTAATTCATTATATTCATATTCTTTTTTAAGTTGCCGTAATAGTTTAGTGCAAAAGTTTCTATATCGTCTATAGGAGAGTTTTAGTACTTCATCTTGAGGTGATTTGCGCAATTTCGCATGTAGTCTATCCCGGTTTCGTAAACACCGCAAGAGCCCTGGTGTTACCCAGGGTTTTATAGGGATTTTTTGTCTATATTGTTTTACTATTTTAGTATGTTTTTTTATTATTTTACTGAGAATATCAATGAAGAGACTGGTAGCAGCATCGCTATTTGTACAAGCTAAAATTGGGGTAAAGTCTGTTTTTGCAATTTCTTTAGAAATATCTGCATACATTAGTTGTGATTTAACCTCCGGCAGTTCAATTTTTATTTCTATATTTTTTAATGCGATCATGAGTGTATCATGATCGGTAATGCTATTCCTTATTACTAGAGTTACTGCCTCAAGTGACGTTTTTATAAAAGAATGATCCAAGCAACTCAATTCCCTAGTGGGAAATGTGTGCGAAGAGAGAAGACCATGGGAAGCCATCAAATTTAAGTAGTCATCAGCTCGTTTATCAGTTGTTTCTGTTGATATATTTATATTTAAATCTCCTGTGACAACAATATTTTTGTATTTATTTAAATTTTGTAGTATTTTATCCAAAGATTGCAGAAAAATGTCAATGTTATTATAGGAAGGCGAGCGATAAATAGCTACAATGGCAGTTTCTTCATTTATAATGGAAACCAAACAGTTTGCTTGCCTGAAACATGGTTCATAAATATTTGCGTTAGTATTGCTTTTAATGTAGATTACTACCCCATCGTTTTGTATAGGATTATTTATTGTGTGGTGAGCAACATAACCGGGAATGTCCTGTAGCGTTTGATTCTTGGAAATCCAGCATTCAGTCAGTATAATAAGGTCAGGGTCACAACCCATACGAGTAAGAAAGATCTGAAACTCATCCAGATTTTTAGAGATGCTTCTAATGTTCTGGGTTATCATTTTAAGCCGGCCATTTGTATTTGGTAGGTATTTTAAACATTCCTCAGGATTACATACATAAGATTTAGATACCGACACTTCATCTATGTCCTTGCAAAAATCAGTAATATTATGACTCATGTGATCTGGAAAAATATTCTGTAAGAGAGATAAAAACTCTCTTTAGTGGTAAATACATAATTAAATTTTGGGACATAATATGAAGAATTGAGGTATTTATTGTATGTATGTAATTTTAGGTGTATTTTTATATTTTCTAATGTTTGAGTATGTTTTGTATATAATATATTCGAGTTGTTTGTGTTAGTTATATTTTTGTGTGAGCGTGAGTGTTGTGTGTGTTCATAGTGGTGGTGTATCTGTTTTGTGCGTGTAAATTGATGAGTGGCTACTAAACTACGTCGGCCAGAAAGACATAACATGATATACATTGTAAAGCTTAGAGCAATGTAATTTAAGATAACATAAATGAAAACAATATTAATGACAATAGCAGCAACATTTTCTATGTTGTGACTGCGAGCGAGGTCAATCGCATTAGCCTGTGGGTGTTTATTCAAGCTGCATAGCAGACTGTACTGCCACTTCTTGTGACAACTTATCCAGCACGAGCTCAGAAGAAACTTCAATCCGATCTTCGCTATCTTTTTTGCGTAGATAAACATGTCCTCTTGCGGTCCAGCAGTAGGCATAATTGTATTGTTTGGCGATCTCTCTGGCACGAAAAAACAATGATCTTCCACGTTTAGTTAGATTTTCCGAAACATAGATCCGTAGGGGTGGCCCTTCTATATCCAAATGAGTAGTGGTCAATTTAAGTTCATTTGTTGTATTAAAAGTTTTCATACCTTTTAGTATTTGGATCTTTAGTCTAGTTGGAGACAGCTCAACCAGTATAATCCTAGGCAGGTTAGGCTTGCCGGGCAGCCGGCGCAGCTCACGTATTTCGCTCCGATCATACTGGACATTTATTTTCGATAAAAGGTTGTTAATTATTGCAAAGAGTTCTTCCTGGGTTTCTTTCTGTTTCATCGGAATATTTTTTATTTCAATTTTAAAGTTACATGCTTGACGTTGAAGGTCTTGTAGTGTATCTTCCAAGTTATTAATTTTAGTGGAGTGGCTTTCAACGTGTTTTTCTAGGTTCTTTGTCTTTAGGGACATGTTTTTGCAATCTGATGTCAAAGTGTCGACTGCTTTCTCTATACCTATGTTAGAGCTTTTGATGTCTTGGATTTCATCTGATAACGTCTTTATGTTAGCCTGCAGTAAGTTAAACTTGACATCTTGGTCCTCCTTGAACGAAGAAAAGAGACTGGTCATGTGGTCATTTATGTCTAGTTTGAATTTGTTTAATGTAGTTTCCAATACTAGCTCCGGGCTACGTCTTCTTTTGCATCTACGGTTGCTGACATTTGTGTCGGAATCTTGGTCGGCTTCTGACCGGCTATAGCCTGGCATTTTATTCGGCGGTGTACGTTCTAAGCTCATAGCGGACTCTGTAGCACTTTCGACAGGCGTTATTATTTAATGCAGGCCTCGTAGCCGTATAATGTAGCATCAGCCTTAGCGCGTAGTTTGTAGCACTGGTGGCACGCGCCTTGTAGCAGTGACCGCTACAGAATACGTAGCACTTGGTAGCACTTACTGGGTAATAATTTTGTCGATCGAGACAACTTGCTCCCTGGTTCATCGGGCGGACGGCCGACTATGGCGCCAACGTACCTGGGTTCGAATCTCGATGGAAACAATGGGCAGTACGTGGGCCAATAATGCACTAATGATGTTTTTATCAACTCACTATCCACGCAGACGCACAGTATGAAAGCACTCTGTCTCACCAGTGGGTGGAGCCTCCTCGTTCAAAGCCCGCAAGAGGGAGTGGGAATTGCGGTGACCAATCACAAAATAGAAACAAAAACAAAGCGACGCACGTCCACACTCAACAACTGACCAAAGCAGAATGTATTGTAAGCAGAAATTATAATCTTGGAGTGTTCAAGTCTAGGGATAATAGGTTATTACTTTTTATTTAATTTAATTATTGAGGTACTAGAATACAGTCTTAGTAAAAACTAAATTACTAAGCAAACGTGCTCCATCTATGACCACATCATCGTTTTCCATCAGTCGAGATCGAGGTCAAAAGTAGCATAAGTAGTCAGAAGTAAAAAAAAAAAGCATCGGTCGGTTATTCGTGAGCAGACCCAACATGAGGAGCAGAGATGCTTCTCATGGAGAAGCATGTGTAGAGCGGGAAGCGACTTTGGACTAAATATGCCCGCGCGCAATTCCCCCCTTTATTTCCCTCTCCTTTGATTGTGTCACAAAGACCGACACCGCGTAGGTAGGCGTTGGCTACTGGACGCTAAGTCATGTTTATGTCCATGGTCTGTCCAAGATAGCTACATACGTGGGTGTATTGGCTCCAGGATTATATCTTGGTGCAAATATAATTAATGTGAGGCCGCAGCCTTAGTTCGACAAGCAAAAAAAAAAAAGGACAGGGTAGCAGAGAAATAGAGATAAACAGAGTTACTTTGTGTGCGTGCAATAAATATCCCGAATATTTATTTATTTATACTTTTGAACAGATATACCGACAGATATACTTAATTACTTTCGCTTTGTAATACTGTCATTTATTGCTCCACTATTTCCATTGATTTCTGGCTGGTTCATTTCTGGTCTGGCAATATTGTAAAAAGCTGAATAAATACTTTTTTATTATATCACTGAATTATATCGGGGACCGTCTTAGTTTCAATAAACTAGCGGAAGTGTTCAGAATACGTGGTTTTAGTATAGCTTTTTTTGCAATGTTATTGCAGCTATCAGAACTAATAAATGTTTGTACCGGGTCTAAATGGCTGAACATGTCGTGATGAAATTTTGCAAACAAATACTTTTTATACTAGAAAATGTAAGATAATAAGTAAATCGCTCGTCACCTCGGATCGCAGAGTAAAATAAATAGATGAAGTCAAACTTTCATATACACTTTATAACTATCCAAATAAGTCTAATCTATATAAACACACACACGTACATTAGTATACAACTCGTAGAAGTCAGTTTGTAGTCTACTTGAAAAGAGCAGTTTTAGTTCTTACCTACTTCTAGGAGGTAAATTCCAATTCAAAAGACATTATGGGACTTCGGTACTGTGCTTGTAATTAATTCCCTTAATCTACGTTGAAGCCAAGAAACGTTATTAGTTCTCTGAGCCATAATTATTCGAGGGCACATTATAAAGGCGGATGCAGCCAAACGTCTTGTTGCTTCTGATATAAAGCTTTTCTAGACAAGATCTAAGGATTTAATTTGCTTGAAAGCTTCCAACATAACCTACCCACTAGTCTTTAGCTTTCTTGGCGTGTCTAATAACTGAGCTGCTTGGGTTTAAATCAGATAGTTCTGATCTTCTGTGTGTTGATTGTAAGCAAGAAAGCATCTTGGTTTGCGTCTTCAAAGTATTTTCGATTCGAAAAACGATCAAATATTCCATTTTAGGGATACATCCCGTTTATTGAAAACACGGGGGATAAAAATTATGGGCATAGATTCAAGATTCACTCACACAAATCGTTTTTACTTGATATTTTCGCATAGAAATTAATGACTACAGTAAATAGTACCCACGCCGATGTTATGAGGATCTGAAAACAAACCCGATCACGCGAAAGATGGGCACAGGTGCTTCTTAATTCAACGTAGCTAGGTGTTTTACCTGCAACAAAAAACAACAAGAGTTAGGTTAGGTGTATGTACATCGAGTACCTACAGTTAGCATCAATTTTGTTTTGTGATTTCTTAAGGTGCTACGTTTCACCTAAGGTGGGTGGGTATTTCAAATTTTAAACAGTTTTTTTGTCCTTGTAGCTAGACAGTAATTATTTAAAATGACACAGTGTTTGCGCAAATTGTTGGTTGTTCTTTACATTATCATGTACAGCTACTTAACAGTAATGCACCACATTACTTACATTTGTCAATAGACCGTTTGAAACAGCAAAAATTGGTTTATTGACAAATGTAAGTAATAATGTGCATTATAGATAAATAGCTTAACATGATTTCGTAAAAAATTATAATCAATTTGCGCAAAGATCATGATCGTTTACAATAATTACGCCTAGCTACAAGAAGAAGAAAACTGTTTGAAATTTGAAATTCCCGCCATATGTGAAACGTGCCACCTTAAGCTAAACTTATTATCTAATTAAAACTATTGTGATAATATACCTGGTCAACTATTTTATTTTAATTTTAAGAAATGAGTTTAATAGTTTTTTTTAAATAAGTATTTTAGGTTTTATGGTTGTAATGATACGGGCCCGAAATATTAAAATTTATGTAAAATCCTGTTGCCTTGAATAAAAACGGTTTGTACCTTTAATATACATTTAATATATCTGCGTTTTTTCATTTCATTGTGTAAGCATATTATAATAAAGCAGTGAGCTGTCGAAATTAATGAAATTATTTGGTTCTCGCTTAAAAAAAAGAATACTAGAATCTTTATCAATAATCTCATTTTTTATCTACCCCCTCGTTCTGCCCTCGTCATCTAATCCCTGTTATTCATGAGTCTAGAAATAGGAATTTATAGAAGAAGTTTATATCACTATGGAGATCCCCTCCCACCCCCTTTCGTGCTTACGTAATACTTGAGTGGCCTCCGAACAAATTTTCTTGAATCAAAACCAGTCCTAGCGCACTCCGCACTTTAGGTATGAAGGGTCCCTTTAGGGTATACAAGATCTTTGGTATGAAGCTACAAGTACGTGGCTGGAACCGTCAAAACTCCCGCGTGATAGACAGAGATAAACGCAACGATAGATAGAGAGGTTAATATAGCTGTAGGTAGTTAGCGCTCGCACGTCCTGAACTGCACTTTATTGTGTAGTAATAAGAGTCGCTACTCATTTAAAGGATTTTGCGGAGTGAATCTTCTGTACTTGTACTAATACGTATTCAGTGTCAATACTAAGAACACTCTTGATCAAGTCACTTTTTAAAAACTAAATCAATATAGGTTCTGCCGTTTGGGAGCTATGATGCCACAGACAACACACG
Organism: Agriopis aurantiaria; assembly: GCA_914767915.1. Classification (NCBI taxonomy): domain Eukaryota; kingdom Metazoa; phylum Arthropoda; class Insecta; order Lepidoptera; family Geometridae; genus Agriopis; species Agriopis aurantiaria. Next base: position 5,222,320 of record OU611987.1, read on the forward strand.
TTAAAACTACAACACTCTTTTGCGTCGGGGTCTTAAAAATCGTGACACAGTATCGATAAATACTACAGCTATGGCAACTTAAATGTGGTAGCGTGGTGAGGCTTTATAGACCGGTCCCTACTTCAAAATCGAAGTCCATCTACGATTTATTTTTCGATAGTCCAATTATTTTGGGGCACGTTAGTGGTGTATAAATCTGGCCGGTTCTAGGTGCGTGCGGACTCCGACAGCTTCGTAATAGCTCGGACGGGGCGTGGGCCGATAAGGCTGCGAATTTATTAGCGCTTATTTTGATTGGAGATTGAAGGTATAAATACCGAGTTCTCTATAAAATATCAGTTAAATAGGTAAGTATTGTACTAGCTATGCCCTGCGGTTTCATCCGCGTTATATCCGAGATAAAAGTAGACTAAGTGACTCTTTTTAACATAAGCTATCTGGCAGTGAAAGATAAAAATAATGCAACCTCCTTGAAGCAACCTGCTTTGTACCGACAGCAACTTCCATTGACTTAGATGAAAATTTATATTTTTTTCTATGATATAATAATATGTTATTGTATAGACTCCTATTATTCTTGGTTTTTGTAGGGAAAATATTAAACTACCTAAAAAAATATTCTGTTAAGAGGGGGCAACCGAAATTTTATGCTAATTTGCCATGATATTCTAACTAAACCAAATATCCGATCACCGTAATAATTGATATATGTGAATTTTCAATTCATTTTCTTTCCGCCATTAAGACAGAAACATAATAGCAAGATATTTACTCGATACTTTAATGTTTTGAAAATGGTGCCTTTTTGCTAATTTTTTTGATTTTACTTGGAAAGTACTTCAGTTACATATCTAAAATAAATACTCACCGAAGGAAAATATAGTTTGTTTTCCAGTGTTAAGACAAAATTTACCTAGATTAATTAGTACTCTCATAATAAATTATATTCGATTTGAGACTTACGTCCTTTAGTTCTAAGCAACTATTCGGTCAAACGGCAAGTCCGATATTCAGTCTTATTCTGTTGCGCTTTGCATCTAAATAGCGAAACATGCTCCGTTTAACCTCAGTACCGCACTGTGCCTCAACGGGGAAGGACGCACGCGCTTGCTTTTCGCCTTGGTTTTATCTTCCGAGTGCGATTATATCAACACCTACTGTATTTTCAAACAAAGGATAATATAAAAAATCGATGGCTCGAACGCGACCACTTGATGCGGCTACCAAGTGGTGACAATGACCTTAGAGCACAGACTAGGTAAAGCTACTACGAAAAAATAACATAGATACAAATAAAATGGATACGACTAGGCCCTAACGAATCCATTATTATGTATGCTCAGTAATATAACTATTAGAGTCGGAGTGTTTCTTTGTGACAGACAAACAGACAGAGAGAGAGAGAGAGAGAGAGACGGAGAGAAGCAGAGAGAGAGAGTCAGAAAGATAAAACTAAAAATTAAATGACATTATAAAATAATTTAGATTCATTATAATTTTATAAAATTAAAATTAAAAATCATTTAAATTAATGTGATGGTTAATTTGACTTGAGAGTTCCATCCACATTTTCTCACGTTTTTACGAGAAGCGGCTTTCTGCAAAAGGAGGAAGGTTCTCAATTTTAACAGACAAAAAATAGCTTGGTAATAATGAAAGCAAAAAAACATCTAATAAAAAAATATTTAAATGTGGAAAGTCAAACAATAGGTACTTATGTTTTTAACCGACTTCAAAACAGGGGCAAGGTTCTCAATTCAACCGGTATAAAAAAATACTAGTCGAATTGAGGACCTTCCTCCTTCTTTGAAGTCGGTTAAAAACATAAGTACCTACTGTTTGACCAGTTGGGTTGGCTCGGGTATGTGCTGGTAAGGGGAAATGCACAATACACTAGCGGGACTACTTACCTTAGTCAAAGTCAAATACTACTTACCTTTTTATCCGACTTCAAATAAGGAGGAAGGTTCTCATTTACCTTAGAGTACCTTCAATTCGACCAGTATTTTTTTATACTGGTTGAATTGCAGTCCACCACTGCGGTGCAACAATGCGGTGCAACACTGCGTTGCAACACTGCGGTGCAACAGTGCGGTGCAACAGTGCGGTGCAACAGTGCGGTGCAACAGTGTGGTACAACAGTGCGGTACAACAGTGCGGTACCATCTTTAAATATTTTGAATCAGTAGCATAAAATACGAGTTTCTCAGATCAAACGCTAGGTGGCACCACCAGTATTTCAGCAAAGTGAAGTTATATCAAAAAATAAATAGCTATTTTTGAATATTTTGAACTAATTGGTTGGAAACATAGGTGAGTTTTTTTTTTGAGGATTAGGTGAGGTTTTGCGTGATTTGCGTCCAACACTAGATGAGAGCATTTATATTTCAGAGAATCTTGACTTGTATCGTAAAATATTTCTGCCATCCTTGCATATTTTAAATCAGTAACGGTGATTATAGATTGTTCAGTTCTAATACTAGAAGACATCTTCAATATTTCAGTGAAGACGTTAAATCAGAAAATATTTCAGCCATCCTTGAATATTTTAAGTCTGTGGCATCGATTAATGGCTGCTGAGGTCTAAAGCCAAACGACGGCACCAATATTTCAGAGATTTTGAGAAGTAGCTTCACTAACGAAATTTCTTTATTTAATTCAAATCCGAAAATATTTTGACCATCACTACATATTTTGAGTTTTATTCAGTGGTAAATGATTTCACAGGGTGAGTATTAGGGAACTAACGCAGTATTTTTCATACATTTTGGGTAATGAGAAGCCACAGGCAAACCACGGCAAAACTTATCTCAGATGGCGCCACCTTCGCTGGTGCTGTCATTTGTGGCTTATTTGAGGTTATAAACATTGCTCTTGAATGAAACAATAAAAATAAACTTTGCCTTTAAACAGTAAAATGTTTCTTATATTTCAGAGAATCATGACTTGTATCGTAAAATATTTCTGCCATCCTTGCATATTTCAAATCAGTAACGGTGATTATAGATTGTTCAGTTCTAATACTAGAAGACATCTTCAATATTTCAGTGAAGACGTTAAATCAGAAAATATTTCAGCCATCCTTGAATATTTTAAGTCTGTGGCATCGATTTATGGCTGCTGAGGTCTAAAGCCAAACGACGGCACCAATATTTCAGAGATTTTGAGAAGTAGCTTCACTAACGAAATTTCTTTATTTAATTCAAATCCGAAAATATTTTGACCATCACTACATATTTTGAGTTTTATTCAGTGGTAAATGATTTCACAGGGTGAGTATTAGGGAACTAACGCAGTATTTTTCATACATTTTGGGTAATGAGAAGCTACAGGCAAACCACGGCAAAACTTATCTCAGATGGCGCCACCTTCGCTGGTGCTGTCATTTGTGGCTTATTTGAGGTTATAAACATTGCTCTTGAATGAAACAATAAAAATAAACTTTGCCTTTAAACAGTAAAATGTTTCTTGACAGTGGCGAATCTCAGAAAAAAGTTAATGTTTCCTTAGCTGGTAAAAAAGCGAATCTTTTGGCAAGGTAGGTATGCAATAAAATTATCAATCACTGCGTTGCAACACTGCGGTGCAACAGTGCGTTGCAACACTGCGGCGCAACAGTGCGATGCAACACTGCGTTGCCACACTGCGTTGCAACACTGCGTTGCAACACTGCGTTGCAACACTGCGGTGCAACACTGCTTTACAACACTGCGGTGCAACACTGTGGACCAAGTAGACAGAGACACTAAGATTATACAAGTCGCATTGAGAACCTTCCTCCTTATTTGAAGTCGGATAAAAAGGTAAGTAGTTACTACTGTTAGACCGGCCGGGTTGGCTCGGGTAGGTACTGGTAGGTCAAACAGTAGGTATATTAGGCCGACTTCAAATAATGAGGAAGGTTCTGTGAAGGATGATGATGATATTTTTTAGTAAATTGAATTGAATGGAATGGAATTGAATTGCATTGCATTAAATTACATTAAATTAAATTAAATTAATCATACTTAAATAGATATTAACAACCAGGTATACACGTAGAACAAACACAAAATGTTCATCACATTAATTTTGTCCTAGGTGGGAATCGAACCCACGCCCGAAGCTCAGAAGGTAGGTTCACTACCAACTGGACCAACGGGCTTTCGGGTATTTCGTTTCGCGTGTTTCGTTTAGTATAGTATAGCATAGCGTAGCGTAGCATAGCATAGCATAGCATTAGTTTAGTTTAGTTTGATTTAATGTTTAACGATCTCTGACTCTCTGTCTCAAGCGTAAAATTTTAATTTGAAAATTAATTTAGGCAATTTCAATTTAATTTATATAATTTATTAATTTTATATTGATATTGTAGAAAACTTAAAAATTAAGTTTAAAAATATACAACTAACACAATTTTGAAAATTGAAATAAACAATTTACGGTTTTGCGCGCCGCGACCGAACCCAGCTAATCGCCAAAACGCCAACATTATGCTTATCCTGTGTTTATTACTCCTTGCCGCATGACGAGTTCGACTACGCGAGTTATGTGTACTGGAGCTGCGCGCGACTGCCGCGCTGCCGTGGTTGTGTTTCACACTAATGCGGGTGATGCGAGACGCGCGGGTGAAATCAGAAATTTTCCTCGCTTTATACGCACTCTTAATCCGATCGCTACTAAACTTCACAGGATCGTGCGCTTAGCTAATCTTAACATTTCCAGAAAATTTCATCAAAATCAGTCCGGCCGTTTCGGAGTCCATGTTATGAAGCAAACAACTATAACGCCTATGCAATGCAATTTGATAGCCCCGTTGGTCCAGTTGTTAGTGAACCTTCCTTCTGAGCTTGGAGGCGTCGGTTCGATACCCACCTAGGACAAATATTATGTGATGAACATTTGTGTTTGTTCTATATCTGGTAGTTAATATCTATTTAAGTATGCATTCAAAAATATATATGTACCTATGTACATATCAGTCCCTGGTAGCCATATGAACCCAAATGACCGTGTGTGCAAAATTGTCCCGAATATTTATTTATTATCTATACTATAATATTACAAAGAGGAAAGATTTGTTTGTTTGTTTGTTTATTTGTTTGCATTGAAAAAGCTCCGAAACTACTAAACCGATTTGAAAAATTCTTTCACTGTTGCGAAGCTACACTATACCCGGTTGACATAGGCTATATATCTGTACCCGTGCGAAGCCGGGGCGGCCTACCAGTTTATTTATAAATGATCTTACGCCTATGCATTATTATACATCGGCTTCGTCCTCGAGATCAGCAAATAGGTAAACACATGTAGTAACGCACAGCGATCGCCATTTCGCACTATATTGAGAGTAAGTTCATACGATATTACTCAAACCCGTTTTTTTTTTTTTTTTTGTTTTACCCGATCGCTCGTCTGACAGTTTGACACCAACGTTCATTCGCGATCTAGTGCTCGGCCATACCGCACGCGTCTGTCCCGATCAACTTTTAAATCGTAATATCGAAAATTACAAAGAAGATGCCTAAACGTAAAGGCAGTGCCCAAGATTACGAAATTTTACATAAAAAATTAAAAGAAATCGAAAAGGAGCTTCAACGTAAACAACAAGATGTGAAAACAACACGACATCGTTCTCGTCGCCGTGCCAGAGTGCTATCCAGTTCATCGTCTTCGTCGGAAACAAAATCTCATAACAGTGAGTAATCTTTGTAACCTCAGATTATTATCAAAATCTTCTATCATGAAATTGCATCTGGTATTGTGGGCAGCTTCTGGGGCTGTCTCGTGCCACTTATATAGCGTTGCGGGTAGTTTTTTGGGGCTACCTCTTCACTATCTAGACTTGCTTTTCGAGCAAGCGTGTCCTTTTCATGAAAAGAAAACTAACTTCTGGTAATGTGGGCAGTTTTTGGGGCTGTCTCGTGCCATTTTTATAGCATTGCGGGTAGTTTTTGGGGCTATCTCTTCGCTATCCCGGCTTACTTTTTTCGAGTATGCTCGTATTTTCATGACAAGATAACTAAATTCTGGTAATGTGGGCAGCTTATGGGGCTGTCTCGTGCCAACCACGTTTATCCTACCCTACACCTTCCAAGTAATTCTTACGCGGGAAAATGTAACATTACTATAACATTGCGGGTAGTTTGAAGACTATTTCTTCTTTATTATTACGAGGGTTTTTAACCTATACAATACAAATATTTTCAGGTGGCTCATCGCCACATCATACTGAACCAGAACCGGATCTGACTCCTGCAGACCAGATTCCGGCGAGTTTACCAACAGAAATTCTACAAGAAAGCGCTCCCACGCCTATTTCAGGAGTGGAGGTACCTCCCATAGAGGAAGGTTTGGATGACGAAACACTCGAAATTCTTGGAATCGACCCTACTAAGACAATAAAATATGGGAAAAATGTTCAAAAAGAGGTTGCTATTCGTTTCGAGCATACGGCAACCTCCGGTTTATCGAAAGATGAACGTAAAGAACTTATGAATAAGTATCTTATTCCCGAAAATTGCAAGCTCATTGGAGCCCCAACCTTGAACCCTGAAATCAAGGCTGCCTTGTCTGAGATGGTAATAAAGCGTGACAAGGCCATTATAGCTAAGCAGCATATCCTGGCTGCAGCAATCTCTAGTCTCAGCGAGGCGATTACCCACATTTTGTCATCTAAAGAAAAAGACAATGAACTCTTGCGAACTCTCATGAATACAGGACGTGCATTATGTGATTGTCAACACAATGATAGCGTAACGAGACGTAATTTTATACTATCATCTGTTAAGAGAGATATGAAGGAGTCACTTCAAAACTCAAAGGTTGACGAGATGCTATTCGGGCACAACCTTTCTGAAACGCTTAGAACAGCTAAAGCTATTAACAAATCTGGCGCAGAGCTGAAGCCTCTTGCACCGAAAGCTGGTACCAGCAAACAGAATTCGTCAACAAAAAACTGGAAAGGACCCAATATGAATCGGAAACCACCACCGAGGACAACGAGTGCGACGCCTTTAACAGCTGCAATGCAAACGAGGAGCCAGCCCGCGAGCTCCTTCAGGCAGTCGCACGGTCAGCGACAACCGCGCGGCGCGACGCACAGCCGCCGCTAGTGCTCGCGCTTGCGACATCACCAGTGGTAAAATAAGCTGGGAGACTTGCTAATTTTTATGATCAATGGCTACGCCTAACTAAAGATCCAGTCATCCTTTCGTATATTGAAGGTTATAAAATACCTTTTTTATGTCCTGTATTCCAAAATGACATTCCAGCGTTAAGAGAATGTTCTAGTAACGAACATCCTTTTTTTGTTGAAGCTATTAATGATTTGATAAATAATGGTGCAATTTCAAAATGTCAACCATGTGAAGGGCAGTTTATATCAAGTGTATTTTTAGTATCAAAACCGAACGGCAAAAGGAGATTTATATTGAATCTAAAAAAATTGAACAAATTCATTGACACTAAACATTTTAAACTTGAAGATTTTCGAACTGCAATAAAATTGATTTCAAAAAATTGTTTTATGGCAAAAATAGACCTTAAGGATGCTTATTTCTTTGTCAAAATTCACCCAGACTTTAAAAAATATTTAAGATTCAAATGGGATCACGTTCTTTATGAGTTTAACGTTCTGCCGTTCGGTCTTTGTACTGCGCCTTACGTCTTCACTAAAATCATGAAACCAATTGCTAAAGTTCTTCGTTCGGCTGGTTATTTATCTACTGTTTATTTGGATGATTGGTTTTTAATTGGACAATCTTACGATCTCTGTTTAGAGAACGTAAATCAAACCAGAACATTACTAACATCTTTAGGATTCATCATAAATGATGACAAAAGTATTTTAGTTCCAAGCAAAGATTGCTTATTTCTCGGATATAATATTGACTCGAAAAATTTTCACGTACGTCTACCCTCCGAAAAAGTTGAAGTGATTAGTAAACAAATCAACAAAATGTGTTCATTGAAAAAATGCAAAATCAGAGAATTTGCGCGGTTTGTTGGATTGCTTGTTTCGGCATGTCCAGCTATTGAATATAGTTGGCTGTATACGAAATTATTTGAACGAATTAAATTTCTCAATTTACGCAAAAATAATGATAACTATGATGTATTTATGAATGTACCTGATTCTTTATTGCCAGATCTATCATGGTGGAAACATGCAATCAAAAATTCCGTAAATAAGATTAAACATGACACCTACGATTTAGAAATTTTTTCTGACGCCTCAACTACTGGGTGGGGTGCTGTACAAGGTAACAATAGAGCTAGTGGAATGTGGAGTGATTCAGAACGTGCTATGCACATAAATTATTTAGAAATCTTAGCTGCATTTTTTGGACTAAAAATATTTGCGAGAGATTTAACTAACTGCCAAATTTTATTGAGGATAGATAACACTACCGCTATCTCATACGTTAACCATATGGGGGGGATCCAGTTTCCACACCTTACAGAGGTGGCTAGAAATCTTTGGCAGTGGTGCGAAAGTAGGAATATATATGTTTATGCCTCTTATATTCGTTCAGCTGATAACTCAGAAGCGGACGCTGAATCTAGGCGAATTCACCCAGATATTGAGTGGGAATTAGCATCTAATGCGTTTCAACACATTGTGAACATTTTTGGTCAACCAGAAATAGATCTTTTTGTAAGCAGGTTGAACAAAAAATGTGAAATTTACGTTTCATGGTTCCGTGATCCGGATGCATATACAATTAATGCTTTCACATTTAAGTGGACAAATATTTACTTTTACGCTTTCCCACCCTTTACAATAATTCTGAAAACGTTACGTAAAATTATATCAGACAATGCCAGAGGCATATTGATTGTACCTTTATGGCCTACTCAGCCATGGTATCCTATTTTCAAAAGCCTGGTTGTTTCACAAACTTTGATTTTCAAACCGAACGATAACGTATTAAATTCTTATCATTCCAGCAACCGCAACATGCACAACCGAATTACCCTGGCTGCTGCAATATTATCAGGACGGCGTTCTTGAAAAGATCCACACCCCCTTCCACCTTAGATCTTATGATGTCTTCCCTGTCACAAAACTCGCTTAAACAATACGATGTTTACCTTAAGAAGTGGTACTGTTATTGTATTCAAAATGGTGTTAATTTATACAATGCTGGAATACCAGATATTCTAATTTTTTTAACGAATTTATATAATAAAGGATTGCAATATGGAAGTCTAAATACTTGTCGCTCTGCGCTATCTTTGGTTATAGGAGAACACGTAGGATCAGACCAAAGTATCAAACGACTTTTCAAAGGCATATTTCGCTCTCGTCCCTCTATGCCTAGATATGAAACGACATGGGATCCATCTCTAGTATTAACCTTTTTAGAGAAGCTCTATCCCCATGACAATTTATCACTCGAAATGATCACAAAACAACTTGCAACCTTGCTAACTTTAGTTACCGCACAAAGGGTACAAGCGTTAGCCAAAATTAATATTAAAAATATCTCGTTTACAACGACAAGAGTGTGTATTATAATTACAGAATTGATTAAAACTTCACGAGTTGGTTGCCCTCAACCACTTCTTATTTTACCTTTTTTTGAACAAAAGCCTGAAATATGCCCTGTAAAAGTGTTGCAAGACTACTTACGCAAAACAGAACCTTTGCGTAAAGACGTCGAAAGTCTATTTATAGGCCTTAAAAAGCCACATAGTGGAGTATCCAGCCAGACGTTAAGTCGCTGGATTCGGAGCACTCTGGGCAAAGCCAGCGTGTCAATGTCCTCGTTCAGTGTACACAGTACACGTCATGCCGCCGCTTCATGTGCACACCGCCTTGGCGTGAGCCTTGACGTTATTAGAAGAACAGCCGGCTGGAGCGCCACTTCAAATACCTTCTTTAAATTTTACAATAGGCCGCTAAACACGTGCAATGATGAATCATTCGCTCGTGCAATCATTGATAATTGTGATAATAATGCTGAAAATTAAAATACATTACTTTTCGTCATAAATAATGATTTTTATGATGTATGCTAATTTACTAAGGATATGCTAATAAAGATAACCTTTTTAATTTATTAAAACCATGTTTATTCTTATGATACCTATAGTAGATACCTACCTAATACAGGTCATTATAATTCCTGAATAATATTTCACGGGAATCTCTAAAGATCTACATGTGTTTACCTATTTGCTGATCTCGAGGACGAAGCCGATGTATAATTAATGATTAAACGAACTTACCTGTAAGTGAAGTTCTATCGTAATTATACGGAGGCTTCGTCCGAAGAGATCAGCAACCCACCCTTTAAGAACATAATTAATTTGACCCTTCCCTAATCGTGAAATATTATATCAATATCTAAACTAAATGAACGTTGGTGTCAAACTGTCAGACGAGCGATCGGGTAAAACAAAAAAAAAAAAAAAAACGGGTTTGAGTAATATCGTATGAACTTACTCTCAATATAGTGCGAAATGGCGATCGCTGTGCGTTACTACATGTGTTTACCTATTTGCTGATCTCTTCGGACGAAGCCTCCGTATAATTACGATAGAACTTCACTTACAGGTAAGTTCGTTTAATCATTAATTATTTCCTTCAATTTCATTCATACGACTTTCTGAACGTACACCTACAAGGCAATAACAATTCAGAAAGGGTAATATCGTCAATGATATCGAACTTTGCATTTGGACATTGCTTTTATATCAGTTCGATCCAATTTAGCTAAAAGCTGATCCGAGCACCGTCAGCGATCCATACCAATACTATTTCAACTTCTGCATTATTTGTTCGCTACAAATGTGACTGAAATACCTATTCAGCCTTTTTAGTGTTCCGTACCCAAAAGGTAAAAACTGGACCCTATTACTAAGCCTACGATGTCTGTCTGTCCTAACTTTAAACGGCTGTATCTTTCGAACCGTAATAGATAGCCAATTGAAATTTTCACAGAACATGTAACGTTGTGGTAGATTAATTAACAAATAATAATTAATAAATAAAACCTATTTTTGTATTAGCTCTAATGTATAAAAAGTAATATGTAGTCATCAAACTTGGCGTGATTATAGTAAACACTCTAAAGTGTAACAACAAAGAAATAATGGCCAAGTGTGAGTCGGTGACAAGTTAATGTTCATTACTAAGTTGTAACTGGTAATTTTGTTATTGAATTTTGTGGTGGTACGGAACCCTCAGTACGGAGCCCGACTCGCACTTGGCCGGTTTATACTGTTAACCCCCGACACTAATAGAGGGGTGCTATAAGTTTACCGTGTGTCTTTGTGTTTATGTGTCTGTGGTATCGTAGCTCTGATTTTGATTTAGTTTTACTTGTTTGAAAGGTGACTATCGAGAGTGTTCTTGGATATGATACAATAGAATCTGATCAGCCAGTTGAAGATTATCGGCTCTCATCTGGGGATATCAAATTTAGTTTTTTTGGCAATGACACTACCAGCTGCACTACTAGTAGTTAAGTGTCGTCTACAATTAACGACACTGACCATTTTGAATAAAAATGTACAGACAATACAAAAAGTAGAGGACTGTGATATATTATGATCTATTTAAAAAAAACATATTTTTTTAAGAAATTTGGACCTGATTCTTGGTTGTACAATTCAATATTATACTTAAGTTAATTTAAAGTAAACTATGAAAAACGGTTTAAATATTTCAGTAGAGACTTAAAAATAGAATAAGTGTGAAACTAAACAGAAATTAAAATTTAAAACACACGCTCATGTATAGTCAAGCATAATTTAGACAAAAAAATGCCGAGCTTGTTTTCTAGTAGTATTAAAAGGAAAGTTGTAACGTTGTAAAGTATGTGACCCTTTAATAACCAAATCGTAAACTAGCAACAGTAAATGTACGTTATTTTAGGAAAATAAAAGAGTTTTTCTAATCCAAATGTTTTATGCCCCAAATATTCAGCTCGTCTTTTAGGGCCTCTCAACGAAGTCCCTTTTATGGATCATACGTAGAAGGAAATTTATTACGTCGTCATTCCACTAAATTTCTTCAGAAATGTTACAGGCTAAAACGGAACGAGGGTTGGCAGATGTTACTCAGGCATGTGAGATAAAATAATACATAATTATCTTTGCAAATACTTAAACTGAAGAACATGAAAATTTAATTACCTTTTCACTCAAATACTAAACTTGGTGAAACAAAGAACCCGAGAGTGGTTTAGTCCTAGATTTTTTAAGGTTCCATAGAAAAATCCTAATAGTTTCGTCGCAACCGCTCGTCCGTCTGTAAGTCCCATTTATTGAGCTGACATATAGATACACAGACAGATAGAGTGATGGTGAACGACTGGTAGAATCACAGAAGAGAAAAAAAAACCTGCTTCTCTTTTCTGTGGGTAGAATGTACGCTTTACAATCTGACGGCACCGGGTTCGATCGTCGGTCCTTCACCAATGACTTATTTGGTACCTAAATAAATTATGTGCTGTTTTGGTGGATTAGGGCCCACTACACCCCTCCTTCCCGGCACTATCGTATGGCGCTTGTGATTGGTGACTCAAAAGTCATTCGTTCAATTCGCGCCTAGGATTATCCCGCTCGAAAAAGGTACAGAGTTTACCATAATACCAAAACTACCCAAAAAAAAAAACATAAATAAGTCACATTTCATTTTGATTAGTTACTCCAACGTACACCTACTGTGGTATTCCGGCGAGAATGGAGAATCGATCAACGAAAGAGCTGCAGCCGGCACCGACGCCCCAAGGGGCTGAAATATTCCTTGCAATATTCGCTGGATAGATTGGTCAAGCAGTCAGACGTTTGGACATGAGGTCCATTTCCAAGAGTTGCAAGAGATTGCCGACGGTTGTCAGGCAAATACACCTAGTACATTTCTGTCATTAAAATTCTAGATTACATAATTGACTTTATGAAATACTAGCTGACCTGACAGACGTTGTCCTGTCTTAGAACTGTCAAACACGCAAAGTCAAAATTGTAAATTTTATTTTTTTACACCTTGGGTTACATTATTGGAGTTTTAGTAAGGATCCCTATTTTTTTTGAAAATATAATATAGCCTATGTTAACCGGGGATAGTGTAACTTCCCAACAGTGAAGGAATTTTTCAAATCGGTTCAGTAGTTTTGGAGCCTATTCAATGCAAACAAACAAACAAACAAACAATCAAATCTTTCCTCTTTATAATATTAGTATAGACTAGCTGTAGCTCCTTGCAACCTCCTTTGTAGCTAGATCAACCTCTTTTGACTTAGATGACAATATTTTTTTTCTATGATGTAATAATATGTCAATAGACTTCAATTAAAGAGGCCATTAAATAAGAGTTGAAGTTGTTCATGGTTTTTTTTGTAGGGAAAATAATAAACCACCACAAAAATAATTCTGTTATCTGATCGGTACCAAACTTCACAGGATTAATCGCTGAGATAATAAAGATTTCCTGAAAATGTCATTATAATCAGTCTAGCCGTTTCCATAAGAAACTTACATATAAACAAACATCGCCTTTCATATATATAGAAGAAGAAGACAGATTACTTGGCATTGGAGGATAAATGCAGTACTGTGGGATAAAGCTCGTGGTAATTTGCTGATGTTCCATGTTTCATATCATGTACACCAACAGCAAACAAGCGAAAACGGCAGGAAAAACCACACGCGCTTTCAACGAAAATACTTTAGAAAAGTCAGTCATATTCATTCCGAGTCAAGATGAAGGGCTCGAATTAAGTTAGACAGATATTGTTATGTGACAAGATGACAAGGGTCGTGTTGGATCATTGTACTAGGCTACCCTACGTACCTTTGTTACGTTCGCACATTTATGTTTTAACTTGAATCATTTTTGGTTCGCCGACTCGTGAGGTAAGCTCTACAGATAACATTAATAAATTGAGCTTGGCTTTTGTTAATATGATACAAAAATTTAATTCATATTTCATTCAACGTTATAAATTCACCGAAATAAGCCTTCGAGCGGTCTCAACAGTCTGATATTACTGGCCAATCACGCAATAAAAACTTATTGAAATAATTAGGTAAATTATTAATTTTAATAAAGTACAAGCATTTTTGTATTCGTCTCAGCAAACCCTTTCACATGATACATATAATATCATGATGGACATGGTGGTAGATTTAAACAAAGTCCGCCATCTTGAGGCGTCTTAGCATCTTAGCATATTAACAATCCCTTTAATTTGATTTCCATATCATGGAGGTGCGTAAAAATAACTAGTCTGCCATCTTTGGGTGTCTACCATATTCGATTTAGAATGATCTCACTTAAGTAACCATGCATTGTCATCCGAACTAAACCTGCATGCAAAATTTCAGCTAAATTGTTTAGGGGTAACCGTTTCAAAATTCAGTTGCAAGATTTGATCCAAACCAACAAGCAAGTTAAATAAAAACTTGTTAAAAAGGTTTCTTACAGCAATCACATTCTCGTAAGTCAAATAAAAAAACACTTCCCAACGCAACAATTCTAAACCGACTTAGAATGTTCAGGAATGGTTTTCTACTTACAGTGTAGGAATTTGATTTGTCGGATCGGTGAAAATCGAAAGGCGCCGTAAATGGATAAGTTAAGTTCCAAACATGTATGTTTAAAAGGGTTTACCCAAGAAAAGGTTAAAGAAATAACAAATGTGGTTTATCCAGCGAAATTAAAGGTTTTGGTCCCGAATACGGGACTTCAAAGCAATTGTATGAATCAACCGCGCTATATCGAGTAAATCCATTACGCAATAAACTAATAAAAAAACTTCACGTGACGGGAATCAAACGTTTTACCCTTACATGGGTTTATAGGCGGAGTCTATACTATAACAGGCTATCGCCACGCTAGAATTAAGTGGTTCAAGATTTTAAAGCCAGTTTTACTGCAGCACAGTTAGATTTTATTACGGTTTTACACGACAACATTGCTTTGTGTTGTAAGGGTAAAAAATAATAAAAGTAAGGATAACAGAAATGTTTACCATAAAGAGCGACATTATGTTTAGAAAAATACAAATACAAAAATATTTATTTGTCTCTTAATAACAGATATACAAGCTAGGTGAATCTCTGACTCCTATGCTAGGTAGATTATCTGTATTATAGGAGTCAGTGTAAAGTGTAAAGTGTAAATGTATACTGCGTTGCAGTTCCATATATGTATTTATGTACATAAATGAGCGATAGTGGCCACAGTCAGTCAGTAATCTGACGGCACTAGGTTCGATCCTCGGCCCTGCACCAATGACATATTTAATACTCAAATAACAATAATAATCAACTCCTCAAAATGAACAACACTTGGTTTAGGCCCGTGGTGTTTCATCTACTACCGAAACTCATTAAATTTCGGGAAAAAATAACACTTGAACATTTTATATTTTTATAGGCAATATTGTAAAAAAACTTAAATTTAAGAAGAAAAATAAATATGTGTATAATAATAATAAATATTTGGGACATTTTTGCACACACGGTCATCTGACCCCAAACTAAGTAAAGCTTGTGATATGGCTGCCACTATATACTGCCACGGATATACAAAAAAATATATATAAATAAATTATCTAGTTAGAAAAAAAGTTTTTGATAGATCCATAATTTTAAAATGGGATCTAAAGAGAGAAAAAATTCTCAATTATCCATTATGGATCTTAGCAAAGTAAAGCAAAACATCGTGAAGCAATCGGTATGTCCGAGAACATTGTTTCAAAGACATAATATGACATTCACCAAAATGTCCAACATGCACTGGGCCAGAATATATTAGTGGATTATAATTTTATTATCAGAATAGCTCATCCTCTCTCTTTCCGAGAAAAGGCCTGTGTCCCATGGCAACATGATAGAACTAAATATGTATATGGAAGTGCAATACGATTAGGAGTAAAGTTGAGTGATTATTTAAAAAAAAAAAAAAAAAAAATATTTTTGTGAAGACTTTCTCTGACGGGACGGTACTTTACATATTACTTTACTTATTTGAAATTCCATTGGCATAAATCTTTAAATAAAATCAATACAAATTCTTCAAAGCTCTACTTATTCAGTTTCGAGACGCGTGCTCTTTTTAAACAGCAAATAAATGTAAAACAGCGCGAGTAGAGTTGGGCTGTGTAGCGGACAGTAAATATATCAGCCTGACAAGGGCATTCATCTTGAGGATGGAGAACGCCCAGCCTTTAAACGATTTACGAGGGGCAGTGGGCTCTACTGGTAAACACCAACGGATCGAGTTCACGAACATAAATAACCCCATTTCTTTAATCGCCTCTCCTATTCTCATAAAAAACGAAATAAAGTAAATAAAAATGCAACACACAGCGGCAGGCGGCGGAGCGAATGCAAATGCGCAACCCGAGCATCAGTTTCAAAATGTAAATTGAATGGTCAAACTCCGCAAAGATTCATGAATTAAGCATCCCCTTGAAATTTCACATTTAAGGACCTTACACAAACAGGCTTGGTTGGATGTTCTAATTTAATTTGCAATCTGACGGACCTTTGTCGCAGCTCGTCGGCCGACGAACGGCGAACGGATAACGATGTTCGGACCGCACTTGGCTTTACGAGCTTTTTGTCTGAGGTTATTAATAGGAACGCATGGAAAGGCGTCCTATGTCACTTTCGGGCAAACAATAAACATTCGAGGGTGGAATTGCGGCGGCACCGAGCATGCATAATGAATGAGCCGCGATAGCTGGAATATGTTACGCGGATTAGTCGTATCGTTATTTATTTTCATTGACAGCTGCCCATTAAGCTAGATGTTATTCTCATCGAATATCGGATATAGCGAAAGAACGGTCATTGTTATTAGAATGAAATATGAGTGAATAGCTATTCGTGGGGCATTGTCTGGTGGGACAAAGCCGGCGCGGCGCCGTCGAAGCGGGGAACTTCTTCTGAGATACAAAATTTAATTTCTATGACTTGGAGCTCGTTTCTTTCGCTTTTGTCGTCGATGCCCTTTATGTGCTCCGAGTTGGATTCAAGCAATGGAGACACGATATTGCGCGGCATTTGTACGAAATGACTAGCACATCTGCAGTGTTTCTGAACGCTGCCTCTGTTGAGATATAAAGAGAATTTGTTGAGGTGAAGTGTGCAATATTGTGTTCCATTTTTCTCTCGTGCCAGCGTCTCACTATTGTATGTAGGCTTTGTCCTCGCACGAACAGCACATCTTGTGTCTCTTTGTTGCCAGACGCCGTAAAGATTTCTAGGCGTGATCGTATCATTTTCTTTTTTTCTAAAACGGAGAAAAATGTAGCAAGTTTTATAATGGAATTATCATTAAGATCTTTTACACATTCATTTATTTCATTATCTTCACAAAAGTGGTTGGGTTGAAAAGGTACGTTTTAATGTAATTTGCAATCAGCTGAGTTATTTGCAGAGGGCCCGAGGCGACATCGCCTTGTCCACTTTAGTGAGAAGCGTAGAGGCAAATCTCCAGTGATCTAATATTTTCAAAGGGCTCTTAAAGAACACTGGGCTTTCGGTGATTAAATGTGGGAATTACGATTCTCGTTTAAGTACTATAAAATTAACATATAAATACTATTTTATGTGTACAGTCAAAAAGAGCGACCGCGGCTACAATTAGCCCTATATCAAGAGACTTTTCTTATCAAAAACAGTTTACAGACTAAAAATATACGCAAATATCAGATACAATTGTAATGTGGGTTTATTTTGATGTTTTGATTTTTGTAGGCTTATATTTTTTGAAAGCAATTTGAAAGTTTGAAAGTCCTAACTGTACACACAGTCTCATGAAAAGTTTTTTTCCAGACTACCTCAGAAGAAAGGTAATGTTTTTCAGGCGTATGTATGTATGTTTGTATTTTTTTTATGTTTCTATTTACCTCCTGTAGCCTAAACGGCTTGACCAATTTTCACCAACGAGTCTTCTTCAGATTTTTTCCTTTATGTCCGGAGTGTCTTAAGTTAAATTTACAGACGGGCTTTTGTTTAAATAAAATTTGAAACATTCTTTACGATATTCAAGTAGTTGCTACTGTATGTATGTTTAGCAACTTTCTTTGACTGGCAAGTGCCTTTATTAACTAAACAAAATATCACGGTTGGTCACTCTATTCACAGTTATATTATGATTATTAACGGGATATTTATAAGGTTGTAGATGGAGCTTCCAATATTTCGTCTTAGTTACATGCGCCTTGTTCACGGAAAGACTGAATAATACGAATGGAAGAGTTGGCCTGTTTATAGACAGTTGAAGGTCTAAAGACAATCAAAATTATTCCAAATGCTAAAGCCATCACAGTGGCAGTTGGCAGTGTACCCAGGATTCTGACGCTAACTAATCAGATAGTTCTCACTATTATTTATCAAACAAAACTGTTTAACTCAAATAACATTTTCACATTTCGAAATAGTGTGGAAACAGGTAAAGTTGTTTGTAGTTCCGCTATTTTCTATTGAAACAATTCTATTTACTACACGCTTGCTAGGTGTAGCTTGAAAATGCATTGAATTGAACTGGAGTTGACACGAGATTGGGTACATAGAATGTATTGCCGCATTGGCTTCGGTAAATCAACAGTTTCGGTTACGCGAGTTAAAAGCAGAATCGTTCTAGAGGATTTCCTGAAAACTAAATCTATTTGTGTTAATACTATGTCTATTTGCGTGTTGGTTTTATACAATACAATACAAGATTTCTTTATTACACACCGTAAATACAAATGAAACTTAAACTAACATAAAAAACAAATATACGGCAGTATGGGCAGCCTTATGCTTAATTATTTATTTTAATCAATCCTATAATAAGTTGCTTAGCAGGATATTAAATTGTGTTTATCCCAACTCTAACTTTATATCATGTATTGTGGTAACCATATTTTTTTATGTCCATATTAATCATAGTAGTTTGGGAGCGATGGTGGCCGATAGGTAGCATGTGCGCTTTACTATCTGACGGCACCAGGTTCAATCCTCAGCCCTGCACCAATTACTTATTTAGGACTTAGTACTTAGATAAATTATGTGCAGTTTCGATGCCATCGCTCAAAAACGGTGAAGCAAAACATCGTGAGGAAACCGGTATAGGTATCAAAGAACCTCAAAAGTTCAAAGACATCATGCACATGCACTGGACCAGCATGGAGGAATAGAGCCCATCCTCTCTTGCTCTGAAAGAAGGTTTGTGTCGCAGCAATGGAAACATGATAGGCTGATAATGATAAATTATAACAGTTTTGATACAATAACTCAGATAACTTCACTGTAGTAGCTTAGAATATTACTAGGAATTGTCATTTACTTAGGTGCTTAGTCTATGGATCCCAGACTTAGGAGTTTTTTCTGCAAATATTTCATAGAGCCGACACTTCATAGATTTAATCTATAAATGCCGCTTACTTAAGCTGTTAGGTACATACTTTTAGGTAAGTTCTTTATCCGTCTGGTAAAACGAGTCGCCTATCCCATCTTGACATGTACTCAATCGTGTTAGATATTTAGGTTTAGTCAAACGTCTAGAGTAGTTCCGACCAAAACCTTGAATCGGGGTTTAATTTGTACTAACTTTGCTCATTAAGTCTCAAACTTAAAGCTATTAACATGTACCTAATTGGTCTATACTTAAGTTACTAGTGTTTATTCAACGACTTCAGTGTTAATTCTAGCGATACTTGAGCTGTAAGTCTTTAATCAAACTTAGCGGTTTCTTGAAGAGTTATTAGCTGTTTAAGTTCTGCAAAAATTGCTAAGAGGTACAAAGCGATATGATGGAGGGATTATATTGGCGTAATAACCAAAATTCTATATAAATTTTACCTATTTTAGGATTATTAGTTAAATAAAGAAAGTCGCTAGCTTCTTGCACACATCCCATCATATTAATAAATAAAGTTATAATTGATTAATGAAATAAAATGTCGTTCAAGACAGCGACTTTATAGAATGGAATTGCTAAGACAAATGAATTGTGGCACCATCAAACCTTTTTTAAAGTCCCTAAACGTGTATGTGGTTTCCTAGGGTATGCGCTTTCATTTAATTTGCAGAAAAGGCAAAAGGATGGGTCCAGTCCCCTAAATGTTTTCATCCCAGCCTATTTACAATACGGTATTAGGTACATGGGCTTTGGGATTCAGATGTACGGATTGAATTTAACGTGTAACGGCCATCTGGGCTCATTTGGCATTGTATTCCAATGTCGGAGACCGGTAGCCATTTTGGTACGCCTGCCTATGCAATGAGGTGGACAGTTAGGTGTAAGCGCTCTATCTCTACAATGTCTATGTGCTTGTTTAAGACATCTGCTTCACAGAGATATGTTTAGTTAGCAAGAACATTCTAAACGCTATGTGAAAATCTGGACTGCATTTTGAACGGCTAAGTGCCTTTTAACTAATCAAAATACAAGCTATTACTAAATTCCTGGGGCCTTACAGATACCTATTTTAAGCGATTCTGTTTAGGTGATGAGAAAAATTGCGCGATCGCAAATCATATCTCGTAGCGTTAAGGTTCACGTTCGCGTGATTTTCCGAACTGCGCTGTTTCAGCGCTAATTCGAGCTCGCGTTAAGAGTCAGCCGTAACGCCCCTGGGGGTTTAGACAAGACCCACACACTGTTAGCGTTCACGCCTGCGGAAAGATGAAATTGTATGAAAATTACATTGGCTTCAGATAATTTATCTCATGCTAATGTCATTGTCAATGTCATTTTCATACAATTTCATCTTTCCGCAGGCGTGAACGCTAACAGTGTGTGGCTCTTGTCGAGACCCCCAGAATACAAAAACAGTATGATTGCCCATAAACCGATGCTCAAGCCGTCATTACCAGTATTGCCATTTTGGGTGCCACGTTGAGCTAGAAAATTGCCCTAATTTTGGTCACGTCTTTTAAACTAAGTTGTTCGACAAATATGATAATGGCCTAAGCAAGCAATGCAAGCAACGGATGCTCTAATGAGTTTTTGGATGGGTGACCGTTGTGGGCCGTGGTTGTTTTTTCTAGAACAAAGAACCTATAGTCAAGCCATGTTGTAAGTAGTCTCAGTAATACGAATTCACATAAAAACTTTTTTTTGACGAATCTCTTATGTACTTTCGCTTTAAAGTCGAATTAAGTACAATAAGGAATTTGGTACACTATAGATTAGTCAAAGAAATTGTTTGAAGATGCAAATTAACTGATTCAATCAACGAATTTACTCACTATGATGATGAAGAAATAAGGTTCCTTAATCATCATCATCATCATCATTAGCCAGAAGACGTTCACTGCTGAACATAGGTCTCCCCCTTTAACCTCCACACTGAACGACAGCCTGCCTTTTGCATCCACTGGATGCCCGCGACTCTCACAATGTCGTCGGTCCATCTAGTGGGAGGCCTACCTACGCTGCGTCTTCCGGTTCGTGGTCTCGACTCTAGAACCTTTCTTCCCCATCGGCTATCGGTTCTTCGAGCGATGTGGCCTGCCCATTGCCACTTCAACTTGCAAATTTTAACTGCTATGTCGGTGACTCTGGTTCTTTGGCGAATATCCACGTTCCGGATCCTATCGCGCAAAAACACTCCGAGCATAGCTCTCTACATTGCCCGCTGTGTGACTTTGAGTTTTTTCAAAAGGCCAACAGTTAAGGACCACGTCTCAGTACCATAATAAGGATCCTTATTTGTGCAAATTACATTTCATTAATACAACATTTTTTATTTTGACTGGTCATTAGAAACATGTGATAGGATATCACATGTTTTTAATGACCAGTCAAAATTACGTACGTTAATATATACTCTTGTTGTTTTTCATATCCAAACAGCGATGTAAAAAGCAAATGTTTTTGCACCGTTCCTCCTTGTACCTTTTCGAGGGTTCATGACATCAATGATGTTCATGTTTCGCATATACACGCGGATTTGATTACAGTGCTAATATGTATGGGGTTGTTGAAGGGGCTTTCTGGGGAAGCTTTATTTATGAAATACTTGATAATATTTGGAGAGCAGCACAAGTGAGATTTTTTATTCTTTTATTTTGGGGCTTTGAGTCTTCAAGCTTACGTCAGCTCCAATGTAACTTTACATACAGTCATAACTTAAATAAAAATAATTAACATAAATCTAGGTAATAAATAACTCCACTCCTTCAATGCACTCCTTTCCACCAACACTGATTGTGATATTATTTGTGACAATTGGAAAACGGTAACGAAAGTATTTTTGACTTATTGTGAAAACTTAACTGATCAATGGGACAGGGGCAAAAAACCGATGACTATGATGACAATTTGTATGACATACTGATTTTATGTTGACATATATTTACACCTAGCAGACCTGACAGACGTTGTCCTGTCTTAGAACTGTCAAACACGCAAAGTCAAAATTATAAATCTCAAAATTTTACACCTTGGGTTACATTATTGGAGTTTTAGTAAGGATCCCTATTTTTTTGGAAAATATAATATAGCCTATGTTACCCAGGGATAGTGCAGCTTCCCAACAGTGAAAGAATTTTTCAAATCGGTTCAGTAGTTTCGGCGCCTATTCAATGCAAACAAACAAACAAACAATCAAATCTTTCCTCTTTATAATATTAGTATAGATTAGTTTTTTATTTATAATATTATTATTATTTTTACCAGGAAATCTATTTAAGTTTAATAGTCATCATCATCATCATCATTTCAGCCGTAGGACGTCCACTGCTGGACATAGGCCTCCCGCATCAATCTCCAAAAGGGCCGGTTGGAAGCGGCCTGCATCCTGCGTTTCCTTGCGGTCTCTTTTAGGTCGTCTGTCCATCTTGTGGATGGACGTCCTACGCTGCGCTTACCGGTCCGTGGTCTCCATTCCAGAACCTTTCGGCCCCATCGACCATCTGTTCTGCGTGATATGTGCCCTGCCCACTGCCATTTCAACTTGCTAATCCGGTGGGCTATGTCGGTGACTTTTGTTCGTCTACGGATCTCCTCATTTCGGATTCGATCTCGTAGAGAAACCCCGAGCATAGCCCTCTCCATAGCTCGTTGTGCGACTTTGAGCTTGCTTATGAGGCCCATAGTGAGAGACCACGTTTCAGTGCCGTATGTCATCACTGGTAATACACACTGGTCGAAGACTTTCGTCTTAAGGCACTGAGGTATTTTGGACGAGAAGACGTTGTGAAGTTTACCGAACGCTGCCCAGCCGAGTTGGATTCGCCGATTGAGCTTAACAGTATGTGAGATAAATGTTAGTGGAAATTTGTCCGTTTTTATTCTCAATAAATAATTTGAATTTGAATAACCAACTTGGTAAGTTTGTGGAGTCTGAAGAGAGCACAAGAGTGGCGCCCTCATTACTTGACTCGAGATCTTTTTATTCGATCGATAATATAACGAAGTAGTTTTAAAGTACTATTACTAGTAACACAACGTATTGCATATATTATAAAATACATATTAGCTAAAAACGGCGTTTGCCGTTTGTGGCGGTAATGAGTTTTATATCTATATAATATTTTATGTTACTAAAAAGAATAGCTCAAAAATACTTAATTACATTCGCGAGTTACTGTGGGAGTCGAATTTTTATTTACTTACTTACTTATCTAAGTATGTCTCGACCGCAAACGGCTCAAATATGTAACTACTGCTGAGGTTAGCATTATTCTGTTATACTGTGTTAGTTTATTTCTCTGTAAAAAAAACTATTTCCCTCTACAAAAATAAAGACATTCGAGCCATATCACTTCCTGGCCCACTAACTTAACATTCGGTAATCACTAGTGGCTGAATGTTTTATTTCCCGCCCAAGGGCTGCTGATAACGAAGGGCGGGCGGGTATCAGGCTGATAGCATCGCGTTTTAGTCACGCAATGCTTAAATGGTGCGGTGGAATGCTTAGAGAGCATCTAAGGTCGTGTTTTAATGCTAAAGCGATGGTCGAGGCGATTTCGTTTTCAAAGATCTTTTTACAAACCTTGTGTAAGTATTAGTATTTTCTGAGCTTGCAGTGCGTCCAGCATTGTTTATCTCTATCTCTACATAGTATAAATTAAAGTCGCTTTCTGCGTCTGTTTGTCTGTATGTCTGTATGGCCGCTAACTCCTCCTATACCACGCAACGGATTTAATTGCGTTTTTCACCATCAGTTAGATACATTTTTCACGGAAGGTTTAAATATATGATTAACGACCCGCCCCAGCTTCGCACGTAAATGACACCCGTGCGAAGCCGGCCGGGCGGGTCGCCAGTGTATCATAAGTAGGAAAATTTAACATCTTAGCTATAAATACACTGTTACCAGCCGTCTTCTGTACATTCTCTCCACTCTCATAAAATTAAGTTCTTGCAAACAGTCCATCCATGTTCAGTATGTTTACCTTAACCGTTTAACTATTAGGAAGGATTATATTATCAGAGTGTCACGGCATGGAAGCTCGTGTTCTTAATATGTAACTGGGACGATCGTTCTTTATTCATCGCGGCTCGAGACCGCCTCAAAATCTAAGCTCTCCCCACAAACAAGCAA
The DNA here is from genome assembly GCA_914767915.1 of Agriopis aurantiaria. Lineage (NCBI taxonomy): Eukaryota > Metazoa > Arthropoda > Insecta > Lepidoptera > Geometridae > Agriopis > Agriopis aurantiaria. Next base: position 5,246,808 of record OU611987.1, read on the forward strand.
CGAGATTCATACATATTAATGTTTTATCTACATTACCTAACACGTGGGGGAGTAATGCCTGCTCTAATGTGTTTGAGGGAATTTCGCTTTCACCTGTCGAAATTGTAACATTTTCGTCGTGTTGGATACACTTCGCGGGTATACTTTCGAGACACATTAATTTTAATAACGCCTGTACATAGGGGCGTTTTGAATAGGAAATAAGTCAACCCGACGAAACGTAATTATAGGGCTTCCCTAATCTTCCTGCGCTTGTTATTCAGGATGGAGTTTTTTATATTTACTTCATGCTAACATTAAGTAAATTTAGATGCTACATAAAATTGGGCCGTCTGTCCATCTCGTGGGTGGACGTCCTACGAGATGGACAGACGACCTAAACCGCAGGGAAATGCTGGATGCAGGCCGCTACCAACCGGCCCTTTTGGAGATCGATGGGGGAGGCCTATGTCTAGCAGTGGGCGTCCTACGGCTGAAATGATGATGTTGTTGATGACAAAATTGGACCATCATGTTTTTTGTTTGAAGAAATAAAAATTACGCTGGTCCGAATCTACGGCGTTTTTCCAAGGAATTCACCGACTGGTGAGAGACAGCGCGGGACCGGGACCGACGACCTTCTCTTGTATCAGAGGCTATATATAACCTTCGGGTCGCTGCACCAGCGGAGTACGTAAGTAATCAAATAAAAATACGTAAAATCAATTATTTACTTACTATACCGGGAAGCTATGCATTATATGTAAAAGCAAATAGATGGCCAATATCACATGTAAAGGATACACTTAATAAAAAAGTGATGTATGAAATCTTATTTTAATTTTAAAATACCTATTAAAACGATACCTACACCATGGAGTGCAGCGAAAAAAAATCATCTTGATTTCACATGTACAAGAATCGAGCCTCTTTTAAATTGAGATCTATACTAAAACAGTAATTGTGTAAAGTTTCATCTTAATAACTATAGAAGTTGGAAGGTTTTAAAGAATTAGGACGTATGGATAGAACGAACTTATAAGATGTTCCTGTAGTCCTTGTAGTACTAAGGAACCCAAAAAATAATAATAGAAAAGTAACTTTAAGTCTATTTGTTACCATAACGATTCGAATATAAAATTACTCTATGTACTAGTCAAATTAATAAATGTTTAACATGGACTGATGTGGGCTAACAATGATGATTATAAATATTCTACTGAACAAGGTATTAATTAAAATAAACATTAAATATGAAATGGAATTGAATCCTAAAACTACATACTTAAAAATTAATATACAGAAAATTTAATTTAAAAAAAAGGAACGAATCTAAGAATAGGTACACTAATCTCTAATAGACCGCTGCTTGTAGGCATCGTTCCTAAAATGCTGGCCACATTGCTGCATTGAATTGCAATACTGAAGTGTTGCGCAAGGTACGGGCCAGCATTTTGGTCTTCGACCATTCCTGTAGTTTAGAGTTATCGTAAGTGTAATAATATAATCTTTATAAATATTTTTGCGCCTGTCCCCGACGGTCCACTGTCTAGACTTCTATATTTGCGCCTTATAAAGCCTTCTGCGGATTCCGCCGCCCCGATTCAGATTCATTCATTCATATTTTACTTATGCTACAAACAAAAGCTCTACGTAGATAGATACGACAACAAATTTGTACGTAGATAATACATTTGTGAGAAACGTTACACTTGTCAGGTCAAGTCCTCCACCTTGGCCTTTAATGTTCTCACTGAAGCTACTAGTTCTCCCAACATTTATCCAGCTTGTAGACTACGACAATCAGGCTTCGGCGAGCAAACATTGCAGGCGCCGCGCCAACACAAACAGGGACCGGGTCAATTAGCTGGTGCGAGCTGCACCCGATGTTACTGCCCTCTATAAATCGTTTGCAAGTGTCGGGTCTTGGGTTTTGTGGTTTTTAGGTTTGCTCCTTGTTTTCTTCCTATTTCTTTTGTAAAGTCGTGACGCTTTGCAAAAAATTTGTAATTAAAAAATATTATTTTTATTGTAATTATATAGTCCGTCTTGTAATATATTCATTCCCGTTCGTTTTCTATATATTTATTATAGTACTGTAAATTAGTATACATATTATGTGTCCTACCTTATTCTATTTCCTATGTCCTATTTGTTAAAATTGCATTGTTTTTTTCCTTCATAAATCCGTGTTAACTGTAAACTCAAGGGTTCGTCTGGAAACCGGTGCTGACAGTCCACCGACTTTCAGCATTAATGCCTAGATGGACCCTTTAAACACTGATTGTATCCTTTAGATACTAGTTTTTGTAAAGGTGTCGAATAGAAATTATTTTCTTTCTTTCTAATTTTCTTCATATTTATGAGATTTATTTTAATTTGCTAACCCAACCACATAAAAGTAAACATTTCATAAAATGTTTACTTCTAATGTCGGAGATTTGTGTAGTTATATTTGTACATTGTGTACGTATTTCTTTGTTGAGTAACCTCAGGTTGTTTTGAAGAAATGTTTGTGATACCTGTTTGTGGTTTTTATTGGAATAGTATTTTTATGAATTCTCTTTACAGTTTGTAGCACTCCAAATATCTCCGCATACATTTTAACGCAGTTACACGCAATACAATTTTTATTTTATTTTATGAGTTACTTAGAATTCATATTGCATGATCAAATCTGAAAAGGTAATTTCATTTTGATTTTAACGCATGCCTTATTATTAGCAACTCTGCGTATAAGTATACCTATTTTGTCTCACGTTCTCTGATACAAAACTAGTTCGTTTATCTTGTATGTAACAATATCTTCAGATCAGATGTTTTTGCGCTTCCAGCCACTGACAGAACTGCCTTCCGTATATCGTCAACGTATCCAAGCGAAAAGCCGAAAATCAGGCTCAGGCGTGCTTTGGTAGAGGAATATGAGCAGCAGTGGACTAAAATATGCTGATTATTATGATGATTAATGTTTAAATGTTATAACAATTCAAAAATTTTACGACTGTAGAGTATACTGTAATAATAGCTGTAATTTTGGGTAAATAAAAAAAATAACAAACCTGCATAACGGTCCGGGTAAACGCCTCTGACGGCACCCGGCCATGTACTAATGACTTAATTGGTACTCAAATTATGTGCAAGTTCAAAGCCGTCGCTCAAAAACGATTTGGGACATAAATAACATAAAGGTGTGGACATTTTTGCACACGCAATCATCTGAAATCAGAATACTAGAACCAAACATTATGAGGAACCAGTATGTCCATATTGTCCATGAATCTAAGAAATTCAATGACGTGACATACACCAACATGATGCGTGTTGGATTGGGGCCTATTCTATCGCTCTCTGAGTCTGTGTCCCAGCAGTGGCGACATCATCATCATCATCAGCCAGAAGACGTCCACTGCTGAACATTGGCATCTGCCTTTAGCCCCTACGCTGAACGACATCCTGCCTTTTGCATCCACTGGATGCCCGCGACTCTCACAATGTCATCAAGCCATCTAGTGGGAGGCCTACCTACGCTGCGTCTTCCGGTTCGTGGTCTCCACTCCAGAACCTTTCTTCCCCATCGGTGAAGACAGTGGGGACATGATAGGCTGCAATAATGTGGAAACCCTTTATTATAAAATTACTTTTGATATATGTTTGTGCAATAAAACTGTTAGATCTTATCCCTAGGACCAATTTCGACCAATATGCAAAACCTTGCAACAGGAACTATTTTAGCAATAATATGTCTGAAAGTCACGGCTATTTCGCGCACAAACCGCTAAATGGACCAAAGCACTCTGCATAGAACGTGCTATTTTATCACACGTACTAAATTGCGGTAACCGGCGACTGGCGAGAGTATGGCGCAAAGCGATTTATAGGACGAGCTCATACCTAGCTAGTTAAATATCGATACCTAATATTCTCAGAACTGAGCTTGGGGATAAATTACAAACTACAAGTGGCTGGATAACCGGACTTGAAACAGATTTCTGTGAAGGGATAAGGAGAGAGGTTACTTCATAACAAGTTCGGGGTGTTCATTATAATTTATGAGAGAGTATTATTATTTTAGTGTGGGAGCATAAGAGAGATAGAGTTTTGGCACCAACGTGAAAAAACATGTCTCATTGTATTATTTAAACTTGTGTAATTTCGAGTTAATGAGTTATTATGGTGGATTATTATTTATTAAGTGTTGGTGGACGTGCTCGACTGTGGGAAAGTGATATAACGCAGTGAAACATGAATATTTTCGTATTGTTTCCAAAGCTCCATAGAAGCCTCTTCAGGTGAACTGTGGTAAACGTCTAGCATATCATCCATAAAAAAGTATCTACTTTAAAACACACAGTTATCTGTTGAGACCGGGTTGTAGAGCTACGCCACAAACGCTACTAAAGAAACAAGAGATGAATCAAAGAAATACTCCTACTTAAATTTAAAAGATCATCTCCAATTTACTCAGGGTGAAGTCAAAGTAAGATTACTATGACTAAATATACTTTTCTTTTAATTAGCTAACTTCCTTAATTAACGTTTTAAAAGAATAATGCGACGCCCAAGAGAAAATCAAGACTCAAGCTGCTACAATGTAATTTGTAGGTAACACTTTACACAGAGCTCGGAGAGTGTTCATAAGGTTCATAATTACAAAATTTATTAAGTCAATGGCGGTCTAACGATGTTCCTTAAGACGCCGAGACTCTGCTCGTCATACAGAGCTCTGCGAAAGTAGATGAGTGCAGGATTATGAATACTGTGGACTTGCTTCAATCATCTTTGTGAAACTTGTAGCTGGTAGCGTGTAGAGCTGCATCTTAAGTTAATCATAACAGGATAAATGAAGTGAATGAAGGATAAATGAAGTTTTATACTTATTAAAGTCAAAAGGCAAAAATTGTGTAAGACGTTTCTAATACGTACGATCAAAGACAGGAACAAAATTCTGATCACTTTTACTAGTTAGGGTTCCGTACCCAAAGGGTGTAAATGGGACCCTATTACTAAGCCTACGCTGTCTATCTGTCTGTTCGTGTCTTACCTTTTAACAGCTGTATCTTTCGAATTGTAATAGACAGCTAGTTGAAATTTTCACAGAATATGTAATGTTACGATATGTTGTTGTATTTAATTTGAGAAATTTACCATTCTGTTTTATTCTATTTTATTATAGTTGAACTTTTTATTATTTTTGAAATTTAAATTCTTTCATTACTCTATTGTACTTATTGGCTTTCTTAATGTTATAACTACCTAACGTTGAACCGATGACTAATATTAATGTCAATGTTGATTTGTAGATACCTACAAATGTTATAATAATAGTCTCCAAAAATGTGTTAATGTTGTTCTGACGTTTAAAAGTGTACAGTGGTGTACCAATTTGAGGAATAAATGAATATGAATAATACGGTGGATTCACTAAGAAATAATAATAAAGTTAAAAAGGAAAAACTATAGAGCCCGTACAACAAACGTTTTTTTAACGTGTTCTTTTTGCTCTAGTGTAAAAATGGTACGACGTATAAGCGTTAAACTTGGCATGATTATAGGACACATTCTAAAGTAAAACAACAAATAATAAATACTGGACAAGTGCGAGCCGCAGTCAAAAGATTTAAAATGCAGACAACTCGTAATACACCCGTTTTACGATGTTTTAAACGTTTATCGGGACTTATCACGTATTATTTAATTTAGGTAAAAAATATGTACCTTTCGCTCGACGTTTCGACCATGTTACAATGGCCGTGGTCACGAGCTGACTGAAAACTGCGGGTGAGTCCGGCGAGAAGAGCGGGTGTTTTGTTCTCCTACCCTCACTTGATCTTGAAAAATGGCAGGGTTGTCACTACGACACACAACACTGACTGTATCGGTAAATGTCCTAGTACCTACACCGCGGTTTGTACACTTGCTTACTATGGGATTCCACGACGCCGCTTACTTAAATCCATCTTCCCGGTTGAAATTGCGATGTTTTCTAATTTCAACAGCTTCACGAACCATTCTAGAAAAATAATGTCGTTTTACGATGGTCTGTATTTTTCAGCCTTTAACTGCGGTTTTTACTTCAAAAGTTCTTCTATCGATTGGCCTTCTCCGTTCCATTAGATCCCAGCAATCCACATTAACAAAGTCACTGCCGCAACTTTAAAAAATTATGATACAGTCCCACGGACTTGAACGGTGCAGTAAAAGAATTGGATTTAAAAATAATTCCAGAACAATGCCGATGGACTTGCAAAGTCGCATATCTTAGCCGTTTTTATAATGCAAAGTTAAATGAAAGCGAACTAGTTTAAAACAAGGTGGCTGGAGTACCGTCGGTACTTAATGGAATTAAATCTAAAGGATGTTTAACCGCGTTCCTTACTAACTTTTAAGCCAGGAAATCCTTGAATACTTGGGAGTCTCCCGAATAATCAGGATCATGACAGACGAAGGTCTTGGCCGATCCACCAATATTTAACACACTTTTATTGCGTAAGAAATAGTTTACATTGAGATTTGATTTGCGAGCAAATTTTCTAATAGTCCATTTTCTTATGACTCGCTTGGTCATAAATCTCTGCAAGAGTGGCATATTTAATTAACCAATATCTTTTCCTAAAAATGAACTACTACTCTGTATAGCGGTTAAGGCCAGACTTTAACGGAATAAATGTATCAGACAAAAACATTGCATACTCAGTACTCAGTACATTGCGCTGCAAGACATAAATCGCCAACCTTGGAGAAAAAGCCAGCAAATTAAAGCTGGAACTGGGTCAGTCACATTAGTCGAATGTCGGATGAGCGTGGGCATGAACCATGGATGGCTTCCAGCCTCAGCATAACATTTAACTATTTGGTATATTTGGCCCTACCACATAAAAGGCTGATCCATCAAAGGGCAGTATAGAAAGGAGTAGAAAAAATTAAGATCTTTGGATCCTGCAAAGGAACGACCGACCATAGCTGAAACAATAATACTAGTATAATAAATAATAATAATAAACTATAAGCCAGCTCGTAAACGAGCGTAAACGAGCTATGGAGCGGGCTATGCTCGAGGTTTCTCTACGAGATAGAATCAGAAATGAATAGATCCGTAAACGAACGAAAGTTACCGACATAGCCCACCGGATTAGCAAGTTGAAGTGGCAGTGGGCAGGGCACGCAGAACATATGGTCGATGGGGCCGAAAGGTTCTCGAATGGAGACCACGGACCGGTAAGCGCAGCGTAGGATATCCACCCACAAGATGGACAGACGAACTAAAAGAGACCGCAGGGAAACCCTGGACGCGAGCCGCTTCCAACCGGGCCTTTTGGAGATCGATGGGGGAGGCCTATGTCCAGCAGTGGACGTCCTACGGCTGAAATGATTATAATGATGATAAACCAGCTCAACACCATCAAGAACTCATCACAATAGCTCAGAATTTTTCAATCTTATACTGTACAATTGTTTCATTATTCCCTTTCACACACATTGCATAATTGTATAACAAGGCCTCTTGATGTTGGCTTCGGCCCCACCAAAATGTTGTCTGCCAACCGGGCTAGATTGTTGTATATGAATATATTGAAAATAAATCTAAAATAATAAAAAGTACTCAGTATATGTTCATGGTTGATATTCCGAAAACCCGTACAAAGCGCTTTGATTCCACATTTATTGTGCGAACTGCTAGTCTGTGGAATGCGCTGCCTGAATGGGTGTTCCCCGATGGTTACAATCTGGGTGTCTTCAAATCACGAGTGAATCGGTTCCTTCTAGGCAAGCGTGCTCCAACGTAGACCGCATCATCGCTTAACATCAGGCGTGATGGTGGACAAACGCAATCCTATTAATTAATTTAAAAAAAAAAAAATGTACAATTTTTATTTCAAGATTTGCTAATCCCACAAACTGGATCCATGTGCCTATTCGCTCCTAAGAAATGCTATAGAATCATATTAGGTCCACTGTTCACCATGGATCAAGAAAATGTCGACATTTGCCCTTATTATTAACTGGAGCTTTCAGCAGAGCCATTGATCAAATATTTGTTTGGGAGCACTTTAAAATTGAGAAATGCTGAGGCAAACCATCCAGTTTCACCCCAGCTCTTCGTTTCAACAGTTTCCTTCAACTTAAGTGTCATTTCCGCTTGTTTACTTGGAGGGGGCTTTGGAACAGTTCTTTGTGCTCTAGAGTTTCATAAGTTTGTAAGAAGAAGCTTCATGCTTAGCGGGCAATATTTTATACAGTTATATTATACCGACCTGTTCATAAATTATTCAATTGCTCAGGGCACGAAGAAATTTAAATATATATTAATTTTTATTGTGTTAGTGTGTATATTTTTGATTTTGAGTTTGAGTAGGCTTAGGTTTTAAGGCGCCGTGACTAGCTGACTTTTATGTTTTTGAGGGGGTGAAGCAGAGGCAGTGGCGGCCGACTACAGCGGGGCGCACCGCGTGAATCTCGCAGAAACGTGACGACCTTCACCTATACAGAGCTAAAGACATGTAATTTCGTCGGTCCACAGCAAAGCTCTGTTGGCCTAGTGGTCTGGCACCGCGCTGGTAAACCACGAATGCCCGGTTCAAATCTAGTACTATGTAGATATTTTTGGACTCAATTTTTTATCATAACATTACGCATTATGCAAAGGGACCCTTTGCATAATGCGTAGTTATAAAAGTCGTACACGCGCACGGCCCAGACGCACACAGCGACGGGACGACGGAGAACAAACAAACCATAATTCAATCAAACCATATAGTTAGGTTTTAATTTTTTTTTTTTTTTTTTTTTTTTTTAAATAGAGTAAAGTTAAAACTGTATATTAAACTGATATTAAATAAATCAATTTAGTAAACCAAAAAAAAAAAAAAAAAAACAAACCATATTGCTAGTTTTAATTATTAAAATTTACTTTCGTCGTACGTTTCAATATTTCATGTTTCTTTTTTGCACCAAATATTTTACCTATTATATTATAGTTTATAGACTTACTCCTGGTATGATTCTACTAACTTGATGGTAGAGTTCGGAGACTGCTAAAACTGCTAAATAGGGAAAGCGAGATAAGTCAAGGTTGGGCTCGTTTTTTTAGTCTTAGTGAGAAGTGTTAGTCAAGGAATAATTTGACTAAGCTGATGGTGGAATTTGGAGACTGCTGCTGGAACTGCTAGACGGGGAAGGCCTGATGTGCCGTGTTTGGGCTGGTTTCATTAGTCTTCATGAGATCTTTCTCCGGGAATGTTTTGACTGACCTGATCGAGGACTTCGAAGACTACTACTGGAACTGCTAGACGGAAAGAGCTAGAAGTGTCGAGTTTGGGTTCGTTTCATTAGTCATGATGAGATCTTCTTCCAGGAATATTTTGACTGACCTGATCGAGGACTTCAGAGACTGCTACTGGAACTGCTAGACGGATAGAGATAGAATGGTCGAGTTTGGGCTCGTTTCATTAGTCGTGATGAGATCTTCTTCTAGGAATATTTTGACTGACCTGATCGAGAACTTCAGAGACTGCTACTGGAACTGCTAGACGGAAAGACCTAGAAGTGTCGAGTTTGGGCTCGTTTCATTAGTTGTGATGAGATCTTCTTCTAGGAATATTTTGACTGACCTGATCGAGGACTTCGGAGACTGCTACTAGAACTACTAGACGGATAGAGCTAGAAGTGTCAAGTTTGGGCTCCTCGATCAGGTCAGTCAAAATATTCCTAGAAGATCTCATCACGACTAATGAAACGAGCCCAAACTCGACACTTCTAGCTCTTTCCGTCTAGCAGTTCCAGTAGCAGTCTCCGAAGTCCTCGATCAGGTCAGTTAAAATATTTCTGGGAGAAGATCTCATCACGACTAATGAAACGAGCCCAAACTCGACACTTCTAGGTCTTTCCGTCTAGCAGTTCCAGTAGTAGTCTTCCAAATCCTCGATCAGGTCAGTCAAAATATTCCTGGAAGAAGATCTCATCACGACTAATGAAACGAGCCCAAACTCGACCATTCTATCTCTTTCCGTCTAGCAGTTCCAGTAGCAGTCTCCGAAGTCCTCGATCAGGTCAGTCAAAATATTCCTGGAAGAAGATCTCATCACGACTAATGAAACGAGCCCAAACTCGACACTTCTAGGTCTTTCCGTCTAGCAGTTCCAGTAGCAGTCTTCCAAATCCTCGATCAGGTCAGTCAAAATATTCCTGGAAGAAGATCTCATCACGACTAATGAAACGAGCCCAAACTCGACCATTCTATCTCTTTCCGTCTAGCAGTTCCAGTAGCAGTCTCCGAAGTCCTCGATCAGGTCAGTCAAAATATTTCTGGAAGAAGATCTCATCACGACTAATGAAACGAGCCCAAACTCGACACTTCTAGGTCTTTCCGTCTAGCAGTTCCAGTAGCAGTCTTCCAAATCCTCGATCAGGTCAGTCAAAATATTCCTGGAAGAAGATCTCATCACGACTAATGAAACGAGCCCAAACTCGACCATTCTATCTCTTTCCGTCTAGCAGTTCCAGTAGCAGTCTCCGAAGTCCTCGATCAGGCCAGTCAAAATATTTCTGGAAGAAGATCTCATCACGACTAATAAAACGAGCCCAAACTCGACACTTCTAGCTCTTTCCGTCTAGCAGTTCCAGTAGCAGTCTCCGAAGTCCTCGATCAGGTCAGTCAAAATATTTCTGGAAGAAGATCTCATCACGACTAATAAAACGAGCCCAAACTCGACACTTCTAGCTCTATCCGTCTAGCAGTTCCGTAGCAGACTCCGAAGTCCTCGATCAGGTCAGTTAATCCGTTTCTGGAGAAAGTAACACCACGACTTACCAAACTAGCTCAAATTAAAATAAAATAAAAATTGGTGCTGATGATGACGATGATGATGAAAAGCAGCATTTTTTCCTCTCGTTATAACATCAGCTATCTGAGAGTGAAAATCCCATCAAAATCAGTTTAGCCATTTTGAAGTTTATACGTAATATCATCATCATCAGCCTTCATAGGGAACATACATACATCGCTTTTTATATGTATATAGAAGAAAGATATACTCAAAGAAGACTGTAACACCCTTTTAGGGTTCCGTAGAATTACAAGGAACCCATATAAGTTCGTTCTGCCCATCAGTCTGTCTGTCTGTCCATCCCAAGTTGTTTAGGACTTCCTAATCACTATAGTAGACTTGCACCCCGCGCATTCACCTGCGTAGTAATGAAAAAAATGTGATGATGATGATGAAAAGTTGCTAAATTTTTTCTCGATTTTTTTTCAACTTCAGCTATCTTACGGTGTTAATCCCATCAAAATCGGTCCTGCAGTTTTCGAGTCTATAAAGAACATTACGGACACACACGCACACGACGAATTATTTCAAAAACATTAGAAAAATAACAAAAATAAACGGAAAAAGTGAGAATTGAACCCGGACCCTACTCAGTCCAGGAACTAATCCATTGCGTCAACCACTCGTCTAATTGAACTATGACGCAAGCGGTGAAATTATCCTTCTAATTTATAAAATAATATAAATATACAAACAAATCGACACAAAATGTAATTTGCATTCGACTGCTTGTTTAGTACTTAGTACTTACTTGAAGCCTGACCAAAGAAAGAAAGGGTGCGTGCCATTTGAAATTAGCTAGATATTGCGTACTTCTCAAGGTATCAACTGGAGGGTGTCTATTTAAACTGGACGGAAAGCTATTTTGTATGAAAACGTCGCTGACTGTCCACTTTGTGTGACCTCTGCAAATGCTCGAGACTGCTTTGTTCTTATATTGCCCTGGTACACCGACCACCGATACTTGGAAGTAAATTATTACTATGCCTCTCCACTTATGTCACTCCTCCGTTAGACGGAACCCTCAGAGCGCGAGACCAAAAAAAAAAAACTAACTGAAGTTAAAATATTGATAAACAAACTTAAGTTTGTAGTTGACAATAAGGTTACTCCATACATTCCAACTACAAAATGTAAGTTTGTAATAGCAAAATAATTATTTTTAAATGATATAACTTCAAATTTATAACTTTCGGATTTATTCCTATATATGTGCTATGAGACCTTGCCTCTTGCCAAATTTAATGATTCTAGGTCAACGGGAAGTACCCTATAGGTTTAGATTCCCTTGTGAAATCGCAAAATATACGACATAAACGTTCATATCTTTTGATTGCTTTGACTTACAACTTTTATTTTTTACAGCCGAAAGAAACCGTAGGCCCAAGTATTTAGTATAAATTTCAACTTGATACCTTTACGCGTTCTTGAGAAAAAGGGTATTGACAGACGGACAGACAGACGGACAACGAAGTGATCTTATAAGGGTTCCGTTTTATCCTTTTGAGGTACGGGACCCTAAAAAAGCAGACTAACTGTGCTCTGCGGGTTCACCTGCGAAGTAATGAAAAAATGGTGATGATGATGATGATAAAAAGATGCCAATTTTTTTTCTCCTCATAGAATCAGCTATCTGACAGTGAAAATCCCGTCAATAATGGCCCTACCATTTTCGAGTAAAGAACATTACACACATGCATACAAACACAAACATACACACACTCACGCACGCACGCACGAACATGACGAATTATTTTAAAAACATAAGAAAAATTACAAAAATTAAAATTATTGGTGACTATGAAGATTTGAACCCGGAGCTTACTCACAGAGTCGCAGAGAACTTATCCGTTGCGTCAAACCATTCGGCCAACTGGACTATGACGATTGTGGTGAAATTATCCTTCGTAAACTAATATATACAAACAAATCGTTACAAAATGTAATTTTCATTCGCCTGCCTTTTTAGTACTTATAATGCAAGAAAACATTGCAGATAAGGTAGGTACTTACTTTACAACTTACGTCAAGGTGTTTTTGTGTCATAAAGTTGTGATTATATTTTGGAGCGGTTAGCGGAACAAAGCGACACACGTCCGTCTAGCAGCGCGCCTCAGCGGTCTCTGTCACATCGCGTAAAAATAAAAGAGAAGTGAAAAGGCGCCGCGGCGGCACGACGTTTCGTTCGACACGTTCGAGCCAATTTATGATTAAATTAGTTAATAGATAGAAAAATTGAATTTTAATCAATAAATAAAATTAATGATGTTATTTGTTACAATATTTAACATCATTCTTGTAAATTTTGTAAAGATTTGTTCATTAATACTCGAGATAACATTGTATGCGTTTAGGTAAATTTCAAGGTTAGAGGTTATTTCATGATTTTTTTCTATCGAGAAAATTTATCGGAAACGTGTTTTGGAACTAATGGTACACTCAGAAATATGATCAAGATTACCACATATTTTTTTTACTGCTTTAAAATGAATATATTGTCTTAATATTTTTTTCTGTGAAGCCTTTTTTGTCTGAAAGACCGCCTTAATAAAAAATAAAAAAAACTACGCACCTTTATTTACAAAAATCTTATAAAAGGACGACTAAAATCTTAAATTTAAGATTTTCTTAGACGATCATGAAATATAGTTATTAAATAAATACACGAAGGTTTTCATATAATATTGCAACCCCCCTTTGCCCCCCTTAATTAAGCTTTCGCAAAATCCTTTCTTAGCAGACAAGACAGACAAGTAATCTAGTTACCAAATTTCATAAGCCAAGTAGTTTTCGAGATTTCGTGATGAGTGAGTGAGTGAGAAGATGAATTTAGCTTATATATACATAAAATTTTCATCATCATCATTACTATTTTTCATCACAATGTTAGTGAAACCACGGGGCTCAGCTAGTATATATATAAAAGCGAAAATAGTATATATATATATATATAATATAGACTATTTTATTCTATGTCGTTTACAGTAGTAAGAAAAGTTACTTGGTAAATTGATTTCGTCACACAAAAGTACAATTATTACAATTTAACATTATATTTTTTAATGATACTTTCATGAACCGATTGTTTGACAAATTTCAGTCCATTATGTCGTTTGAGTTATTAACTAGGTTGAATTGGTAATAAATAGTTAGCAGTAATTATTTCAATAGGTATTATGTATTTCAAATACTAATTATATTATCTAGGTATAACAGTATCATTTTAGAATTTCGTATTGTCATATGATGTTATTACATTCATACAAATAACACTACCAAGTGCTTTTGCTTGCAATATAACTGTTATTTATATTATAGGGCTGTCTATATAAGGTATAGTATAAGGTTGTCTGAAAACTCCCAATTTTTTCACTCACTCAAAAAAATTCTAACTTATGTTTCAAGATATCCTAGAAACTTGAAATTTTGAATCGTGGTAGATGTAAGTCGTATATGAATGTCAATTTCTTATAACCATAACCTATTAATATCGGTTGTTTGGCCCACTTTTCAGCTAGTTATGTTTTTGATTTAGTTTAACCAATGTCAAAGAGAGGACCTTACATATTCGAAATATCTGCTTTTTATTCTAATAATATCCCGTCTTATGGTCCCTCCGCTAAAACTAAACAAAGGATGTTAGGCAGCCCAATTAGAACAATGAAAATAACAGCGAAAGAGGCCGAACAAATAATAGGGGACCCTCTATTTATGCCCAAACTAACAGCCGACTTTAATGGCCGACATTTTTCTAACATAATACCAAGTACTTAGGAATAATGAATAAAAGGGCATCGCCAAAACCCTAACCTTAATGAAGGTAGGAGGGTTCTCTCGAAGGAGTTACATAACTACCATGATAGGGATATAAAATCTAATAGGGAACTTAAACAGTGGCATAACTAGACGGGCGGCATCAGTTATCTACGGAGAATGTATGTATCACATAATGCCTCCCTGCGTGCCACCGAGTTGTCACACGACCCGACCCCTATCCGTGATAAATTTTGCATATTCCCGCTCACAAACATCTCAAGAACCAAATTGTAATTTATGAAGCAGGGAAATAGTTTGCATTTGCGCTAACACACACCTTATTGGCGTGAACACACGTGCAAGTGAAATGGGTCAGTGGCTTTTATGCTATGAAATTGCTTATGACGGTGAAATAATAGCAAACCGGTGGTACATTGCAAGTGAAAGGGCGCGCTGCTTTTATGAGACTCCACTTACTAGGACTGGAACTTGGTAGAGTTTGATACATTCTATAAGGTTTCGTTGACACCCGGAAATCGTACGTAAACACTATTTTGAAGTAACAATATCTCACCATAATCGTCAGGTGCCGTCTTCACAATGAAGTTTAGACAAAACTTCCTGTGAACCTATGTTGCCTTCTTTAGACGCTGGTATATCAGTCCAGTCAACTCTTTAATGTATTCCAACCATTTCCGTAATGGACAGCCAGGGCACATATTTTACGGAATTATGTCCTCAAGGATCGGCCGTGGAAATTGGTAGAAGGATGTGTTCCTCCATCCTCTTTACATGGGTTCAAAGAAGACGACCTTCTTTCTCATGACTATGGACATCAGCTATCTTTTGCTGTAAAGTCTACCACACGTAAACAATTTAAAAATTACAATAAAATATGTTAAACATTAAAAACTGTAATAAACACACAACTACACCTTCCACGTTGTAATATTTATACTATAGATGGATAATAATTTATCTACAAATTCTGGTACATTATTGTAGTTTTAGATTGTTTGTCTCAAAGGTTGTCCACTACAATAATGTAAAGTTACTACACTATACTAACGTAAAATTATTATTAATGTTAACATTAGTACGCCATTTTTGCTGTGCGAAAACAAAAAACTCGGCAATGATATTGAAAACGAAAGAAGTCACCATCTACATACAGTCCAAGTTAGCGAACTTTAATGAAACTCGAGACCTTTTTGTCGTCACTGGATGCATACTGCAGAATTCTCCTAATCTTATTACGGGCATAGTTCCACTTCGCTATTGCTGTACACTGTTGGATAACAAAGTTACTACAATTATTTCTGTTTCATTTAATAAGTTTTGTTTTAGCATTGCTGAGTGCACTGTTATTTGTTTGTTAATAGCTATAACGACACATACAAAATGGAGCTCGTTATGATTGGCCTATTTTGAGCGTTGACCTATAACAGCTGAGCAAACTAACCGACACCGCAAATCCGACGGATGTTAATATTCAAAACAAACAATATAACAGATTTGCATGAACAAAACACGGCCTCGCTCGCATCATGGCCATGCAGCTTCAATCTTATTTTGTAGTAAAATGTGTTGTAACAAATTTTCCCAGTGATAGAAAAAGTTTTACTAGACTAGGGGCTCTTGCTAAGTCTCGTCTGACGTTTTGCTAGGCTCTTAGAGAATTTAAAACATTCTTTAAAGGGTAGGCTTGTTTCTCTGCGTTACGGGGAACGTGGTATCGATTACAGAAGTGCCGCTATGCCATGCAGAAATAATATAACTTCCAGAGGTCGAGAAACACACGCTATAATAAAATTAGGACTAGACTATTTTCAAGACTTGTAAAATAAGATAACCGAAATAAAATTATTATATTATGTAAAAGCGGATTACCACTTACTCGTTTACTGATAGATTGATTTACACGCCACTAAATCTCAAAAACGACTTGATCCTTGAAGGTGAAATTCGGAAAATATATTCGTTATGAAGTGTAAAGGCCCGCTAAGAAATGATTTTGAGAAAGAGTTCGAATAAGAAGGCCAAAAGAAGAATTTCGGAAATCTACGCATTCGAACTCACGGGCAACAGCAAATCATCTAAAACTATTTTACAGTCTAGTCAAAATGATGACATTTATTTAGCAAATGAAATATCATAGAATTCGTATGGCATAATAGCGGTTAGGGAACTTTTTATTGCTGCATGATAAACATTAAGTTTCGCAATAATATAGGAATTATGCACTACTGGATCGTCGCAATGTAACTCGTTAATAGGAAAACTTTTTGCGCAATGCCGAGTCACTGTGGGACGATTCTGTGGTCTTATTTTGTCGTTTAAAAAGCGGGTACATTGTTAATGGTTCGCTGATTCAGAACAATTTATGCGCTTGGCTATGTCAGATTTGCCGGAGATTATCTGGCCGGCTGTGTTCATATCGCATGAAATTGTTATGAGAATGCACCGTCTGCTTTTAATTTCGATTCGACAGTTTCGTTTTATCGCCTATGACTCCTTTTATCTTTACGGTCACCTGTAAAAGTGTATTGCTTTGTAATAAACTCTATTACCTACTGGTTAATATCGTAAAAAGTAAGTGGCGGTCTTGGTGGAATATTTCATTACTGATTTTAATAGAAACTCGGGTATAGAAACAGAAGAGACGAATAGACGTTCAAGCTGCTTTGGAGTTATTGTTTGCAATGGACATGCACGAGTTAGTAAGTATCGAACTGTATGATAATAACTAAGATAGTGGCCAATTTGGTCTGAAATACAGTTTTGTCAGTATGCACTATTGCATGTAGATTCATTAGCTTTCTTGTCTGTCTTTTTAATAATGAGGTACCTAACAAAGTAAAGCCTCACAGGAAGATTTTAAGCATTATGTTAAACCTCACTATATCACGGAATACCTATTATCGAAAGGCATTAAAAAAAAAAAACTTTTACTAACTTTTTTTTATAACGTAATATACACGCGATAAAATCCGTAAAAAGTGTTTAATTCCAATGTATATTAATATTGTACATATCATTTCGGTATTGGACTGTAGGCACTTATAATACAATATAATATTTCTTTATTACACTCCGAAAATACAAATAAAACTTAAACTAACATAAAAAAAATATATATACGGCAGTATAATGAGCGGCCTTATCGCCTAAATCGATTTCTTCCAGGCAACCTTTGGATGGACTGAAGACTAAAAAAGTTGAAAAACACATAGGTGGTGCACATAAAATATAAATAAATATATATAATAAATACGCCATGCTATGATGCGTATAATGTATTCTTATATATATAAACAAGGCGATGTGTGTATGTCTCTATGTGTGTTTGTATATACCGGCTGAAACGGCTAGATCGATTTGGACTGGACTTTCAGTGGCAGATAGCTGATGTTATAAGGAGTAATCGCCGCGGGTGAAACTGTGGGGCGCAGTTGGTGTTTTATATAACACATAATCTATTATGATAGCACACCCGTTCCTCTACCTCTTTATATTCTCTCCATGCTAAAGTTGCTTGGAAGAGATTGCTTATATCGATAAGACCGCCGTTGTTACTTTAGTTTGAAGTTGTTTTTGTCTTATGTATGTCGTTTCTGGCGTGAAAAATGAAGAGTTCCATATTTCTATGAAATTTATATTTTAGAAATATGCATAATATGTTAACTTTATATTCTTATATAACTTTATTTCTTATACTCTTTCAAATCATCGAGGTGGACTAAAGGGTCAATAGGCATATGTTTATTTATATGCCAATCAAATTAAAAGGAGACTTACTCGGAAGTAAAAGTTAATAAACCAATCGTAAGTTCCACTAATATCAGAGAACATTCTGTACTTTATTAAGTTGATGCCGACGGCGGCCTTTGATTACGAAGGTAAAACCATTAATATTCATCAAACCATCAAATATTCTGTATCATATCCCAAAGCAAAACTGAGGCATATGCACATAAATCGGAATTTCAATACGCGACGGTTGGACGTATTCTTTCGAACTGTAATTTTACTATTCTATTTTCGTTTCGATACCGGTTGAAACATTATGGCCGTTTTTGCGGATAAAAAAAGCACAGAATGATACAAGAGCCGAGCGGTTGAAAAAAAAGTGAATTCTGGTATTCTTCGGAAAGATATCGTGATTTTTCCATGTGATTTGTAGTTACGGTGAAAGTGTAGCTATTTTGAACTTTAATTCTAAAGAGGTAAGACTAAATATTGTGTTTATGTGTTGACTGCATCGAGAGCATCGGTCGTTTGGCACGTACAGCCTCGGGTTCCGGCTGGGCCTGCCACAACGTCACTCTATTGTAGATATAGAAACGTTAACCAATTTTTATTTGTCGAAAATTCGATAGCTAGGTCGCGCGGGACGCATTTAGATGAGGATAGGCGGCTGAATGTCTAGGCATAAATTCATTGAAAAATTTATCACAGGCGGTATTTTTATCGAGATTTTGGATTTTGTACACTGGAAAATAAGGATTGGTGGGTTTTATGTTCCTAGCGACATTGGTGATTCTTTTGCTAAAATATAAGACTTTATATGACACATCATCATCATATATACTAATATTATAAATGTGAAAGTGTGTTTGTTTGTTGATTTGCCGGTTTGTTTGTTTTTTCTTCTTTCACCCAGCAGCAGAACAACCAAATAGATTGTCGTACTTTTTGCATAGATATAGTTTTAGGGCCGCTGCGTGATACAGAATACTTTTTAACCCGGAAAATTAACGGTTCCCGAGAGAATGTCCACCCAGGAGAAACCGCGAAGCGCAGCTAGTAGAAAAGTAAAATATTTAAATGTACCATGGTTTAAGTTTTAAGATAGAGTCATCATCATCATTTCATCCTATCAAAATAAGATAGATAGATAGAAACTCTTTATTGTGTACACCAGAAAAAAAATTACAACACGATAGAAAACACTTACGAGCTAGTGCCACAAGTGGCGGCCTTATCGCTAAAAGCGATCTCTTCCAGGCAACCATTGGATGGAAAGAATTTACGTAACAGAATCGACGGGGGATGCTAAAACACTTTTAATGATAACATTAAATAGATACTACTAAATGATACATAGTATAATAAATATATATATATATAAACACACATATTACAGACGCGACAAGTAAGTACATACTATACCCTAAGTCCCTGGAGTACCTTCGCACTATGAGATATAAGATAGAGAGAAAGAATTTAAGATAGAGTCATGCTCTAATTGAATTTAAAAACCAGAGAGCAACGTCTAAAACCCTTCGAAATTAGAACATGTCATAACTTAAGTGTGAATAAGAGATTTTGCGAGACACTAAAAGTTAGGCAACATTTTAATGCAAGATACGCTTTCAACTCACGCTCAGCTCAATTTATCATTCAAAGATTTATATGCGATGCGAACGTGAGAATCCGCGAGCAATCTCATTCACAAACATAAAAATGTAGCGAGATCAGAAGCTTTTATTTTATGAATAAGTATGTAGCATGAAGATGAGAGGGCAAATCGATATTTCAATATTATTTTGAGCTGCTCGCATCAGACGCTGCAAAACGGAGATCAGATGTAACGAAGAGCTGACCTTTGTCCAGTAAAGTGTTATTTTTCGGGTAGAAGGTGACATTGCTGTTATATGCAGATTGTCTACCTCTTTACCCTTATAAGCTTGAGACAGTAATATTACACTAGCAAGTTATCTTTAGCTAGTTTTTAGGGTTCCGTACCCAAAGGGTAAAAACGGGACTCTATTACTAAGCCTACGATGTCAGTCAGTCTGTGTCTGTCTGTATGTCTGTCCGTCCGCCCGTCTATCTGTCTGTCTGTCCTACCTTGAAACAGCTGTAATTTTCGAACCGTAATAGGTAGCCAGTTGAAATTTTCACAGAATATCTAATGCTACAGCGGATTGACCGACAAATAATAAAAAATCGGACAAGTAAGAGTTAACTTAACTAACTGAAGTTGAAATATTGAAACACAAACTTAACTTTGTAGTTGACTATAAGGTTCTTCGATACATTCCAACTACAAAATGTAAGTTTGTAATAGCAAAATAATTATTTTTAAATGATATAACTTTAAATTTGTGACTTTCTGATTTATTCCTATATATGTGCTATAGGACCTTGCCTTTTGCCAAATTTCATGATTCTAGGTCAACGGGAAGTACCTTATAGGTTTTGATTTTCCTGTGAAATCGCAAAATATGCGACATAAACGTTCATATCTTTTGATTGCGTTGACTTGTTGATTTTTTTACAGCCGATGAAACCGTAAACTCAAGTATTAAATATAAATTTCAACTTGATACCTTTACGCGTTCTTGAGAAAAAGGGTCTTGACAGACGGACAGACAGACGGACAACGAAGTGATCCTATAAGAGTTCCGTTTTTTCCTTTTGAGGTACGGAACCCTAAAAACGCAAAAAGACAAAACCGAAGGGGAGTTCCATACAACAAACGTATTTTTTTTCGTATTTTGTATCAGCTCTGATGTAAATAAGGTAATATTTACAAGCGTCAAACTTAACATGATTATAGTACCCGCTCTAAAGTATAACACCAAATAATAAAAAAATGTCCAAATGCGAGTCGGTGACAAGTTTCTCTTGATAACCATGTTCTGGTAATTTCGTTTTTGAATTTTGTGATGGTACGGAACCCTCAGTGCGCGACCCCGACTCGCACTTGGCCGGTTTATTTAAGTTAGTTTTTATCTAAATGCTAATATTTTACTGTACGAGTGGTAAATAAGTAGTCTAGTTAATGGAACCACTGGGTAAAGAAAAAATCACGGGAAAACTTTAGCAGGATTAATGGGAATATATCCATCCAAAATTTTAAGAAAAGAATAGCTGAAAATATGTAGTCACGCGTCAAGCTATAGTTAGTTTCTCACCTACTGCAACTCAAGATCATGTCAATAGCCAATAGTACCTATTTCGATATGTTTCTAATCTATACTCCCAGAACCTATCAAATAGCACCATAAGCAACGAGGTCACAGAGCTAAGGATCACGTTCAATACAGCCGCCCAAGAAGACAACAGCATCAATCAATCATTGAGACAAAAACCGCGTCGATAGGGCACGCCAGTCGCCTGCCTCACTCTGTCATGGTGGATGATGACACCTACTCGATAGTTCGGGTCTTTTCTGTGTGCTGTATCTAGTGCTTTTTAGGGTTCCATACCCAAAGGGTAAAAATGGGACCCTGTCTGTCCATCCGTCCGTCTGTCCTACCTATTAATTGCCATATCTTTCGAACCGTAATAGATAGACACTTGAAATTTTCACAGAATATCTAACGTTACGGCGGATTAACTAACAAATAATAAAAAAATCCAATAGTAAAACCAAAAGGACAATAACCCCCATACACAAACGTATTTTTTAACGTATTTTTGTATTAGCTCTAATGTAAAAACGATAATACATACAAGCGTCAAACTTGGCACGATTGTAGTACACACTCTAAAGTATAACAACAAATAATAAATAATGGCCAAGTGCGAGTCGGTGACAAATTTCTGTCCATTACCAAGTTATTATACTCGAGCGCCTGTAACAAACTGAGTAGCAAATTACTCCGACAAATTTTGGAAGATGTAACTGGTAATTCGGCTACTTGGACAACTTTATTGTATTTTGTGGTGGTACGGAACCCTCAGTGCGCGAGCCCGACTCGCACTAGGCCGGTTTTTTCAATTGCGTTTACTTATTCAATCGCGTTAACGTTAACTATTTAATTTTGTAAGAAATAAGAACAGCGCCATCTAGTGCTATGTAGATGGCACTGTTCTTACTGATACAAATCGATGTAAACGCAACTGGAAAAACATACACTAGGCCTCAGACAAACAAGAGAAATATGGCTTAGTACAATTATCGTTTATCGTTTTGTGAATGAATTTGCATTTATATTCGTGTTCAAATGTCTTCTTGTTTCTACCACTCTTTTGCGTATATTGCTAAACCGATTCACGGAAAAACTGTAGGTACGACATACTTACAATTTTTATCACACACGTGAGACTTACTGCGACACCAATAATTAATAGGCCACATGCAAAAAATTACAGTATGGTCATCAAATGGAAAAATAATTGCACTAGCCACGAGACTCTCAAGGCTCTCTAGGCTCTCAAGTAATGCTGTGGGGCCACACCGTTAGGTGCTGAAAATTTAGATACTTTTTTAAATATAGTGTACCGTGTTATATATACCTAATTGACACAACTGGCAAAACTCGCACTAGGCACTCAAGCTAGGCGTGTTTACAGTCTCTAACCACACCGTCACTTAACATCAGATGAGCTGTGGTCAAGCGCCTAGTCTGTCAACATAATAAAACTCGTGTTAGCCGAGCTCAGTAGTAAAAACTTAAAAGGTAGGTACACGCACCCGCCCACTGCAGCCAAGATATTCGATCATATTCAATAGCCGCGCCCGGGATGAGGGGTCCGCTGGAATTTCATCTCTCCGAGAGCCTCCGACTATGCCCCATTTATTTTAGTTTCTTCCATTTCTTACCGAGAAATAGACTAAAGATATTTGTGGTATTGCTCACTATCGGGAATTTAGAGAACGTCCGATGAGTTATGGTATGTTATGACTCCTTTATTTACCTTCTACAGAGGGGAGAATTGCTCACACGATTTATGGGCAAAAAGCGTCTTGTACCTGAAACAAAATAGAATAGTTAAATGTACTGCAAAAACGATAGTAAACGAGTAGCGATAGCCAAGTTGGCTCCGATACATTTTCTGCGGTCGTAAAATTATGCAAGCGCCGTCAAAGCAGGGCTAGGTAAACATTTGCATGCACCGCAACTGCGACGGCTTAGACAAAGCGGATGTGAAGAAACAAAAGACACACCAAATGGAAACGTAAAGATGAAACGCCAACGTACTCATATTCTAGAGTATGAGCTTCAGCCGTGTTTTACGTCGTGAATATTTAGATAATGAGCATAAAATGCTTCTTTGTGATGTAAAAGCTTTTTCTTGTTTAGAAGACGTATATTTATAATATCGTGTAAGTTTGGAGCACGTTTATGAAGATGAGTATGACAGTTACTCGGAGTGCCTTCCAGATAATGGAATTCAATAAAATATAAATAACGAGGTTCAAACCAATTCTACGAGTCTGAAAGCATTTTTTCGTTAGTTTAGTTCCATTTCAAAGTGTAGATGGCGATTTATATTTCACTTAAGTGAAAATATTATTGACATTGTCAATATAATTATTCAATGATTATTTTATGGTTATTTGTATTGTGTGGGCTGAAACAATAAAATTAGCCAGAGAAAATATCCAGAATCCTATTCCCTTTGCCGTTGACTACGTATATTTACAAATTAGGAAATGGCCGGGCTCCCCGACAGGTTATTATTATGCTGTCACCCGCACACTCGGTGTCCTGGGAATCCGATATTTTACATCTAACGTAGCCTTTGAAAGAATAGTAGATCGTTATTAAAGCTTCCAAAAACGTACTCATAAAAAATGGCGATAAGAGCGCTGGTGCAAGTTTGAGGGAAATTGGACGTCAAGTTAGTGGTCATTATTTTTTTCATCCGACTTTAAAAAGAGAAAGACAGAGATGATAAAAAATGTGTACCACACGACAGAAGTGAAAACTTCACCAAAGTTGACTATATCTCTTTCGCTCCCTTAGTCGACTCGAGCCGACTTTACCCGAATGAGTATCTGAGCGTGACGGTTACGCGAGTTCTGTGCTTTCCCCCCCCCCGAAAAAGTGTCCAACGTGCCTAAAGAAGTTTTCGTTTCAATAAAGGTTATATAAAGTAATTAGGATAAACGTATAAGAAAACAGTTTGTGGTCTCAAACCATAAGATTTTATTTCAGATTAACTGTTATTTACGTTTAGGTAGACCCCTTTAAATACAGAATACCTATTACACTAAATTTTACTGTAAAATAATAGGGTACGGAAACAGAAATTAGCAAAGGCCTAGCTAGATAAAGCTGTTTTAGTGAATACAATTACAATTTGTAGTAAATTGGTTTAGTTTGCGGCAATTTTGTCTGTTATTAGTTCGGCAAATTTGTATGTTTACTAAAATTTTGAATAATTAACAAAGACAAGAAATAAAGTTCAGCAATAAATAAGCCTCGTTCATAATATTACAGATGCTGGTTGATGCGTTCTTCTACGTATTTTGTGGTTTCATTCTCGCTTTTGTTTTTTTCGTCCTTAGGTTTTATTTGTATGAGCGAAAAAAAAAATTGTCTCTCTCCACCACAGAAAAGATTTTTTTTGCTCATCTGTGCTCTCCATAGACTAGGTAAGTTTCTCTCGCATGTTGCGTATTTTGACAGTACTATGCACACTTTGGTATGTTTTGTTTGCAAAACTTTTGTGCTTTCGAGATGAAGTCGAGATTGGAACAAACTCAGAGGACAAACTCACTTTATTGTTTGCGATTTCGGGGTAAAATGATTTTTGTGATGTATCTTTACTTGTGCTATAAGACATTGCTTCTTGCCAAATTTCATGATTCTAGGTCAATAAAGTACCCTATAGGTTTTGATTCCCTTGCGAGTGTCAAAATATACGGCATAAACGGTCATATCTTTTGATTGCGTTCACTTAGAAGTTTGATTTTTCTACAGCTCCAAGGGATTGCAGACTTGAGTATTTGATATTAAGTTCAACTTGATACCTCCACGCGTTCCTGAGAAAAAGGGTCTTGACAATAAGACAGACAAACTGGGTATTAATGACAGTGCTAAAGGTTCCTTTTTTCCTTTTGAGATACTGAACCCAAAAATCACCCCGATCCGTTGCTCTATTGCTGCGTGGAAGAGAAACAAGCTAATAAAAAAACTTGTAAATTTTATTGGTATGACACCCTACTTTAGAGTTAGTTTCACCGTTCCGTGTTACCCTATAGGTATACACATAAACCACACATCCCTTATAGTACAGTACACCATTAACATTATGATTAACCCCGTGTCCCTTAGGGACTGCCGTGACCAGCAGCTAGGCCGCGGGTCACATGTCCTTTACCGCATTCGCGAAACGATTCCGGTCACTTGAATTAGGTAAATTATGTAGTTACTTTAATGATATCGACAGTGGACACGCAAAATTGTTTTAGGAGGGTTACATAAATTAATTTAAGCATTATTTTAATGATTAAAACACTGTTTTAAACTATCACGGTTGTTCACTAAAGTTATATGATTATTTACGGGATATTTACCGGGATATTTCAGTCTTCCCGTGAACATGGTGCATGTAACTGCGCCGAAATATCGGGAGCTCATTCCACAACCTTACCACGGTAAATATCCCGTAAATAATCATATAATTTTAATGATTAATCCTAATTTCTAATGTCTAATTTTCAAATTTTAATTTCCTATCCGTCTATTAATTAAAGTTATAGATGCAAATCTGAACAATAAACTATTTCATTTCATTACTATTTTATCAATGTAGATTAAGCAAGAACAAGAAGCAGGACCGAAATATCAGTAGGTAACTTAAGATTATTTTAATCGTCATCGTAGTGTTACCAGTAGGTGAAGTAAGAGTATAGATAGAGCATTTGATACGTAAAATACTCGTAGAATTCCATACAAATTTAAATTTCGAAATTCAAAAGTTTTATGGAGATCTATACGAATTTTACGAAGGAATATTCGTAACTTCTTTGCCCACTCATTCGCCTTACTAAGAAACGTTAGTTAAGATAAACAATACCTAAAATTGCTCTGTCTCGTTTTACGCATGAAGACGCGTTCAAGTGGCAGCGGGCAGGGCACATAGCACGCAGACCAGATGGCTGATGGGGCCGAAAAGTTCTCAAATGGAGACCACGGACTGGTAAGCGCAGTGTAGGACGTCCAGCCACAAGACGGACAGACGATCTCAAAGAGATCGCAGGGGAACGCTGGATGCAGGCCGCTTCCAACCGGCCCTTTTGGAGATCGATGGGGGAGGCTTATGACCAGCAGTGGACGTCCAACGGCTGAAATGATGATGATGTTGAAATTGGGTTACATGGAAAGGTGTTATTAAACCGTAAGAAGATCACTGTATTCATAATTATGAACAACTTATACTATGGAACCAACCACAGACCTATATCTAGTTCCGTGGAACAAACCAAGAAACCGCGTAAAAAATCGACAGTTCATAGAAGATGTCATTCACACTTAACGAAATTGTATGTTTTTTTTGCGATTTTACTGTCCTATGGCAAAATTTGGTCCCATGGTAAAATGGTGAATTCAATGAACTCTTTTCGGCTTAGTAAAACGGTTTCGTGTGATTTTGTGTAAATGTCTTACTAACTGTTTTTTTTTTTTTTTTTTGTTGTTCCACCTGTTCTTCCCTCAACACAAGTCGGGGACATTGTCAAGCTGAACATGTTGCTTACGCAGTTTTCTGTTTTTTTAAACATTTAATTGACCAATTTAGATAGCCATAATTATACAATATTGTCAGAAGAATAATAAAACATGAAACATAAAACCTGTTTCTGGTTAACTTTGATCAAACAAAAGAACACAGTTTCACAAACCAAAAGACGCGTCAAGACAATTTCCTCCGGCATAAAAACACGAAAAACAAAACAAAATAATTCATGCAAATTGAAATAAAGGGCGCGCATAAGTCCCTAGCACATTTCAGCAAATATGCACATACAAAAGGACAAATTCCTTAGAATTAGCCGGGCGGGAGTTACGAATTTCGTAATCCTATGGAGGCATGTCGCCCTGCTATTAACCTCAGTTTTTGCACTGCGGAGGCCTCATTGTGCCCCGGAATAAATTTACATTTTCGCAAATTCCCCAGCAAGGATGGAAATCTTTTGCTTGAATGTGGTTAAAGTACAATATTCAGAAAAAATGCATGTCAGTGAATTTGAAGGCTTTTACTATTGGACTAAATACTTTTTCTTGACTTGATGGTGCAGTATAGCAAGGAAAAGTGGAACTTGAGTGATAAAAGTTATTTAAGTGACAATTTTTCTATCGGACGGCCAGGCCGGGCACTTAAAGGCAACACCGTTTTCTGGTTGATATTCAGAAAGCCCGTACGAAGCGCTTTGATACCACTTTTATTGTGCGAACCGCTACACTGTGAAATGCATTGTCTAGGGTGTTACAATATGGGCGTTTTTTAAACGCGAGTAAATTGGTTTCTCAAGCCAAGCCGTCTTCAAGCGTCTTCAAGCCGTGATAGCCCATTTGGGAGACCGCTAGACTTGAAAGCGTGTGGTCGCGGGTTCAAACCCGGGCCCGTACCAATGAGTTCTTTGGAGTTATGCACGGATTTTCATGCCACTGGCTTTTCAGTGAAGGAAAACATCGTAAGGACACCTGCATACGTACGGAGAAGGAATTCAATGGCGTATGTGAATCCACCAATCCGCACTGGGCCAGCATGGTGGATATGGCCCAATCACCTTTTCGGGGGTAGGCTAAATGTCCAGCAGTGGACTGTTAAAAGGCTGATTATGATGAAATCGGTTTCTTCTAGGCAAGCGTGCACCATGTAGATTGCTTCATCTGCATCATTGCTTAGCATCAGGTTAAATGACGGTCAAGCGGAAGCCTATACTCCAAAATCAATATAAATAAAAAATAAATGGTGTACCTCTGCACCAATTGAACGAGTAAACTTCCTAGATAGTATTTAAGTTTCAGATTAGAAGATGATAAAATATTCATGATGCTCAATATACTAAATATATCAATTAGCAAGATAAAGATCATAAAAAATCTTAGTAGGCATAGGTAAAATAAAAGTATACCGCCCAAACAATTTGTTAATTAAACGATGAGTTAGAACAAAACCTTGATTAAGTCAAGAATTGCCGTAAGAAAGGAAAAAGAAGGGACTCATAAATATTCATAGGTATAAACTTTAGGCCGAAAAGTCATCGTTAAGTCTCACCTCTCCTAAAATGAAAACGACCTTTAATCTATTTTCTTACCTGTCTTTCAGTAGAAAAATATTTCCGGACCTTTCCGAGTTTAGAATTTCCTAAAAGTTAGGAAAATTGTGATTGAAAGATGTTTCTTTTTAGATTACAATTAGATTAGATTACAATCGTTATGGAGATCAATTGACTGGAATTTAACAAGACCATATAGTAAATTTTCATGTGAGAAACACTTTATTTATACTCGTATAGAGAATGTGTTTCACATTCTATATACAAGAATGATTGCATAATAAAATAAGCAGATAAAAAAAGCCAAAGCTTTGATTAAAAGGTTCTGCTTGATCATATCACGTGCAGAGTTATCCTAAATAGAAAACTTTTAAATCCTCCACGGGACCTCCTCCTCTACTGCTTATATTAAATATCATCTTTTTTGTGACTCTACCATTGTTTCGTTGCCAGCATTACCATTCACCGTGGTAGTGCCACCAGAATGCTAGGTACACTGCCAACTGGTAGTAGCCTTGAGCATTTGGATTGTCTTCAGACCTTCCACGGTCTATGTACAGTCCAACGCTTGTAGTGTTAGTTAGCTTATCAAAGATGCTTGCCAGTTAAAAAAATTGCTTCAGCTTATTCTTCTTATAAATACAGGGAAACTGGTGAGACAGTGGAATTATTTAAGAAGATCATTGCACTCATCATTATAAACAACTTTTACTATGGGCCCAACACTAAAGTCGCGAAAAAAAACAGCTGTTGACATTTCGTTGAATGTCAATGAACTTTTTGTATCGAACAGCAGATTTATCCCCCTATGGACCTCAAAACCACTAGACTGATTTTAACGAGACTTATACTGGCAGATAGCTTATATTACAAGGAGTAACATAGGCTATTTTTTATCATTATCATCATCGTCAAATTTTAATCACCACGCGGGTGAAACCACTCAGCGCAGCTAATAGACGACTAAAAATAAAACTATTCAGAAATGTGCCTCATTCCTTTTTTGCCAGTAACAATTGTAGCTTTGCAAGACAATTTAAAAACTCCGTAGAATTCAGCAAAACTTTACGGGTCTGCATCAAATTAAGCAAATGTAAATCAAAGACCTTCGTTTCCCGAAATATTTTTTTCAAGTCACATCTTAAAGGTTACCATTACAAAAATTCCAATAAAAGAAAGTGTGAAGTGTCATTTATTAAGCAAATTGATAGGTACGACCGACAGAGAGCTTCTGAATGCTAAACAGACAAGTGTTAATTTATTCGCGACTTTATTTTTGGGGGATATGGTATAGATTTATTTGTTTTGCTTTGCAGCGTTCTGGGTGAGTGTGGGTTGGGATATAGGTCAACCACCCCAGGGAGGTGCTGCCGATAATTGGGACGTATGGTATGAGAACTTTCGATTTTCTGAGGGGTGTCTTGCAGCGGCGCGCTTTGGTCTGTTTGTGTCGTATGAAACGAATTGTTTTACCAACCTATCTTTATCTGCACAGTACGATGCCGACGGTAACTATAATTACTATATATCTTTGTAGTTATAGGCGGCCCGTTAGCTTGTTTTCCACTTATGCTGTTTATTTAAACAAAGCAAAAATATTTTAAAATATATTGGATTGGCTTGCGTTTTATCGCCAAAATTGCCTGATTGCAGTGTACGATTTAGACGAAACCAATTCACTCGTGACGTGACTTGAACACACCCCGATTGTACCTATCGGGAAACAGAAAATATTAGATTTGGTTCGATATCGAAATATTAGCGTTTATCTAAGTACTACATTTTGTCTTGTTCCTAATGTTGTTGCGAATTCACGGTGGAATGTACTACTTGTCAACGAAATGGATGGATGTGAAGATCGGATTAAAGATACGCAAGTAATCGTCAAACAAATACACAAACATACCTACACAAAAAACTTGTCCTAATAGAATCTGAAACCTGTCTTCGTTCGGTCAAAAAAGACTAGTACCTAAAATGTTCAAGAAAACTGGGATATCGCGCGTAAAACCGAGGGTCTTACAGGCACAGTGTTTGAAATTGTGTATGGGTATTTCAGAAGCAAGAGGGTTTTATTTGTGAGACTCGCTCAGGTGTTCGCCCGTTTCAAGCGCAATTAGGGGTGCTACGAAGTGGAAGTTTCCAGCTCTACATACCCCATTATGACTCCATGAATAACAATTAAAGTTTACGACTTTAATTGGCATGCTACTGATATTTAATGCTATTCGCATGTCGCGGGGGAATTAACCCGCGGCTGTTGGAACAATTTAGTTTTGTTAGCCTTTGATGTCGGGAACCACGTTTTGTCGTGAGTAGTGATGCACGTGTTTTGTGTTGTTTTGATGGGCTAATCTCACGCAGTCATGTTGCATATCATACTCTCTTACTAATAAATGTGGAATAGTTACTCCGTTTTTTCGAGCGTCTTTCTTCACGAAACTATCAAGCTGCAGTACTTTTAGGGCCGTGGGGTGATTTTTACAACCTTTTATTATAACTTGCCCTGTTAGTATGTATGTATGTGATTTTAGGCCAGTTATCCTCAACCGACCGTTGAGTGGAGACCACGAACCGGAAGACGCAGCGTAGGTAGGCCTCCCACTAGATGGACCGACGACATAGTAAGAGTCGCTGGCATCCAGTGGATGCAAAAGGCAGGTTGTCGTTCAGTGTGGAGGTTAAAGGGGGAGGCCTATGTTCAGCAGTGGACGTCTTCTGGCTGATTATGATGATGATGATGATCCTCAACCGATTGAGCTGAAATTTTGCACACGCTAAGTTTGGATGACAATACATGGTTAGCTAAGTGACGTTATTCTAAATCCAACATGGCGGACGCCCAAAGATGGCGGACCGAAGCGAAGCTATTTTTATGCACTTCCATAATAAAACTGTGTATCAAATAAAATACTTCACTGAGAAGAATACGAAAAATAAAATAACGTACTTTAATTCAATATGGCCGAGGCCTAAATTGTTACTTGTGTTTTTTTTTAATATTTTTTTTTTAAACATTTTTTTCCCTTGTGCACTACTGGCCAGTTGTGCCGTAAGACTATTTTAAGAGCGGGCTCTTGTCTTCATTCTCCATTCCAATACCGACATTAATATTAACATAATATTAATAATATTTTATCTGAATTTCATTTGTTTTTCCGATATTTACTTGCCTTTTTTGTTTTTGTTTTTTTGTCTTTTTATCTGTTTAAAAATTAGCGTGAGAAAAAGGAACACCGGTGTATCTATTAACACGTTTATAAATAAGGGGGAGTTTACGGAATCTTGTACGGGTATACCTTATCGGCTTATCTATAGCGCATAATAGACAACAGATGAGTCGATAGTCGACATGTACACTACATTTATACCTATGTGTTTCTTATAAACATACAGGATTTCTGATGATGTGAGAGTTCATTTAGATACTGTCTTTTAAACAGAAAAAGAAAACCCGACTGCTAAATTCAGCTTATAACACTCCGGATTTCAAAACGAACCTGAAGCCGAGTTCTCTTGATTGGAACGCACAACGTTGCTGTAAGCAACGTTACGCGGTGTCCGATACTGTTGCCAGTGACTGTTGTTCCGTCGAAGCATGCGTCAGCGGTAGGAAAAAAGCTCGACGTTGCGTTGGAATCATTTCCCGCGTTGCTATATGCGTACTGATCAAATGCTTAAAAACAAAGCTTAACTACACCTTGTACTTAAAAATCTGCCAAGCCGTAAAGCTTACAGGAGGTACTATTGAGATAGATATATTTTTAAAATTAAATGATATTTTTAAGTATAACAGATATATTTACATACATCCAAAACCGTTACTAACTATACAGACCGGACTACCCAGAAGGAGAGTCCTACTGGGTAGTCAGGTAAAACAGCTCAATCAAAAAAACTAAGAGAATTTAGCAACATTTTATTTATATTACACGGGAATTACTCACGTAAGATTAAGCTGTAAGCACGTAAGCCCGTTACTTCGACTATAGTTTCAACTGCATTAGGCATTCTTTTTCACGGGGAATGCGCGCGCGCGGCTGCGACACGCTTTGCATTGCTTCATTGCAAAGTAGTCGGAGTAACCGGCTTAATCTTACGTGAGTAATTCCCGTGTAATATAAATAAAATGTGTGAAAACCACGTCAGTTTCCATAATAGAATTTAGCAAATCCATTAGAAGTGTTTTGTTTTAATTTTTATTTCCTAATAAATCATTATCATTTATTATAGAAAGAGGAAGACAGCGCATGTGTTACTTTTAAGTAGAGGTTCAAATTAAACTCACGAACATGGTTTTGACGTAAATGCCGCTCCTCCTGAAACTAAACTAGTTCGACTTCAATGTATTTTAACAGTAATTTGAGTAAATACCTAACAAGCTAAACCATGATGCGTAGTAAGTAATTGAATATTGTTAAATACCTCAGGGATTGGAACGGTATGTAGAATTTGTTCAATGTAAAAGAAGAGACAAAACTGAAACTAGCATACGTTTTTAGTATTTCGTACGACAAAAGGAAAAAACGGAACCCTTATAGGATCACTTTGTTGTCCGCCTGTCCGTCTGTATGTCTGTGAAGACCCTTTTCTCAGAAACGCATGAGGTATCAAGTTGAAATTTATATCAAATACTCAGGACAATGGTTTCTTTCGGCTGTAAAAAATATACTTATAAGTCAACATGATTAAAAGATATGACCGTTTATGTGGCATATTTTTGTATAATTTGCGATTTCACAAAGGTATCAAAATCTATAGGGTACTTCCCGTTGACCTAGAATCATGAAATTTGGCAAGAGGCAAGGTCTCACAGCACATAAAGAGGAAAAAATCCGAAAGTCGTAAGTTAAACTTATATCATAATATAAAAATATTGTTTGGCGATTACAAACTGACATTTTGTAGTTGGTATGTATGGAAGAACGTTATTGTCCACTACAAAGTTAAGTTTGTCTTTCGATAAGAGATTTCAACTTTATTTGTTGTTGCTTTTTGTTTAGACTCGTGCTCTCAGGGTTCCGGCCAACGAAACCCTCAGAGCGAGAGTCCTACTCGTACTTGTCCAGTTTTTTTGTATTTATCCGTTAAAAAACATATTTCGAATATATTTATGTACCGTCATAACTTGTGGTTTCATTTAAAAAAGCTAAATTTTGTAATTTCACTTTTATTAGACACT
The DNA here is from genome assembly GCA_914767915.1 of Agriopis aurantiaria. NCBI lineage: Eukaryota > Metazoa > Arthropoda > Insecta > Lepidoptera > Geometridae > Agriopis > Agriopis aurantiaria. Next base: position 5,280,514 of record OU611987.1, read on the forward strand.
GAAGTATCAAAGTAAGGTTAAGATTATCCTATTTAATAGAAGAAAAAAAATTATGTCCAAAAAACACTAGCTGAGGCATCCAAAATAAACTGACGCGTCTGTAAATACACAACTCATACTTAGATTTCTTCTAGATTAACGTGTTCCATCCTCGGTTACACCGTCGCTTACCATCAGGCAAGTTGGAGGCCAAACGAAGATCTATAGTATTTTTTTAACACAAACTAATCGCATGTCTATCTTTTTTCATCGTCGAAGACTTTCATTAGCGTCAAGTGTAACGAGAGGCCTCGGCGTAATCTATTTTGTCTGGGGGTTGATTTAAGGGTAAATAATGTTTTTTGAATGTTCCATTCTGCATCCTCTATTAGGCGGAAGGTTGGAAAAATTGCTGTAATTTTGTTAGTCTTCCGTCATTTGAGGAAATAGCGGGGATTCAGAAGGCCTTTATAAAGGTCACTTATGATGAAATATAAATATTTAGAGCGGGTAGGTACTTTAGGTACCTCCTTCAACCAGATTAGTGTTTAGATTAGGGGTAATTTGAATGCTTCTTGACATTATCAGAAGATTGTCTTCCCATGAAAGAAATACGAAGAGTAAGCTATCTTACTTCATCTGAGCTGAGTGGCAAGTGGCGGACTAAATGTTTCAATACGTTCGTAGGATTCCCTCTTTTTCATCATCGTTAATATATTTGAGTTTAACCTTCACCGGCTGATGTTAAATGCGGACAGCGATAAAGCATGCTTGCCTAGAAGAAATATATTTCCTCGAGATTCGAAGACACCCAGATTGTAACCATCGGGGAACACCCATTCTCAGACAGCGTATTCCACAGACTAGCAGTTCGGGCAATAAAAGTAGAATCAAAGCGCTTCGTACGGGTTTTCGGAATATCAACCATGAAGCATTTCGCCTTTTGGTGCCCACTCTGGCGGTTCGATAGAAAAATGTGCAGGATATGACAAAGAAGCTCTTCTGGATGTCATTTTTCAATTTAAATTGAACATAAAAATTGCGATGTTGTTATAATGTTTGAAGTATTTCTGAAATTGCTTTCTACAGAAAACATGTCGATGCCGAATAATTCGCGCGTTTTACGACCTCAAAATAACGGAGCGCAGATTTTTACCGCATTCATATGACTCGCGCGTACCTCATGCCTTCCTATGCAAGCAATATTCGTTCATAAAGAAATATCGGTCCAAAAACATCGGACGAGGAAAAAAGTCTATGCACATGTACTATTTGCTTTTTAATTTGATTTCAAGGGACATGCTCCACTAAAATCACGTATCTATAGAAACGAACAAGATTCCTGTCTCAAAATGTTGCATTATTTTAGCCTCCTCTTTTGCCTATAGAAATTTCCCTGCAATCACGTGTTTTATTTTTAGAATTTAATTTTAGTCTATAGCGGAGTAAAGCGACTGGAAAATTTGATATACGTGAAAATCCACTCAACAGCTATTCTTTGACACTGTGATTTAGTTATGTGTCAATGATATAACCAAAAATAGAAACTAGGTATTTACCTAGCACAGTTAGGTCGATGGGGGTATGAGTAGAGTTAGTCTTCAATTATGTTCAGGTAATGTGGCACTAAAGTAACAAATGAGTGTAAGAGTAAATTTTCTCGCCTAGACGTAAACAAATCCTCTGTAAGCATGAATAATTATGTCTCTAGATCCGTCCTGTCTTTCCAGCTATCAATAAAGCCTACAGGCAGAGCAGCCCCTGCCAACGCTCCATCTTTCGGCTTACGCGACACGAATTCTTGCGGCTTCTGAATTTAGATTTAGATCTTTAACGTAATCGCTGTTTAGTCAGCGTGTTAATCTTGGTTTTACAGAACTATTCCATCTGCCTCAGTTAAATCAAGTTAACCACAAGTACTTATACTATCAGCCTTTTAATAGTCCACTGTTGGACTTAGACCTACCCCCGAAAGGGCGATTGGGCCATACCCACCACTTTGGGTGAGTTGCGGGTTGGTGGATTCACATACGAAATTGATTTTTTCTTTCTTCTCCATACGTATTGCAGGTTTCCTCACGATTTTTTCCTTCACCGAAAAGCCAGTGGTATGAAAATCCGTACTTAAAACTTCAAAGAGCTCATTGGTAAAGGCCCGGGATTTGAATTCGCAACCTGACTTTTAAGTTTAGCGGTCTCCCAAATACGCTACCACGGCTTTTGACTTGCACTGTTATTTCTTCTATTATATGGTGATTGGTGGTTAGCAAACATCTTTGGTCCGTGAAATGATTTTGTATATCCAAAGTCCAGCTGTTCTTTGGTTAAGGAAATGTAGAATACGTAAAACACGAGTACACGTAATGTCATTGCGTAATTTGAAGATTATTTCGGATCAGTTTCACTTATCCGCAAACAGTGCTATCCCATTAACGATACGCACATCAATTTCTCTTTGAAACCGAAACCGAAGTAGTTATCTATCAAAGTACTTGTCAATTGAGAAATAGCACCAAGCGTAGAGCTTTGAAGTATATCTAATACCTGTAGACACAGTAACCCAATTTCATGTTTTTAAATGATACATTGGCATAATTATTAATAAATCATATTCTCACCTTATTACGTGTCCCTATATATACTTATTATGATAATAATATATCAATTATAGGTATTTGAATTGATGTATGTATTTTTAAGTAAGTACATAAAGTAATTTGTTACTTGATATTTTATTTTAATTTCATTAACACCGTTATATCAATAACATCAATTAAATTAGAGTGTTAGTACAGTAAAAAATCTAAAGAAAAAACTATTCCGAGATCCTAAAACGAAATGAATCAAAGTATAGCGATTGGTAAATTACACTCATGTTTTGAAAAGAGACGATAGCTACTTGATCAGACGACTTCGTTGTGAGAGTTTTAAAAGCTAATGTAACTTTTTGCTCTAGGATCTGACGTTTTGTACTCGGTCCCCAACTAATCCCTGGATTATGTGGTTACGGCTGGAGCCAGAGTCGGGGATCCAGGGGGGCGCAGAGCCAGGGCGACAAGGGGGATAAGGGATCCCGGGAAGCCGTGGTGGACGCAATCAATAAGCCAGCTTTGATCGCACTCCGGGATCATCCCCGGTAAATGAAGTCGGGAAAGTCTCCGTTTTATCATGCCTCAGATTGCACGTCGTTGCGGCTCATTGCCGTATTGTAATTTGAAATATTCGATGCGGTAAAGTGAAGCCGGTAAGGAACTGTGGCAAGTAAAACTAGAACTTTTGTAAGATCGCTCTCATGAAATTGATTAAAATATGTCGAAGCTATGAAAGAGGCTAGTTTTCGATGCTCTCGGAGTTTAACGCTATGCTTATCGTTTATTATGCAAGCTTTTTCTAAGTCTCATTATAGACCGGTTCATTATGGTATGTAAATTAAACAAGTAACATGCCACAACTGGCAAAAAATCGTGAAATTGCCTGAAAAACGATATAACTTAACTATGGCCCAGATATGGCATGTACGAATATGACCAGAATATTCTAGCAATGTTGCTGCACTTAAACTCAGTCCAAGCATTTATTTGCTCTGATAGTTGCCTTACCATTGTAAAAAGCTAAATGAAAACATTTTCTTTCAAAATTTCACTGAAGTAAATCGCACACCTACCACACTTACGTTTAAAAACCTAGCAAATATTATCTTGAGTTCGCGGTTTTAATTCCCCGTTTTATATTGTCATACAGATGTCAGAGGAAATAAATGCTTGGACAGAGAATATATGCGTATTTCAGTTTTTTATGCTTGCACCAAGTTCGTTAAAATAATATGAGTATCTATTTTTCTTTTCTACACGAGGGGACTTACCCACAGATGCAGGTGCTCGTATTACCTACTTTTCTTTTGGATCTGGAATGTTATTTGCCCGTGTTTCCAAGTCTTGTCGACTCCGAGGCGACAACGCTGCAAGTTCCGTGACCACAGCAAACACATTTGTGCTTCTTGTCGAGAAATAAACTTTGTTGGCAATGACATGCTGTACCAATGTTTGGAGAGAGATACTAGAGATTCACGATTTACGACTCGACTTTGACTTAGTTCTATATTATAAAACCAGTCAAAAACCAATGAGCTACTTTGGTTTCTGACTCAATCACTAAAATTTACAATTGAAACATTTATGCAAGTTGGGTTATTGAAAATTAAATGCGGAACAAAATATTTTTCTTTGGTTAAATACCTACTTTGATCAGAAATGGGTAAGTACGAGTATAGGTAATTCTGATTCACAAAATAGGTAATTCTGATTGATACTATGTGTAATTCTGATGAATACAGCTAGTACACTCAATACTTAGGTGCTTCTTTTACCTATTTATTCGAATTAAATTAGAATCGAAAATTGAAAGTAGGAGGTCGACCAAGTTTTTGCGGCGAGCATGCAATTTTCGAACGTGCCATTGAAAAGGACGCAAGTTTACCCTTCTCCGACATTGTACCTAACTCAATTTCGAGACAGTGGCACAATGCGCGCGACCCACTTTCAGTAGTTTCGGATGGTTTCGGCTCGGCGTCGTCGATTGTATTTGATATCAACTTCGCAGTTTGGAGTAACGTCTTGTCCCGTTTTGAAACTGTCTTCGAAGTGTGTCATTAATTTGACGAAGGATGCGTGACTGTCGTGTTTACAGTTTCTGTATTGTTTTTGTACGTTGTTTATCATGTTGATGACACGTACCTGGAACAAAGAAAACGTGGGTTTAAAAATTAGGATTAGATTTTTATTGCAACACTTTTTGTATAACTGGAAAGTAGATGAAAGTAGTCACATTCATGAGACGTATTACCATTAAAAAATAACTCTTTCAACCTTTCGTAGATCTAAGTAAATAACATACTTAAATATACATCAGTAATTTTTTACTTCAAATTGTAATCTGCATAACATTTGTAAATGTTTCAAACTTCAAAAGGTACACACAAGATATGTAAAATAATATGAATAGTTTACATTATAATCCTCTCCAAAACGTGAATCTCTAGTAAAATTTAATGTGAATAATTTCAACGCATTAGCACGGGTCTGGGCCTCATTAATGCGGTCTCAACAACTTAGGGGAAGCAATATAAACACTGACAACGACTTGTCGGTCCCAAGCTTTTAGTAGTTAATGATGCAACGTCTTTAACTTGAGTTTAAAATCTTTGGATAAACAAGAGCAAGTGTGAACTGTGAAGGTATATGCGTCTCTGTCGGATGTCGATAGTTCGAGAGAGAAGCCGCGTGCGCAAGTGTGGCGTGCGGTGTAGCGGTTGGGTAAACTTGCTTGGCAAGGCGCCTGCAGAGCAGCCTGTTTTATTGTAATCTGGCGCCAACAGCCAGGAGATTTACCCCATCTGTAATGGCACGCCACGTTTATTAATAGCAACGAATGTTGTGGTCTGTAATGTTTTCGGTGGGTAATGGCCGAAACATGATTTTGATAAATACACAATCATTTTAGCGGTCGCTTCTGAAGTAGAAAGGCAATGGGCGTACTCTAAATAAATGGCGGGGAATTATTTACTTATCGGAGGGATGTGGGAATAAATATCTGGAATGGACGTGGTGAAATAATTCTTCTGTAACATCTCTCGCAAACAAAAGGCATTTTTCACGCAACTTTGTTAACGGCAACTGTTGAAGAATTATTCAGAGAAAAAAAGATTTAAAGCATTGTTGTGATGTGTTTAAGTTTCTACCTTCTAAAAACTTAAATCAGTTCGGTTGCTATATATTTTTTTATATTTGTTACCTTAGAAATCTGCCATAATATGAACCGATTAGGTTTTTTTTTATTGAAAGGAAATTTGTCCCATAGAAAACTTCCAAATTGGTCCCATAGAAATTTCAGACATCAAAATCGATTTAGTGCTTCGGCTTTTAAATCAACGTAACTGGATAATTTGATTACTTGGGTGACAATATGATGTCATCTAAGTAACCGAAATCTCGTAATTTATTAAGTTAAGTTAAGTCGGTTTTTTAAATTATTAATTATAACTACTGGACTGCCAATAGATGTTTCACATTAAAAAAAACTAAATTTGTTTTTCATATAACATCGTTACGCAAAGTTTGAATACGGGCCCCATAATTTTAATTTATATGACAAACACTTTGTGAATAGTTTTAGCATTATTCAGCTTTATGTATAAACTTTATGTATATATTCTTAATTCTATAGGTAACTTAGTTGCAACATACATTACAAACATCAATTTCTAGACTGGTATGTCAATAAAACTGAGCTCTAGGATCCAGTCTAGTTTCAAACTGGATTCTCCGAAGTTGGGATCCAAGTTACGATTATTTTATGACTCGACATGCGAAAGGAGACTAAAAGCGAGTCTTGCATTTATGCCTTACTAGCAGTGCCACTCAGTTTCACCAGAGTGGATATTACCTCAGGAACAGACTTTTTCTGGGATAATAAGTGATTATATAAAAGTTAAGTTAAAGAAAACAGCTTCATTAATGTTCTCAAACATTTCTTGGAATCTAAATGTTACTACACCCTAGACGAATTTTTCAAGGATAACTTCGACGATGTACAAATAGACCATTCCGTTCTTTCTGTTGCCATACCCTAACAGGGTCATATGTACTACTTGTAATTTTAAAAATATAAACATGTTATTTAAGGTTTGCATGCATACATATGTCGCAATAAACATATTGAGTATTGAGTATATCTCATTTTCCATTATCCCTTCAACTCTCTCAGTCTATGCAACTATCTATGTTATATAATTTAGTTTGCTTAATAGAAATTTCAATAGGCACCTTTTTGAAACAATAGTGCCCTATTGTTGTGTGATGTTCGATCGCCATAATATTAGATTTTCTATTGTTTTCTGTAAATTAATTCAGAACCCGTTTAAAAATTTGGTAAAACAAGTGCCGGGTTCTAACCATTATCGCCAATAACGATCTCTTTAGTGAAATTCAGAAACGTTGTAAAATGGTTTTCTTTTCATTTCAAGGACAGCTAATACAATTATTGTATTGAATCCACAAATACTATCTTGTATGGAGCCATGGTGGCCGAGCGGTAGCATGTGCGCTTAACAATCTCACGGCAACCGGTTCGGTCTCGGCCCTGCACCAATGACTTATTTAGTACTTTTTTGTTTTTTTTTTAATATTTAATAATAGGCGTGCGTTTGACCGCCAACACGCGTGATGTTAAGCGATGATGCGGTCTACGGTGGAGCACGCTTGCCTAGAAGAAACCGATTGACTCGTGATTTGAAGACACCCAGATTGTAACTATCGGGGAACACCCATTCAGGCAGCGCACTCCACAGACTAGCAGTTCGCATAATAACATAGTGGACTTGTGGAAAGTACTTAAATAAATGACGTGCAGTTTCGATGCCATCGCTCAAATGTTGTGAAGGTAAACATCGTGAGGAAACCGGTATGTCTAATAACCTCAAAAGTTCAAAGACATGACATTCACAACATTCACTGGGCCAGCATGATAAATTAGGGTCCATCCTCTGTCTCTGAGAGAAGAGGCCTGAGTGTGTCCCAACAGTGCAGCATATGAAATGCTGATAATGATTTACTATTTAAATGTTACAGACAATAAAAAATATGTCAATACGCGAATACGCGTCAAGGCGCCATCTCTCAGTCAGCGTTGGAACCTGTAAAGGTTCTAGCTGATTATTTAGGTTTTTTTTGACCTCCTACTCGCGTATTGGTAAGCGACGATGTGGTCGAAGATGAAACACACAGACTTGGAAAATACCTATTCACTCTGGCCTTGAAAAGACCCAGATTATACCTCTCAGGAAACAAAGAAGCGGGCAGGTTGTTCCAATCATTGGCCGTACGGATTAGAAACGTAGTATCGAAACGTTTGGTACGTATCCAAGGAAAATCCACAATGTGTGGGTGGTAGTGGGCCGTTTTCTTACTTGCCCTGTAGTAGAAAGGGGATGGTAGGGGGATGGTGGTATGGTAGGATAAGGTCATGTAACTCTGATGCAGAGTCTCCGAAATGAATGGTAATAATATTTATTTCTTGCAGATATCAATAATTATAGATAGCGACACTAACTATTAGTGGTTGCAAAGACAGCTCAACAATTGGGAGGCCGACAGGAGAGTGGCCGAACCTTAGTAGATAGAGCGCTCGGGGCGTATAACCCGATGTCGCAGGTTCGAATACTGGTCGTTTTTTTTTGATTGAATATAACAATTGAATCACTTGTATGGATATAAACTTGATAACTTTACAAAAGTTAATGTCAAACAAGAATATATTATCGATATTTGGTGATCTCAAATTACAATCACAAACAACGTAGCAAACTCAGTGATCCTTTCTCAAACCCAACACTTTGGATACCGTTCAATACTGCGAATTAGTACGTAGTTCTGACCCCATAAATCAGAAGTTCTAACACAATAACTACAAACTAGAGGTGTTAGTAACCTAGCCACATATAATATCGCACGGGTCCTCTGAGACGGGCAACAGAACGTACTAACTCACACACCTCAACGGGACCTCAATACCTCACGCTTTGTACTTCACCCGACTCACACCTGCATCATCTCTGTGTTAACTTTGAGAACTACACACATACGTGTAGGTCACACGTTTCATCATGTGTTAATACTTCAGCATTCATAAATTATTAGCGTTCAGGTTTAGCCTCAATTCGAGTTGTTTGAAAGACATGTTAAGATGTTGATTATTGTCATTGCCTAAATCTATAAGCATAAGACCCAGAATATGGCGCGCCACTATCTCACTCGCTTATGTTTTGTTTTAAACATTAAATTACTGTCTACTTTGGAAAAATCTGCTTCAGTCATTTTGCGATTATATTTCAAAATATTTAGAACAATTTTTATGTTTTAATATTATAAATAATATGCGTAATACGCTGATAATTTCATTCGCAGATATTAAGCTAGCACACATATACTAAGAGTAATTACGAAGTCCCCGCTAGGTAGCGAAACTAATTAGGCTTTCCTAATTAGCAATCTCAATTTGTTTACGCTAGGCGCTTCCCCAAATTTTATTGAGCTCCAAATTATATTTTATTCAAAGCCAATTACCGCCCTGTTGACGGTAATGTTTCTATTTTCCTCTTTGTTTCTCGCTCGATGTAAATAGTCAGTAATTTAAATTCATTTGGTTATTTAAGGCGGAACAATTTGTCTATCAAAGTTTACGGAGCGGGCTGCGAATTGTTGGCCGGTAGCTGCCATTATTTGGTGCATTAGTGCTAATCTCAGGACATAGCATAAGTAAACTACGACAAAACGGTTCACGTTTATTTTATGTTTATCGGTCGAGAATGTTCAAGCGAGTTTTGATGAAGTAAAAGCATATAAATTCAATAATTTATACATAAATATAAATATAAAACAGAGCCAGGTTAGTTACACGAATTTATAACTCAAGACCGGCTGGATCGATTTTCATGATCTTTGATTTGTTGGATTGTTTATAAATTGTTAATGAATTGCCTTAAAATTGTCAAGTGTCAAACACTTACGGCCTTACTTATAAACGTTACTTAAGTTAAGCAAAGCTTAAAATTGCTCTGTCTCATTTTCATCTGTGACAATTTCCGTCAACGAGAAGTTGACAGCAATTTTAGGCATTGCTTAACTTTTAAGTAACGTTTATAAGTAAGACCACTAAAGTATAAAAAACTGTAACTAATGTCAATTTTGAGGCAAATTATTAAACAACTAAAAAAAAAACAATTGGTTTGGTAGAATAGGTTTCCTGAAGCCTTGAACCCGGAATTAGAAATGCTTAGTTACATCAAAACAACAAGTCAGCTCTCTAAAGCTTTTAATAAATAATGAACTTAGTTTTCACTATCTGCATAGAACTTGATCCATCTTTTCACACTGCAGAACAAATACATTAAAAAGGGCGCGTCCAAGCTTCGGCGGCGAGAAAGCTTGAAGGCGCGATAAACTCTACACTGACATTGATTTATCTCTCTGTTTGTTTGTCCGGGGACAGCCGGCAACCGGCAGCTCCGGTTCATCCCGGAATCCCGGTTAAGATAAGGCGTCTCTAATGCATACTACAAATTACTGGACGAAATTGCTGTTTACGCATACATGGGTATAGCGATGCAATGTCTGGGGAGTTGGTCTGAGTGCTTGATGTTATGGTTATGCCTTATGGCTATATCGTGGTGTGGACCGATGCCTTTTAAGGTTATATGATTAGCTGTTTTATCGCTCTGAATCGTGTTGTTATATGGCATTAAATCTTTGGGTTGGTTAGTTGCTGACAGCCAAGCTATCTATGTACAGAAAACGTTACTTAACGCACTAGAGTACACACGCCTTTTTGTAGGGTTCTGTTCCTAAAGGGTGTAAACCCTATTACCGTATGGGGTAGGAACCTAGGGACCCGATTACTAAGCCTACGCTGTCTGTCTGTCTGTCCATCCGTTCTACCTTTTAACGTCTGTAAACCGTTACCTTTCGAACTGTAATAGATAGCCATTTAAAAAATTCAGAAATTTCAATATGTAATGTTACGGTGGATTTACTAAGAAATAATAATAAGGGTAAAAAGTAAGTGATAACTAAAATTAAGCCAAACTTTCGTTGCGCTGTTGCCGAGACTTGGCTGAGAGCGCTACAAAAGAATAACGCTGGCATCACTGGAACCGACTACAGTAATTGGCTATTAAAATTTGCGTGTGGCAGCTGTTGCCGAGACTTGGCTAGAAGCACGACAATACAACAACGCTGGCATCACAGGAACTGACTAAAGTAATTGGCTATTAAAATTTGTGTGTGGCAGCTGTTGCCGAGACTTGGCTAGAAGCATGACAATACAACAACGCTGGCATCACAGGAACTGACTAAAGTAATTGGCTATTAAAATTTGTGTGTGGCAGCTGTTGCCGAGACTTGGCTAGAAGCATGACAATACAACAACGCTGGCATCACAGGAACTGACTACAGTAATTGGCTATTAAAATTTGCGTGTGGCAGCTGTTGCCGAGACTTGGCTAGAAGCACGACAATACAACAACGCTGGCATCACAGGAACTGACTAAAGTAATTGGCTATTAAAATTTGTGTGTGGCAGCTGTTGCCGAGACTTGGCTAGAAGCATGACAATACAACAACGCTGGCATCACAGGAACTGACTAAAGTAATTGGCTATTAAAATTTGTGTGTGGCAGCTGTTGCCGAGACTTGGCTAGAAGCATGACAATACAACAACGCTGGCATCACAGGAACTGACTACAGTAATTGGCTATTAAAATTTGCGTGTGGCAATGGGCAGGCCACAACGCTCGAAGAACAGTTAAACGATGCGGATGAAAAGTTTTTGAGTGGAGACCACAAACCGGAAGACAGAGCCGGTAGGCATCCTACTAGATGGAACGACGACATCGTGAGAGTCGCGGGCATTCAGTACATGCAGTCTGTCAGCAGGCTGTCGTTCAGTGTGGAGTTCTAAGGGGAAGGCCGATGTTCAGCAGTGGACGTCTTCTGGCTGATCCTGATCATGACATTATTTGGCATATAGTACGAGGCTATACTTACGTGACAGTTGTACGCCGAAATACGGTTTCATTGTAAACCTCATAACTATGGACAACTTTTTCTATTGGACCAACCTGCAAAAAAGGCTGTCCACACATTTCGATGAATGTAAATAAAAAAAAAAAAAACAATGAAACTGCGATTTCAGGGTAACTCTCATTGTAAAAGTTGTTCAAAACGAAGAGTATAATGACCTGATTTTTACTTAGTTACCATACTCATTACCTCAAATTTATAAAAGTAGTTTCTCGTAAAACTCTCGACGGGAAAGTTTGAGAGTGGATTTCGGTATATTACTGCCAAATAAACAATTTTAATGTTATGGTTACTTGTTTTACTGACCACACATTCGTCTTAACTATTACGGCTTTATTTTTTAGTTTTATCAAAATCCAGATACCTCAAATTGAACCATGCATTTTATTATACCTAGAGCGTACAGCGCTTAAATTTTGAACATAGTTCTATAGAGCATGTCTTGAACGAAACTTACAATATCAAACCGAGTGTTTTATTTGAAAACTATTATTACAACGTTAATAGGGGGGATATTAGGAACCACACGACGCCACGCGATCTCATAAATAAAACTAGTACCAGCCTAACTACAAATGAATTTCTTGAAAAGGTCGTAGAAATTAGAAGTTCACGTGAATGTCCGGTCACGCAACCCCAAACCCTTGTACATATTTACCTATTACATTATTTAATCGCGTCGGTTACGATGCCGACGAAACTCTGCCACATTTTAATAATACCCCACTGTTTTTAAGCATTGAAATGAAAAGAAAATATAGCACAGAACGCCCACTGGAAAACGAACGAAATTGCTCATATTTCATCATACTACCTTTACTGACCACGACCATATTTGTTATTGGTTAATGTTAATTTATGATTCGCCGATAAGTTATGTTTATCTGCCCGATGCGTGGTAAAGCTCGCATGACCAAAGTGCCAGTGAGCAGACGAACAAATTAACAAACGACTGACACGGAAATGAGAATCGAGTGGAAGCGTCAAAAACAAAGCGATCATCCGACGGCGACTCGTTATAAATCGCGCCGAGTGAATAATCGAATGAGAAGTACCTGCGTCAGATGAACCGCGCCGATCCCTGATATTTTCATGAATAACCGATATAAAATGTATTCCGTTTCGGTGAATAATTTATTCTCGATTGTCACCCCCGTATTCGTAACCGAACTTTGTTCACCAGGTGTTCGATCAACCGATTACGAACCAGTGTGGTTCATGTTCCAATTCTGATTGGGTCCCCTTTCCGGCGGTCTATCACATATTCAGGATTCGTTTCACATTGCGAGAAGTAAAAACCTTTGTATTCAATTAACTTACTCGTGCTACCAAATCCTTAATTAATATTCAGGGTTCTTTCTGCGTCATTAATTTTCATTTTATGCCGGCTGATCCAAAACGGTAGAGAAATATAATTTTGGTTTTTATATCACGCTTTTATACGTATACCTACTTATTATGACTCTGTGCGTAGGTGTATTAAGAGGCTTATGTCAGCGTTCGGATTTGTTGCTTTAGGTGCTTTGGCTTCGAATTATTTTATTTTTTACTATCAAATCCAAAATTAATTAGAAGTTGGCTATTTAAATGTGGATAAAGTGCCAGTACTCTATTCCTTATTTTGTAAACGCTGAATTAATTTTAATCAAACTAGCTCTATTATCATAATTGAATCTTAACTGTAAAAGTAAAATAATTTACAAGAGAAAACAGAAAGTTATTCTAAGGATTGTCCTCGAGAATTCTCCACGGGTCGCGGTATTATACAAAGCTTAAGAAAGCTAATATTTAAAGTGACACTGGTTGAAAGTTTGCAAACAAAAACAGAGAAGGCGGTAGCTTCGACGGAACCCGACGAAAAACTTGTTCCTCTGACATTGATGGATGCGAGCGGCAAAGCGCTCACGCCGGCCGTTTTGCTAAAAGGTAAACCCAAAAAGTTGGTAGGCACGTATACCTATTTGTAATTCCGAAACTGTTTAGGTGCGTTGTTATAATTGAAATAAAAGCTCTGTATTTTATCACTTGGAAAACGAGTTTTGGTACGTCGTCGGTAGCATTCTGGAATGCAAAGTATTTGATGAAATTTATGAAACATCCGTAAACGACACCTTGAATTCCTTTGACGAAATTGTTAATTATCTTTTTGAGCCACCACCCATAAACCACCCACTTTAAATTTAAAACTACCTATTAACTACATAATTATAAACTGTTTATACATATTAATGAGAAATTATGATGTAACGACGAAAGATCGGTCTCTCCTAACACAGGTTGTCAAAACTTAACAGGAGAGGCCAATCACCTGTATATTATAAAAATCAGTTAATAAAGAATTTTGAATTTGATTTGAATTTAATTTGATTTGAGCAAAATAAACAGATACGTTTTACAAGTATATTACAAGTTTGTATTTACCAGTAAAGTAATATTATCTAAGATAATAATTTTGCCGGTTTTGTAAGCAAAACAGTTTATAATTATGTATACGATGAAATGAACCTACGAGTTTTCGTACAGTAGTCCAAAAAAGTCCAAAACTGTTTAATATATTTTTAGTGTCTATTTTTAGTGCGTAGCCGTAGCTTTATCTTATTTACTTGAGATGTACGTATACTGTAAGTAAAGTAAAACATGGGGTATGCCAGATCCGTTGATATTTCAGCGGTTCAGCGGCGTGTTTGTACCCGTTAGCTTATTTGCGCGGTGGAAACAACGTTAGTCTGGATTCCGTGAAGCTGACACGAGATGTGGCGTTAATCCCATATCTAAATACTCAGTAATCGCGGCGACCCCATATATTCTGTGTACTCTGTCACATGGCTCGGTGTAATTTATCATGGTGTTACACTGTTTACAATTTTTTACTTTGGTTGGAGTTTTACAAATATTCGCATTCATCGTATTCATTTACATGTTTTGAACAGTGAGCGAAGTACAAATATAATACGTATCAAAATCCATACACATATCAATTTCGTAATTCAATATTTGTATGGAATTCGATATGTATTCTATGTATCTAATATTTGTACTTCACCTACATGTATTCTTTCACATTCACTGGCAATTTATAGTATTTTTTTTTTGCAAATTAAATGCATTTTATAAAGTATATAGAATGTAATACCAACCACGGACCACCGATACCGGATACCGGTTGTGTATTGGAACCAATTACCTACGATTTTTTTTCTATCACTAGTTTAGTTTTAGTGAAAATATTTTCGACTTCACTGTTGTTCACTGTCATATTTTTGTGCGTGACAGTTTGTTTCAACGAGTTGACAGTCATTTTACTTAACTAGCGTTTTCATGTGAGTAAGACTAACCGTCTTACCACAAAAGATTTGTGTTTCATGTGTTTAACATATTTTTCACAGTGAAACAACTGCTAAACACATGTCTAAAGCGTTCTTAAATCTTTTGTGGTAAGACGGAGTACGTTTAATATTTAGACTTTAAAATAATGGTTTTATTTACAGAAGTGAGGTTGCATAAATATTTAATCATTTCTAATTTCACAAATTCATCGTAAACATCTTCTAAATTCGTAATTTTATCCTTCACAAAGTGCGATAAACTTCCAAAATAGAGATTGATCCAAACTTTCCACTTAAGCACGGTTGGGGCTCCAAATCTGACGGGAGTTGTCAAAGTGAAGCGGCTCAGATTTCGGAAACAATCGTCCGAACTCCCTCGCCAATCGTTTGCGTTGAAATTGTCTGTTTAGCAAGCAGAGGCACGATTTCGTCTGTTGTTGTCGTTGATTTCGGATCTGGACAGTTCAGAGAACTTTTGTTTTCCGGAGAAAATTGTACGATGAAGAAACGAATAAAGTTTAACGAACACAAACTTGCATTTTAAGCGATTTTAAATGTTCGCAAGCTTTTTGCTTGATCAAGAAAGCTTTGTTTTAGTGTAAGAAAAACTTCAGGCGATGACTTTTTGATGAAACCTTTACTCAGTAAGTGGACATAGCTCAAGACGATAAAAGTTTAAAGCAAGTACCTAGTTGATATATTATTATAATATTTCACTGTGCTAAAACGTTGTTTTTTCACTGCGTCTGCGTTGATATACCTAGTAATAAAATCACCATCGACAAGCGATTCAATTGGACCTTATTACCGTCGCCTGTTTATTGCAGGATGTAAGTATGTAACACATCTGGCAATGTATAATACATCTCAATTCTTACAGAATGTTTTTGTTAAATTGTTTTGTAAGGCATAAGTACCAATTCCAACTTAATTTAAATGCTATATGACTATGCCGTATTATTTTCTCTTACCAGATTGCTTATTTTTCATCTCTTATTTCCCAAGATGTTGCTGATTATAATTTTGAAGTTACATGAAAAAAAAGACACCAAGCTAGTCTCATATAAAAACTACATCAAAACCATCATATTTATACATAATAATATTCGTTCTTCGATAGCATTAAGTTCTTAATGCAACGGCTCATTATTTTACAATCTCTTTGTCGTTTATTTTCACAGAATGCTTTTTACGCGGCGCTGCACTCGGTGGAGTCATTATAACTTCTTCTTGCTTTTTAAGAACCCTCTGTGGCACACTTACGAATAAAAATGTAAGACAGATCGATTTTGTTTACTATACAATATTATAGGCATGCGTCCTCATGTTTCATTTATTATAAATGGCAGGCTTAGCGAAGGGTATAATTAAATAAATTAAGCATATTGATTAAAAAAAAACTATTTTATATTACGTTTTTGGTAGTGACAGAGCAAAGCGTGTCATATACATGTTATCATAGCATCTATATGGTGCACACACGACTTGACGTTATAACGTGATATAGTGCGCTTTCTGTCTAGCATAAAATTAAGTAAATATGTAATTATAATTTTTAAACTTTTGAACTAAGTAGATTTTGTTTTTGTTGATGGGCCATATTTACGGTTAGCTTTTTTAAAAGTTTTTTTTTTTAAACACAGGCCTGTTTAGTCATATTTTTTTTTCCTGTTCATTATCATCGGTTTAAATATTTATTTACATTCAATAATGTAAGTAATTAAATCAACCATCCAAACTATAATATTTTACAAAATTAGTATTTTTTGCATATTAACTCAAAATTGAAATGCCTTTGCTTTTCTTCAGATTTATCATGATGCAGTCTATGATAGAGTACGCTTGCTTGGAAAAAAATCGCAAAAATAGAATATTGTTCCATATACATATTAGAGAACTTTGTATAAAACAACATTTCCCCTGCAAAAACTACATAACCTATTAACTCGCAAGGATTCACGACCTGAACCTATAAAGGCAAAACATCAGAGAGGAGTCCGTTAATACTACCAACAAAAACTTGTTGAGAGCCGTATGGAGGTAATAAATAGTGATCCCCAATCCCTTACCCTAATACAGACATCACGAACGGTCCCCATTCAGTTGCTAATGAACGTAGGGAGAAGTAATCTGAAAGGATTGATTGATATGGATGATGGAATTGCAAACAAAAAAAACCCTTTTTACCCATATCTCACTTGTGTCGCATGACAAAGGTTGTTAGGTTTTAATATTTATTTATAAATTCATTTTTAAAAATTTCCACAGCATATGTCAAATGATTGTTATAAATGCTTGTTCATATAAGAAAAAAAAAATATCGATAATTTTCGTGACACACCATTTTTGGTGTCTAGGTCAAAGTGAGTTCAGCCATTTTGTGCATTGTATTTTACTATATTAGTAGCATGATGCAGAGTTAATAAACGCAATACTTCATCATCTTTGCTTCTTGACATAATTTGAAAACCAAAAACTACACCATCGTATTTGTCAATTAATAACAATATTTAATATATTTGTCAAAATTAAATGTATCAATATTTTGTTTTATATTTGCCAAGTAAATTATCATCATAACACATTAATGAATTTTATTTATATTACACGGGAATTACTTACGTAAGATTAAGCCGGTCAATCCGACTATAGTTTTGAGTAATTCCCGTGTAATATAAATAAAATGTGTGAAAATCATGTCAGTTTCTATAATAAAACATGGATGAATGTTGCCTATTAACTCATAAATGTTTTAATCCATTACTGTCACGTGTGTTACGACCGGAGTGATTTACCATCGACCAATGAGGGGCCGATGCACACGAATCGAACATCCACTATGATTAAATCCATAAATCTAAAGTGTAATTTTCCGATTTGCAGCTTCATGGACAATATGCTGTATAGTTCGTTGCTTCAATATACATTTTTATCGTTTTATTGCTTTGTCATATTACGCGAGTCAATATTTTATTCTCTACCATTATCACGCAAAACCCAGCTCAATACTCCTATTAAGAGGTTTTTCTAATTTTCATTTTATATATTAAGTATAGGAGACTACCAATTTTTTTCTGGTTGGTACGTAGTAGGTACCACTTATAACAAATAAAATTAATAAATATAATATATTTACATACCTATCCCCATAAACGAGTAAATATTTTATTCTCTACCATTATACCGCAAAAACTAACTCAATACCTACATCTACCTCAGCTCATTTTAAATATTAAGTATACGGGAGTAGGTAGGTACCAAGTATTTTTGGTACTTACCATGTACATCTAACAAATAAAATGAGTAATATAATATATTTACATTTGTATATGCAGATATAGCTATAACAACGTCATCCAATTCTTTATGTACCAACTTTCTTGAATTATTTTTTCACCCTAAAATACGAGAAAGAGTGTAGTAAAGTTGTTTTATGACCTCGGTAACTCGGTAACTATTACCATTGTACTAAACCTAGCAAAATTAAATTTTTGGCATAGTAATGAAAAATGTTTTTTGACCTCCGTTCCTAAAAGGCACTTTATTTTTCTATCCTGCTCATGCATCAACTCCGAGCTTAAGTTGATGCATTGCCATTTCATATTACTCAACGGTACGAAATCGATAAACCTACCTACTTAATGATAATTATGATAGCCCAGCAGTGCAAGTACCGTTCTTTATCGATCTACCCTCATCTTGATCCTGCCGGTCGTCAAATTTTTGAATTGCCTATAACATTTAATAACATTTAATAGTAAATCTGCTGGTGTGAAACAAATCTTCATATTAAAAAAAATTGGTATACCTTATAAACTTAATAACACTTATCATAATATGTGCATGTATGTAGGTATATTTTAAATGCTATCAACACTTAGCTGGCTCGATGTCAGAGACTTTTTTAGTTCAGTATTTATAGTTTTGATCTTCCGTAATCGGAAAACATTAAATCAATCTGAAGATTGATGCTTTTGTAATAATTTTCCCTTCTTGTGTTTTTTAATGTGATGGACACGGCATTTTATTGTTGATATCTTCTTACTGAGATTTCTTATCAAAACTTCTACATACTCATTTCATTATCACGATCCCAAATAATCTACATTTAAAATTATTCGTTTTGTAATAATTTTCACTATGAAAATTATGTCATAGACATGGCATTTCATTGTTGATAACTTCTTACTGAGATTTATTTTGAAAACATCTACATATTTCATTATCACGATCCCAAATAATCTAGATTTAAAATTATTCACAATTCATTCGGGGAACTGTAATAAAATTTAGAACGCGCTGAGCTAAATTATAAATTTTCGAGCTTTACCGTGAATTGGGACTGCCAACCTAGATGGTTACATAATTTATATCTCAGCGGTTTAAGAGGATCTAATCCCTTTTCCGACAACTGTCTCCCGTCTGTATTCTCTGAAGGTATATTGCAAAGGTAGATAAATGAAGCTATAAGAAATGATAGCGAGCAAGACCACGAGGAAGGATTTATTGTAATCATCCTTCATCACAAGATCTATCCTTTCGATCTCTTCTTTTGTTCCTTTCCATATAGATCAATGCTTTCTTCGATATTATTTGATATTGGATTGGAAGAAATATCTTGCAGATGAAAGGTAAGCAGGTACATTCTTTATTCTTTATTACCAATTACATGGTACTTGCTTGGCATTCGCCATTGGTGGATACGTAAATGTTTTCAATGTTAAAACAATATTAAAGTAGGAAATTATTTTATCTATGCCATATTATATTATAAGCGAAATACCATTAATTCACCAACTGACGGACTCATCACGAAATCTCAAAACTTTTACTGTTTGACTTACGAAGCTGAAATTTGGCAGGTAATTTTTTTATAAGATTTACAGATCTGCTAAGAAAGTATTTTGCGAAAGACCGAATTAAGGGGAGCCAAAGGGAGTTGCAAGATAAATGAAAGTCTACGAGTACGAAGTCGCGGGCAACAGTTAGCCACGTATACTTAATTCCAGTTTGTTTTAAGATGTCATCATGGAACTAATCATGTATTTTTGCATTAATGTTAAACATAAGTATCAAAAAATTCAATTCTTAACATGAAAAGATTTACTGCTCTTCATATTTTAATGTCTCGTGCACAGAAAATAAGTATGCAAATGAAGCAATATCATTCACGAAAACAGTCGAACTGCTCCGAGAAATTAGTCTTGGTATCGAATTCGTGCGATTATTCTAGGGGCGATGCCCTCACCTTATGAATCGGAGTTCCCCAGAAGTCGTTCAGGAAAATATTTGAAATCGGCGTCTGTGGTCTCAAGTCTCTGTTTTCTTTTATGGCACTAATATCGTCAAAGACGAAACTGCAGTAGAGGCAGTTGTGGTAGACTATGATGCAGGCTAAGACTAGAATGGCACCAAGGCCTCTTCGTGGTGCTTCAGGCAAGTCTTCTGGCACCTGGTTCTGTCCTGTCGGACGTCTTCTACTCCTACCAGTCCTAGTTCTCACGGCAGACACCATCCCACCAAATCTGCATACTCCACTCACGCGGTCCATTGTTATTCACTAGTACAATAACTATAAACACGATACACTAAACGAAACTGTTCCTAAGCCCCGCTGACTGTCATCGATTTAGAGTCCCGGACCACCAGGAATGTTGAAGTAGCGAAAACACAATCACGAAGAGAACCGGGACCATAAATTTCGCTACACAAACTCAAGAGATCGTAAAACTGGCTAATGCGTGGAACTATACGAGCGAATGTTAAAAGCGCAATGTTGTTGACACCGGTGAGGTTATTTGCGATCACATGTCACTATTTTTTTTCGAAATAATTCTATTTGACATTTATGTTGTAATTTGCGTTAAACGCGCGCGGACACGCCCGCTTGTCGGGGCGGATCGCCGACGACTACCGAAGTTCGACGAGGGAATGCCGCGTCGAGTCACGTGACCACTCGTTTTACTGCGGGTCGTTTCGAGATGGCGCATGCGTGCAGAGCTCACTTCCGACCGGTCAGTGGCGGCAAAATATTTTGTTGCAAAGGTCCAATTCCGTTCACGCATCGCTTACCTAATCAGAGTGTGCGAATCCTTATTATTTTGACATCGTTTTGGTAGTTTCTTTCGACACATTATTTATTTATTTATATCGCCAAAAAACTTGTTTCTTCGTCCAATAATTTATTTGATCTGATAGCTGCAATAACATTGTAATTATTTTTTTTATGAAAACGATGAATTCTGACCATTTTCGCTTGATTTTTACACGTAAAACTGTAGCAGATACGTACTTAACTACCCGATATACATACCTACTTAATTTTTAGGGTTCCGTACCCTAAGGGTAAAAACAGGACCCTATTACTAAGCCTACGATGTCTGTCTGTCTGTCCGTCTGTCTGTTCTACCTATTAACGGCTGTATCTTTCGAACCGTAATAGATAGCCAGTTAAAATTTTCACAAAATATTTAATATTACGGCGGATTGACTGACAAATAATAAAAAAAGTCAATAGGTAAAAACGAAAAGGAGGTTCCCATACAATACAACAAACGTGTTTTTTAAATGTATTTTTGTATTAGCTCTAAAATGTAAAAACGGTAATACTTACAAGCGTCAAACTTAACATGATTATAGTAAACACTCTAAAATATAACAAAAAATAATTAAAAAATGGCCCAGAGCGAGTCGGTGACAAGTTTCTGTTCATTACCAAGTTATAACTGGTAATTTCGTTACTGAATTTTGTGGTGGTACGGAACCCTCAGTGCGCGAGCCTGATTCGCGATTGACCGGTTTATTTTATTAACTTGTAACAATGTCATTGCAGCTGTCAGGAGCAAATAAATGCTTGGACCGAGAATAATAATACCTGAGTTTTCCGGTACGTCACATTATTTCCCGAGCGGAGCGATGCTTTCATATTTACAGATTGGCGTTTGTATATAAAAATACTAGCGACCTGCCCCGGCTTCGCACGGGTGCAATTTACGTGCGAAGCTGGGGCGGGTCGCTAAACCTTCCGTGAAAAATTATCTAGCTGATGGTGAAAACCGCATCGAAATCCGTTGCGTGGTTTAGTGGAGTTAGCGGTCATACAGACAGACGCGGCGAGCAACTTTGATTTAATTTTATACTATGTAGAGCTAAAAATAGAAAAGAGATAACGACGTATGTATGTATAAGTATGTGAGTTTGTATAATTATTTTGTTTAACGATAACTTATATCGATAATTTCATAGGCAACTAATATTTTATTTCAATACAGTTTTTAAATTTTTTATATGGGTAAAATTGTTTCAGTTATTGAGGGATTGCAACGTCACAGTACTACTAGTTTAAAATTATTTTGATTAGTTACCCTATACCTACGAACGATGTGGCCTACCCATTGCCACTTCAACCTGCAAATTTTAACAGCTATGTCGGTGACTGTGGTTCTTTGAAATCTTTGAAATAATACAAGTTTAGGTAAATAATACAATGAAGCGACATGTTTTTTCACGTTGGCGCCATTACTCTCCATTAGTCTTTGGACACTAACAACTTCATAACTACCTTTCATAAAAAATGGGACTTTTACAAAATGATCTGCGGTGAATCAAAATAAAGCCCTAAATCCGAAAGGTGTATTTAAACAGGCGTAATTAATTTTTGTCCTTTATAAAGAGATGAACTTTCCTCGTAGGTACTAAAAAGGGTAATGTTTTGTTAATCCCCTTCGCTTCCGGCAAACGCGAGCGGCGGTTTTGGAGGTGCAAGTTTTCGGAGCGTATTACGTAAATGTAAGTAACCAAACTCTTTAATTTGGTTGAGTGAGACGTTGTGTTCTTGAGGGAACTCTCTTAATTTACCTACTTTTAAAGTTGTCTTTGTCAAGATATACGCATACATGTTATAGAATGTGTGTATTGACGATCTATGAAACTGAACACAAAAATACATAATAATAAAGATTTCAACAAGTAATTTGTGATGTTATTTGCATATTTTTTTTTATATTGCCCAGCTTAGATTTTACTTTAGTGTGCATTCAATAATTTTATTATATATTCAATAGTATTGAAAGCCACGAGCGAGATATAAGACGCACGAAGCATTGGCTCTCAGAGCAAAGCCTTATTTATCCCACTGTCAGGTATATGAACTATGGCTGCAAATATGTATAATGTATTGTACTTTAATTAAAACAAATATTTTAAACCACCTATTGTGCATGCGTTTTAAATGTGTGTATGATTTACTCGTGTTTTGTGCAAATAAATAATCTTTATCTTTATCTTTAATGCAATAAAAAAAAATTTTTTGGTAACCTCGAGCCTGTACTAAACAGCTTCGTCCGCATGTTTACAATATTGTCAAATCATCTGGGGGCTTAGTCCCAGATTTGATAGTTTTCGAAAACTTTTTTCGTCAACTTTTTGTTCCATACATTGCTGGGCTGAAAGGTATTCGAAAACTTTTTTCGTATTAGAGTGAAGCAATCCATACCGCCGGCTTTAGTTCCTCCGCGTTTCCGCTGGAGGCGCTTTACTAAAATGTATGGAACAATACGTAAACGAAAAAAGTTTCCGTTAACTATCAAATCTGGGACTAAGCCCCCTGGGCCCCGATTCTACAAAACCAATTGTTTTTAAATTGTAATTGTTTAAATTTTAATTTTTAAATGATTGCTTTAATTTTTTTTTATATTAGAATTATAGCACCACCTAATATTATAATATAGTATAATTTTTTTAAATTAAAAACTTACAATTTTGTGGCAATTATTTAAAAATTAAAATTGAAACAATTACAATTTAAAACCATTGGTTTTGTAGAATCGGGGCCCTGGTTATGTGTAGATAAGTTAGCTATAATTTATCTTGTAAGTAAACACCATGTCGCACAAAAACCGGAGCTTGGAAAAAATTACACAGGGATCATCAATTTGACCAAAACAAAAAATATATAAATTAACCGCAGCAAAAATCGGGCTAATCCACACCCATGGGACGGGAACCATGTGCGACTTTTTCAGGGCTGCCCAAAGCCCAACTGACCAACTGCCCATCAAGGGTTGTCGCCTGCAGCGCGCGTCTAACGGGAGCAATAGCCCTGAAAAAAAGTACCGCAGACCTCGCAGTGATTGATGGAGAACCGGCCTCGAATAAACAGACCCTCACGTCTCCCACAATGGCCCTCAGGTGCTCTCAGATTTTTTTGTTTTAAATCCACACCCGCTTGTCTAATACAGTGCTTGTGTAATGAGATTACGGGGTGAGCTCGTTTTGCCACGCTTTGTGATCTGAATAAAATTTGTGATCGCAGAAAGGGAAAAATGGTTGCTACCTCGGATCAGACAAACAAGGAGATATGCCTTAGTACAATTAATCGTTTGTGTTTAAATGTCACCATTCCGCTAAACCATTTAACGCGAAAACTGTAAGTAAGGCACATTCATAAAAAAACGTTTTGCGAAAGTTAATTGACCGAAAGTGACTAAAATATTCAAAATGACATTTAGTGAAAGTGACATTCTGCATCACGATACGACCTAAGAAACTTTTAGCGACATCAATAAACTAACTAATACTGCGACGTTTGCAGACTCTACAGAGCTTAGAGAATGCAGAACCTACAGGGTGAGTTCGACTAAAAGCATCAAGCTGGATTTAGGCCAGATCCGATCGCACCCGCAACGCCATCTTACCGTATCTCCGCTATTTGTTTGATCTGAGGTTGTTCCCAATAAATGGCGTCAGGTAAAGCTGATGATGTAAAAATATTTGATTCACTTAACCTGTAAGTGCTGACGTACGGTCTCACAGGCTGCGCATAGGTAAAATTTGATAGGGTAAAGTATGATGAAAAATTTATGAAGTTTTAGTTTTCAAACAAATTTAGCCTAACTCAGATTGAGGACGGTTATATTCTCTCAAACTTGATAAAATTTTGTTTAAAAAAAATCTACTATTACCTACTGAATACTTCAAAACTTGATAGCTATGACTATACAGGGTTACGCAATACGCATACTGTACTAAGCCGAGAGGAGGTCACTGTAATTATAATTATGGTTGCCTGGAAGATATCGCTCTTAGCGATAAGGCCGCTGATTGTTGCACTAGTTTTTAAGCTGTTTTATCGTATGTGTGTAATTTGTGGTGTTAACAATTTATATAGAGTTTATCTATCTATCTATTTATTATGAACAACTTTTACTTTAGGACCAATCTAGAAATCGCAAAAAAAAGCAGCTGTTCCATAGAAGACGGTCATTGACATTGAAATTTCACAATTTCCTGGTTGGTCAAACAGTAAAAGTTGTACATAATGATGAGCATTATGACCTCCTTTCGGCTTAGTACAGCATGCGTAACCCTGTATAAAAAGTGATAGCCGCCCGACTTGCAGTGCTAAAATTGGCAAAGCTCTACCAAGTTTCACAGCCTGCGACTTAGCCAAGTAAAGTTACGGAGACAAGACAACGGAATATGCTAAACACCAGATTTGTAAAGTCTCCGAGTGAAGTCAGAAAACAAAGAAATATTTCACTCGTGTAATGGATCGAAGTGAGCTTGGAACTTTTCACATTCACCAAGTTTCCGAACAAATTTATCTCTAGAAGAGAGAAGGCAAATACATCAAACTTAAAGCAATTTCAGACACTTGGTTCTAAACGCTTACAAGTGGTTGGGATTAATGCTGTTGTAAAAGATTTACTAAACACTTGGCACGGCCTAAAGTAAGTATTTTATTTCTACTCAAATCAATAAAAGAAGCTGCTTTCAGACGCATTCTTTCAGGGGCCGGACTGTAACTATGCTCAGTGCTGTCAAAATACGCAACGTGCGTGACATACAAACGGTTAAACGGTAAAACAAAATGGGATCATAATGGCGATTGAAATATTGCCTAGAACTTAGAATAACTACACAAAGAAACCAAGTACATTCGCAAAATTTAAGCCATTCAAATGGTGTCATATATGGCTCCAAAAATTTGCGCGGTGAAATCGTACCACAACAAATCAGAAAAGCAGCATAAGAGTTATGGTGTGACATTCCACAGGTAATCCATTAATACCAATCGAAACGTAAGCTACAAAGCTAATTTGTAGCTTACGTTTTGAGAAGGCGTTGTTTGGAAACTTACCTTCTCTGAGTAGTTATTCTAAGGCCTAGAATTAAATAAACTTAGTTATTAGTAGGTTGATGCCAACGATCTTTTACTTATACTACGTAGTTGATGCATTTGTATCTGTAATGTCAATAATGACGATATAACCATTTCTTTGAATGTGAACGACGAATAAGGCTGGTCACTCAGTAGGTATATTCTATACTTACAAACATAAATGTATCAACATGGCTTTCTGGCACAAAATTTATACGTAAAGCCCAAAAACTCTGACAGGCTGACCACTTAGCATACGAACGTACTTAATATACATACATATTTGCTCGAATACCCTCTACGTATTAAGTACTTACTCAAGCAAACTTTACAATAGATTCATCAAACATGGCCGAAGTTGGTCGTGCGTTGGCCAAACTTGGTCGCAAGGGTTGACTAGGATTGATGCCGTAAAACTTCCAAGACAATAAAGTTGGTCGGTTGGTGATAAAGTTCGCTGGTTTCACCCGGGGCAGTTGATC
This sequence comes from Agriopis aurantiaria, assembly GCA_914767915.1. NCBI lineage: Eukaryota > Metazoa > Arthropoda > Insecta > Lepidoptera > Geometridae > Agriopis > Agriopis aurantiaria. The sequence goes on from OU611987.1 coordinate 5,307,095, forward strand.
CCGTGTGTCGCGATTGCAATGGGGGGAGTTTTGATTTATCGCGAACATGGAATATTAGAAGTAAATGGAAGGACCACGTGGCTTGAAGAATTGTCACCGTGAGCAGTTCAACATTAACGATGGGCAATATTTAGTACAGGAGACAATGAGCTGTTTTTTTCTCGTATAAAAATATTGAGAAAGCCTTTCGTCATCATCATCATCAGCCAGAAGACGTCCACGCTGAATATAGGCCTCCCCCTTTAACCTGCACACTGAACGACAGCCTGCCTTTTGCATCCACTGGATGCTAGTATCATCTAGTGCATCTAGTGGGAGGCCTACCTACGCTGCGTCTTCCGGTACGTGGTCTCCATTCAGGAACCTTTCTTCCCCATCGGTTATCGGTTCTTCGAGCGATGTGGCCTGCCCATTGCTATTTTAATTGCTTATCAGAAATTATATTACATTGTACCTACTGTAAAAAAATAAGCTTATGAAAGCTGGTTTCACAGCTGCACGAGAAACCCGTGCGGGTCTGCCGTACGGGGTCCAGGAGCGGATACATACTTGAGGCGCTAGAACATCGTTTCACAGCGACGCGGATTGTTCCGTACGGGACTTGCCGTACTAGACGTACCTACGGGTCTCCCGTACAGCTGTAAAACCAACCATAACTAAGAGATGAAAATGTCAATGATGTTATAGGAGATATTATACCTACAAGTAATACATTTGTATAAAGAATTCAGTCGATGCTTATTATGTCAGAGTACTTGTCTTTTCCATCTATTTTGATGATCCATGGCTGCGACCACCACGGAAGAAGCCGGAATTGGTCTCGAAAGCTTTTAATCAAATTGAATGTTAGCTGAACAATTCCCTAATTGTGATAGATGAGGATTAATTAACGTGGTGTAGGTACGGAGTGGTTTTACTACTCTAATTTGTGGGTAAATCCTACAGATACTGTATAGAAGAGTAATGAATAATAAATAGTTCAAGAAATTTGTCAAAACGGTTTTTGTCATTTTTACCTACAGATGCCAGAAGATGTAAGTATCCCATTCTCTCTTGTAATAATTATCACTAATGGTGTAAATTTAAAATATCGTATTATGAAACCATAATGTAATGTCGAGCCACGAGACAGACTTTGTCCTAGTGTGGGGACCAACAGTAAATTATTATTTTTAAGGTGTTACTTTTTTAAGAAATCAAAAAAATCTTTAATCATCAATGTCGATCGTTGCGTGGGTAGTTATTAACATCGTTGTTCGCTGAGGCCGGCTAATTTGAAATTGGCCACGAGTGTAACACCCCTCTGTAAGGAGGCCTTTGTTCAGTAATCGACGTCATGTCGACGTTTATACTGGCTGATGATGTGTTGTGTGTGATGTTACAAACTGTGGTGGTTCAGATGCTTTTTAATGCTACAGTATAACCACGTAGTATAGTATGAAATCTTTGGCTACAGTGTTTCTATAGTGTTTTGAACTAGAACAATAATAATTAAAGGCCAGCCAATCGATGACAAAACATTGTTAGTATGACATCATTTATAATACTCAATCTAAAGGTTGGCGTCCACTTGTCCACGTTGTACAGATTGGATTCCGCCGATTTCTCCCTAAAGTAGAGAATACATATAACATATATCTAAAGGTTGACTTCCGTGCATTGCAGCTGATGCGATTTGAAAATGTATAGCAACATCAGTCGTCGACCGCACGCGTCTGACGCAGATCTCGGAAGCTGCGCCATACATTTTCATCGTGCAAAGATTTGTCATCAGCCGCGCGCGTAAGACGCATGCATTAGACGCGCGCGGCTGCGACGAGCTGCGATGCATGGAAGTCAACCTTAAGGTGGTACGTTTCACCTATGGCGGAAAATTCAAATTTGTCAATAAACCGTTTGAAACAGCAAACATTAGTTTACTGATAATTGTAAGAAATAATGTGCATTAGAGATAAATAGCTTTAAATGGTTTTATAAAGAATAATAATCAATTTGCGCTAACATCACAATGATCGTTTATAATAATTACCTGGCCTAGCAACAAGGACAAGAAAACTGTTTGAAATTTGAATTTTCCGCCATAGGTGAAACTCACCACCTTAAATATCATCTAAAAAACTATCATAATTTTTTTTAAGTTGAAAGATTATTGATATGATTATTGAATATGTACAATTGTAATTATTGTAATTGTAATTATAATTGAATTATTTTTATCCTTTTTATTAATTAATTATTTGACTGTGTCACATAATATATGTACATTTATTATTGAAATTTAATTGAAATATTTAATGGTAAGCGATTGTACTATTTTACTATTGAATTTATTTAGTGCCAATCTGACTTGTAACTTATGGGGTTATTAATAAAATCTGTATTCTGTATCGCTGTGATAACTTCCACAGATTCAGTAGTTAGTATACATTCCGCAAAATACGACATGTGTAATGCGTACAATGTGGACAAGTGGACTCCTTACTCAGTCTACGCAACGTTTGCTTTATTATTCTAAGCTAAAGCTTCGATTTCAGTCGAAAATTAACTGAATCAATTCTGTTTTAAAGTTCACATTAGGTATTTTAATTCTTAAGTACTACGACTCTTGTTGAAATAAATTGACAACTGAACTTAATTTCCTTTACCCATTTATTGAATTTTCAAGTTAGCGCTTGCCAGCTTGATGAATGTCAGGATATTATAAGACGTGGATTTATGATGTTCGTGTGATCTGTGCGACTCTTTATAAGGTACTTAGAGTTGAGTTCTACGTAGATTTAGACAAAATAGGACAAGAATATGCGAAAAGTTCGAATTGCAGCAAGCCCTGTTCCTACAAAACTTACAGAAGGCTGCCGCGATTGGTCACACAGTGAAAATTATGAGAAGAATACAAGCTTGTTTTTTCATGACCATGGATACTGAGTCCTTCAGTCGTAATAATAAACAAGTTTACATAGTATTAAAAAGCTTCAAACAAGTCATAGTCACAGCCAGAGTAAGGTAAAGCAAGTCAAACTCATGCCAGTAAAGCGGTGGAGGCTTTAGAAGAGGTTTCTATGGAGTTTTGGAAACAGCACAAAAATACACGTTTCACCTCGTTTTATCACTTGACCACACTCGAGCACGTTCGCGAGCACTTCAAAAATAATAATACACCATTATTAAACATTAACAAAAAAAATTGTTATCAAATTAAAAAATTAAAGAAAAAAAAAACAACAGAAAAACTAAAATATTTTAGGTGTTTGCTATTATTAGAAACTAGCTGACCTGACAGACGTTGTCCTATCTTAGAACTGTCAAACACGCAAAGTCAAAATTGAACATCTTATTTTTTTACACCTTGGGTTACATTATTGGAGTTTTAGTAAGGATCCCTTTTTGTAATATAATATAGCCTATGTTACCCGGGGATAGTGTAGCTTCCCAACAGTGAAAGAATTATTCGAATCGGTTCAGTAGTTTCGGAGCCTATTCAATGCAAACAAACAAACAATCAAATCTTTCCTCTTTATAATATTATTATTATAGTATAGATTAAAATTAAATACTTTTAACGGATTTTATCGCGTGTATTTTACACTGTTTTAATTCCTGACGTTTCAAACACTTTGCAGTGTCCGTGACGCGACAAAACCGTTAAGTGTTAAAATCAATGAACACTTTCGAATTTATAATAGTAAGGATGCGAAAGCTCATGTGCAAATGTGCAAGTATTTGTGCCATGTCCGTTCTAATTATAATAATAGAGCGATGGTGGCCGAGCGGTAGCATGTGCACTTTACAATCTGACGGAACCTGGTTCGATCCTCGGCCTTGCATCAATGACTTGTTTAGCACCTAAATAGATTATGTTCATTTAAGATATCATCTTTCACAAACAAAAAACGGCGAGGTAGACATCGTGAAGAAACTGCGGTATATTCAAGAACCTCAAAAGCTCAAAGACATAATGACATTCACCAACATGCGATGGGGCAGCTTGGTGGATTAGGTACGGCCCATCCTCTCTTTCTGAGAAAAGGCTTGTGTGCTAGCAGTGGGAACATGATATGCTGATAATGATGATGATGATGAACAAATAATTGGATTTGGATGAAACTTAGTATTTTTTGGATGAAAATGGCATCGATTCTGATGCACTATATACTAAACTAAATTTGACAGCTCTAAATTTGTTGCCATCCTTCTCTCACATATTAAAATGAAAAGAGAGGCAGATAATTTTAGTCCTGTTAGATTGGTTTAGTTTAGTGAGTGGTATGACAGAATAGGCCTCATTAAGTATTTTTTGGATAAAAATTAGTATTTTCTAGATTATTTTGATAAATTTTTATTTGTCTTGGGAAGTGTACATTTTCTTTAGGAAGCGGGTAAAACCACAGTGCGAAGCTAGTATCTATAAACGCACCGATCAATCTTCCGGTAATAGATAACTATATAAATAATATCTTTGAAACGTAATATTGTGGGTGGTTTATTTAATATACCGTGCATCAATCACGGGCAGACTGTCGGGACTGTGGTGACAGATCGGGAGCAACATGTGATGCGGTATCCATAGAGAGATATATCTGTGGTATAAAGTAGAAGGGCCGTCGTTACATCGTGTTCAAAATAAGGCATAAACCACCTCCAAAGTTGAAGTTTATAACTGGGTGTTTGCTGACATCTAGGAACGTTGCTAAGATATTTTTTTGGTTTAATTTAATTAATTCGACTCACGTGTGTAACTATTCTGGCCATAATACATGAACATTCTAATAGATTGACAAAAAATATTTACTCTAAGTAACACTTGTATGGAGACCATGATCCGGAAGTCGCAGCGTAGGAAGGCCTATCACTAGATGGACCGACGACATCGTAAGAGTCGCGGGCATAAACTATAATCAGAGTCGCTTCCCCGCGAAATGTCTACGGTCTTTGGATGCAACTTCGCTGATGTACTAGATCAAGGTAAAAGATGCAAAACCATTTAAAAAAAACAACAAACTCTGCTTTTCCCGTGAAAATGCGGAAAGCTGAAACTGCTATACTCGCTATGTACTGTACAGCTAGTTAAGTCATTGTAAGTAATAGAGAAAATAGACAAACTGCCAAGGTGGCGGTTAAGGGTATTGTTAAATAATAATAAAACGCCTGACAAATGGTAAGTGTTAGGAATACATTCTACCTTGTTGTGTATCTATGAATGGAACTGCCACGACCTTCTCTATTTCTTTCCCATTTCCTTTTTGCTAATGTAATAATATTACAGCGACATCATTTTATGAGACAAATTGTGTCTCAGTAAATGTGCTAGAAAATCTAAAATATAATAGTCTACACCAAATCAATAACGAAGTACAACCTAACTACAAATTAACCGCACCTAAAGATTATTTATTGAGTAAAACTTGCAATATAAAAACAAGCTTACCTATTCAATAGTATCTGCGTGAACGAATTTGTTGGATATTTATGGGTTATGCCTGAATGATAAATTAGGTAGATCGCGTCTAATGAGGCATGGCCACGTCGTCTATTTCCAATTACACCTTGTCCGTAAATGCCAGGTAAATATCAAACTTCGATGACGTGTGATATGCGTGACCTAATTTTTCGTTCTTCCAAAATTATTTGTAACAAGTAGTAGGTCAAATGATTTATACAATGAAACTAAGCACATTGAATTCAAAAATTCTAGGCTATTGTGGTGATTTCTAGATGGTGTTGAATTGGTCTATGGTATGGTACACATTGCACGTCCACTGCTGAACAAAGGCCTCCCTGTTAGAGAGGGGCCATGATCTCTACGCTTGGCAGGCGGCTTAGGGATCTCAGTACGATCAACGTGTACTAATAAGGTGCTGCTGCCCTTCCTCCGGTGGTTCTAGTCGCAGTTTTAGGGCATATGGTATGGTACGGCACCCGCCAATTAAACTTCATGTCATAATATTGTAGCGCATGATGACTTGCCACCCACTAAATGCCCAACAAAGGCTTCCCTATGTTGACACCATGCCAATGTTGCCCAATATTGGCGTAGGTAGCTTAGAGTGTCGAGAGGTATGCTGCACTTTCACTAACCGCTAAACAAGGCTTTATGCCTTTCACACTTCCACTCGGGAGCTGAGGTTCTTAGTTCTTGCAGTTTTCACCTACACACGGCCGGTTAAGGCAAGGCAGGGTTCAGGGTCTCATTCAGCCCCATGCAATTGAGGTACGCGGTGTTGCAACTCACCGAACGGTTCGCCGCAAAGCCGTATCTGAATTTAAAAAAAAAGTGTTTTGTAAGATTATAAATATATATTTTTTTATTGAAATTATTGAAAGTGTGGGTCTATAAAATAACAGGGTGTAGAATAACTAGGAAAGTAGGGGGGCATAGAAAAGTTAATATAAAATATGGATCGAACGAGAGATCAAATAATATATTTCCTTTGTTTGCTCTCGTTTGCGGTGCGCCGCAATATTTCATCTTAATCTGGTAATATCTTGGTAAAATATTACCGTATCAAAGTTCCACAGGGTGATTTCCCATCCCTTGTTCTTCATAGAGTTTGTATGGAAAACGGACAATATCGGGGCGGCCACCCGACTCCCGACGTAGGTATTCACTTGAACTATAGTCGAGCACCGAACCCCTAACGGGAAAGTTTTGATTTAGTGCTTATAGCTGTCCCAGTCGGAAGCCCTCTTTAAAGTTTTAGTCGAGTAATAGAATAAAACTGGTCGAACAATGCTCGTATTCCAGCATTCATACTGCTCTTCGGTAAAGCATTACGGGACCGTTCCAAGTTATTGCTGGCAACGCTTGGCGACATAAAATCTAATGTTACTACATCAAATGAATATTCTAAACTTGGTTGAGCTGAACGGACGATTTGGAGCGCTCAGCGGTGGTCTCACGAGGGAATAAAGGTTCAACATTTTTGAATTCCCGGGTTGCGCTGGCAAGGTGGTTTTGGAATTACCATTTTAGGTAAGAAAATTTCCCCGCAGATGTGGTACAGTGCAGTTACCTTGCGTTTAACTTCCCGTTTTTATGGCAAATACACCGAGAATAGTTGAATTTTCCACAAAAGTAGTACGCCGGCTAAATAAATACCCCACCATACTGTTACTAAGCTTACTGAGCAAGATTTTTCCAAAATCTTTATTATATAACGTTCCTTTATGACTGTCTCGTTTTAGAACATGCTATTATCTTAATATTAGTCTATTAAAAAATCTAATCATTATAAAGGATGGTTTACGAGCGGCTGCCAAAATTAAAAGCTGATTTCATTATTTTGTAAAATCTGGTTTTCTTTCCAAGACAGTTATTATGAAGATGATAATTTCAAATTGGGACTGGAAGATCATAAGCTTAGTAATATAGGTATATTATTAAGCTATTAAACTTTTGAATACGGAAAAGTTAAAGGTAACGTTCTAGTAGGTTTAATTTTTTTTGCATTTAGTAGTTCGAAACAATTTTTCAAGGAAGAGATGAAATGTCAAAAATCAATATTAATAAAGGTGCACTAGTTTAGTTTTTTTAAGTTTGGCAAATAGTGGTATAAGTTTTTTAGGGTTCCCGGAACGTGTCAACGGGACCCTATTACTAAGCCTACGTTGCCTGTCTGTCCTACCTTTAACGGCTGTATCTTTTAAACTAGAATATATAGCATGTTGAAATTTTCACAGACTATCTTATGTTACGGCAGATTGAGTAAGAAATAATAATAAATCTAAAATTAAATAATAAAGGGTCCCCAACCCCATGCAACAAGCGTATATTTTACGGATATTTGTCGTTACTCCAGTGTAAAAACAGTAATACATACGAACGTCAAAAAAGGCATTTATTTTTATTTATTTATTTATTCATTTAGCACGGTTATACACCAATTACACTAAAAGTATAAAGTTATAAAAAATTATAATAGGTTATTAATTTTTATAACTTTGTATCTTTCAATAATTATGGCATGATTATGGTTCACAGGCACATTCTCGGGTGCGCTGATTATTATCAGGTCAGGTCGGGTTCGGTTCTAAAAATCTCGAACTGAGTAAAGAAAATATTATTGGGTGTGGAACCCTCGGTGCACGATTTCCAATTTGCCTGTTTTTTTTTTCTATGTAGTCAGTTTCTATCGTGTACAATAGAGCTTATGTCTATTGTTATACACATATGACTTGAATAAAATATTAACTCAAGCAACAAAGTAAGCTCTGTAAAACAATACGAGCACTCTCAAGTTTACGCCATTAATTTTTCAGCAGCAAAAGACAAAATGTAAGTCTCAACTCGCGTAATAGTTTCGTGTTGCTCTCTCGGTCTATTACAAACTTTTGTTTCCACCGAAGCTCACAAAGAACAAGAACAAATGGGATCAGCTTGAAAAATGTGTAACAATAACGGAATGGAGAAACTTGAAAGTGACGTCGGGCCATTAGGCGCTGCGGTGACGCCGACGAGCGACGTCGGGGGATCGAGGCTAATGAATCAAAAGTTCCACCCAAATGGTTCGCTTGAAAACTTTCCGAATTCGAAGATGGACTTTGCGATCTTCGCTGTTTCTGTTTACGTTTTGTTTTGGTCGATTAATTTTGTGTGATAGTGAGAGAATCAAGGAATAACCAATAGTAGATATTATTACGATAAAAATAACCATAGTCGTAACTATTAACTATAGCCGGAGTGAGCGGCTTAATCTTACGTGAGTAATTCCAGTGTAATATAAATAAAATACAAAAAAAAATAAAAAAAATGTGGATCATTTATTATTTTGGAACGAGCTGGTGGCCGACGGGTAGCATGTGCGCATTACAATCTGACGGCACCCTGTTTGATCGTCGGCCCTGAACCAATGACTAATTTAGTAGTACTTCAACAATGTGCAGTTCGATGCCATCGCTCAAAAATGGCGTAGGAAAACATCGCCAAGGAAACTGGTATGTCTAAGAACCTAAAAAAGTTCAGACATAATGACATTCACCAACATGCACTGGGCCAGCGTGGTGGATTGGGGTCCATTCTCTGTCTCTGAGATAAAGCCTATGTTCCCATTGCTAGGCAGCAATAGGAACACGATAGGCTGAAAAAGATGATGATATTTCAGAAATGGTCCTACACCTAAGCATCCAAAATGATGTACCACTCACCTCAACCACACACATTCATTTTAAAAGACATAATCGTACGTAACAATAAAAATACCAAATAAAAAAATAAAAAACTTATTCAAAACAAGCTTTTAGGCGTCCGCCATATTGAATTTAATGAGACGTCATGTTATTTTTCGTATTCTTCTCAGCAAACACTTATTTGATATCCATGTCATGGGGGTGCATTAAAAATAACTGATTTGCCATCTTTGGGAGTCCGCCATATTGGATTTAGTATGACGTCATTTAGCTAACTATGCATTGTCATCTAAACAATATGGACCAACAATGGAGAATATTTCATCTCGATTAGTTGGAGATAACTGTTTTAAAATTCAGTTGCAAGATTTCACCCAAACTAACAAGGCAAGTGAACTAAAAGCTTGTGAAAAAGTACTTTTTGATATTTCTTGACGTGTAAATAAGTGGTATTTCGATGTTATGTAGATAATTTTATTTTTTAGGTAAAATTTGATTAATAACTCATTGTATCGCTTCAGTGCCAATGCCAGGAAAAATCAAGATGAATTCGTGGAATAAAGCCACGTTTTACAACCGTTGACAATTTTCCTTACATGATTATGGTTACATAATGTCATGGTTCGCTGAAACTAAAAAAATCATTTCGAAATATTTCCCTACCTTTTTATGGAAGGATGGCTTCTGGGTAGATTGCTACGCTATCTAATTCTGGAATGGGAATAAGTAAGGGTTCGTGTTTCGGCGATTGATTTCAATTTCGGATCGATCATGAAGCCGTAATCTGTTGGGTTGCTGGGATTATCAATAGGTGGGTAAAAGTACTCTACGTAAGGCTAAACTAAACTTAGCATGGATTCAAATTTAAATTAGTTTTTACTTTTCATGCTCGTTAAGTTCTTGTTTATACCCGGTGTAAGCGGACTAAAACTGATTTTTATACTCTAGTGTATAATTTTTTAAAGTTAGCATAATAAAAGTTAGCATAGTTAGCTATAGCATAACCAGAACCTCATTAAAGTTGTTAGAAGATGTTCAGTTTGTAATACATGTAGGAAGTTTGCTTCGGTCTCTATTAATAACATAGTATGATTAAAGACTCAGACATAACTTTTGTCGAATAAAAAGAGGTTTGGCGCCAGTTTTGGTCTTAATGGCGTTAGCCTGCCCAATAATGAGCGATAAAAAATTAGTAAAATTAGAAAAATATTGTAAAATTCCGGTGTTTTGGTTTTTGACGTCAACCAATATTGAAGATATCTGCTTTGAGTTGAAATTTAGCATACTTATGTAAGTTGGGTGACAATGTAATATTATCGCACTATCCAGCTGGTCTTATGATGGATACAGAAGGTGGCCATAGACTCATAAACAATTCGTTCATTACTTCGTTGGATTTGTCTTCCCAAGCACTTTGGTCCTGTAGATAATAAATTCAATATGGCGGACGCCCCAAGATGGCGGACACAATTTTCTTATCAACCATAATAATATGGGCATCTAATGAATGGGTATTTGCTAAGAAGAATACAACAAGGTTGTTCTAAAAAGTTTTTTTTAAAATTAATGAATATTATTTAGTTGTAAGTATGGCGTTGCTTAATAAAAGAAGGTTTTGAAATGTAAGGCGGCACATCGGAATAGAATACATATAGAGTCACAATTGTGCCAAAAATGTCCGAACCAAAACTTGGCGCACGCTACGAATTGCACAGACTTTTTGGTTAGTTACAAGGTAACCGCGATCCGATTACAACGCCGCGTGATGCCAGAGCTACGATGACATAGCAGACAACTAACGTTTAACACTATGCAAGCGACATAACATCTAAATTAGAGTAAAAGTGGCATTGTGTTGTATATAATTAATACAATGTATGTGCAATGACGCTCGGACGTTTTTTGACTGTTTTCACTGAGAGATATGACTCTATAGGAATTGTATTTCGATTGGTGGCACGCTACTTTTAATTGACAGTAGTGTATTTACATCAGACCAACGACAGTATTTTTGTTATTCTATAATCATTCGTACTATTACACTACACCTCAACTTCAAATGATAGCAATTTTCTTTTCTAACTTTTGCACAAGTACAAACGAGTGACAAAGGGAACTTGTCACTTACGAACTCGCAGAACCTAAAGTTCGCGAAAGACGAGAGCTTTCGGGTGGATCACTTGGAGGGTGTTAGTTTTATTAAAAAACTGTCCCCGTTTCTTTGATTCGTTGGAAAAGTTTCAGCGACATTTTTGCAAGGGGCAAGTTTTAACGAGGTCCCATTGACTTGTTTGTAGGCAACTTACAAAGGATTCTTTAAACAACTAAAGCTTTGGTAATTGAGGTAGCAATTTTTTACGTTTTTGTCGTAGTTCGTCATTTGCGAAATACATGAAGTACTTACCATGAGACTAGCGGCTTGCTCATCTCATTGCCTTAAAAACTATGAGAACAGTGAATAATATAATCAATCATGTTTTGGTAATCAACTAAACTACAATGCGTTTTAGAAAGCATTGCATATGGTTAAGGTCTTAATTAATTGTGTTCTATGAAGAATAACTGAACGGAAAGTTTAGCAGTTAATGGGTAGAGATTCTAATACCTACAAGAGTAGGTAAGTATGTGGAACCTAATCTTTGGTGGAACGCACTTTATAAAAATCATGCGTTTGAGTACCCGGTAGAATTGGCCTCCAATTCGGCGACAAAGAACTCGCGCAGATTTGACTCCATTCCATCTTTCCAACGATATCTAGGCCGGCCTACGTGTCGGCGACTATTGGGAATTCCAAGATACTCTTTCTTTTCCTCTCCCATTATCAGCAGGTGGTCTGTCCACCGGAGTCTTTGGGCTTTGGTCTTTCCCATTTACATTTATACTCTTTTCTATTATCGCAATGTAGACACAGGTCTGAGCTATTTAATTGATATAATTATTAAAAAAATGGAGAGCTACGGAGAGGAAGGAGTATGCTCGGAGTTTCTCTACGAGATCGAATCCGAAATGAGGAGATCCGTAGACGAACGAAAGTCACCGACATAGCCCACCGGATTAGTAAGTTAAAATGGCAGTGGGCAGGGCACATATCACGCAGAACAGATGGCCGATGGGGCCGAAAGGTTCTGGAATGGAGACCACGGACCGGTAAGCGCAGCGTAGGACGTCCACCCATAAGATGGACAGACGACCTAAAGTTATATGGACGTCCTACGGCTGAAATGATGATGATAAAAAAATACGACAAGCACGATTCGAACCTGCACTGTGGGGTATACGCCTTGAGTGCTTTATCCGCTAAGATATAGCAGCCGTTGGACTACAAATTCTTGAGTTGTCTTTGCAACTAATCTAAGCGTTGGTGACGTCATCTATAATTATTACTACCTGCAAGTATGAAAGCATTTGAAGAATGACGTGTATTTGAAATGACTTACAATATAAAGAAAAAGCTTGATATTTTTGAATTTACCCCTAAAAGACGGTTCCGTACATGCCTCCAACAAGTGAACAACACTTAAGCCGGTACTCGTTAATAAATAATGGAAGCCTCACCGCAGTCGGGTCACGTCATTCAACCTCCTCTTTGGGGTAACTTCTTTCTGTCAAATTATTAAATCTTTTTGAAAAACACCCCTACGCACGTGCTGGTTAAAAATAGCACAATGTATTTGGGCGACCAGACGTTAAAGTACTGAAAATGTAAAGTAAAGCGATGTTGGCCGAGCGATAGCATTTATGCGCTTTAAATCTAACGGCACCTGGTTTGATCCAGCCCAGACTGTCATTAAGTGTGAAGGTTAAAGGGGGAGGCCTATGTTCAGCAGTGGATGTTTTCTGCCTAATGACGATGATTAAAAATGAAACTATAAAACTAATCTATTAGCCCTTTAGTGGAAGAAAAAGTGATCAGGATGTTGGCAGCATTGCCATGCTGAATAGCAAAGCTGAGCTTTTGGCCAAAGTAGGCAGCGCATTCTGATTAGTTATTTATTTATTGATCTCTTAGGTCACAACTACTAAAATTACACGGTGCAAGTCTTGCACTTATAAATATCACAATTAAATTTCACTACAAAACGTCACTAGTTACTGTACTGTATTTTTGTCTACGTGATAAAAAACATGGATAAGTGCACAAATTGAAAATTGTTGTGTTGAGAACATAAAAACGTGCTTTCACTTGATGGAGGGCAACAAAGGAATTATTGTTATATGCGACACTGACTTCGGATTATTTCTTTTTTGAATAGAAAGCAAGGGATTTTGAAATTTTTATTAAAATTTTCTAGATTTTGTAGCTATGTTAGCACAGATCAAAATGAAAAAAATGTCCGACGGGCTTGAAATGGCAGCGCAACTTACATTACTATTATAAATTCTCGAGTGTATAAAACGGGTGCGAAATCAAACTTCTACGTTTTCTAAACTACTCTTACGTATAAGCTTGTCTAGCTTCTTGTCTCCTTTATTATAGGCGTCGCCCGTTTCATAAATATTTTTCTTTATCTCATGTCTATCTAATTGTCTCTCCCTTTCAGCGTTAGCAGTTATATTCTCTTTGGTGGCGATAAGCGTTAATTCGGCGTCTACATTTTTCATTTCCTATGTTAATTTCATTGCAATTTCAACCCAATGTCACGGACAAAAATATAATAGTTCGCAATGCCACATTTATTCCAATTTAGACGTTATGTCGCTTGCATCGTGTTCAACGTTGCTTGTCCGCTATGTCATCGTAGCACTGGCATCGCGCAGCATTGTAGTTAGATCGCGGTTGCCTTACAACTAACCAAAAAGTCGGCGCAATGCGCAGCGTGTGCAGAGTTTTGGTTCGGTTTTTTTTTGCAAGTTTGTGACTATATAAGTATTGTATTTCAATGCCCAAATTAAATGTATCATCCTGACGTCCCCTCATAACATTGACAAAATATCTCCATAATCTCCTACTAATAAACCGCAAAATGTACCGTCGATCCTCGCCTGAATATGATAGTGTACTATTTTACTCGATATTACTGCTTCTGTGGCGTCTCCATGCACTTTATTACTATTCACATAGACACAGCGGGAAGCTCGTAAAGTACGGGAGTTACCGACTTGGTTTCTACCTTGACGGTTTAGTTGATACGTCTCTGGGGTTATTTCTTAGAAAACTAGAAGAAACTAGCTCCAACTTGGAGCGGTTTTGCCAAAATAAATGTTTCGTTTTTTAATCCCCGACGCATAAAGAGGGGTATTATACGTTTAACATGTTTATCTGTGTGTGTTTGTGTATTTGTGTGTTTGTCTGCGGCTCCGTAGCTCCCACAAGGCCGAGTGTGACTTGATCGAGTGTCTTTTTAGCTGGTTCAAGAAAATCTGTTCAGCCGAAGATTATTACAGCTCTTTTATTAGTTACCTAAAGTATGCGTATTTAAAATTTCATTAAGGATGATACATTATTCACATTACTTTTATTAGTTTTGCAGGCTAGTTTAGATCGCAGTTTATCCGGTTAGAGTAAAGACGTGTTTTTTGTAATATGTTTTACAACACATTTGCTCAAAAAGTGCACTTACGAAGCCTGTATACATCGTTCGAAAGTTAAACATTACGGATCATACAACAGAGCGTGCTGTAATGAATTTTACCGCACGCTCCGTTGTATAGCACCGTGCGTGTAATTTACGGTATTTTTTTAATTTTCATTTTTTGTTTTTTTCTCGCAAATGTGTTGTAAAACGTTGTATGGAACACGTGCAAACTCGTGACTATGGTAAGCCCTCGACTTCGTCTCGGGCTTACATTCGTCTACTCGTTTCTACCAACTTACCGCACTTGTATCATAAATAACTATTAAGGTCGTTTAGAAAATCTGTCGAGACCCTGGTCGTTATTTTCCTTATAAATGACCCAATAGGTCTTTCAGAGGCTGCTTTTTGGACCTTAGATTCCCAGTTAGCTTTTTCGACTGAAAAAACTAACTGAGCGTGCTGGTTGTTAGTTCAAATTGCCTGACAAATAATGACCAACTATAAATCAATTTAAGATTTAAAAAAATTACAATAGTATATGAACAATTCTAATTTCAATCTTACATTGATCTTTCTCTAGCTTTCTTTGCTGTTGATTGAAAGAGAGCAGAGGTTGTAGTTATAGTAAAACGGGTTGGTTTTCCTTAGTGTTTCAATAAATATGGAGTCCAAAATATAGAAATTTGACGAGGGACAAAATCACGGATGTCGGAAACCATATCATGCAACTTAGTTGGTGCTGCTCTGACCTGACCTGCTCACGTGGCTAGGCGTGGTGAGGAATGTCCTTCCCCCAAATATCTTCCCACCGAGCTTCAACATAAAACGTTTTAAAAAGGGTGTACCTATATAAGTAACTACCTCTCCAGCAGGCAAAGCATCATCAACACCGCTAGTGTTACAGGTGTCCATAGGAGGCGGTTTCTGCTTACTATCAGGTGGATCGAATGCTTGTTTGCCGCTCTTTAAATATAAAAAGACAATACCAATACAAAGACGACGACGCTTATGAGCTTGTAACAATACCAACTACCCCATTCACCCCAATTCCCAAATAATGATGAGTATACTTGACTACGTACAGATTATTTTTGTTACAAACTGTTCAAAGCATGCACGTGTGGCTGATTTTTCTTTAAAGATTCTATCTACGCCTACCTCAGCTACCTACCTACTAATACCTACCTACTACCATAGGCATACCTTTTACCCGAAATTATTATAGTTATTTTCTAAAATTTACTCACATGTTAGTTCCCAGCTCAAATATATTTTGTGTCTGTCAATTTCGCCTTTAAAAACAAACTACACTACAATATTTGTCGAACTTCGGAAAACATCAAAAATGTTTCAACCGGCCGAAGTAATTATGATTGATAAACGAATATAGGGTTTTACGTCTAACAAGAGCTTATTTGGGTTATATAAATGATATACTAATTGCTTAAATTCCAGTACTTTGAAGGGTTAATTTGTCTGATGTTTCCTTCGTTCCAAGGTTAGGTATAATGTGACCATGAAATATTTGCTGCTCTTGGATTTTAAGAAACATTTTAATTATTATATTATATTTGCCTTTGTTTAACAAATGGATTACAGTTTATTCACTTTTCGTTACTACCCCACCCATACCTTTTTTTGTGGGATTATACCCAATAAAACCCCCCCGGTGACCAGCTTGACAAGAGGGCTCCGAGATCTCCAGAGGAATGCACCGGAGCCCTCGGCATTGCACTACGGCTCCTCCCGAGACAACCGTGTTGTCCCAGCCCCTCCACCCACGACAACGTTGGTCACACAACGTTCTCGTTCAACGTTCTCTCCCTGGGCACGCTTATGTGGATGGTCAGAGCCCCAACTTTGACCATCCCGAGCCCGGAGGTCCCCTTTTAGTAGCCTCTTACTACAGGCAGGTGTTACCGGTGCCGTATTCTATTGCCCCGACGCCAGGGCTAACCCCACCCATACCTACTATATATAGGTGCTAGTAATTGGAATTTATTTCGTAGCCACACCGTATCCGAAGAGTTGCATCGTAGTTACGACACTGTCCACTCGCGTAGCTTGCATCGTAGCATACTCCAATGGTAAGTATGGGCATGTATGGGTAAATACAGTTTATTTTTCACTTCCCAACAGTAGCAGCGATGGTCAGTAGGAAACAATAAAATATATGAGAGCCTCACTCGTAGGTTAATTTGTATGTGGAAAAATTGGTAAGCTATCCACATGCCAGGTCAGCTTACAAGCCAGTCTCCCGACACATTTTCGATCATTTCGTTTGTTGCGTTTTCATCATATTATTTAAAGATAAAAATAACTGCGTGAGAATAATTATTTAAAAACCCATAATAGCATATAATTTTTAAAATAACATTGCAAGTATGTAGTTGAAAGCAGTTTCCATGTTCATATTTTGTAGTATGGCGGTGGAAATAGAAAAAAGGCAATATATTTTTTTCGATCTCTTTTACACAAAAGAGACTGCTCCGGCTTTGGCAGACTAACAGACACAAAATCAACAAAAAAAAAAAAACACTGTAAACATTTTGTCAAGTGGTGTGAACAATAAAGAGTTATCTATTCTATGTATCTATTTATTTACCGTTTTCTATGAACAGCTGATAATTTTTCGCAGTTTCAGTGTTGCTTCCATAGTTGTTCCCAAAATTTGTTCATAATGATAAGTACTATGGATACCTTTCGGCTTAGTATGCCCTTTCCACGTAACCCTGTGTAGAACTAGGGACAAAAGAAAATCGGGACACAATACATTTGCACACATGGTCATCTGACTCCAAACAAAGCCAAGCTTGTAATATGGCTGCCAGAGACTGACATACATACAATATCGTATTTATTTTTAAATACATACTTAAATAGATATTTTAACCCATATATACAACAAACACAAATGTTTATCACATGAATGTTTGTCCTATGTGGAAATCGAACCCGCGCCCCCAAGCGCAGAAGGCAGGAACAAAAGACAAAATAAAAATAAAACCTGAAGTCGAAGAAACTCTACCCATTTTCCAGTTCTCAAAAGGAACATTCTAGATCCTACAGTTTATTATTATTCCAGTATTACACTCAAAGCCTACAATAATTATCAATGCGCACCAATCCTATCTAGACAAGAGCCTTGGGATTAACAAAACACATCTGATTACTCAGTTAAGTAAATTAAATCTCATTGGTTTAGAAGTACATCGTAAAGTAGGATGTAGAGTGCCGTCGAACAATTTAATAACATTAAAATGGCCGGTGAAAATGTTCGGGCTCCGTATTTAATTAACCCGCCGTCCTTTTGTTTCGGCCCTCTGACATAGTAAAGAGAGAAGAGTATGTGAAGTTTCTGAGAAGTCTCAAGGTAGTTACCGATGTACAGTTATACAATCATCATCATCATCATCATCATTACAGCCATAGGATGTCCACTGCTGGACATAGGCCTCCCCCATCGATCTCCAAAAGGGCCGGTTGGAAGTGGCCTGCATCCAGCGTTTCCCTGCGGTCAAGTGAAGTTGAAATGGCAGTGGACAGGACACATATCACGAAGAACAGATGGCCGATGGGGCCGAAAGGTTCTGGAATGGAGACTACGGACTGGTAAGCGCAGCGTAGGACGTCCACCCACAAGATGGACAGACGACCTAAAGTTATACAATACAATACAATAAATGTTTATTACACACCGAGAATACAAATGAAACTTAACTTTTAGTTAAGTAGTTTTAGTTGTAAAAGTACAACTAAAACTAAAACTATTGGTTGTTATGTGATTATGAACTGGATATTTAACGTGATAAGGTAGACGCAGCGTAGGTAGGCTTCCCACTAGATGGACCGACGACATTGTGGGAGTCGCGGGCATCCAGTGGCAGCAAAAGACAGGCTGTCGTTTCAGTGTGGAGGTTAAAGGAGGAGGCCTATGTTCAGCAGTGGACGTCTTCTGGCTGATGATGATGATGATGATAAAGGTAGGAATGGAGCTCCCAATATTTCGGCGCAGTTACATGCACCATGTTCAAGGGCAGACTGCGGGTGGTTAGCTTAAAAGTTGTAGTTACAAAAATACGTAAAAAATACATTTGTTGTATGGGTTGATACAACAAATGTATTTTTTTAAGTTTTTACCCGCTTTCGTTTTTACTTTTTGACTTTTTTTAATTTCTTAGTCAATCCGCCGTAACGTTACATATTCTGTAAAAATTTTAACCGACTATCTATTAAGATTCGAAAGATATAGCCGTTAATAGGTAGGAAAGACGGACAGACAGCCAGACATCGTAGGCGTAGTAATAAGGTCCCGTTTTTAGCCTTTGGGTACGGAACCCTAAAAATGGTAATACGTACAAGCGTCAAACTTGGCATGATTATAGTACACGCTCTAAAGTATAACAACAAATAATCAATAATGGGCAAGTGCGAGTCGGTGACAAGTTTCTGTTCATTACCAAGTTATAACTGGTAATTTCGTTATTTAGACGACCTTATTGTAACGTCGACGTCGTCGTCGTTGTTAATTTCACCGAATCGAAATGCCATATTTTACTAATTAGCAATTGCTTCGACTAATTTTGGAAGGCGGTAAGCCCGAACAATAACTGGTAATTCGGTTACTTGGACGACTTTATTGTATTTTGTGGTGGTACGGAACCCTCAGTGCGCGAGCCCGACTCGCACTTAGCCGGTTTATTTTGTTTCAAGGGTGACTTGATTGGGAGTGTTCATAACTATCATTCAAGAATTTGTTCAGCAGATTGAAGCTTATCAGCTCTTTTATCAGCGGTTTAAAATAAACTATTTGTTCTTTACAAAATTTTATTATTGTTTGATCTCAGTTCTACTGATTTATTTTAAGATATCTTTCAAATCCTTTTAGGTCTGACAAAGAGAGTTGGAGTTCACTGACTATCAATCGTATACTGTATACCGTAGGTAACGCACCCGACGAGTTTTATTACGTGTTATTACTTTCAGAAATTGTTCGAAAATTCAAGATTAGCGCTCTCTGGAATTGTATCCTTTTGCAGGACCCGATTTTATTAGAAATGGGTATATTCCATGTATTTATGGGCTTAATTAATTTAAAATGCAATATACTTTCAAGGGGAAGCATTATAAATTTCAAATTGGACTGCGTTACAATTTGTAGATCTATTCCTACCTGTAAAATGTACTAAACAATTTTATAGCTTTAACTACTTTATAATTTTATTAACTACTAGCGGTCCGCCCCGGCTCCGCACGGGTATAATTATATAGCGTATTAAAATAGCCTATATTAATCTGTGATAATGTAGCATTCAAATGGTGAAAGAATTTTTAAAATCGGTCCAGTACTTTTTGAGTCAATTCGTTACAAACATACATATAAATTTTTCCTCATTATAATATTAGTATAGATTTATGTCTATTTTAATAAGAACCTGCTTGATTCAGTAGCAACTGACCAGGCTCTAAAAACTATCATTAATGGGATCATTCTTTCAAGGGGATTATTTAAGCTATACTCTCCTCATAGAAAATATGGGCTATTTTAGCTACATAAATAGTTCAGCTATAATATGTTTGTAAATCCGTTTAAAAATATTATTTTGTTCATTGTAGTGGCATATTAACTTCGAACGTTTTGTGGCTTTTGAAGTCGGTTTTTTTAAAGATAATTTATTCTTATAATAGAATGCGACATGTATAATATACTCGTGATCAAAATAGAAAGCATATCAATAGTATCTAATTCAATTAATAGATAATTATAATAAATTTATTCTATTCAAGATACAACAAATAAACAAAACAACACAAAAAAAAAAAAAAAAAAAACGTAAACCTAATTAACCTAATTTATGTTTTAAATATGAACATTATTTAAAAGATACAACATAACTTAATTAAAATATATTTATTAAACTACATTTAAATATCGTTCCTAAAATGCTAGCCGCATTGCCGCGTTGGATTGCAATAGATGTTTATATGATTATTCATTGATATTCATTGATTTTCTTATGCAATATTAATAACTTTGGTAAGATGTTACTGTAATTGTTGGAATTTTGTGACATACGAGAAGTTTAGTTAAATGGAGTTTCAAATAGGAATTAGTTGTCAAAACATTACCAAAAAAAAACTTATCTTGATTTAACTAACTACCTAACTACTAAGAAAATAAATATTAATAAATATATTTTCATCAATGTATCCTGTATAATGAGGGCAGAAGCTAAATGTTACAGACCTCTCACAAAAGTAATTAAACATTAAATTTTACTGTTATCTAAATACTCAATTTTAAAATGTTTTGGACGTGGATTCAGACGCTCTTTTCAAAAGAAATGTTTCTATCCACTCAAAAATATTTATTTACATGAATTTCGTACCTGGAAATCCAAACCTCAAATCGACAGGTTTGGATCGGGTTGTCTCAATCTACATAATTAAAACGGGATCCTGGGAAACCTTTATGGAAACCCTTCGACCTAGAAAGCTTGAAGTTATAGTAAAGACCCTTTGGAAATCTTGGGACAGGCAAAGGCTTAATTTGGGCGTTCTTTTATCTTTGTTTGTGGAAGCAGAAATGGGTTTCACATCTGGTGATGTGGGTGAAACCAGGTAATGTGATGATTTTGGAATCTTTGATCTTGTTTGTTTCGTTAATATTTTAATCTTGCGGTGTTTACCTACTCACATCTTGCAGCGTATTTTCATTGGATATTTCAATCAGTATTTACCTATTTATAGTAAATATTATTAAGCTGACTTAATGGTGTTCTACTTATTGATATTGATTTTAAGTAGATTTTGAGAGTTTTGGCGCCAACGTGGAAAAAAACATGTCGGTTCGTTGGATTATTTTCCTAAACTTGTGTATTTACGAGTGTTAATGTGTTCTAAATGGTTAATTATTATTCATTAAGTGCTCGTAAGCGTGCTCGAGTGTGGGCAAGTGATATAACGTGTCTTTTCGTGTTGTTTCCAAAACTCCATAGGAGCCTCTTGTAAAGTCTCCAGTCTCCACCACTTTACAGAGGCATGAGTTTGACTTGACCGTGACTTACTTAGCTTGACTCTGACTGTGACTATGGCTTGTTTGACGCTATTAAGACTATAATATGTAAACTGTTTAATATTACGACTAAAAGACATAGAATCCACGGTCATGAAAATTTTAACAAAATAAAATAAAATAAATAAGTAGATTTAGGTAATCATTGTTTAAGTGTACATTTACTATTTAGATAATATTACTTTGTTTTTCTCTTGTGATTAGTTATTGTTTTTTTTTTTTATGAATAAACTAATTATGTAGTTGTTATCCGAGGGTTTTATTGTAATAAACGAACACTGTTCTAGCAAATTTGGTAACATAATAATGACAAAATTTTATTTATTTACTTAATATTAGGCTTGCGTTTGACCGCCAACTCGCCTGACGGTAAACGATGATATGGTGTACGATGGAGCACGCTTGCCTAAAAAAACCGATTCCACTCAGGATTTCAAGATACCCAGATTGTGTAGTTTAGAAAAAATTTTTTATTTAAAACGTGCTTTACATTTAGTCCAATGGTCGTAAGCTCAAATAACTTTTCCCGAAAGGTTGTTTTTTCAACAAGTTGTGTAGCCGAAGCTAACTTCATATAAGACTATAATACGTTATGTGGCTGAAGCTGACATCTGTCTGCTTAGCACAATTATGGCTATAATCGTCCCTAATGACAAGTCAGTCTACAAAGCAGATTAATTACGATAGCACACTGATAATCTGGCACTAACAGGCGGAATCTATTAACCGGGGTCTGGCGTCAGTTGATAGGGAATGTCACAAGCTAGTTGAACATAGCTTCTACGTAGTGACAAACCAAATTATCCAAAATTAGAGAGGTGCATGTTGAGGGGAATATGATTGACGGCCAATTTGTTTGTTCTACAACCACAGATGATAAATAACAGTACTACAAACTATTCATATCTTTATATACTAGCTTGCCAGGGCTATAGAGGGCTACGCATATAGACTGTAAGTACTAAGCCGAAATCAGGTCAATGTACTCATAATTATGACCAGCTTTTAATATGGTCTGACACTCGACAAATATCTATGGAAAAGTTGTTTTTTTCGCAATTTCATGTTTTCGCTCATAGTTAAAGTTGTTCATAATGATGAGTACACTTACCTCTTTTCAGCTTAGTACATTCTATATGCGTAACCCTGTATATGTTTTCGAATTAACTGGATGTTTTTGCACAGCGAATATAGCTAAACTCTATTAATTAGTTTTTTTTGCTGTGGCAGCTGTAATAACATTGTAATAAGCAGAATGAAAACCAGGAATTCCTATATATTTTTTTTTTTTTTTTTTTTTTTATGCCATAGGTGGCAAACAAGCATACGGGCTGCCTGATGGTAAGCAGTCACCGTCGCCTATGGATACTTGTAACACCAGAGGCATCACAAATACGTTGCCGACCCTTTAGAACTCTATTAACTCGCCTTTTGAAGAACCCCATGTTGTAACTTCTCGGACTCTTATCACATTCGCTTGGTTTTTGAGCGTATGACTGTAGCAGGTACCCGATATACTTCAGTGAAATATTAAAGACAATATTTTTATTTATCTTTTTTACAATCTTATTGCAGCTGTCATAGAAAATAAACAAATGTTAGTAGTGCGTAGTGTATGTGTTAGTAGTTAGCTTTTTGCGATAAGGCCGCCTGTTAAAAGCCTAGATAATATTTTTAATTGTAACGTTTATGTTATCCTTGTTTTGTGGTATTTTAATAAAGAATTATTTATTGTATTGTAGTGTAGGCGTCTTATATGAGATTGTTTTGAAAAGTCGCTATTTTTATTATTATTATGCACTAGGTTATTTAGAATGCTGGAATTTTAGTCAGATTTTTAGTCGCAAAAATTTCAAATCCCTAGCTAATGTCGGGTAAAATCGCCGGCCCCGAATAGTTTGTTTCTCATAAACAAACTTGACAAACCAAAATCAAACCGAATTAATTCCCCAGTCCGGTAGATATTGATCGGTTAGAGTAGTTTTAGATAACCGCCCCTTGATTCCAAATATTTAAGGACGCCCGAGGCGGGCGGAATAATTGCATTCGCTCTCAATCTACGGAACCCGAATTAGGAGCCATTACTCGATGTACTTTCGATCGTTCGATATGAGATCGAATTTTGGGCTTGAATTTGTAGAACCATTTTGGCTCGAAGTAACTATTATCACCAGACTTGAATAACCCAATGCTAAGCTTGAACCTTCCATAGAATCTGCCTCTGTCATTGATTCCTTGCGTGCATTCGATAACTAACGTAACAACTACACTCGGTCTAACTTCTCTGACAGCTGCAGTACATTGTAATAAGCTCAATAAAAACTTTTTAACTTTTCCTAGGGTTTTCAATGGAATATCTCTTCTCTACATAGTATAAATTAAAGTCACTTTCCGCGTCTCTCTGTCTGTG
Organism: Agriopis aurantiaria; assembly: GCA_914767915.1. Lineage (NCBI taxonomy): Eukaryota > Metazoa > Arthropoda > Insecta > Lepidoptera > Geometridae > Agriopis > Agriopis aurantiaria. Next base: position 5,331,219 of record OU611987.1, read on the forward strand.
TATCTGTATGGCCGCCAGCTCCTCCTAAACCACGCAACGGATTTTGATGCGGTTTTCACCATCAGTTAGATAATTTTTCACGGAAGGTTTATATATATAAAAAGCGACCCGACCCGGCTTCGCATGGAAATTACACCCGTGCGAAGCCGGGCGGGCGGGTCGCTAGTCTATACTAATATTATAAAGAGGAAAGATTTGATTGTTTGTTTGTTTGTTTGTTTGTTTGCATTGAATAGGCTCTGAAACTAATGAACCGATTTGAAAAATTCTTTCACTGTTGGGTAGCGACACTATCCCCGGTTAACATAGGCTATATTATATTTTAAAAAAAAATAGGGATCCTTACTATACTCCAATAATGTAACCCAAGGTGTAAAAAAATAAGATTTACAATTTTGACTTTGCGTGTTTGACAGTTCTAAGACAGGACAACGTCTGTCAGGTCAGCTAGTTATAAATAAATAAATATTCCGGACATTTTCACATACGGTCATCTGACCCCAAACTTAGCAAAGCTTGTACTATGGCTGTCAGACACTGACACACTTTTACTCACTTTTTTTTTTTTTACATACTTTTTTTAAATACATATTTAAACAGATATTAACAACTAAAAATAATAAATAGTAGTTTGCCGCTGATATACGTGGAACAACCCTTCAAATATAGAAAAAATACTTTAGAATATGCTGTTATCAGCTCATTTCATTCCTTACAAATTATTAAGTACAACACAATACTCATATTGTTTGTAATTTTGTTGTTCCCGTTCAAACCAAGATCCAGGAATATAATGGTACTTACCATCACTTGCAGTTGTCGCAGTCTCAGTACAAATACAGCATGTTCAGATACAACCACTGTACAGTACAATTATGTCACATTTTCTTCTATTCCATTTCGTTCTACTTACGAGAATTAGGCATACAATTCCTTAAAGCGACATAGTTCCATAGTGATTACTTATGTAGCTCTGTAAATACTAGCATTACACAGGATATTGAACAATTTCCTCTGTTTTCTGTAATTGCTTTCATTGCCCAGAGTATAGAAGTGAACTAGGCTAGGAGTCGTAACTGATTTTTGTTAAGATGTGTGTTCAGTATTAATATGTTAATATTGTAGGTTGATGACGAATATTTTCCTTAGTCTCCTGGGGACCCCCTGCCTTACGGACAACTGCTATTGCGGAACCAAACTAACGTTAAATGCGGTTAGTTGGAAAATCACGCGAACGTAAACCTTAACGTGCCCTTATACGGTTTGCGGTCGCGTTATTTTCCAACTGAGCTGCCGCAATAGCAGTTGTCCGTAAGGCCCCGCAAGGGACTAAAATAGGGCATCCACAGTGACTTTCTAACCCACCCTGTCTTGAGCTTCGTGCTTCACCTAGGGCCACGTCTTGCCAATTTTCTTGATCTCCGCCATAATAGAGCGCCGCCAGGTTTGCTTTGGTTGGCCCTGCTTTCTAGGGTTCCAGTCTAGAGCCTGTTTAGGGATGTGATCTGGGGGCCCTGCGCAGCGTGTGGCCTATCCAGTTTGATCGATCGGGATTTCATGACATCTCTGCAGGAGGTCTTTGTTGGAGATTTGTCCCACTGGGGTTTAAGGAGTAATAGGTGAATACATAAAAATAACAATAATGACCAAATTGAGAACCCTGACGTCGCCTTCGTTAAAAACGGATCAACGCCATCTATATTCTAAAAGATTGTAGCTAAGAGTGTTTGTTCCGAGTTATACAACTACTCCAACATCTTCCTGTTTGAATTGTCTATCGGGACTTATTGATTAAAATATGAGTTGAAATCGCGAGTTTAAAAGTTACAAAGTGTAAAGGAACAGAAGTGACACCTGCCTTCAAATGCACAAATGCTAGTCAGTCGCTATGAAATTTACGCTATGCCACTGCCAAGCTTGCAAAGCCTTTATAGAAGTGTACATAATTAAGGCGCCGTGACTAGTTGACTTTTATGTTTTTGAGGGGGTGAAGCAGAGGCAGTGGCGGCCGACTACAGCGGGGCGCACCGCGTGAATCTCGCAGAAACGTGACGACCTTCACCTATACAGAGCTAAAGACATGTAATTTCGTCGGGGCACAGCAAAGCTCTGTTGGCCTAGTGGTCTGGCACCGCGCTGGTAAACCACGAATGCCCGGTTCAAATCTAGTACTATGTAGATATTTTTGGACTCAATTTTTTATCATAACATTACGCATTATGCAAAGGGACCCTTTGCATAATGCGTAGTTATAAAAGTCGTACACGCGCACGGCCCAGACGCACACAGCGACGGGACGACGGAGAACAAACAAACCATAATTCAATCAAACCATATAGTTAGGTTTTAATTTTTTTTATTTTTTTTTTGTTTTTTTTTAAATAGAGTAAAGTTAAAACTGTATATTAAACTGATATTAAATAAATCAATTTAGTAAACCAAAAAAAAAAAAAAAAAAACAAACCATATTGCTAGTTTTAATTATTAAAATTTACTTTCGTCGTACGTTTCAATATTTTATGTTTCTTTTTTGCACCAAATATTTTACCTATTATATTATAGTTTATAGACTTACTCCTGGTATGATTCTACTAACTTGATGGTAGAGTTCGGAGACTGCTAAAACTGCTAAATAGGGAAAGCGAGATAAGTCAAGGTTGGGCTCGTTTTTTTAGTCTTAGTGAGAAGTGTTAGTCAAGGAATAATTTGACTGAGCTGATGGTGGAATTTGGAGACTGCTGCTGGAACTGCTAGACGGGGAAGGCCTGATGTGCCGTGTTTGGGCTGGTTTCATTAGTCTTCATGAGATCTTTCTCCGGGAATGTTTTGACTGACCTGATCCAGGACTTCGGAGACTACTACTGGAACTGCTAGACGGAAAGAGCTAGAAGTGTCGAGTTTGGGTTCGTTTCATTAGTCATGATGAGATCTTCTTCCAGGAATATTTTGACTGACCTGATCGAGGACTTCAGAGACTGCTACTGGAACTGCTAGACGGATAGAGATAGAATGGTCGAGTTTGGGCTCGTTTCATTAGTCGTGATGAGATCTTCTTCTAGGAATATTTTGACTGACCTGATCGAGAACTTCAGAGACTGCTACTGGAACTGCTAGACGGAAAGACCTAGAAGTGTCGAGTTTGGGCTCGTTTCATTAGTTGTGATGAGATCTTCTTCTAGGAATATTTTGACTGACCTGATCGAGGACTTCGGAGACTGCTACTGGAACTGCTAGACGGAAAGAGCTAGAAGTGTCGAGTTTGGGCTCGTTTCATTAGTTGTGATGAGATCTTCTAGGAATATTTTGACTGACCTGATCGAGGATTTTGGAGACTGCTAGTGGAACTGCTAGACGGATAGAGATAGAATGGTCGAGTTTGGGCTCGTTTCATTAGTCGTGATGAGATCTTCTTCCAGAAATATTTTGACTGACCTGATCGAGGACTTCGGAGACTGCTACTGGAACTGCTAGACGGAAAGAGCTAGAAGTGTCGAGTTTGGGCTCGTTTCATTAGTTATGATGAGATCTTCTTCTAGGAATATTTTGACTGACCTGATCGAGGACTTCGGAGACTGCTACTGGAACTGCTAGACGGAAAGACCTAGAAGTGTCGAGTTTGGGCTCGTTTCATTAGTCGTGATGAGATCTTCTTCCAGGAATATTTTGACTGACCTGATCGAGAACTTCAGAGACTGCTACTGGAACTGCTAGACGGAAAGACCTAGAAGTGTTGAGTTTGGGCTCGTTTCATTAGTCGTGATGAGATCTTCTTCCAGGAATATTTTGACTGACCTGATCGAGAACTTCAGAGACTGCTACTGGAACTGCTAGACGGAAAGACCTAGAAGTGTCGAGTTTGGGCTCGTTTCATTAGTCGTGATGAGATCTTCTTCCAGGAATATTTTGACTGACCTGATCGAGGATTTGGAAGACTGCTACTGGAACTGCTAGACGGAAAGACCTAGAAGTGTCGAGTTTGGGCTCGTTTCATTAGTCGTGATGAGATCTTCTTCCAGCAATATTTTGACTGACCTGATCGAGGATTTCGGAGACTGCTACTAGAACTACTAGACGGATAGAGCTAGAAGTGTCAAGTTTGGGCTCCTCGATCAGGTCAGTCAAAATATTCCTAGAAGATCTCATCACGACTAATGAAACGAGCCCAAACTCGACACTTCTAGCTCTTTCCGTCTAGCAGTTCCAGTAGCAGTCTCCGAAGTCCTCGATCAGGTCAGTTAAAATATTTCTGGGAGAAGATCTCATCACGACTAATGAAACAAGCCCAAACTTGACACTTCTAGCTCTATCCGTCTAGCAGTTCCAGTAGCAGTCTCCGAAGTCCTCGATCAGGTCAGTCAAAATATTCCTGGAAGAAGATCTCATCACGACTAATGAAACGAGCCCAAACTCGACACTTCTAGGTCTTTCCGTCTAGCAGTTCCAGTAGCAGTCTTCCAAATCCTCGATCAGGTCAGTCAAAATATTCCTGGAAGAAGATCTCATCACGACTAATGAAACGAGCCCAAACTCGACCATTCTATCTCTTTCCGTCTAGCTGTTCCAGTAGCAGTCTCCGAAGTCTTCGATCAGGTCAGTTAAAATATTTCTGGAAGAAGATCTCATCACGACTAATGAAACAAGCCCAAACTCGACACTTCTAGCTCTATCCGTCTAGCAGTTCCACTAGCTGGCTCCGAAATCCTCGATCAGGTCAGTCAAAATATTTCTGGAAGAAGATCTCATCACGACTAATTAAACGAGCCCAAACTCGACACTTCTAGCTCTTTCTGTCTAGCAGTTCCAGTAGCAGTCTCCGAAGTCCTCGATCAGGTCAGTCAAAATATTTCTGGAAGAAGATCTCATCACGACTAATGAAACGAGCCCAAACTCGACACTTCTAGGTCTTTCCGTCTAGCAGTTCCAGTAGCAGTCTCCGAAGTCCTCGATCAGGTCAGTTAAAATATTTCTGGAAGAAGATCTCATCACGACTAATGAAACAAGCCCAAACTCGACACTTCTAGCTCTATCCGTCTAGCAGTTCCACTAGCTGGCTCCGAAATCCTCGATCAGGTCAGTCAAAATATTTCTGGAAGAAGATCTCATCACGACTAATTAAACGAGCCCAAACTCGACACTTCTAGCTCTTTCCGTCTAGCAGTTCCAGTAGCAGTCTCCGAAGTCCTCGATCAGGTCAGTCAAAATATTCCTAGAAGAAGATCTCATCACGACTAATGAAACGAGCCCAAACTCGACACTTCTAGCTCTTTTCGTCTAGCAGTTCCAGTAGCAGTCTCCGAAGTCCTCGATCAGGTCAGTCAAAATATTTCTGGAAGAAGATCTCATCACGACTAATGAAACGAGCCCAAACTCGACACTTCTAGCTCTTTCCGTCTAGCAGTTCCAGTAGCAGTCTCCGAAGTCCTCGATCAGGTCAGTCAAAATATTTCTGGAAGAAGATCTCATCACGACTAATAAAACGAGCCCAAACTCGACACTTCTAGCTCTTTCCGTCTAGCAGTTCCAGTAGCAGTCTCCGAAGTCCTCGATCAGGTCAGTCAAAATATTTCTGGAAGAAGATCTCATCACGACTAATGAAACGAGCCCAAACTCGACACTTCTAGCTCTTTCCGTCTAGCAGTTCCAGTAGCAGTCTCCGAAGTCCTCGATCAGGTCAGTCAAAATATTTCTGGAAGAAGATCTCATCACGACTAATAAAACGAGCCCAAACTCGACACTTCTAGCTCTATCCGTCTAGCAGTTCCGTAGCAGACTACGAAGTCCTCGATCAGGTCAGTTAATCCGTTTCTGGAGAAAGTAACACCACGACTTACCAAACTAGCTCAAATTAAAATAAAATAAAAATTGGTGCTGATGATGACGATGATGATGAAAAGCAGCATTTTTTTCCTCTCGTTATAACATCAGCTATCTGAGAGTGAAAATCCCATCAAAATCAGTTTAGCCATTTTGAAGTTTATACGTAATATCATCATCATCATCATCAGCCTTCATAGGGAACATACATACATCGCTTTTTATATGTATATAGAAGAAAGATATACTCAAAGAAGACTGTAACACCCTTTTAGGGTTCCGTAGAATTACAAGGAACCCATATAAGTTCGTTCTGCCCATCAGTCTGTCTGTCTGTCCATCCCAAGTTGTTTAGGACTTCCTAACCACTATAGTAGACTTGCACCCCGCGCATTCACCTACGTAGTAATGAAAAAATTGTGATGATGTTGATGAAAAGTTGCTAAATTTTTTCTCGATTTTTTTTCAACTTCAGCTATCTTACGGTGAAAATCCCATCAAAATCGGTCCTGCAGTTTTCGAGTCTATAAAGAACATTACGGACACACACGCACACGACGAATTATTTCAAAAACATTAGAAAAATAACAAAAATAAACGGAAAAAGTGAGAATTGAACCCGGACCCTACTCAGTCCAGGAACTAATCCATTGCGTCAACCACTCGTCTAATTGAACTATGACGCAAGCGGTGAAATTATCCTTCTAATTTATAAAATAATATAAATATACAAACAAATCGACACAAAATGTAATTTGCATTCGACTGCTTGTTTAGTACTTAGTACTTACTTGAAGCCTGACCAAAGAAAGAAAGGGTGCGTGCCATTTGAAATTAGCTAGATATTGCGTACTTCTCAAGGTATCAACTGGAGGGTGTCTATTTAAACTGGACGGAAAGCTATTTTGTATAAAAACGTCGCTGACTGTCCACTTTGTGTGACCTCTGCAAATGCTCGAGACTGCTTTGTTCTTATATTGCCCTGGTACACCGACCACCGATACTTGGAAGTAAATTATTATTATGCCTCTCCACTTATGTCACTCCTCCGTTAGACGGAACCCTCAGAGCGCGAGACCAAAAAAAAAAACTAACTGAAGTTAAAATATTGAAAAACAAACTTAAGTTTGTAGTTGACAATAAGGTTACTCCATACATTCCAACTACAAAATGTAAGTTTGTAATAGCAAAATAATTATTTTTAAATGATATAACTTCAAATTTATAACTTTCGGATTTATTCCTATATATGTGCTATGAGACCTTGCCTCTTGCCAAATTTAATGATTCTAGGTCAACGGGAAGTACCCTATAGGTTTAGATTCCCCTGTGAAATCGCAAAATATACGACATAAACGTTCATATCTTTTGATTGCTTTGACTTACAACTTTTATTTTTTACAGCCGAAAGAAACCGTAGACCCAAGTATTTAGTATAAATTTCAACTTGATACCTTTACGCGTTCTTGAGAAAAAGGGTATTGACAGACGGACAGACAGACGGACAACGAAGTGATCTTATAAGGGTTCCGTTTTATCCTTTTGAGGTACGGGACCCTAAAAAAGTAGACTAACTGTGCTCTGCGGGTTCACCTGCGAAGTAATGAAAAAATGGTGATGATGATGATGATAAAAAGATGCCAATTTTTTTCTCCTCATAGAATCAGCTATCTGACAGTGAAAATCCCGTCAATAATGGCCCTACCATTTTCGAGTAAAGAACATTACACACATGCATACAAACACAAACATACACACACTCACGCACGCACGCACGAACATGACGAATTATTTTAAAAACATAAGAAAAATTACAAAAATTAAAATTATTGGTGACTATGAAGATTTGAACCCGGAGCTTACTCACAGAGTCGCAGAGAACTTATCCATTGCGTCAAACCATTCGGCCAACTGGACTATGACGATTGTGGTGAAATTATCCTTCGTAAACTAATATATACAAACAAATCGTTACAAAATGTAATTTTCATTCGCCTGCCTTTTTAGTACTTATAATGCAAGAAAACATTGCAGATAAGGTAGGTACTTACTTTACAACTTACGTCAAGGTGTTTTTGTGTCATAAAGTTGAGATTATATTTTGGAGCGGTTAGCGGAACAAAGCGACACACGTCCGTCTAGCAGCGCGCCTCAGCGGTCTCTGTCACATCGCGTAAAAATAAAAGAGAAGTGAAAAGGCGCCGCGGCGGCACGACGTTTCGTTCGACACGTTCGAGCCAATTTATGATTAAATTAATTAATAGATAGAAAAATTTAATTTTTATCAATAAATAAAATTAATGATGTTATTTGTTACAATATTTAACATCATTCTTGTAAATTTTGTAAAGATTTGTTCATTAATACTCGAGATAAAATTGTATGCGTTTAGGTAAATTTCAAGGTTAGAGGTTATTTCATGATTTTTTTCTATCGAGAAAATTTATCGGAAACGTGTTTTGGAACTAATGGTACACTCAGAAATATGATCAAGATTACCACATATTTTTTTTACTGCTTTAAAATGAATATATTGTCTTAATATTTTTTTCTGTGAAGCCTTTTTTGTCTGAAAGACCGCCGCCAGCCAGCCAGGTATGACTCGGCACATTTCGATTGCTAAATAAATTAAGTAATTGAATGTTTCATATTTCATCCCGTAACAAAATCATCTTCCTCAACATTGACATAGAGCTCTCAACAAGTTAATAGCTGCAGAATTGTGAATGCAGGACTACAATGGCTGCTAATACCATGGAATACTAGGAACTTTGGAACTCAGAAGTGGTTTTAAACCCTCGACTTATACAGTATTATAAGTGTGGGGTGTTATAAGTTTAACGTCTGCATCTGTCTGTCTGTGGCATCGTAGCTCCCAAACGGCAAAACCAATTTTAATTTAGTTTGTTTTTGTTTGAAAGGTGAATTGATAGAGAATGTTAATGGCTATGACCCAAGAAAATTTATTCAGCCATCTGAATATTATCTATATTGTTATAGATATAATATTGTGATAATTTTATCGTTTATCCAATCTATATGGATTGCAATCTTTATGGATGCAGATAAATAGTTTATTTCAATACAATTATTGTTAAGTTCTAATGTGGGCAAAATTGATCGAGCAGTTGCGAAAATATAGGATTCGGGAGGTCTCAGTTTAGAGGGAACAACTAGTGAATAATTTATTATTCTATTAGAGGAAAATCATAATAGCAAGAAAATATGCGTTTCCTTACAGGTTTGTTTGTACATGTTCCAGCGCTAACACCTTCCAGCGCCCCGCGATCAAAACAAATGGTGAATTTAAATTCACAAGCAAACAGAAGAAACGAACCCTGATCCTAATGCTTTATTGAAGCGAGCCACGATTGAGATTTATAACGTTCGCCTTCCACTAACGAAGTTCTATTGGATCTATCGCACTTCTCCGGCTTTAATAGACGCTATAAACAACAATTTCACTAAACAACTAGTCGATATTGTTTTTTATTGTTGTTTTCGAAGAACCTTGGAAGAAATGAACTTTTTGGAATCAACGGAAGAAACTGGAAAACTTAAAACTTGATTCTACTGCAATCGAAATATATTTCGTTCTTGTCAATGCCATGTATACGCAACGGCATCTCAATACTTGCAAGTGTACATTTAAACCCCCTATAAATGAGCTCATAATCTTCAAATGGCTTTATAGATTTTCTTGGGTCATAAAATAAATAAATAAATAAATATTTTGGGACATTTTTCACACACGGTCACCTGACCCCAAACTAAGCAAAGCTTGTGATATGGCTGCCAGAGACTGATATACATACATATATAGTTTTAAATACACACTTAAATAGATATTAACAACCAGATATAGAACAAACACAAATGAACATAGCCATGAACATTATCTATCAAGTCACATAAAAAATAAAAAAATAAATTGGTTTAGCCTTTGGGAGCTACGATGCTACAGACAGACACAAATAAACTCATTAAACTTATAACACCACCCGTTTGCGTTAGGGGTCAGAAAGTGGCAGTTGACAAAAGTAATATCTATTGCCTGAGACCAATGATCTTATTGCCTGAGACTTTAGAGGAATTTACAGGCCATATAAATAGCTATTTCGTTTCATTTGTATTTTCGGTGTGTAATAAAGAAATTTCGTATTGTATTGTATTGTATTTTCTAGATTTTAAGGCCTTATTTTCCTATTTTTAGGAATTTTGGTCATTGTAGTTTAAGTTTGTCTACTTCCATGGTTAACTTAAAATTATAAAAATTGTGTCATATCAAAATTTTATGTTGATACCTTTAACACAACTAAGAACATTTCGCTCGATGGAAAAGAAAGAAAAAGTAACACCAATTTGTGCTTTTCCATCTGTATTTTTGGATTCATTCAGATACCTATTTACTGAATGATGTCTACGATATCATAATAATATACAGATTTCATAATTATTTGTAGGGGACCGCAAAGAAAAAAAAAACGTAATTTGGTCACAAATAAACTTTTTCTTTCTTTCTTTCTTTCTTTCAAAGGTACATTTTACATTACAGCTATACTTTTCGATAAATATGATAAAAAACCCAAAAAAGAACTAGCGCTATGGTTTTGCTCCACTAAATGCGACTTTAGCATCAACATTATAATCATAATTATATTGGTCTTCAGAGTAACAAGCGTTGCTTAAAAGTGGGAAAAACTCCGCCTTAAAGTCATCATCATCATCATTTCAGCCGTAGGACGTCCACTGCTGGACATAGGCCTCCCCCATCGATCTCCGAAAGGGCCGGTTGGAAGCGGCCTGCATCCAGCGTTTCCCTGCGGTCTCTTTTAGGTCGTCTGTCCATCTTGTGGGTGGACGTCTTACGCTGCGCTTACCAGTCCGTGGTCTCCATTCCAGAACCTTTCGGCCCCATCGGCCATCTGTTCTGCGTGATATGTGCCCTGCCCACTGCCTTAAAGTAAGCGCCGCTATTTTCTAGATTTTAACCAGGTCACGTAGTCAATGCATACATAGGTCATGTACTACTGAGACTAGGCAGTAAAATTCCCATTGCTCTAACCAATTTACACGAAGCTCTGAACGCTCTCTCGGCTGCAATATCCGGTAACCAATGATGTAAGCTCACCAAGTGGCTATGCAAATACTACTGGTTGATTGGCTCGCACTCGCTCGTTCAAATGAGTTTGGCAAACAGAACTTGGTATTGGTCTAATGATTGAATTCAATCAAGAGGTATTGGTAAATTTGATGAGGAATATTAAAAAGCTATATTATAAGATGCAATTAAAAATGTAGGTTTTACAATAGAATCTGACGTGGTTTTCAAACATTTAATTTATATTACACGAGAATTACTCACGTAAGATTAAGCCGGTCACTCCGACTATAGTTTCAACCGCATTAAGCGGGCTTTTTTAGAGTGAATGCGCGCGCGTTGAAAAAGACCGCCTAATGCGCGCGGCTACGTCTCGGTTTGCACAGCAAAGCGAAATCAAAGCGAGACGCAGCCGCGCGAGCATTCACCTTGGAAAAGACCGCCTAATGCGGTTGAAACTATAGTTGGAGTGACTGGCTTAATCTTACGTCAGTAATTCCCATGTAATATAAATAAAAAGGTTTTACTTTGATAACCTAACTGTCACATATTTCGTTATACAGGGTTACGCAAATAGACTTACAAAGACAGACTAAAACAGACAAAGACAGACAGACAAAAATAGACTACAAGCTGAAAGGAGGTCATTGTACTTATCATTATGAACAACTTTTACTATGGAACTAACCTGGAATCGTGAAAAATAATCAACTGTTCCATAAAAGTGACCAATACGCTGGTAGCATTTCTACGTTGAATGGTAATGCCATTAGATGTCTTAGTTTATTTTCATGATGACTGGAAAATTAATTTTTTCAACGGGTCCAGTAGGTAAACCAATTCAATATATGCATTATATCAACTGATCTCACCTGCCCTAAACTTACCACAAAAACTTTAGATACCAGGTTTAAACATACTAAATCTTAGATTAATTCTAAGTACCAAATTCATCTATTGTCTTACAGCTTTATCAGTAGGTACCAATATTGCGTAAGTTTAAACCACATTTACCTACTAAATTTATAGCCTCCGAGTATACAAAACCATACAAAACTTACATCACGTAAGTACATCAGGCAAAACCGATACTGTTTAGTTGAAAACCGCATCGACCTTTAGCATCAACATCAGTTAACATTACCTAACTTTAGTACACGGACTCAGCCCAACAAACAAGTAACTTTCACCCATATTGACTCCGAGTCAGACCAACAAACAAAAGAACCTCGCACATTCTTCTACATCCGGACAAGGCCTAATATCCGGGCGCGTTAGTCAACAAACACAGATCGGTGCAAACAGAGGGCCTAACTTCTACTAATTGTTTGCTGGGCGACTTGATATAACTGACCGCCGACACTTGCGATTCACTTTACGTAAAAAGTTCGATTCATGAAGGTTCGTATCTTATATTTTATTTTCGGCATATTAGGTACAAGCCTTAGAATAACTACTCAGAGAAGGTAGGTTTCCAAACAACGCCTTCTCAAAAAGTAAGCTACAAATTCGCTTTGTAGCTTACGTTTCGATTGGTATTTTAAACGATTTAAGCAAGAAAATTAATGGATTACCTGTGGAATGTCACACCATAACTCTTATGCTGCTTTTCTGATTTGTTGTGGTACGATTTCACCGCGCAAATTGTCATAGTAAATTTTTTTATTTTTTTGGAGCCCTATATGACACCATTTGTATGGCTTAAATTTTGCGAATGTACTTGGTTTCTATGTGTAGTTATTCTAAGGTACAAGCTTTTATTTAACTGGCTTGTTAGTACGGGTCAACTTGCGACTGAATTTTAACAGTTTGAACCGATTGAACTGAAATTTTGCATATACGTTTAGTTTGGATGACAATGGTGTTGATTCTGTCATACCACTCACTAAACTAAACCAATATGACAGGACTTAAATTATCTGCCTCTCTTTTAATTTTTATCATCATCGTCATATGTGAGAGAAGGATGACAACAACTTTAGAGCTGTCAAATTTAGTTTAGTTTAGTTTAGAGTACATCAGAATCGATGCCAATGTATGGTTAGCTAAGTGACGTAATTCTAAATCCAATATGACGGACTTCCAAAGATGGTGGACCAGATGTTTTTATGCACCCGGTGACATGGGTATCAAATGGATGGGTTTGCTGAAAAAACGAAAAAAATAATTATAATATACTAAATTCAATATGGCTGCACCTAACTTTTTAACTATTCGACCAACCACCCGCATTGTTCAGTCTTCCCGTGAACATGATGCATGTAACTGCGCCGAAATATCGGGAGCTCATTCCACAACCTTACCACGGTAAATATCCCGTAAATAGTCATATTTAACTTGATATGAATAAGTATGTCGAATTTCCATCAACGAATATAATTTCTTACGCTACTTCTTTGTCTCCTCAAAGTAAGCAATGGAAGTTAGGTCCCTACAATATGAATTTGTCCTTATTAAAGCCATAAGAATACATTGAAATTTCCTCTAATAACTAACCTATCCAACGGCGAAGGATTGGAACTTATTACTTCGATAAATGAACCGACAACCGCTCAGACTTATGTGTTAGTTTATAAGTCAGCCATTCAACGGAGACCTCTGAAAAGCAAAATTGGACTCTTATTGTCTCGATAATTAATGCTAGCAATAGATGCAAGGAGGTTCAGATACAATGGTCGGTGAGTTTGTAGGAAAATTCATGTAAGACGGTGTGTCTTCCGCTACGCGACAAGCGTTGTTGTGCCAAGGAAATAGCGCTAGGAGTAGACCGGAAAAGAGCAAATAACTTGTCTGTGCGGAGAATAACGACAGATTAATTTATATTGTTGTTTATCTGATAGCGATTCATGACGGAAAAAGACGGATAGAAAAGATCGACGTGGGAAGATAGAGGGATGCGTCTCGTATACTGCAGTTTCAGGATAGCTGTCTACAGTACTTTGGGGGTGTTTTTTCTACTAGCATCAAATTTATACCAGAATTCTAGTAGCAGATTTCATCATCACCATCAAACATTTTCAATTACAGTGGGCGAACTGCAATAAAAATTGTCAACTTTTTTTTACACCCGACGCAAAAAGAGTTGTTATATGTTTTAAGTTTCAGTTTGTCTGTCTGTAGCATCGTAACTCCAAAATGGCTGAACTAATTGATTTGGTTTTCCCATGAGAATCAGACAGATCGACTCGCACTTGGCCATTATTTATTATTTGTTGTTATACTTTACAGTATGTACTATAATCATGCCAAGTTTGACGTATTACCGTTTTTAGATTAGAGCTAATACAAAAATACGTTAAACATACTAGGACCAAGGTCAGTATTACCATTACACATTCTGTGAAAATTTCAACTGGCTTTATATACTGATTTATAGTTCGAAAGATATAGCCGTTAATAGGTAGGACAGACGGACAGACATACAGCGTAGGCTTAGTAATAGAGTCCCGTTTTTACCCTTTGGGTACGGAACCCTAAAAACCAACACCTGTGTGGTAGCTTATTGTTATTCATAGTTATATTATGCTGGAAAATCCACTGTTACTCAATAGGTATTTTAAGTTCTAATCACAGTCAAACACTAGCCAACAGTCTGGCCAATGTACTCTAAATTAATAGATAGTAATTAATGTCAGAAATGCATTAGCAATATTTGCGCATATGGATTGCTTTTTTTCTTCACCACGAGGAAGCCCGAAGTTAATGTACGTCTGTCTGCATGATGTGATCGCACTATTTACTCGGCCGGAACAATCAACGACAAATGTGTTTGTTTCCCGGAGTGATATAAATATTTGTTGTTTTTGTTTTTGATATCAATAGGTGCATCTAGGATTGTTGTTGTCTTTGGCTGGGAACTGAATTTTGTAATCAGAAACATCTAGGTACTCAATAATAAACCGGCCAAGTGTGAGTCGGAATCGAGCACTGAGACTCAAACAACGTCGGGCGCTATTGTATTTGGATGGGTGACTGCCTGGGCGTGATGTCTTTTTGTACAACTTTTTGTAATTTGTGGTGGTACGGAACCTTCAGTGCGTGTGTCTGACTCGCAATTGGTCGCTTTTATTTGGAAACTCATTCCTTATAGGGGTTTAATAGGGGATGCAAGTTTGTATGGAAAATAGATAATTTTTAAGATTTCCGTACCTAAAGGTTATAATCGAGACGCTATTACATACATCATAACTTTACGATTAAATTATATCAAACCATATTATCTTCTGCCATAATTGTTCACCTCGTGTCTGAGAATCGTGACCTCCGTAACCGAAATCTTTCCAGGGAGGTTGGCGTCTTCATTTTCTGTCCTTCACAAATAAAGCGTTCCAAAAATGTAAGCATCCAAAATCGTGGACCCAAAAATTCTCAAACGGGACTTTTTTTTTTTTGACGGTGTATCATATGTATGCCGTTTCGAGTAGAGACCTTAGGGCCGTGGGGGCCGGCCGCCCATGATCTATACAGGGACTTGGCCAAACGCTTGGTGGAGGCGACATGTGACCGGAACGCTGGCGCCTACTTTGGCCAAAAAATTTGCATTGCCATCCAGCGTGGCAATGCTGCCAGCATTCTGGCCACTTTTCCCTCCACCGAGGAGGATGCTTTTTTTGCAATAAATATGTACCTATATACTCGTAGGTACCAAATTTATAATAATTGTTTCAAATATTTTTCGTGTTAACTTAGGATTAAAAATAATAATTAAATTCAAGACAAATATATTTGCTAACTGAAGTGTTATTTTTTTTTATCCCTACTTAAGTTATTATTTTTGTACAAAAGCACAAGAAAAATAATTTATAGGTAAATTCAAGCTTTTCATAGACAAGCTCATTATTCCTTTAATCTTCGCAGTTAACATACTATGAGGTACTTTAAAGTTGGAATATTCCTTGAACTATACAGACAACATCTTTGCGAATAGAGTACTTTATCTTTTAATCAAATTAATTAATTAGTAGGTATCTCTGAGAATTCAGATCGTGAGGATTTTCTCTTACAAGATTTGGAAGTTCTGATTACGCCAGCTTGGAATACCTATTTTATTGTAAAGTAATTTTCTCTGTAAATATACGCCTACTGAGCAATTCACAACGCCTTGATTTAGATTTACTTTTAACTAGTAGTGCCCCATGGTTTCACCCACTATCATACAGATACTGTTTATTCTATTCAGAATATTATGTAGGTAGCCCATATATCAATGCAAAGTATAAGCTACCTCCATACCAAGTTTCATGCAAATGTGCTGAGCTATTATGAAGATGAGCGGAAACAAACACGCAAACTTCACATTAATATCTGTGATGTAGAACAAGCATGTGGTGTCTTATATAATTACTAGCGGTCCGCCCCAGCTTCGCACGGGTATAGATTATAGCCTATGTCACCCGGGGATAGTGTAGCTTCCCAACAAGTAATTTTTGAGCCAATTCGTTACAAACATACTTACATACAAATCTTTCCTCTTTATAATATTAGTATAGATTATCATTGGTACAAATACCTGAAATTATTGTGAAAAAGTTATGCATGGTTGTAAGTACATAAAAAATCGCCTCGACTATAATCTTCTCCTTTTTGTGGCACCGAGCCGGATCCCGGTTACGCGTGTTTGCGCTCGAATAATTAAGGAATCGGGTGTCACTAGCTTGTTTGGCTCTGCCAATTGTTAATGTCAACGGAAAAATGGTGGTACTGTTTAATGGTTTAAAAACAGCATTGACTATGTAATAGTCGTTTTTTA
This sequence comes from Agriopis aurantiaria, assembly GCA_914767915.1. Lineage (NCBI taxonomy): Eukaryota > Metazoa > Arthropoda > Insecta > Lepidoptera > Geometridae > Agriopis > Agriopis aurantiaria. The sequence goes on from OU611987.1 coordinate 5,347,883, forward strand.
GGTCTCTTTGGCTGATCAGAGGAGGTGATTTTGACCACACGAGTTTGCGCAAATAGCAGTGTGTGCATGTGTACCTATATGTAAATATTGTACAATTGTACATTCGGTAATTTTTACTTCGTCGCTTTATGCTCAAAACGTTTGCCTGATACTATAATAATGACAGTTAGTACTGTTTGTTTGTAACCGACCCACTATTCTACTGTTTTGTTTGTTTTCTTGGTGTCCGATAACCGATGTGGAAAAAAGGTTCTTGAGTGGAGACCACGACCCAGAAGACGCAGTGTAGGTAGTCCTTCTACTAGATGGACCGACGACATTGTGAGAGTCGCGGGCATCCAGTGGATGCAGATTATGTTCTTATGTTCAGCAGTGGACGTCTTCGAGCTGATGATGATGACTGTTTGTTTGTAATTTTGGTGATGTCAATAAAGTGTTTAAATAATGTATTGTTCAAGTAAACTCAATAGGACTTATTTAAAACTTTTAATAAAAATAAGTTTTACTGTATAGAACACAAAAATTAATTAAGTAAAGTAAAACTTAAAGATACGGTGGTTTCGACAATAGCTATATTTTAAGATTGGTAATAATTCAGCAAAACATGGTTGTATAGCTCTTACAAATACCTAAATATTATCGTATTATTATTTTAAAATAATCTTAAAACAATATAAAAACTTAATTAGTTTTTGTATATCGTTGCCTCTTCTTCTTCTCTCTTGACAGCTTGAATAAGGATCAAAGACATGACGGCGTTTACGACCTGCAAATGAGAAAATTAATTAACAAAAAACACTTTTAGGCGTCCGCCATTTTGAATTTATTGTGACATATTTATTTTTCCTTTTCTCTCTGCAAACCCTTTCATTTGACACTCATATCATGGGATAAACGTGCAAAAAAATAGCTGGGCCGCCATTCTTTGAAAGTCCACCATATTGGGATTAAATTACGTCACTGGGTAGCTATCCCATGCATTAACATACAAACTAAACGTGTATCCAAAATTTCAGCTCAGTCGGTTGGGGATAACTGTTTTAAATTCAGTTGCAAGAACAACCCATACTAACAAGGCAAGTTAAATAAAAGGAATTTAATTTTCTAGGCTCAAAAAGGAGAGATGCAGTATGCACCCGAATCAAATAGCAAACATGTGTCCCCCAGGCCACCCCGGACCCGATGGCGCGACGTGCTCGTGAAGTCGGGAGGTTCAATAAAAATTGGACGGTGCTGCCTCAGGACAGAGACAAGTGGAAGGAGCTAAAGGAGACCTTTGCCCAGCAGTGGACTACAGGTTAAAATAAAAAAGTATAAATGACGAGACAAGCATGAACATCAGTTATTCAAGATTTTAGTTCTCAATGTACCATGCTGCACAGTAGTAGTCTTGCACTGTCTGCTTAATAGTGTTATGTAGATATAATTAAATTAATCATTCAGTCTTAGTGGTAGCTCTCACTTTTACTACAGGACAAAGAGATGAAAGTTAAATGACCTTAAAGAATTAAATAATAATGCTATATGAGAATATGGTAAAATAGGTTCAAAATTTTATCAGGGTTAAATTATAGAATGAATGTTAGGCGGTTATCCACAGAGTCTAGATGTCGTCTCGGCGAAAAAGTGACCGCGGAAAAGTCACACCCTCCCGGTGTACCGTATTCACCGTACCGTACGCGCCTTGTATGGACTGTTCTAAACTCTAGTGCCTAAATTAGAAACAATTTAAACCTAGCGTAAGCCGATGAGATTGGACAGCTGCTAGTTTCGCCGCCACACCGTGATGCCGCTTTGACTCTATAGTCCGCGTTAAGCCTTAAACCGCCACGCAACACTGTACAAGGCTTAGCAAACTACTTGGTTTTGTGTAAAACTTACCGAAATCATGCAAGAAGCCAGCACGATGCCCGCCAGCCAGCCGGTTTTGCCCTCCAAGTACCAGGTGAGCTCATCCACACAACCATGGAAGTAAGCATTGCCAGTGACGGAGTCACGGCATTCAGCCGGGAGAGGTTTGTTCATGTTGATGAAGTCCATGGGACCGTCTGCACCGCAGCAGCCAATCTGGAAAAGACGAGTAGTGACATTTTATAGTGTTTGACTACTCAGGAAAAGTTCTGGGCATGTGCCAGTAATTTTGTTTCATATCATCATTACCAGCTTATCATGTTCCCACTGCTGCGATACAGACCTTCTCTCAGAGAGAAAGAGAGAGAGAGAGAGGATGGGCCCTAATCCATCATGCTGGCCCAAAATGCTTGTTGGTGAATGTAATATATGTCTTTGAACTGTTGAGGTTCTTGGACATACCAGTTTCCTCACGATGTTTTCCTTCACCGTTTTTTAACGATGGTATTAAAAACTGCACATAATTTATTGAGTCATGGGTGCCGTCAGATTGTAAAGCGCACATGCTACCGCTCGGCCACCATCACTCGTCGCAGACGCAGTCGCAAAATACCGTGCAAAATGCATCATCGCAATAATCAGCCCACCTTAATCCACTGCTGGACTTGTCTTGTCTTGTCTTCTCTCAAGGCCTGTCACTCTGCCCTATTTTCGGCTTTCTTTTCCATGCACTGCCAGGCGTTACAAAACTCGTCACTAACTAAACAGTGGTGTTATAAGTTTAACGTATATATCTGTGTATTTGTGTGTACGCGTATCTGTATGTCTGTCTGTAGCATCGTAGCTCCTAAACGGCTGTACCAATTTAGATTTCGTTTTTTTGTTTGAAAGGTGACTTGACCGTGAGTGGTATTAGCACAAAAAAAAACTAAATTTTAGTTAATAAAATTTGTTTAGACTTTTGAAGATTAAGTTAAGATTATGTTATTATTGTGGAAATAAAAAAAATACAATGTATACTTGTTGAACACATCTTACCCAACTGTTATCGATTCTGTGACAGATATGACTGGTCCTCTGCCACTTCAGTTTGCTAATACGCTGAGCTATGCCAGTGACACTGGTTCTCTGGCGAATTATTTTTACTGACGGTAGGTATGGCGAGACAAAGACGACTGTCGATAACTTACCTAACATAGTAACATCAGTCGCTGTCTCGACCAGATTTAAACTTAAGTGTGTATGTTTTGACTTCCATGAAACATGACTAATAACATTTCAATACCGCCTATCTTTACCCGGCATTCGGTGTCCATTCACAGAGAATGATGGGAGCCGTGTTCAATAGAGCGCGAAACGCGACGCACAAGTCCATTTGAATAGCGAATACTGGTAGCGTCTGATAGCACCTGCGTCAACAGGATTATATGAAACTGTAGTACTAGCCGGAAGAAGGTCACACAGTCACCACCGAAAAATAGTTCTAGTATTTTTATTCAACAAATTGTATGGAATAGCTGCTTTTTAGGGTTACGTACCCAAAGGGTAAAAACGGGACCCTGTTACTAATCCTACGATGTCCAAGTGCGAGTCCCTTGGACGTAGGTACGGAACCCTAAAAACAAAAAATTTACAGAAACATTAGAATTGAATGCGCCTGTCTTTGCGTCCACGGACCATTCAACAAATGCGTTTGCAGTTTGCTTCGTTACGCTGTCCCACTGTTTTGTTACCCGTTTTTGTAGTCGCAGTTTGACGGGACTCATTTTCCTTTTCCCCTTGTTACTACGACCACGATGGGAAATGGAAAAAACATGCACTCGGTTCGCAATTTTGAATTGAATTTTTTTAAGGATTTCGAAAGATGAATTCATACATAGGTTTATGTTATATTCTCTTTTATACGTCTGTCTGACTGATCACCAAATCTCGAAAACTACATAGCTAAAATGTATTAGGCCGATTTATTATGAAGTTTAGAGATCAGAGTAAAATATTAAATATTTAATTTTGTGAAAGAGCTTAGTAGATCTGTCCGGAAATGCGAATTTAAAACTTAAAAAAATACCCGTATTATATAAATAGTGTAATAGGAGAGATGGTAGCCAAGCATGTGCGCTTTACAATCTGATGGCACATGGTTCAATCATCGGCAGTGCACCATGGACTTATTTAGTACTTAAATAAATTGCATATATGTGAAATTTCGATGTCATCGCTCTAAAACGGTGAAGGAAAACATCGTGAGGAAGCCAGTATGTCCAAGAACCTTATAAATTTCAAAAGACACATATGACACTTACCAACATGCACTGGGCTATCATGGCCCATCCTCTCTTTCGGAGAGAAGGCCTGTGTCATGATAGGGATAATGATGATAAATTTGAGTAAATCGTTTTAGAAATATGTGGGGAGTGTAGTTATCATTGTGAGCCACTTGATACTGGTAGTACTTCCCCGCTACTGTAATATTAATAATACACTAAGTTTTATGAGAACAAGCACCTAAGTTGATTCTAATAACAATAATGGTCAGTTTCATTGATAAAGCAGTTCTCACTGCATGCGAGTGGCTATCTACTTACGCCTTCTTGCACCATCCTCAAAATCTCCCTGCTGCCCTCGTGCTGAGGGTTGTTCATGAGCCTTACGATGACGTCCCTGATTAGCGGCTGGATGTTGGAATCGTACGTCGAGAAGTCGAGGACCACGCATGCACCGACCAGCCCGAACACGAATATTGCGATTTGAGAGGCTATGTACTGCAAAAAAACAAACAATAAAGGTTCGTTAATCTATTTCATGTTATACATATTATATCAGTCATAACCAAATAACCATAACATCAGGCGAGTGGGCGCAAGCCTATTATTGAATTAAAATACCTTAATTTTTACTTTTAGAGAAAATCTATCTTTCTGGAGAAAGATAACGTTTACTTTTTACTGAATCGTCGTAGCACTAGCAAAGTTATCACTAGCAAGGAACATCACTGCAAGAGCCCGCTGATTGGTTCGACAGACTACGCGCGGACGCCGAGCGGGATAATTTTCATTGTAAGTCTGTTATAAGGACATGGTTATGGTCAACGTAAAATGGCGGTCAATGCAACCAGCACTACCAATATTGTGCACATTGCACACCATGCCAGCTTTTGATCGAATTCAGAACTGTCCTTGTTCTCAATTCGATCCGTATTTAGCTTTCTTCTTTTTTTAGTCGTTTAAATAGAAATAACTTTTTACGAATGACCAAACGGTGAAATACATGTGTTAGAGATAAGGTAATGTTTTAAACTATTGTTATTTTTCTTCATAACGGCCTTTAACAATATTTTTTATTTTTTATTTAATGCAGGTTTTTTTGGTGAAGCTCTCAGCTATGTTTGATCAAAATCACGGTTGGAAAAGAATAAAAGTTAGGAGCTCCTTTCCGGGGTATTCCGTAGATTTTTTATTCATGTGTTTTACTAATGTACTTACTTATGTTTTATTTATGTACTTACAGCATACAATAGCAGAACATTTTCCATGAGTGCAGAACCGCAACCGAGGAAGGCGACGACCATGATTCCAAGGGACGCTATGAGGATGATGTAAATGCCTATGAAGTACTTCTGAAGCTCTAGGATCCTCATCCACTCGTTGAAGCCGGGCTCGATGCAGATCCATAGACAAAGTGCGAATATGGACACCCCGAACAACTGGAAAAGAAAAAAAAACCGTTTCAGAAAATCAAATAAGTACCTACTGTTGCGAAAATTACTGGAGCAATTTTTAGTGGCATTTAGGTTCACGTTGACTTCGCGCGAAATTTTGGATTCTCAATGTGCAGTTGTGCCAGTGCAATTTTAGCCTAAATAGTTTTTAAACAAACTATAAATTAATAACTTGAATTGAACATTAAAAGTAAATAGATACGCACTTAAGACTGAATTTCTTCCAAACTAGGTACGTACATTAAGTTTACGAGATTCGTTCAAACTTGAAATGATCTTTATATTGCCAAACTACTCTTAAGAGTCGTATTCGTGATATTATAGAACACTAGTAGTAGTAGAGTATTTCCTTTATTTACTTCTCTTTACAAAAATAGAACATAATAGATGAGAAATTTAAAAAAAACGCGCCGAATTGAGTAAGAACCTTCCTCATTTTTCGAAATCTTTCAATAACGTGTCTGTCTACTTATTAAAAACTGGCCATGCTATATCCCCTGTTATCCAAAAGGAACCGATTTTTTTGGGATAAAAAGTTTATACAGTATGAGCTACTTCCATACCAAAATTCATTCAAATTTGGTCAGCCATTACGGAGTTGGGTACAATCATACAGACTTCCACCGACTTTCGAATTTAGAATTTTAGTATTAATAATATTTTTACAACACAAGTTTTCGGCAGTAAAATACCGCCGGAAATGATTGTCAGAAAAAAGTTTAAACACCATCATCATCATCATCATCAGCCGGAAGACGCCCACTGCTGAACATAGGCCTCCCCCTTTGACCTCCACACCATACCATATACCAAACACCAACACACCATACCATACACCATACCATAGAGTATTTACCTACACTGTACTAATGTTTTCTACAACAAGGAAAATGTTGAGGTTATTTGTAAACAGCCTTTGTTTTAAAAAATAATACATAATTATTATATTGGATAAAACAAGAAACTAACTAAATACAACGGCGGTTCATCTTTGTACACAGTTTTTACCCCTGACGCAAAAGAGATAGGTGTTATAAGTTTAGCGTGTGTATCTGTGTGTCTGTGCATCTGTCTGTGGCATCGTAGTTCCCAAACGGCTGAACCGATTTTGATTTAGTTTTTTTCGTTTGTTTGAAAGGTGACTTGGTAAAGAATGTTCTTAGCTATGATTCAAGAAAACCTGTCCAGTCGATTAAAGATTGTCAGCTCTTTTAAAGGGGGGTTTAAGAACCTTCTACAATGTATTAGAAAACTTTAAAAAAAAGATGATTGAAAACGGGAAAGTTGTTCTCAAGTTATGGCGTGACCAAGGAAAATAGGGATTCATTTATATATATTATATAGATAGACAACAATAACATTGCTCAGCAGCTAATTTATTTTATTTATTAACCTCTTTCCTACCTGCAGCCAGCAAGCCAGTAATAAACAAAGAAAACAAAAACATGTTTACGGATCGCCAAAACCGATAAAACTAGCCGTGAGATGAAAACGCGACCTATTGCCTCCAGTCGGTAAAAGTTTTACAATCTCATTAATGCCGAGAGTGTGCTGTCAAGTTTTATTCGGTACGAGACAACGATCACAGAAGCTTTACTAATAAAACTGGATGTTAGTTTGTTGATAGCAAAAACTCGTTTTGATATAGCTTTTAAAAGTGCTGTAGCGCTTATATATCGCTGTGGAAACACTAATTACATAACGCACATGAAAAACAAAAACGGCCAAGTGCGAGTCGGGCTCGCGCACTGAGGGTTCCATACCACCACAAAATACAATAATGATCAATTTAAAAAACCGACTTAAAAATTTGTATAAAATATGGCATTTCCATTCGGTGAAATGATAAGGAGGTCATCCAGGTAAGGAATTACCAGTTATAGCTTGGTAATGAACAGAAATTTGTCACTGACTCGCACTTGGCCTTATTCAGTATTTGGTGTTATACTTTAGAGTGTGTACTATAATTATGCCAAGTTTAACACTTGTACGTATTATCGTTATTACATTAGAGCTATTACAAAAATACGTTTGTTGTATGGGGACCCCCATTTCGTTTATACTTTTTGACTTTTTTATTAGTGTCAGTTAAGCCGCCGTAAGATTACATATTCTGTTAAAATTTCAACTGGCTATGTATTACAGTTCGAAAGATACAGCCGTTTAAAGGTAGGACGGACAGACAGACAGATGGACAGACCATGTAGGCTTAGTAATAGGGTCCCATTTTTACCCTTTTGGTACGGAACCCTAAAATTATTATTACTAACAATAATTATTAGGGCCAATATTATTCTATTCAGAAAAGTTTCACCAATTTTTTTTTCTAAAATTACAATAAACTCATTTCTATTCAAAACTATTTACAACCAAAATATTAATGTGGTATACCTACTGTTTGCCATAACAATGCCAATGTGATGTAGTCACTACATAATCAACCCTTAAGAGCATAATAAATTTTTGCTGATTGTAACTAGAACTCGAAGCGACGCAGTAAGCAAAGCTTGGAATAAAAGCTAGCTCTGCATAATAGTTTTGTTTTTGTCTAAGATATTTTGAGATAAGCAATAACCATTGTCTGGATGATATTTTACGGGGTTCTATTTAGCCAAACCATATATTTATTTATACGAGGGTGTTATTAGACAGTTTTTATGTGTAGTGTAGGAAAATATTGCCAAGGTTGAATTAAAGTTATTAAAGTAGGACCGGGTAATGTAATAGATCACATTTGACATCTGTCAGCCTTAGCAAAGAAAAGTCAAAGTCAATTTTAAAATTGCCTTTTTAAATCATTATGAATTTTTATCTGAAAAAAGTTAAGCAATTGTGAAGTTCTAATTAAAAAATAAATAAATAACATCGTTACAAGGTTACGTTGTTAAATTTTGATGAAGTGTCAAACGTGGTCTATTATTAAACTAGTTGCGCCCCGTGGTTTGACTCGCGTAATATACCCGTTAAATACCTCCTTGATGCAATCTCCTTGGTAGCGTTAATACTGCTTGACAGCCGAATAAAAGGCATAATAGTAGATTATTCAACTAAGGGGATAAAGCAGTGTCTTTAGTCACGGGCGCATATTGAATCCCGAGCATAACCAAGGATTCTAGAGTTTAGAGTTAAATCCCGAGCATAGAAGGAAGGATTTAAGAGCCCGCTCACATTTTTTTAAGAAATAATAACTACATTTCGACGTTCTAATTCTATCAAATAGAATGATCTATAGAATATTCAATTTCTGTAATAAACCTAGATCGATATTTTTTATTGAAAATAAAGGCTTCGAATTTTAGAAAAACTCAACTTTTTAACTCCGATTTACGAAAGTAGTTTTTCGTTAAACTCTCAAAGTGAAAGTTTGAGAGTGAATTCGTTAAATTATTGGCATAAATTAAACAATTATAATGTTATAATTTAATTGTTTTATATTCGAATTCGAAGACGGTGACGGTTCGACGGTGGACCAAATCAGTCACAGAATGGTGGCCTCGGAACGGAAAGCGACCACCGGGCAGACCACCAGCCCGCTGGTCGGACGACATCGTTAAGGGAGCAGGAAAGCAGTGGCCAAGCTACAAGGCTAGCACAGGACCGGAAAAGATGGCGCGCTGAAGAGGAGACCTATACCCAGCAGTGGGTGGAGAATGGTTGATGATGATGATGATGATATTCGAATTGACAATTACGGCTTAGTCTTTTCGTTTTATGCCCGAAAATCCAGATACTTAAAATTGAACGCTTGCATTTTGTAATACGGCTCTTAAGATAAGAATCCTTAAACTTGGTCTAAGCATTTAATTGCTCTAATATCTGCAAAAACATTCTAAAAAGCTGAATGAAACCACAAATTCTTATCACTTATGCTAGGTTTTTGAACGTAAGACTGTACTACTGCTGGACTTATATTCTATGGAATATAGAATATTAAAAGAATAAGTTTTTATTCAGCTTTAAATTTTATTGCAGCTGTCAGAGAAAATAAATGCAGAATGTTTAGTGCAGAGAAGGATTCAATGTTGCCCAAGATGCAGAATTTTTTTATCGCCGCGGATAATTTACTCTACTTTTTACACCTTCTGCAAAACAATAAAAACCAAGGCTATATACTTTCTATTCGGCTATTCGGTAATCGTTTTATTACTTATGTTATTTTAATGATGATTATTAATACAATAATTATGTTTAATCTATGTACCCATTCTATTTATAATTTATTGTCAATAGAGGTATTATTCCAGTAGTGGAAAGAAAAGTTTTATTTTATTTTGGTACGTTTATCGAAATAGAAGTAATTAGTAGATTATGCCAATTACTTAGGTAGCCATTATTATTTTTGAGTAACATATTTTTGGTGTAGTTACTATGGTAAAAGTTTTCATACAACTGAAGTTTAACGAGCTTTTTTTTTTAAATTCAAATTCCATCTCCGACGAGCAACCAGACACAAATAATATTAAAATTCATCAAGAATAATGGAATTCGGTACAATATTATTGACCTGCGCAGTCCAGGAAAAATCCAGTACAGCATTATTCCCTGTTTAATTCTAAGACTATAATGACGTACTTTAGGTTATATTAGCACAAATCTAATATAACCGATGTGGATATATTGTCATTGGTTTTGCATGATGTAATACCTAACTGGATATTTTCGAGCAGGTGGTATAAATAAATTTTACTTCCATACTAGTAGCGACCTACCCCAGCTTCGCACGAGTGTAATAATAATTAACGTGCAAAACCAGGGCGTGTCTTTAAGTAGAATTTATAACTAAACCTGACAGACGTTGTCCTGTCTTAGAAATGTCAAACACGCAAAGAATTGTAAATCTTATTTTTTTACACCTTGGGTTACATTATTGGAGTTTTAGTAAGGATCCCTATTTTTTTTGAAAATATAATATAGCCTATGTTACCCGGGGATAGTGTAGCTTCCCAACAGTGAAAGAATTTTTTAAATCGGTTCAGTAGTTTCGGAGCCTATTCAATGCAATCAAACAAAGAAACAATCAAATCTTTCCTCTTTATAATATTTCTAGCTGACCTGACAGACGTTGTCCTGTCTTAGAACTGTCAAACACGCAAAGTCAAAATTGTAAATCTTATTTTTTTCGCACTTTAGGTTACTTTATTGGAGTTTTAGTAAGGATCCCTATTTTTTTTGAAAATGTAATATAGCCTATGCTAACCGGGGATAGTGTAGCTTCCCAACAGTGAAGGGATTTTTCAAATCGGTTCAGTAGTTTCGGAGCCTATTCAATGCAAACAAACAGACAATCAAATCTTCCTCTTTATAATATTAGTATAGACTAGCAGACCTGACAGACGTTGTCCTGTCTTAGAAATGTCAAACACGCTAAGTCAAAATTTAAAATCTTATTTTTTTACACTTTGGGTTACATTATTGGAGTTTTAGTAAGGATCCCTATTTTTTTTGAAAATATAATATAGCCTATGTTACCCGGGGATAATGTAACTTCCCAACAGTGAAATAATTTTTCAAATCGGATCAGTAGTTTAGGAACCTATTCAATGTAAACAAACAAACAATCAAATCATTCCTCTTTATAATATTACTAGATGACTACTAGATGATTACTAGATATTACTAGATGTAAACCTTCCGTAAAAAAATATCGAACTGATGGTAAAAACCGCATCAAAATCCGTTGCGTGGTTTAGCAGGAGTTAGCGGTTATACAGACACAGACAGGCAGACGCGGAGAGCGACTTAAATTTATACTATGTAGTGAAGAAGAAATTCTACTTCCTTAGGCGGACTCTGCAAGAATTCGATTAATATAAAAGTTTCCCCACTATCTGGTTGAATCTATTCCTTTTCTTTATTTATAACAGACAACCAGAAATATCTCTCTGATATACTAGACATCGACAAATCGACATTCCCAAGTTAATCCTATGAGGCAAAAGGGTAACAGCAGTAAATCTTCTCCGTTCAGGCTATTTTCATCAGTATTGATTTACAGAAAGTCCGCGAAGTTTAGGCATATCTTTTATCTTGGTCGAACCCTATTAGTTTGCCAATTTACCACAAATAACATCGCGCTTCTGCCCTCGGGCAGTTATTGGAGGACGTATATAGAAATTGTGGACTTCTGAGGTATGCTGGTGAATTATGTAGTAGGAACCTAAATACGAGTATGTATTTACTTGGTAAATAAGTAAGTAAGTATATTCGGTACATTATAATTTTCATAAAAACAGCTTGGTACGATGCCGACTGGTAGTGGGCTTGAGCATTAATATCATCTCTAGATTATCTACGGTCTATGGGAAATACTTTTGTATAAGAATTTATACCTTAATTTTGCATCATAGCTCAATAATCATGATCATCATCATTTCAGTCATAGGACGTCCATTGCTGAACATAGGCCTCCCCCATCGATCTCCAATAGGACCGGCTGGAAGCGGCCTGCATCCAGCGTTTCCTTGCGGTGTTTTTAGGCCGTCTGTCCATCTTGTGGGTGGACGTCCTACGCTGCGCTTACTGGTCCGTGGTCTCCATTCGAGAACCCTTCGGCCCCATCGGCCATCTGTTCTGCGTGCTATGTGCCCTGCCCACTGCCACTTCATCCACTTCACCTACTACCGGCACTTTTCATAGCTCATTAACTTAGCATTAATAAAAAAGTTCTGTAAAGTAAAACATAAATTATAGATCCCTAATTCCTTATTGCACTTGATACAACGTTGAAACGGAAATACAATAGAGAAATACATTTGAATGTGTAATTAATGGAAGAATATGGGAGATATTTTGTTAATAGAAAAGAACGACAAAAGGCCAGCGTCCCGCCTAATCATGTAATCGCCGCCTATGGACATCTGCTACACTAGCGGCGTTGTCGATGCTTTACCAGTCCGGAAAAATGCGGGAAGACCTTTTTTTTAATAACAGCCTTTCGTTTGACCGCCAACTCACCCGATGTTAAGCGATGATGCGGTCTACGGTGAAGCACGCTTGCCTAGAAGAAGCCGATTGACTCGTGATTTGAAGACACCCAGATTGTAAATACGAACTATTTCCTTTTTTCGAGGAAAGGAAGGAAGGAGTGGCAGAACCGGATGGTGCGGGATTTGTAACTTTGCAAGATGGTGAGAGATGTTTAGTGAGCGGTGAACTATAAAACAATTAATGCTAAACCAAAAATCTGGCCGACGATTAAGCCCATTTTGAAAGTAATGATACAAACTAGACACAATACCATTGCGCACATCTAACAAATACGCACAAATAACAGAAACCTATGAAAAGTTTCTGTTACTGGATTACCTCTAGTCCCCTATCAGATTCACTCAGGCCATTTCTACTAACGACAGCAATAATGACGATTAAGACGCAAACTAATGCCTTCCTTTCACCAAAGATACCCACCATTAGGGAAGTAAGAAAAACAATTTGACAGCGCAAATACAAGAAATAGGTAAATGTACCTCAATCTGGGACGGAAGAGCGAAACTAAAGAACTGGGCCATATCATCATTATACTTTGTCTGCAAAAAGCGTTGTACAGACAACGGGAAGCCGAAAACTCAGTAGTAGAGATCTCGAAGTTTTTGATAACCTAAATGAAGTGGCGTAGCAGATTTGAAGATTTGGTACTGTACGCTTGCAAAAAATGGGCGTCCACTTTTTTTTTTTTTTACTTTTAGGTTGTTGTTAATGCTGTACACTATTGACTGAACACAAGCTAAAGAAAAAGCCCATACAAAAAGGAGTGTTTTCTGATGTACCAATAGGGCATTTCAGCCTATCATGTTCCCACTGCTGGGACTCATGCCTTCTTTCAAAGAGAGAGGATGGGCCCTAATCCAACATGCTGGCCCAGTGAATGGGCAGTTGGTGAATGTCATATTTTATGTCTTTGAACTTTTGAGGTTCTCGGATATACCAGTTTCCTGACGATGTTGTTCTTTCACCGTTTTTTAAGCGATATCCTCGAAACTGCACATAATTTAGAACAAAATAAGTTATTGGTGCAGGGCCGAGGATCGAACCGGGTGCCGTCAGATTGAAGCGCACGTGCTACCGCGCAGCCACCATCGCTCATACTCAATCTATATGCGTCGATATGCGTGAGATCTATTTTAATCTCTTACCACCTTATGCGCGAATAGTCTCTGCATCAGGGTTAACTTGCCGCATAGGCGTGCAATGATAATACCTTATGTGAGGTGTTTCTCATCCACAACGAACGTCAATCATAATTTTTCTTAACTCTTGATTCTTATTTGGAGAGATTGTAAAGCAGCAAGCTGCATCACTGCATTCCAGCTATCCGAGAGACAACAAACGGCCCGCTCGCAATCCATTAAGGCTTGCCAAATGACGCGGAAAGTTGACTATAGCTAGGTAATGTTAGGAACAATGCGTTTTCCCTATTTGCACTAGAATTAACATTCCTTGATTGTAGTTTGGATATAAAATTTGCATGTAAAGATGACACAGTTAATTAAGATTAGATTTTTATCTGATAACTGCGGCCTGTAACTAACACTTCTGTGATTTAAACACAAATAATTGTGCAATAATTAAAAAAAAACTGACACCAAATAAATCTAACAAATATTTTGATATTGCCAAATCAACAGGGACGCAGCGTAGGTAGGCCTCCCACTAGATGGACCGACGACATAGTAAGAGTCGCTGGCATCCAGTGGATGCAAAAGGCAGGCTGTCGTTCAGTGTGGAGGTTAAAGGGGGAGGCCTATGTTCAGCAGTGGACGTCTTCTGGCTGATGATGATGATGAAATCAACAGGGTGACCAAACGCAATATTTCATAATTATAGGAGCCACTTAAAAAGATAATGAGCCATAGTTAAATAAATTTTAGTGAGACTACATCAAGATATTTTGGTATAAGCTTTCTCGTATTCTTCCCAGCAAACCCTTTCATTTGATACCCATAATTATCATGATAGTAGATAAGAAAATTTTGGCCGCCATCTTGGGGCATCTGCCATATTTGATTTAGGTTGACGGCATTTTATTTTTCATGTTCTTCTCAACAATCTCTTTCATTTTATACCCATTTCATGATATGGGTATATGGGCACCAGTTAATTTTATGCATCCCCATATGGGGATGCATGGGGATGGGTACGCCATTTTGGGAGTCCGCCATATTGGATTTAGAATAACGTCATTTAGCTAATCATGCATTGGTATCAATTCTGTTGTACCATTATCTAAACTAAACTAAACTAATTTTAGCGATAAGGCCGCCACTTGTGGCACTAGCTCGTAAGCGTTTTCTATCGTGGGTAATTTTTATTTCTGGTGTACACAATAAAGAGTTTCTATCTATCTATCTAAACTAAATTAGGCAGCTCTAAAATTGTTGCCATCCTTCTCTCACATATTAAAATGAAAAAAGAGGCACATAATTTTAGTCCTGTCAGATTGGTTTAGTTTAGTGAGTGGTATGACAGAATCGAGACCAATGTCATCCAAACTAAACGTGTAGGCAAATTCAGCTCAATCGGTTAGGGGTATAAACGGTATTAAAATTTAGTTGCAAAATTTGACCCATAGAGTCCGCGCCACCACTCAAGTCCGATGGAAGTGGCGCCACAATCGCATATTTTATGTGGCTCTTGAAAACCTACTAACAAGGCAAGTGATATAAGTGTTTTTTTTTACGAAATCCCGAAACGAATGATTAATAATTATATTTCAGTGCAGTGCAGTTTTAGACTATAAAATACAGTTATTACTCAAAAGTCAGCTCACATACAATACATATTATGAGCCAAGCTTTTCATAGTATCGATCACACAAAAATATCATCCAAATCGAATAACATTTCGGTTTGGATACATTTTTCGACTAATTTGTATGAGCAAAGTGTGCAGCGATACGCTTGCCCTAAATAATAATATAATTTAAGAGATTTTTAACGCTGTTTTAAAAACTGGCGTTCTATACGAATTTCAGTAGCTTTTACTTTATTTAAGAGCAAGTAAGTGCTTTTAATAGTCTTAAATTCTGGGAAGTGACATCATAGGTGAAACTAAAGCATAGAAAAAGGACTATTTTTTTGGAACAGGGTTTTTGCTAGGTTTTTGAACGTAAAACTGTAGCAGGTACCCGAGATACTTCAGTGAAATAGTTTTTACAACACGTTTACTCAAAAAGTGCACTTACGAAGCCTGTATACATCGTTCGAAAGTTAAACATTACGGATCATACAACGGAGCGTGCGGTAATTAATTTTACCGCACGCTCCATTGTATAGCACCGTGCGTGTACTTTACGGTATTTTTTTTATTTCCATTTTTTGTTTTTTTCTCGCAAATGTGTTGTAAAACGTTGTATGGCACACGTGCGGATTGGTTATTACAAACTCGTGACTATGGTAAGCCCTCGACTTCGTCTCGGACTTACATTCGTCTACTCGTTTGTAATAACCAACTTACCGCACTTGTATCATAAATAACTATTGTTAATTTTCCTACATTTTTATTGCAACTTTCAGAGCAAATAAGGAAATAGTGTGGTTCCAATTTTAGACTTGCGCAGTCGTCAATTATAATCTACCACATTCTGCCCGGGTTGTTGTCAAACGCTTAGTCTAGCCTGGTCTAGCCTTATTATAAATGCTGTAATTTGGATATTAGGTATCTAATTTGATTACTTGAAAGTATCTAGATAGCATTACTCAAATTAAATCACCTGACAAAGATTTAAATTTAAGATAAGGGAGGGTCTGGAAAGGTGTTATCAGATTGAAAAATAATGTTCAAGGATTTTGAGGATTTTCAAAAGAGTATTTTTTTTATCGCATTCAGGAGATATCTTTACCGGCTTTAGGATTCAGGTTCACAATTCGATCTGTTTCTTTTAATGTATGTACGACGATCACTCCGATATTTGTGAACCACCTCTCGTGAACCACCATCTCGTGTTTCTATTTGAAATCGATCAGAAGTACAGATAAAATCGACTGTGTTTGCGTCACTACTGTAATCTATGCCTAATTATTGTGACGTTCATGTTTTATTACGTACATGCGTCTAACCTAATATTGTGTCTCTCTTTCTTGCTACAACGAAATATGGCGTAGAGCTTCATCATCGGACCCTCATCACCAAGTGTCTTGACCTCTTGAGTTTGGAGCTACCGGTAAACCCCTCGAGTTTGGAATTCTTTGGTATGTTTAACGAGTCCTATACTAAGTTTGTTCCACTATCCACCTCCTAGCTTCATCATCAGACCCTCATCACCAAGTGTATTGACCCTTTGAGTTTGGAGCTACCGGTATACCCCTCGAGCTTGGATTTCTATGCTTTGTTTTAATGAGGCCCATACCAAGAGTTTAACTTTTTTTTACTGGGCAAGTGCCTTTAATAACTAAACAAAATACAAGCTAAAACTAACACTACAAATACAGTTAGACTGCCCATAGACCGTTGAAGGTCTAAAGACAATCCAAATGCTCAAGCTCACTACCAGTTGGCAGCGTACCCAACATGCTGGCGGCATTACCACGTTGAATGGCAATGCTAATGCGTTGAGCCAGAAACACGCCAGCATTTTGGTCACGCGTCGCATTAACCAGGCGCTCTGAAAAGATTTTTGAAAATAAGAGTTTAACTATCCATCTTTCCGCTCAATCATCATCATCACGAAATGTATTGACTCTTCGAGGTTGGGATCATTATGTTTTTTTAACGAACTATATAAGCGCGAATTTTAGTTTTTAAACGATAATAATTATTTAAATTTACTCCTTCGCAAGAATATAACCAGTAATCAAAATTACTAAACGACTCATGTTTATACAAATCTCAGATCAGACAAACAAGGGAGATATGCTTTTGTACAATTACATTTCGTGATCAATGTCAAAAAAATTTATTTAAAAAAATCACTATGCCGTTACACCGCTTAACACAAAAACCAAGTACGGCTTACTTAAGCCAGTTGCAGACAATGCACAGTAAACTGGCGCTAATGGTGCTCGCGCAAGTGCTGCGTGAGCCTAGGCCTGCAGCACTTTTTGCACTAAGCAAAAAGCGGTGTGCGGTTCTGCCACTTGCGCGAGTACTGCACATCGTGTGCAATGTGCATTACTCATTTTTGACGCACACACTAAAAAAATTCGTGTGTAAGACAAGAGTTGCTGGCTGAGTTTGACTAAAATTATCAAGCCTGTTTAGGTTAGGTACGTTCGCACCCGTCACGCCATTTTAGCATATCTCATTTGTTTGGATGATCTGTTCACATGCAGAGAAGCTATTACAAATAAGTTTTAATAATATCTAAGGTATTTTTATGTTATGACTAGCTCTTTGGATAAGGGATGCAATGGAATGTTATTGTTATGGGGATGAAAAGCGGCGTTTGGACGTAAAATTTTATATTATAATATCGAAAATCTATGGGGGAAACCCTCATCTCGTAGAGTTTACGATAAAAGTCCCATTTGATAAAGTTTACTAAACGAAATCGAAGAACGAGCATGATTTAAGTTGCGTAGATAGTAGTCTTATAATATTTGTTATATTTTTATGAAACTGTGTGACGAGACGAACATGTCGCTCGCTTGATGGTAAGCGCTTGCCCATAATAGTTCAGTGCCACCCAGAATAGTTCAAAATCCTGCGTGAAAATGCACTGCTCTCGTCATCCTATGAGATATTAGTTGTTCAATTTCTTTATGCCCAGGAATATTACCAGGGCAATGTTTCCGTATGTTAAGGTTCTTGAGTGGAGACCACAAACCAGAAGTCGCAGCCTAGGTAGGTTTCCCATTAGATGGACCAACGACATCGTGAGAGCAGCGGTAATTTTTTAATTTTATTTAATAATAGGCTTGCGTTTGGCCGCCAACTCGCCTGATGTTAAGCTATGATGCGGTCTACGATATAGCAACGTTTGCCTAGAAGAAACCGATTCACTCTTGATTTGAAGACACCCAGATTGTAATTCGTATTGTATATCGGGGAACACCCATTCAGGCAGCGCATTCCACAGACTAGCAGTTCGCATCATAAAAGTGGAGTCAAAGCGCTTCCTACTTCCCCGCGAACGCTAGTCTGTGGAATGCGCTGCCTGAATGGGTGCAGATAAAATCAACACCGCTATATAGCGGTGTTGATTTAATCTGCATCCAAAGGATGCAGATGGCAGGCTGTCGTTCAGTGTGGAGGCCTATGTTCAGCAGTGGGCGTCTTCTGGCTGATGATGATGATATTGAATGTTTCCAAAACAGTAATGTTTGCATACGTACTAAATAGTTTGGCGGTTGAATAACTGACAAATGTGTGGTACTTTAGAGCGAAGGTGGACGAGCGGTAGCATATGCACTTTAAAATCTGACGGCACCCGGTTCCACCCTCGGCCCAAAGTAAAAGTTGCTCATAATGATGAGAATCCCCGAATATTTCCACTGTCTAACCAATCACCCAGTATAATATAATTAACGGCCAGTTATCCGAGTCGCGTAGGCAACAAAACGCTCCCTCAGCCCCCGCCAAGTTATAGCGACGATGTATTTTGCCACCCAAGAGTCAGGACGCCCGCGGGGGGAGTGCAACGACAAAAACGAACATAGGTCCAACCTCGATGACGCCTGGCGCGGTACTGAACGCGGTGCGCGCAAATTCTCGCGACCTTTTAACGCTTTTAATTTCACTAAAAACTAAACTATTCACTATCAAAATTCTATCCAAATAATATATTTTTTTAATAAAATTGCCTTTCAGTACATGCAATTTCCAGGTTGTTACGAGCTTTCATTAGAGCACAAAACGAAAAAAATAAACTGAATCGACTTCATTCAGATTTTTTTTTGATCGAGGAAAGTATATTCTATCGTGTTTTGAACCAAATCATAAACTCAAACACAGATGTATCTGTGACGTGTTTTTTTTTCCAGCTCAAATATTGTAATTTAACTGAATAAAATTGATTTAAAACCGTCAAACTTGCTATAAGAGGCCGTTTTCCATTTCAATTGTAACTCCTATAAATATAGCGACGTTTTTTCAATTTAGATCGGATTTTATTTCGTTCTTCAATCAGATGACATTTAGAAATGAATAATCACATGAATCACGTAGGTATATCTCTCTCAATTCCATCGATATGGAGGATTATTTTTCATCTCGATTTTCAATTCGAATGTCTCCCCTCGGGCGCTCGCTTGATATCCCCACAATTAAAATGAGAAACAAAGTTATTACCGAAGCCATTTTGTATTCACATCATAGTAACGGTGCGTAACTGCGTTCGCTTTTGCTCTTTTTCGGGAGCCAAAGAGGTGCTTTTTTGAGACGTTAAAAATTTATGGCCTCGTAAAAAGTCACCGCGCTCGTTTGCCGACTCTACGAATATGAGGTACAATGTAACTGTGACGTAATGCCCGGAATAATGATATGAAAGCGTATTCTGAGAACAATCGAAATGTTTTCTGGTTAAATATTTTCATACTTATAATAATTTATCAACTGCGCCTCACGGTTTCGTTCGCCATTTTCGAGATTAGCGACATTTTCGAAATGGCAAATCTATATATATAAAAAAAATTATGTGTGTATCTATGTATGTCGGTAAGTATATATGTGTGTATGTTCCCTATGGTCAGCGAAATGGCTTGACTGATTTTTACGGGACTTCCACTGGCAGATAACTGATGTTATTAGGAGTAATCCGCGCAGCCCGCGCAGCTAGTATTCTATATCTGTTATAATGACGTCGAATTCTTTATTTTAAAATTTTATCATCATCGGTTCAGCTGTTTAGTTATGAAAAGATAACAAACAAAGAATTGATTTCTTCCTAAGTTACGTCATTTGAGTCGGTCAGAAGGACAGAAATACTTTAGCATTTTTTTACTTTAACATTTGACATTTGATTCTATTTTATAATATTTTTTTTGACTTTATAATTTCCATTGCTATTTTTATTCGTTGTATTTTATTTGATTCATTTTTAGTTATTGTTACTATTGACATGTACTTAATTCTAATTTTGTTTTACTTTATTATCTGTTTTTTATGTAATTTGTGTCAAAATGTATATGGACCTGGGACCTTACGGACAACAGCTATTACAGGCACCTAATCCACTCAGTTGACAAATCACGTGACCGCAAACCGTATCTGGGCGCGATAAGGTTTGCGGTCGCGTGATTTTCCAACTGAGCGGATTAGGTGCCTGTAATAGCTGTTGTCCGTAAGGCCCCTGGTCTGAAATAAATGATTAATAATAATAATTAAATGAACATGAGTTAGGCCTAAAGCCGTGGAGAGTCGACGTAGTATCGCTGTGTATAAACTGCCGTGGCAAAATCATCTTTATTATTTTGTTTACGCTAGATTAAAATTTATACCTTATTTATTAGGATTTAGAATATTTATTGCGTCAACCGTCCCGTTCAACGCATTCGATTAAGCTTTGCGCATCGCAGTTGCAGCGCAGTGTTATTCGCATAAAACTGGTTGTTTTATCTAATTGTAACGTAATAAAATATTCAAAGCACTTCACGCAGCGTTCAACATACGCTAACAACGCAAAAAATATTGCCGTCTCTTAGCAACGCA
Organism: Agriopis aurantiaria; assembly: GCA_914767915.1. NCBI lineage: Eukaryota > Metazoa > Arthropoda > Insecta > Lepidoptera > Geometridae > Agriopis > Agriopis aurantiaria. The sequence goes on from OU611987.1 coordinate 5,369,034, forward strand.
GACACAGCAATGCGTTGCCGTAGGCATCTTCCGCAGCGAATGCCGCATAAAACAAAGTTAAGCGGTGCCAATGCGACGTCAAACTTTGCTCCTTACCACTGACGATATACAATCTAACACTAAAAACTCAAGTACACAGCCTAAATACAAGATTGCTCTAGCAACTGCTGCAACAATTAGATTGCTCAGGACCATTGATGTACTTACTACCTTCGACCAAAATAAAATGAATGGACGGGTCCAGAAGAAGCGCATTTTTAAAGATTACAAAATGAGCGCCGGCGCTTAATTCGTTTCAGTCGGTCTCTAGCCATAGGAAGTGCGACACGAGTCTATTGTTACACGATAACAAAATTATGCCTTCGTGTGTTTTCCTGAAGTCTAAATATACAACAAAAAACCGCTATCTATTGTTTGTAACAAATGTACTGTACAATCTGTTAAAATTATAAATTAATAATTGGTTAAAATTAGGTGTTGAAATATATGTCCGACTGTTATGGCACCCGTCCATTCATTTTATTTTGGTCAAAGCTTACTACAATATTCTGTCAATTTTATACCAAGCAAAAGCTGTAGAGAAACAGCGACCGTGCCAGTTGGCTCACTCTTTTATTTGGTTTGTATAACCTATTTAGGAGCGTAAAACTATTATTTCGCCGCTTGTCCCGGTTTTCCGGCAACCGTCACTCTCCGCGACCCATTGTATCTCCTCAGAGACACCTGCAAACCTAGAATAATAAAGAGTTTTACAACGTTTCAAAATGGGACTTTTTCCCGCAACTCAACCGCTACGTGCACTTAAGGGATTTGAATATCTTACGTGGTACGCTTTATCTATACCGCGAAGAATCCGTCTTCTCGCCTTTCCATAGCAATTCCCCTAACATTTTGACGTGTTAAGTTAAGATAGATTTAAAGCATTTATCGACGTTTCAGTCGTTTTGTTTCAGAATTACCGGGTAAACTTGAAGTGTTTGACTTCCCTGGGAGAACGAAATTTTAGCCAGAACAAATAGACGTTATTTTGCAAACGCGATTGTATTGTCTGTTAAGTGTTTATTCACTCTAGATAGCTATTTTATTCCGTGTATATTATATCTGAGTACACCAAATATTAAATTAGTAAAGTTTAGATATGTGCGTTACTTGATTTTTGCACAAAGCTCTTTCGTTACCTTGGATCACTACGGAAGGAAACTAGCCGAAGCGTACACCAAAAAATATGTTTTCTTTTCACGCACCCATTATTGTGTGGGTACACTGTATTTTATAACTGTATGCGTATTTTAAGTCAGTATTACTAGTAGTATTATAGTGTTTTGTTCATATGAACATGATGTTGTTTCGAGCGTGTGTGCGTTTATCTATAAATGTGTGCTATGCGTGTTCCCGCCCCCGCAAAAAGTGATAGACAAAAACGTTTGCAGATTATCACGTTGGCGTCTCCCGTGGTTAAGCGCTCTAAGGTCGCTACATAAGAATTTATATTTTAACTGATAGCTTTTGCCAATGGTTTTTCTTGTTAAGTTGGGTATCCGCGAAGTACACAAAGTAAAAAAAAAAAGTTATGTGATTATTTACGGGATATTTACCGTGGTAAGGTTGTGGAATGGAAAAAAAATTATTTTGTAAAAAAAATAATATCACAATGTTGTTTATAAAAAGGCACACTTCAATATTTTATTTTTATTTTTAGCCAACTCCATTCTCTACAAAGTGAGGTCGCTAAGTTAGGCACTAACTTCGTCTATCTTTACCACATAAAATGTTCATTCTCTTTTCCCTGAAAGTTTAATCAAGAGCAAAAAGTCGTTGAGTGTTTCTGGGTATCGAATAAATAGAATTCATGCGAGCAAAGTGACTCCTTTACTGTTACGCCCCGAGACTTAGTCGCGACGTTTACAGGGAAGATTGTGGAAAAATAAATTTTGCAAATGGAATGAGACGGCTTCCTAAGGTTGGCAGAAAACACTTCTGGCACTTTTCAACATTCGAAAGTATCTTTTACCCGACTACGGCAAAGCTCAACAGAAGGGTTATGTTTTTTTTAAATATTTGTAGTGTTTTTCCACACTTTTTGGATTATATGTGACAGCAGGCAATTAAAAAAAATTACGATCGGCAGGATTCGAACCTGCGTCATCCGGATTTACGCCCCAAGTGTTCTATTCGCTAAGCACGGTCGCTTTCCTGTCAGCCTTCAAATTTTGAGCTGTCTTTGTATCTAAGCGTTGATGACGCCCACAGATCTACTACCTATAGATTTTCAATGAGCGTGGCTAGCTCAGTGCCTCTCGCTCATCATCGTATTTTCGCTCACTGCGCTTCTTGCAGCCCAAAATGCTACAACCAACCATTGTAAAATATCTTTTACAATTATTTCTCAGAGGAAACACGCATTTATCACATTAAATCACCAAAAAAAGGCAATAAATATAATTCAGACCCGTTTTGTTTGTCACTGATTATTACAGATTTTGACACTTGAGGTACCAAAAACAGGTCACGCCGATAAGGACAACAAAATCTATTTATGTCCTTTTCGTACTTGTGCTGAGCCATATCAAGTTGTCTCTTTCACTAAAATATATTGCCGATCTGGTTGTGTATATCTGTGATGACGCCATATTTTTTTCTTTCAATGGGGAAATCTACTTCAGATACCCGGCTGCATTGGAGTGCAGTCAGGTCATGTGGGATTATACTCACTAAACCCTAAGTGCTTAACAAGAGGGCTCCGAGATCTCCAGAGGAACACACCGGAGCCCTCAGCACTGCGCTACAGCTCCTTCCAAGACAACCGTGTTGTTTCAGCTTCTCCGCCTATGAAAAAGTTGGTCACACAACGTTGTCGTTCTCTCCCTGGGCACGCTCAGAGGAACTTTGACCATCCCGAGCCCGGAGGTGCCCTTCTAGTGTAACCTCTTACTACAGACAGGGGGTACCGGTGCCGTATTCTATTGCCCCGGCGCCAGCTAATCTATAATTTTTCAGCTCTTAAGGCTACTGAGAGATAATGCCTTTTTACTAACTTCAAATTAATTTTCAATACTATTTGATTTAAAATGTGAAATTCCCTTTGATGGTAAATGTGAAATATTCAAAGGAAATTACCAAATTTAGCTAAGCATAGCAGTTTGTGTTGGTGTATGGTACAATAAGAATACAAACTGAACGAGAGAAAAAAAACACCGGACTGGCCTCACCCATACGTCCGTAAGTATGTTTACATACGCGAGCATTTCTATTTTATATCTATATCTATCCACCATATCAGCTTCTATAAAAATACTATTGGCACACTAAAACTGTTAGGCAGCCCTACTCCGTGGCAAGCATTTGAAAGCTCAGCGTTGTTTCATTACACTGGAGACTTTCTTCTTATGATGTCATCCTCAATTTTTTTACCAGCGCCTTTGAATGTTCAAAAACCATCTGATTGATCATGAGGTTCTTGATGAGCTGCTGAAATGATTCGGACGTACATAAATCAGAAGTCATGATTTTATCACATTTTATATTTACAAGACTAACTTTTTTAGGGTTCCGTACTCAAGGGCTTAAACGGGACCCTTAATACTAAGCCAACACTGTTTATTTGTCTGTCTGTTTTTAATGTTAAGAGTGGGCCTCTTCGGTCCCTATAATAACCATTCACTGAAAAACTTGCTCCTACCAAAATCAGTGCTTGTACGCACGTACGATATAATCAGAGGGACAAAAACTAGCCACTAATCAACAAGCAACGGACGAGGCCATAAAGTACAATTTCGATAGCAGCATTTTTTTTTCAATAAATACACATTAATGGCGATGGAAGCCGCGTGGTAGCATGGGCACTTTACAATCTGACAGCACCTGGTTCAATCCTCAACCCTGCATCGATTACTTATTTTGTACCTTAATAAATTCTGTGCTGTTTCAATGCCATCACTCAAAATCATTGCAGGAAAACATCGAGAGGAAACTGGTATGTTTAAGCACCTCGAAATTTCAAAGACATAGGACATTCACTGGGCCAGCATGGTGGATTAGGGCCCATCCTCTCTCTCTCTCTGAGAGAAGGTTCAGCAGTGGGGAGCATGAAAGGCTGAAATATTAATGATGCCACGTTGTAGAAAAGTACATTAAAATAAACAGCCCTAATTATAGACTGCCTTCGGTTCTACATTATTTTAGTTAATACGTAAGTATTGTTGTAACAAATATTTATTAACGTTATCGTAAATATTTTATTATTCTTATTATATTTTATTTAGGTCATGGGTCATTTTATCAAAAAAAAAAAAACACTATTAATTACTTTATCTCATTGGCAGCTAGAAACTAAGAGGAAGCTAATTAATATCCCTAATTAAATTCATTTTCAGACTAAATAAGCAAAACCTAATTATCTTCATCATGACAAGGACCATGCTAGTTTTTAGGTTTACATTAATATTTTTTTAATATAATTATCATATTTCATAACCTCTTTATTCAGCCTAAAATTTTAAATGAGAAAGGTTGGCAACGTATGGCTGCTTATCACGAGGCAACATACTTGCATGTTTGCCACCAATGGCATAAAATACGAGAATATTATAAAAATATTGATTTCATGGTTCGTAGAAATGTAGACAGCTATTCTACCGTAGATACATTCCCCAAGCATACAAACATGGTTCAATAAACTAATTCAACTCTGCAGAATCTGCCACAATTTGGAACAGATCTTGTGCAAACATTATTCAAATGAAGCATACGGTAATCTCAATTAAATTGCGCGCCTTTCGCGGTATATTCCTAATAGATGCAGTTTATCTTCCTCTGGTGTACCCTCAGATCAGACAAACAAAGAGATATGCTTTAGTACAATTATCGGTCATGTTCAAATGTCTCCGTTTTCCCCCCATGCGCTTTTTTCACTATGCCGCTAGACTGTTTAAAGCAAAACTGAATTATTTCGATGTACGGCACACTTACTAATTTTAGGGTTCCGTACCTCAAACGGAAAATATTCCTTATAAGATCACTTTGTTGTCCGTCTGTCCGTCTGTTAAAACCCTTTTTCTCAAGAACGCGTAAAGGTAAGAAGGTAAATTTTATATCAAATACTGGGGTTTCTTTCGGCTGCTTAAAAATTATACTTAAGATTAAGTAAACGCAATCAAAACATAATAAATAACCGTTTATGTCGCATATTTTCGCATATTTTGCGATTTCAAAGGGAATCAAAACCTAGGGTACATCACATTGACCTAGAATCATTATATTTAGCAAATGGCAAGGTTTTACAGCTTATACAAAGAATCCGAAAGTTGTTAATTTGAAGTTATATCATAATATATAAAAATATTGTTTCGCAATTACAAAATTTAATTTTGTAGTTGATATGTATTGAAGCACCTTATAGTTCGCTAGTTAAGTTTGTCTTTCAATTTTTTTTTGTTTGGTCTCCCGCTCCTCAGAGCGCGAGTCTTACTCGTACTTGTCCAGTTTTTCATGTTCACTAAGAAACTTGCAGCGCCACCAATGAACTAACGAATAGTCCACACGCAAAAAAGGGCAGCAAGGGCGTTTGCAGGAGAAGTTCGTCTAAAGGCATCAAGCCTGATTCAGGCCTGATGCTTTCGCACCCACGAGCGCTTAATGGAGCAAGTCCAAGTCCAAACTTCGTCTTAAAGTTGCGCATGCAGAAAAGCTACCCGCGCTGTTGTATGTGTACTTGTAGGCGAGTTTTGGTCGGTTTTTACGAGTTTGACGTTTCAAAGTGTATTATTCAGAAAGGCGACCGCTTGAAATGCCAAACTGATCTCATGAGGATAAGACAGTCTCCGCTCACTTTTCGAGGGGCTAACTACACGCAGCCAAATGTCTTTTAAATACGTACTTGTAACGAAGATACTGGCCACCGGAACTGCGCTTTCTTTTCGACAGTTCTCAGTAGATAAGTTTTTTGCCAGTCTGCAGTCATCTCATCGCTGGACGAAATAAAAAGAGTAGAACTAGTTTACGATAAATTCCTTTGTCATATAGACTATCATTTAGTTGTAAGCGAGAAGCGTTTCTATTGTTTATTTTCTTTCTACTTTATATTATGTACTCGTAGGTACCCACAGGCCTAGATATAGGTATGTGCTCGTACCTTTTCAAACAAATGACGGGAAAGGATATGTCCGTGATTAAACGCTTACAAAACTTATCCAAAAAAGTAACATGGTAGCTAGGGTCACCACATCATAATTTAAAAAGTCTTGACTTAAAGCCAGATATTTTAATAAGTCCAAACATTATAGTCACAAAATTCAAACACTGCGCACGTCGTTACAGTGGTAACCCAAACTAAAACAGCCGGACAAAGGTCTAAGTACGGACATGTCCGGACAAATCCGGAAGGATGGTAACCCTAGTTGCAGCATAAGCAAATGGTTTCTAACTCCTTGGCTTCAATCCAAAGTCAATTATCAAGTCGGGGGAACGACTTCGGCAATTATTTCTCATTTGTGCTGGAACACCTTAACGAGTATTCAGGTGCGGTCTGAATGACACTTGACGTCGGTTCGCGCAGTTTTTGGCGCGCAGTCAGCGCTCCAATTTACAGAACGACTTGGGTGATTTAAAGTTAGAGTGCGGGTTTGTTCTGAGCTGGTTGAAGGAGCATTGTTTGTGGGCTACAACTCTTAATCAAAAGTTTTAGATTTAAAGAGAAAATTAATTGCTAGGAATTCAGGATAATGGATTTCATTGCAGCTATCGATATCAATTAAGGCACATACGAAAGGCATGATTTTTATATTTCAAATAATAAAGCCTCATTTTAATTTAAAAAATTGCTATAAATGACAATGGGGATATAATTGTTTTATGACATTTTGTCACACGAAACGACAATTGCGTGTATTGCTAAAGCACGGGCACTCGCGACTGGTGTTCGACTGACTTGATCCGAGATTTGTCTATGTGCGAGATCGCTGTACGTGAGCGGCTTTGTGTGCGTGCGCCTATTAACGCTCGTTGTATGGAGTTGGCCTTCTGTGCCTATTTTGTGCCCTCGCGGTGTCGCTGTCGCGCCTTGTACGGTACGCATAGCGAAAGGTGCAGGGGTAGGTGCGCGAACGCCGAGCCGCCTGCGCATTCCGCGAGTGGTCTGCGCGCTCTCAATGAGGCGGCTGTTTGCCTGCCGCGCACATTGTATGAGGGGTAGGAGCGCAGACTTTCAGTTGGTGTCGATTAGAAAAGCCAACGTTGATTGGACAGCGCGGTGACCTCGCTCGGTTAACTATTTTTGTTTACAAATCTAAAATGGACTCTATATCACATATATGTGATATAGAGTCCATTTTAGATTGAAAAACAAAGTTATACTATAGTATAACTTCACTATTCACACGATTGAGGCGAGGCGGCGGCGCTGGTCTGGTGCTGAGCCGCTAAGTGAACTACGACCCATTTCTTTGCTTCGGAAGTTAAAAATGCGTTTCAAAGCAGAAAAATCTAATATGATCATCTTACCTATTTATTGCGGAGTTTGTAGAAGTCAACTATAGATCTTTTATTCTAAATGTGGATGTCCCTCCACCACACTACGCATACAAAATACCACAAAAATACGGTGGAGGGGCGTGCACTTTTAGAATGAAAGATCTCTAAACACATAGGCAAATATGCATACTTTGGTTTTCTGTCGATATGGTAGTAGAAGAACAATTCCTTATGACAAACGACAGGCAAAGATGTGACGTCACACCGACATGGTCTCTCATGCTATATAAATCACGAACAAAGTTAGTGGCAAGTTACAGACATTAGCGACACGCGGCGTCTGCAGTAAATCGCACTCGCAAGTTTGTGCCCGCAAGTAGCGTTATTGAGCTGGGTTAATTACTGCAAATCATATTTGTGTAGCATACGGTGGTTTGTATAACTGCCATGTTTGTTGGCTATTAAAGAATGAACTTTACTTTTTAGGGTTCCGTACCCAAAGGGTAAAAACGGGACCTACAGACAGACAGACAGACATCGTAGGCTTAGCAAAATGGTTCCATTTTCCCCTTTGGGTACGGAACCCTAAAAACGGTGAAGAAAAACATCGTGAGGAAACCGGTATGTCCAAAGAACCTCAAAGTTCAAATATATTTATGACAGTCACCAACATGGTGGATTAGGGCCCATATTCTTTATTTGAAGGAGGCCTGTGTCCCAGCAGTGGGAACATAATAAGTTGATATTTCAATTTAAAAAAATTAACAATTAGCATTTAATTTTAATTAACATTTAGTCAATAAACTAGATTCATCCCCTAATTTTCCACCACTATTTCCGGTCTCGAAATCTTTTGATGTTTTCACATTTTCACGTTTCTGATACAATGACACGAAAGAAAACTTCCTATATCTTGATTATTTTCCGGAAGTAGCCTATTTCTACCTAATTCCATACAAAAATGACGCTTTGTTTTTTCCACGCATGATTCAACGCATGAATGCTCTATACTTGGAAAACAGGACAAGAGGCTTATCAGATATAGATAACGGATTCTTTATGCCTGGCCCTTTTATTCTAGGTTATGTATGATATGAAAATGTTTTAATCGATAAAGCGGGCGATAAAAATAAACCAAATGTGGTCAAAAATGCCTTTAACGAAAAGAAAATGGCTGTTCATAAATAAAGAACTAAGAAGAGTACGCCTACTCTTCTTTGTTCTTTATTTATGTCATGAAAATATAGAGTGTTGGAATGCATCGAACTTATTCTACGGTAAAATATACTATTTCTGTTACTGTCAGTCACATTAGGAGGAACGTGTGAGTAACAAGAACAGAAAACGATGTTCATTGCTTTATTATCCACGTGAATTGTTTGTACTTGTATTGATTATTGCCATTGTATGGAAGAAAACTATTGTTTTCATAAACACATCTCAAAAATGTTACAAACTCGCTCTTTATCATGCTTGACAGGCTACGTTTGATCACAGCTCACTTGAAGGAATACCGGAATCCTCTGACTTAAGAAAGAGTGTTTAATTATTATAGATAATAATAAAAAATACGAACGGTAGGATTTAAACCTGCATCATAGGGTATACGTCACGAAAAATAAATCGCCCCGTAAAGCATATACTTACCTAGTAGAACAATTCAGACAATGAGAGAAAATCTTTCTTTAGAATTTACGATTAGATTCAGCAGATAATTTAGGACACAATGCACAATATGACTTAGGTACTCTGTAATATGTAAAGTTACAGAGCGTTACAGTCATTTTAGTTTGATCTACCTACAGACCAGCTAAGTCTATTCTCCACAGAGCAATCTCCGCAAATGGGAGCACGTTCTTCCCACTAGAAGCATTGCTCCTGTACCAATACTCGTCGGCAAAGCCAACAAAATGAAACGTTAAGAGTCCAACAATGATTTCAATTTGCAGAATACTCACCCACAATACGACGTTGAAGCAAAACAAAGTGTACTTGATACAATAGATGTTGGACTCGAGTTTGCCAACGGCTGGGCCGAGGCCCTCTCCCGTTCCAGCGCCCGCCATTTCACTTCAAACACGTCACAATATTTAATTTTTCGAAAAGAAATTCGCGGTCCTTTCACGGCCTCGATCGAATAGTAACTGCTCTGTTATCAGAGATAAAGCATTACACATCGGCCCGGTTATCTTTGTTTGCTATGATAAAACGTACGAAAAGATTATGGCTATGAGTTGCCACACCCGGTATTTTGTATGCCATTGTCAGGAATGTGTGCCATATCTTTTGTTTCGTTTTTATATGGAAACCTTTTAAAAACTCAAATTTCAAAGCTAATTAATTATACATACTAATTTCAACTGCATTGACAGAATTGCGTAAAATCAAAAATATTAAAGTTTAAAAACAATTTTTTTTAATTAAAAAACACTTTAATCTACTTAAACAGTAAGATTATGACGTGTTTTATGTAGTTCATAATTTAAATATGAAGACAATTACAAAAACTTTGATTCATTTACAATGCTTGTGTGGTCATTGTGGTCAACGAATTCTTACCCCTTACATTTAATCTACCCCGATCCTTAACAATATGATGATGCAGAGTAATAAATATGAATGAAATACAATTTCCGAAATAAATATACCAGCGTTTCTATATTCATGCAGCAATCTCGGAAATTTGAATATTCTTTTTTATTCTCATTCGATTTGGTATCATTGCAATTCTTTATCCTGGCAGTAATTTTATAAGGGTATTCGACCACGCTTATATATCAAGTCCAATAGTATAGAATCCGACTGCGACGTGTTCGAAATCCGATAAACGGATTCAAACTACAGGGTCACACGGAAAGGTGGTACTTAATTACCTGAAAGGAGCCTGTGTTCAGGCATTATGTGCATTTCGATTATTGCAACGTTCTAGATGCTTTATCAGTGCCTACACCTCCTACCACTATATAATGTTAACATTTGTAATGTTGAATGAAGAATGTGATGTTTTTCGGCTGTAAGTATATATTAAGTGTTTTTTTTTCTATTTTGCCTCTTTGCCTAAACGTCTTGACCGATTTCAGAATTTATGGTTTTAGTCCTATGTTAAAACTTATAACGCGCGCCTTTTGACCGCGTACCCGTCCTTTTTAACCCTGTACAAGGAATGGATGCGGCCAGTATAAAGCTGTAAACATAAATAACGAAGATGTACGGCGTTTTAGAAAATCCACCACGCACGAAACGTAAAAACATAAATCTTCGACTTGCAATAGTAAAACATTTAAGTAGAAATGCAGGGAATTGTGTTTTATTCGAATGGTAATAAGGAAGAAAATAAATAATTCGCATAATATTTTTCGGAGCACAGCTTAATAAAGAATCACGAAGAATTGTTTTGTTTTATTATTATTGTTTTGTTTTTAACCAACTTTAGGAAGGATTCCGGATTATCAATTTGGTCTTTGTATATTTTTTATTATTTTAAGTCATCATAAACATAATCATCATCATCATCATCGTTTTAGCCATCGACCACTACTGGACAAAGACCTCCGCCATCAATCTCCAAGAGCTGGTTGGAAGCGGCCTGCATCCAGCGTTTAATACGAAAAAAAAAGACATTAGCGACCGTCGTTACATGGGTGGAAAAATCGACATCGTTTTATGGTTGATATTCCGAAAACCCGTACGAAGCGCTTTGATTCCACATTTATTGTGCGAACTGCTAGTCTATAGAATTCGCTGCCTGAATGGGGTTTCCCCGTCAGTTACAATCTACGTCTTCAAGTCGAGATTGAATCGGTTTCTTATAAGCAAGCGTGCTCCATCATAAACCGCATCGTCGTGCGAGATGGCGGCCGAGCACAAACCTACATATTATAAAATTAAAAATTAAGATTGTTACATTTTTAAGGCGGTATTCCTAATATATACACAAACTTCCCAGGAAGTAGGGCGGTTCACAATAATGTAGTCTTACAGTTCACAATGGTGGAAGTTTTGCAGCGGGTACGGTTTCAATACGTACTGCACTCTCACTTGAAATTAATCTGCAAGAAGCCACCACGGTGACTATTTACAAAGCACGCTCGGAGCGTATTTCCCCTAGCTCTTCATTCTGCTTGCGACATGTTTTAGGGGTGCACCGTTTTTTAAATAAAAATAAAGTATAACAGCTTTAAAACAAAAAAATACGCTTTTGATTCGATGAAACAACCCAAAAGAACCAAACTCGAGAGGTACGCAACCCAAACTGGTAGCTATTGAAGAGTTACACTTCTGGCTCCATTATCAGTTGCTCGTCACCAAGTATGGGACTTTTAAAGCAAACCATATGAGCCCAAAACTCGTAGGGCTTACTAGTTGCTATTGAACAGTTCCAGTATCCACTTCTTAGCTCCATCATCAGATCAATTCGATGGTACAAAATTATTGTGTTGTCATCCGGATAACATAATTATATTTGCAAAGTTTCAAATCGATGCGACAATTATTATAAGTAAGTTAAAATCGTCTTCCAAAATTTGTTTACATAGTTCCTTAGTTAATTAAAACGAGTGAGTTTCGAAAAAATTTGAGACCTTTTTTTCATTATTAATGATTTCAGCCGTAGGACGTCTACTGCTGGATATAGGCCTCCTCCATCGATCTCCAAAAGGGGCGGTTGAATGCGGCCTGCATCCAGCGTTGTCCTGCGGTCTCTTTTAGGTCGTCCGTCTATCTTGTGGGTGGACGTTCTACGCGGCGAATGAGAATTTTCTCAATTGAGGCTGCTGGAATATACTGCTAGGGGTTTGGGGGCAGGTTTCATCATCATCAGCCGGAAGACGTCCACTGCTGAACATAGGCCTCCCCCTTCAACCTCCACACTGAACGACAGCCCGCCTTTTGCATCCACTGGACTCCCGCGACTCTCACAATGTCGTCGGTCCATCTAGTGGGAGGCCTCCCCACGCTGGGGGCAGGTTTACATCTTTTAAAATATAAAAATGTTTTTTTTTTTTTTTTTTGGCAAGCTAAAGAATTCAAAATATATAAAAGTCACGATATGATAACTGGGTGTTATCATAACAACCCAGTAAGTAACAAGTACTCTTAACACATTCTGTAGGCTAGTAAAATTCATGTAGTTACTTTCTTCCTTTAGTTTGTAATAGAAACAATTCGGCAACCCTGTTTGTATTTTCAACGAGCCCCGTAGACATGAGTAAATAATTTTCCTGATTACCGTGCCGTCTTCGCAGCGAGACGTCTCGACCTCGTCGACAAAAATATTAAAATCCTCGCCTTAAACTCTCAATTGGAGTCGCCCGTATAATGCTCGTCGAGGCAAATTGATTTCCCGTTTCGTCTTCGAGGGATGTAGCTTTGGCTTTCGCACACTTTATACTTTTTCGTCTAGGGTCCAGGGCCGGATTTTCATATAGTAAAAAATCTATGGTTTCAGTTTGGACGTATTTTAAGTAATGCCAAGAAAGCAAAAAGAAAGAACAAATAGCGATGGAACAAAGTATGATGAAATTTGACGTACGAAGCAAAAATGCGGCAGGTAAATTCACTAGGTGATATAGAAATCCACGAAAAAAGATTTAACGACATGGACGAAAAGGGGTTAAAATATTATATCAATATGAAAGTATGCGTAAACGATAATAGCTGGTTATAAACGGCAATTGACATGTTTTGTCCAACTTCAAAGTACCTACAAAATATTTTATTTATATTACACGGGAATTACTCACGTAAGATTAAGCCGGTAACTACCAAAAAAAAAACCACAAAAACAAAATAAATAAAAAATAGATCCCTACAAAATAGATTAAAATACTGTTTTGATATATCACGGTTGTTCACTAAAGTTATATGACAACACAACAACCACAACCTTACCACGGTAAATATCCCGTAAATAATCATATAACTTTAGATTAAAATAGCTGATCCCTGCATATTGCACCAAGTGTGCAGACAGCTAATGTGAAATCCAGGTAAGTTGGCGCGAAGTCAGTTCAATCTAAGAGCGGAAATAGGCTTCGATATTGCATAGATACGAGGATTTTATTAATACGGTGCGCCGAGAAAGATCAAACAAGCTGTGTCATTATTAAAACGGTGTGCTACGATAGCTTCTGATGTTTTATCGGAGGTATACGAGAAGCATATTCATATAATATCTTTGTTTACAATAGTACACTAGGATACCCTTTCGAAACGTCACTAAATATGAATTATTTAAATGATGGTTTTTGGCCGCTATTTCAAAAATACTACAATATTGGGTATTTCAAATTGTATTGTCACTAGAATAAGGGTTAATGCAAAATTTCAGCAAAATTGGTTGGGAGGAACTGGTTCTAATTCAGCAAGAATTTACGTAAACAAACTAACAAACATTGCAAGTTAAATAACAACTTATAAATAATGTCACGTAGGATTTACTGCAATAACTATGTTATATATTTTTTCAATGGGCAAGTGTCTTTATTAACTAAACAAAATACAAGCTAAAACTAACAATACAGTTAGACTGCCCATAGACCGTTGAAGGTCTAAAGACAATATCCGTCTTACCACAAAAGATTTAAGCACGCTTTAGACAGGTGTTTAGCATATTTTCCGCAGTGAAACAATTGCTAAACACATGTCTAAAGCGTTCTTAAATCTTTTGTGGTAAGACGGTATATGTTATGTTATCTATAGGTACAGGGTAGACATTTTAATAGAGACAGCAAAGGCTATCTCTATCTATTTTAACCGTTATAGTATAGTAAGCCATTTTATTTCCTTTCCTTAAAGTTTGTTGTACATATATTGTATGTAGTTACATCGTATATTATTTTTGTACATAAGTAGCTATAATATTTACTACATATTTTACTTAATAGATTAATTTTATATTAGATACATAGTTAAGTGTTTATTTTATTCTGTTTTCTTCTCTGATTTACATAAAAATTAAATTAAATTTGGATAGAACTCCCTCTTCGGGTATTGGCCTCCTCCAGATTACTCCAGTTATTCTCGATGTGCGCTCTGATCCTCTTTAAGACTGTTTGTTCAATCGTTTTTAAATTTTATTAAAGGTAAACTTTTAAGAAATTATGATCTTTTATTATCATTTAATTTTATGTTCTCTGGAGGGTTTTAACCGTTAGGTACATAAAAATATATGAAATAGCATGAATTTTGGAGAAAATTAGATTGACATAGACTTCGGAAAAATTACTATTGTAGTCTGCGAGAAAATGGTGATATTTACAATTCTTTGTTGCTGTTTGATGTTGTTTTTCAAAGGGATCAAAAGTATTATAGGATTAACTAAGTTTAGAGTAAAAGTGTGATTTACTTTTCCCATACATTTCAGTATAAAAAACACACTTTTTTGTTGAGAATTCGGCGCACTTGTTTATTTACGCCAGAAATTTATAGATTTTATGAATAAGAAAGAATTGAAATTAATGACGTCATAGTACTTATTCATACAAAAAAAACTAAAATATCCAAATCACTAATCCAAAATTACTACAAAATAAACCCATTTAATTTAATGTTTATGATATTACTAACAAACATTTAACATTATAGCTAAAATAGGGCCAATTTAATAGACACTTATCAAAATTCAACAACGTAACCTTGTAACAATATTATATACGTTTACCTAATTGATTGTTTTGACATTATTTTAAATTTTATTTGCTAAACACATGTAAAAAATAAAAATAAAAAATCTTAAAAAAAAAATATTAAAAAAAATTATGCAAAATGCAAATCTTTATTGTACTCAAAACGACGTAGAAGCGGAATTACACTAGAAATTCATATACACATTAAATTATTTAATTATGTTATGGGTTTTATAATAGCCTGAAATAAATAAATTTGAATTTGAAATATAATTTTTTTCAAATTTAAAACCGGACAATTGCTTAACCCTTTTCAGTTGAAAATACATATTTATTGTAATAACTAGCTGCGCCCCGCGGTTTCACCCGCGTAGTGATGAAAAATGGTGATGATGATGATGATGAAAAGTAGCCTATGTCATTTTCCGACCCTTGAACTATGCAAAAAATTAGGTCAATCCGTTGCTCTGTTGCTGCGTGAAAGAGGAACAAACAAACCAACAAACTTTTCACATTTATAATATTAGTATGAAGAAGGCAATTTCACGATTTACTTTAACTGTTCTAAGACGACAGATGTCAATTAATGTGATCTAACTTTAATAGCACATCTTTAAGAAATAAATTTCCTTTGCTATGGTAATGCGGTAAACTTTAACATTGATTACGAAATTGCATTATTCGAACAACAAGAACAAACAAATGGGTTTAATTCACAATGCAACGGTTCACGTTGCAGCGTATAATATAATCACAGTTACAAACGTAATAATGGATATTAAAAACTGCACAGAACGGTATTATTTCATCTCTTGGAAAAAACGGTGGAAAAAAAAAACAAGTAGAGAAGAAAAACGGCAAAAACTCACTATAGAAAATAACCGTGTAAGTGCGATCCGGACTCGCGCACCGAGAGTTCCGTACCACCACACAATAATAAGTCCATCTCACGTGGCCGATTTATTGTTTGTTATTTCATTGTAGAGCTAGCACTACAATCACACTAAGTTTGACGATTGTGAGAATTACCGTTTTTAAGAAAGAGATAAAATAAATAAATAAACATCAAAATAATAATAGCTGGCCAAGAGCGTGTTAAGCCACGCATACGATAGTTAACGATAGGGCTTCGTAGCTAAAGCTACATAATTGTGTTTACGTCTATAGCTCAGATTGTAGAAATAATCGAACTAACGAAACTCGGTGGACTTAGCTAAATTTCAGAGATGTTTCATCCTGACACAACATAATATACTTTTTTTGATTTAATCAAAAAGAAAAACTACTTGAGATTGAACGCTTTGGTTTTATTACAGCTATAATGCTATAATTAAAAAAGTTGTGGTCACAAAATGTTCAAAATATTTATTTATAAAGGTCTTTTGTATGTCTTATCAGTTATAAGTTTAATATTTTGGAAATGCAAGGGAGTGGTGGCAAATTTTAGACACTTTGACGGGGCCTATTTTGCAAAAGATACTCTTAGAAAAAATAAGATGCAACTTTATTTGAAGGTATTTAACGATACCACACATGAGGAGGACGAGTGAAAAAAAAAACATTTATATTTCACATCTACCAAAGCCACCCAACAATATTTTTTTAAGCTTCTCAAATTGTGTCTTTACTAAAAATTCTATGGTGCATAGTTTCACTCACTTACCTTAACTTTTAACTATAGAAATTAAAAGGTTCTAAATAGGCTGGACGAACAGATGCACGGACAGAACAAACTCATAAAAGGTGCCTTGTATTGTCTACGGAACACTACAAACGTATTTTGTGTCAATCTCTTTATCTTTTACTTTTTCAATGTTTTATCGGCAAATAAATATTATAAAGCATATTTGTGGAAATTTTCACCGGCTATCTGTTACATTTCCAAAGACATGGCCTTTTATAGGTAGGACAGACGCTATAGCTTGTTAGTACCCAGTTGATACCCTTTGGGTACGGAACCCTAAAAATGGTAGAATGTTGTTGGAACGGTGATGGTTTGTAGAAATTGTTGCTCAGGTGAAGAGTACAATTAAATTTCGCAGGCCGCCTCGGACGAAATGTAATAACGGGTCGCTTCTAACTAAATATTTGGAGAACCGTTTGCGGTTGGCTTAAAAGCGATATTTTTAAGAGCTTTTTGAGTAAACGCTTCTCGAATAGACATCGCTATAGGTAACACATATGGAATCAAAGATAGATTTTGTAGATAATAAATATTAGCATTATAATTATTAGAGAAATGCGAGAAGATGTGTTTTTTTTTTTTTTATCTTTTATTTTTATACAGGGTTTTAATTTAATGACACCCTTGTAACTAAGTTGTTTTTCTAAGTAATATTTACAACAATTGGGTTCTTTCCTTAAGCGCTGCACGGTATAAATCTATATATTTTTTAATGATATATATATATTTTTTAATGATATATATATTTTTTAATGATATATATTATCTTGCATATTATCAAACTGCATATTCCAGTATTTTGTCTTGTTACCATAGTTGCAACGTATGAATGAATTGCATCAGAAAAGATCAAAAACTCCATGATTGAGCCTTGATAGACTTGCTGAAAAAGAGGTAGACGGTATGACATTGTCACCAATCCATCGCAACAATGATCTTATTAAAACTCTTTGCATCGCAACATACATCTAGCTAGACCATGATCCAAGAAAACAAGGTCTAGCCCTCTGGGAGTTGTACCGCAATGACGTCACTGTCCAGTTGCCACTTTATTGTAACAAACACAGATACTGGGAAGCAACTTTTTTAATAATCTATTAAATTAAATTCAAAAAGCATTTCAATTGTCATTTGGTTTGTCCGCTCAAGCAAGTTAAGCACGAAATGAACATATTAAACACAATTTTATCAAAACCACATTGATTTATTGGATTCCTACAGGTAATATACGAATATTGAGGAGTTATAATTTCACGCTACTGGTAACACAGAAAATCATAGAGAGTCCGCCATTACTTCGTGTATCGTCATCTCTCTCGAACTTGTTGTAAATTACTAATTCTGCTCTTGCTTATGCACGTGTACGTGTATCCATGACATTGATGACATCATTACTGGACGCCCACGTCACATTATTTCTCGGAGGGTTATACCTGGCGGAGTATATTATTATACCATGATCTAGACTAGATCGATGTGAAATAACCTGTTAATAATGAACACTCGTGTTTGTTTGAATATGCACCAACGGAAGTGTCTTTTACATCACACTATGTTTAAATCTTCTGTCAGAAACGTCTAAAGGCTGTACACTCATAATATGTATGTATAGTTGGACGACCATGGAAGAGGTTTGTCTTTTTGAGACCAACTGACACTAGCTAGCTAGGCTGGCTATTGACACTACTTGGCTAGACTGGCTATACAACGTGTAACAGAGAGGTGCAACAATAATATTAGGTTGTACTACATGTTTGCTAAATTCGAGAAAAAAAATCCTCATACAAAGATACCGATCGCGTGGTCCATGTTTTTTCTCTAATTTAGCAAACTTGTGTTCTACAAGTTGTTCACTTTGATAGGCAGATCAACATCCATAAGTATAACTACACCTTTCTGTTACACCCCGAAGACAGCTGGCTAGGCTGTCTGCATGGCTATTGACACTAGCTAGCAGACTACCAAGTAGGACAAATTAAACTTGGCCCAAATATTTATTTGCTCTGAGAGCTGCAATAAAATAGCAAAAAGCTGGATGAAAACATATTTTTTAATATTTAATTGAAGTACGTGGCTACAATCTTACGTTCAAAACCCTAGCGAAAATGATCAGAATTCGTGGTTTTCATTCACAATTTTTGCAACGTTATTGCAGCTTTCAGATCATAATATGCCACTAAAACTGCTAGTTTTGCAGGTGTCCATAGGCGGTGTTTTCTGCTTACCATCAGAAGGACTGCAAGCTTGTTTTCCGCTCCTTTTATATAAAAAAATATTATTGCTTGGACCAAGTTTAGTAAGTACACATTTCCAGTCTTGCCACAATTATTTATTCTATGCTCTCGCTGCCTCCTAAGAATCGCACCACTACTCCACGCGTGGCTAACCACGGAACAGTAAACGTATTCCACCCCCTCATATGCCATTGCACAGCCTGATTCTATTAACGCAACAATTTCTCTAATCTCCTACACGTCTTTTGCATTAGTGTGGGTAAGGTGGACGAATTGTATTATTTCGTAGATATTTACTTTATCGTCTGTTGAATGCGAGAATATTTAATAAACCGGCCAAGTGCGAGTCGGGCTCGCGCACTGAGGGTTCCGTACCACCACAATATAGAATAATCATCAATTTAAAAAACTGTCTTCACAATTAGTAAAATATTGTGGCATTTCGATTCGGTGAAAGAAATGATACCTAAGGTCATCCAAGTAACCGAATTACCAGTTGTACCTCTTGGTAATGAACAGAAATTTGTCTCCGACTCACACTTGGCCATTATTTATTATTTGTGGTTACACAACAAACGTATTTTTTTCTTGATGAACTTGGCATGATTATAGTGCACACTCTAAAGTAAAATAACAAATAATGGTCAAGTGTGACTCGGTGACAAAATATATCTGTTTACCACCGGTTCTCGTATGATCAGCGAAGTTAAGCAACGTCAGGTGCGGTCGGTAATTGGATGGGTGACCGCCTGGGCGTGATGTTGTCTTTTTTACAACCTATTTGTACTATAGAGTTAATAATTTAAGTAGCTTATGGCCATAATTGAAATCGTGATTATTTCTACAAGAAATCAGCCAAACTAAAAAAGAAAATTTTGTTGTATATTAATTTTTGATATTTTATGTGGTATGGAACCGTCAGTGCGCAAGTTTGACTTGCATTTGGCCGGTTTATTTCTCTTTACTTTCAAAATGTGAATGTAGCAGGTAGAAAGATAAATAATTAATGAACACCGAGCTTCATTTTATTCGAAATCAGGATAACCGCAGACCAGGAAACGGTAAGGAATGGATAACCCAAAAGGTGTTGTATTAAATTGGCAGTGTCTCTACTAGGTACCCTGTATAATAAAGGCCAGCACACACTGGGACGGGCCGCAAAAGGTTAAGATATTATCTGACTCCGCAAATATTTTTTTTGCACATTTTCCATGAGTTGATTTTTGTTGCTAAGCAATGCAGATTAAAACCAATGCAACTTTTGCATATAGTGCATCGCAATCGCATCGTGCTACATAAACAATGTGGAGCCATGCCCACATGTGTTTTTAAGGGTCGAAAGCTACAGGTAGCATTCTTGACCGGCAGCTGCAGCCGCGTCGCGTGACCCACTGCTCAGTATAAATTTATATGGAGTGCTAAACAATGCAAGAGATCCACACGTCACGCGATGAGGTTGCTTGCGTTGTTTAGCACTCTATATGAATTCATACAAGGCACTGGGTTGCGCGACGCGGCCGCAGCCGCGGGTCGTAGTAGTCGGTCGCGGTCGCCAAGATGGATCAAAAGTAAGCATTTCAGCCGCGTGTCGTCCGTTCTAGTATGAACTGGCCTTATACATGACGCTCGGATCGAACCTTATACATTTTACATCAGCAAACGAAACAAATCTTCCTTCGTGTGGGTGCTGTCTTCGTATGGGAGGAATTCTCTTTCGGTTGTTCATGTGTCGGTTGTTTCGTGTTTCATTTGTTACATGTCCCTATTTTCCTGATAAAATTTTGCTGTTCTGTAAAGAAATATACAATTTATATCTACTGTCTGCTTTGCAAAAACGTTTACCATTCCTTTTGAGGTAGTTACTCCTTCTTCCGTATTAAATGCCTGAGCTATGAATACTACAACGTCTTCTTTATATTAAAAACAAAATTCGGGACATTCGGGACATTTGTTTTTTTGCACAGCGAACATGTAGCACTAAATTATTCTTGATGAGGTTTAAAAAGCCCACAAGTTTATTTCTTCTAGCACTAGTGTTTTGATCCGAACGAGCACAAAAATAGAGCAAACGTTTTAAAAGTATGAGAAATCCCGTACTCTTTCTAAGTTACAGCGGAGAACTTAAAAGTGCTCAGTAGTAATTAAAACGGAGCTTAGCATAAAGTATGCCAATTGCTCAATGTCGTCTAGTCCACTTTTGAAAATGTATTTTCTCCCTTAAACTCTACTTTTGCAATAGTTAATTACTGTACTTTATTCAAGAAATGAAGTTTGAGAACCAGCTTTATTTGAATATGAAGAAAACAGACATAATAACAGAGTTCTCGTAGATTTAAATAATCATATTCTTACAGTAATCTTCTCTCACTGTTGGTTGTTCGCGCATTTCCGCTCCCGCTTTCCGATTCTATTCTCTCCCCAGATCTTATCTTGTGCGTTTCACAACACCAAAACAAATCACCAGCGCGTCGTCGTGATAGTAAACAGCAAACTTTTCATTAATATTCCATTCATATTCAAATCTGATTCGAGAAGCGTTATCGTGGATTCAAGGATTCGGATCACGCGCGTTGAGGCATCGATCTCTTAGCAAACCACAGCACGGATTTTGGAGACACTGGAACTCATGATTGCTTACATTATCAAAGTTAACTGATATGATTAATGTACCGCTTGTTTTGACGACAAACCGGTTTATTAGCGATGAAAAGGGTAAATTGCGCCGCGTCTAACCGAGTTAGTGAGCTTACAGATGACGGTAATGAAACAAGACAAACAGTTGGTGCCTATCACAGATCTGTATCAGGTTAGATGCTGCGAGTTCATCATTGTTGCGAGTCTATTTTCAGTGAGTATAAACCTAGAAAAATTTCTGATTTCACCCGCGCGTCTCGCATCACCCGCAACAAGTGTGAAACACAACCACGGCAGCGCGGCAGTCGCGCGCAGCTAAAGTGTACACAACTCGCACACTCGAACTCATCTCCACCGTTTACAAAAATGTCAAATTGCGTCATAGAAACCTGTATAAACCTTTCGATTGGAGTTATACGACCAATAAATTACTCTCGCGATGTACAAAAATATGGCAAGGTGGCATGAAAAGGATAAATTGTGCCGCGTCTAACCAAGTTAGTGAACCTTCGGATGACGGTAACATGTAAAAATTGCGCCATTAAAATATAATATAAACATAAACCCTTCGAAAGCATTTGGATTTTGAAGTTTACTTACCACTAAATTACTTATCTTGAGTTACCTTGCCACGACGTACGAAAATGCGGCACGTTGGGTTTTCATACAATTTAACGTGTTTCTGACTTGATAATGATCTGACACTTAGTTTGCTCGGTAATCACGGTCTTTCAATGGCTTAAATAATATTGGTATACGTTTCACTGACTTTTGGGAAAATAACCAAATACATTTTGTCGAATTGCTTGAAAGTTTCATAATAGGTATAGGCTAGAGAACTGTTTTTTATTGCTTTATAAAAAGCTGGCCATTAAGAGGGCCAACTACAAACAAATTAAAATGTGTACAAAATGAAAGATATAGTAATTTTTTAACTTTCGCGATTTGAACACATGTTCTAAATGTTTATCACGTATTATTTAATTGGCAAGTGTACAAACCAGTCAGTCAGTATTGTGTGCCGTAGTGGCAACCTTGCGATTTTTCAAGATCAAGTGAGGGTAGGATAACAAAACACCCGCTCTTCTCGCCGGACTCAGCCGCAGTTTTCAGTCAACTCGTGACCACAGCCATTGTAACATGGTCGAAACGTTGAGCGAAAGGTACATATTTTTACAATACGTGATAAGTCCCGATAAACATTTAAAACATAAAGGATATACTTTCATATGACGTCACTGGTAAGTAAGTTAGTTTGTAAGGAGTTGATACAAACTCCTTACTAACACTAACTTTGCGGAAAAGGGGTAGAGCACCCCTTCCTAAACCAACTACTAATTTTAAATGCTTATATCTCAGAACTTTATTACCCGAATTAAATTATTTCTTCAGTTAAGTACATTGCCGTATTTATACCACAATATCACATTATCAGAATTTTTGCAATAGTTTATGTTAAAAGTTAGCTTTTAAGGGTTCCGTACCCAAAGGGTATAGACGGGACTCTATTATTAAGCCTATGCTGTCTGTCTGTCTGTCGGTCTGACCATCCGTCCTACATTTTAACAGCTGTATCTTTTAAATCGAAATAGATAGCTAGTTGCAATTTTCACAGAATATGTAATGTTACGGCGGATTCACAAATAATATCATAATGTCAAAAAGTAATAACTAAAAGAAAACCCCTACTTTTTTGTAGTCGGTTAAAAACAAATAAATAAATAAATATAAATAAATATTTGGGACATTTTTGCACACACGGTCATCTGACCCCAAACTAAGCAAAGCTTATGATATGGCTGCCAGAAACTGATATACATACATATATAGTTTTTTTAAATACATACTTAAATATATATTAACAACCAGATATAGAACAAGCACAAATGTTCATCACAATAATGTTTGTCCTACGTGGGCATCGAACCCACGCCCTCAGGCTCAGAAGGTAGGTTCACTACCAACTAGACCAACGGGCTATCAAATAATACTGACTCGGCCAAAATTTTGATAAATCGCTTCGTAACAAGCAAGGCTCAAACAATATTTACAGACGAAAAGCATTACCAATATCGAATATTTTATAATATTCCCATTCCGAAGTCTAAATGTTTAAACGCTGTAACGTATCATCCATAATGATCATAAAGTTAATAAGCATACATCGGTTTACGACTGAAAAGCACCACCGCGGGCGGCGCCTGAATATACATGAATCATAAATGTTTATGGCATTCAAACTCCATTGGTACCTTTTGCTGTTGCATATGAATATGTAAACATAAATTATCGGTTGAATGGTTCCAGTACAACTGCAGTTAATTCATCCAAAATTCGTCTCTCAAACTTGTATTAAAATAAACCAGCCAAGTGCAAGTTAGGCTCGCGCACTGAGGGTTCCGTACCATCACAAAACATAAAACGTAGTGCAAAATGATAACATCATGCCCAGGCGGTCACACATTCAAGCAACATTTAAGGACCAACCGCACCCGACGTTGCTTAACTTGGTGGTGAACAGAAATTTGTCACTGTCTCGCATTTGATCATTATTTATTATTTGTTGCTTTACTTTAGAGTGTGCACTATATGTGTGTGTAGTTATGCTAAGTTTGACGCTTGTACGTTTTACCGTTTTTACTTTAGAGCAAACTACAATAATACGTCAAAAATACGTTTGTTGTATGGGACAAACATACGTTTAAAACGGGGCAATAATACGTTTAATATGGTAAAAATACGTTTGTTGTACCCCCTTTTAGTTTTAACTTCTTGACTTTATTAGAATTTTTTTGTTTATCCGCCGTAACATTACCCATTTTGTGGAAATTTCAACTGGCTATCTATTACGGTACGAAAGATACAGCCGTTAAGAGGTGACGGACAGACAGACGGACCGAGTGACAGACAGAGCGTAGGCTTATTAATAAGTTCCCGTTTTCACCCCTTGGGTACGGAACCCTAAATATGGACTCTGTATACTTGGTCTCTATTTGTGTCAAAATAGATTTTTTCGGAATAAACCAAGCCTGAAATAGAAATAAATGAAACAACATTTCGCTAATACGTTAGCTGACAGAACATGGAAAAATAATATCCATTGGGGATAGCGAGCACAGCTAGCCAAGATAAACAAAATGTATCCCTCACCGGGGACTGAACTTGACAACCATAAAATTATAGTGAATGTTTAATTTTGTGCTGCAATAATTTTTTGATGTAGTAGTTATTATATAGGGCATGCTTATAAAATTCAGATCATACAAATAAGGGACATACTAAGGCGGTACAAATATCGTTCGTGTTCAAATGTCTCTGTGTTTCACCCTAAGATATTTTTGCCTGTTGTGCTCGCCACCATATTGACTAGACGAATACAAGGCTGGCTGCCCGACTTCGTTCAGCCGTCTCTCAGTCACGCCGAGTGACCACAACAAATTGTATATTTGTATCTTTCTAACAACAGATATAGCGTAATAAGCCTTTCATATTCTTTCCCTTATTTCACAAAATGCACATATACATGCGAAGGTAAGCTATGCTATGCTATGATATATGCTGCGTTTAGTTAGTTATTAAAGCCGTGTTGTTCACCTATAACGTCTCTAATATTTTCACCTCACTGGTTTCACCTACTTTGTCACTACCGCTAAACTGCATAACGCAAAAACAATAAGTATGGCTCAGTTACTTGTTTTTAATGCACTCTAAAAAAACTTGCAATGACATTAATGACACAATTGACACCGCTTTATGGTTGATATTCCGAAAACCCGTACGAAGCGCTTTGATTTCACTTTTATTATGCGACCTGCTAGTCTGTAGAATGCGCTGCCTGAATGGCTGTTCCCCGATAGTTACAATCTGGGTGTCTTCAAATTACGAGTGAATAGGTTTCTTCTAGTCAAGCGTGCTCCACCGTAGACCGCATCATCGCTTTAAATCAGACGAGTCGGCAATCAAACGCAAGCCTATTATTTAATAAAATAAAAAAGTATTAACTTATAGTCCTCAAGCAAAAAAAGAGCGGTAAGGTCGTGTGCTGGTTGAATTCGACTAAATGCATCAAGCCTGATGCGTTCGCATACGCCATGTCACCTTACCATATCTCCCTTGATTGTCTGTTCTGAGTTTATTAACCAAAAATTTTTATGTCATAACATTTAAAAAGAATATACGCTTTAACATCACGCCAGGGCCCCGATTCTACTAAAGAAATTGTCTTTAAACTGTAATTGTTGCGATTATAATTGTTAAATAACTGCCTCATAATTTACAGTAAAAAAAAAATATATACTAAAAAAATACAACCACCTAATATTATAACTTATGTATAAAAAAAAATAAAAACTGTCAATTTTGAGGCAGTTATTTAACAATTAAAATCGCAAGAATTACAATTTACAGACCGTTTGTTTAGTAGAATCGGGGGGCTGATAGACTATAGTCAATTTGCAGTTAAATTATTGCTCTCGCAGATAGCTATCACAGCTCAGTATTTTTTTATCCGAAGGGATATACTGTTTTACTTCGATTTGTTACTATTTTATTGTACCTACTGTAATAATTTGCACTCATCGAGATACAATTCCTATAGAGTGTCCGAGCGTCATTGTACAAACATTGTATCAATTATATAGTTCACAATGACACATTTACTCCAATTTAGACGTTATGTCGCTTGCATAGTGTTTAACGTTAGTTGTCCGCTATGTCATCCTAGCTCTAACATCGCGCGGTGTTGTAGTCAATTGCGGTTACCTTGTAACTAGCCAAAAAGTCTGCGCAATTCGTAGCGTGCACAGAGTTTTGGTTCGGTTTTTTTTGGAACGATTGTGACTATATACGTATTTTATCTCTATGTTTGCAGTCAACATACTAAAAAGAAAACAATACGTTTTCATTCGGTTTTTTTTCTATTTTCTTCACCTGTCAGTGATGGTCCCATAGCAAACGGCAAATGGCTCATTCTCATTCATAAATGCTCATTAAATGCTTAATACCCACATAGGTGTTAATACCAAAGAAATTGGATTTTGCGTTGAAAAATCCAATTTCTAAGAATTTGAGGTTACACTGACATAATTATTGTACTACATGATTGTCACTTGTGTTAGCATTTCGGCCAAGAAATCACCTCTTGAACTATTTTACACACAATTCGTTTACACTTGTTCTCGCTTCGAGGTTCGATCACAGAAAGAGGGCGATTGCAATGCAACCGCCACTTATATACTGTGTTCGTTGGCAGTTGACAACAGACTGTCAACTGTCAACGAACACGTGTGAACTTCGCCAATACAGTTTCATTATAATGGTGTTGTTAGTTCATCTATACATTAAATGATTAAACTAAAGTTATTTTACACTTGTCACCCAGAATTTAATTTCAGTCGGTCAGTTTTTTTAGTCGAGAGTGAATCGGTTTCTTCTAGGCAAGCGTGCGTTCGTAGACCGCATCATCGCTTAACATCAGGCAAGTTGGAGGCCAAAAGTAAGCCTAATACAAAAAAAAAATGAACTCAAAGTCGTGAGTTTTTTTTACCTTTGCATTACGAACAAATCATGAAATCCAACTCCGCAAAATATATTCCCAGCTTCCTTTTCTTACCATACATGCAATGACATTTCAAAATAGCTGTGCAATAGTCGAAAATATCTGATACATCAGAGTACTATCGTCGTATTGAAAGCGAATAGCAGACAGATTGACGGCATCGCCAGACTTATCTGGAACGACTGGAATTCATGCAAAATTTTATAGAGAGAGCTCGTCAACCCTCATGAGAGTTTGGTTCCCCGATAACGTCCCGCTTTAGAACGTTGTAAAATACTTTACAGGATAAGGTTATGCGACAGCCTGAACATTCCTTTGTCAGATATTTAAAATTAGGTGCTCTGAAGTTGGAACTGTTTTATAACTTCCTTTGAATCTCTTTCAAGAACGGCTACAAAGATTTTTGGGGTGTCTTTGAAATTATTTTATGTAATGATGTAATGTACGAAAATGATAAAAACAATCCCTTTTCTGGGCAATCGTGTAAAAAGATAACGTATGTAATAAGTAGTTCTAGATTAATTTAATTTACTTTTATTATTGTGTATAACGTAACAACCATTGATGTAAACAGTCATTGTCGTATTCCCACTCAATGGATACTGATGTCTTTCCTTTTCTTATTGGAGTTCCATACCAAAACGGGAACTGGTAAATGGAACCGATTTGGTGAGACTACGGCGTCTGTCGGTCTGTTTGTCTCTATCACTGTCACAGCCAATTAGACCTGCATACTTTAAAGCTACGACAGAGGGGTATGATTTGAAAAGTGTTAATTTAATCACTTCTAAGTTACTAAGGTCTTCGTTAAGTCTTGCTGTTATTTCCAAATAAGTAAAAAGTGATCGCCTATTCATTTCTGAAGTTTCTGGCAGGAAATCTCAATTAATTCAAGCAAGCAGTATGTCAGGCAAAGCATACAGAACAAAATAATACGTTTTTTTTCTCTTCATGAATTTAAAAAATTAAACTATAATCTATTCAACAGGAACGGAATCCATGTCGTGTGAGTTTTATTCGCGTTGTTGCTGATTCATTTTAAGATGAATGAGCAACATGAGCATGATGATTGTTGATTATTCTTTTTTTTTTTTTTTTTTTATGGTGAGCATTGTTAAGGTGCAGTAGAATATAACATTAAAATGAAGAAAATATACAATACAATACAATACAATACAATACAATACAACTTTATTACACACCGAAAATACAAATGAAACTTAAAGTAACAACAGTAACAACAGTATATAATGTTTTTTAGATACTAATTTTAATGTATGTTTCAGCACGATTGCTATATTCATTTACAGCATAATGCGAGCTCGAACATTTTATTATGATAATTGAGATTGAATAATTTAGACATTCTTATTGTTATAACAAACAAGCTAATTATAATAATAATCTTGAAATGAGGCATAATTGGCGGGTGCCGTACCTCATTCCATACACCAGGAACATTCCATCAAGAATTCACCACAATACACTGTTTTAAACTATCACGGTTGTTCACCGGTTGTTGTAATATCTGGAGCTCATTCCACAACCTTACCACGGTAAATATCCCGTAAATAATCATATAACTTCACCACAATAGCCCAGATTTTTTAAATCCAATACTGCACAATAAATTTTATGTTCCAGTTTATACCCATAATTGTAAATTTTGTACCCAACAGGGCCTCTTGGTGTTGGCTTTGGCCCCACCAATGCCTATCAAAGGTCCGGGCTAGACCCGTGAAGAAAATGAAACAAAAATAATAATATTCGGGACATTTTTGCACACACGGTCATCTGACCCCAAACTAAGCAAAGCTTGTGATATGGCTGCCAGAGACTGATATACATACATTTATAATTTTAAATACATACTTAAATAGATATTAACAACCAGATATAGAACAAACATAAATGTTCATCACATAAATATTTGTCCTACGTGGGAATCGAACCCACGTCCCCAAGCTTAGAAGGTAGGTTCACTACCAACTGGAACAACGGGCTACCTAGCTGTTGACATTCTGACTCTCTTCGACCATGCTTAGAATTTGACCACACAACCATTCGACAAAACGACAACAAAAACCCTGGGAAAAATGTTTCAGCTTGCAATGATGGGTGTTGTGTATGCGCTGCCTGAATAGGTGTTCCCGGTAGTTACAATCTGGGTGTCTTCAAATCACGAGTGAATCGGTTTCTTCTAGGCTCACGTGCTCCATCGTAGACCGCATCGTCGCTTTACATCAGGCGAGTTAGCGGTTAAACTCAAGCCTATTATTAAATATAAAAAAATATATAAAATAATTGCAAGCTAAACAAACATTGCTCGCACAAACGGCATTCGACAAAAAGTAGAAAATGTAAATTTTTAGAAACGTGATAATCGCACACTTAATATATAAAGCTCCTGTCCCGAATCCATGCCAATAGGGCCAACAATACCAGCAGCGCTAAGGAGAACCAACACAGCATGAAGATAATTTCATTGTGCCGTGTTTCATTTGCACTGTTAACGTCACTGTTGGTGTGATTCGGAATGTGCCCACGAACACAAGCGCAACTAAACATAAATAAAAGACTCAAGCACACTACGCTGTTATCTGAAATCTAAGTGTCATCTTAGCACACATCAAGCCGTTCCACATAGGCGTTAAACATGATAAATTCGCGACAATATTTGTATGCGTGTCGCGGCAAGAACGCTCGTTTATCAATACACCCATCGGCGGATGCGACGCGAGAAAACATTCTCAGAACGTACTAGAGAAACTGGAGAATAGGGCTGATACTGAAACAAATATTGTACTTTTTGTTCATGGCGCGAGTGCCAAGTTGATATTTTCATTCAAAACCGACACAATCGATTTGCATTGCTTGATTCTGTATTACTCAGAGCATTTGAAATTAGCCCTATTTATCGGCAGAATTTCCAAAAAGAAACTCTGAATGCTTGTCGTGTTTCCATTTTGTTCCTCACGGACGATTATGATACGTAGTAAGTATAGGGGTCACATTGAAATGTCTTGGATCCCCCGGAAGAAGCTGATTTGATAACGGTTTAGTACAAAAAAATTCAATTACTATGAAGGCTATTAGTAAAAACACGGTCAAGTTCGAGTAGGACTCGTGCACTGAGAATTCCGTACAAAATAACGAAAAACATTACCTTCCAGCAGTAGAGAAATGGGATGAAATATTGAAAGACAAGCTTAACTTTGCAGTGGAAAAAAATGTTCTCTACATCGGTTTATATCTCTGTGTTGGTTTTCCAACTACAAAATGTACGTTTTTTTTTATTTGAATATTTGCTCAACACTTTAGGATTAACTATTTAAATATTATAAGACAACACAAAAATTAAACCGTTCTACGTCGTTTTAATTGTTTGAATTACATTCCTTTATTTCCATGTTGTGCTGCTTGCTAAATTTCATTAATCTAGGTCAACGGAAAGTACCCTACAGATAGGTAAATAAATAAATAAATAAATAAAATAAATATTTGAGACATTTTGCACACACGGTCATCTGACCCCAAACTAAGCAAAGCTTGTGATATGGCTGCCAGAGACTGATATACATACATATATAGTTTTAAATACACGGTACGGTGTACGGATTTCGTTTTGATTTGTGAGTCCGCGATCAAAATATGTGACATAAATAGCCTAGTCTTTTGATTGAGAACCTTGAATTTTGTCCGCCTTCAAGAGACTATAAACTTTAGTATTTGAAGTAGTTTTCAACTTGATACCTGTATATACGCGTTACTAAGAAAAAGTACCTTGACAAGTTGACACTCGGACAGACAGAAAAATTCCGTATTTTTTTAAAATTTTTGGCATTGAAACCAAGAAAACCTAAGAAAACTAAGGTTTATAACTGATACTGAATGTTGTATTACAAAAAGTAATTGTGATTGACAACCCTACGCACAATAATACTATTCTATACGTTGTTGCATTAAGTATTATCTTTGTGCTCTAATAACAAAATAAATTTCTATAAGTAGGGCTCATATGTCTAGCATGATGTCATAAAGTCAAAACATAGCAAAATAAATATTCATCATCATCATCATTATTTCAGCCATAGGACTTCCACTGCTGGACATAGGCCTCCCCTATCGATCTCCAAAAGGGCCGGTTGGAAGCGGCCTGCATCCAGCGTTTCCCTGCGGTCTCTTTTAGGTCGTCTGTCCATCTTGTGGGTGGACGTCCTACGCTGCGCTTACCGGTCTGTGGTCTCCATTCCAGAACCTTTTAGCCCCATCGGCCATCTGTTCTGCGTGGTATGTGCCCTGACCACTGCCACTTCAACTTTCTAATCCGGTGGGCTATGTCGGTGACTTTCGTTTGTCTACGGATCTCCTCATTTAGGATTCGATCTCGTAGAGAAACCTCAAGCATAGCCCTCTCCATAGCTCATTGTGCGAGACCACGTTTCAGTGCCGTATGTCATCACTGGTAACACACAGTGGTCGAAAAGTAAATATTAGTGTGGGCAAAAGTGATAGACAAGGTTTTGTTCTCCAGGACTTTATTATTACTTTTCCTTTATTGTAATTTTAAATTACCTTAACATAAATTAAAAGTACCTACTTGTAGCGAAGTATGCCGTTACTTTGCTACAGGTACTTTTATTACACAGGTACCGTTTCATGGTTGATATTCCGAAAACCCGTACAAAGCGTTTTGATTACATTTTTATTGTGCATACTGCTAGACTGTGGAATACACTGTCTGAATGGATGTACCCTGATAGTTACAATCTGGGTGTTCAAGGCGCCAGTGAATCAGTTTCTTCTAGACAAGCATGCTTTATCGGAGACCGCATCATCACTAAACATCAGGCGAGGTGGTAATCAAATGCAATCCTGTTATTCAATAAAGAACATAGTACCAGTATACTTTCATTTCCTGTTCAAAAATAATATTGAAACTACAATTTTACTGAAGGCAATTGACTATTTTTCGGTTGACTGTGAGCTGAAATAATTTTTTGCCAGGTTTTGTCCCTTTACACGGTTTTTACAAATAAAAACGATTACAAGGACAATTCTTTATTGTTCACACCAAAAACGACATACATACATAGGACAAAAAGACTTGAAACTAACGTAACGTAACATTTGGCAGCCGTATCACTATAAGCAATCTCTTTTAGACAACCTCAGCATAGAAAAGAGCACCAACTATTCACACGTAAAACACCACTATTGAACTACTCGTAAAACTTCAGTTGTTTATTAATGAATCGTTTACATTATAGATGCACTTAAACGTGTAAAACGCTTTGAGCTTATTTCATTATTGACTTTATTTCAATAGCACTGAAGCTTTCGCAAAAGCAAACACAAAACTGCTAAAAGATTTACAGTACTGTCAAAATACGCAATGGTTGAGAAAGACAAGCAGTTAAATGACTGCACAAATGAGATCTCAAGGGCAACTGAATTAAAAGCAAGAATAAAATAAACTCAGTAGAATTCAACAACCAGCGTCTGTCTGTAGTGTGCAAGCCTCATAAACGCTCGCCAACTTAAATTAATCAGCTTGTGAATTTTTGGTGACTCTGTATTTTCACTTAATGCACAAAGGCTAAGGTCAAGTCTTTATTAGTAGAGAATCGTTTCAAATACCTCACTATTTTTTTATTTAAGTCTCTCGAGGCGAACTCAAAACTTTAGCTTTTAGACTGAATAGAGACCTGACCTAGAGGTAAAATGGATATCCAATTTGAGTTAGTCTCATCTTCAGATTATGAAACCTTTCAAAATTAATTGAGTCGGGGTTCCCCATTTAAAAACTAGTCTGCAAATACCTTTTGTGAACCATCTTCACAGATTAAATGAAAATATGCCCTTTAAATTAAATGAGGTCAAATAAGAATTTTTGTCTGCATTTATTTTTTGTATTGCAAGTGAAATAATTACTTTTTAACTTTCGTGATTTGAACACATTTAAAAAAATTAAGTTGCAATCCCATAGTAAGCA
The DNA here is from genome assembly GCA_914767915.1 of Agriopis aurantiaria. Taxonomy (NCBI): domain Eukaryota; kingdom Metazoa; phylum Arthropoda; class Insecta; order Lepidoptera; family Geometridae; genus Agriopis; species Agriopis aurantiaria. The sequence goes on from OU611987.1 coordinate 5,402,230, forward strand.
AGTGTAGAAACCGTGGTGTAACATTTACCAATACAGACAGTGTTGTGTGTCACTAGGTGACAGCTCTGCAATTTTTCAATAAGGTGAGGGTTGAAGAACTTAACAACCGCTCTTCTCACCGGACCCACCCGAAATTTTCAGTCAGCCTGTGACCACGGCCATTGCTCAGAGGGCCATTGTTACATGGTTGAAATGTCGAGCGACAGGTACCTATTTTTACCTAAATATAATAATGCACGATAAGCCCCGATCTTTTTTATGTCATCTAGCCATCTATATATTATCTATATATATATATCTATATCGGTCTCCTTGACGTGTCCGTCAACGGCGAACCTGACTAGCGCCGGTTATGAGCGTGTATATGACTGGCAAAACCAAACTTAGTTTTGAAGGTCCTGTTGCAAGGCGCACAATGCAACTGACCATCAATATTGTATGTGTAGGTGTAGGAAGGCTTCGGACGGGTCTTAATAATGAGGCATTTTGCATCTATCCATTTAGTGAGTGGACGTCCTACGCTACTCTTACTGGTCCGTGGTCTCCATTCGAGAACCTTTCGGTCCCATCGGCCATCTGTTTTGCGTGCTATGTGCCCTGCCCACTGCCACTTCAACTTGCCTCAGGAAACCGGCCGGCTCCAATTGAACTATTTGTAGATCGATGGGGGAGGCCTATGTCTTATGGCTGAAATGATGTTGATGAAGTCCCGATAAACATTCAAATTAAAACGTGCAAGCGAATTGTTTTTTCAAATATCCGAATGATAACGATTATATTTTTTATCGAATACTAAGGTCCGCCCCGGCTTCGCACGGGTATTATTGGAGTTTTAGTAAGGATCCCAAATTTTTTTGAAAGTATGTAGCCTATATGTCACCCAGGGTTAGTGTAGGTTCCAAGCAGTGGAAGATTTTTTTAAATGGGTTTAGTAGTTTCGGAGCCTGTTCAATGCAAACAAACAAACAACCAATCAAATATTTCCTCTTTATAATATTATTTTTTATCGAATATAAAGAACGAATAATCGTGTGGCATATAGGATACTATCCTAGCACTTCAGAAATACTCATCAAATAATTTAAAAGTTTTACAACTGAAACTGATGTGATATTCACACATTTTGTTTATATTATACGGGAAATGCTCACGCAATATTAAGCCAGTTCCTCCACCTAGAGTTTCAACATCATTAAGCAGATTTTAATTAAAAAAATATTACTGGTGGCAATTTAATACGACAATGAATAACATTTACAACAAACTCTTACATTCTGGGTGTCTTTAAATCACGAGTGAGGTTTCTACTAGGCAAGCGTCAACGTAGACCGCATCGTCGCTTAAAATCAAGTGAGATGGTGGTCAAACGCAAGCCTATTTTGTTTAAAACTCGAGATTACTTCTGGTAAGTTCCTAAAATAATCTTTAGAAATAATCCTTTCGTACATTGAGAGTAATTATTTTCTATTATAGCGTGATGAGCTATATAAAAAAGAAATATTGCAAATAATGCCCATTGTTCTAAAGATTTTTTTGCGTTGCGTTCTACTAAATCAGTCGGTAGCAAACTCAGAATTGCTGAAGAGCAAATCTTCAACCCTCGTCGCTTACCTGATTGCGGAATGCAAAGCGTCCCCGCGGGACCTTAACCCTAAAATACATACGTATAAAGCTGTTTATCCTCTGAAATGGCCTATCTGAGGACCGCCAAACCGTAACAGACACGTGAGAGCTTGAAATGGTTTTGAATAGTTTATAGTGCTTTATTTCGCTGGTCGTTTTATTATTTAAAGGCTCTCTGTCAGTGGCACGTCCGGAATTACTCCTAATTTTGGCAATTTTTCCGGTTTTGGTTACGGATGTCGAAAATGACCGACTATTTTGTGGTGAAAAGGATCGTGAATAATAGAACGTTAAAATAACTTAACACAATCACAATATAAAAGTTTCTCGAGCTAATACAGCAAAATTAATGATTCCATTGAGCTGGTTACAATTTATTCTGTTCATTTATTCAAGAGATAATCAGATATTACAAAATTCATCTGGTACTCAAAAACTCAACAAAATTAATGATAGATCTTGAATAAACTCCTAAAATTTTTCAATGTCCCAAATACTCGGCGATGGTCTAACTTTAGCACGCGATAGAGCAACAACAGATTTTTTACACAATAGCAAGCACTTTTTCGTGACTGAGACTTGAATAATTTATATCCTTAGAAGCCTTTGTTGGCACTGGAGCTGCTCTGTAATTTGTATCTCGTTTGCTTGCTCAGAAAAAAACATTTGGATGAAAATACTAACGTTTGTATAACTATTTCGCTACATCACATGAAATATGTGTACCCTGTGCTTTAGCTCAATAAAATAGACCATAAACTATTTTTCAAAATTTAATGGGCAAGTGCCGTTATTAACAAAACAAAATGAGTTTTGGCGCCAACGTGGGAAAAAACATGTCGGCTCGTTGGATTATTTTCCTAAACTTGTATATTTTAGAGTTTTAATGTAAACTAAATGGTGAATTATTATTCATTAATGCTCGTAAACGTGCTCGAGTGTGGGTAAGTGATATAACGAGGTGAAACGTGTCTTTACGTGTTGTTTCCAAAACTCCATAGGAGCCTCTTGTAAAGTCTCCACCACTTTACAGGGGCATGAGTTTGACTTGACCGTGACTTATTTAGCTTGACTCTGACTGTGACTATGACTTGTTTGACGCTATTAAGACTATGTAAACTATTTAAGATTACGACTAAAGGACATTGAATGCACGGTCATGAAAATTTAACAAAAAAAAAACTAAACAAAATACAAACCAATACTAACACTACAAATTCAGTTAGACTGCCCATAGACCGTTGAAGGTTTAAAAACAATCCAAATGCTCAAGCTCACTACCAGTTGGCAGCGTACCCAGCATGCTGGCGGCATTACCATGCTGAATGGCAATGCTTATGCGTTGAGCCAAAAACACGCCAGCATTATTGTTTGAGAGTCGATACAACATCGTCAGCTCAAATCTAAGCTTTGCCTCTGCGCGAAACAGTGATTAATCTATACGATATACGCTTGCATGTATAGATACGCACGAGTCGGAGCCCACCTCAAAACTAAATAACGTTAGCGATAAATTATAAAACTACAGATTACTCAAGAACTATTTAAAAATAAAATAAATTTTCATGAAATTATATAACATTAACGGCCGTTAGATTAACAAAAAAACGAATTGACAAGAACTGCTAGATCCAGAGAAAAACTCAAAACGTATTATAGAAGGCCAGTTTTTGCCGAATTATTCTAATGAGAAAAGTTTCACCAATCATGTTTCTGAAGTTACATTAAACCTATTTAAATCCTCGACCTTTTGGCCCATCCTCTCTCTTTGAGATAAGGGCTGAGTCCCAGCAGTGGGAACATGATAGGCTGAAATTATGATGATGATAATGATTCAGCCTTTTTGAGAACTACCATTAATCAGCAGTAGAACCAACTATTCATTCATTACACGTCAGATCGATTCATTGTCGTCGTTTAAAATACGAAAGCGTTGAAAACACGATTACGATTTATTAAAACTACCGCTCCGAGCACGCAATGATCGAAGTAAGTTCTGCAACCAGGTAATAGGGTGATTTCAGGCAAGCTATAAACAGACACAACTCAATTTCATCTGGCGCGAGTGTAATTGAATCCGAGAGGGCGCCTGCTCCCTCGTCGCCGCCGAGGAAACTGTTTTTGACTATACCTACTAACTGATGAGTACTTACATGCTTCGATTTTAAGGTAAACGGCGGTGGTTATGTCCTCAGTGGGAAAGAAAGGCAACGAGACGGTGGCAAGAGTGAGGCGCTGGCGAGAGAGAGAGGCAGTGGTGGGAAGAGTGGGTCGGTAGTGACGAGAGTGGGTCGGTGGTAGCACAAGCAGGTTGGTGGTAGCAAGAGTGGATCGGTGGTGGTTAGAGTGGGTTGGTGGTAGTAAGAGGTTGTCAGTGGTGTCGAGAGCAGGTTGGTGGTAGTAAAAGCGGGTCGGTGGTGGTGAGAGCGAGTCAGTAGTGGTGAGAGTGGGACGGTGGTGGCAAGAGCAGGACGGTGGTGGCAAGAGCAGGACGGTGGTGACAAGAGTCGGTCGGTGGTAAAGAGAACGGATCGGTAGACTTTTCTGTGTCAATAAACATGATGGTAAGTCGATAACAGCCTAGCTACACAATTATAAATAAGCTATTAAATTAAAACTCACAAGCAACAAAATATTTAGCAAATGAATAACTGCTAATCGTATCCGGATCGTGCCCTGTGAGTAAAAGTTTGGGATGCAATACACCTAGGCAGTAATGACTCGTTTCCTAGCTACCTTTATGTTTTGTATGAAATTAAATTGAACGCTCGGATGGAGTGTCATTAAAACTTAACTAAACTTAACTATCGAGAAAATTACAACGAGTTTTAGTTGTTGACTTAGATACCCAAGTTAGCTACGAAATTGGTATTACACTAATCCAAATGTATTCATGGATATCGGTGGGTTATAAGCACTAAAACATGGTATGAAGGTGTGCTCTTCAAATTGTGTCCAAGATTAAAATAGAACACAAATCGATTTATTCTTCCATAATTTGACGAACACACTTCTACAAATATTTGACTATATGTCTCAACCTTTAGTAGCAGATTGTGGCCAGTTTTTTCGTGCATACAATATTTGAATGAGTAGAGAGTTGATTACATTTCTCCACTAAAAAGAGGCAAACGCAAAGTGTATAAGAATTTTAGATTAAAAAAAATACATTTACAGTTAGCTAAGGCTGGGTGTCCTATAGTTGGTGACTTCTAGTAGTTTCTATTTTTTATTGGTTGTATTTTTTAAACCTTAACAACCTTAACCCTAATTAAACCTTAATCTCTAAGTTGACAAGGGCTAAGTGCGTGTCAGTCTCGTGCACCAAGTTTCGGAGTTTCCGTTCGGCACCCGTAATATTAGTTTTCTTTCTTATTGTACTGGAACTTTAGTGCACGCCCGACTCGCACTTGGTTGGTGTTTATTGTTTATTATTTTACTTTAAAGTGTGTATTTGTATTATAATCATGCCAAATTGGACGTTTATTGTATAACCGTTTTTATACTAGAGCAGACGAAAATAAGTTAAAAATACGTTTTTTGTATGGGGACTATTATTTTTTACCTCTTGAATATTATTTCTTTGTCAGCTGTAAGATTACAAATTTGGTAAAAAAAACTGGTTATATTTTAAGGTTTAAAATAAACAGCCATTAAAATGTACATGATACGGTCATGCATACATACAATATACATATGGATATATAGTGTAGGCTAACTAATAGGGTCTCGTTAACAGCCTTTGGATACGGAACATTAAAAAACTGTTGGTAAATTTTATGATGAAAAAGATCACATTAATCTAGTAGAATTAAGAGATTTCAAAAGAAAAGACATAAAGCAAATAAATCTCACCCCATCTGCGGAGTTCAGCAAACTACATTGTTTTGATTCCACACACGCACGATGGACGTTTTATCAGATGGACATGTTCTATCGGAATCAGATCCCTGCACTCGTATACCCAGGTTTCATTAGTCTAATTGTCCTCGTCTAAGTCTACTAAAAGTAGCCCGCGATCTTATCTATCAAGCCGTCCGTCCCTTGTCCAATCCAATATCATTACACTAACATCATTTGTACTTATAGTGAAGACACAGTACTAAATCTTTTTGTGTTGACAGTTTAGGCTGTAAAATGTGAAAAAGTTATATATGATTTGATAATAGTGATATGAGGTTTTAGACAAAATCAGCAATTTATTGGCTCGGCTCTTCTATATTTAATAACGTAAAAACAACCAGCTTATACCTACATTGAGTAAATGTGTACTACGTACGTAGGTACATATTTTCCCAATACAGCATATAAAATTAAATAAATGCACAAACAAAATTTAACAGAAAAGCCTTCACAAACACTTTACTTAATAAAAATCTCAAATTCATTCATTCGTCATCATCATCATCATCATCAGCCTGAAGACGTCCACTACTGAACATAGGCCTCTCCCTCTAACCTCCACACTGAAAGACAGCCTGCCATCTGCATCGCCGACTCTCACAATGTCGTTGATCCATCTAGTGGGAGGCCTACTTACGCTGCGTCTTCCGGTTCGTGTTCTCCAGTCAAGAACCTTTCTTCCCCATCGGTTATCGGTACTTCGAGCGATGTGGCCTGCCCATTGCCACTTCAACCTGCATATTTTAATAGCTATGTTGACGACTCTGATTCTTTGGCGAATATCAACGTTCCAGATTTTAAAATCATTAATTCACTGACAGACAACGCACAAGCACTGAACAGTCTTGGCTTGTAGCTACCACGGTGAAACCAAGCGGAACCTAAGGTGGGGCTGCCTCTTCGGGTTTTCCCTTGAAGCCCGTGTGGAGGCGTGCCTAATAGTTGTAGGAAGGTTGCCCTTGACAATTGCTGGCCTAGTATCTATTTTTAACAAAATACAGATCTATAATTATAATATGATAATTAACGGGAAATTTACCCTGGTAAAATTGAGGATGGAGCTCCCGATATATCCTGGTATTTAAATAGTGTTTTAAATTCAAAGTCATATAGAAATACTGAGTATTTGACCAAAAAAATGATGTTGTTTGATCGTGTTCCTTATAAGGATCAAAAGTATCTATAGAATCAACTTTAGTTAGAGTAGTAGACACTTGAAAAATTTTTAAAATATCCTCTGCAATTTTCCTCAAATATTAAAAGTTTTTTTTTAACCCTTTAAATGCCTATCAAATTCTCCGTTATGTCTGATAAACATAAAGAAAAAAATCATGTAGCTTTAACGATTAAGGCAGTGCCACAATTTTTCATATCAAAGTTTACGTCTTAATATTATGAATAGTGACTAAAATCATGATATATATCAATTTCTTTCGATTCTCAAATTAATGTAATTTTTAACCTACTTTAGGAGGAATGGAAGGGTCTCTATTTAGTACTTTTATATAATATTTATTTATGTGTTTTATTACCTAGTTCCGAAGCGTTGAAGGTGGTCCTTCTGTTCTTTTATACTAACTTCAATAATACGAATATTTTTGTTTGTGCGCTTGCAAATTTTAGAAGTTGGTTTTTTATATTGATAATTTTATTATCAAAAGATGTCCTACTCTTTACTAACAAGCACTCATTATTTATATATTTTGGAGATAAACTTTGCTGTTACCTACTTATAGTGAAATGTCCTTCAGAGAAGGGGTACAGCACTGATTAAATAAATAAGTACTTGTGTTTATCGTGTTGTCACTTGTGTTAAGTTCATGCTCTGTTTCACACACCTCCTTCCTTTCCCTTTGGCTTTGCCCAGACAATGGCATATTCCCTGCCATGTTTGTTTTCCATCGTTTCTGTAGACCCTGCTTGGCTTTGCTTAATTGGCTTAAGTAATTACCTTTTGAGATAATACAGATCAAAGCAATAATTACAAAAGGCTAGATGTGACATCGGTCTTGTGTCTTAGTCCAATTCAATTTGGAAAGATAATGACAGAAAAGCGAGGTTTAGTTAGTTTAGTAGTGCAAATATCTTATATCTACTCTGATCTTATTTATTTTGTTCTTTATTACGATTTAAGAGTCTATGTTTCGAGCGACCTCTATCTCGCTTGTGCGATCCATCTCGAACGATTTTTTTGACACATTAAATTTGTCATGTTTTTTTTTTGAGTTGCTTAAGCTAAGTTCTTAGACTAAGACTTGATCACATTGCAAATTTCTAAAATATTTGGCCCTATTTCAGGCCTTTTTTACAATAAATGTGTGAGCAAACGTTATCAAGATCTATGCCAAATTTCAAGTAAACGTAGTTTTTGTGACTTATAGACGGATCATCATTAGCCAGAAGACGTCCACCGCTGAAGAAAGAAAATACCCCCCCCCCCCCCCCCCCCCCCACCCGACAGACAGACAAATAGACAGACTGATATCAGAGTTTCACCTTAAGGATTTCTTTTTACCATTTTTGATACTCCGTACTCCTCAAGTTACGATACTACACAACCCTAAGTTGACTTTACTTTAGTCTTCGCCAAAATTAGAAAACCGTATCAGTTTTCCAATGTGTGTCGTGAAAAATAACACAATACGCGAAATTGAAAAGGCAGTATATCCATCAACAGAGGAATCCACACCAGAAGTAATTCCGAAAACACGATCCGGAGATTTAGACTGATATTCGAGCGAAGTCAACTTCCACGGGAGATTTGTGTTCGAAAATGGATTGAAGTCGGACTATTGTTGGCGAAGCCGCTGACTAGAAACTAAAACCCGATACTGGTGTCTGCGAAGCCGTGGGTTTGTGCAATTCTCAGTAAGGACGAGAACAAAACATTATTCTTTGTTTCGATGTTTGCCAAAATTCTAAGAAAAATAAACTACTTATTAGATTTATAACTATACGACTTAGAATAACTACACAGAGAAACCAAGTACATTCGCAAATTTAAGCCATTCAAATAGTGTCATATATGGCTCCAAAAAAAATATAAATATTTTACTATGACAATTTGCGCGGTGAAATCGTATCACAACAAATCAGAAAAGCAGCATAAGAGTTATGGTGTGACATTCCACAGGTAATCCATTAATTTTCTTGCTTAAATCGTTTAAAATACCAATTGAAACGTAAGCTACAAAGCGAATTTGTAGCTTACGTTTTGAGAAGGCGTTGTTTGGAAACCTACCTTCTCTGAGTAGTTATTCTAAGCTATACGAATTTTTTAGTATTTGTGGCACAGGGAACAGTTATCGTTAAAACTATGCATTTGGTACGTTAAGTTTGTTTTTTAAAAACAAGGCACAATGTACGAAATGCGCGTGTTCTACGGGCTCTTTCTCTCATTATATTATCAACGCTTTTTATATTTCACTCCAGGGTATAGTTCTGTCTCTATTAGTAGAGACTATTTACTAATCAAATTTATAAAATCAAAATACACTCATGCACTCACTCACTCAATGATTTATCGCGAAATCTCAAAACTATTTGACCTACCAAGTTGAAATTTGCCAGGTAGATTTTTAGTGAGGTGTGGAGGTCCAATGAGAGAGGATTTCATTTAGCAAAAGAACCGAACGATTGGGGCCAAATGGAGGTTAAAATATTTTATAAAAGCCTATGCGCATGAAGTCGCGGGCAACAGCTTGTCTTTAAATATCCGAGTGTTTGGTTCATGATTTAAACCTTAACAAGTACTACAGGGTTATAGGAAAAGGTTATACTAAGCCGAAAGTGGTTCTTTATACTCATCAGTATATTGGGACAAAATGTGTGAAACAGCAAATTTTTTTGCGATGTCAGTGTTGGTTTTATATCTAGTAAACGTTATTTATAATCATGAGTATAACGAACCCTTTTCGGTTTAGTATACTCTTTTCTTATAAATGTGCTAGTGCTTGTTAAGGTTTATATTATCATGAGTCAGTCACTCATGCTCTACTGACGCATGATGGGCAGCGTTCCGGAAATTGCGTAACATCTTCTCGTCCAAGATACCACAGTGCGTAAAGACAAGGGTCTTTGACCAGCGTGTGTTGCCAGTGATGATATATGGTACTGAGACGTGGTCCTTAACTGTTGGCCTTTTGGAAAAACTCAGAGTCACACAGCGGGCAATGGAGAGTGCTATGCTCGGAGTTTCTTTGCGCGATAGAATCCAAAACGTGGATATTCGCCAAAGAACCAGAGTTACCGACATAGCTGTTAAAATTTGCAAGTTAAAGTGGCAATTGGCAGGCCACATTGCTCGAAGAACCGATAACCGATGGGGAAGAAAGGTTTTTGAGTGGAGACCATGAACCGGAAGACGAAGCGTAGGTAGGCCTCCCACTAGATGGACTGACGACATTGTGAGAGTCGCTGGCATCTAGTGGACGCAAAAGGAAGGTTGTCGTTTAGTGTGGAGGTTAAACAGGGAGGCCCATTTTATTTATTTATTTTATTTATTTATTAATTAAAACGGCAGTAAACCAATTACATTAATTAATTACAGTTAAAATATCAAAATTAAAATAAATTATATGTCACAAATTCTTAAATATCTAAAAATATGTCAATTTTATCATGTCCTTAAAATTAAATTTAAACATAAAATAATCACGATTATCAGGTGTTTTTCTCACAGTACGTCAAGCATGCCAACATTAAGACCGACCACCTGTCTACAAAAACATCGCATACAGGGTTGTCTTTCAAGAGAGCGTTGAGCGTGGTGAGAGTGCGCGGAATAGGTGACTTGGAGTAAGCTACTGTACGGCAACGAGGCTCGGCAAACAGTTTGTGGTATCTACAGGAAAGATATTTGTCGGGCACATAGAACCTACATAATTTATCGAGAAGACTGGGCGCGTCAATATCTCCTCGCAGAATTTTGCACATTACAGCTAGCTGTTGTTTTTCCCGCCTAACTTTCAACGAATTGTAGCCTAGACAACCGAGTAAATCTGTAGGTTACATAAAAGGATAATATCCGTGAACACGCTTATATAGATATCTAAGAAATGCCTTTTGCACTTTTTCTAGTTGGAGTATGTATTTCTTCTCATGGGGATTCCAAACGCACATAGAATTCTCCAGTTTACTACGAACCAAGGCTTCAAAAATCAAACGGATGACGCGAGGATTACGAATATCCTTGGAATTCCTGAGGATGAAACCTAACCTCCGAAACGACTCTTTCGCTAGAGCACTGATGTGATCGTGAAATGTTAACCTTTGATCAAATATGACACCCAGATCTTTCATGACAGTTGAACGAGTTATAGTGCCTATGTTTAGCAGTGGACGTCTTCTGGCTGATGATGAGTCAGCCACTCTGAAATATCTTCTCAAATGACGAGTATAATAATAATAATAATACGCAGGGGCGGCTTTATGGCGAGCCGTCGGTGTGTGGCGACACCGCGTACCCCGATTCCATGGGTCTAAAACCCCAGAGACCCAGACCCCTGGCTTGCCTTAACCGGCCGTCTGGGGGTGGAAACCGCAAGAGCTAAAAACCTAAGCTCCAGGGTGGAAGTGTTAAAGGGCATAACGCCGCTAGTAGCTCTTAGTGAAAGTGCAGCACACCTCTCGACACCCTAAGCCACCCACGTCAATGTTGCCCTTCCGGTGCCAATATGCGGCAGCCATTATGGGGGGCCCATTTAGGGAGTGGCAAGTCATCACCTGCCTAAGTATTTTGAAATGAGGCATAATTGGCAGGTGCCGTACCTCATACCATAGATCTGTTATCCCATCCACAATTTGTTCACCTCAATAGCCTAGACGTTTTATATCCTATACTGTACAATAGTTTTATAATCCATTTTATACACATTCAATAATATTGTATTTTATATTCAACGGGGCCTCTTGGTGTTGGCTTCAGCCCCACCAATGCCTATCAAAGGTCCGGGTTAGACCCGTGTTTATATTGAAATAAAGTAAAATAATAATAATAAATTGGGGACATATTTGCACTCATCTGACTCCAAACTAAGCAACGCTTGTGATATGGCTGCCAGAGACTGAATATAACGAACCCCTTTCGACTTACCTTATCTTTTCCTCACAGTCCTCCTCAGCACTATGTCATATTTTATCAATTCTCTTTTTCACGTGTGCTTACGATATAATGATGGTTAATTTGGCGATCCCGAAACTTACAAACTTTCCATACTGCTACTGTCGTTTGGTCCAGTCGGTATTTGCGCCGAATGCCAATGCTAAGCCCATCGTCACAGTGCCCGTTCGTGACGTGCTTTGTTCCTAAACTGATTATTGCACTTGCTGCATTGTTTGTGGTTAGCACTGCACTGAGAGCAAGTAAGTCCACTGGTCAGTTTAAACTCGAACTATTTCAATCAATCGATTGATTTCATCATCATCACCATTACCACTCTTTCATCTTCCCAGTGCTGGGACACAGGCCTTCTTTCAGAGAGAGAAGTTAGGCCTAAATCTACATGCTCAGTCCATGTTGGTGAATATCACATGGTTTTGAACTTTTGAGGTTCTTCGACATGCCAGTTTCCTCACTATGTTTTCCTTCATCATTTTTGAGCGATGGCATCGAAAAGGGCACATAATTATCTTGTATGCTTGAGCTCCGCGTACCACTCTCTCCACGTAGGATTTAAAATGAAGTCGACCAAGTGCGAGTCGGGCTCGCGCACTGAGGGTTCCGTACCAATACAAAATAACATAACAAAATTAACAATAACAACATTAACAATAACATTTATAATAACATTTTCGATTCGGTAGGTCGATATCTTTAATGATATTCTCAATGTATGTTCAATGGTATCCTTAATGGTATTCTTAATGACATTCTCAATGATATCCTTAATGATGTTCTCCTGATATATATATAAATTGTCATAATGCTGTCCAACCTCCGATAGGGCTTAAACTTAAAGAAAATATGAAAAATGATATCTTCAAATATGTCCGTCGCCCAACCGAACAGCCAGTATAAAACGTTGATTACGATGACCATGAGTAATTAGAAGGCAAGTTTCATACTTCATTTTATTGCTTTGAACATGAAATGAAAGACTTATTAGTGAATTGAAATTAGAAGCAAAAAAGAACTTGGCTTGTCATTTATAATTGCATTTATTGTACAGTTAAAACAAACGGAAATTCGTTGAAAAAATATTATAATTTATATCATACACTCTGACAAGTTATAGAACCGAAGAATTAATTAGAAATGAGAAAAAACTATAATTATTGATTGCATTACTAAAGCTTTCAGACTGGTGTAACACAAGGATGACTTCGCAGAATGGTAGCCAAGCCCCTAAATCAAAGTGCCACAATTAAAAAAAAGCCACAATATCAAAGAGCCACTGTAGTAGTACTAACAGACGTATGTCTGGATTTGGTTGACGAACCGTCGTTCCGTCCAACCAACATGTGGGACAGAGAAAAAATTATCTTTCTCTCCCGTTGGTTGGACGGTGGTTTGTCAACCAAGTCCGTCTCGTCTGTTAGCACTAGGTATAGGAAAACGCCAGTATAGTAAACAGCCACTATATCATAACGCCATTATAGCAAAACACCACTAACAACAAAACGATGAACTGGAAAAACATCTGACTAACAAATAATTATAATTTTTCAAATATTATTAGCCTATTTATTACATTATTAACAATATCTCAATTCACAATTATAACATAAAAAAGCCTTAAATATTTCTAATTACTAAATAATATAAATTATTAAAAATCAAAAACAAGATGTTGTCCGTGTGGCAAAGTACCAAGAACGCTGGATGCATTCCCGCGTTGAATTGCCAAAGAAATTATCTGCGCGAGGAATGACCCAGCTCTCTTGTCCCCTCGGCATCGACTAATTACTGTGGCGAAATTTTACAAAAAAACATTTTGGTACATGGAACCCATGGACCAAAAGTTTCGACGCCTAGCGGCACAAATATATATTCACTTAAAGTGATGCATAAAGATGCAAGTGATTATAATTTTGGATGGTTGCACATATTTTTTTCAGTCGACTTCAATAATGAAGATTCTCAATAAAAAGAAAATCGTGTGTATGTTAGAGGTACGCAATATATTTGCCAATTGGGCACCAATTTTTTATATATATTTTAAATTGGATAGATTATCATATATCTCAAAGTTGCTGACACTTAAATCACATATTTGAAAAAACAAAATAAAAACAACTTTAATGGTAAAAATAATTAAATGAATCCTGTTCATTGAATTGCAACCACTTCCCGTCAAAAGTACTTTATTCGTACATTTTTACTGACGCTACACAAATAGGTATAAACATTGGATAAACACCTGGAATATTTTTAGAACCTTGTATAAACATTTGCACGACTGCACGTGGTGCTCATTTTGTACGTTCGTTGCTAGAAGGCTTTATTATGAGGGAGAAATTAGAAACAATTGTTAGATCGAAAACAGCTTCTACTTACAAAAATATGCGCAGTGAATACAAAATGTACGTTTATATTTTAACTATAAATAATAAATCAATTCATAAATGGTGACCTCATAAAAACCGTCACAATATTATAAATTATCTCTGTACGAGTCTATAAAAGTTTAAAAAAACACACACTCACTGGCTGACTCATGACAATATCTCGAAAAATACTTGACCTACACAAAAATTAAAGGCAGGTCGATTTCTTATTGGGAGCAGAGGTCCATAGGAAAGGATTTTTAGAATGTGCCAAAACAAGGGAAGCTTATATGAAAGCATAAGGAGGTATTTAATATGTAACTATTATAATCTATACATATCTATTATCATTTATATAATTTATAAATGATGAAGTATGTTGATTATGATGGCTAGCCGTTACCTGCGACTTCGTACGCGTAGACGTTGTAAATTGCAGACAGTTTTTAGAACTATCAAATGAAAACAAACTTAAAACTGTAAATGAATTGCGTTATTGCATAACCCGTTGAATGTGTTACGCACCGCATGTCGGCGTAAGCGAAAAGTGCTCGACGCGCGTTAGGCACCGGAGCGGTGCGTAAGGAAATCACCGCTATTCGTCAATTTATTCCCGCTCGAATGAACGTTCCAAAGACAATTTAAGTTCTTTCGCCTCTAGCTTACTTAAATCACTAGAGAATCGATGCATCCTTACCGTGTTAGGGGGGACCTATACTTTGTGAGTAGGTTTTCCCCGTTTAGGCAGTGTTTGAAAAACCGACATGGCGGAAACATAACGTAAAAATGGTTCGCAATAAAGTTTTAGTTTTTGAAATGAATATTGTCTATTAGTGTCAAGTAATTAGTGTAAAAGTTGCGGAAATAGTGCTCCCTTGTTGTGAAAGTGGTATGATAGTAATTTCATGTAAAAAAATAGCAAATTATTATCAACAAGTGCGTGATGGCGCAAGAAAATTCAAATATGTAGAGATTTAGTAAGTATTTAAAATTTTGTAGTATTTAGATATATAATCAATTGAAAATATCATACAGCAATTCAAGACAATGCATATTATATATAATATATGAATATACAATGTCAAATTAATAGATTTTTTAATTTTTTTTATTTTACATCCGGTCAGTTTTCGAAAATTCGGTTGGACTCTCGCATTACTGGCAAACGCTTCTACTCAGCCCCTTGCATGGTACGGGATAAATTGCATTTTTGACCACAATGGAAATAAATGCCACTCAATGAAACGATGTCACACGTATTATGGAAATCATCACACCGCATCGCACAATTGCTTTGCTAAGCAAATACCAAGCACCACGTCCGGCTCTACTTATAAAAGGTCGTTTTTCAATAAAAATGAAAAAGAGACGACTCAGTTATTCTCACGCGTCGCAAAGAGATGCATCAGATATATTGTTAGCGACCGCGATGGTTACGGTAGCAGCAGCAGATAGTACTCAAAAAAACTCAGTCAGTGAGTCAGTGAGTCAGATACAGGACGGTACGAAGTTCGTATACCTATAGAGCAGGAAGCACTTGAGAAATTGGGGGCATCGAAAGAAATAGCAGCAGCACAATTTAGAAATTTAGAACGAAACTTCAGCCGCAAAGAAAAGTTAGCGGAGCAATATAAGAAGTTTATGAGCGAATATGAGCAGTTAGACCATATGAAGTTAGCAACTTTCAGCAAAGGAAAAGAATGCTTTTTGCCTCATCATGCAGTACAACGAGAAGAATCAAGTACAACCAAATTACGCGTAGTTTTTAACGCGTCAGCTAAAACTACTTCTGGTCACAGCCTTAATGACCTGATGCAGAAAGGGCCTAGTCTGCAAATGGATCTACAAGCCCTGTTACTGAAATGGAGACAATATCGTTATGCGTATACCGCCGACATCGAGAAGATGTATAGGCAAATACTTATTAATAAAGAAGATCAAAAGCAGATACTGTGGAGAGAAAGCCCAGAACAGCCAATTAAAGCTTACCAAGTAAAAACAATCACATATGGAATGGCAATAGTCATTCCATATGTGATTGTTTTTGTGCCCATTTTTAGCAATTTTTACACTTCATAAACTAGCAGTAGATGAAGAGCATAATTTTCCGAACGCAGCGAAAAGCTTGAAAGAAGAGTTTTACATGGATGACCTTGTGTCTGGAGCCCATACGATTCCTGAAGGACAGCACAAAATAGCAGAGTCAAACAGTGTATTAAGCAGCGCAGGTTTTGTCTTAAGAAAGTGGGCACCAAACGATGAAAATCTGTTAGGGAATGTAAATAAAAATCAGCCAAGCGAAAAAGCATCTTTTGCATTCAAAACTGATAATACATCTAAAACGTTAGGCTTGAGATGGGACCCAGTCAAAGATGAATTTTCATTTCGATGCGACGCGTTGAGTTTAGGTGAAACTAAAATCAACACCCTTTTGGACCCTTTAATTCAGCCCTCTCGCAAAATATTTTTTTGTGGGCGTCTACATAAGGATCCCACTTGCTCTATTACAGCTTAATAGTTGCATAAGTTTCAGCACAACATACACACTCCAATTCCACCTCCTTTATCCTTCTTTTTTGTAATTCTATTAGTTTTTATTTTATTTTAAACTATTAGCCTAAATACCTACCAAATTTTATATCCATAACATCAAAAACATAGGATTTTGAAATAAATTTTGTACCTCCATTTGCCACCCTTTATTCGGCCCGTATACAAAATCATTTTTAACGCACCTCTACACTACACCTGATAAGGAATCAACTTGCCAAAGTTTTGCTTCGTAGTTACAAAACTTTCAACTTAAAATTCAAGCCCCATATTTACCTCCTTAATCCGTCTTTTTTTGGAAATTTTGTATGCAGTGATTATTTATTTATTTAAACATCTTTCAGCCGTTTTTTTGTTACTATTAACCAGAATACCAAATTTTACTATAAATTCTTAACCTCCATTTGACCCCATTAATTCGGCCTTTTTGCAAAATCATGAACGATTTTGCGAACTTCTACACCATATGAAAAATTACAGCTTCGTAATTACAAAATTGCAGCACAAAATCAAACCCCCATTTTACCTCCTTAATCCGTATTTTCGGGAAATCCCCTCTCCCCTTCCCTTTCAATCACCTTTTTGCCTTTTTAATTCGGCCCTTTCGCAATTTTTTTTTGCGTATTTCTACACCCTGTTAGTAATCTTCTTCGTAAATTAGAGCTTCGTAGTTGCACAAACTAATTTACACAGATAAAGTCGTTTCTCAGCGGACTTCTACACCCTGAAAGTAATCTACTTAAGAAATTTCAGCTTCGTAAAAAATTATACGGTATTTAGTTATTTTAAACCTTTAACCCGAACACCAAATTTCAGGTCCCTAACATCAAAACCAAAGGACTTTCATACAAACTTTCAACCTCCATTTGCCCTCTTTAATTCAGTTTTTCATAAAATCCTTTCTTAACGGACCTCTGCGCCCTATAAAGAACCTACCTGCCAAATTTCAGCTTCATAAATCAAGTGGTTTTCGAGATTTTGCGATGAGTGAGTGAGTAGATCTATGGAGTAGATGAATTTCGCTTTTATATATATTGTATATAGATATATAGATTACCGTCATAATGAACATACTTAATGGATAAAATTGATCTTAATTAATTTCAGAAAACATCCCAAGGATCAATTCTTCTACAAAGCGTTGGCTTTTCTAATGGGAGTTTGTGCTTTAAACTCCCAATACTGGCAGTGGTTTGATATGCCAAAAAATCGTTTGTATAGATTTCAACGTATTGTTACATATACATGCCTTCCTGTGGGAACAGTGTCTCAATATGTCTATTTAGTTCTCTATTATAGAGAGCATGAGTTTGTGACGTTGTCAATGATGTATACAATCATATCTATATCTTCTTTGGTCACGGTAAGTTAGAAGACGTTGTCAGAGATAAATTGTAGATTTGAAGATAATGCTCTTGGAATACCAATTAATCACATCAATTTAGGCCCGTATCCTAGCAGTGGATCCTGTATCCGAAAACCCGTACAAAGCATTTGATTCCACTTTTATTGTGCGAACTGCTAGTCTGTGGAATGCACTGCCTGAAAAGGTGTTCCCCGATAGTTACAATCTGGGTGTCTTCAAATCACGAGTGAATCGGTTTCTTCTAAGCAAGCGTGTTCCATTGTAGACCGCATCATCGCTTAACATCGGGTGTGTTAGCAACCAACGGCAGCCCATTATTAATAAAAAAACAAATAAAAATGCGAACATGATAGGCTAAAATTATGATATTTATTTACTAATGATAGGATATGGACGAAAGAGTAATGTATTCGCCATTGATGTTGATGCCGAATCCGTTCCAGTTCAAGAGCTTGAAAACGTCCTCCAATGCATTCGTGAACAGTTTCGGAGATATAACATCTCCCTGTCTCACGCCTTTCTGCAATTGGATTGGTTCCGTGCTCTCATCCTGTAAATCGGATCGACATGGTGGCGTTTTTATACAAACACTTCAGCACTTCGATATACCTATAGTCGATATGACAACGCTGGAGGGACTGCAATACTGCCCAGGTCTCGATTGAATCAAAGGCTTTCTCATAGTTCACAAACGCTAGGCGTAATGGCCGATTATACTCCTCAGTCTTCTGTATAATCTGGCGGAGCGTGTTTATGTGGTCTATGGTGCTCCAGCCTTTACGGAAACGGGCTTGTTCGGGAGGCTGAAAGTCATCAAACCTGCTTTCGAGACGGTTCGTAATGACTCTGGAGAACAACTTCAATCAATAAATCATTTATTGGGATCATAGTAACGGTACATTTTATATATTGAAGCGTCTGTATCCCGAAATAGTTTGCACTGTATTTCGGGATCCAGCGTCTTCTCCCATCTATGGGTTTAATATAGTGTTACGAATATTTTTACACGGCATATTAACTATTATGATTATGATAATTAAGTACAAAAGAAAAAAAATATCTCATATGGTACTGAGACATGGTCGTTAACTGTTGGCTTTTTGGAAAAACTCAGAGTCACACAGCGGACAATGGATAGAGCTATGCTCGGAGTTTCTTTGCGCGATTAAATCCGAAACGTGGATATTCGCCAAAAAACCAGAGTCACTGACATAGCTGTTAAAATTTGCAAGTTGAAGTGGCAATGGGCAGGCCACATTGCTTGAAGAACCGATAACTAATGGGGAAGAAAGGTTTTTGAGTGGAGACCAAGAACCGGAACGCAGCGTAGTTAGGCCTTCCACTAGATGGACCGACGACATAGCAAGCTCTCGCCATTATAATATACAAACCTCTGTAATACCTAAACCTCTATAATATACAAACATTAAATTTAATCCGTGTTTTAGATGAAAGTTATCATAGCTCAGACCAAAGGGTATAAAACAGCAGTTGAAGATTTCATGACAAAAATACATCTCTACAATTGTTACATAATAAATCAAGATAATTATGTAATAAAGGTACTTATACATGAAAATAACAGCTAATCAACTAAAAATATATGTTTTATATACAAAAAAAGAATTAAATGATTCAATTATGAACTTGATAGTGTGAATGACATATATAATGATTACTTCAACCGATTTTGCTCAAAATCGAATTAAAATTAATGTTATATTTTTTTTTATTTTTAGAACAAATCTTCGTTTAGCCACCAATTCATATGATAGTAAGGGATTGTTTGGCCAAGGATGAAACACGTTGATCTAGTGTACGAATCTTTGCAATTACCATGATCCAAGAAAACAAGGTCTAGCCCTCTGGGAGTTGTACCGCAATGACGTCACTGTCCAGTTGCCACTTTATTGTAACAGACACAGATACTGGGAAACAATTTTTTACTCGGAGGGCTATACCACAGAAGACATAATAGACATGGACAGTGGGCACCTGCTATTTTCAGTGTGACCCTGCGTGTTGTTTATTGTCATAGCGAAAGCAACTTTAAGCAGGAATTGTATTTTTTTTTAACTGGAAGGGCAGATCTTTTGAAGTTATGGATTGGTGGAATCATAGAATCATAAAACATAGCCAGACATAGCCATCATAGCAATATATAGGTCTCCATCTTTTACCCACCCGGATATTTTTATTGACAGTCTGGGCGAGCTCCTGCAATCTATGGCTGCACATAACACTATTTCAATTATAGGGGACATTAACATAAACATAAATCCCGATAAAATAGACAAACACAAAGAATTGTATCTGGACACAGCTGCATTCTATGGGTTATTGCCCGCTCACACTCTACCCACAAGAAAAGACAGCTGCCTGGATCATGTACTACTAGAGTCTAACTTCACGAAAGCAATTGCACTTGTCCTCAACGCGACGCTAACAGATCACGCACCAATTCTCTTCCATCTAAACTGTTCTGCACTGACTCGTAATACTAGTATATCTGAAAAAACTCGACTGGATATACATGCAGTAACCTCATACCTAAAAGATATTGACTTCACACCGATGTTTAGTTGCGATAATGCTGAAAAGGCCGCTGTCCAGCTAATAAAAATAATCAGTGGTGTCATTCGAAACCACACAAAGGTAGTGAAACATTCTCGCAAGACCAACTTGACAAAGCCCTGGATGACACTTGGTGCACTAAGATGTATAAGCTATCGTGCCAAACTGCATAGAGACTCAAGGAAAAACCCGGATAGAACATAACAGACAACCACAATACATCTATAAATCAAGTCAATAATCACCTTGTTAACATTGGAAGAGAGCTGGCAGACCGAATTCTCGAAACCCCTGCATACATGAAGAGTGCTGCTCCGACACCAGGACCTTCCAACCCAAGCGGGGCCTCTATGGTGATGCTACCTACTGATCACAAGGAAGTCGACTCCCTCATTACAGGTCTACCAAACGACTGTGCCACAGGCTGGGATAATATCCCTGCCAGAGTTCTGTAAGGTTTCATAAAAATTAAAATAACGGTCATTTGGTACGCCTTCAACTGGTCACCCTAGCGGGGGTGAGCTGTCAGTTTGGAAAAAGAAAAACACTCGACAAGAGTGGGTATTCGCTATATTCGGGCACTCTGGCCGGGGTGTTGGATCGGTACGGTTGGAGATATTGGATTTGTTGGTTAAGGTTACGGTTAATGTATATAAAGTTGGATAATATAATTGTGGATATATGAAACAGTGTTTGATTATTCATGTTAGTTTACATTTCACGAAGCGGGATAACAACGATAAAATTTCGTAAGTACACGTCCACTTGTTCATAACCGACTGCTGTTGCTACCTGTGGTATTTTACCTACATACCTGAACTAGTTGATTTGGTTATATCACATTAGGTATACTATTTTGATTACTAGAGGATTTTCGAGGGAAGGTACCTCTTTATTTTCATGCTATGGCATTAGATAGCCAGAACAAAGAGGAGAATATAAAACTTGAGCCGCAATTGTCGGATTTGTTGGAGTTATCGTAAACAAAGATGCAGATACTCTGTTAATACAACTTGTGTATTTTATATAGTAACAACTTAAGTTGTGCATATTAAAATAATATGTTTTCTGGGTAACAGCTAATCTACTAGTGTTGTAGTGAATTACCGTGCTAAAATATGGGGGCACGACAGTACCACCAACTAAGTTGAGCGTCAAATTATTTGATGAAAATCAAGTAGGTAGGTACTCTTACCAGTACCAACCTAACCTAGTTTGCATGGGTTTTCCGAAGACAATGAATCGTACATTAAAAAAAAGGGTTAGATTTGGGAATTGAGAAACATAAATCCGTGTAATCTTTTTATGTTTTCGAGTTTTATAGTAGTTATGTATATACATCGAACAATTATAAAGTAATATGTAATAAACTGGTTTGTTGTGATAATGTCGTGATAATTAACGTTTGTTTTTTTTATTTCGTGGCGAGTTTCAGAGAATGGACGATAGAAATGGAACCCCAGAAACACCACCGCGAGTTCGTTCGGTGTCTAGGAAAAGCCTGGCTAGTACGAACCAAAGACGCAGCCACAACAGGCTACCTGGGGCTGGGTCGCGGCCCAAGCGTTGCGGCCGCAGCAGAGTTCGCGACGCTGGGAAGCACCGTAAGCGACGCAGCCACAGCGGGCTGCCTGGAGCTAGAACGAGCAGCGAGCGACGCAGCCGCAGCAGGCTGCCTGATGCTGGAACGCACTGCGAGCGTCGCAGCCGCAGCAGGCTGCCTGATGCTGGAACGTGCAGGGAGCGAGGCAGCCGCAGCAGGCTGCCTGATGCTGGAACGCGCTGCGAGCGTCGCAGCAGCAGTAGGCTGCCAGATGCTGGAACGCGCAGGGAGCAAGGCAGCTGGAGCAGGCTGCCTGATACTGGAACGCGCTGCGAGCGTCGCAGCCGCAGCAGGGTGCGGGATGGTGGAAGGCGCCGCGAGCGGCGCAGTCGCAGCCAGCGGTCTAGTAGCCGTGACAGGAGGGGTCGCGTTTCTACTGGCGATCACCGTTCGAAAAGGTCATGTAGCCCTACTTTTACCTCTAAAGACATTATACAAATAATTAGTTCTATTAAAGACGTTTTGCCATCACAGCCGTCAAACCAGAGCACATCATGCAATAGAGGGATAAATCACAAAAATATTATTCCCGAGTTTAATCCATCGGAAAAGAACCAGCGCGTAGATGTATGGATCAAAAAAGTTAACGAATGTGTGAAGGTTTACGGCTGGGATGAAAAAACGGTAGTACACTTTGCAATGCAAAAACTCTCAGGACTAGCTAAGACGTGGTACGAGAGCCTTAATTCAATATTGTTCACATGGGAGGAGTGGCAGATAAAGTTGACGAACGCATTTCCCTACGAACAAAACTATGGTCAGCTCTTAGAGGATATGTTAAAACGAAAAAGTAGGACTGGTGAACAAATTGAAATTTACTATTATGAAAAGTTGGCGTTACTAAATCAGTGCGAAATAACGGGTAGACGGGCCGTTGACTGCATTATTCACGGCATCAGCGATAGGACTATGAGATCAAGTGCTTTGGCTTTACGTTGTGAGGAACCTGATCAGCTGTTAAGGTTCCTTTTAAGCAACAGTAAGGAGAATATCTTCACACCACAACCACCGATTAGAGATAGAATTGTTGGCACAGTAGCTGATAAGCAGAATAGTAGAAGTAGTTTAAAAGTTAATCCCAATCTCTATTGCTACAACTGCAAAGAAAAAGGCCACCCCTATTCTAGATGCCCCAAACCCCTGATTAAGTGTAGTCGTTGCAATCAAGTGGGCCACAAACTTGAGGCTTGTAGTTCTAAACAGGATGCAGGGTCAACGAAGACAGAGGCGGTAGCAAAAACCATGCGCATTTCTAGCTCAAATTTAAGCGACAAATTTATAAAAGAAGTAAGCATTAATGGCCTGCTGCAAGAAGCATTCGTTGACCTAGGCAGTGAAGTGACACTTATTAGACAATCTAATTTTGAGAGTCTAGGACTTAATCATGACGGCACGCCGACTACAATGAAGGGGTTCGGTAATAGTCTGGTACATTCCGTAGGGTCGGCTAATTTGACGCTGGAAATTGATGGTGTTGTTGCCAGCGTTATATGTAGGGTAGTAGACGATCGGTTATTGGAGAGGCCTATGCTGATTGGCCAGTCATACTCAGAGCAGCCCCATGTCGTTGTGTATAAAGACACAAACAAACTACGATTCCTACACATCGGCGCTGAACTACCTAATCTACAGGAGGAAGATGAACAACTGGAAAGGATTAGGGTAGTTGCACATAATACAATTTATGGCCCTTCAAGCGTTAGGGCTGCCACAGAAACAGTATTTTCAGGAACTGTGGTACTAGATACCAAGATTATAGGGAGACCAACCCAGCAATATGTAATATGCGGGGGCGTTTACGAGGTTAAGCACGGCTCACTCTTTGTAGTAGTGATGCCATGTTCGGTACCATGCCTACTGCAAGAAAATCTGATATTCTCGCGTGCCGAAAGGGTTCAGAACGTTTATAGACTGGTAGACGCTGAAGCTTCTCTGGACTTGGATCAGCACACTGAGGTCTCGTCAGCTATGCGACTTGATGAAAGTCAGATATGCTTAGGTAATGGGGTTACAGACACAGACAAAGCCAAACTTCTAGAGCTTCTCCGTCGTCACAAGAAGTGTTTTGCGTACGACTTGAGAACTTTAGGTTGCACTGATGTTACCGAAATGAAGATTGAGCTGAGTAGTCAACAGCCCGTAGTTTATAGACCTTACCGATTGTCGCATCATGAACGCGAAAAGGTTCGAGCAATGGTGGATGAAATGTTACAAGCAGGTATAATCAGAGAATCTGTATCAAACTATGCCAGCCCAATTGTTCTTGTTCGCAAGAAGGATGGCGGTATTCGTCTATGCGTCGACTACAGGTTACTCAACTCGGTAACAAAGAAAGAAAGGTACCCGATTCCCGTAATAGAGGACGAGGTAGCTAGATTATCTGGACAGGCATGGTTTATCACGCTGGATTTAATGTCCGGGTATTACCAAGTGTCAATTTCAGAAGAGAGCAAACATCTGACTGCCTTTGTCACGCCGGACGGTCAGTATGAGTACAATCGTATGCCGTTTGGCTTGGCAAATGCACCAGCTGTATTTCAGAGAATGATGAACAATGTGCTGGGATCAGCGCGGTTTGATAAAGCCACTGTGTACATCGATGACTTGCTTATCTTTGGTAAAACCTCGACTGAATGCATTGATCGTTTGGAGGACATTCTAGTTCTATTACAAACGGCCAATTTAAAGCTAAATCTCTCGAAATGTAGTTTTCTACAAAACACAATAAACTACTTGGGTTACGAAATCAGCTCAGCTGGAATGAGACCCGGGGAGGCGAAGATTCAGAGCGTAATCGATTTTCCACGACCAGGAAATATACATACTGCACGTCAATTTTTAGGCCTCGTGAGCTATTTTCGTAAATTCATATGTGGGTTTGCACAACTGGCTCAACCTATCACCAAGCTACTGAAAAAAAATGCTGTGTGGGAGTGGTCGCGCGACCAAGACGAGTCTTTCGAAACACTGAAGGCTAAACTAGTTGATAGACCCGTATTAGCGATTTACGATCCCACGGCAGAAACCGAGCTCCACACTGACGCCAGCAGAATTGGCGTGGGAGGGATTTTGCTGCAACGTTCTCGTGTTGGTGAGAGTTCTCTTCATCCAGTGGCGTATTACAGTCGTCAGACGTCACCGGAGGAAAAGAATTTTCACTCCTACGAATTGGAGACGTTGGCCGTCATTTGCTCCCTTAAGAAGCTGAGAGTGTATTTGTTAGGGAAGCCGTTCAAGATAGTCACTGACTGCAGCGCACTTCGTTCGACTTTCGAAAAGCGCGATCTTATACCAAGGATTGCTCGATGGTGGTTGGCTATTCAGGAGTACGATTGCTCTGTGGAATACAGAGCCGGCACTAAAATGGGGCATGTTGACGCACTGTCCAGAAAGCCAATTGAAGACATAACGACCCTGAATCCTGAGCAATATCCATCAGTGATGGCTATAAGTGCCGAAGATTGGCTACTTACCTTACAACTAGGTGATCCTGAGCTGCTCAGGCTTCGGGAAATCGTCAGCAGTGAATTGGACCCCAAAGGTGTTGAGTACATCAAGAACAATTATATCGTAAAGGACAATAAATTGTTCAGGTGTATAGGAGGTGACAAGGAATGCTTAAGATGGGTGGTTCCAAAGGGTGCAAGATGGCAGGTGTGCAAACTTAATCATGATGATATTGGGCACGTTGGATTCGAGAAAACCATGGAACGTATGAAAAGAAATTATTGGTTTGCGAAGATGAAGCGATTTGTAAAAAAATACGTGGAAGCATGCATCGATTGTGCATACGCCAAACGGAGTGGTAATACACGCGAAGGGCTATTGCATCCTATAGAAAAGGTTGAAAAGCCTTTTCATACTTTGCACATCGACCACCTTGGGCCCTTTGTAAAATCGAAGAGGGGACATACCCACATACTAACCGTTGTAGACTCGTTTACGAAGTTTTTGTTCGTTAAATCGGTCAGGAATACAAACACGCAAAATGTGATTCGAGTTCTAGAAGACATTTTTGACACCTTCAGAGCTCCGGAGCGGCTAGTGAGCGATCGGGGTTCTTGTTTTACTTCCCACGTATTTAAAAGGTTTTGTCTTGACCGAGGAATAAAGCATGTATTAAATGCAGTCGCAAGTCCAAGGTCTAATGGCCAAGTTGAAAGATACAACAGAACGATTCTTGACTCGTTGACTGCCCAGAACCTCAGAGAAGATGAAAAGGACTGGGATAACAAGCTAGGGAAAATCCAGTGGGGGCTAAATAATACTGTTCAAAAGACGATAGGTCGATCTCCGGCAGAAGTTATGTTTGGGACGGGAATGGTAAGTGAATATAATCCGTCGTTGAACGAGATAATTATAGAAACACGTGACGACTCCTCACTGCCATTTATTCGTGGTGAAGTGAAGCGCAGAATTGACAAAGTACAAGAGGCGCAAAAACGGTATTATGATAAAGGAAGACGGCCTGCGCTCACTTATAATAACGGTGATCTAGTTAAAATCACTAAAGTCTCGTTTCAAAATAATGGCCAAAGCACTAAGCTCATGCCTACATACGAGGGACCGTTCAGAGTGGTGAAGGTCTTAGGCAACGATCGGTACAAAGTGGCACCAATTACAGGATTTGAAGGTATGAAAAACAAACGAAAGACGACGGTTGCCTCTGACAGAATGCGACCGTGGATTCATATAGCCTCTCTAGAAATCGATGAAAGTACTACTGACGTTGAGAATGATGTTAATGGTGAGGATATTATGTCGGAATAATAACTTTTATCTGTTCCATATCACTGACGTGGTAACGCTAACATTGATTTTGTTTTCAATTAATTAAAGACTAAAGTTGACAACGTAGATACACAAGTACTTACTATTTTGCTATATGATTGTTATGTGTTGTTTCAGGTCAAGCGCGAGAAAACACGGCAGTTCGTGACTTGACCTGAAACAGTTGGATAAACGGATATTACTGGTTAAATGAATTGGTTTGATAAACGGATGCTATTGGTTATATGGGTTGGTTGGATAAACTGATATTATTGGTTACAAGGGTTGGTTTGATAAACTGATATTATTGGTTACAAGGGTTGGTTTGATAAACGGATACTATTGGTTAAGTATGTTGAGTAGATAAGCTGATAGATATTATTTATATGGTTATTTTGTTTAAAACTTTGATTGTTCAGCCAGATATTTAAAGCACATATTTCACGTTACGTTAATTTAGAAAAATAAATACTTGGCCTCAATTCTCTTTATATTTAGAATAATACTTAATGATAATGTCTTCCTTGGATTATCGTGAAACAAATTGAATTGTGTCTTTAGATAACATAGACTATTCATATTATTTTTGTAAAATACCCCTCTTGCCGAGTGTAAGGTTCCACCGGGTGCGTGCATGAGGGCATGCACGTCGTCAGGACGGTCGAGTGTAAGGTTTCATAAAAATTAAAATAACGGTCATTTGGTACGCCTTCAACTGGTCACCCTAGCGGGGGTGAGCTGTCAGTTTGGAAAAAGAAAAACACTCGACAAGAGTGGGTATTCGCTATATTCGGGCACTCTGGCCGGGGTGTTGGATCGGTACGGTTGGAGATATTGGATTTGTTGGTTAAGGTTACGGTTAATGTATATAAAGTTGGATAATATAATTGTGGATATATGAAACAGTGTTTGATTATTCATGTTAGTTTACAGTTCTAAAATATGCACGACAATATCTTGTCCCACCTGTGACGCACGTATTCAATCTCTGTATTTCTACAGGCATCTTCCCAAGTGTATTCAAAAAAGCTATAGTCCATCCTATATTTAAGAGCGGGTCAAAATTAGATGTAAATAATTACAGACCTATTTCTGTTATGTCCAGTGTATCCAAAATTTTTGAAAAATTTTTGAACAAAAGGCTAGTTGACTATTTTGAGACTAATAACATCATCGCTGACAACCAATATGGATTCCGAAGAGGTAAAAACACGAAAGACGCTGTACTTGAACTTACAAACTGTATTGTCCGGAATCTCGAACGCAAAAACAAGACTGTCTGTATCTTTATGGACCTCTCTAAAGCGTTCGATACCGTATCAATACCACTCCTTCTTGCGAAACTAGAAGGCATGGGGATTCGTGGCCCAGCTCTTAGCATCTTTACGGATTACCTGACAAATAGGACACAGTCAGTTAAGATTGACAACAGCATAAGCTCTGAGCAACAAATAACGTGCGGGGTGCCGCAGGGCAGTGTGCTGGGACCTACCCTTTTCACTGGCTACATAAATAATCTCTGCAAGCTAACGATCCCTTACTGCAAAATTCTAGTGTATGCTGATGACACAGCTCTCATAATTCACGGTAACACCTGGGAGGACGCTCAAAATCTTGCTGAAAAAGCACTAGAAATTGTAATGGCATGCCTGTCGGAAAACATTTTGACCTTAAACATTACCAAGATGCATTATATCGCTTTTTCACCAAGTGTGAACGTACGTCCACCAATCAGCTCCCTGAAGATCAGAGCACACGTCTGTGGTCAGCTCCATGAAAGGTGTACTTGTCAAGAACTCTCACGTACTACTCACGCTAAGTACCTAGGAGTAACTATAGACGAAACCCTTACCTGGAGCTACCACCTGCACACTCTAACATCTCGCACTAGAAAACTCATGTTTGTCTTCAAGAGACTGAGAACAGTTGCATCACTAGAGCTCCTGAAGACTGTGTATTGTGCACTTGCGCAGTCGGTGTTGTCATATTGCATTACGTCTTGGGGTGGTACCTACGTTACCAACATGCTTTCATTGGAAAGGGCGCAAAGAGCTGTTCTGAAGGTCATGTGCGGCAAACCATGGAGATATCCTACTACTCAGTTATATATCGACTGCTCTGTGCTCACAGTGAGACAGAATATGTATGTGAAACAGGTGCTTCTTCGTAAACACATATCGCTGCCATACAACCCTACCAGTAAACGCAGGAACTACACCGTCTGTGCAATAACACGCATACGAACATCCTTCGCGAATCGTCATTACGATGCTGTCAGCTCCCGTCTTTATAACAGAGTCAACAAAACTCTATATATTTACAATCTGAATCTGATGAACTGTAAAACGACACTTGAGAGATGGTTAAAGAAATTGACTTACAATGACACAGAACAACTACTTATAATTGTCACATAACACTGACGCTTCGCGCTTTACAATTACGCAATAGTTATTGCACACTCACTCACTCACTCACTAACTTTTCACACACTCACTCACTCAACCTCTGGACCACATCAATAAAAAACGTAATTTTTAATCTATTAAATAGAAATTAAAATCCAATTCGACTAAAATCTAAAATCTAAATGACATTGATATTATGATACTATGCTGACATTATATTTTAACATTGACATTACATTGTAATAAATATAATACTATTCTTGGATCTAATTTAAAATTTATATTTAATAATCTAATTTAATGTCTAAATAATCTGTCAAAAATCTTTAATCTTTAATATGTCAAATCGTAGTGTTTTTTTTATTTTTATTATCTCTAACTTTAGACTATATAATAAATTATTTTAATATGTATGCTGAAATATAATGAACATGTATGTAAATTAAAATTCTTTAAAACAGTAACAATGACGAAGTGTACTAAACAAATAAACACTCAATTGATTTATAAACGGAAGGACTAATCCCCAAGACACAGGTGTTTCTACACCTAGTTTGGGTATTAGTGCGATATTAAATAGAAATGTACCGATTACTGAATAAAATAATTTAGAATTTTTGAATTTTTTGAATTTTAGAAGTTTTTACCTTTGCCATTTCATTCATTATAACGGCGTATATGATGTTCCGGCCCAGCTGAGTTCCTTTAAGCCTGGTACCGTTACACAGTCCCGGTGCATCGAGGTTTCTCATCAGAAAGACCGGAACACTAACTTTTAACTTAACGCTATGAGATGGCACTCCGAAACTACAGGGAGTTTAGTAACTCTATGAGATGATTATGTGGTGACTTGCTCTGTGTCCATCACACTATCAACCAAAATTATTCTACAACCTCTCCATCCACTTATGCTTACATTTTTTGGTGATTTGAATAACAAAGGCGCTAAAGAGGCTTTTTTCCACAATTAATCTTTGTTGTTCAGATAAGTTTCCAGTCCTAAATAAACTCGGTTCATAAGATTGTCTGTTGTATGAACTTCGTTACAAAATTCGCTACTACCTAACGTTATGAGACCATTTATGTCAGTCACAATTCGATCATCCTGGATGTTAAGAAAGTTAGCTGCGTAGTTATCTGCCTCTGTATCGTTATGTGCCTTGTGCGTTATGTAACTGCATTCTCTTATATTTGTAATCAGATTGACTGTTTTTAAAAACTGCCATAAGATTAAGGTTCTTAAAATTGCTTGGATTGCTTAGATCCGGCTGGTGTACCTTCAAGAGCTTCTATGGCTCTTATATGCGACATCGTGCATTCGTCCCTTACCAATAATTTGTATTGTTGTAGCTTTCGTGCACGGTCACTGTTTTTACTTATATTGAAAATTGGAGTATCTTCTTCAGCCAAGTTCAGTGGAAGTTTCAGAACTAAATGTGCTGTTCGTCTGCCATTATACAACGTGACAGCAATGTCTCATGATGCTACCGATGCTAACACCCTTGTTTTTTCGTATTTGAGCTAAGAGCAGATTCAAAAGAAAAGTCCCCCTCCTTGGGAATCAAAAAAAAAAACAAACCACCTTGGACCACGACTTTCGATCTGCAGCAAAATTTTATTGAAATCTGTTCTCTGTTTGGGTTCAAAATGGAATATGAGAGATCAGTTGGTGTTATGAGAGGTCAGTTCAGTTGCAGTGAATTGGCATCGTAATTCAGCACGCTTTAGACAAGTGTTTAGCAATTGTTTCCCTGTGAAAAATATGCTAAACACTTGTCTAAAGCGTGCTTAAATCTTTTGTGGTAAGACGGTAAACCTCTTAGAATAACTATACAGTTGAGTAGTTGTTCTAAGAATAAACCTTTATAAAATTTTACCAAGATCCGTTTAGCCGTGATAACGCGACAAACATTCAGACAGAGAGACAGAGCTACTTTCGCTTTTATAATATTAGTAAGGAAGTAAGAAGAAGGATATTTACACCCTGCCCAAGAATGGAGCCATCCTCCTTATTTCCTGAGAACAACAATCTAGACATCTTCAAGGCTACAGTGAACAGAATTCTTCTAGATCAACGTGGTCCATCTTTAGCCACACCGTCGCTTACCATCAGGCGAGTTGGTAGCAAAACGGAATTTAAACGGGAGTGGTAGGGAACGTGGTGGAATTTTTGTGAAAATCTATAACACCCCGAAAGAAGTTGCAGGCAAAAGCTAGTTAGGTAATAAAATTTATTTGCCCTTGCCCCTGTCTGTGTTTCCGCAGCATTTAAATCTTGGAATGTTCAAGTTATTACTGGGCAAACGTGCTCCAACTTCGACCGCATCATCGCTTTCCATCAGGCGAGATAGTAGTCAAACGTTAGACTTGTCCGATATAAAAAAAAATAAAAAAATTATAGTCAACTACCAACGAATAATGTGTCTATAATACTTTTTACAGATTTTGAAAGGCGTAGAACGTATGACGCGGTGGTCCTATTTCTTGTATACGAGTCTTTCCTTCACATGCTGCGCTAGTTTTGAGTTAATTACAGTCGTTCACAACCTTCAAAACCATGAATCCTTCAACAATTTGACCACTAGACTGGAAACCCTAGTTCACTTTTGGCTGCCTTTTGATTATGAATTTAACTTCACAAACTGGGCATTAGTGCAAGTAATAATGGTTTACAGTGGGTATACAGCGATTTTTGTCTTATCTTTTTTTGATATGTTGAACTTGACCGTTATGTTCCATATTATTGGACATATCCGAATATTAAAGTACCGTATACAAACAACATTTAATCAAAATATGACTCAAGAACAAATTAAACATAATCTTATTAAATTAAGCCAATACTATACTTTTATAAAACAGTAAGTATTAAGGTGTATTGAATTTTCAATACTTAATGCAATGTTTGTCATTAAAGTTTTTATTTTTTGCAGATGCTTGAAAACTACAGAGTGTGGTTTTGGACTTAATGTGTCTACTATTTACTTACACAATTTAATCGGTGGGGGTCTATTTATTTATCAAATAATGACATCGGGAAATGTGAGTAAATCTATTATTTAAAATATTATCTTTACTTCTATAATTACTAATATTATAAAGAGGAAAGATTTGATTGTTTGTATGTTTGTTTGCATTGAACAGGCTCCGAAACTACTGAACCGATTTGAAAAATTCTTTCACTGTTGGGAAGCTACACTATCCCCGGGTGACATAGGCTATAAGCTATACCCGTGCGAAACTGGGGTGGACAGCTAGTGTATAATGAATAGAAATAAATTCTGATTATAGTCCTAGAAAATAAAAACCACGTTTCAAATAGTGAACAGATTCAACTTACAAGTGATTTTGTTTATCAGGATATAGTAGCAATATTCTCATATGGACTTCTGATACCAATAGACATGGGAATCATGGTTATCATGTCAATAACGCTAGAAAACGTTCGTATAACGGTAAGTACCTACCTAAATAAACATTAGGGTAATAATAAATGTTTGGGGGATAAGCGTGGAGACGTACTTGTCACATCCCCTGCAGGCCCGTCAGTATTTTAATCCTTTTAGGTACTGATAGAACCTCATCTCCACTTTAAGCACCCTAAGATGAAAAGGCATCTTCAGACGCCTGCATGACTACCCTTCCGTATAAGCATGTCGCCAAATGGTGACGATTGTGTTAACGTGTGCCACCACTACTACGGAAGCACCAGTTTCCCTTCTCCAGGTTTCTTCAGGTGACGTGCTGCTCTTAAAGAAGACTGTGTGTCCGAGTGAAAGAAAAAAGAGCGGCAGTTTATAGATGTGAAAAGTGGTCGTTGGGTTCAAGGAGACCCGGTGAAACGGCTGACCGCTGGCCACCCACGGGATAGTAGGAGACCCGAACCAGGGGATTTCTTTCAACCTCCACTCTGGGAGGCTGTCCCACCCTCCGGCGCATAATCCTGTGGAGTAGCTGTCGTGCTGGAGTAGGAGACCGGAGTGGATCCCGACAGTTGATTCCAGGGGGAAACTGGGGCCTTCCGTCCACACCCCCACAAGTTACTACTCTGTATTTATAAGCTGCTTATAGCATTTTTTGTGAGTGTTATAAATTTACATATTGTACACTTGATCATAAATACGAGTAGGTACGTATTTTAATGAGCAATATTTTGTATGCCTTGTTAGTCTCGCCCCTATTTAAGATAGAAATAATATTTCCCCAACAGGCAGATAACATCTCCGATTTGGTATACGAAATCAATTGGGAAAATATGACAATACCAAACCAGAAACTGGTCCTGATGCTGTTAACTCAAGTCCAGCCCACTCTTGAGTTTAATGCTGCGTTTGATATCAAGACCGGAGTGCAGCCAGCACTAAGCGTATGTATAAATCTAAGACTTAAGGGAATGTCCACATCTAGGCTTAGGTTCAACTTGCACAAATGGCTATTAGACCGTTGTTATTACTCTATTGACGAATATCTGAATGTGTACTGTGGAATTCCCATACGACAGACTGGGTCTTGACTGGACTCTCTAAATGGGATAATTGTATGTGTTTTTTCATGACACTGACATCTACAATAATGCCTTTTGTATCGAGGAGTCTGAATTATGTACTGGGGGGGTTAGACAAGACCCACATTCTGTCAGCGTTAACGCCTGCGGAAAGATGAAATTGTATTTTATTTATTTTATCTTTATTCGAGACCAACAGCACAAAAATATATACATAAGTATTAAATAGTTATTTTAAAGTACAGCCATTAATAGGTCAGTAATAGTGTTAGGAACAATGTCGAAAATCACTACTAAAAATCATATATGTGTTGCATACTAAGCGCTAAATAACTTAAGCTTCATATGAAATGTACACGTATGAATATGACATTGACAATGACATTAGCTTTAGAGAAATTATCTCATGCTAATGTCATTTTCATACAATTTCATCTTTCCGCAAGCGTGAACGCTAACAGAAAGTGGCTCTTGTCTAGACCCCCAGTTTTGTGTTTTTTGTTTGTTTCGTTTTCTTTAAGCTTAGTTTGTGACTTTTATAACGATTTGCATGCCTCACCGAGGAAAGATTAAGTTCAATTGAGTATAATTTTGTAATGGCCCTTTTTTCTACATGACTGTGTTTTGGGCAAATAAATTGAATTGAGACCATGTTCTATGTACATTACATAAAAATATTGGTCTGAAAATATTCCTATATTCAATAAGTATTATTTTGTCTTTCAGATAATCAAAACGACGTTTTCATATTACGTGATGATAAAATCAAGTATGTAAGCAAGCACCAAGCAATTAGAAACTTTAAATTTTTTATCGAGGTACACTTCATACTAATATTACAAATTTTAATGCGAAAAGTTTGTTGATTTGTTTGTTCCTCTTTCACGCAGCAACAGAGCAACGGATCGACCTGATTTTTTGCATGAATATAGTTTAAGAGCTGGAGAGTCACATATGCTACTTTTCATCATCATCACCATTTTTATCACTACGCGGGTGAAACCGCGGGGCGTAGCTAGTTATGTAATAACACTAATAAAAGATGACAAAATAATAATGTAATTTGATAAATTTATTTATTTGTTTATTTATGTACATATATTTATTTTAATTAAGGTAATTTTGATATGATTCCAACTATATATACTTTTCTTGTTGTAATTATAATAAATGAAACTGTTGTAAAGTGCTTTTCATGAAAGAAGTCCCACGGCAAACAGCGGAACTAAATTTCCATGTTGTAGTTGTCAGGTGTTGTTACTGTGTTTGGACGCTAGTGAGATTTTTATTAATTTTCCATCGTTAAAGAGTCGTGTACGATGCCAAAAGTTGTTAAAGTTCTACTCGAGAAATGATACTGATAGTGATTGATACGCGATGACAGCGCCGCGTCTGCGGGACTTCTTTCGTGAAACGGACTACATACAAAACAAAAACAGTATTTTTTTATTACCAAGAAAAACGCAACTACATACTATACAATTCATGAATAAAACTTGGATGCTTTATATGGTCCCTGACAATGTTTGAGAAATTGTAAATATAGATTTCAATACTCTAATTCGGTATGTAAAGTTTTTTTTTTTTGTATTTTTTTATATTTTTATTTCGTAGATAAGGCTATTTTAAGAAACTAATTTCAATATTTTTGTTTTCTATTGACTAGTTATTTTACAATATTTTTTTGAAAATTGAAATTATGTGACGTCACCATATAGCACAAAATTTCGTTACGTTGAGAAGCCTAAAAAGCACCCCATATTGGCAGCCCTGAAAAAAACCAGACAGTCGAGCCACAGAAATGAAAAAATATTCTATTCTGTGTGACGAACAGTGTGTCAAATGTATAATATTTTTATTCTTAAAAGGCACAGAAAATAAAATGCTACAATGTGACGTCATTTAGAGGACAATTAAAGTCGAATGAATTCTTAGTTTCATGTTAAAATAAATGGCATCTTATCGTTTTAAAAGGTCGGAGTAGAAAAATAAGGGTTGGTAACATGAAATCTCGAAATGGTTTTGGAATTGGCATAGGTAAATTTTTTTTAGCATACCGAATTGTGTCATGAAAAAATCACAGATGGCATTATCGATTGTTTTTTTTTACAATATTTATTACCCACCTTTTCTCATCATTATCATCATAATCAGCTAATAGTCCACTGCTGGATATAGGCCTCTCCCAAGGTAAACCACTCAGCCCGATCTTCGGCTTTACTTTTTTTTATAGTTGCTAGGAATTTGACAACGAGTCACCTTTAGTTAATAAACAATGTGATCGAAGATGGCAAACACACCTAGCCAGAATAGGAACTAAATACGAAAATATGTTTTATCTGTACTATACAATGACGGTACTATATACCTACCTATTCTTATACAGAATAATAGAAAGTGGCTGCGCTATTTTCTGCGTAAAAATAATTACGTCCGATTCGTCTAGAGCTAAACACTTGCAGATCAACTACTTAACAAAACTTTCTCTTACAAACAAGAGTTCAGATGCCACTAAAGATGCCGTCGATAGTACTCCCCTAACATTGTTGTTTTCCTCTAGACGTTTATAGGGAATAAATTCAGTGCTTTACGCGCTGAGATGTTGACACCTACACGTTTTTACGCCTCTGATAATATTGGGGTGAGGGTGTCTTGCTTTTATAGTGGCTTGTTATAAGACGTGATAGTAAATTAGGAACTAGTGTTATGGGACGCCTTTATTGAATTTTTTGCCAAAAAAAAATTTGGTTCTATTATCATGTTTAAATTTTTTGCTTGCGATAAAAATAAAACTGAATGTTCTTTAGGAGAAGTAAGTCGAGTAATTGAAATAAAAGAATATGTAAGCTTGGATTTTGTTTTAGCAAAAAGCTTGATTAAGCACCTTAGCTTCTATTTTCACACGATTTTGATCCGCAAAAACTTGCAAAGCCATACTTACTTTTAAAGTTTTTGTAGTTTTTTCTTCTATGGTGGGTAAATTATAATATCAATTTTTCTCAGTATTGTTTTACAATTTCTGTTTTAGTTATATACCATTAGTCACTCGAGAAGGTAATGAAGTATTTTTTTTACTATTATTTTAAATAACACGGTATAAGTAGATAGTAGTTAAGTTATAAAATTCATTACGGCTAAAACAGCCGCTTTTATTTAATCTGCTTTTTGTAACGTATACAATACGTTATATACACGACTATCGGAGTAATTTTTTTATTTACTCATCTCGTATCTATAAAGGTACCCAAAATACAGGCTTAGCCTAGTAGTATGGAGACTACCGGTTTTTTTTGGGTTTCTCATATTGTGTATCTCTGTTGTTAATTTTTATGTGCTCTTTTTTGAAAATAAATTTGTTATCATTAACATTATCATTTTTGTTAAGCTGTTGTTTTTTAACGAGAGCGCTGTTTCTGACCTGTATTAAGGCGTAGAATAATTTAAATTTCAAATACATTTTGCACATGTCATGCTTATGACCTTTAATTATATGCTTGATTAATTAGTAAACTAAATGATAAAAATACATAGCAAAATATAATTTCAATGTTATTCTTCGATCAAAATTACTTTTTCAAGTATAGGCTGTATAGCTTGAAATACAGTAAAAGAAAAACGACTCCACAGGCTTTAAAATCTAATTGAAACAAAGTTAGTGAAGTTTGTACCCTTTTCATTTATACAATAAAACTGTGGATGGCCGTGAGTACTGAAGTGGTTTGTAAGTTGTAAAGTTAATCAACTTCATACAAAAACGTATATTATGATTTCTCATTGGACTTTTTGCAAATTTTTATTTTTGCGGTTGACAGTGTAGACCAGGGATGTAACGGAGGTAGTTTTATAGGAACCGAAGGCGGAGTCGGAGTTTTTAAATTTGCTTTATCGGAGTCGGAATCGGAGTCGGAGGCAACGTGTGGCGGAGGTGAACGTGTCGTGTGCGTAACAAATTAACAACAAGTGAAAAAATAATTGACGATAGAGTGCACGTAGTGGGAGTCGGGGGGATTCCCCGCGCGACATGTATGAACCTGTTCAATATAACAGTCGACACAGGCCACCGCCGCCGCTATTATGTTACGACCTCCGATTAAAACTTTCGATTTAAAAGTGTCGGAACCGAAGTCGGAACCGAAGGTGTAATAATAATCGGAAGTTCCGACTTAACGGAACCGGAGTCGAAGCTCCGTAACATCCCTGGTGTAGACGTTTGACTACAGGTGAGGTCACTCGATATTAAGTGATGGTGTAGCTCTTAGATCAGACAAACAAGCGAGATAATCCCTTAGTACAATTATCATTCGTGTTCAAATGTCTGTGTTTTATACAATTTTAAGGGTTCCGTACCCAAAGGTTAAAAACGGGACCCTATTACTAAGCCTACATTGTCTGTCTGTCTGTCTGTCCGTCCGTCCGTCCGTCCGTCCGTCCGTCCATCCGTCCGTCCGTCCGTCCGTCCGTCTGTCCATCCGTCCGTCCGTCCATCCGTCCGTCCGTCCGTCCGTCCGTCCGTCTACCCGCCCGAAGTCCGTCCGTCCGTCCGTCCGCCCGCCC
Organism: Agriopis aurantiaria; assembly: GCA_914767915.1. Classification (NCBI taxonomy): domain Eukaryota; kingdom Metazoa; phylum Arthropoda; class Insecta; order Lepidoptera; family Geometridae; genus Agriopis; species Agriopis aurantiaria. Next base: position 5,440,572 of record OU611987.1, read on the forward strand.
GCCCACAGACACTACAGATGTTAAAAGGTAGGATATATAGACAGAGCGTAGGCCTAGTAATGGGTCCTGTTGACACCCTTTGGGTACGAAACCCTAAAAAGCGTTGAATAGAGATGGAATAAAGTTGTTGTTTGGTTAATGTCGATGGTGGTTTGTTGACAAAGCACCTAAAACTGGCTGCATTCCCACGTTGAACGTACAGTTAAATTATTTTTGCGAAGAATGAGCCAGCTATCTTAAACCTGTAGCTATTTTGTCTACTGCATTGTTTGTACTGCGAAAGTATCGCCGACTCATCAATCCCTGCTTGATTTCAATGAAGCTGTTTCTTATTCAGAGAGTTTCGTTAAATAAGGAACCTTATTAATTATCAATAGGGATACTATTGAGGTCGGAACGCTTTGAGCTTGATTTATTATGGGAATATATTAAGTTGTGAATACGGAATCGTATTTGATACGTAAACTCGTATTGCGTACTTATGTCTATTTTGATTAGAATAAAAAAATAACATTTTATATTGAAGTCTCAGGTCAGAATAACATGGGAGTAAGTTTGCGCATAAAGTTGATTAAGTTGACGTTGTCGTAATTTGTTTGTGGACAATGTTAGTCTATTGGCGTCACTAACAGTGAAAATAAGAGAGTGGGTAAAACATGGAGACATGGTACATTAACGATAATTGTATTAAGGCATATCTCCGTTTATTAACTAAACAAAATACATGCTGCGGCGTGCGGCATTACCACGCTGAATGGCAATGCTTATGCGTTGAGCCAGAAATACGCCAGAATTTTGATCACCAGGCGCTCTAAAAGATTTTTGAAAATGAGGTAAGCTCAAGGCCCAATGTCTCAACCCCAAACGCCTCAAATATGTAAACACTGCCGAGGTTAGCATATTTGCGTCGCTTGTGCCGCTCTGCCGTATTGGCAGCCGCACCAGCCCTACTTTGTGTCTCAGGAAGGTGTGACGGCGCCAAAGTCACATAAATCGCGTCCCGTACAATGGGCCGCCTCAACCTCCAGGGAACAATTGTCATACCATCAGGCCTCTTTCCATCTCTTTCCCCTTTATCTCCCTTGTTTGCCTGATCTAAGATTATACCACGGATTATTATAGGTACTACATTTTATACTGAGATATTTAACGGTTCCTTTGGGAGAGCGGGTGATACCGTAGGGCTCAGCTAGTTATTTTATATACTAGCTTCCTTTAACAAATCGCATTACGGAACTTAAGGCACCTACCGCATACATTTCCTGAGATGGAATCGTAATACCCTTACCATTTCTGAGGTAATCTGTACCACTAATCTTATTGCGTACACGGTGTGGTTACGAGAATGTAAATCAAATTGTACCTCGTTACAGCCTTACGCACACCTACAAAACTATCTATAATCACTACACAGAGCTGTATTATTAGATGAAATAATCAATTTTAGGTATTTATCTGGATTTTCGGGCATAAAACGAAAAAATAAAGCCGTAATTGTCAAAAGTAAACCATAACATTAAAATTGTTATTTTGTTGACATAAATCATTCATCATCTTCATTAGCATATATATAATGAAATCTAATGAAATAACACTTTTAAAATAAAAAACGTACACTCTTGTAACTGGACATTTTGGTAGGTTCATCGTCATCATCAGCTAGAAGAAGAAGGGGAGGGAGGTCTATGTTCCACTGCTGAACATAGAACTCCACACTGATCGACAGCCTGCCATCTGCATCCACTGAATGCCCGCGACTCTCACAATATCGTCGGTCCATCTAGTGGCATCTAGTCCATCTAGTACCTACACTGCGTCTTCCGGTTTGTATTCTCCAACCAATTTAACGAAATCCACTCTCAAATTTTCCCGTCGAGAGTTTTACGAAAAACTACTTTTGTAAATTGGAGGTAATAAGTTGATGAAGTCATTATTTTCAATAAAAATACAGATCTATTTATTACAGAAATAAAATTTTCTATACGAATCAGAACGCCAAAAATCCAGTTTTCGTTGCTTTTTTAGTCAAATATGTGATAGAGTTCTTAAGCTTGGTTCAATCATCCATAATGGATAAATGTTCAAATGTCTCCATGTTTCACCCACTTTTGACACAATACAGCTAAAACAACAAAAAAAAAAAAACTGTATCTAACTGTAACACCCCGTTTCTGAAAGCCTGTTGAATCCTACTAATATTATAAACGCGAAAGTTTGTATGTATGGATGTATGGATGTTTGTTCCTCTTTCACGCTGCAACAGAACAATGGATCGACCTGATTTTTTGCACGGGTATAGTTCAAGAGCCACAAAGTGGCATAGGCTACTTTTCATCATCATCGACATCATCACCATTTTTCATAACTACGCGGGTGAAACCGCGGGGCGCAGCTAGTTTAATATATTGCCAAACTAACATAATGTCAAGTGACTGATTGGCTGTTGTTTTTTCGTTCAACCAATCACGTCAGCTGACATGAGATTCAACAAAGTGTTATTTAATTTTTGTGTTGATCAGCCTTTCAGACACTGGGTGTAAGTTAGAAGGCTTAAGCTGCCATTTCCATACCAAATCAATTAAGCCGTTACGGAGTTGTGTGGGAACAATTAAACAAACAGACTCACATGCATACTCACAAATTTGAGTGTGAATGCCATTTATAGACCAGCAGAATTTTTTTTGCGTTTTCTTAGCTTTGTCCCATAGTAAAAATGGTTTTAAATGATAAGTGCAACGACATCCTTTCGGCTGACTACTACCGTTCCGTATAACCATAATTATGTTATGTAGTATGATTAGTTTGCGTCGGCTGCTTCTAACGTTTTCCTCTCCCTAGTCTCTCTCACTTTATATTTGCCGTCCGGTTCACAAACAATAATAACAAATAAATCTTATCGTTCGTTGTTTACCTACCGTCAAGAGGACGTCATGTTTGTCGTTTTTCCAATAGATTTCCACTAACAAGACAAATAGATACGCTTGGCACCGACCAGGCTACGGTGGATCATATTTCGTTTCAGTCTAGATAAACAGGAAATTGCAAACTGTTGTTTATGTTGACGCTTTGTTTCGAGTAAATTTGTTTTAAAATTCAATGGCAGTTCATTTGAAGATGTCCATTTGTGCTAATATAGGGACTATAAATTTAGTATGCTGGGTAAGACTACTCATTGTATCAGAATCAGTTGCCAAAGTACGAATATTCACGTGCGTAAAATACTTATAGGAATTCCAAACAAAATTTGAATTTTAAAGATATTTTTTTTTGGTACAAAAATTACTATTAGATACAATACATATTTACGCTAGTATAATATATTCCGAAATTCAGCTGCAGAAAGACGTTGATGATATTTTGTTTTTGGGAAGTTTTCTTAATAAGCCCGTTACAAACATATATACATAGACGGCCAAACTCATAAGCATCTCTTTGCCGTAGTAGAGTAAAATTCACTTAGATGACAATTATGTAGATTAATTTAAGTGTGAGAACTGAAATAAAGCCAAAATGTCTATCTTGCTAAGAATTCCAAGTGACCGCACTACTTAAACTCAATTCCCTCCTTCAGTATGTGGCTGGGAATCTTGAAGCATCATCTTGTTTGTACCCTCAAATATATTGCAACACAAATATTACTTAATCCTGTTATACAAAGAATGCTTCTGACATTTCAATTACTGTTTATCTCTGAGCTTGCGTTCTACAATTACAGTATAATAAAAGCAGTAAATCACATCCATCTTGTGCGTGCTTACCAGTAATACTGGCCAGTACCTACATAAAAATTAAATTCGGAAGTTCGACAAAATGAAAATGCAGTTTTGGAATCAGACAAGGACAACGAAACTGTCAACTAGAAATGCGAGTAATTGCTGAAACGAAGTGATTTTAAAAGAAAATTGGCCATGAAAACCGCTGCAGCAGTCTGCTCCATGCCTACCCTTCCTTGCTTCGACTCGGCACTATTGGCCGCTAAACCATTGCAGCTGCCCTACTATGCGTCATTCTCCTCCTTGCTCAATTCGGCGTGATAGCCGCTAGTGACCACAGCTACCTACTCCTACTTTCCACCAGTGTTAATACGTACCTACTGTTTTATTTTCTTCCAGTGCTATAAATAGATTATAGTGAAATTAAAACTTTACGTATTATTTGAAATGTGTCTTTTTTAGCTGATTGAATCAGGCGTTACTTTGCGAAAGATCATCTTCAAAACTGTTTCATTGATGAGGCTCTCTTTTGTATTTTTGCGTGTATTTAGTGTAGTGTTTCGTGTGCGATTCCATATTGTAATTGATATGACCTTAAAGTGGAAATGCATAAGAAATTCGACAACAAAACAGTCTCCTACTTGTCTTAGTTCGAACCTGGAATTCCTTCCTACCTATCTCTAAACTGTGACTTACCCTCGTAACTGGTGCGCTAGGTAACTAGTCTTAGTTAAATAGTAAGATAATGTTATGTTATTCTTATGTTATTTTTTGTTTTTTAATTTCTTCTTATTTTTTTTATAAGTTTCGTTCACTTCTACCATGGACAAATACAGTTCCTATATGTGAAAACTTTTCATTAGCCTTAAGTTATATATATAATTAATTATAATGTTTTTTTAATTAGCTGTTTGTTTTCCGAATATAATAAAATAAAATAAAACCAAAATGCTGCGTACATTTTTTTACTTGCTGTTTTTCAAATGCTAGTAATTAATTTAAAAAAAACGCGTGTATGTAAGTTATGTTACTGTCTTCTTTTGTAGTGCGACGATAGAGTTCACGGTGATATTGTGATAGTGATCACTGATAAATGTGTTGAACTTCGAAGCTATGATGTACAAAAATGAAAAATTTGTGACTAAAAATAAAAAATAAATTAATAAATAACTTACAAATTTAAAGGTTCTTTTAGGCGTTTTGATAGATGTTTGCTTTAGGTACAGCACCTACTTTGCAATTGCTTAAATCATTTGTCAACTTTTACGAGATCAACGCCATTAAGTTGTTATTTCATAAATGCTGAAATTACAGGCCAATAGCAATCACTTCCCTACTCTGTAAGGTGACGGAGCGAGTGATCAACTCTCAGCTTCTGGGATATCTAGAAGATCACGGACTGATAAGTGACCGCCAATACGGTTTTCGACACGGTCGATCTACAGGTGATTTTTTAGTGTATCTCACTCACCGTTGGGGAGAAGCTATCGAGAGCAGAGGCGAAGCTCTGGCCGTTAGTTTAGATATCGCTAAGGCGTTTGATCGGGTTTGGCATAATGCACTTCTTGCAAAATTACCATCTTACGGTTTACTTGAAGGGCTTTGCAAGTGGATTGGTAATTTCTTGAATGGTCACTGCATAAAAGCAGTCGTCGATGGCTCTTGTTCTGCGACCATGACGATTAATGCCGGTGTTCCACAAGGGTCTGTGCTATCACCCACGCTGTTCATCCTGCATATCAATGATTTGTAGCAAATTAGCAATATTCATTGTTATGCGGATGATGCTCAATATTCAGGCAATGCAAACGCTTGTAAGGACGAGGTTATTGTAAGGAGAGCAGAGCTTGTGTCTTCAGTTGAGTGCTCTCTTGATCAAGTAACTGACTGGGGCGTGCAAAATTTGGTGCAGTTTAACCCCACTAAGACGCAAGCTATCGCTTTCACTGCAAAGAAGAGCCCATTCACGGGTTCACCCTGTTTTCAGGGCATTTCTCTCACCCTGTCGACAAGCATCAGCATTTTGGACGTCGACATTTCTAGCGAGGTTCAGTTTAGGAGTCACTTGAAGAGCAAAGCTGGGGTAACGTCCAGAAAACTCGGTGTACTCAATAGAGCAAAGCGGTACTTCACGCCGGGCCAGCGTCTTTTATTGTATAAAGCGCAGGTACGGCCGCACATGGAGTATTGCTCACATCTCTGGAATGGCGCATCGAAGTACCAGCTCGATCCTCTTCACTCCTTGCAGAGAAGAGCCGTTAGACTTGTCGATGATCCGAACCTATCTGGTAAGTTGGAGCCGCTGAGCTTGCGCAGAGACGTTGGTTCGCTCAGCTTGTTCTACAGATATTATAACGGGGAATGCTCTGATGAACTTTTTGACCTTATCCCCCCATCCCGGTTTTACCACCGAACCAGCCGCCATCGCCAAAATTGCCATCCGCACATTATAGATGCGTGGAAGACTCTCACTGTTCGATTTGATCGATTGTTTCTGCCACGTACCTGTAAGTTGTGGAATGGCTTACCACCTTCGGTTTTTCCTCCGAAATATAATTTGGACTGCTTCAAACGAAGAATAGAGTCCCCATAGGTAGGCAACGCACTGACAATGCCCCGGGTATTGTAGGTGTCTATAGGCGGCGGTGACCACTTACCATCAGGTGGCCCGTTGCTTGTTTGCCACTTATTCTATAATAAAAAAAATATATAATGTAGCTCCAACATAGAAATTCGCTCTAATCTTTCAGAATGACTTATTATTGGGAATTATTGACAAAATTATCTGCCATTTTAGATTTTAGTTTTCACATTTTACACTTAGGACTATACGCACTTAAAATAACTATTTTGGTGTTTTTTTTTTCTTAAAATATAAGTAAGCCGGACGTCATAACCACACTGCTGCATATTTTTCTTTTCAGACACGTGCCCGTTTAGAAATGAACAATTTTACTGCAGTAGGTAATCTCATTAATGGCCACAAATAACTTTGAATGCTTAAATTTATGGCGCGTAAATGTTTTACGTACATTTTTTATAGTACCTTTCAAGAAAATAACAGGCGTTTCAAGATAAAGCGCTTTTCTTATTTTTTCCCCGTCCAATACGGGGAATGTATTCTCTAGACCCGGCAAATGGGATGGTGTAAAAAGCCTTTCCAATCTGAGCCTCTAAAAAGAATAGAATAAACAATACCTCTGAGGAAGTTCTCTTATTATTTAAGAGGCATTTATGTTTAATGCATGAAGTAGGTGGGATTTATATACGAATTCGAAAGAGCTTGTATAATTTCGGTGATTGCGCTTCTGCACTCTGGTTTATTTGGTAGGTTTCATGCTTATTGCCTCTACCATAAACATGGGTGAAACCAACCAATATGCGTATGACGGTAAAGAAAGCGTAGTGGGCAATGACTGATTGCGCAAGAGCTTCATGACTTTATTCCACCCAGGACAAGTAGGAGGATTGCACAATACCACCCCTTGTAACCCCTCGTGGAAATTCCAAAGTTTCGTAATCAACGATTTAGCTCGTTATTTATGATACGCACTGCCCAAGAATGGAACTCCTTGCCGTCCTTCTTGTTTCCTGAGAACTACTATCTAGGCATCTTGATTAAATAATTTTTTTCGAGATCAACTTGTACCATCCTCGGCCACACCGTCGCTTACCATCAGGCCAGTTGGTGGCCAAACGTAGATCTATTCTATATATAGAAGAACCCTATTTTTTAGTAAACAGTCACGGGCATCCAGTGGATGCAGTTGGCAGGCTTTCGTTCAGTGTGGAGTTCTAAGGGTGAGGCCTATGTTCAGCAGTGGGGGTCTTTTGGCTGATGATAATGTTGTAGAAGTTTTTTTGACGCTACATAAATCATCTCTTACATATGGATATTGAGCAATAATGGTGATTATGCCTATAGATACTGCTATACTTTTTGACTGCTAACCGCATTATATTATGGAAATCAGCCCGAAAGAAGTCGTAACACGAATATCTATGTCATAAATTAAATTCGTGCAAAAAATACTGTATCGTTATACAGAGCTATAAATTAGGCTTGTTATAGCTGTATGATAAATACGTGATACAGAATAGGAAAGGGCAGCTGGTGACAAACACACTTCCTTATTTAACTTCCTGCTCAAATTTTAGTATATAAACTGAGGTAGTGTTCATATATTTTTAGGGTTCCGTACCCAAAGGGTTAAAACGGGACCCTATTAGTAAGCCTACGATGTCGGTCTATCTATATGTCCGTCTGTCCTTGTAACGGCGAACAACCATTATGTGCAAAACAAGGTGAACGCGTGCGTGCATTTTTTGTGATGAGTCAGTAAATAGGTACCTATTTACATTCATTTTGGATGTATCTATTATTTAGTCTAAGTTTGGTTATTTAATTTGCTCTGTTTTCTTTCATTCCTTTGTAATTATACTTCTGTTTCCTTGTATCCTGTTGAGGGTAGGTAGTGCGAAAGTTAGAAGTCACCGACTAATAATATATCACGTGGGTTTGCGATAACATTGTCCATAGGGATTTATGTTGTTCGATCTCACTCGATACTGTTAGCCAGAGATGCAATCAGGTTACAAAAATTGGGGCAAGTTTAAAAATAACATGTCCAACCACAATCTTATCTACGCTACCGTTGCAGTGATCTACTGCAAAACATATTTAATTAATTTTCTTTGGAGCATCATAGTACGGCCAATGATAAGAGTAAAATGAAATAGGAATATCTTACCAATCAAACGTGGTGTATTGGGTGATAATATTTTTGTTGTAATGTTTATGTTATCCTTGTTTTGTGGTATTTTAATAAAGAGTTTTGTATTGTATTTTTTTGATCATATAACTTTAGTGAACAACCGTGATAGTTTAAAACAGTGTTTTGTATTTTTTTGTATTGTATTGAAGTAAAATAAATAACTGGCCGAGATACGCATATGGTAGGGTTCCATTTCCCGTAGGCAAAGTCACATAAATGTAGTCACAATCATAGTAAGTTCAGAAATTGGTGGTTACAGAAAAAAAATCCAAAGAACGAAGCTCATTTCAGATGTGCATCATAACAACCTATAAAATTAACTTTAGATGTTTTAGTCAAAAATAAAACTATTTGAGAAACGTTCTTTGTTAAGACAATTTTACGGAAAAGATCTTTGAGCTAAAACGTCTTGAATTTAAAACAGTTTTATCGCTATAACTCAAAAAGTTATAATCATAAAATGTTCGAAATAATTATCAATGGAGGTTTGTAATATGAAATATCAGCAAAGCAAGTTACAAGTTTCTATATGCTAACTTTATGCCATTTTGGCGGGTAAAATAAACACCTATTCAAAGTAAAGACACACAAAAAGTAAAGACCTATTCAAAGAAACAAAACAAAAAGCACACATGCTTTAACAAGGACTTTGTAACATGGTCGAAACGTCGAGCGAGGGCACTATTTTAACTTAATAATAATAATTAGTGATAAGTCCCGATAGCCAGTTAAAATCTAAATGTGTGTTCCGCTAGGATTGCTTGAGAGCCTATTCGTATTCCAGGCTAGGCGTGTTTGCCATTTATGATCGTACCGTCACTTAACATCAGATGAGCTATGGTCAAATTCCTTGCTTATCAGCCATGATAAAAAAATAACATAAAAAAACTGTCACATAAACTGTAGCATTTTTTTATTAATGCAAGGTTTCAAATAAAATGACACTCGTAAATAGAGATTGTAGTAGATTCATCGTCATGATCAGTCAGAAAACGTCCGCGGAGGAGGCTCCTTAGAACTCCACACTGAACGACAGCCTGCCATCTGCATCCTCTGGGTGCCCGCGACTCTCACAATGTCGTCGGTCCACCAAGTGGGAGTAGGTAGTAGGTAGACCACCTACGCTAAAACCTTGGTAGATCAACTTAAATTAATTGCTTGTTATACATACAATATTCGAGTTTTATCGTTTTATACCCGTAATAAAATAAGCTAGTTCAGATTCCCTACGAGTAACGACAGAAATTTTTGCCGCGTATAGGACTGACAAGCCCTTCTTTGTATTGAATGCGTCCCTGGACCAACGTGCGGTCTCGCATCCGTTAAGTTTTCCGGTAATAGACCTTCAGGAAGATTGAGAAATTTTCATTTTAATTGTTGTTTTGGCATAGTTGGTATGACCTACTATAAAATATTTATCTGATTTTGTACTTTTGTAGCAGTTTTGTGCTTGTTTGTATAAACTTTGATCAGTAAAATTTTAAAAATAGTACCAACTTATCCTTTTTGTATTTTATTTTGTTACTAGCCGAATTTCGCGGAGTTTCGTGCGACGATTTTACAGTGTATTCGCATTTTCTGGGGGAAAAGTACTCTTATGATGTCAGCTATCATCCTGCCTAATTTCGTTAAGATCGGCCTAGCCGTTTAATCGTGAAAGCATGCAAACATACAGACAAAGACACAGAGTTACTTGCACTGTTATAATATTAGTAAGGATTAAAGTTAGGTACATGATTATTTTCGGGATATTTACCGTGATAAGGTTGTGGAATGAGCTCCCGATATTTCGGCGCAGTTACATGCACCATGTTCACGGGAAGAACAAATCCAATCGTCCCAAGTGTAAGCAAGTTACGATACTGCTAGTATTCATACCCACTGGAAATAAATTAAAATCAATATTGCGAAAAAATACACCTATTTCTATAATTATATTTTTAGTTGGCGTCGTGTCCTTGATAAGAAAGTAATTTACTAAAACAATTATAACAAAAAAAAACCTAAGTTTTGATTTATCAAAGTTTTTTTATAAATTACCTACTAAAATAAGTAATACAAATATAAAATAGGCATAAAACATAAACTTATCAAGTGTAATATTCAAGTCTGAAACGTATCACTATCTTTACGACTTATGTCAATTCTACAACATAAGTCAAGTTGTAATACCGATAAAAAGTAACATAAAATATTTATACACCAAGAACGTGCCCCATTGATAGCAAGCTGTAAAGTTTATGAAGTTATTCATCGCACCACTTTAATACCGATATTGAGTGCTGGTTATTTAAAGGTGGTTAAAGACAGCACACAAATACAGTGTGACTTGGAAGAAGAATGGTCTGCCCCATCCAAATCAAATGGATGTGTATGTTAATGGGCGAGAAGATAAAATGATATATTTTAATTTTAATTTTAATAAGATAATTGTAATGTAATTTAATTTATATTAAGTTTTAATGTTATGTATTTAGGTAATTATTATTTTGACATTCTTTTATTTTTAACGTGTACTATGGATATTTTCCAAAATAAATTCATTATTATTTATTATTTTATTTTTATTTATTATTTATTTATTTTTATTATATATATATTTTTATTTTATTTTTTATTTTTTTCGGGCCCGGACTTTTTTAAAGGCTTTGGTGGGGCCCAAGCCAACACCGAGAGGCCCCGTTGAGTAAAAAATACAATTATGGGGTGTGTATAAAATGGAATATTAAACTATTGCTATAGGATTAAAAAAAGAACTAGAATATTATGATGAATTGTTAATGGTGGTGAGTTGGTCTATGGTATGAGGTACGGCACCTGCCAATTATGTCTTAATTTAAAATTATTATTATTATATTATTATTTTGATAACTAAAACCCGAAGCGGATGAGCGGTGGTGGCCGAGTGGTAGCGTTTGCGCTTTACAATCTGACAGCTCCCAGTTTGATCCTTGTCTATTTATGTTTTAAACGTTTATCGGGACTTATCACGTATTATTTAATTTAAGTAAAAAATATGTACCTTTCGCTCGACGTTTCGACCATGTTACAATGGCCGTGGTCACGAGCTGACTGTCTTGTCTATTTAGTACTTAAATAATTATTATTTTTATGCCATAGGTGGCAAACAAGCAGACGGGCTGCTTGATGGTAAGCAGTTAACGTCACCTATCTGGCCTTTTAAGACTCTATAAACTCGCTTTTTGGAGAACCACGCGGGAGGTGGTAACTCATTCCATATTTTGCAGGTGTGAGGCAAGAAAAATAATGTGAATTGCACAGTGTGCGATTTCCACTGATATGTGGTTGAGCCTTCAGGCAATTGTGGCTAATGCGATATTCTGTCATTATTTACTGTCGATTTTACATTCCATCTGTCATTTATACAACGTTTTAAACTTGTCAAGATAAGTCAGTGGCTACCCCTGTTTGCAATTGCCTAATCTATGGTATTCAACATCTTAGGTCTTTAATCTCTATAACTATCGGATTATGTGTTCTGTATGGCTAGGTTAAAAATGAGCTCCCGATATTTCGGCGCATTAACATGCACCATGTTCACGGGAAGACTGAACTTACCACGGTAAATATCCCGTAAATAATCACATAACTTTAGTGAACAAGCGTGATAGTTTAAAACAGTGTTTTAGGGTAAAAATATCTCAGAACTGTACATATTTTTTTCAGATTTCATCAATACCTAAATCAATTAAGGCGATATAAAAAGTTGAGTTACTTTGGAAACCGTTCCAAACTGATTCACATCGTTAGTAATAAATAAATAAGTTTGGGAAAAGTAAATTGTGACTATAGCTACTGAAGTGAATATCTAGAACGCTTGTTAAAATTAACTTTCCGATAAAACGTTTGAGAGATAGCTTAATAAACACGGATACAGCGCCGAAAGCTTTCTCAATAAACATGCAGAAACATTTGTAACAACACGTTTCGTGTTCGAAATTTCCTTTCCGGGGGCATTCAATTGGAAATCGTCAGTTAAGGGTGTCGAAACATTGCAAACAATCCAGTCGCTTGATCAAGTTGTTAAAACAATGTTATTGTCATTTGTCGTAAGCTAGTAAATGGCCCGATGAAAGATGCGATGGTGGCTGAGTAGTATGTGCGCTTTACAATCAGACGGCAACCGGTTCAATCCTCGGCCCTGCACCAATTAATTATTTAGTACCTAAATAAATTATGTGCAGTTTCAATGACGTCGCTCAAACGGTGAAGGAAAACATCGTGAGAAAACCGACATGTCCAAGAACCTCAAAATTTCAGACATAATATTATGACATTTACCATTCACCAACATGCATTGGGCCAGCATGGTTGATTAGGGCATTTAGGGCCCATCCTCTCTTCTCTGAGAGAAGGCCTGTGACCCAGCAGTGGGAAAATGATAGGCTAATAATGATGATGAATGAAGCTAGTAAACCCTACCCGAAACCTATTTGGAACCTACTTGGTATGACAGTCTATTTCTTGCGGAGTTTTACGGAACTAACCAGTTTTTCAGATAATTCAGATAATTGAGCTGTTGTTCTTCACTTACAAACAAAGGTACACTTATACCTAAACCACATTAAAACGTCCCTTTTAGCTGAACAGTCAACTTGTACAACAACATTAAAAGTGATTAAACTGGATGGGAAAGGAGTGTTTAAATCGATCCAGTATGTCGCTTCAGGGTGTCAAAACTGGGAGCAGTAACTACGTCATCTTTAACGAGCATGTTGAAACACGAAGTGGTTTTCGCCGATTGAGTGGGAGGGTCTTACTTAAATGTCATTATAAAACGTAAGGCATATATATTGTTTTTGAACGTTTTATACCCTTTCTCATTGAAAAGGGTGTGATCGAAGTACCTATACTTGAAATGTTTTTAACCTTAAGCACTTGAATAATTTCTTGTACTAGCCTCAATATAGTTTTATTTAAGAGAGTCATAGATAGCAACATATTTACTATTTTGAAAAGTAAATTCTGTAAGAAACGCACATGCATAAATCAACTGTAAAAGTTTTACAAGACTATTTCACTTTGTATTAGATTTTTTACCAACATTAAGAGGTTTTCAATTCGGACCATTTTAGTTTATTTATTTATTTTAATGATTGTACACCGATTACGAACCGAATCACCAATAAATTAGTTGCTTCTAGGTAAGCGTGCTCCATCGTAGACCGCGTAGACCTCCCACTAGATCTAGATGAACCGACGACATCGTGAGAGTTGTGGGCATCCAGTGAATTCGGTATGCTAAAAAAAATTAACCTATGGCAATTCCAAAACCATTTCGAGATTTTATCTTACTAACCCTTATTTTTCTACTCCGACCTTTTAAAACGATAAGATGCCATTTATTTTAACATAAAACTAAGAAATCATTCGACTTTCATTGTCCTCTAAATGACGTCACATTGTAGCATTTTATTTTCTGTGCCTTTTAAGAATAAAAATATTATACATTTGACACACTGTTCGTCACACAGAATAGAATATTTTTTCATGTCTGTGGTTTGACTGTCTGGTTTTTTTCAGGGCTGCCAATATGGGGTGCTTTTTTAGGCTTCTCAACGCAACGAAATTTTGTGCTATATGGTGACGTCACATAATTTTAATTTTCAAAAAAATATTGTAAAATAACTACTCAATAGAAAACAAAAATATTGAAATTAGTTTCTTAAAATAGCCTTATCTACGAAATAAAAATATAAAAAAAATACCAAAAAAAAACTTTACATACCGAATTGTAAAGTATAGTAGATGGCAGGCTGTCGTTCAGTGTGGAGTTCTAAAGGGGAGGCCTATGTCCAGCAATGGACGTCTTCTGCCTGATGATGATGACTTCTTTTTTATTTATTGTTAGAACCGAATGACTTCACGCACTGAAGACATAATTTTAGTTGAATATAGAGCTAATTCAAAGTGCTCACGCCATTTACTTCATGTTTTTGCTCCACGTGATGGGGGGTGCGGCGGTAGACCAAACTTTAATTGAAAATAGTCACGCGAACACCAGTTGTTATGAACGCTTTAGAAAATTGACAAAAATAATGTCAAATATTATGGAAATTAAGCACAATAGGTATTACTCTATATTGTTATATATATTATGAACTTTATTGAAAATCTCTGAGTCGTACAGCGGGCAGTGGAGAAAGCTATGCTCAGAGTTTCTTAGCGCGATAAGCGAGTCTGTCAGTTTTCTAAAGGATTCATTTGGAGAATGTGCATCGGAGCTACATGACCTTATCCTACCATCCCCTTTCTAATACAGGAGAAGTAAGAAATCAGCCCACTACCACCCACACATTGTGGATTTTCCTTGGATACGTACCAGACGCTTCGATTCTACGTTTCTGATCCGTACGACCAAGAATTGGAACAACCTGCCGGCATCCTTGTTTTCTGAGAGTAATAATTTGGGCCTTTTCAAGGACAGAGTGAATAGGTATCTTTTAAGTTGGCGTGCTTCATCTTCGATCACATCGTCACTTACTAACAGGCGAGTTCGTAGTCAGACGCGGAATTAATCGCGATAAAAAAAACTTTAATCTTGAAAATTCGCGGGGTTGTGGTTGGCTATGTAGGTTTGCTATAGTGTGCAATAAGTCCCGATACATATATAAATTAAAAACACTTTCTTTAATATTGTACAACATTCTACAAAAGTACATTCAATCATTTTATATATTCAAAAATTTTGAAATGCGCAAAGAAAATTGAGAACGAAGACAACTATCATGGGAAAACGTAACGCTTACCATTAGGCGACTGCCTTCCTCATATTGTCACTCAATCGAATAAAAAAAGAGTATAACAAGTATACATATATTTCTTTAAACCCCCGATTAAAGAGCTTATATTCTTCAAACGACTGAACGAATTTTCATGTTTTTTTAGCTGGCTAGCTGGTTTATATACACTTCCCCTTCCAAAGGCGTGGCATGTCATTTGCGGATTCGCAGGCAAATGTCACTTCCGTTTCGTTACAATAAATTGTTTTTTTTTAACACATTACCTTTACCAAAGACAAAACGCCCAATATTAATGTTCAAACGGCGAATGAATTTTCATCAATCATAGCTGAACACTTTAGATCAAGGCTACCTTACAAACCAAATAAAAAAACCAAATCAAAATTTGTTCAAGTCAAACTTGAGTATTATTATGTTTAGACTTTTAGTTCGACAATTTGTCATGAGATGGCGCCACACATAAAATTAGCACGCGCAAGCGTTACATTCGTTGGAATATGGATAGTTTACGTGGTACTTCTTTTAAAATATACTTCTAACACTTGATACGGAGTTTCATTTTGTGACAAATTGAACCCTATTCTCAGTACAGCGATTCTCAGAGGCTTAGTTTTAAACATGGTCCTTCACGAGTCGGACAGACAGCGATCTGTCAAGTAGTTGAGTGTGTAAGTCATAACCTCTCCAGTTACGCACTAGAAACCGATGGTGGATCGCCATTGAACAATGTGCTCATCGTGATCGATCTGTCAAGTGGATCGGTGCGATTTGTCGGAAAGTGCACAAGATCACTTTCCGCCGCGGAAGCAGAAAGAGGCTAGAGGAGGCACCGAGCGTGAAGTCAACAACGACGTGACCGAAGACGGAGCCTTTTGAAGACTTCACACCAGCAACGTGTATCGAAGTTGAACATTAGTGAGGTGATTGGTTTGCAAGTGAAAAATTGTGAGTACATTTTATATTTATTAATATCTGTGAAGTGTCATTCCAAAACGTCATTCAGCGACTCAGCATAAATCTGAAGATTATTGGGACTTATAGTTATCAGAATAATATATTTGAACTAATTAGGAACTTGTGATATTTCATGCATGTTAGCTTAACTTAGAATAATTTCTCAAAAAGTGTTTATACGAGGAATCCACGCCGGTTTTCACTCAGAATTTAATACGGTTTGAAACACTTAGAAAAATTTTGTAGTGATTTTAAATACCAAGTGGTGTCATAGTAAACCGTACAAAATGGCAAACATAATAAAATGTTTGTTGGCTTCTAAAAAAAATATTGAAAGGGGTTATGATAATTTTAAGAAATCTCCAAAAGATCGGTTGTCTAAAGAATCTTACTTGCAAATTAGGCTTGAAAATTTGGAACAAGAGTGGAGTATTGTCAAAGAAAATAACTTGAAATTATCAGCTGAAGCCACCGATGACATTTTAAAACACGATTATTTTGAAAGCGATGTTTATGAAAACATCGAGGAAACTTATATCACTTACAAACTTGATTTGAAGGAAGCTCTAAATATTCTGGGCAACTTAAAAACTGTGCATAGCTGTTTAAGTACCACAACAACTAAAGCGGACTACAATGTTCGTCTTCCGAAAATCACAATCCCTACGTTTTCCGGTCAATATGCAGAGTGGCCCACATTTCGTGATCTGTACATGTCACTGATACATAACAACAACTCAATAGATAATGTACAAAAAATGCATTATTTGAAAGGGCATCTTTCAGGTGAAGCGGAACAGCTTTTAAGACACGTTCCCATCACAGCAGCTAATTACCAGGAGTCATGGTCTATTCTCAAGAGCAGGTATAATAATAAAAAATTCCTAGCTAATTGTCTATTGAGTCGGTTTATGAGTCAGCCCAGCATTGGAACAGAGTCATGCAGTGCAATTAAGGATGTCTTAGACACAACTAACGATACTTTGAATGGTTTGAGAAATTTGAATATCAACGTCGATTCTTGGGACGTCATTGTGGTGCACATTATTTGCACCAAGTTAGACTCTGAATCGCGTAAGCTATGGGAAGCTAAAATAAGTATTTCAGACGATCTTCCTACTTTGCAACAGATGAGAGAGTTTTTGGAGTCCAGGTTTAGATCTCTCGAGTTCTTGGACACCAAAACCAAACCAAAGTTTTCAAACCAAAAACCCAAAGTTTTGCATGCAATCACCACAGATTCCAATGTTGGTTCAAATCAGTGTCCATACTGTAAGAGATCATAAAATGTGGACTTGTAAAGAATTTGCGAATGTTGATTATGACACCCGATACAATTTTGTGCAAACCAGTGGTCTTTGCTTCAACTGTTTGGGTAGAAATCACTCGGCGAACGCTTGCCGGTCTTCTACCAAATGTCGCGTTTGCAAACGCAACCATCACTCTTTAATTCATCCAACACCATCTGTAGAATCGCATACTTCTAGTTTAGATAAACCAGAAGAAGTGGAGTTAGAAGTAAACACCACAGTGTCCAACGCCAAGGCAGTTTTAGACAACCCTGTATCAACTTCGAATGTCAGCGCACATTTCACGAAGCAGGCCAGACCCAGTCAGATTTTGTTAGCTACCGCTATCGTCAACACTTCAGCAAGAAATGGTAGCGCACAGCTTCTAAGAGCATTGTTGGATCAAGGTTCACAAGCATCTTTTGTCACAGAATCGACTGTCCAGTTGCTTGGTCTTAAAAAAATACCCAACAGAAGCGTCATATCGGGATTAGGTGGCGATAAAGGCAAATTAGCCTCAAAGTACATAACTGTGATAACGATTCAATCGCGTCACGATCCCAATTTCCAGGTGGAAGTTCGAGCGCACGTCCTAAGTTCAATTACGAGTTTGCTTCCATCCGAAAAGGTCGAGTGCATAGATTGGCCAGAGCTAGCAAAGATCAGTCTTGCTGATCCACATTTTACTAACCCAAATAAAATAGATCTTTTGCTTGGTGCAGACGTGTACGGGCAAGTATTGAGAGATGGTATGATCAAAGGTCCTAATGGTCTGTTAACGGCCCAACACACAGCCTTAGGATGGATTTTGTCAGGTCCAGTTTATCAAAATCATGGTGAATCATTTTCAGCAAGGTGTCACCACAACACTATCGTGAGTTTGCATGCTCATGTAGACGACAATGAGTTGCTTAAACAATTTTGGCATGTTGAGTCGGACTCTTTTGAGACAAAAATGCTCACTCGAGAAGAGCAATTGTGTGAGGAATTTTACAGCCAAACTACTAAAAGAGACTCAACAGGACGTTATGTCGTAAGTCTTCCGTTTAACGAAGTCGACCCTCAATGCAAGTATGGAAATTCGAGACAAATTGCTCTCAAAAGATTTCATCTTCTAGAGCATCGTTTCGAAAAGAACCCCGAAATCAAGACAAGATACTCCGAAGTAATGCAAGAATATCTCGACCTTGGTCATATGGAACGTTTGAAAAGCACAGATAAGCAGTCAAATGGTGTATATCTGCCGCATCATGCCGTCATACGTGAAGATAAAAGGACGACTAAGGTCAGAGTAGTGTTCGATGCTTCATGCCAAGGAACAAACGGAGTATCTCTCAATGACAATTTAATGGTTGGCCCTACACTGCAACAGGATTTACGGCACATCATAATGAGATGGCGCACGCATCCTATCTGCCTTAGTGCTGACATCGTTAAAATGTACCGCCAAGTCATCGTGACCTCTGAAGACACAGATTTCCAGCGGCTAGTATGGAGAAACAATCCGGAATCTGACATACAAGATTTTAGATTATTAAGAGTCACTTTTGGTACAGCGTCTGCTCCTTATCTGGCGGTGAAAACGCTGCAGCAGCTGGCAACCGATGAAAGCGCAGAAGCTCCTGAAATAGCAAAAAGAGTTAAGACTGATTTTTATGTAGACGATCTGTTGACAGGCTGCCAAACAGTGAAGGAAGGAATAAAGATATATACAGAAATGAAGAAACTATTGGCCAAAGGTGGATTTGATTTGCAGAAATGGATTACAAATAACAAAGACTTAGCAGAAGTAGTGATGGATAGACAAGGAAACCAGGAGAGAAAGGTAGACATAAAGATGAACGAAGTAGTGAAGGTTTTAGGACTCACCTGGGACAAGGAATCAGATTCCTTTCATTACTCTGTGCAACTGCCTGTTTTGCTGAATCCCATTACGAAAAGAAGGGTAATCTCTGATATCTCGCGTCTGTTTGACCCCTTAGGTTGGGTCGCGCCCTGTGTCATTGTTGCCAAAGTCATGATCCAGAAACTGTGGTTAGCTGGAATAGATTGGGATGAAGAGTTGTCTGAAGAATTGCTTCAAGAGTGGTTGAACTACCGATCCAAACTGGTTCGGGTAAGTGAAGTTTCAGTGCCGAGATGGGTAGAAGCTTCAAATGACGATGTATGCAGAGAGATTCATGGCTTTTGCGATGCAAGTAGCACTGCATACGCTGCGGTAGTTTATTTGAGAACGGTTGACGCAGTGGGCAATGTACACGTTAATCTCATTGCGGCCAAAACCAAGGTAGCTCCAACTATGCAAGTGTCTATACCACGCCTTGAGCTTATGGGTGCCGTTTTAGTTGCTAAGTTGGCCACTGAAGTAGCCAGAGTGCTGGAAGTTGATAGTGCAAATCTTCGGTGCTGGACAGACTCAACTGTAGTGTTGTCATGGCTTAGCAGTCATCCAAGTAGGTGGACAACATTTATCGCTAACAGAACTTCTGAAATCCTAACCAAACTAGACAACACTCACTGGTCTCATGTAGAATCTAACCAAAACCCCGCAGATGCAGCATCTAGAGGATGTACTCCCGATCAGCTGGTTCAAAATACGATATGGCTGCAAGGTCCATCATGGCTTAAAGAGTCAACTATTGAGTACAGACGACCAAAGTCGATATCTACAGAACTAGAACAAAAAAAGGTCAAGGTCCATCTATTCATTGACACAATGACTGATCCTCCCATTTGGACAAACTTTTCATCTCTCCACAGACTTATACGTGTCATTGCTTTTTGTCGGAGATTTTTAAAGATTAAGGACGTGTCTATGAAGCTACACAAATTTCAACCTTTCGTCGAGAGTTCAGAGCTTGAGGAAGCCTTAGAATCTTGTATTCGACAATGTCAATTGTTGGAATTGGAAGGGGATATAAGAAAGTTGAAGCCACTCAACCCGTACAAGGATGACAGAGGAATTTTAAGGGTTCGTGGCAGAATCCAGAACTCAAATCTTCCAGAAGATGCCAAACACCCGATCATCCTTCCTCACAAAAGTCATCTCACTGACTTAATTATTGATGACGCCCACAAAAAAACACTGCATGGTGGTCCTCAGTTAATGTTGACCTACTTGCGAACCAAATATTGGATAGTGTCAGCCAAAAATTTGGTCAAAAAACACGTACACAAGTGTGTAGTCTGTGTTCGACATGCAGCGTCAACCAAAACCCAATTCATGGGTCAGTTACCACCTGCAAGAGTGACGCCAGCAAGAGCGTTTCTTCACAGCGGCGTTGATTTTGCAGGTCCCATTAATCTGAGGATTTCAAAAGGTCGGGGTAATCGTAGCTACAAGGGATATATCTGCCTTTTTGTCTGTATGGCCTCGAAAGCCATACATTTAGAGGCCGTTAGCGACCTCACATCACAAGGTTTTATTGCAGGATTCAAACGGTTTGTTGCCCGAAGAGGACATGTGAGCGATATTTGGAGCGATAATGGCACAAACTTCGTAGGAGCTTCCAAAGAACTTAAAGACATGGTTAATGTAGAGCGTTCTTCCGTAGCCGTTGAAATTCGTGAGTGGTTAAGCGACAACAATGTCACGTGGCACTTTATACCACCACACGGACCGAATTTCGGTGGTTTATGGGAATCAGGAGTAAAGTCCACCAAATTTCATTTGAAACGCATCATAGGAGACTCCACTCTCACATTTGAAGAAATTACTACGGTTTTGTCGCAAGTTGAGGCTTGTCTCAATTCACGACCTTTGTCTATGCTGCCTGATCAGACGAATGTTTTACCACTCACTCCAGGGCACTTCTTAATTGGAGAGCCATTGATAGTAGTTCCTGATCGCTGTTACGAACAAGACAACATCAGTAGCTTGAGACGGTGGCAACTGATTCAGAGAATGACTCAAGACTTTTGGCGACGTTGGTCGAATGAGTATCTTGTTTATTGTTTGCAGCGCTACAAATGGACGAAGATCACTCCTCAACCAAAAGTAGGAGATGTAGTCCTTGTTAAGGAAGATAACCTTCCACCAGGAAGATGGTTACTGGGAAAAATCGTAAACCTACATCCTGGTTTGGACGGAATTACTAGGGTAGTGACTCTCAAATGTAACAAATCTTTTATTAAACGACCTACCTCCAAGCTTTGCATATTGCCGGTGACCGATTGATACAATTTCGAGCTGTAATGGCATGTTATTCTAGTTTAAATGTTAGCTTAAGGTATTTCTTGCATTGTAAACTCATTTAGAATTTAAGTTTTTACTCTCACCAGTTTGTTAATTCTAAGGCTGTCGAAGAATTGTTTGAGTTATAGTTAGTAGAAGGCATGTTGTTCTAATTCTACACCCCCTTGAGCTCATGGTGGGCGGTGTTCTGTGTGAAGAACGTAAATAACGTCCTTGGTGGGCGGTATGTTCAAGTCAAACTTGAGTATTATTATGTTTAGACTTTTAGTTCGACAATTTGTCATGAGATGGCGCCACACATAAAATTAGCACGCGCAAGCGTTACATTCGTTGGAATATGGATAGTTTACGTGGTACTTCTTTTAAAATATACTTCTAACACTTGATACGGAGTTTCATTTTGTGACAAATTGAACCCTATTCTCAGTACAGCGATTCTCAGAGGCTTAGTTTTAAACAAAATTGGTTCAGCTGCTTAGGAGCTACAATGCCACAGACAAACACAGAAAAACACGTTAAACTTAAATCTCATCTTATTTTTTGCGTCGGGCTTAAAAAGGCGAAAAAGAGTAGGAAAGAGACAATCTGTAAAACCACACTCGCATTAGTCAAAAAGATAGAAAACACGAATCAGGAAGGTTTGTCTCCAGTTGACTAAACAAATTAAGATAAGCTACAGTTTTTCTAGCACTATTCATAGAGGATTACAAAGACAATAGATCCAATATAGGATAAGCCGTTCTATATAAAGGGAATGAGGCGCGGAAGCGGTCGATACTCTGCTATACTAAGCTTTACAATACTAGGAGAAGGTTTAACTAAAAAATCTAACAAAAGTACAGGATATTTACCGTCTTACGGTAAATATCCCGTTAATAATCATATAACTGTAGTGAACAAAGATTCTTACGTATAATGGCTAGTGTAGAGAGAGAAAGAGAGAGAGAAATGCAGTTGACACAATGAAAATCATGGAAGTAGTTTTAGGGTATAAAACGTCCTTGATGAAAATTGATCAAGCTTAATATTGACATACAAGCCACATTACTGTTGTGCCAACAACAAGGCGAGTTAATAGATTCTTAGAGGAATGGTGGCCGAGAAGTAGAATGTACGGTTTACAATCTGACGGCACTCGGTTCGATCCTTGGCCCTGCAATAATTTATTTAGTATCTAAATATATTATGTGCAGTTTCAATGCCTACACTCAATAACGGTGCAGGAAAACATCGTGGGGAAACTGATATGTCCAAAAACCTCAAAAGTTCAAAGACATAAAACATTCACCAACATTTACTGGGCCAGCATATTGGATTAGGGCCCATCCTCTCTCCAAGAGGAGACCTGTGTCCCAAACAGTGGGAACATCATACGCTAATAATGATAAATAAATTCTTAAATGGTTGGCAATGTTGCTGTGATGCCTCTGGTGTTACAAGTGTCCACATGCGACGGTGACTGCTTACCATCAAGCTGCTTGCACCAATGGCATTAAAAAAAAAACAGTTTTGCACAAACCTTAGTCACTGCTACCTACATTTTAGATTGATACCCAATGAGGTCTCATCTTTATTCTATGACGTGAAGGCACCTTCGAATTATTTATCTAGAGGTTATCCCGGTATACTTGATGAATGACTTTCATATCCTATTTAAATAGAGCTTTGCCAATATTGCGGCTAGAGTCTTGAGCCTTCTCGAGGTAATTTTGAGCTAAAATTGGATGCTATGAATAGGCTTTGATGTAGTTTATTTAACGTAGAAAATTTGCTGAGTACATTTGGTGAATTTTCTTTTTTCACGGGTGCTAAATAAATATTATATTTATCGACAAAGCTAGTGTTAAGAAATTTCCACAATAAAGCACAATTTTATTACGTTGATTTGAGAATTCTGAGAAATAAATTATTTTCTTACAAAACTTACGTAGTTTTTTCACATATTGTTTTTATCATAATATGAACAATAGTGGTGGTGGTGAGCGATGTTAGTTGAGCGGTAGCATGTGCGTTCTGCAGTATGACGGAATCCAGTTCAATTCTCAGCCGTGCACCGATTACTTAATATTTAGTAGTTTAATAAATTATGTGCAGTTTCCATAGCTCAAAACCGGTGAAGGAAAACACAAAAAATCAAAGACTTAATGACATTCACCAATATGCACTGGGCCAGCATGATGGATTAGGGTCCATCTTCTGACAGAAGGCCTGAGTCCCAGCAGTGGGAACAAGATAGGCTGAAATTATGAATATCATACTAGAATTACTCACGATTAAGCCGCTCACGATTACTCCAATGACCTTTATGTAAATCAAATCAAATCATTTATTTGCTAGAATACATTACATTAAAAGGTCTTAATATGATATTTATGTCACTTTGTACTCAGTCTGCAAGCAGACGTGCAAATGCTCATTTTTATACTAAAGAATTAAAATAGGTATTTTAGAAACGAATAATATTAGAATTAAATTCCATAAATTCCTTAACACTATAAAAACAATGGTTAAGAAGCCAATTAGTCAATTCTTTTTTAAATTTGTTACCGTCCAACATTTTTATATCATTAGGTACCTTATTATAAATAGATATACACATATTACACACATTTCTTTTGTACAAGTCTTTTCTGACAGGAGGTTGATACAATAGGTTAGTGAACTTGACTCTTTTCTGACGGGTAATAACTTGACTACGTTTTTTAAAATAATCTGGGTACTCTTTGGTGAAAATACAAATGTCCTTAATATACAAACATGGCAACGGAAGTATGTTGCATGTTTTGAATAGTGGTCTGCAGCTGTCCAGAAACCAAGATCCATTTATAACCCTAACACATCGCTTCTGAATCTTGAATACCCTGTCTATGTCAACTGAGTTTCCCCACATTATCATGTGTAAACGTTTTGTTCTTATAGATTTTGACCACTTTACAGCAAAACTGGGAAAATAGTTTAATAAATGTCGTTATGAAATGTCTAAATAAGGCTCAGTTTGGTTGAAACTGCAACCTTTTTTTATAATTCTACTAATATTATAAACGCGAAAGTTTGTATGTATAGATATATGGATGTATGTTTGTTCCTATTTCACGCTGCAACAGATCAACGGATCGACCTGATTTTTTGCATGGGTATAGTTAAAGAGCTAGAGAGTGACATAGGCTATTCATCATCATCATCATCACCATTTTTCATCACTACGCGGGTGAAACCGCGGGCCGCAGCTAGTATAGAATATATCTACTTTTGGCCACCAACTCGTCTTATAGTAAGCGACGGCGTGGCCGGGATGGAACACGTTGATCTAGAAGAAATCCATATCCATTCCCTCGATTTGAAGATGCCTGGATTGTAATTCTCACGAAACAAGGAGAACGGGAGGGAGCTCCATTCTTGAACAGTACGTATCATAAATGATGACCCAAATCATTGTCTAGAAAGAAAGAAAGAAAATAAATTTTATTCGACACCTTTACAAAAACTTATATCTAAAGGATACAATCAGTGTCGAATGGGTCCGTCTCAGCATTAATGTACGACTCTTAGGAATTACCACGAGGAATAGGTGGTAGTGTGCAGTCCGTCTACTTGTCCTGTAGTAAAAGGGGGACAGTGGAATAAGTTCATGAAGCTCTTGCGCACACTCGTCGAAATGTATTCGGTAGATAATAGACAAGCTACTTTACGGCGGTGCTCGAGGCTTTGCAATTTTGTCTTATTCAGATATCTCAAAATAATACCATCGGGTGCAGTTGAATCCTATGATTTTCTATAAGTACAGAAAGAAGTTTTTCAGTAGTCATCGGTTGAAACTATATCTAGTTGGAGTGTTTGGTTTAATCTAACATGGGCAGAGTAATTGTTTCATAATAAGAATTAAATGTGTACTCAATTGTGGTTATCCCCGGGTTTGTACCTATATCTCCATGAAGACAAACCCAAGCATAAACTAATACAATAATAATTTGTTTAAAGTTATATGATTATTTACGGGATTTTTTGTCTTCCCGTGAACATGGTGCATGTAACTGCGCCGAAATATCGGGAGCTCATTCCACAACCTTACCACGGTAAATATCCCGTAAATAATCATATAACTTTAGTGAACAACCGTGATAGTTTAAAACAGTGTTTTAAAACAATAATTTGTTTGTTTTCTCAAATAATATATAACGTTCGAAATCTGCGACAAATTAAATGACTTACCCAGTAAATAGTTTTATAAAAATAAGGACAATCGAATTAGCAACTAGAAATATTGCGTATGGAAAACAGCCAAAATATTTGTGAAACTTTCTGTCTCGGCACGAGTATATACACGATAACTGTCGTCTATACTTTCCTCAGAAAATAAAGAAAATTGTTTTGTTTGTTCACGACGAAATCAACTGATTCTAATAAACAAATTCAATCATAAATATATGCCAATAAATCAGGCATATAGCAGCAAACGTCTATCCACCTTGATCGTAAATCATAGACGCTGGATAAAGTGGTGGAGCTTCCTATTCTTTTTATTTCCACAGTTTTATGGTGCTACTTCCCGGGACGTAAAGGATGGCTTATTTATACAAGTATTCATGCAGTGGCTTTATTTTTTCCGAGATAGGTCTGTTGATGTGCTCAAGCCTTTTATGCCTAGAATATGGAGGTGAATATTTAGTTTGTTTGTTAGGTAGGGAAAATAGAAGATAGATATTAGAAGCGAAGGTATCTACGGGAAGAGATAAGCGTTTGTATGTATCTTTTAAATTTTTACATTTGTTAGAAGATAACTTGCATAATGTTTATCCGATTTTGTAGGCAGGCAAGTAGATCTTTTTATCACTAGCGTGAGGAAATCTGTCCAGAGGGTGTTAAGATATTTATAAACATCGCAAGTTCACGTTACATGGTACACTACTTTAACTGAAGATTTGTTATGATTTCTTCATCGCCACTTACACTTTTTCTTTCAGTTTTTATGTCATAGGTGGTAAACAAGCTAACGGGCTGCCTGTTGGTTCGCCAATTATCGTCGCCTATATATATCTGTAACGAAAAGTGCATCACAATAACCTTTAAAAATTAACAGCTCTTTTGAAGAACCTTATGCTATAGTTACTTGGAAATGCCACAGGACAGAGTGCATCCCACATATTGCAGTGGGGAAAGTCTGTGGATGATAAATAAGGCAATTGATGGGAACTAGCGAAAATTCTCCAAATAATCAATCAGTTCAACAAACTGTTAGGGCTCCAAGGCACACCCCTTCAAGGGTGCCTGGGCAAGTCTGATTCCCACATCCGGCGACAGCCCATGCCGAGGTTCGTACCGTCGAGGTGCCCTTGTGCTAGTCGCCACCAAGTTATGCCGAACGCACTCTGCGTTCGCTAACTAGTCTGGTCAAGCTGTAGAGGCCAAAAGGCAAACAGTACAAGTCAATATAAGAAAAAAAAAATAAGGTAAAAATCACAGGTTGCCGTTTAGGAAAATGTGTGTAAATATTGATGAATTGAATATTTTTCTAGCATTCCACTTATTTCCCGACGTAATAATAAGATCTTATCGATATTGCCAGCACATTAGATTTGTTTTCCATTTCAGCGCCGATGCTATTGTACTAAATGAATTCCACGTAGGCAATGAGAGTACCTACTCTGGGGTAGGGTTGTCATAAGATAATTCTAACATACATAAACAATGTTAGTATATATTTTTTATTATTTGCCGATGTACACATAACATGAATTTCACTTGGTACAAACACTCTGTTAGGGCGCAGCAATTAATATTTTTATGGCGTAGGTATCTTAAATTAATATAGAACTAGCGGTCCGCCCCAGCTTCGCACGGGTATAGATTATAGCCTATGTCACTTGGGGATAGTGTAGCTTCCCAACAGTGAAAGAATTCTGTGAAAATTTCAGCTGGCTATGTATTACGGTTCGAAAGATACAGCCGTTAAAAGATAGGACGGACAGACAGACAGACACGTGACAGACAGGCGTAGACTTAGTAATAGGGTCCCGTTTACACCCTTTGTGTAAGGAACTCTAAAAAGGGGAAAAAATCTTAAAGTACCTTTTCATGTAGTGGCAACATTTTGGCCAAGATCTTTTTGGTCTTCGAATGTTATTACCGACGTAATTACTTTCCTTAGAACGTTCTAGAAAAACACGTGGGCGTCAGCCCTACAAGACGTAGTACTTAACGGTAATGATTATGGCGACCGTTCAGGCAAGAAAGCGAAACTTGGTGAAGTTAATTGGATTGCTTTCATTGATTGTTTGTTATTGTAACGTGCCAACCTTAGACCTCAACGTTATCGAATATCAGACATGTTTTTCTTCTATTTTTCCTAGAATAGAAGCTGTAAATATCAGCTAATCAGCTTATTCTTATTCTCTGATATCAGCAGATGTATGCCTACGTGAAGATATTTAGTTGGCACCGGGTACTACTTTGACCGTGTTCATGTACAGTGCGGTGGCTAAAATAATCTATACTAATATTATAAAGAGGAAAGATTTGATTGTTTGTTTGTTTGTTTGTTTGCATTGAATAGGCTCCGAAACTACTGAACCGATTTGAAAAATTCTTTCACTGTTGGGAAGCTACACTATCCCCGGTTAACATAGGCTATATTATATTTTTTTTTAAATAGGGATCTTACTAAAACTCCAATAATGTAACCCAAGGTGTAAAAAATAAGATTTGTAATTTTGACTTTGCGTGTTTGACAGTTCTAAGACAGGACAACGTCTGTCAGGTCAGCTAGTGTCTGATAATTACAATATTGTAAAAATCTGAATGAAAAGATTTTCTTGTAATATCTTCATCATCATCAGCCAGAAGACATCCACTGCTAAACATAGGCCTTCCCCTTAAACCTCCACACTAAACGACAGCCTGCAACCTGCAGTTCATCTACTGGACGACTCGACCCTCATACTAGTACTAACAAGTTTCTAAAAAAAAATAACAATTGATATATACTTTTTGCTCAAGCCGTTTGCTGATAGGTAAACATAAACCGTCTTACTACAAAATATTTAAGAACGCTTTAGACATGTGTTTAACATATTTTTCACAGTGAAACAACTGCTAAACAGCACCCGTCTTACCACAAAATATTAAAGAACGCTTTAGACATGTGTTTAACATATTTTTCACAGTGAAACAACTGCTAAACAGCACCCGTCTTACCACAAAATATTAAAGAATGCTTTAGACATGTGTTTAACATATTTTTCACAGTGAAACAACTGCTAAACAGCACCCGTCTTACCACAAAATATTAAAGAACGCTTTAGACATGTGTTTAACATATTTTTCACAGTGAAACAACTGCTAAACAGCACCCGTCTTAGCACAAAATATTAAAGAACGCTTTAGACATGTGTTTAACATATTTTTCACAGTGAAACAACTGCTAAACAGCACCCGTCTTACCACAAAATATTAAAGAACGCTTTAGACATGTGTTTAACATATTTTTCACAGTGAAACAACTGCTAAAGAACGCTTTAGACATGTGTTTAACATATTTTTCACAGTGAAACAACTGCTAAACAGCACCCGTCTTACCACAAAATATTAAAGAACGCTTTAGACATGTGTTTAACATATTTTTCACAGTGAAACAACTGCTAAACAGCACCCGTCTTACCACAAAATATTAAAGAACGCTTTAGACATGTGTTTAACATATTTTTCACAGTGAAACAACTGCTAAACAGCATGTCTTACCACAAAATATTAAAGAACGCTTTAGACATGTGTTTAACATATTTTTCACAGTGAAACAACTGCTAAACAGCACCCGTCTTACCACAAAATATTAAAGAACGCTTTAGACTTGTGTTTAACTTATTTTTCACAGTGAAACAACTGCTAAACACATGTCTAAAGCGTTCTTAAATCTTTTGTAGTAAGACGGTAGCGGTTTTTATAAAACTACTCGCTGGATTAGACGAAACTTGTTGAGTCCGTTTAAATTATAAGAATACCTTGGTTAATTTACAATTAGACGCATTTTTTTACTTTTTTCTATACTAATATTATAAAGAGGAAAGATTTGATTGTTTGTTTGTTTGCATTGAATAGGCTCCGAAAATACTGAACCGATTTGACAAATTCTTTCACTGTTGGGAAGCTACACTATCGCCGGGTGACATAGGCTACATTATATTATCAAAAAATACCGTCCAATAATACCCGTGCGAAGCCGGGGCGGACCGCTAGTTTGTTATAAAAAGCAGCAAATTTCCTTTACAGCAGGCAAGTAGTTTCTCTAAGTAATTTTTGAGATTACAGCAAGTGATTTAAAATAGCAATGTAAAGTTAAGTTTACGGTACAATGTCGTGCAAAACTGAATAAGCTTTTATATTCCATGCATGTTATGAAGTTCAGAGGTTTTTTAAATCCATTCCACTTGTGTAACATATGTTTAAATAGCACGCACAGTGAAGAATCGCGCGGTAGAATTCTAGGATTTTTTTAAAAGTTTCATAAGTTTTGCGTAAAACAACCTTTTCAAACATTTTGATGCGATCAAGAATCAAGGATGTATAAATGAGTGGTACAGCGAGTTATGGAGAGGGCTATGCTCGGGGTTTCTCTACGAGATCTAATCCGAAATGAGGAGATCCGTAGACGAACGAAAGTCACCGACATAGCCCACCGGATTAGCAAGTTGAAATGGCAGTGGGCTGGGCACATATCACGCAGAACAGATGGTCGATGTTGCCGAAAGGTTCTGTAATGGAGACCACGTACTGGTAAGCGCAGCGTAGGACGTCCACCCACAAGATGGACAGACGAAACGCTGGATGCAGGCCGCTTCCAACCGGCCCTTTTGGAGATCGATGGGGGATGCCTATGTCCAGCAGTGGACGTCCTACGGCTGAAATGATGAAGTGAGTGGTACACCTTACCAGTAAAAGAGGGCTACATGGAAAGTGAACTATAGAAAATATCTCATTCAATAAAAAAAAACAATAATCAGCATAATACTAGTCCATTACTGGATATAGGCCTCTCCCAAGGATCGCCATATAGACCGATCTTCAGCTTCTTTTTGTTCCAGCTACTGCAACCCGTCGTGCGTATATCGTCACTCCAACGAGTGTATTCTGTGGTAAGTTTGAAAAATCGTTCGTAAATGTTTGTGAAAAAATTTGCTAACTCTGGAATTGCAAAAACGGATATATCATAGAAAAGTGTAATAAAATTAAAATAGAAAAGTAGTTAATAATTTATTATTATTTATTAAATTATTAATTTATATGTCGGCGCAAGACCAATATCAGCTTCTAAATAATAACGTCGAATTCAACAATGTCCGTTAAAATGAAGACCAGAAAGGTTTACAAACTGTTTGATGGTATTAGTTTACTTATTTAAGCGTAAAGTTAACTGTGGAAAACTAAAATGTAAAAATATGTTTTGTTCTCTTTCCGGACAGGAAACAATGACACAAGACTATTTAATCTTTAGTTAAATGTAAAGTTATCTATTGCTAAATTCATGTCTTGATTTTTAGACGATAAACATTAGGTTTAAAATCATTAGTTAATGATTACATTAAAAGACAGCTGATTTGATATTCGATTTACAAAACGAATAACATGGCGCCTTGTTTCGATTATTTAAATGTTTAGCTTAAGTGTTAATAAGAGCTAAGTTCTGTAAATAGTTAAGATTATTTAACAAGTTATAAACTACTGTAAAGTAGGTTATTTGTAGATCTTTAATGAATAGTGTTATGACTTCACAACGACACGACGCTATCTTTGTTATAAAATGGCGAGCTGTTGTGAAGCCAAGCTCATTCTGTTTGAGGCATTCATCGAGCACAGTACAAAGTGCAGAAACAGGCAGTCTTGCTTGAAGCGATATCCGGTGCACTTAGAGTGCTGTTACTATTTTGTTAACTACTATTTATTGCTCAATAAGTGTTATGAAAAGTGTTATTCTGTAATAATTGTGTTAAAGTGATGGCGCTGTAGTTTCTTGCCCTTCTTCTATAAGCGTCTAGGGTTTTACGAACGTGGCGGTAAATCAGCATTAGCATAGAGCACCTTCTTAGGGTCTATGCAGAAATAAAGGATAAATATTTCATTATGAGAACTTTCAATGTGTTTCTTTGACCTACTCCGTGAATAAGTCAGTTTGGTACAGCCTAAAAACTACAAAGTTGCTTAGAAGAGAGTAGTTCTGCCAGTTAAGGTTTTATCTCCAATGGTAGAACCCAGTGATGGAAATAGTATCATCAGCACTAATGACGTCACAGCTTCAAAAAACATCCTAGTACCGGGTGTTCTCCGACATATACAATAAGCACTATTTAGCTTAGTGTAACTTTGTAGTAGAAAGAGTGTAATAAAGTGTAGTATAGAAGAAATAAGCATAGAATCTCTAATTCTGCAAACATATTGATTAGTATCTATGCTCCAGTCTTCTTCTGAACAAAATGTCACAACCCCTGTTGGCCGGGAATTTGTTGAGATCAGATTTTCCGATCGAAAAGGTACAAAATGTAAATGGGGTGCGGTGTATCGGATCCCCAGCACATTTTCTTGCACCCGTTGGGGTTAGGTACTATTTGTTTCAAATTTTGTTATGTTCAAAATGCAGTTGTGCTGTTTGTGAAACATTGCAATACCTATTGACAAAGATATGAAGTTAAAAAGTAAAATATTTTTAATGATGAATTGTCATGCAGTTTTGTAATGTTCTAACTCTATCATTGATCGTGTTGGTACAATATATCTACATAATTATCTATACTTACTAATATTATAAAGAGGAAAGATTTTGATAGCCCGCTGGTCCAGTTGGTAGTGAACCTACCTTCTGAGCCTGAGGGCGTGGGTTCGATTCCCACGTAGGACAAACATTTGTGTGATGAACATTTGTGTTTGTTCTATATGTGGTTGTTAATATCTATTTAAGTATGTATTTAAAAACTATACATGTATATATATCAGTCTCTGGCAGCCATATCACAAGCTTTGCTTAGTTTGGGGCCAGATGACCATGTGTGCAAAAATGTCCCAAATATTTAGATTGTTTGTTTGTTTGCATTGAATAGGCTCTGAAACTACTGAACCTATTTGAAAAATTCTTTCACTGTTGAGAAGCCACACTATGTCCGGATGGCATAGGCTATAATCTATACCGATGCGAAGCTGGGGCGGACCGCTAGTCTATAATAATATTACAAAGAGGAAAGATTTGATTGTTTGTTTGCATTGAATAGGCTCCGAAACTACTAAACCGATTTGAAAAATTCAAAAAAAATTCAAAAAATATCATCAACATTTTTTTTTTTTTTTTTCAAAATTCTTTCACTGTTGAGAAGCCACACTATCCCCGGGTGATATAGTCTATAATCTATACCCGTGCGAAGCTGGGGCGGACCGCTAGTTATTTATATAAATTAAAATCAAATTTAATGCTGTAAGCGCATCACTTGAGAACGGCTGGACCGATATGGCTATTTTTTATTTAAAAATGTTCGTAGTGCAAATTTAAGGCGAGTTGATAAAGGGTTGGCAACGTATTTGTGATGCCTCTGGTGTTACAAGTATCCATAAGTGACGGTGTCTGCTTACTATAAGGCAGCCCGTCTGTAGTTACAGTAAATGTGCTAATTAGTAGTTTGGGGTTATTATAAAGTTATTTTTTTGTAAAATGAAAATATGTTGGGGAAAATGAATATTTGTTATGTGGATTGAATAAAGTACCTGCCTAATTTCGATATTTCGTATTGTTTTTTAAATATTAGTAACAGTATTCGGCCAAATATTCGCTTATTATCCGGTATGGTCTAATAGTAAATTTAGGCCAGATAGGCTGGATACCGGATATCGCATAACATGCACACAAAAAAATAGTCGAATTGAGAACCTCATTTTTGAAATCGTTTGAAAATGTACTCGTGTGCCACAATTTTTAACCAAAAACTCATTGCGAAATCATATCACGAGCCGAAGTAATCGTCAATCGGCGAGCCTGTGGTAAGGGCGTGGGCCATAAACAGTCATCAGTATCCAACCATTCCACGTCGGACAAATTCCTTTGATCTTGTTTAGGGTAAATCTTTTCGATTTATATGTTAATTTCAACAAATTTGAATCTTCTGCGCCACGCGCTCCAGTGTTACCGGTTAATCCGACTTGTTTTCAAAGAAATATGATTTCATCTTTTTGAAGTGGACTGTAATTGATTTTGTTTTGTTTTGCAGCTGCGGGTTCTTGGATTAAATTTGCGTGGGATCTTCGGGGCGAAACTCCTTGTTTCTGGAGAATGATGCAATTTATACCTACTCTGCGAGGTGTTTGGGAATAACAAACTAAATTTTTACACCCAATCTTAATGCCTCAAGCAAGATCTCAAGTCCAACGCAACGACATTGTGGTCCAAGATGCAGTCAGTTTATTTAGTAAATAGCTATTTACTCTAGACTCGAACACTGATACCAAATCTTTTTTTATTTAGGAAAACCATGTTTTATTGTGATACAAATACTAAAGCACCATTCCGGTAAAGAGAGGACGGTAACTTAGGCACAGTTTCTAAGCTCTAGTCTAAGGTATGCAAACGAAGGCTCGCAGGAAGCCGAGTAGAATATCTTTGCGCAGCACAAATTTTATCGAGGACTCGTAATTTTCTTTGATCCCTCATCTATATTCAATGATCTGAGGACGGCAACGCTTCGTAAGCGTATTCATTATATTTGTGTGTGCTTTCAGCGAAGGTATCGCACGGATACCTTTGACAGAAATTTACTTCGAAAGTGAGAAGGAGGTGCCTTATTATTAAAATGATATATATACCTATACAAATTACGTATTCAGAATAAGATCCAAAAGTAATTCGTGCCTCGTACTTACAACGCACTCAAAAGATTAGAGATTAAAGTCACACAGAAAAACAATAAAGCTCAAACATAAAGATCTGTATATCAAGGAACGTGACGTTACGCAATTTTATGTTCGCAAAAAAACCTCCACATCGCTCGCTGAATCGTTTTTGTGAAAACAACGGGAGCAATAAAGGGTCTTATTGTTATCCTTTGAATTTATACCCAGATATTATCGCTCTCATAAATTGCTACCACGTACAGTTTTCTCCCAATCGGATGCTTGAAAAAGTGACCGTGGGGTAACCCTACTACTTTATATACGAGCATCGATAAAACTTAATACACCCTCGGGCTTAGAGTCAAAAATGCTCGCGTTCAAATATTTCACAAAGTAATTAGTGGTGCTTGAGCGGGACGCTAATAAAAACGCATCAATCCTCCATTAGGGGAGGCGCAACATCTGTTTTCTAATTGAGACATTAACCGTGGGATCGGCCGAATGGATCTCCTTTAATAACCGACATACATAAGTGATGGCGGGTAGAGCGTACATTTAAGGAACGGCGCCCGACCGGCTAAATGATGGCCATTGGCCGCAATCGTCGCCGGGAAAACTCCCGGATAATTGACACGAATGTAGCGAAACGACCTCTGATATACGATACTCTGTTTCGTGTACGGTTTTCGACATAACTATCTGGAGCGACGAACTGGGAACGTTCTCAGCGCGATCCAAATATGTCGTTGAATAACCCCCACAATTTTATGTACGCGACAAAAATGTAATTGACTCATTAGTTTCTCCAATGCAGAACATAAAATATTCTGATATCACACGGATTTTAAGCTGGGATAAATCATTGAAAACAAAATGTGAACAGCGAATGATTTATTACTATCAGCGACGACGATTTTAATGGTCTTCCCATTTGTCTCTTTGGTGCTATTTTTCACGAGAGTCGAGCTATTTTTCTTTCTTGTTGTGATGGAATATGATTAACAGCTCGTGCAAGGATTGGATATGAATATGTATTACTACGAATGTAAGAATCTAATTACATCATGACATATTATGCTACACGTGATAAAACGCCCGTTGCTTAAGTTAATCCATGCTTAGAATATTGCTCTATCAACTTTTCGCAGACGGAAATTGACGTGCCCAAAAACAAGCCAGATTAATTTTAAACTTTTCAAGTGAGGTTGTAATGGTTTTAAATTACTGGAGGATGGAAAAAAACATTGATACAATATCGGTAGTATAAGTTTGCAAAAATAAAATTTGCTTCAGAACTGTCAAATTTTATATGTGTTTTAAGATGCTCCCTGTTCAAATAATTCTTAGAGTTGATACTATTGTAAGCGTATGATACATTCGTTTGCAAACCAATATAGAATTCAGGTATCGCAATTAATCGATACCTGAATACCAGAGTCACCGACACAAAAATTTGCTGTTAAAACTGTTAAAATTTGCAAGTTGAAATGGCAATGGGCAGGCCACATGACTCGAAGAACCGATAACCGATGGGGAAGAAAGGTTCTGGAGTGGAGACCACGAACCGGAAGACGCAGCGTAGGGAGGCCTCCCACTAGATGGACCGACGACATTGAGTCGCGGGCATCCAGTGGATGCAAAAGGCAGGCTGTCGTTCAGCGTGGAGGTTAAAGGGGGAGGCCTATGTTCAGCAGTGGACGTCTTCTGGCTGATGATGATGATGATGATGATGATGATGATGAATTAATCGATATCGCATTCAGTTGTGATTGCAATCGAAGTTTTGTGATCACAAGTAATCAACTTATCGTATGGAGTCCACATAAAAGCAATAACGCGGTGAACTCACCGATGAGTTTGTATTCAAGCTTACCCCTATGAGTGCATTCTATATGTGCGTTCTAGGTAAAACAAAGGCAATGCAAGGAACATTGTTTACCGCATATTGTTTTGCGCTCAAACGAAGATTGCTTGTACCGCTAATAATATAGAAAGTGTAGGAGAAATTGAGACAAGAAGTTTCAAGCTCTAACAGTACTATTGTGATGCAAATGTTGAAAGCATTATTAATATAGGTATGCGTTTTTTTATTATATTCTTTTATACTCGATTTAGTTTACAGTCGCTAAAACAAAAAACAAAAACAACAACACAAAATGTTTTAATATTTATATGGTTGACATAATCTTAAAAGCATTATTCAAAATTAAGGTAGCTATTATTGATAAATTATGAGTAGAGGAAGTGAGCGATCAAGTAAATAAATTGTGTAAATAAGTGGTGCGAGAAATCAAAGGGCAATAAAGACAACTAACAAAAAAAAAAACAACAACCGATAATAAATAAACACACTAAAAATCTATCTATATATATATATATATAAAGATAATTTTTAGGAAAAAAAAAGAACCGACTTCATGACTATACCTTCATTTACAAACTAAAACTAAAAAGTTGAAAATAATATTTAAATAACTCCAAAGCAATGAGCATTAAAGGACAATCAACGAAATTATTAATACATATATTACCTACTTATATACATATTTACAATTTATAATCAGTTATTTTTGGAGTCGGTGCCAGCCAAAGCAAAATGTTGATGTATGAGTTATGACCTACCAACCAAAAAAAGAATCATCAAAAACAATTCTAAATTGGCGGAGTAATCGGGTAACATACATACAAAAAAAAAAAAAACATACCGTCGAATTGATAACCTCCTTCTTTTCGAAGTCGGTTAAAAAGCGAAATTCATTCAGCACTCATCACGAAATTTCGATAACTACTTGACCTACGAAGTTGAAATTTGGCAGGTAGATTCCTTATAAGGCGTAGAGGTCCGATAAGAATAGGCAGGTTTTTGCGTAAAGGCCAAATTAAAGGGGGCAAAAAAGGGTTGAAAAATTATATGAGTCTACACGTACAAAGTGGCGGCAACAGCTAGTAAAGAATAAAGACAAAAACAACACTTGTTTTAAATGTTTATCGGGACTTATCACGTATTACACAAAAAAATACTGACTATTAAAAAACTGAGAAAATCTGGTCAATTGCTGAAGACCTGTCTGAAGCCGTGCTGCTAAATGGCCGATAAAAAGTGGCCCTTCTCCGTGACTGATAAAATGATGCCCTGTTGACATCCCTTCGAGACACGGAGCCTCGATTAATAGCGTTGACCGCTGGTAGAACAGCTGCGTTCCTGAACATATCGTTACTGTTATACTAAAAACTCCTGTGTTTTTCTAAATTTGGACCAAACAATTACCTTGTGCTGTAAATTCTTCAAGTTCTCCGAGTGCTAGCGCCCTTAGTGGTTAGTGTATCTGTGATAGTTTCTGTGTTTATCTGCTAGTCAGACGCACGCAGTTACTTTCCTTGTAACTGAGTGTACCAGGCGTGGCTCCGGCCAAAGCAAGTCTGGCCTAGTGGTAGGCGTAGCCCGAATCATCTCATCATGATCATCAGCCAGAAGACGTCCACTGCTGAAAATAGGCCTTCCCCTTTTGACGACAACCTGCTTTTGCATCCACTGGATGCTTGCGTCTTGCAAATCTTGAAAAATCCGAATCGTCAAATTCCGAATCGAATTCGCAAATTCCGAATCGTCTGCTTCACTACAATAGGACAATCGGGTCTACCTTCTAAAAAGTAATTTGAACTACGGTAGCCCTTCGTTATAAATGCCACTCACGGTCACCCATTCGAAGACTGACCACTTTATTTGTTGCTTAACGTTGTGATATTTTAGAAACGCCTGGTCAAGTTAGGCCAATAGCACTATAGCGCATTTCCGAGTAAATTTAGCATTCTTCAAAAATACCACTAAGATAAATAGAGTCTTTAAAGGTCAGCATAACTTATCAGTGATGCCTTTAGTGTAACAGGCATCCATAAGCAACGATGATCACTTACTAACAAGCAGCCTGTTAGCTTGTTTGTCTCCTATGACAATAAAACAAAGATAGTTAAGTCTGGTGCCTTTGTTCCTTTCCTGGCCTGATCTGAAGATGCTATCCTAATCAATCATCAACGCTCTATCGTGACAAGCTAATTAATTTTCATGGATTTGGATTTTGGATTTGCAACAAAATTATCACATTGCTAAATATTGAACCCCTGTAACACAGTAATCTATCGTTTTTAGCGTTCCATACGAAAACCGCTCTGACTTTGTTTCACTCTCGCCCTAATTTTTATAACACCAATGTTTTCTTAAAGCAACCAACGCAAAAAAAATACGCGACGTACGAGAGAGACGATATGTTTAGTGTTCAAACAAATTAAATATTAAGCGCGGTTGAAACAAAGGACAGAATAAAATATACTCAGTGAGCTATACTTGGCTATACGCACAAACATGTGTCTGTAATATGAACGTGACTTAAGCAATGAATTAATGCGCGGAGTGTTATAGATTCGTCGTCATAGATTTATACTACTTGTATTTTCGTTTATACTACTTGTACTCGATTGTTGAATAATTTTCTGTAGAAAACATTTCTGTTGATCTCCAGAAAAAGGACACAGTAATCAGAATATAAAACCTATGCAATCAAACTTGGCTTGCACATAAAAGGAGTCTTAGTTCTCTAACAAAAACAGTAATTAGCACAACGGCCACCCCCAGCTATAAGCTCGCTACTCGTATAAAAACAAACTTCTACTGGAAAGTAATTTAAGCGGCACGTACGGCTAAACACAGGAAGCGACATAAAGCCTGGACACACCTAGCGTGCCCTTTGTTAGCTTTGATAAAGTGAACATTGGTTTCACAACCGCACACCTTTTTACTACGAACTAGACTAGCTGTAATGAGAAAGCAGTAGCCAAGCTACGTAAAAGTTTTAAACTTATTTCTGATTCTGATTCTGAGACGGTCTAGGTAAAAAATCTATGAATCGAGAATAAATTTTCTAAATTATCCCTTAGTTTATTCGAATTATGATTACCACAGATATTAGGATATATCTACTGCCTTTTACATTGCAGTTTATTAGAGAAAATCAGCAAATAATTGAGTTAATTAAGGCCCTATGTCCATCTAAGCAATGATCACTATCTATCTAAGTGAGATGTGATTTTACAAGGATGAGTACGCTTCCACGCGTTTGCTACGATTTTCATAATTTAAAGCATTTCTATATGAAGCAGAAAATAGCAGTCTTAAGTTATTTAGATCGACACTGGCCCTAGTCCAGTCATATTCAAAATCAACACAGTTTTTTTATATTGCCAGTACTATACTAAATAAGAACATTTTATATTCCAAAATACTCACCAAAAATACAAAGAACATTATTTACAATATCTCAATTCACAATTATAATTATAATATTAAAAAGCATTAAATATAACTAATTACTAAATAATATCGATATCAAATCAAAATCGTTGTGTTGTGTTTTTTAATCAAAATTTTATTGGAATGTAGAGTACATACATTGAAAGAGTAATTTAGCGACAAAAAGTAACGTCTGCTTTGTTTGTAACTTTAACTTTTTATCAAAAAAAATATCGCCTATGATCAGCATAGTTCTTAATACGTTCACTGTTTTCCACTGACTAGACCATTTCAAGCGTTTTTGCGCACTTGCTCCGGTAGGAAAGTGATTTATCATAAGGCAACATGCTGCGGTTGAGACGAAAAAGAAACGTAATTCTTTTTGTATTTGCCAAGTGGTGGGACGTTTGACAAACGCTTGAATGATTATCATTTGCTCCTGAAACTTCTGGGGCACATTTGCACACTGTCGAAAAATATAGACCAGCTAAATAGAGATCTGTATTGTCGGATCACGCTATTCTGATCACGAAATCTGATAGGACACCAAATTAATAATTTTGGAATGCCTGACCTTCGACGAAAACAAACAGAAGGAAACTTTGTAATTTTCTGTGATAGCTGGTCTGGTATACAGTTTCTCTTGCAACCACAGACTAGGTAAAGCTACTCTACTACGTAGTATTTGCTTGTAGCATTGTCTTGAATAGTCGTGCACGATAGAGTCCTTCGTGGAACTCAAAACGCATCAAAATCCCTCAAAGCGTTTTTTATAGGTACATTAATTGTTTTCCAATGAAAAATGAATCTCACGGGTTCATTCTCCATTTGTAAGAATGCTTCTGTTCCGGCCGATGGCCAATCTGTCCTTGTATAATATGTGTCTTTTTATTAAGCCAACAAATTAAGCGCAAGTTTTCTGATTGAAAATTTTCTGTTTGTTTTCGTCAAAGATTACGACACAAATTTTATGTCATACTTTGAATCATTAATCCTTGCCCAAATGTTCTTCTAGGCAAGCGTGCTCCAACGTAGACCGCATCATTGCTTAACATCAGGCGAGATGGTGATCAAAAGCAAGCCAAGTATTCATAAAAAAATAAAGTAAAAATTGTGGGTTATTTATCAGTACGTTACAGTACCAGTTGTACCATTAGCCGGTACAATGTTGTTGGTACATTTGGCACTAGTTCGTCCGATGTACAGTTATTCAGTTGCTTCAAGTTTGATTGGTACAAATTGTGGTCAGTAGTGATGGCTTTCAAATTTTCTTTACAAGTTAAGAAAAAAAGAAGAAAATTACTTTGTTACTGTTAGCAATGTTTCATTTCAAATGCAAATAGCATTTATTCCACAATAAAGCGTTAAAAAAGTTTACGGAGGCAGAACAGAAATTTGAAGGGGATAAAATTCCGTCCATCCTGTCCATGAAAAAGACATAACAGTGCCTTGAATTTATTGTAGTAGACGGAGACCCAGATGGCTTTACTCATAAAATACAACGAGTGGTTCTGTTGGTAGCGCTATACTTAAAGATAATCACAATTTACGGTGCCCTTGCCGAAATTTGGGAAAATTCTTTCCCTTACAGCGTGCGAGCAATTACAGTGGGTCTAATGATGTACTACCGCTTCTGCAGTCTTCAACTTACGTTAATGGCGTGCCAAAGGATTTTTATTGGCACTTACGCTTGTTACTTTGGCTTTGGTCGCAATGAAACTGGAACTTTGAGGAAGCGGCCTTTGATCTTAGTTAATTGCTCAGTAATGTGGTCAGTAATGACGGAGGTAATAAAGTTGGGAAATAATGTTGTTAATGAGAAGAAGCTTATGATGTAGCCGAGAGAATTTGGTCTAAACGCCAGAATTGAGCGGAAATTATGAAGATTATAGTTTTGATTAGCTTTGCTTCAGAGATAAGTAGCTGAGTGCGTAGTGGCGTTAGGTCATCTTAATCATTATAATCACCTTATCTTTGTCCTTTTCAGCTGTTCCATAGAAAACGCTAATTGGATTTTTCGCGATTTCTGTTTTGGTCCCATAGTTAAAGTCGTTCATAATTATGAGTATCACGAACCCCTTTCGGCTAAACATACACTTTCCTTTAAGCCTGTATTGAAGAAGTAGAGTTTTATCTGCATAGAAGATACTAAGTGTTAAGCCAGTGCGTAATAATTTCGTTTATATACGAGTAATATCCAATTTAAGACTCCCAAACTTTCACAAAATCATTTTGGAATTCTAAACTATAACTACGAGCTGAAAATGTTTTTTTTTGTACTAAAAATAATTTGTACTCTAAATTACAAATAAGCGCTTTGCGCCTAGTTTTTCTGTCGTACCAAAATATTTACAATACAATAGAGCCAAAGAAAGTTAGTGTGACAAAGTAATACATTAATCTGTCCATGTTTCTTTTAGTTTTGTTTGA
This sequence comes from Agriopis aurantiaria, assembly GCA_914767915.1. Lineage (NCBI taxonomy): Eukaryota > Metazoa > Arthropoda > Insecta > Lepidoptera > Geometridae > Agriopis > Agriopis aurantiaria. The sequence continues at coordinate 5,482,831 of OU611987.1, forward strand.
ACATTTTGTTTTCTAATTCTAGTTTTTGTGAGCACTGAATAGATTTATTATTTCTTTTGAAAGAAAAAGTATTTTCATCACTTAGTTTATCACACGTTTATCATAATATTTTCACATACAGCTGTCATTAATTGTCAAAGATGAAAGATATAACAAACAAACGTATTAAGCTATAGCTGGAATCATAAAATTTATTTTTTTATGTTTGACGGCAGTCTTCCTCCTGGAGAAAGCAAAAAACAGTTATTATGATACTAATAAACGTCAACCGCAAAACCTTGTAGCACCCGACACACAGTTTGTCGATCATAAAAATGTTAATATCAAACATTCTTATAACATCGAAGGAAAACAAACTGGTACGTACTAGGGACCGCTCGTAAAGTTAGGGACGGTCGCGAAGACGGCGGCCCGCGTCAATACCCTCTCAAGAAGTATTACTGCTATTATGAGGGGTCACAAAGTGAAGCAGGCGATATTGGCAGCCCTTACCGAGCTGTGAGAAGGTGAGGAAACTTCTCATAAAATGTAAGGAGGCAGGTGCATACCATTTCTAGGGTACCAAAATGTGTGCGTATATCACGCTCGCGTCGTTACGACGAACGCGGCCCGTAACAACAAAAAGGGTAAGTATAATAATAAAAATCTTACGGTGAGGCAAATAAAGTAAAAATTCGTGTTGCTCACGTGAAACTTTCTAGCAAACTAGCGGTCGCGCAATTTGCCGTGTTTTCAAACTTGAGCTCTCGATGTTTTATTGGGATCGGGTTCTACGCTGTAAATCATGTTTGCCAGGTGGCAGGACTTCCTTTTGTGATCGTGCATCTAAATTGATGCCTCCTGAGCCCCTGGTGTCAGAAATGGTGAGATGCGGAGAGTTTCTGAACAAATTCGAACAGTTATTGGTGTCGAATTAAATATAACATATAAGGTGCATTAAATGAGAACTTAACATATCAGAGTTTTAATAAGTAACTTAAATAAGATGCCCTCTTTAACTTCGTAACATTAAAATTAAAAACAATAAATTATAACCTAATCATTAATCTATTAAACCGTTACCAGTGGCAATAATTCTCAAAATTCTGGCCCCATTACCACGTTGTATGGCGATGCTCACCCTTTGAGCAAAGTAAAGGCCGGCATTTTGTTCACAAGTTGCATCGACCAGACGTGAAAAATCTTAGTTTTTTTTTTTGGCTCCCGATCTGCATGCAATGCACATCCATAAACAAATACTTTAGTTTGGGGGATAAATATTCTCAGGGATGTAATAAAACAGGTTCATAGCACGATAATTCAGGAACTATAATTTAAGTAACACGGTAGAAACAACTCGGTAAAAAATTTACAAAACAAATAAAAGAAGAAGTGCTTCGTGAGCGAAGTCTTTGCAGCATCACCTGCTCATGTGGTAACAAAAAAATTTATTTATTTATTAATTAAAACGGCACTAAACCAATTACATTGATTAATTACAGTTAAAATATCAAAATTAAAATAAATTATATGTCACAAATTCCTAAATATCTAAAAATATGTCAATTTTATCATGTCATTAAAATTAAATTTAAACATAAAATAATCACGAGTATCAGGTGTTCTCACAGTACGTCAAGCATACCGACATTAAGACCAACCACCTGTCTACAAACACATCGCATACAGGGTTGTCTTTCAAGAGAGCGTTGAGCGTGGTGAGAGTGCGCGGAATAGGTGACTTGGAGTGAGCTACTGTACGGCAACGAGGCTCGGCAAACAGTTTGTGGTATCTACAGGAAAAATATTTGTCGGGTACATAGAACCTACATAATTTATCGAAAAAATTGGGCGCGTCAATATCTCCTCCCAGGATTTTGCACATTACAGCTAGTTGTTGTTTTTCCCGCCTAACTTTCAACGAATTGTAGCCTAGACAACCGAGTAAAAAATCTGTAGGATACATAAAGGGATAATATCCGTGAACACGCTTATATAGATATCTAAGAAATGCCTTTTGCACTTTTTCTAGTTGGAGTATGTATTTCTTCTCATGGGTATTCCAAACGCACATAGAACTCTCCAGTTTACTACGAACCAAGGCTTCAAACATCAAACGGATGACGCGAGGATTACGAAAATCCTTGGAATTCCTGAGGATGAAACCTAACCTCCGAAACGACTCTTTCGCTAGAGCACTGATGTGATCGTGAAATGTTAACCTTTGGTCAAATATGACACCCAGGTCTTTCATGACAGTTGAACGAGTTATAGTGTCACCATTTATATTGTAGTCGTAACTAATTGGATGCCGCATTCGACCAAAAGTCACTGCATAGCATTTATAGGCATTAAATTCCATCCTATTAACTCGGCACCACTGAACAACTGCGTCAATATCACGTTGTAAGGTAACGCAATCAGCATAAGACCTGATCTCAACGAAGAGCTTAAGGTCGTCAGCATAGAGCAAACACTGTGCGTATTTTAGGACAGTTGGGAGGTCGTTCACCATTAACAAAAATAATAACGGCCCAAGTATGGAGCTCTGGCTTACACCGGAACGCGTGTGATAGGGCTTGGATTCGTACAACCCGAGCCGGACAAACTGCTGGCGGTCGCGAAGGTAGTCCGCAAGGAGCTGCAGAAGTCCCGGGGCAAAACCCATAGCACTAAGTTTGGCCAACAGAATGTCGTTGTTGACCCTATCAAACGCCTTCCGGAAGTCAAAGTAGAGCACATCTACTTGAGAGCCACAGTCTAATTTTGACGAGATAAAATTAGCTATAGCCAGCAAATTAGAATCGACAGATCTCTTTCGCCTAAAGCCGTGCTGTGCGTTACAAAGGTATTTGTCTACCTGAGCGTAAATGTATTTGTGAAGTATATTCTCAAACACCTTTGCCGGCGACGATAGTACCGCGATAGGCCGGTATTCGTTGACGCTAGATTTGTTCGAGCCTTTCGGTATGGGACTAACTCTAGATAGCTTCAATTGAGCGGGATATTTTCCGGTTTTTAGTGTGGTATTGAATATGTGGCAAAGAGGAATGCAAAACTGCTTCCTAACATTTTTCAAGACCGCAGGAGGAATACAATCAGGCCCAACAGAACTACTAACACTAACAAAGGCTTTATACTTTAATTAGGGTAAAAATTCCACATTACACGTGTACTCTTCGGGCTCTGCCGTAAGTTTGTTTACCTTGTTGTTGTTTGTTTGCTTTTCTAGCGTCCGAATACCTAAGGTCTCCCAAAGCATACAATATCTTGACATTAATTATTGTACTAGGGGAAAGAACTAGCCTCTTCTGTTCGCCGTGCCATCCAAAACAATAAAGAGTTAATCAATCAATCAATCAATCAATCAAAACACAGTATCACTTTGTTGTAATCCCTTAATTCACGGGCATCCGTGCAAAACCAGCTGATCATCAGTTGTCTAGCATCATTGAACTGCTGAGAGAAGTAGAGCCAAGAGCCAAAAGCTCTGCGGACATACCTGAATCTGTTTAAGTAGGTATGTATTAAATATATATACTTACCTAAATACATATTTTATTTCTGGTATACACAATAAAGAGTTTCTATCTATATTACAAGCTATATTACAAGCTTTGCTCAGTTTGGGGTAAGATGATTATGTGCAAGATAACAATTTTTTATTTATTTATTTATAAATGGTTTCATTTCTCTCTTATTTATATAGACACTCTATTTTTACATTAAGCACCTGAAAAATTACATGAGACAGTATTATCGTGGTTTGTAAATCGTAGTAGATAAGGCATTCAACGCGTCCTCATTAAAACGCAAAAAAGCCAGATAAATAATACAAAAGTGTAGTGAAAGCCGTTCTCATTTGTCAACCTCGCGGGTTGGCATGCAACGGGGCTACCATCAAAATAAGCAGCAAAATACAGCAGTAGAAAATGTTGATGAAAGGTACAGAGACTATGTTTACTATGTTTTTGGCGTAATATCATAGTAAAAATATAATATAAAAATATATTATATTTGACTATGATATGTGGTAATATTCAGTTCTGAAACGCAAATACGAATTTTCCTTAACTTAACTTAAACTCGGGACTGCAGTACTGTACTAATAAATATCCTCAGCATCATAACATTTTTTAAATGTGAAATGTGAAATGTTTAGCTTGCTTCGGCAGTAAAACTGACTCGTATGCCGTGGCGGCAAATATTGTTACGCCTGTTATGCCATCATGCCGGGCGTCTCATGACGGCCAACTTACTTGACTTGACTTCGTTGACTTTTTTATTATTCTGTTATTCCACAATATAGCTTCATTTATTTAAGAGCAAATTAAAGTAAAAATAGGGTTTTTTTTTATTTCTTTCGCCTTTTACTATTTATTTTGAGCTAACAGCATAACGTTCCTTTAAAATGATCTCTTAACAAAGAAAGTTTCCTAAGAATTTTTCTCTGTAACTAAACTATAACCCCCTTATTAATAAACTTAGAGTAGCCTTGGAATAATTACTCCGTCTTTTGTCTTTTTCGATCAAGTTCAAAATGTGAAAGAGAGAAGAAGACAAAACACGGCGTAACTATTCCAAGACTACTCCACGTTTATTAATAAGGGGGTAAAAGTATAGGTATGTTACGTCGGAATGACACATCTCTGAAATTTGGTCCACCGAGCTTCGTTAAATTTCTTGTATAATTAACCTCCAATTTGTATACATGCTCTTGGCTAGTTATCTTCTTCTGGGACATACTCATTTGTTTTTATCAGACAGTAAAAGACGCCGAAAAAATAAAGAAATATTAATAAAAACATTTCTATAATCGAGTTAGTTTTTATGAGTGTTGAATGGGGCGAAAGATTATAAACTCAGTGACGATAGTGTTTTCAAAGATTCACTATGGCATTTCTAATGAGAAAGACAGTGACCGGGATAATTTCTGAGACAAGGATCATAATCTCGGGCTGTTGTTTAACCCATTTTTTGGGTTCTGTACCCAAAGGGTAAAAACAGGACCCCATTTACTAAGCCTACGATGTCTGTCCGTCTGTCTGTCTGTCCTACCTATTAACGGCTGTATCTTTCGAACCGTACTAGATAGCCAGTTGAAATTTTTCACAGAATATGTAATGTTACGGTGGATTGAATAACAAATAATAAAAAAAAAAACTAAAAGTAAAAACGAAAGAGGGGTCCCATGCAACAAACGTATTTTTTTAACGTATTTTTATATTAGGTCTAATGTAAAAACAGTAATACTTACAAGTGTTAAACTTAAAATAATTATAGTACACACTCTAAAATATAACAACAAATAACAAAGTGCGAGTCGGTGACACGTTTCTGTTCATTACCAAGTTATGACAGGTAATTTCGTTATTGAATTTTGTGGTGGTGGCGAGCCCGACTCGCACTTGGCCACTTTTATTTTTTAACGTAAAATGAGTACAACGTGATCTACTGCTATTGATTCCACTATGACCGTGGGACAAGTGGCCGAGTTTCATTCAAGTTTTCTACACGTCTCTAATAACTCGAAATAAAAATCCTTAATCAAAATTACTGTTTTCAGTCCTTTCGTGTTGAACGATTTGCGTGTAACGACAAAACAAATGTATGTAACGTTTATTTACAGAAATTCAAATTTCCGAGCTAGTGATTCTATTTATATTAAGTTTAAGCTACTCTCTTATTGTCATCAACTGATGATTTAATGATTACCTACAGATATAAAACAAGCACAAAAACTTTATCCCATCAATCTGACCAAAAACGAGGAGATACATACACAAACACAACACCACAAACATAATATTTCACATAATAATTACTTAGACACAAAACAATAGCTTTAAAAAATACAATAACTTATTCACATAATAATTACGAGTAATGTAGAGCTCGTATAATTATTCTCAAATTTTTTTTTTGCAATATTTTACTTTTTAAATTAAAAGTTATAGCGTAATTCTACAAATTAAAAAACAGTACTAAAGTTACAATGACTTTAGGTTCTCAACTTTTTAATAGTGCTTATGGCGAAGATCTTTTCAATCGTAATTCAATTACGCATTTATATACGCTTAGCAAGAGCGTATAACTCTCTGCCGGTGTATTTGTTCTACGAAAAGTACAACATGGAATATGGATGTCTTCAAATCAAAAGTAAATAGCTTCCTTCTGGGTAAGCGTGATCTATCTTGGGACGCGTTTTAGCTTCAGGCATGAGAACAAACATCAACCTATCATGAATAAAAAAAATCTAATACAAACATTCCAAGGTTTCCTAAGCTATTTCGGTAACATTAACACATTTTTCTTATTGAGCGTTATTTATAATTATAATCCATTTGAATTACAACACTGTTTTTGTGAAAGTACCTACATCACGCAAAGTGGCAGTCCCGTAACTCAGTGTCATAATTGGCTAACGCGTTTATTAGTCGCAACACTATTGAGGTTATCAGAATTAGGGTTCGTCACGACTTTTTGGCAGGTGAAAAATAACGGCACTTGTTACAAATTGCTACTATTTGTCGTTGCGTTTACGTAGCGCGATCTTTGTTTATATTTAACGTCAAACTTTATGTAAACTTACTTGATTCAATGTTTTAAAAAACACTGTTTTAAACTATCACGGTTGTTCACTAAAGTTATATGATTCGTTGCGGGATATTTACCGTGGTAAGGTTGTGGAATGAGCTCCCGATATTTCGGCGCAGTTATATGCACCATTTTCACGGGAAGACTGTTCATTTCATAATATTTCGTATTTTTGTAGATTTTTCAAAAAGCACTGAATGAATGTCGATAAAAAAATTATGGGACCACCTATGAGATATGACCTACCAACCAAAACAATAATCATCAAGTACAATTCTAAATTGGCGGAGTAATCGCGTAACAAACATACAAAAAAAACATACAGTCGAATTGATAACCTCCTCCTGAAGTCGGTTAAAAATGGATCTATATTACACGGATCCTCCCAATATACTGCTAGGAGATACTCAAAGCTTTTGTTTTAAACTCTGTCACGAATTTTTAACGCAAGAAAAACAAAAAAGAAATTCAGTGGAGTGACGCTTTTAAAAGCGTCGGGTTGATTTTAGAGGCAGCCTTTGTTTCTGGTAACCGTGCCGTGCCGTACCCTCGTTGATTTAAGTACACAATAGCGCCGCCTACATCTCTACCAATGGCCCGATAGCTTAGAAAACATTGACAATAAAAACGTAAAAGACAATACCATCGAATGGAAATGAAGATATCAAAAACTTCCGACATCCATTGTTACTCACCTCCTTTAATTTCGAATTCACAAGAACAATATTCAGAGCGAAACTCCTCGCTCGGAAGCTGACTCAATTTGGTACAGAAAGAATTTTTAATCATGCCGCAGCCGATGCTTCAGGAACGAGTTTCAATACATAAATTTCACCTGTTGTTTGATTCTAATAAAGCTCGTCTTTACGGCTTCTGTAACTGCTGCCGGTTACCATCAATGTAATTTATGAGTCGGTAAAGAAGAGTAATTCCGCTTATTAATTTTACGCGGGCGCGTTCCAAGGTGCGGCTTCCCGGCTTACATGATTCGAGCTCTTTAATCACGGCCCCGTAGCTACTGCGATAAAGCGCCATTATTCAACACCTACTCTTTGACGTCACATTTAAATTTTCATCAAACTCGGCCCTAAGACTGCTTTCTCCTCCTTATTAAAGCGGGACTTTTATTTGGCACATTTAAAAATTCTATTTGGATTCTTAAAATCTTTAGCATTCTTTAACGGCGGAATGGGCCATTGAAGGCAACCCTTATCGGATCATTTTCTCTTCTTACGAATCTAGTAATCGCGTTGACTGCGAGGGTTAGGGCTTTGGCATTGTTTTTGTATTAAGAACGCGTCAGTTTGCATTAATATTGTCTGCTTAGTAATGGACTTGGGTGTGGGTGAGGTCCCTGATAACAAACGTCGAGTCGGCGCAGTTAGTGTCTGACACGCGATTGCTTTTACGTTTAAATGTGGTTATTAACCTTATTGCCCTCATTATTTGGCAGTAATTACTGTTATTTTGAGCATTTACTCCGCGAATCATTTACAGTATGGATATACTTATACGTGCCTTTCATAGGTACACAATGTCGATCAATGAGGGCGTTGTTTACGACAACATGTCATTTGGTTGCGCGGATCAGTTTGTAATGTTGTTCAGGTTGTTTAAGCCGAGTGGCTAGCTCTGACGTCAGAGTTTTTAGGCAGCTTGAAGCATCTGATATTGTTTACTGGTTGCTGTTTCAGTACAAACAGGAACCAATAATTTAACTAAATGCCACTCGCGGTTACTAATCCGAAATCAAACTGTGTCATTCATTGCTTACCATAGGAGCGGTGCGTATTAAATTTAGTCGACGTATAGAATTATTTGAAATTTTTAAATCATTCTACCAACCTATACTCTTAATAGTCATAGATAATAAAGAAATAATTTAAAAAAAACATTAAAAAAACTTTTAAAAACAAAAGTTATTTGCATCCGCTATATTAAAGTTTGAAGTCATTTTATTTTTCGTATTTTTCCTTGCATTTGCTATCCATATCATGGGGGTGCATAAAATAACTGGTCCGCCATCTTTAGGATTCCACTATATTGGATTTAGTCTGACGTCACTTAGTTAACCATGTATTTTCATCCAAATTAAACGTGTATGTAACATTTTTGCTCAATCGGCTGGAGCAAACTGTTTTAAAACTTAGTTGCAAGATTTTACATGGCATGCAAGATTTGACACAATCATACTTACAAGGCAATTTGAATAAAAGCTTGTAAAAATATACTTTCAAGTTAAGTAAAATTTGTAATTAAGTAAACATGTCTGAGTAGAGTTGGTTTAGTAAAATTTTCAATAATTTTGAACTAAGTTAACCAAAACAAATCAAACATCGCACTAATCATGTCAACTATCAAACAAACTCAACGTTTCAAAAAAAGTTTGAACAAGTAATTATTCTTTCGCTGAAAACTTGTCAAGTCGTATAAATAAAACAAACATTCGCGAAGTTCTTTATGACTACTTCAATTTGTCATCAAAATTAAACGAAAACGCGAGGACAATTCAACCGTGGCTCATACTTACATAGCTAGAGCAACTTCCGTTCGAGCCAGGTTTTAATTAGAAGGATTTGGGTACATTATTCCGGATCTTGATAACGGCGGGCGCACGCGATAGAATGACCCTTTGTTTGGTTCAGTGCCTTTTAGTTAAACGTCTAAGTGAAAAATTGCACGCTCAGTGTAAAGGGTAAGCTGGAATGGTCGTTGGACATTTGCATTTTATGATCATCAGTAAAAAACTAGTATGAAATTCTTTTTAACTGATGACAAAATAGAGGAGTGTTTCAAGTCGACGCGTATATTTTTCTTTTATTGATGGTATTTACTAAACATAAACCGTCTTACTATAAAATATTTAAGAACGCTTTAGCCATGTGTTTAACATATTTTTCACAGTGAAACAACTGCTAAACAGCACCCGTCTTACCACAAAAGATTTAAGAATGCTTTAGCCATGTGTTTAACATATTTTTCACAGTGAAACAACTGCTAAACAGCACCCGTCTTACCACAAAAGATTTAAGAATGCTTTAGACATGTGTTTAACATATTTTTCACAGTGAAACAACTGCTAAACACATGTCTAAAGCGTTCTTAAATCTTTTGTGGTAAGACGGCAAATGTCTAAAGCGTTCTTAAATCTTTTGTAGTAAGACGGAAAGAGTTTTTATTCAGGACAACATGATCCTTAACTTATAACTACAACACCTGAACTATAAACTTATAAAAGCAAAATTTAATAAGCATACTAGTAATAAGATTATTTACAAAGATTTAGCTCCTTCGTTGTCTCTTTGTTGACCCATGTCTGCACAAAATGCCTAAATATATGCGAAAGGGGGTTCTCTGCTACAGTTTTTCAGATGATGTTGTTACTACCCTGAAATCTACTCACTAATGAAGACACCTTCTTCCGAACGACAGCATGGAGCCTGTCAGTTCTACCACAAACCACACCACGTCTTTAAGACAAAGCATCTTATATAAGCAACTTATTACAGAGCACTCCGCTTGAGACGACAATTTTTACATTTAAAATCAAAGAGTTTGACAAAAACGTATAAAAAACAGTTAAAAATATGATAAAAAAATATGCTCACTACTTTTGTAACCTGATCTCGAACTAAGCTAGTTAAAGATTATTTTTACTTTTTTCTGTTGTGTAAATAAAATCTTGTCAATCATTAAAAAATCTTATCTCTATCCCTTATCTGTTATTTCAACTCACACTTTCATTAAAAATACACTAAAAAAATACCTAAATACAAGGTAACACGGAACGGCAGTACCAAGCCAAAAGGAGGCCATTGTCCTCAATATTATAAATTTTTAACCCCAACCCTGAAGATGTGAAAAGAATTTCATCTGTTCCATAAAAAAGTAAACAATTTTTTTCGATGGATTGACGTAATTAATATAATTATGCAACGCCTCATTTTTTTCGTGTTTTATGGTTGTTTCCTAAATAAAAGTTGTTGATAATGTTGTTGTTGATGTTTTATTTTGAAGTGACAAAAAATAAGGCTGGTCACCTGATAGTAAGTGATCACTGCCGCCTATGCACTAGAATTTCAGGGTAAGAATATTTATTATTCACATTAAAATTAAGCGCCCCAAGTTATACAGGAAGACCTCCAGTTATGTTTACTTACTTTCACCTTTTAATACTGGGTTACCCTATATAACCAGTAATATTTAACCTTGTATCATTGACACTGGCTAGATGCGAGTCGGAATTGTGCACCGAGGGTACCCCAATGAAAAAAAAGTGTTTTCATTCATCCAGTTTAGGATCATAAGCGCGCGCTCGACTCGGTTTTATTATTTATGGTTTTACTATAATAAAAATCTGTAGTATAATCTTGATAAGTTTGACGCCTTTATGTATTAACTTATTTACATTGGAGCAAAGACTTAATAAAATACGTTTGTTGTACCCATATATATATATATTTACATTTTGATGTTTTTATTTAGGTATGACCCAGGTATATCCCCCCTTCCCCTCCCCACCAGTGCATTTATCTCTGGCCAAGGGAGCTGGCTAGGGAACGGTGGAGCAGGGTCCAGATGCAGATGGAAGGCTGTCGTTCAGAGTGGAGCTCTAAAAAGCAGGACTATGTTTAGCAGTGAACCTCTTCTAGCTGATGATGATGATGATGAACATTAGGTACATGTCTTGTAAAAGTTTTAAACTGCTTATTTATTACAATTTAAAAGATAGGTACCGCCAATAAAATGTAGGACAGAGAGACAGTGTTGGTAAACCAACGAGGCTAGTCACAAATATCTATACCAACAATTAATTTAAACCCTAAGCTACAAGGGCCTATTTTATAAAGGCTCCGTCATCCGCCTGAGTCATGAATCACAGCAAATCACAAGTATAAACTTGGCCTACAAATAAACTGAAATTAGTTGAACTCGGCGCCGCACATTACTTGAAATCCTTGGATTACTCGCAGTACAAGACTCTGTTATCTTGGGACCAGTCCTTAAAGGATCTTGATGCCTGGAGCCAGATTATTGTAATCTCATTAATTTTACGCCTTAGCTGCGTTAATTTGGTTTGTTAATACGACTGTTTAATGACTAAGTAAGAACTCCCTATCTCATTATATATTTAGGTTTCATCAAAAAGGTCGAGTTTGATTGGTGAAGTCCTAAAGAGCGTTCTTGGAAGTATTTATTTAAGGAGTGGTTTATTTGAATTTTGTTAAATTTTGAGTTACTAAAAAGTCGTTGCCAATGTAATAGTGGTGAAAACGGCATTAGAAAAAAAGTATGGTTTTTTCACATCTGACTAGTTATGCTTTTGATCACAATCTTGCCTGGTGATCTGAGCGATGATGTGGTCGAAGATGTAGCAAGCTTATCTAGGAAATATCCATGTTTCATAAAAATGGTTGAGTTTTGGTTGGTGAAGTCTGAAAAGGCGTTCTGGGATGTACTATAATAGTGGTGGAAAACTTCACTAGAAAAAAAATATCTCTGAAGTCATGAGAACCTTCCAGAAAATATTAATTTATTGAAGTGATTCGTTTTAAATCAGATTAAGCTCTGAGTCCTAAAAAAGTGGTGTAAATCGTCAATAGAATTAACAACTTTAAACCTAGTTCTATTTCTTTACACTAAAACTATATTTATTATTTAAAAAAAACGTATATATAAGGAAATAAAACAAATCGATAGCTTACACTATTTTGGGTTGAAATTTTGTCAACTACTCTTTCATTTTAACCGCTAAGGCGTTAGCGGTTAAGGCATAGTAGCTCTGAAGCATTTCTTTAAAAAATAGAGTTTTCCCTTACTAGAATATCAGTAAAGACTTATGTTCACTACTGTATGTATTTACTTTGAGGACAAACATAGACCAAACCCAATAAAAAACAAAAAATAAAATTTGTTTATTAACGAAAAAATTCAACAAAATCTTTGTAAGCGTTTCATAAAAAAACAACTGACTTCCTCCTACCCAAGAGCTGCTGGAATTATTCTTCAACATTCACTTTATTACTTCACATAATAAATGTTTTAAAAATAAACTGAAAATACAATGTTGTTTTCGAAATTCAGTTTTCGAACCAGTAGAGGTCATAAACATGAGCGCTACGCCGTAGACGCGCTACGATAAATTGTAGACTCGGCTACGTTGCTTGCTACGAGAATTATTACAAGAATGCCGTCTGACGAATGCAATTCTTTATTTCGTTACTTGGCACGGGTTTTCTTAGAAAATAAAGTTGTGTCTAAAGCAGTATATGAGATGTTGTTTTGATTTTTTATGACGTACGTATTTTAGTTGTTTTGAATATGATAATATGTCGTGTAGATTGACAGTAATAAAAGGTACACAATTAAAAAAAAAAAAAAAAATTGGGTTAGAAAATTTTGTAAAGTTGTGGTAAAACTTTTATAAAGAGCTAGTTATAATATACCACACTAATATTATGACTGCGAGAGTTGTATGAAAGTTAGAAGACAAATAGAACAAACACAGTTAAAACAGTGTATATAAGTTGTTGTGTAGTATGTGGAAGATGTATTAATCTGAAACTTGTATAAGTGAAAGTTGCAGTGTGTATGTTTTTTTCCAATGAAATGGAAATGGTTTTGGAATGAAATTGATGGGGTTTGGTGAAAAGTTTGCTTATACCTCGGATTAACGCATGAGTTAATTTATATTCAGTGAAAAATATAAATTTCTTATAGGATAGAGAGTGAAACCGCGGGGCGCTGCTAGCTTCAATATAAGCTTTGAACATTCAGTTACGTTATACGCAATTTTTTTTTTTTTTACAATAAACCTACCGTAATAAATCTTTACTTTCATAAACAGTAACACATGAGTTTTTTATTTCGGTAAAATAATATAATATTATTTATATATTACCTTCAGGCGCGGGCATGCAGTGCATGAAAAAGGCAGGCTGTCGTTCAGCGTGGAGGTTAAAGGGGGAGGTTATGTTCAGCAGTGGACGTCTTCCGGCTGATGATGATGATGATGGTTACCTTCAGATAAGCATTGAATAAATTAATTTACCTTTTAGGTAGTTTACTTCAAACCTGTTTTTGTGACGAATCTCTAGTGTGATTTCGCTTCTACATCGCTTCAAGTACAATAAGGAATTGGGTAGTTAAGGTTAGGCAGTTTTACTTGTTTTATTTTACAAAAAAAGTGAAGGTGATTGTGATAGATAGATTCTAGATATATACTCTTTATATAGATACTCTTTATTGTTCACGCCACTAATTACATCCACACAATAAAACAGTTGAATAAACCAGTGCAACAATTGGCGGTTTTATCGCCGAGAGATTTTTTTTACAAAAAGGTACTGTAATATATCTTCAATTTCATAAACTCGATACATAAACTCAGTTGTCGTGTCTCGCGCTAATGTACCGAGGTAATGTGAGACGCCATTAAAAGGGCATAAATACACAATCGCCTCTATAAATGTCGTAATGTCGGGGAGACTGGTAGTTTGTTGCCGGGAACTAACTGCACTGCATCTGCAATGTTGCTCTTTTACTGCTGAAATCGAGGTACCCATAGTTCATTTACATCTTAGAGGTAGTAAGATAAACGATTGCGATTCGTTTATACCAAAAAGTTCAACATTTTGTTGCCATGATAGTTTTAGTGGTTGGCGCCTTTGCTTCCCACAACGCAGGCGTGGATTCAAATCCACGATTCAAATATAACAATCTTGAGTGAAGGAAAACACCTTGATGAAACCATAGCATTGTAGTATGCTCAGATCAGACCGAAAAGGGAGTTATACCTTAGTTCAATTATCGTCTGGCTGCCTCGTTTGAGAGCTAGTTTCCATTTCAGGTTTCTCTTTACCATATTCGATCGGATTGTCACATAAAATCAGGGTCCTAATTCTGTATGAAACCATGCAACCCGCCAATCATCATCATCATCATCATCAGCCAGAAGACGTCCACTGCTGAACATAGGCCTCCCCCTTTAACCTCCACACTGAACGGCAGCCCCCAATAAGACGCCATAAAAGTGTTATAACACGATAACGAATCAAACGCGTCTTCCGATTGGATACTACATTATCTTGACAAATATTTTTAATTTTAGTCGTTAAATGGTAAACTATTCAATCCCATCATAGAATGGTCAATGAAAAATAGAAGAAGCTTTCCATTTTTTGCCATTTTTACGCGGCTAGAAACAAGGTGGGTTAACATTTTAACGGTCTATAGTATACCCGACTACGAACAAAAGAGCGTAATTTTTATTTTTTTATTTTTTATTAGTCCATATATTTTTCAACCAGTTATTTGTTAAAAAATAATAATACCCGTATCTGAGATTTTTAGATGTATTGCTTACAGATGCCACGATTAATTGACTCTGGAAAGAAGCAGAAAATGATGAATTCTATTGAAAAACAATTCCGGGAAGCCAAGATTTTTATTTTATTTCAACTTCAATGTACTAGTAATAACCTAACATTGGCTTGCACAGAATGCACATTAAACACGCATAAAAATACAAAAAGTGCACCATACTCAATTTATAGCTCCCGTCCCCTATAATTTCCAACAATACAGTTTTTATTCACCTTCTTTACTTATTTTAAAGGAAACGGTGCTTGTGAAGTGGATTGACTAATAAGATTAGCATAATTGCGACCAGCAAGCACGACAGCCCATAGCTATTCATAATTAGCAAGCTGGGCATATAAAGTGCATGTGGTGCTAGAATATTGCAGGCGTTAATAAAACTTACGCAACAATGTGCTAGTTGCTGGCCCCGATTTGAGCGAGGAGGTTTTATTGTACTGTACCTTTGTTGTAGTTTGTTTACAATACGCATTTTTAAATATCATTCTAGCGAATATTGCTTTTCATCATCATCATCATCATCATCATCATGGTTACCTGGATATTGCTTTAAGCGATAAAGCCGCCTGTTCGAAGTCTAGGTAATAGTTTCATTGTTATGTATCTGTTTTCCTTGTTTATGTGATCTTTGAATAAATAACTACTTTATTCTAATCATCAGCCATTCGTATTCTCACTCCTGGGACACAAACTCAAAGTGAATTAAATACTCGTAAAATGCGTTATTTTATTTTTAGTTAACGGCGCGTGGTATCTTCATTATATCAAACTATAGCAGGATAACAAAATAAATATAATAAATTTATTTATTTACATTTTGGCTGGTCAAAAGTATGTGAAAATTGGACGCTTAGTTGCTACTAACTAGACACACCAACCACAAAAAGTGCGTTATTAAAAAAAAAACATGTGGCCTCATTAGCAAGAGTGACATTATAACCAGCAGTGGGATAAAGAAGTCTGTAGATGATGATGATGATTTGGTCTCATTGATCAGTCATTCCAGCCTGAAACTCTGAACACAGACCACCCACCCTCAACACACCTTCAATCCATAATAAATGAATACAACACAATTAAAATAAAACGCTGATTGTTCGCCCAAGTGTCTCTTTAATTATTACTGCACAACCGGTTCACAATAATTGTGCACATTAAAATGTTCATTTGTAGAATAAATATAAAGCTTAAACCCAGTACACGATACAGGCCCCGAGGTGGTTCCCCACAGAGTAAATATTCAATAAGAGGACCAGTGTATTGTATTGGAGTCGATATAGTTTGCTCGCTCTCCAATATAGGGATATTGTTTTAGCCATATTGAAACTGTGAGGTACGAGACTGTACCGTACTTCCTAGCTAACTGGATAAATGGATACGATCTAAGACGGGCATTGGGGCATTTTTGGTACCATTACTATGACGTCACAATATTATATTTATTTTTATTAATTTAAAGCACACTTAATTGTAGAAATACTTAAATGGAAGACTCACCGCCAGGATGGACAGAATTGATACGCATAAAAAAATATTTAAATCTAAAAAACAAAGAGAGCTGGTCTACCAACGAAATCAGGAAGAGAAAGAAATTTTAACAAAATTTATTTTCAATGAAAATACACGTTTATTCATTACAGAAATTGAATTGAATTGTATTGACATCTGCCGTGCTACGCCAAAGACGACCGAGACGGAGATGGATTTGGAACATTAGTCACCTTAAGATCACAGGCATGCAAATTCAATGAACTTGCAGGGTCTATCTTGATAAAAATCTTTGAAACTAAATCTATGGAATATATATATCTAAGGATAAAAGGAAGACGGCAGGATGTCACTATCAGACGGTAAAAAAAAACGTAGGACCAAAACTTATGAACTCTCCTTTCAACTTTTTGACCAAGTAATACGAGTAAACCGATTCTAAAAACGATGACCGGGATGACCATTTTCCCTTGGAAGATGGGGCGGTCTCTGGTTTGAGATGCTACATGGTGTTGATACACTTCATCATCATCATCATCAGCCAGAAGACACAGCCAGAAGAGTTGATACACTTAGTACCGTCTCATCTTCCTGCAACAATGGATTAGGCTGGCGCTGCGGCGACTAAAGCCGAAAACCTCAAATGGCTCAAAAAATTATATTTAGACAGGGTGAACATGTTTGTGCCATTTGAGGTCAAAACTTTAGGACCATGGAGGCGAGGAAACTGTATAGGGACCTGGCCAAACGTTTGGTGAGGCGAGTAGTGACGGGAATGATGGCACCTACTTTGGCTAAATACTTGCATTGCCATTCAACGTGGTAAAGCAGCCAGCATACTGGCCACAGCATTTATTTCTCCTTGGTTATTAGTTAGTTTAGGGGATATTTATTTTTAAGTAGGTTGTTTTAGTTTTAATATAATTTAAATTTATCATGAATAAGCAAATTCCTAATATACAAGGCTAAATTTATATGACTTTTTTTTAAATAAAAACATCTTGCACATTCTAGATATTATTTAGTTTGTTTAGTCTCAGCTCTGTCTAGAGCCGTAAGGCTCGAATTGTTTTTTTTTCTATCTACGGAAAACGCAAGATCATACTTCAACAGTAATCTGGGTAGAAAACATTTTAAATCTTGGCAATCAAATTAAAAACCTCTATAAAGGGTGTCTGCCGATTGCTGGGTAGTTGAATTTTATGGACGAGGCCGATGGAGCCGTCAGTACAGGCGGTCTCAGCGGTATAACATTTGGATTTATCCAGTCGTGAAATTAAACAAGCCTCGGGCCTCCCCTCTATCACAATTTATGTTCGCACTAGATTGTAAAGGACCAAGATATTTGGGAATACCCTCATTAGTTGTACCGGTGCGTGGTTGGAGTTCGACGGCTTTGAGAGCGTTTGGTAGAGATTGACTTTTTAATTTTGTATCAGTTGTACTTACATAAATTATGCAGAAACTCGCGTGAAAGAAATGTATGAAGTTATATTACTGCATCTTTTAAAATATCTCAAAATACTGGTATTAAAATACAGAAAAGTTTAATTTGTGTTTTAGAAAAAAAAAAAAAAAACATTTTATCAATAATAATTGTAATAAATGATAGAAAAATAAGTAAAAATATCTTTTTCAAATCACATGCTCGTAAAGTTCTTATTATGATTGATTGATTAACTCTTTATTGTTCACACCATCGAATTTGATACAGAGGACAAAAAATTACTGATGTAAGCGGATTAAATATCTTTTTATGCTTATATGTTATTTTATATGGAAAACAAACAGCTGTTAACCAACAGCTAAAAAGAAGTTTTCACAAATACAAACTAAAATAGTGTACAAATGCCCCGTTGCAACACCAACTTGGGCGTTTGGGCACAAAAGTCTGCTTCGGCTGATCCAAGACACACACACACACACACACACACACACACACACACACACACACACACACACACACACAAACACATATCCACACATACGCAGCGACCCAAAATTGGGTTTTGGCCTGCGTCACAAGAGAACTATATTGGTCCCGGTTTTGCGCTATCTCTCACCAGTCGGCGATTTGGAACTCGCGCAAGTCCGACTCTACACCAATTTTTCATCTTTTTTTTCATTATTCTTCTGATACATTTTCGGGGTATCAATAAAGCCATTATTGTACATATATGGTAGAGTCCTAAAACTATTTACAGGCACTCAATAACATAGGCTAATTTTCAAATTAGGTTAGTTTTCCAATTACTCGAAGACAGCAAAAACATTCCACCTCTAACACGATGAGATACTTTTACGTTCCATGCTGTAATCAGCGGAGGTAAGAAGTGATTCCGGGATTAAACGCGATGAAATTACCTCACCGGAGCGTCTATCCTTCGCAGCCAAATTGAATTTTTTAATAAAACTGAGATACCCGCTGCGAATCTTCCAATTAATTTTCTTGGATGTGTAAGAGAATATACCAAATAGTGATCAAAGTAACAAAATAACGTTTGTAAAGATACGAAAAATCAATGTCATAAATTAAATGCAATTAATCTCTGAATTAGTACTGACAGCATCATCACTTCCTAATTTTTCTTCGTCTAAACACGTAACTGCAAACTGCAGTGCAAGTACCGTTCTTTATCAATCGTCAAATTCGTTAAAATGCCATAGAATCGATCACAGCGAGTACTGATCAAATGGCATTTTATCGAATTTGACGATCTCAACTGTTAAATTTGACAATCGATAAAGAACGGTGCTTGATCTGGAACTGGATCGACTAATTGCACTTTTATGCCTAATTCCCCATCGAGATACAATACTTATAGAGTCACAAACGTGCAAAAAATGTCCAAACCAAAACTTTTTGGTTAGTTGTAAGGCAACCGCGATCCGACTACAACGCCGCGCGATGCCAGTGTTACGATGACATGATGAACAAGCGACTTTGAACACTGCAAGCGACATAAAGTCTAAATTAAATAAATGTAAATATAAAAATGTGATAATGCGAACTATAATATAATTGATATTATTATACTCGGTATGATTTTCGGCTGTTTTCACTTAGAGATTGTGACTCTATAGGTATTGTATCTCGACGCAATGCCCTAAGTGTATGAAGTGGAGGCGTTACAGTGTAAAAGTGTACAATGGAGTAATGGGTGTAAATGAGACAGCAGCGTTCAACACATTATCTTTGGATATCAAAAATCACAAATAGCTTTTACAATAGGTACTTATGAAAGCTGATAATACGTTTTACTTATCATTATGACTACATTAAAAAATCAGTTGGGGGTGTTGATGTTTTATTGTCGTTTGTATGCGTGAAATTGGAAATTTCATTTTGCTAACGCGATGAGGTACTTTAGGCGCTCGTATTAAACTGTTAAATAACGTAGAGCAAGCTATCACATGCGCGTTTGTCAAGAGAATGTTGTATTCAATCGGAAGACGCGTTTGAGTTGTTTAATTTTGTAACCAATTTATCGTTTTATAATAAGTTTGCGGCGTGTTATTGGCTTGTTCTATGCTTTCACACAGAATTAGGGCCCTTTCTGGACTCTTCTAAACTTTAATAAACAGGGGACCATTTGGAAGCCAGCGTAAACTGAAAAGAGTTGACTTTTTCACGGCTACGTACGGCTGCGTCCATTCCCTAACTCAGATATCATTTGAATTTGATCAAATTTCTATTGTTCTTCTCTTTCTTTTGTTGTCAACAATACAAAGATAAATATTGAAGTAGGAACTATATTAGCGCCGCCTATATAAATGTTGAATTGTTTTATTTGTATTGATTTTACTTTAGCGCGTAATTTGAATCAAGTTTAACATAGGCGCTGGCGTAGCACCATCGACCAATCACGGACTGTTTACTCACGACGTAAAAGATGGCTTGGAGGGGATGGTGATAATGCGGTGACAAATATCACTTTGGATTCTACATTTGAACGAGTTAGACAAATTGCGAATTTAATTTAAATATAACTTTTGAAAAGTTTTTCCTATTAATTATAGACCTGCTTTATATACATGAGTTTTATATTATCTAATAATTATAAGGGTTGCTTTAAATTTGGTTGAGGCGTTTATATAGGTAGAAGTAGAGGTGGAAACATACATAAACCATTTATATGAGTCGCAATAAATACCTTCCTTTTGGCTTTGCGTCATCGTGTAATAAAACAAAGTACGTATACGAAAGTTGAACCGAAAACGTGTTTAGATAACCTAGAGACAGCAAAGGCATCTTCGAATCCAATACGCTGTACCATCAGCCATTTTTTAAGAAAACGTTCTTACGTCTCTCTTTTTATGATTGTTCTTCTTTTATTAGAGTACTTTTGTTTCTTAAGTGAAATTTTCTAAGTTGGAAAGGCAGGGCTTACGTTGTAAATCCGTACTTACTCTTTGTGTCGTAAAAGTTCGGCGATTGAAAAAATTGTTTTCTTTGTACTTGGCTATTTATGGATGCTGTCTGATTCACCTCTGATTCGGCGTTTGATTGTTGTTTGTTGTAAATGGGATTTATTAGAATAGCATTAAATTTTCGTGTTAGCATTTTGAAGTGTTTTTAGATAAACTAGTTTTATCTACAAATATCAACAAAGTCTGTGATTAAACTTGCATAAAAAAACCGCGTAGATTTTAATCGCTGTTTTTGCTGTAACCACAAAAGACATAATAGCCGTAACATAGGACCAGATCTAGGGTGGTCAAGAAAATCACATCGAAATTTGGCCATGTTAAGACAATTATAATATGTACTTATATTATTATATAAGAGGTTACGTGGAATAGGTGTGCTAAGCCGAGAGAAGGTCATTATAATAATAATAATAAAATAAAATTAACTGGCCGACCCTAAAAAGCAAAAAAAAAGAGCAGCAGTTCCATACATTTTGTTGAGTGTGACTAACATTATTCTATGGAACAACAATTTTGTTTTTTGCGATATCATGGTCAACCCTATAGTAAATTTTTTTTGTCATATTAATGAGTGCAATGACCTCTCGGCACAATACACCCTTTTTGTGTAACCCTGTATGGTCTATACGAGTACATAATACGATTGCTAACAACTATAAATTAGGCAAGACGATAGAGTCACGGGCAGTAACTTACCTAATATAAATTATTTCAACAATTTTTTATTTTTTTATTTTGCGTATATTGGGTTTACAAAATTACAGGTGTCGTGTAGAAAGAATGGTATGGCAAATTTGCATGGCGAAGGGCGCTATAATGATACCGCCCTTCACCATGCAAATTTGCCACTTACATACTATGGAAACGAATTTACATTAAATCAATCAAACAATGCTGCACTTAAAATATACAAACACAAATTTATAAATTAGATTGAAAATGAAGAGATTATTTGATGTTATTGGTCTAAGGTATAACAACCAGTGTGCAAGGTTACACAAAACGGTGGTAATTTCCCGAAAAAAAGTTATTCAACTCATTAAAACAATATTAACTAAAAGACCAACCCCAAAATAAATACTTAAAAAATCTCTGTAGATCCATTATGGATCTTAGCAATGGATCTATCGAGAATGATCCTAGCTGTGTCATATATTTCAGTTGAGCAAGTAATTGTGAATGACATTAATCTGACATTTGCGGTCTCTCCTAACACAGGTTGTCAAAACTTAACAGGAGAAGCCAAAAACCTGTAAATTATGATAATCAGACAGATAAAGAATTTAGAATATTGAAAAAAATAAGAAGAAAAAAACAATAGAAATACAGCTTTTTGGATTGATCTTACATCAAAAGATGAACATAATTATGACAAAATGGCTTCCTTTCGCTTTATTACCACTGGTAATTTTTAAACTTTCGCGATTTGAACACATGTTTTTTATCAGGACTTATCACGTATTATTTAATTTAGGTAAAAATATGTACCTTTCGCTCGGACGTTTCGACCATGTTACAATGGCCGTGGTCACGAGCTGACTGAAAACTGCGGGTGAGTCCGGCGAGAAGAGAACGGGTGTTTTGTTCTTCGATATTTTTGTTCTTCTATTTTGTTTTTCACTTGATCTTGAAAAATCGCAGGGTTGTCACTACGACACACAACACTGACTGTTTCGGTTATTACCACTGGTCCGGGTTACCCTGTATAAACAAGCATTAACACCGCTTTAACTGCTCTACCACCATGAAAGACAGGCACAGACAAATTACGTCAGCAGATTGCAATTAATTCTAAGCAATGGACCCTGTACCCGTCCACTCCTTGTGACGTATAACAGTGAGCTGTCACTAACACGTCAGCACCTTATGTGCCCTAGCTCTTATTGAACTCCCTCTGACAACCGTGCCGCATTGATTGGAAGAAATTCTTATCTCACACTTAGATATAAATACTTTATTTTATCATGAACAACTGTTTTTTCCTGGGCAAGTTCCTTTATTAACTAAACAAAATACAAGCTAAAACTAACACTACAAATACAGTTAGACTGCCCATAGACCGTAATGCCGCCAGCATGTTGGGTACGCTGCCAACTGGTAGTGGGCTTGAGCATTTGGATTGTCTTGAGACTTTCAACGGTCTATGAATAACATATTTTCACTGACACAAGAATTAAATGTTTATCGGGACTTATTACGTATTATTTAATTTAGGTAAAAAATATGTACCTTTCCATAAAACAGCCCGTCTGCTTGTTTGCCACCTATGGCAAAAAAAACGGATACGGATTTCATCTAAAACTGTATATTTACGCATAACGTGAAACATAAATATACTGAACGTGAAGATATTGTTACGGGAGTGGGTACAAAAATTGGAAGGAAACATCGACATACGAAGTTACGTCGCAGTATGCTCAGAGCGAGCTATTTTTACTTTTTTTTTTTTTTTTTTTTTTTTTATAATGAAATGGGCAAGCGTTTGACCACAACTCACCTGATGGTAAGCGACGATGCAGTCTAAGATGGAGCACGCTTGCCCATGAGGTGCATATTCACTCTTGTCTTGAAGAGACCCAGGTTGTACTTGCTCTGAGGCAGTACATATAATTCTTCTAGACCTCGTTCCCAATATTTCAAACTGTCAGATGAACATTCGATGTCATTTTCACTATCGTAACAATAAACAAAATGAAATATAGGTACATGAAATTACATAGAAAGAAAGAAAGAAAAAGAAAGAAAATAAATTTTATTCGACACCTATACGAAAACTTATATCTAAAGGATACAATCAGTGTCGAATGGGTTCCGTCTCGGCATTAATGCTGAAAGTCAAGGACTGTCAGCGCCGGTTTACACGTACATACGTATGCAAGTGCGTATGCACGTATGCACGTTTTTTTGTGTTTTTATTATGCAATCAATCTTTTGATTATAAGCTGACGAGGAGAAGGCTTATTAACGTAGAGGGTGCTACTCCCAGTGGAGCCAGCCCTTTATTTTGCACAGCCAGCTTGTCTCACTATCCTAGTCGAAGATTCTCGATAGAATTGATCAAAATAGATAAAAATCATACATGTCAATTTAACATAAATGTCAATAAGTAAACAAATGCAGATAGCAATGTGACAGATTCACATCTACACATGAAAGTTTTAAAAAAAACCAGACAAGTACGAGTAGGACTCGTGCTCTGAGGGTTCCTTTGGATGGAACACTCAGAGCGCGAGTCCAAAAAAAAAACTGAAGTTGAAATATTGAAAGACAAACTTAACTTTGTAGTTGACTATAAGGTTCTTCCATACATTCCAATTACAAAATGTAAGTTTGTAATAGCTAAATTATTATTTTTAAATGATATAACTTCAAATTTGTAACTTTCGGATTTATTCCTATATAATATGTGCTATAAGACCTTGCCTTTTGCCAAATTTCATGATTCTAGGTCAACGGGAAGTATAGGTTTTGATTCCCCTGTGAAATCGCAAAATATGCGACATAAACGTTCATATATTTTGATTGCGTTGACTTACAACTTTTATTTTTTTACAGCCGAAAGAAACCGTAGACCCTAGTATATAGTATAAATTTCAACTTGATAAATTTACGCGTTCTTGAGAAAAAGGGTCTTGACAGACGGACAGACACATGGACAGACAGACGGACAGATAGACGGACAGACAGACGGACATACAGACGGACAGACAGACAGACGGACTGACAGACCGACAACGAAGTGATCCTATAAGGGTTCCGTTTTTTTCTTTTGAGGTATGGAACCCTAAAAAATGTACTAGGAAAAAATAATTAAATCAGGCTTTGCTTAGTTGATATATTGTGTAGATAATATTTTGCGTAGTTGCCATTTCGCGTGGTTTAAATAAGTTCTATGCGTGAAATCCACACAAACAATATAACCATCTCACTTCTAAGTATTTTAACCGCGCATCCATGCTGGTACCACGGAACTGTCCGCACCACACCCGATATATCCTAATTTGTCTCTATACGTCCTGTCCTATATAACCAATCCTATCCTACTATAGATCCAATCCTATCACACTAATATCATAAATCTGAAAGTTTGTAAGTGAGTGCGTATGTTTGGTTTGAACTCTGTAACGGTTATAAGGATTTGGAAGAAAGGTAGGGTTTGTCACCAACCAAAAACTTTATAGCTTTACCCAGTCTGTGTCACCAACTGAACACGCGGACCTGCACACATGCGTGTCCAGCTAGTGAAACTCAGCAACATTGTATAAATAAGAAAAACATTTAAACAAAGCAACATTTGACACCAACTCGACACACAAAGTTGCACGTGCCCAGAAACAACTTCAAACACTTTTTGTTTTTGTAAGTAAAACTTTAAGCTACCTATATTCTTACGGTCAAAATTTTACAAAATCCAACCTTATCAGACAACTTCGTAAGTACTGTCACAGGAGATATAAGTACTGTGCTTAGATTAACTACACAGAGATGGTAAGTTTCCAAACAACGCCTTCTCAAAACGGAAGCTACAAATTCGCTACGTGTGCTGTATTTACATACCTCGTCACGCACACAGACGCAAAAATTATGCGGCAATATTTAAGTTAATTTTTTTGGGATCTTAACACTATCACCTGACTAAGAGCACTGACCACGGAACACTATTACAGCGGGCACTGACTGCGCGAGCGTCGTTTGGTGTCATATATGGCTCCATTTGAACGGCTTAAATTTAGCGAATGTACTTGGTTTCTGTATATAGTTATTCTAAGGTACTGTGTAATATTGTTCAAATAAACCCAAATAGTATTTATTTATTTAATAGAGGAATCTTAGTAAAAAAAACAATAACATAACACAAATAACAAAAACACAACTACCTATGTTATGTTTTGTTACAGTAAAACATGGGCTAGTTTTTATTTTGATAGTGGGTAAACCAGCGAGTCAAACCTAGCTTATATCTAGTTGATTAGTAGGTATAGGTAGTATTGTGCTATGAATCTAGTTAGCTAACAATAATAGTCGCTTGGCTGCAATTAACGGACACCTGACGGCGTGCGTGAATAATTTACTGCGCTGCTGCTGCCAGCTCGAATGGATCATGACGGCTTGATATACTAGCATTTAATAATGAACTCGTCTATTTGCAAAAGAGGATTAGGATAGTTAAAAGCTTTGTTATTGAAAAAACGTTAAGGCTAAACGATGGCTTCAGACAATCTGGTCACCGCAAGCGCGATGGCCTTGAGGCCGTTTCGTCCATACACGGCACGGCTTTATGTCCGGCCTGGTGAAACTGAAGGTAAAACTTCTCATGTATGGTAGCTTTTAGGGCAAAAAAGGTCTGGCGGAAACAAGAACCTAAAAAAAATTATACCCCTTACCTTATTCTATTTCCTATGTCCTATTAGTTTAAATTGCATATAAATTTGTGTTAACTGTTAACTCAAGGGTTCATCTGAAAACCGATGCTGATAGTCCTTAACTTTCAGCGTGAATGCCGAGACAGACCCATTCTACACTGCATGTATCCTTTAGATATACGTTTTTTGAATCAAATTTGGGTTAAAAAATGTATTTGATTTCTTTGTGAAAGAAACGAAAACCACAAATTCTATAATGTGTCTTGTACTTTATATTCAGGATACCTGATTCAGAAGCTATTCTAAACTGCCTCCAAACCTAACTGTTGTCACCCTTATAACACGATCATATTACCGTTCGGTATGACTCCGTGGTAGCACGATTGCGTCATGAGCAAGACTTTTCGGGTTCGATTCCCGAACAGATGCTTAAGTGATGAACTCAAACATTTGTTCTGGTTGTAGATATTAGTTAATCTTTGTGTATGTTCCACGGCATCCCCGACACAGGGAATCCTAGTGAACAAAGAGTGTGTGAAGCGTCATTATTATTATTTCTGCAATCCTAATTAGGATTCATGATTTGAAAGCACAACACTGACATCAGTGTGATTGATACTACTTATAAAAAATCACAGGTTGAAATACATCTAAACAACATAAACCATTTTATTTGATACCATTTGATTTGATACTTTAAAATATAAACAAAAAGAATAACGATTTTAAAGTCATAAGCCAGAGCTTTAGAGCCATCGTTCACAGCTTTTTTAACCGACTTCAAGAGGAGGTTATCAATTCGACTATGTTTTTTTTTTACAAAGTTTTTATCAGTAGTGTCAAATCTTGCAACTGAATTTTAAAATAGTTGGCGGCCAAGCGCAAGCCTATTTATATTAAAAAAAAACAGTTATCCCCAGTTATACCTAACCGACTGAGCTGAAATTTTGCAAACACGATTAGTTTCGATAACAATGCATGGTTAATTAAGCAACGTCATTCTAAATCCTATATTATGGCGGACTCCCAAAGATGGTGGACCAGTAATGTTTTATGCACCTCCATGATATGCGTATTAAATGAAAGGGTTTGCTGAGAAAAATACGAAAAATCAAATGACGTCTTTCGCTGATGACGTCACGCTAAATTCAATATGGCAGACGCCTAAAAGCTCGTTTAAAAAAAAATATGAAAAATCTTGGGGGGTTTAGGTTTGCTCTTACTGTACCACCTGTCTTAGTCATGTGCTAATCTGTTCCTTCCATCCGTGATTTTAACAATATCGCCAATCCATCTCGCTGCAGGACGACCAAAGCTCAGCTTCCCTTACCAAGGTTGTCTAAGCTCCTTGGCTTACTCCACCTGTCATCACTTCGCTGGACACGTGTTCTGTCCAGCTCTAATTGACAGATTAATTACCGCAGTTCCGATGTCCCAGAGTACCAAATGACAGCAAAATCAGTTTCAATAACTTATTGTTTAATAACGCCACTAGATATTGCCTTTTTTACTTCAAAATTTTGTCCACCGGAAGTCGTACGTTACTGGCCTTACACGTACACTCTTTAAGCCACTACCAGCCTGCCAGCCAGTGAGCTTTTAACTACCATCGTGCGTGCCGCAGCTATCTTACTTGCGCAAAATAAAGATAGAATGACTGAATGTTACTGAAACCTACTTACGGAAAACCTCAGATACCTCCTAACCTCTTAAGACCTCGAGAATAACATAATAAATCTTTAAAAAATATCCAAACACGTTTTCATTCTTAAACCGGCCAAGTGTAAGTCGGACTCACGCACTCAGAGTTCTGTACCACCAAATACAAAATGTAGTGCAAAAAGACAACAGGTTCAGGCGGTCTAGCATCCAAGTACCGACCGTGCCCGACGTTGCTTAACTTGGTGGTGAACAGAAATATGTCACCGACTTGCACTTGGCCTTTATTAATTATTTTGTTGTTTTACTTTAGAATGTGTACTATAAATTATTATAATTATTATTTTGGCGTTATAATAAATTATAATGAATCCTCACGCGAGTTTTGATGAAGTGAATGTGTACTATACTTAATCATGCCAAGTTTAACGCTTGTACGTAAAAACTGTAATGCCGTTTTTACATTAGGGCAAATACAAAACCACGTTAGAAAAACGCGTATCTTTAGAAATTATGAAATTCGCAAACAAGATAGTAAACACACGTGGCATAAGCACTTCTCAGAACAAAACAAATAAAGTCAGTTAAATGAGCAAGGGAAGGGATTCAGTCATCAGTCTTGCTCTAGCGATGGTCGGAGGCGGACATGGCTCGCATTGTCAGCGCTGTCGGACATCGCCTCGTTGCGGCTGACAAATGAAATAAGAGGATTTCCCTGACGTCTGGACCCAGCGCTTGGAGAATCATATGCCAAAGATTTTCATTTTATTTCTCATTCTTATAGCTTAAAGTTCTCCAAATATACTTACAACAAGATTTGGTTCTAAATCTACATAACTTTCTTCATCGAGGGAAGTCACAAAATATTTTATAGAAGATTTAAGCTGCAGAGTAATAATAGAAGACCAATGGTGATGATTTTACTTTTACAACAAAATCTATCTAAACGCCTGGTTGTTGTGATGAGTGATCAAAGTGCTGGCGTTTATTTCTGGCTCAACAAGTAATCATTGCCATTCAGCGTGGTAATGTCTTCAGCATGCTGGGTACGTTAAGTTGCTTGAACATTTGGATCATCTTTAGACCTTTGACTGTCTGTGGGTAATCCAATTGTTTTTAATTATAAACTAGTAAAGGTGTGGGTGAAGGTCTCCATGAAGTAGGAGCTACCGAACAGTCGACCCCCAGGTCACTCCCGGACCCGATGGCATGATGAATTCAGGCAGTTTAAAAAAGATTGGTCGGTGCTGACCCAGTACAGAGACCAGTGGAAGGAATTGGGGGAGACCTTTGCCCAACAATGGGACAATACAGGTTTAAAACCTCTGACATTATATAGGGCTGGAGACCTGACGGCTGGTCAGCTTATACGAATTACATAATCATAGGATTAATTGTAAATATTTAAAGTTAGTCTGTTTGTATTTTGTTTAGTTTAAAAGGTATTTGCTGGTACAATAATACAATACCTGAAATTTAAATAGATAAATCTATGGAAGTTTATAAAGCCCTTTCTACTAATCGCTTACAGCGCAAGTGTACCGCCCATAGCACAAATCTACAGGGAAGTTTGTAGCTATTTAATTTTTACTAGCTATTTAGTTTTTACAATTTAGTGTGTAGCTATTTAGATTTTACAATTCTAAAAGGCATTTGAATCTATTCACGTCTACAGAAACTTAAATGTGCTGACAGAGTATTAGCAATATAATCACTAACTATTGATTTGGGAAATAACTACAATAACTCTGCGGTGATCGGCAAATAATACAAGCACTTCAATGTTTGCACCGTGACAAAATATTCTCCATTAAAACTTACCCCTTGCTTAGAATCAAATTAGTAAGACTTATAATTTGATGCTGAAAAGGGATCGGTCTGATGTTAATGGTAGTGTTGGCTTACTTTCTGATCTTCGGATAATTGGAAACTCGATCCTTCGACAATTTGTTACGTTCGGGATTTGTGCACACATTGTAATAATATTATGTTATAATAATGTAGGTAGGTACATTAGATGAATATCTATGAATACATTTACCTTCCTACACATCATTGGTGTTCGGTATTTCTTTAAGGATCACAGCAACTACTCTTTTAACGTATTTGTTATCCAATTATCCAACTATAGTCACCGCGTTACCAACTGAGTCGTCGAGCAATAAACGTCATACCATAAGACTTGTAATTGCGAGCGAGATAGACTTATATGACATGTGGGTGCGAGCGAGACAGACAATAATTTATGACCTGACGACTCAGATGATAATGTGTTTTACTATAGTAAAGGTGCAGAAGGTTTGTATGTGAGTCCGAATTTTGTCCGTAACAGCTGAGCGGATTTGAATGAATTTTGATGTGAAGGTAGCATATAACTTGGACGGCTAACCCAAAAAAAAATGATTCCTAAAATGGTACTTAGTAGGCAATAAATGAATATACATCATTGTAGTTATAGAATTCTTTTGTACTCCACCTGGGAAAGAACCACATATTTGACAGTTATTCAACTGCTAAGCAGTAGTGTCCTTCACACTTCATCGTCATCATCAGCCAGAAGACACCCACTGCTGTACATAGACCACCTCCTTAGAACTCCACCATGCCGTAATCTCCACGCTTGGCGGCTTGGAGATCGCAGAGTGTTCACCGTACAGTAGGAGGATGTTGCTGGCTATCCTCCATCCTGTGAATTATTATTATTCTAAATAGGCTTCCGCTTGGCCGCCAACTCACTTGATGTTAAGCGATGAGGCAGCCTACGATAGAGCATGCTTGCCTAGAAGAAACCTATTCACTCACGACTTGAAGACACCCAGAGTAACTATCGGGGAACACGTACTCTGGCAGCGAATTCCACAGACTAGCAGTTCGCACAATAAATGTGGAATCAAAGCGCTTCTTACGGGTTCTCGGAATATCAACCATAAAGCGGTGTCAATTCCTTGAGCCCACTCTGGCAGTCCGATAAAAATATGGGCAGGAGGGAATCAAATCGTGCAGCCGAATTAATGTATCCGATAAAAACCGATAGAAAAGTGTGGTGTGACCGTCACCGATAGTGATGGTTCTGGTTGCAGTTATAGAACATGCCTGGGTCCGGGTCTTTAACACTATTACTGTATTTAAAGGCAAAATTTCTAGGTAAATTAAAGGTAATACAGATTATGTGCAGTGCAGTCAGATCAAAAATCCAACCGTGTTCCAACGGGTGATTTTTTTCCTGGTGGTCCTATTGGTAGGACCACGGGTAAGTCACATTTCCGAAGTCCAACCGCGTGGTTTTACTAGTAGGACCACGGGTATTTTATTCCCCGGTGGTCCTTTAGGTAGGACCACAGACAAATCGTATTTACAATAGTCCGACTACTTGAACTATTGGCAATTAGTTTTGCCAATGGTCCTAGCATACAGGATAATTGAATATTTTTATGATAAAATTAGGTTTCCTAAATATAGACAAAAGATATACTGACTGTTGAATTGTAATAAGCATTCGTGACGCTAACGAGAGCAACCAAGCAAACAACTTTCACGTCTATTTACTAATTTGCAAAAAAAAGTTTAAATTATAAAGCACATTCTAATTCAACAATCTATAATTGTTGTATAATGGCTTTCACAAACAGTATTCCCACATGGAAACACGGCAATTATCTCTTGGACGACCTCACAATGCAATGTACATTTAATTATACCGTCAAATAAAATTAAATCGGCGTACTCGATGCATTGTTTGCAATTTCATTAAAGGGAACATGTAAAACAGTAATTTCGTTAAATAATTGTTACATAGAGTTCGTTTGCCTTTATTAAAGGCCATAGATTGTGTGGGTCGCTCGAGCGAAATTACGCGAACATTATCTTTAAATTATAGCCGCTAATATGTCGGTGAGAAGCGACCCGATGTCTTATTTACAACTGGCGACAAAAATGATGATTCACCATACTGTTCATCACATGTTGGTGATGACATGCAACATGACGACATAAGAAGTTATAAGTGACTACAATGACATTTTCAACAAGTTTTAAAATAGGAAGTTCACAATTTGACATTTTTTTTTTGAGTTTGTTAAGCAATATTTCTGCTGATTTAAGACTAATGTTATTGATTAGTTTTTATTGAATATCTTTTTTATTGATATATTTTGAATAAAAAAAAGTTTTTGCACTTTGCATGCTCAAAAGTTTGCTTGTTTATGCTAAGAGTAAGCTTACTAAAATTGGTTTTATGCTCTGTCTGTATTTATGCACTAGTGCACAAAACTATTGAGTCTTGATTAAGAGGTTTAGTTTGTAATATATTTAATGCATGAAGTTTACCTGGGTCTTTAATACTAGCCACCTATACCCTATAGATCAGGGTATTATTAAAGACCCAGATAAACTCTTGTGTCAAAAAAACATTGTCCAATTTTGAGTTACTATTTTAATGAAAGGGGAATTACTTTCAATATCGTTGTTTAATTTCCATGCAATGAAAGTAAAAATCCGGATGAAAGCTCGTGTATAAAAAAATACATTTTCTCCTCTACTTAAATATCCACTCTCGCTATCGTTTGGGGCTGATAAACACAATCAATCAACTATGTTTATATTTTCTTTGCTAAAATAAAATAAAACAAAATTAAAATTAATATGCCACGAAGACAATTCCAAATCGGTTTTCTTTTAATTCCTTACTTAGTAATTTTTATTTCCGAAATGTGCTAAATAGATTGTTCTGGAAAAGTTCTGCAAATCAACTCGTAGGTATGATTGTGAAGACAAGTCGTAGATATTTAAAACAGTTTTCTATTAAAAAAATGCTACTTATTTGTCAATGCCAATTACAAGTCGTGACGTGACTCCAGTCGCGATCGCGTAGAGCTCGTTGTCAAATCGTTATCGCTGACTGTAAATGAAATAACGGGCTTTAGATGCTGAATTTTACAGACACTCCGCATTCTCCCCTTCCCAAGCGAAATGAGGTTTAAGGATTTTGTTCAAGAGAAAATTGTGATTGATGTTGCTCAATTTCACGTGTAAATACACCCGCTTTGTTGTAACTGATGTGTTATCCTATAAATAAACACGAAACACGTAATTTAATGTATCCCAGTTAACTGTCTTATTTATCTTTTTGGTATTCTCTTCTCGTTGTCATTTTGAGAGTGGGTCATGAAATTAATCTCTTGTGTTTTAGGGCTCGTTAACATTTTAGTCAGTGGAGGAGAAAGCTGATACAAGCATTTGAATTATTTGTGCTTATCTAAGTACAGTGCTCAGCTTTTTTTCTTATCAGTTTTTTTAAATCTTTACACACCAAAATTGCGCTACTCCAATCTACGAGTCTTAGTAACAACAATCGAATTTTGTTAAAATTTAGGTTAGGGGACCACTCTGGACCTAGACCAAATGAATCAAATTAGGATTAGAGAAACTCTTCATTACTGATAGTAGATGTTATGATAAGACCAGAATAACACCAGTAATTAATTTTTATATACATTTTTACACATGTAACTATGAAAATTACCTACAAGATGGCCAGACGACGTAAAAGAGACTGCAGAAAAACGTGGATGCAGACCGTTTCCAACCGGCCCTTTCGGCGATCGATGGGAATGGCCTATGTCCAGCAGTATACGTCCTATGGCTGAAATGATGATGGCCTGTAATCAACTTTTACGAATAACATGAAAATAGAGAGATATTGCAAACAATAATAATAATAAAAAACAGAAATGTCATCGCTTAACATCAGGCGAGTTGATAGTCAAACGCAAGACTATTAATAAAAAAATTAATAAACTTATTATTGAATTTACTTCTCCTTTTCAGAGTCAGTTGAAACAATAATAGAATTTTAAAAAAATTGTCTGTGGTTGAAAATATACTTTTGATTTCGCAAATAGATTTATCATAACAGTAAACTACGCTCAGATAACTTTCACCAACCGTTATTGCAATAAAATCACGAAAATTCTTTCGAGCGCTCCCGTGAGAAAGATTTACTACACCCCACGTGGTATCTAAAAACCTTTTTGCAGTCAAACAAATTAAGCTCTAAGCGAGTAACGGCTATCAGCAACAAAGTTGTGAGTGCTTATTCCTGTAGCGGTGGCTGCGGCCGCAACTCGAGTTGAGTTGAGAACCGCTGTTCCGCGTGACCGAATCAGTCAAACAACGTAGTGTCGAAAACAGACGAATGTTTAAATAATATTTTTATCAATACAAAAACCGAATTCAAAATTTTAGTATGCGTTCGTTAGTTTTTTTGCTATCAAACACGAATAAAAATTTCTGCAGAAATTATGTTTTTCTAGTGTGTGTGTGTGCGTGGGTGCGTGCGTGTGGGTGTCTGTGTGTGTGTGTGTGTGTGTGTGAAAAATTTCGCTAATACTATTGAAAGATTGGCTACACTACACTATGGTAAGTATAATAAAATTGTAAAGCCAGTCAAAACTACAAATTATAAAAAAAAAAATTACTAAACTTCCTTTTTCCAATCTAAAAATAATTTCAGCTAAGTACTCAATTTCACTTCCACGGAAAGGAGGCATGAAAGTTCTAACATAACACCTTGGAACTTCGATCTACGCGAGCTTCCATTTAAAGACATCAAGGAAATATTAGGAAACATCAACGTGACTTGACTCTAAAGGGTTTATCGCCCTTTGTGTCGGAGTATCATGGGGAGTAACAAACTATCAATGTCAACAGAGTAAGACATTTACCTACACACACTTAATCCAAGGCAGATAGGCTTGTGAGAAGTGTTGAGCGGGTATTTTATTTTATTTTACTTTTATTTCAAAGGAAGACCAACAGCCTTAAAAAAATATAACAATCTTAATAGATCCAGAAGCTAATTACAGGTCCTCGCGGATAAAATTTTTAAAAGTAACTATTAAGTGACATTACGCAGTTACACTATATACGTTTGTCGAATAAATAAATATTACATTACAATAGGCTTAAACAAAGAATTCCCTAATCAACAGCTGCCTAACCGCCACAACGCTCATGCAGAATAGATCCAACCCTAAGCGCTTATATTTTATTAGACTGTGTAGCATACTCTGTGAATTTAATATTCTAAAAGTGACAGCTATTTCTTATCCCTGGTTTTCTGAAAATATAACACGCGTGTAAAAAGAAAAGAGATAAATAAGAACTAAAATAAACCCGCCAAGTGCGAGTCGAGCTCGTGCAACTTTCAGTGCGCGAGCCCACCTCGCACTTGGCTGGTTTATTATGAAGTTTATATTAAATGAAAGTAGAGTACAAATATTATTTTAATTATTTTATTTCAAAATCTGACACAGAATCTTATACATCTATGTACAAGAATCTTCGTACTGCATGAATTGCCATAGTGAGACTTCCTAGATTAAATCGCACACGGCGTGTCGGAAAGTTTTCCGATCACGGGGCATGTTACTTTCCTATACAAATTTGTAACAGGTAAGTGGTAAAACTTTCGCTTACAGAGAATCCAAAATAGACCTTTCTGGTTGTTGCTTCTAAAAACGTTTGGAAACGTTGGGCGAGTTTGCTTTGAATGTAAACTGATCTTCGAGGGATAGAATTCATTGATGTTAATCGTACCTTCGTGGTAGCTCAATCTGGAATATTATCTTTAAAATTTCCATAAATCAATAATAAAAGTTTGATAAAATGAGAGTTGTTTTCTTTGCTGGGAATTTGCAGGTGGAGTAAGGCACTAAATGTAAAAGTTCGTTTCTTGGAATTCTAGATTATCGTATAATATTGTAGCTATAATATAACATCAGGTAGTACTTTCTATTTTAAAAATCTATTTTTTGACCAAAATAATTACTAAATTCTAATTTAGGACCAACCTAATTTACAAACATTTAAGCCGCTAAGACTGAAAAAAAAATTATACGAATTTTTATTTCATTTTCAGTTAACGGAGTGTCTTTTTGATTATGTGAAAAAAGTAGGATAAAAAATATTGGCCAAGAGTATGTCGAGACACGCATGTGGTTTGGTTCCGTGGCAAAATCCATATATTTATGGTCACATTTACATTCACATCAAATTAAATTATTTATGTCATTTCACAAAATGATGGTCATATAAAAAAATTAACAATCGAAGTTTGGTGGGAATTAGCTAAACAGAGATGTATCATCCTGACATAGCACATACTTTTTCTGGCTTATTCAAAGATAAAACTAATTGAAAAACATAATTTCTTCATTTAATTTTACACGAAAAGGTCAATGACGTTTGTGCTAGAACGTCTTGAATTCATTAGAGCCTTTTCACTTTAACTCAAGACATTGAACCACATAATGTTTGAAATGATTTTGAATAAAGATTCCTAACATGACATAATATCAGCGTGGCGAATAAAAAAAAACTATGACTACTAAACTATTCTATACCTACCATTAGTGGTAGGTATAGAAATGCAGGGACCAACTTTTTGCCATTTTTTTTAGGCGGGCCATATTTCGCAAAGGATATTTAAAAAAGTTATAAACCTTACCATTCATTTCAAAAGACTTATTCAACATAATAACCAAACGAGGCAGCTATAAAAAAAAAGTTTTCACATGTACCAGAGCTTCCCCTAAAACTCATAAACACATTGTAAGTTTTGGTTAGTTGTTCGAAAATTAGGCGCAATTTTTTTTTTTTGCTGCGCTTGATCACCATCTCGCTTTGATGTGAAACGATAAAGCAGCCTACAATGAAAACTCCATAGAAACAAAAACAATTCTAAATTGGCGGAGTAATCGCGTAACAAACATACAATAAAAAACAAAAAAACATACAGTCGAATTGATAACCTCCTCCTTTTCGAAGTCGGTTAAAAATTCAATTCACCTGTAACCTAAATAGACCTAGATTGAAGTTATATTGCCAATTCAATGCATCGTCAAATAATTGATAAAAGCAGATAATTATTTAATTTTAAGTTATACTGATATTGTCGTTCATTGAATATTATGATACAAAATTGAAAGGCTGCGCTGATTTTTTCCAAGCTTTTATTTAACTTGTTTGTTTGTTCTGATCAAATCTTGCAAGTTGAAAAAGAACCACTTCCTTTTATTGTACGGAGTAGAATTTTTACTTGTTGGTTCAGTTCCGATGACAATGCATTTTTATGGTAAACGTGACCTGAATCGACATCCATAGTTAGCTCTAGATAAAGGAACTCTTCAACGGTCAACAACACAGACTCGAAATTTTGTGTACGAATTTCATTTTGATAGCTGGTTTTAGGTTTTACCATGACATGGTTGCTGCACTCAGGGTTGGGTCCTGACTAGGAACCTCCTTAATGTTTACCAGTACAGAGATGAAATGTATATGCCTTCAATTATGATAACCCATTCTAAGTTTGTAGCCCCTTTGGTAGTGAACCTGTCGTCTGCACTTGAGGGCGTGGGTTCGATTCCCACCATTGATAAACATTCATGTGATGAACATTTGTGTCTGTTCTATATCTGGATGTTAATATCTATGTATGTATTTAAAAATATTAATATGTATGTATAGCAGTCTCTGACAGTGGTTAGTTTGGGGTCAGAGACCGTGTGTGCAAAAGTGTCCCGAATATTTAAGTGTCACCATAACATGGCTACTGAACTCAAGTATGGCTAATAACGAGAGGACGCATCAATGGTTAAAAGCACAGACTGAATGTTGTATATGCATTACAAAAGATGGTGTAAAAAAATAATTTTTTTTTACTATTCATTTATTTTACCCAGCTTTTGTTTTGATTCTTATACTTCCAGTAAGTAATTGGTAAATGAAATATTTTCACGTCTATCAAGGTATTTAAATGCTACCACCCAAAACCAAGCAACATTATTACTGTTGTATATTGTTGTATGTTAGTATTTTATTAGTTCTGTACTCAAGTGCTTAGAAGAGCTTTGAGCGCTGTACAGTAATTGTGTTGAAATTCAATACCAGACGTTGTTTACGAACTAATTGTTGTTTGTATTAGAATTGGTTGAATTAGTTTAGTAGGAATTCAAGTTTGACTATTATTCAGACAACCTGGAGAAATTAATTTGGGGTTCATCACCAACTGGGCACGCAAAAATGAAAACACGTTAGCCAGTTAGTGACACTCAAAATAAGTCGTTATCTCGTCAGCTCAACACACCAAGATTATTGCTCTTCTTTAGATAGCCAACAGGCGTTGTCCTGTACAAATTTGGGCGACAGAGTTATGGTTCATACAAAAATCCCATAGAAATAAGCAATTCCCCAATTTTTCGGCCAACTTTTCCAATTTTTCATTCTCTTTTGAATTAATTCTATAAAATAAAAAATAAAATAAAAAAATGGCTAATGGGTCCTTTCAAAACCTTTTGAGCCTTTTCAAGTGATTTGCTTACCAACGAGCAGCGTTTCATTTTGATTCATATAGATATATACCTAAAATTAATCATAGAATCATGCATTGCTTAAAAACATTTGTCACACTGGATTATTTCTCCTGTGACACTGGCCAAGTCATTTTGCAATAATTTTCACATAAAGTATTACTAAAATAAAAAAAAGGCAGGCAGATGTAAGAATTAATGAGAATGAAATTTTTTTTTTTTTTTTTAAATTAATTAATTAATTTTTTAAATTATACAAATACTTGCATTATCACTACCGAACGAGTATAATGCTGTAACTAGAAAAAATTAAGTAAAATTATAAGCTTAGTAAAAAGAGGAGTACCTACCTATCTCGCCTATCGATAAATAAGATTAAAAAGAGAAAAACAATATTAGAAAAACTCAAAAAAAGTAGAATGAATA
The DNA here is from genome assembly GCA_914767915.1 of Agriopis aurantiaria. Taxonomy (NCBI): domain Eukaryota; kingdom Metazoa; phylum Arthropoda; class Insecta; order Lepidoptera; family Geometridae; genus Agriopis; species Agriopis aurantiaria. Next base: position 5,521,520 of record OU611987.1, read on the forward strand.
ATGATGTAGGAGGAACAATAGTAGGTACAAGGCCCTTCTGGAACATACGACATCCAACAAACGCCTACGCGCATCGCAAAAGGTTATCTGTAGCAGTATTTCTATTATAAAATATATTATCCTAACAACAAATAAAAATGAACGAAAGATCATAAAATCCGAGTCATAGTATTATTTCAAGCATCTATCCGAACACAAAGCAAACAACTAGGTATCAAAATCTGCCGAAAATTTATCAGCGGTCGGCTTCGTCTACGCCTTAATTACGTAGATGTTAGACGTGTAATAAAGGCCATAAGGCTGATTTATTGAATCATTAGTTATAAGCGGGTTCTGGAGGCTAATTGGGCTCACTGTTGCGAATAAAGACATCTATGTTGGAAGAGATGTACCTAGTTCCTGTACTAAATATTTATGTTACTGTGGAAAGGGTTACGTACCAAAATTAAGCATGCTGGAAGTTTTTAAGCGTCACGTCAAACTGCATCACTCGTATGTCTCTCTCTGGCTACTAAGTATATCGCTATGCTCTCCTTTTTATGATTATAAGTATGTATACAGGAATTATTTATGTATGTATATTAGTATATTATGTAATCTCTATCTCTTATTTTCTTCTCTATCTCTTCTCTTTTCTACATCTCTTCTCTACATGGTATAAATTAAAGTCGCTTTCCACGTCTGTCTGTATGTCTGTATGGCCGCTAACTCCTCCTAAACCACGCAACGGATTTTGATGCGGTTTTCACCATCGTTCCGTGAAGATACATTATCACGGAAGGTTTATATATACCTATATAACTAGCGACCCGCCCCGGCTTCTCACGTAAATTACACCCGGGCGAAGCCGAGCGGGCGGGTCGCTAGTTAGTGAATAAAGAACGGATTTAAAGCGAGGGCCATATATGAATCATGAGCAAGTGAAGGATTCTAACGAATGATTCAGATTCAGTGTGAAGTGTTAGAAGTGTTAGAATCCTGAACAACGCAAGTGATTCATGGCCCTCGATATAAATCTGTTTTATTCAAGAGTTGTTTACTATATACCATGACTACGAGAAAAAGAGAAATTTAAGGAGTTTGTATCAAGTATTTTTTGCGCAAGGAGGTTGTATAGCATTGAGATGGAGGTCGAATATATTGGTGTGTTCTAAATTCAAACACCAAAATAATGATTAAAAGTAGTTTTTAAAAAGCTTATTTTATTCACTGAAAACAGTGAATGAAATAAGCTTTTTAGAGGGGAATGGTATAAAACATATTTTAATTATCATCTAAGCATTGGTAGGTATGTGTTATTATAATGTATATGTCTATTTTAATCTATATTATTTAAGGTCCAATGCTTGCTGTGCTTACAGCAAAGCCAAAGCGCACAGCAAGCTAACATTACAAATAAATAATTTCTCTTATCCATACAGATAAAGTTACGTGACAATACTTCAATATATTATACATTAAACTTACACATACATCCATCATAATCTTAAATTTAGCGTAAAAAATGTCTAAATCTGGATACTGATCAATCAGATCGTTGAGCAGATTTCCTTTATTCAGACTCCCTGAGGATCAACTCAAATATAGCCAAAAAATTCTTTGCTGTGTTCTATATAAAAATATCAATAGGAAACAAAAAAGTATAATGGTTATATTTTTCTTGAATTGTAGCTATGAACAGTTTCGATCTAATCACGTTTAAAACTAAATTAAAACCGGTCCAGCCGTTTTGGAGATAAATGGGAACATTAGTTTTTATGCATACACAAACAAACAAACTCTCATCCTAAACATCATCAAACACCATCACACCTTCTCTATTCCGTCGTGGGTAAAAAAACCTAAGCAAAAATGCGTACAGCACGTCGATTTCCAGACTTGCAAATTCTCCTTCTACATTAAATAAACATCTTATTTCATTCATAAGGGCAGCAATTTTAATTCCCGCACAAAATTCATTCCAGCCAACAAAATAAATGACATTATTGCTGAACCCAGCCCTGGAGCGTAAACTGGCAAATATCACCCCATCCGTTGGTCGGCGCATTTTCTCAAGCATCGTCGCAAATAAACTTTACTGGCTCTAAAACTTCCGTCCCAACTAAATAAGTACGTATTCAAGGAAAATTATGATTTGTCGGTCCCTATAGAATGGTGCTGAATAAATTTTATTAAATCCGGGAGGAGTTTACGACTGGCTACGTCAGCAGTCGCGCCATCTTTTGGATGTCGTGGGATTTTTAATAATAGTAAATCACTGGTAGCGTTACCGTGAAAGCCTACCCCGTCAGCGTCACCGTTCGGCCTTACGTTTTCATCTACTTTACTTTTATTATTTGAAAGGTTTAGCAAGTTTTATGGTATTGCCGATTTGGCATCGATAAAATGTCTGATGAAATTGAACAGCTGTTGAGAAAACTAAAATATTTTTTGCGTAACCTAGCTGCCACGTGTCCTGTACAAGCATTGGCTTAAATTAGAGCCTTATATATAAAAAATAAACAACTAAAAACCAACAAAGAACAAAAACTAGAAAAAAAACTAAATAAAGAACTAAAGTAACCGACATAGCTCAAAGAATTAGCAAGCTGAAGTGGCAATGGGCTGGCCACATCTGTAGAAGAACTGACAACCGCTGGGGTAGACGGGTTCTAGAGTGGAGACCACGTATCGGCAAACGTAGAGTAGGACGCCCTGCAGCCAGGTGGAGTGACGACCTGCGAAAGGCGGCTGGTGGCAAGTGGATGCGAAAAGCAGAAGATCGTGCCTTGTGGCGTTCTTTAAGAGAGGCCTACGTCCAGCAGTGGACGAACATTAAATAGGCTGATGATGATGATGATGATGATATAAAAAATATATATATAAAATTATATATAAAATTACACATTATATATAAAATTACACATTATATATAAAATTACACATTTAAACACTTAACTTTAATTAACTATAACTTTCAGCATCTTCGTAAATAGCATTACATCCATAACTTGACAGCGGTTCCTAGGAATAATCATTATGTGGTTTAGTAGCGGTGCTGTTACCAAATCGAATCCCGTATAGGTACGTATGGCTTTTACATTTACCAACTCAAGTGTCAGTCAAACTCTTGAACCTGCTCATGACGATGGAATAATATGCAGATGTTTACATACTGCCCAGAAATTTAACTCCCTGACGTCCTCCTTGTTTCCAGAGAACTATAATCTAGGCATCTTCGAGGGTAGAATATAAAGACTTATTTTAGATCAACGTGTTCCACCCTCAGCCACACCTTCGTTTACCATCAGGCAAGTTGGTGGCCAAACGTAGATGAATTGAACTGGGACTCCATAGAAATTATATAGTTTTCTACGGTACTGCGTCAATCCGTAATTATTATTGTGAATTCACAACCTTTTCTATTCCAAAAATATTCTAACATTTCGCGTTCCTGAATAAGCAGTAAGTCAAAGCAGTTGTTTTTCATGTTTTTAATAACGCTAAGTAATCGTCCCTCTAGATTAGATTTGATTGTCGTGATTCCATTAGAAATATGTAGGTACATGGAGAAAATGTCTCCGTCTACACAAAGACTTTGTTTGGCCTAGCTGTCCAATGATTTGTGAGGTGTATGTTACGACAAGCGAGGACGTTGGGGAAAATAGATAGTTTGCTGTGCAGCGTTATTTTTCTCTATCTAGGATGACTTTTTTAGAATATATTTTAGTAAATAAATCTCTTACATGAAAACATGTATGTCGATTTATCGATGAACATAATTTATTAGTTCCTAGCTGCGAGGTTTTACCCGCGTAGTGATGAAAAATGGCGATGATGATGATGATGATGATGATGAAAAGTAGCCTATGTCACTGCAGCCCTTGAACTATACCCATGCAAAAAATCAGGTCGATCTGTTGCTCTGTTGCTGCGTGAAAGAGTAACAAACAAACACACTTTCGCAATTATGATATTAAGTATTATGATCTTCTAGTAACTAACAATTTTGTCGACCAATGTTTCCAATTATCTTTGTAAGGGATCACAGATTTGGGTGAAATTTGGTGTGGAGGTAGAATATACCCTTGATTAACACGTGGCTACTCTATCCCAGGTGATACAAGCTCCCTGAAGAACAGCGTTTAAAACCACGGGATGCTGCTTGTTTTTATTAAAAGTGTGATCATTTGTTACGGAATTAATTTCACTTTGTAAAATCTACCACAGCTGACAGAGCTAAAAGTCATGGACTGAGTATAGATATTATGATCATTCAAAGATTAATCGCCAACAGAGGATATTTTGCAGTAACCCTATTCAAAACTCAATTATCTGATCAATCCCTTTTTCCCATGAACGGTTGGATATGACACCAAAACAATGTCCAAAATGCAAAACATTCCATCCCTTTTACACCCTTAGAGGATCTATTTAACATTATCTACTTACAGATGTTTTTGTCAAATAATACGAAACGTTGAAAAAAATATCGGAAATTTTAAAGGTTTGTTAAAAATAACGATCTCTTAGTATACTGGGTTACGCGGAAAGGGTGTACTAAGCGGAAAAGGGTACATAGTACCCATCGTTATGAACAATTTTAACTATGGGAGCAACTCTAAAATTGCGAAAAAATATCAGCTGATCCATATAAAACGGTCATCGACAATCGACAAATAAATCTATGCTGTTTTTTTTATATATTTTTTTTTTAATTAATTTAATTTCAATATAAACACGGGTCTAGCCCGGACATTTGGTAGGCATTGGTGGGGCCGAAGCCAACACCAAGAGGCCCCGTTGAATATAAAATACAATATTATTGAATGTGTATAAAATGGATTATAAAACTATTGTACAGTATAGGATATAAAACGTCTAGGCTATTGAGGTGAACAACTTGTGGATGGGATAACAGATCTATGGTATGAGGTACGGCACCTGCCAATTATGCCTCATTTCAAAATACTTAGGCAGGTGATGACTTGCCACTCACTAAATGGGCCCCCCATAATGGCTGCCGCATATTGGCACCGGAAGGGCAACATTGACGTGGGTGGCTTAGGGTGTCGAGAGGTGTGCTGCACTTTCACTAAGAGCTACTAGCGGCGTTATGCCCTTTAACACTTCCACCCTGGAGCTTAGGTTTTTAGCTCTTGCGGTTTCCACCCCCAGACGGCCGGTTAAGGCAAGCCAGGGGTCAGGGTCTCTGGGGTTTTAGACCCATGGAATCGGGGTACGCGATTATTATTAAATTAATTAATTAATTATTATTATTTAATTTATTTATGTATTTAATTTATTCATTAATTTTTCAATTTCAGTGTTGGTTCCATAGAAAAATATTTTTTGAAAACCCCCTTCCTTTTTCGAAGTCGGTTAAAATACATAGACACTAGCAGTGTTGCTGTGGTCGTGCGACGCCGTCGCTGCCACCTGCCACTGAACTCTTTTTTATTTTTATTTATTTCATGTTCATGTTAGTAAGTTGTCTTAAAACTTATGTTAGTGTCACACTTTTGCTTTGATAAGAGTATCCATAAGACATTGCTCGTAACTATGGATATTACCTACACAAAAAAGACTACTTGAAAAATTCATACCGGACTTCTTGTATCGACATTAATTCAGACCTTAAATATAAAACACAGTCAATGACACCAAATAAAAATACAGCATCCCGTTACAGCCGTAAAGGATCAATATGGTTCCAGTTACGGCGGAATAGCCTTCGAAGTGGACAGCCGGCGCCCGTGCCTCCTGGACCGCAATTTGTGTCCAAATTCGCATTCCCTCGGATTTTTGCAGCATTATTTTTAAATTACCAGCGCCAGCCGTGATGGCGATTTTTTTTCCTGCCGCTCGGGAAATGGGGAAAACAAGACACCGCGGGGTATTTGGATGTAGCGCGTTAAGGTTGCGTTCATGCTACTGCTATTTTGATTTAAAATTTTTGAAAATTTTAATTTAGGGCTTGCTTAGCATTTTATCTCTTTTTGTATATTTTAAAGTCTTAATTCGACGCTGATTTTACAAGATTGTTTTTACGAGTGGAGCTGAAGCCTGTTTTTCTTTATGTTTAGAAATACTTATATTATAATAGCGAAAGTTTGTGATGTATAGAACAGTTTTCATACACTTTAGAGATGCTGTAATGACTAAACGCTGATAAATTTTGGTGTGAAGATGGCTTAGGTACCTTTTTACCATTTTATCCAGTTTTTTTTACGGTTCCGAAGATAATGACCACGTAGACCACGCCACGGAGCGCGGTTCTGTAATAAATATTTATAGGGCATGCAAAAGTTTTTAATATGTTGCTACACGATAAAAAAATTGACTTTGAAAAAGCACAAGCACCTATAGTAATGTACCTTAATTAACATCACACAACGGTCAAACAAAATACAAGCTAACACTTAATACTTACTTAACTTACTTATAGTATATTATATAAAAACAGTTGGAATGCCCTTAGACCGTTGCAGGTCTAAAGACAATCCAAATACCCAAGCTCCGTACCAGTTGGCAGCGTATTAACCATCCTATGTAACTCTTTACTCTCTATCTTTATGCAAAAATCATGCCCATCCGTTGGTCTGTTGCTGCACGAATGAGGGACAAAAAAAACCAACAACCAAAGAAACTTTTGAATTTATATTATTAAATTCGGTCCAAGCATTTTCCAAGTTGAAGTGGCAGTGGGTAAGGCACATATCACGCAGAACAGATGGCCGATGGGGCCGAAAAGTTCTGGAATGGGAACAACGGACCGGTAGCGTAAGACTTCCACTCACAAGAAACGCAGGGAAACGCTGGATGCAGGCCACTTTCAACTGGCTCTTTTGGAGATTGATGGGGGAGGCCTATGTCCAGCAGTGGACGTCCTATGGCTGAAATGATGATGATGATGATGATTTTCCAAGTTCCAAGCAACAACCAGTCAGACCGAACTATTGCTCTTTCAATTTTCTGATCTTATATCCTAAAACATATGAATACATACGAATACATCCTTAATACAGGGCATTATAATTTCTTAGATCACAACCTAAGCTTTTTGTTATTTTTCACGCCTTACCATTTCCGAATGACACGAAAATGAAACGTGCAATGACTTTATAAAGAGGATTTACGAAGTTTGCGGATAAGATATCGGGAAGTCAACTGTGGAACCAGAAGTAGTTTGAAGCACTAAATAATTCTTCTACTGGCTATTTCTTGAACTGTTTGCGGTTGAACAGTTAGCAAGTTAAGGAGTTTCTGATTTTAGAGTGTCAGGTGGAGATTTTATTACTTGAAATTAGTTATTGCAAGTTATCTTCCGGTATATTCTGTAAGTGAAACCGCAAGTGAGGTGATAAGCTAAGTGAAATGTGCATTTTTTATTTGTATAACAGCAGGGAATGCACATAAACATGCGTAGGTAAGCTATGCTATGTTATGGTATATACTGCGTTTAGTCAGTTTTTTAAGCCGCGTTGTTCGCCTTTGACGTCTATTATTATCTCTCACTGAATGCACCTAATTATTTTAATCCTAATCAGCCAGCGATGTTTTACGATTAATATTGCTATTTAAGCCTCGTTGATGGCACCATCCATTACTTTCTAATCGAGTTGTAGCTTTTCAAACTCAACATATTTATTTCACAAACAGCTTTAATGTTAGCAGATACAAAGAATTTATGGGTACAAAGAATCGCTTTTTCCCGTATAAAATGTGCGTTGTACTTTATCGTGCATGTTACGAGTGTCGTAAGAGCGGTATATCGCATTTCATGGATATGTGTTTAGAACTAACAATAGTGAAAATATTTAGTAGTAAAATGTTTTATTGCAAGCTCGTCAAAATAATTGCGAAGACAAGGGACCTTCTATGTGAAATTTCTAAATAATTTCCTTGACGAGGTCAGTAGTTAAGAAGTGGGAAGTAAAGTAGGTAGGTATACCTACTCTTTGATGACAGTATGATGAGACAGACTTTAATGTTTATGGTGGTTTATTGTTTGATGAGGCATAATTATTTTTTTACCGACTTCATTCATAAGACCGCTTGTGTTGGTAAAATTAGGTTACCTACCATTCTATTAAGATAAAGATAAAAAAAACTTGTTATAGGAAGAATACAACCAAAAAAATTACTATATTAGTTTTAGAACAGTTTTTTTTAGTAATATTTTAACTTTCGCGATTTGAACACATGTTTCAGCTCGTGACCACGGCCGTTGTAACATGGTCGAAACGTCGAGCGAATGGTACATATTTTTACCTAAATGAAATAGTTCTTTTTTTTGTTGAGAAAATACAACTATGATTAAAACACTAAAACTAAAAGCTATTTAAACAACTAAATAGAACTGAATCATAATCAAATTAGATACCATTTATAGGCAATTTTTTTTTTTTTTATGCAAATTTGTCTTTTTCAGAGCTTTTTTTTCAGGAATATCTGTAAACTTTCGCACATACGCACACTCGCGTAGCTCACCCGTTCATGATCAGCACGAGCGTAGCTAGAAAATGCATATATTTAACGGAAAACAAACATTTACTACAAAAAATCTATCTTGAATAATATTAGGCAACGTGCCTAAAATACAGGCCGCGTTGCCCAATAACACCAACTTTCTCTCGGAAATGCAACGCAGTATTTTAGTCATTTGAGAAATGATTGATAATTTATTATTACTTGTTTCGGAATTATAAATCAGCTTTAGTTTAATGTCTATGAAATTTAAAATAAAACATTTTAATGGACATTATACAAGTCTCTAATCCCTCTCGGATTTGTCCGAGATTAAATAACAAATTCAAGCGAAACCCCGTTTAATCAAAATCCCAAAACAATAGAGTAATCAGAAATATAATACAATTTTCGTGTTCATTATAACTTCATTGAGGGGGAATTAGGAATTACTCATGACTGACTGCAAATGAAAAGATCACAATCGGTCTCTATTACGGCGACTGATGACTGAGCATTCGGTTATTCTCGAGAATATTGCGTTTTTTGATTGCTTTCCCGCGGCTTGGTGGCTTGTGAACAAATTATTACATACTGGCGATTTTCAATTACTTTCGCACGATAAGATCTGTTAGGATCTGCTGTTTATTCACTTTGCGAACCCTTATTAACATTACTGTTAGGTTTGGTTTAGGTAACTGTTTCATATTTTTACATGAGGTGCCTAGGTATTATTTAAGGCTATGCGCTTAACGGCCAAGGCTAGCTTTTTCGCACGTTTTCAAAACAAAGAAGTAAATAAAAAACACTATGGGTTAGATTTCAAAAACAGATTGAGCATTATATTCGGAATAAAATAGTATAAAGCAATTTTTTGTTGATATTTTATAGGATGGCGGAGGATATACAAAAACCTTATAATAATCTTCTATATTTGGAATTTTTTTATCTTCAAAAACTTGAGGTGTGCTAGGGAGATAGCCGCACGCTTTTAGCTGTTTTTTAAGAGAGCTTCTGTAGCCAACTAAAAGTTAAGTGTTTGATTTTATGTTACAAAGAATTAATTTTTGTAACTAATCATCAAAGTATCTAAATCTGACTGTGAAACCGAGTTTAAATAAACTAATCAAGTTAATTCCACAGTGTTGAAAAAAAGTAGGGACTGATCACAATCGTTCGAAAAACCTTTTATCACGCAAAGCCTTTGAAATATCACGACCATTCGAGAGTCAACTCGAGAGTAACATAAATTTCTCTAAGTAACATTAGCTTAGCACCCCATAAAAATAGGTTTTACCAATAACCAGTGGAAAAAAGTATTTTGTATGAAAAGCCGCGGCTGTTTTTACAAGTCTCACCGTAAAAAGGATGATGGAAAATATGAGGGTAGGGGAAACTCTCGTAAATAGCACGAAGGGAGAATGAGGATAAAGGAATAATATATCAATACGAATCTTTAATATTCGCGCGCTTGGCACCGTAAATCAAAACGAATGAAACCCGGCCATAAATCAGGCACTTTTTTCGTTTCAAATTATTGTTGGTTATGCTAAAAACGTGCACTATTGCCCAGCAAATAATGAAAACAAAATTATTAATCTAAAAAAATCGGTTATGGAACACTGGTATCGATTCAGTCATACCATTTTCTAAACTAAATTAAATTAGACAGCTCTAAAATTGTTGCCATCTTTTTTACATGTTGAAATGTAAAAAAACAGATAAACATAAAATTAATGGCTAGAAAGAAAAATAAATCAAACTAAGGCCCAACAGCCACTGGAGAGTAAAGGCGGCGTCGTGTTGAACAAGTGGCCGTGGAAAAGTAAACTATTTTAGGCTAGGTTTAAAATTGTATCTACCTCATATACTAGGGTTTAACATTCGATAGACAAGGCGCGTTAGACGCGATGATACTGAATACAGCATTTAACAAAAAAAAAATATACGATAGAAAAAAGGAAGAACGAAGGACCTTCAATGGGCTATGGGCAGTCTAACTGTATTTGTAGTGTTAGGATCAGCTTGTATTTTATTTAGTTTATAAAGGCACTAGACCATAAAAAAAAGTAAACCTTGATCAAATAAAGGAAATCTGTCAATAACAACGAATCAAATCCATGCTAATACATCATTAGCAAATAAGCCTGCCACAGAACAACATCTTATTTGCAAAATACGTATACGTCCGCAACTGTCATATTATCATTGAAATCAGCCGATTCAGTCTACTCACAAGCCCGTTATTTCGAGGGAAATGCACCATTTGCTTAAAATCTCGATACAAATATAGCCCAGAGAGTTTGAGTTGCCACATGAGAACGGTCGAAATGTGACTTTTATTCAGCTCTACTCCGAAATATTTTAAATCGAATTGTACATTCAAAGACGTTCAATCCCTGAAAATATCTGATAAAGTAGATAAAATTTTGACTGTAAACCCTGCAGGCATTAAATATTACGTGGATTTTATTAAAGTTACCTTGGGCATTACTTAAAATGGTTGGATGTTATGGTGCTGACTTAGCAAAATTTTAGTTCCCAATTTGGTCTCCCTCTCTGCAAACTTGTCTGCTTTGATTTGAGTACTTAAGCTTTACGGTCGTAAAATGGATCATCATATTTTTAAGTCCCCTAACAAAACGGAGAAATGGAAGGAGCCAACAATAATTTGCTTTATTAAATTAAACAGCTTGCCGTCGGTTACTTTTGCACTGCTCGCAAGTAACCTTTGGGGAGCGTTTGTTAGCGTCAATTTTAAATAAGCTCTAGCCAGTGTTCTAGTTTATAGCTCTAAAGAAAGTACTTAGAAACTCGAGCAGAAGTGAAAATGTTAATGTCCTGGGTACATTCTCAGCTATTATCCGCTTAAAACGTGTGCTCGTTGCTGTTTTACAAAAATAGTGCCGCTTAAAGTTTTAAAACTTAATTTAGTAGTTTAATACAAAATGGAGTTTTGCAACATCGTGCAAACTTACCAAGTATGGGCGTCGTCTTATACAAAATTTGCTTAACAAAACACCTTTGCATATGCACAAAATTTACAATTTAATTAAAGCTCGTTGAAGTTAAAATAGTGAAAGAGTGTTCGTCGAAGGATTTTTCTTTGTTATAGTACAAGAATTTTAGCTGGTTTTATAACTAAACAATCTTTAAGATTTTTCTGTTTTATTTGTATTGGTATGATAACGGTTTTTTTTTTCATCATCATCATCATCATCAGCCATAGGACGTCCACTGCTGAACATAGACTTCCCACTTAAAACGCCACACTGAACTGGATGCCCACGACTCTCACGATGTTGTCGGTCCATCTAGTGGGGGGCCTACCAACACTACGTCATCAGGTCCGTGGTCAAATAAAGGTAAAGTTGACACTGAACTGGCGCCCACGACTCTCACGATGTTGTCGGTCCATCTAGTGGGGGGCCTACCAACACTACGTCTTCCGGTCCGTGCTCAAATAAAGGTAAAGTTGTCAAATAAAATAAATTATATCGTTATTCAGTATATCAAATGTTAATTTAAAGTTGAAATAGCGTCGGAAATGTCGTCCATTAGGATTGATTTGGGACATCAATGAATCGAACGAGACACTTTATTGTGTTCGAAAATTCGGCGACTTATTACTGAGGTCCCATTCATCAATGTTCGGTTGACGATCCCCTTTCTGTTACTGGCCCGATACCTTATTTCGATTTCCCAATAAATTTCGTTCAATCTCACTGAGAGCCCGGTTTATTTCCCGATGGCAGCTAAAGAATAAATTTCCACTTCGAATATTAGAGAAGTTTCATCAAGTTTAACAATAGTCCCCTCTCGAAACTCCTTCCAAATGCCGTTATTCAAATTTTACTTTTGATAAGAAATTGAATAGATATCTGAATCGCGCTGTTGCTAACTTTAATGGTGGCAATAAAAAAATATTTGTGCGGGACCTTTTTGGAAAGGGTTGCTTCCTTTCCATTTTTTGCAAATTTTAAGTCTATTACTTCAATAAGGTTTAAGGGTAGGGCAGTTGTCTTTGATAACATTTTCAATGAGATAGACGAAAAATATTTTTATTAATTTTTAATAATTTTGTTTGTCACTAAACGGAAAATTTAACTTAAAAAAATACATTGTAAATATGGTACGTATCGTAAATAATAATAAATGTTGTAACAAACATTTTGAAAACTTTCAGCCAAAATGTAAAACTCCGAAGGGTCTTTTCTTGCTTTTCAGAGGCAGAGGGGCAGTCGCATATTCCCGCGAGACATCGAAAACACATTTGTAAATTGAAATGGAAAAGGGTCAAAACTCGTAAAGGATAATAACTATAAGTTTTGAGACAGTCTACGCCACATGAAGCGTGGGAGTTATCAATATTGAAGTTTGCGTCAATAATGCAAAATAGATTTGGAAGAAAGGATGTACCTATATGAAAAAAAAACTTGTATCTCAAACGAAAACAAAAATTTCCCATTGCAGGGCAAATGCTCCAAGTATATAAAAAAAAGTATAATTCTACGGTCTCCCCAAAACATTTACACTGGCTTCATTCCTGAGCTAGAATCTTTAGTATACAGTTGACCTTCAAAAAAGTTTTAGCTCGTCACGCCTCTGTCCTGTATTGTATGTTTTATGTAAATTTTTCATGCATCATAGAACAGCAGCGATGGTGGCCGGGCGGGAGCATGTACGCTTTATAATCTGACGCCATCCGATTCAATCCTCGGCCCTACTGCACTAATGACTTATTTAGTACCTAAACAAATTAAATGCAGTTTTAATGTAAAACGGTGATGGAAAACATCGTGAGGAAACCAGTATGTCCAAGAACCTAAAAAAGGGGTTGTCTGTAAAGTCGGTTTACGGACAATAATTTTACGTGATAACGCTTAGGCCGATCGTGCCTCTCTATCGCTTGTTCCGCGCTCTCGCTTGCAAGCGCGGCTCAGGCGGAACGTGACAAGTTTTCATGCTTGCAGCCGGCGTTAATCGATTTATAGGACGTTATCGCACATCAAAAAATCAAAGACGTCATTTACCAACATGCACTGGACCAGCATGGTGGATTAGTGCCTCAGATTATTCAAACAAGGGAGGAATATATAGTGAGGTGGCGTGGCGAGTGCGGACGCATCCAGTCTAAATGAGTCTGGATGCCCTTGGTCGAACTTACCCTGGAGACGACCTTGTCGCCCTTTTTTGTATGACTATTAGTTCATTAGTGTCGCTGCAAGTGTCTTAGTGTGTGTGATAGATTTGTATGTGAGACATATGTCTGTCTGTCTGTTTGTCCATTCATCCGTCCGTGCGACCGTCCGTCCCTCCGTCCATCCGTCTGTCCTACCTATTAACGGCTGTATCTCTCGAACCGTAATAGACAGCCAGTTGAAATTTTCATAGAATATGTAATGTTACGGCGGATTTTACTAAGAAATAATAAAAAATTCAAAAAGTAAAAACGAAAGGGGGTCCCCAATCCCCATACAACAAACGTATTATTTACGTATTTTTGTATTAGCTCTAATGTAAAAACGATAATACGTACAAGAGTCAAATTTGGCATTATTATAGTACACAGTCTAAAGTATAACAACAAATCTATACTAATATTATAAAGAGGAAAGATTTGATTGTTTGTTTGTTTGTTTGTATGTTTGTTTGTTTGCATTGAATAGGCTCCGAAACTACTGAAAAAAAGTTTCACTGTTGGGAAGCTACACTATCCCCGGGTGACATAGGCTATCATCTATACCCGTGCAAAGCTGGGGCGGACCGCTAGTAATTAATAATGGCCAAGTGCAAGTCGGTGATAAATTTCTGTTCATTACCAAGTTATAATTGTGTTATACTCGAGCACTTGTAGCAAAATAATTAACAATGGCTGTTGCTTCGACAATTTTGCAAGGAGTTATAATAACTGGTAATTCGGTTACTTGGACAACCTTATTGTATTTTGTAGTGGATTGGGTTTGTCTTTACGGAAAACTCAGTGCACGAGCCCGACTTGCATTTGGCCGGTTTATTATGTTAAGCGTACTATACCGCTAAAAGGTATAGTTAAAAAAGGTATGAAAAATGGAGACATTTAAATACGAACGATATTTGTACTAAAGCATGCAAACCGTATCTGGGCACGATAAGGTACACGTTCGCGTGATTTTCCAACTGAGCGGATTAGGTGCCGCAATTAGCTGTTGTCCGTAAGGCCCCTGTATCCCAGCATGAATGGCTTATAGTAACAAAAAAACTTAACACAAATTATTTAGTTAATAATTAAATTCGTTACAATCCATTATCAATTCACGACAACACATTACATCCCCAATTTCACATCGCAAAAGCAGAAGCAATGAATATTCCAATTGCGATCGGAAAACAAAATATGGGACAAAAATCTGCGTTTTCTCTCCAATTTATGTATGTATCGAACGGATGATAAACTCTAGTCGGAACACGAAGCGCAGGAACATGAATCAGAATTGTATTGCGACGAAATTGCTTCTCACGCCTGATTGCGCGTTCATCTGTGAGTATGTTATACCTACGTTCATTGCACGTTTAATTTACTGTTCTGTTTAAATTATAAAGAATATATTCTTACAGAAATTTCTTTATGAATACGAACCTATCTTTAGTGTAAGAACAGGTTTTTAAATGTGAAATAAGTATGCGCGAAATCGTCTAATTCAACACTCAAAGCTAATTAATGGTGGCCTGTATTTTGATCAAAAGTTAGCCTCACAATCCAGCGAGGCAAGGCGGCCAGCGTTTTGGGCACTCTGCCTGAAATAAGAAATCGTTTGTAGTATATTTATGCCTTCGTTGCTTATATATTATAGTATAAACGATGATCAATTTGTTTAGTTTATTTTTTAAAGTATTATTTAGTAGTTGCTTGGTACTTTGATTCTAGCGAAAAATTGAATAAATATTCAGTTAATACATAACTTTATGCATCATTAAACATAAGCCAGCTGTTTATTCAATAATTTCATACTTTACTTTATGCATAACTTTCATGGTACAAAAAATACGCATTGACTTAAGAACCTCATCCTTTTTTTCGTCACTTAAAAATCATAGTCATCATCATCAGCCAGAAGACGTCCACTGCTGAACATAGGCCTCCCCCTTTAACCTCCACACTGAACGACAGCCTGCCTTTTGCATCCAATGGATGCCCGCGACTCTCACAATGTCGTCGGTCCATCTAGTGGGAGGCCTACCTACGCTGCGTCTTCCGGTTCGTGGTCTCCACTCCAGAACCTTTCTTCCCCATCGGTTATCGGTTCTTCGAGCGAATATCATAGTGCCTATAATTAATATACCTAAATAGAAAAACCTACACCAGGTAAATATGTTATCAAACAAAACTCTAAAATTGTTAGTATAGTGCATTAGTAAAATACTCAAGGGCAATGAAAATCCATCAAAATTTTATTGCCGTAATTCTCTAAAGTAAACGCAAAACTGAAATAGGTGAAAAATTAAGTTTTGTGTTACCCTCTTTACATATAAATATTTTTCCTAACATAACTTTTATTATAATAAGTTTGTAAGAAGTACTGGTATTTCTTATGTGCTTGATGAAAGCTTGAAGCAGACAAAATACTCAAAGGCAATGACGTGAAACTGACACCAAAACATTGACAAGCTGGTGGAAATGGCCCGTTTGAAACTGAAATGACACATGCTGGCTCGTTCCACTTGGCCTTGTACAATATGAGCAAAAATCAATTTTGTCCGTTCGCGGCTGACTGGGCCCTTTGTGCGACAATGAAAGGTTATCGCTGTTCGCTTTCATGGCTCACTAGTGCAGGGCTGCCGATGGATATTGTGCTTTAACAAGCCTGCCCATTTACTAATGGGACTTGACGATTACAGTCCTTCCTATTAGAAGTCTCCGAACGAAAGCTTTTCTTCATAAAATTACTAGCTGCTCTTTTTGGTTTCGTTTGAATAGCCGTGGTAGCCTATTTGGCAGATCATGGACGCACTTGAAAGCGTGAGATCGCAGGTTAAATCCCGGGCCCGTGCCAATGAGCTCTTTGGAGTATATGTACGGATTTTCATACCACTGACTTTTCGGTGAAAAATAACCCTGAAAAAACCTAACGTACGGAGAAGAAGTTCGTTGAAGAGAAGTGTTGGATATGACCCAATCGCCCTTTCGGAGGTAGGCCTAAGTCCAACAGAGTACTATTAAAAGGCTGATTATGCTTATGCCTCGTAATTTCACCGCGTGAACATTCACTCAAAACCGCATATTTTCCTGAAAAGAAAAGCCTATATCACTCTTCGGGTCCTTCAACTACCCCTTTGCACAAAATCATCTCAAACCATTGCTATATTGCTGCGTGTAAGAGGTACAATCAAAACAACAAACACACTTTCGCATTTTTTATATTATGATGAGGTAAGTATGATGACTTCACTTGCAGCGCCCGCAGTTTCACCCAGGAACCTTGTACTTTTCTGGTATGAAAAGCGTATTATGTGTTAATTCAGGGTATAAGCTACCACCCCCATACCTAATTACATTCAAATCTATGCAACTGTTGCGGGGTTATATGCGGATAAACCCATGCACATATTATACACAAACTTTCGCATTTGTTACATTAATAATGTACCTACTGATTTGTGATTTCTTAGACTGAGCACGATAAGGCTGTATTTTTAAACCCAGGCGCAAAAAAGGGTATTGTAAGTTTAGCGTATGTATCTGTGTCTGGCTGTGGCATCGTAGTTCCCAAACAGCTTAACCTATTTTGATCTGTTTTTTTGTTTTTTTGAAAGGTGACTTGATTGAGAGTGTTAGTTATAATTCTTGAAAATCTGTTTCAGCCGTTTCAAGATCAGCTCATTTATTGGAGGTTTAAAGACAATTTATACTTGTTTACCTCATTGGAGAGCAAGCTGAGAGTTGTGGTAGTTTTTACGCTCTGCCGCCCGATGTCGTCGCCAACGATCCCATTCAAATGCACGGATATTGGATCACTACCTCACTTCCGCTGCCATCCCGTTGTTGCCGTCGCTGCTGCTCCGCGGACGTTCAAAACTAGTTTTTTTTATTGAATATTCGTTTTTCAATGCAATCTTTTATGAAGTAAGTGATCGGAACGGTGTGCTGATCAAAATGAGCCCCAACACTGCCAGTCTACTATTATCTATCGAGGAGTGCCGTTATCTATCGTCACCATCATCAAATCAACTCGCTTTCACCATAATAAACAATATTCATCGGAACTTGACAAGTATGCCAAATTTCAGCTCAATCGAATACCAGGAAGTGAGTAAAATTTTACTTGCAAGATTTGATTACAGATAGACAGACACTGGGACAGGTGAAACTAAAATAAACGCTTGTAACGACGCCAAATAATATTAATAATACTACTGTTAAGTGTTACGGCACTGAAACGCGGTCTGTCACTATGGGCCTCATAAGCAAGCTCAAAGTCGCACAGCAAGCTATGGAGAGGGCTATGCTCGGGGTTTCTCTACGAGATCGAATTAGAAATGAGGAGATCCGTAGACGAACGAAAGTCACCAATATAGCTTACCGCATCAACAAGTTGAAGTGGCAGAGGGCAGGGCACATATCATGCAGAAAATGATGGCCGATGGGGTCGAAAAGTTCTGAAATGGAGACCACCGACCGGTAAGCGCAGCCAGGACGTCCACCCACATGATGGACAGACGACCTAAAAGAGACCGCATGAAAACGCTGGATGCAGGCCGCTTCCAACCGGCCCTTTTGGAGATCGATGGGGAGGCCTATGTCCACCAGTGGACGTCCTATGGCTGAAATGATGATAATGATATATAGATGTTTTTTTTTACATAAATAAATAAAATAAATAAATAAATATTCGGGACATTTTTTCACACACGGTCATCTGACCCCAAACTAAGCAAAGCTTGTGATATGGCTGCCAGAGACTGATATACATACATATATAGTTTTAAATACATACTTAAATAGATATTAACAACCAGATATAGAACAAACACAAATGTTCATCACACAAATGTTTGTTCTACGTGGGAATCGAACCCACGCCCCCAAGCTCAGAAGGCAGGTTCACTACCAACTGGACCAACGGGCTATCGAACAACATATCATCGGCTAACATAATTACAGTGCTATTGCAATATTGTAAGGGTAAATAACTAAAGTAGCATTTAAGTGTAGGATGATGAATACAGTTAAGATTTTTTTCTGTCGATTGAATTCAGGTAAGCACTAAATGCGAGTTAATTTGGTAACCAGATATAATGCGAGAGTTCAATTATTCTTCTAATAATGAAACCTGTGGGTGTTACAAAAGGAGAGAGACGGGTATTGTTGCTAAATTTATTTTCAGATCAGTAGCTTTTCTGTGGTATCATTTTACGTTCGCCTTAATTACGAGTGAAGCTAAATAAAATATATCCGTAATAGGTGTCTGTTGTATTTATGTTTATGTCGAAATGATAATGGCGATCCTCAAATTATGTGGGTATAATTACTGGAGTTCGGGTTGTTTTAACTCTTTCATGCGAAAACGTACCAGTAATTTTTCGGAATCTTTTTATTAAATTTTTGTGAAACTTAACGTATATAAATTGGCAATTAGTCTCTGTTTTTTATGGATGTTTTAGCGTAGAAAATCGATATATTATACTATTTTATGTAGCTTATTTGTTTACTGTGTACATTATTATGTATCTAAAATATACTTCTTTCTTAATAAATGATTTATTTACTTACTTAGGTTTATCGATGCAAAATATATACTACCTAGATTTATTTCTTACATATTACCTAATTGAAATTGTAGTTTTTGACTGAGAACATTACTTTTAGACCCGAAAAATACTTCCTTGTACTTTTGTACCAGAATGCGTCCACTGCTGAACATAGGCCTCCCCCTTTAACCTTCACACTGAACGACAGCCTGCCTTTTGCATCCACTGGATGCCAGCGACTTTAACAAAGTCATCGGTCCATCTAGTAGGAGGCCTACCTACGTTGCGTCTTCCGGTGAAACCGGCAACAGGTACACCGGTAAACCGGTGGTCTGTAGCCAAGTACGGTTCATTTCAATGGGTACAATTTTTAAAATTGAATATGGGCAAAATTGGGTTCCAAAAATGTATGGGTCGCGAGGTTCGGGGTTCGGGCAGTTCGGGTAAACTACTGGTTGTATTTTACCAAGGTTCAGCAGCTAATCGGACGGAGTTACGAATTTTCTTATTTGTACTTTAACGTTTGGATAACTAGTAAAAAACCACCCGAACTCCGATCCAGCCATTAATAGCAAAAATAATACTGCTTAAACTGATACCTACTTGAACCAAAGCCTTTGCAGAAATGGCGGGCTTTGTTATCAACATTTTAAGCAAAATGACAAGAGTAAGGTTTAAATCGTTAAAACGTTTCATTTTGGCGAAGCTTTTAATAATTTCCGCCACTCAGGCATCCCAGATCTACCAAGTACGCTGGTATTTTACATTTGCATTTTGTGTTTCACAACCCCTCATCTCCTAGTTGCGATGTTCAGGATAAAATTTTATTAAAACGTCCGTCTACCGTACGTAATGCTGACTTTCTTAAGAATTTTACTAAAAAAATCTCGATTGCTGAAATTGACTGGTTGATTTTGTTTACAGTTAAAACCATCACTGTTCTGATGAATAATAAATAGTTCACGTACAGACTTCAAAAAAATGTTCTAAATTAAACTGTATAACCTATAACCCTCGACACAAAAGAGAGGGTTATTAGTTTAACGTGTGTACCGTGTGTAGCAATTCCATACATTCGACTCAATCAATGTCAGAAAGACCCCCCCCCACCCCCCCTCCCCCAAATGAATCCTGGATCAGCATTGTAGCTCCTAAAGGGCTGAACTGATTTTGTTTTCGTTTTTTTACGCCAGCATCTGTAAACCTGTTAGCGTGTTTCTTTTTTATCAAGTCCCACAAAAATGTCATTAATTAGGGCTGAGTAGTTTTTAAACCAGCTCAAATAATATGGATATTTTTGCTAGAGCCTACGAATTTTGCTATAGCAAATCACGACAACACTTTTGCATTGTCTTTTGTTTAGGCGTTTCGTTTGACGAGAGTCAAAACAAGGATGTATTTAAGCATGGATGTGTAATCGTATCTATAAATAAACTAGTAGTCCGCCCCGAATAGCCTTTAAAGAAGGTTTTAAGCATTCCACTATCATACGTGTTTCACAAAAAATAAAATAAAAAACTGAACTGAACTGTTTGTGAAAAACCACAAAACACAAACATTGTAGGTTAATAAATGCCACTATAAAGCAAAAAATCATATTTTTACTCGGACTTTGAAGTCGGATGGGAACAACTACCTACAAAATACATTATGTTTTTTTATCACTTTTGATAATAACATATAGTTCCCGCCCGACTTCAAAATCTGACTAAAAATATTATTTTGTTATTTTTAGTGGTGTTTGTGTTGTGGTTTTTTAAAGTCAGTTTTTAAGAGATAATTTACTAAAGACAATATTTTAATTCTCATACGTCGCGGTAACTCTGCTGTTTGATATTTCTAATAATGCAAATAATCAAACTAGAAATGAGAATAACGTTATATTCAAACACGTAGCAAAAGCCTAATACCTACTTACGAATAAAACAGTCACCAGTGTAGAAAATATTCGATTTATCATTGCGAAGATAAACGCCATGTGAGTAGGTTATCCACTGTATGAATAATAGTGCACTTGTGACGTGGGGATTTACAGAGAAATTCCCGGGAATACTGATAGTCGGGGAGATAGAACCGTTTTGTTTTAATTTATCGCGAATATTTCCGCGTTTGACCACCAACTCGCCTGTTCTTAAGCGAAGATATGGTCGAAGATGAAACACGCAGGCTTACAAGATATCTATTCACTCTGGCCTTGAAAAAGCCCAGATTATATCTCTCAGGAAAAAAGAAAGGCAGCAGGGTGTTCCAATACTTGGCCTTGCGGATAAGAAACGTAGAATCAAAACTTTTCAAAATTTTCCTCTAACACGTACCAAACTCGTGTGCGATGAATAGCCTCAATATATGGGTGGCAGTGGGCCGATTTCCTACTTTCCATAGGGCACGTGATCCACGTGGTCGTGGTCACGTGGTACTTAGTTTAGATTGTAGCAACTGCAGAGGTTAAAAAAGAAGTATTATTAGACGAATGCAAAAATTTGGAACAAGGCGTAGGTCAAGACCAAAATACACATGAGCCCATAAATGCTCAATTTATGCATGTCAGACTGGCATAGTACTTTTCTCAAACACCGTGGTGATTTTGACATAAAAATACACATAAATTACTATGGGGTGATTTTCATATTTAATTAAAACTTTTCAGCAACCAAATTTGTAAATAAAAACAATGGCTATGATTTGTACTAAGAGCCATTTACAGGAGATCAGGCATAGCTATCTGAAAATGACAATTATTATGCAATTATTATTATTTAGCCCATACATTTTAACATGACTTTTCTATTTGTCTGTGAAAATAAAAATATTGTCAGTTAATTAATCTTTCTACAAATTTTAATATCCACGTCATGTGGAGTGTTAAGAGTAAAAAAATATTTCCAAAAATCTTTCCCTGCCAATGAGTAAAACTTCAATTGACTTTAATTTTATACATACAGACTTTTTTTTTACTCATACAGTAGTTACGTAAAACAATAACAATAAATAATAACGTTTTTGTAGAAGTGGTGAAGATTTTCTCACATTTGCTCCCCGTCTAAGTGGTATCCTTACGAATAGCGGCTTTGTCCACCGCAAGGCGGAAAGACCCGAGGGTTCTGAATTACTTTGACAAGGGTGTTAACATCGCGAATTAATATTTTGTCCGCACACATAAATTAATTTTAATAGCTCGCTGTCGGCATACGCATGTTGGAAATGAATGAGACCCTGCTAAAATAGTTTTGACTGAATGCCACTTGAATCGTGAATAGCGGCAGGCGTTATAGTTTGAAATTGTTATATGGGGTAAAAAAAAAATACAACGGCAGAAGCAGTACTAATTACTTCATCATCATCAGCTAGAAGACGTCCACTGCTGAACATAGGCCTCCCCCTGAACGACAGCCTACCTTTTGCATCCACTAGATGCCCGTGACTCTCACAATGTCGTCGGTCCATCTAGTGGGAGGCCTACCTACGCTGCGTCTTCCGGTTCGTGGTCTCCACTCCAGAACTTTTCTTCCCCATCGGCTATCGGTTCTTCGAGCGATGTGGCCTGCCCATTGCCACTTCAACTTTTAACAGCTATGTCGGTGACTCTGATTCTTTGGTAATTACTTAGTTCTTATTATTCTTATGGTGTATATAGAATGGGTTTACGTTTGGCCACGAACTCACCTGATGGAAAGCGATGTTGTGGCCGAAGATGGAGCACGTAGACCTAGAAGGTACGTATTCACTATGGCCTTAAAGACACCAGGTTATAGTTTTCAGGAAACAAGGACGGGACGGGTTCATGGCTAGATTCCACCCTAGCAAATATAGTTGAACAAACATACATTGGAAGTTAAATAAAAACTTGAAATAAGTATTGTCTGTTTTTGACGTAACCTGTACGCTTAGTCCTAGATTTGATAGTTTTCGAAAACTTTTTTCGCTTTTGTATTGTTCCATAAATTTTAGTAAAGCGTGGAGTTAGTATCGGAAACGCGGAGGAACCAAAATCGGTAGTAATCGACGGTATAGATTGCTTCACTCTAATACGAAAAAAGTTTTCGAATACCTTTTAGCCCAGCAATGTATGGAACAATACGAAAACGAAAAAGTATTCGAACACTATAAAAACTTGTACTAAGAGTACTGTCAATTAAAATCCTTTTTTTTGCAATTGTTCTTGAACCCCTCAAATTACAGTCACATATTCCCAGAAAATAATAGACGTTTAGTTACGCAAGTAAATAACGGTTATAACGGTTATTCTGAGTTGTAGCGCATAAATTCTATTCGCTCCAGCTTCAGCTCAACCCTAACCGTGACTTATCGTTACCATAGCTCCTAAAATTGAATTGTTGTCAATATACGAGCATCCCTGGCTGGACGATGCAATCTATTTCCCGCGGATCCGCTATCCGCGACCATGTGAAAATTCAAGCTGGGATACATCATTCTGCCAGTTGGGCTATTTGACTTTGAGCATGATTTAGCGTATGCTTACTTATACTTATACGTAAAAATTCTGACATGATAAATGAAACTAGGTGAGTTCTTACACATGATTAAAGCTGATGTGTAATTTTTAATGGGCTGTCAGGGTGTGAAACTTATAGTACAATATGTGTTTCTTCAAATAGGGAAGCAAACAAGTTTTTCCTAGGTAAGCGAGTACCATCCTAGGCCGCGTATAAACTTACTACACCTGCTATACTGACCTTAAAAAAACCGGACAATTACGAGTAGGACTCGTGCTCGTGTGGGTTCCGTTGGACGGAACACTCAGAGCGCGAGTCCAAAAAAAACCCAACTGAAGTTGACATATTGAAAGACAAACTTAACTTTGTAGTTGACTATTAGGTTCTTCGATACTTTCCAACTACAAAATGTAAGTTTGTAATAGCAAAATAATTATTTTTAAGTGATATAACTTCAAATTTGTGACTTTCGGATTCATTCCTATATAATATGTGCTATGAGACCTTGCCTTTTGCCAAATTTCATGATTCTAAGTCAACGGGAAGTACCCAATAGGTAATGATTCCCCTGTGAAATCGCAAAATATGCGACATAAACATGCATATATTTTGATTGCGTATACTTACAACTTTATTTTTTTTACAGCCGAAAGAAACGGTAGACATAAGTATTTAACATAAATTTCAACTTGATACCTTTACGCGTTCTTGAGAAAAAAGGTCTTTACAGACGGATAGACAGACGGACAGACAGACGGACAGACAGACTGACAGACAGACGGACAGACAGACGGACGGACGGACGGACGGATAGACAGACGGACAGACGAA
The DNA here is from genome assembly GCA_914767915.1 of Agriopis aurantiaria. Lineage (NCBI taxonomy): Eukaryota > Metazoa > Arthropoda > Insecta > Lepidoptera > Geometridae > Agriopis > Agriopis aurantiaria. Next base: position 5,545,981 of record OU611987.1, read on the forward strand.
CAACGAAGTGATCCTATAAGGGTTCCACGTTTTTTCTTTTTGAGGTACGGAACCCTAAAAAGGGAAAATATTGATGACTTTGATGGAAGTCGGTTAGTAGAACGCTTTAACTTAACAAGCTTTACGTGCTTATTGTATTGGTAAAGACAAGGGGAACGCCAGGTACGGGTAGAAAAAGCGTTCGTTTACAGAGCTTCCCAACCTAAGAGTAAATAATTTTAAGCAACGTTTAAATAAATAACGCATTTGCCCCAACTACCTCAAAAAAATCTTGGCTACACCTTTGGGTAGAAACGTTGTCTCTGTTAAAGAAATGCATAAAGCAAATCACTAGAAATATTTGAATTCCATACTACCATACACATCCTACTATACGACGATATCGTCACCACCACTTTTGCGACCAGCTACTTTTTTCTTAAGGGATGTTTCAAGAACCCATACTGTAAGCTCACCGCACTGCAGCCACCAATATCGATTTTACTCTCAATTCCACACATGTTCGGTCTGTTGCACCTTTTAGTGTCCAATAAAAATAATCTTCTTTGTTCAACGGTCCATACTGCACACAAACGGTCAGCGACAACAAAGGCTTTGCAAACAGTTGTTGCAATTCGATACCAATACGTTCGAATTCTACCTTTGCTCTTATAGTCTAATTGGGGATTTTGTGAATATCAGGGCAAAAAAAAACATGTATTTTTACAACTTACCAGATAATTCTGGTGCGATTGATTTGGTAAAATACCTGCTTATATAATAGAAAAAGCACACATGTAGATTTTTGATTGCTTAATATCTAGTAGGCCAATATCAGGTATAGCAGGAACGAGAGGCATGTCTCACGCTAAACGAAGTCTTCCATAATTGAATGTTTTATTATTACGATGAATCGTAGCATTGCAAGATCAGTGATTGCCGCCACTGGTGAAGACAGATAACGTTGAAATCCCACCACATACCACCGTCTTACTAACCAAGACCTTTCTTCCGAGGCTGCCTGACTATGAAGAAAAATACCAAAAAAGGTAAATACATAATTTTCATTCATAAGGCCGTTGGTATACGAGGCAATGCAGGTCTGTGACTGAGTGAAATCGCAACTTTTGTCCGGTCTTGTATGGCAAATGCTGACGACATTATTTATTATATTCGTGTATGAATCTCCATCCAAGCACAATGTGATAATCTCGACGCTATTCGAGTCACCGAGTATCCAATACTTTGGCTACCTTTGTCTATGAGCGGCTCAATTCAACTCAATATTTTTATAAAGAAAATTCCAATAAATTGCGTCCACAGTTTTACGCGTTTTTCTCCGTAAAAGCAAGGGATTTGATATTTAAATCGTGGTGAAGATGGATCCTTTGCACAAAGAACAAATTGACTAGACGAAGCAAATCACTCCTTTTAAGGTAGATAGAAGGGTCCGGGAAATGAAGCGAAGAATTGGGCATTTCAAGGATGTCCTTTTTTGAATTATCCCTTTACATCCCTTTGTGTTAGCCCCGTCTGACTAAAGAGGAATCGTTTGGAGCATCCAATCACACAACACTGCTAGTCAGCATTCGACGGTAAAAAGGTTTGTAGGAATCGCAAACGAGCTAAGAAATAGTAATTTTCTTTTGTTTCCTTATTATACCCCCTTTAAACCATTGTCTTTTTTCAGAAGGCAATTGAAAAATAAAACTATAAAAAACAATTGTTGGTAGCTATAGATATTCAACAATTTATAATTGAAATTTCGCTATAAAATATCGTATTATAACTTTTTATGGTCCTACTTTGTAAAATAATCTTCCAACGAACGTGGGACTTTCGATTTTTATATTTTGGATTCAATAAAGAGCGCTTTTAAAATCACTTTTCGTTTTTAATTAAATTTGTTCATAGAATTATTTTGCACTATATTGGAAAATATTTATTTTACGCTATACTCTTACATTTGGCTTTGTTGTTGATTTAATTAGTTTTGAGCACAAAAAAGAGAAGTAAAAAGAAAAATATCTTCTCTCTTCTGTGGTTTTGAGTGGTTTTTGTCAATAGACGTTCAACAAGCCAGCAAAGTTAAACGTCATTAAAAAAAATATTATCCTGAACAGTAAATATATTCAGCCAGATTAGCTAAAAATCAGGCTTGCTTTTTTAATCACTTTAAAGGTAAGACTTAGTGTTAGACCCAACCCTCACTAGAGCAGTTGAGGCAGCGTCAAGCGTACAAGTAGCTGTGAAAAAGTCAACTCTTCCCAGTTTAATCACCGGTAACATAAATGACTCTTCATATTTGTATTATTTTTAATGTAGTAAAAAAGATGTATATACATATATTATGGTCTCGTAGCGTCTCTGCACCGGATCGACTGTTCTAAACTCTAATAAATTAGATCCAATTTTGAACTTGGTGTAAACCGAATAGAGTTGAGTTTCCCACGGTCCTTTGTACGCCACGACGACGCTGCCTTGTAGAATTGTTTGGGCCTTAGAGTTGGACAGCTTTCTACTTCATCTTCCTCTGGTGAGACATTCGAGTTGAATCCCAACTTTGACCCGATTTGACCCGTTAAATCCAAAAAGGGTAGTGCTGATGCAGCGGCAAATTTAGCAGAGTAATACAAATGACGTAAATAAACTAAATAAAAAACTAAACTAAATAAATAAACTTTGGCAGTGGTCACATATTTGTACCATTTGGGGTTGCGACATTGGAACTTTGGAGACCTCCGAAACACTTCTTATTTCCAAAATCTGAGTGCCTGATAAATGCGATGCGTGACTAAAGTGCTGGTGTTTATATGTTTATAAGCACTGCAGAATACCGGGTACACTTTGATCTGGTAGAGGGCTTGAACATGTGGATTGTGTGTTTTTAATGGTCTATGCGCGATCCAACTGTTCTTTTTTGTGTAATAAGCTGAGTAGTTTCGGTATTTGGTGTTATTTAGCTAGTATTTATTTATGTATTTTATTCAATAATAGGTTTGCCGTTGACATGCTATGCGATGATGCGATCTACAATGGAGCACGTAAAGATTTTTCTTACGTAAACAGATCGTTGGGAGCACGCTTGCCTAGAAGAAACCGATTCACTCGAAATTTAGGCACCCAGATTGAAACTATCGGGGCACACCCATTCAGGCAGCGCATTCCATAGACTAGCAGAATACACAATAAAAGTGGAATCAAAGCGCTTCGTACGGATTTTCGGAATATCAACCATAAAGTGGTGTTGATTTTTCGAGCCCATTCACTCTACCAGTGCGATAGAAAAATGGGCAGGAGGAATAAGATCATGCAGATTTACTTGCCGTTAGGTTTTTTTTTATTCTTCTATACGGCCTTCACTCTTGCAATTATTATACTACTAATACTGAATATTATAATTAATAATACTAATATTAAATTATACATCATCATCATCATCAGCCGGAAGACGTCCACTGCTAAACATAGGCCTCCCCTTTTAACCTCCACACTGAACGACAACCTGCCTTTTGCATCCACTGGATGGCCGCGACTCTCACAATGTCGTTGGTCCTTCTAGTGGTAAATTATTAATACTTTATTATACTTGGTTCAGCTTTTAGGTAAGTGACTTTCAAATTATTTATCCGCTAATTCTTCTAATTATAAAATACCAAAAAGATTCCTTTAGGTGTTGCTAATTAGTAACTTACTCCAATGCTTTGCCAGTCTACTAACTCTGAACTAGCTGGAACTTTAGAACTGAAACAATGGGAGCGAAGTTGGAATAGGGACAATATAACCGACAGAAGAAAGAAAGTTGCTAACTATGGTGGGTAAATTATAAGAAAATCTGGGTAAGTACATCGAGTAACTTTGGATTATTAAAATGTAGTCTCATAGCAGTGTTATTAGACGAATGCGAAGAGTGGGCCTGGAATGCGCGACCCACTGCTCGGTGTGAGTTTATATGGAGTGCTAAACAAATCAAGCGACTGACTTGTATTGTTTAGCACTCCATATAAATTCATACTGACCAGTGGGTCGCGCGACGTTGCCGCTGCTGCCGGTCGCGGTCGTCGGTCGAGGTCGCCAAAATCGTAATGCTACCTTAAGTTACCTCCACGTTACCTGTATTCAAATATAGAATCGGTTTCTTCTAGGCAAGCGTGCTCCATCGTAAACCGCATTGTCGCTTAACATTAGGCGAGTAGGTGGCCAAGCGCAAGCCTATCTATTATTTAAAAAAAAAAAACGTTAATGCTTAACGGAGTTAAATGAGAAAAATATACTTACACACATTTATAAACCGACAACATTTAGCATGGAAGCATGGCAATCAAATCAAGTATCCCAATACTTCTCTGAACTGTCTCGAATTTTAGTATATACTTATGATTATTTTAGTATGGAGCTTTGCTAAATACACTTTTTTGCAGTGAGTGCAGTTTTAGCCGTACGCGGGCAAAGTTCCTCCTTGACATGATTGAGCGCGATTTCGAATACCAGCATCAGTCCAAAAAACTGAACTAAAATCGTAAATTCTACTTTTGTCATGATTTCAATCGTGATATTGTAGCTGGTAGCCAAAATACTACAGTAAAAATCAAATGAAAATGTTTTCAGATTGTAGGGAATTTATTTGCATTACACGGGAATTACTCACGTAACATTAAGCCGGTTACTCTGACTATAGTTTCAACCGCATTCATATCGAAAAAGACAGCCAAATGCGGTTGAAACTATAGTTGGAGTAATACCCGTGCAATCCAAATAAAATGTGTGAAAACCCACGTAAGTTTCCGTAATAGAGTAAGGATGTTATTTCAGCTGTTAAAACTAAAAACTTGGTTAGAAAAACGGATAGGACAGTTCTTCTACATGGTAAATTTGGTGTGCATAATATCAATTTCTCAATGATAATATTAATGTTAATGAGTTACGTTACGTTACGTTAATGAGCATATTGTTAAATTTTATTGTCCATCAGATTTGTTAACGAAAACATCGGATGCCCTTATAGACAAACAAATGTCATACCTTTCACAAACATGCTTACTTATAATTAAAAAAAATCCCAGAAATTGTATACTATAGCCATTAAATTTTGTGAGGTAAATGAACTCAAACACAAAATAATTATTTAACGTTCTCCGTGAACGGGATGCACGACAATGGCGTAGATTTTGCAACATCAAGTGCAGGGATTCGTGAGCGTGGAACGAAGTAGCTGTATGGCTATTAAACACGAGATTTCACGGGTTTTTTTTTCTTTTAAACGGGTAAGATAGTATGAGACGAAGATAGTACAGTTGTATTGACTTTTCTTAGGTTAAAATCTGTTAAAATTTTATTTTACAACACATTTGCTCAAAAAGTGCACTTACGAAGCCTGTATACATCATTCGAAAGTTAAACATTACGCATCATACAACGGAGCGTGCGGTAATGAATTTTACCGCACGCTCAGATGTATGTGCTATACATCTGAGCGTGCGTGTACTTTACGGTATTTTTTTAATTTCCATTTCCATAAAAATTGTTTCATTTGTAGCCTTTTTTTCTCGCAAATGTGTTGTAAACGTTGTATGGCACACGTGATTATGGTGACTAACTCGTGACTATGGTAAGCCCTCGACTTCGTCTCGAGCTTACATTCGTCTACTCGTTTGTAATAACCAACTTACCGCACTTGTATCATAAATAACTATTAATTAATGAACACCAACACGTTGTTGTACGGTTATTGCATTACATAACGGAGCCAAGACCTAAAAATTCAACTAAACGTCACCGAAATTTATAGGTCCATACTAAATGCTATAAAAAGAGAGTTAAAAACGCGAGTGATAAAAAAAACACAGAGTCCATTTGGCACATGACACGACAGAAGTTTGCTGAGTTCACAGAAAGTCACTTGAAGAAGAAGTAAAATTGAGTGTAAAAATTTACTGATAAAATATGTTTTCGGTCAAAAAAAGTTAAAAAAACCGGACATCTGGGGCCTTACCATAAGCGTTACACAAAATAACAATGCTGCGTGAACATAGCGTTCCGAGCGCAAAACATTTTCACTTTTGACCATACCATAGCCGTCAAAACGTTTCCGCTTTATTATGAAAGCACGAGACGACGCTCTACGTTAATACAGAGTTCTCACTCACACACCCGGCCATAGTTCGTTAGATTCCGTTCTTTATTCCATAATACAAAAGTTTTAAATTAAAGCCGTACCATAGTTGGTTTTAACAACGCGAATAACATTATTTTTGCGTCCATGAGGCTCCATTCTAGCGATAATAAAAAAGTTAGTCAGGACCAACTTTTTTACTATCGCATTGAAATTAAAACTGCTTTATGCCTCCCGAAGGCCTCTGACAAATACTTAAATCATAAACCAAGTTTATAAAGACTAAGCGGTAGACCCAAATGTCAGTTTTAGGCCGCTGGGAGGCCTCCGACAGATACGTGTCATTCACTAAAATATATGTAGTAAGCAAGATAATATAGGCTGAATTGGCAACCCTAGCGTCAGAATCATTAGGCCTCCCGAAGGCCTCCGCCAAAAATCTGTTTTAGTCACCAAAATATGTAGGAGCATTAAACAACTGGCTGTATGGTAACCTTAGTGTTAGGACTTTAGGCCACTCGAAGGCCTCCGACGAATATGTAGTTATATCGCTAGTATATATAGTAGATAAGATAGTAAAGGCTGAATTATCAATCCTAGTGTGAGAACTATTAGGCCTCCTGAAGGCCTCCAACAAATGTGTGTTCCAGTCACCAAAATATGTACGAGGCATGAAAATATTGGTTGTATTATCCAACCCTAGTGTCAGAATCTTAGGCCACCGGAAGGACTCCGATGAATAAATAGATATATCACTAGAATAATATTGTAGTAGGCACACAATAGTACAGGCTGAGTTGCCAACCCTAGTGTTAGAGCTTCTTGGCCTCCGACAATCAAACGTGACACTTTCTCGAACTTGACCGTGACTTTTTTACTTGACTCTGACTTAATTGACGATATTTAATAGAACTTGATATAATTTCAATACTCAACACAGGCAAACGCACTAGACGTGCAACGCCAAAATTTTCTCACTGGGAAATTATTCTGAAAAATATTCAAAACACAGTGCGATAAAATAATTAAGTACGTATACTCACCTATAGATGCCTATAGCTACTTCTACGCGTTCAGACAAGTCCAAGAAAGTAGAAACGGCAACACAAATCTATAGCGCTGTCTTGCTCTACTAAGCCGTTACCGTTCTTTTTACTTACATTCATTTACGATAATATAATCATAATACATTTTTTGTTTATGGTACGTAAGATAAAACAAAACGGACAACGCTACATTATCGTTTTACTAAAGTTTCGAATCGCGTTCCGATACACGCAGTCATTATGAAAAATCAAATAAATAAATTTCATTTTTAAATTATTATTTATCGATACGCTATATTAATTAATAAAACAATCACTTTTAAGTGCTAAAGGGTATTATTGATATATTATTATTTAATAAGTGTTCGTGGACGTGCTTGAGTCTGAGAAAGTGATATTAGGCGCTAAAACGTGTATTTTCGTGTTGTTTCTAAAGCTCCTAGAAGCCTCTTGTAAAATCTCCACCACTTTACTAGGGCATGACTTTGACTTGACCGTGACTTACTTTGCTTGACTCTGACTGATTTGTTTGACTACATATAATGTTTAGCAAACTTGATATCAATATAATTACTTGACACTGCCAAATGCACAAGAGTGCGACGCGAAAATCATCATGGAGGAAAAAAAACTGTCTACATTGTCTTCGTCACAGGTCTTCGTAAATTATTAAACATCTAAGAGTTCTGAATCACACCATTAGTGCCGATGCAAAAAAAGAATCCGTGCCATCTTGATTCTCGTAACACTGAAGATGTAAATAGGAACATGCTCTTTGTTGTTACTGTCATTGACATAAATATTTTTGATTTCCTTTTTTTTTTTTTTTCATTTTACGACGTGCAGTGCATTTCAGAATGCACGAGGTGAAACATGTATTTTCGTGTTGTTTCCAAAACATGTTTCACCTCGTTATATCACTTACCCACACTCGAGCATGTTTACGAGCACTTAATAAATAATAATTCACCAATTACTACACATTAACACTCGAAAATACACAAGTATAGGAAAATAATTCAACGAGCCGACATGTTTTTTTTCACGTTAGCGCCAAAACTCCCAAGCAATCTGACGGCAATGCAGTGATGCCAAGCTAGATTTTCATTTTACCCCAACGCCTGATTAATTTTACCCTTAAATCATTACTATTTATATAAAAATACCCTAAGGCTAAAGTTTTAGTTTTAGATAATTAATACATCCCCTGCAAGCCCTGTCAGTATCTGAATTCGTTCATGTACTGACGGAGCTTCAACTCCACTTAAACACTACATGGTGGAAGGGCCTCTTCAGATACCCGCCTGGCTTATTACCACCCTTCCATATAAGCGTGTCGCCAAATGATAACAATTGTGTTATCGTGTTCCGTCACTACTATGGAAGCACCAGTTCCCCCTCCCCCCGATGATGTGCTACACTAACGAAGACCGTAGGGCCGAGTGGAACAAAAAAAGCGGCTGCAGCTTACAGATGTGAAAGGTGGTTGTGGGGTCCAGGGAGACCCGGTGAAACGGCTGACCGCTGGCCGCCCGCGGGATAGTACAGGGACCCGAACCCGGGGATTACTTCCAACCTCCGCCCCGGGAGGCTGTCCCACCATCCGGCGCATAATCCTGTGGAGTAGCTGTCGTGCCGGAGTAGGAGACCGGAGTGGATCCCGACAGTTGCTCCCAGGGGGGACCGGGGGCCCTTCCGTCCCCCACGCCCACCAGTCACTACTCTGTTTTCATAAGCTGCTTATAGTTCCACTTATGCTCTTGCACTTTTTGCCCCTCGGTTTTTTTTGTCGGAAGTGATTCATCATTCTTTAAATTCAAATTTTTTAATGGCCAGAAAACATAAGAAGAACGTATCTTCAGCGGCTACGGACTCCATTTATCAAGTGGACTTTTGTAACATCCGGGGTATTCACGCTAATCTGAATGAGGTTCACCATCACCTTGAATCTGTGAAACCCGCCCTGCTCTTCTTGACGGAGACTCAAATATCGAATCCTGCCGAAACGTCCTACCTTTTATACCCTGGGTACAAACTCGAGCATACCTTTATGCGTCGTGCCGGGGTATGCGTTTACGTTCGGGAAGATGTTTGCTGTCGTCGTCTCTCTGGCCTCGAAGACTGTGACCTGTCCACTCTATGGCTTCGCACAGACTTTGGGGGTCAAACCCGTATCTACGCGTGCCTCTACAGGTCACATAGCGGGGACGCGGAGACAACTCGTTTATTCGAGCACATTGCCAGAGGAGCTGACAAAGCTTTAGAACAGCACACTTCCGCAGAGTTAGTGGTTCTTGGTGACTGCAATGCCCACCATTCTGAGTGGCTCGGCTCTAAAGCCACTAATCACGCGGGTCGTGCTGCATCTGATTTTGCCTTGGCTCACGGCCTCTCTCAACTAGTCACTGGAATTACTAGAATTCCTGATGTTGAGAGCCATGATCCTTCTTTGCTGGACCTCTTCATGACCTCACGCCCTGACCATTACCAGGTTTCGGTCGAAGCGCCACTTGGTCGCTCTGATCACTGTCTCATCCATACCTCAGTGCCATTCTTTAATCGCGCTCGTACCGTTCCTTCTGGTAAGCGCAATGTTTGGCACTATCGGTCAGCGGACTGGGACGGATTGCGTGAGTTCTACGCATCCTACCCCTGGAGGCGGATTTGTTTTTCTTCAGACGATGTTGGCACTTGTGCTGACTCCGTCGCTGATGTCGTGCTTCAAGGAATGGAATGTTTTATTCCAAGTTCTGTCGTGCGTGTCGGTGGGCGGAGTCGCCCATGGTTTAACAAATCCTGTGCGGAAGCTTCAAGCCTGAAGCGAACCGCCTTTAAATCATGGTCCGAAGCACTTGCTAGTCATAACTCGGACACCTCCGCCTTGAAGAAAAAACTTAATGCTGCCTCCAGGTCCAGCAAAAGGATTATTGCCGAGGCCAAAGCAGCCCATATCAGCAGAATTGGCGACCGACTTGCGTCATATCCAACTGGAAGTCGAGCTTTTTGGTCACTAGCCAAGGCTGCTGAAGGCAACTTCTGTCAGTCCTCTCTACCAGCCCTGCGTAGGCCGGATGACACATTGGCCCATAGCGCAAAGGAGAAAGCCGATATCCTTGGTACTCTCTTTGCCTCAAACTCGACTCTCGACGACGGGGGCGCCACATCACCCAACATTCCGCGGTGTGCGAGTTCCATGCCTGAAGTACGTTTCTCTCAGAGATCAGTACGGAAGGAACTCATGTCCCTTGATGTGCGTAAGTCGAGTGGGCCAGATGGCATTCCGGCTATCGTCCTTAAAACCTGTGCTCCTGAGTTGACTCCGGTCCTAACGCGTCTTTTCCTGCTTTCGTATTCAACTGGATGTGTGCCGTCATCATGGAGGACTGCCCTAGTCCATCCGATTCCTAAAAAAGGAGATCGGTCTGATCCGACTAATTACAGGCCCATTGCTATTACCTCCCTACTCTGTAAGGTGATGGAGCGTGTGGTAAACACCCAGCTCCTCGGATACCTGGAGAAACACCAGCTCATCAGTGATCGCCAGTACGGTTTTCGTCACGGCCGATCAGCTGGTGATCTTCTGGTATACCTCACTCACCGCTGGGCTGAAGCCGTTGAGAGTAGAGGGGAGGCGCTTGCAGTTAGTTTGGATATAGCCAAAGCTTTTGATCGGGTCTGGCATAGGGCACTCTTATCCAAGCTACCATCTTACGGCCTTCCCGAGGGGTTATGCACTTGGGTCGCCAGCTTCCTATCTGATCGGAGTATTAAGGTCGTTGTCGACGGTTCTTGCTCCGACAGCATGCCTATCAACGCTGGCGTCCCACAGGGTTCTGTGTTATCGCCAACGCTCTTCCTTCTCCACATCAATGACATGTTGCTTTCGAGCAATATGCATTGTTATGCGGACGATAGCACGGGCGATGCACAGTATACCGGTCGTGCTAACAACCCTCATGCCGTAGTTGAAGAAAGTAGGAGTAAACTTCTGTCTGAAGTCGAGACCTCCCTTGAGCAGGTCTCGGTCTGGGGTGAACTGAACCTGGTTCAGTTTAACCCAACAAAGACGCAAGTTTGCGCGTTCACCGCTAAAAAAGCCCCATTTGTTGTAGCTCCTCATTTTCAAAACACTCCCCTCAAGGTTTCAGAAAGCATTGGAATCCTTGGAGTCGACATTTCTACGAATGTACAGTTCCGCGGTCACATCGCAAGTAAGGCCAAGCTCGCATCTAAGAAACTTGGTGTGCTCAACAAGGCGAAGCGGTACTTCACGTCGAGACAAAGACTCTTGCTTTACAAAGCGCAAGTCCGACCTCACATGGAGTACTGCTCCCATCTATGGAATGGAGCACCCAAGTATCAGCTTGACCCACTCGATGCATTACAGCGTAGAGCTGTCAGAATTGTCAACGATCCCAAGCTCGCTGAACACCTTGAGCCACTCAGCATGCGCAGAGACGTCGGGTCTCTTTGTATCTTTTATCGCATTTACAACGGGGAGTGTTCTGAAGAACTGTTTGATCTGATGCCGGCGTCGCGGTTTTACCATCGCACTAGCCGCCACCGCCTGAAGGCTCATCCACACATCATAGATCAGTGGAAATCGCACACTGTGCGATTCACACGATCCTTCTTGCCTCATACCTGCAAAATGTGGAATGAGCTACCTTCTACGGTGTTTCCGAGAAGTTACAACATGGGGTTCTTCAAAAGGCGAGTTAATAGAGTTCTAAAGGGTCGGCAACGTATTTGTGATGCCTCTGGTGTTACAAGTATCCATAGGCGACGGTGACTGCTTACCATCAGGCAGCCCGTCTGCTTGTTTGCCACCTATGGCATAAAAAAAAAAAAAAAAAAAAAACAACAAGTTCTTTTATATTTAATGGTTAAATTTTTATCGAACGTGCGTTCTGATTTACACACGCCATTATGGTACAATACTACTAATATATCTGTAGCCATAATTAATCAGTTTTCAAGGTTACAAGAATTGTTGTTTGTAACAAAAAAAAATACCCTCAAGATTATAAAGTCCCTAAACAATTCTAGACCCTAAAAATTACTCTGCGACATAATGTTTACTCTAAATCTAGGGTAAAATACCCTAAATTGGCATCACTGCGGCAATGAACCAAGCAATGATATAAAGTGCCGTGATTCAAAATAAAGACATGGTCCAAAGGCCTTTGTCCAAACCCAGAGCGCATTGCATGGTAAAATCTATTGGCATTCTTTATTTAGTTCCGAGTAATATCGCTAGATGGCGCCATAGGAAAAATTAGATCGCGCAAGTGTTTCGTTCGCGGCAATGTAAGGCCATGTCAATGTTTGTAAATAAAATTGCTTTTCTTTCTACGGTATACAGTGTGTTGTTATTTGTGAACCTACCTACGAGTGTAACACCCTTTGTAGCCAGACCAAAACCCAAAAAAAAAAAAACAGGCAATGACCACAGATCATTAAAATTCATAAATATGAGTGAACGAAATAGAATGACGTCATCAAAACTTCCTAGCCGTTGTAATAACATAATGATAATGTATTTTAAAGTCTATGGTACGAAATTAGAAAGTATTATCAAAATAACATTACTTATACACCTTATGGTAGGCCCCCTGTATTCTAACTTCTGCATCGATCATCTCTTAAATCGCAGTTTTTCAAACAGATAAGATATCCCACAAAGAGATCCCACGATAAAGAAATTTGGCTTGTTATTTTTTTAAATGATACACTTTGGTTTCGGAATTCTTTATTAATCTCATAAGAATATGAGATACTATTGCTACTCACTTGCTTACTGTTAGTTACTATTTGTGCTACTAATAAACAATATTTTATTCAAATATCTTTTAGGTAATTGTTTAAGTGGCAGCTTAAAGCAAAAGGCTGTCTCATTCACGCATTTATCATTTTTGAAGATAAAAAGTCCCTGAGTGAGAATTTTCCGGAACCGGGATTGTCCTAAAACTGCGACCTGAACCACCGGAGGATGGGCAGCAGCGTCTTATTAGAACAAACGTACTGCGATCCCCTAGCCACCTGCCAAGCGTGGGGATTATGGCAACACCTCTCTCTGAGAGAAAGGCCTTTGTTTAGCAATGATGTTAACCGGCTGATGATCTGAGTGAGAATTTTAAGAAAACGATTGAAAAAAATTACAATATTAACGATATTTTTTTATCTATTCCACCAAATTATAAAATATCAACTCGAGAATTACATTATACTTTTTTCAGTGCTATTCCAAAAATCCAAAGATAATACTTACCCAATCAGTTTATCAAAATTGTTACAATGTGAATATTTATCTACAAAAATGTTGAAAGTGTGCTAAAGAGATAGCTCTGGTGAGCGCGTCCTTAATTATTCATTTTTGTCCCGCAATGGTGGTTATTTAGTGGCCCTCCTTAAAATTGTGCAACGAATGGACCTTTGGTGCTTATCATCTCACACCGCAAGCAAGGAACGCGTGATATTTGAACAATTTTAGCATTTTGTTGTATGCAACGCTATTATCTCGGAATGAAATAATTATACACATTTATTGTACGTCGTTTATGCAGCCATGGAATATTTAGATTATTCTGGAGAGCCAGTTTAGTACATTCAGCCTTGACGGTTTACCGTGATTGATCGAAATCGCCAATTCTAATAAAAATGGATATCAGAAATATTTTTTACCTATGTAACACTAACATACCTACTAACATGTAGATATATTTATAGACTTTTAAACAAATGGCCACACTAATATTCTAAATACAAAATTTATTGAGTAAGTAAACGTGATACTCCACTGCATAAAAAGCTAGATAAATTTTAATGATTTATATGAAGTTAGCTTAGAATTTTATAGTATTGACAGACATGCTCGTTTAGTCCAAGAGCATTGGGCAAGCATTGAGATTGGTAGAGCTTGGGGGCGTGGGTTCGATTCCCACTTAGGACAAACATTTATGTGATGAACATTTGTGTTTGTTCTATATCTGGGTGTAAATTATCTATTTAAGTATGTATTTAAAACTATGTATACTCTGGCAGCCATATTACAAGCTTTGCTTAGTTTGGGGTCAGGTGACCATGTGTGCAAAAATGTCCAGAATATTTATTTATTTATTCTAGTAAATAGCAAAATAAACGCTACTTAGCATGCATTTAAAAACATTGGTAGGGTGAATTAAGGGGCGTAGCTAGTAAAAATAATTTTTACGGTCCCACGTACGTTGATTGTCTCAAATTTAATTTTGTAACCATCAAGTAACTCTAGTCTAATATTTTAAATGCTTGCCACTGACATCAAAATACACATACAATTAAATCGATTCGATTTATCGATATCAAACTGATATGGCATCATTAATATACATTTTGACCATGACGAATTATTCGTTGGCACATACAATCGAAATAGTTTAAGTGATTGAAATTATGCATTGACCGTGCGCACACGCACGTCAAGTATTGCTTAAGTGTTCATTAAGTAATATATCAATGTATTATATATGAATTGCTTGCGGAAATGAAATATCGCTCGGTACATGGTAATTGTATGCTAGCCATGTAATATATTTGAAGAAATTACTATCATTATTGGACCTGTACAAAGTGGCGCAAAAAGGCTTTATTTATGATAAGATTTATTGCTCTTTTTTTAAGTCCCTTGACTTGTCGTTTATGCATTTGCGTCATTCACATTATAGACGCAGGTCGATGCGTCCTCAATAAGTTTATAATTTTTTTACCTATTGTTCAATTAAATATAACTTAAGGTTTCGTTGTATCATTTAATCGTCGTCTCTCTCGCATATTGCGTATTTTGACAGCAGGTAAGGTGAAGGTAGGCACTATATATACTTTGGCGATATTGTTTGATTTTGCAAAAAAAAAAAGAAAATTGAGAAAATTTAAAAATTGCCTTGGAGACTATGGGCAGTTGGGCCACTGAAGCCAGAAGCTTCATTGGCGAGTTGGGGCGCAGGTTGAGGGAGAAAAATAATGACCCTCGCTCCAGCTCGTACCTTGTGCAAAGGTTGGCCATAGTCATTCAGCGTGGCAATGCTGCTAGCGTTATGGGCAACTTCGCACCGGATACAGTTAGGGGCGGGTTATTGATTAATTTTAATTTAATTTTTTTAAATTTAATTAGTAGTTATAGTGTTAGATTAATTTTAGTTTTAGATTACTTTTAGTCATAAATTTAAATTTAAGATAGTATTTATTTTACTTGTAAGTTTTATTGAATAAACACCTTTTCTTTTTTAAATAACTGCCAAATTAATAACTATATTTACATAGAAATTAAAAGCTTAAATAAATAAAATAAAATAAAAATTTGCATATATAATTAATCTATTAAAATTGTCCAAAAACCACTCTGAATTTAGGTATACCTATCTAAAAACAACTTTTTTATATTACCCAGTTTGTTAATGATGACATAAAATACAAGAAAACTATCAATAAATAGATACCTAAACTAATTAGTAAAAACAGTCGGATTACCCATATATCATTGAGGCTCCATAAGTACTTAATTTAAATTAGATTAAATATCTAGCAGATGCCCTCAGATGGTAACTATTAAATAGGACAAAAGAACATACATTCATCCAAAACTTTTCAGACTAACACGTACTCGTATGTCGTAAATGCTTTTAATGCTCACTATGTTATTGGAAAATGCTTTTGATCGCCCACAGTTTATAGTTGTTTAGGACTCTAGCAGATTTATAGTGTAAGTTATAAAACTGCTTTGTTTTCGATATTAATTACTTACCATCTGGCTATTGAATGTTTAGTTTTAATCACGTGGTGTAATCACAGGTGTTTTTAATAAAAGCTTTATATCATGATAATAATATTTATATATGCAACCATCAAAGTTTTTAGCTTTTTATTAACGCTTAATTAAGTTTATCAACTTTTACAACACTGCCTCATCAAATAAGAAAAGGTAGTCAAGCAAAAAATCACATTTCTGATAGATATTCAGAACAAGCTAGGTATCTGAAAACAAGCATGAAATAGCACTTGGTCACTCACACAAAGTCACTAGTAAAAGGAAATGAATGAGAAATCAATCAGAGGTCACGAGTAGTCAGAGACGGAGTGCATTGTTATAGCGTTGTATTTCCATGGCAATATTATCACTACTCCTCCATCAATCAAAATTGCTAGACAGGCCAAATAATATAACAGATTCAGTATGATGATATAGTTAACTTTGATGGAAATTGATATAGATCAATAAGGATATGAACATGCGAGTATTTACGATACAAAAAGTGATCTAGAATGGCACTCAATTAGAATATTAGTTATGTGATACTGATGCTATCAATATAATCATTATTTAATCAAACTGTTGGTGAATACCTAATGATATCAAATGTTATTGTGTATGCATAATTCATTAATTAATCCATCAAGATTGTTAGGAGTATGGCAAAAAAGCGGTTAGCGACTGGGACATGTAAAGCCAGGTACAGACCAAACAAAATAATGATAACAAGCAATTTTGCCGATGGACACCCTCAGAGCAAATAAAAATACAGAGTCCCTACGGCGCACTGCCAAAGTGACGCCAAAATCGCTTCCAAAACTACGCGAATTCCCAATAAATACACGACTCACGCATACATACACATTCAAAACTACGTGAATTTCTTGTCAGTACGTCGTACTGAAAACATCCGTTTTGAAACAATGACTTCTTGCAGTGTTAAGAACTGTAAAAAAAAACACAAAAGTAAATAAGAAGAAGGATGGAATATTTCCACACTTAAGTATTTATATTATCACTTATTTTGATGAATTACACGACACGAACTTCGACTACGCACACATATTTCAAAAAGTGGCTTCACTTTTCTTGTTCGCTGTAGTCCCTCTGTATTTTTATTTGCTCTGAGTGGACACCACACGCTTATTTGCCATCGCTGTAATGTAACACAACAAACACTAGCAGCAACGAAAGCGAGCAAACACCAGCGAATAGCTACTGAGTAATCAATTATATCGTTGTATTGTAATTCTTTTCCCTGCAATCTTTAATTTCAGTATGCTATTATTATTGTATTCATTCAAATACATGCAGTGTTAGCTTCTAGAAGGTCTTCAATTGCCATGTTTACAATATGTATTTAAAATAACAAATTTTGAGATGTTACGGCCAGTTTAGTAAACAAATTTTAGGGGTAATAAAAACTCAGTTCATACTGACTAAGAAAGAGGGTATAGATCGTTATGCCTGCACCTAACTTTTTAACTGTTCAACCAACATTCTTCAGTCTTCCCGTTAACATGGTGCATGTAAAGGCGCCGAAATATCGGGAGCTCATTCCACAACCTTACCACGGTAAATATCCCGTAAATAATTATATAACTTCAGTTCATACTGAGTTTTTTTATCAGCGTCTTGAACGCATTTTTTTTTTTGACGTATCGATTCTCAGCTATACACTGGCGAATGTGAGCAAATAATGGCATCAATTCTGTTGTACCATTCTCTAAACCAAAGCTAATCTGACAGGATTCAGGATTCAGGATCACCGTCTTTTTTCATTTCAATACGTCAGAAAAGGATGGCAACTATTATAGAGGTGTCAAATTTAGTTTAGTTTAGAGAATGGTGCATCAGAATCGACTGTCTTCAACTGCGTGCGTTAGCTTCCACTGATAAATACATAAGTTCAATCCAACTCAATCACCTTTGTTCGCTTGGTACATGACAGATATTAGAAATACGTAAAAATATTAGAGAAAAATATCACTTTTTGCTATTAGGCCGCCAGCTGTTGCAGTAGCTTAGTTTGCAGCAGTAATTTCCGTGACTGCTTTTATTATTATTTATATATAAATCCATAAATATTCATGCAAAATATGCCATGGTTTAAGTTGATTATCGTGTAACAATATGACTTAAACTTGTATAACAAAATTCATTAAAATCTACATGAAACTCAACTCATAACAAGCGCGTTAAATAAAAGTTCGGCATAAAATTGGAAGTGCTATTCTCGACATAATATGAACATGGAAGCTATTAAAGTTACAATGTTTATTTCCCATACAGTGCAACCGATTTATATTTACGAAGTGGTTAAGTGAAAGAACTAAATTTTTCGATAGGTGGCTATTAGTTTGGTTAAGAAATTACGATGCTAGCTCCCCAGGTCAACTCTACAAGATAAATTGGTTGTAAAGTACAACGAATCTCTCGAACGATAAAACTCTGTTGCATTTTTGTCAAAGGCTCTGTAGGTAACATGTTGAAACAAAATGCATGGTTTGTAGAGCGATGAGTAAAAAAATTACGAAACAATATTTAAGAACATTGTGGATACAGATAAAAGATATCCTCGAAATGCAGTGTTTTTAGGGTTCCGTACCCAAAAAAAGTACGGAACGGAACGGAACTCAATAGAGTGTCATTTGTCTCAATTGTCTGTCAGTCCGTCTGTCCATCTGTCCTACCTATTACTGGCTGTATCTTTCGAACCGTAATAGATAGCCAGTTGAAATGTTCACAGAATATGTAATGTTACGGCGGATTAGATAGGAAATAATAAAAAAGTCATATATAATAGTTAAATGAAACAAAAGTTATATGATTATTTACGGGATATTTACCGATATTTCACAACCTTACCACGGTAAATATCCCGTAAATAATCATATAACTTTAGTGAACAACGGTGATAGTTTAAAACAGTGTTTTAAATGAAACAAGTGTATTTATAAACGTATTTTTGGATTAGCTCTACGGTAATACGTTGTACATTACAAAGTTAATAACTGGTAATTCCATTATTGAATTTTGTGGTGGTACGGAACCCTCAGTGCGTGAGCCCGACTCGCACTTGGTCGGTTTATTTAGTTATATTTTGTTTTATGTTTTAATAGTATTACTTATCATAACAAGAGTAGTTGCATCAGTTTGTATTCTGCAAAAGAAAGTTTGTTATTGCATATCAATATGTAAACCAGTAATAAAGACAAAAAAAGTACACATTACAAAACGGTTTGCTGTATAAATGCATATTAATAATGCCTCCATGTCTGCATGCCTAATCTAATGAATCTCTCCTTTTATGACTGCAAGTCAAAGTGATACCTCCAGCTTCCTGCCTGCCTCCCCGACTGATTACAAAACCGTCTGCACTGTAATTCAATAACGGCATACAGAGCTCAGCGGAGCGGACCAGAAATATGGGCTGTTTCAAAATTATGACGCGTACCTGAATTTTCTACAATTTTCTAGAACATTCGAGAACGTTCCGGGCGGCCCGATACGTGTGTGCTCGTTAGAGGTGGGTGGTCATTTGCGTTTTGGATTTGCAATGGTTTAGCATAATCCCGTGTAATGTAGTAGCACATTCTTTGATATATTATTCTTCTTTTGTGCAAATGATTTGAAATAGAGAAATTACCGTATTTATAGAACTTTTCAACATTTCTTAGCATTTAAGTACTTGTCTTATTCATAAACTATGACAAAACTCTTCGACTAAAATAAAATGAATGGACAGGTCCAGTAGAACCGCATTTTTTAAGATAACAAAATTAGCGCCGGCTCTCATTTCGTTTCAGTCGGTCTCTAGCTGTAGAAAGTGCAACACGTGTCTATTGTTACGTGATAACGAAACATCTGTCAAAATTATGTGTTCATATGCTTTCCCAAAGTGTAAATACACAAATAAAATCGAGATCTAGATTTGTAACAAATATACTGTACATTTTTATAATTAGGTGTTGAAGTATATGTCTAACGGTTTTGACTCGTTTTTTACTGAGCAATTTCAATGGTTATGGCCCGTCCATTCATTTTATTTTAGTCGAAGACAAAACTAGTAAATTAATAAATCTGGACAAAACACTGACATTTTGTTTATCATTCAGAGATATAAATCCTATAAATAGGTTGACAGTTGATTAGAAAAGCAAATCTGAAGAATTACAAAACAAAGGTTCGAGACGTTGAAACTGCAGTAATGCACATGACATGGAGCTGGCCTATACTTTGCTATTGCTAAGCAAAGTGACGACAGGTGGAAAAAAACAGTGACAAAGTGGTGGTAGGCTATACCCAGCAGTAGGATATAGAAGGCTTTGTATTAGATGAGGATGTAAATAATGTCGATGATGATGAGGGTGTCTTTTTATTATTTTTTTATTCTCATCATTGTGCTACTATGACTATACCGATTATGTCATGACGAATTTATAGTTTCCTCTATGACATGTAACTGCAATTAATTATTAATAAAATGCCATGAACTATGATGTCAATGATGTTAATTAGGTTTCGAACAACGCGGGTTCAACCATTGACACGGTAACAAAGGACCAAACTTTGTTGTTCTTAGTCTTTGCTACAGTTATCACTGGAACTCTAACTCGAACCTACGCATTGAAATATAACAAAAGAGAGGACTGCAGAGCTCTGCACTAACAAGACTGTAGCCCACAGTTTCACCCACCTAGATACATCTTCAGGAAACGTAAGTTTTCTCGGGATATTGAGTCTTATCTTATGACACTCCAACTTTTCAACTACTGTGAAATGCACGTCGATCCGTTACTCTGTTCCAGCGTGAAAGAGGAACAAACTACGTTTGCCTAAAAGAAACTGATTAACTCGCGATTAGGGTTTGTTCTAAGGTCTTCTAGGAAAACTTGCTCCATCGTAGACCGCACCATCACTTAACATCAGGCAAGGTGGCGGTTAAAACGCAAGCCTAATATGAAATTAAAAATCTTTCCTCATTTATAATGCCTATATCTTCGAATAACTACTCAGAGAAGGTAAGTGTCCAAACAACGCCTTCTCAAAACGTAAGCTACAAATTCGCTTTGTAGCTTACGTTTCGATTGGTATTTTAAACGAATTAAGCAAGAAAATTAATGGATTACCTGTGGAATGTCACACCATATCTCTGATGCTGCTTTTCTGATTTTTGTTGTGGTACGATTTCACCGCGCAAATTGTCATAGTTAAATTTTTATATATTTTTTTGGAGCCTTAAATGACACCATTTGAATGGGTTAAATTTTGCGAATGTACTTGGTTTCTTTGTGTAGTTATTCTAAGGCCTATATACATTTTTCTATGCGGGTACTTAATATATTATGTTTATTGTTTATACCTAAACCTAACCAAACATAAACTAAGGTAGACTGTTGGTGAAGATAGTGATCAAAGTATTGCTGTCAAACAAGTGTGATGTGATATTAACATTCATGAAAAAAAATAAACCTTATCATATACACACACAGGCACGACATACACGAGCAAAGTACTAAAAATAATAATTTGAAAAACATTCCAACGAAAATGAATTCTGTTAAACTGAATCCTAACACGTCCGTTTAGATAATTGGCATGGTTAAAAAACACTCACACAAACGCCTCACGTGCCCGTATGCATCTGTAATCGTGAGTTCATCCATCCAATTTGTTCAGATTATGTAAAACAAGTCAAATTGTTAGCTTTCGTATAGAAAGGTCGATACTGCACTAGGATGAAAACAAGTGCGTCACGACACAACTTGAAGTTAAAACTGCATGACACGAACACAATTTTTTATGTAACTACAGATGAAACACCAGTTTTGTAAATTTTCAAAACCGATTTTACAATTTCATGCATTTAGTGGGGCAAACAGTACTGGTGGTAGTTTAATTTAAAAAAACCACCCCATGCCACCTAATACATTCCATTCTATTGAATGAAGTGAAGTGGCAGTGGGCAGGGCACGTAGCACGCAGAACAGATGGCCGATGGGGCCGAAAAGTTCTCGAATGGAGACCACGGACCGATAAGCGCAGCGTAGGACGTCCACTTACAAGATGGACAGACGACCTATAAGAGACCGCAGGGAAACGCTGGATGCAGGTCGTTTCCAACCGGCCCTTTTGGAGATCGATGGGGGAGGCCTATGTCCAGCAGCGGACGTCCTATGGTTGAAATTATGATGACGATGATGAATACTAAAGGGTATGGATGTCCACATCATTATGAACAACTTTTACTATGGGACCAAACCAAAATCACACCAGGTGATATCACCCAGGTGATTAAAGTGGAATAGACCACAAAAAAGTCCTAAGGCTGAAATGATGATGATGATGATGATGATGAAAATAGAAATAGGTTTTTATTTTATTTTATAATAGCCTTGACTTTGGCTACCCTTGTCTGATGTTAAGCGATGATGCGGTCTCCGATGAAGCATGTTTTCCTTGAAGAAACGGAAGTTCCTTTATTAACTAAACAAAATACAAGCCAAAACGAACACTACAAAAACATTGAAAAACCATGCGCCCAATAAGCCCATTACCAGTCGGCAGCGTACCCAGCATGCTGACTAAACCACGCTGAATGTCAATGCTTATGCGTTGAGCCAGAAACAGGTAAATTCAAATTACGCTAATCATCATCATCAATCATATTATCGAGATTTTTTATACGCACTGATGTAAGTAACTTTTTAAATTGTTTACGCCACGCCACGCCGCACGCCACCGTCTGTTCGTGTGTTCTTCCTTCCTCACTGGAGGAGAGGTCGGGGTAGTCCCTCTTTATCAGGGCTGGACTCTGGGACACCGCCCTCAGGGAGATTGGAGGGGCGAGTTTCCGACCCGGCATAGTGTGATCGGGTGGCGTCTCGAGCCTCCTCGTGCAGGATCATGTTAATGGTGCCGCCACCCATCGCCATCATCCATCGCTCCGCTGCAGTGAGGCCTTACCCTGACGACTCATGTCAGGGTCACACTCATGGGTAGTAAAATGTTCCATCGCGAGAAAGTAATTGGGAAGCCGGTGTAAAATTTAGATCATTCAACGATAAAAAACGTATAAATTTGCCTTTACAAATTTGGCCTACATTTGAGACACGTTTGTCGTAAAATTACTGCCGTTTTATCATTGTGTTTCATTTCTAGTTAATCCAATTTTTTCCGCCAGCATGCTGGCACCACATTGCGTGCTGATAGCGAGCTTGATCATTTATTTGGATTATCATTAAACCTTCAACGGTCTTTGGGTAAAGGGCTTTGGGATGACCGAGGCTATCGAAGGCAAACCGTATAAGCGTTGTACGACTCCAGTCCCCGGCAGCTCCACTATCCCTGGCCAAGGTAGCGAGCCAGGCAACGGTGGAGCAGGGAGGTTAGCCTCGCACTAGATGGACCGACGACATAGTATAACCGTGGGATGCTTATGTTCAGCAGTGGACGTCCTACGGCTGATGTTGATGTGGACTCGCCTGCAAAATTAAATCAAGATCGAATTAACGATTCGCAAGTTATTGTTAAGCATATATACAAATCTACATACTTCACAATATATGCCCCATTAGAATCTGAGACCTCTCTTCGCTCAGTCAATAAATGCACGTGACCGTTAAAGAGTACTTAATTAAGCCTCATCATTCATCATTATCAGCTTATCATGTTCCAACTGTTGGGACACATGCCTTTAATTCTCTAAGTGAGAGGGGAGGATGGGTCATAATCATAATCCACGTTGCATGTTACTTAAGTCTATCGCCTCAAATTTAGGTTAGATTTCTCTGGCAGATTTGTTTGCCAAAGTATCATACGTTTTAAAATCTACTCAAAAGTAAATTTGAAACTCTGTAAACGCCTTGTATTTGCTTACAAACTTGATAAGTTTAAAGAGCGAAACGGAAGCTTGTTTAAGTTATTCGGCAAGCTTCAAGTTTTTAGCTCCACGCAATCGTAAGAAAAACTATTTCGGAACTATCAAAGTTAACGGGGAATTGCCGCTTGCAAATTACCGGTAATTTGAATAAACTTTTGCATTTCATGTGGAGTTAAGTTGGGCTATAATGATATGAAAATTGGTGTTGTGTACAACAGGCGACTGAAGCTCATTTAAGTTGCGACAACTCCTGAACTAGCTAAAGTAAGTACCTATACCCACAGAAGAAGTAATAGTACAAGTACTAGGAAAGCTATTTAAAGCTAAAACTTAAAGTAAGCTAAAATCATATTGGCAGAATTTTGAGTCTTTAATCTATATTGATTAAATTAAACTGTTATAGTGACATGGATGTTCGTTTATATAAATAAGTATAATTAATTATCATAACACTTTATTTCAATATAAACACGGGTCTAGCCCGGACCTTTGATAGGCATTGGTGGGGCCGAAGCCAATACCAAGAGGCCCCGTTGAATATAAAATACAATATTATTGAATGTGTATAAAATGGATTATAAAACTATTGTACAGTATAGGATATAAAACGTCTAGGCTATTGAGGTGAACAACTTGTGGATGGGATTACAGATCTATGGTATGAGGTACGGCACCTGCCAATTATGCCTAATTTCAAAATACTTAGGCAGGTGATGACTTGCCATTCACTAAATGGGCCCCCCATAATGGCTGCCGCATATTGGCACCGGAAGGGCAACATTGACGTGGGTGGCTTAGGGTGTCGAGAGGTGTGCTGCACTTTCACTAAGAGTTACTAGCGGCGTTATGCCCTTTAACACTTCCACCCTGGAGCTTAGGTTTTTAGCTCTTGCGGTTTCCACCCCCAGACGGCCGGTTAAGGCAAGCCAGGGGTCTGGGCTCACGGAATCGGGGTACGTGGTATCGCCACTCACTCAATAATAATAATTATTATTGTCTTATATTATAAAGGACTATTTACTGGATTTAAAGGACTGGCAAGAAAAAATAATAATATGCACATAGAAAAACTAATGAATACCTAAACCTACTTAAAATCAAATATATACAAATTAGCACTAAAATATAAAATGAAACCAACCAAATCATAAACCACTGCAAGCATTGTTCTCAAAAAGTTGGCCGCATTGCTACATTGAATTGCAATAATAACGCGTTGCGCAAGATAGGGGACAGCATTTTGGTTACAGGATGCTTCGACCGAGTACGACCGGACGTGTCAATAATTATTTAAAAATATTTTTAACCGCCCTAGCTCCACGGTCTTAACGGTGTTTCGTTTCAACTCAAAGTCTAAATTAGTTACCTATACTTAAATCTTTGAAAAACTGATTCATTGGGTTTCTGAAAAAAGGAGAATACAAATTTTCTTAAAATCGGAACAGAAGCTTAAACGTCGTCACCTGTTTTAAGCGATTCAATTTGCTGGTGACTGCGGAAAATCACGCGATAAAACAGGTACGGCCCTGTAGTTTCCGAAATTTTAACGCGTTAATACGAAAAAAGTATAAAAAGAATTAAATATAGGTAATATTACCTTTAATTGTAAACTGTCTTATAAGACCGGACTATAATAAATAATGACATTATCCATAAAGTGTCCTTGTTTTCTCCAAAGACTTGAGTATCCACCTACAGAACGCGTGTTTTTCTTCAAAGGGACTAATGGGATATCGGGTTCTCGCCTGGATGTTATCATGGTCTGGAAGTAAAACACGATAAGTGAATTATAAGACAATATATAAAGGGTGGGTATGAAAAGGTGATACCGTATCATGGTTTTAAACAATGACGATTCCACTTCACCGCACGAGTCATAATTTGCAAGCCACGTCGGTCGCGGGGATAATGGCGGCTTGTGATTGGAGACTCAAAAGTCATTCGCGTCTAGGATTGGCCTGCTCGAAAAAGATTATATGCTGAAAAAGTGTAACTTTGGCTAACGGCGGGGTAAAGGATGAGCATTCAAGTGGATTATATTTGGCACATGTTTATATGGACATATTTTTAGATATTGAAGAATTTTTGACATGTAATTTATTTTATTTTACGAGTATGACTAACTATAATTAATTAATGTTATTGTTTTGATGCCGCTTTAACAGGGCAAGTGTCTTTATTAACTAAACAAAATACAAGCTAACTCTAAAATTACAAAAACAGACTGCACATAGACCGTTGAAAGTAAGATCCAAATGCTCAAGCCCACTATCAGTTGGCAGCGTACCTAGCATGATGGACATAAATAAATAATAAATACATACCACTTTTATATTTTTTTCAATATTTACAATTATTTAAAAAAATAATAAATGGTTGATACTCCAAAAACTCGAACGAAGTTTTTTATTCCACTTTTAATGTGTGAATCGCTAGACTATGGATAGCGCTGTTTGAACGGGTGTTCCCCGATAGTCAGAATCTAAGTATCTTAAAAGTGTCAGTCAACAGGTTTCTCAAGCGTGCTCCATTGTATACCACATTATCACTTAGCATCAGGAGAGATGACAGACAAGCGCAAGCCTCAATTCAATATAAAAAACGGGCTGAATTGAAAACCTTCTTCTTTTTTCGACGTCGGTTAAAAAGTTGACCAACCAACAACATACCATAAATATAGAATTTAAAAAACTTGAATAGTTTGTTCAGAATTGGGACTAATTGGGAGTACCATTTTATTGATAATAGATATAAACAAGGAGATTAAAAAAACCTAATACCGTATCTTAAAGACTTAACCCAGCACAGTGTAAGCGGCGCGATAAATTTCAACCAAATAATTACTCTTACTGAAACGGTCACAGGGCTAAGGCTGCTACTATCGAAATATAAGGAAAATTAAAAAAAAAAAATAAGCTCCATGAGCCACACACTGTTAGCGTTCACGCCTCCGGAAAGATGAAATTGTGTGAAAATGACATTGACAATGACATTAGCATGAGATAAATTATCTGAAGCTAATGTCATTTTCATACAATTTCATCTTTCCGCAGGCGTGAACGCTAACATTGTGTGGCTCTTGTCTAGACCCCCTGAAGACGTACACACACGCCAGAATCAATGACGACGCGGCGCGCGCGACAATCGCACAGAGCGTACCGTAAAGTATCGTAGCGGGTAGGGGAAGGTCCACTCGTTTGATTACGTCAACTAATTCGGGCGTTTGTTTAAAGTTGAACAGTAGTATAACTTTGAACAAACATAGATATAATAGTTTCAGTATAGATAAATATAAGTTAAAGCTATTGCATTAGCTGTCTGTCTGTTTGTTAGGTCTAAAGTAGCTAACAGACGTGTGAATGTGGCTGATCTCAACTGCCGTCTGACCGACGGGAGAGAAAGAGAGGGTGAATCGGTTTCTTCTAGGCAAGCATGCTCCATCGTAGACCGCATCGTAGCTTAACATCAGGCGAGATGGCGGCCAAGCCTATCTACTATAAAAAAAATAAAAAAAAAAGTTCTTAATCTTTCTCTCCCGTTGGTTGGATGGCGGTCCGTCAACCAATTCCACACGTCTGTTAGCACTAGAAGATAAGGCGATCGGCGTGTGTGGACACAATCGCAATGGCGATTGAGCGTGTGGAATTTAGAGACGCATTTGCCTACGTTTTCATCCTTATACACTCGTTCGCCAGGTCTGTACACGGCATAATATTTTTGTGTAGGTACTTGTAGCCAAATTGCGCAACAATTTACTCCAAGCACTGATATAAAACACCGAGAAAAGAATAACGAGCGTCGCCAACTCCACGTATGTACTAAGATAGGGCTGAACGAGCTGAGCATGTGTGAGTTTAAGATATGGCCGTTTGTGCATGTGTGTCACGTGCCGGATTATAAAAGCTTTTTCCAATTCTCCATTGTAGGGGCTCCGGGGTCTCACGGCGACCACGTAGGCGCCATATCTTACGCTCTCTGTACGCTTTTATTTTAACGAAATTTAGCCCCTCCCTTGTCACTGTCGATTACTTTCCATTGTCTCGCCGAGAGGGGTAATACCTATCAAATTGGGAAATATTGAAAGGAAACGTGGTAAGCGATCTGGTTATTGTGTGGTCTTGGTCGGCGGGTTGCTCTTGAGATGTCGCTGCCTGAATTTGTAGATTGGGGCTTGTGGAATGAAATTTTTCTTCTCTACATAGTATAAATTAAAGTCGCTTTCCACGTCTGTATGACTTTATGGCCGCTAACTCCTCTTAAACCACGCAACGGATTTTGATGCGGTTTTCACCATCAGTTAGATATTTTTTCACGGAAGTTTTATATATATAATTAGCGACCCGCCCCGGATTCGCACGTAAATTATACCCGTGCGAAGCCGGGCAGGCGGGTCGCTAGTAGTAAATAAACTGTTAGGTCTCTTCTTTACTACTAAAGATCCAAAGATAAGACTCCAAAAATAACTGATTATAAATAGGAAGGTAAGTAGGTATATAATATGTACCTACCAATAATTTCCTTGATTGTCCTTTAATGCTCATTGATTTGAAGAAATTTTAATATTATTTTCTACTATTTAGTTTAAGTGTGTACAATAGACGTAAATAGTTTTGAAGTCGGTTCTTGTTTTGTTTTCTGCAAATTAATGTTATATCGCAGTGTATAAGGCAATTCATTTAATCAAAGTTTATACCAACCTAAAGCCTAATAATGATTACAAGAATGGAGTTCTCTGCCGGATCCTCCTTGTTTCCTGAGAACTACAATCTAGACACCTTCAAGGCGAGAGTGAACAGATTCCTTCTAGATCAACGTGTTTTATCCTCGGCCACATCTTCGCTTACCATCAGGCGAATTGGTGGCCAAATGTAGATTTAATCTATCTAAAAAAATATGACGCTAACCTACAAAAACTTCTATTGTGGCAGTTGAATAGAAATCTACGAAGCACCACAAATACAATCCTCTATTCGGCACAAAAGTTAATTTATTCTAAGTGCTCCGAATTTATTATGTGCCTATCCGCGCCTTCGTATCCTGCCAAAATGTAATAGCCAAATAACGTCGCCAAATAAAGCCATAAAATTACTCACCAAAAATAATATTATTGGGCAAGAACGTGTTTTTTTCGTGTCGCGTCCCGACAATGGAGGCAGCGCTGTTTGTTGTCCTCATACAAATCCGGAAAAAATAAAACAGATATTAAGGGCGCCCTCACCGTCCCGGCTACCCGCCCCGCACATTAGTGTCCCCAAAAATGTACCATTCTTATTCAAATATTTCCGGCAATTTGTTTGTCCTATCGTTTAGAACGGTACACAATAGCCGAAGAAAGAGAATGGACTATTCCGTTACGAACAATTTATGAAATATCGCTTGTGAGTTCTAACTCTTTCCCCTTTGAAAAGTTGCTGCATATTGAGAGCAAGCGTACCGTAAGTTCGAGAATTGAAAACGTTAGCATTCATTTAGTTTGAATTTCAGTTGTTTTCAGAGCGTTAAATGGACCGCGGTGAGTTCGAACTAAAAGCTTTAACTCACTAACATACCATAGCAAACAAATTTTCTTGCCAAAAAACTTAGTGGAGTTTATTAATGCAGTCAGGCTGCATTACTTACGCCAAACTGATTCCTTTGTTCAGTTCCGCCTTTGAGAAACAAGTAAATCTTATGATGGAGTCGCGTTAAGGAAAGTTCTTTGCCAGTTGGACCGGCGTTGCTATGGAAATCTATGGAAGTCCACTTTGTATCGATGTCAGGGTACAGAGTCGCAACTTCGTGCGTCCTTTGTAGTCAGTTTTCTGACTTATTTAGTTTCATTTGAGTTCTATTGGAACGCATGACTGATTTGAAGTTAAAAAGTACGGGTTCCCGCAGTATTTCCGAGAAGTTATTATGGGGGCTATTAAGCTGCCCGTCTGCCGTCTATAGCATAAAATATTTATAGTTTAAAAAGTATAATTGGAGTTTTTAAACCCCCGATAAAAGAGCTGATATATTTCAAACGTCTGAACCGATTTTTATAAATAATAGCTAAGAATACTCTCGATCAAGTCACCTTTCAAACAAAAGCAAACTAATTCAAAACTGGTTCAGCCGTTTGGATGCTACGATTCCACAGACAGACATACAGATACACAGATGCAATGACGCACAGACACACAGATATAATTATATAAGTTTATGTACATCGTTGTAGAAAGTGTACTGGAGAAGTTTGACTTGTAACTATGGAGTTATTAATAAAGAATTGTATTGTATTGACGCACAGATGCACAGACGCGCACAGACGCACACAGACGCACGCAAACGCACACAGACGCACACATGCCCACACAGACTCACACATACGACAGACGCACAAACACACAGACACACAGACGCACAGTAGCATACAGATGCACAGACGCACAGACGTCGTTAGATGTCGTTACGAAAAAATGTGTCAAGGAATATGTAATAAACTCAGTTTCCAAAATAGAAAGGTACAGCTTTTTAAAACAAAAATTTGCTTGTGTACAACGTACGCTTACAAAATAAATATTCATTTTCCATAAAGTATTTCAACTAAACTTTAAATAAAATGTGTACAGCACCATTTGGCTCGATTTTTAATGGATTGAATATTGCACTAACAGTTTGAAAGCTTTCCTCGCAAACTATTAGTTTTCAAATTTTATTACTCTGGCCTACAGTGGCAATATATGAAAGTAATAATGCATTTTAGTATACACGTTTGTTTAATAGTTTGAACTGTTTGGAGCCAATAATATACAGCAACATTAATAACGATGTTGTCTGTACCTACGTCGTTTATTACATTCCAACACACAACCGAAAAAAGATTTTTAAATAATAAAATAAAGCCAGCCATGTGCGAGTCGGGTTCGCGCACTGAGGGTCCCGTACCACCACAAAATATTTTTTTAACCGCCCTCAAAATTAGTAAAATATGGTGATATTTTGACACATATCACGCAGAACAGATGAACGATGGGGCTGAATGGTTCTCGAATTGAGAGCACGGACCGGTAAGCGCAGTGTAGGACGTCCACCCACAAGATGGACAGACGACTTAAAAGAGACCGCAGGGATGCAGAATGCAAACCCTGGATGCAGGCGGCTTCCAACTGGCCCTTTTGGAGATCGATGAGGGAGGCTTATATCCAACAGTGGACGTCCTATGGCTGAAATGATGATGAACAAAAATTACATTTTGGATCTATAAAATTTCTCAAATGCATTCAATGCTCGAATAACCATTATACTTGTCTACTAAAAATATTGTGGTTTAGTAGATACCTAGTTTATTTATATAACTACTTCTGCGCTCTAAAACAACCTAAACTATTCATCAATACGATACAAATATGGCAACACAGACCACGATCGATACGAGAGTCGATCTTGCACAGAATACCAAAACATGACAACATCGACGATAATACGGTTTCATTTAGCCTCTAACAATCTCGTATAAGCTTGTTATAGATTTTAATTATTAATCACATCCGAGCCCCTCGTCAAACTAACTTTGCATGTGAATACGAAACCGACGACTAGCGGGGTTATAATGGGAGCGTGCATAATTTTAACTAGTTCCTCTAAAAAACTAAACGAGGAAAAGTTTATGAACTGCAGAACGCCAGTAGACCAAATAAAAATAGATGCGTGAAACGCCCATTTTGGTCTTTGAATTAAAATTATTTACCATAATAATTGGAAAAATTAGATAAGAGCTAACACATAACTTGATAGCTACGTACAAAAAAATTAATGTACAAAAATAGTGCAAAAAGACAACATCCCATCAACGCTCAGGCGGTCACCCATCCAAGTACCTGCCGCGCCCGAAGTTGCTTCACTTCGGTGATTGTACGAGAACCGGTGGTGAACAGAAATTAGAAACCGACACACACTTGGCCATTATTTATTATTTGTTGTTAATTATTGTTGTTGGACGGACAGACAGACAGACCGACATTGTAGGCTTCGTAATAGGGTCCCGTTTTTACCCTTTGGGCACGGAACCCTAAAAATGGAGACATATGACTTGAAATTCAAATTTAAAACAACATTAATTGTAGATAGTAATAATAACAAGACAACCACATTGAAATAAATAAATAAAATATTTACGAATCAATAGCAAAGTTCCACAGCTCGTGAAATGTATATTTCTTTCATATTTGTAATTATGTCACTTTCGATGCAAACACACTTCCATTTGAACCTTAATTGTCTTATTCACTAACCATAAGGGGAAATCTTGTTGTGACATTATACTCATAAAACTGAGTATTTTACTGATTTTATCTATACCTATACCGGGTGTATCTGTAGATGACAGACATATTCAAGTATCATCATCATCATCATCAGCCTATTTAATGTTCGTCCACTGCTGGACGTAGGCCTCTCCTAAAGAACGCCACAAGGCACGATCTTCTGCTTTTCGCATCCACTTGCCACCAGCCGCCTTTCGCAGGTCGTCACTCCACCTGGCTGCAGGGCGTCCTACTCTACGTTTGCCGATACGTGGTCTCCACTCTAGAACCCGTCTACCCCAGCGGTTGTCAGTTCTTCTACAGATGTGGCCAGCCCATTGCCACATCAGCTTGCTAATTCTTTGAGCTATGTCGGTTACTTTAGTTCTTTGTCGTATGATCTCATTTCTGATTCTATCTCTCAAAGAAACGCCAAGCATAGCTCGCTCCATAGCTCGCTGAGCGACTTTAAATCGATGGACCAGCTTCACTGTCAATGTCCACGTTTCGGCTCCATATGTTAGTACAGGTAGGACGCACTGATCGAAGACTTTAGTCTTCAGGCATTGTGGAATGGATGACGAAAAGACATGACGAAGTTTGCCAAACGCTGCCCAGCCCAGCCGAATTCTTTTATCGACTTCCTTCTCGAAATTCGCCCCACCTAATTGCAAAATCTGCCCCAGGTAGGCGTATTCTTGGACAATTTCGAGAGGTATGTGGTCAACATTGATAGGTCCCGGGGTAATATGTGTGTTAAGCATGATCTTAGTTTTGTCCAAGTTCATCCCGAGACCTATTTGTCGAGAAGCATCAGCTAAGCTGGTCAGCATTTCTTGTAAGTCTTGCAGCGACTCCGCCATGATGACAATATCATCGGCAAATCGTAGGTGAGAGAGGTGCTCGCCGTTAACGTTTATGCCTTTCCCTTTCCAGTCCAGTGTCCTAAACATATCTTCCAGGGCATTAGTGAACAGTTTCGGGGATATAACATCCCCCTGTCTCACTCCCCTGAGCAATGGGATATGTTTAGTCTGCCGGTCCTGTACCTGGACGGCCATCGTCGCGTCGCTATAAAGGCCTCTCAGCACTTCGATATAACGCCAGTCTACTTGACAACGCTGCAAAGACTCTAGAACAGCCCTTATATTCAAGTATAATCATTGTAAACAACTATTACATAGAGACCACAAAAAAAAAAAATTGCTGTTCCACACTTATCGTTGAGTATGACATTTTTCTATTTTTTTTTTTCTATTTTAACAGATTTTTTTTCGCGATAAAGACTTGTACTCTTAATAAAAGTTTATCATAATATAATTATTAATTAATATGATATTATTATTATGGATACTATGAACGCATTTCGGCTCCTATTGTCCCCTTCCACATCCAGTATTAAAATTGTTGGCGACAACAGAAATGTTTCATCGCTAACTCTGTTGGGATCTTAGTATGGAAGCCCATTTCAAACCGTTTTCACGTTAAAACTTAATACGATGAAAACAGATGGTTCTTAAAAACCTCGTGGTATCTTAGAGATAATACACACACACATATACACCACCACATATACCACCCACATATATTGTATTTGTTTGTATTTGTAAAAAAAAAACTTTTGGCTTATAGCCATAACCAAGCGCTTTGCTCCACTAACTTTACAACTTTCCGTTTATAGCTATCTCGTTCTGATTAGAACGAAACTGTAATTAGTTTGGATCAGTTAATTGCATACAAATGCTTATATTTGGAGCTCGAGCTTTAATTTTGTTTAGAGATACATAAACAGTATAATTACTCTATTAACTTCGTGTGGTACCTTCCTGCGTTTAGTGCATATCAAAACTTAATAAAAGTGAGTGCACCAGTCGCATTGCAGTGCATTGCATTTAATTTTCTGGAGATTATGTGAACTTTTAAGAGGGACAAAAAAAAAGCTTAAAAAACGATTTTATTTTACTTGTAATTTTAATTGAATAAATTCCAAATCTACTGACAATCTTCAACAAAAAAATTAAATTAAGACAAACTTTTTAGAATTTTATAGGTTCTCGAACTTTTGCCTTCCACTAAATCTTTCAGTTGCGCATGCGTTCAGCATCTCTTTTTGCAAATAGGTTTGACTAAATTTTTCCACAAAAAGGCGCACTCGCAAAGGTTTTATTAGAATTTTCAGGCAAAAAAAAAAAGAATTTTGCTGATGGTGTCCTGTGATTTGCTTCTAGTGCAAGCATAGCCAACTTTTTGTTTGATTGCTAGTAAACGTTTAAATTACATGTGACATTTACCCAATGATGAAATTAGTCTTCTATGTTCATTTTATTTACCCCAAAATATTTATGTATGTTATGTATAAATGAATATCCACGCAATATTTGAGAAAAGTACGATACAAGCCGTTGTGACCACTGACTAGTTGTAATCACGTTTGTCCATAAATGCTTGTATTGCCCTGCAAATTTATTATAAGTAGACTACACATACTTTTACTGGCTTAGCCCTTCGATTAAAATAAAATGAATGGACGGGCCCTAAATTGAAATTGCTCAGTAAAAACGAGTCAAAACTTCCGGACATATACTTCAACACAAAATTGTACATAAAATGTACAGTATATTTGTTACAAAAAATTGATCCCGGTTTTATTTGTGTATTTACACTTCGAGATAGCATATGAATGCATAATTTTGTCAGTTGTTTCGTTATCACTTAACTATAGACACGTGTTGCACTTCCTACGGCTAGAGACCGACTGAAACGAAATGAGAATCGGCGCTCATTTTGTTATCTTTAAAAATGCGCTTCTACTGGGCCTGTCCATTCATTTTATTTTGGTCGAAGGGTTAGCCCTAACCTATGTAAATTACAAGATCTTGTTATTTTTACTTTTCCTACGCTCAAAATGGATCATAATATGACACTAATAAATTTGAACGGCCTCATTTGCATACTACAAATTAATTAATAAACATAGTTACGAAATTTTCATATCAAAACCTATATTTTTGAACTTGTTTTAGTGGAACAGAAATCGTTGATCAGCTATTTATTAGGCCATTTAAATAATTGCGCTATAATAACTTGGTTTATCGATAAAGGATATTTCTAAATTATTACACGTTTGTGCTAAGCAGAATTTATAACCAAATTAATCATAACTATATAAATATTGTTGGTAGTACTCTGATGGTTTGTTTTGATGGAAAATGTGCTGTAAATAGTGAATCGATGACGGTATTAGCAGTAATATACGTATTGTGGATACATTAGGGCTTGTTTTGCTCAAGGTTTTACCTGCATTTACCGCATATTTTTTATTCTATTTCAGCCAGATTTAGGCGTAACAAACCTAAAAACAACAAACAAAAAATACCTTGTAAATACAAAACAATAAAATTAAAAATATTGTTTTATTCTTAGTGGACTACATGAAGCTTGCAAATGAAACAAAAAACAGATCATAAAATAAATAAATCAAATCTAAATTTTCAACATTTCTTTGCTCAAAAGACAGTGCTCGTGATAAGTAATGTAGTGGAGTGACAGGTTTCTGTGGCAGCGTGAAAACGCGCAGCTGTGATACGCTGCTGGAGTGACAACCACCTATTGTTTGGTGCTGGCAGATGTCTTTAGATAAACCGGAGGGTGCGGATGATGAGTACAGTGCCACCAAATTTAACTGTTTAGGTGAAGAAAATTGTTACTAATTAACCCACGCTATTAACGCAATTTAACGACGCTGTTAGCTATATAGCCCAGAAATTATGTGTCATGATTTTTAATGGTTTTGAAAAATCTTCAGTGACCGTAGGATAGATAATAGTAAGTTACCTACATGTTGTGGCACTACTAATGATATTTTAACGGATTTGAAAACCCTTTGTCAGTCACCGTACAGATAGTAAATTTTGTGGCATTGTGTACTGATATTTTAATGGGTTTGAAAAACTTTCGCCAGTAGCCGTAGTAGATAGTAAGTGAGTACCAAAATTTGGTGTCACTGTGTACAGATGATACTTTAATGGGTTTGAAAAAGTTTCTACAGTGACCGTATAGAAGATAGTTATGTAGCATTATGAACTGATATTTTAATTTGAAAAACCTTATTCAGTGACCGAAGCAGACACTAAATTATAACCTACATTTTGTGGCACAATACACTGATTTTGAAATGTTTTTGAAAAATCTTCGTCAAGGACCGTTATAGATACTTATTAGGTTTTGTGGCATTAAGTAGTGATAATTGATAGCCCCTTTGGTTCAGTTGATAGTGAACCTGCTTTCTGCGCTGGGGACATGGGTTCGATTCCCACCTAGGACAAACATTCATGTGTTGAACAATTGTGTTTGTTCTATATCTATTATGTATGTATTTAAAAATATAATAATTATTATATGAATGTATATCAGTATCTGGCATCCATATTACAGCTTTGCTTAGTTTGGGGTCAGATGACCGTGCGTGTAAAATGTCCCGAATATTTATTTATTATTAAAAAAAGCTTCTTCAGTGATCGTAGTAAAAAAAGTAACAAAAAAGTGTGGTAATCAGGGACTAGGTAAAGCTACTACTTTGGTGTTAATACTGAAGGGTAGATATGTAAGTACCTACTCATCATTACAAACAACTTTAAGATAAGATAAAGTCTGAAATCCTGAAGAAAAAAAACAGCTGTTCCTTACATTTTGTAGAGTGTCAATGACCGTTTTCTACGGAACAGCAGTTTTTAGGGTTCCGTATTTTTTCGTGATTTTGGTTTGATCCCATTGTAAAAGTTGTTCATAATGATGTGTACCTCCATACCATTCAGTATTCATCATCATCATCATCATCATTTCACCCATAGGACGTCCACTGCTAGACATAGACCTTCCCCATCGATCTACAAAAGGGCCGGTTGGAAGCGGCCTGCATCCAGGGTTCCCCTGCGGTCTCTTTTAGGTCGTCTGTCCATCTTGTGGGTGGACGTCCTACGCTGCGCTTACCAGTCCGTGGTCTCCATTCCAGAACCTTTCGGCCCCATTGGCCATCTGTTCTGCGTGATATGCGCCCTGCCCACTGCCATTTCAACTCGATCCGCTTGACTCCTTGCAGAGAAAAGCCGTTAGACTTGTCGATGACCCAAATCTAACCAACGCCTTGGAACCGCTGAGCTTGCGCCGAGACGTTTGTTCGCTCAGCTTGTTCTACAGGTATAATGGGGAATGCTCTGATGAACTCTTTGACCTCATCCCTCCATCGCAGTTTTACTATCGAAGCGGCCGCCATCGCCAAAAAATCCATCCTCATATTATAGATGCGTGGAAGTCTCGCACCGTTCGATTTGATCGATTGTTTCTGTCACGCACCTGTAAGTTGTGGAATGGGTTACCACCTTCGGTTTTTCCTCCAAAATATGACCTCAATAGCTTCAAGCGAAGATTGAATAGAGTCCTCAAAGGTAGCCAATGCCCCGGGTATTGTGGGTGTCCATAGGCGACGGTGACTACTCACAATTAGGTGGCCCGTCGCTTGTTTGTCTACTATATATGACATAAAAAAATAAAATAAAACATACAAAATCCATATATACACCTTATATTACTTAATAATCTCACCTAATATTCATTACCCCCTCCACCCCAATCACGAAAATCCCCAAGATTTAGGGTAAATCTTGCCCCAAACTGACAGTAAAGTTCCGTAAACATGGCAGACAAATTAGTTGTCTCACCAGTGACAGATGAATCGGCTGCATCGCGCGACTTGCCCGATTTATGTTGCCGAACTAGAATATATGATACACTGTGTTGAGGGTTACCAAGTGTTTGCCTTCTCTTTGGAATAAGCAATGTTTAATGAATTCCTCGAATAGGCATGATGACATTTTTTTTTATTACCTCCTAAAAAAGATGATCATAAATAGAAGCACATCAACAAAAACAGATTTAAAATTAGTTCAAAAATAAATAAGATATAAGCATTTTAATTTAATTTAATTTCATGCTAGACAGAGAGTGCACTATACTGAGCCGTGACGTCACGGCTCAGGAGCGCCATACAAATGCTATACTAACACACGCTTTGCGAGAAAGGGATAGAACATCCCCTCTCTATCCCCACCTAAAACTTTAAATACTCATATCTCAGAGATTTATCAGCCAATTCAAATTATTTTTTCAGTATGTGTAATGTATTTACTTATATTTCTCGCTAAGCCGGTCATTTGTAATAAATTAAACATTTGGACACATGCCTATTCAGGAGACTGATTATAAAATCCAAACGTAATAAAAAAACGTTATTGAGAATTTACCATAACATTACTGTATCGTTTTCATACAAAGACTTTGCTACGTAGTAACTTTACCTAGTCTGTGTTTTCATAACTTGGCTGAGACGAAAAATGACGAAGAACAACATTATTCTAAAATATACCCGTATTATGTTGGCAAACCTTCTGAACGTAAAATAGTGCCAAGTCGCAATCTGGTTGCAGATAGTAGTAAATAATACTGCGGAGCATAACTTACGATGGAGATTAACTGTGGATCTTATAAATTAATTTGGCGTAGGTTGATACTTATTCAACGACCTTCAACCTCGTTTTGTTAGAACACGTAATAGCTAACTAAAACACTGTTTTAAACTATCACGGTTGTTCACTAAAGTTATATGATAGAAAGAGGGAAAAGAAAGAGGAAAGAGAAAATCCAAAGAAAGAAAGAGGGAAAGAGTCTGTCTGTACCTAACTTTTTAAATGTTCTACCAACCACCCGCATTCTTCAGTCTTCCCGTGAACATGATGCATGTAACTGCGCCGAAATATCGGGAACTCATTCCACAACCTTACCACGGTAAAATATCCCGTAAATAATCATGTAACTTTGGTCCTTACTACTCACAGAGAAAAAATAAATGAAAATAACATGTGACAATATCATAATTATCATCGTATCATATCATAATATATTTCCGAAAGAACAGCACATAAAATTTATAAAAGACATATAGAAGAACACAAATTAGTCTGCAGTGGGCTCCAAACTAGGCTAAGCCCGTATCTTGGGTACCCGGAAAGATCAAAGCATACATAATTCCAGATTAGCGCTGACAGCGTTCAACAGTTTTCAAATATTAGTGATTATAAGATTATTATATAGGATCAATGTTATGTAAGACAAGAACATCCTTAAGGCGAGGTTTCCACCCTTGAGAAACGCTTGTTACTACAGAAGACCATAAGTTTAAACATAACATATTAAAGTTTCACTTAGTGGAGCAAAATCATGGCCCTTACACGCAGTCTTGCATTTCGCTACTTCTATTATTAAGGCTTTTCTTACAAGATCGAAACCAGATCTAGATGAGACTGAGGCCAATGTAAGATCAAAACGACTGTTATTTGCGAACATTGATCGCCCAAAAAGGAACCCTCAGTACTAGCTCAGGATTACTAGCACAGTACTACTTGACTTGTACCTGCCTACTTCACCCTAGCTAAGTCTACAGTCGGGTGTAGTAGAACAAAGAAACTCTGAAGCATCACCACCAAACAGTAGTGTTAAACGTTGTAAAGTGCCGCAGAAAGTCTGTGTCAAGCATAAAAGCTATATGGAAACTGAGTGTGGAAGCCGACTTTGATACAGAGAAGTAAATGTATAAGGTAGTTTTGCCGCGTAGCTTTGAGATAAAAACTAAAGCTTTTTGCTAAAAGTTTCATGCCGAAAATATCTAGCGTTGATAAACTTAACAGGCACAAGTGAATACATTAAAAAAAAACTTAACACTTTATAATAATGTAGATAGGTAGGTACCTACCTAGCCGTGGTAGCCTATTTGGGAGACCGCTAGACTTGACAGCGTAAGGTCGCGGGTTCAAACCCTGGGCCCGTACCAATGAGTTCTTTGGAGTTTATGTACGCATTTTCATACCACTTGCTTTTCGGTGAAGGAAAAGCATCGTGAAGAAACCTGCATACGTACGGAGAAGGAATTCAATGGCGTATGTGAATCCACCAACCTGCAACTGTGCCAGCGTGGTGGATATGGCACAATCGCCCTTTCGGGGGTAGGCTAAAAGTCCAGCAGTGGACTGTTGAAAGGCTGATTATGATGATGATGATGAGATAGGTACGAGTATATGTAAAATCTCAGATCAGACAAACAAATGAGATATGCCGTAAAAATATAGTTCTTGAGGAAATGTCCATAACCTTCATCATTATCAGCCTATCATATTCCCACTGCTGGGACACAGGCCTTCTCTTAGAGAGAGGATGGGCCGTAATCCACCATACCGGCGCTGTGCATGTTGGGGAATGTCATTTATGTCATTGACCTTTTGAGGTTCTTGGACATACCGGTTTCCTCACAATGTTTTCCTTCACCGATGTGCCACGACACAGAAAACTGCACATAATGGATGCAACGTCCTCGCGAG
Organism: Agriopis aurantiaria; assembly: GCA_914767915.1. NCBI lineage: Eukaryota > Metazoa > Arthropoda > Insecta > Lepidoptera > Geometridae > Agriopis > Agriopis aurantiaria. Next base: position 5,586,481 of record OU611987.1, read on the forward strand.
TGAAACTACAGGGCGCATCTAGTACCTAAATGAAATAGCACTGGTGATTGGCTTTAATTTTTACCCAGCGACGCAAGATAATAAAGGGATATTGTAAAAATCAGGTAAAAATATATTAATAATTTAACGGCAGTTTTTCTGAAAATAAGGCTAAATTTAAACTTCTATCTTTCAGTTACGCTAAAATGTTTGTTAAAATGAGAGATGTACTACATCACCTACATTTATATATTTAAGCTGATGTTTTAAGCTAAGCTTGATGCAGTTGCGTTATGCTAACAAAACAAGGCCTTCAGTGGCTTGTGCTGGGATTTCCGTTTTGAAATGTCTATGCGGGCAGATGTTATAGTGCCATTACCATAATCTAACTCAATTAAAATGTTTTTCTAGGTTTGATACATAACATGGCATGACATGACACGACACGGCACGACATGGCACGGCATGGAAAATAATTTGTTTAGATGTCTTATTTTGGGGATGAGATCATAACGAAAACAATTTTTTCTCCTCTGCCATCCTAAAAAATATCAACATGAAAATTACTTTAAGCCATTTGCATTGTTATTTTAAATATCATTGCCCAATATATTTTGTTCCCATTCAGTGATTTTTTATCAAATTTTTTTTGTGAAAGATATCGTTCTTGCCGGTGAGAACGCACCTTCAATACAAGGTACTTTTTTTTTTCAAAAACATTATTGTTTTTTTTATTGTAAAATGTGCGAAAAACAAACATAACAAACAAAACCACAACAAATTAAAACTATAAACTGGATGAGGTTAAAAACAATATACTTACAATTAGAATAGGATAAAATAATTACATTTCAACCGCAGGACTAACAATGCCTACTTTTAATCGCCGCTACCTGCATTTGTGTCACGTTGTGGTCCCCACTGAATAAATAAATTCGTAAACAATTTAGAGCTGTGTGGATTTAACAGCTGACGAATTGCAAACTGAATAGCTCAATTCGTCAGCTGTAAACTATTACTTTTATCGTCACAAAAAAGCTCGTCTTTCAATACCCAATAATCTATACTAATATTATAAAGAGGAAAGATTTAATTGTTTGTTTGCATTGAATAGGCTACGAAACTAATGAACCGATTTAAAAAAATCTTTCACTGTTGGGAAGCTACACTATTCCCGGGTGACACAGGCTATAATAATTAATTATATTGATTGATTGATTGATTGATTAACTCTTTATTGTTTACACCATTAAATTTTTATATATATATTTTTTTAATTAAATAGGGATCCTTGCTAAATTTTACACCCTTATGAAGCCGGGGTGCGTTGCTAGTATTATATAATTGAGATATTCAAACAATAAGATATAGGCATCTCTTTTACCTGTTTAAAATCTAAGCAAGATAAGAATAATCAATGAAGGGTTGATCTGGGTGTCTTTAAGTCGAGAGTGAATTGATTTCTTCTAGGCAAGCGTGCTCCATCATAGACCGCATCGTCACTTAACATCAGGCGAGATGGCGGGCACGCGCAAGCCTATCTATTATATATATAAAAATAAAAATAGTAAATTTATTGGTAGTGGTAGAACTCTTTTGCTGAGTCCACCTATAAAAGTACTACCATACAATAAAACAACACTTTATCGACACCACATAAATAACATTAAAAGAATAATATATTACATAGAGGCAAAAGAGTGACATATTTTATCCTAGTGGAAGCACCATAATAAGCAATGGTGCCAAGCGGTAACATGTGCGCTTTACAATCTGACGGCACCTGGTTCGATCCTCAGCCCTTTGACCTTTTCATCAATGACTTACTTAATAACCTTAAATTACGTACATTATATTCTTGCCATCGGTAAAGAAAAAAACATGATGTAACTGGTATGTCCAAACAACTCAAAAAGTTCAAAGACATAATTATGACATTCATCAAAAAATACTGGGCCAGCATGGTGGATTAGGATCCACCCTATCTCTCTCTCTTTCTCTCTCTCTCTTCGAGATAAGGCCTTGTGTCCCAGCAGTGGGAAAACGATAGGATGAAATCTAAGATAATATAAATCGTCATTGGCTTAAATGAAGATAATTATGATTCAAGGCTTATTTTTAACCGTTGCGTGTTCGTTATTATTAATTTCTATCGCTATCTCTAATATTTTATCCCCAAAACCTCTCTCCAGTTAAAACGTTCTCCGACTCCAAATCATTCAATTAAAAGGCGCTTAAATTTCCCCCACCTCATTACCATTTCAATCAATTGGACCCAATCTATATTCTAGATCCCTTTTCAATTATCCATTCACATGTCTGGTATAGGGTATGCTTCTCACTTCATCGCTCCATTTTCCGAGTGGGCCATCTCAAAGATTAGGTACCTCTTTTCCACATTTACTTTGAAGCATAGCTCAACTAGTCAATCATTGTATTTATCAAAAATATTATCACATTAAAATTAAAATGTACAATATACCTATTTATATCAGTCTTCGGATAGGTGACCGCTACAGTGACGTTTACTTCTGAATAAAAATTATCTATCGTCCGTGTCCAACATCTATGTTTGGGATTGAACAATACCGCTGGTGATAGTTCTCTACTGATAGTGGGTAATTTTGGGTGGTACAATTTGTGCAGCGTCAGGCAACTGAGACATTTTGGAGACTAATTAGTATATCTCAGTCATAAATGCCCAGATGCCCTAGTATACTTTTCGCAATCATTACGTGGATATATTACGTAAAATATACAACAAAGTTAACATTTTGGGCTAATTCTCACATTTTATTAAAAGATAACCTAAGGAAAATATATTTAAAAAAAAAAAAGTGTTCAGATATATATTATGGCTTGTGTTATATGCCAACCACAAGACACCGCCAAAAATAAAACTATTTTTTTCTATTTTAATATACCTCACTTCTGTTCATCGCCTCTTTTTAGTGGGAAAACGTAAACAAACCTCTTTTGCACATCGAAATATTGTACGCACGTACAAAAGATTAAAAGAGACAAAAATACTAAAGTTATACTTATCTTTATTTACGGGATATTTACCGTGGTAAGGTTGTGAAATGGGCATATATAACTTTAGTAAACAACCGTGATAGTTTTCAGACAAAAATACGTTACGAAAAATCGAAACGTAAAAGACTAAATTACGAATCTTAAGTGCCACATTTAAAAAGCCACAAGTGTCTTATTGTGGTACAACTGGATACAAAATTATTCGTATCACTCGAATATTAGAGGTTCATATAACTTTATGAATCCTTCGGCACAGATTCCCACACCCAAACAAAGCCTACAACGACACAAACAAACGTCAAACGTCAGAATAATTTACGGATCCTAATGTAGGCTCCTAAGAACAATCACTATTGACAGTAACCTTGGAGCATGCATTGAAGACAGTCACTGCATAGTTGGCGGACGCACCCAGGTCGGACAATGTGAATTATAGCAGGAGTCGACGGGGAAGGTCGACTCGTCACGTCTTGGGGCTGTTGAGGCTGTGGCGTACTCACTGATATAAGATATAATTTTTCCTTCTTACATAGAGTTGACAATAGCTACGGAGACAGTGACAAAAAACCGGACAAGTACGAGTAGGACTCGTGCTCTGAGGGTTCCGTTGGACAGAACGCTCAGAGCGTGAGTCCAAAATAAAAACTAACAATGAAATATTGAAAGACAAAATTAACTTTGTAGTTGACTATAAGGTTCTTCGATACATTCCAACTACAAAATGTAAGTTTGTACAACTTTATTTTTTTACAGTCGAAAGAAACCGTAGACCCAAGTATTAAGTATAAATTTCAACTTGATACCTTTACGCGTTTTTGAGAAAAAGGGTCTTGAGAGACCGACAGACAGACGGACAGACAGACAGACGGACAGACAGACGGACAACGAAGTGATCCTATAAGGGTTCCGTTTTTTCCTTTTGAGGTACGGAACCCTAAAAATACTGAAATTGTGATTTTAAATAATGCAATAAGTTTAAAAGATTATATTTGAGTGGATTTAATTTAATTTTAAAAGGAAAATGGATATATTTATAATATACTAGCTGTTGCCCACGACTTTGTACGCGTAGACTTTCATATAATTTTTCAACCCCCTTTTGGCCCATTAATTGGATTCACAAAGCCTTTCTTAGCGGACCTTTACAACCCATAAGTAATCTACCTGCCAAATTTTAACTTCGTAGGTAAAGTAGTTTTCGAGATATCATGATGAGTCAGTGACAAATGAGTAGGTGAATTTCGCTTTTATATATAGATAGTATATAGACGTATATATAAGTTGATATATAGGTATATATAGGTTTATATATAAGTAGTTTTATAAATAGATTAATAAAATAAAAATGTTAGATACCGCAAGCCGCCATGATAAGGGTGCTTATCTAAGCGACGACGTCACGCCTATGAAAACAAACAACTTTCTATGAGTTCGAATAAGTTCAGCATGCCATCATTGTCATGTTACTTACACAAGCCAGTGTTTTCGGCGTGACTTCAAAATAAATTAATTATATTGTACTTGTTCATTTTAAAAGTTGAAGTCACTGATTCATGAATTATGGATTCGTCAAATTCAAGATGTAAAGAAAACATTGTGTTCCCTTCCCCCTTGACAAAAAAAAAATATTATTCGACGTGCAAGGTGTTGTTATAAAATACCAAAAATATATTTGTTTCTTTGGATTAGATTTTCAAAAATTTCAAATCAAAATGACTATTAAAATTTAAGTAATATTTTTTAATTAAGTAATTAGCAAGCAATATTTGAATTACTAAGAACTTAATTATATTATATACTTATACTTATATACTTATATATACTTAATTATATGGTTTAGATACCATGATATGCGTTGTCATGAAGATATTAACTAGAACTAAAGCTCGGTCTAAGCCTTTATTTGCTCAATAACGTTGTGAAAATATTAATTAAAACATTTTCATTCATGTTTCACTAAATTATACCGGGTACCTGATACAGTCTTACGTTCAAAAATCTAGGGAACGTAATTAGAATTCGTGTTTTTCATTCAACTGTTTTTTACAATGCCATTGCAGCTGTCAGATCAAATAAATTCTTGACCAAGATGAAACAGTTTATTGTAAAATACCAAATCATCTTGTCGCTCCATTTAAATATTATTATTAATAAGACAAAATAGGCTCTAACTACACAAAGATATTAAATTAAATGCTTCCGCATTCACTTATCATCTGACCCCGCCCATAAAGCCAAACACCCGCGTATATAATATTCCCTGTAATTAAGATCTCGAGTGTAGGTAATTTTAATTTAATAGCATCGTATTAGAAGGGCACAGGCTTTATGAGAGTAATCAGCCCAGTATTTATAATAATAAGCAATGGTGAAGTGGAGGCGTTGTACAGGAAAATGAGTGGACTCAATGGTTTGGAAAGGTGCTTGAATTTGAACGGGAATAATTTGGCGCCTTTTTGATCATTTAGTGGAAAGCTTTAATTTTATTTGGATGTTTTTGATGTAAAATTTATTTCAGTGACTTAATTTACACTCGATCTATAAATCTTCGTAAAATATATAAAATAACAAATTGAAAAAAAAAAACCTAAAACACTGTTTTAAAAAACCTAAAATTAAAATTTTAAAATACAAGGTATGCAAAAAATTCACTTTGCAAAAAATCTTGGACAGAGGAATAAAGTGGACCTAAAGATGTAAAAAGACCCGTAAAGATGGATATTTTCAATGGATTTTCAGACACACATTAGGTCAAAAAAATCCACGTTGCAGAAAATTATGGATAAAGGAATAAAGTGGACATTAAGGTGTAAAAACATACATCAATGTATCTTTACAATAGATTTTCAGACACACATTAATAAATTCACTTAGCAGAAAATAGCGCATAAAGAAATGAGTGTACATAAAGGCGTAAAAAGATCCATCAATGGATCTTTTCAATGGATTTTCAAACACACGCTAGGTCAAAAAACCCAGGTTGCAGAAAATCATGGATAATGGAATAAGTGGACATAAAGGTGTAAAAATATACATCAATGGATCTTTTCAATGGATTTTCAGACAGTAAATTTACGTTGCACAAAATCATGGATAAAGGAATAAGTAGACATAAAAGTGTAAAAAGATCCATCAATGGGTCTTTGCAATGGACTTTAGTGCACCTTAAGTTCACCATTATTGAAAAATGTAATTATTATGTAAGTGATAACCATTCGATGTGATAATTAACGTTATATCTGCGCAGTCGAGTTACTATCTGCTTAGTTTTAAATACATTATTGGAGTCAATCATTCATGTTCAAATTTATTTAAAACTATGCCAGTCGGGTTAGTGCTCAAATAACTAATTCCTAACCGTACTAACAAGCTAAAGTGGATATTGTTTTAATGACATAGGATTAAAATTGGTTTGTCGGTATTTATAAAATTTGATCTTATCAAACCAATTAATAAATAAGTCACAATTGATCAACTGATACTTCTTCGATGAATTTAGTATTAGACCCAAAATCCATGTCTTAGTAAACGCAATCAATCCTAACAATAATTTACCGTGCTAAGCGGAGGTTTACCTGCGGGAACAATTCAGCGTTTGTATGTATGTATGGTTATATTTTTGATCGACACTAACTTCCTTACCATCAATTCAATATTCATGAAATTTTGTAGGCAAGTAGTTCAGCCTAATACAATTTTTAAGTTTGAATATAGGTAAGTAAAATCGGTCCGAGGGTTATGAAGATACATGAATTGGGAACAAAAGAGTTACAACGCTATAGGTATATTTTAAGAATACCCTTACTACTCTTATACAGTGTTATAATTATTATGTTGGGGTGGTCAAATGACGGAAATAAAATTCAAGATGGTGAATGTCAGTAATTTTAATCAAAACCACAATTTAAAAAAAAGGCTATCATTTAAATATATTTATTCAAGAAATGTACAGCGGGTCTAAAACGGCCACTTTTAATGAATCATATTAGGATCCTATTATGAATTACTTTACAAATCGTAAAATGGCCACACATTGTCAATTCATAATAGGTGTTGCATATGATTCATATTAGGCAATTCATCAGTTTGACAGTTTCGTATGGATTATCGTAAAATGGCCCACTAAAGAGGAATTGCTTAGGCGTCTATTAGCAGAATCGTTAGAAGTTACTCAAGAGCAACTTTTTACAATTCATTTTGCACATTTTTGTCAAAAATAAATAAATTATGGCGGATTTAGGCCTTTATCAAATTTTTTAGAACATGCACGTGTTTTAGACACCTTTAATTTAAATAAAGGAGGAATATCCTATCACCGGTAAGTCTAAATTGCTGATAATTTTGTGATTTCACAGTATTTCGATTATATAGCCCTTGACAAGCGTTACCATAATTTTATCGATATCGATTTTTCTTTTCCGTAATTTTCTATTACTTAAACTTTTTGTATTATATACAATTGATATTTTATAATACTTTAATATTGTTTTTTTGCAGTTCTTCTGGTGATCCTCCTTCCAGGAAAAAAAAATGGATTGATGCAAGGGAAATAAAGGAAAGCAAATAAGGAAATAAGGGATCTAAAGACGAGTATAATATTTAAGATAATAACAAAAAAAGTTGTGTTTTATAAATTACTCATAAAACGACCCTCGCCGCTTTCTCTTGAAGGAATTCTACCTAGTGTCCTATTGTCTTTGCTTGCACAAACGTTTACTGCCATCCTAACTGGATTGCAGATGTAGAGGGGTTGCTCTTCGTTGCATAATAACTTGCTATGATTCTTTTCGCCTGCTAATTAGTTCGGCATTCATCATTCATCAACAATCCCAATGAAGATAATCCGACGTAAGCAGACTGGTAGTGTCTCCACTCTCTCCAGTGACGGTGTTAACATTCACTTCACATTTTTATTGAGTTATTAATTATGATTAACGAGGAATAAAGCTTCTTTTTGGTTTCGTTTTCAAGTGGTATTAATTATAAAGTTACATTAACTTAGGTAATGTTTTTGTTGATTGATAACCATAGAGTAATATGTACACCGATTGATAACAAGGAACAATATTACTCACAAGGAGGATTGATATCCACTTTGTTGCCAGGGTAAAAACCAAATTAATTTCAATATCTTTCTTGATTGTTTTAAGCCTATAAATAGCCGCACTTTTTACAATTCTACTCTTTTGGTAAAGAAAATAAGTAAAATAAACAAATTATCGAAAAAAGTACCCTCTAGATATTAAAATGAGCGAAAAATATGTGTACCGGAAAGTTACGGTTTTGTTTTTTTCATATGGCAATGTTAACAACTAAAATGAATCTGCAAATGAAATGAATTGAGTATGATTCACGAAATGAATTGACCATTTTACGAAAAAAAGCAGAATTGCTAAGGATCTGCCAGGAATTCATTATATGAATTGTTTTTTGGTGAATTGCTCAAAGTGGCCGTTTTAGAGCCGCAGATCTATGCACAGAAACGTTTTTTTTTTTTGTGTAAAATTAGAACGGCTGTCAAGGAATTTTTGAAAGAAAGTTTTTGTAGCCAGTTGCACCCATATAAACGAAACGTCAGTCATTCGAAATCAGTTAGCAACTGTAATGCGGACAAAGAACTTTGAGACCTTCGAAGCGTTGACATCAATAAGAATGTTCAATCAAGGTTCTGTCATAATGCCTGGCGACAGATTTTCCTTCTCATTTCCGTTCTATTTACTTCTCTTTTCTGTGCATCTATGTTGTTATTAGCTTTAACTGCCAAGCTGGGTGTTGGAAGCCCGTGTCTTTGTAGTTTGTTCCTTCCATTTGTCATAATGCTAAGGTTGTGTATATTCATTGTTATTGCAGTATTCTTTTCTTGGCGACCGTGACCGGCGACTGCGGTCGGCAGCTACGGTCGCGCCACGCCACCAACTGTTCAATACGTACAGAGAAAAAGGTATCGAAAACCTGCTAGCGTATAGCTAAGAAATAGCAATAATTTTTGGTTATTGTAATTTTTCCTATAAAATATGGTTTAAATTCGACTAAATCTGATCCATGGTATAATAATATACTCCGCCAGGTATAGCACTCCGAGAAATTATGTGACGTGAGCATCCCGCAATGATGTCATCAATGTCATGGATACACGTATACGTGCATAAGCAAGAGCAGAATAAGTAATTTACAACAAGTTCAACGGACTCTCTATGATTTTCTGTGTTAACAGTAGTGTGAAATTATAACTCCTCAATATTCGTATATTACCTGTGGGAATCCAATAAATCAATGTGGTTTTGATAAAATTGTGTTTAATATATTCAATTTGTGCTTAACTTGCTTGAGCGGACAAACCAAATGACAATTGAAATGCTTTTTGTATTTTATTTAATAGATCAATAAAAAAGTTGTTTCCCAGTATCTGTGTTTGTTACAATAAAGTGGCAACTGGACAGTGACGTCATTGCGGTACAACTCCCAGAGTAGAAGACCTTGTTTTCTTGGATCGTGATCTGACCTAACACGAAGGATAATCAACAACAATAAGTAATTCATGTAAGACTATTCAGTAATGGACTCCACCACGCTGGCCAGTTAATGTAATCAAATATGCTTAAACTTTTAATGCTTACAAAATATTCACGTATAATAAATATCAATTTTAAAATATTTTTATAGGATTGTTGCCTATCCTTTTCAAATCCTATTATAACTATTAATGTATGCTACGATAGTACTCGTAATTTGGTCATGCTGCAACATACTCTGCATTTATCATTTGACACTACTAATCCTACAAAGGCGACAAAATACAAAACTCCATTGTACATTCCACCTACTAAACTATGCGCTAGCAATTGAAACCCATCGCGTATGTAAACAGGACATGAATGATTTCACACGCAACATCACGAGGGATGACGTACCCTACGTGACTACTCATAGTGGGTCCTATACGTTACCCCGCCGTTACCCCTATACGTTATAGTAATGCCAACAAATTTGTCCAGCCCTACGAGTCTCGACGACGCGATGACTTATGGCGTAAGTCGGGAATGCTATGTTTCTGCGTCATGCCGTCTCGTAGAATGACGTATCATTTTATTATACGGTTTTATGCGTGTTATTTTCATAATTTGATTGAAAATGTGTCGTGTGGTACGATGAAATAAGATTTTTATTTATTGGGATAAAAGAAAAAAAAAGAGATGATTGGCAAAATGAAGATTGGGTGTTATTTATAACAAATACATTATAGTTTTAGTAGCAAAAAGTTTTAGATGCAAACATAATAATAATTATCAAACAAAAAAAAAAAGTATTGTTTTAAGAAATACATAAATAAATTTACTTTATCATTGATATGCAGTAGGTAATTAATATACAGTTTGTACTTACGGATAAATATATTCAAATGTTTCGGCACAGTTACATGGTGCATGTAACTGCGCCGAAATATCGGGAGCTTCATCCACAACCTTATCGCGGTAAATATTCCGTTAGTAATCGTATAACTCCGTGTTATGGGCATTTTTGCACCTGGAACGGTCCGGGGCGGGCTGATTGATTAGACAAGAATTTTTGTAATTTGAATTAAGTTGTTTGTGACATGTATTAATTGTTTAATATCATATAACTGTACATATATTATATTTAGTATTAGCTGAACCCAAGGTTTTACTCGCTATCCTACAGGAACTGTAACCAAATCTGACTAGCCTTACCATAAATAATTTTTCGAATTTATAATATTGGTGTGGCGAATGATCCATAATTGAACAAAAATAATATGAACAGAAACCAACTACAAAAATCATAGATTACAACTTACGTAATTTTTCACTTGACGTCCGTTTTTTGCCAAGTGATAAATTTTTCAGGTAACCGTGCGTGTTATGAATAACCTGTGACCGTGTTAAAGCTACACAAAACTAACTAATGACGAAGTAGGTTATACGTTTGCTATGGACGTAATAAACACGAATAAAGGGTATCAAAAATTAGTTTAAAATTATGTCAATGCAATTGGTGAAAATGACAGTCATCAGTCAGTTGACATTTGAAATATGACAGCAACGTTGAGGCAAATTCATGTGTAGGACGTAGGTGCTTCAGCCGTAGAGGGAGAATACTGAATCTATGTGCTTCAGCTGTCTATAAGTCTCTCTTAAAATGTTGGACGATCTATTACTGGTGATCCTGCTTTTCTATTTCAAGTTAAGTATCAACCCATGTTAAGTTAGTCGCAAAAAAAACATTTCCCTATACAAAGTTACTCTGAAACCTAACTGGCCAGTTTGGCAACACTGACCAGGGACCGTCCACTGCGCGGCGTGCATACTCAAACAGCGGAGGGTTTGCGGTAAATAAGTCCAGTGACACAGAATAAAATGTTGATGCTAATTCAACGGTGTGTGGGTATGTAATATGTATTATGACAGCTGTATATAATATCTTCCTTGCTTACTTGATACAATTTTAACCAGATTTACATTCGCACTCGCTACAAACTCTCTCTCTCTCTCCCATTGCAATGAAATCGTAGAGCTCAGCTCAATGTATATTTTCGGACCCCCCCCCCCCCCCACGTCTAAGGGAGGTTGGAGTAGGGCTCTCAAGAATTTCATCCATGGGTGAGTTGACTACTGTACGATTTTGTTTTTTTTAACCTACTGATGAATTTGCACTCATGAAAATTTTACTATTACTTTTTTTTATTTTTTTTATTTGGTCGTCCCATCGCAGATCAAAGGCCTTTTTTCTACCCTTCTCTATTTTGTGCTATGGTAGATCAGTTTTTTACTTGGGAGTCAAGCTTGTCCCGCAATTTTTTTCTGGGCCAGTTTATCTCTTCAATTATGGGAAACCAAAAGCTTAGCAAAATAAAACAAAAAAGTATTCTTTTCGAGTTTGCCGAGTCGAAAATAAGGCGTTGGATTAAGCTCTTAACATTGCAATTAGAACTTCCGCCACCAACGTAGCTAATTAATAGATAGTCCAATCATCTGAATACCCGGAGCCAGCAGTAATAACTCCGGGGTAATAGCCACAGAAAAAGTCTAAAAGTTCTATCGCCCGAATGCACCGCGCACCGCACGGAATTTTTACCTACGGCTTACGTTTTAACTAGAGTAGCTAATCGCAGTAGGTTTCAGTACCGGAGCTTCGTTAGAAATGCAAATTTTGTTTAACATCTACTATTTTGATGCTAGAAATATAACTAGCTCGCAAGTTTCTCTTTTTGTATGTAAATTTATTTCCAGTGTGCTCAAAAAAGAGTATATTAACGAACTCTACTGCATTACTGCGATTTACTTAAAATCATAAAATGGTTAGTAACCAGATAAAATAATTCAAAATATTTTACAAACTGGTTGCACCTTGTATTTGCCTACCCTAATGCATTTATAGTTAACTAGCCGCGTGCTCCGTGGGATTTTACATCTGCATCTTCTCAGGAGTTCACTTCTAAGAACAATTAAAATGTAAGCATTTTAAGTGTTTTCCAAAAACACTGAGGTCTACATATCAACTCCGGGCCAGATCAGCGCCCACAAATCCAAGCTAATCCAAAAGTTCACCCCACATATTGCAATGCTGAAAATTCCACACCATCCGAATTTCCGCTCCTTTCTTTCGCGGACCTGCAAGGTGTGGGATGTCCTTCCCCAAAAGGTCTTCCCGCCAAGCTTCAATATGAAGCGTTTTAAAGAAGGTGTCTATAACTACCTTTCCGGGCTGACAAAGCACCGCCGTCACCAGTGTTGTCCATAGGCGGTGGTTTCAGCTTATAATCAAGCAGACAGCAAGATAGTTTGCTGCTATTCTTATATTAAAAAAAAACACCGCCTCACCACATAGTCGTGTAATTGAAAAACGGAGTTTTTACTATGTGGCATAAGATACATTTTAGAATTATAAGCCTTTGTTACAAAAAAACATTGATCTAAGTTGTAAGCAAAAATAGATGACGCGCGCGTTCACCGCGCTGTCCACTCGATACGGACTTTACTACAAATCTAAAATGGACATTATGCCGCATGCACTTTCGTTACATAAGGAGCACTAGCAAAATTTTGTGTCTGGACAATCGAGATACAAGTCCTACAGAGTCACAATCTCTCAGTGAAAACAATCAAAAAACGTCCGAGTGCCGCGTCATTGTACATACATTTTATCAATTATATTCTTCAGAATGCCGCATACTCCAGTTTAGACGTTATGTCGCTTGCATAGTGTTCAACGCTAGTTGTCCGCTATGTCACCGCTATGGCATCGCGCGGCGTTGTAGTCGGATCGCGGCTACCTTGAACTAACCAAAAAGTCTGCGCAATTTGTAGCATGCGCCGAGTTTTGGTTTGGCACGATTGTGACTCTATATGTATTGTATCTCGATGGTCTAGACTAAACTTATACCCAGCAGTTTAGGTTATGTCTGTGAATTTGAGATTTTTACTAAAGTCCGACCGCTGAGAGAATAAACGCACATGCTACCGCTCATTCCACCATCTAATATTGCTATTAATATTACCTGTTTCTCTCTCTTTATAAATATAACTATATGGAAACTTAAGCGCTATCGACTGGTGCATAGAATCCACCATTAAATCCCCAACAATTGGACTGGACGGTGCTGAAGCGATTTGCAGCCACTTATGGTAGCCGGACGGTCGGGGTGGCCATTTACATTTTTCATCTAGTCTTTGGACTACGTTCAATTTGTAATTGAAATGCATGAGTGTCCATTTTGTGTTTTATCACTTGTGTAGTAGGTAATTGATCTTAATTGCTACGGTTTGAGGGTAGTCAATGTCCATTATTACGAAGTTAATCTGACAAATAAATTGTAGGTAAAAATTTGTGCTCCAAGTTGTTCCTATATAATGTTTTATTTTAACGTTTTTTTTATTGGTTGTTATTTGTCTATACTTTGTTCAACATAAATGTAATCTAATTCAAATTCACATTCATAATATTTATATTGCGGAAATACGGATAACATGCAGATGTTAATGTATTTACATAATTTAATGAACACCATGCTCTAGCATCATGGCATGGCAATTATTACTAAAATCTAACATCAAAATTATTTATTTTTTCATTTAAAACCTCCGTAATAGAATAGTAAGTCTTGTCAAATAGCAACTTCTAATCTAAATTTTAAAATGTCATTAGAACTTATCTATTTTAAATGTTGCGGTAGTTTAATTATTATAAACAGTCAGTCTCATCGCAAACGTGCTGTTACTATATCGGGCAGTTCTGCGGTGATGGATGTTAATAGTTCAGAATTCGTTGAACCTAAAAATATAATATAATGTTGTCTCGGTCGTTTATCTAATTACATTACTTAAAGAAACCGGCCGAGTGCAAGTCCGACTCGCGCACTGAGGGTTCCGTACCACCACAAATTTCAATATCGAAATTACCAGTTATGAAGAAACTTGTAACCGACTCGCACTTGGCTATTGTTTATTCTTTGTTGTTATATTTTAGAGTGTGTTCTATAATCGTGCCAAATTTTACGCTTGTACGTATTACCGTTTTTCCATTAGAGCTAATACAATAATACGTTAAAAAAATATGTTTGTTGTATGGGGACCCCTCTTTCATTTTAACTTTTTGACTTTTTTAATTATTTTTTAGTTAATTCGCCGTACCATAACATATTCTGTGAAAATTTCAACTGGCTATCTATTACGGTTCAAAAGATAAAGCTGTTAATAGGTAGAACAGACGGACGTACGGACATACAGACACAGACATACATCGTAGGTTTAGTAATAGGATTCCGTTTTTACCTTTTGGGCACGGAAAGCTAAAAAGTAGGTATTGTGTAGTGATGACACCCCTCTATATTTAGTCTAATGAGCTGCGATCCTTTTAGGAAGAAGACCTCTACGAAACCTTATTATATTATATGTGTCTCGCTCGTCACACCTTAGATAACAGATTGTTTTGAAAAGTATAGGCTACCTTATTTCGTTATGATAATAAGTTAGGATAACAAAACCATGTGAAAATTAAAATAATAATTCCTAAATTTTCCGCGTTTTTTTTGCCGCCTTTTACTGTTCACATACCTAACAAACTAAAATAGAAATGACGTAAAACATATTCTATTTTACGTAAAGCTTTAATTTTTATTAAATACTCACTAAACTAATTCTCATAGCAAAATTTTATTTTTATTCTGACTAAAATTTTCAAACACATTTATGTGTTTGAAAATTTTACTCTGATTTATTGGATCTTAACTTAATGAATGGAAAAATAATGATGCGTCTAAGTACTTTCATTTACTTGACAAAACCACATTCCAAACTTTTCCCAACTACATTTTTAAGCAGAAAATCTAAGATAACACACCGCTATACTTCGTGCCAACAGATTCTGTACCGCTTGGAACATAGCCATAAAAGTTAAAGTTGATTACAGAGTTTTGCATAACATTATCCTAGACGCTGTCTATTCTATAACGTCTACTTTATCTACCACCATTTCGAGGGTAAAATGAGGGTTATCATATATAAATGGGTATTTTCATTATGTATGATGCTTATAGCTGTTTTGTTTATAAAAAGTAAAGAGACACCAGAAATAGACGCTCAAAAAACTAAAATCTGACAGCGGTTTATCGTACATGTTAATTAGTCGCGAGTGAATCGTTTTTTTTTAAATAGAATAAGCGGCAAACAAGCTACAGGCCACCTGATGGTAAGTGGTCACCGCCGCCTAATAGACACCTACAATACCCGGGTCATTGTAAGTGCGTTGCCTACCTTTGACGACTCTATTCACCCTTCGTTTGAAGAAGTCCAAATTATATTTCGGAGGAAAAACCGAAGGTGGTAAGCCATTCCACAACTTACAGGTAGTGGCAGAAACAATCGATCAATTCGAACAGTACGCATCTATAATGTGCGGATGGCATTTCCGGTGATGGCGGCCGGTTCGGTGGTAAAACCGGGATGGGGGGATAATGTCAAAAGATCAAGTTTCTTCTAGGCAAACATGCTTCATCGTAGACCGTATTTTCGTTTAACATCAGCAAGGTGACAGTCAAACGCAAGCCTATCTAATTATATATACATATATACCTAATAGAATCGTAGAGGTAGGAAAGTCTGTAATTGTAAGATATAAAAAACACACACATGAAAATTAAACCTTAAAATAAGCAGCTAAGAAGAGTTAAAAATATTTGTCTACCTGTTTCTTTGTCTCTTTTGCATGTAGCTTACGGCAGTAACCGAGTGGTGATCCAGACTAGCTCAGTATTGAACAGGCAGATCATGTCACTTAATACAGTTTTTACTATCGAAATAATACACGTCGATAAGTAGGCATACATTTAGGAGACAATAAGATAGTACTTAGTACTTACTGCATATAGATAAATGTCAGAAGATAAAAATCGCTCATAAAATACTTGACGACGTCATACAAACTTTCTTCATTCCACAGACTAAGTCTGTGCTTCATTCAATACTCATCCACAAAAGTTTGCAAGTCAATCTCGCCATTTCCGTCCCTGATAAAATAAAGCAATAAATCAGGTAACGAATACACTATCCTTATCAGTTAAGTTAGATACACACGAACGGACATAAGGGTAGTTCCGCGAACTCCGACTTGGTTTCATTACGATTGTTTTTCTGAACGACTTCACTAATTGATACGGAAGTTTGGTTTTGGGGGGCGTATGGAGTGAATATAAGCAGTAAGGGCGCTGCAGGTGATGAAAGATGCCATTAATTTAGTAAGTGTGCTCAATTAATCAGAATCGTATACTAAAGTATGTCGATTGTATAACTGCGAACATCCAGAATAAGTTCGTTAAGCTTTTCCTTACTGATACAATAATTGTACACTGATGCAAACATTTTATTGAGTAGCTACCCAACTACCCAGATATATTTTTGGCAATATCGATAATTATTGTTGGAAAAGTATATTTAAAATTATGTATTTTGTTCAACTCTTTTCTTACTTTTTTATTGCGTATAAGTCTGCGTTTATCACTAACTCTCTTGTTGGTAAACGATGTTGTATGTAATACGTGGAATACGTAGAATTCCTATACTACCTAGATTATTATTTCCGGCAAAATCTTGTTTGGACCAATTGTTTTAAAACTTATCCTCTTTTCAGAAGTTTTCAACTTGACATTATGATTTACTCAACACCTTGACATAACTTGACATAACCGAATAATGTAATAAATTTCCACATTTTTAATTAAGATATTACCACGAGGAATCAGTCAAAATGCTTGTGAAAAAGGAAATCGACGACATGATAGCGCAAAGATTGGTATGCTACGGAACCATCTGCCTGTTAATGGTTTATGTCATGAAGATTGTTCGGACCTTTGCGAGGAGGACATTTCGTACGCCAGAGTCTACTAACTGCCTAGCCTCGTGCTCTCGGCCTCCACCCAACGATAGTACGCGAAAAACCATAGATTCCCCTGACCACGAAAAAGAAAAGACCGATTGTAAGAACCGAAGACATAGACGTCGTCGTCATCACAAGTGTACCCCAGAGCATTGGATACCAAAAGGAAAAAGTTCTACCACCTTCGATAAGGACCAGGATTTTTATGACTAACAAGTTTACCATTTAGTGCAAATCGTCTCGTGCGTAAGAACTGTGCCGTCTATCTGTTTCAGATTAGGAAATGTCAAATTAGTTTTAGCCCTCGATATATAAGTTTTTTTAATGTAAACCTCGTGGTAATAAAGTTTAAAATGCTATGTTTTCGTATTATAAATGTAGAATCCATTCAAATCTTGTTAAGTTATTGACTAAGAAACCCTAAAAAATTGTTTTATAGGCCAATAAGATTTTTTTTCAAAGTTTTAAGACCGCCTAAAGGCCTAGCTATCTCAGATCATTCAAACAAGGGAGATATGCTTTAGTAAAATATCGTTCATATTAAAATGTTTCCATTTTTATTTAAAAATAATCACTACCACAAAACTACTTAACGCAAAAACTGTTTAGTCCGGCTTGCGAGTGATTAATGCAGGTAAGTGATCAGTAATAAAACATTTGGACCGTAACTGATTGGTGCGAGTGTATAATTTAATCACTCGAAAAATTACTAATCATTAATCACTTGCACTCACACTCGCGCGAGTGATTATTGCTAATGCTTAGTGATTCGTACTAAACATTTGGTACACTATGGTACACATTTTGACCATAACTGATTAGTGCGAGTGTATACTTTAATTACCCGCAAAATTACTAATCAATAATCACTTGCACTCGCACTAATTAAAGTGAAAACGGGCTTTTAGTCCGGCTTGCGTATGATTAATGCAGATGCTTAGTGATTAGTACTAAAAACATTTGGACCATAACTGATTAGTAATCAATAATCACTTGCACTCTCGCCCGGCTTCGCACGGATGTAATTTACGTACGAAGCCGGGGCAGGTCACTAATTATATGTATAAACCTTCCTTGGAAATGTATCTAACTGATGGTGAAAATCGCATCAAAATCCGTTGCGTGGTTTAGGAGGAGTTAGCGGCCATACAGGCATATAGCAAACAGACGTGGAAAGCGACTTTAATTTATACTATGTAGAGATAGAGATTAAACAAAAATAAGGACACAATATGCCTATTGTAATTAAAGAATCTGAATCGGGCGTTACATAAAGACTTTAATATCTAACTGCATTATCAATCAAAATTATATTTATCTAGTATTTTAAAAGAAGCTTCCCAGCTTCATTATATTTTCTAAAATCGACTGGGTGGTAATATTGACACCTTGCATGCCGCAGACTTATCTATTATCCAACTCTATCCCACTTCAACTGGTTGATTTTTAGATTGCACTATACCAAACAGAGGTAACTAAACTATACCCCTTTTTACTGAGGAAAAAAGCATTCATATGGTAAATTGATTGTACATCGACATTATGACATCGAAACCTCGAAATTTCATAAAAAATTGTGCAATCGGCAAAATTTCTAATTACTTTGCTGGTAGTAAGTAAAGTACGTCATTACTTACGTTAATTAACTTAGACTCAGGAATGGAGACTAAAACATGCAACACGTTTACGCTTGTAGGTACCAGTTTATCGGTACAGGTGGCCAGATAGAACAACTAAAATTATCCTAGGGGAGGCTATCATGTTGTAAAGAAAATTTGAAGGTGGCTCCCTCAGTAAACTCTATAGATAAGCTAGTCACACTGTATGGTTGAATATTTTTGGCAGCTTGTAATACGAGAATTTTTCTTTTTCTTACCGAGTTTCCTTACGTTTTGTGAGCTAAAGTTTAAGTTATTTTTGTTTAGTATGCACTGTATGCTAGGTAAGTTTCATTTTTTATAATTTTTCTTGCATGACTAAAAATACCAACATGCTGCAAGCTATAATGTAGAAAGTTCATTCGTGTATTATTATTTTTTGCCTAACCTTATAAGTAGTTTTATAAAAACAGCTTTGACAAATGCATGTACCTCATATGAGAAAAACAGTTACCAAAACAAAAAATTCTAAAATATAAATTCTTTTTAACCCCAGACGCAAACAGAGGGGTTGTCTCAAGGTTATAGGCATTTATATACGTGTTTATCTGTTAGTCTGTGGCATCGTAACTCCCAAACGGGGAACCAATTTTAATTGAGTTTTTTTTGTTTGTTTGAATGTTGCCTTGATCGAAAGTGTTTTTAGCTGATTAAAAAAACTTGCCGTTTGTCGCTCTTTTATTTTTGTAATTTTTCATCCTTTCTTTTTCACTACATGACAAAAATAGAAAAAAAAAAAACTTTGACCATTCCATCACAATTTACACATGTTATATATGTCGTCCATATTTATTTTATCCAATAGGAAATAGTTGTCTTTAGATAAATTTTATCCTTTCTTGTTAATTTATTTTTTCTGCCGCTTGATAGTCAAACGTAAAATTTTCCATCATCATCAATTCAGCCTATCATGTTCCCACTGATGAGACACAGGCTTTCCCTCATCAGAGAAAGGATGGGCCTAAATCCAACATGCTGGCCCAGTGCATGTCTTTGAACTTTTGAGGTTCTTGGTTAACCTCAAAAGTTCAAGAACCATAAAAGTTTCCTTTCAGTTTTCTCGCGATGTTTTTCTTCAACGTTGTTGAACGATGGCATGGAAACTGCACATAATATATTTAAGTACTAAATAAGTCATTGGTGAGGGGCCGAGGATCGAACCGGGTGTCGTCAGATTATAAAGTGCACATGCTGCCCTTCTACCATCGCTCATCATCGTCGTTATTTATCTATACTAATATTATAAAGAGGAAAGATTTGATTGTTTGTTTGTTTGTTTGCATTGAAATTGTTTGCTCCGAAACTACTGAACCGATTTGAAAAATTCTTTCTCTGTTGGGAGGCTACACTATTCCCGCGTGGCATAGGCTATATGATATTAAAAAAAAAAATGTGATCCTTACTAAAACTCCAATAATGTAACCCAAGGTGTACACCCGTGCGAAGCTAGGGGTGCGTTGCTAATATAATTATATAAAACAAAGTCGGGTTAGTTACATCATTTTTATTAATTCATCTAAGTCAAAGGAGGTTGCTGTAAGGTGGTTTATAACGCAGGTGAAACCGTGGGGCGCAGCTCGTTTTCCATATTTTTTTAGCTGTACAAATTGTTAGCTATACATTCAACCATCCACAGCAACCATCAAGTTCCTTAACGTGCGTCAAGTGTCGGTTATTTACTGACTTCTAAGTTCATGACGCTAACTACTAAGTTCTTGACAAATGTCAAACGCAAGAAGTTGCGGCCAAGTGTTACCACAACCAAGGCTTGCTCGTGACAGTGGACAATTCTCGTGATATAGGGAGTGGAGCCAACTGATATAATATTCAGTTAATATGTGGACACATGGTCGTGATAGTTACTGGCTGCGTTAATAACTAAGGATGGGTAGATATGTGATGTATTGTGGTAAGCCGCAATCGAAGGCACTGCTCTGTGGGTAAGCACAAGTTAAATTTGTGCTCTGAATTTTCATGCTTTTCAGACCTACTGCTCTTGTTATATAGTCATTGTCCCATTTTTATATGTGTTACCTTTTCTGATTCTTTTGTTGGCTTTTTAACCCTTGATGCCAAAAGAGAGGAGTATTAGTTTAACGTGTATATCTGTGTGTATCTGTCTGTGGCATCATAGCTTTCAAACTGCTGAAACGTTTTTTTACCGACTTCGGAAAAGGAGGAAGGTTCTCAATTCGGCCCGTATATTTTTATTTTTCACAACACAATAAATTTTGAAAAAATTATATCTAAGTTTGATAATAAAATAATGTAATTTTTTTTTTAAAAAAACGCTGTTCCATACATTTTGTTGAGTGTGTCTAACATAATTTCTACGAAACAGTAGATCTTTTTCCCGTTTACAGGATCGATCCTTTAGTAAAAGTTGTTCATAGTAATGTGTACAATGACCTCCTTTCAGCTTAGTACACCTTTTCTGAGTAGCCTTAATGCAAATCTGTTAAATTTAAACACACATAAATACGTAATGTGTAACCGCACAAGTTTGCAATCCCGGAAGAGACATCAATAAGTTAGATCCACCTTGACCCCCAATCCAAGGAACGACACAAGTTCCCGGATGGGATTAGACCCGGATTACTTGCAACTCAGTTAGTTTTCCTTTGACCATAGATAAGAAATTACCCGGAAGATTGCGTTGAGAACTGGAAAATAGCTTGCCCGCCTTTAACTGTTTTAAAACTCAGCATATTTTAAAGACTAAGAAAGAGGGTATATCGTTTTGTCTGCACCTAACTTTGAACTGTTCAACCAACACCCGTATTCTTCAGTCTTACAGCATGTAACTGTGCCGAAATATCAAGAGCTCCTTGCACAACCTTACCACGGTAAATATCCAGTTAATAATCATAATATCTGTTGTCAGCATATCTTGATCAGTTCTGTGGTCGGGTTCAACTATTGAAAGATCATAGACATTGTAGAGTTTCAATCCACAGATCGAATAATATTACGGAAACAGTAATATTACAAGTTTTTTTAAACCCTTAATAAAAAAGGTGATAGTCTTTAAATGGCTGAACAGGTTTTTTTTATCACAGCTAAGAATACTCGCAATCAAGTCACCTTTCAAACAGACAAAAATCAGTTCATCCGTTTGGGAGGTACGATGCCTCAGCTCATGATGGCTGAGTTTAACGTTTTCAGACGGCAGAGGCGGATAGCCATTTAAAATGCATTCTAGTTCTCCTTTTGGCCATGTCCACTCTCTTTTTGAACAGACTAGATGTTTTCGTAACAAATTTCTAAGGACAATATTTAGACAATAACGTATTACATTACACGTCCACGGCGCGGTTGAGTTATTCTCCTTCGGGAGGCATTTTCGTTTCGAAGTTACAAGATACACCTGTTATCTTCTCGGGATACGCTTGAGTTAGGTTTACCTACGACTTATTCCATACTAGGTGTTGTATAATATTTATTACTGAACTGCGATAGGGTGTAATCTTGAATTATTAACTCGAGAAGCAAGTTTCTTTCTTTAATTATGATTATAAATTAAAAACACGTTAAGCTTTTTGTATTAATAAGATTTGCGTTTGACCACCAATTCGCAATGATGTGGTCTACGATGGAGCACGTTTGCCTAGAAGAAACCGATTTACTCGTGATTTGAAGACACCCATATTGTAACTATTGGGGAACACTCATTCAGGCAGCGCATTCTACAGACTAGCAATTTGCGCAATAAATGCAAAGCTCTTGGTACGGGTTTTCGGAATATCAACTATAAAGTGGTGACGATTTTTATGCCTACTCTATCTATCCACCGAGATATCCAGTGCGATGGTAGCCGAGCGATAACATTTGCGCTTTACAATCAGATGGCACCCCCCAGTTTTAACAGTTTTCCATGAAAAAGCTGTTTTTTTTTCGGTTTCAGGGTTGGTCCCATAGTTAAAGTTTTTCACAATGATGTGAACCTCTTTTGGCTTAGCATACCCTTTCCACAGAACAATACAGAAGGTCGGCTGCAAACGTCTAGCATAAACAGGCGCACGCACACAAAGACGCGCGCTTACAGCGATCTCGGATCGAATCAATCGATGCGTGTCGCGAGGGCACTACACGTAATTATAGTTTCGCGCAATAATTCACCTGATAAACACAATATTATAACTGCTCTGCGTGCCCTAGCGCTACGGTGAGTAAGTCAGCTGGAGCCGAGTTTCTGTACTCTTTATATTCTGTGCCCTTTCCTTATAATCCTGTATCCTGTATCCTGCATACTTGCAAAGTTTCGTATTCCAGTAATAGAGAAAAACGAAGTTCTGGATTACTGAGATTGCACTGTGTATTCTAAACAGCGCTTATTAAACGCTGTTCGATTGTGCAACTATCTCATATTATACATTTCAGTTAATTTGCATATCTTAGGTTCAGCTTAGTTACGACCGCGGAGGAGATACTAAGAAGAGAAGGCAAGACAATGCCACCCAACTTCACAAATTACCTCATAACAGTTTCTAACAGCTTTGCCATATGTCAAAATTTTATTATATTTTACAAATTTATAGCATGTAAATATCGAAATAAACATAGAAATTTTACAAAATTCGACTGACCTGCATAGCAGAAACCGTTGTCACAAAAAATATGGACATATTAGGGCACAAACGCAAACCTATACTGCGCTGTTTCAGCCGTAATTCTAGCCTGCGCTAAGAATTAGCTGTAAGGTCTCTGAGGTACCGTTACAAACTAAATTTAAATTGCTTATAACTAAAGTTATTTGCATCATTTCCTAGCAAATGAAAATAATTTTAGTGTCAATATATCGTCAGATTATTTAAATAATACTTAGTTCAAAAGAGTATTGCACCAATAACAGCAATATTCTCCTTCACAGCAAAGCGTGATAATGCGCTGAGTAAGAGGTTAAACTTCCCTTCTTTTGAACATAATTATGAACAATAATCTTAATTTCTCTTTATCTTTCTGCTATCTCACGATAGATGGCGGATGCATTTTATCACGATTTAACGCAACGCATATTAGTGGCGCCATCTTTAGTATATAATATTTGTTCAATGTTAACGATGACGTCAAGTGTAAGCACAGTGCACAGTTGCACAATAAAATTATGCCACCTCCTCTTTAGATTTTCTCCATGGATCCAATTGTTATGTCTGTGTTCGTGAATAAACTACAGTTATTATTTTGCTTTGAGTTGTACGTGTTCAGTTGCTGCACTGCAGTTGACTGTGTTTGTGAAGTATCGTTGGAATAGAGCCATGTAGATTTCAATTACAGAAGCTACGTAGATTCACCATCATTCGCTATGCCAGAAGACGTCCACTGCAGAAAATATGCCCTTAGAACTCCACACTGAACGACAGCCTGCCACTGGATGCCCGCTACTCTGACGATGTCGTTGGTTTAGGCCTACCTACGCTGCGTCTTCCGGTTCGTGGACCCCCTCAAGAACCTTTCTCCCCCATCGGTTATCAGTTTTTTGAGTGGCCGATGTTGCCTGCCCATTTCCACTTCAACTTGCAAATTTTAATAGCTATGTCGGTGACTCTGGTTCTTCTGCGAATATCCACGTTCCGGATTCTATCTTGAGAATAGCTCGCTCCATTGTGACTTTGAGTTTTTACAATAGGCCAGCAGGTTACATGGATTGAGGATCAAGATTTTAAGAGTTTTTGGTCTTTTATGTCAGGGTAAATTTACACTAAGATGGTACCGTACAGCAGCGCCAATCTGATATATTTAACCTTCATATAATGAAGAAATTTAAAAAAAATTATAAAATGCACTGTTCCGGTGACCATTATTAAATTACCAACATATTATACAACATATTATTAAATTTATCGGTAATGTTTTACGGATGTCCCGTACGGGTGTAAGCAAGTTCACGTTATATCCTTCCTCCTAGGTAGATATGAGTGACATTTGCTACTGGCGCTAATCTTGGTGGATTATTTCAGGACTAGCTTTATTTATTTTGCCAACATTCCACCCTCTCATTTGGATTGACATAAGTAAGACAGGGATAGAAACAATATGAAACCCACAAAAATAGCAGGCCTGGAGTCAGAACAGCTAAAATCATATTAGTGGTTATTTTAGATCTTTATGCTCTGACTCTAAAGCTTGGTACTTGATCTTTAAAAGATAAAAAGACCTAAACTGAGAAGGAAACTGAGAATCAACTATTTTATTCCTTATTAATACCTTACTTACCAACTTTTTCTCATATCTAAGCACTTAGTTGAATATGTTGCAACAAACAGCAGTTGAAGCTAAATGCAAAATGCAATTTTAAATGCCGCCTTTATTTATAATTAAAGCTAATGTGAAAATAAGTGGACGGAAATATCTTTTTGACGTTGCTGGCAATTAGAGTGGTACTCCATAGCTTGACTTAAAACTGGCAAGCTTTTGAAGAAAATTGCTGCTATATGAGCTGGGGTTACGCTGTATTTTTCGCATTAATCATCATCATAATGAGCCTATCTTATTTTTTTTATTTTGCGTGACTACTCGCTTTACAAACATCCGTTAGCTCGTGAACGCACGGCCATTGCAATTGATCTCCCAACTCTTGACCGCTAAGAAATTTCTGCAATTGTTTCGCTGTCAATTCTTGATACACAAGCGTGTTCTATCGTAGCTTTACATCAGGCGAGTGGGCGGTCAAACGCAAGCCTATTATTAAATAAAATTATAAATACACGGAAAGTAGGTGTTCCTTTAAAGCGCTGTACTTACGGTGCCGACGGTGGAATATATCGCTAATTGGTTGCACGTCGGTGTGTTGTAGCACACCCAACACGTAGCGAAACTTTGTGTCATCGCCGACTTTCGAAGGTTCAATAAGGGCTTCGAACTGCGTGAACCACCTCAGATATTACCTCCAGAATGGAAGTATCCGGGAATGAATAGAGACATGGGATATATCGCACGCTGCTTCAAGTAATTCCATTTTAGACTATATAATAGACATAATTAGACTCCTATCAGAAGATTTGATAAAAAAAATAAAAAAATATTAACAATACCGTAGCAGAGTATCGTGCTGGACGCAAGCCGCTTCCAACCGGCCCTTTTGGGGGAGGCTTACGTCCAGCAGTGGACGTACTAAGGCTGAAACGAAGATGATGATGATGAATATCGTAGATAAACATTACTGTAAACGTAAGCCTGAAAAGTCTGCTGGATAAACGTATCTACGTAATCTACGTAAATGTAAGCATTACATTCGATTAATTGGTTTTATTTTTTCCAAAAGCTAAACTAATAAATAACAAAGTATTTCCTTGTCATCTGTTCCCCTCGCATGACATAAACCCTAAAGCTGACCACGGGGACCAGTTACCTGTGTAACATTAGTTACGTCCCGGCGCGGCGTTCCAACCGTCCTGTCACATGTAATTAGACAAGTTAATTAACCCTTTGAATGTGTTACGCACCGCATGTCGGCGTAAGCGAAAAGTGCTCGACGCGCGTTAGGCACCGGAGCGGTGCGTAAGGAAATTACCGCTATTCGTCAATTTATTCCCGCTCGAATGAACGTTCCAAAGACAATGTAAGTTCTTTCGCCTCTAGCTTACTTCAATCACTAGAGAATCGATGCATCCTTACCGTGTCAGGGGGGACCTATACTTTGTGAGTGGGTTTCCCCCGTTTAGACAGTGTTTGACAAACCGACATGGCGGAAACATAACGTAAAAATGGTTCGCGATAAAGTTTTAGTTTTTGAAGTCAATATTGCCTATTAGTGTCAAGTAGTTAGTGTAAAAGTTGCGGAAATAGTACTCCCTTGTTGTGAAAGTGGTGTGATAGTAATTTCATGTGAAAAAATAGCATATTATTATCAACAAGTGTGTGATGGCGCAAGAAAATTCAAGAATAATAATTGCATCACGAGATTCTGTGAGTATTTAATTTTTTTAAATTAATGGTGAGTACTTAGATATATAATCAATTGAAAATATCATACAACAATTCAAGACAATGAATAATATATATAATATATGAACATACAATGTCAAATTGATAGGAAAAAAATTATTTTTTATTTTACATCCAGTCAGTTTTCGAAAATTCGGTTGGACTCTCGCATTTCTGGCAACCGCGGCTACTCAGCCTCTTGCGCGGTACGGGTTAAGTCACCTACAATACTGTACCTACAGTTCAATTATGTCCTCTGTGATATAGTATAGCTGGTATCAAATTGAGATAGAACGATGCATGAATGTCCTTGTAAAGCCGGGTTTCCTGCACCCAAAATCTAACAATACATGTTGAGCTGACATTGGGCTTATTATGGATCATCATCATCATTTCAGCCATAGGACGTCCACTGCTGGACACAGGCCTCCAAAAGGGCTGGTTGGAAGCGGCCTGCATCCAGCGTTTCCCTGCGGCCTCTTTTAGGTTTAGGCGTATTATGGATGTCAGTTCGTAATTCGAATAATAATAGGCATGATAACTAATATTTTTATTACCTCATAAAAAAGCAGATCATAAATAGAGCCCATCAACAAGAACAAAATTAAAATTAGCTCAAAAATAAAAAAGTTATAAGTATTTTTATTTCATGCTAGACAGAGAGCGCACTATACTAAGTTATGACGTCACGCCTCAGGCGCGCCATACAAATACTATACTAACACACACTTTGCAAGAAAGGGGCAGAGTATCCCTTCTCTATCCCCACCTAAAAATTTTAACGCTCAAATCTCAGAGATTTTTTAGCCAATTTAATTTAATTAATTTTTTCAGTATGGTAATTTATTTAGTTATTTTCATCGCTAAGCCTGTTAATTGTAATACACATGCCTATTGTGATTGCAATCGCGTGCCATCTCGCTCATACACGTGGTAAATGGAACGGGATGGCACGCGATCGTGAATCTATTTTCAGTTTAGGTGGGTCAAAGTTACGTGAAATTTGGGCGTTAAGTTAAGCCCTTTTAACGGAAAATAGATTTCAGATTCCTGTACTCACTAAAGTAATTCAAACTAAAAATTTGGTATGGTAATTGGATATCGGTTTACAATTTTCTAAAACTCTTCTAAGAAAAATTACTGAAAAACTCAATCAAGTAAAATTAGCCTACGTAAACAGATACCCTGACTAGAGATAGGTACGTAAAGTGTAAATTACTTTCGCAAAACAACAGCGTTAGCACTTTGTACTCGGATTCATAAACAAACACTCCAAATACGAAACAAAAGAAAACCAAAGAAACTTTTCCCATTTTAAGTAAAAAGTAAGTCCTCGACAAAAAGTCTCTTTCAGATTTAAATCTTGCGGTCAGTATTGCCAGTTGGATTTATTGAATTTTCTCAAAATATACTTGCATTGACTGAGACATTGATATTAGTTGACGTGCAAATCAGGAGTAACAAATGGTACTGTAGACGAAATACAATTTTTTCTACCTAAAATACGTATCATATTTCATACAAATTAAGAATTTTTTAAATTTGACGTTTGTATGGAATTCGATACGTAGTTTTTAGGTGGAAAAATTCGTACTTCGCTCATTGGTTACATTTTGTCCAAGATCGCGGAACGCATCTCTAGACACGCTCTAGATTGGAATCTCCAGTTCTGTTGATCGGTACAAGCAGACACGACGTCTAATCTGAAGTCTGATGGCGTCAGTGATCACATGCCGTACTGCTCTCGGAAATGGTTAGAATAAGTTTGCGCAAGCGAGATAGGACGTGATCACTTTCGTGTCCAGAATTACCCGATAAGGCTGGTGCTCTATGACACGAAAAGCATCGGCTGAATGGAGAAGAAATATATTATCTACAACCCTCAACTCCTACGTAGGGCCTCGCGTATCAAAGAAACCCCTACGGAAAAAGAGGCCGCTGGCCAGTTAATTACTCGTTTTGAGGTTTTATTTTATCACAAAAAAACTCACTCTCTGTATGTTTATTGCATAATCGATCTTTTCAATATGAGAAAAATATTATTCTTTTTATTATTCGGTAATTATGGATTTAAAAAAATATGTGAAAACTACGTCAGTATACAAATAATTTTTAATATAAATTACAAGGAAACTAGGTAATATATATGTTATATAGGTGGCAATCGGAAGACAAATAAATGTTCGTACCTACTTGACGGATGACAAAGATGCGTAGAAGGAAATGGGGGAAACCTATGCCCAGCAGTGGGATGATACAGGCAAAGCAAAAAAAATATTCAATAACTGTATTATAGAACAGAACAGCTATATACCTATTTACTTTCTAATTTTATCAATGGGTGCATTGAGGTCCTAAATAATAATACTTTTTACCTCCAAATGGGTACATTCCTTATCCTAGCAACACTATCCGTGGTCATTAGACAGGGAGTTTTGGCGCCAACGCGGAAAAAACATGTCGGCTCGTTGGATTATTTTCCTAAACTTCTGTATTTTTGAGTGTTAATGTATACTAAATGGTGAATTATTATTTATTAAGTGCTCGTAAATGTGCTCGAGTCTGGGCAAGTGATATAACGAGGTGAAACGTGTCTTTTCGTGTTGTTTCCAAAACTCCATAGGAGTCTCTTGTAAAGTCTCCACCACTTTACAGGGGCATGAGTTCGACTTGACCGTGACTTACTTAGCTTGACTCTGACTGTGACTATGACTTGTTTGACGCTATTAAGACAAAGTAAACTGTTTAATATTACGAGTAAAGGACATTGAATCCACGCTCATGAAAATTTTAACAAAAAAAAAAATCATTAGACAGGGAGTTTTGGCGCCAACGCGGAAAAAACATGTCGGCTCGTTGGATTATTTTCCTAAACTTCTGTATTTTTGAGTGTTAATGTATACTAAATGGTGAATTATTATTTATTAAGTGCTCGTAAATGTGCTCGAGTCTGGGCAAGTGATATAACGAGGTGAAACGTGTCTTTTCGTGTTGTTTCCAAAACTCCATAGGAGTCTCTTGTAAAGTCTCCACCACTTTACAGGGGCATGAGTTCGACTTGACCGTGACTTACTTAGCTTGACTCTGACTGTGACTATGACTTGTTTGACGCTATTAAGACAAAGTAAACTGTTTAATATTACGAGTAAAGGACATTGAATCCACGCTCAAGAAGACTAACAAAAAAAAAAAAAATCATTAGACAGGAGAGTTTATCATACATTTTAATATACAGGACAGCTGCTGCGACTAAGAAATAAGGCTTCTCCAGCGAAACGTCAAAACAGGCTTTCGTTTTATTTATATTTTTCCTTGCTCTTTCACCTTTCAAGATTTATTGCAGCAATATTCGTTTAATGTCCAAGCCATCTTCGTTTTCTTGTTATAATGTCCCAGATGTCAGTTTATGAAGCGGAAATATTAGCTGTTATGCGTAGCTTTGTTGCCATTTTATATTAATACATTGGACTCTATTGATGGCAATAAAAGATATTGTCGCGGAAATGTAAGTAATTAGAACATTTATTTTATGACCATATTACTCGAGTGTATTGTTCTAATTAAAAGAAAGAACTATTAATTTGTCTTTGTGAAGTATTCAGTTGGTTTCATAATTACTTCCAAGTGCTCTAATTATGTATGATACCACATAACATACATAACACGCCGTAAATGCGTTATAAAATTCAAACGCTTCAAACGAATAAACGCGTCTTCCGATTGGATTAATCATAGCAAAGGATATTCTCGGTCAAGGCTCCTTTCTAACAAAAAAAAAACTAAATTAAAATTGGTTCAGCCGTTTGGGAGCTGCGATGCTACAGACAGACATATGCACAGGCGCAGAGACACACACACCCACTGACATACAGACACACAGATACACACGTTAAACTTGTAACATGCCTTCTTTTGCGACGGTGGTAAAAATACTTTTCGAATTAGTAAACAGGCGACATCTCCGAGTCAGGTTTGGAGTCTATAAAGGCCCTAGCCTCAGCTAGAACCTTACTACTCATAGTTACTTGCAAGTAGCAAAAATTATAGATGGCGTCACTAATGTTTAGATAGCTTAAGAATTTGGAAGCCGACAGGAAAGTGACCGTAGTTTAGTGGAAAACGCTCCACATCACGTTTCGGGACGTAAACCCGGATGTGGCAGGTTCGAATCCTGCCAGACGTAAATTTTTTGAATTGTCTTTAAATCATTAAATTATCAGAGAAAAAAAACTATTTTATACAGAACAATGCACTTATTTAAAATCTACATAATTACCGCGATTATTTAGATCACTTTATCTCACACATACTCACATTTTCGATTAAGCGTACTAGCTTCTATTCCTACAGCATAAGAGTACAAATTAGCCTATACACAAAATATAAGCGGATCAGGGGATGTGTTTGCCAAGCGTATTAGTAACCTAAACACCGCTACAACAGGCCACCATCTCTTGAGCCCTGCCATTATATATGGCTCCTCCTTGGCACTTCTGAAATTAGTATTGTATGGAGAGGTAGGGTAGTTCAATATATCCTGGTGAAACTGCATAATATACAGTTACAGTCGCGAGAGAGTTAACTGGAGCGCGTAATGTTTGACGGCACATTATTTAGACAGGGTACACTTTAAGCAGGTCTGATTAAGCCATCAGCTTTGTAAATAAACAGGGCTTCTCATAAAATGATTGTGTTTGCTGGATTACCATTTGATAACTTTATCCGTGCAAGGAAGTTACTATCTATTTCGAAGGGTGAATAGAGTCCTCAAAGGTAGGCAGCGCACTGACAATGCCCCGGGTATTGTAGGTGTCTATAGGTAGCGGTGACCACTTACCATCAGGTGGCCCGTAGGTTGTTTGCCAGTTATTCTATTAAAAAAAAAAAAAAAAAAAAAAGTAAATGCAATGCAGTGTAAAGTCTGTTATACAGATCTTTAATCAGAAGACCGAAGTGCAAGAAAGTTATCATTATCTAGCTGACCTGACCAAATTTTAATAAATTTGTATGAGTTATGATCCTGATTTCATCCAACAATCCCACAGAAAAAATAACTTTCAGTATATTTACCAGTATCAGTATAACTATTACGGTATTGGGTATTGCATATTGTATTGTAACAGAACTATTAGCTTTACCTAGTCTGTGCCTAGAACCTTCGACCAAAATAAAATGAATGGACGGGCAGAAGAAGCGTATTTTTGAAGATTACAAAATGAGCACTGGTGCTCACTTCGTTTCAGTCGGTCTCTAGCCGTAGAAAGTGCGATACAAGACTATTGTTACATGATAACAAAATATCTGACAAAATTATGCCTTTGCGTGCTTTCCCAAAGTATAAAAACACAATAGAATGAATAGGTTTCTTCTAGGCAAGCGTGCTCCATCGTAGGCCGCATCATCGCCTAACATCAGGTGAGTTGGCGGCCAAGCGCAAGACTATTCATTAAAAAAAAAAAAAAAAAAAAAAACATATAACAAAATACCGCTATTTAGTTTTTGTAACAAACGTACTGTACATGGATATAATTAGGTGTTGAAGTATATGTTCGACGGTTTTGATAAGTTTTTGGTAAGCAAGTTCAATGGTTATGGCCCGTCCATTCATTTTATTTTGGTCGTAGCCAAGAACTAAAGGTGTATGCAAAATTGGTTAGGAAGAGCTGGTTCTAATTCGTATTGCAAGATGTGACCTAAGCAAACGAACAAACATTGGAAAAAAGGAAGATTAATAAAAGCTTATAAAAATAGTTCTACATATGAACTTTACAAAATATTTGTACACAAGAATATACACAAATCAATTTTAGTTATTTGCTCGCAAACTCTCTGCAAAGGAAACAGAATTTCTTTTGAGCACTCAATTAAATATTAATGGAAGAAAATGTCACCGTTTAAGTAAAATATTTCTCATGTCTGTTTGTGAAGGAGCGGAGACACGAGAAATGCAAATTAATTTTCTTGAAATTTGTCCGCGTTTCGGTTGAAAATTCCGAGATATAATTGAGTAAATGTATCTTGGAGCATGCATATTTTATTCTTGCGGCGAGAGTTAATCAGTGTTATGTTTATTGTTGTTATAATGCGTGATTTCTAATGATGATAAAATTAAATTATAATTATAATTTTAATATCGATCTTTTAAGTTTAGTTAGAAGGTAGCATCCTAGGTTTAGTATTGTATGCATTCCATTTCAAATATTACCTAATCTATCGCATTAAATATTTATAGTAAAACAACTTCATCCTAAGTTAAGTTTAAATAGTAGATAATTATTATGTGAAATAGACTTAATTATAAGTGTATTTGTAAGATTTAAGTATATTCAATGTCTGTGGTCTGGTTTGTGACCAGCTACAACATTAACCATTGCTGCACCCTTTATGCAGGGTATATTACACAGTGTACTCCAAAACTTAGTTTTAGAGGAAGATAGTGTACATATTTGCAGTAAAGAATAAAGATTAAAAAAAAAAAAAAAAAAAAAAAAAAAAAAAATATAATGTAGAGCTGATATTTTATCGATTAAATAATAAATTTATTTGAGTTAACACAAATGTAATGGGAACCCGTACGAAGCGCTTTGATTCCACATTTATTGTGCGAACTGCTAGTCTGTGGAATTCGCTGCCTGAGTGGGTGTTCCCCAATAGTTACAATCTACGTGTCTTCAAGTCGAGAGTGAATCGGTTTTTGCTAGGCAAGCGTGCTCCATCATAGACTGCATCATAGCTTAACATCAGGTGAGTTGGTGGGTAA
Source organism: Agriopis aurantiaria (assembly GCA_914767915.1). NCBI lineage: Eukaryota > Metazoa > Arthropoda > Insecta > Lepidoptera > Geometridae > Agriopis > Agriopis aurantiaria. Next base: position 5,620,225 of record OU611987.1, read on the forward strand.
GCGCAAGCCTATTTATAATTATAAAAAAATGCGTAGATTAGCAGCTGTTGGACGCGATTTCGTACGCGTGGATTTTGTATCCAATAGTACCTAACATTGCTTACCTAGGTTGAAATAGAACTCGTAAGTCAAACACGGGAGGCAGCGTAGCGTGCTCCATCATAGACTGCATCATAGCTTAACATCAGGTGAGTTGGCGGGTAAGCGCAAGCCTATTTATAATTATAAAAAAAATGCGTAGATTAGCAGCTGTTAGACGCGATTTCGTACGCGTGGATTTTGTATCCAATAGTACCTAACATTGCATACCTAGGTTGAAATAGAACTCGTAAGTCAAACATGGGAGGCAGCGTAGATCCGTCAATACACCACTTCTGCTGCTGCATATTGATTTATCGCTAGTACGTGCCTCTCGCTTTCATTGTCTAGTACCCACCTAGATATAATATTAGTGTATGTATGTCAATAAATTCAAAATGAGAAAGGAAGATGTGTGTTTGAATTTAATTATCTAATTATTAACTTTCCAGTATGATATTATTGCCTATTCCCAAACGGGTCTAAAAAATTCCCACCATGCTCAGTTTATATCAAAATGTAAGTAGGTATTCAATTTAATTCTCAACCAGATCCATAATATAAGGATTAGAAGAGTAGAGTTTGCAAAAACACTGCTGACAAAAACTAGAATTATACCCGACTGCCCCTTAGGAGGCTTGTATTTTTTTTTATGTGGGTCTTATGGGTGTCGATTTCTCAAGTTATTATATAACTTTTTTAACTAATATCATCATCATCATTTCAGCCGTAGGACGTCCGCTGCTGGACATAGGCCTCCCATCGATCTCCAAAAGGGCCGGTTGGAAGTGGCCTACATCCAACGTTGGTGCATCCATCCATGTTCTTATTGTACTTACTATTATAATAAAAACTACATAGTTTTTTTTCATGTAAATGAATTGCACAAGTTTCCGAATATGAGATTTTCTTGTTTATCTGTTAGTATATCTGCTGTAGGGCCGTAGAGCTTAGGTATCTAAAGTGATCGATCCATCACGTAAACATTCCATTACTACCACAGGCTGTCCCAAAGCAAGGAAATGCACTCGGGCCGACGACATGCCTCGTCTACTCTAATCTCATCTCAACCGTGCTCGTGACGTAACGTCCGCTCGGATGTCTTGGAAATCGGATCATTATTATGAAGTTACAGCAGAACTGTGAAAATAAAATGGTATAATAAACTTAAGTAAGATATAGCACATCTAAACATAATCTCTCAAAATATAATAGACACAATCTGGGTATATTCAAGTCGCGAGTGAATTAGTTTCTTCTAATCAAACATGTATTTTCATCCCTTTATATATTATAGCGAAATAGCAAGCAAAAACAATAATCATATAAATCAATAAAAAAATACTTATGTGTTCCTTATTTTATTTAGTAATAACAGGTTTGCGTTGCCTGTCTGCGATGATGCGGTCTCCGATGGAGCACGCTTCCCTGCAAGAAACCGATTCACTCGCGATTTGAAGATGCCCAGATTGAAACTATCGGGAAACACCCATTCAGGCAGCGCATTCCACAGACTAGCAGCAGACAGCGAAGGATATAGCAGTGTTTTTAATAATTATTAAAATAAAATATATAAATAAACAATAAATTTTTGGGGTAGTCGTAAAAAACAGCGATGGCGCCATTGGATTATTTATAACTATAAAACTCTCAAAGCACGACTTGGGATTATTTTTCAGTTAGACTAGTATCTACCACAAAGTTTCAACATTTAAATGCAATTTTATTGATAGCCCGTTTGGATTAGTTGGTAGTGATCCTGCCTTCTGTGCTTGGGGGCATGGGTTCGATTCCCACCTAGGATAAACATTCATGTGATGAACTTTTGTGTTTTTTCTGTATCTGGGTGTTAATATGTATTTCAGAATGTATTTAAAAAAAAATATGTATATCAAAACACTGTTTTAAACTATCACGGTTGTTCACTAAAGTTATATGATTATTTATGGAGTTATTAAGACGGGAAGACTAAGAAAGAGGGTAGATCGTTATGTCTGCACCTAACTTTTTAACTGTTCGACCAACCACCCGCATTCTTCAGTCTTCCCGTGAACATGGTGCATGTAACTGCGCCGAAATATCGGGAGCTCATTCCACAACCTTACCACGGTAAATATCCCGTAAATAATCATATGTATATCAAGTCTGACAGTCATATTACAAGCTTTGTTTAGTTTGGGGTCAGATGACCATGTGTGCAAAAATGTGTTAGCCTTTCGACCAAAGAAACAAGTCAGCATTCGGAAATTACTTTTATTTGTTCCCTTTTACCACTTTTTACAGTATAATGGGTACCTGTTATATTTCACACAATTAAATACAAAATTCGTGACAACTACTTACTTCACGCCTCGAGGTTCGAGCAAGAAAGAGGGCGGATGACAATGCACCCGCCACTTATATACGGTGTTTGCTGGCAGTTGACAACAGACTCTCAACTGTCAACGAACACGTGTGAACTTCGCTAATACAGTTTTATTACAATGATGGTGCCAGTTCATCTATACATTAAATGATTAAACTAAAGTTGTTTTACAAATGTCCCGAATATTTATGAAAAATAAATAAATCTTACATTGATTCTAGAAATTTCAAAATGAAATTGAAGGAACGGCATTCCCGGAAACAAACTTTAGCAGCGCCTGCAATATAAATTCTACGACACACTTTCAGCGTTGAATAAAATAAAATTTGAAAGTGAACCTGTGTCAAGTCAAGCGTGTAATAGGTCAACTGTACTGCATTTTGCATGAATGCAAGCGTAACAGCGCATAGATGCAAGGGTAGTGCATAGATGCACGAATGCGGTGCCGCCGCACGTCTCCACGAATGCATGAATGCACGGACGTGCCTGCGACTCAGCATTCAATCCCGCACGGGTAAGCGGTCGCGAAAAACCAAGATGGCCGACCATACTGTCGACTAACATGATTTGTGACTCGCGCCACAAAGTAATGTCATGTGAGTGGTGCCAACATTCGAATTGGAAAATTTTATATCGACCATAAAATTCTTGACGTAAGAGCACATAGTCATTTTTGGAACGAGTCTAGAATGCGGCGTGGTGCCGATTTTGATTTATGTTTTTTTCAATATACACCTAAAACATACTTTTACTATCCGTGTGCGGTTCTGTAAAAATAAAGAGCATTGGACTTGACCGTAACTTACTTTGACTTCCTTGTAGAAATCTACTGTAATTTTAAACTATTGACTACTTGACGATTCTTAATTATAGGTGACTTCTAGCTAAAATAGACAAAAAAAAAGTTTTCTAACCAAACTCATTTAATGCGAAAGGAGTCTCATCGTTCCATAAGTGAATGGCTGAGCGATCTTGATTAAATTTGGCATTGAAATAGTGAGAATAAATACATAACATAATGAATTTTTATACCGGAAAATCGAGAGAACTGAATAAAACTGCGTGAAAAATCATGGGTACAACTACAAGACAGATTGTATCTACACATTTGGAGCTGCTGTGGTCTTATAAAGTTATGGCTGCCTTAATTAGTTAAGAAATTAGAAATATCTTAGTACTTAAATAATTTTCTGGTGCCTTGGCTTTTAAGAAATCTTTGTGACAATCCCACATATGACAACAATACAAACACACCTGAGATCTGTAATTTCATATTTTCTGCGGCAAAGCATAAAAGCAAAGTGCGAGTAAACATAGCTCCGTGAGTGAAATATATTTTCTGAAGCAGTCGTTATGCGATAACGTAATCTCGAGTTCGCGAAAACTCGCACATTGTTCCTGGAGATTAATATAAGGTGGCGATATACCAACAGTATTTAGTAAAAGTTTGTAAAAACCCCAAAATACTAAACGAATATACTAAATGGTACTTCCTAAAATAGGCATGTGTCCTCATGTTTAATTTTTTACAAATAATCGGCTTAGCGAGGAATATAACTAAATACATTACACATACTGAAAAAATAATTTGAATTTGGCTGCTAAATCTCTGAGAAATGAGCGTTTAAAGTTTTAGGTGGGGATAGGGAGGGGATGCTCTATCCCTTTCTCACAAAGCGTGTGTTAGTATAGCATTTGTATGGCGCTCCTGAGCCGTGACGTCACGGCTCAGTATAGTGCGCTCTCTGTCTAGCATGAAATTTAAATGTTTATATCTGCTTATATCTTATTTATTTTTGAACTAATTTTAATTTTGTTTTCGTTGATGGGCTCTATTTATGATCAGCTTTTATATGAGGTAATAAAAAAATATTAGTCATCATGCCTATTAAAATAACTAATTTGCAAACCTCGATATAGTTTGTTTGCGACTTAATTATAATAATTTAATATATGACTGAAAGTCCAAAGTAAAGCACATATGAACTGGGAAACTTATGCTAATTTACCACAATTTCACACCTCCAGATGTATAATGACCAGAGCTGCTAAAACAATACGATCTAGTGCCATTTAAACCAAGTCGATAAATCTGCAATTCGGCATTTGAAAAAGAAAAGGTTACTGCACTAGGTAACAATTGCAAAAATTGCCAATATAAAGCATTTCAACTACATTTCAGTGATTATTTTAGAAACGGTTTAGTAAAGGTCTGGGCTCTCACTTTCTTTAACAAACGTGTAGTATACATAGTAAATGCATTGTTTTTTTTTCGAATGAGCTTAAAACTCTCACGAGAAAAAGAGACAAACAGAGTAACTATTCAAAGTTTATCTAAGAGTGTACTAATAAAGAGGTTGAACACTGATTGTTAACAGTTACTATTCAAATTTAAGCTAATAATAACATACGTTTTTTTAATTAGAAACGAATTACGGAAACACGAATGTTTTTATACCTCATTCTGTTAGTTCTAAATATTTAATATTGCGTAAGTAAAAAAAGTTATGCAGAAATATCACATTTATTTATGCAACAGATAAAATAAAGTAACAAGAGGAATATTATTCACACTCCGCAACCAATGCAGGCAAGGCTTATTGTCACCATTGTGCATCCGTCCCTACCTTCAAAAGTAAGAAGGCGCGTAATGAGATGACATCTCGAATTGTTATTTCACCCCCGACGCGTCCCATCTGATTGTCACAAGTATTAAATAAACGCGAGCTAATTCAAGAGAAGATGCGTCCTGGGGCGGGAATTCTTGAACATTTAATGAAAGAAAGTCAAACGTTAGGGACAGAGAGAGTGGTTTGGCCGGATTGCATTTATTCATTGTCCGTCTGAGATGAGTCCTGGTGGCCGATAGCATGTGCGCTTTACAATCTGACGGCATCCATTTTGAACCTCGACCTTGCATCAATGATTTATTTACTACGTAAATAAATTATGTGCAGTTTCGATGCTATCGCTCAACAACGGTGAAAGAAAACATCATGAAGAAACCGGCAAGTCCAAGAATCTCAATAGTTTATTGACATATTTATTATGATACTCACCAACATGCTATGGGCCAGTCAATCAGCCAATGGTTGATTAGAGCCCATCTTTTCCCTCTGAGAGAAGGCCTGGTGTCCCAGCAGTGGGAACATAATAAACTGAAACTAGTGATTCAGTTACCTATGTCGTATACTTTTTGTGGTACTTATGTACATTCGCTAAAAAGTATGCGGAAGTAACTCTAACTATGTAGACTTGACTATTGTAGTTTTCTCTATGACACTAGCGCAAAATGTCACCTTGCCAAGCTTGATAAAGTGCAAAACCAAGCAATGAGGATCATAGGAGGCTTCATTAGGGTACCCCAATCCACGCCATGGAGAGTGAATTATGTCTGCAGCCTTTACACACTCGTAGAACGTATCTAGCTGGTAAATTCTGGTTGAAATCTAAATCTATCAAAAGTAATTTAAGTATAACTACTGTAGAACAGCTTGACAGTGTAATAAACTCTCATTACTGGACGAGGAAAAAAATTCCCAAGCTAATAACGATCAACAGAATGTTCAAAGATCATCCCATTCAATCGTCGAATAAACTAGAAATTCACTCACTTGACACCTGGGTAAGCAGCTATAATTTGTCTAAAGTTATCAAAGTGAACATAGATGGGCTATGTTCTGCTAAAAGATTCATTAGCACACCTGAGCTGCGATCTATTTGCAATGACTTTTTACATAGCAATTATACTACATATTATAAGCTGTTTACCGATGGATCTAAGGAAGGAAAAGCGTCTGGTGCAGCTTTCTTTGATCCTCAAGCAGGCATACATGCAAAATTTAAAATAGAGTCCAATATATCAATAATGCACAGTGAACTTATAGCAATATCTGAGTCATTGTCTTATGTGGTTTCGATTGATAGTAGTAGCTTTGTTATATTATTTGACTCAAAAAGTGCGCTTTTACATCTGGCTAAGTTAACCTCGAACGTTCGATGTCACCCTATAGCCTATAGCATTCTGGACTCTATTTATAAATTAATTGATTTGAATAAAACAATCATACTGCAGTGGATACCATCGCACATTGGCATCATGGGAAACGAGGAGGCTGACCGTGCAGCAAAACAAGCTATTAATGACGGGATACCAAGCCACTATTTGCCTTTGTACAGCGAAATGCTCAGCAAAGTAAAAGTAAAATGCAGGAATCAATGGCGCGAGTACTTTGATGAGCGGTCGCGGTATAGTGGGATATGGTACAAAACTATCCAATGTGAGCCTCCTCGTCGCCCATGGTTTGATGCGATACTGATGTGTAGGAAACATGCTGTAGCACTGATGAGACTGCGTTCCGGACATATTCCGTCGAACACGTTCAAGTTTTTAATGGGGATATCGGAGACGCCTAATTGTACAGACTGTGGCATGGTTGATGATGTTCAACATGTTCTGATGGAATGTGTCCGGAACGAAGCGATGCGTCAGAATTTGCTTGTATTCGATGAAAATGTAGGGGCGTGTAATAGTCTCTTGGCTTCACCATCATCGGAGGAGGCCAAGAGCCTAATAAAACTGTACCTATTTCTCTTCGGAGGGACAAGTCTGTAGATTAGGTTATTTAGTATTTATATGTATAAATATGTAATCGGGGATCGCTTGAAGTACCTATGGGCCGTCGTGGTCTATGGATGCTTTAAGCGATCCCGATGTAATTAGTTAGTTATAGTATTTATTTTAAAAAAAAAATTGTTTAAATATGTTATTAGATTTACGGGAGTGGCATGGTCGAATATCGACAAAACTCCTTAAAAAAAACCAGAATTAAAAAAAAAAAAAAAAAACTCTAACTATGCCTATTTTACCTCATAATGATAAAAAAGCTTAATCAATTCTGATTAAATAGAGTCTGTATTGTAAGATTTTGCGTGTTGTGTGAACTTGCTGTATTTAATTATTTAAAGTATTACACGAAAGCTTATGCGTATATGCGTCCTGTCCACAAGACCACACTTCAGTTGTATCACAATGTTGCACGGTTCATTATAGCCTGTACCCATTGTATTAACTTTCAAAACTAACCAGTAGTTGCTCAGATCATTTCACACGTCTGTACTATAAAGTTGCGTTTAATAGCAACCCCAAGATATCCTAGAAACATCTTGGGCGACCCGGACGACCCCATCGCCGTCGTCACCGCGGCGGCGCTGGGCTCGGCCGATCCGACTACTCCTAGCAATAGGAAATATTCAGTTTTTGGTACAGGCGTCGGTTACCAGAGGCACACACACACACACACAGCGATCCCGCCGGCAGGATCGTAGACCCCCAGGATCTGTTAGAAGATCGGTTAGATTCTCTCCAACTAATCAATCAGTTCAAACAACCGTTAGGGCTCCAGGGCACACCCCTTCTGGGGTGCCTGGGCAAGTCTGATTCCCACTCCCGGCGACGGCCCAAGCCGAGGTTCGTACCTTCGAGGTGCCCTTGTGCTAGTCGCTCATAAACTTAACCACCAAAGTTATGCCGAACGCACTCTGCGTTCGCTAACTAGTCCGGTCAAGCTGTAGACGCCAAAAGGCCATCAGTACAAGTCAATATATAAAAAAACCCCAAGATACTACAGAGTCAAGTAGCAAATCAGCATGTTGGAGGACGGACTTAAATTTGTGTTTAGAAAAAACAGAAAGTTAAGAGACATTTTTTTCTCTATGAATGCAAACTAAACAGCTTTTCTTACCTAGAGCAGAAAAAAGGTCGGATAGTTTAGCTCTTCCCCATTTAATGAAAGAAAGCCAAAGACGCCTCTGGCTATGAAGTCTTTGCGAAAATTGGTGTGAGGATCGGCAATACCTAATTCTGTTGAAGTTTTAATAATTGTTTTATATTTTTGTTTCTGAATGGTACACATTTTCAATTTAATATAACGCAGGTATTTAATGACTAATGGAAAAGTACGTGAAATAAAAATCGAGGTACTAAATTCGTGTGAGAAAAATACTTTTTGTATCGGCGTAAGCACGCACGTGCATGCAATTACAGTTTTTTTTTTAAATCCAATAAATCATCTGGTGACGTGCACAGCACATCTTTTGAGAAACGGGTAACGTGATTGAGTCAAGAATTTACTTCAAAAACTAAGAAGCATTTAGCAAAAGGCGAGCGTAATCCAATAGCGCCACAATAGCGCCTAATTGTCAAAATACTGTCTACAACGCCCTTGTCGATGGTTGTTTCTAAAAGGTAACATAAATAATACAACTACAAAAGTAATAAAATTTTACTGCCCTATGCACTCTGTTTGTCACTGAATATAAATCATCACGAAGGGATGTAGCAGCAAGCTAAGAATTTACTACAAACAACGAGGATAATCCGAAAGCAGTTATTTGTCAACCTATTTTCTTCTAGGCTCATAGAAATGGTTCATGTCAGTGGTTGTTTCTAAAAGGTTGCCTATTATATATTATATATTCTTAGGAATAAATTTATTAAAGACGCCAGTCAAAAAAAGCCTGAAAAATATGACCAAGAACAAAAGTGTGGCCATACTTCGAACTACTGCGTATAGGTACGATTTGAATATAGTCAGTGTGCGGACGTGTCAAAATGTCTCAGTGTAGAACTCAAAAAAACCGATTTGGCTGACGTTTTAAAATGTTCTTCTACCCACATGCTAAACGTGTAGCATTGGTATAATTTTTGATTTTGATAGGTCCTTCCATCGAGTCTATCTAGTAGAAATATGGATTAATTCAAGTTCTAAAGCAATAAATATTACTTCACCTATTACTTTTGTTGAGATGGATTTTTAGGAGTGGGGTGGGGGCAGAAACGAAGACTATTGCATTAGCAATCAGTCCGCGTCATCTATAAACCAAAATAAGGTGTTCGGTCAAGATGAACTGCACGCACACTAGCCAGAGCTTTCTCTTTCACTCATTTTCAACATTGTTATAAATATTGTTATAAAATTACTGACCAGGAATTAAAAATAAATATTTTAAAATAATGCTCTATCGTTTTTTAGTACAATGTAGCGAACGTTTGTCTTATAAAATGTGCGAAAGAGATAACTTTAATTTAGCGCGGCCTTGCGGCCCGCCGCGGCGTTGCGCTTTAATGTAGCTTATTCAGATTTACTATCAGGAATCTGCCTCAAAATCACAACAAGGAATTGCGAACGCTCGTTTTCCATTAGAGCAAGAAACATCGCTGAAAGCCAGATCCACCAGAGTGCTGCTGCGGCCGTTTTCACTCTGAATATTGGAGATGCAAATAATGCATCGATGCGCGCATCATTTTCAAAATGTACTAAACAATTTTGTGTAGGAAGTTTAGAGTAAATTCAAATACTATATCATTCGTTGCTGGGAGTATAGTTAGATAACAAGCAAAACCACCCCATCCTGAAATAAACCGGCCAAGTGCACGACGGGCACTGGGGGTTCCGTACCACCACAAAATACAATAATGATCAATTTAAATATAACCGGGCAAGTGCGAGTCGGTCTCGCACACTGAGGATTTGTTAACTTTCCACATAGATTTTACCTATCTAGTATTATAACTCATTCATTCAAATATATACTCAGAAATGAGGTTGATTATGGATTCATGTGGACTTTCCCTGTCAATTAAATAAGGTCCTGAATTCATCCCTGGCTTTATACAAAGCGGGACAGGTGTAATTAATAGCCTACGCTAGCTGTCAAGTGGTTATAACTTATACAAGTTTACTGACACGCGACGGGAATTTCCATTACGTGGACTTTCCAAGCATTTGCCCTGAAGGTTTCTACTTGCTTTGTTTCTAGCTAGCGTGTAGTTTTGCAGTACGTAGCTGTTTTTTATTGACAGGCAAGCGCTTGACCGCTCACATGGTAAAAGATAAATAGCACGCCTAGCCTACATTGGAAAGTACGAGTATCAAGCGAGGCCTTCATTCACCACTTCACAGACGTCACGATTTTTTTGGCAAGTTTTTGCTATACTTTATTATTCTAATTATCACTTCAGCCATAGGACGTCCACTGCTGGACCGGCCTCCCCAGCGATATCCAAAAGGGCCGGTTGGTAGCATGGTTGGCCCGCATCCGGCGTTTTCCTGCGGTCTCTTTTATGTCGTTTCTCCATCTTGTAACTGGACCTCCTACGCTGCGCTTACTGGTTTGATAGGTATTTGAATACGAACTAAGGCAAATCTCTTGTTTGTTTGATATGAGGTACAAAATCATTAGTGCCCACAAGGATACTGCGCATCAGTCTCCTACAACTTTAGTCATTGCGATTCACGTCATTCTTAAAATTAAACTAAAGCACGCTACGATATGATTATGGTAAGTTTAACCTACGACAGACAGCGCATATTTTTTAATATAAATATTGTTAATATTGAATATCATCTTCTCTTGATAGTAAGCTCTATGTTCCCTAAGTCTCGTGGTAAGGTTGTGGAATGAGTTCCCGATATTTCGGGAGCCTTACCACGGTAAATATCCCGTAAATAATCATATAGCTTTAATGAACAACCGTGATAGTTTAAAACAGTGTTCTATGCTTCCCTGTGCTAAAATTATGTAATAGGCAGCGTTCACTATAAAGGGTTCATATTCGCAATAACTAAGTTTTAATTGCCTAAATAGAGTTTTAGAATATAAACTAGTGGACTGATTACGCAAGCTGTTCAAACGTTAGGGTCCGTAGTGAAAATCCGCGATTAACTTTTTCATCATGACAGTCCCCAAAGCTTAGTTTGGAACTGTAATTAATTTTTAATCCGGTATTACTTGGTGGCTTCACATAATAAATTAATTTTGCCGGCGTTTGGATAATAATCAGGCTAATTCGGCGCTTTTCTTTAGGATTACAGGATGGGACATTGTTGTGATTAATTATTTTGAGCTCTTTAATGGGAATTGGAAAGGGATGGAAAATTCATAAGGATTACTTTGTATTACTGGCAGAAATGCCAGTGAAGCTCATCATCATCATTAGCCCTGAGCGACTCGCTGCTGAGCATAGGCCTCCCATTATAATATGCCACTCTTTATGCCAATATGGTCTCTCGGTAGTCGCATGCACCCGTTCCCAATAGCTCTTTTGATGTTGTCTTTCCACTTCATCCTTGGTCAGGCTTAAGACCAGCAGTTACCATAATAGTTCACACTCTCCAAGCAATGTGTAACACACATTGTGTATTCTTGTGAATTTCTTCAGATAATATACAATCCCCGTTGTTTTACTCTGTCAAAATATGGTCATTGTAAGTAACTATACAGGAAATCTGATTCAAAATATGTTGAGGTAAATCGACATAATTTTGATGACGTACCAAAAGGACTATAATTAGCAACACATACCTATAGCATAAGGACTGGACCGTGATAATGCCAGGATTTGAAATGGTCAAGGAGGACTTAACAAAAGGGCGAGACAAATCTTTAAACTTTCATACATTTCACTTTTATTGTGCAAACCGCTAGACTCTGGAATACGTTGCGAGAATGGGTGTTCCCTGATAGTTACAATCTGGGTCTTCAAATCGCAAGTGAATCGGTTTCTTCTAGGCAAACATGGTCCATCGTAGACAGGATCATCGCTTAAGAACTGGTGAGGTGGCGGTCGAACGTAAGCCTATTATATATAAAAGTATAAATGAAAAAATATATCAATTCAGAAAAGTTCTTATAACTTTCAAATGACTAGACAAATTTTTATCGAACTTATCTTAACCAACCCCTAGAAAAGTATTTTTTGTTTACTTCTCTTTTTTGTTTACTCACCGCAAAAACAAAACAAAATGCCTTTAAATTGGTCTACCAGTTTAAGTATTACTATGCCACGAACAGACTTCAAACTTAAAGCACAATCTTAATGCGAATATATATTTTTTCTGAAATACTGTAGACTTATTAATGCTGCAACCCATTGTTAACATCCAGTTATTACCGGTTTTTAAAACAGCGTTATATCATACTGCATGACTTTTACAAGCACATTAATTCATACACTTGGGACACGGAACCCGTGTGCCTTTCCGATCCATCATCGTAAAATTTTCCGGCCTCTGCTCGCCGGTAGCCATAAACGCGCATGCTTAATGACTATTTTAATGAATTTGATCGATTTATATCCGGTATTAAGTAGAAGTAAAGACAATTAGCAGGCGCCAACTAGTAAAATCATAATATTGCAACGAATTCTATTTTCGTAGAAAAAAATTTGAGGGAGTGATAGCTGGATATAACCAAATAGGTGACATTAAAAAAAAGTACCTACTTAATTTTTGTTTTGAAATGTTGGGTTTTGAGAACAATGCATTACCAAATGAAGTCAGTTATCACTCTTTAACTAGTAATTATAGTGTTGTAATCGCAATAATTAAGCGAATAAATAAATATATACTTTTTGTAAAAAAAACATGACCTACGCTATAGAGTCCTACAGTATAAGTTTACATAGTATTTAATAGCGTCAAACTAGGCATAGTCACAGTCAGAGTCGAGCAAAGTAAGTCACGGTCAAGTGAAACTGGAGTTTTGGAAACAACACGAAATGACATGTTTCACGTCGTTACATCACTCCCACAACTCGAGTACGTTCACGAGCATATTTTATATAGTTAATAATAATCAACCATTATTACACATCAACAGTCGAAATATACAAGTTTAAGAAAATAATACGAGCCTACACATCTTTTTCCACATTGCGTTGGCGCCAAAAAACTATAATAATTTTTTTAAGTTGCCTGTATTGCCCCGTTAGTTACAATTTGAGTTTTTCTCATTCGCTTTTTCTCAGTGAATCAGTTGCTTCTAGGCAAGCGTGATCCATCGGAGACTGCATAATCGTTTTTCATGAGGTAGGTAGTACAGGTGTCCCCTGAAAGCCTCGTGGGCCAAATGAGTTGGTAGGAATAGCCATTTTTTTAGGCAGGCTGTCGTTCAGTATGGTGGTTAAAGGGGGATGCATATGTTCAGCAGTGGACGTCTTCTGACAGCTTATGATGATGATGTTATATCTTTTTTCAAAATACACTTTTTTTCTGCCTACCGTGTATGGCCTAGCGTGTGTAGCCTGGCAAGGGCCGGGGTCCGCTTTCGTACTGCGACTCCTCCACTTCGCACGGTCGTTAGCGTCATAATAGGTGAGTTTTGGCTACCATATCATCTCTTACGACGCTAGAAAATACATAAGCTTACAAAAATAATACCATATACACCGAGTCAACATATTTGTCTCGATGGCACCAAAACTATCCTGGTTATGGTCAACAAAATGATAAGCTATTCATAGCAATTTGTACTTAATTATCTTTCTTTGCAGAATTAAAGTCGAGATTCCGCTATGTTTGAGTTTACCTTTAGACGTCTTAACGGTTATCGCTCAAGTTTTGATCGCAACTTATAATGAGCGTAGTTGCGAACTATGAGTAACTGCGTCATTAACGTACGGGAACGCTCCCTTTGGAGATTGCGATAGCAGAATTTGTGTGTTATTGTTTATAGTCTCGCAACTTTTTTGCTTACCCTCTTTCATAATTCTTCTAGCCCTCATCTATTTTTGTTTAGAATTGTTTTATTTTATTTTTTTCGAGAAACGCTTTTTGGCAATATGCGGGCAATTAATATTTCAACACATATTCGTAGGTGCATTTTCACAAGCTTTTATTTAGCTTGCCCTGTTAGTTAGTATGTAAGTGTGGGACAAATCTTGAAACTGAATGTTAGACCAGGGGCCTTACGGACAACCGCTATTGCGACACCAAACTAACGTTAAATCCGCTCAGTTGTAAATTCACGCCACCGCAAACCGTATCTGGGCGCGCTAAGGTTCACGTTCGCGTGATTTTCCAACTGAGCGGATTTAACGTTAGTTTTGTGCCGCAATAGCAGTTGTCCGTAAGGCTCCAGTTGTCCTCAACCAATTGAGCTGAAATTTTGCATGCACGTTTAGTTTGGATGACAATGGATGGTTAGCTAAATGACGTCATTCAAAAATCAATATGGCGGACTCCCAAAAATGGTGGACCAGTTATTTTTTATGCATCTCCATAAAATCTATGGATATCAAATTAAAGGCTTTGCTAGGAAAAGTACGAAAAATAAAAATTAAATCACACTAAATTCAATATGGCAATGAATTCAATATCAAGTCTCATGGTTTGTACAATTTAGAAAATGTTTATCATTGGTGGTAAGTAAGTTCGTTCAGGACGAGTAGCCAGCCCTAACCACAGAGATTTAGGCCACTCGACCTCTGATATGGCTAAACATTTCTGATGATGCAAATGCAATAGTCTATTTAAAAAGAATGACAAAAAATACTAAAATATAAAACAGAAAAAGAAAACAGAATCACTAAATATTCTCAAAATCTTTTTAGACTCCAAATGTTAATACTTCAATCTGGACGAATTTTTCAAAAGTTATGGATCATGTATAAATAGACCGTTCTGTTGTTTCTGTTGCCATACCCTAACAGGGTCATATGTGTTACATGTAATTTATGATGTAGCATGTTATTTATAGCTTACACGCCAAATTTTATTTAAATTAGGTCACATGTTAAAAAGCTAATCGAAAACACGTAAGTACCAAGGTTTCCAGGATTCCAGACATAGATACACAGTCTAAATACTTACATTATAGATACTTTTGAAAGTTGTGCAAGGTTTTGTACAAAAACACAGACAGCAAAAACTCTCTCAAAATCATATTATGATTTCTCAATTCTATAATTTGTGACGTCCCTTTCTAGCACCAATATTCCAACAGTTCCCCGTCATAAGTTAACATAAAGATTAATGCGTTTGCAGTTGACAGGGCCATTAGCTGGCGTTCTTTAGACGGTGACATGGACCCAATAATGGGTTCGCTTTAATTAAACTAATAAGCATTAATTTGTAGAGATCACGACTTTGCTATTTAGTTACGAGTTAATAGCATGGGTAAGTTATTAAGGATACCACATAAGGGGTTGGGTATTAACGTAGGTGTACAAAATGTAACATTGGAATAATTTGGTATAAATCTATCAAAAAGGTGATTAGAATTATTTAAAGCTTAGTAAATAGTAAGAACCTCAGATCAGATAAAAGATGGAGTTATGCGTCGCACAATTATCGTTTGTGTTCAAAATTCTCAATTTTTCATTTAAAAAGCATTATAAACTAAGCAACTGTAAATACCTACGGCTCACATACTGTTTTTTTACTAAGTAACTTTTTGCGACACTAATGAACTAACTAATGCCGCCAGCATGCTGGGTATGCTGCAAACTGATAGTGGGCTTGAGCATTTGGATTGTCTTTAGCCCTTCAACGGTCTATGGGCAGCCTAACTGTATTTGTAGTGTTAGTAACTTGTATTTGTTTAGTTAATAAAGGCACTTGTCACAATACCTTCAGTACTAATATAAAAAAAAACTAACTAATAGTGCAAAAAAGGGCTATAAGGTGGTCTGCTGGGTGTTTGACTAAAGGCATCAAGCATGTTTTAGGCCAGATGCGTTCCCACCCGCCGTGCCACCTTGCCATATCTCCCTTGTTTGTCTGATCTGACGTATATTAACTTGCTTTACTAGATAGTAAGATAATGTCTGTTTTTTCCCTGTGACGATCATCAGTTTTTGGAGGCTATCACTGGGCTTACGGGCTATGTGCCAAACAACCTTGATAGTTTAAAACAGTGTTTTATGTAGCCAAAGAACTTAAAAACTCTTCGAAGGCACGTATTAAAAAGCCTTAGCAAAAAAACGGCAATAAAACAATAAGTCATTTACCTACCACCTAAAAATGTAACAGCTCTATTCGCTCTTACAAATGCTGTTATTTGTAACGTATACCTCCCACAAAGCGCAGTCTACAACAAATGTAACAAAAAACTATGATTGACGTTCATCAAAAATTCCATTGTATGTAAAGTACTGCCGACTACCGGCATTTGATCAACATATCAACAATCTAAGATCATACATTAAGTACTATCAAATGGACACACGATCTTGTCATTTACGAGCACTTTTAGACTATAACAACGTATAAGGTCATAAAAGTACCACTCAGTTGTTGAATGCTTCGACCAAAATAAAATGAATGGACGGGCCATAACCATTGAACTTGCTCAGGATAAACGAGTCAAAACCGTCGGACATATACTTCAACACCTAATTATAAACATATACAGTACATTTGTTACAAATAACAGATAGCGATTTTTGTCGGGAAAGCACATGATGGCTTTATTTTGTCAGATGTTTCGTTATCATGTAACATTAGTCTCGTGTCGCCCTTTCTAAGGCTAGAGAACGACTGAAACGAAGTGAGCGCTGGCGCTCATTTTATAATCTTCAAAAATGCGCTTCTTCTGGGCCCATTCATTCATTTTATTTTGGTCGAAGGTTGAATGCACATTCAACAGTTCAAACTGCACAATTGAAGGGCACTTAACCCATCGAAGTTATTGACGCACAGAACATGAGCAATAACTTATCTCGATTTATTAGCATTTAAGTTTAGAATCATTTCAACTAACTATAAATTGAAGTTATATGATTAGTTACGGGAGAATCGGGAAAATATCGGGAGCTCATTCCACAACCTTACCACGGTAAATATCCCGTAAATAATTACATAACTTTTTAAAATAGTGTATTTCGCAGTCAAGATAATTTTTCAAAAGTATTTGAAATAAGTATCGTAACCAGTTAGTTACGCTTGTAGTAAGAAGTTGATATTTAAATGTTACAGGCAACTCAATAACACATAGGTATTATATACAAATTAGTTACGAGTTCTTATTCATGTTTATATTGATTTAAATAAATCGCTACAGTCTTCCAGTATGATATTAGTTTACAAATGTTTTCACACTCACAACTATGATACCTAAATTTTTCATTTACAACCGTCCCTATCCAACACAACGAAAAATTCCAGAAAGTTCTAGCAAGAAAACACGTGCACGGTGCATCTCAGTCTAAGACGAGTGCACTTCAGACGGGCATTTCTCACATTCCCGCCTAAACGTGAGGTGCTTAAGGTGCTCCAGTACATTCCACAGGGCTTTTTAATAAACGAGCTAGAAGAAAGACACGTAAAGTTTGCAGATTAAGATAACGTCTGAGAAAGTGTTTCTCGTACGTTGTTTCGGTGTCTACTACATCCAGCAAGCTACTGGTACAGTAAATATTTTTAAATAATCATAAATAACTTTAGTGAGCAACCGTGATAGTTTAAAACGGACTATTTTATGTCTCTTTCGCGGACAGAAGTACCCCCCGTTGACTTAACCTTTGGAATATTATCAGTTCTTTTATCAGGGGTTTAAAAATCAATTTATAACGTTTCAATCAATGAAAAATTATTTGTTTTTTTGACCTTCCAATACATTGCAATGAAGACATAAATAAATAGACGTTCGATAGACGATATTATGCCATCTAGTCGACGTGATACAACAAAAATGCGGTACAATTTATTCGATTATGTCATACGATAACATTTGCAGTGGCAGTTTGATTTGTCGTGTCGGATTGGATCAAGCTGACTGACAGTCACGAGTCAAGCTCAAGGCTGGAAACCTTAACCCTGGGTACCTAGTCGTTATGATCACAGAGTTAGCCATTACTGGATTTAACGTTAGTTTAACTAGTTGCTAGCAGTTCCATGCAGTTTTTTAGAGACAATATATATTTTTTTCTACGGGGAAATCTTCTTAATATACCCGGCTGCATTGGGATGCAGCCAGGTTATGTTGGATTATACCCACTGTAACCCTGCTGGTGACCAGCCTTAGTGCTTGGCCAAGAGGGCTCCGGGATCTCCAGAGGAACGCACTGGAGCTGAGAGATACAATACCTAATTTCACATAGTTGTTTGTTGTTTGTTAGTGTGATGAGAATGAAACCAGATATTCTCTACTATAAATGAGTAATAAAATGAGGTGGTCCGAACATACAGAAAGATACCAAGGATGCAAATGGAGGCGATTGGTAAGAGATTAAGGCAAATTACATAACCAAACAAAAGCCTGTGCTGTGCCCAACTTACAGTGGGTTACCTTATCACAGACTTATGATTATAAAAAAGTTACCGATATTACATGTTTATTTTTTCATTACAGTTATGTCATCTCTAAATTTAGTTTTTAGGATACTTTCACTAGCCACTTCTAGCTACTTTATAACATTGAACATAATCTGCAACCAACAACAGTCAGTACTAAATACAATTGGATTATTCAAATCCTGTGCAGTCGGTTGTGATTAGTTTGAGCTGAGTAAACCTACAATTATGCTTCAATTGCTATCTAGTAAGTATGATTATAGAACTATCTCAATGTTCACATACTTATTATTCGTTGGAATTATTGTTACTACCTGACCCGGCAGGCGTTGTCCTGTCTAAGAACTGTCAATCACATGATGTTCAAATCGTCGTTAATTTATCTAAAATATTCCAATCTTCTGCGCAATTTTCTTAATTTTTCTTTCCGTGAGAACCTTCTACAATATACTAGAAAACAAAAAAAAAAAAGGTAAATGGAATCGGTAAAGTCGTTCACAAATGGCGTGACCAAGGTAAATAGGTATTCTTTTTTATATAATTACTAGTGACCCGCCCGCCCGGCTTCGCACGGGTGTAATTTACGTGCGAAGCCGGGGTGGGTCGCTAGTTATATATATAAACCTTCCTTGAAAATGTATCTAATTGATGGTGAAAACCGCATCAAAATCCGTTGCGTGGTTAGGAGTTAGCGGCCATACAGACAGACAGACGCGGAAAGCGACTTCAATTTATACTATGTAGAGATGTGGATATATATTACGAGATCTTAAATACGTATCGCAGTTTTAAAAAGATTAGACTAGAGACTAGACAGACAGATAGCAAATAATGAATAATTATTCCACACTTAAAAAAACGTCATATGTTGGGTACGCTGCCAACTGGTAGTGGGCATGAGCATTTGGATTGTCTTTAGACCTTCAACGGTCTATGGGCAGTCTAACTGTATTTGTAGTGTTAGTTTTAGCTTGTATTTTGTTTAGTTATTAAAGGCACTTGCCCAGTAAAAAAAACGTCACTACAACATTTATCATAGATAATTTTAAATATAGTACATAATTATGTAACTAAACAAAATACAAACTAGCACAAAAGACAGTTTAACTGGCCATATACCGTTGAAAGTGTAAATACAATCCAAATGCTCAAGCCCGCTACCAGATGGCAGCATTCCCAGTATGCTGGGGATATAACCACGCTGAATCGCAATGCTTATGCGTTAAACCAGAAACACGCCAGCATTTTGATCACACATTATTACTCTAAAAGATTTTTGAAAATGAGTTGAGCACCCGGTCTCTAAGGGCCCAATGTCACGACCCCAAACAGCTCAAATATGTAATGTGAACACAGATGAGAAAAAATAATTCTACTTCTCTTTTCTGTGAATGTGAAGTATCAAATATATTATTATGAAGTCTATGAATAAAAATTTGACACCATTGTTTTTTTTTTTGTGACGGGGACTTGAACCTCGTGCATATCGCAACACCCTGAACCAGAGCAAATATATGAGGTAATAAGACATTTGAAAACAAACTCCATCATCATTCATCAACCAATCATTACTCCAATATCTGCTCGGTTGGGAATCAAACCCAGTACGTTCGACAGTGTAACCAGACGCGCTACATAAACAATTCTGATCGCCAATGTGCCGATTGTTTGAATTACCTTCTGAAAATGCGCAACAAATCATCCCAAATAAACAGAACAAGTATGCCGCCCATTAATTTCCTATCGAATTAATTTCAAACCATAATAATTACGTAAAGGAGAGCTTTCAAAGTAGGCGTTATTCGTTGCGTATACACAGAGTATCGACGTCAAACTTTACTGATTGCTCAGTATCATTCTTACAATACTGTACAGTATGGATGACTCTATTCAAATGCACTGCAAACTTTGATCAAATAATAGTTGACGGTAAAATGCAAGCCTATTATTCAATAATATAAAAAATATGAGATAGCACCAACCACCGCCCGTCCGCGGCCTATAAAAGTCCGCCAAAATGCGCCAGTGCAACATCGATAAAAATTATTTGCAGTGCAGCAATTTGCGTTCAGTTACTCGTTACATAGCGATGCGCAAACATGACGTGCCATAAACAAATGCATTGCTTATTTATGTATTAACAATTGGCAATAGACTAGTTGACTGGTGTTTTATTTATTACAAACTAGCTGACCTGACAGACGTTGTCCTGTCTTAGAACTGTCAAACACGCAAAGTCAAAATTGTAAATCTTATTTTTTTACACCTTGGGTTACATTATTGGAGTTTTAGTAAAAATCCCTATATAAAAAAAAAATATAGCCTATGTTAACCGGGGATAGTGTAGCTTCCCAAGAGTGAAGGAATTTTTCAAATCGGTTCAGTAGTTTCGGAGCCTATTCAATGCAAACAAACAAACAAACAAACAAACAATCAAATCTTTCCTCTTTATAATATTAGTATAGATAACAGGCTTAGAGAAGGATATTTTTTTTTTTAATTATACATAAAAAAAAATTGGCTGGTACATTTCTAAGATACCAGCGTTTAAAGTTTTTGATGGGGATTGAAAGGGGATGCTCTGTCTCTTTTCCGCAAAGCGTGTGTTAGTGTAGCATTTGTCTGGGCTTTGACATCATAACTTGGTATAGTTTGCTCTCTGTTGAGCATGAGATAAAAATACTCATATCTTATAAATGTTTGATAGTAATAAAAAATAGTTAGTCAACATGTCAATTGTGCCAGTATTTTTGCAGTGCATGTAAGTGCGATATTTTAATGATTTTAGCGATATTTTAGACGTGTTAATTAATCTAATTTAGACTACGAAAATCAATAAGGACGCTATGAGTAGATCTAGTAGCATCTAGATGGAGAAAATATATCGTTTTCGTGTACAAATTGAATTGTGTTCAAATTTGACGTACAATACATAAATATTTTAAGGTCTTAAGAATTTGGTGGATTAAACTTTAAATCAATGTTTTTGTGGCTCAATCATTCTTATCTGCGGAGAATCCTTACTGTATTTGTAGCTCTATTGACGGCTACAGAATGTGCACAGTTAATTAATTTCCCATCGGTCTTAGGATACACCGAGGTTTCTCACAAACGCTCCCGTAAACAAAATGTACATAACTTTTTGATTTAATTATAATTTTAAATCACCAAAATAATATGCTATGCTATGCTTGCTATGCTTGTATAACATGCTGTTTTTAAATCGTCTTCTTGCCCTTACGAATCACATGAGGTTGGGTCGGGGTTGGCAATTTAAAATCCCAAATCATATCATTTATTTCACGTAATACAACAGCTGCTATACGTTGAAAATTTACATTTCAGAACTATTATACGATGTCTATTTCCTTGTGACTTTTTATGGTTAAGTGTATCAGTTATCTGGTACTTTTATTTATGCTTTTCTCAAACATTATATTAATATGATTATTATATTTTTTAAGAACATAGATTGGCGAGTAAGATTTTTTTAACCGTCTTTTTTTAAAGAATATTATATAGTAGGTATAGAATAGTCTTTTGCAGCTTATGGTGCCCTGTAATTGGCTCATAGTCAAGCCATATCCGCATGGAAAAGTATTTTTTTAAGTTTGGTTGGTAGGCAACGTTTTATTAATATTCGAAAATTAATATTAACATATCATCAGCCAAAAGCTGATGTCCACTGCTGAACATAGGGCTCCCCTTAGATCCGCACACTAAATGACAGCCTGCCATCAGCATCCACTGGATGCCCGCGACTCTGACGATGTCGTCGGTCCATCCAGTGGGAGGCCTAATAAACTGTGTATTCCGGTTCGTGGTCTCCTCTCAAGAATCTTTCTTCCCCATCGGTTATTGATTCTACGAATGATGTGCCCTGCCCAATGCCACTTCAATTTTCAAACTTTGATAGCTCTGTCAGTAACTTTGGTTCTTAGGTGAATATCCACGTTCCAAATTCGATCGTGCAAAGAAACTCCGAGCCTGCATTCTCCCATCCGTTGAGAACTCCCTCCATTGCCCGTTGTGTGACTCTGAGTTTTTCCGAAAGGCCAACAGATAAAGACCACGTCTCAGTACCATAGGTCAACACTGGCAACAAAAATCTACACATTTTAAAACTTCGGTCCCAAATAGTATGCAGCTTGATGTCATAAAATACAGACATCACGTAACTAATACAAAGGTATCATAACAAAGACGAATTTTTCTAGCCCGCCCAAACAGGACCCATTCACAGTTCCATGACAATAGGTGATACTTCCTACAGCTTTATTTGTGCAGAAGGTGTGAATACATGACAATAGAATAGGAGTAACTTGTAAAAAAATGACTGAGACATGCGCTTGTATTCGTAAGTAACCTTTATATATTTCTTGCTCACGCATTTCAACTTTTTTTGTAGATTCAAAATGATTGGATTTACTTAAGTGATATCATGAGGAAACTGGTATGTCCAAGAATCTCAAAGTTCAAAGACATTCACCAACATGCACTGGGCCAGCATGGTGGATTAGGACCCATCCTCTCTCTCTCTCTCACGGAGAGAAGGCCTGCGTCCTAGCAGTGGGAACATGATAGTATGCTGAAATTATGATAATAACTAAGTAATTTTTTTTTTTTTAATAATTGATTATTAAAAAAAACATTTTGCTAAAAAAAATACAAACTTAAAAATCACTTCTAGTACAATTATTTTTCTATTCTTCTTAAAACTAGTGGACCGCCATAGCCGTGAGTGTCGACATCTCGGCATCATAGGTCATAACGGGTCGGACACACTGGTTAAAGAACTATGTCATGAGACACTGTGCTAAACGGTGAAAATGTTGTTATTTTTGTGTAAATTATCTTTATTAATTTAATAACGATAGATCTCACTTATCCAGCAGCTAAAACGAATACAAAAACAGCATAATATCGCCTCAGGCTTATTCAACTAACAAAGCATAGAAGGTGTATGTGGTGACAGACGACTCAATGCGCTTGTCATCGTGAACAGGAAGACACAAGGTGAGAAAAAAACAATTTGCTATGCTCTGGCAAATGCCATTTCCTTAGTGGGTACGGTGAGATCAGCTGGCAAAGCTGCGAAGGTGGTACTTACGTCAGTTTTAAAATAACCTTTTTGTTAATAAAAGTATGTGAGGAGAGATTATCTACATCATTAGCTTTTTATTGTCCACTGCTAGACATAGGTTTCTCCTAATGCACAATGCTAATAACATTGCCTCATATGGAAAGGTTAGCCTTTGACAAAATAACGTATACTGAAATTTTATTGCTGTAGTGATTTTACCACTAGCCTCTTTGTTAAACTGTTATATGAGTCGAACTATGTTCATTCGATGGTGTGCACATGCTCGTGTTTTCTAGAATTTTAGTCGTGAAAATCGTGCTCTGGTTTTTGCTTATCGTTGTACGTGGACCAGTTTTGGCGCCAATAACGTGAAAAAAGTTGCCTCATTGCATTTGTTTACAAACTTGTGTATTTTCGAGTCTTAAGGATGCGCTCACAGAGCTATCTCTTCAGCTTCAGCTTCTTCTCACATTTTCATAATTATTGACAACTAGCTGACCTGACAGACGTTGTACTGTCTTAGAACTGTCAAACACGTAAAGTCAAAATTTTAAATCTTATTTTTTTACACCTTGGGTTACATTATTATTGGAGTTTTAGCGAGGATCCCTATCTTTTGAAAATATAATATAGTCTATGTCAACCGGGGATAGTGTAGCTTCCCAACAGTGAAAGAATTTTTCAAATCGGTTCAGTAGTTTCGGTGCCTATTCAATGCAAACAAACAAACAAACAATCAATCAAATCTTTCCTTTTTATAATATTATATATAGAAATCAAAATCAATTTTTACATAGATAAAAATCACTGATAGAGAGTTAAAAAAACGATTGGGCATTATGTTTAAAATAACATTACAACATTATAAATGGTATAATGCAAATTTTCTGCTGAAACTTTATTAGACTGTGGAGGATAAAGAAGTACAAAAATTCGATCTCTTCCGCCAAAATAAAACTTATTCATCTAAAATAACTTTAAAACGTTTGCAGTGTTATTCTTATAAGCCTGCCCATTCGTAATTTTTTATTCCCACGTAGCGAATTTTTATCCTTTAAAATGTAAAAAATATGTATTGTGTCTCTGGCTGGTGAGTTCGATATTAATGTGTAATAATGGTGGATTATATTTTTTGTATTTGTGAACGTGCGTAAGTGTGGGTCAGTGTTATAATGACAGGAATCTTCCTTTCGTGCTGTTTTCAAAACTCCATAGAAGCTTCTTGAGATGTCTCCACCACATTACTAGGGCTTGATTTGGACTTGACCGTGATTTATTTTCCTTGAGTTTAACCTATTTATTATAGGCTTGTAAGACGATATATTTTACATAAATTCTTGACACGTTAAAATACGCAATTCGTGCTACGCCAAAGTCCTGTCAGAAGTAAAAACGTGCGTTAATTTTTTTATATTTTTTTATATTTATTTATTCTGTGGCAAAAGGTAGATTATAATTATTGTATCATTATCTCCAGTGACTACATTAACATCACTGTGTTAAAATAATGTCATCATCATTAGCACGTCGTCATAGTAAACTTAAAAGTGTTAAAATTAACTTACAGGTGTGCATAAGTTACTTGGTATTATGACACACCTGTGTAAGTTTTTAGGATTTAATGATTCGATGTATTTATAAGGAAAACGTCAGTAAAACTTTCAAATCGGGCGGGAACTATAATTAACATAAAATTTATTTTTTTCGAAATTTTGTTTGTTCCAGTCCTACCTCAAAATCCGTGTATAAAACATCATATAAAATTCTTATTAAGGTTGTCTGGAAGAGATCGCTCTTAGCGATAAGGCCGCCAGTTGTTACACTAGTGTACCTTTTAAGAGTTTTTTGTCCTCTGTTCAAATTTTATGGTGTGAACAATAAAGAGTTAAGCAAACAATCAATCAATAATTTCTTCTTTGTAGTGGCATATTTTCTCAAAATGTTTGTGTTATGAGGTTTTTTGAAGTGTTTTTTTTAAAGATAATATTTATTAATATTTATAAGAAGTTGTTCACTTTGGTGGGTAGATAATTACCCTTACGAAACACGATATAGTTTTAGCTCAATCTATTATCTGCTAGATAAAGAAAAATCTTGCTCATAAACCTAGCTGATACAAAATCACAACCTTTGCAAGGTTATATTCCACTAGCTGCACTCCGGGGTTTCACCCGCGAGGTGATGAAAAATGGCGATGAAAACTATACCCATGCAAAAAATCAGGTTGATCCGTAGCTCTGTTGCTGCGTGAAAGAGGAACAAACAAACCAACAAGCTTTTCGCATTTATAATAATATATTAAGTATGATTACTCACGTCGAGTTGTGTAACACAGCGTTATTGACATCACTGCACATGTTTTACATAATTTTATCCCAACATAGACTCCCACGCTTGAAGGCACGGTAATTAGGAGCAGTCTTGAACCGGTGACCATGACACGCTGAGGAATTTACAGGTGGATATTATACCTGGTATTATCCTTTGACACTGCATAATAAGTATAAGCTTCAAGGTTTATTGTGACAAAGTGCTTAATGATGAGATGAATGGGCCTGGAGTAAGCCAAGTGCGAACCAAATGTACATTAAAGCGTTTTGTTCTATCTTAGATCTTGTCAACAAATTGAATTATGGCTTTGTGCATTTAAACTTATACGCAATTTCGGTTACTTGGATGGCATACCTTTTCCAGTTATTTTTATTTAAAAACCAAACTACTGAACCGATTTTGATATATTTTTATAGGATTGATTTGAAAGTACATATATCAATTCTAATTAAAAAGTTTATTTTTATTTTTATTGGTTTATGAATGACAGACTTCCGAGTAACGATTTGGTAGCCTTTTCCTTTTTTTGAAGTCAGTTAAAACAAGCGTATACCATTCAGGGATAGTGTACCTTTCTATCAGTGAAAGACTTTTCAGAACCGGTTTTGTAGTTCCAGACTTTACCTTTCACAAACACAAAGTTCACAAACTTTAACTCTTCATAATACTAAACGTAAAGGTCTACGTGTAGATAAGTATTCAGATTGATTTGTACCTTCAGTAGATATTTGAATTGAATGCAAATCATGCGTGACCGTAATAACCGCCCATAATAAACTTAATTTAAAACAAAGACAGCAGTTAATTTAGCTCAATTACAATAGGAACTAAATTAATAGAGTCACGACGACTTGAGACGTTGTAATAACGTGATTATAGTTCAGACGCTAAACAGAATCGGTACCCAAGAGTTGCTTCTATTTTATTATTCAGAATCAGATAATACTTA
Organism: Agriopis aurantiaria; assembly: GCA_914767915.1. Taxonomy (NCBI): domain Eukaryota; kingdom Metazoa; phylum Arthropoda; class Insecta; order Lepidoptera; family Geometridae; genus Agriopis; species Agriopis aurantiaria. The sequence goes on from OU611987.1 coordinate 5,647,107, forward strand.
TTGAGCAACTGATACATTATTACAGTTATTTGCAACTATTGTATTTATCAATCTACCTTTATCGGGCATTCAATATTTACATTTACAATCACGATCACCACCATCACCATCATCCCTTATACGTCGCCTGCTGAACAAAGGCCCCCCTCTTAGAGAGGGGTGCTGCCATAATTCCTACGCTTGGGAAGGCTTCAGGTTCGCAGTACGTAAATGGTATAGTTTTATTTGACACTAACTACTAGAGATCATAACTACATGACTAGAGGTCATAAGAAAAAAAAAACGTTTTGACATATTTTTGAAACTTATTGCATTTTACTAAAATCCTGTGCTAAAATCAAAACACGGCTTAGATCAAGGACTCTATCCCCCTTATTAATAAACGTGGAGTAGTCTTGGAATAGTTACGCCGTGTTTTGTCTTCTTCTCTCTTTCACATTTTGAACTCGATTGAAAGAGACAAAAGACGGAGTAACTATTCCAAGGCTACTCCACGTTTATTAATAAGGGGGTATATGTATTATGGTGTTGGAAAACAAAGTCAAATGTTGACACCATTTTAATTAGGTACTCAAAATTTATTTTGTATTTTGCATAAGAGTGTTTATTGTTTTTAACAGTAAATGTACCGCTTAGCTGCTATACAAACTTGGCCGATGTGCCGCAAGGATATTCAAGTTAATTTTGTTACTATATGGTGCGTCTACAATGTGGAGAGTCCTTGGATTGATTAAAAAAGATTTGAGTCAATAATTTGGAGGATTACTAGAAAAGTAAATGTTACTAATCTCGTTTTATTTACTTAACTTTTAACAATCCTGCTGTCACAAAATATAAGCTGAATTATTTGTTTCTTCTTTCAACAAGTGCTGTTTGTTATTTCTTATTATTATTATTGAAACAAAATGAAAAAGCGGTACCTTTCTCGTCTCTATTATTTCCGTTTACACTACAAAGATCCACTGATAAAATACAATAAATACAAATACCATAAGTATTATTTCTACAAATACCACAATACAAATACCAATACAATTATAATACAAATACCATGTATTTGTATTTATTGTATTTTATCAGTGGATATTTATAGTGTATGCAGAAATAATAGAGACGAGAAAGGTACCGCTTTAAACCTACCGTGTAGTAAACTATATAGAACTTCGTTATGAACTAATTTTAGCTCGTCGCAAACTCATACGATAGATAGGCATAGTTTAAAACTGAACCGAAATTAGTTTTAGATTCATAGGAGTAGTTTGGTGATGTCTTTGAACTGTTTTAGGAAGCGAGAATTATTGAATTATATTATGCTGTTTGTTTTATCGTGTTAATGTAAGTGATGTGTACCTGTACACACATGGATGTTGGATTGTGCAAACATTTAGGAAGCAAAATCTCCTAAAGTATATTTACCTTTTCCAGATTTTTTTAAGCATACTTTTTGACCAATTTATTAGATGTCACCGATTTAAATTGGACAAGTCGTCGTTTCTACGCATGTTTGTTTGACAATAACTTGCGTGTCGTTGATTTGATCACCATAAAAAGTTCTAGGCAGTTCCTTTTAATTAAAAAAAAAGTGTGAATATGGACAAAATCTGCCGAGGGATTATGACGAAGAGTTCCCGAGCTCACAGTTCGGGTTGAACAACTAGTTAGTATGGTTTTAGAAGAAGGAAAGAGAAGAACCATTTTCCCAATTTCCATAGGTTTAAATATATTTGTGTTTCTGTGTAGTTCTTACTACATAAGTACCTTAAGTGCGCAAATGACTGAAAGCCCCAGAATCGCAGGAACAGAATAGCATTTGTTTACTATTATACCTGTTCGACAAAAACTTGCATACTAATATCAAAATTGTAGACAAGTAGTCAATTCTAATATTTATATTTTTTTTAGTTTAAAGTTGAGCAAATTCGGTGTAGGTGTTTATGAACATACAGTGCACGCAAGTGCACAGTTCTGTTGATTATAATTATATTACTTTTGCTTTTCATACACTGCTTAGTCAAATTTCATCTCTGAATGGCGCGTGGTTTTATAACTGCGACAGACTATGTCATTTTGATAGTATCTATTCAAATGTTATAAACACCTATCGTTAAAAAGCTTTGATTGACACTTGAGTCGGTATGACTGATGTTAACATACCTACAGATAAGTAATAAAGCTTGTAGAATGTAGCTAGACAAACAATGAAACAATGGAAGGAATAATTAGACGCCTATGCCTGCTCATTTCCTTTCGAATTAGCTTCCGCGTACAAACATTGGTATAATTATAGCTTAGTAAAGTCTGCAGATTGTAATTTGAAAATCGTGGCATGTCATAAGTCATAACAGCGGGAATTAAAATATTCAGTTTGGTTTTGGTCCGTGATAATTTTTCAAGGAAGTTGGCAATCATTTTAAAAGTCTGTTTGAGGTTCAAACGAACAAATATTTGTAAAATATAGAGGCGTATAATTTTTTTCAATAGAATAAATTTTTTCGAATTCTTGAGTCTTGTTTTCCGATAATAGGCATTCGGAAAATTTTCAAAGTATCGTTTAAAAAAGTTGACCATAAATTGAGCTGATCGTGCGTTTGTATGTTTGCGAGTTTTTATTTTTATATATTTTTGTTTTTTATGACTTGATTACCGTCGATCCAATCTTCGTGCAAACAAAGAAATCGGAAATCGAAATCTGTCGAGGAGTTGTGAAGATAATAATTAAAGGTCGTGAAGTCACAGTGCGGTGTGAACAACTATGTTAAACTGCTTTCTTAATAAAAATCTGGGAAAATAACTTGGGAATATTTCGCTTCCTTTTTGTTTTAACTAGTAATATTTTGAAAGCATTTTGATTACCTATATACCGATGGAGAAGAAAGGTTCTGGAGTGGAGACCACGAAACGGAAGACGCAGCGTAGGTAGGCCTCCCACTAGATGGACCGACGACATTGTGAAAGTCACGGGCATCTAGAGGATACAAAAGGCAGGCTGTCGTTCAGTGTGGAGGTTAAAGGGAGGCCTATGTTCAGCAGTGGACGTCTTCTGGCTGATGATGATGAGCTAATCTCTTAACATATACCTTGCCATGAAAGTAATTTTCGACCAAGGTTCCTATTATTCAGACTTGAACCTACTAGTAGCAAGCATCAGTAACATAATATACGACAAAACACTCCGCCACATCGTAAACATGGCCAATGGCACAACAAACATAACTCAGACTGCCAAGTCAAATACACTGACTGCATTCAACTTAACCTAATAATTTGAACCTAAAGTCATTATAATAAAGTCTTATTTTGTTTGGTGATTGTAGATATGTCTTTGGACGTAGCATCTGCAATACATACTCTTGAGTAATGGCAAACAAGGGTGATATGGAAACTGAATGAGTACTTAGCAGTCCCTAGCGATATGAAGGGCATGAAGATTTTAATGATGTACGAATTGTAGGGGAAACTGTATTAAAAGACACTTTTTCAAGTGAAATCTCAGTTCAGAAATAAAACAAAGTACCTATTAAAAATGCATGCATTTAAGATATACTAGCAGCGTACCGCAGCTTCACTCGCTTTCTTACAGGAACCATGTTTTTATTAGATAAAAGCCTGTGTGTTAATATGTGGTAATAGCTACATCCATACAAAATTTCATTCATATTCAGATGTTACGAAGTTCAGAGCAGATAAATATGCATACATACAAACTTACGCATTTATAATATTAGTGTGAAAAAATCATTATTACTACGTTAGTATATTTATAGTTTTCTAAATACATCTATCTATATATATATATATATATATGAATGTATCCCTAATACCTTGGTCACGCCATAACTTGAGAACGACTTAACCAATTTTTTTTTTTTTTTTTAAGTTTTCTAATATGTACTTTGTAGAAGTTTCATTTGAAAAGATTTTTTTTTTTTAAATTGCAGAAAACTTTATTTCTGAAAACTTAACGACGATTTTTACTCGCGGGTTAAAGTTTAATACAAATCAGAGGAGCAGATTAGAAAAATAATAACATTAAAAGAAAACCAAAAGCCTATTACTTCGTAAATACAGACAAATCTAACGACACTTCGCATTTCGAAGCCTGTGATTTCTATGGCCAATGCCATTTATTTTTAACATAGAGGCATACAAATGTTCACTATAATGTGTTCGGTATACTTAGGTAAACACGAATCTGGACGTCTTCAAGTCGAGAGTGAATCGGGTTCTTCTAGGCAAGCGTGCTCCATCGTAGACTGCATCGTCGCTTAACATCAGGCGAGATAAGGGCCAAGCGCAAACCTATAATTATATTATTTAAAAAAAAACTATTAATCTCTTTGTTCGGTAGATATGTAAAATCAATGACGATTATCTTTGTGTAAAATACATAGTCAAATTACTTCGTGATCGTAACAAAGCTCAAATGAAGTTACTCACAAAACATCATTCCCTTTCAAGGTGTTAACCTTGCATGTAGCTTAATAAGCTAATAACCAATCATCACTGAATAAAAGTATCAATTACCACATTTACTACCCATTAGTTTATTTCCATGGGAAGCTATTAAACAGTTTAGACGTTGCTTTTAAAACAGCAATTATAAACATTTCGATATCTACAACAAAGGGGCCAATTTCCTTAACTCTAGCGACTGTCTATACGAGCGTTTTTATTAGAATGCGAATACTTTACTGTCGTTACTTCATACAAATCGTAGTGAGCCTTCATAATCATCATTTCAGCCATAGGACGTCCACTGCTGGATATAGGCCTCCCCCGTCGATGTCCAAAATGGCCGGCTGAAAGCGGTCTGCATCCAGCGTTTCCCTGCGCTCTCTTTTAGGTCGTCTGTCCATCTTGTAGTGGATGTCCTACGCTGAGCTTACCGGTCCGTGGTCTCCATTCGAGATTTTTTGGCCCCATCGGCCAAGTGTTCTGCTTGCTATATGCTCTGCCCACTGCCACTGCAACTTGCTAATCCGGTGGGCTATGTCGGTAACTTTCATTCGTCTACGGATCTCCTTATTTCTGATTCTGTAGTTAACCTAAACGCGATCGAATAGGTAACCAATATTGTAAAAACTCTACACTATATAGGCTGATATTTTTGGAATATGGTCACCCTATGCGCTCCACTGACAGTTTTTTTATAAGAATTCGTTGCAGTTTTATCGTGCGTGAAAACGGCTTCTGTTAGTACTTGCGTACTACAACACACTCTAATCAATTACTATTCTATTATAAATGATTATTCTTTTGTACATGGGCGTTTTCCTTGACAAGTCAGCAGTAGATATATTAAAGGAACCCGGGGCAGGAAACAGTTTAAGCTACTAATTACTCCATCGATCTTAGAATTGATTTCTTGAAACCATTTATCAATTACAATATTTTTTGGTAATTATATATCGTAGTGTACAAAGTTTTGCTTTAGATATCGTGACATGAACATGTTATTAATACGCATCAATCATTTTATATTTGTAAGATTTATTTGTCTCTACGTATAGCATATTTAGTACAGGATGTGCCCTGTGGTTTCACCCACGTAGATATTTTCATATGAACCGTCAATATTTCAAGGTTAAAAAGTATCCTATGCAGCAATGACAATACACTTGACTGCTCATCCTTAACCCCGCATAAGCCAAGGTTCTAAACATTTCAACCTTTACTATTTCGAGCGGGGTCAATACTAGGCGCGAATTGAGTAAATGACTTTTGATTCTCCAATCACAAGCATCGAGTCGCGTCGAGCCTCCAATCACAAGCTGCCCCCCGCAACCGACGTGGCATTATTTTACAAAAGGGAATTTTGACTACATGCGCGATCTTGTTATATTATTATCTTTGCTATGCAGTGACATAGTGCTGATGCTAGACCTTGACGGGCACAAGCCGTGACTCGTACGAGATGTGGACGCAGCACGGATTTAAAAGTTCAGGTACATTATTTACACAGAGCAGTCCATGCTACACCGTGTGTCGCCCGCGTCCCGGACGAGGTTCGGCCGTGCCCCGGCACCTACGCCTTCATATAAAATGTTTGTGAAGTTTAAGTCCGTGCCTCGTACGGGTCACGTGCCCGCCACGGTCTAGCATAAATCATCATTTTTTATCTATGGAAAAAAAAACTTTACACTAAACAACACGTCTGTCAATCGAATGTTTTGTTGCTGCGTAAAAGAGGAACAAACAAATAAACCAAAAAACCGACCGAATTCGTTTGTCTACGGATCTCCACATTTCTGATTCGATCTCGTAGAGAAACCCGAGTATAGCCCTCTTCATAGCTCGATGTTCGACTTTGAGCTTGCTTCTGAGGCCCATAGTGAAAGACCACGTTTCAGTGCGTTATGTCATAATTTTTTATAGGATGTCAAGTTAAATGCTAGTTATGCAGTCGGGTAAAAAAGGTTCTACATTTGATTCAAGCAAAACAATAGCACCAATCAACTATTGACATTAATGAACTGAGCAAAACGGTTGATCAAACACTAAATACCTACAATTGATAATTAGCACAGGATATTACTCGGCTATCTCTGAATCGATACTTTTTGCTCTATATCTGATAATGAGATATGCAAATTGAACTATTGGTTGATAATGTCGTGTGAATGCAATTAATATCATAATTACATAACTTATGTGTCATCTGTATAATTATTATGTACGTTAATTCTTGTACTAATATCAATTATGTAGTAGTTAGTTATAAGGACATAGAATTACTTAGTTAGACAGTTTTGTTTATTTTATTGAAATAGATTCGTCAACAGACCGTATGCCATTTAGCTTAGAGTATAATCAATTTCCGTCTCGTCCAAGATACCACAGTGCCTAAAGACAAGGGTCTGTGACCAGTGTGTGTTAACTGTTGGCCTTTTGGAAAAACTCAGAGTCACACAGCGGGCAATGGAGAGAGCTATGCTCGGAGTTTCTTTGCGCGATAGAATCCGAAACGTAGATATTCGCCAAAGAACCAGAGTCACTGACATAGCTGTTAAAATTTGCAAGTTGAAGTGGCAATGGGCAGGCCATATCGCTCGAAGAACCGATAACCGATGGAAAAGAAAGATTTTTGAGTGGAGGCCACGAACCGGAAGATGCAGCGTAGGTAGGCCTTCCACTAGATGGACTGACGACATAGTGAGAGTCGCTGGCATCCAGTGGATGCAAAAGGCAGGCTGTCGTTCAGTGTGGAGGTTAAAGGAGGAGACCAATGTTCAGCAGTGGACGTATTCTGGCTGCTGCTGCTGATGATGATGATGATAGTCAATTTAATTTTTTCAGCATAATTAGCAATGCATTATAAATATAAAGTGCAATAGGGTAATTGACTGTATTAAAAATATGATTCATGACGGGGTAATCCATTTTTATTATTATTATAACATTACAAAAAAACTAAAAAATAATTTTCTGATTTTCAGTAATGTACAAAATATTTTTATTGGTCACGTGACTTGATTGCAATTTAAGAATGTCCTTATTACGTCACAGAAAGTAAAAGAGGCAACAACTGTATGACGAAACTTACTATGAGAGAACTGGCTGTCAAATGAGACTAGGAAACCACTGATATTTTCTACAGTTATAATATAATTATGATCACCAAAGGGAGCTCCATTAACAACCTAATCACGGTAATTTATAACTGTAGGAAACAACCGTGATAGTTTAACAGTGTTTTACTGGAATTTCCCTCTATTTTTTTTACGGGTGAACTTTTTAGCCACAGGATTATTACTAATTAAGTTAAAACTTCCTTGCTCGTATAACCGCTGTAGAAAACAATGTCTGCAATGTATTTAATGCTGCTTACATCTGTTGTCATGCGGAACGTAATAAAAGCTCCATAAAAACAACAACCACAAAACAACTGTTCAAATTCTGTGACACAACGCAAAGTGACAACGACGTTGTTTGACCGCTGAAGCGTATGAAACGCGGTCAAACATCCGCCCGCGTTTTACGAGCGTGGTGGACACGATTAATTGCTTAGAATTATTAGAAGTGAATATTTACAAAAAATTGTAAGATGGAACTTTAATATGTCAATTGTGTCAATTTTTGTTAATGAACAACAGTACTTTTAAACGCGCCAATTTTTACAACTCTATAATACCATGCCAGCAAAATTCAAATATAATTTTTGACTGACTGTTATCTCCTTGTTTGCGATGTTAGAAATTATTCTTATAAAACCAAATAAAATTACTAATTATTTATTAATAACTTTTTTAAACAAGATTTTTCGTATTTTTCTCAGCAAACCCATTTGATTCCCATGTCATGGGGGTGAATAAAAAATAACAGGTCCGCCATATTTGGGAGTCCAACATATTGGATTAAGAATGATGTCATTTATGCAACCATTCATTATGTTATCCAAACTAAACGTGTATGCAAAATTTCAGCTTGTTTGGTTAGGGATAAATGTTTAAAACTCAGTTGCATGATATGACCCACACTAATAAGGCAAGTTAAATAAATGTTTGTGAAAACTAAAGATGATAAAAAATCTGAAATTGTTCCTGCTTAATCAATAGATGGCGGTAAAATCACAACTAAATCAAAGATATATTATTATGAAAAATATAGGCCCATATTTTCTTGTGGACTTTACTCAGTCGGAAGCGAGTGAATTTATTATACTGGCGCTTAAAACTTACTTAGAAAGGATGGCCCTGAAAAGCTCTCATATTTCAGATTTTTACAGCACACGAAATAGGTACCTACTAAAATGCAGCATTTCATGCACTATGACGACATATTTGGCACAGTGGTAGTATGTCTACCTCATGAGTCGAAGGTTAGATTCTCAGCCGGGCAGATGTTTGAATTATGATTTTACTCTGGTGTGAGTTGTCCTTAGTGTGTGCTACATGAAAACCCTGACATAGGTAATTCTAGTGGGGAGCTATGAGTATGAAACGCTATTAATTTATCTACTACTAGTTAAATTCCACGGTTTACCCGCAATTAGCAATTTTCTCGGGGGAAAAGTACCCTATGACCGTCCTCTTGATGCACACAATCACACTGCCAAAGATCAGCTTAGCCGTATACCCGTGAAAAACGAACAAACATACATACAGCGAGACAAGGTTACTTTTGGTGTTATAATATTAGTTAGTATTAGGATTGAAACACTTTTTGGTAAAAAAAAAACCAGGATACGTAACACAATCAGCAGAAGTCAATTTATTTTTTATTCAATTAATTAAGCCAAAATTTTAATTTGTAACCCTTGATTGGCACGATAATTTCTAACGCACATGTAAACACACTTTATCGATAGATTAATTAGAGCAGCGTTATAATTAAAGTTTGGACAAAAACACTCCATCATATTTGATAACATCAACTCGCCTGTTATGGTTTTGACACTGGCTCGCTACCGATTGTAATCTTGATAGTCCAGGTTGTATTTTTAGAAGGAAGGTAAATATTTTGTTACATAACACTGCTAAAGGTTACATAGCAACTGTTGTTTATTCTGCTAAAGGTTAATGTTTATAAGTGAAGTGGCTTTATCCATCGTGTCAATAGAACAATGTGGAAGTTTGGTTTTTGTTTGATATTCTACAATGAACTTATTTTCAAAGAAGGAGCATGAAACGATGGAACCATAGCATGATAAGTAGGTATTGTATTGTAGGATCTTGCGTATGAAATAAAAGATGTTTTCTGGTGTGATTATTATCGCATAACTATCGCTCGAAATCACCTGTTCACAAGGCCATGCTTATGTTATAAACCGATGTTACTCGGTTCATTATAGCCTGTACCCATTGTCTTAACTGTCAAAACTAACATGTAGTTGCTCAGGTCATTTCATAAGTCCGTACTATAAAGTTGGGTTCAATAGCAACCTAAAGATAAGTATAGAATCCAGATAGATTAACTGTGAAACGGTGTGTGAGGCCTTCAATAATAAAACTAAACTATCTATAAGGACTATAGGTTAGATATAATCTAGTCTTACAAATAGGCTTGTCCTTATTTATTTATTTATTTTTATTACTTCATAATAAATATTATGCTGGTCATAAATAGAGCCCATTAACATAAAAAAAATATTCAAAAATATATATGTATTACTACAGTATAGCACAGTAATATAAGTATTTGAATTTCATGCTAGACAGAGAGTGCACTAAATAGCACATTATGACGTCAAGCAGCGCATACAAATGCTATACTAACACATGCTTTACGAGAGAGGGACAGAGCACCCGCTCTCTATCCCCACCAAAAACTTTAACGCTTATAATATACCTAAGCTGATTATAATACGGGATGTAAGGGGAACACTCTCGAAGCCAAAAGAAGGTAATTGTACTCATCATTATGAACAGCTTTTACTATGGGACCAGCCCTGAAAACGCGAAAAAAATATCAGCTGTTCTATAGAAAACGGTCATTGACACTCGACAAAATGTATGGAACAGCAGATTTTTTTCCGCGATTTTAGGATTGGTCTCATGTTCATAATGATGAGTACAATTACCTTCTTTTGTCTTTGAGAGTGTTACCCTCACACCCTCTATAATGTATCAGCCATTGTAAACTTGGAGCGCTTTGATTCCACTTTTATTATGCGAACTGCTAGTCTGTGGAATGCGCTGCCTGAATGTTCCCCGATAGCTACAATCTATGTCTTCAAATCACAAATGAAGTGGTTTCTTCTAGGCAAGCGTGCTCCACCGTAGACCGCATCATCGCTTTACATCAGGCGAGTTGACGGTCATACGCAAGCCTATTAATAAATAATGATAACCCGTTGGTCCAGTTGGTAGTGAACCTGCCTTCTGCGCTTGGGGGCGTGGGTTCGATTCCCACCTAGGACAAACATTCATGTGATGAACATTTGTATTTGTTCTATATCTGGGTGTTTATATCTATTAAAGTATGTATTTAAAACTATATATATGTATGTATATCAGTCTCTGGCAGCCATATCACAAGCTTTGCTTAGTTTGGGGTCAGATGACCGCGTGTGCAAAAATGTCGCGAATATTTATTTTATTTTATAAATAAAAAAAATAAAAAAATGGCAGTATGTGTAAAATATATTTGGTTATATTCACCGCTTAGCCTGCTATTTGTATTAATGAAAATTAGGATACAATCCTATTCTCTATCGGACTATTATGAAACGTTATCTTTTTTTGAAATAACAGTTTCACTTTATCTGTAAATCTAAATAGCCTTACATTGTATTTAAACAACTGTATTCAGAAATAAACCTATACTTTGTCTCGGTTTATATTCAAAGCTTATAAACTTAAATCGTTCTTTTATTGGCGGCTCGAGCAGTCCTAACGTAGGTATTGGTTAGGAGCAAAATCCTCTCAATTCCAATAGCGCATTAATCTAGATAACTGTGAAAGTTCTTTCTGTTTTTATTACAGTCTGTAAAAAATAATGGCTGAATTGTTACTGAATAATAAAATATGAAAATGCAAAAGTCTCTACAAGTGGAATTATTTTCTGAAAATTCCTGTGACTTAGCAAACTAGCGGTCCGCCCCAGCTTCGCACGGGTATAGATTATAGCCTATGTCACCCGGGGAAAGTGGGGCTTCCCAGCAGTGAAAGAATTTTTCAAATCGGTTCAGTAGTTTCGGAGCCTATTCAATGCAAACAAACAGACAATCTAATCTTTCCTCGTTATAATATTAGTATAGACAACAATAAATCAGTATCTTTTACCCCGACGCAAAAAGAAAGGTGTTATAAGTTTAATATGTGTGAATGTGTAATGTGTATTTATGTATATCTGTAGCTTTCAAACGGCTGAAAAACTTTTTATGATAGGTGACGATCGACAGTGTTCTTAGCTATCATCAAGAAAATCAGACCTTTTATCGAGAGTTAAATTTTTTTAATTTACACTTGTCTTCTATACCTTGGTCATTATGTTGTTACTGAGCGTCATAATAATCGGAATAGCTTATAATCTAAAAAAAAATATCATGCGATCATTTCCCTTGCATATATCTTGTTGTTATAAGCTACTAGCTAGCTGACCCGACAGACATTGTCCTATCTTAGAACTGTCAAACGCGCGAAACGTCGTTTAGTTTTCTGAATTTTTCCAATTTCTCCTACAAAGAATTAGATAACTTAAAAAAAAAATGAAATCGGTATAGTCGTTCTCAAGTTATGGCGTGACCGAGGTAAATAAGGATTCATTTATATATTATGTATTTGACATCATTTATGGTGTCCTAGTCAAGATATCGGGATCCAATCCAAACAACCGAACCCCAGGGCTCGGCCTGGGGCGTACTACTTTTATAATATTCATACGCAAGTTGTCCAACCTGGAAGTTACATCCGACAACGGGTAATCAGGGCTGCCTCAGTTTCCTTTAGCTATGCATCGTTTTATCACATTACGTATTCACGGCCCCCTTGAGAAAGCAGTTCGTAAGTGGTCAGCACTACGCTGAGTTAAATGTTTCTAGATGCGCCATCCATTTTTATTTGTAATCTATCATAATTATTATACTACTTACTACTATCATACTTATACTTTATTAATATTATAAATGCGAAAGTGTGTTTGTTTGTTTGTTACTCATTCACGCAGCAACAGAACAACTGATCGACCTGATTTTTTGCATGGGTATAGTTCAAGGGCTGGAAAGTGACATAGGCTACTTTTCATCATCATCGTCATCATCATCATTTTTCATCACTACGCAGGTGAAACCGCGGGGCGCAGCTAGAATAATATTATAAATGCGAAAAGTTTGTTGGTTTGTTTGTTCCTCTTTCACGCAGCAACAGAACAACGGATCGACATGATTTTTTTGCATGGATATATTTCAAGGGCTGGAAGTGACATTGGCTTCTTTTCATCGTCATCATCATCATCACCATTTTTCATCACTCACTCACCCGCGTGTGAAACGCGGGGCGCAGCTAGTAAAATAATAAAATCTAGTATCATTCAAATTACGGGGTTACGCGAAAAAGGGGTCAATAATATTTATAATTTTAAACAACCCAGATATCGCTAAAAAAATAATGTTCCAGAGAAAACGGTCATTCCCATTCGACAAAATGTATGGTATAGCTGATATTTTTCCGCGATTTCGGGCTTGGTCTTTTATTATAAGTTGTTCATAATGATGACTATAACGGGCTCTTTTCTGTTTAGTACACCCTTTCCGCGTCACCCCATATGAATCATACACCTAATTACAAAAATACATCATTTTAAATAACCACAATTTATTCATGAAAGCGTTTCTATTTATTTAATCATTAAATCCAGTAAACGTCACCTATACAATTGTAATAATAGAGTTAACACGATTTTTGCACTTTCTCATGAGAGTAATACTTGAATTTTCGATTAGTCTCAAGTCATGACTTAAAATCTAACGTCCAGGTAAGGTTAGATGTTATTTAAGTTCTTATAGAAAAGTTCCATTTATACTTAAATTGTCACTTCCACTGATAACTTTATTCGCGCACAAGGGAGTAAACAGTACCATTTTAGCGCAGCGCTCCCACTGTTGATGGTGTTTCATTACAGCGGACTCTGCAAATGCATCTGGTCCCGAGATAATCGTGCAGCTTAGGAGAATCGGAAAACAATACTGTCCTGCAATCCCGAGATTATGTTGTTTTGTGCAGCAATGTTGTTATTTTGCTATCGTGTCAGGTTTATTTTCGTGGATAAACATGTTGAAATTCATAGTCAGAAATTGAATGAATAAGCCATGGTGGTCGAGCTGTAGCATGTGCGCTTTACAGTCTGACGGCACCTGGTTTGAACCTAGCTCCTGCACCAATGACTTATTTAGTACCGAAATAAATTAGGTGCATCGATGCCGTCGCTCAAAAACGGTGAAGGAAATCATCGTGAGGAAACCGGTATGTCTAAGAACCTCTAAAGTTCAAAAACATACATTCACCAACATGCACTGTGCCAGCATGGTGGATTATAGCCCATCCTCTTTCTCTGAGAGAATGCCTGAGTTCCAGCAGTGCGAACATGATAGGCTGAAATGATGATGTTGAGTCAGAAATTGTAGAGTAGGTATGTAATAAAATATGATGTCTTTTATGTAATCACCCACGTCTTCGGTTTCAAAATCTACACTAAAATTAAACAAAACAGGGTGTATCTCTAGACTACGGGAGTCTAGGATATAATAGTACTTATCATTAAAAACACCTTTTACTATGAGACCAAGCCTGAATCGTGAAAAAAACCCAGCTGTTCTGTATAAAATGTCATTATCACTCAACGTATAATGCATGTGAAAGTTAAACTCGTTTGTAATGATGAGTACATTGATATCAAACATGTCCGTTATCTAGAGTCACACCCTATACACACATGTAGTATCTATATAAAACAAGGGAAAATGTTATAGTTTGTTTGAGTGTTATAGCAACATACATTACTGATTTTTTTTTGTAAAATTCTAACTTAAAAAAATTAGAACCGGACATGTGTAGAACTCGTGCTCTGAGGGTTCCGATGGATGGAACCCTCAGAGCACGAGTACAAACAAAAAAAAAGTTGAAATATTAAAAGTCAAACTTAACTTTGTAGTCGATAATAAGGTTATTCCATACATTTCAACTACAAAATGTAAGTTTGTAACAGCAAAGCAATTATTTTTAAATGATATAAATTCAAATTTAAAACTTTCGGATTTATTCCTTCATATGTGCTAGAAGACCTTGCCTCTTGCGAAATTTCATGATTCTAGGTCAACGGGAAGTACCATATAGGTTTTGATTCCCTTATAAAAACGCAAAATATGCGACATAAACATTATCTTTTGATCGCGTAAACTTACAAGTTTGATTGTTTCACAGATGAAAGAAACCGTAGATGTGAGTATTTGATATAAATTTCAATTTGATATCTTTTACACGTTCTTGAGAAAAAGGGTCTTGACTGGTGGACAGATGGACAGACGGACAATAAAGTGATCCTATAAGGGCTCCGTTTTTTCTTTTTGAGGTACGAAACCCTAAACACGTTTAAAATTATGTCACGAAACGCTATAATAACGCAAAGATATTTTGTCATCATTGTTGTAGCGATACCTAAAATTATAAAAAGCATTGTCAGCTTCAGTAATTACATCCTTAGCATAATACGATATGCAGCTATCTTGTAGCAAAATGTCTGAAACTTGGCATCCCAACTATATGAATGACGGGCTCGTTATCTCGCTTCGCCCATCACATGTTACCTGAGATCTATTATGATGTTACAAGTTTCCAAAACCATCTGCTCCCGACTCTGTAGGGTCTGATCTATCGCCCATTTAACAGGCACATACACGAGCTAGCTGATATGGTAAGATGTACCCGTACAGTGCGTGACATAAAATATGTGCTACATGGCAAGTATGTACAATTTAGGCAATGTTAGCCAAACTAATAGTTTACTCAGAACTTCCAGAAGGTAAGCGGGAAAGCACAGGCTAGTTTCTGAGATATAACGACGTCTTGAAGAGGCACATAAAGGGGCAAAGCCCACGGGATTGAGCCCTCCACATGGGAAGAACAAGCCAGCAGCCGTACTGATTGGAGGCAATCGGTGCAAAAAAAGGTATACTCATTTGAAGACTAACGAAAGCGCAATCTAGACCTCAAAAGCAAACTGCCTTCTAATATTACTAGCAATTATCTAAATAGCGCCCTCACACAGCAATTTTTTCAAAATGTTTACTGCCAAAATTGGTTATATTAGCCATGTGGGAACGCACCAAGTATAACCGAATTTATTAAAAGCAGTCGCCGTGGCCAAAATCAGCCTTGAATACATCATCGTCATTGCACATTTGATCGACAACTAGGTGCGCTTTGTGGTTTCATCCGCGTGTACATTTTTAGGCCTATATTTAATGAGATAAAAGTACCTTTATATCCAATCTCCCTCCAACTATACTATGGAATAAATTACGTTGATCGTGGTGCGTGAAAGAAAACACACACACTTTCGCATTTATAATATTAGTATGATCAGCAATAACCACTATTTAAAGAGGTAGTGGTCTGGGTTTTGAATTATTTTGTGTATATAAATGTAACTTGCATTTAAATCCAAGAATCTGTTGTAATTGTGTTATCCCTTAACCTCAATTATTCCCAATCTCATTTCTGTGATTCAAGCCTTCTCCACAGATGAATCTCAGCGTTCACGTCTTCTGTCACCGCCCCGCAGTTTGTATATAGGTTTCAGTTTTTTTCACGTATGAAAGTTTAAAGGTAACCCTCATAATCATTATTATCAGTCTATCTTGGGGAAGCAGCGTTGCAGCGACAATAACGTGATGATATTTTAATATACACAATCATTTGTACCAGTATTTCAACATTCTTGCCGATTGATAGCGCTTTGCCTCGCTGGTGCATGCGAAGGTGAGCAATTGTGTGTTTTGTGTGGGTGTCTTTTTACAAACTATGCTGGCCTCACCAACATCCCGCCCGCGCCGTCCCTGTCACCTAAAGAACTAAACAATTAAATTAGCCTTTTACCACGTGCCATAACTTTGCGCAGACACTATAAACGTATGACACCTGATACACACTAGCTTTATGTACCCTATTTACGTATAAAGGGTTTATCTATTGATAGCGACATCATGCATTTCTGCGGGCTTATTCATAATAGGGTAAAAGCTAAAGCTGCTGTTTGCGTAAATTTCTATTGGATTTAGTTGATAATGTGCTCGGAAGCTGCGGTGACAGGTGCGGCACTAAAATTGGATGTTGGTATTACGCTGAATACATGGCGTGTCACGTGTAATATTAACTAGCAAACCTAATTAAACTGTCTAAATAGAGAACCCTGAGAGATTATTATGGCAGATTTACTTTGGCTTGTTTGTATAAATTTGAATGACTAGACGAGAAAGTTCGCAATCTCAGTTGCAGTACAAAATTTGGTAAGTGCATCACAATTCCGTGTCTCGAAATATGAGCTGGCAAAAATTGTAAGCCATATAGTTTTTAAATATTAAGCCAGCTACAAACAGATCCTCACGGCTATGTATCTTTATATGGATTACCAAACATATTAACAAGTAGACGCTATACTGCGTGGAAGTGTGGCGTTCGAAGCCAGCCACGGCTGCACCAGCTGAGTAAATTTGGTGCCACGTAAGTTACGATTCCTCTGCCGCTCATCCGTTTCGCTCTCTCACTCTATGGCGTGGCGTAGCGTAGGTCAGCTATCAGCGTGTGACATCATCACAACACTGAAACCACGTAACCTTCTCCACTCACCTGCTTCCACCCGCTCTCTACCGTTAGCGCGGCGTAGCGTAAATCAACCAGCAATATGTGACATCATCACAACATTGGACCTCAAAGCTCTCATGTAAATGTTAGGTGTGTTTGTTGTACGCAGCAGTCTGTGGCCGGCTTTACCTTAAGCATTTTTAAATAGTATGAATTCTTGTCCTTAGGGTGTTAAATTATCCAGTAAAATCATGCATACAAATTATCGCTTATATAGTAAAAAGCTATCATAACTAAAAGCTTAACTAAAAGTACCTAAGCAACGGTTATATGCCAGTGGAACTAAAAACAAGACTAAGACAGTGAATAGACCAGTGAGGAGTAATAATAGAGTCGTTATAGGCGAATAGCACGGCTTTAAAAACTGACTAAACGCAGCACATATACATACGCATGTATAATATGTGCATTTTGTGAATTTCCCACTTTATTTCTTTGCGAAACTTTCAAGTCCCATATTTTAACATTGACTTGTATCTAAGGTATGTAGTAATTAAAAGCTTTACAACGCAAATTCGGTTTGCAACATGTAGCAGCTCGCAGCCAGACTACATAAAATAAAATCCCCTCCTATCTCCACTTGAATTTTCCGCTCATCTAAAAGTCGTTCACCTGAGAGTAAGCAGCATACACTAATAGCTTGTCTAGCAGACCCTGAAGGTTCGTGCTACAATTTGTTTTCACGATATAAGGTTGTAAGTACAGTTAGGGTCTATATTATCATTGTTTAGTATTACGTAGTTAAAACTCATAAAATTGTGAGAAAGGCGCGGACCATACAACAATGACAGTTATATTTTGTGGTATGATGGCATTTGACCAAATAATACTATTTCCTACTGAATTTATTACCAACAACGAGGCATTTTTTTATAAGCTTTTATTCAACTTGCCCTGTTAGTTAGTATGTATCGTATGTTCTTCCAACAGATTGTTAGACTAGTTATACTCAACCGATTGCATACTTATGTAAGTTTGGTGAAAATGGAATGTTAACAAAATATATCATGATCATCATCATTTCAGCCGTGACGTCCACAAAAGGGCCGGTTGGGAGCGGCCTGCATCCAGCGTTTCCCTGCGGTCTCTTTTAAGTCGTCTGTCCATATTGTGGGTGGACAACAAAATATATGAAACAGCTGAATTTTTTGCTAAAGTTGTAGAACAAAATTTATTTGTTTTGACTTATTGAAGAGGATTAAGTGGATGCTATCTGATTACCAGTAACCCTGTATCCTCAATAAAGAGCAGCTACGCTTTAGTAATCGCTAAGTAATTCCGTAGTTAGGATGCTCTAGGGCGGAAATTTATCATTTAAGCCCCGACTCCGGTTTTACGACATTGACGTGCCTAACCAACTGAGGACCACGCTGCCCAGGCTTTCTTCGTCCTGATATATAAAGCCTTAAATTACTAAGAAGCCGATAAAGGTTTATAGCTTTTGCAGCCAGCTCACGACACATTAGTCTTTATATCTATAGAAAATAAGACCCATTTCTTCTTGGTAATATGTTTTGTGACTGCGCTGTTTAGTTTGGTAAGCTTGCAATATAGCGATCAAGGCATATACGGGTTACGACATGTCTTAAACTAGCTTTGTTGCTTTCAACGATATTCTTTAGCACGGCTGTAAAATTCAAGTTCGGATCTGCTATCATCATGCTATTGTAGTTGAGACTCTTTATTCATCTAAATATTCTTCGGGTGAGTGAATTTTATTTGCACTTTATTTTATCTAGAGGTTTTGATATTTGTAGTTTGGCTAACATTTTTGTGGCAATTGTACGTACATTAGTTATATTAACGTAACTGTTAAGTAGTTTATAATTATATCTTAATGACTGAACTCGGCGCCTAATTTTCACACAACTTCATCATAAACAGTAACACTTTTTAGTTTTATATTGTTATTCTACTGACTGATTTCACTTATTGAAGATTAATGTAGGAAACAGAGAAAAAAATATTTTTTTGTCACTTTTTGTCTTTTTAGGGTTCCGTACCTCAAAAGGAAAAAACGAAACCCTTATAGGATCACTTCGTTGTCCGTCTGTCTGTCTGTCCGTCTGTATGTCTGTCTGTCTGTCCGTCTGTCAAGACTCTTTTACTCAAGAACGCGTAAAGGTATCAAGTTGAAATTTATATTAAATACCCCAAGTATTTAAATGCAAGTAAATTGTTTTTAGGGTTCCGTACCTCAAAAGGAAAAAACGGAACCCTTATAGGATCACTTCGTTGTCCGTCTGTCTGTCCGTCTGTCCGTCTGTCAAGACCCTTTTTCTCAAGAACGCGTAAAGGTATCAAGTTGAAATGTATACTAAATATTTGAGTCTACGGTTACTTTCGGCTGTAAAAAATAAAAGTTGTAAGTCAACGCAATCAAAAGATATGAACGTTTATGTCGCATATTTTGCGATTTCACAGGGGAATCAAAACCTATAGGGTACTTCCCGTTGACCTAGAATCATTAAATTTGGCAAGAGGCAAGGTCTCATAGCACATATATAGGAATAAATCCGAAAGTTATAAATTTGAAGTTATATCATTTAAAAATAATGATTTTGCTATTACAACCTTACAGTTTGTAGTTGAAATGTATCGAAGAACCTTATTGTCAACTACAAACTGAAGTTTGTCTTTCAATATTTCAACTTCAGTTAGTTTATTTTTTTTGGACTCGCGTTTTGAGTTTTCCGTCCATCGGAACCCTCAGAGCACGAGTCCTACTCGTATTTGCCTGGTTTTTTTTTTGTTATGGATAGTTTTATTGCACCAGACGCATCACAAATACGTTGCCGACATTTCAAGACTCTATTAACTCGCTTTTTGAAGAACCCCATATTGTAGCTTCTAGGAAACACTACGGAAGGTAGCCCATTCCACATTTTTCAGGTGTGAGGCCAGAAACATTATATGTGAATCGCACAGTGTGTGATTTCCACTGATATATGATAAGTGGATGAGCTTTCAGGCGGCGGTGGCGAAGAAAAATGGTAAAACCAAACAAACCAATACATCAAACATTTCTTAACTTTTGGTTTCGTATAAGGTTATCTTGCTTTGAGCTCTTAATTTATATGATTAAAGCATAATGTATGACCCTAAAATATGTAACCACATTAGCGAAGGTTTTAGTTTAGAATACTGTTTTAAACTATCACGGTTATTCACTAAAGTTATATGATTATTTACGGGATATTTACCGTGGTAAGGTTGTGGACAGTCTTCCCGTGAACATTGTGCATGTAACTACGCCGAAATATCGGGAGCTCATTCCACAACCTTACCACGGTAAATATCCCGTAAATAATCATATAACTTTAGTTTAGAATGTATTATGAATCTTATATTACTAAGCTCAAAGTTACATATTCGTGTAACAAATAAATTCCTTACAAATTGTTTTATAACTGAAATTCAGTATTAACTTTCCTCAAATGAGAACGTGAAAATCTCAAGTCCCAGGCAAAATTGAATATAAAAGGTTTAGAATTAAGTGTTGCTTAGCTTAAACCATACAAAAGACAGAATGAGGTTTCATCCATTAAAAATTAACTAGCTTTGTACCGCAACTTTTGCAATCTTTAGGTACCTTAGTTAAGGAAATTAATTTTATTCTTTGAGAAAGTAAAATCTTAAGCCATAATTGAGTAAGAGCCCTTTAGCCTAGAAAATATTTAACCTACATTTGAGCCTTGAGATCTACCAATATCAAGTAGTTTAAAAAACATTATAACCTTGTACGTATTGCCTTGTACAAGGGTAAGGGACAATACACTTACGAATTTTTGTAAGTAACTTCTGCACATCATGACATAATTTTTTTGTTTCACGACTTTTCTCAAAACCAATAAATTACAAAAATTTATTTTTTTTACTTTTAAGTTTATGTTGTAAATATACCTTTTTAAATCCATGTCATCACAGCACGTCGTTTAACGCCGTGTAAATGCTATTGTTTATCACTATTTTAAGTCCATTGTTTTATTATATGGATGTTTTTTTAATTTATTTAAAGTCCTAGAACAAAAAATTAGATATAAATACAGAAATTTTTCTTTAGAAATTGATAGTATATTTATCAATAACCCTGTATATTGTACCTACTTATAAATTATTATACTAATATGATAAATGCGAAAGTATGTTTGTTTGTTTGTTCCTCTTTCACGCATCAACAGAGCAACAAATCGACGTGCCTACCATTTTAGTTTTTTGTTTTGTTTTTGGTAGTCATAGTGGTCAGAGAGGTTCATTGGTTGCATTTTATCCCGGACAAGAGTGAAGTTCCTGAAGAAATGTCACGGGTGAAACCACTTAACGCAGCCAGTATTCTCATATACAAACTCAATTAAAAATTACAATTTAAGTTTTTGTTAATTCTAAAACATTTTGCGCACGCTAAACCGAAAATAAAAGTTTATTTGCAGCCACATTTTACGCCCGCCAAACCACCGTTTCTCTACAAAAATACTAAACATGCACCTTTAAGCTTAATTCACATACCGGACCCGGAAGAAACCGGGTGGCCTCTGAAATTAAATTATGAACCATGTCAAAACAAATGTTTGGCCTGTTTGAAAAAATTACAAATATAAAATTATTCGACGTACTTTCTGAACTACATATCATGATATAATTATATAGCCTGCATTTCAAATTCAGAAGCTGTAAGGGCCTGGGCATCGGCTGATGTAATATGAATAGAGCTTTAGATGAAAGAACCCAATGCTGCTTTAAAAAAATCGGTGTGACCGCATTTAAAAATGTGGCGCGCTTAGCACGAGATAGTTGGACTGAAAATTCCTTTTTGAGAGGGAGAATGTTTTACGCAGATTTACAGTATAGATAACGCAAGCAGTTAAATAAATCTAATGACTAATTGTTAAGAACTTAAAAAGCTTGCATGACTTGGGACACCGTTTTTACCCGACGACGCGAAGCTAAAAGGAAGGGGTATTTATGTAAATTTAAATACTAAACAGATTTTGATAAATGAGATGTCGATACGATAGAGATATCAAGGATAGTCATTGAGTAGCTGATGACGTCATCATAATTACAAGATGACAAGACGCTAATGAAAAAAATAATTTGACTGCACCCCATTTATATCATTAAATAGGTAGTATTATTAGGTATATAAAAACCGGACTTCAAGATAAGTAAGCTCTCAAAAAATTATTGATACTAACAAAATCAACAGGCGCTCGAACAAAATTATTCATATCTATTATAGTAATAGCAAGCTCAGTTAAGAAACAACTGAGCTTAGGTTAATGATTTTGTGGGACTACCTCGAAAGTGCTTTCTACATAATAAAAAAAGAATCACGTAAATTGGTCCACACATATTGGAGTAATTAGGTGTACATACAAAAAAAAAATACAAAATTTAGCACCTCCCCTCCTGAAGTCAGTAAAAAATTTAGTGTTGTTTAGAACATCATTTTTGGTGTACAAAGTGAGGTGGCGTGGCCTATTGCATTTTTTTTTTATAAAAAAACAGGAAAGAAACTTGTTAAAGTTTGGCTATTCTAAATTATTGTTTTCTGATCTGAAGTATTTTATTTAGTAACCAAGTTCGAAAGACAATATTTGATTATTTATTTACGAATTATTTTGATGTCATCGTGAACTAGCTGCCCCAAGCACGCAAAAAAAATGTAGGTACTTAAGCCATTGATGTAAGCTTTTTAAAACAGTCATTGACTTAAGCTCGCATACTGCCACTGACCGTCACCTCATTTATTGGAGTTATCGCCACAGTGATCTTGCGTTATCTATTTCTTCTAAGAATGGTTTTCACTTTCACTTCCTCATTAGCGTAGAGGAAAGCTTTTTGAGTAAACCGTACATCCCACTTTGAATCTCACATTTGCACGTTCCGGGTTATTTTTTTACGTAATCCGGTTAGTTTTAATCCGACTTTAGTGCTTGCAATGATCAGTTAATTTGAATGTTAATTTAAAATTGTTAGGTTTGCAATATTATATTCTACCGGTAAGCAGCAGTGTTCAAGTGCGATGGTAGGTATAGGAAGTAATTTCATTTGGGCTGAGTGGCCAGCCTGTGGTGTAAGTGTTTTAGGCTAATCGGAGGCCTCAGATATTGCCTAGTGGCTATTGATATACACTGAAAAAAAAACTGACTTTCCTTCCGAGTCTTGCCTTTTAAAACAGATTCCTTCCAAAATAAGACTTTTTTCTTCCTAAACTAAGGAAAGAAAAGGTAATATTTTTGAAAGAATTATTTGTGGAAGGTAACACTGAGAAGGAACGTCAGTTTTTTTTCTTTCAGTGTAGACAGTTTGTCTTATTAGTAAAATACGGCTGGTACATCTAATATATACAAATCTCGTGTCACGGCGTTTGTGGTCGCACTCCTCTGAAACGGCTCGACCTATTTTTATGATTTTTTCATGTATATTTGGTAGGTATGAATGATTAAGTGAGGTGATTAAGAGTGTCATAGTAGCGAGGCCGAAGGCTAAGCTCTACGCGTAAGAAGTAGCGGGTATTAGCTAGTGTTATTATATTATTTTAATACTAAGTGTTGTAGTGACTTCGTACGCGTGGTATTTCAAAATTTGTCCCGCTGTTTTCTCACGCTTATCATCTCATTTGCGTTGTTCATTTGTCCCGCTACGATACCGTTTCCATTTCATTCCTAGGCCTCGTCCATTCCCTACTGCCACACGGTACACACCGGTGGTACCACCGGTGGACCGGTGGTACACGGTTAGTGGTACACACAGTACCAGTACATGGTTACACGGAACGGCTGTAATAAGCTGAAAGGATGTCATTGCACACATAAATATTAACATAGTAAATATACCGGTGTCAAATGAGGCTCAGGTTTGAGGTTCAGGCAAGGACGTTTTAGGGTATAAAACGTCCTTGGGTTCAGATGCCCATGTGAAATGTTGTTAATGTTAAGTACTATTAGTGCGACATTTTCGCTTTGCGAAAAAGCACTTTAAATAAAGATTATAAAAAATAAAATTAAAAACTTTTATTATGGGACCGCAACTGTGAAACCGCGAAATTAGCTGTTCCATAGAAAAATGTCATAAGCTTAACCCACCCCCTCAACCCATCCACCTTCCATTCCCCTTTAAAAATGGTTTGCCTTAACTGAAAAAAAACCCTCGGACATGCTCGTTATAATATTATTTATCATGTCTTAATAAAGTCGTGAAATATAAATAACTTAGTCATTAAAATGACGTTACCAATAATACCTTCCCGAATATTGCCTTACAACTTCTGATATCAAAATAACGAGTGAAACACACCAATGCCTCAATACTGATTTTATGGTAACATATAAAGTAAACCAATAAATAATCGTCCTTATTTTCAGTTGATTCGATTAAAAATTATGAGCGGAATTTAACAATTTTTCATTTATGATGACCCAATAATTTAACAAGGCGTGTCTATAAATATTTTTTATTTATTTATTGTAACTGATGATTCGAACATGCGAGCAACCAACGTGAGACCGATTTATTATCTACTTGTGTCAGATCAAAAGCAAGAGTGCTGGATTAATTCTGCAAAGTATGATATCATACTAATATTATAAATGCGAAAGTGTGTATGTTTGGCTGAACTCGCCGCCGAAACTAATCAACCGATTTAGATGAAATTTGGTATGAAGTTAGCTTATAGCCTGGATTAACACATAGCCTACTTTTTATCTCGAAAAATATCATCACCATGTCAACATTTTCTTCATCATCATCATCATCATCGTTACCATTTTTCATCACAATGCGGGTAAAACCGCGGGGTTTAGCTAGTAAAAGTATAAATACTCACATAATTGATTGGGACGTAATCGTGGATGGCACAGGCTGAAATCATGCCAGTTGTAATTTTTTTTTATTGTCTCTATCTTTTAAATGGCATAATAATTTTTTTACAACAGCATCTCGCGGTTTTGCTCACTATATTACATGAACCATAAACTTTTCCGAAATAAAATCGGACATGTTTCTATCGGACGGCCAAGGCGGACACGAAAAAGTGACACCGTTTCGCTGGTTGATATTTTCGTACCGTAAGCCCGTACAAAACGCTTTGATGATTGATGAAAACACCTTCATTATACGAACTGCTAGACTGTGAAATGCGTTGCCTGAATGGATGTTTCCTGATAGTTACAATCTGGGTGTCTTCAAATCACGAGTTAATCGGTTTCTTTTAGGCAATCGTGCTCCATCGTAGACCACATCGCATCATCGCTTAACATCAGGTGAATTAGCGGTCAAACTCATGTCAGTTTTTGAATAAAATCAAATAACAGATAGGCGTATTAAAACATCATTATTCTACGTCAGCTGAACTGTATAATTATACTGTTAAACGGATAGTCCCGCTGTAATAAAAACAATTACGTCTATTTTCATTATTAAAGGCAGAATGTAAAAACTCATTATTATCAACACAAATCATTATTTTTCTTTAAATTACTGTCCGATTATTAGAAAAAGCTAAAGAAGTATTAAGAAAAGATTCATGCACGTAAGCTCAATTTAAATAAGGCACTCAAACCAATATCACTGTTGGCAAATTGATTAAAATATTATTCAGAAGCAAATTGGTTAATTGTACGTGAACAAATCAGCGGTCGAATATTTGCAGCTGCAAGGAATAACATTGTAAATTAAATCGTAACTAGTGAACGTATTTCGTTGGAACTACATACCCAAATAAAATTAATGAAGACAAATCGCAGTCGCTGTGGGCTTCGGGTGTAGTATGACCACGTTAAGTTAGGTTAAACTTATTAAAATTGGAAAATGTATAATACTTTGTAATATACAAGGTTACACAGAACGGTCATAATAAGCCGAAAGGAGGTAATTGGACATATAACTATTAACAACTTTTACTACAGGATAATGACTGTGAAACCGCTAAATCGGCTGTTCCATAGAAAAATGTCATAAACTCAACGAAATGTAAAGCCCTTTGTTGTTTTGTCGGTGCAGCAGTGGTACGGTATCGGCAAGCTTGGTATAACGTACCTATTTACGCGGTACCGAAAGTTTGCCGAGCGCCTAATTTCAATGAGTGCTTTCTGATAGGGTCGCGTAATAAAAATTGTTTATAATGATGATCATAAAGACCTCCTTTTAATTGAGTATCGCCGTTCCATGCAACCTTGTATATAAGAAAATCTGATTCAGAAACGTTTCGTTTACTTGTAGCAAACAACCGCAGTGGGACATGTTTTTTGGTAACTAAGCAATTTAACAAAAGAGTAAAAGCCAGAAAGAAACAAAAGTGATACACAAACGCCAGCATTAATATCGGTGTATGCTAGACAACATTTAATATAACATTGCACTTTTCATGGGTTTGAATAGATAAAGCACAATACATTATGTACATTGAACATAAAAAGTAAAATGAGCTAAACCGTCCAACTAGGTTAAGCTTTGCTTACAAAACAATGCATTCCGGCTAATTTCTAGCTATTGCAACAAGGTTGCGAGTGCTAAAGCATTTTTATGCTGTTGGAAGAATTTTATAGCAACTACTAAGGAAGTGTTTTAGCCTTTTTGTCATAAAGATAACAGTTACAAACTTTACATAAAACTACGTTAAAGTAGCGTAATAGCACGCGCTGTTTAAAATTCTATAGAATTACCTCAGATATCCAATTTTTATGTCAAACTTTATCATCATCATCATTGCAGCCTATCATATTCCTACTGCTAGGATAGACGCCGAGAAGATGTGTCCTATCCATCATTCTGGCTCAGTGCATGTTGGTGAATATCATGTCTTTGAACTTTTGAGGATCTTGGACATACCGGTTTCCTCACGATGGTTTCCTTCACCATTTTGAGCGATGCCATCGAAACTGCACATAATTTACTTAAATGCTAAATAAGTCATTGGTTCTAGGCCACGTTTGCGTTTGGTTGACGTTCTATGCACTATTTCTGAAAATAATTTAAGTTTTTGACGCCGCCCTTCTTGTTCATAAATTGCAAGTGTCAAGATTTGAAAAAAAAACACAAGTCATGCGTGGCCAAAATATTCTCAAAAGAAAGAAAAAAAAACATGAGCTAAGTTGCAAAACAACAAAAAAAACTACTTAATATTTTCTTAGATAAGGTACGTACATTTGATAAATCTTAATATATATATATATAAAAGCGAAATACCACTGACTCTCTTTGTGTCTACCTTATCACGAAATCTTGAAAAAAAACCTGACCTTCGTCGCTGTTAGGCAGGTTTCTTATGAGAGATCCGCATATAAAAGATTGTGCGGAAGAGCCGAATCAAGGGGGTTGTTAGTTTATAACAAACTAGGTGACCTGACAGACGTTGTCCTGTCTAAGAACTGTCAAACAATCAAAGTTATAATTGTAAATCTTATTTTTTACACCTTGGGTTACATTATTGGAGTTTTAGTAAGGATCCCTATTAAAAAAATAAAATAATATAGCCTTTGTCACCCGGGGATAGTATAGCTTACCGACAGTGAAAGAATTTTTCAAATCGGTTCAGTTGTTTCGGAGCCTATTCAATGCAAACAAACAAACAATCAAATCTTTCCTCTTTATAATATTAGTATAGATGATATTCTACGCGTAAGAAGTCGCGGAAAACAGCTAGTTATTGATACATTAATCATGAATGCAAATAGCACCTACTACCGTTTCCTATTGCAATAAAATGTATTCATTTGGGTTTGAGCAATCTTGGTTTAGGAATAAATATTTCAATCACTTAAATCCATTTATAGAGCCTAGTTGTTAATTAAACTGCATTCATACATCACTTGTAGTAGCAGGGCTCTCTAGAAGGGTTCGTCTGGGGAAGTACCACACGTTTACCAGTTATTCAACCGTCGAACAAGCATAACTCTACGAGGCGCTTCGTTTCTCCTTTCTTTTGCGAACTGCTAGTCTGTGGAATGCACTTCCTGAATGGATGTTCTCCGATAATTGCAATCTAGACGTCTTCAAATCGCGAGTGAATTGATTTCTTCTAGGCAAGAGTGCTCCATCGTAGACCACATCATCGCTTAACATCAGCTACGTACCTAAGTAAGGTACCTATATCTATTAGCTTTTTTTGGACGAAGGCTTGCGCTTGACCGCCATTTCGCGTGATGTTAGGTAATGACGATAGAGCACGCTTCCCTACAAGAAATCGATTTACTAGCCACTTGAAGACATATATTGTAACTATTGGAAAACACCCATTCAGGCAGCGCATTCCGCACAGTCTAGCAGTTTGCACTATAAAGGTGTAATCAAAGTGCTTCGTACGGGTTTTCGGAATATCAACCATGAAACGGTGTCGCTTTTTTGTGCCCGCTCTGGCCGTCCGATAGAAAAATGGGCAGGAGGGAATTAAAACTGGCAGATTCGATGCGCGCTCTTCGAAATGTATCCGATAAAAAACCAATGCCTGAGATGAGATAGCCCGTCGGTCCAGTTGGTAGTGAACATTTGTGTTTTTTCTATTCCTGGGTGTTAATATCTATATAAGTATGTATTTAAAAATATATTTGTATGTATCTAGTCTCTGGCAGCCATATCACAAGCTTTGCTTAGTTTGCGGTCAGATGATAGTGTGTGCAAAAATGTCCAAAATATTATTATTAATGGCTCTTTTTTATAATGCAGTAAAACATCTGCTAGTTGCAGTTACTAGTTCTGTACCTAAAAATTCGCAATGCACGATTCTTTCTCAATTCAGACGCAATCTAAACACAAACGCTCGCGTTCGTGACAATATGATAAAGCGATTAGGTATGCAATTACCAGCAAACCTGTTAGTTTGTTACCGTTTACGCAAACCACGTCGTTCCACGGTTGTCCTCACGTAGCATCCTGTTAACCTTAATGCTTTTTTCTTTCTCCATTTGTTACATTTACCGCGTTTGAACTCGTTAATGCAAGGATGTTCTGTTTACTGTTGATTCTATATAGTTATGTTTAAGATGAACTTCCATGCAACTATCGACTCAGTTTGTCTAGATTCTAGTAAGACTAGATTCTAGTAAGACTAGATTCTAGTAATACTAGATTCTAGTAAGACTAGATTCTAGTAAGACTAGATTCTAGTAAGACTAGAGTCTAGTAAGACACAATTTGTCCATTTTAACTTAGCCGGCCGTCGAAATTGGCCACGAAGACTTTTCTGGGTTTTAAGATAGATAGTGCTCTGACCTGGGAAGATTACATGTGCGGCAAAATAGGCAGTGCCTGTTTCGCCCTGTGGCGCGTGTCCGCTATTCTGCCACCCCATGGTTCGGCAATGCTATTTCGCTTCTGTGCACTCCAATATGGCGTCGACTGGGAGTGCGTCTTCAGAATGCAGAAAATTAATTGTACAAGTGTCACAGCACATCAGTGTTGCCATATTTCCGATCCATGAGGATACTGACGGTGACGAGCCTCGTTTGCCTCCAGGCAGCGCTGTATGCCAGGGATCACCCCGAGGAGTACTCGCACCTTGGAGACGCGCGTGCGTGCGAGACGCCACGGCACGCGCACCAGCTGCGCACGGTGTTGCACAGACTCGCTAAGTCCGATGCATGTGGCTGCGACCGAGAGGCGTACAACCGACTGCCGCATGAAGTGAGGAATGCACCTTCTGGGGCAATTCAGGGGGATCGTTAAAAAGTATATTAAAAGTATATTAGTAAGTATAGTATATACATACGTCTCACTTAAGTGAAATGTACATAAATATTCCTTAGAGAAAATAAACATCTTGAAACTGTACTAGTTGTTTATGAATGCCACACAGAAAACTCCTCTAAGCTGTGTCAATCAAACAGGCAGTAGGCGCCTCGACACCTCCTCTCACCGTCAAAGCACAGCACAATATTGTAAAGTACCCAAGTAAATTACCCTCAATGTTCGCAAACATAAATATTTTCATTTTTCTCCACGTCGGTACGGCTGAGCGTCACCTCAGCTTGTGAACCCATTACCATTAATCTTGTGGGAGCTCCGCTAAAGATAATGTTCCCGAGACTTCCTATAGAAAAACAACAGCGTTATATCGAGATTCGTAGAAAATAAGGGAAGTAATGCTTACAGCTTAGAGCCAGTTTGGGGTAAATGTGTTGATATTCGAGTGTGCAAGCGAAATGTGTTGACTTTGTCGAATATGCTGACAAGATTCGTGTTATTATACAAGAAATATGACACGGAGAGAGGAGGTAATATAATTTCACTTTTATAAGGCTTTTTACCTTACAGACTTCATAAAATAATGTAGAAATTACGTTGTGTTAAACATAACAAAATCCAACAAATTGCATAGCCGACCGAGAGTAGCCCGAACCCGAACTAGAATTTCAATTATTTACGGAAATGAAAATGAAATTAGATACGTCACTAATTTTTCTTACTGTACAATGTGAAAACATAAAAAATGTGTGTAACTGTACCACACGTTTATATTATATTAAATTATAGACCACGTAGGAAATTGGTACGTAAGTATGTATTATTATTTATAATATAATATAGATAGTTGAATAGTTATTTATTGTACTAGTTGTTGCCCGCGAATTCGTACGCGTAGACTTTCATATAATATTTCAACCCCCTTAATTCAGCCCTTGCGCAAAATCCTTTCTGAGCAACCCTCTACACCCTAAAAGTAATCTACTTGCCAAATTTCAGTTTTGTAACAAAAAAAACTGTCAACAACAATTTAAAACCCCCATTTCCCCTCCTTAATCCGTATTTTTAGCAAAATAAATTATTATATTTATTTATTTCAACCCATTAATCTGATTACCAAATTTCATTTCCCTGACATCAAAAACAAAGGGCTTATAAACTTTAAACCTTCCTTGCCCCCCTTAATTCAGCCTTTTCGCAAATTCCTTTCTTAGCGGACCTCTGCACCACATAAGGAATCTGTTGGAATATCGTATCTATAGTACAGTTGGCAACACCGTTAAGATGTGTCTCTCTCTCTCTCTCTCTCTCTTCCGGTGTAGCTAAAAATCGAAAATAAGGTCTCGCAGTTATAAAATAAATAAATTAGTATAGAAGGCTGTTTTATTCAAATAATCATTAATATAGTTCTCATAGAATCTACCTGCTAAATTTCAGCTACGTAAGTCAAGTAGTTTTTGAGATTTCGTGATGAGTGAGTGAGTGAGTACCTAGATGAATTCGCTTTTACATAATTGTATAGAAGAAAGATACAATGCAGCTTGTTAACAAACAGCTGGAAACTTTCAACAAACAACATTCAATACAAAATCCATTTAAACATTTCAATTTCTATTCAAACCATATTTTAGTAGAGCAATAAAAGGCCACGCACGGCGCTGTTGCGAATTCCCAATTTATCTCGTCTGGGACCAGCCCAATTATATTTTTTTGCCAAATAGACACATTGGATTCGGACATGGTAGTGTATATTTTGGAATGACCTGTCGGTTCACTGATTTTATCCGATACTTTATGGGCTACAATGCGTGCACTTGTTTTTAGTGTTAGTGACTGCTCTTGTGTAATTTTTGAGTAACAAGTGACAGCTAACAAACTGTTAATTGTTTGATCCCACGGCCGTCTGTTCTGCGAGATACGTGCCTTGCCCACTGCCACTTCAACTTGATATTGTGTATAGCTAAAGTAAATTCGTTTAAGTTAACAAAATTGCGGTTAAGTATAACAAAAGTCACGGACCTACGTTGTCCGTGGAGTTACATATAAAATATTAAAAAAATAGTAACAGACATTTACACATAACTATCTCATAAACACAATCGAAATGACCTCGAGCACTGACCATAAGTGTACCTTCACCATGTCTAAGGTTACAATATCCTTTTTCCGGCATATACTTCACATAATGGTACAAAAAATGACCGAGTGCAATTTATTGGTTTATTAGTTCAATAGAGTTGTTATGCGGTTAGACTCACGATATGGTTGAGAATACGCACATTTTATTTCCCTGTATTTATTTTACGAGGTTTTAGGAGCATCGTGAAAAAATAATCAATGTCATCCACACAAATAAAAAAAATTTAAAAGGTATGAAAATTACTCTGTCCCTCTATTCTACTATCCTGTCTATCTTCACGATTAAATGGCTGAATTGATATTGACCAAATTTGATGTGAAAATAGTGTGCACTAGGGCAGACTGGTATACAGGGTTACACGGAAAGAGTGCACTTAAAAGAAGTCATTTGACTAAAGTACTAGTTAGGTACATCTTCAAAAAGGCTTTTTATAGAGGGCGGCGATGTATCTGTGATGCCCATGTGTTACAGGTTCATTCCATCCATAGGCGGCGGTAATAGCTTACCATCAAGCAGTCCGTCAGATAGCACGCCACCAATGGCATAAAAACAAATGTAACTGAAAACCTTAGGTAGTAGTGGTGAAACAGCGCGGTTCATGTAGTTCAGAAAGAAATTCATTCCCTCTCGTTAAGTTACTTATATTAACTTGTTTTAATAAACACTGCTCCACTAGAAACTGTATTGTGGGAAAACAAACATTGCTTCTTTAACTCTGCGTAATTTTCTACATTTCCCAGCATTCTCAAAAGCAACCAACTTTCTAAAGGCAGGTAATGCATGCTCGTTACCACGGAGCAGATACAAAGTAGAGATGACAGAACAATATTTCCTAAGCATGCTGCGTTCGTTTCTTAATGTCGTAGTATTTCCGTGAAAATCTATGCTGTTTTTTAGAAGAGTAATATTTATGCGCTGTGGTAATAATTATGCACTGATGGGTTTCCGTTATGTGTGCCTAAGCTTCGTCGGCCTGTATTCTTCTTGTTCGATAGAAATTTGTAATTATTTATTTTCAGCAATGTGTGACACTTTGGCAGGATAGTTAAACGGCATTCATTTCTACGATAAATTGTAGGCGCACTATAATTAAGTTTAAAGAACAAAAGATGGCGCCACATTGTATGCGTTAATTTATACCCGTAACCTCATGGCTGTTGACACTCGTTACAACTGCAATCTTCTGATCACGCTGAAACATGCAGATCAATATACAAATCTGGAAGTCATTACGGCACGACATACGCACCTTTAATACAAATAGTATTTTTATTTATATTACACGGGAATTACTCAGCTGGTCACTCCGACTATAGTTTCAACCGCATTAGGCAGTCTTTTTCAAGGTGAATGCACGCGCGCGGCTGCGTCTCGCTTGGCACTGTGAGCGAGTCAAGCAAGACGCAGCCGCGCACGTGCATTCACCTTGCAAAAGACACGTCTATTGGGCAAAGCCAGAAGATGGTAGTGTAGCGTCGACCAAAGCCGAGGCATTAGGGGAAATCGAGAAGTTCTATGGACAGTGGTTCTATGGACATCATTGACAACGTCACGACGTTGACGATGACGTCAAGCTTCACTTGGAATCACGTTGCATCTGTATGCACTGTGCGAGAAGGATTTTCGTAGTCAATAATTAAACTACATCAAATGTAATAGCAGTTCTCTCGTCCTTATTCATGTAGAACCTTGTCGCGCTGTAGTTGCCTACGCCACCTTCTGTTTTTTTATTTTTTTTATTTAAATTCAACTTCACGGACTCCAGGGTCCGTGATTTTTATTATACTTGACTGCAATTTTGTTAACTTAAACGAATTTACTTAGTTATTCACAATACAGGGAGAGGAAAGTTAGTTATACCTATCTTAATTAAGGTTAAAACAATTCGGTACTAGTGTTGAGTATATACCACGAGCAGACCAGCGACCCGCAAGCAGCACTCGATCACGAGTATGACACATGTGCCAGCCATCGCCCTCCTCAACCATAACTTAGGGAAGAGAGCGACCCGACACACGACGCCGCCGCAAGAAGGTGCCTTCGATGGTGAGCATGAATGCTCGAGGCATACACACAACCCTTCCAGTTTGTATTTCCTCTGTGCTCGTTATATCAACAGTTACATTTGGAACCTGTAGCAGCCCTTTACTCGAGGGTCCTGCAAGCCTCGCGCTGTAAAAAATCTCCAGCTCTAATTGGATTGCCTTTTATTAGCGTAATAAAATTGGATTTGCTCAAACTGGACGCTTGTTTTGCTATTCCCGAATGGAATATTTGGTTGAGCTTTATTTTAAACTGATCATGTGTTTGGATTGACGAGGCCCATTATTATGCTTGTTTTTAGGGTTCCGTACCCAAAGGGTAAAAACGGGACCCAATTACTAAGCCTACGATGTCTGTCTGTCTGTCCTACCTTTAAACGGCTGTATCTTTGGAACCGTAATAAATAGCCAGTTGAAATTTTCGGCGAATTAACTGAGAAATAATAAAAAAGACAAAAAGTAAACACGAAACGTCTTCGTACAACAAACGTATTTTTGTATTTAACCCTAATGTAAAAATTGTTATATGTACAAGCGTCAGATTTGGCATGATAGTACACACTCTAAAGTATGCTAAAAATAATGGCCAAGTGCGAGTTGGTGACAAGTTTCTGTTCGTTACCAAGTTAGAATTGGTAATTTCGTTATTGAATTTTGAGGTGGTACGGAACCCTCAGTGCGCGAGCCCGACTCGCACTTGGCCAGTTTATTTATATTGTTATGTACCAATTGGTTTTTTATTTTTGGTTCATGAAGTTTATTTTAATGTTGACGTCATCATCGTTATTTTCAGTCAGTCTGCATCCTAAGGCCTACCAGGCCTTCTTTGTTTAGTAATATACTTATTTCCCGATCTCATTAAGTATAGAAAATTTTTAATCAATTCAAAAATTAATTTTAGATACTTATTTCTTACACTTATAGTATAGTGCTATTAAATAGTTTGTAAAAAAAATTTTGTTCCAGTTTGTAAGTATCTCCTATAAATTATAAGTATGAAAATCATAAACAATTGTACATTACTGAGCAACCTTTACATAGGTACATAGTGCGTAAAATAAAATTTATGCGTCTGTGGAATGTCATGTTGAATTAAATAACAAGAAGTCAGGCATGCCACTTAAACTAAATGTTCTTTTTTGCAAACCAAATAAAAAAAAACTTTATGAATACATAAATAGACGTAAAATATAAAGCAGTCGGGAAGTACTTACCGTTAAATCAGTAGAAAATAGCATCGCTCTCTGCGCATGTTTAATTAAAATCCACGAAAAGTCTGCGCAAAATGAATCGGTATTATTGCAAACAGTTGATTGGCCGCCGTTAATCACGGCTCGCAGTTGGTGCCTTCAATATTAATCATACACTCGTTATCTGCAAATCTGGATCAACAGAACACTAGTTAAATCGGAAATGATTCAACCAACCGACGCTGAGTGATCGTAAAAATCGGCGCTCCTTTAAATCGAGTTTTTTCACAACAATTGGATTTGTCGAGGCAATTTCGTATATTTGTATACAAACAAGTTACTATTGAGCCAATTGGAATCGGATTTAGATTGTGAATGTATTCGACAGGCTAATTTCTAAGCAGTTGCGAAATTTGTGTAACATTGGGTCAATCGGTTTTATTGTCAGCCAGTTATTTTATTTGCATGAATCGAATTGCCGTGAAACAGAAGAGAATGGGCAAAGTAAAAACCATCATCAGTCAGTCATGTTTGACATAGGCTTCTCTCAAGACACGCCACTCCACCTGACATAGATAAAGATAAGATAAATATAAATTTATTCACAAAAGAGGAAACTTAGAGAGAATGAACAACTAATTAGTAAAACAAATCTCTTAAAAGTAACTATGATTTTATGTAAGATACGTGTGTATTATTTTGTTCGGTGAGCCTCAAACTAAGATCAATCGATCTCTCAAGTTCCATGGCTCCCAGCCTGCCAGCCTACCAACTGCAGGTAAAAATAAAAGAGAAGATAAAAATAAAAGCTCACGGATGCAGTTTGAATGACTGAGCGGGGTCATCTCATTGAATGGAGTGCGACTGCGTTCTGTGGTATGAAAAGCAGGTACGCCGGAGTAATGCGCTAGCGGTTCTGGTTTCTTCCCTCACTAATTGCTTCCGAGGCCTGCGATCTACCTATTGTCGGCCCAACTCTGTTTTAATGAAGCGCACTTCGAATCTTTTCTACGTTAACGGAACCCGGCGTTAACCAAGGTAAAGCAATTTTAAACTTTACCACCGACACGGAAGAAAATGGCTGGGAAAGTTTGACTGCTCTTAATTATTGTCAGTTGATTATCGCGGCCATTTTGCTAGTTGGAGGAAACTCTATTAGCGTATATCTTGTGGATTTCGAGCTAACTTTAGTGAAGGTAATTTTTAATATGCTAACGGTATCGGTGATCTCGCAATATGAACCTTACGTGGGTTATGAATATTATAAGTCTACTCCTGTGTCAACGAACAGTAGATGTTACTAATGCCATGTGTGGAATATATAAACATTAACCGTCTTACTACAAAAGATTTAAGAACGCTTTAGACATGTGTCTTGCAGTTGTTTCACTGGGAAAAATATTTTAAGCACATGTCTAAAGCGTTCTCAAATCTTTTGTAGTAAGACGGT
The DNA here is from genome assembly GCA_914767915.1 of Agriopis aurantiaria. Lineage (NCBI taxonomy): Eukaryota > Metazoa > Arthropoda > Insecta > Lepidoptera > Geometridae > Agriopis > Agriopis aurantiaria. Next base: position 5,683,907 of record OU611987.1, read on the forward strand.
TAACCTCTATCTTTGAATTCGTATTCGTATTACGCTTTGATATAAAATATTAAAGCGTAATATCATTCACTCATTTATTGATGACTGACTTGTCGCGAAACCTCAAAAATTACTTGACCTTTGAAGCTGAGTTTGAGCACTGTAGCTTCCTTTATGGGGTATAGAGGACTGCTAGCAAACAATTTTACGAAATCAAAAAAGAAGGTTGAATGTTTATAATAAGAATCTCTACACATTCATAGTCGCGGGCAACGGCTAGTTAAATGATAAAAATACAAAAGTATCTGTTTTCATTGTTCTGAAAAGCTCTATTTGTGTGCCCACAGACCTAAGGGACTTTACAAGCGGTCCAAACTGTACGAAAACTAAGCGTGTCAAATTTGTCGTACCTAGAAGTACTTTACCTGTAAAAAGAAATATCTTTGTTCTGTCGGCCAACTCTATTTGTGGTATTCTTTTATTGCACAAATGCACAGTCACCCATTTTCGTTTCAAACTGAAACGTGTTATCGCAGCACTGATTAAGCAGACTGGTTTTAGCCGGACCCAACTACGACAAATTGTCGTAGTTGTATTGGACGACTTGTGGCGTCTTCTTGGATAAATAGGTTTGTGTGCGTACTTTTATGCGTGAGTGTGAGAGTCCAAATGATCCCAATGAAACATGCGTTACTACCGACCTCGGATCGACACGATTCCTTGCAAAATCGTAATGTGCCTGCAAACTCGTAATTACGTGATAAAGTTGGGTTCGCAAGTGATTTCTCCCGCCAGCATTTAATTACCGTTGCCGGCTGAACACAGATTACCAAATTACTGGTTAAGTACTGACATTATGCAGAGCAATTTAGTGCGGTTGGCATACCAAACTAAACAAGCTGTGTAGTGCACGTCGAAATGCTTTATAATGATTGTTTTATGATGTTTATGCGACTACCGCAGTTACGATCATCGATGCCAATATCAGTACGGTAATATTAATTTTCATGCATCTAAATAAATATTCGGGACATTTTTGCACTCGGTCATCTGACCCAAAACTAAGCAAAGCTTGTACTATGGCTGCCTGAGACTGATTATACATATATATTTCTAAATACATACTTAAATATATATTACACCGAGACATAGAACAAACACAAATGTCCAACATTTGAATGTTTGTCCTAGGCGGGAATCGAATTCACGCCTCCAAGCGCAGAAGGCAAGTTCACTACCAATTGTCTGTCTGTCCGTACTACCTTTAAACGGCTGTATCTTTCTACCGTGCCCAATAGATAGCAAGTTGATATTTTCACAGATTACATTATATTACGGCGGATTAACTAATCTATACTAATATTATAAAGAGGAAAGATTTGATTGTTTGCTTGTTTGTTTGCATTGAATAGGCTCCGAAACTACTGAACCGATTTGAATAATTTTTTCACTGATGGGAAGCTACACTATCCGCGGGTAACTAAGGCTATATTATATTTTCAAAAAAATAGGGATCCTTACTAAAACTCCAATAATGTAACCCAAGGTGTAAAAAAAAATAAGATTTACAATTTTGACTTTGCGTGTTTGACAGTTCTAAGACAGGACAACGTCTGTCAGGTCAGCTAGTAAATAATAAAAAAGTCAAAAAATTCAAATGCAAGGGGGTCCCTATACAACAAACCTGTTTTTTTTACGAATTTTTGTATTTGCTCTAGTGTAAAAACGGTAATTACGTACAAGCGTCAAACTTGGCAAGATTCTAGTACAGACTCTAAAGTTTAACAACAAATAATAAATAATGGCCAAATGCGAGTCGATGATAAATTTCTGTTCAACCATTCAAGTTAAGCAACATATTCGGCCTTATTTTGCCAATATTGAAGTCAGTTTTTTAATTGATAATGATTGTATTTTGTGGTGGTACGGAACCCTCAGTGCGTAAGCCCGACTCGGGTTGGCAGATTTATAAAAAAATCAAACACCTATACGATAGCCTATTGTCTTATAGAGTGGAAGTACCTAGATAGTGAAGTCATGCTCCACATTTCGTCACAAGTTTCGTTTATTAGTGCGATGGCACCCGCGTTGAGGTCGATATTCCCTCTAAATTATGCATGAGACTGTGCGACGCCAGCGGGATACTTTCAAACTGTTACACTTACCTCTTTACCTTTGGAATGTTTGCTAATTTGCATCTGCTCTCCTGTTATTTTGAACCAGTACACACGCTGTCTAGGGAATTCTTAACATTAAGTGTACCTACCTCATGCTCACCCTTTCTTAAATTTGAAGCTCGAACTGAAATTGTAAATTTTTTGTAAACGACTTCAAGACCAATGCTGTTTAGGTGATGAAAAAATGTTGCGCGACCGCAAACCTTATCTGGGCACTTTAAGGTTCACGTTCGCGTGATTTTCTGAACTGCGCGGTTATAACGTTAGTTTGAGACCGCGTAAGGAGCTAGCCGTAAGGCCACAGGTATACCTACATATACAATCTTAAACTAAAAAGTAGAAAATTTACAGTTAAACAAAGATTGAAAGTCCTCATCAAAACTTTTGCTGAAGTGAACCACAAACCAAAACGTAAACTGTGTATATAGATATTTTGTTATTAATGATTTTTTCAAAAAGTGCCTTATTAATTTCGATAATATTTATTATAGGACTTCAGAGGTGCTGAAGTATATTCTACCAAATAAAAAAAATACATCATACAATACAATACAATACAATAACTATTTATTAAAATACCACAACAAGGAGAACATAAACATTACAATAAAAATATTATCTAGACTTTTAACAGGCTTTTATCATAATCAATAATCAATTCATAATTAAAAATTAGCAAGTTGAAGTGGCAATGGGCAGGTCACATCGCTCGAAGAACCGATAACCGATGGAGAAGAAAGGTTCTTGAGTGGAGACCACGAACCGGAAGACGCAGCGTAGGTTGGCCTCCAAATTAGATGGACCGACGACATTGTGAGAGTCGCGGGCATCCAGTGGATGCAAAAGGCAGGATGTCGTTCAGTGTGGTGGTTAAAGGGGGAGGCCTATGTTTAGCAGTGGACGTCTTCCGGCTGATGATGATGTTGAATTCATAATTGAAGTAATCGTGTAACAAACATACAAAAAAACAGACAGTCAAATTGTGATCCTCCGCTTCCGCTTGATTTTAGGCGATGCTGCTGTTTACCGCGGCAGGTGTGCTGAAGAAAAAACCAATTCACTTGCGATTTGAAGACACCTGAAATGTATCTACCAGGAATTAACCATCGGGCAGAGCATTCCGCAGTCTAGCATAAATAGTGCAAGAGAAAAAAACAACCGTTGTTCCGTTGGACAGAACCCTCAGAGCGCGAGTCCAAAAAAAAACCTGAAGTTGAATTATTGCAAGACAAACTTAACTTTGTAGTTGACTATAAGGTTCTTCTATACATTCCAACTACAAAATGTAAGTTTGTAATAGCAAAATAATTGTTTTAAATGATATAACTTCAAATTTGTAATTTTCAGATTTATTCCTATATATGTGCTATAAGACCTTGCCTTTTGCCAAATTTCATGATTCTAGGTCAACGGGAAGTACCCTATAGGTTTTGATTTCCCTGTGAAATCGCAAAATATGCGACATAAACGTTCATATCTTTTGATTTCGTTGACTTACAACTTTTATTTTTATACAGCCGAAAGAAATCGTAGACTCAAATATTTAGTATAAATTTCAACTTGATACCTTTACGCGTTCTTGAGAAAAAGGGTCTTGACAGACGGACAGACAGACAGACGGACAAACGGATCCTATAAGGGTTCCGTTTTTTCCTTTTGAGGTACGGAACCCTAAAAACAATTTACTTGCAATTTGAAGACACCTAGAATGTATATACCAGGAATTTACCATCAGGCGGAGCATTCCACAGTCTAGCATAGAAAAGAAATAAAAGAATTAATACTAGTATCCAGATCAAATTTATTATATTTGTACCTTCAGATTTCTTATAATAATTTATATTCGGACTTTTCTAGTTTTTACATTAATTCAATCTGTTTTTATTTTTCATGTCTACCAAAAGAATGATAATATAATAGAAGAAATAAACACGAAACTCATTAAAACTTTCAGTTGTTCTCATAACTAAGTTGAAAAACGAAAAAAACTGTAGAGAAAACATTTTTTTCCATTCTCTTTCGAGTTTGTTGCTACAAAAACATGATTATGCTAGATTTTGTCCTGTAGCTTTTCGTTGTTCTCTTTCAGAACATAATAATTTTAATATTAATAGACAATACAAAACACACACACAAACTCACGACAGATTAGACAAATACGGTGGACAGACGACCTAAAAAACATGATTACTGCATACCATCAGGCAGACGGCTTGCCATTTTGGGGCTCTTTTCTATATAAATAAAAACGCTGAAACGCAGGAAAACGCTGGATGCAGGCCGTTTCCAACCGGCCCTTTTGGAGATCGATGCGAGGTATATGTCCAGCAGTGGACGTCCTATGCGTGAATGGATGATGATGATGATGATACACAATATTTTACTTGTAACAAAAATCTAAGTACACACAATAATAATAATATTAATTTGTCATATAAATTTACAAAAAAAATAAGATAGGTCAAATAAAATTTAAAATTAGAGCATAAATCATGTCAATAAATTGGTGCAGTAATAATAAATCAGATAAGAGTTTACGCTGATTTGTTTAATTACACTTTGCAGTGCCGTAGATAGAGGTAATATTTGTTTACTTTTTTTAATAATATTTTTTCGTTTGACCACTAACCAAACCAACCAAACAATAAAAATTGCGTACGCGCCTATGTGTCGGTCTCACTTAGGTTACGCGATTTTTATATTTGATGTGCACAATAAAGAGTTTACAGCTAAACACAAATAAAAAAAAAAAGACCTCGCATTTTTACAACCTTTAATTTTATTTAACTTGCAATGTACGTATGTTTGTTCGGGTGGAATCTTGCAACTCAATTTTAAAGCAGATATCTTCAACCGATTGAGCTGAAATTTGGCAAACTTATGTAAGTTCAGACAATGCAATGTTATAGATTAAGATTACTTTCGATCTGGTCTGACGATGGAGACAGAAGGTGGCCATGGGAACTCCTAAACGAAACGATGTATCCCTGTCGAGTTTGGTTTTAATGGATTTGTCTTCCCAAGCACTTTGGTCCTAGATGATAAATTCAATATTGCGGACGCCCCAAGATGGCGGACAAAATGTTCACATCATGATATGGGTATCAAATGAAAGGGGTTTTGAGAATAATACAAAAAGCTTGTTTAAAAAGTACGTTTTTTTTTTGTTAATTATAGCTTATTTTTCATCCTAATATTATATAAAATATATGACATTTAACATTATTTTTATTGTTATTTTGACAAATTTATAAAGTTATTACGAAATGTTATGTGAATAGGTATCCTGCTGAAACCTTAGCTCTTAACTTGATCTTACTTTTAAAATTCAACGTACTAAAAATGAATGGAGGTGTTAACCGAAGTGCAAGACCGTGCTCCTCTTCATGAGTTTTGTGTGTTCTGCCAACCCACGCGCGCGTATTTGAAACGCTCCGCTCATTTCACTCGCTTTGCTCATTTCGCTCGTTTCGCTCATTCCTATCGCCCCGCTTACACTACATACAAGGTACCGCTCTTAATATCACTACTCGAGCGGAAAATCCGATATCTCAAGCTGAACATTGATGAGCGCTCAAATATTCATGAGAAGCTTTGTACGGCGTAAAATGACGGCTGTCAGCGTACCACCATATCGCTTGAGTGCAACGCGAGCTTGGAAATGTATGTACGTAGGATTAAAATAAAAATAATACTTTTGTCATACCACTTGCTGCCTGGTGGTAAGCAGTTACCGTCACCTATTGATAATTGTAACACCAGCAGCATTACAAATACGTTGCCGACCCTTTAAAACTCTATTAACTCGCCTTTTGAATAACCCCATGTTGTAGCTTGTCAGCCTAATACTGCCCTTGCCAGATAAATTAAGTTCGAATTAACTGCACTGATTAGCCTTAGTCAGAGCTTTTTAAAAACACAATATCAGCCTATGATTACACTGCTGGAGTTCGAACCATCTCTCAGAGAGAGAGAGAGAAAGAGAGAGAGAGGATAGGCTCTAATCCACCATGCTAGCCCAGTGCATGTTGGTGAATGTCATGTCTTTGAACTTATGAGGTTCTCAGACAAATCGGTATCCTCACGATGTTTGCTTTCACCGTTTTTGAGCGTCAACATCAAAATTGCACATAGTTTAAGTACGTACTAAATAAGTAATTTGGGCAGGGCTGAGGATCGAGCGGGTGCTGTCAGATATTAAAATGCACATTTTACGGCTTGGCCACCATCGCTCGAGTAGAACCTTTAAGCTACAATGTATTTTTGCAGGTTTTTGCAAATACGGTCATATATAATCAAATCAAATTATCATCTATGAAATTGTATGAGCAGTAGCTCATACAATTTTCAATAAAATCAAATTTCCAAAAACATAAGTATAAAAATTGGCTGAAAAAACAGCTTATGGATGATGGCAGATTGTTTTTCGTCATCGCAGGGTTGTTTAGTAGAAGTTGTTTATAATGATGAGTACCTTAACCTCCTTTCGGTTTAATACGACTATTCTGTGTAACCTTGTATACTGCGGATTTAGTTACAGACTAGTCTAAACGGAATCTAATGTATCCATGCTGGCTAAGCCATCCAAAATCGAGACTCGTCGAGATCCCTCAAAGGAATACGCTTCGAACCATTTGGTTACCAAAATATTTACAAGGAACGGTTCCGTACATTTTGGAACCTACTCTCTAGCGAGATCTGAATTTACAATGACACTGAAGTCTGGAGCTTATGGTTTACGGGGGAGAATTTCAAGATTATATTTTCTACGTAGATCTACAGTACTCCAGAGAGACTCGGATGGGCAGCGTTCGGGAATTATATGACGTCTTCTTGTCCAAAAACAAACTATAGTGTGTGTGCTACCAGTGATGTCCTATGGTTCTGAGACGTGGTCTTTAACTGCTGGCCTTTTGGAAAAACTCAGAGTCACACAGCGGGCAATAGAGAGAGCTATGCTCGGAGTTTCTTTACGCGATAAAATACGGAATTTAAAATATTTTCGTAAGAACCAGAGTCACCGATATAGTGCTCAGTCAGAAGAAAGGTTTCTGAGTGGAAACCACGAACCGGAAGACGCAGCGTAAGCCTCCCAATAGATGGACCGACGACATCGTGAAAGTCGCGAGCATTCAGTGGATGCTGATGGCAGGCTGTCGTTCAGTGTAGCGTTGCAGTGTGCAGTGTAGTGGAGCGCTACTAATCGTTCTTAGAGGTGCCAGTAGTCTTTTTGATTAAACTATACTTGGTCCAAATTTTTTTCAACTCGGACAGCTGCAGTGTCATTGTAAAAAACTAAACAGTAACGTTTTCTTTCACTGTGCTACCAGCTACATTGATACATATTACAAAATTACTGTTTTAAAATATTACATACTAAATTAATTACCCAGGTTATTATAAATACTTAGCTATACTATGTATTTGTCTATTTTAATAAACCAGTTACTATAATACGTTCAAAATCCTAGCAAAAGTAATCAGAATTTGCGATTTTTCATTCAACTTTTTACGTTAGACATTGGCATGCCTATTACAAAAAGCTGAAGAACTGTCAACTGTCAAAACCAAAAAAACTTGGACCTAGTATAATTGACAGCTTACACATAAATCTAAATCCGAAATGAGGAGATCCGTAGACGAACGAAAGTCACCGACATAGCCCACCGGATTAGTAAGTTGAAATGGCAGTGGGCAGGGCACATATCACGCAGAACAGATGGCCGATGGGGCCGAAAGGTTCTGGAATGGAGACCACGGACTGGCAAGCGCAGCGTAGGACGTCCACCCACAAGATGGACAGACGACCTAAAAGAGACCGCAGGGAAACGCTGGATGCAGGCCGCTTCCAACCGGCCCTTTTGGAGATCGATGGGGGAGGCCTATGTCCAGCAGTGGACGTCCTACGGCTGAAATGATGATGATGACATAAATCTTGGATACACATACAAAATAAAGAGCTTCATAAATTTTTATATAAAAACAGTGTCCATTAGAGTTGCACCACTAAGTTCGAAATGATTGATCAAATGGCCACGTGCCACGAAAGCTTTTTGCATGAATTTGACAGGTAGCAATTAGGTCACAATTTATGCGGTAACTGTGTTATTACCGTTAGCAACAAATTCTTTATCTATCGATAGATAAGGTAATAAGGTTAGGTAATTGTGTATTTTATTCTCTGTCTTGGAATCAAACGAAATAGAATTAAAATAATTAACTTTTTTTAATCGCGATTAAATCCGCCTTTGACCACTTACTCTCCTGTTGATAAGAGACGCTGTGGTCGCTGCGGCGCTGTGCCTTGAAAAGGCCCTGATTATTTCTCGCAGGAAACAAGGAAACCAGCCCAATCCTTGGCTGTGCAGAATAGAAACGCAGAATCAAAACGTTTGGTACGTAATAATTTACTATAATTATATATATTTATATTCACTATAATATTTTTATTCATAACTTAAAAAAACAGAAAATTAACGAAAACTTAAATAAATAACTAAAAACTAAAACTTAAAATAACTATATACTAATCTAAAAGCCCCTCGGTGGAGGGAAAAGTGGCCAGAATTCTATCAGCATTGTCACGCTGGATGGCAATGCTAATTTTTTGACCAAAGTAGATGCCAGCATTCCGGTCACATGTTGCCTCCATCAAGCGTTTGGCCAAGTCCCTATATAGATCATGGGCGGCCGGCCCCCACGGTCCTAAGGTCTCGACCCCAAACGGCACAAAATACACCCTGTCTAAAAATTGTTATTATTTGTTGTTATTTGTTAATTGTTATTGTTGTTGTTATTTGTGCCGTTAGAGGTTTTCAGCCTTATTCATGGCAGCTCCAGCCTGTAGAGTTGTCCCAGGAAGATGAGACGGCGCCAATGTATCGACACATGTAGCGTCCCAAATTAGAGGCCGCCCCATCTTTCACGGGATGAGGGTCATCCCGTCAGGTCTCTTGCCGTCGTCCCGCATCAGTCCATTAGGTTCTAGAACTGACGGGACGCCGGCGCTGACGAAAGCCCGACGGATGATGTCATTATTCATATTCATATTCATATTCATTAGTTCACTATATTCTACTAATATTATAAACGCGAAAGTTTGTATGTATGGATGTTTGTTCCTCTTTCACGCTGCAACGGAACAATGAATCAACCTGATTTTTTGCATTGGTATAGTTCAAGAGCCAGTGAGTGACATAGGCTCCTTTTCATCATCATCATTATCACCATTTTTCATTACTACGCGGGTGAAACCGCGGGGCGCAGCTAGTATACTATATATTAGTTTGGTACGTATCCAAGGAAAATCTACAATGTATGAGTGGTACTTGTCCTTTAGTAGAAAGTGATGGTAGGATAAGGTCATGCAACTCCGATGCACATTCTCCGAAATGAATCCTATAGAAAATTGATAGATTTGCTACTTTACGGCCTTGTATATAATTTACTAAACTTACAACAATGTTACCAAAATCCGTCACAGAACATCGATTCGAGACATTGGAATCGCGGTAATGAAACTAAAATTGAGCTGAACAGGGCATGTTGCTAGGCGCAGTGATGACAGGTGAAGTAAGATTTTGACAAAGTGGTGTCCGAGGCAAGGTAAGCGGAGCGTTGGTCGTCCAGCTGCAAGATGGATCGACGATATTGTCTCCATCGTGGGTGAAATCTGGACTCTATTAGAGAAGAACTGAGGTAGATGGCATCGCAACATAGAAGCATCCAGCAGTGGAAGAAAGAAGGCTGTGGATTATAATGATGATGAATGTTATTTTATTTCTTTGCTAAGTACATAGAAAGTGTATTTGTACGAATACATATTTTTCCATCGTCATTATGATAATCAGCTCACCTTATTCCACTGCTGGACATAGGCCACTCCACAAGGCTACGTCACTATCAGCCCAATCTCCCTCCCAATCTGTTTTTGCTACCCGTCATTTCCGACTGCATTACATATTGTGTCACTGCATCGAGCTTTAGGGTGCCTATGTTTGCCGATTCACGGTCTACATTCTAGAACACGTCAGCTGTTATCAGTTCTGTGATAGATATAATATTTCACCATAGGAGTGTATGGTGGCAAAAATCGCCAGCATTTGTATGATTGTTTTTTTTGGACAATAACTCCATAAAATGTTGTCATCAAGTAGTTCAAGCAAATACAGTTTTTAAGTTCGATTATGAACAAAACTGGTCAGTTTTTAGATCAACAATTACTTTTTGCATAATAAATCTCATTACTGTGTCTTTTGTTCTTACTCGTATATAAAATTTGACCCCTGCTCTCTAGCCGAACTCTTTCTCTTTTTCACAATTTTCGACCACTTAGAGTGAAATATGAACAGATGTAGCATTTCCTTTAAAATAAAATTGCAATTTTTAGAAAGTTAACGTGTAAGTGTGTAAGTTAGTTATTTATAATATACATTTTATCCCATGTAGCAACAACAAAAAACAGTTTTTTTATTAAAATTATTTTAGAGATAACAATGTACGAGTGAGATTGTTGTGGCGGGAAAAAAAACATCAAAATTTATAAAATACCTGCATATTGCTGCTAAGTGTAAATTGTCCCAATAAAACATGCAGCTACACAAATCTCACAATTGCTAAATTAGCAATACATATCGGTTTTCACACGTGTTCCGCTCGCTTATTTGTCGCTCGGAAAATTACGTTCCCTGCATACAAAACTGCTCACTTAGTAATAACCTACTGACATTTTCGTATAAATTAAAACTGCATTCAAATTCATAAAAGGATAATCATAATTTGATCCAATATGAATGCTAATACCCTCTGTTCCGTTACATAAACTCTATCTTGACCACAAAAATAGGTATCTTAGTCTGCATTAAATTTGGCTGGCATAATAATTAAGTAACAGGCACTTCAAGGTTGTATAGGCTGTTCTCTAATAGCAGTGTTGCAATGACTAGATCCAGTTTTCTAGCCTAAAGTCAAAGTACATATTATTTAGGGCTTGTGTGTCTAGTGTCATAATATTTGGTCTAATAATACAGGCGCTAAAGGAATTTCACCCTGAACTGGCCTAACAAGGTATCATTTAATCTGTGTCAGTAGAATGTTGAAGTTTGGTGATAAATAAGGTATAACAATTAACACCTGGATAAGTTTAGGGTATTTGAAGGTATTAAACGAACGTGGTAGAATTGGATTGGGTACTATGCCTATTTAAGTTTTATAGCATTTCTATTCAAATCAAATCATAAAGGCTGTATGTGTTGAGTTCGATAAATAATATTATTTAGATCTCATTTCAATAAGATTAGATACAAATAAAAAAAATTGTGACATCTTAATCCTAAATAATATTATAAAATCATAAGTAACTGTGTCTCTGTCGGTTTGTTCGCTTTTCACGACTAAATGGCTTAGCCAATCTTAACTATATTTGGCAGGAAGATAGTTTGCATCATGAGGGCGGATAGACTTGTCTGCCCAAAAAACAGAAAATCGCGGGCAACACCACGGGATTCAGCTGGTATGATATATTTGTGGATTGTTTCTAAATGTGTTAGCATGGTACTCTGTGAGTGCGTTTACCCACGCCTAAGAAGCATCTATTAAAATATATATTTCCTAGTAATATATGCATGAAAAGCTTTCATACTTCAAAAATATGAATTTTGCAACCGTCCTCAATCAAAGTTTTAGTGCAATACAACACAACTATATAGCGGTAAATCATTGTCATTAATTTAAAGAGCTGATCGGAATTTGAAATTAATATCGATTTCATTTGAATAGCACGTGCTTCGAGGCAACTCTTGCGCAAGCGTCAGCGAGCGCCGAGGCAGGTGCCCGCGGGAATTCTCGAAATGCGCACTTAAACGTTCCAGTTAAATTACTTTATTAAAATACTTTACAGCAATTAACTCCAATAACGGACCGTGATTGTTTTTACGAAACAATTTCGCCCGGTCGACACTAACTCATTATCCCGTCCGTTTGAAATCAATCGGGTGTCAGCGATTACTAAAAGATAAAATAAATATCTTAGATATGCTTGCTACAGCCGGTAGAGTACTGTATCTTTAAGCGACCGATATCTTTAACCTAATCATGCCCAAGATTTACGTGCTTGGAGCACAGCGGCGCACGGTCAAGTTTCGACATAGGACATTCGTTACACCAAATAATTGTCAATATCGGAGGCGAGCTGTTTCCGATCGATTCGGAACGTTTCCGATCTATCTGACCGGATAATATTCAAATAGGATAATAGGAAATCCTAGAGTTGCTTGAATTAGCCGCCTTTCCAAATTGCCGTATTGAAAATGTTGCGAAATAGCGACTAGGTTGAAATACTTATTGTAGGCAGTACCTAAATTTGCGTAGGCTTAAAAATAAACTGGCTCTACACCTTGGTGTATCAACTGTTAAGAGTTGATATGTCGTCAACATGGGTTGCGTTGCATCCATTTGCGCGGTTATGACAAACAGTATCAAATACATGTTTTGTTTATGAATACTTGAAGATATAATTAAGTTTAATGTAATTTTAGACACAAACTTGGTGAAACTTTTCACGGTAGAATAATTCGGCAAAAACAGTCCTTCTAAAGCATGATTTTAGTGTTATCTTCAAATCTAGAAGTCGTGACAATTTTTTTTTTCAGATTCTAATGTTAATTTATGAACTTAGTATAGTTTAAGGTAATTTTATTTATTTATAAAGTTAGAACATGTCTTGAGTAATCCGGAGTTTTATCATTTGTCGCTTACGTTATTTAGTTCTGAGGCGGGCGCCGACTCGTGCATATCTCTTCCAGCAGCCGTAGATCGCATAGATTTGTCACTGTTTCACGCAGGGGCAAAACTCTGATTTGAGCTGACAACATATCGACTCTTAATAAGCGTGGAAACTTATCAAATCTTTTCGCTTGAATTTTAAGCCACAACCCTAACTATCGTACTCTCACGGTCCGTATAGTTCGCAAGTGATTTTTTTCAGAAATTACCTATCTTAAAATAAGGAACCTTTTAAAAAACGAGCCATATAAGGTACTTCTATAATATATCTTGTCCCAAGCTAAACAACTGTTTGACTTAATGGCAAACTGTGGGAGTATTCGTCGAGGTTAGTGGCAGGACGCCCGCACCCAAAGGTTTGAGCCTCAGAATACAGAAAAAACCAGAAGGCATGAACGAACCCAATAGTGAAGCGACAAAAACTACTCAAATATAGACTAGTTTTACGCGAACGCGATTAGTTACTCTGTGACCATTAATCGCGCGTGACGTGTTTTACCGTTGCAATATTATTTAAGTTATGCCTTCCTGTGTCGTCCTAACGTGTAAAAATTCAGCTGGGCTACAAAAAAAACAAGATGGGATCACATTCCATACGAAAGTAGCGCATTTAGATGTTTTTTTTATTTGATAATTGAATAAATTGTTCAGTCTTTCATTGTCGTAAGTAATGATACCTCCATTTTGTCGGTGTTGCCAAATATCGAGAGTTGCAATTTTCCCTAGAATGAAAACTTTTATTGGTTGGTAGTTCTATATTATATACTTATTTTCAAAAAATCTTAACAGCTTACACATAGTTATACAGGGTTACTGGTAATCACTTAGTCAGCGTGCTTTTAGGGGAATTTTGTCTGTACAACTTTTTTTCAGCTGCTTTTGAAAATTCTACTGAAGAAAAATCTACTGTCCCATACATTTTGTCGGAAATCGGTGAACTTTTTGTACGGGGCAATCGGTTTTTTACCGACTTCCAAAAAGGAGGAGGTACTATGTTCGACTGTATGTATGTTTTTTTTTTGTATGTTCAAGATATTTTCGTCAATTGTGAACCGATTTAAAAGATAAATTTTTAATTCGAAAGGGTATATATACTCCCGAGGTGGTCCTTTCCATCTGATGATGGAATCTCAAGGAAATCGAGGAAAAACTAACTAATTAACAATATTTGACCACTTTCCCGGTTTCCTATTGCGCTGAAATTTTGCATACTTATGTAAGTTTAGTAACAATGCAATAATCTGGTACTATTGAGCTGATCTGATGATAGAGCCAGGAGGTTGATAGTGGAACTCCTCAACGGCGAACAGCAAAGGCGCGAAATTTTGTAAATCGATTTAACTATAATATAGCATGTTCTAAACTCCATCATGACATGGCTGCCACATCCAGGGTTGACTTCCGGCGAGGGAACTCCTCAACGGTGAATAGTACAGACACAAAAATTTGTAAATGGATTAAAAGGATTAAATATTGTAAACTACCATTATGAATCATATTTTTTGCACTGGTAACCCCTTTGTTTACATAAAAGATCTAAGATTAAAAAACGGAGTATAAGTTAGTTTCACGTTTAATATGCAGTACACGGGTTGTCTGTTTGGGGTGCACTAAGCCACCAAAAAAGAGGTACCATTGTGCTCACCATTATGAATAACTGATTTTTTTCTATGAACCGCTGTTTTTTTCCGCAATTTCAAGTACCATAGTAAAAGTCGTTTATAAAGATGAGTGCAATGATGATGATAATGATGAGTACCCTTTCAGCTTTGTACACCCCAAACATATTATAACCTTGTATATGTATAAAAAGTAGTAGCTAGTAATTATATTTTTATTTACTTATGTTTGTTTTTGTGTCAATCCGATCAGTATATTGATTTCATTAAAAGTGTGTGTGAATAGTATCTGACCTAAAACATTTAACCATAAACGGGTAAGTAATGTCTAAGCTGGCAACATTACGCGGGTGGAGGTGAGACAGGCGCGGGACGTGGGTTTTGTTTTTTGGACTCAGCGTGCGGCTTGCAATCACAGCTTAAGGCGGGTTCTGTCGAATTCTGTGGTTTGAGCTTTTGGAGCAGTTAGCCTTTAATCGGACAAGTTTTGGCTGCATGGGCTGTTCTGCTAACCTATTACTTAACTTGGGCTGTCACGGTATGCAGGTCTATTGTTTATAAATGTTATTTATAGCTTATTTTGGTAAGAATATTTGCATTATGTTTTTTTGGCATATTTTTTTTTATTATATGACCTTTTCACCTGAAGATAAGGTCCTAACACAGAGGGTGTTAGAACCTCATCGATATGAGATTAACCCAACTTGGCTGTCTTTTTGTATGGGGTAAGTCAACCAAGGGGAGAGGGAGGATGGCGTAGTAATTTAAGTGCAGTAATTTATGTGTACTTATAGTTGATGGCTGATGGACAGCACCATTTTGCCGCAACACCTTTTTAACGCTACGTTTGCCAAACTAATAAAAACTCGCATTTTTGAGAAAAGCAGAGCGTTCTATCCTGGGCGTAGAACGCGTTCTCACACTTAACGATAGAGTCAGAAACATGGAGATAATGCGAATGAATAAAGTTATGAATGCAGTGAAGATACTTAGTACCTATTATCTGGTAAGTACCTATTTTATGAATGACCTTAAACACAGGTTTTACGAGAAATGTTAGATAAGTTAGATTTATGTAGTTATTTTTAAAATAAAGAACAAAAACAGGAAAAAAAACTTAGTATACTGAAATGGAAGTGCGCAGGACACGTCGCTTGAGCTACGGACGGTAGGTGGAGCGACTGAATTGTCCACTGGCATCTCAAAAATAGTGCGTGGCCGGTAGGATAGTCTAGGAGAAGATGGAGTGAAAACGTAGTCAAGGTGGTAGTTGCAACTTGGACTAGTCTAACCCAAGACCGCAGCACATGGAAGTTATAATAGCGCAGTAGTAATGATCCGCGCTTACACTTAGATTGGGAAGAAGATTCAACTTACTTATGGTACGATAATTTTTATTTAAATAAAAATAACGCTACGTAGCCTTTTACCAGAATAAAAAATACATCAATATATAAAATTTTCTATTATTACTCACCGAAAAGCTTTTGGCTAATAATTTTAGATATTAGAACATAACAGTTATAATTCCCACCAATCTAAACAGTCTCCTCCCTAACTGTGTAGCTACTTTAGAGTAAGTGGACATAACCATTCAGCAGTTAACCTTCATAAAGGGTGCCAGTTTTAATGCTTATGACCAATAAACAGACAACCCTAGAAGTAGGCATACTCATATCCAGGATTAGGACACAAAGTGGCAGTAGGCTATTAGATTATTACCAGGCCTAATAAAGTTAAACTGACATTAAATCCCGCCTAGATAACCAGAGTAACTGACATCGTTCAACGCATTAGCAAACTGAAGTGGCAATGGGCCGGTCATATTTGCTAAAGAACTGATAACCAGTAGTACACGTTTATAGAGTGGAGACCTGTAACTAGCAAGCGTAAAGTTGCCGATGGAGTGATGTTATAGTCGGCAGGTGACTGGAAGCGTAAACCGAAGATCACCGATCTTAGTTACGAACGTTAAGAAGATGAATAAAACCCATCCATCCGAGTCCAACGTATAGCGGTTGCGAAGGAGGTGATCATTATGCGTTTTAATGGCATCCAAATTTCAGATCCTTGCGTGGAAATATCAATCTTAATAATGAGCTTGCTTAAGTTAATTTTATGCTTATCATTTTCACTCTCGTTTTCGCGCATGATATTTTCCATCGGTAACAAATTAACAGTGCAATCTCAATCAAAGCAATCAATCAGAGCAGAAGGGCTGTTAATAGAGCCTTTAAAGATCGCCTACATATCGGTGATGTCCCTGGTGTTACAGGCGACAGCGATACCTTACCATCAGGTGGCCCGTTAGCTTGTTTGCTACCTATGGCATAAAAAACTCAAGGTAGTTTAAGGTAACTTACGTTTCTCAGTTATGCCTTTAATGTTTTTTTTTTTGATAGCCCGTTGGTCCAGTTGGTAGTAAACCTAACTTCCCAGCTTGGGGGTTTGGATTCGATTCCCACCTAGGACAAACATTTATGTGATGAACATTTTGTGTTTGTTCTATATCTGGTTGTTAATATCTATTTGTATGTATTTAAAACTATTATGTATATATATCAGTATCTGGCAGCCATTTCACAAGCTTTGCTTAGTTTGGAGTCTGATGACCGTGTGTGCAAAAATGTCCCGAATACTATTATTGTGTTTTACAAGAAAAGTAATAAGCAGCTACTTTTGAAATCAGCTATGTTGGTTAAAAGTTGGGTTTACTCACGACTACTGGAACAAAACAGGTTACAAATATTTGCAATAAATCACTCGCCACAACATTAATCTATCAGCTGTTTAACCACAAGGCGTGACCCGAAGTCGTTTTTCAACCAAATAGATAACATTTGACTAACTCTAAAATTGTGTTCCTACCGTAGAAAATAATTTGATAGCGTAACAAAATGCTAACTGCAATGAATCCTCATAATTGGTTTAAAAATACAATCATCATTATAACTATAGCTATAATATAGCCCGTTGGTTCAGTTGGTAGTGAACCTAACTTCTGAGCTTGGGGGCGTGCGTTCGATTTCCACCTAGGACAAACATTAATTATGTGATGAACATATTTTGTATTTGTTCTATATCTGGTTGTTAATATCTATTTAAGTATGTATTTAAAAACTTCATAATTATGTATGTATATCAGTCTATGGCAGCCATATGACAAGCTTTGCTTAGTTTGGGGTCAGATGACCATATGTAAAAACATAAAATAAAAAATAAACTAAAGTAACTACTCTTTGTGTGCTTGTCCGCTTTTCACGATTAAACGGTTGAGCCAATCCAATCCAATCCAATCCAATTAATTTTGGCAAGAAGATAGTGTGCATCGTAAAGAAGGACGCACAAACGATACTTTTTCACAGAAAAATCGGGAACACTGGAAAGTTACTCTAAATGTAAGAGCATATAATTTACTACGAATAAGTAACTGAAGAAAAAAGTTCAATTATGTTACAGGTTTACTGATTCATAGTGAAAATCACAATAATGACACTTACCAGTGTCCACTTTGTACGGATATTTTTCCCTAGCGCGAGCAGTGATTCATAGTGAAAATCACAATAATGACACTTACCAGTGTCCACTTCGTACGGATATTTTTCCCTAGCGTGAGCAGTGATTCATAGTGAAAATCACAATAATGACACTTACCAGTGTCCACTTCGTACGGATATTTTTCCCTAGCGTGAGCAGTGATTCATAGTGAAAATCACAATAATGACACTTACCAGTGTCCACTTTGTACGGATATTTTTCCCTAGCGCGAGCAGTGATTCATAGTGAAAATCACAATAATGACACTTACCAGTGTCCACTTTGTACGGATATTTTTCCCTAGCGTGAGCAGTGATTCATAGTTAAAATCACAATAATGACACTTACCAGTGTCCACTTTGTACGGATATGTTTCCCTAGCGCGAGCAGTGATTCATAGTGAAAATCACAATAATGACACTTACCAGTGTCCACTTTGTACGGATATTTTTCCCTAGCGCGAGCAGTGATTCATTGTGAAAATCACAATAATGACACTTACCAGTGTCCACTTTGTACGGATATTTTTCCCTAGCGCGTACAGTTACTAGAAGTAGATTATTTTTAGGTTTCCGTACCCAAAAGGTAAAAACGAGACCCTATTACTAAGCCTACGATGTCTGTCTATCTATCTGTCTGTCTGTCTATACGTCCGTCTGTCCTATCTTTAAACAGCTGTATCGTTCGAACCGGAATATATTGCCAGTTAATGTTACGGCGGACTATCTAAGTCCAAAAAAGTCCAAAAGTAAAAACGAAGGGGGGGGCTACAGTGCGCGAGCCCGACTTAGCTGGTATTTTTTTTTTCGATCTTGATGTTTATAGGGTCTAACAGACACTTTCCTAGATGAGTAGGTATGCCTAACCCGCCGTTCACACAGAAACAGTACAGGACCATTTTTAGCGGATCCGTTTTTATTTCGGTGATGACGTATATAGGGTTACGTGGTAAGGGTATCCTAATCCGAAAAGAGTTCATAGTACCCATCATTATGAACAGCTTTTACTATGGAAGCAGCTCTGAATTCGCGAAAAAATATATCAGCTGTTCCATATTTTTTTTCGGGTGCGAATGGCCGTTTTTGTAGTAAAAGTTGATGATGTGCACGATGCGCCCCTTTCGGCTTAGTGCGCCCTTTCCGCATAACCCAGAACAATATGACCGAGTTCACATAGTATCCCGGATCCAGTAAAATAATCCGAATGAAGGATAAAGACGGATCTGTGAAAAACGGTCCTCTAAACGGTTTCTGCGTAAAGCCGGTAAGGCCTACCGGCGTCGCGGCGTGGACAAGTCATAAAAAACCAATACATTTTAATTACACTATAGTAGCACTTAAATATGGACAATATATCAATCTATCTATCTATCATACTAATATTATAAATGCGAAAGTGTGTTTGTTTGTTTGTTCCTCTTTCACGCAGTAACAGAGCAACGGATCGACCTGATTTTTTGCATAGGTACAAGGGCCGGAGAGTGAAATAGGCTACTTTTAATCCCGGAAAAACTTACAGTTCCCGTGGGATAGTACGATAATATACTGACAGTACATGACAATAGGCTTATTGTCATGTTTTTGTAGATTTTTCAAAAAGCGCTGAATCAATGTCGATAAAATTTATATGGAACAACCTATGAGATATGACCTACAAAACAATTTTTTTTTTATCAAAAACAATTCTAAATTGGCGGAGCAACGGCGTAACAAACATACAAAAAAAAAAAAAAAAAAACACAGCCGAATTGATAACCTCCTCCTTTTTGAAGTCTATAAAAACGAAATTCATCTACTCATTCACTCATCACATAATCTCCAAAACTACTTGATTTACAAAGCTGACATTTGGCAAGTAGATGTAGAGGTCCGCTAAAAAAGAATTTTCGAAGGGCTGAATTAAGGATAACAAAAGGGGGTTGAAAGTTTATATGAAAGTCTATGCGGTCACGGGCAACAGCTAGTTATTAAATAAAATTTAGGAATAAAACCGTTGGGTATAGGGCCGTGGATTGTAGATATTTCAACCCGCATTGCCCTTTGTCGACCACGCTCGTGTTCGGTTTCGCAAACAAGAAACAATCAAACTTGTGGGTGATCCCTACGGTACGGATTTCAGATAGAGAACTTGTTCTATCTCGACTCCTAGTACCTAGTACTAAAGATGGGCTTGGAGACCTAACAACTGCGGATTAGAGTATCGCCCGCATTTCACATTACAACTACGATCAAATATTTACGCAAAGTCCAAACTAGCCCTGAAAATTTGATTACCTTACACTAAGACACTTTAGCATATCACTTATAAATACGAATGTTTGTGTGTAAGTGTGTATGTTTGTCCGCACTCAACTTCGTTACGGCTGCACTGATTTGGGTAAAATGTAGGTAGTTTATGTCCTGAAAAAAAGTTAGGTTAACAAATGAAATTGCGGGGTGCTATTAGTATCAGAATTATGATTAAATACAAAATTTGTGTTCATTTATTGAGCTTCCCGTGAAGTTAGTTTTATTTATTTTATTTATAAATTGTTGGTTTCGTTATTAAATATTCGCTCATTTTAGAGTTACATTGCGGTTGACTAAAATCAGTGTCGTCAGTCCATCTAGTGGGAAGGCCTACCTACGCTGCGTCCGTCAGTTCGTGGTCTCCATGCACTCAAGAACCTTTCCTTTGTGAGAGTCGCGAGTCGAGTGGATGCAGATGTCAGGCTTTCGTTTAGTGTGGAGATTAAAGGTAGGCCTATGTTCAGCAGTGGACGTCTTCTGGCTGATGATGATGACTAAAATCAATAGTGGTAGTTTGGGAGAGGCCTATGTCCAGTATTGGACTATATAGGCTGATGATAGTGCTGACGAGTAGATGAACTTTAGTGGCGAGTTGAGTGTTTTACAAACTGTTTTGATTCCTGCTAAACTGTGGACCGAACAAAACGAAACCAAAGTTTGTTTTGGTTTGTTGTTTTTGCGGGACAGTTTTATTGCGTTTAGAATAAATAACTGCTGGGTATACTTCAGGCAGTTGATTTTGGCATTGGTATGTGCTAAAATATATTGGCCACGCGTTTAACTGGTTTCACGTATTTGTGCAAAATTTCAATTGGGTTCTAACTTTTATACCACTGCCTAAAAAGAAAAGTGCTTTATTTTCTATCGAGAAAGACAGTTCATAACTAAAAACTATCGATAGCTTGAATACTCGATAAAAAAACAATGACCCATCTCTATAACATTTCAATTGTTTTGCCATTAGATTCAGCTATCTCTTAGTTTAATAAAATATAAATAAATATTGGGGACATCATACTTAAATAGTAACACCCATACTTATATAGAACAAACACAAATGTTCATCACACAAATGTTTGTCATAAGTAGAAATCGAACCCACGCCCTCAAGCTCAGAAGGCAGGTTCATTGTCAACGGGACCAGCGGGCTATTAAAGTATGTAGATATACTATGTTCCTCTGTTAACAAATAAATGGTTAATCCGTTCTAGATTAAATTTGGCATAGACATAGTTTGCATTATCTATACCAGAATATAAGATCCATTTATCCCGGAAAAAACGTGTAAACTAGAATATCATCATCATCATCAGCCTGTAAACGTCCACTGCTGAACAAAGGCCTCCCTCGTAGAGAGGGGTGTTGCCATAATCCCCACGCTTGGCAGGCGGCTTGGGGATCGCAGTACGTTCACCGTGTACTAATGGAACGCTACTGCCCATCCTCCGGTGGTTCTGGTCGCAGTTTTAGGACATACCCGGGTCCAAACTAGAATATATCCTAAGGGAAAAGGAAATCGTATCCAGGTGTTCGTATAAACATTGAAATTTACTCTAGCTACCGATAGCATGCAGACTCTGATATCGTAACATCATTAGCTGTTCTGAAACAACACAACGCTTGAGGTAATCAGGACCTTATAGCATTTGCATGGAATTGCAGCGAACTAATTACCTTAGGGTAGGGTTCCCATTTTATAATATGAAATATTTTGCTTAGGGTGATGAAATTATGCTTTGCTCTATTTATTTACTTTTCACTCTTGAGATACCTCATCTAACACCCATTCAAAATCTAATGAAAAAATTGCGTCATCTGTCGAAAGTCTACCGAACTACGTCGCAACTTCCACTAACCGCTTTTTTACACTATTGGCTATTTTGAGATTTTCTCTCACAAGCGCGACCGCACTCTAGCGCAACCGGTCAGCAACTGATGTCACACCGGTGCACACGACGCGTTTGTACACCAATGATTTGGTGCCATTCGCAATGGCAAATGCAATGGTGTTTAAGTGGCCTGTAAACCGTATGCAGCTCTCTCGCTCGCACATTTTCACATTATTGAAGATATAAAATCAATGAGTACGAATTTCCAAAGAGTAACAAAATCATGTCTTGGTGTCTATCGTAACATTAAAAACATTGTAATGTTACGATAGACACCAAGACATGATTTTGTTACTTTTTGGAATTTCACACTCATTGATTTTATATCTTCAATAATGTGAAAATGTGCGAGCGAGAGAGCTGCAGACGGTATACAGGCCCCTTAAGCTTTTAGAATAAAAAGTTATTTAAATCTGGTTTTAAAACCTATGCAACTACGTTAAGCGTAAATATTATGTCAAAATAATAGCAACAAAGAACACCATACATCTAGTCTGGTATATGCTTCAATAATTTATACATAGAAAATAACAAATGTGTAATACCTTGCCCACAGCATAAATTATATAAGATCTCAAATTAATCATACAGTACAATATAAAACATTTTATTTAATCTACAATACTATTAAAATAGGCATACAAGTAAAATGCGATCTCATCGGTAAAAAAGCAATCCTTTCTAAAGTATTATAAGCTCTTTATTTTTCATGAATTTCATAATTTTTTGCGTGCGAGCCCTATTCGAAGTGAGTTCGCAACTAGCGCGGATCCAGCTTAGCTAATAGTTGAGTTTGTATAACATTGTGAAAGGTTAATGTTACTGTGGCGGTGCAAATTGTCTTTAGCTTACAAAATATAATACAGTCCGAGTACTGCGATTATTTTCTAATAAGTAGAAGTGTTTAATACAGACTTGACGCCAAATGTGTTGTCAAGAAAATCCCTCCGGCCAAGTTTGCCCACTTCAGAACTTACTTTTATTTTAGTGATAATTAAATATATATATTTTTTAGTCCTATATCGAATTTAGTCACACTTTACACTGATTTGTATGATATATAAATCAGTATAAAGAGTGGCAAATAACTAATATACTTATTATGTGTGCTAGCGTTTCCCTCCGGTTTCTTTTTCTTTCCGACCATAATTACTTTCAAATTGTTTACTGAATTATATTATTATTTATTACTTGAACCAATGAGTTATTGTAATGCTACTAAAAACCAGTCGATTAAGCTTTCATAAATGTTCTCATAGATCTAAAATTGAACGCACCAACTGTTATCAAATGTCAGTTTTTGCGGCTAGTTGTAGCCGTTCACAGTTCCCATTTTTAGGGCAAAATACAACAAGAATAAACACATTATCACACACTTTTAAAGGTCTTTCAGTCCTCAATACATTATTCATTCGTATAACTTTAATATTAGACCGAAACGTAAAGGTTTTTTCATAAAGTTTGATAATTTTACACTCCCAATGCTATAAATTTATCTAATAAGTGCGCGTTCTAATAACATTAAATAAATTTGCAAAAAAAATACCAGTCTGTTTGCTCTCAAGTAACGTTTAAATTGATTATTTTGGAGTGCCATGTGTGACCTGTTTGGTTCTGAGGGCTTCATACAATAGCATTTTGGTAAATAATTTGCACTAAATATTTCGCATAGCTGTGTTTGCCAATTTATCTGTTAATTGATCAAAAATACGGAATGTTTAAATTTGTAGCAATTAATTAACAAGTGTTTGCTCTTGATACGTGAGTATAATAACCAAGTTTAGTATTTCAATAGGTAACTAGTACTAATCTAATTAAATATTTCTTTTAAAAGAATCTAGGTTTATCTACTATGTTTTATACTACACTTACGCTAGGATAGGCTGTGTAGTAATTATTTTAGTGATATTCTCTAAAGAACCATAGTCACCAACGTAGCTATTAAAATTTGAAAGTTTTTAGGGTTCCGTACCTAAGGGTAAAAACGGGACCCTATTACTAAGCCTACGATGTCTGTCCTACCTTTAAACGGCTGTATCTTTCGAACCGTAATAGCTAGCCAGTCGAAATTTTTACAAAATATGTAATGTTACGGCGGATTAACTAGGACATAATAAAAAAGTCAAAAATTAAAAAAAAAGAGGCGTCCCCATGACCTTAACTGCGGTACAGTCAGTTTTTGGGTCTCTTTGTTGTACAAAAAGGGTATAAAGGGATATCGATCACTCAAGTTAGTGAGATTGGTTGTTGTGTATGCAAAATACATAACTATGTACTTACCTTTCCTCCACTAAGTAGCTTTATGCACAAGATGTGAGCCGGTCAATGTATCAATTGTAAAATTTCGTTCAATGGAAACATTATTTCTGTCTTCTGTTTCAAACAAACTCATTGAATTTTACTATGGAAACTGACGTGGTTTTCACACATTTTATTTATATAATTATTTTAGAATAAACTACACAAAGAAACCAAGTACATTTGCAAAATTTAAGCCATTCAAATGGTGTCATATATTGCACCAAAAAATAGATAAAAATTTACTATGACAATTTGCGCGGTGAAATCGTACCACAACAAATCAGAAAAGCAGCATAAGAGTTATGGTGTGACATTCCACAGGTAATCCATTAATTTTCTTGCTTAAATCGTTTAAAATACCAATCGAAACGTAAGCTACAAAGCGTATTTGTAGCTTACGTTTTGAGATGGCGTTGTTTGGAAACCTACCTTCTCTGAGTAGTTATTCTAAGATAATTATACTGTTTTTTTTTTTTTGTTGGGCGCAAGGCGAGACGCAATCGCGCGTGCGCATTCACCTTCAATAAGACCGCCTAATGAGGTTGAAACCATGGTCAGAGTGACCATGTTGAGTGCTTAATGTTATGTGAATAATTCCCGTGTAATATAAATAAAACTGAATGAAATTTTTTACTGTTCGAAAATTCTCATAAGTAGTTTATCCTAAAGTGAACATTAAATTTTGTTTAAAAGAATGTTTGTACACTAGTTTCTGAAACTGTATCATTAATATTTGAAGCTGGTTGTTCTTTTACAGCCAAATATTCCTCAACGTCATATACTCTCACTTTTAACTCTTTTCTTCTTATTCGTTTCTTTGAGCATCATGTCGCCTCTTTCATCACTTCCACGAGACAGTATTGTGTCTTATGTTTTCCGTTTTTCTCATTTCATATTCGCTTTACCACCGTCCTTTGAGAAATTTCTCACAGCGTTTTTCCTTTGCTAGTACTGTATAATCACGCTCGGGGTTATGGAAACCTTTACTAGGTTCTATGTTCTATGAAGTAAATATGCCTAAATAAATCGACCGGTAATGTTGTTTTTTGTTGTTGTCCACAGCCAGTAGCTGCGTGAACGTCTGAACGTACGAACGTGTAAAAATTTTGTTTATCGTTATACTAGACTAGCAACCCACCCCGGCTACGCACGGGTGTAATTTACGTGCGAAGCCAGGGCGGGTTGCTAGTTATATATATAAAGTTTCCGTGAAAAACTATTTACCTGATGGTGAAAACCGCATCAAAATCCATTGCGTGGTTTAGGAGAAGTTGGCGGTTTTACAGACAGACGCGGAAAGCGACTTTAATTTAAACTATGTAATATAATATCTATACTAATATTATAAAGAGGAAAGATTTGATTGTTTGTTTTTTTGTTTGCATTTAATAGGCGCCGAAACTAATGAACCAATTTGAAAAATTATTTCACTGTTGGGAAGTTACACTATCCCCGGGTGACATAGGCTATAATCTATACCCGTGCGAAGCTGGAGCGGACCGCTAGCAATAAATAAAGAATAAAGAAAGATAATGAAGAAATATAAAGGTGAAGATAAGATAAAGAAGAAAAGAAAAGATAAAGATGGAAAAAAAGATAAAGATATAGAAGATGCGCTCTGCTGTTTCACATGTCCAAAGTCTCGTGTGTTTCCAGGCGGCATTGTACGTCAGGGACCACCCCGAGGAGTACAGGTACCTCGGAGACACGCGCGCGCCCGACGCGCTGCGGCACGCGCATCGGATACAATCGGTGCCTCACCGACTCGCTAGGACTGCTGAATTGGTGCATGTGACTACACCGCTCATTTACAATAGGCAAGAGGTGAGAAGTGCTCCATCGAGAGAGTCCTCCAAACAAAAATTAAAAAATTGGCTTGTCGAACAGGCATTCTATAAATTCAATGACGTTACAAAGGTAAAATTAACTTAATTTTTGATTATTTTATTTTATTTTTGACTATTTATTAATATACTATTATTTTTCTGTTTTGTATGAAAATGAAATTTCTTTTATATTAATTATTATTATAATGAATCCTCACGCGAGTTTTGATGAAGTGGTTTCTTTTATATTATTGTAATAATTTATTATCATTTATTTTCTTTGACGTGTACCTGTAATTTGATATCAATAAAATATTATGACTATGTCTATGTTATTTTAAATTTTGCCATGATACTAACCGAATTCAGAACCCCCACATTTTTGAAGTTGGTTAAAAACCGCGTAAGTTTCTACATTAATGTTTATTACAAGGTTCATGTATCACACGGAGATATACGTCGACTGACAGGGTTTTTTACAATACAATAAATAATGTAGTTTTTTTCTTTTTTTTTTTTCTCCACCGTCTCCTGGGTCCGTGCCCTTTGTCAACATTTACAATTTTTTTATTAAACTATATCTGATTTTACATAAAACTAATGACTATACAAGAGGAGTTTACAAATTATAAAATCATTTTACTATGTTGCGTGTATACGCCGGCAGTCCAGCTCCCGCAAGCAGCACCTGTTCACGAGATGATGCGTGTGCCAGCCATCGCTCTCCTCGCCATGTTTGAGGGAAGAGGGCGACCCGCCACACGACGCCACCGCAGGAAGGAGCCTTTAGGTGAGCGTGAGTGCTCTGGGTATACACATAATATTTAAAACTACAATTACATTTACATATTATTACAATGCTTAAAATTATATTATTATCCTTATCCTATTACAACAATGTAGATTTTACCAACCCGAGTACGATTTTACATTTGTTAATGGTGTGAGTAAATTTTATTGTGGTAACACCGCAGAAAGAAACGAAGTAAACTTGAACTTGGAGTGGTAATGAGTACCTTAGATAGAACATCATACTAATATTATAAATGTGAAAAGTTTGTTGGTTTGTTTGTTCCTCTTTCACGCAGCAACAGAGCAACGCATCGACCTGATTTTTTGCATGGGTATATGGTTCAAGGACCGGAGAGTGACATAGGCTACTTTTCATCGTCATCATCATTATCATCATCATCACCATTTTTCGGGTGAAACCGCGGGGCGCAGCTAGTAAGAAAATATATAAAAGTATTCACCTCATTATGTTGAATAATAAAGGCTATAATGAGTTTTCTCTTTATCTTTGACATTGGTATCGTATAACCAAGTCAAAGTATGACCTTCTCTCTGGTCACGCTAATTATCAAATTATTTTGTAGAGCACTATAATTAATTATGACAAGGTACGAGGTTACGAGCACGTAGAGTAACTTGACTAGGTGTTTCTCACTGATCACCATTTTTAGGGTTCCGTACCCAAAGGGTAAAAATGGGACCACATTACTGAGTCTACGCTGTCTGTCTGTCCGTCTGTTTGTCTGTCTGTCCATCCGTCCTACCTTTTAACGGCTGTATCTTTTAAACCGTAATAGATAGCCAGTTGAAACATCACAAATAATAATAAACTCAAAACGTAAAAACTAAATGGGGTCACTAGTCTCCATACAACAGACGTATTTTTTACGTATTTTTATATTTGTTCTTATGTATAACGGTAATACGTGCAAGCGTCAAATTTGGCATGATTATAGTACACACTCTAAAGTATAATAATGTAATAATGGAGAAGTGCAAGTTGGTAACAAATTTCTGTTCATTACCAAGTAACTTGGATGACCTTATCATTTCTTTCTCCGAATCGAAATTACATATTTTTAAATTGATTGTTTTTTCTGGTGGTACAGGACATTCAGTGCGCAAGCCCGACTAGCTCTCGGCTGGTTTATTACTATTTTAAAGTTTTACTAATTATGATGCTGATATTTTTGCATCTGCGTTGGTCTGTATTTGAACAAAATTAACATAGAGATAATTTACTCAGTCTGTCTTTATTTGACCACATAGATCAAATTCTTGATTGATATTAATAGCTACTCCATAGCTGTTGCTTGTTCAGATGATATAATTAACATCCTCAGTACCTAAACAATAACCTCAATTAGGATAATTGAATAAGGATGTTGCACTTCACATCTAACTCGCGTATCTTCATAGTGTGTAAAGTATTGTCTTTTGATGTTACTATGTAGTAATGATTAGGATATATTTGTTTGATATATTTTGTAGGTAACTATGTAATAGGATACTGAAGATCAGGTATCATTATCGTCATAATTAGCCTATTTCAGTCTACTGCTGGACATAGGCCGGAGATGTCTAGCCTTGGAAGACCAACGTCACTCAGCCAGATCTTCGGCTTTTCGCCTCCAGCCACTTCATCATCAGCCAGAAGACGTCCACTGCTGAACCTAGGCCTCCCCTTTAACCTCTACACTGATGACAGCCTGTTTTTTGCATCCACTGGATGCCAGCGACTCTCACTATGTCGTCGGTCCATCTAGTGGGAGGCCTACCTACGCTGCGTCTTCCGGTTTATGGTCTCCGCTCAAGAACTTTTCTCCAGCCACTTCCATCTAGTCATTCAAGTCAATGCTTAGGAATATGACATTAAAGTTATACATCGCAATGAAATTTTGGTAGGTAAAGTGGGTGTTACTTCATCATCATTATCAACCAGTTTCCATCGACTTCTGGACTGCTTCAAACGAATACTGAATAGAGTCCTCAAAGGTAGACAACGCACTGACAATGCCCCGAATATTGTAGGTGTCTATAGGCAGCGGTGACTACTTACCATCAGGTGGCCCGTAGCTTGTTTGCCACTTATCTCTTCTCTATCTCTTCTCTTCTCTAATCTCTATCTCTAAATAATATAAATTAAAGCTGCTTTCCGCGTCTGTCTGTCTGTATGGCCGCTAACTTGTCCTAAACCACGCAACGGATTTTGATGCGGTTTTCACAGTTCCATAATCATCAGTTACATAATTTTTCACGGATGGTTTATATATATATATATGAGTAGCGTCCCGCCCCGGCTTCGTACGTAAATTATACCCGTGCAAAGCCGGGCGGGCAGGTCGCTAGTTGTATAAAAGACTTCTGAGTATAGTTTTCCTCTTCAGCGCGCTATCTTTGTCAGTGTGCCAGTCTCGTCTACTGCATTCCTGCCTTCTTTGCCTATTTTGCGAATTTCACTTTATTTGGTTACTTTACTTGGCAAGTTTTCACACAAGCTAGCTAATTATTGCATGTATATTAAGGATAACTTGCCAAGTTATTTGGTAGCAATAAACAAGAAATTTTCTATAAAAACTAATTCAGAACATCGTAAATTCTTGTCTAAAGTAATATTATAAAAAGGAAAGATTTGTATGTAAGTATGTTTGTAACGAATTGGCTCAAAAAGTACTGGACTGAATTTAAAAATTCTTTCACCATTTGAATGCTACATTATCACTGATTAATACAGGTTAATTTAATTGCAAGAAAAAAAAATTGGGATCCTTGCTAAAACTCCAATAATGTAACTCAAGGTGTAAAAAAATAAGATTTACAATTTTAACTTTGCGTGTTTGACAGTTCTAAGACAGGACAACGTCTGTCAGGTCAGCTAGTATCTATTATTGAGGTAACTTCCGTTAAACTTGGCACCTTTGACGATTCGAGTAAAAGCTTAACGTAGATTGGGAGTTGTTATATTGAAATTGGCATTTCATATGACTATTAATGATATATTTCACGTGAGGAACACCCTCACTTGTTTGAGTTCTAGTTCCAGTGATAACCGAAGCAAAACTCTATGAAAGAGGGTAGATCATTTTGTCTGGACCTAACTTGGATCTTTTCTGCCAGCCACCTTTCAGTCTTGTAACTAACTGTAACTGTGTAACTGTAACTATGTAAACTGTAACTATGTAACTGTGTCGAAATATCAGGAGCTTCATCCACAAACATATCACGGTAAATATCCCGTTACACTCATAATAACAGTACTGAACAACCGTGATAGTTTAAAACAGTGTCATTATTACAAAATTTCTCGAGTTTAGATGGTTTGAAAACTTACTCGTACAAGCACTTTTACATTAAAATCTAAAACTTAAAGTCACTAAAAATGGCAAACAATGTCGCCTTACAGATCCCATACCGTCATCTTAACTTTATGGCGGCGAATAAAGCACAGTGTTCAAAATTATGTCTCACTTTGTAAACCACTACATTGTTACACGGTTTATGATATTTAGAGCTTCTGATGAATCGCTGAAAGATACGTCATCTTTAGTCTCATTATTATCATCGTTTAAAGCCCTCCGTATCAGAATGTCCATCAGGGGGCTTAGTCCCAGATTTGATAGTTTTCGAAAACTTTTTTCGTTTACCTATTGTTCCATACATTTTAGTAAAGCGCCTCCAGCGGAAACGCGGAGTAACTAAAATCGGCGGTATAGATTGCTTCACTCTAATACGAAAAAAGTTTTCGAATACCTTTCAGCCCAGCAATGTATGGAACAAAACGTAAACGAAAAAAGTTTTCGAAAACTATCAAATCTACCTTACCGTACCTTATAGGTGTTCAATCATCATCATCAACCATTTGCTAAATATAGTTCTCTTTTTCAGCACACCATCTTTTCCGTTCTTGTGCCCTGTGTTCTCGTCGACTGCTGTCCTGCCTTAGCGAAGTCGTCTGGCCGGTAGATTGATAGACTGCCCAAAGGCACCAAAGGCAAGAGGTTTTATATTTGTATATTGTATGGCAATATCAATTCGAATGCAGTATTTTTTGTTATAGTAGGTTTCTACGCGATAATTCTCAGCTAAGTGAAATCAAGTTTTCAGCCTTTTAAAAGTTATATTTCCGAATCGGTTGTGAGTTTTTTAAATTACTCCAGGTGACGACGTAAATGAAAACAAACGTCACTTGTAAAATGCTGCTCTGATACACAGAGCAGCCACGCATCTTTTCTTTATTGTTCTAACCTCACAGTTATTTTTGAGTGACATCTGTTAACTGGTGTGGCGAGTTATAGCTGAACGTAATAGTCGCTGTAAAATGATATAGTAGCGTAAGTGAGTGTTGCTTGTTCCCGAGATGCCAGTTAAAGTAGGCACGGGTCCCGCAAAGGAGAATGAAGGGCTTAGCTAAGCGGCTTTTCTTAAACATCTGCAGCATTTACACGGTCTCATTCAGGCAAGCGAGCGATGAGGCCAAATCTGTCATTAGAGCGCGTATATTCGTTGTGCTAGCGTCATAAGCATTCATTTTACGGTACGGCACCTTGATTGCACAAAATAGTGTCTTCCACTAAGGATGTTTATGGATATTGACAGCTAACGTACTCGCTTGGCATGTATGCAAACATGGCCGAAGTACCGCAAGGAAATCCCAGATCACGTTACTTTGTAGTGCATCCTCTCTATAAAGCATCCCCTGTGTTAGAGTAAATAAATGGAGCGGACACACGGATCTTCAAAAAGTTGGTGACAACACGACAACGTATGCATTCACTACGCGAGTCAAGCACAGAGTATCGGATTATCGGGTCACCTTGTCAACGAGCAGCCTAAGCCACACGAATGTTTCATCGAGTAGAGAGGTGAACCATGAGCACGCATGACTGTGTAAATGCGGTTTAAGCTGAGTACTGAAAGACTGATGTACTGAGTAGCCGATCTGCCAACGTATTGAGCGGATTTGTCTGTGCTTAGCATTGACGTGGAAAGATTTTCTCGTTTAGCCTCGATAGTGCTAAAACTTAGGAGTTTATATCTACGGGAAAATTACTTTGTTTTGTTGACATCGGAATTGAATAGAAATAGTTTTACTATAGTATACTAACTTTAGGATTCACTACATAACTTAGCTGCACTGCAATGCAGCCGAATATCAGGTTGGAAGATTTCCTCCTAAAAAAAGGTATGTAAATCTACTCACTCACTCACTAACTCACTCATTAAACACGAAATCTCAAAAACTACTTGACCTACGAAGCTGAAAATTGGCAGGTAGATTCCTTATGGGGTGTAGGGGTCCGCTAAGAAAGGATTTTACGAAAGGGCCGAATTAAGAATGACAAAATGGGGTTGAAAGTTTATTGAAAGTTTACGCGTATGAAGTCGCGGGCAACAGCTAGTGTTATTATATAATGTTCCTATGATCAGCAGTGGACGTCTTCTGGCTGATGATGTAATGTTATTAACTCTTCAAATTTGACGAC
The DNA here is from genome assembly GCA_914767915.1 of Agriopis aurantiaria. Classification (NCBI taxonomy): domain Eukaryota; kingdom Metazoa; phylum Arthropoda; class Insecta; order Lepidoptera; family Geometridae; genus Agriopis; species Agriopis aurantiaria. The sequence goes on from OU611987.1 coordinate 5,716,580, forward strand.
TGGCAGAATTCAAAGCTTAGCCATCTGGGTTTACGTCTCTAGTACTCTAACCGCTGACCTGCTATTAGTGTTCTACACATGCAAGTAAACCACACATTTTTTTATTTGTATATGACCTATTTCTAGTTTATTTCCGCTTTTACGCTTCTTTCTTCATACCATACATGCACTGTAAGCGATTATAAGACAGAATGAGGCTTGATAATTTATAAGTATTTGATATTAATTTCAATTTGCTACCCGTACACTACCGATAATCGATGGGATAGAAAGGTTCTTGAATGGTGGTTACGAACCGGAAGACGCGGCATAGGTAGTCCTTCCTACTAGATGGACCGAAGACTACGTCAGAGTTGCGGGCATTCATGTTCATTCATTAATAATTAATCTGATATGATCATAATTATGAAAAAAAGCTATTGAATAATTTCTACTCACAAACACATGCACACTAAAGTACACTAGAGATTTGTCTAAAAACATTTTTGAGAGTAGCTTCTCTGCTTCAATCGTAAAGGTTGTCGTAGGCTGGGTAAAAAGTAAGACTCAATCTTATTGTTTCACTTGCCTCGTTCCTCAGTTAATCTGGTAGTTAAGTTTGACCTGCGATTTTGACAATCGACCCATCTTACTGCTTCTATCCTCAGATATTTTTTACTGTACACCATATTGATTAGACGAAAGCAAGGCTGGCTGCCCGACTTCGTTCAGTCGTCTCTTAGTTACGTAGGTACTCCGAGTGTCCACAACAAATTGTATTTTGTCTCTTTCTAACAACAAATATAACGTTAAAGACTGATAGTCTTTCCCTTATTACACAAAATGCACATATACATGCGTAGGTAAGCTATGCTATGTTATGGTATATGCTGCGTTAGTTAGTTTTTAAAGCCGTGTTGTTTGCCTATAACGTCTATATTATTACACCTCACTGCTTCCAGCACTTGACGTCGACACACGACGACCAACGCTCTTTTGGCATTGCCTCAGCCGTCACTGGCCACCTTGGATTGAGAATGGGTAATAATATTCCACTTTAGAGCACGTGTAAAGCTTGCACCTTAACAACGCATCCGGGCGATAAGCCTAACCAACAGTTAAACTCCGATAATAATCGACGCGTAAATCAAACTACGAGAACCAATTAATTGCTCCAATTGTCTGGATCAGTTTGACATTGCACGAACAATCTGTGGACAAAGTTTGCACGCAAAAGTCGCTATTAAACTAACTTCACGATTGGATTGTCTACGGGACGGAGTTTGATAGCTTTGAGGGTAGTTAGATATAAGTTTGTATGAATTATAGCCCTTACACTGGCAGGCCTTCAGACTTCAAGGTGAAGTTAGGTACTGTGCCTACGTTGTAAGGAATTAAGCTTAGGCTGATCCTGGGTTACAGTTCTCAATGAATTGATTTACTGATTTCAAGTAATTTCTGACCGTATTCCATAGGTTTGCTTTGCAGACTTGGTTACATACGCTCTGTATATAAATGAAAATAAATATTATGTTTACTTTAAAATAAACGTTTTATAGAAGTTGAGTTCTAAGACTTGTGCGCAACTCTTTCACAGAAATAGAAAATATAGACTGTACGACGAGTGCATATTAAAACAAGCTATTTCAGCTGAGGCGATTTATGCACGAGTTATATAATATGCCTAGATCCTTAATTTTTTAAAATAATATTCTTATATAAGAGTATTATACTAAAGATGCAAGCAAGCTTCGTACCTAAAATATATTACAAGCTCAACCTATGTGAACAATTTCAAAGAGTAAACACATTTATGCAACAGTGCATAAACCAAACTTTTATGCACTAGAGAACGAAAAGTCGTTTTGGCTTGCTTACATTGGACATAAACAATAACTTTACGAGCATAAAAAGTAAAAAAAACATGTAATAAAATTTGATAGCACGCGTAATTTGCAATACGCGTCATAATTACCAAAACTTACATAAATGATTTAACAACAGTTGTTTATTACCCCGCTATACATAATTAATGGTACCTGCAGCAGAAAAATCGAGTCAGGTGGAAAAATGAATACTCTGCACCCTTGGAGCTCAAATGTGGCGTACGGCAAGGAGGGAGCATGTCTCCACCCCTCTTCAACCTGTACATGGACGGCTTATCGGAAAAACTCACGCAAACAGGAGTAGGCTGCTCCATCAATGGTACTGCGACGATTCATATTTCATATGCGGACGACATGGTTTTATTAGCGCCGTCGATATCAGCAATGCGGAAGCTGCTAGCAGTGTGTGAGAAGTATGCTGAAGATCACAATATGATGTACAACCCAGATAAGTCGGTGTATATGATCTTCAAAGCTGCGAACTGTTGCGAAAATCTGCCTCCTCTCACACTATACGAAGCTGCACTGGAACAAGTCCAGGAGGTCAAGTACCTCGGTCATATCATCACTTCAGACCTGTCAGACCACGCTGACATAGAGAGACAGAGGCGGGCTATAGCAGTGCGCGGTAACATGCTGGCAAGGCGATTTTCCCGCTGCAGCGACTCTGTCAAGGCCCAACTCTTCATCAGCTACTGCACCAGCGTGTACACCGTAGAGCTGTGGACGAACTACACCAAGGCCGCTATGAGCGAGATGCGTGTGCAGTACAACGATGCATGGCGCGTGATGTTCCGGCTGCCGCGGTGGTGTAGCGCGAGCGGCATGTTCGCCGCGGGGCGCGCGCCCTGCTGGCAGGCGCTGCTGCGGAGCCGGTCGGCCGCCGCGCGCACCACCCTGCACCGCTCCGATAACGCACTGGTGGCTGCGGTACGAGAGTGGCACACCAGCCCGATACATCGCACATGGAGAGCGTATCACACGCCCATTACCTAATTATTTTAGTTGTATTAATCTTATCTTTCAATTTCAATTTTAATTTTTATGTGTAATTTCTGTATTTGAATTTATTTATTTTTTTAATTTAATTTTAATTTTCTAATCATCAATTAACTAATGTAATTTGTATAATAAGTTATGGATGCAAGTCCGGATAATAAAAAAAATTCATTTCATTTCATTTCATTTCATTAAAAAGTTTGAGTGTGTTTTAGTATGTTTTTCGCCGCTCTCAAATCTGTAAACTTTACAGTTGAACAGTTTTTTAAATGTATCTACGTTTGGCGTCCAACTTACCTGATGGTAAGCGACGGTGAAGCCAAGGATAGAACACGTTGATCTAAAAGAAATAACTATGTTCACTCTAGCTTTTAATATGCCTAGATTGAACCAGGAACAGAAACCAAGGAGGACGGCAGAAATTAAATTGATTCACTGAACAATGCATGCTAAATACATAGACTATTTTTTATCCCAGTAAAATAAACGAGTTCTGTGGGATAGCAGGTGAAAACCTCGGGGCTCAGATCATTGTCATCATCATCATCATTTTAGCCATAAGACGTCTACTGCTGGACATAGATCTCATTTGCTTATCTTCAAAAATGCGCTTCTACTGGGCCTGTCCATTCATTTTATTTTGGTCGATGATTGTAGTTATGCTTCTCCCGAAGCCGATTACCGAAGGTTAGCCGAAGGTTACACCTGAACACCCATTATCTGAATGTGAGGAGCATAGTGCACATAGACAGTGATTTACTCAGGCCACAGCAAGGAAGTTCGAAAACCGATTGTCTGTGCGTCACGACGCTTGCCGTACCATGGTTTTATAGTGTATGAAGAATATGTGACTTAACATTGACTGTTACTGCAGATCTATAGCCCGATTTGTAAAGAATAACCTTGATATACGATAAAGGTCACAAGAGCGATCAATGAATGTAATAAAATGTGTACCATCTAACTATGATGATTTGATTTTAATGTCACGAAAATCTTTTTGTAGTCTATTCTTTCGTGTGAACCTTTTTAAGCTAGGAATGTATACGTGATTTTAGTACAGAAAGAATAATGACAAGAAATTCTAATAGCTAGCAGCTTTAAAAGTCTTGTGAATTCAAAACAGTACGAAAACCCGTACAAAGCGCTTCGATTCCACTTTTAGATAGATTAACTCTATGTTGTTCACACCATATATTACATAAATAATATATTAAACAAAAAAGCTTGAAATCCTAATGCAACAATCGGCAGCACTCTTTTATCGTGGGAATCACTAGACAGTGGAATTGGCTGCGAGAATTGGTGTTTCCCGAGATTTACAATTTGGGTGCCTTCAAGTCGCGAATGCATCAGTTATTTAAGGCAGGCGTGCTCTGTCGTAGACCGCATCATAGCTTAACACTAAGCGAGACGGCGGTTAAACGCAAGCTTTTGAAAAATATAATAAAGGAATCAATAGTTATGAAAGTGAAACGTACCCTAAGTGAAGCTTGGGTTATGTCCTACCTATCAGTGGGCAGGCGCTTCAAAGAAAGATTTTATGCGAGTATAAGTAGAGATTTAATCAGAACAAAATTGAATTTACCATGCAACACAGAGTGAGGGTCGTGAGCTCGGAAGGTGGTGGGAAAAATACGTTGGTCCCTTGTTAGGAGACTTAGCTTGAAGAGCGTAGGCGCCGATCGCCGCGTGGCTCGACGTGGCTTGTGGCACGTAGGAAGTTCAGCTGGGGAGTGTGGCTCGGAGACAGCTCCGTGTGCGGCTGGCAATCAGATCGGCCGGGCAGCGTGGAGAGAAGTGTGTGGTCAGTGTATGGTCAGCGTGCTGACAACGAGAGTAAGGAGTGCTCGGAGGGCGGCCGGTGTATGGCCAGCGTGGCTCGGCAGCGAGGGTCGGAGCTCTGGCGTGCAGCTGTTGAGCGTCGGTGGTGCAGCGTGGAACACTGGCAAGGTGGCGGTGACGGGAAAAAAAACCCTGGAATGCGTCGAAGGGTTACGCATCAGGAGTTGCACAATAAGAGCCACTCGATCACAGTGCGTGAGATTCCAAAGATACTGGCAGATCGGGACAGGCGCCCATAAGTCTGACGGCGTGGTACCGGCGTTGCAAACATAGTTTTGATCGGAAGGATCCAATATTACAGAAGGCTTGAAGAGCTAAACACAAGACGAAGAAAGAATGTGGTACAGAAAATTACTAGAACACTTTTAAAACACAAGACCTAATAATACTTCACGAAAACTTACCCGATATTGTTCACTTCGGGGCTCCAATAAAGATTTAGGTTGAGAGAGAAATTAGTACAATTTGCGAGTTTGCGGTCAAGTCAAACTCATGCCCCTGTAAAGTGGTGGGACTTTACAAGAGGCCCCTATGGAGTTTTGGAAACAACACGAAAAGACACGTTTCACCACGTTATATCACTTGCCCACACTTGAGCACGTTTACGAGCACTTAATGAATTATAATTCACCATTAAATACACATTAACACTCGAAAATACACAAGTTTAGGAAAATAATAGCACCAGCCGACATGTTTTTTCAACGTTGGCGCCAAAACTTCAACGGTGTTTATGTCAAGGTGGTGACTTTTTTATTCGTTAAGTTTGGCTTCTAACGTGCCATTTATCATGAACGGAAGATATTTTTAGAACCGTTACAAAATCAACACAAAAATTTGCAGGATGTTAACGTTCGAAATATTCGGTGGCACTGCAACTGCCATGGGTAGGTGTGACGCTTACCATCGCGTGAATAACTCACTCATCTTAAAAATATATAACTTTAGCGAAAATGTGTGACTTGCTTACGGAGTAAGGGACTTAGTTCGCAAGCTCTGGGATAAAGTTCAAAGGGCGAAACTATCAAGCCTTTGTATCTAAGGATGTGGTTTGAAAGTAACCGCACGCTGACACGTTTACGTAATGCCCATATTTCAAGTTAAACGTAACTTAAAGTAAATTACGGGTAATTTATTTAATGAGTCATAGTAAACACTGCTTGTATGTGAGACTAAACTTACGTACATTATTGTATGCACGCATGTATGTATAAGGATATGAGTCAGTACAATCTGTAGGCTTAGTCCCAGATTTGATAGTTTTCGAAATCTTTTTTCGTTTACGTATTGTTCCATACATTTTAGTAAAGCGCCTCCAGCGGAAACGCGGACGAACTAAAATCGGTAGTAATCGGCGGTATAGATTGCTTCACTCTAATACGAAAAAAGTTTTCGAATACCTTTCAGCCCAGCAATGTATGGAACAATGCGTAAACGAAAAAAGTTTTCTAAAACTATCAAATCTGGGACTAAGCCTACTGTAATGCGTTTCTAACTGATATTTTATAAAAATGCATTTTCATAAGAGATTATATTCATAGTGGTATATGGGCACATAATAAATAATACTACAGCAGCAAAATCGCTTTCGCTAAAGCGTTAACGATTGTAGAAAGATAATAAAAACGAAATGTTCGTGATTTAGCTAGGCCTGCAAATACATGCATACCAAAAATCTGCTCTACAATGAATGATTATTATTATTTCTAGAATTTTATATAAATGCCTCAATTTATTAGAAAGAAAATCATCCAGGTATTGATAAATGCGGAAACAAACTCTAAACTGGATTTTCTAACCTGTATTCCGATATATTCCGCTTCGTTCCGACAAGTTAACCCACAAAATTCAAAAGTATAGTCAGTAACTCAAGTAATGAATGATAATCATATATTTAGACGCCAAATTCTATGTTATGAACGCCTAGAACAAAATTAAACAAAAGTAAAACACTTCATCAAAACATATTAAAAGTAAAACATATTAAATAAATAAAAAACTCCTCTTTTCCACTCCTGGTCCACTCCACTTCAAAGGTCTATCCCATTGTCTTCTACAGTCAGTTTTCGACAGTGCAGTCATCTGCCAGATATGACTAGAATATCAAAAAAAAAAATTTTTGAAGGTGGACCAAGAGTATAATTTTGAGGCTTGTTATCTTACGGTAGGATACCATAAGTTATTAGGAGCAATTTTTTTCCTGAAAATGTACAAAAACTTGTGAAGAGTTCTAAGAGACTGCAAAAGTTTAATGTTTTATTTTAAAAAAATACATCATATTTTATATATTTTTTTAATTCCATTATTAATTATGTCACAAATCTGTGAAAACCCAAGATCATTATGAAATTTAGACATGCTTGTTTCCTTCGTTTCAATTCGCCTATTATTTTATTTTATTTTTTATCGGGTACCTCGCTTGACGCGGGTGTTTTTTCATCACTACAAAAGGATTCAACATTGACGTTAAACAAAATTATGTTTTGATCCCCAAAATCTTAAAAAAGTGTTAAATATGCAAAACATGCATTAGGTATATAAATTGATTTACTGCCTTTAATCATGTAGTGTACTCGTATTAGCCACCGAGCGTATAACAAAAGCCGTTGAACTTCCGCACCATGCGATATTTTGCCAAGTTGCTGATAACCTGTGGAGTATTCTGGTAATTCCGCAACTTTGTTACCTACTTAACTATTCCCAGCATAGATCAAAGAGAAATAGTCAGCGCTGTGCGGTGAGATTTTGCTTTTATCTGCGATGAACTTTGGATTATAGAGTTTTTAATAATTTTAATAAATTCAGACAAATGGTAAATGCTTTTTAGTTTTGCTCTGGGTTTGGTTACATCAATCACCTTGAAGACATTGTTGCCGATCTTTATTTGATCTTGATTTAAACTAAACTTATCTGACGTTTGAATAATAATAAGTCACCCTATTCTCACATGAAATTAATTGTGACGCAGATACGCACTGTCAGAAAATAATTTAAAAATCATGTGCGTTTTTTTAGCGAATTTCCTTGTTGATTTTTTACAGGGTGAGGGAAAAGTTTTTTTGAGTTTTTCTCCTGTCCTGAAGAGATAACAGAAGCCGTTTAGCGCAGTTTGACAATATCAACTTATTTGAAAAGAACTGTAACTCCTACCATGGACATTGTCTGTCTAAATATCAAAGAGAAAATAATTTTTGTACCTGTAGGTATAAGTCCATTATAATAATGTTCGCGTAGGTTTTATTATGTTGTACCGCCTCCACACCTCGCCATAATAATTCATTTGCCGCGAATATAATTTATATATCTCTTATCTAAATATAAAATCTCCAATCATGTGGGGAAATGTTCCCCGTACGTGTTCGTATTTGTCGCCATCCATCATTACTGGAGGTCGCAGGTGTCTATTGTTTCTTAGCCTTTTGTGTGAAATTGCGTCATATTTTCTGGCTAATAGGTTTACTGCTAGTTTTCTTAGCTATTTTGTAATAGTTGTGGTGGCGCTTTGCAAACCAGTCTGAAACTAGTAGTTCGCCCCAAACTGTGACCTTGCGACCCATAAATCAACGGAACCCCTCAGACGATAAAAAAAAATAAAAAAATAACAACTTGCCTACAAAGTTTCATGAAGATCCGATTCATTTTTTTTTAAATTTAATAAGAGGCTTGAGCTTGACCGCCACGTTGTCGTTAAACAAACCATGCACGCCAAAATGACGACTTGTCCCATTAGCCATTAGAATCTGAGACCTCTCCTTCGCTCGGTTAAATATACAAAGTTAGAGAAGTTTCATTTCGGTCAGTTTTTGGATGAGTGACCGCATTCGCAATTTCTAAGCGCTAAATCTTTTTATGACATACAAACTAACAGAAAACAAGCTAATGGGCCGCCTGATGGTAAGCGATCACCGTCGCCTATGGATACATGTAACACCAAGGGCACAGATACGTTTCCGACCTTTAAACAATCCTTTTGAAGAACACCATGTTAAAGTTACTCGGAAATGGCGCATCCCTGCGGCTGATTCTAAAAATTGCTGCTTTGAGAAAAAAAAAGATCGCATAAAACGCACTGTGTGATTTCCACAGATCGATGATATGATATGGCAAAGACATTCAGGCTGCCTAGAAAACCTGATATATTTTTTTTTAAACCCCCAGTAAAAGAGCTGGTAATCTTTATGATCAGCTGGGGACGGGTGATCAGATTTTTTATGTATCTAAGAAAACTACAGGGCAAGTCACCTTTCAAACAAAAAATAACTAAATCAAAATGGATTCAGCTGTTTGGGAGCTACGATGCCACAGACACACATATACAAACGTTAAATTTATAACACCTCTCTGTTTACGGTCGAGAGTTAAAAAGCCCAGTGATGGCCATTAGGCCCGTACAAACTTATTGTAGTGGTAAGATTCTTTGACAGTGTCCGTTCAGGAAAGTGCCTACCACACAGTAGTGCGCAAAGATTATTGTGTTCTGGATTAAAAGGTAATGTACTAATTAATAAAATTACTTTAGATTGAATTACATCTAATATCTCTGGGTGACAAGAGCAGTACGTTGAACCTAGGGCACGGTTTTAAACTGTTAAAACTATTAAAAAAATGGTTGATCTGCATTATTATTAATAACTAGCTAGTAGTAGTAGTAACTAGTGGGGCGCACCCACGGTCTCAACTGCGAGATAAAAGCGTCGTTAAGTTTACTGGAATTTTCCAATTATATGCGCCATTTTTAACCGACTTCGAAAAGGAGGAGGTTTTCAATTCGACGTTATTCGACTAAAAAAATAACTGATTATAAATTGTAAATATGTATATAAGTAGGTAATATATGTATTAATAATTTCGTTAATTGTCCTTTAATGCTCATTGCTTTGAAGTTATTTAAATATTATTTTCTACTTTTCAGTTTTAGTTTGTAAATGAAGGTATAATCATGAAGTCGGTTCCTTTTTTTCTAAAAATTATCTTTATCTTGTATATCTTTTCTTTAAAAATATAATGAATGAATTCGGTAAATTCATTCTCAAATTATGGCGTGACCATGGCAAATAGTGATTCATAAATATATTATATACATAGAAAGGCGAGTGACTTGCTCGTTTCGTTAAAAACTTTATTTTGTTTTGGGTGGCATGTTAAGTTTTAGCCTCCAGTTGTTAACTCTAGATTCTAGAACAACTAGCCCATTTTAGAAGCCTTCTAAAAGCCTAGGTCGTGTAACTTAAAATGGTTGTAACTATGTTGGACGCGAAGCCCTATTGTTTAAATAGCTAGGAAAAATAACGGACAATAGATATCTTTACTCGTACCTACCTACTTTTAACATATACGTTTTGTTCCCATGACAATACCGGGAGTTTCTCTATTCAATTGCTTATTGAATGGTATAATAGGAAACCTTTTTGTTCAATTTTATCGTCCCAAATGTATTTGAGAGAAAAGACAGATAAACATCGTGATGATCTCTTTTTTATATATTTAGTTATAGGATTGCGTTTGATCGCCAACTCGCCTGATGTTAAGCGCAAATGTGGTCTTAGAGCACGTTTATTTAAAATAAACTGATCCACTCATGATTTGAATACCCAGATTGTAACTATCGGGGAACATCCATTCAGGCAGCGCATTCCACAGACTAGCCGTACGAACAATAAAAATGGAATCAACGCGCTTCGTACGGGTTTTCGGAATATCAATCATAAAGCTTTGGTTTTTCGTGGCCACTCTGGCATTCTGATATAAATATGGGCAGGAGGGAATTAGATCATGTAGATACAATGCACACTCTCCGAAATGTATCCGATAAAAACCGATAGATTTTTTGTTCAGACAACCTTACGCTGATGCTCAAAACTAAAAAGCTAGTCTGAACTAGTGATTCGTTGTTGATAGGCTTCTTGGCACGAACTGCCTTACGTACGGTACGACTACTTGCATATTATCACGCCATGTATTCACAAGGTGCAAAAGGCACTGGAGAGTGGAGGTGCCTAAGAGGCTTGGACTGTTGTTTACCACTTTGTTAAGATCCTTCCATGTAATTTGATTTTGATTTTTGTGAAGTCATTCTCTCCTTGACATAACGGCATAAAAATACAAGGCACCTGATGATAGTCATTATATGTACCCAGAACAGCTATAATTATATTGCTTTAGTTTTCTCGTCAAAGTGCTGCCTGTATTCAATCAAGGAACTTTTTCTGAAACCTTTTTCTAAGACATTCTTTAGTTAAATGCTGAAGAGGACTAGTCCAGCTTAGTTGTTCACTGTGTACCTAAACTTGCTGACGGACTTGCCTCATGTATGTAAATTGGCTCCTCAAAGCTTGTTAGGGGCAGAGTGGTCTGTGAAAACGGGCTTTAGTTCCGAATTGTATATTTATATATAGATGGCTGAATAAGAGATACTCACCAACTTTTATATTTCTTTCATGCAATTTCTTTAATACACCTTTTTTATTTACGGCACGTAATAAAATCTGACCTGAAACCTGGTCAAGTTTAATGCCACTAAGACCCAGGCGTGTCTGTTCTCCGCAAAAAGGACGCCGTTCGAAATGGCTCCTACTTTCCGAGATGTATCCATTCCGATAACTGACCAGCTTAAGCTTTTGGGCGTTGCTCTGTCTCCTACCCTCAACTTTGGCTCCTATATTGAAAATAAGGCTTTTGGCTGCCAAAAAGCTGGGTATCCTATCGAAGGTGCGACGGTACTTCACGTCGGAACAGTTCCTTTCACTCTATCAAGCACAAGTTCGGTCGTGCATGGAGTACTGCTCTCACCTTTGGGGTGGACCCAAGTACCAGCTTGGGACGTTGGAGTATATTGAGAAACGTGCCAAGAGGCTCATCGGCAACGAATCCCTGGTTCAGACTAAGCTTCTTAGTCTTGAGCATCGGTGCAAGGTTGCTAATCGACACCGCTTTATGGTTGATGTTCCGTGAACCCGTACGAAGCGCTTTGATTCCACATTTATTATGCGAACTGCTATTCTGTGGAATTCGCTGCCTGAGTGGGTGTTCCCCGATAGTTACAATCTGGGTGTCTTCAAGTCGAGAGTGAATAGGTTTCTTCTAGGCAAGCGTGCTCCATCGTAGTCCGCATCATCGCCCAACATAAGGCAAGTTGGCGGCCGAGCGCAAGCCTATTTATATATTTTTTTTAAACTGATGATTTACAAACTGGAAATGTATAAATTTCAACTTAAATAATAAATATATAATAATATATAATAAAAATAATAATATATAATAATAATATATAATATAATAATATATAATAAATAGGTAATTTTGCTTTAGTGCCCTATACTGATACGCGATACACCAGCGTAAAGTAGGCACTCTGAATGACCTATTTAGTACCTAATTAAATTATGTGCAGTTTTGATTCGATGCCATTGCTCAAAACTTGTGAATAAAAAACATCGTTAGGAAACGGGTATGTCCAAGAACCTCAAAAGTTCAAAGACGTACTCTGTCCAATGCGTGATTCACCAACATGCATTGGACCAGCATGGTGGGTTAGGGTACATTCTCTTTCTCTCTCTCTCTCTCTCTCTCTCTTTGAGAGAAGGGCTGTGTCCCAGCAATGGGAACATGAAAGGCTGATAATGTTGAACTGTTTACCTTAAAGAGCAGAAACGCTATGCTCAGAGTTTCTTTCAGGGTACGTATTTGGAAGGAAGTAATTCGGTAAAGAACCAAAGTTATCGACATAATATATCTGAGTGTATCAGCAAGCTGAAGTAGCAGTGCGACGTTCGTATTATCTGTCGCAGGACTGATAACCGCTGAGGTAGACATGTTCTAGAGTAATGACCACGAATCAGCGGGCGTAGCGTGAGACGCCCTGAGACTCGATGCGATTGATTATGTTTTTATATTTTAGGCAGTTACTGGAAGCGAAAAACCGAAAACCAGGCGAAGTGGTGAGCCTTGGGAGAGATAATATGACCAGCAGTAGACGGTGAACTATGTTGATTATAATACAGCACAGGGTTTCAGACACTTCAATTGAGATCATCACGATGTTGATCTATCTTTTCTCGCAAACACTAATCGAAAAATTGAAGATCAGGTGGCGGGCTGAGGGGTCTTCTCTAGCAGAGTACTAAGGATAGCTGATGATGACGCGATTATCCCAAGTAAAATAAAAAAAAAAAACCTATTCCGTTTTACTATTATAGCTCAACGTACTCTGGAATATTTACACTCAAAATAAATGATAAAGTGTGATATTCCGATGTTAACGAATGTATATGGTACCAATATCAGACCACTCGATTCGTACCGTAAACTAAAATTTACTAGACTATGCTTTTTTTTTTTATCGCCAGTCTATTTTATGCATGTCCATAAAAAACCAATTCGCATTCGACTCTTTCATGGACCAGCAGGATGTTATTTAAAACCTGGTTCGTATTCGAGCTAGGTCTTATATTGGTTCAGTATTTTCCGAGGCTGTAGAAGTGCAGCTATTTTAAAAATGTTCTGGGCATCCTAATCGATGTTAAGTAGCAATGTTTACTATCTAGATTACATTGTCATTGCGACACTTAAATTCAGACGAGCTGTTGTCAAGCACCTAGTCTGTCACTAATGAGAAATCAATTATTTTAGGTCTGATTGAAATAGCTAATAATGTTGAATCCACGAGTTGTGATAAACATTTTGATTCCATTGATAGATTTGTTTACGAAATCTTGATTGCCTCAATTTTGCTTGCTTTCAATTTTAATCGTGATGATAGTGAATAGCTCTCTTAAAGCCATTGATGTATCAATATAGGACTAGATAAAGGGTCTTGAAGAAAATGCCATATAAATCTGGCCAAGTTTTGATACATCTGGTGTTATACTACACATGCCTTTTTTTATTTTTTTTTGTTTATTTATTTCATGTATATACACATAATTAATTTAAATTAGTATCGAAAAACTAAGCTGTTTGTATCGATACTAAGCTTCACTATACGCACTAACATAATAATAGCGCAAACTTAAATAAATTTAAATATTAAAAATAAAAGAAAACTAAAAATAATAAATACACCTAACGTTTACAAATAAGTACTTAGGTACCTGTATTACAATTTCACAAGCAAGCATCTGTTCATCCCGGTAACATAATTAAGCATAATAAGTTACCAACCTATAAACTACCTCATTCCACGAAAAATAAAATAAAATGAACATAACCTAACTTTTTTGAAAATAAAATATAGCCTATGTCACCCGGGGATAGTGTAGCTTCCCAACAATGAAAGAATTTTTCAAATCGGCTCAGTAGTTTCGGAGCCTATTCAATGCAAACAAACAAACAATCAATAAAATCTTTCCTCTTTATAATATTATAGTTATATTATAAAATACTAGCTGTTGACCGCAACTTTCGTAAGCGTTGATTTGATTCTCATAAATATACACTTTAAGCTCTCCATTTGCTCCTCCTAATTCGGCTATATTGTAAATCTGGGCTCGCAAAGCAACGTTTACACCGTTAGTGTTGCAGATGTCCACAGGCGGCGGTTTCTGCTTACCATCAGGCAGACCGGAAGATTGTTTGCCGCGTTTTTAAAACCTCTACACTTCATAACAAATTTACGTGCCTATTAAATTCATAGGTCAATATTTTTTCGAGATTTTGTGATTTTTTGTTAGTAAGTATTTCACTTTTGTATTTATTTAGATAGACATAAATTATACTTGTAAGAAAATACAAATTAATTTGAGCTTTAACACACTAGTTTTAAGATCTATAACGTTGAAAGCACACATTAGATAATACGCGTCCGCACGCTGCGCTGCCTATGATCAACAGCATTTTTATCGACTATCATCTTTCTGCTGCTGAGACACAGGCCTTCCTTCCAGAGAGAGAGAGAGAGAGAGAGAATCTACCCTAATCCACCATGCTGGCCCAGTGCATGTAGTGAATGTCATGTCTTTGAACTTTTGAGGTTCTTGGACATACTGGTTTCCTTACAATGTTTTCCTTGTTCGATATTTTCTATTGTGGCCGGGCGGTAACATACACGCTTAACAATCTGCCGGAACCCGGTTTGAACCTCGACCCTGCACCAATGAGTTATTTAGTACTTAAATAAGTCATGTGCAGTGTCGATGCCATCACCCAATAACGGTGAAGGAAAACATCGCGCTGGCTGTAGTTGGGCCAAACTATTATGTTTTTTTTTTTTGCTGTGACTCTCCATCTTGTAGGTTTTTACATCATAGTTCCAATTTCATATTTAAATTTGTCTTTACTTGTAACGAATTACGGAAGCGAATCTCAGAAGTCAATTTGACCTTCTAATTATTGTATCAATATTAAACTTTTAATTACCTACCTGAAAGGTAGGTGAAGTTCCCCATTTTAGCCATAAAAAAAAACTCCTGCGCTCGCATACTACGGGTTAGCTACGAAAATCTCAAGTTGGATCCTAATTTGTTGATATCCCACCGTGCAAACGGTTCGGCATAATGATAATTTGGTATGAGTTTAGTTGGCGTGCACTCTACAAACATGCTCAACGTATTCATCTCGTGTCTATAGATACCAATTAAGGAAGTTGTAAATACCTTCTTAAAACTTACATAATCTATCACCTATCAAGTGCTTAATTAAAATCAAATGAATCAATTATATCACTTCATTATATTTGAGTTTGATTACGAGCAAAAAACTCGTTTATGTATTATTAAACGCCTATCATGTATCGTTAATGATGTTGTTTAAAGTGTGAATAGATAATGCGGCAAGTTATCTAATTTATCAATCAAAATAATATACAAGGTTACACGAAACGGTGATACTGAGCCAAAAGGAGGTCATTGTAGGTATTCATCATTGTGAACAATGTTTAATATGAGACGAATCTTGAAATTAAAAAAAAAATTAGTCACGGGACGCCTGGCTGTTGTGAAACATGACGGCATAAGAGAGCGTCATTTCGTTTGTCGTCACGGCATAAGAGACGCTTTTTTATTATTCAATAATAGGCTTGCGTTTGACCATCAACTCGCCTGATATTAAATGCTGATGCAGTCTACGATGGAGCACGCTTGAATTTGAAGACACCCAGATTGTAACTATCGGGAACACCCATTCAGGCAGCGCATTACTGCCAAAGCGTGCCAATAGATATTTCACATCCAAAATATCAGTTGTTCTACAATTCGTTGGGTGTTAATAACGTTTTTCTAAACAACAGCAGATTTTTTTGCGTTTTAGGGTAAGTTTCGTCGTGCCCAGGATTGGTTCAAACGTAAAAAAATCACAATGACAATTACGATGACCTTCTTTAGACTTAGTAGGTATCACCGTTAAGTGTAACCCTGTATGTACGCATTATCACGTTAATTAATTAAAATTCTAGTTTTTTCACGCGTGGTCTAAAAAGTATTGAGTATGCGGAAAGGACCATGTCCTAGGAAATTTCTAAATACTTGGACCTAATTAAAGTTCTCGTGGCTTAAAATTTTAAGTTTGGCTGTTTATTCAGAATTAATGGTTTCCATCGGAACAATCGTTCATAGGTATAGAAATTACCCCTATACCCTGAGAATAATAACAAAATCAAATTTAACTAATCAATGTACAAATAGGTGTAATAAAGATCATACATTTTCAAATTGTAGGCATTTTATAAAGCACACGCAGAAGTTTCCAAGAAATTTTCAAAGTACTTTCATATTAGCGTCCTAATCTTTATGCATTAAATTACAAACTAAGCTTGTATAGAGTGCACAAACTTCACCTCTAGCGCCTTACTATGAGACGTTTGCATTATTCAAAATGTCGGGACTCTTGTTATATTTGCACTCAAAACTTCGGATAAACCACTCAAGTAGATGCCGCGAAAATAATATAAGTTTTGTGGTTGTTTGAATATGTTATGTTGCGCCGCGGGGATTATACCTGTCGTGTGCGCTGCTTTATGAAACTACATTGTTGAGCCTGGGACTTATTCTCGTCTATTACGAAAGTATATCGTATTCGATCAGATAGGCTCAAAAATAAAAAAAACCGGACAAGTATGAGTAGGACTCGTGCTCTGAGGGTTCTGTTGGACGGAACACTCAGAGCGCGAGACCAAAAATAAATAAAATTGAAAGACAAACTTAAGTTTGTAGTTGACAATAAGGTTCTTCGATACATTCCAACTACAAAATGTAAGTTTGTAATAGCAAAATAATTATTTTTAAATGATATTACTGCAAATTTATAATTTAAGGATTTATTCCTATATATGTGCTATAAGACCTTGCCTTTTGCCAAATTTCATGATTCTAGATCAACGGGAAGTACCCTATAGGTTATAATTCCCCTGTGAAATCGCAAAATATACGACATAAACGTTCATATCTTTTGATTGCGTTGACTTAC
Source organism: Agriopis aurantiaria (assembly GCA_914767915.1). NCBI lineage: Eukaryota > Metazoa > Arthropoda > Insecta > Lepidoptera > Geometridae > Agriopis > Agriopis aurantiaria. The sequence continues at coordinate 5,733,685 of OU611987.1, forward strand.
AACTTTAATTTTTTTACAGCCGAAAGAAACCGTTAACCCAAGTATTTAATATAACTTTCAACTTGATACCTTTACGCGTTATTGAGAAAAAGGGGCTTGACAGACGGACAGACAGACGGACAGACGGACAACGAAGTGATCCTATAAGGGTTCCGTTTTTTTCCTTTTGAGGTACGGAACCCTAAAAATACGGACCGAAATAAGTCCCTGAATTCGGATAAAAACAAAAACGCTTATTGAGCGAAAAAACAACCCTCAACACGTTATGGTTTCTATAAAATATCCACAATGCAAAATTCGTGTCACGTATGAAAACGTCCATGACGCATGTGCATTTTTTTACCATAACATCGCGTTATGTGGCACTGTGAGAATTAAAATTAAACCAATTTTGGGTATTTATTATCGTTAGAATAACATTGGAAATGGGTTAAAGCTATTTTTATATTTAAGTTTTACAGAATGGTAGAGGCCAAAAACTAAACGTTTTTTTATAACCTTGGCCAAAATAAAAAATATCAATATGATAATTGCATTATCAGGTTTCTAACGTTATTTTAAAGATGACCAATTAGTTTGTTAAATATTCTTACTTAGTTTTTTTATTTTATTTGTTGTGTAAGCGAGACCTACAGCTGTGTTGGAGAGCAAGCTCTTAAACTGAGGATACGACTGTGTTAAGTAACATAAATTAAGTATCTAATTAGTTTTCAATATTAGAAATATTATTATTATTTATAATAATAATATATTTCAATATAAACACGGGTCTAGCCCGGACATTTGGTAGACATTGGTGCGGCCGAAGCCAACACCAAGAGGCCCCGTTGAATATAAAATACAAGATTATTGAATGTGTATAAAATGGATTATAAAACTATTGTACAGTATAGGATATAAAACGTCTAGGCTATTGAGGTGAACAACTTGTGGATGAGATAACAGATCTATGGTATGAGGTACGGCACCTGCCAATTAATATATTATTATTATTTATTTATTTTTTATTATTATTATTTGTTTATTATTTTGTTGTTGTTTGTTTGTTTTGTTGTTTTTTGTATTTTTGGAGTTTTTTTTTTTTGTTTAGTTTTTAATATTTTGACCATAAAAGGAACATCGTCAAATTATTTCTGTAGGTGCCAAACTCAGTCCTAGCATTTAATGCTGCAGCATGCAATAACATTTTCTCTTCAATATTATATATATTATCAGTACCTGCTAATGTCTTACGTTCAAAAGCCTAGTGAAAATGATCAGAAATAGTGGTTTTCATTAGCTCTTTACAGTGTTATTGCAGCACAGAGCAAATAAATGCTTGTACCTAGTTTAATTGTGCTGATATAGAAACCGTTTGAATCGTATAGCACAAGAATAAGTCCCTGAACTTCACCCGAGTACGAGTCGGCTAGTTTTAGTTCCCTCAGTTAATGTATTTTCAACAACCACATTTTCATGTATTCTGGGAATGGAAATTAGCGGTACCGTATATTTCTGTTTGCAGCAGAGCTCTTTGATTCGCTGTTTTTCAAGAAATTTTATAAAATACACAAGTACTAGTTACATAAATTTAACTTTCATTGTTTTTAATTTAAATTGGAGTACAGAAAAACTGCAGCTTAAACTTGAGACAAGGTAAACAGCTACATTATTACTAATAGTTTTTGTATGAGTATCATTACCAGTCAACATCATCATCATCAGCCAGAAGACGTCCACTGCTGAACATAGGCCTCCCGCTTAGAACTCCACACGGAACGTCAGCTTGAGGCCTACCTACGCTGCGTCTTCCGGTTCGTGGTCTCCACTCAAGAACTTTTCTTTCCTATCGGTTGTCGATTCTTCGAGAGATGTGACCTAATCATTGCCACTTAAACTTAATTTTAATAGCTAAATAGGTGACTTTTCTTCTTCAATATTATTCTATGCATAGAAACTCTAAAGTATATCAACAAATAATAAATAATGGCCAAGTGTGAGTCGGTGTCAAATTTTAGTTCATTACCAAATTATAACTGATATCTTAGATGGTAACGACTGTTTATCAAACCATACAAATCGACCCCATTGTTTAGTTAATAAAGGCACTTGCAAAAAATCTGTCAGTAAATTGGTAAAACCATCCTAAAATTCTCATTATATTCAGAAATCAGTTTTCTTTTTTTTTATTGACAATGAAAAATAAATTGTTTTGCCAATTTTGTGAATATGTCTAGCTGGTCCCACAATCAACCATTACTCCAAAGTATGAACAATGATGGTTAATTTTGGGAGTTCTACAATAAGTTATCGTAACATAGCTATTACCATCCAAATATCTTTAACCACAAATAATATTTACCACAGAACACCTACTTATTGAAAGGTATTTAATTACCTCTCAGCTTGCCTTCGCCATGAATTAGCTACGATTGTCATTGATTACACAGAATGTGCATTAGCTGAAGGTAAGGTATAATCAATCAATACACGTCAATACATACCCACCATCACAGGTAGATAGACAGCCAGTTAGTGGTAAATCTAAATGTCATAAAAGCTAAATACTCACTCCCTGACTATCTGACTGGCTCATCACTAAATCTCATTATTATTATTATTTATTATTAACAATAAACGGTTAAGACTAATTACATACGTTAAACTATATAAATTAAATATAACACAATATAATTGTCAAAATAAATAAATTAAAATAATAATCTCTTAAATAACTTTACCTAAGAACTGAAATTTGACAGCTACTATTTCAACTGGCTATCTATTAAGGTTCGAAAGATACAGCCGTTTAAAGTAGGTCAGACGTACAGACGGACGGACAGACAGACAGACAGATAGACAGCGTAGGCTTAGTAATAGGGTCCCGGTATTACCCTTTGCCCTTTGTTGTACAGAACCCTAAAAACTAGATTCATATATGAGTTTTGCACTAGTGCCTTAAAGTTAAGCATTGATATTATAGCTTTTTTCTGCTACGTTAACTCATTTGATTTCGCTTATTAATTTCGATATCTTATTGTATTTTATACATTCTTATGATTAATGAGTAATTTTATCTATGTTTGCATGTTCGTTCTTTACAATCCGCCTTTAATTAATTTATTGCACCACAGTATGAATCACTCAAGTGTTCTAAATGAATGAAGACGTTTGCACCGCGCTGTGAAGTTGGCCGGACCACGGTAAAATATTTCCTCCATAGAATGGTGACCGGACTACGCGACAAATAATGTGTATAATATTTTATTTTATTCTGGTTAACAGGAGCATGCAAATAAATATAAATTAATAGAAAAAAAATTAAAATGAATATCGAGAAAAATACGAAAACCATGAATATGTCTAAAGTAATATTATAAAGAGGAAAGATTTGTATGTAAGTATGTTTGTAACGAATTGGCTCAAAAAGTACTGAACCGATGTGAAAAATTCTTTCACTGTTGGGAAGCTACTCTATCTCCGGGTGACATAATATATACCCGTGCGAAGCTGGGGCGGACCGCTAGTATATCCATAAAATAAAATATATAGGAAAAAAAAACAACCCATTAAAACTTAACTAAAATATAATTCCATTAACAAACTAAAATGATTATGTAGGTTTCACTTTTCAAGTTATTTCGTTCAGTAAATAAAGCTGTTGGATTTGGGAGTCAATATTTTAATACGATTTGCCCTTAGCCTGACATTATTTCACGCTTCAAAACAAAGCAATTTGCGAAGCTGAATATGACAAATGGTTCAGTCTAAGCTGATGTTTCCACGACAATATTATCTAGGTTTCTATTAGTCTGTAAATGAATTTGTCTCTCCATTGAGGATTTCAGCAGACTAAATTATACCTACAAGGTTACGAAGAACGGTGTTAACATAAGTACAAACGCTGCAAGTTAATTAAGCTTGAAAATAAAGATAATTTTTAGAAAAAAAAAAAGAACCGACTTCATGACTATGCCTATCATTTACAAACTGAAACTAAAAAGTAGAAAATAATATTTAAATAACTTCAAAGCAATGAGCATTAAAGGACAATCAACGAAATTATTAATACATATATTACCTACTTATATACATATTTACAATTTATAATCAGTTATTTTTGGAGTCGGTGCCATAAAGAGAATGTATTGTACTCTTTTTTAAGAACAACTTTTATGGGGCCGTTCATTAAATAAAACATTTATTTTATTTTAATATAGAAATTAACGTGAGCGTGATTCATTTTTTAAATAATAAAAGGCTAGCATTCACGGTTATTCAAAACCTGGTGTTTAAGTATGGATTTTCATACCACTGGCTTTTTAGTAAAGGAAAACATCGTGAGCAAACCTGCATACCTACGTATGTAGAAGAAATTCTATGGCATATGTAAATCCACCAACCCGCAAATTGGCCAGCGTGGTGGATATGGCCCAATCGACCTTTCGCGGGTAGGCCTAAGTCCAGCATTGGACTATATGGACTATATTTTTGATGTTTCACAAAGTAAGAACATATACTACCGGTTTTTCTACCTTAATTAATAGGTCAACTTTATTAGACCAATCGCCGAACTATCCTACTAATATTAGAAAGGAAACTTAACTATGTACGGTTTCATTGGGACCAACAAAAACTGGCGTAATTTATAGTCGGAACTTAGAGGGTTAAGATAATAATGGATAGCCAGACGAGGTATCAAACTGCCGTTAACATACTTCATTAGGGCCTTAAATAGGTAATATCGGTAAGTTTGATTCAGTTTATACTATCTATGGTATCTCTAAATAAATATAACAGTTCAGAAACAATACTTGTCTTTGTATGGATGTTAATGATGCTTGTACATATTTACGTATTGTCGCTTTTACTTGAGAGAAATTACAAAAATGTGTTAAAAATACGTTTGTTGTATAGGGACCCCCTTAGTATTTACTTTTTGACTTAATTATAGTTTTTTAGTTATTCCGCCGTAATATAACATAATTGTTTAAAAATTCAATGGGATATCTATTTTGGTTCGAAAGATACAGCCGTCAAAAGGTAGAGACAGACAGACAGCGTAGGCTTAGTAATAAGGTCCCGTTTACACCTTTTGAGTACGGAACCCTAATAATGTGTTAAAATTTGGCATCTCGAATAGAACAACGCAACGTTATCATGCAAACATTTGGCTTTGTTAATTGCAGTCGCCAAACAATCGCAAAATAGTTTACCAACCCAACTGTTTTACTCATAATTGACAGCCACGATTTACTACCTTATAATTCTGACCATTCTATTTAGGTGGTGGTGCAAAACCTCATACCTGTTGTTAATTTCTTAAGTTATAGGGGGCGCAATGGAACACTTTGCAGTTTCATAATACTTTATCGTTCAGTGTGGAAATGGGGGAAGTCTATGTTCAGCAGAGGACGTCTTTGGGTTGATGGTGATGATGACAATGAACTTTGTAACGCAAATTCCAGGAGACTATTATTTTCTTGAACAAACAAACTTCATTCAAACCTGACAGAGTCACATTTCCTTATCTTCGACTTACCCCAGTTTAGATTGTTCAGTTCCCTATAAAAAAGTAATAACGAGACTCAAGTGAGATTGCCCTCAAAACTGAATTTCAATAAAGGTGACTCAGTTCCGACTTGAGTATTTACGAAGTTTTCAAAGGGGTAGGAGGGAATACCTTCTAATACACCCACTGATTCGGAAAATACAAGGAAAAGGTGGTGCGTGGTTGTGAGTAATGAAATCCTATTCCCAATAGGCAGATGTGCCTTTACAAAGCTTTGATAAACTTTAAAGGTTGTTGATCGTATTGGTCTGTTTGGCAAAACGACAATAATTGGTGAAGAAGATAAAGTTTGCTGAAAATATTACCGAGAGTAAATAAATAATATCGAATTATTCCTTTTATTTTCTAAATAGTTGTTGTTTTTTTACAAAAGGAATAACTAGTATATTATACAATTAGCGAATAAAGGACGGATTTAAAGCGAGGGCCATTGATTAATCACGAGCAAGTGAAGGATTCTAAGTGTTAGAATCCTGAGCGACGCTAGTGATTCATGGCCCTCGACATAAATCCATTTTATTCAAGAGTTGCATACTATACTTTATACCTACCAAGACTACGAGAAAAAGAAATATTTAAGGAGTTTGCATCGAGTATTTTTTGGGCAAGGAGTTTGTATAGCATTGAGATGGAGGTCGAATATATTGGGGTGTTCTAAAATAAAACACCGAAATAGTGATTAAAAGTGCTAAAGTGATAAATAGTGATTTTTAATCACTGTTTTCTGTGAATAAAATAAGCTTTTAAGAGGGGGAGAATGCTATAAAATACTTTGTTGCTACTGATTGAAAATACTGAATGAGACGATGGAAGTTAGCACGGGCAATAATTGAAATCATAAAAGGTAAGTTAACTTCGTACATGGTTCGCCATAGACCTTGGGCTGACAGTCGCTAGCATCAGTGTTTTCAGGGTGTCGAAAGACTTTTGACGTAGCTAGGCGGCTATTTTCATAAGACAGACAACCGTACCTACAATTTACGTATCATCTGAATAACGGTAGCGTGCAGTCAAAGTCAAATCAGTATAAGCCACTCTCGGTCAACCATCCAAATAATGACTATTTCTATTATCCATCTGATATCTTCTTGTTGTTCTTCTTGTTTTCTGATATCTTTATTATCCTCTCATTTTCCCACTGCTGGGATAAAGACCTTCTCTCAGAGAGTGGGGGTAGGTTTTAATCCACCATGATGGTGCAGTGCGTGTTGGTGAATGTCATAATATTCCCTTGTACTTTGAGGTACTTGGACAAACTGGTTATCCTCACGATGTTTTCCTTCGCCGTTTTTAATTCTTTGGTGCAGGGCCATGGATCGAACCGGGCGCCGTCAGATTGTAAACTATATAACTCTATTTTACTTTAGGTTTAGATCACTTAAAAACTAATATACACATCCATTGTATCAATGATTTTGCAAAACAGATATCTACATCTGGTTATTTTAACAAAAGGACAATTACAAATTGTAATCATTACACCAGTAGTGAAAAAGCATTGCTGCTGTTTTCTGTATTTTTTCTTGCCGTTGGCAATGAAAAAGAAACTAGCAAAGTACAAGAAGTGAACTCAAGCTTGTTACGAGCAATCGTAAGTTTCATTAGATACCCTTGAAGTTCGGCCGTGTTAGCTGCATCGGGTTTATTGGGTGTTAAACCAGATTGAACCGGAAAATTATCGACTATTTACAACAGGCCGTTTGACGAGTCTAATTATACTAAGCTATACCATTATTAACGCAGTGTAAATCATTCACAAAGACAATCCATTACAAAGCTGGCTATCGACTACGGCAATCCAGTGCTTGGTAGAATGGGCTCATCAAATGGCCTAGGCTAGGCCCTAGGGCCATTTTGGATTTGCTCGTATGATATTTCGCACGAAAATATCATGCAAAATCATGCGACTGGACTTTCGATCGAAATCCCAAACAGAAGTTTTTTTTTTTTTTTAGTAATCATATCACTAACTAATACAACGAGTGGTTTGAGTTATTTGAATTTGCTTTCTATCAATTAAAAATCATTCATTAGCAGCCGCACTCAGAGACGTTACTTAAGTTAAGGAATACTTAAAATTGCTCTGTCTCGTTTTCATGTGTAACAATTTCCGTCAACGAGAAGTTGACAGAGCAATTTTAAGTATTCGTTTCTGAGTGCGGCTGTTAGAATGACATTATCGGGCGAAATCATATGAGCTATTCAAAAATGGAGCCCCTGGTGTTTTTCCAATATAGCCAGTACCGCAGCTATACTACGTAAGCTGTTGCTCGCTATCGCTATCGTGTCATCATGCTTGCGCCGACTTAAGCCCGTTGCAGATGATACGCAGTACTTGCGCAAGTATTACTGCGCGTCGTCTGCAACTGGCTACAAGACTTTTTGCTTTATATTTTTGCTTATTATTTAACTAATTTAACTTAACCTGAAACTAAAATTCACTAACCTGAAACAAAAATTCGTTATACCTGAAACGAATTTGTAATTAATCTGTGATAATTATAACACGATAAAAAATATTATAAAATCTGAAACAATTGAATGTTGAAATTAAATGTGAAACAAATCAGTAATTAATGTGTAATGACAATATTACAGATATTTGTTAAAGAAACAGTTTTGAACCAAACGTATTATTAAAGCCCTAACAGACGTGTCGGACTTGGTTGACGGATCGCCGTCCAACCAACGGGATAGAAAGAGAAATTTTTCTCTTTCTCTCCCGTTGATGACATGATGATCTGTACCAAATCTATGCGTCTGTTAGTACTATTATAGTTTTTTTTGTTTTTTTTTTTGCGTGGCTCTGTTTATTTCAAGCTACGTATTCAATTTGAACAATTCACCTGAAACTGTAGAGAAGACTATATTTTTACTGTAACTAATTTTCAATGTAGAAAGGGTTGACTGCGGGTTGTTTTATCGACACATATTTCAAGTCTTCAATTATAGACTTGTGTGTTTGTTTTCATAGCGAAATCCACTTTTACAGTTTCTTTTTTAGTCGACTCCAAAAAAGGAAAAGGTTCTTAATTCGACTGTATGTTTGTTACGCAATTACTCCGCTAATTCATGAATTGATTTTGATGTTTCTTTTTTTTAAATTGTTAAGTCATACTTCATTGAATTTATTGAAATTGGTATAGTGCTTTTATTTCAACAAACACAAAAAATATATACACAGAAGACGTTTTGGTTTGTGGTTCCGTTCAGCAAAAGTTTTGATGAGGACTTTCTATCTCTGTTTTTTTACTTTTTAGTTTAAATTTGTACTTGTAGGTATAGTCTTACCGTTGTTTTATGTATATAAAAAAAAAAAAAAATAAATTAATTATTTTAAGTAATTTAATTTTAAGGCTTTACAGTAAAATTAGAAAACGTAATGGAAATCGTGCAAATCCTACAAACCTACCTTCCCAAGTTTCTTTATATAAACGTGCAAAATTTCTGTGTACGTATCTCCCAAAAACAACTCTTTAAAGGAAAACCCCATTACCGTAACCATTCCCGGAAAGTTATTTTATAATGTTTTCTGTCCTCTAAAATTTCCCTGTAGATTATTCGCCCTTAAAATTTATTAATACTACAAAGTCTTTTAATGAAAATTTATATTCAAAAGCCTCGAACAGTTATTGTATAAAACAGCGCAGGTAATGTGCGATTATCATAATGAAATTGCGCGGCATCGTAGACTATAAGAAAAATTGTGAAATTTGTGGTGTTAAATAATATCGTTAAGAGTGGAGAAAAATGGAAACGCCCTACAGGACTGAGCCCGAACGCTTCTCACTGAAATTGCAAGTCGTATATTATACGGGGAATTTTCAATTACGGCAATCCTGCGGTTTTTCATTCGTAATGTGACTTTTAGGCAACGCTTCGAGTTGGTCATTCATAACTGCCAGACCATAGACTAAAGAGCCGATAGACATAGGTTGTAAAGTGATTGAAATTGCAAAATCTATTCAAATCTAATTCCAGCTGATATTGTGTGTTTCTGCTTGAGCTAAAATACTCCATATTGTTATTAGTCGAGGGTAACAATTACTAATTTACATTATCATCTATATATAAAGACTGTCCTGAGTGACTGATTAACTGACTGACAGTCTGTCAGTGACAGATAACGCACATCCCGCCGCTGAATCTAGAGACTTGAGGATGTGTTAATAGCGGGGTGAAAACACACACAAAGAAAGGATTTTGGAAAATTCGCATCCCAAGGGGTGCAAAAAGGGGTTCAAATTGTTAACAAAAAACCTTTCACCTACCTACCTACCTTTCACGCTTGGCAGTCGCAATTTGGAACGTATACTTCTGGGATACATTAAACAAATACATAGTTCAGGATTTTTCGATATAATAAAAACTGAAAGTTCAGGGTCAATTTTTCATCATAAATAAAGGAAAGTTGTAATATTCTTCTGATAATAAACCGTATAAACGGTAGTGTTTCGGATTTTTAAAGTTGTCAGTCAAACGTCTGTCTGGCCGAGAATCTAATTTAGGACCTCCTGCTCGCAAGGCAGTCGCACTACCTACCACTAGGCCATATCGGTCAGCAATAACCAAAGGGATGAAGCACTTAAACAGTGTATAGAAAAGCATTCAATAATATTGCTGTTATGCTTACGAGAACTCCAGCAACGTGGGCGAAAGCCGTGGGCAGAAGCTAGTTGACGATGAAATAAATTTATATCTTGTTTCGTTTTTTATTTTTTTTATTTAAGATTCTAATTTCCACGCTTTAAGCAAGCGTACTTGTTTAAGTGTAAAAATAGGCATCTGTTTTTAAATTGTTCTCAAAGCTATGAATGCTTTCAATATTATTTTATTGTAATGCAAATTGCGTTTCTTTATGAAAAAGCTCTGTTTGGTAAAATATTTCATTGAGTTCGCTGAATTCCTACGGATCTGCCATGTCTACCGATTATTGTGCTTTGAACGACGATTGAACCAAACTCTGATCAGTAATTTACGATTCTAAATGAGATTTAATTAGTGTTCTCTATAATTTCAGCAAATACTTTTTTACCGACTTCAAAAGCAATTGAAACGAGGAGGTGCCAATTCTTCGTAAATTTTAATTTACGTTCTATACAAATTTATTATTGTAATTTGTTTATAAAATTATATACGATACAAAATAACATATAACTCAATAATAATGTAAATTAATTATAATTATCATTCTGTGCTCAGACATAAAGATAGAAACAAAATCAGAACGTTTTACCAAAGTTCAGGTCGTTGTTAAATGACAGTATAGTTGTGATTAACACGAAAATAATTATAAACCACTTGATTAAATCAGGTGGAGGTAAGTATATAATTTGCGTTGCGAAATTTTCAACTAATAACATTTTCCTTCTACCTTCGATCAAGTTTTCAATAGTGACTGGAAAAACGTTATCGAAAAACATGATTATTTGCGAACATCTTTGATGTTTTTATGATGAAACCTAAAAGTGCTTTTATTATGCCTACTCCTTTCATTTCCAGCTCGTTTCAGATCTATATTGAGTGAAATTACGACTTGATTTTCTTTTCATTGGATATGATACATAAAAAGTTTGTCAAGTAACAGTATTTATTTTTACTGAGGGTTCTATTCCTGATTATTATTGTACTTTAATCAGAACTGTTTCTTCTAAGCTTATTAAAAGTTAGTATTTGATAGCGGTCGTCTGCTAATATAGTTGGTTTAAGTATTTTTAGCTATTACAGCCTCAATAGATTAAAAAAGCGAATGAAAACTGTAAATATTGTTTACTGCAAATATATTTCTGCAAATACGGTTGTATCTGGTAGCCGATATACTACATAGCCCAGGCAATAAAGTCAATATATAATTTTTTAAGAAAAAAAAATACGACTTAACTACTTAAAGACTATATACCTACAAGTACAAACTTAAACTAAATAAAGCTGAAAATTTCAATTGAAACAGGGATTGAAAGTCCTCATCAAAACTTATTCTAAAGGGAACAAACCAAAACGTCATCTGTGAATATATTTTTGGTTTTTGTTGATTATTCCAAAAAGTGTTGAATCAATTTTGTTAACCATTTCTGAATGTAGGTCACATTCAGTAATGGATGGAATTAAACAAAAAAAATTTATCAAAATCTATTCATAATTGGCGGGGTAATCGCGTAACAAAAATACAAAAAAAAACATACAGTCAAATTAATAACATCCGCCTTTCGTCGGTTAAATAAATAAGGGTCAACCTCGGAATGTCAAAGTCAAAGTCAAAGTTTTTATTTGTTTTATTTTTATTTGGGTATAAAAGGTCTTAAAATATTACACGTTCATCCATTAACACCCCTGAGGGTAAGGGCGTGCAAAATTGTATTAATTTACAAATTAACTCAAATAATTTACACCAATAATTAATTAAACACTATAAATTTATCAACAAGCCAAATCATAAGCAGACAAACGACATGACATTTTATTTAGGAACTCCTCCATTTCATAGAAATTTCTCTCATTCATGAGAGATAATAAGCTGTAAACTTGTATAAACCTTTATTTTGGCATCCTAAAACTTGTCTCAGAAGTCTCATAAAATCTTATCCACGGGTACATAGCATAATGACGGTTGTATTATGCTATGTCTGGCTAAGCGCTGCGTGCCACGCTCTTTCTCAAAAAAAAAAGTATAAAATGTTTGAAACTATTCTTGTGCCCATTATTTATATTTTATTGACACGAGATTATTATGAAACTTTAGAGACAACATTTAGAATTCCAAAATAAAGGTTTATACAAGTATACAGCTTATTATCTCTCATTCCGAGGTGAAACATCTAATTTGTCTGGGCGAACAGTGAAATCATAAAATAATATTTTATGTTATATTTTAATTCAGTCCTTTACAATGTTATTGCAGCTGTCAGTTCTAAAAAACTTGAAACAAGCATTTGTGATGGTAATGTCTATGATAAATTACGCTGACTTTTGAAGAACCTATATCTGAGGAGGAGCACGTTGGTCAAGGAGAGTAATAATTTACGAGCGACTAGATCAAATTCATCGAAACTACGACTAAGAGGCCATTTGCTCACATTTGACATTAAAAATGGAGTTAAATTCATGCAATCTAAACCAATAACACCCCTCTTTCCCCCCTTTCTCAAATTTAGGTAAATAAATATTATGTTCAACAGTGGACGTCTTCTGGCTGTTGATGATGATGATGATGAAACCAATAAGTTTTTTGATTCCGAAATGTTTTGTATCATTGTTTTCAGATTTGTACACCTTTACATATGGTGTTTTTCAAATGACTTTTAAAAAAGAGGTTCTTTATTTCACTTTACCGATTGTGAACATTTTTACTGAATCCCATCACATTCCTCCATCCGACTTAAATTTGAAAGAAAAAAACTTACAAGATGGAAAATTAGGATATGGATACCGTTTATTAAATTTCAATCCCTTCCCGTGAAGTCGGCCAACAAAAGAAATAATTAACAACATGACAAAAGACAGGCTCCCGAAATATCGGCGGATTGGTGTACTACAATACCACAGACATTGTCGGTGGTTTTTGAACCGTTTAGAAGTAAAATTTTAGCTCAAAATCAGGGATTCTTTAATAAAATAACACGGGCACAGATCCCTCCAGAAACTCGTCATTTTCTGCGTCAACTGTCTAGCCCGAAAGGAAATTAAATCTCTTATCATAGAGATAAAGTGGTTACCTGTTTACATGATAGGTTTTTTGATAGACTCGTTACGTAGCGATGGAAAAAAATTGATACTTTAGATATCTTTATGTTTTAAGAATGTGAAATAGTAAAAGCTCTAGAATTTTATTATTATTATGACCAAAAGACAACTTAAGAAGTTTTTTTTTAATGACACGTGTAGGTATGTGTGTACCGCTTTTTGCCATGTTTGTTTTTAGTTACCTAGCAGCGTCTCATTGCTTTACCCGCTAGCTCCATATAACAGGCTAGTTTTCTATCCATAGAAAAAAACGGCCAAGTGTGAGTCGGGCTTGCGCATTAAAGGTTCCATACCACCATATAATACAAAAATTACCAATTTAAAAACCGACTTCAAAATTTGTTAAATATGGAATTTCGATTTGGTGAAAGTTAACCGAATTAGGCACCAGTTATTGTTCAGGTTTAACGCCTTCCTAAATACTTGAAGCAATTGCTACGCTGTCTTTATTACAGTGACGCTCGAGTATAACACAATTATAACTTGCTAATGAACAGAAATTGTCACTGACTCGCATTTGGCCATTATTGTTTATTTGTTGTTATACTTTAGAGTGTGTATTATAATCAAATTTGACGCTTGTATGTATTACCGTTTTTACATTAGAGCTAATACAAACGTAAAACAATGCGTTTATTGTATCAAGGTAGTTTCATCAAGGGTGCAAAATTTATATGAGAATCCTGTTTTTTATGTTTTAAGGTACCTACCTATTTTTTCCTAAATAAAATAATGCGCGATAAGTCCACATAATATTTAAAACATATTATGTTTTAAATGTTAGATTGATGCATTTAAAACATATTATGCTTAGAATAACTACTCAGAGAAGGTAAGTTTCCAAACAGCGCCTTCTCAAAACGTAAGCTACAAATTTGCTTTGTAGCTTACGTTTTGATTGGTATTTTAAACGATTTAAGCAAGAAAATTAATGGATTACCTGTGGAATGTCACACCATAACTCTTATGTTACTTTTCTGCTTTGTTGTGGTACGATTTCACTGCGCAAATTGTCATAGTAAATTTTTTATATATTTTTTGGTGTCATACATTTGAATGGCTTAAATTTTGCGAATGTACTTGGTTTCTTTGTGTAGTTATTCTAAGATATTATGTTAGGAAGTTAAAATTTGGTATCCAGGTTAACACAAAAAAAGACGGATTAAGTTAAGGAGTACAATTGGAATTTGTATGTCGTGTTGAACGTTATGCAACTACGAACCTGTAATTTGCCAAGTAGAATTTTTATGGGGTGTTGACGACCGCCTGAAATTAATTTGCGATAGGACCAAATTAGGGAAGGGCAAAAGGAGGATTGAAAGTTTATAATAATCTGAGTCGCCGGCAACTATCATTTCGTGACGATCGCCACTACAGTGAAAATAAAAGCAATTTCAAAAAAAGTATAATGGGAGGTTTTCTGACAGCTGGAGAAACATAGTTCTACCATTATCGATAGATGGCGCTAACGAGACGTGATTGTCATTTTATAATATTGTACTACGAAATAAAATAACACAAGATTACGCTTGAAAGACAATTTCGGACAGACAGATAGATATTATCCGTCTTACTACAAAAGATTTAAGAACGCTTTAGACACGTGTTTAGCATATTTTTCGCAGGGAAACAATTGCTAAACACATGTCTAAAGCGTTCTTAAATCTTTTGTGGTAAGACGGTATCTGTCTATGTGTGGTATACAAAACACATTGCCACCAAGGAGTTTTTATATTATTTAGATGAAATTGTTCTTATGTTTTTTGAAAGGTATGTCAGTTTTTTTTAACTACATAATAAACAAGATTGTTTATAATAAAATGCATATTATTGTACTAAAAACTCATCAATTGGCGACGAGGATGGGATATGAGCATAAGCAAGTTTTTTTATTGACCTTTGTTCGTCCCTGGTTTTGCAAAATCTTCCGAGCCATGTCTCATCAACTCCATGTATCGCATTTTTTTATTATTTTATTTTTTATTGCCTTTAAGAAAACCTCCTATTGCCGAGAATATTTTCTTTTCTAACCTGAACCACGTCGTAATTAGCCTCTTGCAGAACGTGCGGGTATTTCTTTTGAAGGTGGAATTTAATTTTTGCCTTCCATGTCAAAGTGTGACTCTTTCACTTTTTAATTTGTACTCGTAAGTAAGTGCTCCTACACCACCCGTTCATATAAACCACGTTGCCATCTAAGCAACATGGTATGCAATAATATGACATGATGTGGTATCGTGGTATTCGACCAGTTTTCTGACACGTATCTTGCTACATACAATTAGATTTTTTTTTTTTTTTTTTTTTAATTCTCCCCACAAATCTCACGTGGCGTCACATCACATAAATCAATACTGGGCTTTTTAATGTTACAGTCCATTCAAAATTAATATGGCGGCTATCAATGTACTTCTTTTTCTTTTGTGTTCATATATCCAAAAGAGCAAAAGAGACTGCGTCTTAGTTTAATGCTGAAAAATCAGCGCCGCAGAGAAATCCGCAGCATCATGGCTGTTCATTCACTATTTTGTCGCAGTTTTGTGCATACGCAAAAAATGTTTTCCATCTTTCTTTTCTATTTGAAAAAAACACCTACACCTGTACATTTAAGTGACCAAAGAATACCTGGGTAATTGGTTTTTCTTCTTTTAGGGTTCCGTACCTCAAAAGGAAAAAACGGAACCCTTATAGGATCACTTCGTTGTCCGTCTGTCCGTCTGTCTGTCCGTCTGTCAAGACCCTTTTTCTCAAGAACGCGTAAAGTTATAAAGTTGAAATTTCAATCTACAGTTTATTTCAGCTGTAAGTAGAAGTTGTAAGTCAACTCAATCCAAATATATGAACGTTTATGTCGCATATTTTGCGATTTCACATGGGAATCAAAACCTATAGGGTACTTCCCGTTGACCTAGAATCATGAAATTTGCCAAGAAGCAAGGTCTCATAGCATAGGAATAAATCCAAAAGTCATAAATTTGAAGTTATATCACTTAAAAATAATTATTTTGCTATTACAAACTTACATTTTGTAGTTGGAATGTATGGATGAACATTATTGTCAACTACAAAGTTAAGTTTGTTTTTTATTTTTTCAACTTCAGTTAGTTTTTTTTTTGGGATCGCCTTCTGAGGGATTCATCCAACGGAACCCTCAGAGCACGAGTCCTACTCGTACTTGTCTGGTTTTATTTTAGTAAACACACTTTAC
The DNA here is from genome assembly GCA_914767915.1 of Agriopis aurantiaria. Classification (NCBI taxonomy): domain Eukaryota; kingdom Metazoa; phylum Arthropoda; class Insecta; order Lepidoptera; family Geometridae; genus Agriopis; species Agriopis aurantiaria. The sequence continues at coordinate 5,750,184 of OU611987.1, forward strand.
AATATTATGTGATCATTTAAAGAAGATTGTAGGCCCATTATACTAGAAAGAGGTATTATTATAATTTAATAAAACTAAAATGTGAATAGGGCAACTAAACAAATGTATCAGCCACATTAAATTTCATGTATTATATTATAAAATGAAATTTCTTTATTCCAGATTCTTTACATCCTTAGAATTTAAATAATAGTAAATCTTTCGTGTTTTTTTGGGTTCCGTACCTCAAAAAGAAAAAACGGAACCCTTATAGGATCACTTCGTTGTCCGTCTGTCTGTCTGTCCGTCTGTCAAGACCCTTTTTCTCAAGAATGCCTAAAGGTATCAAGTTGCAATTCATGTTAAATACTTGAGTCTATGGTTTCTTTTGGATGTAAAAAAATAAAAGTTTTAATTCAACGCAATCAAAAGATATGAACGTTTATGTCGCATATTTTGCGATTTCACAGGGAAATCAAAACCTATAGGGTACTTCCCGTTGACCTAGAATCATGAAATTTGGCAGAAGGTAAGGTCTTATAGCACATATATAGGAATAAATCTGAAAATTACAAATTTGAAGTTATATCATTTAAAAATAATTATTTTGCTATTACAAACTTACATTTTGTAGTTGGAATGTATAGAAGAACCTTATAGTCAACTACAAAGTTAAGTTTGGTTTTAATTTTTTCAACTTCAGTTAGTTTTTTTTTTGAGTGAGTGTTCTGTCCTATGGAACCCTCAGAGCATGAGTCCTACACGTACTTGTCCGGTTTTTTTTTTAAAGAAAAAAGCCTTTATCAAAAGGAAACTATAAATGGCAATAGAGGAAATACGATATCTGTGACATGGGACTCCGTGCATTTGGCTTTTTGCTTAAATAGCTTTTCCATTAAAATAAATATAATAATAGTTTTTAGGTAATATGTGCAAAAAGGACATCTTTGGGCGGTGGCAATCTTTTAATGAACTTTTTTAAGTATCAGTATCGCATAATATGTTACCCTGTAAACACCACATCGCGTCTAAACGTTAGCAAGGTAAACGTACATAAAAAAGGGTGAGCGCAGACACCGGTGGCTTATTTTTCCTCTATCGCTCGGTTTTCCAGTATCGTCGTAATTTTGTTTCGCAATTAAGATCCACCTTTTTCTTGTTCCGCTTGAATTACTTTCCCTTTCGCAAATGGATGCAGAAACCCGATATCTTTATTTAAATGTCGGAAAAACGAGAAATAGGATGGAAATATAGGGATATAACCTCTCGGGCTATGTTTTTCAGTTTTTGTGGCTTGCGTTTTAAACGTGTTCTGCCAGTTTTAGCCTACGGCGCAAAAAGTGGGGTGTTATAAGTGTAGCGTGTGTATCTGAGCCTTTGGCATCGTAGCTCCCAAACGGTTGTACCGTTATTTATTTATTTTGTTTGAATGGTGACTTGATCGCGAGTGTTGTTAGGTATGATTCACGAAGATTTGTCAGCTGTTGAAATTTATCAGCTATTTTCATTGACCTATATGTACTACGTTGAATTCTTTGGCTACTTTAACGGTGATTTAAAAAAAAAACAATTAGAAACTATTTTCCTACCATTCAGACTTTGAATTAATTGTTTTTTGTGTCTACTAACGACTTTTATCTAAGTTATTTTTTCACAATCAAATTTTGTTTCTTGCTTGTGCCAAAACGACGCAAACTTTTCCTAATCTTATCCCGACGATCCATTAATGAAACTTCAAGTCAAATTACTACATCTATAAATATGTATTAAATTACAAAAAAATATAATTTGAAAACAGACAAACAAATAACAAGATTACTCCTCAGAGAGAAATAAATAATGTTGCCGGAGCTAAGAAACTTTTTAACGCTCTCTTAAAAGTTTTCCTTGTGCTTAATTACATTTTCATTTATCTTTTCCCTTCATCCGTCCAGTCTGGCGCAGTAGCGGACTTAACGCGGCCTATAGTTAAATAACAGCTTTATTCACTCCTTTCCATATAATAAAGTGTTGGAACTAGGACAGTTTTGTTAGAGAAAGTTTAATGAAAAACGTCTGCTTGGGGAATATTTGTTGTTTTAGTAAGCGTTCTAGTCTCTACAATAAACGTTAGGTAAGGTATATTTCTTATTACTTTTTTTTTATTTCTTGTCAGAATGTGAAAAATTAAGCTTGAAGGCATCGAGGTACAATTTCTATAGAGCCGAAATCTCTGTGAAAACAGTCAAAAGCATCCGAGCGTCGTTGTACGAACATTGTATCAATTATATAGTTCGCAATGCCACATTTACTCCAATTTAGACGTTGTCACTTGTATAGTATTCAACGTTAGTTGTTCGCTTGTGATCGTAGCTCTGGCATCGCGCGGCGTTGTAGTTGGATCGCGGATCGGGTTACTCATATCTCAGAGATTTATCAGCCAATTTGAATTATTTTTTCAGTGTGTGTAATGTATTTACTTATATTCATCGCTAAGCCGGTTATTTGTAATAAATTAAACATTAGGAATCATGCCTATTCGAAGCGTGCGCCGAGTTTTGCTTCGGACATTTATTGGCACGATTGTGACTCTATATGAATTGTACCTCGATACTTAAAGGTCAGTTTACATTTGGTATATGCGATATAATACAACAACGCTTTCTTGGCAACACAGAAAGGGCATTTACAAGAAGAATCTATTAAAGGCACCAATGGCCAGTGTGGTGGTGTTTCATTATTTGCAAACAATGTTCTTATATACCGAGTTACGCATATAGACTGCACTAAGCCGAAAGGAGGTCATTGTACTCATAATTATGAACAACTTTTACAATGGGACTAACCCTGAAATTGCGAAACGAATGTTCCATAGAAAAAGGTCATTGACACTCAACATAATGTATGGAACAGCAGTATTTTTCTTTTTATTCCGGTGTGCGTGTGATCTAAATTCTTCTCATAAACGGCTTGACTGATTTTGATGTTGTTTTTTTTAATGCCATAGGTGGCAAACAAGCAGGGGCCGCCTGATGGTAAGGTTGTTTAAAGATAATTTATTCGTATTCTTCTCAGCAAACCTTTTCGTTTAATGCCCATATCATGGGGGTGCTTAAAAATAACTGGTCCGCCATATTGGATTTCGAATGTCACTTAGCTAACCATGTATTGTCATTCAAACCTGTATTCACAAGATATGAGAGCCCCGTTGGTCCAGTTAGTAGTGTATCTGCCTTTTGCACTTGGGGCGTGGGTTCGATTCCCACCTAGAACAACATTCATGTGATGAACATTTGTGTTTGTTCTATATCTGGGTGTAAATATCTATTTAAGTATGTATTTAAAAATATATAATGTACGTATATCAATCAGTCTCCGGCAGCCATATTACAAGCTTTGCTTAGTTTGGGGTCAGATGACCGTGTGTGCAAAAATGTCCCAAATATTTTATTATTTTATTTTATTTGACCCATACTAACAAGGCAAGTTAAATAAAAGCTAGTAAAAAAACAATTGAACTGATAATATCTGTTCGTTCAGAGACAAAACATAGTGAACAAAACAAGTGAATAGTATTTTTTTCCTTAAAACTGAAAATAAAGGACTGCAAAAGTTTTTGGAAAAAAAAAGAAATGTCATAAAAGAGAACGTAACTTCAAATTAACATTCAGAAACTAATTTCGCAGATGGCTTGAATAAACTTGAATGGACCTAATCAACGGAATCTCAATTAAAAAGTAAACGATTACATTTCTTCGCGAAATGAGTGCTCCTTATCTCAGAAATTCAGGAAGGTGGGGATCGTCTGTCGAATTGAACCTGACATGAGTAGAAATAAGGTGGCTCTCTAACATTAAAATGCCGGATCCGGCCACTTCTTTTTTTAATCAGTGACGCAAGACTATAAATAACTGTCATTTGTAAGCTATATAAGCACAAGGCTATGTAAAAATTAAGGGCAAAAATTTCTCAACTTTTTTTTCCTGAGATGTTAACTTATTATTTAGTCAAACGCAATGATAAAAACTATTTGTATTTATCATTGCGTTTGACTCCATAAGCATTATACCAACTACCAGCGACCTTCTTCTCGGTCAATAATAATAAGTAAGTATAATTTCTGCTCTTCTCTACGTCCTGGGGCCTTACGGACAACTGCTATTGCGGCACTAAACTAACGTTTAATCCCCTCAGTTGGAAAATCACGCGACCGCAAACAGTATCTCGGCGCGTAAGGTTCACGTTCACGTCCGTAAGGCCCCAGATCTAAAATCTGCATTGAAGTTTTTTCTCCAGAGATGGTTTGGCGTGACACATTTTGTGCATTTGCCACTGTCAAGTACTTACCTATATTTAAATAGTTTTTTTATAAATAAATGTCAAACAGAATAAGTCAAGTGAAGTTCAAGGCTTGCCCACTAAAAAGTGGCAAAGCCTGAACTGGAATAACTAGATACCCTAACTAGGTTTTAATGAAGATTAAAAAAAAGTTTCACCTCACTAAATAACTTGCCCTAACTCACACGTTCACAAACATAATAATCCACAGTTATTACACATTCATCATCATCATCAGCCTGTAAACGTCCACTGCTGAACAAAGGCCTCCCTCGTAGAGAGGGGTGTTGCCATAATCCCCACGCTTGGCAGGCTTCTTGGGGATCGCAGTACGTTCACCGTGTACTAATAGGACGCTGCTGCCCATCCTCCGGTGGTTCTGGTCGCAGTTTTAGGACATACCCGGGTCCTTTTACACATTAACAAAAGAAAATGCATAAGTAAAGGAAAATTATACAATCAGGCGGCATGATTTTTTTCACGTTGGCGCCAAAACTGCCCATCTACAATGTCGATGTTAAAATAAACGCGCATGTGCAAGAGGAACCAAGGTATTATTACTTTTAACATAAATTGTTGTTATCATTGATTTTAAGCTATATTTTTTGGCGTATTTTAAAATAACTAGAAATCCGGTTTAATCAAAATCAGCCTAACTCTAGTAAAATTGTAACTGACGTGAGCTCAGCACCTGGCCGCTTTCGACGAAATTAAAAAAGTTTCAGCTACACAAGGAGTTTGCTGGACCCGTTCATTTAAATGCTAAGGTATTCCGCGTTAGTATTCATTGTGAGTTTTGTCATTCAGAGAAAAAGTTTTTGTTTTCTACCTGTTTTCATTCGCAGCATTCGCCCTTTGTGTATTTTATTTTTGGCAGTAAAATGCGTAATTTTGCCAGACAATATACTTTAAACAACTTTGCACAATGCTTCCTTACGAATATATTAGTTTAGTTAAGTTTAGTAGTATTTAAGTAAGTGTATTAACTTAGAATTCATTTTACCAGCTATATATCATATATTTATTGATACCTACCATTTCATAGTTTTATTGTGCAAACCGCTAGATTGTGGAAAGTGTTGTTTTTTGGGTGTTCCCAGATAGTTACAATCTGGGCGTCGCGAGTGAATAAGTTTCTTTTAGGCAAGCGTGTTTCATCCTAGACCGCATCTTCGCTTAACATCGAGCAAGATGGCAGTCAAAGGCAAGCTTGTCTTTCAATAATATTTTTAAAAATCCTTCTATGGTAAAGTAATTTCTCCTCTGTAGTTTTTAGCCTCACTCATTGAGGGTTGCGCAGAACGGGTGTACTAACCCGGAAAGGGTCCGTTATACTCATCATCATAAAGAACTTTTACTATGGGAATAACCATAAAATCACGAAAAAAAAAACAGCAGCTGATATTTTTTTGCAATTTCAGAGTTCTCCCATAGTAAAAGTGGTTCATAATAATGGGTATTATGGACCTCTTTCCACGTAATCCAGTATATGGACTGCTTTGGACATGCACCAGTTAATCAGTTGTTCTAGATTTTCAGTGTGGCCAACATATCCGTGGAATTGAGTTAGAGAGTCACCAACATTATGTTCTCAACGAAACTAGATTATCTTGTAAAATTTTAGTTCTCTGATTTGGTCGCCTCAACCCTCTAAATCAACTCAACTCAACTCAATCTTATGTTATAAGTGTTTTTAATAATAAATAAATAATAAATAAATAAATAAATCTTTCGCTGTAATAAAACGAATAAATAGGTTTTGTGCTTGTTTATTTTACTCAATAAATAATATTTGGTTGTTTATTTTACTCTATAATATTTAGTTTCTACCTGTTCTCATTTGGGAAAACCTTAAGAACCGGCTCCGCAGCAAGCGGTCTAGAGTTCTGAGTTCACTGTAATGTACGAAAAATCTCACAGACCGAAAAACAGCCCTCATGCATTGCGGTTTCTTTAAAACATCGATATTAGCTCTTAATAGCCCTTGAATCATGGTCCTTCATTGTCACAACGCGTTCTGATCAAATATCATGAAAGCCACGACATGAATTTCACTATGTGTTCTTTCTGTATTTACCACAACACGTCTTGAATATTCTTATAAGTGCTATAGCCAGAATTTCGCAATGTGGATATTTCAAAGAAACGATATCGCATTGTGGGGCATTTTGTAGCTTAATGAGCATTTCCTTTCTTTAAACCTAAATTAATGCTTGGATGATTAACATTTATACACCAAATATCAGTCAGACCACGACGGTCTCTAAAGAAACTTGCGAGAAATCAGAATTCTATTACCACTGTGGGGTTCGCGCTTTATTAAAGACGAGTAAAACCACATGGAGAAGCCAACTTCCATAGCCTTTATAAGTCATTCCTATTGGTAATCTTATAATTAATATATTTTGTTGAAGGCTTTCTCATTCAAATTAATAATTTATCTTTTTCTTTTTCATCGGGCTTAACAATAGAGATTTCTCAGAAATGTTACGAAGTACGACATCATTATGAATACAACAATGTTTATTAATTATTCTGTAAATTAAGATCTTTACAGCGTTTGTTATTTTTAATATATTATTTATGTAGTTTATTATATTAAAGCTTTAGGCCTTATTAATTAACTACAATGTTATTAAATAAAGATAAGACTAATTTGGACGCCTTTAGATTTTTTCATGATCTTTTCACCTGATAAGGTGAATCGTGTATGTTTCAATCTTTCAGATGTTAGGTCGTCTTCAGTATTTAAACTCCAGTATTCAATGTGATCCAATTCCTAATGGCCGTGTTGGTGATGTTGGTGTATAGCCCTGGTGTTTCGGGTCGAGCACAACCAAATCCACTCGAAACGATTGCTATCTGCTTTCCCTCTGACACGGCTGGTCCACCAGAATCACCCTGAATCAAGATCATAATTGTAATTATTAACAATAATTAAAGTATGTAACAACCAGTTCCATAAATAGTCTTATGTGATACTGCGCCCCGCGGTTTCACTCGCGTGTACAATTGACGTGTAGACTTTTACTATTCGGCCTTTTAACTATGTCTACGCAAAAAATCACGTCAATCGGGTTGTTTATTATTGCGTGAACCAACAAACCAATAATAGCACGAATTTTTAATATTCGATAGGAATAATCAAACTCTGTCCAGGCATTTATTTACTCTGACAGCTGCAATAACATTGTAAAAAGCTGAACTAAAATATTTTCTTTTAAAATTTTATTCAAGTAGGTACATCGAGTACCCGATATAGTCTTGCGTTCAAAAAACTAGCTAAAGTGATCTGAACTCGTGGTTTTCATACAGCTTTTTAATTTGTTTTTGCAGCTGTCAACTTAAATAAATGCCTGAACAGAGTTTGATTATTCCTATTTAATATTAAAAATGCGTGAATTTATTGGTATAAATGTCCAGTATACTAGTATTTGCCATTCAAGCCAAAACAGCACTCAGCAGCAGTAAAAAGTTTTCAAGTGGACAACCAATAATAGACCATCCTTTAAACATGTAGGTACTGAAACAGTACATAAAATGGCGAATGCTGTCATCTGACTGGACGTAATCTATCAAAATCTTTTAAATAAATTGTATTGTTTTGTACCTGGCATGCATCCCTGCCACCTTCATCTAGACCAGCGCAAAGCATTCGTTCTGTGACAATATTTTGGCCGAGAAGATCTTGACAGTCAGGGTTAGAGTAAGTTGGAACTATTGTTCCCATCAGGTGCCCATTTCCCGAACCACCTTCCTGAAACAAAAAAAAGAATCGGACTGTTCACTAAAAAGCTGAGTGTTGTCATACATAAAAATAAATAAATATATATGCGTCGACTGGATAGCTTTCTTTTTTTCTATTATTAATGATAATAATTTAATTTCCATGTCCCCAGTTCTTCCCAGTAGGCCTTTCCATAGCAGAGCGACAGTAACTAGACTGAAAAATAAATTAACTACTTACACTAGTAACGCCCCATCCAGTAATGTTCATAAAAGTGTCAGCTGCAATGATTCCTCCTCCCCTAACCAAAGGCACGCTAGTTGCGTTGGTACCGTCCAGGTCCATTGACCTGGACAATCTGATGACTGCCACGTCATAGTCTAAGTTTCTTGAATTAAACATGTTGTGCCTGATTAACACCCTAGATCTGTAAGTCTTCCCGCCACTCATTGCTATTGCGCTTCCTATTCGTACAGTCACGCTTGTGATGCTGCAAAAAATAAAGTTATGTTTTGTATCGCATTTTATACAATTAGTAGTAATATAAACTACTGAGTGGCAAGATGGGCACTTGGCTGGCCTAATGAAAAAGTAAGTGTGACTGAGTGTCCAGCCCTATAATATAAAAGATTCAACGCCACCTAAAGACTTGTGACATGGCTAGACAGTTGTTGTTTCAGATCAGGCAAACAAGGAAGATATGTCTTAGTACAATTATCGTTCATGTTTAAATGTCTCCATAATAATATGTTTCATACACTTTTTTTCACCATACCGCTATACCGGTGTGGTGTGCCGTACTTTCAGTTTTTGCGTTAAGTTATTTAGCGGTATAATGAAGAAAGTGAGTGAAACACGGTGACATTTGAACGAACGATAATTGTATCAAGGCATATCTCACTTGTTTGCCTGATCTGAAATATAATCAAGTTATTAAAGGCACCAGTCAACCAGCCTGGTAAAAAATGATGGAGTTTTTCAATATGTAAAAGCGTACCCTTCAACGCAATGCGCTGCCGTCAATACGTAGCGCCTGCTGATGATGGAGCCTCCACACTCGAAGTAGTCTGTTCCGTTAAACAGCACGAGATATGCCATGTAGGGAAACTGTTGGATTGGAACTTCTGTTCCACCAACAATCTTCCCATTTTCATTCTTCAGCAGTCTTCGAGCTGATATGGTATCTGAAACAATAATTAAAAAATACAACCATAAATTCCACTAATTGCCACTTAGCTGTTACATCAACCACAACAACACGGTGTTACAATCAATTCAGGAGTATTGCGATTTTTTTGGGGATAAAACGTGTCGAATACCCGCTCTATGATGCACTGCTATTTACACGGTTTCAAAACGAACGAAAATATCCAATAAAAAAAAAACACTTCCATGATTTGTTGACATAAATCGTCAGTTAAAATAGAAACTTATAAAAGCGCGTAATTTTCATTGTGAGTATTTTTAATACGCGTAAAAACTCACCATTGCTCAAAGCGACACAAACAAAAAAAGCAAAGTAAGTCAGGTATCCCATATTGTTCTTTGTGAAATGTGAAGATAGCTTCGGAAATAGTACTTTAAATACCTTTCCAAGTTGATTTATTCATTATCATGACCTTTTTTTTATCTCTGTAATTAGGTAAAGGTACTTTTAATAAGTACCTTTACCTTTGCATGGTGACTACAACACAGAGATTACGAGTGTCGTTGTCTAATGCAATAGTTCTTTTTATCTAATTTATTTATGTACTAACTGACCTGACAGACGTCCTGTCTTAGAACTGTCAAAGGCGAGAAATTAAAACCTTCGTTAAGTTTTCTGAAATTTTCCAATTTTCTGCGCAATTTACCTAATTTTTATTTCCGTAAGAACCTTCTACAAAGGATTAGAAATCTTTAGATAAAAATACGAATGAAATCGGTAATTCGTTCTCAAGTTATGGCGTGACCAAGGTAAATAGGGATTAATTTTTATATTTTTGCCTCAATCTCATCTAATGGACGTTGCACACGATGCACCTGTGGGCGCAGTACGAGTATTCCATTCCATAGAAATTTACAATTAACAAGAATTATGAAAATCGGTTTAGTAGTTCTGGAGATAAAATCCTATAAACAAAGTCACAAACTTTACCTCTGTAATGTTAATGTAGATAGTAATCATGACAAAACAATTTGTTTAATCTTCTAATATTTATAGTATATCGATGTGTGTATGTTCCCTATGGACCTTAAAACAGGTGAACTGATTTTGACGGAATTTTCACTTGCAAATAGCTGATGTCATAAGAATTAACTTAGGCCATTTTTTAACTCACAGCGGGCAATGGAGAGAGCTATGCTCAGAGTTTCTTTGCGCGATAGAATCCGGAACGTGGATATTCGCCAAAGAACCAGTCACCGACATAGCTGTTAAAATTTGCAAGTTGAAGTGGCATTGGGCAGGCCACATCGCTCGAAGAACCGATAACCGATGGGGAAGAAAGGTTCTTGAGTGGAGTCCACGAACCGGAAGACGCAGCGTAGGTAGGCCTCCCACTAGATGGACCGACGACATTGTGGGAGTCGCGGGCACCCAGTGGATGCAAAAGGCAGGCTGTCGTTCAGTGTGGAGGTTAAAAGGGGAGGCATATATTCAGCAGTGGACATCGTCTGGCTGATGATGATGATGATGGTGACTTTTATCTCAGAAATACGCGGGTAAAACCACGAGGCGCAGCTAGCCTTATAACATATTATATATAAAAGCAAAATACCACTTACTCACTGATTAACTTCATCATGAAATCTCTAAAACAACTTGAAACAAGTCTGAAATTTGAAAATTAGATTCCTTGTAGTAGATTATAGACATCCGCTAACCGCTTTAACGACAAAGGGTTAAAAGTGAGTTAAAAGTTAATATGAAAGTCTACACGTACGAAGTCGCAGGCAAAAGCTAGTTGTTAATAAACGCTAGTCGCAAGATAGTGCTAGGTTTATAAAAGAAAACTACATAGTGTTATCTCTAACCATGTAGCCATAAATACAATGCTGGTGCATACTTAACATATTTTCTATGATAACAGGGGTATTTTTAATAACACCTTAATCAAGACAAATACCCGAGTTAATAATGACATGAAAATGTAATCCTAAATAATAGTTTTTGAAGGTTGATTAATTCAAGGGCCCACATAAAAAACAAAAGAGATTCCGATGACGAGATAACTTATATGTGGCGTGGTCTTAGTATAAAGTGTAGGGAGTGCAGGTAAATGACGATATTTTCTTTGATGTTCCTGATTTCTTTGCAGTTATTCGAACACGAATCGTGTCTTTTAGACAGGATAGGTCCGGAAATCTAATAACAACATACTGGAGTACTTGTCTGACGATCTGTACAGCCATATTTATAGGTTCTAGATATCTGCATGTCCAGCACAACAAAAAAAAAATGTCTATGTAATAATGTAATTTAATTTTTGATTGATGTGTGTGCTACTAGAACTGGGTACCGTCAGATTGTTAAGCGCACATGCTACCGTCCACCATTGTTTAGTAGACTATCTACTTTATATGGGACGTCTTTACTACACGTCTTTTTACCCGACTGTGCGAGAAAGAGGGTTATGTTTTTAGAGTGTATGTATGTATGATGGTTTCTTTGGCACGGCCTACACTTAATGAATTTCGACATGTGAGATGTTATTTAAATAATTTTAAGGATGAAGGATTCAAGATGGCGTTTGACCATATACCTATCTGAATAGTTTTGTTGCTGTTGTGTACCCGTCTGTCTCGTCAGTAGAAACTGTGTCATTTTACAGATCGTCTTTCTGATAATCTCTCATTAACGGACAAAAGTTTGTAGTGGCTACTTCAATAGCTGGACTAACGTAATTTAGTCAAGTTCGATTGCTTTTAAATAATATTGTTGTCCATTAATTTTGGATCAATAAACTATTATTACTATAATTATCACTAATCATCATTAGCCAACATCCCTATAAACTTGAGTGTAGACGTAGTCCGTAAAATGCCTGAATTGCACATTATAATTTCATATTAAAGATCGTATTCAATTTTAACACTGCTTATATCACTTGTTTATTTGAATGACTAAACTTACTCTTATTTGCCTTTCATTACAAGCCTTATTAATTAAAACTTAATAATATATTTAGCTAAACCAATCCTAAACTTTGATGCAAAGAAAACCAGTTTGAAGTATAAACAATGAAACAAGTTTATTTGGTAAACAGTGCCTTTATTATAACAGTTATTTGAAACATCAAATTTTAAGCCATCAACAGCATATTGTGGTACACAACAAATTGAAAATTTTATCCAAACAAATTGTTCTTAAGTATACATTATGATATCGCCGAAAGCAATTTCGAAACAAATCAAAGTCGAATTATCTTACAGTTAGAACGGCTTCAAATATTATTGGAAATTGTAAACTTCCAATGGTAATGAAAGAATTAATAGCATTCTTAAGGGTTAGTTTATAAAGCTCTGTTTTTTTTTCTTTGTTATAAAGTGTTACCCAGGGGTGTACTAAACCGAACGGGCTCCGTTTTACTCATCATTATGAACAACTTTAACTATGGTACCAACACTGAAATCGCGAATAAAATACCAGCTGTTCCATACATTTTGTTGAGTAACAAATACCATTTTCTATGGAATATAATATTAATTTTTTCGCGATTTCAGGGTCGCACCCTCAGTTGCACCCATAGTAAAAGTTGTTCATAATGATAGGTACTATAGACCTCTTTCAGTTTAGTACACCCTTTCCGTATAATCTAGTTAAAGGTCATTGGTCTGTCTGCCAGCTGTTGTTACCTTATTGTGAGTAAATGGTTATAACAATACTTATAGCCAAGAAGTAGTGTGCATCATAAGACAGAATACTTCAAATCTCGAAAATACAGGAATACTAAAAAAAATGAGGGAAAAACAGTAAGGTGAAATTTCCTACAAAGGTAATTTACAGTTGCAACTAACGTTAAAACAGAAGAAAGTGTTTGTGTTATTTTATAAATTAGATTTTAGGATTGCACTTGACCACCACTCGCCTGATGTTCGCCTGTCGTGAAGATGGAGAAACTTGCCAAACTTGCCTAGAGAAAAGCCGATTCAATTGATTAGAAGTCACCCAGATTGTAATTTTCGGCATTATAATGATACTCAAGCCATGTCGGCTGAATGCTATATTATTTAGCTTTATTTATTTATTTATTTGTTTTATTACAATTTCTCAAAAGCTTACAGCTAAAAACCAAAACATTTTTGAGCAAACTTTAGCAGTGATTGAAAGAAAATACAACAATAATATTAAGTCAAATAATGCACATCTAACCTAACCTAGTATTTATTAGAAACACAAAATTGACAATAGACCTTGCACTTGACTGCCTGTGTTGCAAGATCTAGCCTCTTCCATTTTAGGTGAATTTAGGCCGCCACTTGACTCAAAGACAGCTAGCACCTAACGAAACTTTTACACTTCCACAGTTTACAACATATTCCAATAAAAACCGAAAAAGTTCAACACATTAATTTCAATTTAGAATCAATCAAATCCAAGATATGAAATAAAAGAACAAGTTTTAAATGGACCACAATATTCTGAAGGGTAGCTTATTCTCCCGTTATCTGCTTTATCCAAGGTATAACTGCAGCTACTTTAGTGTAGACTCCTGGAAAGCCTGGTTGTGCACATCCGACTCCAAAGGATACAATACCTACCTGCTTTCCATCATCACTTACAGCTGGACCTCCGGAATCACCCTGGGTATGAAAATACTCAAATTTTACATTAGTATACCTGTGTGTGACCTTCGTAGTTAAATGCTTAAAGACTTTAAAATATATTATGAATGTGGCAAAAAAGGAACTAAAATTGTAATATATAGTCATAAAGTCACAGATTGATGTAAACAAGAAACGATGTGACATCAGCCTCATTCAAATTCATACATTCGTTTTTAGGGTTCCGTACCCAAAGGGTAAAAACGGGACCCTATTACTAAGCATATGAATCCTACGAAGTCTGTCTTTCCGTCCGTCCGTCCGTCTGTCTTACCTATTAACGGCTGTATCTTTCGAACCATAATAGATAGCCAGTTAGTTCACAGAATAAGTAACTAACAAATAATAAAAAAGTCAAAAAGAATAAACAAAAAAGAGTAGGTAAGCCTCCCACTAGATGGACCGACGACATTGTGAGAGTCGCTGGCATCCAGTGGATGCAAAAGGCAGGCTGTCGTTCAGTGTGGAGTTTAAAGGAGAGGCCTATGTTCAGCAGTGGACTTCTTCCGGCTGGTGATGATGAGCTAACAATCTATGTGGTGGTACGGAACCCTCAGTGTGCGAGCCCAACTCCCACTTGGCCGCTTTTTTTTTACTTCGGACTCGTCTAACGTTTGACCGCGATCTCGCCTGATGGAAAGCGACGATGCGGTCGAAGATGGAGCACGTTTGTCTAGTAATAACCTATTGACACTAGAATTGAACACTCTAAGATTAAAATGCTGCGGAAACACAGACAAAGGAAGGCGTTCAATTGTTTTGCTTGTCTAATTAAGAAAGAGGAGGCAAAAGTTGGTTTCCAAAACATTTCATAAACTAACCTGACAAGAGTCTTTGCCTCCTTCAGGTATACCAGCGCAAAACATCTGGTCTGTTATGCCACTCATCATCTTGTTGCAATCTTCCTTAGAGATAACGGGAATTGTTACTGCCATCAAATTGCTGCTGGTTTCACCGCCTTCCTGAAAAAAACCTCATTGGATTCACTTTAACTATCAACTATTACATCAATAATACTTTTCGTGGTCTCAGATAAAAAAGAACGCGGGTCCTGCACGAACCCGGAATAGCCAACTGTCACATCAACAAAGTAAAAAAAAAACTACATTTCAATATAAAAGTTTAGTATGTGAAAATTCAAAGAGCACTAATATTGTTATGTATTGTTTTGTAGGCACTCTGTCTTTGAAAGGTTTTTGTAACATAAAAATTAGCGCTATACAGTATTCGCATTTCAATTAATTCTTTGTAGAAACCCAACTTCAGAAGAAACCTTAAGAAGAAAGAAACCTTAGATAGCTCGTTGGTCCAGTTGGTAGTGAACCTGCCTTCTGAGCCTGGGGGCGTGGGTTCGATTCCCGCCTAGGACAAACATTTATGTGATGAACATTTGTGTTTGTTCTATATCTGGTTGTTAATATCTATTTAAGTATGTATTTAAAACTATATAATATGTATGTGTATCAGTCTCTGTCAGCCATATCACAAGCTTTGCTTAGTTTGGGGTCAGATGACCATGTGAGAAAAAAATTACCCGAATATTTATCTATTTAACTCTGCTTTTTTAGTATTCATTTCATTTGTACATTTTACGATATACCACAATGATTTTACCAGGTTAGCACAGCGGTAAATACAGTGGCGGTTGCTATTAAAAATTCAAAAAATGATAGCAAAGTAGCTAGCGTGACATTTCACTGCAATTAGATTTGCAGTGTAGATTTCCAACAATCGGCTTCAACTTTCGGTCATCAGAAGAAAGAAAACATCATGTGGAAATCCTAGGGTGGTGCAAGGGAAATCTGAAGTGCTCACCCGCCTCAATACCATAAGTTTAACCTGTCACCCATTGACTAACAGTACGCTCTGAAAGTCTTACTTGATAGTGCTACTCACAGTTGTGGTTCCCCAACCGGTCACAGTGACATTAGACCCAGGAGGTATACTGGCATTTTTTTCTGCTATCGGGATTGTCTTTGACGTTGTTCCATCCAAGGTCATATTCCGTAGAAGCCTGATGAGTCCAACGTCATAATCACTTGTTCTTGAGTTGTATTGAGGATGTATCAACAACATGGAAGACTGGTATTCCTGTCCTCCACTGTCAGAATCCGTGCTTCCGATTCTTATATAGGCTCTTTGTATGCTGGAATATGATGGACTGGTAAATTATAAGAACGTGCAAAGTTGATCTTAAGGAGACCAAAGAGTTTCGATGAAACATAGCATTGAAGAGTTGATAAGGGAGGGAGAAAGGAGGGGGGGTTGGTAGGGAGGTCTTTCCTTTATTAATTTAGGTATAAAATAAGCGATTTTGACAATATTCTAACAAAGACATAATTTATTTTACAGATCAATACGTATAAAAAAACAACACTTGTACGCTGCAGTCTGCACCTGGCAAAAACATGAAATTCGTTTCCATTTGTACGACCCTGTATGCAACTTTGTATGTACCTCTACCTACCATGTTCTGACAAATTAATGAATAATTTGATACATGCAATAAACTAGCAAAGTAATAGCAAATATTTTTAAGTATGTAATATGTATGTATGTAGTATGTATTTGTATGTATAAATATAATTATCTGCCATACCCATGGCCAAACATAATAAAAAACAAGAATTATTTGAAATAACTAGTTTTAAAGAAGCCCTTGAAGTAATTTTTATCGTTGACAGGCAAATTAAGGCTTTTAATATTATACTATTTTTAAAGCTTATTTAAAAAAAAAACCAGACAAGTACGAGTAGGACTCGTGCTCTGAGGGTTCAGTTGGAAGGAACCCTAAGAACGCGAGTCCAAATTTTTTTTTGTAATATTGCAAGACAAACTTAACTTTGTAGTTGACTATAAGGTTCTTCCATACGTTCCAACTACAAAATGTAAGTTTGTAATAGCAAAATAATTATTTTTAAATTATATAATTTCAAATTTGTAACTTTCGGATTTATTCCTATATATGTGCTATGAGACCACATTTCATGATTCTGTCTCAACGGAAGTACCCTATAGGTTTTGATTCTCCTGTGAAATCGCAAAATATGCGACATAAACGTTCATATCTTTGGATTGCGTTGACTTACAACTTTAATTTTTTTACAGCCGTAAGAAACCATAGACCCAAGTATTTAATATAAATTTCAACTTGATACCTTTACGCGTTCTTGAGAAAAAGGGTCTTGACAGACGGACAGACAGATGGACAGACGGACAACGAAGTGATCCTATAAGGGTTCCGTTTTTTTCCTTTTGAGGTACGGAATCCTAAAAAGAATAAACTTTATGTATGAAACGCATGCACGCTCCACGCTTTAGAGTTTACTTTAATTGTTATACACAATTCAAAAATCATCATAATTAAAAATTTCAATATAAAAATATCAATTTTAAAAACCACCTTCAAAATTGGTAAATACATAATTTCGTTTATTTGGATGGCATATTTTTTTCCAGACATTTAGGCTTAAAACCCTTTAGAACTGATAAAATTTATTTAGGACCAATCTGAAAGTATTTCATACCTAAGAATGTTTCTTTTTTTTTCAAATCGGTACAATAATATAAGACCGAGTTCTGAGGTAACAAACATACAAAAAATACGAATAACCCCCTCTTTTTTGAGTCGGTAAAAATTAAGCGTCTTCTCTCAGTCGGCTTTAGGGTTGTTGGGCTGTTTAGGGTTATTTTTAGCTGAGTAGTTACTTGAATGTAGCAGGAAGTACAGATGGCGTGGAGGACGCTCAATAATTTGGATGCAGACAAAAAAGCTACCGCAATTTAGTGGTTAGAACGCATCGGACGTAAAACCAGATGGCGCAGGTTGGAATCCTGCCGGTCGTAAAATTTGCGAATTGTCTATACTCATCATCATCATCAGCAAGTAAACTTCCACTGCTGAACAAAGGCCTCCCTCTAAGAGAGTGGTGTTGCCATAATCCCCAAGCTTGGCAGGTGGCTTGGGGATCGCAGTACGTTCACCATGTACTAATAGAATGCTGCTTCCCATCCTCCGGTAGTTCTGGTCGCAGTTTTAGAACATACCTGGGTCCATTGTCTATACCATATTTTTTTTCTTCTTTTCAATCAAGTAAATCGTCAAAACAAACATTTAACTATTGTCAACATTTATTGACAACAAGCTGTGCTCTGTTGTTTCACCCGCGCGGAATACTCCTTATTTATTTATTTATTTACGGAAAACAAACAGCTTTAACATCAACTACTTACCTGCCAGTGAAAGTCCCGTCAAAATTGATCCAGTCACTTTGGAGTCCATAAGGAACGTATACGTATTGAAAATTTGTACCATGTTTCATTAAAAGCATATAAGTAGTCTGTAGCATATAAGTTTCGATGGTCTGTAATGTCCTGGATACGGTTAAATAATTTAGTTATACCTACTATTTATCACTCACCCAACAAGACAATGTGCCGCTGTTAGTATGAATCTTCGGTTAATAATGGATCCACCACATTGGTAATAATTTATTCCCTTTTGTAAGAGTAGGTACGCCTGGTAAGGGTGTAAAGATATCGTGGTATTGTCACCACCCACGATTTTTCCACCTGAATCTTTCTTTATGTGAACATGTTTCTTAGACCACACACCTGAAACCAGCAACAAATTGGCTATTGAGAATAAGAATATTTTTGTATGTCATAGATGGCTAACAAGCCGGTTTGGCTGATGGTAAGCAATAACCGTCGCCTATGGATACCTTGTAACGCTAGAGGCATCAAAACTACTTTGCCGACCCTAGATTCGCATTTTGAAGAACCTTATGTTGTAGCTTCTAGAAAAAACCGCGGAAGGTACCACATTAAAAAAAATGCAGGTGTGAGGCAAGAGAGATCACATGAATCGCACAGTGTATGATTTGCACTGATCTATGATAATATGGATGAGCTTTCAGGAGGCTAGTGTACGACACGCGTTTGGATGGATTTTAAGCAGTACTTGTTGCTAAAATACTGTATATCACACTTAATTTACAGAAATTTCAAGTTCACAGCTATTTTAGTTTTTGTGACATACTCGGATGAACGGACGGACGGATGGACAGACGGACGGACGGAGAGCTGAGCGACAGCACTAGTTTGCCCTCTGAACATAAACATAAAACTAGTAGCAATTTTAAGAGCATTTTATGTTTACTGTGTCTTTCTCCTGCGTTTATAGAATATAGAATATAATATAGAATACTAGCGACCCGCCCGCCCGGCTTCGCACAGGTTTAATTTACGTGCGAAGCCGGGGCGGGTCGCTAGTTATATATATATAAACCTTCCGTGAAAATGTATCTAACTGATGGTGTAAACCGGATCAAAATCCGTTGCGTGGTTTAGGAGGAGTTAGCGGCCAACAGACAGACAGACGCGGAAAGCGACTTTAATTTATACTATGTAGAGATTTATTGCCAGAAGTAATATACCATAACCTTTCTAGTATATTGTGATATAAATCGTTGTTAATAATAATAATTATGTAAAAAAGGAAAAGGAGAAAAAGTTGTGAATTCTCCAAATTTACAGCTTTCTGAGGTGATGACTCTCAGATCTCTCTCCGAGGCCGAGACCTATAAGTACCTCGGTATGTCAGAGTCGTTGGGTATATCGGTAGAGAACATCAAGAAATCGGTGAAGGAACGCTTCTTTTGTCGCCTTACAAAAGTACTTAACAGTCTTTTGTCTGGCGGCAACAAGGTGCGTGCCTTCAACGGTTGGGTGATGCCTTTGCTGATATACTCCTTTGGCATATTGAGGTGGACTCAAACTGAGCTGGACGCCCTGGACAGGAGGGTCCGTCAACTGCTCACATCACATCGCATGCTACACCCACGCTCGTCTGTTATGAGACTGTACATTCCGCGGAAGTGGGGGGGTCGAGGCTTTTTAAATGCCAAGAACCTACACAACCGCGAAGTGTGCAGTCTCAGGGATTTTTTCCGTAACAGCGAGAGTGGGATGCATCGTGATGTTGTGGCTGTTGACAGGGGCCTCACGGCGCTCTCCTTGGCAAACGAGAATTGGCGTAAACCATCGGTGCTGAGCATCGAAGATCGCAGGGATGTATGGAAGGGCAAGGAGCTGCACGGGCGGTTCTATCGGGCCTTAACAGGGCCCGATGTGGACTTGCTTGCGTCGGTGAACTGGCTACGATTCGGTGATCTCTTTGGGGAAACCGAGGGTTTTGCCTGTGCAATTGCGGACGAAGTTATCAAGACGAACAACTACCGGAAATATATCATGAAGGACGGTACGGTCGACATCTGTCGGGCATGCCACCGTCCCGGAGAATCTCTCCGTCATATCATTTCCGGTTGTTCGCATCTTGCTAACGGCGAGTACTTGCACAGGCATAACCTAGTGGCCAGGATCATCCACCAGCAACTTGCCCTTCGATATAGCCTTGTCGAGTCTGAGGTGCCGTACTACAAGTACGCACCAGCGCCAGTTCTCGAAAATGGTCGTGCTTTGCTCTATTGGGACCGCTCTATCATCACGGACAGGACTATTGTCGCCAATAAGCCTGATATCGTGTTGGTCGACCGATCCCAGCGCCGGGCAGTGCTCGTCGACATCACCATCCCACATGACGAGAACCTCGTGAAGGCCGAGAAGGACAAACTCAGCAAGTACCTTGACTTAGCTCACGAGGTTACCGCCATGTGGGATGTTGACTCGACGATCATTGTCCCGATAGTAGTATCGGTGAACGGTCTTATAGCGAAGAGCCTCGACCAACATCTTAAGAGGCTCTCGCTAGATGGTTGGGTCAAGGGTCAGATGCAGAAGGCGGTAATCCTGGACACGGCACGTATTGTCAGGAGGTTCCTCACTCTGCAGCCCTAACCACCGGTAGCTTGGGCCCTGCCCCGCTGCCGGCGGCACTCTAGGTTTAGGTTTTTTTATAATATTTTGTTTTTATAGGAAATATTGTAAAAAAACGTAAATTTAAGTAGGAAAATAAATATCTGAATAATAATTATGTTAACTTTAAGTAAACCACCAATATTATTATTTTTTTAAACTGGTACAAGTAGATACAATAGGGTACTTGACTGTATTAAAAATATTATGCCAATTGACGCCATCCATAAACATGACATAATGAAAAAGCATATTTCATTGATTTTTTGATAAAAATATGCTTATTTTTTGTAAAAAACGCGAATAAAATAACTGTATTTTCGACATTTGATCACGTGATCGAAAACGGTCTGTAACTGGCTTCATCCCTAGTGACGTCACACAAATCTAAACAAACAGATTTTGTATTGATATTTGCGAATTTAATGTTGTAAAGCTATTTTGAGAGCGATATATCCAGAAATTTTCACCAAAAACATTCCGGAGGTTAAATGTGAGAAGAATGGAGAAACATTTTGTGCAAGCAGACAGCAGTAACTTACCCAAAATTAATGTTTTTATGTTGCATATTTCTTTAATAATAATCCACGTCATTGTTTCTACGCTGCAGAACTCAAAACGTAAAAACTACAATGTCAGTATTAATTATTAATTGTTCTCCAAGCAAAACATTCAATCAAGTTGTACAAAAACTATGTTGTAGTAAGTGGATATAACTATTTTGTTAGGTTATGTCGAGCTTTACAATGTTTAAAAAGAAAGTAACAGTACATAAAATAGTGATGCAATAAAAACAAAAATTATAATAGAAATATATAGACTCAAATATGTACCTCAAAATGATCTTCGCACATAGAAACACTTGAATTAGCTCCAATACTTTTGGGTTCTCTACGAGCTACTTAGTTCCAACCTTAGATTGGTTCCAACCACTTTTTTCGAGTTTTGGGGAGTTTTGGGTGCATTGGAACAGGAACAAATAGATTTTCCAGTGTCTTTATGGAAGTATTTGTACATTTTGGCACTACACAATATTTATAAACCATTACTTCTATTAGAAATTAATTAATCATCAAACTTTTGCAGCCTGGCTGCAGTTGTTTTGTTTTGTGTGACGTCAATTAGTCACGTGATCGGATCTATGACGCAGGTCTGCGTTTTGGCGCGATATTTTTTTATTCAAACTTTAACATCGATTTATATCGCAAATACGACTGATATCCAGAAAATATAAATGCAGTATACATTATTTTATATCAAACAATAATGTGCAATAGTTTCCCAAAAGTAGTCAAATACCCTATTCCATACTTCACCCGATTTTTCTCTTAGCAAATAAATTTAATGCAAACATACCTGAACTAAAAACTGCACATATAAATAAAATGTAAATTGAAACACCCATATTTTTCCAATTCCTCGTAAACTATGAAAGGATTTTCAGTGAGAAATGTTTAAATACGTTTCAGGGCAATGTTTAAAAAACGTTCATATTGACATTGGCGGTTATCTAAACTATTTAGTAATTAGAGCGATAAGGCGATTGTTAAAAGTCAATCATTGAACATCTTCTAGACTGAAAGGTCGTTTGCTGAACAAACTCATTAAACCTACACGGTAATTCTCAAGAAAGGACAGAAACTGCTAGGTACTCTGCCTACTAAAGATAGTAAAAAAAAATCAAATAAAAAAAAATACGTAGAAACTGACGTCTAAAACTCAAAAATAATTACTTATTCGTTGGAGCGGTATATACTTATTTTACTTAATTTACTTCGCACACTTCTTACATACATTTTTGCTTATTTGCATCGTTTACTTACTTTACTATGCTTACTTCTTACATACATTTTTACTTATTTGCATCGCTTACTTCTTTAACTTCGCTTGTCGCTTCTTATACTTTTGCATTTTTGCATCGCTTGTTAGGTAGCCATTGACCCTCAAATACACTAAACATCTGGAAGAATTAATAGCAACTTTAAAACTCTATAAAAAGTGACAAAATATCAAACGACATGAAAGATCAACTTCCATCACAGCCAAACATTTGCAACTGCATTACTCGAAAATAAGAGGTTACGAAAGTTCATACGATTCACGAATTCAAACTTTGACCCACCAATTATTTCACGCGGAGATATTGTCACGTACAGAGACCTACTAAGAAACACTTGGTGAGTTTGGCAACATTATGTACGTCTTATATAGGTGTACTAGCTGCGTCTCGCGGTTTCACTCGCGTTTACAATCCTACAGGAGCGCTTGATTTTGAACAAAATCTGGACCTTAAACTGTATCCTTGCAAAAGATCACATTGTTTCTGTTTTACTGGTTCTGTAAAAATTTATACATTTCAAAACTCAATATTATGTTGCTGTTTTTTATTGATTCATAGGCTTGACTTGGAACACTGTGATGGAGCACGCTTGCTTAAGAAACCGATTCACTATATTAGTGACATTTTGTAGACACCCATCATATATATCGGGGAACACCCATTCAGAAAGCGCATTCCACAGTTTGTATAACGATTCGCACAATAAAAGTGGGAACAAAGCGCTTCGTGAATATTAACCATGAAACGCTGTCACCATTTTGTGCCTGCCCTGGGGGGTTAGACAAGACCCATTTTCTTTTAGCGTTAACGCCTGCAGAAAGATGAAATTGTATGAAAATGACATTAGCTTGAGATAATATCTCTCAAGCTAATGTCATTGTCAATGTCATTTTCATACAATTTCATCTTTTCACAGGCCTTAACGCTAACATAAAATGAGTCTTTTCTACCCCCCCTCCCCTGATGTAATAGGCGGACTGATTGAGGCCTAATTATTCTATCCGACTTAGAAAAACGGACAGAAGGGAATTAGATGCATGCAGAACACGAAGCACACTCTCCGAAATGTGAAATTAAAATATTTTCATATAAGCCAACGCTGTTACTGCAGCTGTCAGAGCTAAAGAACTTGGATCGATTATAAGTAGAAGAAGAAATGAAGTAGGTAACAAACGCTTGATTTTATAATTTTTGGTGAATAATTGTTTTGTCATAAGCTTTTTTAAGCTCATCCACATATCACAGATCAGTGAAAATTGGACACTGTGCGATTTACGCGATCTTTCTTGCTGAGGCAAAAAACACACCTGCAAAATCCACCATGCCCACACTTGCAAAATTTTGACCTTCCGCGGTGTTCCGAGAAACTACAACACGGGGTTCTTCAAAAGGCGAGTTAATAGATCCTTAAAGGTTCAGCAACGTAGTTGTGATGCCTCTGGTGTTACAATAGGCGACGGTGACTGATTACTATCAGGCAGCCCGTAAAAAAAACTGAATAGCCCCATTGAGACTAAATTATGGAGGTCATTTGCCTTGTGAAATTCACGCAGGAAATGCAACATGTCGTAATTTCAATTACTCTAATATTATGAATGCAAATGTGCTAGTGTGTATGTTTGTCCGCATTCAACTTCGTAACAATTGAACGGTTTTGTACGAAATTTGGTAAGGATGCCTCCTGATTTCACAGTTTAGTTTTATGTGTATCTGTTGATAACGGGCATGATAATTGAATATTATATTAGTAAAGTCATACTGTAAGTAAAAAAATACTTATATGATGATTGATATGCATATATTGATTCTTGTTAAGACGCAGCGTAGGTTGGCCTCCCACTAGACGGACCGACGACATCATGTGAGTCGTGGGCATTCAGTGGATGATGATGATGATTTCCTATTTATATTATAAATGCAAGAGTGCGTTTGTGTTGTTGCTCTTTCACACAGCAACATTCATCGGAACGATAAATGCCACACTGAACGACATCTGTCATCGGCATCCCCTGTAGATGCCCGCAACTCTCACGACGTCGTCGGTCCATCTAGTGGTAGGCCTACCTACGTCGCATCTTCCGGTTCGTGGTTTCTACTCAAGCACCTTTCTTTCCCATCTGTTACTGGTTATTTGAGTGATGTGGCCTGCCCATTGCCACTTCTTCTTATTGCTCACACTTCGGGATCTAGCGGGTCATTTTCTGGAGATCTTTTACACCTCACACTGAGTGGCATAGGATACTCTTTATCTCAGAAAAAATTACAATTCGTGAAGGTGGGAGCAGCTAGTATCGTTGTATTTTGCAATAATTATAGTAAAAAAACTGATACATGTCATAAACGTCTGATAGACAGACGTAAAATATGAGGTAGGAGATAAAACCAAAGCACACAAAAAAAAACTGCACATTGCTTTTTCAAGAATAGGTGACATTTATAAACAAATATCCGAACACGATAGTAAAACATTCTATAACATAGTTATTAGATATAGCCCGTTGGTCCAGTTAGTAGTGAATCTGCCTTCTACGCTTGGGGGTGTGGGTTCGATTCCCATCTAGGGCAAACATTCATTTGAAGAACATTTGTGTTTGTTCTATACCTGGGTGTTAATATCTATTTAAGTATGTATTTAAAAATATATATGTATGTATGTATATCAGTCACTGGCAGCCATATCATAAGCTTTGCTTAGTTTAGGGTCAGATGACCGTGTGCGCAAAAATATATTTATTTTTAATATGTATTATTTATTCCATAAGAAGGTTCCATGGATCTAATAACTTTGAGGCACCGACTTGTAAATATAATTCATATACCTACACTTATAATCGTTCACAGTAATAACTTATCAGTAAATAATGACAAGTTGACGCGCCAACGACAACAGTGGTCACGAATCCGTCACAACTGCCACAACTTGCCTCATCCATTATCTTAGGATAAAAGTTTGGAAACTCCGCCATTGCAGGCTGTCCTCTAAATCATCAAATCAATTTGTGAAGATAAATCATACTGTGCTAGTTGCTAGGGCCCGAATACGCTGCGAAAATTCCAGGAAAAATAAATTTACTTTTTATGTAGCTACCAGTATATATATGGAAGCTACTGTTAACTAGATAGGTTTTTTTATTGATTAAGTGGCTAACGAGCACAGGCCACCTGATGTAAGTGGTCACCGCTGCCTATAGACACCTGCAATACCTGGGTAACCCAGGGCATTGTCAATACGTTGTCTACCTTTGAGGACTATATTATTCACCCTTCGTTTGAAAAGATGTTTTAAGTACCTAGCACCATTTTGTTTATTTACGTGTTAGTGGGTATACTGCTTTGTTGTGCAATTCACTATGCACTGTGTGCAATAAACAATTAAATTAAACAGCCGTACTACTTAAACTAGAATGTTTTTTTTTTATGTTTTTTTTTATAAACAATGATCGACACCTAGGGAACTTTAATAAACGGGTTTCATTCCCTAATGGCCCACCCTTAGAGATGTAATATTTACTTCAAAATAAATGGGAATTAAACTTTTATATTCAATAAACGAACGTTTACAATTGACGAAAATAGCACATAAATAAATAATTCACAACAACAAAAAACTAATTGAGATTCTCGTTTTTCAAATTCGGTTAGTAACGAAAAGTAAATAGCAACCGTAACTTTGTTTGAATTTTAAATTTCTGTCACGGTTCAGTTAAAAAAATTGCATACAAAACGAAATAAAACTAAAAAACTTAAACCTAACGAGCATGCATCTTATTAAATGCTATAAAGTGTCTAAATGGCAAAAGCTTCCGTTTTCTAACCGGCATAATACCATATTTTAATTGCCAATATCCGTCTGTACTGAAAGCAGACTAAAAATTTAAAAATGTAAACTGCGCAAATAAGAACAGTTAACTGGAGAAAACGTTTTATAGAGATATTTTATACATAGTTGAGACATAAGTCATTTTGATGGCGTAGTCTGTGTGGTACAACGACCGTCGGAGGAGGGAATGGTGCATCTAATGTGGAAAATTTTAAGAGTTATGTGCACGCAAACAGTAGTTTCGATGAAAGATACAGCATTCTCTTAGAGCCGTGTTTCCTTGAAACTTTTGCCACTAAAAAAGTGTTATCAAAACAATACACAAAAAATACAACGACATCAAAATATTTTTGAGGCAAATTTTCATAAACCGTTGATAGATTTTGAGAAAACTCAACTGTGATCGTTGAAGTGTAGTTTTTTTTTTTTTTTTTTTGTTCTGTATTTATTTTGGGGACTTTTGCCAGCAAAATACACTATAATTATGTGGTAAAAATATGCATAAAGTTATGTGTGATAATTCTCAATATTGTTGATAAAAATATCGTATTTTATAATGATAAAATAATAGCGTCGAATTAAGAACTAACAGTATTTTTATATTGGGAAATTACTAAGGATTTTTCGTAATTTTCTAAATGCTATTCACAAAAAATTTGATTCAGCAGTACTTTTTAAACAGTCTGTTGAGTACGCATAATCAGCCATTTTTATATTTTCAATAACAATGTGAAAAAAATGAATATCCCACGAAGTTTCCGCTAAAACGCCTGAACTGAATGTCGAATAAAAATATGTAAATAAGCCGCGTATCTAATTCGAGTGGCATATATTTTATATTCCCTATTTTATCTTCCTAAGCCCGACACAAAACGTTTTGTTCAGATATAAGGATAGGAGTGGTATTTTTTCCGCCTTAAGCTTCGACCAAAATAAAACGAATGGACGGGCCATAACCATTGAACTTGCTCAGTAAAAACGAGTCAAAACCATCGGACATATACTTCAACAACTAATTATAACCGTGTACAGTACATTTGTTACAAAAAATTATAGCAGTTTTTGTTGTGTTATTACACTTCGAGAAAGCACACGAAGGCATAATTTTGTCAGATGTTTCGTTATCATGTAACTATAGTCGCGTGTTGCACTTCCTACGGCTAGAGACCGACTGAAACGAAGTGAGAGCCGGCGCTCATTTTGTACTCATCAAAAATGCGCTTCTTCTGGGCCGGTCCATTCATTTTATTTTGGTTGAAGGCCTTAAGTACATAAAAAATCGAGAGAGCGAATGTTCCGTAACTTATTTAACGAAACGCATAAAATATTAATAATGTATATTCGCTTTCATTTCGATCAGAAATCGATTTCAAATGGACCCATTCTGCAACAAATCGATTACGTTTAGAAACAATTGTAGTTTTTTGCAAACTGAACTTGCGAATAAAATGTTAAACAGACTGTTCTACTTAAGTTTTCATCACACATGGTTTAGATTGAACTGTCGTAATAATCGGTTCAATGAATCATGAATCGGTTAGAATCGGTGCTTTGTGGTGACAGAATTTAAGGGCACTTTATCACGTATATTGCCAAACGTATTGTGCGATATTGTTATAGATTTAATATGGCCTACTTATCGCTAATGCTGCTAAGTAAAGTTCATGTTTCGATTGAAAAGCAGCTGCTGTTTGATTATCATAACATGGTTTCTGCAAAGACGCTCGGACGTCTCCACTCTAGTGCGATAACCTATTTTTGAAAATAGAAAAACCTTGTTTTACTATGCAAGTAATTGACTAACGTGATCGTCTGAAATGTGTTTTTTTTTAGATTACGATTTTGTGCCTTATTATTTAAAATAACTAAACTGCCACTGTACATTTTTATTGACACAAAATATGTGAATCATTTTTCATTTATTATTTTATTCAGTAGGAATTATTGGCTCATTTGTTTATAGAGTCTATTTTGTTTCAGAAAATAATACTCATGCAGTTGTGAGTTAATGACATAATTTAGAAATCGCATTTCTTTCATAACCTCAGCACACATCTACTAATTAAATGGCTTAAGCACAACACTCTCACGCTCCAATTGTGAACAATTAGCATTGATCTATAGTACTCACGATATATCGAATCGATTTACGAAAAAGCATATGCTGCGCTACCGTTGCTTTTTCTATCCTTAACCTTAATTTTTGCCTTAGGGTGTTAGAAGGCGTGAGCGCAGTTTCGGTTTTACTTTTAAGTGAACGCTCGCCGAAGCAAGCACGCGCAGCTCTTCCGTTTGGGCCCGCTCAGTGTGACCACGGCACTTGGAGAGAACGAACTTAGAAACTCGATTCAATCCGATTCGTAATCATTTACGCGACCTGTGAACTGTGAACTTTGGTGGTAGTGACAGTGTTGGTTTTTATTTCACGCCGTAAGTAATTTTTTTTGTAAATTATTAGTACAAGCTTTGAGATCGTTCTCTCTTAAATCATCGATTGATAAAATGATGCCATAACTCGATTTAAATCGATGTAGTGATTAATGGATTTCTATAAAAGGTATGCAGTAAAATAACTGGCGGTTGTACCATTTAAATTAAACTGGCGAAATATTCTAGAGATGTAAAAAGTTGTAAAAACAAGTTGTGTTTAAGTAAAAGAAAGTTAGAGAAATTGCTTTACGTCTACGCAGAGACATCAAGTAATTTGAATTTGTTTATGGGTAGTTATTTGTATTTTATGTTACTTTTATTGCAAAGTAGATTTTTTTCTTGTGTTTTTGCTTTTTTGTGATGTTTAAATGCGTTGAGCGGTAAATTATCTTGTTATTCATTGATTTACTGCCTCTTTTATGTGCTATTGAACTTTTTTTTTGTTGAATCTTTCGAGTAAATAGAAAACTTTAGATGGTTCAATAACTAGGCACCTAATTTTTTAAAGCTTTTTAAGTCGATTTTACTAAGTAAAATTATAATTATTATTCAAAATCAAAAAGATTAAAAAAATACCTATATTAAAATTACTTCTCTGATATACCACCAACGGGAAAAAAACATCATAGAGATGTAGAAACGGGGTTTTCGTTAAAATTAGCATGTGCCCAACCATTTAGCGGCCGGTGTTTTTTTCCTACCCTCATTTCGTAACTCCGATACGGTTCGCGCGAAACGTGTAACATCGTTGAGCCATAACGGACGAAATCCTATTAGCAAGTTCGCGAAATTACGAATTTCCATTAGAACACGACCGCTATTAGCGAAAATATCCCGATGGTTTGTGGATACTCTAGCACGAGTAGGTATAGATATCAGAAATAAACTTTTGAAATTAGGTT
The DNA here is from genome assembly GCA_914767915.1 of Agriopis aurantiaria. NCBI lineage: Eukaryota > Metazoa > Arthropoda > Insecta > Lepidoptera > Geometridae > Agriopis > Agriopis aurantiaria. The sequence goes on from OU611987.1 coordinate 5,779,880, forward strand.
GCATGGAAAAGGCTTTTCGCCATTAAATAATATTATGTTTTGAGTGTATTTTTGGGTTTTCTTATCTGCAATCTATTGGCAAGAAAAATATATTTTATTAAGCAAGTTCTATTTACCTTGTAGCCTCGCACTGTTGAAAAATTTCCTAAAAAACAAAAAGCAAATAAAGAAGTTTCCTTTTGCTATTATTTTGCATGTTTAGAAAATCATAATCTATACAGAGCTTATAAACGCCATTATAAATAATCAGGTATGTCTACTATTTTTTTTATTATTATCGAAATCCATGATATTTAAGATATGACATATTTTTATACTTATTAATTAACTCTTTTTTACCGTAGATCAAAAATACTTCATTCTCTCATACCTACATTTCACTTGGCCCCATTATCCCACGCTCGAAGATCATCGCGACCCACAAAACGTAGAAATACTCTCACTGTCTCTCATAGACAAAAACAAGGAACGGCGTTATGCAACCGCGACCAATCATCTTAATCGCGGATGGGTTCGTTTGCATAAAAATTTAATTGGTTTTCCGTGACGCTAAATTTCGATAAATTTGTTTATTAGATAGTTAGGTTAGCAGTTACACAATTAAGCAACACGAAAAAAATATCGAAATATGCTTGAGTGATATAAAAGTTGATTATTTAACTTATGTATCCCTTAAGTTAATAGATAGCTTTAACATAAATTAATATTTGTAGAAATTGTTTTTAACTTCCATTATTTATTTGTAGGAATAGTTTTTTTTTTTTTACATAATACTGTCACTAAACTGTTTTTGTGTCGTTTTCGCGCGTGATACTTCTCGTATCCGAAAACTTCACAGAGTAACCCGACGAAAGGAATAAAAAGAAAAACAATTTATAAAATTAGCTATAGTAATACATTTTTAGAATTATAGCAATATTACCTAAATTAAAATCTATACAATATAAAACTACACGAATGTAATAGACTGCTGCCCGCAGACTTGTCCCCAAAATTCTGGCTGTATTGCCACGTTAAATCGCAATAGGTAGTGCCGCGTTGCGCAAAGTACCTTTGGACAGCATTGGTCATATGATGCTTCGACCAGATAGATCTTATTATATAGAAATATTTTTGAAGATTTTTGTATTATGCTGAAGTATTTTAATTAATTGCAATTACTTACATAATTATGTAATCCTAGTGTTAAGTTTACATTTCTGTTTATTTTAATAAGGTTTTTTAAACTTAGCTAGCAGATATTACCTACTAGATTATTGTAAACTGTTGCACAAACTAAATGCAACTGTGTAAAACATATTTCTACTCACCACGTTGTTGGTTGATATGGTACATTTTACATGCAATAAAGACTTGGTTAACAAGTGCATAAATCATCCACTTAACACGGTCCACGCGCAAAGTGATTTGTTTGAACTGACGCTCCAAATATTTAGCAACAAAATAATATAAAAACTGTGTTTTTTTTTAGTTGTAACGAAATGGCAAACATTGCACATCGTGTTTTAGTCTATGAATAATTGAATCGTGAACTAAAAAGCCTTTTATGGAGTTAAAGAGTTGAAAGTAGTCGTCACATTCATATTGCGATTGAGTAATTTTGTAGTGAAAACAAAAAATACCTATTCTAATTTCAAAAGTTCCAAAGAAGCATTAAAACAGAAAATAAGTTCTAAAGAAATAGTTTTTGACCAGAAAAGTTGAGGTCAAGTTATTTTTAACAATAAATGTATCTAAAATTAAGCACGACCCAACAGTATACGTAAGTTTAACAAAAACTTTGATTACCATCTTCTAAGCACTGTTATAACTGTAATAAGCACATTTCTTGACTGAGATTATCTATCTACTTGTTACATAATTGTCACCAACAAAAGCTAATTTCTAAGCTTTAGTCGTTTTGTCAAGAATACTAGCCTGGTTACGTTTTAATATAGGTACGTTTTTATATAGTCTGTTAACAAATTATCATCATCATTTCAGCCATAGGACGTCCACTGCTGGACATAGATGATAATTTAACTGCTAGCTCCGATGCTCCGATGCTGCTGCTGCTATCGATCTCCAAAAGGGCCGGTTGGAAGCGGCCTGCATCCAGCGTTTCCCTGCGGTCTCTTTTAGGTCGTCTGTCCATCATGTGGGTGAACATCTTACGCTGCGCTTACCGGTTCGTGGTCTCCATTCCAGAACCTTTCGGCCCCATCGGCCATCTGTTCTGCGTGATATGTGGCCTGCCCACTGCCACTTCAACTTAATAATCCGGTGGGCTATGTCGGTGACTTTCGTTCGTCTACGGATCTCCTAATTTATGATTCGATCTCGTAAAGAAACCCCGAGCATAGCTCTCTCCATAGCTCGTTGTGCGACTTTGAGCTTGCTTATGAGGCCCATAGTGAGAGACCACGTTTCAGTGCCGTATGTCATCACTGGTAACACACACTGGTCGAAGACTTTCGTCTTAAGGCACTGAGGTATTTTGGACGAGAAGAAGTTGCGAAGTTTACTGAACGCTGCCCAGCCGAGTTGGATTCGCCGATTGACTTCTTTCTTAAAGTTGGACCTACTTAGTTTGACTGTATGTCCCAGGTAGACGTACGCGAAAATTATATTATAACCATAAATTGGTATAATTATAACAAATTATAGTTTTACTTATTTAGAAATAATAGGTTTCATAAGTAATCGGACCTAGTTTTTTGAGATTTCATTATGCAAAAAAAGAAAATCTCAAATTATTTTTTTCGGTTGTTTAATACTCTAGGCAGTGTGGTCGGTGATCTGGATCGTCGATTTTAGATAGTTCGCTTTACAATATAATTTTATCGCCATTCCCATCTTATTGAAGCCTTATAGTGCATATTTTATTTATAGAATGTTCAAAATAAAATACACGATAACATTTATATCAAAAAGAAATAATAACATAATAAACAGCATAATGCTAGCTCTGAAGTAACAGCGGAAACGTGCGAAGCCATTCGAATCTAAAAAGAAGTCCATATCGTCACGCGCGTCGAGATTCGCGACGAATGGCATGTGAAAGTAGCAAGCATAACATATTCCACACACGCTATAACCATCTTTAACTATGGGACCGGTATAGCACACGCCACATAGCGGTCTCTGACGCAACTAATTATGTGGATACTTCAACAGGCCAATCGAACTGATCGACTTATCTAAGCGAAAGCCCGACGTAATACTAATATTTAGTACTTAGCGCATCACTTATAATTACGTAAAACAATAACAAATTAAATTTCAATAAATATCTAATAACTTTTTAATCGCTCGACAAAACTTGATAAAACTTAGCTAACTACATGAAACCTGCTTTAAAAAAGTGCATGTATAGTGGTCTAGATGTATTGGAGAAAAAAAAACTAACAAACATGCAAATAACTTTTAATACACACACAGAACTTTTTACCCATCACTTGTGGCACTAGCTCTTAAGTTTATTTAACTGTATGTAGCTCTTAAATCTGGTGTGCTTCTCTTGTAAAGAATGTTTATCTATCTTTTACCCTAAATGCATATTACGATCACTATTCCGTTTTGTCAAAAAAATCAAAACAAAAGCAAAATTAACGTTTCGATCTAAACAGTAAGTATTAGCAGTATTGTACTGCAAATTTGTAGCAGAGAAATTTAATTCACTAGTATGTCTTACAATGTTTAACATTTTGATGCAATACATAACTATGCGAACGTTTTTTCTATGGAACATGAAATGTTGTATTACCTTAATTAGCCCATCATTATAACCCTTCTTCAATGGATTTTATTTATATACCTAATGTGAAACATTATTTTGACTCCAATAAACATTGACATAAGCAAGGTAAAAAATGTTTCATAATGTTGCTTCAACAGTGTTATGGTGAAAAACATAATGGTACATTAAGTGCAATATATGTTAATTAAACAACACACGTTAATACTAAGCGACTCGGTGCGTAAATTGACGAAACTGTTACAGATTGTGCTTAGTTTTAACTTAATTATCATATTCACTAAGTTAAGTGTTTTAAAAGGCGTCGACTTTAATGTTTTATGTTGGCTTTAGATTGAGGTTATTTCATTTTGGCTGGTAGATCATAATTATAATTTTTATTACGAGTAATATTTACAAATAAGTTAAAAAATTAAAACTATGTAAGGTTAAATTACTTTACTTACCATACTAAGTTACGGCTAAAAACTTTGTCGGAAACATTTTGAGTTTCAGTTTCGTTACTTGACAATTGTATAAGTAGAACTTACGATAGTTAGTAAAAAATAGAAAATATTAATCAGATTCACAGACCACATATACTTGTATTAAATGATTATTATAAAAAAAATCTTCGAAGTATATTTTTAGTACGTTTTTTTTTCTTTTGAAATAATATTATGGCACTGTTTCAAAACAGCAAAATTGACTGGCTCAAACAAAAACAAAACTTGCTTAGTTATCAGTATGTAAGAGGAACAGAAACTTGTTTTTTTAACGTTGCAGTTATTGCATGAAATAAATATTATCTATTATAAAGTTGAAACAATTTAGTGCACGAAATAAATTCTCTATGCAAATATTACACAAAGTTACGCTTGAACTATCTCTGTTCAATTACTTTATCGACTGTTCAATATTCATCTGTAAAGTTACTAAATCGATTCTTACATTTTGTTCTTGGAGCAGTATCGAATAAAATTTAATTTCTTGTGTGCTACTTATTAACTTTTTTTTTAATATTGATATATCTGTTTAAAAAAAGTAGGTAGTGGTTAGCGTAAGGCTTTTTACAAGCTTTTATTTAACTTGCAATGTTTGTATGTTTGTTTAGGTCAAATCTTACAAGCTGAATTAGAACCACTTCCTTTTATCCTACGGTGTTGAATTTTTACGTGTTGTTTCGATTCCGATGACAATGCAATTTTACGGCAAGCATGACCAGACTCAACATCTAGGATTAGCTCCAGATAAAGGAACTTTTCAACGGTCAACAGCACAGACACGAAATTTTGTAAAACACTGTGAAATTTTGACACGAAATTTTGTGTATGCATTTTAATATGATAACTGGTTTTAAGTTTTTCCATGACATGGTTGCTGCACTAATGGTTGGGTCCTGACTCCTCAATAATTAGCAGCACAGACAAGAAAAGCTTTATATGTATTCAATTATGATTACTCATTCTAAGTGTTACCATGACATGGTGGATAAAATTTTCTTTGCTAAAGCTAAAAGCACTTATTTTATTAGTAGTTTTGTCCGCGTCCGCATTTGACCATCAACTCGCCTGTCGGTAAGATTTAGTTAAAATCAATTTAATAACCACGACGCTCGTATGGATTTATAATATTGTATTGTTGTTAATGCAAAATAGAAGCACAAAATAACCTTGTGACAACATTTTGAAAAACGACCACGAACGTCAGAAATACGACTTTAAAGTTAAGCACCCTTTTAAGTTGACATAATCGCATCGCGACGAAGGTGCCCATGTCAATGCACTCGCCCAAGTTCAGTGCTCCTACATCTCCAGATTCAACCCACGTACACAATGTTAAAACTTATATATCGTGTAAATGTGTATGTGACAGTTGAGGTTTCGGCGAACTTTTAGAATTCACTACACAAGCATTTGGGAAATTGAGTTCGTCTTTCGTGCGACTTCTATTGTGAAATTTCTGAAATGGGTGATGCGGAGAATTTGGAATTATGTTTTGTTGTTTAAACAACTCAACTAAAAACTTGAGAACGATGTGCAGTGAAATAATAAACTTCTACATTATCTTCTATCTATATATATATATATATATATATACAGGCTGTTCTAGAGTCCAACAAACTGAAAGGGCACCCTTTTTTAAGGTACACTCATTTTTAACAAACAATTTGACAGAGGAAAAAACCTCGGTCGAACATTTTTTAAAGATTTTTTTGTTATTATTGTTTATTTTGCCTAAATTTTAAAAACTGATTACCTACTCCCTTACCTACTCGTGGTTTTCTTCATTTACATTTGGTTTCTGATGTAGGTATTCTTTGCAAAGCAAAATTAAGTGCCAATTAGGACCGATCGGTTAGTTGTGTACTCATGAAGTCAAAGAAAGTCATAACAATTACAATAATACCAACATTGATTTAATTTTAAAAGGATATATGTACTTAATTTCTATTGTTCCATCACTTATCAATTACAATACAATACAATAACTCTTTATTAAAACACCACAAAACAAGGATAACATAAACATTACAATAAAAATATTATCTAGGATTTTATTAGGCAGCCATATCGCTTAAAGCGATCTCTTCCAGGCAACTGTCAATTTGTCGTCTTATACTGTCTAATTGGCAAAAAAATACGTTGTTTAAAATGAGAAGCAACTCCAAAGCCAGTGCTGTTGATCTGACTTTTACTAACATAATAACAAGTAAATAAATTCATACAAACTTCTTTTCTGGTTAAGTTTTATAAAAAATCATCGAACAAAAGTTGTTGCCAAAAAGCTACCTGAAAGATGTTGTTAGTTAACCAATAACCCCGTACATTACGATTACATTGGCAATTTAGGTACTAGTTTTAATACATTTACTTCATTTCATGAATATTTCATAGCCTTTCTTACAAAAATTATAGCCACCCTTGGCTACTCAGGGTCCAAACTTACTATTCATTTTATTCGATGGCAATGCGCCAAGTTTTGTGCATCTATTAGGAACGAGCAATCTGGTGATTTTGTTTCAAATGGTATGCACTTACATTCAGCAATTGTAATATTAACTTGTAGTAAGAACGAAGCATTCCAAAGAGATCCAAAGACTTTGTGTAGTTCATGGAATTTTAAGGGTCATCATGACTCTTTCGTTAGTCATTTGTACTTGGGCCTCAGTTGACTCAATATTAACGGAGTGCCGCTCTACTATATAACTCTTATTGTAAAAGTCCTAAAAATATCAGCAATCAAAACAATCATTGATAAAAATCACAGAAGAGAAAAAAAAATCTACTTCTCTTTTCTGTGATAAAAATACACCATAACTTCTCACGTCTTTATTTGTATCCCTGAAATCTAAAAAGGATTTATATTTATATCAAAGGAAGGGTATACATTTCGGAACTCTAGATACAGATAATTCACACGTTCTTGTGATACATATTTGCAATTAATAGCTTCAGTAATGAGCTCAATACACCGAGCTTTAATACCTAAATGCACAGAAGGTGCAACCGTGTCCATAAAAAGTTTGAGTTTCCTTAAGTTGCTGTCTCAATGGTTAATTAATATTATGGTATGTCACAAAGTGACGTCAGTTTAAGTGCACTTAAGATAGATCGTACAACATTTTAAATTTAGTAATTATTATACTTTTGCGCTTTGATTTTACGCTCATGACGACGGCCATAACAATCATGGTCAAAACGTCGAGCAAAAGGTACATAATTATTTTTACCTTAATATAATAATACGTGATAAGCCCCGATAAATATTTCATTTTAAATTTGTTTTATGAAGTGGTAAAAAATTTCTTTAAATTGCTTAAAATAACAAAGTTTTGGATTGTAGTAAATCACAAATGATTGCAAGGAGATTTTTCAGTGAGACGTTTAAATAAGCTCCAGCGAACTCGATATATGGAAAATATAACTGCAATTATCGATTTAGTTAAGTATTGGCACCTTCAGGAAACTACGGATCTATCTTTTGAGATTGCGAAAAAACTAGCGCCACCGCACTGGCTTAAATCAAGGGCAACTGATTCGACAGGGTTAGCGACGCTTTGTGGTATGTACGAGGATATATATTCTGTGCAACATGTTTTAATATTGACTATTCATAGGATAAAAATAGCAACATTTTAGCTTAGCAGAAGTAGATGCTAAAACTCTCATGTATTGCAATCTTACCTTTAATACTCGCCGACGTAGGGGATCTGTCAATTTAGGCTTTTAAATTGTACTCACTTTAATTCTGATACTCCAGATCTAAATTTTTTATTAATAGAACTAATACAGGTCAAAAAATCCTAATATTTGTCTGTATATTTGTCCAAAAAATATAAAGATAAGGACGTAATTTTTTTGACAAATTATGATTAGCTTCAGAATTGTTTTGATCAGTATCAAATTTATTATTAGTGTCTTCCACGGAGACTGTAACCAAAGAATAAACTTCAAAGTCGGTCAAGTAGTGATGCATTCCTCCAATGATCTTGACATTCCACATTTGCTAAATACCTACAATACCTACATAATATCTCATTACGCTGTACTTATAAGTATAATGTAATTCATACTTATACATAAGTAAACTATTTATGCTGGTCGGTAAATTGTAATCTCATTCTTTATAGTAAAGAAGGCAAACGGGATGGCACGACCTTTAACATAAAAGCGTACATTAACAACTATACTAGGTTAATTATTAACGTATTCTACTAGCAAAGACAAGTTTATAGAAATATGACGACATCCTGCGGTTTCACCCGTAGCTTCCGACATTATCTAAATTACACTGAAAAGTAAAGCATCTTTGTTAGTTCAAATAATCTATACCAATACACTTCAGTCCCCACCGCAAGTGTTACTGGAACTCCTGGCGCTGCATAAATCATCTGACGAACTTGAAAATGATACTGAATTTCGAACAGCTCTAATCATTTGATTGTTTGTTATTCAAACATTATAACAAACAATCAAATTTCCTTCTACGTTATCGGTAAGATTTACAAGACTTAGCAAATTATGGCTTTGCAAATGAACCACGATTATTGTGACAAGTTGACACCTCTAAGCCTTTTAGCCTTGGGTATGGAATACTCAATGTAGGTATCTTAGGTTTGTGTTGAAGGTTAAAATAGCCTGGTAAACTTAGGTTTTATGTTATGTGTGGTGGTCTGCATATACATATCTAATAGATTTATTGATACTTCATCATCACCATCGTTATCAGCCTATTATGTTCCAACTACTGGGATACAGGCCTTCTCTCAGAGAGAGAAAAAGAGACGATAGGCTATCCAACATGCGGGCCCAGTGCATGTTGGTAAATGTCATGTCTACTTTAAACTTTTGAGGTTCTTGGACATACTGGCAAACACTGCTGTAAACACTGGTTACCTATTATGATTTTATTAAGTCCTTAACATAGTCTTAGACACAATGTTGACATGGTAATAAAGTCTGATGTAAAGAAGCCAGGCACTGCAATAAAATGAAACGGTGTTCTGTCATAACCATTGTCAGGATGGCCTGGTTAGATTACGGTTAACTTTGATCTTGTGATACACTCCCACACTTGAACTTTTATCTTAATTCTCTAGAATATTGTGTTCAAACAGGTTCAGTTTAGATTGTCCTCAAATGTGGAATAGCTGTTTTAAAAAAAAAATCAAATACATACTATAATTTGATCAAATTATATACTATAGTTTGAATCTAAACTGGATTCTACCCCTCTTATGCTTACGGTCTATAAGCTAACATATTATGCTATAAAATGAGCTGTACATTTTTCGCTGATGAGATATGTAAAGTATGAAAGAGAGACAAAAAAATTAGAACTGATTAGTTCACTGAGTATTTATGCTCATATAGGGATTTGTCAATATCATCATTTTTACTCATTATAATTATCATCATTGTTACTTCATCATTCTTACTATGTACACTGTTAGTCAAATATATAGGCACTGTTAGTCAAATATATTATGTGAAATAAATATAAATTATACTTATTTTCATATCTTTATACAATGTATAATAGAAAAGGCTGCTATTCAGTAGTCTAAACTGTCACTAGCCTATAGAATGCGCTGCCTGAATGAATTTTCCCTGATAGTTACAATCTGGGTGCATGTCTTCGGTTTCGTCTAGGCAAGCGTCTGCTCTTCAGGCGTGGTGACGGCTAAACGCAAGCCTATAAAAAACACTGTTTTTGCACTCATCTTAAAACACAATCACGAGTATAAATTATGCTTCTGTATTTTTATTTACATCATAATTGATGAAAACATTATGGCAATTCATCATACTACTTACAAAAACTGTGTTTTACTTGAATTTACAACAAAAACTTCGTTACAGTCGAACTTGGGCGTCAGCAAAAACAATACCTTTTTTCGTTCTATAATCATCAATCACAAATAGTTTTTATGTATCTATTAAATTAAACCCGTATTTGCAGAATCATTACTTTGTTAAAAAGATTATATTATATTATTACAAAATGGTATTATATAGCTATGAACTAAAATCATAAGACCATTCTTACGGAAACTGACTTGATTTTAGCAGATTTAATAACGCTAGTCTCAAAGTTATAAAAACAAAAATTGTATATCTTTAATACTAAATCAGTACAAACCAACAGAAATAATTTCGATTTCATATCGCCACAATTACAATTTCCCTGAAACACCTTGCCTGTTTAGGTAAACAATAATACTACCCATGCCAAAAGGTCACCCTCAGTTAATCGCTAGAACAAATATGTAGGGGTTGTCTAGAACCTGGACCGAATATTAGCTAACACAATTTATTAGGGTCAAGATAGGGATACATTTTTTGTGTAGAATTTGCTTTGTCTCTGTCATAGTGAAGTAATAAAGGAGGTTGAGATATGACGCAAAATGTCTTACGATAGTAATGTTACTTCTTTTGGAATTTCCATTAGATGGGATCTTTTCATAAATAGGGACCCCTAGTTTGCCAATTTTATTCGCTTATCTATTGTTTTCATCAAATAACTCAGAAGTTATTTGACAATGTTATACGTGAAGTGTCTTTTTAATTTGAGTCAATTGTTTTTGTGATTTTGGTCGTGGACTTTCGTCCTCAGCAGCAACAAACTTACATGCCTTAAAATTTGTATTGCAGTTTATCCAAGCTTCATAATCATCATCAGCCTATACTAGTCCACAGCTGGACATAGGCCTCTCCCAAGACACGCCACTCAACCCGATCTTCAGCTTTTCTCTACCAGCTACTGCCAGCTGTCTTACGTATATCGTCACTCCAACAAGTCTCAGGGCGTCCTACGCTATGTGTGCCGATTCGTGGTCTCCACAGTAACACACTTCTTTCTTTCTCTTTCACCCCAATGGTTATCAGTTCTGCGACAATATGACCGGCCCACTTCCACTTCAGCTTGCTAATACGCTGAGCTATAATGTTGGTGACTTTAGTTATCTGGCGAATAATTTTGTTTCGAATACGATCCTTCAGAGAAACGCCGACCATAGCTCTCTCCATAGCTCGCTAAGCCACCTTGAACTTGTGGACCGCTCTAACTGTACATGTCCACGTTTCCGCACCGTAAGTCATAACAGGTAGAATGCACTGGTAAAAGAGTTTCGTCTTACAACTTTGCGGGATAGGTGACGAGAAGACTCTTCGTAGTTTCCTAAACGCTGCCCAGCCCAACTGTATTATTGTACTGTATTAGTGAGAGATGTACTCGCCATTGATATTGAATTGACACCTCGTCCTGCCCAGCCCAACATCTTAAAGGTATTCTCTATTGCGTTTGATAACAATTTCGGGGAGATAACATCCCAGACAATCTAAAAATGTGTTATTTTATGTGCTCCAACTCCTCTTCCAGCTGCAGTATCTTGCCGAATCGTTCTTCCGTTATAATTGTAGCCAGAGTCAATGGGATTTGGTGTCCTACGGTAGCCCAAACTTTAATAAGTTCTAAGCCACCTTCAACTTATGGACAGGTATAGAAACGTTTATGATTTTTTTACATTCCAGACGCGTCCTTTAACATCCGTGGTGCCAGACAAAGGCCCCTTGGATACCTGTTCCAAGGAGGTAGGTAAGTCGTAACATTGTTTCAAACTACGTTTTATATCAGATCTTTGTTGTTTCGTATTTAAACTACGATTAATAAACCAACATTTGCTAATAATGTTTTGAATATTTTAGACAGTTTTTATTGCACATGTTAGTTAACTAATTACTATTTTTTTTAAACCTTACCTACCCAAAATGCAATACCGCACTTTAGAACATTTAAGGTATGAAGAAATAAGTAATGGAGACCTTGTTCTCAGCTTGTAGCGTACGACAGAAATGTTTTCCATGGCTAGGTGCAAAGTCATAGGAGTAAATTTTATACAAAGTGACTTGAAAACGACATCTTGTAATAGAGGTGATTTAGATCGAAATAAAGATTGCAGCTTTATTTTAGTGACTACAATAATTTTACTTACTTTAAATGTATGCAAGTGACATAGTTAACTCCAGTAATTTTATTTCATAATATGCTACTACTTATATCAAATTCACGTGTTTTAGGAGGATTAATTAAAATTGCAGATACTCGTACCTCTTTCACTAGAATACTAGACATATTTATGCAACCAATTCTGGAACTATGCTGGAATCGAGGGAGACGTGTATTTTTAACTGTTCGTAAATGTCAAATAATTTAAAGAATACAATTCGTGAAAATTAAATGCATCGCGTGCAAAGATGCATTCTCGACTGCATATAATTATGATGAACATACTCGTATGAATAAGAAGTTCCTGATTAATTAAGGTTTGGAGCATTATAAATTATTCTGTCCTATCATAAAGCCGTTGCCAGTACCTATCCATCTTTGTGTGATAATAGAGAAACATTTGTATCGCTGATACGACCAACATTCTCGCAACGTTTTTAGTAACTAATTAATTAATTATTTTTATACAAAAAATATGGCTAGTTCTGAATAGTGCAATATTTTAATTACATCTTTATTTGCACATCATTTTCCTTCTCCTGGGGCACAAGCCTTCTCTCAGAGAGCCCCAAGATTCTGGGAGTCTCAGTATGGGCCAAATCCACCATACTAATTATAATAAATTTAAAAACATAACTAACATTAACATTGTTTCTAAATCTAGTATATTTTCTCTGAAATATCTAACAATTGACATTTAGAAACCAACCTATGTTTTGCAAAATTTTAATCATCAATACGGTTTCAGTTTCATATACGTATATTACATCTATGCGAATCAACACAAAATAACATACTAACATTAAAATTTTATATTCAGATTTAGTAATATAAATATCTAGCAATTTATATTTAGAAATCAACCTATGTTTTACAACATTTTAAACATCAATGCGTTTAATTATCATTTACATACATTACATCTATGCGAATGAACACAGACCAACAGGTTCTACAGTAAAGGATTTATTCTCAGCAAAATCTATGTCAAGATCAAGGAGTCCAAACAAGTTTCTTAGTCACCAGACTATGTTATAGTGGATTGACAGCAGTATAGCTGCTTGTATGGACGTTCAATACTCATGCACAAGTAAACAGTTGCGGTAAAAAAATATGCGTACCCTCTTGACAAAGTTAATAACAAACTCGTTTTAATTTTCTATGGGGGTTACCAAACCACGAAAGTTTAAATTTTACATTTATGGGCAAGTGCCTTTATTAACTAAACAAAATACAAGCTAATACTAACACTACAAATACAGTTAGACTGCCCATAGACCGTGAAGGTCTAAAGACAATCCAAATGCTCAAGCCCACTACTAGTTGGCAGTGTACCCAGCATGCTGGCAGCATTACCACGCTGAATGGTAATGCTTATACATTTATTGCATAATATTGTATGTACGATTTTTTTTACCTACTACCCTTTACCCAACCTGAATCGGTTGAATTTCGGTGTAGAAATTTATATAGATCCCGAATAAATAAATTTACGACCTTTGTAGAATAGCGGGTAGAACCGTTAGACGTAGCTAGTTTAAAATAGTTAAACTTATGCTTGTTTTAGATTTTCAAAAGATAGTTAACAGCTAAATCAAATTTCAGAAAGCATGATACGTAGTACTAGTTGAAGTATCCTATTATATATTATTTATTATTTTTAGTTCTAAAATTCCACGATCATTACCAATCTCAAATCATGTAGGTACGTATTAATGTATTTTTCACAGCAGCGTTGGTTGACCTACTGATTTGATCCCACTGTACTGTTTATTTGCTTGCTAGCGTCACTGACCCACAAAAATGCATATTCATTATTTTATATGAAAAACGATTATTAAAACTCGCGGTCAACTATTTATGTATCGGAGTACGCACTTTATGGTTTGTTGTCGTTGTGACCATGTTTACAAGCTATTGTCGCTGCTAGTGGTTAAATGGAAACAGTGAATACATAACAAATTTGCAACCTACAATTGTATAAGCTACAAACACGGGCATAACTTATCTGCTACCTACATAATAGATAGATAAACTCTTTATTGTTCACACCAAAAATTTCATACACACGATAAAACAGCTTCAAAACTAGTGCAATAATACTAGGTGTTTGCCCCGTGACCTCACGACCCCTATACCTTCATAACCCAACTAACAAATAAACCAACAATTAAAATAGCTCACTTGTTTCTATAACATTTCATGAAGATCAAATGAACGGTACGCAATCATCGAACAAAAATTCAAACGAACAAACTCACAAACATAATACAAACGCTGACAGTTTTTTACTTTCACTTCGCGTGAAATAAAACAATAAGAAAAAATATGAGATTCCGGACATGAAGACGAATCAAGTACTTCAAAATCTGTCAACTATTTTAGACGGGATTTTAATATAAAAACATGCACAACAGAGCATCACTTTTTCTGCAAAATCGATCAAGAATTTAGTTTTATACTAAACTTTTATTAGCTGTACCTGTAACCTTGCGACCCCATATATCCCTGCAATTCATGGAATGATTTTGCTCATATTATTTTAACTTGATATTTTATTGGAATGAACTACTTGCCTACAAAATTTTGTGAATAACGGTTCAACGATACGCAAGTTACCGTCAAACAGACACAAATATACAAACATACATAGAACGCCCCATTAGAATCTAAGACGCGTGCCTCTATATAGTTGAAGTTGTAGCAAAAGTTTTTTTATTAGATAGTTAACTGGTCAAAACGGGGATTAAATGACATTTTGAAGGCAACTGGAAATGAGCAGACGAAGGTGGCAAATAAACAGAACAGATGTCACACCATAGAGGACACTTAAACTAAGTAGGTGGAAACTGAATATGGCTATGATGCTACTATGGCCAACGGCCTGTTAATATTAAAGGACATCATTGCTGATATCATCGAATATGATTATCATAAGCAGGTAAAGAACCAACTGGTGCAACCTATTGTCCAGCAATTTATTTTTACTCAAAATCTACTATCATTAAGCCCACTGTAGTTTGCATCATCACTCAAGCAAGCAATCATCAGGCAAGATGGTGGTCAAACATAATTTAAAAAAAACATTCATTGTTCGAAATACATTTTATTCACAGTTTTAATATAGCTGAAGATTTTGAAAGTCTTCACGTGATGCTTTCGATATTTACGATATTTTTTGTCGTTCAGTGTGGAGGTTAAAGGGGGAGGCCTATGTTCAGCAGTGGACGTCTTCCGGCTGATGATGATGATGATGATGATGCTTTCGATATTTAATAGCGCTTCGATTAAATTCCTATGTATTATAAGGACTATATTTATCTCGTACAAAGTACCTTACGAACGTTAATTTTCTTTCTCAGTCAGATAATAACACCAATCAAACCCCGGTGAAACTCCAATTTTATACGTGGCTCGATCCAAGACTCGTCTAAATTAAAAAGCACCAGCCAATCTCAGTTCGGAACTAGAAACTCCAGAGCAGCTTGTTAAGTAATACGAAAATAGCTTGGCTGCGCTGTTCGGACCGGCAGAAAATAATGCACGTGATGTCGATACCTTCGAAGTTTGAGGATTACTCTTAGTCTAGATTACTTATGGCACGTAGTGGTTGCAATTTTGTATTATATTGCCGGTTAGTTTCATACGCAGAATCATTTTTCGTTTTCCGAAACTAGTTTTGGTACAGTTAGGGGCGGGTTATTTGATTGATTGTTATATTTTTTATTTATTTTAAATATTTAGTTTGTATTTAAAATTTTAATTTGTAGGTAATTTGTTTAGATTTTATTATAAGTTTTAGTTTTTAGTCATTAATTTAAGTTTTCGTAAATATTCTAATGTTAAGTTGGCTTGTAATTTAAAAATAAAGTCATATTCGTTTTGATACTTGGTTTCGAAAGTGGCCGAAGCGAACTAATTTCATATCTTACAGGAATAGTAAGTGACAATATGAATAAGTAAATTTTCGCTTACAGTCTATACAAACTCACATATTAAACGCCAAGCAAAAATAAATAGCTCGAAAAGAATCCCGTTTAATAAAAACAAAATGTGTGAAAACCACATAAGTTGCCATTACAAAAGAGTGGTTATGCTAACGTTGGTAGTGGTTACATATTTGAGCTGTTTGGGGTCGAGACATTAAGCCCTTAGGGACCGGGACCTCATTATCAAAAAACTTTCAGAGTGTGCGACGCATGACCAAAATGCTGCCAAGTTTCTGGCTCAACACATAAGCATTGCTATTCAGCGTGGTAATGCCACCAGCTTGCTGGGTACACTGCCAACTGGTAGTAACATTGAGCATTTGGATTGTCTTTAGACCTTCAACGGTATATGGGCTGTCAAACTGTTTTTGTAGTGTTATTCTAGCTTATAAGACAAAGATAAAAAAGTTAATTGTGAAAAAAAATTCTATGTATATACTCGTACGTAGTTTTCTAGTTAGTTTTAAACAAACAAATAAATCCCAGCATAACCGTTGCACACAATTCTCTGAGAGATAATTATTATTTTCTCACCACAGCATTGCTGAACATTATGATATCCGCAGTTTTATGTAACGATAACTTATTGTTTTTCTAACTATAGACAATTTAGCTGTCTACATAGACACAGACAGAACAGACACAGACCAGAAAAACACAGACGGGAAACTCTGACAAAACGAAAAAACGAGGATGCTTTGGAGCAAACTTCGACTTGTTAAATCAAGCTACTGTTATATTAAACTAGCTGAACCCCGCGGTTTTATTCGTTTGGCTTACTCCTTATAACATCAGCTATCTGGCAGTGGAAGTCCCGATAAAATCAGTACAGCCGTTATGGAATCCATAGGAAACATACATACATACGTACACACGTCGATTTTTATATGTATAGATTTATTATTTTTATTAAGGTGCTGCTGGCAGTGGAGCGGGGCTGAAGAAGCTAATACTAGAGAATAAGGCAGTAGAATTTAAAAAACCTCTGACAGTGTGTATACTAAAGAATGTCCAGGATGACTGCTAACAAATTATTACTAAGATTATGACAAGGCTCGCTTGTCTCATACATAGGCAAAAAAGCAGTCAAAAAAAATACCAATCCTGATATTGCATTGCGTGATACCTGTACTTCATTTTATATACAATATATACATAAATGTTATTCATCTACTCTGTACATTTTTATTCTGTGTTTTTGTCTTCAAATTAAGTAACTTGTAGTTAGGTCCAAATAGAAGAGCAAAATGATTAATCTAAATCGAAACTGGCAATCTTGTTAATCGATCATCGTTGCCTCATTCTGATGAGTTAATCCGAAACAATCACAAATATAAAAAAAAACAATCAAGTGCAATGATTATAGGCTTTACAACATAGAGTTAGTTTAATGGAAAAAATACAATTTGCATCCCCAAATGTTGATCTGCCAAAACTTGTTAAGCACTATACCTATACCTATGCTTAGTTTGGGGTCAGATGGTCGTGTGTGAAAAAATGTCCCGAATATTTATTTATTTTATTTACCTTTTTTATATTAAACTTTAAGTTTCACGAAATCAAGGATTTTAATTTAGGTAAATGAAAAACAATATTATGAATAATGACAGTTTGTTATAATCTAAGTGACAAAAACAAATAAAAGTCATTAACAAATACATTAAGGACGACCCTGAACTTATACCTCAAAAATCTTCCTACATTGATGACCTTAAATCAAAACAGTTATTATTTAACATACTAAGAACATGATGTGTTTTGATACATTAATATCATCACACTGTCGTCACCTGGCACTGGACATAAGATTATCCCTGAATATGCTGGCACATTTACAAATATTTTGAAAATATATTCGAATAAAAAGTAAAAACTTTTTGGTCGAGAAATTGTCAGGCGTTTAGGGAAGGTCACCTCATTTTCAAAAAATCTTTTAGAGCGCCTGTTTAATGCGACGCGTTATCAAAATGTTTCTGGCTCAACGCATTGCCATGCAGCGTGGTAATGCTACCAGAATGCTGGGTATGCTGCCAACTGGAAGTGGGCTAGCATTTGGATTGTCTTAGACCTTCAACGGTTTATGAGCAGTCTGTTTTTGTAGGTTTAGTGTAAGCTTGTATTTTGTTTAATTAATAAAGGCACTTGCCATTACTAAAAGGCATTTTTAGGAAGTGAAATTTATTTGCAATATATAAATTACTAGCTGCGCCCCGCGGCTTCACTAGCGTAGTGATGAAAAATTGTGATGATGATGTTGAAAAGTAGCCTAATGTCACTTTCCAGCCTATGAACTATACCCATGCTAAAAATCAGGTCGACCGGTTGATATGTTGCTGCGTGAAAGAGGAACAAACAAACCAACAAATCAACATACTTTTCACATTTGATTTCACAATGTTAGGATGATAATATATTCAAATAATAAAAATAAAAAAATTACATTACATTTTGAAATACCGGTTACAAAAATGTTGCTTTTCTCCAAGACTAATGCAACGCCTTGCACAGATTGCTTGGTATCTAACTCCGTTCAATAATTTCTTCGCGTGCATCAAAACGCGCACTCTCGTAAGAGTACATTAAGGCCATTACTGAGTTACGCTTATACAGCTCATGAGGTAGTTCCGGCCACCGACTTTCCAATGAAAGCGACATTTACAACGGTGGCCTTGCTTCGCGCTCCAAGTGTTTTAGGGAATTTGCGGCCTAGATAAAGGTTACTACATGTTGCGATAGTACAATTACCAACGCTTGCACATACATTCTCAATGTTTTGATTCTCAATTGATTTATTTGTAGTTCTATCTGGGTTATTTCACGTTTAATTTAGATCCCAAATCGCATAATTCCCACCAATTATTATACCCACCCCAAACTTGAATAGGTGTATTTTTTATACAATATTATTCTAATAGTTCATTGTAGATGTTGTTATATTCAATGAAAAGCCATGAAAAAGTAATTAAAAATACCTACAAATATACTTTTTTCAGTTAACAAAATGACCTTAATTATAATTATGAACCAGAAGGTTAATAAAATAAATATAAAACCATACACTTTTTCGTGAATAAACCGATATGTCATAGAACCTTAAAGTTTCAAAGACATAAATGCCAAACAAATTTACCAACATGTGCTGGCCCAGCATGGTGGATTAGGAACCATCCTCTCTGAGAGAAGGTCTTTGTCCCAGTAGTGGGCACATGGTAGGCAGATAATGATGATGGTGAAGTTCTGTAAAAATTAGGCGTTAAGTGGTCTTAAATATTAATTTTATTTCAAAGTAGTTTTATATAAAACGGCTACAAATCTTAACTCCAGGTATGTCATAACCGAACTATTGACTTGTCACTATTATGTTATGCAACTGTGAGTTACTCGTAATGTTAATAACCGTGAGCTGTACAAACGTTTGAATTAAAGGGCTGGATTTAATAAAGATAGAAAGCGTGGAATCATTTAGGGACGGAATTAAAATAACTTTAGACTATTTGCACTTAATTATGGAACATTATTTCAAGTACTAAATAGAAGCGCAGCGTACAAAGTAGAACACCGTGTCTGTAGATAACAATTCACAAGAATATTAAATACAAAAAAAAACACAAAAAAGTTATAATAGATTTCGTTACTTTAAAACTGCAAAGCAGATTTCGATCAAAACTAAAAAGGAGCTTAAACTATTGCAGTCAAACCAGCTTTCCAATAAAAAAAACGCATTCATATTCGTCCAACAGCAATGTTTTTTTTTTATATAAATAAAAACATGCACACACAGGTAGATTAAAAAAAAAATGCGCCCAGCGATTTCACATGCGTGGATTACTCCTAGTTCATAGTTATTTTATTAATATCAGAAAGATACATGTCAAATACAGGTAAAAAATTAACTTAATATAATGATTACTATAATTCATCACGTAATTACATTTTTATAACAATAATTATACAAATCAATAAAAATTCAATTAATTTATAGCAATATCAAATTAAAATAATTAACAATTAATTAATAATTATATCATCTGCTATCTGCCAGTAAAAGTCCCGTAAAAATCAGTCCAGCCGCTTTGGAGTCCATACGGAACATACACATATCGCCTTTTATATATAAGAAGATAAAGATTAAGTAATGGATTTAATAAACAATATTTTACTCAGATTTAATCAGTTGCGCTTTAATAAAACACAATGTTCATAATAAAAATTTATAAGGCTTATAAACACAATAATATAATATATGCAATCAACGTACGTTTGACCGCTGGATGGAAGCTATTTTCATTATTATTCAGTGCACAATATTCTAAAAAGTGTTACGTGACGAAATATTGCATCGTGTCTGTCCTTTTGTGGGTGAAAACAATACCAAAGTATGAAAGTCCCTACGATATTCGTATTTACTTTCTTTTGTTTTTAAACCACTCGATCTCTGAGCACTGATATTTCTTGATTTGTTTTGTTTAAAAGCTTCAAAACAATAGCAGCTTAAAGAATGAAATATTTGAAGTCGAAGCGTGAGCTGCGGGTAAAATATTTGTCTGGGTTTAAAATGAAATTTTGAACCAAAAGTTATTCCTATGAATTAAACTACACGCTATAAACTACACGTGGTAGCATTTTGTACTTGCTACTTCTGTATTTTTCTATCGTTGGTTTTGAAAAACTAAAAATCATAGTAGGTTTGATGAATTTAAATTAAAATAGTTCTATCGAAATTTTTACATCCAATCAATAAGTATGTATAACATTTTATTTACTATATTACACGGGAATTACTCATGTAAGATTAAGCCGGTCACTCTGACTATCGTTTCAACCGCATTAGGCAGTCTTTTTCAAGGTGAATGCACGCGCGCGGCTGCGTCTCGCTTGGCTTTCTACAATAAGTATGTATAAGTTACTACAAACTCACATGCTACCTAAATTTTCAAAATGTAATCAACAATGCTTTATCAAAAACGGCTCTGGCCAATTGGTTCAAGCTGGCAGCTCAAGTCTGATTCCGGCTATAACTTAAGTTTCAAGTTTCAAGAGCAAGTTCGGTCGTTGATGTCCGACCGGACGGGACGACCGAAATCTTGGTAGGTAATTGCAGACCAGTGGCGCGCAACCACATCTTGTTTGGCGCAAGACGACACCAATTTGTACTTACCCCTAATTGCTCATAAATTGTTCCTAGCTGCTACAAATAGAATTTGGCTCTATTTTAATGGATTTGAGTAAATTTAAATTTATTTTCTTTGCCAATGAAAGTCAATGAAATGAAATACACTAAATAAAAATACATTAAACTACACTAATCTAATAAACCGCTGCCCGTAGGCATCGTTCCCCGCATGCTAGCCACATTGCCGCGTTGTAATGCAATAGAAGATTGCAATTTGTTGATGAGATTTGTTGTATTGCGTTGCGCAAGATACCGTTCAGCATTTTGGTCACGAGATGCTTCGACCAGACGTTTAGACAAATCTTTAAAAATATTTATGGCACCCGACCCCCACGGACCTAAAGTATCGACCCCAAAAGGCTCAAACATATACCCACTGTCTAGGCTACAATTTTTATTTATTATTATAATTAATAGGCTTGCGTTTGACCACCATCTCGCATGGTGTTTAGCGATGATGCGGTCTACGTTGGAGCACGCTTGCCTAGAAGAAACCGATTCACTCGTGATTTGAAGACACCCAGATTGTAACCATCGGGGAACACCCATTCAGGGGGCTTAGTCCCAGATTTGATAGTTTTCGAAAACTTTTGCCGTTTACGTTTTGTTCCATACATTGCTGGCCTGAAAGGTATTCGAGAACTTTTTTCGTATTGGAGTGAAGCAATCTATACCGCCGATTTTAGTTCCTACACGTTTCCGCTGGAGGCGCTTTACTAAAATGTGTGGAACAATACGTAAACGAAAAAAGTTTTCGAAAACTATCAAATCTGGGACTAAGCCCCCAGGCAGCGCATTCCACAGATTAGCAGTTCGCACAACTTATTAAAAAATGCAATACAATTATTTGTGTTTTAAATTTATTTTCTTTCTTTTTTCTTTATTGCTGTCGCGTATTGTACAAACAAATTGTACAATAATTAAAGCAATAAAACCTTGTTCGTTGCTTCGGTATCTTAAATAGAGAAAACTAGGTTCGCATGTTACAAAAAAGTTTATTACCTATTTATGCACCATAAAGACTTTTACGATGTCTCGGAATGTTTACATCCATTTATTTACATGCATGTATATGGTCAGTTTACAGAAAAAAATTACTATTATAAATATGGCTCAAAGAAAATTATGAAGGCAAAAAGCGCAGTAATAAGAATTTTAAAACTTTGAAACGGGATAAAAATACCATTTGCGACTCCTGACAATAAATTTGACTTCATTCCTTACATTAAATTACACTTCAAATTGCTGAGCACTTAAAGGAAAATTTTAATAACTCTCACAATACCTTGACAATATGAAAATACTTCTTAGCGTCAAGTTGTTGTGTTTTAACTTGAAAGATTTTTTCGTTTACCATAACTTTGTTTTTTATTTTTTGTTTCGTACAACAGGTTTGTCCAGGCGCATCCAAGATCTCTTAGTTCCCTAAAAGCCGTTGACCGTACAAACCATTTAAAAAGCCTGGGCTTGGGCAAGCAGTAATCTTGTAGTTATCTCTTAATGTATCTTGGAGAAAAAATTGCGGTAAAACCTTGAGGAAAAATTTAATAATTTTAAACTCTGTGGAGGATTATTAATTTTCATCTCGACGTGCGCAGCCCCGATAGGAAGCAGGCCTTCTTTTGAAGATCGGGCGGATAAGAAAACGGAAATTAAATCTATTTCCCGTCAGACAAAGGACAGTCATGATCACGGTAGACTTGTGCAAAATTCTTCCTACTACTTAGATAAGAATCTGTATACGAGTATGTCATTGCAAATTATGAAAGTATGCAAAAGGAAACAAAAAAATATCACTTGTAATTTATGATACCAATACACTACCAAGTATAGTTTATAAGCTTTTACTTAACTTGATAGTGTCTCGAATGGAGATCACGGACCGGTAAGCGCAGCGTAGGACGTCCACCCAAAAGATGGACAGACGACCTAAAAAAAGACCGCTGGGAAACGCTGGATGCAGGCCCTTTTGGAGATCGATCCAGCAGAGGACGTCCTATGGCTGAAAAGATGATGATTTAACTTACAATGTTTGTTAGTTTGTTTTGGTCAAATCTTGCAATCTGAATTAGTACTAGTTTTACTGAAATATTGCATACACCTTTAGTTTTGGTGACAATACATAATGCAATGCCAAATACTGTAATATTTTCAAAATGTTAGCATTTAAATAAAAATGAAAAACTATATAATGAACAAAAACTTATTTTTTTAAATGTTCTTGTGATTGATGAGATTTACATCCCAAGCCCAAGGTAAGTCCTACTTAGGCAAAGAGGTCGCCCGAAGAATCCAACTCGGATGGGCAGCGTTCGGGAAATAGCGTGACATCTTCTCGTCCAAGATACCACAGTGCCTCAAGACGAGGGTCTTTGACCAGTGTGTGTTGACAGTGATGACATATGGTACTGAGAAGTGGTCCTTAACTGTTGGCCTTTTGGAAAAGCTCAGAGTCACACAGTGTGCAATGGAGAGAGCTATGCTCGGAGTTTCTTTGCGCGATAAGACCCGAAACGTGCATATTCTCCAAAGAACCAGAGTCACCGACATTGAGTGACCGACACCGTTAAAATTTGCAAGTTGAAGTGGTAATGGGCAGACCACATCCCCCGAAGAACCGATAACCGATGGGGAAGAAAGATTCTGGAGTGGAGAGCACGAACCGGAACTAAGATCACACAATGAAAACCATGTACCAGCCACAAATTATTATTTAACATGAACTTTGCACACATTTTTTAATTTTAAACTTATAAAATACTTCCCAGTAAAGAGAATTTTGGCCAGGGTGCGTCCTAAGACTTAATCAAGCGAGCTCGGAGTGCACTTGACGTCCGCAAGAGCTCTTAGCAACACACGGGCTAAAAGTAGATGTTTTTGACCACTGAAATTTCTAAATACAGAAAGGCGTTCAGCATTTTCCAGTCTTGTAATACGGTTTTCAGTTTTTTACCTATATTTAAGTATAATATTTTATGACAGATCTTATGATATATAAGAAGATATTTTAATAATGTTATAATTTTTATAATTTTTGTTATTGTATTCGCACACGTATTGAGCGCGACGTCACTTGCCGGGGCCATCAAAATACCAGCGCTGGTTGTACAACCAGCAACATGCTGATTTGGGGCCGGTTTTTGTAACAATGTATTTTTATTCATGTTTTATAATATTTCTTCTTTAACACACATTTCACATTAATTGTCACAAGGTAAAATTTCTGTTTTTTTTTTTTTAAATAGAAGTAGTGGCAAACAAGCTACGGGTCACCTGATGGTAAGTGGAATGGAGTGGAGTGACGATTTGATTTCTGAATAAGAAATATGTTTAGCATTTTAAAGCTAATATTTTTTTACTGAATCCCACATTATTATTGTCTCTGGCAGTAAGATATTTCTGTATATTATGGTTAGGTTAGAAAAAGAGGTTTTCGGTCATCAGTGACAACGCGGTCAAGAATCACGCATTGTGCGTAAGCTCTCGGTTTTTCACGCTTTTGTTTCTGCCACTTTTGTTACTTCACATATGTTTTAAAACCCATTTATGTAGTAGTCAGTTGTTTATTATATAGTTGTCAGCCTAAAAAAAATTTGCAAGAATAGTTAGTGCAAAGCAACAATGACGTATCTTTAGTTACTTAAGTAGCACATATGCCGTAAGTGTATTTATTTGCCAGACTATTCCTTCAAAAATTAAACGATTATGTTACCAATTAGGTCCAAGTGCCCTATAATTATATAAAAGTGACAGAGGAGAAAAGCAATAGCAAACTGTTTTTTATGTTTGTTTGTATGTAAACTATGCCCAATTTAAAATACTGTCAGGTTACCTTCTGGCCTTTTCGTAATATATATAATAAACAGATTTGCAATGGCAAATATTTAAAACATTCTTGAATTGATTACACTTCTACTCAAAACATATCTCTGGAACTGCCCCAGAGCCCAAGTTGATTAAAACTGGCATCTAGAAAGCGGTAGAACGGCCACTTTATTTGAACAAACCACTCTTCACCGGCTGCAAGGAGGTTGTTATGACCTCCACCTCCTCTGGTATGAGCGCTTTTATAACGTCATGTACTGTAGTGTAGCCTTCTTCATCTAGCTATAAATACACAAACATACACTACTTTTAGCTACCGTTCTATATCTACCAAATTATAATAGTATTACTAATTTAAATATATTTTCCTATTGGTATGTTTCATCAAATGTCTTAATTTCTAAAATATGCTACAAAAAGTAGGATTGATTTTGCATTATACTTAATTTAAATCATAATATCAAAGACTTGTATTTAAAAGATTATGATAGTGTTGAGTTACCGGCTACATTACCATTATTATTATTCGTAACATCATAACAGTAATTATAACGAACGAAGCGCTTTGATTCCACTTTTATTAGGCGAACTGCTAGTCTGTGGAATGCGCTGCCTGAATGGGTGTTCCCCGATAGTTACAATCTGGTTTCTTCTAGGCAAGCGTACTCCACTTGTAATACATTTATCAAATATCCATAATAATGTCGATACTCCATCTTGGATCAAAAAGGTCATTTCTTTGCAAATCCATTCGTTATCAGATTTTATAGCTGCAATATAACGACACTATAGCTATATTAAATCAAAGGAGGCGAGCTTTGTCTGTACATAACTTAATAAATTAAAATAATTGCATTTTATTGTTATAGTAAAGGCCTGAATATGGTTAATAGTTATTTTACGACAAGTAATATCGATAATACTATTACACAATTGGATGCATTGACGCATCAAATCGAGTTTCAATTGACCATTCATTGATTAAGTCAGATCTGGCCTAAATAATAATTATAATCTGTTGAAAATGTGCCTAAACTTCGTTATTAGTTACAATCACACATATATTATAAATGCGAAAGTTTGTATGTACGTTTGTCCGCACTTTAACGGCCAACTGCTAACGCGGTATTGAACGCACTGCGAACGTGAACCTTAACGCACCCAGATACGGTTTGCGGTAGCGTGATTTTTCAACTGAGTGGATTTAACGATAGTTAGTTACCGCGTTAATAGTTGGCCGTAAGGCCCTTGTTCTAAACTATCACGGTTATTCAATACAGTTATATGATTATTAACGGGATATATACCGTGATAAGGTAGTGGATGGAGCTCCTGATATTTCGGTTCAGTTACATGCACCATGTTCACGGGAAGACTGAAGACTGGTGAAAGTTCAAAGTTTGATGCAGATAAAACGATCTACCATCTTTCGTAGTAATTCGTGGAGATTATCACTGAAACTCAAACTCGAACCTAAACACACACACTGGTAAATATCTCGTTAATATTCATATAACTGTAGCAAACATCTAATTAAATAAATATAATGTAGAGGTAACTTGATGTACTCCAGATTAACACTTTTACTATTACTAGAATAACACTTTCATTTATATCCTAAAAATCATCGAGATACAATTCCTATAGAGTCATAATCTCTCAGTGGAAACAGTCAAAACACATCAGAGCGTCATTGTACATTATACTTCACAATGCCATAAATACTCCAATTTAGACGTTATGTCGCTTGCATAGTGTTCAACGTTAGTTGTCCGCTATGTCATCGTAGTTCTGGCATCGCGCGGCGTTGTATTCGGATCGCGGTTACCTTGTAACTAACCAAAAAGTCTGCACGATTCGTAGTTTTGGTACGAACATTTTTTTGGCACTATTGTGACTCTATAGTATTGTATCTCGATGCTAAAAAGCATGGTTCTTTTAGGATAGCAGGTGAAACTGCAGGACTGTAGTCTATTATTGTAATTTGCTTGATAAATAATAGAAAAGATGTTAAGGCCGATTCCATATCAGTAAGATGTGTTGTGGATTGAATACGAATAATTTACGTTACGACTGCGCGCTAAGTGTTTTGTAACTAAAACAAATTAGCAAGAAAATAATGTTATTTAAATTACATACGATATTTAAGATCAGATTTATGATATTTTAGGGTAACGTACCAAAATGGTAAAAAGGAACACATATGGTAAGACTCCGGTGTCTGTCTGTCTACATTGATGTCACAAGAATTTCTCTCGGAAACTATAGAAGTTATATTATATTTATATTAGTACGTTTTCACTTTATGCTGCAATTATTTTTCTTATTTTTATGCTAAAAATCTGAGCGAAAAATGAAATATACACGTCAAGAAAAAAGAAGAAAAAATCATTAATCATAGTCAAGTGGAATATGATATCAAAAATATTTGTTGGATTTTACAGCTCTATTATTTTTGTTGTAATTTTGTTTATATTTTCCAAAAAAAAAAAAGGATGCCATTGTTCTCTTATCCCCGGAGTTTACAGGCGGAAAATTAGAGTTATTTCTGGCAAGTATAGTATTAAGTTATCCGGAAAAAATATAAACATGAAACTTTATTTTTTTATTATAATAATTTTTTAACTAGTACGGAATTCTCGACTTGAGCCTGACTCGCATTTGACTAATTTATTTTACTATTTCCTCGATATAATTAGAGAGGAGTATTTTTTCTTTGTCTAGATTTTTTTTATACATATTGGCATTAAGAACTTTTAGCTACATACCCTTTTTTAAGTAGCATTTTTTACAAACTGATATGCAGGTAATGCTATGCAATTGACATTGTGCTTCTGCTAAATAATTTATAGCAAATAAATTATTAACTGGTAAACTTTATACAACTAGCAGGTAAATATTTATCTTCTTTACATTACAAACTAAACCCTGACCTAAATGAAAGACTACAGAACTATGGAACATTCATTTTCAATGCAAACAACGTCAAGTAAAAGACTGCATGGTTATTATTAATGATCACGGACTATCCGCCTAGATACATTTGCTTTTGTTTAAATTTACAGTGGCTGAATGGATATATTGAACTGAGTGCTATTGAGCTAAGAAAGCTCAATCTAACAAAGCACAATGAGTGTCATATAATTGATAAAAAGAGCTAGCTTTCATAGGTGTCAAACGACAAAATTTCTAAAATGTGAACCCTGCAAAACCTAAAATTTTACTTTTTTATGATTTAATTCGTTATCCTAGTTTTACATAACGGTTTTTTAAAGACATGAACGTAGAATCTAGACGTAGAATAGAAAAATATAAGTAAATATTTTGTGTTACTTTTCATGAGTGTTCAATAAATAGCATGTCTCTTATTTAAAGGAACTAACAGGGTAAAAAAATAAAAGGGTTTTTCCGGTATTATAAAACTTTGGCGGGTCAAAGTTATGTGAAAATTAGGCGTTGATTTGAGCCACGGAAATAGTTCAGGTGCCATCAGAAATTAATATGAATAATTTAACTAAGGGTATAATTTGTTTTCAACAAAAGAAAAAAACAATAATTACTTAGCTTGATATCTTCCTTGCATCTTCCAATAAAGATCTTTCAGATTTGTTTTATTTTTTTGGTTTTTAAGTTTACATATAATAATTTTCACATGTTGGCGTCGGTCTTTCAAAAAACCGATTGCTGGTGGGGAAGAAAGGTTCTTGAGTGGAGAGCACGAACAGGTAGACGCAGCGTAGGTAGCCTCCCACTAGATAGACCTACGACAATGTGATAGTCGCAGGTACCCGGTGCATGCAGATGGCAGGTTGTCGTTCAGTGTGGAGTTCTAAGAGGGATGCTTGTGTTAGGTAGTGGGAGTCTTCGGGCTGCTGATGATGATTTATATATTTTAGTCAGGTTAAGTTTATGTGTTAGTTTTAACAGTTTCTTTGTTCATAATATGATTATGTTTTCTTGTAAAAATCCGTTCTTGATAGTGAATCGGCTTTGCTAGAGCCTTTTTAGTCAGCTTACAGATTTCTGATTATTGTTGTGAGACAAACTTATTTAGGAAACATCATTATAAAACATTACAATTAAACACTTACCAGATTTTTTGCGTGTATTTTCATCATCATCATCATCATCAGCCAGAAGACGTCCACTGCTGAACATAGGCCTCCCCCTTTAACCTCCACACTGATCGACAGCCTGCCTTTTGCATCCACTGGATGCCAGCGACTCTTACTATGTCGTCGGTCCATCTAGTGGGAGGCCTACCTACGCTGCGTCTTCCGGTTCGTGGTCTCCACTCAAGAACCTTTCTTCCCCATCGGTTATCAATTCTCCAAGCGATGTGGCCTGCCCATTGCCACTTTAACTTGCAAATTTTAACAGCTATGTCGGTGACTTTGGTTCTTTGGCGAATATCCAAGTTTCGGATTCTATCGCGCAAAGAAACTCCGAGCATAGCTCTCTCCATTGCCCGCTGTGTGACTCTGAGTTTTTCCAAAAGGCCAACAGTTAAGGACCACGTCTCAGTACCATATGTCATCACTGGCAACACACACTGGTCAAAGACCCTTGTCTTTAGGCACTGTGGTATCTTGGACGAGAAGATGTCACGCAATTTCCCGAACGCTGCCCATCCGAGTTGGATTCTTCGGGCGACCTCTTTGCCTAAGTTGGACTTACCTAACTGAACAATCTGTCCAAGATAGGTGTAATGGTCAACAACTTCGAGAGTATCGTTCCCAACGACTACCGGCACGGGTTCAACATGGACATTGGACATGATTTTTGCGTGTATTTTACATTATTTTAATACATTTCTTTTTTTCCTTTTTTTGTGACGCAAAAACCTTTGTAATCACTGTAATATTTTCCGTATAAACCTTATTACTTATGTAGTTCATATTTACAACTTTGACCTTCTGCGCTCGTGCTTTATTTTATTCCTGACCTTTTCTATCTGTAACACTGCGTTGGTTGCATTTAAATAAATTATTACCCATTACGATTCTGCCTTTATTATGTCGATTAATCACATTGACATCATGAGTATAAGCCGTATAGCATCTGTGCCTAGTTCTGAATCAGCATCCTGTGCATTAATTGCTCATGTCAAGGAGATGTAGGAGGTCATAGTATTAGAATCTTTGCGTATGCTCTGTGAAGCTATTTACAATTACGCTTTGCTTTACAATCTTTAAAAAAACACAAACATAAAGTTATATGATTATTTACGGGGGATATTTACTGTGGTAAGGTTGTGGTGGTTTAGTGAACAACCGTGATAGTTTAAAACAGTTTACATATATAAAACGCTAAGGTTACACAGAAAGTAAGAAGCAGAATGCTATTGCAAAACCTAAATAGAGCTTCAGAAAGTGTTACTCTTATTACCTTTGCTAGTAGTTCAAAACATTTACCCTTGTTTACACCTTGTAATCTTATATTATTGTTTGGTTATCGTTCTTTTGAGCAACAATAAATTAACGAATCAGTATGAGTTTTTACATATTAACTATAAATAGTTGACGTGCCAGAAAGTGAAATTAGAGTACCTACTGTTTGATCTTGATATAAATTATCTTTTAAAAAAAAATGGTTTGAAAAACCGCAAAACACATAATAAAATAAAATTCATACAAAATTTAAAAAACACAAAAAAGAAAAAAAAGAAAAATACCGAATTGAGATCCTTCCTCCTTTTTCGAAGTCGGTTAAAAATGTACGGTTAAGCTTGAAGGATTATACACATGAGTAAAACAGCGTGATGCAGTTAGTCTTGTAGTACATGAAACTGATTTTAATAAGAGTAATTTAATGCCAATCATTGAATCAATTAGACAAACACATACATATTAAAACTAATTCAATGTTATAGTGCTAACAGACGCTCAAACGTGACTGACCTCAACCACCGTCTGACCAATGGGAGAGAAAGGGAGGGAAATATGATATTCTCACTCTTTCTCTCCCGTTAGTTGGACGGCGGTCCGTCAGCCGCGTTCGAGCGTCTGTAAGCACTATTAGGTATGCAACTAGTTGGCAACTAGTTGGTTGGTTGGGCTTGAGTATTTGAATTATTTTTATACCTACAATGGTCCATGGGTAACACAAATTTACTTGTGTTTTAGTTAAAATAGACTGAGACTTGTTACTGCATGCAGTTTGTACAAATTAAACGTAAATGCGAATAGCATTTTCCTATTAATTTTTGGCTCTTAAACTGAAATCAATTCAATCATGACCAATGTTTCGTGAACACTTTTGGAACTAACTATATCCTAACTAATTTTATAAAAGCGAAAGTAGCTCTATCTCTCTGTCTGTCTGTTTGCTTTTCTCGGCTAAATGGCTAAGCCGATCTTAACGAAATTTGGCAAGATTATAGTGTACATCATAAGGTACTTTTCTCCCAGAAAACGTGGAAAACTGTAACATCGCGGGTGTCACTGGGAGAATCAGCTAGTTATTATATATTTATCACTTTAACAGTAATATATAATTTCAGGGATAATTAATCACAAAAACATAAATATATATTACTATTCGATGTTAACTGTCTAACACTAGCATCATTAATCCAAGATCCTGCGAGTTAGATGCCTATTTATTTACCTACCAAGTGTCAAGGAATTTTCCGAGAGGTTATACAATAATTGCGATAGTAACTGCCAGTTGCTTAGTTGTTCTTATGCAAATGACGGCAATGACACTTGCGCAAACGCAAGTAATGGCATGGTAACATTGGTAAAGCGGTCTAGATCGCCGTTACGGTTAAAAGAGTTCAACGCACGCTATGGCTTTTGTAAGGGGTAATGTAAAACTGTGTCTATTGCTGCATGCTGCCGTTTAAAGTAAAACAAATAAACATATTAGTACGTGAAAAAATATTGTTTTTCATCATTGATTTTGGAATTTAGTATTGTTGACCTTGGCCCTGCGACACAGGCATCTCACTTAGTGCATGGACTACAAGTACCTACCTGTAAACCTAATGAAACTACCCCGTTTCTGCCTACCTTATATTTTTTTATTGCACATGTTTTTGTTGAATAAGTTAGGATGTAAGTGTTTTGAAAAATTCAATATTTGTATTTAGTATTTGATTTCAATTGACACATAAATATCAATTTCAAAAACCAACTTCAAAATTAGTAAAACGCAATTTCGTTTATTTGGATGACAATATTAGAATTTTCCAGTTATTTTGATTACAACAGATCAAAGCTAATTTATGTTTTTTTCGATATTAGTTACGTTGCGAAGCCTTATATTTCTGTATACGAAAACAACCGCCATCTTAACTGCATCTTTATAAAAACGAAAGAGCGGTCTCTCCTAACATAGGTTGTCAAAACTTAAAAGTAGAGGCCAAACGCCTGTGAATAAAAAAATCAGACTATTAAGGTTTTTTATTTTCAATAACCAGGGATGAGGAATGACTTATTTTTCTTTATATGTATTATTTTTTCCACTGCGAAGTTAAGATTGTTGTTCAGTCCGTTACTTACCTTTAACCTATAACATGAAAAACTTGTTATTTTATTATTTTCACCATCCTTTTTTCCCACAGCAGGATATAGGTATTTATGCCCATCTCTGACTATGATATCTGCCTCGGTCTTTTGCAGATATATAGTATAGATTCTAAAACTGTTAATAAACATTTTTATTCAGTTTCATTTAGGACTTAAGAGTTTCGAAAGAAGAGTTTTTTTTTTCGAAATGAGTTTCAGAAACAGTATTATAGTTCCTACTTGGCAACCAGATTCAAAAGAAAATAATTTTTCGTTTTCCAAAACTCGTTTCGAGTCTTGGTTTAGAATACGGCCTAAGCGTAAACATAGCACCAAGATAAACACTTATTCCCAGAAACTGCATCAACTAATCATGACTTTAAATTCTAAATTAATTAATTTCAATTAGTATCCAATTTATACTCTCACCGCTAAATATTAACATGTTATCAACTCTCTTCGATTTAAGATTGACATATTAATTTATCTAGACATCTCTCAGATAAGTAGTTGAATAATTTAGCAGTTGAACGAATCGATACATTTATACAGGCTGTAAACTGACATATACTCAATACCTACCAATTGAATGCATGCCATTAAGCAGCAAAAAGTTGCAAAAAACAGCATTTTCCTTATCGTTATTATTTTCATGAATGTTTCGAGTGTCAACCACCTTTTTCTCAGATGAATTGGTTACAAATTGAAATTGGTAGATATTGTTTTTTATCCCCGTTTTCTAGTATAAGACCACGAACCGGAAGACGCAGAGTACGATACGTAGGCCTCCCACCAGATGGACCGTTGTCCACATTGTAAGAGTCACGCGCATCCAGTGGATTCAAATGGCAAGCTGTCGTTCAGTGTATGGGTCTAAGGGAAGGCCTGTGATCAGCAGTGGACGTCTTCTGGCTGATGATGATGATGATGATGATAATAAGCCCCCGTTTAACCACCAACGTCCACCTTAAAAAAACGTCAACTTCACTCTAACCTTAAAAAACCTTGATTATCTCTCAGGAAACAG
Organism: Agriopis aurantiaria; assembly: GCA_914767915.1. Lineage (NCBI taxonomy): Eukaryota > Metazoa > Arthropoda > Insecta > Lepidoptera > Geometridae > Agriopis > Agriopis aurantiaria. The sequence goes on from OU611987.1 coordinate 5,813,631, forward strand.
GGAAGCCGGCAGGTTGTTGGTAGGTATTGGAGGTCCTCTATCACCCAGCAAGCAACCGCTCATCTATCTCTCAGTTGACACTGTAACAGAACCAAGTTCATCGTTCATAAATAAATATATAAATAAATAGAAGCTTCGTTTAAAATTCTAATACAGTATTAATTTGGACATGGTGCATGACAAATACCTAAATCACGCGAATCAAAAAAGCCAAAGAAAAAATGAAACAAAGTTTTTTTTATGAAAAAGAGGGTCAGGAATTAAAATAAAGATTTAGATCAAATGCTGTCTCATATTATAAAGGATTATCATCTTTGTGAGCGTGCAAAACGGCGAGGCGAGGTGGACAGTTCCGAAGAGAGGGCCGGGGATTCGCTCTCGGGCGGCGGCTGTGAGCGGACGAATATTCTCAGATAGGTAAATTCAGAGACTTGTGTTCAGAATTTTGTTCAGCATTTTAAAATTAACTTGTAATTAATTTTATAATAATTTCGTGCCTGGACTAGCCTAGATTTGGAGATGGTTACGCGTCTACGAATTTTGGTGTTGTTCAAGTGCCTTTATCAGTTTGCGATTTAAATTCACGCGTGTTTTAATTTTATGAAGAGTTATTCGGCGGTCATCTTGTACTACTAGATAACTCGGAAATAAAAACGTTCTAGGATCTTTTTGGGGGTAAATAGTGATTTAATGTGAATTTATGTGCGATTCGGTTCCTTTCTCACGTTGCATGTCGGGGAACGGAACCGTATTTGATAGTAGTGTCATTTAACTCGTTTTGGGTTATAGTGTTGGTTTGAATTCTTCTTTCGTTAAAAGTTTGGGCTTTGCGCTTCGTCGTAATTACCCAGTGTGGATGGTGGTTATACCCTAGAGGTAGACTATACCGCCGTCCCGGCTTTTGCGAGGGAATGAGTTTGAAACAATGTTTATCGCGAATGGTGGGTTTTAGAGAACACAATATCTGTAGTTTAAGGAATGGTGGTTCCCAAAGCAATCAAATTCCGGCGTAAAATCATTCTCTGAGTGATGTTGCGTTTCTCCCGTGGGTTTAAATATGCCGGTGGATTGTGACGCCACCGGGGTCGATATGCTCACTCCGGTGTGGGTTTTATTGGCTTTCGTCACCTTCGGGGGTATACTCTTTTTCCTATGGCGATGGGATGATCTTCCTGGAGCTGCGGGAAGGTACATCATGCAGTGCGTCACCATCGTATCTGGATCCAGAGTTGCTTCAGTTGTCCCGGGCGGAGTAGGGCGATGTCTGTGGAAGCCGGCGCGAGGCCTACACAGGGGTCAGTAGGGAATGAGGGGCTGATAGTTCACTGGAGTTCGCCACTCCGAACTTGCAGGGTTTAGCTAGCGAGCAACACGCCGAACGTGGAGGTGTTGTTTTTGTAGGAGGGAACTCGGCATGAGATATTTATCTCGGGGTAGTGGGCAACTTAACAGACTAGGGCCGTCAATTAAGGTGTAGTTCTCAGCAGGTAGAACCTAGGTACACTTACACACATTCACACAATAACACACCCAAGTTCCTTCAGAAGTTGGACATACACCCGTGATGCGTAACTCGTCACGAAAACTCCAGAAACTCTGTGTAGGTCGATGTTAAGGTAGGTAATGCGAAATAAAATCTACAAATTAGGGCATCTAGGTTTACAAGAAAGGGGTATTAATAACGGAATTCAACAAGTTAGGACGGTTAGTTTATTAATATCCAAAAGGTAGTAGTAATTGTATTACTAGTAGGTTTTCAGGTCGGGCAGGTTATTTGTAGGACTTAGACGTGAAAGATAGGATGCGGGTAGGCCATTTAATGAATTAATATTTCGGATAGGAAAGCAGGTTGTATAGTCATTTAATATCCAAAATTATTTACATAAAATAATCTTAGCCGACTTCTAGAAAAGGAGGAGGTTCTCTCTGAATAAATTAATATCCTTAAACGAATTACAGACTAATAATCATTTTATATTTGTTATTATTTACACAAGGTAATTGATAACCGACTTCTAAAAAAAGAGGATGTTATCGTTCGAATGGACAAATGTTCCTAATCGAATTGCAGACAATATAGTCATATTATTATTTGATATTATTTAAGTAAAGTAATTGCTAGCCGACTTTTAGAAAAGGAGGCTTGTATTGAACGAATAAATATTTCTAAATGATTTACAGACAATATAGTCATTTTATTATTTGATATTATTTACTTACATAAAGTAATGTTAACCGACTTCTGGAAAAGAAGGAGGTTATCGTTTGAGTGAATTAATATTCTTAAACGAATTACAGACAATATAGTAATTTGATATTTGAAATTATTTACATAAAATATCTTAACCGATTGCTAGAAAAGAAGGAGGTTATCGTTTGAGTGAATTAATATTCTTAAACGAATTACAGACAATATAGTAATTTGATATTTGAAATTATTTACATAAAATAATCTTAGCCGACTTCTAGAAAAGGAGGAGGTTCTCTCTGAATGAATTAATATTCTTAAACGAATTACAGATAATCATTTTATATTTGATATTATTTACATAAAGTAATTGTTGACTGATTTCTAGAAAAGGAGGAGGTTCTCATTGAACGAATAAATATTTCTATATAAATTACAGACAATATAGTCATTTTATTATTTGATATTATTTACTTACATAAAGTAATATTTAACCGACTTCTTAAAAAAGAAGAGGTTATTGTTCGAATGGATAAATATTCCTAATCGAATTGCAGACTATAGTCATTTGCTATTTTGATATATTTACATAAAGTAAATTCAGTTGCAAAAAGTCAACTTGTTTCATAAATAAAGATTCGAATGGACAAAGAGATTCCGTAACGAATTATTGACGATTTATTAAAGTCATTTATCTGCTTGAGCTGATTGCACTGGACTGTCGGGTCATACAGGTTCTATATAGAGAAAATATAGTTCTCAGAACCGAAACGTTGACGAAAGAAGTCAATTCATCTCTTCGAGTTGAAAGTCAATATAATAGGCTTACTTCAACCTCACTCTATATTATGGGTTCCATATAATAAGGAACTTAGGCTAAGTATAGCTGAAATTAAACATGGAGCAATTGTCTCTGGGTTACCCCTTTAGTCAATAGAACTACAAAGGGCGCCTTCTACAAATGTCACTGAATTTAGTGATACTGGCCTATATAATATAATCTCACTAGAAGGAAGGTCCTGTTTGAGATGGCCAATTTGAAGAGATAACGAGAAAAGTTATTAACTTCATTACACTAAGAATGTGTATGACTTGAAAGTCTAGCTCATCAGTATCCGGTAAATTATTCCGAAGTCTGCATTATCAATTTATGATAAAGTTATACAGTCTCATAAGAATAAGATAACATTATTCAGACTGATCTTCTATTTCAGGTTTAGGTAGGGTTGGGCGGGTGCCTAAAGAGTTTCCTTGATATCAGCATCTCGGGAACTCATGATATTTTGACCCTTTTGCTTGGGGTTCGCTGGGGTTGCTAAAAGATTATGCCCTCTTGTCCCTATTTTTGTTAGACACACAGACTGACTCCGAATTACGACTATTAGAGTTCCCCTTTTAAACGAGTATATGTATACTCGTATGGGAGAGGTGATGACCAGTCAGGATGACGAAATCAATCGGTCGACGCGGGGTTGGGGCGCCGATCCTTAGTCCCATACGAGTTAGTTTCAATTTAGCATATTAAATTACATATAATATTAACTGAAAGTTTACTTGACAAATATCTTAGTGATATATTTAGTATTTGCATTTAGTATACACTTAATCTACGCTCTACTTCCATTTCTAATATTATCTACTTACCCTCACTCTAGGTCATTTCCTGCAACATACTTACGCCTTCATTAGTTTAACATTTTAATCATAATATTAGGTTAGGACGTTATCACGCAGCTCATACCTATTCGTAACCTTGGGTTCTATGATCACAAAGTAAGGTTCTTCCATTAGACGATCACCTGGCCAAAACGAAACACTTAGGTAAATATTAAAACGCGAGTAGGTAGGCATACATTAGGTAAAGTAACTTATTCTGTATTAGTAGGACTTTTACGATTCTAAGATCCACGATCGGGAGTAGCAGTTATACTGTAGATGATTTAAAGATACGGATAACATAAATAGATAACTAAAATATAGGGTTAATATGTAGGCAATTAAAAATAACATAATAAAAATACTCAACCAAAGTTAAAGTTAAATAGGATAAATATATATATATGTATATATAAAGTTATATGAAATATAAATAAAAAAATATTTATAAAGGGGGGAGGTTGTTACAATTTGGTGCCGTGACCAGGATCATCATCATCATCATCATGAGCCAAGATATGAACTTTAGTCACTCTGTATTTAAAAACGCGTACGATGGTTATTTCTAATAGGATATTTATGTATATAACAGTTAGGATTAATTTATATTCATAATCATAATCATTTTATTGGTAACTAATAATTACAAGTCATCTTTGTTACTAGTATCAAGGTACTAAAGTAAATAATTATAAGATCTATTCTAACTTAAACTAGGTAATTGGTAAAAATGTAATAATAGTGTACCTATCATATCTAACAATTACAAAAACAAATAATCAATGTCAAATTAATATAAATTAATAAAGAAAGAAATAATAATAAAAAGAATTAGCACGATGTCAAAAAAAAAAAAATTAATTAGCATTATGTCAAAGTAAACAAATAAAATCACCATATCAATTTAAACATCATTGCAGCCTCTTAAGTAAGTAATTACAATTTTAATTTAATAAAGTCATCATAGCTGTAGAACGTCTGCTCGATAAGCCATCGTCTGAGTATACTTATGGGTCAATGCAGGATCAATGTTTCTTAATACTTTCACTAGGATTTATAAATAGTATTTGTTGCATTAACACGTAGAATCGTCAAAAAGAAATGGGGTCGTTTATAGTTTATATATAGTTTATATATTATAGGAAGGGTTAATATTTAAGAGTGTTCAAGTCCGCTTGAACACAATTTGCTGTACGTGCAAAGGAGACGAGAATAGGTATGAGCTGTGCAAAAATATTCATCATCATCATCAAAAATATTAAGTTTAAATAATTAGAATTCCTTACATTCAGTACTAACTTAGTATAACTATTAATAGGTTGGGTAACGCATGTGGTAAAGTAGATGGGTACACAAATAATAGGAAACGTGAATTTAATAATATATATTACAACAATTATCTTAGATTCCAAATTTGTTTTAAAAATGGGTAACACTGGCTTGCGAAATAAGTAAAATTGGGAAAACTTAATGTATATAATTTGTGTGTTTCTATTACTGTGTGATATTGTTGGGTTTTCCATTGGGGTCGAAAAATACTCGTAAGAAATAGGGTCGTAAGAAATGGGGTCGTAAGAAACGAGGTCGTGAGAAATGGGATCGTAAGGAATGGGGTTGTAAGAAACGGGGTCGTAAGAAAAGGGGTTATAAGAAACGGGGTCGTAAAAAGCGGGGTCGTAAGAAGCGGGGTCGTATGAAGCAGGGTTGTAAGAAACTTTAGAAATTTTTGCTCTAAATAAATGTCCAATATTATTACTAAAATATAAATGGGCTGACTAGGGAAGAAAGAAAGAGAGAAAAGAAAGAAAGAAAATAAATAAAATAAAATAAAAAAATAAAAAAATAAATAATAATAAAATGTTAGCTTGGATAGGAGTATGCATATTTAAATGTAAAAGGTAAATTAAAAATTGAACACACACAGTGTGAAATACTCCAATATAATGATTAGTAGAAATATGAACAAATAAGTTAAATTAAATGGAATGTAAAATCTTAAACTATTTCATACCTAGGGCATGACTTATTCTTCAAAAATAATTATTTTGACCCTGGTAGTGCTATAATCAGTCAAATCAAAAGTCAAAATAGTGTAGGAACTACAACATTTAAAGTTACAATCGGATTGACCTTAAATTATAGTAAATGTCTTAAATGCTCTTAAATTAACAGGTAGCAATTTATCTTTGTACACATATTTCTAGTAGGGTATTGTAATGATGTTAAATGACGTTGTAAAATTAAACATTGTGAATTTCGTACAAGATTTAAATACCTATCACCATAGCCAATTAAAATATTGTGTGTTAGCATGTCACAAATCAGGGTTCAGTTGGTTCTCAATAGGATTTAAAATACAGTTTGTGGCATGTGGTATCTCGTTGATGTCTTTACGGTAGAACAAGCATTTCTTAGAAGAAGAAAAAATCTTCATTAGAATACTACTGCTACGAATGTTTAATTTATGCTAAGGGTTTTCAAAGATGATTTATTTGCATAATAGGTCGGTTAATATATTAATCACTTTGTGTCTTGTTAGTCCGGTTATTAGGTATACAAAAAATAATGATAATATAATAGAGATAATACCGTTAGTATTATTTATATTAAAAATAAAAAATAAAATTTACCTAAATAATCGAAACAATATCAATAAATCATGTAAATGCTTTTAATCTAATTAATTAATGGATGAACGTGTCTATATTTGCAAAATAAACAATTTGACCTACTGCCGTTATAAATTACCGGTAATATTATTTGTATAAATATTTTTGTATTAAACTAAATAATCTAAACAATTTCAACAATTAATGTAAATGGTTTTAATCTTATTACTTAATCGATGAACGTGTCTATAGTTGCAAAATAAACAGTTTGGCCTACTGCCGTTATAACTAAAATGTATCTATACTAATATTATAAAGAGGGAAGATTTGTTTGTTTGTTTGTTTGTATTTTATGGGCTCCGAAACTATAGAACCGATTTTAGGAATTCTTTTACTGTTAGGAAGCTACACTATCCCCGGGTAACATAGGCTATATTATATATATATATAAAAAGGCATCCGTACTAAAACTCCAATAATGTGGCCCAAGGTGTAAAAAAAAATAAGATTTACAATTTTAACTTTGCGTGATTGACAGTTCTGGGACAGGACAGCGTCTGTCAGGTCAGCTAGTCATTTATAAAATATAAAAATTTGTTGTAACATTTCGCGAATAAAAGTATAGTTTTATCTTTAATAGACCCGAATTTTAGATTCTTTATTGGGTTTGGTAGTATTATAGATAAATAGGTTGCATTCGCGTTTTACTAAGGTTCAATGGGGTGGTTTTAGATGAGCAATTGTAAAATCTGTTTTGGTCCTTACGATTTCATACCGCGGGGTAGATGTTACTGAAATCATTATTCTGATTTGGTTTTCACGAATAGGTTCGGTTTAAAAAATATAGGGTCGGAAGCTTAAATTTTAATGTTCTGTAAAATAAGACGCGCAACTAAAATAAATGTTTTCTAATCCAAACATAGACATGGTACAGATGTAATCTTTTGTTTGTTGAGTTACTTCAAAATATAATTCAGTGTCTCAACTAAACCATATTAAGCGGGAAGTAATGTGTATAAGGTACTAGATGGTTGATGAAGTGCATAGGCTACTAGTGAAATAATATCTATGGATGGTTATGATTATCACAATAATAATTAGTATTTGGTTATTTATGTAAACTTTCTATCGTTGTTATTGGGGCATGAAATTATGGCTGATAAGTGATTTGGGAAATAACTAAATCTACAAAATGCCACCTATGAAAGTTTTGTAGATTGTATTTATAAGATGCTACAATTATTTGAGGGACAATCCACGCGCATGTCAAATCTTAAAACAATTATCTTATAATGATTTCTTAAACTTTGTTACTATCAACTATACTTACTTTCACTCTGTAACAATTGTTAAGTTGTTTATTTAAATAAAAAAAGGGGTTATGATTGCTTACTAAAACGGGTTCAGGTTGTTTAAGGTATAATTAAGTAAACATAATGAAAACTTTATTTTCAGGTGTGCTATAACTAAACTAGTACAAATTAAACACTGTTTCAGGCTGTCGCGGTTGTTCACTAAAGTTATGTGTATAAAGCTATATGTGTTATGTTGTTGTTTAATATCCCGTAAATAATCGTATAACTTTAGTACAAATGAAATTCTTTAACTTATTAAGCCAAACGACATGTAATTAGACTACTAAAAGGGTTTAATAAATTAATGGAACGTTTTGTGAGGAAAATAATGTAGTGCATTTTAAAAGAAGGTAGTCTTATATCACTTCATAAAAAATTAGTTTGATATTCTTTTATCTAAATATTTAGTAGCGAAAGTAACTGTTAATGAAACTTATGGGGTTGATTCACAATTTTAAATAATCCAAAACTGCTAGCTAATTTTGGTAATTATTATTAGATTTGTAAAATATCAGGATTTAGAATGGCTAAATAAATCTAACTTAGACGCGATTAATAGATGTTGATGGACGTAAAGCAATCGGAATAAATTCATGCTGGGTAGTTTAAAGTTTCGGTTATTTATAGATTTTTACTATACGGAAAATTTAATTTGTATTTTATAAACGCTTTTAAAAGCTAAAAATCAAATAATTTTTATTAAATAAAAATAAAAATATTAATTAGTCATTAGTTTGGAAAAAATATACTACTTACTAAATATATTTGGAACTTAATAACAATGAACGTGAACGAAGTAATTATAATATGTTGATGTGAACGTGAACAGGTTTTGATACTGTCTAATAGAGGTTTAGTAGTTTGGTGGGTTGTAGTTCATTGTATGCTGGGGGATTTTAGTGCTTTCTAAATTAGTAGTATCTTATATTGATAGAAGTTACTGCTTTTAAATGAGATTATTATGAACCTAGGGATAGGCGTGCAAAAACTTGTTCGCCGATAGTGCTGAAAGGTGTCGGTACTTCTTGGAATGGATTGAATAGCCTTAAAAGATGGGCAATGTATCTAATTAATAATGAATGAATGAGGAAGGAATTGTGGAAGAATGTTGGTAATCATGAGTTTTAAGTATGTTAGAGGTTCCAAGATTGCAGCGACACCAAGGCTAGAGGCGAGTTGTCGATTTCAAGGTTTAGCAAAACACTACACAAACGGCTCAATATAAAAGGGGAACTTGAAGCTAGGTTAGGTCAGAAGGACAAATTTTATCCCTGTCAATATTAAACATTGAGTTTATATCGAGCTCATACTTACATGCAACCTTCATGCGAAGGGATGAAACCGCATTGTTTCCTACACTCACATTCACCGATCGGAGGTAGTCAGATTTTTAATTCGGTTTCGAGAGCTTATAGGACTCTGAGAGGTCATGGGTGAATTTTTGTAGTTCACAGGACGTTGAGAGCGGACCGAGGAGATATGAGTGCAGTCCCCATCAATTGAAAAGTTTAATTGAGTGGGGAAAGCAATCTTTCTGTTCTTCTAACGACTCTATTCACAACCGGGTTCCTCGTAGAAGTCAATATACTATGTGGACGAAAAAAGTTCTTTTATGATACACGGGTTTGCTGTCGGATTGAGTTTCTAAGATGATTATTTCATGACTGGTTTAAATAAACTACACATATAATAATTAGGGCACATACACAAAACAGTGTTTGTGTATGTTAAATAGTAAAACATACACAAACAGTTCTATTACACGTTTAATTTTATTGTTGAAACTTGAGTATTGACAACAAAGATCTTGCATATTAGACATATCATCGGGGTTGTTAAATTTCAATTCTAGATTTCTTTATTGAATTATTTATTTGGGAACTCATTAAGTTTTATTAAATTTACTGCGATTTAGGTCATCTCTGTAAATTTAATGGGGTCGAATGTAACAGAACCAAGTTCATCGTTCATAAATAAATATATAAATAAATAGAAGCTTCGTTTAAAATTCTAATACAGTATTAATTTGGACATGGTGCATGACAAATACCTAAATCACGCGAATCAAAAAAGCCAAAGAAAAAATGAAACAAAGTTTTTTTTATGAAAAAGAGGGTCAGGAATTAAAATAAAGATTTAGATCAAATGCTGTCTCATATTATAAAGGATTATCATCTTTGTGAGCGTGCAAAACGGCGAGGCGAGGTGGACAGTTCCGAAGAGAGGGCCGGGGATTCGCTCTCGGGCGGCGGCTGTGAGCGGACGAATATTCTCAGATAGGTAAATTCAGAGACTTGTGTTCAGAATTTTGTTCAGCATTTTAAAATTAACTTGTAATTAATTTTATAATAATTTCGTGCCTGGACTAGCCTAGATTTGGAGATGGTTACGCGTCTACGAATTTTGGTGTTGTTCAAGTGCCTTTATCAGTTTGCGATTTAAATTCACGCGTGTTTTAATTTTATGAAGAGTTATTCGGCGGTCATCTTGTACTACTAGATAACTCGGAAATAAAAACGTTCTAGGATCTTTTTGGGGGTAAATAGTGATTTAATGTGAATTTATGTGCGATTCGGTTCCTTTCTCACGTTGCATGTCGGGGAACGGAACCGTATTTGATAGTAGTGTCATTTAACTCGTTTTGGGTTATAGTGTTGGTTTGAATTCTTCTTTCGTTAAAAGTTTGGGCTTTGCGCTTCGTCGTAATTACCCAGTGTGGATGGTGGTTATACCCTAGAGGTAGACTATACCGCCGTCCCGGCTTTTGCGAGGGAATGAGTTTGAAACAATGTTTATCGCGAATGGTGGGTTTTAGAGAACACAATATCTGTAGTTTAAGGAATGGTGGTTCCCAAAGCAATCAAATTCCGGCGTAAAATCATTCTCTGAGTGATGTTGCGTTTCTCCCGTGGGTTTAAATATGCCGGTGGATTGTGACGCCACCGGGGTCGATATGCTCACTCCGGTGTGGGTTTTATTGGCTTTCGTCACCTTCGGGGGTATACTCTTTTTCCTATGGCGATGGGATGATCTTCCTGGAGCTGCGGGAAGGTACATCATGCAGTGCGTCACCATCGTATCTGGATCCAGAGTTGCTTCAGTTGTCCCGGGCGGAGTAGGGCGATGTCTGTGGAAGCCGGCGCGAGGCCTACACAGGGGTCAGTAGGGAATGAGGGGCTGATAGTTCACTGGAGTTCGCCACTCCGAACTTGCAGGGTTTAGCTAGCGAGCAACACGCCGAACGTGGAGGTGTTGTTTTTGTAGGAGGGAACTCGGCATGAGATATTTATCTCGGGGTAGTGGGCAACTTAACAGACTAGGGCCGTCAATTAAGGTGTAGTTCTCAGCAGGTAGAACCTAGGTACACTTACACACATTCACACAATAACACACCCAAGTTCCTTCAGAAGTTGGACATACACCCGTGATGCGTAACTCGTCACGAAAACTCCAGAAACTCTGTGTAGGTCGATGTTAAGGTAGGTAATGCGAAATAAAATCTACAAATTAGGGCATCTAGGTTTACAAGAAAGGGGTATTAATAACGGAATTCAACAAGTTAGGACGGTTAGTTTATTAATATCCAAAAGGTAGTAGTAATTGTATTACTAGTAGGTTTTCAGGTCGGGCAGGTTATTTGTAGGACTTAGACGTGAAAGATAGGATGCGGGTAGGCCATTTAATGAATTAATATTTCGGATAGGAAAGCAGGTTGTATAGTCATTTAATATCCAAAATTATTTACATAAAATAATCTTAGCCGACTTCTAGAAAAGGAGGAGGTTCTCTCTGAATAAATTAATATCCTTAAACGAATTACAGACTAATAATCATTTTATATTTGTTATTATTTACACAAGGTAATTGATAACCGACTTCTAAAAAAAGAGGATGTTATCGTTCGAATGGACAAATGTTCCTAATCGAATTGCAGACAATATAGTCATATTATTATTTGATATTATTTAAGTAAAGTAATTGCTAGCCGACTTTTAGAAAAGGAGGCTTGTATTGAACGAATAAATATTTCTAAATGATTTACAGACAATATAGTCATTTTATTATTTGATATTATTTACTTACATAAAGTAATGTTAACCGACTTCTGGAAAAGAAGGAGGTTATCGTTTGAGTGAATTAATATTCTTAAACGAATTACAGACAATATAGTAATTTGATATTTGAAATTATTTACATAAAATATCTTAACCGATTGCTAGAAAAGAAGGAGGTTATCGTTTGAGTGAATTAATATTCTTAAACGAATTACAGACAATATAGTAATTTGATATTTGAAATTATTTACATAAAATAATCTTAGCCGACTTCTAGAAAAGGAGGAGGTTCTCTCTGAATGAATTAATATTCTTAAACGAATTACAGATAATCATTTTATATTTGATATTATTTACATAAAGTAATTGTTGACTGATTTCTAGAAAAGGAGGAGGTTCTCATTGAACGAATAAATATTTCTATATAAATTACAGACAATATAGTCATTTTATTATTTGATATTATTTACTTACATAAAGTAATATTTAACCGACTTCTTAAAAAAGAAGAGGTTATTGTTCGAATGGATAAATATTCCTAATCGAATTGCAGACTATAGTCATTTGCTATTTTGATATATTTACATAAAGTAAATTCAGTTGCAAAAAGTCAACTTGTTTCATAAATAAAGATTCGAATGGACAAAGAGATTCCGTAACGAATTATTGACGATTTATTAAAGTCATTTATCTGCTTGAGCTGATTGCACTGGACTGTCGGGTCATACAGGTTCTATATAGAGAAAATATAGTTCTCAGAACCGAAACGTTGACGAAAGAAGTCAATTCATCTCTTCGAGTTGAAAGTCAATATAATAGGCTTACTTCAACCTCACTCTATATTATGGGTTCCATATAATAAGGAACTTAGGCTAAGTATAGCTGAAATTAAACATGGAGCAATTGTCTCTGGGTTACCCCTTTAGTCAATAGAACTACAAAGGGCGCCTTCTACAAATGTCACTGAATTTAGTGATACTGGCCTATATAATATAATCTCACTAGAAGGAAGGTCCTGTTTGAGATGGCCAATTTGAAGAGATAACGAGAAAAGTTATTAACTTCATTACACTAAGAATGTGTATGACTTGAAAGTCTAGCTCATCAGTATCCGGTAAATTATTCCGAAGTCTGCATTATCAATTTATGATAAAGTTATACAGTCTCATAAGAATAAGATAACATTATTCAGACTGATCTTCTATTTCAGGTTTAGGTAGGGTTGGGCGGGTGCCTAAAGAGTTTCCTTGATATCAGCATCTCGGGAACTCATGATATTTTGACCCTTTTGCTTGGGGTTCGCTGGGGTTGCTAAAAGATTATGCCCTCTTGTCCCTATTTTTGTTAGACACACAGACTGACTCCGAATTACGACTATTAGAGTTCCCCTTTTAAACGAGTATATGTATACTCGTATGGGAGAGGTGATGACCAGTCAGGATGACGAAATCAATCGGTCGACGCGGGGTTGGGGCGCCGATCCTTAGTCCCATACGAGTTAGTTTCAATTTAGCATATTAAATTACATATAATATTAACTGAAAGTTTACTTGACAAATATCTTAGTGATATATTTAGTATTTGCATTTAGTATACACTTAATCTACGCTCTACTTCCATTTCTAATATTATCTACTTACCCTCACTCTAGGTCATTTCCTGCAACATACTTACGCCTTCATTAGTTTAACATTTTAATCATAATATTAGGTTAGGACGTTATCACGCAGCTCATACCTATTCGTAACCTTGGGTTCTATGATCACAAAGTAAGGTTCTTCCATTAGACGATCACCTGGCCAAAACGAAACACTTAGGTAAATATTAAAACGCGAGTAGGTAGGCATACATTAGGTAAAGTAACTTATTCTGTATTAGTAGGACTTTTACGATTCTAAGATCCACGATCGGGAGTAGCAGTTATACTGTAGATGATTTAAAGATACGGATAACATAAATAGATAACTAAAATATAGGGTTAATATGTAGGCAATTAAAAATAACATAATAAAAATACTCAACCAAAGTTAAAGTTAAATAGGATAAATATATATATATGTATATATAAAGTTATATGAAATATAAATAAAAAAATATTTATAAAGGGGGGAGGTTGTTACAACACCCTGTATGTTAGTGGCTCGATGTGGCTGACGGTAGCGGAGATGTTAGATAAACACTCATGTCGCACATCGCCAACTCTCTCCAATCTTGAGTGAATAGGTTGTTACTAAAGCTTATTTCACACTATATGAAACTGAGAAGAATTCATTAGGATCATTGTTATGCAGTGCCATGGAAAATCTTATATAATTAAACTGGCTGTGGCCCGCAACTTAGTACGCGTAGACTTTCCACATAAACTTTCAACACCTTTTTGCCCTCCTTAATTCGGCCCTCTACAACCCATAAGGAATCGAACCGTTTTCGAGATTTCGTGATGAGTCTGCAGGTGAGTGAATAAGTATTTCTCTTTTATATATAAAGAAGATAGATTTTATTACGGCCTTTTTACTTTTTAAACCCTAAAATAGGTACCGGAAATCATTAACAAAAAAGTAATTTTTTTTTGTAAACCTATTATCACATTGTAATCCGAGGTCCTTGAGCAGCCCAAAAATATGACACTGGTTAATACAAACATCATTTAGAAACCGAGCATCCCAAGAACTTTTCGCCATTGAAACAAGCTAACACCCCGCCTAAATATAAATGATCATCGTCACCTATACCTATATACCCAGATACTTGTAACACTAAAGACATCACAGATATGTTGTCGACATCACCTTATGCATATTTTTCTAAATAAGGATGAAACTTTTCTTTAACGCCGTGACTGAAAAGCTTCCAAGTTGTAATCAGTGCGCACAGCGCTTACCTACTTTCTTCCATCTGATCGTGATTCGGAGTAATGGAACTCGTTTGTATCTGGTTTCGCGGTGACAAGATCGCATCGGCGCGCCCCGCGTTATGGCATTATGTATCGAATGTTGGCGCTTATTTCCTGTATGTTGTTACGTGTGATATTTGAGTTAGGACTTCGTGATGTTGGTATGGAGAAGGAATTACTGGTAGAAACCTACTACAAAATAATTAAGTATTTTTTTTTGAATTATAATAATATCATCATTGATCTGTTTTCTGTTTATCGTCCGAAATACAACTGCGCTCATGGCTAAATAAGCCTATTTAAGTCACATCACCGATAATGCCCAATATTGCACAAGCGGTAGTATGTGTGCTTTACTCTGACGGGAACCAGTTAGATCCTCGGCCATGCACCAATTAATTATTTAGTGCTTAGAAAATTTATGTGCAGTTGCGATCATCATCAGCCTCTGTCCACTGCTGGACATAGGCCTCCCCCAATGCACGCCACTGAGCTTGGTCGGCAGTTCTTTGCGTCCAGTTTTTACCCGCCATTTTACGCAGGTCGACACTCCACCTGGCCACAGGGTGTCCAATACTACGGTACCTCCAATGCAGTTGCGATGCCATCACTCAAAAACAGTGAAGAACAGTAAACAAACATTAACACACTAACCAACACGCAGTCACGCACTGGGCCAACATTGTGGATTAGAACCGATCCTCTCTTGAGAGAAGACTTGAGAGAATGCCTGTGTCCAGCAGTGAAATCATGATAGGCTGATACTGATTAGTTACAATAATTTGCATGCAGCAAATTAAACCAAAAAACACAGAACTAAATTCTATAAATGGGATTTCCGTGAATGCATTTAGGATCATATCCCATTAAACTTTGACGCACACAGAATAAATTCAACACATCTACTGATACTACTTACAACATAAAAAATATTCTAGAACAATCATGCTTCTGACTCACGCGGAGGCAAAAAAAGATTTTTAGCTCTATTAATTAAAAATGTCTGTCAAAAATACGGAACAAAGCTGAAATATGACCATGCTATGCATTAGTGTAGCAAATCGTGCACGTCTTGAAACCAGTCTTGAACTATTTGTGTACAAAAAGGAGCTGGGAGAGCAGCGTGAGGTCGTGTCACGAACACGAGTAACATTAGGTAATACATTTGTTTGCTTGACATCCTGGGACGATTTCCTCTTGGTTCGATTTGTATGACATCATAAACGGTCTAGGTCTTGAAAAATAAACAATGTCTCGGACTGTGATCTCAGTTCAGAAAAACAAGGGAGATATGATATGGTGCTGAAAATCAGCGCTGCATAGAAATCTGTAGCATTATCGCTGAGCACTGTGCTTTTTTGTTGCACTGGACACTACAGCGACAACTTAACGTGTATTATTATATTGTTATTATTATTTTGTTGTTTCTATTTTGTAATGTTGATGTTGTAGTGATTTGTGCAAAAAATTAATTGCGCTTTTTTTTTTTTCTTTCTATCAAACGCATCTGGGCCAAACAAGGCTTGATTCCTTTAGTTAGTCAAACTCACCCTACAGGCAACCTTGCCGTCCTTTTTTGCATGTGAACTATTATTTAGTTCATTGGTGTTGCTTTAAGTTGCTTAGTGTGAAAAATTAGTAAGTGTGTCGCACTTGCAGTTTTTGGGCTAAACGGTTTAGCGGTATAATGCAAAACTTGAGACATGGAGACAAGCGATAATTGTACTAAGGCATATCTCCCTTGTTTGTCTGATCTAAGACTGTGAAAAAGGTTTGTTATGATACGTATCTCTAGGTTTTTTCTATAGAATTCTAGATCTATTCTATCGATTAGATCGATTCTAGACTAGATCGTAATCAGTTTCTATCCGTTGATTGGATCATAGTAGATTACGTATATCTAAGTATGGATCGCGATCAAATTAATCTAGAAGGTAGTGGTCTAGATAAAAAGAAGCCCATATAGGTAACATGAAGGCATTCACGACATCACGACATAATTTATTCAAGCGGAACTTTAAGAACGATATATTTCTAAGGTCGGTTGCCTTATAAATATACAGGACAACTTAAAGGAAACAGTTGTAAAAATTTTAAGTCACGCACTAAAGCCATTTGTCATAGTGATTGTTGTCGGCATCTGGCTGCCGAAATAAATCGTCGAGTTTTAGCATTAGCCGCAGTGGTCGCCAGCCGCCACCCGCTCTGGCTTTGGGTGGCCAGGTAATAATTTCAATCCGCACCACCAACAGAACCAAACTTCGGAATGGCCAAACTTCAACACATTACCCAATGAGGTTTTACCAATAGAGACGACTTATTAAATTAACAGGCCAAGTGCGTGTCGGGGTCAAGCACTGAGGGTAAATATAACCACATAACTAGTTAGCTACTAAAGTACTAAAAACTAGTGCAAAAAGACAACATCCCATCAACGCCCAGGCGGTCACCCATCGAAGTACCGACCGTACCCGACGATGCTTAACTTCGGTGATCGTATGTGAACGTGAACGAAGTGGTCAACAAAAATTTGTCACCTACTCGCACTAGGCCATTATTTATTAGAGTGTGTACTAAACTCATGCCAAGATTAACGCTTGTACGTATTACCGTTTTTACATTAGAGCTAATACAAAATACGTAAAAATACGTTTGTGGTATAGGGACCCCCCTTTCGTTTTAAATTTTTGACTTTTTTATTCTTAGTTAACCCGCCGTAACATTACATATTCTGTGAAAATTTCAACTGGCTATCTATGACGGTTCGAAAGATATAGCCGTTAATAGGTAGGACGGACTGACGGACAGACAGACAGCGTAGCCTTAGTAATAGGGTCCCGTTTACACCCTTTGGGTACGAAACCCTAAAAAGCACTAAAAACATTGTGATATTTTACTATAGCTACCTACATAAGGCCCATAGAACTTCACAGTATAATTATTTAACTCTCTAAACACACAATGGCATTTTTTCATACTCCAAAATCGCGCATCGTACGTTTGCGTCGTTACCAGACACAAGACTGACTGAGTTCACTCAGGCTAGTTAACTTATCTACCTCGGTTTGTATATATCATCATTGACATTACCTTTTAATTTGGACCTGGCCATAGACAAACAAGATGTTGCAGAAAGGAATTTCATTGAAACAGTTGAAACTTTGGTCGAGGCAGAATAAATTGAAGCTAAAGATTGCCGCCCTCCGTAGCTGTTCCTAAAGCGATGAGATACGAATTTCTCATTAAAATTTTCAGAGTGGAACTCGGAATCCTGGTGCTACAGTCTATTCCGCCTTTTGAAACTAAATCGCGAGTTTTAACGAATTACTTTGACAATAAGGTGTTGAATCAGAGACTATACTAAAACGCAAACTGCTACTTCGTGGCGTGTAAGTTGCTCTATGACAGGGTTACATGGAACGGTGGTATTAAGCCGAAAGAAGGCCATGGTACCCATCATCACTAACAACTTTGACTACAAGACCAAAGTTATCAGATTTCCATACATTGAGAGTGAATGAATTTTTTTTATGGAACAACTAAATTATTGTCGCAATTCCAGGATTGGTCCCTTAGTAAAAGTTGTAAAAGTATGGTGAGTACAGTGACCTCCTTTCAGCTCAATACCACTGTACCGGGTAACCCTGTATAATCTTGTGCTGTTGGAACTGGCTCTATAAAATCCGACAAGGGATCGAGAGGAACTAGTTTCTGGCACGATTGCCTGGAGCAGGCTCTATAAACTGGTCAATATTAATATGGCACGATAACAACTATATAGAAGTATTACGGCTTCGTAAACTTCCTCGATACAAATCCGTTTCAAGTTAAAAAGTTAGTAGAAACTGTATGCTACGGCTGAAATGTATAGAGCGAGCAAATAGAATTTGATACGACGAGAGACATGAAGAAGCGATCCCCTAAAAGCCTGGATCGTGTTACAAGTCGAATAAACGAACGATGGGCTCTTTTTTTTTTTTTTTTTAATTTCAGTTAAGACATTTTTATTCTCTTAATAAATCTGTTTAAATAATACATCAGTAAATAATTTAACATATTTCAATCTTCGAATTTCAACAAACTCGCAATGAACAAATCGTATTTTTTTACACCTCATATAATTATTTTGTTTTTTGTATGATTGACTTGCGTTCGACACCCACCTTCGTCTGTTGTTTAACGGTGATGCGGTGTACGGTGGAATAAATGGAGGTACTACGTAGCATCTTTCGGTTCATGGTCTCCACTCAAGAACCTCTCTTCGCCATAGGTTATCGGTTCTTCGAGCGATGTGAGCTGCCCAATCTGCCCATTGCCACTTCAATTTGCAAATCCAAGCAGATATGTCAATGACTTTGGTTCTTCGGCAAATATTCACGTACCGGATTTTATCGCGCAAAAAAACTCCGAGCAAAGTTCTCTCCATTGCCTGCTGTGTGACTCTGACTCTTTCCAAAAGGCCATCAATTAAGGACCACGTATCTGTACCAAATGTCATCACTGGCAACACACACTGGTTAAAACTTTATTATTATTATTATATATGCCTGCATCGTCCCACTGCAGGGCAAAGGCCTCCCATTTCCTCCTTCCAATTCGCTCTTTTTTGAGCAATTTGAGTCCAGTTTGTCCCTCCATCTTCGTCTGGGCCGTCCGTTAAACTTTAGTATCAGTCGAAAATAAAATAAATTCTGAGTGCTTTACACATAGAACGAAGCAGGCGTGCCCCGTATTAGACCGCATCATCACTTACCGTCAGCTGATTTGAGATCAAATTCTTGCCCATTTTATCAATAAAAAACGCGTTTAAATGCGTCTGTAATATGAATGATTAAGGGTTACGCGTTACTCAAATCAAAGTTCCCAGGTCAAGACTTTACTTTGTCAAAGTGTGACCGAGTCGAGCTTCTCATCTTGACTTGTATTATGCTAATCGGTTCGCTTCACAAACAGAATGAAAATTTAATTTCTTCACAGTCCCCCCTAAGAAGTCCCTTTTTCTTGACTTATTCAAATAAGTACCAACTTGCTGATTAATTTAGGGAACTCAGTTCAATTCATTCTCAGTTTCATCGCATGAAACAAGTTTAATTAATAAGTTTTGTGCTTAGGAACTTCGCGATATTGAAATGGACTCTGTTGTGTTTCGAGGTCAATGTAGAAGCAACAAACTTTTGTAAAGTTTCGTCGAGTACCTATTTTGATTTGGGAGAATTAATAAAGTCAACGTTAATTAACTTAGGGGCGAATATTAATTATTCAGTTTGAGATGCTAAAGAAAACATGGACGGAATATTTTCTACATGTATTTTTTTTTATCTGCTTAGTTCGTAGTCAAACGTAACTGATTGTAGAGATGCCAATACCAAAGCCAACGTAGAGTGGAGACCACAAATCGGAAGACGCAGCGTAAGTAGGCCTCCCACTAGATGGATCGACGACGTCGTGAAAGTCGCGGGCATCCACTGGATGCAGATGTCAAGCTGTCGTTCACTGTGGAGGTCAAAGGGAGAGTTGTAAAAAAGCCTATGTTCAGCAGTGGAACGTCTTCGGGATGATCATGATGATGAGTGCCAAAGCACTAATAGTGCTTTCAATAAATACGTGAAAAGTTGTGACATTCTTACATAAAGATTATTTTCTACAAACTAATTAGCGTCGATTGGCCTCTAAACAAAAAAGTATAAAATAAAAAAATTCAATACATACCACCTAGCTCATCCATCACTCTTAAATGGCTGTACCGATCTAATCATCTTCGACCACATCGTCGTTGCTTACGAACAGGCGAGTTGGTGACCAAAAGCGGACATGACCGCGAAAAAAAAAAGTTTGTGTTCAAGTGTATTAAGTCTATCCGCACTCGACTCCGTAACAGCTTTGAATGACGAATTTGAATTAAATTTAGTATGAAGGTATTTCAGATTAAGGTAATTTTATTTATTATTTGTATATTATTTATTTTTTATATCCTGGATTAACAAAAGGCTATTATTATAATTATTATCCCGAATAAATAAACAAACTCTGTAAGATAGCGGGTAACACCGCGTGGCACTGCTAGTAAATTATAACCTGCAAAAATAAAATCATTTGAACGAACTTTTATTTATAAATACTTAATTTCATATCAGTATTAGTTGTGGTATTGATAAGTTCGGAATCGATATAAATTGACACCAATCGAGTTGGTAAAAAAGCGCCATAACCTACTATTGTGATTTTTATGCATTCGAGCTGGGACTAGTAGCCGTAAGGTTGTCAGATTGGTTTGTTGTAAATATACTTGAGAATACCTTATACCGGTTTCATTTCATTATCTGTTGTCACATA
Source organism: Agriopis aurantiaria (assembly GCA_914767915.1). Lineage (NCBI taxonomy): Eukaryota > Metazoa > Arthropoda > Insecta > Lepidoptera > Geometridae > Agriopis > Agriopis aurantiaria. Next base: position 5,834,720 of record OU611987.1, read on the forward strand.
ACTATCACAAGCAAAAAAGTACGGTCAACAATAATATCTTCTACTTACCCCTCTAAGTTTCCGGTATTATAGTCCGTGACATCAGAGCCGAGAGGAGGTCACTCGGCACTCTCTCCGCGACCTCTGACTCGCATAATTCTCGGCTGATCACAGATTGCGTCACGATATTATGCCTTAACGATCCACCATAGAAACTGAGCTGAGAAAATACAAAACATTGTTTTGCTTTGATTTACTCAATTAGTAATTGTAAGGACTTATGTAAGTTCGCCCTGGAAACTCGAGCGACACACTGCAGTGGCGATATACCGAAGCCTTCTGTCCTAATTTTATATTACTTTATACACATTTAATAATAAATAGATTCGAGACCATCATTAAAAAAAATTGTCCAAATATAAATATGTAAGTTATAAGTATTTTAATTTCATGCTAGACAGAGAGCGCACTTTAGCAAGTTCAGACGTCAAACCGTGCGCGTGCCATACAAATGCTATACTAACATACACTTTGCGGGAGAGGGACAGAGCATCTGCTCTCTATCCCCCCAAAACATTAAGCGATTATATCTCAAAAATGTATCAGCCCCCAACAGTGAAAGAATTTTTCAAATCGGTTCAGTAGTTTCGGAGCCTATTCAATGCAAACAAACAAACAATCAAATCTTTCCTCTTTATAATATTAGTATAGATATAGATAATTATTTAGCTTAGCGTTAGCTAAAGTCTGTTATTTGCCTGTTATTTGCAGCCTACTTTATGTAATTAAAGCATTGGGACACATGCCTATTGGCAGGGACAGGAGCAGAAAACCAAGGACCGGGCGAAGTGTCGTTACTTTGGAGACGTCAAGCAGTCGATGTGGTAATGCGTCTCCGTCTTGTTATGTATTCATTCCTATTCCTTTTCGATATATTTTAGTACTGTAAATTTAGTTTACATATGTTGTGTCCTACTTTATGCTATTTCCTATGTCCTACTTGTTTAAATTGCATATAGATACTTAAAAATATATGTAAATTTGTGTTAAGTGTAATGTAAGTGTAAACTCAAGGGCTCGTCTGAAAACCGGCGCTGATAGTCCTTGACTTTCAGCATTAATGCCGAGACGGACTCATTCGACACTGATTTTATCCTTTAGATATAAGTTTTTGTGAAGGTGTCGAATAATTATTTTTTTCTTTCTTTTCTTTCTTTATTTCTAATGCTCATATAGGCGACATGAGTAGAGTTAGTCAACTCTCATATTATATAATTATAATAAAGTTTTTTTTAGTTAAGTTGGTTAATCTAAGCTTTGATGTGTATATAATCAAAGAACCTAAAATAAATCGAATTCATGAAATAATAAAAACCTGCGGCAGTACTTTTTCCCATCCTATTTTAGTAACATGCTTTAAAAGCAGAATCCAGAGATTTTATCCCATTTCATCAGCAAATCCTCACTTTCCCTGTATTCGAAAAATCAATCGATATAAGCCTATTTGTAATAATGGTCCCATCTCGGAAAACGGCCGAAACGGGCCGACGTCTATTAAAATTTCAACATAATCGTTTCTGAGTGACTAATGGATAAACCAATAAAGGAAAAGATTTTTATACCTTTTTCCACCTCTAAGAGATGAAAGGGTTCATTTGCTTGCTAAAGGGTTTTAAACTGTCCGATAAAAAGGATTTTCGAGCATCAAACTTGATAAGAAACAGGATTACTTTAAATTGTCTGTCACATAAAAATGAAATACGCTGACAAAATAAAATTACTTCAATAAGGGTTATTTATTTAAGTTTTGGGTTCCAGCAATTTTTCTAACTTTTTCCAATTTGTTCTTTTTTTTTCTAAAGTGTTTTTGTGTTTTACTTGTGGAAAGAGCCATTTATTAAGTTGCTGTATGCTTTTTACTAAATATTAGTTTAAGTTACGTAGACAACCAATGCCCTGCAGGTCTGTCAATCAACTTACAAGTATGTGCTAAGGAAGGTACAAATTGAAAATCACTTTCTCGTCGACGCAAAATGTGTGTATTAGCTATTTATGCCATACTAGCGGCGTCCTGAGGTTTTACCTGCGTAGACATTAGATAATAGATAAAAACTCTTTATTGTGTACACCAGAAATAAAAATTACAAACAGATAGAAAACACTTACGACCTAGTGCCACAAGTAGCACCCTTATCGAAATTCCCTCACCCGTAATTTTTTTGGAATTAAATTATCATAATATTACCTCTAGTGAGGAGGCTGGTTAAAAAATATCCTACTATTTCAATGCAAAAAACCACATCAATGCATTACTCTGTTTCAGCGTGAAAGAGAAACAAACAAATACACTTTAGTATTTAAACTATTAATATGATAAATAATACGGGTTTACGCGGAAAGGGTGTATACTAAGTCGGAAGAGGTCCGTTGTACTTATTATTATGAATAACTTTTACTATGAGACCACCCATACCATATCGTGAAAAAATATGAGTTGCTCCATACACTTTCCTTTGGAACAGCTGGTGTTTTTTTTTTGCGATTTTAGGGTTGGTCCTATAGTTAAAGTTGTTCATAATGATGGGTATTATGGACACCTTTCGGTTTATACCCTTTCCGCGTAAACCTTTATTTAGGAGGATTATTTCTCTCTTTAGCTCGATGTCCATTACTTACCGCTGCGCCGGTTACTGTTCTGTATTTTAAGCTACTTGTAACAATATTTAATTTGGGGATGTATTGTACCTACTAAAATACTGCCAGAAAAAATAATTCTTTTTGTCTATAATTAAATTTTAATTGTTACAGCAGTTCGTAGCTGGTTACGAAAATTCAGTTACAAACGTGGACGAAAGGCATAACTCCGTCAACCGCTGCTTCTTTCGGTTAGTAAACACATTACTTCGCTATTTATTTGTAAAATTATTTAAAACAGTCGAAAATTTGATTACTGAAAAAGGCAATACTGATATGACTTTTGCATCAAAAAACTACAAAGTACCTAATTGACTAACTATCGTTAGTTGTAATTCAAATTGAAAAAAATGCAAAAAAAAAAAATATGCAAGTAAAACTCGCTCGGCTATGGTTCCTTGCCATATGAAAAGTTTTTTTTTTTTTTTAACTTAGAAAAATAATTAAACCATACTAAATTTAAATTTTTGATATTACAAGAAACTACCAATGACAATTTTTTTTTTTTTAAACTCGTTAAAAATTAAATTTTACCTTTCATAGGACACCCCATTTGACAACATTGTGAAGCTTTACAATTTTAGGTACCCTTTTTAACAGATTTTGGTTTATCTTGAAGCATTGTGTTTATGTAAACATTATCTAGTATGTGCTAAATTTCAAGTCGATAGTTTTTTAATTCCTGTGAAAATCTGCTATGACATACAGACGAACAGACAGACACCAGAATCTCACCACAAAGGTTCCGTTTTACTACTTTACTACAGAGGTCTCAAAACTGTCTTAAGTCTAAAGACTGAATAAACATCCCATAATTAAGTATGCAAACACTAAAGTCATTGTAGAAAATGGTATTACATTTTCCTTTTTCACAATAAAATGTAGGTATAATAGCTGAAAAATCTGCGCACATGAGCACTCGCCTCGGCACTCGTACGTAGCGGGAAAAAGGCGTAATTAAGAAACCTGCCCAGTTACGAAGATAGTGGATAACTATTTTACTCTAGAGTAGGAAAATTTTATTTTTACCCTTTAACCGCTTAGTAAGCCAAACAAATATTGTAGTCGTCCCATTCTGTAGTAGGCCGAAAATTAAATATGAGTTTGAAGTTAATTAGTAAGCATATCTTTGTGAAATGGAATGTATTTTTGACAAAATTCTTGGGCCATACCCATACATAACTGCGTAAAGCAATAAGTTTTTACTTCATTGTAACATTTCATTCGGACTAATATTGACAGTATAATTAAAGAATTTTTAGTTTTAGTTAATGCTTTAAATCAATTGTTTTTATTAATATGACTCTTTTGTACATCTTGTTGTAAGGAATAAAAATGTCCCATGAATCGAATGGTACGCTTACTTTTGCGTGATATTTATTACAAGTAAAACTCGCACCAATCTTCATAATACCTTGACTAACAAGTTTGTTATCTAAATAACCACTATCATTAATAATTCAATAGTGTAAGTCAACATAATAAAATAAACCTAGTTACACATTAAATATTTTCTTACACACAAAAACAAACTTCAAATAACATCGTTGTTTTGAATTCTGAAACTTTGTCGAGTAACTAAATACTTCAACTACTCCCGTCCCATGTCGAACTTAAATAGCTGAACATGTGTCGTGCTTAGCTGAAATCCGTTATCGAGAACGACTCTCAAAGGATTTAATTTCCTGTCGGCGAAATGAAAATCGATTAGTTTGATTTCCGTCGGCAGCGGCCGCCGGCGCCCGAGGCTCCGACCGATAGTTTCCGATGTGGCCCGTGCCAAATTAAATAAGACATGCAAGTTAATCTAACTGGGGTGGCTACCTTCGTTTTGTTAATCCTGGCTTGGCGTCCGTCCACATGTTTTCCTTCTACTATTTTGCTACATTGTTGTCTGGCGTTCGGTTCCCAGATTTCACGTTCCAATTTTACAGGTTTGGACTCTTTTTATTTTATTTTGTTTTGGATTGAGTTGCATTGGAAATGAAAAGCGAAAATGTGTTGAACACAGATATAGATATGTCAAGATATGCCCGAACATTCGCGTCTTAGATATCTAGTAGTTCAAAAATTAGCACCATTGAAATATATGTTAATTTCGTCATTTCGCACTCAATTACGATAACCGCTCTCCAACGAAATCAGCATGCAACTGAGCTGATACGTCTGGTGTGCTTTATGCTAAAGCACTGATTCTAAAGTACTAAATCCTACAAAGCATGCCATGATAAAGCACTGGTGCCCTTTATGCTAAAATGTATAGCGCGCCAGTGTCAACCAAAATGTAACTGGGTAGGTAGATTTGACTTGGTTAAAACGCGGGCGTTTTAAAATCTTGTGAACTCCACCCTCACTTTAGGTGAACTTGGGCCTGAGTCGGTTCCGTTGGGCCGGTCCGTGTCACGTCACTGGTGAAACGATATCACGTGAATAAAATAAGTTGTAATATTAATAAATTAATGAATATTTTCTCTCGTTGGGATGGACTTTTGATGGGGACAGAAATAATGACGATATTATTGTTCTAAAGTTCACCCGCTAACCAAATCATTAGCAAACTATTTCAGAGAGCAAATAAAGTAAGTACCTTAATACTAACATCGCAATTTAATCAAAAGTACAAGCTAATATAGAACTGTATCAAAATATTTTCTCTACATTTCTTCCCCTTTCAACTTGAAAGAATTCCTGTAGAAAATTCTCATCAAACGAAATTGAGTTTTTTCACTTAGTTTCGAGTTAAACGATACTTCTCGAGTGAAAAATTCTTAAGATCAAAGTATGGGGGACTCGAGCGATGCTTGAAACTCTCGTATAGTCGTAAATCAAATGTAAGGAATTCCGGCGACTTCCCCTCGAGAGAACAAACAGAAGTCGTTCTAACTTGCTATAAATAATGCCGACTGCAAGGTGAGTGTTACGTTAAAGGTAATCCTTTAACTTAGAAACGCCTAAATAAGTAAGTATTCTTACTCATATTTTCTACACGAAATTATTTTATCACTTACTGCGCTCTTCGGTTTCACCCGCGTGGACTTTCCTTTAGTAAGGGCCGGAGAGAGAGACAGAATAAATTTTATTTTATTTTATCGAAATTGTCGATTTTAACTTTCAAATTTGTCGATCGATAATAACGGAACTTGCACTGACAAATCCAATGAACCCTAACTCGACGGGGTTACGTCGTTTCGTTTAGGAGTTCCTATGGCCACCTTCTGTCTCCAACATCAGAGCAGCGCGAAGGTACCGTAATATTGCAATGTCACCGAATTTACATTACATAAGTTTGCCAAATTTCAGCTCAATCGGTTGAAGATATCTGCTTCAAAATTGAGTTGCAAGATTCCACCCGAACAAACATAGTTACATCGGTACATACATTCCAAGTTAAATAAATACTTGTAAAAATAATCCTATCTATGAAAGCCCAATATGGCATGTACCTACAAAGGAACTTCGATTTGTCCAGCGACGCGAGGCGCTCTCTCGTGGGAAATTAACGAACGAGATACAGACTGACCAATCTGACCACAGCTTTATGCTGCGGAAATATGACACGTCAAAGGAAGAAAAATAACAACGATCAATCACTTACCAATATGTCCACTCAACTATCCAAAATCGTACAATGCCATATCTGGTTAGCCCTAACAGAACTCGATAAGCAACGCATAGGGATTTATTAAAATTTATGGCCCTCTGGCCAGTACTCGTGTGGCATATTTTTGGTCATGCACTAAAATGTAGTTATTATTAAAGCAATGGTCATGCAGTAACAGAAATTTGATTTCACTTTTTATGGTAAATACATATTCTAACTGTTTCTGTAGTGTTAGTTTTAGATAGTGTTTTGTTTAGTTAATAAAAGCAATAGCCTTTCAAAAGCTCTTTCTAAAAAGTCGCGACAACTAAGTAAAAACTACATAATTGTAAACTCTTTCTTAATAATTTAGAAGTTAAATATTCGGGTCATTCTTTGCACACACGGTCATCAGTGGCCACACTAAGTAAAGCTTGTACTATGGCTGCCAGAGAAAGACTGATATACATATATCTTTTAAACACATAAATAAATATTAACTACCTATGAGCTACCTTCTACGGTGTTTCCGAGAAGTTACAACAGGGGTTCTTCAAAAGGCGAGTTTAATAGAGGTCTAAAGGGTCGGCAACGTATTTGTGATGCCTCCGGTGTTACAAGTATCCATAGGTGACGGTGACTGCTTACCATCAGGCAGCCCGTCTGCTTGTTTGCCACCTATGGCATAAAAATAAAAAAAACTCCCAGATATAGAACAAACACAAATGTGCATCACAAATGAAAGTTTGTCCTAGGTGGGAATCGCAGAAGGCAGGTTTACTAGCTACCAACTGGGCCACCGCACCGGGGCAGTCAAATAACTATAACGCTACTAGGCTAGTACACAGAAAGTGCATGGTTAATTTAAACAAAATATATTTTTGTATTCACACAAAAAGGTACAATAGACAAAAAGGGAAAAAGGCTTACATTACTTGCGGCAGTATTCCAATAGCCTTAATGAAAAGGATTTGTATATCCTACTCAAAGACCTTTTGTTATTTCGCAAATTCTCTGGAACTGACAATGTAGCGCGTCAGCCGCGGGCCTTACATGACGAATAATTATTTTGTGATTTTATACAATTGTGTGCGTGCGTATAAATTCGTAAGCGACACAAATTACGTGTACGAATTTATGCAAAAGGTTTAAACATTTTTGTGAGCGCTAACGGTAGCTGGATATCAGTATTTTTGCTGTAATTTAACTTCAAAATAGACATAATACGGCCTACAATCACAAATTTCGATAAGACGGTTTTTGTTTTCATTTCTTACGAAAACTGTCAAAACTCGTAAATAATCGTATAACTTCAACTGTGATGGTTTAAAACAGTGATCTATGTATTACAGAATAGATGTTAACGGTTTTGTTAATTTTAATAATTTTACATTATTTTAGTATTTTTTTTTTACCAGAAACAAATTTCCGAAAAAAGTAGAGTTTTTTTTTTTATAGCCTTTTATGCTGGTCAAGTTTCTTGCTTCTCATCTTGCAATGATGTCAATTATCTATTTTACTGTAAAATTAATTAATTATTATATTTTTGTTATTAAAATATTTTAGATGTCAGATTTTTATAATATTTTTAATTAGTCATTGACATAGGCTCCGCTGTATTCATTCCAGCTTGCCTTCCGGCATATGCCTCTTCCTGGGACTTCTATTCATGGAATTGGAAACAATTAACACAAAAGAGGCATGAATTGGGATTATTAGTACCTACATAAGAATCACAGAAGAATTTTTTAAGGAATGGCTTCACGATGTATTGTTAAGTTTGAGTGGCCATTAGTACCTAAATCATAGCTTGTATGTATTATACCAAGAAAATAGTTGATATTTTTATAAATGTTCTGTTTTCGTATCTCATGTTTCTGTTAAAAAAAAAAATCTGTCGCTATCTGACTTCATGCTTCGTGAACTTTGTATCCTCTGTTTGTGTATTCACGGTCAATAAATGTAGATGACTGGGTATGAAGATTATCAAGCGTGACTTAGTCATTAATTACAGAGTACGTGTGTTAGTGGATTATATAACATTGGGTAATGCTCTTTCAAGTGCATTTATAATGCTTTTTCAAGTTCACAAGCAAAAACTTTTAACTATCTGCTCATTTATTACGATGTTACGAATATTTTTGTTTGCTGTATAAAATAGCTATAGGTATTAATAAGAACGAAATTTCTGTAAATGCTGTGGCAAAAACTTTTTTTAACTTCTATCTATCAAATTAAATGTTGTCCGTATATTTAAATAAAAATTCAATTTCGTTATGCAATTCCATTTTTATCTAACAATCGTATTTCGTCGTAGTTTCTCAATTATTTTACGTAACGAATGTGAGAAATGATAATAGAATGCGCTATATCTTACTTTTACGTGTTAACATTTGCATTATGACATACGTTATATTTATGGTTATCACACTATATAAATATGAAAGTTTGTCGTTCGTTCACGAGGTGACTTGCACATCAGATTTTCAGTGACTCGAGTAGTGTAACGACTTTTAAGGTAGGATTTTGGGTAATCAATCGCAACATATAACACGAGACAGGCCTGCCGCTTCACCAGAACCTAGCGACTAGTAAATGTTTTGTCCGTGCCTCTTAAATGTGTACGGTAGTTAGAGAGGTCAGAAAATGACGTCAAAGCCTGATGACGTCGTTTTATTGGTAACTTACAAGATATTTATCGTGATTAAGGCTGTGGATACCACTTAATCACGGTAAATATCCCGTTAATAATCATAAAGCTTCAGTGAACAACCGTGATAGTTACCAATTTCTGAAGAAATGAGAAAAAAGGGCCACATAAAACTTTGACGAGAGCGGTCACTGTCTTTTGTCCCGTATTAGTCACTCGTTTTTGTCTCCCGCTCCATATATTCACGATATGATTGCATACATAGCGGATATATAGCTATCTCCTGTCTCCGATTTCTGCCGTACCTAACGTTTTATGTTCGCAATATCCTTGAGTTAGAGCTTCGTACACTAATCGCTCGAAGAACCGATAACCGATGGGGAAGAAAGGTTCTTGAGTGGAGACCACGAACTGGAAGACGCAGCGTAGGTAGGCCTTCCACTAGCTAGATGGACCAACGGCATTTTGAGAGTTGCTGGCATCCAGTGGATGCAAAAGGCAGGCTGTCGTTCAGTGTGGAGATTAAAGGGGGAGGTCTATGTTCAGCAGTGGACGTCTTCTGGCTGATGATGATGATGATGATGATGATGATGACACTAATTGGTTAAATATCGATGACTAGCGTGTACCAATCAAGCGCATGGCAAAAGTCGCGACGTTGGTCGAGTTGCCGATTTCTGTCGCCTTGTGTACAAACAGTCAAATTATCTAAAAATGTCTGTCCGTATGTTTGGCTGTTCCCACTCTACTCCTCAACTATGAAATCCATTTAGATCGAATTAGAGTGTGCACTGTGCAAGTAGCTTACGCTGGAGTAAAAAAAAAAACAGAAAGAATAATAAAAATAATATGCTGTAAGATCTGATGAAACCACTGGAAACAGCTAGTATGTTATAACACTAATATTATAAATACAATAGTTTGTGTATGTATGTAAGCATTCAATTCCGTAACAACTGGGTATGGAGGTAGCTTTATACTCTGGATTAGCACATAGTTTACTTCTTATCCCGGAAAATTTACGGCTCCTGCAGGATAGCTGGTGAAACCGCGGGGAGCTGCTAGTATGTTATGTATTATAATTTATGTTATCGTTTCGCGGCAGTGTTATATCACGTGAGATGTTATGGCGAACGGAGTGCAGCGTGCGCCCGACGGTGAAGCGTATTTCATTTTTATGGCAAAGCTTCTCATACGAAAGCGTTGGATTGCCAAATATAGTTTTCAGACATGGTATGTGCCAGAGTTCAGTCACTTAGAAATTATAATATCTATTACTAGTTTATAGAAATATCTTCAAAATTGCACACCATGCCTGATTTTAATGCCCTCTTTACACACTTTTAGAAATTTTGGTCGTTCTAGCACAAGTTTGTCCAAGTTTACATTAAAAATTAAAAATTGTGTCATGTCAAAATTTAATTTAATTATAGAAACTGGCGTGGTTTTCATACATCAAAATAAAAATAAAAAACAAAATTTATTGTAAAGGAAACCGAAAAAAGTAACGCTGATTTGCACTTTTCTCCCTTTTTGGATTCATTCATTACCTATTTACTAAATGATGTTTACGATTACTCAATATACAGATTTCTTCATAATGGAGGAAACCGTAAAGGTACATTTTACATTACAGCTATTCTTTTGGAAAAATATGAGAAAAACCTCAAAAATAGAAGTAGCGAAACTCACGCCTGTGTGTAAGCGCCATGGTTTTGCTCCGCTAAATGCGACTTTAATACAATATATTATTAACCCTTATGGCCATCTGTAACAACAAGCGTAGCTTAAAAATTCGGCAACGTTGTTGTGATGCCTCTGATGTTACAGTTGTTACCACCAGGCAGCCCGTCTGCTTGTTTGTACCTATTGCCTAGTGCGAGTCGGGCTCGCGCACTGAGGGTTCCGAACAACTGCAGAAGTCAGTAGTACTACTAAGTAGTGTAAAAAGATAATATCACGCCCGGGCGAACCATACCCATCCAAGTACTTACCGCACTTGACGTTGCTTAACTTTGGTGAACAGAAATTTGTCACTACCTTGCACTTCGCCAGTATTTATGGTATGTTGTTTTACTATAAAATAAATATTCGGGACATTCGGGACATTTTTGCACACACGGTCATCTGACCCCAAACTAAGCAAAGCTTGTGATATGGCTGCCAGAGACTGATATACATACATATATAGCTTTAAATACATACTTAAATAGATATTAACACCCAGATATAGAACAAACACAAATGTTCATCGCATAAATGTTTGTCCTAGATGGGAATCGAACCCACGCCCCCAAGCTCAGAAGGTAAGTTCACTACCAACTGGACCAACGGGCTATCTATGTACTATAATCGTGCCAAGTTTGACGCTTGTACATATTACCGTTTTTACACTAGAGCAACTATAAAATACGTTTAAAAAAAGTTTGTTGTATCGAGACCCCTCTTTAGTTGTTATTTTTTTACTTTATTATTATTTCTTAGTTAATCCGCCGTAACATTACATATTATGAGAAAATTTCAACTGGCTATCTATTACGGTTTGAAATATACAGCCGTTAAAATGTAAGACAGACAGACGAAGAGATAGACAGAGTAGGCTTAGTAATAGGGTCCAGTTTACTCCCATTTGGGTACGGAACCCTAAAAATGACGTTTCAAAACATACCTACCAGCTTAATATGTCATTAGAGTCGCGTGTTACCTGCAGCAGCGCAATAGAAACTTCTGAAAAGAATTTATGACCACACACAAGTACCGTGAACAATCGTTCAGTTAAGGTGGCAAACAAGCAGGTGGTCGAGGCGTGCCTAACGTACTGTTTTGAAATTTTCGTGACACGAGAATGAAAAACGATTCTTCACTCGTTGGGGTATTTACTCAACGCCCAATTTTCACACAAATTTGTCCAGGCAAAACTCTAAATTTATACCTTTTTTTATGTTTTGTTAGTTTCCCTGCCTCCCCACAGGCAGACAGGGAATTGGGTGCCAGTTGTTAATGTAGAAAGCATCAAAGTGATATTTGCTGGACTCGCCTTTCTAACAAATACGACACTAGGTATAATTTTATTCAGAATCAACCAGCATTAGCATAACACTAGGGGAAGCACGGGTAAGGTAACCAGAGGGAGCGTGACCGTGTGACGTCATCAGGTATAAAATACGACAGCCGGGGGGCGCGGTTGTTTACAACCGACAGTTATACATGCTGCCACTTGGCACCTGATGTTTGGAAACTTGGTCGATATAAGCTATAGAAGGTATCGTAAATTTCATCGAATATATTATTTCGGTAAGTGCACTTTGCCCGATTTGATTCCCACAGCGATTTACAGTAGATAGATAGTACTTACTATTAACGTAGTTCGCAATAAGTATCCTGTGAACTTTTGATTATTGACCGAGTGAAAAGAGGTCTCAGACTCTAATGGGATAAGTTAGCGTTTCTGTGTGTTTGTATATTTTTTTGTTCGGCGATAACTTCCGTATCGTTTACACAATCTTCACGAAATTATATAGGTAGATAATTATAAAGATAATTAGATAACTAACAACTTAATCTAAATACTTTGGAAGCTATGTATTTTTTTAATAATTTAGATAATTATCTACCTTTACTTACTTGGTTTAATTTCATTTTAGTTTACATCATACAATGTTTGAAATAATTAACATAATACAAACAAAAACATTAAATCAATACAATTTTTAAGTTTGAATCTATATAAATATAAAAATGAATTCCTATTTACTTTGGTCACCCCATAAATTGAAAACAACTTTACCGATTTAATACATATTTTTTCTTATCTTTCTAAAACTTTGTGGAATGATCTTACGGAAAGAAAAATTAAGAAAATAGCGCAGAAAATTTGAACATTTCAGAAAACTTAACGATGATTTTAACTCGCAGGTGAAACCGCGGGGTGCAGCTAGTATATGATAATTCGGTTTAGTGATTGCGAAGATATAGGACTCGCGCAGTCTCAGGTTCTGTCAAACAACTAGTAATATAAGTATTATAATTATGTACTTACTAATTCATCGAGCGAAGAGAGGTCTCAGATTCAACGAAACGGGTTTGTGTGTATGTTTATTTGTATTTTGTATGTATGTATATTTGTTCAAAGATAATTAGCGTATCGTTGATCCGATCTTCACAAAGTTTTTTTTTATGCCTATATATTTTTTTAAGTTTGAATATAAATAAAATTAGTCGAGGGGTGTGAACATTTTTTTTTTTAACTTCGGACTATCGTTACCGGTTACAACCTAATGCGATAGTGTAGCAAATTTACATATTAACAACAACATTGTGACAATACTAAATTATCTAATAACATAAAACTTTTAAAGCTATCTTTGTAAATTCACTCAGAGAACAACTAAATAGGTCAATTTCAGATATAGGGGTTGCAAGGTCTCAGTTTGAAGCGAGCGACTAGGAATATGGCCCTTTTAGTAAATTAATATTAGTAAGTGATTACAAGAATTTCAAGGCGGCAGCTCGGTCGGTCACAGTCTAGTTACGCGTTAATTACATTTTCGCGATTTCACATTATCCGGATAATTGAGCGTTTTTCATAACATGGATGTTACGAATTTATTCAATTTTCCCTAGTTTACTTCAAAGCAACTTGACATGATTAATTTATTTGAAAACAAATTACGTTACAATTTTACGTTCAAAAAGCTAGTAAATGTGATCTGATTTTACTGTTTTCATTCATGTTTTGCAATATTAAGACAACTGTCAGACGTATTTTTTTCAGCGGCCGCACTTTATGGCAATCGATATTGCTATAGGTCACACTAAACTAGTTTTTTTTTTTTACTTTGACAGTAATAACAACACAAAGTAAAAATAATTAGGCTTGTAACAATAAAATTGTCAATTGGTAAATACTTCAAAGGATAATAAACTTCTAATTTTTCTTCTTACAAAACTGCAATAATGTATTATCTTTTTTTTATGATTGTATTTTGTTTGATCCTATAAATATATTAAGCACAATCAAAAATGTTTTGTTAGTAATGTTTTTTTATCAGGCTATTTATTTTACTTAATCATCATCATCATCATTTCAGCCTATCATGTTCCCACTGCTGTGACGGAGGCCTTCTCTCAGAGAGCGAATGGGTCATCATGCTGGCCCAATGCTTGTTGAATTGAAATTTGAACTTTTTGAGGTTCTTGGACATACCGGTTTCTTCACGATGTTTTCCTTCACCGTTTTTAAGCGATGACATTTAAATTGCACATAATTTATTTAAGTACCAAATGAGTCATATGCAGGGCCAAGTATTGAACCAGTTGGCATCAGATAGTAAAGCGCACATGCTACCGCTCATCCACCGTCGCTCATATTTTACTTATTTGGACGCATTTCGCATTCAGACAGTTTCAAAATGTATAAGTTTTATGTGCTCTTTTATCTCATCACATTTTAATGTACTCGGTCAAAGTTGTTTTTAACTCTCGATAGCTCCAATAATATTGTGAAAAATTAAATAAAAACATTTTCTTATAATAATATTTCACTGTAGTAAATCGGCTACCTTGCAGCTACATACTTGGGTTCATAAACTTAGCAAAAGTAATAAGCATTTACGTTCGTACGTTTGTTCATTTAGCTTTTAACGATTCACTACACCTGTTAGCGTTTAAAAAAACTGTTGGGCCGAGCGAGTATATTTACTTGGAATCGATACACAGAATCAAATTTGACTAACTATGCAAACAAACTATAATTAGGCGTTAGGCCTTGAAGCGAACGATATGCATAACTACGTCTCCTTATACTCTCCATTAGTCTAGTATAATATAATTATAAATGTGGGCATTAAGTTCCTTTTGCAGAGAGTATGGTATATAGTATCACAACGTGCTGGAAGAAGAAATATATCTTAGTTACGAAACATCCGCGAATGAGCAAACATGGCTAACGTAGAGCAGCACAAGATATAGGCGAAAGTTCGCTGAGCTGACGGTCAACTTCTAGTAGTAATAAAACAAAAAACAAATTGATGATGGCTTTCTCACAAAATCATCATTTCAGCCTTTGTTGAGCCATTGCTGAGCATAGGCCTCTTCTGTAACCCGAAATTCTTTCCGGTCCTGCACCGATCTCATCCCCATCTTGCCCAGTGCTCTGACGGTACAGTCCTTTCATCTGGCTGATAGTCTAACTGATCTTATCATTTCTCTTCTCATATCATCATGATCGGTAATCGTCCACCCAGTGCTGAACATAGATCTCCAATTCAGCACGCCATTTTTTCCAGTAATATTTTCGGTTTTGTCCACTATTTTCCTCGATCATACATATACATCCTATTTTACATACCTATACCCACAGAAAACTTCTTTTATTTTGTTTAAGTTAGAACGGCTGTCAAGGCATTTTTGTAAGAAATTAGTTGTAGCTAGTTGCACCCATATAAACAAAACGGTCATTCTAAATCAGTTAGCAACTATGATGCGGAGTTCGAAGCATTGAACTAAATAAGAATGTTTAATCAAGGCTTACACATATTATCCTGTTAACAGATTTTCCGTCTCATTCCCGTTCTATACTTACTTCTCTTTTCTGTGCCTAAACCTATCTCAGAAAAAAATATTATAGCTCATTTTCTCGAAAATAAATGAAGGCATACTTATGGGTACGTACAGTCATGATTTTTGAGCAACCACCCTCAATTATTTACCACAGCAATGGGACAAGGCAGTGACATCATATTTCACAATTGCCGGTCATGACATTATTGTGTTGACATAATACGATGACACGTAATCCAAATAGCTGTTAATATAAAACGCGATTAGCATCGCAATGTCTTAATAAGCCGTTTCTAGTAACGTTATTCAATATTGTTCCTACGTAAAATAACTTTACCTGACATTTAAATGTAAGTATAGAAACTTTTAACACCTCCTAAATATTTTCGTTCAAATCCTGGACGTTCTTTTAAAACTCTGCATTTTACACTAAACTTGCTGTATAAGTGTAGTTTTTTGTTTTGTTTTTTTGTTTTATGTTATTTATTAATTTATAAAATTAATCGTGCCATTGAAATAAAACCAAAATGCATATTGGAATTAATGGTAAAATAATTAATCAAAAGATAGCTATTACGTTAATCAAGAGTTAATTTCCAAAAGTTATTAAAACTTTTTCAATCTACTAATGAGCTTCTATAAGTCATCAGTTCTAAAACTTCAACTCTTATATTTCACATTTTATCGTGATATTTCAGCTTACTCGTACTATGTGAAAACTTTACTATAATGATATTCTGGACCTTAAAATATCATAATGTAAATGTTTTTTTAATTTTATTAATTGCATAAAGCTGTTTAAAATGTATGCCTAAAACGTCTTTTTTTTTTTGCAGGTCTAAACTACACGGTTTCGAATCCGGCATAAATCATCCTATATAGGTACGTGTGATCACTTCGTTAACGACGTATACGTAACTAACGCTAGTATACGGGTAATGTGTAAAAGTATATTGATGTATACTTGTTACTGGACAATGTTAGTTCACGGTGACATTTTCTAACAAGCCAACACTTTCACCCATAAGTGTCAGTGAAGTTACGAAAGTAAAAGTGTCACAAAACAGATCCAGTTCTTCTTATATCATTAGATACACTTTTACGGAAATGTTACACGCTAGTGTGAGGCTGTTTCGCAAAAATACTACAATTATCTAATAGACAGGTTTTTTATTTCGACGTGGGACATCTATGTTGACATTTTGCAAGGTAACGTCATATCCTTCGTAAGGATTTTTAAGTAGGAAGGTAGTTGTTAAAAAATTATATTGCCACGCAAGTTTCGTTATGATTTCTAGGGATTAAAAAACCCTGTAAAGTTTCAAAATGTTACCACTTTAAATGAACAGCATAAAATGTTTTATTCCAAGAAATATGATAAAACACGATATTTTAAATGTAAAGTGAAAAATAAGGCAAGGCTTACACTCGTTTGGCGTCTACTTGTGGCCATTAAGGGATCTTATCTTAGCAGAACGCTGGCATATGACATGCACACAGACTACTGCAGAGAAATAACTTCAATGTAACAACTGATTTTTTCTTTGATTTACTTCATCATCATCATCATCATCATCATCATTTCAGCCATAGGACGTCCACTGCCGGACATAGGCCTACCCCATCGATCTCCAAAGGGACCGGTTGGAAGCGGCCTGCATCCAGCGTTTCCTTGCGGTCACTTTTAGGTCGTCTGTCCATCTTGTGGGTGGACATAATACGCTGCGCTTACCGGCCGTGGTCTCCATTTGAGAACCTTTCGGCCACATCGGTCATCTGTTCTGCGTGATATGTGCCCTGCCCACTGCAACTTCAACTTGCTAATCCGGTGGGCTATATTGGTAACTTTTGTTCGTCTACGGATCTCCTCACTTGATTTACATACGGAAACTTTACCTTTATGTAGTCAAATTTATAACTGATTTTAGTCAATATTTAAAGTGGTAAGGCAAGTCCTGTATAAATTCACATACATAATTCATAAAATTCCTGCCATCATGTCCACCATGCTTTACAGATACGCAAAACGGTGGTAATAAGCCGAAAGGAGTGCATTATACTCATTATTATGAACAGCTTTACAATGGGACCAACCCTGGAATCCCAAAAACAATATCAGCTGTTCCATATATTTCGTTGCGTTAAAAACAGAAGTTTTTTCGCGATTTTAGAGTTTGGCCCATAGCTAAAATCGTTCATAATTATGAGTGCAATGATCTCTTTTCAGCTTAGTACCATCGCTGCGTGTAATCCTGTAGAAGTGCTATGGTTTTAATGCGATTTTTCTTACACCGAAAGCTTAAACTAATTTTTGAGCTTTGAACCCATATTCTGACATCCAGCCCAGCATCTTTTCAACTGAGCAATCTAGTAGATATAGTGGTGTTCGTGTTTATACATCTAGCCTATAATTTATTCTGTAAACTACCGCATTTTACCGTATTTGCAGCTTCGCAGAGCTAAGTTCTGTAGGTATTTAGGTAATTATCATTCCAGGTCGGTACTAGGTCAATGTCTTGCACGTGATGACGTGAATCTGCCTAACCCTTTTGTAAGATTTTCGTGATGTTGTTGAATATTCATCATTAATGATATTGAAGGAGAGTAGCTGAAACTCGTATATTATATTATTTCTCCTGTAGAGGGGTTTGTGACTGAACTTAATTTTACCATAAATGTTTTTCTTTGTCTTTTGCTCCTGAGAGGATTTTGGCATCCCACGTCTCGTGCATAAGCCAGTGTCAAGCATAGCGACTACCTTTTGTTATTGGAATTTTGACATTATACCATTTGACATTTTCCAATTACAAAAAACCCCTTATAATAAAGGACTTTACACGGACTTTATATGCAAGCGCCAAATATAAAATGTTTTGCTCGTCTGTATTCTGAGGCTCGTCCACATATCAGGGGCCTTATGGCTAACTCTTAACGCGGACTTAAACTAGCGCCGAATAAGCGCAGTTCGGAAAATCATGCGAACGTGAACCTTAACGCGCCGAGATACGGTTAGCTTTCGCAAAACTTTTCTTATCACCTAAACAGAATCGCTTAAAATAGGTAGCCGTAAGGCCCACGTACTAAGTTGTAACACTAAATATTTGAACAATATATTTCTGCAAAACACTAGTAAAACTTTCCGTTATTTTCATAGAGCCTTGCCTCTAAACCCACAACCCACATGCTATTATTCTCTTCGCAACGTAATCTTTATTCAAGGATATTTCAATACTACACAAAGGTTTTTAATATTCATTCGATATCCTTACATAAGTAAAACTGAAACATTCCCGGCGTTTGAATTTTAAATTCCGAGTATTCGTTACCCTGTTTTAATATACTATTCAGTTATATTTCTCAATCGGTTTCTAGTTCATCATCATCATTTCGGCCATAGGACGTCCACTGCTGGACATAAGCCTCCCCTGATCGATCTCCAAAAGGGCTGGTTGGAAGCCGCCTGCATCCAGCTTTTCCCTGCGGTCTCTTTTAGGTCGTCTGTCCATTTTGTGGGTGAACGTCCTACACTGCGCTAACTGATTCGTGGTCTCCATTAGAGAGCCTTTCGGCTCCATCTGCCATCTGTTCTGCGTGCTTTATGCCCTGCCTATTGCCATTTCAACTTGCAAATCCGACATAGCCCATGTCGGTAACTTTTGTTCGTCTACGGATCCCTCATTTCTGATTCGATCTTGTAGAAAAACCCCGAACATAGCTCGTTGTGCGAGACTTTGAGCAATTATTTGTAAACGATACGCTAGTTAGCATAAAAACTATGTCGAATATAAAAGTAGGTAGCTGTGATAAACATTATGTACAATTATGGAAGCGAGTTTGTTGTGAAAAGTTTTGTTTTATTTTTTAATTGTTAGTGCAAATTCTGTATACGATAATGCCGTCCGTCCATCTAAAACGCACCTGTTTGCGTTCTCCGTGAAAGCTGCTCAGAGTTTATTTTACCCTTGAATTTATTTTAATAGCAATAAAGTTGAAACTGCTACCATGCTATGGGGTTTGCTCATGGTGTTTTCTTTCACCGGCAGTTCAAGCTAATTGTTAAATGCCAAGTATAAAAAAAAACTGTTTGAAATTCGAACTACTGAATTATCATCTCTACTAAAACTTGCTTCAAATTGCCACAATGGTACTGTAGCTAATCACTATAATAATCAGTCCATCAGTTTCACAAGACGAAGTGAGATATAAGAAAAGTAAGCCTTCATGGTTTCTGCGTTAATTGTTGCATCGTAGTCTATTTAACGATTAGATTATAGCTCTAGCGCAGGAAAGGGAAATGACGGAACAGGCAACTTATTCAAGGTGCAAATGCTCGTTTAACATTTGCTAGTATTATACACGATAATTAGAATTGCTACAATAAAGTTTTGCAACATGCTATTTTTTATTAGCTTCAGTATTTATTATTTTGCAAATAATAGAGTATGTGCCTGATTAAGTTGATCATTATACCTAATTTAGGCGCAAAACTAGAGATTAAGTCAAATTATATTGCGTTAATGGTTTTAGCACGTGTAATGTCAGGTATTTTAATGAGTCATGAGCAATTAATTAGTGCTAATAAGCAATATTAAAAAAACATAAATCTTGGTGTAATTCAATAGCATTTTTTACTGACATTATTGGTTAAATAACACTTGCCCCATTTTAGATACTAAACATATTGGTACACAGCAAAAAAAAACGAACTTAAAATCTCCATACAAGATCTATAGCGTCATATTTTTTTGTTGTTGGAGCGATGATGGAGTCTTTGACGAAGCACGCTTGCCTATAAGAAACCGATTCACTCTGCTGACTTGAAGACACCCAGATCGTAATTTTGGTATTTAACTGGCATGCTCCTGAGGTTCCAACGTACGACCATCACAAACAAACAAACAATCACTATTATCAGTAGATTGCAATCACTATTGTTACCTCCAGCTATTAGTCTAAATTAAAGATTTTCTACTATTATCTGTATTTTTACATTAACTTCGTTAGTTTAACTGTTAAGCTCCCTTTCATCACAGCACGCCTAATTTACACCGTAACTGATTTTTTGTCACCACTTTCTCTCATTAAGTCACTCCATGGAACGTCATTGTTCTGCATGATTTGACCGAGAAATTCTAATAAAACAATCGGAAAACGATTCAGATTGATAGGCATAAGATTCAGACAAGGCAAGCGTGCGCCACCGTAGACCGCATCGTCGCTTAACATCAGGCGAGTTGGCGGTCAAGCGCAAGCCTACTATTTATAAAAATAAAAAATAAATGGCATTCCTTGGCGTATTTTTTATACGGTTTTTGTATTGCGATAGATACAGTAGCAAAATAACCTATGGCAACTCAACCCCTGGTTTTTTAACATCTTTGAGCCGTCAAAATTTGATAAGTAGGTACAGCTTTTTTTATAATTTGTTATCTTAGTGACACGGACTGGTAAGCGAAGTGTAGGACGTCCACCCACAAGATGGACAGACGACCTAAAAGAGACCTGAGGAAACGCTGGATGCAGGCCGCTTCCAACCGGCCCTATTGGAGATCGATGGGGGAGGCTTACGTCCAGCAGTGGACGTACTAAGGCTGAAATTATGATGATGATGAGTTCTCCATAATCAAGAACATGACGATAACTGAAACTCAATAAAAGCGCAATTTTTGGTTTTTAGTTATCGATATGTCTTTAGTTATTTGAAACTAGTAGGAAAAGAAAAGGAAACAAATAACTTGCCAGGAGATATGCATGATAGGACTCCGCGGCCAAAATTGTGGTTATATTCATAATTTAGAAATTGGTGGATATGGTGGTTCAACAAGTGATGTTTGTTTATAGTCCGATTGTTTAAAAATGCAGAGAAGAGGCAACTTTTTGCCACTTTGGCGGGCCATATTTCTCAAAGGATACCTTCTCAAAAAGTGATGTATGAAACCTTATCTTCTTTTTAAAAACGGCACCCTTTTAGTCACATATTCAAGGATACACCACCATACGAATGGGGTAAAGTGAAAAAAAAACATCTCCATTTCAAAAGGTTAAAATAAAAAATTACATATTTATACTCTTAAAATTGAGACCTTAACCAACAATGCAATTGTGCAAAGTTTTATGCACTTACCTTAATAATTATAGAATTTAGAAGATTCTTAAGTAAGTATTAGGACGGACGAAACGAACTTATAAGGGTTCCTTGTACGGAACCCTAAAAAGGTATACTATTCAAGTTTTTCCAGGTCAAATAAGTGCGAAAATTAGGAATTTAGTAAACCCTTATGGCATTTCTAAAGTTAGCAGACCGAAAATCAATAACCCTTGGTACACAAATATCTAAATAATTAGGCTATTACCAAAATTTTATTCAATGAGTTCGCTATTCTGTTTTTATTTTTCTTTTATTCATTAGTTTCTAATCTACTGGCGCCGGCGCAGTATCTCACGTACTTTCATGCTTCCGTGACTACAAAAATTGCTTCACTTGAAATTGAGCCGTAAACACACTGTAAAATTGCAACAGATAACACTCAAAAGTCAATGCCACTACGCCTAGAGCCGGCAAATTTCTTACACTCTACTAACTCCATATAAAATGCGTAGGCATTTCGCAAAAATCCATTTATGTTTTCTAATAGCTATTTCAAGCTTTGTTATTGAATTAAGTTAGTGTTGTTACCACATTTTGCAGTCAAGGTTAATTATTCGAGCATGTGCCTGAAAAAATAGGCTTGAACTCATTTGAATATTTTCAACTGGGTTAATAGTATTTACCTAGAAACAGTTTTTCTTTCGCTTGAAATATTCGTGACAAATAAAGCGTTTCTTATGAAAGACTGGAGCTATTGTAATTTCCTGATCATGATTGTAACTCCTAAGAATGTCAGCTTGCATTAATCTAGAACACATTCAAATTTAACATCATCATAACGTAAGTATTTATAAAAGCGATTTCGCATGAGAAAAAATAACACTTTATTCACAGCTATAGTATCGAACAGAACACAATTTTGATTCGTTCGTAACTAGTTCTGAAACCTGGCAACCTAAGCCATGACGTTATCTCACAAAATGAAAAGCTACACTTCCCCTTGTCAGTTTCTTCTTGTTCATTATTCGATACGGTTTCCTTTTGTCAGTAAAGATTAATAAACCAAAATGATACCCAGCGAAGCCAAAACAGGGACGGCTAGCTCATAAAATGATATTCAATCTGTATTTCTGCAGCAAATAATATTTCACCATGGCCATGATTGGAAGCTCCGAAAGGAAATGCTTTAGCCCCGTGAATAGATTCAACGTGAAAAGGAAATTGAGGGGTCGTTATGTACGCCTTTGAATCGTTCATAAATTCACCACTGGATTCGATTATTCGTATTATGGCAGCAATACTAGTGCCCACTTGAGACGCTGCGGGCATTATCGTACACGTACACTGTAAGGAGAAAAAAGGTTTTCAGTTAAATGAAAAAATTTGGTACGACGTAATGTACTTGCCTACTTAGGTACAACAATTTTTTACACGCAATTTATGTACAACACACAGTTTTACTAGTGCATGTGCCTTTTTAACTAAACAAAATACAAGCTAATACTAATAGTACAAAGTATTAGGAAAGACAGAAAACTTATAATGGGAATCATTTCACAATAGTTACAATAGCAAGACAAACATAAAAATCCATACTAGCTCCCCCCAACTTTCCCAAGTCCCACGAAACAAAGACTTGCATTTAATTGTCACGTACATTCTCCGCAATTACATAGTAATTAACGTTTAAGGTAAGGGGAAGCTTTTGTGACTGAAATCTATTTGTTCTGTACTTTAGCCGGTGCTTACAGACCGTCGCTCGTTACGCTCCTCTTTGTGGCAATCGAGAGCACAGTGCTCTGGAAATTAACGTAAGTATATAGTTTTAAGAAAATGTTTTGTATTCTAAATTAGAATTAAATTGAGCTTAACCTAAAAGAGAATTACTTCGATTAATATATTCCATGATTAACCGACACAATTACTGGGCACATGTTTCTGCTGCTATTATGGAAGCTTTTTTTTATAATATAATTAATTTAGTCCCAAATCCAGTAATTTAAATTAGCAATCATAGAATAATTTACTAATGAACAATTTACTAGCCGCAATAATAGTGCCAATGGGCCCCAAACTAGGTAAAGCCTGTATCTTGGGCGCCCTAGTCAGTTAACAGCTTCTGTTTGTAGACATTGTCTTATATTATACAGAAGAAAGGTAGAAATTAAAAAAAAAAACTTTTAGAGTTTTATTCTAAGATATATCATGTTTACAATTAATGATTAATGATGTATTTTTTTTTTCTTGTCCTTTCGGTGGTGTCGGTAAAGTTTTGTTGTGAAGATATTGGTGATATAAATTTTGGTATATTTTAACTTGGGATTTTTGGCAATGATTATTCATCATACTTGTTTTACTACCAAAACGAGTGTTTAGATAATCGTCATTCTTAATTTCAGCCGACATCCTCCCACTGGCACATAGATCACCGTGTCTTTTGTAATGCTAGACTAAATCCTGCTAATAAACTGGCTAAATCCTACTCAGACGGATTAAGGATAAGTAGTGCTCTTGCCGCAACAACTTAACATTTATTAGTCACAATAATGTTTGTAACATTCAAGAATGACATTTTCAAGATAATTTTCGTGAGATTTATTTAATTTCAGAAACATAGTCAACAATAATAGATAAAGGTCTAAGGGCCTTACGGCTTACTCTTAACGCGGCTCGAATTAGCGCTGATACAGCGCAATTCGGGACGTAAATGGTGGTCAAACGGGGGCTTATCTAGGGTTAAACATATGGTTTGCGGTTGTGCAACTATTGTCATCGCCTAAACAGAATCACTTAAAACAGGTAGCCGTAAAGCCCCTGTACCAGACATCACGACGATGTTTCTCTCAACAGTAGGTCGCATCAAAAACAATGACAGAAAACAGCCCTAAGCAATAGATTAAATCAAAACAACAAGGTGTTTGTTGAAATAAATCTCTGCACAAAACGTTTACGCTGCGTGGAAAACGACTCGTGAAACATTAAGGCTTCTGAGACGAGTAGATACCAGGTAGATTGCTCGCCCGAAGGCAATCTCTTTATTAATGCACGCCGCGCCGGCGACGACCTAACCAACTTTAAGAAAACTGCGGAGCTTCCTCTCATTCCCCTTCATTTCCCAGACTTTAAACAACTAACTGTTTATAGCTCAACTCAAAAAAATATTTTTTAGAATAAACAAGACTGTTTTCGCTCTGAAAATAACATGGTACGTGTAAAAGCACAACCGACGAAAGTCCAGCGCTCAGGCGCTCAAATGCTGTTATTAACGTTTTCTCCCGGCGAACGGTTCTGTTGAATATGTTCGTGTATCGTACAGAGAGGTTATTTATGTGGTTTGTTAATGGAAATGTGCAGGTATGTAAATGGGGTGTTATGCGGATGGGAATATCATCATAAGATTCATAAGCGTGCCGAGTGCGGACGCCTCTCGCGGCGAGAACAATGGCTTCCTTCCCGGACCCGTCACTAGACCTTTCCGTAGCAATAAATATAACACAGTCTCTGACCACTTTATTATATGCGCATACGCCGTGTTGTCACATTAGAGAGATCGATTCTATCGCTACGTTACTTAGAAAGCAACGACATAGATTAATGTCTTTTTCTACACAATAGTCTTAGCTCATTTGTGGTTTTAGTTTTCTTTTGTCCGCGCTCGTTGTCTTTTTCTTTATATTATGTGCATATATTTTACTCTACATCATGTAAACGTGTAAATCTATTTAATAGGTGTAGCAAACAGATGTATTAATTTACATAATTATTCTGAGCCCCCAGGATCCTAAACAAATCGTGGCCTTTCGCAACAAGTGGTTACTAATCTAATTGAGTCAATTTCGTTCTGAAAGCCAATCTTTGACCTGTTGCGTGCAATATAGCCTATGAAAAATTTTATTAGAAAAAATTGAATGTTTCCACAGACTTGCGTAAGGAATTTGAAGGCAGAAACAAGCGAACTTTACGAAATTGGTCGTGATCGGTAAACCACAAGTTTTCCGTGTCAAGCAATTTTACTATAGCGTTTTATGCGTTTATATAGTTAGTGTAGTTACCCTTACTAAATGTTTATAGGCGTATGATAAAAGTGATAAGTGCAATTAAACTTAGGTACCACAAGGTTGACATGCAAAGTTCAAAATAAAGAAGAGCAAAGGAATGTAGTGTTGATTCAATTTATCCCAAAAAATAATTTGCAAGCAAATTAATTAATCGCGAGTTAATCAATTCCTGTATATCAAATTAATCACTTACGACTGTTAACATTTAATCACCAGATAATTATGTCATAAGTCATTTATATACTAAATATGGTCGCAATAAATATTAATTTACGATGGCAGAGTCCGTTACATAAACGGTCATTAATCAAAAAACTTAAAGCAACTCAAAGCCATCAACACCGCGGTCGTCTTCGAACTTTGCTCGTTACTTATTCATAGTCATAAAGCCCCGGGCTATTGGTTATCAACACAAAGTGACTTTACTTTTTCCTTCCTCTTATCAATTTTGCATCAAAAACAAGCAAAGCCTTTGCCAGCAAACTATAAGACCTGTCGGTTAACATAAACTTATCTCCTACGTGGTTACTTTCAGAATGTCAGTTAGCCTTGTTTGCGTTGCGTTACTTGTTTCGTAGGAGCGGCGGAGGTTAGTTGTCTAATTAAGCGAGTAATGTGTGCATGTGAAGGTGAATTTGTCGTCTGGGGAGTACGTGAGTGAGTGCATCTGGTATTGAACGGGGTCGCCGGCTCTCGGTCAGCTCGCCGCAAACTGGTTTTGTTCATTATCAAAAGTCAATAACTTTCCGATGCATTCCGAGTCATGGCCGAATCTATGCCGTAACGTAATAAGCAAAAGTACTGAGCATTGTTGACTCGCGGCGACCAATCGACTTTAGATGACTTCGATAATTCTTTGCAAACAAAAATGGAAGTTGACTTTCTTCCGAATTTTACGCAAGCCACTTTCGCTTGCTTTTATGGAGATTGAGAATCATCCTTTGGAAGTTTCTCTTTTAATTCATCAGAGTTGTATAAATTACAATAGTACGTAACATGATTATGACCTTACATCAATGGCTTGTCGGCTAAATCGGCCTGACTAATTGATAAAATACGCTCTATTTGGCACGGTTAATAAGTCATTTATGTTATTAGCGAGATAGAAGCCGGTCTGAGCTTACCGTGCAGACATAAATCTGTCTTAATTGCTGTAATTTCTACCAAAAATTACCAGGCACATGTTTCTACTGCTATTAAAGAGACTTTTCTCTTCGACTTTCGTTTTCTTGGCAGTATCATTTGTTTACAATTATGTTTTACCTAATGATTTATGTTGTGGGTAGATGTAATTAGACAGATCTCTAATTACATCTACCCACAACTTAAACTTTTCTTGTTATAACTATGTTTGTTCTGTGGCATTTGGTTAACTCGTAAGTATTTTTAGATCTCTACCAAATAGCACTTTCACTGAGAATCGTGTTGGTATTGTCGAATTTAGATATCAGTATTTGTAATCAAAAACTAATGACAGCAATGAAAATATAAAAACTGTTTCTCATCATAATAACCTATCAAAAAAGGAGAACGGAAATAATAATTACGTAATCAAAGGAAGTTGTTATACGAATAAAATGTCAATGATTATGTTGAAATAAACCCTAGAAGAAATGAGTAAGTATTCAATCATATTAAACTTGGGAGCCAGTTTCTATTCCAAGCGTATTTACTATTTGCGACCACACTGTCACTTGACATTAGGTGAAATATGATCAAAATTCTTAGCTTACCATTCATTAAAAAAACGTTTACTAGTTTGTTTTTACACATATTATTGTTCAAAATTCAAACCATAGCAGGAAATTTGTATCATGATCGTGCTGGATTTATTTATGTCCTAATCGATTGCGTCATCAGATGGGACGCCTGATCAAAATGATCGACAGGACAGTCACATTTTATACCGGATTTTTTAATTACAAAAGTTGTTATTTTAGTCATAAGTGATAAGTAAAGCACAACTTAATCTTTAAAAAAACGTAAACAATTCTATCCTAAAGCAGGTAAGAAAATAACCCAGGGCTTAATAAAAAGAAATATTAGGTGTCAACGACCGAATCAGGGCTCCCAAGACGCTTTCCCCAGGTTAATTCTGTAAATAAGGATATTTACACCACAGGGTAGAGCAGAAAAAGACGAATTGTGCCCAGTGGGCCAAGCTGGGAATGATTAAAGGAACCGAGCCAGAGATTTCAGATACATGGGGAAAATAGTGTCTTGCTTGCTTCATTGATTTTCAAAAAATTATTTGTAAATAATATATATTAATAATTAATAATATTTTGATCAGTGAAATAAAATAATGTTTAAGTGATGAAATGATGGAAAATAGAGTTTGTTTTTTGTGTAATAGTTGGTTGTTTATATTGCTGTTTGATTCTAATTTACCTGATTTTAAGGTGACGGCGTGTTTGAAGATAACAAACACACCTAGCCTGGACTGGGCACTGGCTCTCAAGTGAGATCGCTGGAGACACCGTTAGGTGCTTGGCGACAGACAAAGATAATAAAACCACGTGGTTATATCGGCATTGGCGACAGATAATAATTTTAATTTAACGAATTTATGTTTTCCTTTGAAGTAAAACCTAATAATTATATTCGTATACTATAATTATAGGTATCGTTTATTAAACGTTATCTATCTTTTTACAAATTTGAAATTAGGATAAATATTATATTGAACCAAACAGGACCCATGAACCTTTTCTTGTACCAATTGAGAATAAGCATTGAACGAACTGGGTAAAACTATCCGTTGATCGAATTGGGTATTGTACGAATTGGGAACAAACCTCTTCAACTCGAAGTTGTATTTAGCCAACTGAGTAATAAAAAGTACCCTACCACCATGCTACAGTGTCCGCACGATGCTTTTTTTCACTGGCAGCTCAATTTTTTGTTGGGATTCGAACCCATGTTTGCGGCGTGGACGCGAACGCGCCTACCACTGAGCTATTATTGCTACAAAAAATATAAATAACATCATAATATTTTAAAAACTTGTTAGGGGCAGTTTGTTATTGATACTGGAATGTTGCTAGTAGTACTTTTTTGGCTGTTTTGTGTCAAATATGTATTTTTTGAAAAATAATTTTAGAACATTGTAACACTAGGCCAACATCAACCTCCATTAGCTATCAACCGATGTCAGGAAGGCGCAGAGTCCCGAAGTGGATCTTGGTCTCTGACACACAAGAACCATCGGTCCCGGTCTCGCACTGTCTGTCGATGACTTGGAGCTTGCGGAAGTCCGACTCTACGGAATCTTTCCAGCGATATCTAGGCCAGTCATCGGTAGCTATCGGGTAACCCAATATACGCCTTTTTGACATTGCTATCCTACCCCAGTCTCAGCAAGTGACCTGTCCAGCGCAGTGTCTCGGTATCTTTGGTCTTCAACTTTTACGTTTTTTCCTGACTCTCCAACTCCCTAGGACTGGACCTAGAACGTTACGCATAATTTTTTCTCCGCTTATAAGAGTTTATATTCTTATTTGAGGGTCAGTGAAGGAGGTTGTTATCTAGTTACCTTTAACTCTGTATACATTGCAAATGTTCTAACAAACTAATCGTTATTTTGTTGTCAAGATAGCAAAGTTAATGAAGCTGTTAATGAAACAAGCTACGATCACACGAGACGGTTCCAGGCTAATTCAATAAATAAAGGTGTTTACACACGAACGCTCTGCAATCGTTCTGTTGTGTTCCAATGAACTCGGGTTTTCTACGAGTTGCAGTTAGACAGGGAGCGAATGCGACTCGCAAACTGTAAACACTTTTGCTCCGCTCACGTGAGATAAAACTGCTGGAAGTTCTGGCCCTAGTTTAATTATAAATTAGCTTTTACTCGCGTGTAGCGAATGAATTGTACAGCCTATATTGCACAGGAATAGCATAATTATATAAGTAAAAGAACTTTTTAGTTTTTTGGCGCCAACGTGAAAAAACGTTTCGCCTCATAGTATAATTTTCCTGAAATTGTGTAATAGTGGAATATTATAAAATTAAGTGCTTGATGTGAGGCGTACACATTTTTTGAGCTTTTTGCGAAAGTGCATGGAAGCCTCTTGTAAAAGCTCCACCATTTTACTAAGGGATGACTTTGACTTGACCGTGACTTACAAATGCTTGACTTTTGCTATGACTTGTTCGACGATATCCAATAAAACAAGATTAAAAAAATATTTGACAGTGGCAAACGCACAAGACGAGCGAATCCTCACAAGAGAAAAGATTTAAATAATGTTTTTTTATCAAATTTTTACTTTTGCGCTTGTTATTAATTTTCGGGTTGTATCTACTGCTAAATGTGCAGGAATCATCATGAAACACAAAAATATGACAGATGTTAATGTGACAGACGGCAATGTGATAGATGTCAAGATTTTTTTTGATTGCATTGAATTTTATTAGACTTTGTAAGCCTGAACCGTCAAAAGGATGTTGTTAAAAATAATTTCGCCACAAAAGAGAGTAGCCTAGTCTGTCGTGTTTGGTTCGATATTTCTTGCTAGATAATATAACATATTGTTAGATAATATAATAATAAATAATTTATGAAAAAAAAAAATCTTTATAGTAAGTAATTCAATTTTCTCTATATCCATGTAGGGTGGATGTGCTTGTTTGTAAAGCGAAGACAAGGTAAATCGCGTAATGTTTTCGTTAAACAAAGCGCCGCTTTGTCCTAGGAGATGTTAATTCATGTCCGCCTCGCACTCGCATGGAATTAAAACTGGCTTCATTTATATTTTTAATCAAATTTGCGTTTTCGGAGAGACTAAATTTTAATGAAAGCGGAAACGGTCCCATAGTACCCAGAGATATGGTTAAAATATTATGCTTCAAAATGTTGTGTATATTATAATGTTTTAGTTAAAAAGTAACTTAAATAACATTCCAAATTCGTAAATATATTTTTTTACCGACAAATTAATGCCTAACTATTAAACTAATCTATTAAACCACTACCGGTGGAAATAGTTCCCAAAATGCTGGCCCCATTATCACGTTGTATGGCAATGCTCACCCAAAAAGCATAGCATTTTGGTCACGAGTTGCATCGACCAGACGTGATGACAAATCTTTTAAAATAGGCTCGAGATCCTCACTGGGCCATGGTTTCTACCCCAAAAGTCTCACAAATTTACCCACTGTCCAGGGTACTATATTTGCGTCTTTTGAGGTCTTCTGCGGATTCAGCTGCCGCGCCAGCCCTACTCTGCGTTCTGGAATGATGTGACGGTGCAAAGGTATCTACGCAAGTGGCGACCCACAATAAAGACCGCCCCATCTTCCACGGAATCAGAGTCACCCTCCGGTATTTATATAAAAGTTTAAATTCAAATTCTTTGAGCGATTTCAATTAATGAGTTATTTATTTATTTTTATTGTCGAAACTCAGAAATAAAAATGTCTAGCTTTCTTTGTCACAGACGTGACTTCAAAGATGACTTTCTAATCTGTTTTGTTAAGTTGATTCGTTTTAGGAACATCAATTATTAAAACAGAAAATTTCACTCAGATTAATTGTATTCCGGCTGTCTAGAATCTATATTTACAAACTACAAGTCGTTATACAATATGCATCGTTTCATTTTATTATTATCCCCGACGCAATCAGTGGGCTGTTATAATCTTAATATGTGTATATGTATGTGGCATCGTGGCTCCCAAACATCTGAACCGATTTTAATTTAGTTGAGTTTGTTTGAAACGTAACTTAACGAGAGTGTTCTTAGTTATGATTCAAGGAAATCTGTTGAACCGTTTGAAGATTATAAGCTCTTTTATTGGGGGTTTAAAAATCATTTTATACTTGTGTACCCTTATTCAGTCTTATCAGCTCGGAGTGTTAACTTTGACTTGCCAAAACTTGAAGAGTATGCCTGTTTTATTTTACTTTGTTATCCTACTAGTAAAGACATACAACATTCATCATTATCAGCCTACTTGATGTTCGTCCACTGCTGGACGTAGGCCCCTCCCAAAGAACGCCACAAAGCACGATCTTCAGCTTTTCGCATCAACATTAACTGAAATAAAATAAATACTTTTCAAAAGTATTCTTTCAAGTTTGGCGGGTCAACGTTCCGTGGAAATACAAATAGGTACTCGTTTATTTCATAAATGGCACTGAGTTACCGCTATGTACCCGTACTTTGTTTCTAGTAGCAAAAAATGCGAGATCTGTGGTTTCTAGAAACCATTGGTACTTCTAGTATTCAGTATTTAGTTGACAATGACAGACTGGCCTACTAAACTACATCCAAAAATAGCCTTTACGGAAATTGACTAATTGAATAAAACGCATAAAAAAGGAAAAACAATAAATCTGCCAATTGAAGTGGAAACCGCAAATCATTTAGGCTATTCTATTCTTAACAAGCTGTATAGTATTATTTAATTCTGTTTTTATTCTGCGTCTTCGTGCAGGAATGCAATGACTATGTGTTTTTCAGGTCTGTTTCACTTGACGTTAGATCGTAAATGGAAACTTCTCGATGTATTTTACAGTGATTACAGCGTACGCGTATTTATGTCTTTTTTTGTTATATTTTGATCCAAAATGCCTTAACTGGCAGCAGCGAATAATGTTGTGAATACCGTTATATATGCGGTTTTGATAATATTTGTATTAGATAACCTTGAAGGTAAACTTACTAATTAAAATATATTTTTAAGTCTGTTCTAAACTGACGTATGTACAAGGATGTTCTACCTTTTAGGGTATATATAAAATCCTTGCGTATATATCGCGTAATTAAGTAAACGAGGGAATGTATATAGATGGAAACGTCAATATTACCTAAATGTGGGTATTTCAGGTTTCAGGGCACTTCATCGGGAAAGCTTCAGTAAATATGGCATTTTTCCCGAAATGTCTTAAATTTAGATCTGCTTGGTGACATTACTGTACAACTGAATCCGGTGGGTTTCAATAGGCTACCCGTATGATATGTTTTATTGTCTTATAAAAACCCTGACCATAGAGCCGATTACCGAAAACAAAATCTAAATAGATAATAAATTATGTTCACAATTAAGGAAGATATAAGCATTTAATGCTTGGCTATGGCAAGACAGAGACCGCACTTTGCTTACAAATGACGTCACTTGAAGGTACGTCATACGAACCCTATGCTTAACTCCTTTTGCGGAAAAGGGACAGAACATCCTGTCCTAATCCGAACAGTAACTTTAAACGCTTTTATCGCAGAACTTTATTATCCGATAAAGAAATGTGCACTTAATAGTATATTATATTTACTATGTAGTTATATTTTTACCGAGTCTGTTATTTTTAACAGATCAAACTCAAACTTTTCATTAAGTTAATCAAAAATGTATAAACTGTCACGTGTGAGTCGGGCTCAAGCACTGAGGGTTCTGTGCCACCACACAATTCAATAACAAAATTACCAGTTATTACTTGGTAATTAACAGAAACTTATCACCGACTCCCACTTGACGATTTTTTATTATTTGTTGTTATATTTTCGAGTGTGTACTACAATGATGTTAAGTTTGACGCTTGTGACTATTATCAGTTTTACATTAAAGCTAATACAAAAATACGTATAAAAATACGTTTGTTGTTGTAGGGGGGGTCCCTTTCGTTTTTTCTTTTTGACATATTTATTATTTGTTAGTCAATCCGCCTTAAATTACAAATTCTTTGAAAATTTCAACTGGCTATCTATTACGGTTCGAAAGATACAGCCGTTAATAAGTAGGACAGACAGACGAACAGACAGACATCGTAGGCTTAGTAATAGGGTCCCATTTTTACCCTTTGAGTACGGAACCCTAAAAACTAGCATTGGCGATACCATACATTCATGTTATGACCAATACGTGAACTGAATCTATCTGCGTCAATAAACCAAACCATTCATTATTTTTAATTAAACCAACAGCAACACAAAATAACATGATTGATCATCAATTTAATAATACAAACATTATTATTTGTTTGATATATTATTATCTAGCTACTTATTTGGAACATTTCCTTTCAAGCAAGCTATTTATTAATGTCAGTTAGACAAAGAGTTGGTCAGTCAAGTTTGTTATGAAAAGTTTCAATTGCTTGCTCACAATAGCATATTTACCTGCACTAATTCAGGTCATTTGTCTTGCGTTAAACACACAATTGTTCAAGGCTTATGCCATTTCCGTGGTATACATGATGTAGACTAGTTCCAAGAATTGGGTTCGCTTGGACTTGGACTATACAAAACTTTTAGAGAGAAGAAGAACAATTTTTGAAGATAACTGCCGTCATCTGTCCATAGCAAATTGGCTCGTGTTCAAATGTCTCTGTGCACTTTTTTCACTTTACCCTTTCATGTGATGAATATTTGTGTTTGTTCTATATCTGGGTGTTATTATCTATTTAAGTATGTATTTAAAAATATTTATCAGTCTCTGGCAGCCATATTATAAGCTGTTCTTAGCTTGGGGTCAGATGACCGTGTGTGCAATACTGTCCCGAATATTTATTTATTTATTTTATTTGAACCACTTTACACAAAACTTAAAGTACAACACAGTTACTATTTTTTTACACACTAAGAAACTTGCAATGACACCAATGAACTAACTAATAGGCAACACGAAAAAAAATTGCGGCAAGGTCATCTGCAGGGTGAGCTTGACTAAAGCCATCAAGACTGTTTTAGGCCTGATGCGTAACCCACCCACCACGTCACCTTGATTCTTCCTAGTATGTCTGATCTCAGAACAATACATACTACATGTACAGGGTTACGCATATATACTGTACTAAGCCGAAAGGAGATCACTGTACTCACCATTATGAACAACTTTTAGGGATCAACCCTGAAATTGTGGAAAAAAATCAGCTATTCCATACATTTTGTCGAGTGTCAATGACCGTTTTCTATGGAACAGCTGTTATTTTTTTCGCCATTTCAGTGTTGCTCCTATAGTAAAAGTTGTTTATAATGATGAGTATAATGACTTCCTTCCGGCTTAGTACAGTCTACATGCGTAACCCTGTATAAGCAATATAATGTTCTTATATTCTCGTATATACACGCTTAATCTTTGAACACAGACAAACAACCTTCATCAATTTATTCCAGTAGTAGAACAGCATAATTTGTTACATGAGTCATTTGTTAGACCCTTAGACATTACCCTCCACGGCACTTTCAGCTGTCAGACGTAATAGTTAATGGAAGTTGATAGAACTACGGAATCACAATCGAGCTTAGAGATAACTTAGACTTAACTTAGGGTTTGTTTCTGAATGTGCTATTAAAGTACCTAGTTAACTATTTCATAAATTATGTGGAAGATAAAACTTTCGGTTATCTTACGTCGCGTTTCACAATCTTTATCATCCGGATACTTCTTCAGTTATATATTACTCGGGCAGCGATATGACAGATCGACGAACAGAACGACGTTTGTTATGTAGGTACTCATGTAAATTTTACTACTTTATGGTTTAAGATTTTATTTTCTCAAAGAATAACATAAATACACTTAGGTAAGAAAACTACTTTAACTACTATAAATCCTACAAATTAATATAATAATTTTTTTATAAATAAATATAAGGGACATTTTTGCACACACGGTCATCTGACCGCAAACTAAGTAACGCTTGTGATATGGGTGCCAGAGACTGATGTATAAATATTTATTTTAAATACATACGTAAATAGATATTAACACCCAGATATAGAACAAACACAAATGTTCATGACATGAATGTTTGTCCTAGGTGGGAATCGAACCCACGCCCCCAAGCGCAGAAGGTAGGTTCACTACCAACTGGACCAACGGGCTATCTTTTTTATCTGATGGTTTGTGTTCTTTAATTGTTGTGAAAAGCAAACACAGTGTTTATTTAATAGATAAGTTCTTATTAGCTTAACCGGAACGTTAACCGGACACTCTGAAACAAAGCCTTAGACTTAGATATAGTTTAAACTAAGGTACCTATAACTCGAAGTTCACGCGATCACGATCGTTCTGCTTTGAGGAATGTGGAATAAGATATTGTAAATGTCACGCCTCGTTTACAATTTGCATTACAAAAGTGGTAATAAAATAATGGATATTTGACATTGACTTTCAAGTTAGATCATTTTGAAAAGTAAATATGGTGATTAAATCAATGAGGCTATTGTTTTGATTGGTGCAGTTTATTTAAATGAAGCACTTATTTTGATTAAATAATATAACTTCAGGTACGAATGCATACTTTCTTAATATTCTCATACATTCAAAATTGGTTACAGCAAACCAACCAAGCAGTTGGCTGGCAGCGATTTTTTAATTTATTGCAACAAAATAAACAAGCAGTTACATCTCATTCCCACTTTTTATATACATACATAACACCTTACTTTACAAACCTTTTACCAGCCTTTTACATAACAATATCAGGTCGTTTTTACTTAACATCATCTTCAACAATTTTCCACCCACTGCTGGGTATAAGTCTCCTCTTCAGCGCACCATCTTTTCCGGCCAGTCTCGTACACTGCTTTTCTGCTGCTTTAGCGATGTCATCCAACCAGCGGGCTGGTGGTGCGCCCGATGGTCGCTTTCCGTTCCGAGGCTACCATCTACGGTTTATTTGCGGTTTTTACTTATAATCAGTGCAAAGTTCTGTGTTGTCAAATGCATCTTTTTTTTAGAAATTCACTGCCTCTACTGCCACTTGCTACCTGTGAGAGTGTTCCACGATGGTTACAATCAATGTGATGATTCACTCGTAACCTGAAGACATTCCATTGAGCTCATTTCACTCCATTGTATACCGCAACATCGCATAACACTAAATGTATCGCCGGTCAAACGAAAGCCTATTAGCAAATATTTTTTTAAACCATAGTAAATAAGTACTACTACAAAATTATTCAGAACTATGCATAGGTATTTCAATAAATATATACACTTATTTGAAATCGCTGCCTCTCACATTTGCACCACGCGCGGTCAATGCGATCGCTCACGATTAGGGTCAAGCTCCAAGGTCCAACGTTACATAACGAATCGGACATTTCACCTTTAATCGATCAAGTATCGAACAATGGGTGAATACGAGAATACCGATTGAAGCAGTGGACATAATAAGTAAGTAAATTCGTCATACTAATAATAGGCTTGTGTTCTAACTTATATTTAACTAGTAGGCCGCCCCGGCTTCGCACGGGTATAGATATATAGCCTATGTCAACCGGGGATAGTGTAGCTTCCCAACAATGAAAGAGTTTTTCAAATCGGTTCAGTAGTTTCGGAGCCTATTCAATGCAAACAAACAAACAAACAATCAAATCTTTCCTCTTTATAATATTAGTATAGATATCTCATAAAAACTCTGATCATAAACAGAGCCAACGTCGTTACATTCGTTCGTCGTTCTGTTTGCGTGAAAAAGGAACATTTAAACATGTGAAATATTATTATTAATTTCTGTAAAAAATAAAATCGTATCATTTAAATAACACTCAAAAGATACATTTCTTCTAAATGCAAAAAATTTAACTTTTAACTTACTACACACATTAAACTTGAGTACTTATTGACAAGCAATATAAACAAAAAACCGTAACGGCCGATTTGGCGCGCAGCATTACGTTATTTTCTTTCAAAGATGTTTTCAAAACGTTTTCAAATAAAGAATATCGTTCAAGGTCTAACGTTACATAACTTAAGCCACTTGTCTTGTTACTGGATTATTAGAAACAAGTGTTTGCAGTGTTGAGAGAAATGCAATACTGTCAACCAATAAAATAAACTTATACGTCTTATTATGTAGGCAATTGACTTGACTTTATAGGTACTCCTGGTATTAGAACTGTTAAGGGCTTTTCAGAAAAGTTTTTTTTAAACAAATTGAGCTGCCTCCGTAGTTCATGATAATACCTATAACAGCAATTATCTAGCACAATAATTTATAATTTATATGAGCGCCTGCGGGAAATTAAGGGCATCCTTTGACATTGCGAAGAAACTGGTATTATCGCGCGCGCTGATCTAAATCTACGAAAGCGAATTGGGAATGTTTAGCGATATTATAGCGTGTGTATATTTTGTGGCACGTATTTCAATAGTGATTAGCCAAACAAAAATATTAACGCCATCTAGTTAAGTTTGCCTGAACCAAGGTCTGAAAAACTCTCATCGTCACAAATTAAAAAACATACACAATCTTCATGATCAGATTAGGCAATGGTACCATATTCATCTTTTGCTACTGAAACCATACATACTCTATAAAATTGTAGCCCAATCAGAGTTTTCGGAGCGGTCGGAAAATCAACTACAAATGAAACGGAAATATCACCTAAAACAATTCTTAAAAAAAGCTTTTTAACTTGTCTGATCTATATATGGCATTGAATTGTTATAGGCAAAGCGTGACACTTACCATCAATCGAGAGACATGCTAATCTTGTTGCCTTTAAAAAATTGAGCCATTCAAAACCTTGATTACAGAAGGATGATAAAATATGAATGTAAATTGATACCGTAAGTAAGCTCAATTTCATGCTTCAATGTATGCAATATTCAGTTTAATAGCTTCAAACAATAATATAAAGTGCAAACACCGTCAGAGATTCTGCCTATCTAGACAAACAAGTAAACACACTCTCCGGCAATATTCTACAAGGTACTATTCAAATATCAACGTCGAATACTCCTCTGAAAATATGGATAGCACTCCAAGAGGTATTTGCCAATGAC
The DNA here is from genome assembly GCA_914767915.1 of Agriopis aurantiaria. Taxonomy (NCBI): domain Eukaryota; kingdom Metazoa; phylum Arthropoda; class Insecta; order Lepidoptera; family Geometridae; genus Agriopis; species Agriopis aurantiaria. The sequence continues at coordinate 5,873,068 of OU611987.1, forward strand.
GTTGCAAAAGTTTTTAAATTATATTTGTACGAAGCGTTAAAGGAACCATTTAACTTGCTCTTTTACGAGTCAACCTTCGAACACCAAAACAGTTTAAAAGTGTTTCTATTGCATTTTTTTTCACAATGAACGCTTTTATCTTCTTGACTATTCAGACACTAAAACAAGCATCAACACCGATCTTCAAAGAAACCGAAGCCAAGGTAGTTCTTCCATCGTTCGAAATTGATTCGTTCTATTGTTCGATAATGATCGAACATAACACTGTGTTATCGAGATCCGATGTTTTATATTACTTTAACCAAAAACTTAGGTACCTTTAAAAATCGCCTTGGTATTTATGACGGCTTGTCTTTGTAACCTTTTACCTTTTAGAATGGCCCACAAAAGTTTATAGCAACAATAACAAAACAAATTTAACATCCTATTGTCAATAACTTCATGTTCAATTATCAAGTGGTCGACAGTTTGAGTTCAATGCCACAGAGTGACCCATGGGCGCAGGTTTTAATGTAGGGTGGGGCAGAAAATAAAAATCTAGAGTAGGTACCGAAAATGTCTTTAGTTGAACAATAATCATATAAACACCATACAAGATACTGGGCCAACTGCTAGTGGAGAGCTGGACTGCTTGGGCATTTTGGATTGTCTTTAGACTTTCAGCGGTCTATGGGCAGTCTGTTTTTTTAGAGTTAGTGTTAGCTTGTATATTGTTTAGTTTATAAACACCTATATCCTAACATTGAAACTTTCTTGTAAAGCTTGCTCTGGCGACGATCTGGTCGACGGTTCTGGCTGAATCTTTTTAAAATTTCTTCGCTTCTAGAACCTTTTTTCTATGCATACTACACACAAGCCACAAGCCGGCTTTCTGCCATTGTTGATCGTTACCAAGTATAGTGTAATTATTGTAATCATTGAAGCCTATTTTTGGGAATTCCCATAAAGTAGGCTCCCCCCACTTCACATTCATGCTTTGGGCTCTATGAATACAAAGAATAATTATGAACGGAAGAAAGGAAAACCATCCTATGAGTGCAGTAAATTAGCCAAAAATCGGTCACCCCAGAGGTCATGCCAGGGCCAGTCTACGTGCCTACGCCTGAGTGACCCTATATTTGAAAGTATTTAATAGGGCTGTTATCTACATAATCACAAGTTCAAACAATAATGTGGTAAGCAAATGAGCTGTCACATTGACAATCGATTCATGAATTTAATTTAACTCAAGTGTACAAATGGCCGTCGGTAGCCGGTTCTTGTCATTAATTTTCGATAGGTGTTTGATTAATGGAACTTGGGTTGTATTGTTACGCTTACAAAGGGTCACAATTTTAATCAGATGGAGTAATTAACGTGTAAATAGATCAGATATTAAGCAATGTTATTAAAGGTAATTACGAAATAGTTTATAGCCTTGTGCATTTTAAATACAATATAATTTGACTTTTACTTTTAAAGGAATATTAGGTACTTATGTTGTGGTCTTTTATTATGGAAGTTTTAGTTGACAGAACTAAATACCCAACAAAACAGCCAATTCAACGACAAAATTTATAAAAAACTAGCTGACCCGACAGACGTTGTCCTGTCTTAGAACTGTCAAACACGCGCAGTTAAAATCGTCGTTAATTTTTCTTAAATTTTTAATTTTCTCCGCAATTTTCTTAATTTTTCTTTCAATAAGCACCTTCTACACAGTATTAGAAAACTTTAAAAATAAGATGAAAGTTCGGTCGTAGAAATATCGGTAAAGTCGTTCTCAAGTTATGGCGTGACCGAGGTAAATAGGGATTCATTTTTATATACATAGAGAGATAGATAATCTAATATATAAAAAAACTAATATATCTAATATAAAATATCTATCTATATCTTTAATAATCTATTTAATAGTTTGTTTTTTATCTCTGTATCTTCACCAGTAGATGTAATTGATTACAAGTAATTACAGAAATGCTCAAAGGGCGCGCCCTAAGTAACTTGACCTTGATAGTGAATTATGGCAAGCAATCAAGTTAAAACTATTATCATCTATCATACTTACTCTGTACTCAATCGAGCTTACTAAAATATTATAATTCTCTCACGGCTTACTCGTATCTTAGTCATCTATATATATATATATAAAACAAAAGTCCTGTATGTTATAACATTTATAACTCATGAATGGCTGGACCGATTTTCATGATTTTTGACTTCTTGGATTCCTGTCCGCCCCGAATAGCAGAATGAGTATTAAAATAACGGGACGGAACGTAAAATTTTACAAAAAAATATTATTTTAAAGAATATTTTATTTTCCCATTTTTATATGGAACTGCAAGAATTGAAGTTTTATACCTTGACATATTATAACATCATAGACAAAAAAAAATTGTCATCTAAGTCAAAGGGGGTTGCTGTCGTTACCAAGGAGGTACCTTCAAGGAAAGGGTGAACGCGGATAAAACCGCGGGGCGCAGTATTGTAATAAAACTGTAGCCGAACTAAATCTATACATTTTTATAACCAGCTTAAAATTAACTGAGCACTGAACTGTCACATTGTCAATAGTAATTTTTGAACTTTCGCAATTTGAACCCGCTCTTCTCGCCGGACTCACCCGCAGTTTTCAGTCAGCTCGTGACCACGGCCATTGTAACATGGTCGAAACGTCGACCAAAATGAACATATTTTTTACCTAAATTAAATAATACGTGATAAGTCCCGATAAACATTTAAAACATGTCACATTGTCATATTATTTTAATCGTTTTTTTTTTTTGATAGTCTGTGGACCGCGTGACTATTATCCGTTTCAGTAAAAAAGTCACCCAATACAAAACGTCGTAATACGCTTTCAATTTACTTGGACTCCAAGACTAGATGTTCAAACCCTGTAGCCGGCTTCCTGCTCAAGACAGCAACTCCCAACTTTGTCTTCAAGTTGGCAGAACGTAAACATGAGATCACACCGTCGTCGTGAGGGCTTCGGCTAATCCGGACACAAGCTGTAAAAATAAAGCGGACTCATTGAACCGCCTACTAATATGAATTGTTTAATTGCTAACTAATTTTCCACCCTATTAATATAGAAAATTAGTTAGAAATACAAAGATACGTTTGTTGTACGGGGTATACCCCTTTCGTTTTTACTTTTTGACTTTTTTATAATTTCTTAGTTAATTCGCCGTAACATTAGGTACATCATTATTCTGTGAAAATTTCAACTGGCTATCTATTACGATTCGAAAGATACAGCCGTTTAAAGGTAGGACGGACAGACTGACATACGGACGGACAGACATCGTAGGCTTAGTAATAGTGTCCTGTTTTTACAGTTTGGGAACGGAACCCTAAAAACAATCGAAATGCAAACATCTTTTTTTGAAGTCTGTTGAAAATATCCACTTTTTTTTTTTTTTATTTATTTAAAATGCAACTCCACGGACTCCAGGGTCCCACTTTTAAAGTTTTGGCGACCTTAGTGTAAAGTATGAAATAAGTTTTTTTTTTTTTTGTATATTATGATCATAAATGATTTTTATGCGTCTGTTCTGTCATATAAAGTCAGACTTGTACAATTTTATTTTCCCCACCGACGACGTACATGAATGACTGCGAAGAAGTTCATTGTCAGTCCCAAATATGAGATCATATTCGTTGTCAAAACTTCACTTTACTGCCGAATGATTGTTAAATATTGTTGCTTGTTAAATAAAATTAAATGATAAATGCTTAAAGTGTAGGCGTTGAAGTTATTCAAGCCATCAAGCCCGGCGTGGGTCAAGGCTGGCCAATAAAATCGCAAACTCACAGTTTAATATTAAACTAGTTGTAACTCGCCGGTTGACCTGTAAGCTTACTTTCAGGCTGTATCATTTCTATCGTTGTTATTGAAATGAACTGGCTAAAAGCTAAAATGTGCAAATAGAAATGTTGACATGGTGGTTTTATCTCCAACGTGAGCAAATCATATCATTATCTATACTAATATTATAAAGAGGAAAGATTTGATTGTTTGTTTGTTTGCATTGAATAGGCTCCGAAACTATTGTACCTATTTGAAAAATTATTTCACTGTTGGGAAGCTACCCTAACCCCGGTTAACATAGGCTATATATCTATACCCGTGCGAAGCCGGGGGCGGCCTACTAGTATTTAATAATTTTCCAAATTTTTTAATTTCGCATTTGTAATAATAGTAGCGTTTGAATTTTGAATTTTGGCAAGTGGAAGTGGTAGTGCGCAGGCACATTTCACGCAAAACAAGTGGCCGATGGGGCCGGAAGGTTCTGGAATGGTGACCACGGAACGGTGAGCGCAACGTAGGACGTCCACCCACAAGATGGACAGACGACCTAAAAGAGACCGCAGGGAAACGCTGGATGCAGGCCGCTTCCAACCGGCCCTTTTGGAGATCGATGGGGGCCTATGTCCAGCAGTGGAAGTCCTATGACTGAAATGATGACGATGATGATATTGAATAATGGTAGATTATTATTCATAATACTTAACGTGCTTGAGTTTATGCATGTGGTATAATGAGGCGTAATGTATATTTTTGTGTGACTATTTATATCTCCATGACTTGGAATTCTTTGACTATGACTTGATTTGGTTGACTTTGATTGTGTACTTATATAATAAATAGCAAACAAGTGGCGGGCCACCTGATGGTAAGTGGTCACTGCCACATTTCTATAGACACCTTCAATACCCGAGGCATTGTCAATGCGTTGCCTACCTTTGAGGACTTTATTCAACCTTCGGTTAAAGCAACACAAATTATAATATGACTTGTTAGATGTTATTTAATAAAAAAAAAAAAAAAAAAATACTGGCAATTCCTGTGACGCCAAAATTATCTACGCGCAGCGCGGTTTCCCTCATATTTGCAACTTTATTCGTCATTTTCTTGGAAAACAGTCCGGAAGCTTTTTTAGTAGTAATTATCAAACAAACATCCAAACTATTTTCAAGTAAGTGGGATTATCCGTGGTTATATCATTCAGTGGCGTATTGAATTGCATATTTATCTTGATAGCCTCCATTGTTTAAAATTAACACCCATTGTGATAATATCGCAAATATGCATGCTCATGGTCATTAGTAACTCTATCGTAAGCTGCGGGGTTAATTTATTATGGTAGCCGGTCTCAATCTCAATAGGCTTGATCGGTATCGGTGTTCAATTAGACGTCTGTTATCACTTAACAATAGATCGTGCGTGGCCAAGATAAGACCACGTTGACATTCGTCTGAGCTTGAGGTCTTGGTTGATAACAATGCGACTTTCGAGTCAAAACGTGCTAGCGATTTTCAATCACACTATCTAGATAGATAAGTAGTTAAGTGGACTTTTTTCTTAATTTTTTGTTGACGACTTAAATTTACCTAGACGCACTATAAAAATGCATACAGTAAAAGAGTACGACTCCTTTCTAGATTAGTTAATTAGTCACAGTATAATTTTGGCCACATGGATAATATTAGTGTGTAGTATAACTAATACCAACTTTGCCCAAACGTTATTTATGTTACGAAAATTTTCATTTTGACCCCTCAGTTCAATAGGAAACGGAACGGAAACCGTTACTGTTACTTTTATATTTTTTTAAGGTTTTGTTTAGCTTATGTAATAATCGGAAGAAAAATCCCTTATCCTGGGAGAGGACGGAGTGCTTGTTGGTCCTTAGTAAGAACTAAATAGTTACTAAAACTCTTTTTTTTATGTTACGTTTTGCTGAAAAACATAAAATTTTTACTTCCTAAACGTTACTTTTGGTCAAAATGTTCTCGCAACACAAACACACTAGCTAAATAGGTGTTGAACACTCTTGACTGGATGAAATTTGGAGAATTGATGAAAAAGCTCATCTTTGTTATTATCAATCCATAGATGTCTCACAAAAATCTAATGAAGTACGTAGTTGCTATGCAAACCGAATTTGAAATCGTGCTACCAAGATTATGTCAATACGCTTGGGTTCTCCTTGATTCTTCTTTTTTAAGCTTTCTTTTTCAGAATAAACAAGATAGTTTCAACGCTGATTGATGATAATAGAAACTGATTATGAGGTTTTATTCTCATTCGATTTCACCATTATAAGCAAGTAACTGTTAGCATTAGAGCATTGTTGGTTTTAACAATGAAAACTAATTCACCGCTGACACTGTGAGCTTTTAATTTTTGAGAGCGATAATTTATTATAATTGTACTTAATAAAACGAACATTTTATTTGTATCAATTAAGAGTACTTGATCCAATGAAAATACCAAAAATAATTGATATACATTTGAAGAGGCTGATATAACACCAGGGGCCTACCACGAGCCTTATCGTTCACATTTAATTGTTGCTATAAAATATCTCGTTCTCTCTGCTATAGTCTGTATAGTGTATAAACAAAAACACACTCTGTTTTTTTTTTGTTATCTACAAAATAAAGACGTGAACCATAGATTCAGTCCCTCTACGACGTGAACATAATTTGCCAGACAAGTTACTAGTTTTCTTTTACTTATACAAAGATGTTTATCGAAACTTGGGGACACGGAAGTGCACAAGTCAAGCACAGTCGCTTTCCTAGAGTACAATCTTGATAAGTTATGCAATTTTATTTCTCACGCAAAACAATTCTTATTTTAATCTTAATGCAAGAACGGTTGTTATATTGGAATACTCGAGAATAATCTACTTGTTAAAATAAACTGGTTTTTGTAAACAAATCCCACCTATTTATTAAACTTGGTAGGTAACTACTTCGAATGTTATAGTTTTTTGGAGCGCTGAATCAAAAGCTGGCTTCAGATAAAGTGGGTTTTTTTTTGTCAAAACTTGATTGAATTTGGTAATGTAAGTCAGTAAGAACAAATTTTAAAGTATACAAAACAAAAATAACCTTGTTTTTGCCTTTCTTGCTAGGTATATATATCTTCATGCGTTTAATAATGGCATTTGAATGGCCATTATTTTACACTAGACCACTCTTAGCCCTTTTGAACTTATTGAAAGAATTATAGTGTCGTAGTAATACTCTACGAAAAATTTCACACACACAGCGGCGTTAAATACGGCGTTTTACACAATAAAATTTCGCATTTTTTTTATTTATTTAAACCTTATTGCCACCACATTTGAATTTTGAACATCCAACACAGTCGACCACAAAGTCTAAGCCAGTCTTGCGCAACTTCAATGCAAATTTTCGAATGTATAAAACGGGTGCGAAATCAAACTTCTACGTTTTTTTAAACCATCCTTACATATAAGCTTGTCTATAGGTTCTTGTCTTCTTTATTATGGGCGTCGCGCTCGTTTCATAAAGCTATATTATATGTTTTCTATGGAAGTCCTACCTCTTCAGCGTTTGCGGTTGGTTATATTCTCTTTGGTCTTAAGCCACACGTAGTAATGTATCGCACGCAGAGAAGGCTAGGGTGTTTTGGACCATTATTCACAGAGTAGGTACAATCGCCAACCATTACTCATTTACATTGACGAAACAATAAAAACTAGTTTTCTTTGAACCAACAATTTAGTTTCACTTGACAACCCATTAGTTCACCATGACACCAAACTAAGTCAATTTATCGTTACCGGTCCAAGTACCACAGATTATTATTGTACCTGCTGCATTCATATAAAGTGACATTTGACATAGCCTTGACAGCAAATAGCGAATCGAAGGTTTGTCCATCTGTCATGTCGTGACCTGCCATTGTGGCCAGTTGCTCGACATTGCCTATTGTTGCAACTACATTAATTATACTTTGTAATTTTATTATAATGACTTTGGGTATAGATCTGTATTACTGGGTTACATGGAATGGCAGTACTGAGCCAAAAAGAGCTTAAGAAACTCATCATGAAGTAACTGATAACTAAAACTGCTAGTTGTTATAACTGTCTTGTTATTAAATTGCTATTAAATATATATATATAAAATTGCACTCGTCAACTCGTTAAGATTATAACATCTTATTATATTAGTATTATACTGTGTAGGCACTAGACTGATTATGGTTCGTAATAATTAATCGGAGATCTTATCTTTATCACACGTAGGAAGATCCAAAAATAAACATTACTTGATAAAGTCTGATGGCATCGAACAAAAAACAACCTACCTATCCCTAGTTTTTATCCCAACGGCCAAGGCTGTTCGTCCATGAGGGGACGTAGGTCAGCAACTCAGGCCCAACGCCGACGGAGAGTAGAGGTGGCGTCGCACTGTCCACGCGATCGCGATCGTGGAACAGCCAACTCTTTTTGATTTATGCTAGGTTCAAATTCATAATTCATTTACTAAGATAATTTAAGAGTTTTGAGCTTTTGAGCCTATACAGCGAACCGGAAAGATTTGAGTTTTCACGGCATTGCGCCTCCAAGAAGCCTCGCTCTTGTTTCATCGTGCACGCAAATTGATCGCACGCGTCGTTAAGTGCACTGTGAGAATAGCGATTCTACTAGAGTTTCCAAGTATTCGATACTTTGGTTGCTTCGTATATGGACAGCCCATCGTTTTTCTTGATTAATGAATGAGTAACGAACCAGTATCGCTTAGGTTTAAGTTTTTGCTCTTAGTTACGTAATGAAGAACCGGTAAAAACTTTAGGAAAAAAGCTTATGAGCAAATTGTTATGTAAATCGATACCTAAATTGACCATAAAACAGGAAACTATCTGCATTAAAATAGATTTCATGGCGGTTAGGTTTTTAATCACACAAAAAGTTTAGTATCGAAGTTTGTTAGTTAATTGCATCACTTAGCGCCGGGAAAACATTTAAAGTTAAACTTACTTCCTACTATTCATGGATAATATTAGGTACTATATATTTTTATCATTCGATTTCAGCAGCTTTCCCACGGACTATCAAATCCAATTGCGTAAGTTGGTATTTGTTTACTCCACAGTTTTTTTTATTGCATGTTATTGCTTGCTTTTTATACAGCCACAAAATTCATTCCATGACTTTAAATGGTTTTTTTTAATCTTTGGCGATATGCCCAATCCATGCGCGAGGTAACCAACGTAAAATGTTTTCAACTGGAGAGACAAATGACTTGAATTCCGTTTTAAAACAATATTAATTGCAGGATGACAAGCTTTGTACCGCAACGACATTTGGGCGAAAGCCAATGAAATATTCTGATTTTGTTTGTTTTAGAACAACTAGATGTCATACCCAGGTATAAGATGTACAAAATCCGTAAATAAATATTATTTTTACCAGATAAATAAAATATAGTCTATTTGTCATCCTAGGATATAGGTAAGCTAGTTTTTTACCAAATTAGAGCCAAAATTAATTATTTTTGATTTATTAATAATTTGATTAATTATATAGTAATAAGATAAGTGAAATTTAGTTTTCAACCGTAAAAGTATAATAATACCGATTACTCATAAACATTGAATATTGACTCATAAATATTAATTTTAATTATGTGACAGCCAAACATGTTACCCTTTACCAAACAAAGGTATTGTTACTCAATAAAGCATTGTACGTACACGAAATTACTAGCAACAGGTCGCTCTAAATTATTGCCTTCCACATCATGCTAAACAACATTATAAATGCACTAAAATAACAACGAAAATCATTATTTCGTTTATGTAAGAATAAACGGTCTCCTTTATTAGATATTATTTATTCCTTAGTATGGATACTAACAATGATAGGTATATAGTATTCATTTATTCAGTAAACATACAAAACAGAAACGCAATAATAATAAATTATAAAAAAATAAAATAAGGAGGTTTAAAAAGATAAAGGTATTATAAGGTTTAGTTTCCAATTGCCTTTAAACTTTTGCTTGGCTGTGCTACGATATCTTTATGCATAACAAATAATTAAAAAAAAACCGTTTTACCAATTTATTTATTAAATTAATATATTTAAGCAAGGAAGCTTTTGGGAGGCTTTTGCTCTCCAGTGTGATAGTCATGGCTAGAATAATATTAATAACTATATTTAACAACGGAGCTATTTTGTGTTGCTGTTTTCTGTATTCTAAAGATTTATTTTGATAGCCCGTTGGTCCAGTTGGTAGTAAACCTGCCTTCTGAGCTTGGGGGCGTGGGTTCGATTCCCACGTAGAACAAACATTTGTGTGATGAACATTTGTGTTCGTTCTATATCTGGTTGTTAATATCTATTTAAGTATGTATTTAAAACTATATATGTATGTATATCAGTCTCTGGCAGCCATATCACAAGCTTTGCTTAGTTTGGGGTCAGATGACCGTGTGTGAAAAAATGTCCCGAATATTTATTTATTTATTTATTTTTTAATTATATTATTACAATGATTTTGTAGCATCTTAGCACTACACAAAGTTAGGGTATTACTAACTCGTATAACTCGAGATAAATCCTCTTTTTTAATTGTCTTGTGTTAATTTAAGCTTAAGTCAATTTGATTTTGCGACGTTGTTAATTCAGTTAACGGTGAACTGTTACAATTATTACTTTTATTTAAGTAGGAAGACATAAGTATTAAGTGGTATCTTTGTATTAAGTGTTATATTATTGTGTTAACGCTAGCCAACGGGCCAATGGGCCACTGGACTTGACGCGACATTGAAGCGAAACTGCACTAGAGATTCTAGAGGGTATGAGAAATATTGTTTGAGTAATGTCATAATACTCGATTTCAAATTATTTGTGGTATCTGCTTATTTCATAATGCCAAGTATTTTTTTTCTAATTATATCATACTCAATTACTCATAAACATTTTTTTCATAATTTTGAGGATGTCTTAGAACGTTATACAAAACTAAAGATGTTACATTGGAATTCCACGGAATTAAGATTTTCTTTACAAAGCGTGGCAAATAATAAAACCGATAATTAATTAATAAAGATTACGTAAAGGTTAAGGCTAGAATACATTGCTCTGTAGTTACATTAATACCTTACGTGAGGGGTAACACCACAAGTCTACGCAAGGTGAGAGCGCACTATGCGTCGAGGCTCGACATGCGTTCAAGTAGTTTTTGGAAATCAAAAGTATTGTATTATGATTAGCGTTCCTGATTACCAATGACAATAGTTATACCTAACCACTTGACTGCTCATCTTTTACCCCGCATGAGGCAATGGTTCTAACATGTCAACCTAAACTATTTCAAGCGGGGCCAATACTAGGCGCGAATTGAATGAATGACTTTTGATTCTCCAATCACAAGCGTCGAGTTGCGTCGAGTCTTCAATCACAAGCTGCCCCCCGCGACCGACGGGGCATCATTTTGCAAAAAGGAATTTTGACTACATGCGTGGTCAAGTGGTTTTATTATCTTTGCTGACGACGCAACATGACGCCGTCGATGCTGCCGCCATTCATAGTTTATAGCCTTTTTAACCGCATTTTTTCAATTTACTGCATATAATTATTACAAATAATCATTGTCTTGAAACCTATGTCAAGATTATCTAAACATAAATACTACCTTATTCCAACGCATTAATAAAATATAGGTTATGTGACAACCTACGTAGCTGTTTGGTGTGTGTTCGCTCTCATTCGGCTATGTGATGGTAGAACAAATTTAAATGAAATTCAGTGTTGAGGTGGACTGTATGCCTGATGTGGATATAACTATACATGTTTAATTCCATGAATCCTGTAAAATATATTAAAATAACTTGATAAGTAAAGTATAAAGAACAAATAAAAAAATATAATATAAATAAGTTTCTCGAGTTCGAGAACGCAGCGCATTATAAGTATGGTGCGCTCGTACCATAACGCTCTTACATGAATTAGTTAGAATTACGTGTAATTCTACTTGACAGATGTGTACAGTGGTATTATTGAAATTAAATGTTTGTGTTAATAATATATTTGTCTTAGTAGTTGCTACTGTAAATTGTTATTAATAGTCCAGATATGACTCGGAAACTCAAGGGTGCACACACTTTGTTGTATTATAAAGGTTTACTAGCTGCAGTGCTACCTGCAATTTCGTTTGCATTTTCTTGGGATTAATAGTATTCTATGCCTAGTATCAATGATATGCTTTCTCTTTCTCGCTATCCTTACTTTTACATAAATATAATATTAGGGGGAAGTAATAGTGCTAATGATAATAAACCGACAAGTTAAGGCGGGATCGAAGCATAAGTAATTTTATGCTTTTCATACAAACGTCCTTTTTTCGGAAAATACTTTTTCGAATGTGATGAAACTTTATTCAAATAGAATCAAATTTGAATCTTTAATACGATTTATTTCTTAGAAAATCTGAAGAAAATATTTTTTTGTAGTTTAAAAAAAAGAGTTAACAATTAGCATTAAATTAATGTAAGCATATTTAGGTTCAGTGGTGTCATTTCCACTCTCTGCATTAGTGACATTTTTATATGTCTTACACATTGATTTACAAACACAGTTTTAAATATCTTCTGGTCTTGAGGAACCCAAATCAAACATATACTCATTGAAGTTATATGATTATTTACAACACATTTGCTCAAAAAGTGCACTTACGAAGCCTGTATACATCGTTCGAAAGTTAAACATTACGGATCATACAACGGAGCGTGCGGAAATGAATTTGTTCGCACGCTCAGATGTATGGCACCGTGCGTGTGATTTACGGTATTTTTTTAATTTCCATCATAATTACATAAGAATTCCACAAAAGAGTTTCATATTACGAGAATAAATAAGCTGAATGATCAAACCTCCTTGGAAGCGCTTTTGCTCAATACGTTTGTCTCAGTTTAATACTAAAGAGAAAATGAGACAAAAGATGTAGTTCTAATTTTCACCACGTGATAGTGGCGCTATTTGCATGTTCGCGCCATTTTCTTATTATATTATAGAAGCTATTGTTGTGACTGATATTAAGTTATAAACAAAAATTGTTTCATTTGTAGCCTTTTTTTCTCGCAAATGTGTTGTAAAACGTTGTATGGCACACGTGCGGATTGGTTATTACAAACTCGTGACTATGGTAAGCCCTCGACTTCGTCTCGGGCTTACATTCGTCTACTCGTTTCTAATAACCAACTTTCCGCACTTGTATCATAAATAACTATTACGGGATATTAACTTAACTTTAGTGAACAACCGTGATAGTTTAAAACAGTGACATACTCATTGAACTTTAAACTGTAGTTGTTTTTTCATCAACTGACTGGGTTTTATTTTACAATCCTATGCTTCAACATTACGTCATAATTTAGTAGGTACCTATTGTATAATTTGTACACGGAGTCATATAAAAGGTGCTCGGTTTTCATACTATCATACAAATTAATCAAAACCCGAATGTAAATCAACTCGACTGTAATATTGGCAGTCAATCAAATCAATAGTGATTGATACTCATAGGTATTATTACTCTGTGGCAAATTGTTTTGTGATAGCTTTTGTAATAGACCACCTCGTAACTACGACATCGACGCAGTACGAATAGAACCTTATTTCAATAATTTTATTTAAGTAATCAAGCTTCTAAAACATTCGGATTCCTATTGGTCTGGATCAAAATAGCGTTTTCATTTTTATGTTACTTTTTTTAAGCGATGATGCGATCTACGATGGATCACCCTTGCTAAATGCCATTTGATCAGTACTCGCTATAATCAATTCTATGGCATTTTATCGAATTTTACGATCGATAAAGAACGGTACTTGCACTGCTGATTCACTCGCGACTAGGGACGCTCAGATAGTCTCTTGTTAAGTCCAATTTGAGGTTAAACTCCAATAATGTAACCCACCTTAAAAAAATAAGATTTACAATTTTAACTTTGTGTGTTTGACAGTTCTAAGACAGGACAACGTCTGTCAGGTCAGCTAGTCTTTAATATTTGTGAAAAATGCTGATTTATTTCTCATTTGAAAATTAAGTTAGTAACTTATAGCTTTATTCAAAATAGCTTCTACTACATTAAATAAATTATAGTTAAAACGTATTATCGCTGACAAACGCTATCCATCATCAAACTCCACTCTGTCTTAGCCCATTCAAATGTTATCTACAAAGTTAAGAGAGTAATCTATTACCAGAATAAGCGAAGGACCTTGAAGATAATTCACACCGAGACCTACATTCAGATAACCTTTTGGCACAAAGAAATGTGGTTCAGCGTTGAAACATTTGTCTACGATTGGCGCTTGAAGTTTTGCATAATAATAGTACAATGGTACTGTCGTGTAGAAAGTGTTAACAATTTTTAGTTTGTCACGTACGATGGTTTGTTAGCAAAGGTCTAAAACTAACGTAAGTTTTCCCATCCACACTACAATATACTTCATAAAAAACTTGGGTTTTCTTCTTCTTGATTTGGTGTATCACATAACAGGCAGAAGTACATGTATTCAGTTTATTATTTTACATAACTCGCTTAATTTACTAATTTAATTTAGCAATTAAGTTTGTACTGTATAAACAACAAACACGAGTTAACTTAAATATACCAATCACAAAACTTAAAAAAAACTAATAATTTAAGATCGGTTATACTACCTATATGCAACAAATGCCTATAGATAGTTCAAAAGATTTCTGATTTCAGGCAAAGTGCCCAAAATGCTGGCCACGTTGCCTCGCTGGATTGCTAGTTTTTACAACACATTTGCTCAAAAAGTGCACTTACGAAGCCTCTATACATCGTTCGAAAGTTAAACATTACGCATCATACAACGGAGAGTGCGGTAATGAATTTTACCGCACGCTCCGTTGTATAGCACCGTGCGTGTACTTTACGGTATTTTTTTAATTTACATTTTTGTTTTTTTCTCGCAAATGTGTTGTAAAATGTTGTATGGCACACGTGCGGATTGGTTATTACAAACTCGTGACTATGGTCTGAGTATTCGTCTACTCGTTTGTAATAACCAACTTACCGCACTTGTATCATAAATAACTATTTTAATCAAATTTATTATAGTCCAAGCAACCAAGTTTTGGTTAGACTATAATAAATTTAAACAGATTTTATTTTTAAAAACGAATCTGATTTCATTCATGTCCCATAGTGGCACTATGTCATTTTTATTGCAGTAACCTGTGAAATTTGTGATATTGCAAGAATTCTAACGATACTAGTCATTTTCAAATCTGTCCAAGCGTTCAAGAGTTACGGTGGAATTAAAAGACCCATATTGATGCATGAATCCATGTTACTCCATCTAACTCTTTTTTATATAATAGGCTTACGTCTAACCGCCACCTCGCCTTTTTGTGCAGTCGTGTGTGAAAACAGATAGTAACAACTGAAATTACGTTTATAGTGATTCAGTTTTAGCAATGTCTTCGCTCTCTGTACCAATACTGCAAGCCAACGTTTGTTACAAAACTTCAAGTGAAGAGACCACCTCCTAATGCCTGTTTTACTCATGAATAATTCCATGTTGTGACACTGTACTGCACTGTACCCCGCCCAGTGACCCAGACCGAAAATTTTAAGAACAATTCAAAAGTTTGCTTTTTATCTTTGGCACTGCTTTTATTATAAATATATTTACAAAGAGAACCGATATTTTTAGAAAGAATTACTATAAATAACACACTAATATAATAAAAACAAAAGTTTGATTGTGTGTAAAAAGTATGATTATGAGAACTAATATGGTTATGGAACAAGATCCAACTCAACAGGCTAGACGGATTTTGATTAAATTTAGTGTGATGGTAGCTTAGACTTTTTACCTAGAAAAGTGGTTGGTTTCTGTAGGATAACGGGAGAAACAGCTATGAAGAAACAGCTGCTAATATATTTATAATAGTTTCACGTCAACTTTATAGAAAAGTCAGTTTATGATTACGTTCTAGATGTTTTAGTATTCCTAACTTGATTTTTTTTCTTACCTAAGTGTTGAAAACAAAAATCAGTATGATTGAAACTTCAGTTTTGATTCGTTACATTACTGTCCAGAAACATAATATAGATGGTTTAGTAAAAATAATCATAAAAATGACTGGATCTTTCGCAGCACCCTCATAAACCGTATCGATTGTTTTTTCGAACGAGTTTTTATCGAAGTTAAAATTTCGTTGAACGAAACGTATTTCCTTCCTTTCTTTCCCAATAGAGGAAAACAGAAATAATTGGGGAAAATTATTAACGTTTTGTTTAATATTCTTTGCAGAGTTTCAACGATCAAGGAGACGACCTTCCAAAATATTTCTTCAGAGAGGTGAGTTGAATTTATTATTGGTATATTTTGTAATAAATAATTTAGAATAATTAATACCTAGTAACATTGTTTTGTATTCAACTCAACAATTATTACTTTAGGCTACCGGAATGATTATGTTAACTGTTTTTTTTTTAAAGCAGACCACAAATATATTCGATCACCGAAAACAAATTGATATTTTTTCGTGATTTCAGGATTGGTCCCATAGTAAAAGTTGTACAGAATGAAGAGTATGGTGGACCCCTTTCGGCTTAAATACTATTTCCGTGTAGCCTTGTAAATACTTTTCTCGTATTAGTTATGTATTGGGTGTGTAGTACCTTGTGATAATCGCCCCCGCCTTATAATAAAGTAGAAATAATTTATCAGCTACATGACGCGTAACATTCCGCCGAGGCAACTCCCATAATACAGCAATCCAGTAATATTGCAAATTACTTTATCATATGACGTGGCTTATACTACTTTTCATGGCGATGCATAAAAAATTACTGGTCCGCCATCTTTGGGAGTCCGCCATATTGGATTTAGAATAACGCCACTTAGCTAACCATGAATTGCCAACTAAGCGCGTATGCAAAATTTCAGCTTAATCGGTTGGAGATAACTGTTTTAAAATTCAGTTGCAAGATTGGACACAAACTAACAAGCCAAAGAAAAGCTTGTAAAAACTGATCTAGTTGAAAAATTTCCTGCTGAAAGTGGGTATAGTTAAAATGACCCAACCCAAGGTTAAGTACCAACTTTTTTCACATCAATTATCTTCACGTCTTTCAAAAGCGGTCACAAAATCTGCTGACAAAATTTAAAGCAATTTTGAGATTACGTCTGTTATAAGTAAATCATCATCATCATCATCATCATCAGCCAGAAGACGTCCACTGCTGAACATAGGCCTCCCCCTTTAACCTCCACACTGAACGACAGCCTGCCAATGTATAAGTAAATAATCGCCCTAATTTCTCTCAGAATAAAATTAGGCTAGATTATGGGCCCAAGAGATTTTAACGCAAACACAAAAGTTTTCGTTATGCAAACTTGCTTCGTAAACCCATTATTTTACAAGCGTAAAAACGTCTACCTAATTGAAGGTTATACTAAGATAAATAAAACAATGCTGGGACTTTTGCGCATACTCTGTTCTGTATCGAATTATAATTTTACCAAGATGACCTGAATGATTACAATTAAAACAATTTACTATGTAACCCAGAAACCGTAAAAACTTCGTAAACTTTTATGTACTCCTTTGAACGAAAGACACCTTTCGAGACGTTATTAGCAGTCCACAGAACTCACCGTCCAGGGAAAGGTGGAAAGCAGTAGACCACGCTTGAGGTCACTCATGCGATAAACCGACCAGATCACGTCTGAAGTCGAACGAGTGCAGCAGGATGACCACCAGCAGATTTAGATGGCAAGCAATTGGAAGCGCATTATTTCTACCCCGGCCAATACTCCGACTACATGTCAACTACGACCCCTCTGCCAAGAGCGAAACGACTGCGAAGAGACAAACGAATGCTAAAACTTAAAAAATTATCTTGAATTAACGGTTTTTTCCTGGAAAGTGCCTTTATTAACTTAGCAACAAACAAGCTAACTAATGCAACAAAAATGCAATAATTGACAAAATAAATTTTATAAGTTGACAAAGAGTCCGCGGAGCTGCACAATAAACAATGAAAATAATACTATAAAAACAGAAAGTAATACTTTATACTGTCCATAAACCGTTGAAGATCTAAAGACAATACATGCTCAAGCCTACTATCAGTGAGCAGCGTACCGAGCATGCTGGTGACATTACCACGCTGATAGCAACTAATTTTTTATTTATTTTAGAATTGGATTGCATTTTACCGCCAACTCGCCTGATGTTAAGCGATGATGCGGTCTACGGTGGACCACGCTTGCTTGTAAGAAACCGATTCACTCGTGATTTGAAGACACCCAGATTGTAACAATCGGGGGACACCCATTCACGCAGCACATTCCACAGACTAGCAGTTCGCATAATAAAAGTGGAATCAAGGCGCTTCGAACGGGTTTTCGGAATACCAACCTACCTAATAAAGCGGTGTCGATTTTTTGTGCCCGCTCTGGCAGTCCGATAGAAAAATGGGCAGGGGGGAATTAGATCATGAAGATCCGATGCACACTCTCCGAAATGTATCCGATAAAAGACCGATAGACTAGCAACTTTGCGCCGATGCTCAAGACTAAGGAGCTTGTTTCTGCATAACCTAGAAACATCCCTTCATTACCGGACATATAGCCAAAAGAAAGCAATAGCTCGATCCTCGATATCTCTTCCCCAGTCCCTGCCGTCTGTGTACCATGTATCGTTACTCTGTCTATACGTGTAACCTTACGTTTGTTATTTCACGTTCTCCACTCCAGAACAAGTATAATGTCAGCTTTAGAATCCTTGCCACCAGTCTTATCGGTTTGCTAAAAGTACCACAGTGTTTTACTGCTTACCCCATTTGTACACCAACCACATACAAAACAAACGACAGCATAAAAATAAAGCCATGTAGGCACTTACAAAAACGAGATGAAAATGAATAGCCGTAAAAAGTGGACAATCGGAAAATATTGCGGGCCCTACAATCTATCTCAGTCAATTGTTATGATGACGTAAAATCCCGCCGGAACTCGGATGTAATGTCGCTGCGAGAATCCATTTTATTGCTTGACTGCGCAGAATTAATCAGGATACGTTCGGAAATACCTATAGTAACGTTTCAAACCTTTTTGGTGAAAGACAATAAGGTCTGAGAGAAACTAGATCCTTTATCTCCATTGCCTTGGAAGGGGGTCGCTTTCAGTTTTGTTTACTAAAGCTACTCAGAAAAATACTTGGAAAGAATAGCGAAGATAAATACAGAAATGCCAAGATAGTAATAAACCTCAGATCAGACGAACAAGGGAGATATGCCTTAGTACAATTATCGTTTGTGTTCAAATGTCCCCGTGTATCTCCCACTTTTTTCCCAAAATCTGTGAGTACTGCACACTTACTCATATTTCCATGCACAGTAAGAGACTTGCAGCGTCACAAATAAACCAATGAATAGTCCACATGCGAAAAAGCAGCAAGACCATCTGCCGGGTGAATTCGACTAGAGGTATCAAGCTTGATTTAGGCCAGATGCGTTCGTACTCGCCACGCCACCTTACCATATCTCTGTTATTTATCTGATCTGAATAAATAACAAATATCCGAGCATGCATATCAAATATTACTACCTACACACTTTTTTTGATACACGTCTGATTTAAACATTAACATTTTAACCTCATAACAATAAAGTCTGTATGTTCAGAATATAAAAACAGACATACCGTTAAAATTCCTTTGCTCGTCTGGCAAATATTCGTATCCTGCAGCAAAAGCATTTAATATTCATACATTAGCTCAACGGTTTAAATGGCTCGTCAATCACAGTGGATACCTATAGCTTTGCAATGTTCTTTGTAAATATGTAATGTGATGCACGCCCATCTGACAACCTTTTACTCCTACGTGAACCTTTGTTTAATCTGACATAAATAAACATAAAGCATATTTAACATTATTGTCACTCAATTGTGCAGCTATTTTGAAAACAATTATAAGTCAATACGAGGAAGTATTCCGGTCTTTACGTTAAATTTAAAAACACTTTTATGATACATCTCGCAAAGAAGGTGTTATACGAATAGTGTTCAAATAAATGGAAGTCCAGTTATATGATTATTAACGAGATATTTACCGTGGTAAGGTACTCCCGATATTTCGGCGCAGTTACATGCACCATGTTCACGGGAAGACTGAAGAAAGCGGGTGTGGTTGGTCGAATAGTTCAAAGATAGGTGCAGACAAAATGTACGTAGATGTATGTAGGTGCAGACTCTTTCTTCTTGTTTTTAACAGTTCATAATTATTAAGCAAATTGTATTTTTTTTATGAAAAGTCCTGTTATATTAAAGTTAGACGAACGAGAAAAGAACGCGTAAATATTTCACTGGACGTACGAAATTAAGTAATTCGCCAAAGAACCAGAGTCACCAACATACATCTTAAAATTTGCAAGCTGAAGTGGCAATGGACAGGCCACATCGCTCGAAGAACCGATAACCGTTGGGGAAGACAATTTCTTGAGTGGAGACCACGAACCGGAAGACGCAGCGTAGGTAGGCTTCCCACTAGATGGACCGACGACATAGTGAGAGGCGCGGGCATCCAGCGGATGCAAATGGCAGGCTTTCGTTCATTGTGGAGGTTAAAGGGGGAGGCCTATGTTTAGCATTGTACGTCTTCTGATGATGACGAAATTAAGTACAACCATACAAAGCTGAAAGTTGGCAGATTCCTTATGGTGTGCAGATATTACTGCAGAGGCCTACTAAGAAAAGATTTTGTAGAAGGGCGCAAAAGGGGATGGATAGTGTACATGAAAGTCTACGAGTCGCAGGTAACAGCTACTTAATAATATTTGTATCGCCCAAAATACTGTTAGACAGGTGAACCGTTCGGAAACTAATCAGCTCTATAACATGCGCATAATTAATATGAGCACTCAATATTGTGCCACACTTAATTAAGTCGGGCTCAGTTGCGTTTATCGCATCGATTGTGGATGCAGCCGGCTGGCTTTGAAACATCATACTGTACATCGTGACTGGGTGTACACTGTACAAGCATTTAATTAATATTAAATAATAATAATCTTGCAATCGAATTAAAACAGTTGTCCCCAAGTCCCCAACATAATTATTCTGAAATAAACCACAAAAAAAAAGCTAACTACAACTAAGTACGTAATACATATTATAATTATATCAATGGCCAACTACCGCAGAAGACATAATAGCACACAATTACGTTCATCTTTGAGATCGTACCAAGTGTGAACTAGGCAATGACATCAAACTGACAGCTATTAAAGCCGTCAGTCAAAAAACAAAACAGAAAAGAAAAAAAATCTCTTCTGTGAAAAACAATAAGCAAGCTAACCCGAAAAGCGACATATCGACTGGTCGCGACACTAAGGTTGCCTGGCCTAAGGGATCGCATATAGCGATAAGGCCGCCAGTTGTTAAACTAGTATTAATTCTTTTTTGTCCTATCTATGTTATTTCTAGTGCGAACAATAAATAGTTTTATTTCTATCTATAAATATTCATTAGTAAAATTAGCAAAGCTCGTTAAAAGATCCTCCGTCAATATTCAGATGCAGCCGGGTATGTTAAATGGATTAGGGTAAACAGCATAAAGAACCTTTTGTATCCGAAATTAAATGTCACCCGATGTCATTATTCAGGATCCTGTTGACGTGCACACGATCTGCTGACTGCCAGCGCGCTGCTGCGATACAGGGAAAATTACAGCGTACGATTTCACATTTTATTTAGGACACTTAAAACTGACAGAAAGAAATGTTGACTACTCCTCAAACAAGAGCTATGCTCTTAAATACAATATGAAGGGCAGACCAGACAACCCAGACGGTCACTGGACCACAGCGGTCCAAATTAAGCTGATTGAAGATATCGCTCTGTCGCATCGCGTCGAGCTAAATACTTGCCTCTCCAATTTCCCTGGGAGCGGAGTCTCCCAGAGCCCTTTCTTTGCAAAGAGGTTCGCTTCGACACCAATTTCCCTCTCTCTTTAAGTGAGAATGAAACTGCAACGATGATGAAGATGCAAATAAGTTGGCTAAGAAGAAAAACAAGCTGCCTAAAAACTAAAACTTGGGACTACAACTTTTCTTTCCCGGTCAAACATCTAGAAGCAGACCCAAGACAAGAAAGGAAGATGTAATTCTAAAGACTGATGTAGTGGCATCTATCCAGATGATATGGCACAGGGAATGAGATGGACAAGAAAAGCTAATCCAACGACCAAGTGATTTTGAACGATTTCATACTATATCCAGAAGAGAGAGAGGTAAATCAAGCAGCTTCAACAAAGTCAGAAAGCTTATAAAGTATCATTGTATCTATTCGGCATTAATGTAGATCAGCAAGAACAGATTAAGTTTCATATAGAAATAGTTTAAACCCTAAATGATAATTAGAGCATTAGCCCCTCGGAAAATTAGGAAATGGAATCATGTAATACTTAAAATGTAAAACGAGGCGCAGCTAACTTAATTCACAATATTTTTATGAACGACATAAAAATTACGGAAAACATCCTTTGCAATGCAATACCCGTATTTCACGCTTCATTACTACCTCACCTAAGTTCTTTTCATAAAAAGAGCAGTTACTTTCGACGTCTAGACGTTATGGTAGTCGAGTGACCGTAAAAATAAAGTTCTCACAAACGGCACTAAAGTAGCAATAAAATGTTATGCGAGAACATAATACTTAGAGTCGTAGTACCGTCAAAATAGAAGATACGTTACTTATGATCTTATAACATACTATTTTGGAATTTAGAAGTTATATTAGAAGTTTTTTCCAACTTTTATGTAAAAAGTAGCTACTGAGTGTCAATATTATGGTTGATTTATTCGTTGCGCACCTTCTCTATAAATCCTCTATTGTTTAATTTTCTATACTATAACATTAAAATAGTAAATTCTAGTGTAGGGGAGAGAGGGGTCAAACCTAACAAATTTTAGTTCAGAGCTCATATCTTTGAAACGAAAGATCGTATAAAAATGGTTTTTAGACCATGTTAAAGGAAAAATATTTAGCTACAATCCATAATTTAAAAAAACGGTATAATACAAATAATTAACTAACAGGTGCTAGTTTAAAGAAAAAAGTCCGGTGTTAATTTTAACCCCGACTTCGGGGCTAGTTTTAACATGGCTGGGGCAGGTATAAACAGGAGGGTCTGGAATACTGGATCTTCAGCAAAAGGTCTTGACTTAATGAAATGGTCTAGAAATATCAAAAACTCCTTTTCGGCCATCTTGCCCGATTTGTTTCCGGCACCTATCGCTTCAGTTGTTCCATTCTTGATAAATATGTCATTATGATAAAATATACATCCAAGGAATAGAGTTTCCGATGGCATTTGCAGCCCCTATCACAGTAACCAACGTACCTCTTTCTGCTGAGGTTTACCACTCCAATTTGTCTTGAACCTAGTTCAGCTAAAACTTTGTTGATGGTCGAATGCTAGTCCAATTGAAGGAGGTGGCTCGGCTTAAGCTCGTTGTTTCGGGCCTACGGATGGATGGCGTGGGTTTCATAAAAAAAATGACGTGAACCAACCTGACCCGGCCCTTTTGTTTTTTCCCAACTCTCTGGCATGTTTTGTATTCCATGATAAACAGCTGCTTCATACGCCAATTTCCTTACCTCAGTGGGAAGGAGACCGAATTATATCCTTGCACATTGAAGAATGTAATATGTTAACCTTGCTTCTTCCTCTGGTGTAAAAACGAATCGTGTCTTCTTGTATCCAACTTTTCTGTATCTCTGTATATAATATATATCTGTATTCCAAAACTTCTGTTGCAGCCAATTCATAGACCTCTTTTGAAGCAGTGCCTCTCCGTAGTTCTTTTATACGTCCTCATACGGCAAAATAAATAGAATTTTTCTATAAGGTAGTAAGGTATATGATGCTCGTACGGTAAAAAAAAAACATCGTGTGGAATCATACAACGTGGACTTTGTTTTTGGCCGGTAAGACGCTAAAATCTTTGAAAAATAACGCCTGAAAACCAAGCATATTAATCGGGTTTGTACTTCACTTTTGCGATCACACTTTGTATCATTGATGTAAGTAAATAGGCTTTGTATGAAACTAATCCTATGCATTATTGTTCTAAGGCTAATAACCTGGCTGCCATCGCTGTGGGGCATGTATTAACAAGTTAATTATTACCCCTGTCAATTTGTTACTTTTAGCCCCATGCCCCCATTTATCACATTTGTATTTTTATTAAATTAGGTATAAGTTTTACGATAAATGAAACAAGTTAATATAGCAGCCAATTTTACAAAGAATCGAATAATAATTATCAACATTATTTAAGGGGCATAAATAAACGACAAATCAAAAAATTGCGTTCGTAAAAAAGTTCGTTTACCTAGCCAAATTAACCGCAGTGACGTGACCTCTCTATGCGGCACCTGGGTGAGAATTAACTGGTTTGTTTGCGTTCGGCACCATTCATAGAGCTGGAATATTTTTGATAAACAGCCATAATGTTTATAGTTAAGCGACAAATCGCTTGTTAATTCTTACCCCTGTTAATTGTAGCCCCTATCTCCCCTACAACAACACACTAATATAAAAATTGCTTTCGATTTATTACAAAAATTATATATAAAAAAAAACCATAATACATACATACTACCTAACAGGGCAAGTTAAATAAAAGCTTAAAAACGTCATCTCTCAGTCAGCTTTGACACCTGTACAGGTTCTATAGCTGAGTAGTTACTTGCAGATAGGAAGAATAAATGCCCAAAATTCACCCATAAACCGCTTATATTGTACCTACAATATAGTGTTTGTCAGAAGCTCGACATTTTCGATACATTGGTGAGCATAATCACGAAATTTATCCTAAGCAACCCCATTTTTTTGTGACACAACCTTTATTTAGATTTACATTTTATTAATTAACTTTACTTACTATAATACCCTTAATTGTTTTGTTACATTGATATACTAATATAGTTGCATATTCGAGCATTAAATTCGTATGCATGTTGTGTTTGCACTTAAAAGGATGTTCAGTTGTCATGTATATTATTTGGCTATTGTCACATCTAAATGCTGTAACATCCGGTTTGCAAACCATTAATAATAAAAATATAAAAAAATGCCCCGCTGCCGGCGGCACTCTAGGTTTAGTTTTATTTAATAATATTTTGTTTTTATATTTATATTGTAAAAAAAACTTAAATTTAAGAAAGAAAATAAATATATGTGCATAATAATGATAATGATGTGAATAATAATAATAAATAGGTGGCGTCACCAACGCTTAGACAAGTTGCAAAAATTACATTACATTACATTATTACATTACATTACATTTACAGCTCAAAAATTAGGAGGCCGACAGAGTAGAAATGCATTCGGAGCATAAGCCCGGATGGCGCAGGTTTGAATCCTACCAGTCGTCAACATTTAATTTTTGTGTTTTTTCTTATGTGTTTAGAAGAGTTTAGCTAACTCCATACCAAATTTCATTCAAATCCGTTCTGCCATTGCGAATTTAAGTGCGGACAAACATACATACAAACTCACATTTATAAAATTTATGTGATCTATTACACTGCCCCAATGAAACTTAAGAAAGGATTTTCTGAAAGGGCCGAATTAAGGGGGGGGGGGGGGAAATGGAGGTTGAAAGTTTATATGAAAGCCTACGCATACGAAGTCGCGGGCAACCGCTAGTATTTAATATTTAAACCTACCTTGGCTATGATTCAGCTATTATAATTGTCGTTATGAGGTAATTGTCATTTGTTATGAGGTATAGTTAGTCAAATCGTGTCGTTGGCCTTAAAAGGTCTTATTAGCTCGCCCATTAATTACATTCGCAGCGGCTGTCGAAGATGCCGCCAAACCAAACTTTGCCCTGCCAGTATTAATGACAATACTAGCTCTCTGTCCCTTTATTTAAAATTTGGTTTATATCGGATTCTGTTCGTGCCTGTAAGACCTGAAAAGGTGTCGAATTTTTTTATTTTTTTTTTAAGCTACAACATTTAAAAGGCGAGGAAAGCGCCCGTAGCTTAGCCGATAGAACGCTCGGGGCGTAATACCGGATGGCGCAGGTTCGAATCTTGCCGATCGTCGTTTTGAATTGTATATAACATTTTAATCTTAGTTTATTTAATGCTATTTATGTGGCAAACAAGCCTGATGTTAAACATTCACCGTCGCCTATAGATACTTGTAACACCAGAGGCATCACAAATACGTTGCCGACCCTAAACTAGTACACACTTTCCTCGAAACCCTGTATGTATTTTTCTCGTATTAGTTTTTTAGATCAGCCAGTAAATGTCCACTGCTGAACAAAGGCATCTTAGAGAGGGGTGTCGCCATAATCCCCACGCTTGGCAGGCGGCTTGAGGATCACAGTACGTTCACGTATGCCAATAGGACGCTTCTGCCCATCCTCCGATGGTTCTGGTTGTAGTTTTAGGACATACCCAAGTCTGTTATTAATTACCTATGTATTTTCGATGTGTATTACATTGATATAGTCGCCCCTTCCCCCTCTTCGTGCCTTATAAAAGAATTTATCAGAGACATGACGCGTACCATTCCAATTTTCCGCCGAGGCAATTCCCGTTTACGGCAATCCAGTAATAATATGGCAAATTACTGTATCATTTATGACGTGGTTTATACTACTTTTGCCGTCCAATTTACATAATGAGGCAATGAAAGGGGGAGGTGGTCGTGGACGATATAGCATTTGCCTTTAGCATTTCTTTTTAATCTAGCTGTTTAATTCTGCTTAAAGCTAACGTTTTTGTATAATTAAAGGACCGTTGGAACTATTGTTAGCAGTAGTTACGTTTTTTTTTTAATGTGACTGTCGGTTTGATGCGGGTTACCTATAGTTAGTAGTTAACGATGTCTGTCTATTAATTGCTTATATGTCTTCTTTATAGATGACTAGCATTCCGCCCCAGCTTCGCACGGGTATAGATTATAGCCTATGTCACCCGGGGATAGTGTAGCTTCCCAACAGTGAAAGAATATTTAAAATCGGTCCAGTACTTTTTGAGCCAATTCGTTACAAACATAATTACATTCAAATCTTTCCTCTTTATAATATTAGTATAGATATAGATATAGACTATACCTGCTCATGGTTTCACTCATATAATCAACCTTTAAATGTCCACTCAAATACCTTCCTTTTAGAGAGGGAATCATCCCTACGCCATAATCTTACGCTCGGGCAGGCGTCTTGGTGATCGCAGTACGTTCACCGTGTACTAATAGGATGCTGCTGCCCATCCTCCGGTGGTTCTGGTCGCAGTTTTAGGACATACCCGGGTCCATAGTGGTTTCACTCACGTAGACATTATTCTCTCAGGAACCGTATATTTTCCGAGATAAAAAGCAATTTTTTAACAAGCTTTAACTTGCAATGTTTGTATGTAACTATGTTTGTTCGGGTGGAATCTTGCAACCCAATTTTGAAGCAGATATCATCAACCAATTGAGCTAAAATTTGGCAAACTTATGTAAGGTCAGTGACAATGCAATGTTATGGTACCTTCAAGCTGGTCTGATGATGGAGACAGAAGGTGGACATAGGAACTTCTAAGCGAAACGATGTAACCCCGTCGAGTTTGGGTTCATTGGATTTGTCTTCCCAAGCATTTTGGTCGTAGATGATAAATGCAATATGGCGGATGCCTCAAAACGGCGGACAAAATGTTCACATCATGATATGGGCATCAAATGAAAGGATTTTCAGAGTGAATACGAAAAGCTTGTTTTTAAAAAGTATTTTTTTTTTCTAGCGCCATGTTGAATTTAGTGTGACGTCATTATATTTTTCATATTCTCAGAAAACCCTTTCATTTAATATTATATTAATGTGCATTAAAAATTACTGGTCCGCCATCTTTGAGAGACCGCCATATTGGATTTAGAATAACGTCACTTAGCTTAAAATTACGTTATTTACGTACTTACGTTACTTAGCTTTTAGTTTTTGTTTAGCATTGTCATACAAACTAAACGTGTATGCAAAATTTCAACTCAGTCAGTTCGGGATACCTGACTGCTTAGAATAACTACTCAGAGAAGGTAAGTTTCCAAAAAACGCCTTCTCAAAACTTAAACTACAAATTCGCAAAATTTATGGATTACCTGTGGAATGTCACACCATAACTCTTATGCTGCTTTTCTGATTTGTTGTGGTACGATTTCACCGCGCAAATTGAGTAAAATTTATATATATTTTTTGGTGTCATATATGACACCATTTGAATGGCTTAAATTTTGCGAATGTACTTGGTTTCTTTGTGTAGTTAAGCCTGACTGTGGTAAAAATTGTGTTCCGTGGGTAAAATTCAGTTGCAAGATTTGACCCATACTAACAAGGCAAATTAAACAAAAGCTTGTACAAATAAAATGTTTTCATTCAACTTTTGACAATGTTATTGCTGTCAGTGCTACAGAAACTTGGACCGAGTACACTTCATTTTCTCCAACAATACACAGAAAGCTTCTAAAGCCAATTTTAAATTAAAGTTTATGTAAATCTTATCAGAATATACTTATTCAAAGTAATGAATATTAAGCGTTTCAGTTTTTCTTTTAGTAAAATGGGTATTTCGCTGTAATGAAATGTAAATACTACTTAGGTCCTAGGTACACCAAGGCTTATCTACTTTAGTATTTGTTGTAAGTTACAGAATTACTTGAAAATTTGTGTTTAATTAAGTTAACTGAGTTTTTTTTTTTTTTTTAATAACCTTTTCGAAGTGTTCTAAGAAAATTGTTTTTAGAAAACTATACCATCGAATTCTTGAAGGATAAATATCTTAATTAGATAGAAAAAAAACTGACAATAGACATATTGAATTGTGATTGTGACATTTATTTTCCTCCTATAATATTTGTATTTGTATTGTATTTGTATTTATTTATTCAATTAGCACGGTTCAAACACCAATTACAGTAATGACAGACAATATTACATAATTATGGAATTTAAATACTAATTACATGTCGAAGAATAAATTTTTGTCACAATATAATATAATAACAATTACAAGTGGTGATTAAAAAAATTACAAAATATTTAAATGGTCGTTTTACAATAATTAATTAAAAGTCAAAATAAATTATCATTATACAATAAATAATTACCATGCAAAAAAATTAAAACAACTTAAAACATAAAAAAAATTAAACAAAATATAACAGTACCTAACTATCATACCTACCCAATCACGCAATCATCTCACAGTACCGCAAACATTACAATTGATCATCACATAAACAAGTGATAGTAATAAAATAAAAAAAAAAACTTATTTAAGCAATCGTAAGGTATCTATACCTACTTGCGTGTTATATGGCTGAAGTAGTTTAATTTTAAGATCACAGTGTAAATTGTTCGACTTACTCTCGCAAGGAATAAATGAATTATGAATTATTATGAAATTCCAAATATCTAAAACATATAGATGCCTTTTTTAATACAGCCATAGAAATATTATTATTCTCATTCATACTGACAAGATTTGTTTTAGTTCCACTAACATGAAAGTATGACATAGACATTAGTCATATCCTATGTCCTCTAAGATTTAGTTTTACGTCATATACCTACATTTTCAAGATTCCAGGAAATAACTAACAAAGTAACCTAGCATTGAAGCTACTTCCTTCATCCTTAAAGACACTTGGTTTTAAAAATGTTTATTGTGAGAATTCACGTGTAGCTGATATTTACTGAGAACTTTAAAAATAATTGAAAAATAACATCACATCCTTTCGACTTGAATAATAACTTCCTTCAATATTTTTTTAATACAAACATAGGTTTGTATTAAAAACTCTGGCTAAACCACAAACCAACCTATGTTGGTTTGTGTTTTAGCCAGAGTTAGAATTCAATTCATTATTCTTACTTGTGACATTGATGCAATGTTCCTATACAGGTTTATAAAGAAAGGCTATGCTAAGCCAAAAGGGGTTCGTTATACTCACCATTATGAACAACTTTTACTATGGGACCAAACCTAGTCGCTAAAAAAACAGCTCTTCCATACATTTTGTGGAGTGTCAATGTTCAATGTTCTATGGAACAGCTGATATTTTTTTCGCGATTTCTGGGTTGGTCTCATAGTAAAAGTTGTTCCTAATTATGAGTACAATGAGCTCTTTTGACTTAGCATACTCTTTTCTTATAACCCTGTATACACATCACATTTATAAAAATAAAGGTATAAAGGTACTTCCAGGAGAAGTGGTAGATCTCCCATATGGGCGTTTTTGTACACAGTTGAAAAAGTGGTTGGTAAAGGAGTGCTTCTATGAAATGGAGGAGTTCCTAAAGAAAATGTCATGTCGTTTTTATGCTTATGATTTGGCTGGTGAATGGATTTATAGTGTTTAAATGGTGTTTAATTAATTATTGGTGTAAGTTCTTTGACATAATTTGTAAATTAATGCAATTTTGCACGCCCTTGCCCTTGGGGCTGTTAATGGATGTACGTGTGATATTTTAAGACCTTTTATACCCATTGGCAAGCAAATAAAAACTTTGACTTTGACTTTGAAATAAAGGATCTTTGTGCCAAGTAAAAAAATTATTAAAATCATCATCAAATAGGTTGTTGTAAATGCTCATTCAGTGATTTTTATCTTAAAAAAATTAAAAATGTGCGATAAACATGGCTCGGGCTAGTGAGCGCGTCCTTAAAAGTTCTATAAAAAGTACATGCCGTTAGTTCGCGCCTCGAAATAAATGTCAAAGTGTGGTGAGTAACAACAAACTTAACATGCACTTAGCATACAATGGTACAATCTGTCAATACGGGTTTTTGCTAAAATGTGTCATCGATCATTGCAGTACACTTACTGATGACATAATCTCGTCACCCATGACCGATAACTTGAACCTCTCATAATGACTCTGCAAGTTCGTACTGACTAGACTCCGCTAACATTTTAACTGTTATACATATATAATTTTAGAATAAATTAAAAAAACTTTTTTTTTCGATTTTTTTCTTTCCGGTGAAGAAAAACTTCGTGAGTAAACCGGCATACATACGGAGAAAAAACAGTAACTGTCCACCAACTCGCAACTGGGCCAGAGCGGT
Source organism: Agriopis aurantiaria (assembly GCA_914767915.1). Classification (NCBI taxonomy): domain Eukaryota; kingdom Metazoa; phylum Arthropoda; class Insecta; order Lepidoptera; family Geometridae; genus Agriopis; species Agriopis aurantiaria. The sequence goes on from OU611987.1 coordinate 5,904,009, forward strand.
GGATATGGCCCCGTCGCTCTTTCGGACATACCTACACAGAATTGATCTCCTTATTTAACCAATTACCGATGTGGTAGACGAGTTCTAGAGTGGAGACCATCTTTAGGCAAACATATTGTAGCGTCCAGATGGAGTGACGACCTGCTTAAAACGTCGGGTAAAAACTGGATCAGAGACATGCCGACCGAGCTCAGTGGCATGCATTAGGAGAGGCCTTTGTTCAGTAGTGGACAGTTAAAAGCTGATGATGATGATCCCCTTATTTACCACCTTTAGAAATGGAATATTTTGTATGACTCTCGAAATATAACCTATCCAATAAAACAGTAATCATTAAAATCGGTTTACTACCGGCGAAGATAACGCGTACCATATACAAAAAAAACATTTGAATTAAAAACCTCCTGTTTTGAAGTCAGTTGAAAAATAGCATCCCTGTTGTCATTCATCATCATCATCATCACTGGCATCTCATTTATCTCACTGCAGAGCATACACCTGTCTCTCTTTAGCCAATCCTCCCTGCTTAGCGCTAATCTCTGTTTGGATTTATATTATGTAATTTTTTCATCACTTAGTATCTTCCTTTTTAGCTTGGAAGATCTATATGACGTAATGATTTTAGTATAATAATAAAAAAATCGTTAATAAGTTAGTATAATACAACATAGTGAAGCATCGATTATTTATGTTTACTGAGGTCGAACTTTATAACCACATACCCAGTAAATAAGGCTAATCAGTATCACAAAGCAAAACTCCAAGAAACCAGAGACAAAAGCCTAATTCAGTAAGCTGTGCGGACGGCAGGCGAGGATAGTTTGACTCTAATCAAGGCCTTAGTCGCTTCCATCTCAAAATTGCGACTCGCCAGAGCTGACAAAGTCAAAACATGACTACAAACGGCAAAGCAGGTATTATAAACAGGTATCATCTGTGGTTGTTTGGTGACTGTCCAAAGCACAGAAGCGTAAATGGATTTTGTGGTAGAGACGTCTGCTTTATACAAAAGGACATTTCTATTACACCACTACAATGACACAAGGGTGAACTTGGTCTACATTACGCAGTATACACGTCGACGCGACGTGTATAACATATTAAATTTTCATAGGCGTACGAGCACAATAATCACTATTTGTCTTCAAGAAGGTTTCTATCACAAAAAAAAAACTTTTTGTATTTATTAGAACGTCTGTCACGTCATTATTGTAAGAAATTTGTAGCCAGTTGCACTGAGTTGCACCCACAGTAGATCTGTGGTTGCACATGGGTTGCACCCATACCACCCATATAAACAAAACGTCAGTCATTCAAAATCAGTCAGCAACAGTGATGCGGACAAAGAACTTTGAGACCTAACCCAAAAAGGTAAGATCCAAGTTCTTTGAATGCGGGGTTCGGCGCGTTGATTTAAATAATAATGTTCAATCAAGGTTCTGTCATAATGCCTGGTGACAGATTTTCCTTCTCATTTCCGTTCTATTTACTTCTCTTTTCTGTGGTTTTAATCAATGATAGTTGTGGATTTTTATCTACCTATCTTTGCCAGAGTACAAACTGAAAATTGACAGTAATAGTGACAGAACCATGGAGATAAAACGATCGAGGCTTCGAAGCCTGACTGAATCTCACCAGTGTCTGAACATCTGGAACTGGATACTAAGATCTTTGGCACCTTTCACCGGCGGAGCCTGATTGTCTAGAGAGTAACAGGTTGGAATTATCATTACATGTATTCATTATATGCAGATAGCCCGTTGGTCCAGTTGGTAGTGAACCTACCTTCTGAGCTTGGGGGCGTGGGTTCGATTCCCACCCAGGACAAACACTTATGTGATGAACATTTGTGTTTGTTCTATATCTGGTTGTTAATATCTATTTAAGTATGTATTTAAAACTATATATGTATGTATGTATAATCTGTCTCTGGCAGCCATATCACAAGCTTTGCTTAGTTTGGAGTCAGATGACCGTGTGTGAAAAATGCCCCGAAATATTTATTATTTATTACATACAGTCATAAACCAGACTAAAAGATTGGAAGGTACTTATGTGTGGAATATATTGTGCTGAAAAAAATTAGAACGACCATATTTAAAATGAATCAAATATTACAATGGTAGGTACAGCCTCAGATCAAACAAACAAGGGAGATGTGTAAGGTGGCGTGGCGAGTGCGAACGCAGCCGGCCTAAATCAGGCTTAATACCTTCAGTCGAACTCACCCTGCATACGACCCACTTTTTTGCATGTGCACTATTACTTATTGTGTTTATTGGAGTCCCTGCAAATCTCATTCATAGTGTGCGTGAAAAATGAGAAAGTGAGCCGTACCCACAGTTTTTGCGTTAAACGGTTTAGAGGCATAGGGAAAAAGTAAGTGAAACATGGACACATTTGAATACGAACGATAATTGTACTAGGGCATATCTCCCTTTGATCAGAGTTAGCCCATTTGGGAGACCGCTAGACTTGAAAGCGTGAGGTCGCGGGTCAAACCCCAAGCCCGTACCAATGAGCTCTTTAGAGCTTATGTACGGATTTTCATACCACTGGCTTTTCAGTGAAGGAAAACATCGCGAGGAAACCTGCATACGTACGGAGAAGGAATTCAATGGCGTATGTGAATCCACCAACCCGCACTGGGTCAACATGGTAGATATGGCCCAATCACCCTTTCAGGGGTAGGCTAAAAGTCCAGCAGTAGACTGTTAAAAGGCTGATTATGATGATTATGATATCTCCTTTGTTTGTCTGATCTGAGGCTACAGCCGCATCAGTAGGTATTTCTTTAAAAGCATCCAGTCAGATGCACTTATCACAGACAATAGCTCAAAGACATTGATGTGTCTAATTTATCTACTAAAGTTCTAATGCAGTACCTTTTCGCAGCAAAATAAAGCAAAATTTCCTAAGAAGTCATGACATTTTAAACAAAAAATTTGTTACGGTAAGGTTTTGGGGTGCTTAATAAATTGTTTAGTTGTTGGACCCATCGCACCAGACGCCTACAAACAATAAATTAATGCTAATTAAACAAAATGTAACCTTGGAGCGTACATCTAATCCGGCATTGTTGCACAATGTTCACTTAACGTGTTTAATGCTGGGATGTTCCTTTTGTTACTTGTACTAATATGTATTCTGTGTTTTTGTTTTAAGTTAATAATGCAAAAATTGGCCAAGTAGTCTCATTGACTGATAAGTATTAGTATTATTTATGGTCTAGAGAAAAGAATTCGCCTGTATTGTGTAGAGAATTGTGTGGTGAGGTTCTACATTGAAGATGGAGGAATTCCACGTCAAAGATAATAAACACGTCCACTCAGTACACTAGTTTTATTACCTAAATAACAAAATACTACAATCATAAGTATAGGCAATATGCTGACTTAGACTATGACCTAATTAATGCTACATACACACACTACACGTTAGTCCGTAAATAATTCTATCTCCCTTGGAATCAGGGTCAGATTAAATACTCTGAAATATTACCTACTTTAGACTCACTTCAAGTTCGGTTACGTCATGTGAATTCGACAATTTCGAAAGTAATTCTCTCTCATTCTCTGTGTCCGTTTGTTAGCTTTTACGTGGTTTTTTTTCTTTCTATACACCCCCAACACAAGCTTGTGTTGGACATTGTCAAGCTGAACATGTTGCTTACGCAGTTTTCTGTTATGTTACTTTAAACATATATCTACAAAACATCGCACACCAGTGGCCGTGTTGCTCTCAGTTTAAGCCGATCTAAATACAAATAGATGGCATTAGTGTGCGTGAAAAATACTGAAAATTGTATATCCTGAAAAATGCGGAAAACTATTTACCCATTATCTAAAACGTTGTTATTAAATCAACCATTTCATTCCAAAAGGTTTATTGTAACACGTGACTGATCAAACTCCTTAGATAGTCATTGATCCTTAGTCATAAGAAACCGAATCGTGTTTTGTGTCCAAAGTGAGTATGTTTCGCAAACAATTGTTCGTCGCAAAGAGGTATTCACTGTAGAGGACAGTTGTGAAAAGATTCGGTCCTCATTAACATACAGGATATTGTACATTACATCCTTGAACTAGAAATGTGTTGAATTTGGGTTACTAGATACACACCTCTACCAAGCAGTAGTGTGCAAACATTACTGTCTTTTTCTTCTTTTTTATAATAGGCTTGCTCTTGACCTTCACCTCGCTTGATGTTAAGCGATGATGCGGTGTACGATGGGGCACGCTTGGCTAGAAGAAACCAATGCACTCGCGATTTGAAGACACCCATATTGTAACTATTGGGAAACACCTATTTAGGTAGCGTATTCCACAGACTAGCAGTTTACATCGCAAAGTTGAAGTCGCAAGTTTAAATTATTAAAAAGCCAAAAAGTAAAATCGAAAGGGGGGTTACAACAAACGTATTTTTTTACGTATTTTTGTATTAGCTCTAATGTAAAAACGGTAATACTTACAAGCGTCATACTTGGAATGATTATAGTGCCAAATTTAAAATATCATCATCATTATCATCATCAGCAAATAAATAATATAACAACAAATAATAAATAATAGCCAAGTGTATGTAGGTGATAAGTTTCTGTTCATTACCAAGTTATAAGTGGTAATTTTGTAATTGAATTTTGTGGTGGTACGGAACTCTCAGTGCGGGAGCCCGACTCGCATTTGTCCGGTTTATTTATTTTTACTTGCATTGAACAAAGCTAAAGACACGAGTCGCACGTAGCCTTGCCCAGCAGTCTGTGGCCGACTTTAGTCCAAAGAGACTTGTTAATCAACCATACCATCAAAGTTTTAGTAATAAAACCCAATTTTTTAGATCTTGATTATGCTCATTGCCACCCAGAATCACAATTTAACAATTACGTGAGTAGTTCTATTAATTGTCTTAACTATGTTTAACTTAATTTGGCTTATTCAACGTATTCATTTTATGATTGCGGTCGAATTTACTTACTGTACTGCTGTAAACAAGGTTATAATTAGTTGTGGATCAAATGTGCGACACTGACAATGTAGGTATGATTTAAGTAAGATGAGGTAATAAAAGGCTCCTCATAATTATTATCATCCTATCAAGTAGGAACACAGGCTTTCTCTCAGACGATGGGCCTTAATCCACCATGCTGGCCTAGTGCATGTGGGTGAATTGGGTTGAATTGAATCACTGGTTTTGAGCGATGGCATTAAAACTACCTCTATATAGCCTAGGCCTATCTAGCTCTCGTGACGATGGCTTACTGCTAGTGGCGTAGCTCAATTACCAGATCAATAATGAAGAATAATAAAGCAAAAAGTAAATATCCCGTAAATAATCATATAACTCTAGTGAACAACCGTGATAGTTTAAAACAGTGTTTTAATAATAAAGCAACACTAAATATGGCCTGTTTTTGGATGCGTGACCACGAGTGGCATTTAATACTACCAGTTTATGGATGGTTACATTGTAATTCCTGGTTTTGTCCTAGAACAACGTTCGTTCAGCCGTGTTATCCAAAAACCATAGCTTTCAGATTGCGGATTTCATTTTATCCAAAGAAATCATGCTGCAGCCATTTCCATCATCATCATCATTTCAGCCATAGGACGTCCACTGCTGGACATAGGCCTCCCCATCGATCTCCAAAAGGGCCGGTTGGAAGCGGCCTGCATCCAGCATTTCCCTGCTGTCTCTTTTAGATCGTCCGTCCATCTTGTGGGGTGGACGTCCTACGCTGCGCTTACCAGTCCGTGGTCTCCATTCCAGAACCATTCGGCCCCATCGGCCATCTGTTCTGCGTGTTCTGTTCTATGCCATGTGGGTGTGTCTACTGCCACTTCAAGTTGCTAATCCGGTGGGCTATGTCGGTGACTTTCGATCGTCTACGGATCTCCTCATTTCTGATTTGATTTCGTAGAGAAACCCCGAGCAATGTCCTCTTCTTAGCTCGTTGTGCGACTTTGAGCGTTTATGAGGCCCATAGTGAGCGACCACGTTTCAGTGCAGCCATTTTAACTTCACAATATTATTAGTTCACTGAACATTTTGCAACCGTGATTCATATCAATTATCTTCGCCGAATCGCGTTACAGGAAATTAGCTAGATAATCGCAATTAATTGTAACACTAATCAGCACAATATCTGCTTACAGACGTGTAACCAGAAAGCAATCTTGCCTTGAGAATTCTGATTTCTATTTTTTCACAGAGCGCAGGGCGTTTGCCCAACACCCAGACCTAGTGTAGAAACTAGCGTAGTTTTGCAATGTAGTAAATGAACGTGATTCGTTGTAAATCACATTACATTGCGGCCTGAGTAGTTATTAATCAGGGTGGAGATAAGTAAGAGCGTCGAAGTATGTTAAACAATTTAAAGGCATTGTGCGGTCGGCGAATGCTCGCGCTCAGTACGCTATCGCTAAGAAGTGCACTCGATCAGGAGAAGACAATGCCTCCGTGGGAAGCTCCCACGTGCTTTGAAGCTAGTGGGTAATTAGCCGTTGGCCAACAATTTGCACCTTGTGACAGTCTAGAGCTATGCACATTATTAACAATTAGGTAGAGCCTTTTAAGGATTTGACTTACAAATAACTTGACTTCTAATAACTTCTTGTTTATTTATCCTTCCGGTGGAATTCCATCGTTAAATTTATTTCCTAGCAACTCTAAAACACACAGAAGTTCAAATAAAGACGTTAAAAAAACATTAGAATAAGGACAGAAGTTATAAAGATAGCAACAAAATAAAAAGTAATTAGCCCGTTCGGTAGGTATCGTTAAAGGCAAGTATTGTGATGATACCACAACATGAGAGATGGTAGCAATTTTCGTAAGCTTGCTTAGCAAGTTACTGATCGAAACTTAGAAGATCTGCCAAGCATCTAAAGGTAAAACACAACAATTTTATCTGCCTGCATAGCATACTCACCATTTCAGGAGTGCCTACATGTACTATCGACTACGTCATTAGTTGAGGGCGCAATCACGGTCCAGAGCTGTTATGCAAAACAAAAAAAAAATTAAGATTATTCCTGAGTTAGAGTAAAAAAAACTGATTGTGCATTATGTTTTTAACAACATTGCAAATAGTATCAAGCAATCTTCATGTTGATATTTTAGAGGGTGGCAGAGGAGATCGAAAAAAAATATATCTTGATCTTTTCCGCCAAAATAACTTTAAAACGGTTGCAATGTTTGCTATGATCGGAGTTTATTTACACGATAGGATATTCGCCGAGGTCCACAGTCACAGACATAGCTGTTGATTTGCAAGCTGAAGTGGCAATGGGTAGGCCACATCGCACCAAGAACCGATAACCAATGCGGAAGAAATTTAATTAAGTGGAAACCAGAAACAGGAAAACGCAGCGTAGGTAGGCCTCCCACTAGATGGGCCAACGGCATCGTGAGAGTCGCGGCCATCCAATGGATGCAGACGGCAGGCTGTCATTCAGTGTAGAGTTCTAAGGGTGAGGCGCACCTATGTTCAGCAGTGGACGTCATATTCATATTCATATTCATTTATTTCAGCATTCCACAATGTTTCTTAGGTGGTAGAAAAATATTTCAGTTACAATTGTGGACCCCGTCGGGCACAGCTAAATGATATGGAAGAGAGAAGGACACCAATATATACTAAAAAATATTTTTATCTGTTAAGTATTCGTCAATGGAATAATAAGATCTATTTATCAGGAAGTGTTTCAATGATTTATAGAAGTGTCGGTCTCTTGTTTCATTTTTGATTGAGTTTGGTAATTTATTATATATTTTGATGGCCATCACGAAGGGACTGGTTGAGTGGAGTGTGAGGTGTGAAACTGGTAAAATCAATCTATTTCCGTATCTTAGGGTTGTGTGCGTCTTCTGGCTGATGATGGTGAATTATATTCTAAAGGGAACCAATAGTTTTCCAATCGTAATTTTATTTCTGCTTAACGTATTTGTATCTTTTAAAATGTAAAAATGTGCGAAAGAGATAGCTCTAATCGTTTAACGCAGCCTTAACATAATCTGTTGTGGTCAAACTTCTTGCTTAATTATCTTTACTTCCCAAAAGGAAGCGATTAAGTTGTATGCTAAGCTATATAGGTTCAATTCTGGCCTTTAAATACTAACCATAAAAGTCACTGCAGCTTGTTATAAAATTATCGATTAGCACGCTCATAAAACATTTCACTTTTATAATCGGGCTGTGGTTACGCAAACACCTGACAATAAATTTGGTTACTAGCTCTATTACCAGCCTAACCAATTTATTATTTCCCAACCACTACCAACTATTGTGAGGTGATCATAACTACGACAATCTCTGGGGAATTAACGTTTCGATACATTTTATTGGTCACTAAACTAATTCTGACCGTAAAATTAGTCAATTAGTCACTGTTGCGTACATTTTTGATAGGTATCAATGTTTAATGTATAACAATGTAATGTTGTGGATAATATGCTGTGGAGGTCCGGCCTAAGAATAGACCTCCCCCTTCTCTTCCCGTGGGTGCCGTAGAAGTCGGCTAAGGGATCAACCAGAAGACGGGCAGCAGCGTCTTCTGAGTATAAAAACACCGACTGCGCTCGCCAACCCGCCTGCCAAGCGTGGCGAGTATTGGCAATCCCCCCCCATTATATGATGAATACAAAAAGGACCAGGCCCCCAGTCCCCGGCAGCCCCGCTATTCCTGGCTACGGTAGCGGTCATGGTAACGGCGGGGCCAGGGGTGCTAAGAATCCCCGGCAGACGCTCGGCTACCAACCCCAACGACGACGACTGGCCCTGGTAACACACAACATACGCACCATGAGGACTGATGAGAAGATTGTTGAGCTGGAAGAAGAAATGGGTAGGGTACGTTGGGATATCTTGGGTTTATCCGAAGTCCGTAGAGAGGGCGAGGACACGATAACCCTGAAATCCGGTAACCTACTCTACTACCGGGAGGGCGACCAACAGTCCCAAGGTGGTGTCGGCTTTCTCATCCACAAGTCCCTCATTAACAACATTATCACCATCGACAGTGTTTCGAGCAGGGTTGTATACCTAATACTCAGAATATCCAAGAGATATTCGTTGAAGGTCATTCAGGTATACGCACCGACCTCGTCACACCCAGATGATGAAGTGGAGGTTATGTATGAGGACATTAGTAGAGCCATACATACGTCCGAGACCCACTTCACTGTTGTTATGGGGGACTTTAACGCGAAGTTGGGCAAGAGAAGTGATGATGAGTTGAAAGTGGGGAAATTTGGCTGTGGGCAACGGAACCCTAGGGGACAGAGGCTGGCCGACTTTCTGGAGAAAGAGGGACTTTTTATGATGAACTCTTTCTTTCAGAAGCCGCCTCACAGGAAATGGACCTGGATGAGCCCCGATGGTTCTACGAGAAATGAGATAGACTTCATTATGACCACCAAGAGACAAATATTCAATGATGTCTCTGTGATTCACAGGGTGAAAACCGGTAGTGATCACCGAATAGTAAGAGGCACATTGAATATTAACGTTAAAATTGAGAGGTCCCGCCTAATGAAGTCCACGCTCCGACCGAACCATGCCCATATTCAAAACCCTGAGAGCTTTCAACTCGAGCTGTCTAATCGCTTTGATTGCCTGGAGAACTTTGCTTCCGTGGATGAGATTAATAACAGGTTAGTGGAAACTGTCCATGCGGTAGGTTCTAAGTTTTTTAGACCTGGCCGGCGCACAGATAGACCTCAAAAATTATCCGACCATACCCGTAACCTCATGGCTGATCGACGCTCGTTACAACTACAATGTTCCGATGACGCTGACTCATATAGGCAGCTCAATAGACAAATTTGGAAGTCATTGCGGCACGACATACGTACCTTTAATACGAACAGTATTAAAGAGACGATTGAGCAAAACAAAGGCTCCAAAGTGTTTGCAAGAGACATGTCTATTGGGCAAAGCCAGCTGACAAAGCTGAAGAGGGAAGATGGTAGTGTAGCGTCGACCAAAGCCGAGGTATTAGGGGAAATCGAAAGGTTCTATGGACAGTTATACACTTCGGTTGCTAAACCTGTGAGCAGCTCGGCCAAAGACCCAAGAGCCAAGCTGAGCCGACACTATACTGAAGATATCCCGGACATCAGCCTGTACGAGATTAGGATGGCCCTGAAACAGCTCAAGAACAACAAGGCGCCGGGGGACGATGGAATCACATCAGAGCTTCTGAAAGCGGGTGGAACACCGGTACTCAGAGTCCTTCAGAAGCTCTTTAATTCTGTCTTACTCGAAGGTATAACGCCAGAAGCATGGAACAGAGGCGTGGTGGTGCTGTTCTTTAAGAAAGGTGACAAAACCTTGCTGAAGAACTACAGACCCATCTCGCTTCTGAGCCATGTTTATAAGCTGTTTTCGAGGGTCATCACGAATCGTCTCGATCGCAGGTTCGATGACTTCCAGCCTATCGAACAAGCCGGTTTCCGAAAAGGCTATAGTACCATAGACCACATCCACACGCTACGCCAAGTTATACAGAAGACCGAAGAATATAACTTGCCACTATGTTTAGCGTTTGTGGACTATGAGAAAGCCTTTGATTCGGTCGAGACATGGGCGGTGCTCGAGTCTCTCCAGCGATGCCGTATTGACTATCGGTATGTCGAAGTGTTGAAGTGTTTGTACAATAACGCCACCATGTCGGTCCGAGTACAGGAGCAGAGTTCGAAGGCAATTCCATTGCGAAGAGGCGTGAGACAGGGAGACGTTATCTCTCCGAAACTGTTCACTGCCACAATGGAAGATGCTTTCAAGCTCCTGGAATGGCAAGGACTCGGCATCAACATCAACGGCGAGTACATCACTCACCTTCGGTTTGCCGACGATATTGTGGTCATGGCAGAATCGATGGAAGATCTCAGCATGATGCTCGAAGGCCTCAATCGAGTCTCCCAACAGGTGGGCCTTAAAATGAACATGGACAAGACAAAGGTTATGTCAAATATCCATGTTGTGCCCACCCCAGTATCAGTTGGGAACTCAGTTCTTGAAGCTGTTGACGCGTACGTCTACCTAGGACAAACCGTCGAACTAGGTAGGTCCAACTTCAAGAAAGAGGTCAATCGGCGAATCCAACTCGGCTGGGCAGCGTTCGGTAAACTACGCAACGTCTTCTCGTCCAAAATACCTCAGTGCCTTAAGACGAAAGTCTTCGACCAGTGTGTGTTACCAGTGATGACATACGGCACTGAAACGTGGTCTCTCACTATGGGCCTCATAAGCAAGCTCAAAGTCGCACAACGAGCTATGGAGAGGGCTATGCTCGGGGTTTCTCTACGAGATCGAATCCGAAATGAGGAGATCCGTAGACGAACGAAAGTCACCGACATAGCCCACCGGATTAGTAAGTTGAAATGGCAGTGGGCAGGGCACATATCACGCAGAACAGATGGCCGATGGGGCCGAAAGGTTCTGGAATGGAGACCACGGACTGGCAAGCGCAGCGTAGGACGTCCACCCACAAGATGGACAGACGACCTAAAAGAGACCGCAGGGAAACGCTGGATGCAGGCCGCTTCCAACCGGCCCTTTTGGAGATCGATGGGGGAGGCCTATGTCCAGCAGTGGACGTCCTACGGCTGAAATGATGATGATGATGAATGTAATGTTATAATTTATTATTCTCTTATACGAGTATGACTTATGTAGGTATAACTATGCAACGTCTTATACAGGGTTACGCATATAGACTGTACTAAGCCAAAAGGAGGTCATTATACTCATCATTATAAACAATTATATACTAGTTATATACTATGTGACCAAACCTGAAGTCGCGAAAAAAATATCAGCTGTTCGATAGAAAACGGTCATTGATACTCTACAAAATGTATGGAATGCTGTTTTTTCCTCGTGATTTCATGGTTAGTAAAAGTAAAAACTTAGTAAAAGTTGTTTATAATGATGAGGACAATGACCTCCTTTCGGCTTTCAGTCTATATGCGTAACCTTGTTCTCTTCTATTGTTCTCATATATTTATGCTAATGTCATTCGGTGACTAGGGGGTGTTGCATTTAGGACGCTTAAAACACACCCTATGAATATGCACAAAAGTACTCTGTGCAATAGTGTAGAGCAGAGACCCTCAAAGTAGCGATTCACTTAATAAAATCACCCGATGATAAAAACCAAATATATTGATGTAAAAATACCCATGGATTTTCACATAACATAATATTATGAAATATGACAGATATTAGTACTCATTTTAAACTTTTCCTTACACACCATGATTTTTTTCACAACAATATAGTTTATTTGTATAATCATTCATTCAGTTTACAGAACATTATGCCTGTCGCTAGATTTATGCACTATACCTTACGTAGGTATATATATATAAGTATACGTAGGCAGGCCATTTATGGATGAACGTAAAAATGTGGGCCGAGGCGTTAGGCAAGACCAGCATACGCGAGTTTATAGTTTATATTTTTTTTTAAATTATTATATTTTTAAAAAAATATGAGGTAAATTGCAAGGTTTGGGAACCATATTTCGAACAAATACATTTCCAGATGACTATAACGTATAGAGGCTGCTTACTATGAATTATATTATGAGCCTATCATGATACACCATATAAAATATAATCTCAGTGCATTCGCCTTTTTTAGTGGAAAAAAGTTGTCAAACCTCTTTTAACATTGTATGAATGTTGTAGGCACATGTCTTTGATTTACGTACAAGAGATTAGAGGAAACAAAAATTGTGCCAATTATCTACTTTAGAAAAGGTTAAAACCTTAAATTTAAATTTTGGCCGAAGTGTGTTCTTCAATTAATATGTAAGTAGAAACTATACTGAAAGTTTGGAAACTCTACCTTTGTTTCCCGTACGCTACACATTAAAATGCAATTAACCGGACATAAGTGAATAGAGCTGCAAACATTAAATTAAATGTTCTATGACACTGATATATTTTGTATGTTTTGCATTATTCATTAGGCAAATTAACATGTCGCTTATACTAAATAATTCATCAACGGTTGAGCCTATGACGAAGTGTACCTGCAAGAAACTATCGACATAATCGTTACCGATTATGGATCATTATCTTCTCGTATTTGCCGATAAGTACACCTGTCACGACCATCACCGTCGGAAATCACGATCGGAATTATTGGATAGTGCGCAATCCAATTTCATCTCGCCTACATCGCGTACAATGCAATTTACCAGGTATTCTTGGTTTCAACACGCGTGCATTTCCACACCCCATTTTCATCTCCGCGAACCGCACGACGAGTCTATCTGTCGACATAATGAAACTATCGACACGAATTGACGCATTCGTCGCGAACGACTGACGAGGAAAGCGACTCGGTTTTGCGAAACGATCTCGTCCCGAACCTGCCCATCGCATATTCCTCACAGTCGAGTCCGCGGTTTCCGAGTATCAAATTTATTTTTATGTATATTTTTATTGTTTGCCGTGAGGATTGTCGCCTCCTTAGGGGCTGTTTGTATGCGGACCGAGAAGAATTACGTGTGCGACGGAGCGGATCCACTTTAGAAGAAGCGATAAAACAATTTGTTTAGAAAATGTGCCGTATTATGCGGCCGCATACGGCTCGAGAGGAACTAAATCTGTATACTAGCGTAGTTCTGTGTTTATTTTATCGCCGAACGTGTCCTCCGAGTGCGCTAACGGTTCGCGGGGCGCAGATAAAAATGCATTTTCTCACATGAAATTTAATATCTAAGTCGAGAGCGACGCCGCGTGCTTATTTCAGTGCAGTGGGCGCGCTCTGAATGCAGACGCAACTTTTTTTGGTATTCAGCGTCAGCGTCGGTTTGCCGTGAATGCACGGTTGATTGTATAATTTTGTTAAGTTAATCTCGGTGCGAATCGCGCGGAGTCTGCCAGTTTTCAATTTTACATTTGAATGCCATGAGCGTTGTTTTCACGTAAATTGTGTTAATTCTGGCTTCCCCGCGCGCACTGTGGTAACGCTGTATGCTAGGCATAGTACGGGAGGCCCTGTGGTGGTGCGTTGCGATTACTCAATAAATATTCCGTAATCCGTAAGTAATTAACGCGTGAATGCTGATGAATTTTAAGCAGAGCATTGTTTTATCAGGTGGATAAGCGAAATCAAAGACTTCTTAGGTAAACAATATCTAATAGTTTTACGAAATATGCATCTGTCTACTGATTTAATTGTATCGACCTAATCGAATATTTTGTAAACAAATAAAAAAAAAAAAAAAATTTTATTGTATCGACCTTAGTCAAAAAGTCCAGGTTATTATTTGATGAGAAACTTTCGTTTCATAAAAAGTCAAAATAAATAATTCTCTATTTAATAAAACTAATTCAAAATTTGTAATCGCTCGAACAAAATTTTTGATATTGCCAAATCAATTCAACTCGAACAAAATTATTTGTATTATTGGTACAGCTGGTTAAAAAACTGCTAACTCAAATTTGATGAAATTTTTGTCGGACTCTTGAATCATACAGAAACAAGATTGAAATGAGAACTACTGAAGTCAGTTAAAAAGTAATTTTATATTGTTTATGACATTTGTTGTAGTTTCTCGCTTTCAGATCACCCCCTCAATATTTCGGAGAGCATTTGAATCCTAACCGTCTTACCACAAAAGATTTAAGAACGCTTTAGACATGTGTTTAGCAATTGTTTCACTGCGAAAAATATGCTAAACACTTGTCTAAAGCGTGCTTAAATCTTTTGTGGTAAGACGGTTAGAGTCGACATTTCTGCGAATGTACAGTTCTGCAGTCACATTGCCAATTAAGGCCAAGCTTACCTTATACCTTATTATTTATTGACATATACTCATCACACTAATAGCAACACCAAGGCATATTTATTTATTTATTGATAGAGATACGCCAACAGTGAACATATTACACATTCTTAAAAAATACAAAATAATTATACATACATAGATCTGATATGAACACCTTTTACAGGCGTATACAACATTCGCCAAAAAAGTGGTTAGACACTAAAAACTATATAATCTAATAACAAAATTATATAATATTCTTAATATTATTTGTCTCTAGTTAGAGACTTTACTATTTTGTTTTTAAAAACATATAAAGAATCATTAAATACATCCAGATCACTCAAGGAAACGTTAAATTCGTTATAGGTGCGACATAATCTGTGTGTAGGGGAGTTAAGTGCCAAATTGGTTCTAGCAGCTTGCCGCCAACCTAGAATTCGAGAAATTCTGTGCCTAGGATAGTGGTATGGAACCTTTAGAGAGATTTCTTTTAAAATAGATGGACAGTCAATAAATGCATGGATCACTTTATGAAGAAACGTTAGATCGCGGATTTTTCGCCTGTCTCGCAAGGTATGCATTTTAAAATAACATAGACGACTTTCATAAGGACTTCTGTGGGAAATGCCTTGGCTGGAGAAAGCCAATGATCTCGTAAAAGCACGCTGGACGCCTTCGATGCGCTGAGAATGCACTGCATAAAAAGGATTCCATGCTATGCTCCCGTATTCCAGACAGCTGCGTACCATTGAGTTGTAGAGTATAATTTTCGTGAGAGGAGATCTAAAACTTTTAGTGTTACGCCTAATAAAGCCAAGTAGCTGTGCTGCCTTTTTTACGGTTACGTCAATATGGGTCTTAAAAGAAAGCTGGCTATCAATAATTACTCCTAAGTCTCGTATTTCACTCACCTCCTGAAGAGTAGCTCCATTTAACATGTATTTAGTATCAATAGGTAATTTCTTACGAGTGTATTTAATATAAAAACATTTTTGAGCATTGAGATGCATTCTATTTTCATCACACCATACTTTTATACCGTTAATATCGCTCTGTATAAGATGGCCGTCGGTAGCAGTATTTATTGATCTATATATTTTAAGGTCGTCCGCGAATATTTTAAAATTACAATGTTTAATATGAGAAGTGATGTCGTTAATAAATATCGAGAAGAGTATGGGTCCCAGGTGCGATCCCTGTGGTACCCCAGACTCAGCAAGAAACGAATCAGACTCGAAACCGTTAATGAAGACCACTTGCTGCCTTCTCCAGAGATAAGATTGAAACCATTTTAAAAATGATCCGTAAACACCGACCCGTTCCAACTTTACTAATAACAGTGGATGACTGACTTTGTCAAAAGCGCTGCTAAAGTCGGTATACACGGCATCGACCTGGCGCCCCTGATCCAATTCCTGAGATAACTCGGACACAAAGGCGGCCAAGTTAGTCTCAACCGAACGGCCTTTTTTAAATCCATGTTGATGCTCAGACAGAAGGTGACTGACGTGACGAGATATTATGGGACATATTAGAGCTTCAAATAATTTAGAAAAACACGACAAAATGGAAATCGGCCTGTAATTATTAATGTCATCCGCCATTCCCTTTTTGTGCAACGGTATAATCTTGGCTTTTTTCCATTCGTCAGGGAATTCCCCAACATATAAAGAACGATTCATAATTAAAGTCAACGGCAGAGCCAAGGCAGAGCCGCAACGTTTAACAAGTAATGGTGGGACTCCATCGGGACCTGGACCTTTGAGGACATCTAATTGTTTAATCTTTTTTAGGACTTCACGCTCTGTAAATCTTACGATGCCTATACAATTATGTTGATGAGCGTTGAGAGGAATGACATCATTGGAACCATTCTGCGCATAGCTATGAGACGTAAATGCTTTTGAAAAGTTTGTAGCAAAAAGATCGGCTATTTTCTGACCAGAGTCAGCAATTTTATCACTCAAATGCATCTCGGCGGGAAATGAAGAGCGTTCCTTACGTTTATCTTTTACATACCTCCAGAAGTCCCTAGGATTTTTCGCTATACCATCCTCGGTTTTCTTCACGTATTTGGAATACAAAGTATCATATAACCTATGTGCACGCTCTCTCAAAATATTGAATTCGAAAAGATCACGGGGATTTTTATATTTATGGTATTTTATTCTTAATTTATTTTTCTCAGCAAGTAATCTAACTAGTTTTTTGTTAAACCAAGGTGGGAATCGTTTCTTGTTAAATTTGTGTCTTGGAACATATTCATCAATTAAACTCTTAATAATGCTGTAAAATTTAGAAGTCATTTCATTTACCGATGCACACTCATTTAAAACTACATTCCAGTCAGTATTATTAAGTTTCGACGCAATACTGTCAAAGTCAGCTCGATAATAATTTAATTCAGGAGACACCTGAGGACGGAGATATTTTGGTTCGCTATTAAGCAAGGTGCACAACATGGGGGGGTGTTTAGGGTCGAGTTTACTTATGTGATCTAGTGGTTCTGTCAAGGAAATAACACTTAATGTGCTAATGGCAAGATCTAATGTTCTGTCATCTTCATTACACAAATCGCTAAACTGAAACATATTAGAAATGGAAACAAAGTCTACCAATGCGTTTCCCAAAGAATTTCCGTAGTTAGAAGGTTTTGTGAAATTGTCACATTTGGTCCACTTTATAAAAGGTAAATTAAAATCCCCAACTATGACAACCTCATCGACCTGATTTATATAATTAATAGCGTTATCCAGGAATGCACTCAAAACATCTAATTTGGCTGGAGAAGGGATATAAACTACACAAATCGCAACTTTTTTAATTTTATTCCCGATTTTCATCTGCACAACGACCCAAATATCCTCAGAACTGGATTCCCAATTTTGCATCCGACTAGATTCAAACTTGCGTGATACCGCTAACATCACTCCTCCACCATCACGCTTAGTAGTAGAAGAACCAGAGCACAAACGATCACGCCGATAAACAACATAGCGAGAATCGACAATTTCACTACTGTGCACGGTCTTATTAAGCCAAGTTTCAGAGAAGGCTAATAAATCATAAGAATTCTGAAGAATATTGCTGAAAATCGTATTTGTCTTTGTTCTCATACCACGTACATTTTGGTAATAAAGAGTAGCCATTTTTATATATTAAAACACCAGAAACACTGCTGAGTGGAAATATAACTATATATGCAGGCATATGAAGAGTCAACAAAATAATAGTCAATTCAATTAGTTGCAACTGAATCAAATAACTAAACCACTTGATTCATGCTGAAATCTACCTGAATAAATAATTTATCCCAAAGGTATCGAGTCGCAGTTAACTGCAACCAGTGAAAATGTTTTCCAATAAACGCAACTCTGGCTCGATCATGTAAATATCTAGGCAGTATCTAAACTCACGCATTAGGGAAACAAACCAATTTTTGAACAATTTTAATTTGATTTATTTAGCCAAATTACAACTATCATTACAGGAATTTCCTTATTCAACATTATAATATAAAGACATTAAATAATTTTTGAAACATTTTTTTTTCTCATTCTTTGACATCGACGTTTTGAATTCTGCAACTGATCAGACAAATAAATCTATTTTCTTGGCAACTGGATTTAATTATATGCAAATCAAGGAAAATATATCAAAGGCGACTTAGCCATTAAATGAGACTTCGCACAGGACACCAAAGATGCGAAAAGATGTGGCCGTGCCACCGGCGCGCCGGTGCCGCGTCACATAACCGTCTTGCACACCACAGCCCCATCACCAGCAAAATGTCTAAATTAGATAATTATACTGTCTCGTAATAATATAAATACTCTCATTATATAATTATATACCAAATCGCTTCTAGTTTCCAATTTGTTGTATTCAACCATACACAAAATGAATGGAAAGTCCATAGATATAATTCTACTAAGGAGTGAAAATTCTATGGCTCATTTTGCTCACTCGTCTTGAATAAGGTGTGTGGTTGAAACTATTATATAGTCAGAGTAACCGGCTTCATCTTGTGTGAATAGTTTCCTTACAAAATAAACCAAATCAGAGGCCAGTAAAATCATAAAATTTTATACACCAAACGGTTTTTAAAGCAATTTAAGTAACTGCAAGTTTATGGCTAAGAGTACCTTGTACAGAACTTGGCTACTACATTGCACGTGTTTGGAAGTCCTTTTGAACTGAATCTCGGGAACTGAATTGAAAGCAATCAGGCGGTGCTTAACGTTGGCAGTAATTTCTTTGGCTTCCTCCTCGATACTAGCATTACGTGTTACGTTTATAATTTTAATGGTTCAATGTGCAAAGTAGTTCGTATTCTTGTAGAAATATATGAAACAGCTGTTATTTTTATCACAAGAAAGTCATACAAAACATTCTCGTTATGTAATTTTAAATGAAATATATCAATTGTTTTTCTTCTTTTTCAGGTAAGAATTTGGGAAATAAGTAAGGAGCAAACAGCGGTAGATTTATATATTTACATCCATATAAAATATAAACCTTAGAATAACTACTCAGAGAAGGTAAGTTTCCAAACAACGCCTTCTCAAAACGTAAGCTACAAAAAGCTTTCGCTTTGTAGCTTACGTTTCGATTGGTATTTTAAACGATTTAAGCAAGAAAATTAATGGATTACCTGTGGAATGTCACACCATAACTCTTATGCTGCTTTTCTGATTTGTTGTGGCACGATTTCACCGCGCAAATTATCATAGTAAATTTTTTTTTTATTTTTTGGAGCCGTATATGACACCATTTGAATAACTTAAATTTTGCGAATGTACTTGGTTTCTTTATGTAGTTATTCTAAGATATAAACATGTTTTATTTTTTGGAAAAAAAATACAATACAAAGGTAAGTAAAATATTAATCAAAAAAAGGAAATTGAACCAGAATTTATTATATTTTTTTAACACAAACCAGCTCTAGCTTAGCAAAATGCCCGTCGTGAACAACCGCCGGCAAAGATGTACCAAGGACTTCACCATTTGATTTGATACCAGTTAAATAAATGTCTGTTGTTTTTATTTCGTGCGAAATAAACAATTAGAAATAACCTGAAATTAAAACTGACAGACCTCGCATTTTTTTTGCTGAATAGACCAAACATTTGTAGCCATTTATCGAGCTCATTTCTTCTTTGAGGGCTCGACTGAGTGCCAAATTTCATTCAACTTTGATCCACCAAAAAAGTTGTGGAACTGTCATCAGTTGACAACAGGCGAGGCGGCGGTCAAACGCAAGAATATTTAAACAAAAAAAATGTGTGAAAAATTTGCGCTTACCACCTTTTTTTAAAAATATTCTAACATATATAACTTCGAAACTCTGCAACGAGCCGGAGACGTAATAAAACTCTCCTTTTGTACTTTGCTGATGCAGCGCAATTACTTCACACAGCTGATATCGTTAGCTTCAGGCGACATTCTGAAAGAACTCTGTGATCCAATCGCAATGAGATAGGGCAAGGTCTTTGTGAGACTTGAACTGAGCGTGCATTTATTAGATCGTCTTGTGAGTGAAAAAAAAATCCTTGAAAAGTTCCACAGAATTGCTTTTAATTAAGAATGAAAATTTACAGAAACTTAACAAAAGAATTAGAAATTTTCGATTATGTTAACTAAATGTTTAATGTTATAATAAAATGAACACTATGTTAATCTCATTATTCCACCAAAATTACATTGCACAAATTAGGTGCATAAAAAATAACTGGTCCGTCCACAGTTTTTTTTATTTTATTTATTTTTGAAATTAGAACGACTGTCAAGGCATTTTTGTAAGAAATTTGTTGTAGCCAGTTGCACCCATATAAATGAAACGTCAGTCATTCGAAATCAGTTATCAACTGTGATGCGCAGTTCGATGCGTTGATCTAAATAAGAATGTTCAATCAAGGTTAACTCATAATGCCTGGCGACAGATTTTCCTTCTCATTTCCGTTTTATTTACTTCTCTTTTCTGTGGGTCCGTCTTTGGAAGACCGAATCTTTAGAAATATTCAATTGAATTCATTTTTTCGGGTCTTGGGTATAACTAATATACACTCAACGACGCCGTTTACAGGATAAAAATCACAATTTAAAATTAACATGACACAATTATTGTACAAATTATACAAATTAAACTTTTAGTTAACCATGCTGTCATCCAAACTAAACGTGTATGCAAAATTTCAGCCCAATCCGTTACAGAATTTAATTTAAGATTTTGGTGTTTTTAATTTGTTGCTGTTTTTTGTTTTAATGTTTGCAGTTGCTAGATTTAACCCAAACTAACAATGCATGTTAAATAAAAGCATGTAAAATAGGTAATTTTATTCCTTGTTCCGCCGGTATTTGTTTATAAAACAAATATCAACAACAAACATATATAACAAATATCTATACATGCTATCTCAAACAAATAATTTAATAGATACCGTCAAAAAGCAGTGGTGTGTAAATAGTGTAAATACTGCTATTTAACGTCAACATTATAGACACCTTAGTTAGCTAATTGAGTTTGTTTTTTTTCGTGTGCCCCACAGAAAATACAAAAAAATATAATTTTCTGTGGTGTGTCCTGTACTTTTCCACCGCAATTCTTTTATTGTAATTTAAGTGAAATAAAGTAAAATACTTGTAGGTATTTGTATCTCACTACGATACTCGTAAAACTTAATTAACTGGCGGGGGTGCGCATCGATTTTAATTAACGCTTGTTAACGACCCTTCTGCGTAAGTATCTATTAATAGGGTTTGAAATATCTGGTATGAATACTTGTTTCAAATATACGCATGAATAGAAATGCTCGCTTTGAAAGTCCTACTAGTATAGTTTTCAAATATTTGTAAAAACTATACTAGACAGTTTTGAAATTCATCCTTAGTTATCGTATCTTTTTTAAACAAAATAATTTTATCAAATATCAAACCTGAAAATAAAATAAAAAATCTACAACATTTCTACATAAACTTTTTTTTTTATCTGGGTAGTTTCTTTTTTTTAAGTATCTAGACTGTGCATTCAAACAATAATTAGGTATGCATACTTGTTCCTCATGCTCAATACCTCAAAATATCAATAACTAGTATGCTCAAAGTATTTATTGCCTTCCAAACTCTACATACCTCTTAATGATCGCGTTCCAGTCAATAATGAACTTTCAATTGCGTGTTAATTAATTTCAGAGAAAACATCGTCTTTTTTCCACTTGGGTTCTTTTATTCCTGACTAGCTGCGTCCCGTGGTTTCACCCGCGTAGATATTCCCTCAGAAAAGAAAATGTTAAATTGTTAAAAAGTATCCCATGCTACTTTCTATATATCTAATTAGCTCTATGAAAAATCACGACCGATCCATGGCTCTGTTGCTGCGTGAACCTAACCACTTGGAAATAACAAAATTATTGCCAACTAGCGACCTGCCCCGGCTTCGTACGGGTGTAATTTTTTTTTCTCCAAATATTTAATAGGCTTCCTTTTGACCATATTATATATTATAAACCATTCGTGAAAAATTATCTAACTGATGATGAAAACCGCACCAAAATCCGTTACGTGGTTTAGAAGGAGTTAGCGGATATACAGACAGACAGACGCGGCAAGCTAATTTATTTAATACTATGTAGAGATAGAGATAGAGATAATTAGCATATTAAGCAAAAATTATTTAAAAAATTACCTGAATCTTAGGTCTGGTTGGTTGGTTGGTTGAAAATACATTGACGAGATTGTCGTTAAACAGTGAAAATTTTAGAAAGAGGGAGGATGCTATGTCCAGTGCGCTGAACGTTTTGCCAATGATGATGATGATGGTGAGGATTCTGGTTAGTCTCACTTTTCAATGAAAAAATCTTGAAATAATCGTTATTGACATTTCAAAGATAAACTAATTAACATATAACAATGACTATAACAATATCAATTAACCCGTCAACCTCTGCAAATAACGCAATTAAAAACAAAACGAGTGTTTTATTTTTTATAATCACTAAATAACTTTTAATTACATTACTATGTGCATAAATTTACAACTTAGGTTGATAATGTATAATTTTAAACAAGGTTTTTTTGATAGCTTAATTGCGATAGTTAACAATGATTTTTATCTAGAGTACCTATTTTAGTTTTTAAATGCAATGCATTGAAAACTAAGGCTTAGATCACATGAGATTTAAACTAAGCGAAAGGCGAAAATAAAATATTATTTATACTGTAGCATCCAAGCTTTTTTCAATAGCAAATAGCGGCAAACAAGAATGCGGCCACCTGATTGTAAGCAGAAACCACCGCCTATGGACAACTGCAACATTACAATGCAATACAATACAAAACTCTTTATTAAAATACCCGGAAACAAGGATAACATAAACATTACAACAAAAATATTATCTAGGCTTACTGCGGTGTTGCAGCCCGGAGAGGTAGTTATAGACACCCTTTTTGAAACGCAATTTTACTACAACAAAGTACCAGGAGATCAGAAATATTAAGAATAACCCTTTCCTGCTTAATATTTCTGATCTCCTGGTACTTTGTTGAAGAAATAGCAGACGTCAAATCCCTGTTTTTAAATTTTTAAAATTTCATAAGAAAATTTTCGATTTTCAAATAAAAAACCAGACAAGTACGAGTAGGACTCATCCTCTGAGGGTTCCGTTGGGCGGAACCCTCAGTGCGCGAGTCCAAAAAAAAACTAACTGACTTTAAGTTGAAATATTGAAAGACAAACTTAACTTTACAGTTGACAATAAGGTTCTTCGATACATTCCAACTACAAAATGTTACTTTGTAATAGTAAATTAATTATTTTTAAATGATATAACTTCAAATTTGTGACTTTCAGATTTATTCCTATATATGTGCTATGAAACCTTGCCTTTTGCCAAATTTCATGATTCTAGGTCAACGGGAAGTACCCTATAGGTTTTGATTCCCCTGTGAAATCGCAAAATATGCGACATAAACGTTCATATCTTTTGATTGCGTTGACTTCAACTTTTATTTTTTTACAGCCAAAAAAAACCGTAGACCCAAGTATTTGGTATAAATTTCAACTTGTTATCTTTACGCGTTCTTGAGAAAAAGGGTCTTGACAGACGGACAGAAGACGGACAGACAGACGTACAGACAGACGGACAACGAAGTGATCCTATAAGGGTTCCGTTTTTTCCTTTTGAGGTACGGAACCCTAAAAAAGTATATAAAAGACTTTTGCACAAGACTGTAATTACTGGTAGTTGGAGCTCGGGCACTTGTAAGTACTCCTCGCTTCACCCAGGTAGAGAACCTAGGTGTAGCACGGGTCCGGACCCCTTCATTCGGTTACAAGTGACGTTAAGCCGGAAGGAGGTGATAGTACTCATAATTAGGTATATTAAGAATAAGTTCTACTATGGGACTTACCCTAAAGTCATGATAAATAAACCAAGTGTGAGTCGGGCTTTCGCACTGAGAGCTCCGTTCCACCACAAAATTCATTAACGAAATTACTAGTTATAACTTGATAATGTACAGAAACTTGTCACCGACTCGCACTTGGCCATTACTAAAACTTTATAATGCACAACTCAAAAAAACAGAAAATTATCGAAAAATTAAATAAATAACTAAAAACGAAAACTTAAAATAACTAAATGCAAACTAAAAACTTAAACTAATAGACCATTAGAGGGAAAGGTCCCCAGAATGCTGGCAGCATTGCCACGTTGAATGGCAATACTCAATTACTGGGCGAAATAGAAGCCAGCATTCTGGACACCCGACGCCTCCACCAATCGCCTGGCCAAGTCCCGATAAAGGCCATTACTTATTATTTGTTGTTATACTTTAGAGTGTGTACTATAATCACGCCAATTTTGACGCGTGTACGTACCATTTTTACATTAGAGCTAACTTAAAAACCGTAAAAAAATAAAATACGTTTGTTGTATATGTATCCTCCCTTTCGTTTTTACCTTTAAACTTTTTTATTAGTTGTTAGTTAATCCACCGTAACATGTTCTGTGAAAATTTCATCTTGCTATCTATTATGTTTCGAAAGATACAGTTGTTAAAGGTAGGACGGACGGACGGATGGACTGAAAGACAGACAGACAGACATCGTCGTCTTAGTAATAGGGTCCCGTTTTTACCCTTTGGGTACAAAACCTTAAAAATTTGCGATTCTATTGAAAACTGTTATTCACTTTCAAAGAAATATATGGAATCGCAAAATTTTGCGTTGAATGCCGAACCATTCCGAGTAAGCCTGCACCTAAGAGTACGTAACTGTGTTGAAATCCTAGTCTAAAGTTATTTTAGTTCAGTTTATATATTGTATGTTAATCATTATTTGACAAAACGTTAAACATAACAAATTGGCTCCAACATTAACAATACAGCGAGTTATTAAATAAGTTTAACCCAAAACTAATTCCACGTTGCGAACTAAGCTTAAAGTCTAGCAGTTAAGCAAAGCAAGCTTTGGCCATTTTCGTTGGAAGTTTATGTTGTTATAAATTTTGGCCTCGCCTCGATCTAGCCCGATAATTGTGGAAAACCTCAATAGATTAGCTTAAATACCCGAGTTGTAACACTGACCCTAGGTTATTTCCACGTAGCGGCCATATATTTTGGCTAGATATTCAGTAATGGGCCACTAAAATCTAATTTAATGTCAATGATCTATTTATATTGTCTTATTTTACGAATCACTGGTTTTATGTTATTTGTAAAAGTACTTAACGTTGCGTAAAGTATGGTTCACACCACACTGCCCGGGCTCCGTGTAATCATTAAATAAATTTTCATTTATTATATGTTTTTTTTTTATTGTTTTTTTCTTTTTCTTTTTTGTAAGTGATAGTGGCCGAGCCGTAGCACTATTTATATTATGATTATTATAAGAAATTATGTTCATATTGTACAGACTTAATGATTCATAAATATTTACTGTACTTTTTTTCGTGACTCGTTACACGTCATGGCCTACGTAGCTGTGAGTGTGATGAATATTTGTGTATAGTAAAATATGATGGCCAATTTAAAAACCCGATTTCAAAATTAGTAAATTCGCAATTTTGTTTACTTGAAAGACATATTTTTCCCAGCTATTTTGATTAAAAACCAAACTACTAAGCCAATTGTGATGAAATTTTTATGGGACCAATCCAAAGTTTATACTTGCAAATGATAAAAAATTGGGAGAAAATAACATACAAAAATACAATCGAGTAGAGAAGTTTTGAAGTTGGTTAAAAATAAAATCGCCCAGCCGGGAATCGAATCCTGGTTCTTTAGGTTATGAGGCGAATGCCGTACCGCTGAGCCAAACCGATCGTTACTTTGGCCATAGGTAAGTATGTACAACATAATTATTGTCAACGAAAAACTACATTGTTATGTGAAACAAATAACAAACGCGCCATACATTCCAATACTTAGAAAATCCTCTGTACATGATACTGTATGTATTGTATGGGGCCCGGTGTAATGTGAATTAATCTTTATAATCCTCTATTTCCCAATTTTACTCGAACATTTATTAAAGTTTTAACGATAATATTACGTTTAGAATTCAATACTTATTCGATTAATTCTATGCAATTCCGAAGTCGATGGTTTTTACAAGTCTAGACCTAATCAGCAACCAGCAGCGTATTTAGTTTAATCTTTTGGAATATTTTTCATATTACAGTAATATTTCTGTTGTAATCAGACAGACAGACATTGTAGAATACCGTATACCCGTATTTACCCTTTGGCTACGGAACCCTAAAAATGAGTCCAAAATTACACTGGCACAACACTTTACCCTAAACCTACCATACCTTCCGTTCCGTCGTAAGTAAGAAGAAAACAAATACAAATAAGTACGTTCCGTAACAAGACAGGCACTGAATAAATCAAGGCTAACGAACGACCGCCCATAATACGCCTGTTTTGATGGGCGGCCCGAAAAACACCTGCAAAGAATCTCGTTAATAATACAGGCACGGAACTCCCGGGGAATGGCTTTCCAATTTTCTGTCACGCGGATGAGTGACACCGAAAATCCTGTGGGTGCCGTGAATGTCCCGCGGAATGACGGCGACGCGCGTGCCCCGCCTCGATCATTGCGGGACGGCCGCAGGGGGGGGAAATACCCTCAATGGCCGAGTATAGCTGCACTAAGTAAACACCAGTTCCATGTTTAAATAAGGGTAGCTTTGTTTACATTTCTATTATTAGATATACTTATAGCTAAAGCAAACGCAGCCTAGAAACCCCTGTGATATGGTCGGCGGGAGTGATGTTATGCAAAAAGCTGTTGGACTGGAAACAAAAACCCAAAAGTTTGAGTGACGGACCTTTTATATCCAGCAGTGAACCCTTATCAGCTGACGAAAGGCACGATAGTGATGTAAAATTTTCAGATGCCTGAACTTCTTTGCATACAATAGTTCATCCAATACTGAACTTGTTCCATTCGTACTATAACCAAACACAAATGAATTTATTTATATACTGTATTTTTTTACTCAGTTGAGGCTTGTATTTTTAGAACCTTACTTATAAGAATAAGTATAACCCTATTATTTTCTGAATTAAGTGAAATTTACTCTGATAAAATAAATATGTTGAAACAATCCGCGAATCCGCGAATCCGCGGCCTAGCCTAGTGCGGGAATCGCAGATATCTTCTATACTTACCCAACTCACTCATGAGCATAAGCCTTACTGTTTCTTTCTATAGTTCGTTTGATATACATACCTTATTTAAGCCTATGTTTATGTAAATAAATATATTTTCATTTACATAAATACTACATATAAAAAATTAAAAAATAAAAATTCTTATTGCGAATTATTTTGAATCAAAAGTATTCTGAGCAATAAGAAAGCAAACACTGTCCAAACCGCCATTCAGTACAATCACGATAAACATATTTATCAGTTTATTTCCGCGTTGGGTCCACCCCCTTTTATTTCATCCTGCGTTTCCCAAAGCGGCTTACATTCCAGCGATTGAAAGCAAATCATAGCGCGTTTGCGATTAGATTACAAGCTCATTTCCATAAGTGTGCTGCACATATCAGCAATGCAGTTATCAACGCAATTTCAAATTACCTCATCGTTTCGTGCAATTTCAGTTGCGGTAAGGCTGGAGATCGCGTATTGATTAGGAGATACATGAGTAATCTAAGCAATACTCTGACATCATACAGATGCCACAACTTTAGGTAGAGGAAAGCCAAGAATTCTAATGTTCTCCAATAAAAATCGTAGGTCCCTATTCAACTAAACAACAGATAACAATACTTTGTTATGTTGGCTTGCTGCGCACGTGACTTCGCCGTAAGCACAGCAAGCATTCGAATTTAAATAAAATAAATACAGGAGGCCTTATTCTGATTTTTAGTACAACGTTTTAACAACGCATTTTGAAATCTTTTCTAAACCAAGTTTATCGAAATCCGTCTTAAAAAATATTCTAAGAATTGGATCCAAAAATTTATATTTTTGTCAAAAGAATCCTGTTTGAATTTAATGTAAAGTCCATCGCACTACCTACCTACTAAATAGGTTATCTTTGCACAATTCCAAAAGATTCCAATAATATTTTGTTGAATCCAGCGGCATCCATTTGTGCTGACGCGAAAAATATATTTCTGTTGAGTTCTAATCCGCATAAAGGGTAAGTGGATGATTTCTGACGTGCCGACGACTTCGTACAACCCTGATAAAAGCTCCAATCTACACTCGCTCTATAACCTTGCAGTAAAGCTCAAAATAGAATTCAAATTGTCGTGACTGTAAAGGGCCGGTAGTTTCGTGTGTCGAATGTATAACGACGACCTACATTTAGAGAGGGCCGCGAAAGGAAACACAATCAAAACTCAATTCGAAAACACTTCAACTCATCGTCGCATCACGCAACTCGCCTGACAAATCGAAACTTTACGCGAATCATATTAAAATGTCTTTGTTTACCCTGGCTTATACGAAATGACCTTTAGGGGTGTGGGCTTAAAGTTTGAAATTGTGTGATGTCCATTGGATTTGGATGTGAGCGGATGGTTGTGCCTCTGTTGGTTTACATTCGATGGAGTCGGTACAGATGCAAAGTGCACCTACGCTCTGAATGCCGATACGTGAGTTGCCTGCTGATTAATTACTCGGCCACTATTCTATGCGCCCTCCAGTCTCCATGCCGTACGAGATAAACTCCACGTAGAATTTACTATTATTTTGTTAAAATTCAGCTCGGAAACTTGCAATGGTAATGTATTGCAATCATGTTTATTTACTTCGTATTAATTACTTTGGACTAGGTGACTAAAGTTTTTTTGACTAAAGTTAATTACCGTATAGTTTCCGTACCTATGATGAAATAATTTCTAAAAGAGTAAGATCTAAATGATAATATTGGGCTATAAAACCACAGTGCTTTATCAAGATACCGATACACCGCGAGTTCACCTACTTGCGTTTCTGTAGCCTCTCCTAAGTTGGATCAATGCTCCAACTTAATTCAGTTCAATCTCCATCGTCTTAGCAGTAGCACGTCAGATGTCAATACATTTTTTTTAAATTATATTTAAATTAGTTATATTAAAATTAGTTATATTAAAATGTACAAACTCTTCAAATGCATGTAGTAGGTCGGGCGAATGGAGTTAAGTTACCACTAAATTATGTCAGTGTTTAAAGATAAGGATTTTTTCGGCAAAAAAAGTGTTAAGCATTTTTTTTTTTATGCGACTTTCCTCGAAGTTTTTTTCCAAAGGCAATTGGATTTTGAATCTCATGTGTCCATAATATAATCGCTATTTATAACAATCGCAATCCAAAATCGAATACCTAATATATAATTTATTTATAGTCACACTCACGCCATGTTCGGGATAGAACAACATCATTATCCCACAAATTGCATCCTATTCTAATTTGGAGAGGATAAATCAAGCGTTTACATAGTCTACAAAATCCGCGTCGCATAAATTTCATGTATATCATCACTTGGGCCATGAAACGGGCGATATATAGGAATAAACCTATCTATCGCCCGTTGCTGGGGACTTTTTTTTTATTACTTTAGCTACTAACTAATTGGCCATGTCAGCGAATGAGGATAGAAGATGGATGGAGGCATGTTCCAGTGAGACCTTTTTTATATATTTTTTTGAGGGTGAAATCTTCCTATGATACCCGACTGCATTGGGGACTGGGGTGCAGCCAGGTTATGTGGGATTATACCCACTGCACTTACGGCACTGCTCGTACTTCATACAAATCATAGTTAACGTTAATGCGATCAAATAAGTATACGCAACTGGAAAAACTCGCACTAGGCAATCTGATTCGTATCGAGGCAAATATCCGTATTACCACTACTGTGTAGCTACTGTCATGCGCGTAACCAGATTTTAAACTAGACTGGGCAAAACAGATCTACCAAACCACCAGGGTACCAAATTTTTTTTAGGTAAATAATAATCATATAAACACTTATAACCTGTATCCTAACATTGAAACTTACTTTTTAAACTAGCCCACGCTAGCCAAATCTTAGCAGAATTTCAGTTTTACTTTAATTTTTCGCTTCTGGAATCCTTTTTTCTGTGCACACTCATCAAACACAAGCCAACGAGCCGCGTTTGTGTCTTTGTTGACCGTAACGAAGTTTGGTGTAATCAATCATTGAAGCCCAGCCCAAAAAGTAGGCTTACAACACATTGATGCTTTAGGCTCTGTGGATACTAAGGGTTTGTTTCAGAATGGGCTATTAAAATACCTTATCGCTAACCATCACATAAATTATGTGGAAATTTCGGTAATCTCACATTGCGTTTCAGAATCCTTTTTTATCATCTAGATACTTCCTTTTCTATATTACTCTGGCAGCGAAATGGCAACGGTGCATTTTTTTTCTTTTTTTTCTGTCGAACTCTCTATCCTACTAATAAATTTTATTCGCAGCTTGATCTGACATATAAATTAATATAAACATTATCTGATGGTCAGTCCTTTTTAATGATTGTGAAACGCATGCTCAGTGTTTATTAGATAAGTTTTTATTAGCTTAACCGGAATGTTAACTGGCCACTCTGAAACAAAGCCTAAGAATATGAACCGAAAAAAGGAAAACTTTCGTATGAAGGACTATATTTTTTTTTAAATGGTCTCCCCAGAGGTCATTCAAGGGCCAGCCAGGCCAGCCCCAACGTGCCTACGCCCATGGCCACTGTATAGCGTTTGAAGGCTTTGCAATCGCTGATCGCGTAGCCGTCGCTATTGAGTGACGTGAGGCGGGACGCGACGTGCCATAGAATAATGCAGCTAAATGAAGCGGGAGCTGACTCGAACGGTGGCTCGTAGCGCCCCCTGAATGCAATATTCCAAGAATTAGGTACAGCTGGCGTTGCGCGCTGATTGCAATCTTGTTTCGGATTAAATCTGCACCCTCTGAAATTAACGGGTCTGTTTGAAATCATGTTAGTAGTAGATACACTAGATACTGCTAAACAAGGAACAATAACTACTTAAATTCAATTTACCTTCTTCTTCTTATACAGGGTTATGCATATAGTCTGTACTAAGCTGAAAAGAGGCCATTGTACTCATCATTATGAACAACTTTTACTATAGGGCCAACCCTGAAATCCTTTTTTGGAGCTAGTACAGTTTATATACGTAACCGTGTCTAGAAGCCGATCTGTGTATGTATGTTCTCTATTCAAACCAAAACGGCTGGACCAATTTTGACAGCACTTTCACTGGCAGATAGCTGATGATATAAGGAGTAATCAACGGGAGTGAAACCTTGGGGCGCAACTATTTATATTTATAAGACCCGTCTTACAAAACGCATCGTTTAATTTTAGGTATATTAGGTATTCAGGCATACAACGAGAAAATAAAGCCGTCATTGTCAACCAAGTCAAGCATAATATTTAAAAAAAACTGAGTTCCGAGGTAACAAACATTAAAAAAACTGAAATGAGAAAACCCCCTCCTTTTACGAAGTTGGTAAAAAATGTGTGGAAACCACGTCAGTTTCCCTAATAAGATTATCCTCTTATATCTTCGATCAAAAAAAACGAAGTCCAATGTTATATTTTTTAATTGCTAAAAATAGATACCTACTTGCTATGCCTTGGAAACGTATAAGGTAATCCGAACACAAAAGCTGGGGTTTCACTGAATAGACTTATTCTTCCATTCCCAACTTTATTCTATTCAATGCTATAAAATGTACAAAGCTTTAGTGCTTATTTCAGGAACAATTGATAGAGTACACAAAAGTCTGCACATTGTGGTGGTTATGAATACGATTTACCAATTTGCTTACATTTTCTTTGATTACAGCAATAAGTGAGGAGCGATGGTGGCCGAACGGTAGCATGTGCGCTTTACAATCTGACGGCACCCGGTTCAATACTCGGCCCTGCACCAATGACTTATATTAGTACATAAATAAATTACGTGCAGTTTCTATGCCATCGCTCAAAAACGGTGAAAATATCGTGAGGAAACCGGTATATCAAGAACCCCAACAGTTCAAAGACATGTGACATTCACCAACATGCACTGGGCCAGCTTGGTTGATTACGGCTCATTCTCTCTCTCTCTCTCTCTCTCTCTGAGAGGCACAGGCCTTGTTTCCCAGCAGTGGAAACATTATAGGCAGAAATTATGTTGTTGACAGCAATAAGTTAAAAATCTATGATAATAATTATAAAGCTGCTGCCTGGACTGCTGACTGGAGAGACGAGGCGGTGCCTTGCCTCTGTCTGTGTTTCCACAGCATTACAATCTTGTAGTGTTTAAGTCTAGGGTAAATAGGTTATAACTAGACAAAAGTGCTTCATCTTCGACCGCATCATCGCTTTCCAACAAGCCAAATCGTCAAACGTTAGCCTAGTCCGATGTAAAAAAAAAAGTTCGCTGTGTACAACAAGCAAGGAAAACCAGGGAGATAAATAAGCCTTAGTACAGTTATCGTAAATTTTTTATACATTTATTCACTATACCTGTAAACCGCTTTAAGTGCGGCTCACTTACTAATTTTTCATGCACTTCAAAAAACTTGTAGCGACACCAATGAACTTTAGTTCACCAGTGAAAAAAGGGCAGCAAGATCGTCTGTTGGGTGAGTTCGAGTCAAGGCAACAAGCCTGATTTAGGCCTGATGTATTCGCACTCGCCACGCCATCTTACCTTATATCTCCCTTGTTTCGCTGATCTGAGTTTAGAATGAAGTCGACATTTTCTATAATATGATAAAATAATAGGAAAAACCTAAAAATTATAGAGATTTAGTTTATTTGCTTTTACGTATCATGCTCTATTTACTTTACTATAATTTTTATAATAAAAAACAGCTTTTGAAATTCCACTACATTTATTTACCATACATCCATTAAAATGTTAATTCCAGAAAATCCCCAAAGTTTACAAACTAGTGAAACCAGCGTTACAGATAAACAACAGTTACTAAACAAACAATGTGGGAAATGCATGTTGATGCAACGACAACCAATCCCTGCATTAGGGCTAGGCTCCAAATGCGGCACTAATCTGCGTGCTGCGTTTATTCAGCGTCACGTGTCGAGCGTGTCATTATTCGCGGGCATGTCTCATGAACCGAGTTCTATGTAGTAAGAGAACCGTCTACGAGCCGTTATACATTACGCTACGAAAGTATAATCGTGAACAACATAAATACTACGTATATGCGAAATTCACGCGGTATGTTTGTCTGTACCTCAGTTCCTTTTTCATGATATAAAGGATAAATCAATCTGGATTATATTTGGCAAAACAGTTTCTTTTTGTTGAAAATATGCACACATTGACCTTGATGACATGTTCGCTCCGTTTGGGGTGGAGACGATGGGTCCGTGGGGGCCGGCCGCTTTAGGGCTGTATCGTAACTTGGCCAGGCGATTGGTGGAGGCTTCGGGTGTCCGGAGTGCTTGCTTATATTTCGCCCAGAAATTGAGCATTGCCATTCAACATGGCAATGCCGCCAGCATTCTGGGGACTTTTCCCTCCACGTATTTTAGTTTAAGTTTTTAGTTGTTATTTAGTTATTTTAAGTTTTTAAAATAACTAAAGTAGTTAGTAGTTAGCTGGTTAGTTCGATATTTCGGCGCAGTTACAAGCACCATGTTCACGGGAAGACTGAAAACATGGTGCATGTAACTGCGCCGAAATATCGGGAGCTCATTCCACAACCTTACCACGGTAAATATCCCGTAAATAATCATACAGCTGTAGTGAACAACCGTGATAGTTTAAAACAGTGTTTTGTTACCACTATACTGAAATCATTTCTGTCTTCATTATGACGCATGTTGTCATAGTTGAAGGTATAAAGAGACGCGGGGCGCGGTGAGAGCCCTCGCGGGACCCGCATTTATGTTCACGACACGCATATTGCGGGTTTTATGATGCATTAAGTGTGCACTCTGCCTTACCTTGTTGCTGGTTATTTTTCATTTTTACGATGAAAAGGGAAGCTTAGAAGTATGTAATAATGTGCTATATACATTGTCACGATGTTCAAAATAAGATCCAAACCAAGACAATCCAACTAACTAACTATTACTCAAGGGCAAGGTAATCAAACAATTACCTACATTGAGAGTTAAGACAAAATCGTCGGTGCTTCAACATTGTTAGAGCAACAAGGAAAACTAGCCAAAACATTTACTTCTTTCATGAAGTGACAGTATTTACTTTGCAAAACAAATATCCTGAGTTGGGCGGGTGATCATTTATGGGGACAGATAAAGATACATACTCGTAATTATTAATTTAAATACCGACTTTTTAAATTAATAATTACGTAATTTCGTTTAACACATATTTTTTCCATTTATTTTGATTTAAAAACCTAACTACTGAACTGATTTTGATGACATTTCTATAGGCCTAATCTTAAAGTATGGGGTAAGTAAGTATGGGGGAGGCCTATGTCCAGCAGTGGACGTCCTACGGCTGAAATGATGATGATGATGATGATGAATCTTAAAGTATATTCTTTCAAATTAAAATTCTTAGAATTTTCTATGTCGGTCAACAAATGATGAAGATCTGAGGTAACAAAAATATTAAAAAATTAAGTTTATAAAAAATAGCATCACAAGCACTTATGGCTAACATTCGAATGACCATAATTATATATCTACATTAAGCCTTATCCAGTGGTTCCCAATTAATGGTACGCGTACCCCTAGGGGTATGCGAAGTTGCATCAAGAAATACGCGCGGCAATCTCTTGACTAAGAGAAATTCTATGAAAGAAAGACGTCACACCGAATGCAGTCCATTTGTAGTCCGTCTGCAGTCCACACTGCATACAGAGTTTCATACTTTACTGGACCTTACAAACTGAGTCTGTACCAAACGGATTACATTTGGTGTGCTTGAGCCGAGCTCAAGGGGTACGCGAGTTTGAGGACTTTCTTGACGTGGTACGCAGGAAAAACTAATTGGGAACCACTGGCCTAATCTAAAACACATATTTGCCAACGTGATTTTTTTTATATTATTTCAAGTGTCTGCTTAAATATCTTAAAATTAAGTACACCACAAAAAAAAAAATTGTTTGCTAGTGAACAACAATGCCTCTTCTGAAGGTATTGAAATAAATTCCTGTGTAAATAAATATTCGTATAAATACAAACCACCTCGTATATCGTATACCTTCAATAAACTAAACCCCCTGTCAACGCCCGTTGCCATTTCTTTTGCCAAGGTCTGACAGCAGCTGACAGGGTAATTCTACATCAACGGTAGTGACGCAGCTGACTGCAATCATATAGTCACATCGGAATCGATTAAAAACACGTTCAATAGAACTCGAGTGGGGGCACCATTAGCTGCAATTGATGGATTTGGCGGCGGGAAATAATGGATATGAATTATTTTCCTTGTCTTCTGTGTATTAAACGTTGTGTACCATGCGACTGAATTTATAGGTAGGCATGCATTATTGAGTGCAAACACACTACTGTACCTGAATCTGTACCTACAAAGTCCATCATCAGTACAGAAGATGGACTTTGTGTAGAACAGCGACCAACTCTGCAGGGGTAAAAGGAATAGAAAGAGAATTCGTCAGTTGGAACGAGAGACAGAGAAAGTCCGCTGTCTGAATCCAATCCTCTGTCGTGGAATGAAACTAACCATATTACCACAAAAGATTTAAGAACGCTTTAGACATGTGTTTAGCAATTGTTTCACAATAGAAAATACTTTTCATGCTATTTTAACGGCAGTTTTAACATTTCAAAATAAATTATGGGAATGGTAAGTATTTCAATTTACAAAAAATTAAAGACTTAGTTCCGTCTAGACTCGCATCGCAAACTTTTTATTCAAAGTTCATCCCGAATTAAAATAAAAAGGATTGGAAACAAATGGTTAGCCGTGCAGTGCTCCTGCATTCCATTGTCGACCCGAGCGTCGACCGCCCGTTTGTTCACCCCAGCTTACTTCCAATGAAGACATTGTTTTTATTCGATCGACTCGGTGCGACGACTCTGACGGACTCTACTTTGAGACCCGTCTCACTGTCAACGGAGAACTTTGAAAATGCTATTGTAGGTACATTTTCTGCGAAAGCCTATTGAGATGGGGACATGTACAATAATATATTCAGCAAAGCAAATCAGGTGAAGTGGTGTTAAAAAAACAGGGATCTTAAGCTGGCAACTCAAGGCTTTTATTTACAACTAGCTGTGCCCTGCGGTGTCACCCGCGTGGTTTACTCCTGATATCATCAAACTGCCAGTGAAAGTCCCGTCAAAATCGGTCCTGCCGTTTTAAATTCATAAGAAACACACATCGATTTTTATATGTTTGATGGTTTTTTAACAAATTTATACCAAATTTGTCAAAATTTGTAAGTATTCATGGTTTTCATTCCGCTTTTCACAATATTACTGTGGATGTCAGATATCTGCAAAAATAACTGCTTGAATTTCACATAAAAATTATGTTACTTTCATTTTTGCGAGTTTTTTATTCATTTTCAGTTAACAGCATCATGTCCTTGATTGTGTGAAACTAGTGGAATAAAAAAATAAAACTTTTTATTTTTATTTTAAATTTTAGAGAGGGGTGTTGCCATAACCATCATGCTTGGCAGGTGGCTTGGGGATCGTAGTACGTTCACCGTGTCCTAATAGGACGCTGCTACCCATCCTCCGGTGGTTCTGGTCGCAGTTTTAGGGCATACCCGGGTGATTATTTTTTAAATAATCATCCTTTCAATTCCTACCTGCACCTACCCCTAACTATATAGTTAAGTACTCTTAGCTGTAAATTGTGATTGTCGGTATTTTCTCATATGATTTCGTCAATGCATTCTGCATCAATCTGCAAGTCCAGATTACTTTGATATTAATGTTCTCACGGCACGCTATCACGAATTAAATCATTCGAGCAATATTCCGTAGTTCAGTTGCCAATTTATAAAGCGTCATTATATTTAATGAAGGGTTGGCAATGTTGGCATCGACGCAGTCTCATTGCAATATTGTATAATTTAGTTCACTCATGATTCATTTCCTAAGTCTCGGGTGTTTACCCTACGGACTGAACGGTACAGAGCATCAGAATATGCGAACAGTTATAGCTGAGAATCAATGAGACTTTTACTAAAACACTGTTTTAAATTATCACGGTTGTTAAAGTTATATGATTATTTATGATATTGATTGATTGATTCATTATTTATATTTTTTATATGTGTTTTTTTTTACCTTTTCATTAAAAAAGCACTAAAATCGTGGAGATATTTTACTACAGCTACCCATAGAACTTTATAGCCTTACAGCATTTTACAGCAGTTCCAGTATAAGTATTTCACTTTCTAATTTTGATTTTTGATTATTTTTTATACGCCAATATCTCGCATCGTACGTTTGCGTCGTTATCAGACACAGTACGGACTGAGTTCACTCAAGCTAATTAACTTGTATTGCCGCACAGACCTCGGTAAAACGTATCTACCTCAGTGTATACATATAATATCATTGGTATATGTAGTGTACAAATACTTAGGAAGGGATCCGTAGGTATCGAGTTATCATGCCATCTCAGCTCAGCAGTAAACCCCGGGATCCTTTCATTTGCATGTTTTCTTCAGCGGTATCAAATATCACCAGACCGTCTTTCCCTACATTTAAAGCCTGTTTAATTACGTAGGCACTATAAAATCACGGCGCCATTTATCCAATATTCGATACACAAATAAATTATTCATGAAGGCAAAATCACAAAATATTACGATACCCTTTGAAGGTTCCCACGTCATGCATTGTTTTCGTTAGACGAAAATCCGGCTTAATGTTTTATGTAATATTTACTGGAAACTTTGTGAACGGCCTCATTTTAATTCCATAGTCCCTTTGACACATATATGTGGGTTTATCGGATAAATAATAACAAAATAAGTTCTTGAGCGGATGTCTAAACAATTTATTTCGAGTTTTATTCGCTAAGTAACCACTATTAATTCCACATAAAATTTTAATCAACTTCCTAAAAAGGAGGATCACTATTACAATGTTTTTAAATAAGTTCGCTTTTTTACCCATTAACGTTTACCACCAAAATGGTTCCTTAATTTTTTAACAAAATAAGTTTCACTTTGATTATAAATAAATAAATATTCGGGACATTTTTGCACACATGGTCATCTGACCCCAAACTAAGCAAAGCTTGTGATATGGCTGCCAGAGACAGATACACATACATATATAGTTTTAAATACATACTTAAATAGATACTAACAACCAGATATAGAACAAACACAAATAAATGTTCATCATATAAATGTTTGTCCTAGATAGGAATCGAACCCACGCCCCAAAGCTCAGAAGTTAGGTTCACTACCAACTCGACCAACGGACTATCTATTATGATAGTGAGAGAAAAGAAAAAAAACTGTGATAATAATATACAAGACTCGTCAACAACTAAGGCAAATCGAGTGGGCAACGCTATTTTTGTACACAAATTGACTAATTCAAATCCTCAGAGTGGCCATGACAGGTCTATATTTTTACAGCCGAGGTGTGAAAATCAAGACTTGTTATACTCTTCCTAGCGCTTCTCATGGAACGTCTATATAATGATAAGCTATTATGTCAGCATCGTACTATCTTGCTCTTTTTACTTCTTGATCATTTGTAAAACGACAGAAAAACAGAACTGGAACTCTGATTTATGAGATATTTGGATATCTGGAAGATTTGCTGAGAATTCTAGGTTTTTGCACTTATCTGAATCACCGATTGAAAGATCAGCAAAAG
This sequence comes from Agriopis aurantiaria, assembly GCA_914767915.1. NCBI lineage: Eukaryota > Metazoa > Arthropoda > Insecta > Lepidoptera > Geometridae > Agriopis > Agriopis aurantiaria. Next base: position 5,943,094 of record OU611987.1, read on the forward strand.
ATAGATATTTGTCTACCTTTCGGAACTTTTTAGAGTTCCGTACCTCAAAAGGAAAAAAACGGAACCCTTATAGGATCACTTCGTTGTCCGTCTGTCTGTCCGTCTGTCAAGATCCTTTTTCTCAAGAACGCGTATAGGTATCAAGTTGAAATTTATACTAAATACTTGGGTCTACGGTTTATTTTGGCTGTAAAAAAATAAAAGTTGTAAGTCAACGCAATCAAAAGATATGAACGTTTATGTCGCATATTTTGCGGTTTCACAGGGGAATCAAAACCTATAGGGTACTTCCCGTTGACCTAGAATCATGAAATTTGGCAAAAAGCAAGGTCTCGTAGCACATATATAGAAATAAATCCGAAAATTACAAATTTGAAGTTATATCATTTAAAAATAATTAATTTACTATTACAAACTTACATTTTGTAGTTGGAATGTATGGAAGAGCCTTATAGTCAACTACAAAGTTAAGTTTGTCGTTCAATATTTCAACTTCAGTTAGATTTTTTTTTTTTTGATTCGTTTAACCAAAAGGATCTTTGAAACAAAATCAAAATACATTTTGCCAACCTACCCTTCGCCACAGCAGAAGTTTCTTTTTAACCTAAAATTATGCGTATGCCCTAATGATCTATTTTGTTTAACGGTTCTTAAGGTGGTGTGTTTCACCTATGGTGGGAAATTCAAATTTCAAACAGTTTTTTTGTCCTTGTAGCAAGGCCGGGTAATTATTTTAAAATTACACAGCGTTAGCGCAAATAGTTGGTAGTTTTTCACGTTATTATGTACAGTTACTTAGCAGTAACCCACCATAATTACTTACATTTGCCAATAAACCGTTTGAAACAGCAAAAATTTGTTAATTGACAAATTTAAGTAATAATGTGCATTAGAGATATTGCGATTTTGAGCTTTAAATGATTTTGTAAAAAATAATAATCAATTTGCGCAATCATTACAAATACAAAATACAAATTAAAAAAATAACCCGGCTTAGCTACAAGGACAAGAAAACTGTTTGGAATTTGAATTTCCCGCCATAGGTGAAACGTACCACCTTAACGTCAAAAGTCTAAACTTCCTGTGTAACAACAGACATCGTAAATCTGTACAAGCTACAAAGTCCTGAAATTATAAAATCTTCTCATACTTTACGTAAAGAAAATTTGCCTGCGACAGAAATATCAAACATTCTGAATACTCAACCTAGATTCAACGTGGGCTTAGTGACTTTTGAATTTATATATTTTTGGTTAAGACCTAGTTTGCGAATATAGGGAAGTGAACGGGTTCATCTCGTTAGTGAATGAACAACATGCAAATCCTCTTGTACTTCTGAACTGAAATATTTCGTAAAACTATAGACCTTTTACAGGATAGCACTGCAAGCTCCTATAGTTGTATTAAAACCAAGCGTTCTGCATGTTTTGTTCCTACCATGGCGGCCTACGCAAAAGAGGCGACATCATTAATTTTAAATTGTATTATTTTTAGGGTTCCGTATCTCAAAAGGAAAAAAACCGGACAAGTGTGAGTAGGATACGCACCCTGAGGGTTCCTTAGGATTTTGGTGTCGTACTTCTTGTGCATTACAATATTATCAAGTTTTGTTAAATATCGTCAAGCAAGTCATAGTCACAATTAGAGCCAAGCAAAGTAAGTCACGGTCAAGTCATAGTAATGGCCTAGTAAAGTGGTGGAGGCTTTACAAGAGGCTTCTATGGAGTTTCGGCGACATGACGAAAATTCGTGTTTCACTGCGTCATACCGATTCCCACACTTGAACACGTCCACGAACACTTAATAAATAATAATCCACCATTATTACAGATGAACACTCGAAAATACACAAGTTTAGGAAAATAGTACACAGAGATCTCATGATTTTTTCACGTTGGCGCCAAAACTCCTATAACTCATTATCTATTATGGTCTAAAATTTAAGCACAGCTGAGTTACTCTATTTTAAGTATACTCTACATAACATAATAGAGACGTATTTTGCACTTTCTTTGAAATAAAATTTTAACGATGTTTCTCTTTTCTTCTTCAGGTAAGGGGCTTTCATATTGCTGGCGGAGTGTGTAAGTTTGTGAAGTTTATATGCACTTTTTATTACTGGAAGTACGTTTTATGCAAGGTAGCGCGCAATGCCGGGTTATGATTGCCTCTCCGAGGTATAGTTTGAAGTTAATCCTCATCTTAATAGAAATTTCTTTATGCAAATTTTATTTCGAAAAAATTCCTCCACTCATTCTCGGCATCGTGGCTTGAATGAAAAAATCTATTAGCCAGGAACGTTGAAAAAATACAGCTTTGTTTCATTTTGTGCTTATTCCGAGTGCGCTGGAATTACATTGAACTTTCTCTACGACGTCTCATTTAATTTCCGAAGAATTAATTTAAAATCATTGGTTAATTTTGTTTCAGTTAACATGTTCAGAATAATCATAATTTTTTTGTACAGTTACCTAACTACCTAATTTTGCTCTACCATGAAACGGACAATCAATGTAATGACTTAATAACGAGATACCTTTATTGCTATTAAAATATTAATAACAACATCAATCAAACGACGTTGTCCTCCAAATCTCTATGTTTACATACTTAATTGCACTAAACGTTCAATTCATTTGTTAATGGGTGCGTTAACAGAAGTCGTGGTCACAATTACCCTACCATATCAGTTACCACGAGGTTACGCACGACCCGCAGCCTCCGTGAAATCCAAGCCCTACTACGGACGTGTCAAGTACTTCACGAATTTTAACTGATTTCTGACCTCGCCGAATCATAATAATGAACGCATCGACCTACGACGAACCTACGCACGGTTAATAGTCATGTGAAAACACCAATTAACGTCTTTGGAGATTACAGAAACGAGCATCGATCATTCCTTTTGCTAATATTTTCAATCGGACGCCCGCGTCGTTTACGTTGTAAACAATATGCACCCTTGACTTTTTATAACACTAAACATTCGAGGCTGCCATTATAATAGCGTTATTATACATCTTCGGAATTGTAAGGAAGAGATTTACTGTATATTGAATAGTTTGTTCAGTTAGATAAATTCGCGTCAATGTTTGAAGAGATGATTGAGCGTATGCATAAGCGTTTAGATAATGAAAACATCGCGTGAGGTTACACGTTCAAGCAGGCAGTGAAAAATAAACGAGAACGATATTGAATGCTCTAAAAATATGACGTGATATTTGAAGCACCTTCGAGTCATCATTTTGTTAATTTTAGAGATGACACTTGACCCAAAAGGCCGAGCGTGAATTTTCTGACGTGAAAGCTGACAGACATAATTACAAATCACGGTAATTAATCGTTACAATTGGTTTTTGTTTTAATGTGGCAATGACCTATATAAAATTGACTGTCTATCTTTGTTATTTCACATTTCCATAGATAAGCTTTCAATTCAATGGAGTTTTGTTGAAAACAAACTTGTATCGGTCTTAAAAAGGCGCTTAAAAGTTTTAAATGTCACCGCTGATGTTAATCAAAACTTTGCGGGGAAATGTTTGTTGTGTTTAATTTAGAATTTTGTAATATTTTATTATGTTTCCCTGGCATTGTGAATTCGCGTACAGATAAGTCATCGTTTCCTCTTCCGTTTCCGTCGGCGTCTCCGATTCCTCGAAAGAAGTTTCTTATCATCACATCCTGAAATATGAAAATTAACGGCTCCTGGACGTTTTTACTGACTGACTTAACTTACATTGGAAGATTTTCCCAGTTACAAAAATAATGAATATTTATGCTAAATTATTCTGGGAATCGTTGTACTTATTGCACATTATGCATGACTCAAAACTGGCTTTCTGTTTCTGTTTTCTGTTTGATATTTAGTCCAAATAGTTGTTTTTTACATGTACATACTAACATTCCTTTTTGGAGTAAATATACCTAATATAATGTCCAGATTTCTTAAACTCCTAAAACAGTAACGGAAATAATTATTATAAAGATTTATTGGTCCTCGCCTCGGGTGATACCGGCGATGGTGCATATTTTGCTTAAAAATTATGTCTTGGGATACCAGTGGGGTAATGCTACCTGTCTGCATTCTGGGAACCCCACTGCACTGAAGTGATTTGGGTGGCGGGTTTCATTTGTAAATATTTATTAAGCAATTAAATTTTTCAATAGGCTCTGAATTATACTTTTCGATAGTGTTTTTTTTTTTTTTTGCAATATCAAAGGTATGGTTATGGTAGAAGTAGACCCATACACCGTAAATAATCCATCATAATAGAATATCATAATTGAAATCTTTGTTAATCACTATTTATTATTAACGTAGGCGTATTTCAAAATGCGGTGATCTATATAATTGGGTGTCTGAATGGCACAAGTCGAGTTCGCTCACAATGGGTTTACAATGACTCCGGCCTTGTCGTATTACATCGATTCAATCAAAATATTGGGCCAAAGGTTATCTGTAAAGTACGGTACGAGCTCTAATACGGTATGGAACGAAGGGGCGAGGGAAGGGGTACCATTGTGATACTTGCCGACGTCAGAATACTCGAACCACTTACCCGTCAGTTCGAATACCGCTCGAGTCAGGGTCGATTGAACGTTGAATAAGGATCCAGATGTCGGATGCCAGTTTATCAATCTGACGGTTGATATAATTATTCTGATGCAACTGCTTTTGTTATTTTTGTACTCGAACGTGTATTTCATGGTGAACGTCTTCATCATGCTCATTTTGATTTAGACAGACGATTTTATTGATTTTGTTTCATGTGGCACGTTAGTTATACAGTAAGTTACGTGCCACATTATTTTTATGGATAGCAACGGACTAATAGGTGGGAAAAGATTTTTTTTAAATCCTGGTTGTCTAATTCCTTCTTCTAACTCCCCTTTAAAAGGATGGATTATGTATCTAAAACAAAAGCGCTCAGATAATTAATTGCTCCCCCCGCTAATGAATCTTCCACAAAAGGTGTCTATTTAGTCTAAATAAAAATACTACGTATGTGCCTTTTTTTTCTAATAATTCTATTTTTGTCTTGTTCCTTATCAAACAAATGAATAAGACAAATATGCAACGTATTCATTTGACATATTTTGCAGCTACATAGCAAACAACAGAACGACTAATCCAAACTTATGCTTTTGCACTGTATGTACTTATACCTATATCACATAGCTTTGGTCTCCTTCGCCACGACTACAATATCCAAAGTTCCTTTAAACTTGCAACTTCATCGAGACTAGCTCTATTCTGTGCTGTAACTCGCCTACCTCTGATCTAGGATAAAACTTTGCTAACTTTGACATCTCAACTGAATGTTCCTGTATAATGGCAGAAACACACGACAGATTTTTCGCACTTGAAAGTCTGCGAAACATTTTATGCATCAAAAAAATCCACCTATACTTTAAATTTTAAGATTTGGATTAAATAAGCAATAAATAGTAAAATACTTTTTTCCGTTCTTTACCCCCAAAGTGTTACTATGTAACTTCCCAAAATAATACAGACCTTCTTGTATATCACAAAGTACATGGCAAACTAAAAGTTCGACTATTAGTTTTTTTATCAGCCAAACTAAAGGTATATCGTGTGCATCGGATATAAGCAGGATATCACAGTGCTTTAGTTGCTTATGCACAATAGCTATTAGCAGGAACAATTCATCAAAAATCTAATTAAGTCGGCTTCACTCGTGGACGGTGACAGGAGATTAAGTTCAGCTTTAATTACAACGCTAGACTTGCTGGTTCACTGCCACCCCTACAACGACACAGTGGGACCACGATAGAAAGTAGCTTAAAGTAGAGTCAGCGTTTATTTAGGAAGTTAAGTAGATGACAAATTGACGACATATTTTTCACATTTAATGTGTAAATAATAGATAAACTACCACTTTAAATTTAGAATTGCCTACTAACTAACTATATACATAAAGTGTTTATACAAATGAATGTGAAAATATTTTAACATTAACATATTATATAACAACGCAACGTAACGCAAAAGAGCGGTCTCTCCCAATACAGGTTGACAAAACTTAACAGAAGAGGCCAAAACCCTGTAAAAAGAAAAAACAGGCAATAAAAGAAAACTTATTTGAATAAACTGAATCTATATGTAGGTTTGTTATGTTTCTGTTAGCAAGCAGATCTCAGCGTGGTCACACTGCTTTAGAACTGGTATGCTTGCTACTAAGCTAGCAGACTTGCGGATAATGTGACGTCGCCCCGCTTCCGCAATTACCGTGAGTTACCGTCGCTAATGTATGATCTAATTCAAACGCAAACGGCCCGAATGTATGCCTTTCCGTTAGGTCTTGTGTTGATTGCTTAGGAGTTTAGGTAGAGTTAAGAGCTTTGATACATATCAGACTTTGTATTTGTCATTCACATACAAGCGAAAGTTAAATCTTATATTAAGAGCTTTTATTATTGTAAAAAGTAAGGAAGTTTTAGTATTTTTTTTTTACATCGTCATGAAAGTGGTATAGACTGGTTTAAGGCTGATATAGATGGCTTGCTTGAATAAGACCTCTATACACAGCAGTTTGCACAGCATTTTTATTTCGCATAGAGTTTCAAAGGTCAAAATCTTTTCAACTTTCTATCATTCATTATCATCGGCCAGAAGACGTCCACTTCTGAACATATTCCTCCCTATTGGATTTCCACAATGAGCGACTGCCTGCCAGTCTGGATGCCCGCGGCTCTCATGATGTCATCAGTCCATCTAGTGGGAGGCCTACCTACGAAGGCGTATTACGGTTTGTGGTCTCCACCCAGTCTTTCTTCTCCATCGGTTATCTTTTCCTGGATGTGGCCACGTACACAAGTTAAACTTTTAACACCTGTTTGCGGGAGTTAAAAATAGTTTTATTATACAGTCAAATATAATGTATTTAAAAGGCAAAAGATTTTTTAGAATAGCAGACCACTTAACATAAACAAGATTCAGTTATTACACATAGACGTGAATGAAATATTTATTACTGGGTCAATATTTCATCATTACAATCAGCCTATACTAGTCCACTGCTGGACTTAGGCAAACCCAAGGAATGCCACTCTTCCCAATCCTCGGCTTTTCTCGTCCAGATACTGCCAGCTGCATTTCGTATATCTTCACTCCAAGAGTCTCACGGCGTCTTACGCTATGTAAATGTTATATACATATTTTTTAATTTACAATTTGCTATGTTCCTTTTTCGTTGAGATTAAACTTTTTTTTACATGATGCGTTACTAAGTTCAAATTATTCCAAAGCTAATAGAAGGTAATGAGCATGATTGAAATCGATTGAAATTGATACATGTAAACCTTATGTACTACCTACTATTATCTGTATGTCATAACCTCCAATTCAATTAAAACGCTTGTCGAAGATTATCAACTATTATATCCACGACAATGTTGACTCGAGAGCGCGGTTACTGCGTAGCGATGTATACCTATAATACACAGTTCAGACTCTATTGAAGCTAAAAGGACTGTAGATTCTACGCTTTTGTACAACCGACTTAATTAAAAGTTTGATTTATGAAAGCAATATAAAATTGTCTGCGGTAATAAAGCGGATTTTGTGTGAGAGCTCATAATGCTTGATAATATCGGAGTGAAGTTAAATGAAAGGTTGGTCGATTTAATTAGAGCTAGCGTTTATGGCTAATATTTTTACGAAGATTAAAGTGTCTTCGTCCCTCTTTTTAAGTGGCGATTTAAGCAACTGAAATCTCTGTTAATTGAAGTAGTTGAAGCATTTTGTTAGACAAAGAGATGAAAAGCCAGTTTGATGAAAAGCGCTATGTCATCACGTAACGTGTATAACCTAACCTCCTTATAAATAAATGGGAATTAGTAACGCCGTGTTGTCTTTTTCGGTATTTCAAATTATGAATTTGATTAGAACGAATACGTACCTTAACATGCAGCTAACATTCAAACGCTCCCTCTACGTTCAAACGTGACCCAAAGACTCAAAAACATCGAGACAATCGTTGCAAATAGGTTGCAAAAGACTCCGTAATCGCAGTCTCGAATGCACACAGCGCAGATAAGCAAAGCACTGTCACATGAATGCTAATCCACTATTAGTATTCAAGACGAAACAGCAACTAATAAAAACGAGGGCACCACTGGGAAAATTGAAAATATCCGCAGCCTTCAGGAAAATGAGCAGGCCTCTTCGTCACGCCGTGAAATTGGAATGGCCCTTGCTTCTGATGCTCGTCACGTGGCGTGAAAAGTTTGTTTACTCTTCCATCTGATTATAATCTAAACGGGAGTTTCCTTAGTCGAAGATCAAGAATCACGATGAATGTAGATGCGGTATTTTTTCATAAAACTGTTCGAGGTTCACACTCTGTTTTTTTTTGTTATTCTAAAATGTGCTATGACATTTTTAGGTTTATTATAAAGTTACAAAACAAGCAGCTTTTAGTAAAGCACCTAGTAAAGCGCTCAGAAATGATGACGTAGCTAAATACGAAAGATTATGCTTTGTTCTCCCGTTTCGGCTAATTCATTCGCATGTTCTAAATTTGTTGGATAGTAGAACAAGGATGGTCTACGATGGTTAGAGCTACACTCTCAAAGTCGGGTAATGCGATTATAAAGACAATAAACGACTACTGTTTTTATTTACAAAAATTTTGGTCCAAGGCTATAAAGTCTAATGTTAACAATTTTAAATAACTATATTTGTAATTCGGTATGTAAAGTTTTTTTTTGTATTTTTTATATATTTTTATTTCGTAGATAAGGCTATTTTAAGAAACTAATTTCAATATTTTTGTTTTCTATTGAGTAGTTATTTTACAATATTTTTTTTTTAAATTGAAATTATGTGACGTCACCATATAGCACAAAATTTCGTTGCGTTGAGAAGCCTAAAAAAGCACCCCATATTGGCAGCCCTGAAAAAAACCAGACAGTCAAACCACAGAAATGAAAAAATATTCTATTCTGTGTGACGAACAGTGTGTCAAATGTATAATATTTTTATTCTTAAAAGGCACAGAAAATAAAATGCTACAATGTGACGTCATTTAGAGGTCAATGAAAGTCGAGTGATTTCTTAGTTTTATGTTAAAATAAATGGCATCTTATCGTTTTAAAAGGTCAGAGTAGAAAAATAAGGGTTGGTAAGATAAAATCTCGAAATGGTTTTGGAATTGGCATAGGTTAATTTTTTTTAGCATACCGAATTCTACATGGATCTTTGTTATCTGGAATAAAAGTATATTATTATTATTAACAAACATTCTTAGAACAATAGCATATAAAAATTGCATGTTTCTGTGATAGTGCTAACAGAGGCTCGAACGCGGCTGACGGACCGCTGTCCAACCAACGGGAGAGAAAGAGTCATATTTCCCTCTCTTTCTCTCCCACTGGTCAGACGGCGGTTGAGGTCAGCCGCGTTCGTGCGTCTGTTAGCACTATAAGAATAACGGATACTGCAGGTCAATCTAAAGAAATTGATTTAAAAAAAATAAGACACAATTTCTTCACATCCATTTACCCAGCATTCTGTGCTTGTAGCTCATTTATTAATTTCTGAGATGCTACCTACTTTACTAAATGAAATATTATCTCTATAAAGTTCGTTCCGCGGCCGTTTTAGGTCTCGAGCCCGTTTCGTGAATTTACAAAGCTTAAACAAGTCTCTTTGAGTAATTAAGAGCTTTATTTAAAATTCTTAATTTATATTTAACGATCGTTGTAGATCTTGATTAAAGGAACTTTGTGGGAACTATTTAGAAAGATGAATGGGGTCTTTTACGGTTATTAAGAACTTAACTCGTTCATGTGTGCAGCTAGGAAAATTACATCGTTCGACTTAGTTACTAAGTAACTTCATATGCCGCCAGCATGCTGGATACGCTGCCAACTGGTAGTGGGCTTGAGCATTTGGATTGTCTTTAGACCTTCAACGGTCTATGGGCAGTCTAACTCTAATTTTAGTGTTAGTATTAGTTTGTATTTTGTTTAGTTAATAAAGACACTAAACTTGCCCCTTTAAAAAAAAGGAAAGTATTAGTAACTATCCCAGTGTAAATTTAATGCAGTTCAATTGTATCAATTTAATTAATTCCTCTCTTTGTCTCTCTGAGGGATGGCCCCGAGTCTCAGCAGTGGGAACAATATAGGCTGAAATGATGATGATTATGATGAATTAATTGTTGTATATTAATAGGTTGAATACTATTGTTTAATAAGTACCTAATTCCACCAACAATTTCTCGTATGTGAATTTTACATGAATACCCACTATAATCAAAATTTAAATTGAATTAAATTTTGAAATTTTAAAACATTACCCTGTTTCTGGGTATCAGTCGAGTAAAATATGACGTCGTTATTCTGGTGGGATTTTTACTTTTGACGCCAACGTAAAATCATGTCGCCTCGTTGTATTATTTTCGTAGTTATGTATTTTTAATGTTTATTATTTATTAAGATTTTGTTAACGTGCTCGAATATAAACAAATGGTACAAGATGTTGGTTGGAAAGTTGATCAATTTCTAGTATTCAAATCTTTCTGGCATTTCAGCACAGTTCTTTTGGCATATCTGGTGTTCTGTTTCTTACTATTTGCATCATGTTTCCAATCGTATACTCAAAGAAAAGTTTGATTAAAACACTGTTTTAAACTGTCACGGTACAACCTTATCACGGTTAATATCCTGTTAATAAACATATAACTGTATAGTAAGATTGACTGTTGTCATTACAGCATATTAAATAATCGTAAATTTTTGTTAAGATCTTCAAAGCAACTTCATAAATTACAGCTAAATATACCGGAACTTGGACCATTAGTACAATAAACTGACATCACTTCACCTCTAGCAGGAAGGTGAAGGATATACAAATCAACAAACGTTAAAGAATACATCATAACATAATTAAGAAATAATCTTACACATTATTTCATTCTCTGCTTGTTATTATGTCTGCTACGTTACCTTAACTCACAGGGATGTAACTAGGACATTGCTCAAGTAGGGGGAGATATTTTTAATTTGTTTTGCTCAAATTGATTATTGGGGCTTCATATGGCTTTTATTTTGCTAAGCAACGTACTGCACTGTTGTGATGACAGCGTACTTATATAAGGATATAGGATATATGTAATTGATAACGGAAGTAAAGATACCATATAGTAAGTACCCCATAATGGAAGCGTACCGATTTTTTCACATATTAATTATTGATATTAATTAATTTTGAATTTAAATTTCAAATCATAACAAAAGTCCCAAAAAATTAAGTTGCGACTGCCCATTGGTCCCTTTTTTTTACAGAAACTTGTTAGAAATTTGTCTAAGAGAAAAGATAAAAAACGTACATATTTATTTCCATTATATTTCACCGTATTCGTCCCTAAATACGTCCATATCCTTTATTATTCCATCGCATACGAATAATTCGAGCTATTTGTATCAATTTAGGCGGCAAACTGCGGGCCCTGCAGGTCGATAGGTTAATGCACATTAGTGTGGATTATATTTATGCTAATGATGCTCTGGCAAAATACGAGAACAAGAGTGTGACGTGATATGTCAGATATTAGGAGCATTCATGACCATAATTATGTCGATAGATAACATACATTGTGGTTGTTTGTAATGCGAGCTATTTACTCTGGGATTATTGACAAATGCCGATATTACACAACTTGATTGATTGATTGATTAACTCTTTATTGTTTACACCATACAATTTCATACAGTGTCTAGTGCAAGTTTTTCCAATTGCGTTTACTTACTCGATCGCGTCAACATTAACTACGACTTGTATAAAATAAAAACAGCGCCATCTAGTGCATGTAGATGGAACTTCTGTTTTTTTCATACAAATCATAGTTAACGTAACCGCGATCGAATAAGTAAACGCCACTGGAAAAACTCGCACTAGGCCCTCTGAAAACAAAAACTCTTAATAACTAGTGTAACAACTTTTTACCTTATCGCTTATAGCTATATCTCCCAGGCAACCTTTATGAAAACGATTAGTAGATTTGCAATAAAGAATAGACCGTGAAATACATTGCTTTTATACAGGGTTACGTGGAAAGTGTCCCAAGCCGAAAAGGGTTCATAGTAGCCATCATTATGAACAACTTTCACTAAAGGACCAACCCTGAAATTGCGAAAAAAATTATGCTGATGTTTATTTGAAAAAATATTTCTACCGGTTCAAAAGTTATGATCTCAGAATAATTGATCATGGATTTTTTTTAATTTAAATTTTATTATTTTTATCATTAACCATCCAATGGTTCTAAGGAAATATAACCTTTAGGTATACATTTTAGGTGTACCTACGTATTTGCAAACCTATCCCAAAACACGTCAAATGCGTACTCAGTATATCTCCAAGTATCGACCCACGACCTATTATAATTTTCATTGTTCCAAAAAGGTCAAGTTCCCATCAACTCTGCTGTTGTAGCGAAAAACGCATTGCCAAAGCCAAAGGAATTTCTACGTAGGAAAATGTTAGTTTGAAACGGTACGTGTGGATGTAAATTGTACATGTGTGGGGGTTGAAAATATTCGGATTCACTTTAAATAAAACCGGACGGGTTTTTGGCAATATCACCGCGAGCCGACGACGTGCCAATAGGAAAAATGTAACATATGCGTTTGTTTGTCCGACTCGTTCAATATCCGACTAGTGGTACTCGTGCCTGGTGAAGGTAGCCACTGGTGTTTAAAGCAACGTTTTGATTTCCACTACGTTGGAGTCAATTCAATAGACATCGTAGCGTAGAAAAACTCGTAGTAACAAGTATATTTGCTTACTTTAAAATAAACTTGAAAGATATTTTTTTTTTGTAAAATAATTATTCTTATAAAAATCACACAACCATTTATTTGTCAGCGTAGCGATCCACATGTGTTTTGGCCTTTGATGCAAAAAGGTGCCACCCAACAAAAAACTAAAAACGAACAATATACAAAATATGCGTAAAAATATTTTAAAAAAAACAATTATCTAAGCACTACATTTTAAAATAAACATTGTGTTGTCATCCAGTTCTGAAAGGTATTTAAAGTATCGATCAAGTATTCAGGTCAATAGTAAGTTATTTTAAAACAGAGCAAGCAAAACTTAGTTCAACGGACGAAAAAGAACCAAATCCAAATAAAACCAAAACCAAATAAAGCAAAACAAACCAGTCTAGATTTATAAAGAAACAAAACTTACCTAAATTCAAACAACGAAAGTTCATGACACTCTTTCAGTGGTTATCTAGTAGTCTCATAAATAGCATAGCGTTAATATTTAGAAAAACCACTGTTATCTACGAGTTATAATCAAAATAATGTCAAGTAAGACATAAACTCGTTGAGAAGATTTGCCAAATTTAGATAAGGAGCACTTTAAGCTTAAAAGCTCGCGTACAGTACGAAGCCGATATTAAGTTATTTAGTTATCTGAAGTAGATATATGTCTCTGCAAGCTCGGAATAACTCGGAGTACCTTCAGTCTCGAGTAATCTAAATGTATTAAGTGCCTTAACAAGTTACAGGTACGAATGTCTACGTAGATTCTATACGTTATCTACGTAGATAGGTATTCGTTATATCAGATTACTGTGAGTCTAAAGTTGTTCATTGAAGGATTATATAATGCGATTCAGAAAATATATATTCAAGGGTCCATTTTGAGACAGTGGGAGTGGATTATTCATCCATTAAGGGAGGAAACCGAGCGACCAAGATCTGAATTTCAAAATTCTTACTGAAACAGATGAGGGCTTGAAGGTTGTTTTTGGCTTATAAATTCAGGATTTATTAGTGAAAAAACACTTGCGAATATGCTAAATAATTGGAAAAAAAAGAAATTGAAATGAAGTTGCAGCTTTTTATATTTTTCTATCAAAAATTCTATCATACGGGTAATTTGAGATATAATAAAGCTTGGAATTTGAAGCTTTAAGCAGGTTATCGTAATTATCTTAAAATATATTAAGTATATTGTTTGTCTATCCAGACAAACAACTGCCTTGATTCATTTGCCAGGCACAGTGAAAAATGAACACCGAAATGATAATTGCGAGCGTCCTCAGATAACAGGCGAACCAGACTAATGAATTTAAATGTTATTCAATTTAATGCACATGAATTATTCAATAAAAGTATGTTAATGTGGAAAAGAATGCCTGAAGGCCCGGGCTCCCGTAGCCAAGATTTCTGCCGTCTAATTGATTACTTTCACCACCATATTGAAAGTCGCTGACTAAGTTACTTTTGGAAGCATCGATCCTCATTTCCATGGCTAATGTTTGTGCGAAAAATTATACAGATCTGTTGATTACTTTTTGTTGTTCCATTTATTATTTAAATGTTGGGCCTTTGTTTGTTTGTGATTGGCGTCGGGTTGTCCAAATATGATTATCATAGTAGTTGCAATTTTGCAATAGCTTAGTATGGACAAATTATCCTGTCATATACCTACGTCATTTTTCTGTTTGATTTTGAAGCTCAGTTTCATATTGGTAAAGTTTATTATTATGTGAGAGCTTCCACGGGTGAACAAAACATTTCCAAAGACTTGAAAGCCACCCTCATTCCTTCCACCGCCTTCCTACTTAACAAAAGTTCATCGCCCACCGAAAGTATCACATTCGTCCGAACAACAAAGTAAATTGGATAATAGAATTTAAATACAGCTCTAACATAAAACAGGGATGCAAACAAGTCGCGTAATGGCGGCTACGGACGACGAAATTGACTTACAAAGGAGTATAATGCTAGGACGTACTAACGCAGCGGACAAGTTGCGCTAGAAACTAAGCTTGACAGTGCCTGGGTTTTAAAGCTTAGGATTTGGACGCACGGTCTCCAGGCAAGATGAGAGGTGTACACTGCACGTGCTCTTGATTGTAAGCGCACTACCTCTAAGACATGTGTGTCATACATAACATCTCTTGATTTTAATAATAAAAGATTTGTTCTATGAAGGCTCAATGAGGTAATTTCTAGAGTACAAACCTGTTCTCAATTTTAGCGATAAGGCTGCCTCATGTGGCACTAGCTATCAAGTTTATTTATCTGCATGTAACTTTTATTTGTAGTTTACACAATTAAGAGCTTTTATTTCATAGTCATTATAATTTTCAGCCTACCATGTTCCCACTGCTGGAACACAGGCCTTCTCTCAAAGAAAGAAGATGGGCCGTAATCCACCATGCTGCCTTGCATGTTGGTGAATGTCATATTTCTTTGAACTATTGAGGTTCTTGGACATGCCAGTTTCCTCTCGATATTTTCCTTTGCCGTTTTTGAGCAATGGCATCGAAACTGCACATAATTTATTCAAACACTAAATAAGTCATTGGTGCAGGGCCAAGGATCGAATCAGGTGCCGTCAGATTGAAAAGCGCACATGCTACCACTCGGGCACCATCGCAACATCTAACTATCTATCTAATAAGCAATTTGTATGTTTTTGATGCAATTTTTTTTACATTTTTAGCTGTTCAGTCCACGTATCTCAATATCGTCTAAAACGCTTAATAGTGTGTGTCAGTGGAAATTCGTCACTGAGTTGCTGAAGTTTGTTCCACTATATGACGCAAGTAATGTATTTATACACAGGGTTAACGCCCGAGTTACAAGCGCTTATTCAAACCGACACTGAATGGCACATACCTACATTACTTACCAGTGATAGAGAAAACATACCTTTTTATATTTCACTGAATGATGCAGTTAATATAAATTCACTGTTGGAAATTAAAAAAATCCGAATATGTGATTGTTTTAATGATTTTGAACTTCAATAACCTCCTTTTTTTCGAAGTCGGTTAAAAATATTTGCAGCTTTATGGACATAAACGTAGCATACGAGTAAACATGCTATTTTTATTGTCATACTAATATAATAAATGCGAAGTATGTTTGTTTGTTCCTCTTTCACGCAGCAACAAAGCAACGGATCGATGTGATTTTTTTGCATAGAGATAGCTAGTGGGATACTTTTTTATCCTAGAAAAACTTACGGTTCCTGAAGAAATTTCAACGTAGGTAAAACCGCGGGGCGTACCTAGTATACAATATTTATTGGACATCGATTACAAACAAGTCTTCGCAGTTTTCGAAAATGTTTTTACGTTTCGTTTCCCCCCTTACATTTCCTTGCAGCGTTCTAGCTGACATTTGGAGTACCTTATATCTGCAACAGTACGAAATGTTTCGATATTGGATATCAGTGCAATCTTCCATCATTATTGACATATCTGTGCGAAGACACGTGGACAATCGAGGTGCCCGGCGTAGCGTATACACATGTGCTACGCTGCTACGCCGTAGCACCGACAGTCGAGACAGCGAGTTGCCCGCGTATATTCGTACCAGCTGATATATTGAGCAAGTTACTCACGGCTTGGGTCCCGCTCTGTCCGCTGCCATAATAAATTTTGTGACAAACAATATTCCCCTGTCCTTTGTCTGGCCGCGGACGCATCGATCGTCTCTAACAATACCTCGCAGACCACTCTACGACTGCTACTTCTACTCGTAGCTACCTGTTATGCTCGTAGATAAACACTGGCGTGGGCGTAGCCAGGTTTTATTTTAGGGTGGGGCAAAAAATTCTTACGTTAAACAATTTTCACATAAATACCTATATTTACCCTAACAGTGAACGTTTATTTTAAAACTAGCCCAAGCTGGCTAAATCTTGTCAGAATTTCAGTTTTAAATATTTTTTTCGCTTATGGAACCCTTTTTTAAGCACATTCATCATACACAAGCCAACAAGCCGGCTTTCTGTCGTTTTGGATCGTAACCAAGTTAGGTGTAATCATTAAAGCATGCTTTTTGGGAATTCTCAATAAGTATATAAGCTTCTACAACACTCATGCTTTAGGCTCTATGAATACAAAGAATATGAACGGAAAGGAAACTTCAAAGAGAAAACCATCCTATGAGTATAGAGTACTGTAAATTAAAAAAAAAAACAGTCATGCCAGGGCCAGCCAGGCGAGTCAGAGTGGGGCAAGCACCCTCTTGCCCCAACGTGTTTTATATACGAGAAGTAATATGACGGAAGTATGCTTCTACATGCGTACCTACGTATCTAAATAAATCTACGTATCGAATGGTTCTCCAATCGTATTTACGAGTAATCCACCGAGTCCCGCTACTTCCTCATATTTAAATGTATGTCATTGTTGGAAATCATATTCATAAAACTCTCGCATCCGAATCCCAGTTAATCGAGCCGCAAGCAATTTCTTTACGATTAATCTGCCGTAAAACGTAATTTGAATAAATTTCATGCCCCATGTGGGGTAAAAATTCACATAATCGACTCGCATACTCAAATACAATTGGTATACGTCATTTAGGTGGATAATAGAAGGTGCCCATCAATCTGAGTATAATAAATTCCATCAATGGATTATGCTGTGACTAATCTGGCCTCACTGAATCGGGGTCCTTGAATCGGATGTTTTCTTTTACTAATAAGTTATGGTTATTATGGTAGGCGTTGTGGGTACTATGTTAGGCTCGGTTCACACTGAGGGAATAGACAGCGTTTTATAATAGAACTTCCGTGTAGAGATTTTTTGGTAAAATATTACCATACTTGGTATTTATTTTTATATTAGTGCTCAGTGCTTAAGATGGCTTAAGCACTGAGTTTTAAGCTTTGTGTCCACATACATTTTGTTTTGTTGTGAGTATTTTTTTTTCTCTCCAAACGTACCATAATCCGCGCTCTATACTAAATCATGTATTTATTTAGGCATGAAGAAGCAACTCTTCATTATCAGCCTATCATGTTCCCACTGCTGGGACATAGGTGTTCTCTCAGCAGGCCTAGCACGGGCTATGGATATATTGTTTTTTCATCGTTTTTATCACGCAAGAAAGAGACAAACATATAAATAAAAATAAATAAATATTCGGGACATTTTTCACACACGGTCATCTGACCCCAAACTAAGCAAAGCTTGTGATATGGCTGCCAGAGACTGATATACATACATATATAGTTTTAAATACATACTTAAATAGATATTAACAACCAGATATAGAACAAACACAAATGTTCATCACACAAATGTTTGTCCTAGATGGGAATCGAACCCACGCCCCCAAGCTCAGAAGGCAGGTTCACTACCAACTGGACCAACGGGCTATCTATCTATCCATATTCTAGCTATGTCACGTCGCGTCTACATATCCAACATGCTGACATGTTGGTGAATGCAATGTCTTTGAACTTTTTGAGGTTCTTGGACATACCGCTTTTCTCACGATGTTTTTTGTCATCGTATTTGAGTGATGGCATGGAAACTGCATATTTTCATATGTATAAAAGGCGATGTGTGTATGTATATTCCCTAAGTACTCCAAAACGGGTGGACTGATTTTGACGGGACTTTCACTGGCAGATAGCTGGGAGTGATCCACGCGAATGAAACCGCGGACGCAGCTAGTAATTTATAAATGTACTAAATAAGGAATTGGTGCAGGATCAAGGATCGAACCGTAGTGTTTAGTAAACCACACATTCAAGAAGCAAATGCTTGTTCTAAAACTGTTCAGAAATAGTGAGAACGCAGCTTTACCACCTTACGAAGCTACAGCAAGCTAATAGCATTCGCGTTTCGCATTTATTGTTCTTATCTGAACAGTGTACTGTGTCGGCGCGCCCTAACCTCGTGCTCCTCATGACTCACTACTACAAGCTGATCAAAATGCCTCACAGTACCGCCTTACGAAATATCAGAGATAATCGTGCTTAGGAAGTTACCGAAGGTTTCGTTGTGAAACACACGTTTGAAACCATACATTTCTTACACAAAACACGACAATAATTCGAAATCAATGTTTATTTATGGGTTCGTCAAAAAATACTGACGAGACCAAAAAATATTTAAGAGCCGCATTACAAATACTGCAATCAATTACAGGTATCTGTATTTACATCAATACAAAACATCTATTAAAACAAAAATTTGAATTTATGAAAAAATTACTGAAATACTTACTCTAAAGATTCGTGACTAACGGGATTTACGTACTTATATAATCAATGGGTTTTACTATGAAACATTAGTTAAGGTAATCGATGCCTAAAATTGCTCTGACAACACTGATGCTGACGGAAATTAATTATTATTATTATTTTTATTTCAATTAGTACCGCAAAACACGAATTACGCTAATGACAATTTGTATTACAATAACGAATTACTTAAATAATATGAATTTAAAAACAAAAACTACATAATCATATAAAAAATCAAAATAAAACACACTAAAAATATAAAAATTAAAAAACAAAAAGAAGAATACATAAAAACAAATTAACATTAGGTACAATAAGGATGAAAACAAATTAATAAATGTCACACAAATTAAATGTTAAATTAAAACCAAAGGAAACCAGTAAAAACAATTATAATAAAAAAAACGTATAAAAACAAGCATTTTCGTATTATGCTCTGCAAACCCTTTCATTTGATACCCATCTCATAATGCTAGATAGAAAAATTTTGTACGCCACCTTGGGGCGTCCGCCATATTGAATTTAATGAGAAGTCATTTTATTTTTCGTATTCTAGTTAGTAAATCCTTTCATTTGATGCCCATATTATGGACATGCATAAAAAATAATTAGTCCGCCATCTTCGGCAGTCCGCTATTGGATTTAAAATGACGTCACTTATCTAACCATGCTTGTCATCCACCGCGTATGCAAAATTTCAGCGAAATCGGATGAGGGTAACTTTTTTTAAATTCAGTTGCAAGATGAGACCCATACTAACAAACCCAGTTAAATAAAAGCTTGATAAACTTAACTAACGTTTCTAAGCAAGGCCGTAATGCATAAGTCTTTTTTTAGTATACGGGACATTTTTATTTTTTTATTTATAGTCTAGGTAAATAGGTATGTGATTATCACACGTTACGCTCCAGTCTATATAATATACATGTATAATTCAATTGTAACCCTGTAAAGTAGCTTGCCAATAGCACAATTTAATAAACGCTACAGTCAGGCCCATTCACAACGCGTCCGCGTATTGGTCCTTTGCCCTCACAGAATTTGCATCGAAACGAGATGAAATCAAAAATAAATTTTGGACATTCGCCGCACCTATTCAATTCCTGTTTAACAATGTTAACTTCGCGCTTTACTCGGTATTATAAATATGCATAAAGGGAATTGGTTTTTAAAGTTCAGTGGAGAGTTTGTTATTACGTAGATGTACGTCGTAGTGTTGAGTATTATTAGGTTACCGGAATTGTCTTGATAAAACAATAATGATTTTTTATTTCGTGTTCGTCGTCTTTTTTATATACGATATATAATCTAATTTCTGTAACACTGATAAGTTTGTCAAAGTAATACCAAACATTTATCTACTAACTCAAAGTTTTATTTCGGCTTCTTCTACAATTTTCTGTAAATAAGACGTCAGAATCCGTGTATTCGAAGAAGGCACGTGGCTCCGAATAACTCAGGTGCTGAGTCGGATCACGTTAGAGTAGTAAAATAATAAAACTTTATCCTTCACGTCAACGTTTTGAATAAAATGCAAAACGTGTCTGAGATGCAGCCGAAACGGAGCGCCGCGAACAGGCGTACAGGGTTGTTCTCAGACGGTCTCTCTCACGCCCTCTCCCACTTTCTTTCTTTCACTCTTTTTGTGCAAAGATCGACGGAAAGAGAAATCACTCGCCTAATGGTAAGCGTTTCGCTAGCCTATAACAATTCAGTTCTCCCAGAATTTAAAAACTTGAACAGTTCACTGACACTTTTCTCTCCCTTTTTCTTTTTCATTATCATCCTTATTATCTCTACCTCTCCCGTTTTACACCTTTCTCTTTCTATCCCTCCCTTTCTGTATCTTTCTGTCTCTATCTTCTTTCTTTTAAGCAAAAAGACTTAATCGTAGAATTTTAAGCCTCCTGGAAGAGTTTAAAGTAGGAATTTGTCTAACCATTAGATAGTTTAAATAGATATACCGTTAAAGCACAGATCTTAATGTAACACAACTATTACTTTTTTGTAGTATTTAGTTATGTAGTAGGGCAAACATTCAAATTCGGCCACAATGTTTAATAAAGACTTAATTCGCCAGCCATAACAAAAATAACATCCATATTAAACAAACTCTAACAGAAGTCAGCCGAGCGGTGAATTGGTTAACATAATGCTTTGAACTACATAACGTAGATATTCTAGAGTTGCATTATATCAAAAACAGTTGTTCCAAACACATCTAGATTACACGTTGGTGATATATTTTGGAACAATTTATTTTTCGTACCAGGTAGGTATTGACAAAACAGATATATTACAGTTTTCCATAAGTTATGGAAAACAGGAGTTTAAAAAAATCTACGATATTTTGATGACTTTAAACTGGGTGACTGATCAGAACCAGTCTGTAGTATATATAGTTAATACAATCGCGATGCTTAGTTTTGTAAACAAGATATTTAGGTTTACTATACGGTCTATCTGACTGGTTAGATAGTGAAAATTTTCGTATATATCATTGTACTCATCATTATGAATAGCTTTCACTATGTGACCAACACAAATCGCGAAAAATGTCATTGACACCTAACGAAATGTATGGAAAAGCTAATATTTTTTTCGCGATTTAAGTGTTGGCCTTATAATGAAAATTGTTTGTAGATGGACCGATAGAGTAAACCCAAATATCTTGTTTACAAAACTAAGCACCGCGATTGTAATTTACGTATCGGTTAACAGTTCTGTGTAAAAGGGCATGGCCGCAAGCGGGCCTGGTTCGCCCAAACTTGGAATATAAATTTGGCCCGGGGCCGTTGTTTGTCCGACAATAGGAACCGTTGCCAACATAAATTATCGGACAACGTTCGTCTAGTTCACCGCCGATCGCCAAATATTTACCTGATCTCCTTACCTAACTTGTTTCAGTTGTTTTCGCAAACATTGCTTATTATCATTCTGCTTTTATTTTGAAGCGCTGTGGTGCTTCTGTGAGGTCATAAAATGGAAATGATAAATTGGAAAAGGAGGACACTTGACTACGTAGGAAAGTATAACTTTACATCCCGGTTCAAAAACCCTTGCAGGCAAAAGCAAAGCAAGATTCAGATAATATTTTACTGTTAAACTGTATTACATGTATTATGGTCTTGATTTTTTTCTGAGGCAAGTGCCTTTATTGACTAAACAAAACACAAGCTAATACTAACACTACAAATACAGTTAGACTGTCCATAGACCGTTGAAGGTTAATTAATTAATTAAATTAGATTTCAATTAAGTACCTAAAAAGAAAGTTGGAAAGATATATTGCTAAAGGCTATGAAGGAGTGCCAATTGCCCAACGACGATGTCGAAGACAAAAGGGAATGGAGGTAAGAGGCAAGGAATGCTTTCCCACCTTTCCTTGTCTCTCACTTCTATTCTGCTCTGTTTTCAATCAGCTTATTAGCTAGCTAAGACTTGAAATTTAATTCTTCGAAATAAATCTGGAATGACAATGTTGTTGATTACTTATGAGTCATCGGCAGTTGGATAGATTTTGATTTGAGTTTTTGGCTCACTTAACATTGAGATTTCTAAAGACTCTTGTCGTTATAAAACACAATCATGCTAACGGAATGTTTCAAGTTTTCGTGTCCTGTAATATAGTTTTTTTTGTATTCAGCCATATTTCTACAAAACCCTTTACGATAACCGTTTGTAAGGAAATAACCCATTGTTCTCACCCGCACGCCTTGGCTGGCTTTAAAGCCTTTGTAAGACGACCGTGCTCGTCCGTGCCGCATCCGAGCCGAGCCAGAAATGATATTAAAATTACGTTCATGCCAATGAGATCAATAAAAACTAGGTGACCCTTGTACTCAAATAGATTATCAATTTAAGCAATGATAGTATTAGGACTATCGTCTAGTGGGGTCGATGTCAAATCAAATTGTACATAAAAATATTGCGCTAAGAACAACAAAATAATATATTCACCAACCATAAAAACTCAAGTCAAGTTAAAGACTTGAGTGCCTTGCGATATGATCTGGCAACCCGTACTTGTGAGCCGAGACCTTTTTCAGGTATAGACATGCACATTGCACAAGTTAATCATAATCACCATTGATTACAAACGTTGCAAAACATTAGAAATGTGATTTTAAAACTGTTGAAGTTCTACATTCTGGGAGGACTATTTTATTTTATTTTATTTTATTTTATTTTAGTATGGATAGACGTGACGCTTAGCGTTAGGAGAACGACTTGTACGTATCGTCGCTCAGATTCATCAAAAACTGAAGGTGATTAAAGATTTTTTCTATTTAAGTTGAACAAGTCACGGACCCGGCACGGTCTAGCTAAAATTATTCCGTAAAACCTTTGTAAGACGTCTGGAAATCTGAAAAGAGGCTTACGCTTTCAGTATTGAATGGGAGCACGTGAAACATTCCCCGGAGCCGTATTTACGCCGCGCCCAGCCATTAAGAATGCATTTATATGGGATTATTGTCATATTATGACATGAAACCGCCATTAGTATCTAAGGAAAGTTGAGTTTTCCTGCTTATCTATTCTCAAAACGTGTGAGCTTTAACCACATTTGTCATTCTCATACGTTACGTTACCATTTCTTGGAATTATATCTTTTTATGAAATTACGTGGTCATTTTAAAACTATGGATATGGGGTCTGCGTTACAAAGTGTACGAACCAAAGGCAGATTAAAACCATACTTACTATGAAGGTACAATTTAGACTACAACAATTGTTGCAAGCTAAATAATACATTTTGTTTAGGACATAGGGTTGGAATTATTTTGTCAGGTATTTCTAACTCAGCACATTTTTTTCGTAAAGCTTCTACTTACTAGTCTCAATTTAGGTATTTTATGAACGTAGTACCTAATCTTTTTATATAAACATCGTTTATTCATAATAATAGCACGGGTAGGTATATCATAGTAAAACAAACTCTTTATTTAATAACTAATAAAATAACAAACAACAAGTTATTAAAACCATTTAGTGCACTAACGTTATCAGAATTAATAACATAAATAGATATAACTAAAGCCCTGTCCAATCGTTTCTGCTTAGTGATCACGACTCAATAACTCACTTAAAAGCCATTTGTACGTCTAATATTGAATTAGCCATGACAAATAGCACGTAGTAAAAACTGATCTCATTATTTGGGAAGTCCGGGAGAATGTCTCGCGCGTTGAGAAAAAACAATCAAAAATCAATATTTCTAGTCAAAAATCAATATTTCCATGATAATTTTGACAAAAACTGAAAGTTTTGCACAAAATAAGAATCGTACAACTGTAATCTGATTAGTATATTGAAAGAAAAGGAATTAGTATATATTAGTATATTATAATTAGTGTATTATTATTATTGAAAAGTTTATCCGATAATTAACTCAAGAACAGGCCAATAGGTAAATTGTACTGGTGAAACATAGCGAGAAAAAAAGCCCTTTTACTGATGATACCATATTGAAACTGAACTCTTCGATAATAATTATATAGTTTGAGTCTGCCTCAAACTCGAGCTAGTAGCCAGAAAAAGTCTGCCAAAAACTGAAGAGGAGGAAGTAAACACTTATTGCACACACTTACATATTATTACTAGTTCTACAAACGCACACTTCAATATTGAGCTGCACACAACTGCAAACGCTATGCTCATAATATATTCAAATGGACGACCAAGGGGGGTGTAAGTGCTAAAGGGGAAACTGTAGGTATAACGCTACCATTTATTTATTCATTCTGAGGTGAACGACAGACAAATATCTTCATTAAGCGGGCCTGAAGAAACCCTATACTTTCATAGGACATGTTACATAACTGGCACAAACATCGGTATTATATTTCCCTAATCCATTAATATCGATAGCTCCGGGGAAGCTGCACGTGATCCGTGGAGAGCCAGCCTCCTGTATAGAAGTACGCCTCATTAAATTTTGTTTGAATAGAGGGATGAATACATACTTGGTCAGACGCAGGTGGTACGGTCGGCAAAAAAGTTTGCTTAAAACATGTTACTTTTTAGCACACACGTCACTTTTTTGGAAACAATCGCAGTAAAATACACATTGCTACATTTTTAACTTAAAAAGTGAAGCTAACATTAATTATAAACGAACTCACTTAGAAATGTTACTTAAGTTAAACAATGATTAAAATTCCTCTGGTTCGATTTCATGAGAATTTGGCGAGTTAGTGGCCAAACAGAGACCTATCTTAAAACAATACTTTATTTAAAAAAAATGTTTTAAGGTTGTAGATAGTTGTTTGGTTATATGGCTTTAATTTAAATTGTTTGAATTTTTATTTCAATGTTATTATTTTTTAAGTAGGTACCTACCTAAGTCCTTAATTTATAAAAAAGTTGTTTCTCTTTCATCTCTAAATTTTTTCATCAATGCCGTTAACTGTCATATTTTTCAATCAAGATCATGGTAAGCAAGAAAACAATGAAGTGGGTACTTTAGTCTACGTGAAGTAAAAGCTTGAACATCGCGAGGTCTGAGTTCGGGGACGAACTACTAATCTACATTTATTTCAACTGCCACATTACATTTTACCAAGCCCGTCACCCTTACTCTATTTACTTCAAAGCTACAACCAAAGTTCAAACGAATTTACTGACTCAAATGTCAAGTACCAAGGCTAGTTTTTAGAAGGCACTTGCAATACAATGACTTTTGACTTTGACATACTGGCCTTGCGATACTGACCGCGGATGGAGTACCTTCACAAACCGGCATTACTGTCACAATAAACTAACAACACTATTGTTATGTAAAAAATATTCCAGTGTCATTTTGTTATGCACGTACGAATCCTATTTAGCCTGAGTTAGCGTGCCTGTGTCTAAATCTTTTTCAACCAGCTTCCGGCAATCATAAATTCAATGTCTACTTGATTATTAAACTTTGTTTTGTCAATGTAAAATAGTGCTTTGTCACAATATATGTAGATTCCTTTTTAAGTGTAAAGCAATTCTTTGTCGTAGTCATAAAGTAAAAGTAAGTTAAAGAAATCTTAACTCATACGGTTCCCGAAGGTATGAGGTAAGATTTATTTGCAGTGGGATCTTGATATATAGGGTTATTCTAGGATCGAGATCTAATTTCTAGGTTGCTATTTATATATTATTTTGTATTGACGCATCTACAACTAATCTTAACAAACTTCTAGATCCTACACCATTTTTTGTATAATAATTTTTGGAGTTTTAATGTGTGATAATGGTTTATGACTTATTAAGTATTCGTGAACGTGCACAAGTGCAAGCAAGTTACTTACATAACGGTGTAAACATTTATTTTCGTGTTGTTTCCAAAACTCCGTAGAACTAGCCTTTAGTAAAGTTTCCACCACATTACTAGGGCATTGACCGTAACTTATTTTGCGTGACTCCGACTGTGAATATAATTTGCTTGATGATATTTAGTAAAACTTGAAAATAATTCAATAATTGACACTGACAAATGCACAAGACGTGTGATGCCAGAATCCTTTCAAGAGGAAAGAAATAAAAATGTAATGGCAGCCTAAAATAGTATCTGTTTTTGTTCAGGCTTAGCTTAACTTTCTGTCGGTTCCGTGCCCAATGAAGGGAGCATCGTGAATGCGGCAGACGGGCGCCGCAAACATCACTGGCATTGCCGTGCCATCGGCATTGCCGCGCCTATCCCACGAGCAAACACTCACACATAAACCTCTGTTTTGTCCTACCTAGGGCTGCTCTAGGAAATCATGTCATTATGGCTTAACGACTTGAAAATTTGAAACTTATCCATTTTAATCGAAAACTAAAACTCTGTTCAATATTTGCAGCTTCGGGCATTGTTTGCAGTTACCAAATGCATTGTTCTGTGACTCATCCATTAACTTTTTCAAAAATCTTTATTACGATTTGCAATATGTTAACCGTGTATTCAATAACTAGAACGTAACGCTATGCGTATTTCTATTTGTCCCCCACTTTATGCCTATTAATGAGGTTCTAATCAAAACGTTGTAGAAACTTTGATAAAGAATTTAAACTTCACTGCAAAGAACGCAGCCCTACGCTCACGTATAACCTTCAATAGGGCGTCACAAAGGACGCCAGGGTCTTTCAAACACCACCTAGTGTTGGAACTTGCCCTGCCTATAATACCTAGGATTACTTTTGTTCGGTCTATTTTACTACTGCTCGTAAATAAGGCTTCGAGTTGAATCCATGCGAGCAAATACCGTACAGTGTTGCAAGTCTAAATAAAAACGAAACCCTGTAAAATCGTACATTTGTACTAAACACAACAGTATGGCCAGTTTTACTGTTTTACTTAAAAGTGAGTCCTATTGTATTATACTGTTTAACTTAGTGTTGCTATTGGCGACGTCTGGGATATTATCTGTAAATTTAACAAGACTCGTACCTGCCTATCTAGTATTGCAGGCAAATGAAACCAAGCGCTCAGTCCACTCAAGACGTGCGCAGTTCAACATAGCGATATGAACGCCGAATTCCCTTATACATGCATGCATTATGCCTACGTCGGATGCAGTCAGTCTCCGTTATTGAGAGCATTTGAATGCTTACAGAGTTCCGATTGCCAGCCGAGCGAATATGTAAGCCGGCTTCTATGCAAGTGCTCGTGCGAGGAAATCAACCTTGGCTGAAAGTCCTCGTGACTATCAAAGATGAAATGCTGAACCGCTGTTCATAAAAAAAAATCCTTTTCAAAGAATGTGCACAAATGCTCACACATCTATATTTTTTGTGTGAATATGTATAGCGCGTCTGTAAGCGAGCACATATTTTTTATTCAGTTAAAATGTAAAAAGTCATGTGATGATGATGATTCTCTACAATACAATAACACTTTATTGACACCATGAAACTCTTATATTGTATGCTTCACTCAACTTATCTATCTAATCTGTGTCTAATGATTTTCCAGGACATTATATTCAACTCAACCATCATCTAGGCTTAATAAGCTAATAGGCGTTGGGTCATGCGTTATTAAGGGCTTATAATCAATGCACATAATGGTTATGTAGTCTAGTTATATGCTTATTTATAAATTAAGTACCATGAATGTCGAAGTAGATTATCGTTAGGCTATAACATAATTACGATTTCAAACAGAGAAACACGAGTAACGTCTTTTCATTTCAATCCTCAGAGCAAATAAAAATACAGAGGGACTACCGCGAACACGAAAAGTAAAGCCATTTTTTGAAACGTGAGCGTAGTCGAAGTTCGTGTCGTGTAATTCATCAAAATAAGTGATAATACAAACACAATCTTTTGATCGGATATCTCAATACATTGGTACCTAAACTTGCAAATTGAAACGACAAGGCACACAGATGACAAGAACAGAATTATACGCTAGTACATTTGTGCGAGCGAGAAATCGTTAGCAGAAGTGTGTTATTTAAACTCAGTTAAACCGGACCAGCCCTGAGAGTGACTCACATTGTCTTCCTCTTTTTGAAATCGTCATTGCTCCAACCAATTTTCAACTTGATTTCTTCTAGGTTCTATATACTCGCACCCTTAGTAGATGGAATGATATTGCAGTAGACTTCCACATCATGATATTGCATTTATAACCAATTTTTATAAATAAATACATTGTTATAACAACGATAGTAAAAACTTATAAGTTTAGACTCATTCCAAGTACTTATACTCGTATTACCTAAAGATCATTCCTTCAGATTCCGCCTGCAAATGCCACAGCACCACAAAGACGCGAATCGTGAATTACCAACGCAATTGTGGCTGCCGGCACTCATTCTCGGATGTAAGTATCGTATATTGACACAGTGTTGGTATATATAACAATGCTGGATATTATGGTGTTTCTTAAACATTCAGATACCTCATTTGAAAAGTTAAATAAATAATATACTGAAGCTTCATAAAAAAATGATACTTACGTAGTTATTAGATAGATATTTACGATTTTATGGAAAAGAGAGCACAATATGTTGTGCATTATTCCTTCCTCTTTTACTGTAAATTGTATTTAATAGCTAATGACAATTTCAATCACAAGTATTTCGAGTAACGATACGATAGCTTTTCAAACTACTAAATATATCATTCCGGCCAAAACAAACAAGAAATTCGGGCAGCTCTACTACACATAAAATATCCTTATAAATCTGATTGATTGCTTTCATCGCATGATTGAAACGCCGAAAGCATTATTGCAATACCAGCGCGTAATAAATCGGCCCGCACAATTATTTCCAAAATAATTTAAAACAATTTAATATCGTATAACAATTACGTCCACCATCCGGCGGCAAACATGTTTATATTGAAGGCAGTATTGGTTTTGCACAATAAATTTGGTTCGCCGACGAAATGAGGAGCGCCACGCTTCGTCCCACGTTTTGCATATCGACTAATATTGACTGTTTATTTTTTGAGGAGCTTCCGGACAGTTTGGCATACCTTTTTCAACTGTTTTTTTTAATGACTTTCGTTGTTGGCGTAGACTGCCTCGATAGCTCGACCAGGCGTTTGGCAAATGCAGAGGCCGTTGGAGAGACGTGGTCAAAGGTGGTAAACAAACAATGAGGCGAGTATTTACACACCGTTACGTGCTTGCCGACAGATTTTCGATTTGAGGGGGTTGCTAGCTAGCAAAGATAATATAACAAAGTTACTGCTAGCTAGGCATGCTCTCAAAATTGCTCATGTTCAATCATGTTTTTCTCACAGTGTTTTCCTTTACCGGAACTCATTGTTGGGACTCGTATCCTATACGGCGAGGCATCCGACCTACCGTGCCTACCAGCTATCCTTCGTCAAAGAGCGAATTATACTATTCAAAATCAATTTTATATTGTAGCATATCGCAGTGTTACTAACACGATTTTGCCTTTTCGCATGTCTAAACTAGAACCTGCTACAATGAACAAAGTGGAAAATAGTATTGATTTGGTACTTTTCGCACTATTGTTTTTTTTTTTAATTCTTCTTTCTTTCAAAATGCAGGTATTTTCGATGCTCTCACTATAATTCTTATGAATGCACCGTTGTTATTTTATTGAAAAGACTAGCTTTTGCCCGCGGCTTTGCTCGCATTGTAAACAAAACATAGCCTATGTTTCTCAAGGATATTATAGTGTAGCTTATATTGTGCGAACTGCTAGACTTTAGAATGCGTTATCTGAATGGGTGTTCCCCGATAGTTACAAGTTTTCAAGTCGCATGCGAATCAGTTTCTTCTAGGCAAGCGTGTTCCATTGTAGATTGCATCGTCGCTTAATATCAGGCAAGGGGTGGTTATTGAATAAAAAAAGTTCACAATCGATGTTTTTTTTCGAATCGATTACCCCTCATACAAACATAAATCACAAACTTACAAATTTTACTTCTTTATATTATTAGAATAGATGTAGATATGCTACAAAGAGTGTTGTGACCGGTACCTAGAGCTTATTTATTATGATTTGACTTGCTGTCAAATTAATGTTCCAAAGTTCTTTCTGGTGCCTTTGGAACATCGTTAAATTGATCGTGGGCTCTTCCCCTTGCTAACCCACCAGGCGATTTCATATTCATTCGCATCGGGATTAACATAACAAATGCGACCGTAACGCGGTCACCTGCATTGTACGCATCACTATTGATCAATATTGCCTACCCCTGAAACATTTTACAGATTCGAACTTTTAGATAGACCTACTTACTTGCAAGTAGTTACTTACCTACTTAAGCGATTCATTAGCAGCCTATTATAATTATGATTCGATCAAAATAAAATTAATGGACGGGCCTAGAAGAAGCGTATTTTTGAAGATTACAAAATGAGCGCTAGCGCTCATTTCGTTTCAGTCGGTTTCTAGCCGTAGGAAGTGCAATACGAGGCTATTGTTACATGATAACGAAACATCTGACAAAATTATGCCTTCGTGTGCTTTCCCGAAGTGTAAATACACAACAAAAAACCGCTATCCAGTTTTCGTAACAAATGTACTGTACATGGTTATAATTAGGTGTTGAAGTATATGTCCGATGGTTTGACTCCTTTTTACTGAGCAAGTTCAATGGTTATGGCCCGTCAATTCATTTTATTTTGGTCGAAGACTATATGTATGTTCCCGATGCTGGGATACAGGCCTTCTCTCAGAAAAATAGGATGGGCCCAAATCCACCACGCTGGCCCAGTGCATGTTAGTGAATGTCATATTGTGTCTTTGAACTTTTTGAGGTTCTTGGACTTAGTGATTTCTTCACGATGTCTTCTTTCATCGTTTGAGCGATGGTATCTAAACTTCTATCGACGGTAAACAACACATAATTTTATTTAAGTAGTAAATAAGTTATTGGCGCAGCTGAGGATCTAACCGGGTGCCGTAATGGAGTCCGAGCGGTAGCATACGCGCTTCATAATCTGACGGTTAAATTATGTCTAATTTTAACAAATAAACTAAGAGAAAACTTCTATAATATAGGATAGAATAGGCCACAAATTCTGTCGTACCATTTTTGAAACTGAACTCAGATTTAAAAACGTAAAACCATTGTGGTCCCTTTTATACCTATATGGAATTAAAAACAGACTCATAAAATTTTAGTAACGTCAGTTTAGTTTAGAAAACCGTACAACACAAATGATGTCATTAAATAATAAGTTCATTAAATACGATGAAGCCGAATGAATTTGATGACGCATTGTGACGCCTTCGCTTAATGACCCTATGGTAATATCTATACTTACAAATTTTGTCTCTTTGTTCCAGACCTCCAATTCAGTTGTCCCACATGATGCGACAGATTCACGCACACTAATAATTCCTGAGTCTATCTGAAGTGTAAACATGGAGCTTCGAGTCTTCGTCGTGTTGGCGGTCGCCACCCAGCTTCGTAAGTATTACCTATGGTATTACCTATTTCATACCATTTTATCAGTAACTTGAATGCTAGCAGTCAGAATGAGTGTTCCCCAATAGTAACATTCTTATGAGCAAGCGTGCTGCATTATAGACCGCATCATTGCATCGTCAAACAAGGTGGCGGTCAAGCTTATTAAAATATTTTTTGTCTTTGAAAAACTAACATTTCTGCTAGCTAAACAATGTCATCTTCTAAAAGCCGGTCGTAGCGGCGCCTAGGCCTCCTTTGAAATTTTTCATCCTTCTTTTTCTCTTGCCTTCCTCATTTAGTTCCTCCGTTAATATTATGTATTCCTTCCAAATCTGCGAAAACAAATTTTAAAAAGTCACCCTGCTACCCATGTATGGGAGCTACCCTTATTTTTTAAATGTTTATTCTTTTTTTTACCATCCAAACTTTTCCATGTACTAAATGTAATGATGTAATGCATTCATTTTCACTATACGTTCATCCTTGTCTCTAGACCTTCAACGGTCTAGGTTAGGTATTTATTAAGCTTAAGGTTTTTAGTAAGTTTGTATTTTGTTTCGTTACAAAGGCACTTATCTATAGGTGTATTAACGTATACACCATGCATCTATACGCTGCTCACACATTACGTAGAGTCGAGTGCTGATTATGAGGAAGTTATTTCTGCGATGGCGTTGTAAATGAGCACTCCCATGGTACTCAGATGAAATGAACTTCATTTCCCTATGAAAAGGCTTTATTGCGATTCGCGAGTACCCAGTACTACGCATACCAAGTAAGAACGCCAGTTCGTGCTGCATTCACTTCTAATAAGCTTATTTGTGTCAGAGTGTGGGAACGAAATGCTAATGTTATTTTACCTAAGCCTCTGCATAAGTCTTCAGATATTCAGAACCACCCCGTTGTTTTCCGATTATTCCATATTGTTCCAGATAAATAGTAACGTTTCTATTTGTTTTATAACATACTAATACCACCGTATACTATGGTAGTGAAATTTCCGAAATTTAACTAAGATCTCCTCAATCGTTTTGTAGTGAAAACTAATAAAAAAAGAGACTGACGAATAAAATACACTTTGATGTTAACGAGTTTTAAAACAGCTATGCTTTTACTTTTTTTTTCTAGAGTTCCAACTTAATGTAGGCTTAAAGGCTCCTAAGACCCTCCAGCAGCCAAATCTCTCACCCTTTAAAAACATTTCCTAAAGAAGCTGTTTGCGATCCACTAAAGAAACCCATTCGCTCGCAGTGCCCAATACGGCAAGCGGTCCCCTGCTAAGTAATTGAAAACACATAGATTGGAATAGCGGGTGATCCCGATGCGTATCTAAGGTGGACTATCTCAGCCCACTTGCCAGCAAATGGCGTGGAAGTAAGTCGGATATAGTGTCACGACCCCGCCTGAATTTGTTATTCACTACTCACTTTTCAACGTGAATGAGTTCAGTATTTTCATATTTATTTTGTTTGTTATATTCGGTACTGAATAATATTAGCAATTGTTTGTTTCGATTGTAGATCTCTTTTCACTAACATAAAAATTGGATATGTTTCTACGATTTTACCGCAAAATTTATGAATTACTCAATGTTGGTTTATTCTTAATCTTATTGGAAAATTAAAGCACGTTTTTTATGAAAATGTATATAAAAAATGGCCTGGAGTTATCAATAATTATTTATAGAAAGAGCAGCTACGAACACTATACCTATGTGAATTTATCGATGAAATATAGTAATATTTTTGTAACGCGCAAAATAAAATATCTTCCTGCTCGTTTAGTATTAAAGTAATGTGAAAGTCCTTTTAGCTTTGCGTACAAATTCACATTAACTTCGAAGGCTCAGCAAACACTCCTATCAAGGACTTAACGAAACCATATTCACAGGCCATTAGCTCAGCAGTATCTACAGCTTTGTTTGTAAACAGCCTCCCTTTTTAAGCCATATGAAGGTACTATCACAGATCATTTGCGATCCAATGGTACTGAAGTAACGTTGCTCCTGACTTCGCCCTTATCAGCACTTTACTCAAGGAGCTTTGCATAAAGCCTCCATAAGTGATCTCGATATGAAGCATGCGAGCCATAGAACCTGACTTATTACTTGAGTGGCGTGATAAGCGTGATGTTTGGCACTATACTAGACGTATAAGCCGATCCTTTCATAAAATAGACATAGGAGATAAGTTTTAAAGGTGTATGTTTACGAGAACATAATACCCGGAAGCTTTATGACGAGACACGTGCGTATGAAGACGGAGAATATCTTGTTATTTCTAAGCATTACGCGTTATATGTCTATATGATGTTGTTTTGGTAACATTTCTATACATTATAAATGATTCCCAAATCTGTATCATGTAATGATATTGTGTTTTAAGATGCTGATTTTTTTTGATTTTTTTTTTTTCAGATTGTATGGTATCAGCAGATGGAAACCTCCTCACGCAGACAGTGTACGGGTTTTTGGACTTCACGACTACAATTGGCAACACTGTGATGGTCTTTTCTCCACATTCGGCACCTGCACCAGGTCATATCTTACCTAATTAAATTAATATTTTTCGTTTATAATAATTAACTGTATGAATGAAAATATATCTTTCTGTAAAAATCACCATCATCAGCCTTGCGTAACCCACTGCTGGGTATACCCTTTGTTTATGACTCTCTCCCCGGTTTCTTGCCAGTCGCATCCACTCGTTCCCGACAGTTCTTTTTTCTTCTGGGAAATGCAAACCTCTAAATTTAAACTAGTATACAATTCATATAGATAGATAGAAAGAAACTCTTTATTGTGTACATCAGAAATAAAGATTACAACACGGTAGAAAACACTTACAAGCTAGTGCCACTAGTGGCGGCCTTATCGCTAAAAGCGATCTTTTCCAGGCAACCATTGAATGGAAAGAATTAACATATCATAAAAAAAACAATCAAAAAAATTTAAAAAATCATCATATCATCAAAAATTAAAAATGAAATGAATTATCATATCATTTTATTATTATATCATAATTAAGTAAGTAAATCTCACAGCCTTTCTCTATTATGTTTTCAGAACCACCGAGTACTGAAGCGCCTATTCAGGAAAATATCATCGAAACCAAACCACCTCCTCCGTCGGTGACCAGCGTTAAACCTGAAGCCATCAAGCCTAGCAAAACTGTTGATAAAAGCAAGACAAACAAACCACCGGCTCAAGTTCCACTTTCTAGTGCAGTATCAGTCGTCACATCAAAGAATGAAAATCAAGTGCCAAATGTACCAAAATCCACAGTAAAAGAACAAAAACAAATCATCACAAAAGTAGAAGTGGTTGCAGGTCCCTCTAAAATTGTTGAAAATAGTTCACCCAAGCCATCGTCATCTAAAAACAATAAATCTTCGAACAAAAACAAGAAAAATGAGCCAGTTAAGAGCGTAACAAACATCGTCAGCAGTAAAGTTGAAGTAAAGCAAGGTCCATCCCCATCCATTGTTAGTTCCAAAGTCAACAGTGTCGTAAATATAAAATCCAGTCAACCTGAAGAAGAGCCTGCAATTTTAATAACAAACAACAATATTGGAGAGCCCGAATATGATTTCTTGTCAAGACAACCATCAGAATTTGTAGAAGAAACTTACAAAGTTATAAACATACGTCCTTCTAAAGCTCATGGTCAAAAACCTAAACATGGGCATAAAAATAGAAATCATCAACCAACTCCACCTCCTGAAGATGAAGAACGTCCTATTGGTCTTGTAACTACCCTTGGTGGAACCATTGTGAAAGATGGGCTCACTACTGTTCACGAGACTAGTGTTATAGGAACATATATTTCAGGCAAATACGCCCAGGTACTAAACAGCAACTCAAAAATCTTACAACCTGCTGGTCATAGAGGGAAAATATCTCCCACTCCTGCACATAGGATATTAAAAACTGCAGCACCTGCTATTGCAAAGAATCACCGTTTTAACTTAGAGCCAACACCTTCGATTGGAGAAGAGGAGTCCAATTTTGGTAAAACTACTCGTAGGCAGCCTAGCAACGGAGCGTCTTACAAAAATCGTCACCGTTCTCAACAAAATGTTCCCGACAACGAAGGTCACGATAATGTCCCTGCTAGTCAAACCAAAAAGTTCAAAAGTAGAAACCCTGCACATGCTCAAAGAGCCCAAAGGTAATTTAGGTTTATCTAATCATCATCCATCGCAGCTGTTTCATTTCAGGTAGTCAACATCGTCGTAGTATTACCGACCCTCGGCTACTCATCATTTGCATGAACGCATGTGAGAGCTTCAGTGATAGCTTGCCATCCCATTAATTCAATTAATTTAAATAAATATTTGTTTTTATTTGCAGTACACGTTTTGGTCGACCTGGAAAAAAACCTCAACCTGCAACCGTCTCTGTTTTCAGTGAAACTTCTACAGCTTCTTCGTTTTCGAATCGAAGGAAGACTACGCGAAGTGGTGGTCAGAAATCAATTGTGACTCCAGTGAGTAATAACGAATCGAGACGAGGATTTAAGCCCCGTATTCAGGCCACACCAGTAGAACAAGTGACACCAGCTCCTTCTACCAGTGTTTATAAATTCAAGTTGAATCGTGCTCCTGGATCAGGACGCTGGCAATATAAAACAAGCGCTAAGCCCAAAGTAACTATCAGGAAAACTATGGGCGAAGACGAACCACAAACGACAGCTAACCCAAACCCTCTTCTGGACGATCCTCAATCCAATGAACTCTCCTTGCAAGCTAGATCAGACAACGATCTTGAACTATCAGGATCCCAAAGTGGGCCAGGAACGCTGCTTGAAAATGACACCGAAGATAACTCTATAGAAAAACCACCTCCAGTAGAAACTATCAAAGTTGAAATTTCAACTCCCGCTGAATTCCGAGATGTTTACTATGAAATCGCTACTATCAAGTCTCCATACACTTTCCAGGTACTTAACTTACTCATGGTGTGCATTTATCTGTTAGATCAACATTAGTTCACATGTACACTGATCACTAATAATGTGCTTTAACTATTCTACTAATACCGGTTATTTGTTTCAGGTTGGACGCGTTAAAAACACTCGTATCATAACAGTTACTTCTACGATAGAGAAACGCATAGAACCTACTCCAGTAGTCAATTTGCAAAGTACCCTCAACGAGCCGTTAACAGAAAACATCTTAGCGACCGCTTCTCCTTATGGAAAAGACCATAATTTGGATTCAAGCATAGCAACACTACCAGCAATTACATTATCCTCAGATATGGAAACCCCGCCTCTTGAAACGGTGACGGAAACTTTCAGCACGACACAGCATATGCTGAAGACTCACATCCTACCTGTCGTCAGAGACGTTAACATCACTAGCAGCTTAACGTTTATACAAACTTACCAAGTCACCCGGTTCGTTACTGCGACAAAAACTTTGCCACCCATGGACTACTTCCAATTTATTCCGAGCAAGACTTTGAAGGACTTTAACGGTCGTCTAGACGAAGCCGGCTCGGAACTGAACCTTGAACTAGATTTTGGTGACAGCAATGAAGACGAAGATGGAGTCCCGCGGAGATCTTTCCCACCAGACTTGGATCTCGCCAACATCGGCTCAGACTTCGACTTGACTGAAGTCGACAAATACAGATCAGACAACCATCTGAGGTTGAAGAAAGCTCACGGACAAAATAAGATCAATCAAGTAACCGAACCGCCTAATGTCACTCCAGCTCTAACACCCGAGCAGGCTCAACAGTTGGCCCTACTGAGACTACTGAACCCTGCTGCCGCCGCACAAATCCCTAATGTCGTCACTACATCCAAGCCCATTTTGAAGTACGAGACAGTTTACGAATCCCACGTGATTCCATTCTTCGACGGCCGAAACACAGTTCAAAGCACTATCTCTAGGCCGATTGCGACGATCACTAAAACAGAATATGAAATAGGAACAAGTAGTCTACCGGCGCTGCCTCTGCAGCCGATTAATCCGCTTTTCCCGCAGCAATTCTCCGTAACTTCCACGCCGGTCGTCATAAACACCGAAGTTACTGCGACCGACAGTCAAGTTCTGAAATTGACTTTCGGTGCAAAGACGCTGTACACCACATTGTTCACAACTAAAGTTGTGCCGACGGTGCTCACGTCTTACATCACGTCGTCCGTGCCGGTGCAGCCGAGCGCGGGCTACCCCGGCTACTTCCCGGCCCCCTTCGCTCCCTACCCCTACGTAGGCTAGTTTGCGACGCTACTTCTCTAATAACAAATTCTCAGTGCATCGGACGATCAACAATCGTAAAAGTGAGTTCAAGTGTGACAGTGGATTAATGTGAATTTGGTCAAAACTTTGCTGTGAACTAAAGTAGCGCGTCGGTGAAATACACGTTATAAACTATATATCGCGAGTGGGCGAGCAGTAAACTGCGCAAGCAGCAGAACCTCACGATTTATGGCCATTGTGAAAACACGAAAACTGTAAAGTTGAGTTTCTTCTAGTTATCTGCGCTCGGCGCAATGCGTGTGTGAGAATATAATACATCTAGTATGTAATGTTTACCGACTTTTAAGTACATACCTAACCTTAAGGAAACGAAATGTAACACGATTCGATTTAACTAACTCTAAGATTGTAAGCTTATGTATGTTGTAAATATTAATTTATGTAAAATAAAATTTTGTACATAATATAACTCTTATAGGAAAAACCATAAATAAATATACATCACGTTTACACCTATACTTAGTTAATTTGTAGATATTGTAACATGTACAATATTTTACGCATAAGTGAACTATTTTATACTTTTGTACATTTCTTTATGAACATGGGTCTAAAGTGTAAGTATAATAAAATGAAATAAATATATAACTAATTTGTTTACTTTGCATCTCAACTCTAAAACATGATACAGATAGTTTAGGTGAACTATATACACAATCACACTTCTTAGTAGGAATTATCTATAATTACTAGCAAGTACACTATATACTGACAAACAATGCTTTAATCATTATATAATAAACAACTTTTACTTTGGGACCTACCCTGATAACACGGGAAAAAATACAGATGTTCCATACATTTCGTTGAGTTGTTGACATGTTAATAACATTTTTCTATGGGAGAACAGATTTTTTTGCGATATCACGGTTTGTCTTCAAGTAAAGCCCGTTTATGATGAGTACCTACAGTGGCCGGCAAACAACTTGAGCCAAATTCGACGTAGTGGGGGTAAGTTCGCGAATTACACTTCCAATAGGCCAATCGCGTGGACGCGTGCTGTCGGAATGCCCCCGCGCACCTCTCTTTCCACCAACGATACCTTAAAATCGTCTATTGCGTACCTCAATTTGTTTGCCGGCCACTGTAAGTACAATGTAAGTTCTCTGTTCGGCGGAGGGTATTGGAATGCCATCTCACAGGTTTTTCCTAGTTTGGGTACCAATGCACTTCCACTAGGAATATTAATATGTAATGACACCATGTATTACAATTATTAAGAAGACGTATCAATAAATTTTCATTTCATTTTTCATTTCAATGATATCTTTCGGATATCTTTCAGTGTGGAGGTTAAAGGGGGAGGCCTATGTTCAGCAGTGGACGTCTTCCGGCTGATGATGATGATATCTTTCGATATATCCGTCGTCTGGAGATGCACCCGATATACAGATATAATCGTACATTAATTAGTACAGAGAGTATACCTAATTATAGGTCATAACTCTAGGTGTGTACTACTTATTATAGTACTCTAATCTAAACAAGTGATCATCTCAACCCACATCTGTCCACTGCTGGATAGGCCAGGGGGTTCTGGGGTTTCAGCCCAAATAAATATACTATTAAAATATGTAATATGTAATATCAATTATTTAATTAACTTCCCAATTATATTATAAAAAAAGTTTGGTTTTTAAAAAGTAAAATTGTAGCTAGTTACAGATATACTACAGAAAAATATTGAAAAATAATAATAATATATATATATACATATATAAAAGGAGAGCCGGGGACGCATTTCATGCACATTTTTGTTGTTTAATTTTCTTAAACCCCCCTGGAGCCAGCCTCCAGCCTGGAGAGGTAGTTTTCACATGCAAAAACAGCACTTAGATATATATGTCTTACTATGATGTATTTAAGGACTACATCTAATTTGCGATGTAGAGCAATTTTTCAAAAGAGTCTATTTTTCATGATATCTTAATTTAATCCAGTCCATAGTAATCCAGCCTGAAAGAAACAATGAGGCTCCGAGTTATGAAACTAAGATTAATGGTAGCTCTTTAAACTTTATAAATAAACCTATTTTTAACTTCTACCCTTGCAAGCTAACATAATTACACCCGCTGTTGTTAAGTGAATAAAGGGCCACTTTGCATTACTCAAGATTATAATAAGATCTTTCAATAGATAGGTAACTATTTCTGTATCAATAAAGCTACCCATATACATATAAGGTGTTTCTACTTATATACTAGAACTAGGTGCACCCCACGGCTGCCCGCGTGGAAATTGATTTGTCGCAAGTGGAGAACAACATCAGATCAATAAATGCGTTGCTCCAAATGCTTTATTTCAGAACCTAAACTATCTATATACCAAATTTCATCAAAATCGGTTTAGTACGTACGAAGATACGTGGTAACAAACATTCACATTTAAAATATATCCTACTAATAATTTCCTACTAATTGGTACTTGGACAAAAATCGCACGTATCGCTAAAAAAATCGAACCAATCTATAAAACATTCTGACAGGTGCAGTAAGTTTCAAAAAACTAAATGAGAACCGTAAATTCTGATCACTACTATTACCAGCAGTGCAAGTACCCTTCTTTATCGATCGTCAAATTTTACAGTTGAGGTCGTCAAATTCGATAATATGCCATTTGATCAGTACTCGATATGATCTATTCTAAGGCATTTTATCGAATATGACGATCGAAAAATAACTGTTCTTGCCCTGCAGATTTATGAACATAAGATTGTTATAGGTACAGAAGCCGATATTATTCAGTGGGTTATAAAGTTGTTTTCATACCTAACCTTCTTTTTTGTTTTCATACTAATACAGGGATCATCTTCCTTGCCTAATAGTACCTTTTTATCCGTTTTATAACAAATCTCTAGTCACTACAAAACTGTTTGCACTAGAACGGAAAATCTACAGTGCAGAGCGATTTCCAAGATTTTTCCACCGGATATGAAAACTTAGAACATCTGAAGATAAAACACCTGTGTACAGAAGGAC
This sequence comes from Agriopis aurantiaria, assembly GCA_914767915.1. NCBI lineage: Eukaryota > Metazoa > Arthropoda > Insecta > Lepidoptera > Geometridae > Agriopis > Agriopis aurantiaria. The sequence continues at coordinate 5,984,254 of OU611987.1, forward strand.
AGACAAACAGCTAGGCGATCTTGTGGAGCTCAAAAGTATCGTATATCCTGGAACTTTACCTTCAGTTTGTGTAAACATTTTTCATGCTCGGCGGCGCATTACCTTATGGTTTCTGTCTGCCTAGATATTGTCTGCAGCCCTAAGATTTATGATACTGTAAAACTAGGTTCATTGCGTTGTTTTCGTTTTGATGGCATTTACTTATATTGTGCTTACATTTACTTCGTAGCATACCGTTGTTTTCTATCAGACGAATTGCGGTGGCTAATAATTCATTTGATCATTCATTTGTATTTTTTTTTATTCATTCGCTTAATGCATACCTAATATTTAAAAACGCCCTCCAGAGACCATGCAGATCAGATAGTAAAATAGTCTGTCTAATAACCAGGAGCACAAAGCTTTGCATCTGATCAGACACCCATTCAAGCCGTTTCATGTAGAGACGTCTATTCAGTGTATCAGATTCGGTGACTCATCGGACGGCTATTGTCTTATGGACGCTGTATGGATTGGACACCTGTCTTGCCGCACTGCTGTTGATTTTAGCCGCCCTGCTGGGACGGCTTTGTTGTGAGTAAACGTCTGTAATAAGCTACAAATAGGTACGCAACCTTTATGTACTGAAGGCCGCGCTTACCTGCTAAAGATTCCAGAAATTTTCAGCATTTAATAAATATATATATATAATAAATTAATGAGGCAAGTTTTTCCCACTTTTAAGCAACACTCGTTAACACTCGCTACAGGTGAACATAAAGCCTAATATATTGTAATAAAATATAGTCTCATTTAGTGGAGCAAAACCATGGCGCTTATACAGTCGTGCGTTTCACTACCGATTTTTGAAATTTTTCATATATTTATCGAAAAGTACAGCTTTAGCATAAAATGTACTTCTACGTTTCCTCCATAATTATAAAATCTGTATATTAAGCTATCATCATCGTAGACATCATTTAGTAAATAGATCTATGAATCAATAAAAAAAATAGAAAAGCTCAACTCAGCTCAACTTTATTAAAAAAAACTAGATAGTTTTTTTTGCGAAATGTCCTTAATCATGTTTCGGTCTTTACGGTTTCCTAAACAATACATTAAATTTTGATATAACACCATTTTTTTTTTTTTTTTAATCTAACCATGGAAGTAGACTTACTAAAACTAGAATGACCAAAGTTGCTAAAAGTCGGAAAAAAAGCCAGGAGAACAAAAAAACGATTGAGCATTTTTTTTTTTATATAATATTGCAAACGTATTAAAGTAATTTTAATGTTGATTATATTTTGACGTTTGGGCTGTCACACTAATACTATTAATGTAAAAGATTGTGTATAAGTGTGTTTGTTCACAACTATATTGTGTGTGTTTGTTTTCGGAGCTCTTAAGAACAGATTATGTCTGTATTACATCTAGGTTTACCAACAAACTGCAATGAATATATTTTGATTTTGTTTTTTTTATTTTATTTTATACCCTAGATTATTATATAGGCAGTCGACTCAACAATAACGAGGCGCACAGACGGAGGGTATCTTGGCTGTGCATATTTTATCGCCTTCATTTTAGAGTTGTTCATGTTCACGAGAAATGTTTAAGCTTTTTTTTTTTTTTTTATGCCATAGGTGGCAAACAAGCAGACGGGCTGCCTGATGGTAAGCAGTCACCGTCGCCTATGGATACTTGTAACACCAGAGGCATCACAAATACGTTGCCGACCCTTTAGAACTCTATTAACTCGCCTTTATTAGCTGATTTCATAAACCACTTTCCACCATGCATCATCTAGGCAGTCATTCCATCCATACGTCGTGAACGTTGGTAGAGCCCGCACGCAGAGTATCCAAAATTCCTTTTGCAAAGGAATGGAATTCACTCGGTGTTCCCTATAAAATACAACCTTGGTCTCTTCAAGACAAGAGTGAATAGACACCTCATGGGTAAGCTTGCTATATCTTAGACAACATCGTCACTTTCTATCAGGTGAGCCGTGGTCAAACGCTAGCCAGATAACGATAGCTAATCTTTTTTTAAGGGCTACTTTTTCTGGAAAAATTATAATATATGCTTTTTGTAGGTTAGCGGGTATAACCGCGAGGCGCAGCTAGAAGTACGTACATATATTATTGGTACCGCTGTAGTGGCTAAAACACAAATACGGTCTGGCAAAATATTATTCTATCTCCTTAGCGAAGTGGTGAAGCGACGAGGTTTGTGCAGAAAATAGGAAAGAAAGCCCTATTCCGACCGGCAGACTGGAAACTCACAATATGAGACACAAAGCCATAGTCTCATTCGTATATTTACAGGTTTGCCTCAGATTTATTTTAAACCCTGTAACTAGAATCCATGTAGGTCGGTTAGTATTAAATAATAAATAAATATTCGGGACATTTTTGCACACACGGTCATCTAACCCCTAACTAAGCAAAGCTTGTAATATGGCTGCCAGAGACTGATATACATACATAAAAAAAATATTATTAATTAATTATGAATTAATTAATCAATTAATTAATAATTGTTTTAAATACATACTTTAATAGATATTAAAACCCAGATATAAAACAAACACAAATGTTCATCACATAAATGTTTGTCCTAAGTGGGAATCGAACCCACGCCCCCAAGCGCAGAAGGCATGTTCACTACCAACAGAACCGACGGGGCTCTCAAATCTTACAAATACAGGTTTAGTTTGTATCAAAATCTATGGTTAGCTAAGTGACATTCGAAATCCAATATGGCGGACCAGTTATTTTTAAGCACCTCCATGATATGGGCATCAAATGAAAAGGGTTGATGAAAAGAATACGAATAAATTATCTTTAAAAAAAACTATTTCAAAAAAACCACAAAATACTACCATGGATGGACGATGGGTGGTATTGTCGGTAACGGGCAATATTTTATTTTGTTCCTCTTTCAAGTGCATCAAATCGACGTAAAAAAAGGAATAACATAGAGAATAGGATACTATTTATCCTGGGAAAATGTACTGTGGGATTTTCCACGCGGGTACCTAGAACTACAACCGCATTATGCAGCTAGTTTTATTATGTTCACGCTAAAGTATGCTCTCGAAATACTCCTATAATTTGAATCCTATATTAGAGTAGAAATAAGTGCAACTAATTTTCCACCATAATTATCATTCCAAATCAGCATCTGCTGGACATAGACCTTACCAAGATACCTACGCCACATTTCTCTGGTTTTCCGTTCCCCAGCCAGCTGCATTTCGTATCGAGTTGCAAGGCTCCCTAAGCTACGTTTGCAGATTCAAAACAAGAAGTAAGTTTACATTTAGCATCTCATTGTATTTAATTTCTACAAAATAGAAGCATAAGCATCTCGTAGGAATCTCCGTGAACGCAGACGGTTTCAGACGCGCTGATTGAACGAGGTTAGAGGAAATCGGCTTATCTTGCGCCGATGGCGAGCGGGAATAATTTCATTTCGACGTGCACCGTCCGCGATCCGCTTCCCGCCCGCCCCCGGCCCGTCCCGACTTCCCGGGCCGGTATTACCACCGGTCGAGCGGTCGGTGCTCGACAGACTTCATGAGCCAGACAGCTTTTCTCTTTATATTTAGGTTGCTCTAGGATTCTACTCTAGGTTCGAGTCATGATTTTATATTATTATCATAAGAAGACTAGGATGTATACATTAGGTAGGAGAGAATTAAGCTCAGTCGATGATTTCAGACTTAAAATATGATGAAGATCATAGGAAAACAAAGTAACTTAGATATGTATAATTATTAGTTTTTTTTTTATAATTAGATTTACGTTTTTACGATAATCGTTAGACTTAGACTTCGATGAACATAAGTGATTATTATTTATCGTAGGATTTACACATACAATCCAAGGACGTTGCCAGGTAACGGTATCGAGGATTTTCGGGGAGAGCAGATCCTCCACCCCCCCCCCCCCCCCCCCCCCCCCCTCCCTGAAAATCCCGGCTATACTCCAGAATACATGTTAGTACAAGGCTTTACGCCCATTAGGTATTAAATTACATAGCCTATATATCTGCCGGGCACACATGCGCGCCGCGACAAAAATCTTGTCGTCACTTTGTCGACCGAGAACGTGCAAGGCGCCTACGGTTTTGTATATACGCCTGTCTCTCTTGGGCACGATTAAAAAGAGTCGAAGAAATGTTGTAGCGGTGCGCATGTTAGCCCGGCAGGTGTACATAAGCATGCTCGTTTATCTATTGTACACAGTTTTTGCAAGAGATTCTGATTCTCTTAACATAATTTAGGTTAGAATAGGAGACAGGGTAGGAAGAAGCTTCTTAGAAGTAGTTGTATTTATAAAATTAAAATATTTAACTTCTAAAGATTGAATCTCACGATTCCGACGGTGGTAGTCCCCCGGTCCCAGGCCGCACTATCATGCAAATGACAATATGCCTCCATCAATGCGAACCCTCTATTCCGCGGAAAAAGGATGAAATTGCTCCGCGGCGGAACGCCGGTTATCGACGAATTGGGAGAGGATTTGCTGCCGATCGATTGGAGTACATGTGCGTAAGTAAGCAGGTGGGCTGAATTTATGAAGGACAAAATATTGCAAAAGATAGAACTGATAAAATCTATAATATTTAATAGGTACTATAGATTCAACTTCGACGGTCCAAAAATGGCAACAAAATGCACTACTAACATAGGCAGGAAACACAAATAACTCGTAGTTAGAGCATTTGAAAAACGAATCGTACTCTTTAGCTATATAATAAATAAATAATAATAAAAATTTATTTAGATAAACATTTTGATATGGTTGGTTTGTGTCAATAGTAGTTTATTTGACAATCAATGCCACAATTTTTGTAAATTATTGGTAACATATTTGAGCAAGTTTAATTGCACGTCAAGGTGACCGCCCAGCTGGGTCTTAAAATTTTAACTCTAAGGCTACCTAGATAAGCTTTGTATTAAATATCTTAATTATTACTCATCAGGTACATAAATCTCTTATATTTCATGCTTATCAAACTATAATAATAACCGCTGCCATTTCAGTATGAACTGCGCCGAAGAGATTTACATGCTCTAGAAAATAAATCTATGTATGCCTGTAAATTAAACTCTAAATTCGTATAGGTGAAACGACTATGTACCAACACAGTCCACCTAAAACTAGGCACGCAGTGCCACTTAGCTTGAGCAAGGGTTCTGAAATGGGTACGGTATTGATATTTGTAGAGCTGATAAGGAGCCATGTTCTATACCTACTCTACGCAGACCGTTGAAGTAGGTACATTGGCAATCTACTTAGATTTTGCCTTGAGGCTGATCAAAGCGATGATGATGATGATGTTGCGTTATTGGCACCGTCTGATCTAACTCGCACATTGTGATGTTTAAAAAAAATAGATAAAATTTGGTTTCTACTTTGGAAAATTTGCTTCGGTCATTACGCGAAGTATTTTTTTTTTTTTCATAAAAAGAAAACAGTTTGTCGTATTTTTTGTGGTAATAAAAAAATATAAAATCAAAAATTTGTTGACGCGCGAACAAATGCGCGATTAAGATAGCGCTGTGCCATATTCTGAGTCTTATACTAAAAGTCGATAAACACTCTTGTTTTCTTCGAAAATGGAAGCAGAGCCGGCCAAAACCGGGATCTATATATAATTATTGCTAGGTAGAAGACGTAGGGACTTTGTAGTTCTTCACATACCATTGAATTCACGACATCGATTTATCTTATCTAGCAAATCTGCACAATCAAGCCGCTCGCCAGTAATGAATCCAAAATGATATGTGATTATTGATAAGAAATTCAGTCGACGTCAAACAATACCACTGATTAAACAAATAATTAGACTATTAGCGGAAGTACAAGTGTTGTTTATTTGTGATGAAAATGAGATTTTAGTGTTTGTTTTTTTTTTAAGTTTCCTACATAATTATGTACAGACTTATAATCTGTCTAACCGTCAGCGTGTTGCTTCCATGTAAGTAGAATAATAATGTTATTGTTTCTTAGGTATACGAAGTACCTAATTGCTTTTTGAAAACAAATGATAATAGCTAACTACGAAATCAGCCAAGGATTTACGCTTTTTCCGAGCAGGGGCAAAAACTTAAATAAAATAAAATTAAATTGTGCTTGTAATGCGTCGTAGTCACGTACGACGCTAACGCACCCTGAATAGGGTATTTGACTACTTTTGGGAAACTATTGCACATTATTGTCTGATATAAAATAATGTATACTGCATTTATATTTTCTGGATATCAGTCGTATTTGCGATATAAATCGATGTTAAAGTTTGAATAAAAAAAGATCGCGCCAAAACGCAGACCTGCGTCATAGCTCCGATCACGTGACTAATTGACGTCACACAAAACAAAACAACTGCAGCCAGGCTGCAAAAGTTTGATGATTAATTAATTTCTAATAGAAGTAATGGTTTATAAATATTGTGTAGTGCCAAAATGTACAAATACTTCCATAAAGACACCCGAAAAAATATTTGTTCCTGTTCCAATGGACCCAAAACTCCCCATAACTCGAAAAAAGTGGTTGGAATCAATCTAAGGTTGGAACTAAGTAGCTCGTAGAGAACCCAAAAGTATTGGAGCTAATTCAAGTGTTTCTATGTGCGAAGATCATTTTGAGGTACATATTTGAGTCTATATATTTCTATTATAATTTGTGTTTTTATTGCATTACTATTTTATGTACTGTTACTTTCTTTTTAAACATTGTAAAGCTCGACATAACCTAACAAAATAGTGATATCCACCTACTACAACATACTTTTTGTACAACTTGATTGAATGTTTTGCTTGGAGAACAATTAAAAATTAATACTGACATTGTAGTTTTTACGTTTTGAGTTCTGCAGCGTAGAAACAATGACGTGGATTATTATTAAAGAAATATGCAACCATAAAAACATTAATTTTGGGTAAGTTACTGCTGTCTGCTTGCACAAAATGTTTCTCCATTCTTCTCACATTTAACCTCCGGACTGTTTTTGGTGAAAATTTCTGGATAAATCGCTCTCAAAATAGCTTTACAACATTAAATTCGCAAATATCAATACAAAATCTGTTTGTTTAGATTTGTGTGACGTCACTAGGGATGAAGCCAGTTACAGACCGTTTAAGATCACGTGATCAAATGTCGAAAATACAGTTATTTTAATCGCGTTTTTTACAAAAAATAAGCATATTTTTATCAAAAAATCAATGAAATATGCTTTTTCATTATGTCATGTTTATGGATGGCGTCAATTGGCATAATATTTTTAATACAGTCAAGTACCCTATTAGGCACTTTAGATACACTATTTTTATTTTCAGACACATGATTTGGCGTCTCCTAAGCCTCCCACCCCTAAGCTGCTGCTCGGGCCCGTGCCCCTGTTTACCCCCCCCCCCCCCCCCCTCCTAGATGCGGGCCTACTAGTAAAATAGGTACCTAGCTATCATATTATTAGCTGCATCAATAATTTATTATGGACCTGCTGTACCACCCGCGTATAGACCCTCTGAAACCAAACATTTCTTCGTGACAAAAAGCTCCTAACTTCTTGTCCAGATTTCGTACCATCTTTTTTTAACCTATACTGTTCCACTCCTGGAAAAAGGTTTCCCCCATCTCCTTCCAGACAGTGCGATCTGCCGCCAGTTTTGACCTCTGTATCTGGAACGCGCCGAGGTCATCGCCCCAGTCGAGTCAGGCACCAACTGAGTGATCCTCTGGGCCCATATAAATCACCATTTTCGTACTATATTATCTGTGCAAAAAACCCATCGTTTGTCGATCTGTTGTTGCATAAAAGAGGAACAGATAAATAATACAGTACCTATCTCATTTATAATATTACTAGTAAATAAGACCGAGGCAGATGGCATAGCAAGAGAGAGGCCTATACCCAGCAGTGGGATAAGGAAGGCTGTGGATGATGATGATGAAGGAAATCTTCCTTCTTACTTTACTCCTTCTTCATAGAAAAAAAGTAAGACTTTTTCTTCCTTCTTACTTTTCGCCTTCCTTACTTTTCTTACTTATAGGCTACTTTTTATTCCGAAGAAAATATGGTTCTTCTAGGATAGCGGGTGAAACCGTGGGGCGCTGCGTATATATACGCAGCGCCATATGGGAATATATATTCCCATATTTTTATGAGTCTATCAGGTCTGTTCAGAAATTACGATGGTAGCTCCCTCATTCAATGGTAAATTACGATGGTAGCTCCCTTACTCCTCTTTCAGTTGTCCATCCAAAGGTTGCCTGGAAGAAATCGCTTGAGCCTATAAGGCCACCTATTATACTGCCAGTTCTGTATAAATTTTTATGTTGCTTTTGTATTTTTTATTTCGGTGTATAATAAATTGATATATTATTATTATCACACATTATTTTCACATATTCACGGGTCTAGTCCGGACTTTTGAGAGGCATTGGTGGGGCCGAACCCCCCCCCCCCCCCCCCCCCCAAACACCTAGCAATTCCATATATTTGACACAATTTTTCGATTTGATTACTTCGAACCTTGTCAGAATGGCCCCCCCGTCAAAATGAAATCCAATCTAGGACAGATTGTTCAGTTAGGTAAGTCCAACTTAGGCAAAGAAGTCGCTCGAAGAATCCAACTCGGATGGGCAGCGTTCGGGAAATTGCGTGACATCTTCTCGTCCAAGATACCACAGTGCCTCAAGACGAGGGTCTTTGACCAATGTGTGTTGCCAGTGATGACATATGGCACTGAGACGTGGTCCTTAACTGTTGGCCTTTGGGAAAAGCTCAGAGTCACACAGCGGGCAATGGAGAGAGCTATGCTCGGAGTTTCTTTGCGCGATAAGATCCGAAACGTGGATATTCGCCAAAGAACTAGAGTCACCGACATAGCTGTTAAAATTTGCAAGTTGAAGTGGCAATGGGCAGGCCACATCGCTCGAAGAACTGATAACCGATGGGGAAGAAAGGTTCTGGAGTGGAGACCACGAACCGGAAGACGCAGCGTAGGGAGGCCTCCTACAAAATGGACCGACGACATTGTGAGAGTCGCGGATATCCAGTGGATGCAAAAGGCGAGCTGTCGTTCAGTGTGGAGGTTAAAGGGGGAGGCCTATGTTCAGCAGTGGACGTCTTCCGGCTGATGATGATGATTGGCACCGGAGGGGCCGTGGCATTTGGCGTGGGGGCTTAGAGTGTCAAGAGGTGTGCTGCACTTTCACTAAGAGCTACTAGCGGCGTTATGCCCTTAAACACTTCCACCCTGGAGCTTAGGTTCTTAGCTCTTGCGGTTTCCACCCCCCAGACGGCCGGTTAAGGCAAGCCAGGGGTCAGGGGTCTCATTTAGCCCCATGGGTTATTTTATTAATATTATTCAACTGTATAGATAAGTTGGTCAATGCACCTTGCAATTTTTATTTTTTTTGAAATGAGCTAGCCTTTAACCACAACTCACTTGATGGTAAGTGACGATGCAGTCTAAGATTTGGCACGCTTGCCCAGGAGGTGCCTATTTACTTATATTATATATATTTATACCTATGTAATTATACAGACATCTCTGATACGCGTTGTTCTTTCACCTATTTCAAAGATGCATTCGTGGAAGCTAGCCAGGCGACAGCGCAACGTCGGTGCTTCCAGTTCACATGGCTGGGTCCCCGATTCACCAACATCAGCGATTACATGAACGCGACCTGCCAAGATGCCACGCGGCTTGCCAGCGGAGTGCCTTGCTTCCATCCGCTTGTGGCCTCATGTAAGTTTAATAATAACGGTCTATAAAAAGGACGTGCCACAAAGTAACATAGCTGGTGACAGACTTCTGAGCCTGTAAAAATTTTCGTTGCATAATTAATTAAAATTTATGGAGGCTCTAGGTAGGATGTCATGCATGTCCCAGTAAACTGATGGAGAAATTACTAAAGGCTACTATAAAATCCAGGGGATTTAGGTACGCCCAACTCCTTACGCGGTCTCAAACTAACAATAAAACAGCGAAGTTCGGACTCACACTTCGAAAAGATACACACAAGGTTGAAAAATAATACAATGAGGTGTCACTGACATGTTTTTTTCCCGTTGGCGCCAAAAAAACTTGGCCACCAACAAACAAAAAAATTAATAAATAAACTTGGCGCCAAAGAAATTTGGCGTCGCACTTCTTGTGCATTTGCCAGTTTCAAGTATTAAAAGTTTGACGAAATCGATATTGCTATTAAAATTATTTTCCTACTTTCAGTTGACGGATCGTGGCCAGATGTAGACTATATTTGGCGAAACTACCCCAATGAAGCTACGTGCATCTTAGCTGACAATGATGTATGCGCCACTTACACCTATTCGTTTGATGGCAGAGGTAAAATATTTGTAAATTTATGTTACGCGGAGCATCAGCATTTACTATCAGGCGCACGGCCGACAGCCTTATTGTAGATGTCCAGTGGCTCGGGTTGGCTATCCGTTCGCACCTACTTACCCGCAGCACATGCGTGAGTACAGAATAAGGACTTACTTTTTTTCTTAGTTAATCCGCCGTAACATTACTACATATTCTGTGAAAATTTTAACTGGCTATCTGTTACGGTTCGAAAGATACAGCCGTATAAAGGTAGGACCGTAGGACTGACAGACAGAGAGACAGGACGGACGGACGGTTGTACGGACGTACGGACGTACGGATGGACGGTCGGATGGACGGATAGACAGCCAGACATAGATTGAACACAAAATAGGTAACAGGTAGCTACTTCAGCGACCCAAAATGTGGCATGGCCTCCGAATCCTCCGATACTAAAAAACGCCATTCTTCCCTATCTTGCGCAAGTTCATGCAAATCATGAACGTCCAGTTTCTGCAGATCTTTCCTCACTTCATCTTTACCTACATCTTTACGTGGGACGCCTGACGGGCTTTCGGCCCTCTGGCAGCCCCAAATAAACCCTTTTACTGCACGATCCTCTCCCATCAGTTGAGATACGAGTAGTAAATCATTACTATCATACTATTCATTTTTTGCATTTAAAACACAAAATAATTACGTTCTATAACTGATTTATCTACTTAAATTGGTACCAATTTCATGTTGGTTTTGTTCACAGTCGAAAACTCCACATATATGTGCTCCCGTGCCGTAAACACGCAAGGTCAAGCCATCACCAGCGGATGTTACACGCAAACGGACGGCAGTTTCTCAACAAGAGTCTGTTTCTGCCGCTCCATCCTTGGTGGTCTGCCATGTAACAACGCGGGGTCTATGGCGGCATCGTTCGTGGCAGTTGCGCTGACTGTGATGATAATGCTCAACAAAGAGTTGACTAATCTTTGGTGGAAATAAAGTATTTACCATATTTTCTCTCTATTTTCTTTGATGTAGACTGTGTCGAGACTATCAATAGAGTAATACTTAGTATATCTACCCAGAGGAAGGCCCAGTAAGAATAGGAGGGTTGTGTTGAGAAAGATCTAAGTTTAACCAAGTAAACATCTTGGAAGGTCAGAGACAGAGTGTAATGGAAGAAGATCGCCAAGACCCACAGAGTTGTAGCTCCGGAAGTATAGTACTACCTATATCTATTAGAATCAGCATCATAATGTCATAATTATCATTTAAAATAATAAATGATGCGATGCGTTTTCAGGACAAGTTACTTTGATCAAACTCTACCCATGCCACAGGTCTTTTCAGAAACCTACGCTCTACGGTCGTTACGTCTAATACAACTTCTCATTTCTACCCTACGGCCACCCTTCGATAGTGTGAGGAGTTTGGCGTCGCACTACTGTGCATTTGCCAATGTCAAGTATTATGGTACTATCAAGTTTGATGAAATGTAGTCAAACAAGTCAGTCAGAGTCAAGCAAAGTAAGTCACGATCAAGTCAAAGTCATGCTCTTGTAAAGTGGTAGAGACTTTACAAGTAGCATAAATATGGAGCTGTGGAAACAACACGAAAATACATGTTTCACCATGTTATATCACTTTCGCACAGTCGAGCACTTCCACGAACACTTAATAAATATTAATCCACCATTATTACGCACTAACGCTCGAAAATACACAAGTTTAGGAAAATAATACAACGAGACGACATATTTCTTTTCATGTTAACGCCAAAACCACCTAGACACCAAGTTTACTGTGGAAACAAAATACTTCGTTTTTTATCATCTATGGAAAAACATAGACAATTTTGACAGTTCAAATGACGTGTCCTAAGCTGTCATCTGACGAACGACCTCGGAGCAACGTCAACAAAACGTCAAAAATTGCTTTTTTCGAATTTCTCATGCCACCGCAACAGTAATTCTATATAAAATCAAATCAATAGTTATTTAAAATGTATTCCATGTTAACAAGAGGAAACGCAATACTAACTTATACGTTAAGTGTCCTAGCATGTCTCACATTTTTGTGTTTTCTTACAACTTTGACCGTCGATTACAGAACTGCCGCACAGATGAACACAGTGAAAGTAGTGGTGTAAGTAATTGCTGAACGAAATTGCATTTTATCTAATGAGCCCCACATTAACAATGTATATTTGTTTCAGTAAAAATGTGCCAGACTACGGAGCTTCTAGAGAGAGGAATGATCTCGGTTTTCTAACATTTGATCTGAAGACTGACCTCTCTCACTTATTCAACTGGAATGTGAAGCAACTGTTTCTGTACCTTACAGCGGAATACATAACGCCGAACAATGAGTTGAACCAAGTTGTGCTATGGGACAAGATAATTCTGCGTGGTGAAAATGCTCTCTTAGATTTTAAGAACATGAACACAAAGTACTACTTCTGGGATGATGGCAATGGTCTAAAGTGAGTATAATGACTTTTTAACCAGCAACTGTGTTGTTATCTATCATTTGCACAACATACTTCCAATGATTTAAGTGTTCAGAATTTGCCGACAAATTATTGGCTAGTCTATGAAACTCGAAATTTTAAGCATAATATTAATCCTTACACAGTTGTGTCCACTACTACTATTAACTATCTGAGGTATAATTTGTTGTCATAGTATCGACCTAATGATGGAAGCTTTAACTTACAATACTTACTCTTCACATAGCTTTGTCAACTAAATTGAACCATAGTTTTTAGGGTTATGTGCCGAAAGGGTGTCAACGTGCACTATTACTAAGCTAGGAACTGTATGTCTCTTACCTTTTAATGGCTGTATTTTTTGACGGTTATAGTCAGTCACGACTAAGAAATAAGTAAACATAAGGTGGGGGTCTCCATACAACATATTTTTGTCTTGGTTCTAGTGTAAAAACTGTAATATATACCAGTCCAACTGCATGATTACAGTAAACAAACTAAAGTAAAACAAAAAAAAACACCATACTAGAGTCGAACACCTGCTAAAGATCCTGAACTGAATTATAGAAACACATTTTTTTGGTTGCTGAACCCTTGGTGAATGTGAACAACTCACACTTGCCCGGTGTTTATTGATAACAATTGCTTGTTGAAATTAATATGTCTTGTGTTTGTCAGAGCCCACAACAACGTAACACTGACTCTGTCGTGGAACATCATACCCAACGCCGGCCTGCTGCCCAACATCCAAGCGATCGGACAGCATTCCTTCAAGTTCCCCACTGACTACACACAAACCAGGGTATGATATGAGGCGAGCGGTCTTTGAGTGATATTCATTGTTGTATAGACACTGACACTCATCTTGTGTTACCGTTACATTCACAAATATACTCTTTTATTAAACTGTGTTTAATTCATGGACGTACTTAGTGCATCCATTAGTGTCAAAAACAAATGTGTACTTATGAATGTAATAAATTGATTCTTGCAATGATATTTGTTGGAAACCGTTGGATTAGATTAAAAGTTGCGTAATATTTTAGGATAGTTTGTAATAAGAATTCATTACATTATAAACATACAATAATAATAATTCTTTGTTCTACAATAATTTTCTAAGCTGAGAGTTATTCTATCTTTGCTCGGTTCTACATTCACAAAAGTGTAAACCTTTCTATTTACCATTCATTCATTCGGCTAGTGTCTCATCACTTAATTTTTATTACAAATGCAAGTATTCTCAAAAATGGATCATGAAACATTTTGTTTAGGTTTTATAAGTTGTTACAGTATAAGAAAATACATACCATCAATTACTTAAGAAGCCAATTTAATGTTTTCTCATAAAATAATTAGGTACATTCTGGTAAATGTTGGAAAATACTTTAGCCCTATTGTGAGCATGATGCATGAAGATTATAGGTACATTTCTAGATAACATTACTAATCATATTTGGACAAAAACTACAATAGGTACGATTTTAACAATATCTATGATTAACAAACTGTAAAACATTGTTGATTGTCAACAAAGGTCTAAAGAAACTAGATTTAACACTCTGATTGTTATCATTAACATGTAAATACTACTCATTTTGTATCTAATAAACTAATCAATGAAAACATTTCATATTTTCAACTGCAAATGTTTATTTGTGCAGGTGCTTCCTTGTACAATATAATTTTACATGGTAATAAAAGAGATAAAGCACTAACTAATTTTTATCTTAACAAAAACCTTACATTACACTGGTTAACTAACTAATAACTAAAATTCTATTCCAAAACTGAAAACAAGTGAGTGAGGGGTATCAACTAAACAGTGCAGACCAGTTACGCCCAATGTTGACAGGAGAGTCAAGGTGGCATCTCAGGTGTACAATATTGTGATGATTTGTGGAAAAGTCAACTGTTTTTGGTTCATACTAAGTTCAAAGTTGTACCTAATAAGGTATATTTTCTATTTCTTTAGGCACTGTTCATGATTTTGGTGAATTTACTAATTTAGAACAGTCGAAATGTGACGGAACAGTTTTGAACCTACAGTAAGGGAAGAGTCGACTTTTCCATGACCGCCTATGCCATGACATCTCCAGCATTCCTTGCACGGGTTGTGGACAAATTCTTCCCACCGTTTTTATCCCGCAAGAAAAAGAATATCTATTATCCTACTTCGTCGCATTTATGCGCGGATATTATAAATGTATCGTGGGGCACGTGCACTAGGCCTGCTGGACTCTCAGCATTGGGTCTACAGACCTAAATCCAAGTAGACACCATTACTCTACCCACTACCTTGCACATCATTTGTCTGATCCACAACGATTTTTGTCACAAGTTGAGTCCAGCTGAAGCCAGTCAGCTCAATTGGTGCCGCAACAACGAGTCAGTTGGAAACAAAAATTGTTAATTGTGCAATACTGAGTTGCAAGAATACCACAAATACAGTTGGCCAACAGAATAGATATTTCTTTTCACATGTACTACACACTTGGTACTTGTGTACCAAGTTTTTACTTTTAGGTATAATTTTTTTGACATATAAGTTTTCATACAGTTCGAATCGCTTGTAAAGTCTACATGGATATAGATTTGTAGATGTAGTGAGTACTTTTCAATTATAATGCAAGAAAGCTAAGTTGAGATGTTACAATGAAACAGAGTTGTTACAATATGCATGCACATTCCGTCTATGCTAAACATGCCTCACCATTTGCATTTTTAAAATCTAAAAAAACTGAGATTTATTGATAAATTGGATTAAATAAATCTATTATTCCTCCAATATATATTGCAAAGTGCAGAAAATACAGCACAATAAATTCAACTAGAATTGGATAGTTTAATACTAAGTCAATCAGGGCTTTGGCATAGATTACTGAAATTATGTTTACTAAATGACGCTTAGTTTTAATTCAATACAAAATAAAGATGATTTTCCTGAGGTATTGTTTTACATAACCATATTGATTTCTCTAAAATCAAGCATTACAATTTCAAGGGAATGGGATCCTTAAGTTATATTATTTAATACTAGTTCATAATTAATTACATTAATATTGTAGACAATTCTGAAGGTACACAATAAGGTAATTCATCGGCAGGTAAATATCACACCACATTACATTTAAAAATTGGTGACAAAAACAGATTAGGTGATGATATATTAGGCCAAAAACCCAACTAACGACAATGATGTAAAACTTGATCTGACAAATTTTCCTTCCACGTAATCTGGAGATTTGCCAGATCATATGTCACACACTTAGATGGGTATTGAGCCACGAAACGGATTATTTATAAAATTCATGAAATCACACAATTTATAATATATTTGTCTATCAAAAAACAATTTTATACCTGACCGTAATAACCTTTAACTGTAAGGCTGACTTCAAAGCTATGCTAGTAGTATTAATTTCTTACTGTTAATATGAGTACGGTCCGTTTGGTTTTCAGGTATTTGGTTTTCGCGATCATCTAATCTAACAATGGAAATAAACATTCCCACTAGTAGATCAGATGATCGCGAAAACCAGCGGCCAGATCATTGTGACCTGACCACTGGGTATAGCCCTCTTATAAAACAAAACTAAATCTATAACAGCAACTTGGTAGGGCTATGTGTACCGAGTATTTTTTTTACGGGTATGGATATGTATAAATTTAATTCTAGTAGAATTTTATTTTATGTACCTACATATTTATAAAATACTACTAGAATAAAATTCTAGTAGAATTTTATTTTAGAGATACGTATAAGTAAAATAATATTTATACTTAGCCCACCGGTAGGGACAACTAGTAGGGCTAATTAGTGCAATAGGCGAAAATAAAATTCTACTTAGGGTACCGGTAGCGATAAGTATAATAAAATTATAGTTAGCCCTACTGGTAGGAACAACTAATAGCGCTAAACCTGGCGAAACTGCGTACAGACGGTTACTTGTATATCAGCATGGCTATGAAATCAGCCTAATATTATTTCATCTAATTTTATGGTTATCTATCGCGCTAACTGCCTGCCCTGCGATAGTTTCATAGCACAGCAACATTGCTTGCATACATTTTGTATGGACACATCTACGCTTAGCGATATGCTTTGCTATTTCGCAAGACAGTGCAGGAAAAGCTATGCTTATATAACTTCATTATGCGCCTTCAAAACGTATCTCCCAACATACTCATTAAACTTTGTATTGTTTGTATTGCTTGAATATTTATATGCCCCGGGCATAGTTTAAGATTTACATACCATTTTCACTACAGTGACTCTACGATTTAATCATTCTACTATCTAACACCCAAAGCTGATCCAGCTAAATCGCATGAAAAAATATTGCATATTTAAGTTTTTTTTAATCAATATACCACTAGTCACTCCGCACGAACAACATTCATAACAGATGACGTGTATTTATCTAAATATCATGTATACCTAAGCATAGTGATTTCTTTAACTACATTTCAACAATGTGAAACAAAAATATACTAAATGTAAATACAGTACAGTGACTTCTGGCGGACTGACTAGTATTGTTGTGATCTAGCTTATTTTTATAAACACTCTGCGTCCATCATTTTCATACAAAAAATCTCACAATAATGAAACTAAAAAAAAAAAAAGGTAGATAAGAAAAATAAAGATAAAGGTAGATTAACAAAAGCTAGTGCTAATTTATGTGTAATTATTTCTAATTGTTTCCTCGAGAAGATTTTGGTGTCGCACTTTTTGTATCAAGTATTTATAAATATTGTCAAACAAGTTAGTCAGAGTCGAGCAAAGTACAGTGGCCGGCAAACAACTTGAGCTAAAGTCGACGTAGTCGGGGTAAGTTCGCGCATGCGGCCGACTGATCGGCCAATCGGGTGGACGCGTGCCGTCGGAATGCCCCCGCGCACCTCTTTCCACCAACGATATCTTAAAATCGTCTATTGCGCACTCAAGGTCATGGCTCAACTTGTGTGCCGGTTACTGTAAGTCGGGGTCAAATCAAAGTCATGCCCTAGTAAAGTGTTGGACCCTTACTATGGAAATAACACAAAAAGTCACATTCGCAGCATTATAGTATTCACAAATACTCTTGAGGGATTATGGATGGATCATGGCGAACACCTAATGGTTATTCATCCAGTCATTACATTTCACACATTAACACTGAAAATAACAAAAATTTTGGAAAATAAAAGAATACTGCGACGTAACTTCATGTTGGCGTCAAATCTACTGGTGCCATTTTATTTTTAACCGACTTCCAAAAAGAGGCGGTTATCAATTCGACTGTATGTTTTTTTTTTTTTTTTAATTATTTCCTTCTTTCTGCGATCAGTTGGGCCATGAGCAGAGTTAAGTGTACATATTATGTATGGTGGTAATTTTACAGGTTGAGGTCCAGCCAGGATCTGCTATGCATACTCTTTTAATATTTTTTTATGGTTGCTGGTGGGCTGTGTAAGCTCTAAGGCTAGCTGAAGTATTGTATTTTTTCTTTGACCATTGGCATGTTAATATATTCGTGTATCTCTGATGTTTACGCATACCAAGGTACAGCAGTGTTGAATTTTGAAATGGATTTTAATTTCATTCATGTCTACTCGATGCCTTTGTGGTCCCTTGACACACGAGACAGGCAGAAAGTCGTTTCCTAATACATCATTCAGTATGACTCCACGCCGATTCCTGACTAGCCTACACAATGACAAGCGACAGTATGGCACCAGTTTCTGCTAATCGACTTGTTTTTTATATGAAAAGTGATGTACTAGATATGTTATTGACATGAGATTGCTATTATTGTTTGAAATGCTGCAGCCTGTCACGCCAGTACCGTACTTACAAAATAAAATGTTATGATAAGCAGTATTCGAGCAATCTATGATCGTGCTAACAAGAACTTTTACTAAGCTTCACATGGTATAGATGTGGTAAGGGTCGAGTATTACAACAAATCATTGATTTGGAAGTGCAAAACCTAAATTAATTACACATTACAATTATTAAAATTAATTAATACAGAGGTTCTGTCACCTCATCCTAATTAAACAATTATTTTGACAAAAAAACACGTAATGAGAGGACAAAACAGTCACAATTATGTCTGAACTAAGGTTAAATCGAAGTTTAAAAAGATGTTAATGAGTCTTTTGATTGCAGATTAGTCATTCACCAATCAATCTAAAACTTAACAGCAAAATACTAAAGATCACAGTTTTTGCCACCACAAGTGAAGGATTTGGCTTCACAAAGTGGCATTGTAGTTTGACCCTTGAACACGACACATTCACCATTACATCGAAGTTAAGAACTCTATTAAGAAATGCCCAAGTAGATTCACTTCTATAGATTTAACATCAAATACAACCAAAATAAATGAAAGATTCACACCGTTTCTTGATTGCTTATCATCCCAAAAATTTAATAATCGTTTGTCAATCAGATTTACAAAATACAAAAAAAAACATTTTGAAAAACGATTAGTAAATCGACGTTCAGCGTTTGAGAAACCGGCGGTCACATTTAAATTGTAGACATTCGCTGTATTTTGTTTTGTATCTCGCACTTTGGCTAGCAAAATGTAAAGTATGAAAGGTACATTTCGTCAAAAGACCTAAGATCCAAAACCAGAAAATAACAATAAAGTAAAAGGTGTATACTGGACCGGTGACTTTAGGGAACGCCGCGCCCTCTCGCCACGGCTCTTGTTGATACGTACAACAAAGGGACAAGGGATCTTATGAAAACACGTTTAATACTAAGACTAGTGAATTGCACAAGGCACAAGTTCGTACATTATTTGTCTTTAATCTGTTATCTTACATAATGGCGGTGATAATACATTTTATGGCAGGTATACTTTTAGTTTTTAGTTGAAGTGGCAGTGGGCAGGGCACATATCACGTAGAACAGATGGCCGATGGGACCGAAAGGTTCTCGAATGGAGACCACGGACCGGTAAGCGCAGCGTAAGACCCACGAGATGGACAGACGACCTAAAAGAGACTGCAGGGAAACGCTGGATACTGGCTGCTTCTAACCAGCCCTTTTGGAGATCGATGGAGGAGGCCTATGTCCAGCAGTGGACGTCCTATGGCTGAAATGATGATGACGATGATACTTTTAGTATATGATTGTAACCTTGAAGGAATGTAGGATATCATGATCATCGATTCGCCCGGACGCTAGTATCCATATAAACACCTGACACAGTAGATATATAAGCTAAAGGCGCTTGCAGACGATGCATAGTACAAGTAGCAGTTGTAATTAGCTACTACGCTTCGTCTGCAACGTTTTGCTTAGTGCAAGTGGCAGTGGTAGTGCTTAGTAGTCTTTCCACTGCTACTTGCAATAAGGAAAACGTTGCAGACGATGCATAGTAGCTACTTACAACTTCTACTTGTACTACGCCTCGTCCGCAAGCGTCTTAAAGCAGTAGTTCGACTCGGACGTGTCCTTGAGTTCAATGCCTACTGTCGGTCCCTAGGGTTTTAAAAAAGAGTAACGCATAAAGCGCTTTGTAAGGTATTTGACTGTATTCAAAATAATATAAGTGATATGTGCTGTTGTGAACTGAAAATATTGTTCTTCATAGAAACTATTTAATTACCAAAAGCTAAAACTGAAATACTCAAAACAAAAATATTTTTACTTTGATCACGTGAAATGACTGCAAACTCTCTGTATAGATCGAATGTCCTTATGACGTCACAGTCAAGTAATAGCTGCCATATGGCAACAATTATATGGTAAGTGACAACCTGTTTGCAACGTTGTGACGTCGCTGAAGTCACGTGGCCCCATGAATGTCGAAGGAAGCGGTTACGCGACAGTTCAATAATTTGAATTTAATTGTCGAATTATAATACAAATACTGAAAATTATGAAGATTAAATCACATGTTTTATTATAACATAATAGACAATTCGAGATGGTTTCGTAAAAACATTTAAACACCTTTTGTTGAAAATCTGTTGATTTTGATAAACACATCATCGTTTTGAATCGATTTGTAAAAATATTATAAGGTATAACCATCGAGATACAAAACTTATGGAGTCACAAACGTGCAAAAAAAAACCTACTAACCCTCGGCGCACGCTATGCATTGCACCGACTTTTTGGTTAGTTTTAAGGCAACCGTGATCCAACTACAACGCCGCGCGAAGACAGTGTTACGATGATATAGCGCATAAGCGACGTTGAACACTATGCAAGCGACATAACGTCTGAATTGGACTAAAAGTGGCATAGCGAACTATGTAATTGATGTCTAAGTTCGTACAGCGATGCTCGGACGATTTTTGACGGTTTTCACTTAGAGATTGTGTCTCTATAGGTGTCTATTTGTATCTCGAAGGGTATAACTGACTTAGTTGCTCTAAGGGTTAAAAATAAGGGTATCAAACCAAAAGAACAAAAAAAGGTACTTTGTTGAGCAAAACATGAATCAGTTATTTTTAGCATATACCACTGCTACATAAAAGAACAGACAAAGACAAACAGTGCAATCCACGGAGATGATCCGTACCGAGAGGGGCTAGGTTCCTAGTTAGTGCGGAGCGCTCACGGGCGGAGGCGGGGCTGCGCCGCGGGCCGTCACGCGCCCGACAGCGGCGGCCCGTCCGTCTGCACGTCCTTGTCTTCAGTCGGCGGCGCGACCGCGCGCTCCGACCCGTACCTCCGAGACAGGTCCAGCATCTCCCTCAAACCCTGGAAATGTTTACAAATACAATTAGTTTTTTGGCAATACACAGAATGCGGAATTTGTAACTAATTCAACTATTAACAATGTTTAAATTAGAAGCCGTGGTAGCCTATTTGGGAGACCGCTAGACTTTTAAAATGTGAGGTCGTGGCTTCCAACCCCGGGCCCGTACCAATGAGCTCTTTGGAGTTTATGTACAGATTTTATACCACTGGCTTTTCGGTGAAGGAAAACATCGTGAGGAAACCTGCATATGTACCTACGGACAAGAAATTCAATGGCGTATGTGAATCCACCAACCCGCAACTGAGCCAGCGTGGTGGACATGGCCCAATCACCCTTTCTGGGGTAGGCTAAAAGTCCAGCAGTGGACCGTTAAAAGGCTGATTATGAAGTTATAATCACATTTAGTTAGTGGCCCCTATTAATATACTTACAAATGGAAGGTAGCCGGGCGACACGACATCAAAGTCGCCGCCGCCAGCAATTATTAGCAAAATTACACCACTTCTAAAATGGCTAGAGAGCGCCCCAAGCTGGGTTTTTACCCAAAATGCCACTTAAACTACCGAAGGCCCCGTATTTAGGTAAGACTTTTAGCTCAGAATTAACAAAGGTTCAGGTCAAAGATAATAAATATAACCACTTGATCGCGCATGTAGTCAAAATTCCCTTCTGCAAAATGATGCCACGGCGGTCTCGGGGGCAGCTTGTGATTGGAGACTCGACGCGACCCGACGCTTGTGATTGGAGAATCAATAGTCATTCGTTCAATTCGCGCCTAGGATTGGCCCCGCTCGATATAGCTTAGGTTGACATGTTAGTACCTTTGCCTCATGCAGGGTAAAGGATGAGCAGTCAAGTGGTTATATTGTCATTGGTTCAGGTACTTTTAGCAAATTGAATATAATAACCTTGTTCTCAGTAATGAGCCTTTGGTAAAGTTCTTCCTCCTTCCGCGCCTCTCCATTCTCGTCCAACGTGACTGCTTTGTACATAACGCTCGTCATTTCATTGATTCTCTCCGCCTGCTGTCTGATTAACTGGAATAATTAAAAATTGCAAATTATTTGATGATCATTGGACAATACAATGTCACCTGCGGTTGCACCAACTTAGCATCTTGTTAGTTCATTATCATCATCAGGAAGAAGCATCACCCTTTCGGGGGTAGGCTAAAAGTCCAGCAGTGGACTGTTAAAAGGCTAATTATGATGATGATGATCAGCAAGAAGACGTGCACTGGTGAACATAGTTCTCTCCCCTTAGAACGCCACACTGAATGACAGCCTACCATCTGCAACTACTGGATGCCCACGACTCTCAAAATGTTATTGGTCCATTTAGTGTGTCTTCTGGTTTGTGGTCTCCACTCAAGAACCTTTCTTCCCTAGTGGTTATCAGATCTTTAAGCGATGTGGCCTGCCCAACTTTCAAATCTCAACAGCTATGTCGGCGACAGTGATTCATTGGAGTTCATACTCGTTTCGGATTCTATCACGCAAAAAAACTCAAACTACCGAACACTGTTTAAAAAAAATCATAGCTTGAACACTCTTGATCAAGTCAACAAAAGACCTTTTTTTGTGTTCTGACTTTATCTGTGATCAGTTGTGTACTATAAGCAGATGTCTTGTGAGCATGTCGTCAAGAGTGTTCCCCAGTGAGGACAGCTCTTTTTAACCTGTAATGATAGAGCTAAGTAGGAATAAAAAAGAAAAAAAAAACTGGATGATTACATATTTACTGGGAACTTTGATTATTCGCTGGGGATATAACGCGCTTGAGTTTAGCAGCCAAGCTATTGGGGTGTCTGAGCAGGCGATTGCCTATAATTTTTGCTAGTTTTCGCAATTTCTTCTTTAAAACCTAAATCGAAATCGGTTCAGCCGTTTGGAAGTTACAATGCTACAGACAGACATACAGATACACATTTCAAACTTATAACACCCCTCTGTTTGCGTCGGGGATTAAAAATATATCTAATAGAAACCGATACTTTGCAGCTTTGTACACAAAACTAAACCAATTGTTGTAGTCTTCATGGTGCACTTCTCAATCGGTACGATGTCTATAATTGGTACTTGGTATATCTGTGTTAAGAATCTCAAAGGTGACAACAGTACTCCATACATAAACATACTTGATATTGGCAAGGAAGTTGGGTGCTTTGAAGTTGAGTGAGGATAAGTAGGAAATTTGTTTTATGCGAGTAAACTGGGAATCTCTGATGATACTTTGGCTTAAGGCACATTGTCTCTTAACTTGTTCTTGATTGTACAGGGAAAATACAAGAAAATGTACATGAATAAATACAAATTAATGTAATTCAATAAGGATCAAATTGTCTTATACACGTATGAAACAGGAAAAGTAATGTTAGTAACTTATCTACCAACACAACACGTATGG
This sequence comes from Agriopis aurantiaria, assembly GCA_914767915.1. NCBI lineage: Eukaryota > Metazoa > Arthropoda > Insecta > Lepidoptera > Geometridae > Agriopis > Agriopis aurantiaria. Next base: position 6,008,189 of record OU611987.1, read on the forward strand.
ATTTTGAGTCATGCTCAAAAATGTCTGAACCATATCACCAGCAGCAGAAAAAAACGCAGCAGTAAAACTGTAGTAACTACTTTCATTATTATTATCATCATTATCAGCCCTAATGATGGGCCCTAATCCACCATGCTGGTCTAGTGCATGTTGTTGAATGTCATGTCTTTGAACTTTTGAGGTTCCTGGACATATCGGTTTCTTCACGATGTTTTCCTTCACTGTTTTTAATACTTGTAACAACAGAGGCATCTCAACTACGTTGCTGACCCTTTAAGAAACCATTAACTCGCTTTTTGAAGAAGTCCATGTTGTAGCTTCTCAGAAACACTGCAGAAGGTAGCTCATTCCACGTTTTGCCGGTGTGAGGCAAGAAAGATCTTGTGAATTGAACCGTGTGCGATTTCCACTGATCTATGATATGTGGATGAGCTTTCAGGCCGAGGCGGCTAGTGCGATGGTAAAACTGAGATGCTGGCATCATATCAAACAGTTCTTTAGAACAATCCCCGTTGAAAATGCAATAAAAGATACAGCGAGATCCAACTTCACTGTTGAGCAGCTCTAGGTGTTCGATGAGTTTGGGAACGTCGACAATTCTTACAGCTCTACACTGTAATGCATCAAAAGACTCAAGTTGATACTGGGGGGCTCTGATCCAAAGATGGTGAAAGATGACATGCTACTGCTCAGCCACCATCACTCAGGCATCACGCGATTTTGTATGCAAGATATATCTTGCAAAATTATGTAGTGCAAGATCTCAGTATACCGAGATTGCATTCCCTATCAACCTACCACCATGGCTTCCTCACAATATTTTCCTTCACCGGCAGACAGACAGTCCCCTATGTAGAGGGTGTCTGGAGACTGAAGAAACGGCCGCAAATTTGCTGCTGGAGTGCAGCAGCGTGGCAAAGCAACAAAACACTATCCTCGGATCCTCGAGGACGCTCTAAGAAGCCTGCGCAGGCATACGCGAGCTGCTGGCTTTCCAGGAGACCGGATGGCTGAATTAGCTACAGCCGAGTGACGCAAAATGGGCCAATGAATGGCCTAGTTGCGGAAAATGCCAGCCACACAAGTAACAAGTAAGCTTCATCGGCAGCTCAATTATTGGGTTTTGAGTCCGCACCTGTGTCATGAATCTAAAGCACTAAAGCTATCATCACCACTAAATTGCAGTAGTTCCGACTGCTCTTAACACAATTAAAAATGATCTAGACAATTTTGCAAGGGGTCTTGTTGGAAGTGAACATTTCGAAAGTAGACCAAACAAACATTGACAGTGGCACACTACGCAGATGCAACTTTGTATTAAAATATGAATTACCTCTTGTTGTTTCTCATTAACAGCAGCAGTAAAGTCTATCCTCGACTCCCAAACTCTCTTCTCTGTATGTAGTCTATACTTGGACATAATAAGCTCCAACGCCCGTCTGTGTTCCTCCAATGCTGCTCGCAGCTCTCCGTTCTCTCGTTGCACGTCCCGCATTAGTCGAGACTCTCGTTCTATACTAGCAATGAGGGCACCTCTGGGCCTTTCCCTTGAGGCTTCATTTAATGTGTCAACCTCTTCTTTGTACTGTAATAGTTCAAAGGGGTTATGTGAGAGGTTGTACTGTACCTATGTCCTATCTTTTTTCTGTAAAGCATTTAGCATATTGCTAATTATCACCTAACTTTGTAGTTTAAAATGAAATAATATGAAGTTTTCTATAAATGTTTTTTTAGAAGATAAAATTGCTTCTTACATTGAATTTACACAGCCAAAATCGAAACATAGACAACATACAATAAATACATATAGGAATAATTTCAGAAGTACCTAGGTAGACAATAAGTACATTCCTCAACTGTTTACACAACCTGAGCTGGTTTCAAGGTCAATCAGCTCTACAACAAGACTACAAAAATATCAGTAATTGTGTAAGAAAACTAGTTTCAAGAACTAATTTCTAAGCGTATGCCTACGTGGAAAGTTTAGTAAAGTGAATGTAACTAGTAAACAAGAGGCAAAGAAGTCAGTAGACGTCGTGGTTATACTCAGTAGGCTGTAGGTCCCATCAAATTAAGTAGTACCTGTTTCATTGTATGTATTTGTCTGTAAGCCGTCTGGGTTTCGGTTAACAAAGTATCAGCCTCGGTCTCCCGTTCCTTGAGACGACCTGCGAGTCTTTTGGCGTCCAGAATTATTTGCTGTATGGTCAGTGACATCTGAAAAAGTCAGCAATGTAGAAAACCCACAAGTCTTCAGCATCAAATCAACAACAAACGTTTAACGTGAACTGCACAAACCCTGATATCCACACAACGGAGTAACACGAATGCCGTATCATCTAAAAAATGGATGGAAGATAATGAATTAAAACAACACTTCTATAAAGAAAATCAAACGACGCACATCAGCTGTTTCGTGATTTAAGTATGGCAGCCATTAGCTTTCATTTGTAAGAATTGTAAGCGACATAAATTGATATCAATTTGAGAATGATCTTTTTTAAAAACAAAAAGGGACAAAGCATAGTACTCAAGACCTATAAGAAAGAGAGGTTTGGAATTCAAACTGACGTCTTATTTAGATGGTATTTTAGTAACATGACCTTGTATAGTTTATGAAGAAGGTTTGAAACAAAAAATAAATTGGTCAGATTTTGTAGCATTAAATCTTAGTTCGCTGGATAAATCGGACAGATTTTGTATAGAATATAGTTTATTGTGTAACTGTGTGGTGTTAAATGTTTTAGTCCCATGACTTTGGCTTGACGGTGACTTTGCTTAACTCTGACTGTGACTTGTTTTTTCGACGACATTTCATCTAACTCTTGACAATACATGTTTTACTGGCAAATGCACCAGAAGTGCGACGCCAAAATCCTCACAGAGGAAAGAATAAAAAAGTTTTTTTTTACTTGTCTACGACCCCATTGGTCGACGTTGGCGCGAAAATTGAAAAAAAAACTCTTTGTGGTGGTTTTCGAACGCGTATTTAAATTTTCGAGTGTTAATATGTACTACATTCATTAAGTGCTCGTAAACGTGCTCGAGTGTGGATAAGTAATATAACGAGGTGAAAAGTGTCTTTTCGTGTTGTTTCCAAAACTCCATAGGAGCCTCTTGTAAAGTCTCCACCACTTTACAGGCGCATGAGTTTGACTTGACCGTGACTTACTTAGCTTGACTCTGACTGTGACTATAACTTGTTTGACGCCATTAAGACTATGTAAACTGTTTAAGATTACGACTAAAGGATATTGAATCCACTTTCATAAAAAAAAATTACGCTACTTTTTTGGCGCTGCTGTGGAAAAATACATCTTGGCTCTTTGTATTGTATAATTTTCCTAAACTTGTGTATTTTCGAATGTTAATGTGTAATAATGGTGGATTATTATTTATTAAGTGCTCGTGAACGTGCTCGAGTGTGGACATGAGCTATAACGCCGTTAAAGATATATTTTCGTGTTGTTTCTAAAACTCCATCGAAGCCTCTTGTAAAGTCTCCACTATTTTACTGGGGCATAAGTTTGACTTGTCCGTGACTTACTTTGCTTGACTGTGACTTGTTTGATTTCTTGTCCACGGAACCCTAAAAAGGCCTGTAACGACGCCAAGTAGGTGTGTACATGTGCTTACGCACAGAATTCTCCCTAAGTATTACCAGTTGTACTAATATGTATTATGTGCTATTACATAGTTATGGTCCATCTAGTAGAGGCCTCCCTACGCTGCGTCTTCCGGTTCGTGGTCTCCACTCGAGAACCTTTCTTCCCCATCGGTTATCGGTTCTTCGAGCGAAGTGGCCTGCCCATTGCCACTTCAACTTGCAAATTTTAACAGCTATGTCGGTGACTCTAGTTCTTTGGCGAATATCCACGTTTCGGATTTTATCGCGCAAAGAAACAATAGCTCTCTCCATTGCCCGCTGTGCGACTCTGAGCTTTTCCAAAAGGCCAACAGTTAAGGACCACGTATCAGTACCATATGTCATCACTCCCACTAGATGGACCGACGACATTGTGAGAGTCGCGGGTTTCCAGTGGATGCAAAAGGCGAGCTGTCGTTCAGTGTGGAGGTTAAAGGTGGAGGCCTATGTTCAGCAGTCTTCCGGCTGATAATGATGATGATATAGTTATGGTTGTCATAGGCAGGTGATCTTTGATCGTGTCACAGTGTGTGGCACAATGAAAGTTTATAACCTACCTCATTGCGATTGCAGGCATAATAATTTCACACATTATTGTTCTCTACATCAATTTATTTTAGTATACACAAGCTTTACATGCAAGTAGGTACCTACTATGAGAATAAGTAACTCAATTTTTTTATACTAGACACGTCATAGTAACTAGTACAAAAACATTCTTTGCCATTTTACCTGTTAAGTACCTGGACCATCACCCATAATGTTTCAAAGCTACCGGGCGGGCGTAGGTACTGATCATCCAAAGGACATCAGTAGTAAGTAGTACAAGTACCGTCCTTTATCGATCGTCAAATTTCACAGTTGAGGTCATCAAATTCGAAAAAATGCCATTTGATCCTCAGAATACAGTTTCTGCATTCTGAGATTGATCAATACTCGCTATGATCGATTCTATAGCATTTTATCGCATTTGACAATCGATAAAGAACGGCACTTGCACTGCTGATCAGAAAAACAAGGGAGATATGTCTTAGTACAATCATCAATCGTGTTTAAAATGTCTCAGACTTTCACACATTTTTTTCACTATACCGCCAAACAGCGTAAAAACTGTAAGTGCGGACGCTTACGGACGCTTTAATAAATCGGTACAGAAGACCGGGTCGCACGCAGATAAACACGCGTACGTACATCAATACACTTACTTAATAGGGTACTTGACTGTATTAAAAATATTATGCCAATTGACGCCATCCATAAACATGACATAATGAAAAAGCATATTTCATTGATTTTTTGATAAAAATATGCTTATTTTTTGTAAAAAACGCGAATAAAATAACTGTATTTTCGACATTTGATCACGTGATCGAAAACGGTCTGTAACTGGCTTCATCCCTAGTGACGTCACACAAATCTAAACAAACAGATTTTGTATTGATATTTGCGAATTTAATGTTGTAAAGCTATTTTGAGAGCCATTTATCCAGAAATTTTCACCAAAAACATTCCGGAGGTTAAATGTGAGAAGAATGGAGAAACATTTTGTGCAAGCAGACAGCAGTAACTTACCCAAAATTAATGTTTTTATGGTTGCATATTTCTTTAATAATAATCCACGTCATTGTTTCTACGCTGCAGAACTCATAACGTAAAAACTACAATGTCAGTATTAATTTTTAATTGTTCTCCAAGCAAAACATTCAATCAAGTTGTACAAAAAGTATGTTGTAGTAAGTGGATATCACTATTTTGTTAGGTTATGTCAAGCTTTACAATGTTTAAAAAGAAAGTAACAGTACATAAAATAGTAATGCAATAAAAACACAAATTATAATAGAAATATATAGACTCAAATATGTACCTCAAAATGATCTTCGCACATAGAAACACTTGAATTAGCTCCAAAACTTTTGGGTTCTCTACGAGCTACTTAGTTCCAACCTTAGATTGGTTCCAACCACTTTTTTCGAGTTTTGTGGAGTTTTGGGTGCATTGGAACAGGAACAAATATTTTATCCGGTGTCTTTATGGAAGTATTTGTACATTTTGGCACTACACAATATTTATAAACCATTACTTCTATTAGAAATTAATTAATCATCAAACTTTTGCAGCCTGGCTGCAGTTGTTTTGTTTTGTGTGACGTCAATTAGTCACGTGATCGGAGCTATGACGCAGGTCTGCGTTTTGGCGCGATATTTTTTTATTCAAACTTTAACATCGATTTATATCGCAAATACGACTGATATCCAGAAAATATAAATGCAGTATACATTATTTTATATCAGACAATAATGTGCAATAGTTTCCCAAAAGTAGTCAAATACCCTATTATCGTTTCTTGTTTGTGTCATAATTTACAATAAGTTTTCCATTGTTATATTGCTAAAAACTTCATCTAAGAATGATGCTTAATTATAGGTACTTTAAAATATAAACATAATCGTGCCTTTCGTACGTGTCGTACCTAATCGACGAAAGTGTTTTAAAGTAACATTAATTATTATAATATATTTTACAACACATTTGCTCAAAAAGTGCACTTACGAAGCCTGTATACATCGTTCGAAAGTTAAACATTACGGATCATACAACGGAGCGTGCGGAAATGAATTTGTCCGCACGCTCAGATGTATAGCACCGTGCGTGTTCAGATGTATAGCATAATTACATAAGAATTCCACAAAAGAGTTCCATATTACGAGAATAAATAAGCTGAATGATCAAACCTCCTTGGAAGCGCTTTTGCTCAATACGTTTGTCTCAGTTTAATACTAAAGAGAAAATGAGACGAAAGATTTAGTTCTAATTTTCACCACGTGATAGTGGCGCTATTTGCATGTTCGCGCCATTTTCTTATTATATTATAGAAACTATTGTTGTGACTGATATTAAGTTATAAACAAAATAATAAAATTGTTTCATTTGTAGCCTTTTTTTTCTCGCAAATGTGTTGTAAAACGTTGTATGGCACACGTGCGGATTGGTTATTACAAACTCGTGACTATGGTAAGCCCTCGACTTCGTCTCGGGCTTACATTCGTCTACTCGTTTGTAATAACCAACCTACCGCATTTGTATCATAAATAACTATTATACGATAGTTACATACCTAATAAATTGTTTTCAATTCAAACTCTTACATCTAAAGACATTACATTATAAGTTACTTTGCCAGCCTACGCCGGTTACGCGTAGATTAAAATCAAGATCAGCTAAAGTCGGCCTTCTGTACCTATGTATTTTGTGCACTTATTTTTCACGCACTCTAAGAAACTTGCAGTGACACCTATGCACTAACTAATAATCCACATGCAAAAAAGAGCGACAAGGTCGTCTGCAGGGTAATTTCGACTAAAGGCATACTAAAGGCATCAAGCCTGATTTAGACGCGCCACCTTATCATATCTCCCTTGATTTTATTGTTTGGCTGATCTGAGATGACTAAGTTGAATAAGGTTTCCCAAAATTGGCACTAACGTTAAAATTAAAACACCGTCGTTTAACACAAAAGTTCTTCATACGAACGAATAAAGCTGGAAACAAATTATCGGACGCGGCTGACGGACGCGACATAAACGTATCTAGATAATGAATGTACACAGAGCTGTGCAAAGTATCGGCCGTAAGTCATTTGTATTTATTTGTATTTGTATTTATTTATTCAACTAGCACGGTTCAAAAACCAATTACACTAATGACAGATAATATGGAATTTAAATACCTACCAGATTAACTAATTACATGTCGAAGAATACATTTTTGTCACAATATATTATAGTAACAACCAGTAATAGTCATGGACGTAACCTTGGGCTGACCTTGAGCGTTCGGACATCCGACAGAAATCTGGCGCGCCGGATGTTTTTGTCAGCCGAAGCCACGTCTCAAAAGACTGATGTGCACACTTACTTATCAGTCGCGTTCGTCAGCCGCGTCCGATAGTTTGTTTCCAGCTTAAGAAATGACTTAAAGATTATTTTTAAGCAAGAAATCTCTAATGAGTTTGTTGACTTTTACTGGGTCTTCTTGTTGCATGAAGTGGCCTACATTCTCGACAACTGTAGTTTCAATAGTTGCATATTCTTTCTTCATTATATCCAAGGTGCTGTGGTTAATGTAGGCGTCGTTTTGTCCGTGAGCGACTAGTAGGGGAACATCTTCGTTGTGGAACTTTTCGGGGAAATAATATGCATAGTTCGCCCTGTAGTAGTTGAGCGGAGGAGTGAATGCCGCTGAAAAAAACATAGAAGTATATAAAGATAAAATAATAACACCCGAAATGAGCTGATAACTACACAACCTCTCTTCTGAAGTCGGTTAAATATAAGTTCGGAAGGTTATAAGTGGCCAAAACAGAAACTTCACAGTAGAATAATATGACTAAGACTATAACAGTTATCAAGGGGTATCATATCTTACATCAGTCTAAACTCTAAATTATATAGATTATTAAAAAGGATTTTTAAGGGAGATAGGTACATAATTAAGATTTAAAGTCAAATACCTATCTCATCTTTGACTGCGTTTTTAGGGTTCCGTACCACAAAAAGAAAAAACGGAACCCTTATAGGATCACTTCGTTGTCCATCTGTCCGTCTGTCTGTCCGTCTGTCAAGAGCAAGACCCTATTTCTCAAGAACGCGTAAAGGTATCAAAATGAAATTTATACTAAATACTTGGGTCTACGGTTTCTTTCGGCTGTAAAAAAATTAAAGTTATAAGTCAACGCAATCAAAATATATGAACGTTTATGTCGTATATTTTGCGATTTCACAGGGAATCAAAACCTATAGGGTACTTCCCGTTGACCTAGAATCATGAAATCATGAAAATCAAGAGGCAAGGTCTCATAGTACATATATAGGAATAAATCCGAAAGTTATAGATTTGAAGTTATTTCATATAATAATAATTATTTTGCTATTACAAACTTATATTTTGTAATTGTAATGTATCGAAGAACCTTATTGTCAACTACAAACTTAAGTTTGTCTTTCAATATTTCAACTGCAGTTAGTTTTTTTTTAGTCTTGCGCTCTGAGGGTTCCGTCCAACGGAACTCTCAGAGCACGAGTCCTACTCGTACTTGTCCGGTTTTTAGAAAATGTATTAGTAAATTCATTCTTCTGATAAGTAGTCTTTTCTAACGCGGGTCAACGTTTCAGCGATGTCCACGGAATAAAACCAAATAGGTACGCCACATACCCATAGTGTTTTAATCATTGTCTTTTAAAAAATTGTCTCTTGAATATATGGCTTCCTTACTTCCTAATAACTCGCGTACTCTTACGTAAGTAATTCCCGTATAGTAATAAACGACATGACTGAGAACCTGTAATAGGCATGACCGGCTTAGCGATATACATTATTATATTATTACATACATTACACATACTGAAAAAATAATTTGAATTGGCTGTTAAATCTCTGAGATATGAGTATTTAAAGTTTAAGGTGGGGATGGAGAGGGGATGTTCTATCCCTTTCTCGCAAAGCGTGTGTTAGTATAGCATTTGTATGGCACTCCTGAGCTGTGACGTCACGGCTCAGTATAGTGCGCACTCTGTCTAGCATGAAATTAAATTAAATTAAAATGCTTATATCTTATTTATTTTTGAACTAATTTTAATTATGTTTTAGTTGATGTGCTCCATTTATGATCAGCTTTTTTATGGGGTAATAAAAAAATATTAGTCATCATGCCTATTGTAGATATCTATAACGCGAATAATAAGTAGCATAACGTGACATTGTAGCATAGCTCTACGTTACGTAGCATTGCATATACATACATATAAAATATTTAGCAAATAAAGAACCGGTACGTACTTTCTCGCTTAGGTAATTGCTTCTTGATTATAGAGTTTTATGACTAACAGTTTATCTACCCATTACAAACACTAAAAAGTTATGACAGACAGCATTTTAATAACAATTCAAAACTGCATCATGATAATTGTACGTGGGCAAGTCATCGAGATACAATACATATAGAGTCACAATCGTGCCAAAAAAAGTCCGAACCAAAACTCGGCGAATTGCACAGACTTTTTGGTTAGTTACAACTGTTACAAGGTAACGGCAATCCGACTACAATGCCGTGCGATGCCAGAGCTACGATAACATAGCGGGCATCTAACATTGAACACTAGGCAAGCGACATAACGTCTAAATTGAAGCAAATCTGGGATTGTGAACTATATAATTATTGATACAATGTATGTACAATGACGCTCGGACGTTGTTTAAACTGTTTTCATTCAGAGATTATGACTCTATAAGAAATGTATCTCGATGAGGTAGGTATAATATTTTGTCCAACTTACAAGGTTTTCCAAACCAGTATTTGTAGCAGTCAATGTCCTGCTGATCAGTTCCATCTTTTCCTTTGACTAACATCGACTTGTATACGGCTTGGTCAGACATTAGCATCATCTGTTCCGCTAAATACGGAGCTCTGAACAGGAACACGTACCTGAGAAATAAAACTAATGTCAATAAATTAACCGGCCAAGTGCGCAAAAATTTGACAAGTAAGCAATTCAGTTTAGGTGATAAAAAATGTTGCGCGACCGCAAACCGTATCACTCACGCGAAGGTTCACGTTCGCGCGATTTTCCGAACTGCGCAGTTTTAACGTTAGTTTGAAACCGCGTAAGGAGTTGGCCGTAAGGCTCCAGTACGTGAATGATGTCACATTATTACAATGTGGCTGAACTTTGAAGATCTGTCGTTCCACGCTAACATAAATTGTTACTTTACTTGTATAGAAAATTGAACCTAGTTTTTTCAGTGAATGCATACCTATTTGTATTGTATAATTTACTGGTTTAATTTCAACGAACCCTCTAAATTAGACTGTAAAATTGTAAATCACTAGATAGTTATTTTCAATGTTCGCGTTCAGCACTGGACGACTTCTGGCTGATGATAATGATGGTGATGAATTGTTGGAGTTGTATACACAAGTAGGTACCAAAGTAGCTTTACCTAGTCTGAGACATGAACTGAAATCCTGTGTTGCGTAAGGACTTTGTGGAAGTGAAACAACAGCTCGTTGCGTGCCTTGATAAGCTCTTTTGTTATAGACAATAGACAATAGACAAATTTTTATTTATGGAAGAAAAAATCATAATATATACATTTTTGAGAACACACTTTACAAATGATTCCCTCCACAAACCGGTTCCAACTCAGCATAATTGCTGGTTGCGAACAACCAGCGCTGGTCTTCCGTTGGAGCCGCCGGTGACATCACCCACGGCCAACACCGAACAGTACACGAGAAATTAAATAATAACAAAAATAATATAGCAACAACAACACATAACAAAAACATGCAAACTAACATTTAAATAAACTTAGCAGTAATATAAACAAACCATAAATAAATACATAATACTATAAGGTGATTTGACTAAGACAACGTTTTTAACATACTAATAAATTAGGTATATGCGAGTAACCTAGGCAACACTACCTCAATAAAAATTAACTACGAAACTAATAAAATAAAATAAAGAAATTTACACATTTACTCTGACATTAAATAAAAATAACAAAGGTAAGTCCCCACAAAAAAGGTTCCCTATATAGCACTGGTGTCTGTTATTAAAAGTTCTTCGCTTTTTTGATGCTCAAAAAGAAATATTTTAAGCTTAAGCTTAAATGAATGTAAACTATGCAGGTTCCTTATTGGCGGCGGAATGTTGTTCCAACACTTGGTGGCAGCGTATCTGAAACTTCCTCTGAACGCGGCGGAGCTGTGACGCTCCGTCACGAGCTGAGTCGAGCATTGCCGACACTCTAGGGACATTCGACTCGCTCTCCACGACAACTTATCGTACAGATAAGTCGGTTCCCTATGTTTTATTACCCCGAACAAAAGACATGCTAAATGAAGCTTACGGCGATGCTTCATTTTCAACAATTGGTGCTTGTTAAAAAACGGAGTCACATGCGACCTCGACGGAATGTCGAAACAAAAACGGGCACAAGCATTTTGGACTCTTTGTACAAGCTTTTGTGTTTTGACTAAGAGTCGCGAACCAATAACAGTATCCATGTAATTCAATTTCGACAAAATTAACTGTTCAGCTAGTTGGATACGCAGCTCTTCTCTTAAATAAGGTCTTATCCTGTATAACACTCTTAGCTTATAAAAGCAGTTTTTTATGCAGTTAGCTATATGTTTATGGAATCGCAATTCACAGTCCATGTGCAAGCCTAAGTTGCGTGCTTCGTGAACCCGCTCAATGTGTTCACCCATGAGCGAGACGCTTACAGAAGGACGGACACTAGCAATCTGGTGGTTACTGCCGAAAATAAGGTACTTTGTTTTATCGGGATTGAGCAGCAGGCAGTTATTGGTTGCCCATGCTGCAATTCTTGCGAGATCTTCGTTGAGTTTCTCAATAGCTAAGTCAATTTCAAGTGGTTTGCAGGATATATATATCTGAATATCGTCAGCGTATATGTGAAACTTGCAATTTTTTATGTGCGTTGCAATGTCAGCAGAATATAAGGCGAAAAGATCAGGTCCCAAAATAGAGCCCTGCGGGACTCCTCTATTTATAGCCATCTTCTCTGACTCCAATGAGGAGCCATCAGAACGGTCAATCCTCACATGCTGGTGATGGTTACTTAGGTAGCTGTTGAACCACTGCACTGCTTTAGGATCAAAACCGTAATAGCTTAATTTAGACAATAGAAGATTTATATTCAAAGAATCAAATGCTCTGGAAAAATCTAACAAAACCAAAATTGTGCACATTCCTTTGTCTTGAGCAATAAGTATATTATCGGTAACGTCAAGTAACGCGGTTGTAGTACTGCGTCCCTTTCGAAAACCCGACTGTACATCGGGCAAAATGTTATTATTTCCTAGAAACTCTGTTAATTGTGAGCACACTGCCTTTTCTAAAATTTTTGACATGCACGGTAAAACACTTATTGGTGTTACAATAATGTTCTCATAATAAGACATTTAGCTGGCATCCAGTGGATGCAAAAGGCACGCTGTCGTTCAGAGTGAGGGGGAGGCCTATGTTCAGCAGTGGACATTTTCTGACTGATGATGATGATGAATAAGACATTTATGTACATAGAATCTGCGTCAAGCACTCTTGACAGGCGGAATAAAAGCCAAAGTCCGACCACTGATCGCGGTTTCAGAATATCTTTGATCATCCGATTTTTGTATTTCACTACCTACATACAATATTTGGAAACAATTGTTTGCATAAGTCGGCAGGTCATACATTTGCATAATTGCATTTTGTATTTTTTTCAATAGAGTTACAATTAATTAAACCCGCTCTAATTTTTCGATTGCAATTAAAATAATTTATCGAATTTTTCCCACTTTTAGCAACTTTGGTCATTCTAGTATTAGTTTGTCTACTTCCATGGATGGTTTAAAATTATAAAAATGGTGTCATATCAGAATTTTATGTTTTATCTAGGAAACCTAGGGAACCAGCGTAACAAGGAAAAGCTGTACCAGCCAAGGACTAGGAACAAGGTCGTCTCGCAAAAATATTAATGTACAATAATATTACAAATTAAGTGAATATACTTCAATGAAGCTCACGGAATCCTCATTTTTTTAAGTTTAGTCAGTTTTAGGTTAGTTTAAAATTGTTTTTGTGAGGTTGAGTTTTTGAGTTGTTAATTTATTGTTTTTTATTTTTAGTAGTTTAGTATTTATGTTTTATAATTCAGCCGATTTTATTTAACTCTTACAACATATTCCTTGTAAAAGTGACTCGCCTATAACGTTTAATGTTTTTTATGGCCAATAAATATTTCTGATTTCTGATTTCTGAACCATAAAGACCGAAACACGAGTGACACTGCTAGCTAAATAGAATTTTGCACTGTTCTATGGGTAATGCTTCTTCAAAATAGCAATGTAGCTACATGTTTATAAGGACAGTGCCTACAAAGCAATAACGGAATAGGCAATAAACGAAAAACAATGAGACTGCAACTCCAGAACCAGTTTTGAACGATAACCATGTGTGGAGCCTCACAAGTTTCTATTCCAACTGAATTTGATGGAGAAACCTCGCGAAACGTGACATAACAATGGAAGTAGGTAAAGTAAATATCACGGTAGGTAGGTGTGCTTAATCATGGAGACGGATTCAACCACTTGAATGATCGGATGGCACTTGCACGGCATACAAATTATATGAATCCCATCGATGACTTAACAATGTGTCTTGTATCGTTTGTACGGTAGGTAGGTACTGGGTATGTAACAAGTTTATCTATATCTTATACCTACCTACCGTGTGTGTTATCTGTCTAAGTATTCGTGTAGTTAGGAGACACGATGGCATTGCGATGATGCAACGTGAATTTACAACAACATAGCCCACTGAAATAGCAAGTCGAAGTGGCAGTGGGCAGGGCAAATATCACCCAGAACAGATGGTCGATGGCGCCGAAAGGTTCTGGAATGGAAACCACGGACCGGTAAGCGCAGCGTAGGACGTCCACCCACAAAATGGATAGACGACCTAAAAGAGACAGCAGGAAAATGCTGGATGCCGGCCGCTTCCAACCGGCCCTTTTGGAGATCGATGGGGGGATGCCTATGTCCAGCAGTGGACATTTTGTTGTTGACTTATTTTACATCGAGAAGTTCATCATGATCTCTTAGTATATAATCTTTGATCATGATAATGATACAACAAATTTAAAGCTGTTTTAACATAATCTGTCGTCACTAGTCAACAATAAGCGTCCGTAGACAGTCCGTAGCGTCACGCGTAAGACTTATTAGTTCTTTACTATCGCAGAATAGAAGTCGATAGAACAAAAACATGAGTATGGTGATGCCTTCCTTAGGTATTAGAAATCGATACACCTGTGTGAGAAAAGCGATGGTGGCCGAGCGGTAGCATGTGCATTTTTTTTCTGACGGCACCCGGTTCGATACTCGGCCCTGCACCAATGACTTATTTAGTACCTACTTCAATAAATGATGTGCAGTTTCGATGCCATATTCGCTCAGAAACGGTGAAGGATAACATCGTGAGGAAACCGGTATGTCAAAGAACCTCAACGTTCAAAGACATATGACATTCACCACGTACTGGGCCAGCATTGTGGATTAAGGCCCATCCTCTCTCTCTGCGAGAAGGTTTATGTCCCAGCAGTGACACACATTAGTGAAAGAAACCACGACTCATTATGGCTGTTAACCTTAAATATTATAAGTACCAGATGACTGACCACTGTAACAATCACACCAACATACCACACAAACAAGCAACACTCGACTATAAACACATCCAAACTAACAGATACACTCTCTCACATTCATATACACACGTACACAAAAAAAAACTTATCACACACACATAAAAACACACACATACACTAAGTTGATAAACATTATTAGTAATTTACCAAAAGGCACTTATTGTTTAAGTAAGTTAATATTATTATTGTCCCTTTTACATACTTCAACAACATGCCTATTATTATCTATTTATCTCTGATGTTATCAACACTGTTGTTAAACCTACTTTAAGTTCACCTCTGCGGGGAAGACAATCATGCCCAGAGTCGAAAACTGTGACCTCACGACACAGGTTATCCTAGTGTGGGGGACAGTGTTCCACTACGGTACATAATTGTTTGTTTATTATGCTCACCTCTTCTTACAACATTTTGTACACATGTAACTACCTACTTAAGATTTTTTATGTACCTATAGCCCTTTAATGAATACCAATAAACGTTTTTGAATTGAATTGAATTGAATTGAAGTGGGAACATGATAGGCTGAAATGATGATGATGTGAGAATGCGTGTGTTTATTCTCCTTCAACTCCGTAATGGCAGAACTACATTGGTCGAAACTTGGTAAGGAGGTAGCTCATACCCTGTTTTAACACAGGCTACTTTTTATTCCAGAAAAATGTACGGTTTCTATAGGATCGCGGGTATAATCACGGGGCGTAGCTAGTGTAGGATGTTTACTCTGTACTTCTTACCACGACTTCAACCTCTGGCTACTATTGTTCCAGATTTCATGCACCCAGGATTCTCTTGAAATGCTAGCAAGCAGTATGCAAGCGCTCAGGACATCAGGGTACACGTCGCGGAACCGGGCCGCAATCAGCCCACCCCAGTCATGAGACACGAGGATGCACTTCTGGGCACCTGTAAAATATTTATTTTTACTAAAGCTAAGGGGGCGTCCATTAATTACGTGAGGTGATTTTGGCGATTTTTGGACCACCCTTCCCCCTTGATTTGCTTGACCCTCCCTTAATCTCACGAGAGATATTTCTAAATTCCTTTTTTTGGTGTAAATACGTTAATCTCTAATACGTTGTGTATAGGATTTAACCATATCTTAGTGGAGAAACAAGCAGCTTCCCGAAATTTTACACACTTTCTTGCGGAAAAAAAAATTACGTGATATTTGTAGACCTCCCCTTACCCCCACGTGACATTGGGTGAGATTCATAAGTATACAAATTAAAGCCAAAATGTCGTACCTAACTGCCGAATAAGATCCCGCACATCTTCCACGAGAAGTTCTATCTTGTAATGCTCCACGCCTTCCGGCCTCTCAGAATCCCCATATCCCCTCATGTCTACAGCAATGCACCTTAAATAAAATAAAAACAATATCAAGACAGAGTAAAATACAATTTCTAAACCACCACCAGCATTATTTCCTGAACACAGTTTTGATGCAGTTTTTGGATTCTCTATAAACAAGATAATTCTGCATTACATCTAAACTTGGGTAGCAGTTTTACTTTATTTAGGCCATTGATCTATAATAGGTATATTTACATGCCATTGACATACTTACTTATTTTGTCTAAGCTATTTTTTTATTATCGTTTCAAGTAAGTACTACCTATTTTTCCCACAAGCCGTGCCCTCTATAGCTCTCCGGGCATAGTGGGCATTTGATAGGATTTGGTAGTGTTTCATATTTTGTATTATCTTTATCTTTACATAGTCTTTATCTTTATCTTTACAAGTCACTTTTCGCGTCTGTCTGTATGGCCGCTAACTCCTCCTAAACCACGCAACGGATTTTGATGCGGTTTTCACCATCAGTTAGATAATTTTTCACGGAATGTTTATGTATATATACCAAGCGACCCGCCCCGGCTTCGCACGTAACTTACACCCGTGGGAAGCCGGGCGAGCGGGTCGCTAGTTTAGATATTAAACTACCATGAATTGAGCATTCGATAACAAATCTATACTAATATTATAAAGAGGAAAGGTTTGTATGCAAGTATGTTTGTAACGAATCTCTAGGCCACCAGCCCTGGCTTCGCACGTAAATTACACCCGTGCGAAGCCGGGCGGGCGGGTCGCTAGTTGGTTCAAAAAGTACTGAACCGATTTAAAAAATTCTTTCACTGTTGGGAAGCTACACTATCCCCGGGTGACATAAGCTATAATCTATACCCGTGCGAAGCTGGGGCGGACCGCTAGTAATAAATAATGTTTGAATAATATATTATGTTGACCTTTACACATCTTTTTTCATACTTCCTTAGAGTGCCCGTTTAGGCCCTCCTCCCCTAAATGTCCACTGCTGAACAAAGGCCTCCCTCTTAGAGAGAAGTTGCCATAATCCTTACGCTTGGCAGGCGGCTTTGGGAATAATACTTATATAGTCGGCTCTTACCAATAGTCGTTGTTGAATTCGACGATCTGATGCCGCCAGGAGTACCAGAACTCAGGGTACCCGTGCAGAAACAGCATCAGAGGCTTCGATGGGTCCCCGCTCTCCACATAGTGCAGTTTTATATGCTTCAAACAAATTAAATTTACTAAGTATTAGCAGTCTGTCAAAAACCATTAAAAGTTCCCACCGACGCAAAAAGAGGTGTGTTACTATAAGTTTAACGGGTGTGTCTGGACTGTCTGGTGGCATCGTAGCTCCTAAACGGCTGAACCAATTTTCAATAAAAAAAAATTGTTTGAAAGGTGACTTGATTTTAGAGTGTTCTTAGTTATGATTCATGAAAGTCTGTTCAGCCGTTTGAAGATCATCAGCTCTTTTATAAGGGTCTATTATAATCAATTTATACCTACCTACTTGTTTACCTTTTATGGAACCAAAAATACTAATTGCTGCCTGTGTCTAGTGTCTACCTACCTACCCAAGGTAAAGCCAGTAAAATAGGTATGAGTAGGTAAGTAAACAAGTATTATTTTTCCTGTTATTCTACATCCATTGTCATCTTAGATATCTAAAATATACCTAGGTAAGTACCTACTTTACGTAGTTACGGTGTAATATCTGGAAAACCCTTGTAAGGCTGTTACAACAAAGGAAATAAAAACACGAAACTAAGTTCATGATTCATAACCTTCGTCTAGAAAAATAATAAAAACTAATAACTCGAGCTGTCTTATTAGTAGGTACTAGCTGCGCCCCGCGATTTCACCGGCGTAGTGATGAAAAATGGTGATGATGATGAAAAGTCACTCTCCGGCCCGTGTACTAGGTAGGTATACCCATGCAAAAAATTAGGTCGATCCGTTGCTCTGTTGCTGCCTGAAAGAGGAACAAACAAACCAACAAACAAACACACTTTCGCATTTATATTTAATAATAGCAAAGATTATATACTAGAGAAGATCGATGATAGCAGTACTTTGTACCGTACCCCGGAAATTTGCCAAAATACCTGTTGAAACTTAGAGGGCGCCACAATTTGTCCGGGCAATAGGTTGTCTCGAACTCGATAATAGTAAGTATGATTACGTACGGTTTTGTTTCATGTCAACATACCGAAATGCACAAAAAATAGGTAAGTAGCTAGGTAGGTCTTAGAAGTTCCGATGCGAATTAGATAATTATATGTTCATCATACAGGTGAACAGGCAGTTTTTGCGTAGATCGTCGATTTATTCTTAGATCTGGGGCCTTATGCCTAACTCCTTACGCGGTCTCAAACTAACGGTTTTTTTTCACGCGAACGTGCGCCCAGATACGATTTGCGGTCGGGCAACTTTTTTCATCACCTAAACTGGAGGCGTAAGGCCCAATACCCTTAGTACGAGTTTTGATAGTATTCGAAAACTTTTTTCGTATTAGAGTGAAGCAATCTATACCGCCGATTACTACCGATTTTAGTTCCTCCTTGTTTCCGATAGAGGCGCTTTACTAAAATGTATGGACCAATACGTAAACGAAAAAAGTTTTCGAAAACTATCAAACCTGGAACTAAGCGTGCAGGTTTAAAAAAAATATTTAAACTATATTTATTTACATAAACATAGACTTAAATAAGGTATGTACATCAAACGAACTATATAGCATGCATGCTATGCTTATGCATATGAGAGAGTTGGGTTAGTAGAAATAATAACAGTGGTTCCCGCACTAGGCTTTGCCTGTATCGCGGGAATCTGGTACGGTTTTTCATAGATTTAAACTTCTAGTTAAGATATTGTAGTTTATTCACATAAAAAATTATGTATATATTAAATATATTACTTATGTCTAAATAAATGATATGATATGATATATGATCAAAGATAAAGAACACCTTGTGATAAACCAAAATAAATAAATAATAAGAACATCGATGATGTCGATGCTACCTCATCGATTAGGCACTTACCTGCCCAACATTCGTCCTACGATTCCTATGAATATGTGCCACAATAGAAATATTAGTCCTACTACTAGTATACTATTTTATATATAGTACATATATAAATAATTAAATATAGTATAGTATATTAATATTACTATTATTGGTATTATGGTATGTCTTCTGTGCTATGGTTGGTATTATAAGCATCAAAATATCTAGTTCGCTGATTATAAGTTATATTATTTGGGGTAGGTAGTTTATAAATAGGAATTTCTTTTTATTTGGTAGTATAGGTTCGTACATAGCACTATACTTACTCAGTTATTCTACTCAAGTAAGTATTCAAATTTTCTAGAATAATAAACTGTCAAGATTGTCATAGATTTTGCGGTTTTCCGGAACAATATGATGTGATGTAATAGTATGTATTCACAATAATAGCATTGTAGGTACCTACCTACCTAACCTATTCGTTATCCTCACACTATAGCTCATGGCGTGGGTGATTTTTATTATTATTATTCAATAATGTCAACACTACTTAACTGTTCCGTGCTTCTGTTTAAAAACAAATGGTAAATAATTAGGTACGTACAGTGTGCCTACGTAGGTATAAATCGGTGGCAGTTTTTTTTAATTCGTTTTTTATTGTTTATTATTTCTACAGATACATAATTATAATAAACATTTAAAAACTATTGCAAGAATCAAGATGTAGGTAGGTATGTAACCTCTGTAACCGTCAGATACGTAGAAACAATATTTTTCAGGATGTTATTGCTAGCTCCTGACTAGAAATAGCTTCGTGCACTCGTTAATCAATCGATAAATGTGAGAATGGCGTCAGAGGATAATTTACCACAGAAAAGAGAAGTAAACAAAAAAACTTTTCTGTGGATTTATAGAAAGTGCCGTGATTTAAAATAAAGACATGGTCCAAAGGCCTTTGTAGCCAGACCAAAACCCAAAAAAAAAAAAAAAACAAAAAAAAAAAATGGATGCTGTTTTTTTTTTTGCAGGTTGTGAATGGTGATGTAACTGTTCCTCTGAATCTCCTTTATATTAGACTCGATGCGGCACGTAGGTAAAATGCGATGATTATAGGCAACTAGCAGGTATCTCTGTGAAAGTCTGAAAGATGACAAAACGGTTTATGTACTTACGCACTGCCGCGCGGTTTCCCTCAGTATCTTTATTTCAATTGGGTACAAATACAGGTACACTTTCGAAAGGTCAAATATTAAACATTAAAAGTACATAGTCTCAACGAAAAAAGGAATACTTCTACATAATTTTTATGTTACATTATTATTTATTTATTTTCATAGTTGTTAGTTTAATTAGAATAATATTATGTAGTAAGTAAATAAAGTATTACGCCATGGTTTTCAACTGTAATGTAATGTAAGCTGATGAAGCTCTAATGATAAAACCGTCTCAACCGAAATAAATAATATCTAAAGATATATTTTATTATTTGTGGACAAAACAACACATATTTTGAAAAATAAAACAAACATAAAACACATATTAAAATTAGTTTTTCCTCACAAACCGGTATCAACTCTGCATAACACTGGTTGCGAACAACCAGCGCTGGTATCATGTCGTCGTATGGGTTGGGCTTGGGAGGGTAGGAAGGAACGTGTTTGTGATCTAGTCTTTCTCGCTTTGAGTATACATTCCGTCTCAAGGAATATAGGTATACTCAAAGTTCTCTCGTCACATCAAGTCACAGTAATGTAAGTATAACTACTATATTATAGTTTAGATCTAGGGTGTGCTAAAACAGGTTACTGGACACTCCAGTTTATCTAACACTCCGGAAAGCATGATTGGGGCAGAAAGCGTAACGTTTTCATGTAGTAGTGCAAATACAATGTTATTATTGCACGCACACCGCATTGTTACAGGGTAACGTAGGATGCAAGGTAAAGAACCACATTATAATGGTAAAGTTATGGCACTCGCTCACCAACAACAGATATTCGTATGATTTCAAAAAATTTGAAGCTTAAAATCACTGGCGGTATACCTATATTTAAAACAGATCAGACATTATCTTTATAATATCATTACAATAAATATAAGCAAAGCAGTATAATTATATACATTTAATATAACTTTATACAAAGTAATATTTTATAGCATGGCGGAGGATATAGAAAAAACTTGAAAAAAATGTATTTTTCTATCTCCTCAAATATCAGCTAAGAGGCCTAAATATTATATTAGATGAGATTAGAGGTAGGTAAGTATACGGTACTGTTCCTATCTATGGCTATGAAGTTTTTTTTCACCGCCATGATAGCAGTTTCACAATGCACTCTGTATATAAATTTGATTATCATGTAGGTACGTACCTACACAATTATTTATTTAAACTTACATTTATTTACATTATTTAGTGCACATATTTTGTTTGTTTTATATTAGAAAAGAAATCGCTTTTATGGTTTAAGATTATTTTTTTATGGCTTTTGGCGATTAGAACTCCTTTTGAGCCTCTGTTTAATGTAATAATAAAATTATTCTTCATGTAATGTCCTTTCTGTGGTGTCAATAATGTTTTAGGCATTGTAAAAGCGCTGAGTACTTACATTGACTTTTATATATTTGTGCACTCCATATTTAGGGTCCGTAAGCCGGCTAGGAGGTTCCAATCTCAGTTTCTGCGCCCACGGACTTCTAAAAGGATTTTTCAAATATTCCACTGCAAACATTAACAACGTAACAAACGAATAGAATACTGTCAGTACATTACTCCACACAAAACGGTAAATATTTGAACTCATTTTATTAAATTTATTTGACGAGAAAATTAAAGACGTCTACTAAAGCCGGCTGCTTTCGGGTAACTGGATGGTGCATAACAAAGAATAAAATTCATTTAATCCATTCGGAGGCGGTATGTGAACCGCATGTTAACCGTTTCGGTTTGCATACGACGTAAGATAATTGATGTCAGTATAATCAGTATAATGAAGTATTGGTCTAGACTCTCTAGATATACACATAGGTAGGTAGTGAAGAACTTGGCTTGGAATCATGAGACTATAGTACAATATCCTTCATCCGCAAGTTTTATACTTTGCTTAGCAAGTTTTTGTGCAATTCATTCATGGCTATCAGTTCTTTTGTATTATCTTGGTATATTATATACGATGAAAATGCTGTTGCTATATTGACTGTGGATATAAAACAGCCTAAATTTAGTTCACATATTTCATCACCCTTTGATGGCAAAAATTTGTATGATTGTATGTCCTTCCTAACTTTAGACTAATCATAAAGGTAGGGTAGGACAAATAGGGGTTAAAACTTCGCGGAGGGTAATGGTTTTCGAATGATAAAGATAATTTATTTGCACAAAACAGGATAAGATTGATTTGAGAAATGAAAAGTATTGTAAAGTCTATTTCTGGTGACAATGTGTATTTATACAGGGTTACCCGGAAAGGGTGCACTAAGCCAAAAAGGGTCCATAGTACGCATCATTATTAACAACTTCTAATAGGGGACCACCCTGTTAAAAATAAAATGTTAAATACTTACTCAAAAAATATCTGTTCCATGATATTTTATCGAGTGTGACTGGCCATTTTCTATGGAAAAGCTGATATTTTTTTGCATTATCAGTCACCCCTAATACATAAAATAATTTGTTTTTTATTGTTTCTAAAATTATGTTATACCAAAACTGTAATTGTGTGTAAGTTTCGGTCTCTAATGGATAACGACAGACGGGCAGAACGAATTTAGAAGGATTTCTTGTAGGTAGTAATAGGTACTACGGAATCCTAAAAGCTGGTTTTATTATATAAAGGTGTGAAATCAAACAATAGTTACTGGCAAATTACTAAACTACCTATCTACAGCATAGCTCAAGGTCTACTCACGCTTTACGTCATATATATTTTCAATCTTTATTACAACTGGTTACTGCATACCAGACACCGAAAAAAATTGAAAAAGCTCAGACTCAAGACGCTGCCGTAAACTGTATTTCTACTTATTAAAAATAACACATCTCCACATCTGCTCATAGATATTACAGTTGGAACTTTTTGCATGGGCATTCTCTCAGGGCGTTGAACTATTTTTTTGTCATAAACATAGACCATGAACCTTCGAGCTCACGTACTTACCTACTCACGGGTTGATCGCATGTTGAACTAAGGATATTGACTACTTTCACAACACTCGGTTACATGCACTTGATGCACTCCAAGCATTTTTTCTCCGGCCCACGACGTACCTTCCTTACACCATCAATGGTGCAGATGCAACCAATTAGTGTCACTGTCAACCAATAAACGGTACGTCGGGCATTTTCCGGGATACAAAATCCCTACAAATATATTTTTAGTCCTCATGATGTAACGGGATACGCCTCCTATCAGCCTCCTATATACCTACCTACGCTTTTTTCTAGAATCGTTCAATCAATTTTTTTGTAATAGCAGACATGCAGACGGCAGCATCGCTACTTTCGCATTTAGAATTTAGTGTGTATTAGCATAATATAAATATATTTATGAAACTATTGGTCACTAGCTGCGCCTCACGGCTTTGCTCGCATGGATATTCTCTCATTCATTCTCCGGCTCTCCAACTACCTCAATGCAAAAAAATAAAAAAAACAATCAGCTGCTCTGTTTGTTGCTGTGTGAAAGAGTAACAAACAAACACACATTTTTTAGCTTTTATAATATTAGTATGATTGGGTGCGATCTTTTGTTGTCTTTGTTAGACAAATTTTAGAACAAAAGGCGTATTTTATATTTTACATCGAGCGTTTATGCATAATAAGGAAAATAAGCAATGACACATAATATATTTCTGTGAGTAAAACAAACGTAGATAACAATTATAATTAAATTTATTTCTGCAAAACAATGCCATTCGTAAATAATTTAAAAGTAGGTACATAATACGATATCAAAATTATAGTTGTAGGTTGATAATGACTTTAATTTGGTGTCACTTTACATACCTCAATAAGGTAAACTATCGGGTGTAGTGTATAATATCTATTTTGTTTTTTTTCATAATATTAGAAAAAAACAGAATAATAATAAAAAAACCGATTGGGCATAATCTTGAAGTAGAAGAAGAAAAAGTTGCCCATCAGCAAGCTCATTGCTTTGCGGGTGAGTACTTTCGTCACGTTCGTCTATACTGAACTAAGTACCAATTATTTATTTTTTAAATCTAAATAAATAAAAAATACCGTCGGTTTTTTTAATTTTAAATACTTCAAAATTTTATTTTTAAATACTTCAAAAATCTTTGAAATGCACTAGTTAGTGGGATAGGCGCGCGTCAGCTGCCCCTTAAGTTTAAGGGCAGAAACATTGAATGAATGAATCATGAATCCAGCATACCTACATCTTATAGAAAAACACCTATGTAAACATGAATAGGTAAGTACTAATTATCTACACTTACCTAGATAAGTACTTTTAAAACCAGCTTCAATATCTATACTCGTACAATAATTTAGTTGTCTCTTAGCTGCTTTGGTAGATGCTAGGTGCATCGATTACGTTTTTATCGAGCTACGATTTATTTATCTTGAAGATGAATATAAAAGTACTATTAGGTAAGTATGTAAAAGTGCCAAAAATATTAGTAAATATATTTTTGTCAAATATTTGTACGATTAATACAATAATACGTAGCCAATGGGCATCATATTTTAACGATTTTTTTATTAAATTATAATTGTAACAAATAGGTAGTTACTAAGTATTTAAGGTTATTAAAATAAGCGAACAACCTCGCAAACAGCTTCTCTACATGATAAATAATCATAATTACTTTTGTTTCACGACTTTTTAGGGTTCCGTTCCCAAAAAGTGTTAACGGGACCCTATTACTAAACCTACGCTGTCTATCTGTCTGTCCGTCCTACCTTTTAACGGCTGTATCTTTCTAATCGTAATAGATAACCTTTTTACAGAATATGTAAGTAATAGGAATATGTAAGTAGTAATAAGTAATGTAAGTAATAATAAAAACGTCTAAAAGTAAACACGGAACATACAACACACCCATACAACAAACATTTTTAAACGTATTTTTGTATTAGCTCTAATGTAAAAACGGTAATACGTACATTATATACGTACAAATGTCGAAATTGGCACGATTATAGTACACACCCTAAAGTAAAACAATAAATAATGGCCAAGTGCGAGTTGGTAATAAATTTCTGTTCACCACCTAGGTCGGGCGCGGTTGGTACTTGGACGGGTTGGGGCAGCCTAGACGTTGTTGTCTTTTTGCACTAGGCACTTTTATATTTTGTGGTAGTACGGAACCTTCAGTGCGTGAACCCGTCTCGCAAACCCAGTTTATTTCAAAACTTAACGCATTCACGATATTTTTTTATAGTTTGTATAATTGTATTTTTATTTTATTTGTGTCTCTTGTAGATGCAAAAGTCGCGGCTTACGCAAGCTGGGCCAAGCTCGCGTTGCTCCTATGGAATCACGTAAAGTTATTAAAAGTAAAAGTTAGTTTAGAGTTATTGTTAAAGTCGTACTTTTTTTTCCCATTCATTAGCCAGTATCATGTTTTCACTGCTGGAACACACATGCCTTCGAGCAACAGTGAACAGTGGCCGAGCGGTAGTAAGTAGGTAGGTATGTGCACTTCACAATATTTTGCAAAGATACTACGCATAATTACATAAATAAACAATATGTATTTATTTAGGTACGATGTGGGGAAGCTGTCAGCGAGAGATTGTTCGTTAATTAACAACAACCCTGTAGAAATATATAATTAAATATTATTTCTAGACATAAATATATAATTTCATTAATAAGTGAGCAACATAGATTCATAAAAAGGTTATGAAAGCTACCATGATCGATAATTTTACAAGGAAGGCATGTTTATAAAATTTTAATGTAGGTATAGGTTAGTTAGATTTACAGATATACATATACAAGAATACTGGGAATCAGTTATCATTCTCTTAAGGGCGACCTCAGTATACCTACATCAAAACAAACAACTTTTGCTCTACGACTTTTCGAAATAGGCAAAAAAATATCAGCCATTCCATACAAAAAAATAATTGCCCGAAAACAAACGACTTTTTCCCCGCGAATTTTGATAAGTCGCAGAACAAAAGGTTTTTTTTTTGACGTATTGAAACCGCTCTTAAGAGGATGCAAACTGATTACCAGTAACCCTGTATAAGTAATACCTAATAGTAGTAGTGATTTTTTATTCAGTAAGTGCCTACATCTGTACAAATCGTATTAAAATGCGTTTTATAAACTAATTACAAATAGGTATAAGATTAATTTAATAATATTAAGTAAGTAAATACCTATGTAGGCATATTGACAATTATTTTATAAACCCTGCTCTGATACCGAGAACTGAAAACCTTCGATATATCCTTGACCAATAACAATTTTTCATAAACTTGAATAGTTTTTTTTTCTCCACTCTCCACAAGAAACCAAAATCTAAGGTGCCTCTAACAGTTCCATTATAAACTACAAAATAAACCTACCTCAACAATGCTTAAACCGTGTCATGTTTCACTCGGCGCTACAAAACTATTTCCGCAGCCGCGCCCTACAACCGGTGTTTGTTTACGCGAAAGCCACTTTCTTACTCCATTCGTGACTCACCGTTATCCGAGAACCGACTCATATTCCTCTCAATGACATTGAGATCATTAAACAGGCTGTCCACATCCCCCGGCTCAGGCGGGGTAAGGTTGGCCTTCCATTGCTCAAAATCCTGCATTATTGTGTTAAAATTTAAAGGGATGGTGCTTGGCCCAGCAATAGGCCAGCCTGTCGCCGGGTCGAGATCCCCACTTTTGAATCGTTCCATGGTTTCCTTTTCGATTTGCTCCAATCGTTCGATAGCCTTCGATGGATCGAGTTCATTCGATCGCTTATTGAAGTCTATGTCGATTTCGATTCTGTAATTGGAAATTGTCTACTGTAGATGAATCGATCTTGTTTTCTCTGATAACGTTAATGTATTTATGATTTTCCAGTAAGTTGTGCTGTGTTGTTTCCTACAATTGAACTTTGACAAAAGATGTAGGACATTTATACTGTGCTTTAGATAGCAATGTATAAGCAGCGTAGGTATCTATGCCTATAGGTACGTAATTATAATCATCAGTCACCGTGACTATCCAACCAAACCATTGTTTATATTGTGTATGAAACAAAATTAATTGTCAATTTATCGAATGGATATTTTTATTTTTAATCATCATCATAATCAGCCTATCTTAGTCTACTGCTGGGCATAGGCCATGCCACGCCACCCAGCCCAATTTTCGCCTTTTCGCTTCCAGCCACCTATACCAGTTATTTACCAGAAACCAAAGTCACCGTCATTGGTCAGAGCTAAAGTGGATGATGCGGCTGGTCATATCTATCGCATAACCAATATTCGTTGGGGTAGACGTGTTCTAAAGTTAAGTCCACGAATTGGCAAACGTAGCGTAATACGCCCTGAGATTCGACGGAATGACGATAAAGGTATGTAAGGCAACTGGCAGTATTGAGCATTAGATTGACGTTATTTGTTACTTACCCAGTGACCTCTTTGAATTTGATCCAGTCTTCCGTTACCGGAGCTCGAGGTATCTCATCGGCTAGAACTCTGGTAGCGTTTCCTATTATATCTTCCATCGACTCCAGTTCTGATTCTATTGGATCGTAAAAAAGAACATTTTTTTTGTAAACTGTTGATAATTAAAAAAAGATCGCCGTACTCCGAAAGATCATGCTCCAATAAGTGGGTTTACCACATAGGTACACCAAGATACCAGTATCTACCTCAGTAGGTAGGAAACTTTCTAAATTGTTTAATGTTTCCTAAGTTTATACAGCGGCCTAGATCTAGCTTGTTAGATACCTTTACGAGCCTAGATTATCTTTTACTAGCGACCCACCTGTCCGGCTTCGCACGGGTGTAATTCATTGGCGGATCCATTGCATGGGCCCCCATGCCCTGGATCCCAAAACACCTAGCGATTCCATACATTCGACTCGATTCCTTCGAACCATGTCAGAATGCCCCCCCCCCCCCCCCCCCCCCCAGAATGAAATCCTGGATCCGCCCCTGGTGTAATTTACGTGCGACCCGCCGGGGCGGGTCGCTAGTTATATATATATATAAACCTTCCGCGAAAATGTATCTAACTGATGGTGAAAACCGCATCAAAATCCGTTGCGTGGTTTAGAAGGAATTAGCGGCCATACAGACAGACGCGGAAATACTATGTAGAGATTATAATATACCATGTTAGGTACTCCTATCTGCTAAACGTAGCAAAGCTCAAGTACCTATTTCCGGTTCTTATGTCAATGTTCCTATTGATGTCCACCAAATATTGTCATAATGCCATGTTCAACTTTAGTAGTTAGTACTCACTGACTTACGTAACCATGGTCTCTTAGAGATGAGATATTGACATTCTCATATCAACATTTCTATTAGCCTTACGATAATTAGGTACCTACCTACCCACATACGAGGAACCGCTATACCAACATAGGATATAATTAATATGCCTCTACTTATTTGACTAACTTGCCTTTATTAGCACAATTGTTTCGTGAGTAAAGTGTAAGCAGCAATCATTGCCAATATATTATTATATTTTCCCCACTACAATAAGCTTGATTTCCCGCTTTTCCTCGCTGCACTTTCATAAATTACCCACAAACTCTCCTCACTTTGTACGTTTGCGCGGTGTAATTTTCTAGGAACTGCTCAATTTTTTTTGGTAAGTATAATTTTGCATAGGCTAAATGCCCAGTCCTATTGACAGGGTTTTAAGGGTCACCCATTTCCCGGAATTCCCCATGCCGGCCTCCCCATTTCCCGCCAAACACTGGAAATTCTCCGCTGATTAGCACCACTCAGCACAATGCAAAGAGCAATGCATAAGAGAAAATGTTGATAGTCATCGTAAATGACAAGGCTTTTGAAGAGTACATTTACTTACTAAGTTAAACATTTCATAGTACATCACAACCTACTTTCATTTTGAAATTTAGCGTTTTATCCACGGCTAACCAACTTGCACAAGTGCATAAGGACCATAAGCATAACCATATAATTCTATATTGCATTTTATGACCGTAGATTGCGTTGGTAGATAATTATTTACAAAGAAAACATTTACAAGGAATATAAATTCTTTCTATTTGAGTTCAGTCAATATCTATAACCACAATAAAATCAAATCACATAGAAAGTTTTTATTCCCATTGGACCACGCCGTATCTCACCTGACTAAGCGCTTCCTTTACAAAAAAGTTCTTTGGTAACCTACCTATTATCTATGTAGGAGCTGAAGTCAGAGGCCTACGCTAAATATTGTAATAACACCATAACAATACAATTGGTGCTATATTGCACAAACCTTGACTTCGAGTGTGACCTGAAGATCTCCGCAAGGCTTGCGCTAAGTTGCCGCAGACATGTTGGTGAGACGTCAGCTTGCTACCGCTGCAACGCCATTCTTCATCTTTACAAAGGAAACAATAAATATGATAGGAGACGATTAGGACTTACGTACATGGAGAGAGAGCCCGAACTGAAAAGGGAAACCTGTACTAGTTTGGTCGGGCCAGATACGTGCACACGTCACTATTTCTATTTGCAATTCAGTCAATCAAGCCGCCGCCGCCGGACCGCTGTTCAAATCCATACACGGACATTTTGTCAGATCAGTAGGTGGAACTGAAGAAGATAAAATGTGTTTTTGTTTGGCAGCAGAGTGTCATTCTCGACGACTAAACGAGTTTCAGCGCCTTACTGAGAGAAACTTTCCTATGGAGCTGCTATGAACGTAATCCTGTACTATTATTTATTCTGTGACATTATTGAGGAAAAACGGCAGCAGCAGGCTCGTTTCTTTTTTTTTATAAATAGGCTTTCGTTTGACCACCATCTCGCATGATGTTAAGCGATGATGCGGTCTACGTTGGAGCACGCTTGCCTAGAAGAAATCAATTCGCTCGTGATATGAAGACACCCAGATTGTAACCATCGGGGAACACCCATTCAGGCGGCGCATTCCACAGACTAGCAGTTCGCACAATAAATGTGGAATCAAAGCGCTTCGTACGGGTTTTCGGAATATTAACATGACGCCTGCGCTCTCAGCGGTCAACGGCGCTTTGCCTGGATCCTAGAATCCGGCACCGATTGCTGTAATGAAGGATAGTAGTCACATACCCATGAGTGTATTCAATATTTGCAGCCTGGTGGGAGCGTCGATGGAGGGTCGCTCGAGCGCGGTTCGCGGCCGGCGCGGCACGTCGGGCCGTGCCGGTCTCGCACCTGCGTTCTCCGTGGTTGCCGGCCGCCGGCTCCGAAGGGTTCTCGGGGCAACCGGCACCGGGTCAGTGGCATCACCTCCGGCTTCCGGGCCGGACGGGGCCATGGACTCCCTCTGTTGCGTTTGTTTTAGGTAGAAAACAAATTATGATGGCTCTATTTCCAAATCCTTCCCATAAAAATCCTAGCTCTAACCACGGTTTCCTATACGGGAAGGACTTGGATATAATATGGTTTGGATTGGGTGTGTGTGAGAGATAGAGAGAGAGAGAGAGAGGTTATAAGTTTACAAGTAATAGTAACTGAATTCAAATTCGCAAATTGAAGTGGTAATGGGCAGGCCACATCGCTCCAAGAACCGATAACCTATGGGGAAGAAAGGTTCTTGAGTGGAGACCACGAACCGGAAGACGCAGCGTAGGTAGCCTCCCACTAGATGGACCGACGACAACAACGTGAGAATCGCAGGCATTCAGTGGATGCAGATGGCAGGCTGTCGATCAGTGTAAGGGTCTATATTCAGCAGTGGGTGTCTTCTGGCTGATGATGACGAGGAACTGATTTTTGATAGCTTTAGTTTTTTCTTGACTTCTAAACGCACTACATGCAGCAAAAACATTTAACATAACCGAAACACAACATGTATACCTACAAAATTGCCTCCCTACACAAGATTGGTTGATAAAAGAAAGACTATTGAATGACCTGCGTTTGACTGGTGGAAGGTCTGAGCTCCGGTTCATCCGGTGGTAGTTCTACTGCCATGGGCAGATCTGTCTCCGCATCACTCTCGCCTTCCGAGGAAGCCACGCCAAAGAGACCGTCTGAATCGTCTAAAGAAAAAATTACGTCATCAGTCAGACCCACACAACCCGAAATCGCTAATTAATATATTTATACCCTGTATATTGGGTACTAAGACTAACGCACCGAAATTGAATTTTGAGAACATGTTTCGGAATTTACTTTTCGGACTTTTTTGTGAAGATGTCTACTTTGCGTTTCAAACTTTCGCTGAGCGGAATTCCTTTTCTTTTCTAACCAGCCCACTATTCGCTGCCTGAATGGGTTTTCCCCGTCAGTTACAATCTGGGTGTCTTCAAGTCGAGAGTGAATCGGCATCAAGATGGCGGCCAAGCGCAATCCTATCTACTATCTACTATAAAAGAAATAAAAAAGGGGGCGCGGTTACGGGCCCGGCCCTGTATCGGCCTAGCTCTTCAGACAACGCAAGTGTTACTCGAACTCATGATACTGAAAAAGGTATATGATGATGATGATCGTGCCTTAAGATACAAATTTCCTCACAGTTGACATCATTCTGCATCGGCCGATCGTCCAGATAGAGCAGCATAGGCAGCGCTGAGGCCACCTGCGCGCGGTAGTGCAGTTCGCCGGCGGCCGGGGTGCCGTTCAGAGTCAGGTGCCGCAATGAACCACACACGCCCAGAGTCCACAGCCGACTGGCGTCGGATATGGGGTTACTGGTGCAAAAAGACGATTCTACATTTTGACAGCTCAATGGATTTAAAGGCTTTTCTATATATACCTGGATGTTGAAAGCATATTTTGATGTTGAAAATGATTTACAAGATTTCTGGATATTGTGATAATTTTAAAAATTTGTTATTTTTATCTACACTTTCTTCAATCAAGTTCAAGTTCCCAAGTCCTTCATAAACTAGCTTTGGCTGCTGTCCATTGAATTGCGACGCTGCGATGGAGCTTCAAAGTCCTATACATTAAGCCTCTTATTTTATTGATAGTCATAATAAACCTGTGGAGAGTCGCGAAATAGTTTTATTTATAAGTAGAAGACCCCATACAGCTTACACTATGTTACCCAAGAATGCATCTGCCCCGAATAAAACATTGGCATTTAATAAATATGTTCACATCACATCATCAGTCAGTAAAAGTCCACTGTTAAACAAAGGCCTCCCTCCCAGAGAGGAGTGTTAGCCCCGTTGGTCCAGTTGGTAGTGCCTTCTGCCTTCTGCGCTTGGGGGAGTGGGTTCTATTCCCACCCAGGGCATTCATGTGATGAATATTTGTGTTTGTTCTATATCTGGGTGTTAATATCTAGGTATTTAAGTATGTATTTAAAAATATATATGTATGTAAGTATATCAGTCTCTGGCAGCCATATTACAAGCTTTGCTTAGTTTGGGCTTTGGGTCAGATAGGTATGACCGTGTGTGCAAAAATGTCCCGAAATGTTTATTTATTTATTATTAAAATCCCCACGCTTGGCAGACGGCTTGGGGATCGCAGTACGTTCACCGTGTACTAATATAGGGACGCTGCTGCCTATCCTCCGGTGGTTCGTCTGGTCGCAGTTTTAGGACATAAGTACCTACCCGGGTAATATTATGTTATTTCGTCTGAAATTCAAAATTTGTATACTTTTGGACCAAAAACTATACGTCTAATGGATGTGGTTACATATAAACTTTCACATTCATAACTGACGATGTATAGGTCACGATTAGATCATCGTGCATTCAAGCTGTAACTGTAATATAAATTGCAGACATAAAATATGATTATTTATTATGTAGAATTTGCAACGATGTAACATACACTACGAAATATTATTAGTTTGAATAATAATTACCGTAACCATCATCATAATCAGCCTATTTTAGTTCACTGCTGGACATATAAAGCCTCTCCTCGGGCACGCTACTCAGCTGAGTACCGTGCCTTTGGCACTCTGGAAACTGGAAGTGAAAAGTCGAAGATCGGGCTCAGTAAGTACCTAGGTACCACAAATAATAATTTATACAGTTTATTACCAATTCTAGTAATAGATATTTTTAGATCAGTGTATTACACAGATTACACTACACCATCCGGTATCTTAGCTTTATGCCTGGATTTTTTAATTGTACCAGATTGAAGTCATCTACAAAAGCGGCTAGTTTTGTCAGCTTTTGCTTCAACCTATCCATCCCAGACCTCAGATCTCCCACACATAATATAAATTTCGCAGCGTTTGTACTTTAGGTAACCTTTACATAAAGTGTATGGCATATATTTTTAGAGCCATGGTGGTCGAGCATGCACGCTTTACAATCTGACGGCACCCGGTTCGAACCTCCGCCCTGCACCAATGACTTATTTGGTTATTTTTTATATGTGCCACCAAACTCCTATCTCCCTACGCATGCTAAGCGGGTCTAGACCTTCTAGGGTGCACCGCTTCAAACATGAGAGCAGTAATGTTATTTTTTTTTTGTACAGTATATAATAGGTACTCACTCGGACAAGTTAAGTGTGTGCAACTTCTGGAGTGCCGCCAAAGGCTGCAGGTCTTGTAGCTTGTTTCCCGCAGCACTGAGTTCTCTCAGAGCTCCCAGGCCCCAGACCCCGTCCAGACTGTACAGGCCGCAGCGATTTATACTCAACATCTACGACCAATACAAAATTAACAGACTGTCAGTCTGACCAAATGCAAGTACCATCCAATTAGTAATAGTTTTTAGGGTTCCGTACCAACAAGATGTAAAAGGGATCGTATTACCTACTAGGTCTAAGCTGTCTGTCTGTCTGCCCTACCTTTTAGCGGCTATATTTTTTTAACCGTAATAGAGAGCCACTTGACATTAACTTAAGAAATATCCCCATAAACAACAAATAACACCAACTGGGTGCAAGCCGGAAGCACGTAAAAGATTCCGAACTGAATAAAAAAATAATACTGGGTGCGGAACCCTCGGGGCGAGAGTCTAAATCGCACTTGGCCGGTGTTAAGAGCCGGTCGATAAGAAGAAATATAAGCAAAGCGTTATTTTTTTTCTAATGAGCTAATTTGGCACTGGTGCACCTAAAAAGGACTTTAGCCTCAAATACCCGAAAGACGATAATTTAAAAAGAAACTGTTTCTTTGATCACACGCTTGAAAATTCACGATTTGAGTAGCGCAATCAAGCATGATGTGCTTCACCATGTCACAAAGTACAAATATACCCTTAGTAACACCCATGCCCTTTTGGAGATCGATGGGGGAGGCCTATGTCCAGCAGTGGACGTCCTATGGCTGAAATGGTGATGATGATGAACACCCATTAAAATTTGTTTTTGGTCAAATTGGCCGTGACGGCATAGGTATTAATTAGACTAGGCTTCGAGACTCTAGTCGAAAATCTCTCGCTGGATTAAATTACTCTGAAAAACGACTCACCCTGAGGTGTACTAATCCAATCCCCAAGTCTCGCAAAGAGGCGATGGCGCTTCCGTCCAGGGTCAAGGAGCGCAACCTGGGAGCGAGCACGTCGAGCCGCCTCAGGCCGACCCTGTCCGCGACTACTCGCAGCTTCGCCTCTCGGATTTGAAGGACTTCCTCATCCGTCCTTGCGCCGCTGCTTTCTTTCTAACATTGCGTTCAAATAAATGTGGGTAAATTCATTATAGGTACAATGGTAAGTTAATGTAGGTTACTATATAGTCATATCAGAACAGAAAATCTTCGTCAATGTGACGGCTGTGTCCGCATCACAGTTGCTAACTGATTTCGAATGACTGCTGACGTTTCGTTTATATGGGTGCAACTGGCTACAACAAATTTCTTACCTTGACAGCCGTACTTATTTAAACAACAACAAAAAAATGTTTTGTTTTGGTAGAATTTCAACCTTCCAATCCTCAGTCAGAGACAGAGAGCGTGCGGGAAATAAATGAAACACCGTTGGATACAGACAATTGTGTATTGCCAAAACTTTAACGTACTTTAAAGAAACTCTCAAATCAAATAACATTAGAAACTAGTGGTGATTCTTACGAATGAAACGTTTGCGCGATCTAAATCGACGCCAGCGCCATCTAGTTCCATTGTTACGAAACTTTTCGCAAATATTATTAGTTGCTTTGATATTACACTAAACATTCCGCCTACCAAGAACGTCACTAAACGTTCTTCACTACCAGCAACCACTACTACCACACCGCCCACCATGAGGTCAAGGGGGTGTGGAGCTATGAAACTAGGCTTTAACAAACTTAATTATACACAGAGCCTATTCTGTAACAGGGAGAACACAAATTTTTGATGTAGGTCTCTTGATGAGAGATCCTTTACACTTCAGAGTGACAACTCTAGTAATATTATCCAAGCCTGGATGCTTGGTCACAACTCGTCCTAACAACCAACGAGCTGGAGGAAGGTTGTCTTCCTTGATGAGAACTACGTCTCCGATTGTAGGTTCAGGTGTCAATTTTGACCATTTGTACCTCTGCAAACAGTGAACTAAATATTCATCGGACCACCTACGCCAAAAACTCTGCACCATTCGTTGCGCCAGTTGCCACCTTCTTAAAGAAGACATGTTGCTCTGCTCATAGTTATGGTCGGGGACAACAACCAATGGCTCTCCAATTAAGAAATGCCCTGGAGTGAGGGGTGCATGATTATCTGGAAGTACAGACAATGGCCTAGAATTGAGACAAGCCTCAATTTGCGACAAAACCGTTGTCATCTCTTCAAAGGTGAGACTTGAATCCTTTGTAACTCGTTTCAGATGGAACTTGGTTGATTTCACGCCAGCCTCCCATAACCCTCCGTGATTCGGGGCGTGAGGGGGGATGAAGTGCCAAGTGACACTATTGTTGCTCAACCACTCCCGAATGTCTACAGCTATGGATGATACTTGTGGGTCAACAATTGCTTGGAGCTCTTTTGATGCACCCACAAAATTAGTACCATTGTCACTCCAAATATGACTGACGTGGCCTCTTCGAGCTACGAAGCGCTTGAAGCATGCGATGAATCCTTCTGAAGTAAGGCTACTGACGACGTCCAAATGTATAGCTTTGGTAACCATACAGACGTAGAGACAGATATAACCTTTGTAGCATCGATTGCCACGACCCTTGGACATTCGAATATTTATCGGTCCGGCAAAATCTACACCACTTTGCAGAAAAGGACGAGCAGGAGTAACTCTGGCTAATGGTAACTGCCCCATGAGTTGGTTCCTCGTTGTTGCTGAATTGCGAACACATGTAACACATTTACGTACGTGATTTTTTACTAAACTCTTAGCGGACACAATCCAATATTTCGTACGTAAATAGTTGAGCATTAACAAGGGACCACCATGCAGGGTTTTCTGGTGAGCATCATCAACAATCAGATTTGTGAAGTGACTCTTGTGAGGAAGAATAACAGGATGTTTCGTATATTCAGGAAGATCTGCATTTTGGATTCTCCCTTGAGCTCTCAAGAGTCCTTGATCGTCATGATAAGGGTTCAAAGGTTTCAGTCTGCTTTTTTCTTCTAACTCCAAGGTTTGACATTGCCGAATGCAGACGTCGAGAGCATCGTTGAGTTCTGTACTCGTGATAAAAGGTTCAAACTTATGAAGATTCCCTTTGACATCCTTCACCTTCAAAAATCTTCGGCAAAGCGCAACAATGCGAATCAATTTTCGCAAGGATGAAAATCTTGTCCAAAAAGGATCTTCATTTGGTAAGTCCATCGTCAAATGAACTTTGACTTTTCTTTGTTCCAAGTCCGTAGAGACCGATTGCGGTCTTGTATATTCTATGGTTGAGTCCTTGAGCCATGCAGGACCCTGCAGCCACAGGCTAGACTGAGCCAGTTCCAAAGGTGTACTGCCTCTGGATGCAATATCTGCAGGATTCTGCGTGGATCGGACATGTGCCCACTGTGTGTTGTCAAGTCTTGACAAGATCTCGGAAGTCCTGTTGCCTACGAAAGTCGACCAACGACTTGGGTGACTACTGAGCCATGCCAAAACCACTGTTGAGTCAGTCCATCCATGAATATTTGAGCTGTCAATGCTCAACACACTAGCTACTTCTGTGAGTAACTTGGACAGTAAAACTGCTCCCATCAATTCGAGTCGAGGCACTGAGACTTGCATGGTTGGAGCAACCTTAGTTTTTGCAGCAACAAGATTGACGTGTACATTGCTGGCAGCATCAACTGTTCTCAAGTAGACTGCTGCTGCATACGCAGAAATTGATGCGTCACAATATCCATGAAGCTCGCTAACAACATCATCCGATTTAGCCTCAATCCATCTTGGAATAGAAATGTCCCGAACATTAACCAGTTCTGATCGGTAAGTGAGCCACTCCTTTAACAGATCGTCAGGTAATTCGTCGTCCCAGTCTATTCCAGCTAACCAGAGTTTCTGAATCATCACCTTTGCCACGACGACACAAGGCGCGACCCATCCTAAGGGGTCAAATAGACGTGAAATGTCCGAAATAACCTTTCTCTTCGTGAGAGTGTCTTGCAGATCAGGAAGTTGCACCGAGTAATGGAAAGAATCTGATTCTTTGTCCCAGGTGATTCCTAGTACTTTCACTATCTCATTCATCTTTATGTCTACTTTTTTACCCTCTGTTCCCTTTCTTTCCATCATAACATTTGCTAAATCCTTGTTGTTAGTTATCCATTTTTGTAAGTCAAATCCTCCTC
Organism: Agriopis aurantiaria; assembly: GCA_914767915.1. Lineage (NCBI taxonomy): Eukaryota > Metazoa > Arthropoda > Insecta > Lepidoptera > Geometridae > Agriopis > Agriopis aurantiaria. The sequence goes on from OU611987.1 coordinate 6,046,242, forward strand.
TACTTAACAACTCTTTCATATCTTGATAAATCTTAATTCCTTCAGTCACTGTTTCACATCCTGTCAGTAAGTCATCGACATAAAAATCTGTTTTAACCCTTTTTGCTGTTTCAGGAAACTCTTCGCCTTCGTCGATAGCCAACTGCTGCAGCGTCTTCACAGCCAGGTAAGGAGCGCACGCCGTGCCGAATGTAACTCTCTCTAATCTATAATCTTTTGTTTCAGATTCGGGATCGTCTCTCCATACGAGTCGCTGGAAGTCTGCGTCCTGCTTGCTGACTATGACCTGACGGTACATCTTTACTATGTCTGCACTCAGGCAGATAGGATGTATGCGCCATCTCATTATGATGTGACGTAAGTCTTCTTGTAACGTGGGGCCAACCATCAATGCATCATTCAAAGATACTCCATGATTTCCTTGGCAAGATGCATCGAACACGATTCTGACCTTGGTCGTGGTCTTATCTTCGCGTATAACGGCGTGGTGTGGTAGATACACACTCTCGCATAGCTTGTCGTCTTGGCCAGTTATACATTCCATGTGACCAAGGTCCATGTATTCGTGCATTACATCAGAGTAACTTGCTTTGATTTCCGGGTTCTTCTTGAACCGACGCTCAAGAAGGTGAAGTCTCTTAACCGCAATATCTCTTGAGTTTTGAAACTTGCATTGAGGGTCATGCTCACGAAAGGGAAGACGTACAATATAACGTCCAGTAGAGTCTCTGCATGTTGTTTTACTATAAAACTCTTCGCACAACTGCTCTTCCTGGGTGAGCATCTTCGTTCCGAAGGAATCGGACTCTAATTGCCAAAATTGTTTCAACAATTCATTATCGTCCACGTGAGCGTGCATACTCGTGATGACGTTATGATGGCAATTAGTTTGTGAGAGGGCTTGATCATTTTCCAACTGATGTGTGGGACCAGTCAAAACCCATCCTAAGGCTGTGTTTTGTACAACAATAGCACCATTAGGACTCTTGATCAATCCTTCTCTTATTATGCGACCGTACACGTCGCTGCCTAACAAAATGTCTATTTTGTTTGGTGTATCATATTGGGGATCAGCCAGGCTGATCTGTGTTAGCTCAGGCCAATCAATGCTCACGATCTTCTCAGTTGGAAGTAAGCTCGTAATGGCACCTAAGACGTGCGCATGTACTTCAATTTGAAACGCAGGATCGTGACGTGATTGGACCTTCATGGCTACAACATACTTTGACGCCAAAGTATCCTTGTTGCCTCCCAAACCAGATATAACACTTCTGGTGGGTGTTTTGCTGAGGCCGAGCAATTGCACGGCTGCTTCTGTAATAAACGACGCTTGTGACCCCTGGTCCACAAGGGCTCTAAGTAACCGCATGTTACCGTTCCTTGCTGGTGATTGAACAAGAGCGGTGGCTAACAGTACTTGATTGGGTACTGTTTCCTTTGAAAAATGTGCTACGACATTCGAAGGTGGTGGAGTTTCAGATGATGTTGTCATTACTGCTACTTCAGGTTTAGGCAAACCAGAAGTACGCGTCTCTTTCTTCGGATTAGATTTAGGATGAAGTAAAGAATGATGTTTGTTGTTGCAGACGTGACATTTGGTGGAACATGAACATGAGTTGACTGTATGGTTTCGACCCAAACAGTTGAAACAAAGTCTCGAGGTTTGAACGAATTTGTGACGAGCATAATAATCTAATTTGGAAAAATCTTTACAATTTGCAATTTTATGACCATCCCGGTCACAGAACGGGCAAGAATTTGATGTTGCAGCGTCAGTAGCAACTGTGTGCATTACCTTTGGCTTTGAAAAACTTGGGGTCGACTTTGGTTTGTCCAAAAATTCTAGTGACCGAAATCTCGACTCTAAATATTCTCGCATTTGCTGCAGGGTGGGAAGGTCGTCTGAGACACTTATTTTAACCTCCCATTGCTTGCGTGTTTCAGGATCGAGCTTCGTGCAAATGATGTAGATGATTATGACATCCCATGTACCTACATCGATGCCCAAATTTTTCAAGCCATTTAACGTTTCATTGGTTGTATCTAATACATCTTTAATTGCTTTGGATGACTCTAGTTTGACGCTGTACTGCTCCATAAAACGCTTCAGTAGACTACCGGCCAAAAACCTCTTATTATTGTATCTACTATTTAATAACAACCAAGATTCTTGGTATGTGGCTGACGTGATCGGAACATGCCGCAAAAGCTGCTCCGCCTCACCAGAGAGATGACATTTTAAATAGTGCATCTTCTGCACATTATCTAATGATGCGTTTTGATGAATCAGTGATACATATAAATCCCTAAATGTTTGCCACTCTGAATAAGTCCCGGAAAATGTCGGGATAGTGATTTTTGGAAGCCTTACAGTAGTTTCCGTTCTTGAGCTGTTCACATGTTGATTGGATGTGTTGGAAGTCATTGAAGAAGTACTAAGGGCAGACAAAGCCTCTTTATGATCTGACTTGTAACAAGTGTAGACCTCTTCAATATCTTCAAACACGTCCTGTTTAAAATATTTATGCTCAAGGATGACCTCATTTTCTTCACTTTGTAATTTTTTATGGTTCTCAACAGCAACTTTCCACTGTTCTCCCAGTATCTCTAATCTAGTCGCATGATAGGATTCCTTGACTAGACGGTCTCTTGGCGATTTCTTATAATTATCATATGCTTTATTTATTCTAGTCAAGTAGTCAAGTTGAGCCTTGATTAAACTGACGGAAGACATAGTGAAGTTAGTGTTGAACCACACAATACAAACTTCGAACTTAAACTTTGATATTAAAACCGAAAAATAATACAAGTCCCAAAAACTTTCTAAAAATTTTACAAGTGTTTGAGAATATGCACACTGGGACGGAAAACGGGCGTGGATTCCCCGTCGGAACACTTTTTCTTAAATTATTCTAAGTCTAAAAGCATGCACACAAATTTTTACAAGTCCTGTATTCAATTTAAAAGTTAAAGTCCAAAACTGTTTGATTTTTCTAAGTCGATGAAAATGATTACTTCACTTCCCGATAGAGGGCGCAACAATGTTAAACACAAAATTAAAATGTACTCACAAATTTTCCTGGTAAACCTCACTCACTGCTGCTTCCGATGTGTGACGTTGTTGTTGTGACGTCACAACTTCTTATGATGACGTTGCCTCGAAGACGTCAATTTGTCTTCACAGCGCTGACGTCACGTTTTGCTTCCTCGGTGGACGGAACTGCACTTCCCGATCTTCTGCACCAGTCTTGGCTGCAGACAGGCACGGTTTCTGCACGACACCGCTCCAACCAGTCGCAGCGTAAACCTCACAACTGAGGCCCGCGTACGATGAGCACTGCTAGTGGCGACCCACCACTATTCCAAGTGCTTTGCACAGCAAAAACGTCCGCCTTACTCAACCGACTCGATAAGGACCATGGAAGAATTTCAACCTTCCAATCCTCAGTCAGAGACAGAGAGCGTGCGGGAAATAAATGAAACACCGTTGGATACAGACAATTGTGTATTGCCAAAACTTTAACGTACTTTAAAGAAACTCTCAAATCAAATAACATTAGAAACTAGTGGTGATTCTTACGAATGAAACGTTTGCGCGATCTAAATCGACGCCAGCGCCATCTAGTTCCATTGTTACGAAACTTTTCGCAAATATTATTAGTTGCTTTGATATTACACTAAACACTTTGGTTATGGCGGTAACAGATTGTTCGGCCCAACCACCGTCTGCCAAACGAAACGAGAGAGAGAGGGAGAAACGTATATAATTCCCTCTAATTTTCCCTCATTGGATGGTTGTACCATATCGGCCAAAGACTATGAATGAGGAACCAGCTTACCAGCAGTTCAATCAGTGTCAGTTCCCTTGGTATGACGATGCGTCGGTACCCGGGCAGGCGGCGTTCCAGCTCATCTTGTCCAGGCGGCTGCTCCGGCTCTGGCAGCGGCATCGCTAGAGCCCTTCAATGACAAGTTGTTACAATACAGTAATCGGTTAGGTAGCTCATCTATCAATATCATCATGAGCCATGTTATGTGCCAGCGCCCATGGACGTCACCAAGGAGGGAGGGCAGCTGCCCCCCCCTAGAGATAAAAAAATTTGCCAACTGCAAAGAAACCAAAGTCCTAAGGCCGTGCAATTGTCTTGCTTTGCCGATAAATCACGCACGTCAAAACTTGACGCTCTACTTAGCGACGCCCTTGCCAGCGCCCCTGAACCTCGCTCTGGTATTTCAAGCATCTGCACGCATTGTTTATCTGAACCAGCAGGAGCTGGTAGAGGGAAAGTAGAATAAACCCCAAGCGGGACGTCAGTGCAGGTTTCATCGCCCTCATCACGAAAAACAATAAGACGTAAAAAAAAAAGCAGTAGGTAGATTGATGCTCAATCTGCTGCTCAGCTTGTACCTACCTACTCGTATTTTCGTGCGAAATATCTTCAAAAATAAAGCAACAACATTATTTATTATACTACAGAAGACACAATAGATAGACAGCTATACTTTAGATTGTGTACCTATACTAACTATAGAACTACTATATAATAAAACAATAAGACGTAAAAAAAAAGCAGTAGGTAGATTGATGCTCAATCTGCTGCTCAGCTTGTACCTACCTACTCGTATTTTCGTGCGAAATATCTTCAAAAATAAAGCAACAACATTATTTGTTATACTACAGAAGACACAATAGATAGACAGCTATACTTTAGATTGTGTACCTATACTAACTATAGAACTACTATATAATAATCATGCCAAGTTTGACGCTTGTATTAAAGTTTTTACATTAGAGCTAATACAAAAAACTAGGCTATCTATTGCGGTTCGAAAGATACAGCCGTTTAAAGGTTGGACCGCAGGACCGTAGGACTGACAGACAGAGAGACAGGCAATGTAGGCTTAGTAATAGCACTAGGGTCCCGTTTTTAACCTTTGGGTACGGACCCTAAAAAATTAAAATTTAAAATATATTTATGTAGTTAAGTAGGTACCTACAGTTGATTTACAGTAATAGACGAGATGACTATCCAAGATTACTATAGATCCGTGGACAGAAAATTGATAAAATGTAGATTTTTTACCTGAATAGAGGAGTAGCTCTAATATTAGGTGCTTCAGCAGAGCTCGCGCTGGACTCCTCTGAAAGCGATGGCGACGCAATCCCGCTCGGCGTCTGCGGCACGCTGCCGAGCTCTACGCATGGTGCTTCAAGAGTCGGCATGATGACAGTAAATCTGTGGAAACTGGCAAATTTATCTGCTATTTTGAAGACTATACTACATGAATATATGAAGCATAGCACCAAAGATTTCATACTATTATATACTACGTATGTCGATATTGTCGATCGTTGCATAGCACGTTTGATAGTAAAAGATGTGGGACTTACACTGAGTTTTTTATTTGTTTTTACTTATACTCTTATCAATTGACCCTGCAAATAAAAGGATTCCCATTGTGTTTAGCTCTAATAGGTAATTAATTTACTGACTTTTGATAGCTTTTGGTGTTTTGTCAACTATTTTTTTATTGTTTTTGGTTGCCATGGATATTGCTAGGCAACCAATAATAAAACTATTTTGAACACAGATCTACTACCTATAGATTTTCAATGAGCGTGGCTAGCTCAGTGCCTCTCGCTCATCATCGTATTTTCGCTCACTGCGCTTCTTGCAGCCCAAAATGCTACAACCAACCATTGTAAAATATCTTTTACAATTATTTCTCAGAGGAAACACGCATTTATCACATTAAATCACCAAAAAAAGGCAATAAATATAATTCAGACCCGTTTTGTTTGTCACTGATTATTACAGATTTTGACACTTGAGGTACCAAAAACAGGTCACGCCGATAAGGACAACAAAATCTATTTATGTCCTTTTCGTACTTGTGCTGAGCCATATCAAGTTGTCTCTTTCACTAAAATATATTGCCGATCTGGTTGTGTATATCTGTGATTTTGAACTATTTGAATTTGTACGAGATTTCGTTGTTTGGTTTTTTTAATTTTTTCGCCCATTACTGCGCAGACTAAGGGTTTAGGAAAATAATACAATGAGACGATATTATGACGTTTCTTCGCGCTGATGCCAAAAACTGTTTTTTATTTTATTTTGGAGACATCTTAGATTCAAATGCTTTCTCCCTCTACGTTTGGAGAGGATTTTTGTGGGATTTTCATCACATGATTTTCATAGATTCAGTATACTGAATCTATGGGGATTTTTGATCAGATTTTTTTGACAAAGTCAGTCATTGATGACAGCTAGTCAGTAGCCAGTGCCATAGATTCCTTATACTGAATCTATGGCCAGTGCCCATGATAACTATTTAGGTTGTGATGTGGTTGTGATTTGAGTAATAGATATCATGCTAGTGCCATAACCCTGATACCAGTAGATCTGTGCATGAAACCTACTATATCATTGGGTAACATGGCCATAACTAGCATTAATGCTTTCCAAATCATGCTAACAGCGCCGACGTCTTTTTTATTCATGCTGTAATTTGTTCTTATTCATTGAGATACAATACTTATAGAGTCACAAAATCGTCCAAGCGTCGTTGTACATACCTAGACATTAAATATAGTTAATTGAAGTTCGCAATGTTTGTCGCTTTTCTTAAATAGTCCTTAGGTACCTAGTAGATTTGTGTCTTAGAGCAAATATGAATATAAAAATGTGGCATGACTTTAATTTGACTGTTACTTTGCTTGACTCTGACTGTTACTATGACTTGTTGGCGATGTTTCATCGCACAAGATGTGCGACGCCAAAATCCTCATTTCATATAGGAAAGAATAAAAAATCTGACTTGTCAAAATTGGCATTTGGTTTTGGCGCCTTTTTCCAAAAGTCAACGAAACAAAATTCCGTCATATGAAAATATTACTATTTAAATAATTGGTTTTGTGCTGCATTATTTTCGATTTAATTGCGAAATTACATACTTAATGATGTATCAAAATAAAGAAAAAACTCCTCACGATGAATTCCAATATCTGAAACTTGTGGAACAAATCATTGAAACCGGTAAGTGCAGACAAGTTATTGCAAAGCAGGTGCTAGAAACACCTATATTTCATTTTAAAAATATGTTTATTTTGTCTCCAGGTGACAAAAGAGTAGACAGAACCGGTGTGGGTACCCTCTCGATATTTGGTGGCATGCTAAGATATTCCCTAGAGAACAACACCCTGCCCCTGCTTACTACCAAAAGAATCTTTACCAGAGGTGTTATTGAAGAGTTACTGTGGATGGTTTCCGGTTGTACTGATGCTAAAAAGCTATCCGAAAAAGGAGTACACATTTGGGATGCTAATGGATCCAGGGCCTTCCTTGATAACCTTGGATTCAAAGATAGGGAACAAGGTAAGCCACCAATGTAACAAAACAACTGAAACATTAGATTTCTTTACAGATCTCTTTTAAGATAGACATCGCAAGCTCATCAAGTTTTATGAAAACCCTGCGTGTAACTTATGTACCCAGTTACAAGATTATAATATTATGTGTTTTTCTGAGATTATGAGAGCCATTTAACAGTAGTTTCACTCCATTTTTGCAACTTCTATTGAAGAGTTTTTACAGTATATGATAGTGCCCTATTTGTCATTGTTTGTATTGACCTCTGACATCACGGAACACTTATTACACTTATTACTCCTGGCAGAGTCTGACATGCTACTGCCATGACAACGGAAATCGAAATGATGATAATGTTGAAATGCACCATGTTCATGTGAAGACTGAAAACAGATTGTTGTGAAAAAACAGGTTGTTGGCAGAAAAAAATCAAAGTTAGGGTTAGGTGGGTCCATCCACAACCTTATCACAGTAAATATCTCATTATTAATCATATTATATAACTGTTGATCCAACTTAAGACAAGTCTCAGAAATGCAATCCTGACCACTGCTGGAATTGTGGCAGTGGTGGCGTGGTGGCCAGGATCTGGAGACAGGGCCTGGAGGTGGCGCTCCAAAAGTCCTGAATCTCAGGGTTGCAAAATGGAGGTGCTGCCGTGCTGGGGTGGTGGCCCTCTATGGAGCCTATATGGGAAGGCTCCCTCAACTCCTGTGAGACCGCCCTGCTATACAGGGCCCAGAGAGTCAAGGCAGTGAGTGTGCACAATACACCACAAGCAGGATGTCAGTGCAGGTCTTCCCCGACAGGTGGGAATGCAGAAATGCATTGTCCCCACGTAACAAGATAGCCTCAGAAATGCAGAGAGCTTGGTCCTTCGGAACTAATAGAGGTTTACAGATTTATATAAGGTTTTCAATACCAAAATGATCCTAACTGATTTCAGAAATTGATGCTGTGTTATGTGGTAAGCCGAGATGTACAACACTGAAAAGCTTATAATTTATTTGTAGGTGATCTGGGTCCAGTGTATGGTTTCCAATGGAGGCATAGTGGTGCCAAGTACGTGAATTGTAAGACTGACTACTCTGGACAAGGTGTTGATCAACTACAGAATGTCATCAACACTATAAAGTTAGTAACTTTTAAAAGGCCCAATGTTAAAGGCACACACTTAAAACTAGTAGGCTAACTAAAATTTCTAATTTAAGTCTTTGTTCCATCTAGATACAAAACATATAGAGTCACAATCGTGTAAAAAAAAACCGAACCTAAACTCGCGCTGCGAATACAACGCCGCGCGATGCCAGAGCTACGATGACTTATTGGAGAACACTGAAAACTGTTGAACACTATGCAACATGTCTAAATTGAAGTATGTACATGTGGCATTGTGAAGTATATAATTGATGCAATGTATGTACAATGTTGCTTGGATGTTTTTTGACTGTTTTCACTGAGAGATTGTGACTCTATAAGAATTGTACTCGATGGTTTATTCCTAAAATTGTTATATAACTTAAATATTGACCCGAATTATGATCACAGTCGTTCATCTCAAAATGTATTAAACAGCAACTGACCTATTTCATTTAATCAGGCCCATTGTCATTTGGAAATTTAGCTCAGAAGAGTCATGTAAAACAAAAGAATAGCATTTTTTTTTTTTTACTATCTTTGTTGTGATATGATATAATAATTATTAAATAATGCTTTACTGTTACATATTAGAATAAATAAAGTTCCTATTTATTTACTCTACGATAGTGAGTGCCGGAAGTGACAAGTTGCTGTGAGCAGGCAAGTTGTTGATGGTGAGTGTCATAAGTAATTGCTAACAGGTCATCCGCCTGATGACAAGTGCTAGTGATAGCAGGTCATTCACCTGTGATGAATGCCAGAAGTGCCAGAGCAGGTTGTCCTAATAATAATTACCACATTTATTACCTAAGCAATAACTTACAGAAGTAACCCAGCTGACAGAAGAATACTGATGTGTGCCTGGAACCCCTCAGACCTCAGCCAGATGGCCCTTCCTCCTTGCCATTGCCTTGCTCAGTTCCACGTAGCAAGTGGAAAACTATCATGCCTGCTATACCAAAGGAGTGCTGACATGGGATTAGGGGTGCCGTTCAACATTGCAAGCTATTCTTTGCTGACTCACATGATTGCTCATGTCACAGGACTGAAGGTAATATTACCACTATCCAATCTAAACCATGGTAGTTGAGATTATGCTCCAAGAACTAATAAGATCAACGGTCTCTGTGGCTGGTGGTGAATGAGTTGAATGGTAATGTCTGGTAGAGAGAACACCTAGAACAGTCATTGTCACTTAGCGGCTTCTCCTTGCAGCGGCGTAGTGTGGCAGGTCGCCCTCTTCCCTCTAATATGGCGAGGAGAGTGATGGCTGGCACACGCGTCAACTATTGAACGGGTGCTGCTTGCGGGAGCCGGTCTGTTTTAAGCTCGGTTCCTTTGTCTTGCTCAAACTATTAATTTAAGAGAAAGTTGTGAAGTGCAGTAAAGGAGAAAGGGAAAAAAAGAAAGAGATATTTAATTAATCATAATTAAGGGGGAAAAAACACGGACTCATTAGTATTTAAGTCCTGTAAAAATGTTAATGTTACGCCAAAGAGAAAATACAATATATTTTTTTTTTTTATAATGAGCAAACAGGCATAATCTGTTATTTTTAAGAAATCAAACTGTCCGGTATCCTATTGGGCCTCTCTACTACACTAGGGACAAGTAGAGATGACCTACTGCATGGATCAAAATGGTTTTCAACCATGAAATTGCACACAATTGATGTCAGTGTATGCAATCAAGGTTCATTTATTCTTAGTCAAAAGACAACGACCATTGTGGCAGATTGGACCAAACCATGAGCTAGACTTACTTACTTACTTGTGTAGCGGGCATGAGCTAGACTGCTTTTCATCATCATTATCCACACTTCCATCTATGCCACTGGAGCAACTGTGCCAGTGCCTCAGAGCCTCACTCCGATATTTCAAGGAGTTGGATTGGCTCGGGTAGGTGCTGGTAGGGGGAAATGCACAATACACTCCAAGTGGGACGTCAGTGCAGGACTTATCGCCCCCATCTCGAATAAGAATAAGGCCTACTTTGGACAAATTGTCTTCATATGTTTATCAGTTTTTATCCTATTGAGTTACGTTACCCTAAAAATGGTGGAAATACAATTTGTCCACGGCTCATGCTAGGCCTGCAGGTGTGGAGGACCTTACCTGTCACAATACCTTTGCCACTAGATGTGTAGATCAAAAACTTGAACTATCATTGTTTTTGTCGACAGGCTGGCGAGTTTATCCACACAACTGGAGACACACATGTTTACCTCAACCACATTGAACCTTTGAAGATACAACTTCATAGAGAACCCAGAGCATTCCCGACTCTAGAGTTTGCACGTAAAATTGAATCCATTGACGATTTCAAACTAGAAGACTTTATCATCAAGGATTATAAGCCTCATCCAAAAATAGATATGGAGATGGCTGTTTAATGTGTGTGCTTTCAGTATTTTATTGAGCTTTTTTGTATGAAAGTCTTATTAATTATAAATACATTTTCAAGTCATATTTTGTCTAATGTTACATTACATACAGCATAGTAGGACTTCACATCAGAAGTGAAAACTTCTAAGTAGTAATAATCATTCACCTATTCCACGAGAGATGGCGCTGTATTCAATGAGCGTGACGATCACGCGAGTTCAATGCTTTTCCCATCCCAAAAAGTGCCGAATGTGCCTAAAGAAGTTTTCATTTCAAAAAATTACTAGATATATTATTTTCAAGAAATACTACTAACTGCACTACGGCCATAGTCCTATTCAAGAGAGGAAAAAAATTGTATTAGTTAAACTAAAACAAGATTTTTAAACAATATTTTATTGCATTTTTTCTCAACCTTAAAAATAGGCACTATTAAAATAAATTTCCCATAAACGATACAATGGCAATTAATTCTTGATTTTATTCTCAAAAATCATTTACATTATCGTAAATACATATTTAACAATACTCCCTAATTAGCTAAATATGAAGTCTAAACTGTACTTTCATTTAGAATTCTGTATGAAAGTGAGCATTACAAAAAAAAAATATGTAGATCTTGAAGTCTCGCCACAAGTTTTTTTAAACTTTTTTTGCTATGTAAATCTAGTAACTTGTTATAAACGAGTGAATTTTACATTACAGAGATATATGCTATTTCTAAATTAAGAAAAAAAAAAGTATCAAACTCTTCAGTAAACTAAATGAAAACAGTGAATCTGTTCTACACTATCTTAACACATAGAAGTGATGTATTCTCATTTTTGCGTCATAATTTAATGTCAGCTATTTTATAAAATACAAACACAACCCCCTGAAGTCTCGTCATAACGTCGTCTTTAACATTTTGATACAGACCCCAAATAGTGCTCACTATTGGATCTTACGAGAAAGCAAGCAAATTGTAATATTAATTTACCTGTCGATGAAACATTATAGATATGATAAATTAGAGTTCCAGTTAGCAAGTTTGCAGTAAAGTTAGTTTTTAAATCCAATAAAAAACGATTGTATAATTGGTAGTTCATGATACTCTGTCATCATATAAAGTTACATCGGCGGTAAAAATATCTCATTTTCCCTAACTAGGTATAAAAGTTTGCTGACTAGCATGAAAAATTGAGAATACAAAACTAACCTAAAGAATTGTAGCAATTTGATTTTAAATAATTATGTTTTGTACATTATTCTTATTTTTAAAGTACACTACATACAAATAGTAAATAAGTATTCAAGAAAACATTAAGTAAATGTGATGTAAACAAACCAATCAAGGTAAAAACCTAGCTTTCCTATTTATGAATGTGATTAATTTTCCTTAGATCTAATTTTTATGGAAAAGTGAAAGTAGTCCACATATTCTATATTTATAAGGTCAACTTTCTAAAGAACAAAATTGGGCATTTTTTTAATTTGAAGTACATTTGATAGTAATAATGAAATCAGTCCAATTTTTAAAGACCATAATAATAAGCAATGAGCATCATAACTCCAAAATTACTGAAACCATTTAAGGCAGCTTCGAACATACATAATTTTCATACAAAAACTAAGAAAAAAGTAATTTTAAAAAACCTAATTATGTATGGAAATTATTGGAGTGGGTTCATATTGGCAGCATAAAAATTGTGCTGCAGTGGCTGCCTCAGAAAGATGAATAATTTAAAAATAAATAACTCACAAATAATAGAAATCAACCTCTTGTTTGCCATACAAAATATCCTGTTACAGTCAACACATTTTGTCGTCTTGTGATGGAGTCTGAAAAAAACAATACAAAAAAATAATAATTTTGATTAAAATATAACACAAGTAAAATACAGTTTTCAAGGCGTGTGTGAATAGGTCTTCTAAGTCTGCATGCTTAATCTTTGACCACATCCTTACCAACAGGCGCATTGGTAGCCAAACATGGAATTATTTGCGAAAAAAAAGCAGGCATAATTAAAGTAGCCCTAAAAGTAATGAACATCAGCGCAAAGTGGATAGTTTATCGGTTTTTATCACAAAACCGGATTCCTTCATACCCAGAGCCTTCTGACGGCCGGGGAGGGGGGGGTGCTGTATGAAAAAGTGACAATGTTTCATAGTTTATATTCCGAAAACATAAATGAAGAGCTTTGATTCCACTTTTATTGTACAAAGCATGATGCATCATAGACCGCATCATCACTTAAAATCAAGTAGAGCTCAATACTAATAAAAAATAATAGATGAACGTATACAATGGGCAAACATATTTGACAGAGCAGTTTAAAGTGGAGATGAAACAGATAGCTGTTTTATAGCTGGATACCGAATATCCGACAAACCTTGAAGCCGGATATCCGGCCGAACATTGCCGATTGGCGCATCGTAACGAGCAAGCTCAAGGTGGCGCACGAACGATCGGGCAGGCTGAATTTGGGTCTTCTAAATCTTAAGCAAAGTTTTTTATTACAATTTTGTAATAGGCTTGCGTTTGACTGCCATCCGCCTGATTTTAAGCGATGATGCGGTCTACAATGGAGCGCGCTTCATCATCATCATAATCATTTCAGCCTATCACTGCTGGGAATCAGGCCTTCTCACAGAGAGAGGGTGGCCCGTAATCCACCATGCTGGCCCAGTGTATGTTGGTGAATGTCACATGTCTTTGAACTTTTGAGGTTCTTGGACATACCTGGTTTCCTCACCTCACCTCTGGTTATCCTTTTATGGCATCGAAACTACACATAATTTATTTATATACCAAATAAGGTGGAGCTTACGTGCCTAGAAGAAACTGATAGCAACATTAGCAAACGTTTCATTGACTTGTTGAATTGATAAACACAATCATTTGTGGTTATTGTAAATGTGCTATTGTAGTTTGGATATTATATTTAGGCCATATAGGCTGGATACCTGATCACATCGACTCGAAAGAAGAAGAAGAAGAAGACCTGATAGATATCCATTTCATCTCTAATTTAAAGCATAGATTAGATTATTAGATGAATGTTAGTTAACTCTAAGTCACCACACCAAGTTTTAGGTGAGAATAGAGAAGGGATACTCTGTCCCTTTCTCACAAAGCATGTGTTAGTATAGCATTTGTATATATTGCGCACCTGAGGCGTGACGTTATGACTCAGTATAGCGCGCTCTCTGTCTGGCATGAAATTAAATACTTATAAATAATTTATTTTTGAACGAATTTTATGTTTGTTTTCGTAGATGGGCTCTATTTATGATCAGCTTTTTTGAGATAATATTTTTTTTATTGTCGTCATGCCTATTAATTTCCACAAAATATTAAAACCAGGTATACCTGAGTAACTGAATCTTCCATCCTACCGCTGGGCACCGGCAAGGCAGCGAGTTGTTCAACAAGGGCCATTGTCATATCACATTCCACAGTGACTGTTACCCACAGTGTTTCTAAAAATATCAAACTTAAATTAGCACAAAGAGATTAAGCCATCTTTGTTATACAGCACAAAAGAGACAAAGGCATAATGGTAACAAGAATATTTTTGAAAATTCTTCCGGTCTTAGAATGATGATTAACATCATGATCAAAAACAAGACAGATTTTTTTTTCGAAGTTTCTAAGTAAGAACATTTGTTCCTAAAAATTGCAAATTTTAACATGACATTCACGTAAACCAATTTTATAATTTTTCTTACATTTGCTACAAAAATGTATAAATGTAAAAGTATGTTTGTTCATTGCTTTGTTTGTTCCTCTTTCTCGCAGCTACCAAGCAATGGATCGAACTTGCAGGATGTTAGTTTACTGGAAAGTACGTTTTTTTGTGATTGAACCAAATAGTAACTAAGTCAAATGTAATTTGTAATGTAATTTATTCACAGATCGAAGTACATCATCTATTATTTAGAACTAGACGTAAAACCAGTTTTAGCCACACTTTTTCAGTGTACCTTAAGTCGATAGTATCTCCAATCGACAGACCAAATTTCATACAATCCATCGTTTAGTCATTCTGAAGTTATGTGGTAGCAAATTTCCACAATATTATGCATTAATATTTTAAGTAGGTATGTTTTAGTTTTCAGTCGTTACTATCCCACTGCTGGGCAAAGGCCTTGCTTCCTGTTTTTTACTTCTCTGTATCTTGTGCAATGGGACCAGTTCTTTGTGTGGTAGTTGATTTTGTCTCGCTATCTTCGCCTGGGCCTGCCAGGAGTTCGTATGACTTGTGGGAGCCATTCAGTCATGATTCTTGCCCAAAGTCCATCTGATATTCCGACTGATGTGGCCGGCCCAGTCATACTTTTTTAGTAGGAATGAAACTAACAAAAATCATAGGCAACGTAACCTTACCTCCAAATTGTTCTCCTCTGTCTGTGACTAAGTGGAAGTATCCTGTATGCGTGTCAGGAGTGGAAGGAGCCACCAGCTTTATTGTCACAGTGGTTGAGTGCCCGGGTGGTAGTGGTGGGACATAGTATGGCGAGGCACCTAGTGATTCACCGCCTGCTTGGATTAACCTACAGCTACCTGGCCACTGTTCTGGGCCTGAGTTCTCTATTGTCCAACTTTGCTCAAAACTGAAACAAAAGTTTAAAAAGCCATGTAAATGATAGTTTTTGTATAAAATCAGGTATTTATCCTACTAAGATTATGAAAGCAAATGAGTTTGTTTTTCTTCTTTAATGCAACAACAAATGTTCTGTTGTGATTTTTTGCATAAATTTAGTTGGAGGGCTGGACAATGACATTGGATAATTATTATTCCAATAATTTATGAGGGTGTATGGTTCCCGATGACATCCATGTAGGGTGAGTCCCCGGACCGCATTTAGTGGTAGTTCAATCTTGAGCAGTGCTCTCAATTAGAAGTTATGATTATGAATGATGTACACATTGCAGAAGTAAAATATGTGCTTTATTTATTACTTACCAACAGCCAGGAGGAACAGTAGATATCTGACTAGGACCTGCCTTTATGGCCATACTTGGAAGTTTAGGCACACTGTAGTCTAAGTAAGAACATATTGCAGCCTGCAAATTCCTGAAAACAGTGATATTTGTATTAATTTTAATTAAATTTATATTACTAGAACACTGCTTAAATCATGTAAAGTTGAGAGATTTCAGTTCATTACCAGTTACTCATATCCAGAAAAAAACTAGCTGTGTAGTAGTTTAAGTTTGGCCCTAGTAATCTTTGCATTTGGTTTATTAATTCATCGCGGTCTGAGGTGTTCATGCAACTAAACTGGAGCAGTAAGTTTTGATCTATCTCCCCGGGAATTGATGACCCGTCGACATCCATTTTGTTGGTAAATTATTGTTTATCACAAAACTCTTGCAAACACTTCATAGAACGACATGCCCTTTGTTTATGCACGTCAGCTGATGTGCCCGAGTTTTGGTGTTATCCCGAAATATTATTGTCCTTTGTTTTTATGAATTCGTTCTCAGCAGATATTTAATAATAATGTTCAAACAATATGCATCACGATTTATGACGCAATTTTATCTAAAATCAAGAGAAACTCCAATAAAAATGTTCGACTTTGCTTTCCTATTCAATATGTCATGACATGCGTCTGTCAACCTCTCTTGTCATTGTCACTAGTTTTATTTTAGTGCAGAATTTTTATCTATGGTTAGAGATGATACATGGGCAATGACGCCGGTCGCAGTGGGATGTGGGGAAACCGGGAAATTATGTGCGCATCGCATGTGTGATCATGTGGAGGTTTTCATTCTTACTGTGACAATGGATCTACTTTACTTTGTGATGAAATGTCAATCAAGTTGACAACTTGTCAAGTCTACTTTTATGGAAAGTTGGAAACTTGGATTGGAAAGACTTGGTTTGGTTGGAAGCTTTTAATATTTATTGAAAGTTGATTGGAAGAAAGTAAAAGTGAAGGCGTGTTCTATGCTGTTCAAATTATAATTTTATGAATACGATGAATAAAATCACTGAAACTGAGGCCAAAACGGATAAACGGCATGTTTGTCAGACGTGTGGCTCCTCATTTAATAGACCGTACAGATTAACCCAACATTTGTTACTACACCAAAACATAGTAAGTATCCAGTCCCTAGTTGATTAAACAGAAATTTAACTTTCATTTCGACGAACATGTCCGAAACTTTGAATTTGGTAGGTAGCTATGTTTTCTCAATAATTGCATTGAGTTTATGTAGACACCTAACCTATCGAACCTAACCACAATAACTAAACGATAAGCTAACTCAGGCTCTCGAGATTTCGAGCTGCCCAGTCAGATATACGAACTTTCATCATCATTAAAGATGGGCCGAGTACTCTGTTAATACTCGGTACTCGGTGGGTATTTTGATACTCGTACTCGGCAGAATAACTCTGTTTTAATGCCGAGTATACTCGGTTTAAGTAAAGCAATATATTTAGGTAGATATAATTAAAACAACAGTGTTAGATAATCAAAAAGTATTTATTACTAATTTAGGAAATCTTTGACAATCTCAATTATGATAATGTGAGTAGTAGTGAGACAAAATTAGGAGAACGTTAATAAAAAAAATCAATATTTAAAATTTAATAAAGGTAAATTATAATGCAGGAACAAGGCTCTCTGCACATTCTGGTAACAGCCTATTTTCTTCGTTTTTCTTCGTCGCCGCGCGAACCGGTTTGTACTTGTTTACGCGCCCGAAGCTGGAATTTGATTGAAGCAAGTTACTCGGTTGGAAAAAAAAATACCGAGTAAAACTCGTTACTCGGCAAAAGTGCTACTCGGCGCATCTCTAATCATCATCATCCTATTTGATGTTGGCCCACTGCTGGACGTAGGCCTCCTAAAGAATGCAACAAAGCACGATATTCTGAATTTCGAATCCACTTGCCACAAGCCGCCTTTCGCAGGTCATCACTCCACCTGGCTGTAGGGTGTCCTACTCTACGTTAACCGATACACAGTCTCCACTCTACAACTTGTCTACCCCAACTGCCAGATAAGGCCACTGATAGATATGGCCAGCCCATTGCTACTTCAGCATGCTAATCCTTTGAGCTGTCGGTTACTTATAGCTTTTGTCGGATAATCTCATTTCTGAATAGTTACGAAACTGCTATAACTTCAACATTTCAGAAAATATTTCAATGCGGCGAAGAAGGTTGCGACAAATCTTATACAAGCAAGAGTCATTTAGATCGACATCTTTTTAGTGTACACATTAAACCAGATTTTGGAGTCGTACATAGGTAAGTATATTCTGAAATCAACAACTACTTAGTACACCTACTGAAGGGCTTAACTCAGATCCCAAATTTCTATACCACTTTGTCATAGACTTTAAAAAGTATACCTTTTTAGGGATTCGTACCCAAAGGGTAAAAATGAGGCCCTATTACTAAGCTTACGATGTCTATCTGTCTGTCCATCCATCCGTCTGTCTGTCCTACCTATTAAAGGCTGTATCTTTCGAACGGTAATAGATAGCCAGTTGAAATTTTCACAGAATATGTAATGTTACGGCTGATTAACTAAGAAATAATAAAAAAGTAAAAACGAAAGGGAAACCCCATACATACAACAAACATATTATTTTATATTAGCTCTAATGTAAAAACGGTAATACGTACAAGCGTCAAACTTGGCATAATTATACAGTACACACTCTTAAAGTATAACAACAAATAATAAATAATGGCCAAGTGCGAGTCGGTGACAAATTTCTAATCATTACCAAGTTAAGCAATGTATTTTGCTTACTTAGATGACTCCAAGATGATGATTACTGAGATGATTAGTTTCACCGAATTGAAATGCGAACCGAAACGAATAAAATATTTTTTGTTAGAAAATTAAACAAAAGGTAAACTTTTCCCGTCTTACCACAAAAGATTTAAGCACGCTTTAGACAAGTGTTTAGCAATTGTTTCCCTGCGAAAAATATGCTAAACACTTGTCTAAAGCGTGCTTAAATCTTTTGTGGTAAGACGGTTCAAGTTTTCGAAATGTTTCAAAAATTTGGTATTGAGCCACTTTAAAATATAACTCAAAAAAGTAAGCACATAAAATATTTTTTTAAACTAATGACATGCTTTACAACACTTCCAGGTGTCCAGAATGTATGAAAACATTTTCAAACCGTCAAAACTTGAAGAGGCACATAAAGATAAAACATGAGACGAGGACTGCATTGAAGTGTGACGTATGCAGGGCTGACTTTAGGAAGAAACACCTATTGAGCTCTCATATGTACTACCATACACTTGTTAAACCTTTTAGGTAATATTTTATCATCATCATAGTAATGATTTTCCACGACATTATTACTACCACTATTATAGACCTATTAATGGCTGTACTTTAAAATAACTAATTAAAACTAATGTTTATATTTTTGTGCTGTTGGTCTTGAATAAAGATAAAATTTAATAAAAATCTGCCAGAAGATGTCCACTGCTGAACATATGCCTCTCCCTTTAACCTCCACACTGAACGACAGCCTGCCTTTTGCATCCACTGGATGTCCGCGACTCAAATATTTTATAATAGTATATTACTTACATAATAAGGGGGTTTTCATAAATAGGAAACAACTAACACAAAAGAGACATGTATGCAAGTCCCAGGAAGAGGCCTATGCCGAAAGGCAAGCTGGAAAGAATACAGCGGAGCCATGTCTATGACTAATTGATAATATTAAAAATATCTGACATCTAAAATATTTAAATAACAAATGTATAAAAATTTATGAATTTTACATGAAAATAGGTAATTGACATCATTGCAAGATGAAAAGCAAGAAACTGTACCAGTGTAGAAGGCTATCAAAAATAATTAAAGCATGGCATTTTGTTTATTTGTTTTTTGTTATTACTGTTATTGGTTTTATTGATGTTGAAGGAATAATTTTAAACACCTTTGCTTAAAAGAATCAAAATTTAATTTTGGAGATTTAAAGCAATTCATTTATTTAAGACTGTTTTTTTTTCAGCTGTGACCTATGTGATAAAGAATTTATCACCTTGCTTGAGAAAAAGAAGCATATGAAATATCACAAAACTTATAATTGCGAGCATTGCAATATGGCATTTGACCAATGGTCAAAATATCAGAAGCATAAAAAATCAGAACATGACGTCAAAGGTATTCAAATCCATAAATTTTGACAGGATCTTGTTTATTAATTATGAATTTAAGTAATTTTCTGCACTAAGTAGATAACATAATAGTGTTTGCCACAAAAACACAAAACAGCATACACACAAAAGTTTTGCACTAAAAAAACGATATATTCATATTTCGTTTATTGCGTAATAGGCTTGCGTTTGACCACAATTTCGCCTAATGTTAAGCGATGATATGTTCTACGTTGGAGCACGCATGCCTAGACGAAACTGATTCACTCGTGATTTGAAGATACCCAGATTGTAACTACATATTGTGACCTCCGACGTTCAAACACACGCCGAATTGAAGAGGCAATTGAACAGAATCGGGGGTCCAAAGTCTTTGCCAAACAACTTAGTAGGGCCCATCTGACAAAGCTCACAACTGCAAATGGCAACACTGTTGTCTCTAAGCCGGAGGTGCTCGTGGAGATTGAAGACTTCTACGGCCGGTTGTACGCTTCGCACGCCCCAAGACCTGAAACCAGCACAGAGGATTCTCGCGCAAAACTAGCACGCCACTACACTGACGAGCTGCCGGACGTCAGCTTAGGCGAGATCGAGCTGGCCCTCAGACAACTTAAAAATGGAAAAGCCCCAGGTGAAGACGGTATAACTTCGGAGCTATTAAAGGCAGGGGGTAAGCCCGTACTTCTTGAGCTTCGCAAGTTATTTGGTACCGTTTTGAACACCGGGAGAACTCCAGAGGCGTGGAGCAGGAGTGTGGTGGTCTTGTTCTTCAAGAAAGGAGACAAAACGCTTCTTAAGAACTACCGCCCCATTTCACTTCTGAGCCACGTTTGTAAGTTGTTCTCGAGGGTCATCCTAAATCGCCTCGCTAGAAGACTTGATGAGTTTCAGCCCCCGGAGCAGGCCGGGTTTCGCTCAGGATTTGGCACCATAGACCACATACACACAGTGAGGCAGGTTATACAGAAGACCGAAGAGTATAACCAGCCCCTGTGCCTTGCGTTCGTGGACTATGAGAAAGCCTTTGACTCAGTCGAAACCTGGGCTGTTCTGGAGTCTCTGCAGCGCTGCCAAGTCGACTGTCGGTACATCGAGGTGTTGAGATGTATTTACGACGCTGCAACTATGAGTGTCCAAGTACAGAACCAGCAGTCTAAGCATATCCAATTGCGCAGGGGAGTGAGACAGGGAGATGTAATATCCCCGAAACTGTTCACGAGTGTCCTGGAAGATATGTTTAAGACCCTGGACTGGAAAGGTAAGGGCATTAATGTCAACGGTGAATACCTCTCACATTTACGATTTGCTGACGATATTGTCATAATGGCTGAGTCCGTACAGGACCTGCAAGGGATGCTGTCTAGCCTGGCCGACGCTTCTAGACGCATCGGCCTCGGAATGAACATAGATAAGACAAAAATCATGCTCAATAGTCGCATAGACCCGGGGCCGATAGTAGTTAATGGCGTTCACCTCGAAGTTGTTCAAGAGTACGCATACCTAGGACAAACTCTGCAGTTAGGTAAGAATAACTTCGAGAAAGAAGCCAATAGAAGAATTCAGCTGGGATGGGCAGCATTCGGTAAGCTTCGTCAAGTCTTCACGTCGTCCATACCACAGTGTCTCAAGACAAAGGTCTTTAACCAGTGTGTCCTACCCGTTATGACCTACGGTGCCGAGACGTGGACACTCACGGTTAAGGTGGTCCACAAGTTTAAAGTCGCTCAGCGAGCTATGGAGAGAGCTATGCTTGGAGTTTCTATACGGGACAAAATTCGGAACGAAGTGATTCGACATAGAACCAAAGTTACCGACATAGCTCAAAGGATTAGCAAGCTGAAGTGGCAGTGGGCCGGCCACATTTCCCGAAGAACCGATAACCGATGGGGTAGACGAGTTCTGGAGTGGAGACCACGTTTAGGCAAACGTAGTGTAGGACACCCTGTTGCCAGGTGGAGTGATGACCTGCGTAAAACGGCGGGTAAAAACTGGATGCAAGGTACTGCCGACCGAGCTCAGTGGCGTGCATTGGGAGAGGCCTATGTCCAGCAGTGGACAGTTAGAGGCTGATGATGATGATGATGAACTACATATTATTGTTTATACTATATCGGCTATTTTACTGACTTATTGTGTAATCATTTCCAACAAGAGAGTTTAAAAGAAAAGAAAACTACAAAAAACAAATGAAATCTATTATCATTAATTGCAGGTGTTTGCTAGACAGCGCCGGCCCTAGCCTTTGGTCAGGGTAGGTCAAGATTGCCTTGTGGCACGTTTCATTTCTGTAAACTACTCCGGAATCGATTCCGGGATAATAAATATTCCATGTGCTAATCCAGCATATAAACAATTTCCACATCAAAATTGTATACTGTCTACAAACAAAAAACCACAACAGGCGCCATAAAAAAATATTTTTCGCTTGATTATTTTTCGCTTATGGCATTTTGGCGCCCCTTGCGATAGCAAGGAGCAGTCGCTCTAGGCGCCAGATATGCTCCTCGCACTTTTACCCCAGGGCCGGTGCTGTTGCTAGCCACAATACCACTATTATTATTTCTTGCCAATATTGTCCGAAAGGTGGACTAAGGCCTCCCATTTTTCTAACCATCACCTTTTTTCCAGAATAATGTACATATTTTTCTTCTAAATTGATTATAGAGTATAATTGCAATGAGTGCAGGAGAAAGTTCAAACAGAGAGAACATTTAGTGCGCCATGTCAAAACACACACTTTGGCTAAACAGGAGCCTAAAAAATATTCATGCTGGTTCGAAGACTGCGAGAGGTAACAAATCTTTTATTTGAATAAGCAAAATTGTATAAAATATCAGGGCCCCATTTTATGAGTTACATGAAACAGAGCTTTATTTTATTTGGTTAATTTTTTTAACATTATGCAAATTTATTTATTTTTACTCTAATATTACTTTGATATTGATTATTTATTTATGTAAAATTGGTAAATATGATGGATATACATATTCTTAGTACCTTTTAATTAAATATAATGGATTTCTATACTTTTTTACTACTGTAATACTAGCAACAAATATGACCTATTTAATTAATTTTAGTGTTACCAATAGAAATATCTTGACTAAAATATCAACAAAATATCAAATTTGAAAATATCAAATGACTTTTTAAATATCATGTAAAAGTCGGCAAAGCGCTCGTTGACTTGTTGCGACGTGATTCTCATCTCAGTACGCCGAAGTGAGTGTCGACGTCACAAGCCGCCGTCACCGATGCGACGTAAACGGTTCAAAAATAAAGTGAATCAAAGAAGTAATTTTTCTTTTTCAGAGTTTATTCCAGACACAGTAACTTGAAACAGCATATTGAAATAAATCACATGCAGCTTACTCATACTTGTGAAATTTGCGATGCCCAGCTGTCGTCTAAGGTAATTTACCTTACGCTAATATTGGAAATAAGGCGATGGTGGCCGAGCTATAGCATGTGCGCTTTACAATCTGGTGGCACCCGGTTCAATCCTCGGCACTGCACCAATCACTTTAATACCTAAATAAATTATGTGCAGTTTCGATGCCATTGCTGTAAAACGGTGAAGGCAGAAACGTGACGAAAGAACCCTAAAAAGTTAAAAGACTTATGACATTCACCAACATGCACTGGGCCAGCATGGTGGATTAGGGCCCTTCCTCTAAAGACCTGTGTCCCAGCAGTGGGAACATGAAAGGCTGTTAAATATCGGGAAACACCCATCCAGGCTGTGCATTCCACAGACTAGCAGTTCGCACAGTAAAAATCAAAGCACAAGTGGAAAAAAAAGCAAAATATCAAAGCGCTTCGTACGGGCTTTCGAAATATCAACCATAAAGCGGTGTCGATTTTTCGTGCCCGCTCTGGCAGTCCGATAGAAAAATGGGCAGGAGGGAATTAAATTGTACAGATCTAATAGACACTCCCCTAAATGTATCTGATAAAAAACCGATAGACTAGCAACTTGGAGCGATGCTATATAAAATAATCTATATCTATACTTATACTAATATTATAAAGAGGAAAGATTTGTATATAAGTATGTTTGTAACGAATTGGCTCAAATAGTACTGGACCGATTTTAAAAATTCTTTCACTGTTAGGAAGCTACACTATCCCCGGGTGACATAGGCTATAATCTATACCTGTGCGAAGCTGGGGCGGACCGCTAGTGAATAATAAAATAAATTGTAAAATATTTTTGTTGTGGCTCTAATGTAAAAACGGTAAAACGTACGTCAAAAACGGTAATACAAGCGTCAAACTTGGCATGATTATAGTGTACAGTCTAAAGTATAACAACAAATAAAAATAACGGCCAAGTGCGAGTCGGTGTCAAATTTCTGTTCATTACCACGTTATAACTGGTAATTTCGTTACTTGGATGACTTATCATTTCTTTCATCGATGCGAAACTTATTTAACTAATATCAGTCGGTTTTTAAAATTGATAATAAAATTATTGTATTTTGTGGTGGTACGGAACCATCAGTGCGCGAACCCGACTCGCACTTGCTGGTTTATTTTTTGTTATTTTTTTCACGTTTTGCCGAAATTTTACCTATTAACTGTCATAACTTTTTTGTACTAGTTTTAGACAGGGGCGGATCCAGGATTCCATTTGGGGGGGGGCATTCTGGATTTCATTTTGGGGGGGGGGCATTCTGACAAGGTTCGAAGGAATTGAGTCGAATGTATGGAATTGATAGGTGTTTTGGGGCCATGCGCCAATGGTTTTAGATCGGTTGTTTTTATTATAATTATGATCTTATCTCTGATGCACCTTTCTATCTAAAACAGTAGGTATTAGGAACAACATGGGTTAGGGAGGGTTAGTTTGTTAGACCTTCTACCAAACACGTAACTCTACCAAATAAGTAGCGGGGATATCTTTATTTTTGAAATTGTTAGTTGATCTTGTTCAGCAACTGGTAGGTTTCTGTATAGTAAAAGAGTAGTGGTACCAGCTTGGTATCACTACCCTATTACTGTTACAACCTGTTATATACATTATAGTAACTATTTATTAATTCTGTTATTATTTATTTTCTTTTAATTGCAGGCAACGTTAAAAACACATTTAAAGACTCACTGCAAGTCAGAAGAATTGTGCTTGAAACATATTTCAATCAGAAAACATCCGAAAACAAAAGAAACTGGGCGTAAAGACAGAAAAGATAAAGGGACTTTCAAAAAGCCTGCTGCTCTTAAAATTGCTGGTCTCATAGACTTTGATAATGAGGAAATGAAAAGTGAAATTGCTTGTGAACCTATTCAAAATGAATATAACCTTGATTCACAAGAGGTTGAAGAAAAAGAAAAGCCAATGGTGTCTGAGAAAAGTATGCCTGAAAAAGAAGAGGATGTTGAGGACACCTTAATCAACATCTCTTTCGAACAAATTGATGTAATAATTGAAACAGAAGCTAAAATAGAAGAATCAGTTACTCTTGAAACAGAATGTCAAAACTCTGTCATGGTAGCCAATGAAGTAGATAATGGTTCTTTGCGCCAAGTAGTTGAATCATTATCTTAAACTATGTGTAGGTACTACGCAATGTACGTTTTTTAGATAAAAATATAAACTTGAAACCTTTTTGCATGTGGTCTTTTACTTTCTGTAGCTACCTTTTTTAGGGTTCCATAGTATTACAAGGACCCATAAACGATAGGTTCGTTTGTTCTTATTCTTTAGTGGTCTGATGAGCTAGGAAATTCCTTATATAGATCGTTGGTATGCACACTATCTAACACACTTATACAGCCTACTAACTTTTATAGTTATTAAGATATATTTTTTTACTGGGCAAGTGCCTTTATTAACTAAACAAAATACAAGCTAATACTTTCACTACAAATACAGTTAGAATGCCCGTAGACCGTTGTAGTTCTAAAGATAATCCAAAAGCTCAAGCCCACTACCAGTTGGTAGCGTACCCAGCATGCTGATTAGGACATGTATAGTTGTCAAAGCATGCTAGCGGCATTACCACGTTGAATGGCAATGCCAAGCTTCGACTATAATAAAATGAATGGACGGGC
Source organism: Agriopis aurantiaria (assembly GCA_914767915.1). Taxonomy (NCBI): domain Eukaryota; kingdom Metazoa; phylum Arthropoda; class Insecta; order Lepidoptera; family Geometridae; genus Agriopis; species Agriopis aurantiaria. The sequence continues at coordinate 6,072,330 of OU611987.1, forward strand.
CCTAAGTATCAGAGAATGAACCATGCATTTACACGAGGATACAGAATGGGACTATAATCATCATTGCTGTATATGTAGATGATCTTTTGATATTTTGGAACAATAAGCAAGAGATGCAGCGAGTTAAGAAAGATTTACAAGCCAGCTTTGAGATGAAGGACTTGGGCAAGGCTCAGTTGATGTTGGGAATCCATATTGAGCAAAATGCTAATGAGATTAAGATACATCAAGAGAAATATGTGGAGAAGATACTAAAAGCATTTAATATGGGAGACTGCAAACCAGTTTCCACACCAACTGTGCCAGGTCAAAGGCTAGAGAAATCTGCTAATGAGAGAAAACCAGATGACAAGATTCCATATCGATCGTTAATAGGGTCACTGATGTATCTGGCAGTATGTACACGGCCTGATATAGCTCATGCAGTGAACTATTTGAGTCAGTTTAATGAGTGCTACGAGGAGCAACATTGGATCGCAGCCAAAAGAGTGCTGAGATATCTTAAAGGTACCAAGAAGCTGGGCTTAAGATACTCTAAAGAAAGAGACCTGCCAATCGTACAAGGATACGCAGATGCTGATTTTGCAGGAGACTTTGATCGGCGCTCTTACTCAGGCTCAGTATTTCTTGTTTCTGGAGGAGCTGTTTCTTGGCAAAGCCTGAAGCAGAGAACAGTCGCCCTTAGCACTGCAGAGGCAGAATATGTATCAATATCGGAGGCAGCTAAGGAAGCAGTGTTCTTAAAAAGGTTTGTTGCTGAGATGACTGGTGTAAACGACTGTCTGGCATTAACAATTTTTTCAGACAGTCAATCAGCAATTGCTATTGCTAACAACCCAGTTCACCACCAGAGAACCAAACACGTGGACGTCAGGTATCACTTTATACGCAATACTGTAGAGTCAGGTGTGATAATGTTGGTGTACCGAGAAACCGAGAGGATGGTAGCGGATGTGCTGACCAAGCCTCTTCCCAGAGGAAAGTTTGAGTGGTGTGTGAAAGCTATGGGGTTGTGTGTATGAACAGTGAGTGAGTGTGTATGTATGAGATGGAGGAGTGTAGAAACAAATAGGTTTTATTCAGTTTCTTAAGATCTCATTGCATACAATGACATAGGTCTTCAGAAATTATATTGACAAGAGTTGTCACTCAGAAAATTTTCATGTTGCAGTGAACATGTAATTTTATGTATTATTTTATTATTTGCGCTGTTTATGTTTTTGTCCATGTATATATAGTTTAATATATCTATTAACTATATAGATTTATGTTTTACTTTGCACAAGCTGCGTGCTTACAAAATACTCTGATAGTGACATAAGTTCAAGAGTTAGGACTGAGTTACACAAGACCTCCAACACACTTCCTACGGCTAGAGACCGACTGAAACGAAATGAGAGCCGGCGCTCATTTAGGTATCTTCAAAAATGCGCTTCTACTGGGCCTGTCCATTCATTTTATTTTGATCGAAGATGCCAAGTAGTAATGAAATCTTTGAGCAATGCTTATGCGTTGTGCCAGAAACACGCCATTTAGATAAAATAATTGAATGTAACTGCATAATTACAGTCTTGGTATCAAAGACTTGATATTACTTGGTAGCTTAGCTTTACCTAGTCTGTCACTTTACTATACTAATCGGAGAGCACACACTTGCACACAAATCGCATCTAATAATATTAGTATTATTGGGCCTGGAGGCCCATTTTGAAAAATTTGAAAATTAGTTTCGAATTCTGCGCTATTTTAAAGTAACATGATTGTCGATTGCCGCACGCCTCTGTTCCAGCCGTAGAGGGAGAAAGAATCTATGGTTCCATTGGTGCAGAGTATGGGGAAGACATTCATATGAACAAACAGAAACTTTATGTAAAGGAAGTTGGTATGCAGCATTAGATGTGCAGGTCAATTCCACACCTTGGTTTTCTCGGAGTAATACTTTTTATTACAGAAAGTATTACTCTACGATTTGTCGGATGCGTTTCGGCCATTGCCGGTTAAATGCCGTTGCATTAAGGAGTTGCTTATGAATCCCCTAACGTTTTGCCTTTTGTAAAAATTCGTAGTACTGTAGACGAGATTTAATTTAAGTAATATGTACATTCTGTAAATATTAAGACTTTAACTATTGTATTAATTACAACTTTTGTATATTATTAAAACAAAACATATGAACAGGCGGTATGGCCATAAAGGCTTTAGCCTGCCCGATGGGCGCACACTACAGGTATGTACGCTTTTTTTATTTTATTAAAAAAAGCGTATATACCTGTGGTGTTGGTCACGGTGTGGTAGTGTGCCTGTCACATCTGTGGTGCCTGTGGTACATACCTACCAAACAGCACAGACCAAACAGCCTACCTGTGCAGCCTACCAATCAGAATTTAGCATAGACAATAATGTTGTTTTTTTTAAAATTAGATTTGTAGCCCTTGTTGACGCTTGGGCTGCTCCTCCACATTTCTGCAAAGCAAACATTGGAGTGGAGCTGTGGAGTGGAGTTATCTGATAAATTCTTATCTGTATCTGTGGTTTGGTTGGTCAAAAAAAAGAAAATCATTTATTAAAAAAATATTTGAAAAATAAATAAATGTACAATCCAAGTACATTCAATTTTCTATATTTCATAATCTAGATCAAAGAGAATATAAATACTACGGTTCTTTCTGTATTCTGAGATACTACGTATCTAGATTATAATGATTTATCAAATTTAAGCTTAGACCATACACAAATTTATAAAACAGGATTTAATTCGGTCCGTGATATTTCATGAAACAGTTGCTCTAAAATGTTTGAACAAAGCTCGGATGATTTTACTTTGAATGTCTTTACGTTAAACTGCTGGTAAGTTTTAAAAGAATTTGCTTTCGCTACGTTCTTTTTGATTTTTTCGAAGGGTTCACTTTCTCTGAAAGTCGTATGAAAATGATTTCTGTTTTAATCATGTTTATCCTTGGTGAGATTATTTTATTTTTACTTGATTTCGTACTCATAACTCATGGTCCATGAGTAAATAAATTAACACAAAAACTTTGCTTCTAAGTTCGGTAAGGAATTAAGTAAGGATTCAGACTCAAAACTGTACTGTAAACATTAAAATTATTTCAGGGGTATTCCAGTTGTATCCAAAAATCGTAAGGAAAGGTTTGAAGCTATCGCAAGTTATTTGGTGCAAAGTTCACATACAATAGTCTGTCTGCAAGAAGTATGGAGTGAAAAAGACTTTCTATTCCTACGAGACAAACTCAAAGATAAACTACCATATTCACACTATTTTTACAGGTAACTAAAGGTTTATTTACTGGTTACCATAATTATGTGTACAGAATTCATATGAATTGCATTGTCCCTGGTTCCAGGACATTAGAATACAGCATAGTTATCCCCTGTGTGTAGTAAGAACCTGCTAAAAGAGGACGGACTGTTGACAGTATGGCCATTGTGACTGGTGTAGCTAAATTGTAAACTGGTGACGGGCAGCAGCATCACCAGTGCGAGAAGTTACACCCCTGCAAACATCAACCTACATGACCAAAGTGGTGACTATGGGCAAACCCAATAACACAGTTTGCCGTATCTACCCCGGGCTAAGGCTAAGGTCATGGTAATGGCAGGGGAAAATAATGTGAAGAATTACCAGACAACTGTAGGCTACCAAACTCCACTAAATCTGACAACACTAAGACAATTCTGTGGGATTTTAGGGTTTCACTAGGATGACGGTAAGGACGGAATACAACAGAGTTCTTGAAAGTCCTTTAAGTAACTCTGTTACTTAAGGCACTTCAAGAATTGTTTACGAAGTTCCTCTTAATCAGGGGAACTCTGTAAGCATGGCAGAGAATGTGACAGAGAGAGAGAGGGATGTGGCACAGAAGGCATGTTTTTGAACAGCAAAATATTATTCGGAAATGACTGTAACATCTTTATTTAACAAAGTAACTTGTACCATATAGCAAACAACAAATAGAAAAGTGAAATATATATTGATCTTAAAATACAATGATAACAATATAATTAACATGTTAACAACAAAGTAACTTTTGGCATTTTGTTGTAATGAAAAATGTTTCCCCAAACTGGGTCTTGGCCTCCGATACAATAGAACACCATTTGTTCCGGCCGGTCTATCACCAGTTGGCGACTGACTCTACAGCATCTTTCCAGCTCGCCGACGGATGAAACGGCAGCTAATGGGAACTTCAAGATACGTCTTCTTTATCTGTGATTGCAACAAGCAAAAGTCTTAAGCTATTTTGTTTAACTTTTCTATTTGCAGTGGAGTACTTGGCTCTGGGCTTTGTGTGTTCTCCAAGTGGCTGATCCAAGACATATTCTACCACCAATGGCCTCTGAACGGTTACATCCACAAGATACACCACGGCGACTGGTTCGGTGGAAAGGGAGTGGGGTTGTGCAGGATCAGGTGTGGCAAGAGATTGATCAACGTTTACTGCACTCATGTTAGTATTCTTTTCTTACTAGCAGTTACTTAGCAGCAAAGGGTGTGAGATTCTGTAGAAGTTTGTATTCCCCGATAAGTAAAAAAATAGATGACTTCTTCAAATCTTGAGTAAACAGGTTCATTCTAGGCAAGCCATCTAGGTTAGTCTTTGCTTCATCGGGCATTATGCATACAAAAGCAAGGGTATCATAAATTAAAAAAATTGCTTTAGGCAAGTGCCTAACTTAGTATTGCAAGTTTTCTGGCGACTTACTAATTTTCCCTGACATTTTTTCTGGTCTAAAAAGTACCCTAAGTTCATCCTCATGATGGACACTACTACCTTGTAAAATTATTTGTTGTGAAAGGGAAACTAACAAACCTATGTACAATATTTGGTGTTTGATAAAAATACATACATTAAGTCAAATAAATCAAATTTAAGAATCCAATAAAATTACAAATTCTGCCTACTTTATATCAAGGGGATTTACGCTTATCTTTGTGAGTTGCACCTATAATATTTATCTTCAATCTAAATCTTGTTGCCAATAATTATCTTTTGTGTGTTTATGACCAAAATCATGCTACTCTGTTGGTTCTTTTTTAGATTTCTTAGTATCTGGGAACAAAAATAAATATTGACCGAGAAAAGCAAAGTGAGTGTTTTGCGGCAAAACAATGAACTTCTTGCCTTCATCTGTGTTTTTGCAGAATGATAATCTTGGAGTAATCAAGTCTATGATTAGGCAACCTTCGATCGCATCATATATTTCAATCATGTAAATATTGTCTTGGGCGTGCTTGAATCCCGAGCGTAATGAAGGATTCTTGATAAGGAGCCTCACTCCGATATTTCAAGGAGTTGAGTTGGCTCGGGTAGGTGCTGGTAGGGAGAAATGCACAATACACCCGTCAGTGCAGGACTTATCGCCCCCATCTCGAGAATAGTTAGGTTTATATAGAAAGAACATTTATAAAAGTTTCCCGAAAATTTTCAAGTTCAGGAAAAACATAAATAATTTTTCATTTAACTTGTCTTCTTTATTTCAGTTGCATGCAGAATACCATGCAGATGACATCTACCTTGCTCACAGAGTGCTCCAAGCACACTCTACAGCAGAGTTCATCCATTTGACGTCACCACCAGCTGATGTGTCTATATTGGCAGGTGACCTGAACACCGGCCCTGGAAACCTCTCTTATAAGTAAACATATTTATCACATTTACTTAAATTATATTTAAATATCTATATATGTAAAAGAGAAATTCATCTACTAACTCAATCATCACGAAATCACGAAAACTACCTTGACCTACGATAAATTTGTTTAAATTTGGCAAGTAGTTTCCGGGATATAAAGGTCCACTAAGAAAGGATTTTATGAAAGGGCCGAATTAAGGGGGTTAAATGGGGACTGAAAGTTTATATGAAAGTCTATGTGTACAAAGTCGCGGGCAACAGCTAGGCAACTTATATTTATATACAGGGTTACGCATATAGACTGTACTAAGCCGAAAGGTCATTGTTCTCATCATTATGAACAACTTTTACTTTGGGACCAACCAGGAAATCGCGAAAATAAACCAGCTGTTCCATAAATTTTGTAGTGTCATTGTCCATTTTCTATGGATCAGCTGATATCTTTTCGCGATTTCGGTCTTGGTCCCATAACTCCCATAGTAAAAGTTGTTCATAATGATGAGTACATTGACCTTTCGGCTTAGACTACATGCATAAACAGTCTACATGCGTAACCCTGTATATTTAATATAACTTAGTATAAGAATAATTAATAAATATTCGGGACAATTACACACGGTCATCCGACCCCAAACTCGGCTTTCGTTTGACTGCCATCTTGCCTGATGTTAAGCGATGATGCGGTCTACGATGGAGCACGCTTGCCTAGAAGAAACCGATTCATTCGTGATTTGACGACACCCAGATTGTAACTATTGGGAAAAACCCATTCAGGCATTATGTTTAATTTTCACAATAACTATGTCAATTTTACAGAATAATAATGCAACTACCATCTCTCCTGGATCCATTCGACATGGTGTGTGTGGGCAGCAACCCGCTGGTGAAGAAGCAGTCCGGCACATGTGATAACTCCAACAACAGCTACTCGGACCGTCGGCTAGCAAAGACCAGCCCCAACGGGAAGAGGATCGACCATATTCTGTTCAGCGTGAATCCATTGTGGGATGTAAGTTATACTTTTTCTAATGGACTGACGTCAGCATCTACATCACGACCAACATTGACTAAAATACTGTAGTGTGAAACCGATCACTCTACGATATACTATATGAGTAGCTCCGGAACAAAAACCTATATATAAATTTTTCGTAATTTTACAGAAAACACAAAAGAATGATTTATGTAATCGATAAAAAATAAGTGTATATGTAGTCAGGTCCGGCTGCTCATCTTTAGAGCCTTATTAAGTGCATTATTGACGAGATTTGCAATGAGTAACAGACAATGCCAACACAGGTAGGCATTGTTACCCGCAACAGTTCTCAAACTAATGTAGATAACATTGTCCTGTTGTTGTTAAAACACTTAAAACCCATTGCTACCTTTTTAAAGGTTCTGTACCCAAGGGATAAAAACGGGACCCAATTACTAAGCCTACATTGTATGTCTGTCTGTCTGTCTGTCTGTCCTAACTTTAAAATGCTGTATCTTTCGAACCGTAATAGATAGCCAGTTGAAGTTTTTACAGAATATGTAATGTTACGGCGGATTAGCTGAGTCAAACGTTTTTCATATAAATATTAGTTCTGTAGCGCGTCAGTCAACCGAAGTACCCGGTGCATAGCAGACTAGGCTCCTCTGACGTCGGGGTCGCATTGCAGTGATTGAAGAAGCATTGTACTTATATTCGTACGCTTGACCAATGTCAGTATGAGAGGAAATCAAGCCTTAGGTTTTAAGGTCAAAATGAGCAGCGTTACATAATGTCAATAAAAATTACAAAGGAAAATATTTCAAAACGTAATTTTTTTTAAATTAGATCGGCAGTCAGGCATTTTTGTAAGAAATTTGTTGTAGCCTGTTGCACGCATATATACGAAACGTCAGTCATTCAAAATCAGTTAGCAACTGTGATGCGGACAACAAACTTAGAGACCTAACCCAAAAAGGTAAGGTCCAAGTTCTTTGGATTAGTTCGACGCGTTTTCATAAATAAGAGTGTTCAATCAAAGTCCATCATAATGCCTGGCGACAGATTTTCCTTCTTATTTCCGTTCTAATTACTTCTCTTTTCTGTGGTTTCAGCCAAGCGTCATATGTTTCGGCAACCCTCTCGAAGACAGAGTACCCGGCCAACCATTTTCCTATTCTGATCACAACGCAGTCACATTAGAACTCCGTCTGAGGCCCGCGGCGATCAAAAGGCCTGCACTGTCGTTACGACAAATCAGCAAGGACGAAGCATTCGACGAAACCATCACGCAAGCCATCAAAGTGTGTGAAGACGCCTTTACCGACATATCGAAGACGAAAAAGCTATTTCTAATCACAGGCGGTATGTTATTAATGTTACTTATCGGCACGGTAGGGTTCTGGCCCAATTACTTCATATCTAACGTTGTTAAAATTGTTTTAACAGGGTTGAGCTTTTACTGCTTGATTATGGGGTCATTATGGAACAAGATTGAATTGAATAGTCTGAAAGCCGGACTTAACGCGTTACAGAATTTTAATAGGACAAGAAATGAGCTAAAAGCTTATAAGATTGATAAGTTAACGGAATTTTAAAATAACACCGGTAATGAGATTTCATATATCAGTGTGTACTGTGCAATAAATGATAACGAGTGAAGTCAGCAATTAATGATGTTATCATTATTCGCCTGTTTCTGAATGATGCAAGATGTGATGTAAATGTGATAAATTGGGCCAAAATAATTTGCATCATGTATAACTTTTATTTAAAGTTAGACCGTTAATATTTGTGGTAGTATATTCCTAAAAATTTGCAGAATTGTATGAGGCTAAAATATATCATAAAAAAGTACTCTAAAATCCTATATTATAAAATCACTACAATTCTAATGGACTGAATTAATTCTAAATTAATTTATTCTGAATTCTGTTCTACTTCTTTCTATTTTCTGTCTACAGATAAATAGAAACTCTTTTTTACGTACACCAGAAAAAATACAAACAAATATAAAACACTTACGAGCTAGAGCCAAAAGAGGCGGCCTTATCGCTAAAAGCGATCTCTTACAGGCAACCATTGGATGAAAAGAATTTACGTAACAGAATAGATGGAGGATACTAAAACACTTAATGATATCATGAAATAAATACTACTGAGAAAGAGGGTAGATCGTTATGTCTGCACCTAATTTTTTAACTGTTCGACCAACCTGTTCGCTTTCTTCAGTCTTCCCGTGAACGTCTTCACGTGGTGCATAATATGTAACAGCGCCGAAATATCGGGAGCTCATTCCACAACCTTACCACGATAAATATCCCGTAAATAATCATATAACTTTACTAAATGATATATATATATATATATATATATATACACACACACACATTTACATATAATGAAAACGCGATAAGTACATACAACACACATACTTTAAAGCCTTGATGCTCATTTAGCGCTAAACTTATAAATTTTAAGAGCGCACATGTGCTATTTGCCTTAAATAATATATAGTATGTTAAATGGAATTACACCTTTACCTTCACTTTGTATGTAATGTTCTAACTAAACATATTTTATTGAAAGACGTAAATGGCTATAGCCTTCACCTACATTGTACGTACTTACATACTCATATATTTTTGAAGAACAGTTTTTGCGAGTCTTATAAATTTGAGAGCTTCTAATAAGTACACATTCCATGAAAGCTCAATCATTTTGAGTAAATCTAAATGTAAGTAATATAAAAAGGTACATTGACAATAAGGCACATTTAAGAATAAAAAGCATTTATCAGTCCCTTGCCACATACTTTTAATCATTGTTATTATTAAGCATATAATAATTTACTGATAATTAACAATTAAATAATTTTATGTACTTATATGTTATATCAAATAAAGCATATCAAATTCTAAGTGATGTTTTTGTTACGACAACTAATCTAGTACTTAATAAATAAATAAATAAATAAATATTCTGGACATTTTTCACACACGGTCATCTGACCCCAAACTAAGCAAAGCTTGTGATATGGCTGCCAGAGACTGATATACATACATATATAGTTTTAAATACATACTTAAATAGATATTAACAACCAGATATAGAACAAACACAAATGTTCATCACACAAATGTTTGTCCTAGATGGGAATCGAACCCACGCCCCCAAGCTCAGAAGGCAGGTTCACTACCAACTGGACCAACGGGCTATCGAAATTAATATTATCACTGTTCAGCTTAGCATAGACAGTCACACTTTTAAAAACGGTTTCTTTGACAAATCTCTAACGTACTTCCTATTTAACGTTGTATCATAGGCGTCGGTAAGTACCCTTAGTACAAGTTTTGATAGTATTCGAAAACTTTTTTCGTTTTCGTATTGTTCCATACATTGCTGGGCTGAAAGGTATTCGAAAACTTTTTTCGTATTATAGTGAAGCAATCTATACCGCCGATTACTACCGATTTTAGTTGCTCCACGTTTCCGCTGGAGGCGCTTTACTACAATGTATGGAACAACACGTAAACGAAAAAAGTTATCGAGTACTATCAAAACTTGTACTAAGGGTAAAGGAATTAGCATCATTGACAAAGTTCTGTAAGTAAAACATAAATTATTATAGATACTTCATTCCTTATTATACTTAACCGCCACGTCGCCGCCTACTGGCGTCAAATATATTTAGTGCCAACGACGCCTTGAGCCGACACCATTTGACCGTTATTTACAGAAAATATAGTAACAGATTATTTAAACCATATTTTTTATCTATACTAATATTATAAAGAGGAAAGATTTTATTGTTTGTTTGCATTGAATAGGCTCCGAAACTACTGAACCGATTTGCAAAATTCTTTCACTTTTAGGAAGCTACACTATCCCCGGGTGACATAGGCTATATATTTTTTTAAATAGGGATCCTTACTAAAATTGCAATAATGTAACCCAAGCTATAAAAAATAAGACTTTCACCCGTGCGAAGTCGGGGTGCGTTGCAAGTTATATATAAAAATAATGTATCTAATCGAACTGAACAAAATGAAACCTTATTCTTTAGCGTATAATTTCGAATTTGTTTGGGACAACCCTCAGAGCGGTCACCCTTTTGACCCTTATTTACAGGAAATATAGTAACGGATTATTTTAACACTATTTTTTTATTATTATATATTAATAGTTTATCTAATCGAAGTGAATAAAATAAAAGCTTGTTTAACGTATAATTTCGAAATTTGAATTTGTTTTAGAGCATCTGTTAACGCGTAAAAAATGACTTGGCGTACAGAACGCACTTTCGATGCGCGACCCGTGGCTGTCAAAGGCTTAATACGACGTCGTGCGACGTCGAAGCGGTCCGAAGCGTCGGACATAGATTCGTCAAAGTTTTTTTTTTTATATAAACTTCCGCAAAGTAACGCTTGATTTTATCATAGTCAAACTTTTGTTAGGTATACAAATGGTACATACACAGTCTAAAAAGTGCCTTCAAGGCTTTTAGATGATGTTCATCGGTTTTCACCAGTTTAATTGAATTTTCAGCAGCTACAACTCTGCTATGTTCTATCGGGTGTATGTGTATATAAAAATATGAAAACTTTTCATTAACAATTAGGTATGTCCATTTATTTCTAAAACTTAACAATGTTACTTACAAAGTCATGTACAGAAAAAATATCACAAAATATTAACTAACATACTAGAAGTATGTACTTATATCGAAAAAGATATTACAGATCATTAATAATAAACTACGAAAAGAAACAATATTTGTAGTGCACATATACTTTGGTATTATTATAAATACGTTAAAATTGTGAAGGAATGCAGATATACAATAGTAGTGAACTTAGTTCTAAAATAGATTCAGGTATATATTATGTAGATATTTAATATAAATATAATAAAGCAGTAAGTACTCAAAAAATTACTAAATATTTTAAACAGCAACTGCACAAATATGCTAGCCTTAGTGGTTACATATTTGAGCCGTTTGGAGTCATTGGGACTGGCAACACTTTATTTTTCAGAGCAAACTGGTATCTGGGCGCGTTAAGGTTCACGTTCGCGTGATATTCCAACTGAGCGGATTTAATGTTAGTTTGATACCACGTTAGCAGTTTGCTGTAAGGCTCCAAGGCCGGATTTAGGGGAGGGCTATCGAGGCTTCCACAAGAGATTAGGCCTAGGTAAAAAATAATAATCAAATAATATGCAAAAAAGAAAGACAAGTACTTACCTACTGATAAGAGAACACAAATTTTCTTGTATTTGTAAGATATTATTGAAACACTTGAATGTTTTTTTTTTACCTATTTAAAAAATAATTAGGGTCCTCCAGTTCTTTGATGCCCCATGGCCTCCAGACTTCTAAACCCGGCCTTGGTACAGTCTATGGGTACTGAATTTTATATAATAGAGTATAGAAATGTAGTGTTATTTATCTTTTGTTTTGTAATAAACGCACTTGCCCGTTAAACAATAACAGCATGTTACAAAATGTAAAGGCATCTTTTTAGTAAAAATATTTAGTCACCTTTTTAGGTTACAACAAAAAACTTATCATCACAATTATAATACTGTCTTAATATTATTGCCTACACTGAAGCCTGACTCCAGAGGAAGACAGTATGTGATGCACAAGCCGTGAAATGTTCAGTCATAAGTTCATACAAAATCACAACACTCCCAGTTTCTCGTTTTGTTCTAAAATTACAAATAGATTCTATACTTTAGGGTCGGTCGATCGTGAATCGACGTATATTAAAGGTTCGGTTTCGTCGCTCGCCGTGGATGCGATTCCTATAGAACCGTAAGAGGAAGGCCTGACTTGCACAGACGGGGGCTCCACGGTCAAGTTGGGGGCTGAACTAGAAGGCACGGGCACTTCGCTGTCGACCAATCGTGAGCTTTCGTCGTAGCCTCGCGCCATGTGATACATAGACTTGCCTCGGAGTCGGCGGCTGAATGAGCTTCCTGTAATGCAACAAATGAGGATTTTTTTTATCATGTACTTGTACAATTTTGGAGGTTTGTTCTGGGGTTTTATTTATTTATTTGATGATAGGCGACCAGCGTTTTGGAAAAACTCGAGTCACACAGCGGGCAATGGTGAGAGCTATGCTCGGAGTTTCTTTGCGCGATAAGATCCGAAACGTGGATATTCGTCAAAGAACCAGAGTCACCGACATAGCTGTTAAAATTTGCAAGCTGAAGTGGAAATGGGCAGGCCACATCGCTCGAAGAACCGATAACCGATGGGGAAGAAAGGTTCTTGAGTGGAAACCACGAACTGGAAGTTGCAGCGTAGATAGGGCTCCCACTAGATGGACCGACGACATTGTGAGAGTCGCGGGTATCCAGTGGATGCAGATTGGCAGGCTTTCGTTCAGTGTGGAGGTTAAAAGGGAGGCCTATTTTCAGCAGTAGACGTCTTCTGGCCGATGATGAGGCGACCAGCGTAGGCTGATATGCCTGTATCAGTCAGTATCAAAATTTGGAATTTATCTGTTAAGATTATCTTTCCCATTATGTCCTTGACTATCAGCATTAATGCTGAGACGGACCCATTCGACACTGATTGTATCCTTTAGATATAAGTTTTTGTAAAGGTGTCGAATAAAATTTATTTTCTTTCTTTCTTTCTTTCCCATTCTTATACATCTGTCCAATTTGTTTTTAAACGCAATTATTGATTTCGATGTGACCACTTTCTCAGGCAATCTGTTTCAATTGAAAACGACTTTGTTGGTGAAGGAAGATGAGCTACCTTCCGCGGTGTTTCCGAGAAGCTACAACATGGGGTTTTTCAAAAGGAGAGTTAATAGTCCTTAAGGGTCGGCAACGTATTTGTGATGCCTCTGGTGTTACAAGTATCTATAGGCGACGGTGACTGCTTACCATCAAGCGGCGCGTCTGCTTGTTTGTTTAAACAGAAACTGTGGTGTGCAGTGTTGGTCTGTGATGGTACAGGCCAGGGCCACAGTAGTAAGCTCTGGTAAGTCGATGGTTGTTAACTTACCGACAACGCCGAGATGTTCCGATATGTCTCTCTTCACGTCAGACACGTCCCACATGGCGAGGAATGATCCCAGACAGGAGCGCGACGGGTTCAGCGGAGAGACATATTCCTTGTAAGAGAAGCTGTAGTGGTGCGCTAGGGCTGCTAGAAACATCTCTATGCAGATCAGGAAATCCTGCAAGCGAGCAAGGGCTATAGCTTAGAAGAATTAATCTAAGGGCTATAATAATATTGCTAAAAAAGAACTTAGAATTATTAAGATACTAGCGGCCCGCCCCGGCTTCGCACGGGTATAGATATATAGCCTATGTCACCTGGGGATAGTGTAGATTACCAACAGTGAAATAATTTTTCAAATCGGTTCAGTAGTTTCGGAGCCTATTCAATGCAAACAAACAATCAAATCTTTCCTCTTTATAATATTATTATTATAGTATAGATTATTTAGAAAGACGCCAAGTTATAAGACAATGTAGAATTTTTTAGATTAAGGTGGAATGTTTCGCCATTAGCGGGAAATTTAAATTTAAACAGATTTTTTTTGTTCATGTATCTAAGCCAGGTAATTATTGTAAATGATCACGGTGTTTGCGAAAATCGATGATTATTCTTTACTTTATGTAAAGTTATTTATCAGTTACGCACCTTATGTCTAACTTTTGTCAATAAACCGTCAATAAAACGAACGCCTACATCACTTAAGAGACTTCGAAAGCCAGCTTGCGAGAGCTTGACGAAAGTTTTGTCACCTAGAATTTTTCGGTGTAAACTTTCGTTGATTAACTAACAATGACTTTTTTGGCGTATCACTCAGTTGTTGAACGACGATAGTTTTTTCACACGGTCACACGTGTGGTCAGTTACGCAAACTCGAAATTTGATCAATGATTCGTTTTTTTAATTCATACTTATTACTGAAAGAATCCAACTCGGATGGGAAGTCGTTTTGGAAAGATGAATGAAATCGGTAAAGTGTTCTCAAGTTATGGCGTGACCAAGGTAAATAGGAATTCATTTAATCCACCGTAACATTACATATATACTACTGTGAAAAATTCAACTAGGTATCTATTATGTTTCGAAAGATACAGCCGTTAAAAGGTAGTACGGAAATACAGACAGAAAGACAGCGTAGGCTTAGTAATACGGTCCCGTTTACACTATTTAGGTAAGGAATCGTAAAAACTAGAATGACTTCTTTTCAAAGTCAGGTAGGTAAACTATGCAGATGTACTTAATGGGCATTTATTTATATACTACACAAAAAATGTTCTCAAGGCATTGATTTACAAACACGTGGATGTTGGGTTGGGTCTAGTATAAAATTTAGTGTTCAGAGTTCATCTGTGTGTATAACAGTTTAGATACAATTTAGAAATACTGACAGACTAATTTAAATCATATTCATATTGAAATCATTTAATATTATAATAATATTAAATGTGTAATAATTATTTAATTATGTCTATGATAGAACTTGAAATAACAATATATAATATTTAAATCACATGTTGTTATAACAATGGTTGACTTAGCTTGCGACAAATGTAGCTTAAATGCATAGATTATACTTTAAACTTGGGCACATTAAAGCATATAATTATGTGCTCTGACAGTGCCTTATTTTGTGCAGCATATTTTTGAGCGCTTATTTGATATCTATAGTTTTAAATGTCTTGATCTCAAGGCCAGTTTTATAAATAGACATTGACTACATAAAACCTGAATAACTTCCAGTTCTATTGTATAAATTAACTATACGATTTCTTAATTTAACGAATGACATTCCATTCGTTTATCTATCCAATTGGTATAGGAGTATTATGAGATAAGAAATCATCTGCTACTGGCTGCATGGGCATGCATCGATTTACTATCAGCTGACTTGCAGGAACTATCACTCGCCTGAATAATAAAATAAAAAATAAAAAAAACTGGCCATTACCGTATGAGACACGCATATGGTAGAATTCCGAGGCATATAATTGTAGTCATATTAAAAGTTCTGAAATTGATGGTTATACAATTTTTTTTAACTAAAAATGCTCTGTCGACTTAGACACATTTCTGAGATGTATAAAAATCAATGCGTGTATGTATGAGTGTATGTTCCCTATGTATTTAGAAACGGCTGGACCGATTTTGACTAAACTTTCACTGGCAGATAGCTGATGTTATAAGTAGTAATCCGCGCGGGTGAAACTGCGGAGCGCAGCTAGCAGCATTTATTTTTTATTTGATAATAGGCTTGCGTTTGACCCCCAACTTGCCTGATGTAAAGCGATGGTGCGGTTTACGGTGGAACACGCTTGCCTAGAAGAAACCGATTCACTCGTGATTTGAAGACACCCAGATTGTAACTATCGGGGAACACCCATTCAGACAGCGCATTCCACAGACTAGCAGTTCGCATAATGAAAGTGGAATCAAAGCGCTTCGTACGGGTTATCGTAATATCAACCATAACGCGGTGTCGATTTGGTTTAGTCGAAAAGAAAACTACTTGAGAAACATTCTTTGTTGAGATCTTTTTACGAAGAGGTAAATGACCTTTTAGCCTTTTACTAAGGGACTAAACTTAAAAATGCAAAAAAATCCTTAATTTATTTTCGCTGCCGAAATATGTCATACACACTTACACACTAATTAACGAAATGCAGCTAAACAGATAAATATAAAATATTCGGGACATTTTTTCACACACGGTCATCTGACCCCAAACTAAGCAAAGCTTGTGATATGGCTGCCAGAGACTGATATACATACATATATAGTTTTAAATACATACTTAAATAGATATAAACAACCAGATATAGAACAAACACAAATGTTCATCACATAAATGTTTGCCCTAGGCGGGAATCGAACCCGCGCCCCCAAGCTCAGAAGGCAGATTCACTACCAACTGTACCAACGGGCTATCTAGATATTTTGTTTCGCGATTTCAGGATTAGTCTCTTTTAGTAAAAGTTGTCAATAATAAGTACAATGACCTCCTTTCGGCTTAGTACCACCGGTCTGGGTAGTAAAAAAATGTTTACCTGAAGTTATATGATTATTTACGGGATATTTACCGTGGTAAGGTTGTGGAATGTCATATAACTTCAGTGAACAACCGTGATAGTTTAAAACAGTGTTTACCTGAAGTTTGGAAGACATGATTTTGACTTTATCCTTGTCAGATATATCGAAAATCGTAGATATGACGCCGCTGTACACGAGTATGTTGATGATAACGCCTTGGCTGTAAACATAACATATCAATTGTAAGACATACATAATACAAGATGTTAGTATGATATTATTTTCGCCCGTCGGGCAGGCCAAAGCCTTTAACGGCCTGTTATACCAAATTTGTCGGTTTTAAATCAATATTATTCACTTAAATTACAATATTTGAGCTGAAACAAAATACATGTCACAGATGCATCTGTGTTTGAGTTTATTCATTGGTTCAAAATTTGATAGAATAAAATTTTAATGAAGATGATATTTTAACCGGCAATGACCGAAACACTTCCGACAAATCGTAGATTAAATATTAATATGACTAACAAATTAGCTTTATACAGGGTTATAAGCTTGGGGGTGTACTTAGCCGAAAGCAAGTCAATGCAGTACTACGAATTACGAATGAACGGACGTATGAACTACTGAGAGACAGACCATGAAATCGTGAAAAAAATATCAGCTGTTCCATATGAAAACGTGACGAAATATATGGAACATCTGCTTTTTTGTCGCGATTTCAAGGTCGGTCCCATAGTCAACTTTGATCATAACAATGACAGCAATAGCCTCCTTTCGGCTAAGTACGGTGTTTAGTTTTTACTTTATGACTTTATTATTATTTCTTAGATAATCCGCTGTAACATTACATATTCTGTGAAAATTTCAACTGGCTATTTATTATGGTTCGAAAGATTCAGCCGTTAAAAGGTAGGACAGACAGTGTAAACTTAGTAATAGGGTTCCGTTTACACCATTTTACTACGGTACCCTAAAAATAATTATTAAAATCGGTTTATAATAAATTTTGGGTGTTTTTTGATAGCCCCTTGGTCCAGTTGGTAGTGAACCTAACTTCTGCGCTTGGGGGAGTGGGTTCGACTCCCACCTAGGACAAACATTTATGTGATGAAATTGTGTTTGTTCTATATCTGGTTTGTAATATATATTTATTTTATTTTTGTTATTTTTTGTTTTTGTTTTATATATATTTAAGTATGTATTTAAAACTATATATGTAAGTATATCAGTCTCTGGCAGCCATATCACAAGCTTTGCTTAGTTTGGGGTCAGATGACATTTTTGTGCCAAAAATGTCCCGAATGTCTGGAATTGCTATACTGGTTCTGCACTAAGTAGCTTTCACAAGCGATACTGACATCATTGTCCACATGAAAAACAACAAATAAAACGAAAAGTCAATACTTACAAAAACGAAAAGAACACAACAGCCTTTATACAAAGGAACTTTCCGATAGGGTGCATTGGTTTAAGCTCCGCTTTGTTTGCTCTATAAAAGAGCACAAGGCAGTACATCGCCACAAACTGTGAGAAGTTGTTCACTGCTATGATGTAAGGGAAGGCCACATTGGGACTGAAGTCACTCTCTCCGTACACTCCACTGAGTTCACATATCATGGAGATGACGGTAGTGATTGGTCTCACCAGCGTATATTGTAGGATTCCATGCTTGCAGTTGTGGACAAACTCTCTGGAAAAAAAATATAAATTTGATTTGTGCACAGCACATGGGAGTTATAATTACATAGAAAGAAATTGACTGGAGTGAAAATGTAAATTGTAAGCTAATAATAGGAAAAAAATATTTTCTGTGAATATTAAATTAGTACACATAATTCAAAGAAAGGACTCGTTTATGGAGATGTGAGGAGTCATCGAGCTGTAATCCGCTTTTGCGTAAATAGCATCATACACGACCATATATTTGAATTAACAGCATGACGCATCATGCACTGCTTCGTGTCTCTGTACCCCCAGTACATGGTATAATTTGATTTTTACTTTACTTAATTATATTTATAGACTTATTCACTTTGTCAATACATAATATTAATATTAAACAATTAATACGTCACAAACTACTCAATTCTAATTACAAAAAACCAAACTAAATAAATTAGTCTAATCAAACAGCCCACCCCGGATCGTTCCCGGTGCAAAAGTGCCCATAACACTGGCAGCATTCCTACGCTGAATGGCAATGGCCAATCTTTGCACCAGGAACGAGCCAGTGCGGGAGTCGCCACCGTTATTTCGTATTCTGCGGCCAACTTCTGCGATCAAGCTCTTGGCCTCAGTGCCCCAACTGCCCATAGTTTCCACGGCAATGGGTACAAAGTAATACTGTGGCTCCATTGCCGCGTACGTCTACTAATTCGTTGTTTCTTTTTATCGTGTCAATGAAGTGATGGATTAATTGAGTGATTAACTCTTTATTGTTCAGTTCACACCATAAAATTTAAAAACAACAAAAAATTATAAAAAGTCTAGAAAACTAGTTTAACAACTGGCGGCCTTATTTGCTAAAAAGCGATCTCTTCCAGCCCTTCCAGGCAATCTTAGGATGGAAAGGAAGTGTTGTTTTATCATGTGACCGTGCGGCTATTGTATTTGGTCGAAATAACAAGAGGTACCTATTTTACGGTAGACATGAAATATATGTTCAAATTGCGAAGTTTTAAAAGTTACCCATGCACATACTTGATACAGATTAATACAGAATAAACATCACAAGTTCAGTGTTTTACATATTTTTGAAATCATATAACATAGATGATGAGTCACATACTAAAACAGTTTGTAAACAGTTATCAACATGAGAGTAATAAGAAAACCCAAGATCAGAACTATTCAGCATGCATGACTATGAATTTCCTTACCTTCCCATCTCCCATGGAGTCAAACAGCACAGCGGAAATATATGATAAACCTGCGGCTTCGTCTCCAACACCGCTTCAAGATCATGCTCTTCATTCAGGTAGTTCAACAAGAACTTCATGAAGTTGTATATAACGTACGCTTCGTAGCATTCCCTCAAAGAGTCTACGTAGATAGACTGCTCGGGAAACTCTAGGCCTATCCATGCGTTCAGTGCGTAAATAGGCACCATCCACAGAATTCTGAAAGTAATAATGAATATAAAATAAATAATAATATGTAATAATAATAAATGTAAAATAATAATATGAAATAATATAATAGTATAATTTTGTATTTATAAATAATTTAAGTTAGATTTATATTTATTGTAATTTGTTATTTTGTATATTACCTTGTAAAACTTTGGTATTTCTATTTATTTCTTTTTGTCTTTTATAAGGTGTTTTTGATGCACGCCTACCTACCATTTGTTCCAACCTGGTGGATGACTGGTAGAAAATGCTTAGCATTAAGTACTCCAATTGTACATATCTACTTAATTTGTAAGTGTGCAATAAAATATTAAATAAAATAAACTTTTTAAAACAAGTTTTCAGGCGTCCGCCATATTGATTTAGTGTGACGTCATTTTTGTTTTTCGTATTCTTCTCAGCAAACCCTTTTATTTGATACACATTATCATGGGAGTGCATAGAAAATAACTGGTCCTCCATCTTTAGGAGTCCGCTATTTGGATTTAGAATGTCGTCGCTTAGCTTACCATGCATCGTCATCCAAACTAGATGTGTATGCAAAATTTCAGCTCAATCGACTGGGGATGACTGTATAAAATTAAATTGCAAGATTTGATCCATACTAACGGGCAAGTCAAATCATAGCTTGTAAAAAACTGGGTGGGTATTATCCCTACACTACTATATTTTGTTGCGTGGGAATATCCCTCTCTTCTGCTTTAGAGCACACCAATATCCAAATGACGACGCACAAATAACTGTAACCCTTTACGTTGCAGAGGACTACTTCTTTGGTTACGAATTTTGAAGCTCTTTTTCAACCCTCCCTTTTCGCTCAATGATGTAGACGCACAATGGCGTATGTGCATTAATAAGAAACGTCCAGTGGTAAATTTTCAGAATATATACAACACTTGGTGATACAACTCTTGACGAGTTACAGGATATGTTAAACATTATGGCGACAACAAAAGTGTTTCATCGCTAACTCTGGCGGGACCTTAGTATAGAAGGGTTTTTAATAACCTTTTTACACAAAAAAAAAACACTCACTCATAGCTCATGCTACTAGGATGCACTGTATCAGGGATGCCTGGGAGCACAAACACAATTATGGACAAATAACACCCAGACCTCCGGGTCTGGGTGTTATTTGCAGATATTTAAATTCATCATTCAAACATCAGCTAATATATTTATTACCTCATAAAAAAGCTGATCATAAATAGAGCCCACCAACGCGAACAAAATTAAATTTGTTAAGTTAAGTAAATAAGTTATAAGTATTTTAATTGCATGCTAGACAGATAGCGCACTATACTGAGTTATGACGTCACGCCTCAGGCGCGCCATACAAATGCTATACTAACACACGCTTTGCGAGAAAGGGACACAGTATTCCTTCTCTATCCCCACCTAAAACTTTAAACGCAATTCTTATTAAATCTATTATTCTTATTGATCGGCCAATTTAATTTATTTTTTCAGTTTAAGTAATGTATTTAGTTATATTCAGCGCTAAGCCTGTTATTTGTTATAAATCAAATATTAGGACATATGCCCAGTAACACAGAATTCAAACAATCGAGAAACAAATTATTAGTATCCAAAGATACCTTGTACTACAACTACTACACCAGTTTTGAAGATGAACTTCCGCAAAGTAACGCCTAATTCACACAACTATTCTTTATATTGTGACCTTGAATAAATTATAACCTTAGATCATTGTACGTTATTATAAAAACATCAATTTATACCTGTAGTAGATAGTCGAAGGTCAGTGACCAATATTTCTCAATAAAAGTAGTAAAATGTGCTGAAATTTTTATTCGAGTATTTTTCCAACAGCTTATGCTCCCGCAAATTATACATTCTAGGGTACTATATTAAATTAATTAGCCAGAGTGCATACCTGGTAGAAGAGCAGTATCTATAAAAGTTTCTATACTTCGGCTGTCTCTTCACACAAAGTACTTAACAACTAATTTAATTAAATAACTAGGCATATCATACCTGATTATGTGTTTCTGAAGAAAAGGTTTCGTGTAATGCACTACGTGTTGTGTGATCTGCCATATAGAGATCGGCAGGGCGAGCAGCACGAAGCCACCTCCAACGAGAGCCCCTTGATCAGCCTTGTTAAACCCATTGTTTATGGAATGAGCTATTAAAATTGGCACTAACACTATAATCAGTATAACGTAAAGTGCTATTAAGAGAGGCCTTATCCAGAGCCTCCATTGGCTGAAGAACCTCTTAGCTGAATCAGAACACATATTTTTTACAATAGAGACGAGCGTTTTCTATCTTATGCACATGACATTAGTTAGTTTGATACACCGGTCTTCCTAACTCATACCACACCACTGTTTGTCAAAAGAAGTCTTATTTTATTATATTCTGAGGACGATACGAATATAATAATCTACCTAGCTAAAATAAATTGTAATTTCGTCACAAAATTGTTTACTCCTTTCATGGCCACAGATTGTATTTTTTTTGGCGACTTTGGCCATGCTGTGGTAATTTAGAACATTAGTGGCGGAACGCTCTAAGGCTGCTGACATCCATCCGCGCCTAACCAAAGAGATGAAAGAGAATGTAACTCGACGCTACGCCTAACTAAACTAATTAAAACAACATAACGTACTGTGTCAATATCCTCTGGTATAAGTGTTCTGTGGTCAATATCATCCATCAAAAATGTTTCAAAATAAAAAACATAACGTCAACAATAATTATTCTTTGAACATTATTAATAATTAATTTATCATTTCTTCGATAAATTTCACGGTAATATCTCTAATTTTATCAGTAGAGTGATTCAAAGTTTCTGTGTACCTATTTTAGTGTTAATTTGAACGCATGTGCCACCGTTTCAATTTAGCTACCTTCGAACTGAGATTTCATATTTTACTACGTATCGTTGCCCCCCCAAATATTTCATACTATACTACGTGCCCCCGAACTGTGAACCCTTAATATATTTGTGCTAAGCTTTGTTCAAATTTCGGAGAAAAAACTCGTTGTGCAGTTATCTAGGCCACGTAGTACAGCTTGAGTAAAGCCCGTTGCAGACCTTGCGAAGTACAGGTGGCAAGTACAAGTAGCAAGTACCTACTAGATACTAGTAGTTAGTAGATACTTGCTACTTGTACTTCTCATGGTCTGCAATGGCATAATACTTAGGTGATAATTTGAATTTAGTTTAGGAATCGTGGTAATTTCTGGTAATAACTGTGATGATTACTTGTTTTGCAGTTGTTTGAACACTTTGAACTGATACAGGACTCACTACCTATATTATTATCACTGTATTGCAAGATGTCATTCAAGTTGCTGGTTGCAACGTGAGCGATGGAAAAGGTAATTTCATATTAAAACTGTTAACATATTCGTCTCCTACAACGAAAGAAAATGTAAACACAATGGTACCGTATTACTAATGACCATTACCCAATGAATAGACTTTTTGAATTAGCAATCCAAGGTATTTATTACTATAATATAATTACGATTTACCCTTAGTCTCAGATATGATAGTTTTCGAACACTTTTTTCGTTTAAGTTTATTTATTTAAGTTTAAGTTTATTTATTTCATTGATACAAAAGCCACTAAATTTAATACTTAAAAATACTAAGCTAGCTACTTATTATTTTCATTATAGTACTTAGGTATATACACAATATTTGGCTTAAGATAACATGTAGGTTGGTCCACAGAACCTACACTAAGCAAAGCTTGTGTTGTAGGTATCTGTATACCTTCAGAGAACAATTTAGCGCAATAAAAATAAACAAAGTTAACTATTGTAATGTTAGTAGTAATAAAATGTGTATGTGTGTGTAACAATACGAAAACGAAAAAAGTTTTCGAATACTATCAAAACTTGTACTAAGGGTAGAACAGAGTAGATACTTTTAAAGGTTTCGTACGGCGTACCGTACCCAAAGGGTGAAAACGGAACTCTATTACTAAGCTTACGCTATGTCTGTCAGTCCGTCCTACCTCTTAACGCTGGTCGGTTTTTTATGTTATTTCCCAAAAGCAAAGAAGTTTAAACCACTGCTGGAACACAGGCCTTCTCTCAGAGAAAGGATGGGCCCTAATTCATCATCATCATCAAACTTGCTTGGGAACTCAAAACTCTTGCTGCAAAATCTCGGAAACTGTCGATCCTGGACTAGCAGTTTCTTTGCAAAAGTGATAGATCTCGTCGAGATCTTCATTTCAGATGACAACTGTCAAACTTGCTTGGGCGATATCTTGGAAACCGTCGATCCTGGACTAGCAGTTCCTTCGCAAAAGTGATAGATCTCGTCGAGATCTTCATTTCGGATGACAGCTGTCAAACTTGCTTAGGTGATATCTCGGAAACCGTCGATCCTGGACTAGCAGTTCCTTCGCAAAAGTGATAGATCTCGTCGAGATCTTCATTTCGGATGACAGCTGTCAAACTTGCTTGGGCGATATCTTGGAAACCGTCGATCCTGGACTAGCAGTTCCTTCGCAAAAGTGATAGATCTCGTCGAGATCTTCATTTCGGATGACAGCTGTCAAACTTGCTTGGGCGATATCTCGGAAACCGTCGATCCTGGACTAGCAGTTCCTTCGCAAAAGTGATAGATCTCGTCGAGATCTTCATTTCGGATGACAGCTGTCAAACTTGCTTAGGTGATATCTCGGAAACCGTCGATCCTGGACTAGCAGTTCCTTCGCAAAAGTGATAGATCTCGTCGAGATCTTCATTTCGGATGACAGCTGTCAAACTTGCTTAGGTGATATCTCGGAAACTGTCGATCCTGGACTAGCAGTTTCTTTGCAAAAGTGATAGATCTCGTCGAGATCTTCATTTCAGATGACAACTGTCAAACTTGCTTGGGCGATATCTTGGAAACCGTCGATCCTGGACTAGCAGTTCCTTCGCAAAAGTGATAGATCTCGTCGAGATCTTCATTTCGGATGACAGCTGTCAAACTTGCTTAGGTGATATCTCGGAAACCGTCGATCCTGGACTAGCAGTTCCTTCGCAAAAGTGATAGATCTCGTCGAGATCTTCATTTCGGATGACAGCTGTCAAACTTGCTTAGGTGATATCTCGGAAACTGTCGATCCTGGACTAGCAGTTTCTTCGCAAAAGTGATAGATCTCGTCGAGATCTTCATTTCGGATGACAGCTGTCAAACTTGCTTGGGCGATATCTCGGAAACCGTCGATCCTGGACTAGCAGTTCCTTAGCAAAAGTGATAGATCTCGTCGAGATCTTCATTTCGGATGACAGCTGTCAAACTTGCTTAGGTGATATCTCGGAAACTGTCGATCCTGGACTAGCAGTTTCTTTGCAAAAGTGATAGATCTCGTCGAGATCTTCATTTCAGATGACAACTGTCAAACTTGCTGAGGTGATATCTCCGAAACTGTCAATCCTGGACTAGCAGTTTCTATGCAAAAGTGATAGATCTCGTCGAGATCTCAATTTTGGATGACAGCTGTCAAACTTGCTTGGGTGATATCTTGGAAACCGTCGATCCTGGACTAGCAGTTTCTTCGCAAAAGTGATAGATCTCGTCGAGATCTTAATTTCGGGTGACAGCTGTCAAACTTGCTTGGGCGATATCTCGGAAACCGTCGATCCTGGACTAGCAGTTCCTTAGCAAAAGTGATAGATCTCGTCGAGATCTTCATTTCGGATGACAGCTGTCTATAATAGGTAGAGACTCTGGCAAAGCTATAGTAATATTTTTGTGTTTCAGGCATGCAATCTCAACCAAACGCAGGACATACAAATGTAAATGATACAAGTGCTGCAATGGTTCCTAATGAAGGTGGTGTAACATCGGATACACAAGAAGAAAAAGATTTTTAAGAAGATTTTCGAGATTGGTTTGTGTTTGCAATCTCAAAATTATGAGATTTATAGAAAACAATGTTGCTTGATTTTTGAAGTTACCAAAAGAATGTGAAGAAACTGCACATCTTTTGATGTTCTTCGATAAATTATTTGATTCGGTGAATGGATCTTACAGTGAAATTCAGGGAAGACATTTTTACTTGCTGCAGTAACGCCGAAATCACCACATCAGAAATTTTGGAGTGAAGCTCTTCCAGTTTTAAGATCGTTACGATATTTAAATGACGGGAGGGAAAAGGTTGTTCGGTCCATAACAAGCTGGATTAAGACTAAAGAAGGATTCCAAATGCTTGTAAATTCTTTACACAAAAATCAACTTAACTATATTGTTAATAAATTTCAACCACAGGATGACAGGACCCATTAGAAAATATGTTTGGCTCCATATGGTCACTGAGCATATGCAATAGAATGCCTGGTGCATTTGTTTTTGAAAGCAAATATAAATCACTTTTAATAAATAATTTATCAATGAACCATTCACAAGGAGCGAATTGTGAAAAAGATACTTCAGCCGGCTTACAAACAATACGCGATTATTTTGATATTTGGGCTCCAAATCAAATGAAAAAGAAAATATCGAAATTGATGAGGAAGAGTTTATAATGAGGATCAGTAATCATCATCAGCCGGAAGACGTCCACTGCTGAACATAGGCCTCCCCCTTTAACCTCCACATTGAACGACAGCCCGCCTTTTGCATCCACTGGATACCCGTGACTCTCACAATATCGTCGGTCCATCTAGTGAGAGGCCTCCCTACGCTGCGTCTTCCGGTTCGTGGTCTCCACTCCAGAACCTTTCTTCCCCATCGGTTATCGGTTCTGCGATGGGCGATGGCAATGGCAATGCGATGGCAATGGGCGATGTGGCCCGCCCATTGCAACTTCAAATTGCAAATTTTAGCAGCTGTCGGTGACTCTGGTTCTTTGGCGAATATCCACGTTTCGGATCTTATCGCGCAAAGAAACTCCGAGCATAGCTTTCTCCATTGCCCGCTGTGTGACTCTGAGCTTTTCCAAAAGGCCAACAGTTAAAGACCACGTCTCAGTACCATATTAGTAAAGTAGTAGCAAATTCAATAGAACTAGTACTCACTTTATTTTTCATGACATATCTTTTTGAATTATCCAAATTGGACCATTACTTACGAAGATATTAAGTAATAAACATTATGCCGTTCCTGCCGCTAAAAGAAATGTACGTGGGTGCGTATGACGTCACTGGGACGGTCGCCGCCAGCTACCCGTTGGCCGCTAAAAGGCGCGCAGTGTTTTGGGTGGTTAATTGTGACTTTGATGCAAATTAAGTGACCGATTTGTGTCTAATTCATCTTTTTAACTATGTACAAATATTGTATTGAGCCAAAATGTACAAACACCTCTTTTAAAACGCCAGAATGTAAAAGTAGGTTGCAACTTATTTCCATATCAACTAAATAATGGGAAGGTATAGTTATGTAGGTACTAACATCGAAATGATCTACACATCGAAATGATCTACACAGCCATGTCTAGTAGCTTGGGTAGAGGGTGGAGTCATAGTAAAAATAATAGTAAGTTGACTCGAGGCCCGTAGGAGATTTAAATATCTACTCATGTCCGAACACGCAGGGTTGTCCGTGTCTCTGAGTTTTATAGGTACCTATGTATATTATAATGAAACAATAACACGTAGATACGGATATACGGATTTTACGATTGTAAATAATAAGGTACATACTCCTAAAATAAATCAATGTTTGTAGCGGGTGGCTATCTACGACCCGGTAAAAGTATAATTTTATTCTTCTACAAATATCGGTCTCGGCTATCTCCATTACTCTGATTATATTATGTCAATAATATTGTAAGTATATTTTTTAAATATACAACTGAGTGCGAGACGAGTAAGGTATGATATGTTAATAAACCTGATGGTAAGTGTCACGCCTATCCATATAGTAGTCAATATCTGTAACCGTGTATAATGACCTTTTATCTGCTTAGTACAGTTAATATGCGATAACCTGTATTATGACCTTCTTTCGGCGTAGTACAGTCTATTATGCATAACACTGAATAGTTACCTCCTTTCGGCGTAGTACAATCTATATCCATAGCCCTGTATAAGACCTCCTTTCAGCTTAGTACAGTCTATATGCGTAACCGTGTATAAAGACCTCTTTTAGGCGTAGCACAGTCCATATTCGTAACCCTGTATAATGACCTCCTTTCAGCTTAGTACAGTCTATACTAAATGCGTAACCCTGTATATAATAATGATCTCCTATCGGCTTAGAACAATCTATATGCTTAACCGTGTTTAATGACCTCCTTTCAGTATAGGACAGTCTATATGCGTAACCTTGTGTAATGACATATTTTTTTTGCTTAGTTCAGTCTATATGCGTAACCCACATCCTTCCGGCTTAGTACAATCTATATGAGTAACCCTGTATAATGACTTCCTTTCAGCTTATTACAGTCTATATGCGTAACCCTGTATAAGACCTCCTTTCGGCGTAGTACAGTCGGTCTATTCCACTTTGATCCCTGACTGAAAATACCATTGTACCCCAGACATTTGTATTTGTGTGCGTGCTGCGGTGCGTGCGTACAGGCATGCGCACATACAAGCCGCACGATGTATCTTTCTTCGAAGATAACTTACTATTATATTTTTACTACGGTGGAGTTTTATCATCTCTTTTTACAAAGGAGTACCATATTTTACGAAGTAGTAAAAAAATTAGTTTTTCTGGCGTTTTAATAGAGGTGTTTGTACATTTCGGCACTATACAATATTTGTACATAGTTAAAAGATCAATTAGACACAAATCGGGCACTTAATTTGTATCGAAAATCACAATTATCCACCCAAAACACTGCGCGCCTTATAGCTGCCAACGGGTAACTGGCGACGAACGTCCCAGTGACGTCACAAGCTATCACACCGGCCGACCAGTGAATTTCGCTAGTAATTTGGTCATAACTTCGTTATTTTTTGTCGTAAAACAATATTTTGCACTGCATGTTAAGGATTTCTTAGCTCTATAAATCTGCATTCTTAACTAAAAGCGTTACTGATCCTCATTGATCCCATCAACACTCAATCAATGATGATGAACGCATCCACTAGTGATGTAGAAAATTGTGCAGCTGTTGGTTATTGCAGTGGATGGATGGTCAGAAAGGAAAAAATAATATTTAGTTAACCACTGTAAAACCTGCAATAAAGACCTCGAAAACCATGAGGAAACTACCATTCGTGGTCTCCACTCAAGAACCTTTCTTCCGGTTTATCGGTTCTTCGAGCGAAATGGAACATAATATAATACATAATATTACCTATGATTTTAGACAAACACAGTAAAATTTTTTAAATCGCAGAATACATACAATTGATAATATCTATAAATGTAGATTTAAACTTTTTAAAGTCTAAATTGCACAAACAACGCCTGCAGAGTTTTTTAATATCGATTGGTGCAAACTAATCTTAAACATATTGTCAGGAAAATCACAGCCAAGCGATGAGACGGAGATTGTTAAAGCTGCTTTTGATTATTATACAAAACATAAAACAAAAAACTTTACGTAATCAGGTGTTTTTTTTTATATTAAGATTTAGCATAGTATAATGTTTAATTAAAACCAATGCATTTTTAACATATTTTTGTATTAGCTCTAATGTAAAAACGGTAATACGTACAAGCGTCAAACTTGGCATCATTATAGTACACACTCCAAAGTATAAAAACAAACAATAATAAATGACCAAGTGCGAGTCAGTGACAAATTTCTGTTTATTTCTTCAAGATATAATTGTGTTACATTATAGCGTATTCATTTGATAATTTTATTTATGAGTTGTATAAAACTGTACAGCCGTTTAATAAAATATTTTATTAAAGCTCGCAAAAAAGCTTATTATTTCTGAAGTAGACGGAGCGCTGCAGCCAAACTTATGCTTAGCGGACTTAATTTTTACAGTAGGTAAGATGTTTTTTCTACTATGGAAAATGATTGTAGTTTTTTACGGAATGTATGGGATTGGTCACGTGAATTTTTCACCAGTTGTGTAAATCTCATACATTTTGTATAAAACTACAAGCGTTTTCTGTAGTAGAATAGAATTAATACAACCTGCTATTCATCTGTAGGTTAAATGTAGTACCGTTAGTGGCGGATAGATGGAGGCACATATAATTGATTTCAAATATGGCTGAGTTGCCAGTCTATCTCCGTATATATATAGTAGTCTTTGACTTTGGCTACAGAGTCCACAGACCTAAACATAGAGGTCATAGAGTAAAGACACAAATCAAGAACCACAGACCACAGCAAAAAATATTTTTTTTGTTGGGTTTTTGGTATAGCTACAGAGGCTTTTTAACCATGTCTTCATAATGTATAGTCAGTCAGAGTCAAGTAAAGTAAGTTACGGTCATGTCATACTCGTGCTCTAGTGGTGGAGCCATAAGATAAGTTGTATTCTCTTTGAAGTTAATCTAAGGGTGGAGCGTTTACGAGAGAATTCTATGGAGTTTTGGAAACAACACGAAAATAAATGTTTCATTTCGTTTTACCACTTGGCCAAAGTCAAGCACGCCACCGAGCACTTAATAAATAATAATCAACCATTACTATACATTAACACTCGAAAATATAGAAGTTTAGGAAAATCACAGGAAAATAATACCAAAGACTACCTATACGGAGAAATAATACAATGAGGCGACATGTTTTTTGGCGTTGACATAAACTCTCAAAGTTGTCAACTACATCACGAAAAGTTTTTTTTAACTTGCCTACGGAGAACGGCCCCATTCATAGGCTAACATTGTTTGTTGGGGCAATTTTTGCCATTAACAGTGAGGAGGAGAAAGCAAGGACTATGTAAACCCTAATGGGAGTTAGGGTATACCATAGGGGTATACAAAGGGGTCCACAGAGTGCTGTCGCCCCAAGAACCTACACATTTTCATTCTGTGGCTATTCCATTGATTCCAATACAATCTCTAGTGAAAATCGATGAAAAATCGACTAAAGTTAAAGAAGAGAGATGGCAAGTTAGAGATTCTCTAAACGAAAGAGACAAAACATAAATTACATGACGTCATAAAATGAGTATAAACTTGCCAGTGCCCAAAATGCGAGCATAAAAAAATGTTCACAGGTGTGTGAGTTTTTATCAAAAATGGTTTGGGTTAAAACTTTATAATTTCATCAAAAACCTAAATATAAGCATATTTTTATGCAGGTTTCAATTTCACAGTACAAATCAACATTATTCAAGCTAGTATCCACCTAATTGTGCATTTACAGTTATACGCGTAACACGTATTTTGTGCATTGAGCTCGAGCATTGAATTAGGCCACATAGCGATCTCTCCCTAAAATACCGCTGTTCTGGCTGTCGACGTATCAACTTCGCGTAAGTTTTTATTTATTACTTTATTTATTGCCAATTAACTTGAGCGTGCTGATTGTATACTATGGGATAAACATTGAATGCAATAGTTATGGCATTTGTACAAGTTTAGCGCGAGTCGATAATTCGTATGTTTTCGTAAATGGGTCACCTCGCCATTCTTCGAGAAACAAGTTATTTAGTGAATTTACCGTAATCTCGGCGTCATTAAGTGGGTTTAGTTCAGTCGCGTTGTTAATTTACTGTGCATCAGCGTCAATGTATGTTGTGTTTGTGTTTTCGTAGTTTTGGAGGGCGGGAGAGTGATGTTCAGAACGTCCACGACCTGGTAATGTGATGTCATCTAAAGGAGAAACGGAGGCCGACTCTGGCACGGTGTCACCTAATTTGGCAATAGTCAAAAATGAACCGGTAAATATGCTCTCAACCACTCACTATTTACCAACAGTTTCGTTGTATGCTTCACTGTGCCCTATCTGTGCCCATTTCAACTGAAGTATTACTGTAACCTACATAGTTTTGAACTCTATTGCCATCTATGATTACGTACCTCCACATAGGTGCTTGACAAATGGCACAGGTGAGCTGTAATTGCATGCTGTTTACTAACTTCAGTGATAGGGCACAGCTTTGCATAATATCTTGGCACTCAAGATAAGTTAGGAGCATAAACAGCTGTATTAGTTGTAGGTAGATTCTTCTGCATAGAGGCAAATACTAAAGTATAGTTTTGTTTGTATACCACATTGTATGCACTCATCTCCTATATACATTTGTCTTATCATGTCATAGTGTCAGGTGAGACAACATTACAACCTTTTATTGCTTAAACAAATTTCCAATCTTAAGGTTTGAAATTTAAATATATCTCAAACTTGTTATTTATAAGGATCAACCTTCATTCTTAGTTTGATACTTTCCTTAGCCATAAGCTTGCTGCATTGATATACTTGTAAAGCTGGAGTTAATTGAAAAATTTGCCTCAAGCACTGTCTTTTTACTGTAATTCCATGCGCTTAAATGTCATGCAATTTATGAAAAACAGGTAAAGTTCATCATCAGCTTTGAACAACAGTTTTTGTGTTGAACAGTTGTGACAGAACATTTGTTGGCATGTCACTAATTATTTTTCGTGTTCAAACAATATTGGAGCATCAATGAGTTGATCTTGTTCTGATTTCCCTGTCCCTGTCTTAGGCTTGCTGGCATAGTAACTGTATGTTGCAAAAATTACTGTAAAATATCTGAAGTAAAAACCAATTCAATGCACTTTTGTAACTGGGTTAATGTTGATGCAGCAAGATTATGTCCAAAACGTACATTAACTCATTTTCAATGCAAAACATTGATGATTTGAAACATGAGCAGTTTTTTTATTTCCTGTATTTTATCCATAATGGGATAGGTTAATGGTCTTCCAAATTATTTTATCTAATTGATGCTCTTTAGTAGTAATTACCTGGTTTTAAAACTTGAATTGGTAATGATTGTTACAAAATAGAAAACATTGCTATTTAATTAAAAACCAATGTATCAAACCTCACTTTAATTTCAAAGGACCTAATCAATGACAGCCTCCGTGAGGGCTGCTGTCAAACGCAATTTTTCATCCTCACTTGCCTGTATGGAAACTAGTTGCCATATCGTATTTATAGTAATGCCACTTATCCATTAACCATCCCTGAATCTGCACAAATCTATTGACACCACACATTTTTGTAAAAATCAGTTAACCATTGAGGCTGTATGTGAGAACGTAAAACCATACCAATTAAACACAACACACTCCTATTAGCTTCACTGTCCTTGGTAAAAACTCAACTTCAAAATGAGATGAGATGTATGAACTAATTCCAGGCACCAACTGTCAGCAAGGAAACACCAAAACGGGGGAACACACTGCTGAAATGTACGACATGTAACAGTTTTAGCACTCTCAGCAGTCGAGCGCTGACCACACACATGGCTCAATGTTCGCCAGACAACAACAATGTTGCCGGCGCGCAAAATGCTGACACTCGGCCACATAGAAAACTATTTGAATGCGATGTTTGTAACATGAAGTTTTCTAATGGAGCGAACATGCGCCGCCACAAAATGCGACACACCGGCGTCAAGCCATACGAGTGTCGCGTCTGCCAGAAAAGATTCTTCAGGAAAGATCACTTGGCGGAACATTTCACAACACATACGAAGAGCTTGCCGTACCATTGCCCCATCTGTAACCGAGGATTCCAGCGCCAGATTGCCATGCGTGCGCACTTTCAGAATGAACATGTTGGCCAACATGACCTCGTTAAAACTTGCCCTCTATGCAGCTACCGTGCACCTACCATGAAGAGTCTTCGAGTACACTTTTTCAACAGGTAATATAGCTTCCTATCATGCCAGTTGCAAGTTTCATCTACATTTGTTGCAAGCTAAACAATGCCTAATTGTTACAACAACAAATGATTTAGATTAGTTTCTTGGTATTTCTAAAATTAAAAAAAATAAAACAAATTTTCATGAATTTTGGAATATCCATCGCATATTTGTAAATCAATATTATATTAGAACAACTACATTTTTCGGTAACAATCAGTAACTTGATTAAAAAAAAATCATCTACATAATCGCCAATGACAATGTTCAATAACCATGACAGCACTCACAACTCCAAAATTGCAGATTCTCTTATTGTTCTCTACATCCTCAACAGACACGGCATAGATTTAGACAACCCGGGTCCCGGCAACAACTCCGTTTCCCTCCTCGCCGCTGGCATCGCCAACGCAGCGTACGCCGACGGTACCATGGACCCTGCAGCTATAAACGCACTTGGAGCGTTGGGCTCAGGCCTGTCAGTATCCGTAGCAGCAGCTTACTCAGATAGTGGAGACAGCAACGGCGCCCGATCGGTGGACAATGCGACGCCTCCAATGCACTATCTGACGCCTCATGTGGAGATATCTATGGCGGACAACAACGAAACCTTCTCACCCGGACAGAACCATTTAGGCAACTCAGGTGGGTGTATTACCTTTCTAAATATGTAGATATTACTACCACTATCGAGTGCATCCCTGTTGTCCTTTTTTCTAGTCAATATCCCATTACTGGACAGTAGCCTCGTATCTCCTTCCATCTATCCCTTTCCTGTAAGATGTCCAGCTGTTCCTTGCAGAATACATTCAGATCGTTTCCGTTGTCTGCCTAGACTCTTTCCTATCTTGAGGCACCCGTAGGATAATCTTTTTGTCGCCTATGCATATATCGTCCTTCTTGTTTTTTTGTCTAGACTTCTAAGGCTGTGAGCTTAGTTAAGTGGCCTGAATAGCCATACAACTTAACAGCTAGTTTATTCTGATTTAGTTTAGAGTTTTTACCGAATTGGGTAGTTTCTTATAAATCCCATTGTCTTTAGTCATAAAAGTAGATGGATAGATAAACTCTTTAATGTTCACACCACAAATTTCATACATGTGACAAAACAGTAAAGCAAAGTAGTAGATTGACTATGCACAAATAATATAGTCGGCACTACAACGCTTATCATAATGTCTAAATACAGAAATCTCATTCAAATTAAAATAATCTTGATAAAAATATGCTCCTTAGTCTCAGTTGATGTGATTTTATATTTGGGATTAGGATGACCTCTAATTGTTTTTGCATTCCTTATGAATATTAACTAGATTTACCTGCTCCCAACCAAGACTTATTTTTGTTTTATCCTAGACTTCATTAGCATAATTATCATGTGAATAATATATGTTATTTCACAAAGATCCGCAACGAAATTTGGAATATCTTAACATTGATATAACAAATGAACATAGTAGGAACTGATTTTGTTTTTGCTATTATTTTGAGCTCAGGCACTCATCACCTCTGTGTCTATGATTTTGTAACCCTTTTGCATAATTATTTCAATACGTGCGTCTTCTAAAAGTTAAAGTTGCTAAGTAAATTTTCTTCAATCTAATCTGTCAATTGAAAAAACTGTTTCGAAAAACATGTTATGCAACCAAAATTTCTACTCCCAGTGCATTGTTTACCCCATTTTTAGGATTACATAGTACAACAAGGAATCCTTTTAGGTTTTTCTGTCCGTCCGTCCAATCCTAGCCCTTTAGAACCTGGGGCCTTATTATGATTCTTTGATCGGGATTGAGATTGCATGCCGTCCCGTTCGTATCTATTTACTCGCACCACGTGCGTAAGTGAGATGGCACGCGATCGCGATCACGATCCGAATCATCCATAATAAGGCAGCAGCTTTATATAATTGCCATATTGATAAGTTGGCTATTTTAAAAACTTCTATTCAAACATATTTCTATAATTTTACTGTGAACATAACTTTTTGAGCAATTAAACTGAAATAAATTCGAGACCTTCTGGCCAAATGATCATTGAAATTTTTGTAAAATTATCTTAACAAAAAATGTTTCTCAAAAAGTTTTTCTCTTTGGCTGAACCATTTAAAAAAGTTTGTTGTCTGTGGATGATACATCTTTGAAATTTGGCCAAGTTGAAACGCTATTGCGAATAATCTAAAATTATAAACTATGCAGTTTGGATATTTACCATCTATTATAACAGAACCTTATCACATATTTACCTCTTGTAAGAGGAACTATATAGGTAAACGTGTGGAACACATTCCAAGGGTTTTTCCTGCGACTTCTTCCCTCATTTTCTGACAGGAAAGTTCTGTCCTTGTGATGCACATATTACATCAAGATCATTCAAGCTGTTTAGACCTTTTTTCGCATTTATGATTGACTAGCTGCACCCCGCGGTTTCACCCGCGTAGTGATGAAAAATGGTGACAATGATGATGAA
This sequence comes from Agriopis aurantiaria, assembly GCA_914767915.1. Classification (NCBI taxonomy): domain Eukaryota; kingdom Metazoa; phylum Arthropoda; class Insecta; order Lepidoptera; family Geometridae; genus Agriopis; species Agriopis aurantiaria. The sequence continues at coordinate 6,108,286 of OU611987.1, forward strand.
AAGTGTGTAGCCTGTGTCACTCTCTGGCTCTTGAACTATGCAAAAAATCAGGTCGATCCGTTGTTCCGTTGCAGCGTGAAAGAGGAACAAATATCCATACATCCATACATCTATACATACAAATTTTCGCGATTATAATATTAGTATGATGTGATTTTTGTTGATTTATGAAGTAGCTAACAGACTTGTGGATTTGGTTGACGGACCACCGTCCAACCAACGGGAGAGAAAGAGTGAGAATAACATATTTCCACCTCTTTCTCTCCCGTTGGTCAGACCGGTTGAGGTCAACCAAATCCCCGCGTCTGTTAGGACACTTAGGTCTAAGATAAACTAGCTGCGACCGAGATTTTACCTGTGTCAACATTCTTTCAGAAATCTTACATATTTTAATCTCCGACGTAAACTGAGGGGTGTTATAAGTTGAACGTTTGTATCTGTCTGTCTGTGACTTTGTAGCTCCCAAATGGCTGCACCAAACATGTTTTTTTTTTTTAAATGTGACCTTTATCAAAAGTGTTTTTAGCTATGATTCAAGATAATGTGTTCAGCCATTTGAAGATTATCAGCTCCTTAATCAGGGTTTTTTTTAAATTTCAATGTGTTCTTGCTCAGGGTAAAAAGTATCCTGTCACTCTGGCTTTCCAACTAACTATATGCAAAAAAACACGTCGCTCCGTTGCTTTGTTGCTGCGTAAACAGAACTAACAAACACTTTCGCATTTATAATATTAGTATAATCAATATTAGATCATCATCAGCCAGAAGACGTCCACTGCTGAACAGAGGCTTCCCCCTTTGACCTCCACACAGAACGACAGCCTGCCATCTGCATCCACTGAATGCCAGCAACTCACCATAAATGTGTGTATATTATACAGATTCACGTATGAACGGCGAGGGTGGCAGCTCCCCGCAGTCGGGTGACAGCGCAGTGCCCAGCAGCTCACTGTCAGCTGCGCTGCCCGCCAGCATCACGCCCTCCATCACGCTCATACCTATCAAACAGGTAAATAAACATACTCTGTTGCCTGAAAGTACTGGCAGTATAATCAATATTTGGGACATTTTTGCCCACACGGTCTACCCCAAACTAAGCAAAGCTGCTATATATATGGCTGCCAGAGACTGGTATACATATATATTTATATTATTTTTAAATACTTACTTCCAGGTATAGAACAATCAAATGTTCATCACATGAATGTTTTTCATAGTTTGTAATTAAGTAAATGTGGCACTGTGAAATATATGATTGATACAATGTACTATGTACAATGACGCTCGGACGTTTTTTGATTGTTTTCACTGAGAGATTGTGCCTCTATAGGAATTGCATCTCGATGCCTAGAACACTAATTCTTGTACTGAAAAGCAGCAGGTGTAAAAAGTTTCGTGTTGTGGTTCCAGGAGCCAAGCGCAGCAGAGGAGAGCTGCGGCGGCGAGTCGCGTGACGGCGAGACCAACGGCGACAAGCGCGGCGTGTCCTCGAGCCTATCTTCACTGATCAAGGTGTCGCCGCTTAAGAGCTTATTGCGGGAAGACCTGCGCCGGCGCATATCGGCGCGCGGCCGCGCTCGCGCCTCCCACGTATGTCCCTACTTGTACCCACGACTCGCCTCCAATCATTTCGGACGAACCATCATGATTTGATTTTTTTTTACTTTTATCTTCTTTGCCGGTGTGAAGGTCTGGAGGACCTTGGGCCCGATTTCACCTGATAAAAAATCGATAATGGGATCAAAAATGAAAAAGCATTCTTGCTTTATACTCGTTCACTATTTTCATGAACACTAACTGGGCGGGGTGGGCCATTTGATATATTTTAGAACATACAATATTTCCAACATGTCGCCAGTTTTCGGAATTTCTTAGCATGACATGCTAACCCTCACATAAATCCGTCGCCAAGCTTCTATGCGTTCCTGCAGTGAGAGCCAGTACCCATTTCAAACAGGTTTTACCATCCTTGACCACACCGCTACTTAACACCAAGTGAGTTGTAGCCAAGCCAGTAAAAAAATAAATAAATGTAAAACCAATATCATCATCATCACATAGTATAAATTAAAGTCACTTTCCGCGTCTGTCTGTCTGTATGGCCGTTAACTCCTCCTAAACCACGCAACGGATTTTGATGCTGTTTTCACCATCAGCTAGATACATTTTCACGGAAGGTTTATATATATAACTAGCGACCCGCCCCGGCTTCGCACGTAAATTACACCCGTGCGCAGGGGCGGATCCAGGATTTCATTTTGGAGGGGGCCATTCTTGATTTCATTTTGGGGGGGGGCATTCTGCCAAGGTTCGAAGGAATCAAATCGAAAAATTGAGTTGAATGTATGGAATTGCTAAGTGTTTTGGGGGGGGGGGGGGGGGGCATTGCCCCCATGCCCCCCCCCTGGATCCGCCAATGCCCGTGCGAGGCCGGGCGGGCGGGTCGCTAGTATATTATAATATATACTGTAAATTTACTTTACTTTAGCAAATTTATTCTAAGCAGTATGGTTTAAAAAATGCGAATTTGTTGCGCACTATTCTTTAGGCAGAAAAATGATCGCCTTACCTTTTTAGACCTGTTAACATCTGTTTAGCACTGGTTTGAAATAAAAAACAAAATACTACATAAAATTACAATTGATATTTCTATTGCAACTAAAATAAGAGTTTAGTAAGTTGTGACGTTTTCAATTTGAGCTGTTACTAGAATAAAGGCATTTTGATGCCAAATTCTGCACGCGACCATCGGCTTGTCCGCACGCGAATATCCACTCTAATGTATGGTAGTTATAGTAGAATTTCGATGTAGGATGACCCGTGTCACGCTTGCAACAGATATGAGTGCTGAATAGAAATGCTACTTTATTGTCAGGCCGCTAGGATAGATATTTGTATGTGGGCGAGTAGCGGCGGGCGGTCGCGTACATCAGAATAGCGTCTATGTTTCCAGTGCTAGGTAAAAAGTCCATGTAAATCCTGTTTGTTCATATCATTAGCATGTTTATTTATGAGTCATCCGTTTATCAGCTTTGTGGTCGCGGTGCTTATAACAAGATATTTTCGCGGTTCACGATATCGACCAAGGACAGTTATTTTTAGATGTGATTTTAAATTGTAGTTGGTTGGTTTTAATTTTCCTGTCTCCCGAACCTTGTCGGTAATCTGTTTAATATCACAAACTTGTGGACAGAATTCTTAAAACTTTAATTTCTACTCTTAGCTCGGTTAACGAGTCGGTTTTACTGCCAAGGAGCGCCAATAGATGTTACACATCAAACAATATCGGCTTTTCATTAGAAAAATGTCATTCACACTCCACGAAATGAATGGAACAACTGTTAGTACGGCTTAGTACAATCTATATGCAAAACCCTGTACATTATTATTATATAATTTTTTCTAATTAGCAACCTTTTTCGAGCGACATGCTTCGGAAAAATTAAAAGTTTCGAAAATAAGATTTTTACGTCTAATTTTGCATCAAACATTCCTTTATATAGTCTAAGCCAGGGGTCTCCAAACTACGGCCCGCGGGCCAAATCCGGCCAGCCACTGCCATCAATCCGGCCCGCGACAGCTTAATACCAGTAAGACTAGTCCATGTTATGGCCCTTGCAATATACCGAAATAGTTATTTATGATACAAGTGCGGTAAGTTGGTTATTACAAACGAGTAGACGAATGTAAGCCCGAGACGAAGTCGAAGGCTTACCATAGTCACGAGTTTGTAAAAACCAATCCGCACGTGTGCCATACAACATTTTACAACACATTTGCGAGAAGAAAAACAAAAAATGGAAATTAAAAAAATACCGTAAAGTACACGCACGGTGCTATACAACGGAGCGTGCGGTAAAAAATATTATGGCCCCAAGGCTTCAATGTTTGGAGACCCCTGGTCTAAGCCATTCATCTGAGGAGAAAAAACAGCTGTTCCATAGAAAACGGTCATTGACACTACAAAATTTATGGAAAAGCAATTTTTTTCGCGATTTCATGGTTGTTCCCATATTAAAAGTTCATAATGATGAGTACAATGACCTGCTTTTGGATTAGTACTCTTCTAAGCATACAACCCTGTATACAATTTAAAAAAAAAACAATTTTTTTTACTATTCCCATGCTTTGTTACAGGCCTCCCGCGCTTCCCCGTCCGAAGGCGGCGTAATCACATCGACGCACGGCGACACTGCGATGCTCCCCTCCTCGCTCGTATGTACGTTTTGCTCTATCACCTTCCCCGACTCCACGCTATATTTCCTCCACAAGGGCTGCCACTGCGACTCTAATCCCTGGAAATGCAACATCTGCGGCGAACAGTGCTGTAATGTGTACGAATTCAACTCTCACCTGCTAAGCAAGAGCCATCAATGACTGTTTGCAGGGGGGCCGTTCGATCACTGACATTACGTTTGATGATGCACTTTTCGTATGCACACCTTGAAACTATAAACCACTGAACGTGCACAAACTATTATCACATTGTTACCTCAGAAACGTGGGCGTTTTGGTCAAATTTTTACTGAGTTTTTGTCATTGGAGAAACAAAGCGCACTATACAATATACACTTGGGGTATACTAAGCCAACAGGAGGTTATAGCACTCATCATTATGAAAAGTACCATGGGATATATGATTACCCTGAAATCGGCTGTTACATACATTTCGTCGAGTGTGAACGACATTTTTCTATGAAACAGCTGATATTTTGTTGGGTTCTCGAGGTTGGTCCCGTAGTTAAATTTGGTCATAATGGCGACTGCAATGACCTCCTTTCGGTATATTACACCCCAAGCTTGTAACCCTGTTAATATAATGGACAGAAATAAAACTAATTATAGTGTGCTTTAATAGATACCAACCAACAAAATTTTGGGGAAGGTGAGCCCTACATACCGTCCCTAAAAAATTTGTTTACTGTGTTTTAGGCATTATTGAAGATTTACCCCCTTATTCTTTAAATTCAATAGGTAATAACTAAAATAAGGTCTATCAATTTCTCGAGGACTAAAAATGTTACCCGCGAATTTGATAAAGCATATTTCAGCTAAATCAGGTCTTTCAGAAGATTTTCTGAATAAGACTTATAGAGATTGTGTGTCCAGTGGTTTATAGGTTGAAGGCGAGAGCATACTACGTTAGCACTTCGAATGTACTTCACCTGTTTATTATTTTGTCTGTTTTATTGTTATATTTATAAGGCACTGGTGTTTGTTGAAGTGCTTCGAATATGCTATACGCTGAACGTCCCCCCGAAGCTGTTATTGAAAGTGCAAATTATTTTGAGGTTTATTTAGCGGTAATGATAGGTCACGTGCGAGGATATTTATATCGATATTTTAGTACTTAAAGTGGGAGCGATATGTCGCTAATGTATAACTAAATTGACGTCGTGTTTAATTATTTGTTAAATTAAAAAATAAGTTAATAAAAGCTGAGTTCAGTTCAGCGGAAATTATTGATACATTCCAAATTGTAATCAAATACATTCCATGATTTCGAAATTGACTACTCGGGTCTTTGGTGGGGAATGAGGTGGCTACCAACTTAAAGTAACCTTAAAAGAAAAAGATATATTTATTTATTTTGCCTTATAGTACTTAACTGTATACAAGATTACCGTGATTTTAAAAATCTATATTAGAGTATTTTGGTGCGATAGTGAATTTTACAAAATGTTTAATAACTTATGGTGAAGAGTGTACAAATTAATATATTTTTACATTTCGCTGTTGACAAGTTGAAGGGCCAAGCCTGCATTTCCGTGATTTTTTATTATTGTGATCGTGTACAGACATGAATTATAAATTCTACATTCCGTTCTTATTTTCTTTTTTAATGCATCTAATGCGAGTCCACGACTAATACTTATGTACAAGTTAAATTTTTATTACGTTGTTTATTTTATTATTTATATTTCTAAAAGTATACGCCTGTATACATAAATTTTAAATCACGATGTACTTAAAACTTTTTGTTCATAGTTGGTTTCACTCTGATGTGAGGGATTTAGTTAAAATGTAAATAAAAATAATATTAATGTGACGAAATAAAGTTAGTTTAAACACACATTGCTCAATGAAGCTCAAGTGCTATAGAGCGTGCTGTGTGTTATTTTCGCACAAAGGCATAATAACACTTCCGTGTTAGTAACTTCACAGTTTGCATATAGATGCATGTGCTTATCGGTGCCTTTATTACATTACGAATCTGTGGAGTAACAGTTCGAAAATGTATTTAACTATTCGGATCTCGTTTAGAGTTCAGGCGTGAAACAATCGGGTAATTGTATAGTATAGAACTGTATGTAGAGGGGAAAAAGTGCTCAACCTTGCGGTTAATGATTAAACTTGATTATGTACCTACTAGGTATATTGATGATTGGAATACACGCGCCTCTCAGTGGCAAGATACACGCAATCTCGGAAACAGCCTTCTGGTTGAAAAGTTACGGATCATCCGCTTAAATCTATTATTACTGTGTTTAACATTAAACTCTTATCATGTATAAGAAACGTGTAATCAGCTCAAGGTGTGTGAGTGACGTTAAATCTTTTACAGGCTTGAAAATTAATGGAAATTGCAAACTACTGCTTTCTTTTCTGATAACTCGTGGCACAAAACTTCGGCAGCTGACAGCCAGTTTGCCTGTATACTTGCGACTTAGTGGCTCGTGTATTTCGACACGAATAGAAATTATATTTCAACAAATTGGAATCCAAAATGACATTCCATTTTTGTAAAATAGAGATAGTGGTTATGTTCTTTTAGGTGTTATATTATATTACATTCCTTATCTGAAGCTAAATCGGTCAGTCCATTCCATTCGTTCTGAGATTTACATTCCTTTAGTTGATAAGTACTTAATATCGGTTGTGGTCTTGCCTGATAAGTTTACGAAATTGACTTAGATGGAACTGAAATTACGTTTACCAACGAAGTTTATATATATTTTTGTTTTGTTATTACTGAATTGGTATTAGGTAAGAAGGTGCGGTAGTCCGTCCTGCACTCGGACCTAGTGAGTTACCTAAACGAGCAACATTTTATTTATTTATAGAGACCCTATATGTTTCGTTGTTGGTTTTACTTGAAGTTTAATATTATTGGTCCTTGCGTAGCGCCGCGATTATTTCTAAGTGTAGATTTACGAGCTATTAATAACTAATCGGTAACCCGAATGGGCGCCTTTACTTAATCCGTCCATCTAATGATAGATATTGCCTTTAATATTTAATAGAGTAATATATTTTATAGAATTTAGGTGTAACTTAGAATGGATCTTAAGAGTAAATAATGTTTCAAGAATTGATGAGGTATATGACATAGGTGTTTGTTTAAAACTGTGCAATTATATCTATAGATAGTATGTCAAAGGGATTGAGCAGGGACGATAGATCGTACTGAAAAGTAACCAAAGTAGAAAAAATATTCCAACATTTATTTATTTATTACATGAATTATTGTCTCCTACAGTCGAGTCCTTTGTCGGTGTCTAAGACCCCGTTTTATGCTAATGATTTGCAAATCTACACTCTTCAGTATAACACTTTTAAAAGTGATTCAAAAGCATGGAGACTCAAGACTTTTACTTTTAAGTTTAACATTGAGTCCACTTTGCAATGTTTCTCTTCACTTTTCCGAATTTGACATTTCAGTCTAAATATGTATCAACTCAATGAAATACAAACTATCACTAAATACTGCTTAGCTTATTATACAGAAATTGTTGGATCATCCATAGACCACTGAAAGTAAAGATAATCCAAATGCTTAAGCCCACTTGGAAGCATAGCAGGCGGCATTACTACGCTGAATGGCAGTGCTTTTACGCTGAACTAGATAAACGCCAGCATTTTGGTCACGCATTGCATCAAATTCCAAAATATTTGTCTATGGCATAGTCTATTGCAAGAATTCTTCTCTCTGCTCAATTCTTTTGTCAAGTTTCGCACAGGCATTGCTAGACGTTCTCTACTCTACAAATGAAAAGAATTTATATATGTTCCAAGTCCAAATGTAGCTTAATAAAGAAATGGGCACATTTCTGTTTAAACTTGAATATAGCCCTGGGGTGAACAACAAATTAAGATTTTATATATGTTTATCTAATACATGGTGTTCGAGGTAGAATTGAATAAATTCAATTCCACTTCAATCAGCCCATATCCAACAAATTAAATTAATTTTAAAATTTAAACTAATAGACGGCTACCGGTAAGTGCTAGTCGTCTACTAGTTTAAATAATGAATCGCGCTCACGTTAGTTTCTATACTAATGAATTTTGTTCATAGTACTTATTTAAAGAAGGGAAACATTTGGGCTTAAAACATTTTTATTAGAATTTCATAAAGTCAAACTTTTTAACACGGTATTTATTGAGTCTTTTTACACCTTAAATGGGGACATTGTAAATGGCAGTTTTAACAAAATAACTTATTTTTATGTGGTAGAATTATGAATGTTAAACATAAAAAAGTATTGGATGTTGTTCTAGATTATTATACAAAAGAGAAACTATATTTTAACATATTTAGAAAGCAGTATTGAGAAATATTATAAATGTTGTGTTCTGATATGATTGGACATTTACCAAGTAATTTTAAAAGGCACAGGTTTTAACTTTAATGTTTATATCAACACTTTAAACGTCAATGTTTTATCAAAAACGTGGTCTGTGATGTTTGTGATATGAAAAGGTATTTATGAGTGTGGTATAATTTGTATAATTATGTTAACCTATAACTACTTTTCACTTTTTTATTCCTTATAGTATTTTCTGTACCTGGTTTATAAAATTGACCATGCAATTATGTAACTACTGAAATTGCACCTTGTATCAAGGAACTTTAGATTCATGTTGCCTTATCATGTCACAATTGCACTATACCACGTAAAGCTGAAAGCCACGTTTACAGATAGGTCAATCCACGAAAAATTGCTACCCTTTCCCCTAATCTCTCGCAGTGCCAGTGTGAAATTTTCTGCTTGTCATTGACCAATATGTCTTAGTAAACACACATATAAACTCTGTTTCTTTTTTTATATCTAACTATGTAAACAAAGATGTCGGACAGGTAACCAATCATAATAACAGGCGAGGAAAGCCGTAATTGATCAAAAAATGCCAAGTTTTTAAAGGCAACCATACTATTTAAAAAAAAATGTCATTAGCTCTGCTTGGCTGGGTATAGGCCTCCGTTTGTTTTTGGCACTGTCCCCGGTCTTTCGTCAGTCACATCTACTAATTTCCAACAGTTCTTTTGATGTCGTCAGTCCACCTCATCAAAGAAAAATAAACATACTTTAGATAAATTTGTGTGTTACAACTACACAAGCAGAAAAATGCACTCCTGAACTGGAAGCGATGAGGACAAAGGTGGTTTTTGTGGGAAGAATTATATCTAGTTCAAAGACTATCTCAGTTTAACACATGTGTATAATAATAAACGTCATTTTAGTATAGCGATCCTCACCTTAATACCAAAACACAGCTTACCAACAATTTTTGTTTATGTTTTAAGTTGTTATGTATGTAATTGTAAGATAGGCATGTTAACATGGATGAAAGCAATTTGTAATAGTATTGAGAGAATCGTTGATATATTACTGTTGAACTTCATTATGTTATTATTATCGTGAGATTATAATAACAATGACTAAATACTTTATTGTATAAATTAAAAGGAATACTATTTACTGATAAAATATTATTATTACAAATATTTATTGATTGCTGAGTGTTAGTTACTATATCAAATATTCTATGTAATTGTTGTGCCTTAGATCAGTAATAAAAATATGTATTAAGTAAAAAATGTTTTTGAAATTAATTTAGAAGTGTGTATTTTGGATCATATCATATTGGCACATCATAGTTAAATTATACACATTTATATATCAAAATGTTAAGAATATTTATCTATCGAGAGATGCATATTTTACAACATGGCTGTTTGCTTGTTTTATATAAAGAAAAGTTTATTTGCAGTTGATATAATTATATTGTTCTTCTCATGTTGTCATTGAGATGATTTAGAATTATGAAAACGGTACTTATTACCAAGTATGTAGTTCTATTTATTTACTTTATATTAATTTGGTAAAGGGTCTAATGAATAATAAACTATGACATACACTATTTTGTATTATTTTATTTTATATAGTTTTATTCTGCATAATCATACTAATATTATAAGTGTGAAAAGTTTGTTGGTTTTTTTGTTCCTCTTTCACACAGCAACAGAGCAACGAATCGACCTGATTTTTTTGCATGGGTATTATAGTTCAAGGGCTAGAGAGTGACATAGGCTACTTTTCATCACTACGCGGGTGAAACCGCGGGGCGCAGCTAGTAAATGCTATGTTCCCATGGAATTTTTAGGGTATAAAAAGTCCTTGTATGTCCGAGATTCACAGCGTGGTAGGTTATTAGTAAAGTTAGATAATAACTATACCCAGGCAGGACTTGTTTTATTTGGATTATACAGTTCAGAGCACCTAGAAAGAGTAACTCCTGTCACCTGCGCTGTTATATAGTATCATATAGTATATACCTACATGGTGAGAGCGGCCTGGGCGAGAGTGAACTGCTGCTGATGTCAGAACTTTGTCAGAACTTAGAGCTGCATTGCCGCTTTGATGAGGGCTTGATAGGGCTTATTTTATGAGGCATTCGTACAAGTTGAGACAAAATTAATTTTAAATGTAACTGTTTAAGTAGAACGAGTTACATACTTTTTAGGGTTCCGTACCTCAAAAGGAAAAAACGGAACCCTTATAGGATCACTTCGTTGTCCGTCTGTCAAGACCCTTTTTCACAAGAACGCGTAAAGGTATCAAGTTGAAATATAGTAAACTAAATACTTGGGTCTACGGTTTCTTTCGGCTGTAAAAAAATTGAAGTTTTAAGTCAACGCAATCAAAAGATATAACGTTTATGTCGCATATTTTGCGATTTCACAGGGAAATCAAAACCTATAGGGTATTCCCGTTGACCTAGAATCATGAAATTTTATGAAAGTTAAGTGTGTCTTTCAATATTTCAACTTTAGGTTTTTTTTGGACTCGCGCTCTGAGGGTTCTTTCCAACGGAACCCTCAGAGCACGAGTCCTACTCGTACTTGTCCGGTTTTTAGTTATAGCTGCCAATTTCTACGGCAGTAGTTTGATGGCAAAATTGCCCCAACAACCAATAGCCGTAAGGAGATGAAATCTTTGAGAAAAGAAGACTAAGTTTACGTCATTGGATGAAAATAACATTGTTACCACTGGTAGTAGAGGGGCAAAATAAGCTATTATTTATCTTATGGGAAAGCTGCTGAAGTCGAAGTAATAATACTCGACACTGGCTAAATAAACAAACCGTGCGGAGTCAAAAAAGTTCACACGCTTGCTCCATTCCACCGTCCATTTTCTTTTCTGTTGTCACTGTCAGAAATATTCAGATATTTACTTTACTGTCAGATAAAGTTTTGTTGACAAAAAGTAAACTTTTTCCCCAAAAGTTTATTTAATATTTTCTTGTATATGTCATCAGTTTTTGAGTGTATTGTGAGTTAGGTATTATACTAAAAGCAGTGCAGATTGCGGCAGTGTGATGGGAAAGTCTACAGAGGTTGATGGCGATAATAACCCAACTTTGTCTGACTCTGACCCAGCGAAGTTATTGGAGGCTGCTTTGCTGCAAATGGATGGCATTATAGCCGGTAAGTACAGTTCGCAAGTGTAAATGAAGCTAAATTTTGCTGTAACACTGAAAGTTACACGTAAAAAACTTAAATTCACACATTTGTGATGATTTCATGGTCTGATGATTATTGGGGTCTTCATTTCCTAATTTGGTTATTACATTCCGTATAAGCTTTATTCAAATCATTCTGAAGCTATTCCTTATATATAAAATCGAATGGATGTCTCCTATAAAGTAAACGTTTGACTCACCAAAATGAAATGCCAAATGTTATTCTGTAGTTCTTATCTTGATTTATCTCTCAAGGTGAAAAAGTCTTTGGCCTACAAACTCTTTAGATGCAAATACACCTTAGTATGTATGGCGAATTACTAACAAACTGTAATCATATCAAGTTTTAATTAATATTCTAGTAGGTAGGTACCTACTGAATTTGCTGTCATACATTACAAAACCAGCTATACTGAACTAGGTTTAAAGTTGAAATTTAGTTACACATTTCTGTTTTAATATTTTTTATTATTTATTTATTTATTATTAAACCATGTAAACCATCCCAACCACAATTTGGGTGTCTTCAAATCTCGAGTGAATCGGTTTCTTCTAGGCAAGCGTGCTCCAACGTAGACCGCATCATCGCTTAACATCAGACGTGATGGTGGTCAAACGCAAGCCTATTATTTATAAAATAAAAATAAAAACACATAACCATTTCAGTTTCCATATTAATGTGGCACATTTGTAAAAAAAAATGTTTGCCTATTATTTTACTTGTGATTTAACATAAATGATTTGGAAACAATATGTCTGGATAGATATCAGCTAGTGCTGATGTCTCGTGTTGCTGTAGTTTGTTAGTTAGTGTAAGATTTGATTGTGGTGTGTGTTCTTTTTTTACAACTGTGGTACCAGACGAGCAAGTCCCTGCCTGCGCTTGTCCATGTTGCAACAATTCAGTGCCACCAGAATTTTTTACTTTAAACAGTTAAAACCCATATATAAGGCATTGCACTGAGCTTATAACGCTGAGATTATCATTAGCCAAAAGACATCCACTGCTGAACATAGGCATTCTCCTTAGAATGCCACACTGAACGACAGCCTGCCATCTGAATCCACTGGATGCCCACAACTTCACTCTCATAGGTTCATCTAATGGGAGGCCTATACTGTCTTCTGGTTTGTGGTCTCCACTTAAGAACCTTCCTTCCTCATTGGTCATCAGTTCTCAGAGCGATGTGGCCTGCCCATTGCCACTTCAACTTGCAAATCTTAGCAGCTATATACTGATAAGCTGCTAAGATTCGAGCAACATCCTCCTACAGGCTTAGAGCACTTGATCTCTGGGTACAAGACAAACATGCACACACTACAATTCTAGATGATTATGCGGACTGCAACCCAACGATGCTTTTACTACATGATAGGGTGCCAAGGAAACATATCTTCACGAGGAGCTACATGAAGACTTACACAAAGAGTTACAGGCTTTCTCATGTGTATAAGGGAAGTGAAGATTTATACAGATATCTAAAACAGAGAGGGGCACCAGGTCTTGTACATTCTTAGATGACCTCAACATATCGTACATAATTATATGTTTGTTGAGGTCTAGATGGGAGAACGCCACAACGTAGTGGTCCACTGATCTCAGTGAACATGCACCCAAAACAAAAACCAGGCGACAACCGCGCCAACAGTTTGGAGTATGGACAAGATCAGAAATGTTTGGTATTGCCGGCACTTTAGCCCGTTAAAATCTCTGGTGGAATTCTAGCAGTATTGTTAAACTAATCCGTCTATCCATAGTAATGTATAAATTGCTTTGCTACTTTGACAATGTCGTCTTGTTCTGCATGATGGCTCGTCAACAGCAGTGGAGCAGAATTGTGACACTAGTCACAGGATATAAACCCAAGAAGTCAAGTCAAGACAGCAGTGGTTGCCCACACTTAAATACTTGCCTTGTTCTTAGTTGTAATTTTTCTAACATGCTATGCTCTTAGCTACAAAGCCCTTCATATTTTATTCCCTTGGTTGACAAAAAAATAATTGATATTTGTTTTATAAATCACTGAGAATCAGGATCTTTTTATGCTGTTTACCATGTGAGCATTGGGGAATCATGAGGTTAATTAAGTTTCTATTAAAAGTATGAATTGTTATGTTATAGACCTCATTACATTGCATATGCGTTGTGGTCACTAACTTTATTTTCGGGACAAAGTTTAAATCACAAGCCATCATATAATAAAAAATAAATTCATAAGCCATAAAACCCAATATCTCTTCACCTTTTGTAAGTAGAAGTAGCTAGTTGATTGAATAAGGCGCTACTCTGCGGAAGTCCATCCTTAAAACTGTTTTCTGACAAATACCTATATGTAGTGTAATACTGCTTCTAGAAGCGACATTACACTAGAGATTCATCAGAAAAACAGTTTTAAAAGTAGCTAGAAGTAGTTAGTTTGTTCTAAATCTACGAGTAGAAACTGCAGAATTTGCATTGCCTGATTATTGTCGTAGCTCCCGACTTGTGTCGTCATAAAATTCGCGTGACTCATAAAGTTAGAGATTTGCGCACAAAAGGCGTCTGGTGGCGAGTACAAACTCCACGTAGCGATTGTGTAGTTAATAGGGGTGGTCGGAAGAGGGTGCAAACTGTTGAACAGGGGGTGGAAAGGCGCCAGTACCAGTTAGCCGTCGCGCTTCGTCCGGACCGCTCGAGTCCTGCTTTTCGCGGGAACACGCGACCGTGGTCGCACGTGGCGTGTCGCGCGCGATATTATTGCGAGCGTTATTGTATACACACATAATTCTATAGACACTTAGGCACGTACTACGGGCTACGTACGTAGATCTAGCAGTAACTATTACTTTGTCTGTGATTACTACAGCTGTATTAATAGGACCTCTTTCAATTTAAATCAGATTTACGTGTTTATGTACAAAATAGAAATACACATATCGCCAACATATTCGCTTGAGAGCTAGTTCCCATTCCATGCTCGGCTTGCTTACCATCTTCGACACACACAACGTCATTTAACATAAGGGAGCTATGGTTAAACGCTTAGCCTGTCAACCATGTAAAAACATAATTTTTCAGTCATTCATACAAAAATCAGCAGACGTTTACATCCACAGCTTAAGTAGTACACTTTCTAACAGATGGCTAGCAGACGTGTACAATTAGCCATTATAGGGTAAATCAGATTTTTCAAAACATAAAAAAAATATGTTATTAATCACAAGTACGGCCAATAATTTTTAATCAAAACGTTCCCTATATACCTAGATACGCAGTACTTATACTTAGTCGCTCACTGTGACAGACACGGAGGTATTTCTGTAGATATTCGTCTAGAATTAAAATAATGAAAAATACACGTACAAGTGTTTCAATGTGTAGTAATCGCGAGAACCTAAGAAATCATTAATTTCTTAGTTCCGCAAAAATAAACGCGGCCGTGCAGTCAACTCGGTAAAACGGTTTGTTTCGTCTGTCTCGTTAGCAAACTGAATATGCATTCAGGCAGAAGGGTCTTGAATATACTACAATAAATAAAATATGATTACTTACGACATTCTATCTAGAATCTAGTTTTCAGTTTCTACCACTTCAAACATTTCCATTTCAATTTTACAGTGATATCCTCCTCACACTTTCTACAGTAGTAGAAGTTCAAGTGGGTTCCGTACCTAAAGAATGTGAACGGGACCCTATTACTAAGCCTACGCTGTCTGTATGTCCGTCCGTCCTACTTGCGAACCATAATAGACAGCCCGTTGAAATTTGCACAGAATATATAATGTTACGGCGGATTAACTAAGAAATAACAACTTTTTAGTAACAGCGCGGTCGTTACTTGGATGGGTGACCGTCTGGGTATGGTTTCTTTTAGCACTATCTTTTTGTAACTTTGGTGGTTAAAATGTATGTGGCGGGACGGAACCCTCATAACCCTCAAAACCCTCGGGCTCGTGTGCGAGCCCAACTCGCACTTGGCTGGTTTTATTATTATTTTGTACGTATCATTATTACGTTGTTAGAACGATAAAACGTATATGGTAGGGAACATGATCCGTGTTCGATTGACCTGTCTCATACGGATCACATTATTCTTCGGCTCGGTAGCCTGGGAATGCGTGGTACTATAGGAAATAGAAACAGGCAATTAATGTGTGAATTTACAACTGCGCATCGCAGTTATACTCGCGTTCTTGATTCTTCCCATTTCTTCTAATTCTTAATTCATTAATGATATGGCCCATTTCATCGGACCATACAATAAACGTGCTATGAAAGTAATAGACACGAAACAATACGCCTGGCCTATTAGATCTGTATCAGCAATGCTATAAAGTCGTAAATTCACCGTCATGACAGCGTCAGCAACGGAACGGTTTAGTGCGCGTAGCTTAATTTCAATTTATAAAAAAAAACTGTGCCGGTACGATCATGTTATGGGCATGTAGTGGGCTGAGTCCTTTATTCTTCCAGGACATAAGGATCCTTTTGTCCTGGTAGAATAAAGAACATTGTCCTGGAATAATAAAGGACGATATACTTTCATAATCCCTCTTGGATCTGTCATCTTTTACCCCCTAGGAAAAATATAATAAAGTATGAATAAAAGTTCTGAGTTTAGATTAATAACATATTTTAATTATTGATATTGCTACTACTATTTAATTTAAGTCAAGTTTTTTTAATAGTCAAGACTTTTTCAAAGGCGTCCTTAATACGCAAAACATCATACAAAGTGACTAATTATTGTATTAACACTTATCGTGCATGCTTTTTTAATGTGTGCATGATTTACTAGTGTTTTGTGCAAATAAATTATCTTTATCTTCCACCTGGTCCCCTTGGGTTGTAGATAGACGTTCTTATTCCACATTTTCGGCCTCAATAATACCACTTATCACGCTGACGGAAATTGCATTGCACGCGCAAAAACAAGACAAATTTTAAACATAGATTCACTATCATATTTTTTTTACTAAGTCTGTTTATGTTCTCTCAAATACACAAGGGGAAAGCGCGTTACCCAACACTTGTTTACTAAATGGGTGTTTCCTGATACTAACAATCTAGTGTCTTCAAATCATGAGTGAATCGGTATCGTCTAGACAAGCGTGCTCCATCGTAGACCGCACCATCGATCAACATCAGGCGAGTTGGCGGTAAACGCATGCCGTTCACTATTAAAAAATAAATATAAAAATATTTACTCGTAAACGTCCCCATTTGCATAATTCCGAAATGACGATTTTAGTTGGATGTTATCTGAGTAAAAATAATTACATAAATTCGTCCATCTCATATTTACAATCTAAAGCGTTGGTACGCAATGTTGGTATGTCTAATATCCCGCGGGAATGAAATGCGTCAACGCAAGCTTCCTGTACAAAATTATATTTTGTAACGGGGTTAAATATTTACGGAATCCCAGAAGCGGAGTTGAGCCTAATTAACCCTGCCAGTGTCATAATGAAATGTGCAGTACTGGGCCCTATTCTAACACACTCGAGACTATCGAGGCCACACTTATTTTCATGATATTTTTGACGAGAGAGACAGGTACCGAGGCAGTGCCCTAGCCTGTGATCAGGGTAGAGCGAGATTGTGTTTCGGTGCGTTTCATTTCTGAAAATTATTGTACAGGAATCGGTCATTTCTCCGGAGTAAATAGTAGCCCATGTGCTAATCTATGATATAAACTATTTCCGTATCAACATTTTATGCTGGTTACAAAGAATGCAAGTGTGCCCGCCGGCGCAGCCCCAGCAAAAAGGCGCTAGGCGCCATCAAAATTTATTTTTTCGCTATTTTTTTTTCGCTTTTGCCATTTTGGCGCCCCTTCTTTCTGGCGCCTAGAGCGACCGCTCCAATCGCTCCACCCCAGGGCCGGCGCTAGACCGAGGAAATCTCTAGTGCGCCAGAACAGCCTCTGACTCAAGTAATAGGCGTAGAGAATATACCAAAGTTTCTGGATTAAATTCTCCCTCATTGCATCTTGGGAACGTTAAATGTATGTATACATACATATGCAATGTATACATTGCAGAGGATTTGCTCTTTATATTCATGACGTAAAGGGCTAAACTTGAATGCTTTCTCAGCCTCCAGATCTTCCTCGAAAATAATGTAGGTTACGTGGTCCAGCGCATTGTTTAGTGTTGGTGGTGATATGAAACTGCAACAAAACCTTGCTAAGCAACCGCAATCCTTGTTGAATAAAACGTATTTACGATGCAGTGTAGGAAACAACACATTGTCCCGGCATATCTTCGTTTTAGAGATAGAATTGTTACCATACTTATTTTACTTAGATTCCATTGTCTGGTATTTGCAACCACTATTTGCTCTTCAACCACTGCTTTACATTACCCTTATCCCCCATTACCCCATAAACGCGAAGTTGTAAAGAGGCCAGGAAAAAGTTACTTAGTCTTTGTCATTTTTTAAACGAGTTTAAAATTTTAAAGGGTTAAAACACAGATATACACAACGGTTAAAAGACAAATCATGACATAACTTCTCCAAGGCGTACTACGCGTTTAATAAAGGGGGTTTTCTGTGGTGTAGGAATTATTTATTGATTTCCCTACTATAAATAATATTAGGCATCTATATTGTACTGCGTATCTGCTACCTACTAGCAAATAGCACAGAATATATAATACTCATGGTAAAAGTACTATGTATTAGACCTTTTCGGGTACGGTTCTAGCGTAATAATATTGCTTTTACAATTTGTGAAATTTAATTAGGGATATCAATATGTATCATGCTTAGGATAAGGTGGCCCTATGTAATGAGGAGAATTCTGTGGATAAGGCGATATTCGGCTTTAAGTCCATAATAACATTGCAACCCAACCAATTTTTGGGTCACCTGAGCAAAAAGATAAACAGATTAACCGAAACTGCTTCTGCATTCGGAGGTATGATCAAAATTTAAGCTCCGGCTCTGTTATCATTAACATTAATTCCTCGTAACAAAAACCATTGAAATATCTCAAAACACCCTCACTCCATTTGTACCACTTTTCTCCTTCAGAAGAGGAGCTGTCTATTAAATTAATTATGTTGAGACCTCCAGAGGCTCCTCAACATTTTTCTACGTAAATAAACAAGGAAATTTTAATCTCGGAGAGATGGTGCTGAGATTAAATTTTTAGGCTGCTCTTATCTGGCATTCTCACAAATATTTGCATGGGGCCTTTTGTGTCTCTTATTCTTCGTTTTGAAATTGATAATTTATGTTGTGATACGATTACAATAATACGAAAAAATCATATCACATAACACTATTATTATACAGGGTTACGCGTATATACTGTACTAAGCCGAAAGGAGGTCATGGTACTCGTCATTATGAACAACATTTACAATGAGACTATAACTAAAATCGCGAAAAAAAATCTGCTTCTCTCAGGGTTTTTCAAAAGACGTATTAGGGTCGGCAACGTTTTAGTGATGCCTCTGGTCAGGTGTTAAGTAGGTATCCATAGGCGACGGTGAATGCTAACCATCAGGAAGCCCTGCTTGTTAGCGACATATGCCTTAAAAAACCAACCATCGCTTCTTGCAGATTAATTCAATAGATTTGAGACTTTCAGAAGATTCTGCAGCAACGTCCATAATTATATTTCATCCACTCATGTCAATAAGTTAAAACGCCAAACTTTCATCTAAGCTCTACGAAATAAAGCCAGCCTCGGCTCTGTATTAGCTACAGGATGAGTTAAACCTTCGACAGGCTTCATTAATTTGCTAGCGGACGGGAGGCGAGGGTGGAAAGAAAGTTCTGTAATTAGCATTCCAGTTGCGTTGCGGTGTCCACTCTGAGTGTCTACTAGCCGGGCTTTGTTCAACAGGTACCTATATGTGGTTGGTATTCTCATCAGGACTGTACTCGACTCTATTTCTAACAGGGCTGTCCTTTTTATTTCCTGAAATTACTTTTTATTTATTAGTACTATTTATTTGGAACTAAGTTTTTCTTAGAGAAAGTAGGTTTTATCTAAGAAGAATGTAGTTGCAGATGAAATACACACGCAAATGAAAACGCAGGGCGTAGTTACTAAAAAAAGTGACAAGAAAGGAAAGGAGAAAGAGAAGGTGAGGGGTGGTGAGGTGTAGGAAAAAGTGACATATAGATGTCACTATCTCTCTTGAACTATAACCATGAGAAAATCACGTCGATTTGTTGCTTTTTTTCATAAATTTGTCAAGAAGATAGTGTGCATACTGTGCATCATGAGGACGTACATAGGGTACTATATATCCCCCCCAAAATGTGGTAGAACTGGAAAATCGTGGGTAACACCGCGCGATTCAGCTAGTATTAGTATAATAGTAGGTAATAGTATAATAACTTGCCTGTTAATATATATTAACAGGCGAGTAGGTGGTCAAACGGTGACATATCAGCGTAAAAAAAAAACGATTTAGTTGATTTTCGTTTGCCTGTTTGCAAACTTTGGGCACATCTTTGAGATTAGTAAACAGACTATACAGATGTACTAGTTTATAATATAATAATATAGCCTTTTATTCAAATCAAGTTAGTTACAAATTTGTAAAGATTAACCGTCTTACTACAAAAGATTTAAGAACGCTTTAGACATGTGTTTAGCAGTTGTTTCACTGCGAAAAATATGCTAAACACATGTCTAAAGCGTTCTTAAATCTTGTAGTAAGACGGTAAATGATAAAAAATTACTATTTGTTTTTTGCTTCTTTTCTGCAGATTTGTTTGCCAGTCAGCACAGGCCTCCAACCTTTTACTTCGCTCAGGCCAACTATGTCTCATTTGATTTGTTTTGTTTTGTTTCAACGCATAGGTTAGTTCACTGAGATTTTCTTGGTTTTTCAGTGTGAGTAGGTACATTGAAGGCTGCGACATAAATATTAGTGTTTTGCTGTTCCTTTTCCTGTATTGTTGGAGGTTTGTTGGTTTATCATAACTACATGAGGTATCTAAGTATGCGGAAAACCATATACAAGGGGGTCTCAAAGATTTAATAAACAAATAACTGGAGATCTTTCAATGTGTACGAGTAGGTATACTTATTGTGTAACTTTCCCTAGCGTGTAGAATCGCGTACATTGCGTGTGTAGGAAACTAAGATGAAAGGAGGATAACATGAGATAGAATGACCGATAAGAATACTGAAATGTGAAAATCCCGCGGGAGCTCACGTATGTAGCATGTTCGTTGAAATAACATTACTGAGTTAGGTGAATGGAATCTTTACTTATTCTTTACATTGCCTTGTATGTAGAAATTTACTTACTACTCAGTCTCACACCGAGAGCGGTTTCGCACTACGTCCGATCCGAATCCGTGAAAATATGGATCTAGAAAATCTCGGATACAAATCCAAGCAATCATTTTAGGCGTAGCCACAGCAGAGTGTTCACGTCGTTGATCATGAGTCCTTTAAATCGACGTCAACTTCTGCCAATACTATTGTACGTACGAAGACGCAGAAGAAGTAAAGAATCCAAATCCAAATCTATTTCAAAATGGAAATTTACGGATGACGGAGAGAATTCGGATGACGGAAATCGGATCTAGTGCGTAAACTACCATACAAATAGTTGTACGACAACTTCGGAACGTATTTTCACGGATTCGGATCGGACGTAGTGCGAAACCGCTCTATCCCTGTAAGGTCGTCGCAAGGATTGAGAAAGGGAATTCCAAAGACAAATCCTGTGAAAATACAGATTAATCCTGTGCAAAATAAAGCGCATGACAGCCCTCATCCGTACTGTACCATCGGATTCCACTACGAAGCGGATGAGAATGATCCTTTATACGTACACATTCTACGTTATATTGTACTCATACAATAGCGTAATTTAGGTGTCTGAGTCCTGAGATATTTCTCAACGGGAGAACATATTATTCATAGATATATTGTCAAGACTTTTTGATGGCTTTAGAGACGGTCGCGCCATGTACTTCAGTTTTCTGTTTACCCTCAAAATTGCAAACAAGTTTGTGGTTCGATTTTTTTGTTAACATGTCCACAGTTTTTGAGTTTTATATTGTGAGATAGTGTAAAGACGAGCGACTTTAGTGTGTTGTGTATTGTGAGATGTGATAGTGCGTCATGCCTGGCTGCTGGCACCTGCCGGAGCACGTAACCCGCTGGTGGCTGCTCGACGTCTGCACCCATCGGATCTTCAGTGATGATGCTGCCGATTCGCAGATACCACCACGTATGTACCGTCGCTCGAAGAACCGATAACCGATAGGGTAGAAAAGTTCTTGAGTGGAGACCACGAACCGGAAGACGCAGCGTAGGTAGGCCTCCCACTAAATGGACTGACGACATTGTGAGAGTCGCTGGCATCCAGTGGATGCAGAAGGTAGGCTGTCGTTCAGTGTGGAGGTTAAAGGGGGAGGCCTATGGTCAGCAGTGGACGTCTTCTGGCTGATGATGATGACGATGATGGTGATGACTACGTATGTGCTCCAGTTACTAAAGTTGACGTAGCAGAGCGATCAGTGTCTTACTTTTTAGACAGAATTATTATTTGTATTATAGGAGCGATAGTGGCCGGGCGGTAGCATGTGCGCTTTACAATCTGACGGCACGGTTCTATCCTTGGCCCTGCACCAATGACTTATTTAGTATTTAAATATACTATGTACAGGTTCGATGCCATCGCTCAACAACGGCGAAGGAAAACATCGTGAGGAAACCGGTACCTCTCTCTCTCTGAGAGAAGGCCTCCCAGCAGTGGGAACATAATTGGCTGACAATAATGATGATGATGAGACCGAATTATATTTATGAAAAAGATCAAGATTTGAAAATATTAGCTTATTTAACTATCAAAATTTCGAGAAAACTTGCTTGGTTGTCTTTAGCTACCACGCTCAAGGTCGAAAATATGTCGCCAAACGTATATTGGTTTACTCCGACCGCCAGATCTCATGTCGTAATGAACAGTAGATAAACGCCTATGAGGAGTAGGTGTAAAAAAACAGTTTGTTGACAAATATTTTCGAATAAAAAAAAAACACGTGGAAATTTCGTCGAAGCGTGGAAAATTGTTCTTGTGATATGACCTATAACAAAGGATACCCAAGATATTGATTTTACGCCAGGCCAAACCAAACAGAGCCAAGTTAAGCTATATCATTACACATTACTGTACGCCTGCCAAAACATGCTCCAATGAAGTTGTTACGAGAATTTCCAAACTTTTCTGACGTAACCATTTACCATGCTATGCCATAGTATAATAGTATTGTACAGCGGTTTCAAGATATAAACGTAGTATTATAACGAAGCCTGAAATGATGGAAGATTTTTTCACTCTTTGTGCTCGAAGCAAAAGCGTCATTGTTCCTGGGCGGATGCAATTCACTCGGTCGCGGCGCAATTTGCGCGAGTGGAGTAATTTCGAAGAGATTTGTGTCATAGTTCTTATAATATACATATATTACTGTTGAAATTTTACTTGTTTATTACAGTATATCAAAACATACGCATGTTTTATGTAAATCAATAAACCTACAGAAAGGGAAATGGTGAAAAAAATATTGTTTTTTGACTGTTTGCTTCAAATTCCATAACGAAAGCCGCGCATAGGCGACACTGGCATGGAACGGAACTGATGACATGCCAAAAAGGAACCTAAGTATACTCATCAGAAAACGGACAGTTGCGACATGAAAAAAAAGCTTCTGCAATTAATAATGATGGGTAAAGTTACAAATGACGCGTTAAACGAAGGAAAAAGTCGTGGTTGTGCAACATTCGGGAATGAACCAGCATAGTCAGCGCCGAAGAATTATTCCACATGGCACAAGATAGAAGTTCGCTGATTTGGCGTCCAACCTTCAGTAGCAGAAGAAGCGCTTAAAATTGTTGACATTGATGAGAAACCAAACAGATATTTAGCCTCTTGAACTGTGTTTTCACTTCGACTTTAGTCACCAACTGATCACGCGGATCTGATCACACGCAGGGTTGCCAGGTGTTTGGTATTTTACCGAACCGTTCGGTATTTTAGCACTGTGTTCGGTGTTCGGTATGATAAAATATCGAAGTATGGGTTTCTCCCCAATAAACAACATTCATCAAAAAAAACCTTGGATGCAATTGAAGAGCCAAGCTTCTTCAGTAATCCAATCACGCACATGTGATAGTGGATAGTTAGTGAACGCGAAATAAATACATTTATTGTTTCGTCAACTAATCACACGAAGATTTTTGCGTGCGTTCCTATGGTAAAAACTAAAGGCAACTACAACAACAACAACAGTCTGACCTTATGCCAGTTTCTCATAAGTATAATGTGATGTAACCCAAGCCCATCGAAGCTCATTGCTCATTCAAGCATTTCACCAGATCGAATACCAGCATTGCATCCGTAAATTAACACCTGATATTGATATTTAAACTCATTAGTTAACACGTACGTGCTTCGGCTGCATTCAGTCGATACTGCTGGGTCGTTCAGTAAACAGTATTTTGCTGTTTTGTTGATAGCTAACAATATGAACAAAGTGCCTAATTTAATTTTAATCATCCTTATATCAAGCCGCGTATAAAAACATCGTGTAACCCTGAATGAATATAAAAACGTCCAGTGTGTGTCGTCAGTGTCTCTAGTTCATAAGTAGGTTTTTTTTTTTTAAATGTTGTGTTGTTATAGTATATATGTGTATAATTAATATAACTTTTTGCCTGACTGCAATAAAGCTGAAGGGCAACAGCTGTAGCGGTTGAACACAACAGTCTTGATAATTTTTATTTAAGTAATGTATTAACACCTTAACCGCCACGTAAAAAAGCATGATGTTCCATTCAGGCCACTGGGTACTGGTGACCGAAAGGCAGACCTCTGTTTGAACATGTTTCACGGGCCAATGATCACTTATTCTATCCAAAATCGTATCTAAAGTGACCACACACAGCCACATACAGTCTCATAGCAAATAAAAATATCTGAGTCTACAGTGTAGAGAGAATAGTATGTCCAGCTTGGTTTTTGAAAATTGTTGCTGCTCTACCTTTTATTAATCACTTCAACTAAAAGCGGTGTCGACTGCTGCCCTTTAAAATACTCGTATAATGCACCCGGCCTTGTTGCCAACAATACGAACCTTTAGTTCGATGTAACCCAGGGAGAGTAAGAACCATGGAATCTTGAAATCTAAAAGAATGAGAATGTCCGTATGGGGATGTTTATGATGCAATAGAAATCTAATCTCAAGATTTAATAATAGTGTTGTGTTGCAGAGGCAGGCGGCACGGGCACCGGCACAACGAGTGGGGCGGGACGCGCGGCGCGGGCGCGGGCGCTGGAGCTGGCACAGCAGCTGGCGTCGGCGCTGCAGCACGCGGTGCCGCCACCCCCGCGGCCCGACTTCACCACCGCCAGCGCGATACTGCGCTGGCTGCAGCAGAACAACAACTCTGTCGCACACACTACGGTAAATATATATGAAGCTATCATAACAGCTGGCGAAGGCGCTACAGCACGCGGTGCCGCCGCCCTCGCGGCGCGACTTCACCACCGCCAGCGCGATACTGCGCTGGCTGCAGCAGCACCAGGGAAATAGTGTCAGATTTAATTAGAACCTAGCGCAAGCAAGCCTTTTTGTCTATTTAGAAATATATCAGATATATAAAAGGTCGGAACATAGCAGCATACCTGACCTGAAAGTAAGTAAGAAGTATATGCCATATCTGTACCATTTATCAACCCGCAAAGTTCGAGAACCTATCAATTCAAGTTCCTTAACGGACGCCCAGGTGGAAACAATGTATCTAAGTAAAGTGGGTAACTTGTTAAGATAATGTTAGTTTCCATAGTAGATAGGGATGGGAAATGTCTAACTCAGGTCAGGATAAGTTAACAATTTTAGCCTTACAGTCAAAATGTGAACCGTAATCGTTCGTTCATAAAATTGCAGTACCCGTATCGAATTTTGTATGCAATGCAAATATTATCATATCTTTATCTTATCATCATCAGCCCTGACTCACTATTTTTCGGTACAGAATCCTTCAGTCGGAATAATAAAGATTTGCAAGATATTAAATAAGGTCAAACAAGTCATAGTTAGATTCAAGCTAAGTAAGTCATGTTCAAGTCCAAGTCATGCCCTACTAAAGTTGACTTTACTAGAGGCTTCTGTGGAGTTTTAATAAGAAATACAATAATCCACCATTAGGAACACATTTATGAACAGTGAACACTAAATAACCAAGTTTAGGAAAATAATACAATGAGGAGACATGTGTTTAGTCTATAAACTTAGTTGAAGGATAGTAAGTAAGGTTTTTATAAGGCAAACTCAGGTACATGTAAAAATGTTTGATAAAGGTCGATCCTTTTGTTGGAGAATGCCGGATTTACTATGGAACTTGCCAAATGGGGCCTTTTATTTCTTTTTTATCAGAAATGTACGTTTGAAGGAAGTAAATGGCGTGTTTTTCTTAGAACTAATAAAATTTTAAGAGGTGATCTTGAAAAAAAAGTGAAATGTGACTGTGACTCAGAGATACGCCATTAAGAAATAAGAACATTAAATTAAGCAATGAAAAGTATTTCACAAAATAAATGTGATTCATATTTGTGTGTGTCTGTCTGTGGCATCGTAGCTCCCAAAAGGCTGAACCTTAGGGTTGAACCTATTTTAATTTAGATGGTTTTTGTTTGAAAGGTGACTTGATCGAGATTATTCTCTGCTATCATTCAAGAAAATTTGTTCAGCGGATTGAAGATTATCAGCTCTTTTAAAGGGAATTTCAAAAAACTACTTATGAATTTCTCGTTGATGTAACATTACGAGCTATGGAGAGGGCTATGCTCGGGGTTTCTCTACGAGATCGAATCTGAATTGAGGAGATCCGTAAACGAACTAAAGTTACCGACATAGCCCACCGGATTAGCAAGTTGCAGTGGCCGTGGGCAGGGCACATATCACGCAGAACTTTAGTTTTAGTTTTCTTAGTGCTGGAATATGGATTTGAATAAGGATTTCTGTTTTTAGTTAAACGAAACTTTATTCCTTTACTCCTTCACAGGAGAGTCGAGGCGGCGCCACAAGCGGTCATGGAAAAGTAAACTCTTTTCTGTTTACTGTAGGTTTAAAATCGAAATCACAATCACGCCTCCGCCGCGCCTAGACTGTTCTAAACTCTAGTAAACGAAGTACAATTATTTTATTAGAGCCAGCCGTAGACTCTAATGAGAGAGTTCTTGTCACGTTACATTCTTGCTCCTTACAAACTCCAACAATTCACAGAGGCCGTGTGGATTCGAAGTTAGAGTTTAGTCATAATTAAGTTCGGTGCTGTTTCCAGGTTTCCTTGTCCCACTTAAAAGGCCGTTTACATGTAAACAGGTATTCAGAACGTATTTACCTACTCACCTTACGGCTTGCGGATATTGACGCCCTGCAGCTGATCATTATTATTAATCAGCGAAATCTATACATATTTTTTTCTGCACACAACGTGTAACAGAAAGGTGTAATAATTCTACCCATCAAAGTGAACAAGATTTGTAGAATAGAGGTTAGAAAAATACGAAAAAAAAATTGTTGCCCATGCTAATAGATCACGTGATCGGTTATATTTGAATATAGACATATATTTTTTTCTCGTATATAGCAATCTTATGCTCTACAAGTTATGTTCTCTTTGATGGGTAAATCAAGTCTCTTTTTTACGCGAATAAGTTCTCGTTTGACCTCTAATGCGCCTGTTAGTATTAAGTGACGATGTGGTCAAAGATGAAGAACGCATAATCCCCCTATATATATATATATATATATATATATATCCCCCTTCTCATATATATTATTACACATTTCTGTTACACCCTGTCCGTATAATACAGGTGTGTAGACGTGAAAACGTTTTTAGCCCTTGATGAGATAAGTTTATCTTGTATTGCGAGGGTAGAAGAAGACAGGAATGACAAATTAAACAATAATCCACTATACGGTCGAATCTTGGCACGTCGAATAATTTTTTAAAGAAAATAATTTCCAGCTTGCTGTAACATACTTCATGCTTAAAACATTAAACCAAGGCGCAGGTGACGCAGGTGTTCACGCAAGCCATTGCACGGCTTACGCTAAAAACTCTGCGGGCTGTGAAAGCCTTTGGAGGCTTTGTGCGGAAGGGTTCTAATTGCACCACCCTCTCAGCCCTGCTCGCTGACGTGAATTCATTCGCGACGGGCTTTCCCGACGGAACTCGTAAATTTTACAGAGAACGATATTGCCGTTTACCGTGCTCGGACAAATCATTGTAAAACTTCTAGGCAAGCGTGCTCCACCGTAGACCGCATCATCGCTTAACATCAGGCGAGCTGGCGGTCGAACGCAAGCCTCTTATTAAATTTAAAATAAAAAAAACTGGTTAAGGTTTCTTTTATTTTACTTTCGCACATATTTCAACATGCTAGAAGCATCGTGTTTGTTTCGACAACAGCGAAGCCAAAAGGAATCGTAGTTAGTAAAAACTTTGGCTACAACCATATACTTAGGACTGATACATTTAAACTTTAGGATCTGCACCCAACTGTGCAAATATTAAGTGTCGTAAAACAATAACACAACAAAGTAAAAACCCTGCTAAAACGATAAACAAACGGCGTAATCAATTCATGTTAATAATCTTTTTTAGATTGAGACGTGTCCGTCCGGAGTCCGGACAGATGGATTAAACTGGGCGTGATTGATTACATAGCAGATGACATGTTTACTGGCTATGAATTTCATTGGCAATCTCGAATCTCAGCTGAATTAAACAGACAACATTTGTGATCCAAACAGTTTGCTATTTACCACCATAAATATTTCATCATCATCATCATTTCAGCCGTAGGAAGTCCACTGCTGGACATAGGCCTCCCCTATCGATCTCCAAAAGGGCCGGTTAGAAGCGGCCTGCATGCAGCGTTTCCCTGCGGTCTCTTTTAGGTCCATAAGGTCAGTAGGTACCATTATATTTGATTCGTCAAAAATGTTTGCAGTAATTTTTTGTCGTATTTAGTTTGTTCTGCTGCAACGATAAGTTGAATATTCACAGTAACTGGAAGCGCTGTCGATTCGCAGCAAACTGTAGGTACTTGCCTGTCGAGATTCAGGATACCCTTCAAGTGGAAGTTTGGAGTGAAGCTCACCACCGATTCGATTAATGGAATTTCACTTGTTTGTCGTTCGGAACGTTTTGTATGGTAATTGGTTTACCGCTGAACTGCTTTGCAGGTGGCGTGTTTGTTGGTTGTATGTTTGTTGGGATTTACTTCTAAGAAGCAATGAAATATTGCGATGGTAAAGTTATATTAGCTTTAATGTATCAGCTACACTACGCTTATATTAGCTTCACTCGTTACACGTTAACAAATCTTGGAAGTCGATTTTAAAGTACATTAACTTTTTTTTTTTATCTAATTTTGTTTGGGGCTTTAGTCACTATGCGATTATGCCAGCCCAGTTTTTACAGGCAACTACCATACACAATCAAAAGGGACCAGAGTCCCTACGCTGATCTAATACGACCGAGGACATGGCATATAAGGCCCTCGCCGGATCACACGTGGGTGCAGCCAGGATACCTTGAAACATGCCAACATCGTTTTGAAACTTTGTCGGTACTCGTATGTGTTTAGGATGACAATACATTATTTTTTACCATCTAACTGATCTGATGATAGAGCCAGAAGGTGGATCTCTTCAACGGCTTCTAGTAAACTCCTCGTCTGGGCTTATTTGGTTTGTTTTAAGGAGTCTTTCACACTTGATGACGAAATTCTAAAATGATGGAGCTGGGAGGATGGATATTGGAAATCTTCGATTGCTAAGTGTGTTTTTTTGTGTTTTTGACCATAATTATTTGTTGCCATAAAATACTATTTCAGTCAGAATTGTCGTAACACCTTAATTGCAAATTGCGTGTTATTCGTATATGAATATGACACAGTTCTCAGTTGGTAAGATACCGTACATCAGCGAGCGCAAACGGCGGTTGTCCAAACGGCGGATTTATCTCTGACATCCGCAGTTCCGACGTAGGCGAGTACTCTACTTGTATCATTCAGTTTGTCACTGTACTGTGGTATTCGTATAGTCTGTGCGTATAGTCGTGTATACAATAGATAAATTATATTATTCTAGGCTATTCAATTATTCTTATTTTGATTATTTTATCGGGAGAGACAATCCAGAAATAATTGTTATCTGTACTAAAATTATAAAGAGGAAAGATTTGATTGTTTGTTTGTTTGTTTGCATTGAATAGGATCAGAAACTACTGAACCGATTTGAAAAATTCTTTTACTGTTGAGAAGCTACACTATCACCGGGTGACATAGGTTATATATTTTTTCAAATAGGGATCCTTATACTAAAACTCCAATAATGTAACCCAAGGTGTAAAAAAATAAGACTTACACCCGTGCGAAGCCGGGGTGCGTTGCTAGTATATAAGAAAGAAAAAAAATAAAGAAAAATATGTATTTATGACAGAAACAAAAGATTCATAGACATTACGAGGGCACAATGCGATTGTAGAGCACCTGCATGGACCATGTCGCACCTACTCTAGTGCCCCCGCTGCCCAAACCCTTGTACATTACAGGGTCCTGTACATTCTGTACAAGGCTTCCCCATGATAAATGCTGGGAGAGGACCCAGATAAATGCTGGGAAAGGACCCAGATCATATGATATATATCCCAGATATGAGATTTTAGATTATCGACACGACTTAGAAGAATGCGAACGAGTTGGAAGCAACTTTTGATTTTTCTGGGTTTTCATAACTACGTGTCATTCTAATGGTTACATCAACATCATTAACCATTGATTCTCCCAATAAATGACGCTTCTAGGGAAGAAACTGCTAGCTATTCAAGAGTTTAACTATGCATCTCCTGGCTTCATCATCAGATCAGATCGATGGATCCAAATTTTTGCATTGTCTTCCGTATTACTTAAACTTGCAAAGATTCAAAACGATACAACATAATTATTAAAAAAAAAAAAAACAGTTCATACATGTGCAAACTTAAACTAAAAAGTAGAGAATGACAGTTAAAACAGAATTGAAAGTCCTCATCAATATTTTTTGCAGATTTCCTTACGTAGTAATGAAATCTTTGAGGGAATCATAAACCAAAACGTAATCTAAGATCTAAGTATGTATATATTTTTGGATTTGGTTATTTTATCAAAAAGTGCTGAATCAATTTCGCTAAAAAGAATATGGGACTACCTCTGAAGCATGGCCTATAAAAAAAAATGAATTATCGAAATCAATTTATAATTGGTGGAGTAAACGCGTAATAAACATTTAAAAAAACATAGTCAAATTGATAATCCCCTCTTTTCGTCGGTAAAAAATTAGAAGTAGGTTAAAACCGCCTTCCAAGATTTAATAACATTGTTAGTTATAAGTAAAGATAAGAAATGTGTAATGTGTGGTTTGATTCATAAATGTCACAAAGACATTGTAAAGCATTTCTTGATCGAAGAGCATTTCTTTATATTTGTGTAATATACAAGAAGCGTGAATGACATTTGTCCTCTCAATAGCGGATGTGCTTCCGACATGCCGCTCGAGACGCCCGTAATGTGCCCGTAATGGCAGTTTTCCAATTTCAAAGACCGTACTTCATAACACTACCACTAAACTAATGTAGGTATGTACATTTAATGCTTTTCAATCCTGAAAGAATATTCGGGAACTTAGCACGCGGCAGCCTAAGGTTTTGGCCGGTAAGAGTTCGGCACTGTCTGGGTCCTACATTCCCAGTCGTCCATGCAGGATTTTTTATAGGCTGCCACCAACAACAAAATAAAAACTAATGTCGGTGCCAATATACGTTTTGTAGTATTTCACCTTACCCGTAACTAAAACAGGAAATTGAAAACCCTGACGAACTATTCACTCAACAAATTTCCAAATTGAATAAACTAATACAAGAGCTCTAAAAGCTAAATATTCTGCTCTTATAGGTCCCTCGTCTGTAAAGTGAAGTAGGTATTCTATTGATATTCAGATGCGCACTAGGGTACCAGGTGACACGTATGCACTGAAAAGGCTTTCACTGACCAGGATACTGCTGAATGAAAGGATCCATGTGGCTGTTTGCTTATGCATCACTTAGGCATTCATTGCTGCACTGACGGCTGCCTCCCCGGCGGGGTAACTAACCTCTCCGTGAATGTTCTATTGAGCTTCAGTACGTTCAGTACGAACACAAACACTCCTCCTAGAGGCACAGAATATGTTATAGCTACAGATGGAAGCTGCTACCCTCGAGTTCCGAAACTCCTTGCGATTTGAAATAGCCAAAGCACTTAATGTTCTATTAGCCAAGTCGCTTTCAATCGATTGACTAGCGCCTGCCGATGCGATAACGAATTATTTACTGACCTATAAATGTTAAATTAAATTCCCGTTCACGTTTCAGTGGTTAAACCGCTCCAAGATTTAATTTAGTGTTTGGGCGAGAATGGTCTGAAAAAGGACGAAATATGCGGCGTTTATTATTTTACACGGGAGATATAAAACTTCAGATTTATTACAGTAAAGTTTCTTGGTGTTGCGACAGTAATCTAGAAAAACGTTTATGTGCGCCAACGAGAGTTCAGAAACTTTTGAAGCATATTTCACTAATATACGCCTTGCGGTTAGGTATTGCCCGTAACTTGCAGTAATTACGGTATACATATAAGATTCAGGCACCACAAAAATCGGTGGCAGTATTGTATCTTAAAATCAAAATACTGGCTGACAAGTACATGGGAGTGCCTCTGGCTTAGTTACTATGCATTTTTTATATGTTTTATGGTGAAGATATGTAATTTATGGTGGTTTTACACACACCAGTGAGTTTAAAACTATAAACTTACAAAATAACTATGCCACTAAATTTCCGTGTCGATCCCGGCATTATCACAAAAAAAATACGGGCAGTTTCGTCCGTCATTTGCACGTCTTTGTCTTTAAAACGAACCGACGGCCTTACTTAGAAACGTCAGTTAAAAACGGTTTAAACTATCACGGATATTTACCGTGACGAGGTTATGAAAGGACCTTATCACGGTAAATATTCCTTTAGTAATATTATACCTGTAACGTCAGTTACAAACAATGCCTAAAGTTGCTCTGTCTCGTCCGTGAAAATGTCTGTCAGCGAGAAGTTGACAGCAATTTGAAGCAATGTTTAATTTCTATGTAAGGTCGTGTATGGCTATTGAAACATCCTATATAGCTTTCGTTAACTTTTATATTAGCTATATACCTACTAACAGTTACGGTGTTCCAGTTAATTTGGCACGTTTGTAAACTATCCCAATCATATTTTGGAATCCGTGTTATTTTCCTGTTTGTGGAAAATTTTCGATTGCAAAGAGCATTTAAAAATTTGCTCTTGCGTTGCCTCTGGTCCTCATACCAATTTATGCAGTAAACAAGAACTATGTACGTACAGAGTTGTTTTTCTAAATGTTCAGTCGCTGCCGTAGGACGATAGACTAGCTGTTCATAAAATTAATTTTACAGGCTGCAGCCTAGTTGCAGGCCAGGCCAACCAGCCAACGCGTTCCATTAGCGCTAATTAGAATTTCCCCCTTTAGCTTCCACCTGAAACTTGCACGGTTATTGCAACAGCGATATTGCGAATAGCTTTAGCTTTGGTCTTCATTGGAAATTCCATCGTCCGAATTGCATAATATCGCTACTAGGTATTCTATTTTTATGCATACTCCAAATATGCAGCGTGAACAATGACTATAAGTGAGCGGACAAAAAAAAAGGAGTTTTCGTGAATGATTTTTGTTTGGACTATTACTTAGTCCATTGTAGCGTCGTCTTTTATTAAGAAGTTTTCTCTCTATTATAGGATCCGTTGTCACACACATTTTCCTTTGTTGCATATATTTTTAATTTTAATCACCAATTGCGTTGAATTTATAATTGCGATGAATTTGTTACAAATTGACACTGCTCGTTACTATAATTATTCTCAATTTGCTCTACGCTGAGTTTGAAAATGTCTCCAAGCGTCTTAGAGTAATTTTTCAGTAGTATATTTTCAAAGACTCATTAATCATGCACTGACTCAGACTTTCTCACTGGATCTTCATTTGAGACTGATCCATTTATCTTTTTGAATACCAGGTGTTTACGTTACATGGCCATTGGCTTGGCATATTACAGTAATAGTACATTGTTGCCTTAGGGGCGAAAGTAACTTATTTAGTCCCGAGACGGGGTTTGGTTGCTAATAGTTCGAGGGACTAAATAAGTCTTTAACCCCGAGGTAAACACTGTGCTTTTCATTTCGAATACAAGGCAAATAAAAACATGAACTGACTAAAAAAATGATGAGTGAATTTTATTTTGAATAAATCAAAATGTTTGGTGTGGAATTTATTTAAAGTTTATGGTAAAATTAGAGCATTTACTTATATTTAGTGAAAGGTTTTTCCACTATTGCTTTAGCCTCTCTTATGAAATCAGGCGTTAAATCCATATCGGAATCATATGAACTCATTGTGTTAATACAAATCTGCTATACGGAAGTATAAACAAAACTCTACAATGAAGATCGGATTCCCGCCAATTTTTTTTGAACATCCTGACACTGGCAAATGCACGAGAAGTGCGGGACCATAATCCTCTGAGGAGAAAAAAAAAAGTTGGAACATGGTTCAATACAAATGTGAAAATAGAACTAATATTTTTTTAAATAATATGATTGTCTGTTAGTTGTCACCTGTCACTGTCAGTTGAAAGTGATTCTCCCTAGGGCTGAAATGTATTACTTTCAACCCGCTCCTCAGGCGACTTCAGACCTACTTTCCGAGTATGAGTAATGAAAAATAATAATACACGTATATGTGTCAGATATATTCATGTAAATTCTCGATTTGAAAATATAAACACCTGAAACTACGCGCAATATTTCATTTTGATTTGATATTGCACCGAGACCGGTAACACATTCTATTCTTTTCGATACTAGTATGTTGCCGACTCGGATGTTCAAATTGATTGCACTCCTATTTCGTCGTCTACAAAAGAAAAATGCAGCATTACTAAATACACGATTGCTAACACTATAATACTCCCCGTAATATGTTTTCAGGGCTTGTGTATGTATGTGCGTCATTATTCCTCCATAACTTATGAACGCCTCAACCGATTAGACGTGTTCACTAAAATCCTTTTACATTATCCCGGGTGACATATAGGCAGGTGTTTTTCGCAAGTTATACAATTATTACGAAGCGGGTGCTACTTGTGTAATGTTGGTTTAACAATGTTACGTATTTTTATTTATTTATTACTAACTAGCTGACCCGACAGAAGTTGTCCTGTCTTAGAACTGTCAAACGCGCGAAGTTAAAATCTCAAGTTATGGCGTGACCATGGAAAATAGGGATTCATTTTTATTTTTTCATTGGAGGCGAAGACTGCCAAAACTAGTATCGGTGCCGCGCGCGCGAACAAATCTTCTTCAGGAGGCACCTTTTACACGAGCACTTCGCACTCTTAACGTCATTGCCGTTGAAATTGACCTATTTAGTTGTGCTCTGAGTGAATTTACAAAGATAGCTTTAAAGGTTTTATGTTATTAGATAATTTAGTGTTGTCACAATGTTGTTTTTTTTTATAGCTACTCTATCGCATTAGGTTATAACCTGTAATGATAGTTCAAAGTTGGAAATAAAATAAATAAATATATATACTCTGAAATCGGTAAAGTCGATCTCAAGTTATGGCGTGACCAAGGAAAATAGGGATTCATTTATATATATTTGGTACGTGAATGCAATGTGATTTGATTTTGCGCTACCGGCACAGTGATGGTGGTATAATATCGGACAGTCGGCGCTCATCGAACCGCAATCCCGTTCTGCGGTAGCCGATGCTCTCGCCTCGATATGCAGGATATGCAACCAATAGTACCTACAATCAGAGCTTATGCTTGTATTCAAGCTTCGTTAATAAGTGAACACATTTTTAAAGAGACGGTAGTTACGTGAAGTAGTCTACTAAAGGTCATTTTTGCGTGCCCCCGGCGGCTGGCTCATCAGCGAGACAGGCGTGAAAGTAGGCTCCCCGCTCGTTTCCGGTCCCTGCCACCCGTTTCCTCTCAAGAATTTCCACGGCATACCTTCCACTCGAATGCTTCTTAATTGAAAGGCATTATTGAATAAGGTGACCTTTGATGGAAACTCTATAATCAGATAAAATGTTTCGTGATTTTCGGGAAACGTTCCGCTTGTCTGATTCGAGTGACCCCTCTGATGTTGACTCAAAGGATTTGTGTATTTACTTTCTGAAGTCATAGACCCTTCCAATTTTTATCCTAAAAATACTCGGAGAGATACGATTTGTTCAATGGAAAAAATGTTTTCCTTACAGATCTTCTTGTGAAATGTTTACTAAGAAAGTTAGATATGTTGAAAAACAAGCTTAATTTCGATATTTATATATTATCTATAATATATATATATTTATTTGCTCTGAGTCTTTGATTATGTACATGGTATATATAAAACAAAGTCGGGCTAGTTACACCATTTATAACTTGAAAACGGCTGGACCGATTTTCATGATCTTAGATTTGTTGGATCTATCACCGCCCCGAAAAGCAGAATAAGTAAAATATCGGAAAAATCCACGAAACAAAAATTATGAAGATAATTCATTTTCCTATACAGTTTATACGGAACGGCAAGAATTGAAGTCATTGACATTGACATCATAGAAAAAAATGGCATCTAAGTCAAAGGAGGTTGCTGTCGCTACCAAGGAGGTTGCTTCAACGAGGTATATAACGCGGGTGAAACCGTGGGGCGCAGCTAGTTATAGATATATATTTAAAGCCGTAATTTGGATACACATTCCATAAATCTACAAAATCTACAGCTACGGAGCAAACACGTCATCAGAAATAAATCCGTGTTTGCACAACATGTCCTGCCCTGCCCTGGATCGAACCTATCCAACGATTCGAAAAGAAATTGAATGTGAATTGTTATTGCAGATCGATACTTAACTCTCGGTATACGTGTTCCATTTCCGCGTTGATATAAATATATCCTCATCTAGCTGCGCCCCGCGGTTTCACCCGCGTTATATCCGGGATAAAAATAGCCTAAGTTACTCCTTATGACATCAGCTGTCTGCCAGTGAAAGATGAAAACAATGCAACCTCCTTGATAGCGACAGCAACCTCCTTTGAATTGATGTTTATTTTATATTTTATTTAATGTGTCAATGTATAAGACTTCAATTCATGTTCTTGTTTTTTATAGGGAAAATACTTTGGAGAAAGGAAGACTATTACGTCATTGGGGAAATATTAAAACACAAAAAACTGTATCGCTACCAAACACAGACTAGGTAAAGCTAGTCTTTGCTACCAAACTTCACAGGATAACACGCTGGGCAAATTTGCAGATTGCCTAAAAAAAAAGGCCCAGCCGTTTCGGAGTAAAACATAGGGAACATACATACCAAAGATTTCTTACCATACTAAGATCAAAGATTTCATACTATACTAATAGATCGTTGACTTACGACCTACGACAAATATAAAAATGTTTTATACATACATACAATCAATGAGCTTACATATAAGACCATTGCATACATACATAAACACGTCGTCTTTTATGTATATAGAAATTTTATAATTAATTGTCGAGTTTTTTTTTTCTTTTTTTTCGTCTGAAAACAAGTAGTTTTTAAGCGCCATTAATTTACAAAATTGAAATCGTCTGGCAAGTTAAACTGAAACTTCTTTCATCCAGTAACAAATGGATCTTCTTATTCCAACATAGTTAAAATCCTATTTCATCGAGCAAGTCAATATTTGAAGTTGTTCGCTGTTCCGGGGCATATAATTTTGCTGCCTCAAATTAAATTGCAAGTTTAAATGGTCCTCTCTGAGTCGCTAGTCGGCAAGATTTTATTGACACGTTAATTGACTTGGAAAGTATCACGGAAGCCTTAAAAACATTTTTTGTGACATGTATATTCCATATTTTTTACCGACTTCGTAAAAGGAGGTTCTCAATTCAATCTATGTACTTCGATTACGCCGGCTGTATTACTGTAAAACAATTTACGTGTTTCTTTTTTTATCATGTAGATCTCTCGAGGTTGTTCCATAAAAAATTCATTAGTTATAAATGCTCAGTCGTTTTTGAACCAGCTCGAATAATATGGATAATTTTGCTTGAGCGCCTACGAATTTCGCGATAGCAAATAACACAATACTTTTGTTTAGGCGCATCGTTCGAGTCAAAACAAAGAGGTACCTATCAATGCATGGATTAATGTAATCGTATCCATAAATAAACCAGTAGTTCGCCCCGAACATAGTTAAAGAAGGTTTTAAGCATTCCACTAAGTATCATAGGGCGTAACATGTTTCACAAACAACAAAAAAAAAATTACCTTAAAAAAACCGACTTCATAAAACCACAAAACACAAACATTCTAAGGTAATTTGACACTACAAAGTCAATTAGTGAACTTAGAATGTTTGTGTTTTGTGGTTAATTGAAGTCGTTTTTTAAAGATAATTTATTTTTATAGTGGGAAAATGTAGCACGTCTTACGATAAAGAAGTTACCGTTGATGTATTCTCCACATGTGGAGATCCTGGTAACCCAGGACTGAATAATGTGTGTATATGCACATCGACATCTGCCGTGTTTGCATGCTGGCTCAGCGACTCGCTTGTGCAAAGAGTAATTTAAAATACAGGACGCTACAGCGCGTCTGTTCATTATTGCCATATTGTCGTTTTGTAGGTCGCTTGTAAATTATTGTTGACTGATTTTTGCCCTATGATTCGCGGCATTTGTGTTGTATAAGTAATGCATCAACAGGGTAATAACTCCTTACTCCTTAAATCTCATCATCAGCCAGTCCACGACTCCAGACGTCCACTGCTGAACATAGGCCTCCCCCTTTAACCTCCACACTGAACGACAGCCTGCCTTTTGCATACAAATGCTATACTACCACACGTTTTGCGAAAAAGGCACAGAGTATCCCCTCTCTATCTCCACCTAAAACTTTAAACCACAGAACAATAGGTCTGTGCTTTAAACGCTCATATATCAGAGATTTATCAGCCAATTTAATTTATTTTTTAGTATGTGTAATGTATTTAGTTATATTTAACGCTAATCCTGTTATTTGTAATAAATTAAACATAAGGACACATACCTATTTAAGGGTAGTTAAATTTAAGCAACCTTATATCTTCATCTCCATAGTGAGTTTATCATAATGCTCAGAGGTAGAACGGTTGTTTTATGAAGTTTGCTTACTTGTCCTTTTGTCGCTACCTACTCGTACATTGTCTATATCATTTACACCTACGTCAATGTTTGTTTGATTAGGATCGTTACTAGAATACGAGTGGCTCAAGATATTTGATTTGCTCGTAGATTCATTCAATTTCGATTACAATACTGTGAGGTTTCTTTGTCTTATTAATTGAATGGTGAAGGAATAGGAACTTCGGAATCGAAACGGCCTCCAAAGTTTGTGAGGGTCCTTCTAACTCTGATTTCAATGTTGTTTCATGTAGCAATGTTTATAATAATAGCTAAGAAATATACCACTTCCACCTTAGCATGAAGCGAAATATAACAAGCTTAAAGGAAATTACATGAAAATTCCCAGTAAAATTGTTAACCCACTTTTGCACAACTGTTTTTAGTAAGTTAATTAAAAAGCACCAGAATTCTCAAAGAAGATGAAACTCAATACTGGAAGTTAAGGGTGTCATTGTTAACTCGCTGTGAAGGTATTAGGGCTCTTAGGGAACTTTGTAACTTATTGGCCGGGAGAGAAGTCAATTTGTTTAACTTTTTTAATAAAGAAACAAGTCTAACACCACAAACCCACAAACAAGGTCGATTGGAAAATCGATCCGCTTTATTACAACAAAGGAATACTGTCTACTTTAAACTTGATACTTATTTTGTTCTGCCTCTTCTGTAAATATAAGTCAGTTTAATACGATATTTCATTTTTATGTGGCTACATCAAACGTTATTCAGCTTCCGTTGTTAAAATAGTTTAACTCGCATTCTGATGATGTGCTAACAATGCGCCTTACGAAATCTTTATTCTTGCCATAAATAAAATGTAACCCACATTATCGTCTCGGAAACGTTATGGCTTCCCTATTTCAACAGGCGATAATTAAATAGAGCAGTGTATTATTATCGTTAACAAGTTAGGTATATTTATAGTCTACGCCCGCCCAGAGTCCATTTTCCGCCCACCGGGTCGTAGGGTGTCGACCCGAGGTTTTGCACAATACTTATATTATGAAGAAGAAAAAAATGTATTGTCAAAAACTTGCTATTGTTCTGTGAGGTTATTACTTTGACGAGCCCTTAGCTTCGCAAGCAGTCCACGTTTTCGGCTGATGAGTTTTTCACTGGCAGCTTTAAATTCTTTTGAGGGGTTTACTTCAGTTTTTAATCAAGCTATAAATATAGCGAAACAGTTATATCTAATTGTGGCCGCTTTGTTTTTATAAGAGAGGATCTTCTTGTTCCACTAATAGTCCACTCTGTAGCGACGCGCGGTGTGACTAATTCTCTACTCTCTAGCAGTGAGAAACTTTTACTCGTATAGCGAGTACAGAATCTTTTGTCGTCTGCTAGTAACTACGTGTGTATAAAGCACAACTTGTTACAAATGGTGGTTAGTTCTCAACCTCCTGGTTCTAAAGATAAGTAGTTCAAAACTGTGACTCAATGCCAAGTAAGTGCTGTATCGTTTTCAGTCTACTCATTATTGATCATTATCATTAACTACTTTACCACCTACCTATACCACCTAACTGTACCTATAGTATAATATTCTGAACAACCTGTTTGATTGATGTGTTGCTACGTCGGTACGAAGTTTTCATTATTTTTTGCAATATGCGTTTGACAATCTCACCCAATGCGTTGCGGAAGCGTTCATGTGGTCGAAGATGTACTTGCATACACTTGTATTGTAGTATTTTACCTGTTCGAAAAGACAGGTACAGGAGTCCTAATATTTTTAAATGTTTGTGTACTCATGACCATTATCATCACCTAAACTTTCTTAGCAACCTGTTTGACAGTTTTAAATTTTCCTACTCTAGCATAAAAATGTATCAAGTTTTCCTAATATTTGTAAAAGTTTTGTAGTAGATGCTATTGCTATCAAAGTTGTGTAGGCATTATCTGTTTTGAACAAGCTAGACAAATCGATTCCCTCGGTAGTTTGTAAAAGCAACAGAGTTGCGTCTAGGCTCCTGCGGCAGTCACTCGCTGTCAACTTCAGGCCTAAGCTATTGTGGTTTATTTTCTTCGTGCACATGCGACGAAGTTTTTCCACTTACCCATTCGCTTGCGTGGGGCAATTTTTGTACTTTTCTTGTTAGTTAAAATTGTAAAATTTCATTTAGGTTGTATTTTGTTTTGCCTTTTTGTATATTCGAAAAACTATTTGGACGGAATTTGTAACACATGGACAGTAGTCAATGATCATCATTATTTGTATAAAACGCCCTTTTTAACCGACGAAAAAAGGAGATAGTTCTCTAGTCGACGCGTATACCGAGTGTATCTTTAGATGACGGACATATCAAGGATTATCATTGTACTCATCATATTATAAACAACTTTTTTGGGAACAACCCTTATATCGCGAAAATAATCAGCTGATCTATACACTTCGTAGACATTTTTCTTTAGAACAACATTTCGTTTTATTATAGAAACTGACGTGATTTCACAAATTTTATTTATATGACACGGGAGTTACTTACGTTTGATTAAGCCAGTTACTCCGACTATAGTTTCAACCGCAGTCGGCGGTCTTTTTCAAGGTAAACGCGCGCGCGGCTCCATCTCGCATTCGTTTCGCGATTTAATGGTTGATCCAAATGTAAAAGTTGTATATAATGATGAGTAAAATGATATCCTTGAATAAGTTCGTGGTCTAGTTATACACCTGGTATATATATTATTTTTAAGTTCGATTTTAAATCAACCAATTCCCTTCACTCGACACAAACTTCTCCTTAGATTCCTTATGAAAGTTTGCACCATCCATAATAGTTTATTACAAAACCACTCCACTAAGAGCACGTAACATAATTGATGATAATGACCATCAATAAACCACTCACGGTATAGCATTACAGATTTATGAATATGGATGTGACCAGTTGCAATTATACCATTCGCCGATCATGCGATGGAAACAGTTTTGCTTCAGTATCATGCCATTATCATTCATAACACTTATCTGAAAAAGAAACTCAACGAAATAGTGGGTAGTTTTTGCTAAATAAAATTATACGTTACTGGGCATAAAGAAATTTAACATCTATTCTATTCTCAGGGTGATATGCGCGGTTGCGCAGGCTTTTGAACTCTTGAAGTTCTGTTTTCTGGGTGGAACTGAGCTGCTACTGGCAAGTGTGACAGTTATTGTCTTCTTTGGTGACGCTTAATATCAGGGGAGTAGTGGCGGATTTACATATTTGCCGCCAGTAGGCTACTCAAATTTTGCCGCCCCTACCGACCTCTACAATTCAATACCCTAGTTCACAATCATGCGACTACGCAAATTTTAGAATAATGTATCTAAGTGGTCAGACATATTACCTACATGTTGAATGTTTGTGTGGACCTAATAACATTTAAGTATATAAATATGAATATTTTAATTTCTGTAAGATATTTAACAAAAATTGGCCTCAAATTTGCCGCCCCTAAAATCTGTCGCCCTAGGCTCCAGCCTACTCAGCATGCTGGTAAATCCGCCACTGCAGGCGAGATACTTTCTCGTCACTTAAATGCATAGAAAACGTCGCTAAGTCACTGTTTTTTTTTTAACTCGTTGATGGAAGGTAGAGTTAGATGGGAGAGA
The DNA here is from genome assembly GCA_914767915.1 of Agriopis aurantiaria. NCBI lineage: Eukaryota > Metazoa > Arthropoda > Insecta > Lepidoptera > Geometridae > Agriopis > Agriopis aurantiaria. The sequence goes on from OU611987.1 coordinate 6,150,959, forward strand.
TTATGATTGTGATATGTATGTTTTAGGTAGTCACTTTAAGAATATCCTTCAGCTATTGAAGAATATCTAGATCCCATATCATAAGACCTGGGCCCCGATTCTACTAAAGAAATTGTCTTTAAATAGTAATTGTTGCGATTTTAATTGTTAAATAACTGCCTCAAAATTTACAGTTTTAAATATTTTTTTATACTAGAAAAATACAACCACTTAATATTATAACTTATCGGGGGGCAGTTCGATGGTAGCAAATTATTATACTGACATCTGGATTACATATACTTGTGAAGTTTTAAATCGATACGACAATTAGAAGTAGGTAAATTCGACTTCCGAGAGAGTAACACATGTTACATAGTTCGCTAAGTAGTTACAAGCGAGGCTCATAAGCGCGTTAATAATAAAGTACACAGCGTTGTTCGAACCATTGACTAAACTGTGTGTAAAACTGTTTTTCTGTCTCTGATGCGTATTGTCACTTGTGCAGTTGCTTGTGCATAATAAAGGTCTAAACTATGCCTGTTGCACTCTGCTTTATGCAAAGTTTAGAGCCTTTCTAAAGCGCCTATTGTCTAAACATTCGTCACTATTTTTAGAAGGATCCCCGACACGTGCTCCCGCCCCCACTCTTTGTTAAGCGTTAAACGTCTCTCCAGCGGATATTCTCGACGGAACAGCTGTCAGTTATTTCCGAATCTTGGGGGACTTTATTAAAGACGACTTTCTACATCATCTGCCGGTTATGACTACAAAAATAACGCATAAATATGTCCTTATTATGAGTTTATGAACTCTCGCAACTCGAACTCTCTCTGGTCTGATGTGCATTTGTGCGTCTATCTTTTCTTTTCAGATTGTGTTCCAAACAAAGTTCTAAATAAACTACGTAAACAGCAATTACTTTCAATAAAAGACATTCAAGATGAATTGCTTAGTTCCTAAAAGAGGATCTAACGAGTTCGACTCAGTAGAGCCGAGCGCGCCCCCCTACTACCCGCCTCAGCTGCCCTACAATCCTAACTTCATCGAGCCACGCGCTATTATATCAGACCATCTGAGAGCTGCGTACTGCAGGAGTAGCCGGGATAATGAGTTTTACGCAGAGAAGGCGCTCGCGTGTGATGAGTACAGCGGGTGGGGGCGTCAGCGGCGCTCCGTGTACGAGGGCGTCAACGTACTGCCGCTGTCGCCGGTGAGTGCGCCAGCCTGTGTGCCTCGCATCGCACGCTACCGTTTGTTTCATTACGTGTGCCTTGATAATAAACAAACCGATTGTGATGTCATTAACTCAACCATTTCTCACTACGCATACAAAATACGAAGGAATGGGTATGTTTACGTGATGAGCTTTTTTAAACCCCGCTTTACTATAACATCAAAGCGGGAAGGGTGTCCGGAATGCATCGGGCGCATATACCGCGATCTATTTCCGGGCGCGGGCGTTGGCCCTAATCGTGCGAGCTTAGCTCATTCTGAACGAAAACATGCGCGAACACAGCCGCGGGGGCTCACTCGTGGCCGCCACCATCGCGGCGCTCAACCATCGGTCCGTCGCTGAGGAGAAGCCGCGCCCTGTCAAATCGCGCGCGTCTTCCGTGCAGAACAGGAACGTGCCCACCATAAGGGAGGAGACCTTTAACGAAGAGCGATCGCGCCGCGCCTCCGCGTATAGTGAGCGTCCCCTGTCCACAGCGTCGGAAGCGTCAGAACGCGATTCTGCATCCGTTCAGTCAAGCGAGGAGCCGCCCCCTCACGAGAGTACGTAATTCGCGTTCGCGGACGAGTCACTGACGTAGCGTAATACTGGAACAAAGCCAAACTGTAAATAGCGACACGTAGGTGACTCGTACCGAGAGCTTGTCGCGCAGTGTCGCGCTTGCAGAGCCTCATGTCCGACTGCGAGTACCTGACGGAGCCTTTCGACGAGGAGCAGCAGGAGCGGACGGCGGCGGGCTATGCGCACCCCGCCGTGCGCTCCTACCTCTACTCGCCGATGGGTGAGTTCGCGCCGAACTTGAGGCTCCCGCGAGTTTAACGCGCTCTTACACTCGATTATCTCGTAACAGGCGGCGACTCGGACAGTCCCGACGAAGCCACAGTGAAGTGCACGGCGTGGTCGGAGGGCGCGGTTGCCGCGAACCGCGTCAACTCCTCCGGGACCGAATCCAGCACCTCGAGCGAAGAATCCGACGAAAACGGTTATGAACCTCGGGAAAACGACTACCACACCCTGACCCCCAGCCGACGTCTCGACAACTCGACTCGGCGCGACGATGATTTCAAATGGATGCCGACCGGGAACATAGTCGACGACGACGAAGACGTCGCGGAACCGACGTCGATGGACGCGAGGACGGAGGAGTTTTCGGCGGCTAGCCTGGACAGACGGCGTCGGCCGTCCGATCGCAGTGACCGCGACCGCAAAACTAGATCCTCGTTGACATCTAAGCCGCCGCAACACCCGTCTAGCGTGCAATCTAGTGTCCGCGCCTCGCCGCGATCTCGGCGCTCTCGCAACGAGGAAACCCCTCCTGAATTGCAAAGGCGCTGGAACTCGTATGAGCACTTCCGATACCCGGAAGGTGGTTGGTGGCCGCCGATGTGCTGGTGTCACGGGCCGCCGGCGCCGCCGCCCTGCTGTATGCACGACCGCTCTTGGCCCTCGCATCCCTCGCTGCCGCCCGCGCCCGCTCCTCGCACTGATAGATACAAGGTATGATAAATATTCAGCTCGCTTGAACACCGGTAGCTGCCTAGTGATCAATATACTTCAATGATTTACATATTGTTGACACATTGTTAACTTTTGTGCTCATGGCACTTTAATCCTGACTTACTGTCTTAAATGTCGGATGTTTGGAGTGCTTATCTCTTTAGCGGATTTATTTGAATCTTCATCATTTTCATCATGACTTAAGTTCTTTTTTTTTCAGCTGTTTCAATATTTATGATCTACAATATACTTAGATCAGCGTTGGTGTTGTTGATTGGTGTGTTTACTAATATTATGATTAGAATTTGTTGAAATTATATTCTCTTTATATTTATTATTACGGAAACTAATCATCCTAACTGCTGTCTTATACGGATTGTTCGAAGGGACATTGTAACTAAAGAAATGTATTTATTACTCGTCCAATAATACCATATATACCTTCTCATCAATGCCTTCTCATGAAAAAGCAATTAGGTAGCTGTACACTAAAAGAACCTTGACAAACATTTGTCTCAATCAAAGTAATAGACTCCATAAATATCAATTTCATTCATAACATGATACGAAACGAGGACGAATATTTGAAGAAGAATTCTGCCAAAAAATCTCAGCGACCCAAAAATCAGTGACCTCACTTTTGTTTTGCCCTACTTTGCCACGGCAAACTAATTACAGAAAAATTTATTCTCCTTATTTCGCATTCAGTATAATGCGACCTACTCACACCGACTGACTTTTTACAAGCTTTTGTTGAACTTGCCCTGTTAGTTTATGTATGTGTGGGACAAATCTTGCAACTGAATTTTAGAGAAGTTATCCTCAACCGATTGAGCTGAAATTTTGCATACACGTTTAGTTTAGACGACAACTCATGGTTAGCTAACTGACGTCATTCAAATTCATTCAATATGGCGGACTCCCAAAGAAGGTAGACCAGTTATTTTTTATGAAAGGGTTGGCTGAGAAGTATACGAAAAATTAAATGACGTCACACTAAATTCAATATGGCAGACACAATTTTCTTATCTACCATCATGATATGGGTATCAAATGAAAGGGTTTGCTAAGAATACGAAAAGCTTGTTTAAAAATAAAAATTGAATTTGACTTAGATAAAGACCTTTTACCCCTCTTTTTATTAGTTACCAAATGCATAATAGTTTTAATAACATCTTTTAGTGTATTTGACAAAGGTTTGTTATTATGTCAGGGTTTGGCCTAGACTTATAATAGACTAGCTGTTGCCCGCGGCTTCTTCATGCGTAAAATACGGACGGGGTTAGGTACACGAAAATGGAGTTTCTAAGCTGAACGGGGTCCGTTATAATCACCAGTATGAACAATTTTTACAATGAGACCAACCCTAAAATCGCAAAATAAATGTCAACTGCTCCATACATTTAGTCCACTGTGAATGAACGTTTTCCATGGAACAGTTAATATTATTTCCCGATTTCACGGTAGGTTCCATTGTAAAAATTGTTCGTAATGACGAGTCTTATTCACCTTTTCGGATTAGTACACCCTTCTTAACCCTGTAAACGAAGAAACGTGTAGGAATTGAATTCTGCTTAGTAAGAATCGTCTCATAAGTTCTGTTTTCTTACAGAACGATGCAGAAGAAAGAGTGCGGAGACTTGAAGCGGACAAGGAAAGTCTGCAGTTGCAAGTGCAGGTGTTATCAGAACAAATCGCGGCGCAGAGTGAGAAGATGGCTGACTTGGAACGAGCACTGCTTGATACCAGGCAGAGGCTGGACGACGCTGATCAGCGGTTGCAAAAGGTGGGTTCCCTACGGCCTTATGTCTTGTCACGCACTGCAGAATTTCAAGTGACGGACATTGAGTGTATGCTTGATACATACAATCGCATCGCACGCATCGTCCATTCAATGCACGTAAACGCCACAACAGAATAGGACTGGATAATAATGGACTGGATAATAATAGGAGTGATAATAATGAAATATGTTAGGAAAAATCTTAAAACGACGTATATTTTTGTATTAAAAGCCATATCTCTATCTTCTCTATCTCTACATAGTATAAATTGAAGTCGCTTTCCGCGTCTGTCTGTCTGTATGGCCGCTAACTCCTCCTAAACGACGTAACGGATTTTGATGCGGTTTTCTCCATCAGTTTGATACGTTTTCAAGGAAGGTTTATATATATAACTAGCGACCGGCTTCACACGTAAATTACACCCGTGCGAATCCGGGCGGGTTGCTAGTTAACATATATTTTGACCAAAAAAAAATACAGTGATCCGTCATGATAAATGAAACTCCAATCAGAGCGAACGGCGTCACGATTATGAAAATAAACACCATTGTGTTTGAAGTTAGCAAATAGCTCAGGGGTCTTACGCGAGCTCTTAACGCGGGCTCGAATTAGCGCTAAAACAGCGCAGTTCGGAAAATCACGCAAACGTGAACCTTAACGCGCCTAGATACTGTTTGCGGTCGCACAACTTTTCTCATCATCTAAACATAATCGCCGTAAAGTCCACGTACTGTATACTGTTGACGTGGAGTGTTTAAGAGGGTGACATAAGCAGCCTTTGCATGCGACTGTTTTATAAACACTAATTTGTCCGTAAGAAAATCGTTATCATCATCATCAGCCAGAAGACGTCCACTGCTGAACATAGGCCTCCCAGTTTAATCTCCACACTGAACGAAAGCCTACCTAGCCTGCCTATCTGCATCCACTGGATGCCCGTGACTCACAATGTCGTCGGTCCATCTAGTGGAAGGCCTACCTAATACGCTGCGTCTTCCGGTTCGTGGTCTCCACTCAAGAACCTTTCTTGTCCATCGGTTATCGGTTCTTCGAGCGATGTGGCCTGCCCAATCTGCCCATTGCCACTTTAACTTGAAATTTTTTACAGCTATGTCGGTAACTCTGGTTCTTTGGTGAAAATCATAGTTTTTTCTCAATTATTTCAAGTGACGAATTTAAAATATACGATGCATGGATCATGCTTTGATCACGCGCCGTACACTCGATGTTACATACGGACGATGCAGGTTGATACTGAGTGCACTTAATGAACTCAACTCAACTCAGCCTCAACTGTGCCACATTGATAGATCATTACTTCTAACAAACTTTCCTACGACTCGAGCAGGCGCTTGTCGCGTCTCTGAAGTCTTTTGTATCCGTTCTGAGTATAAAATCTGTTCCAAAGTTACCTGTCGCAAAACTGCCGCTTAGTGAAGGTGGTAAACGTAAACTGCTTAGCATTCAGCACGTCCCAGATGGTTGGAATGGGGCCATTGAATAATCATGATCGCTGTGGGCCGCAAACCCTCGCCTCCGCGTCCCGTCTCCTTGTCGAGTTACGAGTGCTAACCTAATGAAATCACCCGTTGAGGTTTCATAACGCCCGTGCTTAACCGAACTTTACTAAGGAATGAGGTTCTGATTTATTTACTTCAAAATCATCTTAATCAGCTCATACATTCTGTTAAGGCACTAAAACACTCGTATCTTTAGTTAGTTTTTAGGGTTCCGTACCCAATATATGTCAGTAAAATCCTAATATTCAACTTGGGTCTGACATATGATAGACAAGTTGTCTAAAAGCCCACATTTTTTTTAAAGATATTTAAATTTGAAAAAACTTGGGTAACAAAACGCATCGCAATCGAGGAATCAACTTTCTTTTAATCTGAAATAGGTGTTAGGTACATGATTTACCTAAAAGTACTGAACTAGAAAAAAAAGCGCTTCTACTTAATTCGTCAACATTGTAGTAAGTAAGTTTTCTATTGTAGTAACTTCAAATGAGAGACCGGGCGATAACCGTAAGGCTATTTGTGTCATACAAACTTCACCCAAACTATGTCCTATTAGATGAATATATTCTTTTCCAAATCTCTTTCTTCCCGTGACTGACATTCAATTTAGATTTGATGTGTTTGTAAATTTATTTCCTCAGCTGCGCTGCCACAACTATTCGTGTCGGATTTTATTTTGCTTTTATCGTGTTCTGGTTTCTATCCCCTTATCCGCATACAACGGGATATAATGGAATGCTCGAAATAATAATGATTCACCTCTACCGTTGGTAACCAATAAAACAGTCGCCCTAGTCAATGTATTACCTCACCTACACATGGCCCGGCCGCGGCAACTACTCAGACTGCCTGATTATATAGTTTTATGTGCCAGTAAACCTCGGGATATTAATACTTAGGTAGATAAAAAATATTTATCATAACTCATGTAAATGAAATAAAACCGGCCAAGTGTGAGTCGGGCTCGCGCATTGAGGATTCCGTAGCGACCACCACAAAATACAATAATTATCAATTACAAAAAACTACTTCCAATATTGAATTTCGATTCGGTGAAAGAATACGTAAGGTCGTCCAAGTAACCGACGACAATAACTTTTTAATGAACAGAAATTTGTCACCGACTCACACTTTGCCATTATTTAATATTTGTTGTTATACTTTAGAGTGTGTATTATAATCACGGAACAGTACAGAAGGTCGGCTCCATACATCGAGCGTAAACACAGGCGCACGCACACAAAGACGCCTACAGCGATCTCGAATCGAATCGGACGCGAATCGCAAGGCCAATACACAAATATATTTTTTCGCTCGATAATTCGCCCGATAAACACAACATTATAACCCTAGGGTACGCAAAGCAGTCGCCGTAGAGCTAGCGCTACGGCGAGTAGTTAATTAAAATCAAGGTCAGCCGGAGCCGACTTTCTGTACCCTTTATATTGTGTGCTATAATCATGCCAAGTTTGACGCTTCTACGTATTACCGTTTTACATTAGAGCAATTACAAAAATAAGAAAAAATACGTGTGTTGTATGCTCTTTAGTTTTTTATTTTTTTATTATTTCTTAGTTAATCCACAATCACAAATAAAAATATTATTTTGTTTGAATACATAGCTATGGATTATTTAATGTACCTGACTGTACCTATTAACTGATCCGTGATTGCCAGATGCTCACGTGTTCTAAACACCGAGATAAAGTCGGGTGAAGTAAAGACAGACACCATCAAACGCGGCCCCGAGTGTGTAAGCCGGTGTTTACAAGATTTCTCTGGACAACCTAAAAGCTTTTTTAATTCTGTATTTGTTTATTTACATTTAGCTAACTGACGAGTTACGTAATATTCGATCGATGAGAAAATGACTTACGTTTTCGCAATACATAAACGTAAACGAATACATGAAGAAGGCAACTCACTCACGGACTTCAAAATCCGTGTAAAATATTATTTTGTTCTTTGTAGTAGCTTAATAACTGAAAAATAACTGAAGAATGTTTGTGTTATGTAGTTTTTTGAAGTCGTTTTTTTAAAGATAATATATTTATGATGAAATTGGCTAGCGTTTGACCACAACTCACCAGATGAAAAGTGATGATGTATTCTAAGATGAAGCACGCTTGCCCATGAGGTGCCTATTTTGAGGTGCATAGCATACAGCCTGGAATAAAAATTATTATGCACAAGAATAAATGGGTTTTTTAAAATCCCCTATAAAAGAGCTGATAATCTTCAAATGGCTGAAAAGATGTTAAAAACGCACTCGATTAAGTTACCAATCAAACAAAAAACTAAATCATTGATTCAGCCGTTTTGGGAGCTACGATGCCACAGACATTCATACAGATACACAAGTTAAACTTATAACAACCTTCTGTTTGCGTCGGGGGTTAATAAAGTAAGTTTGATAAAGACAGTTGGCTTTATAATGTGTCAATCTGACTTTTTCATTACGCCTAGGCTATGTTTGCCTCAGCACTACTCATGGTCTTTCAACTGGCAACGGGCTGTTGCTATAATGCATGACTTATATCTATCAACTTTAGTGGTTACAGTAATTTTTAGACTTTCGCGAATTGGTACATATTTTTTACCTAAATTAAATAATACGTGATAAGTCCCGATAAACATTTAAAACTTTAGTGGTTACCTACCGATTTTTTTTTTAAACTTACATATTTGCTAAGTTAGTAATTATATTATGACGTAAATCAAGTTTACTGCTTTAACCCTTAAATATGATTTCTTCCGTGCGTCATGTTCATATGATATGATATGATAAATATATATTATAAATCCGTGGTCAACGATGCTGGTATTTCAACTAGTTATTTTTCTGTATAGGTACTTCTTTAGTTTTAAATTTTGTTGTATACTGTTTGATGATCCTTAAATAAAATTAAAATAAAATGCTTTGTCGTTCCCCAGGAAATGTTACAGCGTTCGTCTTTAGAAACACAGAAGTTGGAGCTCTTATCGAAGCTGAGTGAGGTGCGGCTGAGAGTTGCAGAGCGCGGCATACTAGAGCGATCGCCGCCTCCGGAGGGAGTCATCGTCAATACGGTGCCGCTCGCCAGGCCGGCCCCACCAAGAGTATGTTACTTTAATTTTTATTAGAGACACGATTTAATCTGGTCGATTTTTAGGTATCCGAATGACAGCTGACTGACTGACAGTTTTAATTTTTCAATGGTTATGTAAATAATTTAAAAAATAAGATTTATTTCTATAGAAGCCTCAACTACTACTAGACGTTTGGTACTGTTACTTCTAGACCTCACCATAATATTCTTAATATTTTTAAATTGTATTTTGTGGTGGTACGGAACTCTCGGTGCGCGAGCCCGACTCACACTTGGCCGGTTTATTATATAAGATTTATTTCTTCAAAAAACAGATTCCGGGCGCATTTGTCCTTACCATCGCTCTGAAGTATACGGTCTGAATTAGTTTTTAAAACTACGACGCTACGTTACGATCGATTTTTCTGTCAGCATGTCAACACGACCTGCTAATTTTGGTATGCATCTCGCGATGCGGTCAACGATGCAGCACGCTTGCCTAGAAACCGATTCATTCGAAAGTTAAAGATAATATATAATATAATAATATTATAAAGAGGAAAAATTTGTATGTATGTATGTTTGTAACGAATTGATTCAAAAAGTATTGGACCGATTTTAAAAATTCTTTCACCATTTGAATACTACATTATCACTGATTAATATAGGCTATTTTAATAGGCTATATAACTATACCCGTGCGGAGCCGGGGCGGACCGCTAGTAATATTATAAAAAGGAAAGATTTGATTGTTTGTTTGCATTGAATAGGGTCCGAAACTAATGAACCGATTTGAAAAATACTTTCACTGTTGGGAAGCTACTCTATCCCCAGGTGACATAGGCTATATTATATTTTCAAAAAAATTAGGGATCTTTACTAAAACTCCAATAATGTAACTCAAGGTGTAAAAAAATAAGACTTACCGTGCGAAGCCGGGATGCGTTGCTAGTAATTATATAAAAATGAATCCCTATTTACCTTGGTCACGCCATAACATGAGAACGACTTTTCCGATTTCATTAATTTTTTTAAGTTTTCTAATATTTTGTAGTAGGTTCTTACGGAAAGAAAATTTACCAAAAAAACATTTTATGAATGTGAATTTACCAGACAGCATTTTTATTTTTATTTTTGGACGTTCGTAGCTTAAACAGGACAACGTCTGTCAGGTCAGCTAGTATTATAGAATACGCACCACTTTTTAGGTAGGTGTTTGAAATGACAGCGTTCCAGAAATCTATTGCAGTAAAAATTCGCAAATAGCATTAAGTACCTACGTGTTAAATTCACTGATAACAACGTCGTTATCCATCTATAACAATAAACGAGTTAAGACACTTAATCGATAGAACGTATCACCTGTAAAGCGACCACCCCAGCGCATAAACATTAACATGTCATGCACGTCTGTGCGGTGACAAATCATATTGTTCATTAATAATTTAAAACGGTATCACGGCACGGTTTTAATATATAGTCTGTGTATAGTATATTCGACTAATACATTCATAGATATATAGATCAAGTCTTTATTGTTCACATGGAAAATGACATACACACGATAAAACAGCTTAAAACTAGCTGTTCATTCGAGAGGGAGGGAGGTGGGAGCGAGCAAGGCCTGAGCGACCCTTCTCTAAGCTCCTTATGAATAACCACCTAATTTTGAAGTAGATAAGGATATTATAAGATATTATACTATTATATTATAAGGATATAAGATGCGGTTTGTTTACAGGAAATACCTTTTAGTTTGGCCACCAAATCGCTTGATGGTAAGCGACGGTGTGGCCGCAGATGGAGATAGAAGAAATCTATTCACTGGCTATTCAGTCGTCTAGAATGACATCTCAGACAGTATGCATCATGAATGTAAAACCAAACCGTCGGGAATTTTTGCATATTCCACGAGGAGCGGGTGTCGAGCAGTAGTATGCAACTAAAATGCATTGTAGTACACAGAACCGGCAGCATTTATGTTAGTGGGTAAAATCTGGCATCCCTCTACACAGGACTACAAACTTTTGAACGAGGGATTTTTTTTATAATGAACAGATTACATGTAAACTTGTTTAATATTACGACTAAAGGACTCTGTATCCATGGTCATGAAAAAAATACAACTGATGATGTTTTTGAGGAAGGAGTAACACAAAGACCTGTACATTCCAGACGCCACCAGCGAACTACGGGCGTCAGATCGAGCGCAACACCCACATGTACTCCTCGTTGCCGCGGTCGTCGGTGCTCACGTCGGAGGCGCGGGTCGCGTTCGGTAAACCAAACAACATGGTGGTGGCGCGCGGCCGTGGACACTCGGTGCCCAACCTAGGTCTCTGGGGTGATGGACGCTTGCCGCATGCCGCGGAATCCCACCCCTGCTTCTATACTATAACTACTCCATACAATACCGTATCGACTCGACAGGCTTCATTTTATTCTACGATGATGTCTATCGACTACAAATATACTTTGCGTTATTCACTGCATAGCTGATGATCGACGCGAATGTTTGCAATACTGGGTTTCGCGGAAAGAGTGTACTAACTAAATTAAGGGTGTACGAAAGGAGTGCATAGTCGTAGTACCTACCCTTAATTATGAACAAATTTTACTATGGAAGCAACTCAAACATCGGCTGTTTATAATATATCAGCTGTTTCTAGGAAAACGGTAATTCACACTCGACACAATGTATGGAACAGCTGATTGCGGTTTCAGGGTTAGTCCATAGTAAAAGTTGTTCATAACGATGGGTACTAACCTTTCGGCTTAGTACCAACCTTTTCAGCGTAACCCTGAATATATGCCTCAGTGTAGGAGAAACACAAGCCTAAGAAGAAAACAAGCATCTCGACTCGAGATGTGAGCTCTGTCTTGTATTACATACAGATTATACAGTACGCTTAGTCCCAGATTTGATAGTATTCGAAAACTTTTTTCGTTTACGTATTAATCCATACATTTTAGTAAAGCGCCTCCAGTGGAAACGCGGAGGAACTAAAATCGGTAGTAATCGGCGGTATAGATTGCTTCACTCTAATACGAAAAAAGTTTTCGAATACCTTTCAGCCCAGCAATGTATGGAACAATACGAAAACGAAAAAAGTTTTCGAATACTATCAAAACTTGTACTAAGGGTACAGATGAATTAAGAGTAAACGTCGTGTGAACTACGCGTTGGTTACAAGTTGTACTCTCTCTCTCTCTCTCCCTCTAAAAGATTACTGTATCTTGTTCAGACTATAGTCGAGTATATTGTAATTTAGTTGGGGAGTGGGTGGTGCAAGCCTCAATACTTTTTCATAGGCTAGAACAGACCGAACAAGGTTTGAATGTCATAAATCTCCCATTGAAATGCCTTCGAGTCGATTCAATACGGTGGGCAGCCATAAACCATCTGTACTTATAGCATACTTGTGTATACCTAACTATTACTCCTAGTCCTTTTTAACTAGCGATCCAAACTCAATCAAGACTGAACTGTCCCGGCCCAGCTTTGCTTTGTCGATGTTGTCTATGTGTAGTGTAACTGTATAAAATTATTGACTTTTTCTTGTACATTAATTGTACAGGAAATAATTTATGTTTTTGTAGATAAATTGTATAGCTCAAAACAAGTTTTGTAAAATGTTTTGAGCATTGAGTTTTTGATATTTTTTCATTCGATTAGCCCTACAGTTACTGAAATGAAAAATATAAATCAATAATCCTTTACTTAAATTAAATTATGATAACGATGTAGGTACATAATATATAAGAAAAGGCGTAATTTTCACACAATTTTGACCCGCCACAACTTTAATGTATATTTCTTTTGTTTTATTATGTTTCCCTGCTAGTAACAATAAATTCAATTTTAATTCAAATTATTCATGAAATTAATAAATTTTCTTGCAAAAAACGATTTCAAAAAACCACAAAACACAACAAGTTAATTCTACACGATAAAAATTGGTTTAAAGATCGCTGTTCGTAATCGCTGTACAGACATTTAAAAAAACCGGACAAGTACGAGTAGGACTCGTGCTCTGAGGGTTCCGTTAGACGGAACCCTCAGAGCGCGAGACCAAAAAAACTAACTGAAGTTAAAATATTGAAAGACAAACTTAAGTTTGTAGTTTTTTTTTACTGGGCAAGTGCCTTTAATAACTAAACAAAATACAAGCTAAAACTAACACAACAAATAAATAAATAATAAATAAATAAAATAAATATTTTTGGGACATTTTATACAGTTAAATACAGTTAGACTGCCCATAGACCGTTGAAGGTCTAAAGACAATCCAAATGCTCAAGCCCACTGCCAGTTGGCAGCGTACCCAACATGCTGGCGGCTTTACCACGTTGAATGGCAATGCTAATGCGTTGAGCCAGAAACACGCCAGCATTTTGGTCACGCGTCGCATTAACCAGGCGCTCTGAAAGATTTTTGAAAATGAGGTGAGCTCCCGGTCTCCAAGGGCCCAATGTCTCGACCCCAAACGCCTCAAATATGTAACCACTGCCGAGGTTAGCATATTTGCGACGCTTGTGCTGCTCTGCCGAATTAGCAGCCGCGCCAGCCCTGCCCTGTGTCTCAGGAAGATGTGACGGCGCCAAAGTATCGACACAAGTTGCGTCCCATACAAGGGGCTGCCCCAACCTCCAGGGCACAAGTGTCATACCGTCAGGCCTCTTTCCATCGTCACGCGCAAGACCACTCGGTTTGAGCACAGCTGCGACATTGGCGGTGGAAAGTGCCCTGCGTATGATGTCGTTCAGGCTAGCGTGTTGGCCAATACGACCAGCGCTTCTCGAGCAAGAGAGACCATGGTGACCGAGCTGGTCAACAGCAGTACCACACTGACAGCGATGGGCCTCACAGCACTTTGCACCCAAGCGTAAGCTGACAGCTAGACGAAATGCGGTTGGATCTAAAAGGCTACCTGTGTTAAAAGAGGGCATGGCTTGCAACCAAAGTCCCGATTCCCAAACAGAGACAGCAAGAATACGAGCGCGATCTGCAATACTAGGACACGTATCTAGTAGCGATTTCCATGCTAGTTCGCAGATCGGCCGATCCCACAGTCTCTGGGAAGACAACTTTGAAGTTTGTAGTTGACAATAAGGTTCTTCCATACATCCCAACTACAAAATGTAAGTTTGTAATAGCAAAATAATTATTTTTAAATACCTTCAAATTTATAACTTTCGGATTTATTCCTATATATGTACTATGAGACCTTGCCTCTTGCCAAATTTCATGATTCTAGGTCAACGGGAAGTACCCTATAGGTTTTGATTCCCCTGTGAAATCGCAAAATATACGACATAAAGGAACCCTAAGAGCGCGAGACCAAAAAAAAAACTAACTGAAGTTAAAATATTGAAAGACAAACTTAAGTTTGTAGTTGACAATAAGGTTCTTCCATACATTCCAACTACAAAATGTAAGTTTGTAATAGCAAAATAATCATTTTTAAATGATATACCTTCATATTTATAACTTTCGGATTTATTCCTATATATGTGCTATGAGACCTTGCTTTTTGCCAAATTTCATGATTCTAGGTCAACGGGAAGTACCCTATAGGTTTTGGTTCCCCTGTGAAATCGCAAAATATGCGACATAAACGTTCATATCTTTTGATTACGTAGACTTACAACTTTTATTTTTTTACAGCCGAAAGAAACCGTAGACCCAAGTATTTAGTATAAATTTCAACTTGCTACCTTTACGCGTTCTTGAGAAAAAGGGTCTTGACAGACGGACAGACAGACAGACAGACAGACGGACAACGAAGTGATCCTATAAGGGTCCCGTTTTTTCCTTTTGAGGTACGGAACCCTAAAAAACAGGTCGAATTGAAAACTTTCCTCCTTTTTCGAAGTCGGTAAAAACCCCGGATACATCACTAACACGTTTCTTACAAACTGTTAAATTGAAATGAATTTCTTAAAACAAATAGGAATAATAACTAAAAAAAAAAACAATAATAAATACAATATATTACAAAAAAAAACAACAAAAAACACGTTTTTTCTAAAAAAAAATCTTTCAAGAATTAAAATTAAAACAAAAGATGTATTCTAGTTGTGTGAAAATTAGGCGTCGACTTAATCTCTTAAAATAAAGCTAGTATAACATCACATTAATTTAATATCAACTGATATTCCAAGACGACTGAAACGGCAACACTTAAAACATCGTACGATCACCGACTCATTTCAGCCGAGAAAGAAGAAGTAGTTTCTCGCGGTAGCCCATCACCGTCACTAAGGGAAGTGAGGGCTCGGTTGGGCAGCGGTGGCGGTATCAGGCTAGAAGGAGACGAGCTAGCGCGCTCTTCCCTGAGAGCTAGTACACCTCGCGTGCCCAGATCTATCACAATGCCATGGTAAGTCAACAAGTAGAAAGAGAGGAAGGTAAATACGTCTTTATCCTTCTTTGGCTGTAATTCACTGTGTGTCATGTATCCCACTTCTGAGATTTCATCATTTCAGCCATAGGACATCCACTCACATCATTCCACTGCTGGATTTGGCCTCCCCCATCGATCTCCAAAAAGGCCGGTTGGAAGCGGCCTGCATCTAGCGTTTCCCTGCGGTCTTTTTTAGGTCGTCTGTATATCTTGTGGATGGACGTCCTACGCTGCGCTTACCGGTCTGTGGTGTCCATTCGAGAACCTTTCGACCCCATCGGCCATCTGCGATTTAAATATGCTTAAAACACTGTTTTAACTATCAATCTGCTGTTTGCTGTTTTTATCTTTTTTAAATATGCTTGTTCGATACTGTTTGGCTCTTGCTTATAAGTTAACTATGTCAGAAATTCTTCTCATCTCAGCGTGTTCGCCTTATATCGCACGTAGTGTCTTTGAAAGAAACTGTGTAAAATCGCCAGATTCAAATCTTTACAAGCTTTATGAATTGCATACATTAATCATGTAGGTAAGGAGTAGTGGTTAAAAGGGCTCGACATTTTAGGATTAAAAAATACTGCTTTTTATTCCAGGCAAACAACAGACGTACGCCAATGGGACTGCGAGACCACTTGCGGTTGGCTCGAAAGCCTTGGCCTTGAAATATACGTCGGACCTGCTCGAACTTGGCTCGGCGCATCTCCCGAAGCTAAAGGAGTTATAGCGGTCGCCTCGCACACAGTTATCGAAAAGGAACTAGCCATCAAACATCCGATGCACAAGAAGAAGATTGTTTTAGCTCTCACAGATCTATTGGTGAGTGCTAGATTGTCGGTGGGCCTTGTGTATAAGTCACCCGTCCAAAAAGGCATCGGTCTTGTTGGTGAGTGAATCGATTTGATTGAGATGGAATTTCAATGTCAGTGGTGGTCTCAAGTGCATTGGCCTTGCTTGAACTTGGCTCTGTGCCTGAATGCCGCAGTAGTGCGACTTGCGTCTATGTTGCATTGAGAGCGAATATACGTTCGTATGTCATGTATCACGGTATTCACACGCGTGACTAAAATAATTAAGAATAAGAATATTTTTTTGGAAAAAAACTATAATGATGTATTTGTAGGGTGGTCACGGAGACCCGCTTCTAACCCTCGCCAGCCGACTGGACACCGCGTGGACGCTGCGGTGGTTGGAAGACGTGGGCGTGTGCGGCGCGCGAGCCCCGGCCGCCGACGCCGCGCTCGACGCCAGGACGCTGCACCGACTGACGCACCACGAGCTGCACCACCACCTGAGAGTCACGCACGCGCTACACGCACTCGCCCTCAGGAGAGGTACCTGTTATTTATTTCTACTCATTTCTTGAGTTCCGTACCCAAAGGGTGTCAACGGGAACCTGTTTTTAACCACTTCAAAAAGTAGGGGGTTTTAAAATGTTTAAAAAAAAAAAAAATTTGTTACCTGTGAGATCTCAGATCATTTAAAAACCGATTTGGAAATATATTTTTTATTTGAACGGATATAACGGATGTACCTACTTTTAGATTGGTCCCATAGAAATTTCATCGAAACATGTTCATTAGTGCCATGTGTATCAAATGTGTGTCTGTAACAAATTGCAAAGACAATAAAAGGTTTTCCTTTATGGAATATTTCGTAGGAAACTCAAGATGGCCATGATGTTTTTTTTTTTTTTTTTGGCTTGCGTTTGACCACCATTACGCCTGATGTTTAGCGATGATGCGGTCTATGATGTTTTTATAGTTCAGATGAGTTTTTAAATTAGCATCATGTAACCCTATTAGTGTCATTACCACGTTTGCGTGAATGGCAAAAAAGATTGGACTTCACACATTAATACCGACACAACCGTCCCGTTCACAGTCAGGAACGTCTGAGACCAAGACCACAATTGACCAAAAAAAGAGACTAACTTAACCCATGAAACTAACTACTCGAGCGACATAATGTCCGTCAGGCTTAAAGAGACATTAAATTTGTTCTAGGCATCCAAGTACTCCGTGACAACAAGTTCAACCCGGACGCGATGATCCGTCGCGCGGTGGAGGGGGAAGAGGCGGGGCGCTGCGAGGGGGGCGAGGGGGCAGACCCGGGGGAGCTAGCGCGCTGGTCCTCGCACCGCGTCATGCAGTGGCTTAAAGCGATAGATCTAGCGGAGTACGCGCCTAACCTCAGAGGAGCAGGTACTTTACTGTGGGGAAAGGAGGGCGAAGGGGCTGACGAAGGAGAGCTCGCGCTGGTCTTTTATCTCTACATAGTATAAATTAAAGTCACTTTGCGTCTGTCGGTCTGTCTGTATGGCCGCTAACTCCTCCTAAATCACGCAACGGATTTTGATGCGGTTTTCAACATCAGTTAGTTTTTTTTTTACGGAAGGTTTATGTTTATTTATATATAACTATATAAGCGACCCGCCCGGCTTGGCACGTAAATTACACCCGTGAGAAGCGGGCGGGTCGCTAGTAACTACTATAAATCATTGTATGTTCGTGTTGAAACAAAGCCCACGTTTTCAAGTTCTTATTACGAACCCTGTCAATACTACGGACAAACTCAAAATAAGTGTAAAAATATATTTTTGTATTTTATTTTACCAAAAGTTTGACAATATTTAACAAAAATATTTGACAGTAGTAAATGCACAAAACGTGCGACGCCAAAATCCTGTCGGGAGGAAAAAAAACAGTTACGGTTATGGTGAAGTATGCAGAGACCTAATTTTTTTATTTATAAATACTAGGCTTGCGTTTGACCGCCATCTTGCCTAATGTTAAGCGATGATGCGGTCTTCGTTGGAGCACGCTTGCCTGGAAGAAACCGATTCACACAACCGAAACCGAAGACACCCAGATTGTAACCATTGGGGTATCGCTTCATTCCATTCTGGTGTATCGCAGGCGTGCACGGAGGACTGATGCTGCTCGAGCCGCGGTTTACAGCGGAACTACTTGCTGCGTTACTCAACATTCCCGCCAACAAGACGCTACTACGGAGGCATCTCACACAAAGGTTGGTGAAACTTTACATTCACGAATAGAACGAATGTGCAGTGCTAGTTATATGGTGACCATCGGCTCACCTGCTTGCGAATATCCCCCTATACTGCTTGACAAGTGACAATATAGTGGACTGATATAGTTATTTATTGATATAGTTAGTTATGAATGATTATTATTTATTGTCTTTTAAAAAAGCTGACCAAAAATAGAGCCGTTCACTGAAAACAAAATTAAAATGTGTTTAAAATTAATTAATTTATTTTTATTTATTTATTTATTAATTTATTGGAAACCAACAGCTTTTTACACTAAAATATACAATGGAAAAATGATAGGAAGCCAATTACAGGTTCTCACGAGTAGATATAGATTATGTAAGAAGTTAAACATGTGCAAACACTAAGAAGAATTTAGATAACAAAAGAAAAACAAAAAATGTATAGATAAAATAAAATAAGAATAACAAGGTAATAATTAAAAATAAAATTCACATAATACAAGCCCGACATTTTACGATTGTTGACCGTCTGATAGGAAAAACTCACTGCTTAGTTGCCGCCTCGCCGAGGAAGCGCTGGTGCTAAACAGGTCAAGGTCAGTGCGCTTGCTCAGTTTGTTAAAGTTGTCGCTTGCTCGCCATAAGTAAGAGTTCTGTCTATAATTTGTTGACACTAAAGGAATGTGTAATGGTTTATAGAGTCTGGTTGTCTTAAAAGGAACATTTAGTTTGATTTTACATGTGAGGTCTGGGCAATCAATGGTATTATTTGTAATGTTAAGAAGATATACGACGTCTGCAATTTCGCGTCTTTTTGAAAGAGGTAGAAGATGAAATTGTCTATAAATGTTGAGGTACTTATCGGACGACTAAGGAATTCGAAGACGATAGCAGAGGTATTTTAGAAATTTGATCTGGATTCGTTCGATTCTTGAGGTGTACTTATCGTACCGGGGGTTCCAGACTTGAGATGCGTACTCCAGATTGCTCCGAACAAAAGTGCAATAAAGGATTTTAAATGTTTTAGCTCGCTTGAAGTCCCCAGAAGTACGCATGATGAACCCTAAAGCTCGTGATGCTTTGGCGACAATAGACTCAATATGACCATCGAAAAGACAATAGACTCAATATGACCATCGAAAAGAAGCTTTGAGTCATGAACCACCCCAAGATCTCTAACTACACTGCTTTTTTGGAGTAGCTGGCTTTTCAATGTGTATGATGATGGTATTACCAGTTTATTACGGGTGAAAGTTACTACTGTACATTTAGAGGGGTAAAGTCCAGCTTATTAAGTGAGCAGTAAGCATCAAGGCGTAATAGGTCAGCTTGAAGGTTCATGATATCTTCAGTTGATTTAATAGAACTAAATATCTTCATATCGTCGGCAAAGCATAATAGTTGACTGTCGTGAAAACATGTAGAGATATCGTTAACAAAAATTAAAAAAAGAAGTGGTCCAAGCAGGGAACCTTGTGGGACTCCGCTAGATATATGAACCCATCCAGACATATAGTTATTGACCACACCAGCTTGAGATCGGTTATCTATATACGAAGAGAACCACCTGAGGAGGTCGCCTCTTATGCCGATGCGTTCAAGCTTGGATATTAGGAGTCTGTGGTCTATCCTATCAAAGCATTTACTGTAGTCAGTGTAGACTACGTCAACTTGATGGCCCTTGTCCATAGCTCATGCTAAACCTGGTTCTGTTTAATGAATACTTAACTCATGTTAAGTATTCATTAAACAGAACCAGGTTGGAGACTGTTGAGCGGCCTTTCAAGAACCCATGTTGTGCGGGACTGAAAGAGGCTCGCAGCGCAGAGTAAACCTGTTCATAGATAATTCGCTCAAAGACTTTGGCTATGATGCATAACTTGGAGATCGGTCTATAGTTGCTGACCTCAGCCTTTGATCCTTTTTTGTGAACTGGGGTCACGAAAGCTGATTTCCAGATACTGGGGAAGACACACGCGGAGAGTGATTTTTGAAAGAGGATGGTGATTGGAACGGCTAGGGTAACGGCGCAGTTAACTAATAATATGGCGCTGACATGATCTGGGCCAGCCGATTTTGATGGGTCTAGTTTTAAGAGGTGTTTGGCAACGTTATCTATGTCAATGTTAATTTTATAAATATCGGAAACCTGCGATGCTAAGGATTCATTAGAAATGTTAATATCAGGACTATTATCACGGCATAGGAAAGTTGAGTTGAAATATTTAGAAAAGACATCGCAGATTGCTTCTCCAGTTTCCGCCACTGTGTCTTGGTACTTCAGGCAGTTAGGAAGGATATTAAGGAAGATATAAGCATAATGTCTTGCTAGACGGAGAGCGCACTATACTCACAAATGACTTCACACGTATTTACGCCATACAAACTCCTTACTGACACTCACTTTGCGGAAAAGGGATAGAGCATCTTCCAAGTCCGACCAATAACTTTAAACATTTTTAAGTTTGACCGATTTAAATAATTTCTTCAGTAGTAGATTGTAGTAGTTTGTAGTGGTTGTATTACATTTCATTATATGTTTTACCTAATATATCATATAGTGGATATTCGGCAGAGAACCAGAGTCATCGACATAGCTGTTAAAATTTGCAAGTTGAAGTGGCAATGGGCAGGACACATCGCTCGAAGAACCGATAACCGAAGGGGAAGAATGGTTCTTGAGTGGAGACCACGAACCGAAAAACGCAGCGTAGGTAGCCTCCCATTAGAAGGACCGACGACATTGTGAGAGTCGCGGGCATCCAGTGGATGCAGATGGCAGACTGTCGCTCAGTGTGGAGGTTAAAGGGGGAGGCCTATGTTCAGCAGTGGACGTCTTCTGGCTGATGATGATGATATTTTTCACTAAGCGTGTTAATTTTAGCAAATCAAACCTGCCCGATAGCCTATTAATCTAGTCATGTTCAAGGCTAGAATAGAAGTCCTTTCGTTAACAAAAAAATATTACATTTACAGATTTAACGATTTGCTTGGAAGGGATGTGATACAGCAGAAGAGAAACGCGGAACAAACGCTCGGCTACCAACCGCTTACAGCAACTACCAAATATAAGGTACCTAATCTTGCTACATCCCGCGAACCCGCGATGCTACCTGCAATTTTCTAAATGTCCCACTTCTGTTTCGGATTAAAAATATCCATTCTGTTTTAGCTTTTTATCGTTAAAAACGTAACAAACAGAGGCCGGTCCCATTGTCTTTTGGATTTTTGATGTGTTTTTTTTTTTTGCTATATTTTTGTTCTATTTTGGTAATCCCAGAAACTGGTTACAGCGTAGGTGAAGTTTTGTCTTTTTATCTTTTTACAAATTTTGAATTTATCGAAAAATATTAAAGACTTGAGTAACTATTCCAAAGGTACTTCACGTTTATTAATAAAGTGTCCACGAACAACAAAACAAATAAGTAGTTTTCGAATAGCGTCAGTAAATCTGTTAAGGTAGCATTCCGATCTTGGCGACCGCGACCGGCGGCAGCGGCTGCGTCGTGCGATCCACTCCTTAGTATGAATTTATATGGAGTGCTAAACAATGCTAGCGACCGCGTGGTGTGGGTCGCTTGCATTGTTTAACACTCCCTATAAATTGGCTACCTTTATATAAACAAGTATCACTCAACCCAGGTACCAAAGAAGAACCAGTTCTCCTTAAAGCGCAAGAAAAGTAAAGACGACCTCGACATGGGCGACCTCGTGTGTCCTCTGCACGACGACGGATCAGGTGAAATGCCCACATCGCCTGTAAGTTTCACTAACCACACTAATATATGGGTATAGTCCAAAGGGAAAGTACCGAATGTACATATTTTACCAACATCTGTTTGAACTAGGTTTGTTTGCTGTTACAAACAACAAATTTTCTTTATAATTTTTCATCAATATCAAAAATCAAGTGAATTAATCAATCAATCATTAATTTATCAATTTAGTACAGTAATGTACACCTTTGAACGTCACAATAGCCATACCTACAAAGCCAATATTTATATTTCTAATAAAAAATATATGTATTATAAAATGATAAAAATATATCAACTAAATTCTATTATATTATCAATATTATCTAAAGTGAAACATTTCCAAAGTCGTTTGTCCTCTTAAAAGTAATTTTTAATAATAAAATATTAAATGTTGTTTTAAAACTTTTGTTATTTAAACTTGTGAAATCATTATTTTCGTATTACTGCTATGATTTAGGCAGGTATCTCAACCGTATCGAAGCCCACCGTTGACAAATAAGAAATGTAAAGACTACACAATTATGACGCTGTATAAATCAGTGTGCCAAAAAACCACGTATGATAAAACTAGTCAACGGCGGTCGGGCTCCTGTGTGCTATAGTTAGATTAGAAATAATTTTTTATATATTTTATTTATATTACACGGGAATTACTCACGTAAGATTAAGCCGGATTTTTACTATAGTCGGAGTGACCGGCTTAATCTTACGTGAGTAATTCCCGTGTAATATAAATAAAATGTGTGAAGACCACGTCAGTTTCTATAATAAAATTTTTATATTTCCAATTCATACAGCATGAAAAACTTTCAAGTTTAAAAACAGACTATATGGATGCCAACAAAAAATTACCCAGCACTATTGTGCTTCTTAGATTTTAGGTTTACACTTAAGTATAAGTAGACGAGCGCCTCTTTACAGCGTGGTATCATTTTATTTTATTTGTACTGTTATTTTATATTTTATGGGTCATTTACGTGCCTGAAATAAATGTTTTTTTATTTTAATATCCCATCCGGTACTTTTCCTTTGAACGGCAGTATGGGCATAGCTAGGTTCGTGTACCATTTAAAAAGGTTTTTACAACACATCTGCTCAAAAAGTGCACTTACGATAACTGAATACATCTTTCGAAAGTTAAACATTACGGATCATACAACGGAGCGTGCTATAATGAAACGCATCATACAACGGAGCGTGCTGTAATGAATTTGTCCGCACGCTCCGTTGTATAGCACCGTGCGTGTACGTTACGGTATTTTTTTAATTTCCATTTTTTGTTTTTTTCTCGCAAATGTGTTGTAAAACGTTGTATGGCACACGTGCGGATTGGTTATTACAAACTCGTGACTATGGTAAGCCCTCGACTTCGTCTCGGGCTTACATTCGTCTACTCGTTTGTAATAACCAACTTTCCGCACTTGTATCATAAATAACTATTTGGACACTTTATTGACTCAACACAAATTACTAGGAGTGAAACATAATATGGGCTTTTATACAGAGTTACGCGGAAAGTGTGTACTAAGCCGAAAGGGGTCCATCCCATAATACCCATTAATATGAACAACTTTAAAAATGGGAGCAACTCTGAAATCGCGAAAAAAAAAATCAGCTGTTCTATAGAAAATGGTCATTGACACTCGACAAAATTTATGGAACAGCTGATATTTTTTTGCGATTTCATAGTTGATCCCATAGTAAAAGTTGTTCATAATAATGAATACTATTGACCCCTTTCGGCTTAGTAATCCCTTTCTGCGTAACTCAGTATGCCGAATTTTTTATGTACGACGAGTAAGCCACGCTCAGGTCATACATTTTGTTGTGTTACTTTAGAATTTTGTCCTTACAAATTCTGCTGTACGCTATTTGATTGTCCGGCTCTCATTTAAATGGATTAAGTCAGGTCGGTGTTGATACGATGTGGTGTATGATGCTCTTGAAAGACCCTACGGCTTCAAACTACCAGACGCGATCAGTACAGAGTCAACTCACTCATAATAAACCCTATGTGAGACAAATGTGTCAAGATTTAGAAATGTGGGTAGAAATAGATTCTGCCCACTATTCATTGTAAATTGAAATTGTATATCTCATGTTTAAAGTACCAGATTCTTTGCTACGCCCATACGCTGGTCTTGTAGACTTAAAGGTATTTTAGTAACACGCTGGAAATAAAGTAAATAGGTTATTGCAAAACCAGCAAAATGGAAAAAGATTCAAATAAATATCAATTGCTTATTTTTTTTAGATAATATACATCGACGTTTAGCCTCAGACGACTAACGTTAACCATTTTTTAGACTTTATGTGTGAGATATTTATTAGAATCTTTGTATAAAATGTTGTAGATATTTATATTGCACAGTGTTATTTCGCGAACTCAAGCACAGCTGTAGATATCTTGGTGTGTGTTTATTTAACAAATTTAACAATGAACGGGTTTTGGTACTATCTTTTCTTGGCCTTTTGGTGTTGTGCCTCTTTTTGGTTGGTTTGTATAAAAAAGAAAATTTGACTTAGGGGTCATCGAGAGACGTAAGTAAAATGCTATTAATAATTATATTATTAATATGTAATGTTCAATGCTATTAGTTTTTTTTTAAGATTAGAATATATGTAACATAAAAAAAACATCGACAGCCATTATCACGCCCATATTAGCTATCGAGTCCCACGACTTTGTCTATGTAGACTTTCATATTAACTTTCAACCCCCTTTTGCCCTTCTTCGGTTCTTTCGAAAAATACTTTCTTAGCGGACATCTACACCTCATATGGAATATACCTGCCAAAATTCACCTCTAGTCAGTCGGTGAATGTGGTATTTTTCTAAATATACAAGCCTAGTAGCTTACTCCCTATAACATCAGCTATCTGTCAGTGAAAGTCCCGTCAAAATCGGTCCAGCCGTTTCGGAGTCCATTGGGAACTTACGTATATCGCCTTTTGTATAAAAGAAGAAGATAGAGAAGATTAGAAAAACAAGAAATTAGCATAAATCAATAATTAAAATCAGTCAAAAAGGAACCATAAAGTACAAGGAGCCTTGGTATTATTTTCACGTAAGTATTTTTGTTTTTCTTATGTCCACAGACGATGAAAGTAAAATCAGTAGCGGCAGCGGGCGTCGCGTCGGCTGTCTCTCCCCCGCGTGACGTCACGCGCGCACACTAGCATAACCACTGTACACAGTATACGTTCTTATAACAGTGTACAGTGTGCGTACTGGTGTACACAGTTACATACTGTGAGCACGTGTCAACTTCGACTAATTCTCTAATAACACACTCGATCCCGTGGATCGATATAAGCTAACTGATTTCCACGGACGCACAATATGCCTTGGACATCTTTTAATATTACAAAAGCAACTTATGCCGACACTCATTTATCGGTCGATGCAGGTTGATGAAATTCACGTGCTAATTAATATGTATTATTATACTAACCAGCGAGATTTGATCATAAGTAAACGGCGGGAATATTGAAGTTTTGATGTCAGCGCTGAATGTTACTAAAACTATTTTGACACTTGCTTTTGTTTGACAATAACCATAGATAAAAATGTTGCCATTATAAAGAAATGCATTTATTTTTAAATATACTGGTTTGACTTTAAAAACAATATTAATTATCAAGTAAGCAACTGAGGTCGTCTCCAAAACATTGTGTAATTTATTTGTCGTTATGATGCATTACGTAAAAAAAAATATAAATTTTAATGTGACCTTAAAAACGTATGTAAACCCTTTATTGTAAAAATATTGGTGCTAACCTGAATATTTGCAATATTTCAAGACTATTAGGCATCCATATGAGGATAGTACACGATGTCCAAGGCAACTTAGTATAAAACAAAAGTATATAAATAATAATACAATAATTTATACTAATTAAATAACTGCCAAAAGTATGTTTGTTGGTTGTTAGTAGATTTTAAAGTAAACTCTAAAAGGTTGACAATTATAACAAAGGTATCTATTTAAATTATTTTTCATTTATAATTATAATTTGAGTAAAATATATTTTTAAGCATGTTTTGGATTGAGAGAATGACGTGTGATTTAAAACTAGATAATTTACCAAAATATCCGTCAAGCAATAGTCATTCCATCAAAATGTTTACATAATTATATTTTTTTCAATTTACATTTCATGTGACATAGTTTCAGATTAATTCGACCACGTTATAATTATTCATTATTCGTTGTTGTTACGAATTAGGCCTTACAGCGACGCGTTTGAAACTGGTTTTCAACTCGAGTTTCATGATTTGTGTAGATAAGGTTAAATGAAACTCAGGACCTTATAAAATTATTAATTTATAACCTCTTTTACTATTTACGAAAAACAAAAACTTAAAACATACGAAGAAAAAATCTAAGCATATTAATTTTCTTATAAAATTTAGGGGCTTATTATTTCTTTGTAATTTTATGTTTATGGTCATTCGCGTATCTGGTCATTTATGAATTAAGAATATAGTTAATTGCGTACCTCATCATTTGTGAATATGGAATATTACGGTCATTTGCTTATCTAGTCATTTACCAGTTGAAAATATCCATTCGCGCAACTGGTCAAGTACGAATCTGGTACAAAGCGTCGAAATGGTCCTAACTGCATCACTCGGCCAATACGGACATGGCTCTTAAAAAATAATCTAAAAAAAAAAACAACATGTCTTCACTTTGAAAACTTTTGACAAATGGTACATGAGATGAGAATAAACAATTTACACGTTCACCGATAATGATTGTGCGCACAGCTCAAGTCAAAAACCAATTTCAAACACTCCATTCGAGGTCCTTACGATTTTAATCAGTACTTATAGCATTTTATAACTTAGTAGGAATCGACTGACTGTTGACAATATTATTCAGGTCTCATTTCTATTGCTACAAGTAATTTTCATAGATTAAGAGTTATACAGTTGTATTATTAAACTTTTATCTGAAGTAGGTAAGGACGGTTGACGCTAACAATTAAGATTTCGTTGTTAGAAATTGAAGAAAGTATTTATTAAGTTAATTAATATTAAATATACTCGTTTGGAAAATATTGAGCCACCGTCCCAAGTTCTTTGCACAACTTTCTATAAGAATTAGATTTTTATAACTAAAACTTTCTAAACTAAAATTAACTAACCTATTAAAGTAATTTAACAGTTTAGCCCGCTCAGCGGGTAAGTATTTTTTTCCTTTGACATAGCCCTACCTACACAAAAGCGATGGCTAAAATATTTTCACAATCAAGTGTAATTATTTAGAAATAATGATAAGCACCGGGCAATTTTATTTCTTGTATTTGATTCTACTATGGTGATTCATTTCGCACAACTAGAGGAAATGTTTCCGACACGTTTTGATACATTTTATGTACATTTTACACATTTTAACCATTTTATTTATTAGATTAATTCACAATCCTGTTCCTAACACATTGTGCCAACGTTTTTAAAATATTGTGACCCTTAATATTCCCTGTCTTCCATAGTCGAGTAATTACAAGGCTGGACAAATATCACCATCAGTGAGTAATATCATTAAAACGAAAAAAAACCTTTGTACAATAAATAATGTATTTAAACAAGTTTTACAATACTTTTGAATAAAAATGTAAATGTTATTAAATACTGGATGAACGCAGTAACTGATTTTCATTTGATTATTCCTTATCGAACAACTGTTGGGATTTGGGGCAGGTTGTTTCGATGTTTTTTAATATTTTCAGGCCCTCTGTGGATAAATATAATTATGGTTTAAAAATTAAAATTAATTGTTTATGTTACTTGTTGAAACAAACCAAAGGATCCCGAATTCGAGAGGTTTATAGCTATAGAAGAGTTTCATTATCCACAAGTGTGCTAAATCGTAGACCGCATCATTGCTTAACTACAAGCGAGGTGGTCAAACGCAAGCCTAATAAAATAAACCGGCTCCACCATCAGATCAGTTCGATTGTAGCAAATAATTGTGTCGTCCGGATTACACAAATTTGCAAAGTTTCAAATCGATATGACAATAAGAAGTAGAAAAAAAAAACATCAAAACACGTGTGAGGATTCATTATAAAACACGCCTCCGGAAATGCGCGTATTCCCTGATGAAGGAGCTCTAATGGCTCCGAAACCGGTCGATCGTCTCGACCGATAAACATAATCGTGAGTGTATGCATCGTGAGTAATGCAATCGTGAGAGTAGTGAATTAGATTAAATTTTACTTTAATAACTAGATTAAGTTGTTTTAAATGTTTATAAAACTAATTATTTATGTTCTTATAATGTTTATTGCAATACAAATAAAATAATGCGCGATAAGTCCCGATAAACATTTAAAACGTTTATAAAAGAAGTTAGTTATCTCACCTTTGGCTCGACCTTTTCTCCGCAGTTCGGCGATTCTCTCGACTTCACTCTCTTCCTCCGGGTCTCTTTCTCTCTTGAACGCTTCCTCTTGAGCTTGCTTCAGCAGCGAATCTTCTAGGAAAGTTAACTCTAAAAAAACAACAAACAAGAAAAAAAAAATACTTTATTTACAACTCGTATATAAAGGATACATTTTATTTTGAGTCGTGCTTTATTGTGGTTTATACACCGGACCAGACCATCCTATGAACAAGCCATCCTAGGCGAATTGCATGAATGACTGAGTCTCCAATCACAAGCGTCGAGTCGCGTCGCGTCGAGTTTCCAATCACAAGCCGCCCCCCGCGACAACGTAGCTGAATTTTGACTACATGCGCGATCAAGTACTATCTTTGGTTTAAAGTCGTGTATTCACTTCATGACACGCTATGGTGTTTGTTGGTGATTAAAAGTTCTTTGCATGCTTCTTTACAAATATATTTCTTTGCATATTCCGATACGATGATGGTATGGGCAGAACCCTTAAGGCTTCTTTCCGAACAACGAGTCCTGCAATGGTGCCCACAAAGATAGTTTATATCGTCATTATGCCCACAAGGGCTGAGAGGGAATTATTTCTCCTGTGAGAAGATAAGTCACACTATGACACTACATAGTTTTTTATGTGAAACATCTATTGGCACGCCTTGGCTGTAAAACCAACTCGTATTCCGTGACGGCAAACGGCATGATGCTCTCTTAATTATGATAGATAGATAGATAGATAAACTCTTATGCTGTCATGTTTCATATCTGCCGTGCGTCCCGTGACGGCCATTTTTTTGTTACTATTTAATTACAATCTTACATCTGTTTGTTAAGTGGCGATGTGGTCGATGAAACACGCCTAACCTGAATCTGAAAAAAACTGAAGAGAGATGGGAACGATGCTGCAGGAGAACACCTCTAGACGCGTTCCAAATTATTTTCAAATCGAGGCTAGTAGTTAGCTACTAAGCCTAAGTTGATAAAAAATTTGAGGACTTCAGGAGCTACATCTAAATTAAAAAAAAAACGTAAATCGCTCACAAGTGGCGGAGTAATCGGTGTACATAAATAAAAAAATCGGACCTAATCGAGACAATTATTTATATCTAGTGTTAAGCCGGTAATACGCGTTGGCCATAGCTCGCCAGACGCCAAACGAAGCCAATTTGCTTTCCTAGGATAGCGGTTACAGCGGGTGAATGACGTCACTAGAACGTTGTTTATGTAAACAAAATGGCGCGGTTTCCTAGAGAGCGGTATTTGACACCGTAACGTCAAAAAGTGGTGCTGCCGTGCTGAGATTTGCATGACGGCCGATGCGTCCGTAATGTTGCACCCGCTACGTGACGCCCCCGCTATCCTAGGAAACCAGAGCTTTACGCTTGTCATTGCATGTCGTCGTCGCCTAGCTGGCAGAGTGCCAACGCCAACGTGTAAATGGCTCGTTTGGTTTAGTGTGGTGTGGGTTGCCACCACTTGGGATCGCACTTGGTTTCTTTTCGGATCAGTGACGGTTTTCCACAAATGAAAGGGCCGCCTGAACTCGGCACGCCGTGCCCAAATGTTGGTTGGCATTGGCTCGATCAAACTTGACGAACGTGTAAACAGTAGCAAACGCCTCGCCATTCGCCTACGCTCGCGTTAGCTGAGTCTCGGCAAGCTATGGCCAACGTGTATTGCCAGATTTAAGGTATTGTACTTACTGGCGATCCTGGGGTCCATGCCGATCCAAGGCCCCGCAAAGATTTGTCCAGCTGAGGGACGCGCCTTCGCCTCGGGCTCCATGAGTGCCGTCACCTGCTGCTTGCACTCCGTCGACAGCGCGTTCACCACGCTCGTACGGAAACGCCACTTGCGCATCACCTACATGCAGACACATTCACATATCGATATATTTTGGATATTATAAATTATTATTTTTAAAAAACCACCCGTTTGTGACTCGTTAATCCAAACTAGAAAGATTTACTTGTAGCTTTTAAAGAGTTACGCTATCCATCGTGTAATGGCTTCATCGTCAGATCAGTTCGATGGTACCAGATTATTGTATAGTCATCCAGATTGCATATCCTTGCTAAGTATCAAACCGATACGACAGTTAGAAATAGATTAAAGCAGACTTCTAAGATTTGTTTACATAGTTACAAGTGAAGCTAATAAAAGCAAGTTAAGAAAAAAGTGCGCAAATTGAAACATGTTTTGAAAATTTTGACCACTTCCCCCAAAATAAGTCAATGGTACAATTTTGTTGACTCTATAATGGATGGTAAAAGGGGAAGTGGAGGTCAACTGCCTAATACATAACTACTTCTTTGCCTTAGGGACCGTCCATTAATTACGTGAGGCTTGAAAGGGGGGAGGGGGGTTTAGCAAAAATCACGAAATATCACAATCAATATACAAACAATAGTCTAAAACCTCACCAAGGGGAAGCGGGGCTTAAAAAATGCAAAAAAATAAATCGTGATTAATGGACGGCCCCTTACCAAGAGGATTTTGCAGTTAAAATCTGTGAGAATGTTAGCAACGGCATTTTCACGGATTTGCCCGCAAAAGCCACCTGAGAAGGCTACCAGTTTAAAATTGTGCATGGTCGGTTCTGAAAACGCACCTTGTAGAGTTGGGACATGGAAAGTGAGAAACCTACCTACCTGTTTTTCATACAACTTTTTGACGGAAGTCTCGTTGAATGGTAGAGCTTTGTTGAGCATCGTGTAGAGTATAATCCCGATGGACCACATGTCGGCCAGCTTGGGCAGGTAAGGCACTCCCTTCAACACCTCGGGCGCCGCGTAGGATAGCGAACCGCAATACGTCTCGCTCAGCACGTCCCGGTCTCTCTGCCGAACGTTTCGAGCGAAACCGAAATCAGTTATCTTAACATTATAATTAGCCGTAATCAATATATTTTCACACTTCAGATCCCTGTGCGCTATGTTCATAGTGTGTATGAAGTGTATGCCTGATAATATCTGCCTCATCCAGAGTCTACATTGGTTTTCAGGCACTGCGCCGTTTTGAGTTAAGAAATCTAACAGATCCCCGTTCTCGGCGAAACGGAGGAAGATGAAGTACTTCGCTCGTCGCTGGAAGATGTTGGACACGTGGACTATGTGAGGGTGATTGACGCGAATGAGGACATCTAACTCGCGGGGAAGAAATTTAGTGAGGTAGTCGCGGGGGGCCGTTGCCGTGTCGATCACTTTGCAGGCCATAACATAATGGTGGGTCTCATCCACCATGTGCGTCGATTTATAAACCTGCAAGTTACACCACCCGTTACTCGATTTACTAAGTAATTATTTCAACTCGACCATGTTTTCGACTCGTTCGTTACCTTAGCATAGGATCCCTCTCCAATAAGTCTCTCCAAGAGGAACCCCTTTTCTTGCAACACAGTGATATCGGACTGTGTTGTGCTAAGGTCTACTTTTTCGGTGACACCCATTTAATACCGGTTTAACGCATTATTGCTTCATTTTAAATCGGATTGAGAACATTTTGGCATGGTTCTTTATTTATTTATTTATCATGGTTTTGTATTTTTACTCTAATTTTTCGTCCGTAGACAGCATCTTTGACAAGTTGGACATGTTGTTTATAATTTGTTTGACATAAGAATTAACATAAATAATGACATAATACTTTAGAAAAAGTTTGATGACAAAACCAAAAAGTTGAGGCGCGTCTGTATTGATAGCGAAAATGCGAGACCACAGTGCCGGTTTTAGCACTACCAGCGCCCTGGGCGAGACTTCTACGGCGCATACGAAAGTAACTGTCAATTTGTTTGGCACATTTAATTTTCTACTAAAGGGCTGGACCGATCTCGATGAAATTTGGCATAAATGTAGTGTGCATCGCAAGTAAGATTATATTTATGGTCAATTATTATTTAGGTAGGTACCATGAAGATGACCTTCATTTTACCATGAAGATGATGAAGCTGCCATGTCAGTATGGGGTTTGACGACTGAAGTGTTGGGTAAAACTTCCTTCTCAGTTTTGGCTGTATCCGTTTCATCGAACAGTTTCTGGAGCTGGCTTCTTTCTTCACGCGCCTTTTTGTATGCCAAAGTTTCTTGGGCTGTCCATTCTGAAATAAAAGTATTTAGACAGTTTGATGCCATCGCTCAAAAAATGTGAAGGAAAAACATCGCGAGGAAACCGATATGTCCACCCCACCCAAAAATTCGAAGACATCATGCACAAACGTGGACCAGCATGGTAGATTAGGGTCCATCCTCTCTCTGATAAGTTTAGAGTCCCAGCAGTGGGAACATGATATGCTGAAATGATGAATTTGGACACGCATTTGGAATGAGCACTTTGATAATGATATAAGAGTCAATATATTCATTTCATAGTTTCTTTCTTACTGCCATCATGCCTATTGCACACTTACCCAATAATCTGGAATCCATAGCAATCCATTCACTGTTTATAATTTGGTCTATTTTAGCTCTACTCGGAACATTCGGATCCAACATGATCGTGACCAAGCGCTTGCAGTTATCAGAGAGACTATCGACGTAACGAGTTCGAAACTTCCAGTTCTTGTTCACCTGCGCTTGGTACAGTTGCTTTATATGTTTATCTTCAAAGGGCATGGCTCTATTCAACATCACGTAGAGCACTACTCCCAGCGACCATACGTCGGAAGGTTTAGGAAAATAAGGCGCTCCTTGTAATATTTCCGGGGCGGTGTAAGAGAGAGAACCGCAAAACGTCTCGCTTTGGATGTCTTTGAACTTTTTGTCTACGCAGATGCGCGAGAAGCCGAAATCGGAAAGTTTTGCGTTTTGATTGGCTGTCAACAGTACGTTTTCACACTTGATGTCTCTGTGGGCTATTTCTAATTCGTGCATGTATTGGATCGCAAGGGCTAGTTGTCGGGTCCATATTCTCGCCTGGTCTTCTTGCACGGCGCCCTTCTGCAGAATGTGTTCCAACAAATCCCCGTGTTCCATAAAACGCATAAAGATGAAATACTTGTATCTTCGTTGAAAAATACTGTGTGTGTGCACCAAATGTGGGTGGTTCAGTTTGATCAGCATCTCAATTTCCCTGGGGAGGAACTTCTTTACGAAATCTTTTGGGGCCGTATTCGTATCGATCACTTTGCACGCTAATATCGATAGCTTATCGTTTTTATTCGGGTTTCTGTACTCTGCTAGGTACACCTGTGGAATAAGTTTTTCAGATTACTTCTTCGTAATCATCATCACCCAGAAGACGTTTGACCTCCACACATAACGACAGCCTGCAATCTTCTTCCACTGGATCTTCTTCCTCTCACGATGTCGTCAATCCATCCAATGAGAGGCCTACCTACGCTGCGTCTTCCGGTTCGTGGTCTCCACTCAAGAACCTTTCTTACCCATCGGTTATCGGTTCTTCGAGCGAGGTGGCCTGGCCTGCCCATTACCACTTCAATTTGAAATCTTACTAGCTATGTCGGTGACTCTGGTTCTTTGGCGAATATACACATTCCGGATTCTAGGGCGCAAAGAACTAAATGTATTATTTCAGATTACTTGCGAGTGTTTAATGTAAAACTGACTAATGAGATGTTTAGGGTTACCTTTGCGTACGATCCCTCGTTCACTTTCTTGATCATCTTGTAGCCTCGTGTCGCAAGAGTTAATTGTTCAGAGCCGGAAAGTTTCAACTCTTCCTCAATATGGTGGAACTGTAATTTCTATAACCCCCTATTTTACCTCGAATAAAAGGTTTTAAAGCCATGTGTGTTTTATTCAAAATGTCAACAATACCTTGGATTTGCCCTCCATCTACTTATCAATAAATCATGTGTTTTGCTTAGCCGTCACGTTAGCTAAAGACTTCATCATTTCACTGGCCTGTAAAGAATTTTAATTAAGTATCCCTTACATATTTACTAAAATTAGATCGGTAATTGTATACACGCACCCTATAAACAGAGCGGGGCCCCTCCATAATATCTCCTTGTCTTTTCGGCGGGTTTTTATGCAAATCTGACAACCGTCTCCTTTCTTCTTTTGCTCGTTTCAGTGCGGCGGCTTCTATAGTGTTCAATGCTAAAAAATAATAACTTGAAACCCCAGAGGTTCTTTCTAAAGAACCTCGGGGGGTCTCTTATTGACCTCGTTCACTGACCACGACTGGCAATGATCAATTATCTATATATAAATTGAGAACTTCCTTTTTTGAAGTCGGGTGAAAAAGCACTGCCAGAGTACTCTTCTGTTTAGGAGCACTCCGAACAAGCAGCTGTGGAGTATATATACCCCACAGCTGCCCTTCGCTGCTCGTACCTGGCTACGCCCTTGGACTTACTGGTGAGTCTGCTGTCCATAGCAATCCACTCGGAGTTGATGATTTGCTGAGTATTGTGTCGTAGACCCGGATCGGGCTCTAAAAGATGCTTCACGACCGTCTTACACTCAACAGAAAGTATGCTAGCGACGCGAGACCGGAACCTATACTTCTTGCCCATCTGCTGCTCATACAACTTGCGCATTCGTGTGTCATCGAACGGCATGGATTTGTTCAGCATTACAAACAATACGACCCCTAGAGACCACACATCTGTCGGTTTGGGATAGTAAGGCTTCCCACGGAGGATCTCCGGCGCCGCATATGACATAGATCCACAGTAGGTCTCACTCAGAATATGGTGATCGTCTTCATCGATACAGAAACGTGTGAAACCAAAATCCGATATCTTCACGTTGTAGTTAGCTGTTAGCAAAATGTTCTCGCATTTGATATCTCGATGGGTGATCTCCAGCTCATGTAGGTACTGTAAGCCGAGCGCGAGCTGCCTCACCCACACTCTGGACTGGTTCTCCGAAACGCATCCGTTCTTCAGAATGTACCCCAATAGATCCCCATTTTCAGTGTATCTCATGAATATGTAGTATTTAGTCTTTCTTTGGAAAATGCTGTGTATGTGAATTAAGTGCGGATGATTGAGACGTATGAGCACGTCTATTTCTCGCGGGAGAAACTTGACGACGAAATCCTTGGGAGCCTTTGAGGTCTCGATAATTTTGCATGCGAGGGACACTTTGTGATCGTCTTTTGCAGTATATTCGGTTAAGTAAACCTGGATATGAGAAAAAAAATATACAAATTTACTGGACAACAATGTAATAGGCACAATTTCAGTAATTCTGATTGTTTGATAACATTAAACAATCAGCGTACCTTAGCGTAAGCGCCTTCGCCAACAAATTCAATGAGCCTATACCCTTTCGAAGACAAAGTATTTTCCTCCGATGGAGTAGTTTTCAGTTCGGTCATGATACCACGGACATCTGAGAGAAGAGGTCATGCATAAGCCTCCCAACAAACAATCGCTTGGCGGGCTCGCGTCCCCAGGGGGAACAGGCATTTTTTTGTGATTTTCTTAAAATTTATATCATTGAAATTTATTTACACATCTTGACGGAATGATAAGAGGTTGACGGCCTTGACAGAACGCTGACTTCTTTGTATCTTCTGTCTCGTAGACTAACTGTCGATGTCACTTTCAAAAAGTCTAGTCTTCTAAGAGGTGTACGCGTCGTTCACATTACAGACGCAGGATGACTCCCTGAGTTTATTTTGTTCCCGCTTTTATTTCAAACGCCTTTAAGATCGCATTTGATTAATCGTGATTTGTTTCGTCTCTCGCACGTTCGCACGTTGCGTAATTTGACAGTACTGTGCACAGATCTACTACATTTTTGTGTTTGTTTATACGAAAGCTTTCGTTCTTTTGAAATAAAATAAAGCCGAGAATAAAATAAACACAGAGCTGTTTTGGCGTAGAACGCGTGTAAGTGCGTATGTTATGTTAAATCTGGGTTATTAAAAAAAGCTTAAAAGTTGCGTGCGAGGAAAGCGGGTTTTAATGGGTCAAACAAGTAAGCAATGTTTTATAATTTACTTTGTGCACTAGCTGGGAAAGATCTAAAAGGTACGATGCCTGCTGGCAGCGGTTTATTAGATTAGTTTAGTTTTATATTTTAGTATTAGTTTGTTTGTATTTTTCAAGTTGTTTTCGTATTATTTATTCTAAGATGGCTGTTATTTAAGTTTGTGGAAAAACATTGTAACGCAATTTATTTATAAAGCTAGATTTTTCTGAGTTGAGTTTAAGGTACATTATATTTATTCTTAAAAAATATTGTACAATTTCTTCAGCACTAACAAAAACAAAAGACAAACAATTTTTCACGTCTTTTAATGCTTATCAAACTTAACATAAACTTCAATAACTTAAAGTAACAACACGGTTTGACTTTCATTACGCATAGCACTATTATAAATCTATAAGATAATTCAGTCAAAACTTACAATTCTAGTTGTTTTTTGTTCAAAAACTCGCCGGCCAACGATATCCTTTGCAAGAAAGACGGCGCGGGAGTCAATAAGAGATCATATTTACCTACGTCTGGGTGGTCTGGGTATTTGTTCTCTTTACGAATCTTTTCTAACAATCTCTGAGGCTCACATTTTGGTCTCGATTTCCAGTCACTGTTCAAGAAATCCTGTATGACTTTCGGTAACATTTTGAATGTATCTTTAGTTCTGGAAGTACTTGGCAACTGTAGTTCTGTATCTTCTGGCGCTTGAGGAATTATTATATCGTCAACTTCTACGTTAGTCGACTGAGTTTCCTTGGGATTGATATTTTCTATTAGTTCTGCTTTGCCTGTCCCATTGTGAGACCCGATTTCTTCTATTTCGGCCTCTTTCAGAACAGACTCGTTGTTAACTTTATCTCTTTCACTCCCGTCTATGTTCACATATCCCGTCCTTGTTTCAGTTTTTATTAGAACTTGATTTTGATCTACTTTTTTGTTCACGTCAGTGATATTGATGTTATTTAGTTCTGGCTGATGTTCGTTAAATTCAGTGTCGTTTTTCTGTGTGGAAGCGTCGATCATTGTCATGAATTTGATGTTATCCTCTTCTTCCAAGATTTGGTACACTGTGTGCACTTCGCTTATGTTGATCCTGAAAATAGAATGCGATAGTACGCTATATTATAATCTTCTCTACCAACTCGATATGCCTGAGGAATGCTAAGGAGATACTGAGGGTCTTCAATAGGTACATACTAGGCCAACTAAGCTTTTTTATATTTGGAATCACATAAGCACAGGACAGTAAAGTTGTTAGATAGGTAAAAAATATTAGGCTTAGTAAAAAAAAAGTAAATGGTATGCGGACAAAAATATTTAAATCGGCTAGTAAGCTTCTGAGTTATCGGCATTTACAGTTTGCATTAGGAACGGATGCTTTGTCCCTTTCCCGCGAAGTGAGTCTCAGTATGGAGTACTTACCGGTGACGTCGTTTGATAGTATAGTGCGCTCTCAGTATAGCAAGACATTAAAAATTTTGTTTTCGGTAATCGACTCTATTAATGTTCAGCTTTTTAAATAAAAATAAATTATACCAATGCTTACGTAAGCATAGGGAGGGGGGGGGGGGGGGGGGATATTTTACCATGTTTTATATGTATGTATAATATTTTTTAATTTAACTCACCCTTGTCTAGCTTCGTGACAGCAATACAACATAGTCGGATCAATCGGATGCGCTTCAGTGTTAAAGATGTACCCTCCCATGTCCACTATACATTCTCCGTTCGGCGTGTCGATGATTTTCCCGTGGACCCCCGGATTGTGGATAAAGTTATCCGGGTCAAATAGCAGGTAAAGGTACTTGGTTGTTTCTGAGAGAAAGAATGACTCCATACGGTCTTCTTTGCGGTGGTCGCGGACGTCTTTGATCTGGAAAATTGGAGCTACTTACAATGGCATCGCCAGGTACGGGCAGGGGGGGCAGCCCCTCTCCTAAAGAGAGTGAGGGTAACCAACTACCCTGGCTACGCCCATGATCCAAGAAAACAAGGTCTAGCGCTCCAGGAGTTGTCCCCCAATGACGTCACTGTCCAGTTGCCACTTTATTGCAACAAACACAGATTTTGGGAAACAACTGTTAATTATGTATTATATATATACCGCTCAAGCAAAGCAATTCATGTTAAGCACGAATTTAATACATTAAACACATTATTTATATCAAAACCACATTGATTTATTGGATGCCCACAGGTAATATATGGAGATTGGCGAGTTATAATTTCACGTTACTGGTAATACAGAAAATCAGCTGTCTCATAGAGAGTCCGCCATTGTTCGTGTATCGTCATCTCTCTCGAACTTGTTGTAAATTACTTATTCTGCTCTTATTTATGCACGTGTACGTCCATGACATTGATGACGTAGTTGCGGGACACCCACGTGAAATTTTTTCTCGGAGCGCTATACCTGGCGTAGGATATTATTATACCATATAGCCATGGGCAGTTCGCTATAAGTAACTATAGCTACTTATAGCGAACTTTGAGAGGTAAGTGTGCGACTACAGTTTTGATAATGACAGTGTTATAGTGTTTGGGTTTTGGGTTTATCTATACTAATATTATAAAGAGGAAAGATTTGATTGTTTGTTTGTTTGCATTGAATATGATCCGAAACTACTAAACCGAATTGAAAAATTATTTCACTGTTGGGAAGCTACACTATCCCCGGGTGACATAGGCTATATATAATCTAAAGAATCAAATTCTGTCATATTAATTCTGTACGACACCTATATTGCGTTATAATTGTGACTGTTTTAGCTGGTACACACTTAAAATAGGTATTATAAGAGCGCAGATGCCTATATCACAGGTTTTTAACCTAGCGTAGGCATCTGAGAGACATAATGAGTAGTTATTGTTTGTACATACTGATAGATGTAAAATTTGTTCGACACCACGATAATTACTGTACTAATAATGTCAATAAACAAATTTGATTTGATTTGATAATCTATACCCGTGCGAAGCTGGGGCGGACCGCTAGTTTTTAACAAAATAAAATGGAATTAGGATTTTGTAGCGATTATAGCGCAGTGTAATTGAGCGATTGTTACTCACAGTAGCATACCCGCAAGGCGTCCAAGCACTATGCTGTATACTCCTCAAGATGTCTTCTCCCATCTGCAGCAGGATCGGATCCCTCGTGTCCCGGTACAGGTACATTATAGACTCTATCAGCTCAGGCCTGAGCGGGTAGCTCTCTCTAGAGTTTGAGGCTTCACCAGTCCCAAGGTTGTATACCTCGGGGGTGAACCCGTACTGGCGCCATACGCTGTGATAGTTGTGAATTATACGCATTGCTGTGTCGCTTTCGCCTGAGGGACAAATAGTATATTGTACGAATGCATAAAACTCATTTCACCCGAGACGTTTGTCAGCCTGAGCATAAGGCGAGGGCGGATTTTTAAGACAAGGATAAAATGGCAAATCACAAATACTTATTAAATAATAATCCACCGTTATTACATATCTCGAAATAACACTAGGAAAATAATACAATGACATGTTTACTTCACGTTGGCGCCAAAACATATTTTTATTCGACAAAAGTTGACTGGGTCTTTAATAATACATAGCTGTGATAATACCTTAATCTATGGGTATTATTAGAGACCTAAGCAAACTTCTTACATTAAATATAAATATATTACAAACTGAATCTTTTTGAACGATTTCAGGTTACTTTTATGCACTAGTTTTATTTAATTTAATAATAGGCTTGCGTTTGACCGCCAACTCGCCTGATGTTAAGCGATTATGCGGTCTATGATAGAGCATGTTTGCCTAGAAGAAACCGAATCACTCGCTACTGAAGACACCCAGATTGTAACTATCAGGGAACAACTATTCAGGCAGCGCATTCCACAGACTAGCAGTTCGCACAAT
Organism: Agriopis aurantiaria; assembly: GCA_914767915.1. Classification (NCBI taxonomy): domain Eukaryota; kingdom Metazoa; phylum Arthropoda; class Insecta; order Lepidoptera; family Geometridae; genus Agriopis; species Agriopis aurantiaria. The sequence continues at coordinate 6,191,417 of OU611987.1, forward strand.
AAAAAAGGAATAAGTTGTTCCAGTGGTGTAAATGGAAGTGTAAATAATCATGATGAGAAGCAAATATATCTAGTATTGACCAGTATATTGTAGCATGTAAACGTTTAAGGACTTACCAATGAGAGTAAGTAATCCCGGCCAGTACGACTCTAGAGATTGAAAGACGGGTAGAGTAACATGTCCTCTAAGCATGGTGGCCCACACAAACCAGTCATCTTTTTTCAGGTACTTTTCTATAGATTCTCGGCCTTCGTTGAACATAGACATCAGTTCTGGCCGCTCTAGTAGGATGGCACCTGAAAAATAAAAATATATAAATAACCATAGTTATTTTTAGCTGTTATAAGTAATCCCGCGGGTGAAACCACGGGGATTACTCCTTATAACCCCAGGTATCTGCCAGTTGAAGTCTTGTCAAAATCGGTTCAGCCATTTCGGAAGTTATAGGGAACATACATATATCATACACACATCGCCATATCTATATATTATACAGATTGATTTGATCACAGACAAGCCGCATTGAGCAGAGGCTGATGCGCAGCATAGGCATATATCACGCAATGTTGAAATTTAGTATTTGTCATGGATGTATATAAACACATAAAAATATGCTGCTAGCTGCGCCCCGCGGTTTCACCCGCGTGGTGATGAAAAATAGTGATGATGATAATGAATAATCCAGTACATAAGCTTTCTATATTCCAAATTTTATTTAATTATTATTAAGTAAATAAATTGAAGTCGAGAATAAAATGAAATAATGGTTTTTCGCATAGAACTTGTGCAACTGCACCTGTAATGTACGCCATAGCTAGCATAGCTATGGAATAGCCACCATCCACCATGGCTATTCCACCACGGGCCACAAGCGCGGCATCTCTTATCCTTGATCACCTAAAACGACATTTGAAAAGGCACCTTAACCTTTTTTTTGTATCATACCTTTGACCAAATATTCATAGTATGAATCGACTCCACCCCCAATGCCGGCGTCCAGTGCAGTCCACCGTCCCGACATGACATCGATGTGGTTTCCTACAAGCCCAATACTTGATTTGCGGGCGTATAACGCTTTTAGTGCATTAAGGGCAACCTGAAAACCGAATGGTTGTGTTATCAAAAGTTTGCAAACAATTCTAAACATTTATATTTTTTGTTGCCCGTTGCAGACCATGCCATGTAGCTTGCGCAAGTACTTGCGCGAGTAATTACTATGCATCGTTTGTAATGAGCTACAACACTTGCTTAGTGCAAGTGGCAGTGGAAGTGCTTCGTAGCACTCGCGCTGGTCCTTGTGCAAGTGAAGCTTACTCGCCCTAACGTTCGTCTCGTTCGAACACTCACGCGAGTACGTACTCCGCATGCGAGTTGTGCGCGTCGCCACGCGAGTGACTATTTACGTAAGAACGCCGGCGCGAGTATTTACTACTTGTACTTGTAAGCTACTTGGCATGGTCTGCAACAGGCTTTTCAACAGGATCACCGAGTGTATTTTTTATATTTGAAGTGTTGTTCCACACTTTAGGATTGATTACACGTTACTATAACAATTAAAAAATTTGTCGACCGGCATGATTCGAACCTGCGCCATCGGGTTTACGCCGCAAGCACTTAAACGGTCGCATTCCTGTCTCCCTTCAAATTCTTACTAATCAATGTTGCCCACATCTGCATGGGTTACTTAGGGTGTCGAGAGGTGTCATGCTGCACTTGAACGCTACTCACGGCTTTATGCCTGTAACACTTTCCCCCTAAGCTTGGGTTCTTAGCTCTTGTGGTTTCCACCCCCAGACTGCTGGACAAGTCAGGAGTCGAAATCTCGTTTAGCCCCATGAAATCGTGTCACGCGGTGTTGCCACTCATCGATGTCTCGCCACAAAGCCGCCCTGCGTTAATTACTATTATGCCAGATATACGTTTTATTTCTTATTTAAATATGAATTTAAATAATACAAAAAAAAGTCTAGGATGTTGTAGACAGCGGGGCAGGGCTTAAGCAATCAGTGGTCAAAGCTGCAGAGTGAGGAAACCACTAACGATGCGCGTCGTGTCGAGGATGACTGTTTTCTGTAGCTGACCCTTGACTCAATCGTCTAGCAAGAGCCTCATAACGATGTTGGTTGAGGCTCTGGGCTACAAGGCCGTTCACCGAAACAATGGTACAATGATTGTTGAGTCAACATCTCACATGGCAGTAAGTTTGTAAGGTACCAATGTGGAAATCAAGAGGAGATAAAAACTACTGTTCTGTCTCAAAATGTCTTTAACACTCAAATGTATGTATCCTTAAGCTTCTTATCTTTGAACATTGGTGCAAAGTTGCTAGTCTATTGATATTTTCTCAGATTCATTTCGTAGCATTTAAGCTTCTTAGCTTTGAACATTGGCGCAAAATTGCTAGTTTATCAGTTTTTTATTGGATGCATTTCAACTAAGTTTTCCTGCTTGGTGACAACTGATAAGCACCATTATACACAAGTAGGTAATATTGATGAAAAAATATCATACCTCTTCATACAAGGGATCCCCAGTAAGTCTGCTCAAGGTTCCAAACTCTATGATAAAAGTGCCGACTCCTGCCGTGCAAGTGATGCTAGTTTCTCCTGGCGGCACTCCTGATCTTAAGTTAATAGTACCGTATGGCATGCCAGTAGTTGTGTCAAATGCTGCTAGTATCCTCTGAGCCACGTCCTCTGCGAGCCTTAGCAGAGGCCCGTTGCATGGCCAGCCTGGTTCCAGTTTCATCCCGGTCCTGTAAACACAAAAATATTATAACTAGCTGTACATAATAGGTACATAATTTTCAGCATAATCTTTGTCGAGCGGATCAATCCTAGGCGCGATATGAGAAGAGAATTATGACAACATGCACAATCAAGTGGTTATATTATCTTTGAAATATAACTAGTCACTCAAAGATAACATAAGACCTATAACAAAATCTCAAAAGATATGTTAGATCTAAAAGAGCATCAACTCAAAAGATTTGTAAAGAAATAGCTAACACAAAATACTTACCATGAGCGCAATCAATTCGTCAGTGATTAAAAAGCCTGGATATAGTCTATATCTGCTCATTCTGTTCATGTAATCTAGCCTAGTACACTCTTTGTTATAATCTTTGACAAAAAGCCCCTATACAGCTGCAACTTACCTGATTATTTGTAAAAATATTTTAGTTATTATTCTTTTTGTACTGTATACAAAGCCGTTGTATAGCTGCTCCACTATACAACGGCTTTGATGACATACCTAAGAAGATTAAGATGATGTCACAAGGTAGAAATAAAGAATTGAATTGAATTGATCCAAGTTGGTGTTGCAAAGGGGCATTTTCACTATTTAAGTTTGTATTAGTGAAAACTTATTTTTGGCTTTTGTGTAACCATTTATGTCATATCTACTGTGTTTTCTTCTCCATCATAGATCACTGTTACACACCACATCCTCAGCAACAGCACATTATGTATTTCAAAGTCATTCAGACTTCAAATTCTCTGCGGTTATAGGGTCATCAGTCATTCAGACTTCAGATTGTCTGAGGTGATAGGGTCATCGTAATCATTGAATGTGTTTAAAAATTAACTGGGCAGATGGATAAGAAAGAAGATAATCTTAAAAGACAAATACAAAATTTTGACTGTGTATATAAGTTTATCCTGCTCACCTATTTTTAAATATAAATAAGTAAAATAAATAAATAAATATTCGGGATTTTTTTTTGTACACACGGTCATCTGACCCCAAACTAAGCAAAGCTGCCAGAGACTGATATACATACATATATAGTTTTAAACACATACTTAAATATATATATTAACACCCAGATATAGAACAAACACAAATGTTCATCACAAAAATGTATGTCCTAGGTGGGAATCGAACCCACACCCCCAAGCTCAGAAGGCAGGTTCACTACCTACTGGACCAACAAGCTATCAAATCCCTTATAATAAGTGCCTACTGCAGCTATCCTTATTGACAGGGCCGGATTTATGGGAGGGGTAACTGGGGCTATAGCCCCGGGGCCTCCACAAGAGAGGGTATTCTCACATTTCTACTTTCTTCACTATTCCACAATAGACATTTCCAAGTAACATTTTCTAACAAAAAAAAAAACCACCCAAGTAATTTAAGGGAACAATTTTCCCTTTTGTTTGTTGAAAGAATTTGATTTGCCTCGCAATAAATTATAGAAGCAGTTGAATGAAAAAAAAATCCTGTTATAAAAAAGTAAGTAGGGGCCTCTTTTTTGGCTAGGGCTTCCAGAAATCGAAAACCAGCCCTGCTTATTAAAAAAAACATAAGCTTACTTGTGTGACAAGAGATGAGCACTCAGCAACCCTCCTATTATCCTAATATTTGTTTCAAACACAGACACATTAATGTCTGCATCAAAATCTTTTCTCTGTAGTACTATGTCAACAACTCTATTAAATTCTGTGTAGTTGCCCATAATAGCAAGAGTGTCTAATGCATCAATGAGTGTAAGAGAGTAACTGCCCCATGTGTCCATTCCATCACAGCTCAGAGGGCGTAGCTCATCATAAGGGTATGCATATTGGAGGTAGCTGTCGTAAGCATGCTGGAACATGTCACGGACCTCTTCTCTGAAAAAATAAATTACGATACTTCTGACATAAGACTTTCATTGTTTTGTTCAATAACAGTTAGATAGCGCTTTACTGTGAAGATGCTCACACATTTAAACATTTAGCAGATAATTCTTCCAGATTCGGACTTAGACTGTGTTAAGTAACAAGGAAACTAAATACAAAGTTTACAGTCTGTTCTGAAAACGAAACTGATTTTTTTTTTTTGTATGAAATCTGATATGGTTTTCACACATTTTGTTTATATAACATGGGAATTACTCACGTAAGATTAAGCCGGTTTATCCGACTATAGTTTCAACCGCATTCGGGGCGCTCTTTCTCGAGATGAATCGCGGCGCGCGACGCGGCTCCGTCTCGCATAGCACTGCAAAGTGTAGCCGTGTTAACCGGCTTAATCTTACGTGAGTAAATCCCGTATCACAAAGTCCGACTATTTATCCTCGTTTTTTATTCTAAAGCGGTACAGGAAATATCAAGAAATTCAGTAAAATGGCATTTCTACCAAACTGATCAAAATTTTGATTTACACAAACCTGAGTTTCAAGATATCAGACTTTTTATACACTCGAACTGCGTTACATGTAATACTGATATGTATTAATAACATAACATAGACAGGGAATAGTAATTTGTACATTTTAATGAGTAAATTAATAAATAATATTTATTTTATTAAATTCAAAACAAGTTGGCAAGATGAAAACTTGATGAAAACAGTGAAAAGAAAACAAATTGACATGACACTGACTTCGTCATCACAATTGTCACGACACAACTGACAGAAACTTTATTAACTTTTTTTGGCCTATGAATAGACTAGTTGCATCCATTAAAACCATATCACTCCGTTTTACGTATTTTACTGACATAACATTAGAGTAGATTGTGGTGTCAGTGGTGTGCACACTCGACCGCAAGAGAAATAAATGATAGAAAGATCCGGCTCGCCAGATATTTGATTATATCTGAGAGAGTGGTGATGACGAGATGGTGTCCACGACTTTAGCTCTAAAGTTTACACACTTAGGTGAAATGTTAGTAGTCAAATACAGTATCAGTCGATTTGTTACTTGTTTTACCCAAAAGGTTTTCACCACACTCGAGCATATTCACGAACACAATAATGATCAACGATCTAGGTAGGTATTCTTGTATATATTTATCTATGATCTGAATCAGCAACTGTGAATCCAAAAATGAATTCAGCGTCCTTTGTTCATACGAAAATAACACCAAACTTGGCATAGTAGCTTAACTAATGTAGGTACTATGACGATGAACATTTGTAGTGTTAACACACGTATGGATTTGGTTGACGGACTGCCGTCCAACCAACGAGAGAGAAAGAGTAAGAATGTCATATTTCCCTCTCTTTCTCTCCCGTTGGTCAGACGGCGGTTGAGGTCAACCAAATCCATATGTGTGTTAACACTATTATAAATGTGTAGGCACATAATATAATATGATTAATTATTATTATAAAGACAATATGGTGTAGGTAATAAGATTGGGTTAAAGATTAAAAACTCAAAAAACTCAAAAAACTTACATCAAAAGGCAGATCTTTTGTTCATGAAATGCCGTATAAAATCGCAACAGCTATTATTATCGAATGCTGACCCTAGGAGTAATAGTGTTTCGTGATGCTGACTGACGTTTTTTTCGAAAAACAATCATTATTCCTTCGAGACAAGGTTTCGCTCTTCTCCATTCTCCAACCCTTTTACCTCTAGCACAGATATACACAACACCTCTAGCTTGCTTTCTCCCTCTACGCCTCTAGCCATAGCTGTGAGCACAGATCTATCTGTGGCTGTGAGCCATAGTTGGCCATAGTCAACAACAGTATCATCGAAGCTACGCTATTGGCTATATTTAAAATACCATAGATTAAAGACTCAACAGCTGAATTTTTCCAAAATGTCTGTTGTCCGTTGAGGTCACAAAAGCGTCCGAGGCTGATTTTGGATTAAAATAATTAAATTTTTCAAAACTACTCACAATTTCAGTAGAAAATGTATGTTCAAATCAATTGTTAACATACCCTAAAACGTTAGTTGCCATATTGCGAAGTGCGAACGCGTGGCCCGTGCTTTTTGCTAATCTGCTAAATCGTTAGTTGTTTACGGAAGAAGCAAGCGGGACAATGGCATTCAGAATCCACGAAGATCAAGAAAATACAGCCTTAGCGCTTAGAAAAGACGGAGCAGATATATTTTCGGCAAACCAGCGTCGTGCGCTCGGTGACCTCAGCCAGTTCGCATGCAACCAGGTTCGGAACAGTAAACTGGTAAGTTGTAACGTTTTTGTTGTTGTTGGTCGGATTGGTATTTCTTAACTATTTTCCGCTTGTTATTTTAGCCTGGTTTGACGAATGTACCTTGTAAAGTACAAGATGAGAATAGGACCATGCGGCAGATAAAGAATGAGAAGAACATCGTACCTCCCGTGGCGCAGTTTCGCGCCTTCAGCGTCTACGAGGACAAGCCGACTGAGGTGGAGGTAAAGAAACGTGAGCCCACGTTCAAGCCCTTCGTTGCTAAAGAAACCAGAAAAGATAGCCTCTTTATAAATGCTTCTGAAAATGCCAAAGTGCTATGTGCTAAGGTTGACAAGCAACCAGATCGGCAGAAAGAAACACTTCCTTTGCGGTAAGTTCTCAATCAATGACCTCGTTCTTATGACTGATCTAAAAGCTTACTAAACATAGATAGGTACAAAGTTGCTCTTAATGCTAAGTTTACCCTCATTTTATTTGAACTGTAAAAAAAGGAGGTTACAAAGTAATTTTTTGCATTCTCAGACAACCACTACAAGAAAAGAAAGATGTGGTGGAATCACCTATGTCTGTTGGAGATTCCAGTGTGCTCTCCATGTCAATATCAAAGAATGAAAGCCAGCTGATTGATGATGATGAAGAAGACACCACTACTGCACAAACTGATCGGGAGATGTTCTTCCATGTCGTAGAATACCGTCAAGATATCTACGAGTATATGAGAGATATCGAGGTAATTGCAGTAATAATATACTTGTTAAAGGTTAATTTAAATGTGTAATGAAAGAATGAAGTGAAGCGTAGTGTGTAAGAATGTGTAATGAAAGAATGAAGTGAAGCGTAGTGTGTAAGAATGTGTAATGAAATGAATGAATGCTGAATGTGTAAAGATGGATTTCTTTATAGATATCATAAAAAAGAAATGAGGGGTCACGGAATAAAAGTTTTAAGAAAGACTCCATTTCTCTAGGTGACACCGGTTAGCCCTTGCTCCGGGGCAAAAGAATACGGCCCCGGCACCCGTTGCCTGTAGTAAGAGGCTACTAAAAGGGGACTTCTTGGCTCGGGATGGTCAAACTTGGGGCAATAACCATCCACTTAAGCGAGCTCCGGGAAAGAACGACAACGTTGTGTGACCAACGTTGTCGCAGGCAGAGGGGCTGAGACATCACGCAGCTGTGTCGGGAAGAGCTGTAGTGCAGTGCTGAGGGCTCCAGTGTGTTCTTTTGGATATCCCGGAGCCCTCTAGTCAAGCACTACGGCTGGTCACTGGTCGGGTTTTAGTGGGTTTAATGCCACATAACCTGGCTGTACATCAACGCAACCTTGGGTATCTTTGAAAGATATCGCCCTCGAAAAAAATAAAAAGGTGGCTAGACTGGTAAAACATTAAATGGAGAAAAACAAAAAAAAATACAATACAGTCATTTATTTTGGAAAAAATGCTATAAAAACTTGCCTAATGATATTTTTATGACATTCATTTCCATGGCATCAAAATATCTCTCCAATCCATGGGCTTTCTAAGTTCCTACAACTAGAACTCAAGTAAATAATACAAAGTAATTAAGACTAAAATGGAAAAATGTCTTAATACTGAATTTCACTGCAAGGATTTATTGCCACTAGTTAGGACAAATTTATACTAAGATAATTTAGATATGAAAAGAATACAGGAGAATACGTACAAAGTTCAAGTTATCCTTTATTCACTTATTAACTGCGCCCCACGAATTCACCCGCGCGGATTTTTCCTTATAACACTTATATTTTATCCTGAAAGATAGCTATCAGTGAAAGTCCTCTCAAAATTGGCCCAGCCATTTAGGGAGTCCATAGGGAACATGTAAATTATCTATCTGGTCGGTCGGTTTATATTTGTGTCGTCTTATTAGCTGTAAATGGTAGAGTTGTGTTATTCCTTATAAATCCTTTAATTTCTTGGTTTATCGTGATTATTACACATTGAAATTAAACACTTAGTGGATTTTATCGCATGTGTTTTACATTTGAATTCTGACCTTTAAAACACTTTGCAGTCTCTGTGGTAACAGATATACTAGATGACATCGACTTAAGAAAAGTTATGAAATTATTTACATGTACCCAACCTACTCTTACCATGTGGCCCGCTATCACTATAAAGTCACATCTCTACATAGTATAAATTAAAGTCGCTTTCCGCGTCTGTCTGTCTGTATGGCCGCTAACTCTTCCTAAACCACGCAACGGATTTTGATGAGGTTTTCACCATCAGTTCACGGAAGGTTTATGTATATATAACTAGCGACCCGCCCCGACTTCGCACGTAAATTACACCCGTGAGAAGCCGGGCGGGCGGGTCGCTAGTTACTAATATGGCAGCAGATTTACTAGAATGATCTTGTTTTAGGTAAAGAACCGAGCAAACCCTCGCTACATGCGTAAGCAGCCCGACATCACCCATGTAATGCGTTCCATCCTCGTGGACTGGCTGGTGGAAGTATGTGATGAATACAACCAGCAGAGTGAGACCTTGCATCTTGCTGTGTCTTACGTAGACCGCTTCTTATCCTATATGAGTGTGGTGCGGACAAAACTGCAGCTGGTTGGCACTGCTGCTACATACATTGCTTCGTGAGTATAATATTGACTATATAGGTGTGTGATAATGTAGGATTCTAGAATTAAATTGACAAACAGATAGCTTAAAATAGTAACAGACGTATGGATTTGGTGCGCCGGACCACCGTCTGACCAACAGGAGAGGAGAAAATTTTCACTTTCTCTCGTTGGTTGGATGTCGGTCCGTCAACCAAGTCCGTCTCGTCTGTTAGCACCATTACACACTCTTTATGCAAGTTGTGACAGACCACCAATCAGCCTAAAAACTTATATTATGGCTAGGCACTCCTATTCTGCCTGCTACAGGTAACTAGGATTACTTGATAGATGACATCTAGATTTTTTTCAAATCCAGAGTGAATAGGTATTTCCTTAGTCTGCCTGCTCCATCTTCTACCACATGTTCTATTACTAAAAGGTGAGTTATCTGTGTCTCTGTCTGTCTGATGCTCCCAAACGACTGATCTGATATTAGTTTAGTTTTTTGTTTAAAAGGTGACTTGATCGAGATTCGAGAGTGTTCTTAGCTATGAATAAAAAAATCTGTTTAGCCATTCGAAGACTCACATGCTTATGGCAATTTCACCAATATCGTCAACAGTGCATTGCCATAGAGATTATGCCCCAACAAAGCGTTGCCGTGGCCGTCGAGACTATCGCAGTGGCATCACAAACCGTTTGAAAATGATTTTGCGCAAAAATATAAGTAACAAAATGTTTTTTTTTTCAAAATTATCTACTTTGGTAAGTAGTGATCAGACTCATAAGAATTTGATGCTTACAACAATAAAATACACACAAATCGGGCCAGTAACTGACCTAGTTGTGAAAAATACCTGCTTACTAAGTCTCAACTAAGTAGGTAACAATTTATTATGCTGATTAAACTTAAACAACTGAGAACTGAAAGAAATGTACAAATCATGACCTCTTTACCTCATTAGGTTTTTTTATGCTTAGTTGACAATAACACCTATAACTTGAATTAGATGACAGATCAATTAACCAATGATAAGTTAAATTAGTTATATATTTATTTGATAATAGGTGAGCAGCAAGGACTGTTGTGATTTTTCCAACATTATGCAAAAAAGACATGTTAACACAAATATCTATCTATAAGAGCAGTAGCCATAAGCCAATCCTAGTTTCTAGTCTTAGTTAGTTTCTGGTGACAGCACACAAGAACGATTTTATGATTATTTTATTGTCCATCTTTCAGAAAATATGAAGAAGTCTACCCGCCAGAAGTGACAGAGTTTGTGTACATCACAGATGACACTTACACCAAGCGTGAGGTTTTGCGTATGGAGCATCTCATACTGAAAGTGCTGTCGTTTGACCTCTCTACCCCAACATCGCTGGCATTCCTGTCTCACTACTGCATATCTAATGGGCTGTCCAAGAAGACGTTCCACTTGGCTGCTGTAAGTTATAGTAAAACTTTTACAATTGACTAACGAGGCAGAGAGAAAACTAAGCATAAAGAGACTGGTCTGCTAAAAAGCAATTCTGATGATGCGATGAGACGGGCAAGTAGTTCTCCTGATAGTATGCCTGAAACTTGCCTATGAAGTTAACAACAAATAATACAAATTGGGCAAGTGCGAGTCGGTGACAAATTTCTGTTCATTACCAAGTTATAATTGTGTTATACTCGAGCGCCTGTAGCAAAATAATTAACTGTGAACTTACTGAATAAACTTTAGTACGCTAGGCTGCACAAGCCGCAGGCCGTATTTTAAACTGTCTTAAGTATCTATGAAGGTATGTCTATAAGGAAAATAGACCTAACTAACTTTTTTCAGGCTCAGAGTCTGATAAAAGTTAGTTAAAACTAATAAATAATCATATAGCTGTCTAGCTTCCATGATCATGGGATGAACACGCTTGCCTAGAAGAAACCGCTATAACTTGGCGGGGGCTGCGGGAGCGTTTTGTTGCCTACGCGACTCCGATAACTGGCCGTTAACATCAGGCGAGTTGGCGGTCAAACGCAAGCCTATTATTTATTAAAAGAAAAACAGGGTTTTATTTTTCAGAAGCTCTTAAAATTTAATAAAGTGAAGAGTTCGCGGATCTCATAGTGTTTATTACTATTTATTCCAGTACATCGCAGAACTGTGCCTGTTAGAAGCCGACCCATATCTCCAGTACAAGCCGTCTGTGATCGCGGCCGGCGCGCTCGCCACCACGCGGCACTGCCTGCTCTGCGAACGATGCGCCCGCACCGCCGACAACGAGAGGGAAGAGAGGGACACGCGGAACAGCGCCGACATGAGGGACGTCCACGCGCATGCACACTGCGTCGCTGTTGCATGGCCTCCAGTAAGTTTTGTCCAAGTTTAAAAATTTAAGTAGTCATTGCCTGCTCTGCGTACGATGAGCCGCGACGCTGATGATGAAGAGCGAGAGAGACACAGGGTAGCGAAGATGAGATATGTCTATGCTCAGCCACATCATCATCATTTCAGCCTACCATGTTCCCACTGCTGGGTACAGGCCTTCTCTCGGAGATAATCAGATGGGCCCTTATTCACCATGCTGGCCCAGTGCATGTTGGTGAATGTCATGTCTTTGAACTTTTGAGGTTCTTTGACATACTGATTTCTTTGCAATGTTTTCCTTCACCGTTTTTTTTTTCTGAGTGATAGCATCGAAACTGTACGTAATTGACATAAGTACTAATAAGCCATTGGTCATTGGCCGAGGATCGAACCAGTTATAATAACAGATGTTTGTTTCCTCTTGTCATACACACTTAGTAACAAACTGTTAATTTCATCCAGGCACTAGCGGCTTGTTCCGGCTTCAGTTTTGCCGAGCTCGAGCCTGTGCTGAAGGAGCTGGCACGCACACACTCGCACGTCACCCTGCAGCCGTACCAAGCAATACCGGACAAGTACAAAAACAACAAGTGAGTATCTCTACTCTCTAGCATGATGCATCGTAGACCGCATCATCGCTTAACATAGGCAAGGATCAATTTAAAGTTACCAAAAATGATTAGATTATTTTCATTAAACCAATTAAGTACATTAATAAACAGAAAATTAAAGAAAACTTAAAATAATAACTAAAAACTAAATAAAGCTGTTGAATTGTAATTCCAACTTTCTCCACTTTCGCACACACTTTTCGTAGCTTCAACGGTGCCGCCTCAGATCAGACAAACAAGGGAGATATGCCTTAGTACAATTATCGTTCGTGTTTAAATGTCTCCGTGTTTAACTTTTTTTTTCACGATACCTGTTAACCGCCTAATTCTAAAACTAAGTACGGCATACTTTCAAATTTTTCATGTTCACTTAAAGTGTGTGACCCTAAAATTGTAGTGACACCAATGAGCTATCTAATATAGTCCACATGCAAAAAAGGGCGGCACGGTCGTCTGCAAAGTAATTTCGACCAAAGGCATCAGGCCTGATTTAGGCCTGATATCCAAGGGGGTGTCACACCGCAGTTTAGGACCGTTTGGCCGGCGTACCTTTCAGGCAGGCGTATGGCAGGGAAATGGCCGTTCGGCTTTTGCTCGGCTCGCAAGCTAGCCACGTCGCGCGTAACTAAGCATCTTTTCTGTGATTTTTGTAATGAACAATCAATGTATGATTTCTAAACGATCTTAAATTCATTATAAAAGATACTGATGAGCTTATGCATGTATAAATAAAACGAAGAACAAGAAATCGTTTTTATTTTATTTTAAGAAGACAACCCTAACGTTACACTTGCCGCGTCAGGAGAGATAGAGCTACGTGATAGAAAGAGAGCGGCTCTCTACGTGAATATAGCGAGCGTTATCCAGCGCTGTATGAGTTGAATTGCTACTTTATTGCCTCGTAGATCGTTCATAATTATTTAAATTTCTTTGCGAGTGAACTTTCTGATACTTGGTGTATTCTGTGTCGCTACGCCACCTTATCATATCTCTCTTGATTTTCTGATCTAAGGGTGCCGCCCTGGGGCTTCTTAATAATTGAGAACACTGGCATTGATTCTGATGTACTCTAAACTAAACTAAATTTGACAGCTCTAAAATTGTTGCCATCCTTCTCTCACATATTAAAATTAAAAGAGAGGCAGATAATTTTAGTCCTGTCAGATTGGTTTAGTTGAGTGAGTGGTATGACAGAATCGACGCCATTGTTTGAGCATCTAATTTTTCCTCAGATTCGACGGCGTGTCGACGATCGAGGCTCGTCCCATGTTCCCGGTGGGCAAGTACCAGCCGCCCGCGCCGCCCGCTGCGCGCCCCGCGCCCGAACCCGTGCGCTCCTGCTAGTCCACACAATACTGAGTAAGCACTACTACTAGACTAACCCTCTCTACTTAGCGTAACCTTGCTGCAACAGTTACTCTGTGTTTTGCTTTCTCCCTTTGGTATATTGAACTTGATCGAAAAAGATAACACGGAGTAACTATTCCAAGACACGTTTATGAATAAGAGCGTTGTGTAACTGCCTTACGGCCTGAATTTGGTGCCTGATTGACAACTCTGGACTATGATGGCCTGAGGTTAACAGCTGATAGTGAAGTTATGTCTTGTGTGCTATGTACTGTGCAGGTAGGTCTACCCAACAACTGTCATGCGGTATTGAAGTTCAGGGTTGCGTTCAGGAGACACGTCGGAGCGCGCTCAGAGTGCAAATTCACCGTTCACTATATCAGTGTGAAAAACAACAGTTGGTTTCTTAAGGGTAAGCGTGCTCCATCGTAGACCGCATCATCGCTTAATATCAGGCGAGTTGATGAAACGCAAGCCTATTAATAAATTTAAAGCAACTAGGCCGTTCCGAGCATTTGAGCGTACAACTTGGTTGTTACTAAACAACCGTCGAAATCAGTTAAGAACACTGATGTTTAAATGTCATTTTTGTATGTAAAGTTTTGACACTTGTGTTGACGTTTGTCAACTTCAACTCTTAGTTTATGGCTTTTATGAAGATGCCTTATAACTCCGCCAATGTCACGTAGATATACCGTCAAACGCAAGGATTTTGTAGACGTATATAAAACGATGTTTATTTTTGTGAAAATATGCGCACACTATATTATAATGCAATAATCATTTATTGTGTTCCAGTTTAAATATAATCTCTAACAGCAGCAGCAATACTATATTATGAGGTTATAAAACAACTTGGTTGTTCCATACATTAAAGCGAGTGCGAACAACAACAAAAAAACTGGTTATCAATCTCCTGAATGCAGCCCTCACCTCAAATCAAAGTGTGCTTTCTGCCGTAGTTTAAAATGGGCTTGATTAGTAAATTGAATGGGCAAAGTGAAAACAGCTCAAAATAAATTGCCCTTAACAATTATAAAAATTTATTGTCTTATAGTTCAAATATTACATAAAGATGTTTTCGTGACAGCGGCGTACGGTTTCCTAAATTCGAATATTAATGTTTTGTATTTTGAAAACTATGTGATTAGCGAGTGCATGGGCATAGGGTTATAAAAGGCTGATAAACATAATGTTAAAGTGCCACATATTTAAAAATAACGAAAGTTAAATACAACGAAATTCAATAGAATAACTAAAATACACAGATGTAGCATTTATATGTCAAAATACGTATTGATAATAAATATTTTCAGCATAAAGTAAGTGATTTGTTATGTTAATTTTAGATATAACAGTTTCCCTCGGAAATAACATAACACCAACTTCTGTTTGTGGTTTTATATTGCTTGTAAACACGGTTGTTACCTTCGAATACAATAATAAGCCAGCCCGTGCTCACTGCGTCGGGTATTCAGTGAGTAAAGTAGCGCCGCGTCGCACGATTTTGGTCGCCTTGTTGTACAATCGGCCTAACTTGCTCATTTTACTTTTCTCGACATTTACACTTTAAAGAAAGAAGCAGCCGTGTTTGTTAGGTTACTCTACAATATTTCTACTTATAGTGGTCGACCAAGCATTATCTTGCTGAACTGTGTACAAATAATAATGTAACCAATTAAGTATTATACTATGTATTTTATTTTATATTTAGACCCTCTCTGTGTTCATTCATATCTTTAGAACATTTCCATAATTTTCGGCGACCGCTTTCAAATTTCAATAAACTTAATTTTCGTAAGGTTTATTATAAGTAGATATAATTTTGGGACCATTAACGCGATTCTGAATATTTTTAGTAATAAAATAGTGATATATAAATTAGGGCATTTACGAAATAAATCTACCTCTAATAGATTGAAAAATTATCTTACATGAACACTATGGGAAGTCTTTGTTGAAACAGTGCAGTGAATGTTTTATGTTCATTAGAGCATTCAAAGTTTGTTAGTAAATTATTTTTTGAGATATAAGGTATGTTTTTAATGTTGCTAAGTAGTTTATAATGTAATTTTAATATACTTAATAAATAATTGATAATTATTTTCCTCCATGTTTGCAAGGCGAGGTAAACGACGGTAATATAATATTGATATAATACCTCAAGCATTTCATTTCAATAGAATGACGCTCATAGACCAGATAAGTGATTATTTACGGTATATTTACCTTGATAAGGTTGTTGATGGAGCTCCCGATATTTCGGTGCAGTTACATGCACAATGTTCACCGGCAGACTGAAGAATGCGGGTAGTTCGCAAAAACGTTCAAAGTTAGTCATATCCCGTAAATAATCATGTAACTGAAGTGAACAACCGTGATAGTTTATATACTTTACCTTCTGTTGAGTAGCTTGACTTTTGTTAGGTCCTTACATATTACTAGCAGCCTCTATCATACATGCACGAATATGTACGTGCGTAAATACGTATGTATGAATACATATTTTTACACAAAATTCGAGAAGTATTTCCCGCACGTAAATATTCGTACTACGTCCTCACACTTTACCGGACAAAACAGGAACACATTTCAGGAACAGGATAAACGCTTTTTGATCCCCGACGACCCCGACGCAAACAGGGGTGAAATAAGTTTAACGTGTGTTTAACTGTGTGTCTGCATGTGGCATTGTAGCTCCCAAACGGCTGAACCGACTTTGATTTAGTTTTTTGTTTGTTTTAATAGCCGACTTGATCAATAGTGTTCTTAGCTATGATTCAAAAAATCTGATCAGCTGTTAAAAAAAGCAATTTTATCTAAATCCTATCATTCACTAGGGAGTTCAGTGGAAACAAAAACGCACACCTACAAAGGTACGAACGGAGTTTTTAGCGCCAACGTGAAAAAAATATGTCTGCTCATATTATGTTCCTAAACTCTTCGACCAAAATAAAATGGATGGACGGGCCATAACCATTGAACTTGCTCAGTAAAAACGATTTAAAACCGTCGGATATATACTTCAACACCTAATTATAACCATGTACAGTACATTTGTTCCGAAAAATAGATAGCGGTTTTTGTTGTGTATTTTCACTTCGGGTACGGACACGAAGGCATAATTTTGTAAGATGTTTCGTTATCATGTAACAAAAGTCACGTGTTGCACTACCGACTGAAACGAAGTGAGCGCTGGCGCTTATTTTGTAATCTCCAGAAATGCACTTCTTCTGGGCCATTCCATTAATTTAATTTTGGTCGAAGCCTAAACTTTTGTGTTTTCGAGTGTTAATGTGTAATAAATGGTGGATTATTATTTATTGTTTGTGAACATGCTCGAGTGTAGGCAAGTGGGGCAAAACATGTCCATTCATGTTTCCAAAACTCCATAGGTGTCGGCTAGTGAAACCACCTCTTTACTAGGACACAATTTCGATTTGACCGTGACTTGACCTATGACTTGTTTGACGATATCTTACAAAACAAGAATTTGGAAAAAGAAAGAGTTTTTATCAGAATTTTGTCAGTTGTTCAATATTTCAATACTTGACACTGGCAAATGCACAAGACGTGGTAAGCCAAAAACCTCTTGAGGAAGAAAATAGTAGTAAATACCTCCATGGTTTTGGGACTAGAGAAAATTTCTATAGAAGCCTGACCCCAAACCCACAGATCTACTACCTATAGATTTTCAATGAGCGTGGCTAGCTCAGTGCCTCTCGCTCATCATCGTATTTTCGCTCACTGCGCTTCTTGCAGCCCAAAATGCTACAACCAACCATTGTAAAATATCTTTTACAATTATTTCTCAGAGGAAACACGCATTTATCACATTAAATCACCAAAAAAAGGCAATAAATATAATTCAGACCCGTTTTGTTTGTCACTGATTATTACAGATTTTGACACTTGAGGTACCAAAAACAGGTCACGCCGATAAGGACAACAAAATCTATTTATGTCCTTTTCGTACTTGTGCTGAGCCATATCAAGTTGTCTCTTTCACTAAAATATATTGCCGATCTGGTTGTGTATATCTGTGCCCCAAACCTCTTATGCATAAACTCTCGATAAGCTCATCAGTATTTAATGGTCTGTTAATTTCCAGCAAATGAGATGTGCCACAAAGACTACTATATATATACGGAGATGTGCCACGCGTGAAAGCAATGCAAAAAACATTAGCTTATCGAGCGATCACGCATAAGAAGCGGCTAAGTGTGCTTAAAATAATTTAAAAGTAACATATCGTAGGTAATTTTCTAGGTATCTGTTGTTCGTATTAGTACTTACGTTCTAGGAAATATGTTTTCGATGCATGTCTTCAAAGCTACTATTTCAGCTAACCAGGTGCGAGAGTAGATGTTGACGGTAAAGAATCGTTTCCTTCCTGCCGATGTCCGTCGACCATTTCAATATGGATCTTAAAGTTTTTAAAATAGGGTTCCGTATGCATTCGCCTCTTTATAATATACGCGCTAGACGAGCTACGGTCAAATCTATTTGGAGAACGCCCGCGCGTCACTCGTTCGCCCCAGAATGTACATGCCGACCAAATTATCTGTAGAGTTGACCAAATTACCAACTACATTTTTTTACACAGTTTGATTCAGGAAATACGATGGTTGCTCCCTCATTCAACTGCACAGATAAATTTGTCGCACTGTAAGCGCGCATTAAATTCTGAAATGTAATGTGTTTATGTAGAGATTCTAGAAATATTTTTTTACAAAGAAGGCTGGTATTGCTTTTTATGGAGAACTAACAGCGTCACGCAGTTTTCCATTTTTCCGGACAAAAACTACGTTCTTACCAGGATCCATTATCTTCCTTGATTCTCATAATGCACACTACTCTTTTACCTCAGTTTTTGTAAGAGAAAATATAGGTATCAGACATACTTAAAGATTTTTTACTCTTCATTTGGTGCGGTTTCTAAAATATATCTTACTAGCTGCGCACCGCGGTTTCACCCGCGAGTTAAAATCATCGTTAAGTTTTCTGAACGTTTCCGTAATTTTCTAATTTTTTCTTTCCGTTAGAACATTCTACAAAGGAATAGAAATCTGGACCAAGGTAAATAGGGATTCATTTTTATATATATACATGGAAAACTGTCGGTATAAGTACATAAACACGAACGTAAATTTTTTCGATTTGTGTAATGAAAATATATTTTCCTTATTAACTATTTCATAAGTGCGAGGTCAGCTAATGTGTCATAGTTTTGTACTTCAGAGTCGGCTGGTAGTTTCAAGTAGGATGTTTTTCTTGCGTGTACACGTTCCCCAGTCCTTTCTTGCCCGAGTTCGGCCCTGTAACAAAAAAAAACGTCCATTATAATCGGACTACATTGGCATAATTATAGTAAGGGCGAGTCGAATGAACTATTCTAATGAATCTGATGAATTCTATTAATAAATCGGTGGTGCTAATAAGTATACTGCGCACCAGTGTGAAAACAGTCGCTCGGTGTCTTTGTTGAAGCGCGGTCGTTGCGCGTCGTTTTTGGGTCGTTGGGACCCTATAGATGTTTAAATCTATCTCACAATGAGCATAACACAAAATAGGGTAAATTTAATAAGAAATACGAAAGGAACTATATTTCCTGCCTCTTCCGTCTGAACCGATTAAAAGTGACAACTCAGCACTATTTTAATCAGTTTTGAACCAAAACAAAAAGTACCTATACTTTTTTCATTTTGTTATACCCTTGGTACTAAGTACTAGTTTCAAAAAATTATAATAAACTATGCCTGATTTTATAATTTACAGGTGTTTGTTTAGTTTTGAAACCTGTGTTAGGAGATACCGCTCTTTTGTTCATATTTTCATAATAAATACCAAGGTATACATCATGTCGTTTTAATGTCTAATGTCTAAGCTGTGTAATAATTATCAATACGAAAATTCAAAATTAAAAGGCCTTAAATAAAGTTATTGATGTTGCCAAATCAACAGGCGCTCAAAGTTATTAGTGAGCGTTATTATTGAGATGGTTAAAAGACGACTGAACCTAATCGAATGATATTTTTGTGGGACCACCTAGAGAGTTTTCTCTGTACTGCATACATAAAAATCGGATTGAATTGAGGACCTCCAGAAGTAGGGTAAAAATTTGGCGCTACGTTAAAAGCAAAAGTACAACATAAAGACATGTCGGATACTTTTCAGCCCGAAAAAATGCAAACGCTCGAAAATCTAAGCCATCCAGCCATCTCGAATCTTCTTGTCTCGCTTTTGACGACCACATCGTAGCTTACCAACAGAAGAATTGACGATCAAAAGCGTAAAAGGACACTAGACTGTTTTTTTATGGTTTTATAAAAAAGATTACTCCAGATAGAGCCGATCACCGAAAACGATTGTCTTGCTAGACAGAGAGTGCACTATATTTACAAATGACGTCACTTATAAGTACGCCAAATTCCAATCCGACACACGCTTTGAGGGAAAGGGACAGGATGCTCTATTCCGACCACCTTTAAACGCTTATATATCTGAAAACTATTAGCCGATATAAATAAACCCTTCAAAAAATTGTTAAACCTTTAAATGCTTATATGCTTAGGTATATTGTATTTATCTGAATGCTATTACCTAATCGATTTAAATAATATCTTCAAAACAAAAAAAACGAAAAAAGTTTATATTGTCACTAAGCCTGATATTTTTAACAAATCAACTGGACGTATGTAGCCTAGACGCTTAAAAAAGTGAGCTAGGTATTACACGCGATAAAAAAATCGGGCAAAATCGCAGAGCGCAACTAACTACTTTGTTAACAACGATGATAGTTCGAAATTTAAATTGCAATTGTTACGTAACCGTCCATTTGCGCTATAAAAAGTTCATCTGTATGTAGGCGATGCTAATTGCCACAGATCTACTACCTATAGATTTTCAATGAGCGTGGCTAGCTCAGTGCCTCTCGCTCATCATCGTATTTTCGCTCACTGCGCTTCTTGCAGCCCAAAATGCTACAACCAACCATTGCAAAATATCTTTTACAATTATTTCTCAGAGGAAACACGCATTTATCACATTAAATCACCAAAAAAAGGCAATAAATATAATTCAGACCCGTTTTGTTTGTCACTGATTATTACAGATTTTGACACTTGAGGTACCAAAAACAGGTCACGCCGATAAGGACAACAAAATCTATTTATGTCCTTTTCGTACTTGTGCTGAGCCATATCAAGTTGTCTCTTTCACTAAAATATATTGCCGATCTGGTTGTGTATATCTGTGCTAATTGCGGTTTGTAGCCGCCATATTTGAGTTTACGGCGGCGTGAGCGTGCGCAAGGAATTCAAAATTGCCAGCTGTAGTTATTATTCTTGGCTACCTGACACTAAAATTGCGAAAATTTAATTTTCCACTTGGGAAGACGAGCTCTGTTTCAGTTAGGTTAGGTACAATATATTTATTTCGGTTACCATCCGAAATTATGTTAAGATTTTATGCCTTCATTTGCGCAAAAACATCTTTAAAGCTTGATTATGGATTTAGATTTATTAGGGTTTCTCATTTCCCGGGAGACGCGTTTTTTTCCCGAGGAACTTTGGGATCATGTTTTTTTTTTTTTTTTACTTTGTGGTTCTTAAATTACTCTTAGGTGAAAAGTGGGCTAGGTTAGTGGGTTAGGTGAAATCATTTATTTAAACCAACTGGGTCTCTCTCGCTACCCTTTTCATTAATACGATATATTGGTTTTCTAACTTAAGATAATGTTAACTGACCAAGTGTATATATTTTTTACTCTGGTTCCCCAATAAAGTAAGCTTTAAAAATGAGCGTGCAAAGATTGATCAGACAACTTATGTTCTGCATTCCCCCCGGGAATGTGAATGGCTAAATACCCTGGCGAGAAACCCTAGTTTCCATAATACGAGTAGGAATCTTGGTTTATTTTGTCTGGCATATTTTGTGCTACAGAACCATGACAACATTTATCATTGAAACTGATGTGATTTTCACAGATTGAAAAACACCGTTGAATGCAGTTGAAACTAGTCTGATTAAACGACTTCATCTTACGTAATTTCCCGTATAGTATAAACAAGACAGTGGCAACATAGCGTGTCTATTTCAGAAAATATCGGAATCTTTATTTTCACAGTACCAGTACGAAGTTAGACCACGTACATTTCCACGTATAAACAAGTACAATTTTAGTATGTTTTCAGTTGTGTTTGAACATAAATAATTAAACACGCGCGAGATCGTTCCGAACGCGGAGTCTGGTAGCTTGCTTCCAGGAAACCAGTAACCGTACACTAGCAGATATTCCGTTTTCAGATTTAACCTTCAATACCTCTTCAGACTACGCTATAATTACAGGGCTAGTCAGAAAGGGTATAATATGCTAACCTATACCTGTATACTACAAAAATTGCTACTTTTGGCATTTTTGTAGTCATCATTATTATTTACTGTTTCACCCGCGTCGATATTCCTTTAGGAACCATAAATTTTTCCGGGATAAAAAGTACCTACCTATCATATCTCTTCAGCCCTCACAAATTAGTCTATGCAAAAATTACTCTCTGTTGCTGCGTGAAAGAGAAACAAAGAAACAGGTTCGCAGGTATAATATTAATTTAATATGATAAAAACTTTCACTATGAGTCGAACCCTAAATAAATCGGCCAAGTGCGACTCGGGCTCGCGCACTGAGTGTTCCGTACCACCACGAAATTCAATAACGAAATTACCAGTTATAACTTGGTAGTGAACAGAAATTTGTCACCGACTCGCACTTGGCCATTATTTATTATTTGTTGTTATATTTTAGAGTGTGTACTATAATCGTGCCAAAGTTGACGCTTGTAGTTACGTATTACCGTTTTTCGATAAGAGCTAATACAAAAATATGCTTAAAAAAAAGGTTGGTTGTATGGGATTTGTACCCCCATTTCGTTTTTACTTTTTGATTTTTGTATTATTTGTTAGGTTCTTTTTTATTATTTGTTAGGTTATATTACGGTTCGAAAGACACAGCCGTTAATAGGTAGGTTCGTAGGCATAGTAATAGGGTCCCGTTTTTACCGTTTGGGTAAGGAACCCTGAAAACTGATCTTTTTTTATTCATTGAGAGTCAGTGCAGTGACATCATTCAATGTAAACATTTTATAACCTACGCGATTTCAGAGTTTCAGGTTTCTATAGAAGTTGTTAATTTAGGTATACCTCTTTCGGGTTTGCACTTTTAATTTTATTTTTTAAATGCCATATGTGGCAAACAAGCAGACGGGCTGCCTGACGGTAAGCAGTCAGCGTCGCACTTACTTAAAAATCACGTTGTATATCGCGGGAAAGGCGAGGGGACACTGCGGCAATCCATAAAGCTTTGATCACAGCAATATAATTGTGGTGTAGTCTGAAGAAGCCTCAAACGTTTGCACATCTTCCCAGGGAGTCTGGGGGCGAGACGAGCGATTTATCTTATTTGCATGATGCATAAATATAGTATATCATTCGCTGCCTGGGACTGTCGTACGCGATGATGTATTTAAGGAACGATAAGGGCTGAAATGAACGTAGAATGAAAGGAGACACATGCAGTTAAGGCTATATTTGGTGCGTTTTTGAGTTTTACTTTTATTCATTTACCCATCTCTCAATGTTGATATTTTGCACACCAATTAGGTGTTAAACTCGGTCCAAGGATATACTTACTCTGCTAGCTTAACATAAACGCTGAATGAAAACCGCAGAAAACCGGTAAGCACAGCGTAGGACGTCCACCCACAAGATGGACAGACGACCTAAAAGAGACCACATGGAAACGCTGGATGCAGGCCGCTTCCAACCGGCCCTTTTGGAGATCGATGGGAGAGGCCTATGTCCGGCAGTGGACGTCCTACGGCTGAAATGATGATGATGATGAATGAAAACCACGAATTATGATTACTTTCGCTAGGTTTCAGATGTGGATTTGGTTGACGGTTTGGTTTGGTCGCCGTCTGATCAACGAGAGAGAAACAGTGAGAAAAACATATTTCCCTCTCTTCTCTCCCGTTGGTCAGGCGGCGGTTGAGGTCAACCAAACCCACACGTCTATTTAGCACTTCAAAACTGGCATTAT
Source organism: Agriopis aurantiaria (assembly GCA_914767915.1). Lineage (NCBI taxonomy): Eukaryota > Metazoa > Arthropoda > Insecta > Lepidoptera > Geometridae > Agriopis > Agriopis aurantiaria. Next base: position 6,215,299 of record OU611987.1, read on the forward strand.
ACTCCATTGAAATTTTTATTCAGCTGTCAAATAAAAGAATGGCTATATTGAAACAACTGAAACGATCTTGATACAATTTAACAAGGAAGTATACATGAGAAGAAAAACAGGATAATTTTCATCAAAAAAAATGCTGGTAGAGCAGAGTTCTGCTTTAGCTAGCCGAGAGCTCAAGGGCCTTATCACGAAAAGTTGCGCGACCGCAAACCGTATTTCAGCGCGTTAAGGTACACGATCGCGTGATTTTCCGCATTGCGCTGTTTCGACCCCGTGTTAAGACGTAGCCGTAAGGCATCAGCTATTTCTAAATAGGCATTAGATTATGACAATGCCCCTTTATCTATTCCTGCAGGTGCACCTATTAATGCATTCAATGCAATCGGTACGCGAATCACGCGCGTGCGCAATAACGAGAAGATCGCAATACATTAGCGGACCGAGGGCTATGCATCAACCCAAAGGACGTCACGAATGGATAGGTCATAGAATTAGCGTGGCTAGAAAATAATGCGCAGTTTTATTCCGATAGTTTATTATAAGTATAATATATTAGCTTTTGCCTAGGACATACGCGTAGACTTTTATGTAAACGTTGAACCCTCTTTTGCCCGCTTATTCGGCCCTTACACAAAAAAATATTTGCGAACCTCTAACTCCCCAGCACTGCGAGATTTCAGTTTAGTAGGTCAAATAGGCCAGTGATTAGCTTCACTCGTTAGGTATTGTATAAATAAATCTTCATCATCATCATAATTTCAGCCATAGGACGTCCACTGCTGGACATAGGCCTCCCCCATCGATCTCCAAAAGGGCCGGTTGGAAGCGGCCTGCATCCAGCGTTTCCCTGCCGTCTCTTTTAGATCGTCTGTCCATCTTGTGGGTGGACGTCCTACGCTGCGCTTACCGGTCCGTGGTCTCCATTCCAAAACCTTTCGGCCCCATCGGCCATCTGTTCTGCGACTTCTGCGAGTTATTGGGTTAACATAACTTTACCGTCATATAAAAACTGTAAAACTCGATGTAATTTTAATACCCGAGTGTTATTGACATCGCGGCAGCTTTGCATGCTAAAGTAGCATCGAATGGCCATAAAGAACCATCGAAGCAACTTCCGGAGCCCCAAAAGGAAAGGAAATTCACTCAGTGATTTGCAATTCCGCGCACAGACGCGATACTGTCTGTCAGTGTTCTGTTCCCATGCGGTTATCTTGTTAGGTATCGTATTAGATGCAAATAACTACTACCAGGTACTACGGGCAGTCGGAAATTGCAATCGTCATTGTAATTTCCGCTTAGGGCATCGCGGTCTCGGGGGGCGCCATAAACAGCACCGAAAAATATTTACTAGCACCTTCTAAAAATTATACATAGAACTTGGTGAAAAAGCTCTAAATATCGAGTCGGGAGCGGTAGAATGTTGCTGCGATTAGTGTCATCTTTGTATTTAGATACAAAGCCTATACTAGTGGATAGTAGTCCACATGCATTGATTTTGACAGAGTTCGAAGGAATCAAATCGAAAAATTGAGTCGAATGTATGGAATTGCTAGGTGTTTTAGGGGGGGGGGGCATGCCCTGGATTCGCCAATGGTTCCATTAAAAAAATATCACGAAGTGTATGGAGCAGCTGTTGTTTTTTTTCGCGATTTATTTTTGTTCCCAATGTAAAAGTTGTTTATAATAATGAATACAATAATATTCTCGAATATGTCCGTCGTCTAAAAGAACATTCTGTATAATGAAGATTGAATGTTTAATCCTACTAATATTATAATTGCGAAAGTTGGTATGTGAGTGTGGATATCTGTCCGCATTTCAATAAATATATAGGTATATGTTATGGAGGTAGCTTAATACTCCGGATTAATACTTGCTTTTTATCCCGAAAAATACGGAGATCCTGTAGGATAAAGGGTAAAACACCGGGGCCTTGCTAGAAATATCATCATCGAATTCGCATGCAGGCGGAAAAAATAGCAAGCGATTCGTTTTCTAGGAACATGTACCTAGTTTGGTGAGGTTTGATTGGAAAAAGCCCGGTTTCCAATCCGTGGAACCGATTGCAAAAGGAAGATATTTTTAGCTCCTGCCCGAAATATACAATCCTCAAACATATCGACGGACGTCATTGATCGCTCTTATGTTTATGATCGATAAACCAAACAGTTCGAATGGATTCTATTATTGACTCGCGAACATGGGTCGAAAGCTCGTGGCTTCCTGCAGGCTAGAGAAATGGGGCGGCCGCGGCAGTGACGCACGTTTCAACTCCATATCCGCATTTAATTATAACATAGTTTTTATAATATTCCTCGTCTATGAGTTCCAAATTTTTTCTATCTTCCGCCTGAAACTAAGCAGCGGGAAGTACAAAAAAATATTAGAACGCTCGTTTTAAAGCGTTGGGTGTGTTATAAATAGAAACGAGAGGGAATTGCAAAAAAATAAAACCTACTCTTACCATAAGCCATAAACCTAAGAATCGGAGTCCAGTCCAGTGTTCATTTGAATTTATTATTAACATCAAAAGTGTTGCATCAAATGCGTGATCACGACTTTCCCAGCGTGACACGACACGGGAGGGTTACATCAACGGGAGGGTTATTAATCTGTGATATTATCTATTCATATTGAATTAACAACTTGGGTACTTCGTCATATAAAACAAGACAACTTACGTGGGAATATACTATTACGTGCTATTACTACTAGACTATCATGACGTCGTTAAAAACGGGATCGTTCATCACCATCACTATCAGCCTACCATGTTCCCACTGCTGGGACACAGGCCTTCTCTTAGAGAGAGGATGGGCCCTAATCCACGCATGTTGGTGAATGTCATGTCTTTGAACTTTTGAGGTTCTTGGACATACCGGCTTCCGCGCAATGCTTTTTTCTTTTACCGTTTTTGCGCGATGGCATCGAAACTGCACAAATTATATTTTAGTAAAATAAGTTAGGGCCGAGGATCGAATCGTGGATCGAATTGGACGTTGTCTGCTCGGTCACAGAATTCTAAAACGACGATGTTATTTGAAGTATGTTTTTGTGTGTAAATATTAACGTGTGTAATGTGTAATTAATTTATTGTTTAATTGTGTTCTAAGCTAGGTTTATATTATTATGTTGACATACACTATTGAATTAGGACATTCCTGTAATGATAGTTGTAATTTGGATAAATAAATAAAATAAAAATATCTATCTAAAATAGTTAGGCGGTGAACCCCAAACTAGGCACAACACAAGGTCTGTATCTCGGGGCTCGAGTGCGATCGAAAAATGGAATAATGGAGTTACCATTCGTTAAAAATATTGTTCGTTTATATTTATTGTTTTTCATGAAATGCCGGGCTATGCGCATGACCGCGTGTCTCGACCGAAGATCATAAAATTTCTTATGGACTTGTAAATGTAGTCCTGCTTACTGCTTAACATTGAATTTTAACTGGAAAACTACCGAGTCTTATCCCACGCGTGCTGCAACTGAATAATACGTTTTTGGGTCAAAAGGGTTCAAAGTACACACCGTCTTAGCTCAAGCGTTTACTTTATTTAGTCGAGACGTTTTTAGGGGATTACTCACTGACAAAAGAACCATTTTTTGCCGACTACAAAAAGAGGGGGTTCTCAATTCAGATTTATTTTAAATTACAGTTTTGACTTCAGTGTCGACTATAGAGTGCAGCCCAAAAAAAAATTCAAAATATCTTCAATGTACAGAATTGGACCTGTTACAGTTTTATTATAAGTATAGATGTCTGTTACCTCAGCACTCCGTCGTTTATAAACCTATTTGGAAAATTCTTTTTTTTTAATGTAAAAGTAATAGTTTCTGATTGGTCTCATAGAAATGTTATCTAAATCGGTTCAGTAGATTGGTTTTTAGAATGAAATCTTAGCTGGAAAAAAAATTACAACCAAATAAACTAAAGCATACTTGCGTATTTTTACAAATATTAAAGTGGGTTTTAAATATTGATAATAATTTTATCCTACTAGTTAACCGACTTCAAAAAGAGTCAGGTTATTTTTTTACCCTCAATAAATAAACACTTAATAACAACGCAGTGTAGGGAACGTGTTTCAATTCACCGAAGTTCACTAGCCGTATAAATCATCAATCGACGTGGCTATTTATTGTTAATGAAAAATGATTGTTGTCGAAAATCGGTGCGAGCAGGAAGTAGGGACCTTCCCGGCGGCTCCAGTGAAGCCCTCCGGAAGCTCGGGCGGTCCTCGACGACGGGCTTGCATTACAAATAGCCTGATAATGAACACACGTGCGTGCCCACACTACGCCCAGCGCTGCTCACCACCTTGGCTCATTGGGTCGATTACCTGCCTACTCGCTCGAGATTATCCAGTTCATACGACCGGCCTTATTCCTTGCTCGAACGCTGACAGATATTCCACAGCGAGTTTGGACATAGTGTAAACTTGTGCTTTTAGCGTGCTCGTAAATAATAGATATTTGTTGACGGCTAAATTACGTGAAATGAGATTAGTGAAGATAAAATAGACGCTATATTTGCATAGCACCTTTAACGGCCGGTTATCCGAGTCGCGTAAGCAACAAAATGCTCCCCAGCCCCCGCGCAAAAATTCTCGCGACCTTTTTACGCTTTTAATTCCACTAAAAAACGAAACTATTCACTATCAAAAATCTATCCAAATAAAAAAATGATGAATAAAATTGCCTTTCAGTACATGCAATTTTCAGGTTGTTACGAGCTTTCATTAGAGCATAAAACGAAAAAAATAAACTAACTCGACATTATTTCAGATTTTTTTTGATCGAGGAAAGTTTATTTTATCGTGTTTTGAACCAAATCATAAACTCAAACACAGATGTATCTGTGACATGTATTTTTATCCAGCTCAAACATTGTAATTTAACTGAATAAAATTGATTTAAAACCGTCAAATTTGGTATATGATGCCGTTAAGTTCGTTGTTTTGCAATTTGGAAAGCGTTGCATGCGACATTGTTGTCCATGTCGAAGTATCGACAAGAATAAATGATCGATAGGACCATTAAAATTTGTTCGACATCGAGGCACGCTACGTGATGGCATCTTGGCCTCGATTGTTGCGATAGCGATGCATCTGTCCATGGAGCCAAATGAGACCATCTTACTATACTGACTGTACCAGTATAAGTGATCGAAGTATCATCTAACAGTATTGTTAGTGGCATAATAAATCGATTAATTTGCTGTACTTAGAAATCATATCCGTCAATACAAAACCTTTTATGACGTGGATCAACATGCTCGTTTCTGGCTGACGTTCTTCAATTTAGATATTATCGTTTAATGTTTATCCGCAGTCTGACCTAGAGGACGATTGGATCAAAAATAAATAAGAGGCCGGCGGCGGCACGCCAGACGGAGTTGGTTTGAGCGCAACACAAGCAAGCAAGTTCCCGCCTACACTGGCGACGCACAGACAGTTCATAATGTATTTTAGTGAGAGTATTCTCGCCGCATCTCGCCGGGTGCATGGATGGCGCCAACTCGAGGGTGCTCAGACTTGTTCCACTCGCTAATGAGAGTATGACCGATCACGTAAACATTCCTTTTTCAGAATTGTATTTTTATACTTGGCTCCCGGCAAAAATAGCTTTATTGTGTCTGCAATCGTAAGCCGGTTTTACTATCTCTATGTCAAGAGATGTTTTGTAGACTTGGTTTTAACCCTAAAATAACCTCGTATTTCTGGCGTGAGTAATGAACCTGATACTTTATGGCGATGACGAAGTACAGTGCTTCTCCCATCCATCATAATGCATGAGGATGAGAGTACTCTGATCCTTAGAATAACTACACATAGAAACCAAGCACATTCGCAAAATTTAAGCCATTCAAATGGAGTCATATAATTATGGCTCCAAAAAAAAATATAAAAATTTTACTATGACAATTTGCGCGGTGAAATCGTACCACAACAAATCAGAAAAGCAGCATAAGAGTTATGGTGTGACATTCCACAGGTAATCCATTAATTTTCTTGCTTAAATCGTTTAAAATACGTTTTGAGAAGGCGTTGTTTGGAAACCTACCTTCTCTGAGTAGTTATTCTAAGATTGATCCTACAAAATATATGAATCAATGAGTTTCTATGCGCGAAACTATGACGACTGCATCGACATACAATACATAATTGAATCACAATCGTGCCAAAAAAAACCTGAACCAAAACTCGGCGCACGCTACGAATTGCGCAAACTATTTGGTTATAAAGGTAATCGCGATCCGACTACAACGCCGCGCGATGCCAAAGCTACGATGACATAGCGGACAACTATAGCGAGCGACAAGCGACATAACGTCTAAATTGGAATAAATATGGCGTTTTGAACTATATAATTGATACAATGTATGTAAAACGCTCGGACGGTTTTTTGACTGTTTTCACTGAGAGATTTTGGCTCTTTAAGAATTGTATCTCGATGGAGGACTGCTATAATATGGTTCACTTTTCACCACATTACTTATGATCAAAAAAGCCGTGGTAGCCCATTTGGGAGACCGCTAGACTTGAAAGCGTGAGGTCGCGGGTTCAAACCCCGGGCCCGTACCAATGAGCTCTTTTTGTAGCTCATGTACGGATTTTCATACCACTGGCTTTTTGGTGAAGGAAAACATCGTGAGCAAACCTGCATATGTACGGAGAAGGAATTCAATGGCGTACCTATGTGAATCCACCAACCCGCACTGGGCCAGCGTGGTAGATATGGCCCAATCACCCTTTCGGGGGTAGGCTACAAGTCCAACAGTGGACTGTTAAAAAAGGCTGATTATGATGAATTATGAACATGGTCGCAAGAATATTGTAATTGAATGCAATGAGACTTACCAAGTAAAGCTTCCTTGCCGACGTGAATGTTGCAGTAGATGTGATGGTCGGTGGGCGCGACCGGCTCTGCCGCAGTTTCGCCCCCTGCCTCCATCAGTTTCATCTTCGCAGTCAGATCTTGTACATCTGTGGATTCAATGATAAGTAAGTATTTACAAGTCAATAAAAATCTACATCACGGGATGTTCAATAAACGGGATTCATCCTTTCAATTTTCATAATTGACTATCCAACGATCTATTATTATCATCAACATCATCATTTCAGCCATAGGACGTCCACTGCTGGACGTAGGCCTCCCCCATCGATCTCCAAAAGGGCCGGTTGGATGCGGCCTGCATCCAGCGTTTTCCTGCGGTCTCTTTAAGGTCATCTGTCCAGGTCTTTCTATCTGTGTAAGTTTCTACCCTTATAGGTGGTAATATATACACACAAAAGTACCTACTTACCGTCAAATTGAGAATATCCTATTTTGAAGTGAGTTTAAAACTCGCATCTAACTTTACGATGCTTGTTAATTCAAGACTCTGTTACAGTGCCTCGGAACTTGCAGGAACTTATTAAGGCGAGGTATTCCCACTTTTAAGCATCGCTTATTACTATAGATGACCATCAGTTCCTACCTTCTGAGCCTGAGGGCGTGGGTTCGATTCCCACATAGGACAAACATTTGTGTGATGAATATTTGTGTTTGTTCTATATCTGGTTGTTAATATCTATTTAAGTATGTATTTAAATAACTATATATGTATGTATATCAGTCTCTGGCAGCCATATCACAAGCTTTGCTTAGTTTGGGGTCAGATGACCGTGTGTGCAAAATGTCCCAAATATTTATTTATTTTTATTTTTATTTATATATTGTATTAAAGTCGCATTTAGTGCAGCAAAACCATGGCGCTTACATACAGCCGTGCGTTTTGCTACTTCTATTTATGAGGTTTTTTTCATATTTTTGAACAGGTAGCTGTAATGTAAAATGTACTTTTGCGGTTTCCACCATAATTATGAAATCTGTATATTAAGATATCGTAAACATCATTGAATAAATAGATATTTGAATGAATTAACAAGGAGAAACAGGGAGAAAAGCTCTAACCAATGCTACTTTAATTTTTTTTCCGAACGAAATGTCTAATCGTGTTTCAGTCTTTGGGGTTTCCTAGGTAAAACATAAAATTTTGATATGACACGATTTTTATAATTTTAAAGTGAACATGGAACTAGACACACTACTAAAATTACCAAAACTGCAAAAGTCGGAAAAGAGCACAACACGCAATAGACGCGGAAATACACTAGAGAGAAACAGTTTTGTAGACTTCCGCAAAGTAACACTTGTTAGGGTTCCGTACCCAAAGAGTAAAAACAGGACCCTAACTAAGCCTACCATGTCCTACCTTTAAACGGCTGTATCTTGTGAACGGTAATAGATAGCCAGTTGAAATTTTCATAAAATACGTAATGTTACGGCGGATTAACTAAGAAATAATAAAAAAGTAAAAACGAAGGGGGCCCCATTACAATAAACGTATTTTTTTACGTATTTTTGTATTAGCTCTTAAGTAAAAACGGTATATACCTAATACGCAAAAGGGTCAAACTTGGCATGATTATAGTACCTATACGCACTCTAAAGTATAACAACAAATAATAAATAATGGCCAAGTGCGAGTCGGTGACAAATTTCTGTTCATTACCAAGTTATAACTGGTAATTGGGTTATTTGGATGACCTAATTTTCTTAAACCGAATCGTAATGCCATATTTTACTATTTTTGAAGTCGGTTTTTATTGTATTTTGTGGTGGTACGGAACCCTCAGTGCGCGAGCCCGATTCGCACTTGCCCGGTTTTATTTTTAATCAACTATATAGGTATTTATGAACTTTTTATACACTGATTTTCAAGTGCCGTATAATCGATTGCTGCAAAAACTACGTCGTCGTCCAGACGCAGTTTTGAACAAACCTCTATAAGCCATGACCTATTTGAACTTTATCAACTTGTAAGATGTCGAAAGCTCACGAGGGAAAGTAGTTTCTAAAATAATACCAGGTTATGGCAGCTTCAGGCCTTTAACGTTCCCACACGATAATAATGATTTTATTGCATTAGCTCGATCGAAGATTAGCTCTAATATTAGAAAGTCGTATGCAGCAAAAAACCGTTATAGCTATTGTTACCGGGCGGTCCGCTAGACCACGACCCCGGCCCGGGTCAGAATTAGTAACGCACATGTACAAACAAACTAGCATTGTTTACTCGAGTGGTTGGGGCATGCTTCTCGTCCAGTTAGTTTGCTCCTGCAAGCAAAGTTTATTTTGATGACCAACAGCTATTTAAAGGTCTTTAGACCTTCAATGGTCTATAGGCACTCGTAACTGTATGTATTTGTAGTGTTAGTTTTAGCTTGTATTTTGTTCAGTTTATAAAGGCACTTACTTTCCCAGTAAAAAAAAGCGATTTAAATGTTATAGACAACTAGTTGCGCCCCGTTTCAACCGCGTGGATTAGGTAGGTACTCCTTATATCATCAACTAACTGCCTGTGAAAGTCCTGTCAAAATCGGTGCAGCCGTTTTCGAGTCCATATATAGGGAACATATATACATACATACACACGTCGCCTTTTATAAATTAGAAGAAATAGACAATTCAAAAATTATGGAACACTTCGAATATGAAAAAATACCTAGATTTCTGTTTTTTTTTGCCTTTATGTATTTGTTCGGTTTTTCCGCAAATAACGCCTGCATACTCCAATAAATAAAAAATTACAATCTAAACATTTAGCACGACGGCTATCTTGCAGATCTGTGGTGCTCTTTTCAACTTTCCCATCAACTTAGAAATCCTACGCCACACGATTCCCCTAATCTTTAATCGGTTGGTATTCTTCCAGCGTTAGCGTCTGGATAATAAAAACGCCACAACATGGAGGTCGCATGATCTGAGCGTTCGTCCTGAATAAATAAACCGTAATTTATGCGTTTACAACGACTTGTTTACACAATGCAAAATATTTATTTTAAACTTCAGTATTCTTAGATGACAGCTTACAAGTTGTTCTCTTCATTGATTTCGTAGTTATTAGTTCGCTGACGGCGACCCACAAATTATTGTTTTCTCAAATAAACAGTAATTTATGCGTTTACAATGACTTGTTTACACAACGCGAAATATTTATTATAAACCCGTATATACAGATAGCCCGATGGTCTAGTTGGTAGAGATCCTGCCTTCAACATTCATGTGATAAACATTTGTGTTTGTTCTGTACCTGTGTGTTAATATCTATTATTTAAAAATATATATCTATGTACATATATCAGTCTCTGTCAGCCATATTACAAGCTTTGCTTAGTTTGGGGTAGGAGTAATAGTGTTCCGTGGTTTGGGGTCAGATGACCGTGTGTGCAAAAAATGTCCCGAATATTTATTATTAAACTTTAGGGGTTTTAGATGTCAGATATAGCTATTAAAATTTGCAAGTTGAAGTGACAATGAGCAGGCCACATCGCTCAAAGAACCGATAACCGATGGGAAAGAAAGGTTCTTGTGTGGAGACCACGAACCGGAAGACGCAGTGTAGGTAGGCCTTCCACTAGATGGACCGACGACATCGTAAGAGTCGCGGGCGGGGAGTGATTGCAGGCGTTCAGTGTGGAGGTCTTCTGGCTAATGATGATGATAATTCTTCTAGCCAACTCTACTTCAGAGTTTGCGATCTGGTCTTTAAGACTAAGTTTGGCCTAGCGACCCACATTAGGGTTCATGATAGAAAACAATGTTCAAGTAAACCATCGCACCGAATTTTTATTATGACGGTGTTTTGTAGTTGAATTGCACGTGCAGTGATGGTATTACAGGTGTATACTACGGTATTTATACCTAGCGAAAATAATATAAGCCTATATTTTGTCCACTACTCGATATTATGATGGCCGATGGGGCCGAAAATTTCTCGAAGGGAGACCACAGACCGGTAAGCGCAGCGTAGGACGTCCACCCACAAGATAGACAGACGACCTAAAAGAGACCGCAGGGTAACGCTGGATGCAAGCCGCTTCCAACCGGCCCTTTTTGAGATCTATGGGGGAGGCCTATGTCCAGCAGTGGACGTCCTACGGTTGAAATGATGATGATGACTCGATATATGCGGTATATCTACTATAAAATTTATGAACTTGCGGTGATCCTCAGTGATCTGCATTCAATTCGTACACGTCTCTCTTTACCCAGGGCATGACTCCACCTGGTTGCAGAGCGTCCTCAGATCACACAAACAAAGGAGATATGGTCCATGCGTGGTCGGATGCGAACGCATCAGGCCTAAATCAGTCTTGATGCCTTTAACTCACCGAATTCATCAGACGGCCTTGTCGCCTCTATTTTTTCCATGTGGACTATTAGTTAGTGAGCCGTACTTTCAGTTTTTGTAAGCGGTTTAGTGGTAGTGAAAAAGTGGGTGAAACTCGGAGACATTTGAACACGAACGATAATTTTACGAGCAAATCTCTCTTGTTTGTCTTATTTGTGGTAAGCCTCTTATAAAATGTATGCACTCGCGGTGGTTTTCTGCATGCAGATCGTACCTACACGTCTCTTTTCGCAGGGCATCACTCCATCTGGTTGCAGGCGTCCCACCACAAGACTAGATTTCTTTTACCTCAGCGGTTATCCAATAAGCTAAAACAGTTTAAAGTAATTCATTCTCACCTGACTTGAGCGCCTGCTTGAGAACCTTCCACTGCTTCGCATGATAAAGCGACAGCACTAGCACAACGGCAAAGAACACTACACAGCCACTAGCAGCCAGAGTCAAGCTCGAAGTCTCCAGGTTCCACTGGTCATCATCACTGTCCGTCACTTCACTATCATAGTAGACGTCGTCGTAGTACTCGACACTGTCATTGTCCTGCCTGGGGGGCTGGTTGAATGGCCATATGCGGACATTGTAGAGGGACTGGCAGACCGTGTCGCGGTGGAGCTCGCAGGGCAGGTGGACGGCCTGCCGGCGCGCGGGGTCGCAGCGTGTGCAAGGGATGCACTCGCCCCGCTGCCGGTCCCACCAGGAGTGCCCGCGCGAGCACAGCTCGGCGCCCGCGCCGGCCGCCAGCACAGCGATGGCGACACACAGCCAGGGTATGTCTCGCATTACCTGCCAATCAAGGCCAGTTTTAGTTATTTTTAGGACTTTTGTGTATTTTTTCATGGATTCGTTTCATTGAGAATCTCATGCGGATCTATTGCAATAACAATAACGCGGTGAGTTCACATGGTTTATTAAATACGAAGTTCTACTAATAATGATAAAGTTATATACCTAAATGCGAAAGTTGTATGTTTGTTCCGTTCAGGCAGCAACATAGTAAAGGGACGACGTACTTTTTGCATAGTTGATTTTTTTACACCCCTCATAAAAGATCTGATAGTCTTCAAACGGCTGAGTAGATTTTCTTGATCATAGCTAAGAATACTCAATGAAGTCACATTTTAAACAACAAAAAAACTACCTAGGTATATCAAAATCGATTCAGCCATTTAGGAGCGACGATGCCACAGACAGGGTGTCACGCGGGTGAAACCGCGGGGCCCAGATATTAATATTATGAATGCGTATAATTAGGTTTGTTTAAAATTGTGCGGAGGTAGGAAAGCGCGCTAAACCGCAGGCGTTGCTTGTGGAATATTTTATAAGAAAAGACGTTAGGACGTTACCTAATACAAAAATGAAAAACGTTATGTATTTATCAGCAAGTAACACACTGGCTTATGTCTATAAAGGATTTGAATACTAAATGTTGATACTGCGATTCCTGCATTATCAGTTTTACAAGAAATTAATACGGTTTTTATCAAACTCAAATTTTGGTTAGCCTCTAGTTAGCATAATATTTTGTTGTGTAAATAATTATTGCAGAGTACCTACAGTTCTTTCTTAGAAATGCATTATTTACCTTACTGCTTGAAATCATGTAGGCTAAGTGTTCACTGAGGACCTCATCTCAATAAGGTATTAGAAAGGCACTTTCACTCATTTCACATTTGTATTCGAATTTCTTTTTAAAATCCACTCAACTTTGGTTGAATCCATGAAATTGTTCGAGCACTGCGTTTTGGTTGGAAGTTCGTTGGCTGTGGTAAGAATGCGCGTAGCACCGCGTAGGAAACGACACGGGTGTTTCGGTCCACGCGAGAATTGTTACTGATGCTAATGATGCTATACGAAGTTACGAACGGCCGATCCCCGATCCCTGCTCCTACGCAGGAAGTGCGCTCGCGTGCGGCGTTGCGTCCAAGAAGGCAGAACAGAAGAGTTTTGTGTGGTTGTTCTCGACTAACTTCAATTAGTAATGCTTCATCATTTCAGCCGTAGGACGTCCACTGCTGGACATAGGCCTCCCCCATCGATCTCCAAAAGGGCCGGTTGGAAGCGGCCTGCATCCAGCGTTTCCCTGCGGTCTCTTTTAGGTCGTCTGTCCATCTTGTGGGTGGACGTCCTACGCTGCGCTTACCAGTCCGTGGTCTCCATTCCAGAACCTTTCGGCCCCATCGGCCATCTGTTCTGCGTGATATGTGCCCTGCCCACTGCCATTTCAACTTACTAATCCGGTGGGCTATGTCGGTGACTTTCGTTCGTCTACGGATCTCCTCATTTCGGATTCGATCTCGTAGAGAAACCCCGAGCATAGCCCTCTCCATAGCTCGTTGTGCGACTTTGAGCTTGCTTATGAGGCCCATAGTGAGAGACCACGTTTCAGTGCCGTATGTCATCACTGGTAACACACACTGGTCGAAGACTTTCGTCTTAAGGCACTGAGGTATTTTGGACGAGAAGACGTTGCGTAGTTTACCGAACGCTGCCCAGCCGAGTTGGATTCGCCGATTGACCTCTTTCTTGAAGTTGGACCTACCTAGTTGGACTGTTTGTCCTAGGTAGACGTACGCGTCAACAGCTTCAAGAACTGAGTGCCCAACTGATACTGGGGTGGGCACAACATGGATATTTGACATGACCTTTGTCTTGTCCATGTTCATTTTAAGGCCCACCTGTTGGGAGACTCGATTGAGGCCTTCGAGCATCATGCTGAGATCTTCCATCGACTCTGCCATGACCACAATATCGTCGGCAAACCGAAGGTGAGTGATGTACTCGCCGTTGATGTTGATGCCGAGTCCTTGCCATTCCAGGAGCTTGAAGGCATCTTCCATTGTGGCAGTGAACAGTTTCGGAGAGATAACGTCTCCCTGTCTCACGCCTCTTCGCAATGGAATTGCCTTCGAACTCTGCTCCTGTACTCGAACCGACATGGTGGCGTTATTGTACAAACACTTCAACACTTCGACATACCGATAGTCAATGCGGCATCGCTGGAGAGACTCGAGCACCGCCCATGCTTAGTCCGCATGCGTGCGTAGTAATGCTTAGTCCATGTTAAATACCTAGTACTCACGAATATCTGGATCTAATGGCATTTTAGATTGCTGTCGTGTTTCTGGCTCAACGAATAAGCATTGCCATTGAGCGTGGTAATGTCGCCAACATGCTGGGTACGCTGCCGACTGGTAGTGGGCTTGAGTATTTGGGTAGTCATTATACCTTCAACAGTATATGGGCAGTCTAACTGTAATTGTAGTGTTAGCTTGTATTTTATTTATTTTAGAATAAACATGGCGAATTCCGTCAGGCGTTAGGACTAAACCTTTGAGCCCCGGGGTCTTAGAATGCGGCAATGGTAGATAGGTATCTCGACTATAAACGAGCCTTTGGGCCCGTGTGTGGTCAGGTTTAGTGATCAGTGGGTGAAATAAGAATATATAAGTGTGCGTAAATAGGTAGGTACGTAGACGTACTGAACTCAACACGAATTTATACGTATTTTACGCACGTGCATGCTCGTGGGAGTCGTGGGTTTTGCTCGCATACAGTAACCCGCGTCGTTATGGGGGAGAGAAGGGAAGAGTATCCCAGGAATGTTGCCTCAGATAACGTGCTAGGGGGCACCGCGCACCAGCAACACTGGTGCTTTCTTATAGGGATATCCCGGTGCCCTCCGTCGGGCACAGAAGCCAACCATTGAGGGGTTGGAGTGGGTGTAATTTCACATAATCCGGCTGCACCCCAATGCAGATTACGAAGTAGATACTACCTTCGATTATTTGATCGTAGGTAGCTTTAGGTAAGTAGTAATAGTTCTCACAATATTTAAGTAAGTACAATACCAAATTTTTACCAATAAAATACATGACTATAAAATCCAATTCTTTTTCTATCATCTGCGTGTCAGAACACACAGCTATGTTTATGCCAGGCGTTATACACAGACGGCTTACGTGCTAGTTAATCGCTATAATATAAGGGTATCTACTATTAATAACTTATAGATAATTATTAAGTAGATAAACTCTTTGTTCACCCCAGAAAATTGTCCCAAACATGGGACAAAAAGACATAAAAACTAGAGCAATCTCTGCGTGTTAATCTCTTCCAGGCAACCTTAGGATAGAGAGGATTCACAGAAGACGTAGAAGGCTTTATCTGGAAGTACGTAGACGCATACCTCTCTATTTACCTGAAGATCCACTAATAACATTATTATTATCCATCCTATCCTAAAAAAAACAAAAAACTATGTGAATCTCAGAAAAGCATCCATTATGTTTTATTACGTCCATGCAGAAAAGTTAATCAAAGATGTGACTCCATGCCACAGATCTGGTACCATCTCCATTCAGACCATGCAGATTGCAGTAAGCACACAATCAAAATTAGAACTTGCAAAAAGCTAAACTAAATGAAAAAACGATGATGACTGTCACGCACAGAGGGTTTTGGCGCCAACGCCAACTTAGGCTGTCTCTTTAGATCAAGTAAATATATTTGACAAAAGCTGTCTCCACGAAGTTACTTAAAATTTTATTTTTTACAAGTGTTAGTAGTCCTTATGAATTATCTTTGTGTTACAGTGTGGTGAGGCATTGATCTACTTCTTCTAAGGTGGTGAGGGCTACGAGTTCATGTTATCGGGTTATACCTAGATAAACATCGAGTGAGATGAAACGAGACCTATCTATTTGTTGTTTCCAAAACTTTGCTTCTCCATTAAAGTCTTCACCACTTTAATAGTGCATAGGTAGGTACCCTCTCTTCAATCGGACTTAGTTTGGTTGATTATGAATTATTTTATTTAGTTACCTATATATTTGCTTGTAGTTTTGGCGTCAATGTGCAGAAACATGTCACCTCATTGTTTTATTTTCCTAAACTTGTGTATTTTCGAGTGTTTATGTGCATTAGTGGTGGATTAGTGCTAGTGAACGTGATCGAGTGCGGGATAATCAAGTTATTTAATGTGGTTAAAAACTCAAGGTCAAACGTATAAATTTTCATGTTGTTTCCTAACACAGTTTCCTAAGGTTGTTTCATAGACTACATAGAAGCCTCTTTTACTGGGGCATCCTGGCAGTAAAATACGTAAGACGAAATTTTGAATGAGTTCCTGCTCCGGCATTTCCGAGTAACTAAAACATAGGCTTCTTCTTCTTCTGTTAATAGAGTCTATAGAAGTCGGCAGCGTATCTGTGATGCCCTTATGTCGCTTACTATTAGACGGCCCGTTAGCTTGTTTGTCACCGATTGTCATTAATTATGTTTAAAGGTATTGAAACAAAACACTTTCAATTAATTTTATCGCTTATTGTACATCATTTTAGTTCGTTGCGTTTTAACTGCAGTTTCCGTGATCTCAGTGTAGGTACGTACTATTGTGCTGCAGATCGATAACGTACGTAAAAAGTGTTTTATTTCAATGTGTTATTTATGTTATCAAATTATTCATATAAATTTATTTAAAAATCTGTGTATATACTGTTTTATGGCATAAAAAATAAAGTAAAGTAAACATTTATTTCTGAAACGGTTTAACATTATCATAATTATATTGTATTTACACAGCCATTAAAAATAAGGTACAGAGGAGTTAAAATATTAAATACTAGCTGACCTGACAGACGTTGTCCTGTCTTAGAACTGTCAAACACGCAAAGTCAACATTGTAAATCTTATTTTTTTACACCTTGGGTTACATTATTGGAGTTTAGTAAGGATCCCTATTTTTTTTTTGAAAATATAATATAGCCTATTTTAACCGGGGATAGTGTAGCTACCCAACAGTGAAAGAATTTTTCAAATCGGTCCTTTAGTTTCGGAGCCTATTCAATGCAAACAAACAAACAATCAAATCTTTCCTCTTTTTATTATTAGTATAGATGTTAATAAAAAATAAAGACGAGTAGGTATGCATTTAATAGCTTGAGCCTGTCCAAAACGCGAAAAAAATACTTTTTTTTTTGTCGATTTTTTGCATGACCTTTTATACAAAGTCATTTAGTCGTAATATTAAACAAGTTTACTTAGTACAGCAATCACAACAGCAACAGAAGACTTATTAGGTACAGCGTACAGCGTCAAACAAGTCGGCGTCAAGCTCATGCCCCAGTTAAGTAGTGGAGGCTTTACAAAAGGCTGCTATGGTGATTTGGGAACAACACGGATATGTTTCACCTTGTTATATTACTTGCCCACACCAGGAACACTTAATAAATAAACCAATAATACACTATTATACACCAAAATACACAACTTTAGGAAAATAATACAACGAGCCGACATGTTTTTTTCCACGTTGGCGCCATAACTCACAACAACGGCAACAACCACAGATTTGTAGCTATCTGTGGCAACAACCAACAACCCATTAGCTTGGCAATGTGTTTTGTTTGTATCAATGTCATTGTCAATTCATCAATAATTTTCTTGTCATAGTTGTCTTGTCATTCATTTTGAAATTTTTGAATTGAATTTTTAAAACTACAGCTTCATGGAATTTTTATTCAACTTTGTTTTCCCGTAAATTAATTTTATTTAATATTTTCTAGGTGTGGCAAATCATAAAATAAGAGCCCAATTTTCTGTAGGTGGAATATGATTTAACTAACATTCAGCGAGAGCATTTCTTCACAAAATAGCGCTGATAATTTTATTACAATAGGTTACAATAATGAGCACAAGAAGAATACCACAAAGAAGAATGGATTCGCGCGTGGAGCCCCAAGGTGACGTCCAAGATCCCTCAATAACCTCCACAGTCCGCACTATCAACATAACACAAAGAATAAGGAACATCAGACCTGACTGTGTTGGATTGTATTACCCCATCCCAAGTACCTATCACATTATTCCTACCTTATTCACTATCCTGTCTTCCTTCTGTTTTATAACTTACTAGCCGCGATTTTCCAGGATAAAAATTATACAAGTCTTCATTAAATATTATAATATTACTGTTTATGTCATGATACTAAACAAATAAACTTCTATTCTAATTTTTATAAAGTTATGCAGTGCGAAACCAGTTTATAAAATAATAGCTAATGCTGTAGGCAGTTAATTTAAATTTCAGTTTTTTTAAAGCGGCCGGAATTACACACAAATGTCCTTATTATTTTTATCGATTTTTAAATCTAATGTTTCCTTTACAGACATTGTGACAACAGCACCACAAAATGATGGGACTAGTATATCAACATCTAAAGCATTAGTTCTTGTCACTATTATATTTGCATCATCATTAATAGCTTTAGGACTTCTTTACAAACAGTTTCCAGATTTAGAAGAGTAAGAAAAACCTCTGAATTAATTTGTTTTGTGCTACTCAAACCTGCATAAAAAGCCACAGTCATAATGATGTGTTTATTGTTTCATTTCAGGCATGAAAAACAGCATATACATCTGCCATGGGACCTTGAAGATGCTAAACATTTAGGTCTAGTATTAGACCGCTATAAAGAGAAGTACTTTTATGAAGTACTGTTTGGAGTATTTTTAGTTTATATTTTGTATCCTTTTCATAAATCTCACAGAACACTAGTTTCTATTCTACAGTAAAATCCAGTGAAGACAATTTCGTGTACATAACATTATAATTATTTAATGAGTCTTCTTGATTGGTTTCCATCAAAGGTTTAAACTATGGATTTGGGGTCAGTGCTCTAAAACATTTATTTGCACTTGGCTAGGTGGGATTTTCATTACGCCAGATTCAGTACAGACACTAACATAAATTTATTCATAACAATACATTTATTAGGTATTTGCGCACAAATGACTTGAATGTAGTAACCATATGTATATAATTTTTTTAAACCAAAAGTTGACTAAAACAGTGCTATTATATAAATCTGTTCATTTAGTCTACTTTTTGTTGTATGTTAAATTGGTCATTGTGACTGCCATTCAATAACTTAAGATTTAAATTTAGCACATATTTGACGCTATAGCTAAGTTACTAATCTGGGATCAAAAAAAGTGAAAATGGTGATGATAATAGATTGGCGACTAATGTAGGGTCTCATAATAACTCAATAATGGCACAGTAACGAAAAGAGTTGTCCACGTTTGTAACTGAATTTTCGTAACCAGCTACAAACATGGATTTTTTTCTTGTTTGATTACCAGCTACGAAAACAGAATAAAATTGCCGTTTTCATATCCAGCTACGAAAATCGATTTATATTTCTCTGTTTATAACTGGTTATCAAAACGGAAATAAATTTGGAACACCACGCCGTCGCCACCGTCTCTACGCCATCATTGTGCATAGATTTAAATGTGTCTCATATTTAGTAATTTCAGATACATGCTATAAATTTCTTAACTCATCATTTCAGTTTGCAAACGTTTGCAATACCCGGCTCGATATTTCTGAGCATCCTCTCTGGGTTTCTATTCCCATTCTATTTAGCACTATTACTAGTCTGCTGCTGCTCGGCCGTCGGAGCAAGTCTGTGTTTCTTCCTATCCAACCTCCTCGGAAAGAAGCTGGTAAAGAAATTCTTCCCAGAGAGAGCAGAACAATGGTCGGTTACAATTGAAAAGCACAAAGACAATATGCTGAACTACATTATATTTTTGAGGGTGACACCGTTTCTACCAAATTGGTTTATTAACATGTCAGCGCCAGTGCTTGGTGTGCACTTGGTTCCATTCGCTTTGGGAACTTTTATAGGTGAGTGAAGGAGTGAGAGGAGGAATTGAATAGCTATAACCAGTGATCAGATAAGGGTACTCTCTACATATTTTATTCTTATTTTTTTTTCTTAATATTTTTTTTTGTTTATAGGTGTGGCTCCACCTTCATTTGTGGCTATCCAAGCTGGACAGACATTACACACCTTGACATCAACCAGCGATGCCTGGTCATGGACATCTGTGACTGTTCTTACTGTCTTTGCATTAGTGTCGCTAGTTCCTGTGTTCCTGAAGGACAAACTAAAACAAAAGTTTGAATAACTTTCTAGTTCATTTGTAGTTAATTTTATTTTAATAATAAACTAATATTTCTACATTCCATTATAGTGTTTCAATGTTTTGGTGCTATTTCAGATTAATCTCAGCTTCTAGCAGTATGATCCAATGTGTGCAATAAAGGTTTTGTTTCCATTTGACGGTTGAACCACTGGTCGCCAATACCACCAGTTGTACCATACTAAAATGAAATAATAATGTTAAAATTGTAAGTGGGCTAATTAGCAAAAACTCATAATTAACAAACATACAGGATTACTTGGAACAGTGGTACTAAGCTGTAAGGAGGTGTTAAGGATGTACAGAATACTCTAAAAAGAGTAACTTTAACTTCCCTCGAACAACGCGCGAATCTGCGGGCTATCATTATTAGAACACTGTTTTAAACTATCACGGTTGTTCACTAAAGTTATATGATTATTTACGGGATATTTAAAATATCGGGAAATATCGGGAGCTCATTCCACAACCTTACCAATGGTAAATATCCCGTAAATAATCATATATCATTATTAGACCTTACAGCTTACAGACAACACCCTTTGCTACCTATAGAGGGGGGAGCAAAGGGTGTAGGGTGTTGTGTGTAGTCACATGACTACAATGTCTTTCAGGTCAGAGGTTACCAAATACTTAAAACTTCGACCCTCGAAGTTCGGTACTGTTCGACCTAATGGCTGGTATAGTATCCGGACATTTCCCTCTGGTCCGAAATACCATGTATTTTCACTATTTGGCGTTATAGAGCAAACCCGAGATGCCATGCATGCTACTAACCATGTCATCAGCATAACTAATATTATAAACTATCAATATGGCAGCTGACACAATCATGTACTGCTGAGCTCCTCTATTAGTACATTCACATATAAGTTGAAGAGCTATGAGGAAGCCAGACTCCCTGCCTTACCTCACACTGCAACTTGTATGGCTCCAATCCAATACCAAAATCGACCATTGAACATTGAACTGATTTAAATACCAGTACTTGAAGATATGTACTACAGTAGGGCCTCGGTTATCCGGACTCCCGCTTGTTCGGTGATCGCTGTAATCCGGCCGGGCAATGGGCTTCGCGGGGGAGCCGGGCGGGTATAGGTGCGCCATGAGCCAATGCGTGCTCAGTATTTTGTCTATCGCCTTTCTTGTAGTACGTACAGTGTCAATTTAGTGCGCTCGCTATCATCATGGCGCCGCCACGTAAACATTCAACATTACCATTAAAAGACTACTAATACCATAATCCGGACGACTCGATAATCCGGAAAGGGTCTTGTTTTTGGCTCTCCGGATTAACGAGGCTCTACTGTAGTTGTTTAGGCATAGCCTGCGCTTTTGGCATTTTGGCGCCCCTTGCTATCTGGCGCCTAGAGTGACCACTCCTGTCGCTCTACCCCAACTGACCCCAAGGCCGGTGCTGATCTTTAAACTTGTATTTTCTATGAATCAGTAAAAGTTTATCATTATGATGAGACTGATGAGTACCATAAACCTCTCAGCGTACCACCGTTCCTTGTAACCATGTACTGAGAAATTATTACTTAAGTAAGACTCCTTTAAGTCTACTTGTAAAGATTTGCACTGATGTCTGCATTCGTCGGCAGGAACTAGTTTGATTGACCTGGTTCCACTCAAGGACAAAAGAAATGAAAAGCTACACTCTGTGTCCGGCATTTGGAATAATTCCTGACTGGAGTCCACAATGATAAATCTCTCTGTGCTTTGCCCAAATTTTGGCACAACTTTTGGTCTTGGAATCACCTGTCGGAGTAGTTTTGCCACATTCATATTGTTCAACTTCCTGGAAAATTAAATGGTTATTTTTATTTTCTCTAGTTTTATCTCTTGTTTTCTACATATTTTTTTGTGAAATGTTTCTTACCAAATGTAGAAGTGTTTTTCTCCAGATTGATGCTGAAGGAACATTTCACTGGGATGAATGTAAGATTTGGTTCCACTTAGAATCTTTGGTGCTTCATTGTCAAATAGTTTTTTATTGCTCAAGTATAGTTTCTTCAGAGATTCCATGTTAATTACATTTTGCTCAGTCTAAAAAGGTTATTAAATCATAAGCAATAGCATAGGCAATGGCTGCTATGCAAATCGACTTGTTTGATAGGATGGTTGTATTTCTATATTTTTGGGACATTTTTTCACACATTGTCATCTGACCCCAAACTAAGCAAAGCTTGTGATATGGCTGCCAGAGACTGATATACATACATATATAGTTTTAAATACATACTTAAATAGATATTAACAACCAGATATAGAACAAACACAAATGTTCATCACATAAATGTTTGTCCTACGTGGGAATCGAACCCACGCCCCCAAGCTCAGAAGGCAAGTTCACTACCAACGGGACCAATGGGTTATCTGATCTGATCTATTTACATTTTTATTAAGGACCTTAAATTTTTTGATGAAAAAAAGCAATGAAAAGTGGATCTTTGGCATTCTGATTCTATCAAAAAGAAATTGAATTTATGTAGTAAATAAACTGTATTTTTTATTGAAAGACATTGATTAAAATTTTGGAATAATTCATTCATTACCTTCAATTTGTAAAAGTAGTCTGTGCATGAAACTCTAGCGACATCATCGTCTTGCGCATTCTGGGCGTAGTAAGGACGGATATTTTTTTTATTTATTTCTTTTTTAATTTTCTTTGATTTATTTCTGTATTATTGTGTGAAAATCTGTTTGATTCGAAATAAAACTGGCATAACCAGGTACCTATTGTAGATAGATGCCGATATGCATGTCGCATAAAAAATAACCGTCAGCACTAGTTATGAGCCAGACACAACTTATATGCAATTTTTAAAATAAGTAAGTTTCGAGTTTTACTTCTTTGAACTTTCATTAAACAAACTGCTTAAAAGTATAATTTGGACTGCTTCAAACGAAGGGTGAATAGAGTCCTCAAAGGTAGGCAACACACTGACAATGCCCCGTGTATTGTAGGTGTCTATAGGCAGCGGTGACCACTTACCATCTGGGCCCCGATTCTACTAAAGAAATTGTTTCTAAATTGTAATTGTTGCGATTTTAATTGTTAAAATAACTGCCTCAAAATTGACAGTTTTAAATATTTTTTTTATACTAGAAAAATACAACCACCTAAGTAATATCTAGTATATAATCTTTGGTAATATATAAGAGTATAAAATAAAAATTTAAAACTCAATTTTGAGGCAATTATTTAAAAATATAAATCACAACAATTACAATTTAAAGACAATTTGTTTAGTAGAATCGGGGGTAGGTGGCCTGTAGCTAGTTTGCCACTTATTCTATATTGAAGAAAAAAAACAAGCAAAATCTTAAGCACCTGCTCGCTGGACTCTTTTGGTTTGCTGTGAGCTGCGACTCGAGCGAGCTGAAGTGCGGTGTGGCTACTTGCTCGAATACTTTATATCACTGTCGCAGTCATCCTTTCCAAAAACGATCCGATCGAACAAACAGATACTATCCTTTGTAGTGAACGAACAACACATTGCTAGTACCACCCATTTATAGGTACAAAGGTACCTCCTGAAACTTGCTGACCAGACTGCTTAGTCTCTAGTCTTGGGCAAATCCAACACTGTTTAGCAGTGGTTGCTTACCTCATAATAAAAAGGTGGACTTTGTTGTTCACTAACTGGTTTTGGATCATATACTTCTCTCACACTATTGACAGTGCTGCAAGGCCAGCAATCCATATCAACTACAGTGAAAAATGGATTTTGAATGAGGCAAGTTTCGTGGTAGAATGCTGCAAATAGAAATCAGCAAAACATTTCGTTAGTAGATAGAATAATTAATATTATTGTTAGAGTAAATATAGAGTAGGTATCAAACTTACCAGCTAAAGAAGGAAACAAGGATATAAAAGGAATTGATAGCTTTCTAAGCAATCTAAGTCCTGGATAAATATAGTCTTGTAAGTTACAAGCTGCACAGCTGTACAACATTTTATAGTTGAAAATTAATGTTATTAGAAGTATTATAGTTAATACTAAGATCACATATTTTTTTGACCAATTATGTCCGAGTTGCTGTGTAGTTTTTGGTCTTTTCGTAGATTGCATAGTTTCGAAGTATAACTTCTTGAATTCCTCTTCAGACATTCCAGCTTCAAGCCATTGCTTTTTTAGTCTTCTAACAGAATTTGAATACTCCTCAAGTATTTCTCGATTCACCATTTTTTAGGACTTCGGTATTCAATAGTAAACTTTATTTATCATTTTCATCCGGACCAGAAAATCCGCCAAATCCACAAATATTACGGTAATTAAAAACAACAATGAATTTAACAAAACAAATACGTCATGTCAATGTCAACATCAATCAATTTTGCTATCAATGTCATATTAAATTACGTTGCCAATTTCAATGTCCTGTAGGGTTAACTTTTTTTAAATGTTTGACTTCTTACGGCGTTTGAATGTTTGTCCTCAAAAGAGAAAAAATATGTTTTGATGTCTGTGTCTGGAGCTATACTATATAACTCTATGGAGCTATACTATAAAAAATAAACTAACCAATGTTTTTAAGAGTACCTAACTGTGACCTAACTAGCTAAATACCTACAGGGTTACACAGGTTCAAATTCAATTTATTTATACTGTTAAAAGTTGCTGAACCTTATATGAAGGACATACGCAGTATAGCAATGAATCATTCGTTTGAATTTGAATCGTTGCGCTAATAATTTTATTTGAAACGCGAGCCAATAAGCTATTAGGGCCTGGTGTAATAAGTAGATATAGTTACCTAGTTACTCAAAATACTATCATGTTCATCATCATCATAATTTCAGCCATAGGACGTCCACTGCTGGACATAGGCCTCCCCATCGATCTCCAAAAGGGCCGGTTGGAAGCGGCCTGCATCCAGCGTTTACTTGCGGTCTCTTTTAGGTCGTCTGTCCATCTTATTACTGTTTGGGATGTTGACGCCAGAGAAATCACATGTATGTCGATGTTTGATGCTGATTTATTTGTAGTTGTTATACAGGCTAAAAATAGTACACAGCAAAGAGTAAAGTAATATTCAAACAGTCTCCGGCACGAGACGCGGTAGCAAGGGGGAGAGTGAAAAGTTGTGGGCAGATGATGCCATCTCTCATAGACAAGGAGGTACCATAAATCTAGAAGAGTGCTCTTGACATATGCGTGGCGTGGCGTGGCGTATGTCGCCACAACCACCCCCCTACGGAGAGTAGTAACGCAGTTACAAAAAAATTTACTTAACTAGGTATTATGTGTGACGATATTGTTCTATCTAAACTTATAATAACATATCTAATTATACAAGAACAAAGATATATATGACAACATAAAATTATATAAACTATCCACTACAGGTCTAATCTATCCTTAAATCTAACTTTGCGCCCTGACCGAGTGGTAACTTGAGGTGCAGAGGTTGTGGAGGGCGCAGATGGCGCGTAAGGCGGAGCAGACGCGGAAGGCGTAGGCGTCATTGCTGGTGGCGCTGGTGATGAAGGCGCGTTCGTGGTAGGATCAGGCAGCATGTGCGCAGGTTTTACGCGATCAATACTGACCGTTGACTCTCTCCCTGCAATGTCGATAGTTAGCGTCTTGTTGTCACGCGAGCGTGACATAATTCTGTATGGTCCCGTGTACGGTGGTTGAAGCGATCTTCGCACGGTGTCATCACGCAAGAACACGTGCGAAGAAGTTGCCAAATCCTTGAAAATGAATGAAGTTGGCTGCGTATGATGGCTGGCCGGAACCGGTCGTAGCTCCGCCATCTTGGAACGGAGCTCGGCAGCAAAGTCGTTTGCTTCATGAGGCTGGGAGCGACTTGGTACCAGGAGCTCGCCCGGTAGCCGCAGAGGCTCTCCATACAGCAGTTCAGCCGGTGAACATCCTAGGTCCTCTTTGAGTGCGGAGCGTATGCCTAGCAAGACTAAGGGCAGGGCCTGGTGCCAGGTCTCGTGGTGGCACATGAGGGCAGCTTTCAGATGGCGATGAAAGCGTTCTATGATTCCATTAGCTTGCGGGTGGTAGCTCGTGGTTCTTATGCGTTTGGTGGCCCCAATGTTCATGAGTCGACTGAATAGCTGGGACTCGAACTGGCGGCCTTGGTCGGTGGTGATGGTGGTGGGCACGCCGAAGCGCGCGATCCAACCGTGTGTGAACCGCTCGGCAACCTCTTCTGCGGTGATGGTGGACATAGGCCACACCTCAGGCCATCGCGAGAATCGGTCGATTGCCGTTAAGCAGTACGAGAAACCGTTCGATGTCTGTAGAGGTCCTATGATGTCTAAATTTACGTTCCTGAACCTGGATGTAGGTGCGACGTAGGTGCTCAGAGGTGCCCTTACGTGGCGCGTTACCTTACTCTTCTGGCACGGTAGGCAAGCGAGAGCCCAGGCACGGCAGTCCCGCGATACGCCGGGCCACACGTAACGAGCGGCGACGAGGCGTGCGGAGGCACGGGCACCAGGGTGACTGAGTCCGTGCAGGCGCTCAAAGGTAGGTTGGCGTAGCTGCGGTGGTAGGTATGGCCGTGGCTTTCCCGTCGACACGTCGCACAGGATGGTAATGTCCGTTCCTGGAATTAAAGTGGGCTCTAGTTTAAGAGAAGAATTATTGCGAAGCGCCTGTAGTTCTTCATCTGCTTGCTGTGCTTTGGCCAGTGTAGCATAGTCATCGTCCAGGGTGATAGACTCGATGCGGGACAATGTGTCGGCGACGACGTTGTCCTCTCCCTTGACATGTTTGATATCAGTTGTGAATTGTGAAATAAATGTTAGCTGGTTTAGTTGTGCTGGGGGAAGCTTTTCCCTGCGCTGTTTAAACGCATACAGCAGTGGTTTGTGGTCGGTATATATGGTGGCATGTTGTGCCTCTAATATATGCCGGAATTGTTGCACCGCTGCATAAACAGCTAATAGTTCGCGATAATAGGCCGGCCATGCAGTCTGGCTTACCGTGAGCTTGCGACTAAAGAAAGCTATTGGTTGCCATCCCTGGTCTACTTGCTGTTGCAAACAAGCCCCAACTTGAGTGCTGGAGGCATCGGTAAACAAAGCCAAGGGGGCGTTTGGTACGGGGTGTGCCAACTGTGTGGCCTGTGAGAGGTTGTCTTTACAGGCTTGGAAGGCGCACTCCAGTTCAGGAGTCCAGGGCATTGGTTTGGCTCCCTTGAGCTTGGTAGCTGTAAGGAAGTCAATTAGTGGAGCTTGTGCTTCAGCCGCCTGAGGCAAAAATTGACGGTAGTAGTTTATCATGCCCAAGAATCTTCTCAGACCCTGGGCGGTTTTAGGGAGGGGGAAGTCGCGGATAGCTGCGATTTTCTTTTCAGGAGGACGAATGCCATCTTTGGAGACTCGGTATCCCAGAAAAGTTACCTCGCTGGCACCTAGTACACATTTAGCAGGGTTGACAACTACACCGTAGTCTGCCAGTCTCTGAAACAGCGTGCGGAGGTGATGTGCATGGGATCTAGCATCCTTGGAATGCAGTAATATGTCGTCTACATAGGGGAAACAGAAATCCAGCCCTCTGACGATTTCATCGATGAAACGTTGGAAAGTTTGTCCAGCATTCCTTAACCCGAACGTCATGTAGGGGAATTCGAAGAGACCAAAGGGTGTCGTTATGGCAGTCTTGCACACGTCCTGGGGGGCCACCTTTATTTGTTGGTAGGCCTTCACCAAGTCGATGACAGAAAATATGGTTGAACCAGCAAGGTTATTGACGAAGTCCCCCACGTGACGGACTGGGTAGCAGTCCGGGATAGTGCGGGCATTTAAGGCTCTATAGTCACCACATGGTCGCAGAGTATTATCCTTCTTGGGCGCGAGGTGAAGGGGCGACGACCAAGGGCTCTTGGAGGGCCGTGCTGTCCCAGAGTTCACCATGTCGGTAAACTCCTTCTGCGCAGCTCGAAGTTTGTCGGGCGCGAGACGACGCGGTCGCCCGACGACAGGTGGTCCATCGGTAGTCTTGATATGGTGCACGGTGTCATGCTTAACTTCGCGGTGGAGTCCTGGGGGCCGTGTGATAACTGGAAATTCGGACAGAATTTTACTGAAAGGTGAGTCGTCAATGTTTACTGTTTTCACACTTGGTTGCTTGATGTTTGATATAGAGGCTGGGACAGTGAGTCCAGTCACTCCACATCGCAAAAGTCTGTTCCGACAGTCAGGCAAGAGATTGTAGAATGCTAGAAAATCAGCTCCGATAATTGCTGTGTCAACATCGGCTATAATGAAGTTCCACTTAAAATCGCGGCGTAGACCGAGGTTCAAGTTGAGTGTGTAGCAGCCATAAGTTTTGATGGTGGAGCCGTTAGCAGCAGACAGGTTGTAATCTGTAGCCTGCAATCGTTTACTCGATAGTTTCTTAGGGAAACAACAGAGGTCTGAGCCTGTGTCCACAAGAAAAGGGTGCTTGGTTTCCTTGTCAACGACGAATAGGCGGCTGCTTTTATTGTGGCAGTCAGAAGCCGCCGTTACTGACTGCTGGTTTGGTTTCCCGACCAGGAACAGGGTTGTACACATTTGATGGCCTTGGTGTCGTACGTTGAATGGTACCAACAGATTCCGCTTTTGGAGTCAGGCGTAGCTGCTCTGGAATATCTAGGCTTAGATTTGGACCTAGATCTCTGCCTGGAGCGATTGGAAGTAAGAGCTGCCACTTGCTTAGATAGCTCCTGTAATTTTGAAACAATGTCGGCTAAATCAGGTATAGTGTGTACAGGTGCGCCGGTGGAAGGGCCAGGCGTGGCCACTGCTGCTGTGACAGTGATGGGGTTCACCTCTAGGATTTTGTCCGCTAGCTCAGCGACCTTGTCCAGCGGTAAGTCACTTTGCGCGGTCAAAATCGCCTGAGCGTTGCGGGGTAGTCTCTGCAGCCACAATTCCCTCAGAATTTTATCGTCATTAAAAGTGTTACCTGCGAGTGACCGGAGGTGCCTGAGAAACTGGGTAGGCTTCCGGTCGCCTAGCTCTTCCCCAGATATCAGTTGCCTGACCTTTTGTGATTCGGACGTTGAGAAACGACGGATCATCTCATCTTTGATCCAGTCGTATCGTTGACCTTTGGGTGGAGGGTTGATTACGAGGTCCTCAACCTCGCGTGACAACCGAGAATCAATCTGTGAAACAACATAATTATATTTGGTTTCGTCTGTGGTGATGTGTGTTAAGGCGAATTGTGCTTCGATGTGTGCAAACCAACCCGCGGGGCGTTCTTGCCAGAACGGTGCGAGTTTGGGTCGCACAGCGCTGCTTGATGAAGATACACTTGGTTGATTCTGTAGTTCTGCATTTTGTTGTAGTAGTCTGTTGTTCTGTACAAGAAGTTGCTCGAGTTGAGCTTGCAGTGCTTCGATCTCTGACATTTTGCTACTAAGTGAAATGAACTTGATTACCACCCGTTACCGCTCGGTTAGTGCGCAAAAACAGTGTAATGTAAAATGTACCTGCTCACAATGCAAATGTAAATCACTATTCTTTGTTTTAGTCACACTAAGACGCATAGAATTAGGAACACGAAATGCGTAAACGATTTTCAGATAAAAGTTATTGTTATTGTATTGACTTGACACTGACAGTTCGTCACCGAGCTAAGAAAATGTCCGTTATAAGTACTTGTTATACGATATAATACAATACAACTACGATACGTGGTTGTTTTTAGCGTTATAGCGTTGCTTCCGCTGGCCGCGGCTCCAGAGTCCCAGAGGAGCGGAGAGGGCGCGATGAGTGCCGCTGCCGCCGTGACGTCGCGTCGTCGTGCACTCGGACCTCAGTCTTGAAATTTTCAGTGGCTGATTTCGAAAAAGCGTTGGCAGAGAACGCGCAGCGCCGGGACGGGCACTTCACGGCACTTGATGCCGTTATAGATTGTATGGGCTTGTGTTTGGTGCTTGTTGTCGAAGGCCGGCGTCGCTTCACGCCGCGCCGTCGACGCACGTCGGGGTCACCAGTTTTGGGATGTTGACGCCAGAGAAATCACATGTATGTCGATGTTTGATGCTGATTTATTTGTAGTTGTTATACAGGCTAAAAATAGTACACAGCAAAGAGTAAAGTAATATTCAAACAGTCTCCGGCACGAGACGCGGTAGCAAGGGGGAGAGTGAAAAGTTGTGGGCAGATGATGCCATCTCTCATAGACAAGGAGGTACCATAAATCTAGAAGAGTGCTCTTGACATATGCGTGGCGTGGCGTGGCGTATGTCGCCACAACTGGATGTCCTACGCTGCGCTTACCGGTCCGTGGTCTCTATTCCAGAACCTTTCGGCCCCATCGGCCATCTGTTCTGCGTGATATGTGGCCTGCCCACTGCCACTTCAACTTGCTAATCCGGTGGGCTTCGTTCGTCTACGGATCTCCTCATTTCTGATTCAATCTCGTAGAGAAACCCCGAGCATAGCCCTCTCCATAGCTCGTGCGACTTTGAGCTTGCTTTCGCTATCATGTTACTTTAATTTAATGTAAAAATATAATAACATTATAAGTATCTCTAGCTAAAACGTCTAGTGTGGTCTGTTGTTCCGTCGAAGCATGTGACAGCGGTGAGGAGCAAAGCTTGACGCTGCGTTGGATTGGAACCGCTTACCGCGGCGTTGTGCGTTTCAATCAAGAGACCATAGCCTAACAGTGTCCAAGATAAATGTAATGGTCCCCAACGGCTCTTCGCCGATAGCGGCGTTAGGCTGGTCATCACTTTCGTCTTGGACCTGAACAACATCTTCAGACAACACACACACATCCTTCACACACACACACACACACACACACACATCACACATCCTTAGACCAACATTTCGTACGGTCTTGTATCATTTCTTGGAGATCTCGCATGCTCTCGCTGAACAGGATTAGTTCGTCCGCAAAGCGAAGATGCAACGATCTTTTACTTATATCAATGCGAAGATGCGACAGGTGGACACTGGACACCGTCGAAAAGCTTGGGTGAGATTTTTGGTAGTTTTGATAGCTGGATGAGATATTGGTAGGTAGATAGATAGATAAACTCTTTATTGTTCATACCACAAATTTCATAGACACGATTAAACAGCTTAAAAAACTAGTGCAACAATCGGCGGCCTTATCGCTAAGAGCGATCTCTTCCAAGCAACCTTAGGATGGAGAGGATTCATACAGAAGGTAGAAGGCGGGCGAGCAATATTGAATAATGTCATAGTTATAAAACCGTACATTCTAATATAACAATACATACTAATACTACTTAAAATTACGATAACAAATTACCTAGGTATCGATTTTTAAGGCGCTATCTATAATTCCTAAGCGCTTCATCACCCTGAATCGTTTTCCACCCATTGCTGAGTAGGAAGGTATGTCTTCTCAGCGCGCCATTTTGCCGGTCCCATGCCAGTCTTGTCAACCCAACTGCTTCCCTGTCGTTTCCATGAGCGAGACCACTACCGAGCTGTTGGTAGCTTTCTGTTCTGTGACCACCATTCTGTGACTGCTTTAGTCCATCGTCCGTCTTCCCTTCTAACCAAGTACCTATAGCCCATTTCCACTTGAGTCTCATGACCGTGCCAACTACGCCTTCGACCTTAGTTCGTCGCCAAATTAGGCATGTAAGTTAAGTTAATGTTTGTTGTGTTTATGTTCAGAAATAAATAGAACTAGAATAGTTCCTAGTTATAAATACTTAGGCAGGCTGCCCCTCTCGTCGTTGATAGGTAGGTATTAAGTAAGTAAGTACCTACTACCTAC
The DNA here is from genome assembly GCA_914767915.1 of Agriopis aurantiaria. Taxonomy (NCBI): domain Eukaryota; kingdom Metazoa; phylum Arthropoda; class Insecta; order Lepidoptera; family Geometridae; genus Agriopis; species Agriopis aurantiaria. The sequence continues at coordinate 6,247,259 of OU611987.1, forward strand.
CTATAAAATGAAATTAAAATCACCATAAATACCTACTTGTATTCGTAGGTAATCAGGTAAGTATGCATCCTAACCAAGCTTCTAAATCGTAAGCAATAACATCAATTAGTTGTATTGAGTTCTTTCTCTACCATGATAAGATAAGACATAAAGTAACCTACGTGCCGGGGACTGATAACACGGCCGAGGTATAGAATCCTGTCAATCCGACGGTATGCTCTCTTATGCATGCTAGTTTTTTAATCCAAACAAGTGCACCTTTCGCAAATAACGGAATGTTAGTGTGTGCGTGAAGTGGTGGAAAAAGTTGTTGTGACAATGATTGGGAAATCTAGGAAGAAAGCCTAGATGGAGCCAGATGTTTCGGTGCAAGGCGCGTCTTGGCGCTGGCCTCTCCTTGTCTCTGTCGTGCTTTTGAATGTATGTATTTTTAGGAATACCGAATACTTGAGTATGGAGTGCTTGAGTTCACGAAACATGTGTTTCAGCCTTTACAGTACCTACACAATGTTTTGCTCGAAATAGGTAAGTAGGTGTACCTATCTTAGTGTGTGCCTGATCTTAGTGTAAACTTTTTTGTAGTCTAGTCTTAGAATAACTACATAGGTCTAGTATTATATTGATTTGCCCATACCAAGCAAGGAAGATAGATCTTCCTTGGCCATACTTACATACCCAAGGTCTAGGTAAGAACCTAGATAGGTAAATAGTGTGTGGCAATATAACGCACATTTGCCCTGTAATGTAAGGGCTTAGATGAAATAGGATGAATGCGTTTTTTGCGGAATGAACGGACTAAACCTACCATTATAGTCGGTAAAGAAAGTTAAAAGGACTATCAAATTATGCAACAGTCGTAGTTTACTTTAAACGATTGAAGTGAAAACGTTAGAAGTGATACAATGTAATAACCTACAGTTCTACCAGCACCTGTTACGCTGGAGTAGATATAGGTAGGAGGAAGGTCAACATACCTCGCCAATCTAATCTATAGAGTGAATTGGGGAGCCACTATCGGATTGCTATACAAAACTTCGAAAACGCCCATTTGTAGTATTTTTTCTTCGAACTTGACTTGACCGCGATTTCACCTGATAACATAACACTCCAAGATTAACATTCTGCAAAATGGCGGGACCAATTTTGAAGGAACTTTCACTGGCAGATAGCTGATGATATAAGGAGTAATCGACGCAGGTGAAACCGCGGGGCGCAGCTAGTTAGTAAATATATGTAATCTCTCAGTCAGCTTTGAGCTCAGTAGCAACTTGCAGGTAGCAAGAATTATAGATGGCGTCACCAACGCATACATTGTGTGTAAAAGACAGGAAAGCGACTGTAGCTTAGCGGTCAGAGTACAAGTTCAAGTCATGCCTTAGTAAAGTGTGTAAAGGAGACAATAAATAGTAGATTGTAACTTAAGGGAGCAAAATAATATTTTTACGGTGAGGGCGCTTTTTTGAATCCAGAGCTAAGTGAGGGATTCTTTATTAGAATCCTGAACGTAGCGAGGGATTCAAAGTAAGTTGCCCGAGCCAAAAAAAATATTTTGCGCCCAATGATACCTACACTCTTCTTTTCAAAATAAAAATTCTGAGAAAATAATAGGCGCCTCATATTTTATTGTAATATTATTATTTAATAAAACATAGAGTAACAACTAAATTGAAATTAAATAGTATCTAATAATAAAACAACTAAAAACGTATATTTACATTTGAGTCATTTTCGCAATTAAGAAAATGTATAAAAATTGCTGGCGGCGCGACTATGGGCCGTCGTGCCAGCCAGTCTTTATTCAAACCATTGGCGGATCCAAAACACCTAGCAATTCCATACATTCGACTCAATTTATCGATTTGATTCCTTCGAACCTTGTCAGCATGCCTTCATACAATATTTGCGTTCGATTTCTTTGTCGCTGAACTCTAAGATGTTCCAAATTCAAAAAGTGCGCGGCAAAGATAATTGCGGCGCACTTATAAAGCGAATTAAAAACTCATTACTGCCTGCTAAAAGTTTCTTATAGAAAACACCACCTTTGGGTGCACTTAAAGGCGAACCAAGTAGTTCTTTTCGAATAGATGATATACTATACGATGATAGATATACCACGCACAACATCCTTGCTTCTAAGTAGGTACTTCACAAATATTGACACGACAAGACAAAAAAAAAAATCGATTGTAAAAAGGTGCAATCTAAATAATAATATATTTCTAGAAGTTGAATAAGATTTTATTTAAAAAAATATATTTTAGAACCAAGCTTTTACGATGCATAAATTTAATTTTTATTGAAAAAAAAAAAAATGTTTGACGTCAACTGGTTATAATACCTACAACTTGCAAGATTTGACCTAAATAAACTAAGAACATTGCATGTTAAAAATATTAAAAAAAACTTGTAAAAACTAGCGTTACAAGAATCTTTACTTTGTGTATTGCATCTCTCAAAAGTAAGTCCACCGCTCACCAACGAAAACGGCGTGCGACTGGGTTCACTGATGAGCAATACATTTAATTTTATGCTTACCAATGATTCGGCACCTTTGAAAAAGTTCCACTGGCCCGCTCCTTACGAATATAGGTATAAGTCAATGGCAAGATCATAATAAAGCCAAGAATGCGTGCGTAAGTCACATGTCTTAATTTATCATTACCTACAGCTATGTGCAAATCTCAACGTGTTAATGTTTTTGATATGATTGTTAAATCGATCATGATACGATAGTGATGTATTGGTATGACTGGTGGCTAGCTACGCCATACCAATACAGTAGGTACCTATCATTATCGAAGTACGATACCTGCCTGCTTGACTCATTCAATTATTAGATAGGTACCTAGTTATGACAGACGTTTAGACTTACTTGGATAACTACAAATTCGGAAAAAAAAATGCTGCGGATTTTAGTTACTCACAAAATGTTATCATTATGTTATGTTATCTATCCAACTTTTTTAATTAGGCGTTTGAGTGACGATGCAAAAGGCCGTATCAAATGGCTCTTATAATTTTGACCGAAGGGCCGCTTCCCCGAGAAAACCCGCCTACGGCATTTATCTACTGTTTCTTTGACGAACATCTAGTGTATTTCTGCTTACACACTACACACTAACAGAAAGCAGAAATACACCAGAGATTATTCAAAGAAACGTTTTGAAGATGAACTTCCGCAACAAACTAACGCCTGTTTAAATCATTTAGATTGTTGATTTAATCAGGCGTTATACTTGCTCTAACCGTTTTCTACCAGTGTGTGTTACCAGTGATGACATACGGCACTGAAACGTGGCCTCTCACTATGGGTCTCATAAATAAGCTCAAAGTCGCACAACGAGCTATGGAGAGGGCTATGCTCGGGGTTTCTTTACGTGATCGAATCAGAAATGAGGAGATCCGCAGACGAACGAAATTTCCCAGCATAGCCCACTGGACTAGCAAGTTGAAGTGGCAGTGGGCAGGACATAATTATAGCACGCAGAACAGATGGCCGATGGGGTCGAAAGGTTCTGGAATGGAGACCACGGACCGGTAAGCGCAACTTAGGACGTCCACCCACAAGATGGACAGACGATCTAAAAGAGACCACAGGGAAACGCTGGATGCAGGCTGCTTCCAACCGGCCCTTTTGGAGATCGATGGGGGAGGCCTATGTCCAGCAGTAGACGTCCTATGGCTGAAATGATGATATTGATGACTTTCTCAAAGGCGATTGCAGACGATGCGTGGTAGGTACAATTAGCAAGTATATAGCTACTACGCATCCTCTGCATGGTTTTGCTTAGTGCAAGTGGCAGTGGAAGTGCTACTACTTGCAACTTGTACTTGCTACTTGTACTACGCATCGTCTGTAAGTGCCTTAAACGACTTCAGCCACTATCTGGGTACACTCGGTACTGAATGAAATCTCAACGATTACGACAGATGGCTCGCATTTTTCAATTCTGTATAGATACTAAACATATTGGGACGCAATCTTCTGATCATCCTCTCTTGATTTTTAGCTCTTTGATTGTTTAAAATATTTCTGTACTTAATGATCCTCGAATAGCACGAAGACTAGGGGAAGCCTTGTTTCTAAAAGTAGATTAATACATCTTTACGTTGAAAATCATTTTTTCATAATGCCTATTTCAATCATCATTGATTCTTGTCTACGTAATATTTACTCAGCAAGCTGTGCAAAGTCGAAAGCATTACAACATAAGTTAAAGTTGAGCCATTTGCATTATGTAAATGGCAGTTGTCAAGTCAATAAACTGTAGGTAAGTACCTAGGTAAATAATAATTAATTAGAACAACTTCATGACTTGGACTTAAAACTGTCCTAAAGTACGAGAATCAAAGTATTTATATGTACGTAGTTACCTATACCTAGTATAAAATCTTTGACGTGAATAAATTTTTATCATGAATACAACTCTGACTAATGCATGGTACCTATTTTCGTGCGGTATATCAAAAATCGAGCCCCAGCGAGATGGCGGACAAACGCTAGCCTATAAAAAAAGGGATGTCAAATTTAGTTTAGTTTAGAAAATGGCCTACAACGTGTTACAACCTTAGAATAATTATGACCAGTTGGTAGTGACCCTGCCTTCTGCGCTTGAGGGCATGGGTTCGATTTCCACCTAGGACAAACATTCATGTGATGAACATTTGTGTTTGTTCTATATCTGGGTGTTTAATATCTATTTAAATATGTATTTAAAAATACATATCTGCGTATTTCAAACTCCGACAGCCATATTACAAGCTTTGCTTAGTTTGAGGTCAGCATGCCTAACATGCGCACCGCGACAAAATCTTGTCGTCACTTTGTAGAGTGAGAACGCGACAAGGCGCCTACGGTTTCGTATACGTCTGTCTAGCTTTGGCACGATAAAAAGAGTCGACAAAATTTTGTCGCGGTGCGCACGTTAGCCCGACAGATGACCGTGTGTGCAAAAATGTTCCGAATATTTATTTCTAAGGGTACAACAGAAATAGAACCAATGTCATTGAATTTAGGAACTAAGCATTTCCATTCAGCGTGCTAATGTCGCCAGCATGCTGGGTGCGCTGCCAACTGGTACTGCATGGGCTTCATTATTGGATTATCTATAAATATTCAACGGTCTATGGGCAAAACAACAGAGATATGAAAAATAATACATTTGTTTTGTTGTTTGATTGTTGTTAGTTGCTCTGTCACTTTCCCGCAAAGTGAGTGTATGGAGTGGCGTACTCAGTACTCACAAGTGACATCATTTAATACGTAACTGTGACTAGTAATTAAATTGCGCTCTCAGTCCTATCTTCCTAAGTATTTAATGTTGTTTTCGGTGGTCGGCTTTTTTATAAGACAGTAAAAAGTAATCAGTCCGATAGCCTATTAATTATTAGGTAGATATAGGTACCTCCTACTTCACATAGGTACTTATCTACTTTTCATAGGTAGGTATAAAAGAGATTTTCATACATCTGTACCCTTAGTACAAGTTTTGAAAGTATTCGAAAACTTTTTACGTTTACGTATTGTTCAATACATTGCCGGGCTGAAATGTATTCGATTTTTTTTTTCGTATTACAGTGAAGCAATCTATACCGCCGATTACTACCGATTTTAGTTCCTCCGCGTTTCCGCTGGAGGCGCTTTACTAAAATGTATGGAACAATACGTAAACGAAAAAAGTTTTCGAAAACTATCAAATCTGGGACTAAGCGTACAGAACATTTCTTCATAGTACTTAGTTTCAGTGTGATTCTGAGATTTTTTCGTGTGATCATAATACGTTTTTCTCGGTTTTCAGATCTGCCTGCCAAGCCTTGTGCTGTCCTATGGCGTGTTGCTGGTCCACCTGGTAGAACACGAAGTGCCGATATGGCTCGGACTGTCCACGCCGACCATCTTGATTTTAACCTACAGCCTCACACGTAAGGTTTAAAAACAACTATTAAAATTCTTAGAATGGGTGGGAACAGAGACATTAATGGTTTTGTAGTTGACTATAAGATTAGAGGCATAACTTAAAAAAAAAAAACAACATACAGTCGAATTGATAACCTCCTCTTTTTCGAAGTCGGTTAAAAACGGTAACAATGCAATCGCTGTCTTGTTTTCGTGTGACATTTTCCCTTACCAAGGTGATAGCAATTTTAAGCGGGTAACGTTTTTAGGTGCAGTTTCGAATCCATCACTCAAAAACGGTGAAGGAAAACATCGTGAGGAAATCGGTGTCCAAGAACCTTAAAACTTCAAAGACATGACATTCACTAATGGCATTGGGCCAGCATGGTCGATTAGGGCCCATCCTCTCACTGAGATAACGCCTATGATAGAACGCCTGAGATAATCCCAGCAGTGCGAACATGATAGGCTGATAATGATAATACACGTTTTTAATTGCTTTGTAAATGTTTAAGTATAGGAATTCCTATAATAAAGCAGTTTGTGATTTCGTGACCACTATCCTATCTCAATGTCTCTTATTCTACTTGTTGAATCTAAGTTTAATTCTTTATAACTATTAGGTTCGAGCCGAATTGTCATAATCGGGGGCCTTACGGACAACTGCTATCACAGGCACCTAATCCGCTCAGTTGGAAAATCACGCGACCGCAAACCGTATCTGGGCGCGATGAGGTTTGCGGTCGCGTGATTTTCTAACTGAGCGGATTAGGTGCCTGTAATAGCAGTTGTCCGTAAGGCCCCTGGGGGTCTAGACAAGAGCCACACACTGTTAGCGTTCACGCCTGCGGAAAGATGAAATTGTATGAAAATGACATTAGCATGAGATAAATTATCTGAAGCTAATGTCATTTTCATACAATTTCATCTTTCCGCAGGCGTGAACGCTAACAGTGTGTGGCTCTTGTCTAGACCCCCAGGTCTACTTAGGTGTCACAAAAAAATTACTGTCTGTCCGATGACAATAATAGTCTTCTTTTTTGTATTCCTAAGTCTCCTGCTAAATATACATAGAATGCGTACCCTGACCGTTTACCTGCCGAGCTTCTACCACCTTTCTGGGTTGACAAAGCATCCACAACCCCGCTAGAGTTGCAGGTGTCCTTAGGCAGCGGTTACAGCTTACCAACGGCAAGGAAGATAGACTATGTATGGATCCTTGCCATCAGGCGGTCCACATGTTTGATTGCCAGACTTATCAGTAAAAAAACCGGACAAGTACGAGTAGGACTCGTGCTCTGAAGGTCCCGTTGGACGGAACCCTTAGAGGGCGAGTCCAAAAAAAAAACTGAAGTTGAAATATTGAAAGACAAACTTAATTTTGTAGTTAACTATAAGGTTCTTCCATACATTCCAACTACAAAATGTAAGTTTGTAATAGCAAAATAATTATTTTTAAATGATATAATTTGAAATTTGTGACTTTCGGATTTATTCCTATATATGTGCTATAAGACCTTGCCTTTCGCCAAATTTCATGATTCTAGGTCAACGGGAAGTACCCTATAGGTTTTGATTCCCCTGGGAAATCGCAAAATATGCGACATAAACGTTCATATCTTTTGATTGCGTTGACTTACAAATTTTATTTTTTTACAGCCGAAATAAAACCGTAGACCCAAGTATTTCGTATACATTTACGCATTCTTGATAAAAAAGGTCTTGACAGACGGACAGACAGACGGACAGACAGACGGACAACGAAGTGATCCTATAAGGGTTCCGTTTTTTCCTTTTGAGGTACGGAACCCTAAAATAATAATATTCTAATATAAGAACGACCGACATGAGAAAAATTGCAATTTCTTCTAGAATGCTGGTGCAGAGAAGCGGCAGACTCCTGGGGAGGTCCGGTTGGGTATCGCGTGATGGCTGCCATCGGACTAGCAGCCGTGGTGGTCAGTGTGTTTCTCTGCGCACTCCTGCCTTATCAGTGGCAGCCTTACGTTTATGGCATACTTGGCGGTAAGATTTAATTTTATTTACACTAAATTGAACTTTACAAAAGATAACTAAAACTAAGTATAATTGTTGAATTCTTACGAATGTAGAGCCCATGTTAGTTGAAATTGATCTTTGCCAACTTTTCGCTGTTTAGAATTGCTATGCGTTTCATTTTCACGTAGGGACAAAGGACATTTTAATAGCATTTATATATATTATCGTTTTTCAGAACATTACAGTAAATATATTTGGTACCATACCTACCTACCCGCTTTCTCATAAATGCTCGATAAGTTCATCTTTTTAACCAACGAAAACAAGAAGGAGGTTCTCATATCGACGCGTATATATTTTTATCTTTAAATATTTTTATTTAGCATTCACCTGTAACATTTCACGTCAGCAAAAGTTGACAGATCCTTTATCTTATAGAGCGTTTGTGAGAAAGATAGGTAATGTTTTAAACTATTTCTATTACAGGGTTCGGATCTTCATTGATATCAGCCCAAGTAGACGCAGTTGTCTTCGATACATACGACACTAGGCTGGGACTAGTTCGAGGGTTTTTCTTTTCTGCGCAAGCTATCGGACAATCATTGTTTCCGCATATTCTGTCGGCCTTGATAGATTACTACGATTATTCATATGCCCACATCGTCATAAGCGGAATAATGCTGCAAACTCTACCAGCTATATTGTTGCTTAAAGTCAATGACACTATTAGGAGACCTGTGTCGTTTTCAAGATACAGTGACTTAGCTAAAACATACGCAATGTTCAGCAATGAAAACCCTGATAATAACTTTTATACAACGGAATTACAACTGCGCGATATGGGTAAGAAATGTTGGAAAAGTCCTTCAGATGATAATTTACACAGATACCATAGTAACGACGGAGAAGCAGCATACGAAAATGACATTAATGCGACAATAACGCCGCCGCCTAGTCCAGAAGAGAAGAGGAGGAACATATTCGGAGTTGAAATATTGCCTGAAATACCTGAAGAAAGCGAAGACAGCGAGGACGATGATTATTCATTTGCTAACAAAATCAAAAACAACAATATGAAGCGCTTCAGCATGGCCATTAAAAGACTGAGTACTTTAGGGGACAATATTGATGATTGTATATCTAATCAATCTAGAAGAGATTCGCAAAGTGATGGAGGAAGTGAAAATAGAGAATATACAGAAGTGACAGTAACTTACGATAACATATCGCCAGTCACAGACATACAAAGAGAAAAGATATTTAATTCTTTGAGCTTTAGATGTCAATCGGCTTACGCAAGCATGAGGCGGAGAATTTGGATGCCTTCTTATAAAGTGTACAGGATTAGACGAAGGACGTTATATTTTATGTACAGTGTAAATGACACATTTATAAAGCCGTTGACAAGGTCTCTATCTAGCTGGAGATTTTACCCGTCGTTGTTGCTGGCATTTACAAAGCTGAGCTTAACAGCGGTATTCTTGCCATTGCTACCTTTGATAGCTTCGGGAATGCATCCGAAAATTTTGACACTAGAGTCGAATTTCTTAATGTCATTGTATGCTTTCTCATGGATTTGTTTCTTGCTGTGCACGCCGTGGTTAGTGCAAACACGAAAGAGGAATTTCAAGTACATTGCACTTACTGGCCTGATGATTTCGACGACCGCATGTTTTAGTAAGTTCCTGCACTGATTCAGCTTTAATGGACTAATTATTATTTCTTCAAATATAAACTCGTTGTACTTATGTGACTCATTTTATTGCAGTTTTGGCAGAAGCAAAGAACCACGATATGTTCTCAATAGGAATCGTAGTGGCCGGCTTCGGATACGGCGCGATCACCTCTTGTTGGGAGACAACCATTCAAGACTTCGTGGGCGCTAGAAAATGGCCCAAACTCCACAGTACTTTGGAAACTCTCTCAGGATGTCTTTTGGCATCCTTCGTGGTAGGAATTTCTTTTGTGGTTGGTGCAGAAGGAGGGTTACAGTTAGTGATGTTCATTATGGGCGTCACGTTGTTTGGAATAACGATTGTGTGGACGGTGTTAGTGGCGGTTTCGATATACGTAACGAAAGTGAGATCTATAAGACTCGGCAGGCGTTGGCTTAGATAAGATATTACATGGACGATAGCGTTTTATTTCAGTGTTATTTATTTCGAAATAAATTATGATTGTAAATATGTATACTTAACTAAATAAAGAAATTTTTGTACGAAGTTTACAAGTTCTTCATAACTAAATATTTTAATCGTTTAGTTTTTTTCTTTTTGGGGTTCCGTACCCAATGGGTAAAAACGGGACCCTACATTGTCTGTCTGTCTGTCCGTCCTGCCTTTAAAAGGCTGTATCTCTCGAACCTTGATAGATAGCCAGTTGAAATTTTCACTGCATATGTAACGTTACGGCGGATTAACTAACAAATAAAAAAAAAAAGTCAAAAGGTAAAAACGAAAGGAGGATACATAGTATGTACCCTTCGTACGTTTGTAGTACATACATACAACAAACGTATTTTTTTAAGTATTTTTGTATTCGCTCTAATGTAAAAATTGTAATATGTACAAGCGTCAAACTAGGCATGGTTATAGTACACACTCTAAAATAAAACAAAAAATAATAAATAATGGCCAAGTGCAAGTCGGTGACAAGTTTCTGTTCATTACCAAGCTAACTCGTGTCGCTTCGTGTGTATGAAATTTGTGGTGTGAACAATAAAGAGTTTATCTATCTATCTAACTGGTAATTTCGTTATTGAATTTTGTGGTGGTACGGAACCCCTTAGTGCGCGAGCCCGACTCGCACTTGACCGGTTTTTAGCGCTGTCCTGTGACTTGTAGTTAAGCTAACTAAGCAGTAGAGCTATTTTATTATATTATTTAACACATAACTCTGGCATGTCATTATCTCAAGATGTATCCGTTTCGCATTTACTAAGCAAATAAACGATATCCGGATACCTACATCATGAGTATTACAAAATATTTCATGCGTTACGTCTAACCTTCTTTTTTCTGTTAACAGTTATTTCAGATTCAGATAGCCCGTTGGTCCAGTTGGTAGTGAACCTGCCGTCTGCGCTTGTTGGGTCATCACGTCAATATTAGCTCCTAGTTTATTAACTAAAACTAAAAATTTAAAAGCCATAATAGCCTATCTTACTAAGAAAAGTTTGTAAACTGAGGATTTTAAGTAATGCCATATAGATTAATATTTTGAAATACTGCAAAACTTAAATTTGAACTTAATTTAGTTGAAGTGGCAATGGGCAGGCCACATCGCTCGGAGAACCGATAACCGATGGGGAAGAAAGGTTCTTGAGTGGAGACCACGAACCGGAAGACGCAGCGTAGGTAGGCCTCCCACTACATAGTAAGAGTCGCTGGCATCCAGTGGATGCAAAAGGCAGGCTGTCGTTCAGTGTGGAGGTTAAAGGGGGAGGCATATGTTCAGCAGTGGACGTCTTCTGGCCGATGATGATGATGAAGAAAACTTAAATTTCATAATCTTTTAAAAATCACGAGAAAGAGAGAATATTGCGTATATGGACATTCCTGGGTATTACCATTCTAGCAAATACAAATTGTGTTTATTTTAATACTTCATCTCAAGTATTGCGTATTATTGCGAATGCAGTAAAAGACTATAATGAAATAACAACAGTGTTATTATGACATGTACATAGTTTCCAAGAAACAAGTGTCAACAAACATCTCGGAATATTCATTAATGCTTCATAGATATTCAAAACGTTTCATGCAAATAATCACGAGAGGCTCAAATATTTAACCAACGAGATAAAAGAAGAGGTTGACTAATTGATATATTTATAACTGGGCAAACTCAAATATCTCACTATAATTACTTTACAATTTACTAAGCACTAACCAATTATAGACAATAATATTTTAATACTAATAAATGCAGCTAAAAGTTGTAATAGTATAGAAGAACCGATGCATTTAAACGCAGAGATTAATAATAAGGCCGCAGGAAATAAGGTGTCAACATTATTTGTCTAACGTCGACCTAATCTACTGTGCAAAGCAAATGACTCGTCATATGCAAACAAAGGTTTATATCTATCATTAAAATTAACTGCGGAACTCACAGTGCTCCCATTCGAATGAAAACTACGCGAGATAAACGACAAACACGAAGAAAGTGTTCAAACGACTGAAAGTTGCCAAAGTTCAAAACAACATGCGGCTATGGCTTTCATGAAAAAAGAAATAATCGACCTAAAAGGAATTTTGTTTTTGGTAAGTCTTACAAATCTTATCTTTATTAAAGTTACCTGCAATGAGGTCCTTGTAATTAAGTTCGTCACTATGAGTTTGTTTTTCATTGCAGACGGTTTTGATTGTTACGTCACAAGCGACGAACCTCGACTGCTTTGGCAAAGCATTTCAATGCGTGAATTCGACCCACTTTATGATTTGTGTGGATCTTGGAAGAGGAACATCTACTACGATTGACGATGTCATCATTCCGTGTCCATCGCCTACTGTCTGCAGAAAAACCAATCGTTTCGAGTGCGAGTTTCCTCTACCTTCTATACAAAGTAGTACCGTTGCGACTACCGAATTTGCGACTACTGAAAGTGCGGTAACCACATTTGCTCCACTGCCTCCTACTTCAATTCCATTTGATGAATATTTTAATACTGTAAGTACAACTACGCTTTCTCAGATTGAACTGCAAGCATCTTCAGCAGATAATTTTTTGTCAGTGATACCCATCACTGGCGGTTTTGATACCACGAACTTATCGACAACGGAAAAAGTTATTACAGATACATCTATTTCAAGCGACGTAAATGAAGGGAATCCTGGGACTGAGGTAGATCTTAATAGAAAGCCAAGTGACATTTATTCTAGTAATGTAGAAAGTAACGATAATTTAACCCTAATTGTAGTTCCAAGTGATATAACTTCTGAACTAAATAATCAAGCTAATGTTACTCAGACACAGGTCACTGAGCCAATTAAATTGAATACAGAATTTGACAGTTTAAGCAACTCAACTTCGAATGGAGATGAACAAAAAGGAAATACTGAAAATGTTTTTACCACAAATTCCCGATCCAAATTAGAGAACATAACAGACACAACAATCATAAGTGCTATAACTGAAGTACCAATAGAAGTATCTTCTACCAAAGTTTCGGGTACTGTAACTGAACAAACAGTAACTACTGAACAAGATTTTCCAAGAAGTTTTCAGGACCATACAAGTGCAATAGAAAATAATTCGACGGTACTCAGTACCAATATACTTTTGAAACCAACAGAGGACGTTAAACAAATAAACGAATTGCAGTTTATAAGAGATACAATAAAAAATGCAGCTGGTAACTTCAACAACGTAAGTGAAGTAACAGTGAATGCAAATGACACGAGTGATGTACCTGAACAAACAATGATTGAACAAGACTATAAGAGAGGTTTTCAAGGTGCCATCGTAAATGCTACCATACCAAATGATTTTATGATATCCGATACGATTACGCTTACGAATTTGGAATCAACTCAGGATGTCAACAAAGTAAACTCATCGCAGTCAGTAAAATATATAATAAACCATGTAACTGATACTGATGTTAGTATATCACAACAAGCATCAACTAATGTTATACCTACTATAGTTATCGACCAGTTAGATACACGAATATCAGAATCGCTTGTGGTACTAAATACCACTTCTGGGAGTGAGACACCACCCATAAGTACGAAAAGTGAAACAACAGGAAATACTGAATTAGTATTTACAAAAGATTTCATAGAATCTTTAGTAGGCGTCACAGAAACTGCTTTCATAAATACAGAAGCATCAGTAAATGCAATATCACCTGATATCACAAGTGCTGTCACCGAACAAACAACAACTAACGAACAATCTTCACCTAACAATTTGAGAGATCTTCCAAATGAGACTTTTTCAGAGAATTTATCAATCGCACCACCAGACACAGCTTCGACTGTGGAACAGCCACAAATAGACGAAATAAGAGCATTAAAATCAGCCAATCGTACTATTGAAAGAGGATCAGCTGATTTTAATGAAAAAAACCCAAATGAAGGGACTAAGATGAATATCGTTACAACTATGAACGTATTTGACACTAGCGTAACAGAATCATCTGCGGATAGCTCTAATACTGTAGGTATGGAAGATAAGCCAAAATATCAAGAGCCCTATCAAACTACGACCACAACAGCACATATTTTATATCATTTATCATCGGCTACAGAACATGTAGTTCCAACTGAACCTATAAAAGAAGAGAACGAGATGGTCAACGAATTCATTTCGGAAAAAATATTAAATATCACAACCACAACTGATGCAGTTGTAACTATGGAAAACAAAACAAGTAATCTAATTAATACAAGTACAAATAAAAATTACTTTAATAACGACGTTATGGAAAACAATCAAAATAATAGTATTCCAAACAAAATGTACGAAAACAAGCATGAAAGCACAGTGCCAGAACTATTAACAGAATCTCAATTGACATCAAGTGACCATTTCGAAAGTGATCTAGTAATTAACGTGGATACTGCTTCCGCGAAGACTACCACTGAGGAACTGGATATACCAAAACTTTCAGATTTTTTAATCAATTCAACTACAGAACCAAATTTTGTTAAAGAAATCGTAACCACAATTTTCTTTAATGATTTGGAAATACTTAAAAATACAAGTACCACCACACCAATTTTAGATATGACTACGGACAATTTTATTAACGACCCACAAAACGATGCAGAAAGTATTGGTTATGATATTAAGAATAGAGTGGGAAATATAACAGATAGACTAACTCAGAATGAAAACGTTTTTTCGACTAATTATAATAGAGCATCAACTCAAACTTACAAATCGGACTCGAGTAGTAAAATTGAAACCTCAACACCCAGTATTTTGATCAATGAACCTTTGACAACTATGTCTGATCTTATATTTTTGACGCAAAAGCCTATAATAGGAGATGAGAATATAAACGTACAGTCTGGAAATGAACCTCCAACTGAATCTGCAACAGTGTCACTGTCAGTATCAGCTTCATCTAAGTCTGCTGTAATTGAAAGTAGTAGAAAAGATCTGTATCAGGTAAATGATGTAATCAGCACAGTTTCGCATGACAATAGTAGTGTCGCTTTCATAGATGAACAAACTCAGGTCGTGTCGGACAGGTCATCAACACCGATACACAACGTAACCGATAGCTTGCAAGTTGATAGTGTGTCTTATGTAAAGGACCATGCAGACAGAGCTGTTTCAACAGATCAATATGAGGCGACTCTTTCAACAACCGAGATAGTAACATTATCTCCAACCACATTAATTGTAGATCAAAACCAAACTCTGTCTTCAGAGGTTTTTAAAACTATGTCACAAACTGATACTTCTACTTCGTTGCCTTCAATTGTAATGGAAATTACTGAGGCTGCTTATGTTTCACCTGATTACACATTTGCAGAAAAAAACAAGAGTTTTTATGTTGACACGACTATTTACAACATAAACGATCAAACGCAAACTGAGACTATAGAAATTTATACACCGAGTACTAATTCACATAACATGTTTGTTAAAGAAATTGATAAGTCAACCGTAAAAAGCGATGTACTTATGAAACTTGAGGAAAACTCTAGTAATACACAAAACTTGGAATCACGACTATCAGTCACAACAAAATTAAGTAATTATGATACTCCTATGCATCAGTCCACTGTAGCTGCTTATACATTTTCAGAAATACCTTCTAGCACAGACCCTGCTTTAGAAAAAACTGCTCACAGCATAACTGGAATCAAGTCTGTGGGAAATACCGTTGGTATAAGCGTAGAAATAGACAAAAGTAACGGTTACTTGTCATCTTCAAACAATCCATCAACTACTGAAAATAATCTATTAGATAGCTCAATTTTGACTTTAGAATCAATTGAAACGCATAGCAATCTAATCCTTCGTACTGTTGAAGGTATTAAAACCAGTGGCGTAACAACAGAACCACCTTACATTTCACATAATGTCGGCACTAATGTACAATCTGATAAAGATACACTGTTGAGAGCAAGCAATGACAGTTTGATTTTGAATGAACACAGCATAAAGGAAACAAAAATGCCAGTTTCTTTGACTGAACCGGTAAGAAATTCTTTGGAAAAAAACATGCCTATTTTAACAAATCCTTATACAAAACTTCATGAGTCAAATTTTCTCACTATAAATGAAAAAACTGGCTCGAGTACGCTATCTTCTACATCTGGAAAGGATGTAGTAAATGCTTCAACTGACAACAGCACAATAACAACGACTGATGTACCTGTAATAAAAAACACTGGTAGCAATATATTAACAAAAACAAATGTGAGCAATGGATTAACAACAGAAACCAATATTTTAGAAAATGTTAGCTTCAGCTCATCTAGTTCCGTAACTATAAATCAACTAACAGTTACAACTAGTACTCATAAACTGAAGGATATAAATCCATTATCAACCACCCAAGAAAATATTGAAGAAGATGCCTTAGCTGCTTCAACAGAAATACCAATAATAGTAAAAACCGATAAAAATAGTATCTCAATTATAAAAGAAAACAGTGTGAATGAAAAGCCATCACATACCTTTACACATGCTGTAATTTATCCAGACAAACAAACAAATCCCATAAAAAATATTACCCTGAACTCGCTAAGTTTAACAGCGAGTACACATGAACCTGTTGCATCTATTACCGACACTAACTTAGATCATATCGTTACTACAATAAGAGATTATAAAGGAACATCTACATTTTCGGACTCTCTGACACCGGATATAACTATAAGAACACCTTCTGTCATCAATAGTATAACGGAACTTTCACGTAGTTCAGCGACAGAAATTAAATCAATCAGCGAGTTAAGTCCTGAAACGTCCATTAAAAGTCCGTTAAACGCAAATAAAGAAAACAAACTATACATGACCGATGAACCTAAAGTAGTTATACCAGTGCCGTCTCCAATGCATACGACTATTTTGCCTACAAATGTCGATTTAAATGCTCAAAAAGGCGATAGCTTACTGCCACAAACAAGTAGCAATTTGGTTCCTGTTACCCTAAGTATTGTGAACCAGTTTGTAACAAAACCTGTCGAGAAAGTATCTGGAATGGTTGGAGCTTCACAGAGTTTCGTAAATAATAATCGTGATACGAATAATATGGATATTATACCAACAGCTAATAATGAAGCCTTATCGGTTACTCTATCAGAAACTGAGAATGCAGATTCAATTGTAACAAAATCTATTCCGACTAGCGTAACTTTATCTATTGATTTAAGTACTTCAGTCAACGGGAAAATTATATCAGGCGGTAACACTGATGTTTTACATGCGGCAAGTAAACAACCTATAAATTATCTTGATTCAAGTACTATTACCGAACTACCTTTAGACCAAACTGAACTGCCACAGAGGTCTACTAACAGCAATCAAGTATCTCAAACCTCTTCATCTCTTATAGCTGGATCAATAATAAGTACTAAACATGCATCTTATGACATAAACCGTCAAGTAGCTCTGAAAGCAACAGGTAACTATGACGCAAAAACAGAGCCAACGACTGGATCAGTCAGAAGAGATTTGGTAAAAGCAGATGATTCACAGGTATTTACAGAAATTATAAATACAAAGATGAATGATAAAGCCTTAACGTCTGCAGCATTTAGTACAGGACAACCGACAGAAACTTCTAAAACGGAAACAAATATAAATATTGAAAACATGTTTATCTACAACACAGACAGAGTAAATAGTCTAGAAATCGACAAAGAGTCGACAATACAAATCAAAGCGCCACGTGTTCAAAATAGAAAAAGTATTGAAGATAATGCTAAATCTACACCGTCTGTACCATCACCACCACCATTGTCACCAGATTTTAGTGTTCCTACAGAAAACTTCACAACATCAGATGTTTTAGTACACAGCAAAACCGCGGGGGGAAAAACGCATTCTGGTATTATTTCATTTATAACACAATCCCCGAAATTAAGTGAATCTAATGAGAAGAAAGAAAAATCTGAGACCAATGAAACCGAGGCTGAAGAACAACAAAAACATCCAGTCAATGAAGAACTAGCGTCTCTGCAAGATACGGGGTTATTTGTAGCGTCCACAGCCATCCCAGTAGCACGTGTAAAGGAAAACGGCAATAAAGGGCAAAGGGATATCAGCACTAGAGAAGAATTGCTAATAAATACCGAAGAGAGTGATAATCACACGATTATTAATAACAGCGAACATTTTTCGACGAAAATTAACGCGGATAATAATATTCACAATGGCACAAATTCCGCTGTCACCGGATACAATTACAAAAAGGAAACGCCTACACATGAACTGATTGAAAATAGCACTGCGTCAACAAACGACAACCATACATCAAACAATAAATCACAAGATCAAAACATGAATATTCCCCAAGCATATAATAAGCCTGTTATCTCGAATGATCAAAGTAGCACATCCCGTTACATATCACAAACAAAATCAACAGCTGCGGGTGATACGCAAACAAGTGGATTTCCGGTATTAGAACTAACTACTCGTAAAACAGAATTAAACAAATTTTCCTGCAAACAAAAGAAACGTGGCAGATATGCCGATGATCTAGACTGCAGGAGATTCTACATATGTCCAGGAAACAAGTCAAGCCACGTTGTAGAAGGAACTTGCCCAGTCAACACAGTATTTAGTGAAATTAACAAGCAATGCACCAAGAATTTGTCGCATTGCATTCGAAATAACCAATTTCGATGCGTAACCGAAGGTCGCTTTAGCGACTTTCTGAATGATAATATTTATTACATATGCGTTATGAATAATCTAAGCCATTTTATTAGATTTAAATTACAGTGTCAGAATGGATACCACCTCAACAAAACTTCCGTTCGATGTGTCCTGAATAATGAATTAACTTCCACAAGCGAGTCTAAAAATGCCAGTGAACAGAGCTCGTCTTCGATCAAACAAGATACTACAGAGAAGCCAGAAAAGTTCAAATGTAAAAAGGAAGGACTCTTCCCAGACCCATCAAATTGCAAAAAATATTTCGAGTGCACTGAAGTCGACTCCTCGTATCGCCAAAAAAAGAAAAAGTGCGATAGCGACGAAATCTTCCACAAAGATAAGAAAAAATGTGTAGACGCTGATAGTTACGAGTGTTAGCGGTACCAAGTATTAGTAGTCAACACGATAAATCTTCATTATCATATCCTTCCCATACCTAATTTCAGCCAGTGTATAATTGTTTTATAATTATAACATTTTATGATAGTGCATAAGACACAGATACTAACACAATGTTTATGTTTCTTGTTAAATAGTTATTATGTTTTATTACATAGTTATTTGATAAAACGAATCGCCTATTATACTGATTTACTTAATTGATCTAGATATCTGATTTATTATAGAATTAAAGATACAATTTTACGCATTTATATACTTGTTTTATTTTACTATTAATAAACAACCATGACCTATCAGTCTTTAAATACTTTAAAAAATACCATTCTTTGATTCGTGAACCTATTCATATATTCTTGGTCTCCGGAAAGCAGCTGCGTTGTCTTGAATGAACTGGTCTTCGTCGTCTTTCTCTAACGTTATACAGAATTGATTTGAGAAGATCGTGCATCGAATAGAATTTTCACCACTGACTGGTCTCGAAGGGCAGAAATAGGTCGCTTTAGCTGGACTCTGATCCTGTGTCACAGAGAACTTGTAGTTCTTGCAGTCTATCGCGCGTCGGTCGTTGTTTCCATTAGTAATTATCACATTCCCTCGATTGTCCATCCTTCTGTAATCATTGTCGAAGAGTTCCGGAGTAGATCGAGTGTTGTTCGCTACAGGACATCGATATTTATTAGGAGCCGAGCAGGTTCGCGTGAAGCCGTTGAAGACAGTATTTCCAGAACACTTGAACTTGATACCTTGGAAGCGGTTCTTATTGGGAATGCAAAGGATATATCCCTTGCAGTCTGGAACGTTCGGATCGGCTATTCGTTCATTTCTGTGGCATCGAATAGTCCTGGTAAATGTAGAGTCTACATAATTAACAGTGCTTTCGCAAACGTCGCTGGAGTCTTCGTTGCATATAGTGTTAGGAGGGCAAAGAAAAGCCGGTCCGAAAAGGTTGTCGCCCTCGCAAAGTCTGATCTTGTTGTTTCTTTCGCAAATGAAGCCATATGGACCGCAGTCTAAATTTCTAGAATTGTAGCCGATGGCTGTAGTCTTGTAAGTCAGAACCTGTAACAATTAAATTAACTATTTGTTTACTTACGTCTTATCATTCGACACTAAATTCGTGACAAATTGCAGTAACATGTTTTTGTTAGCTATAAATAGCGATCTTCATTTATCTACTATCTTAGAACTAAATATTAAAAAAAATAACAAATTTTCCACAATGTAACACAAAACAAATACTCCTGACTAAAAATATTCACATAGATGAATCGCATTGTCATTATGCATTGATGAACAATCAATAATAGCAATTGGAATTATATTTGCTCTAGAGTGAAAATTATTCAAATATTTCAGTGTATATCGGATTCCATAATACTCTATTTCGCAATTATTTTGACAATAATAACGATTTGAGATTAAAACAAATGAGCTAACATGTCATACTAATTAGTTATTAATAACACAGTTAACTTACCGTCAATATCACCAATGTATAACCAAAACTATCTAACATCTTTGAAAAGTTCACTTTTTCGTAGTTCCTAAGAAGACTGCCGAAATGCAACTAACGGAGTACATCAGCTTTCTTCGAACCATTTGGATAGCAATTACAGTTTTTAACACCTCCCGGCGACAGTATGGAGAAATGAGACCACATCTATACTGTCACAGATTCTTTCTAAGCAAATGTATGGTAACGGTAAATTTATGCTTACTGATTTGTTTTTAGAGTATGCAGAAGTCATATTTGCCAAGACATTGCAAGAACAGCCTCGCACTTTGTTAGTTTATTGAATTTTAAGCAAAGCTTTTACTATTCCTAATGTATACCTACTCATATAGGCTGGGACGTTAGGCCCAGTGCTACAGTTATAAAGTCACCTGGAGGCCGCTAACATTGTTAAAAGTTTGTTGTTGTAAGAGAAACATAAACATTCGAGATACCTAGCTCTGGTTTTACGTATCGCCTTCAATTTAAAGTTCAACCAAATTTCGGGTCACAGTATTGGCAACATAAAAAAAATCGGACAAGTACGAGCAGGACTTGTGCTCTGAGGGTTCCGTCCACCGGAACCCTCAGGACGCGTGTCAAAAAAAAAAACAACTGAAGTTGAAATATTGAAAGACAAACTTAACTTTGTAGTTTACAATAAGGTTCTTCCATACATAACAACTACAAAATGTAAGTTTGTAATTGTAAAACAATATTTTTATATGATACTAGCTGACCTGACAGACGTTGTTCTGTCTTAGAACTGTCAAACACGCAAAGTCAAAATTACAAATCTTATTTTTTACACCTTGGGTTACATTATTGGAGTTTTAGTAAGGATCCCTATTTTTTTTGAAAATATAATATAGCTTATGTTAACCGGGGATAGTGTAGCTTTCCAACAGTGAAAGAAATTTGCAAATCGGTTCAGTAGTTTCGGAGCCTATTCAATGCAAACAAACAAACAAACAAACAATCAAATCTTTCCTCTTTATAATATTAGTATAGATAACTTCAAATTTACAACTACGGAATAAATCTGAAGATTTATTCCTTGACATGTGCTGTAAGACCTTGCCTCTTGCCAAAATTAATGATTCTAGGTCAACGGGAAGTACCCTATAGGTTTTGATTCCCCTGTGAAATCGCAAAATATGCGACATAAACGTTCATATCTTTTGATTGCGTTGAATTATAACTTTTTTTTTTTTTTTTTTTTACAGGCGAAAGAAACCGTAGACCCAAGTATTTAGTATAAATTTCAACTTGATACCTTTACGCGTTCTTGAGAAAAAGGGTCTTGACAGACAGACGGACAGACAGACGGACAACGAAGTGATCCTGTAAAGGTTCCGTTTTTTCCTTTTGGGGTACGGAACCCTAAAAAGCATAAATTTTGAAATTAGATAAATGATCTGTCTGCACGATTAATGGTCTGGCTTTTGCGAGCTACGACACTGCCTACTATTATATTATATTACAGAAGCATATGGAAAATACGTTAACCCGTTTAAGAAAAGTGAAACTAAACTTTCCATTCCCAAAAGGATAAATAATGACTTCAATGCCTTACGTTTGAGTGATGGCACGCAAGCCAGTGTGTGGCGTACGCGTTAAACTACTGGGTCACGCAAGGGGAACACACTAACACCGCTAACTGGGCCAACGAGAGTAAACGCAAACTGGACGCCGCGCCGTACTAAATATAAGGTCGTAGAAGTCGTGCATCGTAAATAAATCGTGCGCGTTTTGTTTTGAATAACAAATTACCGATACCGATAAAAATACCAGCAAACTAATTTATATGACAAAGTATTAAAAAGTTTGTCGGCATATCTGGCCTTTTCAAGGCCAGAGTGAATAGGTATCTTCTAAGTCTGCGTGCTTCATCTTCGACCACATCGTCGCTAACCAACAGGCGAGTTGGTGGTCAAACGCAGACTTATCAGAGTTAAAAAAAACAAAAAAACAATGCAACTTGCAACAATAAGTCCAACGTTTGGTTCGGTAATTTTTGAGCGTAGACTCGACAACAAATCCATGTGTTGGTAAATCTATGTTAGATAACGTAAATAATGATAATTATAGTACCAAAACACACATAACTATTGAAAAAAAGTTCCACTATCCATCACCCCGTTCCATCATCAGACCCTTGTCACCAAATATAATCTATGGAAGTCCGCTCGAGTTTGGGCTGATTTGGTTTGTTTTTTGTTTAAAGAATATCCACCTTCTGGCTTGATCATCAGATCTGTTTGGTAACTTTAAAACAAAAAAATATTGGTTGATAAATTTCTGAGATTGTCAGATTGATGCGTCTAAAGTTTTTGGTGGGGATAGAGAGCGGATGCTCTGTCTCTCTCTCGCAAAGCGTGTGTTTGTATAGCATTTGTATGGCGCACGCACGGCTTGACGTCATAGCGTGCTATACTGCGCTCGTCTAGCATGAAATTAAAATACTTATAACTTATTTATTTTTGAACAAATTTTAATTATGTTTTAATTTTGAATGGAATTTTGTTTTTATTTATGATCAGTTTTTTAATTACGTAATGAAAAAAAAAATATTATACTTGCCTATTATAAGAAGCTTAAAATAGACATCCAATATTTATTTACATTGTTACAAGTGAAGCGAAATAACAATGTTAAAAATGTAAAGAAACAATAGGCGATTGACTAACTAAATAAACAATTTTATTGAGTCACATAAAAAACGCTTTCCACGTCTGTTAGCTGCCTTTCAATTGACCATTGAACAGCTAAACCGATTTTTCGGCAAGACCAAGAACCGATATATTTCCATTTGAAAACGATATAAGATTTCCTTTGTGTACCAAAGGAAATCTTGTATCGTTAAGGAATAAAAAAAAAAATTGGCTGTCAATTGTTTTAGTGGTGGTAATTTTGTTATTCATCCTTTGTTTCCTAAAATGCATAACAATAATTTTGGCCTAAACATTATTGCGGACGTATCGAATGCGCTGCGCATAATGCCCACCAAATCAGTCACGCTACCTCACCGAGAAATGTTCATTGTTTGATGCAAAAAATGTGTTTCAGTGGTGCAATGAACCTTCAGTTTCGGTAATGAATACAATGCTTTGTTTGTTCGGTACTGAGCAATTATTTGGAGAACTCTGGTATTCTGTCCACAATCTGCCGGTACTTGTAGTGAATTTGAATGTTAGTCGTTTAGGCTGGAATTAGTGACGCTGACGGCGGTCGCAGTCGTCAGTCACGCATAGCTATATACAGGGTTACACAAAACGTTAGTACTAATCACTCACTCACTCACTCACGTATCACTCCATACATCATTGTATGATTTTTTTATATCATAGGCTAGCGTTTGACTGCCAACTCGCCTCATGTTAAGCGATGATGCGGTCTACGATGGAGCACGCTTGCCTGGAAGAAACCGACGCACTCGTGTATTGAAGACACCCAGATTGTAACTATCGGGGAACAGCCATTCAAGCCAGCGCATTCAAGTCGCAAGAGTTCGCACAATAAAAGTGGAATCAAAGCACTTCGTTCGGGTTTTCGGAATATGAACCTTAAAGTGGTGTCGATTTTTCGTGCCCGCTCTGGCAATCCGATTGAAAAATGGGTAGGAGGGGATTAGATCATGCAGAGCCGATGCACACTTACAAAATGTATACGTAAAAAACAAAATAAAATAAAAAAATTGCTTCCCTGTCGTTTTTTGCTTCTACCACGTTCGTAGTCCTGGGAGGACAGCGAATCATTCATACCACCGCATACTACAAACGCAGTATAGGCGTAAAAAGACAGGAAAGCAATGCATATAAATATATGTACGGAGAGCAATACAATCGTTATCTATCAGTGCTAACATAAATAATACATAGATCAACGGCCGTTTTTAGCTGTGCCTTTTTTGAATAAATATATCGGTAAACAAGCTTGCGGTCCGCCTGATGGTAAACAGAAACCACCGCCTATGGACACCTGCAACACTAGCGGTGTTGACGATGCTTTACCATAAGTAGAGGTAGTTATAGACACCATTTTTAAAACGCTTCATATTGAAGCTCGGTGGGAAGACTTGGGGATGGACATTCCACACCTTGCAGGTCCGCGGAAGAAAGGAGCAGAAAAATAGAATGGTGTGGGTTTTCCAGCTTTGCAAGATGTGGGAGTGCGCTTTTTGACGGAGTCGACATGTGTCGTAGTGGAAGTCCGACGCAGAAATGAGATCAAAAACCTCTTCAGTGCTCTGAAAAACAAGCGATAGAAAAAACAAAGTGAACCCATCTCTTCCTTCGGAATAGTCTGTACCTAAATAGACAAAAAGTTGAAATAATCACCGAATTACAGTGTATGAATATAAACAATTCGGTAACAAGTAAACCTAAATGCATTTATTGACTATTAAATTATGATACATGTAAGAATAATACAGTGTAACGTTACTCGTCATCCGAGTTGGAGTCGCTGTCGCTGTCCGAGGAGCTGGTCGATGAGCCCATCTCTCGGACGGGAGGACTGCCACCGGTTTTGGCTCTGTGGGTGAAAATGTCTAACATGAGTAAACCTAGTCATAGAAAACCGGCTTTCATCATAATCTGCCTTTTAACAGTCCACTGGTGGACTTTTAGCCTACCCCCGAAAGGGTGATTGGGCCATATCCACCACGCTGGCCCAGTGCGGATTGGTGGATTCACATACGCCATTGAATTCCTTCTCCGTACGTATGCAGGTTTCCTCACGATATTTTCCTTTACCGAAAAGCGACTGTATGAAAATCCGTACATAAGCTCCAAAGAGCTCATTGGTACGGGCCCGGGGTTTGAGCCCGCGACCTCACGCTTTCAAGTCTAACGGTCTCCCAAATGGGCTACCACGGCTTTAATAGACTTTAATTGTCGATGTTTTAAATCATGATCCAAGAAAACAAGGACTAGCGCTCCAGGAGTTGTCACCCAATTACGTCATTGTCCAGTTGCCACATTGTTGCAACAAACACAGCGTCTATTCTGTCGTACCACTCACTAAACTAAACCAATCTGACAGGACTAAAATTATCTGCCTCTCTTTTCATTTTAATATGTGAGAGAAGGATGGCAACAATTTTAGAGCTGTCATATTTAGTTTAGTTTAGTTTAGAGTGCATCAGAATCGATGCCAATAGGAAACAAATTTGTTTAAAATCAAATAAATAAAATACAAAAAGCATTTCAATTGTCATATTTTGGTTTGTCCGCTAAATCAAAGAGATTCAAGTTAAGCACGAATTCAATATATTGGGCAAACTATATAAAACAAAACCACATTGATTTATGGGATGATGATGAAGTAAACAAAATTATGTATTTACTAATTTTGAAGTCGGTTTTTTAAATATATAATTATTATATTACTCACAAATGGTACGCCTCGGTGACGGCCAACGCAGCAGGATGTAATGAGGAGGCGATGCTCGCAGGGTCCTTGTCGAGAACCGCCTGCACTTCTTCTGCCGGTCGGTTGAGCATCACACCCAGCACTTGTCTGCTGGCGGCGACTGCTTCTTCGAACCCACACTCGGCCAGGTATGCCACGGCCGCCTGGCGATCATTTATTAAAACATAATTATTATAATATTTTATCTTAATAAAAGATAATATGCTCCTGTCCTTTTTTCATCATTTCGCATCACCTAAACAGAATCCCTTAAAACAGGAAGCCGTAATGTTCCCTGTTCGGGACGCCCGCAACTTATTCGTTTTATAGCCGTTGTTCCGTCTACTCTATATTTACTTCTTAGACTCTTTTTGAAACGGCGTACGACATTGATCCGCTTACCACAGTGATGCCTTGTTTTCTCACAGTGACCACTTTTTGTAGCCTGGTGGAAAACGTCTGTTACCTCTTCATTCTTTAGCCATTGTATCGCCAACTCGACGCTTATTTCCAATCTTTTTGCTAAAGTATACGGTGTAATTTAGCTTACCGCAGTGATGCCGTGTTTTCCCTCAGTCACCACTTTTTGCAGCCTGGTGGAAAACGTCTGTTACCACTTTATTCTATAGCCATTGTATGTCCAACTCTACGCTTATTTCCAATATTATTGCTAAAGCATACAGTATAATTTAGCTTACCGCAGCGATGCCTTGTTTTCCCACAGTGGCCGCCTTTTGAGCTGCGTCTGCTAAAGCTTGAGGCTTGGTCGGCACGCCGGCTGCCTCTTCGTTCTTTAGCTTTTGTATCGCCAGATCTACGCTTTCCCAAACGGGATCCAGTTTGTCTTTACTGTCTGAACATATCTCGATTATGTTCGATATTGAGACTGCGGAGAGCCTGGAAAAAAGAAGGCAAAAGCTCATTGTAAGCAAAAATTAATACACAATTCCCAGGGCAGAACCAGAATTAACATTTTAATTATCAAGGCAAGTAAGGAAGTGCCTAGAACCTGAAAAGGGAATAAGGCAAAATTACTCATTGTAAGCACAAATGAATACACAAATCCCAGGACAAAATCAGATTTAACATTTGAATTATTAAGGCAAGTTCAGGAAGTGCCTACAGCCTGAAAAGGGTATAAGGCAGAAGACTCATTGTAAGCATAAATTTATACACAATTCCTAGGCCAGAATCAGATTCAACATTTTAATTATAAGGCAAGTAAGGAAGTGCCTAGAGCCTGGAAAGGGAGGGATAAGGCAAATTAGGCAAAAGACTCATTGTAAGCACAAATGAATACACAAATTCCAAGATAGAACCAGATTTAACATTTGAATTATCAAGGTAAGTTTTGGTAACTAACTTTTTTAGGTTGGTGCTGCTCTATAGATTTAACCCTGGGAGTTTTGGCGCCAACATGATAAAACTTGTCGCCACAATGTATTTTTTTTTACCTTGTGTTATTTCGAGTGTTTATGTGTAATAATGGTGGATTAATGTTTATTAAGTGTTCGTGAACGTGCTCGAGTGACGGCAAGTGATAAAATAAGGTGAAACATGTAATTTCGTGATTCAAAAATTCAAATTCAAAATTATTTATTCAAGAAATGTATATTATTAATTGTTACTGGCTCTAACTGCCAAACTGGGTGTTGGGAACCCGTGTCTTGGTAGTTAGTTCCTTCCATTAGTCATATGCTGAGGTCGTGTACATTCATTGTTTGTTTCCATAACTCCATCACTTTACTAGGGCATGACTTGGACTTGACGGCGAATTATAATCAGTTAGTTAACTTACTTTTGCGTAACAGGCGATCTAAGGTCTTTGGTTTCCTCTTCTGCTTCTGTCGCTTCACCGAATTTCATGATATCCGATGCAGCCGTGCGCATTTTCGCTTGGATTTCAGGCTCTATAAGTAAAAAGAAAATGTTGTATGGTTGAAACAAGCAGAGAACATGCCCAATATCTAATATATTTATAGTGCACCACGGTTTTATCTGGTGACGATTTTTTAATGTATATTCATATCGTGCATTCTATATATCGCACGCGCATTTCAACATTTTTGAAAATATAAAATGACTAGCTGTTGCCCGCGACTTCGTACGCGTAGACTTTCATATAAACTTTCAACCCCATTCTGTCATCCTTAATTCGGTTCTTTTGTAAAATCCCCATAAGGAATCTACCTGCCAAACAGCTTCGTGGGTCAAGTAGTTTTCGAGATTTCGTGATTAATGAGTGAATGAGTAGATGAATTTCGCTTTTATATATATATATATATATATAGATTAAATAGCCTGTATGTGAAATCTAAGCAGAAAAAAATAAAGAAAATAACATTACATTCTTGTGTTAAGATGAAACTGATAATGTAGGATCAGTTTTATTTTCAGTTCCACCTTGCTTGATTATGCATGATCTGATCAGTTTAGTTTTTTTTTTTTTTTTTTTTATATAGAATAAGTGCAAACAAGCAACGGGCCACCTGATGGTAAGTGGTCACCGCCGCCTATAGACACCTACAATACCCGGGGCATTGTCAGTGCGTTGCCTACCTTTGAGGACTCTATTCACCCTTCGTTTGAAGCAGTCCAAATTATATTTCGGAGGAAAAACCAAAGGTGGTAAGCCATTCCACAACTTATAAGTGTGATTGGTGGCCTTTAACGGCTATGTTATCATGACACGTACCTTGTAACTGATAGCAGTTGCACATGGCATCCAAGAGCTTCTCAATCAGTCTGTTTTTCTTCGCGTGTCCGAATATGACGAGCTGTGACCACGCCTGTGCTAGCCGGTCGCCCGACCCGTTTAGCTCTAATACTTTGATAATCTGTAGAAAAAAGTTAACTGAATCAGGGGGTCTAGACAAGAGCCACACACTGTTAGCGTTCACGCCTGCGGAAAGATGAAATTGTATGAAAATGACATTGACAATGACATTAGCATGAGATAAATTATCTGATGCTAATTTCATTTTCATACAATTTCATCTTACCGCAGGCGTGAACGCTAAGTGTGTGGCTCATGTCTAGACCTCCAGGCGTTACTTAGCGGAAGGAAATATTAAAATTAAATTAAAAAATAATCCGACCAAGTGCGAGTCGGGCTCGCGCACTGAGGATTCCGTACCACCACATAACTTGTTAACTACTAAAGTACAAAAAAGTATTGTAAAAAGACAACAATTCATTAGCGCCCAGGCGGTCACCCATCCAAATACCGACCCCACCCGACGTTGCTTAACTTCGGTGATCGTTCGAGAACCGGTGGTGAACAGAAATTTGTCACCGACTCGCACTTGGCCATTATTTATTATTATACTTTAGAGCGTGTACTATAATCATACCAAGTTTGACGCTTGTACGTATTATCGTTTTTACATTAGACCTAATACAAAAATACGTATGCTGTATGCTGCTGCCATTCATTTAAAATTTTTGACTTTTTTATTATTTATTAGTAATCCGTCGTAATATTACATATTCTGTGAAGTTTTCACAGAATATGTAATTTGCTATCTATCACGGTTCGAAAGATACAGCCGTTTAAAGGTAGGACGGACCTGGACATACAGACAGACAATGTAGCCTTAGTAATAGGGTTCCGTTTTTACCCTTTGGGTACGGAACCCTAAAAAGCGTCTCCTTTACCTTTTTTTATTGGACCTTGAATTACACTAGAGATTCGTCAAAGATTAATTTTAAACTAGTGAGTGTAATGCAGTGGTTACGGTGAAGGTGTGGCCCGTGTAGTGCGCCGTGACCTTTGAAATACTCTCTAGTAGAGACGAGATAGGAGATATAACCAACCTCTTCCATGACTGAGGGTTCCGGTACGTACACATTTGGTATTAATGTGTCTAATAACTCCGTTGTTCTCTCGAAAGGAGCATGCCTGTAATATAGTACAAAAAATTTCAAAAATGGCTATGGCAATTGTTTACAAACATATTAAAAAACTATCAATAGGCTGGCTTATTGGATGCTTTTATCTTACAGGTTACAAAAGTAACGACTCTTATAGACTCTTATTATGCTAATCGTTTTGTATTTGTATGACAGCTCATACAAAGTTGACGACATAACTTTGTAAAGCGTGTAGCAAATTATAACCCATAAAAATAAATACGTTTGATCTAGCATTACCTCTTTACAAAGCTACGTCAACTTGAAAGCCAATTTGACAGACTTAAATTGCTTAAGGTATAACCTACAAATGTTATATTTATTGTCTCCAAACATGTGTTTATGTTGTTTTGACGTTAAAAAGTGTACAGTGTGTACCCACAGAAGAGAGAATTAAATAGAACGGAAATGAGAAGGAAAATCTGTCGCCAGGCATTTTGATAGGACCTTGATTGAACATTCTTATTTAGATCAACGCGTCGAACTCCGCATCCAAAGAACTTGGACCTTACTTTTTGGGTTAGGTCTCAAAGTTTTTTGTCCGCATCACAGTTGCTAACTGATTTTGAATGACTGACGTTTCGTTTATGTGGGTGCAACTGGCTACAACAAATTTCTTACAAAAATGCCTTCTATTCTAATTTAACGGCCTCTTATACCAAATTCGACGGTTTTAAATCAATTTTATTAAGTTAAATTACAATATTTGAGCTGGAAAGAAATACGTGTCACAGATACATCTGTGTTTGAGTTTATGCTTTGGTTCAAAACACGATAGAATAAACTTACCTTGATAAAAAAAAAATTATCTGAAACAAAGTCGATTTAGTTTATTTTTTTCGTTTTATGCTCTAATGAAAGCTCGGAACAACCTGGTAATTGCATGTACTGAAAGGCAATCCTATTAAAAAAAAATTGGTTTGGACTATTTTTTGATAGTGAATAGTTTAGTTTTTTAGTGAAATGAAAAACGCGTAAAAAGGTCGCGAGAATTTGTGAGCGCGGCGCTCAGTACCGCGCCAGGCGTCATCGAGATCGGACCTATGTTCTTTTTTGTCGTTGTACTCCTCCCGCGGGCCTCCTGACTCTTGCGTGGCAAAATAGATCGTCGCTCTAACTTGGCGGGGGCTGAGGGAGTGTTTGGTTGCCTACGCGACTCAGATAACCGGCCGTTAAACAAAAAAAATAAAATCTTCTATGGGTTTGTTCTGTGGTTCTGTGGCCATTTGAGAAAATAAATGATTTGATTTGTCACCGGTCGTCAACTTTACCTGCAAGCGACTGTAATCAAATGCCGGTAGTAAATGCTCTCTTTGTACGCATCACCAGCCAGTTTGTAGTTGTCGTCCTTCATTAACAACGTGTGAACGCGCTCCGCCATGTTGATATCCTGAAAAAAGCAATTAAAGTGTGTAGTTGTGGCGTTTGTCATCAACCAGCTATAAGCTATGACCATACAATTAGTTTTTTTTCCACTTGATTGTATTATTTACCTACACTTAATAATTTTCCAGTGAGTCGCTGGCATCCAGTGGATGCAAAAGACAGGCTGTCGTTCAGTGTGGAGGTTAAAGGGGGAGGCCTATGTTCAGCAGTGGACGTCTTCTGGCTGATGATAATGATGATGAATAATTTTCCAGATTGTCCAGTTAGGTTAGGTAGGTCCAAATTAGTCAAAGAGGTCGCCCGTAGAATCCAACTAGGATGGGCAGCGTTCGGAAAATTACGTGATATCTTCTCGTCAAAAATACCACAGTGTCTAAAGACTTTAGTGGGTTGTGTTGCCAGTGATGACATAAATGTTACTGAGACGGTGGACTACGTCTCAGTAACATTAATGTCATCATTTGGAAATTCTGGCCTTTTGGAAAAACTCAGTCACATAGCGGGCAATGGAGAGAGCTATGCTCGGAGTTTCTTTCGCTACGAGGATATTCGCCAAAGAACCAGAGTCACCGACAAAGCAATTTGCAAGTTGAAGTAGCAATGGGTAAGCCACATCGCTCGAAGAACAGATAACGATGGGGAAGAAAAGTTCTTTAGTGGAGACCAAAAACTGGAAGACGGAGCGTAGGTAGGCCTCCCACAAGATGGACCGATGACATTGTGAGAGTCGCGGGCATCCAGTGGATGCAGAAGGCAGGCTGTAGTTCAGCGTGGAGTTCTAAGGGAAAGGCCTATGTTCTGCAGTAGACGTCTTCTGGCTGATGATGAGGAGCGAGTACTTGTTATGCCAAAAAACATTTACTGTTCCTGTAGGATACTATAATCCCTTAGCCTCCCTATGTTCAGCAGTGGATTATTATTCTAATTCCCTCCTCCTCATTATTCTATTGGACTGCCAGAGTGGGTGAAAAATCGACACCGCTTTATAGTTGATATTCCGAAAACCCGTACTCCATTAAAGCCTCTGGTAAAGTCTTACCGACGTTACTGGGGTATGACATGGACTTATTTGGATTATTTTTAGACCATCAAAGATCTATGGGTAATTGGGTAATCTAACTGTTTTTTACTTTATTTCATGGGCTAAGTAGTTTGTGTTAGTTAGCTTGGGGTGTAAATAATGTTAGTAACTGGACGTACCTGTAAATGGTCGCTACAAATCCCCATAGCCGTAATGAAAAAGTTTGTGTCTGCAGCTTCCTTTGGGATCAGGTTCTCTCTACTCTCTAGATCAGTAAGGATAGAACTCAGTATGTCAATACGGGGACCCCCTGCAAATACAAAATATAGGTATTTTTTTTAACGAAACGTAAATTTCGGTTGTAACAGGTAGGTACTAATAAATAATTATTGATGAAGTAAAATAATTTTCAATGTAATTTGAACCGCGGCATATCATTTATGTCATATCATTTGAATCCTTAATCACGATGCAAACAGCAAAACTTTAAAAAAAATTTGGTGTATTTGTTTGATTTGCTTTGATATAGGCTGTACTTTTTTTCCCGCCACTATTACTGAATTAACACTTTTCCTAAATAAGACTACACCTCAATCTCGCCCGACAGCAGATTAGGGCATCTGTACCAAACAAAAAAAAAAAAAACCTTTTTTAAAATTATCAAACGTTTTAAATTTTTTGGAAAGTAGGTCATACAAATGCAATTTTAAAGTTCGACTGAGTAAAATCGGTCGAAGGGTTACGTAGATAATATGGTTGCGAGATCAGTTTGGAGCGAACAATTACTTTTTTTATAGTTTTATAGATCACCAGCGGTCCGCCCCAGCTTCGCACGGGTATAGATTATAGCCTATGTCACCCGGGGATAGTGTAGCTTCCTAACAGTGAAAGACTTTTTTAAATCGGTCCAGTACTTCTTGAACCAATTCGTTACAAACATACTTACATACAAATCTTTCCTCTTTATAATATTAGTATAGATTGAAGGTACGGTTTATGGCACCAGGTTTTGGTAGGTTCAGCTTGTACCTTTTCCAATACTCACTCTCTTTACAAAACAGGCATAGCAGGTAGTAATAAGCCGCCAGTCCTGGCTGGATACCAAGCCGCTTGAACTCTGCCAAAACACTCAGCGCGAGGTCTTGTAGTGGCTTCCCGCCACCCCACGCCGAAACTGAACGGAGGCAAGCGTTGAGCGTCTCTTCGTTTGGGAAAAGACCCTGGAACATTTTAGTAAAAGTGGGAGCTATAAAGTTTTCTTGACAGCAGCTTCGAGTTGGCGGTCAAACGCAAGCCAATTATTAAATAATGAAAAAAAAAAAGGCCCAAAATCGACTCGAGACATTTTCGTTGCGACAGCGTGGTAACAACACAATCGGCGATTGTGCCGCAACGAAGACGCCGTCGTATTGCTTTCTTTCAAGAACAAGGCGAGATGAATTTTTCGATACCGGGTACCAGGATAGCAGAAACGATGGAGAGATATTTCACTCTAGTTTCACTAAGAGTGTGATCACGAGTCGCGAGGGAGAAAACTTCTTCATGGTCTATGAATTCCTGATACATACTTGGATTTGGAGAAAAAACAAATTCTAGATTTTCATAAATGTTGATTATTTTTTTATTAGTTTCCAAGTTTAATGCAGTGGGTTCAGGGGTAAATGCGAATTACCCATGCACCCACTAGTGGGTGTAGCCATTGTGTGGATGGGTCGTTACTCGAGATCACCTTGGCTTATGCAACCACACAGTACACTCCAATACACCTCAAGTGGAAAATCAGTGCAGGACTAATAGTCCCCATCTCAAATAAGAATAAGATTGCATCTATACAGCTAATGAATATAAATAATATTCGGGACATTTTTGCACACACGGTCATCTGACCCCAAACTAAGCAAAGCTTGTGATATGGCTGCCAGAGACTGATATACATATATATATATAGTTTTAAATACATACTTAAATAGATATTAACAACCAGATATAGAAAAAACACAAATGTTCATCACATAAATGTTTGGAATGGTGGGAATCGAACCCACGCCCCCAAGCTCAGAAGGTAGATTCACTACCAACTGGACCAATGGGCTATAACGGCTATTACCTGTTCATTCATATCATTGAGCAGGTGCTTAAGAGCTTCAGTGCGTAGCACCGTGCCTTCCTTCAAGAAACCAACGCAGCCGAGCAGCGAGTTGTACACACCAGTGGACAACGGGATACCTTGCTCTTTAGCCTCTTGTGCTAACTGATGAGCTCTCTCAGCCTAGAACAAACAAAAGGCCGACAACAACAGTTATCAGTGTCTTAAAAGGTCAGCAACTTATTCGTGATGCCTCTAATGGTACAGATATAAACAGGGTTACGCATTTAGACTATACTAAGCCGAGCGGAGGTCATTGTACTCAGCATTATGAACAACTTTTACGATTGGACCAACCCTGAAAACGCGATAAAAATCTGCTGTTCCATAGAAAACGGTCATTGACACTCGACAAAATGTATGGGAATATTTTTTTCGCGATTTCATAGTTCGTCCAATGGTAAAAATTGTTCATAATGATAATCTCTTTTCGGCTTAGTACAGTCTATATGCGTAACCCTGTATATTTCAATTGACATAGGACAATGGGCTTTTGAACGGCCCTATGGTCGTTTGTCCCATGTCGAGGTCCCAAGCGATGTGAACTTTTTAAGTATGTTTATGGTATGTAAACTAAATGTTTTTTTGGCGTAACGCATCATGGGGCCTGGCCTACATCATTGTTTCTTATTGCACTAGCTAGGAGTTGTTATTTTTATTGGATAAGCTTGTGGTTGTCCAAATCAAGCAAAGACGCGGACT
Organism: Agriopis aurantiaria; assembly: GCA_914767915.1. Classification (NCBI taxonomy): domain Eukaryota; kingdom Metazoa; phylum Arthropoda; class Insecta; order Lepidoptera; family Geometridae; genus Agriopis; species Agriopis aurantiaria. Next base: position 6,282,483 of record OU611987.1, read on the forward strand.
AGGATGAAGGTTGTCTAGAAAGAACCTGTTTCTTACTCTCGATTTGAAGATACTTACAACTTTTTTTAACTTTGTACTTTTTGGGAACAGACTGGCAGAAAAATTTAAGTCAATGATATTTTCGAAATTGTGCACGCAACATACCTGATAGTATTTTGCCATACCGTGTATGATTGCACAGTATGCTTCAGGAGTCTTAGGCTCCATTGAAGTGAAGATTTTGTCAGCTAAGCCTCCCAATCTGAAAAGAAAATATTTTACGCAGAGATTATGAAAAGGACATCAATCATACAAGTATCGTATTTTTCCCCTGGGATTTTGTTATTATATTTCAGGATAGTTTCTTATATTCGTTCTCATGATGACACTATTCTCTCGCCAAATAATCTATACTAATATTATAAAGAGGAAAGATTTGATTGTTTGTTTGTTTGCATTGAATAGGCTCCGAAACTACTGAACCGATTTGAAAAATTCTTTCACTGTTGGGAAGCTACACTATCCCCGGTTAACATAGGCTATATTTTTTTATATTTTTTAAATAGGGATCCAAAAACTCCAATAAAGAAACCCAAGGTGTAAAAAATAAGATTTACAATTTTGACTTTGCGTGTTTGACAGTTCTAAGACAGGACAACGTCTATCAGGTCTGCTAGTATATCATAAAGAACAGTTCAGCTGTTAAATTAGAAAGGGGAATCTACGGTGACATATTTGATGTACTATTTGCACAGATATACACAACCAGATCGGCAATATATTTTAGTGAAAGAGACAACTTGATATGGCTCAGCACAAGTACGAAAAGGACATAAATAGATTTTGTTGTCCTTATCGGCGTGACCTGTTTTTGGTACCTCAAGTGTCAAAATCTGTAATAATCAGTGACAAACAAAACGGGTCTGAATTATATTTATTGCCTTTTTTTGGTGATTTAATGTGATAAATGCGTGTTTCCTCTGAGAAATAATTGTAAAAGATATTTTACAATGGTTGGTTGTAGCATTTTGGGCTGCAAGAAGCGCAGTGAGCGAAAATACGATGATGAGCGAGAGGCACTGAGCTAGCCACGCTCATTGAAAATCTATAGGTAGTAGATCTGTGACTATTTGTTATTCTTATCAATAAACTTTTTAAAAAAAGTTGTTCTATATAGGCACCTCTTTTCATTTCCAATAGTAAAAAAAAATTGGTAAGTTTAGAGCTCTGTCTTTAGTTAAGCTTAGAATGTAGTACAACAGAATAGAAGACACGAGTAACTTTTGAATTTGATGAATACAAGAAACTTGTACCTCATCTGGAATGAACACGATAAATATAATTTCAGTATGACGAACATGGAGCCCTCTGTCGCTTTCTTTCAGACAATCACAATCACTGTCTTTAAGATATGACGTTGCTTGACGACATATTCGGCCAAACTGTATTGGCCACGCCTGCCGGAAAGGGAATGAAAACTCCCGAGAGATTAGCAACTTTGGACCGATTTTCTCTTTGATATTTCTGTATACTATTTTGATCTTTAACGCTATTAAAATATAGTTGATGTATGTTTAGATAGCTCGTTGGTCCAGTGGTTGGCTGCCTTCTGAGCTTAGGGGCGTGGGTTCGATTCCCATCTAGGACAAACATTTGTGTGATGAACATTTGTGTTTGTTCTATATCTGGGTGTTAATATCTATTTAAGTATGTATTTAAAAATATATATGTATGTATATCAGTCTCTGGCAGCCATATCACAAGCTTTGCTTAGTTTGGGGTCAGATGACCGTGTGTGCAAAAATGTCCCGAATATTTATTTATTATTTATAGTTCAATTTAAACGTTTTTATTTTCAGGTTCATAATTCTATCGGGAATAAAATCCACAGGTATTCGGCCATATCCATTAGGCCTTGTTTATAGAGATAAGGATGAGACGAGGGCACTGACGCAGGCAAAGGCAAAAACTTCTGGATGAAGTCTCAGTCACACTTGTATTGTTACCGTTATTCTTCCTAAAAAAATATTTCACCCGAACGTTCACTTTGACATTGACATAAAAGTGACACATCTTTGTTGAGAATTGGTAATTTTGACCATAGTTCCATGCAAACATGATGGAGTGCTACTATTATGAACTACTAATCATACTACTATCAACAATAGAATAAGCAACCTTTTTATAGTGAAAACTTCTTTAGGCACAGTTGGGCACTTTTTGGGACGCGGGAAAAGCAGTGAACTCGCGTGACCGTCACGCTCAGATACTCGTTCGGGTAAAGTCAGCTCTAGTCAACTAAGGGAGCGAGAGAAACACAGTCAACCTTGATAAAGTTTTCACTTCTGTTGCGAGGTCTTAAGCACATGCTTTTTTTTTTTGAGAATTAGCAACCTACCGCCAAGTGGTTGCATGCCGTTCTCTGGTCGATGCAGCGAACCATCTCTCCTCAAGCCATTCCATGGAATCAGGTTCCTTCTCATTGTAGAAGCTCAACAGCTGTAAGAACTGCAGCTTCAACTCATCATTCACGCCTTCTACACCACCAAGCAGCTGGAACACTTTGATGGAGTCTTCTATTAGGGCGTTCTGAATGGTGTATTCGAGATCTTCTTCGGTAACCTGTAAGAAAATATTTTTAGTATGAAACAACAAGGTCAGAGTTGGGTAGCATAATTAGATAGTAACCTTATAGTCTGATCGCTATTGGATGATCGCTGACAGCTGTCGTTTTTTTTTATAATAGCAAAGATTATATACATAATAGTAGACAACCAAGAGATGGATCACCTGATGAGAAGTGGTCACCGCCGAGCCTATGGACACCTACAATAGTCGAAGCATTGGTGGTGTGTTGCATACCTTTCAGAACTCTATTTACCTTTTAATTTTTGGTGTATTGGCTGCAACTTATTACTTTACATCAGAAAAAACGAACAAGGCAAATGCAATTAGACTTTTTACTCACTTTTGGCTAAACAGCAACTGACAGCGCAATCATTCAGTAGCGTACGGACTATAGTTGAAGTCTGGTTCACTAGACAAAAGGAGGGCATTACAAAGTCGCTAGCTGCGCCATATGACTTTACCTGAGATTTTCTGTTTACCTGTATAATTTTTTATGTTTATGTCCTTTCCCCAACCAAAATGTAAACTATTATGGTGTGAAATTTCCCTATAGTAAGTTTGAATTAAGCAAGTGGCTTGCACTGATGTGAGAGTTTTAATTTAATCTAATTTCATTATGATTGGTGTAGTCAGGAAAAGGTAAAAAACGGATAGGGTATTTCTGAATTTGTGATAATATTAGTTATATTTTTTTATTGCGTATTTGTCCGCCTTTGGTCAGAGCATGCAAACTTTGAAGATACCAATTCACTTGGACGTTGAAAAAGAGCTCGATAATATATCTCAGAAAGCAAGAAAGCTCGCAAACTGTTCCATTTCTTGGTTACATGGGTATGTATGGTATGAATCCAAGGAAAATCTACAATACAATACAATAACTCAATGTGTAGTGTATTCATTTATTTAAATGCTGTGTAAAAGCATTATGCATGTTCTATTGCTATTTTGAAACAAGACAGTATAGCATACCTTGGTTTCATCAGTATAAATAGGCTTAGGATTGTAAGCCTCAATCTTAGGATCGGCATTAATATAAGGTGTGGTCTTCTTGCCAGGCGGGTCCCATTCTCTAGTAGTGAACAAGTCTGCGTGTTCGTCTCTTATCCAAGCTGCAGCCTTTCTACCAGCCTCGGCAGAGAGAGCGTAAGCTCGCTTGCGGTAGTTGGACAGTGGTATAAGATATGGATCATCATGGTACCTAAAATTAGATAGTATCAACATACATTCAAATCCAGTTACAACAAAATCGCTAATATTTCCCAAATGTAACAAAATAAAGGCACAAAGTTTTGTTTTCTTAACAAAGTTAATTAAAAAATAAATAAAATAGTGCAGTGTTTATTTTTTTTCAGATTTAATTAATTTTTACAACACATTTGCTCAAAAAGTGCACTTACGAAGCCTGAATACATCTTTCGAAAGTTAAACATTACGGATCATACAACGGAGCGTGCTGTAATGAATTTGTCCGCACGCTCCGTTGTATAGCACCGTGCGTGTACTTTACAGTATTTTTTTAATTTCCATTTTTTGTTTTTTTCTCGCAAATGTGTTGTAAAACGTTGTATGGCACACGTGCGGATTGGTTATTACAAACTCGTGACTATGGTAAGCCCTCGACTTCGTCTCGGGCTTACATTCGTCTACTCGTTTGTAATAACCAACTTTCCGCACTTGTATCGTAAATAACTATTGTTTCAGGTTAGGCTAAATTAGCATCAATGACAAAATTCCGTAAAGTGATAATTCCTTATTGTACTTAATATGACGTTGGAGCAGAAATGAACTGGAGATTCATCAAAGGAACAGTTTAAAAAACATTTCACGGGAAGTGGGTGACATTCAATTAACTGGATTCATATCCTAATTTTCCATCCTTAGAAATGGAATATTTTCTTCAATAATAAATGGGACTACAGTCGCGGTAAGAAAGAAATGCATTTCATTTAATAAAAAACTATAAAAAGTCTGCCCCTGACTTCTACTTTCGTGTTTAAATCTTCCTTTACAATGTTAGTAGGCCCTGGAAGTGTTTTGTATAAAAAGACACGGTGGTAAAAAGCCGTGATTGCCCATTTGGGAGACCGCTAGACTTGAAAGCGTGAGGTCGCGGGTTCATACCACTGGCTTTTTGGTGAAGGAAAACATCGTGAGGTAACCTGCATACGTACAGAGAAGGAATTCAATGGCGTTTGTGAATCCATCAACCCGCACTGGGCCAGCGTGGTGGATAAGGCCCAATCACCCTTTCGGGGGTAGGCTAAAAGTCCAGCAGTGGACTGTTAAAAGGCTGATTATGATGATGATGATACAACAAGTTGATCATTCAGCCAAGGCGTCTTGACTATTATACGTTGCAAGATGCAGTGGGATTTGGAGGCTTGCAATAGCCCGGAGACTCTTCGCACCTCAGTTATAACACTTACAAAAGAATATTGCAGTCTTACTTGTAGTGCGCAGCGGTAGGGTCTGGTCCTACAGTTGCTGCTAGGGCTTGCAAGATGTCAGTGGGGCCTCTCAGAATCCTCGGTGGCGGCGATATACCGTCACTTGAGGCACTTGTCTGCGGCAGTTTCTGGCCTTCCAAAGTGGCCAGCTTCCTACAAAGACATTGGAGTCTTTGCCATTGTCTGTGTATAGAAGGAAATGTTAAATAGTTCAGTCGTTGTAAATATAACCTATAGAATGTGAATACAGCAATTACCTTAGTATTACAATATTTGAATACATTTTAAATGCTTAGCGCACTGCAATCACACTGTTTTTTTAATAACTTGCTTTAATTAAGAGATTTTATGTGAAAATTTCCGAATTTAATGTATTCATAAATTGTTTTGCTACTTCTAACCTCACTCCATTTTTTTTGTTTTGAAGTTTTGCTGGTATCATCATTATGTCTATGTCACTAGAACCATAAATGTCAACATCAACCAGTTTTTTCCCACCTATTACTAAGCAAGCTAAAGCTGTTAAAGCCATACCGCCTAGTCTTGTATCCTTTAGATATAAGTTTTTGTAAAGGTGTCGAATAAAATTTATTTTCTTTCTTTCTTTCTTTCTTCCTTCCGTATTTTTACTGTCTAAAATGCGTGGTCTGTGTATGCGCCAGTAGCCCTAGTGAAGTAGTGGAGATTTTACTAGAGGCTCTCATTGGGTCTCTCTCTCTCATCCCTCTGTCAAGTGTGAAGTTTGGGTTGAGAAATATTTGAGTAGCTAGAACGTATATATATAGTAGTCTTTGGCTAGAACTGTGAGCTAGAATTACGCTACACCTGTGGCTACACCCATCATACAAAGACTACTATATCATACACCTATAGATTCCGCGGAAATGGTGTAGGTACTAAGCTGAGAGGGGTTCATTACGCTCAATGAACAACTTTTACAATGGGACAAGTCCAGAAATCACGAAAAATAAACAGCTGTTCCCATTGATGTACTAAGTACGATAATAAAATTATTTTATATATTTTGTCGAGAAGTCCGCGTTTGACCACCAACTCGCCTCTTGGTAAACGAAGATGTGGTCGAAGATGAAGCACGCAGACTTAGAAAATACCTATTCACTTTGCTATTAGGTAGGTACACTATATTTCACTTTACTAGCTGTTTTTTTTGCGATTTCAGAGTTGCTCCCATATTAAAAGTTGTTCATATTGATGGGTATACCTACTATGGACCCCTTTCGGCTTAGTACATTTTTATCTATGCTACAACCCTTTCCACGTAGCCTAGCATAGGAGAGCGTTACCTACTATAGGTAGTAGGTACCTACCAAGTTACCTACCACCGGTAGACCTTTCAGACGTAATACTTCAGTCGCTGACCTATAGGTACTTAGAAGATACTATTTATTGATGACTTCAATTTAAGATTAAGATGCACGCGCACTTCCTTCCTCTGAATTTTAGGACTGAAATACTAAAAACGAGGTCAAGCAAATATGCTAGATCGTCCATATCTGCGATTAGGTATATAGCATCAATTTGACCATAACAATAAAATTGATAGCTCCTCACAGATATCGTTCTATTAGTCCTAGGTATATAAGCGTATGAAATAGTTTGCTGTTCACGAGTATTCAGGAAACAGAAATGGAGGTTACTACACACAAGATAGTTTTCGCATTGCTTTTGGTGAGTATAATCTATATTCCTACATGTTAAATGAAGAACTTGATGGTAAGCGCTATGCCGTTAACATAAGGTGCAGTGTCACCCAGAATTTTTAATTTCAAAATCCTGTGCTTTATCATCACGCCGGGATACCGGTATCGGTGGATACAACTCGCCGGGATCCGTGGCGATACCGGGATCCGTTGATATAAACTCCGTATCACGCGTCTTCGCGTTCATCGCGTTTTAGTTTTGTTTTTAACTCCAACCACAAAAAGAGGGCTGTTATAAGTTTAACGTGTATCTGTGTGTCTATGTATCTGTATGTCTGTCTGTGGCATAGTAAGTAGCTCTCAAACGGCTGAACCGATTTTGATTTAGTTTTTTTTGTTTGAAAGTTGACTTGATCGAGAGTATTGAAAATATTTTCAGCCGTTTGAAGATTATTAACACATTTCTCGTCATTTTGTTCTTGTGAATAAGTTTCCTTGTTCCCTAAAATTTCACTGGAACGGTCCCCATTTTTTTTTCTTACCGAATCTCTTCCACTTTTTTCTTCTTTAATCCCCGGTTTCCTTCAATCCGGAATACAGCAATGTTTGGCGGGTTGGCAAAACAGCCGTCAGCTGATATGATATATTAATATAATATACCTACATATGCGTCACCCTTAAATATTAGATACCTATAAGATTATATTATAATACGAGATCGAATCCGAAATGAGGAGATCCGTAGACGAACGAAAGTCACCGACATAGCCCATTATTTATTATTATTGATTAGCAAGTTGAAATGGCAGTGGGCAGAGCACATATCACGCAGAACAGATGGCCGATGGGGCCGAAAGGTTCTGGAATGGAGACCACGGACCGGTAAGCGCAGCGTAGGATGTCCATACAAGATGGACAGACGACCTAAAAGAGACCGCAGGGAAACGCTGGCCGCTTCCAACCGGCCCTTTTGGAGATCGATGGGGGAGGTCTATGTCCAGCAGTGGAGGTCTTATGGCTGAAATGATGATGATGATTATAATTATACTATATTATTACCTACCTACTTGACATTTTATAAGTATTTCATACCTAATAAGGAATCAAACTAAAATCACTCAAGCTTTCCAATTAAGATGAGGGTTTCTAGTACTTACATGTAGCGTATAAACCAAGTACCTACATATAAACTTTTTAGATAGCCCGTTGGTCCAGTTGGTAGTGAACTTACCTTCTGCGCTTGGGGGCGTGGGTTCTATTCCCACCTAGGACAAACATTCATATGATGTAGGTACATTTGTGTTTGTATCTGGGTGTTAATAATATCTATTTAAGTATGTATTTAGAAATATATACCATATGTATGTATATCAGTCTCTGCAAGCCATATCACAAGCTTCTTAGTTTGGAGTCAGATGAAAGTGTGTGCAAAAATGTGCCGAATGTTTAAAAAACTTAGTAACCCAATACCTATTGCCTACCTTTATACTTTCCTGGAGAGACTCTTCAAGAGAAGCCTATCAAGTACCTACTGAGGTACCTATATAATACTTGACTTAACAGATTAAGTTGATACTATAATTAATCATCATCATAAGCCATAATAATAATTTTGGTAGGTAGGAAAATTTGTTTGAAACAACTATAAACTGTAATATTGCACACTTGGAGCGTAAGCGATTGTAGGATAGAGTTTTCGATCAATCTTTCCATCTAACGGAACCCTCAGAGCGCGAGTCTTACTCGTACTTGTCCGGTTTTTTTGAATTTGTGACTTATACTTTCTTCCCTACAGGTGCTATGCATCGCCTGGCAGGTCCACACCCAAGTGAACTGCACGGCGCAAGGCGCGGGCCGCTTCCCCAATACCGCAGACGTCACCTGTCAGAACTATACTCTCTGCGTGTACGTCTCTTCGAACGCCACTTACCTCTCGTATAACTACGTCTGCCCTACTACGTCCCTGTTCAACCCTAACCTGGCACAGTGTACTACTAACTACACATGTGCTACTACAGGATAGTCAGAACTTAGTTATTATTACTTGTGTATCTAGGTATTTTTATAATATAACTAGCTGACCTGACAGACGTTGTCCTGTCTTAAAAGTGTGAAATTTTCCAATTTTCTTAATTTTTCTTTCCGTAAGAAGTAAGAACCTACAAAGTATTAAAAAACCTTAACTTAAATGAAATCGGAAAAGTCGTTCTCAAGTTATGGCCAAGGCGTGACCAAGGAAAATAGCAAAGCTAATATTGTCTTTGGAAAATAGGGATTAAATGATTAATTTTTATATATATACCTATAGATTATGTATTATGTAGGTATTACCTATAGATTATGTATTATGTAGGTACCTACTTATTAAAAGGTTCTAAAAAAGCTGATCTCTATTCTTGATGTTGAGAATAACACTATCTTCTATCTACTTAGCAATGCCAGTATTGCTAGCGCATCTCTACACCGCTATCAGTAAGGGCCACCTACCTACCTACCTACATATAGCCAGGTACGGGCAATGGGCAGAGTGGGCAGGGTGTGGATTCATTCGGAGTGCTTCCGAACCGAAGAATAAATAATTTTAAGCAACATTGCATATAATGCCCCCAACTGCCCCCAGAAAAAAAAATGCTGGCAATGCCCTTGACTATTAATATCATCGGTCCGCTAGAACTCTACCTACCTCGTAACTATATAATTATGTTCTTTCAATATGGGCCTCATAAGCAAGCTCAAAGTCGCACAACGGGCTATGGAGAGGGCTATGCTTGGGGTTTATTTACGAGATCGAATCAGAAATGAGGAGATCCGTAGACGAACGAAGGTTACCGACATAGCCCACCGGATAAGCAAGTTGAAGTCGCAGTGGCCAGGGCACGCAGAACAGATGGCCGATGGGGCCGAAAGGTTCTCGAATGGATACCACGGACCGGTAAGCGCAGCGTAGGACGTCCACCCACGAGATGGACAGACGATCTAAAAGAGACCAACCGGCCCTTTTGGAAATCGATGGGGGAGGCCTATGTCCAGCAGTGGACGTCCTACGGCTGAAATGATGATGATGATGAATTATGTTCTCACTACATCCCTGTTCTACTCCAATTTGGTGGTGCACTAACTAACATTTTACTACTATGGGATAGTTGTATTTAATAGCCAATGTTTACTGCGTCATCTATCAAGCTAGCACATTAAAAAAAAAAAACGATATAAAATGATTGAATGTATGTAAAAATAAAAAATCAAAGCCCATGCAAAGAATTATGCAAATACCACTACTGATAACGAATTTTGACCCAAAAAAGTTTTTCAAGATTGAAAATCGTTCTAGTACAGTTTATAACTGACTTCGAAAAGGAGGAGGTTATCAATTCGACTGTATGTTTTTTCTTTTTTTATGTATGTTACGCGATTACTCCGCCAATTTAAAATTGTTTTTGATGATTCTTTTTTTGGTTGGTAGGTCATATCTCATAGGTGGTCCCATAATTTTTTTGTTCAGTTTTTACTCGTATGTTTTGTTTTGTACTTGTTTGAATCAAAATTAATATTAATAATGATATTTTCATTATTCGTTTTACTTTGATTTTATATAAGTACATTCAATGATTATAGGTAGGTATAATCTTCAACATGTTGAAAAGCGCGAGCAAGATAGAGGACCTAGATCGTGTCTTTGCCATGATGTGAAAAAACTAAAGAAAGAGAATGTGGTTATATGTGTTGTCATTGGAAAAAACGTAAGCCTATCAAGAATTTCCAAAGTACTTATCTACTAATATAGTAATGTTCATGATAGTATTAATAAAGTTAATTATCAAGTTATTTCTTGGCATTTGTACTTAATTTATGTAGTAAGTATCAGGGGCGGATCCAGGATTTCATTTGGGAGGGGGGGGGGGGGGCATTCTGGATTTCATTTTGGGGGGAGGGGGCATGCTGACAAGGTTCGAAGGAATCAAATCGAAAAATTGAGTCGAATGTTAATTTCTAGGTGTTTTGGGGGGGGGGATGGGGCATGGCCCCCATGCCCTGGATCCGCCAAGTATACCTATTTACATTGAGATTATTGTGAGCTGGATTTACCCATGTTATCTAAGAGCTGAATTGTAAAATAATATGAAGCAGATTTATTATGTACTTCTTATCATATATGATATGATACGGTTTTCATGTAATAAACAATAATGTATTAAGTATAAAGGCTGTGGTGTCTTTTTACTCCGCTTCTGTTAAAATTTTAGTTGAATACCTGAAATAGACTATTTGCCATGTCACATACCTATAGTACCTTGGTAATGTTGCCTGGAAGAGATCGCTTATAGCGATAAGGCCGCCAATTGTTTCGTTAGTTTTTAGTTGTTTTTGTCTTATGACATTAGTCATTTCTGGTGTGAACAATAAAGAAAAAAAGAGAGAAAAAAATAAATAAAAGAGTTTTTAAAATATATGTTAACTAGCTGCACCCGCTGTTTCACCCGCGAGTTAAAAAGGTCGAAGTTTAGAAATTTTTCAATTTTCTGTCGCAATTTTCTTAATTTTTCTTGGTGTAAGAACCTTATGCAAAGTACCTATAAGAAAAAAAAAAGTTGAATGAAATCGGTAAAGTCATTCTCAAGTTATAGCGTGGCCAAAGTATATAAGGATATTTTTTTATATCAATACAGATTATCTATCTAGGTATTCAGTGGACGAAGTACAATAGGCATCATGACTAATATTTTTTTATTACCTCATAAAAAAGCTGATCATAAATAGAGCCCATCAACAAAAACAAAATTAAAATTAGTTCAAAAATAAATAAGATATAAGCATTTAAATTTCATGCTAGACAGAGAGCGCACTATACTGAGCCGTGACGTCACGGCTCAGGAGCGCCATACAAATGCTATACTAACACACGCTTTGTGAGAAAGGGATAGAGCATCCCCTCCCTATCCCCACCTAAAACTTTAAACGCTCATATCTCAGAGATTTATCAGCCAATTTAAATTATTTTTTCAGTATGTGTAATGTATTTAGTTATATTCCTCGCTAAGCCGGTTATTTGTAATAAATTAAACATGAGGACACATGCCTATTCCATACGAAATTCATTACGTGTTACCAAAGATTATATACTAGAGGTGTTACTTACGTGTTTTACTAATCAGAATATTTGTACCACAGGTGTATAACACTGAATATGTCAAGATAAATTCTTGCAAGTGCATAGGTGTTGGCACTATAAATATATAAGTACCTATGTTTTATGTTTACCTACAGCTACCCATCTCCTATGTATTGATAGAGTATAATATGTATATAATTATGTACCAGTTCCGGTTTAAAAATGAGATTTAATTAATAACATTCACAAAAACCAACAGGGCAAACAACACAGCATAGACATTACTAACATCGACAGCACTGTTAAAAGAAACACTACTCGACAGTTGAAATCCGTTTTCACCCGACACTTGAACGTCATCCGTGGTATTGTGAGACACAACAATCGTCACTGGCACTTCAGTGATTGACTCAGTTGTAACACCATCAGTACACTTGTACCCAGTGCTGACACAGTCCCCTACAATAGGACTAAACACTTCAGTGAGCGGGCACGCGACCTGTCTGGCCGTCACTAGTCCACTTATACCTTCAGGACATGCTAAGTATGACGAGCAATTGTTGCTCAAGGGGTTCTCGAAATTTCCTGTGGTGTTGCATACGTAACTAGACATGCATTGGTAGTTGGTGGCGTTAGTGCATTGCTGTTCTAAATGGCTGTAGGCAAAGGAAACTGGGCAAGTGAGCTTGTACTGTGTGAAGCCGCTGGCTCCGCCGAGCAGGCACATGGTGTATCCACGGCAGTCTTCCGCATCGTTGTTGGGGAACCTGCCTCGAGTCGTGCACTCTGTGGCCTTGCTGACGCCGTGGCATAAGCCCTGTGGTAAAAACATTCCAAAGTTTACACAAGTATAATTAAAACTGCGTCATATCTAATGAGGGGTTTAAGCTATTAATATGCCTGTGATGTATGAATAAACAAAAACTGGGTCAATACATTTTTTGCTGTATCCAATGCCAAATAGTAAATATAGCAGAATTAGCAGAAATTCGAGGACAAATTTTAGACAGCTTCGATTCTAACTTAAAGTAGGTATTTTTAGAATGTAATCGAGAGAAAAATTGTTCCGAAATTGTTCTAAAGGCATAGTACTACCATTTCTATAAGATTGTAGGTATATTTATACTATAAATACATGATCACTATGTAAGTACTTTTTAATATGATCTCAGTGGGGAAAAAAAAGTTTTCATGTGCGTCGATCCGAGGAAAATGGCCAAGAGAGAAGGAGAGAGAGGAGTTTCTAACAATGATAAAGAAAGCTGTGGTTGTTAATAATACAAAAATATTCATGAAAAATATATTTAGAAGCAAATTTTATTATAGTAACACTTTATTTCAATATAAACACGGGTCTCGCCCGGACCTTTGATAGGAATTGGTGGGGCCGAAGCCAACACCAAGAGGCCCAGTTGAGTACATAATATTTATGATTAAAATGGAGTATAAAACTATATAATTTTTATTTATTTCCAATATATATATCTTTTTAATATATGTACAGGGTTACTAGTAAACAGTTAGCATGCTTTTTAGGTGGCTTCAATAAGACAAAACAAATAACTTTTGCTCTACGTGAATTTCGATAAGTCGTAGAACAAAAAGGCCGCCCAGGAGGATGCAACTGAACACCAGTAGCCCTGTATATTTTAAAAATTTTCGATAGTTATATCGATAGAAGCGGTTCTCTGACTCTTATACTCGGTAGATTACCTGTTTTATAAGAGTCTGTTCCGATGATAATGATAGTACATACATCTCAGTATTGGATCAGCTTTTCGTCGTAGATAATAATATGACATCCCTACTAGTCTTATCGTTTGTAGGAACTGTCCGAACTCTACTTTCACATGGAAAAACATAAAATATGTAAATTATAAAAACAAATAATTTTTACTTACAACGTAAAACAAAACCAAACACACCAGTCTCATTTTAATGTAATTTCACAAATTGAAAATTGTTTACGAAAATCACATCTACTGTATTTATTATCAAAATTATCCGTGTTACGGTAAGGCTACTTGTTTTATGGCGATGCGCGACGTTTTGTTTTTTAAACGTAAGTGTTTTATTGTCTCGCATATCTTTAGAGATAAAAGCGGAAACTGAGGGCTAATTGCAAGACTTGAATTAGTGATGGCAAGAATGTTTAGAATGTTCCTAGATTGCTTCGAGCTGGAAATTTATAAAGATCAATACTAAATTTAATATGCTTAAAATATATTTATGTTCTTAACGAGAAGTCTAGTACCGGAGTAACTCCAAGTACAAACACCAGAAAAAAAATCTTCGTTACGTATTAGACAGAAAATTATTTATTTATTTATTTATTTAATACTTTATTGCACACTTACAAATTAAGTAGATATGTACAATTGAAGGACTATGAAATGAAATATGAATATGAAAGTATGAGTTTCCTGTTACGTCCGGTAAAAAACGTAGTTTCCGATTATGCTTTTCCATTTTTAAAACGTCATTTTCTATCGAATAATTGTGTCTTCTAAGAGTACTAGAGTAAGTATGTGGTTAAATAAAAATAAATAAATAAAGGCCGATGGGGCCGAAAGGTTCTGGAATAGAGACCACGGACGTCAACCCACAAGATGGACAGACGACCTAAAAGAGACCGCAGGGAAACGCTGGATGCAGGCCGCTTCCAACCGGCCCTTTTGGAGATCGATGGGGGAGGCCTATGTCCAGCAGTGGACGTCATGTGGCTGAAATGATGATGATGAAATAAATAAATATAAATATATTGGCAAAAATTTAGGCTAATTTTAAACTTTAGGCAGGTAACGTTGGAAGACTTACTAGGGGGTCTATTAGGTCTACCAAAGTCTCTTGGCAGTCTTATGAGATTATTACAATGATAATGATCTATTTTTCTTGATTCTAACAGACACAAAAATACAAACGTAGGTAAAACACAAATAATATAAATATTTAAGGCAAGAGAAAGAGAAAGCAGGAAGGTTGGAAGGAGACTTCGGTGTTATTTGTAACCAGCATTTGTTTGCATCCAGTACATTGTTGCAATGTTACTTAAGTCAAAGTCAAGGACCAAATAATTTTTAATAAACATATTTATTATGTTTACAGGTCCAGCAAATAGGTAATGCACATAAATAATATACTTCCAAAATTTGATAGCAATAAAATAGAAATTAAACATAATAAAATGATGAAATTCATAGATAAAAACTCTTTATTGTGTATATACACCAGAAGAAAAAATTACAAACAGATAGAAAACACTTACGAGCTAGTGCTACAAGTGGCAGCCTTATCGCTAAAAGCGATCTCTTCCAGGCATTTCTTCGTGTACATTAAACACATTTACCGTCAGTTTATAAAGCTCGTTAAAATCATAAAACGCTTGGTCGATAAGCCAGCGTTTTTGTCAAATTAAACAGCTCAGATTAAGGCTCAGATTGAGGCATTGCCTTTCAGTATTCTCTCTCTCTCTCTCTCTCTCTCTCTCTCTCTCTCTCTCTCTCTGAGAGAAGGCCTGTGTCCCAGTAGTGCGAACATGAAAGGCTGATAATGATGATGATGATGATGATAGCAATTTCTATTCTCGAGAACGTTAACGTTGCACCATCCTTTATTAGAATAAAAGTTGTAGTCTTGGGGTTTAAACCGGCTTAAAATCTGAAAAGTAATAAAATCAACCGAGTAAGAGACATCACTATGTTTGCTTGAGATAAATGATAACTGTGTTTGAACACAACTCTAGCTTTACCTAGATTCCTCTCCTACGTATACTGGTTAAAGAATTTTTCTTTCTTCGCAAGCAAAACAATAAATGATATCATAGGTATTCTGAATCACCCTATTTGATTATATTGAGCCAGGTTTTTGAGTGATGTCTTATTTTTTTTAATGCCATTGGTGGCAAAGAAGCAGACGGGCCGCTTGATGGTAAGCAGCCACCGTCGCCTATGGTTACTTGTAACACCTGAGGCATTACAAATACGTTGCCGACACTTAAGGACTCTATTAACTCGCCTTTTGAAGAACCCCATGTTGTAGCTTATCTAGGTTCTTACCTATATACATAATACAGAATTTTAATTTTATTTTAATACGGAATTTTGCAGAAAGAAGCTCATTTACGTATACTAGTTTCAAGCTTAAACCAAAGCAAAAAAAAATATAGGTATGAGTAGGTAGGTTACCTAGACTATATCATCTCATCCCTTCAGCCCGTAAAAATCCACTGCTTTTGTAAATAGATGAAAACGGTATATTGAAGCCAGAGAAATAATGGGCTACATCGGTTTACGTTCTAAGTACTACTACCCTAAAACTGTATTCGACAATCATGAAAAGAAAGTATTATCTGGACAAACCAAACAAAGAATTTTAAACACAGATATTTACCAAGCTAGTATAGCCGCAACGCATTGTATTAAAACCCAGTGTGTCCCATTTCCATTTACATTTGTGACCGACTTAAAAAAGGAGGGGTTCTCAATTTTTTTTTGTTCCTCAGATCGGCCTCATTTTATTAACCGTAGTTTGGTTTTCAAATAAAATAAAACTGGAAAAAATAAGTCATCCAAGTAAGCGAAATTACGTATTATCTCATTTTGAAGTCCGTTTTTTACTTGATAATAATTATTTGTACGTCGTGAGAGTAATTTGGTGGTAGTTTAATTCCATTCGCACGGCCAACTGCTTTCAAATCTACGTTTCGAATGGTATTTACAGCTTACTATGACGCAAGTTGACATTTTTGTATTGACGTCTGACGTTAGTACATCGGACGACATAACGGCGGAGATCAAACTGAATTAAGTTGGAGCATTGATCCAACTTAAGACGGGAAACAGACACGGAAAGCTCGCGACTTCTAACCTGATACCAAAGATAATATAAATCGTCATTGCCTGATACAGATCTGCAGTTTTTTGGCAATATTTAACCATACTAATTTTAGAGATAAATGACTTCAGAAGAAAAACATTGGTATGCCCGAACTATATGTATAACTGGTAAAATCAACATTAGAATATACATCAGAAACTAGGTAATCGACAGATTACTCGGATCAGTTTATCTCTCAGGATTATTTTAGCAAAGTCTACAGTTTGTTAAGCCTTGTTTATAGCGAACTATGCAATAATTTTGCAAAGTAGGACTTATCCACATAATAGTGTAGGTACAGAGTAGGTATTAAAGTTAGAATACGAGTAAAATATGCAATCGACGAAAAGAACAAATCCAACATGCACTGGACCAGCATGGTGGATTAAGGCCCATCCTCTCTCTCTCTCTCTCTCTCTCTCTCTCTCTCTCTCTCTCTCTCTCTCTGAGAGAAGGCTCGTCTCCCAACAGTGGAAACATGATAGGCTGATAATGATGATGATGAATTGACTAAAACATGTCATAGTTTTTGACGAAAGGCAGGATTTGAACCTCTGCAACGATCTGGTCAAATGCCCCAATTGCCACTAAGTTAGGGCAAAGATTATATACTGTTAGGGTCACTAACACAATCAACATAGACACAAAATTTAAGATAGGGTCACTAACACAATCAACATAGACACAAAATTTAAGCCATAATAATATCACTGTAAAAATAAACCTAAGATGCCGCCAGTAGAGGAACCAAAGCTCAAGTGGTCGGGGCTACGGACTATAATAATAGTCTGTCCAACTCAAAAAAAAAAACCTCCTGACAATGAGCACCTTGTCTGTATTATTCTTATCATTATGAACAACTTTACCTATGGGAACTATGGTGCTCTACATACAACACACACAAAATATAAACCATAATAATATCACTGTAAAAATAAACCTAAGATGCCGCCAGTAGAGGAACCAAAGCTTAAGTGGTCGGGGCTACGGACTAGGCTATTATAGTCTGTCCAACTAAAAAAAAAAACCTCTTGACATTGAGCACCTTGTCTTATAGTTTGCACAAAAGGGTTACTTCTTTGTATAGTAATATATAGGTACTAAAGAGCACTGCCTAGGAACCATTGGATAAGAATCCAAGAGTTCCTAGAATTACAATTATTAAAAATAAAAAAGAGTTTAGCTGGATTTAGTCTCGTATTTATATGCTTCCAATTATTTATTTTGTAATATTTAGTTTTATACTTTTGTGCACTAGCACCATGTTGTGTTGCTATAAGTGATAATCTATGTTGGCCTAGGTGTTTTTATTATATCTATATTTATGTGTAAGAAGGCTGTTGACTATCCAAGTATAAATAAAATAAAATAGAATAAATATCTACAAAACCAATGCAGAACAGGCCTAACAGGAAATTGGTATAATAAACTAACTGATGACTTGAGATGATTCTAGGAATGACACCAATTGAATCTATCCGTACGTGTTACATCATTAATGTTATCGGGGCAAACGAATTAATCTGATTACGATGGGATGGCATAAAGTTAATTGTTTCTCTTGGTATAAAACCTATGCTTGCCGGAAAAATTATACACATTGCCAAAATGGAGGGCAAAGCAAGTGTCATAGCTGTTTTGGTAAGAAATAAAAAAACAAAACCGGCCATTTGCGAGTCGGGATCGCGCACTGAGGGTTCCGAAATACAATATCAAAAATACAATAATTATTAATTTAAAAAACCGAGTAAAACGTAGTAAAATATGGTGGCATTTCATTTCGGTGAGACGAATGACTGAATGATTACGTCGTTCTAAGTAGCAAAATACGTTGCTTAACTTGGTAATGAACAAAAATTTGTCTCCGACTCGCACTTGGCCATTATTTATTATTTGTTGTTATACTTTATAGTGTGTAAACTATAATCATGCCAAGTTTGGTGCTTGTACGTATTACCGTTTTTACATTAGCGTTAATACAAATATACGTAAAAAAATACGTTTGTTTGTATGGGGACCCTTCTTTTGTTATTACTTTTTGAATTTTTATTATTTCTTAGTTAATCCGCTGTAACATTATATATTCTGTGAAAATTTCAACTGGCTTATCTATTACGGTACGTAAAATACAGTCGTTAATGGGTAGGATAGACGGACGGACAGACAGACAGACATCGTAAGCTTATTTTTACCCTTTGGGTACGGAACTCTAAAAACAGCATATCATATCGTACTAACTATAATTAAAAATCGGATCGGGCATATCAATTTGATAACAAACCAGTGTTTTCTTAAAATATATTTTTTTCTCTTAAATTGGGTGTTTTAACCTCCGACACAAACAGAAGGTTGTATAAATGTAACATACGTATCTGGGTATATCTGGTCTATCGGTATCTATCTGGGTGTCTGTCTGTGGCATCGTAGCTCCCAAATGGCTAAACTGATTTCGATTGAGTTTTTTTTATATAGGCTACTTCATTGTGTGTACTCTTAGCTATGATTCAAGAAAATATGTTCAGCCGTTTGAAGATCATCAGCTCTTTTATTGGAGTTTTTTTTAAATTTATAACTAGCTGCGCCCGCGATCTCACCCGCGTAGTGATGAAAAATGGTGATGATGCTAATGAAAAGTAGCCTATGTCCGTTTCTTGGTTCTAAGCTACCTCCCCACCAATTTTCAGCCAAATCGGTTGAGCCGTTCTTCAGTTATGAATAGTGTAACTAACACGACTTTCTTTTATGTATATAGACTATCAATGCACCCCGGCTTCGCACGGGTGTATTTTTTTTACACCATGGTTTACATTATTGGAGTTTTAGTAAGGATCTCAATTTTTTTTGAAAATATAATATTGCCTACGTCATATTTATATCATAATAATTTTTTATTTACTTCTTTCTATTTAAATGTTACCAAATTATATCAGACTAGCGGTCCATCCCAGCTTCGCACGGGTATAGATTATAGCCTACGTCATCCGGGAATAGTGTAGATTAAGAATTTTTCAAATTGGTTCAGTAGTTTCGGAGCCTATTCAATGCAAACAAACAAACAATCAAATCTTTCCTCTTTATAATATTAGTATAGATTTATACTTGTTTGCTTACGTGATAAAACAAATACCCTTTCTTATTTCAGGTAGTATGCATAGCATGGCAAGCGCACGCAGCCGTTACCTGCACCTCTGCAGGCCGGTTCGCGGACCCCGATGACACCACTTGCCAGAACTACACGCTCTGTGTCTACGACAGCACCACCGGCACCTACCTCTCCTACAACTATGTCTGCCCCACAACGTCCGTCTTCAACCCCAACAGCGCTCAGTGCACCGCTTCCACCAACTACGTCTGCAATGTGACGACCACCACAAACACCACGTCTTCAGTCTGCACTGCTGATGGCTACATTGCCGACCCTAACTCTACCAACTGCACAACTTACATCGAATGCGTCGACATCAACGGCAACTACACAGAGACAACTTATACATGCCCTGACGATACTTATTTCAATCCGAACACGACTAACTGCGAGTCTGATTATAACTGCACGACAACTACAGCGTTCACTTGTACTGCAGCAGGCAGATTCGCTAACACCGCTGACACCACCTGTCAGACGTATTATCTTTGCGTATTGGCTACGAATGGGACATACGTATCATATGAGTACACGTGTCCAACCACTTCAGTGTTCAGTCCAACTGCCAGACTCTGCACTACAAGCTATACTTGTACAACTTCTTAGCATTGATGTCATCATTGTCATCATCCTATTTAATGTACGTCCTCTGTTGACATAGGCTTCTTTAAGCATGCACTTACTACCAGCAATCTTTCGCTGGTCGTTGCTCCATATAACAGCAGGCCATCCTACTACGTTTACACCATTGGTGTAATGGCTTGGAAATGGTTTTTGACCTTGGCGTGAATTATGGACCTGAATGAAATTTAATCAAGCAAGCAGTATTATGGATTAGAATTATAATTGATTGGCAGAGAAATGAATATTGTTGATAGGGACAAAATTTGTTGAGCAAATGTTCAACAATGTCTCATAAATGAATTAACATGAAACTTAGTAAGTACTGAAGATCTTCCGTTCATGTTTTCTTCGATACTTCGCTAGCTGGTTTTCATAGCAAAACTAAGATAAAATGACGAACCTCTACGGCTTGTTTTTGAAATACTAATACAGCTAGACCTGTGGGTTGTCGAGCACGATGCTAGTTCTATTTTAAAAAAAAAAATATGGTAACTAATCAATGTGTTTTCTAAATTATTAGCGTTGAGTTTGTTTTAGATTAGGAATAATTGTTTTAGTCAAAATAAAAGTGAAATTTTAGTTACTGACTCTCCTTTTATTTCGATTGTATTTTTTAACAAATCTTCTTGTCCTTGCTTGTTTCATCCAAGTTTCGTGGCTTTTACTAAGTAGGACCAATGCTAGAGTTCTTGCCATTTCCAGATTAGCGGCAAGTGCTTCAGAGTATTTCACTTTGTTAGGTTCTATGTCTTTGAAGCTAACCTTATTAGTAATATGATGTTTGATTATTTTAGGCCTTATCGTGGAAGGATAAAATTTGCGGAAATAGTCGTCTCTTGCTTTCATGATCTCTGAAGATGGAAGTTTCTTTTTTAAAGCATCTCGATCTTCTCCAGTATGAGTTTTGTGACTATGAGTCGAGGAAACATATCCTTTGACATTCGATTTTCTTTTACTATTTAAACTAATCACTGGTACGTTTTTATTAGCTTTATTTCCATCTGAATGTTTGATATTTTTAACGTTTTTTTTACTCAACATTACATCGTCGAAGTATGGTATACTCGTAACAAGATAAGTGGAATCATTTACGCGATGAACTTGATAAGTTTTCAAAGAAGACACTAATGTAAAGAAACTAAATAAAAATATTAACGTGGATAAACAATTGTAAATATTTATTGCAATCATGCGGTGTTTTTAGTTTTGACATTTCAATGGTTTTTGATGTTTATATAATTATATATCCTCTTTGGTTTATACTAACTTCATTCAAAGTTCTGTTTATATATTTATGTCTGTGATTTATGTAGTATAGTTGCCATAAAGCACAGCCATAAAGTAAACCTATAGCACCACCCTTTTTTTTACTGATATATAATTGTAACAGAAAAAAATATCTATTAGCCAGGTAATCTATTAAGTATCAATTCAGTATTTTAACTCATTGATCTATATTGAATTCTTTGTTTTAGCTACTCTTTTTTTTGTTTATACTGAAATCAGAATATAATATAATCTGTTGTTCTTGTTATAAACTAAGAGTTTAAATAACTGATTTGCTCCACAGAATTTTAAAAGCATAGCTCGGCGCAACCTGACATAGATATCGCTAGAAAGATGCCTTAGGATTGGGCTTGCGCGAGCTCCAAGTTGTCGACTGGCGAGAGACCGGGACCGATAGCATTCTGTGTCAGAAGCCAAGACCTAATTTGGGTCGCTGCGTCAGCGGAGTAAGACAGTAAATTCAGTAGGCTACCGGACTAATACTTTTTTATTATCTTTTAAAAAGCTGACATTAATAGAGCCGACCATTAAAACAAAATTAAAATGTGTTCAAAATTTACCCAAGCATTTTAATGTCTTGCTGAACAGATATATCACTATATTTATAAATAACGCCACTAATTGTAAGTACGCCACACAAACTCCATACTGACACTCACTCTGCGGGAAAGGAACAGAGAATTCTTTTCTAAATTTACTACTCCGAACTTTACGCCGATCTAGTTAGTATATGTATTAAAAGTTGTATTTTTCCCTAAGTTATTTTAAGAGATTTAATAGGTGTCCGATAGAGAAACTATTTGCAAATAAGCAAGCCATTATCTTTCTTTACTTGAAATTACTATTATTTTAATATAAAATGAACTCTTTACAATCTTCTCAGTTACTAATAATTATTATGCGAATAACTATGAATGCGACTTCATCATTACAAGATTACGAGGAATTTACCAATAAGAAAGACAGTTAACTCAGCGTAGCGTGATGTTGCCACAACTCTCAGTAAAAAGAGAATGAAAATCACACAATAGCCGTCGAGAGTAGCTCCCACACTTCAGAATCAAGGTTGAATTTGTCTGGCAAATCATCCTAATACGCTTTGCATTTGTAATATCACTCCAAGGAAAACTCGACTCTAGCTAGTCAACTACAAAATCCGTATTGGTTAAACTGTGAAGATGGCTCTTATGATGGTCTCAGCGAAAGAGTCTGGGACTGCTCCCGATGGTGTTATTGTTTTCATTGCCACCAAGTACACGCTTCTTAACTTGTTGTTTCCGGAATCAGTAAGAAAGCTACGGAAATAATAGTATTGGCTTGATGAAGCAATGCATTGGATGTCTCTATCTTAAGTTAATGGCCAGCATTAGAATATTAGATCATTGGCTTTCTTATTTGTAGATGGAAGTACCTATTAAACAATGGAAAACATTATTGGACAGGGAAAGTTTTACAAATGTAGCAGGATTGGCCTATATTACAATTTCTCTAGCTAGAATTTAGAGTAAAAAACTGCTTTTTTTAAACATTTTTAGGTCATTTGAATAAAAAAAGTAAAGAATTACACAGAATAAGGACTAGTAGCTTAGAAGTAGTGCTAATTTAGCATAAACGAATTAAACATGTTACATTCTTTACTCATATGCCAAAATTGTTGTTAACAGACCGAAACAGATGTATTTTTGACAGGACGGAAAATTGCAGAGTTGTACACTGTTTTAATGTAGGTACTATGGACCTGTAAAAGGCTCCAAAGGCTACATACTATTTGACAGACGGCTTGCTACGCTTTGTAAGTCACGTGACGGATTCTATGCTAGTCCATTTTCTTAGGGAAATTAAGTACTTAAATTATTAATGATTACACCCACTAATATTTCCTCAGTGCCCTGATTCTGTGGCTGAAGGAAGCCAAGTGATTTACTCCTAATCTTAAACAATAAACAACTAATCGTGAACAATCATTCTGTTGTTAATATTTTAAATGCGAAAGTGTGTTTGATGTTTGATTGTTGTGTGTTATTTATTGAGATTATTTCTCTTTCACGTAGCAGCTGATCAACGTAATTTTTTTTCGTAGAGATAGTTGGAGAGACTTTGGCATAGGACTTTTATCCTGGAAAAATGTACTGAGTCATAAGGGAATGTCCATGCGAGTTAAATCGTGGAGCACAGCTAGTAAATATAATAAAGGATCTTTTTCAAGAAAACTTTTGATGTAAATGCGTCTTTAAATTAGTGGGAGGGAATTCAAAAAACGGATGTAAACAAGATCGAGATCGATGTAATAGAGGGATACAGTTTGATGCTGCAGCTAGGTACATAATATATCTATCATCTGTCAATTGTTGGCATTTACAGATCCATTGATGTTAAAAATCTGAAATGTTTTAATGACTCTCTTGAAAGTATATTACTCAGTACCAAAGATCAGGTCAATGTCATTGTCACTGGTGACATCAATATAAATCTGCTGGAAGAACGCCCAAGTAGAGACAACGCTGAATATCAGTGTATTATGGCTGAACATGGTTTTCTCCCGTCCATTACAGAAGCCACCAGAAGACAGACTATGACATGTTTAGATCATGCTTTCGTTAAAAGTAAAAATAAGACTCTGGGCATAATATGTAAGAGTTCTGTGACCGATCATGAGCTACTGGCAATAGGAATGAACATTAATATGAAAAACCTCAGGAAAAAAGAAAGAGTCTTTACTAAAATTAATTTTCACGGCGCCGCTAATGATCTTAAAAGTGCAGACTGGTCCCAAGTTTTGAACAAAGATAACGTGGATGATGCGGTACTTGCCCTCAACAAGATCTTATCGGAATGTGTCTTGAAACATACCGAAGAACGGAAAATTAGCCGAACAAAGTACAATCTCAAACCTTGGATCACGCCAGGACTGATAAGGTGCATGCGTCACCGGGATAATTTGCATCTGAAACTGAGACGCGATCCACAAAATGAAATCCACAAGACAACGTACAACCGTTACAAAAATTTTTGTAACAATTTACTCCATAAGCTCAAATCAGAATACGATAGTAAACAGCTGACTCAACACCAAGGCAATCCTAAAAACTTATGGAAAGCCATAAGAAACGTATGCGATATCCCATGTAAAAAAAAAAGAGCTCAGGAGCTTCTGAACGGTGCCGTAAATCATCAGAGTATCTTAAATGACTGTAATAAGCACTTTGCACGCGCAGGAGCAAACTTGGCTTCGAAAATTCTCCATAAACTGAATATCACAGAGGATGCTCTATGCCAACAAGTAACTTCAACTAGTCGCAGCTCGAATTCTCTATTCCTGGCTCCTACAGATCACTGCGAAATATATGACATCATTCAGGACCTCAAACCAGACAGTGCTCCAGGTATTGATGATATAGCATCACTTTTGTTAAAGTATGCAAAGCACTCGCTAATCGAGCCCTTAGTTCACATTAGCAACCTCAGCATGGCCTCCGGTATTTTCCCGGATTGCTGGAAAACTGCAGTCGTCATACCGGTGCACAAAAGTGGGGACAAGACAAGCCCAGACAATTATAGACCCATTTCATTACTTAGCATAGTATCAAAAATTGTTGAGAAACTGGTAAACAAGAGACTGGTGAATTTCTTGCAAAAATATCGGCTTCTAAATGATCGTCAATATGGTTTCAGACCTGGGAAGTCGACGGAGGATGCCGTTCAGATGTTAACAGAAATAGTTACGTCACATTTGGACAGTGGACAGAGATGCATAGGTGTCTTCCTAGATCTCGCTAAAGCGTTCGATACTGTTTCTACGAAAATTCTGTTGAAAAAACTCGAACGCATCGGCATCAGGGGAAGTGCCCTAAGCTGGTTTACAAGTTATTTGTCTAATAGGCACCAATGTCTCCGAATAGGCGACCGAAAGAGTGACGAGATTAATATTGACTACGGTGTCCCACAGGGCAGTGTCCTAGCTCCTACTCTGTTCACTGTCTACATGGACGAGATAATGAGACTTAACTTACCAAACATGGACCTGATCTGTTACGCTGACGATACCGTTGCTGTTTTCCATGGGAAAGACTGGAAGTCCGCAGCTATAGAAGCTGAAACTGGAATGGCAGCTTTGTCTCGGTGGCTTGACGCAAATCTACTAACTCTAAATATTAAGAAAACCAACTTTATTGCTTTCAACATTACGCAAGCCACTGACACAGACCTGTCACAGTTGCATATTCATGGCGGTAACTGCAAGAAAGCCACCAGTCTCAATGTGACTATCACAAGTTGTTCTTGTAACTTGATCACTAGAGTCGCATGTACAAAATATTTAGGAGTAATGGTGGATCAAAACTTGTCATTTAAACACCACATAACATACATCGCTAAGAAAATCCGGAAGCTGATTTATGTAATGAAGTTGTTAAGGTCAGCTGCCAAGGATGACGTTAAAATACTGGTATATAAATCACTGTGTCAGTCGCTTCTACAATATTGTATAGGGGTTTGGGGAGGGGCTGCCCAGACGCACATGGAAGAAGTGGAACGCGCGCAACGAGCAGTTCTTAAAGTGTTGCTGGGCAAACCACGTCGGTACCCAACAGTAAAACTATATGAAGAGGCGGCTGTGCTAACGGTTCGTCAACTTTTCGTACTACGGGCTATAGCAAAAAGTCATTACTTATCAGCTGGACATGAGAATGCTAGACGCAAACGCCCACGGGATCAGTTGCTTCCAAGAATCAATACAGTGTTCGCTTCCCGTCTACCAAAATACGTACATATCTTCACGTACAACTCAGTTTGCAGACATATTGATATGACAAATAGAACATTTAGAGAGTATAAGCACAAAATACAAACGTGGCTACTATCTTTGTCATACAAACAAACAGAAAAACTTGTGAAGTTTAGTGAAATGAAGCTTAAAGACGTATTTCCTGCAAGTAGTAGTCTAACATAACTTCAAAGACTTCTTCACACACTCACGCTCATTCACACACTAACACACACACGCACACACACACACGCGCACACACACACGCGCACACACGCACACGCACGCACACACAAACACACACACACACACACACACACACACACACAAACACATTAATACTTATAAGATAATTTAAATTTAATTTTAAGGTTATTTTACTTTTATTAAATTAAAATTGTGTTCCATTTGTCAGCGCTGATCAAAAATACGTATGTTATGTTCTCAGGGTACCCAAGATACAGACTTAGCCTAGTTTGGGGCCCACCGAAAATTTATATTTGGTTTTCTCTTGTGATACCTACTGTAAATTATTATCTATATCTAAAACTTAATTACACCACTCGATAGCTAAAGGATCAAAAAATTCTTAACGATGAGTGAGACATACTAGCTGATTTCCGCGACTTTGTACGCGTAGCGCAAAGTAAAACGTACACGTATTCACGTAAAACACACGGCAGTGTCCACGGCTCACGACCCACGACACAGACCATTTATTTATTCAGCTTGAGTTTGTGTTCAGTTCGTCCAAGTGATTTTATGAGAGTTTCCTGCTAAATTAAGCCCATGTTACCAATGAGAAACAAACGGAAAGCATGGTGTAAGTTATCTCAGAGTCATCGCACGTAACATTTCACTCAAAATAACAACTTTCGAGTAGACGTCACAGTTGTAAACGTCGGCTGCCGGTCGGCAGGGCCCTGCTGAGCTTAATCTTATGCAAGATTGATAGTCAGCTTAGCTACGTGCCACCGTGGTAGTGCGGTCGAAGAATGCGATCTGACAGTGACTCATCTTACGTTTTTGAGAGTACGCTCAAGTGGTCAAACGAGGGTCAATAGGTTTCATCCTGAGATTTATGTAAAAACTAAGCATACTAATAAAAAAATGACGTAGATGATACTGTTAATTATTTAACATTTAGAATTTATTATCTTTAACCATCGACAAAAGGAATCTATCCAATCCTATGATCCTTGCTTTAGCTAATAATTATTTTCATCACGAGATAGCCGATGTTGTAACACTAAAGGAATTTGAACATCAAAGCTATATATTTTGCTCGCAAGCTCGCTGATTACTGATGCTGTCACGTAAGGAGATGGGGTCAGGCGTAAGATGCAGCAAATGTAGTGTTTGCGTAATACTTGGACCCTGTTGCATCCTACGTGCAATTTGCACATAGAATTTTATTTATAGAAGTCCTACTTGGTGTAATAAAATATTATAATGTGAAGTTTTGCCATGCTGGCCCAGTGCTGTTGGTGAATGTCATGTCTTTGAAATTTTTAAGGTTCTTGGACATACCAGTTTCCTCACGATGTTTTCCTTCGCCGTTGTTGAGGGATGGCATCCAAACTGCACATAATTTATTTAAGTAATATTCAATTCAAATTTGTTTATTGACATTAGTACAGTAATAATCATGTGTTACGTCTATCAGTATGTACAAACAATAGTCATTGGTGTAGGGCCAAAGATCGAACCAGATACCGGTCAGATTGTAAAGCGCACATGTTACCGCCTGGCTACCATCGCTCTCACGATCACTTTATATTGAATAGGTTGTAACTATCCTGTAAAATTGGAAAATTAGGGTAACATCTGGTAAATAAATTACAACAACATTATACACTCACAAGATGGACAGACGACCTAACAGAGACCACAGGGAACGCTGGCTGCAGGCCGCTTTCAACCGGCCCTTTTAAAGATCGATGGGGGAGGCCTATGTCTAGCAGTGGACGTCCTACGGCTGAAACGATGATGATGATGATGAAATATTAGTAAACATTTTGCACAAATTTAATTTTTATCCTAATTTTCTTCTTAACTTTTTCCTGTTTTGCTGTATTATGCAAACTTCTTACCATATTCCTACAATCAATGTTGAAGCTCGATTACGCAACTTTCTACAAGGAGGTACTTCAAATGCGCATGCGCATCGCTGTCCAAGTAAAAGTCAGCTCATATCGGACACGTGAGGAGAATAGCGCCCAATACTTGCGAAAGTCACCTCTTTAGTAAATAATACTCGTTGCATTGAAATTGAACAATTTCACTGTAGAGCAGAAGCAGCGAATAACAAAAGATGTGCGCACGGACTCGCAATTATTTGCGAAATTGATGATGGTGGAAAATTGACAAATTGTAGTGTTTTTTGCAACCTCCGCATGTTGCCCGCCGGGAGAGTCACCGTAATTTTGCAATGGTGTGAAGAGAGCTTGGGAGCAATTGTGCATGACTATTCTTCGTAATAGATGAAAAGTAATGGAAAAAATACTCATAACGAAGAAAACAGGCGTTTTAGAGGGTTCTTCCGATGTTAAAATAAACGCACTTGCATGCAAACTTTCATATCGTACTAATATAGTGTTGCTAAAGTATGTTGGTTTGTTTCTTTTTCACGAAGCAAAAGAGCAACCGATCGCTCTAACTTTTTGCATACTATTTTGAATATACATCAGCATACTACAGTGTTTCAGAGTAAAAGTAAATACTCCTGAAAGAAAGTTAAATAGGGATACTTGGAAGAACTTAGGATAATTTTGTCTTTGAGGGAATGTCCATACGGATGAAACCGCGAGGCGCAGCTAGTTTATAAGTGTGATTTTTTAAGTATGCTATTATTTAAATAAATTATGTGTAGTTTTGATGTCATTGCTCAAAAACGGCGAAGGAAAACATTGTGAGAAAACTGGTGTGTTTAGGAACCTCAAAAGTTCAAAGACGTAATGACATTAACCAACAT
The DNA here is from genome assembly GCA_914767915.1 of Agriopis aurantiaria. Taxonomy (NCBI): domain Eukaryota; kingdom Metazoa; phylum Arthropoda; class Insecta; order Lepidoptera; family Geometridae; genus Agriopis; species Agriopis aurantiaria. Next base: position 6,311,975 of record OU611987.1, read on the forward strand.
GCAGTGAACCAGCATAGTGGATTAGGCCCTATCCTCTCTCTATAAGAGAATGCGTATATCTCAGCAATGGGATGGGAAAATGATAGGCTGATGATGATGATGCTTTAATTCACAGGTTTTAATTATTATGTCGTCATTTTTATTACTAGAAATTTTTAGTTTTTGACATTGGATTTGGAAATTTTTCTTTTTTGATACATTAGTCGTGAAAATCGGTATAACATTTGCGTAGTAGTAATATACCCACGTAAAAACACCATAATCAGTATTCACAATAAATGTGAACCTCGCATGCTGTAGGTATATTAGTATACCGATTATCGTACTACGTAGCGCGTTGAATATGCGCACGCGTTGAACTCTTTTCTTCCGCTATTATTGCGGAACTGGTCGTTCATAAGTAAAACTTGAAAGACATTAATTAGTGTTGTCCAATTTTGCGATTCTAAAGCAGTTGGCAGAGACAATTTTTTGATGAACTAGCAGTGTCTCACGGTTTCATTCGCAGTTATACAGGAACTGTTTTTAAAGGATGAAAAGTATAGCCTACATATTAATCTAGGGCAGTGTATTTCAACCTTTTTAGTGACGCGACCCTCTTAGTATGAAAAACATTTTCGCGACCCCCTACCCTCCACTGTTTATAATATGTATTTTATTAGGTATATTAGAAATATCAAATACCAGTGGTATAGCAGAGATTATGTTTGGCAAACACGAGGTGGAAAAGCTCAAAAATATACGTCTGAGGCATCGCGATCCCCCAGGGGGTCGCGACCCACACGTTGAAAAACACTGATCTAGGGTATAAGTTATCATACCAAATTTTATTCAAATCCATGTAGATGTTACGGTGTTGAGTGCGAACACAGATACGTACACACAAATATACAAACTTTCGCATTTATTAGTATTAGTGTGATAAATAATGTAAACAGGTATAAGTGCAAGTATATAATTTCCAATTAAAAAGGATCTAAATAATGATGCTCAAATAAACCGAGAATAGAAAACCGCAGTGCCAGTCTTTAGGCTGGACATAGCCTTAACGATTGTTGTTATAGGAGACATAACCGCAGTGGCGGATTTACACATGCCGCCAGTAGGCTATTAAAATTCTTCCGCTCTTGAGACGTCTACAATTCAATACCCTAGTTCATAATCATGCAACTACGCAAATTGTAGAAAAAAAAATCTAAGTGGTCAGACATATTAAGTAAATGTTGAATGTATGTGTGGACCTAATAACATTTAGGATAAATAAAAATATGAAAATAAATGTTAATAAGAATTAAGTATAATAATTATAAATATGAATAATTTAAAAATTAAAACACTGTTTTAAAATATCACGATTGTTCACTAAATTTATATGATTACGGGATATTTAACCGTACCGTTTTACCGTATGAATAATTTATTTTCTAAATTATTATAACACCGGCTTCACGCGAGTTTTGATGAAGTTAATTTATTTTCTGTAAGATATAACAAAAAAAATATTGCCCAAATCCGCCCCCCTCCCCAAAATCTGCCGCCCTAGGCAAACTTAGTCTACTGCTTCTACTTAGTCTGCTGGCAAATCCGCCACAGCATAATCGGGATATAAAGTACAGCTAATATTCTATTTGTATTTGTAGTGTTAGTTTTAGCTTGTATTTTGTTTAGTTAATAAAGGCACTTGCCCAGTAATCCAAAACACATCGTTGTAAAATACAGTTACATAGAAAGGGGGTCCATATACCCATCATCATGAACAACTTTTACTATGGGACCTAGCCTACACTGAAATCACGATAAAATATTTGCTGTTCCATATATTTTGCTTAGCGTTAGTACACCTTTTCCGTATAACCTATCAGTCTCGGTCGCCGATCTGAAGACTGACAGACCGATTCCCAGCATTCTTGATGTGTTTAGATCACCTACGACCTACGAGCACCTACGTGCGAGTACGAGCACTGAAGTTTTACGAAGTCGATCTCTATTCCTTAGAGCCTCTATAAGAAATCTCGAATGCTTGAAAATAAAAGATAAAAAAAATTATTCATTCCCGTCATGGTATCCTGTAGTTTGGTCACGTCACCTAAATTATAGAAAAAAACAACGCAAAAGTATATCATTGCCGACGGAATAAAGGTGCGTGTGAAGCCAGGGCGAGTCACTAGTTCTGTATAAAAATATCTTTGTAATAGTATGATAGTTTAATTTTGATGAGAAATGTCCTAAAAATATATTTCAGCAGCATACCAGACATTACATAAAAGGTAGCTAGTTAGGTAAGTATAACAACATATTCATCGGCAACAACTCTCCTTTCAAATACTCTATGGGCTGACAAGAGATGATTAAAATAGCAAATGGCAATGGAAAGTCAACCTTTGACCACAACAAGCTTTACGTACGTAAGGTACAGGGTATTGCAGATCGTTATGATAAATTATAAGATTGGTGGTTATATGTGTTTTTGTCTTTCCAGTAACTTTTACAGTACAATGTGTAGTATAGAGTTTTTAGTTGTGTTGTTAGCCCAAACTTTCAGTTTTTGTCGATTTTGTGATGACTATTTTCTGTCTCCGCTAAAAAAAGCATGCCTAGTGTATGACTCTTTTGTTGTTAATGTTAAAATTATTTGTTTATTTTATTTTTTGCCGCGATTGTCCCACTGCAGGGACAGTCAGAAAGGCACTTCCTTCCACTTTTCATGACAAGCTTGATTCTCACTGTATCGGCTGGAACACAAAAGTTCTCGACCATAAAATGAAAAAAAATAAAAAATACAGTAGAGTCAGTACAACTGGTTGCAACAGGGCGAACCCGAAATTGAGGGTTAAAAATTCCAATATCGTGCATCCAAAATGGGTCAGCAGGTATAGATCGCCGGGGATCGTGGCGCGCGCATCGTACGCGCTCATTCGCTTTTTGCCCACCTTTCGACGCGCGCGCAGCCTCCACCATTGTCGCTCCGCGCATTTCTCTCACGTGGGAACCAGCTCTTTCGTGCTTTACCTACAGCTTATTCATCATTTGCTATCGAGACGCGCGCACGATGCATCTATCTGAGTGACGAGTGTTATCCATATAGTGATATGACAGGATTGTCGGCATGTAAGGTGAATTAGGTGACAAAAGTTGAGTGATGACCAGACAGATACAGTGATTGGATCCTGTAAGATAAGCGGAGACATGGCAGCTGCCTCGGTGAGTGATCTGTCTCTTTTGTTTTATCAATTCAGATAGAGCTTTTTTTACTACGTTAGTTCCCATAATAAAATAAGATAGAGCTTTTGATCTAACACAAATGTCTTCAAATCACGAGTGAATCGGTTTCTTCTAGGAAAGCGTGCTCCAACGTAAACCGCATCATCGCTTAACATTATACGAGATGGTGGTCAAACGAACGCCTATTGCTTATAAAAAAATAAATATGAAAGAGACTTCGAGAGTTCTTTACCAACTATTAGATATACATTTCGTAACAACCCAAGTAGCGTTTAAGACTAATTATTTTGTCAGAACGGAACGTTCTAGGGGAATTAAAAGCTATAAACTTGGGGTATGAGATTTCATCTTCGATTATTATCCGTCGAGTTGAAAGCTCATTTCAAAATACATAAATCTCGGACGTAAGTTTCATAGGCGGTAAAATAATTGAGCCGAACATATAAACGAATAAGACATAATAAAAACCAAGGAACGTGTTTCTAATGTTTATATAATGTTTTTAATTACCGTGTGTTGTTAAATAGCTAGTCCTTATTAGAAAGTTTTATTCGTCTTATTAATCAATTTGTGTTTTTATGTCTGTTGCGAATTTCAAAGCATGAAAGCTATTATCTCTGGTACCTAGACATTATTTTGAACTTCCTTGTTACCCAGAACAAAATTAGTAGCCTCTGGGTGCTATTTAAATTACTGGATCGATTATGAATCCATATAATATATACTTGTTTGAGTTAACCCAGAACAAATATTATGTAAGTTACCGGAATCATAATATCTGACACGCTAATGTGAAAATGATTGGAAGTTAATACTATAAGTTACTGGAAGTTAATAATTAAGTATAATATAATTGCAGCGGGTAAAAACAGATGAATTTATGAATAAACGTAAAATGCATACTAAGGCGTAGCTAAGGCCAGCATACCTAAGTATATATAAATGCCTGGTTGCCGGCGAGCCTTGCCCAGTAGGTACTTTTCTAAAACATCGATTGATTGATTGACTTTTTATTGTACTGTTTGTTTTTGCTTGTATTTTATCTTTTATTGCGTGGATATTCACGTAAAATATACAAACTTATTATAGAAAACCAAATACATACGTATATACGTACGTACGTACGTATCGTATATATATCAAATATTATATACGTACTTATATCCAAGATTATTTATGTACGTAGTATAGTACGAAATCTTTGACATATATTATATTAAAGTAAAAACATTTTTTTAAATTAAAATGTTATTTTATAACCAAATTTCAAAAAAGAAAAACATTTCCAGATGTCTTGTACTAGCCAAACACAGAGAGCCAGCCATAACCATCTGGAAATATCAATTATTTATTGTCTGTAAATGTTTACAGTAAGTATCTCCATGCATTTGCATCTTTTTAAGGGAAAACTTAATCCTTATGAAATAAATAAATAAAAATAAATAAATATTCGGGACATTTTTGCACACACGGTCATCTGACCCTAAACTAAGCAAAGCTTGTGATATGGCTGCCAGAGACTGATATACATACATATATAATTTTAAATACATACTTAAATAGATATTAACATCCAGATATAGAACAAACAAATGTTTGTCCTAGGTGGGAATCGAACCCATACCCCCAAGCTCAAAAGGCAGGTTCACTACCAACTGGACCAACGGCCTATCGTATGTACGTACAACAAGATATTTGAAGAAACAAAAACCTTTATAAACTAAACAGAATACAAGTTTAGTTACAGAATACAACTAATAATACAAAAATAGACTGAACCTAGACCGTTGAAAGTCTAATGACAAAAGTAGACTGCCAATTACAATAAAATCGACCAAAAAAAACAGGGAAATGATAGACACATTAAATTCCATGTTTTAGAAAATAACATTATCTATACTCTATTTTAGTGTCTGTTCTATGACTGGCTTAGTGCAGGGATCTCTGTTGCTAATACGTGTTACCCAATAACTACCTTACAAACTTTTTGTAATAATTTGTGTGTGGGCTTTGATAATAAAAGTATTCTGTTCTGAATGTTTTAGGTATTTAAGCTAACACGTTTGGAGTCCACTTTTACGATGCCATGATAAAGGATAATGCATGCATTAACGACAATCTGTTTTATCTACAAAAGGGTTTTTACAAGTAGCTGTTAGAAGTAACAGTTAGGGCGTCAGATTAAAACTTCGTGGGTGATCTATTTACTATTTGTGGGCATAACAAGTAGTTTTTTTTAAATTATTTTTTTTAACAAAATTTTTAGCCCTTGTAATGATTAGATATTTGATCCAGAAACACTCAGCGCTGATTAAACAACTGAGTCAGCATTACAAGTGCATGTGCATTATAATGAAACAGGTTTGCGCTTTACAACATCCTCGATAATGCGGTCTAGGATAGAGCATGATTGTAACTATCAGTAATCAGCAATGTAAGCTCACCACCACATTTTGCAAAGCCGGAAATCCCCATACCATCTTTCGAGCAAAATAAAATAAATGGCCGGGCCCAGAAGAAGCACATTTTTGAAGATTACTAAATGAGCACTGGCGCACACTTCGTTTCAGTCGATCTCTAGCCGTAAGAATTACGATACAAGACCACTGACGAATACTGATTACCATGAAGCGGACCGCAAGCTTGTTTGCAGAACTTTTTTTTATAAAAAAAGGAAAATCCGCTTTGTTGGTGCATATCAAATATATAATGCTCTTCTTAGGATAAGTACTTTTCCGGAAAATTTAGGCATGACGGAAAAATTTCAGATAAAATTTTATCTTCGTAATTAAAATTCGTTCTTTGGAGTATGTATTTGGTGGTCTCTATCGCAGAAACGATAGCTATTTGGGAAGACGTGTTCTAAAGTGGAAACCACTAATCAGCGGCGTAGGACACCCTGAGGCTCTTTAGGGTGACAATATACGCGAGGTAATTGACTATGCTCGGAGTTTCTTTGCGCGATAAGATCCGAAACGTGGATATTCGCCAAAGAACCAGAGTCACCGACATAGCTGTTAAAATTTGCAAGTTGAAGTGGCAATGGGCAGGCCACATCGCTCGAAGAACCGATAACTGATGGGGAAGAAAGGTTCTGGAGTGGAGACCACGAACCGGAAGACGCAGCGTAGGAAGGCCTCCCACTATATGGACCGACGACATTGTGAGAGTCGCGGGCATCCAGTGGATGCAAAAGCGTAGGAAGGCCTCCCACTAGATGGACCGATGCCATTGTGGGAGTCGCGGGCATCCAGTGGATGCAAAAGCTATCGTTCAGTGTGGAGGTTAAAGAGGGAGGCCTATGTTCAGCAGTGGACGTCTTCCGGCTGATGATGATGATGAGTTGGCTGTGGCTGGAGGCGAAAAGCCGAAGATTAGGCTGCACTCAGGCAGTGTCATGCCTAGGGAGAGGTCTATGTCCAGAAATGAACTAAGATAGGCTGATGATGATGATGTCTGGTACGTAGTACAACGTAATTTGTGTGACTTTTATGTTGAGTTCATATATATTCTAACTTTTTTCTCCGTCACTTCATACTTACGAATATTACAAATAGGAAAGTGTGTATATTCGTTCCTCTTCCACGAAGCAACAGCGCGACTTTTGCATAAAGAAAGTTTACTCAATTTTTTTATTCTGGAAAAATTCACAGTTCCTGAGAAAAGCGCCGCTAGCTCTTGATATAATTAAAACGAGTTTAATGTGTACATTATACAATACACGGCGCACGTTAAAGGATATTTACTTTACTTAGATTTTTTGTGGCTCAAGAGAATTCGGTAAAGAATTTTAAAAGGAAGAGATAAGCTCGTTTTATCGTCTAAGTTAACACGCTCTTAGAGTTGTACTATTAAGAGCTAATGGGTCACTTTTACTGCTTTGGACGAATTGCTCCCTACCATTTTATTGTCAGAAAATAAAAGTAGCTTATCTTAATTGTACTTTTAGAATAAATTTCCGTATTTCAAAGGCGTTTTATCTCTGTAGTTCAATTGGTATTAAACTAACACTACGTATCAAGTAGACAGATCTTTGAATATTTAAATTATCTAAAGTAAGATGTATTTTAAATGTCAATGCGTTGACCGCGCTCTACATATAATATTAGTAATATGGAAACAAGGCAATTGCCCGGCATTCAGTACATATTCTATGAAAATTTCAACTGGCTATCTATTACGGATCGAAAGTTACATCCCTTAATAGGTAGGACAGACGGACGGACGGACAGACAGACAGACATCGTAGGCTTAGTAATAGGGTCCCGTTTTACCCTGTTTGGTACGGAACCCTGAAAATGTGATTATATCTTCTGAACCTATGAATCGAATGTCAGATATGTCATTCGATTCAGGTTCAGGTTTTCGCTGGTTCAGGGGCCTTGTTGTTCGTGGAAACATACACATGCATACACGTCAACTACAAAACCTTCCTTTTGGCTCTGCGTCGTCTGCTAAATAACCAAGAGAAAGAACAGACAAGATTAATACCGATTAATTATTGTCTGCTAGTTTCTGAATAAAAAACTTTCCGTATGAAAATGCAATGGTTAAAATGCAATGACGAAGTAACCACCTGATTAAATTATCTTTGTTTAAATGATATCCATAGTGGCATCTTTTTTTGTTAACACCTTTTCATATTATTTTCTGTTGTTAGTTTGTCGTTTACTATTTATTTTTATTAGATGTTTACTATCAAGCTCCCGTGATGCGCCTTGAAATTATTCACAGAATTAACATGTACCCAAATCACAACGTGGGTAATAAAAAATATTATTACGTTTTCAAGCAAAAGCTGTTCTAAGCGAGCCGCGAGTTTAATAGTTCAAGTTCTTGTTCGATATTCGTTTTTGAGAGAAATCCAAAACCGGTCCGAGATGAATGGAAAACTCACGGATTCTCATCACTCAAATTGATAAAACAATACATCTTAAAGGTTTTCTGCAACACGGAGAAAAAATGACGCGCGATCAAAATTCAAGCGTTTTTCTGGCTCAACGCATAATTATTGCCATTCAGCGTGAAAATGCCGCTAGCATGCTGGATACGCTGCTAACTGGTAGTGGGCTTTAAGCATTTGGATTGTCTCTAGACCTTCAACGATCTATGGGCAATCTGGTGGGTGTGAGGGTCTTGAAGGATTCCCCCTCATCCCACTGGTGGGTTGAGCTGCCGGGTGCATGAGTCGTGCCTGAATCTACTGTTTTTGTATAATAGGGTATGTAGTTTAGGTATTTAGTGTTAGTTAACTTGTATTTTATTCAGATTAAAAGCAAATGCTTGTAAAAAAGAACAACATATTTTGGAAAAAAAACAGAATGAACTTTATAATGTTATGTAACGTGCTCTAAAATAGATTTTTAGAATATCTTTAGTGATAAAAAAATGCATTAATAATTATAGTCTGATGGCGACGATAAAAATTGCTGATTAGACAGTTTAAGCTCATTATTAGAATTTGAAACCTTGCAGTTTGCAATTTGAACGCGCCAAGCACTGAGCTATGGTAGCCTATTTAGGAGACCACTAGACTTGAAAGCGTGACGTTGCAGGTTCAAATCCCAGGCCCGTTCCAATGAGCTCTTTGGAGTTTATGTGCGGATTATCAAACCACTGGCTTTACGGTGAAGGGAAAGATCGAGAGGAAACCTGCATACGTACGGAGAAGAAATTGAATGGCGTAAGTGAATCCACCAAACCGGCCACTGGGCCAGCGTGGAGGATATGGCCCAATCGCCCTTTCGGGGTAGGTCAAAATCCAGCAGTAGACTATTAAAAGGCTGTGGTTTAAAGCACTGAGCATCATCTATAAGCCGCCTTTCCGTATGAATAAATTTTAGTCGCCCTCTTCACACATGAGTAGACAGACGGCTATGTTAATTAACGAATCGGTAGTGCGTGCGGCACATCCGACAATCCGACATGTGGCGTGCTTCACTTTCCATTTCTACGAGTTCTTTCGACTTAGATATTCCTATAATGCGGTAATAAAAACAGCCGAGAATCTGTTATTGCTCGCGTAGCCCATTGACATGAATATTGAAGCGTGCGGCTAGACTAGACTCCGTGAAATAGAATATTAAACGCTTAGCATGCCTTTGGCAAATCTAGGGCCCTTTTGTAGCATGCTCTAGATATAACCTTGGCAAATCTAGGGTGTTATTAAGATATTTCATTCCAACGTTCTAACAATGAATTTTGAGAGCATTTCTATTCTAAGGTTGGCAAAATTCGGTATGACAACAATTTTGGCATTTGCTTTTGTATGCATTTAACATATATTTTTGATAAATTTGTTATTAAGATTTCAGCAGCAGCAAACAATCCAGATTCAATACGCAGCATATATTATACTACACTAAAAATATGCTTTTAGTAAATCCATATTTCTTTCATAACTATTGCAAAAAAAACTTACCGGCTCAAATAGACAAGCAATCTTCTTCTAGGTTCTGCTTAATACTAGCAAAGATTAGGTACTAGTAAGGCGAATAATTATTGCGACTCAGTAATTCCGGCAGCTATTCATCTACACAATAGCTTACAAAGTTCCACTCAACAAATAGTGTAATAAACGTTCCACATAAACCACGCATTCTGTCTGAATAAAGAACCAACGCAAGAATTGGGCCTCGATTTTTGATTCGCTCGTATGATTTCGCACGAAATGAAAGATATTCTATTGATAGAAAGCAAATTCTAATATTAATGATAACTACGATTATAAAAAAAAAAAAATATGTTTTTTGAATCGGTAAGTGCCTTTATTAATGAAATACAAGCTAACTCTAACACTACAAAACAGTTCACACATAGCTCATAGACTATTGAAGGTCTTAAGACAGTCCAAACCCTTATTACCAGCGGACCCAGCATGCTGGCGGCTTTTGGCACTAGTATATTAGTACAACACTGTTGCTGTTGCGCTGTTGTGCATGTAACTGCGCCGAAATATCGGGAGCTCATTCCACAAACTCACCACGGTAAATATCCCGTAAATAATCATATAACTTTAGTATATTAGTGTTTATAATTTTTTTTCTGATTTAGTTTCCAACAAATGTTGACTAATTACACAGATTCCCTTATTAGTTTTTAAGTCTTTTTTTGTTTCGTACATTTTTGAAAGCTGACCTATTCCATATAGATTTAAATATTTTAGTGTAAACAGCAAATTTTTGTTTCCACTTCCGCCGTGTGGGTGCTTATTTGAGACAGGTGTAACTAATAAAGCACTTTGTGAAGGCATATACTTGATAATGTCAGTGCTCTTGAAGACTCGGATCATTGTTCTTCTGTGTGAGAATCCCCGTGAAAGCGCATTTCACATGGCCAACGATACGGCGCTCAATGCTGAGTGTTCATTTCGAAAAAATGCCCCATTCTCATGGATAGAGCAGGTAATTTTATATAATTGTTAGATATCTTTGTTTTGTGTTACCGAATGGTTACTCGCTGAGATGTATAAGAATGTTTTGTAGAGCTGTCTACGTCATCGTTTCATTGGGGGTCGCATCTACGATATTATGCATCTTAGTCATCATGTATATACTTCTCTCACTTTTGCGCTTTTAAGGTTTTCCAAAATGTTCTTTATAGTTTTGTCCATCATCATCATTATCAGCCTTTCATGTTCCCACTGCTGGGACACAAGTCTTCTCTCAGAGAGAGAGAGAGAGAGAGAGAGAGAGAGGGCCCTAATTCACCGTGCTGGCCCTGTGCATGCTGGTGAATGTCAAAATGTCACACTGGATAATATATTATGTTTTCTTTCACAGTTTTTGAGCGATGGTGTCGAACTGCACATAATTTATTTAGACATTAAATAAGTAATTGGTCGAGGATCGAACCGGGTGCCGTCAGTTTGTAAAGCACATCATGCTACTGCTCGGCCACCATCACTCTAACATAGGTTTGTACACTTATCAAGATGCGATTGCACTTCATGTTTTCGTATGCGTGTGTGTTATTGGGAACTACATTCATTTTGTTAGACGTTATGGATTTCACATATTCCGAATCTATAAAATCTTGTTTGCATTTATTAATTCTGCGAAGTGGTCTAGACTGTTTCGATTAATAATAAATTCTGTTGAGTCAGTGGCTAGACATCTTGTCTCGAAAGGTTAATGTCTTTGATCCCTTACGTTTCTATTGTATTTTCTTTTGTTGAATTTTTGCTGATGTTAAAAAGGGTAGGGAAATATTTTGTGTATCTTGAAGGTACGAAATGAATAAGTTAGTGATGGATACTGCCTAGGTGTCCTAGTAGACAAATAAAGATTATCTCATCGGAGCATTGTCGGATATAAAATAAGTCTGAAAAAAATTCAATCGCTGTAGCCTAAAGAGTTAACTTATAGCGGCACCGGATTTTCAACGCATAATTTATTTGCATAAGATCTTGTTAAATTTTTATGGATATCTGCAGCGTAGAAAAAAGCCAGCAGTTTTGTTTGATTGATTTTTTGAGTTCGTTGATTCCTGGGCCTAAAATGGACGCTGCAGTCAGGATAACCTTTTTGAAAAAAAGCCGGGAAAACCGGCCAATCATCGTTGACGGGAGGGTTGTCAAAAATGGCCAAAATCATCTTTTTGTAATTAATTAATACCCTCTAGTCAACGCGTATTTTTTTGCGACGTGTCATTGTACTGTGTATCTGAACGAATTGAGTGATCGTCACATGCTATAAAAAATAGGGACAAAATTCGTTATCGAAACGTGGGACATTATCATCAAACTCGGGACTGTCCCGGAAGAATCAGGACGGCTGGCAACCCTGTCTGCAGGAAAGCTAAACCGGCGCGGATTTAGTGAACCAATGTCTGCTGTGAATACTAGAATGTTACCAATCACAATAATTATGGCAGAAGTAAAACGGAGGAAACCACGTGTTACCAGCGAAATACCAAGTTTAATTACACTTTCCTGATTCATTGAGCCATTTTACATAATGCGACATAACAACGGCTACAAAGCACGAAACGGCGTAAATAATGAGCGAGTAATGAGCGTTAATACTGCCGTATATATGATTAACTAACTGGTAGGCGTTGGAACGCATTAGCACGCGCTGCAATCAGCGGTACCTCAGAAATGATGTTGCAGTTTTTTCTCAACGACGCAAAGCCAAAACGAGGTTATACAGTTAGCGTGTATGTATGTGCGTGTGTACCGATTTTGATAAATGAAGTATTGATTGATTTCTTGTAGGTTCAGATATCGGGCGGGGGGGGGGGGGGGCTATGTGACGTCATCATAAACACAAGATGACGACATATAAAGTAGGGATATTTATTTTTTATTGCATTCCTTCATCAGGGGTATCAAGAGGAATCACTAAATATTAGATATTTTAAAAATGAAAATGAGATTTGATATATCACTCTTTTAACAGTCCAACTACTTAGTCCAATGATCGGACTGACGAGACTTTTTGTCTCAGTAGTCCAGTGTTATATATGACTATTGAGCCTTTTACTTCAATGTTAGCACTATTTTTAACCCAATGATAGATCGAATGAGACTTTTTTCGCACAGGTTCTGTGTTACAGACCATCGGACTAGTGAGTTTAGTTCGATGTTTACACATTGAGCCTCTTTCACTTTCAGTCGGTAAAGAAAGCTCTATTTGCATTAGATATAGTGGAATGGTTAAAGGTGAACTCAAGAGCAGACCTTCTTCGAATATAACCTATAAACTATGATCGTGTCAATGGCAATGGCTTCGTGATTTGCTGAGATTTTGAGAGCGTTGTTTTTATAAAAACACTAGCAGGCCTGACAGACGTTGTCCTGTCTTAGAACTGTCAAACACGCAAAGTCAAAATTGTAAATCTTATTGATTTTACACCTTGGGTTACATTATTGGAGTTTTAGTAAGGATTCGCAATTTTTTTTGATAATATAATATAGCCTATATTACCCGGAGATAGTGTAGCTTCCCAACAGTGAAAGAATTTTTCAAATCGGTTCAGTAGTTTCGGAGCCTATTCAATGCAAACAAACAAACAATCAAATCTTTCCTCTTTATAATTATGTTACCCGGGGATAGTGTAGCTTCCCAACAGTGAAAGAATTTTTCAAATCGGTTCAGTAGTTTCGGGGCCTATTCAATGCAAACAAACAAACAAACAAACAATCAAATCTTTCCTCTTTATAATTATGTTACCCGGGGATAGTGTAGCTTCCCAACAGTGAAAGATTTTTTCAAAACGGTTCAGTAGTTTCGGAGCCTATTCAATGCAAACAAACAAACAATCAAATCTTTCCTCTTTATAATATTAGTATAGATATAGATAATGGTTACTATTTGCTGATAATTATCATCGACAAAAGGAAAATAAGTTTTGTCGATGATAATTATATGAATTTATTTCTGTTTTAATTTTATTACCTTTAAATGTATTTTTATCTATATACATGTCTTATAATATTACAATTGCATGACCTGTAAACATAATTATGCTTATTTATATGGCATTGACTTTGCATATCGATATCCAAGCTCATACCCCTACATATTTACAGCTAGCTGCACCCTGATATTTAGCCCCCGTGGATATTCTTTAAATAACGGTAAAAAAATCTGGGATAAAGTGTCTATGTCACTCTTCGACCTTCAAACTAACTTTATGAAAAAATAAAATCTATCAGTTGCTTTTTTACTGCGAAAGAGGAACAAACAAACTGACAATCTAAAAAATACGTCACAAGCAAGCAGACAAGTTCTTACTCGCCATACAACTGTTATACTATTACTTGCTTCGCTTACCAACAGGCGAGTTGGTGGTCAAACGCGGAATTATACGCTCAAAAAAAAACTTTTCTGTGACGTTATAAGGACATTCAACTTAAATATCGCGTTTGCAGTCATAGTTTTTTGTAGTAGCATAAATAAATCATAAAGTAGTCATAAATAAATACAAATATTTTTATAGGATTACAATAGCATAAATCATATTTTTAATGCAGTCAATTGCCAATGCAAATTCAGTACTCTTATTTTATGCTCGTCAGAAAATCCCGTACAAAAAGAACGTTCAGCTCTTCAAATTTTTTTCTATAAAAACCTAATATATTTCGATGAATACATATATTTGGGCCAGCTAGTTTCCTTCGACAACCGGCAGGATAAAGAAATTAACCTAAGGCCTAGAAAACGCTGGCGGGATGACCTCGACACTTTCCAGATACAGTGGTTAAGTCTGGCGGGTGATCGCACTGTCTGGAAAGAATTGGGGGAAAACCTTTGCCCAGGAGTGGGACAGTATAGGTTAACAAAAAAAAAAAAAAAGCCTAATGTGGACATAATATAACAAACATTTTTTTTTTGCCAAGCATTTTTTCTATCAGTTCTCAAGTGATGCTTTTACCAACAAACAGCATATGATGCATGCTACTACGTCTCTTTTTGCGCTATATTTTTTCATATGACCCACAAGATATCAGCCAAATCTCTAAATCCGCATAAATACAACTTTCCACACAATTTTCTAGATTCACCCGCATTACAATGCCTTGAAGGCTTGCCAGTAATGTTCTTGAGTGATATGATCACGCACGTTCCGCGAGTGTTGCTTCCGTATTTTCGTTCATGATTGTCGACGATTGTCCACGTTCCTGTTTTATTTGTGTTTTATCGATGGCCGGAAAGCAATTTGCTAATTTCTGTTACATAAGGGCTCTAACAAACACGCTATATCGTAGATGTTTTGTAAACCTACGTTTTCATTTACGGACATTTGCTCTGAGCAAATGCACCGCGCAAAAGCTATGGGGTCGATTTTTGTATCGCTCGTTTTCATTTCGCACGAAAATAATATAATGCAAACTTAAATAACTTAAATAAACTCACAATATTTCTAACAGCCGCACTCAGAAACGTTACTTAAGCTAAGGAATACTTAAAATTGCTCTGTTTACTTCTCGTTGACGGAAATTGTCACACATGAAAACGAGACAGAGCAATTTTAAGTATTCCTTAGCTTAAGTAACGTTTCTGAGTGCGGCTGTGAGTTCACTTCAGTAAGCAACTCGCCACGTGAGTTCTAATAGAGCGATTGTTCGCGTTCATGCTCGCTTAGGTTTATCCAGAACATGAAGCGAAAACGCAGATTTACAGATGCAAGAGAAATCAAAACGTTTCACGCCACAATTGTGTAAAATGACACCTGTACAAAATGCTAGTAAGTAATTATTCTACGTCCTACTTTGTCAGTGATTTATTCAATGAATTAAATACCTACAATGATTCAAATTAATAGAAAATACAAAACACTATTTTATAGTTGGTTCTTGTAGGCTTATGTAATGTGAAGCGTATAATTTTACACATGTCATAACCTTTCACCCTAAGCGATGCGATGATCACTCCCAAAAATTTCCCAAGCACGATGCGTAATGTTACCCATTAGTTTTAATAATTGAGGTCATTTGTTTGATTCTTTATTGTGTATGTGTATGGTCACATTATATTTATGTCCAACTTTCTGCTTTCTGTTCTATCTGCGGGTGTGTTACAAAATATTTAAGCTAGGCGCGCTTAGGGTTACCATATGGCAGACTTTCGCCTTGTTTGCCAGGCATTTTAGCACTTGATCAGGCGTCCGGCCGGCATTATTCTAAGTCAGGCGTTAACAGTTATATTTTCTACTCATAAATTTGGCTGATTTTCTAATTATACAAATGTAATTATGTGAAAATTTATGTTTTAAATTAAAACTTTCATTCTGCTAAGTATTTTTTCTTAGTACTATGAATTTGTTTTATTATCCTTAGAACCTCCCAGACATTTTTACTTCATAAGTCAAGTATAGATTTCTTCAGAGATGGTAACCCTAGGCGCGCTTCACATCTTACATGCATTTTTCCAGTTTCCATCATTTGGGCTAGAGTTTTATGTTTTTTTAATAATATTCTTTTACTTTTCACCTTCACCTGTGTTGCATCTAAGTCCTCTCTTCGTTCGGTCAATTATGGTATAAAGGCACTTGCTTAAAAATAAAAACATACTTTCATCTTTATTGGGCCCTCTAATCAGACAAACAAGTGAGATATGCCTTAGTACAATAATTATCAATCGTGTCCAATGCCTCTATTTTTCATTTAAAAATATCACTATACCGTTAAACTGCCGACAAGGTCGTCGGCTAAAGGTATCAAGCCTGATTTAGGCCAGATGCGTTCGCACCCACTACGCCACCTTACCATATCTCCCTTGTTTGCCTGACCTGAGATTAGGCCATATAATAAGGAGTAACATTTACAAGACATGTCGACGGTATATTTTACCCGTGTGTGTATAAGCTGCTAAGATACTGACTTCACCGTCTCATTTGACACCTGAACAAACTAAAAACGACAGATTATTTACACTACTACCTTAGTAGGGCCTATTTATAAATCCTTGAAATGTAAATGAATTTGTAGCGTTTAGCATACTATAAATTTAACCAGCCAGGCCATTTTAATTGTGAATTGTCAAGTAGTAGGTCACATTAAAATATTCCTTAGGAACCCGCTATCCTACACCGTAATTTTTTTTCGATGTTTTTTTTTATAAGCTTATTGTTTTCAAACGCCTGAAATATTTTCTAGAATCATAGCTAAGAACACACTCTATCAAGACATCCTTAAAATCGTGGGTAAAAATGGTTTGAATGTTTTTTTTAAAAGGCCTACGTTTGACAAACAACTCACCCGATGTAAAGTAACGTTGTGGCCGAAGATAGAGCTCGTAGAAGCAAACCTTCCCAATCCGTATTCTAAAAGTTCACATTATAGAGTTCGTCTGCAGTCACGAGCTTCACTTTCTCTGGCAGTTCTCATCGAGTCACTACACGCGGGGTCCGTAGATCAGTCATTGTTGATAGAGCATTGTTGACAAAGGATGACGTCGGAGGTGTCGTGCATAAACCGCTTTATTGATGGCCCAGGTAGGTGAAGTCGTGATCGGCAAGTGTGGGCAGAATGCAGTGTCATTTGTCACCCCAAACGAGGGGACTTACAAGTACTTACCTATTGGCTAGATTATGCAATTTTTGGTCGGATTTAGGCTTGAATTGTGAGGAATCTCCATTTGTCGTTATTATCAGCTATTGTTAAGTTAGTGCGTAGGACAATGAACTTGTATGCGGAATGATAGATATTTTCATACTAATCGACAAGGGTGTGTACTGTGTATAATTTATCTTCCCAGAAGAATGCTAAAGAGTTGAGTTTTCACTATTCAGATCAGTATCAACCTAATCTATCATGTTCCCACTGCCTTTTCTCAGAGAGAGAGAGAGAGAGAGAGACAGACCTGGCCCAACCTCATCCACCATACTCAGGCCCAGTATGATGGTGAATATAATTATCATAAGTCTTTGAATTTTTGAGGTTCTTGGAAATAGCGATGTCCTCACGATTTTGCGCGGTAGGATCGAAACTGCACATAATTTAGTACTAAATAAGCCATTGGTGCAGGACCGAGGATCGAACCGGGTGCTGCGAGATTGTAAAGCGCACATGCTACCGCTCCGCTACCATCACTCACTCTTCAGGTACCTAGTACTTGTCTCTAACTATTTAAAAATGAAACTACCCGGTTTCGATATTTAATAAAGAGTATCTTTACTATTACGTGACATGGGATATCAAGAAAAAGTTTAATTACTTATTAGATTTATAGGCACATTATGTAATGAGTAAATAAGATAAGTGGAGTCGGGAAGTTAAGCGTAACAAGAAAACAAGTTGAGGTAATTTCGGTACGGATACGGAAATCCGGAATATCTAAAAACCTGTGGAATCTGGAACGTGGAAAATCCAACTTCAAGAACTTTATGTACTGGAAAAATACGATGGGTTTAATGCGCTCGAGTAATAAGTACGTTTGCTTAGGGCCCTTTGCCCTATGCTAGGGAAACTCACCTTATCATACCATCTCAAAGTTATTCGTACTTTTATGGCTTTTAGCAATTATAATTTAGGTCAAACTTAGCTCAGCATTCTTAGAAATAAGGGCAATACTTACTGAGTCAGCTTTTGTTTCTAAGCAAAACATGTGAATAAGTAATATTTAAATTACTTTTCACCGGTAGATATATAATTGGTTTTAGTGGTTTTTGCTTGGTTTTAGTGGTGTTTGGTTTCGTTAGTTTTTTGTTTTGTTAATTTTTAGTTTTCTATTATGGTATTTCCTCAATAAAAATTACAAGTAAACTAAAAATAAATTTATGACTAAAACTAAAATCTAACTGGCAGCTGAATCAGCGGAGAGCCTCAGAAGGCGCAAATATAGGTAGGGGGTGGCGAATAGTTTTAGTTAGCTGGTAGCGGGTATATATTTGAGCCTTTCTGGGATTGAGACGCTTGGACCGTGAGGACCAGGTGCCCGTCGAATATTTAAAGACCTATCAGGACGACTGGTCGAAGCAACTCGTGACCAAAATGCTGGCCTTTATTTTGCTCAAAGACTAAGCATTGCCATACAACGTGGCAATGCTGCCAGCCTTTTGGGAACGCTGCTCACCGGTAGCGGCTTGTTAGATTAGTTTAAGTTTTGGTATTTCCTTAAAGATACTCGGCCTTACTTATTAACGTTACTTAAGTTAAGCAACGCTTAAAATTGCTCTGTCTTGTTTTCACCTATGCCAATTTCCGTCAACGAGAAGTTGACAGCAATTTTAAGCATTGCTTAGCTTTTAAGTAACGGATGGTTTTTATTTACGGCCATTTCTTTTCTACGGTATCCAAACAACAAGACCCTTTAATTACGTAATATGACATACATTTATGCAACAACCTCATTGACCGATGCAATCCAGCCCCTAAGAACAACACATTGTCATTGTCTAGCCCTACCTAGAAGCAATGTCGTGTAAATGCTAAACACACGTCTTGCTTAGAAACTCTCATGTATTATTCATGAGAAGCTTTATTTATTTACTTTCGATCTCATTGCTTGCCTGGACACTGTAGCAAACACATGACATTGTCAGAATTGGGAACTTTCACCTTCAACTGCCTTCAACTTAGCACGAGATGACCATCTTCATTTGTTTAGTAATTCTGTTCGTTTTATGCAATCATACTAATATTATAAATGCGAAAAGTTTGTTGGTTTGTTGGTTAGTTTGTTCCTTTTTCACACAGCAACAGAGCAACGGATCGACCCGATTTTTTGCGTGGGTATAGTTCAAGGGCTCGAGAGTGACATAGGCTATTATTATTATATTTATTGTATATTTTTCATCATCATTATCATAATCATCATCACCATTTTTCATCACTACGCGGGTGAAGCCGCGGGGTGCCGCTAGTAATATTATAAATGCGAAAAGTTTGTTGGTTAGTTTGGTCCTTTTTCATACAGCAACAGAGCAACGGATCAACCCAATTTTTTGTGTGGGTATAGTTCAAAGGATGGAGAGTGACATAGGCTACTTTTCATCATCATTATCATCATCACAATTTTTCATCACTACGCGGGTGAAACCGTGGGGCGAAGCTAGTGAATTATATAATATGTGGATTTAGTAGGTACTAATGATGCGTTATAATAATGGATACAGTATCTAATCTATATTTTGATTAGATAGACTATAATAATAAGTAGGTAATATTTATATGTACAAAATATTGATAAATGTATCTACTATGGGTAATGTTTTCCTTGGCCAAGGCAAAAAAACAAGAATGCAGGAAAAAAATAAACAGATGGGTTAAAAATGGGCAGCGGCTGACAAAAAATATATAGATACTTGAAAGCTCGAACCACGAAGATCCTCTGTTTGTAAAGAAAGTCACGAGTGCCAGCAATTGAGAGTTACTTTCTGACACCTCAATCATAGCGGGCATTGTATTCGAGGATCTGATCGAATTCAAACAGCATTAATTATTTATTATGAAAAGAATTAAAAAAAAAAAACAATACAATAAACACGCGGTTACATATACCAGTAGGTATACTAGTAGTGAGTTATTGAGATAAATTGTACCACAATGACTATAATTGATAACAGGTACTTATAAGTATAAGTAGGTATAAGTACTTATCACATATTCTGAGTTCCAAGAATTTGCTTGTTTTTCACTTAGGGACAATTTCAAAATTATGTGAAACAAAACCACAAGTTTTCTTATGTCATACTTACGAAGAAAGCATTGTTACTTTTAACCGACAATTAAGTAAAAGTTAGTTTTGAAGAGCGTGCGAACTGGCAGGGGCCAACTCATGACTTGATGACCTTAGTTCTGTTATTGAGTAAGGCTGTTGACTTGGCAGACATAATAGTCAATTACGACTGAAGCAAGAGTGTATACGAATTACAGTTGCTTCATTCTGGTCAGAGAGAAATTCTATAAGCTTGTAAACGGTAGGTTAAAGCTTGATAATATGGCTAGTTACAAGCAATTACAGGTTTTATAGCTTTATAACCATTGATGATAACGTCCCGAAGAGAGTGCGTGACTGGGACGCGTAAACAAATTTCACTTTTGTACGCGTTTCGTCAGTAAAATAATGTATTCAAATGTATTGAACAAAATTAAATCGAGTTGCGAAAATCGGTCGAGTTACGATGGTGGTACCAATCATGGCTGTTCTGAATGCCAAATTATGTCTTTATTATCACTATGGTGTCCTGTCTGCATTTTAAATCAGAACCTCTATCGATTAATATTTGGAACTGGAAGATCATTGGCAATGATCATATTTGGGACTGTTTTTTTTTGTTTGTCACAATTTTTAATAACGGATTTTTGACAAACGAATTATTCCGCATAGATATAGAAGAGCAGAACATAATGAAGCTCCCCATGTAGGTCACTCATAGTTTACAAATTTCTAATACGAATCAATCTAGATCATAATTCAATTCAAAGCATTTCGCCTTCCGATCGCAACCATCGACGGCATATTATGAGAAAAGAGAAAAGAGCAAAGAATAGCTTCTCGTGGGAAGCATCTACAATAGCTTCGGTATGCCACGCTATGTTTCTCTATATTTTCTAACTAATTATAAAATTTAAAGTTATATGATTATTTACGGGATATTTACCGTGGTAAGGTTGTGGAATGAGCTCCCGATATTTCGGCGCAGTTACATGCACCATGTTCATGGGAAGACTGAAGAATGCGGGTGGTTGGTTGAACAGTTAAAAAGTTAGGTGCAGACATAACGATCTACCCTCTTTCTTATCTTTAGTGAACAACCGTGACAGCTTAAAATAGTGAATTATAAAATTTGTTCCAAAATGAACAATTATCACAAATAATTATACTATGACGTTTTGATCTTTAATATACGAGTAAAACAAATAAAAAAATAGACCTGAAAAATAATGCTATTTTGTTTCTTTTCAGATATGCCTGGTTCTCTTATTTGGGGCATTAACAAGATGTCGATGCGACACCACTGCATACAGTAATAACGTCAACGGCGCGTCCCAGTTCGGCGAGCTCCTGAAACCTCCCCCACCTCCCTTATCACCAATACTACCTGTGCCATTTCACGGAGGAGCAGGAAGAGCACAACGACAGAATGTCGATGTTGGGTATCAGTACCAATCGCCGCCGCCATCGCAATCACCAATACTTGCTCAAATACCTCAGTTCTCCCTTCCAACAGATTTTAAATTCCCAGCTCCATTCTATAAGCAATATAACTTTAACTTTGTCCCTCCTCCCCAGCCTTTTGCAACAACTCCACCACCATCTTTGTTTCAAAAAGTCTCTACGTGGCTTTTTCCTTCTCAGCAAACCAGCTATGACGCAGGATCTGCGTTTAGCAGTACAGCGCCCATAAAGAAAGATTGCAACCCTTGCAATTTAGTGCCATGGATACCAGTAATTAGATATAATTTAGGAGCCAAAAATGTATACCAAAACACTAATCCTACATATGGACCACCGAGTCCAACCACTCAACCACAAAATGTTGCTCAGTTTCAACCTCAACCATTTGAGCAACAGAATAATGAGCAAGTTCGTATACCACAATTGCGCCCTGGTATTCCTCACGCAGTATATGGCCCTCCGAACCAGGCGTTCAATAGTAACTCTGCTGGTTTCATAAGTTCTACATACGGGCCACCTAGCCCTACTCATACCGTTGGGTTTGCATCTCAAAGTCCTATAAGTACTACATTTACTGCCTCAAGCTATAGCTCGAATCCAAGTTCTACCTATGGAGCACCAAGTTCTTCAGTAAGGCAGCCGAGCTCTTCATATTTGCCTAACTTTTCACAAGGAGTATCAATTCCATCGAATAATGTTCCATCATCTACTTATGGGCCACCTACATTGCTGTATACAACTCCCTCACCATCCTACAACATTCCATTTCCAGTGACGACTTACGGACCACCAGTTATAAATTACAACCCAGGAGCTTTAAATAATGATTTACAACCGCAAAGTGACGTTGAAATATTAAATGATCATGATCCATCAACAGAACTGAAATTACCAAAAGTTTCGCAGCCAACAGAATTTAGAAATTCTTACGGTGAAATAATAACAAACACTTATGCTTTAGATATTCCGTACCCTGTGTCAGCTACAGCTGCAGAATCAACTAAAATTAAGACTGAAGTTTTGCCAAATGGCAATGCAAAACCAGAAACACCAAACATGTCAATGGCACTTGCAAATCCTGCACCGTTTACATTGAATAGAGGAAGAAACATACATACATTACAGCCAGTAGCGCTACCAAATTTGAGTGTATCGCCTTTGCCTCCAATATTCAACGCTCGTCCTTTTAGACCAGTTCCTTCACCATTTCCTTCACAAGTATTGCGAGGAATTAACCAAATGCAGCAGAAACCTAACAATGTTGATATAGAACAGAGTATACCATTAGTTGAATTTACTCATTCGATTGACTATCCTGCTACATATATCCAATCGCCAGTTATTGATATTGACACTTTGAATGTAAACAACCAAACAAAAGCCTTCAGAAATATTCCAAATCATTTTGTCATAGATGAAATACGAGATATTTCTTCTCAAGCTTCTGAAGACCATGTATCTGCTACAAAATCTATTTCCGATTCAAGCTTTGAAAGTACTGGACCAGAAGTTGGGAATGATTTGTATGATAATGGAATAGCTACAGAATTAAAGCTGAGTTCAAACGTTCCTTTAAATCATAAACCTAGTTTTGCAGACTTGAGAGGGGTAAAAGATGAAGATGTTGACAAGTACAGGACTGAAAGTAATTTACAAAATATAGATTCCCCGCTTCTATATTTAAAGCCAAGCGCACCTCATAAAAGCTATGGAAATTTTGTTCTTGCTGTATCTACTCCAATTAATGACAATGAATATGAAATGTACGATGACATACCAAGTACTTCTGCACCACCAACTCTGCCTAGTGCATGGGATGAAAGCAGAACTGATGATAGTGAAAGTATAAAACCACCACGTGTGAACACATATCAACCAAAAATTGTTCAAATAATAGTTCCTTACACAACTAGGAAAAAAGAGGAACAAAATGTAAGTGATCAAAATCAAAACCAGCAAAAAAGCCAGCAAGACTGGTCTGAAAGTTCTAATGAAAAGCATATAGGAAGAAAAGTTCCATCATACTCTGAGCCACCATACTCTACTTTGATAGATAATTATAGTACTCTTGCAACTACTACAGATGACCCTAATACGACAGAGAGTTATGACTCTAAATCTGAGCGTATACATTCAGCTGCTGTCTTGAACGATCTGTATGATGTAAAAGAGCCTCCATTCGATATCGTCAAACTACAACACACAATTGACGATTGGACCGAAAAAGAGTACTCTAAATACAAGCCACCGCAAAGACCTCGTAACGGTGACAAACATGCCAAGAAAATTCCAGATGACTATTTTACAACTACGTTACCTACAAATTATGTAACAGAAACAAGTAATTACTATGATTTCTATGATCATGAAGGTTCCAGTAGCAATCAACATACTGTGACAGAAAACGAAAATACATTTAAGCCTCGTAAACAGTACAATAACATTGAAAGAACAAAGAGTAGATTTAGCAGTGGCAAGAATGATGAAACAGACGAAATAGATAAGCTTCATATTTATACTGCTGCATCATCATTCCGAACAAGTACAAGTACAAGCAGTACAACAACTCCCGCACCGTGGGGTAAAATACAAACTTCAATATCTCCATTGACTAAAGAAAAAGTTTACGTGGTTACATCGAAACCGTGGCGGGACGCTCCTAATGTTACCAAAGACTGGTATGAGGTACAGTCTTTCGAGTCGAAGAAAACAAACGTTGATGCTGACACTACGTCATCAGATAATCTGCCATTCAAGCCTCCCAGGTTTATGAATCGACCTTCATTTGGCTTCACGTCAGGAGGGAAGATAGAGTCTGTGAAATCGGATTCGTCCTATGGATTTTCAAGAAGCTGGTACCAAAGCAGTAAGTGCGATGAAAATTTATATCTGGATCTTAATTAAATTAAAATATCAATTTTTTACGGATTTCAATACTAACTAGCAGTTAAATTTACATAAAATTACTCTGTTTCAGTAAATGAACTGGAGACAAAGCATAATAGTACATCATCAGGAGACTCCGTTCATAGGGTTGCCACAAATTCTGAAGAGGTTCATTTCTATTAATAACTATTTTTGAGGCCTTCACCAACACCTAATTAATTTTCATGATCACGACTTATCTTTGCTTTTTACTAGCACGTTGACGTAAGTCTGCACTACTTCTGTATAAATTACTATACAATAAACTTTTCAATGTTGATCTTTAATTTTAAGTCAATCAGTAAAAATTACATTGAATAAAATAACTTTTACTAATAGTAACAATACTATTTTCGTACAAAATATGGTATCACACTTTTTTCGCTTCTCATGATAACTATGCCACATAATGAATTATATAAATAGTTATAATATTATAATGCTGATTTTTTTATTTCAATTCCACGTTTTTTTCTGTTAACTATAAAGTTGTTATTTTTAAATTTCACATAGAAAAATAAACCTATTTTTAAACCTCGACGTCGAAAAATTTACTGTGTTATAAGTTTCATACCTAATACCTATTGCTGTATGTCTTTTTGTGGCTTCGTAACGCCTAAACAGATAAATCGTTTTCAATACGGGTTTTTTAAATTGAAAACAGTTTCCATCAGGATTTGATTAAAATTTGTCGAGCTGTTTCAAATAGGCTCTTTTTTAATTAGTCGGGGGATTTTTAATACATGTACTAGTGTGTATAACATCAATGATTATACGATAGTCATAAAACAATATACACATATATTTTTCTGTTCCAGGGTACAAATCGTCATAAATACAAATAAAGAGACTATTAAGTGAAATAACGGACTAGTTAACTCTATTGTTAACAATTTTTTTCGTAGTGGTTACACGCAAACTAAAAGTGAAGAAAGCTGATATAAATTGTTAAGTGAAGTGAAGTTGTTGTGCCGAAAGTATATGACAATTGTGGTAATAGAGACAGCATTATTAGTGTTATGGCAAGGATCGGAACGTACTTGTAAGTTGCTAAAATGTTTAAATATGACATATATAGCATTTTTTGACTCATTGAGGCAACTATTTACCTTGTAAGATGTGACTGATTTCAGCTGCTCATATATTTAGAGTTCTCATACGTTATCATTATCAACCAATGTGTCTACATCAGAGTTGATAAAATATTATCTTAAGCTCAACGAGCAAATTAGAAAGAATACTCTTATAACTCGTACTCTTTTTAATTTGATCAGCAGTTTTTATATATAAGCTTCTTAACATTTATATACCTTATAGTTTAAGACAACCAAAGCAGGACTTTACAAATTATACAGTAGATTTTTTACATTATATACAAACTATATACCTAATATAAGTAAAACTATTTCTAATTGTAGATAGCTATTGTAGGTAATTAGTTTAAGACTGTATTCAACTTTGGCTACTGTAATAACGAGACTTTTTACAAGCTTATAATATGTACGTTGATACTTGTAAATATTATCATGTAAATAAACGATTTCAAATGATACATTTTTAATTGAACAAACTAATTTTGAATTTTGATTTTCATAATTTTGTGCATGGTTTATATACCTTATACACATTTCAAAACCATAAGCATTACAGTAATGAGTGAAAGTGGCTAATTATTTAATTTCAATGCATAATATATCAGCCCACGAATGGCACAGATAAGATATAGTCATTGCGTAAGACCTAACTTGTATTAATCATTGCTGCATTTACAGTAAAGTTGTCATCTCAAGTGATTAAATTATTTTGCTGACATACTT
This sequence comes from Agriopis aurantiaria, assembly GCA_914767915.1. Classification (NCBI taxonomy): domain Eukaryota; kingdom Metazoa; phylum Arthropoda; class Insecta; order Lepidoptera; family Geometridae; genus Agriopis; species Agriopis aurantiaria. The sequence goes on from OU611987.1 coordinate 6,338,508, forward strand.
TTATTGTTTGATATCTAGATTGAGCCATAGTAATTAATAAGTACCTACATATATGTTTTACCATAATTTGTTAGTATTTACACACACTCTCTACCTTAGTTTTTTGGATCACTGATTTATTTGCAAACGTCAGCCAAATCTATGTTTTATTCATGCATTTTCATCTTGATTAGGTTTATTCCTATTCTTAAACCTGAAGTACAAGAACTCCGCACTCCAAATAATAACAGTTATTAAAGTTACAAAGTTCAATACAATTATAGGCACCACGTATGATCCAGATGACTCACGTATACGACCTGAAAATTTGAAATTATCAAGAATTAGTCAAGATGATTATGAATAAAATGACGATAATGACAATATTATGTGGAACCATAATTTTGTAATGTGCATACAAATGATAATAATGCAATGCACGTGACAAGTAGATATAATTGATTATCTGATATAATTTGGTAACACATAATTATAAAGAAGCAAATAAAAAAAAATAAAAAAAAAATTATGAAAGTAACATTGTAATTTTCGCGTATTGAAAATATCTTATGTCTATCGGTATTTATTTTTACCTAAATAAAATAATATGCGCTAAAGCCCGATAGACATTTGTCAAATTTGCAAACACGCCAGAATCAGAGCGGCAGATAAATAAGAAAAAATACAAATAAAAAAATATTTAAAAGCTGAACAGCCGTATAGAATATTTATTTTATTTTAATCTTCATACTGGATGGAGAGGGCTATGCTTAGGGTTTCTCTACGAGATCGAATCCGAAATGAGGAGATCCGTAGACGAACGAAAGTCACCGACATAGCCCACCGGATTAGAAAATTGAAGTGGCAGTGGCCAAGGCACATATCACGCAGAACAGATGGCCGATGGGGCTGAAAGGTTCTGAAATGGAGGCCACGGACTAGTAAGCGCAGCGTAGGATGTCCACCCACAAAATGGACAGACGACCTAAAAGAGACCGCAGGGAAACGCTGGATGCAGGCTGCTTCAAAACGGCCCTTTTGGAGATCGATGGGGGAGGCCTATGTCTAGCAGTGGACGTCCTATGGCTGAAATGATGATGATGCTGATGACTGCAAATCGCCAGAAAATACGTTAACACACTATCTTCATTGTTCCTTGAAATTGCAACATAGATATTTTCACCAAAAGAGTGAAAAGTTTCTCCTAAATCTGTTTCAACTAGGGCCACATAGTCACTTACCATCAGGTGAGACAGTGAACTAGAGTAAAAACCTATTCTATATTAATAATTATAGTTTAAAAAACAATAAATACATGGTTTAGTGACTTGTTAAAACAAATCAAATAAGCCCAAACTCGAGGGGTCACTTGTTGACAAGAGTCTCATGTTGGTGGATAGTGGAATTCTAGGTATAAGACTCGTTTTGATAATTTATTTTAATTTAATCAAGGTGTTTATACCATTTACACGATTATACTAATTAAATTAAATCAGAATGTCAATACAATCATAATATCACAACAAGAATAATAATTCATTACAACTCCTTAAAATAAACCAAATGAGCCAAAACTGAAGGCAAATAAGGGTCAAGTAATAACTTAAATATGCCATCTCGTCATCAAAGATGTGAATTTCATATTCAAATTCAAATTCAAAATCATTTATTTCGGTTTACGCCACCCATACCATAATTAACAAAATATAATGCATATCATAATGCGCAATAACTTATTGAGTACCTATTGAGTATTGAGGGCCTTACATAGCTATTGAAGAGTTTCACTATCCACCTCCTAGCTCCATCATCAAATCAGTTCGATGGTACATAAATTATAGTATCAAATTATATACACATGCAATCAAATTGATTCGATAAAAAGAAGTAGGTTAAAATCAAGGACGTTCTACCTTTAGAGTATATATAAGATCTTAGGATAAAATTGACTTCCAAGTTTTTTTGACAGTGTTAGTTACATAGCTATTACGATTGTTAGTTAATTACAGTGCAGCTAATATAAAGCGTGAAAAAATGATTAAATTGTAAGCGTTATGTAAAGAATTAACACCTTACCTAATAGAGATCCAATAGTCACAATAGTGATGCCGTTGCAGAACATCTGAATGCCCGAAGCAAAAGCTAGCCTCTCAATAGGAACGTAGCTAGGGATGACCACATTCATGTAAACAGTTCGAACGCCTTTGGTGATTCCCATAGCAAGAGCCACAAAGCACATGCCGAGGAAGGAATTGGTGAACAGCATCACTGGAAAAGGTGAGTTTCAAAAATTAATTATAATAATAAAGAAATTTCAATAAATATTGATATAATTACATTGATATTGATAAATATGATAAGTAGGTGGAGCTCCTAAAAAAAACGGTTTGCCCCAGGGAAGTCTACTGGCGCCGATCCTGACTAACCTTTACACCAACGACAAAAAAAAATACGACTCGAAAGAAGAATATGAATAAACATTGATATTTATTTCATAAAAAAAGAATCAGAATCAAAATTTGAAATCAGAGATTGAAGTTCAACAGCTGACTCAGCGATCTCTTTATCTGTATGATAGTTGTTAATTATATAATTGTATGTATTATCTATATGTCTCATGACCTCGCACGTAAATGTATTTAATTAGATTACCGATTTAAATAATATTACTTGCTATTACCTATTACTAGTATATAATCTTTGCTATTACCTACCTAATTATTTACATTTGAAACCCGAAACCTCATAGCAAGAGTGGTTTAACTCAAGATAAATACTATAAATACTCATTTAGCAAATAATGTATGCAAACTAGCATTTCTTAGAGACAGATGGTTTCGCTGTAGAATAAAAAAATACGGACCGAATTGAGAAACTTCCTCCTTTTTTGAAATCAGTTAAAAATAGTCATGAGTCTGAATAAGCGGTCTTAGGTACTAATTACATCCAAAGGTTGCCTGGAAGAAATCGCTTTAAGCGATAAGGCCGCCCATTATACTGCCGTATATTTGTTTTTTATGTTAGTTTAAGTTTCATTTGTATTTTCGGTGTGTAATAAAGAAATTTTGTATTGTAATGTATTACGTCTATGCAATAAGATAAAATTTTATTTCGGATAGGTGTAAGTGATGTCACAAAATGAAAAAACTAGCCAAGAGTGTATCGAGACACGCATACGATATCGAGGCACGTTAATAGTTAGGAAATTGGTGGTTACAGAAAAAAAAAGATACGAACAAAGCTTGGAGGACTCAGAGACATATTTCAGAGATATGTCATACCAACTTAATATAGAAATACGTGAAATAATTTTGTCCCAACGAAAGACTGTGTGTTGTTGCGTAGGACATCCACCCACAAGATGGACGGACGGTCTAAAAGAGACCGCAGGGAAACGCTGGATGCAGGCCGCTTCCAACCGGTTCTTTTGGAGATCGATGGGGGAGGCCTATGTCCAGCAGTGGACGTCCTATGGCTGAAATGATGATGATGATGAACGAATGTAGTAACCACGCAGAGCTAAAAATTAGATACAAACTCGCGCTTTACTCAAATATAATTACCCAATTTCCCATACCAACCATTTTAGAAAGTTTAATCTAAGGACTTTCTTATTATTTTAAAATCTTTTTAACATAAAAATATGACAGATTCATGAAAAGTTCTGCTATTTCCTAGTAGGTATGGTAAACAACGCTGTAATCACAGGAGGAAGAGCAGATTTTAAAATCGTTTAAAATTACGGTTTTCGTTACAGTCGTGCCCCAAAAACCATCCTCGTTAAAATCTATTCGTTTACCCCCGCCTTCCCCCGCGTATAGGAATGTACTATAGTAATTCCAGATATAAAATCTTAAAATAAATGAACCGGCCAAGTGCGAGTTGGGCTCGCGGTTCCGTACCACTACAAAATGCAAAAAGTAGTGCAAAACACTACACCACGCCCAGGCGGTCACCCAACCAAGTACCGACCGCTGAACAGAAATGTGACACCAACTCACACTTGGCCATTATTTATTATTTGTTATTTTACTTTAGAGTGTGTACTATACTCATACCAAGTTTGGTCCTAATAGACCTGTAAGTATTACCGGTTTTACATGAGAGCGAATACAAAAAAAAAGTTTGAGAAAAGTGTGTTGTATGGGGTATGGGTATGGAGTGCCCTTTAGTTTTTACTTTTTGACTTTATTGTTATTTTTTAGTTAATCCGCTGTAACATTACATTTTCTGCGAAAATTTCTACTAGCTAACTAATGGTTCAAAAGATACAGCCATTAAAAGGTAGGATGGACAAACGAACGAACGGACAAACAGACAGAAAGGCAGCGCGTAAGCTTAGTAGTAGGGTCCCATAAAGTCCCGTTTACAGCCTTACGTATGGACGGAACGTCCATTACCCTTACGCACGGAACCCTAAAAACTTCAAAGGATAAATAAAGAATACAGAACCAATGACTGATAAGAATACCAGATAAACGCTATCAATAAAGAAATGTGACTTACTGCTTCTTATAAACACGACCATCAGTAAACTGACCATGTACATAACTCTTGGAGGTTTATGACACCACTCTCCAATGAACGGAGCCACAAATCTAAAAAGAGTATCTGATAGTCCTATTACTGCCATTAACTTCGCTATGTCACTCGTCTCAAATTTCATCATATCTTTTAGAATAATTGGCAGTAGCAGCGAAAAATTAGTCTCTACACACGCTGCTATTGAAAGACCAAATAATATATTCACAAATATTGGATCAGACAAAAGAGTCAGATCAAAGAAATCAATAAATTTTTCTATGTAACTTTTCTTTTGGTCCTGCTTTTCATTTGCAAATTCAACTTCTTTTACTTTTTTATGGACATCAGAATCGTTGAAGATGTTTATCGAACTACCCAAATTGATTTCTTGAGACTCCCACCATTTGTATCGAGTCTCTGCAATGGGTGTTTCTGTATTTTTGTTGCGAATGTCAGAGTGAGATATGGCATTCCTTGCTTGTAGACTAGAATTACTCGTTAAAGATCTCATTGATAGACTTTTGGCCGGATATTCTCCATTACTTATAGGTTGTTCTATTTCTGACAAGGACGGTAGACCTGAAACATTAAATTTATTTCATGAGTAGGTTATTATACTTTAACTCTTTTATGCATAAACGGTCTGTTCTATATTTTTTTTGTAACTTTTCCAAACGTGGCACTTCTAATCCTCGCAAAGACAATCATTTTGTGGCTGGTTTATCGAACGTTTATGCATAAGAGGGTAAAAATATAACTGACAGAAACCATATTTACCTGCCTTTGATGAATCGGTGAAACTTCCATTTACTAAATGTACATCATTATCCTTATTTAATGGCACCATTTCTTCTGCAGTTGCTGGTGCTTTTAAGTACCACTTCGCTGGTCTAAGTAGACAAGCAGCTAATAACGAATGAAGACAGATGGCACTTAGAATCAGCACCGCGTATCTCCACCCGTACGCATACATGAGAGCGCTCATAAGTAGAGGCATACATATTGCTCCTAGTCCTGTTAAAGACATCCCAACACCTATAGCTCTGCTTCTCTTTTCCTTGAAAAATGAATTTATTGCTAAAGTAAATGCTGCCATCACTGCTGCTATTCCCATTGCTGAAAAACAAATACTTATAAAGGAAATATTCCATGATAGAACATTATTATTTAAGGAAGACTGAAATCATACTCACAATTGATAATACTGTAAGACAATATGAACATCCAGAAGCTTGAAGATATAGCCGTCAGTATCAGACCAGCTGATATACAAATGGCTCCACATACTGCTACTTTTCTGTATCCGAAGCGTCTGAGTAAGGGACCTCCGAAGAAAGAAAGTAGCATGCCTATACTATGATTCAAAATAATGACGAGTGTCCCTTGCGTTGCTGAGAGCCCGGTTTCGTCGAATGCTTCTTGGAATACCAGCCCGAAGCCGGCAATAAGAGGTAAAACGACCACCTGTAAAATATGTATTGTATATGAGCTAAAACTATCAACTAGATTTACTAGATAGTACCAAAAAGAAGGAAACACAAAAACTTTAAGAAGCCACTTCATAAATTGATGGAGATCACATTTTAATCGCCGAAGAAGATTGTCTTTATTTTCCTTTTTTTTCTTGTTGGGCAGCTAAATTTAGTAAAATCAGCATTATAGCGTTCTTGACACGAACTAAAATACATTGAATAGGTAGAATATAATTAACCTACTTTACTGACGGAGTAGAACGCTAGCATACAAACAATATAAAATTACAAAATTATCTCTAGCAGATTAGTGATGACATGATTTCTATCGAACAAAGTATTTTCTGTTTCATTTTGTTTCGTTACAATAATTTTTGTTACGATACTGGATTCGGGTATTTTTTTGTTTGATCAAATTATAATTAATGAGTATATCATAAAGATATGCCTTATAATATTTTATTAAGTGGTGTCTTCACGAGACTGAAATCAGTTTATTAGTTATCTTATTTGTTAAATAAATTACACACTCACTTACATGCATTGATAAGAATTCATGACATTGTTAGTATAAAGTCTTCTTCTATCTTTTGTATCAATATTAAGATGTATCTTTATAAAATATTACCGTAAGTACCGTAAAGTATTGGATTTTATTGGTTAAAATCAAGTACAGTTTATACTTACCTATTTTTAATACATACATCTGTATCTATCAATGCATAAAGATTTGTGTCGCAAGTTTGTTACCAATAATTAATCGGGCATATGATAACCCAGTTACTAGATAAGTCTGTTAGTATCTACCTAGGCAGAAAAGGAAAATTTGGATCAAAAATTTGCTAGCCAAGACTTTGGAAACAGCTAAAACTATTTAATATTGTGACATGCAAAAGGTTTATTCCAAGTGACATTATTTTATCTGATATTGTAGAGTCAGTATAGAGCAGTTTTATTGAACCTGCAGTAACATATTACATTATTTAGTTAGCCTATTTATAATTCAACAAAAAGAATAAAATTAATCCAACTCACATTATTCAAAGCGTAAGCACACACCACGACCCATCCATACCCTCCATCTGGCGGCACTTTGGGCACGTCGTTAACTTTGATCGACATTTTGTTTCTTCTATCAAAACTCACATCACTTTGTTTTTCAATATTTATGTCAACAAAATCCAAATCCTGGTCCAGTCATAGCTTATCCACATTTTGAACACTGTCACCTTCTTCTTTATTGTTTAACTGTTACTGTAAAGAGTATTGACCTTTCATGTAAGTTTATTTTTTACACTGTGGCGCGAGACGTGTAGTTTCTCTGCAGTGTAAGTACGCATTGAACAGTAGGACAAAATATTCCAACACCGTTATCGCTTTGACTTTAGTAATGTGTGCTGTTATCAAACGCCCGAAGTCTTATTGTCTTTATTTAGTAAATACATTTACAATGATTCTAAGGCAAATGTCAATCGGTAAAGTAAATTAGGAATTCTTAGTTATATTGCTAATGTAAGTCATTCTCTATTTACACAACTATTACTACTTAATTATTACATACAAATTCATATTTAAAAAAATATACAAAAATTATTAAAAAAACTAATCTAAAAGCCCCTTGGTGGACCGAAAAGTGGCTAGAATGCTGGCAGCATTGCCACGCTGGATGCTAATGCAAATTTTTTTGCCCAAAGTAGGCGCCAGCATTCCAGTCATATGCTGCATCCACCAAGCGTTTGCCGAGTCCTTATATAAATTATGGGCGGCCGGCCCCTACGGTAATGTTATAATATATCTTGCAAGATTTACATTTGTATGAAACTATGTAGATACATAATTATAATTATATTACGTGTATTTGCGTAATGTAACTCATACGTTAGAACCACCTTTCTGAATATTTTGAATCTTTTAATGAAAACGGCAAGAAAACTTGATTAGTAGGCACTTTGTAAGGTATTCCATAATATTAATTTAAATAAAAGTAATACCTGATATTGATTCCACCCACCCGCAAAGGGCGCAGCTATTATAATGAATATGTAGATCAAAAATACTGTCATACATGACTTCTACCTAAATAAAAATAATACTTGATATTGATTCAACCCGCAAAAAATAGCTATTTGCGTGATTCAGGAAAAGTATTTATTTACCTACGTATTTACGTTCTAGGTAATAGAAGACTAATGTAATAGAAGCACTTTTAATATATTATGTGGAACAATGAATCGTTTACACTCATTATTTTAGGAGTTATTGAATCACGAGAATAGTTGCCTGTTTCAGTGCCAATTCGAGCCTGCGTTAAGAGTTAGCCGTAACGCTCCTGGTCGTTCATCACTTGTACTTGTGTAACCACAACGAAAATCTGTAGACCGTTTGTGAATCATTTTAATCTACAGAGCGGAGGCTCAATAGTATTTGAATTTGTCAATAATAGTTTTTAACTCTGAACACTAATCGTTTAATTAAGACACGAAGTTCAGTAATTTTTTTGTTTGCGAAAAGGCATGCAGTTTTTTTAAATATCTGTCAAAATAATCTACAGGCCTACAACTGTGGCCTACAATTTATATGCTACGAAAAAATCGACTGAGCTGAATGAACTTCATTTGGCCTTTCAAAAGAGTTATAAATAAAAAGATTTAAGAAACAATCTGATAAGGTTATATTTTCTGTTTTCAAACTCTCTAAGTTTTATTGACATATTACTTTTTACTACATTTACTTACTTTACATTTGCATTTACTTTAAGACACTAGAATTGTTGATTGGTAAACTAATTTTAGCATTCCTAATTATTTTATTTCGCTATATTCTAACCTAGTAGCGCCCTCGGTTTCACCCGCTACTCTACAGCTAGCTTATACTGTCCCCTGTCCCATTGCAGAGCAAAGACCAACCCCATCTTTTTTTATATATCCACAGACTAGGCAAAGCTACTACATATTATAATTATCTTTCTTCTGCGCTATGTCCTACCATTCTTTCCAGATTTTCCCATTCAATATAATTTTCATTTTATTTTTATCGTGGTTAAATTAGCCACATGTTAAATTACTCACATAATATTTACCTAAACTATTACGACACTTAGTAGATTGACTAGGTTTAGTTCAATCAATGAATAGATAATGATATTCAGGCCATACCTACCTGATAACAGTTTCAAGTAATATTATACTATTATTTCAATGCACATGTTAATTAGTGTAAGATAATAGTGTTAATATTTTAATTTATCGAAGATAAATTGGTCACGCAAAGTAAGTATTAGAGATAAAATTAAAAGCGGATTACGAAAATCAATCTGATCCAAGGGGATGATAAGAAATGTGTCGTCATTGGTGTTACAAAAGCCCCATACATCATTCAAGCCTATTCCATAATAGCGTCACATACTTGGATCGCAATTGCTTTTACCACTGAGATTACGGATATTCCGTCCAAATAGTACGGCTAACATAGCGGCCTAAAAGCGGAACTACGTTAGGCACAAAAGAGGATTTTTTTTTATATTTTATAATTATTTTAGCTTAGTATGTACTTAAGCGTAAACAAACCTGCCGAAACCAAATAGAGGTATTAGAGGAATATATAAAAAAAAAAATGACATTTCCAAATTCCATGGTGGACACCATTGATTGGCTCATACCTTATGTACAATTTAAAAAAAAGTTTATTGGCGAATTGGTCTTAGTTAATTCAGGTGAGTACAAAATAGGTATAGGTTACAGGTAAAATAAAATACAGTTTTGATATATTTAATAGATATTTTTTTATTTAGTAAACAAGCCTGTTTTACTTGTGTTTTGGCAAAAAAATAACAATTTGGCTCCTTAACTAATAATATCGTTTAAGAAGCTTAAAAGTAGGTACTTGGAAGAGTAACAAGTATAATTAAGGCGTTTAAAAAAATCGCCTCGTTATAAGATTTAGGCGTTTTGAATGATTTATTATAGTTAAAAGCTTATTATACCTACTAAATTGCACTACAATAAACTTGTTTTTAAATTATCTGGTTCACCAGGAGCCAAAACACTCCAACTATAGAGCACACACGCAGGGTCATAGATCGTAAACACATTACTATAACTAGTAATGTCTTGTGCAAGATAGAGTAAGCACCTAGAGTGGTCATTGTCACATCTTGCAGCGGCGTCGTGTGGCGGGTCGCCCTCTTCCCTCAAATATGGCGAGGAGAACGATGGCTGGCACACGCGTCAACTCGTGAACGGGTGCTGCTTGCGCGAGCCGGTCTGCTTTAGGCTCGGCGCCTTTGTCTTGCCCAAACTATACTTTATTTTATGATAATTTAAGAGTAAGTTATGAAGTGCGGTAAAGGAGAAACGGAGAGAAAAAAAAACGATATATAATTATAAATAGATAATAATAAAATAAAAAAGATGGACTCATTAGTATTTAAGTTTAATTTAAGTCTTGTAATATAACGCCTAAGAGATTTTTTTAATAATGAGCAAATAAAGGCATGGACGATTATGTCCATGGTGAAAATGTATTAAAAAAAAAAAAAAAAAAAAAATACATCACTTTTAATTTAAAATGGTACGTATTTATAAACAAACTCTTATAAAATTTCTGTGAGAAGATAAATAAGAACACAGGCTCTACAATTAAACGAACTTATTTGCCACACTACACTATCCATACAGGCACAAATTAAATCCGCGCATACTTACGAGTGTACATGTGAGTTTCTTACGTGATCACTACCTCTTGTAAAATGAATTCTCATGACGTTCGTTGTTCTCAGTCTTTTACGAATTTTGTACCACGAATTTTACCAAACTTGAGGAGACTGCGTAGTCGATTATTATGCTATAGTCGCGCGCGCAAGCTACCAACGATCACTGGTTGACCCTACGTCTGCGACCTCTATGCCAGTCGGTTAACTACGAGTAGCATCATTGGGTAATGACCCACTGGAGGATATCCACTTACTGAACTCTGTTTTAATTCGATTAATGTCATTCAATGGTCGGATGCTTACACTAACACAACGACCGAAATAATCATGAGACTGTTAATATAATAGGTATACTTGGAGACAGTTATGTTTGTGAATAGCTATTATAATCTACTGTGTGAGTGGAAGGAAGTTTAATTTATGATAGATACTGCAGTGTCTTCAATTTCACATGCATATTTCAACAACAAAACTATAGTTAGATATTGATATTAATTTATTCAATGCCCATGTTGTATGTTTCACATCCATGATACAAAGCATTATATTTATTTTTTGATTAGATTTTTAATTATTATACTCCTAAAAACTAGTGTAATATCTGGCAGCCTTATCGCTAAAAGCGATCTCTTCCATCGATAGATATCGATCTCAATTGATCTCATCCTTCTTAGATAGATATTTTGAGTAAGTGACGACTCTGACACAGAATAAAATTCGGACAGTTGTCCGAATTGATGCCTATATGTGCCTATATCATAGACTGAATCTATGGCCTATATCAATATTTACTCGCATACATTGATGTAAGATGTTAGTAAATAGAGGGAAGATGCGGGACGAACTCCTTGACGTGGACCGCACAAATTGGGCTCCCGGGCACAAACGACTTCAGTCACAATCGAACTGGCGTTTTGATAGCACGTGAATTACTTGTCAAAATTGTGTTTAAATAAAGCAGCCCATTCAGCTCCGAGAATATACTGGACACACCCAGTATATCGTCATCTCTTACTCCTTATCCAAGATTGGGAGCACTGGATGCCCTCACATCTATTACTCCAGACCCTCCTATCGGAGACAGCGTGCGATTTCTACTTGCACGCCTCCGTCTCCGCTCCCGGAGCGGGTTAGCGAGGGGATCTCTCTCTCTCTCCCGCTCCTCAGCCTCTCTCTGCGACATCACCTCCTCGTAGAAAGAGACCATCGCCTCCCAGGACCTCTCGTCAGCGATCATCCTTGCCAGGATGTTCGGCAACGAGAGGTCCCCACCCATTTCCGCGGCCAAGGACAGCCGTGGCTCCGCCGCTCCTGGGCACACCTCTATCACGTGCTGCGCCGTCTCCTCAGCACATCCACATTGGTAGCACTCCGGAGTCTCCTCCCTCCGGGCCACGCGACTCAAGTACCTCCCGAAGCAACCGTGCCCCGAGAGGACTTGCGTCAACCGGAAGGAGAAACTCCGATGGCCGCGATGCATCCATTCTGCCAATACGGGCCGGATCGCCTCTAGTAGCCGGACAGCTCCGGCTCCTGTCCTCCGGTCCAAGGCGATCCGCCGGCTCCATGATTCAAGGGCGTTGTCTCTCGCCCTCTTCCGCCACCAGTCGTCGATGCACCGCCTCCACGCACGACGCGCGTTGCCTTACAATTTCTCTTGTTTTTTACCTACCTACTTTAACCAAATAAATACAAAGTATAAAGTGCTCGAATTAAACATTCGAGCACCAATGACCGAATGACCAATGTTCGAATGACCAATGTTGACAAATGTGAATATCTAGAGTATAAGCTCTCTCCCTATAAAATATCATCCAAATCTGTTAAACAGTTACGAAGTTGAATGATTGAATTTATCGCACAGGAACTTACATATTGTCAGTATAAAATAGCCTTAGTTTTAATCCGGGGAAAATGCTACCTTCATACCAAATTTCATCGAAAACCGTTAAACAGTCACGGAGTTGAGTGATTGATGTTATACTACAGGAACCATAATTTTTTTCTTGATAAAGAGTAACTCATGTGATAATCCAAGAAATATGGTACCTTTATACCAAATTTCATCGAAATCCGTTAATTTAGGGAATATGCTACCTCTATACCAAATTTCATCGAAATCCGGAGTTGAGTGATCAAAGTTATCAATTTTCCCAGGATCAGAATTAGCTTATCATTCAATGTATAATCTACCTCCACACCAAATTTCATCAAAATTTGTTTGACAGTTACATAGCTGTGTGATTGAAGTTATCCTACAGGAACTGTAAAATTTTCCGGGATAAAAATTATTCTGTTTTATTATAGAAACTGACGTGGTTTTCACACATTTTATTTATATTACACGGGAATTACTCACGTAAGATTAAGCCGGTCACTCCGACTATAGTTTCAACCGCATTAGGCAGTCTTTTTCAAGGTGAATGCGCGCGCGCGGCTGCGTCTCGCTTGGCACTACGGACCGCCGCGCGGCGCGCACGTGATGTCAACGGCAGCTGATCGGGTGCGGGGGTGGGGGTGCGTAGAGAAATATGCTGCGACGGCGCACACCGGAACTCTTCCTTACTCGAATCTTCCTGTGTGTCAGGAATATTCCAGCAGGCGGAGCTCACCACGTCGCCACCAATCCCACGGTCACTCCCACGAACTCCATGAAGACACGGTCTCCAAGTCGGTGGCAGGTTCCATCCTCCATCCCTATTGAAGGTTGGACGTCGACTGATCTCGATGGCTTCTCTGACTTTCCGGGGCACTATAGTCGGAGTGACCGGCTTAATCTTACGTGAGTAATTCCCGTGTAATATAAATAAAATTATTCTGTGTTTTAAAATGGCTCCATGTCTATTTCATTACAAATTTCATATTCATTAGTTGAGCCGTTGCGAAGATGGTTGATTATACCATCCCACGGGAACTTTCAAATTTTCCGGGATAAAAAGTGGCGTGTGCTGTGGCTGCTTGCCTGTTTCTATACCAAATTTTATACTTATTAGTTGAGCCGTTGCGGAGATTTGTGTAATTGAAATTAGCCTACAGGAATCGTGCATTTTTTCGGGATAAAAGGTAGCCTATGTGTTAATCCAGGGTAATAAGCTACATCCATACTAAATTTCATCCAAATCGGACCAGTAGTTTCGGCGGTGACTTCAGCCAAACATACACACTTACACACAAACTTTCGCATTTGTAATATAAGAAAGATTTCTCGTTTTCAAAAAAAATAATTAAGTAAGCATTATAAATATGGGAAGGATAGGAACGTAAATTGAATAACATAGGAAGAGTCATTTATATTCAGTGTAAATTTCTAAGAAATAATTTACGTAATCTAACACAAAATTAGTAATAATAGTATGATTATTAATTAGATATAATTATTTAAGTTTTTTTTATGTTACCTTCATAATATACCCTTGTGCTTAAATTAAAAAATAAAATGTATGTAAAAGACAAATTTAAACCAACAATTTTAACTCGGTGTCAAGCCTTGACGAGCTCTTCTTCAGATATGCCCTGTCTGCGGGTTGTAATGTATTTCTCCAGCCCCCATGATATTGCAGTCAGCCAAGTGAAAATATTCAGGCAATGTAGAGTTACGGCTGTTGATGCATTGCCTTTTACCCAACCTGCAGAGAAATCACATTGCAAAATGTAATAAAAAAAAATGGTATTAACGCTAATAAAATAAAATTTATAAGTGTTTTAGAGAAATAAGAAGCAAATAGACTTTGTTTGGCTTAATATGGTTTTGGCATAGGTGCCAAGGCTCTGTTTTTTGCTCAAAATAAAGTTAACTATTGATCCTTGATTGATCTGTGATTGTTTTTTCTCTTTTTCGTCTATTGTAAAATGGATGTCTCTTTTGAAATAAACAATTCCAGTTATTTTATGCAACTCACCAACTACAGGTCCAAGCGACAAGTATGCAATTCCTGCTGTTAGCAGTTGTATCCCAGTGGCTCCAGGCAGTTTGTGGAGCGGCACATGAGTCGGGATGACTAACGCCATGAACACAGTTCGGAGTCCCTTCCCAAAACCAATAATCACGGCTACTATTATCACCACCCATGATTCCTGACTATACGCCAAGACTGTGAAAAGAAAATATAAATACCTAGAACAACAATTGAAATCTCGTAATCGTAGGTGAAAAAGCGTATAGTTTTTTAAGGATTTTACCTACTCTACCCATTGCCATCGACATGACTCCAAGTAAAAAGAAGGTATTATTATCCCAACCAATTTTGCCGGCAACGAATGGAATGCAGAATCGAACGCAGATATCTATTCCAGCTAACAAGGACATAAATAATGCCACTTCAGACTTCGTTTTCCCGTAGTCCCCGAGAATGAATGGAGTCAAAATTGAGAAATTTAATTCATTAAAACTTGCTAACGTAACTCCCAACATTAGGTTGATAAAAGTAAAGTCTTTTAATAAATCTAAATCAAAGAAAAGTGCGACATTTTGACAAAATGATAATTTTTCTTCATTTTTTTCTTCTTCGTTGTCTTTAGTTTTTTCCTTAAAAACGTCACCATCTTCATCTGTATCATTAATTTTATCAAGAAGTAATTTCATTTTCTCATTTTGATTATCCTCATTTTCTTTCAAGTAATGCTCTAATTTCAATGAAGCTTGTTTTAAGACTTCACTTTCATAGTTGAAATTATTTGATTTTCTTCTTTGTTTTGTTCTTACTGATTGGTTGCTATGATTATCTTTCAAATACTTTTTTTCTGCAGGATCTTCAGGATTTTTTAAGGATACATTACTGTGATTATCCTTATTGTATTTGTCACCGTATTGGTGATTTTTTAGTGAAATGTTACTATGATTATCTTTTTGATATTTATCTCCATACTGATTTGTCAGTGAAATATTACTATGATTGTCCTTTTGATATTTATCTCCATACTGATTTTTAATTGAAATATTACTATGGTTGTCTCTATTATATTTTTCACCGTATTGCCCATCCATTTTAAAAGATTTCATACTTTTACTTGTCTTGCCAGCAGTAGTGTGCTTTTCGGCTCTTTCGTCAATATTTTTTGCTTCCGTGGGATCAATTTTTTCAACTACTGCTTTTTCATCTTCTTTTAAATCTTGTGGGGCTTTAAGTGTTGGACAGTCTTCTATTTCCGATTCAGGAATTTGTGTTTCAAGAGTTGTTGATGTTTTGCGTTTTGGTTTATAAGTCTCACGCTCCTGTGCTAATGCTCCTAGATTGGCGGATGAATTTTTCTTCGATTCGTTTAGGTATAATGTCGAAGATTTGCCAGAGCGATTTTCTAATAAATTTGTCATGGATGGTTTTTTAGAATTTAATCGAGAGGTTTTAGTTGAACCTTCTCTTGATGATACTCTACTTCTAGATTGTCTCGACTGACTAAAATAACCATCATTTGCTCGCAACATCATCGGAATGCCAGGATCGGTTATTTCATAACCCGGATTTACGGGATCATCTTCGTTATACAAATACTGACTCGAAAATGCACTAAAATTTTTCAACTTTGAACTGAAATAACCACTCTCTAATTTTTTATCAGATAGTTGGTCTTTACCATTTGCTACTATTTCAGGCTTTATTAGCTTATCTTCTTCCACTTCCTTTGGTGGATGTTTTTTGGTGTGCCATTCTACTGGTTGTAGTAATAATGCACAAGCAATTGAATGGAGTGAAATGCCACTTATGATAAGTATAGCTCCCGTTTCTCCAAAGGCGTAAAATAGAGCTGTAATAATATAAGGCCACAGGATGGGCCCAAGTCCTGTCATTGTCCATGAGAGGCCTGTTGCTAGTCTTCTTCTGTTTTTCCAATATGTGTTTAAAGCTAGAGCGTTTGCTGAACTGCTTATGCCATAACTAGCTCCTGAAAAAAAAAACAAGAATTTTGATTGTCTAGTCGGTTTTAGCGATAAAATCGCCTTTTGAACGTTAGAATTACGTACTTGTAATGTGTTTTTGTGGTGTCATAAAGTGTTGCTGTATTGAATTTTGTCGTTGTCAGATTCTTTATATTTTTATTTTATTTCTTTATGTATTATTAATTCGTTACTTTATGGCTGAGTTTTTTAACTAATAATAGGCAAGATGACTAATATTTTTTTATTACCTCATAAAAAAGCTGATCATAAATAGAGCTCATCAACGAAAACAAACTTTAAATTAGTTCAAAAAAAGTATTTTAATAGGCATGATGACTAATATTGTTTTATTACCTCATAAAAAAGCTGATCATAAATAGAGCACATCAACAAAAACAAAATTTAAATTAGTTCAAAAATAAATAAGATATAAGGCCATTGGGCCCTCGGGGACCAGCTCACCTCATTTTCAAAAATCTTTCAGAGCGCCTGGTTAATGCGACGCGTGACCAAAATGCTGGCGTGTTTCTGGCTCAACGCATTAGCATTGCCATTCAACGTGGTAATGCCGCCAGCATGTTGGGTACGCTGCCAACTGGTAGTGGGCTTGAGCATTTGGATTGTCTTTAGACCTTCAACGGTCTATGGGCAGTCTAACTGTATTTGTAGTGTTAGTTTTAGCTTGTATTTTGTTTAGTTAATAAAGGCACTTCCCAGAATAATAATAATTTAATTTAATAATTTCCAAAATATATATAAGCATTTTAATTTAATTTAATTTCATGGTAGACAGAGAGCGCACTATACTGAGTCGTGACGTCGCGGCTCAGGAGCGCCATACAAACGCTATACTAACACACACTTTGCGAGAAAGGGATAGAACATCCCCTCTCCATCCCCACCTAAAACTTTAAATACTCATATCTCAGAGATTTATCAGCCAATTCAAATAATTTTTTCAGTATGTGTAATGTATTTATTTATATTCATCGCTAAACCGGTTATTTGTAATAAATTAAACATTAGGAATCATGCCTATTCCATGCTAGACAGAGAGCGTCATGACGTCACGCCTCAGGCGCGCCATACAAAATTGCTAACACAAGCTTTGCGAGAAAGGGACAAAGTATCCCCTCTCTATCCCCACCTAAAACTTTAAACGCTCATATCTCAGAGATTTATCTGCCAATTTAATTTATTTTTGCACGATGTGTAATGTATTTAGTTTTATTAATCGCTAAGCCTGTTATTTGTAATAAATTAAACATTAGGACACATGCTTATTATTGTGAACTGTTGTTGTGAACATTCATGTACAATATCTAAACCTAGTGATTATAGTTTACGAACGGTTTATTTAATGCACCTAAATAAATTAAGTAAACGACACCTTTTAGTAAGTAATGCACGTACCGTAAAGTATTGAAAAAGATATCAGATACGTGATGAAGTTGTATGAGAAGGTTGTCAGCATCAAGGATATGAATACCAGGGTAGCTCCAGTCAGCGAAACTTGACGGTAAGTAAACGTCTTGAATACTGGACCATTGGCAAGGCCTGGAATCAAAGAAAAAAAAAATATACCTATTTTACAAACTACAAGAATCTTAGCTTGTTAGCTTGTGACATTGATAACGCCGAAATGATTAATCTTGAATCTACACTAATATATATAATATTATAATATTAGTATAATATAATTAAAGAAAATAAATAAAATAAAATAAATATTCGGGACATTTTTTCACACACGGTCATCTTGACCCCAAACTAAGCAAAGCTTGTGATATGGCTGCCAGAGACTGATATACATACATATATAGTTTTAAATATATACTTAAATAGATATTAACAACCAGATATAGAACAAACACAAATGTTCACACACAAATGTTTGTCCTAGATGGGAATCGAACCCACGCCCCCAAGCTCAGAAGAAAAGAAGTGAAGTGAAGAAGAAAGAGAAGTGATTAGAGGAAAGATTTGATTGATTGTTTGTTTGTTTGTTTGCATTGAATAAGCTCCGAAACTACTGAACCGATTTGAAAAATTCTTTCACTGTTGGAAAGCTACACTGTCCCCGGGTGACATAGGCTATAATCTATACCCGTGTGAAGCTGGGGCGGGCCGCTAGTATATAATAAAGAGGTAAAATTTGTAAATTTGTAAGTTTGTTTCAACTCCGAAACTACAGATCCGATTTAAAAAGTTCTTTCACTAATAGGAAGCTACACTATTCCTGAGTGCCATAGGCTATGTTTGATAATGATAAAAGTTAATTTCCTACACTAAATAACCGTATTAGTAAAACTCGTTGGAGAAAAATAAGCTGATTGGCTTCTATATCGGCGTACGCTGACCTAATGGTTTGAGATAAGTAAATATAATGTTTGACAAAAATAATGCTATGAGCGACCTCTTCCAGACTACCTTCAACAATGGTGTGCTGCGGTGGAGCGGTGTCACAGGTATTATTAACGGACTTTAAAAAAGGTTCTCAGTTACGTGGTTTTTAGGGTTCCGTACCCAAAGGGACGGGACCCTATTACCAAGCCTACTCTGTCTGTCTGTCCTACCTTTAAACGGCTGTATTTTTCGAGCTGTAATAGATAGCCAGTTGAAATTTTCACAAAATATGTAACGTTACGGTGGGTCAACTTGTAAATGTAATAATAGTAAAGTCAAAAAGTGAAAGGGGGAGTCCAACTACAAACGTATTTTTTAACATATTTTTTTATTAGCTCTAATTTAAAAACGGTAATACGAACTGGCGTCAAACTTGGCATGATTATACTACACACTCTATAGTATAACAACAAATAATAACTAATGGCCAAGTGCGAGTCGGTGACAAATTTTTGTTAGTTATAATTGTGTTATACTCGAGCGTCACTGTAACAAAGAATTAAATATGTGACTGCGTCGCAATTACTTCGACTATTTTGGAAGGCGCTAAGTCTGGACAATAACTGATGGCTAAGCCTGACTCAAAATGCGTATTTTACTAATTTTGAAGCCGGTCTAATCACTAATGTTTTTAGTTTTACATAGATAAACACTATAGTTTTGTGCTAAACAATACTATAAAAGTAGGCATACCATTCTGGTGGAAAGGGCGGGACTAAACTAGAGTGGATTACAGGACAGATTCGGGACTATAGATAAAGGGCACGATCGGAGTGGGTTGGATTATGGTATGGGAGTGGAGTGGAGCGGATGGCTGCGGGACTAGCTCGGAAAGAGTGGGACTGAAGTAGATTGGATTACGGAACAGATGTGGGGTTGGATTACAAAAAGGCGGAAAGGGAGTAAAGTGGATTATGGGACGGATGCCGAGTTGGATCGGAATGGGTGGGCCTGTTTTATTAGAGAAGATTATGGGACAAATGCAGGACTGGCGCGGTAACGATGGGGCGGAAGAAGAGTAGATTACGGGACGGATTCGGGCCTAAAATAGAAAGAACGGAACGGGAGTTGAGTGGATTTAGGGGGTGAATGCAGAACTGGAGCGGAAAGGGTGGTACAGGAGTAGAGTGGATTACAAGATGGATGCGAGACTGATACTAAAAAGACGGGAGGTAGTAAAGTAGATTTCAATACTACGTGAGCGAAGCCGCGGGCAACAACTAGTTTAATAATAATTAAAATGAGTGACAGTTGATAATTATAAAAAAAAAAAACTATCAAGTGCGTGTCATGATACACTCGTGTTAGGGTTCCATGCGTATTGGATATGTTAGAAATTAACAACCGTCATCATGATGCCGAAAGTATAACGCGTAAAGTTGTGCCCCAACGGGAAAGGACGCACGCGTTTGCTTTTCGCCTTGGTTTTATCTTCCGAGTGCGATTATATCAACACCTACTGTATTTTCAAACAAAGGATATTATAAAAAAATCGATGGCTCGAACGCGACCACTTGACGCGGCAACCAAGTGGTGCCAATAACCTTAGAGCACAGACTAGGTAAAGCTACTACGAAAAAATAACATAGATATAAATAAAATGGATACGACTAGGCCCTAACACATCCATTATTATGTACGCTCAGTAATATAACTATAAGAATCGGAGTGTTTCTTTGTGACAGACAAACAGACAGAGAGAGAGAGAGAGAGAGAGAGAGAGAGAGAGTGACAGACAGACGGAGAGAAGCAGAGAGAGAGAGTCAGAAAGATAAAACTAAAAATTAAATGACATTATAAAATAATTTAAGTTCATTATAATTTTATAAAGTTAAAATTAAAAATCATTTAAATCATTTGACTTAAGAATTCCACATTTTCTCACTTTTTTATTAGAAGCGGCTTTCTGCAAAAGGAGGAAGGTTCTCGATTTTAACCGACAAAAAATAGCTTGGTAATGACGGAAGCAAAAAAAAGTGGAAAGTCAAACAATAGGTACTTATGTTTTTAAACGCCTTCAAAACAGTAGGAAGGTTCTCAATTCGACCGGTATAAAAATACTAGTCGAATTCAGAACCTTCCTCCTTTTTTGAAGTCAGTTAAAAACATACGTACCTACTGTTTGACCAGTTGGGTTGGCTCGGATATGTGCTGGTAAGGGGAAATGCACAATACACTAGCGGGACTACTTACCTTAGCAAAGATAAGTCAAAGTCAAATACTACTTACCTTTTTACCCGACTTCAAATAAGGAGGAAGGTTCTCAATTACCTTAGAGTACCTGACCACCACTGTGGTCCACCACTGCAGTGCAACAGTGCGGTGCAACACTGCGTTGCAAAACTGCGTTGCAACACTGCGTTGCGACACTGCGTTGCAACACTGCGTTGCAACATTGCGGTGCAACACTGCGGTGCAACACTGCGGTGCAACACTAGGGTGCAACTGCGGTGCAACACTGCATTGCAACACTGCGGTGCAACTCTGCGGTGCAACTGCGGTGCAACACTGCGTTGCAACACTGCGTTGCAACACTGCTTTGCAACACTGCGTTGCAACACTGCGTTGCAACACTGCGTTGCAACACTGCGTTGCAACACTTGCAACACTGCGTTGCAACACTTGCAACACTGCGTTGCAACACTGCGGTGCAACACTGCGGTGCAACACTAGGGTGCAACACTGCTGCGTTGCAACACTGCGTTGCAACACTGCGGTGCAACAGTGCGGTGCAACACTGCGTTGCAACACTGTTCCTCCTTTTAGAAATCCCAATTGGTTTTTTTATTTATGTTATTATTCATTTATAAATGTTGATTATGTGCAAAAGAGTAGCACGAAGTAATTTAAGACGCGTATTACATGTTTTTTCAATTTCAAGCACCTAATTTACCATTATATAATAGACTTTTACACAGTTGAATAATTAAGAAACATAGAACAGTCCATTTTGTGTCTTTTTCTGTTACAACATTTACAAATACTAGTTTAGTTATTTTGTAGTAATTAATCTCCCGCACCTAGTTTAACCAAAACGGTAAAAAGAGTCAACTTCAGCCTCTTCACTCATACAATAAAATTCAAAAATTTGACTGAAACAAAAAAAAATTACCTCACGCATATAATGCTTTAGAAATTGCTCGTACAAGAATATCCATCCATTGAAAGATTTGATTTGCTTTCCGGAGTAGTTAGTGGTAGTATAATTTGGACTGCTTCAAACGAAGGATGAATAGAGTCCTCAAAGGTAGGCAACGCACTGAAAATGCCTCGGGTATTGAAGGTGTCTATAGGCAGCGGTGACCACTTACCATCAGGTGGCCCGTAGCTTGTTTGCCACTTATTCTATTAAAAAAACTAAATACAGTGCCGGTATGGTATCAAAGAGTTACCGTGTAACGCGTCACGCACCGACGCAAGAGTACAGCGCCGAGTGCACATTGATGATAGTGGTGGTCTGCGAGCTGGATATCCCGAGCCGCTCGAACTTATCTCGGAACAGAAGACCAAACTGCTGCAGGATGGGAAGAGCTGACAGCTGGAACGAAACGTTGGGCAAATTAGCCATTATCACCACGTTGAACTGCTGCAGGATGGGCTGAACCAAATACTCTAGTCTGTGGGCTGAGCTGACTGCAGCTGTCAGCGCATCAGGGTGTGTTATAAAAACATCAAAATCAATCTTCTTCCTTGGATGCCTTCCCAACTTATTGAGATAGGTCACTGAAAGTTGCCAGTGATAGAGCAAAAAACGCTAGATAGAATGACCTCTTACTGACGCACTTTAGTAATAAGAGCAGAAGAGTGTGTCAAGCAAAGATTTCTACACATATAATCTATGGTGTCAAACAGGGTTGCCAGATATTTTTCACACAACATCTAATCAATTTCGGTTAAAAACGTGGGTTTTTGTCTAATAAAAGAAATATTGACAAAATTCATGAATAAGGCCTGTTCCATACCTTATTCTTCCTAAGTTTTCCAAAGTATGTACCGAGCAAGTGATTTTGAGGGGAATAAGTATGGACATTCTTGATTTGTATGAGTACAATTATCAAATTAAAGCACGTTATGTTAGTACCGTCTTTTTAGGGTTCCGTACCTCAAAAGGAAAAAACGGAACCCTTATAGGATCACTTCGTTGTCCGTCTGTCTGTCCGTCTGTCAAGACCCTTTTTCTCAAGAATGCGTAAAGGTATCAAGTTGAAATTTATACTAAATACTTGGGTCTACGGTTTCTTTTGGCTGTAAAAAAAATAAAAGTTGTAAGTCAAAGCAATCAAAAGATATGAACGTTTATGTCGCATATTTTGCGATTTTACAGGGAAATCAAAACCTATAGGGTACTTCCCGTTGACCTAGAATCATGAAATTTGGCAAAAGGCAAGGTCTCATAGCACATAAATGGAATAAATCTGAAAGTTACAAATTTGGAGTTATATCATTTAAAAATCATTATTTTGCTATTACAAACTTACATTTTGTAGTTGGAATGTATAGAAGTACCTTATAGTCAACTACAAAGTTAAGTTTGTCTTTCAATATTACAAATTTAGTTTTTTTTTGGAATCGCGATCTAAGGGTTCTGTCCAACGGAACCCTCAGAGCACGAGTCCTACTCGTACTTGTCCGGTTTTTTTTAAACCTTGTACAGTTTTCCTGGTGTACTTAGAATAGGTACAATCTTAGAATAACTACTCAGAGAAGGTAGGTTTCCAAACAACGCCTTCTCAAAACGTAAGCTACAAATTCGCTTTGTAGCTTACGTTTCGACTGGTATTTTAAACGATTTAAGCAAGAAAATTAATGGATTACCTATGGAATGTCACACCATAACTCTTATGCTGCTTTTCTGATTTGTTGTGGTACGATTTCACAGCGCAAATTGTCATAGTAAAATTTTTATATTTTTTTTGTAGCCATATATGACTCCATTTGAATGGCTTAAATTTTGCGAATGTACTTGGTTTCTATTGTGTAGTTATTCTAAGGGTACAATATTATTTAAATAGATAAACATACATTTGAAAATCCAGCAGCGAAGACGATCGCCCACCCCCATCCACCGTCAGGCGGGATGAATTCACCATCTTTTTTCACTTTCAATTTTGTTTCTTTAGCTTTTGACATTCTCTGCAAAGTAAAACACCATTTGTAAATAAAAACAATAAGGTAAACGGCCCATTACTCGTCAGGTTCTGAACTTGGCTGTCTTTACACCTTTGCTACGTTTCTGTTTGTTAACTTAGATAATTGAAATTACGTGACGTGATTCTTGATTTATCATTCTTTTCAGCTAATTTATTTTTACAATTAAATAAAATCAATAAAGTAATAAAATAATAGAAAAATTGAAAAAGAGGCGACTTGTACCAGTACCCGGCAGATTTGTCGTAATTGTCGTCAAAATGTCCCAGTGCTCGTCAATTTTTAACACTGATTTGAACTCTGTTACTTAAGACTTAAGGTTCATATTATTAGTATTTTTTTTTTCTATGTAACCCTCAAAATGAAAATATAGGGGAAAAAATATTACTAAAATAACGAAACGAGTCCAATATCGGTGACAAATGAAACCAAACTGCAATTGAATTGAATGTATTATTTATTGCACAAAATAACAAAAATTATAATGTGAATGTATAATGTATGTAAAATATATAAGATTTTTATGAGTAAGATTCTTATGTATTGTTGTTTATTGTTTTTACGGACATAGTGGCTATTAAAATCCCATAACCCCATAACACCAGAATCGAACATCATTAATTATACACAATCATAAGTATAGAAAAAGGTTTTGTTTCATTTTATTATTTTATCTGAATAGGCTTGCGCTTGGCCGCCAACTCGCATGATATTAAGTGATTATGCGGTCTAAGATGGAGCACGCTTGCCTAGAAGAAACCGATTCACTCGTGATTTGAAGACACCAAGATTACAAGATTGTAACTACCGGGAAACACCCATTCAGGCAGCGCATTCGACTGACTAGCAATTCGCAGAATAAAAAAGTGGAATCTAAGGCTTCGCGCTACGGGTTTTCGGAATATCAACCATAAAGCGGTATCGATTTTTCGTGCCCACTTTGGCAGTTCGATAGAAACATAGGCAGGAGAGAATTAAATCATGCAGAACTAATCCACACTCCCCGAAATGTATCCGATAAAAAACCGATAGACTAGCAACTTTACGCCGATGCTCAAGACTAAGAAGCTTAGTCTGAACTAGGGATTGGTTGCTAATGAGCCTCTTGGCACGTTTCTAAATAGATTCCACCGCCCCAAGTTGGTACTTAGCTGATCCATCCCAAAGGTGAGCCGTGAGAGCAGTACTCCATGCACGACCGAACTTGTACTTGGTAAAGTGAAAGCAACTGTTCCAACGTGAAGTACCGTCGCATTTTCGATAGGATACCCAGCTTTTTGGCAGCCAATCGAGCCTTGTTTTCAATATAGGAGCCAAAGTTGAGGATGGGAGACAAAGCAATCCCCAAAAGCTCAAGCTGGTCAGTTATCGGAATGGTAACATCCCGGAAAGTAGGAGTCAGTTAGAATGGTGTCCTTTTGGCGGCAAACAGACACGCCTGGGTCTAGCGGCATTGAAATTGACCAGGTTGGTATCAAGTATCAACCCAATTGGAGACTGCCTTAAGGGACAAGTTCATGCGCTCAACCATGGCCTCTCTGAGAAACTGAATTTGTTGTCCAGTGGTTCTTGCATTAGATGTAGGTATAGCTCTCTACTATACTGTGCTGTCGTCTGCATAGCCAAAGGTACCGGGATTTAGCAGATCGTTGATGTGCAGCAGAAAGAGCGTTGCAGAGAGCACCGACTTCTGGGGCACATCGACATTAATTGCTATTCGATCGGACTAGCAGCCATCAATGACAACTCAAATCGATCTATCCCTCAGGAAGTCCGATATCCACGCAATAAAACCAGCTGACAAGCCAAATAAAGAGAGCTTGCTAATAAGGCCACCATGCCAAACCCTCACAAAAATCTTTGAAATTTCGAGGGAAACGGCGAGCGTTCTCCGCATTTCTCGATGGCCTCACTCCAGATGTGTGTGGCATACCTACCTACGCTAGAAGATCCCCAGTGATTTCGAAGGAATCCGTATTGCCGGTTACTGAGGAGATCATTAGATTCTAGATACGCCAGGAGCCTGTTGTTGAGGACACGTTCCATAGTCTTGCAGAGTATGGACGTGATCGAGATTGGCCTGTAGTTGGCAGAATCGGCACTACTACTATTTTGGGCACAAGTTGCATGTTTGCAAGCTTTCATGACTTCGGCACTTAACGAGTCTCAAGCGAGAGACGAAAGAGGTGAGTCAGTATAGGAGACAATTCAGGCGCACATGTCTTCAGAACTATGGCTGGAATAGCATAGCTGTCTCCGTTGCCAGTTGTGTGACTGATTCACACAACGCAAACCTATTAATGAAGAAAAAAAGTACATAAATAAATACATCTTCCACACAAATTTTCAATAATCTTACACACAAATTTATAGACTAGTGCGATAAGCGATGTCCTAATTGAAAACCGCAATACTTCCAGACTTTAAAATACATACCTATTCCTTATTATCCAAGCTAAATAAAGTAGTTGAGGTATGTACCCTCATCAGGTTCCTTATATATCATATAAGGAACCTGCATAGTTTACATTTATTTAAGCTTAAGCTTAAAAGATTTATTTTTGAGCATCAAAAATGCGAAGCACTTTTAATAACAGACACCAGTGCTATATGGGGTTTTTTTTATAGGGACTTTGTGTTTTTTATTTCATGTCCGAGTAAATGTCTAAATTTCTTCTTTTAATTAGTTTCATATTTATTTTTTATTGAGATAGTTCGAATAACCTTATTAGTATTATGTATTTATGTTATGATTTGTTTATATTAAATGTTTGTTATGTATTATGTGTTGTTGTTGCTATATTATTATTATTATTTAATTTGTCGTGTGCTGTTGGGTGTAATGTTGGCCATGGGTGATGTCACCGGCGGCTCCAACGGAAGACCAGCGCTGGTTGTTCGCAACCAGCATTATGCTGAGTTGGAACCGGTTTGTGGAGGAAAACTCTTTGTAATGTGTGTATTTATTTCTATTAATTCTTTTTTTTTTCTTTTCTTCCATAAATAAAAATTTGTCTATTGTCTATTTAATTTATTAATTATTTTTCACGTAAATATCTGACCGCCGCCGCGCCTGCCGCAAACAAAAACCCGTATCACGGTGTAATAAGGTTCAAAATAAACACGTTGACGATATTACGTGCATTTTGTCATACATGTCCCAGAAGCCGTCAAAATAATAGAAATTTTGACGAGTAATGGCTCAAGAGGGATTATAAAGTACCAGTACCTGTCACATACAAAAAAAGAAACGAATAATAAAAATATGATCATATTATAGTTTATAATCATTAGAAAATTAACTTGAGTGTTTCACAAAATAATCATATACTTACAAAAGTGACCGACTGATCCTTTAACGCAAAAACAAAAGTGGTCGCAGGACCACAGGTTTAGTAACTAAACTTAAAAAAAAACACAAATTTCGGAATCCCAAACTTTAGGAGCTCTTTTCTCCAATTCCATTGTATTTTTGACTAAATGTGACAACCTTTAATTATGGAGTATATTACCAAAAATATGTTTACATAAAAAGTTTTTATTTAGTTCATAGTAGAAATAAATAGCAGGTCTTTTTTCACAATCTGACGAGTATTGGGACACTGCCGAGATTACCAGCGTTTACCTTATCTATATTTTGCTGTCACTACTGATCAGGAATCACTACACTCTACGGCTACGTTCACATAAGAGAAAAAAAAATTACATCTCTTTTCTGTAGCTACGTTTGAAGCGAAACTGATAAACTCTTGGCATATTTACAAATCTTGATTATGGCATGACCCAAACGTGATTCAAACGCTTGATTCTGTTTGAATCACGTCTCCGATGACTGATTTTATTCCTCACTTATCTCCAGGTCCAGTCTTTATTCACCACTTATCAGTTTTAACGACCAGCGGATTGTAGTGGTTTTGTTATTAGCAAAGCACTTCCTTGTTTATTATCTGCTAGGTACAAT
The DNA here is from genome assembly GCA_914767915.1 of Agriopis aurantiaria. NCBI lineage: Eukaryota > Metazoa > Arthropoda > Insecta > Lepidoptera > Geometridae > Agriopis > Agriopis aurantiaria. Next base: position 6,366,584 of record OU611987.1, read on the forward strand.
CTCTACTCTCTATAATTATAATGAATTTAATATCAAAATAAATACCGTATTAGCGGAGAGATTGCGATAGCACTGCAATTTTCTTCTAATACCTGCAACAGGAGTCGAATTTGTTTAACACGGTTTATCTTATCATATCTGAGTATTGGTAAGTAGTTAAGCAACGCCCTACGGCTATTTATCAGCGATTTTTCACGTGATGTATAATATTATATTGAGGTCAAAACTGTAACTGGAAATATACAAAGTAAGTACTTTGCCTTCGTCTTATAGATGGAAAACACCGGTACCTAATACGGCCAAGGATGCAAGGATGTGGAAGCACGTCGATAATGAAAGGTAGGTACCTATCTCTTTACCCCAAAGATATTTGAAATGATTCGCCCCCAGAAAAGTCTATGAAGCATCGTAGGTAGGTAAGTACCTATAATAATAATTAGAAATAGGTAAGTACCTGTGTTTGAATAAGGCTAAGTACTAGTACCTAAAGATTTGTGATCTATCTAAGATATCGTGAGATGTTATAGACTTTATTCGGCTACGTATCAATATCAGCTTCTCTCAAAGTTTATCACGCAAATCAACCTGACATTTGCTCCTACAGAAATTAGCCGAAATATAAACTAACTCTACTAAGGTAATTAAATTGATTTTCCTATTCAGCTACTTTGTAAATCATCCAGTGACTACTTTTATTTTCTACAAAATTTGAACAGAGAGAAGATGGAAAGAGTCAGAGTGCTTTTTGAAAGAGTCGGTAGGCGAGTTTTTCCTACTCGATCGCGTTAGCGTTAACTACAATTTATAATAAGTAAGAGAGTTCCATCTATATGGTGCTGCTCTTGTTTCATAACGCGATCGAGTAGATCAACGCAATTGGAAAAACTCGTACTTGACCTCAGTTTTGCCTGTCCAAATGCGAGTGTAGATAATTATTCGCGACTCCACCGAAATCGAAACTCTGTAAAGTATTTAAAATACCTTCCTAAAATAAAACCATCGTGATTCCGCATTTCATAGGCTTAATTTTATCAGAGGCTAAATTATCTGTTAGTACAAAAGAAATTCGCTAAATATTTACGGTACCGGGTACAGACTTAGCGAACGAACGAACGCGAGTGGCTGCTCATTCGCAAAGATAATAATAACCAACTCGTTCGCCATCGCTAATAATGTATCCACAGCAAAGACGAAGTGGTAACGAAGCAACCTATTTGTTAAGAAAAAATTTAACTTATTTAAAATCGATAAAAACAAGCGCCGTGAAATCAAATTAGCTCTCCCTGTACCCAATTTAGAAATATATAAAAGTAGTCCTGAATAGCGATGTGTTAAAATCTACAATAAGTTACCAGATTCCTACCACCTACCTACTGCAAGCCTACTGCAATTATACAAGACTATACTGACTGACGACATCAGAAATACTGTCGGGAACGAGTGGATGCGAATAGCGAGAGACCGGGGAGAGTGGCATAAACAAAGGGAGGCCTATACCCAGCAGTGGGTCACTCAGGGCTGATGATGATGATGATACCTAGGGACGATAAGTGGTAGAAAATAGGAATTTAGCAATTTGTAGTTAAATATTTATTTTGTTTTATAAATAGTATTTATTTTAAATTTGTTTTACATTTATTATAATTTAAAATAATAATATGTGTTAGAATAAATTTAATTGCTGCGCCCTAACAGGGTATTTGTACCGACAAGACCTCATGTAATGTGTACATTGGCAAATAAATAAGTAAATTTTACCAATGTAGTTATATCGTCATTGGTCTGCACTTCAGACAAATAAGGAAGATAATGTCTTAGTACAATTACCGTTCGTGTTCAAAAGTATCCGTGTTTCATAAATTATTTTCATTATACCGCTAAACCGCTTAACGCAAAACTGTAAGTACCTACGGAACACTTACAAATTTTTCACGCACACTGAAACTTTTAGCGAGACCAATGACTATAGTCACCGCGTTACCAACTGAGTCGTAGGGCCATAAACGTCATACCACCCCCCGACCGTCATACCTGGGCCCCGATTCTACTAAAGAAATTGTTTTTAAATTGTAATTGTTGCGATTTTAATAAACAAAATACAAGCTAAAACTAACACTACAAATACAGTTAGATTTTAATTGTTAAATTATTGCCTCAAAATTGACAGTTTTAAATATTTTTTTATACTAGAAAAATGATGCTTATATTATTAACTTAGTATAAAAATATTAAAAATTGTCAATTTTCAGGACATTATTTACACATTAAAATTGAGAAAATTACAATTTAAAAACAATTTCTTTAGTAGAATCGGGGGCCAGTAAGTGCGAGCGAGATAGACAGACAATGATTTATGACCTGACGACTCAGATGATAATGCGTTTACTATAATAATTATCCATACGCAAAATGGGGCGGCAATGTTGTCTGCTGGGTGAGTTTGACTAAAAGCATAAAGCCTGATTTAGGCCAGATGCGTTCGCACCCAACGTACCAAAAATCTGCGAGCACTGGTGCACGCGAACGAATCCTTCATTCTCGCACGATCGGTTTCGCTAAAAAGTCCACGCCATGCAATTACCAACTACTTCAGTCGCATTCGAAATGTTGTGGTAATAGTGCTTGTTCGCGTGGCCAAGCGGTAGCAGGACCGCTTTACAATCTGACGGCACCCGATTCGATCCTCGGCCATGCACCAATGATTTATTTAGTACCAAAAATGTGTGGTTTCGATGCCATCGCTCAAAAACGACGAAGGAAAACATCGTGACGAAAGCGGTAAGTATCTCCGAGAACCTCAACAGTTCAAAAACATAATGATATTCACCACCATGCACTGGTCCCAGCAGTGTGAACATGATAGGCTGAAATGATGATGATGATAATGGTGATGATGATGATTTGTCAGGTCTGTTGACGCGACGGCATCACCCACCGGTCGCTAACGCGGATGAACACGCGAATGATCTAATTTAAAGCGTGAATTAGAAAACAAATTAAAATAAGAACAACAGACCTGTGACACTCTCGGCAGGCGTGCTTCCGCAAAATGAGCCAAATGGGCCAATGTGTGTTTGTATAAATACTTATCTATCGCGGTTAATAATTTTATAACTACACGGTACGATTATGAAGTAGATCATAAAACAAATTCCTGTCAGCCTCAATAAATAGCTCTACTTGACAACGTGTCTGTTGTATGCGCGGAGTAAAAAGTTTATCGTTTTCTCTTCTTACTTATTGCACTTGATTACAAGCAGCAATGAACAGGGGCCTTACGGACAACTGCTATTGCGGCACCAAACTAACTTTAAATCCGCTCAGTTGGAAAATCACGCGAACGTGAACCTTAACGCGCCGAGATACGATTTGGGGTCGCGTGATTTTCCAACTGAGCGGATTTAACGTTAGTTTGGTGCCGCAATAGCGGTTGTCCGTAAGGCCCCAGAACTCAGTAGGGCTTTCACCAGTGGCGTAGCTAAATAAGCAAAGGCCTTGGTGCAAAAAATGGGGCCCAATCTAAACGGTATAGGTTTTATAAAATAAAAATATAATTATAACGAGGATCAGTAAATTAATAGCAAATGCAATAGAACTAGTCACTTTATTCTTCATGACATAAGAATGATATATCTTTTTGAATCATCCAAATCGGACCATTACTTACGAAGATATTAAGTAATAAACATTATGCCGTTCCTGCCGCTAAAATAAATGTACGTGGGTGCGTATGACGTCACTGGGACGGTCGCCGCCAGTTAGCCGTTGGCCGCTATAAGGCGCGCAGTGTTTTGGGTGGTTAATTGTGACTTTGATAAAAATTAAGTGCCTGATTTGTGTCTAATTCATCTTTTTAACTATGCTTTACATCATTAAATTCGCAAATATCAATACAAAATCTGTTTGTTTAGATATGTGTGACGTCACTAGGGATGAAGCCAATTACAGACCGTTTTCGATCACGTAATCAAATGTCGAAAACACAGTTATTTTATTCGCGTTTTTTACAAGAAATATGCATATTTTTACTAAAAAAAACAATGAAATATTCGTTTTCATTATGTTGAAGAGTATGTGTAGTGCGGACGGGATTAGGCTTCTACGGGGTGGTCGGAGCTCCAATAAAAGTCCCGTCTCGATAGACCACGTATATTCACGTATTTGAATAGTTAATAGTTCACAATACGAAGGAGTGTGCGGTGCGCGCGAGAGGTTGAGGGGAGCAGCGATAGCGCGTGCGTCACGACTCACGAGCGGAGGCAAATGGCTGACTAGTGCTAGAGAGATAAGAGAGGCCCAGCGCGGAATTTGTATAATCGCGATCGGGGCGCTCTCCGTCTCACTCTCGCGTGCAGTGTACAGTGTGAGTAGTGGCGCTAATATCGCCACAATGTCATGTTTATGGATGATGTCAATTGGCATAATATTTTCAATACAGCCAAATACCCTATTAAGACACAAATCGGGTACTTAATTTGTATCGAAAGTTACTATTATCCACCCAAAACACTGCGCGCCTTATAGCTGCCAACGGGTAACTGGCGACGAACGTCCCAATGACGTCACGAGCTATCGCGCTGGCCGACCAGTGAATTTCGCTAGTAATTTGGTCATAACTTCGTTATTTTTTGTCGCAGAACAATATTTTTTGCACTGTATGTTAAGGATTTCTTAGCTCTATAAACCTGCATTCTCAACTAAAAACGTTACTGATCCTCATTAGGTATATAAATTTAATACTATATTTTATAGAGGTGCAAAGCTGTATAATATGTATACATGCGTATGAGTCTCCATGATTAAAGTGTTGCAACCTGTTATATTTATATTCTGAAGGTGGCAGAAATATTCGCATTTTCAGTTTGAGGTTTGCTGGTCCAGGCCCGACGGCCCCCTGTGCTTGAGGGCCCCGGTGCACGGTACCGCCTAGCCCTCCAATCCTACGCACACTCTCCCCTCGTAGATATCGCTCTCTTCGCTGACGACACCGCCCTCTACACCAGAGGGTGGAAAAAAGCAATCCAGCGGGCTCTACCTTCAACGAGACCTCAATCATCTAGATGACTGATACCCAGACAAAAGCGTAGCAATGTACTTCCACCCATCCAAGAATCCCCTTCAAGGCATATCAGGCTTCACGGGAAGCCCATCCCTTGGACCAACTCGACCAAGTATCGTGGCATGACTCTCGATCGCCGACTCACTTTCTCCAAACACATCCAGGTGGTCTGCAACCGAGCGGCTTTCTTCCTAGGGCGCCCAGTCCTCTCCTCGGCGAGCGTAGTAAATTGTCACTTAGGAGAAAGCTGACAATCTACAAAAGTTGGCATGACTTAGGTACGCCTCCGTGGTATACGCCCAAGCCTCCGCCGCCACCGCCGGTTAGCAAAGGCACACCCGCTGGCGGGATCGAAGACCCCCAGGATCTGTCAGAAAATCGGTTAGATTCTCTCCAAATAATCAATTACTTCAACAACACCGAACACGCTAGGGCTTCAGGGCACATCCCCTCTGGGATGCCTGGGCAGTCTGATCCTCTAATCCCGGCGACGGCCCAAGCCGAGGTTCGTACCTCCAAGGTGCCTTGAGCTAGTTGTCAAAACCAAAACCATCAAGTTAAGCCGAACGCCCTCTGCGTTCGCAACTAGTTCGATCAAGCTGTAGACGCCGAAAGGCCAACAGCAACTATCTATATAAAATTAAAATAAACCTTAGATTAACTATTCTAAGAAATAAACACTTAGGTAGGTCTCTATGTCTCTCACAAGAAACAACACAACATGTACCTAATCCGGACCAAAACAGGGCGCCGAGATACCTACCTACGATTTGCGGTAACGCAACTTTTTGCAATCATGAGGCGCCCTGGACTTGTTCGAAAGGTATTTATTTCGATTGTAATACGTAAAGCTTCTACATAAATGTTGCAAATTAATTTCTATGAAATTCGATTCACAAAAGCACAAGTAAATTCGTTATTCGTTAGGACTTGGTTGCCTGTAGTTTTTGTCATCGAATTCGCAGAATGCTCGTTACTTTACTTTGCTATCATATTTGAAAAAGAAGAGAACAATAGGGAATATGCATGTGGTTTAAATATGGCTGAAATATTTTTTTTCCGAATCTTTATTGTTCTGACTTTATATCTTGAAAGATATTTTTTTATTTAGTTGCATTTTAATTGCTTAAAATATTAAATAAAAAGTGCAAAATATATGAGGGAAATTCAAATTTGCGAAACGCTTCACCATTGGTCGAAACGAATCGTGACGTCAAAAGCCACAACATCGCATAAATCGGCGTCGATATTCATACTGTGTTAGTAGTGTTTGAGAGAAAAATAGTTTTATATTGAGTTCCTGTGGTTTTTTCCATTAGCTAGTGTAATTTTAGCGTTCTCGTGAGACTAGAGATCATTTAGGACGATGACTGAGACTGGTTTTGTCAAAGCACAATCGGACAATCTACCAAAAATAGATGCATTCATGATGACAGCATATTTTGCATCAAATCCAAAGTTTACGGTTGCTGAGATCAAAGGAGTAAAAGCTGCAAGGTAATTGTTATAATCCGTGATATATTTTAATCCATTACATAGGTTTTTACGCATAAATTCACTCGGCAGTAGTTACCAAAACATAACCTATAAATAATCATTGGTCATTAAAAATGTTATGAAGCTGCTGCTCTACTGTCTATATTATAATAATTTACAAGTAATTATACCTAACATTACTTATGTTCCGTAACTTTCCGTGAATTTTTAAGAAACAAAATTTGTTGTGAATTCTGTTTCCTCTAAATACTTATGTACTTATTGTTTGTTACAGATCTGAACGAGAATCTTATGGTGATTCAGCAGTAGGATAATTGTGTACAAGTAAAACAAGATGGGGACATAAGCTCGAATTACACCAGAGCATAATGTTTGACAGAAATGTTACGCTGTAACAGCTGTTTGCAATGAAACTGAAGAAATTATTCTTTTCTTTTCAATGTCAAGATTGTGTGGCACACCCAGGTAGGTTATCCTTCCTTTCTTCTTGAAAACGCTCAGTGGCTAGTGTAAGGCGCCACGAAAGGGCTCTGACTTGGCCTACGAGTATTGCTCTAGAAAATAAAAGATCTGTTACACTGCCTGCGTTCTCCGTCCTGCGGTCCGGTCAAAATGAACGCTGCCCGCACCATGTGTGAACATCGTTTGCAGTTTCCATATATTTTGTTAAAATGCATTCTGACTTTGTGGTCACGTGGAAAAAACACAGAGAATGCACCGGACTAGCAGCAGCGGTCTCTTTGACCAGACTACAGGACGGAGAACGCAGGCAGTGTGACAGATCCTTCAACCGTAGCCATCAACTGAATTTGTCATCTGAACCAAGGTAGTGCTAAGCTGTAAATGTCACCTAAAATAACTCTGGCCGTTGCTTAGCTTCAGTGCAATCAGGTTGGAGCACTTAGACCAACCAAGCTATAACCAGGCGAACATTGACACAAATGATGATATCATGTTAAGTAGTTATGGCTCATTATATGCTTCTTAACAACTACGTAGGTAGTTGTTAAGAAGCTGTAGTAATAGATAAATGCCTTCCTGGCACCAATTTCATTTAAAAAAAAAAATGTTTTATATTTTAATTAATTTAACATAGAAACAATTTTTATTTTAAATTATCTTTCAGTATTGTTTAGAATAAACATATGACTCAATTTAATTTTATTTTGTTTTAGGGGGCAACGCACGCACACTTGCATTTTTGGCGTGGCTCGAAATAAAATGTACGACATCAGAACAAGCCATCAGCCGATATATCAGCTCGAGGAATAAAGTGGCTTGAAAATACATGGCACAGGTGCAACTGCAGATGCATTTTTCCAATAAAGCTAAGGCACTCTTTTGTGTTGCTCATAATGATTATAAAACAACTAAAAAAGTAAGTATTATAGAAGTGGATTATGGCAAACAACTGTGAAAATTTATTGGAAAAATGTATCCTGTTCTGGAGTAAAGCAATTTTTCCTAAAATAAATAAGTAAATGTACATTGAGTTTAAATAAAATTAATGTAAATTTTAATAATTTTTTTATTAATACATCCTGCATATTATTACACAGCTTGTCGTGTGCTATTATTACACCATCTATGATAGGAATTAAATTATGGTCTGCTAATTTAAAGTAAGAGTGATAAGACCTGCACTGACATCCCGCTTGGGGCGTATTGTGCATTTGCCTCTGCAAGCCTACCCAAACCAGCCAAGCTCGACCCAAGCGGCTTTGGGTCGCTGACTAAACTGCTCTACTGCCTATTTCGCCAGGTGTTGTGGTATTGGAGACTTGGTGTTGTTGAGTTTCTTCAAGGAGTCTCGACCTTAATCGTATATCTTCTGTGGGCTTGCAATGCAGTAGTGCATGCTCCACGGTCTCATTCACCTGTAGACAGCCTCGGCACAGAGGGCTGTTTGTAAGAGCGCTGGGGGAGGACTTTGAAACAGAAAGTGGTCGAATGAGGGTAAATTTTTTAGCTTCTAACTAACATGACAAGTCTTTGTATCCTCTGTCAGCCATCACTGCTTTATTAAGGGGTAAACACTCCAGAAGAAATACATATACCACCAACTGGGTTATCTACAAATAATTTTCTTTTTGAAACTAGTCAGAGCTGATTTTATTCGTGAAGTTCATCAAGTCAAACTCCTTAAATGAACACATTTACTTCTGTACTTCGCTTTAATATTCACTTGCACAGCTTTGTCACCCTGTAATTTGTCTTCATTATCACCAACTATAATATGGAAGGTACTGGGCATCGCTTGATAATCATCACAGACATCAATATCAGAAGTACTGGGCCTCGCTTGATAAGCATCACAGACATCAGTATGGGAAGTACTGGGCCTCGCTTCACTTCAATCACTTGTTTCTAGAGGTTCAGAAATTTCTAAAACATTGCTACTTTTGGCAGTTAACTCTGAGAGAGCTTCGTTTATTAGTGCTTATCTTTGTCTCTCTCTCTACTGGTGGTGGCATATTCTGTTTTTAGCACTGGAATATATGAAGCACAACTTTTTTCTTTAACCGTAGGGTTACTTTTCCTCCTTGTTGTTTCGTTATGTTGCATTGAACATAAGTTACTGTATCCTCCTCGACCTGAAATAAATTTAGATTTTGTAAATCCTCGACGGAAAAACAGGTAGGTACCTATTAGTACTGTAGACAAAAGTTTTATTGAACTTTTAGGTTATGTTATTACAAGTTAGATGTACAGAGTGCATAATATTCAATACTAAACATACTTATAACTCACACCATGCTATCAAAATATAACATACTTACATTAAAATGATCTTCACAACAATGCAAACATGATATTGGAGATACTTCATCTCTTCTCATAACCTTACACCATTGTTTACGTATTTCGCATCTCTTGGAATAGGAAAAAACACTTTATCGGGTGTATTTCTAATAGTGTTTGTACACTTTGGCACACGACAATACCTATAAAAATGTTTTTTAGCTTCTTCCATGGTCTGAATATCTATAAAACTGAAAATCTGTGTGAAATAACTGTATCGTCTATAGTAAACAAACATAGAACGTGGCTTCTGACGTCATCCAAGGCCCGCGAAAAATTGCGGCGTTCAAACAGCTCAAATTTATTCGATGTTTTAAAAATTCTTTAAAAAAATTATTTGAGCATATCCAACTGTAACTATATTTTTTACTATGATATAACGATGTAAACAGTTGATAAAAAAAATAAAAAAAACACATGCATATTCCCTATTCTTGAAAAGAATATCACTGGTTAAAACTCAACTAGGTGCTCGATGTGCTCAAATAGGATCAAAAAAAAAAATAAAAAAATATCATTATTTCTTGTCACTGTCAATATTTTTTTTTGTAAAATTTTCATGACCTTGGATTCAATGTCCTTTAGTCGTAATATTAAACAGTTTACATGGTCTTAATAGCGTCAAACAAGTCATAGTCACAGTCAGAGTCAAGCTAAGTAAGTCACGGTCAAGTGAAACTCATATCCCTGTAAAGTGATGGAGACTTTACAAGAGGCTCCTATGGAGTTTTGGAAACAACACGAAAAGACACGTTTCACCTCGTTATATCACTTACCCACACTCGAGCACGTTTACAAGCACTTAATGAATTAACCATTTAGGCTGCGTTCCAAAACATAGTCTTTTGTCGAGTGAAATTCGTTGCACGAATTTTGGTTTCGGAACTGGGTTAATGCGGGTAATATTCAAACGGGGTGAATTATGTTTTGGAACGAAGGGCTGCATTCTGGCGCGCTCGAGATTATTTCGGACTTATTCTCTCTCGTTGGGATTGTCATTATGTGTAAGAGTGACCGAAATTATCTCGAGCGCGCTAGAATAAGACCGCAGGAAATTTACCCTTGTCAATAATACCATTGACATTTTTGTCATATCAAAATAACCTCAACTGCCTTAAAAAATAAAATTGAGTATAAAAACTAAATTGTTTTACTCTATTTATTTTGTTTATAATGTTTCTTTCTTAGTTATTTTCTGACAAGCTATGGGCTAGTGGCAGATAAACGGATAAACATGCTGTTTACTGTCAATCATTTCGATTCTGACAGCTGGGTGAAATTTAACGCCGGTTTTTGCAGAGTGAATTATTTCACCTACCGGTTGAATTTTTACTCTCTCGGAGGCGTTCCAAAACACCAGGTGAAAAACTCACAAGGTTTTGGAACCAGCATCGAGTGAATTTCACCCTCATCGGGTGAAATTCGCCGGTTTTGGAACGCAGCCCTAGTATACATTAACACTGGAAAATACACAAGTTTAGGAAAATAATCCAACTAGCCTACATGTTTTTTTCCACGTTAGCGCCAAAAGTCCTGTCACTGTCAATTTTGTGCAAGTTTGCCAGTTACGTAAAAAGTAACATTTTGAATTACTTTTTAGCGCTTAAAAAATTACAATTCATATCAAAATAATAAAGAAACTTAATAATATCATACTGACATTTAAATAAGAAATTGTACATTAATTCATCAAACTGTAAGGTTGCCTGGAAGAGATTGATTTTAGCGATAAGGCTGCCAGTTGTTACACTTGTTTTTATTCTCAGTATCAAATTTCATGGTGTGAGCAATAAAGAGTAAATCAATCAATCTATCAATAATGTGGAATGATTCTCGGTTGGGTTCTTGTTAGAGAATTACATATACAACTAATACATTTCATATATATGACATAACATAATAACAGGGAACGTAAATCATATGCAGGTGATTGAAAACTACGATGATCTACTAGGTATACATTTTGGTATCGAAATATAATAGGATGCAAAAATATAATAATTATATTCTATTATAATGTGTAGAATATTCCTTGTTCTTTCGAGAATTTTGAAGTTTTCGCTGAAAGTGTAGAAAATATGATCGTTTGTATAGTGAAATAAATATATGATAAAAAAATTAAAGGAACAATAGACGGAACTCACTTTTTTTTTCATTGCTATTTTTTGTTCAGACGTTTTTTCTGACTCGAGACGCGTTCATCATAATCAGCCTTTTAACAGTCCACTGCTGGACTTTTAGCCTACCCCAGAAAGGGTGATTGGGCCAATATCCACCAAGCTGGCCCAGTGCGGATTAGTGGATTCACATACGCCATTGAATTCCTTTTCTGTACGTATGCAGGTTTCCTCACGATGTTTTCCTTCACCGTAAAGCCAGTGGTATGAAAATCCGTACATAAGCTCCAAAGAGCTCATTGGTATGGGCCCGGGGTTTGAACCCGCAGCCTCACGCTTACAATTCTAGCGGTCTCCCAAATGGGCTACCACGGCTTCTTCAAATGGGCTACCACGACTTCTTCGAGACGCGTTACTTTTGACAAATGTGCTCTAGCAACTCAACTTTATTTTTATTTCATTTTGAGTTTTGGCGCCAACGTGGCGCTCGTTGGATTATTTTCCTAAACTTGTGTATTTTCGAGTGTTAATGTGTACTAAATGGTGAATTATTATTCATTAAGTGCTCGTAAACGTACTCGAGTGTGGGAAAGTGATATAACGAGGTGAACCGTGTCTTTTCGTGTTGTTTCCAAAACTCCATAGGAAACTTGTAAAGTCTCCACCACTTTACAGGGGCATGAGTTTGACTTGACCGTGACTTACTTAGCTTGACTCTGACTGTGACTATGACTTGTTTGACGCTATTAAGACTACTCAAACTTGTTAATATTACGACTAAAGGACATTGAATCCACGGTCATGAATATTTTAACAAAAACAAAAAAATACATTTTGTAATTCGGTGCGTGGTGTTTTCTTTCGTGTTGTCCGGTCTCTCGTGTGCCTGTTTTGTTTGGTACAGTACGATAAACACGAGCTTGTGTTTATTTGAAATTTTGAACTTTTACTCGGTACAACAATTTTCTTTACTAAAGTGTATTGTTTTCGCGCTTTTCCTTTGTATTTTTTGTAAGAGTTGATGAGAAGAAACTGCCACTTTGTGACTGCATGCAGTTGGAGTGCTAGATTGAAATTTTTCTAAATCGAAGTGAAAGAATGTACTTTTCTTACACTCGCAACTAGAAAGTGTGATGCACCTGTGATATCTAAACTTTATGGGAAACACTCTTGAAAACGTAAGTGTAATATTATTCTATTAAAACAGGTCCTTGACCTTTTGCAAAAAATGCACTTTTGCATTTTTACCTCAGATTTAGTATGGTTTAGAATATTAAACTGTGAAAAATTATGCTTAGCATTAAATACTTTGCAAATAAAACTAAAAATGTTAGCCAACTAAAAATAAATAAACAACACTAAACTATAAAATAATAATAAGACTAGCAAACCAAACAGAATCTTTGAATCTTTCATTAAATCTTGTGGAAACATATATGCCTGGTACTTAGTATGAATAAACCAAAACATGACTAATGTAATGATGTCTAAGGAGTTTCTTTGTTCACCTTTGGAATTATTAAATCTTATTGAACTTGTTATCAAGGTCTTTGATCACTTCAGTCTTTCAGAAAGCATAATGGTGACACAAAGTGAAACAGCTGTCTGGGACCAGTATCTAAACAGAGTATAGAGTTCTAGTTTGTTTTAATTTTAATTCTTGTTAAAACCAATCACTAAGTTGAGTCAAATTTATCCACTATTTCATCGTCATTATCAGGCTATCTCTTAGTCCAATCCTGGAAATACGCCTCTCCTAGGCATGCCACAAAGCCCGAACATCTGCTTTTGGCTTCCCACCACTGACAGTTAGTTGCCTTTATTATTGATATCATCTTTCATTGAGTCTCAGAGCGTCCCGCACTTAGTTTGTCCAATTTGTGGTCTCCATTCTATATCATGTCTACTTAATGGTTACCAGTTCTGCTACTGATACAACTGGCTAAGTATCACTTCAGCTTGCTAATATCCTGAGCAATGTCGGTGACTTTGGTTCTCTGGTACTGGATACTGTCCCTCAGAGAAATGCCGAGCATAGCACTCTTTCTCTCTCTTGTTGACCTTGTACTTGTAAACTGCTTTAACTGTAAATGTCCATGTTTCAGTACCGTAAGTCATGATAGGTAGAACACATTGCTTAAAGGCTTTCGTCTTAAGGCATTGTGGGAAAAGACTCAACAGAGTCTTCCAAACGCTGCCCAGTCCAACCGTATTCTTCTCTTGTCCACACTCTCAAAGTAGTTATTGCCTCGTTCGAACATCTGCCCTAGATAAACATACTTTTGAACAATCCCTAGAGCGAAGTAACATGTCCTGGAACAATGTGAACATGGCCTTGGTATTGTACAAGGTCATCCAAAGACTGATGCATTGAGAAGAGTTTGCTAGCTCGTTCAACATCTATTGTCCTCCAACCCAATCAGCCCTTTTTTTATTGAAAAAATAGGGACCAAATTGAGGACTCCTTTTTTGGAGTCCGTTAATCGTCTTGCGTTTGTCGCCTGATATTAAGTGACCCAGTACAAGCCTTTATGACAATGTTATCTGCAAATAGATACATACCATTGATATTATTAATATCTCATCTTCCCTATTCCCATCCTGCCTTTCAGACCAATTGCGTTTGGCGGCAATTCATGCGTTGATGAGGTAAATATGTTTTGTTTGCTGGTTCGAATGCTCTGAAAAGCTTTATGGTCTCATTCCTGGGTCAGACATCCACTAAGTACCGCACGTCCCGACACCGTCTAAAAGCTCATCCCTACATCTTGCAGAGTTGGAAATCCCACACCGTCCGATTTCGAATTGTCTACAATTACTTCTCTAGGCTGGCAAAAGCACCATCAACACCGCTAGTGTTGCAGGTATCCATAGGCGGCGGTTTCTGCTTACCATCAGGCGGAAAACACGCTTGTTTGCCGCTCTTAAAATAGTTTTAGTATCAACTTATCGTAATATTTGTTTGTATGCCTAAGAACACGCACAAATAAATGGACAACTAACACCCGAATTCAGAGTAGATATTAAAATTCATCATGTTAATATAATAAAAATTCATCATCAAGAATCGAATCGGGGACCTCCTTCTCATCAGGCAAACGAACTACAGCCTGCTGCAGATCCATGCGCAGTAGCTTGCAAGTACAAGTAGCAAATACAAGTTGGCGTTCAAACGTAAATAGCCACTCGAGCGGTGACGCGCTCAACTCGCGTGCGAGTTCGTACTCGCACGAGACGAAAGATGGGCAGTGGGCGTCGTGCGAGAAGCGCGAGGAAACGAACCTTTACTTACGCAAGGACCAGCGCTAAGTGCTACTAAGCACTTTCGCTGCCACTTGCACTAAGCAAAACGTTCCAGACGATGCGTTATAGGTACTTGCTACTTGTACTTCGCATGTTCTGCAACGAGCATACCACTGACTGTCACTGAGCCATACCGGGCGTCGGTAGAATAACCCATAATATCGCTCATTGTCATGACTTGTCATTCTCTTGTTTACATTGTATATTTAGCAAAGAAGGAAACATTCATTTAGCCAATTAAAACTAATTATGTGTGTTGTTATAAATTCTACGTACCTACTAATTACCTTCTCAGTTCACATGTTTGCCACAATCCAATGGCAAATGTTATTAAATAAACCATACAATTTTTAAAACATAATAAGAATTCTCGAACATAGGGTACTCTTTAATTCATATGCATATTATAATATTTACAAACATTACTATGGTTTGTTATATTTGGAACCTACAATGCACTTTTTGATAAAATAATCATTTGAAAAAAAAAACGCTTTCATCACGAAAACAAACCAAAGGAACCCATATTCAAGAGGTTTAAGAAGTGTAGAGTGAGTAGGGTTGAAGAGTTTCACAATCCACCTCCTGGCTTAATCACCAGATCAGTTTGATGGTACCAAATTATATTGTCAAAATTACATTTATTTGCAAAGTTTCAACTCTATACGAAGATTGTTCCAAGATTTGCTTACTAATTAAGGTGAAACTATGTTAAAAGAAAAATTGATTTTCATTTCATTAAAGATAGGTATACCTACTTACACTTTATTTTATTTAATAATAGTCTTGTGTTTGACTGCCAACTTGCCGACTGAGCTTGCCGACTTCAAAATTACAATTTAAATTATGGCATTTGGGTTTGGTAAAATCTTCGCGGTGCTCAGTGTGTGTATGTGTGTTGTTTGTGTTTCAGTGTTCGGTGATCGAGGTTCGAATGATGAGGTTATCAAAATAACGAAATTACCAGTTATAACTTGGTAATGAACAGAAGCTTGTCACCGACTAACACTTGGCCATTATTTATTATTTGTTGTTATACTTTAGAGTGTGTACTATAATCATTTAACCATGCCAAGTTTGACACTTGTAGGTACGTATTACCGTTTTTACATTAGAGCTAATACAAAAATACGTTAAAAAATACTTTTGCTGTATGCCCACTTTCTTCATCACTCTTTGACTTTTTTATTATATCATAGTTAATCTGCCGTAACATTACGTCATTTACCTATTCTGTAAAAATGTCAACTGGCTATCTATTACGGTTCGAAAGATACAGCCGTTTAAAGGTAGGTAAAGGTAACTAAAGGTAGGATTGACGGACAGACAGACAGACATCGTAGGCTTAGTAATAGGGTGCCGTTTTTACGCATTGGGTACCGAACCCTAAAAGGGTTCGTCACGAACTGGACACGTGGATAAGTTTGAACATACGTGTGTTTCCCTAGTTTTTTTCTAATCAAAAGTACCTATTCTATGGCCATCTTCATGATTCATAAAACTCTTCTTTGCCCATCCTATACAAACTTGCTCATGGTTGTCCAAAACTGATATCATCTCATCTTACTGATTTAGTAACAGCAACAAGAAAGAAAGTAAGCGGGTACTTTGTTGTCTACCTAAATAGTTAGGTAATGACTCACGTTTGTTTAATTTTATGTAATTGATGTCAAACTACTAGACTAGAGTATGCCTATTGTTGTAAAATGTAAAGCATTGGAAGCATACATGCATTGTCTTCTCTCCCAATATAGCAAAACTTGATTTGTTATCTTCAGTTTCCAAAACAAATGAGTGCATTTGCATTATGATGTCACCAACATACTTGACCCAGGGGCCTTACGACTACCTGTTTTAAGCGATTCTGTTGAGGTGATGAGGAAAGTTATGCGACCGCAAACCGTATCTCGGCGTCTTAAGGTTCACGTTCGCATGATTTTCCGAACTGCGCTGTTTCAGCGCTAACTCGAGCCCGCGTTAAGAGTTCAAGCCCAGTGCGGGCAAATGAACTTTGTTTTCATGTTCGCGAACGTGCATACATATACGCACTTTGCTTTGGTGTACGTGGGGTCGGTCAATGACGATATACAGGGTTTCGCATATGAACTGTACTAAGCCGAAAGGAGGCCATAGATTCATCAATAGGATTTTTTTTTACTATGGGACCAACACTGAAATCGCGGTTAAAAACTGATGTACCCTAAGGATGTACCTATGTGGATGAAATAGAATATTTTCTTCAAATTTAAATTCACTTCGACATTGCCATAAGGTGTCATTTATTTGTTTACATCTCTGCTACGAATTTACGATTTTAATTATAGTTTTTTTACGTACGGAAAAAGAGTAAAATAATGACATATCAATAGGTACCAAATTTCTTTGCTATCGACTCAAAAATTCTGGTTAAAAGTGTGGTAGAGCCACTTGTTCATACTATCTAACAACATGGAAACGCGCCAAGAATCGCGTATTGACATGGATTACCTACATACCTATCTATTTGTTTAAAATATACAACCATGCAGATGTTTCATGTATTCTTGGAATCAGCGACGTGTCGAGACTCGAGAGAAAGTCACCTAGAAACCTGACAGTCCTAGATTTCAGCGGATGTCATGTACACGCAGCAAAGATAAGATTACGTTGCAGAAAAATTGTAGAAATGCACGCTAATACAATAGAAGGTGGGTTATTCTAGGACCTGCGATATTAGAGTTGTCATCTGTCATTCTCATTTTGGTTGACATAAGTGCGACGGGACAGAAACCATATCGCATGCACAAGAATAGCTGGCCAGTGCGCTCAGATTTAATTCAGGCGATTTCTATAGGAGTAGATGGGCTCTGGTAACTCAGTAAAGCCCACAGACTATAAAAGAAAGCCTAAACGGTACTGTTAGATAATAATTTCCGAAAAATCTTTAGATCTCAACTAGCTTCAGTGGGAAAAAAATGGACAAAAAGAACATTACATACTAAATAGGTACCTACGCGATTATTAGCCTTACTAAATAAACGGTTTATATTGCGATAGCTGCTTCCACCGAATACATTACCTATGTAGATGCCTCCTTCATTTTCCCGGCAGCATATTGTTGTTTTTCTATACAGCAAACAGCAGCAGGTAGCAAATTGTTTTTAGGCCGCGTTTCACTATTATGGCCAAAGTTGGCAGACAGTTGTTTACATAAATACTAAACGCCACATGTGTATAGGTGTAAATGTGATAAGTTGGCAGTAGCAACATGCTTATGGCATTCAGTTACGTGCCATCATTACCATAAAAGTAGGTGTTAAGGTGCCTTATGACATGCCTTGAAAACAATGGGTGACGTTGACGGAATACTACACCTCTAGCTAATAACATAAACCTAACATGATGAGTAGCAGCAAAATCACATCAGTATTTTGAAATTTAACCCCGGACATATAATACTATCCCTTAGGGCTTGGCCACATCACTATGGAGCAGTGCAGCGCCGGCGGCGCCGTGAAACGGTACAGCGCTTTGCCGTACCATGGAAATTTGCACCACGCCGCCGTTGTCGCCTTGTCATATCCGACTTTGATGTATAATAAAATTCTCTGCCACTTCACTGGTCATCACAACGGAAATTTACAACGTCGTCGTAAAACGGTGCGATGCCGTGCTGCAAATTTACACGGTACCACAGAATACATATTAGTACAAACGGTACGGCCCCGGGCCAATTCACGGCACGGTTGTTTTTTTTTAATAATAGATAGGCTTGCGCTGGGCCGCCATCTCGCCTGATGTTAAGCGACGATGCGGTCTACGATGGAGCGCGCTTGCCTAGAAGAAACCGATTCACTCGAATATTTGATGATCCTTGGACGTAGTTAAGGCGGTTTCGGAAAACCTCGGTTTCTCCACGATATTTTATACCTAAACTATGATTACAGTCCAGCTGTCACATCCTGACTTATGATGTGACACATTTGTCATTTATCCCACCGGCCTATGATAAGTAAATAATGCAGTAATTAATTTTATTATACCTACTACATGTAAATTGACGTAACCTAAATATATGAGAAATTCGATAACGTGGTGATGAGCCTCACACCGGTTGTCACCTCGACACGTGTCGTGTGTATTAATATTTAAACTGACCTTTAAATTCGAGAAACGTTGAAGACATTTAAGTACAACGCGAATTATTAAATAGGTAGCAAAATCCTGCTACAAAACATGGCAACAAGCTATCGGCACTTCAGTCGTTACGCTATACCTAGTATTGGTATAGCACTTGTTCGCTCTGAACCGAGACCCCGCGACCCTTATATCTTTACAATAGACTATCGCACAGGTGTTTGTTTTTTTAAATAACAGGCTTAGTGAAAAATAAAAAAATAATAAAAAAGCATACAGTGGAATTGATAACCTCCTCCTTTTTGAAGTCGGTTAATAATACACTTACTGAAGAAACTATTCATCATCATCATCATAATCAACCTTTTAACAGTCCACTGCTGGACTTTTAGCCTTTTATGTTACAAATTATGTTAATTGTAATTATATTAATTGTTATTGTTTTATCGTGGAACTTACATTTTACATGTGTGTTTTAAATCACACATCGTCTTACATATTGATCGCTATATACCTATACACAAAGTTTATAAAAATGTTGCCAATATTTTCATGTTTTTTTTTATTCTACTGCAAACCAGAAATATATGGTGGTTTCAAAATTTAAAATTATTACCTATTGAATATAAACTCTAAAACAGTCATAAACGACAAGTGCCTTACTTTGAGATTCAGGGGTGCAAGTACCGTTCTTTTAGCGATCGCAAATTCGCTAAAATGCCATAGAATCGATCACAGCGAGTACTGAAAAAATTGCATATTATCGAATTTGACGACCTCAACTGTCAATTTGACGATCGCTAAAAGAACGGTACTTGCACTGCAGTACTTTTTAACTCTCGTTTATTTACATTGCTTTTTATTTCGTTTTTTTTTTTTCACTAGTCCTATATTAGTCCATATACCTATGAGAGAGACGCGACGCGACGTAGGTAGCAGATATATCGAGTTATTGCGCAAATTTTTCAAAAAGACATCTGGGACGTAAATGTTCGGATGGGTATAGCATGATATCTATATCTATGATTGTCATGCACAAAACTACACATGTACTATCACGCACGGAGCAGTGCGGGAAAAGGGAAAAGCAATGAATCAAAACCCCTAATGTGATATATTATTATAATAATATATTATACTTGGCATATCCATGACACCTTTAGATCACGAGATTTTTATACATGTCATCTGTTTATTTGGCTCTCGAGATAAAAATCAAAGTCCAATCGATGCAAATCGTTTTTCTTGTCACATTATCATTTTACGATCTACACAAATCGCCCTACTTTTCTTTACAATGCCACCGCC
This sequence comes from Agriopis aurantiaria, assembly GCA_914767915.1. Lineage (NCBI taxonomy): Eukaryota > Metazoa > Arthropoda > Insecta > Lepidoptera > Geometridae > Agriopis > Agriopis aurantiaria. The sequence goes on from OU611987.1 coordinate 6,386,786, forward strand.
TTATCAGAAATCACTTCAAATAGATACCAAAGTTTACATGACAACGATGTTGGTACTATTTACGTAGGCTATTTCTTGTGAAATGATATTCAATGATGTTATTGATTTGATAAAAGTGGAAGTGTTTATTGTCAGCCCGATAGGTATTTTTAAGTAGCTCGTTGACCGCGATTTAGAATGCGATACCACCAAGTGACTGACAATTTTAATAATTGACTGTAAAAATTGGTACATAGAAATTACTCTATCTAATATTACTTTATTTTACCTAGTCACTATGTAGTGAGTGTGTAGCGGGGGTAAGTTCAAAAAGTTGTAAGCAGATTAAAAAAAATATCACAACACAATACTAGGACTTTTGATAGGACATAATTTTGGTGGAATAATGAGATTGACATGGTTTTCATTTTTATTTCTGACATTAATGATTGAGTTAATTAGGTGTGGCATGTTGACGTTTATAATAATTTAATATTGACATATTAATCTTATTATTCTATTCCCAATCCTATTATCCTGTGCTAATTCTTATTTCCTTGTTGTCCATTCATTTTGCTATTATAAATTGTATTGGTTTGTGTAATATTTTAAGGTAAGCGTTGCACTGTAAATTGACTTGCCCAGTGTAACGAATGTTATAAGGCCAATAAATGATTCTATTCTTCTATTCTATTCTATTCTATACAATATATAATAGTTTACTAGGAATAGCCAAAAGACAGATTTATGGGCATTCGTAAATTTTTTGAAATCAAGATTTTGTTTTTGTTTTTGCGCTGCCTGAATGGGTGTCCCCCTATAGTTACAAATCTGTCTACGAATCACGAGTGAATCGGTTTCAAGCGTGCTCTATCGTAGACCGCATCACCGCTTAACATCAGGCGAGTTGGCGGTCAAACGCAACCCTATTATTACTGATAAAAAAGTCACTTGTTCTGTTATCATTCCTCCACAATATAACATGTCCGTACCAACTTACCAAGATACTTCTTCCTCTGAATTTCCTTGTGGTTTGGCTTCATCATTAGCGTCACTATAGAAGTATTCGTACTTAGGTTATAATATATATATAACCTAAGTACGAATACTTCTATAGTTACAACTCTTCAAGCCAAGGAATTAGGCCGACAGGAACAATGGCACATGCTGGGTATAAGCCCTACCCTGCCTTGAGTACGGTTTATACCAAGCAATAAGTCGATACAGGTACAGGCTGACGCTAATGATGAAGCCAAACCACAAGGAAATTCAGAGGAAGAAGTATCTTGGTAAGTTGATATATATATATATATATATATATTATATATATTTGTCAGGATATGATGGGGCTGACATGTATAAACGTAAAAAAGCCTCAAAAAAAAAGAAAAAAATAGGTTATAATATTGTATGATGTGGTTTTTTGCTGACTCCTAAAGATAGCACTGTATAGTTTTTATTATATCTGACATCATTCTGGGTTATCGTCCTATTGGTAAGCAGTAAGCTCGGTTGTTTTTGCTCGGTGGGACGTGGGTCGGCCGCGCAACATACCACGTTACCCATAAATATTTTACAAGTACATAATCTCTACTTTTTAACGAGTTACTTAAGTTATTTGTCATATTTGCTTTATTGTTCATACACGAGTAAAACTTAATTGAAAAACCCCCGACAAAAGAGCTGATGATCTTCAAACAGATGAAACTTATTTTTTTGAATCACTGCTTAAAATTACTAAACTTTTGCTTACGTATTACTTGAATGGTACCCCTTAAGTATAATAAGGAAAAGCTTTCAGCCAACGACAACCGGTTTAATATTCTTGAACTGTGTGCTCATGGTGACATACAACGCGAAGAGCGAGGTCACGGCGGATCGTGTGAGATTGCTGTTATATTTAGAACCACATATTTCCCAAGTGTAGGAAAACTCTTTGTACCAATTTCTGTAATGGACTTCAGACCTATAACCAAATTCTAATGTTCGCACTCTGGCGCTCTTCGTTTATTATTTTTTATAATCGTAGATACACATAACCAAACCAGCAGTGCAAGTACCGTTCTTTATCGATCGTCAAATTTGACAGTTGAGAACCTCAATTCGATAAAATGCCATTTGATCAGTACTTCCTATGATCGATTCTATGGCGTTTTATCGAATTTAACGACCGGTAAAGAACGCTACTTGCACTGCAGCACCAAAGTTACCGACATAGCGCAGCATATTAGCAAGCTGAAGTGGCAGTAGACCAGCTATATCTGTTGTAGAACCAACAACCGCTGGGGTAGACGTGTTGTAGAGTAGAGATCACGAATCGGCAAAAGTAGCGTAGAACATCCTGAGGCTCGATGAAGTGAGAATGACGTAAGGCCATAGGTAGTGCTGGAAACGAAAACCCGAAGATCGGGCTGCGTTGAGGGAGGCCTATGTCCAGCAGTGGAATAAGGTGGGATTATTATGAGTATTACGAGGTACACATCAGTAGCATTCATTGGAAAGAGCTTCGAACAAATTTTTTGATCGAAGGGAAAGTGTAATGAAATGGAGTGTCAGTTACAACGTGTCTGTGGAGGTGGGGAAATGAGGGAACTAAACATTTTCTATGTCATCATCAGCCAGCTGGCTGTCAGTTTTTCCAGAAAATACGATTCTGGCGCCCCTCCTCAACTCTACAGATAGGTTGGTCGCACTGTGCTGTAATCTTCTAAGAAACTTCTCAGTCTGGAACACCGCCGTAAACTAGCGTGTCTGTAAATTTTCTACAAGATTCATTTCGGAGAATGTGCATCGGAGCTACATGACCTTATCCTACCATCCCCTTTCTACTACAGGACAAGTAGGAAATCGGCCCACTATCACCCATACATTGTGGATTTTCCTTGGACACGTACCAAACGTTTTGATTCTACGTTTCTAATCCGTACGATATGGCCAAAGATTGGAACAACCTGCCGGCTTCCTCGTTTCTTTACATAATTTAGGCCTTTTCAAGGCCAGAGTGAATAGGTGAATCTTCTAAGACTAATTGCTTCATCTTCTACCCATCGTCGCTTAACAACAGGCGAGTACGAGGTCAAACACGAACTTACTCTAATAAAAAAAAACTGCCAAGTGCGAGTCGAGCTCGAACACTGAGGGTTCCGCACCACCACATAAATTATTAACTACTAAAGTACAAAAACGTAGTGCAAAAAGAGATCACACCCAGGCGGTCACCCATCCAAGTATCAATCTAAGTAACCGATTTGACCACGGATACCTAACGTACCGATCGCGCCCGACGTTGCTTAACTTCGGTGACCAGAAATTTGTCACAGACTCGCACCTGGTCAGTATTTATTTTGTATGCTAAATACGTCAAAAACGTATAACTAACAAAGTATTACCGTTCACCTGGTTGCGGAGAGGTTGCGGCCAAGTGCGCTACTGCAACCAAACCATTTCAAGTTCTTTACATAATTATATTGCTGTGAAGTGATACATAATTTATTTGAATTTGACAGTGCCAAAAGACAACATGACTAGGTAAAGGAGTCTAATGTGTTTTAAATGCTAATTATATCCCTGGCCTTGGATGAAGTTTATATTATTAGAATTAGAATTGTTGAGTGCTTCATATTACTTATTGTTTGTCCCCGTCGTATGATAAATAATTCTGAGAAGTATCTCTTGAATATTGTTATTGCGGTTGCTGACTGCTTGAAAAACGTTGTTCAAGGTATATTTATAATACGATGCACACTGCAATGTTAAGTTAGACTTGCAGATGCACTCGCAGTATCTGTGTATCTAATGCCATATTATGTCTTTTGTGCTATTGCCGAGCGTGATAAGCCAGAAAAAATTTATCCTACCTACCTAAAAATAAAACCGGCCAAGTGCGAGTCGGGCACGCACACTCAGAGTTCCGTACCACCTCAAAATACAATAATTATCAATTTAAAAAACCGATTTCAAATTTAGTTAAATATGGTGGCATTTCGATTCGGCTAGACGATGAGGTCATCTAAGTATCAAAATACGATAAATTTGTCACCGACTCACACTTTGCGATTATTTGTTGTTATACTTTAGAGTGTGTACTATAACCATGCCAAGTTTAACGGTTGTACGTATTACTGTTTTTAAATTAAGGCTAATAAAAAAAAAGGTAAAAAAATATACGTTTGTTGTAGGTATAAAGACTCCAAATCTGTCGAAGACTCGACTCGTTCTACTCTACTTTTTGACTTTTTTATTATTTCTCAGTTATCCCGCCGTAACATTACATATTCAGTGAACATTTCAACTGGCTATCTATTACGGTTCGAAAGATACAGCCGTTTAAAGGTAGGACGGACAGACAAATAGACATCGTAGGCTTAGTAATAGGGTCCCGTTTTTACACATTAGGTACGGAACCCTAAAAAGGTTTAAAAAATCTCTATAACTGGTGTAAAATATCTGGTGTCTATAACTACCTCTCCGGGCTAGCAAAGCACCGTCAACAGCGCTAGTGTTGCAAGTGGCCATTGGCGGCGGTTTCTGCGGAAAGAAAGCTTATTTGTCACAATTTAAAAAAAAATCCTTTGATTTATCATCACATAGACAAGTCGATTAAATCTTTTGCTTGCTCACTACCTCAGACCATTCAAACAAGGGATATATCTATGGTAAAGTGGCGTGGCGGGTGCGAACTTATCCAGTCTAAATGAGTCTGGGTGCCTTTAGTCGAACTCACCCTGCAGACGACCTTGCCGCCCTTTTTTGCATGGACTATTAGTTATTTCATTGGTGTCGCTGCAAGTTTCTTAGTGTGTGTGAATAATTATTAAGTGAGCCGTAGATAATTATCGTTTTTGCATTAAGCGATTGAGCAGAATAGTGATAAAAAAAAAATTACATTTGAGCACGGACGATAATTATTATTGTACTAAGGCATATCTCCCTTGTTTGTCTGATCTGAGCTCACAACCATCTCCTGATCTTTTTATACATCCGCATGAAATCGGACCTCCGTCACGTGTATGTTAAGCATACAAAATAAATTTAAATTTCACAGTAGGTAGTTTAAATTCCATGTGCAATGTACATAGTCAGCTTAAGGCCGCGCTTACCGGCCACAGCCATCTCTTTAAAACATTATCCGGCAAAATAAAACATCAACATAAAAATTACTACATAAACGTTTGCAATGTTATTCTGAAAATAAAACCTATTTAGGGGTAGTAAGGTTACATAATTAAGATAGATCAGTATTTTTTTAAATCAAATAAATGTATCATTAAACTAGCTAAATGGGACCCGACCTGGGTTTGTCCTAAAACTGCGACCAGAACTACGGGAGGATGGGCAGCGGCGTCCTATTAGTACACGGTGAATGTACTGCGATCTTCAAGGCGCCTGCCAATCTTGGGGATTATGGCAACACCCCTCTCTAAGAGGCTTTGTTCAGCAGTGGCCGTTTAATGACTGATGCTGATGACGAAGCTAAATGAGTCCAAACTCGAGGTTTTACTGGAAGTGAACTGGAATTGAAGAGTTCCACTGTCCGCCTCCTGGTTCCTGGTTCCATCATCAGATCAGTTCGATGGTACCTATTTGTTGTATTGTCATCCAGATTATATTTATACTTGCAAAGATTCTAACCGATACAATTAGAAGTAGGTTAAGGCCGCGGTTGAAATCGAATTCTAAGATTTGTTTACATAGTTAGTTACAAGTGAAAATAACAAAATCGTTTTATTACTAACTGCGTTCCGCGGTTTCACCCGCGTTATACCTATACCTCCTTGAGGCAACCTCCTTGGTTTATATATATAGTATTATATATATACATATATAGATTATTATTTATATTAAAAAAAAAAACAATCGCCCAAAGATTATAAATACGTAGTATAGTATAGTATGAAATCTTTGCAATCGCCTTAGTCGCCCTAATTTTTGAGGGTTTCCCAAGATTTCTCCAGAATCTCATCATCAGATCCTGACTTTTATCGCAATGGGACCACCTAGGAAGTATACCCTTTCAAACAAAAAAGTTTTTTCCAAATCAGCCTAGCCGTCTTCGAGCAAAAAAATCTGACGAATTGAGAAACGGTCTATTTTGTCTCCATTTTGTCGGTTGAAAACTGAAGTAACCTATACAAATAGTCAGCCCAATCATTAGAGCCTTTATATGATGTGAAAAAAGACCACAACAATTAAATTTAATCCAAGTTTTAATAAAAGAACCCAACCCACACGCCTGCCGCATCAAAACAAAACATTCGGCACGAGCACGTGGTGTCTGCATGTAACCAAGGCAAGTGAATCACGTGTTACACACATGTTACTTCAAATACAAAATGATTATGTACTTGTTGCTGTCCCCTTCTCGCGCGAAGCAGTTTCACAAGCCGGCAGGCAGCCGGCTGGAACAAAACATTCGTTATCGGGCGCTGATTACTCGGGATGGTCGCTAAACAAAGTTCTCTGTGCTCGTGATTACGGAGATTATGTATTGTAGTGTTATCGATTGAATGTTGCGAGATGAAAGGACAACGGGAATGATCAGATGAAAGCCAATTAGTCAGGCGTACATGGTTTACGCTGAGGGTTTACGTAAGCAGCGCAGGCAAAGAACTTCGGACGTTTTTATTTTTATTTTTTTACTTGCAACTCCACTTACACCGTGATCCTTGACTTTTGTTACACTTAACATTTTATTTTTTATTTTAAACGAATTTACTTCAAACAGCTAAAGTTATATAAAACAGGAGAGGAGAGTTACTTAAATAAATCTTAATCTAAATCTACGGACGTTCCTTCGTTTTATTGCTAGTAAAACATTGGGATGATCACTTGGATTTACCTGCATTATTCATAATTATTTATTTCTGCATTCCACAATAAGGGTGGTATTGTTACATTCTGGTCACAATTGTGGACCCTGTCGGGCGCAGTAAAACATATTGTAATGATATAGTCGTGATAAGTAGTCGAGAGAAGGTTAATCTAATTCTACATAATATCATAGATAAATATATAATATACAGATAACAGATTAATCAAGGACATCTTTGTACTCATCCATATCTGTGTTCTCATCATATTTTATTTTACCATGTAACATGGGTAGTGTTGACAACCTTTTTTTAGGAAAATATAGTATAAACCTCTTTGATGAGTACAAAAAAAGTATTTGCAATTAAAAAAAGAATTTTTCTAATATATTTATTAAAATGTTTGAAAGCATTTTTTCTGTGCTCTTAGCACACTATCACCTGTGCTAGCATAGTGAAATCTTACAATAATAATATTCCGTACCATTCTATGTTTAAGTCAGAAATAAAGTTGGTATTTTCGATACTTATTTTTTTCAAAGTATAAAGTATAATGAAGCAAAATAAAGTAGGATAGGTACTTTATTTTAAAGTATAGTTGGCTACTTTAAATATGTGATTAAACGTGAAATAAAAATTAAAAAACTGCTTTTCCATAGAACATTTTAATTTACACCCAACGAAATGTGTGGAACAGCTGATTTTTTGCGCGATTTAAGGGTTGGTCTCCCATTAAAAATTGTTTATAATAATGAGTACAATAGTATCCTCTAATATAATTATGTCAGTCGTCTAGAGATACACCCTATATATAATATCAGTTGGAGATGAGATCAGTGATGAACTTACGTTATGATATCAACACACCCACCCTTGTTTCTTTGTACTACGATTAACACAATGAAATGTATTATAATAAAGTTTTTTACTACCTGAATTACTACCAAAACACGTGTACAACAAAAGTTTTTACGACGACCAATAAAAGAATCGCATTTTAAGTATTCCAACGAGTCTAGGTCGACGATTCCACAAAGTAGTATACATTTGTACCAAACCTACCTGCGTTGTTCAAATTTCTGTTTCATGTAAACTAGATGTCAGTTTAGAATATAACTTGCCACTATGTTTAGCGTTTGTGGACTATGAGAAAGCCTTTGATTCGGTCGAGACATGGGCGGTGCTTGAGTCTCTCCAGCGATGCCGTATTGACTATCGGTATGTCGAAGTGTTGAAGTGTTTGTACAATAACGCCACCATGTCGGTCCGAGTACAGGAGCAGAGTTCGAAGGCAATTCCATTGCGAAGAGGCGTGAGACAGGGAGACGTTATCTCTCCGAAACTGTTCACTGCCACAATGGAAGATGCCTTCAAGCTCCTGGAATGGCAAGGACTCGGCATCAACATCAACGGCGAGTACATCACTCACCTTCGGTTTGCCGACGATATTGTGGTCATGGCAGAATCGATGGAGGATCTCAGCATGATGCTCGAAGGCCTCAATCGAGTCTCTCAACAGGTGGGCCTTAAAATGAACATGGACAAGACAAAGGTCATGTCAAATATCCATGTTGTGCCCACCCCAGTATCAGTTGGGAACTCAGTTCTTGAAGCTGTTGACGCGTACGTCTACCTAGGACAAACAGTCGAACTAGGTAGGTCCAACTTCAAGAAAGAGGTCAATCGGCGAATCCAACTCGGCTGGGCAGCGTTCGGTAAACTACGCAACGTCTTCTCGTCCAAAATACCTCAGTGCCTTAAGACGAAAGTCTTCGACCAGTGTGTGTTACCAGTGATGACATACGGCACTGAAACGTGGTCTCTCACTATGGGCCTCATAAGCAAGCTCAAAGTCGCACAACGAGCTATGGAGAGGGCTATGCTCGGGGTTTCTCTACGAGATCGAATCCGAAATGAGGAGATCCGTAGACGAACGAAAGTCACCGACATAGCCCACCGGATTAGTAAGTTGAAATGGCAGTGGGCAGGGCACATATCACGCAGAACAGATGGCCGATGGGGCCGAAAGGTTCTGGAATGGAGACCACGGACTGGTAAGCGCAGCGTAGGACGTCCACCCACAAGATGGACAGACGACCTAAAAGAGACCGCAGGGAAACGCTGGATGCAGGCCGCTTCCAACCGGCCCTTTTGGAGATCGATGGGGGAGGCCTATGTCCAGCAGTGGACGTCCTACGGCTGAAATGATGATGATGATGATGAGATGTCAGTTTAATTAGGGCCAACTCCCAAAATAATTTCAAACTGGACGTGTTTTGTTTGACATTTCATCACACAAAAATATTGTGTATCCCTTGCGTGTGTATCTAATGAACCCGTATGTACCGAGGAACATGCCAGGATTGATTCAGTCCCCATCTGCCCCCTTTAATTCGGCTCTTTCGCAAAATCCTTAGCGGACCTCTACTTCCCACAAGGAATCTACTTGCCAAATTTCAGCTTCGTAGGTCAAGTCGTTTTCGAGATTTCGTGACGAGTCAGTGAGTGAGTGAGAATGGATGTGCGGCACGGTGTCGCACCGTTTCACCGTGTCGGCGTCCCATCGTGGTAAGACCAAGCCCTAAAACAAGTGCCGACGAAAAAATTCAAATTCTTTTAGTCGTGCAAATACGTGAAAAGGCTACAATTTTTTTATTGATTTACCAACATGAAACAATGTTTCTTACAAAAATGGCGTAATATATGTTGTGGGGATACTGGACAGTTATTTCTTTTTTGCACAAAACAAAGAGTAAGGTCCTACGCCGGACGAATTTTCCACTGCGCTGGTACGATGCGACGCCGCGTCGACTTTCCGGTAGACGTGATAACGTGACATCCTATACTTGCTGATGAAGACACTACTCTCTTTATTCCAGGTATTTAGGTGACAAAGGCTGAAAATGACGGTGGAGAAGAGTAAAGGTGACGGGAAACTACCACCGGCGACAAAGAAAGTCGCCCCAGACGGAGGCTGGGCATGGATGGTGTGCTTGGGAGTTAGTTTAGTTAATGTGAGTAATACTTTACATAATCACCCCAGCTCCAGCTCCTCTTTGCATTGTTTTCCCAATTTTGGATATCAGCTTCATTTGCCAATACGTTGCCGAAGCAATTCATGTATGGATCGCTTTAGCAACGTTGAGTAGCCAATATACAACATAAAAATAAAAACTTTTTTCATCTTCAACGTTGCCGAAGCGGTTCGTGTCACAACAAATTACGACTCACGCTTATTTCCTGATTGCAAATTGATCATGCACAATTTTACTGCACATGCTATGACAGAGTCGAGAAAGATGCTATAAGGAGATAGATTGTGCTGATAAGTGAATGAAAGACACCCCGCATCACGACGTTTACAATAGGCATTGTCCTATTTTTACAAGCTTTTATTTAACTTGCAATGTATGTATGTATGTAACTATGTTTGTTCGTGTGAAATCTTGCAACTCAATTTTGAAGCAGATACCATATCTTCAACCGATTGAGCTGAAATTTCGCAAACTTATGTAAGTTCGGTGACAATGTAATGTTATTGTACCTTCGATCTGGTCTGATGATAGAAATAAAAGATGGCCATAGGAACTCCCAAACAAACGACGTAACCCCGTCGAGTTTGGGTTCATTGGATTTGTCTTCCCAAGCACATTGGTCCTAGATGATAAATTCAATATGGCGGACAAAATGTTCACATCATGATATGGGCATCAAATTTATTATTATTAATTAATTAGGTTTGCTGAGAAGAATACGAAAAAGCTGGTGTTTAAATGAATAAATTTTATTATTATTAAGTACCTAATAAAAAAATCAAATTATAAATAGAGCCCATCCACGAACACAAAATTCAAATTTGTATAAAATTAAATAATTTACAAGTATTTTAATTTCATGCTAGACAGAGAGCGCACTGTATCACGTTATGACGTCAAGCCGTGCGCGCTCCATACAAATGCTTTACTAACACACGCTTTGCGAGAGAGGGACAGCGCATCCGCTCTCTATCCCCGCCAAAAAGTTTAAATGCTTATATCAAAAAAAAATTGCCAATTTTTTTCTTTGTTTGTTATGTATTTAATTATATCCTTCTTTAAGCCAATTATTTGTATAAATTAAACATTAGGATACAATCTATACATACAGTACAGTCATTCATCTGTACATTAGGATCTATTGAGGACTCGCGTCTATTTCATCAAATGCCAAGTTTCAGGATTAGAATCCCGATGTAGCGTAAATAGTAAAAGAGAGAATGCGATTTGTTTTAAGTACCGACGTAGTAACTATAATTTATTCTGTGACGTTAAGTTGACGTCATTCACCACGGACTTGACATTGAAGAGATTGCAAGACCTTGTACTGCTTCTCTTCTATCTAGAATAGAATAGTAAAGATAAGAAACATCATTATTCATTCAACATAATCTTGACATCTTCAAGGTGCTCGATGGTAACACTAGTATCTGTTCATGGTTTTCCTTAGCAACATCAACGCATTTAAAATCCAACAACATAATGTCTTACAGTATGTCATATTTAATCTAAACTTTGAACTTTTTTTTCAACCGATTTCAACAAAGGCTGTTTTCGATTCGACTGTATTTTTTTGTTGTTTGTATGTTACGCGATATCTTTGCTGAATTATCATCATCATTGAGTGCCATATTCCTGTTGAAGTTTGGAGGTAGGCAAAACTGCGATGCCATTATGTCTTCTTCAGCTGATAACGCATCTGCTTGCTGAATATAATGCAATATTAATTTCGAAATAAAATAAAATAAACTTATATATAAAATATCTCAAAAACCATATCCATTTATATTTTAAGAAAATATTTCACGTATAAATTTGGAAAATTAGGGTATGAATATCAAAAAAACAAAGACCCGTAAATTCAATAAACACATCCCGTAAAGTCGATTCTTTTTTTTGTCCAAATTATCTTGTAATACATTTTATTTACACAAAAAACTATACATACGCATTTGGTAAAAGAAAGGACTAATTAAAACTAATAACTATACCAGCTATACCTACATATAAACGAAATATAAACTAATTGATTATCTATAAGGCATCGGAGGCTATTGATAGTTCAAACAATCTCAATTTTTTACACGCAGAAGTTCTATAAATAGTCATGTTGGTGGGTCGCGAAGTTAGATTGGTCATATAAAAACGCGAATCTTGTATGTAATTGACCTTGGTTTATTATTATATACTAATACTTAACTCACTTACTACATAAGATTGTCTGATTGTTATTTGGACGCGTCATTAACCAACTACTCGTAAGTCAAAGTCAAAGTTTTTTTTTGTTTGTTTTTTTTTTGTTTAAGTTTTTTTTTTTGCCTTTTAAACTCGGTCCAAATATTTATTTGCTCTGAAAGTTGCAATAACATTGTAAAAAGTTGGCTGAAAACCACGGATTCTAATAACTTTCGCTATGTTATTGAACGTAAGACTGTAGCAGGTACCTGTTATGTACTTGCGTGAAATTTTTAAAGAAAATGTTTTTATTTAGTTTTTTTTTTTTACAATATTATTGCAATATTTTATTTATATTACACGGGAATTACTCACGTAAGATGAAAACAAAAACGAAAAAAAACATCATCAACATCATGAATGTGTGAAAACCACGTCAGTTTCTATAATAAAATATTATTGCAGTTGTCAGAACAAATAAACGAATGGAAATAGTATAGTCTAGCTAGACTCTAGCATAACAATAGAGACCAATTCTTACCAAAATGGAAATAATAAACTTTTCACACAAAGATGTACAAACAAGCAAACAAGTGGATGTTGGGCATAGTACAAAGTACACGAAAAGTGTCCTGAGTTTCGTTATAAATAAATTTCGGTATACATAAAAATAACAACAAAATAATTTGAAATCTTTTAGCTGCGACCCGTGGTTTTACCCGTGTGGACAATGTCGGTAACCGTACTGAAGCGCGGCTATCTCACTCGCGCATTTCAAAGGATGACGGAGGAGATAGAAAATAACTCTCCTCCGCCATCCAATTTGTACTATTTGCAATGTTATTCGAAAGATAATGTCCAACCGTTTTTTTTTCTCACTTTGTGGTTTATTTTCCAAATTTTATTACGTGCTATAGAAACAGCCATCCAATAGATATACAAAAGAAATTTATTTGACATAACAATATCGTACAAAGTAAATTCGAACCCATTGACTCCGAACTAGTTTTCACTGTCTCGGAGCCAATGACCTCTCCCATAACACAGGAAACACTATGCCAAAACAGATTTAAAAAAAATGAACTTAAATATTAAAGAAGAAAAAAAAACTACGTGACCATTGAGCGCAGTTTTAATTTGGAAAAAGACTACCTATGTCACTCTCTGGCCCTCCAAATATTTCTATGATAAAAATCACATCGATTCTTTGTTTCGAAAAGAAGGAACAACAAACATACAAACGAACAAACGACGTTTAACAATTGTAGTATTAGTACTTCGATCAAAAATATTAGTATGATGTCATGACACTGTCAAATGTAGCTTGCTATAAATACAGGCTATATGCGCATATTACCTTAATAGTTATAGTTTTAGTCTACTCTCGTAAAGATCATTGCTCGGTTAAATTTTAACGCTGACCCGATATCCATTGTTTTAAATGTTTTTGTTCAAATTTAATTTAGTATCACGACGAGGTCGACGAAGCAGTTTATCACTTTGTAATCTGTTCGGCAAATAGGGCGTTGAACTGCTTTCATTATGATATATGATACTAAATAAATATGAGTAATGTCACAGAATAAATATACATATATGACAAAAATTACCGATTGACGTTAACAGGCCATGCAAGTAGAGAGTGCAACATAATATATCAACAGTGCAGGTTTGATCAAACCTCGTTGAAAATAATTATCTGTCAAACGCAAGCCTATTACTAAAAAAATATGTTGTTTTGTTGTTTATTTATTTAATACGAATCATTCATATATTTCCAAGTAACATAAACTCTGAAACGTACCCCAAGTGATGCTTGGGTTATGTCCTACCTAGCAGTGGGCAGGCGCTTCAAAGAAAGATTCTATGAGAGTATAAGTTAAAATTTAATCAAGAAAAAAGTGAAGTTACATGCGAGTTAGACTGAGGGTCGTGAGCTCGGAAGGTGGTGAGAAAATATGTTGGTCTCTTGTTAGGAGACTTAGCTTTAAGAGCGTAGGCGCCGATCGCCGCGTGGCTCGACGCGGCTCGTGGCACGTAGGAAGCTCAGCTGGGCAGCGTGACTCGGAGACAGCTCCGTGTGCGGCTGGCGAGGATCAGCGTGCTGGGAGCGAGGGCCAGGAGTACTCGAAGGGCGGCCGGTGTATGGTCAGCGTAGCGGCAGCGAGAGTCAGTAGTACTCGGAGGGCAGCCGGTGTATGGTCAGCGTGGCGGCAGCGAGAGTCAGTAGTACTCGGAGGGCAGCCAGTGTATGGCCAGCGTGGAGCACGGGCAAGGTTGCGGTGCCGGGAGAAAAACCCTGGAATGCGTTAAAGGCTACGCATCAGGAGTGGCACAATAAGAGCCGCTCGGTCCAGCCGCGTGAGTTCCACGAAGGTAGTGGCAGATCGGGACAGGCGCCCATAAGTCTCACGGCGTGGTACCGGCGTTGCAAACATAATTTTGATCGGAAGGATCCAAGATACAGAATAATGCTTGAAGAGCTAATAACACAAGACGAAGAAAGAATGTGGCACAGAAAATTACTAGGAAATATATTTTACACTTTTAAAACACAAAACCTAAACACTTCAACAAAAAACTTACCCGAATATCTGCAATTCGGGGTTCGAAGTTAGATTAGGTTGAGAGAGAAATTTGCGACTTCCACTTGGAAACGTAGCGGCACCAATAGACAGAATTTATGGCCGGAGGCCTTTTTATAACTTTTTGGTTCTCGAATGTACGTATTTCCCAAGTTTTTAATATTATTTTGTTATTAAATGAGGGTTGATATTTGTTTCGTTTAAAAGTGAAAGCGATCTGACATTACGTCAGTCACTTTCATTCTGTCAACGTGGTGACTTTTTTATTCGTTAAGTTTGGCTGCTAGCGTATGTGCCATTTGCCATGAACGGAAGATATTTTTAGAACCGTTACAACTCATATAAATAAAAAAAAATATCAATAGAAAGTCCAAATTTAAGTCCACCTACACTGTGTTACATCAATACAATTTACGAAAAAATTAAACAAAAATAAAAATGTAACTAAATGTCACAGTAATTACAAGTGAAGACAACATGCAATAAATAATATTGATCGATAAAATAATATAAAAATTATGTTTAAAAAAAAAATATTTATAATAGGCTTGTGTTTGACCATCATCTCGCCTGATGTAAAGCGATGATGCGGTCTACGTATTACATGATTGATTGATGTATACAATATTGTATTGTATACAATATGTATGCACTGTGGCTTTTTTATCCTCTGTATACTGGGTGACTGGTTAGACTGTGGAAATATTCGGGGATATCATTATGTACTCATCATTCTGAACAACTTTTGCTATGGGACCAACCACGACATCGCGATGAGAGAAAAACCGACTTCAAAAAATATCGTAAAATATGCAATTTTGGTTCCTCAGATGAAATAAAAAAAGAAAAAGCAGAAAGACAGGCTGTCGTTCAATCTGTAGGTTAAAGGGGGATGCCTATGTTCAGCAGTGGACGTCTTCTGGCTGATAATGATGATGATGAGATGACATAATAAATTGTCATCAAAGTAACAACAATTTCCAGTTATTTTGATTTAGAAGCCAAAATAATGAACCGATTTTGGTGAAATTTCTATTGGACCAATCTGAAAGCATATCCTTTCAATGAAAAAAAGATTTTTACAACACATTTGCTCAAAAAGTGCACTTACGAAGCCTGTATACATCGTTCGAAAGTTAAACATTACGGATCATACAACGGAGCGTGCGGTAATGAATTTGTCCGCACGCTCAGATGTATAGCACCGTGCGTGTGATTTACGGTATTTTTTTTAATTTCCATCATAATTACATAAGAATTCCACTAAAGAGTTTCATATTACGAGAATAAATAAGCTGAATGATCAAACCTCCTTGGAAGCGCTTTTGCTCAATACGTTTGTCTCAGTTTAATACTAAAGAGAAAATGAGACGAAAGATGTAGTTCTAATTTTCACCACGTGATAGTGGCGCTATTTGCATGTTCGCGCCATTTTCTTATTATATTATAGAAACTATTGTTGTGACTGATATTAAGTTATAAACAAAAATTGTTTCATTTGTAGCCTTTTTTTCTCGCAAATGTGTTGTAAAACGTTGTATGGCACACGTGCGGATTGGTTATTACAAACTCGTGACTATGGTAAGCCCTGGACTTCGTCTCGGGCTTACATTCGTCTACTCGTTTGTAATAACCAACTTTCCGCACTTGTATCATAAATAACTATTACAATCGGTTTATAAATGATAGATTTCTGAGGTGACAAATGTATTGAAAAAAAGGTATAGCTATACAGTAAAAAAAAAAACAGAAATTACTCTTTTCGTTCGCTTTTTATAATGTTATAGCAACTGTCAGACGCATTCTTTCAGCGGCCGCACTTTAGCTGCAGACAAAATGATCTGCCCTCTACTACTGCCTGCGCCTCCCGGTTTCACATAGGTGGATAACCTCTCGGGAACCGTAGATTTTTTCGGGATAAAATCTCTTATATGTTACCTTCCAGGTTTCGACTATCTCTACAATAATCACGTTGCTCCATTGCTCTGTTTCTGCGCGAAAGAAGGATAAACAAACCAACACAATACACTTTCGCATTTATAATATTAGTATGATTTATATTTGGATAAATTCGAGCACTTGTTATTGACCAAGTTGTGATTTCGCAGTATTTGCTGGAAGGAATATAAACTTGCTCGCCTTGGCACGATTCGAAATATGAGATAGCAATAATTGCTATTTTGCTATTTAAGGGCGCGCTCACCGGCTCTATTTCTTTCGCACATTTTCAACATGAAATAAATAAAAAGTAGGAATGAAAAATCTGATTGAGTATCCTATTAAAAATAATTAAAAACGTTTAAAATTAATCTTTATATTAATATGTTTTATTTGTGCAGAAGAGATCGAAAAAACCTCTTCTTTCGAGTAAATTTTGATCTCCTTCGCCAATCTTTAAAATATCGACGCATAAAAATTGCTTTATACCATGCATTTGCAATGTCATCGCTCGAAGAGCCGATAACCGATAGGGATGAAAGGTCCTTGAGTGGAGACCACGCACCGGAAGACGCAGCGTAGGTAGGCCTCCCACTAGATGGACCGACGACATTGTGAGAGTCACAGGCATCCAGTGGATGCGGATGGCAGGCTGTCGTTCAGTGTGCAATTCTTAGGGGGAGGCCTATGATCAACAGTGGACGTCTTCTGCGTGATGATGATAATGAATTTCATTCTTAAGATCTATGAGGTATCTAATACCGACCGCTACTAACCCTCTAGAAAATTTCGTGTCGCTTAAAATAGATCCAAAGTGATTGTTTAGATGGCGCTAGGAGTATCGAATTAGACTGAAACTGTACGAAAACACAGAATATAATAATAGTTAGTACTACGGCAACGAAACCAATAACTTACCGAACTTACCTTTGCAAGCACCTTTAGTAATACAATCGATATCCAGTAGATGGCGCTTTACAATAAAATAATCCTACTTTAAAATGTCTTATAATAATACATTTTTTTAGTTAAATAATTTAGAATGTAAATAATTAACATTTAACTAAAATAATATCAGGAATTTCAACATTACTATTTTTTCAGTTGATAGTTTTCGTAAACTTTTTTCATTTACGTATTGTTCCATACATTTTTGTAAAGCGCCTCCAGCGGAAACGCGAAGGAACTAAAATCAGCGGTATAGATTGCTTCACTCTAATTTGAAAAAAGATTTCGAATACCTTTCAGCCCAGCAATGTATGCAACGAAACGTATACGAAAAAAGTTTTCGAAAACTATCAAATCTGCCCCCTGATCAAATGGCATATTGTCGATCTCAAGGTACATTTTTGTCTTGAAAAGTACTTTAATAATCAATAAAATTATATAGAAAAGGTTGTGTTTTTTATTTAAACATCGCCTCATTGTTTTACTTTCTTAACTTGTGTACTTTTCACGTTCGCGTGATTTTCCAACTGAGCGGATCTAACGTTAGTTTGGTGCCGCAATAGCAGTTGTCCGTAAGGCCCCTGGGGCCTTACCTACGGCCAACTGCTAACTCGGTATCAAACTAACGTTAATACAGCGCAGTTCGGAAAATCACGCGAACGTGAACCTTAACGCGCTCAGATACGGTTTGCGGTCGCGCAACATTTTTTCATCACCTAAACTGGATTGCTTTAACAGCTAGCTGTAAGGCCCCAGGACCCAGGAGAGTCACTCCACAAAACCATAGCAACTCTTGCTACTACACAATAAAGTGCAATTCAGGACGCGCGAGCGCTAACTACCTATAGCTATATTAACCTAGAAGTTGCCTCTCTGTCTATCGCGTAACTCTTCGCGTCGCGTTATCTCTGTGTATCGCGTGAGAGTGAGCACGGGAGTTCCCGCTTCCGATAAGTCGGCTACTTGTAGCTTGATAGGTACCTAAAGTGCGGAGAGCGCCAGCAGGCCTGCCAGCGCGAAGGTTAAGTAGGTACTTAGGTAGGTAAGTATTGGACCTACCTACTAAA
Organism: Agriopis aurantiaria; assembly: GCA_914767915.1. Lineage (NCBI taxonomy): Eukaryota > Metazoa > Arthropoda > Insecta > Lepidoptera > Geometridae > Agriopis > Agriopis aurantiaria. The sequence goes on from OU611987.1 coordinate 6,405,322, forward strand.
ACAGTAATTACATTCCAGCCTAGAAGTTCATAGGTATTTTGTGCTCATCTTTACGGTAGCTATCAGGAAAGTAGTGTGTTTATTTATGTTGTAGTCTAGTTGTGTGCTTTATTTACCTATTTACTTGAATAAAAATTTTACGAGACAGTAGGTAAGTACCTTCTAGGTACCTGTAAAGGAGACTGGATTTGTGCGCGTTCAGTCGGTAAGTACCTACCTAATTTACCAAAAGCGGACATGGCTATGATTCTTATACCTACCTACTAAAAAAACCGGACAAGTGTGAGTAGGACTCGCACTCTGAGGGTTCCGTACAAATACTCGCACGAAGCGGCAACGTCGCACTCTGCTTTTTTGCTCTGCTATGTAGGTAGGTATATGAAGATAACTGCCTATAAGGTCAAACCGCATCAAGGCGGTGCGGTACAGTACTGCAAGATTATTTAACCGACTTCAAAAAATAAGGAGGTTCTCAATGATTCGGTTGTTTGTTACTTTAGAACTCCATCATTTAAAAACTGATTTGGATTTTTAGATTGGTCCCATAGATATTTCATTAAATTTGTACAATAATTTCGTTGGTTTCGTTCAGTAGTTTTAGGTACCTACTAATTTTGAAGTCGGTTTTTTAAATTGATAATTACCTAACTCGGGCGAATAAACATAAATACAGAAAAGTATCTCCATTGTATGTATGGCTTTGGATAAGGAACCATACCACCAAAATTATGTGTGTCTTGAACGCTCTTCTTTAAGAGGGGGCATCCGAAATTTTATGCTAATTTGCCATGATATTATAACTAAACCAAATATCCGATCAACGTAATAATTGATACATATGATTTTTCAATTCATTTTCTTTCCGCCATTAAGACAGAAACATAATAGCAAGATATTTACTCGATACTTTAATGTTTTGAAAATGGTGCCTTTTTGCAAATTTTTTTGATTTTACTTGGAAAGTACTTCAGTTACATATCTAAAATAAGTAATCACCGAAGGAAAATATAGTTTGTTTTCCAGTGTTAAGACAAAATTTACCTAGATTAATTAGTACTCTCATAATAAATTATAATAAACTTAAATTATTTTATATTATCTTTTAATTTTTAGTTTTATCTTTCTGACTCTCTCTTTGCTTCTCTCCGTCTCTCTCTCTCTCTCTCTGTCTGTTTGTCTGTCACAAAGAAACACTCCGACTCTAATAGTTATATTACTGAGCATACATAATAATGGATGCGTTACGGCCTAGTCATATCCATTTTATTTGTATCTATGTTATTTTTTCGTAGTAGCTTTACCTAGTCTGTGCTCTAAGGTCATTGGCACCACTTGGTTGCCGCGTCAAGTGGTCGCGTTCGAGCCATCGATTTTTTATATTATCCTTTGTTTGAAAATACAGTAGGTGTTGATATAATCGCACTCGGAAGATAAAACCAAGGCGAAAAGCAAGCGCGTGCGTCCTTCCCCGTTGAGGCACAGTGCGGTAATGAGGTTGAGGATGTTTCGCTATTTAGATGCAAAGCGCAACAGAATAAGACTGAATATCGGACTTACCGTTTGACCGAATAGTTGCTTAGAACTAAAGGACGTAAGTCTCAAATCGAATATAATTTATTATGAGAGTACTAATTAATCTAGGTAAATTTTGTCTTAACACTGGAAAACAAACTATATTTTCCTTCGATGAGTATTTATTTTAGATATGTAACTGAAGTACTTTCCAAGTAAAATCAAAAAAATTAGCAAAAAGGCACTATTTTCAAAACATTAAAGTATCGAGTAAATATCTTGCTATTATGTTTCTGTCTTAATGGCGGAAAAAACATGAATTGAAAAATCATATATATCAATTATTACGTTGATAGGATATTTGGTTTAGTTATAATATCATGGCATATTTGCATAAAATTTCGGATGCCCCCTCTTAACATGAATTTCCGGTTACGTAATTACAAACCCAATTTGGGGTCTTTAGGGGTAGGTCCTAAAGCCGAGTTTTTGAGTTTAACGTCATCGTCTGCTAGAAAAAATGAGGTTTATGACGTCAGATTTTTGATTGGACCTTTGTGTCCGAAGTTATGGACCTTCAAAAAATCGGGTATTTAGGGTCCGTCTCGCTACTTAGTAGCTCTAGTACCTAAGAGTCTTAAAATACTAAATGACCTATCGTTGGAAAGCCAGTGAAGGTCACTATCCTTGCCTGGATTGACCTGGGACAAAATGCTTGAGGAGCCGGGTATTTCAGGTCGTCAAAATCGTAAGACCTAACTTAGACTATAATTTAAACTAAAAACTAGAACTAGTTGTATTTCCTAAACCAGAGCCTTAAAAATATGCAAAAAAAATTACTAAAACTTAAAATGAGCTTTACTACCTCGAGCCAAAATTTGGGCGTGGTAGGGTTTTGTTTTCTCCACTACTTTACTGGGGCAGACAGGACAGTAAATTACGAAAGACGAGGCGGTATGACCTCTATAGCTTTAGCCTGCTCAGTAATGGGCTAAAATAAATGCTAACGTGGTTAGGTGTGAATTGCGGGGATTTCTTCTCATATTGTTTATCTGTACCTGGGGCCTTACGATTTGGAAAATCACGCGACCGCAAACCGTATCTGGGCGCGATAAGGTTCACGTTCGCCCCTGTGACCCCTGCAAGTGAATCTGGGCTCCGATTATCTACGTTTAAACTGTGACTCCTGCAACTAAGTGAATCTAGGGCCTTACGGACAACAGCTATTGCGGCACCAAACTAACGTTAGATCCGCTCAGTTGGAAAATCACGCGAACGTGAACCTTAACGCGCCCAGATACGGTTTGCGGTCGCGTGATTTTCCAACTGAGCGGATCTAACGTTAGTTTGGTGCCGCAATGACTGTTGTCCGAAAGGTTCCTGGACTCTAATAACTGCTTCCTTTGATTTTATGACTATCTACACTCAAGCATCGACCTCTGCTAGTCGCCTATGTACCTAAAGTACCTATACCTATATTCTATATTCAAAATGTCATACACAAAATGTGTTTACCAAAACTAGTCGGGACATAGTAGGTAGTTTTGCTTCCCAGTTCACGATGAAGGTCGGCTGATTGTATGGATTCGGAAATCAGGTACCTATTTAATACCTAGTTCTAGGTAATAATGTAGGTAGGTACCTATAGGTATTTTTTTAATAGTGTGGATGTTTTGTAATTTTTAAGGTTTTTATTCATGGTATTCATGAGTAGATAGGTAGGTACCTAACCTTCTTTGCAAAATATGGTCCGCCGAAGTATGTATGCGTACCTATAGAAGTTGCCTCTATCGCGTAACTCTTGTCGCGTTATCTCTGTGTATCGCACGACAGTGGACACGGCAGTTTCCGGTTCTGAGAAGTCGGCTACTTGTAGCTTTATAGGTACCTAGAGTGCGAAGTGCGTCAGGTCTGGCCAGGCCTGCCCGCGCGAAGGTTAAGTAGGTACTTAGGTAGGTAAGTATTGTACCTACTAAAACAGTAATTACATTCCAGCCTAGAAGTTCATAGGTATTTTGTACTCATCTTTACGGTAGGTATCAGGAAAGCAGTGTGTTTGTTTGTGTAGTAGGTAGTCTAGTAGTGTACCGACTTCATAGTAGGTAGTAGTTGTGAGCTTTATTTATTTACTAGAATAAAATTACGTAAAATTTTGACGATACAGTACTAGGTACCTGTAATGGAGAGTGGATTTGTGCGCGTTCAGTCGGTAAATACCTACCTAATTTATCTAGAATTTTACTAGTAGCCTATGTCACTCTCCGGTTGAGAACTATAACCCATGCATAAAATCAAGTCGATACAGCGCTGGCAACGTCGCACAGCGCGGGCCTAACTCTCAGCACGAACTGGCAACGTCGCATTGTGAAACGAAACTGACCTGACTACTACGTTCTATTCTGTGATGCATTCTGTGAGCGCGAAGAAAAGCGCCATCTACTGATATCGGGTGCGCTTCTCTTGAAATGTTGTCCGTAATTTTTTGAACCCTTTCGTACGCCATCTCACGTAAGTTCGAGACAACCTATTGCCCGGACAAATGGTGGCGCCCTCTAAGTTTCAACAGGTATTTTGGCAAATTTCCGGGGTACGGTACAAAGTACTGCTATCATCAATCTTCTCTAGTATATATAATCTTTGCTAATACCTAATCGCTTATTTAAATTTTTACTCAGTGATTTTATATCTTCTAAAGTGTAATATATAACTCTGGCTTGTGACCGCGGCCTTGGCTTATGAGCGCGGCTTTAACTGTGATAAATAACATTGTCAAGTAAATACGTATGGTACAGAATATTCATACTGTAACATTTGTTTCGTTTCAATTTAACGCTAGGTCCTTACGATCGACAACAATTATTGCCCAAGCGATCACATGTTTCCCGACTGACACAATTACACAATTCTTCTAGTAACTGAAACAGCTCCGGGCAGCTGGTATTTTATAAACAAAAGAATCTTTGCAGCAATAACCGTTTACCCTATCACACAATTCTACATTTCTTTTCATTATTTTTGGTTACTTTCAAATTTTTGTATAAATAATCCTCTGCTGGAAATCTCCCTTTTTGCTGCTGTGTACATATTGCTATATACGTACTAAAAACTAATAGACACTCCAGAAAGCGTTCATTAGTTTTTAGTCTAGTCCAGATATTTAAAACAGGAAGTTGTTGGTTTTTTTTTACACATATCTACAGGTATCTATTAATGCGACAGTTTGAGTATGTGTGCAAGCGAGTTGTGTGTATTTCTGGCCTGACTCAACTCCGTAACAGTTGAACGAATTTGAATGAACTTTGAGGACATAGCTTATAATACTCTGGATTAACATATAAAACAGTTGTTAACACTTGTTATCCCGGAAAAGTTTGTCTCCTGTAGGATAGCGGGTGTAGGATAATTTTGTATGCTTGTCAGTACCTACTGTCTCATCATCATTATAATAATCATTATCAGCATTTCATGTTCCCACGGTTGGGAAACAAGCCTTCTCTCAAAGAAAGAGCATGGTCACTAATCTACCATGCTGGCATGGTGGTAAATATCATGTCTTTGAACGTTTGAGGTTCTTGGACATACCGGTTTCCTCACGATGTTTTCCTTCACCGTTTTTGAGCGATGGCAACAAAACAGCACATAATTTATTTAAGCCTTATTATACTTCAAATCTAATCCCGTCTGGTGCGATCGCGTGTTATCTCGTTGCATGTGTTAAATCGGTTCTTTTGTTGCTTCCGTTCCTTTAAACAGAACGACCTTATTGTGTCCGATGGATACTTTGTTTTTATCACGTCCTGTAATGGAACCGTTTACTCTATATTACTCTTGATAGTTCGCTGGAGAATAAAGCTACATGCCAAATAAAGATATGAAAAAAAAAGAGTTTGCTATGAATCAGACAATATTGGCTTATCTTCTGGGTCAAAAATATATTTTTGTTTGGTACACCAGTACCAGTTTGGTACCAGAGTTAAATACTAAAGCTCATTCAGAGCTTTAGTACATATTTAACTCTGGTTTGACACGAGTTATAAATAATCATACTTTAATCGTTTTCTTCACCATCAACAACTCTTGAGTCCATAGATCAGACAAACAAGGGTGATAAAATGGTAAGGTGGCGTGGCGGGTGCGAACGCATCAGGCCTAAAACAGGCTTGATGCGAGTTTCTGCCTTTAGTCGAACGCACCTTCCAAGCGGTATCGCCGCTGTTTTTTGCGTGTGGACTGTTGGTTAGTTTATTGTTATTGGTTTTGATACAAGCTTCTTGTACACGTGAGATAAATGAGTTAGTGTGCCGCTAAGATATTTTTACCTGTAGATAGGTTGTGCCGCCACCATATTGACTAGACGAATGCAAGGCTGGCTGCCCGACTTCGTGACGCCGACGTGTCCACAACAAATTGTATTTTTGTCTCGTTCTAACAACAGATATAGCGTTAAAAGTCCTTCATATTCGTTTCCTTATTTCACATAATGCAGATATACATGCGTAGGTCATCATCATCCAGAGCCATCCTTATCCCACTGCTGGGTATTGGCCTCTCTCTTGCTATGCCATCTGCCTCGGTCCTGTGCTAATCGAGTCCAGGCTCGACCCGTGATAGTAATAATATCGTCGACCCATCTTGCAGCTGGACGACCAACGCTACGCTTACCTTGCCTCGGCCACCACTCTGTTAAGACCTTACTCCACCTGTCATCACTGCGCCTAGCAACAAGTCCTGCCCAGCTCCACTTTAATTTCATTACCGCGATTACGACGTCTCGAACCTTTGTTCTTCGTCGGATTTCGGTATTACGAACTCGGTCTTGGAGTTTGATGCCTAGCATGGATCTCTCCATAGCTCTCTGTGCTATTCTGCTTTTATGCACAGCCTCATGTGTGAGGGTCCATGTTTCGGCACCATAAGTCATGGTGGGTAGAACACATTGGTTGAAGAAGCGAGTTTTCAAACATTGTGGCATATGGCGTGGCTTGAGGTTGTCGTCCAGTTTTTTGAATGCTGCCCTTCCAAGCTGTATACGCTTGGAGACCTCCTTCTTTTGATGTTCTATGCCAAAAGATAGAGTATGACCAAAATACACTGTCAACCGTCTCTAGGATCTCATTCTCTATCGTGATTGGGTATGAGGTCGACATACCATATTCATATTCTTGGCCATATTCATCTTCAAGGCTACCTTCAAAAAAGCATCTGAAAGCTCTTGGACCATATGTTGGAGGTCATCCAGGCTTTCGGCAAAAAGCACAGAAGGTCGTCTGCAAATCTAAGATGAGACTAGAAGACACCGTTGACGTTTATTCCAAAGGAGTCCCATGCAAGCATTTTTAAGACGTCTTCTAAGACCGCCGTAAAAAGCTTGGTGATAGTGTCCCCCTGTCTCACCCCTCGTTTGATTGGAATTGGGTTAGATAGGTCATGCAGCTTGACTTGCATTTCTGCCGTGGCATACAGCTCCCGGAGCATGTCCACATACCGAGCGTCGATGGAGCAGTGTTGGAGAGAATCAAACACGGCCCAGTGTTCGACGCTGTCGAAGGCTTTCTCGTAATCGACAAAGGCCATACACAAAGGCTGGTCAAACTCTTAACTCTTCTCCATCAGCTGCTTCATCGTGTGAATATGGTCGATAGTGGAGAACCCGCTCCTGAAGCCAGCCTTTTCGACGGGCTGACATTCGCCCAGCTGGCGCGTGAGTCTATTGCAAAGGACCTTAGAGAAAAGTTTTTAAATTTGAGAAAGGAGACTTATGGGCCGGGCCGGTAGTTACTTAATCTTCCAATGTCTCCTTTCTTATGTATTATTGTTACGACGGCATTTTTCCAGGATTCTGGTGTGTGGACTGATAGCAAAACTTCGTTGAAAAATTGTACGAGAACCTTCAGTACTGCTTGTCCACCTGCGCGCAGCATCTCAACTGTTATATCATCTTGCCCAGGCGATTTCTCGCTTTTCATTTGGGCTAGTGCTTTTTGTATTTCGCAGGGTAATAATTACGGCGGCTCTTCGATGTTTCGGTTCTCTGCAGCTGGGGCTCTGGGATCTTCTGGAATGTTAGGTTTGATAGATCGCGTTGCGTATAAATCCCCGTAAAACTCTTCAACTATTGTCAAAAAAAATTGTCTGTCTGCTACTAAGTTTCCATTCTTGTCTTCTAACTTCATAATCTGTTTCGATTTTTCGAACCAATTTTAAGTTTTCTCTGTAATACCTTTGGGCCTCTATATTTTTCAATCGTATTAATTACTATGTCTGTATTATACTTCCGCAAGTCTTTTTTAACGGCTTTATTTATTTTCTTGTTAACAGATATAATTCGTTTGTGATCCGAAACTGTGTTGTGGTTCATATTTCTCCTTTCTTCAATCATATTTTGTATTACTACTGAAAGTGTACTCTTTTTTTCTGTTTACGTGGACTAAATGTTTTTTACTTGTATCTACCATTACATCACAAAGTTTCTGGTTAATATGGTCAGCATCCAAATTTAGCTCTTTTAAACATTCGAACTGGTGTTTCAAATCTTTTTGGAACTTGTCTCCGAGTAAAGCGAGCTCTTGTGCTTCGTATCTTCTCTGTCCGCTAGATATCATTTTTGTCCTCTCCTTTCTTAAGTCGAATTCTGACCATTCTATGGTCACTACCTGTTTTAAAGTGACTAAGTACTGTCAGATCTTGTACTGTGTATTTGTGAGAGCTTACGATTTATTTAATTTCGTTTTTAGTTTTTCCGCCGGGGCTTACCCAGGTCCACTTCCTTGCGGGTCGCTTTTGAAAGAATGTATTCATAGTAAAAAGGTGTTCCTGTTCCAAAAAGTTAACAAGGGGTTTTCCACGGTCGTTACAGTCCAAAGTTGCCTACTGATTTTTCGTTTAAGAGAGGTGGTCAAATTTTTGCGTTGAAATTTAGATATTCCTTATATACGTAGGTAAGTAGAAATAATTATGCTGCGTTTAGTCAGTTTTTAAAGCCGTGTTGTTCGCCTATAACTACTCTATTATTACACCTCACTGTTGTGCCGTACATACAGTTTTTGCGTTTGTTGTAGTAAAACATTGGTAGAAACACGGAGACATTTGGACACGAACAATAATTATATTGTACCAATACATACATAATGTCTTGTCTGTCTGAGCCGAGCACGTCACCGCGAGCTTGGTCCTCGGCTATATCCTTATTATTTCCTTGAATAATTTTATGTACACATAAATTGAGCTCAGTAGTTTCTGAGAAAGTTTAGGACAGAGCAATTTTTTACCCACGACGAAACGGAGAAGGAGTATGCGTTTAAGGTGAGAAGTTTTTTCTATGTTTGTTTGTGTGTTCATAACGAATGTTCCCATTTATCTCCAAAACGGGTTTAACCGATTTTAATTTTGTTTTTTTTTTGAGGCAAGAGAACAGGAGTGGTTTTTATTTGGCTTGGAAGTTTTTTTTTGTTTTTTGTTTTGTGTTGTTTTGGCAGGGTCGCCATGTAAAAGAGACAAGTGAAACACTGAACGAATGGTAGATTACAACTCTATATTTGGGTACCAACAGCCTATTTATAACGTAAATCTTTGTGCTAATATATAATTAGTTACTACATCTCAGTTTGAAAGGTGACTTAATCGAGAGTGTTCTTCGCTACAAAGCTCATTTGTCGGGGTTTTTAAATTTTATAATTAATACTTTTTGCCGTTAATGTAGAGACGTGAATTCGTACATACGATAAGTTATCTGAATATTTTATTACTCTACCATTAGATGTATTGCAAGCGTGCGAGTCCCTGTATTTGTCCGTATGCCAGGCATCTGTTCCGTCGCTCCTAAAAAGTTCACGATGCCAGAACATGTTTATAATAGGTACAATCAATGCCATTTATTCCTTTGATGGAACGCTCAGAGCGATGCTAGTCGGTTGCTACTTCCAATTACTGCTAGGGAAGTGGACTACTGTTATGTTGATACAACTGTGCTTATTGTGATATCATTTAGTTTTAACTATTACATTTAATATTGTTATTTTCATACCCATATTTCTATTATTTCTACGATAAGTATAAGAGAGATGCAGAAACTGGTTTCCTATACAACATGAACGCATGATGATATAATATGTTCCCCGATAGTTACAATCTGGGAGTCTTCAAATCGCGAGTGAATTGGCTTCTTCCAGGCAAGCGTGCTCCATCGTAGAACGCATCATCGCTTAACATCACAGAGGCGGCGGTAAAGCGCAAGCTTATTTTTATTTCAAATAAAAAATGTAAATATACTTACAGGGTTAAAAGAAAAGAGCATGCTAAGCCGAAAGGGGTTTGTTATGCTCATCATTATTAACTACTTGACATAGAAAACGGTTATTGACACTAAACTTGACAAACTGTATGGAACAGCTGTTATTTTTTCCCGATTTAGTTTTTCAAGAAGAACACCTTTTTCCTTATAATCCTGTAAAAAATATACATAGAATCTGTTGGATAGTTAATTGGATGGCTCGGAGTAGAGTTTTAATCTACCTGTCCTATAAAAGATTATCGTCGCAAAACAAATGACAGAGCCAAAGCAATATTAGCTTTCTTCTGATCAGTAAAACTAATTACGACATTTTCTCTTGCAGTTTTCGACGCGGTCCTTGGAGCCCTCGTTTGGTCTTCTGTTCAAAGACTTATTGGACGACTTAGGTGTGAAGACAACTGGTGCCTCAGTGATAGCCAGTACTCTGGACTCTGTCGTTAATTTCTCCGGGTTCTTCGTGGGACCTGTCATAAAGACTTTTTCATATCGGAAGGTGTGCTTCGTGGGGTCTATGATATGTGCCCTCGGTTTGCTATTCACCGCGCCTGCGAACAGTATGGCCCATATTTTGGCAACTTACAGTATTTTAGGAGGTAAGTGTTTTCTCGTTTTTCACATTCGGGTTTTCTACTTTTAAATGTTTGTTTATGTGAGTAATGTCTATATGCTTGCGTTTTACTAAACCGAAACCAATTTTTTACCGTCTTCAAAAAAGGTGGAGATTCTCAATTTAATCCTTAGGTAAGATTATTCAATTCAATTCTTTTCCTTCCAAGAAGGGGCTTTTTGATTAGTTTAGTTTAGGATATATTTATTAGTATGTAGGTTTTCTTTTTTTTTTCATTTCCGAAAATGTGTAATTTTCTTGTTTGAATAAAATATTCGTAGGCATAAAAAAATATGTAATTGACACTCTCATCATCATCATCATCAGCCAGAAGACGTCCACTGCTGAACATAGGCCTCCCCCTTTAACCTCCACACTGAACGACGGCCTGCCTTTTGCATCCACTGGATGCCAGTGACTCTTACTATGTCGTCGGTCCATCTAGTGGGAGGCCTACCTACGCTGCGTCTTCCGGTTCGTGGTCTCCACTCAAGAACCTTTCTTCCCCATCGGTTATCGGTTCTCCGAGCGATGTGGCCTGCCCATTGCCACTTCAACTTGCAAATTTAAACAGCTATGTCGGTGACTTTGGTTCTTTGTCGAATATCCACGTTTCGGATTCTATCGCGCAAAGAAACTCCGAGCATAGCTCTCTCCATTGCCCGCTGTGTGACTCTGAGTTTTTCCAAAAGGCCAACAGTTAAGGACCACGTCTCAGTACCATATGTCATCACTGGCAACACACACTGGTCAAAGACCCTTGTCTTTAGGCACTGTGGTATCTTGGACGAGAAGATGTCACGCAATTTCCCGAACGCTGCCCATCCGAGTTGGATTCTTCGGGCGACCTCTTTGCCTAAGTTGGACTTACCTAACTGAACAATCTGTCCAAGATAGGTGTAATGGTCAACAACTTCGAGAGTATCGTTCCCAACGACTACCGGCACGGGTTCAACATGGACATTGGGCATGATTTTTGTCTTGTCCATGTTCATTTTAAGACCCACCTGTTGGGAAAGGCTACTGAGGTCGCTGAGCATCGTATTTAGGTCCTCCAGCGAATACAGAATACAGAATACAGATTTTATTGATAACACCAAAAGTTACAAGTCAGATTTGCATTAAATGAATTAAATAGTACAGCCAATTCTCATTCAACGATTACAATTAAAATTCAATATAAAAGTACAAATGTTAAACAGTCAAATAATTAGTTAATAAAATGGATAAAAATAATACAATTATAATTAAAATTACAATAATTACAATTATAAATATTCAATAATAATGTCAATAATCTGGCGACTCTGCCATGATGACTATATCATCGGCAAAACGAAGGTGAGTGATGTATTCGCCATTGATGTTGATGCCTAATCAGTTCCAGTCCAAGAGCTTGAAAACGTCCTCCAATGCGTTCGTGAACAGTTTCGGAGAGATAACATCTCCCTGTCTCACGCCTTTCTGCAATTGGATTGGAAAAATTGACACTCTGCTTTGAGGAATTCAATAATTAAATCGTACTTGGTAGCTAAATTCTATTTGACATTAGGTACACATTTTGTTTAATTTTTAACCCCTGACGCAAACTTAGGAGTTCAACTTGGGTGTTCGGGTGTCTGTCTGTGGCGTCGTACGTAGCTCCCAAATTAATAAACTTATTTTGATTTAGTTTTTTTTTTGTTTGTTTGAAAGGTGACTTGTCGAGTGTTCTTAACTCAAGAAAATCTGTTCAGCGGTTTGCAGATTATCAGCTCTTTTATCGGGGGGTTAAAAACAATTTATACTTGTGTAGACATTCCTTATATTTATATGCACGCCATCAGGTACCACGTGCGTTTGAATGACAAAGTTTCATTGAGTGCTCGCTAATGTCGACAAAACGAATTGGACTATAAACCGAGTGGCACAGTATGTGCTATACTATTATATTCTCGGTTCCAGTATGTTCTATATTATATTCTCGGTTGGTCTCGTAGTCTTCTCGTGAGGGGCAAGGTTTTTCTTTTTGTGACTTTCGTAAATAGTTGCATGACGGTTGACGATTTTAAATGACATTAACTTTCACGAGGTCTTTGGACTAAATGTGGTTCTGCGAAAGGTTACGTAACAACCGATGTAGGCGACAGTTTTAAGGCCGTTGCTCATGAGACGCACTCAACGTTAAACCGGCTAAAAACATGGAAATGTGGACGCTATTTCGTGTGACGTATTGTAATATTTGCCGCAGATTAATTCGCTATTCTACAGGAAGCTTACTGTTTCCGGGATAAAAAGTAGCATAAAAAAATAAAGGTTCTGGAGACCACGATTCGGAAGACGCAGCGTAGGTTAGGATTATTCCGGTCTGTCCTGCTTGCTTTGTCCCCTCGTGGGGACAAACAGGAAACAAACGTTCGGTTTGTCCCCCTGTTACCGGCGAGGCGACAGATCGAAGTGGACTGACGACATCGTGAGAGTCGCAGGCTGTCTTTCAGTGTGTAATTTTAAGGGGCTGCCTATGTTCAGCAGTGGACGTATTCGGGGTGATGATGATGACGGTGGGTTAATTAATGCATTCATACATATACTATTACTAGCAGTTGACCGTGACTTCGTACGCGCAGACTTTCATGTAAACTTTCACCCCCGTGCCCCTTTTGATACCCCTTAATTCGGCTCTTTCCAGAATCCTTTCTTAGCGCATTCTCACACCGCAGGAATCTCTTGCCAAGTTTCAGCTTCGTACTAGTAGCTTTTGAGATTTCGTAATGAGTCATTCACCTAGTGAATGAGTGAGTGTCATTTCACTTTTATATACCAGAACATCGTCTCTTTATGAGTATGACCAGCAGTGCAAGTACCGTCTTTTATCGATCAACAAATTCGATAAAATGCAATATAATCGATCATAGCGAGTACTGATCAAATAGCATTTTATCGAATTTGACGACCCCAACTGTCTAATTTGACGATCGATAAAGAACGGTACTTGCACTGCTGATTTGTCATAATAGCAATATTATACCGAGAAAAAAATTTAGTTTCGCATTATGCCCATACTGACGCCCACCAATGTAACAATGCCCTTTATTGTTATTGATTGCTCATGCACATGTTATACCTACTATTGTATTATGAAAACTGACGTGGCTTTCACATATTTTGTTTATGTTACAAGGGAATTACTCACGTAAGATTAAGGCGGGCACTTTGACTATAGTTTAGACCGAATTAGGCGGTCTTTTTCAAGGTGAATGCGCGCGCGCGTCTCGCTTTAACTATAGTCGAAGTGACCGGCTTAATCTTTCGTGAGTAATTCCCGTGTAATATATATAAAATGATACAATATTTATTTATATTGCTCATCACTAATATATAAATATAGACGGGCTCTGAAAATAATGATGATTTAAGCTTCATTTTAAGTAGCGGTGGACATTTTTATGATTCCATTTATTTACTGCAAACTGCACTTTAACATGATTGATATTTGAGGTTTCATTCAAATCAGTCTAAACTAAACACACGACAGAGTGTCGTATCCTAAGATCAAACAAACAATTGAGTTATGGTAAGGTAGCGTGGCGGGTGCGAACGTATCTAAAGCGGTGCTTGTTACGAGCACAGAATTGCCTACTTGACGCTGGCAAATGAACAAGACGTGCGGCGCCAAAATCCTGTCATGAAAAAAAAGAGTAAAGAACATAATAAATAAAGTAGGTAATGCTTGACTGTCCTGTTTTGCATCATACTATAGCGGTGCTTGTTACCTCGAACACAGAATTGCCTCGAGAAAAAACGCGTGTGTTATACAATACGCTCGTAAATCTAAACATCATTAGTTTACTTCTACAACATACTCGTAAATTGCTCGTAATTATTACGCTTTTAACTTTATCACTGTTTCCATGGTTATGGCTATTTATAGTAATGATATTTTTATCCAAGAACCTACTACGAGAGTTTATGTTTGCATTACGCGCGTTTAATCTGATATCTTTATGAACGCAACAGTGAAAAATGTTGCAAGTTTTTATTAGTTTCTTGGTATTTTTTAGGTTTCGTAATTTCGTGTCTTATATTTTTTTATAATTTAGCCATCATAGGCTCACAACCGGAAAACGTAGTGCGACCTGAAGCTAAAAGTGGAACAGCACGAGTGGCGTGCCTTGAAAGAAGCCTATGTACATGAGTACTAAGGCTGATTTTGATGATGAAAGGCCACCATTATTATATAGACATATAGACAGTAATTAAATATTTAAAAAAAAGTGTGCATAAGACCACACGACAAAAGTGATAACAAGGTTTACTATATCTCTCTCGCTCCCATAGTCGACACGGGCCGACTTTACCCGAACGATTCATCATCATCAGCCAGAAGACCTCCACTGAACGTAGGCCTCCTCCTTTAACCTCCACACTGAACGACAGCCTGCAATTTGCATCCACTGGATGCCCGCGACTCTCACAACGAACCAGAACGAGTTTCTTCCGAATATTTCTGATCGTGACGGTCAACCGAGTGCTTGTTCACCAAAAACTGGCAACGTGCCTGAAGAAGTTTTCACTTCATAAACATCAAATGTGCGAGCATAGAAAAGAGAAGTAAATAGAACGGAAACGAGAAAAAAAATCGGATACCAGGCATTATGAGTGAACCTTGATTGAACATTCTTATCTAGATCAACGCGTCGAACGCCGCATAACAGACCACAGTTGCTAACTGATTTCGAATGTCTGACGTTTCGTTTATATGGGTGCAACTGGCTACAACAAATTTCTTACAGAAATGCCTTGACAGCCGTTCTAATAAAAAATAAAAAAACTTTTCTTTGTGTTCAAGTGAGATAGCACCGCACCATTTTCTGGGCCTTAACGATCTTCACACTTATACCGACTACACCATCAATATAGTCAATTAACAAAGTACCACTTTCTCAATTCCAGGTTTCGGTGTAGGTCTAGCCTCGGCGTCATCGTTTGTCTCCCTCAACCACTATTTCTCTAAGAAGCGTGGTCAAGCCGTGGGCCTGTCTATGGCCGGAACAGGCTTCGGCCTGATGGTGATGCCTCAACTAGTGAACCTGCTGCTGGGAGAGTACGGGTTCAGATGGACGGTGGTGATACTGGGGGCGCTGGCTTTCCACGCGGTCCTCGGATCCACAATGCTGCAGCCTGTGAAGAGGCATCTGATCGAGGTGCCTGTGGATTGTGAGATGCAAACGGTGAAGGTGAGTTTTTATTAGCAGTTATTTGGCTTGAAAACGTTAATATGTTTGTTTGTAAAGATATAATAAACAAAAAAAATATGACATGTGTTTGATAGTTATTAAAAATTCACACGCAGTTATTTTAATGTGTCTGTGTAATAATGTGATTGCAGATGAGAAGATCCCGTCAACTTTGGTTTCATACATTTATTTATTTTTTGTTTTTTGAGTTTGATGCTGTCCAGTTAAAGATTTAAGTATTTAAGTATTGCATAACTTGAAGCATTTTGGTGAATCCCAAAGATTTTATCGTATTAGTAATTAAGTAATTTTAATAATCATGCGTGCGTATTACAATGAAATTGTATTCTAATAAAGCCCATGGTGCCCAACTGGTTATGAGAATATGAAAACAAAACTTTTCGAAATACAAAGATAGGACGAAGTCTAACGCGCTGCCAGATTTACATTATGGCAATCAAAGAAATCAAACATATATATCGACGATGGCAATGGTACCAACCATTGCCATGCGGTTGTATGTTTTTGATTAAGGTCGCGTTCCGAATCATGCCGACGTCAACAGCGCTAATGCGAACCAACACCGCATAAAGATTTTGCGTGCTGGCTTGGTTACCATCGTTGGTCCTGTTTGCGATGATTCGGAACACGCAATTTGAAGAACAATCGTAACGCCATATAACGCCATAATCAGAAACCCATAACCAGAACTGCAGCATTCTGACATTAGGGTTAATATACCAATGATACCACACCATGTTGTATTGTGGGGTGCAAAATACTTTTTATTTTGCATGAAATTAAAGACAAACTCCTTCGTCTTTGTCACTTAAATTGGCGTATATAGATAACACAACAACAATAGTGTCACATTTGCAACACAATGCTGAAACAAGGTGCTGAAACCAATGAGATAACATTATTGGCTGAAACGAAATGAATTTTCACAGATACGCTATGCGCTATATAAGTAGATAAAACAAAAAAGAACATGATTGTTTCTTTGAAATAAAATGGATGGATACATATAATAAATTTAGTTTGAATTCACGCTTTTGTCGTTCTTTTAGTCATACACGATAGATATATTCAAGATAGATTCTTGCTACGAAATGGGATAAATATATTATTATCGTATGCCAAGAACTGCTTTGTGAAACGCGTTGAGAATTACTCGTATATGGCTTCCGAAGTGACGCTTAAATTGGTTTATAGTTTCTTGCAACCGTGTCATGTGGTTTTGAATACATCGTGACTGGTTCTTAACTTTCTTGCTGAGTTCCACAAAATAATGAATTGCTGATCAGAATATTTTTATTGCAAGAAGAGCTTGAACGTACAAATGACGCGTAATAGATCGTGTAATTTGCATATAGTTTTGGATGTCTTTGTTGTTGCGTAGTAAATATTTTAACCGTTTGCGGCCTTAATTAATATAGCTAAAACTGTTTTGTCAACTTCTTGCCTACGCAAATCTCCACGCGCGAAAAAGAGACAGCTATTTTAAGCATAAGTAACATTTCTAATTAAATCTGTCGGTCCTAATCCTTTAGAACCTTCTAACTTCTATAATTATTTAGTTAAGTGCATGAAACTTTGCACGGTTACAGTTTTGGTATAGATATGGATTTTAAAAGCATATAAAAAAGTATTTACGGGTGGCACTGGTAAATTTTGTTTTCGCTGCATTCCTTTGTTGAATTAGGTATATAAAAATTTTGAATGGATAGTTTTTATCAAGTGCATTCTTTGGGAAGTATGGCCCGCCAAAGAATAGGAAAACGTTCGAAGTTCGAAGGAACGTTCTCTGGGTAAAATGTCATTGACCTTTTCTTAAAAACTTAACAAAGAAGGTTTCCCAACTGTATTATCTGTAGCTAAACCGTAAAAAGTATATGTTATATCGGGATACATCTCTGAAATTTGGCTAAGTCCACAGAGCTTCGTTCGTTCCTAATTTTCTAACCACCAATTTCTGAAGTATGATCATAACCACAATTATATATTATGGCTTTGGCTAAGAAACTCTACCATATGCGTGTCTGGACACGCTCTGGGCCACTCATTAAAATACATTATCGCATTGATTTGTTTAGCTCTAACTAATAAAAACCTGAAAAATTATTGAAGGCATGATCGTAATATTGTAGATCCGTTAGATACAATTGGATAATATAACCACTTGATTGTGCATATCGTCATTGGTTAGTTAAAACCAAGAAACTACGAAAACGAAAAATGTCATTCAATTTCTGAAATAAACCGACCATGCAGTAGGTATCTCCGAGAACTGAGTCCAGTCCGGTATCTACTCTTATGACGTTCATGTTTGTTCCAACTTGAAATAATTGATTATAATGTAGTTTCATCCTGTTTGTTCATTGTTTTCCAGGAAATGGAGTGTATATTAGAGAGCGACGAGGAGAATGAAGACAAGTTTGAAATAAACCCGCTAGTCACCCTTCCGAACAAGCTGCCCAAGTTGACGACGCAGCGGTCTTTTACGGCTGTGAACCATCCTTCAGTAAGGACCATAGGTAAGAGTACCTCGCAGATTTAATGTCAATTTTGATTATTCTTTTGTGAAATTCACAAGGTAATTGAAGGTGATATCTGGTATATTGTACATAAGAAACCAACCAAATGCGAGTCGGGCTCGTGCACTGAGGGTTCCGTACCACCACAAAATACAATAAGGTCGTTCAAGTAACCGAATTACCAGTTATTAAAACGCCTTCCAAAATAGTCGAAGCTATTGCTATAATATTATTGCTACGAAGCCACTCAGTTAATTATTTTGCTACAGGCGCTCGAGTATAACACAATTATCACTTAATAACGAACAGAAATTTGTTACCGACTTGCACTTGGACCTTATTTATTATTTGTTGGTATACTTTATTGTTGTTATGTACCAAGATATCGGGAAAAATCTCAAGACAGGACCGGTTGTTTGGGCGAAGCACGTAATACGAGTACGTAAAAAATGCGTGTCGAATTCAATACCAATTTAAATTTCTACCAATGATGATATAAATTTAAACAGGTGATGATATAAATACCGCAATTTAAATTTGTATCATCATCATACATCATACGTATTATGATGATGATGATATAAGTCATCATTATCGTCAGAAGACGTCCACTGCTGAACATAGGCCTCCCCCTTTAACCTCCACATTAAACGACAGCCTGCCTTTTGCATCCACTGGAATAATATAACATGGCATGGCAATCCACTGGCATGATATAAGTACCAATATTTAAATTTGTATGGAATTCGACACGTATTACGAACTTAGCCCAAACCAACGGTCCTTTCTTAAGATTTTTCCCGATACCTTGGCACATAAAAACATCACCCACAAAACACTTTTGTGAGTGGATCTCACTACCCCACCTCACCGTATGGTGAGGTGGGGCAGTGAGCTGACGTGTTACGCAAGCTATTCTCCCCTCGTTTTGAAGCGAGGGTGCCTGTTTCTCATACCCCTCTTTTCTGACTGTCACTAAAGTCTTCTTTGAATCAAGGTTTAGCAGTGGTTTTGGTAGCATTGGCGTTGTTAAATGGCTAAAGCTATCATAAACCAATTTCCAGGGTTAACACGCGCGAAAACTTGCGACAAACCGCTACAAGAGTTCGAGAAGAATGCGAACTCCAAGCTGTACCCCGGGCTCACGAGCGCGGCGTCTGTGGGCATGATGCCGCGCGTCACGTCTAGCGGCAGCATGAGTGAGGCCGCGCGCCGCAGGAAGTTTTCCGTCATCTCCAATATATCCAACATGGACTTTACTGGAAGCTACCTGCAGCTCTACCTTGACGTGGTACGTATCAAAATGTGGAATGAGCTATCTTCAGCCTGAGCCACCAGTTTTTATATATACATATATATTTATGATATAAGCTACATACATTTTACCTGCTAACTGTCACCAACAAACCTCGCCGAGGTTTATCGTGGTGATAACCTCGGCGTTTCAGAGAAGCTACAACATGGAGCTCTTTATAAGGCGAGTTAATACAGTCCTAAAGGAGGTCGTCAACGTATCGACGGTCGAGGTATCTGGTGTTACAAGAGAACACTAAACTGGTGATCTAAAAGAGACAGCGGGGAAACGCTGGATGCAGGTCGCTTCCAACCGGCCCTTTTGGATATCGGTAGGGGAGACCTATGTCCAGCAGTGGACGTCCTATGGCTGAAAGATGATGATGGTGTTACAAGTATCCGTAGGCGACGGTGACTGCTTACCATCAGGCGGCCCGTCTGCTTGTTTGCCACCTTTGGTATAATGTTTACAGGGTTACGCGAAAAGGGTGTACTAAGCCGAAAGGGTTCCGTTATCCTCATCCTCATCCGTTTTCTATGGAACAGCTGATATTTTTATGATTTCAGTGTCGGTCCCTTTGTAAAAGTTGTTCATAATGATGGGTACCTATTATACACCCTTTCCGCGTAACCATATGTATCCATACTCACATGTTTTTTTAAATTTTAAATAGGCTTGCTCTTGATTGCCACCGCGCCTGATGTGAAGTGATAATGCGGTCTACGGTGGAGCACGTTTGCCTAGAAGAAACGGGTTTACTCGTGACTTTAAGTCGCCTATATATATTGTAACTACCGGGGAACACACGTGCGGTGCATTCCGCAGTCTAGCGGTTCACAGAATAAAAGTGGAATCAAAGAGCTTTGTTCAGGTTTTTGGAATATCAGATATTAAACGGCGTTGCGTTTTGGTGGGCGCTCTGGTCATGGGCAGAATAATGGGCAGGAGGGAATGAGGTCATGCAGATCCGATGCACACTCCCCAAAATATATCCATAACTATAAGTAGCAACTGTTCTCCAACTTTCACTGCAAATATTGGTTAAACGACATGTGAGGAGGCACTAAGTAACCTAAGCATTCAAAGCAGTCGCTATGGCCGAAATCGGCCTGGAATACATCATCATCATTATCATATATTTCTGAACTATATTGGATATTGGGTTATTACTGCACCTAACTTTTTAACTGTTCGACCAACCACCCGCATTCTTCAGTCTTCCCGTGAACATGGTGCATGTAACTGCGCCGAAATATCGGGAGCTCATTCCACAACCTTACCGCGGTAAATATACCGTTAATAATCATATAATTTTTGTGAACAACCGTGACAGCTTAAAACAGTGTATTACTGTTGTATTGTATTTCTGTTAATATTCTTGATGTTCAAGAAAAGTGGTATACAGGCCTAGGCTGCAATAATAACTTGATGGAATCGCGTTATGTGTGCCTCGGCATCGCATCGACCTACATTTTGCATGTGTTAAATAAAAGCCTTTTTGCCTGCTGCGACTGTATTATGTACTATAGTGTAAATGAAGTCCATGTTTTTTTTTTCTTTTCAGAAGGCAGACGATGGCGCCTTACAAATGAAAGCCATAAAGAAATCCGAACCTGACAAGAAAAAAGAGAAAGGATTCCTTAGAAAGTTTATAGATCTCATGGACTTAGATTTACTGAAAGACTGGTCATTTTTGAACCTTTTACTCGGCTTGTCGTTGTTTTGGAGCGGCGAGCTGCAATTTAGGATGTTGACGCCATTCTTTATAAGGAGTTTGGGGTATAATATGAATGACACGGCGTTTTGCTTGTCGATGACTGCGATCACCGATATCCTGGTGCGGCTGATCCTGCCGCCAATATTCGATAGGACGACTATATCAAAGAAGATGATATTCTTTGTGTCGGCTTTCTTTTTGGCTGCGACGAGATCTGGTGAGTTTATTTATCATACTTGTCTTGTACAGTGGTTCCCAATTAGTTTTTCCTGTGTACCACTTCAAGACAGACCTCAAATTCGCGTACCCCTCGAGCTCGGCTCAAGCATACCAAATGCAGTCCGGTCCGGTACAGACTCAGTTTAAGAGGTCCAGTAAAGTATGAAACGCTGTATGCAGTCAGTTGGACTGCAGACGGACTACAAAATGGACTGTATACGGTGTGGTGTGACGTCTTTCATAGAATTTCTCTTAGTCAGGAGATTGCCGCGCGTCCCTCTTGATGCAACTTCTCGTACCCCTAGGGGTACGCGTACCACTAATTGGGAACCATTGGTCTAGTACCATGGTTAGTTGAGGTCAAATGGAACTTGTTGGCTGATTAACCTATTTTGAAGGTGTGCCATGAAAGGCATGTATTCTAATGTTTCATTTGTTACAAACTAGCTGCGCCCCGCGGTTTCACCCGCGTTATACACATACTTCCTTGAAGGAACCTCCTTTGTAGCGACAGCAACCCCCTTTGACTTAGATGACAGTATATTTTTTTGTCTATGATGTAATTCTTCAATTATTGCCATTCCATATAAAATGTATGCGAAAATGAATTTTCTTCATAATTAATTTTTCGTTTATTTTTCCGATATTTTAACACTTTTCTAACACTGTACGGGGCGGAGAAGAATCCAATGAATTAAAGATCGTTAAAATCGGGCCATCCATTCTTGAGTTATAAATGGTGTAACCTACACGAATTTGTTGTATGTATAGAAGATAACAGGCTCAGCGAAGGATATAATTAAATACACTATATACATATGATTGATTGATTACCTCTTTATTGTTCACACCATGAAATTTGATACAGATGACAAAAAACATATACTTATTTTTTTAATAACAAAAAAAATTGGCTTATAATATCTGAGATAATAAGCATTCAAAGTTTTTGGTGGGGATTAAGAGAGGATGCTCTGTTTCTGTCAAGCGTGTGTTAGTATAGCGTAATGTGTGGCGCACGCAAGGCTTGACGTCATAACTTGCTATTGTGCGCTCTGTCTAACATGAAATTACAATACTTATTTATTTTGAACAAATTTTAATTTTAAATTATTATAACACCGGCTTGCACTCACGATTATGTTTCTATCGGTCGAATCCTCACGCGAGTTTTGATGAAGTGAAATTTAAATTTTGTTATCGTTAATATTTTAACATGTGACATTTAACGACATGAACTGGGCTGCCATGGGGATTAGGGGTTTTTTGGGCTCTCTCTCTCTGATCCAGTGTCCCAGCAGTGGGAACATGAAAGGCTGATAATGATGAACTAATGTTGCTATGAAAGTTCCCAAGATAGCCCGTTGGTCCAGTTGGTAGTGAACCTGCCTTCTGAGCTTGGGGGCGTGGGTTCGATTCCCACCTAGGACAAACATTTGTGTTTGTTCTATATCTGGGTGTTAATACCTATTTAAGGATGTATAAAAAAAAAACATACAGTCGAATTGATAACCTCCTCCTTTTTGAAGTCGGTTAAAATATATATATGTATGTATGTATATCAGTCTCTGGCAGCCATATCACAAGCTTTGCTTAGTTGGCGTCAGATGACCCCAAACTGATTACTAAATATTTGCAGTGCTAGCGGAGCAGTCAGAGTGGATCCCGCTGATGGTGTGGCTGTCGATATGCGGGTTCTTCCGAGGCATGTGTCTCAGTAACTTCACCCTCACCATCTCGGAGTACTGTCCTTTGGAGAAGCTGCCAGCCGCCTTCGGCCTGCACATGGTCAGCAAGGGTGTGCTCGTCGTTCTCATCGGACCCATTATTGGTGAGCTTTATTACTTTGTAGCTATAGTATTATTGTTTGTACTACAGTAAACGCATTATCATCTGAGTCGGCAGGTCATAAATCATTGTCTGTCTATCTCGCTCGCACCCACTTGTCATTTCTGTCAACCTCGCTCGCACTTACAGGTCTTATGGTATGACGTTTATTGCTCGACGACTCAGTTGGTAACGCGGTGACTATAGCGATTATTTAGTTGATCTGCTTTTTTTGTGATTTGAATTTAACTTATCTTAAGGGCTTTAAGACCACGTAGGTGGACAGCCTTCCACCTTATAAAAAAAAGGAAAAAAAAAGTTAAAAAAAGAAAAGAAAAAAAGAAACTAAAAAAAAATAAGAAGTAAAGTTTTTTAAAGAGTTTATCTATCTATCTATCTTATTCTGAACTAAGAAACGTTCTGTCGTATGTAGTAGATTAACTGCAGCGCCTTAAAACACGAAAGACAGTATGCGATTGTAGGACGGAATATGTCCTATTGAAGTATCGAGACATGTGCTTGCAACTATAGTCCTTTTCAAGTAGTATGGCACTTGACACGTGGTTTGACAGTACGATAGAATGTAACGTGATTCGTAAATATTGAACGTGACGTCACAGAACTAAATTAAAGATTTACATTTTGCGGCGAAAACATATAGCCAAGCGCTACTATGAAACCTAGTGGTGAAATCTAGTCTGTTAGGGTTCGAATTAAATTTGGCATGGAGACAATCAAAGGAGACTGGCAAGGAGATAAACAGAACCTTGAAGAATTTCTGATGATTAATTAGTTTTTCAATGGACATTATATTGTTTTTTCTTGTTAAAAATAAGCGTTGCTAGGCATATACGGACTTTGTATGTATGTATGTTTTATTATTTTTTTCTATTTCAAGGTTATGTACGAGACTATACGAACAGTTTTTCAATCTGCATTCACGTACAGAACGCGATGATAATGTCGTGCGTGCTCGTATGGGGCATCGAATACGCGCTCGCGTTCACAAGACGAAGGAAAATAGTCCAAATATAGCTGAAGGTGCAATAAGCACTGTGTTGTTGTTGAAAGGGCGTTAAATACAATTTGACAAAGGAAAATGCATGTTTTGCCATAAAACATAGGGTCTGTTTTATAGTGAACACATGTTTTTTTTATGTCAAAATTGAATCCACGCCCAACGTAAATGTTGTTTTATCAGTTATATCAATATTTAGACATGCTTTAAAGCTATGTGTAGCTTATTCGTCAGCTGTGGAGATAAATTCTCGCGTGTTTTAAATTTTTTTTTTAAACACTAATAAGCTTTATACCTTATTATTGCCGGATCCGAATATTGAAATAAAAATAATTTTAAATGCCATACTGCGAACTTTTTCTTGCAGGATTTCATGTCATAAAAAAAAAATTACCTCATAGAAGAAAAAAATTGTTTATATTTCGTTAGAATTTATCTCCAAAGCATGGCCAAGTCGATGTAGGCTTGAAATTTTTAAATCATGACAAATGTATACAGCACTGACTATTTAGCGAGATCTTCCATTTCTATGTGTCAAAGAGATGATGTTAATTACGAAGAGCCACTGCGGCGGCAAAAGACATTAAAATGTGAACCTAAAGTATTATTTCTTAAAGCACAATTTCAATTAACACTTCGAACGATTCCGCTCGACGTATGTATAAAAATGCACGGAAATATAAACTTTATATCGTGTTACGTACAGTAGAATTTTAAATGACAAATATATATTAACGACGTCGCTTTTATGGTTATTAGTCCTAAGCGTCCGACTTTGTCAATTGAATTTTTATTTTGCGTAACACGATATAAGCTCCACATTCCAATGCTCTTCCTTCGCCGTTGCGGCTTTTCGTAAATTTGCTCCCAAATACTAATTCTTACCAGTGACTGGGTAACATAGAACGTGTACAGTTTATAGTTCTATGGTTACATTAGTTCTTAAACCTTTTAGATATTGATTTTCAATACATATTTTTAGATGGCTGTTGTATCGAAAAGATTTTGTAGACATATTTTTACAACTTAAAGGCTGGAATCGACTGTTGATTACGTTCACGATTTCTATTACGAAAATTTTAAGAAATTGACCTCGTCAATCAAATTGATAAAAACCTAGCCCATTATATTGCAATAGGCATGTGTCCTAATGTATAATTTATTACAAATAATAGGCTGAGCCATAAATATAACTAAATACATTACACGCGAAGAAAAAATAAATTGAATTGGCTGATAAATCTCTGAGATATGAGCGTTTAAAGTTTTAGGTGGGGATAGAGAGCTGTCCTTTTCTCGCAAAGCGTGTGTTGGTATAGCATTTGTATAGCGCGCCTGAGGCGTGACGTCATAGCTCAGTATAGTGCGCTCTCTATCTAGCATGAGATTGTAATACTTATAACTTTTTTTTTTGAACTAATTTTAATTTTGTTTTCGTTGATGGGCTCTATTTATGATCAGCTTTATTACATGGTAGTAAAAAAAAAAAAAACATGCCTATTGTATAGAGATAAAAATATCAAGACTTCCTTTTAGCGTGCGCGTAGACATTAGTCGATTTCAAGGCTGGAAATATTTTGTCCCCCTAATGAATTGGGACTCCAAACACTTTTAGAAAGTTTACATAGAATTAGATGTAGTAATTCGAACTATAAAAATAATTGAATTATAGGAATTTCGAATGCATTTCAAATAGCACTAGAGATACCACAGAGTAAGGACAGAGAGGGCATAAGCAACTGATCACTGTGCCTTGCCTTCTAACTAGCAGCGCCATCTGTTGTTCCGTAGTGAAATGTTTAAAAAAGAAAGGCGCCACGCATAGAAATACATGTATGTTTTACAAGTTTTCGTTCATCTTGCCCTGTTAGTATGTATGTGTGTATGTACGTACACGTACGTATGTGTGAGACAAATCCTGCGACTGAATTTTAGACCAGTTATCCCGAACCGATTGATCAGAAATTTGTATACTTATATAAGTTCGGTGACAATACAATGTTATGGTATACCATTATATGTATAACTCAACGGTTAAGGGTCATAATTTTTTTTAAATAATAGTTTACTACTACTCGTCATAGATGTCGCCACATTGTATGTTATAAACCCGCCTTCTATCGTAAGGTGGACCATGTACATGCTTTGCTATGAAGAAAAACATCGTTATGGCTTCTCTGTCCTACTGTGAGAAATACTATGAAAAATTATGTACCTACTCGTATTTACCCTTCTATTACTAAACTCGGTAGCCTTGAAATAGTTACTGTTTTCTTTTTGTTTTTGAATTCAATCTCAAATGTAAAACACGTCATAACTGTTCCAAGTTTATTAATAAGGGTGCTAATATTTATGACGCCACTTTATAATTACTGTTTTAGTTATTTATTTTCGTAGAATACTTACCCTTTGTTAATATTATATTGAATCAATTGATTTTATTGTAAAATCAACTATGTATACTTAACTAAGCAATTTGTTGCTTGCCGCCTTGGCCTACACTATACAGGTGACGCGAAAAGGGTGTACTAAGCCGAAAGGGGTCCATAACACCCATCATTATGAAAAACTTTTGCTATGGGGCAAGACCTAAAATCTCAAAAAAATAATGCTGATCCATACATTTCCGACCGCTGTCGACCATTTATGTAGGTATTATGGACCCCTTTCGGCTTAGTAAACCCTTTCTGCGTTACCTCGTATACATACGTAGCAACGATATCTAGTTATGACGTAATAGTATTCTAGATCGGTGTTTTTATCTCAAAGCTCTCTACTGAATGTTAAACTCTTACGGCCTTACTTGTAAACGTTACTTAAAAGTTAAGCAATGCTTAAAATTGCTGTCAACTTTTCGTTGACTGATGTCACAGGTGAAAACGTGACAGAGCAATTTTAAGCTTTGCTTAACTTAAGTAACGTTTATAAGTAAGGCCGTTAAAGCTCTCGGATATATCCTTTAAGATTTATTGCGGGTCTTGCTTGATCCACAGAAGGGTTTATCATTACTTTTTAGCCTGATCTTTTTCTTCGTTCTCTCTGACTCTGCTACAAATATTGAACATCTGACAATCGCCGTGGTTATTTTCCGTGCTTATTCGCTTTGATAATACAGTTCCACTTGCCTATTATGGTATTCGCAGTTTACCATGGCATCCGGTATCAAAATGCCAATAAAATAGCAAACGAAAACAGACATGGACGTTAGCGCCACTAGCGACAGGCGGCAATAATCGTAAACAAATTTGCGATTATCATTTTTAGGGTTCCGTCTCTAAAAGGAAAATTGGAACCCTTATAGGACCACTTCGTTGTCCGTCTATCTATCTGTCTGCTAAGGCCCTTTTTATCAGGAACGCGTATAGGTATCAAGTAGAAATTAATATTAAATACTTAAAGTCTGCAATCTCTTGGGTTTGAAAAAATCATACTTCTAAGTCAACGCAATCAAAATATACCACCGTTTGTCGCATATTTTGACACTCGCAAGGGAATCATACGGAATCAAACATTAGGGTACTTTTGTAATTTGGGAAAGGAAATTTGGCAAGAAGCAAGGATAATTATAATTACAACACATAATTATAATGGAAAAAATCCGAAAGTAGTTAATTTGAAAGTTATATCATGTTAAACAATGATTTTGCTATTACAAACAATTACATTTTATTTGCCAACTACAAAGTTAAGTTTGTCCTTCAATATTTCGACCATTTTAACGTTTTTCGTCGAAATTCATTTGCCGGGTGAACGAACTATCTACATAAATATTTATTAAGTTTGCACGGAACCGTCAGGGTGCGAGTCCTACTCACACTTGTCGGTTTTTTACATCGTTGATTCAAACAGCGAATACCCAAATAGCCATGGCGATCTTTACATTTAGTGCCAAAGTGGAAATGGCGAAAAGACTTAAACCACTACAATGAATTCCGATCTAGACTGTCAATGCGTCAAATCAACGAAAGGTATCGTACGTTGTTGAAAACATTGTTTCAAATTACAAAAATATCTCTCTCATGTACTTAAATCTCTCTAACCTGCGCCGTATTTGGCGTGTACAACAGTCTTTTACTTTTAATATGTCTACACATTTAAACAAATATGGCCGACAACCAATGATAATCACCAGCGAGGAAACTCACGAGCTGCTATTGGTCGAAAAATAACACGCTTGTTTACATAATTTGACATTTAAAAAGAAACAGGCTGTACCTGCGATATGTTTATTCAGATCGGGGACCTTTCGGCTACCTCTTAACGCGGGCTCGAAAGTGCGCAGTGCGGAAAATCATGCGAATGTGAACCTTAACAGGTCGAGATACGGTTTGAGGTCGCGCAACTTTTCGCATCACCGAAACAGGGGTGCAAGTACCGTTCTTTTAGCGATCGTCAAATTGACAGTTGAGGTCGTCAAATTCGATAATATGCCATTTTTTCAATACTCGCTGTGATCGATTCTATGGCATTTTAGCGAGTTTGACGATCGATAAAGAACGGTACTTGCACTGCAGAATCGCTTAAAACGTGTAGCCGTAAGGCCCCAGTGTGGCTTAAATGAATTTTTATTATTATTATTATATAGGTTTGTAGGATGTTTTAAATTTGTGGATTATGTTAAAATGGTCTTGAATTGTCAGAGATTATAGAAAAGAGAAGGGAGTCGATTGAAACCTACGAAGTCCTCTAGACATGGTGCGTTTGAAATTGGTTTTTGACTCTAGTGTGTAGGTTCAATGATTCAATCCTATCTGATCTCGCGGATATAAAATTTGCTCTCTGTCAACATATTGAGAGGTCATGGCTATACGGGCAGATGGGAATAAATTCTATTTTCGAGAGATTTAATTCTATTTTTTTAAGTGACGTATGCCGTGACGGACGTGACTTCATATGCTCACTTATGCCGTCATGCTAATTACATTAGCTCAAAAGTCGAAAACCAGTTTCAACTAGAACCATAATAAAGTCCAGTTGATTATTTCGATTCAACTCCTTCGATCGAGTTTAAATAAAGGACTTTGTACCTTATAACTTGGTGTTTTGGTGAATAATCCTATGTTGTATGTGATTTCCGTCTTCCAAGATGCTGTGTCGTGCTTATTGATGTGTGATTTTATTGACCAAATAATACTTAATTATACCTATCGAGTACTTACTAACATTTTATAAAAATGTTGTATGTTTAGTAAAATAGTACTTAACGTAACTTTGATCCTCTGTTTCACGTATTTTAATCTATTGACGTATAATGTAAAGGAATATGCGGCAAAATTTACTGACAAAAATTGCAATAATTATTGTTAAAATTTAAAAGATCCCCCTTAAATTGTTATTTATAATTTACTAGCGACCCGCCCCAGCTTCGCACGGGTGCAATTTACGTGCGACGCCGGTGCGGTCGCTAGTTATATATGTAAACCTTCCGTGAAAAATTATCTAATTGATGGTGAAAACCGCATCAAAATCAGTTGCGTGGTTTAGGAGGAGTTAGCGATTATACAGACAGACAGACGCGGAAAGCGACTTTAATTTATACTATGTAGAGAAGATAGAGATGAAAAAAGTACTCAAACCGTAACGCTAGAGCTCAATATCTACATGACAAGTAAATGTCTGTACAGGGGAGTTCGACAATAATAATTCACTGTTTTAAACTATCACGGTTGTTCACTAAAGTTATATGATTATTTACGGGATATTTACCGTGGTAAGGTTGTGGAATGAGCTCCCGATATCATTCCGAGCTCACTCCACAACCTTACCACGGTAAATATCCCGTAAATAATCATATAACTATAATAATAATTCAGTACAATTTTAATATCTCTAACATATTATTTTTACTATCCAAAAGATATATCGTTTGTATTATAGTAAACCCCCTGATATTATTTGTGTGCCAATAAAGGAAATGAAGTACAAGCCACGAGAGTAATAAATGAATGTGTTTTCTAAGTACATAGCAGTTTAATGATTGTTTTTACTTTGAATGACCGATGCTAGAGTATTTTAGTATCATTATACATGTTATTTTTATATAAATCTGTAAATTATTATATTAACGGCAAAATGTCGTAGTTATTGTAGTAAATACAGTTTAAATACTGCAATGTGGTTGTTTTATTATGCTCATTTTTTGACGAAGAAGCAACGAAAACTGGATTATTGGCGTTCTGATTCTATCAAATGAATAGAATAGATTATAATTATGCTTTATTGTTCAACTGTGTACAAAGGTCTTCGGCTTACAGTTCAGTCACAACAGTTGTGTTCATACTTCATGTAGAACATAGTATATTATATTAAAATACTACATAAAATACATATTATTAACTACAATTTTATTATTACAAGCCCAACAATCGACCACGGGGACTATGTAGGTCTGTGATGTAGGTATTAATATCAATGTAAAACGATGTAAAACTATGAATATATGAGCTGACCCGACAGACGTTGCCCTGTCTTAGAACTGTCAAACGCGCCAAGTTAAAATCGTCGTAAAGTTTTTTCCAATTTTCTGCGCAATTTTCTTAATTTTTCTTTCCGTGTTTACCTTCTACAAAGTATTAGAAAACTTAAAAAAAATATGAATGCAATCGGTATAGTCGTTCTCAAGTTATGGCGTGACCAAAGTAAATCATTCATTCATTTTTATATATTACTAGCGGTCCGCCCCAGCTTCGCACGGGTATAGATTATAGCCTATGTCACCCGGGGATAGTGTAGCTTCCCAACAGTGAAAGAATTTTTCAAATCGGTTCAGTAGTTTCGGAGCCTATTCAATGCAAACAAACAATCAAATCTTTCCTCTTTATGATATTAGTTCTCAAAGTATTATCTCATGTTGTAATATGCTATGTTTCTTAACCTCGACTTAAATTTGAAGCCGTTTAGAGTTTTTAACTCAGTAGGCAGATTATTATACACATGTATAGCGCTTATGAATGTACTTTTGTAGTACATGGCGTTATTTATTTGAGGAATACGCATATTATATCGATATTTTGTACTAAGGTTATCAACTCGACTCGACTTAGCGTTGAAATAGGTTTCCTCATTACTAACAAACACAGCTCTAATATAATAAACAGGTCAGGGTTAGAAACTTTATTACCTAGTATCAGGGTTTCAATTTGTATATACTCCGTAAACATTGTGTTTGTAGCGTAAAAGTGGACTCAACCTCTACTCTTTCGTAGGCTTAGAAATAGGGTCCCGTTTTTACCCTTTGGGCTCAGAACCCTAAAAATATAGTAGGTATCTACTGTATAAAAGCTTTATCAACTAGTAGCTCAACCCACCAGTGGGATGAGGGGGAATACCTGTTAAAGACCCGAGTAGAAAAGTTGCAGAAATTGCAAATCACTCGATGTCTAAAATATACAATGTAGACAGCATAATAATATTATAGTACGTGGCCTGATTGGCGTAGATGACTGTACACACCTATTCGTACGAGAATAAATTTGAATAAGTTATGCGAAAAGAAGTAACTGGTTTCATAATGAGAATAAGCTTTCTTTGCGAATAAATATTACATACCTCTGACTTGGCGGTGAGAAATTGTACGTAGAGACCAAAACAGACATAATCGCCCATCTAAAACAACCCTAACCAACTACAGTATAAAGTATAGGGACCCTATTATTTACAACACTATACAAGGGATCTAAAAACGACTTATGTCGAGAAATTTTGTAACGAAGTAAGTGATTTTATAATTGGCTTGAGTTGACCCCAGTTATCATTAACGAAGTTCTGTAGGTTTGAACTATAATTTTTTCAGATTTAATATTTTTTTGTTTCAGGTTATCTTCAATTAGTATCATTAGACATTTCTGTAGAGTAGGTAAAACATAAATAATTGATCCCTAAATCCATAATACGACGGTAAATACACTAGAGATTCGTCAAAAACTATTTTTCATTAAAGTTGTACTTAGGTATAGGTTACCTATGAAATTTCACCCGCGTGGATATTCTGCCACGATTAAAAAGGTTAAAAATCAATTAGATTAAAATAAAATGTCAATAGTAATAAAAATAAAATTATAGCCCCTAAACATAGATTCAATATAAGTTTCTCCCTCTACGCCCCTAAACTATATTTACCAATAACAATAATTTACAAGTACCTATGTCCATAGAATTAATTACCTACATTACTTTACTATCCAACAATTTGTTCAAAGAGGCTTTTGTCACAGATAAAGTCGGTAATATTATAATAAGAAGTTTTTATATCGAATAGATTTACGTTTGGCCATCGACTATTTCCTTAAACGAAGTATCTTTCTTATTTATTGGACCTTCAGGTAGCTGGCAGGCATTTTTACGAATTTAATTTTTATGTGTAATTTTTGTATTTGAATTTTTTATATTTAATTTTAATTTTCTAGTCTTCAATTAACTAATGTAATTTGTATAATAAGTTATGGATGCAAGTCCGGATACAAAAAAAAAATTATTTCATTTTTTTTTCATTTATACAGTTAGCATCTCTGTCAATATAATAAATACCGATTTATGTTAACACCACTGTTAACAAAAATAGGTATTTATCGGTAGGTATTTATTTATCTTACGGCTAGCTGTTTAAAGCAATCCAGTTTAGGTGATGATATTATTTTGCGCCGCAAACTGGACGCTTTAAGGTTCACGTTCGCGTGATTTTCCGTACTTACTGCGTGGTTTTAACGTTCGTTTGATACTGAGTAAGCAGTTGGCCGTTGGGCTCCTGGTTTAGGTACCGTCTACCGTCATAAATCCAGTTCTGCTAAAGGCCAAAAAACAAATTAAAAAACTTGAAATGGTTTGAATAAATCGTAATGATATGAATATTATCTAGATCTTATAAAACTTATACTTATTTAAAATGCTTAAATATAATACCTAACTCAATCTGAATCTGATATAAGCAATGGGCTCAATCAAGTTTTTCATAACGTGACAAGCAATGCATCACCAAGTCTAGGTACAAAATTCTAGTATCTACCATTCTTATTTTTATCTTACATTAGGCCCTCATTTCTCACTTTTAGCAATTGTGTCATTCTAGTTTAAGTTTGTCTATTTTAATGCTTAGTTTAAAATTATAAAAATGGTGCCATATCAAAATTTATTATGTTTTATCTAGGAAACCGTAAAAACCGAAACACGTTAAGGACATTTCGCTTGATGGAAAAAAATTGGTAATGAAAGTAACACTGATTTGCGCTTTTCTCCCTTTTTTTTTTGATTCATTTAAATACCTGTTTACTATAGTCTACGATATCTTAATATACAGATTTCATAGTTATGAAGGGAACCGTAAAGGTTAATTTTACATTACGCTACTTTAAAATATGACAAATACTTCAAAAATAAAGTAGCAAAACGCACGACTGGTGCATGTGTTGTGTGAGCGCCATGGTTTTGCCCCACTAAATGCGAGTAGGCATGATGACTAATATTTTTTTATTACCTCATAAAAAAGCTGATCATAAATAGAGCACATCAACAAAAACAAAATTCAAATTAGTTCAAAATTAAATAAGATATAAGCATTTTAATTTAATTTAATTTCATGCTAGACAGAGAGCGCACTATACTGAGCCGTGACGTCACGGCTCAGGAGCGCCATACAAATGCTATACTAACACACGCTTTGCGAGAAAGGGCTAGAACATCCCCTCTCTATCCCCACCTAAAACTTTAAATACTCATATCTCAGAGATTTATCAGCCAATTCAAATATGTTTTTTAGTATGTGTAATGTATTTAGTTATATTCATCGCTAAGCCGGTTATTTGTAATAAATTAAACATTAGGACACATGCCTATTTAGGTCATCTCTAGTAACAAGCGTTGCTTAAATATCGTTCTCTCACCTCTACTATAGACAGAACATTAAAATACAAATACACATCATTGGTCTAGACCGCATCGGAAAAAAAGCTTATAGCTTTTGAACCGCTGCTGAACAAGTTTTTATCAAATACCTACCTATACGAACTAAGAAGCATTCCAATGAAACTAATTTTCAAATAAAAAATCAGTCCATTGACTGGCTTGAAAAGTGAGCATGAACTCTAATATGGCCTTATAGGTACAGTTAAAACTGCTGAAAGCTATAATTATTGTGTAATGTTCAGTAAAATAAATTACAGAATTTTTGTCCTAACCTGGGGTAATTTTTAAAGCAAAAGCCGTGTTTTAACCCCACCTGGCGGCGGGGCAAGAGTGACGTTTGCTTTCTTGCTTTCAGCTTTTAGTCTTGCAAATTACGTGTCACTACAACCCAACACAGAAATTACGTCCCTGTTCTAATGCTGGATTGTGCTCATAACATGTTGGACGAAGTGTCTCTGACCTTTGTTATAAAAAGTAACAAGTCTGAATAACATAGTAGGCGGTAGATAGGTCTTTGACCTCTGTTGCTGAATTACCTTTTTCATCTGATTTAATCAGGTTGATTAAGTAATTCATTTTGTACTAGGTAGGTACTTACATTACAAGGTGAAAAGGAGTCACCTAGCATCTAAATCTGACGGTGTTCCGGTGGTATCTGGGGCCTTACGGACAACAGATAATTGCGGCACCTAATCCGCTCAGTTGGAAAATCACGCGAACGTGAACCTTAACGCGCCCAGATACGGTTTGCGATCGCGTGATTTTCCAACTGAGCGGATGTAATGGAAATCTGTAGTATTGGAAACAATTCATACTAAGCACGTGGTTACCAGAGCCAAATTTTGGTTTCGGCAGTATTTTAATCTATATGTCGCCCATTAAACAGACATAAGTTTACCATTTTAGACCATGACGTCATTTAATATCAAAATGAACTCTAGCCAAACTCCTAGCTTGTCTGTAATGAAAATAACCCAATAGGTAATAATTTCTTAGGGTTCCGCGATAACTATACTTAGGTACATTGAAATAAGCTTGGAAAAAATCGCTTTAGGTGGTAAGGTCGCCCATTAAACTGCCGTATATTTATTTTTGATGTTATGTTAATAATACATTTTCAGAAATAAAATGCAAATGTACTTTTGCCATTTGTATCATTATTAAGTTATTATTTCCCTTTATTTATAGTAATTCTCGGGTCTAGCCCAGAAATTTGGTAGGCATTGGTGGGGCTGAAGCCAACACCAAGAGGCCCCGTTGAATATAAAAATACAATTATGGAATGTGTATAAAATGGAATATGAAACTACTGTACAGTATAGGATATAAAAAGTCTGGGCTATTGAGGTGAACAACTTGTAGATGGGATAACAGATCTTTGTATGAGGTACGGCACCTGCCAATAATGCCTCATTTCAGAAAACTTAGACAGATGATGACTTGCCACCGACTAAATGGGCCCCTCATAATGGCTGCCGCATATTGGCACCGGAGAGGCAACATTGGCGTGGGTGGCTTAGGGTGTCGAGAGGTATGCTGCACAATTAAATGTGGAATCAAAGCGCTTCGTACGGGTTTTCGGAATATTTCAGCCATAAAGCGGTGTCGATTCTTCGTCCCCCCACTCTGGCAGTCCGATAGAAAAAAGTATTAAATTTAATTTGTGTTTCATTTGTTTTATCTGTATATATGTAATTAAGAGATATTGTATTAAAATAATTACAACACATGTGATACAATGTGTTAAATATGTATTATTTCAACTTATGTTTTAAATGTTGTTCAGGGCTTATCACGTATTATTTTATTTTGGTAAAAATAGGTACCATTTACCGATACAGTCAGTGTTGTGTGTCGTAGTGACAACCCTGCGATGCTTCAAGATCAAGTGAGGGTAGAAGAACAAAACACCCGCTCTTCTCGCCGGACCGACCCGCAGTTTTCAGTCAGCTTGTGATCACGGCTATTATAACATGGTCGAAACGTCGAGCGAAAATTACCTATTTTTACCTAAATAAAATAATACGTGATAAGTCCCGATAAACATTTAAAACAAGGTGTACAAATCGCGAAAGTTAAAAAATTATTATTTCAACTTAGGTATAACAACGTAAGCGTTAATTTGCTCCTATTCATAATTTGATTTATTTCTTAGGTACCTAAGTCTCAAAATTTTGAGAAACGACCAGGAAGTTTGTGGACGTGACACGTTTATATTTGGCCGGATTAACTTTTTTCAAGGGTTTCCTACTTCACGCTCTACGGGCAGAGTACTGCCTACTCTAGTTTCGAGTACGTAATTAGATACTACGAGACATAATGCTTTGGATTTGTGGATGATTAAGGAAGTGCCTTGATTTGTTTACCAAAATTCCCAAAAATTCTCATAAGTTATGCTAGAGCTACTTTAACACAGACCATGCAACCCAAAGAGGTTTACATATAAGCGATTGGAGCAAATAACCAAAATTGATAATTATTTAAAAAATTACACTTTATAAAAAAATACTGTCAATTCTGAGGCAATTCAAAAAATAAATTAAAAAAAAACAATTACAATTTAAAAACAATTGCTTCAATAGAATCGGGGCCCTGGTGGTGAACAGAAATTTGTCACCGACTTGCACTTGGCCAGTATTTATTATTAATTTATTGTTTTACTTTAGATTGTACGTACTATAATCATGCAAAGTTTGTACTTGTACGTATTGCCGTTTTTACACTAGAGCAAATACAAAAATACGTTTATAATATGTTTGTTGTATAAGACCTTTAGTTTTTACTTTTTGACTTTAGAATAGAATAGAATAATATTTATTTACCAAAATAAGTACAGAGGTGCTCAAATAACAGATTTAAAACTTCAGTAGTTAGTGGTTCCGTACTACGTCTGAAATAGGTTGGCGGTGAACCCCAAACTAGGCACAGGGTCTGTTTCTTGGGGCTCGAGTGCGCGGTTACCAGAAAAAGTACAGTGTAAATTGTTTATGAAAAGTCTATATTATAACATAACAATATTCTGTGAAAAATTTAACTGGCTGTCTATTACTGTTCGAAAGATACAGCCGTTAAAAGGTTGGACAGACCGACGGACGGACAGACAGCCAGCGTAGGCTTAGAAATAGCCGAACCCTAAAAGAGATCAGAATTTAGAACACAATGAAGGCTCGTCTGATTGAGCTTGCATTACGTTAACGTTATCATTCTAGAGCAGGCTATTACTTTACAGTTGGTGAAGTAGCAACCTAACGCGAGGACGTGCGCAGCTAAGAAAATGCGATCGAAATCGTGATCTTAAAGTAAAATAAATAAATAAAAAATGGTGAATACAAATTAATAGACTGCACAAAATTATTTAAATACTCATTACAAAATAATATTAGTGAAAATGGATGAAGCTTTCGCGCATATCGAAGGCAACCCCAAAAAGGAGGACAAAAAGGGGCTGATACCTCCAGATGGTGGATGGGGGTACGTGGTCGGACTTGGAGTTGGATTTACTTTTGTAAGTGGTTTTCAACTTATTTCCTACGCGTGGTTTCACTGAAATTGTATTCAGCAAGAAAGTTGATTGTCTTAGCACGAATCCCTACGGGTAGGTACAGAAGGTAGTGAAATTTACTTGCACCTACACCTTCTGAAATAAGTTTGTTTCAGTGTAAATATAAATATTCCCAAGTAACTTTAAAAAAAACCTTTTTGTTATATACAATAGATCTACTTTTGGCCACCAACTTGCCTGATAGAAAGCGACGGTGTGGCCAAGGATAGGACACGTCAGATATAGAAAAATCTATCTTATTAAGAGCTGTACTAAACCAACTTATGGATTGCCATAATGTTGTGCAATAACGAGATATTTAGCCGGAAATAGGCTTTAATTTCCTGGTTAACTTTGTATTTATCCTTATCTTAACTTTAGTTTTATAGTTAATGCCTAAATCAAGAAATTCTCACGCTAGTTTTCAGATTATTGGCCTTATCAAGAATTAAACAAATGCCTACGAAAGTATCTCACTATTTATAGATAAATAAGTACTTAATGATTTAGATTTTAGACCATTATATTATACAAACATCGAGTTATAATCATCTGGTTAAGCTTGAATATGAATGAAATGAACATAAGAACAGATAGACAGGTGTTGCAACACAATAAAGACAAAAAGCTTAAAATGTTATTATTACTAGATGGGTAAGTATGTAGAGTCGGTTCCGCATTCTCCTAAAAACAGAATATTGTTTTGCATGAATTTGCATGAGTAACTAAAGATCAACATCGATGATTTGATTTTGACAGCACGTACAATGTATATGTATAGCGGCGTTAAATTTTAGTAATTGAGCGAGCAAAGCCAATCTAAAAGCCTACGGAAATCTTCAACCGAAATAGAATGAATAGACGGGCCATAACCATTGAATTTGCTCAGTAAAAACGAGTCAAAACCGTCGGACATAAACTTCAACACCTAATTATAACCATGTACCTACAGTACATTTGTTACAAAAAAAAAGAAATGAAGACGAAATGGATAGGGTGTATGTTTGTGAGTTTGTCATCAATAGAATAGGGACAAAGAGTGTGACAGCTCAACTAGCTTTGACGAGTTTTTTGTAACTGATTGGTGACATTATTATTGTTGTGAACATTTGTCATTGTATAAATAATGCTGTAATAATTTAATTGCATTTAATATTGAGAGTTGTGACATAAATGTAAATGCACGTTCGTTTGTTAATAAATAATTTGATTTTGTCTGTTTGTTCAACGATAACTTGCGTACCATTGATCTGATCTTCGTGAATTTTTGTAGGCAAGTAGTTCATTTTTTTAAATAATATGAACAAAATTGGTTGATGTGAAGATACCTATTAGAGATCGTGAGGTCACCGAGTCGTGGACCAACTCGGACGACACGGGCTGTGATGCGTGAATAGTGCTGGCCGCCTATTTCGTCATTGGGCCATCAATGATTTAGTCAGGCGGGCACTCTCCTCAGTTTCTGTGCCTTCGACGCTGGAGCCCACTGGAATGGTGAGAGATGACGGCAAGAGACCGGATGGTGCCACCATAGTTCAGTGGTGTCTCGGACGTGCACTCGTCTGGGACGCTACGTGCGTGGACACCCTGGCGCCATCTCATCTCTACGGTTTGGCTCGAGACGTCGGGGCCGCAAATATGCACAATTGAGCGCGCATTATGAGTTTCTCGCACTAGCTGTAGCGACCCTAGGCCCGTGGTCGTCCGATATAAAAAAGTTTTGTAAAGACATTTGGACCAGATTAGTTCTCGCCTCGGGGGATCCCAGAGCTGGGGCATATTTCTCTCAAAAATTAAGCCTCGCAATCCAGCGAGGCAATGCTGCCGGCATTCCGGGGACCCTGCCGCATGGCGGCGATTTGTTCAACTAGGTTTTTTCTTTCTCTGTATAGGTATATTATATTTTTATTAGTAATAGTTTTATTGATAAGTTGTATATAATATCCATGATTGTAGAAATATGTTTAGCCGTTAATAAAATTTGGAAAGTAATAATAAAGTAGCTATAAAATCTAAAATTATAATATGTTATAGTAGAGATAGAGTTACTCCAAATTTTGTGATCTGTTATTCTTGCCTGTTGAAATGAAAGTGATATCATTTCAACAGGCAAGAATAACAGATCACAAAATTTGGAGTAACTCTATCTCTACTATAACATATTATATAATACTAGCGAACCGCCCGCCCGGCTTTGCACGGGTGTAATTTACGTGCGAAGTCGGGTCAGGTCGCTAGTTATATATATATAAACCTTCCGTGAAAAATTATGTAACTGATGGTGAAAACCGCTTCAAAATCCGTTGCGTAGTTTTAAAGATTTAAGCATACATAGGGACGGACAGACAGCGACAGCGACTTTATTTTATACTATGTAGTGATTATACTAATTCCTAATTTCTACTGTATTTCCATCTCAATGACGTGTCAAGTGCAGTAAGGAATTAGGAAAAATTATCTAATTCTCACTTTGGTGGAATTTGTAAGTAAACCTATTTTATTTGAACTTAAAACAAAAATTAAAACAAAATAGTAAGTAGGTACTTAATGCAAAACTAATTTTTATTCATTACTAGCTGCGTCCCGTGGTTTTACCCGCGTGGATTGCTCTTTATATCAGCAGCTATCGGAGGGGTAATACTGCGGAACCCTAAAACTGTCTGGAGACAGCTCTCGCCTTTTAATCTCTGTTTGCTCTAAACTTTAAGCTTAGAGTAAACCGGTATCTTCTAGGTAGAAGATGCTTATCTTTTTTGCATATGGAAAAAATATATTATTAGCTGTAATCTAATAATGGTGCTGTCTGGTTTAAACCGCTGGTAGTCTAAAATGTTTCCGGCATTGAAATACCACATTAC
Organism: Agriopis aurantiaria; assembly: GCA_914767915.1. Lineage (NCBI taxonomy): Eukaryota > Metazoa > Arthropoda > Insecta > Lepidoptera > Geometridae > Agriopis > Agriopis aurantiaria. The sequence continues at coordinate 6,445,855 of OU611987.1, forward strand.
ATAAAAATATATAACATTGAAATATTAAAACTTTAATATTGATCAAAACTATTTCATTGTCAGTTTTATTTCAGCTTTAGCTTCGCATTGCATTCTCAGGATGCATAGGTTCACTATGAATCTATGTCAGGATGAGTTGACTCTCCGAGTGCTTGGCAGAGAACACTCCAAGTGTTTTTTTGTTTCAGTTTAGGTTAAATTAGCGTCATTCTGTCGAGTAAAACGAAAATAATTGATCCCAAATTCCTTATTATACTTGATGCGACGTTAAAGCGGAAATATCAAGAGATTCGTAAAAGAAACAGTTTTCAAGAAAAATTTCCGCAAAGTATATAACTATTAACTCATATCATAAATGCTAAAGTTTGTGTGTTTTTTTCCACCCAAATGCGTAACAGCTGATGGAAAAAACATTTCCGCTAACGGGTACGCGACACCGCACCGTATATAGCGCCCTGCTAGAAGGTATATAAGAGTATAATAATGTATAATATCAATCATGTTTATCACTGGCGTGGAAGGGTCACTGTACAAATGAGCCATGATTCAAGCAACAATTTGTCTCAAGTGGTAGGTTATGGCACGCGCAACTCATTGTCCCACGTAGCAACTGTCATGAGGCCACAAATCGTTCGCATTTGCGTACGTATGCGTACTAATAAGATTTTTTGCATCATTTATTATGATTGTGATCTATGGCATGATATTATTGCTTGATGACGACGTGACGTCGCGGACGGTATCACAGTGGTTACGCGCGAGTACATTTGTTAAAATTATAAATACAAATCGTGCATAATTCGTTTCAACAGTTATTTTATTGCATTCTGATTCGTGTAAGGCCGCTGTGGGAGTGTTAGTGTACAGTGGCGCCACGTGAATGTTGATTAATCGAGTGATTAATTTTTGTCAGCTACAGAATATAGCATTGTTGACGTAAAAAAGTGGGTACCTCTTAAACTTTTTGTGTGGAAATAAATACACGCTATTTAGTGGTTGCACTCGTCCCTGTACGTATACGCTGTATATAGGGTTCTGATTTTGATACCTTAGTTCGAATTAAACACTTTGTACTTGAAATAATGGCAAAAAAATGCAACGGATGCGGACGCTTTGCGAATACGGCAGAGGGCGTTAAATGCACAATGTGCGTGAATTTCTACCACAGAGCGTGCGTTAAAATACCAAACGACGTACAGGTCGTATCGACATGGATATGTCCAGAGTGTAAAGCACAGACACCTCGTAAAGACAACACTGAGAATCCTGTACGGGGAGAGCGAGCGGACTTCACCCCCACGCAAGATATTCCGGCGCAGGTCGAGTCCTCGGAGCTTCTGAAAGAATTGAAATTGATGCGTCAAGATATGCTATCGTTCCGGACAGAATTCAATGCCCTACGGGAAGGTTTAAGCGCGGTCCATAGTGCCCTTGAAGGATTCGGCGGTCGAATAGACAGCATGGAGGCGCGTCTGGACGGCCTCGAAAGGAAACACGATGAGCTGCAAACGAACTCGGATGTGGGCACCCTGCTCGCAACCATTGAGAAGCTGAAGTTGCAAATAAATGAGCGAGACCAGGAGATACTATGCAATGATGTTGAGATCAGCGGTGTCCCAGAAGAGCAGGGCGAGAATGTTTTTCACCTTGTGAGCATTGTTGCGGAAACGTTAGGCGTGTCCTGTGAGCCGCGTGACTTCGTTTTAGTGGAGCGGGCAGGCATGCGCCGCGCGCCCTCTCATGGCGAGACAGTGCCACCGCGGCCGAGGCCTCTCCTTGTGCGCCTGGCGCGCCGGCAGCTGCGTGACGCCTTCCTACAGGCCGCGCGCGTGCGTCGCGGTGCCACCACGGCGAACATGGGCCTCAACGCTGCCCCGACTAAGTTCTACGTCAACGAGCGCCTCTCAAAATACAATGGAATGCTTTTTTTCGAGGTGCGAGGGGAAGCCCGCTCCAACAATTGGAAGTACGCTTGGACCAAGGACGGGCGTATCTATGTCCGCCAAGAGACGGGCAACCCGGCTTTCCGAGTGCGGACGCAGCTAGATCTGAAACAGATTTTTGGCGGCAAACAGTCGGATGTACGACGAGTTTCTCAGTAAATGTTAACCCAATACTATATTTTCAATCTAAAATGTATTTATTATATTTTTATTTTTTTAAATATGCATATGCTAATTTTCTTATTTACTTAAGCTACTGTGCTAGAAATACAATTAGTTTACTATCAATTATTTATAATATTAAAATTGTGAATTGTTGTAAAGCTCTCCACCTAAAATCTGGGCGTGTAATTAAATCTGAAAAAATATATATTATTTTTACCCATAGTTGTTATATCATTTGTAAAAGTGTCCGTGAAAACTTGTATGAGAGCACTGTGTGTCTGTTTGATTTTGAAAATGTAATATTACAGTTATTTTAATGCTTGCGAGAAATCTTAAAGTTGGTCTTTACAATGCAGGTTCCCTTGGCACTAACCATGACAACATTATTGCGTCAGTCACTCGGAGTGGCGTAGACATTTTGGCACTAAACGAGACATGGGTCCACGCTGGGGAAGAGGGCCGTGCCCCCACGATCCCTGGGTACCGACTGAGACACACACCACGTCCACGCGAATTACGCTCGCGTGGCGGCGGAGTCGGGTTCTACATCAAGCGTGGAGTTACTGTGCGCACCTGGCGCCACCCGGTGGATCCGCTGCACATTGCAGTCGAACAAATGTGGCTCACTGTGACACTCAACGGAAAGAGGCTTCTGATCGGCACAGGATATCGACCACGCTGGATAAGTGTCGATTTATTCTTTGACGCAATTACTGATTCCATTAGTTCCGGTCCTCAATATGATAATTTAATTTTTCTAGGTGATCTCAATATTAATATTTTAAATACAAATGACAGCTTCACTATCAAATTTAATTCTTTTCTATCGTGTTTTAACTTGCAGCAGGTGGTTACTGAACCAACTCATTTCACTGATACTAGTCGAACATTAATCGATGTGATTTGCACGGATTTGCGTACTAACAGAATAACTCTATCACTTGTAGGAACTCTTATTGGTCACTGCCTAATCCTGTGTGAGTTTAATATTAGACGTTTAAAACCTATTCCTCGCTCTATAACTTACAGGCCGAAGAAGAAGATTTGTGTGGATAATTTTAATGCGGATCTGCAGACTCTAAGGTGGGATCTTTTATCCCAGCTTTCCAATGTTAACGACATGGTAGCAGCCTTTAACTATAGGGTTGTGTCTATCTTTGACTGCCATGCACCAATCACGTCAGTTGTCACCAAACATCGTTCCTACCCTTGGATTACAGAAACCATAAAAATTATGATGAGGCTGCGTGATGAGGCAGCATTGAATTACCATAGAACTAACTCTGTGGTAAAGAAAAATTACTATAAAAGCTTAAAATCCACCGTTAATAAAGCGCTTTTTCAAGAGAAATCAGCATACTTCAAACAAAACATAAATAATAATTTGGGAAACCCAAAGAAACTCTGGAAAAATTTAAAAAACAATTTATTACCAATCAAGGACACTGAGTTACCATCTTTTTTTAACAATCCTGACGTAATAAATAACCACTTTTTAAATATTGCTGGTAGTCCAAATACTACCATTTCACAGTTGACGTATTTTGAACATAACAGGTTTAGCGAAGCAGTATTCCACATTGAACGAGTCAGCCTAGACCGACTGATTAATATAATTAGAAGTTTAAAGTCGAACGCTGAAGGTTGTGATGCTATTAGTTTAGACATGCTGATAATGACGTTTCCGTATACAATACACAGCATACAAGCGCTTATAAATACCTCTATTGATACTCAAACGTTTCCTGAGCTGTGGAAACACGCAATTGTTCGTCCATTACCTAAAGTTACTAATCCGGTTGACTTAAAAGATCTTAGGCCAATAAGTATTTTGCCATGTTTGTCTAAGGTCTTGGAAAAAGCAATATGTAATCAGCTTACGGAATATATAGAAAAAAATAAAATTTTGCCTGAAGTTCAGTCAGGATTTAGAAAAGGTCGTAGTACCGCAACAGCTCTGTTAGATGTTACTGATAACATTCTGACTACACAAGATAAAGGCATGTGTACAATTTTAGTTTTATTAGATTTTTCCAGGGCGTTTGATTCCTTGAATGTAAATCTTCTACTTTCTAAATTACGTTATTATGGTTTTGATTGCGATGCTATACAGTGGTTCAACAGCTACCTTACCAATCGTTACCAGTCTGTGAACATTAGTCGCACTGATGGCTCCTCAATTTTATCAGAGCAGTTGGCTGTAAATAGGGGAGTGCCTCAGGGTTCCATCGCTGGGCCAGTTCTCTTTAGTCTTTATTCAGCTGACGTCATAACGCGTATCAAGGACTGCAAAGTTCATATGTACGCGGATGATATTCAGTTATATATATCGTGCAAACCACAAGACATTGATTCTGCTATCAACAAACTGAACGGTGATCTCGCGAGAATAGCATCATGGTCTACTGATAACTGCCTGTTGCTCAATCCAGATAAAACAAAATATTTAATCTTCGGCACTAAGCATCAATTAGCAAGGCTCAACCCAACTGCAAGTGTCACGCTTATGGGTGAATTCGTTGAGCGTGTATATGAAGCGCGGAACCTAGGCCTACATATGGACGCTGAAATGCGGTATGAAAAACATATAGCAAATTGTGTGAAAAGTTGCTTTTATAAATTAAAACTTCTATACAGAATTCGACCATTTTTAAAAGAAGAGCTTCGTATTCAACTAACTGATTCACTAGTTCTGTCTAAGTTGAATTATATGGATACAGTATTTGGTCCACGGTTATTAGCCAAAACTAAAAAACTGATACAAAGAGTACAGAACGCTTGTGCCCGTTTCTGCTTCAATATTCCGTTGAGGTCACATGTGACCCCATTTCTTAATAAGCATCTTCTTTTGAAGATGATGCATCGGCGCAAACTTCACTTGGCGTGTCTTTTGTTTGGCGTCATTAAATATAAATCTCCAAGTTATCTGTATGACAAGTTGTCATGGAAGTCGAGCCGTAAGCCGAGTCGCCAATGTTCGACGCAGCTTATGACGGAACGGCATAGCTCAACCTCATTCAGGGGCAGTTTCCGTTATGCTGCGTCTAAGTGTTGGAATAACATTCCGCCGCCAATTAGGAACCTGCAAAGTATTCATGGTTTTAGAGTAAAGCTAAAGCTTTTTATTTTCGCTCATCAAAAGGGCGAACAAATGCTAAGGAATGACACCAGTGCTATATGATCAACAAAATTAATATCAAAATATGTATGTTGTACTTATTTTTTATGTATTTGAGCATCGATTAATTAATGTTATTTTACCTTTTTTGCAATTAATCTTAAGTAAATTAGTGATCCTTGCACGAGTTTTTGTATTAGTGGTTAGTGTACGTTGTGTGTGTGTGTGCTCTGCCCGAGCTCTGAGCTTTATAGTATACGGATGGAGTAGCTTGTGCGCGTGCCATGTGGTACTTTTGTACGTGACGTCACCAGCCGGTCCCAACGGAAGACCAGCGCCGGTTGTTTACGACCGGCATCTTGCTGAGTTAGAGCCGGTTTGTGACAAAAAAATATGATAAGCTGTAGTTAAGATTTGTTTAAGTTTAATTTTTTTTTTTTTACCATTCTAATTATTGTATTTTTTTGCCACAAATAAATGATATCTATGTCTATGTCTATGTCTATGATGTTCCCTTTTGAATTAATTTGTATTTATCACGTTTTTGATGGTAAAGTAGAATTCCATAATCATGACATGGGTTAAGAATATAAGAACTCTTTTTTGCGCTTGTGTAAAACATTGTTGTAGGTAAGGTACGTTTAGTAAACATTTATATCAAAATATGTTCTCGTAAACTTTTTTTTAAATACGTTGTCCAGAGTTTAAGTCATTTGTATACTCTTAACACAAACGTAGGTACTTGATATTTTTTCTGGATATACTCTTCTGATTTCAATGACACATGGTAAGTATGTTTAAATTTATAATATAAATTACTTAATATCATTTTTATTTTTGTTTTAAGAAAAAAAAAAACATTTGGTTAAAAATAACTAGTACAAATAAATATAGGGGAAAAGCATGAAAATGCCGGCGGCACTATTCTCGGATAGCGGATCTCGACGTTTCCTACCCCCTTGAAGTTAGTTAATTTCTTCGCAGACTCCAGAGAACTAGTAAGAGAACATTGTAATATAGGTATGTTTTAGTTTTGCACCGTTTAGTTTTCTGTATACAATTTATAGTCCAAATTAATTTCAAAACAAACAAAAAAAAAATGGTCCGTTCTTTCTGTTGCCATACTCCATACAGGGTCATAAATTATTATGTACTACGTATAATTTAAGATGTATAAAAACATGTTTGCATACATAATATGTCGCAATTAACTTATTGAGTATTGGTCAAGATACACCTAAGCACCGTACCTAATAAATAAGTATAAATACAATTAACATACCTAAGTAATAAAAAAAAACGTAGGAATCTGCGTTAATTATTATCACAAAAAACAATTCATGACAGACGCTATTAAGATGACCGATTACTAATAACTGTTTGAATTGCATTTCCATTAACTAAATGGAATAGATATTCGTTAAAAAATTGTAGGCAAATTCAGTAGCATATCATTTGCACGCTCTAATAATGGCGTTTAAGAGCCTTTAAGAAAGCTAATACTAGTACCACTAGTATATTTCCACAGAAACAGAATACTGAAGAAACAGTTTTGAAGATAAAGTTCCGCTAAGTAAAGCCTCATCTTCATCAGCCAGAAGACGTCCACTGCTGAACAAAGGCCCCTTTAACCTTCACATTGAATGACAGCCTGCCTTTTGCATCCACTGGATGCCGGCGACTCTCACAATGTCGTCGGTCCATCTAGTGGGAGGCCTACCTACGCTGCGTCTTCCGGTTCGTGGTCTCCACTCAAGAACCTTTCTTCCCCATCGGTAAAATCAAATAAAGCCTATAAAATCAAATATATTTTGCTTAAAATCAAACTATTGCAAAAACGAATGGGGCATTATGTTTTGATAAAGATACTTTATTTGCACAAAACACTAGAAAATCATACACACGTTTAAAAACGCATGCACAATAAACAATATTAGGCAATTTATTATCACGTTTTGCCTAGTAGGCGTACGAATCTAGAGAGATGGCATAAAATAACATAAATTAAAAACGCAGGGGCGACTTTATGGCGAGCCGTTGGTGAGTGGTGACACCGTGTACCACGATTCCATGGGGCTAAAACCCCTGAGATCCCCAGGCTTGCCTTAACCGGCCGTCTGGGGGTGGAAACCGCAAGAGCTAAGAACCTAATCTCCAGAGTGGATAATGTTAAAGGGCATAACGCCGCGAGTAGCTCTTAGTGAAAGTGCAGCACAACTCTCGACACCCTAAGCCACTCACGCTATTGTTGCCTCTCCGGTGCCAATATACGACAGCCTTTATGGGGGGCCCATTTTGTGGGTGGCAAGTCATCACCTGCCTAAATGTATTTTGAGATGAGACAGGATAAGACTGGTGCTGTTTCTCATCCTATAGATCTGTTATCCCAATTATGTAATAATGCGGTGGATTATTATTTATTAAGTGTTCGTCTTAGAATAACTACACAAAGAAATCAAGTACATTCGCAAAATTTAAGCCATTCAAATAGTGTCATATATGACACCACAAAATATATAAAAAATGTATTATGACAATTTGCGCGGTGAAATATTACCACAACAAATCAGAAAAGCAGGATAAGAGTTATGGTGTGACATTCCACAGGTAATCCATAAATTTTCTTGCTTAAATCGTTTAAAATACCAATCGAAACGTAAGCTACAAAGCGAATTCGCTTTGTAGCGAATTTGTAGCTTACGTTTTGAGAAGGCGTTGTTTGGAAACTTACCTTCTCTGAGTAGTTATTCTAAGGTGTTCGTAACCGTGCTCGAGTATAGGCTTAGAGTAGACCGTGAACTTAGTTTGATTGACTGACTGACTATAACTTATTTTAAACAAACAATTAATCTTGAAAATATTTTAATGCTTGACACACACGTATTTTAAAAGAAAATGGCGTCGATTTTGTCATACCACTCACTAAACTAAACCAATCTGACAGGACTAAAATTATCTGCCTCTCTTTTCATTTCGATATGTCAGAAAAGGATGACAATTATTTTAGAGCTGTCAAATTTAGTTTAGTTTAGTGAATGGTACATCAGAATCGACGTCAATACCTACCTACTTCATGCCTCATGCTTCATGCCTTATTAGGTACCAAATAATCACCATCGCTTTTCAAAGGAGTGAGATGAATAAATATTTTTTGTAAAACACTGTTTTAAGCTATCTCGGTTGTTCACTAAAGTTATATGATTATTTACGGGATATTTACCGTAGTAAGGTTGTGGTTGTGATAGTTGTGAGTGATTTTTCGTAGTACAAAATGTTTAAATTGTGCGAAAGAGATAGCTAACCAGGGAACGCATGACGAGCTCAGAGAATTGCCGCGCAAGACTCCAAATTTCAAAGTTCATAGTTCTAAATAACACTGCAACTTCTACGAGTAAGCATGCCATGCATGCATGCATGCGTTTACCATTCGGTCAGAGTCATGCTCGTCAGTCAGTCCAGTCGTCACTCAGTTGTGCCTGTTATAACAATTATGTATATACCTACCATGACTCGGGTTAATAACATTATTATAATAAAAGCACCTACATATACATCATTTTATCAATTAAGTACAGAATTAACTCTTTATCTGAAGAAGCAACAATAACTGTTAAGTTACAGTCCTTATTAATATTTATATAATAATTATTTGTTATACACATAAATAACACAGTTATTTGCGCAATTTTGCATTAATTATGTTTTATGACATTCATTTCAATTAAGTAAATAGGTAATTATGTAAATGGTTACGTTAGAATAAAAAATAGATTCAGCTTCAACAGTTTCTTCGTTTATAAAATAAGCAGACAGTTCAAAGATTACGTTCTGTTCTGTATATTTTGCAAACCATGAAACACTTGGAACCTGTCAAGCCAGCTCAAAATGTCATTCATAATTAAGAACTGTTTTTACAACACATTTGCTCAACAAGTGCACTTACGAAGCCTGTATACATCGTTCGAAAGTTAAACATTACGCATCATATAACGGAGCGTGCGGTAATAAATTTTACCGCACGCTCAGATGTATAGCACCGTGGGTGTACTTTACGGTATTTTTTTAATTTCCATAAAAATTGTTTCATTTGTAGCCTTTTTTTCTCGCAAATGTGTTGTAAAACGTTGTATGGCACACGTGCGGATTGGTTATTACAAACTCGTGACTATGGTAAGCCCTCGACTTCGTCTCGGGCTTACATTCGTCTACTCGTTTGTAATAACCAACTTACCGCACTTGTATCATAAATAATTTTTACGTCCAACGTGGTCCTGCCAAGACGACAGCGATCGAACTGAATTAAGTTGGAGTATTGATTCAACTTAGGACTGGCCACAGTCATGCAAAGTAGGTGAATTCGCAGCATCTAACCTGATAAAGATCTATGTGTAAATGACAGATGTATTTTTAATTAGTTATGAAGGTAACTATTTACGTTGTAAAAATTGGTTTATCATTCTTGGAGATGCTCAATGATCCCAAATTTATGTATAATTATCTATTGGATCTTTGAGCCAAGTAGCTTTAGCTTTGAGCACATACCTAATATCTTTAGGGAAATGTAGGGTGTAAGGGAAACGCTCCCGTAAACTGATACGCTACCATTTGCTTTACGTTACTAGCTGCTGATACAATACCACAAACAAAAATGCATTTTTTTTTATGTTTGCAATGTAATGCAAATAAAATACCAGCTGACACTAGAGGTCAACGAACGATCTACCTCGCTGCGCTGATATGGATCCATTGATGAGACTGTTTAGCCAAGCAATCAAGTCTTCATAATGATCTGAAATAATATCTCAAAACTGACCATTGCTTCCATTTGTTTCAGATGTTAGGTTTTGGTTCCTCAAACGCCTTCGGGATACTGTTCCACGACTTTTTCGTAGAGCAAGAAAGCGGTAGTGGATTGCCGATGGTTATAGGTGTATACAATGGCGCTCTTTCAATAGCAGGTGAGTAATCTTAAACGTTACTAGCTGTTTACGCTGCGGTTGCTATAGGCCAAAGGACGGTTTAAAAAAAAAAACTTACAAATAAACCGAGCAAGTGCGGGTCAGGCTCGTGCAATGAGGGTTCCATACCACCATAAAATACAATAATCAGAATTTAAAAAGCCGTTTTTTTTAAAATATGGTGGCATTTCGATTCGGTGGAAACAATGAGGGCATCCAAGTAACGAAATTACCAGTTACAACTTAGAAATGAACAGAAAATTGTCATCGACTCACATTTGGTTATTATTTATTGTAAAATTTTAGGCTGTGTCCTATAATCATGCCAAGTTTGACGCTTGTACGTAGGTATTACCGTTTTTACATTACAGTAATTACAAAAATACGTTTTTTTAATGGGGACCCCCTTTCGTTTTGACTTTTTGACTTTTTTATTATTTCTTAGTTAATCCGCCGTAACATTACATATACTGTGAAAATTTCAACTATCTATTACGGTTCGAAAGATAAAACGAATAAATGTAGGACGGACAGACGGACGGATTGACAGACTGACAGTGTAGGCTCAGTAATAGGGTCCCGTTATTACCCTTTGGGTACGGAACCCTAAAACGCTGACCATAAATAGAGCCGATGACCGTAAACAAAATCAAAATGTGTTCAAAATTAAGGAAGATAATAAGGCAAGACGATAAAATGCATGTCTTGCGAGACAGAAAGCGCACTATACTTACTAATGACGTCACTTGTAAGTACGACCACAGAATACACATTAGTAGGTACGATATACAAACTCCACACTGACACTCACTTTGCCGGAAAGGGCCAAAGCGTCTATTCATAATCTTATAGATCATAATCATTTTCATATCACCATAGCAACGTAATAGCTTCATATAATTTAGTAGAATTTGGTGTGGAAATAGTTGATTTCCTGGACTAGGACGATACATGGGCTACTTTGATCCCAGAAAATTATCAGTTCTCACATTGAGATACATTGTATCTCGATGGTTTCTGAAGAATAGTGTGTTTCATTCGTTTCAGATATCAATGTTATAATGGAATTGTTAGCCGGATTCAAATTTGCGATGATAATTTTGAATTGCAATTTTTAAATAAAATATTTAGGGAAAACAAAAGTTTTAAATTAAAAAAAAAAAAAAAAAAAACTGCCTCTCTCCCGGAAAGCTTGTTTCAGTATAGCATTTGTATGGTGCGCGCACGGCTTTACGTCATAACGTGCTATAGTGTGCTCTCTGTCTAGCATGTTAAAATACTCATTTATTTATGAACAAATTTTAATTTTGTTTTCGTTGAAAGGTCAGCTTTTTTATGACGTATAAAAAAGTAGAGCACATGCCTATTATATTGTTGTCATTGCGGAATTCTATTTCCTACTCATTCAAATACCTACAAAGTATGCCTTATACCTTTATTAAAGGTATCATAATATGCCCCACCTACAATATCAAGTTTTTTTTCAAGCATTGAATTTCTTCCCCGATTAATTCGTTTTGCTACAATGTTAGCTTACAATGAATATTTATTATAAAATATAATCAGACCTAGCCCTTTTACAAGGTTGTTTTGATTACCGCTCTAATGCGAAGAATTAATTCTAACTTGGTGTTAAGACATTAATTAATGCCTAAAATCATGCATGTTCCTATAATTTAGCAACAAATGAGTTCATAGAACTATGTTGAAGAGATAATCTTTTTCGCAAATCAATCAAGAAAACTTATAAAATAAATACAGGGTTACGCATATAGGTGGTATCTCAATCTGGGCCCCATAAACAAGCTCAAAGTCACACAACGAGCTTTGGAGAGGGCTATGCTCGGGGTTTAACTACGAGATCGAATCAGAAATGAGGAGAACCGTAGACGAACCAAAATCACCGACATAGCCCACCGGATTAGCAAGTTGAAGTGGCAGTAGGCAGGGCACATATCACGCAGAACAGATGGCCGATGGGGCCGAAAGGTTTTGGAGTGGAGATCACGGACCGGTAAGCGCAGCGTAGGACGTCCACCCACAAGATGGACAGACGATCTAAAAGAGACCGCAGGGAAACGCTGGATGCAAGCCGCTTTCAACCGGCCCTTTTGGAGATCAATGGGGGAGGCCTATGTCCAGCAGTGGACGTCCTATGGCTGAAATGATGATGAATTTACTCGTCATTATGAACAACTTTTACCAAGAGCCATCCCTGAAATCGCGAAAAAAAACAGCTGTTCCATACATTTTGTTGAGTGTCAATGTCCATTTACTATGGAACAGCTGATTTTTTCGCGATTTTGGGTTAGTCACACTGTAAAAGTTGTTCATAATGATTTGTACAATGACCTCCTTTCGGCTTAGTACAGTCTATATGCGTAACCCTGTAGAACTGAAACACAGTCTCTCAAAAAACGCCCACCTACTTTGCACTAATCACACGCGGTCACTTCTATCTCTTTTGGTAGGTAAGTACCTACTTCGTACATTGTTTTAATTGTATTTTTCATTTGTTTCTATCAATGGACACACGATACGGTACGGTTGAATAGCGATCGGCACCTAACTCAATTTCGTCCACTGACGCACGATAGCATCATGTTACACGTACTCCTAATATCGATCAAGGAGTCTCAAGTTACGTTACTGTCCCTAATTAATAAACTGTGGCACAAATCGCTTGATCAAAACCGCTGATTGGGTAAAGAGGCCGATGCTCCAGCGGTTTCTTAAGACCTAACATTGTTGATTAGAAAATTATCTATAGTTACTTAGTATTAATTACTTAGCATTAACTCTTTGCTCTACTATAGAAAGTTAGCAAGTGACAACCGCCTTTCGTATATTTTTTCGTTCCATACAAAAAAAAAAAAAAAAAAAAAAAACAATTGGCTTGGCAATAACTTTACGCGGTCTCAAATGACCTAAAAATACACAGCTGGATTTTTTATATAAAAAAAACTTTTTTGTCGACTGTATGTCAAAAGTAATCAGAAGCTGCCCGGGAGACGTTGTTAGATAATTATGAATAACCCTAAATCAGTAAATTTTTTAAATATTTTAAGTGTAGTTCCACAATTTTGTTTATTTTTGAATGTCTAACATAAGCTATGACAAAATGGGTTACACTAACGTTATATTGTTCTCACACAAGTTTTCATAGTGTTTAAAACATTTTGAATCATCATCATTTCAGCCTTTCATTTTCCCACTGCTGGGACTCAAGTCTTCTTTCAGAGGATGGGCCCTAATCCACCATGCTGGCCCATTTCATTTTGGTGAATTTCTTGTCTTTGAACTATTGAGGTCCTTGGACATACCGGTTTCCTCACGATGATTTCCTTCACCATTTTTGAGCGATGGCATCGAAACTTCATATAATTTAAAGTTATATGATTATTTAAGGGATATTTACCGTGGTAAGATTGTACCGTGATGATCGTAGCAAAATACAAAGAAAGAGGGTAGATCGTTTTGTCTGCACCTAACTTTTTAACTGTTTGACCAACCACCCGTATTCTTCAGTCTTCCCGTGAACACGGTGCATGCAACTGCGCCGAAATATCGGGAGCTCATTCCACAACCTTACCACGGTAAATATCCCGTAAATAATCATAATATATAACTCTAGTGAACAACCGTGATAGTTTGAAACTGTTGCACATAATTTATTTAGGTACTAAATAAGTCAGTGGTGCAGGGCCGAGGTTCGAACCGGGTGCCGTTAGAATATAAAGTACACATGCTACCGCTCAGCCACCATCGCTCCCTGACATTTAATTAAACCTTAAAAAGAAAAAGAAAAAAAACATTGTAGACATAATATATTTCCTAGCAATTTTAACCTAAACACAATTTTAACCTTACAATTTTAATTGGTGGTATTTTTCCAGTATAAAAAAAATATTAAAACTGTCAGTTTTGAGCCAAGTATTAAAAAAATAAATTGAGACAATTACAATTTAAAAACAATTTCTTTAGTAGAATCGGGGCTCAGACGTGATGACAAATTTTAAAAAAAAATTATATTAACGTTACAGCATTATATTCTATTACAATTATTACTACTATATTTAAAAATATGTAGAACACATTTTGTTTCAATATTTTTTATAATGATTAGAATAAACGGGATAAACTGTTTATCCCATTTATTGTGGCCATAACAAAAATATTATAACAAAAATTAGTTTTAAATATTTTGAAATATTAGCTTGCAAAATGACCTAAGCACATTTTTCAAAAGCCGATAGAAATTTTATTAAAAAAAGAATATCAAATGTGTGAGTGAGATAGCCAGCTTCACACCAACGGAACCTAGTTCTACAGAATTTCATTCAAATTTGAAACAAACAATGTTCACGATAAGCAACAGGCTCCGGCTTGATGTTTACGAATCAAATCACTATCAGAGAGCAATATCTAGTTCTTTCAAAGGTGAGAGTATTTCTAGCATACTTAATTATAACCGCAAACTAAGACTGTAAGATGAGAAAGTAAAAGTTGTGATATTGCCAAGTCTTTACATAATGTAACTTTATCCTTTATCGATCTTAAGAGCATGCCACTGTAATAATTATTAAAGTATTCTTGTGACATTAAGAGAGTTCTAGTGAAGAGTAATAAATATTTATGATTAATCTTCCATTACGTTATCTGCTTTTCTCACTTTGTTTACCTCATACTGTAAGGTGTTTTATACGGCAAATCACAAAAGAGAACTGTCCACAGTTAGGAGACGAAACGAATAAATACAAACTATATTTCACTCACACAATCACAAACACACACACACACACACACACAACGCATTCATTTCACTCACACAATCACAACCACACACACATACAAACTACGTATTCTCGTGGTTGGCCTACGCAGCCAGAATTCCTGGTTAAAAGAACAATAAAAACAAATAAAAAATAAAGCAAGTAAGGTTGTTCTTGTTATGGGGATTTTAACGCCAATGTGCGAGTACGGACTAGCAGCGAATCGGTGTAGGACCACACGGTTTTGGTAAGAGGAATGACACCATGCTCGTCAACTTCCTCGAGAAAGAGCGTTTTTTTCGTGAAGAACTCTTCAATAAAAACACAACCTCAAAGGAAGTGGACGTGGTAAAGGCCCGGTGGATCGACAAAGAACGAGATAGACTTCATCATTACGTTCTCTCTGCAAATAAAGAGTTCAGCATGAAGTCGCAAGAAGTTTTGCCTAGACCACACTTCAATACTAAGAAGGCATCTGATCTGTAACGAACTTCAGTAGTTAGCTTTTCATGTAGAACAGGATCAATATACAATTAAGTTGAAGACAAGGTACCTAAAAGGTGTAACTAAACTATTAATTTTTTGTTCACAGGTTTCCTGTCTGGTATAGCGTTAAAGAAATACTCATTTAGACAAGTGGGCCTGGTCGGAGCTGGTCTATTTGTACTAGGAGATGTGTTGACTATATTCGTCCAAAAAACTTACCAGCTGATCTTTACCTTCGGGGTTGTTAGAGGTAAGTATATAAGAAAGAAAGAAAGAAAGAAAATAAATTTTATTCGACACCTTTACAAAAACTTATATCTACAGGATACAATCAGCCAAAGATATTTGCGGCGCACTTATAAAGAGGATTAAAAACTCATTACTGCCCGCTAAAAGTTTCTTATAGAAAACACCACCTTTGGGTGCACTTAAAGGCGAACTAAGTCGTCCCTTTCGAATGGATGGGATGAAAAAATAATAAGTAAATCGGTCTAAATGTTTGATAATATCATTAGGTGTAACTAGATTTCAGAAGATTAGGTATTATACAGTGTTCCAATCACTACCGAATAATAAGGTCCGAGAAAGCCTTTTCTACTCTTTTAAGGCATAGAGGAGACAGTGCGTGGGAAGCTATATTATAGGATAGGTCATTACTGACATTATATCTGTGCTTGCGGTTGGAACGTATGACAATTTGTTTCGATCTTATGGATCCCGTAACTATCAGCATGATTCGTCTAACTCTTAGAAAATGACAATAATCAATTTGGTTTCAAAATCAAATTCGTTTATTTGACACCAAACAAAATGCATTCACATTCTAATTTACAAACAGTGGTTTTCAAATTTAAAATGTACATCATTCGGAACAAAATCGTTGATTAAATTTTAGATTGCGTAAAATCGACCCCAATGCTAAATCATCATCATCAGCCAGATTACGTTCACTGCTGAACGCTTCCCTCTTAAGATTCCACACTGAACGACATTCTGCCATCTGTATCCACTGGATGCCCGCGACTCTCGCGATGTCGTCAGTCCATCTAGTGGGGGGCCCTGCCTACGTTGCGTCTTCCGGCTTGTAGTCTCCACTCAAGAACCTTCTTCCCCATTGGTTATCGGTTATTGAGCTATGTGGCCTGCTCATTACCACTTCAATTTGCAAATTTTAATTGCTATCTCGGTGACTCTGGTTCTTCGGCGAATATCCTCATTCCGAACTAGGTATATAGTGCAAAAAAACTCCGAACATAGCTCTCTCCATTGCTCGTTGTGTGACTTGGCAGTTAAAGACCACATACACTGGTCAATGTCCTTAACAAAGATGATAATGACAAATATAGGGATTCAAAGAAATGTATAAACGTTAGATTCAATTTTTAGTCACTAGGAGTGTCTACATTTCTAGTATTTGTACTGAGTCGAGTGACCAGTCGATCTAGTTATGGAATACTAGGTACTAAATCAACAATTCGTTTTTAATTATCTCCCTTGGACACGAAAAGGAAAAACTACAGTAGTGGACATTAGCTAGAAATGATAAGAACAATAATTATTGCTAATTTGTTTAAATGCAGAGCCCTTGAACTACATACTTTTTAGTATTAGCCTTAGTAAATAAAAAGCCTCAACTAATTAATGTAGCTGTGGATTCTTGTGAAATTGTTAGATGCAACGACATCCAGTTCTCATTTTTGCCAAAAAACTTACCATAAGTACCTACATAAACCCGTAAAAATAATGCCACTATAATGTTAGTTACACTAGCTGTGATTAAGATTGCTGATGAACGTTAAATTCTAGGTCTTGGTTATTTGTCCTATCAATGTCTATGTTTAAGAGGCCTTTAGGTGACCTAAAATATCTGATAGGTTATCAGGGCCGGCAACTTAGCCTAAAGGTAAATGAACTTGGGTAGTTTCAACAAATCAGGCAGCGATTTTCCATAAATAATATCGTCAAGGATTTTGATCTAATCTGATGCAATACAATTTCTATGTCCGTTTTCATGATGCAAACTACTCAGTTTTTCGGATCGGATTCGGATTCGGAAATCGGTTCAGGAATTTTGTTGTAAAAAAATTAACCAACAGAGATACAAAGTTACTTTCACCTGTGTAATACTACTGTGATTTTTGTATTGCAGGAGCTGGTTTCGGTGTCATGATACCAGTGAGCTTCACAACCTTTAACTGTTACTTCACCAAGAAGAGAACAGCCATGATGAGTGCCAACCAAACCCTCAGCAGCATGGCATCTATTACCTTCCCCATGCTGGTGACCTTTCTACTCAACGAGTACGGTTTCCGCTGGACCCTGGCTCTGATAATGGCAGTGGATCTGCACCTGGTCTTTGCAATGCTTGTCATGCATCCTGTGGAATGGCACTTGATCAAATCCACTGAGACCACCGATGAAGGTTAGCCGCGTGCTACGATGTTTCTTTTGTTTGGGAAATCCAGAATGGGGTTCCAGTAGATTTTTTTACAAATGGCGCTAGCATAATTTCTAATACTTTGTTTATACGTTTTTTTTTTACTTGGGTTCGGACCTGTTGTTTGTTGGGGAAATTTTGGCATCAACAATGAGGGAGGAGATGGTGAGATTATACTTTCGTAAAAAGTTAAAAAAAATTGTCTTTATAAAAAAAAAGGTTCCTTTATTTCTAGGTGTTCAGTTTATATTGGTATCATTCCTTTTTTGATATTCTATGTAAGTCTAATCTTGGTTTTCTTTCTCTAACTTTGTAGCCCAAATTTGTCTACATTTTATATACTTATTGTTAACTAGCTGTTGCCCGCGACATAAAATGCCTGTACTTCAATCTAGTTATAGCTAAGAATATACGTGAAAACCGCACAGTGGTTTAGGAGATGTGCGTGCACAAACAAACAGACAAAAATTCTAAAAACTGTCTTAACGTGCTCAGCTGCTTATTTTATGACGTCCTGTGTGATTTTTTGTTGATATCTCACAATTACAGATTTTTTTTTATCACTACCATTTTATTATATGTATAGATAATTTAATTACGTCAGACAAACAAGGAAGATATGCCCTAGAAATATAGTTCGTGTTTAAATGTCTCCGTGTTTCACCAACTTTTTTCACTATGGCGCTTAACCACTCAACGCAAAAACTGCAAAAACGGAATAATGAATAATTTTCACGGACAGTAAGAAACTTGCTGGGTCACCAATGATCTAACTAATAGTCCACGATGCAACAAAATGGGGGCAAGGTAGTCTGCTGGGTGAGTTCGACGAAAGGCATAACACTTATTATTAGGCCTAATATTGTGTTCGCACCCGCCACGCCACCACCATATCCATATCTCCCTTTTTTGTCTGATCTGTGATAATTAACAATGCACTGATCTATATATATATATATATATATATATATTAAAATTAATCCTTATTAACCTTGGTCACGCCATAACTTTAAAAAAATATTATAGGCTTGCGTTGGCCATTATCAATTTGAGAATGACTTAACCGATATCATCAATTTTTTTTTAGTTTTTTTAATACTTTATAGAAGTTTCTTATGGAAAGAAAAGTTAAGGAAATTACGCAGAAAATTGGAAAATGTCAGAAAACTTAACAACGATTTTAACTTCGCGCGTTTGACAGTTCAAAGACAGGACAACGTCTGTCGTTTCAGCTCACAGAAGAGAAATTTTTTTGGTCAGCTAGTCTATACTATACTATATATATATAATTATATATATATTATATACGTAATACTTACTTATTATACTTACTATATATATAATATAATATTATAAAGAGGAAAGATTTGATTGTTGTGCTACACTATCCCCGGGTGACATAGGCTATAATCTATACCCGTGCGAAGCTGGGGCGGACCGCTAGTTTATTATAATTTCATGTCAACTTTGCTAAACTGTTTGTTTTATGATATCTTGTTCTATTTTATGTGCTTATCATTTTACACCAACGTCCCCACCACCGTTTTTGTATAGTCATATGTGAGATGTTTACGTGATTTTTACGTATGTGTTTATGTCTGTGTAAATAACATACATTTACAGAATTAATGCCACCATGTGATGTAAAAAAGCTAACATATGAAAACTATGATGAATCAGTAGTGAAAATGTTGCCAGGTGAAGAAATTGATATCGAAATTAAAGACAAAACTCAAAAGCGGACTGAATCCATTCAGAAAAGTATTATGTGAGTATTTATTTATAATTTGTTCTATTTGAATAGTGGATTTATCTTACTAATATTATAAATGCGAAAGTGTGTCTATACTAATATTATAAAGAGGAAAGATGTATTTGTTTGTTTGTTTGCATTGAATAGGCTCCGAAATTACTGAACAGATTTGAAAAATTCTTTCACTGTTGGGAAGCCACGCTATCCCCGGTTGACATAGTCTATATATCTATACCCGCGCGAAGCCGGGGCGGCCTACCAGTCATAAATAAAGTAAAAGTAATAAATCATTTTTTGAACAAGCATTTATAATGCCTATACAACATTTCGTGTTTTTTCTGTTTACCATTGGGGTGTTCCTTAGTCCAGGACCCAACCCTGAGTGCAGCAACCATGTCATGGTAAAACTTAAAACCGGCTATCATAATAAAAAGCGTACACAAAATTTCGTGTCTGTGCTGTTGACTGTTGAAGAGTTCCTTTATCTGAAACTAATCCTGAATGTCAGTTCAGGTCAGCTTACCATAAAAATGCATTATCATCGAAACTGAACCAACATGTAAAAATTCAACTGCGTAGGATAAGAGAAAGTAGTTCTAATTCAGAAAGTTTTGAGTTAAACAAAAAAGTAACAACAACATTGCAAGGTAAATAATAGCTTGTAAAAAAGATAGTTCTATACTCCATATTTACTTCAACAAAATCAGAAAATATAAAACCAATTTTCAGCTTCTGATCATATTTTAAAATGGGTAAGCATTTAATCACTCAGGAAATTTTTCATAACAAATATCTATTTTTGTTTTAGGAAAACCATTTATGAAAATGTGGAGATGGACCTGCTAAAAGATCCAAGATTTGTCAGCACGTTAGTCGGCCTTGGGTTTGCTTTTGTCTCGGATGTAACATACCTAGCCATGGAACCCATGCTTCTGTTCTCATATGGATTCAGCCAAGTATGATTCTGAAAACTGTGTTTTTAATTACTCATTTCTTTTTTACTCATGTTATTTCTTATCATATTATCTTGACAGAACCTCAGAATGATTGGTGAAAATACTAATTGACAATAGTTGCCTACGTACGGAGAATCTGTCGTTGATGAGTTAAGCTGGGTCTCCTGCGACAAAAATCTTACAAAACATGTTTAGCTAACATCGGATTATTAACATAACATCTATCTCATTCACGCGCGTTGTGCAGTAAGTAAATAGAACGGGATGGCACGTGATCGCGATCACAATCTGAATCACAAGCGGATATTCATAATAAGCCAATGCTCGCTAAACATGTTTTGTTAGTTTGTTTTAAGTTTAGTTTTGTTTGTTAGATTTTAGGCCCGGCTTTATGTTTTATTTTTGTTACATGAATTCTAAATAGATTTATCCAGTAGTACTGTTGTACCGGTATAGATGGTGCTAGCAAATCTATAAATAATCTTTTTCAAGTTTTTTTTTTTATTGAAAAATCTCCATAAAAAAATGAGAAATCTAAATTTAAAAACAAGCTTAAAATGAGAAGTGTGTACCTATAGCACAACTAGTTGTATAAAGTAGTTGTTCCACGGGGAACAACTACTTTCAACACTCAAAATTCCAGTGTCAAAAGTCTTAGTACCAAAATTTCCATTCCATTTCTATAGCACAGCTAGTACCGTTACTATGCTAACGCACGCCTCCTTGACTAGTGTCTCATTTAGGTTATGATGAGGTTAAGATGTAGGTAAAAACCAATTTAAAAAAAACATGTCGAATTAAAGTGTAAAATCGTTCTGTATTTCAGATGGAAGTGGCAACTTGTGTTATGGTGGGTGCCGTATCGGACCTGTTGGCTAGATTTTCGTTGGCCGTTTTTACTTACTTTTACGTCGTGGACAGCCGACTGATCTTCTTCATCGGAACCTGTGTTACCATAGTGTTAAGAATAGGTAAGCTATCTAATCAGCCTTTTCCAACTTTTTTTCTTAATACAATTTTAAAGTCGTTTGTATAATAGCTTCGCAATGAGATAGTGACTTGAAGCTTAATATATTTCAGGGGCCGTACCGTCACTTGTTTTAAGCGATTTAGTTTAGGTGAAAAGATGCGCAACCGCAAACCGTATCTCGGCGCGCTAAGATCCACGTTCACGTGATTTTTCGCAATCATACAGGTTCATAATGATGACGATGACGAAAGCATCAGGGTATTTTTTTACAGTAAATTTCTTAGATGCCACATCATAATAATTGAGATTATCTTTTCTTGTACTATCTATATATACCTATATTCTATTGATGTTTCATGGCAAACCCAAAATAATTAAAACCATGCGGAATCATAAACACAACAGGATTCTCCAAATATTTTAGTTCAGTAGTCTAATTATTATGTCTACCGGCAAAACTTGTTGGCCGCCAAAAAAGCTTGTACAAAGATATATGTATTCTGTGGTAGAGCAAAAGAGGAAAAATATTTGTCTAGATTTAATATTTTGCATTGTTTACGAATACGTTTAGTGATCACTTTATTACAAGCTATTATTTAACTTGCCCTGTTAGTTAGTTAGTATGTATTTATGCATGCAATGTATGCATGCTATGTATGTGTGGGACTAAATTAAATCTTGCTATTGAAGTTTAGTAAGCAGTTAGCAGTTAAGAAGTGAAGAGAAGTGTAGTTAGCAGGCATAGCCAAGTTAAAAATCTATGATCGCTAACGCTATAGAAAACTAAGGCAATAATGTATGGGAATGACATTTTTAAAACGCTAAGTCACGTTGTCAGACAAGCGAACAAAGTATTCGCAGACAAATTTACAAGTTATCATTTCGTAAAAACGAATAGAATAGAACGTTGTCGATTCTACAATGTTGATCGCGATACCCTCTACCGATTAAGCTGATTGGCATACAACTTTTGTTTCGGTGACAATACAATACGCAATAGCCAATATTGTAACAATTTTTTTTCGCCGCTGTCACAAGATTTCGCATGGTATATATTTTTTGTTAATATAGGTAGTTCATGAACGAGTCAATTATATCATTTTGATCCCAATAAAAAAAATCTTACCTTGTACCTAGTAAAAAAAAAACCATATAGTTGACATGCCAATGCAAATCCAATAATAACTTTTGGCAAAATAAAATGTCTTAAACGGTTAAGAATTAAAAAAATATCGCCAGGAAACTCATCAGTATCTTTTTATCTGGCGCGATGTTAGAATAATTTATTGTAACGTCTGTTTCTCTCCAACATGGTCTTCAATGTATCTATCTTTTGCCTTTCCTTAGCTAAGCGTCGGCCCAAATTTTCACGTTCATAAATGCTTTTGATGTCCGTCGCTGCAGGAATTTACTATTTTGGTATTACCTAATTGTGAAAGAAATACCAAAGCAAAGGTCAAAGAAGATTTTAAAATATTGGTGCAATGTATTCATTGGTGTTAATTTTAATATTTAAAAGATTTCATCGCATTGTATTCTATTGCTTTGTTGTTTCTTTTGTATTGTATTGCATTGTATTGTTGTCTATTATTTCGTCTTATTATCACTGAGTGCTATGTCGCCTGTGTCGTCTGCCGTACAGATAGACAAAATTATAAAGATAAAACATATGCGCGAGCATGTCCGCTTTACAATCTGACGGTACCTGGTTTGATCCTCGGCCCTGAACAAATGAGTTATTTAGTACTTAAATAAATTATGTGCAATTTTGCTGCCATCGCTTAAAAACGGTACGGTACACATTGTCAGGAAACCGGTATGTCTAAGAACCTGTAAATTCTAAGACATGACATTCACCTATACATGTACTGGGCCAGTATGGTGGATTAGGGCTCATCGTCTCTCTCTCTCTCTCTATCTCTGAGAGAAAGCCATTGTCCATTGTCATAGCCTATGATACTGCCAGTAACCTCAACCGGTTTGTTATTCCAGCTCTAGTAACGTCCAGTGAGATCTGGTTCGTGTTCTCTGTGACGGCCATCTCCGGGCTGGTGCGGTGTTCCGTCCAGGTGCTGTTCCCGTTGGTGCTGGTCACGGCTGCTCCGGACAGGTTTCCCGCGGCACTGGCTCTGCACATCCTCTTCTCGGGCATCTTGATGCTTATAGCTGATCCTTTGATAGGTAAGACTATTTAATAACATCTTTTTTTGGTGATGCAGGTCTTCCAAAGATCGTCAGATGTATTAGGGTGCAACTGGGTTACGTAATTTCACTCATTAAAACCACTTTTGTAACCTGCTACTGTGTCGTTGCATTACTTTGCCTAGAACTAATTTTAGGAGAATTTTACGATCTTATTTCTCTTCCAACATTCTTCACAATGGCTTTTACATGATAATGTAAAAAATTGTCATCTCTTAGCGTATACAAAAATTGCGCAATGTGGAATGAGTTACCTTCCGCGGTGTTTCCGAGAAGCTACAACATGGGGATGTTCAAAAGGGGAGTTAATAAATTCTTAAAGGGTCGGCAACGTAGTTGTGATGCCCCTGGTGTTACAAGTATTCATAGGCGACGGTGACTGCTTACCATCAGGTAGCCCGTCTGCTCGTTTGCCACTTAAGGCATTAAAAACACCGTGATCACTTACAATAATTAGCCATCCTATCTAGAAGAAAAAAATATAAAATTTGAATTTTTGATCACTTACAATAATTAGCGATCCTAGCTAGAAGAAAAAAATATAAAATTTGAATTTTCTGTCACGAGTTAAACGTACCTTCTTAAAACATGGTAGTTAAATAACCATTTAATTCCAGCTGTATCGCTAGTCCTGTCAATTGCTGATAAATTGTTTGGTTAATGAGGTATTTGTATTAGGTTTTACTCGTAGTACAGTCTTATAAGATTATAATATACTTAGGCTGGCAAAACAAAGTCTGGTTCTTGACTTGTTTATTTAGATTTTAGCAGATAGGCCCGTTTGATATTTAAATTTGTTCAGTCAGATGTAAAAAATGCATATATTAATGGGAATAACCTTCATGAGGCAAAAACCTGACTAAAATATTCGTTATAATATCGAAAATAGATATCTGAATAATTATCCTCGTTAAAAATTACCTAGTTGAGGCAACTGGCCACAGAATTAAAGAATAACTTGTGTTACAAGTTTTTTAAATTTCAGGAATGAGATTGGAGTATATTCACCTTAGTCAGGAATTATTATTATTTCAACGGATCAGTGAATATAATGAAATCTGCAATTTGTTAAAATTTGTCACGACACGTGTTCGAATTCATGTGATCCAACTGATGCAATTGTTAGATGTAAATTTTTTTGTTTTTTGCTGAGGCAGAGATTGAATTTTTAGGTCCACGAACAAATTGGAAACGTTATATACCTAGAAGGTTGAGTTTCAAAACGGGCTAGGCTGGTTCAAATCTGAACTAGCTGCGCCCTGCGGATTCACCCGCGTTATATACCTCGTTGGAGCAACCTCCTTGGTAGCGACACCAATCTCTTTTGACTTTTTTTCAGTATGATGTAATATTTGTCATAGTGACTTCAATTCCTGCCTTTAAATACAAAATGTATGGGGAAATGATATTTTCCATAATATTTTTTCTGTGAATTTTCTGATATGTTTATACTTTAACTGCTATTCGGTGTGGAGGGGAATCCAACTAATCAAAGATCATGAAATTCGGTCCAGCCGTTCTTGAGATGTAAATGGTGTAACTAACCCGACTTTGTTTTATACCTATTGTATCTATGAATGATTATGACGATGTTTATCAAATTTAATTTATTTCGTAGTACAAGTTGTAACGTAATAGTTCCTTTATTCATGTTTGGTATTTTAATGGTACTTAACAATTTTCAATCTTTTATGGTTCCGTACCCAAGGGGTGAAAACGGGAACCTCATACTAAGCTGACGCTGTCTGTCTGTCAATCTGTCTGTACGTCCGTCTGTCTGTCTATCTGTCCTACTTTTTAACGCCTGTATCTTTCGTCCTGTAATAGATAGTCAGATGAAATGTTCATATATATAGAACATAAAACAAACGTATTTGTTCTAGTGTAAAAATGAAAATACGTACAAGCGTAAAATTTAGTGTAATTATAGTACACATTCAATTAAAACAACAAAAAAATCACATAATCAGTACTAGTAGCATAGAAAGGAGTGCTAGTTTAGCATAAGCGAATTAAACATGTTACATTCTTTACTCACAATTATGCCAAAATTGTTTTTACAACACATTTGCTCAAAAAGTGCACTTACGATAACTGAATACATCTTTCGAAAGTTAAACATTACGGATCATACAACGGAGCGTGCTGTAATGAATTTGTCCGCACGCTCCGTTGTATAGCACCGTGCGTGTACTTTACGGTTTTTTTTTGTTTTTTTGTCGCAAATGTGTTGTAAAACGTTGTATGGCACACGTGCGGATTGGTTATTACAAACTCGTGACTATGGTAAGCCCTCGACTTCGTCTCGGGCTTACATTCGTCTACTCGTTTGTAATAACCAACTTACCGCACTTGTATCATAAATAACTATTACCAGAACGAAACAGATATATTTTCACAGGACGGCAAATTGCAGGGTTTTACAAATGTACACTGTTTTAATGTACTACTACTACTACTCGTAAAATGCTCCAAAGGCTACATAATATTTGACAGATGCCGTGCTACGCTTTGTAAATCAAGCAACGGATTCTATGCTCTTTTTTATTCTGTGAAAATAATATTGGCTAAGAGTCAGTCGGTGACAAATTTCTGTTCACCTAAGTTAAGCAACGTTGGGCGCGCTCGCTACTTGGATGGGTGACCGCCTGGGCGTGATGTTGTCTTTTTGCAGTACTTTTTTGTACTTTAGTAATTTTAACAATTTTTGCAGTGGTAGGTACAGAAATGTGCACGAGCCCGACTCGCCGTTTTATTAGCGAATGGAATGTATATTCAAGGTTGATATCAGAACTTATTTGTGTGAGCTCGTCTGCCGTCATTTCATCATCATCATCATCATCATCAGCCAAAAGACGGCCACTGCTGAACATAGGCCTCCCCCTTTAACCTGCACACTGAACGACAGCCAGCCTTTTGCATCCACTGGATGCCCGCGACTCTCACAATGTCGTCGGTCCATCTAGTGGGAGGACTACCCACGCTGCGTCCTGCCGTCATTTGATTATTATTTATTTGACTTTTTTATTCCAGGTGTCATCTACGAAGGTACTGGGAGTTATATCTACTGCTTCTTGGCAATGAGTTTCTGCTGTCTAGTTTGTGTAGTGTTGTGGACTATAGAATACATTGTCTATAGAAAGAATAGAACACCTTGAAGTAACGAAAAAACGTTAGAGGTAACAACCTACGACTGATAGTGTTTTTAATGTCGTTGCCATAATGTGTTAATAAGGACCAGGGGCCTTACGGACAACAGCCATTGCGGCACCAAACTAACGTTAGATCCATCAAAAAAACCCGAACCTTAACGCGCCCAGATACGGGTTGCGGTCGCGTGATTTTCCAACTGAGTGGATCTAACGTTAGTTTGGTGCCGCAATGGCTGTAGTTCGTAAAGCCCCAGGCCTTCCTGAAATGCATATATTTTATGCATTTTAAATTAATTAAGAATATTAAACAAAACTATTGTAAGTTATCGGCAAATTAGTCTATGAGAATGTAGTAATCGAATTTTTCTTTGTATCAAAATATTTGAGATTAGTGTGTCGATTATGCAAATGTAAACAAATTTATTTTGAACTTTGTTATTGTTTCTTTAGGTTCATTATGAAAAAAAATATACATGCTGCTTGATTACATCATAAGTACTACAAAGTGAATAGTCATAAAAATTGTTACCAGCTGCTAAGTGTTTCGCCTAGTTGTCAAAATAATTTCTTGTATTTTATTTAGCTAGTGCTGGGCAGCTGAGTTTCAAGAATATAATATGGGTTTTGTCTCAGTATCGTCGAATAGCATGACAATCTTAAAGCATATCTAAAATGGTACATGTTACTACATCGAAAAGAAAATACGTGATAATGTTAATGTACATGAAATACCTACAATATTTTTATGTTATAAGCAAAACTAGACTACATAAAATTATTTCATCATCATCATCATCACTCCAGCCATAGGACGGCTACTGCTGGACATAGGCCTCCCCCATCGATCTCCAAAAGGGCCGGTTGGAAGCGGCCTGCATCCAGCGTTTCCTGGCGGTCTCTTTTAGGTCGTCTGTCCATCTTGTGGGTGGACGTACTACGCTCCGCTTACAATATTTAAAAAAATACTACTAGCTGGTTTCGCTCACGTAGTATTGACATCTACTTCTTAGTTTCAGTCTCGAATCCGTCCTGTAATCCACTCTACTCCTAAAGCCCTTTCCGCTCTATTTCTGCATTCGCCCCAAAACCAACTCTACTCTTGTTTTCTATTAAGCTGGGGAAAGTGGTTTTTTTTTCCAAAATGCTAAAATGCAATGAAGTACTAATACGTTCCTGGGGTCTTACGGCTAACTCGTAGCGCAGGCTTGAATTAGCGCGGAAACCGCGCAGTTCAGAAAATCACGCGAATGTGAACCTTAACACGCCAAGATACGGTTTACGGTCATGTAACTTTTCTCATCACCTAAACATAATCGCTTAAAACAGGTAGCCGTAATGCCCCTGGAATAAAATGAAGTATCGCTCTATAGATTGTAATCGATTCACACCACCGATATGAATTCCCTTTTGGTTTTGTGTCCTATTAATTTTAAGGATTTTGAATGTTCAAATAATATATTATGAGGGTACCTATACCTATTTGCTTTGCAAAAAAATATTATTTTGAATATTACATAATAACTAAGCTTTTTTGTCTATGTATGTGTACAATGAGAGAAATTAAATGTCAAAAGATGTAAAAAAAACACACATAAATAATAATGGTAAATTTAAAGGGGATGCATATTCAGCACGTTGGACGTTCTCTGGATGATGATGATTAACGGCCTATTATCCGAGCCGCGTAGGCAACAAAAAGCTCCCTCAGTCCCCGCCAAGTTATAGCGACGATGTATTTTGCAACGCAAGAGTCAGGACGCCCGCGGCGACTGCAAGTACAAAAACGAACATAGATCCGACCTCGATGACGCCTGGCGCGATACTGAACGCGACGCGCGCAAATTCGCGCGACCTTTTTAAGCTTTTAATTTCACTAAAAAACGAAACTATTAACTATCAAAAATCTATCCATATAAAAAAATGTTGAATAAAATTGCCTTTCAGTACATACAATTTCCAGGTTGTTACGAGCTTTTATTAGAGCATAAAACGATTTTTTTTTACTAAAGTTTGTTTCAGATTTTTTTTGATCGTGGAAAGTTTATTCTATCGTATTTTGAACCAAATCATAAACTCAAACACAGGTGTATCTGTGACATGTATTTTTTCCAGCTCTAATATTGTAATTTAACCGAATAAAATTGATTTAAAACTGTCACATTTGGTATAAGAGGAAGGCAAATAAAAGACAGTAGAAATATGATGAATTATTTCTACTGTCTTTTATTTGTCTTCGATTTAATTTATATAAATGAGTATGACGAGTCATTTAAATAAATCTCTCGTTGTCGCATTAGCTTTAAATCTTTACAATTATTTGTATGTAAATTTTTCTTGTGTATTGTTTTATAAGTATATATAAAACAATGTGTAATTATTTTCATTGAAATAAATATCTAGGCCATGCAGAGCTACCAACCCAATAAAAGTAGTTCTATTATATTAATCCGTTTTTTTTTAATTGAAAATAACAGACAAAGAAGACGACAAAGAAGAAGTTATAAAATTTAAAATTCTGTAAAATTTAATATTTCGCAATAGTGCGTCAAATCATTATCAATAATCATTATTTTAAAATATGGGTTAGTAGCATAAGGTCTTTAAAACTTCATTTGAGAATCTTATTTTGTACATCATAGACAAACATGGTATTAATATGACTTTAAAAAGTGTACTTCAACGTATAGTACATAATACGTAATATTACACAACATTTTAAACAATTGAGACAACTCGCAACCAATGGAAATGTTTGGACATAATTAATGCAGGGTCAGTGTACTCAATTTAAACTGTAGGTATTATAAAGAAGCAAAGACAAGGTTAGGTTGGGTCAAGGCTGATGGAATACGTAAGTACCTAAATAATATACATGGTCAAATTCACAAATCCAATTACACAAAGACTGGTGGATATGATCAAGATTAACAATGTAAACTGATGGGCAGGCCACATCGCTCGAAGAATCGATAACCGATGGGGAAGAAAGGTTCTGGAGTGGAGACCACGAACCGGAAGACGCAGCGTAGGGAGGCCTCCCACTGGATGGACCGACGACATTGTGAGAGTCGCGGGTATCCAGTGGATGCAAAAGGCGGGCTGTCGTTCAGTGTGGAGGTTAAAGGGGGAGGCCTATGTTCAGCAGTGGACGTCTTCCAGCTGATGATGATGATGATGAACTGTCAAATTTGACGATCGATAAAGAACTGTACTAGCACTGCAGTAGTGATATGTTGATTTTTGAATGCACTGTAACGCGATCCTCTTATATATCAGTGAACATGCAAAAATTCAACAACGCTTTTTGTCATATATGTATACTATATTAAATAGGTATTAGGTAGGTATTTTACTAATAGTAAGTATGATATGATATTCATTTATGATTATAAAAAATTATATGTCAAGTTAATCAAATTACAAATAACTTTAAATTAGGTCATACATTCAATAAAATTATAATAATGTTATTAATAAAAAATAAAACGAAAATAATATAGATTATTAGGTACATCAATATACGTAAAAAACGAATCATCAGAATAAATAAAAACAACACTTAAGTACAGCTTAAGATGTAATTCGATGTTTGGAACGAACTCCTCGACGGTGTATGCTGCCATGTCAGTTAGAAATAGCTTGAGTTTGTTCTTAAATATAGTTAGAGACTTCGCTTCTCGTATAAACATGGGCAAAGCATTAAATAATATACATGGTCAAATTCACAAATCTAATTACACAAAGACTGGTGGATATGATCAAGATTAACAATGTAAACTGATTTGAATTACTTTGAAACCAATTAATCATCTTTAAACATCATAAAATACTTACTATGGATCTAATAAAAAAAATATTTAAAGACTAGAAATAAAAGCCAAATTAGAAATAAAGTAATAAGTCGTTTATTAACTTTAAACTTTGCCACAAACACAGTTATAAGCAATCGTACACTTAAACGAGTAGGCGCAATTAAACTTATGATACTATTTATGTAGATATCACTTTTTAAAAAAATAACACATTACCATAAGTACATAATAAAATTAACATCAAATACACATAATGATTCTTTTTATAAACGGTTTCACCAGATGAACCAATTGATTTATCTCTACAATCTTAGGAAGTACTATCAAAACTATATTTAATGAAGCGATGTTACCTTTACCGTTGTAGTCCTTATGCAGAGGCCTCAGATGTAGCAATAATGAGAAAAGTCACGCTTTCATTCTGTATGTATCTTAACGTGATCTAAACTGTCAAGAAGACTTGATACATCCCGACGTCGACGTAATTCGTGCAAAATGTCAACATCAATGTATGAGACCCTAGCATTAACGTCAGGTTCCTTATTACCTATCACATGGCAAAGTTAGTTTTAAAACCTAGTCCGTAAATTAAGCAGCAGTCGACGAAACCCTCTTTCTGGGTTCAACTTTGAGCCTGAATCCATCAGCCCTCTTCAATATAATGTCGGCCTGAAGCTGGAATTCTTTCTCAGGGACATCAGATACTGCCTTGTAGTTCCTCAGGATGGTTGAAAGTAGGACCTTGAGCTTTAGGATGGCATATTTGCGACCTGAAAATAAGAGAAACAGATGGTTTGACAACATTTTCACGGTGCTTTATCGATAAAAAGTACATAATGTATAAGTTTGGTGCAAACGTTGCTACTGTTTGTCTTAGGTTGTATTTACATCTTCCTTAAATCAGATTTTAGCTCCGTCTAAATTTTTGTCTGGTTACTATCAAAATCATGAGGTGCACAGCTTGTTGATTATTATAATTATTTTACAAAGTTTCGTTCAAGGATAATGTTTTTTTTTTTCAGTCAAACAAAAACACCAAATTGTAGAGTGTGTTTTCTTGTATGCAAAAGAAAATTATTACACCTACCCACGCAGCTTCTAGGGCCAGCACTGAAAGGAATGTAGCTGTAGTAGTGCCTGGCCGAAGCATTCTCCGGAAGGAAGTTGTCAGGGTTGAACTTCTCGGGTTCCTTGAAGTGCTTCGGGTTGCGATGCACCTTGTATGTGGCGACCACTACAGTGGAGCCAGCAGGGAGCACGTAGTTTTTGGTTGCTGGAATTAAATGGATCCGAGTTAAACACACACACACACACACACACACACACTTGGACATACAGCAAGTACCTAACGAAACAAGGAGGGAAACAATAATGTATAAAATCCATTGTGTATTCATTCCATAATCTATTCTTTTCTTCAGTGACCTAAATTCTATAGCATGAATAAAATCCTTTTGTAAGTGAATATGCTTTAACTATCATTGATCTAGATTGAGAGTAATTAAGTTATGAGATCTTGGATCTTATTATTGGATCTTATTAAGGTCTTGTTGTATATGGAGGTCCTGTTCGACTATGATGAAACTAGTTTTTTTTTTGTAGATTATGATACCTATATGATCAAAATGGAGGCAAATACGGGTAAAAATTATATGGCAATAGTAAGGTGAAATTATTTTCAAGACTTATTTAACTTAAATAACTCAACTGATCTAGAGCTCATAGCGTTTAGAAGACTCAGAAATCACAGATATGTTTAAGTGTATGTTTACCAATCTTCACATCTTGTTTCAGTTTCCTTGCGATAATTGGTACTGGTGGGTACATTCTCAACGATTCAAGGATGACCCTCTCTAGATATTTCATGCGAAGGGTGTCAGCGAACGAGCAAGGGCGATCGGAATCGCCGAAGATCTCGTACAGCTCGTCGTATACTTTAGTTTGGATCTCCTGGTGGATACCCAGCAAGCAGAGAACGAAGCTGGATCCAGCTGCCGTAGTGTCATGACCCTGCAAAAAAGATATTAAGATTGTGCTAGACGTTTTGTAGTATTTTGGAGGAGAGACCGCGATTAGGAAATCGTAGTATAGGAACTTGCGGATAGATGGAGATATATGCCTTGCGCAGAGTGTAGAAACTGGATATTGTAGAACACAATGATTATGGCTAAACTGGCATGCATTGTTAGAAGTTTACATCTAGTCGTGAATAAACACTTGGAACTAATTATGATGAAAATAATCAAAAAATCGGTGAAGGAACGCTTCTTTTGTCGCCTTACAAAAGTACTTAACAGTCTTTTGTATGGCGGCAACAAGGTGCGTGCCTTCAACGGTTGGGTGATGCGTTTATTGATATACTCCTTTGGCATATTGAGGTGGACTCAAACTGAGCTGGACGCCCTGGACAGGAGGGTCCGTCAACTGCTCACATCACATCGCATGCTACACCCACGCTCGTCTGTTATGAGACTGTCGAGGCTTTTTAAATGCCAAGAACCTACACAACCACGAAGTATGCCGTCTCAGGGATTTTTTCCGTAACAGCGAGAGTGGGATGCATCGTGATGTTGTGGCAGTTGACAGGGGCCTCACGCCGTTCTCCTTGGCAAACGAGAATTGGCGCAAACCATCGGTGCTGAGCATCGAAGACCGCAGGGACGTATGGAAAGGCAAGGAGCTGCACGGGCGGTTCTATCGGGCCTTAACAGGGCCCGATGTGGACCTGCTTTCATCAGTGAACTGGTTACGGTTCGGTGACCTCTCTGGGAAAACCGAGGGTTTTGCCTGTGCGATTGCGGACGAAGTAATCAAGACGAACAACTATCGGAAATATATCATGAACGACGGTACGGTCGACATCTGTCGGGCATGCCACCGTCCTGGAGAGTCTCTCCGACATATAATTTCCGGTTGTTCGCATCTTGCTAACGGCGAGTACTTGCACAGGCACAACCAGGTGGCCAGGATCATCCACCAGCAACTTGCCCTTCGATACGGCCTTGTCGAGTCTGAAGTGCCGTACTATAAGTACGCACCAGTGCTAGTTCTTGAAAATGGTCGTGCTTTGCTCTATTGGGACCGCTCTATCATCACGGACAGGACTATTGTCACCAATAAGCCTGATATCGTGTTGGTCGACCGGTCCCAGCGCCGGGCAGTGCTCGTCGACATCACCATCCCACATGACGAGAACCTCGTGAAGGCCGAGAAGGACAAACTCAGCAAGTACCTTGACTTGGCTCACGAGGTTACCGCCATGTGGGATGTTGACTCGACGATCATTGTCCCGATAGTAGTATCGGTGAACGGTCTTATAGCGAAGAGCCTCGACCAACACCTTAAGAGGCTCTCGCTAGATGGTTGGGTCAAGGGTCAGATGCAGAGGGCGGTAATCCTTGACACGGCACGTATTGTCAGGAGGTTCCTCACTCTGCAGCCCTAACCACCGGTAGCTTGGGCCCTGCCCCGCTGCGGCGGCACCCTAGATTTAAGTTTTTTTATAATATTTTGTTTTTGTATAGATATTGTAAAAAAAACTTTAATTTAAGAAGAAAAATAAATGTGTGATGAAAATAATTCTAGAGACAATAATATGCATAATTGAACAATCGATAAATGTTTCAGTTTGGATTATTCTGTTTTTAGCGCTTATGTCTTCTACGCTATTTAATTGCTCGTTTATTGTAATGTTCAAATAATAATTAATAGTTGTTAATACACAAATAATAAGAAATAACTCACTTCAAACATAATGGTGTCGACTTCTTCTTTGATTTCATGATCACTGATATTATTTGTTCCATTCTGTGCAGACTCAATCATCAGATCCAAAAATGCCAGTCGTTTCTTTTCACCTGAAAAGTAAGAAATATGCCAGAGTTATAAGAGGTTGCAGAAAATGTTTTTCGTCAACTTGAATATCTATAATTCGGACAATTTCCGCAAATACAGACAAATATGCCTGTTAACTCTAGTGCGTAAACAAAAACTAAATATCTTACATAAGTTAAATTATGAGTGCAATATGTACAATATTTAATTATTAAATTAAAACCTAAAAACCTAAAACTACATTATCTAAGAAGAAAAATAAAAGTGATGTTTTTTATTCATTGGACTGACCTTCAGAACGTTCTAGCAAATTTTCCATACATTAGTGGAAAAAACTGCTAAGAATTAAATTATAGGATTATGTGACCAGAATGCTATCAAAATTGTCGCATTAAATTGAATGCTTTGTATAAACAAAGCATTAGGCCAAAAATTATATATTTATATAAATATATAAATTTTTATATAATAAAAATGGCGCAAGCATAAAATAATTAAACAAAACGAATTAAAAAACAATTATAACATGTGCACATGAAAATGGTACCGGTTATTAAAATTCGTAAAGACCTTGAATCGTTAAATTTGAAAAACCATTTTTTTTTGCTAAATGTATGCAAACGACATGTGCCGTAAATTAATTTTATGTAACAAGTTGTTTGTTTTAAAAGGACACACCTCTAAACTCGTTTACGTTATTTTAGCGTTAAAATATAACTTTGTATGTTGTATTTTTAAAAGCCTACAAAAATTCAATTTTACTAAGTAGTACTTCTACATGTGGATGTACATAATATATGGTATATTTTAGGAATGTTTTGATTCACTAAAGGTCAATCATCAACAGTCAACAAAATTTTGTCAACTTTTTAGTTTCAGCAAAGATTCATATTTTGGTTTCAGACAAATGTTTTTAGGGTTCCGCACTACTACTGTTCGTCTATACATCCATCCTAATCTTTGAGATTCTTCTTACTTCTATAGTTATTTAGTGCATGAGACTTTGCACAATAACAGATTTGGTATAGTTGTCCATTTTTATAGCATCAAAAAATGTGTGTGGTGACAACTTTTTAAATTTAAACAATTTGGTTCAAGCTCATTATCGGAAGTTAAACATTTCAGGCACTGAGAAAACATCGCTACAACGTACAACCTTAAATTGTGCTTACCAATATCGTTCTCATCATTGAAGTCTAAATCGTCCCGGTACCCTTTGAACACGGCATCAGATAGCGTCTTGGCGTTGTTAGCGAGAACGCCTTCGTTAGTATCGGTCCTCGTCAGCTCTTCTATCGTGGGAGGAATGAAACCCTTCGCCTTGTTCTCAAAATAGATTTGCTTCTTGCTTTTGATCACCTGCAAAACAAGTCTTATTAATAATTTTTTTCTATCAGGCTAAAAAGTATAGATTTTTGGTAAAATACTTGTATTAATTAGCCTATCCTGATTAATTAGCTTCACCATATACTTTTGCTTGCTATGCTACAGCAACCGTACTGTTTTCTAGCCAAAAAACATATTTCATTCTAGCTAAAAATCTAATCTTAATCCGATTTAATTCAAATTTATTCTACTGTAATGGAGTTCAACTTTCGCATTTATAATATTAGTGTAATAGTAAGCTTGGTACCATCATTTTCTAGAAGTGGTAATTGAATACCAAATTCTTTATTAATTGTTGTTCAGTACCACTGGTTCGGAAGTTTGTACCCTTTGTTAAATATTTTTTTGTCATCTATTAACACAACTTACTTAAAAGTAATGACTTTAAAAGAGGACTATACAGTAATTTTACTATGTTGCGAGTAAGTATACATCGAGCAGTCCTGCAAGCAGCACCGGTTCCCAAATTGACACATGCACCAGCCATTGCTTTCCTCAACCATATTTTTGAGGGCTTCCCTCGCAAAAAAAATATGGGAATGCTAAATTTTTGAAAGAAATTAATACAAGTAATTCTCAGAGTGTTATAATTAGTTGTAGTTTTTATGTTTACCTTGTTAGTAAGTCCATGGATGATGCTTAAGAGATTGACTTGGTTCTTGAAGAATGGAGATAGCTTGAACATGGCATCAAATCGAAGCCAGAACTTGTAATGTCTCTGGTGGATGATATCACACATCCTGTAAAACAGATCCAAAATATTGTCATAGTAAGCAAAAGTTCTACTTACTTAATAAGTAAGGTTACTACTCAATAAAAATTCAAATTTAAATTGAATTTTTTCGCTGCAGGTGGGAACAATTTTATTATTTGCGTAGTGATTTACCCGTCAAGCATGTGCTATCTATACTTAATATTATAAAGAGGAAAGATTTGTTTGTTTGTTTGTTTGCATTGAATAGGCTCCGAAACTACTGAACCGATTTGAAAAATTCTTTCTCTGTTGGGAAACTACACTACACCCGGGTGACATAGGCTATAATCGTTACCCGTGCGAAGCTGGGGCGGACCGCTAGTCAATTATAAAGACGTGGTGCTGACTCATTCTCACGTGCTTATTTAGGTACTTGCTGGTTTTTTATATTGAAGTCTTATGTTTTATTACCAGTTTTAAGGTTGTTAAATATTATCATATCATATTATACTAATATTATAAAGTATCAAATCGTTTATTTTGTTTTTGGCATGTTGGTTACGGACCCGGGTACGTCCTAAAACTGCGACCAGAACCATTGAAGGGGGCAGCAGCGTCTTGTTTGTACGTGGTGAACGTACTGCGATCCCCAAGTTGCTTGCCAAGTGTGGGGATTATGGCAACACATTTCTCTAACAGGGAGGCCTTTGTTCAGCAGTGGACGTTTACTGGCTGATGATGTGTGATGTAATGTCGATTACATTTTAACACGAGTATTGTACATCAATAGACGTTGCCATATTAAGACCCATTGACCTCGCATTATTTAAGCTGCCTGCTCTGCTCAGATGTTTGCAGATGAACAACCTACAGCGAGAATTTGAGAGCACTATGAGTACTTAACACAAAACTATCCAATATGTTTGGTCTAACAATGTCTCCGGCATTTGTCGGAGAAAGTATAGACGGAACATTAAAAAAAAGTACCTAACACAAAAAAAAAAGTGTTTAAAGATACATGTACTCAGTCGCCAAAATTTGACACAGGTTTGGTTATAATGTTTTCTGTTTTATTTCATCATCATCATCATCCACAGCCTTCCTTATCCCACTGCTGGGTATAGGCCTCTCTCTTGCTATGCCATCTGCCTCGGTCCTGTGCCAATCTAGTCCAGGTTCGACCCGCTATATTAATAATATCGTCGACCCATCTTGCAGCTGGACGACCAACGCTGTTTTATTTATTTTCATTTAATTTACTTACTTCATGACGGCCATCGCATAATCGAATCCAGAGGCATCTTGAGTTTTTCTCGTGATTCCCATAGCAGTCTCTGTAAATAGTACATTAATTTAATTATAATAGCCTTTTACTATTTTATAGTCACTTGTCAAAATTTCACCCCCACCGTCATCTCACTCTATTATAACAATTATTACTTTGCCATAATAATGCCATATAAGCTACCTCCATACCAAATTTCATAAGAACCCATTCAGCTGTTACTTACGGAATTGAGTAAGATCAAATGTACATATTTACACGCTTGCGCAATCACATTCAAATTCACGCATGATAATATTAAAATTTTAATAAACCAGGGCCAATTCGGAAAAGAATCCATTAATTTTAAATGGCTGGAATCTGGATAGATTGTGATCAAACATTGCTAAGAACCACCACAAAAAAACTTCAAATAAACTATAGCATTTAAATTAGAGGTGTGATTCTTGCAGCCCTCTTTAGGGTATATAACGTCTTTGGATTCTTGTAATTGCGTATTGTCAATATTGTCATGTAGAGTCTGTGCAAAAAGAGAATCGTCGTAGCAAAACTGTGAACTAAATTTTAGTCAGAATGTACCTGTGATTGTGAACTGTGCTACCAAGTATCACACGTTTTTAGTCGTGCTGGCAATGACAGCAGTGTTGTCAACGAAACAAAACAGTAAGCTAGCACACGTGCGACCTCAATTGTTTCGACGCTTCTCTTTTTGCACAGGCTACGTATTTATTTTGAAAATACATACGTTCATGTTTTTATGAAATTTATTTTATGCTACTTTTTCAATACGCTAATAAGTTACCCAAGCTTAAACAAAGGCGAACAACGTGCGGGGTAGGTATTAATTGGTAATGGTAATGTAATTACTTATTTATGAGCTGGATAAATGACATAAACAACAAAGTCATCACCGGAATGGTGGTGATTGTTAATTTGTGTTGTTTATTAATTAGACACTCGGCCAAAGTCTATTGAATGATAATTGCACGTATGAATGAAATTGCGGTTACTTACGTCATGATTAAAATTTATGAAGTGTCTACTTTGAGCTTTTGAGGCTCTTAGATCACAATATTGTTGTTATTACTTAGGTTTGTTGCATTATTATTACATAAAATAGGTGGTCATCTCGTTACCACGGCTATTGTAACATGGTCGAAACGTCGAGAGAGAGGTACCTATTTTCATCATCATCAGCATCATTTTAGCCACAGGACGTCCACTGCTGGACGTAGGCCTCCTCCATTAGTAGGCCGGTTGGAAGCGTCCTGTACCTATCGTTTTCCTGCGGTCTCTTTTCATCGTCGTCTGTCCATCTTGTGGGTGGATGTTCTACGCTACGCTTACCGGTCAGTGGTCTCCATTCATGGTACCTATTTTACTTAAATATATATGTCCCAATAGACAATTAAACATGTGTTCAAATCGCTAAAGTTTAAAAGTACAAGTATACGAAAGGCTCGAGCCCAAGTCATAGTCTTACCAAGTAAAATGTCAACAGTGACGCCGCTCATGTAATCATGGACGTCAAATGTTTTGCCAACTTCAGGCCTCATCTTTTCCACGACGTTGTTGCTGTTCTGGTTGAAGATGTCCACGAATGACTTCAGGATGTTGATGTGGAAGGTCGGAGCGATCATTTTGCGGTGGGAACGCCATTTATCTCCTGTGTACAAAAAGAAATTAGGATTATGAGAGTAAATTTCATTACAAACAATGCCAATCCTCCAATAAACTAGAAACAGCTTTAGTTACAATTCTTACTTAAATATATAACTCTATATACAAATCTTTAGTTACGATTCTTATTCTACATTATTTTTGATGTGAAACAAGCCCCAAATGTGTATTTGTTTGTTCAAAGCTCCTAACGAGTCAGTATTGTCTATAATTATTATGCTTAGTTTAAACAAGTATAAATTTTTTTTTAAACCCTATAAGAGAGTTGACAATCTTCAACGGCTGAACAGATTTTCTTGAATCATAGCTAAGACGCTCGATCAACTCACCTTTCAAACAAACAAAAAAACTAAATCATAATTGGTTCAGCCGGTTGGGAGCTACGATGCCACAGACAGACATAGATATACATACGATTATTACACCTATATGTTTGCGTCGGGGGTTAAAAATAAATAAACACGCTCAATAATATGACTCGTTAAAACCAATCAAATGAACCTAAACTCGAGAGGTTTATATTCGTTTTGCGCTTTTAGAGTTCCACTTCCTTCTGGTTCTATCATCAGATCATTTCGACGGTACTAAATAATTGCATTGTCATCCAGATTACATGTAGGTACTTGTATAGTTTCAAATCGATACGATCATTAAAAGACGATAAAAATCAGCTATCAAGATTTATTTAAAATGCTAGTACAAGTAAAGCGCAAATAAATAGTAAAAAACATTTTTTTTAAACAAGATTTTGTATCCATGTCATTGTGACACTTAGCATGGGTTAACATAATTGAATGCATATACAACACTTCATGTCTGTGCTGCTAACCATTGAGGAATGAGGAGTTCCCTAGTTAGGACTCAACCCTGAATGTAGCAACCATGTCATAATAAAACTTAAAACCGGCTATTATAATAAAATGCGTACACAACATTTCGCGTCTGTGCTGTTTTTTGTTGACCGTTGATGAGCATCTTTATCTGGAGATAATCCTGGATTCATAATTCAGGTCACGCTTACTATAAAAATGCATTGTCATCGGAAGTGAACCATGACGTAAAAATTCAACTGCGTAGGATTATAGGAAGTGGTTACATTTCAGCTTGTTCATACAAAAATTACAAGTCAAATAAAAGCTTCTAAAAAAGAACAAGGCTATGGTTATTTATGAAGTTTAGCAGAAATAGTAAATTACCTGAGCTGATAAGCAGTCCCTCTCCAAGCCAAGGCTTGAAGAATCTGTACTCAGTAGCCTTGTCAATGTGCACTTGGCTGTTGAGAATCATCTCCACGTCCTCCGGCTCGGTTAAGAAGATGATGAGCTTTGTACCAATCCAGATGCGGACTACACTCCCGAACCTTTCGGCATATTCCAAACCAAAAGTCACTAATTCTGCATGAGAGAAAAAAATATTATAAGAATTATTATTTTAGACCCAAGCAGTTAAAAAAATAAACCTGCACGAGATGGCAAGTAACCTAACAAGAATGCGTATATGCTAAAAGCAGACTTTTATCTTTCATACATTTGAACCTTACAACTATGTCAATGGCACCCTCACGACGTGTAGCAATTGTTTCTGCTAAAATTGGTTATATCAGCCATTAGAGGACGCACCAAGTAACACAATTTATTGACAGCAGTCACTGTGTCTGGCCGGAATCTGCCTGTCCGTATCAATACATTTGAACCCGTGAGCAGAAAGTGTTTTTGGCACTTTTGGACCGAAAGAAGGGCAAATTACGGTAATGGTTTGCCACAGCACGGTTTGACGAAGAACTTTTCATCGTTTCAAGCTTTGTGCTTTGTTGGTTTTCCTTTCATTTATCAGTCTGTAACTTTAATCATACAAATATTATTTATTGCCAAAGTAGAAGCTGTCTTTGTATTTCTTTATATTTATATTTATTTAGCTAATCACCATGGACGTAGCAATTAGGTTTTTTAACGTCGTATAGCTTTTTTGTATGGCCGCAAAAAGTTCTTGTATAATACAGGATTTTCCATTAATCATGAATAAACATAGAAAAACAGATTTAAAATGCCACAAAGATTTAAAAAACAATTCGATTGACATTGACTCATGATTCAATTTAAATCTTTAACAAAAAGGCTAAATTTTTCTCCATTTTTTACACCTGTTGAGTTGGTAGGCCACTATACCAATCTTTTCTTTTTATAAAAGATAAGTAGCGAAGAAATTTCGAGTTCCAAAAAACTAGCTCATGAGTCTAAATCTGGGATTAGCAAATTTGTTATGGACATACTCACCGCTAGGTTTCTTCAAGAGCACGAGCAGCGCGTTCCCAAAGAACGGTATTCCAGCTGGTCCGGGGATTTTCTCACCCATCTTGAACATGCGCGACTTCTGCTGCCATCGGTGGAAGATCCAGAGGCCGGACGCAAGGAACAACAGTGGGTAGAATATCAGCCGCGTGTTGATGTGGTAGCCCTGCGATTCGTCTATTAGCGACGTCATCCTGCTAGAAAGAAGTAGATATCATAAGGCGGTATAAACCTGAATTAAATTTATCGTTTTGTAAGAAATAAAAAGTGCAGTTTCTACACCTGCAAGGTATAGAATGTCCTTCCCCCAAGCGTATTCCCACTGAGCTTCAACAGAAAGCGTTTCACCGTCAACATCGCTAGTGTTACAGGTGTCCGTAGGACGCGGTTTCTGGCTTACCATCAAGAGGATCCCAAGCAAATTTGCTGCTTTTTAATTTAAAAAAAATTACGCTTAGATGTCTTTTACAGCCCTTAATGACTTTTTGTCTTGTTTACCTTTTTATGTATTTTGCTCGGATCTACATGTTGTGAACAGAACCTTGATATAATCTGTTCAATACAAATTATGGAGTTCAGAATGATTAAAATAAAAAAGTTTAATCATTCAAACAATAACAAAATCTGCAAGATGGGTCGACGATATTACTACTATCGCGGGTCGAACCTGCAGTGCAAGTACCGTTCTTTATCGGTCGTTAAA
The DNA here is from genome assembly GCA_914767915.1 of Agriopis aurantiaria. Taxonomy (NCBI): domain Eukaryota; kingdom Metazoa; phylum Arthropoda; class Insecta; order Lepidoptera; family Geometridae; genus Agriopis; species Agriopis aurantiaria. The sequence goes on from OU611987.1 coordinate 6,488,449, forward strand.
TTCGCTAAAATGCCATATAATCGATGACAGCGAGTACTGCAAAAATGGCATATTATCGAATTTGACGACCTCAACTGTCAATTTGACGATCGCTAAAAGAACGGTACTTGCACCCCTGGACTCGATTAGAACAGGACCAAGGCAGATGGCATAGCAAGAGTGAGGCATATACCCAGCCGTGGGAAAAGGAAGGCTGTGGATGGTGATGATGATGAGAATCAAATTAAGAAGTTTTGTAGTCATTCATCAGGTATTGATTATTATGATTTATTATACTAATCGGGTATAAATAAATAAAAAGTGATTACTTATCTCAAAATCCTTGAAATTGGTTTAAAATATTTCTAATACATTGCTATAATGATCGATAATAATTATAGTCTAATTATAAATGGCTTACGTCAGACAGAAAAATAGACTATAGAATTTTGATTCGACAACTATTAGTAAGTTTGTAGTTAGAAATAATTAGTACCTTTTTTATTTGTGATCCTGGTCCTGATAATCCCGTCCGCTTCTTCCAAGGCAGTAATTGTTTATGACTTATAATTGCTTCAACCTTTAACTTTTAATTAATCAAAGTCATTATGTTTATACAGTGACTCTGAAATAATGTGTTACGTGGGTTAAATTAGCTGAATTACTTAATTCCTTCCTAGTATGACGATGTATTTATTTTATTTTTGTAATTGGTTTTCTAAGTTATTATTTCAGGAGAGAGTTACATTGGTTCTGTAGGTTATGTACTGAGCTAAAGCAAGGAAAGCGTACACAGATAAAATAAATGGGAATATGACATGACATTTTTTCATCAAAGCTTAGAGGCTACTCCATTACAACATAGATCTAATTTATTGTGGGTGGAAAGGCAACTACTTAGTAAAGTAAAAGATTTTATGGACAGAAAGCCTAGTATATGTCCAGGCTGTCTGTCCTGGCACAATGCAAGTGTCCTTAAACCAAACAGCACATCATTAGATGAAACGATTTCCTCCAAAGATGGATTTAACGTGTACGTAACAATTCATAGGATTATAATGAATAAAATAAAACAGAGTTTATATTAATTTCGTGATTTAATTTAAGTATTTTGAAAGAGGGTAATTTAAATTATATATTCAATCTTATAAAATAGGTATATCTAATACCTAGGTCTTTAAAATAACCTCAACTCAACTCAACTCAAAACTCTGTACTCTAAACTCTTTATTGTGCACTCCAATAATAACCACAGCTAAATATTAGGTATTGCTCAATCCAGTCAAAAGCTTAAACTGTCGTTAGATGATTTGAATTATCTTCAGATCACACAATAAGTTTTATCTAGCTGATATTAAATTAGTTAAAATACTCACGGAAATAGCAGAAACAATGGTTAGCTGAGTCTTTTAACCGACAAATTTATTTTTTGCTACAATCCGTTTGCGTGCTTTTGTGACCCTTTGTCAGATATTCTGTACCAAATCAGTAATACGGTAAATCAAACCATTACTGTAAACTAGCTACGTCCCGCGGCTTCACCCATGTGAATATTCCCTCAGGAATCGTAAGTTTTTCCGGAATAATAAGTATCTTGTCACTCCCGCCCTACAAATATTTCTATGTCGTCAAAAATTGCGTCGATCCGTTGCCGCCGAGTTGACCTCTAACTTGTTGCTCGGTTGCTGAGTGAAAAAGAACAAAGAAAAAGCACACTTACGCGTTTATAATATAAGTAAAGAATTTGTGTGAACACGTAAAGTTTGTTTTTAGTTTCGAAACGGCTAAATGGATTTGATTAAGATTTGGTATAGAGGTTGTTTTATTTTGTTTATCCCAAAAAAAGAGAACGGATCTTTTAGGATATTGGGTGAAACTGCGGAGCACAGTTTCGAATGTGACACACAGCAGAGGCACACTGACAGAGTATGACGTGTACTAGTTTTTTATGTAAAATGGTTTTTAAAACCTATTACATAGAATGCGACTTCCAATAATTTCAAGTGACATCTCCATAAAAGCTTCATTGAAATCTCTAAAATATCTTAAAAGCCTTTGCGAAGGCTCCAGTTTTTGAAGGTTGGCCCCAGTAGTAAATTGTACTGTACAACGAGAGCTTAAAACTAGTCATTTTAGCCGAGACGTTTATCATACCGAGCTGAAGGCGCGGGCGGATATTCAAGTCGAGGATCTAACGTTCAAGTCGCTTTCTGTCTATAGTAAGACATTAAAATGCCTCTATCTTCCTTTTAATTTTGTTTTCGGTGATCAGGTTTTTTAAGGTCAGATTTTTATGAGACAATAAAAGTGTTAATTAATTAATCGAAAATTCTTCATTATAATTCACAGACTCTTCGAGAACCGGATGAAAATAGGATTTTTAGGGTTCCATGGTGTCGCACAAACTTCACAGCACCATTCACTAGTAACTGTTCTACGGTCTTCTAGTGGAATTACTGCTCTACCAGTCCACTTCGTCAAAAAAACCGCTATCACCTATTGCATAGATTATTGCTTCGTGAGAGGATCGTAGCTGTAGATCTAAGTTTCATCTATACTTATATCATAAAGAGGATAGATTTGATTGTTTGTTTGTTTGTTTGCATTGAATAGAATCCGAAACTACTGAACCAATTTGAAAAATTCTTTCACTATTAGGAAGCTACGCTATTCCTGAGTGACATAGGCTATAATCTATACCCGTGCGAAGCTGGGGCGGACCGCTAGTCAGTTATAAAGATGTAGGATACGTTTGCCGAAATTCCTCCTTCAAACTTTTCTAGCATAAATTTGCACCAATCAACACGTTTATGCTCTTCGGTGAAAGAGGTATCCATCGCGAAGCAAGCGATGGTGGAAATTACTACCTGTGTTTCATCAGTTCAGCCGGAATCTCTCGATGTGTAATGTGTCTAATCTCCCGCAATAGCCATTCTATCCTGATAACATTTATGAGTTACTGCAGTTGTAGGTTGGCTGGGTCTGGGGTCATAGTTTAGGTTCTCTCGACCACGTTTAAATTCACGAAACCAATAAGTAACCGTTGCTAACGCAGGAACAGACTCCCCAAATGAAGCTAGTAAAATTTTGTGAGATTTCTTCAAAGTTAGAATTGTTTATATATTATTTTTTTTAAATTACACATATACAGGTAGCCAATGATTTTCATCAAAAAGATTTGTATTGAAATTAGCCGTCAGTTCAAAATAGTTTCAAGAAAAAAGAGATTGTATTTATGCGGCTAACAATTTTCGGAACAACCTATGTGTCCTGCAGTAGGCTGAAAGAGCTGTCAATGATGATGACAGATGCCTTAAGTTTATTTAAAAAATAAATAAAAAAATGGGTAAAGAAAAAAAACACAAGATATATTTTATTATTTCAAACAAAAAATAATTGTCATCGCCACTAAACCACATTAGATCAAAGATCTTGTATATACCCTAACGGGACATTAGATATACTATATACTAAAAGTAGGAGTTTGACAAACGCCCGAATTGAGTGACTTAATCCACAGAAGAGAAAAATTTTTCGTTTTCTACTTCTCTTTTCTGTGACTTAATCAAACGAGCGCCCCTTCTCCCGCTCGCTACGATACTTCACGGTGCGTTCAGAGCGATAGTCGCGCGAGATCTGTGACCTCTCGGTAGAGAGTAGTATATTCCTTGTCTGTGACCAATAGCAGGCATTGAATTCAAAGACACATCCGAGTCAACCTATCACTTAAGCTTACCTATATATATTTACTACTTCTTATTCATAAAAAAATATTATACACAGTAAGTAATTAATGAAGTTGTTTTTAAATTGGAGATCTTATTCAGAACGTAGACGGGGTTTTTACTCTAGGCTCAAGTTTTAGCTTGAATCCGTCGCTTCTTTTCAGGATGATGTTTCAGTTTGAATTGTTCTTCAGTGACGTCAGAAATACTCTGAAGTTTCTCAAAATCGTTGTTATCAGCACTTTTAGTTTCAGGAGAGCATATTTGCGGCCTGTGAACAAATAATTTCACATTTAGCAAGCAATTTTCGGGCCGGCCTTTAAAATATAATTGAAGTAAACACGATTTTAATACTTTTTTAACTATTCCGTCAAAACAAAACTAATCATTATAAAAAAGTACTTTAACAAGTAAATTAAATTATTAAAAATATTTAATAATCTGCATTGTATAAATAGTAGGTAACTGAAAGAAAAGTAACAGCGGCGCACTGCGTACCTATCTATACCTATACTCGTAGTAGATACAGAGCTCTTTCATGCCGTTTTATCTCGTATTTTTGAAATCTTCTTAGTAAGCGTTTCATAATGATGGTAATATTGACCTATTTAGCAAAGTTTACTTACTATTTATTCCATTTAATTTTGTTTCGCGGACGCCATCTTGTTAATAAAAATTACTATTAAAACGATTCAAATGATACCTCACATATTGAAATCCATTAAAACCTCACACATACACATACTCAAAAATATAACCCTTTTCTTGCGCAGTCGGGTAACAATAAGTTTTCAATATTTTTCTAAAAATAATGCCTAATAATTTTTATTATTCCTACTTAGGGATTTTTTATCCATGAAAGTGCGAAATGAAGCGTTAACTATTCTAAAACGAACAAAAAAAAAATCGATGCCCACTGGCCTTTAGAAACCTTTCATAGCAATGATTTTAAAACAACGCATTTAATGTACATTAATTGTTATTTATTAAAGCAGTCAAACGCAATGACGGCTCAAGGCGACGAACCATAAATATTTATTTGTATTTAATGAGCACCAATTTAACGCATGTTCACAAAAACATTCGCTGTTGGAAGTTTCATAAAACTTAATCATTATTACAGTGACTTGTACTATTAACCGTATTATTAAACTTAACTGACTCTGATAACGTTTAGCAAGGATAAACTAACTAATACTATATAGTAACGTTCATAAAAGTGTAACACAAGCTGCGAGTCTATTTGAACATCTCAACTGAGATTCGGACTTTCAGCTTAGGTATTTCCTCATTTCCTCCTTCTCCCCTCGCGCGCATTTCCCCTTTTCTAATAACTTATCCAATAATACTGGTATAAGTTAGTCAAAATAAATTGTTCCCTAATTCTACAGATTTTCATTACAGACTCCGATTTCAACAGATCCCAATTTTCAGTTTCCTTGTTTTACAGATTCCTTTTCTAGATATTCTTAATTCTATACATCCTTAAGTGTAAGGATTCCTAACTCTACAGATTCCTAACTGTACGGATTCCCAATTCAACAGATTCACAACTTGACGATTTCGACAATGACAGTAAAATGTTTAAAAAAATGACTTTTAGTGTAGTAGTGCCCCATTAAGTATAACTAAAACTAGTATAAAATGTAGTTTATTCAATATTTATATTTTTTATAACTATATGAATAATTTAATTAATATGAAAAGGTCGATCTTATTTTTTTTATATATTTTTTTATTAGTTCCTTCTTTTTATTTCATGTTCAATGAACTAAGAGATCCAAAGAGAGAGAAGAGACAGGGTTGATCGAATGTTTTACGATGCGACTGGAAAACAATGGACCCCAAATAAAGGCTCGGCCTAGTTTGGGGCCCAGAGGTAATTTTTTAAAACCTAGTTATCCTGGTTGTTAGTTGTCCTAGTATTATTTAAAATTAATTTGTTATATTTTGAAATGATTACTGGATAAATAAATTATTATTATATTTTTTACATGACTTCCCAAGAAAGAGAGTTATAGGCAGTTACTTCATCCTAAGATGCATAGGATGAAACTTGATCTGGCTGCAGTGGTATCATGGCCCTAAAATAAATAAAAAAATACGTTTTTATTTAGCAACTGAGTGACAAAACGATCTAGCCGCTCGCCTGATGGTAAGCATCGCGCTTGCCCATAACAGCTCAGTTCAACACAAATTATAACATTAACAGTTCAATACAGTTATATGATTATTAATGAGTTATTTACCGTTATAAGGCTGTGATACGACTAATAAAGAGAGTAGATAATTTTGTTTGCATCTTTGAAATTGTCGGCTAACGGGTGGCATTATTCAGTCTTCCCGTGAACATGGTGCATGTAAATGTTCCAAGATATCAAGAGTTCTACAACCATATCACGGTAAATATATCTGTAATTGTATTTTTATAACTGTAGTGAACAACACTGATAGTTTAAAACAGTGTTTTAATCAAAACCTTTCGCGGCAATGCGCTGAATTTGTCACCCTGAGATATTAGATGAATCCCCTTTTGCCCAGTAATTTCACTGGAAGCATTGCCCTGCAATCCGAAGCACAATAACATTTGTACACTACTGCTCTGTACAAATGTACTGGCAAATGTGTGGTACCCACTTCATCAGGTGGACTCGCAAGAGCCCTATAACTACCAAAAGTATATTAACCGGTGTGAAGTTGGCAGCCAACTTTGGCTGCCTATAATCCGACTAAATTAAGATGACTTTTTTTGTGAAGTTAGCAGCCAACACGATTACGACCTCTTATTCTATAAAAGCAGCTACTAATTCATTTCGAATGGTTCGAAAAATGCAATAAGCATAAATTAAAAACAATATTAAAATGACAAAGTCCCATCAAGACATGTATCGCAACCAAACGCCATAACAAAAATCACAACCTTAATTCCTCTTAAATATGCAACAAAACTTACTGAAACGTGTAGAAAAAATAAAAGGCTTTCAAATAAAACCTATTTTAGTCCGGTTAAACGATTGCTTATTGCCGGAAAAAAATTACGAAAATGGGAAAATCAAAATATTTTACGACTCTCAAATGACTCGGTGGATTTCGACCTGTAAACCCCTGAATTCGTGTAAAGCTGCTATATCATTGCAATTTCTTATGTTTAAGCTATCTTAAAAATATTCTGAAACGGGGCAAAACATTTATTTAACCCTGTAATGATCCGACGGAAACTTTTTTTTACTTTGTCATTTTCATTCCTGAAAATCATTAAAAAAAACACCACACAACCCCTGATATTTGGATTTCTATGTGAATAATATCAAAGAATGTATATTTAGCTACAAAAAAAAAGTAAATTTTGTCTGGCTTATCGACAGCATGTTACCCAATTGTCACCTGAAATCAAATCTAAAACTTAAATTTTCACGACTAAAGTTGGCTGCTGGTGAATGGCGACCTTTCATCCCCGTAATTATGAAACAAATGGTGCTTAAATGGCCTAACTAATATCTAGGCTTTAAAATGAAACCTATTTCAGCCCGGCAGTCTGATTGTTTAATGCCCAAAAACACAAACGAAAAAAGAAAATCTAAAATTTTACAACTCTCAAATGTCACGGTCGATTTCGACCCGTGAACCCCTGAAAACGAATAAAACTGCAATTTCATCGAATTTTCTTATGTTTTAGCCACCTAAAAATAAACTGAAAAACTGGCAGAACTATTATTTAACCCTCTAATGGTCCGACGGAGAAAATTAACTTTTTTTATGAAATTTTTGTTCTTGAAAATCATAAAATATACCACACAACCCCTGCTATTTGGATTTTTATGTACGTAATTCTAAAGCCTGCGTAACTGGCTACAATAGTTGATAAATTTGAGCCCAACTTAATATCAATTTCGTACCCAAACTATCACCTGAAATCAAATCTGAAACTTAAATTTTCACGACTATAGTTGGCTGCTGGTGAATGGCGACCCTTCAACCCCGTAATTATGAAACAAATGGTACTTAACTAGCCTGACTGATATCTAGGCTTTAAAATGAAACCTATTTCAGCCCGGCAGTCTGATTGCTTAATGCCCAAAAAATCAAACGAAAAAAGGAAAATCTAAAATTTTACTACTCTCAAATGACACGGTCGATTTCGACCCGTGAACCCCTGAAAACGAATAAAACTGCTATTTCATCGAATTTTCTTATGTTTTAGCCACCTGAAAAATATATTGAAAAACTGGCAGAACTATTATTTAACCCTCTAATGGTCCGACGGAGAAAATTAACTTTTTTTATGAATTTTTTGTTCCTTAAAATCATAAAATATACCACACAACCCCTGCTATTTGGATTTCTATGTACGTCGTTTTAAAGCCTGCGTAACTGGCTACAATAGTTGATAAATTTGAGCCCAACTTAATATCAGTTTCGTACCCAAATCATCACCGGAAATCAAATCTGAAACTCAAATTTTCACGACTAAAGTTGGCTGCTGGTGAATGGCGACCTTTCATCCCCGTAATTATGAAACAAATGGTGCTTAAATAGCCTAACTAATATCTAGGCTTTAAAATGAAACCTATTTCAGCCCGGCAGTCTGATTGTTTAATGCCCAAAAACACAAACGAAAAAAGAAAATCTAAAATTTTACAACTCTCAAATGTCACGGTCGATTTCGACCCGTGAACCCCTGAAAACGAATAAAACTGCTATTTCATCGAATTTTCTTATGTTTTAGCCACCTGAAAAATATATTGAAAAACTGGCAGAACTATTATTTAACCCTCTAATGGTCCGACGGAGAAAATTAACTTTTTTTATGAATTTTTGTTCCTTAAAATCATAAAATATACCACACAACCCCTGCTATTTGGATTTCTATGTACGTCGTTTTAAAGCCTGCGTAACTGGCTACAATAGTTGATAAATTTGAGCCCAACTTAATATCAGTTTCGTACCCAAATCATCACCGGAAATCAAATCTGAAACTCAAATTTTCACGACTAAAGTTGGCTGCTGGTGAATGGCGACCTTTCATCCCCGTAATTATGAAACAAATGGTGCTTAAATAGCCTAACTGATATCTAGGCTTTAAAATGAAACCTATTTCAGCCCGGCAGTCTGATTGTTTAATGCCCAAAAACACAAACGAAAAAAGAAAATCTAAAATTTTACAACTCTCAAATGTCACGGTCGATTTCGACCCGTGAACCCCTGAAAACGAATAAAACTGCTATTTCATCGAATTTTCTTATGTTTAAGCCACCTAAAAATAAACTGAAAAACTGGCAGAACTATTATTTAACCCTCTAATGGTCCGACGGAGAAAATTAACTTTTTTTATGAAATTTTTGTTCTTGAAAATCATAAAATATACCACACAACCCCTGCTATTTGGATTTATATGTACGTAATTCTAAAGCCTGCGTAACTGGCTACAATAGTTGATAAATTTGAGCCCAACTTAATATCAATTTCGTACCCAAACTATCACCTGAAATCAAATCTGAAACTTAAATTTTCACGACTATAGTTGGCTGCTGGTGAATGGCGACCCTTCAACCCCGTAATTATGAAACAAATGGTACTTAACTAGCCTGACTGATATCTAGGCTTTAAAATGAAACCTATTTCAGCCCGGCAGTCTGATTGCTTAATGCCCAAAAAATCAAACGAAAAAAGGAAAATCTAAAATTTTACTACTCTCAAATGACACGGTCGATTTCGACCCGTGAACCCCTGAAAACGAATAAAACTGCTATTTCATCGAATTTTCTTATGTTTTAGCCACCTGAAAAATATACTGAAAAACTGGCAGAACTATTATTTAACCCTCTAATGGTCCGACGGAGAAAATTAACTTTTTTTTTGACATTTTTGTTCCTGAAAATCATAAAAAAATACCACACAACCCCTGTTATTTGGATTTCTATGTACGTAATTCTAAAGCCTGCGTAACTGGCTACAATAGTTGATAAATTTGAGCCCAACTTAATATCAATTTCGTACCCAAACTATCACCTGAAATCAAATCTGAAACTTAAATTTTCACGACTATAGTTGGCTGCTGGTGAATGGCGACCCTTCATCCCCGTAATTATGAAACAAATGGTACTTAAATAGCCTAACTGATATCTAGGCTTTAAAATGAAACCTATTTCAGCCCGGCAGTCTGATTACTTAATGCCCAAAAAATCAAACGAAAAAAGGAAAATCTAAAATTTTACTACTCTCAAATGACACGGTCGATTTCGACCCGTGAACCCCTGAAAACGAATAAAACTGCTATTTCATCGAATTTTCTTATGTTTTAGCCACCTGAAAAATATACTGAAAAACTGGCAGAACTATTATTTAACCCTCTAATGGTCCGACGGAGAAAATTAACTTTTTTTTTGACATTTTTGTTCCTGAAAATCATAAAAAAATACCACACAACCCCTGTTATTTGGATTTCTATGTACGTAGTTCTAAAGCCTACGTACATAGCTACAATAATTGATAAGTTTGAGCCCAACTAAATGGCAGATTCGTACCCAAATAATCACCGGAAATCAAATCTGAAACTTAAATTTTCACGTCTAAAGTTGGCTGCTGGTGAATGGCGACCTTTCATCCCCGTAATTATGAAACAAATGGTACTTGAATAGCCTAACTAATATCTAGGCTTTAAAATAAAACCTATTTCAGCCCGGCAGTCTGATTGCTTAATGCCCAAAAACACAAACGAAAAGAGAAAATATAAAATTTTACATCTCTCAAATGTCACGGTCGATTTCGACCCGTGAACCCCTGAAAACGAATAAAACTGCTATTTCATCGAATTTCTTTGTGTTTTCGCCACCTGAAAAATATACTGAAAAACTGGCAGAACTATTATTTAACCCTCTAATGGTCCGACGGAGTATTTTTTTTTTTCATGACATTTTGTTCCTTAAAATCATAAAAAATTATCACACCACCCCTGCTATTTGGATTTCTATGTACGTCGTTTTAAAGCCTGCGTAACTGGCTACAATAGTTGATAAACTTGAGCCCAACTTAATATCAGTTTCGTACCCAAATCATCACCGGAAATCAAATCTGAAACTCAAATTTTCACGACTAAAGTTGGCTGCTGGTGAATGGCGACCTTTCATCCCCGTAATTATGAAACAAATGGTGCTTAAATAGCCTAACTTATATCTAGGCTTTAAAATGAAACCTATTTCAGCCCGGCAGTCTGATTGCTTAATGCCCAAAAACACAAACGAAAAGAGAAAATATAAAATTTTACAACTCTCAAATGTCACGGTCGATTTCGACCCGTGAACCCCTGAAAACGAATAAAAATGCTATTTCATCGAATTTTCTTATGTTTTAGCCACCTGAAAAATATATTGAAAAACTGGCAGAACTATTATTTAACCCTCTAATGGTCCGACGGAGAAAATTAACTTTTTTTATGAATTTTTTGTTCCTTAAAATCATAAAATATACCACACAACCCCTGCTATTTTGATTTCTATGTACGTCGTTTCAAAGCCTGCGTAACTGGCTACAATAGTTGATAAATTTGAGCCCAACTTAATATCAGTTTCGTACCCAAATCATCACCGGAAATCAAATCTGAAACTCAAATTTTCACGACTAAAGTTGGCTGCTGGTGAATGGCGACCTTTCATCCCCGTAATTATGAAACAAATGGTGCTTAAATAGCCTAACTAATATCTAGGCTTTAAAATGAAACCTATTTCAGCCCGGCAGTCTGATTGTTTAATGCCCAAAAACACAAACGAAAAAAGAAAATCTAAAATTTTACAACTCTCAAATGTCACGGTCGATTTCGACCCGTGAACCCCTGAAAACGAATAAAACTGCTATTTCATCGAATTTCCTTGTGTTTTCGCCACCTGAAAAATATATTGAAAAACTGGCAGAACTATTATTTAACCCTCTAATGGTCCGACGGAGAAAATTAACTTTTTTTTTGACATTTTTGTTCCTGAAAATCATAAAAAAATACCACACAACCCCTGTTATTTGGATTTCTATGTACGTAATTCTAAAGCCTGCGTAACTGGCTACAATAATTGATAAATTTGAGCCCAACTTAATATCAATTTCGTACCCAAACTATCACCTGAAATCAAATCTGAAACTTAAATTTTCACGACTATAGTTGGCTGCTGGTGAATGGCGACCCTTCATCCCCGTAATTATGAAACAAATGGTACTTAAATAGCCTAACTGATATCTAGGCTTTAAAATGAAACCTATTTCAGCCCGGCAGTCTGATTGCTTAATGCCCAAAAACACAAACGAAAAGAGAAAATATAAAATTTTACAACTCTCAAATGTCACGGTCGATTTCGACCCGTGAACCCCTGAAAACGAATAAAAATGCTATTTCATCGAATTTTCTTATGTTTTAGCCACCTGAAAAATATATTGAAAAACTGGCAGAACTATTATTTAACCCTCTAATGGTCCGACGGAGAAAATTAACTTTTTTTTGACATTTTTGTTCCTGAAAATCCAGTTTGCAAATCAAATCCAAACTGCCAGTTTTTCAGTATATTTTTCAGGTGGCGAAAACAAGAAAATTCGATGAAATAGCAGTTTTATTCGTTTTCAGGGGTTCACGGGTCGAAATCGACCGTGACATTTGAGAGTTGTAAAATTTTAGATTTTCTTTTTTCGTTTGTGTTTTTGGGCATTATACAATCAGACTGCCGGGCTGAAATAGGTTTCATTTTAAAGCCTAGATATTAGTTAGGCTATTTAAGCACCATTTGTTTCATAATTATGGGGATGAAAGGTCGCCATTCACCAGCAGCCAACTTTAGTCGTGAAAATTTGAGTTTCAGATTTGAGTTCCGGTGATGATTTGGGTACGAAACTGATATTAAGTTGGGCTCAAATTTATCAACTATTGTAGCCAGTTACGCAGGCTTTGAAACGACGTACATAGAAATCCAAATAGCAGGGGTTGTGTGGTATATTTTATGATTTTAAGGAACAAAAAATTCATAAAAAAAGTTAAATTTCTCCGTCGGACCATTAGAGGGTTAAATAATAGTTCTGCCAGTTTTTCAATATATTTTTCAGGTGGCTAAAACATAAGAAAATTCTATGAAATAGCAGTTTTATTCGTTTTCAGGGGTTCACGGGTCGAAATCGACCGTGACATTTGAGAGTTGTAAAATTTTAGATTTTCTTTTTTCGTTTGTGTTTTTGGGCATTAAACAATCAGACTGCCGGGCTGAAATAGGTTTCATTTTAAAGCCTAGATATAAGTTAGGCTATTTAAGCACCATTTGTTTCATAATTACGGGGATGAAAGGTCGCCATTCACCAGCAGCCAACTTTAGTCGTGAAAATTTGAGTTTCAGATTTGATTTCCGGTGATGATTTGGGTACGAAACTGATATTAAGTTGGGCTCAAGTTTATCAACTATTGTAGCCAGTTACGCAGGCTTTAAAACGACGTACATAGAAATCCAAATAGCAGGGGTGGTGTGATAATTTTTTATGATTTTAAGGAACAAAATGTCATGAAAAAAAAAAATACTCCGTCGGACCATTAGAGGGTTAAATAATAGTTCTGCCAGTTTTTCAGTATATTTTTCAGGTGGCGAAAACACAAAGAAATTCGATGAAATAGCAGTTTTATTCGTTTTCAGGGGTTCACGGGTCGAAATCGACCGTGACATTTGAGAGTTGTAAAATTTTATATTTTCTCTTTTCGTTTGTGTTTTTGGGCATTAAGCAATCAGACTGCCGGGCTGAAATAGGTTTTATTTTAAAGCCTAGATATTAGTTAGGCTATTCAAGTACCATTTCTTTCATAATTACGGGGATGAAAGGTCGCCATTCACCAGCAGCCAACTTTAGACGTGAAAATTTAAGTTTCAGATTTGATTTCCGGTGATTATTTGGGTACGAATCTGCCATTTAGTTGGGCTCAAACTTATCAATTATTGTAGCTATGTACGTAGGCTTTAGAACTACGTACATAGAAATCCAAATAACAGGGGTTGTGTGGTATTTTTTTATGATTTTCAGGAACAAAAATGTCAAAAAAAAAGTTAATTTTCTCCGTCGGACCATTAGAGGGTTAAATAATAGTTCTGCCAGTTTTTCAGTATATTTTTCAGGTGGCTAAAACATAAGAAAATTCGATGAAATAGCAGTTTTATTCGTTTTCAGGGGTTCACGGGTCGAAATCGACCGTGTCATTTGAGAGTAGTAAAATTTTAGATTTTCCTTTTTTCGTTTGATTTTTTGGGCATTAAGCAATCAGACTGCCGGGCTGAAATAGGTTTCATTTTAAAGCCTAGATATCAGTTAGGCTATTTAAGTACCATTTGTTTCATAATTACGGGGATGAAGGGTCGCCATTCACCAGCAGCCAACTATAGTCGTGAAAATTTAAGTTTCAGATTTGATTTCAGGTGATAGTTTGGGTACGAAATTGATATTAAGTTGGGCTCAAATTTATCAACTATTGTAGCCAGTTACGCAGGCTTTAGAATTACGTACATAGAAATCCAAATAACAGGGGTTGTGTGGTATTTTTTTATGATTTTCAGGAACAAAAATGTCAAAAAAAAAGTTAATTTTCTCCGTCGGACCATTAGAGGGTTAAATAATAGTTCTGCCAGTTTTTCAGTATATTTTTCAGGTGGCTAAAACATAAGAAAATTCGATGAAATAGCAGTTTTATTCGTTTTCAGGGGTTCACGGGTCGAAATCGACCGTGTCATTTGAGAGTAGTAAAATTTTAGATTTTCCTTTTTTCGTTTGATTTTTTGGGCATTAAGCAATCAGACTGCCGGGCTGAAATAGGTTTCATTTTAAAGCCTAGATATCAGTCAGGCTAGTTAAGTACCATTTGTTTCATAATTACGGGGTTGAAGGGTCGCCATTCACCAGCAGCCAACTATAGTCGTGAAAATTTAAGTTTCAGATTTGATTTCAGGTGATAGTTTGGGTACGAAATTGATATTAAGTTGGACTCAAATTTATCAACTATTGTAGCCAGTTACGCAGGCTTTAGAATTACGTACATATAAATCCAAATAGCAGGGGTTGTGTGGTATATTTTATGATTTTCAAGAACAAAAATTTCATAAAAAAAGTTAATTTTCTCCGTCGGACCATTAGAGGGTTAAATAATAGTTCTGCCAGTTTTTCAGTTTATTTTTAGGTGGCTTAAACATAAGAAAATTCGATGAAATAGCAGTTTTATTCGTTTTCAGGGGTTCACGGGTCGAAATCGACCGTGACATTTGAGAGTTGTAAAATTTTAGATTTTCTTTTTTCGTTTGTGTTTTTGGGCATTAAACAATCAGACTGCCGGGCTGAAATAGGTTTCATTTTAAAGCCTAGATATTAGTTAGGCTATTTAAGCACCATTTGTTTCATAATTACGGGGATGAAAGGTCGCCATTCACCAGCAGCCAACTTTAGTCGTGAAAATTTGAGTTTCAGATTTGATTTCCGGTGATGATTTGGGTACGAAACTGATATTAAGTTGGGCTCAAATTTATCAACTATTGTAGCCAGTTACGCAGGCTTTAAAACAACGTACATAGAAATCCAAATAGCAGGGGTTGTGTGGTATATTTTATGATTTTAAGGAACAAAAATTCATAAAAAAAGTTAATTTTCTCCGTCGGACCATTAGAGGGTTAAATAATAGTTCTGCCAGTTTTTCAATATATTTTTCAGGTGGCTAAAACATAAGAAAATTCGATGAAATAGCAGTTTTATTCGTTTTCAGGGGTTCACGGGTCGAAATCGACCGTGACATTTGAGAGTTGTAAAATTTTATATTTTCTTTTTTCGTTTGTGTTTTTGGGCATTAAGCAATCAGACTGCCGGGCTGAAATAGGTTTCATTTTAAAGCCTAGATATTAGTTAGGCTATTCAAGTACCATTTGTTTCATAATTACGGGGATGAAAGGTCGCCATTCACCAGCAGCCAACTTTAGTCGTGAAAATTTGAGTTTCAGATTTGATTTCCGGTGATGATTTGGGTACGAAACTGATATTAAGTTGGGCTCAAATTTATCAACTATTGTAGCCAGTTACGCAGGCTTTGAAACGACGGACATAGAAATCCAAATAGCAGGGGTTGTGTGGTATATTTTATGATTTTAAGGAACAAAAAATTCATAAAAAAAGTTAAATTTCTCCGTCGGACCATTAGAGGGTTAAATAATAGTTCTGCCAGTTTTTCAATATATTTTTCAGGTGGCTAAAACATAAGAAAATTCTATGAAATAGCAGTTTTATTCGTTTTCAGGGGTTCACGGGTCGAAATCGACCGTGACATTTGAGAGTTGTAAAATTTTAGATTTTCTTTTTTCGTTTGTGTTTTTGGGCATTAAACAATCAGACTGCCGGGCTGAAATAGGTTTCATTTTAAAGCCTAGATATTAGTTAGGCTATTTAAGCACCATTTGTTTCATAATTACGGGGATGAAAGGTCGCCATTCACCAGCAGCCAACTTTAGTCGTGAAAATTTGAGTTTCAGATTTGATTTCCGGTGATGATTTGGGTACGAAACTGATATTAAGTTGGGCTCAAATTTATCAACTATTGTAGCCAGTTACGCAGGCTTTAAAACGACGTACATAGAAATCCAAATAGCAGGGGTTGTGTGGTATATTTTATGATTTTAAGGAACAAAAAATTCATAAAAAAAGTTAATTTTCTCCGTCGGACCATTAGAGGGTTAAATAATAGTTCTGCCAGTTTTTCAATATATTTTTCAGGTGGCTAAAACATAAGAAAATTCGATGAAATAGCAGTTTTATTCGTTTTCAGGGGTTCACGGGTCGAAATCGACCGTGTCATTTGAGAGTAGTAAAATTTTAGATTTTCCTTTTTTCGTTTGATTTTTTGGGCATTAAGCAATCAGACTGCCGGGCTGAAATAGGTTTCATTTTAAAGCCTAGATATCAGTCAGGCTAGTTAAGTACCATTTGTTTCATAATTACGGGGTTGAAGGGTCGCCATTCACCAGCAGCCAACTATAGTCGTGAAAATTTAAGTTTCAGATTTGATTTCAGGTGATAGTTTGGGTACGAAATTGATATTAAGTTGGGCTCAAATTTATCAACTATTGTAGCCAGTTACGCAGGCTTTAGAATTACGTACATAAAAATCCAAATAGCAGGGGTTGTGTGGTATATTTTATGATTTTCAAGAACAAAAATTTCATAAAAAAAGTTAATTTTCTCCGTCGGACCATTAGAGGGTTAAATAATAGTTCTGCCAGTTTTTCAGTTTATTTTTAGGTGGCTAAAACATAAGAAAATTCGATGAAATTGCAGTTTTATTCGTTTTCAGGGGTTCACGGGTCGAAATCGACCGTGACATTTGAGAGTTGTAAAATTTTAGATTTTCTTTTTTCGTTTGTGTTTTTGGGCATTAAACAATCAGACTGCCGGGCTGAAATAGGTTTCATTTTAAAGCCTAGATATTAGTTAGGCCATTTAAGCACCATTTGTTTCATAATTACGGGGATGAAAGGTCGCCATTCACCAGCAGCCAACTTTAGTCGTGAAAATTTAAGTTTTAGATTTGATTTCAGGTGACAATTGGGTAACATGCTGTCGATAAGCCAGACAAAATTTACTTTTTTTTTGTAGCTAAATATACATTCTTTGATATTATTCACATAGAAATCCAAATATCAGGGGTTGTGTGGTGTTTTTTTTAATGATTTTCAGGAATGAAAATGACAAAGTAAAAAAAAGTTTCCGTCGGATCATTACAGGGTTAAATAAATGTTTTGCCCCGTTTCAGAATATTTTTAAGATAGCTTAAACATAAGAAATTGCAATGATATAGCAGCTTTACACGAATTCAGGGGTTTACAGGTCGAAATCCACCGAGTCATTTGAGAGTCGTAAAATATTTTGATTTTCCCATTTTCGTAATTTTTTTCCGGCAATAAGCAATCGTTTAACCGGACTAAAATAGGTTTTATTTGAAAGCCTTTTATTTTTTCTACACGTTTCAGTAAGTTTTGTTGCATATTTAAGAGGAATTAAGGTTGTGATTTTTGTTATGGCGTTTGGTTGCGATACATGTCTTGATGGGACTTTGTCATTTTAATATTGTTTTTAATTTATGCTTATTGCATTTTTCGAACCATTCGAAATGAATTAGTAGCTGCTTTTATAGAATAAGAGGTCGTAATCGTGTTGGCTGCTAACTTCACAAAAAAAGTCATCTTAATTTAGTCGGATTATAGGCAGCCAAAGTTGGCTGCCAACTTCACACCGGTAGTATATTAATGCTTGTTAAAAGTATTTTATGAAGTGATGCTATTGTTGAGGATGGTGAACAGGCCTAATCTGGAATTGGAAATAGCTCTTAAGTCAGGTTGAATAAACGTCGATACGTCGATATGTGGTTTGCGATTAAATTTAACTTTGTCTTAAAGATTTTTTTATTTCCTACAATTATAGAAGCGATTTTTTTTATCAACCAACCATAATTGGACTTATTGATTACAATTGTATCTATTTCCATTTAGTCAGATATAAAAATTATAATCAAAAACACATAAGCACTTACCTCGAACATAATAGTATCAACTTCCTCTTTGATTTCATGATCGGTGATATTATTCGTTCCATTTTGAGCAGATTCGATCATCAAATCTAAAAATGCTAATCTTTTCTTTGCACCTGCACATATTTAAAATGTTTTTTTTTTTTTAATCTCGTTTGTAATAAGTTTACATAACTGTTAATGTAAAACTTAATCGGAATGTAGTTAATTAGTTTAATTTTACATTTTAGTGTTAGTTTGAACATTTTAAAAAATAAATAATTAATAGGCTTGCGTTTGTCCACCATCACGCCTGATCTTAAGCGATGATGCGGTCTACGTTGGAGCACGTTTGCCTAGAAGAAACCGATTCACTCGTGATTTGAAGACACGCAGATTGTTTGGTCTATGGGCAGTCTAACTGTATTGAAGCGTTTGTGTTAGCTTGTATTTTGTTTAGATAGTAAACGCACTTACCCTATTAGTAAGGGTCTTCACAGACGGACAGACAGACGGACAGACAGACGGACAACGAAGTGATCCTATAAGGGTTCCGTTTTTTCTTTTTGAGGTACGGAACCCTAAAAAGTACCACTAAGAGAAATGATTTTACTCACGATCAGGTCTTTTCCCGATTACAGACAGAGCGTTTCCAAAGAAAGGGAGAACTTGTGGTCCTGGAAGCTTGTTTCCAAGCTTGCACAACTTGGAATTCTTCTGCCATAGATTTTGCAACCAGAGAATCGTAGCTACGAGTAAAATAGGGTAGAAAAGAAAAAGCGCGTTGAATGGTAACTTGGACTTGTGTCTACGGCGGTTGTCATTTTTTTTTTGAAAAATTTAATACATAGTTACTATTATTACTTTTTTAATGAACAAAGCCTTTACCAAAGATCAGGTAACAAGACTATACTAGTATGGTGAAACGACGTATTATTATCAGCTGGTATTGACTGCCTTTTGGGTACATGTCTTTTGTCTTCTCTCCTCTCTTTTGTCTTCTTTAATCTCGTCTCACGTCCAAGACCCACGATGTGACGTGAAAAACGTCGTGATTTTTAGAACAAGGAACTCTTATAAATTTCTTCTGTCCGTCCGTCCGTCTGTCGGTCTGTCCGTCCGTCCGTCCGTCCGTCTGTCTGTCTGTCTGTCTGTTGGTCTGTCCGTCTGTTCGTCTGTCCGTCCGTCCTAATTTTTTAGAACCGTCTAACTCCTGCAGTTATTAAAGCAAGTGCTTGAAAGATGGCATAATTACAGTTTTAGTATAGATTTAAATTTTCAAAGTATAAAAATTATATAATATTGCGCGTCAGAGGTGGCACTGGCACATGTGAAATAGAGATGAATTATATTTTTTTCAATGCACTCACCGTGTGGTATATTGTTGAATAGGTCTTTTAATATTAAGAAAGGTTTCATATATGACTTTTTTATCTGGTGTATATTTTGTGAAATGGTTGGCCCACCCTGCATTTCTAATAGACATAGAAACTTGTTACTTGCCATGCTAATAGCTCATTGAGACTTAAGTCTCAGTAGTTATCAGTCAGTCAATAAAGTAGTCAGTCAATTGAACTGTTGATTGAACTACTGAGAATAGACGTATTAAAAAAATCCATCAAAAATATTTTTAACATTTTCTGATTATAGCTATTTGAGGTATGGCGATAAAACTGTAATAAAGTCACGACGTACTAGCTCAAAGGTCATTGACCTTTTTGTAAAATTGTCTGAACGAAGAATATTTCTCAAGTAGTTTTCTTTTCGACTAAACCATAAAAAGTATACTAGGCTATGTTGGTATGATGCACCTCTGAAAGGAGCTGCGTTCTTTCGAATTTTTCTGTGACCACAAATTTATGAACTACTAGCTGACCTGACAGACGTTGTCCTGTCTTAGAACCGTCAAACATGCAAAGTCATAATTGTAAATCTTATTTTTTTTACACCTTGGGTTACATATTGGAGTTTTAGTAAGGATCCCTTTTTTGAAAATATAATATAGCATATGTTACCCGGGGATAATGTAACTTCCCAACAGTGAAAGAATTTTTGAATCGGTTCAGTAGTTTCAGAGCCTATTCAATGCAAACAAACAAAAAAACAATCAAATATTTCCTCTTTATAATATTAGTATAGATGATGATTGTGACCACAATTATATGACTTTGGCTACGACAAATGGAACCCTACCATATGCGTGTCTCGAGTCTCGACACACACACACACACACTCTTAGCCAGTTACTAATGAATTGAGATAAAAAATATTTAACATGCTATTGTTACTGATTTGCCAATATAACAACATAATAAATAAATAAATATACTCACGTTATTTTAAATATCACAGGAACAAAAACAAAGTTTATTTTATCAGTAGGTAATTAATTTTAAGTCTGTTGAAGACAATATAGCTTGAATCTAGGTTAATAATATTCGTTGGTTGCCCATGGTACTACCAGTTTAGGTTTGTGCGTAGCCTGATATGGTTTTGATGAATATTCTTTATATACTTGCAACTATAATTTATGCAATAATTCATTTTCATTAATGTATGTAATTAAATGCACTTCCCGAATAACTGAGTAGTTACAAGTAGATGATTCGATCCCGGTCGACTTTTTTAATCCCGGGATTTCGGGATTATCTACAGTTAATCTCGGGATTCCGGGATAGTCCCAGGATTGTATTGGTAATGGAAAGTGGTAACAAAAAGACAGTAAAACATATCAAAATATTTTTTTTATTTATCTTTTAGTTTTGTGAGGACATAAAATATTTAAGTTTTAAATCTTCAAGAAGTTTCTTCTTATAAAATAAACAAACTAGGCACTTCTGTAAATAATTTATAAAACTAACAATAACCTTCAAAAAAACAACTTCTTTAGACTTATTGGATCCCGAGATCCGGGATCCAGGGATTGAATCCTCTAGTTAAAACGTATACGTTGCTGTTCCAAAAATTGTTAGTGAAATGAAAAATAGTTGGAATATGAAAATAGTTTATTTATAGCTTTTCAAAGTATTCCCCTCCAACTCATGCATTAATGCTTCAAGGGGAACCAGCTTTCGAATCCTTAAAAAAAAAAATCTTTTGGTAGAAAAATAACCGCCGAAATTATTCGACCGCCTCTTCTGCAGTGTTATATTTTCGCCAACGAAGATTTTTTTTTACCAAGGGAAATGAAAAAACGAATGGAGCTAAATCTGTGTTGTACGGAGGATAGGATAACATTTGTACCCCGAAGTATTCAAATAGTAAATAAATAAATAAATAAATATTCGGGACATTTTTGCACACACGGTCATCTGACCCCAAACTAAGCAAAGCTTGTGATATGGCTGCCAGAGACTGATATACATACATATATAGCTTTAAATACATACTTAAATAGATATTAACACCCAGATATAGAACAAACACAAATGTTCATCGCATAAATGTTTGTCCTAGATGGGAATCGAACCCACGCCCCCAAGCTCAGAAGGCAGGTTCACTACCAACTGGACCAACGGGCTATCCAACGGGCTATATAGTCCATAGTTCTAGCAGCTGTGTGAGCAGGCGCATTATCTTGGTGATAAAGAATGCCACGGACACCGCTCCTTGGTCGCTCGCTATTCAACTCCCCCAATGCATGAGGCAGACAAACTTCGCAATACCATTCACTAGTAACTGTTCTACCGTCTTCAAGCAGAATTACTGCTACTGATCCACTGCGACGAAAAAAGCTGTTATATTTTTTTTATTAATGCTCCGACTGCGAACAACTTTTGTGGCCGACTCGTCTTCTTCAAACACCCATTCCATGGATTGTTGCTGCGTCAGATGATTATAGCTATAGATCTAAGTTTCGTCAGTTGTAAGAATGTAGGATACGTTATACAAAGTACCGTCTTCGAAATTTTCTAGCAAAAATTTGCACCAATCTAAACGGCGGGATTTGAACTCTTCGGTGAGAAAAAAGGTATCAATCGCGAAGCAAGCTTCTTAAATGAAAGGTATTCATGCAAGATGGTGGAAATTACTGCCTGTGTTCCAATCTTCAGTTCAGCCTGAATCTCTCGATGTATAATGTGTCTAATCTCCCGCAAGAGCCATTCTACCCTGATGACATTTTCATGAGTTACTGCAGTTGTAGTTCAGCTGGGTCTGTGGTCATCGTTTAAGTTCGCTCGACCACTTTTAAATTCACGAAACCAATAAGTAACTGTTGCTAACGCAGGAACAGACTTTCCAAATGCCGCTTGTAAATTTTCGTGACATTCCTTGAAGGTTAAGTCTCGTTTATAATTATAAAAAAACATAGCATGAAAAGCTTCCGCAAGACGTCCATTGTTGCAAAGAAAAGAAAAGTGACACCACCAAGGAACATATTATTACTCAAGGAACATTATTACTCCTAGCGGAGCGGATAAACCCACTATTTTTTTTATTGGCTACGGCTCCACCAAGGATTTTTTAAAGAACTAAATAGTTGGCCAATGATTTTTACCAAAGAGATTTGTATTGAAATTAACCGTTGAATGTGAATCCGTGTGAAACCGGGTGAATCACCCATTAACCTACTGAAAGAAAAAAAAAAAACAACAGCAAAACCAAAGGAAGATTATCGCAATGTGTGTGTGTGTGTGTGTGTATGTTCCAAGATTTTTTAGTATGTTGTATGGACCAGTTAGGGAACCATGTAAATCCGAATTTGCAACTTCGAGAAACTTGTAAAAAAAAATTTTGGAACATTTTGAACATGAACTATGCATTTAATGACAAGCAAAGTTCGTTGATTGATGGAAATCTCCCGACCGTGGCTCGATCTCCCCTTGCTCTTCATTTATCTCATCAAAACCTGTCCAATTGACAAATTAGACCTAACCAAAATTTATCGGATCTGCGGATTGTGAGAAACCCTTTATCAGTAAATACAACAATTTTTTTGGGACTTTAGACTTTTTTTGGGATTTGGTGTTTTAGATTTTTCATATCCTGCAAATAAAGCACTTTTAGTATAGAAAAGTTGGCCTGCTGAAAGAAAAAAGGGAGCGTTTTGCCTATTGTGTCAAGATGGAGCTTCATAATCCTTTCATAATGGTTGCCTACAAGAGATCGCTTTAAGCGATAAGGCCGCCACTTGTGGCACTAGCTCGTAAGTGTTTTCTATCGTGTTGTAATTTTTATTTCTGGTGTACACAATAATGAGTTTCTATCTATCTATCTATCCTCTGTGCCTGAATGAATTGCTTCATAAGTAGTGTCCTCATTCTGTAGTATTGCATCCACAGTTTTGAGGTAGGGCCATCGCTTTCCAATTTTACTTTGCTGTTTTGAATTTGGTACTGACAGTTTCCACAGTTTCATTGTTTTTAGCATAAGGATAAGCGCACATTTTAGTGTCATCCAACATTCTCTCTGTTTCTGCTTTTTCTTGCTCACTTAGGTGAACCTTATCAAAAATCAAGTGACTAATGCAAGATTTGTCAATGGGCACGAAACGCCCACGGCGCGTATGCCACGGCCACGGTGGAATGGCCACTGAGAATTTTGTCAACACTGTTAGCTGCGTATATCGTGGTTAGCATTTCCCTCAGGCCGTTACCAGCCATTATAGGGCTCATGGCTCCCATAAACGACATTAGTATTTCTCATATGACGGCAAAATCATATGAGTAAAGTGAAAAGCAAAATCGCCTGTCATATGTACGGGTGATTTTGCTTATATATTGATAAGGACAAGAGCAAAACTTAAAATTGAAAATTTTCGGGGAAAATTGACCATCTTCGAAGGACCATAGTTTGGTCACCATAAGATTTATAGAGCTGCAATTGGACTTAGATTGTTGCAAATTTAATTAACTTTAAAAAATATAAAGCATTGTTTATTATGAAATGCATAGTTTTTACTACTTTAAATACTTTTAGAGGAAAAAGTGAATAATGTCCCAAAATTTCCAATTTGGATTTACACTACCCCCAACTGGTCCATACAACATACAAAAAAACAACAGAACTACATCATGCTTTGTGATTTTAGCCTTTTTTGTGTCGATTTCTGCTGGGGTATGATTTTAACAACTAAAATATCGATCATTGTCTTATATTATTATTAAATATTAATATTATTCACACATTTATTTTTCTTCTTAAATTAAAGTTTTTTTACAATATCTATACAAAAATATAAATATTATTATAAAAATATTTATTAAATATATATATATATATATAATAAAAAGAATACTTACTAATAATACTTTTACAAGAATATAATAATAATAATAATATATATATATATATATATATGTATAAAATATATGTATATATATATATATATATATTTAATAAATATTTTTATAATAATATTTATATTTTTGTATAGATATTGTAAAAAAACTTTAATTTAAGAAGAAAAATAAATGTGTGAATAATATTAATATTTAATAATAATATAAGACAATGATCGATATTTTAGTTGTTAAAATCATAATTTTATACATATATATAAATATATATATATGTATAAAATTATTATATTCTTGTAAAAGTATTATTAGTAAGTATTCTTTTTATCATATTTACAAAGTCACATACAAACTCATTTTACCAATATCCTATTATTATTATTTTTGGTGCAAATGTTTGCTCGGTTGTGTAGTGGGATAGGCGGACTGCAGTAGTTCTCGACACGGGTTATCCTAGTGAGGACTGCTTCGCAAAGCTTACTATTATAGGCTCGTCTCTTAGCTGTGTTAATTTACCACGTTAGTTAAGGTGAAATATTTAAGTTAAAACATTGTATCTTTTAATTATTGTGCGTGTGTAAATAAATAAATTAAATTAAATTAAAATTAATTAAATTATACCTATTTTAAGAACCGGCGCGCGGCTTAGTGGTGCGCTCAAGCATAAATCGCGCCAGTGTTATCTCAGTAGCAGGTTGACTTCATTGGTGAGTGGTCGAGAGCGATATAGTAGAGATTTCGACAGATGACACAATTTTTTTCAAGTTCTGAACATTTAGGACGCAAATGTTCGGAAAATCATGGCTTGATATCGCTATATATTATCTATGGTATGGATAGATTCGTGGAGGCTTAGGAATTGTCACTTTATCAAGTTCTAAACATTTAGGATGCAAATGTTTGGAAAATCATGTCTTGATATCGCTATATATCTATGGTATGGATAGATTCGTGGAGGCTTAGGAATTGTCACAAAATAGTTAACACTAATTTAAGACAGGCCCAGACAGGTAGAGGGAAACAAAAAAAAAATTATTAATTAAATACAAGCTTATTTGTTTTTTTTTCGTAATGTTCTCTGCAACCCCTTCTACTTGATACCGATAATTATCATAATGGTAGATTAGAAAATTTTATCAGTTAGCATGAAGCGCCACTCATATTTGATTTTGTTGACGTAATTTTTTTGCTGGATGCAGGCCTCTTCCAACCGGCTCTTTAGGAGATCGATGGGGGAGGCCTGTGTCCAGCAGTGGACGTCCTATGGCTGAAGTGATGATGCTGATTTTTTTTCGTATTATTCTTAGGAAACCCTTTCATTTGATGCCCATATGATAGGGGTGTATAAAAAATAACTGGTCCGCTATCTTTGGAAGGGCGCCATATTGGATTTAGAATTATGTCATTTAGTTAAACCACGCACAAAAAAAAACTAAATGTCAGCTTAATTGGTTGGGAAACTGTTTTAAAATTCAGTTGGAAGATTTGACCAACACACAAACAGCTAACAACACGTTTTTACTAACATGGTAAGTTAAATAAAAGTTTGTTAAAAATTTACGGCCCTCTTTAGGTATCATTAAATAAATATTCCAAATTAAAAGCCAGCGGCCGTATTATAGCAGTTTGATTATGATCGAAATTGCATGGCGTCCCGTTCGCATCTACTTACTCGCACCACGCGCGTGAGTAAGATGGCACGCGATCACGATCACAATCCGAATAACGATAAGACATCTATAATAAGGCATCAGGTTTATTATATCCTGTGGTTATTTCGTTCAGGTAAAGAAAAAAAAAACATGACAACATAATTTTTTAAATATTATTCTCAAACTAAAAATAATCGACATCGCCATTACACCACATCATAAGATATAATATATTCTAAAGTTAGTTCGAACGCCCAAATCAAGTGACGTAATCAAATGAGCGCCCCTTCTCCCGCCCGCTACGATACTTCACGGTACGCTAAAAATACTGAGTATAACCGCGCGAGATCTGTGACCGACAGTAGGCATTGAATTCAAGGACACGTCCGAGTCAAACTTCCGCTTTAGCTTACCTCTATAACATTTACAGTGACTACGCCTTATTCATAAAAAATATTATTCACAGTAAACAATGAAGTTTTTAAATTGAAAATCTGATTCAGAACGTAGACGGGGTTTTTATTCTAGGCTCAAGTCTTAGCCTGAATCCGTCGCTTCTTTTCAGGATGATGTCGCCTTGAAGCTTGAATTGATCTTCAGTGACGTCGGAAATACTCTTGAAGTTTCTTAGAATCGTTGTTATCAGCACTTTTAGTTTCAGGAGAGCATATTTGCGACCTGTGAACAAATATTTTTACTTTAGCAAGCAATTTTCGTGTCGATATTTTAAGAATGGTAGAGGAAATTGAAAAAAAATATCTATAAATATTTTTTATCTCTTCCATAACTTATAAACATAAAAAATACGTTTACTATGTTTTTCTAATATGTATAATGCCCAATATTTTACTTATTCCGTCTAAGCAAATTTTTTTCTTTTAATATGTGCGAAAATAGTAATGACCATATTACTTGGTAACCAAACACTAAACTAAACAAACAAAACAAACAAAAATGTTGATGCCTACTCGCCTTTAGAAACTTTTGATAGCACTGATTTAAAACATCAACGCTCTGTACATTAACACACCCAATTGATAAAACCATTAAAAAAATGTGATTCATCCTCGTTTTGACCCGAACAACTATTGTAGCTATTTGCTATGCCAAATTAGAAGGCATCGAACAAAATTATTCATAAAGCTGATTAAAAAAAAAAAAAAAAAAAACTACATAATGAACAAAAAACACGTCAATTGGTTTACAGGTGTCAGTGTAATCGACGTGCATAAGAAAAACAACAAAAAAAAGACCGAATTGAGAACCTTCCGTGTTTTTTGAAGTCGGTTAAAAGAGAGTTATGGTTAAAGGGTTCGTGTATTCTATGTATGCCGACGTGGGTTTCATATTTCCACCATAACTCCTGAGCACATGGACAAATTTTGATGTGAGAGAATCTTTAGAATCCGATAGTCACAGGCTAGTCCAAATTTATTTATTTATTAAAATAAGACAAACCTTACTAATCCGAGCAAAAACTTTAATCGCATATATATTAGAACTTTATTAGGCGATTTAAATGATTTCTCCAGTATACGTATAAAATTAAAATATTTATTTTAGTAATCTGTTATTTTTAACAAATTAAACACCTGTCCGATAGCCTATTAGTCGTCTCTGAGATCCACCACACGTTCGACGCATTGTGTACGGTACAAGGCAGTGTATGTAGATAAGTATAGATAATGCTGTAATTCTATTTACCAACACAGCTCCTTGGCCCTGCACTGAACGGTATGAAGCTGTAGTAGTGCCGGGCTGCAGCGTTCTCCGGGAGGAAGTTGTCAGGGTTGAACACCTCAGGGTTCTTGTAGTAGCGAGGGTTGCGGTGTATCCTGTATGTGCCGATAACAACAGTCGAACCAGCGGGCAACACGTAGTCTTTTGTTGCTGAAATATGTAATAATATTGTTATAGAGATAACAGCACCCCGCAATTTCACCCGCGGCAACATTTACTCAGGAATCACACATTTATTTAGGGATAAAAACTATCAATGCAAAAAATCACGTTGATACGTTGCTCTGTTGCTGCGTGAAAGAGGAACAAACAAACAAAACACATTTACGCATTTATAATCTTAGTGGGCAGGAAGGCTGTGACGCACCCTGTGCCATTGAATTAGTAGTTAGTAGGTAATAACAGTATATTTAGCAGTAACTACTTATAGTTGCATAATCCGCCCCATGTATTCGAAACTAGGACCTGCCGTGTGCTGTTTTGGCCCACCATTTAGTTTTGATTTGTTTCACCGTAACATTAGTTACATACTGTTCTGTGAAAAATAATGTCAACTAGCTATCTATTACGGTTCGAAAGATACAGCCATTAATAGGTAGGACGGACGGACGGACAGACAGATAGACAGACTGACAGCGTAGACTCAGAAATAGGGTCCCGTGTTCACTCAGAAAAAAAAAACATCGTGTAGAATGTTATATTTTCTGTAAATACGCATAAATGCGTCGAGCGTCGCCGCTTTCCTCGTTTGTATTTCTTCTGTACAGTACACGATATAAGGTTTAAAATTTTACCGCATTAAACTGATGAAAAAAGCTGTAAAAAGTAATTCCCATAGAAACCTGTAATAATTTGTACGTTGCGGAGCATAATGCAAGCGAGCACCAATATAAATATCTTCAACACATTACATTATTTTTGGATAAGATCGACATTCGAGTTTGGCAGAATGTGATCAAATTTTGACAGTATTTGCAATTGTAACGCAAGTCGTAGAAACTGTTTAATTCAGTGTAAGTATAAGTTTAAGTTTAATATTAGTTTAAGTATAAGTTTTTTTTTATTGGGATAAATAAATAATAAATAAATAAATTCAGGACTTTTTTTTTTGCACACACGGTCATCTGACCCCAAACTAAGCATAGCTTGTGATAGCCCGTTGGTCCAGTTGGTAGTGAACCTACCTTCTGAGCTTGGGGGCGTGGGTTCGATTCCCATCTAGGACAAACATTTGTGTGATGAAAATTTGTGTTTGTTCTATATCTGGTTGTTAATATCTATTTAAATATGTATTTAAAACTATATATGTATGTATATCAGTCTCTGGCAGCCATATCACAAGCTTGGCTTAGTTTGGGGTCAGATGACCGTGTGTGCTAAAATGTCCCAAAATATTTATTTATTATTATATTAATTAATATTCAAGGAAATTATCCAGTCAACAATAAATTGTAACCCAAAATTTGTATAAGTATATAACTAACCAATTTTCACGTCTTTAGTTAATTTTCTCGCAATAATAGGAACAGGTGGGTACATTCGCAACGATTCAAGGATGACCCGCTCCAGGTACTTCATCCGGGTCGTGTCTGCGAAAGTGACTGGTCTGTCGGAGTCACCGAAGATCTCATAAATCTCATCATACACTCGATCTTGAACGTCCTGATGAACACCTAAGAGGCATAGGATGAAACTGGATCCGGCTGCAGTGGTATCATGGCCCTAAAAATAAATTAATAAGTTTTTGTTTTGCAACTGAGTCACGAAACAAGCAAGCCGCTCACCTGATGGTAAGCATCACGCTTGCCCGTAATAGCTCAGTTACACACACGTGATATATACCGTAATAAGATTGTGACAAGACTATGAAAGAGGATATAACGATTTGTTTGCTAACCTAACTTTGAACTGTTTCTGCTAACCACCCGCATGCTCCAGTCTTGCCATATCTATCTTGATAAATAAGATAAAGTAATTTCACTGAAAATATTTCCCTCCAATCCGCAGCACAGTAATATTTGCACACTACTGCTGTGTGGTGTAATAACTGGCAAATGAATGGTTTTTTACCAAGCGGACTTTCAAGAGCCTATCAATATTAAAAGTAGGTATATTTAAGGGTTGTTAAAAGTATTTTCTATAATTATTTTAATGTAAAGGGATAGCATGGTGTGGATGATGAACAGGGGCCTTACGCCCAACTCGTTACGCGGGGCCAAACTAACGGTAAAACTGTACATTTCGGAAAATCACGCGATCGGCGGGAACCTTAACGCGCCCAGATACGGTTCGCGGTCGCGCAACATTTCACCTAAACTGGATTGCTTTAAACTGCTAGGCGTAAGACCCAGGCCTAATCTGGAATTGGATTACTTGAGAACTATTGCGACCACATATCATAATGTGTAAAGCCTCAGATGATTTGACAAAACAGATCTAATGAAGCCAGAAGGTGGATTGTGGAACTCTTCAAGCGCTATTTAAACCGCTTGAGTCCATACTCCAGCGGTTTAAGTGGCGCTTAAACCTTAAAAAAAATAAAGGGACCCATGTCCCTTAATTTTTTTAAATCAAAAATTAGTTAAACTATCGTGCTGTCCGCCTGATGGTAAGCAGAAATCGCTGCCTATGGACACTTGCACCACTAGCGGTGTTGACGGTGCTTCACCAGCCCACAGAGGTTGTAGACACCCTTTATGAAACGCGTCCAATAAGTCAGATATAAAAATTATAATCAAAAACACATAAGCACTTACCTCAAACATAATAGTATCAACTTCCTCTTTGATTTCATGATCGGTGATATTATTCGTTCCATTTTGAGCAGATTCGATCATCAAATCTAAGAATGCTAATCTTTTCTTTACACCTGCAAATATTTAAAATGTTTATTCTCGTTTTTAATAATTTTATATTACTGTTAATCGGAATGTAGTAAATTAGTTTCATTTTATATGTAAGTGTTAGTTTGTACGTGATTGATATTAATTTTAAATGTATCGTTTTAGGTTTAATTTAGTTTTTTATTTGATATTTTTTCTTGTATGTTCATGTAATTATTACTTGTGACTGTCAACAAAATTATTTCATAGAAACGTCATTTATATTATTGAAATTAAGTTCTTAAATAATACAATAAGTTTAGGTGTTGCATACATAGGTACAACAGCCATCTTTTAAATATCTGTACAGTCTACATTGTTAAACTACATTAACGCTAAGAAAAACAGAAGAAAAAAGAGAAAAACTACATGGTATCTTAACTTGAGATACTTGCCTACATCGTTTTCATCATTGAAGTCTAGATCATCTCTGTATCCTTTAAATACAGTGTCAGAAAGAGTCTTTGTATCACTTGCATCGTCTTCTGCTGATTTTGTAAGTTCATCTATTGTAGGTGGAATAAAACCTTTAGCTTTGTTTGCTAAGTAAATTTCTTTCTTGCTCTTTATAACCTAAGGATAAAATAAAGGTAAGTTTACTACATAGGTACTATCAACAAAGTTTTAAGGAATTAAAATGTTCAGCCTTAGTAGGTATATGAATACTGTAAATCTTTTCTAAGCTCACTTTATTCGTAAGACCATGGATGATTTCCAAAAGTTTCACTTGTTTCTTAAACAATGGAGTAATTTTAAAAAGATCATCAAACCGCAACCAAAATTTGTAGTGCCTTTGGTGGATTATGTCACACATTCTGTAAAAAATAATTAATATAATTATTAGTGGTTCCTTGGGCAAATATGAAATTCATAAAACTTTATTCACCGAGCGAAAGGAGGTCCCAAATTGTAAGGGGACAGATCGGCGTTTGTATGTATGTTTTTGTTTGTGTTTGCAATTTGTTCGATGATAACTTGCGTACCATTGATACAATCCTTATGAAATTTTGTAAGCAAGTTAAATTTAAAAAGTGCATAGTCTTTTAAGCTTAAGTAAGGTCACAATTTGAACAACTACTTCATAATACCCGTTTTTTTGAGCACCGTCAGTGCCCGGGCAGGATCGAAAATTGAAAATTGAAATTTGAGGCCTATAATATCTTGACATGCCCAGAGTTTCTAACGATAATCTACGTCATGTGGCCTGTGTTGAACAGACTCGACGTGCATTAAAGTTTGTCATTAGTAGGTAATTCTGCTGGTGGCAAGGGTACGTAGAGCTGAAGTTGAATTTCTGAAACGGGGCCTATTCTGATGTGAATTATGCTTAAAGCGGCTCTTCTTGTCCGCAGTTCTCTCTGAACTCTAGAACGGCAAAAAAGCAAATAGTGCTCACTTCATCACGGCCATTGCGTAATCATATCCGGACGCATCTTGAGTTTCTCGAGTTATGCCCATCGCAGTTTCTATAAACAGTTAAAAATTTGGTATGAGTAAAAACATCGACACAAAACAGATCTAACCTTTCATCATAAAATATAAGATACCAGCTTTGCTAAGCGCCTCACGGTATGTTCCGGCAGGTTCACTCAAGAGCTACCTATTTGTCATTCCAGGCCAGGCGTTGCATCGTCATGATCTCTTAACATTAAATAGAGGTAATGTCGCCAGCATGCTGGGTAAGCTGCCAACTGGTAGTGGGCTTGAGCATTTGGGTTACCTTTAGACTTTCAACGGACCATGCTCATATCAGAACCAGGGTGGCTTCATTCTGGCAACGCCTGCGTCGTTCCGCTAACAAGATACTCGAGGCTGTCTCTGACGATTTAAGGAGCCCAATGTTTAAGCATTGGGTCTCGGTGCACATGGATGCTAACAAAAAATGACCCAGCACTATTGTGCTTCTTAGATTTTAGATTTACACTTAGGTATAGGTAGACGAGCGCCTCTTTACAGCGTGGTATCATTTTATTTTTATGTGTACTCTTAGTTTATATTTTATGGGTCATTTACGTGCCTGAAATAAATGATTTTATTTTATTTATTTTTATTATTATTTATTGGCGGATCCAGGGGGGGGGGGGGGCATGGACACCTGGCTGATTAGCATAACAAGTATATTTTGTTTTTTTAACACCCGATAAAGCGCTGATAGTTTTCTAAATAGATCTTCTTGAATGTTAGCTAAGAACAATCTCGATTTTAAAAATATATATACTAAATCAATATGGTTCAGCTGTATGGGAGCTGCGATGCCTCAGACAGACACACAGCTTGACAGATACACAGACACATATATACACATACAAATACAAATATTTATTAATAACACGTATGTTACATGTCAAAAAAGGTAAATTCTGTCTTATAATTACATTGAATTCATTGCTTATAATAATTGTAAGATTGTATAAAAAAAATATAAATAATAATTTCAAATAGATTAATAAACAAATTAATGGTCCAGCAAATTAAAGATTCGTAAAATTGATTTTCGTGTAGCCTACCATGACTTAAGTTTCTTTTTGAACATACCTTTTATACATAGCTACGCAGGTATACAAATGCACTAATACACTAATCCCCAATAATGCCCGAATAAATGATTTGTATTTGAATCTATATACTATATACTAATATTATAAAGAGGAAAGATTTGATTGTTTGGTTGTTTGTTTGTTTGTTTGTTTGCATTGAATAGGCTCGGAAACTACTGAACCAATTTGAAAAAATCTTTCACTGTTGGGAAGTTACACTATCCCCGGGTGACATAGGCTATATTATATGCATGTTAATTAAGATATTAATTTCATTTGATTTCATTTCACAATTTATAATTCTCAATGTACTTAAAATTATTTGCCATGTAAGGGAAGCCTAACTTCAAGATAGGGTGATCAAACCCAGTTTGATGGTTAGCGCAGTTATTGTTTCTGGAAAGTACTATAATGAAAATAAATTATTTGTACTTGTATTTGTATTAGTATATATAAAAAATACCCGGGTATGTCCTAAAACTGCGACCAGAACCACCGGAGGATGGGCAGCAGCGTCCTATTAGTACACGGTGAACGTACTGCGATCCCCAAGCCGCCTGCCAAGCGTGGGGATTATGGCAACACCCCTCTCTACGAGGGAGGCCTTTGTTCAGCAGTGGACGTTTACAGGCTGATGATGATGATGATAAAAAAAAATAGGGATCCTTACTAAATCTCCAATAATGTAACCCAAGGTGTAAAAAAAATAAATTGATTTACACCCGTGCGAAGCCGGGGTGCGTTGCTAGTACACATATAAACAGATACACACGTTAAACCCAAAACACGCCTCTTTTTGCGTCGCTGGTTAAAAATGGTGAGCTGTAGTCACCTAAGGGTGAGTTCGACCAAATTTGAATTTATACGCGAGTAACTATGCCAGGGATAAATCTATTCCACGATTACCACTCGAGTAATTCATTCGTCGTTTTTCCACGCAATATAATTTATATAAAGTATAGCCACGCTTAGGATAGCTACACGCGAATAGCGAGATGAATGATGCCCGAATCTATTACCCAGCTAACAATCATTGTTGTACAACGCCACGGTATTCAAGCTTATGTCATATCAACTCGCTTTTGTCGTATTATAGTGTAGGAAAGTAAATTTCAAAATATCCGCATTCGTCGGACGTCTAAAGTCGAATTAATTGTTTAAAACAAAACTTAGATTTTTCCTATTCAATTAAATTTTTTGGTTTATAATTTAGTTTTTCGGTGTTTGCAAGTTTTTTCCTAGTTTAAAATTTATCCACCTTGGACGTCTAGATATAACTTCTTCGTCACTATCACTATTTTTAACCAATTTCTTAAGCGTTGCATTTTAAATATTTTATTTAACAATAATTACTGACGAAGTGAAAAATAAGACAGGACAAAACAAAACAAAGATAATATTATGATCACACAAAAGAGCAGAATCATCTGGCGCGCTGCCGCCAATAAAATATTCTCGGAATAACTCTATTATTCCACCAAAAACGGTGGTATAGTAATTATTCTCGAATAGGCTTGCTATTCTTAGAATAGTAGATGGTAAAATGAGAAATTGATTTACTCTCGAATAACTGGCGATTTATTCCAAGAATAAAATTTACTCTCGTTTGGTTGAACTCACCCTAAGCTGATAAGCTATAAAAACAAAGATGTATAAATAACACGATCAAGAATGGCTTATAACTAATACATAATTAGGCATGTATTCAATAATTTTACTTACCTAGCATAATTTTCTTAAGAGGCGTATTACAAAATGAACCGTTCAATTTTAAGTATTTGTATTTTCGGGCATAAAACGAATAAATAAAGACGTAATTTTCAAGATAAATATAAAATAAGTAAACCTGAACATAAAAATGTTTATTTTATTTATACTTTTGTAAATTGGAGGTAACAAATGGATATGTTGAGTTTTACCAAAATCGGAAGCCGCTACATTCAATAAAAAAATACAGATATATTTAATACTGGAACTGAATTTTCTACTGATATGTATTATTAGTAATGAGATCGACTTCATCATGACGACCAAGAAGCGAATATTCAATGATGTCTCAGTGATCAGCAGGGTGAAAACCGGTAGTGATCACCGTATTGTCAGAGGCACATTGAATATCAACATCAAGCTAGAGAGGTCGCGTCTGGTGAAGTCCACGCTCCGTCCTGGTCATGCCCAAATCCAAAACCCAAATGACTTCCAACTCGAACTGCATAATCGCTTCCAGGGCCTTGCCGAAAGCGGAACTGTGGACGAATTAAACAATGGGCTGGTGGAAACTGTCCAAGCAGTGGGGTCCAAGTTCTTTAAGACCCCACCCCGAAAAAGACCTCAGAAGCTCTCAGACGAAACCATTAAGCTAATGAAGGACCGGACTGAGATGAGACTGCAATCTTCAGCTGATATGTCGGAATATGGCCAACTTAATAGACGAATCTCGAAATCGGTGCGACACGATCTGCGTTCCTACAATACAAGATGTATTAGGGATGCAATTGAGCGGAACCAGGGCTCGAAAGTGTTCGCGAAAAATTCGTCTATTGGGAAAAGCCAAATGACAAAGCTGAAGATCGAGGATGGCAGTATCATTTCGTCAAAGTCGGAGATTCTGAGAGAGTTTGAGAGGTTTTACGGACAGTTGTACACCTCGACACGACAGCCTATTGTCAGTACAGCTCAGGACAAGAGAGCTAAACTGACCCGACACTACACTGAGGACATCCCAGACATCAGCTTGTACGAGATTAGAATGGCTCTGAAACAGCTTAAGAACAACAAGGCATCGGGTGATGACGGAATCACGACAGAACTACTGCGAGCGGGTGGAAAACCGGTACTGTTAGTCCTCCAGAAGTTATTTAATTCCGTCATACTCGATGGTACTACGCCTGAAGCATGGCACAGGAGTGTGGTGGTGCTCTTCTTCAAAAAAGGTGATAACACCTTATTGAAGAATTATAGACCCATCTCACTCCTGAGCCATGTGTACAAGTTGTTCTCTAGAGTCATTACGAACCGTCTCGAAAGCAGGTTTGATGACTTTCAGCCTCCCGAACAAGCCGGTTTCCGTAAAGGCTGGAGCACCATAGACCACATACACACCCTCCGCCAGATTATACAGAAGACTGAGGAGTATAATCGGCCATTATGCCTGGCGTTTGTGGACTATGAGAAAGCCTTTGATTCCATCGAGACCTGGGCAGTATTACAGTCCCTCCAGCGTTGTCATATCGACTATAGGTATATCGAAGTGTTGAAGTGTTTGTATAGAAACGCCACCATGTCGATCCGATTACAGGACGAGAGCACGGAACCAATCCAATTGCAGAAAGGCGTGAGACAGGGAGATGTTATCTCTCCGAAACTGTTCACGAACGCATTGGAGGACGTTTTCAAGCTCTTGGACTGGAACGGATTAGGCATCAACATCAATGGCGAATACATCACTCACCTTCGTTTTGCCGATGATATAGTCATCATGGCAGAGTCGCTGGAGGACCTAAATACGATGCTCAGCGACCTCAGTAGCCTTTCCCAACAGGTGGGTCTTAAAATGAACATGGACAAGACAAAAATCATGTCCAATGTCCATGTTGAACCCGTGCCGGTAGTCGTTGGGAACGATACTCTCGAAGTTGTTGACCATTACACCTATCTTGGGCAGATTGTTCAGTTAGGTAAGTCCAACTTAGGCAAAGAGGTCGCCCGTAGAATCCAACTCGGATGGGCAGCGTTCGGGAAATTGCGTGACATCTTCTCGTCCAAGATACCACAGTGCCTAAAGACAAGGGTCTTTGACCAGTGTGTGTTGCCAGTGATGACATATGGTACTGAGACGTGGTCCTTAACTGTTGGCCTTTTGGAAAAACTCAGAGTCACACAGCGGGCAATGGAGAGAGCTATGCTCGGAGTTTCTTTGCGCGATAGAATCCGAAACGTGGATATTCGCCAAAGAACCAAAGTCACCGACATAGCTGTTAAAATTTGCAAGTTGAAGTGGCAATGGGCAGGCCACATCGCTCGGAGAACCGATAACCGATGGGGAAGAAAGGTTCTTGAGTGGAGACCACGAACCGGAAGACGCAGCGTAGGTAGGCCTCCCACTAGATGGACCGACGACATAGTAAGAGTCGCTGGCATCCAGTGGATGCAAAAGGCAGGCTGTCGTTCAGTGTGGAGGTTAAAGGGGGAGGCCTATGTTCAGCAGTGGACGTCTTCTGGCTGATGATGATGATGATGATGATGTATTATTAGTTGAAAGAAAAATTATTCCAAAAATCCAGTTTTCGATGCTTTTTTCGTCAAAAAAATGTGATAGGACCCTTTATATTAACTATTTAATTAAGCCTTTATATTTATATTAAGTAAATAATCTTTGGCCTTTCGCGTATTAAAACAACATAGTCCATTATGGTATTATAGACACAACGTTGTTGGTATGGAAGATGCCTACTCATGCATGTCACAAGTAGGAAAACAAAAAAAAAAAAAAGTAAATATGATTTTAAGGCATGATTTCATTAATAATAGCAAAATAAGAATAAGTAAAAACTTACCTTGTGTTGGTGATAATTCAATAATTATTATTCAATAATTCGATAATTATTTAATTATTCAATAATTCGATAATTATTTTAATTTTATTCAGCTCGAAAAGACGTGGTAACTTCGCACGTAGTTGTCCGTGCGTAGGTACTACTTGGTTACGATTTAAATTTGTTTTATTTTTAACCACAGACGCAAAAAGAGGGGTGTTATAAGTTTAACGTCCGTCGTAAGTATCCGTGTCTGTTTGCCTGTGTGTCTGTCTGTGCCATCGTAGCTCCGAAACGGCTAAACAGATATCAATTTATTTTTAACCAACTTCGAAAAACGATGAACGTTCTCAAATCGGCCTGTTTTTTATTTTAATTTTTATTTATGTATGAACAGCGATTATACCGGTATCTGTAAACCAATTTGCGTGTTTCTTTTTTTATCATGTAGAAAAAAAAAAAAGTGGTTCCACAAAAAAATTATTAATTAGGGTTCAGTAGTTTTTAAACCAGCTCAAATAATATGGATTTTTGCTAGAGCTATAGATTTTTGCTGTTATGGATTTTTGCTTTGGGTTGGGATGTCGGTTTTTAAAGATAATTTATTCATTTGTTTGAAAGGTGACTTGATTGAGAGTGTTCTTACCTAATATGAATCATGAAAATCTGAGTTGAAAAACCCTTGATCCATGTAGGTGGGTAAATTAGGGTTGACTGTAACTGCTCAAATACCTACAAAGACTGCCCAGTTGGTAGTGAACCTGCTTTCTGCACGCGTGGGCGTGGGTTCGATTCCCACCTAGGGCAAATGAATATTCATGTGATGAATATTTTGTGTTAGACGTGTTTGTTCTATAATATCTGGGGCTAATATTTATTTAAGATAATAATATATATGTAGGTAGGGATATCAGTCTCTGACAGCCTTAATACAAGTTTTGTTTAGTTTGGTATCAGATGATCATAAAAATATCCGGAAATTTATAAATAAAATATTGTTACCAAGTAAAATATCCACAGTGACACCGCTCATATGATCGTGAACGTCAAAAGTTTTTCCAGCTTCTTTCTTCATCTTTTCAACGACATTCCTACTGTTTTGATTAAATACGTCCATAAAAGATTTCAAAATATTTATATGGAACGTTGGTGCAATCATTTTACGATGCGATTTCCATTTTTGTCCTGAAAAAAGTACAAGATGTAATGAACTCTTTAATTTGAAATTACTTTCTCCAATCCTTTGGAAAAGATAAAGCGCAATCTAACAAGCATTGATAGTCGACCCAAAAATTACAAAGCTCGTAGAACCGAACTATTTTTTCTCAGTTTTTTGGCTGCTGCACGTGATTGCCCATCCGTTACTACAAAACGTGACAATTGAAAATAGCTAATGTTTAAAGCTGAGTGATGATGGAATCAAGACAGCACTACTGCGAGCGGGTGGAAAACCGGTACTTTTACTCCTCCAGAAGTTATTTTATTCCGTCATACGTTATACGATATGTTTAAAGCAAAAGTTTAAGGCAAGGGTTTTCCACTTTTAAGCAACGCTTGTTACTACATTATATTGTAAAAATATATATTTAGTGGAGCAAAACCATGGCGCTTATATAAAGTCGTGCGTTTCACTACAATTTTTGAGGTTTACCATATTTTTTGAAAAGTTTAGCTGTGATGTAAAAAGTGCTCTGCATAATTATGAAATCTGTATATTAAGACATTGTAGACACCATTTAGTAAGAAAGGTGCTTGAATAATTAAAAAAAAAAAAAAAATACCGCGAGAAATGCTTAAATCAGTATTACTTTCTTTTTTTTTCTATCGAGCGAAATATCGTTGGGTACCTGATCGTGTTTTAATCTTCACAGTTCTCTAGATAAAACATTTAATTTCGATATTATGATACCATTTTGTTAATTTTAAACTAGCTATGGAATTAGACAAACTAAAACAGAATGATGAAATTGATAAAAGTGTGAAAAGAGGGACATATTGATCAGTCCCTGACTGATTCGTTTGCAGCTAGCGTTCAAATTATTGTGTGCGCGCACGTGTGTTGTATGTACAGTGTTGTAGCTGCTGGTAATAAGGCCATTGTAATTTAAATAAGTTTCTAAGCCCAAACACCACTAATACACACCTGCATACGTTAGGTACTACAAATCTTAATTTACCCGGTTCGAGACCCATCGTCACCAGAAAGTCTGCTTAAATTTATGAAAAGAACTGTGTAACACGAATTTTTCACCATGAGTAATCTTATAAAAAATCTAAAAGTTTTAAATTACAGCTATCCGAATAATAACTGATTACTGAGTGCTTAGTACAAGTAGTATATTATTGCAACTTTTATTTACCCACCAGAACTAATAAGAAGTCCTTCACCAAGCCACGGTTTGAAGAATCTGTATTCCGACGCTTTATTTATATGAACTTGGCTATTTAAAATGACTTCCACGTCTTCTGCTTCTGACAGGAAAATGACAAGCTTCCAACCAAGCCAACCACGAGCTACGTTTCCGTAGATCTCAGCATACTGTAATGCAAGTTCTAATATCTCTGTAAAATAAGAAAAAAATTGTCTACTTAAAAATGGCCAGTCCTGCCCATTTTTCAATCGA
Organism: Agriopis aurantiaria; assembly: GCA_914767915.1. NCBI lineage: Eukaryota > Metazoa > Arthropoda > Insecta > Lepidoptera > Geometridae > Agriopis > Agriopis aurantiaria. The sequence goes on from OU611987.1 coordinate 6,528,904, forward strand.
ACTGCCTGAGTGAGCACGAAATATCGACACTGCTTTATTATATTGGTAGATATTCCGAAACCCTCTACGAAGCGCTTTGATTCCAGATTTATTGTACCAACTGCTAGTCTCTGGAATGCGCTGCCTGACCATTCAGGCAGAGACTAGCAGGGAACACTCATGTCTTAGAATAACTACTCAGAGAAGGTAAGTTTCGAAACAACGCCTTCTCAAAACGTAAGCTACAAATTCGCTTTGTAGCTTACGTTTCGATTGGTATTTTAAACGATTTAGGGTGAGTTCGACCAAACTTGAATTTATACGCGAGTAACTATGCCAGGGATAAATCTATTCCACAATTACCACTCGAGTAATTCATTCGTCGTTTTTCCACGCAATACAAAGTATAGCTACGCTTAGGATAGCTATACGCGAATAGCGAGATGAATGATGCCCGAATCTATTACCCAGCTAACAATCATTGTTGTACAACTCCACGGTATTCAAGCTTATGTCAGATCAACTCGCTTTTGTCGTATTATAGTGTAGGAAAGTAAATTTCAAAATATCCGCATTCGTCGGACGTCGAAAGTCGAATTAATTGTTTATAACAAAACTAAGATCTTTCCTATTCAATTAAATTTTTTGGTTTATAATTTAGTTTTTCGGTGTTTACAAGTTTTTTCCTAGTTAAAAATGTATCCACCTTGGACGTCTAGATATAACTTCTTCGTCACTATCACTATCATTAACCAATTTCTTAAGCGTCATTTTACATATTTTATTTAACAATAATTACTGACGAAGTGAAAATTAAGACAAGACAAAACAAAACAAAGATAATATTATGATCACACAAAAGAGCAGAATCATCTGGCGCGCTGCCGCCAATAAAATATTCTCGGAATAACTCTATTTTTCCACCAAAAACGGTGGTGTTGTAATTATTCTCGAATAGACTTGCTATTCTCAGAATAGTAGATGGTAAAATGTGAAATTGATTTACTCTCGAATAACTGGCGATTTATTCCAAGAATAAAATTTACTCTCGTTTGGTTGAACTCACCCTTAAGCAAACAAATTATTGTATTACCTGTGGAATGTCACACCATAACTCTTATGTTGCTTTTCTGATTTGTTGTGGTACGATTTCACCGCGCAAATTGTCATAGTAAAATTTTTATATATTTTTTGGTATCATATATGACACCATTTGAATGGCTTAAATTTTGCGAATGTACTTGGTTTCTTTGTGTAGTTATACTAAGACCCATGTGTTCCCCAATAGTTACAATCTGGGTGTCTTCAAATTACGAGTGAATAGGTTTATTTTAGGTAAGCGTGCTCCATCGTAGACCGCATTCTCGCTGAACATCAGGTGAGTTGGCGGTCAAACGCAAGCCTACCTTTTCCTTAGAGTTTCTTTTAAATTTAAATTAAAGAAGTACGCATCAGTTTCCCGCGGTATCGACAGCAATATTAAATTAAATTATATGCCATTTTCGAGTGGCAATGGTAATAGTTATTTATGATACAAGTGCGGTAAGTTGGTTATTACAAACGAGTAGACGAATGTAAGCCCGAGACGAAGTCGAGGGCTTACCATAGTCACGAGTTTGTAATAACCAATCCGCACGTGTGCCATACAACGTTTTACAACACATTTGCGAGAAAAATACAAAAAATGGAAATAAAAAAAATACCGTAAAGTACACGCACGGTGCTATACAACGCAGCGTGCGGTAAAATTCATTACCGCACGCTCCGTTGTATGATCCGTAATGTTTAACTTTCGAACGATGTATACAGGTTTCGTAAGTGCACTTTTTGAGCAAATGTGTTGTAATAGTTATTTATGATACAAGTGCGGAAAGTTGGTTATTACAAACGAGTAGACGAACGGTGCTATACAACGGAGCGTGCGGACAAATTCATTACAGCACGCTCCGTTGTATGATGCGTTTCATTACAGCACGCTCCGTTGTATGATCCGTAATGTTTAACTTTCGAATGATGTATTCAGGTTTCGTAAGTGCACTTTTTGAGCAAATGTGTTGTAAAAATGATTTTTACTTACGATCAGGTCTCTTTCCAAGTAGTAACAGAGCATTTCCAAAGAACGGCAGAGCTCGTGGTCCCGGTAGCTTGTTTCCAAGCTTAAACAATTTGGAATTCTGCCGCCATCGATGTAACAGCCAGAGAATCGTAGCTACGAGTAAAATAGGGTAGAAAGAAAACCGCGCGTTGAAATGGTAACCTGGACTTGTGTCAACGACGGTTGTCATTTTTCTGAAGACAAAAAAATATCAGGTTAATTATTTTATATCACAAATCATATAACAGAGAACAATTTGCAAAATTACCTTAGTAACAAGACTATACTAGTATGATAAAACGAAGTATCATCATCGTCAGCTTGTATTGACAGCCTTCTGGGTACGGGTCTTCTCTCCTTTGTGCTTTTCTTGTGCTAATCTCGTCCAGGCATGACCCGCGATGGTCGAGAAAAAACATTGTGATTTTTTATGACTTGACATGAAAAATCATTTAACATGCTATTGTTACCACATTACACTGATTCGCCTAATTATCTATATAACAAATTAATATTAAATTAAATTAAATTTTTAAATTATTTATTAATTATTATTAATTACTAATTATCTATAAATGAATCCCTATATACCTTGGTCACCTTGAGAATGACTTTACCGATTACATTCATCTTTTTTTTATAGTTTTCTAATACTTTGTAGAAGGTTCCTACGGAAAGAAAAACTAAGAAAATGTCGCAGAAAATAGGTAATTTTTTTTAAACTTAACGACGATTTTAAATTTCCACGTTTGACTTCTAAGACAGGACGTCTGTCAGGTCAGCTAGTATTACAATAAAATCATAAACATATGTACTTACGTAATTTTAAATACACAGGACCGTAACCAAGTTTTTCTTATGGAGAAATCTTGATTTGACTTTAGTTTAGACGACTTTAGATTTTAAGTCTGTTGCACTTACACCTGTATAACAATATGTTGACTCAAAGATACTATTTAAAAAAATACAATATTAGCACATCGGTACCAATTAAAAGTTGGCTGTACAATGATAGCTCGAAGTTAAGTCAGCTTGCGCGTAGCCTGATATGGTATTGACGAATTCGCTTTATTATACATGTGACAATAAATTATGCCAGCGCTGTTTAATTATATGCACTTACTTCCCGAATTACTGAGTAGGTACATTCCACAACCTTACCACCGTAAATATCCCGTAAATAATCATATAACTTTAGGTACAGAGTATTGTGAAAACACAATAAATGCAATCATTGGCATCGATTCTGATGCACTCTAAACTAAACAAAACTATATTTGACAGCCCTAAAATTGTTGCCATCCTTCTCTCACATATTAAAATGAAAAGAGAGGCAGATAGTTTTAGTTCTGTCAGATTGTTTTAGTTTAGTTTAGATACCAGAATCGACGCCATTATCTATACTAATATTATAAAGAGGAAAGATTTGATTGTTAGTTTGTTTGTTTGCATTGAATAGGCTCAGAAACTACTGGACCGATTTGAAAAAATCTTTCACTGTTAGGAAGCTACACTATCTCCGGGTGACATAGGCTATATTTTTTTTTTTTTTTAAATTTGTGATCCTTACTAAAACTCCAATAATACCCGTGTGAAGCTGGGGCGGACCGCTAGTGATTCATATTTTGGGTACTGGAACGTTTCACACCGCATGTGGTTTAGCCCAATGTGTGAATCGGTCAAGTGGTTTAAATCAATTGAACCTTTTGTACCGCGGTGTGAATTGCAAGATTTTTTTTATACCCAACAGTAATGCCAAAAGGAGGATTAACGAGAAAGCTTCAACCGATTTTAACTACTAAGATTAATTGACGTAGGTATAGGTATATTATAAGAACCGGCGCGTTAGTGGTGCGCTCAAACATAAAGCGCACCAGTGTGAACCCAGTTACACGTTGACTTCGTTGGTGAGTGGTCGTAGAACATAGAGCGACATTGTAGAGAACAATGCAACGTAGCTTATAGATATTTCGTCAGATAGCACTAATAGTTGTAATTTGTGTAAATAATAACCAAAAATAAGTTATATGCATATTTTCTTGATATTTAAATCTATGGTACCGATAAATTCATGTAGGGTTAGGAATTGTCAAAGAATAGGTAACACTGACAAAAAACAATAATAGGTAAAGTAGCCCAAACAGGTAAAGCGGAACAAAAATACATATTCTTCTCAGCAAACCCTTTAATTTAATACCGTATTATGGTAGATTAAAAAACCGCCATCTTGGGGCGTCCGCCATATTGAATTTCATGTGACGTTATTTAGTTTTTTTGCATTATTCTAAGGAAACCCTTTCAATTGATACCCATATCATGGAGATGCATATAAAATAACTGGTCCACCATCTTTGGGAGTCCACCATATTGGATTTAGAATGACGTCATTTAAATAACCATGATTATCATCCAAACTTAACGTGTATGCAAAATTTCAGCTCAATCGGTTGGGTATAACTGGGTCATATTTTTAATAATTCAAGTTACTTGTGATTTAAACTGGTTCAATTTTTTATAGATGAAAGCTATTTTAATACTTTAAAAGCCGCTGATATTATTTAAACATCATGACTGCAAATGTCAGTGCAGGTATTTACTTTATCTACTCGTATATTTTCGTAACCTGAATACATAGGAAGTATTAGTTTTAAGTAAAATCGATTAATTAAGATTCATCGACCCAATTCATTATTCGAGGGGAATGTGTTCATAGATATTATTTTTAGCACATTTTATTATACTGTAGGGAATTGTGTACGTTTATTAACTAAACAAAATACAAACAAACATTACCTTTAGGTAACATATACCTAAATTGATTAGCTTGTTACTAATTAAGTTCAGGCTAAAACTAACACTACAAATACAATTAGACTGCCCATAGACCGTTGAAGGTCTAAAGACAATCCAAATGCTCAAACCCACTATCAGTTGGCAGCGTACCCAGCATGCTGGCGGCATTAGGTACCATTGGGTACGCTGCCAACTGGTAGAGCATTTGGATAGTCTTTAGACCTTCAACGGTCTAAGGGCAGTCTAATTGTATTTGTAGTGTTAGTTTTAGCCTGGACTTAATTAGTAACAAGCTAATCAATTTATTTTGTATTTGTATTTGTATTTTGTTTAGATAATAAAGGCAATTGCCCAGAAAAAAAAATGTTCATAGAAAAAATATTTTTTAAGCTTTTAGCCTTATCAAAGAAAATGTAAGCCGCCATCTTGAAACGGAGGTCATATTATATTAAGTGTGATGTCATTTCATCGTTTCCTATGCTTCAAGCTCTTTCATTTGATACCGATATTAACAGGGTTGGCAAAAATATACACCATCCGCCATTTTGTGGCAGCGGACATTTTTAAAATATTACAATATTAATTTGGCTTACTGATTTCATGTTTAACATGCTAGTTTATGTCTATAAAATTTAATACAGTATTGGCATCAGAAATAAAGGTGTTTGCAAACTTTCAGCAAAAGTGGTTATTAGGAACTGGTTTTAAATAAGATTTGACCTTAACAAAGAAACTTGCATACAAAAATTGCAAGTTAAATAAGTTGTTGTATGGGGAACCCCCACTTTCATTTTTAGGGTTCTGTACCCAAAGGGTAAAAACGGGACCCTATTACCAATCCTACAATGTCTGTCTGTCTGTTCGTACGTCTGTCCTACCTATTAACGGCTGTATCTTTCGAACCGTAATAGATAGCCAGTTGAAATTTTCACAGAATATACCTCACTCTCAAGCACCTCTCTGCTAAGAGCGTAACGACCGAGAAGAGGAGATACGTTGAGCAGGGTAAACGTCATCATTTTGGTAACGCGTCGCATTAACAAGCTGCTCTTAGGTATAGATTTTTGAAAATGCATACACAATAAGTTAAACGGATAATCAAAGTGTTATTATAATGATTAGGTTTTACAGAGTAAAGGAAAGTGTAGCGACAACATAGTTAGTAACTCATTCCAAGAGAATGCCCTTAGCTCTTCGGTAACAAACGTAGCACAACTACAGAGTCATTAAAAAAATACCAGTAATATCTTACAGGAAGTTTTGCGACAATAAAACCTTAACTTTAGTTAATTTACGTATAATTTGAAATTTGGGCCTAAAGGATCATAAATGTATTTTGACACCACCAGGGAATAAAGTGATTTGAATTTGGAACGTCAAATTCGTGAGAAAACTCGTGGAAAACTCTGAGTAAAAAAATGCCCATATGGCATTGTAAAGACGTTTGTTCGAACATCGAGCTGGCCACCATAAGCAGAACTCAAACAATAAAAATATACGGTGCGTTTACAAAGAATGTGAAACAAAAGACGGTGTTTGGTGCTGTGATTTTCAGTTAATTTTATTGCATAATTTATGTTGATAAAAAATTTCGAGCGATACTGATTCTACTCCAGAGTTTATCAAAACAGACGCTTTAGAAAATAAATACTTAATTTATGGCTTTTTATTGTCTCGCAGAAGGTATGAAAAGTATAGTATGCTCCTCTGGAAAAAGCCTGTCTTCGTCTTGGGCAGCTTGAACCCCCTCGCTACACTCAGAAAGAATCTCTCGGTCCGCACAGGGTTCAATATGCCGCCCGCGACGTAAGACAGTGCTTTATTCCCTAAGTGCATAATCTGCTATTACGTGGTCCCAAATGAGCAAGAGAGAAGCCTATACCCAGCAGTGGGATAAGGAAGGCTGTGGATGATGATGATGATGAAATGAGGACAAAACTTAGGAGCCGACTAGCCGTTACAAAATATAAAACTGTAATTATTCATACAAATATTTAAAAAAAATTATGAATGTTTTAGTTACTTACAGACTCCGCTGATGCTGAGACACAAAGTGGGTCTTGGCTTCTGACACTAGAGAACGCCACCGGTCCCGGTCTCGCGCTGTCTCCAGTTGGCGATTTGGAGCCTCGCCAGTCCAACTCTATAGCATCTTTCCAGCGATATCAAGGCTAACTTCCCTGCTATTGCGGCACCAAACTAATGTTAAATCTGTTCAGTTGGAAAATCACGCGAACGCAAACAGTATCTGGGCGCGTTAAGGTTCACGTTCGCGTGGTATTCCAACTGAGCGGATTTAACGTTAGTTTGGTGCCGCAATAGCAGTTGTCCGTAAGGCACCTGGTATGAATCTTTTAAGTTTTGGTGAAAGAAAATGTAATAACAGTATGATATAGAGCATGCAAGAGGTTATTCGTAATTTGATAATAACTCTGTATAGGTACCATGCCATGCAACTCGATGAAAATTACAATTATTGTTTTCAAGTTTTTTTCAGTGTTTTTGGGTAGGTAGAGACAGACGACCATCAAACTTTATCCTTAGCAAAGAACATAGCATTTCCCACTTCTGCAAATATTCACTTAGTATTTAGTATGTTAAAGAAAAGACAGGCGCTATTATATCTATACTAAGATAATAATATGAATTATATAATATCTAAGTATTAAAAAAGTGCCATACAAATAAATAAAAAAAAGAGAAATTATTAAAAGCCTTAAATTTAATTAGCTGTTAAAATATCACTAGTGAAGGTTTGGCACTGTGTAATGAAACAAGGCAAATATTGAGTTTATTTTAGTTTATTACTTATAATGTACCTACTTACTAAGGACGTAATAAAACCTATTGCTACGTCCATGGTACCAAGGAAGATACAAGGAAGATATACTAAGAGGAAAGACAATAGCGGAACATTAGAGCGTACCCCGGAAATTTGCCTAAAAACGGTATGAACTTAGATGGCGCTGTAATTTGAGCTTGCTATAGGTTGTGTCGAACTTCCGGAAGCGCTGAAGTCAGATAATGTACGAAAGAGTTCTACAAATTACCGTAGCGCTAGTATTGCGGTCAAGTTTCGCAGCATTTCAAGGGAATAAAGAGAGGCGCCATCTATTGGTATGAGTTGCTCTTCTCTAGTACGAATAACTAGACTTATTCTTGCCTTACCAATATGCTTATATTTGAGAGTAAAACAATAATTTCTCCCTAGTTAAATAATCTGCTTATAGATAATTTAATTTAAAAATTTCTCACAAGAAATTTAAAAAAACATTACACCTGCATAACATATCAATCATGTAGAGCCAAAGCTATAAAAATTTTAACCGCGTGAAAATTCTCTCTACTTAAATCTCTATCGTACAATTTCCTTGTTCTTTATTCAAATTACTGTTCAAATTAGATTTTGAAACCATTGAAAAGTGGCGCTTTCATACGAGGTATACGAAGAAAAATTAACATCTTTCCAAAGTGAGATATGAAAAGGAGATTACTGGTAATCATTAGCATCCTCTTAATACGTTAAAACAATCAACTTTTGTTCTATGAATTATCAAAATTCGCGATAAAAAAATCTGCTGTTACATTATATTTTGTCGGGTATGCAACGGCTGATTATTTATTTTCGCGAATTTCGGAATGTAGAACAAATGTTTGTGTGTTTTGATCTACTGAGGCCACCATTAAGAAGATGCTAACTGATTACCGGTAACCTTAGAATAACTACTCAGAGAAGGTAGGTTTCCAAACAACGCCTTCTCAAAACGTAAGCTATAAATTCGCTTTGTAGTTTACGTTTTGAGTCGAATTTTAAACGATTTAAGCAAGAAAATTAATGGATTACCTGTGGAATGTCACACCATAACTCTTATGCTCCTATTCTGATTTGTTGTGGTACGATTTCACCGCGCAAATTGTCATAGTAAAATTTATATATTTTTTTTGTAGCCATATATGACACCATTTGAATGGCTTAAATTTTGCGAATGTACTTGGTTTTTTTGTGTAGTTATTCTAAGCCGGAAACCCTTATAATCCAGAGTCCTTATACGTCTAAGTGATCTTTATGACACTACTAGATGGCGCCCTATTTCTAGTTTCTAGACTTAATCTGAACCCGTCGCTCCTTTTCAAAATGATATCAGCTAGAAGTTTGTACTGGTGTTCTGGCACGTCTGACACACTCTTGTAGTTCCTGAGTATTGTAGAGAGCAGAACTTTCAGCTTTAGGAGAGCGTACTTGCGGCCTGTAAGAGTCAACAAATTGTTTGATAAAAAATCAATTTTTTGGTACCTAGGTATTTAAATTAAGTTGATAATTTAGTTATTTATTTTGAGTAAAAGTATTGTTGCTGTTAAATATAATTATATGTTTCTCAAATGTGGTAATTAATGTGTCTATTTTTATAGGAACACACTTCGACGAAAATTACACTTTAATTTTGCTTAAGTAATTGGAGCCAATTTTGTCTCCTCTAATGTACGGGTGGGTGATTTGGGACCCCCTGTAGCTACCCACCTAATGTATGATAAATCAAAGAAATGAAATAAATATATGTTTCAATGTGCAAAGAGATTTGATTACGTTTTTTCACTAAAATGTTTGGCATAGAGTTTACAGACAAATAATAAATGTAATTTCCAGATTACCTGCTCTCATTGGCTTATAGTCTGGAAATCTTATTGTTTTGAAGTTTGATGCTTGGAAACTTTTTAGTGAAATAAAAACTTACTCCAAAATATTTATGTACATTTTAAAGTGAATATCAGTGCGATGTTTGAGAAAAGTACTAAACAAGTCTTGGGGTAGCTCAGCAAATGAGCATTTTAAGACTAACGTATACTGGCCTCGGCTAAGTCTTGGCCTACATATTCACGTTCTTACATACATAATTGCCGTTACTGTTAGGTACTATTTAATCATCATCATCATTTCAGCCGTAGGACGTCCACTCACTGCTGGACATAGGCCAGCATCGATCTCAAAAAGGGTCGGTTAGAAGCGGCCTGCACTTGGATGGGTGACCGTCTGGGCGTTGATGGGATGTTGTTTTTTTGCACTATTTTTTGTACTTTAGTACCTAGTTAACAAGTTATGTGGCGGTATGGAACCCTCAGTGCATGAGCCCGACTCGCACTTGGGTAGTTTTATTAATAATACGCTATACAAGGTTATGAGGAAAGGGTGTACTAAGCCAAAAGGGGTCCATAGGACCGAAACGGAAATCGCAAAAAAACAGATGTTTTATAAATTTTGATGAGTGTGAATAACCGTTTGCCATAGAACAGCAGTTTTTTTTTCGCGATTTCGTAGTTGACCCCGTAGTAAAAGTTGTTCGTAAATGATGGGTACTATGAATCCCTTTCGGCTAAGTACACCCTTTCCGCGTAAACCAGTATTTACCAACACAGCTCCTTGGCCCTGCACTGAACGGTATGAAGCTGTAGTAGTGCCGGGCTGCAGCGTTCTCCGGGAGGAAGTTGTCAGGGTTGAACACCTCAGGCTCCTTGTAGTAATCGGGGCTTCGATGAATCTTGTATATGCCCATACACACAGTCGTGCCAGCAGGCAGCAAATAGTTATTGGTCACTAGAACGTATTGCAAACAATAATCTTAAAACGAGGTTTTCTCACTTTTAGGCAACGTTTGTTACAACAGATTACAGCTTAACATATTGTATTAAGTCGCATTTAGTGAAGCAAAACCACAGAAAAGAGAAGTAAATAGAAAGGAAATGAGAAGGAAATTTTTTCGCTAGGCATTATGACAGAACCTTGATTGAACATTATTATTTATGTCAACGCGTCGAACTCCGCATCTAAAGAACTTGGACCTTAAATTTTTGGGTTAGGTCTCAAAGTTCTTTGTCCGCATCACAGTTGCTAACTGATTTCGAATGATTGACGTTTCGTTTATATGGGTGCAACTGCCTACAACAATTTTTTTACTAAAATTACTTGGCATCCGTTCTAATTTAAACGAAAAAATAATTTCTTTACTGTGAGCAAACCCATGGCGCTTATATACTAGACTAGCGGTCCGCCCCAGCTTCGCATGGGTATAGATTATAGCCTATGTCACCCGGGGATAGTGTAGCTTCCCAACAGTGAAAGAATTTTTCAAATCGGTTCAGTAGTTTCGGAGCCTATTCAATGCAAACAAACAAACAAACAATCAAATCTTTCCTCTTTATAATATTAGTATAGAAAACGTCCACTGCTGACGTCCTCCCCTTTAGACCTTCACTGAACTCTCACAATGTCGTCGGTCTATCTAGTGTCTATCTAGTCTTAGGCTGCCTCTTCCGGTTCGTGGTCTCCACTCAAGAACCTTTCTTCCTCATAAGTTATTGTTCATTCGTCGAGCATAGTATTTATGATTACGCGCAATTACGCAATATATTTTGATAAAAGGTGATTCAACAAAACTGTACGAGCATGTTGATTCATTTAAGCTTCCTGTCAAATAAATAGCAACAAAGGGCCATCCAACATGTTGTAGAATTATTTATGCTATTTATTAGTCATTCATTAGCAGTAATATTTCATCATATTATTATTATGGTTACAATCTCGATAAGAGTAAATGTGTCACCAGACGAAACTCATCTCGCTAGAAAATAACTTTATTAAAAATAGTTACCAAGGGTTACAGAAGTCAAAGAAGCCAGTCAAAGAAAATTCAATCAAATGGTCGCAACTGGGAACCTTTTTCTCGATGCAAATCCAGACATATTTAAACTTTCCATATCTCTGCACAAATGCAAGTAAGTAAAAGGTAGGGCTGGTGCAGCTGCCAATTCGGAAAAGCAGCACAAGTGACGCATTTATTCTAAACTCGGCACATTTGAGCCGTTTCGGATCAAGACATTGGACCCTTGGGGACCGGGAGCTCACCTCATTTTCACAAAATTTTCAGAGTGCCTGCTTAATGTGACGCGTGACTTAAATGCTGGCGTGTTTCTGGCTAAACGCATAAGCACTGCCATTCAGCGTGGTAATGCTGCCAGTATGCTGGGTACGTTGCCAACTGATAATGACCTTGAGAATTTGCATTGACATTAGACCTTCAACGGTCTATGGGCTGGGCAGTCTAACTGTTTGTAGTGTTAGCTTGTATTTTGTTAATAAATTGCCTGCTAAAACAAAATTGTGTACTATTCATGCAGTTCGAATCAAACATGATTTGGCAAGTTTCTCAAGTTTCTCAAGTTTTTCAAGTCTAGATTTGTATGAGTCAAAGTTTAAGCTGATAAAAAAAATATTTGCTGTTCAAAAGACTTACCAATTCTGAGATCCTTTTTCAATTCCCTTGCGATTATTGGTACCGGTGGAAACATCCTCAAAGCTTCTAATATCACTCTTTCTAAGTATTTCATACGAAGAGTGTCATCAAAAGTACATGCTCTATCAGAATCACCAAAGATTTCGTAAATCTCATCGTATACCTTCGCTTGGATGTCCTTATGGACACCCAGAAGGCAGAGAACGAAGCTGGACCCGGCTGCTGTGGTGTCATGACCCTGAAATGTTATTTTCATTATAACATTACTTATTCACATTTTTTTATTCACGATTCACGATATTAATAATCGTTGTCATTGTAAGCTTTTGTAATGTTTGTCTATTGCTGTGTTTGTGTGCATGTTTTCAGTGTTTAGGTATCTTTTGGTTTAGGCACAAATAAAATAATTTTCTTCCCTTTTCCTGTCATCTTTCTGCTTTACACACCCAGTTACCACTAACTGATTATAGCAGTTTGTCATTCTACCAGCGGCTTTATTACGTAATCTTTTTGGTGATGGCCTTCGTTTTGGACTAGACTGAACTTCATGAAGACCAGTCTGGGCTTCGTGAAACCTAACTTACTAAGGCGTCTACTCACCATAAGCGCGAGCGGGTTAGCGGGCGGACACAATAAGGCCTCTGGTCATAACACAGTCTACCCCATTTCCAAACCCGTCTACCCCAACGGTTATCGGTTCTTATATAGATGTGGCTAGCACAACTGTGACCTAAATATCAGTATGCACATAATTGCATCTAAGCAGAATTCATATTGGAATACGAGTGTAATAAGTAAAACTTCGTACATTCTATAACACTTCTATAAAAGTATTATTGACTAGTTTTCGTCTTTGTGATGCGTAATATTTGAAGTCATAATTATAGTGGTGTTTATTCGAATTTCAAAATTTGCGTAACTCTTCTCGGATTATGCATTATGCATAACTTAATACTATACCTACTCAATAGCAACTTGATCTATAAAATTTGTAAATGTTTGGTGTGTCATCAGATAGTGTCATGTTTGTTTCAGTTCCAGTATTCTAAACCTAACCGGAATATTTCTATATATGTAGATTTCGAATCGAATATTTCCGATTGGGTTCAGAATAAGGGTGAATACATATGCAGAGATTTTCTTTAACAGGATTGATTTCTTACCTCAAACATTATTGTGTCAACTTCTTCCTTTATTTCTTGATCACTCAAATCAATTGTACCGTTCTGTGAAGATTCTATCATTAGATCCAAAAATGCTAATCGTTTTTTCACGCCTGCAATGTAATATTAGGTATCTCCTTAATTCAAAATAATAAGTATGGTTATGCCACTGTGTGGAATTACATAAATACCTTTTATGTAATTCCTTAGTTTTTTTTATTTTTTTTCGAGGGGGAAATCTTCTAAAGATACCCTTCTGCATTGGGGTGCAGCCAGGTTATGTGGGATTATACCCACTAAAACCCCCCCGGTGACCAGCCTTAGTGCTTGACAAGAGGGCTCCGAGATCTCCAGAGGAACGCACCGGAGCCCTCGGCACTGCGCTACGGCTCCTCCCGAGACAACCGTGTTGTCTCAGCCCCTCCACCCACGACAACGTTGGTCACACAACGTTGTCGTTCTCTCCCTGGGCACGCTTATGTGGATGGTCAAAGCCCCAACTTTGACCATCCCGAGCCCGGAGGTCCCCTTTTAGTAGCCTCTTACTACAGGCAGGGGTTACCGGTGCCGTATTCTATTGCCCCGGCGCCAGGGCTAAAGAGCTAGAGTGGCCGTTGCCGCCAACCCGGCGTCGTCGTCTTCGTGCAGGGTCTGCCCTTTCACGAGCTCGCTCTGCGATTTCTTTTTGCGAAAGTACGCTTTCGCAAAATTCAACCGCAGCCCTCCATGCAGAACTGTCTGCTAGCATTGCTGACACAACGCTGGGTAGACACAGGTCCTGACCGATCCTGTTCACGAGTATCCCTCTCTCTGCACTCCACGCAGGGCCTCTCTCTGCACTCCACGCAGGGTCTCTGCACTCCACGCAGGGTACATAAATACCTAGTAAAATGCTGCCATAATTAAGCCTCTTTGCCGTTTTTTAAATAAGTATATACTTTTCTGTACATAAATGGCATGTTTAGTATAAAAGATGCGCGTATTTAGTAAGTAGAGTCATTTGATTTTTATCTAGCGTAACTTTGAATGCATGCAACCTTGAAACTTCACAAACTTCCGTAAGAAAATGTTTGATTCCGTAAGATGGTCCAGTATCATATGGAAATCAGGTCTTCTTATTATAACAAATTCTTTCGTTTTGTATCATAATATGTTTCACTTTTTAAGAGCACACCTCACGTTTATTTGCTATTTGCTAGCTGTCGATATTCATTAAAATTTCATGGAGCGACCTTGTTTTTAGACAATTAACAAAATATTGCATTGACCTGTTAATACTATAAAAATTATAATCATACCCACGTACCTACGTCATTTTCATCGTTGAAGTCTAAATCATCACGATACCCTTGAAACACTGTATCAGAAAGCGTTTTTGATTCTGCAGAATTATTATCATCACTTTCCGTGCGAGTTAATTCTTCTAAAGTTGGTGGAATAAATCCTCGTGCTTTATTCTCAAAATAAGTTTTCTTCTTGCGTGTTATTACCTTGCAAATAAGATATAATATCATGTAATTTTTTATTTGATTTTTAGGGTTCTGTTCTACATAAGTTCGTTCTGTCCGTCCGTCCTAATTTTATCAGAATCTTCTATAGTTATTTGAGTAAGTGAATGAAACATTAAATTTCGTAATTTCGCAATTTGTAATTATAGTTTTATGATATATCAACATTTTAAAACTGTAACAATTTTTTTAGGGTTGGCTGTGTTGAATGCAACATGTTTAACCCCGCTTAACCCCTTCGTTTGGTGTAGGTATCGTTAAATAGGTGTTATAAAATGGAGGTAAGGTTTTATACATAATTTTTATCAAGTGGATCCTTTGCGAAATATAGCTCATAAAAGTTGCAATCAACCGACCAAGTGCGAGTCGGGCTCGCGCATTGAGTGTTCCGTACCACCACAAAATACAATAAGGTCGCCCAAGTAACCGAATTACCAGTTATTATAACGCCTTCCAAAATTGTCGAAACTATTGCTACGCAGCCACAGTAAATTATTTTGCTACGGGCGCTCGAATATAACACACTTTTATTATAACATGGTTATATAGACACGGAATTATATTATGCGTATCTAGACACGCTCTTGGCAAGTTATTTGTAAATTAAATGAATGGTTTTTTTATTTACCTTGTTGGTCAGCCCGTGGATAACACTCAAAAGATAGATTTGCTTCTTGAAAAATGAAGTAAACTTAAATAAAAAGTCTGGTTGCAACCAAAATTTGTAGGTCCTCTGATGGATAATATCGCACATTCTGAAAATCGACAAAAAGTTCCATGAGCCAGTTTTATATAAAATGTGACTATATACTTTTTTCTTTCGAGGGAATAAAGAAGAGGTTTTAGGGGTAAAACGATGCGTGTTATTGTGATTATGTCTGTTGCTATAAAAAGCGGTCTTTATTAGCTATCTATTTAAATCTATATAAATAAAAGTTTAATTCTGTGAGCGCATCTCACTTGAAAATGGCTAGACCGATTTAGTTAATTTTTTACATGATCGTAATGGACCGAACAAGATTTTTTCTATCGGATTTTTATATGAATCAAGTCAAACAAGTTTTTGAAATTAGGACAGGGCAACGTCTGTCTGGTCAGTTAGCGTTTGATGAAAATCTGCTCAGCAGTTCAAAAGTTATAAGCTCTTTTTAAAACAGGCCAGGTTTTTTATTGAAGTACTTTTGAAATCTATAAGAAAGATTTCGACTGAACGTGATAATTATTTTATTTTGGTGGACTCACTTCATTACAGCCATTGCATAGTCAAATCCAGACTCATCTTGTGTTGTCCTACTAATTCCCATCGCTGTTTCTAAAAAAATATGAACTTAAATTTAAAAAAAAATTGATAACTGTACTAATAATCCATCGATCATAATAGTCCATCGAGAAACAGCAGAACAGTGCTTGCAGCAAGTTAAAAGTAAGCGCAGCCTTTAATAATAATATAATAATATTTATTTCTCAAATTATAATATTTCTCAATTAATAATTCCTAATTCATTTGTTTATATCAAGTCAGAGATTTTTTAAATTAAATTTTGTTATTCAAAGTGTTGTAGAGATATTTTCATTTAATTTTATATGATACGGGAATAACTCATGTATGATTAAGCCGGTTCCTCCGACTATAGTTTCAACCGCATTCAGCGGGGTTTTCAAGGAAATGCGCGGCTCCTTCTTGTTTTGCAAAGCGAGACGGAGTGGTGTTGAAACTATAGTCGGAGTAACCTTGAGTAATTCCCGTGTCATATGAATGAAATGTGGGAAAAACACGTCAGTTTCTATAATAAAATAATATAGATAGCCCATTGCTCCAGTTGGTAGTGAACCTACCTTCTGAGCTTGGGGGCGTGGGTTCGATTCCCACCTAGGACAAACATTTATGTGATGAAAATTTGTGTTTGTTCTATATCTGGGTGTTAATGTATGTATTTAAAACTATATATGTATGTATATCAGTCTCTGGCAGCCATATCACAAGCTATGCTTTGTTTGGGGTCAGATGACTTAGTGTGCAAATATGTCCCGAATATTTATTTATTTATTTATTATTTATAAAATTGTAGTGATAGGTTGAGACTTTTCAAGCTAAAACTGTCCTTCCATCGCACTTCGCACTTTAATCCAGTAAATATTGTTTAAATTAGTTCCAAAGCTACATACCCAACAATATGTCCACAGTAACGCCACCCATGTAGTCGTGAACATCAAATGTTTTCCCTATTTCTGACTTCATTTTTTCCACGACATTTTTACTGTTTTTGTTGAATACGTCCATAAAGGACTTTAAAATATTTATGTGGAAGGTTGGCGCTATAATTTTTCTGTGTGCCCTCCATTTTTTACCTGCAATAAATATTTTGTGTATGTAGTAGTAGACGTTGTAGACACTCTATGTGTGATTTCGTTTTAGCGAAAAATGAGGCCAAACATAATTAAATTAATTTTATGATATTACCAGAACTAATGAGAAGACCTTCACCAAGCCAAGGTTTGAAGAATCTGTATTCTTCTGATTTATTGATATGAATTTGACTATTTAAAATTACTTCTATATCAACAGGGTCTAGTAGAAAAACCACAAGTTTTGGCCCAAGCCATGCACGTATTACGGATCCATACTTCTTCTCATATGCCAATGCTTTTTCAACAACGTCTGCAAATGAATAATATTATGTAAGTTTTATTGTCCCTATGTTATCATGACGAAACCCTGAATCTAATTTATATGGGGCAATGGGTTAAATCAGGCCTTAGAAGCACTACGTTAATCTAAGAATCAGGCGTTATTTTGCGGAAGTATACCTTCATAACTGTGTCTTAGACGAATAAATTGAAACAGAAATACACTAGAGATTCCTCTAAGTAACAGTTTTATCGAATAATCAATTTAAACTTACTGTTAGGATCTTTTCCTATAGCTTCTAGCGCGTTTCCAAATATTGGATATGCGTAAGGCCCTGGGAGTTTGTTTCCCAGTCTGTATAATCTAGAATTCTTCTGCCACCTGCGTAGTAGCCATAAACATGTGCCGAAGAATAGAAGAATATAAAATAAATGTTGCGAAATTAATGCGTTGAAGTCAGCCATTGCTATAATTTTTCTGAAATATGTTTAGCAATAGTTAAGTAAAGATATCCCATGCTTAAACTGTGCACTCTTCGACTAAATATGCAAAGGAGTATAAGATGTAGATGTTACGCAGTTTAAACATAGAAGCAGTGCTCGACATGGACCGGAACGCAGCTGAACGCGCCGTTCCGGTTCGTGAAATCACCGTTCCGTTTCGTAAAAGTTCTCGTCATATCGTTCTGGTTCAGCAAAAAACCTAGGCATGTACCAAACCTTTAGTTTGTTTGGAAATACTCGGAAAAAGCGGAAAATGTAGCCTCTGTCACTCTGGACGTAAAGAGAAATCCAACGACACCTCACTCGTCAAAATCGGTCATGCCGTTTAGGCTACAAAAGGAACCCAGAAACATTTACATGCTTACAAACAACCCAAACCTGTTGGCCTTTTGGAAAAACTCGTCACACAGCGGGCAATGGAAAGAGCTATGCTCGGAGTTTATTAGCGCGATAGAATCCGAAACGTGGATGGATATTCGCCAAAGAACCAGAGTCACCGACATAGCTGTTAAAATTTGCAAGTTGAAGTGGCAATGGGCTGGCCACATCGCTCGAAGAACCGATAACCGATGGGGAAGAAAGGTTCTTGAGTGGAGACCACGAACCGGAAGAGGCAGCGTAGGTAGGCCTCCCACTAGATGGACCGACGACATTGTGAGAGTCGCTGGCATCCAGTGGTTGCAAAAGGCAGGTTGTCGTTCAGTGTGGAGGTTAAAGGGGGAGGCCTAGGTATATTAAGCAGTGGACGTCTTCTGGCTGATGATAATGATACAACCCAAAAGCATTACCCTCCTTTTTGGACAGTCAGTTAAAAGTTCGCAAGGTTTGAAGGGAAATGCGTTCCAGTTCGTGAGTAAGTCCAACTCGACCACTGCTTGTAAGGTCTCAGTTTAGTAATTAGAAGAGTTTTTTTGTTGATTCCCTAATGTTGGTGACCGTGACACAACGATATTTTCTTTATCACTAAACGTGATTAAAAATCTTGAACTACAAACCACAAAATAACGTGAGTGGAGGCACTACTAACCCACCTTAAGAAAGTCTGCTTGTATGGTGCAAACAGACCAACATCAAGCCTCAATTTTGTTATTTTAATGAGAATTCATTCACATGGTTAAAGTAGATAAAAACATAGCTTCTACCTAGCACATACTAAACTTATGCGTTATGTTTTCCTAATAAAAAATACACGTTTTGACATAATTATGCAAATAGCTAACGTAAATGGTAATTTTTAAACATTTGTGAGAGTTAATAACCTTGAGACCTTAGCTTGTATTAATACAATTTCCTTTTTCTTAAGACACGAACAATAAAGACCAAGTCCTTGTTTTCACTGACGTTCATACAAAAAGTATACTAGAGACCAGTTCAAATCAATTACAAATTTAATTGCTTGACCTAAAATCGAGTTGTAATTATACAAACAATTTTATCAATCATGAATGTATTTCCATTGTTTGATAGAAATACAAACACGGTACAATTATACTTAACGTTACGATTTTCGCATACGAATTTCTAATAACGTAGACTGATGATGCAAGAGTATGAAGGAATGTTCTTTTGCTGTTAAGAATTTATTATTCTTATTTGTTACTAGTCATATTGCTCACAGGACGACCTCCTAAAGGGTCATTTAGTATTTAGGATGTTTTGATATGAAAGTAATTTTGAACCGATACAAAACGAATTCCACTATCCGCCGTGAAATAAGAAAGTCTCAACGTCTAATTTGTATATTGAAAAAAAAAAATGTATTGACAACAAGGAAGTTCTCAATCAGACTTGATTGTTTCGGTGGTGGTACATATCAGTCATATTAGACTTGATTTATTCCACTTTAAGGTGCAGTCTGGAATTATTAACAAACAGACCTTTAGAATAATAATAAACATATTACTAGGTATTATTCGATGACGACTATTATTCGACGTTTTGCAATCCCAAAACAATTATTTAATAATTTATACAATTAAAAGCCTTAAACGTAAAAAGTTGTAAATAAACCACATTCTTTTTATTCGTGATAAAACAGTTCCCATGATATAAATGAAGAAAGAACAAAATATATGATATTGTCACAACCATACGAGTGCACAATGCTATACTAAAAAAACCAGCAAACGCAGTTCGGGCATTGCCCCCACTTTTTCCACACCCGTTGGTAGGTTCGAGTGTTTATCTCAACCTTTTTCAAAATCAGGGTCAAAATTAGAATTAACAAGTTATCACAAAGGTATCGACAATATTTACATAACTGGTTTTGAGAAACTGACTACGGGTTACAGAGTCGATCTAGAGGCATTCATTGCTAAGCCGCAATTCATTAAATGCGAGCGGCGAAGACACTTTTGCCGTATTTACTGTGAACAAGTAATTTAATGATAAGATAATAAGTGATCCGACAAGACGTGGTGTAGGCGATTTGGTCATGTGTAGTGCAGTGTAACTCAGACTTCCCGACATGGACAACCATCCACTGACAGAGCTAGAGAAAATCAACATAAATGGAGCGACAAAAGAAATTAGTGAAACTAGAAATGAAATGTATCAGGATAAACGGTCTCCGTTTAAAAGACAGGTGTGTCTCAGTGTTATTGTTTTCGTGTAATTTTTTTTAATATTTTAAAACAAATTATGTTAAAACAAAAAACGTGTGTGGTGCAGTGGGAATATGAATAGCTAATTGTTAACCTGAAACTAATCTTTTATAATTAGTGTGCTAAGAATCGGAAATTGATAAATACTTATTGGTATTTTCATACACAAACTCGACGTACGAAATAATTAGAATTATGTCCATTGGTTTGTATCTTAGTGATAATATTATAATCTCAGAAGTCCTTTGGTTATACAAAGTAACAATTAAATAGCAACGTATTGTGTTTCTATGATATCAATGGAAGTACAGTATCGTACAGTACTTAGAGTAAACATAATCAGTTTATAGAATTTGAGTCGATTTCTACGAATTTAATAATTCTATTGATTAATGCAACAAAGATAAATTATTTGAACTGATGTATTTGGCCGGTAGTAACTTTTTTGACAGACAGCGATTGTTTGTCTACTGAGGCCTTACGGATAACTGCTATTACAGGCACCTAATCCGCTCAGTTGGAAAATCACGCGACCGCAAACCGTATCTGGGCGCGATAAGATTTGCGGTCGCGTGATTTTCCAACTGAGCGGATTAGGTGCCTGTAGTAGCAGTTGTCCGTAAGGCCCCTGATCACTTTAGCATCCTTTCTCAAAGCTTCTTACAGATAAAGGGCTAGCTTAGGTAGTCGTATACAGGTTTTTGTATTTGAAAAATTTTGATTAAAGACAAAATGAAAACAAAGATGTGCTAGCACCACTTTGAAAGTTGCCATATAACCCAATTGGATTGTGTCGACTTTTTGACTTTGTAGGTTAATAACAAATACCATGTTTTTTGACATAAAATCAGTTTTGCGATAAGGTATAATTGCCACCAAATATCACACAAAAAAGTCGCACAACGAGCTATGGAGAGGGCTATGCGCGGGGTTTCTCGAATCAGAAATGAGGAGATCCGTAAATGAACGAAAGTTACCGACATAGCCCACCGGATTAGCAAGTTGAAGTGGCAGTGGGCAGGGCACATATCACGCAGAACAGATGACCGATAGGGCCGAAAGGTTCTGGAATGGAGACCACGGACCGGTAAGCGCAGCGTAGGACGCCCACCCACAATATGGATAGACGGACCTAAAAGACACCGCAGGGAAACGCTGGATGCAGGCCGCTTCCAACCGGCCCTTTTGGAGATCGATGTCCGGAGGCCTATGTCCAGCAGTGGCTGAAATGATGATGATGAACACGTAAAAATAGTCACATTACATAATTGGGGACAAAAAATATAAACAGAGAATGCAGATGGCAGGCTGTCTTTCAGTGTGACGTTCTAAGGGAGAGGCCTATGTTCAGCAGTGGACGTCTTCTGGCTGATGGTGATGTTGAAACGCCAGCATTCCGGGCCCTATCACATCGTATTATCGTTGCAATAAAATACTAAATTGACATTTCTAAATGTAATTGAATCGAGCTCTCGAGCCCTCGCTCCGGCTCGTACCTGGTGCAAAGGTTGGCCATAGCCATTCAGCGTGGCAATGCTGCTAGCATTATGGGCACCTTTGCACCAGGTACAGTTAGGGGCGGGTTATTTGATTGATTGCTATATTTTTTTATTTATTTTAAATATTTGGTTTGTATTTAAAATTTTAATTTGTAGGTAGTTTGTTTAGATTTTATTATAAGTTTTAGTTTTTAGTCATTAATTTAAGTTTTCGTAAATATTCTAATGTTAAATTGAATCGAGTAAATAGTACTAACTTGTAATATATATTACGTGTAGCAGGCGTTATACACGCATCATTATATCAATGATTTCCATTATGTCAGTTATAACCAGATTGTTAATCAGTGTTTACTCTTTGATTACGAACGATTTAAACGTGCTTCTGGTCTACTGAACTTTATTTTATATTAATTTATGTAAATGTAGCATTAGTAAGCAATACTAATATTGTAAATGCGAAAGTTGCAGTATGTCTGTATGTTATCTTTTCAAACCTAAAAGTATGAGCTGTTCGTCACGATACTTTAATTTACAAAAAAAAAAGCACCATGAAAATGACACTTTTTAGCTCAGCAAATATTCAGGATTTTAGAAAACCGTGGGTAAACCTGTGGGACGCAGCTAAACATCCTTACTAATATTATAAAAAGGAATGTAACTCTGTAACTAAACGGCTAAGCTGATCTCAACGAAATTTGGAAAGGCTTGTGCATCATGGAAATGGACCTAGGGTACTTTCCCCCCCAAAAATGCTGAAAAACTGGAAAATCGCGGGTAACAGCGCCGGATTCAACTAGTATGAAATAATAATAAAATTTATTGTTACTGTATTTTTAAAACTTTCATGAATGGCGGTCAACCAGTTGATGCTATGGTGGAAAATTATTAAATATGTGACGTAATACGTAATCTATAATAATTAAACCCCGGCTAAGGGTGAGTTGGATTCGCGCATCGAGGGTTCCACATCCATATAAACTGGCACTGAGGGTTCCGTACCACCAAGAAGTGCAATAATGCTTGCATAAAACTTACAATATATGTAGGTATGTATGTAACTCAATCGGCAAAAGAGGTCAATCGGCGAATCCAACTCGGCTGGGCAGCGTTCGGTAAACTACGCAACGTCTTCTCGTCCAAAATACCTCAGTGCCTTAAGACGAAAGTCTTCGACCAGTGTGTGTTACCAGTGATGACATACGGCACTGAAACGTGGTCTCTCACTATGGGCCTCATAAGCAAGCTCAAAGTCGCACAACGAGCTATGGAGAGGGCTATGCTCGGGGTTTCTCTACGAGATCGAATCCGAAATGAGGAGATCCGTAGACGAACGAAAGTCACCGACATAGCCCACCGGATTAGTAAGTTGAAATGGCAGTGGGCAGGGCACATATCACGCAGAACAGATGGCCGATGGGGCCGAAAGGTTCTGGAATGGAGACCACGGACTGGCAAGCGCAGCGTAGGACGTCCACCCACAAGATGGACAGACGACCTAAAAGAGACCGCAGGGAAACGCTGGATGCAGGCCGCTTCCAACCGGCCCTTTTGGAGATCGATGGGGGAGGCCTATGTCCAGCAGTGGACGTCCTACGGCTGAAATGATGATGATGATGATGTATGTAACTAATAACTATGTTTGTTCGGGTGGAATCTTGCAACTCAATTTTGAAGCAGATAACTTCAACTGATTGAGCTGAAATTTGGCATACACGTTTAGTTTGGATGACAATGCATGAGTAGTTAAATGACGTCATTCTAAATCCAATATGGTGGACTCCCAAAGATGGCGTACCAGTTATTTTTATGCACCCCCATGATATGGGTATCAAATGAAAGGTTTTGCTGAGAAGAATACGAAGAGCATGTGTTTAATTTTTTTTAAATTAATAATTTTATTATTTTAGGCGTTAATTTCTTTTGGAGTGTTCATGTTGAACTTGGGTGCAGGAGCCACAGCTGGTATATCTGCGATACTCATACCACAACTCCAGCATGGAAAAGGAAAACACAAATTTTCCACTGAGATGGTATCATGGGTAGGTACGTATTTAATTACTAATATGGTCCTAAATATGTTTGAAGGGGTTACGTTCCAAATAACCAAATTTATTTCATTTTTAGCCGCAATTTCATCCCTGGCTCTGCTTTTTGGGAACTTGACGTCGGGATATCTCATGGAAAGATTTGGCAGACGAAAAGCACAATTAATGCTATCTACGTGTTTTGTGTTGGGATGGGTAATCATTGGATTTTCGAATGATATAATGGGCTTAATCCTGTTTGGAAGATTCATCACAGGATTTTGTCAGGGCTGGTTAGGCCCTCTTGGTCCAGTTTTTGTGGGGGAAATTAGTTCACCTTCCTTCAGAGGACTATTCCTGGCTGCATTGTCATTGGGAATCGCATTTGGCGTACTTCTGTCACATTTATTCGGGACATTTCTCCATTGGAGCTATGCTGCGTTATTATGTGGACTATTTCCATTGGTTGGTGGAATCACAATCTACTATGCTCCAGAGTCACCAGCCTGGCTCGCTTCTAAGAACAGGATCGATGACTGTATCTTATCATTCCAATGGTACAGAGGCAAAAGCTCTGCTATGAAATCGGAACTTGACAAAATGATCGCAGAGCAATCTAAGAGAGATAACACGAAAGGAAAGCTTGAAACACTTAGAGAAAATATCAAGAAACCGGAATTCTGGAAACCCTTGGGCATTATGACAATATTTTTCATCATAACACAGTTATCAGGAGTCAATGTTATTTGCGCTTATACTACAGACATGATGAAAGTCCTAATCGGTAATAATTCTAGCAAACGTCACGCCGATGCGGCCATGATTAGTATAGATGTTCTACGTTGTGTGTCTTTAGCAATAGCTTGTATTTTGTTAAGGAAATCAGGCAGAAGACCCATGGCAATTTTTAGTGGTGTGTTTACCTCAATATCATTAATAGCATTAGCCTTGTACTTGTTTTTAGTCCAAATTGACTACATACGTCATCTGTCACCTTTCATTTCATTAGGTTTGATGGCATTTTATATTGTCGTATCCAATATGGGTATTTGTCCTCTGCCTTGGAATATGGTCGGTGAGCTATTCGCAGTACAAACTAAAGGCTTAGGTTCCGGAATTAGTGTGATGATGACCTCTATTGCCTTTTTCACTACAGTCAAAACTGCCCCAGCTATGTTTGATAGTATAGGTCACCATGGAACTTATTTATTCTACGGTATTTCTACATTATTAGGAACAATATTTTTGTACTTCTGCTTACCTGAAACAAAAGAGAAAACTTTATTGCAAATTGAGGAACACTTTAGGTATGGTAAGAAAGGAGCACCTAGAGCTGAATCAGAATTAAAAGAGAGCAAAAATATGTTGAATGATGTATAATGTTTTTGCGTAAGATTATTAAAGGTAGAATCAGTAAGGTCCTTTGTTTGACCTGTTTGTCCGAGACTAACTGTCAATTATTTTTCTTTTGAGATTTGTTATGACCAATAAGCTGTACGTGGGTGCAGAGGATCGACCTGGTTTGACATTTATAGTATGCTTATTGAAGTTCAAACAGCTTTTATTAAAACGTTTGGAAGGCATATTGTAAATTAGAATACACAAAGATCTTCCAAATTACGAAAATATTCTATAACTAGTAGCCCGCCCGGCTTCTCACGTGTATAGATATAATTATAGCCTATGTCACCCGGGGATAGTGTAGCTTCAGAATGATGACAGTGAAAGAATTTTTCAAATCGGTTCAGTAGTTTCGGAGCCTATTCAATGCAAACAAACAAACAAACAATCAAATCTTTCCTCTTTACAATATTAGTATAGATATAGGGAAATGGTAAATTTTAAATATTTGTTGATCTAAGTAATAACTTACTTCATTTCATAAGTACTTATCTGCAATTGTGATATTAGTAGTTGAACTCATCGATGAAACAAAGTGTTATGATTTGTTTAACCTAGTAAGATAGATAGATAGTACAATTGATTAAAACCTAACGGCCAGTGTAAGGTCACGTTAGACTTATCTTTACTGCGTCTGATCTAATTACGAAATTATTTATGTTTGAAATTGATCGTTATTATGATAACTTTGAAATGACAATATTAATGCATAATTATAATTTGATTGCTCTTTAAAGGCTCCATAAAATTAAATGGCATAAATCATGATAAAATAACTATGCTAGTGCATATTATAATGCATGTTCTCATGACTATGATTAGTAATTTAAAACTATGCAGATACTTTGTCATCTCTTTGTCACTATTGAGCAAATAGGCCAACTTATTTACATGTATTATGTTATCAAGATAAGATTTAGATATCAGCGAACGGATTCTAGAGCAATTATGTCAATCTCATGTCTATTTCAAGGAGTGACAAGACAGGTGATGGAAACAATGCAGGACTGGTGACAAAAACAATTGCTTGAGAATAAGCTTGCAGATACTTGTGATAATAATGTAGTCTCAGATCAAATTATTGAATATAATTATGTATTGTAAGAAAATTGTCATCGATATTATAATATATATATATATTTTTTTTAAACAACTGAATTTGCACAGAAAAGTGAAGTAAATAGAACGGAAATGAGAAGAAAAATCTGTCACCAGGCATTATGACAGAACCTTGATTGAACATTCTGATTTATGTCAACGCGTCGAACTCCGCATCCAAAGAACTTGGACCTTACCTTTTTGGGTTAGGTCTCAAAGTTCTTTGTCCGCATCACAGTTTCGAATGTCTGAAGTTTCGTTTATATGGGTGAAACTGCCTACAACAAATTTCTTCCAAAAATAAAAATACTTTTCTGTGTGAATTTGATATCACTTGCTGAAGTCTCTCAGTTATCAATTCGAAAGTGCCATTGTCTTGTTTTCATTTCTAGATTAGCCAAGTACGTTATTTAAACATAGTTTTACGTAGTTATCTATAAGAAGTAATTAGTCATGAGATTATTGTGTACATTAATAGTGTTATTTATGTCTTTTTAGTTCTATTAGCTAAGTTCAAAAGTTTAATTAGTTTACTTGTAAAATTAACAAAAGACAGTAATTTATTGATAAAACAACAAAAAAACAACGAAAATGAACAAAAGTATATTATTGTAAAAATTTAAACATCAATAAATTAAACAACGAAACGCAATTGGTTTTACACTATTCGAAAAGTCGCGTTGTTAGATTAAGCCGGTTTTATACGTAGTATCTGGTTTAGTAACAACGTGTTTCTCGAATAATAAAAACATTATGTGAGAAAACCAAGTTGGTTTCCAAAAATAAAAAGATAACTTATAGTTCCACCATCTTAGATGTTCAGTTGACAGCGTCGCTAGTGGAGAACAAAGTGTTGCCACCTAAGAAATTTTGCAAGAAAAAGCAGTAGTTCCAATTTTGCCCACCTGAACAGCTTAGGTGGCACTGTACAAAGATCCTTGAAAGTTAAAGTTCTTGTAGTTATATATAAGTAGGTAGTCAATAAAAATAATTTTAAAAAAAACGTAATTTCTATTATTTATCAGTTTAAATGATAATTAGATATTTTCATATTATTTTAACGAAATACAAATTTTAACTGTTTAAATCTAAGGTAACCGGCCCTTTTGGAGATCGATTTTTCGATTTTGGGGTGGCCTATGTCCAGCAGTGGACATCCTACGGCTGAAATGATGATGATGATTATGAAATCTAAGGTTTAAATCCTATTACACGCTTGCTATTATACACGTCTTATAAACATTGTTTCTCTAAATAGTATAACATTTTAACAAAGGTATTTGATGTGTTGATTGGATATTATATATAGCAAAGGTATTTGAATGGCGCAAAGATTTAAATTTATTTTATACGGATGTGTTACTTGAAACAAATGTATCTAAATATTTAATAATACAAATAATACTCTACTGTTTCAACACCTAATTAAAACCATGTACAGATTGTACAGTACATTTGTTACAAAAAAATAGATAACGGTTTTTTGTGTATTTACAATTTCGAGAAAGCACACGAAGGCATAATTTTGTCAGATGTTTTGTTATCATGTAACAATAGACTCGTGTCGCACTTCCAACGGCTAGATACCGACTGAAACAAAGTGAGTGCCGGCGCTTATTCTGTAATTTTCAAAAATGCGCTTCTTCTGGGCCCGTCCATTCAACGATATATGTGTGTATATCGGTCTCTGGCAGCCATATCACAAGCTTTGCTTAGTTTGGGGCCAGATGATCTTGTGTGCAAAAATGTCCCGATTTATTTATTTTGGTCGAAGGGTATACCTATTTGAACAATCAAAGAAAATTAAACACTAAATTAAGCGAAAATTGTTGTGTATCGATTTGTTGTATAATCGACTTAAAAAAATGAGGATCTCAATTCGGTTGTATTTTTTTAATGTTTGTTACCTCAGAACTCATTTATAAACCGATTTGGAATTTTATTTTTATTTGAAACGCTATACTTTCAGATTGGCCCCATAGACATTTTATCAAAATCGGTTCAGTGGTTTGGTTATTAAATCAAAATAACTGGAAAATTTGTTTACTTGGGTGACATAACAGTGCTAACAGACGCTCGAACGCGGCTGACCTCAACCGCCGTCTGACCAATGGGAGAGAAAGAGAGGGAAATATGATATTCTTACTCTTTCTCTCCCGTTGGTTGGACAGCGGTCCGTCAGCCGCGTTCGAGCGTCTGTTAGCACTATAATATTGTCATCCAAGTAAACTAATCTAAATTGCGTAAACGTAATTGCGTAATATTGAAGTTGGTTTTTAAATTGATAATTATTTAAACCTGTAGTCGGAAATGCTCATTGGCGTGGGGCGTTCTCCTTCGTTGGTTTATCAAGGAGTAAGTACTAACCTACTTACAAACTGTCTTCACAAGTGGGTCTATTTCACAGTTGGTTACACAACACAAGTGGCACGCGTCCAAAAGTTCTTCCTGTTATGCCACGTGGGCCACATTTGTTAGCATATGTGAGAATTTTTTCCTTAACTTTTTCTCAAATCTGGTCCCAAGTTTCCCACGTTGGTGAATGACTTAAAAAAACTTCCAAACTGACATCTGGAGCGAAGAGTTTAATTTTGGAAAAGTAGATGATGCTGGGAATTTATTAAGCACTAGCAACGCACCCCGGCTTCGCACGGGTGTATATATTATTTTTTTACACCTTGGGCTACATTATTAAAGTTTTAGTAGGGATCCCTATATTTTTGAAAATATATTATAGTCTATGTCACCCGGGGATAGTGTAACTTCCCAAGAGAAATAATTTTTCAAATCGGTTCAATAGTTTCGGAGCCTATTCAATGCAAACAATCAAACAAACAATCAAATCTTTCCTCTTTATAATATTAGTATAGAAGTATAGATAACAGATGGCTGACCTAATTAAATAAATTAAAAATTGATTGTTGTGTAACATTTCTAGGCCTATTGGTAATATTTGACCTTATATCATGGCAAACGAGGCCTATGGTTGTTCTTAAATTGTCCCATATAGTATAATACAAGTATTGATTCATTTTAAAATCAAATAATATTATTTATCAGTGTCGAATTTTTTTAAATCATTGATTGAATCTGTCAATGTGTTTCAGGGTTAGAATTAATCATACATAAAATTAAGGAAAATCTCACATTATGGCCTATATTATGAGATTCTCATTAATTTTATCCATGCTGATGATAATATAAAATAAATTTACACAATCCAAATAATAAAAAACACAAATACCGATCATCATCATTTCAGCCGTAGGACGTCCACTGCTGGACATAGGCCTCCCCCATCGATCTCCAAAAGGGCCGGTTGGAAGCGGCCTGCATCCAGCGTTTCCCTGCGGTCTCTTTTAGGTCGTCTGTCCATCTTGTGGGTGGACGTCCTACGCTGCGCTTACCAGTCCGTGGTCTCCGTTCCAGAACCTTTCGGCCCCATCGGCCATCTGTTCTGCGTGATATGTGCCCTGCCCACTGCCATTTCAACTTACTAATCCGGTGGGCTATGTCGGTGACTTTCGTTCGTCTACGGATCTCCTCATTTCGGATTCGATCTCGTAGAGAAACCCCGAGCATAGCCCTCTCCATAGCTCGTTGTGCGACTTTGAGCTTGCTTATGAGGCCCATAGTGAGAGACCACGTTTCAGTGCCGTATGTCATCACTGGTAACACACACTGGTCGAAGACTTTCGTCTTAAGGCACTGAGGTATTTTGGACGAGAAGACGTTGCGTAGTTTACCGAACGCTGCCCAGCCGAGTTGGATTCGCCGATTGACCTCTTTCTTGAAGTTGGACCTACCTAGTTGGACTGTTTGTCCTAGGTAGACGTACGCGTCAACAGCTTCAAGAACTGAGTTCCCAACTGATACTGGGGTGGGCACAACATGGATATTTGACATAACCTTTGTCTTGTCCATGTTCATTTTAAGGCCCACCTGTTGGGAGACTCGATTGAGGCCTTCGAGCATCATGCTGAGATCTTCCATCGACTCTGCCATGACCACAATATCGTCGGCAAACCGAAGGTGAGTGATGTACTCGCCGTTGATGTTGATGCCGAGTCCTTGCCATTCCAGGAGCTTGAAGGCATCTTCCATTGTGGCAGTGAACAGTTTCGGAGAGATAACGTCTCCCTGTCTCACGCCTCTTCGCAATGGAATTGCCTTCGAACTCTGCTCCTGTACTCGGACCGACATGGTGGCGTTATTGTACAAACACTTCAACACTTCGACATACCGATAGTCAATACGGCATCGCTGGAGAGACTCGAGCACCGCCCATGTCTCGACCGAATCAAAGGCTTTCTCATAGTCCACAAACGCCAAACATAGTGGCAAGTTATATTCTTCGGTCTTCTGTATAACTTGGCGTAGCGTGTGGATGTGGTCTATGGTACTATAGCCTTTTCGGAAACCGGCTTGTTCGATAGGCTGGAAGTCATCGAACCTGCGATCGAGACGATTCGTGATGACCCTCGAAAACAGCTTATAAACATGGCTCAGAAGCGAGATGGGTCTGTAATTCTTCAGCAAGGTTTTGTCACCTTTCTTAAAGAACAGCACCACCACGCCTCTGTTCCATGCTTCTGGCGTTATACCTTCGAGTAAGACAGAATTAAAGAGCTTCTGAAGGACTCTGAGTACCGGTGTTCCACCCGCTTTCAGAAGCTCTGATGTGATTCCATCGTCCCCCGGCGCCTTGTTGTTCTTGAGCTGTTTCAGGGCCATCCTAATCTCGTACAGGCTGATGTCCGGGATATCTTCGGTATAGTGTCGGCTCAGCTTGGCTCTTGGGTCTTTGGCCGAGCTGCTCACAGGTTTAGCAACCGAAGTGTATAACTGTCCATAGAACCTTTCGATTTCCCCTAATACCTCGGCTTTGGTCGACGCTACACTACCATCTTCCCTCTTCAGCTTTGTCAGCTGGCTTTGCCCAATAGACATGTGTCTTGCAAACACTTTGGAGCCTTTGTTTTGCTCAATCGTCTCTTTAATACTGTTCGTATTAAAGGTACGTATGTCGTGCCGCAATGACTTCCAAATTTGTCTATTGAGCTGCCTATATGAGTCAGCGTCATCGGAACATTGTAGTTGTAACGAGCGTCGATCAGCCATGAGGTTGCGGGTATGATCGGATAATTTTTGAGGTCTATCTGTGCGCCGGCCAGGTCTAAAAAACTTAGAACCTACCGCATGGACAGTTTCCACTAACCTGTTATTAATCTCATCCACGGAAGCAAAATTCTCCAGGCAATCAAAGCGATTAGACAGCTCGAGTTGAAAGCTCTCGGGGTTTTGAATATGGGCATGGTTCGGTCGGAGCGTGGACTTCATTAAGCGGGACCTCTCAATTTTAACGTTAATATTCAATGTGCCTCTTACTATTCGGTGATCACTACCGGTTTTCACCCTGTGAATCACAGAGACATCATTGAATATTTGTCTCTTGGTGGTCATAATGAAGTCTATCTCATTTCTCGTAGAACCATCGGGGCTCATCCAGGTCCATTTCCTGTGAGGCGGCTTCTGAAAGAAAGAGTTCATCATAAAAAGTCCCTCTTTCTCCAGAAAGTCGGCCAGCCTCTGTCCCCTAGGGTTCCGTTGCCCACAGCCAAATTTCCCCACTCTCAACTCATCATCAC
Source organism: Agriopis aurantiaria (assembly GCA_914767915.1). NCBI lineage: Eukaryota > Metazoa > Arthropoda > Insecta > Lepidoptera > Geometridae > Agriopis > Agriopis aurantiaria. Next base: position 6,561,136 of record OU611987.1, read on the forward strand.
TTCTCTTGCCCAACTTCGCGTTAATACAAATACCGATATATTAAGTCAATCACACACAAATCTAAGCATAAAAGACAATAACATTCCTTTTTTGTACAGCTGAGTAAAAATATCTAGCACCGATATAAATAAATTGGCTACCTAAATTTATTCAACACGTATTCCGATGACATACATCTATTGCATAATTATTTTCGTTTGCATTTCAACAAGAGCTTCCTGTAACATCATCATCATCATCAGCCCTGAATAACCCACTGCTGAGTATACGGCTTTATGCCACTTTTACCGGTCTCTCGCTAGTCGCATCCACTCGTTTTCGACAGTTCTGTTGATGTCGTCAGTCCACCTCATCCTCCAGGTTTCTTACAACATAAGTATAGCTAATAACTTCTTCACATTTCCATCGTAAACTGAAGAGTGCATAATCAAATTGCCTTCATTTAACTGTCAAAGAGTTCCTGTGGTTCTGTTTGTTTGGACCTCTATGCATTGCGCCAACATATCGAGGCCAAGGGCGGAACGAATATTTTAATAATTAACAATAGGCCACGTGTCAGAGAGGAAACGATGCACGTGCTATCAATTAGATAGAAAAAAGCTTAAAAAAAACATGTCCAGGAATGTATAAAGCTGCCCTTTCAAAGTAGGAGGAGTCGGATAATAGAAAGTAAAACTGTAAAAGTTACCCTCGTTGTAAAATAATGTAGCTGGATTTTATCATTAGAATTTTTTTTGACAATACTTTCGTTTTACTAAGAACTGCGATACCGGAATCGCTAGCGTTTTCTATACAATGCAATAATTTCCTATAAAATAACAATTTTGAGTACGTGTGCACAGAAATAGCAAAAACAGAACAAATAACAAGTAAAAATAACAAATACAAACAAAATAACAATAAACAAACAGTACGAGTAATAGTGGTTGTTAATAACTAAACAAAATACAAGCTAACACTAACACTACAAATACAGTTAGACTGTCCATAGACCGTTGAAGGTCTAAAGACAAATGCTAAAGCCCACTACCAGTTGGCAGCGTACCCAGCATGCTGGCGGCATTACCACGCTGTTAGTAGGAGAAGCAGTAGTAGTACAGTAGTAATTAAAACAAATTTACTTTAAAATATAACTATAAAAGTACAATCAGGCACGTGTTCTGCGACCTCGGCGTCGTCTATGGTCTAAACACTTAGTTTGTCAACTATAAATAATCTACAAATTCTTTTTAAAAACAAGCTTTTTAGTATTGTGCTTAGCAAACCCTTTTCATTTGATACCCATATTATGACTGTAGATAAGAACATATTGGGGCGTCCGCCATATTGAAATAATCATCTGGGACCAAAGTACTTGGGAAGACAAGTCCAACGAACCTAAATCGACGGGGTTACGTCGTTTCGTATAGAAGTTCCTATAGCCATCTTCATCTTCTTTGGGCTGTCGTTCAGTGTGGGGGTTAAAGGGGGAGGCCTATGTTCAGCAGTGGACGTCTTCTGGCTGATGATGATGATGATAGCCATCTTCTGTTTCCATCAACAGACCAGCTGGATGGTACCATATAACATTGCATTGTCACCAAACATACATAAGTATGCCAAATAACTATAACTATGACCAAATAAAAATAACTAAACAAATAACAATTCAGCTCAGCCTGTTGAGGGTAACTGGTCTAAAATTCAGTTGCAAGATTTCTCCTACACATACGAACGAACATACTAACAAGGCAAGTTAAATATATTTTTGTAAAAAGAAGCGTTATGTAAGTACAGTTTCCTGATTCCAAAAACTCAAGGTTCCAAGAAATGACCCTGAACTAAGCGAACCTTGAAACAAGTTTCTAGATAGCATTGTATATTCGTATCTTGATAATGTACCGACAGTGATAACAAGATATAATTTGAAACCAATTAAATTTTGAAATAAAACTTATCTAAATACTAGCAGACCTGACAGACGTTGTCCTGTCTTAGAACTGTCAAACACGCAAAGTCTACATTACAAATCTTATTTTTTACACCTTGGGTTACATTATTGGAGTTTTAGTAAGGATCCCTATTTTTTTTGAAAATATAAATTAGCCTATGTTAACCGGAGATAGTGTAGCTTCCCAACAGTGAAAAAAAATTTCAAATCGGTTAAGTAGTTTCGGAGCCTATTCAATGCAAACAAACAAACAAACAATCAAATCTGTCCTCTTTATAATATTAGTATAGATAGAAGTACCTACGTAATAGCATTTTTGTCAATGGTAATAGATACCTACCTGATGACTTTTTTACTGGGGGTCTAGACAAGAGCTGGAATTGTATGAAATGGCCCCTGAAATGGAAAAATTGCGGTGTGACAGGTACAAGGATAGGAGAAGCCGACGACTAAGTCGTTTTATAATATTTCTAGTATTTGAAATCCTTTGCTCAAAAATCATCATCAATTAGTCTTAATCAGTCCACCATCGTCAACAGCTGGAGATAGTCTCTTCAAAGGCACGTCACTCAACCCGTTGTTTAACTGCAGCCTTACGTATATCGTGGGTCCATTGATTCTTTAGGCGTTCACTGCTACTTTAGCCGATTAGTGGTTTTCCACTCTAAAACACATCTAGCCCAATAGTTATAATTTATGAGTTAGATATGACCTGTGTTGTGTTGGGTGCTTTAGTTCCTTGGCAAAACACTTTGTTCCGGATGCGATCCCTCAGAGAAACGCCGGGTCTCTTTCATCGTTCAATAGATCCCTGGAATATAATCGTAAAAATTAGTCGAAAAATAGATAATATTGAGAATTGTATAAATTCTAATGGTCGCATATAGATATGGTTTTATACAAATCATTTCTTTATTATTGTGCGTGCGTGTTGTGTTTTTTATTGAATTATTATTTAAAAGGAAACAGGCTGGCGTGGTTTCGTCTTGCGTAACGCACATGTGCGTATGCGCATTATGAGTACCCGTGATTCCGGTTTAGGGGTTGAAATACTTTTAAATAATTAATGTATTACTATAAATGCCTTGTTTATGGAATTATTTACATTATATAGGATAATTACATGAACATATCAAAAAATTTATTTCATTATTACAACTGGTTTAGCAGGTCGTCCCAAAACAGCTTGAAATTAAGGTCGCATTGTTATTGAGCATCTACACCAGTGGAGCAAGTGCTTTAACAGCCCAGAGCCACGCTCCAATCTTTTAAGGAGTTCGGAGTTTGATTCGGTTAGGAGCAGGTACAATGCATGCATAATACATCCCAGTTCATGTAATTGCTGGTGTTAACAATGGAGAGTTTATTTTATCCATCTATAACAAGTGGTAAGTTAGTGCCCCGAAAATGAGTTTAAATGTTACTTCGGCACAAAGGCGCAAATCCATAGGGTTACATATTTGAGTCTTTTGGGGTCGAAACTTTAGGAATTAGGGTTCAGGCGCTAAAAATATTTTAATAAAATATCTACACGCCTGGTCAAAGCATCTCGCAATCAAAATGCTGACCAGTACTTTGTGCAAGGCGTCAGTATTGCAATCCAACGCAGCAATGCATCCAGCATGTTGGAACGATGCCTGAAGGCAGCGGTATAAGATAAGTGCAATTATAAATTGATCCAAAATATGTATAATTTTCTTGTGTTATTAATAAAATTAGTTCTTCGGAAAACATAGATTTATCATATTCGTCATAAAATAAATAATAGTACTGAAATTTACATTGTCAAAGATACACTTTGTCCAAGATGTCCTTTAAGCTTTCTTTCTGCGTTTATCCCGGCTTGAGCTGAGATCCGCCTTCCTGTCTTCTTCGCCTTGCCCGTGGTCGTTAGCATCTTGCTTGGTGATTTAGATTTGCTCTCAGGGGCCTTACGGCTAGCTGTTTAAAGCAATCCAATTTAGGTTATGAAAAAAATTTGCGCGGCCGCAAACCGTATCTGAGCGCGTTAAGGTTCACGTTCGCGTGATTTTCCGAACTGCGCAGTTTTAACGTTAGTTTGATACCGCATAAGCAGTTGGCCGTAAGGCCCCAGGTCATCTCTTACTCCATGCAGGTCTGGCTCCAGAGAACATTAGGTCTATGAGCTGATTGCCGACATTTGTCCAAGATAAAGCATTAAATTAACTCTTCTCACAATGTTATATTATGTGTTTACTGTAAACAAGCTTTGGAAATCCCTAAAGGGTGGCTGCCCAGTACACACTGAGTATATTATACTTGTATGACAGACTAGCAACGCACCCTGGCTTTGCACGGGTGTAAGTATAATTTTTTTACACCTTGGGTTACATTATTGGAGTTTTAGTAAGTGAAAGAATTTTTCGAATCAGTTCAGTAGTTTCGGATCCTATTCAATGCAAACAAACAAACAAACAAACAAACAAACAATCAAATCTTTCCTCTTTATAATATTAGTATAGTAAGTATAAATTATATTTGGAAATTCCCGGTGTACTAAAGCAATTTAAATGATTGAGTAAACACTCTTATACCTTATAGCATTTTTATGTACAGAGTTTATTCTGTAAGTTCGCAGCACAGACCTAAGAATAGGTCTGTAGTTCGCAGAATTGATCTCATGTTTGTTGAGACAAAATTATAAAATTAACTGGAAGTTTAGGATCACCTATTATAAACCATTATGTTTTACAATTAATCTACTTTAGTCTCTAGCTTCATCTTTTTGTAGTGAGCAGCTTTATGGCCAGGTTTTGCCAGTCATAAATAATAGTAATAAAACATGAGTGTCGTACGTTACACTATGTCTAAATCATGATAAAACCAAGATTAGGGATTACATCATGATGCAATCTTAAATATTGTTAGATAAGATTTTATATTCAGTATATACCCACTGTATCTATATAATGGTGGCCTTCCTTATATCATCATCATCATCAATCATTACCTACCTAATAACTTTAATTTTATAATTATTTATTTCCTATTACAAATTTTGACAGATTTATAATGGTAGCTGGCGTCATGCCGAAATTTGTGAATATGAGTAAGGGCCGTCATCCATTAATTTGATTTTCGTTACTCATACTCGGAAAGCAGGTTTGAAGTTGCCTAAGGAGCGGGTTGAAAGTAATACATTTCAGCTCTAGGGAGAATCACTTTCAACTGACAGTGACAGTTGAAAACTTACAGACACTCAAATTATAAAAAAACCGGACAAGTACGAGTAGGACTCGTGCTCTGAGGGTTCCGTTAGACGGAACCCTCAGAGCGCGAGACCAAAAAAAAAACTAACCGAAGTTAAAATATTGAAAGACAAACTTAAGTTTGTAGTTTTTTTTTACTGGGCAAGTGCCTTTAATAACTAAACAAAATACAAGCTAAAACTAACACTACAAATACAGTTAGACTGCCCATAGACCGTTGAAGGTCTAAAGACAATCCAAATGCTCAAGCCCACTACCAGTTGGCAGCGTACCCAACATGCTGGCGGCATTACCACGTTGAATGGCAATGCTAATGCGTTGAGCCAGAAACACGCCAGCATTTTGGTCACGCGTCGCATTAACCAGGCGCTCTGAAAGATTTTTGAAAATGAGGTGAGCTCCCGGTCCCCAAGGGCCCAATGTCTCGACCCCAAACGCCTCAAATATGTAACCACTGCCGAGGTTAGCATATTTGCGACGCTTGTGCTGCTCTGCCGAATTGGCAGCCGCGCCAGCCCTACCTTGTGTCTCAGGAAGATGTGACGGCGCCAAAGTATCGACACAAGTTGCGTCCCATACAAGGGGCCGCCCCAACCTCCAGGGCACAAGTGTCATACCGTCAGGCCTCTTTTCATCGTCACGCGCAAGACCACTCGGTTCGAGCACAGCTGCGACATTGGCGGTGGAAAGTGCCCTGCGTATGATGTCGTTCAGGCTAGCGTGTTGGCCAATACGACCAGCGCTTCTCGAGCAAGAGAGACCATGGTGACCGAGCTGGTCAACAGCAGTACCACACTGACAGCGATGGGCCTCACAGCACCTTGCACCCAAGCGTAAGCTGACAGCTAGACGAAATGCGGTTGGATCTAAAAGGCTACCTGTGTTAAAAGAGGGCATGGCTTGCAACCAAAGTCCCGATTCCCAAACAGAGACAGCAAGAATACGAGCGCGATCTGCAATACTAGGATACGTATCTATAGTAGTGATTTCCATGCTAGTTCGCAGATCGGCCGATCCCACAGTCTCTGGGAAGACAACTTTGAAGTTTGTAGTTGACAATAAGGTTCTTCCATACATCCCAACTACAAAATGTAAGTTTGTAATAGCAAAATCATTATTTTTAAATACCTTCAAATTTATAACTTTCGGATTTATTCCTATATATTATGTAATCAGAATCAGAATCAGAAATCATTTAATTGTAAAAACTGTGTACAAAAGATGGTAAAAACATTGTAGTATCAACAGTCTGCCCTTTGCGAGCGTACAATAACTTAAAGCTAGTAGGTATTATGCTAACTTAAAATAACTGGTTTATAAAGTTATTATTCTAATCATAATAATAAATAAATAAATAAATATTCGGGACATTTTTGCACACACGCTCATCCGACCCCAAACTAAGCAAATAAAAATTGTAATAAAATTGTAATTGTAATATTAACAATAAAAATTTAATTAGTCACCAAAATATTCCTTTAAATTGTAATATCCTTTGGAAACAAGCCATGATTTTAATTTTGTTTTGAATTTGTTATCCTTTGTGTTGTGTTGAGACCTTGCCTCTTGCCAAATTTCATGATTCTAGGTCAACGGGAAGTACCCTATAGGTTTTGATTCCCCTGTGAAATCGCAAAATATACGACATAAAGGAACCCTAAGAGCGCGAGACCAAAAAAAAAACTAACTGAAGTTAAAATATTGAAAGACAAACTTAAGTTTGTAGTTGACAATAAGGTTCTTCCATACATTCCAACTACAAAATGTAAGTTTGTAATAGCAAAATAATCATTTTTAAATGATATACCTTCATATTTATAACTTTCGGATTTATTCCTATATATGTGCTATGAGACCTTGCTTTTTGCCAAATTTCATGATTCTAGGTCAACGGGAAGTACCCTATAGGTTTTGGTTCCCCTGTGAAATCGCAAAATATGCGACATAAACGTTCATATCTTTTGATTGCGTTGACTTACAACTTTTATTTTTTTACAGCCGAAAGAAACCGTAGATCCAAGTATGTAGTATAAATTTCAACTTGCTACCTTTACGCGTTCTTGAGAAAAAGGGTCTTGACAGACGGACAGACAGACAGACGGACAACGAAGTGATCCTATAAGGGTTCCGTTTTTTCCTTTTGAGGTACGGAACCCTAAAAAAATAACTAGTTCCATTTTCACATTTGTATTGAACCATGTTTCAACTTGTTTTTTCTTAGAGGATTATGGCCCTGCATTTATCGTCTGTCAGGAAGTTAAAAAAAAATTGGCGGGAATCCGATCTTCATTGTAGAGTTTTGTTTATACTTCCGTGTATGATTTGTATTAACACAATCAGTTAATTTTTTTTATTTTTAGTTTCCTTGTATTCGTAATGAAAAGCACAGTGTTTACCTCGGGGTTAAAGACTTATTTAGTCCCTCGAACTATTAGTGCCCTCGCTACGCTCAGGCGCCAAACCCCGTCTCGGGACTAAATAAGTTACTTCCACCCCTAGGATAACAATGTACTTACTATTAATTTGCATTGAAATCAGGAAATATCTAATAACATCATTTAAAATTACAACTAAAGTGTTGAGGTTTACAATCACGCCAAATATCGAAAAAATCTAGATAAGAGTAAGTATGCCTTATGATATGGAAATTAACTTAGTATACCTTTAGACGTTATATTATATACCACTAAATGATAATATGTAATGTAAGTGTGGGTTATACGTAAACAGATTGAGCGGTTCAAAGATAAAGGGTCAACAGATAAAAAAGTAGTACCTACTTCGACATGTTTTAATTTAAGATACTTACGCTCCATCCTAGACGAAAAGATAAATACACATAAGAATGATAAAATCATCATCATCATTGTCAGCCTATCATGTTCCCACTGCTGGGACACAGGCCTTGTCTCAGAGAGGAAAGGCCATAATTCACCATGCTAGCCCAGTGCATGTTGGTGAATGTCATATGTCTTTGAACTTTTGATGTTCTTGGACATGCCGGTTTCCTCACGAAGTTTTCCTACGCCGATTTTAAGCGATGGCATCGAAAAGGCACATCATTTATTTAGATACTAAATAAGTCATGGGCGCAGGGCCGAGGATCGAACCGGGTGCCGTGAGATTGCAACGCGCACATCTTAATTCAAAAATTCAAATTCAAATTAATTTATTTCAGGCAATAAAATAACCCAAACAATTCAATTATTAGGTACATCAAAAAATATATAAATAAATGAAGGTAATAAAATCTAAATAATAAAGTGACACAATACAATTCTAAAGTAAAAAAGTAATAAGCAATGTCCAATAGACATGTCAAAATAATAATAATAATAGTTCAGTTAATTTAGTCAATCATTAATTAAATCAATACGAAAATCAAACAAAAATACAATTCAAATTCAATTCAATTCAATTAATGACACGTGGCCAGTTTTTGTCCTAGATCTATGTTTTTGATTAATGTCAAATTTTAGTTTGATAAATCCTAATTCAATAGAATTTTAGAAGAATGAACCTTTGCAAAATAAGTTGGCACAGTATTTGTGCAAATAATATATTAATTTTTGTATCACAGTGCCAGAGTTTATCTTTCTAAACACAATAGTGATAAAGTACATGTTCTGAGCTCATGGGAGTAAACAGTTACTACTAAAGAAAGAAGGTATTTATCACCAGATTCTTGTACTTACCTAATTCACTATTTATTTAGCGAAGAGTTTACTATTGACGTTTTGCATTGGTAATGTAGACTTATTATACTGTTGCTGACCCACAAAGACGATTTAGCTATAAGTTGTTAGAATCGTATTACGCATTTGCTGACGTTATTTAATTCTGATTTAATTGGAAACAGGTCGATTTCCTCTGATATTTAATCTTCAATGGCATTTGTTTGTGATTCACATCAAATTAGTAAGTAAAGTACTGTAACTGTAACCTACTGTAAACAAAAACTAATTCTGTATTTGTTTCTACCACATAATCACTTAAAATCAGGCGATAGGCGGTTGCCGGTCAAACGCAAGCCCATAAAAAAACTACATTCGGCGGAATTGACCTTGATAGCATTTTTGAAGGAAATAGTATGCATTAAAAAGACGGACGTAGAATTAAAATATTGTCATAATAAAAAACAAAAATATGTACCTACTCGAGTTCGATTAATTGCATTTTCTGGGTCGCCTTGAAATTGATAAGCAGAAAAAAACTTTGGATTTTCAGTGAACATAAAATTTTAACGAGAGCCAGAAATATAAACGTGATTTTTCTGTTTGTTTTTTACGACGGGCCTGTACTTTTATTAACTAAACAAAATACAAGCTAACACTACAAAAACAGTTAGACTGTCCATAGACCAAAGATAATCACTGCCATAGACCGTTGAAGGTCTAAAGACAATCCAATGCTAAAGCCCACTATAAGTTGGCAGCGTACCCAGTTTGCTGGTGGCTTTTCCATGCTTAATGGCAATGGTTTTATTACACCAGCATTAACAAGGCGCTCTGAAAGATTTTTGAAAATAATAAATATGTAACTACTTAATAATAAACTAGCGGACCCGGCAAACGTCGTCCTGCTAGGAAAAGCAGGTCCTCTTAAACGGTCCAGCTGTTTAGGAGGAGTTTATATACATATATTAAAAAGATAATATATATGAGTTGAATGAACATGTGGATTACGTTAGCAATGAATCGAATTAAACCAATTACCTACAGATAAACAAAAGCATATGCCACCGTGACGTTCAACTTTTGGCTTTTGGCGTACTCTGTAGTTAATTTAGAGTTTTTGTGCAGTGCCAGATGCCAGACTGGCTCTGGCGCACACCTTATGGTGAACACAGGATCTTGGCGCAATTTCACTGTCTCCTATCTCATACAATCTGGCCTCACACGCACAAGGACTTAAAGCCGACAACTTTACGAGGAGACAGCAGTAATGTGTGTATAATGGATTTAAACAATAAAAAACCATGCATGTATTTATGTGTCACTGACTGATAGTATACTAGACAACAGTGTTAATATATTTGTTTGTGTGTGCGTTAATGTATATAGTAGATATACTTGCTTGTTTGAAAATAAGAATTATCTTTTTAGTCTTTGTATAGATTTATTATTCGTTTTCGTTTTATGAACTAAATTGTTATCTACCTGTTTTTTTTACAGAAACGAAACAGTAATTGATAGATGATTCTATGATACTTTATCTAATAGCACTTTGTGCAGCACTAAATAACTTACACAAAACATATAAAATGGCAACACCAAATGTTTTTATTTATTAATCCCTGATGCTATAAGTTTAACGTGTGTATCTGTGTACTGTGTATCAGTGTATATGTGTATCAGTATATTTGTGTAGCTGTGTATCTATATAATGTATTTGTGTACCTGTATGTGTGTCTGGCATCGTAGCTCCCAAAAGGCTGAACCGATATTAATTAAGTTTTTTTTTTTGTTTGAAAGACGACTTGATCGAGATTGTTTTAGCTATATGAATTCTATTCGGCCATTTAAAATTAAAAATAATTTACAATTTATACTTTTTATTTGATAACAAGCAGCGTTCCGCGTTTTCACCCGCCATCTTACAGAAACCAAGATTTTTCCGGAAGTAGCCCCATGTGTTAAATACCCAATGTAATTCAAATTTGAGTGGTATTACGGAGTTGACATACACATTTACACACAAACTTTCGCATTTATAATATTGTGTGGTGTAAGTCATCTTGCCAATAGTCAGCTAAAACCCTCGGCTGGCGTCACAAAACATCTGAATGACATTCTTTGTTAATTACATAACCAAACAGATTTTTTTACCAGCACACTACAGCGCATACAACCATCAGATTATAAATCCAAAAATATACATCATCGTAGGCACACGTGGAGCGCAAAGCATGCGTTGAAAAAGTGCTTATTCAGTATTATCCGTTGGGTCCCTAAAGGTAGATCTAAGATCCCTTTTTTGCCGGTTCCCATGAACCCTGTGACAATGGAAGCGACCTCGCTGAAAGAAGTCGAAGATCCGCGCAAGAATAAATATTGCACAACAATAGGAACGCTCTGACTTTGACTGGCTTGTCTTGTAACTAGTTTTGATACTTTTACTGTAACCAAAATAATATTTTATTCTCTATTTCAACTATAAACACAAAATTGTAATGTAGTAATAAAAAATTTGAGCTTTTTTTATAATGATGTTTTGGACCCCTAAAAACGAATCAAAATATTGCTATTGAAAACACTGTTTTCATCAGTTATATGATTATGATTATTTACGGGATATTTACCGTGGTAAGGTTGTAGACGGAGCTTCTGATCTTTCGGCGTAGTTACATGCACTATGTTCACGGGAAGACTGAAGAATGCGGATGGTTGGTCGAACAGTAAAAACAAAACGATATATATTATGATATGTAGTGTGATATTTATATTTTTTTTTATTTCGTACATCATATGATATACGATATAAAAAAATGCTGGCCTCTACTTTGCTCAAAGGGTGAGCATCGCAATGTGGTAATGGGGGCAGCATTTTGGGAACAGTACCCACTGGTAGAGGTTTAATAGAATGATAGTTAGGTCTTAATTTGTTGTTTTTTATTTTTATTTTAATGTTTCGTAATAATAGTTTTAGGTTTTAAATATCTGTGTTTTAAATATTTATCATGTAATTTTTTTTTTATATACGATATATATTAAGTTAAGTGCAGACAAAACGATCTACCCTCTTTCTTAGTCTTTTGCTACGGTTATCACTGGAACTCGAACCTAAGTCTCGACGATTCAACGAAACACACTCACTGTATTATGGCGTGTAGTATTTTGAACGCGTATTTTTATTAATACTGGATTCCGCGCACTGGTGAATTTAAACTATCACCTAAGTTGAAATCCATGCAACCACAATCTTATCACGGTACATACCCCGTTAATAATCATGTAACTATATTGATATTTAAAATCATACTGTGACTGGCAATTGCCCAGCTATTGCCATCTAAAAATAAATACTATCATGAAATTATTAGTCAAAATATGGCCATAAGTAGCTTATTTAAGTGTTTTAAATACTTGAAAAATAATTCGATTAAGTTCAACGACCAAACTGATTAAGTCGCCGTATACACCCCAAAACAACAAAAGGATAGCGGGTCGAAGCTATCGTAACGGACTTTTGGGGCGGTCCTTCTTACCTTCACTGCAATGCTCACAGTGGAGGCTTTATAAAAAGGTAAAGGATCATTCCCACGCATTATGACATTATTCGAGTAAGCAACGTAAGTAACTAGGAGAGGCATTAATTAAAATATTAAATTAGTTACATAGTAGCTACATAGGTATATACATAATTTTATATTTAAATTAATTAAATGCCTTATGACATTATGAAACGAATTATGACATTATTCGAGAAGGTAGGTAACGTAAGTAACTAGGAGAGGCATTAATTAAAATATAAAATAAGGTATGTAGCAGCTACATACCCAATATTATATTTAAACTAGCTGCGCTCCGCGGTTTCACTCACAAGTTGAAATCATCGCTAAGTTTTCAGAAATTTTCCAATTTTCTGAACAATTTTTTTATTTTTTCTTTCCTTAAGAACCTTCTCCGACGTATTAAAAATATTTAAAAAAAATGAATGAAATCATTAAAGTCGTTCTCAAGTTATGGCGTGACCAAGTTAAATAGGGATTAATTTTTTTATATATAGATATAGATAGAAGATAGATTAATGCCTCTGTATTTATCATTCCTTCTTACTCACTGAAAAGACTAATGGTAACATGCTAATGATAACTACAATCATAATGTACGCTGCCAACTAGTTAGTGGGCTTGAGCATTTGGATTGTCTTTAGACCTTCAACTAGTATAAACTAGTATTAGCTTGTATTATGGTATATTTATTTAATAAAGGCCCTTGCCCTATAAAAAAAAATCATAATGTCATCACCAATCTCACTGCCAGATATGTCTAAACGAAAGTCAGTGTACCAACCATACCGCTGCTCCGTCATCATTATCATAATCAGCCTATACTAGTCCACTTCTGGACATAGGCCTTTCCCAAGGCACTCCACTCAGCCCGATCCTCGACTTTTTCTTCCAGCCACTGCAATCCGTCTTACCTATATCGTCACTCCAAAGAGTCTCAGGGCGTCTTACGCTACATTTGCCGATTCGTGGTCTCGAACACTCTAGAACACGACGTGAGACCACATCTAAATGTGAGAGTGGAAATGCGGTTCTGCGACAGATATGACCGGCCAACTGCCACTTCAGCTTGCTAATACGCTGAGCTATGTCGGCGAATTTGGTTCTCTGGCGAATAACTTCGTTCCGGTTACAATCGCTCAGAGAAACGCCGAGCTTAGCTCTCTCTTCTATCTCTCCATCTCACCGTTCCGTGCAACCCTGTTTATACTGATCTAGATTAGCGATTCGGAAACCCATAATAATAATAGTACAAGAAAAAAAACAACAGTCTTTGCCAGCTCTCTACATATTATTATGTAGTTCTTTAATTCATTATTCTTAAAATTTAAAAGATGCATTTGTGTGTTTATATACACTGATATGGTAATGGGTACTTCCCTGCTGATTATGTTCCTCATTATTTAGTATGTATTTACCTATTACATTATCTTAAGCCTGTCGTTATGTCTAAATTTGATTGCTATTTGTAATCTCACATTAAGTTAAAAACTATCGTTATATCAAACAAACAAAGTATCGTATGAAAGCATATTTTTTTATTTTACTAGAATGTTTAAATTCTCTTTTTAATTAATGTTTTAAGAAAGCAAACCAGAAGCTGGAGTATCTAAATAAATAAATCTAAATTAAACTATCTGAAACTATAAAAATACGGGTCGAATTGCGAACCCCCCTCCTTTTTTGAAGTCGGCAAAAACTGCATTATGGTAGCTATCTGCGGGTATGGTACATATGGTACATTTATCTCACATATTATAATCAAATCACTCTAATATCATATAACTAAACTCCAAGATCAAATAAAAGATGTGATCAATTAATTCATTCCATGTGCCAATTATATATATGTAAAACGTTTTCAGAACTAAAATAAATGAGCCGTAACATTAAAATTATTATGGGAAGAATCATAGACTCAAAACCGAAACTTAAAAAAATCATGGCTCAAGCGTTTTAAACGCAGTAGGTTAATAATCTACAAAGCACTTGTTGCTATCTTTAAGGAGTAGTTTTGTGGAGTTATTACACTAACAACCTTCAAGATAAGCGGAAAAAGATTATCTGTATTGAAGTGTACACTCTTACTCTTGTCTTTTTAGGGTTCTGTACCTCAAAATGAAAAAAAACGGAACTTTTATTATAGGATCACTTTGTTGTCCGTCTGTCCGTCTGCTAAGACCCTTTTACTCAGGAACGCGTAAAGATATCAAGTTGAAATTTATATGATATACTCAAACCTACGGTTTCTTTCTTTCTGTGAAAAAATTTATTTGTAAATCTACGCGATCAAAAGATATGACCGTTTATGTCGCATATTTTCGCATATTTTGCGTTTTCACAAGGGAATCAAAACCTATAGGGTACTTCCCGTTAACCTAGAATCATGAAATTTGGCAAGAAATAAGGTTTTATAGCACATATAAAGGAATAAAACAAAAAATCATAAATTTTAAATTATATCATTTAAAATAATTGTTTTGATATTACAAACTTATATTTTGTAGTTGGAATGTATGGAAGAACCTTATTGTCCACTACAAAGTTAAATTTGTCTTTCAATATTTCAACTTTTTGTTGTTTTTATTTTGTTTGGACTTGCGCTCTTAGCGTTCCATCCAACGGAACCCTCAGAGCGCGAGTATTACTTGTACTTGTCTGGTTTTTAAATGCAGCATCGTTTCCTGGAGTATATTTTGAGTTGTAACTATATACGGAGTATATATTGAGTTGTACCTAAGATACGGAAATATATTGATTTTACCAGTTTCACACCTCACACTCCACTCAACCAGTCCCTTCGTGATGGCCATCAAAATATATAAAAAACAAAAAAAAAAAAAGTCGGTTCAGTCGGTTGGGAGTTACGATGCCACAGATAGACACAGATCAGGTCAAGAGTGAATCGGTTTCTTCTAGGCAAGCGTCCTCCATCGTAGAACGCATCATCGCTTAACATCAGGCGTGTTGGCAGCCAAGAGCAAGCCTACTTATAATAATAATAAAATAAAATAAAATACACATGTTAAAGTTATAGCCCCCTCTTTTTGAGTCGGGGGTTAACTTATTTTGCGCAGCAACATGTAATGTCGTGATTTTTTGCATAGAGATAGTTGGAGGACCAGAGAGTGGCATAGAATATTTTAATCCCTGGAAAATATACGGATACTGAAGGAATGTCCACACGGGTGAAGTCACGGAGTAGCTAGAGTATCAAATATATTAGGGCTTTCCATTCCATTCGCAAATCGTTTCTAATATGATTAATGTCAACCCAAAACAATGCAATAAATCCCAAAACAATGCAATAAATCCCAAAACATGGTAAGTTTCAATTACTTTAAGATTATCTAAAATATACCACATCAAGTACTAAAACAACAAATTTGTGGTGTAGGCTAAAATAACCAAGTCATGGCATAAAATATATGCAAGGCAATATCAGAAACTTTAATCATCCGAAAGAGGGTCTGACGAATGGAGCGGAAAATATTTAAATGGAAGCCAAAATAGCGTGCGATGCGCCCCCGCCGTAAAATATGGCGATATTTTCATGTAAAAAAATATAAGAAATTAAAATTCTTACCACCCCGGAAACGTGGGAACGTGCGTAACGAAGAACTTGTATAAAGTTTACCAACTTTGAAATCGTTTGCATACTTGGGGACGTTGCTTCCGTGGCTTTGTCATGCAAAAACCATCCAGCGACACACGTGTAACTCTCTTACATTCATTGAATGCTAGACAAAAACTTGTAAAAGTGTCTCTACTAGATAAGAACCTATCTTCTAGAGACAAAGGATTTCAAGACACATTGTCAATGGTATATTCTGTTCAGCTGGCTTTTTATCGCTCTCAAGTAGAAAATCTGTCGCAACGCAAAGTAAAAAAAAAATAAAAAATAAAAAAAAACTTTAATTAAAAAATACTAAAGCCGTTTTTTTTTTAAACTAGTTTTGTATTTAACGCATTTAACCTGTACACCTTATGAAACGGATATCTAGTTTGATTTTTTATGCCAATTCATTTCCATATTTCGGATGTCGATCTTAAAATACTTACCAGACATATCTAATATTCTTAACCAGATTAACTAATCGAAGAACAATGATTTAGATTTTAAATAAGATACCCTTTAAACAACTTTTTTTGCTTCTTTATTTTCAAAAAAAGAATTTTAATTAGAATTTAAAAAATGGTTCTAATATTTTAAAATACAAGTTGAAGTGGCAATGGGCAGGCCACATCGCTCGAAGAACCGATAACCAATGGGGAAGAAAGGTTCTAGAGTGGAGACCACGAACCGGAAAACGCAGCGTGGGTGAACTAGATGAACCGACGTCATTGTGAGAGTCGCGGGCATCCAGCGGATGCAAAAGGCAGGCTGTAGTTCAGTGTGGAGTTTAAAGGGGAAAGCCGAACATACAGCACTGGACGTCTTCTGGCTGATGATGATGATGATTTCAAAATACTGACAACATTCACTGCTATTTATAGTATGTATAATCTTATTAAATAATTAATAAGAACATTATTTAGCTTACCAAGTGGGTTATACATTGAACTTGGCTGCAAGCACTAAACACTTAAGTTTTTTCATCAATCACTCAATCTTTGACAGTCATCATCATCTATTGTTCCCCATAAAGCAGTCCTCACGGTCCATCACATAAAATCAAAATTTAAAAAGCGACCCCAAAATCCTTAATCACCCCGTTGTGCTCCCTTGAAATCGAGGTTTTTTTACCTCGAGTAACGGCGGCGCATTACAATCATAATAGCGATATCGGCTTACCGTTAACGGCCGCTGCGATGAGACCGGTTGCTCTAACAACTAATTGGCAGTTAACTCTCGTTTTAACAATGAGATAAAATAATGAATTATGATTATATCTCAATTAAACAGAGCCAGTAGCCGAAGCAATATGCCTACTATCTCAAGTAAACAGTAGGCGACGCAATATGCCTAACTTCATTAAATACTTATCATGATAAGTTACAATAAAAGAACTATTGTAGTTATAGATTAAAACTCTAACCTAGCATTATCTTCAAATGATTGGAATTAAGTTATCTCACACTTATGAGAATGATACCTTCCTTCAAGATTGTAGAGTAGAATGATATGTAAATAACGAAATTTGAAGTATTTTTAACCACTATTACTTAACCATCGTTTAAACATTTTGTGAAACAACGTCTAGCGGCAAATCAGTTGACAGCAAAAGGGCTTAAGTAGGTCATTTACTGTCGAATTTGGTTGCATTAGCATAAAGGGTTTTGTCTCATAGGGGTTGAAATTAGCGGAATGTGTTGATAATAGCATGATTAGGAAAGCTAATAAAAGTTTAAATCTTTTAGAAGAATGACCAGAGTTTTAAATAAAAAGAAAACTGATTTTGGATGGAAAAATATGTAAAATGAAATTAGTTTTGGATGTAAAAATAAAATTAAATGTTACAGGCTAAAATTTAATTTATTAAAGTTCAAATGTATATTATCTAACATCACAAAAATTATTATCTAAGGCACTAAAGGTAAATTAATTAATTTGTATCGTATGGCGCCCTTTGAATAAATTGTCTAAACTTTAAGTACATTAACCTACTACAATTTCACTCTTTCAGTCACAATTTTATTGTCATAAAAGCAAAGCATACTTTATTTACATTTCTAGATAAATACATTGTTGCAACACTTATTTCTAAATTGAAAACTGATAAATACTAACTAAAAATATTGACACAAAAACATAAGGTGATGTAGGAACATATCTTTTCAGACAAGCACTTAAAAATTGTCAGTTTTAAAATAGAACTTGCTAATAATGCCAGCTACATCTAGTTGTATGAAAAAGCGTTGGAAATGCATAGAAATTTACTTGCAACCGTTACGGAACACCTTGCGCCGGCTCAACTTGGCTTTGGCACTCACAGCTGTATGTTTTACATATTTACATCACAATAAATAATTAACGTTCACTATAATTTAACTACATAAACTTGTCACCATTTTTTATTGATTTTCTTTGCTAGATTTGGAGACAATACGTACTTGTCTCGTTTTTTCCTGCCACCATTTCAAAGTTTCTTCAAATTGTTCTCTATCTTCAGGTGTTACATGAATGTCTGGTAGCTCTTTTTTCAGTTCCACGTCACCATACTCTTGATGTTCAAATGATTCCTCGTCAGCGTAACTGTACTGTTCGTCAGTAAGTATAAGACCAGGATTTAGTGCCTCTAATGGAATTGTTGCACAGCCTTCATATGAAGGAATCTGTTGATGTATGATGTCAGCATACTTTACTTCTAAATCACCATCGCTCATTTGTACTTCTGATTCACTGATAAAGTTTTGCTCCGTTATCACTGTGAACTGTTCCGCTGAATTGGGGAAAGGGAAATGACTCTCTAGTAGTTGAGAGTTAACTTCTTCGTGTCCAAGTAGATCAGAAGATGGAGTCAAAGGTTGGCCAGTACCATCGTCTTCTTCATATAAATGAGGTGTTGACACCAGCTGGAAAGGTTCCGCAGATGGAAGTTCTATGTACTGCTGCTGTGAAATCTGCTGCATGGGACTGTTAAATTCATCTTCATCCATGTCTTCTTCTTCGATTGCTGGTGAGTTTAAGTAATAATTTCTTTCTTGGCTGTTGTCTCTCGGTGACGAAGATGCAGGTGATGGAAATGATTCCATAGACGTACGGCTAGCATTTTCTTTGTCAGCATGGCCAATGTTTAACAAACTTTCCAAGTTCCTGATGTATTCCACAGCCATTCGTAGCGTTTCCACTTTGCTGGGTTTCTTATTGGCTCCTCTATTAGAGTTGACATTTTCATATTCAGCAGCGACTTCCTCGGGTATGTGTCGGCGTAGCGCGGCAAAACCGTCATTCACTTGGCGGACTCGGTTGCGTTCCCGCGCATTTCGCCGAGCAACCGCCAGAGGAGTAGGCGATCGCACAGACTCATCAACACTATTCTCGCGTAGTCGCGCTTTCTTTGCAACCACATTCACTGGTTCTGTAGCACGTACAAGCGAAGCCACTGAAACAGTCGTCGGAGTATCCAACTTCTTCTTGCGCACTATGATGATTTCACGTCTCACGTTCTGATTGGCGTCATTGTTCGAGATGTTCACGGCATTATTTACGGTGTTCGCGAGCACCTGCTTTCCGAGCGGTGAGTTGCGGAAGACAACGAGATCGATAGAACTCATTTCACTGGAATGAGTTGCCGTTTTCACATACTAAGTATATTTGAACTGTGTTAGTCGCGGGATTTGGCGAGTGATTGGGTCACGTAGGGTTGGTCTATTTGTGTATATGTAAGCTATGAGTTTAGTTATGTTTAGGTGGCGTCAGAGCGCCGGTCGCGGCGAGAATGGCGCGTGCCACGCGGACGCACCTGGGGTGGATATCGCGGGGGGATCAACAGGGGTACTTACAATTACTAGTTGCACACATGCTCTCTCAAAGGGCGGAATGGGGAGCCGCTTTCAATTCACGTACACAATGTTCACCCCACTACTAACGCACCCAGGTACGTATCTGACGGAGTAAAAACTGTTTGATACAGTTATAATGTTGATGTGTGAATGTAGAAACTGACATTTCTTTTAGAACTTTTCTAATTAAATCATAATATCTAAAATCAATGTTATGAAGCAAATGTTTAAAGCAAAATTCTTAGACGTTAGGTGAGGTTAGGTTTTATAATATTGCGAACATTTTTAATAAATTTTAATTGTACAGAACATAATTATCTATAAAATAAACTGACTGCAAAATTAATAAGCGCTCGAACAAAATTATTCGTATAATTTGAGCTGGTAAAAAAAACTGAGCCAACGTAAAAAAGAGATTTTTGGAGTACTTAGAGAGCCTCCTATACATAATAATAATAATAATAATAAATACGTATATTGCGGTTCACACATACCGGAGTAATAGGTGTAGGTATATATTATATTAAATATAATTACATAAAATTATATATAAACAAAATTGAGAACCCTCCTGAAGTCGGTTAAAAAGCATGCTTATCATTAGCTCTAAGACTGAACAAAATATTTTTTGCGAACTTGTCATGTTGAAATAAATATGGTATGAAGTCGTTTTAATTTTTCGGTGTCTACTTTTTAATGAGGTTCATGAGATGCTTGCTCTTCTTATCTATAATCATAATAATCTTCGTTAAAAATCTTTTATTCTAGCATACAATGACAATTTTTGTTTTAATTTTCAACAGTGATACTGCGCGCGCGCATGTGTGTGTTTAGACTCCCACGCCAGCTGCTGCCCTTTGGTTTTTGTACGAACGCTGGCACGCGCCGTCCTATTCAACTACTACCAAAACAGAAAGGACTGGCTAAATTGCCTTCGTTTTTCATTTTATGAAAAAAATCTCTAAACAACAATTTTTTGCCTTTGAATTACTACTTAAATATATTTATTTACGTTTTTACTTATTATCTTAACATTATTTTGGTTTATGTATTAGGAAGCCTGTGTATATTATGAGGAAGTATACGTATCCTTAGACCTATGTCTAAGTATATGTAAACTTAGAGATTTTGGAGATTTTGGATTATGTAGGCTTAGTGATCTCCAAAAGGGCCGGTTGGAAGCGGCCTGCATCCAGCAGTCGACATCCTATGGCTGATAAAATGGTGATGACGATTATGATGATGATACCTATACTTCCTCATAAAACTTCTATGCACTTTTTTACATAGGAACTTAAAATAATAGTGCTCTAATTAACGCCAAAACTTCACAAAGCTAAAGGTGTATTTATAACTAAGCACACTACCTACTGTACCTACTGTACTTGATTGAAGATTCAAAATATAAATTTGTTGTATAAGTTCCTATGTAGGTACTTTTTTTATAGGCTTGCGTTTGGCCGCCATCCGCGTTGCGGTCTACGATAGAGCACGCTTGCCTGGAAGAAACCAATTCACTCCCAATGAAGACACCAAGATTGTAACTATCGGGAGACTCAGGCATTCCAGGCATTGCACAGACTGGCAGTTCGCACAATAAAAGTAGGATCAAAGCGCTTCGTTATTATTATTGTTTCAACGAAGGGTTTTAACGCCTGTTTCTTTCTATGAGCATATTCCGATGCGCTTCATTTAATGTTAATCAACTAAGGCACCGTGTTTTCCATGCCAATAAAAGTATTTTTGCCCTTAAGATTTTACTAGGATATGCCTTACAATACAACAGATTCAAATATTACTTCCATATAAATGTATAACTCTACGTTGTAAGTAAAATTTGAGCTCAGATTGCACAGTTAAACCTAAAAATAAAACGTATAAAGAAATATTCCACTGCCTGCGCATTAGAGATTATTCCCCAAAGCTTAGTGCATCCTGTAATACAAGATGTCGCGGGATTTTTTCACAACTCTATTCGTAAGGTAAGGTACAGCATCTTGCGAACATGTGGATATCGGCCATCACTGAACAGTCTTCCACACACTTGGAAGCTTTTAAAATATACCCAATTCCTTTGGTATTAAGGTGGTTTAAACTGGTTTAGTTTTTGGAGAACTGTACCCAGCTCCTATATTTAGCCTGCCTGCCAGACCATATGTTGATCCGATGGGGGAAAGTGCAGCAATCTGGATGAAGAACATTTGAACACGTGGTGGATTTATATGTCAAAACATAGGGAAGAACCCTTCCGGAGAGTTGGTTGTTAACTTGAGAGTCTGCGGTTCTAATGAAGTAACTAATTAAGTTGATTTTAGAAATAGAATCCTACGATAGTTTTACATTAATTGACCAAACGAAGCCCACATTACATTTGTTATTTAGTGTTTATATGTTTTTCAACGATAACATGAGTAGGTATCGTTTAGTTCGATCGTACCTTATGATATAGGTTAGTAGGTAAATATAGGTAATGATGTTAGTTTGTAGGTAAATATAGCTAATACCAATACAATTTTTAAATTCGAGTATAATCCGACAATGGTTGCCTGGAAGAGATCGCTTTTAGCGCACATAACATACATATCAGTATTTCCTGCCTTTATTGGGATAGCAATGCCAAGTTCTTTGCCGTGAATCGCAATTCCCCAAAGCCAAAGCTCATTTTATTTATTTAATACATAAAAGCGGTTCCGTCTAGACGAATGCAAACAAAACAAAACCTAATAACCTGTGCCCACCATTCACTTCCTTCACATCTGTGTTTTGAATGGCCGGTCTCAAGTCGCTATGCTAACCTAACCTATCTCAATGTAGGTAAAGTCACAGTGAATAATACTCGCAGAAGGATAATCACATTAAAAAAAACCACATAATATTACATACGTTACGTAGTTGTTCGCCCCAAACTGAGACCTCGCTACTTAACGAACAAATCAAACAAAAATATACAAACATACATATACACGCTGAATTGCCTCATTAGAATCTGAGACCTCTCTTCGTTCGGTTAATAAACGCGAAAGTTTGTGTGTAAAGGTGCACGTGTGTATATGTTTATCCATACTAACTACTAAATAGATTTGGATGAAATTTGGTGTGAAAGCTTATACCCTAATACATCGGTCGAAAATTTATTCAGAAAAAAATACGGTTTCTGATGGATTGTTCCTTGGCCCCATCGATGCCGTACAAAGTACCGCCACTGAGCTAGACCCATAAATATAACTTATGCAAATAATGAGGAGTTCAAACAAAACTATTTATATCATTAGAACTGGTCTAAAAAACTACTACACCTTGAAATATTTCTCTACATAATAAAAAAAGCACATAAATGAATTAATGATTCTTTTTTGTCCAGAATAAAAATATTTTAATTTGATTTGCAAATCGGTTGGGTTAGGTCACAGGTGATCAAAGCCTGGAACACGTCCTAGGGTCCACATTCGCCTTTTAATGTGATGATGGGCAACTGGGCCAACTTTAGTTTAGATATAGGGACGGTTTGGGCAATTAAAATTTATCTGCGTACATACCTAGAAAAAATACGGATCGAATTGAGAACCTCCCTTCCTGGGGTCGGTTAAAAGCGTATAAACTGAAGATGCTTTTTGATATTCTTCTCATTTTATTATTTTATTTTTATATCAAATAGAAAAATGGAAAAACAGAAATAACAGCGGAGTAGAGATTTTTCGTTTTGAGGACAACCAGTAAGCACTGGGTATAGTGTGTCGAAATTTGTTAAATAGCACATTATCACAAAATGGGTTGTTTGCTAGGTTTATGCAAGATGTTCTACTTAATCAATTTTAACTACAGCCAAGGTAAACTAGCCTATTGAGGGCTTTCCCAACCAGGCGGGTATTATATCTTAATAGAACGTATACAAAAGGGAACCTTCAACTTGAAAATTATAAGCTAAGGTCATGTTCACAAAGACGCCGTCTGACTCCTTTAGGCTGCATCTAGACAGCTAGACAACCTATTGAGTTTGAACTTAGGGGGAAGTATGAATGTGAATTCGACTATTGAATTAGGTTATTATTTTACGATTTTTATTTCTTTGAAAGGCGTTTTGTTTATGTGTAGGTAAATGTGTCAATTAATATACAACTCTTAAAGATGTACTAGTACATTTACTTACTATTTATTTGTTAAGAAAACAGAAAAGAAATATTTTTCCACATCTTTTCTGTGGTTAAGAAAGTATAGGTACGATAACAATTAGCCAATTGAAAGGACTGAAAATAGTTAATCAGATATCGATATAGTTATTTAGTGTTAGCTTTTTTTAAGAGCAAACTGTTATTCAATGTGTATTTTTTCACTAGGAAATATTGCTTATTACTTACTACGGTACTTCGATTTCATATTTTGGTGGTTTGGTTAAGTTTTTGGTGGCCTTACCTTTAAAACTAAGTATTCCGGCCAGGTGATGTTTCACTGAGAGATGTTAGGTAAAACATTTTGAACTCGAAAATTGCTTAGGTATATTAAATTTGCAAAAAAGCTATTGGATAAAGGAAATGCGCCTTCCCTAGCAACATGTGAAAGTGTCGCACCCCCTTCATATCTGGAGCAGAAATAAAAATAAAATTCCCAGCCCATTCATCAAGCAAGGTCCAGACACAATACTCTTTTCAATTTCTTTGTCTCACTACAAGTGAGAGCCAAGGGAACTTGCTCTTTCTTCCTAAATTCCGGACTGCATTCGTTTTCAATGAACTTCTTGCAAACTTCTTAAAAAATACAACTTTATTCACACAACTAGAACAACTTCAGTCATTCTATGATGATCCGTGTTACAAGGTATTAAAGGTCATTATAATTTTTTCAAGAGCATTGTTTGTACTTGTATGGTGCAAGATGAAGTCCTATTTGGACTGCTTTGTACAATTTGATTTCTGGATCTCAATGGAGAGACCGTTACATATGGCCGTTAGGGCTTGTTATGAAAACTTGTATTAATTTTTCCAAATCGTGTTAAGTGCTTGAATTTACCTAATATAAATGCACCTAACTCTCAACTAACAGATTTGCAGATAAGCAGTCCCGTATGATTATACAGACTTAAAATAATTTGACATCATTTATAGCTTACAATATAAATTACGATAAAGCATCTTCAAGCCTGTATCTTTTCTAGAACAGTGAGTATTTTGTTATTATACTGTTTGAAATTAACCGGCCAAAAAAATCTGAATCTGGCAGATGTTCACGCTCGCGCCGGCCTACACACACAACCTTGCTACTATCTCTTTCTAAATTTACAGTTTCTGAGTATATGTGAATGGGACAAAAAATAAAAACAGGGGTTGCATCGAGGGTTTAACCACGTGACCTAAAGCTATGCATCACCACACATACGAAATAATCATTTCGATTACCATTGATCTAAAATATAACAATCTTAAAAGTTAAAGTTATGGGGTTTTTGTATAATGGTTTATGCTAGAACTTGACTAGAATAATTAATCTTTTGTTGATTAAAAGTCTTAGTTATGGTAGATTATTTTGTGTGGATACATACTCTCTCTCTAATTAATAATCATTAAATGAGCACATTAAACAAGACGTCAATGAACGACGGTAAACTTACTTAAACATTGGTTACTGTTGTGAAATAAATATAATTTAGATAAAAAGTCGAATATGATGTAACATTCGCTAAAATTAAAGATCCCACAGCGCTAAATTTCATTTTAATATGTGAGAAGAGGACCGGAAAGGCCGAATCTTATTTGAAATAGATTTTCTTTTTAAAACCTGACATCAAAACGAATAGGCGCTGTAATGGGGACACTATTATAAATTTATAGTAAAAGTCATAGAAATATAATACAAACTTTAATTTCGGACGATTTAGCAATCTTCTATAATCTATAAATACCAATTGGCCAAATAAACCTACAAACCAAAATGAGCTCGTAAAGCTTTTACGATGTTTCCAGCCATTTCCAAGCCAAATTTTGTGGCACAAGACGAAAAAAATGCAGTTAAGTGGCTAAACACAACTTCCGTAAACATTAGTAACTATAAAGCTTCCCGCCGGTCCTTTAGCGAAATAATATCATCATCTCATTGGCTTCCGACAATTTGGAGTGAGTAAGAAAAACAAACTACTGGACTTGGATCATATTACAACTACTTAAACTGTCGTCAGCCCGCCACCCACACGCTCCTTTTTGTTTTTTACCATCTTTGTACTAAACTAAATAGATTTCCTGTTAGAAAAACAAACAGTCACGTTTATTGACTCGGAAATTTTAGTTTTTAAATGTCTCGTTTTGAGTGAATGATGGATTCAGAATGGGCTGTGATGTGTGGAGCTTCCGTTTTTTTATGGGAAGATAGGTAATTATTATTAGAAATTCTTTCTAGATCTACATTAGAAGAAGGTAATATTAGTAAGAATGGCAGACGATTTAAAAACTCTTTAGAGTTTAATATCAATTCAATAATACCTCTGATAACTTTTATGCATCATTTTTAGTTATATACGAATAATCAGCCACTTTATTATTTTGAGTTCAAAAAAATATGCTAACTTAATAACACTTTACTTTCAATTCAGACTCTCTATGCAGTCTTATTCAGGGCTACGAGGAATGGTGGCGAAACAGAACGTAGGACATTGTACTCGTTATTTTGAACAACTTTTTCTATAAGATGTTCCCTATAAAAATTTCATTCACTCCACTAGGCATGTTCGCACTTTCTTCAGTACTTCGTCACATTAATTATATCACTAGTGTCCCTGTATGGCTGCACTTTCCACAGATATTATTAAAGCTCACGCAAACGAAGTTGCGGGTACGTACAGCTAGTAGTAAATAAATGAAATACTTTAATTTGATTATTATTAATTTAAGTAATTTTGAACCTGAGTCTTTGGTAATTCATCATCATCAGCAAGAAGCACCAAACATCTCAAAACATCTGCGTCCACTGGATGCCCGCGACTTTCACGATGTCGTCGGTTCATCTAGTGAGGCCTACCTACGCTGCGTCTTCCGGTTCGTGATCTCTACTCAAGAACTTTTATTCCCAATCGGTTATCGATTCTTCGAGCGATGTGACCTGCTCATTGCCACTTCAAGTTGCAAATTCTAATAACTATGTCGATGACTCTAGTTTTACAGCGAATATCCTCGTTTCGGATTCTACAGCGCAAAGAAACTCCGAGCTTAGCCGTAGCTCTCTCGCTGCCGCTGCGACTTTGAGTTTTTCCAGAAAACCAGCAGTTATAGACCACGACTCAGAGCTCAGTCCGTCCGTCAGTATTTGGTACTTAAATGAAAATATTATAGGTATTAGGTGAGTTTTGGTCAAACACTAGCCTTTCACATATAAAAACACTAGGGACCTACTTCCATATGCATACATATAACATTTTAGAACATTCGATAAATTTCTATCCTATTGCTATAGGAATCTACCTATAAGCACACAAATACAAATGGCCTATTGTGCAAGTCTTTTATTTTGCTAACGGAATACAATACCTGATTATCAAGATTATGTTCAATTTATCTAATTGTTCATCACATTGTGGTAAACATATCAAGTTCAGAAAACTCTGGAAGCGAGAACATCGATTTGACGGGGCGCAGGCAGCGATCTCAATCACCGTTATGCTGTACAAAAATGTTTCACGATCCAATGGTGATGGATAAATTAACCCAGCTGAGGTTTTGTTAGCTATCTATCACTTTTAACTGACTTCATGAAGAGGATTCTCGATTCAGGCAGTTTTTTACTAGGGTTCCGCCAAACGGGTAAAAACGAGACCCTATTACTAAGCCTACGATGTCTGTCTGTCTGTCTGTCCATCTGTCCTACCTATTAACGGCTGTATCTTTCGAACCGTAATATATAGCCAGTTGTAATTTTCACAGTATATGTAATGTTACGGCGGATTAATTAAGAAATAATAAACAAGTTAAAAAACTAAATGGGGGTCCCCATAAAACAAACGTATTTTTTTAACGTATTTTGATAGAAGCTCTAATGTAAAAACGGTAATATGTACAAGCGTCAAATACACACTCTATGGTTTAATAAAAAATGATAAATAATGGCCAAGCGAAGCAACGTCGGGTGCGGCCGGTATTTGGGTGGGTGACCGCCTGCGCGTTGATGGGACGTTGTCTTTTTGCACAGTTTTTTTGTACTTTAGTAGCTAACTAGTTATGTGGTGGTACGGAACCCTCAGTGTACGAGCCTGACTCGCACTTGGCCGGTTTTTATGTTTATTTTTTTTAAGCATTTCTTTTATTTTACTCTATACTTACTTATTTCTTTCTTCTTCTTCATCTATATAATATATATAAAAGCGTAAAAGCATCTCCTCACTCACTCACTCACTCATTCACTCGAAAACCACTTGAAAACCGCTCGAAAACCACTTGGCAGGTAGATTCCTTATGAGGTGTAGAGGTCCGCTAAGAAAGGATTTTGTGAAAGGGCTGAATTAAGGGGGGCAAATGGAGGTTGAAAGTTTGTATGAAAGTCCTTTGTTTTTGATCTTAGGGACATGAAATTTGGTAATCAGGTTAATGATATAAAATAAATCAAAACTGTATTAAAAAAAAACCGGACAAGTACGAGTAGGACTCGTGCTCTGAGGGTTCCGTTAGACGGAACCCTCAGAGCGCGAGACCAAAAAAAAAACTAACCGAAGTTAAAATATTGAAAGACAAACTTAAGTTTGTAGTTTTTTTTTACTGGGCAAGTGCCTTTAATAACTAAACAAAATACAAGCTAAAACTAACACTACAAATACAGTTAGACTGCCCATAGACCGTTGAAGGTCTAAAGACAATCCAAATGCTCAAGCCCACTACCAGTTGGCAGCGTACCCAACATGCTGGCGGCATTACCACGTTGAATGGCAATGCTAATGCGTTGAGCCAGAAACACGCCAGCATTTTGGTCACGCGTCGCATTAACCAGGCGCTCTGAAAGATTTTTGAAAATGAGGTGAGCTCCCGGTCCCCAAGGGCCCAATGTCTCGACCCCAAACGCCTCAAATATGTAACCACTGCCGAGGTTAGCATATTTGCGACGCTTGTGCTGCTCTGCCGAATTGGCAGCCGCGCCAGCCCTACCTTGTGTCTCAGGAAGATGTGACGGCGCCAAAGTATCGACACAAGTTGCGTCCCATACAAGGGGCCGCCCCAACCTCCAGGGCACAAGTGTCATACCGTCAGGCCTCTTTTCATCGTCACGCGCAAGACCACTCGGTTCGAGCACAGCTGCGACATTGGCGGTGGAAAGTGCCCTGCGTATGATGTCGTTCAGGCTAGCGTGTTGGCCAATACGACCAGCGCTTCTCGAGCAAGAGAGACCATGGTGACCGAGCTGGTCAACAGCAGTACCACACTGACAGCGATGGGCCTCACAGCACCTTGCACCCAAGCGTAAGCTGACAGCTAGACGAAATGCGGTTGGATCTAAAAGGCTACCTGTGTTAAAAGAGGGCATGGCTTGCAACCAAAGTCCCGATTCCCAAACAGAGACAGCAAGAATACGAGCGCGATCTGCAATACTAGGATACGTATCTATAGTAGTGATTTCCATGCTAGTTCGCAGATCGGCCGATCCCACAGTCTCTGGGAAGACAACTTTGAAGTTTGTAGTTGACAATAAGGTTCTTCCATACATCCCAACTACAAAATGTAAGTTTGTAATAGCAAAATCATTATTTTTAAATACCTTCAAATTTATAACTTTCGGATTTATTCCTATATATTATGTAATCAGAATCAGAATCAGAAATCATTTAATTGTAAAAACTGTGTACAAAAGATGGTAAAAACATTGTAGTATCAACAGTCTGCCCTTTGCGAGCGTACAATAACTTAAAGCTAGTAGGTATTATGCTAACTTAAAATAACTGGTTTATAAAGTTATTATTCTAATCATAATAATAAATAAATAAATAAATATTCGGGACATTTTTGCACACACGCTCATCCGACCCCAAACTAAGCAAATAAAAATTGTAATAAAATTGTAATTGTAATATTAACAATAAAAATTTAATTAGTCACCAAAATATTCCTTTAAATTGTAATATCCTTTGGAAACAAGCCATGATTTTAATTTTGTTTTGAATTTGTTATCCTTTGTGTTGTGTTGAGACCTTGCCTCTTGCCAAATTTCATGATTCTAGGTCAACGGGAAGTACCCTATAGGTTTTGATTCCCCTGTGAAATCGCAAAATATACGACATAAAGGAACCCTAAGAGCGCGAGACCAAAAAAAAAACTAACTGAAGTTAAAATATTGAAAGACAAACTTAAGTTTGTAGTTGACAATAAGGTTCTTCCATACATTCCAACTACAAAATGTAAGTTTGTAATAGCAAAATAATCATTTTTAAATGATATACCTTCATATTTATAACTTTCGGATTTATTCCTATATATGTGCTATGAGACCTTGCTTTTTGCCAAATTTCATGATTCTAGGTCAACGGGAAGTACCCTATAGGTTTTGGTTCCCCTGTGAAATCGCAAAATATGCGACATAAACGTTCATATCTTTTGATTGCGTTGACTTACAACTTTTATTTTTTTACAGCCGAAAGAAACCGTAGATCCAAGTATGTAGTATAAATTTCAACTTGCTACCTTTACGCGTTCTTGAGAAAAAGGGTCTTGACAGACGGACAGACAGACAGACGGACAACGAAGTGATCCTATAAGGGTTCCGTTTTTTCCTTTTGAGGTACGGAACCCTAAAAATACGAAAAAGGCGGATTAAGGAAGAAAAATGAGGGTTTTAATTTTTTTTGAAAGTTTTGTTATTACGATTCTAAAATTAGGCAAGTAGATTCCTTATGGGGTATAGAGGTCCGCTAAGAATAGATTTTGCGAAAGGGCCGAATTAAGGAGGACAAAAAGGGGTTCAACGTTTATGTGAAAGTCTACGCGTACGAAGTCGCGGGCAACAGCTAGTATATTTATAAATATTAAAAAACGATGTTTGTATGTTCCCTATGGACTCCATAACGGCTGGACCGATTTCGACGGGATTTTTACTGGCAGATAGCTGATGTTATAAGGAGAAATCCGCGTGGATGAAACCGGGGGCGCAGCTAGTTGTAAATAAATAAATAATTATTGTTTCATGTATGTACCTATACTTGTACACGAATTACTTCCCCGTTTGTAAACCGATTGACATGTTTATTTTAAATTATGTAGCCATTATATTATATTTATTTAATTGCATACTTACAAATAATGTGGAAACGTACAAATGGAGGACTTAATGTTAAACATTTTCTACCAGTCATCCACCAGGTTGGAACATAAGCTTATTATCAAAAATTCGTCATATTATAACTTTCTTCCATTTTCTGATAACAGTGTTCAGCTTAGAATAACTACACAAAGAAACCAAGTACATTCGCAAAATTTTAGTCATTCAAATGGTGTCATGTATGGCTCCAAAAAATATTAAAAAAAATTTACTATGACAATTTGCGCGGTTAAATCGTACCACAACAAATCAGAAAAGCAGCATAAGAGTCATCGTGTGACATTCCACAGGTAATCCATTAATTTTCTTGCTTAAATCGTTTCAAATACCAATCGAAACGTAAACTACAAAGCAAATTTGTAGCTTACGTTTTGAGAAGGCGTTATTTGGAACCTTCTCTGAGTAGTTATTCTAAGGTTGTCAGCCTATCAAACAAACAAAACTAATGGTTTTCCCGATCTGAGACCTCTCTATCTATCTTCGCAGATCCATGACTGATTTTGAAACTTAAAAATTGTATTGAAATGAATTACTTGTTTTAGGAGATCGATGTGAAGCAGCGATGTGACCTATGTGAAGCAGTGGACGTCCTATGGCTGAAATGATGAATGATGATGATGGTTACAAAATTTCATGAAGATCGGATAAACGATACGCATTATATCGTTGAACAAAAAAAAATACAAACATAGGTACCTATATAGAAACGCTGACTTATTCCATTAGAATCTGAGACGTCTCTTCGCTTGATATTTTTAATTATTACTTACCAGCTGCACTTCGCGGTTTCACCGGCGTAGTGATGAAAAATGGTGATGATGATGAAAAGCCTATGTCACTCACTGGCTCTTGAACTATACCCATGCAAAAAAACAGGTCGATCCGTTGTTCCGTTGCAGCGTGAAAGAGGAACAAACATCCATACATCAATACATACAAAGTTTCGCGTTTATAATACTATTAGGATTAGGGTTTTTTTTTTAATGTGTTTAAAATTGGCCCTAAATACCTTAAGGCCCTTAAAAGTATGCTATTTTTGGGAGTCCTGAAAGTTATCCCTGCTATTAAGTGCCCAAAATGTGTATTTGACCAAAAACTTTCATATTGAAAAATCAAAAAAAACTTGAAATGAAACTTTCGTATTGAAAAATTACCCATTAAAAAAAATTAATTAAGTCTGATAAAAAATAATGACTTTATCAGATTGAGTGTCTCATAGATTCAATTCTATGCAGGTTACATTTATATCTATCAAAATAATTACTGCACTTTATCAGATTATGTACCCATTTTTTATCATATTTCTCAATCATAAAAAACCGTTCCCGGACTACCGTGGACAAGCCATTGATTTACGAGGAATAAAACTTTGGGGTCGTTTTAGCGGCGCAATTAAAATATTTAAGAAATCCCCACAGTGGGTGGTTGGCGACAGTTCACCTACCTATTAAACCTATTAAATAATATTTTATTTGTTTCTGTTTTAATTTACGGGCCCTGCGGATAGTTTGCGAAAACGGTCATTTATGTTCCTTATGACAAATAAACTATCGATTTCAAAAAACCACAAACACAAACTTTCAATGTTAATAATATGCCACTAGAAAGACCAAAATAATATTTTTATACGGATTTTGATGTCGGGCGGGAACTTGATGGGCAGTTTTCTTAGCTATGATCCATGAAATCCTGTTCAGCAGTTTGAAACTTATCATCTCATTCATCAGGGATTATAAAAAATCAATAAATACTTGTCTCTCATAGTAGTATAGGTCGTAAAAATATTTAGTAATAATACTACCTGATACAATTAAATAGACACCACGCAGAGTCGTTAATAACTTGATGGGAGGGAGGATCAGAATAATATCTAACAATAACTGGTATCATGCCGATTAATTGCCGACAACTCAACAAAACAACCCTTTGGAAAATCATGTCAACATCCATAAACGCGCGATGTTATCACGCATACAAATGTCGGCTGAAATAAATTCCATCAACAAAATACTATTATAAACATAGAAAAGAGACGATTTTTTTCTTTATTGTTATTATAAACGATTCGTGAAATGTCTTGTCAGCATGACGCGAACTCAGTAAAATCAACTTTTTATCAAAAGGGTGGTTCTATCGGATAGTTTTGTCTTGAACAATATTGTGATGAAATCTCTCAGCGTGTGACCCGTTCACCGTTTGGAAGCCACCACCCGCGGCAATATTCTTCGAAATTAACATATAACGTTCATTTTTACCCTTCGCATTAAGTCGCTGTCGGTGTACGGCTAAGAGAAGCAAGATCGTATTAGTTTATGTTTATGGATTAAATAGAAGCGGCCATGTCATGCCGTGACTATAAATTGTAAGAGTTTAAGCTTTAATCCAGTGACAAGAGCTTGCAACTTTACGTAATAATAATATATTATTATCATCATAACAAAATTTGTACTAAATCAATAAATTACAATATCCATTTCATACCCAGGGAACAAACTTAGAAGAAAACAATAATTGTGCTGCTAATAGTCCGAACTGGGTCTAAACGGCAAAGATGAATGTTTCTTTTTGCATTGATTAATTTGGAACCTTTTTTAGGGTCTGTCCGTCCGTCCGTCCTACCTACGGCTGTATCTTTCGAACCGTAATAGAAAAACGTATAACGACTAATAATAAATAATGGCAAAGTGCGAGACGGTGACCAATTTCTGTTCATTACCAAGTTATAACTAGTAATTTCGTTTTTTGGAGACCTTATCATTCGAACCTCGAACACCGAACAGACACACACACACACACACACTGAACACCGTTTATTTCTCCGAATCAAAATGCCATATTATGCACATTTAGACGTCGGTTTTTTATTGTTATTATTGTACATATTTTGTAGTGGTACGGAACCCTCCATGAGCGAGGCCGACTCGCACTTGGCTGGTTTATTCGTGTTTTATTTTTCTATTTGCAAATATCCTACTAATCCTAAAGACTGTTTCTAAACTCATAAATAAACCCAAAATCATTTATTACTCTACAAGCAAACGTCACATTAGGCGCTGCGCAAACGTAGACACTTTTTGTTGCCGACACGGCACACCACGTACCAATCAAGTGGAAGCAACTGGACACAAATTCTGCGCAGGGAGTAGCTGATTTCATACTGGTTCTATAAAAATCAAATATTCATCTGTAGCTTGTATCTGACTCAAGACACAAAAGTGTCCACGTTTGCGCCCTGCCTTAATCTTTGACTTGTGCTGAGACCTTTTTATTAATATTTTAGTGCAGGGTCGTCAGGGTTTAACAGAGCAGGAACATAAAGTCAGCACTCTACTGGAATTGCAGACTAACCCAACTGGAAAGCACCATGTAAATCAGTTCCTCTCGAACGTGTATCACTTTATCTATTGCGGTAATTTCCAAGGCGTTAAAATAAAGCTGCTGAACAATTTAATTGAATAAAATTAGCCAATAAAGTGTGGCCGTCGATGGCCTACAATGGCATACCGCCTTCGCACCGGCGCGGTCGTAAAATAGGTTTATATACTGGTCTCTGCTTCGGGAATCCTTGGTAAGTGGTCCCAGTGCACCCTGGGAACGTATTATGCATCTCAACTGTAGTGTAATAGTGTCTGCCCATTGTGATCTGCCATAATGATTTCTCATTAAAGAGAAAGCTACTGTATTTAAATTGGAACGCCCGTAAATTTTGACATAACATCTATGTTTTTATGTCGTGAAAAAGATTCATAACTACTTGATCGAAGAAAACAAGGTCGAAAAAGGTTATGCTGCAAATTTAGAGCTTTGGCTTGAGGCGGAGTAAAGGATGAGCATTCCACTGAATAAGGAAAAGCCAAGCACGATATAAAATAATTTTATTGTATAACCCATTTTTGTTTTACTAAGGCCTCATTTTTTTCTATGGCTAGTGTCATCAAACAAACCATGTCTAAATTATTTTAGTGACTACATTTTAGTGTTGCCGTCTAAAGCTTTTTTTCCTGTCATTTTCTTTTTATAGTTTGATTATAGTAACAAAACATTTCCAAACCACAACAAAAGTGTTAAAGTAACGACCGTCAGAAGTTGAAAAGTTGCTTTTACAATTAGCAACATTGTCGGCAAACGGACATAAATGAGTATCCCGTTGCCTTAAATAAATAATTAAGGCTGTGCTCACAAGGAACACGCGCGTGGCCCGCGGGGGTGCTTTTAGAGGTTGCGTCTTAATATAGGTCTTTATTTAGAATCCACGAACATTTTCGAACAGGAAGAACGAGGATGTTGAGATTGTCAATTCATGGTGAATGGACAGTACGTTAGTGTCTTCATTATTAATGTGGCGTGCAAAAAAAGATCTTTAACATACGGCTTGATTTAAACATGTCTTCGATTGAGAGAAATTGCTTACTAAAGCTCTTTAAATATTGGCATTTTTAACCGACTTCAAAAAGGACGAGATTCTCAATTCGACTTGCATTTTTGTGTGTCTTTGATGTTACGCGATGTCTCCGCCGATTGTGAACCTATTTTAATTCATCATCATCATCATCATTTCAGTCGTAGGACGTCCATAGGCCTTCCCCATCAATCTCCAAAAGGGCCGGTTGGAAGCGGCCTGCATCTAGCGTTTCCCTACGGTCTCTTTTAGATCGTCTGTCCATCTCGTGGGTGGTATTTTAATTATTTTGTTTAAATTTAATAGCCTGTATTTTGATGGGGGTTTCATTTAAATGAAAATAAAATATTCCACAATTTCCACATCTCAGGGTGGAAAATTGGGGGATGTATCCCGTTTATTGAATTTCACCCATTTCCCGTGGAGCCAACTTTATATATTTTGATGAAATTGCATGTAGGTAAAGATATTAAATAAAACCAGCCAAGTGCAAGTCAGGCTCGGGCCCTAAGGGTTCCGTACCACCACATAACTTGTTAGCTACTAAAGTACAATAAAATTGTGCAAAAAGACAAAATCCCATCAATGCCCAGGTGGTCACCCATCCAAGTATACCGGCCGCGCCCGACGTTGCTTCATTTCGGTAGTCGTACGAGAACCGGTGGTGAACAAAAATTTTACACCGCCTCGCACTTGGCCATTATTTATTATTTGTTGTTTATACTTTAGAGTGTGTACTATATCATGCCAAGTTTGACGCTTGTACGTATTACCGTTTTTACATTAGAGCTAATAAAAAAATACGTTTGTTGTATGAGGACCCCCTTTAGTTTTTTTGAATATTTCTTAGTCAATCCACCGTAACATTACATATTCTGTGAAAATTTCAACTGACTATCTATTACGGTTTGAAAGATACAGCTGTTAATAGGTAGGCCAGATGGACAGACGGACGGATGGTCAGACAGACAGACACACATCGTAGACTTAGTAATAAGGTTCCGTTTTTATCCTTTGGGTACGGAATCCTAAAAACTATGGTCTTGATTGGTACCAAGATAATATTAATAACGATGTCATCATATTCGCATGTTTTGTATTCATGGAAAAGTTAAATACGCTGTCATTGATAGCTATCTCTGTAATGAGACGTCGCGGAAGTGCCCACGCGCCGACGATGTCCCTTGCTCGCACGCAGAATGTTAAACAACGAGTATCATGCTTAAACTCTTAAAAAAACTAAACTTGAATGCAGCACATTGCAGCAAGTAGAGGTAATTATGGTCGTACAGTCGCCGGCATCAATATGTACTTATACTTTTCATGTTTTTACCTATGTATACATTTATATATTTGCCTATGTCCAGCAAGGGACGTCCTACGGCTAAAATGATGATGATGATGACATTTATACCGTATACCGTATTCGATAATAAAAAAATAATGTAATTTTTAATTATTAAACTTGAATATTTTTCTGACTGATAATTTCGTTTTTTTATCGAATATGCATAGATTTACCACTATAGATACCAACAATTGTTTGTTACATAATTTATGAGTTTATATTGAGTAAATTTATTAGAAACTTAAGGCATTTACATCTAAAATATATATGATATGTATACACAATTACACATTGTTGGAGGTGACTGTACATATTAATTCAAACACTTTTACATTTTTACCTATGTCTTTAATTAAACTGGTACATAATGTATTATAGGCGTCTATGGAATTTTGGAAATAACACTCTGAGGAGCTTTTTGAACTTATTATTTTGTTGGACTTCCACTACCGCACTTTTCGACTCCGTCAATAAGCTCACCCCTACATCTTGCAAAGCTAGAAATCTCACACCATCCGATTATGTAGGTATATAGTATGTTGTCTATATTATGTAGTCTATGTATGTGTATATATGTATATTATGTATGTATATTATATGTATATATAAGTATGTTTTATTTATTTGTAGTCTATTGATTGTTTGTTGTTATTTGCATAGGTATTTACTTTTGTTTTTTTTTGTTAAGGCCACAATTTTTATATATAATTACTTTCAGTGCACGGTTGCCTTAAAGAAGAAGAGGTTGGAAGAGATCGCTTTAAACGATAAGGCCGCCTGTTAAAAGCCTAGATAATATTTTTATTGTAATGTTTATTTATCCTTGTTTTGTGGTATTTTAATAAAGAGTTATTGTATTGTATTGAATTTTTTCGCTCCTTTCTTCTGCGGATCTGCAAGGTGTGAAATGTCCTTCCCCTAAAGGTCTTCCTGCTGAACTTCCACATGAAGCGTTTCATAAAGGGTGTCTATAACTACCTATCCGGGCCGGTAAAGCACCGTCAACACCGCTAGTGTTGCAGGTGTCTTAGGCGGCGGTTTCTGCTTACCATCAGGTAGCCTGCAATCTTGTTTGCCGCTCTTTTTATATAAAAGAAACCTTTATAACCTTTTATATCAGAAGACACGTTTCACCTCAATATATCACACCCACACACTTGAGCACGTTAACATACACACTTACATAAAGTTAAAAATACACAAATTTTGGAAAGTAATAGAAGGAGGCAACAAGCAGTTTCACGTTTGTGCCAAAAGTACTTGTGGTGTAGATAAGATGGCGGTACAGAAGAACTTGCAAGTTATAAAGAATTTAGCTATTTGCAACTGTTCGGGTGACAAATGTTGGGCGGTGGTGTCTTTGTCGGCGGCTGTATAATGAGACACCCACCGCTCGCTGGAGACAAATTTATCCCATAAATAATCTCCGTGGGATGCGTCGATCTGCATCGTTAATTTACTACTCGATATCGGTCGTAATTCATTCAAAAGTTAATTATGTCATTTGTACTAACAAAAAAAAAAAAAAAACATAGCTAGCGGTATTGAAAACTTGTTCGCCAAATATGAGATGGTATCGCAACTATATTATACAATACATAATATTATATTTAATTTTTGACCATACCTCCATGTTTAAAATCCTAAAAAAATTGCCTGCAACATCTCAGTTAATGCTTCACTACTAATCAAATGAAAATTAAAGATGCAAATACATATAATATTATAGTAGCCCAGATAGCGGGTACATAATATATTTTAAGCCTTTTGGGGTCGAAACTTTAAGAACGCGGAGGCCAAAGATATGTTTGATGAATTATAAATCTACACGTCTGGTCGAAGTATCTCATGACCAAAATGCTGGTCGGTATCTTGCGTAGCGTGTCAGAAGGTATTTGCTATCCAACGAAGCAATGCTGCCAGCATTTTGGAAAGGATGGCTGCGTTCAGCGATCTATTAGATTAGTGTAGTTTTATAAATATGTTGATTTTAGTTTAAGTACGTTCACTTGAAATGACTATAACCGATGGGGAGGAAAGGTTCTAGAGACCACGAACCGGAAGACGCAGCCTAGGTAGGCTTCCCACTAGATGGATCGACGAAATCATGAGAGTCATGGGCATCCAGTGGACGCAGATGGCAGGCTGTCGTTCAGTGTGTAGTTCTAAGGGGGAGGCCTATGTTCAGCAGAGGATGTCTTCGGGCTGATGATGAATTTTATTATGATTCCAAATATGTATAATTTTATTCTGTTAATCAAATCAATAAAAGTTTGACTTTTTAATAATTAACTAGTATAAAACCAATACAACTCAACGACAAGAAAAACAACTAGAAATTAGCTGGATTGTTTATTTAACGAAACGATAACAGTTGGCATTAAATTGGCTTATTATGAATTAATATTAATCAGAAGATGAATGCAACAATCAAAATGATGGATTCAGTAATTGTCCCAAACCTTAACATAAGGCGACGTATTCACTCGAGGCTCATACTTGCTTTCTTAACGACTGTTCCTGAAACCTCAATTCGGTCCAGTGATGACAAAAGCTATATTGTAACGTGTATATGGCTCCTATATCACTTTTATAATTGTCGGTACGGGAGCGTGCCACACACGCCGCTTTTAACCGCCAATTGCTTATGCAAATACTTGCAATATCTGACAACTTGCTTTTAATATAGCAATCAAACACAAAATGTGGGCGTTTGTACAGGACTTTTTTGAAGTCGTCAATACATCGTATGAGTTTATTTAGTTTTCATCTTAAATGAGTTACAGTACCTATAGTTGAGCTGATGAGAGCTTTTCATCGTTTTTTTAAGTTCCAGCTGGGATGACGCATTCAATGGCAATATTATAGCAACTACCAATCTAGAACAAATTATAACACGTTGGATTTAGTTAGGTATTGGCGTCTGCAGGAAACTAAAGAACTATCCTGTGAAATTGAGAAGAAAGTGGCGCTAATGTGTTGATCTAAATCTAGGTCAGCCAATTTGGACGGGTTAGCGATGTATTATTATTATACATAGAAGAAAAATTGCGCCATATAATTAAGCTAGCTGAAAGGAGGCCTTAAAACCCTCATTAACAAAATTGCTCCTATTTTGAAGAGTAAATAACAAACATGGTTTTAAACTTTAACGCTGATTTAAATGTTTACACAATACAAAATCTTGTTAACAACTTCGCGACCACTCATTATTTACAAAACAAACCGAGATAAGGAAAAGCAAACTCATAGATCCCGGGGCGTTTTTTGAGATGTGCAAAAACCTTCGGCTGTTTTTGTCAACCACCTGTTTTTATAACGCAAGCTCTACGGAGATCTAATAACACTTATCGGCCCTGATCTTAAGAAGCGAAGAGTTATGGCATATTTAATCAATTTATTGCTGCCGAATAACAAGGAGAACGCTGATAAGGCCACCGTTTTGCGATAACGCTCTTTGGTCATTTTACCGAAGGTGCAAAAAAATATGTTAAAATAAAGATCAACAGTAATTATTGGCCCAAAAAAAGCATGTGACAAAAAACGTCTGTCATCAAAAATTGCCACTCAAGAAAGAGAACATAAAAAAAGATAAAAAAAATTGCCAAGTATTTTTACTTTAATTTCTAGAAGACAAGAACTTGTGTTTTCAATATTAATTAAGTCATTTCGCAATAGGTTATGCTGTTTTAAATATTTAACGAGATCTAATGAATTAATATTTCACTGTTAATTTCGCTTATAATGTCACAAATTGCATACGAATTGTCAATTGTGACGATTGTTTCTGTGAATATAGTCGATTAGAAATCATTTTTTCTCTTTCTTTTGTCTATGTTTTGGTTATGGGCATGCCAATGCAGTTTATGAATGGAATTTCCTTTATTATTCAGATAAGGTTAGCAGAAAAGATACATTGTACAATGTACATTGATCCTAATATTTTGGAAAAAATACGCAAAGAAAATTCGCATTGCGTATATTTTAATGTTTTTTTGCGAATCCTTGTCAGTGATCAGAAAAAGATATATTTATAAAAAAAGGGTTCTTATATTTACTTATATATACTTACTTATTATAATATTTTATATTATAAATAGGCTTGCGCTTGGCCGCCAACTCGCCTGATGTTAGGCGATGATGCGGCCTACGATGGAGCACGCTTGCCTAGAAGAAACCTATTCACTCTCGACTTGAAGACACCCAGATTGTAACTATCAGGGATTGTAACTTGTTACTATAGTATTTTAGCTGCATAATTTTCACTTTCGTATAATTTTTTTTTTTTTAAAGTAAATTTGCCCCAATGATAAATCTTGATTTGCATAGATAAAAAATGAAACAAAGCATGTCAACACGTTAGTGATATAAAAATACATTTTATAGAAACAAAATAAAGACGTTTGTTGATGGGGTAGGTATGTATGATGTATTTTCGATTGATAAGTACGAGTATACACACTTTCTCTTCCTATTACTTATCGGTAAATGTGTTTGTCATAAACAACTAAATAAATCGACGCATAATCATCGATATAACTCTAAATGTTAATAAAAAATCTATGCAGGGTAAACCACAACGGTTTAACTAAGCCTATATAAGGAGGTAATAGTTAATATATGTTAATTATCTTTATTAATAACTTATTGAAGATTAGCTCTTTAGCGCTTAGTTTGCAATACATATATGATTTTTAGTAGTGATTTTCCACAACATTGTTACTACCACTATTATAGACCTATTAATGGCTGTACTTTTAATGTATATATTTTTGTGCTGTTGGTCTTGAATAAAGATAAAATGAAATAAAAATATTCTTACGAACAACTCTTTAATATGGGACCAACTCTAAAATTACCATATAATAATCAGCTGTTTTATAGAAAAATGTCATTCAAGTTTATGTATGGAACAACAGTTTTTTTTTTTCGCGTTTTTTTTTTTTTCGTTAGTCTCATAGTAAAAGATGTACACGTTACAGTTGGTTAGTTTTTTCTGTTATGAATTTTGACTGTACCATACATAATGATGAGAGCAATGCCCTCCTCTCGGTTTATTTCCACATTCGGTGTAACCCTATTTATTTCGTCGGACAACAGTCTCAGAAGTATCGCTTACATGGTAGTTTGTAACATCATCTGTTTTGCCGACCGTAAAACTCAGAGCGCGCTTTGACGTCTTAATCCAATCAAGTAAATTAGTTATTAGATTACAAAAAGATAATCTTCTAATATTTAGGTAAATTATAGCTTCATTGGCATAGTTCTACAACGCGTGTTCTTGTAATTAACATTCGACAAATTAGGGTAGGTCAGGTATAAATAATGGCAATTATATGCTTTATATATTGGGGCATAATCATTTTGTGAATAAGCTATCGCTGTTTTTTGTTTATGTTTATATTAATAGTTATTATTAGGGAAAAAATATTATACTTCTCTGTTGAATAAATGCAACATATTCTTAAAATATCTAATTTCAAAATAGCCAAATAGTCACGATAACAGAAATTTTAATTTTAAAATTAGAGAAGATGTGTCATGAGTTTACTTTTTTAGTAACGAAAAAAAATACGTCGTCATAGTACTATACAAATTAGCTTGCAAGAAATGTAGAATAAACGTAAATAAAATTCGAGACTATACTAGTCCTAGTTACTGCTGGACCTAGGCCTCTCCTAATAGCGCACCCTGACCACCACTCACCCTGATTTTCGGCTTTTCTCTTCCAGCCACTGCCTTACTTACACTCACTCCAACGAGTCTCAGGGCATCCTACGTCAAATGAAGAATAAATGCACGTAGTTTTTAGGGTTCCGTACCTATAGGGTAAAAACGGGACACTATTAATAAGCCTACGATGTCTGGCCAAGTGCGAGTCGGCCTCGCGCAGTGAAGGTTCCGTTCCACCACAAAATTCAATAACGAAAATACCAGTTGGTTACTTGGTTATGAACAAAAACTTATCACGGACTTGCACTTGGCCATTGTTTATTATATGTTTTTATACTTTAGAGTGTGTAC
The DNA here is from genome assembly GCA_914767915.1 of Agriopis aurantiaria. Taxonomy (NCBI): domain Eukaryota; kingdom Metazoa; phylum Arthropoda; class Insecta; order Lepidoptera; family Geometridae; genus Agriopis; species Agriopis aurantiaria. The sequence goes on from OU611987.1 coordinate 6,604,019, forward strand.
TATAATCATACCAAGATTGACGCTTGTACGTATTAAATTTTTACATTAGACATATACAAAAATACGTTAAAAAATTAGTTTGTTGTATGGGGACCCCCTTCGTTTTTACTTTTTGACTTTTTTTATTATTTCTTGGTTAATTTGTCGTCACATTACATATTCTGTGAAGCCATTAAGCGCAATCAGCAATAAACGTTTTGTTATCGCTGTTATTTCAATCGTAATTTATTTGTTTATTCGTCTTTCACTCGTCGCGTAATTTTGATAGTTACCTATATGCGTAAGTACTTTGGCAATTTTGCGTTCTCGTGTGCGAGAACTTTAGTGGTATTCAAATAAATTCGACAATAATGAATGAAATCAGTGATACAAATCTATTATTTACGACTAGTATTATATAGTAGACGCAAGTATGTATTTGATATAAAAACCACCTTACCATACTACTTGGTATCTATTATTGTTATTGTATACAGATAGTAAAAGCTGTATGTGGTGTTACCATCGAGATACAATACATATAGAGTAACAATCGTGTCAAAAAAATGTCCAAAACAAAACTCGGCGCACGCTACGAATTGCGTAAACTTTTTGGTTAATTACAAGGTAACCGCAATCCGACTACAACGCCGCGCGATGCCAGCGCTACGATGACATTGGGGACAACTTACGTTGAACACTATGCAAGCGACATAATGTCTAAATTGGAGTAAATGCGGCATTGTAATTAAAACAATGTATGTACAATGACGCTCGGATGTTTTTTTAATGTTTTCACTTTGACATTGTGACTATAGAAATTGTATCTCGATGAGTGTTACTGATATTTTCTCAAACGTAACCCTTTCAACCCTAATGACACGGCGGACAGTGACCAGCGCTTCACAGACGGTCACTATAAAGCTATTATTAATACATATCTTTTTCTAACCGGCTCGTTATCTGACGCGAGAATCCTTTCAATCGATCCACTCTATTGTTTTTACGCCGCTTTTTATGTTGATATCAATATTTTTTACGATCAAAGTAACGATAAAGCAGTGATTTGTAAGTAACAGATATCGACTAAGATGCCTCTAGGGCCCTCGCGATGCGTTTATCATCCGTCGGCAGCCTTTCTTTTGTATGAAAATATTTTATTGTTACATAAAACCTCATTTTCGTTAAAGATGAAAAAAGACTCGTTGAGATAAATCAAAGTAAATTAGTATTCTCGTTGGAATAGGTACTTATTCTGCCTTCGAATGTCGATTCGTCAAGCTTACTGAGTTTTGATCTGACATTAAACACATTTTAATAAAGTTTTATCCCTTTTTACGACATAATTTTTCGTTCAAAATCTGTGTTAACGTACTTCCACCGATTTCAAATAAGTACTGACAATATGAGGTGTATTTAATCAGGCCATAAAGTATATCAGTTTGAATATCGGCAATTTTTTCTGCGGTAAGTTAATCCTAATAATTTTGTCATCTAATGAGTTATTTTATTGCGGTGTTGAAAATAAAAGGTAGTTGCATTATACTACTTTATGCGATTTGAGGAGCTAAACAGATTGTTTCCAAGAAAAGGTTAATTTGTTCACAAAATCCTATAGTACGCCATTCAACCTTGTTTGACTTTCTTCGTGCTCAATTCGTTGTTTAAAAACACTCTTAATAATAAAGAATAAAAAAAAAATATTGAAGAAAAAAAAAACACGATATCAAGACGTACCTACATTTTTATACTTAAGTCATATACAAACTTAAATTATAATGTAAACAAAAAAAAACATACATTCGAATTGATAACCTCCTCCTTTTCGAAGTCGGTTAAAAATACACTTAAACTGAGATGAAAGTCCTCATCAAAACATTTGCTGAAGGGAACAACAAAACAAAATGTAATTTCTTTGAATATTTTTTGTTTTAGATGTTTTTTTTTTTTTCAAAAAGCGCTGATTCAACTTCAATAACATTGATATATGAGACCGTCTCTAAAGTATAACCTACCAAACAAAAAATCAATTCATAATTGGCGGAGTAATTGTATAACAAACAAAAAAAGAAAACATACCGTCGAATTGAGAACCTCCTTTTATAATTGTTATTTAAAAGCATTTTATTTTTATTTTTGAGTCCATTTAAAAAATATTACAATTATACATGTCCAGACCCGGGTATGTCCTAAAACTGGGACCAGAACCACCGGAGGACGGGCAGTAGCGTCCTATTATTACACGGTGAAAGTACTGCGATCCCCAAGCCGCCTGCCAAGCGTGGGGATTATGGCAACACCCCTCTCTAAGAGGGGAGGCCTTGTTAAGTGGATTTTAATGACTGATTATGTGATGTGATGCGGGTAATACATAATTGTGTTTTTTTTTTTTTTAAATTATAATTAATAGGCTTGCCTTTGACCACCATCACGCCTGATGTTAAGAGATGAATTGTATTGTAACCAGAACTAAACGTAGGTATGCAAAATTTCAGCACAATCGGTTAGAAGGAACTGGTTCTAATTCAGCTTGCTCTGATGTGATCTAAACAAACATTGCAAGTTGAATAACAACTTGTTAAAAGCAATCCAATTTTCTATCTCAGGGTTTGATTATTTTGTCCAAATATTCAACATTGATTACTGAGCTCCCGTGTCAGTTCTCACACAGCTATTTATTTTAATTAACTTCTAAATCGATTCAAGTAACGTCAGTTACTTATCGATTTTAATACTCAAACCCATATCGATTATCAGCTTGACGTTTGGAATGATGGAAACCGGTGTTAGTATACTAATAACTGGTGGATTCCTCATAAGGAGAGGTGAATTAATAGATATGTTTGTTTTAGGGTGTTCGGTCATCGCCGCAGGCGTCTGATGAATGTTGTGATTTAATGAGAAGTTAATTTAAGGCGAAATCATACAATTTTATCACCCAAGCATATGCTTTTAGCACCCGAAATTATGTTAATGTTAAATAGGTCAGCAACCATACACTTATGACACTAAACTACATATTAATTATTTTATGACAATACAACATGGCAAAGAACCGAAGTCGCCGACATAGCTGTTAAAATTTGCAAGTTGAAGTTGCAATGCGCAGGCCACATCGCTCGGAGAACCGATAACCGATGGGGAAGAAAGTGTTCTTGAGTGGAGACCACGAACCAGGAGACGCAGCGTAGGTAGGACCACTAGATGGACCGACGACATAGTAAGAGTCGCTGGCATCCAGTGGATGCAAAAGGCAGGCTGTCGTTCAGTATGGAGGTTAAAGGAGGAGGCCTGTGTTCAGCAGTGGACGTCTTCTGGCTGATGATGTAATACAACATGAATATTATTATTTATAGTTCAAGACACTGCCTTACAATATTTTAAACAGAACTGTTTGTGCATTGGATATGAATGTGACGAGCTTTTTCTTTTAACATTTACGGGACTCGAATGAGCTTTGTCGATAAAATAAAATCAAATCTTAATTTAACGTAAGCTAGAACTAAAAACCACTGTGCATCTACTTATTAAAAATATGAAATTCTTTCATTCATATTTTATGTTCTGTTCTATTCTGTTTATCGGGAATTATCACGCATCATTAAAAAGTAAAAAAAAAAAAAAATTACTCATTTACAGACAGACAACGCACAGCTTAGTCTAGAAAACATGAAATAACGCACAAGTGTTCCTTATGCAACGAAAGTAAGGACCAGGAAAGGGTTTTTGAAAGTTCATTCCATAAAGGGGTTAAATTTAATAGAGGATAATAGTTTGTATGAAAGTTTAATAATTTTTAAACTTATAAACGTGGTTATTTGCGTTTACCAACAGGCTTTACCGTAATTTTATGTAAAAAAGCCATATTCGAATTTAAGTTTAAAAAAAAAAAGTGAATAAAGGACCTCGCACGAAAACCTTAAAAAGTTATCTTCTGAGATTTGATGAAAATCTCACCGTGCAAACGGCTAGTGTTATCATAAAATACAACACACATACAGGATACCCATGAACTATCCTCAATTAAATAAGTACTTAAAATTTTAATTTTCTTATCTAGTTTAAAATATTGCTTAAATCAACAGCAACGGAGCCTTAAATATAATCGCTTCTGGATTAAGTATCATATCGGGTCATCGATAAATAAATATTTATATTGTGGTAATGACAAAGAGCGTATTCGAGATTTTAATAGATAACATGTTACGCCCCGTCGCCTTGGGCATTATACATCTTATATCTAATGCACTGCTTAAAATCTAATCCATATAGAGATATATTAATGAATTTGTAAGCAGCCTTTCACGCTCCAATTTACTCTTTTTGTTTGACACAGAATAGATACGTAAGCAGTAGGAAAGAAAAGCTGCAAGAGGTATCGTCTTGGTATTTTTCATCATCATTATCATCAAAATTTCAGCCACTATGACGTCCACTGCTGGACATAGGCCTCCCCCATCGTTCTCCAAAAAGGCTGGAAGCGGCCTGCATCCAGCGTTTCACTGCGGTCTCTTTTAGGTCGTCTGTTCGTCTTGTGGGTGGACGTCCTACGCTGCGCTTACCGATCCGTGGTCTTCATTTGAGAACCTTTCGGCCCCATCGGCCATCCGTTCTGCGTGATATGATATGACCACTGCCATTTCAACTTGTTAATAATTTGCATGGTAATGGTTTCTGTAGAAAATAATACATATTATTGAAGTGGACGTATAAGTAAGATCACTACTGTATGTTATATTAGAAAGATTAAACCAAAAAAAATTGTTGACAAAAGGCACCTGGAATCCGTAGAGCTGCTAAAGAAATTAAAAAAAAGTGGACGTTTGGTCTACATTTTAACTATTGATTTAGTTAAATTATTATTTGTATTTTCAAATAATTTATTTAAGTTATGTAAAAATAGTTCCAAAAACAGTTCCGGCACTAATAATTAAAGTGCATAATCACAATCTGCCTTTTAATAGTCCACTGCTGGACTAAGGTATGCCCCTGAAAAGACGATTGGGCCACGCTGGCCATTTTTCTCATCTGGCTATCTTTATGGGTCGGTGGATACTTAATTTCTTCTCCGTATGTGTGCAGGTTTCCTCACGATGTTTTCCTTTAACGAAAAGCCAGTGGTATGAAAATCCGTATTCCAAATCACATCAAACTGGCTATAATTAAAAACCCTAACTACTAACTTAACTAAGTACTAAGTAATTTAATTGATCATCTAGATTTTCCTTATGTAAACCTAAATATAAGTATAATATTATGAATCAATTCACTAATTAAATTAAGTAGTTACTCATTCGGTTTTCTGTAATCTTTAGACAGATGAAATAATATCGGCTTACATACCTAACTATCTATACATTATTATATAATATGCAAGGATTTTCTACCTCTTTAGGGTATATATAAAATCCTTGATAATATGACAGTGAATCTTTTTTTAAAGTTTACTTACCGTATATGCTGTGGTTCTTCGGGCACTAGCTAACGAATGATGTTTTTATCAACGCAGCCATTTTAGAAGAAAATCGATTTAAATATTTATATCTCTATCTATCTAGGAACTGAATATTCATAATTTATTTAATTATACTAATTAACCCTTGCAATTTAATATATTTCAAAAAAGACAAGAAAAATTACGTTTTTTTGCCATGGGTGGAAAACAAGCAGATGGGCTGCCTGATGCCTCATGAAGACACCATCGTCTATGAATGTAACACCAAATGCATCAAAAACACGTTTCCGATCTTTCCTAAAAGGTCCTCTATTACCTCGCTTTTTGAAGAACTCAATGTTGTAGTTTCTCGGAAATACATAATCAAAAACTAGGAAAATATACCTATCTATATTGATCATTACACATTTGTCGTTATAATTTTCTAACATCTGAGATATTTTCAGTTTGTGAAAAGGTACATAAACAAATACAAAAAACAGCTATTTCTTACATTATATTTTGTGGAGTGTCAATGACCGTTTTCTATGGAACAACTGATATTTTTTCACGATATCTGGGTTGGTCCTATAGTAAAAGTTGTTTATAATGATGAGTACAATGGCATCCTTTCGGGTTAGTACAGTCTACAAGCGTAACCCTGTACATGAAACTAGATTTTGATATCTCACTTATGAATGACATGCTACGCCCAAATAATTTATAACCAACTTTACATATCTAAATAATATAGAAATAAATAAAAACCATTATTTCGTCAGTAAAAATGCAGTTTATTCGATTTTCAGTTCACTGCATCGATTAAAATTAGCGACATTAAAAATCGACTCGTGTCCCTCTCAGTAAGAGACGAGAGCGAAGTTAATTGTGGTGTGAATCCCGCAATTTGATGATAAACGCCAACTCGAGTTACGATACACTCACCGTCACGGTCTTGGATTAATTACCATTTATTATATAAATGATACGCTGCAGATACGCTGGGATACACCGACTTGTCGCAATTGGTTTCCAATAAGAAATAACCAAAAATGGTATGATAAAAACAGAAGGTATCGCTTGTATAGTGCTCAACGTTAGTTGTCCGCTATGTCATCGCGTGGCTGCGTTGTAGTCGGATCGCGGTTACTTTGCAACTATCCAAAAGTCTGCGCAATTCGTCGCGTGCGCCAAGTTTTGGTTCGCACATTTTTTTGGCACGATTGCGACTTTATATGTATTGTATCTCGATGATGCCACTGCGGAAAATCGAACAACTTGAGCTTGCGAAATGCAGCACAAAATAGACAAACGCAATAGTTACTATATGACTGAAATCTTCTACATAAAGATGTAAACAACAAGACTAGTAACACTATCTAACACTATCTTTCATAAATATAAACTATACGGAATCTAAATTAGTCTGTGCTAAATTTAAACGACCATAGAAAGATAACAGTTGTAAAAGATGCGCTCATCTCAAGAGCTGTGGTTAGTGCTAACTCTATTAAAATTTCCATAACATGCGCTCTAACCGTATATTAATCTAAAAGCTCGCTTCACTTTCATAGCTATCTCACATGCATCACTATGATCTGCTAAAACTCCTAGCTGCTGTGAAAAAAAACTTTAATAATTCCAATTAACCCTAATAATAGGCTCCGGGCATAGTGAAGGCAGCGCGATTAAAAAGACAAATTCCCCACTAGAGTACAATAGCAGGTTGCGAGCATTCCGTCGGATCGAAGCCTGGCTTTTATTAATAGACCGACGACCAGTAGCCGCCACGGTTGCCATACGCAGCGAAAGATATGATTAACACAAAGCGATACATAATAAGCGATATTGGGACCAGTTCGGAGAGCTATGGACATAATATGTAACCGCAGCAGGTTTTCAATCGGACCCATTATGGGCTAATACTCGTGGCTGCGACAAACTTGCACGTAGCATTACGGCTTTTTTTCAAATATCCTAAACACGTTACGTTCACGTGCACGTTAGATGTAATTCAAGATACAGTATTTAGTCAACTTAAGGACCGCGGAATCTAGGTGCCAAAATTCATAAAGATTTATCAACGCATCTCGTAATCAAACTGCTAATTGACCTTTAAAAAGTATTTGTACCACAACGACAAGTGGCAATTAAGGTAACATTTTGGGAACGCGGGAATAGCGGTTTATTTATTTAGTTCAAGGTTTAATATTAGTTTTTAATAAGTTTTATATTTTCTTGTTCACAACATTTTCTTTTGTAAATAAAGATTATTCTTGTTACAGTCTTGTTAGATGTGGTAGTTTGTGTTGTGCTATTTCTGCGAGAGTATGCAGCTTTGTTGTCTATATCTGGGTGTTGATATGAGGCTTAATTGCTGTTAATGATGATCCGAATACCGCGATCAGCACGTGAGTGCTTGAAGCTATTTCTCCACCTCAGATTATTTATAAAATACACAGCACAAAATTATCGTCTAGTAAAAGCCGCTGAAATATTTTTTGCTAATTATATGACAAAATTAATTCGAGTAGGAAATATACGACTAAAATGATGATGATGAGGTATCATCATCATCATTTCAGTCGTCCACTGCTGGAAATAGGCCTCCCTCATCGATCTCCAAAAGGGCCAGTTGGAAGCGGCCTGCATCCAGCTTTTCCCTGCGGTCTCTTTTAGGTCGTCTATCCATGTTATGGGCGGATGTCCTACGCTGTGCTTACCGGTCCGTGGTCTCCATTCCAGAACCTTTCGGCTCCATTGGCCATCTGTTCTGCGTGATATGTGCCCTGCCGTAATATTACATATTCCAATTAATTTTATGTCAAAGATTTAGGAGTAATAATAAAAGTCAATTCATAAGCTCAAAAATAATATGACATGTAATGGAAGTCGATCGCGAGCAGCAAACTCATTCGGCATTTTCTCAGATAAAGTACACCGAGGTGTTAATCGATGTAATTATAGCCTTCGCAGATGCATTTTCAACTGCATATTACAATAACTTATCCTTATCTTGTGATAAATACACACACACCCCGACTGTAAATAACTTTTCAATGACAAGAGAAGTAATTGGATGCGCTTCCACATCGATCAGCGATGTTTGCACTCGTTGAACCGTGTTACAAAACGTGCATAACATTAGTTTTAACACTTCAGCACATGTATTTTACGAGCTTTGATTGCAATTTCAGTTTGCAAATCACAGAAATAGATGCTGCCTCAAGCAATCTATTTTTTTTTGTTTTTAGAAGTGTCCTTCTGTACGATAAGTGCCAATTTTGCAGCGTATCTTAAGGTATGAAGTATAAGATATGCACATGCTGATAGCCGCTTTAATATGAGATGTTTATTGAGCGGCTTTATTGATTTTTTTCGTAACAAAACATCGGCACGTTCGAATAAGCAAATATAGCATGCATATTATAATGTATAAAAGTCAATCTAACCGCACAAAGTCGCACAACACATACCTAATGACGAGTATCCGCCAATTAAGCTGCGTCTGCGCATGGCTCGTGACAAAAACTTGTCCGAGTACGTTTCAGAGGCGCTACCGAACTTAATTGGACGTGGTTATTGACTGCTGGTTATTGTACTGATGGACATCGGCGAATAATCGAAGGTCGATCAAGATTCTGTCTAGCAGAGTGCATGCTTGCGATCTATTTCTGTCACGAACTAGCCACAAGAACAACAAAAAATTGCCTTAAAATTGCTCCGAACAAAAAGATAGTCTAAAATAGGAATTGGAATTTTTAATTGTGCTGTTAGAGCCTTAGTTGACCACAGCTTCACAGCAGACCCTTTAGGTCTGGATGGAAAACGTCTAAAAGGTGATTGATGGCATGATTGTTTCAGCTCTCACACTATATACGAGCACTGAACCATGGACGTTTCTTTCTATCATTATATTCTTATTATGGTGAGGCTTATGGAGTCTGAAGAACTATTTACTAACTACCCTGACTACAAAGCAACTGGAATTTCGTATTTAAATTGCCCTCGCTAAGTATTTTTATTTATTTTGATAAAAATAGTATTTTTTCTGTATCTTGGTAAGACTATCCTTAATTACTATGCCAAAAACTTGCGCAATCTGTTAATCAGTTTGTTTACAGCAGCTGGTTGAATCAGTCCATCTTGGTAGTGCTCTGCGAATTATCCAAAAAGAAATTGAAAGCGTGCGAAAGAGATAGCTCTGGCCGGTGAGGGCAGCTTTGCCCACGTTTGGGGCCCACGCCCAAAGCTCTTAGGCCTGCGTGTCTAAAGCGAGACCTTATATATAATACTAGCGGTCCGCCCGGCTTCGCACGGGTATAGATATATAGCCTATGTCACCCGAGGATAGTGTAGATTCCCAACAGTGAAATAATTTTTCAAATCGGTTCAGTAGTTTCGGAGCCTATTCAATGCAAACAAACAAACAAACAATCAAATATTTCCTCTTTATAATATTAGTATAGATAATATTTCATCAGATGCGTATATTAAGCGCCCCCTATTATTCTGTGATTTGAGGTTTGGCTAAAATTAACCAATTTTAATATTCACCCAGACTATGTTCTTGCTCTTGTAAGATTAATAATCTTATAAGACAAAACCAGCATTCAAAGAATTTAATCATTTAATTTCATTACTGACAAGTTATTTTTCTTTCTGTAATAAAACAATCTGTGGTGCGAAAACATTGCGGTACGAATCGCTGCATTACCCCTTATTTTGATGTTTGAATCTTTTTGGATTCATATTTTTTTGCCTTGCGTGGAAAAAAAGCAGAGGGGCTGCTTGATGGTAAGCAGTCACCGTTGAATATGGATTTTTGTAACACCAGAACCATCACAAATATTTATGTTGCCGACTCTTTAGGAATCTATTAACTCGCCTTTTGGAAAACCCCCATGTTGTAGCTTATCGGAAAAGCCGCGGAAAGTAGCTCTTTCCACATTTTACATAGGTATGAGGCAAAAAAAGATCGTGTGAATTGCACAGTGTGTGATTTCCACTGATCTATAATATGTGGATGGAGTTTCGATGATAAAACTGTGACGCCGGCATCAGATCAAACATTTGTTAGCCCGTTGGTCCAGTTGGTAGTGAACCTACCTTCTGAGCCTGAGGGCGTGGGTTTGATTCCCACGTAGGACAAACATTTGTGTGATGAACATTTGTGTTTGTTCTATATCTGGTTGTTAATATTTATTTAAATATGTATTTAAAAACTACATATGTATGTATATCAGTCTCTGGCAGACATATCACAAGCTTTGCTTAGTTTGGGGTCAGATGACCGTGTGTGCAAAAATGTCCAATTTTTATTTATTTATATTTAAACAGTTCTTCAGAACACTCTCTGTTGTAAATGTGATAAAAGATACAGAGAGACCAATCTCTCTGCGCATGTTGAATAGCTCTAGATGTTTGTTGAGCTTGGGATCATTGGCAATTTTTACAGCTCTACGCTGTAATGCATCAAGAGGCTCAAGTTGATATTTTGGAGCTCCGTTCCAAAGATAGGAGCGGTACTCCGACGTTGGACTTGCGCTTTGTAAAGCAAGAGCATTTGACTCCATTAAAAAAGACTTAACAAATAAATCTATTTTCTTTGACAGTTGTAGGTAGAGCCAAAGCAAGCGCGAGTTATATTATCGTATATGAAACAAGAAAGGAGACGTGCGACATGTTGGCGCGTGGCATGGCAGCGCACCCGTCGAGCCCGACCGGTCGGCGAGGTGCCAATACGTACCGATATTTGCCGATATCAGCCGAACACAAACAAAACAACATACCCGATGACGGCTATCACGCTTCAAAATAAACCCTTCTTGAATTCATTAATATTAATAACATATTCCAGTTTTAGCTCGCGAGAATCCTCCGCATATGTACGGAATGTACCCACGGATTAATCTGTAATTTTTATTTTTCCCTATCGTTTTGAACGAGGCATAAATACGGTCTATTTATTTCTTACTAACCGAAACGGGATCTACGGTTTAATTAAGAACTAATGAACCACGAAAAGGTATCTAGTAATTTTATAAATACCTGTTTATTATGATTTAGATTATAATGTCAAATATATTTATGATAACTTTTGAATCCATTATTTACGGCAGGTAATTTAGCATTATGTGTAAATATTATGCTTATGAACTTAGAAAAGAGTATGAGTTAATTAATACATATAATGCATCCCCCACCATTCATTAGGCCAGAAGCGTGGACGACGCATTCGAGGGAGGCATAAGAAATGCTGGTGCGACGAGCGTGACTCATTCATTGTAGGATTTATTGAAGGAAATGGGGGAAACCTTTGCCCAGCTGTGGGGCAGCATAATATTTAAAAAGTTTACTTACTATTGCAATCTATGTTATGTAAACGCGAAATACTATTCACTAACTCATCACGATGTCAAAAAATACTAGATATACGAAACTAAATCTGCCAGGTAGATTTAATTAAGACCAAAGAATAAGGGGGACAAATATACGCGTACAAAATAGCGAGCTACAACTAGTAACATTTTTTTTTTAAATTACGGTTGGTGGGAGCAAACATCATTTTAGCTGATTATAAATTTAAGCTTATTTTTGCTCTAACAACGCACGACTATGTCGCTGAGAAGTTGTCGGACCACCTGAGCATTAATTTTTACCCCAGCCTGCGTAGTAAAGTGGCACCGAAAAGGTTCCAGTGTTGACAACTTGTTTATCAAGTATTTCTGGTGGGTAAAAAGAAGTATCCCGTATGTCCAGCGAAGTTGTCCATTCAAGAATTGGTTGACAAGCAATTAAAGGCGACTTCGTGTGCCTCCTAACGTAGCGAGAAACCAAATTCTCTTACCCGTTTTTTTATTGATTGAATTCCGTGGTAAAAAGTCATTGATTGGAGTTATTATATTATTAAAGTATAAAAGGTGATGACCAATCTTGACGGATTTAACTGTAAGCTATGTGCTTATTTTCTTGTGATAATATCGGAGCTGTTTATTGGACGACGACTGACGCTGTAATGAAATGTTGTTAAGGGCCAGAATACCCGGTGCTTGTGCATTTGATGTTTTTTTGGATTCCTTACACAAACGGTGAAAACGGAAGTCTGTCTGTCTGTCCGTTTGTCCATCCATCAGTCTACCCTACCTATTAACGGCTGAATATTTTGAACCGTATTAGATAGCCAGTTGAAATTTTCACAGAATATGTAATGTTACGGTGGATTAATTTAGAAGTAATAAAAAAGGCAATAAGTAAAAACAAAAGGGGGTTGAGCTCCCATACAATAAACGTATTTTTAAATGAATTTTGTATTAGCTCTAATTTAAAACCGGTAGTACGTACAAGCGTCAAACTTGGCATGATTATAGTACACACTCTAAAGTATAACAACAAATAATAAATAAGCGCCAATATTATAATTTTAAGTTAACAACGGACGTAGACAAACTAAAACTAGAATGACCAACATTGCTAAAAGTGGGAAAAGATGGCCTTGTCTCTGGTATTTTCGCGTTACACTTCAAAGAGTCCACAATCAACACCAACATTCAATTTAAGAAATGGTAAATCTTATACTGCCAGTAATAATTTCTCATTTTCCCTAACCCACTTATTACAATAAAAATTATAACGTATTTTAATGTTCCTTCTAGGTAAATAACTACCAACGTGTCTGTAAATACGTCGGACACTTTAAAACTTCCATTAAAGTGGTGATTTTGGCACGAGTGCAGGAATGAGTATTAAATACATGTGTTATTAATGTAAGGAGCGATTGTTTTACCAATTTTAGTGACACTTAAACTGGCTCAGATTAAAGGTAATTATAATAGCGTCGGTGAAGGAAACCGCTTTTTCTCAGTAAGAATTAATATCCTTGCCATAAACCCCAGTAAATGTGGTACTAACCAAATTCAATTAACGCTAAGTCTCTTTGCTTTATTTATAATATGATTGTGTGTATGTACGTGCGTTTTTAGGATTCCGTACCCAACGGGTAAAAACGGGACCCTATTACTAAGCATACATTGTCCTTCTGTCTATCTGTCTGTCCGTCCGTCGTACTTTTAAACAACTGTATCTTTTGAACCGTAATACCTATATAGCCAGTAAAAATTTCACAGAAGATGTAATGTTACGGCGGATTAGCTAAGAAATAATAAAATGTCAAAAAGTAAAAACGAAAGGGGGGTGGGTTCCTCATACAACAAACGTATTTTTTTACGTATTATTGTATTAGCTCTAATGTAAAAACGGTAATACGTATAAGCGTCAAACTTGGTATGATTATAGTACACACTCTAAAGTATAACAACAAATAATAAATAATGGCAAAGTGCGAGTCGGTGACAAATTTCTGTTCACCACTAACCAGTTATTGAACGATCACCGAAGTTAAGCAATGTCAGGCGCAGTCGGTACTTGAATGGGTGATCGCCTGGGCTTTGATGAATTGTTATCTTTTTGCACTACTTTTTGTACTTTAGTAGCTAACAAGTTATGTGGCGGTACGAAACCCTCAGTGCGCGAGCCGGACTCGCACTTGGCCAATTTTTTTAATGGAAATTGAATGTTTTGCCGCATTCTCTTTGGTATCTTAGGTATTTTGGTCTTTAAAAAAAAATATGTTGGTACTTTACTGAAACTAAAGTAACTAAACAAATACATCATTAAATTAAATCTAAATTAAATTGACTACCTATCTAAAACGTTGAATGGCCAAACTTATTCTTTGGCCGAAATAAGCGCCAAGTCTTTGGTCACCCGTCATATCTACGAGGCATCTGGACAACTCTATAACCAAACCCCAATCGGCCGGAACATTAAAAAAAAATAAAAAAATATATATATATATATTAGAATTGACATTTAAGTATATAAACATGTTTAATTGAAATGTGCGAGCGAGATAAAGGACGCACGAACCATAAACTCTTATAATAAAATCACTAGATATAGGCACGATAATTACACGTTTATAATCTAAAAAGTCTATATACTAAGGAATAGATTTAAAAAAAAAATAAAAAAAAAAACGGGTCATTTTTGCACACATGGTCATCTGACCCCAAACTAAGCAAAGCTTGTGATATGGCTGCCAGAGACTGATATACCTACATATATATTTTTAAATACATACTTAAAAAGATATTAACAACCAGATATAGAACAAACACAAATGTTCGTCACACAAAATAAATGTTTGTCCTAGGTGGGAATCGAACCCAAAAAAAAAAAAGAAAAAGATGCATCAAAAAAAAAAAAATCGCCATAATACACTTTCCAATTCCAATCCATCTAAGTTGATACTTACAGAGAGTTTAAAAATGTTACACTAAGAACTTGATTGATAGCTTTGTCGTAATTAGTTTTCTTCTAACATTCAATAACTGTGCAACAGAGATAATTTCCAAGTGCACGGTAACGCGAACCAACAATTACCGAGTAGGCCATTTAAACTCGTACGTAGGGCTTTAAATCTGCCATCTTAACATACCTGAAGATTATACCCATTAGATATGAATGTAGCCAGGGTAAGGCAAAGTGGGCTTCTCGCCCCTTGGTGCCCGACAATTTCAGATGTAATTTTTCAGATAAAAAGCAATCATATTTTTTTTGTTATTAAAATTAAATAATAATTGTTAATTATTGTCACCACATAGTGGAAGGTTTATATTTTTAATTTAATTTGTTTTGACTTCTTATTTCACAAATTCTTGGTAAAATGTTTATTTGTAATTATTTTTACTTGAAAATAAGTCGGATGGCGTGATCGCATAGTCTAAGTTGATCTGATCGACTAATCACTAACACCATTCAAGACTCATTTGATCGGGGATCAACACAAAAAAGGTACTCCAAAAAGAAAAGTAAGTATTCATTATGATGATGTACTTCATTTGGCTTTATTATCGATAGATAAAAAAAACATCAAAAGAAATACAAATCCCGAACAAAAAATGCTTCTGGCAAAAACGGGAATTGTGAAGGGAAACCCCCCCCTCCCCCCCCCTAGACAAATCCCTGACTCCCCCTCATCATTCAACATCGTTTGATTTGCCGATGATTTATCGCGGCACTGGAAGCTTAGTGCCGTATTACCGTAAAGATAATTATTGGTTTAACAAACACACGCGGCAGCTTTTAAAATTAATGGTCACGTGAATTAAACGCAGCGGACTCGTAATGAAGATAACTCGGGGTGGACGCGCTCTGATAAAGTTCTGACGTCGCTTCCACCTCGAGATAAACCCTTAATTATTGAGATAAAACCACGTGCTAGCTTTTTACTCTTTAAGGCTCAAGTTCAGTACATTCAAGCTGTAGTAATCATTAAATACACGTTTTATTTCGAGTTACCTGTTTTTGTTTGTTTGACGAATTGTATTTCAGATGCATTTATTTACAAACGCGTAGTAGTTTTAGGATGAATTATACATTTGGATCTGTGGGAGTAATGACGGTATCAAATAGCAACCATACTTCAACTGATTCTGTGACTCAGTTCATTTATTATCTTATATCATTAGTGTTTTTTATAGTTTTAATGTTCAGGTTAAAGAAAAAAAAATAAGAAAAAATAAACAGTAATTTTAACAGTATCGGCTGGCGCTTACCTATAGGCAATCGACTTTTTCGTCTTGTCATTGAATTGTATGAAAATAAATAAAATTCTAGTTCCCAATCCAGTCAAAGCGTGTCTACTATCTTCCAAATTACTTAAGGCCTGGTGAGCTGTTACTTAAAATTGAGAAATTGTAAAATATTATTCATCATCATCTCAGCCATAGGACATCCACAGCTGGACATAGGCCTCCCCCATCGATCTCCAAAAGGTTTGGTTGGATGCGGCCTGCGTCCAGCGTTTCCCTGCGGAAAAATATCATTCCTGGTGTGCAAAATATCATTATCTGTAGATTATAATAGTAAGATACCGTGTGTAGTCAGGGAAGGTATCGAAGAATGCCATCTTGCGTGGACCACGACAACATTGTAAGCGTCTGGCGTCATAATAACTACATACAAAAAACTAGACTAGGCGTCTGGTCGATGACGCTCAAAAAGTCATAAATTTCCAGTTCATTAGCGGGTTCCAAAGTATGAGAATTCGCTTGCCCGCCTCCGACCCACCTTCTTTTCGCACAGACTACTAACGATGCCTCAGCAACACCCACGACACTTGTCTTTTTTTTGCATTTCCTAGTTAACTAATACATCTGCATGATTAATGACCCATTCGATTACGATTGCGAATTAATTATTTTTTTGAAATAAACATGTATTTTTGTATCATATAATTAAATATACATTAATTGTCGATCGTTAAATATGATTTTAATATTTTCGAATCGGATTTGGACGGAAATGACAAATAAAACGAAAATGTTGGATATGCGGCTTCCGCCATCAATCTTGATGAGGAAACAATGAGATGGCAGGCCTTTTTACTGCCACTTCCCACGATCGGTCGTTGAGTTCGACATTTTTTACACATATTATATCGTTTTGATTGGAAATGGAAGGAGACTTATCATATTTATTATACACTGGCAACGCACCTCGGCTTCGCACGGGTGTAAGTCTTATTTTTTTACACCTTGGGTTACATTATTGGAGTTTTAGCAAGGATCCCAATTTAAAAAAAATATATAATTTAGCCTATGTCACCCAGGGTTAGTGTAGCTTCCCAACAATTAAAGAATTTTTCCAATCAGTTCAGTAATTTCGGAGCCTATTAAATGCAAACAAACAAACAAACAATCAAATCTATCCTCTTTATAATATTAGTATAGACTAGCTACGGACACCACTATCTTATAAAGACCGCACATTTTCTAGCAAAAAAAAAAACAATATTTACAACGAAAAATACTTAAATGGAAACAAAATTTGCTGACTCAGTCACAAACTTTCGCTGTTCTAATTTTAGTTTTCACGGTTCCCTGGAAGAGATTGCTTTGAGCGAGAAAGCCGCCTGTTAAATGCCTACATAATAGTTTTATTGTAATGTATCTTTGTTATTGAGGTCTTACAAAGAGTTATCTTATCTTACTTTGTAGGTATTCTACTAAAAGTGATTGAAATAAATGTATTATTAGAAAAATTATTAATACCGTTTTTTTTTTCGATTTTAATCTTGATAAGACATCACATCACATCTTCAGCCAGTAAACGTCCACTGCTGAACAAAGGCCTCCCTCTTAAAGAAGGGTGTTGCCATAATCCCCAGCTTGGCAGGCGGCTTGATCGCAGTACGTTCACCGTGTACTAATAGGATGCTGCTGCCCATCCTTAGGTGGTTCTTGCTTCTATCGTGAAAAGACACATGACACTAAAACAGATTGATGACTGGAAATTGAACGATAATTAACGGTACTTAATAATCAATCTTCCGTGAATCCAAGGCATTTATTTAACCGCTAAAATTATTATACGACCATCGGCTGACATTTATTGGTCGTAGTATTCATAATAAATCGTAAGTTGATAACTTAATCGTAAATTATTTACGTGCTCGCATATAGAGTGAGAGTTGTTCAGACTACGCTATTGCATCGTAGCTTCATAGTTTTCCTTGTATTGAATCGCCCCTCGTTATGTTATGATATACATAAATTATAACGCATCAAATAATATTGTCTTGATCGTTGAATAAAAGACGGACAAAGCTTTGTTGTTGTAATTTAATTCGTAAGGCCAAGGATTGGAACAACCTGCCGGCTTCCCTGTTTCCTGAGAGATATAATTTGGACTTTTTCAAGGTCAGAGTGCATAGGGATCTTCTAAGTCTGCGTGCTTCATCTTCATCTACATCGTCGCTTACCAATAGGCAAGTTAGTGGTCAAAGGCGGAATTATTCACTTATAAAAAAAAAAGTGAGACACCAAAATGGTGGCAGCATAAGCAGAGTATTAGTGAATGATTGTATTACTATAATATTATGTTGTTTAGCTATTAAGCTTATGTTCGGTATGCAACGAATTCAATACATATAAGTCGTTGTCGGTATGTGTATTTACGGACGCGCTGGCTTACTTTGTGTTCTTAGAGCATCGCTATCTTTTTACTTTCGTAAATGGTTAACGAAAGAAAATTGTTGTACTTGGGGCAACCATGGGGGAAGTTAAGAATGAAACTATGATACAATGTAATTGTTATATATATGGCGTTGTCGGAAAGGGTCCTCAATGATCTGCGTGCCGCGTATTCGTATATGGAGTAGAGACGCACGTTTGTCACATAATGCATTTTTATTATTGTTTTTTAATTCGTTTTATTTTAAGTAATTTTTAAGTGTTTACGTAACCTAATAGACATCCTAAAATAAACCAAACCCAAATTACTATTTCCTTGAAGTGTAAGAAAACTCACAGGCAAAAGCAAGGTTCGATGTGAGCATACATCATTGGAGAGTTCCGATATAAATAAATACAAGTGTCTCGTCCCAGCAATCAGTGTGAATATTTTAACTGCAAAATTAGTCTGCCGCAGGCTCGCTACCGACTTTACCACGCAAACAACTAACTGGAACTTACCGTGGGGACCCATGGAACACACGCAACTACCCGGCTTAAATAATATATGTATTGGAATGGGATGAGACATCGTCACAATCGAGAGCGAAACAATCTAATACAATCTGGGTGTCTTCAAATCACGAGTGAATCAGTTTCTTCTAGGCAAGCATGCTCCAACGTAGACCGCATCATCGCTTAACATCAGGCGTGATAGAGGTCAAAGGCAATCCTATTATTATTAAAAATAAAAATAAATAATAAAAACGAATATTCCTCAAACATAATAATGACCCAAAATAACAACAAAAATAAAAATAAACAGTACGTACCAGCAAATCCTTGGCCTATTCTTGGTCTTCGCCTGCGGTGTTCCGGTGGACTTGCGTAGGGCGGACGCATAAACAGCTTTTTGTATGCTCCGCCGGTACCGTATAGACAGCCATCTTATCTGTAGAGTCGGCCAAATGATGGAACAAAAAAAAGCTAAGGATGTCTGTCAATTTTATTCAGATAATACTACGGTGGCTCCCTAACTCAACTCTACACGTACGTTTTTGTATTGTACAATTTGTACATAACTGCAAAACCATTTTGGCTAATGAGCGGATAGAGAGGCGGATTTGTACGACCTTGAGGCTCGTGTCGTAAGCGTTTTTGGAAAATCTGATTTCTCTGTAATTGCTGTAATACTTACAGATTTACTTGACTTATTTATTCTTAACACGACGGTAAGTAGCTTTTTTTTGTACTTGAACTCTGCCTATGCTTTCGATACAAAAACATACGATAAAATTAAGTTCGCACTCGCATTCCTTTTGCAATTTTTTTGATTTTAGTGTTACTGCATTTGCATTTTAGGTTAAAACATAAGAAAATATAACAAAAAATTACGTTTCTCCAATTCTGATAACAAAATAAAATAAACAAAATTTTTCAAGTTCTATAATTACATTAAAGGTGGTATACATTTATTTCTTATTTTGTTAAGTGCACATCTTAGTTTGTCTTAGTTTATTTAGAGTCTATTGTAATATTCTACTTCTATATTTTTATTCTCATGTTTTAGCGTTCATTTAATGTTTTTAATTTAATTTTATTTTAATTAATTTTTTTTATAATTAGAAACTTTTGAATGGTCCCTTTGTCTCTAGCTAATTAATAACTTATTAATAGCTAATTAAGACTGTTAGTTTACCTAAGAGAATAAAAATAAATAAATAAAAAGTTTGATATTCTTGAAACCCTTAAATCAGTTTGCACTATTGCATATTGCGTATATACACGGTATAATCTATTGAACATTGTTATGCACGACCCTCTCAGACCCACAGACCTCTCCCTCCATAGTAAGGGTTGCCTCTCACCTGTTCATTAATATACATTAAATTATACAGACAGTAGCTCAAATGAGTACAAAACTTCAATAGCTACAAACATATCGTATTTACAAACTAGGTGTGAATGAAAGACCGCAAAACTTTTTTATCATCATCAACCAAACTGCTGCTGAACATACCTCCAAACTTTTTTGTGTGTATGACAAATTTTATTATAAAATTTCAAATAACATACTTTGGGTTGACAAAAAATACTGCACTTGAATATGAATGTGCATCGTGCAAGCAAGAAGATGCGAGAGAAGCATTTGCTTCCCCATACAAAATCAACAGATTTTGACATCTTTGTATAACAAATCTAGCAAAATTTGTTGTTTAAAAGCTGTTAAATAAATTTTGAATACTAAGACAAAGATTTTTTGAAGTAAAAGCTTCTTTAGCCGCGTTGAATATTTATTGGTAGGGGCAAAACTTATGGCTTCGCGTCACCGACATGCCAATTAGATTTCACTTCTGTCAGCAGTCACCATGGCTACCTTTTTTTTGTTATTTTAGGACAATAGGCTTGTTTTTGATCACCACCTCGCCTGATGTTAAGCGAAGATGCGATTATGCTAGAGAATCAAGGCAAATCAAGTGGTTAATATAAGTTGCTATGAGTTGCAATACTGTTTTTCAAGCATATTGTGCGTACTGTCTATCAATGTGCATGCGCAAGCCACGCGTCAGGCGCGATTCCCTTCGAAATTATTGTTATTTCAAGCGATTGTGTAGAAAATTATCATTATTTTTATGCAACGGCATTTTTTATTTAGCACGTGTGTTTAGTGACCATGAAATAACAGTTTTATGCAACCCCTCGCACTTTGGTGGAACGGACAATACTTTAATCAGAAAAATGGTGTTAGTTTTAAATAACCTATTGTGTTTAAAAAAGCAAGAATACAAATGTAATAGGGATATGATATTGTAATATATATTACTAAAAACTTAATCGAGTAATTTATGCAAAATAGGTTACATTTACTCTAATAACAAGTGATATTTAAAAAAAACTGAAGCTTAAGAGCCATATTACAAAATGCAATCGTTCAATTTTAGGTATTTGTATTTTCGGGCTTCAAACGAATCAACTGGCTATCTATTACGGTTCCAAAAGATACACTGCTTTAAGGTTGGACGGACGGACAGACAGAGAGACATCGTAGGCTAAGTAAAAGGATCCCATTTTCACCCTTTGGGTACAGAACCCTAAAAATTAAAGCCGTAATTTTCAAGAAAAATTTATTATTGCGAATGTAAAACAAGTAAACAATAACATTAAAACTTTGAATATAATTAACTTTCCCTCCTAGAGTTTTCAGATAAACTTCTTTTGTAAATTGGTGGTAAAATGTGAAAATGTGGTGGTGTGTGATGTGTGTGTGAATGCGTGTGTGTAGAAATGTTTAGTTTTCCCAAAATTTTAAGCCGTAAGTTTCAGTAAAAATACAGATAATTACGTTTATTACAGTGATTGATTTTGCTATAGATCTTTCTATTTGACAGAATCAGAACGCCAAAAATATAGTTTTCGCTAAAAAAATTAAGAAGGATCTTAATATATTATTTCACCTAAATTTAAAAAATCATTTATAACATCTGGTTAGTGCGAGACGTAACCAAAATGCTGGTATTTTTCTGGCTGAACGTATAATACATGCTATTCAGCATGGTAATATCGCCAGCATGCTGGGTACGCTGCTAACTAGTAGTACTGCCAAGTGACTTGCCTATAACGTTTAATGTTTTTATGGCCAATAAATATTTCTGATTTCTGATTTCTGATTTCTTACTGGGTAACTATTAATGGTCTAAGCGCAATCCAACATTTTTTTTAAATATTATGCTAATTAATTTCGGTAGGTATTTAGTATTACTCAGCTTGTTTATTGTTAAGATGAAAATAAAAACATTCCTTAAAAAATGTAACCTGATTATGAATATGACTAATTTTGATAATAATATGACTAATTCACTTGTTAAGAATCTAGTACTTTTGGAATGGGCATCATTGTGGAGTAGCTTTATAAGCCTAACCTAACCTCTCAAAGCGTAGAGAGTATAGATGGAATTTCCATTGTGGGTAGTAAGTACTATATCGAAAAGATGTAGGTTATTTTTAGAGCGTTTACAACGTCAAGCAATGACTTGATATTCAAGGCGTCAGTCAACAACATGCAAAACGTACTCCGAAATAGGCATGCAACAATTCGTAGCACAACTTGTAAGACTTCATGTAGATTGCAGATTAAGGTGGTAACTCAATGCTTAATTTTCACACAATTTTAACCGAAACTAGAAATTTATACATATATTTTGTTATTCTACCAGTTTCACATTATCAAAGACAGTTTACTGAAGGTTATTAAGAAAATAGCATATAAAAATTGTAGTAAGACGTTTTTTTTTGCATTAATTAGATTTTTGAAAATGATTATTAAATATGTTGGTGTTTTTTTATTTCCTCTTTATAGTTCCCAACATGTTAATCTAGTAAGATAGCATAAAAGGTGTACTTCTCTAGTTTTGACGGATCAAAGATGTGTGAATATTAAGCCGTGAGGTAAGCCCTTAAGGCAGAGGTGTCTTGAACACAATAAAATAGGTTCCAACGACATTTTCGCCAATTCTAGAACGTGCACAATGGTCAATGGATCACCGTCACTTCGGCAACGCATAAAACAATGAAACGACGGCGAATGTATCGCCCTGTCTTTTGTGGTGTTAAACAAATCTTTGTGCTTTAAAATGCTGAAAGGATCATAATGGTATATGGAAAGAGTAAAAGGAGAATGCTTGGGCGTATAGAGAATGATTCAAAAGGAATGTTTAGGTTAAGGCTATAGGAATAAATCTATATAGTGGAAAACTTTTTAGATCTAGAATATAGAGGTTGTGCATGCAGGATTATCTAATGGTGTTGTCAGATATTACTTGTACACTTTCCGTAGCTACGCCCAGTTTTCTTCATAGTGCACTTACAACATTTTTGTAAAATGCATGTCGTCTTACCGAGTAAATTTTAAGGTAATAAAATTTTTACGTATCTAAAGAAAAATAAAACAAAAAGCGATCGGGTTTTCAAGTTTTTTTCTTTCCATCCCACATGGTGAACATGTTAATAATATTTTTTTTATTCTTATATTTTGGTTTATCACGTCTAGTCTATTTAGCCAGTGTCAATATACATAATATTACAAAGTAAAATATTGAATCTATGTTCTTTTGGCATGCTCGTGTACGTTAACAAACAATTAAACTGTCGTTTGTATGTGTGTTTAAATCTAATTTTCTATGAATTATATAAAACACAAAAAAGTGTTAAATAAATTACAATGTTGCACCATAATTTTTCCCATTACCGCCAAAACTCAAGAATAACTATCGTTGGCTAGATGTAGAAACCACACGTAGGCATATTGTACTATAACAAAAAAAAAACACGTCACGCTAAAATCTAAATGCGGCCACCATGGAACTTAATACTCGGTAAATATGAATTGCCAAAATTCAGACCTGTTAACATTCAATAGACTCGTTACCGGCCCAGCAACCAAACCAGTTTAATAACAATAAAATAACGCTAATAATAATAATTAATACACCCCAACTTGATTCAGATTCGTGCACCATATCCATAACAATGCACATTGCTTTGCAAGTCTGCGCGTATTCAGATTATGAAGCACGTTTGTAAAGGGCGCGCGGTTATTCAGACCAGCATAAGTTGATCCGTGCTCAAGTATAGTACAGCTATTTAGTTTTCTTTGAGTGTTTCATTTAGCCAAAACGTTTGCTAATCAGTGTAAAATACAAGAACAACCCCAAAGTTTGTAGGTCGTCTTGAAAATAAATTATGCTTAAGGCTCAGGTTATTGTTGTAGATTTAAATTATTTAAGTAGCCTGCTCAATGCTCATATTATATAGTTACATATTTGATGAGAAATTGCAAAAAATATATATATATATATATATTCATCATACTAATATTATAAATGTGAAAAGTTTGTTGATTTGTTTGTTCCTCTGCACGCAGCAACAGAGCAACGGATTGACCTGATTTTTTGCATGGGTATATTTCAAAGGCTGGAGAGTGACATAAACTGCTTTTCATCATCATCATCGCCATTTTTCATCACTACGCGGGTGAAACCGCAAAGTGCAGCTAGTATCTTATAAATTAGGACCCAGTGAGCCATGTTAATGTCATCAAACTATACCACCTTACCTTTAGTATGTATGCCGATATTTCATTGCCGATGCTTTATAACTACAACTGTTAAGCCATGACAGGGGTCTTTGGGCGGCTTTAAAAGCTCGGACATCAAGGCTAGCCTCTGGGCCGATACGAACTCAAATATTAACTTAGAAATGTAGTATTTACCTACAATCAAGTTTGTGTAAAATCATAGCACCCACATTAATAATTTTATAAATTGATACGCGAAACTGAAAAAAAATCGTTACTCCTGTAAAGTATTGTGTCAAAGTTTCACGGACCTACTTACACTGGTTATTAAAGACGAACTTGCGCCCGTCGCGTGTCAGTGAGGGTGCGGGGCAGGTGTGTCGCACCCCTTATTTGAGGGAATTTAAGGCCACAACACATAACTATACTAGTCTTTGATGGCGTGGGGTGACCGTCATTATTGTGATACAACCCCGCTTTTTAGTAATTTGCTAATTTACAGATAGTATCCGTTTTGCCAAATGGATTTATAATAATGCATTGTTATAAAGAATGTTAGGTTCTGGTATGATTGATTGATTAAGTATTTCAAACTGTAATGTTATAATTTGCAATATCATTATATATTATTATTATCTACTAGCTGCGCCCCACGGTTTCACCCACGTAGTGATGAAAAATGGTGATGATAATGATGACGATAATGAATAGTCACTCTACAAGCCTATGTCACTCACCGGCCCTTAAACTTACCCATGCTAAAAATCAGGTCGATCCGTTGCTCTCTTGCTGCGTGAATGAGGAATAAACAAACCAACAAACTTATCGCATTTATAATATTAGTATGATTTACAATTTTTATTTTTATGTGTGTAAGAGTTCACATACAGATAATATACAAAAGAAGTTATTAAATTAGTAACATAACGTCAATTCATAATTGGCCGTAAGGTAAATTCGAATAAATAAATAAAATAAAAGTTGAACAAATAACATAAAAATAATAAAATAACCTACGTGTAAATTCCTGCAAAGTTTTCCGAGATAAAGAGTGTGGTGCAATGTCTGTTTCCGGTCCTCCAATATTATTCTTGGCCAAAAATTCTCTCGATCTTTGCTGTTGCTGCGTGAAAGATTAACAAACCTACAAACAAAAACGTCTTCGTATATATAATATTACTGTATGCTGCAAAATTGACTTGAATATTTTGTTTCGTAAGTACCTACCTCAGTTTATCACTTTAATCTGTCTTATTACTCAATTATTATTATTCATTGTGCATTATTAAATTAACATACAGATCTTAGGTAGTATTTAAAGTAAGTATTACAAATAATGACCTATTGTTGACTACTTATTGTTATTTTTATAAGTTTTTGATTTTACTTGCAATGTTTGTTAATTTATTTAGGTCAAATCTTGCAAGCTGAATTAGAACCAGTTCATATTAACCAATTTTGCTGTAATTTTGCATACATCTTTAGTTCTGATAAGAATACAATAAACAATACCCAATATTGTAATATTTTTGAAATGGCCGCAAAAATAAAAACATTTGAATAAAAATATTAAGCATCATAGAAATGAAAGAATGTATAAAAATGTTATTTTTTTTTAATTTATTTTATTTTTACTTTTAGTGTAGACCATGGTCACCTTATAAACAGTTAATACACTTAAAGATAGTAAAAGCACGTTACTCTCCCTCTCTGCAAATAATTGTACTATGTTTGAATAAAGGCACCCTTTGGACCACGAATGCTTATAAGTACTTATGTCTATGCAGCTACAAGCACTCTCTCATTCCTCTATGTATTATTAAACAATTCAGTTGCTACAAAATCTCGCCATGATTTACCCCAGAATTTCTAGTTAGTTTGAACTAGTGGGAATGGAGGAAATGAAATGGGTTTTAGGAATTACAAAATATACTTTTTATTAGACAGCATTTAAGATATTATTTTTATTATAGAGATATTATGAACTTTAGCCACATTAATGTCACACACATTTTTTGTGGCAAATTATTGTGTATACTTTGTTTTAAACTAAAGACTAGGGTCTAGGTAAAGCTACTACGTAGGTTTTTGTTTTAGACAGTGTGCCAATTAGACGTTTTGTTCTGTAGACATAAAGTTTCGGCATTTTGTTCGTTGACGATTTGATTTGTTGCCATTGTGATTGAGAACTGTTATTTTGAGCTAAAATCGGCGTGACATAGCCAAGACATAGCCTATGTTTTGTTCTCAACGTGGACGAAGACGTAATTTCGTACAAGATGACACATCCGCGTTATTCGGTTTTTATTTCATAGAGAGCTTACGATATTAATCACTGCGATTAAAATTATCTTCAATAGAAATCGTGTTTGGCTATTTTGACCACAAACCATTCATAAGTGTCAACACAAACGATGATACTATTGTCACTACTTGATGATATCTGTGACACAAGCATTCTTAGTTGACATCTAAGAGATATCACAGTATGTCTGCTACCAACTTAACTGTTCAGGTGAATAACACTTTATAACTATGCGTTTCTATAAGCAATATACTACTGTTAGCTGAACGAATAAGTTGGCAGTGTAAGTGTTAGTGATTTGATCAGCGATAGTATTGTAATGTTTCAATTTCATTTTGTGAAGATTTGAAAGCGAATTTTATTCTTTTGAAAGGGCCGTGAATGCTTTCATCACGAAGTTCATACAATATCAATGTTGATGGATCCGTGATTTTTGTTGAAAGGTTTGGTATGAAACCTAAAAGGATTTTGGAATGTAAAAAAATAATTTGGCAATACATAACCTGGGGCTTTATGTACGGCTAGCTGTTTAAAGCAATATAATGTAGCTGATAAAATTTTATTGCGTAACCGCAAACCGTGTCTGGGTGCGTTAAGGTTCACGTTCACGTGATTTTCTGAACGTGCGGTTTTGACTTTAGTTTGAGAGCGCGTAAGAAGTTGGGCGTACAGCCCCTGTGCTATTTAAGGCCGTCTCCTTACGGCCTTACGGGTAACTCTTAATGTAGGCTCAAATTATAGCATGAAAATCACGTGAATGTGAACCTTAACGCGCCCAAATACGGTTTATAGTTGCGCAACTTTTATCATCACCTAAACAGAATCGCTTAAAACAGGTAGCCATAAGGTCCCCAGAACTATTTCTTAGTATATTATCTCGCTCACTAAGTATCTTTTATCTATCTTGGCTGCGTCAAGTTAATAGTAGTAATAATACAGTCGTATCGTATGTCTAAAATCTTTTTCTTATAAATCGAAATTTATGTTGCAGGAAAAACTCACACAACGGGCAATGAAGAGACCTATGCTCGCAGTTTCTTTCCGTGTTAGAATCCGCAATGTGGATGTTCGAAAAAAAACCAGAGTCACCGACATATCTATTAAAATTTGCAAGTTGAAGTGGCAATGGGCAGGCTACATCGCTCAAAGAACCGATAACAGCTGATGGAGAAGAAAGGTTCTTGAGTGGAGACCATGAACCGGAAGACACAGCGTAGCGTATGTAGACCTCGGGCTAGATGAACCGACGACATTGTGAGAGTCACGGGCATCCAGTGGGTGCAGATAGCATACACTGGATGCTATTCACTCTTCTGGCTGATGATGATGATGATGATGACTATGTTGCAGGCTCGCATTTTCTGTTTCTATTCCCACGAATGCAATATGGTTTTCACTTACTATGAGCGCCAATGAGCCTTCTTATGAATAATAGATAGTATTTTTGCCTCATAATTGACGCTGGGATGCCATTCGCAGGAATATAAAATCATGATATACTTAAAACGATTAATCTGGCTCGGTTGGTGGTAAACTCTTCACGGGAATAATGAGAAGAACTCCTACGAGCAACTCTCTTCTTGCGTGCCAATTATTGACGTAATTATTTGGAAAATATAGCCGTCCTTTTGCGTTATTTAACACTCTTAAGCGGCAGTATTTTTTATTAATACGATGAAGCTGACAGTAATTCAGACGCCTGGTTGCGCGACGCACAGATTTTCAATGGATTCCTTAACGACTACATTCAATTTAAAATCAAAACTCAATAAAGTCTCAATGTATAAAATATCGGAGACGTACAAAAACTCAAAACTCACAATTGGAATTTTAACATTATGAATGAAGCAAGCCAGCAATGGACTTGAAAAAACTCGGTACAAAAGACTTCAACGCGATCCCATTCGTATTTTAATATTGCATTTCGAATAACATTAAAATCATCAGCTCTGCAATAAATTGGCATACTCATAAAATAATACTGTTTTAATTATTTAAAGTAACAGCTTCCATCAAGTATACGTGTTTGTTGCATTGCTAATCTCAAAGGGGCGTCTGAAAACCGGCTCGTTATAAATTTAATTCGCGTATTTATTAGATTATTGAATTGAAATTAATTTTAGTTTATTGATTGAATTAAATTAATTAATTGCCTACAGTTGCAGGTTATAAGACCCATTTGAGTGGCATATTGATGACTTTAGACGCGAAAACCTTAAGGTCGGTATTTCTGTTTATCCCTGGTATTAAATAACGTGGAAGCCTGACAGTAATGAGATTGTGGAGTAATCTCTTCTTTCGTTAGTAAGCCCAGCGCAGATCGAGTAGGAACCAGATAATTCCTTAAGGAATTATCGCTGAGACCGACGTTTGAAATGTAGCTTCTGATTAAGCTGCATCTACACGAGCACAGAACTATTCCATCCACCGAAAGGTATCCATTCATTTCAATTATCAATTAGTCCTTAACACCTAGACATGAGATAACCCACCGGCTTTCAATTTCGTTTAATTAAGCGTGAATAAAAATGGAAAGACATGAAGTAGACAGTAATGATATGAAAAAATGTGCTTGAATAGACGTGAAAGCGATTTTTCTCTTTCAAGAATTTACCACCTGTGTTCAGTATGTCTGGAATACGTGGATTTTGCCGCAAAACTGTGTCTATCGCGGTAAGTCTCGGAGAGCACATTAAACTGTCCTTCGCGTAATGGATTGGGAATTTCGTACTTCAAAGGTCGATTTAAATTAATTTACACATTGTGGGGCGGGTCGGCGAAGAATTAAATAGCGTTAATGCAATCACAGTCAGGCTTTGGTATGCACCAGGTGTCTAGCTTGTAGTTAAAAATATATTGTATATATATGACCAAAATGCTGGCGTGTTTCTGGCTCAACGTGGTAATGCCGCCAGTATGTTGGGTACGCTGCCAACTGGTAGTGGGCTTGGGCATTTGGATTGTCTTTAGACCTTCAAAGGTCTATGGACAGTCTAACTGTATTTGTAGTGTTAGTTTTAGCTTGTATTTTGTTTAGTTAATAAAGGCATTTGCCGTATAGAAAAAAAAAATAATTGAGTTGGGACTAGTGCCAAAGACAAATGATAATGAGTAACCAGCCAGCTTATATTGTATCCTTCTCATTCAAATCAATCAAATTTTATGAGAAGAAAACAATATAAGCTGGTATCATTGACAGAGCGAAGTGAGGACTAAGAGTCAGGTATACTTGGAAAAATCGTCGTTTAAATAAATTTATATATAGGTTTCTTCGATAATAACTTGAGTACCGTTCATTCGTTCTTCATAAAATTTTGTAGGCGAGTAGTTTAAGTACATATAGATTTTAAGGTTGTATATAAGTTAATCTAATGTAAGGGTTGCAAAATTTTTAAAATAACAGAGTTATAAAAAATACCGTTCGTTAATAGTTATTTATGATACAAGTGCGGTAGGTTGGTTATTACAAACGAGTAGACGAATGTAAGCCCGAGACGAAGTCGAGGGCTTACCATAGTCACGAGTTTGTAATAACCAATCCGCACGTGTGCCATACAACGTTTTACAACACATTTGCGAGAAAAAAAGACTACTAGTGAAACAATTTTATTATTTTGTTTATAACTTAATATCAGTCACAACAATAGTTTCTATAATATAATAAGAAAATGGCGCGAACATGCAAATAGCGCCACTATCACGTGGTGAAAATTAGAACTACATCTTTCGTCTCATTTTCTCTTTAGTATTAAACTGAGACAAACGTATTGAGCAAAAGCGCTTCCAAGGAGGTTTGATCATTCAGCTTATTTATTCTCGTAATATGAAACTCTTTTGTGGAATTCTTATGTAATTATGATGGAAATTAAAAAAAAACCGTAAAGTACACGCACGGTGCTATACATCTGAGCGTGCGGACAAATTCATTTCCGCACGCTCCGTTGTATGATCCGTAATGTTTAACTTTCGAACGATGTATAAGCCTGAATACATCTTTCGAAAGTTAAACATTACGGATCATACAACGGAGCGTGCTGTAATGAAACGCATCATACAACGGAGCGTGCTGTAATGAATTTGTCCGCACGCTCCGTTGTATAGCACCGTGCGTGTACTTTACGGTATTTTTTTAATTTCCATTTTTTGTTTTTTTCTCGCAAATGTGTTGTAAAACGTTGTATGGCACACGTGCGGATTGGTTATTACAAACTCGTAACTATGGTAAGCCCTCGACTTCGTCTCGGGCTTACATTCGTCTACTCGTTTGTAATAACCAATTTTCCGCACTTGTATCATAAATAACTATTTTCCTAATGAATCCAAAATTAACTTATTAACCGACTTCAGGAGGAGGTTATCAATTCGCCTGTATGTTTTTTTTTTGTACAAATCAGTATGGCTGAGACGTGTAGTTTGTCAGTTGATTATCGTAGCCGTTAGCTGTCATATTTTTCAATCAAGATCATGGTAGGTGGGAATACTATGGAGCAGATGTACCTTAGTGTAGGTAAAGGCTCGTATAATGAAACCACGTGAAGTCTCAGTGCGGGGCGAACTATTCGTATTAATTCAATCAAGTATCATGTATGATACAACACGAAAACGGGAAACACAATAAGGGACACAAATAAATAACTACACAGGCTTTCGCTAACTCTTGTTATTAATAAATAATCAGTCTTGTCAAGTCCCATAGCTAGCTGTGTCAAATATAATATGTTTTTGGTTCAGATAAGGTTTTAATCATTCCACTATAATAGGTTGTAATGTTTCACAAAAAAAACTAAAACATATTATCTTTTTAAATAAACTGACTGAAAAAACCACAAAACACCAATATTCTTAGTTAATTATGCCACTACAAAGAACAAAATAATATTTTACACGGATTTTGAAGTCCGAATAGCATGAATGCTGTTCAGACTGATGCAGAAATAAAAATATCGAATTTTCAGAAAAAGTTGTTGGTTGCCATTTAATATGTTTACAGACAAAACAAGAACATTCAACGGAAGCCGTGATATTGACCCACAAGCCTCACCCAAACACAATGAAGGTCGAAGAAAAAGAGTAAGGAACCGACGCATCTGCCGCTGCTATCGAATAAATCTACTAAAATAATATTTTTATTTTGATTACGCATGCACGGGTTAGACAGATGGTAAGAACGTGACACACTGATGGACAGCTTAACGAGTTGAAGTACTGCGCTGGCTCTGCTCTTCTTATTTAGATAGCCCGTTGGTCCAGTTGGTATTGAACATAATCATATCTTCTGAGCTTGGGGGCGTGGATTCGATTCCCACCTAGGACAAACATTTATGTGATGAACATTTGTGTTTGTTCTATATCTGGTTGTTAATATCTATTTAAATATGTATTTAAAACTATTATATGTATGTATATCAGTCTCTGGCAGCCATATCACAAGCTTTGCTTAGTTTGGGGTCAGATGACCGTGTGTGAAAAAAATTCTGAAATATTTATTTATATATTTATTTGGTGTTTGTTATACTCAGCATAAATACCTCTACTTAGGTCAGTCGTGTTTTTTCATATTCTTACACTGGTATTAATAATACGCCACAACATTATACCATTGCTGCACCCTTTATGCAGTATTACACAATGATGCCAATTATGATGTACTGTAAACTAAACTAAACTAAATTTGACAGCTCTAAATTTGTTGACATCCTTCTTTCACATATTAAAATGAAAAAGAGGCAGATAATTTTAGTCCTGTCTGATTGGTTTAGTTTAGTTGGTATGATAGAATCGACGCCATTGTACTTGAAAACTTATTTTTTAGAAGAAGAAAGTGTATATATTTGCATTAAAGAATAACACGAAAGTTTGTATATAAGAATGCGTATATACGTCCGCACTGAACTCAGTAAAAGATAACCGGTTTTAAATAAAATTTGGTGTACTACACCCTAATTTTTATCCCGAAAAAATAAACAGATCAGATAATGTGGGGCGCTAATAGATAACGATATGGAAAGTCTGAATTTAAAAAAAGTTACCAATTCGCGTTTCTCTGTTAATCATAACATTACAAACAAATAGTTTTTCGTTGTTATCTTCAATATTTGACAGAGTAATATGGTTCGATGTAAAAAATGGTAATAAGCAAATATTTGTTTGCTTACACAGCTCACAGCCCATTTTTTTATTTAGGCAGCTAACTAAAATTAATGAAAAAGCAAATTGTCAATCAATTTGAAACGAATTGGTGCATCAAAAATGTCATAAATATAAATGTGTTTTATAAATAAATAATAATATTCGAGAAATTTTTTTTGCACACACGGTCATCTGACCCCAAACTAAGCAAAGCTTGTGATATGGCTGCCAGAGACTGATATACATACATATGTAGTTTTAAATATATACTTATATATATATATATATTAACAACCACATAAATAGAACAAAATATGTAAAAGTACATTTTATTTCCCATGAATACAATCCACTCAAGTGCTTACCAGACGCCAAAGCCGTGTGTCTCCCAATATAAGGGCTGTTTAAGTCGCCAGTCACTAACCAATACCATTTAATAGGGTGCGTACATTATCGCGGTATTGACCGTCTACAAGGTGTTAAGAGGTCGCCGTCGATATTACAATGATGGTGAAATGATGATAGCTCGTTACTGTTGATAGACGATAGGAGTTGGCTTGTTAGTGGCACAGGCCATGCAGCTTGTGTTTGTTGAATTGGTTAAATTGAACTTACAACATATTGCTCTATTTGTTAAAAGAAGGTTTAATCAGACATTACCATGATACGATGAGACCATGATTACCCTCATTGGCTCGTTCTTAAAGCTATGTTTTCTTTTTAATTCATAGGGCAACTAGTTTGTACAGTATTCTGGACTCTTCCAATAAAAGATCAGCCAGCATACACCACCCAACATCTCTTAGATTATGGTTGGTATACTGTAAGAAATTGAACCTTTTAGCATCTGTTCGGACACACTATATTATTTCAGAATGTATTAAGACTGAGTATTGTTCGAAAAAAAAAAAAAAATATATAGAGAGATATATAAACTAGCTGTTGCCCGCGACTTTGTACGCGTAGCCTTTCATATAAACTTTTAACCCCCCATTTGCCACCCTTAATTCGGCCCTTCCGCAAAATTCTGTCTTAGCGGATCTATACGCCTTGCATAAGGGATCTACTTGCCAAATTTCAGCTTCGTAGCTCATGTAGTTTTTGAGATTTCATGACGAGTCAGTGAGTGAGTGAGTAGATGAATTTCGCTTTTATGTATATAGATTCCATTAGGTATTCAAAACCAGTGCGAATAGTGGTCGGTATTGGAACAAGATCGGAACTGATGGCGTGCCGAAGTGGTGTTGATGTCATAGCCACTGTTACTAACAAAGCAGTTTTGTGATTGTATGTTTGTATGGGGTGATCTCTGGAACTACTTAACCAATATTGAAAATTCACTGTTTGAAAGCTAAACTATCCTTGGTACACAATTTTGATATGTGTACAACGCAGGTGAAGCCAAGCACAAATACGAGTATGCTTAAAAAGGCTTTGTCAATGATTGTCTTTGGCTTTGATTTGATGGGATGGTGTGGTGGTGGGTTTGTTTTAGGCTTTGTTTCACAAGAAGTTTCAGACTTGAAATTAAAACCTAACACAGCTAAATACTCTTATTTTCTGTACCTATATCATAAGAAAATGACAAAAAGTTAGTCTATAAATTAATTCGACACACCGACATGACAAAAGCGCACCGCCCATTGGTAATAATTCTTTACAAGAATTATAACCATGGTCAAACGACCTTACAGCACCTTACCGCAGTGAAAAAGCCATACATTCTT
Source organism: Agriopis aurantiaria (assembly GCA_914767915.1). NCBI lineage: Eukaryota > Metazoa > Arthropoda > Insecta > Lepidoptera > Geometridae > Agriopis > Agriopis aurantiaria. Next base: position 6,638,682 of record OU611987.1, read on the forward strand.
CCATTGTGATTTGCTTAACTATAATAAAAGTACTGTGACAAAGTCACAGTGCCTACAAACTTTTCGTTCAACTTTAACCATTATCTTCTATGGTAGTACTCCGCAATTTGACATGTCGTAAAAGAAGTTAATAAATAAAATTAGTGTCGTCCCCATATTGTATGCTCTCTAAATTCAAAAGGTAAAAAGGTGCCGCACTACATTTGGGCGGATCAAAAATTGCTCAAAGTCAAGCAAAGAAATGTACGTACGGTGGTCGTAAAATGCTATGTGTATTATTTATTGACCGTATGATTAGCAATGATGATTTTTATTTGAAAATCAATTGCGTAGAATTTACTGATCGTTTGAAAGACCGATGATGGGCGATAAAATTTTTAATAATTTATTTAGCTCATAAATTTCTTGGCCTGTCTAGTATGGGTATCCTTCTTACAAGTATAAAAAAGTTTTATTTTTTTTTGTAATTTGTATTCATTTATACATAGGCATAGATATATGGTTTCGAGCAGGGTTGTATACCTAATACTCAGAATATCCAAGAGATATTCGTTGAAGGTCATTCAGGTATACGCACCGACCTCGTCACACCCAGATGATGAAGTGGAGGTTATGTATGAGGGCATTAGTAGAGCCATACATACGTCCGAGACCCACTTCACTGTTGTTATGGGGGACTTTAACGCGAAATTGGGCAAGAGAAGTGATGATGAGTTGAAAGTGGGGAAATTTGGCTGTGGGCAACGGAACCCTAGGGGACAGAGGCTGGCCGACTTTCTGGAGAAAGAGGGACTTTTTATGATGAACTCTTTCTTTCAGAAGCCGCCTCACAGGAAATGGACCTGGATGAGCCCCGATGGTTCTACGAGAAATGAGATAGACTTCATTATGACCACCAAGAGACAAATATTCAATGATGTCTCTGTGATTCACAGGGTGAAAACCGGTAGTGATCACCGAATAGTAAGAGGCACATTGAATATTAACGTTAAAATTGAGAGGTCCCGCCTAATGAAGTCCACGCTCCGACCGAACCATGCCCATATTCAAAACCCCGAGAGCTTTCAACTCGAGCTGTCTAATCGCTTTGATTGCCTGGAGAATTTTGCTTCCGTGGATGAGATTAATAACAGGTTAGTGGAAACTGTCCATGCGGTAGGTTCTAAGTTTTTTAGACCTGGCCGGCGCACAGATAGACCTCAAAAATTATCCGACCATACCCGTAACCTCATGGCTGATCGACGCTCGTTACAACTACAATGTTCCGATGACGCTGACTCATATAGGCAGCTCAATAGACAAATTTGGAAGTCATTGCGGCACGACATACGTACCTTTAATACGAACAGTATTAAAGAGACGATTGAGCAAAACAAAGGCTCCAAAGTGTTTGCAAGACACATGTCTATTGGGCAAAGCCAGCTGACAAAGCTGAAGAGGGAAGATGGTAGTGTAGCGTCGACCAAAGCCGAGGTATTAGGGGAAATCGAAAGGTTCTATGGACAGTTATACACTTCGGTTGCTAAACCTGTGAGCAGCTCGGCCAAAGACCCAAGAGCCAAGCTGAGCCGACACTATACCGAAGATATCCCGGACATCAGCCTGTACGAGATTAGGATGGCCCTGAAACAGCTCAAGAACAACAAGGCGCCGGGGGACGATGGAATCACATCAGAGCTTCTGAAAGCGGGTGGAACACCGGTACTCAGAGTCCTTCAGAAGCTCTTTAATTCTGTCTTACTCGAAGGTATAACGCCAGAAGCATGGAACAGAGGCGTGGTGGTGCTGTTCTTTAAGAAAGGTGACAAAACCTTGCTGAAGAATTACAGACCCATCTCGCTTCTGAGCCATGTTTATAAGCTGTTTTCGAGGGTCATCACGAATCGTCTCGATCGCAGGTTCGATGACTTCCAGCCTATCGAACAAGCCGGTTTCCGAAAAGGCTATAGTACCATAGACCACATCCACACGCTACGCCAAGTTATACAGAAGACCGAAGAATATAACTTGCCACTATGTTTGGCGTTTGTGGACTATGAGAAAGCCTTTGATTCGGTCGAGACATGGGCGGTGCTCGAGTCTCTCCAGCGATGCCGTATTGACTATCGGTATGTCGAAGTGTTGAAGTGTTTGTACAATAACGCCACCATGTCGGTCCGAGTACAGGAGCAGAGTTCGAAGGCAATTCCATTGCGAAGAGGCGTGAGACAGGGAGACGTTATCTCTCCGAAACTGTTCACTGCCACAATGGAAGATGCCTTCAAGCTCCTGGAATGGCAAGGACTCGGCATCAACATCAACGGCGAGTACATCACTCACCTTCGGTTTGCCGACGATATTGTGGTCATGGCAGAGTCGATGGAAGATCTCAGCATGATGCTCGAAGGCCTCAATCGAGTCTCCCAACAGGTGGGCCTTAAAATGAACATGGACAAGACAAAGGTTATGTCAAATATCCATGTTGTGCCCACCCCAGTATCAGTTGGGAACTCAGTTCTTGAAACTGTTGACGCGTACGTCTACCTAGGACAAACAGTCCAACTAGGTAGGTCCAACTTCAAGAAAGAGGTCAATCGGCGAATCCAACTCGGCTGGGCAGCGTTCGGTAAACTACGCAACGTCTTCTCGTCCAAAATACCTCAGTGCCTTAAGACGAAAGTCTTCGACCAGTGTGTGTTACCAGTGATGACATACGGCACTGAAACGTGGTCTCTCACTATGGGCCTCATAAGCAAGCTCAAAGTCGCACAACGAGCTATGGAGAGGGCTATGCTCGGGGTTTCTCTACGAGATCGAATCCGAAATGAGGAGATCCGTAGACGAACGAAAGTCACCGACATAGCCCACCGGATTAGTAAGTTGAAATGGCAGTGGGCAGGGCACATATCACGCAGAACAGATGGCCGATGGGGCCGAAAGGTTCTGGAATGGAGACCACGGACTGGTAAGCGCAGCGTAGGACGTCCACCCACAAGATGGACAGACGACCTAAAAGATACCGCAGGGAAACGCTGGATGCAGGCCGCTTCCAACCGGCCCTTTTGGAGATCGATGGGGGAGGCCTATGTCCAGCAGTGGACGTCCTACGGCTGAAATGATGATGATGATGATAGATATAGACCTCTCCCATTGATCCCCAAAAGTGCCAGTTGGAAGTGGCCTGCATCAACGTTTTCCTCCGGTCTCTTTTAGGTCGTCTGTCCATCTTGTAGGTGGACGTCCTACCTGCGCTTACCGGTCCGTGGTCTCCATTCGAAAACCTTTCGGCCCCAATAGCCATCTGTTCTGCGTGCTAAATGCCCTGTCCACTGCCACTTCAACTGGTTAATCCGGTGGGCTATGTCGGTAACTTTTGTTCGTCTACAGATTTCCTCATTTCTGATTCCATCTCGCAGAGAAACCCTGAATATAACCCTCTTCATAGCTCGTTGTGCGACTTTGAGCTTACTTATGAGGCCCATAATGAGAGACCACGTTTCAGTGCCGTATGTCATCACTGGCAACACACACTGGTTGAAGACTTGCGTCTTAAGGCACTGAGGTATTTTGGACGAGAAGACGTTGCGAAAATTTACCGAACGCTGCGCAAAGTAGCTTCATAATTCTTATAAAATACAGATATTATCAATCTTCTCGATCAACAAGTAGACCGCGGTAAAATATGACCCACTGGCCTAAAAGCACGGCCGTAGATATAAATCTTTAACGCTTCGACACATTTTGACCACACGTCAGGATTATGATCGGTATAAAATACTTCGCTTTGTAGTCTTCCTTTACAACGTCCGTCTTCACAATGGACACACGTCTAACTTATAAATTTTGGTGCGAACAAAGGCGCCTGTATTGACAATGTCCCGGAATAATGCAACGGGCCGACGGCGATATTAAAATATATCGATCTGAGATCGAAGTAAATCAATAATGATGATTTAAGTCATCTCCGGCGAGTCCGGACCGCCGGACAAGCTGGTTCGATTCGTCGCGGCTTGCTACCGTACGTCAGCTTAGCGTAAGTACGCTCGTGCCTCCAAAGAGAATCACAAAACTGTCTTCCGCTCAATTTCCTTCGAACCGTCAGATGTTTGCTTTCGAAAAGGATTTTAAAATGCAACATGTTTTTGTGTGGAACGTCGAAACAGGATTAACGTATGCAAAGCAATCGTGGGCAAGTGGGCATGCCCCTTACGTTGCGGGACGAGGCCGTTAAAGCAAAATTTACAGTCATGCTTTATTAAAGAAATCATGGAAAGATGTAAAAAAAATACGCTCACTTATTCTGCACTAGCCGCACCCCGTGGATACACTTGAGTAGTTATTCGCCAAAAAATAAAAAATAAAATTTGGCTTGCGCTCGCCGGATGTTAAGCGATGATGCGGTCTACGGTGGAACATGCTTGCCTTGAGGTAACCAATTCACTTATCTGTCTTTTTTCGGTCTTCCAAGAGTCTCAATGCAAAAATCACACCGATTCATTGCTCAGTTTCAGCGTGAAAAAGGAACCAAAAAACTATGTATAACTTTATGTATGTATAATATTTTAAAATAATAGTAAAAGGCCGTGGCAGCCTATTTGGGAGAGCGCTAGACTTGAAAGCGTGAGGTCGTGGGTCAAACTACGGGCCCGTACCAATGAGCTCTTTGGAGTTTATGTACGGATTTTCATACCACTAGCTTTTCGGTTAAGGAAAACATCGTGAGGAAACCTGCATACGTACGAAGAAGGAATTCAATGGCGTAAGTGAATCCACCAACCCGCAACTGGGCCAGGGTGATGGAAATTGTCCAATCACCTTTTTGGGGGGAGGCTAAAGGTCCAGCAGTAGACTGTTAAAAAGGCAATTTATTCGTAATTATAATCGCTTTTTGCAAAAAATCAACAAAACCATAAAATATATACACAGATGACGTTTTAGATTGTACAGCAAGTTTGGATGAGAACTTTCAAGGTTATGAAACGTCCTTGGTTTTAACCAATTTTTTTTTTAGGTTTTGATATTTATCTGTATATTTTTTACTTTTTAGTTTAAGTTTGTGTAGTCACGAAGTCAGATTTTGTAAATTTTTCTAATATGCCAAAATACTGTTTTTCAATAAAAATTGCCAAAGTAAACGCAAAACTTGGCGTTCCCACTGCAACTGCTATCGGCGGAGGCACAATGGAAACTATTTGATTGCTTCATTATGCGGATTGGACTCAGTTCATTGTATATCATTTCGCATGTTATATCTGTTTGTATCCTAATTTAATCATCTTGAAGATTGGACCACCGGGGAAAGCCATGTAACGGGTGGGCCGACGATTCGCGATTGAACTTTGAAGACAGTTCAGGTAAAGAGTGATTTATTTTTATCGATTGCTTATCGATTTACGTACTAAGGTTGCATGTGAATTTTCGGATACCTTTTGTGTTTTACGTAAATTGTGAAGTTTTAAAATTGACTTAATTTGGTTTTTGTTAGCTTTGTACTAAGGATGTTTAGCTTAACGAATTAAGTTAGTTGCCTTTAAATTGTTTTTGTGAATCAAATCTCACTGAATGGTATAGTTGTATCAGGATACTTATTGATATTTTTCTTTATGGTTTTACGTTGATACATTTCGAATCTTGTCAGATTTGGTATCGCAAAGTTGGTATCGTAAACTTTTTGAATAAGGACCCTGTAACTAACAATTAAGCAGTTTTTTACATTGGACTAGTCTAACGTTTGATCGCGATCTCGCCTGATGGAAAGCGATGATGCGGTCGAAGATGGAGCACGTTTGCCTAGTAATAATCTATTAACCATAGACTTGAACACTCCAAGATTGTAATACTGCGGAAATACAGGCAGAGGCAAAGCGTTCCATTGTTTTGCTGTTCTAATTAAGAAAGAGAAGTCAAAACGTTTGGTGCGAATGAATGGTGCATATTTCGACCATGTAAGGATGACGCTTTGCCGTTTGTCTGAACGTCCGGTGAAGTGAAAAGATGATGTGGGAACAAGTTCGTGAAATTCCATTGCGCACTCTCCGTTGAAAGTCCTGTAAAATACCGACAAGCTTGGCTTAAAATAATTAACCTGCTATATATTTGGAAATATTTAAACATTTTTTGCATATAATTTTATAAAACTTTGCCAGTCTATGGTTAGTGTTGAAACCAACTGAACAGTTTTGTGCATCTAAAATTATCTTTACAAATAGGTACTCGACTTTGCAGAGCACCCTGTACTGTTTTCCCTCGAATGTTTGCAATATCGGAAGATGCATGTATTCGGTATTATTTATTTGAATCGCGCAGAACGTTCGATTCTAATGCCCGAGCTTTCATTCCCTTTTGATCCGTTTCAATTTGCCTGATGTCTTATTTTCTACATGGTGGTCCCGATTTACTGGAGATTAGAGAAACGATAGCAGTCGGTTAAAACTCTACCTAAAAGTTACAGAATTTCTATCTAATTAGTTGTAAATATATAACACCGCTAATAGAAATATTTATTTTTTTGAGTAAATTCAGTTAAGAACGAAATTTTGTAAAAATAAGTATACATTATTTTTTTATTATTTTCTCTGTGAGATTTTGGCATCGCACTTCTTGTGCATTTGCCAGTACAATAATTATCATGTATTATAAAATATACCAGAACCAGACAAAGAACCAATACAAAAGGCAGGCTGTCGTTCAGTGTGGAGGTTAAAGGGGGAGGCCTATGTTCAGCAGTGGACGTCTTCTGGCTGATGATGATGATGCTGATGATAAAATATCGTCAAACAAGTCATAGTCACAGTCAGAGTCAAGCAAAAAAATGTAAGTCAAGGTCAAGTCCAAGTCTTGCCCTAGTAAAACTAGTGGAGACTTTAATAGAGGCTTCTGTGGAGCTTTGGAAACATCACGAAAAAGAAAAGCCACGCAGCCAGAGTGTAGCCAACAAGCAACTTCTTGCCTATACAACAAATAATACAATCATTAACAATAATAATCCACCATTATTATAGGTACATATTAACACTCAAAATAACACAAGTAACAAAAATAATAAAATGAAACGACGTGTTTTTTTTACGTTGGTGCCATAAAAAGCATTCTTATCAATAGATACTTAGTGTAGGTAAAGACTTTCTATAGCTTTACCTAGTCTGTGTTAGTAGGTATGTACCAAAACAACAGGTCAAAATTACAAAAAAAAACTTTACATTTTTTTCGAGTTGTAGACGTTGCAGTTCTACTGAAACATTAAAAGAGCCCAAAAGGATCATAAGTAACATACCGTGTAAAACTGTAACAGTACACCCAGGCTTAAAAACTCCTTGTAACAGGCATAACAATGGGGTGTATCGGTTCCTTGAATGTCAGCAACTTTGCCGACGCGTTAGCAACCATGTCGCTAGTTAAATTTAGCGTAGTGATCCCATCGGCTCGGTTGTGAAAGTAAAAGCCGATATTGACACCGATTTACTTTTGTAATGGATACTTTGCAAATGATCTGGTGGAATCTTTTTAACCGACGTAAAAAGAAGAGGTTCTCTAGTCAACGCGTTTTATTATGTATGACCACGCATCATCATCATCATCAGCCTGTAAACGTCCACTGCTGAACAAAGGCCTCCCTCGTAGAGAGGGGTGTTGCCATAATCCCCACGCTTGGCAGGCGGCTTGGGGATCGCAGTACGATCACCGTGTATTAATAAGACGCTGCTGCCCATCCTCCGGTGGTTCTGGTCGCAGTTTTAGGACATACCCGGGTCCTTAACCTCAAAATGACCACGCATATAACTTATAATATACTAGCGGTCCACCCCAGCTTCGCACGGGTATAGATTACAGCCTGTGTCACCCGGGGATAGTGTAGCTTCCCAACGGTGAAAGAATTTTTGAAATCAGTTCAGTAGTTTCAGAGGCTATTCAATGCGAACAATCAAATCTTTCCTCTTTATAATATTATTAGTACAGATAACTTTTAACGGGGCAGTCAGATTTTGATGATCTTTTTTATTGTAACTATTGCTTCAAATTGATAGTCATAGCTATACATTATATAGTTATATTTCGCTTTATATAACTATATAATTTAAGAGTAGAGAGCGGAGAATAAAGAAAAAAAAACCCATTTAATAATAATAAATAATGAACATTATTATTTGATAATAAAAATATAATAAAAAAATATACTGGGTTACGTGGAAAGGGTATACTAAACTGAAAGGGAGTTACAGTACCCATCATTACGAACAACTTTAGCTATGGGATCAACAATGAAATCGCAAAAAAAAAAATGCTTTTCCATACATTGTCATTTTGTCGAGTGTGAATAATTTATATGACCGTTTTCTAAGGAATATCTGATTTTATTTTCTCGATTTCATAGTTGCTCCCATAGTAAAAGTTGTTCATAATAACGGTTACTAAATACCCCCTTACAGCTTAATATACCCTTTCCGCGTAGCCCAGTACCATAAGGTGCTTTAGAATCTGCCAAATGAAATGAAGGAAATTGTATGAGGTTATTTATTTATTAGACAGTATTGCACCTAATTTTATGTTTTATTATTGGCATATTATGGTGGTTTGGCCACCTGTTTTCCGCTTTTATAACGGAAAAAAAATTAATCGACAACCGGAACAGGTGAAAATGGCGATCATCGATTTCTGCAGATGTCACAACTGGAAGTGCTGACACGTGGGACATTAAATATTTTTTTCCGACAATCGAAATTACAATTCAATATTTTATGAATCGTTGTTAACATCGATTACCGTTATGATTGATTGATATAGCCGTGTTTTTACATAAGAAAGACCGTTTTATTTCGATGACAGGTTTTACAAAATGTTGTTTTCTTTATAATGCGGCGTTATTTGTAATTGTTTTACGATTTTCAATGAGTGATACTGAAGACATTTACATTTTATGACGGTGCGGTATGTAGCAGAGAGCCGGTAAGATTCCTGTGCTTGAATCTCGTCGACCAGGAAAAGATTCTCCATTGATACAAAAAGACAGTACGGGTTGGTAGACGCTTCACTCGAGAAATCTTTGAATGACATTGCTTTGTAATATGATTGCATTATAGACTTAGGAACGACAAGAGCTATCGTAATATTTGATATCGATAACTTTTATCAACTTTTAAGTAATTCGTGATTTATAAGACTAGTAATTTGTAAGACTGCCTAATGCGGTTGAAACGCGGCTGGTTGCGGTTGACGGTATAGTCGGAGTTACCGGCTTAATATTACGTGAGTAATTCCCGTGTAATATAAATAAAATGTGTGAAAACCACGTCAGTTTCTATAGTAAATTTTAACTATTTCTGGTGGAGTAGCAATTAGCAATTACGTATTGGCGTGTGTGGAATACTGCTGTCATTTTTGGGATGGCTCAGGCGATGAGACGTTAGTGGCTAAGTCTCAGTCTAGAACACCGTCGTAAAGTAGGGAGGGAGTCTGTCAGTTTACTACAGGATTCATTTCAGAGAGAGTGCATCGGAGCTACATGATCTTATCCTACCATTCCCTGTCTACTACAGGACAAGTAGGAAAACCCATACATTGTGTATTTTTCTTGGATACGTACCAAACGTTTCGATACTACGTTTTTAATTCGTACGGCCAAGGATTGGAACAACCTGCCAGCTTTCTTGTTTTCTGAGAGATATAATCTGGGCCTTTTCTAGGCCAGAGTGAATAGGTATCTTCTAAGTCTGGGTGCTTCATCTTCGACCACATCGTCGCTTACCAAGGCGAGTTGGTAGTCAAACGCAGATTTATCCACGATAAAAAATAATTTAAAAAAAATCTAGCACTAAAATAATTATTTAATAAAGTTTATTTAATAAACGTTATTAGAGCCTGCAAAATTTTACAAATTTCTGCAGGATAACTACTCACGTCAAGTAGGTTAGATTTGCGGTAAGGGTGAAATGTGAAAATAAGTATAGACATAAATAATTGAGTAGGTGCCTAATACCTACGCTGGTAAGCGGTACCTCCCTCCGGGAAAGAACAACCCATAAAAGTGTTAATGGACTGTGTGAAAGAGCAATAGAAGTGTCGGGAGAGTGAATGTGGAGACGAAGCACGACGGCCGGTAGAAAGAAATAAAGAAACCCACTTGACGGGAGTAGGATAGGCAAATAAAATATAAATCATTGTCTTTAAAATTTAAAATAAAATATACGTTTCTTAAGTATACGCACTCGTATTTATGTACAACTAGCTGAAACTCGCTACTTCGTACGCGTAGAGCTCGGCCTTCGGCCTCGCTACTACAACCCGTTATAGCCTATGTGTTATTCTATGTGTGTGCCGGCCTCATCGGAAAACCAGCGCCGTTTGACAACAAACGGCATTATGCTGAGCTGGGGCCGGTTTGTGGCAAAAGTCCAACTTTTTTACTTTTAAATTTGTGTGTAGCTCTAAGTGTGTATGGATTTTTGTTACAAATAAAATATTGTCTATTGTCTATTATTCTAATGTATAAGCTTATTGTAAACTTTCATTAAAATCCATTCGGTAGTTTTTGCGTGAAAGAGGAACAAACATCCATACATACAAACTTTCGCGTTTATAATATTAGTAGGACTAGGAGGACCCCGAGTTTTCACCCACTATCTACAGCTTTTAATTTTTCGAGATAAAAAAATATTCTAATTTCATTCAAATCCATTATCTTTGACTGGTTTTTTTTACTGGCAAGTTTCTTTTTTAACGAATAAAAATACATATTAACTAACACTAAAAACCCAAACTGCTTGGCCCATTAAATATAAACAGTTGGACTGTCCATACGCAAGCATTCATTAAAAAAAAAGGCACCTTCAATTTATGAAAAGTATCAAATTAAGTGTATTTTTTTGCAGATTTCTAAGTACTTGCATCATTGATGAAATCAATAAATTTCTTAGTTGGCTTTAGTTGTTTAATATAGGCAGTTTTAGTTGTCTTATATAATTTAGATAGTAGATATTGTTGGAAGGTCTACAATTTTCTTAACTTCAGATATTAATTCAGCACGCACAGCAATCATATTACGTCACAAAAATGACGAATAGGTATGTAAGAGCGCATGTAGCTACCACGATGTTATGGGTGCAAAAACTGGTATCGCACTAGTTTGAGTCCCGGCGCGGAACATTGGATTATGATCCCACACAATCCATTCATCTTGAGAACCATCAGTGTGAAGCAGATGTTCTCAAACTCGACGAGAATGTGGCTGATCCGGGAAAAACTTAGGTGCGTTCCTCTGGAGATCTAAACAGCATTTAAGCAGGCCGATAGGGTGATTTTAGTAATGCAATTCTACATAATCATATGCAAAAAATAAGCAATGAGATCTTTGGAGTTTATTGTCATTTTCATACCACTGCCTTTTCGTTGAAGGAAAACATCGTGAGGAAACTTGCAATTATAGATAACTTTTTAATGTTCACACCAGAAATTACATACATAAGACAAAAACAACTTAAAACTAGTGAAACAATTGGCAGCCTAATCGCTATAAGTAATCTGTTCCATGCAACCTTAGTATGGAGAGGACGTACAGAAGAGGTATAGGATGGGGTGTGCTGTTTACGCAGTATTTACAATAATAATATACCTACTTATAAAAATATTATACTTATACATATAAACGTAAAGCAAGATCATAACAATAACGCAAGAAACTTACAGAGAACGGAGCATACCATTCATATGTATGGAGAAGAAATTCAATGACATATGTGAATCCACCAACCACCCTTTCGGGGTAGGCCTAAGTCCAGTGGACTATAAAAAGACTGATGATGCTATGCTATTTGCAAAAACGATACTGACGAAAGTTTTGATTCTTGTGCTTAATCTGTCTTCAAAACGCGAGTGAATTGGTTTCGTACCAGGCATACTTGCTCCATCGTAGACCGGATCATCGCTTAACATCAGGCGAGTTGGCGGTCAAACGCAAGCCAGTTATTTAATTTAAAACAACATTTAACTTTTTCCATTGATTTAAACAAACATTAAAATCACAGATAAAGTTTTATGATTATAGAAATGTCATGATTCTTATTATAATCAACACGGGGACGTAAGAACATGATAATGCACACATTAAATTCATAAAATAATTTATCATCAAAATGGGAGAGCAATAAAAATTTAATTTTGAGCTCTTAATTAGTTCTTCTCTTGTATAAGTTGAGTTTAATCAAGATGATCGTGTCGCCAGATACTGTTTATCTATAATACAAGTTTTCGAAAGATAAAAGTAAAATTTTGAGATTATATAGTAATAATATAAGATATAAAAACTTGACTTTATTATGCCATCAATCTTGTAGAGCGGCTTGTTGAATCACTTCCCGGTGGACAAATCGTGTGAGTTCTCCTAAAATTGACTTTTTAGGGTTCCGTACCTCAAAAAAAAACGGAACCCTTATAGGATCACTTTATTAACCGCCTGTCCGTCGTTCCGTCTGTCAAGACCATTTTTATCGGGAACGCAGAAAGGTATCAAGTTGAAATTTTTAATTATAAAATACTCGAAGCTACGGTTTTTTTCAGAGGAGAAAAAAATCAAATTACGTCATTTAAGTCAACGCGATCAAAAGATAATAATTATGACCGTTGATGTCGCATATTTTGCGATTTCACAAGGGAATCAAAAACTATAGGATACTTCCCGTTAACCTAGAATTATGAAGCGTGGTGAGAGGCAAGGCCTCACAGTACATATAAAGGAAAAAGTCTGAAAATTGTTAATTTGAAGCTATGTATAAAAATTTTGTTTTGCTATTACAAACTTAAAAATTATGTAGTTAGTATGTATGGAAGTACCTTATTGTGCACTACAAAGTTAAGTTTGGCTTTCAATATTTCAAGTTTTTTCTTTATTTGGACTCGCGCTGTTTGGTTCCCGTCCACCAGAACCCTCGGAGCGCGAGTTCTACTCGTACTTGTCCGGTTTTTTATGCATAAGTTTTCGTATTAATAAAATCAATTAATATAGAGTCTTTAAAGGTCAACAATGTTATATGTGATGCCTTTACATTACAGGTATCTATAGGCAACGGTGATCACTTACCATCAGGCGGCCCGTTAGCTTATTTGCCATTTATGCCATAACAAAAAAACACACAAGCTTAATTTTCCTTTTTTATTTTTGAATTTGGCACCACAAATTTGCTGTAAAATTAATTTAAATCAAACTTTTTTTACGTTTTTTACGTTTGGCCATGAACTTGACAGATAGAGGTGGTTGAATATTGAAAGTCTCATGCTCTACCGACTGAGCTAGCCAGGCGAGTGATGATAGCTGACGAACGATGGTGGTAGCATTTGCGCTTTACAAACTGACGGCACCCGGTTCGATCCTCAGCCCAATGACTTATTTAGTACCTAAATAAATAATGTGTAGTTTAGATGAAATCGCTCAAAAACTCTGAAAGAAACATCGTGAGGAAACATGTATCGCCAAGTACCTCAAAAGTTCAAAGACATTCACTAACATGCACTGGACCAGAATGGTTAATTAAGACTCATCCTCTCTCTCTCTCTCTCTCTCTCTCTCTCTCTCTCTCTGAGAGAAGGCCTGAGTCCCAGCAGTGGGAACATAATAGGCTGAAATGATATGCCCATATTGTAAACAAAGATTGTGTTGTCTTTTTTCACGAACTTAAAAAAGATTTGGTAGATTGTTTTTTGCCTAATTTATTCAAATTTAAATACATGTTTTGACAACGTTGCTCTAGATTTCTTGTCGGGTCTTATCTCAGTTCACCTAATAATCTGATCGAAATAATCTTGTTGTTCGACAAGACTCATCTTTTTATCTTATCTTTAATTCTTTGGAGCGTTGTGTCATATCATTTTTAGATTACATTCTTAGTTCATCTTATCGCATCTCAATTTGAATGATGTTATATCGGTAATTTGAACAAATAATTTGGAAATAGAGATGTTATGGAATCAATTTGATAAGAAAAGATAATACAGAGATTTTTGATAGCGAGCAATGACCTTTTTTACTGCTTTTTCTGTTTCTTTTATTGCCTAGTGTAACAGTTTAAGTCACTCACCAATAATTTACAAGCACGTTATCTGTGGAAAACAAAATACATGAAGAAATCTTATTGGTTAATAGGTACAAATAACATTTATAAAAAATGCATATATACCTGTTTTATTTCGTGCCCTCATACCTAACTCTCAAGTTTACAAAAAGTCTAAGTACTTAAACTTACGAGTTTTGTTACTCTCACTAGAGCTATGTTGAAAGTGAAATGACATTCAAACCAGTTAATTTAAATATTTATTTTCCTATGAAAGGGTTACAAACATACCTTCACTTGTAACTTTAAACTCTTTTTCCGGGTTCCGAAGGGTGGAAAGGTCTATTGACATCCGTTTAGAGAAGTATTTTTTATTGCTACTGGAATTTTGGAAACTAATATGGATGTTTGTTGAATAGTTCAATAGAACTGTTTATAATGGTAACGTGAGTCCTGGAAAACATTTTTTTTTTACATTCACGAAGGCTAACTTATTAGCATCATCCTCAAAATTAATGTCAATGTCAACTTTTTACGATCATCGTCATCATCATTTCAGCCATGGACATCTACTGCTCGACATAGGCCTTGCCATCGATCTCCAAAGGGGCCGGTTGGAAGCGGCCTGCATCCAGCGTTTCCCTGCGGTTTCTTTTAGGTCGTCTGTCCGTCTTGTGGGTAGACGCCCTACGCTGCGCTTACTGGTCCGCGGTCTTCATCTCAGAATCTTTCGGCCCCACCGGCCATCTGTTCTGCGTGATATATGCCCTGCCCACTGCCACTTCAACTTGCTAATCCGCTATCCGGTGGGCTATGTTGATGACTTTCGTTCGTCGACAGATCGCTTTATTTCTGATTGGATCTCGTAGAGAAACCCCGAGCATAGCCCTCTCCATAACTTGTTGTGCAACTTTGAGTTTGCTTATGAGGCCCATAGTGACCCGTTTCAGTGCCGTATATCATCACTGGTAACACACACTAGTCAACTATCACTTTTATATAAATAATTCTCAATACAATGCACATCTTCACTGATTCTATAATTTGTATTTAAATAGTTATAATTTGTAGTAAATTGTATAACCTTGCTGACCTTCCAAAGCTTGCGCATTCATTCGCCACGCGACTAAGGTCTCAAATACACGTATGTCATTGCACAATCTAATAATAAGGTCTATTCACACAGCACCCCTGTATTTTTTCAATGTCAAATCTCAAGACGGCCATGCAATTCCCGACAAAAAACGGCAAAATCAATAATAGGCCTGTGCACGTGTTGTCGATGGATTATAGATTATGTTTTCGGATTTTCTCAGTGCGTCCGTGTGAAGGTAGGCAGGTAGGTATATGATGGACAGAGTTTTGGTAGAGCCGGTTCGTATATATTTTTAACAGACTATAAAAAAGGATAGGGTTTCTTTTTATCGGTTGTATTTTTATGCTTTTACCTCAAAACTCAGTCATTTATGAGCCGTTTTTTTTACATTTTCTTTCATATCGGTCTCTTATAGAATTTTTATCAAATTTCGGTTCAGTAGTTTAGCTTTTAAATCAAAATAACTGTAAAATTCATTTACTCGGATGACATAATAATTAGTGCCGACCAAGTAAACGAAATAATTTATTTTATAAAAAAAATATGAATTAATAATTACTTAAACAAATATTTTATTTTATTGGGATCATGATATCTCTATTGATGATAAGAGTACGTATGTAACGTTTGGAAAAATTTAATAGTAATTAAAGTTAATAGTAATTTTTTTTATATTTGTAGATATGACTTGAACCATGTTAGGTCTTTGAGTCTAATCATTTTCAAACCTAATTTGAGTTCAACTTTGGCACACAATACAAACTTTAAGACCGCAGGAATGCGCTGGATGCCGATTGCCGGCTTTTTCCAACCGGTGCCTCTTTAGATCAATTGAGGAGGCCTATGTCCAGCAGTGGACGTCATATGGCTGAAATGATGATGATGACAGCTTTTTATTTTATTTTCAGATGCCAAGATTTTTAGTGTTAGTATACTACTCCATTGCTCACGCTGTTTTATTCAATTCTTTCGAAGCACAATGAAATTGTATACAATTATAACGGCCAAAATTGTAACTGTCTCTAACAAAACTCCGACGTTGCGTTCCTTTTAAGAAAACTTCGACAAAAGAAGGTAATTTTATCGAACGACTTCGGTGTCTTTTACGAAAACGCAAAAAACCAAACAGTTATTTTGTGAAGATGTAGAGTGCAGATATTTTTTAATAAATAGGTCAGCGGTGTATTAGTCTGAATTCATATTATTAGTCTTTCAACGTAACGTACTTTAAAGAAATTTATTGTTTTATAATCAATAGATTCGACATGAAATGTGATTTGTAATGTTATTATTTAACGAAATGATTATCACCGTCAATGATGTAGATTTGAGCAATTTGGAGTTTTAATGATAGAGTCCATACTTCTTTCAGAACAACAATACTTTTTGTTATCCCACGAAGTTAATTTTGGTTGCGGAAGAAAGTAAAACGCTTTGATAAATTAAAATTACGCAATGCAAAATGAGGTTTTTCTCCAAGGCTTCAACTACGCCCGCCTTTTCACGGAAGCCTATACTTACCTCAAAATATGAGCTTTTAACAAGCGCCTGAGTTTTGATTTTTGATGGATCTCGTTTGTTGCTTATTAAAAGTTTTTGTGTTGCACTTAAAGAACGTATTACGATTATAATTTCTGATCAGCATGCCTTGTTTGGAGCTGCACAAATAATTAGTTCTTTATAAGCCTTACATTGTGGGTGTAGATAATAACTGACCAGAATTATCTTTACGGTGGTAGGTATTTATTTAGCTCTAATAAACAAATAAGTGTAAAACGTTTTAATCAATTATCCCTTTATAAACCTTTCCGGCTATTCATACAGAACCATTCAAAATATTTCATTAAAATACTATGGTCTCTCAATGGTGCTGGATTTAATTATCACAAAAATAGCAACTCTCCGTTGCTATGAATGCAAAGAAATGTTACTTTACATCCGCTGCATTTAACGACTGAACTGTTTTTTAGTTTTGATTTATACTATTTTAATTAAATTTTTCATTTAATGGCCTTACTTAAAAAAGTTTCTTATGTTAAGCAATGCTTAAAAATTGCTATGTCTACTTCTGCTGTAGGAAACTGTCACGCGCGAAAATGAGATTTGAATGCAATTTTAAGCATTGATTAACTTAAGAAACGTTTCTAAGTAAGGATATAAATTTCGATTGTTATGAAGTGGTTGTGATTGTGGTGAGATCAGTCATAGCGGTTTCATTTCACATAATTATCTAGAATATTTTAATACCATAGATCTGGCATTTGCATGCCCCCGTAAAGGTCAGCCATTGTCATTTTATGACTGTAAAAAAAAGACATTTGGCCGCATGAACGTAAAATCAAGGACTTTGTATACCCTAAAGGGAAACTTCCTTGCGTAAA
Organism: Agriopis aurantiaria; assembly: GCA_914767915.1. Lineage (NCBI taxonomy): Eukaryota > Metazoa > Arthropoda > Insecta > Lepidoptera > Geometridae > Agriopis > Agriopis aurantiaria. The sequence goes on from OU611987.1 coordinate 6,656,174, forward strand.
ATCTACTGACTGTACAATGAATAAAAACTTTTGAATTTAGACGGATATCACTACAATACTTAGTTATAATTTAACTTTTCATTTGTTCATGTTACTACAGCCAAATAATACAGCCAATACGTACTAATATCAGTCAATTATTATGAAACATAAATGAATGAAATCCAAACCTGAAAACACAACATGAAAACTGCAGTTGAACCCAGCAAAACAACGCGTAAATCTTACAAATAGGTAAAATAATCTGTGTATTTGCATTTTTGTGTATGTGTATGCACTCATTTCTGTAACTCATATTCGGATATCAAATCCAATTTTATTCTTCATCCTAAGACTGTATAGATAGAGCAACCATGCCACGTGTCGTCTCGCAATCGTTAGTCATCCATAAAAATCTATGTTATATGTTTCTGCCACAGACTAGGTAAAGCTACTAGTCTTTGGTTTCTGCGTTACAAAGTAGAAATACTAAGTAAGGCAAGAAAAATAAGGGTTATGAAAACAGAAAATATTTTTTTATTTTTTTATTGTTTTGGCTGCTTAGGAATATGTACTTAAATCGTTATTCTATGGTGTATGCATCGCAGTGTGAAGACTCCACGACTAACTAGTGTAAACGTATAAGGCTAAGTAAGGCTCAGTAGGTCGATTATTCTATAACACTGGGGCAAGTGATATTAGGCCTCCAAAACAGTTTCATATAAATAATTGCACAAGTGTTGAATCATCAAACCACAGCTGTTACCATCGCTTCATCGGCTGACGCGACATTGTCATCCTATATAGCTACTACCGGCTATGAGGACGAAAACTTGGCCCAAAGCAATTATTTCGAATTCGAATGGATGTAGTAAGTAATGCACTAAGAGCAATTACTTAGTGACTAGCCACAATTAAAATGGACGTTATACTGTTACAGTAATTACGGGAAATATAATAAACTTCAGAGCTGTCTCAAGGATGTCCCAGAGTAAATATTTGCAGTGGTAAAGTGGCGTTTTCCTGTCACATGTTTTTTTCTGTTTTACTACTGTCTTGACATTTATTTTATTGGAGCGGTACTCGTTTAACGTTATATTTTAAGTACTATCGTTCTATTCTTTAGTTATATTTAGTTGTTTTTTTAACAACATACTGAAAACAAATCTATTGGCTGATAAATTTCTGAGATATAAGCGTTTGAAGTTTTTGGTAGGGATTGAGAAGGGATGCTCTGTCCCTTTTCCGCAAAGCGTGGGTTAGTATAGCATTTGTATGGCACGCGTGTGGCTTGACGTCATAATTTGCTATAGTGCGCTCTCTGTCTAGCATGAAATTAAAATACTTATAACTTATTTATTTTTGAACAAATTTTATTTTTTATTTTCGTTGATATGCTCTATTTGTGTTCAGTTTTTAATGAGGTGATAAAAAATATTAGACAACATGCCTATTGTCGATGTTCCGGACTCTTCTTCTATCCTCTCAAGAATATTCTGGGATGATTTCAATCACCGCGAGTCCGATTGGTTACAGTACATGAGCGCCAGCTTTTCCCTCTCTATGCCGTTTTTTGCTCAAGATCTTTGCTGGTCATTGTCCTTAAGTCGAGTTCAAACTTCAAGCAAGAAAAAAAATGATGAGTGCTTGTAATAATTTCGATATTGATCAGTGCTATAATCTGTTACAAAACCAACAACGTTAATATTACGACGGCTCCCAGAATAAGATAAATTTATACCGATATGAAGAAAAATTCGTGGAAAATAAAAAACAGGTTGTATCAGTTCGCGTGTGTCGCATTGATGTCAACGCAATGTCGCGAGCGCAGCGAGGGACAATAATCATGAATGACTTGCAACTGCTTAGTGACTGTGACACAGCACCTAAGTTTCGATGTGTCATCCCACACCATTCTCATGAAAGGGTGTAATACTAAAGTAAACTTTTACGAATAAATGGATAACTAGGCGTTCAAGGGCTAACATAAAGCCAACTTTTTCACCCGCCGAAACGTAAAATTGCAATATACGGTGTTTTATTATTTTTTCCACCCTACTAAAGAGTAAATAAAGTATAAAAATTCAGTGTGGACGTTAAAGGGGAGGCCTATGTTCAGCAGTGGACGTCGTGTGGCTGTGGATGAAAGAGTAAATTAATAAAAAATCGTCAAAAAATATTTCAGTTTTTTTATTGCGCATTTTTTTGTAAATTTTTGTATAATGACAAACTATCGGCAACAGTAGATAATAAAACAAAAACATGTTTTTTACAAGTTTAAGCGAGTCAAATTGTGTAAAAATTAGGTGCTAAGTTGCCACCTTAATATTAACAAATATTGCTGTGCTACCGTGCAGGTATTGAAATAGTGTTAATTTGTTTAACAACGAAGTTTTATGCAAAAACAAGGATATTATTAACGAGTACTGAGAGATTGTGCCAAGCCTCATCAATATCTTAAAATTAAATTGCGGTAAAATCGAATGAATCGTACTAGCAACCCTTTTTTAATTGATGCCCGCGGAGTATCTGTCATCTCGCTAGGGATGCTGATGTCAGCTTATCGACAATCTTCGCATCGCATTATGCAACCACATTAATCTACATTACCTATAGAAAATCAGGTTGTAATGATGTACCTTCGGAAGCACGATCTTTATCACTTCACGGTCGTTATACAATTTCAAGGGTTGTAAAATGTAAAACGATTCTCTATACGAATTAAAAATTCACTCGAACGTCATGAATAATATTTTGGTCTACCGTTTTTAGAGCATTATGTTATTTTTTAAATGCAAAATGCGTGTCAAACTAATTTGATCCATGACAGAAAATGAACATTCAATGTGTCATTAAAAATGGTGATAAAAAATGTATGGATATTTTGTTACTGATATTTTAGGGAACGTTGAAATCAACACTATTGTTACTATAACCTTTTGATAGAAAATTATGTTTTAGAAACATTATAGAGTGATTTTTGTAGAGTTTTATGACATCAGAGTATAAAAACAAATTTTTAAAAAAAACATCTGTTTACATAATTTAACTTATCAACAGACCAAAAAAGGTTTTTTTTTTAACCCGGATAAGTCTGGGTTTGACCACTAACTCGCCTGTTGGTAAGCGACGATGTGGTCGAAGATGAAGCACGCAGACTTAGAAGATACCTATTCACTCTGGCCTTGAAAAAGCCCAGGCTATATCACTCAGGAAACAAGGAAGCTGGCAGCTTGTTTCAAACTTTGGCCGTACGGATTAGAAACGTAGAATCTAAACGTTTGGTACGTATCCAAGGAAAACCCACAATGTATGGGTGGTAGTGGGCCGTTTTCCTACTTGTCCTGTAGTAGAAAGGGGATGGCAGGATAAGGTCGTGTAGCTCTGATGCACATTCTCCGAAATGAATCCTGTAGAAAATTGATTGATTGATTGTTTTCTGTCCACCCCCAACTTTCATATATTGAAACAGGTGAGAAAAATACTGCATAAACTCATAAATACATAACTCATCCGCATGGTCGTAACAAGCAAATTAACATGACAAATTCATTCAAGACTCATACTATCAATGAAGCGAGTTTACAACCAATACCCTTGACACCCAATCGGAAGCAGTATCAATTGAAGACAAGTTCTTCAGGACAATTGCATCATCGTCGAGTCATCGGCCGCCACCGGACGTTGTTAACCGGGCCTTGATTAGTCGAGACGATGTTAACTCTCTGGGCAAGTTCAAACAATTAACTGTATAGAAGTGTCCGACTCTAATGAATGATACAGACTTGCTCCAGTTCATTACACAAACACCGTGACAAGACGCGAGCGCAAATTGAGATTAATTCAAGACTCACGACGGTTCTTAAGCAGTGTTGCCGCATTAATAATTCAAAACTCCCAAAACATGTTTTTAACCGATTTCAAATAAGGAGGGGATTCTCAAGTCAGTTGTTTATTTTTCTTTTATGTATTTTTTTTTTGTTTTTTTTAATTCTCCACGGACTCCTGGGTCTTCTTCTTCTTCTGGAAGACTCCAGTGAAACTTTCTGATTGGTCCCAAATTTAATTAAAATAGGTTTAGTGGTTTGGTTTTTCAATAAAAAAAACTGGATAAAAGTAAGTACGAAATTGCGTATTTACTAATTTTGAAGTCTTTTTTGAAGGTTTTTTTAAACTGATAATTATTTATGTATAGCTCGTACTTGTAATATTTTTAGGGTTCCGTACCTCAAAAGGAAAAAACGGAACCCTTATAGGATCACTTCGTTGTCCGTCTGTCTGTCTGTCTGTCTGTCCGTCTGTCAAGACCCTTTTTCTCAAGAACGCGTGAAGGTATCAAGTTGAAATTTATACTAAAACATTGGGTCTACGGTTTCTTTCGGCTGTAAAAAAGTTAAAGTTGTAAGTTAAAGCAATCAAAAGATATGAACGTTTATGTCGCATATTTTGCGATTTCACAGGGGAACCAAAACCTATAGGGTACTTCCCGTTGACCTAGAATCATGAAATTTGGCAAGAGGCAAGGTCTCATAGCACATATATAGGAATAAATCCGAAAGTTATAAATTTGAAGGTATATCATTTTAAAATGACTATTTTGCTATTACAAACTTACATTTTGTAGTTGGAATGTATGGAAGAACCTTATTGTCAACTACAAACTTAAGTTTGTCTTTCAATATTTTAACTTCAGTTAGTTTTTTTTTGGTCTCGCGCTCTGTGGGTTCCTTTATGTCGTATATTTTGCGATTTCACAGGGGAATCAAAACCTATAGGGTACTTCCCGTTGACCTAGAATCATGAAATTTGGCAAGAGGCAAGGTCTCATAGTACATATATAGGAATAAATCCGAAAGTTATAAATTTGAAGTTATATCATTTAAAAATAATCATTATGCTATTACAAACTTACATTTTGTAGTTGGAATGTATGGAAGAACCTTATTCATCATCATCATCAGCCAGAAGACGTCCACTGCTGAACATAGACCTCCCCCTTTAACCTCCACACTGAACGACAGCCTGCCTTTTGCAGCCACTGGATGCCCGCGACTGTCACAATGTCGTCGGTCCATCTAGTGGGAGGCCTACCTACGCTGCTTCTTCCGGTTCGTGGTCTCCACTCCAGAACCTTTCTTCCCCATCGGTTATCGGTTCTTCGAGCGATGTGGCCTGCCCATTGCCACTTCAACTTGCAAATTTTAACAGCTATGTCAGTGACTCTGGTTCTTTGGCGAATATCCACGTTTCGGATTCTATCGCGCAACGAAACTCCGAGCATAGCTCTCTCCATTGCCCGCTGTGTGACTCTGAGTTTTTCCAAAAGGCCAACAGTTAAGGACCACGTCTCAGTACCATATGTCATCACTGGCAACACACACTGGTCAAAGACCTTTGTCTTGAGGCACTGTGGTATCTTGGACGAGAAGATGTCACGCAATTTCCCGAACGCTGCCCATCCGAGTTAGATTCTACGGGCGACCTCTTTGCCTAAATTGGACATACCTAACTGAACAATCTGTCCAAGATAGGTGTAATGGTCAACAACTTCGAGAGTATCGTTCCCAACGACTACCAGCACGGGTTCAATATGGACATTGGACATAATTTTTGTCTTGTCCATGTTCATTTTAAGACCCACCTGTTGGGAAAGGCTACTGAGGTCGCTGAACATCGTATTGAGGTCCTCCAGCGACTCTGCCATGATGACTATATCATCGGCAAAACGAAGGTGAGTGATGTATTCGCCATTGATGTTGATGCCGAATCCGTTCCAGTCCAAGAGCTTGAAAACGTCCTCCAATGCGTTCGTGAACAGTTTCGGAGAGATAACATCTCCCTGTCTCATGCCTTTCTGCAGTTGGATTGGTTCCGTGCTCTCGTCCTGTAATCGGATCGACATGGTGGCATTTCTATACAGACACTTCATCACTTCGATATACCTATAGTCGATATGACATCGCTGGAGGGACTGCAATACTGCCCAGCTCTCGATTGAATCGAAGGCTTTTTCGTAGTCCACAAACGCTAGGCATAATGGCCGATTATACTCCTCAGTCTTCTGTATAATCTGGCGGAGCGTGTGAATGTGGTCTACGGTGCTTCCAGTCTTTACGAAAACCGGCTTGTTCGGGGGTCTGGAAGTCATCAAACCTGCTTTCGAGACGATTCGTAATGACTCTGGAAAACTGCTTGTACACATGGCTCAGGAGTGAGATGGGTCTATAATAGGGTATTTGACTACTTTTGGGAAACTATTGCACATTATTGCCTGATATAATTTAATATATACTGCATTTATATTTTCTGGATATCAGTCGTATTTGCGATATAAATCGATGTTAAAGTTTGAATAAAAAAATATCGCGCCAAAACGCAGACCTGCGTCATAGCTCCGGTCGAGCGACGATTGACGTCACACAAAACAAAACAGCTGCAGCCAGGCACCAAAAGTTTGATAATCACTAATTTTCTAATAGAAGTAATGGTTTATAAATGTTGTGTAGTGCCACAATGTACAAATACTTCCATAAAACACCGGAAAAACTATTCGTTTCTGTTCCAATGGACCCCAAAACTCGCAAAAAGTGGTTGGAACTAAGTAGCTCGTAGAGAACCCAAAAGTATTGGAGCTAATTCAAGTGTTTCTATGTGCGAAGATCATTTTGAGGTACATATTTGAATCTATATATTTCTATTACAATTTGTGTTTTTATTGCATTACTATTTTATGTACTGTTACTTTCTTTTTAAACATTGTAAAGACATAACCTAACAAAATAGTGATATCCACCTACTACAACATACTTTTTGTACAACTTGATTGATGTTTTGCTTGGAGAACACTTAAAAATTAATACTTACATTGTAGTTTTTACGTTTTGAGTTCTGCAGCGTAGAAACAATGACGTAGATTATTATTGAAGAAATATGCAACCATAAATACATTAATTTTTGGGTAAGTTACTGCTGTCTGCTTGCACAAAATGGTTCTCCATTCTTCTCACATTTAACCTCCGGACTGTTTTTGGTGATAATTTCTGGACAAATCGCTCTCAAAATAGCTTTACAACATTAAATTCGCAAATATCAATACAAAATCTGTTTGTTTAGATTTGTGTGACGTCACTAGGGATGAAGCCAATTACAGACCGTTTTCGATCACGTGATCAAATGTCGAAAATACAGTTATTTTATTCGCGTATTTTACAAAAAATAAGCATATTTTTATTAAAAAATCAATGAAATATGCTTTTTCATTGTGTCATGTTTATGGATGATGTCAATTGGCATAATATTTTCAATACAGTCAAACACCCTATTCTTCAATAAGGTGTCATTACCTTTTTTGAAGAAGAGCACCACCACACTCCTGTTCCATGCTTCAGGCGTAGTACCTTCGAGAATGACGGAATTAAATAACTTCTGGAGGACTAAAAGTACCGGTTTTCCACCCGCTCTCAGTAGTTCTGTCGTGATTCCGTCATCACCCGGCGCCTTGTTGTTCTTAAGCTGTTTCAGAGCCATTCTAATCTCGTACAAGCTGATATCTGGGATGTCCTCAGTGTAGTGTCGGGTCAGTTTCGCTCTCTTGTCCTTAGCTGAACTGACAATAGGCTGTCGTGTCGAGGTGTACAACTGTCCGTAAAACCTCTCGAGCTCTCTCAGAATCTCCGGCTTTGACGAAATGATACTACCATCCTCGATCTTCAGCTTCGTCATTTGGCTTTTCCCAATAGACGAATTCTTCGCGAACACTTTCGAGCCCTGGTTTCGCTCAATTGCATCCCTAATACACCTTGTGTTATAGGAACGCAAATCGTGTCGCACCGATTTCGAGATTCGTCTATTAAGTTGGCCATATTCCGACATATCAGCTGAAGATTGCAGTCTCATCTCAGTCCGGTCCTTCATTAATTTAATGGTTTCGTCTGAGAGCTTCTGAGGTGTTTTCCGGCGTGGGGTCTTAAAGAACTTGGACACTGCTTGGACAGTTTCCACCACCATCATCATCATCATCATCATTTCAGCCGTAGGACGTCCACTGCTGGACATAGGCCTCCTCCATCGATCTCCAAAGGGCCGGTTGGAAGCGGCCTGCATCCAGCGTTTCCACCAGCCTATTGTTTATTTCGTCCACAGTTCCGCTTTCGGCTAGGCCCTGGAAGCGATTATGCAGTTCGAGTTGGAAGTCATTTGGGTTTTGGATTTGGGCATGACCAGGACGGAGCGTAGACTTCACCAGACGCGACCTCTCCAGCTTGATGTTGATATTCAATGTGCCTCTGACAATACGGTGATCGCTACCGGTTTTCACCTTGCTGATCACGGAGACATCATTGAATATTTGCTTCTTGGTCGTCATGATGAAGTCGATCTCATTTTTGGTCGAACCATCTGGGCTCATCCAGGTCCTCTTTCTGGATGGTCGCTTCTGAAAGAAGGAGTTCATCAAATAGAGTTCCTCCTTCTCCATGAAGTCGACCAGCCGCTGGCCCCTCGGATTCCACCGTCCATACTCTTATGACCCCACTCTTAACTCATCGACATTCCGTGTGCCCACCTTTGCGTTAAAGTCACCCATAACAACGGTGAAGTATGTTTCGGAGGAATGTATGGCTTCGGATATCTCCTCATACAGAGCCTCTACTTTATCGTCAGGGTATGTCGAGGTCGGCGCATATACCTGTATGACCTTCAGCGAATAACGATCAGTTATTCTGAGTATAAGGTATGCTACCCTGCTCGACACACTATCGACCTTAATCACGTTGTTGATGAGTGACTTGCGGATGAGAAAACCAACACCACCCTGGGACTTTCGTTCTCCTTCCCGGAAGAAGAGCATGTTACCGGAATCCAGAACTATCGTATCCTGTCCCTCTCGTCGGATTTCAGATAGTCCTATGATGTCCCATTGTATTTTGCTCAATTCTTCCTCCAGTTTGACAATTTTCTCGTCGGTCCTCAGTGTTCGAATATTGTGCGTTGCCAGGGCCAGATTTTGTTGGGGGTGGTAGCGGGGCAACTGCCGGAAATTTTTAGCACCCCCTACTCCACCGTTACCTGGTCCACTACCTTGGCCAGGGATAGAGGAGCTGCCGGGGACTGGGGGCCGTCGTTTTTGTTTGTTTGTCATTTGAGGGGGTTGCCATAATCCCCACGCTTGGCAGGCGGCTTGTGGATCGCAGGAGGTTCCACCATTTCAAGCAGGAGGATGCTGCTGCCCATCCTCTGGTGGTTCTGGTAGCAGTTTTAGGACATACCCGGGTCCAAACCTTAATTTCAATTTTAACTTCCAAGAACCTTATTGTCAACTACAAACTTAAGTTTGTCTCTCAACTTTGACTTTTAACTTCAGTTAGTTTTTTTTTTTTGGTCACGCGCTCTGATGGTTCCGTCTAACGGAACCCTCAGAGCACGAGTCCTACTCGTACTTGTCCGGTTTTTTAACATAATTTCAGCCATAGGACGTCCACTGCTGGCCATAGACCTTCCCCAAAAATCGGTTCCCAAAAAGGCCGGTTGAAAGCGACCAGAATCCAGCGTTTTCCTGCGGTATCTTTTAGATCGTTTGTCCATCTTGTAGGTGGACGTATTACGCTGCGCTTATCAGATATACCATGTATGATATTTTTCATATTTTGCCAATTAAAGTTAACATTTATAGTATATAGCAGTGGTAGACAAGCGACTCAAATGGGTGCTGAGTATTTTGCTCTCAAAACGTGTCAAACCAAATATGTATGTATTAAGTATGGGTGCCACTGGCAGAGGCTGGTAGCAAAAAACCAAAGCTTGGTCTGAGTGGCATGCCTCAGGATAAGCCTATGTCCAGCAGTGGACTAGGATGATTTAGATAATAATTAATTAGCATACAAAAAGTTGAAAGGATAACAGTATTTTAAGAGAAGAAGGATAATCATGTTGGCAACACAATCCTTAATCATCGTTTACACGCAATTATAAACTTTAACCCTTGATAGTTAAGAACTTTCTATTTAACATCCCCGACCGTTAATAGTTACTGTTGCGCAATACAACCATTTAACCTCCATGTCCTGCAGCTATTTATAGTCTTCAGTTGCTCTTAAAAATTCTTCGTTGACTGCCATCAATTTTAGCAAACATTTCTTTTGTTACGGTCACGTATTGTGCTGATAAAAAGGCCTGTTTTTTTGCGTTATTGGTTTTGTAAGTGGGTAAACATTAGGTAGGCACAAAGCCAGATAGTCCTAAAATATTTGATTATATGAATTTGCCGTTGGGGTTGCTCTGAGCTCGTCCTGCTGTCATCTTAATTCCTTTACTTTATTGAAGATATTTACTTGGGCTTGAACGAGAGTGGCTTAATGGAACGATGTCTGATTCAGCTACAATGTTTGTTTTAATTACTAAGTTGTTTTACTCGTATTTTTTGATACGAGTAATGCCATTTATCATGTTGATGAAGGCACGTCTTTATTACTAGTGGTTTGTTTTATTTTGGTTGAAAAGGAAGGCTTTTTGACCACATCAAAACTGTTGGGCCTTTTTAACCACAACAACACTGTTGGGGTTTTGTAACCACAACACAACGGTTGTGGCTTTTTAACTACAACAGAACTGTTGTATGTTTTTACCCACACCTCAAAAATGTTGTCAGTGAGGGTTTGGTTGAGAAAAGTAAACACGTTTAGCCTAGAATTGTATATACTTATTAATTTAAAATGCAGATCACTATTTAATTCCATACCTTCATGACCATTTAAAAATCATCATGACTTAGGTTTTTACTGAACTAAATCATAATATTCTAGACCTTGTTGATTTTTGTAAAGCTTATCGTCTTCTTAAATAGGTAAGTAGGTAAGTTTATTTTTGTAGATTAGGGCGAGGGAGACAAGATAACGTTTGATAAAGAGGTCACGGTCATATAATATCAAGGCCAAAAAAAGAGGACTAAGTAACAACATCATGATAAAACTGTGCATAGAACATAATCGATGTCATAATATTTTTGGACATGTTTGAAATTAAATAAATTTAAATTAATATAAAATTTTATGTATATTTAAATTTAATGCAGTCCTTTAATTTCATTTAGCATATTGTTGTTTAACTGGTTTTTTTTTTCTGTTACATATTTCTCGCACCTAACTTCCTCATCGTGATTCCTCACCAGACCTCAAGAGAGGTTTAGCCAAGTTTGAAGCCCTCAAGCAGTTCCTTAACTTTGACTAAACCTATGTTTGGTGAAATACATAATTTTGAAGTTATATGATTATTTACGGGATATTTACCGTGGTAAGGTTGTGGAATGAGCTCCCGCATAATTTTGTATTTTTATTTTATCATAAATCTCTACTAATGATTTGTAATGTCCTGAATTTGTTTCATGTGTTATATAGTTAAGTCTTATTGGCCCGTAATTCAAGATTGACAAGATTAACCACAGACCTATATACATTAATGTAATTTTGGAACGTAGAATATCTAATTGTCCCATGGTGTATTATTATATTGTTTCGTTTCGTAAATCCTATACAGTTCGGCTCTTTGGTTTGTCGTACAGAAACTGTTAGTCGCGTATATAAAATAACTAGCTAAATGGTACGAAAATCTAAAGGGTGAAGCACTTACAGCTTGCTATCACTTTACTATCGTCCTATTATATTTTCCTTATACTGACAAAAACTATAATTTTTCTGTCAAACCACGTGGGCGAAGCCGCAGGTAGTCGGGTAACATATTTTTTTCTTAGTGTATCATTATTTTACTAGGTTACTTAAAAAGATAAAGTTCGACTAAATCGATCTCTTTGTTAAAATCTACAAAATAATTTACACAAAAACATGTAATTGTCATGCACTTGAGTTTCCTAGCGTGCTGATGTTGGAAGCCGTCGCAATTTGTCCAAACTCTCCGCTCGCGTTGAATAAGCACTTTTCTGTAGTACGATACTGATTACTTTTAAATCGATATTCCACCCACGCTCGGTAAATATTGACTCAAGATACGATGATGTGACACTGAGGCGACCAAGGAAGTGTTACTTAGAAGTTTGTACTGATAACAAATCGTTAAATTCGATTATGGCTTTATAATCTACCTCTCTACCTCACAGCGATGTGAATGATTATTATGTGGATTTAATGCCTGCGTAATATGAATTCACTATTATTATATTCGATACTTCAGTTGGTAAATTGATGTATGGAAATACCAGGACCACCGCATCTCATGAAAAGTGTATAAGTGTATGGATTGTTCTCATTCAACTAAGTAGCGACCGAGCAAACCGAAGTTCCCCGAGTCTACCGGAACCTAAGAAAATGGAGTAGCATAGAACCAATTATTATTGAACCCTTCACGTGATTTAGCAAAGCAACAAAGCGTAGAAAGCCGTCTGTTAAATAGTTTTTATCCTTTGGGAGCCTTTTACAGGTCCCTACCCTGCAATTTGCCGTCCTGTCAAAATATATCTGTATCGTTCTGGTAACAACAATTTTTGCATATGAGCAAAGAATTTAACATGTTTAATTCGTTTATGCTAAATTAGCACTACTTCTATGCAAGTCCTTATTCTGTGACTGAAACAATATGTATGTTTAACAGTTTGTATATTTGATTGAATTGGGCGTTACTTTGTGGAAGTTCATAGAGATTCTTCAAAGAAACCGGTTTGAGTTTTTATATCTGTTCGACAACAACTTCATCATCATCATCATCAACTAGAAGACATCCACTGCTGAACATATGCCTTAGAATGCCTAGAACGCACACTGAACGACAACCTGCCATCTGCATCCACTAGATACCCGCGATCGCATCGGTCCATCATAATATATTTATTTATATTTTATATTTTATATATTTATTTAATTACACACGCACAATAATTAAAAGATACAATGTTTTTACTTAAATATTTCCCCTTAACTAACGTGGTAAATTAACACAGCTAAGAGACGAGCCTATAATAGTAAGGTTTGCGAAGCAGTCCTCACTAGGATAACCCGTGTCGAGAACTACTGCAGTCCGCCTATCCCACTACACAACCGAGCAAACATTTGCACCAAAAATAATAATATTAGGATATTGGTAAAATGAGTTTGTATGTGACTTTGTAAATATGATAAAAAGAATACTAATATAATATTTTTACAAGAATATAATAATTATATACATAATTATATATTATATATATATTTATTTGTATAATATACATACATTTATAGTTCTAACTTTAGCCTCTATCGACTCTAACTTTAGCCTGTTTAATAACTTATTTTGAAATATAATTATTATATACGTAAATTAAAATTTTGTCTTTAAAAGAATAACAATGACGAAGTGTACAAAACAATAAATTGATTTATAAACGGGAAGGACTAATTCCCAAGATACTATATTGTATACTATGTTGTATACTGTGTTGTATACTATGTCGTATACTATGTTGTATACTGTGTTGTATATTATGTTGTATACTATGTTTTCTACACCTAGTTTGGGCATTAGTGCGATATACGAGTGGAAATGTACCGATTACCGAATAAAATATATTTGAATTTTGAATCTAGCAAGCTCAACAAAAAAAAAACAAAGACATAGACATTCACCAACATGCACTGGGCCAGCATAGTGGATAAGGGCCCATCTTCTCTCTCTGATAGAAGACCTGTGTCCCAGCAGTGGGAACATGAAAGGCTGATGATGATACGATATTACAATCAAATCTATTAAACCCTATACAGAGTTGATTGATTGATTGATTGATTGATTGATTGATTGATTGATTAACTCTTTATTGTTCACACCATGAAATTTGATACAGAGGACAAAAAACTCTCTCTCTCTCTTGAGGGGAATAACCACAGTTACAAACTCACATTTTACAATACTTCTCATTTATAATGTTATGATTATTTTCCGTTATCATTCATACAGAATATTATATTATTAAGGTTGCCTGGAAGAGATCGCTTTTAACGATAATTCCGCCAGTTGTTACACTAGTTTTTAACAGTTTTTTGTCTTCTGTATCAAATTTAATGGTGTGAACGATAAAGAGTTAATCAATCAATCAATTATTCATTACATTGTGTGCTAGGAAGGAATCGCCATATTTCTGTCGCACAATTGTATTGTGTACCTTCTTTGTTCTTCTTTGTTATCTTCTGGCAATCATTGGAAGCTTGAATTTAATTGAAATCGATTCCACGATTTACCGCGTGTGCCAACATTTGTAATTTAAACTTGAAATTGTTAGCTTTCAATTGGCCATTCATCACGCCTAGAACATTTCATTTGTAGCTACGAGAAAAGGTATAAAATAAATACAAAATCGAATGACATAAGGGTGTCTTTGATTAGAGATAAAATGTATGTAAGCATCACACTTCGTGTAATGTTCCGAAAATGTATCTATCCATTGCCTTTGGATTAGTGCTATTCTATATGTATACAGTATGTTCTGATTGACCAAGGATATATTCGAGGATGTAATAATTCAAAGCTTCTGTGGTACGAAAAAATATGTCAAACTAAAAAACCGGACAAATTTGAGTAGGACTCGCACACTGAGGGTTCCGTACAAACCTAATACAGGCTCTGACAGGACGGGACGGGAAGGGACGGAACGGGACGGGACGGGACGGAATGGGACGGGACGTGGACGTGGTACGGATGGGATTGGAACAAAACAACAACAAAAAACGTACAAACCAAACATTTAACGAAAAAAAATTGAGTTCAGAATGTTTTACTATATCAGATCTATACATTTACGTTATCCATGAGTATACCTATTGTGTAGATACCCGTAGAGGAGTCAGAGTGCCAGAGAGTGACACAGAATATTTATCATCCCGGATAATTTTAAGGTTCCTAAAGGAATCCACACGCGGGTGAAATCGCGAGGCACAGCTAAATCAAAATAATTATGTCCGTTGTCTAACCGAAACACCCTCTATACTAAACCATTCATGTAATCAAAAGTAGAAAATACTCTCGAAAAAGACCTAAATTATTTCCACAAATATAAATACATACTACTTAGTATCATATAATTTTAGAATTTTTATTTAATTTCCACACGACGTGTTCCGAATAAAAGTTTTAATTCTTTTGCTGCAGTAGATTGGTATATACTCCATAGGTACCTACTCTGAAACAGGTTGCTGGGTCAAATTATCACCGCAATTAAGTTAAAGTAATTGTTATACGCGAAAGTTAAATGCGGATAATTAATTTAAGATATTTAACATTTGCTCAAAACATTATATAAATATTTTTGGGTTTGGGTTTGGATGACAAAGTTCTGAAACATTATGCATTTTTTATGTTTGTGGTTGAAAATTTTCAGTTACCACAGAAGGCTTCAAACTTATTTTTAGTAAGTGCTCCACTTGTCACGCGACCAAATCTTTTCATTCATAATTTACCACCTGCTCAAAATTTTCATGTACACCTTATTTTTAAATTATTGACTTTACGACCCACAAGTTAAGGTTTCATATTGGATAGCTGTCCAATGTTATTCTCCAATCATATGATTTCATTCAAAGCGGTATCAAAGCAAACACAACGCCTTGCCAGGCTGTCCCCCGCTGATGAAACAATAATGGACAAAATGGCCAACTTGACGCCACAATGCCAAGAAAAGATAAAAGGAAGAATTACACGGAAATTTCGAGGCGTGACCATTGTCAACAGAAGTCCTTCACTAGATAACAATTTGCACTTCGAGTGTGTACCTCATTGTTGCCTACATTATAAATAAACATGACAATGACGCCACCAGGTGTATGATGACTTGAAACCGTTTTGGGCACACTTTGCTTTCGGCGCAATCCTTTGAAATCTCAAGGAACGAGACTTTATCTACTGTTTCTTCCACAGCTGACTCGAATACAAAAGAGCCACCACCATGTATGATTGAATTAGATACTAAATTATCGTTTAGTGCGATATTCATTGACTTTCTAACATAATTATTCAGTTTAATGATCTGAGCTTTTGGAATGGTACAGCTTTCTAATGTTCATGGTTGCGGACAATATGCTATTTATTACGATGCCTTTGACGCTTTTACTTGTAGTTTGCTAGATTAATAATATTGTTTTATATCCCAAGTTACCTGATAAGTTTTTCCTTATAAGGAAAACGGGAATAATAGAGATAGTAGGAAAACTACCTTTTACACTTTCGCGATTTGAACATATGTTTTAAATGTTTTGTTTTACCGATACAGTCAGTGTTGTGTAGATAGTGACAACTCTTCGATTTTTCAAGATCAAGTGAGGGAAAAAAAACAAAGCACCCTTTCTTCTCACCGAACTCATCCGAGATTCTTTTAGTCAGCTCGTGACCACGGCCAATGTAACATGAGCGTAACGTCGAGTGAAAGGTACCTATGTTTGCCTAAATAAAATAATGCACGATAAACATTTAAAACAGTAGGAAAATCCGCATAGTATCCAAACACAGATATTTACTGAATTCAAACACAAATTCAGTAAGTCATAAATCTAGTTTCAAAGGAAAGTAGTCCCGGTATACATTGCAATTATGGCGTAACGAATTCTTTCCGGTTGCATCGAATCCGCCGCCAGCCACGACCGAAGGAAGTAACACCGTTGTAAAACCATCTCAGTTGTAAAATATTTATGGTGCACTACATACAAAAATTGACGTATTAAACATAACAGATTGCCGTAACAAAGCTCTTTACAGCCATGATTTAACGCAGATGCGGCAGTAGCTGAAATCAATTTAATAAATAACGGTCCAAAACAATAGCAGTTAACATTCTTACTGAAGACAATCCGTGCTTTTAATAACGCACTTATGATTTAAGATCGTATCAACTCCGGACGCAACCAGAAGTTACAATCTATAAAATAAAAGAGAAGCGAGTTAATAAAAACACGAGCACATTGTTATGAAGCATAGATGAAGATGTGCTTCCTCATTAAGCCGGTCCAATCATCGGCGGCCGAACGCTTGTTGTTATTAATTTATAGAAAGTCATCGTGGAGCTATTAGGCGAGATAGCCATATAGATCTGCGGCTGATACTCCGAGCTCCTAGCTTTGTATTCAACTCTAATGACCACGTGCCGCTTGTTAGTGATGATCAGTGGCCCTTATTACCAACGATTGATTCTATATCAGACGTGCCGATTAGATTTATGGCTGCCATAGAATATAATAGCTCAGTAATAACTGCAGACATTTTATTTTCAAGCTAGACACAAATTATCTTACGAATCTCAACGGAAGCTCTTAACCAATAGCTAAGAAACTCGGCCAATTAAAAACCTTTTACAACCAAAGAAAATCTGAAATCGGAAGTCACCAGTTAAACTTCAAATGAAAAGTTCTGTATCACTGTTTTATCGTTACAATCTTGTTATCTATCAGAAGATCTCTCGAATTAATTCCCCGACACCTCATTAGAGTCCAGTGATACAACAAAATGCAAATTCGAGTGAGCATGGTCGAGCATTCTCATCCTTTCACTTTAACCAATCAACATCTATAAATGGCCTGTTTAGAAAATATCCAATAAGTTTTGGGTGAAATAAAGAAGGCTATTAGTTCGGCCGCTTTGTGTTAGAGGGCAGAGTTGTCGTATATTTTGGTTGTAGGTCCGAACCCATAGACTTTTTTATACTGACACTAACGTCTTAATTAGGGGCAAACCTTTTACGATTTAAAATATTGCTTGGACTCCGAGGCTCAATTAAAAATTCCCTGCCTATTTAACTTTCACATTTTAAACTTATAGTTACTACAAAACATGGGTTGTGAACTTGTGACATGACCCAGTACCTTTGTTAAGTACAAACTATATAATATTAAAATTAGCGCAGTTCGTTACTCTCATTTACACCACTAGGGCATGCAGTCCCGCAAGATAATTTCAATCCAGGCATTTGCAGGATTGAAACATCTTAGTCAAATCATTGTAATAAAGACGCAATAGACCTCGTTTTTATGGTTTTAATTGTAACCTAAATTAAAGAAGCTTTTTGGTACATTTCAAATGATTTATTAATAATTTTATACATAGTAAAAAATTAAGTAAAATATGTTAAGTAAACTAACAAAGGGCCTGGGAGGGGGGATTCCTCTCCCCCGCACCCTCACATAATTCCCCCCTACTCTCCTAGGCACCCCGAACCTTAGGCATTACTTCCACGTGCCGCTGCGCGCAGAGTAACATGTGTGATCCATGTTTTTTGTGATCCCGCAAGTTCAGCGGGATTCCGCATAATTTTCGACCGAGATTAGCCCCGCAAAATGTATGCTCCCGGTATCCCGATCGACCACAAATATATTATATCAATTTATAATTTTCTCAATTTGCATTTGCGTATCGACGAAGGCGCTTCAATTCACCCCGATAGCTATTTGAACGATTACAAATAATTCTAATAAAAGTAAATGATACCATCCTGTCCATCCAAAGGTTGCCTGGAAGAAATCGCTTTAGGCGATAAGGCCGCCCATTATACTACCGTATATTTGTTTTTTATGTTAGTTTAAGTTTCATTTGTATTTTCGGTGTGTAATAAAGAAATATTGTATTGTATTGTACCATTAACAAATCAATGAGGGCTTCCAATGTGTCCAATGTTATTATGTGGCGGTTATTCGATTACTATCACGAAATTAAAATCTTCACGTGTTACGTGTGTGCACCCGTATATGTGATATTTCACTACTGTGCAGCCAATTATGAAACTGGGAGCTATCTCGCAGGTTAGGTTCTTGATTTTAACTATTTATAATAATAATTAATAAGAACTAGTGGCAGTAGTAGTAGCACATGATTTTTTGTAGCTAGTACCTGTTTAATCTAATTGTCAACAAAAAAGAAGGACAGCGCCCCACGGCTGTACCTACTATCGTAGATGTATATTCTTTTCATGATAAAAAAAGCATGGTGTTAATCCAGGATTTGACTGCAATACACAAACTTTAAATTGAAAACCATGAACCCTTTCTGGTTTAGATATTTATTAAGAGTTTTGCTGCATCTTACGCTTATAATAAGCTCATGAAATGATTACCTACTCCGTAAAAACGCAAGGAACCCTATTTTAGCGGATTCACAATTTCCACTCTAAAAATGTTTTTTTTTTTATATATGCTAATTCTAAAGAAGGTTAATGCACTCATCATTATAAACAACTTTTGGTGAAGGACCAACCCTTGAAATTGCCAGGTTGTTTTAGAGAAAAATTTCATCACACTCAAGGAAATACCAGGATGATATTTTTTGTGATTTAGCTAGCAATAATTATAAGTACAATGACCGTTTTTTTGGCTTACTACCGACTTTTCGTGTACCTCGTGTCGTGGACCTTGTATAAAAAAAAAGACAAAATGAAAACTAAAAATTTATGTCGGTATTAAATTCTGATTCTGAGTAGAGAACAGGCTTGCTACAAATTAAACTCGTAGTAACAGGTGGCACTATGGTATAAAAATAAAAGTACCTACTATAAAACAATGACATGCCACGAGCACACAGAGGCTATGAAGCCTTACAAGTTTACAAAAGGACATGGACATCACTAGATGTTGAGGCTTGTTTATTTACAATTTCACTAAATATTGTAAATATTTAGCGAGTACATACATCGGCATCAGAGAATTTATGACCACCTTGAGAAAGTAACGGTTTATTTTTTATTTTATAATAGATAGGCTTGCGCTTTGCCGTCATGCAACGATGCGGTCTACGATGGAGCACGCTTATCTAGAAGAAACCGATCCACTCTCGACTTGAAGACACCCAGATTGTAACTGACGGGGCAAACCCATTCAGGCAGCGGTAACGGAAATAAGCCGACAAAGGGTCAAAAGTAACGTTTTGCTGTTATTTTTTTGATAACAACTGAATTATTGAATACAACCTTTATAAATTCATGTAGTTAGTAAAACTAGTCACATATTTAGCCATAAAAATTCATCAACTACAGCCATCAAGAGCGCAATTGATTCTTTATCAGGAGCCACTTTCTCATAGTCAATGAAATCCAATCAGATATTATGGGCCATATAAAATAATGTTACACATACTGTTTTGAGTTGATTATATTTCTCGGCATCACTTATGAGATGTTCCTACGGGTTCTCGTATATAATAATAGGTATAATGGTCTTTAATAGGACTAATGGCTTGATTGGCGTCATAAAATCGGGAGGGCAAGAACTTGAATTTGAGGTTCACCAGAATCAAAGTTGAAACTTACTAGGTAAAGGTTCTCTCATGTTTATAATATATTTATTTTAGCCTGAGCCATGAAGTTATGTATGTAATTACGTACAGTATTTTGCATACGAAATTTTTTGCTCTATAAATGTTTTTTTTTTTGTAATAATTCCAATTTGAATTCACTAGAACTGATTACCAGTAACCCTGTATATTTTGTGCTCTTACTTTCTCTTAGACTTAGGTACATGGGTTACGCATTACTACAGCTTTTTGTACCAGCAGATAAAGTCATAGTGAGTTTAATATTGTGATACATAATTTTCAATTCTTAGTAAACTGCGACGTTTAGGTACACATTACTAAAATCATAAAGAAATTCGTTTAACATAATTGCTGCTAATAGTCGCTTTAAGGAGTACAAAGCTACCATAAAGTAGCTTCGTAGGCTCAATTAATAGGTAATAATTACTTAATTAAATAATTGCGGCTTTATTAAAAGCTTCATTTATAAAAGCGGCTATTAATATGAATTTTATGGAGGCATAATTTTACCTCATCATCATCATAATCAGACAACCATAGTTCACTGCTGGACATAGGCCTCTCCTAGGTCACGCCACGTAGCCTTTTTGAGGGGATTTTTTCCAAAGGCTGCACTGGAGTGCAGCCAGGTTATGTGGCATTATACCCACTTAAACCCCCCCGATGACCAGCCTTAGTGCTTGTAAAGAGGACTACGGGATCTCGAGAGGAACGCACTGGAGCCCTCAGCACTTCGCTACGGCTCCTGCTGAGACGCCTGCGTGTTGTCCCGGCTCTTCCGCCCACGACAACGTTGGTCACACAACGTTGTCATTCTCTCCCGGTGCTCACTTGGATGGATGGTCAGCGCCCGAACTTCAACCATCCCGAGGCCAGAGGTCTCCTTTTAATAGCCTCTTACTCCATGCAGGGGATACCCGTGCCATATTCTATTGCCCCGGCACCAAGGCTACGCCACTCACTTCACTACCTTCAGCTTTTCACTACCATTCACAGCCTACTTTACAGCTGCCTTATGTATATCTATCGTTCCTCCGTCTCAGGAGTCTGTGTGTCTCGGGTATCTTCCGCAATGATTGCTGATTCAAGGTTTCAATTCTAGAACAGGTCTAACCTTACAGGTTATCAGTTCTATGACAGATATGACCAGCCCATTGCATTTCAGCATGCTAATATGCTGATTTAAGTCAGTGACTTTATTTCTCTGGCGATATTTTTTTCCGGATAATTTAAGTATTTTAGCAGTTTATGACATAATATGACATGCACCAACATACACTGCATGGTGGATTAGGATCCAGCTTCTCTCTCTTTCTCTCTCTCTCTTTGAGATGCCTTTGTTCCAACAGTGAAAACATGATAGGCTGATAATGATGATGATAAATTTTAGTTCCTACTTGTTTGAGAAATAAATCACACTAACAACTTTTGACGTAGATTTAGTAAATTTTAACACAGAAGGTGCATTTTTTAAATTAATTTATATTTATGGATTATATCACGTGTATTTTATATTAATTTCTGACGTATCGAACACTTTGCAGTATGAGTGGTCACAAGTATACTATAATTATGATGGATATCTAAAGAAATGGCACACATAAATGAGTACCTAAATTTTTTATTGCTCAACGCTTATAGTCTGAATTATACCTATTTGTTATATTATTTACGACCGAATTTCTGCTCAGATTAAGTTTTAAACCAACTTTTATGGGTTGAAATCTATAAATTTAAATTTCACGGTGTGTGGAGTTCAACATGTTTTTTATATTAATTTTGATACAGTTTCGGCTCAGATCAAAGTAGGCACCTGTAACCTTCGTGCTGTTAAACAAATAAGAAAAAAAACAACAATCGTTTATGTGTTACCATAAATATTAATAACGCGTTTCTAAACCGTTAAACGGCAGTGTATATTGACCACAAAAGAACATTTTTCTAATTTGCTAAAAAGTATTTTGCGATTTCTGAAGTATCTAATACGCCTTCGATGAAATAAACATAGGATATTGCACCAACCGCTCGACCCTAGCCCACCTAAAACGTTACGAAGTGTTACTGCCAAAATTTTAAAAATCATTCTACCTTTGAGCTTAAAATTAAGAGGCCGTGACATACAACCGGTAAATAATGTAGTTTTATGAATGACAATGATCACATTTGTGCTAAAATCTTGGTAAAAATAGCTTAAAATTAATTGAATTAATGCGTTAATGGCATTATTAGATTTAGCCCGGGGGTTAGGCTGATTTCGGCTGTCTTTTGGATCATCAACAGACGGTCGCATATTTTTCATTTTGAGCCTTAAGCTCAAACCCTTAAAGCCTTACATTGTAGAGTTGGTATTAGTATGAATAGCTAAACTCCGAAAGCAGTTGTTACTATGTAGATGTCTTTTTCTAGCATCACGTGCAACAAACAAATGTACCTACTATAGCTAGTATGTACGTATAGATAAATATGATACTATTTTGTGTGTAGATGTTTGAGTGCTTGTACGGCATGAGATATCCTCTGTTTTTGATCGAAGACTAACCGAAGATGGCTTGAGGTAAGCTTTGATCCTAATAATACATCGAATAAAATTGGAAGGCAATTCTAGAACATTGTTTTATTGTGAAAATAATTATTTTTACTTGAATGAATGAGAATTACGAATCAGACGATTCTGGTACTTTAACGAAATTAATCCCAATAATTTTTCGACCCTAGATAATGGCATCGAACTTTATGACATTTTTTATCGTATTACTTCCTTCTTTCAATTGTTGAATGCTGGAAGGTCTATAGAAAGTAATATGAAACAAGATTTGTCATAGCATTTGCAAAAAAAAAACAATATGGTCACCCTGCAAATTCAGATGATAGCGTCAATTTTAGCTATGCTCTTCGCCAATTCAATTCCACAAGCCAAGGGTGTGCCGGCTTCTCCCACAAAATTAATCAGCCCGCCTATTTTTAGGACCATATATGTTTATTTTAATCAATGGCTTTGCCCTTTTATCCCTTTATCTTTGACCGCTGATTAAGATTTTATTCATAGCTCTTCATTTTTTAGCGAAACTAATATGTTGGTTTTCGAAAATGTTCCAAACAAAAAATTATTTGGCCAAGAGTTTATCTCGATTATGAAACTTTTAGTTATCGAAACTTTAACCTAAGATAACCTATTTTTAATGAACAAATTTAATATTATCTATACTAATCTTATAAAGAGGAAAGATTTGATTGTTTGTTTGTTTGTTTGTTTGCATTGAATAGGCTCCGAAACTACTGAACCGATTTGAAAAATCCTTTCACTGTTTGGAAGCTACACTATCCCCGGGTGACATAGGCTACATTATATATGTTTTTAAATAGGGAATCCTTACTAAAACTTCAATAATGTAACCCAAGGTGTAAAAAAATAAGATGTACACCCGTGTGAAACCGTGGTGCGTTACTAGTTTCAAATAAAATAAAAGTCATCACACAAACAAAGGGCATTTGTAAAATTGATGCCGAATTTTTGTATGTTGTGCTCTGTAGAAAAAAAATTGCACGTGTAAATTAAGATGTAAGCTCTTCCAATTGCCAATGTCCAATAATAATGCTTGCCTATAAACAATGCTTAAACCATGGCGCTTTATAGGACAGCTGTCTCTGACCACAGGACAAAAACTGTCCAGATACGATCAGGTCGAATTACATTCGGCCACGGGCCTGGGACCGCGGTGGACGAAAAAACACCGAAAAAAAGACGAAGCGGTTGCCGCCATGAAGTAAACAACTCACTGTTTATGAGGAACTTACTTACAGTTTTTGTTCTGAACGCATCCAGTATGATGTTTGTCTCGACGCTCTACAAACAAGTACCCTGCACCCTGATGGATTAAAGCACTTTGATTCGCCGACGTTGCGGTCATTCAATATTGTATTTAAGAAGGCATAAATAAAATTATCGATGCGACATCTGAAAATCAGTAATGGCTATTCGTTACAAAGGAATTTTCGTCGATTTTAACGGTTTCTTTTACGTTGGTGCACTTGGTATCGCGAAATAATACGACTCTAATATCGCCACCGCATCGACCTGCGAACAATGTGCGTTTCTCTACGGCTTTTAAACTTCAATAGGACGGTATTTAGATGGTATTTTTTCTACAAGATATGTGCACTGTTCTCTTATTTGCCTTTTGTCAAGTTGTGGGCGCGACAAAGCCACAAACATACCCTGCCGAGCGACCGACAGATTTTTTGCTTAAATTTGGTATTTTATTTCGCTTATTGAAAATTTGCTAGGTACTATTCCGTGTATCTATAGAAAAAAACTTTAATAGAAGATGCACATGATATATCGGTTGGTAGGTAGATTTCTTTTATGTGAGGAAGTTTTGTGGTCACCTCTGCCTGTTAGATAAATGGTCAGATGTAAAAGGTTGGTAAAAAGTAATTTCTGGAAAGCGTGATTTTTTTATTCTCTTAAGATTTTGTCTATGCTTTACATTGCAACTTTTTATAAAAAGTTAGTCTATCTTATTTACTCGACGGTTCGAATAATTCAGTATACACAAGAGTTCCACTCACTGAGAATAAGTAAGCTGATTAGTCATTGTTGTTTGAAGCCCGCGGTTTCACTCGCGTTATATGCCTCTTTGAAACAACCTCCTTGATAGCGACAGCAATCTCCTTTGAATTCGATGAAAATTTCCTTTTTTTTTCTATGATGATAAATGTGATTATGTGAATGTAAGACTTCAAATCTTGCCGTTACAAAATATATGGGAATAATTTTCGTATTTTTTTTTTCATGTTTTCTTATTCTGATATTTGGGACGAAGGGAATCCAACAAATTAAAAATCATGAAAATTGTTCCCGCCATTCTTGAGTACTAAATGGTGTAACTAACCCGACTTTGTTTTATATACATATATAATATCCACTTTGTTCTATATAAATAGCACTTTTTTATATAGTTGCTGTACATTATTTGCCTTCGCAGGAACATCAAATTCTGAAAATAGGTACAGCAGTTAATTTTGGTTGAGGCTTTCACGGTGGTGCGCGAGCGCAGGGCTCCACGCACAAAACGAGCCGGAACACGTGCAAGTTCGCACAATGCCAGTTTGCATTTCCGTTCGACGTGCACTTCCTCTAGATTTTACTTTTTATTGGACGGGAATAAGCGAGCCTTTATTGCGCGGTCGCTGGGCTTTGTGTTTGCCCATTGTACCCAGGACATTCAACGCATCGTAGGTTTCGATTTCGTTAATGATATCGAAAAATTTAATCGCAGTTGAAATCGAAAGGAAATCACACAAAAGCCAAGCTCACTTTTGTAGTTTTTGTTTTGCAGTTCCGTAACAATCCCCTCGAAAATTTTAATCTCATAACATCGAAAACATGTATCGAGCTGATTTAACACTCCTAATCTCACTGACCACTATCCTTCGTCAAGATAAGCTTAAGCCACCATGAGTGTTTCTGCTAAATTTATTTGCTCACATCTTGGGTTCTAAAACAAAAAGTCAAAGAATACCATTATTTTTGGGTAGACAATGCAGCAAAAAGTGGCAAAAGTAAGTAGATCAGATAGTACAAAGGTGTGTTTGGGTACAGAATGATAAATAGTGTTTGTTGCAAATATATAATTATTTCTAAAATCAGCCTTGAAATCTACGAAACAAAGTCAGATTTTGCCTAAAGAAAGGCTTTATTTGCTTCCGAAATATTACGTGGACACATACTGTGGTCAGGCTGATTATTTTTATCTCTACTGTATCTCTGCACGGTGTCAAAACTTATGTCCGGCGCTCTGCGTGGTACAGGAAGGTGTGATTCCAAGAGAATATGACCACACAGGGTGATGTCTCATTTGCTCTAAGTCATAAGGGTTGATATCTAACAAAACTGACAAATTGAGACCTCTAACGGTGACGGTTACTTACAGGAGGTCCATTGTTAGAAATAATAAGATTTGCCAAATAGATACAAATTATTTTGAATTCTCCTATTTATGGCTTGATCAATGTCGTGCCAATGGTCTCGTGATCGGAAGTCATTTACAGAAACGTGGGTGTCCAAAATTATAGCTGACAAGAAGTCACCTAATAATGGGTCATTTTAGAATAATGTGGCAATAGATTTGATGCCCGCAAATCAATTATGTCTTACTAGTATACGTTTTGTCAGTTGATTCGTCTAACATCTGAACTAATTTGAGCAAACTTTAAAACTAAGATTTCAATAGTTAAGTTACATTTAATTTACAACGTTGGATGCCTAAAGCATTTTTTAAACATAGTCATAGCCACATGCACCAGGCAAATTCAAATTGAAAACTGTCCCAGGCAGAGTCTCTACTCTGCCTGGGACAGAGCCCTGGATAATAAGGCTTAATTGTATAGATTTATGTCTATTCAGTAACTATTCGCCGGAGGATAAGTTTCGCTGTTACGCCTCTCTTGACGTCGAGTGACATTGCGTGAAATGCTTGTAAAATCTACTTTGAGATAACCCGCTTCTGGATCCAACCAACAAGAACTTAGTAACTTCAACCCAAATGAACTTTATGCAGTTGAAATAGAGATGAGAGAGGTGTCATATGTTAGTTTGTAAGCATGTAATGCGTGTAATCAGGCCATGATTGGTTTGAATTAATCGCCGGCGCATGCGTGACTGCTACCATTCGCATCAGAGCTGGTTTCCACTATGTCACCCCGAGTTCCCACTGTTGAACGAGGTTTTTAGGTAAAATGTTTAGATACTCATACTAAAAGTTTGGGTGTGACGGGGGCATAAACAATGTTGATTGTCAAAATTTGTAAGCTTTCGACAAAACTATCTAGTTAACACAAATATGTATTTTTTTTTGTGTATTTTAGCACATTGCCTTACCTGTCTTTTTTCTGTTGCCGTATCTTTTTTTGTTGATTATTAATTGATCAAAATTTCCTAATATTATCTCGTCTACTTTCAACATCATATCATTAAACCTGGTACTAAATCCGCTATAGTGTAATCCGGCTTTCTTGGATGGAGTAAGTAAGAAGAAAAATTGTTCAAAGGACTGGTCTGAATTAAAAGTAATGGTACAATTAAGACTCATACTGCTCCTGCGTCAAGTAATAATCCCGAATTTATGTTCTGATTCTTGAATTGATTAATTGATGCTATTAATTTTATCTTTGATAAAAACATTCTCTTAATTAAGTACTAGCTGTTGCCCGCGCGTTTGTACGCGTACATTTTTATGTAAACATTCAACCCCCTTTCGACCACTTAACGCACACTGGTCGTCAAACCCCTCTTGGAGTCGTACCTACTTGAAGATGTTATAGCTACCACCGAGACACAAACACTAAACTTCAAGGTTTTTTGTTGCTAATATTCTGTATTTTTTATTCTTTGGTAGGTAATACAGATAAAATCTTTATTGTTAACACCACAACTTACACACGACAAAACAGTTTAAAAACTAGTGCAACAATCTGCGGACTTATCGCTAAAAGCGACCTCTTCCAGGCAACCTTAGGATGGGGAAGATTTATACAGGAGGTGTAGAAGGCGGCATGGAATAGAGAAAAATGTGATACAGATATAAACCAATGATGTTGTTTTGATGCTTTATCTTTTTTTAACCGACTTCAGGAGGAGGTTATCAATTTGATTGTATGTTTTTTTTGTCCTTTTTCTTATTGCTGGCGTCAATTTGTTTTTACGTAAGGTTTCCTATTCAGTTATAATAAATTCCATATTACTCTACTAGGTCCGCATCATCTCATTCGTTATGCGTCTACTATCCATTAGATAGACTGTCGCGCTACTGTTGATTACAGTTTAACTTTTTGATCCGGACTTAGGAACCTGTGGTGTGTGTGATGTTTGTTGGTGGTGTGGTGTTTGTAAAAGTAATTTGTGCCTAATATCTACTTTATAAAAATCTTAAACAAATTTCCTCATTCACTGATAGACAATATGCACAGTCCCTAAGCTGCAGGGTCTAGAAGTACGAAATTTTGCAAGTGTTCCTTATGTAAGTTAAGAGAGAACTATGAAAGAATTTTCAAAATTCATCCCCTATAGGGAAAGAAAGAAAAAAAATTTAAAGAAAATTTGTATGTAAGTTCATCGTTTTTGATGTAAGAAATATGGAACTTGATACTTAGACTTCTGTTTATAATTAAAAGTCAGTTGTGTCATAGTTTTTTTTTTTGGAAATTTATTTCCTAATTGTAAATACGATAAAAGTTTGTAAGTGTTTGCGTATTTTTTTAGTATGATACCTGGTACCTGATCGCGAAAATGTTAAAAATTTGGCTCCTGAGAAGCCAGGAGAAATCCTATTGGACACATTGCTCATTGCTGCAGAAATCACTCGGCAGCAATATCATCATTGTACCAACTATCCCACTCTTTTGAAACTGGCAATGCCACTATGGAAAGTGTCATAGTGTCTTCCAATCCGTGCTAACACATGCCAGGCTTAATCAGTCTATTTATAATGTACTGGACGTATATGTATATGGGAATGTACATGTAATGGACGGGGATACCAGCGTTTCTTCAGCTACTCAGCTCTCTATTCATTTCTAATAGACGCTGTAAGGTTTTTCATTTTTTTCTTATAACCAGAGGTAAGTAAAATACCTTTGATTTTATGTCAAGGTGCCTATCATAGTAAGCATTGTCTTTTTTAAATTGGCTTCTGCTTGAGCGCCACTTTGCCTGATGTTAAGTGATGATGCGGTCTATAATAGAACATGCTTGTCTAGCTAGAAAACAATCCAGCGCTACTTGAAGACAGACTGCAACTAACTAAAAACAAGAACGAAATTATTTCAAGAATAAACATACTCCATGCACTGCTCTTTAAATGTCTATTTTTATCTCCTGATTTGCTACGGTTTACCACCTAGCCGTGTCTGTTGTTGCCTTAATGACAATTATAATCATTAACATTGGTCATGGTCAATTTGATAATTAAGATATCTAAGGCGTCATTTCTGTCGCTTTTTATGTCACAGACCACCGTCACTTTCTTTTGAGATTTAGGATTTAAGAAACACTTGGCGCCACTTGGCTTTTTTGGCGCCTACGTGACAAAAACATGTCACTTCATTGCATTATTTTCATGAAATTGTGTTTTTGATTGATAATGTGTTTAGTGTTGAATTGTTATTTATTGTTTGTGAACGTGTTCATGACATATGGACAACCCATAAAACGAGGTGAAACATGTATTTTTATGTTGCTCTATAGAAACCTCCAGTAATTTTAAAGTTTGCACCACATTACTAGGAAATGACCTAGACTTTAGACATAGACATAGACATATATTTATTGATAATTATAAGAATTACAAGTCAGGCAGTATACAAAATAATATTATGTTAAAAATTTGCTATACAATTAGTATTACGCGCTATCTTGATATCGAAAAAGTCACTATATTCATAAAAAGCTTGCGTAATAAGCCACTTATTTAACTTGTTTTATCGTGACTTGGTTTGTGCTCGACAGTCACTATGGCTTGTTTGATATCTCATATAAATTTCTTTTAAAATACTAAATGCACAAGATGTATGACGCCAAAATTCTCTCATGTTGCTTTCCTCATGAGTGGAAAGAAAAATGCACGTGAAAAAAAAATTTGTAAATTATGGCACTTTAAAATCAAGTCAGGTACACTGAGTTAGTATGTACTAATACTACCTCAGTGGTCAAGTATAATTTCTATTTTAATTTTTTTGATCAATGTTAATGGACACGTGAATTCAAATTATGGAAAGCCAGTAAGCCAGAAATAAACACAAGGTATTTTCGTAGAATTAGTCTCGATTTTTATCCAAATTCACCTTTCACAACAGTTAAGTACTAGGTAGCTCTACCGCATACAAAATTGATCTTCAATATCCAGTAGCTCAACATAAATCAAAATACTCGCGCAATGGCCCTCCGATACCGGAACCACGAAACAATTTGCTCTTAACCCTTAATTATTGATGCTTCCAAGTGAAGTCCAACACCTCCACTGGTGGTCCCCTCCAACATCGAAAATTTTATTGTTCTCTTAATAGACTATCGGAATTTCAAACCCGATTTACCTTTAACGAAACAAAGAGAGACGCTCCGTCGCAGTTCATCGAATACGGCTCGTGCCTTACCTTGGTTAGTGGAACAGAAAATTGATGCGTTTACCCTTAGCCTTAGACAATGACCTGTCATGATAGATTTGAATGTCAACGACTTTTCTGTGGTATATGGACCAGGATGGTGCGGTCGGAAATACCAAGATGTTTTCAAGCGTAAAATTGACAAATTGTCACAATCATACCTACTAAAAGTTATTAGAAATAAAACTACTTACCAACTCAAATTCCAAGAAAATAATGTCTGGCGCTATGGCTCACTCAAACATTTATTAAAGTTGATGAATTAAGAAACATGTCGTAAAATATTATTAAGCTTTATGGGAACGTCGATCCAGATAGCGTTATCTGAGTTTGAAGAGAAAGATATATGAAACTGGATTTGAATTAGTATATCCTGTACGTTATCTCCATACTTTGTTAAATGTAGCTTCTTTATCGAGAAGATCCAAAAAGAGTTTATAACGAATACCGAAGATTATTACAGTGATGAGGCGCTACCTTTAGAAATAGCCATCAACAAATTGCTTTTGGACAGATCTTTTTGTAATGTTATTTGTTTGTGAATGGGTCTATCTATGGTGATCAATTTATCGGCTCGTTAGCAGCTGATAAATGCGATCCGATTGCTCCGTGATTATAAAGCAGTTAATCAAGATGAAAGCTCATATTAATACTATTAGAATGTCTCTTACTTTTGTACCGAGATTTTTTTACTGAGAAAATTAGCATGTCTGATTGCGGTTGAAAATTCTAACCTACATCGTTTCGATCGAAGATTCAGTTAAAACCAACGACCTATATGTAAATTCGTTGGTTAAAACAAATGTATGCGTATGGTTTGGAACTAGAACGTTGTTTGTCATTTTGTTTTGTTCAATCACCGTTGCTCCTCGGTTAGTCTTATTATCTTCAAGATGTACGATTGCGTGATTGCGGAAAACCTCCACTACGATTACTTCGTATCTCATGCATTATAATCGGGTATTCCATCGAACACCACACTTCTGGGCGGTGCCGATGGTAATGAGTAGCTTCCAGTACCAACACGTTAGCGTTTTAATACGCTTTAAGTACCGTAGCGGCTCGAAACAGCAATAAACCAAATGATAGTGTAGCTCAATTTGGTATCGCTTTTGACTAATAGCCATGAAATATGAAATTAGCTATAAGAACGCGTCCATTTTATACTTTGTAACTATTCGGCGGAAACAAAGAGCGCCCTGGAAATCAGTAGGCCTAGCACGGGCCGTGGATAAATTTAATTGTCTATCTACTGTTTTTATCCCGCGGGAAAGAGACAAACGTATCTATATTCTAGCTTTCTAGCGTCTAGGCGTAGATAAAAACGGTGGAAAGACAATTTGTCCACGGCCCGTGCTAGGCCTGCTGGTCATTTTCATATTATGCGTACAAACCTAAATATTTTCGGTAATGAATGAGTAGCGTCCGTTTTGATGAAAGCTGGCAAGTATATTTCAATTGTAAATTATTAAAGTGATAAATGTAGCTTTTTGAAAAACTAAGCGAAATTGTCTTAATTCGTTGTTCCTTGTTAGAAATGTTTTATTAATTTTTTTTCAATTTAATTATCATTACGAGCTACTTAAAAACAAACCATAACGTATTAAATTTTCATCAAAATTGGTCCATTAAAATCCGATAATTTAAAATAGTAAAAAAGTAGTTAAAAAACATTTAGTATAAAAAAGGCTCGACCTCCGGTCAAAGTACGGTCAAGTATTTAGTTTTCGCATTTCAACTGATCCAAACGAAAATATGCATTCAAATCCAAATTACCATTATTTCTTTACAACAAGCGTTTCCTAATATATATATTTTTCTGTAAAACGCGTGCGCTATGTACCTTAATATATTAGGTACATTTCTAGTATGCTCAGTATTCAATTGTTCTAGTAATTGTGAGCTATCTAATTCTGCATAACAACGACGCCTGTCGCGCGACTGACGGTCGCATTGACAGCAGACCACCGGAGGCGAAGGGTTTTTTGAACGCGCCTTCGTTAAAGTCAAGATAGTGGATGACATGTTACCTTTACTTCTTGCAAAGCAAGATTTTCCCATAATTGTAAAACGAAGACTGAACTACAGACCAACAATTCTACATAATAACAATATACGTAGAAATATCAGCCCATTTCTCGTAATTAATAACAATGTTTTACTTATGCTTGTTTTTTTTTTCTTATTAATTTTCCTTCTTGCCATCTTACGCATATTGTGTTTGTCAGATATATAAAAAAAAAAATTCTTCTTCAGTAAACTTTGGAAACGTTTTTGTTTATAACGACGTGGCTCTTGCATTTGAAAATCCAATGCTTTGATTGATCTTTTTGAATATTATCGACCAAATAGAATTTCCATCTATAGATAAATATCAGACTCATACAAAGTTATGTAATTCTATCGATAAAGCCTCGTTCATTGAAGTCAAACGCAATCTAAACCACGTATTCGTAGGTCAGCTTTGTTGACTGACACCAATATACTAGTAATGTGCTAGTTTACTCGCTAGAACTAGGTAGTGACCATTGAGTTCCGTGTCACCTTTTTTTAAATAATGGCTACGGCTTTAAATAATTAAATAATTATGTATTGTAATTATTACACTGCGGCCGAAGCTATAAGGACTGACAATGGACGTGAGTTTCTTTGAAACTTTTTTAAATACTTCTTCCATAACGTTTATATTATTCTTGCCATTTGTTTCATAGTGTCTCTAGGAATTATTGCACATTTTTTAAGAGTATTAACTGTAATTTCTACGACTTCCACTGATAAGTTAATATTTACTGTAACTCAACACCTGGACTGGACGGGTCATCGCTCCGGTCTCAATTGTAATCGTAATCAGGTTCCATTCATCTTGAATTCGATGTCTACCAAACTTGGTCAGAGTATATGTAATCGATGTTCCACAAATACGGGAAACATTTAACTGAAGTGTAGTTTAACTTATATGGCTTTATTAAGAGTGTCTGTAGCATGTACAACATTTACTGATTCTTTGAAACAGGGACAGAAAGAAAGTAGATTAATTTCCTGTGAATTCTTACTATTGATAACGCTGGCTCAGGACAAAAACATTGTGGAATGCTAAAATGAATGAATATGAAAGAACTGATTGGAAAAGGTTGGAGCCACAGAAAAGAGAAATAAATAGAACGGAAATGAGAAGAAAAATCTGTCGCCAGGCATTATGATAGAACCTTGCTTGAACATTCTTATTTACATTAACGCGTCGAAAGAACTTGGACCTTACCTTTTTGGGTTAGGTCTCAAAGTTCTTTGTCCGCATCACAGTTGCTAACTGATTTAGAATGACTGACGTTTCGTTTATATGGGTGCAACTGGCTACAACAAATTCCTTACAAAAATGCCTTGACAGCCGTTCTAATTTTTTTTTCTTTTCTGTGGTTGGTGGAGCCTTTGCCAAAAGACAACTAAAGGTGATGATTCAAATAAAGACCATTAAAACAAAACAAAAATGACACATTTTAGAACTTGGAAACAATTTATCTATTCTAAATAAATCAAACTATAAAACCTATGACACTCGGACAGTTAAAACGAATCCAATTATATCTCGTTAGTTCATATTGGTCAAGTAGTTTAACTCCAAGGGGACCTGATGAACTTATACCATAAAATCATAACTCACTTTTAGCTCTGCAGTAAAAATTGTAGCTGAGTAAGAAATACTCCCATTTGGACGTATTGTGCAACCGACATTGTCGATAAATGAGTAGGTGAGCCACTATCGTAGTTTCTGAACAAGCCTTTAGTTTTTTTTTTTTCGTTTTTTCATTGGCCATTTTACATATAAGTTTGCCGATCTGTAACACAATGTAGATATAAATGCTCACTCAGTGCTCGATATATCATCGATGGTGTACATTTTTTGTGGTTAAAGGCGAGACGTGGATTTTATGTGGTTTAATTCGAAGCCAGTGGCGGTATCGGCTCTAATTATTTGAATAGCGCGACACGAACGCCCCCTTTGAGAATAGCCGGTTACGTGTTTGGACAGCAAAATGTGTGGAGACGCCAATCTAATTTTTGGTTTATATGTTTCAAATACTAATAAAGATAGAAGATAACAATGATGACTGAAAAAGGTTGATGTTCACAAAAATTGGTTTCCAGCCCATTTTGGTACCTATTGAAGAAATGATAAACAACAACTCTATATGCTTTGCTTGCGTTACCTTGTATTTTTTTTCTTATAGATAACTTTTTCAATTTGATTTACTTTAAACTGACCTAACAAACCTTTTATTTTGCTAGAATTTTGTCAATCAAAATAAAACTACTAATCTACTTTTCGATTCTTATTATTTACGAGCGATTACTACGTTGACCAAAGTTAACGTGGAGATGCTTTAAAATTTTATTCGTTTTAAAACTGTTAATCAACTCTACATAATTATGTTATCAATTTATAAATAAAATCGGATGCATTTTTACACTGCAATTCGGTATGTAAAGTTTTTTTTTTGTATTTTTTCTATATTTTTATTTCGTAGATAAGGCTATTTTAAGAAACTAATTTCAATATTTTTGTTTTCTATTGAGTAGTTATTTTACAATATTTTTTTGAAAATTGAAATTATGTGACGTCACCATATAGCACAAAATTTCGTTGCGTTGAGAAGTCTAAAAAAGCACCCCATATTGGCAGCCCTCAAAAAAACCAGACAGTCAAACCACAGATATGAAAAAATATTCTATTCTGTGTGACGAACAGTGTGTCAAATGTATAATATTTTTATTCTTAAAAGGCACAGAAAATAAAATGCTACACCGTGACGTCATTTAGAGGTCAATGAAAGTCGAATGATTTCTTAGTTTTATGTTAAAATAAATGTCATCTTATCGTTTTAAAGGGTCAGAGTAGAAAAATAAGGGTTAGTAACATAAAATCTCGAAATGGTTTTGGAATTGGCATAGGTTAATTTCTTTTAGCATACCGAATTGGAAGGAAACTTAAAACAGCCAGGCAGAGACCAGACTGAAAATTTTATATTTTTATTATCGTTATTGTGTGAACATTTTTTTCACGTATATAATTTAGTTGAAAGACGGCAGATAGTTATAACAAATATTTCTTGTTCATCGTTTCATGCGTCGATAATTCAACGTTTTATCTATACTTATTCTATTGTTTGTTTGCATTGAATAGGCTCAAAAACTATTGAACCGATTTGAAAAAATCTTTTACTGTTGGAAAGCTACATTATCCCCGGGTAACATAGGCTATATTATATTTTCAAAAAAATAGGGATCCTTACTAAAACTCCAATAATGTAACCCAAGTTGTAAAAAAATTAGATTAACAATTTTAACTTTTCTTGTTTGAAAGTTCTAAGACAGGACAACGACTGTCAGGTCAGCTAGTTATAGATAAATTAAGTGGCATTAGTCCGTCAGGCTTATTTTAGTAACTTTAAAAAGTAACTTTAAACTCACCGAACACCTAAGGCCACTCAACATGCGCAGAGACGTTGGGTTGTATCTTTTATCGCATTTTCAACGGGGAGTATTCTGAAGAACAGTTTGATCTGATGCCGGCATCGCGGTTTTACCATCGCACTAGCCGCCACCGCCTGAGAGCTTATCCTCATAATATCATAGATCTGTGGAAACAGCACACTGTCCGATTCACGCGATCTTGCTTGCCTCACACCTGTAAAATGTGGGATGAGCTACCTTCCGCGGTGTTTCCGAGAAGCTTCAACATGGGGTTTGTCAAAAGGCGAGTCAAGAGGTTCTCAAAGGGTCGGCAACGTAGTTGTGATGTTTCTGGTATTGCAAGTATCCATAGGGTATTAATCTGTGTTTTAAATTTTTATTTCATAACACCATTAGTATTTTCTAATCATCAATGAATTAATGTAATTTTATGTAATGTGTTTATGGATGCAAATCTGTTTTTTTTTCATTTCATTTCATACCATACTGCTTACAATCAGGCAGCCTGTCTGCATATTTTGTCACCTATATCATAAAAAGGACCTATTCATTTTTAAATTAAAAAAAACATATGTATTTTTTTATTATAGTAAATTGTGTATATAGATTATTCTACTGTCCTAGCAATTGCTTTGCTATTCGATAACAATTCTGTCATTTCTACCTGCCATCTTAACGACCAACTTAGAATTTCAAGCTTTTCACACGACATTTGGGACCCGCAACTAAATTCGTAACTTTACGGGACCCTTTAATAAGGGTAGCAACCGTTGATCGGCAGATCTGGTAGCACCCTCCGGTGACAAAACTATTTCATTGGAATTTTAAATATTCTTAACTAAAATAAAAAGAACTACCTGTTATAGAGCTCCAATTCATTAACGGCCATTAAAGAATTTTATTGCGACCTTAAATTTATATTATAGCTTTGCCGACTGATTAATTAAATAGTCAATGAATGGGACATTACCTAGAAACGTTACTGCTCGTAAGCTTTGTTTGGTATTCCGTATTTTTACTAAATTGCGTTGTAACTTAGGCGGGACTGCTTTAAGTCTGTTCTACGTGAACTGATAGTGGGAAATGTTCTTTGCAGTTTTCTATAAATCTAATAGATGCGTTTAACGGATTTAAAGTTTTCTACTTTTAATTTTAACATAAATTCGAATAAAAAGAGGTGATTGAAAATACTCAACTCGAATAAACACTGTCACTAGAATAAACACTGTAAACGATGTCACTGCCACATTCTTACCCTCAACTATCGACTAGAATTTTTGTTTTATAAATGTTCGCAAGTTCGTTAAGTAAAAGTGGCTAACCCTATTGTTGGAGTCTTAGACAGCATCATTTTACTCTTGCTTGCTTCACTTAATCCGTGATGAGATTCTGTAAAAAAAAATAGAACCTGCCCCTGGGCATGCCTTAACGGGCCATCTGAAGGTGAAAACCGCATGAGCTAAGAACATAAGCTAAGGAAGTGCTAAAATCCAAACACCTAATAACTTTAAACGACTAATAATTCTTTTATGTTATAAAAATTTATTTCGCGTATCTCGGAAACGGCTTTAACGATTTGGATGAAATTTTGTATTTAGATTTAAAAAATATACCAAGCAACGCTCGGTCGCCCAGGTACTTATTTTATATTAAACAGCCTCCTGGTGTTGATTTTGGCTCCAGCATTGCCTCTCAAAAGTCCGGGTTAGAGCCATGATTAAAAATAGTTATAACACAATTTAGTATAATTTAAATTAATATTTATTTAGTTTTATGTATTTCAATATTTAGTAAATTAGGAAATTTCATATTAGATTATCCTGTTACATCCCATTAACCAAGTTCTAACG
Organism: Agriopis aurantiaria; assembly: GCA_914767915.1. Lineage (NCBI taxonomy): Eukaryota > Metazoa > Arthropoda > Insecta > Lepidoptera > Geometridae > Agriopis > Agriopis aurantiaria. The sequence goes on from OU611987.1 coordinate 6,693,886, forward strand.
CGTGCTTGACCACTATCGAAAAGTCACTTGTATTATTTTTCCAAAACACGACCCAGCACTTGAACTTGTTCGATATTCAAAAATAGCGGTGCGCCATATGCGCTTGCGCACATGCTCAAGGGATTTGGGTCACACGCTCATTGCCAGAAACGCTACACCCGCGCCAAGGACACCGGCCCTTGGGGCACTTGCGCTCGCGTTTTTATGGCAATTGTGGATTTATGGTACCGGAACGTGTTTGACTGTTTTTAGTTATTTTTTAAAGTATTCCGCCTATATACCTATAAGCGCAAGAAATGCAAAATAAATATAGTTGGATTGGTACATTTTTCTGCACAACTAATAACTGAACGAAAACAAGAGACAGAGAGGCAAATTGAGAATAAAATGGGGGAGGAGTATGTTGTTCTAAAAGTACAGCAATACGTTTTGTTGGTAATATATAATATCTACTAAAATAGATCGATCGTTGTTTTGTTTTGTTATTATTAGAAAAGTACTTATTAAAAATATGCAATGTTGAACACACCCTAATCTTTGAAAAACTATTATACATAAGGTTCTAACTGACAATAAAAATATATTTATTAGGGATCAAAAACAAATAAAAGCCCATTGAATTTATCTGTACATACTCATATAAATTTATTCCAGACTATAATTGTACAGACGTTAAAAACGGAAGTTCTCATAATCAAAGAAAATTGCGTCGTTATGACCAATTAGCGGGTTGTGTTTAAGTAAAGCAAAAAATAAATAATAATGTTTTTTTTTTTTTTTTACTTTCACCGCCATCGCCTAAGGCTAAGCGCAATATAATCAAGGAAGTTATTGAATCCATCTCAGTTAAAATTACACTTACAGACATACAAACGTAAAAGTTACATCACTAACATAATTAAATTAGTATTTTTTTAAATGTTTTTTACTTCAAATAAAAGCTCACTGAGTTGAGCTGGCAACCCCAGGTTTATTATGGAACGAAAACAAAACTTTTCACTAGAAAACTCTAGTCTATTTTATAGTTCAAATGTTTATTGTGAATAATCTACTTTACTGACAATAAACATAAATTAAAAAAAAAAAATAGTAATTTAAGAGGTAACGGGTAACCATTTTCAATTTGGAACAATCGGTTCTGCGCAAGTGGCCACCGCACAGCTGCAGCTCGCGCGACCGTCGCGTGCCGACGCACGAGCGGAGCCGAGCTTGCACGAGGGTAACCGAAGCACGCCGAGCTTGGAAGCTGCATGCTGACAATCACCTGTATACTAGTACTTCGACCCGAACTGTGCCAATATGACCCATAAATCTACGGAACCTCTCGATCGATTTTACCCATAGTCAACCTTATTTTTTTTAATGAAATGATCTACTTGCCTACGAAGTTTCTGAAGATCGAATCAACGAACAAACCATGCACGCCGAAATGTCGACTTGTCCCATTAGCCATTAGGATCTCAGAGTGCCGAGACCTCTTTTCGCTCGGTCAATAAAATAGCTACTTTTGATGAAAGGATTGCTACAAAACAATGTCTGTCGACCTTTTTCTACCGTAATCGAAAGCTTGTAAAACAATCACGTGATGTTATTAGGACAAGATGTAATTAAGGTTTCTAAATTGTGAAAAACGCGGTAAGTAGGCGAGATGGCGAGTGTAGAACAAACACAAATGTTCATCACATAAATATTTGTCCTAGGTGGGAATCGAACCCACGCCCCCAAGCTCAGAAGGCAGGTTCACTACCAACTGGACCAACGGGCTATCTTGACCACAAAGCTTAAATTTTACAAAGGGGGTGAAAGTTTATATGAAAGTCTACGCGTACGAAGTCGCGGGCAACAGCTAGTTAATTTATAAATTCATGCTTGCAACTTGTATTGATTTCCCATAGATACAAAGTAAACCAATAAGCCTGTGAGCCTGATTAGGGCAACGCGTAGTAAATAAGCATCAAACAATAAGTGCCGGCACAGTTGGCAGATAACCAGTACCTAAGACGGACAAGATAATGAGCAGCAGGTTCCAAGCAAACGGATGCATCCAACCATTGTAACCGACAATTAAAACTAAAGGGTATTAACTAGATGACCGGCAAAACGATTTGCTTCTTAATGTTGCTAGATTGAAATAATCATCCGTCTTTCAAAGTTTCTTAGCTATCTTCATCATACTTTTTGCTTAAAGTCATAACTAAAAGAGCTACTGTAGGTATTCAAGTATTCAATATAATAGGGTTGGCCGGTAGAAACTTTTACAGGTGATTCTATGCGATGGTGCTTGTACCTTTTTACTAGGTTTCATTCAACTTGTCTAGTTAGTGTGTATGTACGTTCGTATGTGTGGGACAAATTTTGCATCTGAACAAATTTTAGACAGGTTATCTTCAATCTTTGGTTAGTTTGTGTCAAACCTTGCAACTGCATTTTTGTAACAGTTATACCCAACCAATTAAATTTAAATTTTGCATACACGTTTAGTTTGCATGACAATTAAAGGTTAGATAAATGACACCATTCTAAATCTAATATGGTGGACTCCCAAAGATGACGGACCAGTATTTCTAAGCACCCCATGCTATAGGTATAAATTGAAAGAGTTTGCTAACATTTTTTTAAAGCTTGTTAATAAAATGTTTTTCTTAAATTATGTTTTATTTATTTATAAGGTTGTTTTTCCTATTTGGAAAATGTCATATAGACAAATGATATAATGTCCAAATTCCCATGGAAAATACGCGCCACTTTGATAGTTACCTTCTGCTTCCAAACTTTTATTTTATTATCATACTTTTTGTAATAATATATATTATATTATGGATAGCCCGTTGGTCCAGTTGGTAGTGAACCTGCCTTCTGAGCTTGGGGGCGTGGTTCGATTCCCACCTAGGACAAACATTTATGTGATGAACATTTGTGTTTGTTCTATATCTGGGTGTTAATATCTATTTATGTATTTAAAAACTACATATGTATGTATATCAGTCTCTGGCAGCCATATCACAAGCTTTGCTTAGTTTGGGGTCAGATGACCGTGTGTGCAAAAATGTCCCAAATATTTATTTGTTTATGTATATAAGTACTCGTATAGCAATTGTGTGACCAAAAAAATCTTATTACCTAAAAAGCATTTTTTTTTAAATTGAATGCTTAGAAATAACACAAGACAGTCGATTCTAATATTTTCAGGATGTTGATGGACTTTTAGAGATTATTGAGGCAAACTAGCAGCAATGAAATAAGTTTAGAGGTGTGTTTAGTATTGTTATTGTTGATGCACTTACCACAAGTTGAATTAGGACATTCCTCTAATGATAGTTGTAATTTAGATAAATAAAAATTATTTTAAAATGTTTCTTATGGAACAAGGCAAGTAGGTACGACAATTAAGGATCCGAACGGAAATATCCACCCATAACGATTCAAAGCGTCCTTTCGCGTCTGATTCTTTTTCATAATCAAAATTGCTATCGCAATATGATTTCGGTAGGCGGAGAAGGAACGTGATCCAGGTTTTTTAATTCAAAATGTTAGTTGCAATACGAATTGTCTTTTTAAAATTAAATGTATGTTAGGCCCCCATTTTGTTTCGCATATGCTATTATGTTTTATTTGCAGAATGTTACGTGAGCTAAGGCACGTGGGGAAATCTTTTGTTATTATTTTGCAACGTCCTGTTCTTTTTAGCCGTTGTGTTGGTTTTTAGTATCACTCTTATATTGTGAATGCGAATAAAGTTTGTGTACCTATGTAAGTTTGTCCCGAATCAACTACGTTACACCTAAACGGATTGAGATGTGAAATATGACATGGAGGTAGTTTTTTAAAATCTATTACTAGCTGACCCGACAATCATTGTCCTGTCTTAGCTATTTATTTATTTATTTACACACGCACAATAATTAAAAGATACAATGGTTTAACTTAAATATTTCACCTTAACTAACGTGGTAAATTAACACAGCTAAGAGACGAGCCTATAATAGTAAGCTTTGCGAAGCAGCAGTGCAAGTACCGTTCTTTATCGATCGTCAAATTCGCTAAAATGCCATAGAATCGATCACAGCGAGTACTGAAAAAATGGCATATTATCGAATTTGACGACCTCAACTGTCAATTTGACGATCGTTAAAAGAACGGTACTTGCACTGCAGTCCTCACTAGGATAACCCGTGTCGAGAACTACTGCAGTCCGCCTATCCCACTACACAACCGAGCAAACATTTGCACCAAAAAATAATAATAATAGGATATTGGTAAAATGATTTTGTATGTGACTTTGTAAATATGATAAAAAGAATACTAATATAATATTTTTACAAGAATATAATAATTATATTCATATATATTATATATATGTTTATTTGTATAGTATACATACATTTATAGTTCTATATATAGATTATAATTCATACTGTTCACAATATTTTTATAATAATGTTTTTATATTTATGTACCTAGTTATATAACGATAATATTTGATTATAAATTTATTCCAATAACGCAAAAACCTTTTCTTCAAACTTAATGTAACCTAATTCCACCAGCCATGCTTTGATTAACTTTTTTTCTTTTGTGATCACTATGAATTACTTCATCAAAACTCGTGAATGCAAGCCGGTGTTATAATAATTTAGCTATGAATGTCCAAAAATACAAATAAACTGCTTGTCTGGTAAAATAACATTCATCAAACGCGCAATGCTAAAATCTTCATTAAGTTTTCCGAAATTTTCCAATTTTTTGCGCAATTTTCCCAATTTTTCTTTCTATAAAAACTTTCTATAAAATATTAGAAAACTTGAAAAAAGGATGAATAATATCGGTGTAGTCGTTCTCAAGTTATGGCGTGATAGAGATTAATTTTTATATAATACTAGCTGCGCCCCGCGGTTTCACCCGCGTAGTGATGAAAAATGGTGATGATGATGATGTTGAAAAGTAGCCTATGTCACTCTCTGGCTCTTGAACTATACCCATGCAAAAAAAAACAGGTCGATCCGTTGTTCCGTTGCAGCGTGAAAGAGGAACAAACATCCATACATCCATACATACAAACTTTCGCGTTTATAATATTAGTAGGAAAAATTTATAAGGTCACGTTTGACCGCTAACTCGCCTGTTGGTGAGCGTCGAAAGCGACGATAGAATAGTGAATGTGCAAGTTTATACCTACTCGTATATTCAGTGAGCTTACTTTAAAATCATGGCCTATATTCATCGAGATACAATACCTATAGAGTCACAAACGTGCTAAAAATGTCCGAACCAAAACTCGGCGCACACTAAGCATTGCGCAGACTTTTTTTTAGTTGTAAGGCAACTGTGATTCCACTACAACACCGCGTAATGCCAGTGATACGATGCCATAGCGGACAAGCGACGTTAAATACTATATAATAATTTAAACACTATACAAGTAATTAACAAACCGTTAATTGTAATTGGAATTTTGAACTATATAATTGATGTCTAGGACGTACTATGACGCTCGGACGTTTTTTAACTGTTTTCAGTTAGTGATTGGGACTCTATAGGTATTGTATCTCGATGCCTATATTATAAGGATATACTGATACTTATAAGGATCACTTTTTGTTGTTGTTTTTGCGGTGGTAGACTCTTATGCACTAGTCGTTCCTTGTCCTCTGTTAGGCATAGAGGCTGGTCAGCTTAACACAGCCGGAAATATTTAGAAAATTCCACCTCACCGTCAGAAAACATAATTATTAATAAAAAAACTATTTTAAATTAGTAAGCTCTTAATCAAAAGTATCAATAAAGCCAAATCAACATGCGCTAATAAGGAAATCTTACCCCATCAGCATATGATTCATAATCAGAAAGAGGGAGAATGTCTCTATAATCCTGATGGTCTCTATAATTTTCGGTTCATTTTCGGGGTTGGTAAAACACAATAGATATTTTGTTGAATTGGTTTATTTACAATTCCATGAACATTTTAAGAAGATGGAGGTCGTCGTATTTATCTTTTAAATTACATCTGTTAACACTAATTAGGAATCTGTCTTAGGGTACTAAATATTACCTTTGTACACTAGAAGTCTTTGTCTCAATATATTTTATATAAACAGTGACATGGACTTTGTGAAGCATGTCTTTTCATTTAGGTAACGAAACTTACTATTTAAAGAGCTTCGAACTATGTAAACGCTTACAACTAAATAATTTTTAAACATAATGACTAGATAACGCTTATCGTATAATTACACACTATAAAGGCATTATTCTAAGGCACAGCGGTCGTCTGATCACTTAAATAAATGCTAAAGTGGAACAAATAAATGATCAATTCAGTCTTTGAAGTGTTATTCCGTCGACGTATGAAATGCAATGGGTATTCGGTGTTCAGTCGCTCGGCGGAATGCATCGATGGGATCGTTACAGTCCACCATTATCTTCTCTCATTAGGAATATACTGATTGCGCTTAATTAGAGGTTCTCTCAAGTCCTCCCGCTCCTCGTTCAGATCACTCCTGAGGAATACTCGTTTTTTTCATAATCGCCAAGCCGCTCTGGCCGCACTTTGATCACCGCAATGCACGGTTCCTGGGAAAAAGGAAACAACATTTTATTTAATCGTTCGGCATTTGAATCACCTAAGGCGTTTATCGGAGCTTTGATAGCATAAGGAAGCCCTAAGAATAGCGGCTGTTGTATAGTGAGTAAAAAATTCCCATGAACACTAAACTGGTATCATCACCAGATGTTTGCTTAGAGCTTAGCAAATATTGTAACACGTGTGCCGGGCTCCTCGCCCTTCTATTTCCTCTCGAGATTTCGTCTTCCGGTACAGTAAATTAATAGCCTTAGAAGCGGTTCTACATTTTTTGCGGATTTAATTTAGTTTTTAGACGAGGCGCTACCAGTTTCACTGATCCGTAAAATTGAACCATATGACGAAATGTGTCCAAGTTCCCACTGACCGGATGAACAGATTTCAAAATGAATAAAAAACAACGCGAACGTGTTTCCACTTGAAGATAGACATCGCGTCCTGCTCCTGAGACTACATGTTATTAGAATAGGTAGATCAGTTTTATGTGCAATTTTCTCACTAGATGCGGGGCACACCGCAAGATTGTTAGAAGTAATTGCCTTTCGGCTATTGTAGTGAAAAAGACGAGGGAATGCGGGTCCTTGCTTATATTTTTAACTGCGCATAGAAGACAATCTAAGACGATAAAAAATCTTACCTAGCTGGATGAGTTTTTATGAAAGCGACATATTTTAAGATTCTCCATTGTTGAACACGCGCTTTTATGTCTGCGAACGCTCGAAGAATAGATAAAGTGTATCGTTATGGTTCAATGCTTATTGACAATGGCATGCGAGCTTACTTTTTGCATCATAGAGCGTTGGATCTTTCGGATTGTGCAACATAAAAGATACCTGTAGGTAACCGTGTCTAAAAGGATCTTCCCAAAAAAATATCGCAGCGACTACCTGAACTATCATAGTATGTAAACATTGCGTTGTCACAAAAATATATAAAAATCACGAATGAAACTTTTAGCTTAAAACTAAAAAGAGAATTAAATAATGTTTACATAATCCTAGATCAACAAAACAAACAATCTGATAAGAAACTCACTAACAAAGCTCCAAATTGATAAAAAAACCACGCAAAGTTCACTTCAAATAAATTTTGAGTTTTTTTTTTTTAAATCATCTTATGAAGTGTAGTAAAAGATGACTTCAAAGCTTACCTTTGATCACTGTTGCTGCCACCAGGATATGACGTCTAGAAGTTCTTCATCTTCAGGGCTCATAGGTTCGTAAGCATCGTAGGCATCTTGACAGTTCGGCCCCGCAGAACTTTCGGAGACAAGAGAGGGAGCTGGTGAATGAGACTCTTCGGAGGAAGGAGGTGTTTGAGGCCCGTCAGTAGACAAACTCAGACCTATCTGCGTGTCTGAACAACCGTCTTCACCTTCTTCTAACAGACGTTTTAGGCTTTTGATGTATTCCACAGCAAGTCTTAACGTATCCACTTTGCTCAATTTTCGCGAAGCTCCTCTTCCGCCAGCCAAAGCGGCGCTGACAGCAGACGGGATGTGTTGACGGAGCGCCGCAAAACCATTGTTGACTTGTTTCACTCTGTTTCGCTCGCGGGCATTTCTGCGGGCCACGGAAGCCGGTTGAGTCTGATAAGGCTGGTGCAGATAAGATTTCTTCTTGCATCGAGCTGGGTCGATGGGAGCCGGAGCCAGCCTGCGAGGTGCAGCATTCTGCAGATGCAGCAGCTTCTGATCAACGTTGATATTTTGATAACTGTGAATAGTAGCCATGGGCATCGCGAGTGATTTCGAGTGTAGAGATCGAGCGCACGTGTGCGTGCCGCGGAGGTTGCCGGTGGATTGGCGGAGGTGGCGCGCACCCCCGACGCTAAGTAGCGCGCGCGGCGGCGGTCGCGGCGCGGCGGGCGGTGCGGGAGTGGGGCGCGTGCCGGGCGCGCGCGCACCGCTCCGGCGGCGCACGCTCCCTGCGCCCGCGCCGCTGCACCAGCCGCCGCGCGATCGCTACTCGGCGCACCGATCATAATACGCCGGCGCTTATTATGCCATAGAGCGGTAAGCTCGCGCCGCTATTGTTGCACGTCGTAGCGTAATTATCCCGTCCATTACCATGTTCGGAGTACGAGATCTGCTCGCGTCGTCTATTTAGAAGTCGTTAGCGAGAATAGGCACTGTAAACCGATCGGGGACGATATTGCGTTATTAATGTCTCATAGTTTTTGTTTTAAAAAGGCTTTGTGAACTTTTTGTTATATTTTACAAGTATAACAAAGATATTGGTTTAAAGGGAATACAAAGTCTTTGGTTTAAAGTCGCTGTTGTTTTCTGTAGATGGGTAGAACAATGGTAGTAATGGGCTCATCCAGCACTGGTCTTAGTTTGGTCGCACACGTAGAGCGGCTACGGTCGTAGCAATTAGCGATTCTTATAAACGGCTGGGGAACTTGTAATCTAGTGATTTCTTATTTTATTTAATCGGTGGCAGGACCAGCTGGTATAAAAGTCGATAGCCTTTAACAGCAGGTGCCGGGAGTACCATCAATGCGTAATACAGCCTCACGGAGTAAAGCAGGTCGCCATTGGCATTTTATTTGATGACTTCACTCTTACTGTAGCACGTAAGACATTAGATATTTTATAGGTTTCACTTTTTATTTCCATTTTATGGAGCAGATGCTAAAGCTTCGGGGCTTAGATATTAAAATACATTTGCGTTAGTGACGTTTATACTCTCATAGACATTTTTATGCAAAAATACAGAGTTAGTAATTTTAATGAAATTAAGGTGAAGAACAGATGACTTTTTCCTAAAACCAATTTCCGTTTCTAAATTTAGTAAATTCAATTAATATCGGTAAAAACTTAATCACTTGAAGAAGTTACTACAGTGTATATATATATATAACATAACAGCAAAACATTACTCACCACTCATCACGAAATCTCGAAAACTACTTGACTTAAGAAGCTGAAATTTGGCAGATAGATTCTTATAGGGTGTCTTAGAGGTCGCTAAGATTTTGCGAAAGAGCTGAATTAATAGGAGCAAATGAAGGTTGAAAATTCTATGCGTACAAATTCGCAGCCAACAGCTAGATAAACATTAATATATATATATCATCATCATCATCATCAACCATTTTCCACTCACCTCTCTTTGACCTCATCCCTCCATCGCGGTTTTACTATCGAACCGGCCGCCATCGCCAAAAAAGCCATCCTGCCAAAATATTATAGATGCGTGGAAGTCTCGCACTGTTCGATTTAATCGATTGTTTCTGCCACGCACTTGTAAGTTGTGGAATGGCTTACCACCTTCGGTTTTTCCTCCAAAATATAACCTCAATTGCTTCAAGCGAAGAGTGAATAGAGTCCTCAAAGGTAGGCAACGCACCGCCAATGCCCCGGGTATTGTAGGTGTCCATAGGCGACGGTGACCATTTACCATCAGGTGGCCCGTCGTTTGTTAGTCGACTATTATATTTAAAAAAAAACACTGCTGGGTATAGATGTCTCCTCTTCAGCGCGCCATGTTTTCCGGTCTTTTTATTTAGTAATGTATATAATATTAATAAATTACTTAATTAATTAGCAATGTGATTAATAGATTCTCATCAAAAGCAACAGGTATTTTTTTTTCGTTTGACCCCTCTGCATCCGTGAATAGAGCAGGTAAAGACAGGTGAATTCAATGTTCCTGTCTCGTGTCACTTGTGTTCGGTAAAACTTGTCACTGGGTGCATTGCAGGTGTGATAACAAATAGATAGAGAGAAAACTCTTAATTGTTCACTCCAGAAATGACATACAGAGGACAAACATTAACAGCCGCACTCAGAGACGCTAAGTACTTATGTTAAGGAATACTTAAAATTGCTCTGTCAACTTCTCGTTGACGGAAATTGTCCCACATGAAAACGAGACGGAGCAAATTTTAAGTATTCCTTAGCTTAAGTAACGTCTCTGAGTGCGGCCGAAAGACTTACACCTAGTGACAGAATCCGTGTCTTCTTCTTCTTCTTCTTTCGAGTCGATGTTCCGCAAAATACAATTCTATTTTCTATTTTCGAGTAACTGTGATCGAAAAATCGTAATTTGTTATCGGGTTATTTCTCTGCTTATATTTAAACGTTACTAGCCGAAGGTAATAATATAGTAGCGTAAAATTTATTGTAAAATTACAATACAGTATTAATACTTACCGGAAGTACAAATTTACTTTACCTAATTCAATTTAACTTCATTTATTTCAGTCGTAATGAAATGAAATTAATCACTTTTCTTGCGTGTATTTTACATTATTTTATTTCTGATATTTCGATTTACATACATGAAGGATGTCTATCATGTAAATGTGAGAAACCCCCTTAAAAGTGTTTAATTTCATTTCATTACGACTGAAATAAATATACGCTATAAAACCAGTTAAATATGCTTATTTTTATATATTAAGCTTATTAATATGTAATAATCGCGACAACCTAAATATATCATTATATTTCATTCGTAATGCATTTTATAAATTCTGGAAGTTTATTAAACAAATATTGACCCATAATCATTGGTTTCTTTTTCGTCATGTTTAGCCTCGGGTATGTTGTCTCGATTAATATTATATTATTTCGTATGGCCCGCTTACTCTTCAATTGTTTAATTTTATATTTATGTATTGAGTACTTCTAAAATGTATACGGATACTGACGTTAATATTCGTAATTCTTTAAAATGTCCTTTGCATCTGTCGTCAAATTTACCACCGACTATTGATCAAAATTGGTTTCTAAACGAAAGGTATCTGCAAATTTGAGGTGGCTTTCTCACATTATTATTATAAAGATTTAAGTTGTTCTCCGTCCTAATAAAAACAACAGCTACGCCATCTATAACCAACCCTTAACACGCATGAACTAAAATCGATACATTGGAGGTTATTCTATTCGCCACCCTATTGTATTTTCACATAAATTCCGTAGATGGCGCCAGTATCTTTAGTTAAGTAGCGGTTGCAAATGGGGTAGTTTTGGGGATGATTTAGCAAAATAATTTGAGTAGGTACTACACAGTTGGGATAGATGGTGCTGTGTTTTTTACTGGAACATCAATTTTAATACATAAGTATTAAAATATTGGGATTCTGATTTTATTTTTATAAATAATAGGTTGCGTGTGACCACCATCACGCTTGATGTTAAGGGGCCGTCCATTAATCATGCGATGTTTTTATTTTTTTTATTTTTTTAATCCTTCCCCCTTGGTGAGTTTTAAAACTATTGTTTGTGTATTGATTTTGATATTTCGTGATTTTTGCTAAACCCCCTCCCCTGCCTTCCTAGCCTCACGTGATTAATGGACGGTCCCTAAGCGATGATGCGGTCTACGTTGGAGCACACTTGCCTAGAAGAAACCGATTCACTCGTGATTTGAAGACACCCAGATTGTAACCATCGGGGAACACCCATTCAGGCAGCGCATTCCACAGACTAGCAGCTCGCAGTTCTAATGCTTGGTCCAAGCATTTATTTGCTCTGACAGCTGCAATAACATTGTAAAAAGCTGAATGAAACTAATTCTGATAAATTTTGATAGGTTTTTAAAAGTAAGGCTTAAGGCTGTAGCTGGTACCCGATATACTTCAGTGAAATATTAATAAACCATGTTTTTATTTAGCCTTTTACAATACTATTGCAGCTGTCAGAGCAAATAAATGCTTTGCCCATGCATCAGAATCCCTATATTTTGTTGTGCAAGTTTTATCGTGAAAATCTAATAATATGATACACCAACTAATACAAAAAATTCGAATCTGTGTTTGTTGATTAATTTGAATGTTTCGCTTTCACGCAGCAACGACTAACGAATCGATGTGTTTTTTTTTTTGCGTAGAGATAGTTGAAATATTGGTTAAATTATATTATCTATTCCGAATAATTTACGTTTCCCGAAAAAAATCCCATGCGGGTTAAACCACGCTAGTCGATTATAAAAATATCGATTAACATCTTAGTTAATTGGTATACTATAATTTTCACGCCTGATTTTGATGACGGCAATTAATTATCTTAAGAATCAATGTTGCATTAAGTACAATTTCTTCTTACCTTTAAAATCAGTACATATTAAGACATTGCCGGTTTATGATATAACACAGTCATTTAATTTGTAAAAGTATAACAGGATTCAAATAACATTAATTTGCTTGTAATTGGGATCCGTTCCATTTTGATATCCGTGGGAACGATTTACTTCAACGCAGTGATTGGCTAATGAAGACAAACACTGGTAAACACTTTCACAGCTGTACGGGAGACCCGTGCGGGTCGCCCGTAAGGGCTCCCGGAGCGGAGATATACGTGAGGCGCTAGAACATCGTTTCACAGCGACGCGGATTGTTCCGTAAGGGACTTGCCTCCGCGTAGATCCCGTCTCCCGCGGGTCTCCCGCACAGCTGTGAAACCAACGTAAATAGCTTTTGAGCGCGGTTTTCCCTGTCTAGTAAAAGCATTAAGAAAATAAAGAAATAAGAAAAAGTCTTAGTTAAGGAACATCTGAGAATTAAAACACTGTTTTAAACTATCACGGTTGTTCACTAAAGTTATATGATTATTTACGGGATATTTACCGTGGTAAGGTTGTGGAATGAGGTCCCGATATTTCGGCGCAGTTACATGCACTATGTTCACGGAAAGACTGAAGAATGCGGGCGGTTGGACAAACAGTAAAAAAATTTGGTGCAGACATAACGATCTACCCTCTTTCTTAGTCTTTTGCTACGGTTACTCATTCCACAACCTTACCACGGTATATATCCCGTAAATAATCATATAACATCTGAGAATTTACATTCAGAACAGTTTTTTCATTTAGTTCAAGATAAAAAAAGTTTAGTAAGCTGACGTCCAACCTCCTGCAAGCGAAGAAGCTACAGATGATAATGATGAAAAGCGTGCAATACCTCCTTAGTGTATATTTTATTTGAACAGGAATAGGGTATTTTGCTGTATTAAAACAATAATTCATGCTGGTGTTAATCTTAAAAGATTAATAATTATTTAAAAAAATCTGAAAACCAAAACCTATTAAACCTAAAACTAGCAAATAAGTAAGTACAAAATAAAACTATTTTTTATTGATCATGTGACTCAACTGCAAACGCTCTATTTAGGTCTAATGGACTTATGCCTCACAGGTAAGTAATAGAGGCAACAATGAATTGTATGGCAAGTCACAACTTGTTCACTTGCTTGTGTCCCCATAAATGTCAAAGGGAGCGTTTACGCGGTAGTGTAATAAATTGAATTTTGATTGTAAATTTATAATACAAATATTTATATGAGGATTAAATCACAAGATTGCTTTATTATGTACAATTTGAGATGGTTGCATAAAAACAGTCAAAACCCTATTAGGTCAATAAATTTTTGATTGACGACCGCTCTTTTAATTGTCGCAAGTACAAAGCCAACATCGACGGCTCAATCACAACTTGGCAATTATTCACTTGGGAACTTAATCGACGCAATGTGGGTAATTTGATTACAAAGCTCTTTGACTTAATGGATTGAAAGCGGCAGCCTCATTTTGATCGGAACCTAGAGATTTTACGAACCCGATATATTTTCAATCTACGTACCGACATTGTAATTATGTTGTCATTTTCCAAATTTATCGATATTTTGATCGATTTCAAGAATTAATTTCACCGCTACTTTAAAAAAGCTCGTATAATTATTAAAGATTTTCGTTATCTAAAAATAAAACTGTGTAAATAGTTATTTAAAGCGTTACGAAATAAATTATGCAGACGGCTAAAGTTACACCGGAGTTTTAGCGGCGGTTACATGCAATATAAATGATAATACCACGTCCTCGGACACAGACAGATTCTGATTGTCATCGAAACAAACGTCGGCCAGCGCTCTCCCTGTAAATAACGCTATGCTGCTGGCAATAACTTTTCTAGCCATGCGGAGGTCTATCATTTACGAAATAACAATCGCAAATAAAATGCGATGCGTTTGCGGTGGGTATTAGCGCGGCGCGGGCGGCGGTTAGGCGCAAACATCGCGGTTGGGTGTATAATTTCGACCGCTGACACGAAGGCTCTTCTGCGTTGCGATTCCACAATATATCACGTGGCTGCGTATGCCGCCACACTGTATAATTCGTGTAATTTATTGGGTTCGCTGGACTAGTAGCGAACCAGCCACGGTTAATAGCGAGTTGCCACGCGACACGCATTGCGTACACCCGTGCGCATTACTGCGCTCCAGGCTCCCCGAGCGTTTGATTAAAAGACCTCTGATAGCTCTTCGTTACTTCTATGCTCGAGTGGTAGTTAAAATAATAGGCACCTTTTACTCCGTTCGTAGTGCAGTAGTTCTAGTACAACATTAGCCGGGTTCGGTCTATGCGAAATAGTCTGCAATTTAGCGGCATCCAAGCTACCGTCGCTTAATAAATGCCTGGGGAAAATACGCGAGCTTTCTTATTAAGTACCCACGATGGTTGCCACACAATAAATGTCATTTTAATAATATTAATATTGTAATAAATTTCGAACGGCGACTGTACCGTCTTCGTACCGTCTGGGGCTGCGAGCGCTGTATTTAAACAAGTCGGCGTTTTTATTTATTTATTTCTACGGTATAAAGTTCGCACACCATAGTGTTGGAATTTTATTTTATTTTACGATCATCTCTGGCGATTACTCATTTATCAAACAAATGGCGGAGCTTCATCAAACGAATATCTTTCGCATCTTTAAAGTAGGGTCGTGCATTTTGTTTATTATAAATATAGACGCCAAGGTGCCGATGGGCGATTGTATAAAACACTGAAACTTTTAATGGCATTAAAACAACCACGTACTTCTTAATAAACGTCAATAGTATTGTCGACTTTCTTTTGTTAATATTTTTTTTATTGTTTATTTTTTTTGTTTTATTTCTTTTTATTAATGTTATTTAATAGAATACCTAAAAAATAATCTTCGTAGAAGATATCGCAATAATAATAAACCATACATTCAAAAAAAGTCAAATTTTGAAGTTGATATGGTTGACTATTCAAAATAACAAGAAATATATAAAACTACAAAAAGCTTTGCAATCAACAGTAAAATATCTTTAAATTATTTGCGTAATCCCTTCGAACTTATTAGATGAGTATTGCTATACTGTAAGTACCTACTTTTCAAACTAGCTACTTCACACGTCATAAACTGGTACTAACATTTCTAATATACTCCAATAAGAACTTCTAAATGGAAAACATTCTATAAGATGTTAATTTAACATAATCTTACAAGAATTTCATCAATAACTTACTATTAAACAACTGAATTACTGTGGAAGAAAACATTTATTCTAGCTGTAATGATAAGAATTTATTCTGAATCTACGCGTATAAGTACGTACTGATAATATTGAAATATGATGTACTGTAGGTGCGCATTTTGGATTAGTACCATGTCATGCAAGGTAATCTCATTCTTTTGTGTAAATTTAAACCACACAGAAAACATCCAAAGAAATTAAAAAAAAGTCAAAATTGAGTTCTACATTTGAATAAGCTATAGAAAATAATTATAGATGCTGCCTAAATTCTAAATTCAAATTTAATTGATTACTTTACTCTAGCCTAAACAAAACGGTACACTTCTCCGAACGCTACAGTCTATTTCCTAAGTTTATTCTAAGCGAGTACCGTTACAGGCGTAGCAAACCGTGCCCATTGTTGCTTTGAAGGCTGCCATTGGTCACGATTTGGTCTCTAGGAAAACTTTCATCCAATCACGGAAGAGAAGGTTTAACTATGCGTAGTTAGATTTGCACTGGTGTGTTTCGTGTAGTTGCTGATACCAAGCTTTCTAACTTGTATTTATTTTGCTCAAATGCTATTTCATCGTCTTTGATTCCAAACCAATGAGAATTCCATAAAACATTCGATTGTTCTTTTTTACAAAAGTATATGTCCTATAAGAAAAGTATGCATGATAACTATGGCTTGTCGTAATTAATAACATTTTTTTTATTTTTTATTATAGTTTTCATGTAAAAGATCGATGCCAGGTGTGCTTAATGTGTTTTAAACATAATTGATATAGCGTGCTATCTAAATATACCCAAAAATGTAACAGAGTTACTTCCATGATTATAAAATACTTAAATTAAATATGAGGCAAGTCTAAAAAATTAAACCAAACCGTTTATCTGTCGTTTTCATTCATAAAGAGATTGCATTATCGTTTATCTCGGTTCAAATTCAAGTCACGGAAGCAATTTGAGCTTCCGAATACGCGTCTCTATGGTAGAGACCCAAACTTTTACTTTTAACAAAAAAGAAAACAAAAGAGTTTCGTCACGCATTATCACGTCGCGACAATCCTCCTTCATTATGTGGACGTGTTATAATCTGTGGCGAGCCTGTTGGCGCCAGAATTTTATTGTTCCCTGGTAGTTAGAACGCACGTGCGGTAGAGTTGAAGGTAGAAAAAAAATCCTTTTCCTCATGACTTAGATTTTTAGAGATTCACTAAATATCTTGCATTATTCACGTTATAATATATTAGATAGTTTTTAACCAGATTTTATTTATAGCTAGATATTAATGATGTTTTGGCAACTTTTTTAATTAGATGTATGCGTTTCAAGTTTTACCCATAAAAATATAAAGCAGTGTGCACACTGCTCATCATTATTATATTTTTGCTAGAAAAAAATACCTATTATGTCTTTTCACGTGTGCATTATATTATCATAAAAAACCGGACAAGTACGAGTAGGACTCGTGCTCTGAGGGTTCCGTTAGACGGAACCATCAGAGCGCGTGACCAAAAAAAAAAAACTAACTGAAGTTAAAAGTCAAAGTTGAGAGACAAACTTAAGTTTGTAGTTGACAATAAGGTTCTTGGAAGTTAAAATTGAAATTAAGGTTTGGACCCGGGTATGTCCTAAAACTGCTACCAGAACCACCAGAGGATGGGCAGCAGCATCCTCCTGCTTGAAATGGTGGAACCTCCTGCGATCCACAAGCCGCCTGCCAAGCGTGGGGATTATGGCAACCCCCTCAAATGACAAACAAACAAAAACGACGGCCCCCAGTCCCCGGCAGCTCCTCTATCCCTGGCCAAGGTAGTGGACCAGGTAACGGTGGAGTAGGGGGTGCTAAAAATTTCCGGCAGTTGCCCCGCTACCACCCCCAACAAAATCTGGCCCTGGCAACGCACAATATTCGAACACTGAGGACCGACGAGAAAATTGTCAAACTGGAGGAAGAATTGAGCAAAATACAATGGGACATCATAGGACTATCTGAAATCCGACGAGAGGGACAGGATACGATAGTTCTGGATTCCGGTAACATGCTCTTCTTCCGGGAAGGAGAACGAAAGTCCCAGGGTGGTGTTGGTTTTCTCATCCGCAAGTCACTCATCAACAACGTGATTAAGGTCGATAGTGTGTCGAGCAGGGTAGCATACCTTATACTCAGAATAACTGATCGTTATTCGCTGAAGGTCATACAGGTATATGCGCCGACCTCGACATACCCTGACGATAAAGTAGAGGCTCTGTATGAGGAGATATCCGAAGCCATACATTCCTCCGAAACATACTTCACCGTTGTTATGGGTGACTTTAACGCAAAGGTGGGCACACGGAATGTCGATGAGTTAAGAGTGGGGTCATAAGAGTATGGACGGTGGAATCCGAGGGGCCAGCGGCTGGTCGACTTCATGGAGAAGGAGGAACTCTATTTGATGAACTCCTTCTTTCAGAAGCGACCATCCAGAAAGAGGACCTGGATGAGCCCAGATGGTTCGACCAAAAATGAGATCGACTTCATCATGACGACCAAGAAGCAAATATTCAATGATGTCTCCGTGATCAGCAAGGTGAAAACCGGTAGCGATCACCGTATTGTCAGAGGCACATTGAATATCAACATCAAGCTGGAGAGGTCGCGTCTGGTGAAGTCTACGCTCCGTCCTGGTCATGCCCAAATCCAAAACCCAAATGACTTCCAACTCGAACTGCATAATCGCTTCCAGGGCCTAGCCGAAAGCGGAACTGTGGACGAAATAAACAATAGGCTGGTGGAAACGCTGGATGCAGGCCGCTTCCAACCGGCCCTTTGGAGATCGATGGAGGAGGCCTATGTCCAGCAGTGGACGTCCTACGGCTGAAATGATGATGATGATGATGATGGTGGTGGAAACTGTCCAAGCAGTGTCCAAGTTCTTTAAGACCCCACGCCGGAAAACACCTCAGAAGCTCTCAGACGAAACCATTAAATTAATGAAGGACCGGACTGAGATGAGACTGCAATCTTCAGCTGATATGTCGGAATATGGCCAACTTAATAGACGAATCTCGAAATCGGTGCGACACGATTTGCGTTCCTATAACACAAGGTGTATTAGGGATGCAATTGAGCGAAACCAGGGCTCGAAAGTGTTCGCGAAGAATTCGTCTATTGGGAAAAGCCAAATGACGAAGCTGAAGATCGAGGATGGTAGTATCATTTCGTCAAAGCCGGAGATTCTGAGAGAGCTCGAGAGGTTTTACGGACAGTTGTACACCTCGACACGACAGCCTATTGTCAGTTCAGCTAAGGACAAGAGAGCGAAACTGACCCGACACTACACTGAGGACATCCCAGATATCAGCTTGTACGAGATTAGAATGGCTCTGAAACAGCTTAAGAACAACAAGGCGCCGGGTGATGACGGAATCACGACAGAACTACTGAGAGCGGGTGGAAAACCGGTACTTTTAGTCCTCCAGAAGTTATTTAATTCCGTCATTCTCGAAGGTACTACGCCTGAAGCATGGAACAGGAGTGTGGTGGTGCTCTTCTTCAAAAAAGGTAATGACACCTTATTGAAGAATTATAGACCCATCTCACTCCTGAGCCATGTGTACAAGCAGTTTTCCAGAGTCATTACGAATCGTCTCGAAAGCAGGTTTGATGACTTCCAGACCCCCGAACAAGCCGGTTTTCGTAAAGACTGGAAGCACCGTAGACCACATTCACACGCTCCGCCAGATTATACAGAAGACTGAGGAGTATAATCGGCCATTATGCCTAGCGTTTGTGGACTACGAAAAAGCCTTCGATTCAATCGAGAGCTGGGCAGTATTGCAGTCCCTCCAGCGATGTCATATCGACTATAGGTATATCGAAGTGATGAAGTGTCTGTATAGAAATGCCACCATGTCGATCCGATTACAGGACGAGAGCACGGAACCAATCCAACTGCAGAAAGGCATGAGACAGGGAGATGTTATCTCTCCGAAACTGTTCACGAACGCATTGGAGGACGTTTTCAAGCTCTTGGACTGGAACGGATTCGGCATCAACATCAATGGCGAATACATCACTCACCTTCGTTTTGCCGATGATATAGTCATCATGGCAGAGTCGCTGGAGGACCTCAATACGATGTTCAGCGACCTCAGTAGCCTTTCCCAACAGGTGGGTCTTAAAATGAACATGGACAAGACAAAAATTATGTCCAATGTCCATATTGAACCCGTGCTGGTAGTCGTTGGGAACGATACTCTCGAAGTTGTTGACCATTACACCTATCTTGGACAGATTGTTCAGTTAGGTATGTCCAATTTAGGCAAAGAGGTCGCCCGTAGAATCTAACTCGGATGGGCAGCGTTCGGGAAATTGCGTGACATCTTCTCGTCCAAGATACCACAGTGCCTCAAGACAAAGGTCTTTGACCAGTGTGTGTTGCCAGTGATGACATATGGTACTGAGACGTGGTCCTTAACTGTTGGCCTTTTGGAAAAACTCAGAGTCACACAGCGGGCAATGGAGAGAGCTATGCTCGGAGTTTCGTTGCGCGATAGAATCCGAAACGTGGATATTCGCCAAAGAACCAGAGTCACTGACATAGCTGTTAAAATTTGCAAGTTGAAGTGGCAATGGGCAGGCCACATCGCTCGAAGAACCGATAACCGATGGGGAAGAAAGGTTCTGGAGTGGAGACCACGAACCGGAAGAAGCAGCGTAGGTAGGCCTCCCACTAGATGGACCGACGACATTGTGACAGTCGCGGGCATCCAGTGGCTGCAAAAGGCAGGCTGTCGTTCAGTGTGGAGGTTAAAGGGGGAGGTCTATGTTCAGCAGTGGACGTCTTCTGGCTGATGATGATGATGAATAAGGTTCTTCCATACATTCCAACTACAAAATGTAAGTTTGTAATAGCATAATGATTATTTTTAAATGATATAACTTCAAATTTATAACTTTCGGATTTATTCCTATATATGTACTATGAGACCTTGCCTCTTGCCAAATTTCATGATTCTAGGTCAACGGGAAGTACCCTATAGGTTTTGATTCCCCTGTGAAATCGCAAAATATACGACATAAAGGAACCCACAGAGCGCGAGACCAAAAAAAAACTAACTGAAGTTAAAATATTGAAAGACAAACTTAAGTTTGTAGTTGACAATAAGGTTCTTCCATACATTCCAACTACAAAATGTAAGTTTGTAATAGCAAAATAGTCATTTTAAAATGATATACCTTCAAATTTATAACTTTCGGATTTATTCCTATATATGTGCTATGAGACCTTGCCTCTTGCCAAATTTCATGATTCTAGGTCAACGGGAAGTACCCTATAGGTTTTGGTTCCCCTGTGAAATCGCAAAATATGCGACATAAACGTTCATATCTTTTGATTGCTTTAACTTACAACTTTAACTTTTTTACAGCCGAAAGAAACCGTAGACCCAATGTTTTAGTATAAATTTCAACTTGATACCTTCACGCGTTCTTGAGAAAAAGGGTCTTGACAGACGGACAGACAGACAGACAGACAGACGGACAACGAAGTGATCCTATAAGGGTTCCGTTTTTTCCTTTTGAGGTACGGAACCCTAAAAAGATACAAATGCGCAATTTTACAAAATTTTGAATTTCCTGTGAGTTTTATTACTCTTGAAAATATTTGGACAATAAAAACTTACGGGCAATCGTGTTTTATTTTCCTTTGGCAAGCCAAAAAATACTGTAGATGCAGAAGCAAAAACTCTCAAGCTGGTAATAATGTGTTGAGACCAATATGAGACAGCTAATAACAATTGCATATACCGATATCAAGACAAGTGACGACCCATAATTACACATCGCAATAAAACGCCCCAAGTAGCAATTTGGCAATTGACAAAAGTCACGTGACTTCATTCATTGTACTGGGAAAAAAATCGCGAGTACTAAAGAGATACGTGTAATTTGAAATGATTGGTGGTCATTTGGAAAGGGCTTCTTAAACGTTATTAAAACATTCAACGCGATTACTTTCTTTAAATTCGAGGTTGGAATAATAAATGTTTATATAAAAAGTCGAAAAGTGTCGAAAAATATTCTCAGAACCAAATTCTTTTGTAACCTTTAGTACTTATTGTAGGTACTTATTAGTATTTTGCATGTTTTATTTTTTATTTTTGCTATTATTTCTTTATGATATTAAATACTTTAATCTACCCTCTAAGTTTGACTTTTTAATCAGTTTTGATTTTTTATTGGTTAATTTGTTGTATATATCTGTAAACTACGCTCAATATGTAGATATTACATATTGCGCTATTATAATTATAGTCTGATTTAATCAATTAAGTAATAATTATTCTCACTTTAAGTGAACATTTGTTATTTGACGTGTAAATTGACATTTTATCAATAAATTATATATTACAAAAATAATAGATAAGTACTTTTTTGAGTTTAGGGTACTACTAGTCTTGGGAAATAAATATCTACCATTTCATCTTATTGCAAAGGAAATAAGAAACAATGTCGTGTGCGCCATAATTGCTCATACAGTAATTATAAGTTCAAGAAATACATGAAGTATTATGCAAATAACTTTGAATTCACTTGTTCATACAACTTACAAGTAAATTTACACCAACCAACATCAAGGTAAGTAATAATATCGACAAACCTAAATGGCGTATGCATAAACATGTTATCGAGAGTACGATTGTACTTTACGCCACCCGCGTCGAACAAGATCGTCACAATTTACCCACTGCCTACTTTATAAATCTAAAAATAAACTCAAAATAGTTTTTACTATCAAATATTTAGTCCGACTCGTTCTGTAAAGTCGAGCAGAGGAAGATCAGCGCTATCTTGTCACAGAAATAAAATGTCCATAAAACTAATTAGCAATCTAAGGTTTTACGATGCTGTAAATAAATAAAATGGACCCCGAAAGCGTTCACATGCGTTTCGCCTTCGGTTTTTGTTCCAAACCCCGATGAAGACGTCGACTAATTAAAAGTTTAATGCTGCTTAGAACGCGTAACGTATCCATATTTATGAATCGGATTAGCTTTAAAAGTACTAAAAATACTGAATACTTCGTTACGGCATCTTTTAAGATGCAAAACCAATGGCGGTTCTGAAAATCAAAACGTTTTAAGCCGTATAATCAAGTGCAAAGCTCTCATTTTAATCAAATTTACGAGCTCATGTCTTGCCGAGATAATAGCAAGAAATCCCGGCACCTTCCGAACGATCGAGTCAATGATATTTTGGATCATAATTAACCGGTTAAGTTCGTGATCGACTACGGGAGGCCGGGGGAAAAAACCTAAAACAGTGCATCACAACAATGAGAGTATTAATGAAATGCCGGTCAATTAACATGAAGCCGCGGCGGGTGTGCCTCTACGGCGATGAATAAATAACACATTTCCTTTAATTTACAAATGGTCGGTTTATACGGTAAAAACTTGGAAACTGATTCGACTGGCGCACCCCGTGACGTCGACTGCGGTCAGCGGGGCGTTCCATACTCTAGTGTCAATTCACTATTCATCGATAAAATTACAAAACTTTAAATTCAACCTCGTAAACATTTTTGCAATCTTACTTTGTGGAGATAAAATTCCTTTAAAAATGAAGACATATTAAAATCGAAATTAAACGTTAATAGATTTTTGTAGAGAAATTCCACATTTCCCTCATAAAATACTAAATTTATTTCGTTTATTATCGATAAGGGAGTGCACTTAAGGTAGATCACAGGAGTCTTTTTTTAAAGGGAACATAAGAGACGCCGAGGCCGGTTAGAGCAGCTAACGAAATAAAGTGGCAATGGAATTACTGGACCGCTTAGCGAGTATGCTTACCATTACGCGAATATAAAAGCTGCTCACTTAATAAAGAAGTAGATTTTACACAGAAACCAGATATGCAACATGTATGCGAGTCCTGTTCCGAAATAATCGCCAGTGGGAATTTAAATAAGGTGCCAATTAGAAGGAGCGAGTGTGCCGATATTGCAATAATGTCTTTTAATAATTTTATGTGATCGACATTAAACTGATGACATTAACAGCTTTATAATAAAATCTTAGTATTGGTGGTTCCATTTCGCATTTTAAAGTTGAAATAACCAGTAAAAACTTTAAGCACCTTATTTGACTTGCTATAAATATATTTTTAGCATTCTAAAAACTTATGTTTAATGGCTTAGTATAAATTATTTTTGCAGGTTATTTGGCATAAACATCACTTGGATTTGTGCAATGTTAACAAAGTAAAATCAATATAAACTAAATTAGATTCCATATATACATACATACAAATATTTCAATCTTACGATAATTTACATATGTGAACCACAAACTGCGTGTGGCGCGGAGTAAAAACATATTTTGGTACGTGAAACAATAAATCAAAGTACAAAAAATACGTGTTACTGAGGTCTGTTGTTTACACATCGACATTGTCGTCCGCCTTAAAAGAACAAGACCCACAAAATATTAAGGCGAAGACATTGTTCAACGCGCTAAAAGAAAAAAATCGCGCAATCAAAAACTGAGATCTAGTACTATCTTCTTAGCAAAATAATGCGTCACTCTTGCAGCAGATTTAAATAGGGTTAAAGACTAAAATTTTAAAGAAGGTAAGTTTTTTTAAGCTTCAAAAAATGTTTCATCGTAACAGATACATACGTTATAATAAATACTTCAACTTCCTCATTACCCTACCGCCCAACCCGACGACACACTGTACGCAAAAACGGCAAATGACGTACGCCAATATACGATCCACGAGTTCACTTAGCGAAATTGAGAAGTAAAGAGTTTTTTTAATAATTCAAAAAGTGCTCTAATTGATATTTCATTCAACGGTTTTACTCGTTGGGTGGCGAGACGTAAAAGTAACAATAATGAATGTGACACCAACGAAGACTCGCCGACTTTTCTGTTTATGTAAATTGAACGTGCTTTTACATATTTTTACAATACTTGTAATGGTTTATTCAATTTGCACGGATATGTTTTCATATTTTGTGACCGTACGTTCGTGCTTGTTTAAGATAACTTTAATACCGCTACTACAAAAGCAGATGTTACAAGTTCAATTATCAATAATAATACTATGATTATTAGTTTGTTTAATACAGAACCCTTTTCCAAACAATTGATTTGACGTCTTATTTCTAAAATTTTAAATTATATGTCTTGGTTAGATTTCCTTTTGTTTTATACTTATTAACTAGTGGTTGCGTGTGGTAGTACCACTCAAATGTCCTATTAACAGTGATCGTTCTCGTGACAGTACAAATTAATATTGCTTTACCGACTATCAAATTATAAAAATTATCTGATTCGTTACCGAACCATTTTTTGTTTTCCTATAAATTTGTATCAGCCCTTTGGGTCGCCGGTGTGTTTTTTGTAGCAACGCATACTGATTGAATCAGTTAAACAGTGACAAAATACTCGGGGCATGTTCCTTTGTGAGGTTCGGTACATCGTGATGTGTCTCACGATTATTTAGGCCTCATGTCATTATTAAGACATCACTTACCCGGTGGCTGGGAAGATCGGCGCTGATAAACTTTCAGTCATTTATTTCGAGCTTTGAAATGAACGAAATAAAACTAGTCCGTTTGTATTGTAATGGTGTAATGTATGGCTGCATGGCATTTAAATTGGGATGAAATAAAACCTTTTTTGTAAAGTTTCTAAGTTATTAGGGTTCCGTATTTTTTACCGTTTTACTCTAAAAAAATAAAACACAGCTTAGGTAATGTTTAGCAAAATGATTATCACAAATCTACGCTTCTCACTTGTTTACTGAAAATTTATAAAAATAAATCATTTATTTAATTAACTTTTGGATACTGTTCAGCTATAAAAAAAAAGAATCCAAATTTTTCCTTATTGGCGAAGTAATCGTGTAACAAACATAAAATCACTATCCTCCTTTTTTAAGTCAGTTAAAAACAAACCCCTCGAACGTATCTTTTGTGTTTACCTTTATTATTTTTGGTACTAGTTTATACTTTACTAGCAATGGTTTCAAGCACTATCTTACGATAAAAAGCCTGTGTGTTAATCCAGGTTGTAAGCTACCTTTTTACTAAATTTTATCCAAATCCGTTCAGCCATTACTTACATATATACTCTTACTAACACACTCACACATACAAGCACTAACGTTTGCATTTATAATATTATTGTGACAAAACTAAATAAAATTATATTTTAACAATTAGGTGACAGAATTACAAAAGTTGACCTGTCAGTTATGGTTAATTTTGACTTAATTTAGTTTAGAAACAATTCAGTCTAGTGGCATGGATAATTCGAAAGGATTTGTCACCAAAACTCTAACACCGCTGTCCAACCACTCGTGTAAACCTCCAACGTCTTCTCAAGTTGACGGACGTGGATCCTTTAATTAGAACAGGTCTCTTAATTAAATTATGACGACTCAACGAATTCCCACAAGACCCACCTTTACCCATAAGACTTTACGCTAGACCGCAGAGTTCTTTCAAACTTACTCATAGTAAAATATCTATATTCTTATATTTTCATACCTCTTGAGGAAATTTTGTCGTCGCATGCATCGAGATACAATACATACAGTGTCACAATCATGCCACAAAAATGACTGAACCAAAACTCGGCGCACGCTACGAATTGCACAGACTTTTTGGTTAGTTACGAGGTAACCGCGATCCGACTACAACGCTGCGCGATGCCAGAGTTACGATGACATAGCGGACAACTAACGTTGAACACTATACCAGCGACATAACGTCTAAATTGGAGTAAATGTGGCATTGTGAAGTATATAATTAATACAATATGTGTACAATGACGCTCGGACGTTTTTTGACAGTTTCCACTGTCGCATGGCAATATTTTTCGGTTCTACTAGATATCGTCAAACAAGTCAAAGTCATAGTCAGAGTCCTGGTCTAGTTCAAGTCATGCGCTGGAAAGAGGTGGAGACTTCAAAACCATAAAAGACATGTTTATTAGTTAATAATACAATGAGGTGACATGTTTTTTACGTTGGCGCCGAAATTTTCCCTTAGTATGTTTTTGGAATTAATAAATCAATCTAAGCAATGTTTGGTATTTGTCACACCAGAAATTTGTCAGGATAGACCGCGAGTTCAAGTACTTTGCATGTCTGCGGCCTGCCTTAAGTTGGAGTGACGCTCCAACTAGAACGCCGCATAATTCAGTTTGATTTTCATCGTATTGCCACACAGATATCACTACAAAAAATGCTAATTTGCGAAGCTAATTTGCGCCATAGTAATATTAATAATAAATAAATATTCGGGACATTTTTGCACACACGGTCATCTGACACCAAACTAAGCAAAGCTTGTGATATGGCTGCCAGAGACTGATAAGTATATATACATATTTTTAAATACTTACTTAGATAGATATTGACACCCAGATATAAGACAAACACAAATGTTCATCACATTAATGTTTGTCCTAGGTGGGAATCGAACCCACGCCCCCAAACGCAGGAAGCAGGTTCACTAACAACTGGACCAACGGGCTATCTAAGCTATAAGAACTCGTGTAAATTGCTATTGTGACATAGTAGTAGGTACAAAAAAATTACACACTGGGTTACAACTTGACGTGTCGCGGTTTGCTGGTCATCGAAAACGTTATTTTTGTATCGATGAAGAGAAAACACTTCTTTAGCCGCTAGAGCAATTTTTGGTAGAGGCAAAACTTATAGGTTCGCTTCACTGATATGCTAACGTGACGTATTAGTTTTCACTTCTGTCGCCAATCCCCATGACTGCATCTTTTTGCAAACTTTTGCGTGTACCATCCTGATCCATACTGTCGCTTACCATCAGGCGAGTTGGTGGATAAAAGTACATCTATTCCATATAAAAAAAAAAATGCCTTGTTGGAATTTATGTGACCATATCTCTCTTCCAAGTTATCTCCACCGATTGACCTGAAATTTGACTTAATTATGTAAATTTGGTGACAATGCAATGTTATGGTACAATCGAGCTGGTTTTATGATGGAGACATAAGGTGGCTACAGGAACTCCTAAACGAAACGATGTAACCTCGTCGAGTTTGGATTCGTTGGATTTATCTTCCCAGGCACTTTGATCCTAGATGATGACCAGGGTCCTGATGATGGATATAGGAACTACTAAACAAAACTACGTAACCTCATCGATATGGCGGACGCGTAAAATCTTGTTTTAAATAATACTATTTATTCTGTTTAGGTTAAAATGACAAATTTGCCTCCATGATTGACTCTATGGTGGAGGCAATTTTGTCATCGCCAACTATTGGATTCTTAGAAGATGGTAAGCATCATATCGTGGTGGTCTTCGCATAAAGCTTAGGACTTTACGAGGGCGCAGTAAACGTAGCTTTTTAATGATAATACCAATTAAATTGTAATTTGCTTATGGACTAACCACTAAAAAGGCTCGTTAAATTTGTAAAACAAAACGAAAGTACGCCGTAAGTACGTGCGACTATTTATATTCTCACAAAAAGTAATTGATCGATCAGGGGATTTTAGTGGAATTTTATTATACTGGGTGACTTATACGCGTTCTCGACTGATAAAATTTATATTTGTATTATTTGAATTTTCACCACTTAACTGAAAAGTGACAGAAAAATTTTATATACCACTGTCTCAATGGCCCAGTTGGTAGTGAGCCTGCCTTCTGCGCTTGGGGACGGAGGCATTTCCACCCAGGGCAAACATTCATGTGATGAACATCTGTGTTTTATCTATATCTGGGTGTTAATATCTATTTAAGTATGTATTTAAAAATAATTACATTTATCTATGTATATCAGTCTTTATCAGCCATATTAAAAGCTTTGCTTGGGGTCAGATGACCGTGTGTGCAAAATTGTCCCGAATATTTATTTTTATTTATGTATACTTACTTGTTGAGCGAACCCAAGCGTAGAAGGCAGATTCACTACCAACTGGGTCAACGGAGCTATCAAGTCTGGATGACTCAACTTGTCACTGCATGTGCATTAACCACTCATCAATTTAGTACCACCACAGAATATAAGTAGCAGTGTAATTTCCAAGGTAGGTACAACATAACCGACAATCCATTAACCACCTTCCTCCTTTTTCAAAGTCGGTTAAAAAGCAAAGACATCGCATATTTTGCTAAATCTATGGAAAAAAGATCGACAAAACTTTTAGACCAGGTTTAACCAAGACAATGTTGAAACCTTGTTTTTTTACGGACAATTCCCAGGCGAGTTCTAGTTTCATAGGTAGTAAGTAGCACATCGTTTATGGGGCTTTTAAAGTTTGTTAATTGTTAGTAGGTGCGGCAAGAACACTAACGCCTTAATTATTTTTTTACTACCGTAATAAAGTCATAGTCCAAACCCAGCCAAAGAAAAGATTATTAAACATCAAGAAGTTATTAAATTGATGAGCGGCAATATTCTTTTGTGAAAAAGGCGTTAACCGCATAGATCGAGTTTTGTTTAATTAACGAATTTTCATGCTATAAAGGGCACGATCTAATAATTCTGGGTATCGAAAAAACACAATGGATTTGGGGTGGATCCAACCACCAAAATAATGGAATCCAGAAGCTTTACTAATATAGGTTGGTTTATTGTTTCGTTCTGGTATGTCATTGTAGATGATTTCATACAACAGAAAACTTTGATTCTGATCACAGACCTTGATCGGCATAGAAAATGAACAAAAATAGCTGACATTTTCTACTGAAATACGAGTTTATGTTTAACTTGCCTTGTTAGTTTGGGTCAAATTTTGCAACTGAATTTTAAAACAGTTATCCACAACCAATTAATGAACTGAAATTTTGCATATACGTTTGGTTTGGATGACAATGGCGTCGACACCACTAAACTAAACCAATCTGACGGAACTAAAATTATCTGCCTCTCTTTTAATTTTAATATGTGAGAGAAGGAGTTTAGTTTAGTTTAGATTTTAGTTTAGTTTAGCATCAGAATCGATGCCACTGGCATCAATTCTGGTGTACGAATGATATTATTACTATTACTGATTATTATTATTACTATTATTACTACTGACGTCATTGTATGATTATCTAAGTGACGCCATTCTAAATACAATATGGTGGCCTCCCAAAGATAGCGGACCAGATATTTTTTCGGTTTGCAAAGAAGAAAAATAAAATGGCGTCACACTAAGTTCAATATGGCGTACGCAATAATCAATATAGGTGGGCTGTTTGAAAAAAAAAATATTTTAATTAATAATTTTATTACTTTATTTGTTTGCACCAGCAATTATAACAAAAAAAATCCTGGTTTAGTTACGTGCGTGTTTATGAAAGTTTGCAAACAAGACGCACTATGCATATAAAAAAATACCACGTAGCAAAAAAACTTTTTTTTACCCTTATTTTTACCCTTTGCCCAGCAGTGGGATAGTAAAGGTTAACGTAAAAACGCAACAGCCTAAATACGTTTCCGTTACGTTCTCAACAATGACATTTCAGTATTACCGGAGTGCATCCGTTCGAAGCTACCTCATGCCTAATTATCCCAGCAAGAGGTCCCTCGTGCTGAGCCTTTGTCAATCCAAAACCATTAATCAGTTTCAAGTTATTGTCCTACCTCATTTTGTTATCATTTGATCCGGTGCTAAATAAGAGTAATCTAACAAGGTGCATTTGATTCGGTGCCAAATGAAGAATCCTAACGAGCCGTAGCTTATTGCAAACTGATTTAACAACATCTTAAATAATCTAAACTAGCAGTGCCCCGTGGTTTTACTTGCTATCCTGCAGGATCTGTGTATTTTTTACCTCCACACCAAACTTAATTCAAATCCAGTTATTACGGAGTTGATTGCCGTCAAACATACACACATAAATAATTATAAACATTCTCGTAAGTTATTGTAAGAAAAAGCAAGCATAAGAAAGGTTTCTTTGTATTTCATATAATCTCTTAACTTTTCAAAAGGATTTTCTGTATTTGATAAGTTGACTTTACTGGCATTCCAAAATTGCCAAGATCAAAGACATGTTAATTTACGCAAAGTCAGAAAAACGTCAGCTCGTTTATAGCATCCGACAAACACTATAAACGACTAACCCACGTACCCACATCGAAGATATGCCGCCTGGAGTCTAGAACAAGTTCCTAAACGAGTCGCCAACTTAACATGGTCATAGAGCCAAGGGTAGGAGCTTCTACGAGCATACTAATGAGTGGAGAACTATTTTAAAACATACTATTAACAAACAGGTCACATAATGTAAAAATACAGTGGCTCTGATCTCACTATCGTTTACTTTACTTTGTCCGATTCAATATACGTTATGAGGGAAAGGGATGGTGTTATGATTGCTGCGTTGAGTGAAGGAGAAAAGTGGCTATTGAGGCAGGTGTCGCGGTACATCTGCGCTTGCGCACTGACCGGCACGTGCGCTTCCAGCGAGCTTTCAGTATGAAAGAGGGTAACTTGAGGACTACCTTTAAACTCAAGCTTCAAAATTTAGTTCGTACCTGTTTGTTATGTTCTATAGTTGGCTCCATCATGGTCGTGGGGAAAACTCGTGCTACTTCTAAAATTAAAGTAACATTCAGATGCAATATTTATTTTGGATAAATCTTCGCTCTATAATGGTAATGGCAAAAGACAAAAAAATAAACTTGCAGATTTTATACAGAGTGTAAGGGGAACACTCTCGAAGCCAAAAGAAGGTAATTGTACTCATCATTATGAACCACTTTTAGTATGGGACCAACCCTGAAATCGCGAAAAAATAATTAGCTGTTCCATACATTTTGTCGAGTGTCAATGACCGTTTTCTATAGAACAGCTGATATTTTTTTCGCCATTTCAGGGCTGGTCCCATAGTAAAAGTTGTTCATAATGATGAGTACAATTACCTTCTTTTGGCTTCGAGGGTGTTCCCCTTACACCCTGTATACATAATCAACATTAAATCTGTAATGAAGTTTTAAACGCTATTAAATCTATACATATTACATAAAAAATCGTTGGCAGTTAAAATCTGTGAGTGAAATTAAATAGTTTGAACACAAAGACAAATCGCTCCCGTACGTAAATTTTGACTCATAAATTTATAACTAAAGACATGTACACATTTTTTGGGTGTCATTAAAGTACATATACGAGGCACGAGCGGTCGCCAATTTTATAACCAATTTCAAGAACAGGAAGGCAACGCGTGCCTGATTTCAATAATAAATTGATGCCTCCACAATTCACCAGTGGACAGCGTTTGTCCAAAGCCCTAGCCCGGAATTATCGACATTGGCAAAAATGTAATGGGCGGGCCACAACGGTTTCTGAGGGCACGCGGAATTTTTTATAGCGGTAGCCGAAACTTCGATTAGGGGGTTATTACCACGTCTTTTATCTTTGCCCACGCGATTGCTTGCACCTACGGGTCACGCAAAGTATATCAGCGTGCATGAAGTTAAGTTAGTGATAACATTTTCTGTGACAGTCACGTTTGACTTTGTTTTACATTTAAAAAGTTCAAAAAAGCTTTCAATGTAGATATCCATCATTTAACCAGATCACCCAGATTGCTTATCTTTGCCTTATGTGAAAGAAAACTGCATACATCAAGATAAAGGAACTCTTCAACGGTCAGTAGCACAGACACGAATTTTTGTGTACGCATTTTATTATGAAAGTATGTTTTAAGTTTTACCATGGCATGGTTGCTGCACTCAGGGTTGGGTCCTGACTAGGGAAACTCTTCAATGGTAAGCAGCACAGATATGAAATGTTGTATACGCATTCAATTATGATAACCCATTCTAAGTGTCACCATGACATGGCTACTGCACTCAAGGTTGGCTCCTAACGATGGAACCTCTTAAAGGTTAACAGCAGACACAATGTGTTGTATACACATTTTTTACATTTTTAAAAGCTTGTTTTTAAAAATGTTCTTTACTATCAATTTGTTACTCTTTATTTAAAGACATTGTACTTTTTGAGTATCACAGATGCTGGCAAAAAGTTCTCGTGCGTATAAAATGTATTCGTCTCATTATATTTATTAAAAACTGTGTCACTTTTTGCATGCTTGATGTGAGCTCATTCTCTTTAAAACTATAAGCTACTGTACGTTTACATCAATATCTGAATTTCATGTAACATTCTTACGGTTCTTTGGTTTTTTAGTAACAAACATGGTTTTGTGGTATGAAGTTTAATGTAACGCGGTTGAACTCTAGTGAGTTACCGTTGCACTTATTATGAATTATTTTTTTATCTGTGGTCGCGTTATGTGGTATATTATAATTGATGGTATTCACATTAAGATGGCACATAATAGGGTAACACAGAAAGGTGGTAGTAAGCCGAAAGGTGGACGTTGTTACAAACAAAATACCTTAAATCGTGAAAAAATAGCTGCTGTTCAATACATTTCGTTGAATATAAATGACACTTTATTATGTTGTTTTGCATATTCTGGGCTGGCCCTTCAGTTGTTCAAAACATATGTCCTCTTTTCGGCTTAGAATCACCGTTCCGTATAATCCTGTATTGCGATGTCTGCCAATTACGACTCTTATCTACCAATGGCGTTTGAGTTTCCGATAATTGCGATGGTGACTTTTAATCTATGGCATTGGTAATAAAACCCTAGAAAGCAGGTATTGAGTTTCCCATATTTTTGCAATACCCAATAATGCCATTTTGGCCATAGCAGAAACATTTCTTTGCTGTTTAATCGCACAAAACCTTAATTGATTGTTTGCTTCTGTACTTTTGAATAAAAAGAATATATACGGGAATTTTCTTAATTAATGTCCTTTAACGCCAATATACTTTGCATTAATTCAACAGCTTTAGGGGATTTATTATTCGTGCGAAACGTTATTTACTCTTTTTCTTTAACTATTTCTTAGTGGGCAGTCGGTTAAGGAAATTTTAATTCAAATAGTTACTGTTATGTGAAACTTATTAACTGAACTGAACCGAGTAAGGCAGTAATATGGTATTTGACTTTTTTTACAAACTGTCAAATATAAGAACAAAGAAATCTTAATAAAGAAAGAAACATTATTATAAATGGACCATCAAAATTAAATTATTATACTACCGCGTAAACGTTCTTTGACATAATATTTATGGGATAACGTCACTTGAGTGACGTCACAAGCAAGAAAACAAGTTCTCACTCGCCACGCCATACAATTTGTTCCCTCTTTTACTTGCTTGTGACGTCATCAGGACACTAGGCCTACATAGAGCGTTTGCAGTCAAGTCACACGATCAATGAAAAATAGTCTTAATTTAATTATTTTTTTAAACAGGAAATTATTGTGTGGTTTTAAGTAAAAAATATATCATCATCATCATCATCATTTCAGCCATAGGACGTCCACTGCTGGACATAAGCCTCCCCCATCGATCTCCAAAAAGGCCGGTCGGAAGCAGCCTGCATCCAGCGTTTCCCTGCGGTCTCTTTTAGATCGTCTGTCTTGTGGGTGGACTTCCTACGCTGCGCATACCGGTTCGTGGTCAATAATGTCGTGGTGGTATGGGTAATTCTTTTTTAGGATTACACATTACAGTCTATCCGTTATATATTTTTGATCTCTCTTCCCGAATCTGAAAAAAACTATGGTTAAGAAAAAATGAATGGCCCAAAAAAACTTTAGGTTAACACCTAAAATGAAACGTCGGCTTGTTAAAAAGCTATTAATAATGTTTTAGACGTATTCCAATAAACGATTTAACACCTTTTCTTTAAGGGTATCATTAGGCTTATTAACGCCATCGTCCTCTCATCACTTCGGTTTGAGTTCGATCCCAAAACCGAAGCGCTCAGACGAATTCAATTTTAGTAATGGCATCAAAACGAGAAAGACAAAAGAATTGAATACACGTTACTAAAAACACTGCAAATCCAAGCCAGTTAAAACATTTTCAAGCTCTTACAAAAAATGTGAACACTGCCATATAATTCTCGCTGTAATATTTTAGTATCGAAAAAATTCCAGATCAAATCTGTATTAGAACACGTGTATAAATCACTCGGACGCAGCCACAGAGCAAACGGAAAGCCGAAAATTTATTTATCTCCCAGTAAATAAAGCAATCCAGGAGTTCATTAAAGGGTTTAAATTTTATCTGTGCAGTTTATGTTAACCACCAAGAGCGCGACGCGCGGTCGTATCGATACGGAATCGAACTAATTGGAACTTTGTACCAACTAATTAGAATATCTTGAGCCTGTTCCGACTTTAATTTATTTTAATACTTAATGCGTTGAAAGTGTCCTTCATCTTTTATTTAAGTATTCATTTCTACAAACAGCTGACGTTTCCATGTCCTTATATTATTACGTCGTGCATCTTGATCCATAGCTCACCGATACAAAAACCGATGCAATATTTTACGCTTTTTAAGTATACGCATGTCTTTTGTTATTCATCAGGCACATAAATGGTTCAAATAAAAAAATATATGATAATAATATTGGAAGATACAAAACATCAAGATGATTCGTATACATCCAGCGTGCGGTAAGGTAGACTTATCACGTATTTATATTAAGTACCCCGTGAGGCGAATAGGCAATCGTTTGTATTAAAATTTATTTAAAATCACCAGGAAATATGTAAATGTGTAAGCAATGAGTGTTAATAGCAGAAACAGACATTTATGAGTTAAAAATGCTTTACACAGAACATTAATCGTTCTTCGTTTGGCAAAGAGGAAGTAGCAATGACAAACTCTCACGATACCAAATTGGTAGTCATTACTATAACGATGTGAAGTGATTTGTCACCCATAAATGCGGTGTGGTGTCAAAGGGCAGCAACGGACATTGAGTTCCTGATACCATTAGGCAGTATTAAAGCTGGAATCACAAATACGTAGATACAGTGTTTCGTCTATACTATATAATATTATAAAGAGGAAAGATTTGATTGTTTGTTTGTATTGAATATGCTCCAAAACTACAGAACCGATTTGAAAAATTCTTTAATTTTTGGGAAGCTACACTATCCCCGGGTGACATAGGCTATATTATATATTTTTTAAAGGGATCCTTACTAAAGGGTGCGTTGATAGTATAATATATGTGTTCTCTGTACGGAGCTTATGGTAGAATTAAAGTCAGACAAGCGTGACTAGGACTGACACCCTTAGGGTTCTGTACAAACTTAATAAATACGTATGTAGATAGTTCAGCTATCGCGGGTAGCGAGTCTCGGCGAAAAACGGTTAAAAAGGTTGAAATATTGATGGACAAACTTAACTTTGTAGTTGGAAAACTGGTGATCCTATACACAAAGTTAAAAGAACAAAGTATACTAACAACAAAATGTAAGTTTGTAATAACAACAAAAAACAGATGTAACATGAATTTAACAACTTTGGGATTATTTCCTTCATGTGTGTATAGCAAAGCTTGCTTCTTGCCAAATTATATTATTCTAGCTAGGTCAATGGGAAGTACCCTATAGGTTTTGATTCCCTTAGTCTTGGCATACGGATAGACGGACAGACGGACAACAAAGTGATCCTATAAGGGTTCTTTTTTTACTTTTGAGGTAAGAAACCCAAAAATAAAATAAAAAAATTACTACAAATTTTCAGTCTTTAAATTTAAAACATCATACTCAATAAAATTACTGCACAGTGGTAAAAATATTCAAATATATTTGGAAGTAAATATAAAATAACGTTTCACCCTCGTTGTACTAGATAAGTTGGAAATATTATATATAATAGGCGATGTATGTATGTAATATGTTCCCTATGGACTCCAATAAGTGTAGACTGATTTTGATGGGACTTTTACTGGCAGATAGCTGATCATATAAGAAGTAATCCACGTGGGTGAAACAGCGGGGCGCAGCTACATTATAAAACAGCAATAACACTTTGTATTTCTTCTAAAAACTAACGTTTGTTTTCTTGTTTCCGTCTTTTAGATGTAGACTATAGATACTTAATTATACGTAAATTATTGGTAGGTTGAGTAGGCATAACTATTTTTTTTTATTATTCGTAGTTCTCACGCGCAAAAACGTAGTTGCATGGTGATTTACCACTTTGATAAAGCGTTTAGTCATTATCAGGTTGCCGGAAGTTTGGACACAATTAACTGCGCAGTTGTAAAGGAACGTTTTTATACGTGTTGATATAGGGGTGGTATATAGTACCCACAATTAAGGTGTAATAGCGATACATCCGTGGGTGAATTCTCACGTATTGCGTTTGGGAGAGGAGGCTATGGTTAATATCAAAATATTATTAACCGACGAAAGGAGGAGGTTATCAATTCAATTGTATGTTTTTTTGGCTGTTTGTTACGCGATTACTCCGGTAATGATATTTCATACCAATGATATGGTACCATATAAATTGTAACGAACGGGATTTAGCGTTATAAGAAAAACAACAACAAACACGTTTTGGTCTGTGGTTCCTTTCAGCAAAGGTTTTGATGAGGACTTTCAATCTCTGTTTTAACTGTAATTTAATTATTTTTTTTGGTTTAAGTTTGTACATGTACCTACTCGTACCTATAGTTTTGAAGCCGTTTTATTTTTTCTTCTAAAACGACATTATTAAAATACACTTTTAATTTTGGTGGAGATTAGTATTGAATTAACAAATTATTGGCTTAGTCATTGATGTTTATTATAAGGACTGGCCCAACTGAGCTTTTTCAATGATACATACTCAGTGCTGTGTATAAGGGGCACTAGTCTTGATCCAATAAGCTACTAGTATGAGTATTATTGATTGTCTTTCATAAAAGCTGACCATAAATAGAACCGAACACTGATAACAAAACTTTTTTTTTTCAAAATTACTACCTTGCTAGACAGAGCGAAATACAGTTAAATGACGTCGCTTTTAAGTACGCCACGCAAATATCAACCGCATGTGGCGGTATTTTACAAGGTATTTTGCACGCGTGAAACTCCGCACTATAGTCGAAATAATTGGCTTAATCATACGTGAGTAATTTCTGTGTAATATAAAAAAAAAGAAGAGAGCATCTCTTCCTAATCCAACTTTTCTAGCCAATTTAATAAATTTTATATTCTTCACTTAACTTTTATTAGTTGTTATTTTTAACAAATCAATCATTCGATATCATTATCATCATCCGATATCATCATCCGATAGCCTGTCGCACGCTAACTTTCGTTGATGAGCAGTTGACGTTCTTGAAAGCGGTGCGACGTAGTTAGTAAAAAAAATTACAGATGGTGCAAATTTTTCAAGCATTAAACATAGGAACGCAAATGTTCGGATGAGCATATCTTGATAATCTTTATCTATGGGTCAAGTGATATCTTTTTATTACAATTTAATTTATTATTGAAAGTGACGTGGTTTTCACACATTTTTTTATTTTCTATAGTCGGCGTAACCGGCTTAATTTTACGTAAGTAATTCCCGTGTAATATGAATAAAATATACAATTTATTTCAGTTTTTTCAAATTTTATGGCACAATTTATTATCGTTATTAAGAGTCAGTTACACCAATAAATTAATTTTAGCACGCGACAAACTCAATAGTGCGACGTTTAGTCTTTTATTTTTTCAGATTAGATCTACAACATTGTATTGTAAACTTTTAATCGGAGCCGGCCACAATTAAAATTTGAAATTGCCTATCATTTACATGCATGGCTTAGACATATTCTGCAACATATTTGCTAAGGGCCACCCTTGCAATATGTATAAGCCTGACCAGATTCTTTAATAAGGTAGACCCAGCAAGCACATCAAGTTATATGAAAACTTTCAGATCAGACAAAAAGACAGATATGGTAAAGAGGAGTGTGTGGTGCGAACGTATCATCGTTCCAACCTATATTGACCTATCATGTTCCCCACTGCTGGGACATCGGCCTTCTCTCAGAGAGAAATGATGTGATCTAACCACTATGTGCTTGTGGGTTGTGGTGAATGTCATGTCTTTGAACTTTTACAAGTTCTTAGACATACCAGTTTCCTCTAGATGTATTCCTTCACTGTTTTTGAGCGATCGCATCGAAACTGTACATAATTTATTTGAGTAGTAAATGAGTCAATGGTGCAGGGCCGAGGGTTGCACTGGATGCCGTCAGACTGTAATGCACAAATACTACCAGTTGACCACCGTCACTCTTATGGATAGCAAATAGTGAATCACCTTAGCGAATGCAACAGGCATGATGCTCTTTGTCGAGCTCACCCTGTAGACAACCTTGGCACTTTTCTGCATGTGGACTATTAGTTAGTTCATTGTTGTCAGTGCAAGTTTTTTTGTGTGCGTGAAAATGAGTAAGTTTGACGTATTAGTCTTTGCGTAAAGCGATTTAGCGGTATAGTGATGGAACCGACAAAAGTCGGTGAAACTCAGAGATATTTGAATACGAACGATAACTGTACAAAAGCATGTCTCCTTTGTTTGTCTGATCTGAGTGAAAACCCAATGTGGCCAAATTTTTTTCAATTTACCCCATACAACAAACGCATTTTTTTTAAACGTATTTTTGTATTAGCTCTTATATTGAATCGGTAATACGTACAAACGTCTTTGGCATGATGATTGGCATGGTACACAATCAAAAATATAACAACAAATAATTTGATGCCAGACGTGCTAGTGACGACGGAGATTTATGCGAGCTATGCGGCGTGAATTGGAGCATCAATCCAACTTAAGACAGGCCACTGAGATGCAAAGTACGTGAACTTGCGGTCTCTATCCTGAGAAAGACCTAACCGCAAATTGCCTTTGATACTGCCGTTGTAGCCGGCATCTGCTTATCTCTGGATAGAGTCGATAAAATCTCCGTCGTCAACGATTTCATTATTGTCCCGCCCATTAACGCCCATTAAAATTCCAATCAACACACACTTATTCATCTGTCAACGTCTCCTGATGTCTCATCCGCCATGTCTGGCGTCTTACCTTGAGAAATTATTTAATTACTTGTTTAATTACCCCAATTGTCAGTATCGAAAGCCGACGTCAGTTCAAGCCACTGTAAATAAGAATAAAAAAAATATACTTTCTGTTTCCTCTCAATATCCTCTGACCCAATAAGGTCCAATCAATTCGGTTTAGACGGTGACTAATTTTGTTAGTTCTTCGGCGCCGGCTGTCGTAAAAAACAAACAAACATTCCGTAGAACTAATGAGTGTGTAATTCTGTTAGAGCGGCTCTATGTAGGCGGTCCGGGGCGAGGGTGCAGGAAATTAATATTCTGGTCAGATTTTGGTAAAAACTAATAGAAGTCTGATTAGAATTCTACTCAGTTTCCAAGGTTATTATATTACATTAAAAAAAATCGGCTCAGTAGTATCGGAGTTAATCACTTACAAACAAACTCTTAATCCTTTTATACTATTAGTTTAGACTACATGCGCGTCGCTTGTCCACAGGAATCGAATGGACATGTTTCGGAGATAAAAAGTATACCATGTCACTCTCCAGCCCTTCAACTATCTTTATGCAAAGAATCTTGTTGCTCCGGTGCTCAACAAATAGATGTGTTTTTTTACATTGAGATAGTTGGGTTTATCGCTTTCCATCAGGCGAGATCGTGGTCAAACGTTAGCCTAGCCGAAGTAAAAAATTTAAAAAATTGGAAGGCCCCGAAGTGAAATAACAATAAGAAATACTGCAAATATACCTACCATATATACATAATAATATAAGAAATAAACAACAAGAAAATAAAGTTTGATAGTACCTACATACATTGCAGAGAATTTTTTGAAAGCTTAGAAGAATAGTAATATAGTAATTTTCAAACTTTTGCGATTTGAACACATTTTAAATGTTTATCGGGACTTATCATGTCGAGCGAAAGGTACATATTTTTACCTAAATTAAATAATATGTGATAAGTCCCGATAAACATTTAAAACAATAGTAGTATAGTAGTTTAAATGTAAGAATAATATAAGAAAATAAATAAAGTTATATGATTATTTACGGGATATTTACCGTGGTAAGGTTGTGGAATGAGCAACCACATATAACTAGTACAAGTAGTCATATAACTTTAGTGAACAACCGTGATAGTTTAAAACAGTGTTTTAAGAAAATAAATGTTTAGAATAGTTTTAAAGAAATGTTTATTTTATTTTATTTTTATTTTTATTTCAAAGGAAGACCAACAGCCTTAAAAAAATATAACAATCTTGATAGATCTAGAAGCTAATTACAGGTCCTCGCGGATAAAAATTTAACAAGTAACAATTTAAGTGACATTACGCAGTTACACAATATACGTTTGTCGAATAAATAATAATTACATTACAATAGGCTTAAACAAAGAATTCCCTACTCAACAGCTGCCTAACCGCCACAACGCTCATGCAGAATAGATCCAACCCTAAGCGCTTATCGATGGTGTTAAAGTTCTTGCTCACTCTCAACATGTATGAATTACGTCTATAGTTAGTGTAGAATTTTGGTATATTAATAAGAGGACAAAAACGAATAGGCTTATGAGGGGTATTAAGCTTGATCTTGCTTAAAAGCTCAGGACAGTCAATAAGGTTTGAGGTTATTTTAAACAAAAAAGTCATGTCTGCAATCTCCCTTCTTTTAAAAAGAGGTAGTAAGTGAAATTTTTTACAAAGGCTTAAATATTTATCGGAATTATATGGGATTTTAATGCGATAACAAATGTATTTGATAAATTTCTTCTGGATTCTCTCGATTCGCGAGACGTATATTTCATATTGGGGATTCCAGACCTGAGACGCGTATTCCAGTATGCTACGGACAAAGGCACAGAACAAGATTTTAAATGTCTTTACATTTTTAAAAGTGGCACACGTACGCATGACGAATCCTAATGACCTTGACGCTTTATTTATTATATGGTCGATATGTTCGTCAAACAATAACTTTGAATCGTGAATAACACCTAAATCACGCATATGAGAATTTTTCGATAAGACTTGATTTTTAAGTTTATAAACTGAAGGAATTACATATTTCTTACGCGTAAAAGTTACAACAGAACATTTCGTGGGATTTAAGTCAAGCTTATTTAACAAGCAATAGTTGTCAAGACGTGAGAGATCAGCCTGTAGGTACTCAACGTCTGCAGGAGAGCTGATTGACATAAATATCTTCATATCGTCCGCGAAACAGAGTAGACGAGCGTTAAGGAAGCAAGTAGAGATATCGTTGATAAAGATCGTAAAAAGCAAGGGGCCCAAAAGCGATCCCTGTGGTATACCACTAGGAGTGGTTACCCAACTAGAGATGTAGTTACTGATCACTACCGCCTGACTCCTACGATCTATGTATGATGAGAACCACCGATATAGGTCACCTGTTATACCAATAAGCTGAAGTTTGTATAAAAGGGTTTTGTGGTCAATTCTGTCAAATGCCTTGCTATAGTCGGTATATACTACGTCTACCTGTTTTTTATTATCCATGGCCTCAGTAACATAGTCATTTAGAAGAACGAGGTTGGAAACAGTGGAACGACCCTTTAAGAAACCGTGTTGAAACTGGTGGAACGAACTTTTCAGTACACTATAGACTTGGTCATAGATGACTCTTTCGAAAACTTTAGCTATTGTACATAGCTTAGATATAGGTCTATAGTTTGTTACATCTGTTTTTGACCCCTTTTTATGAACTGGAGTGATATAGGCTGATTTCCAGACTTGAGGAAATATACCCTCAGATAGAGATTTTTCAAAAAGCAGCGCAACAGGCATAGCAAGGCTTTTTGCACAGTTTGCTAGAAATACAGGACCAATATGGTCAGGCCCTGCTGACTTTGATAGGTCGAGCTTGGATAGTAATTTACCAATTACTGCAGAATTAATACTAACATGGGATATTCCCGAGGTAGGGGAGGGATTGTGCGGTGAGCTATTTGTACGAGGTGGAGAATTACTATTACTTATGTTAAGAAATGTTGACTGAAAGTAAGCTGAGAAAGTGTCACATATGTCTTCGCCAGTGGACACAGTATCACCGAGGTAAGTAACTGAGCTCGGAATGCCGTTAGACTTAGTTCGTGACTTGACATATGTCCAGAAATGTTTAGGATTTTTTGTAATTGAATTTTCTATTCTATTTATATATGTCTGATAGCATTGTTTTTCGAGTGATTTATATAAGATAGATTCGATTTAGAATGGTTAGATACTTTTTATCCTGGAAAAAAACACGGTTCCTGAAGGAATGTCCACGCGGGAGAAATTGCGTAGCGCAGCTAGTTTATAATTTCAGTATGGTGTAAAGTTTTTTTTCCTTATCAAATAAAAAACTCAGTTAGTACGTAAAAGGAACGAATGGACACTTTTCTAAGACGATTTAAAATCTGTATCACCCGTATCTTACTTTTAATTTAGTGATTCGAAGATGTCTATAAAGAATGTCGTAAAACGGCTGTAAAAAGGCCACATTAACCTTTCACCGGCGCTATTTAGCCGATATAATTGATTTCTTCCTCATAAAATTAATTTTCGGCTCTTTTTGAGCCAAGTTTACGATTTCACTGTTTAATTTATAATGATATTTGCTGATCACAGTCAATTTAGATAAAGCAAAATTAACCACGGTACTCCAAAAACCAAGTCAAACAAACCTTTGAAATGTTATAGAAAACTTATTAAATAAATAAATAAATAAATTTTTTTAATGAAAAAAAGACTAAAGTAAAAAAAAAGAAAAAAAAAATATTCGACACATTTACAAGAACTGAATGCTCTGATATTGGTACCGTTCCATGTTAGATACTAGTGCATACATATTTTGGCTTACTTTTTTACTAAAATTCTTTTTACCAATATCACCACTTTATCTTTGTACCAATATCAGAGCGGTGTCGAATAATTTTATTTCTCTTTTTTTTTTCTTTCAAGTTATTACTTTTTTTTTTTTCAAGTTATTACTTTAGCTAGAGTTGCAACAAAAGGTCTAAGGGCAAGCACTGTGCATACTTAATTAAGTCTCAAATGCGCTCTTCAATAGCTGATTTTCATCAAATTATTTTGGCAAATTGTTACTCCGTTTGAAATGACATAATTATGTATGCACTAGTATCTAACATGGAACGGTACCAATATCAGAGCATTCAGTTTTTGTAAAGGAGTCGTTTTTTTTTTTTTTTTTTACTAAATTTATTACTTTAGCTAGAGTTGCAACAAAAGGTCTAAGAGCAAGCACTTTGCATACTTAATTAAGTCTTAAATGCGCTCTTCAATAGCCGATTTTCATCAAATTATTTTGGCAAATTGTTACTCCGTTTGAAACGACACATCCAAATTACGAATTTAGCAAAATGCGATCGCTTTGGCAATGAAATGTTTATAGGCTGCCGATACAACCAGGCTGTTCGCGCTTCAACCGTAGTTAACGATCACTAAATGACGTTTACGCACTTTCAATCAAACCCTTGATTGGACGATTGATTGCTGAGCTGGTTGTTCAAGACGTATTTGATGCAAAACTTAAAATGGCCTGCTTTAAAGTTATTTTTTTGGTTCACAGATTTGAGCATTTGGATTGTCTTTAGACCTTTAACGGTCTATGGGCAGTCTAACTGTATTTGTAGTGTTAGTTTTAGCTTGTATTTTGTTTAGTTATTAAAGGCACTTGCCCGAAAAAAAAAAAAAACAGATTTGATACATTTACAATTTTACCTACATGTTAAAATTATTAATAATGAACTTACTGTGTACAAGATTCCAATCAAATTCAATGGATGTTTTAATTTTGTGATATTATAAAAGAGTTTACTCACTCTAAATATCCAAACAGCTCTAATATTAGCGAATCAACTTCCTTCAATCTATAATTATTATTATTTTAATTTTTGAATGTACTTATTTCTATTTTATTTCAACGAAAGATAATTCTCTTTCTAAAACTAGACTCGAGCGTACTCGTAGAATAAGATACTGACCTGTACATTGATGCGTTCCAAAAACGAAAAAGTCCACAAATACCGCGTCAGTTGCCAGCACTTAATTTGTAAAATACGGTACTTGCGATACTTCAAATTTAGCTGGAGGTAGATTCCCTGAGTGGTGGACAATCAGG
This sequence comes from Agriopis aurantiaria, assembly GCA_914767915.1. Classification (NCBI taxonomy): domain Eukaryota; kingdom Metazoa; phylum Arthropoda; class Insecta; order Lepidoptera; family Geometridae; genus Agriopis; species Agriopis aurantiaria. The sequence continues at coordinate 6,738,806 of OU611987.1, forward strand.
GCGCTGGACGCGTGTCATTCAGTGCGCAATGCGTTAACAAGCACATGCAAATTCCGCTCTTTCCGCACTAACAATATTCCTGATAGGCCAAGGGCCTGTCTGCTACGTTGAGTTTTCTGTTTGCTTGTTGGTATAAAATGTATTTTTTATAATTATTGCTCATTAACATACACTAACAGGCTACTTGCATATCATTGCGGTTTTTCAATGCTACTTAAATAATAATATAATAAAGTGAATTTTATAAAAAAAACGCTTGGTTTTATAATACTTACATTATGTACAAACTTAAACTAAAAAGTAGAAAAATTACATTTACAACAGAGATTGCAAGTCTTCATCAAAACTTTAGCTGAAGGAAACCTCAAACCATCCTCTTAAATATATACATACACTCTGTGCATATACTTTTAGTTATTGGTGATTTTACAAAAAGTGCTAAATCAATTTCGATACAATAATTTATATGAGACCACTTGTAAAGTATGACCTATGAAACAAAAAAATAATCATCAAAATCAATTCAAAAGTGCCGGAGTAATCGCGTAACGAAAAAACATACTATCGAATTGAGAACCTCCTTTTTGAAGTCAGTTAAAAATAGACTTAAGTGTCGTAAAATTTTAGTAATGCGCCATATAAGTAGCTATTTATTATCTAAAATATCGATATGATCAAATTAATCAATCAATTTTTAGAAGGTAATTCGATGAATATCTTCTCAATATCTCACTTTCCACTTTTCAAATCTATAAATAATAAACCGCAGCGGGAATTTTGATCTTATTAGTTTTAAATAACAATAAATAATATCGAATGAATGGATTCCAGGCACCGCGTGATTCTACAAGTGTACACGCCAAGCTAACTATAAAAATGATTAACGTTTGTCGCAAGCCCTTTGTAAGGAAAAAAGGTGACCGTGGACGGTGAAACAGTAGGCGATACAAATCGATCGGTTTTTGTCACTACCGTGCATTTTGTATCACTGTGTATACATTGTTCAATTTTGGATCAAAAAAGAATCAAATAATAATTTATTTTATTTTAATTTGTACATAGGTAGTTACATAATATAATGATAAAATTGTTTTTAGTATTTTGGTGTAAATAAATATACATAAAATATAAAAATAATCCAGGCATAATCTTAAAATAATTTTCAAGGCAGTTATTATTGGACACAGACAGCCACTGATGATTACTTAATATGTATATTGATCTCATCGTTATATTACTTGATTTTAACCGACTTCAAAAAGGAGGATGTTCTCAATTCGACTGTATGTTTGTTACGCGATTATTCCACCAATTATGAATAGATTTTGGTGATTTTGTATTGTTTGGCAGGTCCATATTTCAGAGGTGGTCTCATATAAATTTTCTCGAAATAGAGTTCGAGCTTTTTGAAAGAAAAAAAAATATACTCTTCGATGACGTTTTGGTTTGTGGTCCGCTTCAGCAATAGTTTTGATGAAGACGGAAAAGTCTTAGATAGTCTTAGTCGGGAAACATATTTTTCGCAGTGAAACAACTGCTAAACACATGTCTAAAGCGTTCTTAAATCTTTTGTAGTAAGACGGTCAATCTCTGCTTTAACTGTCATCATAGAAGCATTCGCCAATACTAATTTTTGTACTTTTTAAGTTTGTACATTATCATTCGAGCTTCACTATGTAAAGAAACTCATTAGGTTCTTTGTTTTGAAAAGTTACATAACTGCAGTAAGAATTAAATAATTCTAAATCGAATGTTCATATCATAGGATCGTGGGATACTTTTCTTATAATTCCAAAATTAATGACCTCATCAAAGAAATTATACAAATATGTTTTATGGACTTCCAATGCCACTAATCTGCTTTGGTTTAGCTTATTTAACCACAACAAAATATTTGCTTATTACAGAAAAGTGTTGCTACGACTTTAGATCTTATTGCCTAGCATTAAAGATGTAGAGTTTTAAAAATATTGGTAATGATTTTGGTTAGTGCTATAATTCGATTTGGTCAGAGATGTCCACACCTCTGGGTGGGCGCCGGCCTCCCGCTATCACCAGATTAAAACTCCAAATGTATCGCGTGGGCTATAAACATTAGTTAAACAGCCTTAGATATTTGTTTCAACACCATTTTTCATCAGATTACGTGAATTAATCCGACGAGAGCACCGTGTAAGCAAGAAAAACCCATGTTCAATTACGTATTAAAAATAGAATTTACTAAATAAAATTTCAAGTGGAACCACATGAATAAGTATTTCATTTATGAAAAGATATCAGAGGACTGATTTATAGTAGGTAATACAGCAACATGTATCCTATCATTTTGAGATGTCACGCACGAAATTTATTACTCTAACAGGGCAAGAACACGTAGGCTTGAAGTTTTTATAATAAACTGGCTAGAATAATCGGCGTAGCACGCTGTATATTGTAGTCAAAGATATGGCGAAAAAAGTTTTAGCGATGAGCTGTATAATTTTGCACAAGGGAATATAGGGTGGCAATAAATATTTATAGAGCCACTTTGCCATCTTCGGTAAATTGCGTTGTAATCGAGTAAATTTTTACTACAACATTGTTTGATCACGGTTCGACGTCGCTATATGAGAGCGTAGCGTGTATCCCATAAAGTGCTTACAAGCCGTCCGAGCAATGTTAAGTTGAATTAGGTCCAATTAACGTACACTACCTAAATCGTTTTATTGAGTTTGTGCTGCTCGTATAACTTATATTGGTGTGCGATCATTGAACTATTTCTCTTGTTTGAGCCTTCAAATATTTTAATAAACATATTTTTAGCGACGCGTGACCGAAACACTGGCTTTTTCTGACTTGACTTATTCATTCCCATTCAGCGTGGTAATACTGCCAGTCTTCAACAGTCACTACAAACTGGTAGTGGGCTTGAGCATTTGGAGTATCTTTAGACCTTCAGCAGTTTTTGGGCATTAGGTAATCCAACTGTTTTTTGTATAATAGGCTAAGCAGTTCAGCTATTTAGTATTTGGTAGCTTGTATTTGTTTCGTTAAGGCATAAAGGAAACTAAAGCAAAAACTTAACAGGTATACCAAAAGATATGTAAATAAAATTTTGACACGTTCAAGTTCTCGTAACGGTAAATATATATTTGAACTATTATTTATAGTAATATAAGGTAGCATTTTTTTTAACCTATACTGTCCTACTGTTGGGCGACAGTCTCACCCATTTCCTTCCATAAATCTCGGTCCTCCGCCACCTCTTGCCAACCTCTCCGGAATGAGTCAAGATCGTCACGCCAGCGTTTCTTGGGCCTGCCTTGACTCCGTCGTCCATCGGGCATCCACTGCGTGACGATCCTGGCCCATCTGGCCCAAAGGTAGCATATAGTTGTAAAACGCAGATTAGATAAAAACTGCCGTTTTTGGCCGTAATGAGTTTTACAACGATTTTAGAATGTTTTGCGCCTTTATAAGAACACGGTAAAAATATTTTAGTAGTTAGATTATAATCTATGTGATAAATCCCTTTCACACGTAACTATACCCACAATATTTGCATCGACACGTTCACGAACGAGAAATAAATTAAAAGTTATGATCATTAATGAACCAGTTTTAATTTACGATCAAAGTGCAGATAAATAATCAACTTCGCTTCTTGGCATGAAAAAATTAATCAGATGTTAAATGCGACATTCCACTTCATCTAATTCTATGATTTTTTTTATTTGCGTGTACGGAAACAATCTTTATTTAAAAATATAAAACTGGTGGTATTTCACATTATTCTATTAATATTTAATTCTAAACGCATCCAATTTATAATGAGCTTGAGCATTTGGATTGTCTTTGGGCTTTCAACAATCTTTGGGTTTTTGTAGTGTTAGTGTTAGCGTGTATTTTGTTTAGTTAATAAAGGCCTTGACCAGTAAAAAAATCTAAACCCTATTTTTAATCCCTACGTAAACAATAATAAAAAACGTGCATTGTTAAAAATGTAATATCAAAGCTCTTCTCTTTCAAAGGGGTTCTTCAAAAGGCGAGTTAATAGAGTTCTAAAGGGTCGGCAACGTATTTGTGATGCCTCTGGTGTTACAAGTATCCATAGGCGACGGTGACTGCTTACCATCAGGCAGCCCGTCTGCTTGTTTGCCACCTATGGCATAAAAAAAAAAAAAAAAAAAAAAAAAAAAAAAGCTAAAGTCTACTACAAATGTCCCTCAAGCTATAAATAAATTAAACAAAATCAATGTAACTATAACTCTAATAAGTAACTTCAGTAACCAATTTTAGTACTTTAGTTACTTCGATGTACGTTTATTTTGAAAATTCGGAGTTTATTTTTTATCAATCATGTTAAAAGATTAGGTTGCTTTTCATTTTTATTTTATTTTAAATCAACTTTCATCTCAAAAACAGAATATACGTAACAGATCCAAATCACCACTAATTTGTCAAAATGTTCTTATCTTGTCGTATGAATATTGTAATTCGTGACGTACAAAGAGTCGCCGAGGCGATTCGTCAGTCCGTATCGATGGTGCGTCGACACTCAGTTATGCTTGATGGTGAGCGATGACGCTGATCCCAAGATTGTAGATCCCTGTTATAGACCCACGGGACACTTAAATTATAAAATATTATAATTCAAACGTCCCGTGGATCATATTTATATGAAGTATTGCAATTTTTATACAAACTTTAATATTTAAATTCAATAAATATGGTGACAGAAAATTTGTTTAGTTTAGGACAATTTGCGTGGCATTAAAAAACTTACAAGTAAATTTGAAATCAAGTTTAATTGCGAACTGTTTTAGCAATGATGAATAATCTCTTTCCTTCTCATCCTCCTCCGTTGAGACCTATCCTTGACATTGTCGTACGCTTTGAATATACAATCCGTTCCAGGGTGGTTCCAGGGAATCAACTCAAAGGCCGTACGTTTCACACTTTTAGCTTGAAACTAGCACTAGGGTTCATCATCTAAACATCTCTCCTGGAAATCGAAGAACCCTCCTTCTCATATAGTAGACTTGCCACTGAGCTAAACTGATCATTATATCAGGTACTTCCTCATGCTATTTAGCACTATTTATCTTTCCATCTTGTTTTGGCTCAACCTTTGTCACAAATTAAATGTTTAATAATCATTAGAATGAAATTTACCAGGCCTTTGTTTTGGTAAATTTTACTAGAAAGCGCTAATTTTTAAATATGTCTAATCACTATAAAAAACAACAGAATTATAAATACATATAACAAAAAAAGTTTTTATTAGTTTTATATACTTATTTTTAACATAGTTTAATCTTTGTCATTGTGTTAGTAGGTATTTAGTTAAATGGTTTATTACTTATTATTAACCGACTTCAAAAAAGGTGGAATGTTCTCAATTCAAATTCTCATCTCTGAGTAGATAAGTGTACATAAATTCACGTCTCATTAATTACGTATGAAATTTGTAGATTTTGTAGATGCTGGATCTATTTATAACGAAGATACAGATTCATACAACGGAGGAAAATAGAGAGATTTACTCCACTTCCGTTATGTCGTCGGTGCACCCTTTGCGTATACAAGGCTTATAATATCTCAATGTACGATACCAGATAGCAGTTTATGGATTGCGTCCGTTTACATTAAAAGACAAAGTTGTCGTATGTGCGCTTATGGATCATTGATTTTGAAGCTGCGATGCTGCGGGAGATTCCGACTGAAATGCGAAGAGTCTGAGATAGGTTAACTGTTTAAAAAAAACGATCATTTGAACGACTGAACAAATCTGAATCTACTAACAATAATGATGTAGGTAACTAAAATATTCAATTACTAAGATTATTTGGTTGCTTGCCAAACTACTTTTAATTCTATAAAATATGTCAATGAGGATTTACTTAAGCTGTAGTCGTTGGAAGTGAAAAGCGATAGACAAGCTAAGAGGCGTGGGATAGCTCAAAGGCTGTGTTCTGCAGTAGGTTAAGAAATGCTTCTTCTTCTTCTTTCGAGTCGATGTTCCGCAAAATACAATTCTATTTTCAAATCAAGTTTCTAGACCAAAACTTTGCCACCTCGATGGCATTTTGCGTGGCTTCATTCAGGTCGTCTTGTGTGCAAGTTGTAGGACACGCTGCACAGTCGTAAGAAATGCTGAATAAGATAATTATGATTATGTGTATGGATCTTATCCAAAATATTCAGGAAATTAAGTGTATTTTTGTGTTGAGCAATATATTTTTGATGCTTCACACAAAATTGGACTTAGCAAGTAAATCGAGTTATTAGAGAGACAGGATATCCCATCTCTAGTGAGCAGATTTACAAATGATGGTGCAGATTGTCAGTCGATCCATTACTCGTGGGAAAGTGCTGACACAATCTTTACTCGTGTTCAATGTCATGGGCATAAATGAAGAGTTTAATCAAGACTTTGTTGACGTACGTGGTTCGTTTTAATTACATGATGCTCAAAGTGTTCAGAGGGCCATTTTTCTGAAATTCTAAAGGTTTTTTTAAAGCTTGTTAATTTTGCAATTAGATTTCGTAAAATGATAAAGATTATCAGTAACCTGCCAATTCATAATTTGAGGGAAAGTACCAAGTACACGTTCAAATGTAATCATAATCTTAATTTTTGATCGAAGTATTAATCTTTAAAAATACTTGTACACTTATGAAGTGGAATACTTTAGGGCCTGACTCGGAGTAAAAGTGGAAATTGTCAATTCATAATTTGAGGGAAAGTACTAGGTACACAACTGTGAACACTTGAGTTCACAGTTTTAATTTTTGATCGAAGTATATCCTTAAAAGCTTTTTTAAACAAATTTATAATCAAAACCAAGCTTGCGGAATTAATAGGATTCGTCAGAAAAAGGTGGACATCCGCAAAGTAACGCCTGTTTCAATGAACGATAAAGATAAAAGATAAAAATAAAAAACCAAAAACTTACTTACTTACTTACTTTGAATTTTTCACATATATTTTGAGGTTATGTGAAAAAAGTGTGCAAACAAAAGTTGTAGATCTTTTTATTACTTACAACTTCGCCATTTAACTTTTTTCCATATAGTTTTGCCATAAATCGAGATAAACAGTTTTTTTTACCCTTTTTTACCCTCCCCTCCACTTCCCGACCTCAGATCGCCCGTAAATTATTTTTCCTTTTATTTTTGTTATATTTTCTTCCTTTTCCAATTTCATCCTACTATTATTTTTTTCACTTTTTTACCATTTTTAAAGGCTTTTGCACTGATCTATTTTTACAACTTATAACTGTTTATGCCAGGGGTTAAAAATATTTTGCATCGCATTCGTCACCTTAAATTACACTTGCAAATTAAAGAAGCGCATTCAAATCAAACAAGTCGTAAAAACTGATGCTGCTAACAACATCATCACCTCAACGAGCGAGTCTAATCCTGTTAAAATATACTCCCGACTCCATATTGCCATATTGGATTTGATGCATACTAAATTAATAATTGCACTTGCAAAGCCGCCATTTTGACAGGTGCTGGAAAAACGCAAACGTCTTTATTTCCATTGCGTTTGTGTCCAATAAAACTAAGTGCGAGTTGGGCTTGCACACTGAGAGTTCCGTACCACCACATAACTTATTAGCTACTAAAGTACAAAAAATAGTATAAAGACAACATCCCCTCAATGCCCAGGTGGTCACTCATCCAAGTACTGGCCACGCCCGCACACTTCGGTGATCGCACGAGAACCGGCGGTGAACCGAAATTTGTCACCTCGCACTTGGCCATTATTTATTATATATGTTGTTATACTTTAGAGTGTGTACTATAATCACACCAAGTTTGACGCTTGTACGTATTACCGTTTTTACATCAGAGCTAATACAAAAATACGTTAAAACAAATACGTTTGTTGTATGGGGCCTTTCTTTTTTACTGTTTGTCTTTTTTAACAGTGTTTTTATTATTTATTGATTAATCCGCCGTAACATTTAATATTCTGTGAAAATTTCTACTGACCATCTATTACGGTTCGAAAGATACAGCCGTTAATAGGTAGGACAGACAGACATCGTAGGCTTAGTAATACGTTCCCGTTTTTACAGTTTGAGTACGGAACCTTAATAACATTATACTTGCCAAATATTCTATCGGTTATTCTTCAGTTGCTATCTAGTATCGTCTAGCTATTTAAACTTTAACTCTTACGTATATTTATTTAAATGCGATACAATGACAATATTGGGTTAGTAGGTTATAGTTTCTATGTGCTCGATTTTTTAATTGCTCGTATGATTTCGCACTAAAATATCATGCGAAGTGAAAGATTTTCTATTGATAGAAAGCAAATTGGAATGGTTCAAACGTTGCGTTAGCGAGTGATATGATTATTAACGTTATTAAGTTTCACAAGAGTATCTGTGCATCTGTGTATTTGTGCATCTGTATATCTGCGTATATGTGTATCTTTGTATCTGTATATCTATTGTATCTTTGTATTTGTGTGTGTGTTTGTGGCATTGGAGCTCCCATGCGGCTGCACTGATTGTGATTTAGTTTATTTTGTTTGAAAGGCGATTAGATCAAATGTGTTCTTAGCCATGAATCAAAAAAATCTGTGAAGCCGTTTGAAGATCTTTTATAGAACTCTTTTATAGTGGGTTTAAAATATCAATTTATACTTGTAATAACTTTGAAGAGCTTCATTAAACTTAATTGTAGTTTTGCCACTGGTCATTTAATTAAAGATAAATAAAATTAAGTCCAGTGGACAACAGTTCTTCCATTACTTAGTTTTATGTCTTAAACCGATAGTAAAACCAAGAGAAAAGACGCAGTATATACGGCAGTTAGCTTAGGGTTCATAAAACGCATGATTCACTGCTCAGCGGCAGTGTAAAGGCTTAGACGGTGTAAGTATTAAGCAAAGTTTGACGTCGATGTCACAGAAAATAGTAGCTAAAAAGTTTAAAAATATTAAATTTATTGTGACAAATGTTAATATAACAGAAATGCAGTGCAAGTACCATTCAATAACGATCGTCATATTCGATAAAATGCCATAGAATCGATCATAGCGTGTACTGATCAAATGGAATTTTATCGAATTTGACGATCTCAACTGTCAAATTTGACGATCGATAAAGAACTATACTTGCACAACTGGAAGAGTAAATTACTTTGATTGAACCTCTCTTTAAGGGTTTTGAACTTTTGAGGCGTTTTAGGTATTTAGACAATTTTAGACCTTCACGAAATCGTACGAAAATGGCCATGGACTTTCAGAGAATTGAACAGTAGTACCTACTAAACAAATAAATTGGACAAGCTGGAGTCAGGCTCGCGCACTGAGGGTTCCGTATCACCACAAAATACAATAATTACAAGACTTCAAAATTTGTAAAATGTCTTTTTCGCGAACTTTTTTTTTTCTTGTTCCCTATCCCAGTCGCTCTATTAAAACGATTTAAATGACAGTTCTCATATCGAAATCTATTAGGCCGTTTAGGATGTAGGGCGTGCCAAAGAAACCTCATATATACTTAATAATACATACATACACACTCGAAAAACATAAACTTATTTCTTGCGCAGTCCGTTTTTTTTTTTTTTTTACAATAACACAAAGTTTGAATACTGTAACTATTGTACACTATTGTAACTAGTGTTCATGAATTGAGTTGTTTCGTATTTTATTATTATAACGATCTGAAATTACTTACCTAAGATATTTATCTCTTTCCGCTGAGAGACCTCAGAATCAAGTAGATACAGATCGCAAATGCTCTATAAATGACACTTTTAATTAACCTGTTCTAGTTCGAGTTTTAGTGCTACCTTTTCAAGTGGAAAACAGAAAAGGAAAGTATCTATCACTATAATTAACTGGAACAGACAAACAAACACATATACATACATTACATTTTTATTAAGTACGAGATGTCAAACATTTTCGAATAAACGAACAACTAGTAATGAAGTAGTAGAATTGCGTGATATTTTGGGAAATAACCTCGCTAAATTCATGCAAAGTATCTAGCTTACAAGTATTGACGACAATAGGCTACCGGACCATTATTTTGTATTGTCTTATAAAAAAGCTGACCATAAAAAGATCGATCACTGAAAACAAAACGAAAATATATTATGTTCAAAATTAGGCAGAACAAGCATTTACTGTTTTGCTAAACAGGAAGCGCACTATACATACTAATGACATCACTTGTTTTGCCATACTTACTCTATACTGTCACTTACTTTGCGGGAAATGGAGAGCATCCCTTTCTAATCTGAACAAAAACTATTATGTAATATATCTAGGAACTTTACTAGCCAATTGACATAATTACTTCATTACTTTATCAGTGGTTGTATAAAATTTCTTTATAATTAACACTAACACTATTATTTTTTGTATTGTTAAAAACAACAGCCTGTTAATTTATATAATTCATTCATTTTTACTGAAAATTTACTAACGAGTTAGTATGTACTTATTTTCTACCCTGAAAAAATATACTGCTTAGTTTTATTCCAATATGAATAAATACCCAGTTGCTTCAAAGATAAAAACCACTAACCTAAAATACGATACTTAGTCTCCTATAATCACTCTCAGATCTCATCGGATCGAGTCGTACAATTAAACATTCCAAATTCGAATTGGATTACGCATTCAAAAAGAAGAAAAAGTTAAGCAAGCATTAAGTTTTCTTATGAGACGTAAAGCTGTTTCGGCGTCGTTACACGCCGACTCTTCTTAGATTAACAAAGATATAATTAAAAAATAACGTCTCCAATTGCTCGTTTCATCTAAATATTCGTGGTGAATGTGACACTGATGTTGACTACAATTACATAGCTATAACATAGTGTAGTTAATGTATTTCAATTAGAACACATTTCTATCAATAAAAGATACGGTTCGCTTTGAAAATATTGAGTTAACAGAACGTAATCTCTTTAATCCTCGTCGAAGGAAATTGTAAACATTAAGTAACAGTTACGATCTCGAGTACTATAAAGATTGGATCTCCTATAGAGATGTAAGGATATAAATTGAAATTTCCAAAGTAGTTATCGTTTATAGTTTTATGAGATTTTTATTCACTCTGTAGGTAACGGGCATCGGGATACGAAAATCAGAAACATTGTAACAGTAACAAAACTCGCTGGAATGTTTTCATACATCAACTAAACTACAAGCGAAAAAGCTCTATATTTGATTTTTAGATTAATAGTTTTTCAATTATTATTGGTTTTAATATGTCTATTATTTCATCATCATCATCAGCCAGAAGACGTCCACTGCTGAACATAGGCCTCCCCCTTTAACCTCCACACTGAACGACAGCCTGCCTTTTGCATCCACTGGATGCCAGCGACTCTTACTATATCGTCGGTCCATCTAGTGGGAGGCCTACCTACGCTGCGTCTTCCGGTTCGTGGTCTCCACTCCAGAACCTTTCTTCCCCATCGGTTATCGGTTCTTCGAGCGATGTGGCCTGCCCATTGCCACTTCAACTTGCAAATTTTTACAGCTATGTCGGTGACTTTGGTCTATTATTTAAATAACATAAATTTGACAAAAACTTGAATCTCTGCTAAAGAAATAGGCAGCCAATTTTTGTCTCCTCTAATAGCTTGTACTAACGTCCAATATTTTAATGTGCAAAGAGGTTTTTTTATGTAAGTTTTTTCACATAAAAGTGGCGAATGCGTTATTATTTACAGAAAAAAATTATTGCTATTTCCAACTGACTATCATCAGTTCTATGATTGGCTATAATAGTACAATCGTTTTTTTTTTTAGGTTTTATAGGTAGCAACGTTTTGGTGAAATGTGAAAATTATCCCATAACATTGATGTATATTTTTACGCGAATATCATTAGGCGGCAACTGAGGATTTTTGGACTCAAGTATGCTGGTCTCAGCTACATCTCGGCCAACATTTTCAAGTTCGTTTATAAATCTGCTGTTACCTACCACTGCGCTAATGTACTACATATTAGTGGCCTAACTAGTATGTGTGTGCGTGTTTTTATAATTCCCACAGAAATCTGTAACGTTGCCCAGCAAAAAAGAGTTGCATACATTTTGATAGCCCGTTGGCCTTGTTGGTAGTGAACCTGCTTTCTTCGCTTGGGTGTGTGGGTTCCATTTCCACCTAGGGCAAACATTTATGTGATGAACATTTGTGTTTGTTTTATATCTGGGTGTTAATATATATTTAAGTATGTATTTAAAAATATATATGTATGTATGTATATCAGTCTCTGGCAGCCATATCACAAGCTTTGCTTAGTTTGGTGTCAGATGACCGCGTATGTGCAAAAATATCCCGAATATTTATCATTATTATTAATTACATTAAAAACATGTAGGTATACATATATGTTTTATTTTTTAAATGTAATAGTAGACATACAAGCGACGGTCCACCTGATTGTAAGTAGTCACCGTTGCCTATGGACACCTACATTACCCGGGGCATCGGCGGTGCGTTGCCTACCTTTGAGGACTCTATTCACTCTTTGCTTGAAGCAGTATGTGTGTGTATCGATAAACGGCAGTCAGCTTTATAAGAGCTTCGTCACTGTTTTCTACAGGGTTTGGTGCTGGTATAAGCGCCAACATACGCGATCAAAGTGCCGCAGTTCGACACTTATTGTATGGAGGGTGTCCATTTGTCATAATTTTTCACGGATACGGTGAACGCGTTAAAGAAAAAGTTTCTTTAAGTTGGTTCACGATACACAATTCTGTATGATTTTGGCATCAAAATAATGAACAATAAAGTAAATTTTTGGGGAAAAAACAAGAACCGACTTCATCACTATACCTACATTTCCAAACTAAACTAAAAATTAAAATATAATATTAAAATTAGGTACTTCAAAGCAATGAGAATTAAAGGACAATCAACGAAATTATTGATACATTATAAATATACCTACCTCCTTACCTATTTACAATTTATAATCAGTTATTTTTGGAGTCGGTGCCAGCCAAGGACAATCCTGCCTTTGTAGGAAAACACTTTTCCACAGTCTATTTGGATTTGTTTTCTGCACTTTACTGCCTTGGAGTTTACCTTTCGTAAAGTCTTACTGATGTGATTGATGTGATGTACTTACTCTGCTGATGTGCGGAGTTCACGTTGACGGCTGTGTCTAAATGCATTATAAATTTGGATAGGTTTTTTCAATTATCAACTATTGTTAGATTTTTTAAATCTCTGCTATCCACTGCTGGAGTGGACGTTCTATGGCTGAAATTATGATGGTGATAATGATAAGTGAACTGAAAGTGAAAAATCCACCAGCCCTTACCGGTAGATCTAAATAGATAGTTATTATTACATTTATTATAATAAAGAATTTAAATTTTTGTAGTCGTTTAACATTACGTTTCACTTGCACATCATATCATTTATAATCATTTAGTGTTATAAAAGAGATAAATGTAGCATACAATTACAATTTGCACAAAAATAACCATAAGACGATACAATCTAGCTAAAAAAAAAGAAGATAATATGACACTGACAATAGAATTTTGACACTGATCACTGTGTTAAGAATGACGCGATCTTGGCTTGTGATTTTTAAGCCATCTATGGTCCAACTTATTTCGACCCGCGGAAGCACAGATCTACTACCTATAGATTTTCAATGAGCGTGGCTAGCTCAGTGCCTCTCGCTTCAACAAGGTGTGTTGCCACATTGAAATGATTTGCTATAAGTTAGGGTAATTTACCTACTATGATGGGTAGCGAATCTTCAATGAGTACTTTGGAAACAATACTACCTTTTAAATATTTATATTTTATACACTATCTGCTGCAACCCGCGGAGCTACCTGCAATGTTCTGGGAAGAAAAGTACGTTGTATGTCCTCATGACACACCCCTATCGTCCTGACAAAATTTGACTTAGCCCATGATCTAAGAAAACAAGGTCTAGCAATTTGAGAGTGGTCCCGCAATGACGTCACTGTCCAGTTGCCACTTTATTCAATCAGCTGTTACGTGGTGTATCGTCATCTCTCTCGAACCTGTTGTAAATTGACATCATGACATCATTGCGGGACGCCCACGTAAACATTTTTTCTCGGATTGCTATACCTGGCGGAGTATATTATTATACCATGACTTAGCCATTTCCTCGTAAAAACAGACAGAAAGTTACTTGCGTTTTTATTATAATTATTTGTTAGGATTAGAATATAGTACTAGAAAAAAGGTTGTAAAGTAACCATAGCATGATTTTTTATAATTATGAAATATAATAAAAAAGTCAGAGTTAAAACGAAACGGGGGTCCCTCATGCAACAAACGTTAAACGTATTTTTGGATTTGTTCTAGTGTAAAAATGGTAATCCGTACAAGCGTCAAATTTAGCGGATTATAGTGAACATAAGTAAAACAACAAATAATAAACACTGGCCAAGTGCGAGTCAGTGACAAATTTCTGTTTACCACTAAGCTAAGCAACGTCGGGCGCGGTCGGTACTTGGATGGGTGACAGCCTGGGCGTGATGTTGTCTTTTTGCACAACTTTTTGTATTTTGTGATTGTAAAGAACTCTCAGCGCGCGAGCCCGACTCGCGCTTGGTCAGTTTAGTTTTTTCATGAATGGATTTATGTATAACATTCCAAATAATTAGATAAATAGACTCTTTAATGTTTACAGTACAAATTTCACGAACAGCGCGTAGCTTTTTGAATCGGTTCGCCGAAATCGCCTTTTGCTTTTCCAGCTTCATAACTGTGGCCTCATTAATATATATTTAATATTAACATTCACCATATTCATATGGGCATAGAAGGGTCGGTATTTTGCACTTCTTGCAATGTGCCAGCTTTTTTCAGCAATGTGACAGGATCAGTTGGAAACCTGCAGAACGAATAATTTATGTTAGTTGCGGTGGGTAATTTCTTTCATAAACTGGCAACATACATAATTTATTTTCTAAGTGAAAATTTGATAAAATTCATAGAATTAGACCACTAATCGACCTAAAAACTGACTAATTATGAATAAAATATTTGCGAATTGATATCCTGAATTTATTTAGGTGATCGTTACAAGCTTTATATGTTTACTTACGTGTGAAATGATATTTCATCGTATTTTCGCTCACTGCGCTTCTTGCAGCCCAAAATGCTACAACCAACCATTGTAAAATATCTTTTACAATTATTTCTCAGAGGAAACACGCATTTATCACATTTAATCACCAAAAAAAGGCAATAAATATAATTCAGACCCGTTTTGTTTGTCACTGATTATTACAGATTTTGACACTTGAGGTACCAAAAGCAGGTCACGCCGATAAGGACAACAAAATCTATTTATGTCCTTTTCGTACTTGTGCTGAGCCATATCAAGTTGTCTCTTTCACTAAAATATATTGCCGATCTGGTTGTGTATATCTGTGCGCGGAAGTTTTAGAAACTAACCTGCTCACACGTGTAAATTTTCAAAGTTATACAAAATTGCGACCACACGTAGAGGGTACTGAATCTATGCGACGACAGCACCGCGATTGCTGGTCGAGACAATACTATATTTAGTTTTGTCACTCTGCGATTGACAGTAAACATGGAAACAAAAATACTTTGTTTATATTATGAAGTTATTTTCTAGGCACAGCCGCACCATCATAGCTGTTCAGTTGACAGCGGCGCTAGTGGATAACGATGTTTGAAATGAATTCCCCAAGAAACAACTCTAGTTCTGAAGACATCCACTGCTGAACATAGGCCTCCCCCTTTAACCTTTAAAAATCGTAGCAACGACAAAGTTTAATTAAATTTTCCAAATTGCATGTAGCTTTTATATTTTATGCTCACCCTGCACCAGAATACTTACGGTTCATCTCGATTTAATTGATGTAAGTTTTTGAATGTACCTCCGCGCCGCCCATACAAGCCACCACCACCTCTGTTCGCCGCGATGTATGGAATTTGTACTCAATAATTTATACCACTGAGTTGTGAACCTGCGGTTACAGCCTACTTAGCGTAAGTATTGTATTGAATTAAAAAGATGTAAGTTACATTATATTCATTTAATAAGCTTAAATATTTTCATAATCTCTAGATTTGTACGCCTACTAACTAGGCAAAACATGAATCAAAGTGACTAATATTGTTTAAAGGCCTATTGTGCATGCGTTTTTAAATGTTTGTATGATTTAATTACTCGTGTTTTGCGTAAATATTAAATATTTAAGATAAGATAAGATAATTTATTCAAATAACGAACACTCCTAAATACAATTGCCTAAAAGCAATAATACCCATGTGATGCACGCTATGTCTCGTCAAAAACAAAATACAATTCACTTAAATTCATATTAAAAATTGTTGTTCATAATAATTATTTCATATTCAAATTAATAGGAAAAACTCAACACCCTATTATCCATATATTTATCCATCGAGATACAATATCTCGATGTCTCTTTATGAAGCAATTTTTGACCGAGCAAAGAAAGATCTTGGGTCAGCATGGTGGATTAGAGCCCCTGCTCTCTCTCTCTCTCTCTTACTGACATCATCTGACATAATATCTCATAATCACTGCCCCGCGTGTTCCTCTTTCCGCTCTTTCTCAGCGCGTCCTTAGATTCTAATGGGACAAGTTGGTGTATCTATGTGTTTGTATATTTGTTTGTCGATAACTTACGTGTTATTGATCCGATCTTCGTGAACATTTGGAAGCAAAAATTAAATTTCAATTTAAAAAAAATATTGGTTGAAGTATTGTGAAGATATATACTTATAAGACACTGCGATGTCTTAGTTAGTTCGGGGCGAGCAACTAGTTATAAAATAAGTGGTCAACAAGCTACGGGATTTCATGGGATACCTAATGTTAAGTGGTCACCGCCGCCTAGGAATACTAGCAATACCCAACCTATGTCAGTACATTGCCTACTTTTGAGGACTCTATTCGCCCTTCGTTTGAAGCAGCTTGATTATAACATGATCATAAAATGTTATGTACCCTTAAGTACATAACATTTTATGATTTTGTATAATTTACTTTTCTCAAACACTGTATTAATTCGAACGAACACGTCAAATGTAGACGTGTATATTGAAGTGTGAAGCACACACTTTAAGGAAAATTTGACTTTGTGGTCTAGTCTAGAACTTCAACAAACATGGAAAAAATGGGTGTATTTTGCTGTATTGTATTTCGGTGTTTTAAGTCATAAACGTAGATTTTGAAATACGTACGCTAAAGATTAATTTATGTAGGTTTCATTACGATTTCTCGCTAAAAAGGGGCACATTCACAAAGGTAGTGCTACATTAACAGACAAAAAAAATATTTTTCCAGATAGGTTGTTTTTCAATAAATAAATAAAATTAACTAGTTTACCAGCTGATGAATAAGGTAAAAAAAATAAAAAATAAGGATTCAGTTCTTACTCTCTCTAAAGGCGCTTTTTAAATTTCATCTGATTCTAAAACAAATTATAAGTATGCATTTAAATATTCCAAATTCCAAACATACCTAAAAAGTTATACGGCAAGCAAATCTATCATTGTCATCACATTTTCAATTTTACTTTTATGAAGTCAAAACTCCATAGAATCCAACTAATGTGCTCTACGTTTGATGGATGGCCCAATAAGACAAAGATTCAACCCCCGGCCTATTTTAACTCTTCTTTTTAAGTTTTTACATCCTGACCAAAGCAAGGGAAGTCCTGGTATTGTTTCACTTGGAATAAATCAGCTGTTGTCAGTGTCGAATGCAGGTGTATCCTACGGGATGGAGTTTATTTTGGTGCCAATTGGCAGAGATTTGCAAATTTCAGCAATTAATTTAAATACTTATTACATAGGTATATCTTTCTCACTTCTCTACTACTCAGATTACTACTCTTCTATTCAGATTCAGATAATATTTATAGTTAAACTTGGCCTTTCGGGGGTAGGCTAAAAGTTCAGCAGTGGACTGTTAAAAAGATGACTATGATGATGATGACGGTCTCAATTAACTTATTTAAATAGGCTCATAGATTTTACTCAACCTTGGCACGGCTGCAAATTGGTAATTTTACCTGATGACACAAAGCTAAATGGCATTGTGTTTAACGCATGCATAAATATTCCTTTGGAGAGTTTTTGAGTTCTTTAGCCACATAGCCCGTAAGCCTGGTGACAACCTCCAAAAACTGATCATCACCGGAAAAATAGAAGGCAATAGACCGAGAGGAAGGGACTCAATGCGTAGGACAGATCAAATCCGCACCACCCTTAGCATCAACGTTGCCGAAGCGGTTCACGCTGCTGAAAACCGGTACAGATGTCGGAACATCGTAAGAGAGAAGTTGCCATGATGGGTCACAGCCCCCAGCATTGGGGAATCGACGAAAGGAGGAGGAATGTTCCTATAAGCGTCTCAACTGATTTTGATAAATGAGGCATCGTCAATATATTCCACTAAGTTCAGGAATGGTCACTGGATAAGAGACGTCATTCAAAATACTTATTTTTAAATTTAATTCGTGACCTTGTCGTGGTGTTATGGATACAGATTCCTTCAGTCAGAAAAATAATGTGGTTTACGAGATATTAAAAACGTCAAACAAGCCAGTCAGAGTTAAGCAAAGTAAGTCACGGTCAAGGCCAAGTCATTTCGAGCAGGTAAAGTGGTGGAGACTTTACTAGAAGTTTCTGTAGAGCTTTGAGACCATCACGAATATACATGTATCACCTCATTATATTACTTTTCTACACTCGAGCACGTTCAAAACCATAATCCACCATTATTACGCGAAATACTGGAAATAAAACAAGTAAAAAAAAAAATGAGGCGCCATGTTTAATTCACGCTGGCGCCAAAATTCTTATAAATATGAGCAGGCTTGTATTTACAATGACGTCACTTATCCAATGACTAGCGCCCATACAAGTAAAGACGACAAATAAAATAAACATTTTTACTGCACCACCTCAAATAGGATATAAAAGGGTCTATCAAATTGAAAAAAAAAAGAAAGTTTTGTGGTGATTGCCAGGCTTGGGAAACTTTAATACAAATTCTCGATGTATATAACGGGTGCGAAATCAAACTTCTACCTAACGTATAGACTTGTCTCACTTCATTATAGGCATCGCATCCGTTTTATTAATAATTTGTTCTATGGAAATCCCAGCTCTTCAGCGTTATTAGTACCATATTCTCTTTGGCGATTGCCATCGTCCACTCGATTCCTACACAGAGTGTCACATCCCTAAAATCTCTATAAATGTCAAACACTACCATTACACATTACGCACTATTCTTGATCGAAGACTACCACGTGACTACCACAAAAAGTTTTTTTTTTAAATACTGTTGTATACATTTTTAAAGAAATAATTCTTCTTTAAAAAGATGCTTGTTTACCTAAACAGTAATCAATGGTGTCACTATGTAGGCCAATTAAGCCGGACGCAGGTGGATAGCTAGCACGGATGTTATAGGCCGGCCCACTTTAAACATAACGTCTGATCAAAATAAACGCTGAAAACATCATTCCGTATAATAACTTTTGTTCAATCGATACAGTACGTTGAACTTTTAAACTTTCACTAATTGAATGCATTAATAAAAGCAAAACATTTTTTTTTTATTCATAGTAGTAAAAAGAAGTTGAAATATGTAGTTTAAAACACGTTAAACGTAAACAAGTCCCGTTTATCATTATCTGTCTATCTATTAATTATATAAAAAATCCTATGTGTGTATGTACGTATGTTTCTTATTTGGCTCTGAAACGGCTGGATATTTAATATCAGTTAGTCAGTATCAGTCAGTCAGTCAGTTAGTTAGTTAGTCAGTTAGTTTATCTGTTGTCAGTTAGTCTGAGGTTTTGCGTTATTTCAAGGGCACATTGTTTATAAGAAGATTTCGCTTTGATTAAAAAACCTTTACGTATTGGAATGTAGTCCCGTATGAAAAACATATCCTAATAATCAAATATCTATTATGAAAAGCTCCTAAAAAGGATAAAATGATAGAGCAAACCATCATTATAATGGTTAAGATTGCGCATACATTTTATTATAAGTATATCTCCAACAGGGTTTGGTGTAAAAAATGTCTTTAAGAACAAAAAAAAACATATTAATGTCTGATCCAAACCCAATGCCGCAATTTCCTTGAAATAAAATTAATTTAAAATATTTGGTGAGTTTTATTTTTTTATTTTTATAAATACTAAGCTTGCGTTTGACCACATCTCGCCTGATGTTAAGCGATGGTGCGGTCTACGTTGGAGCACGCTTGCCTAGAAGCAACCGATGCACTCGTGATTTGGAGACACCCAGATTGTAACTATCGAGGAACACTGATTATATTATTATAATGTACATTTACCTCAGTGGATTACAAGAAGTGTTTGTAGGCAACAATTTCAAATTGATTAATTGCACTGAAAAGTACAAAAATATTGGATTATATATATAAATATATGTGACAACAAAGATTTATCATGGGAACACCAGGAATAAACAGTGCCAAGAACCCGCAACAAAGAAAGAATATGAACAAAAATTCAACACCAAAACTGAATTAAAATCAATGTTGGGTAGAACAAAGCATTTATCGACTACTATAATAATTTATCTACTAAGTCATTCTATCCAACAGCAACTTCTTCAACGCAACGTTATATCCAATCTTGGTCCTAAGCTGCTCCTCAAACTCCACTGGCAGATCATTACACAATCTTGGCACTAGGCACTATGTACTGATTAGGTACTTACGCAATATCCATTTTGAAACACTGGGTATTTTACGAGTTTTAAATTTCCTACGTTCTTATTTAATACGTCAATGTCGGAAAAGTTCAAAGCAACTCCTGATATAATATAACCACCTTTGTAAACAAACCATTTCTAATGATCCAGAAAGTATCATTTGTAGAATTCAATTTACATTCTAACTCGCGGGCAATTCCTACTTCATCAATCAAGGATTGCGACGCGCAACCTGGTCAATCTCTATTTGCCGTCTCTTTTTGTTATATCGTATATTCTACGGGTAAGAGAGGGACACAACAAAATAAAAAAGTTAACCCCATATTCACACGGGTGCCTTAGGGAAATGCGGTTCAGGAGCATAATCAATTTGATTTTTTGACAATTTAAGTTTTTGAGGGTCATTTGAAATAATTATTGTTTGATGGTCAGAAGCATCTGTTTTCCAGGTGGTCAGAGGTTTAAAAATATTTTATTTTAGGCATATCTCTATATCAGATGTAAATGTTTAAATGTCCATAATAGTATTGAATGAAACAACTCTGTGATAAGTGATTGCAGTGTTTCATTAAAATTAATGAATACTAAATAACAATATTAAAATATAACAAGAGACAAGCATCCATACATATCCAGCTCATTATCCAAATAGCTATTTATATATTTACGGTGTAACATAAAATTAAATGTTTTATCATAATTCTACCCTCAGTTATCCATTACACCTCGTGAGTATTTATTATGTAAGTATTTTTAATCCTACCATGTCGTAGATAACATGCAATAATCTGTGCTATACATGTCACAATTATTATGTGTATACTTTAGAAAAAATTATGAATTTTTTAAACACGCTTTTAGGCGTCATCAAAACCAAAGTGACATGACGGAAGGAAGAATCCTACGAACCCAAACTCGACGGGGTTACGTCCTTTCATTTATTCCCTATGGCCATCTTCTGTCTCCACCATCAGACCAGCTCAATGGCACCATAATATTGCATTGTCACCGAATTGACACATGTATGTCAAATTTCAGCTCAATCGGTTGACGATAACTGGTCTTAAACTCAGTTGTAAGATTTGCCCCACACATACATACTAACAGATAAGGTTAAATAAAAGTTTGTAAAAATGGTGTAACATCACTACCTAAAACTACATAAATATTGATTGATTGATTGATTAACTCTTTATTGTTCACACCATGAAATTTGATACAGAGGACAAAAAACTCTTAAAAACTAGTGTAACAACTGGCGGCCTTAAAATATAAAATGATTATAAGATTACAAGCATGATGATATGATGATGATGTTGATGTGGGGTATGCATAAAACAATAATTGACATAACTCTTTTAATGAGATTGAAATTGACGACATTGCTAAGGTAGTAGGAAAGCACTGGACAAGAACGACCGGAAAAAATGGCGCGCTGAAGAAGAGACCTACCTACCCAGCACTGCAGTAGGTGGAAAATGGTTGATGATGATGATGATGAAATTAACGAAAAACAATGAAATTTTATATCGACAAAACGCACAACGTAGAACTGTCAGACCTCTGGACACCATGCGTGACTACTGCGTACATACTGCGGAACGGCATGGATATAATATATTTTTTATTGCAACATTGAGAACGAATTGATTAAAAATCATTGGCGGTACATGTAAATAATTTCATAACATTTCTATAGACACTCGTCATCTTGTGACCGCAGATACTGCAAAGTGTTAGAATTCCTAGAAATTAAAACAATTCATAAAGACGCGACAAATTAAGTTATAAGTGTTTCATTTAAGTGTGTGATAATCGCAAAATCTGAGAAATCATTATTAATGATACTTCGAAAATCAAATCAAGTGGGTGCTGTTCAGAGAGATGACTTAAAAGAAATAGTACCAGCTGCCTCGATAGATGGCGATATAGCCGCAACTATCTAGCAAAATTATAACCCGTTCGATTTGATTAAGTATAGCGGTGCCTGATGGGAAACTACGTGACTATCCTTTGATATCTATTCTAAAACAGTTGATTCGGAGGTTTGAGATGTTATAGCGTTTACTCCTTACAACATCAACTATCTGCCAGTGACAGTCCTTCCTTCAAAATCATTTCAGCCGTTTCAGAGACCATTGGGAACGCAGATAGATAGCTAGATTAAACCAACGACAACAGCTGCTACTAATAGGTGATTTGCAAACAATATTAGACATATTTATTCTGTAGAATCTATGGCCAATTACATTTTTATCAATATAAATCTATTCTGCCAGTATAAAAAAATCTTGTTCGTCCCGTTACAAAGATGAATGTCGCGTAGATACCATGCGGGGGCGTGAATTAAAACATAAAATTAGCGATGGCAAGATACGAGCCCCTGTTCCATTAAAAAGTAATGAAAACTTCCTTGGAATATTAATTGATCGAATTATTATATGACGGATGAAATACGGAGTTTAATTTAAAATGCTATTGGTTTCTATTTATGTTAAGCTTACTTTGAATCGTACGTCAATTGAAAGTTCATATCGGTGATATTATTGAAACTAATTAGACTACTAAATATCACCATCATCATCAGCCATACGATGTCTACTGCTGAACATAGGCCTCCCCCTTACTGACTACAATGTTATAAACATAACGATATATTGCGAAGTCATAGACATGAAATCATAGACAGTAAGTGGTGATTAAATAACGTCGTTTTACTTAGGTTGCTTGCAATGGCACTTACCTATCGTCAATTTAGTAACAAACAGCCCGAGGCAAATCATTCGCATGTAATTTTTCAATCTTCGTCTGTAGAACCAGTTATCAACACTCGCTAAAGATAGTTCACATTGAACCGTGTATCAACGAAATAATGTGTATTTTTACAGTAAATGATACACCGCGCTTTATGCGCATGACATTTTTGCAGCAACCGCAAAGTAAACAAAGCCGTTCAATTTGTAATTAACTCACAGAAGCTAAAGAACGTAATAACATAATTGTGCGGTGGGCTCGAGTTCCAACTTTGCATGTCGCCGTCGACGATGCCGTGTGCGAGATTATGTTAAACACACCGCATAAATACCTATAATTCTGCTTTTTAAATATTCCTAAAGCGAACCCGTTCTCGGGTTCAGGAATCTGACTTTCACAGTTACTTAAGACTTCCCATCCCGCGGCCTCCCAGATTTTTTCCAATTCAGTTTTATTTTATTGTAAAAAAAATGATTTATGTGGACTCCCGCTATTCTTGTTTACGAAGTGATCGCCGAACACAAAGCATAGAGATCCTTATCGCGACAACTAAATGCGTTCGGCATGATGCGAGAATTTTGACACCAAACATCGCCGATAACATCTTAAAACACCTAATGTTTTAAACAAACTCTTTTATGTGGGCTAACTTAATTTTGGAGAATAAAAGAGATATTTCCCGTTTCATTGTTTGATATATTGATGGGTTTTTTTATTTGATGCGGGAGTAATGAATTAATGAACGATCGTCGTTCTGACAAAACTTAAAAGCATAAAACGGACTGCATTAACATTACTTTGATGGACCGAGAATAAAACTATGCCGAGTTTAGATTAGTCATGGATATTTTGCCTATAATAGTAGTGTGCTATCTGGCATGCATATGCAAATATCTGGTATAAACAGTGGGCTGAGTGACCGATGGACAGCTAAACAGGTGCGCGCGCGCCTTAGACGGCGCAGGAGTGAAGATTGTAGACACTTTCGCTTAACAAAGTTGACTGTGCATATTAAATTGTAGTCATGAGCACCAACTATTTACATCACCAGCAACATTGCTCGATCTTACCATAGAAAACTATAGGGTTTTTTAATATTAAATTGTGATACGACGCTTATTAAATTTCTTATTACGACACATGAAATTACTCACAATTTTTCATTATTACAAAGTTTTAGAGGAGCTTTAATTACCTTTTCATTTTGAGTCTAACTATTCGTGAATATTAAAAAGCAACATTTAACACATTTTATTATGTTTAACCTGCACTAAAATACGTAATTACATTAATGGTGTCTAATTATAAACGCACTCAGCAGGTCTCTACAATAATTTTGTATAGAATTTTTAATAAGTTTTCTTTGAAATTACTCGATGTGTTTAATGGTTTTTATGGTCTGAGTAGTATTTGAAATGACATTAAAAATGCGGGTTTCTCAACGTTAGCAAGTAATGTAAATTACCAACAGTACATAAAATTTCTTATTGATTTTAAGATTTTAGCGATGTATTCACAATCCTCTCTCTAAATAGTTTTAAATATTATCCTCGCAAAATGACCGAAGAACAAAAGAACAAACATTTCATAAAAGTAGAAATTCTGTCATAATTATATCTTAAAGAAACATCAAATGAGTGAGTAAGCTAGCGGCGCGCCACAATTTTGGAATTATAGGTTGGATTAGAACCCACCCGGGCGTAAGATTTGAATGCGCCATTTATCTTCATTATTTATTAACATGAGCTATAATTGTTATAAAATTCACTTACTAGAACTTTTTACAGAAGCTATATTAGTAGGACTTCACCACAAAAGGGAATTATTGTCAGTTAAAATGCCAAGCAGAAGCAAAACTAAATAGAAGGCAACGAGCAGAAACTGAATGCAGAGAGCTGAAGACTACTCAGTGGCGTTCATTTAGTTTAGTTTAGCAAAAAATTACAGTAACATCGATTGTATAGAGCTCGTTTACTGTAGTATACTACGCAGAAGCCGGTCCGGCCTATAAGGCAAGAGCCTACCTGCATGCATTAGGATTCCGCAAGCCACTTATATCGCTCACCTACAGACCCGTTGCCCGTATTCCTATTTGACATAAAAAATAGAAGCTGTGATGTTAGAATCTAGTCCCGAGACAGATCAAGGAGAGACGTAGAGTTGATAGAGTAGAGTTATCACAATTTTCACTATGGTTATATGATTTGTATCCAAGTAAAAATATTGTTGCTTAGCCTTAGCCTTCCTATCTTTTTAATCACGTGCTTTTATTTGGTCCCACAAAAATGTGTATTTTAAACAATTACTTAGCACAAAACTATAAAACTCAGCAGTATCTACAACGGTATTTTTTACGCGAATAAGTCAGTGTTTGGCCACCAACTCGCCTGTTTGTAAGCGACAATATGATCGAAGATGAAGCACGCAGACTTAGAAGATTCTTAACTTAGTATAATTTTCTCACTCTGGCCTGAAAGCTGGCAGGTTGTTTAAATTCTTGGCTGTGGTATCATATAATACCACGGCCAA
The DNA here is from genome assembly GCA_914767915.1 of Agriopis aurantiaria. Lineage (NCBI taxonomy): Eukaryota > Metazoa > Arthropoda > Insecta > Lepidoptera > Geometridae > Agriopis > Agriopis aurantiaria. The sequence goes on from OU611987.1 coordinate 6,764,828, forward strand.
AGATTGGGACGGTTTCAGTAACTTATTGATTAATGAATATTATCTTATTAACCGACTTCGAAAAGGAGGAGGTTATCAATTCGACTGTGTTTTTTTTTTTTGTTGAAACATATTGCTTAATACCATCTCCATATAGTTTCTTTTCTTGTCGTAAAGGGTTAAAACATTGAAATTAGTGGTGAGTGTGGTCGATCGTATGCAGCTATGCATAACTGAACCAGTAACAGCAGCTGACTCTTAGGCATCTATTAGTTGAGGCGCCATCTATATGTAAATTATTTCTACTCCTACGCAGTTTATTAAGGCGTTAGGATTAATGTATCGATATAAAACCAGTCGCGGTGTGACTGCACATGTCATTTTTTTGTTATTAAAATTGAAATCGAATTCGTTACAGTTCGATGATAATCTGATGTATAAAACAAATAGTGTTTTATGGGCTTGTCAACAACATAAACAATAATTCAATTTCTTATGAGTTTGACAGGGATCGTTGGTTGATTAACTTGTTTGAGTCCAATTAGTTCTTCAGCATGTAACAATGCTACATATTTCATGAGCTCTATAGTTTATCCGCAACTAATACCTACAATAGAAGATGAGAAGAAGAAAAAAAAATTAAGGCTACAATATATGAAATTGCATGGATTTAAATTCAATTTCTCTAGATAGTAATAATTTTGAGAGTGAGGCCATGAAAAGAATACAGTTGGGCTGAGCAGCGTACGGGAAACTTTGTAGAGTCTTCTTGTCACAGCCGTCGCTGGTTCTACCTGTCATGACTTATGGTGCTAAAACTTACAGTTGGACTGGTTCACAATTTCAGGTTCCACAGCTCACTGAGTGCAGTGAGCTGTGGAAACAGCTATGCTTGGCGTTTCTCTGCGGATCATATGCAGAACGAAGTTATTTGCCAGAAAACCAGTCACTAACATCGCTCAGCGTATTAGCAAGCTGAACTGGCAGTGGGCTGGTCACATCTGTCGCAGAACCGATAACTGTTGGGGTAGACATGTTGCAGAGTGGAGACCATGAAACGGCAAACATAGCATAGGATGCCCTGAGACTCGTTGGAGTGACTATTTATACGTAAAGTATCTGGCAATGACAAGAAGAGTAAAACCGAAGGTTATGGTGAGTGACGTACCTTGAGAGAGGCCTATGTCCAGCAGTGGACTTGTATAGGCTGATTATAATGAGTTTCACCTTATGTTCTATTGCGTATTATTCTGGGAATGCTCTGAAGAGTTTTTTGATCTCATTTCTGCGTCAGACTTCTACTACCGCACATCCTGACATCGTCAAAAAGCCCTTCCCCATATCTTGCAAAGCTGGAAATCCCACATCGTGCGATTTTCCGCTCCATTCTTCCGCGGACTTGCAAGGTGTGGAATATTCTTTCGCCAAAGGTCTTTCCACCGAGTTTCAACACAAAGGGCAGGAAGCGTTTTAAAAAGGGTGTCAATAACTACCTTTACAACACATTTGCTCAAAAAGTGCACTTACGAAGCCTGTATGCATCGTTCGAAAGTTAAACATTACGCATCATACAACGGAGCGTGCGGTAATGAATTTTACCGCACGCTCAGATGTATAGCACTGTTCCGGAGCGTGCGGTAATGAATTTTACCGCACGCTCAGATGTATAGCACCGTGCGTGTACCTACTTTACGTTATTTTTTCCATTTCCATAAAAATTGTTTCATTTGTAGCCTTTTTTTCTCGCAAATGTGTTGTAAACCGTTGTATGGCACACGTGCGGATTGGTTATTACAAACTCGTGACTATGGTAAGCTCTCGACTTCGTCTCGGGCTAACATTCGTCTACTCGTTTGTAATAACCAACTTACCGCACTTGTATCATAAATAACTATTCCGGGCTGGCAAAGCACCGCCAATACTGCTAGTGTTGCAGGTGTCCATATGCGGTGGTTTCTGCTTACCATCAGGTGGACCGAGAGGTTGCTCGCCGCTCTTTTTATTAAAAAAAAGAAGTTATTTATGGTTTCAATAAATACATAGTAACAAACGAGATTTCTTCACATGCTTCTAATAATTGTCTACCACAATTGACACATCCCATAGAAGCTACTAATAAGCAACATTATTAATAGTGACCACCATTTGCAATTATGCACGTCCGTCCGTCAGTCTTATTAAGATTAGAATAGTTATAATAAAAACAGGTCCAAATAGAATAGACCATCATTAACTCCTTGTATTGGTGAAGTTTTTGCGCACACTTTAATATGCAAGCATCGCTTCTGTGAGTTTTACACTCACAATTAGTCGGCTTAAGGAGTTGCACCTGCTAAACCTTAATAATTACTCTAATTGTTGATGAAACTGGTTCATAGAATACATAGTTTTTAATGCTTCTATAGCAACATAGGTTGAGATCAATAAAAAGTATGCAAGGTACGAAAATACTTACAAAATTCCATGGCTTTTAGCGAGTAGGTAGGTATCTAGTAAAACTAAGTCTAGAAAATGATTTCGACAAAATAAAACGTGACAAGCGATTCTTCAAATATTGCTCAAAAACTATAATTATTAACGATTTTAAGGTTAAGTACCTAATGTGTGTAAACGGGACCCTATTACTAAGCCTACGACGGTCTGCTGTCGTCCGTTCGTCTGTCTGTCTTACCTTTTAACGGCCGCATCTTTCAACCCGTAATAGATAGCTATAGTTCAAATTTTCATTTTCACATAATATTCTATTGTTAAAATGGATTAACTAGGAATTAATAATAAGGTCAAAGAGCAAAAACGATTGGAGGTCACCATATAAAAAACTTTTTTAATCGTATTTTTTTATTTGCTCTAGTGTAAAAACGGACACGCAAGACCCGAAGACGCAGCGTAGATAGGCCTCCCACTAGATGGACCGATGACATAGCAAGAGTCGCTGGCATCCAGTGGATGCAAAAGGCAGGCTGTCGTTCAGTGTGGAGGTTAAAGGGGGAGGCCTATGTTCAGCAGTGGACGTCTTCTGGCTGATGATGATGATGATGAAAAACGGACACAAGCGGCATACTTGGCATGATTATGGTATACACTCTAAAGGAAAACAACAAACAATAAATACTGGTCAAGTGCGAGTCGATGACAAATTTCTGTTCACCGAAGTTAAGCAACGTCGGGCGGTAATTGGATGGGCGACCGCCTGGCCGTGGTGTTTGTCTTTTTGCACTACTATTGTAATTTAGTAATTAACAATTTATGTGATGGTATGGAACCCTCAGTGCGCGAGCCCGATTTGCCCTTTGCCGTTTCATGTCATTCATTATTACTCAAAACATAGACTGAAAACAATCCTTAACTCTACGAGTATATGCTATTTATACCAGTTATATTATAACAAACCAAAAATAAATGGTATAATTATGGTATTTACATGGTTATGGTTACCTCAGATTCTTATCCCATCCTCTCTCTGTGAAATAATGATGATTTAAAAAAAACATTTATAGTGCTTTTTTATTATTAAGATAAACCTCAAATTTAGATGAAAAATCCTTAACCAAATTACGAACGCTATCCAAAAACCACAACTCTTCACAAATAGCAATTAAATAGACAACCATGGTATAAAACTAGTATCAATATGTTTAATTCATTACATACTATGTTTATATTTATATGACAAATGGCATAGTAAAGCTCAATGGATGTCCTTGGAAGGTCGCGTGGCAGAGTGAATGACCGCGGGTGCGCGCGCGTACGCCTTGTTAATTACAGCCAATAAGTACGATTATTTACATTTAGGGTTTGTAAGGGTGATTTAAATTAAATACCTTTACTATCAGAATTAAGTTGAAATAAAAACGATATTATATACATAATTATAGGTAGGTAGGTATCATAGATATGAATACTTATAACTTGTGATTGTAAATAGCAGATATCACTGATTTTGATTTTTAAAAGTTCTTTATTTATCATTTATACATACATTCTTACAAAACAGACACAGTCTAATAATTGTAGATAACATAAATATATATGACTTCTCAGGCTACATTCGCCTCTAACAGTCATTTAATAACCAAAAGTTAAATAATTAGGATACTTTGTAAAACATGATATTTAAATAAATATAGATATATAATAATATAACATACAACTAATGATATGGTGCATTAATATGAATCATTTGTGCTAGACTCATTTTTAAACAACTGATTTAGTAACGCTGCGTTGTAAGTTAAGTAAATGTTTTTGAGGGTTCCGTTCCCTAAGGGTATAAACGGGCCCCGTACAACAAATGTTTTTTTTAAATGTATTTTTGTATTTGCTCGAATATGAAAACAAATAAAGTTTTTGAAAACAGTCATCATCATCATCATCATCATCAGCGTTGTAAATACTACTTAGAAAAACAACTTAGTTACAAGGGTGTCATTAAATTAAAACCCTGTATTAAAATACAAGATTAAAAAAAAATAAACAGCGTAAACGTCCACTGCTGAACAAAGGCCTTCCTCAGAGGGGTGCTGCCTTAATCCCCACGCGTGGCAGGTGGCTTGGAGATCACAGTACGTTCACCGTGTACTAATAGTACGTTGCTGCCCAACACTAAGTACTTATAGTATATTTAAATGTGTACAACAAAAACCCTATTAAGTACTTATAGTATGCTTAAATGTGTACAACAAAAACCCTATTAAGTACTTATAGTATGCTTAAATGTGTACAACAAAAACCTTTTAGATTCCAGTAGAATTAGCACAAAGCATCTATACTTTTACAAAAGCTAGCGAGATGTGCATTGACCTTGATCAAGATGCCAATCGATTCTGACAAGCTATTTTATAACGCAAGTGGCACGTTCTTGGTGCCACATCCTTTTTCGGTATGATCCCACATACTATTCGAAACGTATCGTAAAAATAAAAATCCTAGGTTGACCGAATACCAGTGCCTTATACTGCAAAGACAACATTTAATATCGGCACAAAAAACATCATCGTCGAGCTGGAAGAAACTAGACTGTGTTTTTTGGTTTGAATTTGTTTTAATACTTCAATTTACTAGAAAAACAAATGGTCATCATCTTCATCAGCCATAAGATTTTCAGGGCTTAACATAAGCCTCCCCCTATGACCTCCACACTGAACGACTGCCTGTCATCTGAATCCACTGGATGCACATGATTCTCACGATATCGTCAATCTCGTGGGAGGCCTACCAACGCTGCGTCTTTCGGTTCGTGGTCTCCACTCAAGAACCTTTCTTCCCCATCAGTAAGTTATCGGTTCTTCGAGCGATGTGGCCTACCCATTGCCACTTAATATGCAAATTTTAATACCTTTGTCGGAGGCAGTGGTTCTTCGCCCATTTTGTCGCGCTAAGAAACTCCAAGCATAGCTCTTTCCATTGCCCGCTGTGCCACTGAGTTTTTCCAAAAGGCCGACAGTTAAAGACTACGTCTCCGTAATATATATCATCACTGGCAACACACACTATTTAAATACCATTTTTTTAGGTACTCTGGTATTTTGGACAAAAAGTTGATAGAGACATTATAAAAAGTGAAAATTCAGGACAGTTTGAGCCTTCAAAAATATCTCTACATTTATGAAATCCACAATGAAACGTATGATAATTTTCCCACGAATATTTTGATTGGTCGTCGAACTCGTCAATGCTGGAGATCAAAGGCTGCCGGCTCGCGGCGCTCGCGCGTATCGTTTGGATCTTTGTCATTCGCGCGCGATCCGACGTGAAGCGACACCGCGGTAACACAAGCACCGCCGCTGCTGGCAATTAATGTAACCAAAGATCATCAATAAACAACTTTATCACTTCATCGCCTCTGACAACGCGCAGACTTAAACAACTAGGGACCTGCACATTATAAGTCCTGAATATTCAGTCACGCACATCTCAACACGCGCGCCGGCGGTGCGTGTTTTTATTAGTTTCGTCGAACGATCACGACATATTTATAAATAAAGTTGTATGTTATATCATAAAAACTGACAGCTTACGCGACGAAACAATTAGTGTCTTGGTTTCAAGGAAGACCGCAAGATGTCGGCCAAGTTCAGAATGCTTAAAAGCTCTCGAAGATATTTTCTAATGATCATGTGCTGGGTTTTAAAGCCGGCTTAACCAATTATGACCATTTAAACGGATGGTCGAGGCAAATGACGGTCTGCCCGGGCTAGCCGTCATGCCATGTACGGCAATCCAATGTTCGATCAAAGTGACTCTCTGATATTGTTTTTCTCGGTAGCTGCTATTTGATATTACCTAGATAACTGCTTCAAACCAGTCTCGTTCAGTAAGACCTGTTTATTTTCATACGATTTTGTAACCAGAACTTCTAGCAAGTCTGCTATACATATTAAGCAGGTTCAAAAGTACGTCATATGTACTGAAAAACTTCGTTGAAAATTTTTCATCCAGTTCCAATGCCTGGAATATGATATTTAAATTTAAGTATGTCTATGTTTAATTCGATAACTATTAAATTTGTGAAACAGGGCTCTGTGTATCTCTAGGCTCTTAATAGATTATAACTCAAATTATGACAACAACTGAAACAAACCCAATTCACTGAAAAATTTTATATTATTAATCTTAGTTTATCATTAACAATACACTGTAGAATTCAATCGATACTGTGGTAAGATCATATAGGATTCGTGAGCGACTTTCGCACAGATACAAAGAGATACGCTACAAAGATCATGTGCATATAAAGAGATACGCGGGTAAGATCATGCGCATTTGATAACGTGATCAAATGCGTATCGGTTACTGGCATGCACTCCATGCAGAGAGCAGCTTAGTTGCTAGTATCGATGCAATTATTATAATAATTATTAAGATTGTTATTCAGAGCGTGAGATAATGTTGTTAGTTTATAGAAATCAAGTCCGGTTTTTTATATGCGTTATATTTTCAGCCAAAACCGATCTTTGAACCAACCGATATTTAACATCAGCTGAACTTTAAGCAACCGAATACTAAAAATACTATGGAAGGTAAACTGACGTAATTTTTCGTATTATTTTTAATACTAGACTGTAATTACTCGAGAAAAATTCCTACATAAAAACAAAAAATGTGTATATTTAATTTAAAAAGATATTGCAGTAACTCCGTAGTTTTTTTTTTTTTTTTTTTTATGATGAAATGGGCAAGCGTTTGTCCACAACTCACCTGATGGTAAGCGACGATGCAGTCTAAGATGGAGCACGCTTGCCCATGAGGTGCCTATTCACTCTTGTCTTGAAGAGACCCAGTTTAAAAATATTTAAGGGTCAGTTACCTATTTAATTATAATTTTGCGTAAATATAAATAAAGTTTGTGTAAATCGCTATGTATACTTTTACAAAAAAACCTTTTTAGTACTTTTGTAACGGAAATTTAGTTTCAAATAAAAAAATACATTATGGCACGCCACCTGTAAATCATTTCTACTGCCCAACCCTATTAAAAAACACAAGTAAAATCTTTCTTGTTCTCGAATTTTGAGAACTCAGTTCTTTCAATTTCCAAAAATTACACGCATATCATCAGAATACGTAACTTTACGGCATTTTGAGCCATGAGGATGCCCCGGGTCGGAACCTCCTTCCATTGTGTCAGACAATGCGTTATAACTCCTTCCTAACAAGACCTAAGTAGGGCCAGGATACAAGTTACAAGAAAATGAAGAAATACGTACAACAAGCCATCATAATTAAGATTTTTCTGTTTCACTGTGTGTACTCGTAGTTACCAAAAAATATTTTTATTAAATTATTTTATTTGAGACAACTGTAACTAACTAACACTCTTGCATAGCTTTAAACAATTTGCCGAAGGGAAGTCATCAACGCGCATATTCAGAGAAAAAATATGAGACATGTTCTTACATGGGGATTATGGCAACACCCTCGCTAAGAGGGAGGCCTGAGTTATGGCGCCAACGCGGAAAAAACATGTCGGCTCGTTGGATTATTTTCCTAAACTTGTGTATTTTCGAGTGTTAATGTGTACTAAATGGTGAATTATTATTCATTAAGTGCTCGTAAACGTGCTCGAGTGTGGGGAAGTGATATAACGAGGTGAAACGTGTCTTTTCGTGTTGTTTCCAAAACTCCATAGGAGCCTCTTGTAAAGTCTCCACCACTTTACATGGGCATGAGTTCGACTTGACCGTGACTTACTTAGCTTGACTCTGACTGTGACTATGACTTGTTTGACGCTATTAAGACATAGTAAACTGTTTAATATTACGAGTAAAGCTCCAGGCTCATGAAGATTTTAACAAAAAAAAAAGAGGGAGGCCTTTGTCAAGCAGTGGATGCTAAAAGGCTGCTGATGTATGAATGTGTGTATGTGTGTGTCTGCGTGTGTGTGTTCTTACGTATAAAAAACATCACCACGCATACTTGTAGAAAAGTCATCAATCAATCTACGCACTCGTAGAAAAGACATAAACGCGTATGCTAGTAGAAATACAGTCATCTACTCACGCAATCGTACAAAAGACATCAGCGCGTGTGCTAGCAGAAATAACATCAACCCATTCATTCGTAGAAGAGACATCAACACGTGTGATAATATAAATAACATCAACTCATGCACTCGTAGAAAAGACATAAATACGTGTGATTATAGAAATAGCATCAACTCGTGCACTTGTAGAAAAGACACCAACGCGTGTGCTAGTAGAAATAACATCTACCCACGCACTCGTACATACGACATCAACGCGTGTGCTAGTAGAAATAACATAAATCCATGCACTCGTAGAAACATCAATCCATGCACTCGTAGAAGAGACATCAACACGTGTGATAATATAAGTAACATCAACTCATGCACTCGTAGAAAAGACATCAACGCGTGTGCTAGTAGAAATAACATCACTACCCACGCACTCGTAGAAAAGACATCAACGCGTGTGCTAGGAGAAATATCATCAATTCATGCACTCATAGAAAAGACATCAACGCGTGTGCTAGGAGAAATAACATCAACCCACGCACTCGTAGAAAAGACATCAACGCTAACATCAAAGCGCGAGCTTGGCGAAAAGACATCAATGCGCTTCCGAGTATAAAACATATCGAGGCGTGTACTCACATGTAATTTTATCTAAAGGTTTGTGTAAAGTGCAATTTTTAGTCGACTAATAATCGCGGAAAGTTTTTTCAAAAATAATTTATACAAAGAAAATTCAATAATGCAACAGTGCACTGTATTCCATCAAAGATGTAGTTGACATTGGCCAAAAAGCTGCCAGATCAAAACCAGATTGGGCAGGACATGGTGGCATGAATGTATCCCGTCTGATGAGCTAGAATTATTATCTTTGTCTAGAATCGTCACACAGTGGATGCCTGATAGACGCCGCAGTCAAGGAAAGGCTAAGAAACGCTGAGGAAACGATCTTGATTCGTTCCGGAACCGTTGGGAGAAAGTGGCAAAGGATGGGGATTTACGGAAGAAAATAAAAATAATAGATTTGCCCAGCAGTAAGAAAGTATTAGTTAAAAAAAACAGAACATTAAGTTTGTTAAATCTTATAACTTGGTCCATTTCAAAGCTTGTAGCAGACTCACATTTGTAAAAATCGTAATAAGCGTATGCTTTTGGCATATTATATTGACACACGATAAATATTTGCGAGATTGCTGGCGCAGATTGTGCCCGTGATTTTCTCTGGCTCCAGGGTATGTACAGTATTCTCAGTAGGTACGGCAGGCGGTTTCCTGCACAAATGTAGATATTACCTAGGATTATTATCTCGATCGATATCATATTAACGTTTTGAATATCGTAGTATGATTATATAGGCTGGCTACAATGTTTTTAGAGTCTACAAGGCCGGTCAAAAGCTTCACGTAATATTTTTTTAAGTAATCAGTTATTTGAAAACCATTTGCGCCTCTTGGTTTCACGTATTATCTTGGACGATTCGTTAATTTTTTTTAGGATGAAAAATAACTTATCTCCAAAGTTAAAACTACTTGAATTTTTGAAACTGTATTTGATTTTTTGTGAATTGTGATGAAGTGTCAAATGTGATATATTAAATTGCCCATACTTTAGTTTGCAAGTAATATGTTTCGTTAATTTAAAAAAAGCTATACATTTACAATCGCACCGTGATATTTTGATATCTTGGTATGTGGCATTTATTACCGGTGTCTTCCTTTTGCTAACATTTACCTAAGTTTTAAGTACAAATATATTTACAATATACATAATATTTGCAGTGCCACAAAGGTTTATAGTTCTACCTTAATTACTAAGACAACTAAAATCTACAAAGTATTAATGCAATCAAAGGCTCTCCGCCTTTGCATTATAAATAAAATGATCAGAAAAACCATTAACACGCGGTAGCTTTAATAATCGATGAGTCCGTAAATTAATACTTTAGTCTTTTTTAACTTCTTTTTATAAATTCAATGTAATAGCTAACGGAATGCGCGAGCGCCACCCTTAAAAAGCCTAATTTAATTTAACAGGTAGGCAGAGCTTTAATCATAGGCTTACCTCTAAATTATATGGTACGATAATGGCTGCCGAGCAATCAGCAATTCTTCATTTTTGCTACTGTTTTTTGTAGATGCTAGGTAAAAAAGATCCTCTGAATGTAAACTTCTAGCGATATCCCAAAGTATTGCACATATTTTTTTTATTTTTCCGTTTAGCTTTTTTATACCCCAAGTTTTCGCTGTTGTTGTAGACACGAGTTAACAAATCGTGAAACTGGAAGTTAGCATAAAGCATAATCAGCCTCTTAAAAGTCCACTGCTGGACCTGCTTACCCCCGAAAGAGCGATTGGGCCATATTTAACACTGGGGTTATGGATTGTTGGATTCACATAAGCCATTGAATTTTTCTCCGTACGTATGCAAGTTTTCTCACGATGATTTCTTTCACCGAAAAGCTAGTGGTATAAAAATCCGTACATAAACTCCAAAGGGCTCATTGGTACGGGCTCAGGATACGAACCCGCGACCTCACGCTTCCAAGTCTAGCGGTCTCCCAAATAGGCTACCATTGTTCTATTAACTGAGACTGCCAGTGTTGACTGTGAGTTTATTAGCCTATTTAATGTTCAAGTTGGCCTCTCTAAAACACTATATGGTCATGATCTTTTGCTCCGCGTAACTACTTGCCTCCAGCTGCCTTTACAGAGCATCTTACTCTACATAAAATAATTTGGCAATACGTGGTCTCCACTCTAGAACTATTCTACCCCAACGAATGTCGGTCCATTGTCAGTCAGCCCATTGCTGTGCATTATTGCTATATTTTATTGTTAATTTTCTGAGACATGTTGGTTATTTTAGTTTTTATTGAGTAATTCCATTTCTGATTCTTTCTTTTATAGAAACCTCAAACATAGCTCGCTCTATAACTCGCTAAGCAAGTAGTTTCTCTGTCAGTATACGTATTAGTTTATCCTCCGCAAATTTGCGAGTACTTCAGCACAACTATGAAAGTACTAGAGAGACTTTCCAATTTTGATAAAGTAATTTAAACCAGCAACATCATTTTCGAAATAAAAGCTGACTCGTATGAAAAGTTTTAGTAAAATATATAATGAATTAGTTTTTATAGACAAAGAGCCTTCTAATATCTAATAGTTTCAATATGCTTTCTCTAGCATAAGTACAGATTGCCTATCACAAAAATAATCGGCACCTTTTTACAAAAATTACAGAGCGCTAGATAGAGAGAAACTCCAATAAGATTGGATGCATCATTAAAATCGAATGACTATGCAGAACGTAGATATTATTATAAAACATGAGACTTGGATAACCAAGCATAATATGATCAGGGAGCTTTATCGACGAGCACGTATTTCAGTTGGCTTTGCTCAATTTTACCCCCTTAGCCATCGTCAGCACACGTTCGTGTCAAATTACAGGGTAGATGTGAAAACTTAGCACTTGTTAGGTGTCAAAATTGCCATAATTTCTGAACGCGAAGTGCGCCCCGCCTCGTCTTAAAGAAAGCCGACTTTTTGCCGAAACCGAAAAACTCAATTTTTTTTTTAATGATTTGTGGCCGCAACCGATACTCGAAATTGGACGATCGGATACAAAATCGCTAGCAATCCTGTGAAAATAATATTGGATTTAATCCTCGGCTTCCGACTTGTGGGAAAATTGGTTTTGATTCGATTTGATATTTGAATTCAACCGATGTATGTCTTACGAGTAAGTAGGTATTATGCAATGACAGTTTACTTACATCAATGGTTCTATGTAACATTTATTTGTTAGTAATGCATAAACAATAATCACATAACTTTTTTATAAATGATGAAGTATATGATTATGTTTTTTTTATCCAACTGCCTTTATTAACTTAACAAAATACAAGCTAATACTAACACTACAAATACAGTTAGCTGCCCATAGACCGTTGAAGGTCTAAAGACAAATGCTCAAGCCCACTACCAGTTGGCAGCGTACCCAGCATGATGGCGGCATTACCACGCTGAATGGCAATGCTTATGCGTGGAGTCAGAAACAGGCCAGCACGATTATGTTATCAATTATACTTTTTTGTTCGTAAGCCCTATTATTGTTTAATGTTTTATTTATTTAACTATATATTTTTTATTTGTTTATTTATTATTTCTACCCCAATAAGAAAATATCCTTCAGTTAGTTAGTAGTCTCGTGTAATCACGTGATGCTCAGGGGACGTGTAATGGAGTGTTGAAGAAATGCCAATATAAAAAATATTGCAGTTTTTTTTGTAGTACTTTTTTGGGATTTTTTATATTCATTTTTAGTTAACTGCTTGTCTTTGATTGTAAAACTAGTTATCATTGTCATATTTTCAGCCTATCATATCTCATCATCCTACTGCTGGGATACAAGTTTTCTCTCTCAGAGGCCCATCCACTCTGGATGGGCCATAATCCATCATGCTTGGCCAGTGCATTTTGGTGACTGTCATGTCTTTGAACTTTTAAGGTTCTTGGACATACTGGTTTCCTCACGATGTTTTCCTTCACTGTTGTTGAGCGTGGCATAGAAACTGCCCATAATTTATTTAAATACTTAATAAGTTATTAGCACAAGCCCGAGGATTGAACCGGGTGCCGAAAGATTGTAAAGCGCACATACTACCGCTGGCCACCATAGCTCCATCTACTTAACTAGTAAGATAGCAAAATAAAATAAGTATGCTTTTGAAGTTTTGGCGGGTCAAAGTTGCGCGAAAGTAAGGCGCTGATTTAAGCCTATTAACTGTTGTTTTACAGAATAATATAGATTAAAGAACACACTTACAATAACACTAATACTATAGAACAAAAGAACCAACTTTTAGATTGTTCATTTTGTCCGGAAGTCAAGAGAAATCTTAACATAAGTATCTCTTCTCTAAAATCATTGATCAAATATCAATGAACGATAAAACAAGTATTAAACATCCGCTCTTTTCACTTTTGCTTTCTTTGTTCGTATATCATGATCGAGGTTGAATTGTTATAAACAATCCGAGGTACGTACTTTGTTGTTACGAACAAGTTTTACTTTCAATTATGAAACGATGACGTAGCAATCAAGATTACTATGGCGTCCAATACGTGGTACCAGTTTTCAATGCATTTAATTGAATAAATAAATAGTAGTTTACAGACCACGCAAGCAAAGCCAAGGGATTTAACTATTAGTTGGGGGAAATGTAAATATCTTATCTGTCGCTTCCCAGTCATACGTTCAAAGTAACTCTTCTATTTTATTTATTTTTACAAACAATACCACTGTGAGCAGGTCTAACAAACTAACAAGTCTAATAAAAATAAAATTATCTGAAGATTTCTATAGATCTTAAATAGCCTATTTATCCGTAATGACGATATTAACACTATTGTGATTCGATTAGTCTCGCTCCAGAATCGACAGACAGCTTTGAATTTGGACAATCGATTTTGTTTTTATTTGAGAACGGTGTAATTTCATCGATTATGAACATCAACAATGAACGAATAAAATTCCATTTTACTCTTATTGGAAATAATCATTAAGTCAATATAAAAACCCTGTTAAGGTGCAGTAATGGATAGAATGAAAACGCTAATTTTAATCTAAGTACATATACCTTTATTCAAATATTATCACAATATTTATTAATCATCATCATCATCATCATCAGCCAGAAGACGTCCACTGCTGAACATAGGCCTCTCGCTTTAACCTCCACACTGAACGACAGCCTGTCTTTTGCATCCACGGATGCCGGCGATTCTCACAAACAAAATTAAAAAAAAATACAATCAATATAAAATAATAAATACAAGATAATTATTATATTAACAGCATTTTATCATTTCTAATTTTTGGTTCAATTCTAAACCTATTTCTTCTTTATAAAAAAAAAAACGAAACAGTTTTTTTACTGTCAACGTGAATCACGTTAGCGCTAACTACCGCAATGTAGGTTTAGATCGTCGTAAAGACTTGTTTTCTCATAAAACGCGATCATATTCACTCAAACTGTCCTCACAATGTCGCGATGCATAAGGCAAGCATAAGCACTTCACCGACTTCTTTGTCACTTGGCTACTAGTAAACCACCTATTTCATGCTAAATTTAGTAAAACGGTTGCGTGTCATAAAGTAGTTCATCTACTTGATGTTTATTGATAGCCGCAATTAGTTTCATGTGCTTACCTATTCACAGGTCAACCAGACGTGAAATTGGACATGTTTGATGTTCACCAACAAGTGTGGCGACAACAGCAAAAATTTTCTTTGTGATCAGTCACGGGAATTGTGCAAAAGGGTTCTACCTGCAAACACGTACAGTTTGCACAAAAGTTTTAACAACTGCTTGATTTTGAGACGTTGGATGTGATGGGGAAACTTTTCGGAGCCCTGTGTGGTGTCGTCTCGCTACATTACACAATATTCACAATAGAACCCTTCGATCTACTTAAGGACCTTTGGATTTTTTTCACGTGTTTAATTTTGAAGTCAACAAGATGGACTCGAGGGTCTCGGCAAACTGCTAAACAATTGTTGCGTCATGGTCAATAGAATACGGTGAGTTTTTGTGCACATTTTTTTCAATTCCATTTTGGGATTTAACCGAAACCCGTTATAGAGTTTAGCGGTCCTAATTCATTTGGCGCCAAAGGAGTAAAATATATTATCTACTTAAATGTAATTCTTACATCAGATTTGTTAGGAAATAAATATTTAAAGCGGGTTTCTTTTTCTTAAACTCTTTTCTGTTCTCATCTTTAGAATTAGCGCTTTGATATTGCTACAAAAGAAGCACAACCTACAATATACTCATATTTGACCACATTGTTATTAATCATTTGATTTTTCTCACTTTTACCTATATTTTAGGTTAAATTTGTAGTTTGTTTATTTAATTTTAACCTATTTTATTAATTTTGGCATCACCATCGCTAACTTATAGCAAAAATCTGATTACAAGCAACGCACGAATCTTAAACAGCGCAAAATTGATGAATAGCTTTTTTTCCAAGCTCGACATGTATCCCATTTTCACGCCTATTGTGAGAAATTGATTTTTACAAAAGATTAAAATAGCAGACGTTAGTCTCATTAGCTTTTTGTATCATAGTGTATTTTTTGCGATGCAAAATGGTGGTAGCAAATTTTCGGGAAGCGGATGTTAAAATCCCCCGCCGAGTTTTTTGATACAATATTATCTATTTGAAGTGCTATCGGAAGTATTTCATAAGGGAGTTGTAACATTCTTTGTATTCAATTTGCAAAATCTTTAGAAATTGTAACATGATTTGCTCCACAGCGATAAAGCAGCACACACAATTTCAAAGTAGGTAAACAAAGATGGTCAACCTCAATAAATAATCTTTAAGGCTACGACATTGATGACAGAGGGCACTTCGTACAATAATGAAACTATTACAAATTGCTCACGCCTCTACAACGCTCGTGCCATTAGAGAGATTTATATCGTAACACAATAAGAATCGTAAATTCGCATAGGACTTTACAATTTCGAACACAATTCCCCGAGAAGGAAATAAATAGCGTACCAATTATTCAGGGAGCAGCCAACCGGAAGTTTTCAAGTTTTATCGTCAGATTTTAAACAAATATGAAATGTACAGCCATTGCCTAAGCTGCTCAGAATAGAAGATTACACAGAAATCCTGTTTTTGTTTGTTTTCTTTGGCGTAATTCTATTGTATCGAGCGGTTCAGTTTGACGGATTATGTGAGAAATGTGGGGATTCTTAAGGGTTTTTAGAGGTAGCCTTTGCCAGGTAGGTATGCTAAATTAAATTTAAGCTTTACAACGTATGTTGTAAAGTGTTAGTTGTAAATGTTAAGTTGCCTGTTATTCGAGCCCTACAGTTTGATTAATGACTGATTTAAGAGATTAAAATCACAATGCAAAAACTCATGCTGCTAATAAAGCATGGCCGTAAAATAACGGTTCTTATTCTATCCCCTTGTTAACAAAATAAACAATCTAATTATTTAAAAAGCCACACCTTAAAAATTAGTTCAAAGATCTTATCAAAATATACGACAGGCCCAGAAACAACGGAGCAACTCAAAAAACGAAAAACAAAAAAAATATTAACTATAAGTAACACCTTTCCGATTGGACATATCGATGACGCGATTCATTTGTCAATAACCCTCAAGCTGTATAAATTAAGCTGTGAGATAGAAGCTAAAAGCATCGGCTTCTGTATCTAAGGCGAGGCGTCGGAATTATCGAAATTAATGCTATGAATGATTGCAGCTAGTGTACGTGAGAACAGATAACACAGTCAGTCTGAATCTACTTACTGTCTTAACAGCTTATAATTTGACTAGGAATCTATTACTCAGCTCAATCGGGCGACTGATTAAAAAATATTGTTTGTACTTCCACAAGTCATGAAAGATCAAGTGCCTGCTGATTGTAATTACACATACGTAGACGTATTTTTAATTACACGAAAAATATTTTAAATAGAGATACATTATTTATTTATGTATATCCTTTGCTGCCTTTTTTACAAGCTTTTATTTAACTGCTGTTCTCCAACCACCCGCATTCTTCAGTCTTCCCGTGAACATGGTGCATGTAACTGCGCCGAAATATCGGGAGCTCATTCCACAACCTTACCACGGTAAATATCCCGTAAATAATCATATAACTTTTATTTAACTTGCCCTGTTAGTTATTATGTATATTGGGACAACTGAGTTTAGACCAGTTATTCCCGATTGATTGAGCTGAAATTTTGCACACATGTTTGGCTTGGATGGTTAACTAAAAGACGACATTCTAAATTCAATATTGTAGAACAACTTTAGTTTAATCATTTAATGGATAGATGAACTAACAACACCATTATAATGAAACTGTATTGGCGAAGTTCACACGTGTTCGTTGACAGTTGACAGTCTTTTGTCGACTGCCAACGAACACAGTATATAAGTGGCGGTTGCATTGCAATCACCCTCTTTCTTTGCTCGAACCTCGAAGCGATAACAAGTGTAAACGAATTGTGTGTAAAACAGTTTAAAAGGTGATTTCTTGGCTGAAAAGCTAACAAATCAGAATCGGGATTAATAAGTTACAGATGTCTTCTTATTTTCCCATGTCCACAGAGTGTAATTTGTCTTTTGTTAAGTGGTTCAAAACCTGTTTGCTAGTCATGTTTTTTTTAGAGCCCTAATTAATAGTTATTTTACAAAGTGGCTGTTTTATTCCTTGCGTTTTCTTGATTATAATTTATTTACTAATGATTAATTTAATACTAATTACTAAATAACTGTGCTCATGTTAAAAGTTCTTCAGATTATATATCCGATTAGTGTACTTATTGTTATATATGCAAATTTCTGCCGCCGATTCTGCGGCTGAGCCTGCGGCTGAGCCTGCGGCTGAGCCTGCTGTCGAGCCTGCTGTCGAGCCTGCGGCTGAGCCTGCTGTCGAGCCTGCGGTCGAGTCTGCGGCGAAGCATACAGTGGAGCCTGCAGTGGAGCCTGCCGCGAAGTCTGCGGTTGAGCCTGCTGTCGAGCCTGCGGCTGAGCCTGCCGTCGAGCCTGCGGCTGAGCCTGCTGTCGAGCCTGCGGTCGAGTCTGCAGCGGAGCATACAGCGGAGCCTGCAGTGGAGCCTGCCGCGGAGTCTGCGGCTGAGCCTGCTGTCGAGCCTGCGGCTGAGCCTGCCGTCGAGCCTGCGGCTGAGCCTGCTGTCGAGTCTGCCGTCGAGCCTGCGGCTGAGCCTGCTGTCGAGCCTGCGGTCGAGTCTGCGGCGGAGCATACAGCGGAGCCTGCAGTGGAGCCTGCCGCGGAGTCTGCGGCTGAGCCTGCTGTCGAGCCTGCGGCTGAGCCTGCGGCTGAGCCTGCCGTCGAACCTGCCAGCTGAGCCTGCAGCGGAGCCTCCAGTACGCAGTTACGTAAGAGACATTGTACGCAGTTGCGTAAGATCCGGTGTACGTAGTCGCGTAAGAGCCGATGTACGCAGTTGCGTAAGAGACATTGTACGCAGTTGCGTAAGATCCGGTGTACGTAGTCGCGTAAGAGCCGATGTACGCAGTTGCGTAAGAGACATTGTACGCAGTTGCGTAAGATCCGGTGTACGTAGTCGCGTAAGAGCCGATGTACGCAGTTGCGTAAGAGACATTGTACGCAGTTGCGTAAGATCCGGTGTACGTAGTCGCGTAAGAGCCGATGTACGCAGTTGCGTAAGAGACAGTGTACGCAGTTGCGTACTGACTTAACTAAACCAGATTCGGTTTTAGTCTGATATGATGTGCTTTTCAGTATGCAGTTGCATTCTGATATTATGTAACATAAAACGATAGTATAAGACTTCAAAATAAGATTGTAAAGTACACATTTAATTAACACGTATAACGTCTATTATCATATAATACATGACACGTATACACGAGGACGTGTAATTGAGTCGGATGGCCGAATGTAGAACAACTTTAGTTTAATCATTTAATGGATAGATGAACTAACAACACCATTATAATGAAACTGTATTGGCGAAGTTCACACGTGTTCGTTGACAGTTGACAGTCTTTTGTCGACTGCCAACGAACACAGTATATAAGTGGCGGTTGCATTGCAATCACCCTCTTTCTTTGCTCGAACCTCGAAGCGATAACAAGTGTAAACGAATTGTGTGTAAAACAGTTTAAAAGGTGATTTCTTGGCTGAAAAGCTAACAATATGGTAGATTCCCAAAGATGGTGAACCAGTTATTTATTATGCACCCCCATGATATAGGTATCAAATGAAAGGGTTTGCTGAAATAAGTACGATAAACAAAAAGACGTCATACTAAACTCAATATGGCGGACGCTCCAATATGGCAGACAAAATTGTCTATCTACCATTATGATATGGGCATGATGAGAATAATACGAAATGAAGTTTTTTTAAATTAATAATTTGACTACGTCATATGCTGTAAATTTTATTTGTTTGACAAGCAGGTTGTTTTGCCCATAGCCTATCTGATGTTATGCGATGGTGTGATCGAGATTATAAAAACTCCTAGAATGGAATGGGGACTTGCTCCCAAATGAGGCTGACGGTACACAGTTTAGTTGCTTGGGGATATATTTTCGACTTGACGGTGATAGCTAGCCAGCCTAGGATTAGAAAGTACATTACCACAATGCCATACCATGTTTTCCACGGCAGCGTAAACTCATTATTGGAATTTGAACCTGTGGAAGCCGAACACGCCAACCATTAAACTATCGTCGCCACATTTGTGGTTTTGTGTCATAGCATTATGATTATTGGAATCCACGACCTCCTCTTCTGTTTCTAGTAGGCTCATAAGAAATGCCATCCTCGTGTACTCTATTTCTATTTTAATTTCATAATCAATATTGCTTTTCGAAATGTTAAAAGCTGTTATTAGTTTTATGACTAAACTGAGATAAGTTCATATCAAAGCGGTTTCAGTTTTTAATAAAACAGCTCTACTATCTCTAACGAACCGAATGACTTCCTATCAAGGCACGTTAAGAAAATAATGTTCTTCTGTGTGATTAAAAAGTTCCATTTAATTGGCTTGTCCTTCGGAAATCTCATATTCAATTAATAAGGTCGGTGGTAATTGGATCAAGTTAGTCGGAACTCTTTGCCGGTTGTCGGTACTGATGGATCACATCAATTTCCAGTAGAATTCCGATTCCGTTTCTCTAGTTATCTTATTCATAATATTTGTTTTAGTTCACACTATTTAAATTGATTACATCACGAATCTTGAAATTAAATCTTTAGTTGAATCTATTTTTATTTTCCAAGTTATAATTATTACAATAAATAATTATCAATTTAAAAACTGACTTCAAAATTAGTAAATACGTAATTTCGATTACTTGGATGTTTTTTTTCTTCCAATTACATATTTTGATTCAATAACCAAAGTACTGAACGAATTTCAATAAAATGTTTATGAGACCAATCTGAAAACGTTTATTTCTAATAAAAAAAATATTTTCCAAATCGGATCATAAACGACAAAATTCTGACACCGAAATTGAGAACCCATCCATATTTTGAAATTGTTTAAAAAATAACATTTAAACCATACGAGCCCAAACTCAACGGGTTTACTAGTTCAGCTATTGAAAACTACCACTATTACACCTTCCGGTTCTATCATCAGATCAGTTTGATAGTACCAAAGCATCCAAATTACTAAACTTGGAAAGTTTCAGATTGAAACTAAAAGTTTCTTAGATTTGTTAACAAAATTCGTTAGTTAATAAGTGCAACAACAAACTAAAGTGAAGCGAAGCTAATACGCTTTTAT
The DNA here is from genome assembly GCA_914767915.1 of Agriopis aurantiaria. Taxonomy (NCBI): domain Eukaryota; kingdom Metazoa; phylum Arthropoda; class Insecta; order Lepidoptera; family Geometridae; genus Agriopis; species Agriopis aurantiaria. Next base: position 6,785,608 of record OU611987.1, read on the forward strand.
TAGCTTCACTTCTAATTAATAAACTAAAATAATTTTACCGAACAGTTTTATAACAGTTATTTCTTCAGCTCCGTTAAATATGTGGTCACTTCAAGTGTTTACACCTGAACGTTTTCTTGCCAAATTATTCTTAAACCATTGTCCGTGTCTTTTGCAGCCACATCAAAGATACACAGCCGGCATGGCCGGATCTCTTCACTGCAGCAAAGACGCGTGCCTCTAATCTCTATTGATATAACGGAACAGACGCTACTTTGTATGAACACCTTCCCATCCTTTCATAAAACGTCTTTATAAAACGATAGACCGCTACTTTTTCTATTATTTGATATTAGAGAACGGTGTTGCACTGCACCGTTATGATTAACAAAAAATGTTACAGTTTTAGACATAACTGTATCGCATCCCTTTTGATTTGACTCGAGATCAATACTGCCAACATCAAGGTGGAAGGAAGCAATACATTATTTTTACTTACCGATCGACATTATGTTATTGAATTACTTTTAAACTTTTAAAATTGATTTAGAGGTGCGCTGTTTGCATTTCGCATCTGCTGATCCCTATACGTTTTTTGTTCGAACTTTACAGAGGACTGTCTCGATGTGGGCCTTTAATTACGGAGCACGTATATGAAGATAATTGTAATATAATCCTATTGCAAACAATTGTGAATGAACAAGGTGGTGGCATCGCGAACACTGACTCTGACTGAAATGTGCGTAACGCGATACACTTTGAAGGTAAAGGTGTCCAAATTTGGCACGTTCCTCGTTAGGGACTCTTATCGATCCGATTGCACCTTGGCCTAGTTAAATAATACTATTCTTATTACCTTCTGTACAAATGGGGGCACCTATTTCATAGCAGATGTAAGGGTTGTGTCTATTAATATTTTTGTTATGATTTGAATAGAAATGGCAAGGTGTGTATCGGCTTCTTTTGGCATGCGCTGATGTTACGATTACCAATACCTTTTATTGTCCGATAAATGTGGCTATTATCAAGAATTTTTATAGAAATAAGGTGCAGTATAAATACCTAACGTATAGAAGGCATCTTTTGACAGTCAAGTTTGTTTATCATACAATTATAGTAATGTCTATCTGTTAACTATTTAAATTAATAACATCATATCTAAACTTGTGAAATTGTTTCGACAGTTCATTTAATTAACACTTTTGTATATAAATAATATTTACGGTATTTTTATGCCATCTCTCTAGATTTGTACGCTTATAAAAACAACACAAAACAAACAAAACAAAACATGAAACAAAGTGAAAAATATTTTAAACCACCTATTGTGCATTCGTTTTAAATGTGTGTATGATTTACTCGTGTTTTGTGCAAATAAATAATCTTTATCTTTATCAAGTATACCCACGTTGATTTAGACCAGTTGCACATTGTCGGCAATTATTCAAAGGGTTATCATCGACAGATGACGTATCGATTGCACAATGCGACAGAATGAAAGGGCGGAGTGCATGGCAATGCAATTCATAGGGGCACTTCACGGCCAGGACGTGTAACGCAATACGTTGCAAAAACCTTTTTCAGCACGTGTGTATTTGACTTTATTCTTGTTTTGTGATAGATTCGACGTTTGACAAAGATTGATTAATTAATCGTGAATTAATCCCATTGTGTGTGACTATAACTATCAACAATGTATGTAATTTTTTATCCACGAAAGAAGAAGGTTATCATATAGACTGTCTGTTTTTTTTTGTTTATTATATGATTACTCCGCCAATTATGAATTGATTTTGATGATTTTTTTTTTTTGTTTCGTAGATCACACTTCAGGTATATCGAAATCGAGTCAGTGCCTTTTGAAAAAATCAACAAAAACCGAAAATATTAATTGTACACAGATGACGTTTTGGTTTGTGGTTCTCTTCAGCATAAGTTTTGAGGACTTTCAATCTCTGTTTTCACTGTCATTTTCTACTTTTTTGGTTTCCGTTCGTACATGTAGGTATAGTCTTGAAGTCACCTATAATTATTATTATAACTACAAAAATTGTTGGGTAGTATCATTGAGCTATTTAAAAAAAAACTAATTTGGTCACAAATAAGCTTTTTCTTTCTTTCTTTCATTTTGTTATATTCAGCGAACTCAAAATACTAGTTTTATAATAGCTTTGCAAATTCTATATCTATACTTAAAGACAAACTATACTACACTACTTACTTAACTATACTATACTATACTATAAGTTTTAACTACCCTACGTATAAATATTGTACTAACCTATTTTTAAGTGTACTAATAATTACTGTAACTAGAACTCGGAAGGAAGAACTGAATCTCACGACACAGGACCCACCTAGTGTGAGATACAGGGCTACTTTATTTGGAGTAGGTATGTAAACATTTCTCACCTACCCACTAACCCTTATTTTTTTTTTTTTTTATCTTTGTACCTATTTCATAAGCTTGTAAAAATTTTGAGCAAATAAACGTTATTTTATTTATTTTTATTTATACTACTTATTATAAAGAGGAAAGATTTGATTGTTTGTTTGTTTGCATTGAATAGGCTCCGAAACTACTGAACCAATTTGAATAATTCGTCCACTGTTGGGAAGCTACTCTATCTCCGAGTGACATAGGCTATATTTTTTTTTTAAATGAGATTTTTACTAAAACTTCAATAATGTAACCCAAAGTGTAAAACAATACGACTTACACCCGTGCAAAGCTGGGGTGCGTTACTAGTTTTAAATAAAGAACTAAGTACCTTAGGCTATACCAGATATATTCTAAATATAAAAACAGCTAAATTGCATGGTCAAAACAATAGCTGACCGTGTTGTAGAGCAGAACACACATATTGCCAAAAAGCTGTTGGCCTAAATAAATATTGCAGTTTGCCCACTGGCGCCTGTAACTTGATACGTGTTTTAATAACAGGGCTTTTGTGGAAATATAGAAGTATAATCATCATATTTACAAGCTTTGCATGTACCGTCTATCCGGTACCTAACAGATAGAGTACGTAAATCGATATTAAACAAATCTACCGGTAGACGAGTTCGTTTTCTTCATTATTGAGTATTCATTTATTAATTACTGTCCTACAAACCATCAGAGCATATCCGTTTGTAAAGAAAGGTCTCAGTATAAAAAAATAAACTCCTTAGGAAGCCTAATAATTTTTATTCCGCTTCATGTGATATACGGAAAATCAGGTTGTCCTACAAAGTGATGACAGATTACAAGCAAAGTTCATTTCTAAATAAAAAAATATGTGTGTATTTATGTTCCCTATGGACTTTATAAAGGCTGGATTGATTTTGACGGGTTTTCACCAACAGATAGTTGATGTTATAAGGAGTAATCCACGTGGGTGAAACCGCGGGGCGCAGCTAGTTATAATATAAAACACGGTAAAACGCCGCGTAGCTAAAAGCTCGCAGATCGCATATTCCAATAGAGCAACGAAATTGCAACTAGTCTTCAAACTTTAAAAAATAATAATAACTATTGGTTACACAGTTAATTACAAAATAGTATTCATCCTCTTGACGATATTATTATATTTCCAGTCTATAAAAGATTGTTCCCAAGTTCATTGTAATTTCTAATGTATCGAGACTTGGCCAGGCGATTGGTGGAGGCGTCGGGTGTCCAGAGTGCTGGCTTTTATTTCGCCCAGAAATTGACCATTGGCATTCAACGTTGCAACGCCGCCAGCAATAGGCATGGTGACTAATATTTTTTTATTGCCTCATAAAAAAGGTGATCATAAATAGAGCACATCAACAAAAACAAAATTAAAATATGTTCAAAAATAAATAAGTTATAAGCATTTTAATTTCATGCTAGACAAAGAGTGCACTATACTGAGCCGTGACGTCATGGCTCAGGAGCGCCATACAAATTCTATACTAACACACGCTTTGTGAGAAAGGGATAGAACATCCCCTCTCTATCCCCACCTAAAACTTTAAACACTCATATCTCAGACATTTATCAGCCGATTTAAATTATGTTTTCAGTATGTGTAATGTATTTAGTTATATTCATCGCTAAGCCGGTTATTTGTACTCAATTAAACATTAGGACACATGCCTATTCGGGGACATTTCCCTCCACTAATAGTCTTTTAGTTTAAGTTTTTATTTTTATTTAGCTACTAGCAACGCACCCAGGCTTCGCACGGGTGTAAATCTTATTTTTTTACACCTTGGGTTACATTATTGAAGTTTTAGTAAGGATTAGAATAGTAATTTAGGATATTTAAAAAAAATAAATAGCCTATGTCACCCGGGAATATCGTAGCTTCCCAACAGTAAAAGAATTTTTCAATTCGGTTCAGTAGTTTTGGAGCTTATTCAATGCAAACAAACAAACAAATCTTTTCTCTTTATAGTATTAGTAGGTATAGATTTTAAGTTTTAGTTTTTAGTTAATTAAATAAGTTTTCGTTAATTTTCTCTTTTTTAAGTTGTGTATAATAAAAGATCATACATTTCTAATGTATTACAAAACAATGGTCCGCGTGTCCCAGTCAAGCAAACACGATGTCAAATACCACAATGTCCCGATCAAATCGTGTAACATAAGGGCAGGTACAAATTACTGACGTCGCGACTCGATCACCTGAGATGGTGGTCAGAGATAACACCACCGTCACTATAAAGACATAATTTAGTCAGCAATGGACAGCCAAATCGGTCAAAACTAGGGTTATCAGGCAAAACTAAAAAAGCATGATGAAAAGTATGTTTCTTTTAAGAAAATCGTAACATTTCACACACCATTTCTAATGAAATTTCAATTATTTATGTATACAAAATGTTACGGCTATATTATAAAAACGTTTGACTGTTGTGTGATTTGATCCACGTGCGTGTGCGACGTAAAAATTTAAAATAATTAGTTTTTTTTCCAAAAGTTACGGCATTTTTAGGGAGAGACATTTTACACTCACCGCCTTCTACCTCCTGTAAGAATCCTCTCCATCCTAAGGTTCCCTGGAAGAGATCACTATTAGCGATAAGGCCGCCGATTGTTGCACTAGTTTTTAAACTGTTTTATCGTCTGTATGACATTTGTGGTATGAACAAATAAGAGTTTATCTAAGTATTAAGTAATTTTATATGGCCAACTTACTAATAAATCTGTGCTTGACAAGTAGTTTCAGACTGTCATCGCATTATTTTCAATGAGAGACAGTGGATAAGATAATCTTGAGCGTGCAAAAATAAAATGTCCCAGACATCTGGTAACCCTACAGTCAGAACTAGATGAACGATGTTTCTTCGCGTTTTAATTAACGATGATAGTTACGATTGAAACGTCCTGCGGAAGATGTGATTAGTCTTATTGCTCGACTGTCAGTCTGATTTTATGTTGGAAGGATTGCGAGCCCATGTGTTGATTTGTGAATTTTATTATGACTGATTTTTTGAAGTAGAAACTTCTTTAGGCACTTTTTGGGATGGGGAAAAGCACTGTGCTCGCGTGAACGTCACGCTCAAATACTCGTTCGGGTAAAGTCGGCTCGAGACGACTAAGGAAGCGAGAGAGATATAGTCAACCTTGATGAAGTTTTCACTTCTATCGTGTGGTCTTAAGCACAAACTTTTTATTTGAATAAGGCTTGCGCTTGACACCACCTTCCCTAATGTTAAGCAATGATGCGGTCTATGATAGAGCTTGCTTCTAAGGAATCTTATTCTGTCGTGATTTGAATGATCAGGAGTCTTCAAGGCAACAAGCGCAACAAGAGAACAAAACAAAAATTTCATTGACTAATGCCATAAGTCGTTAATATCATATTTTAACATATTAATATAGTTATATCTATTCATACATAACATTACATTTATGTCATCCTAAACACGGTTTATATTCAACATTTAATATTTTTACTGAAATTGCCAACGTATAAGGCTCATAATATTATATGTATAGTGTAAGGAAATTCTGTAATAAAAAAATGCCATTAAACGGAAAAGTAGCTAATTTGAGCATTTTTAATGTCTGTTAAAACTATTTAGTATAGATTATATCCCTGATCAAACGACCAGCACCGCCGGTACAAGAAAAGGGATATCATAATTCAAACTTGCTTCATATACGAATAGATCTAATGAAGCATGCTAACTTCCTGTTCGATTGAGACGCATTCGCAACCCGGAAACGTCTTTGTGCGTATCAATACGAAATGAAAGGGTGATACGGAGATTCACATTTTACGCTCCTATGGGTATTTTAATGTGAAATGCATAGATTTCATACTAATGTACATATATATCTATGGTGAAATGTTTCCTTGATTGTACTTTCCCTTTGTGAATAGCGTTAACAGTGAAATTGATTCGTATTTTTTTGGAGGCATTGACTGTTTTATATATTCGACTGTTATAGTCGTTCGAGTTGTCATATTTAATGCAGAACTAATAGCCGCTGAAGTAGACATATTTTTAATTGATGATTAGAAATTGGATAACATAGAGTAGGTTGTCTGCGACTTTAGTTGAAGTGACGATATACGTAAACCAGTGCAGGGACTAAAGTGACTAAAATGTAAAACTGAGGGTTGTGCTTTGTGGCGTATACTTTGGGATGAAAGCATTAGGTTGTGGTTTTTTTGTAATTTTTTTCCATGACCATGGATTAAGGTTCCTTCAGTTGTAATATTAAACAAGTTTACATAAGTACTAAATAACGTAACAAGTCGTAATCACAGTCAGTCAAGCAAAGTAAGTCACGGTCATGTCAAACTCATGCCCCAGTAAAGTGGTGGACAAGAGGCTTCTATGGAGTTTTGAAAACAACAAAAAAACCATGTTTCACCTCGTTATATCACTTTCCACACTCGAGCATGTTCACGAACAGTAAATAAATAATAATCCACGATTATTACTCATGAACACATGTTTTTTTCCACGTTGGCTCCAATACTCCGAAAAACATTAGGTTTTTTTAGTGTTGCCAGGCTACCTTTGACCTCAGCTCATCTGATGGTAAGTAACGGTGTAGCTAAAGATGAAAAACACTGGAATGTTTTAAACCGCGTAGGTTTTGTGTTTTAAACCACGTCAATTTCCATAATAAAACTGAATGGCCCCTGAATGTTCTTTCAGGATTGTACTACTGTCCAGCCGGGGATTAAAAAACGCCCTCATCATGCTATGGTTTTTCGCGACGTTTATTGCACCAATTCACTTCACTTCGTGGCAGCTCAAGCACGTTATGCTCATTGTTGGGAATTGAACCCGCACCCTGCAGAATGAAATTTGAACGCGCCAACCACTGACCTATCATAGGTATGTCCAGAGCTGCGATGAATCTACTGATTAATAATTTATAAATCTGTGATCTTTCTGAATCTTAAGTAATCTTAACCGTCTCAATAAACTTACTTCTGATGCTTAGAATCATGAGTTTTTATAGAGTTGAGAGAAACAATGCGATTTTTGCAATTGAAATTTTTATAGTCAAACTGAATTTCGGCTTCTTTCAGGTGTCTTCAAAAACAAACAAATGTCGAAATTAACACACTGATCAACAACTCGAACATTCGAAATAAATATATTCGAATCAATCGGAAACAGGGCTCCCACAGACGGCGCTTGTAAATCTCGATAGCCATCTTGACGTGCGGACGGATGCAAAACGGGATCGCATGGGACTCTTTGATTTAAGAAAACCAAGCATCTATCGTATGAATCGAATATCGCTGTTTGCATTTTGCGATTGTGATCGCGATTGTTTAGTGCAAACGATTGCTTGCTATACAGATCGGCCGCATCGATTTTGTGACTTCATTTGAATATGGACAAAGGTGTACTAAACTATAACAAAAGAGCTTTGACCTTTAAATAGCTTGTTATATTCTAGGATGAAAAGACGTACATTTTTGCCAATTTTATATTTAGTTTAGGTTTGAGGTGTTATAGCAGCATCCTTATCTTATTTATTATCCTGTTGGGCACTGTTGGGCAAAGGTCTCTCACATTTTCTTCTATTTAGGTGTAGCCTAGTTTGGGACCCACAGATTACCACGTATTTGGGTACTTTCACAAAGGTGTGAGGACTAACTCTGTTTGTTATTTATATTAGGTTAATAATTACTATAATTAAAAATCGTCATAGGTATTAATATAATGTTTGTAAGTATCCATTGTATATTTTTTAAGGAAATAAAATTGAATTTAATTGAATTGAATTGGATTTCTCACGCTCTATGCTATGCATCCAAAATTTAAACAAAAATAATATATTACGTTATTTGTAAATAATTACAATCAGCTTATTAGTCCGTTGCCAGATATAAGTTAGCTTGCCTTAGCCTGAACTTTGGCTTTGCGGTTCCAGTTATCATCATCATCATCATCATCATTTCAGCCGTAGGACGTCCACTGCTGGACATAGGCCTCCCCCATCGATCTCCAAAAGGGCCGGTTGGAAGCGGCCTGCATCCAGCGTTCCAGCGCAGTGGTTCCAGTTATCTGCCTTTCTTATTTTGTCGTTCCATAGAAAAGATGGCGTTTCAGTGCCGAAAGAAAAAAAAGATAGGGTTGCCAACTTTTGCACATCAAATAAATTATAGTTAGAGAGAAAAAAAAACAGTATTTTCGAAAATAAACATAAGTTGGTATGTAATTTTTGAAACTACTAAACATTTGTACATATGCCTAAAAATTGGCCATCACGGAACGCCCGGCAGATGTGAAACATGATGATACGAGAACATCATACCGTTTGTCGTCACGGCATACTCGTCAATTTTACAACCAAGGCACGCCAATATAATGTTTTACATCGAAAAGCAAGCACTGAATGTTTTAAAGGTATGCATACTTTATTTTTGTTGAACATTAAACAGTATTTTAGAACTAAAACAGATTAATACTGTTTTTAACAGTATGGTTGGCAACCCTAGGCAGAAAGACAACATGGCAAAAAAAACATGTCGGCTCGCTGGATTATTTTTCTACACTTGTGTATTTTCGGGTGTTAATGTGTAGTAAATGGTGAATTATTATTTATTAAGTGCTCGTAAACGTGCTCGAGTGTGGGAAAGTGATATAACGAGGTGAAACGTGTCTTTTCGTGTTGTTTCCAAAACTCCATAGGAGCCTCTTGTAAATCTCCACCACTTTACAAGGGCATGAGTTTTACTTAACTGTTACTTACTTTGCTTGACTTTGACTGTGACTATGACTTGTTTGACGCTTTTAATACTATGTACCTGAACATGTTTAATATTACGACTAAAGGACATTGAATCCACGGTCATAAAAATTGAAAGAGAAAGAAAGAGACAATGAAAAAACAAAACAAACAGTATTATTTATTGTCTCCAAAACCGTTAAATTACAAATCGATTAATCTAATTAAAGTTAAAAGCACCCGTGGCGAGTATTTATCATAATAGGAGAGAGATTCTCGGCTAATAAATATCCCGAGTCGCGGTTTAGGAATGTGTCAGACCGATTTATAGAGGTACAATGCAAACAAGAGCGCCGACTCACTGGGACATCAGCATGCAAATTAACTTTTGTGTAGGTGTGGAGTTGCATGATAAAGTAGAGTTTCTTCTTAGCCCTTCAAATTTTTGTAAAGAACAAAAGAAGTGAATAAAACTGGCCAAGTGCGAGTCAGGCTCGCGCACTGAGTGTTTCGTACCACCACAAAATACAATAAGGTCGTCCAAGTTGGTAACCGAATTACCAGTTATTGTTCAGGTTTAACGCCTTCCAAAATTGTCTAAACAATTGCTAATTAGTAAAATATGGCGTTTCGGTTCGGTGAAATGAAATTATAAGGTGCAAGTCTATCACCGAATTGCACTTGGCCATTTTTTATTATTTGTTGTTATATTTTAGGGTGTGTACTATAATCATGCCAAGTTTGATTAAGAATGGATGCTCTGTCATTTTCCTGCAAAGAGAATGCCAGTTTGTAGTAGTAGATTCATCAAAGAATTTGAACCTACTGCCCAAAGAAGTAAGGTCCAAGTTTTTTTTAATGTATTTACACACGCGTAACAATTAAAAGATACAATATTTTGACTTAAATATTTCACCTTAACTAGCGTGATTCTTTGCATAACATCATCCTTGGTATAGCATACTACTCACAAGTGACGTCCTTATAGTCCTTATTTAATTGTGTAAAAAACGTTTTCGGTCATGATGTTTGGTATTTATTTATATGAGCACGTAGCCACATATATCTTTTTTTTTTTATAATTAGAATTAAGTAGTTTGTGAAATTGTGACGTATTAATTGTGTTATATTAATAATATGTATTAAATAACATTTTGGCACATACGTTAACGACCAGTCAATTCTGGCAGATGTTATTTTTAGTCATTAGATGGAAAAAAAAAACAATTAAAAACCCCAGTTTGTGTATCAAATTGATTACCTTGGCTTCTGAAGCTCACCGTCAAGACTCCGTGTGAACTCTGAAAAATCATAATTGAATACCATCTAATCAAGACTCTTTCATCCCCTTCTTACCCATCCAAGACTTCTTAGAAATGAAAGAGACGGTTGTTAGGAAGTAAATATTGCTTCCACTCTTCGTGACTATATTTTGATTGATGAACAGAGAAAACGCCTCGAGTGAGTTAATCACGCCTAAATTTAATTTAGAAGGCATATGAAAACAGGCTTTTTGTTTTACATCCTTAATGTTTGTTTTGGGAATTGATTTCTTTTTTTGCAGGAGGCACCTCATTTACACAAAAAGTGGTGAAAAATATCACTGTTCTTTTATTAATTTGTATATGAATTTCTAGTGTAATTCCGCTTCTACGCTCCGCTTGTGCTAATTTCGCTTTTCTTCTTCTTTTTGTAGAAGCGGAATTCATATACAAATTAAAAATGGACTTCCGCAAAGTAGCGCCTGATTCAATCAACTATCACTGTTCTTTTATGTTCTGTCTATTTTATAAGGCCTTTAATTTTGACTTGTTCCCAACTCATCATCATCATCATCATTTCAGCCGTAGGACGTCCACTGCTGGACATAGGCCTCCCCCATCGATCTCCAAAAGGGCCGGTTGGAAGCGGCCTGCATCCAGCGTTTCCCTGCGGTCTCTTTTAGGTCGTCTGTCCATCTTGTTCCCAACTAATCGTTTCTAAATATCTGGTTTATGATTTGATTATAAAATGTGCCACGAATTTCTGCGAATCAAAAAACGCATCATAGGCCTATAAATGTTCAATTTAAAACTTAAGAATATCACCTCCTAATAGGAACTTTTTTGTCAAATACCTTCATAGTAAAGAGTCAAAGCGTTATTAAGGTTGCGTCAAACGTTTGACGGAGACTAGAATTAAGATAAACGTTTCCTATTAGACCCATTTAATGCTGGAGCAATTCGGGACTATAAACATAATGTTCTTAATCATAGATAGTGGATAGGCACAGATAATTTCCTGAGCGCAGAATAGGAAATGGATGGATCGGTTAAGGGCGCAAGAATAAAAATAATCACTAAATCATTATTATTGTCTCATGGACTGAGATATCTTTTATTTAAATAGTCATTATCAAATACTCAGATCAGAAAAACAAGGGAGATAATGCTTTAGTAGAATTATCATTCGTATTCAAATGTCAATTTCTTTATTTTTTAATTATGTCATTAAACCGCGTAAGTACGGTTCACATACTAATTTTTCACGCATACCTACTATGAAACTTGTAGTGACTCCGATGAACTAACTTACTTATAGACCACAATATTCAAAAAGCGACATGGCCTGCGACAGGGTGAATTAGACTAAAGGCATCAAGCCTGATTTAGACCAGAAGCGTTCATACCCGTCAAGCCACCGTCAATATCTCCCTTGTTTGTCTAATCTGAGGTCAAATATCTAATACAGTTATGTTTATAAAAGTATACGAGTCCCTGTAGATTTTATTTACGCAGAAATTATTTTTTATTCTTTACCCGTGCAATGAAAATGCCGAATATAGCAACTTGTTAATGCCAAGAAAGCTCCATGATTCTCTGTTCAATAATGCTCTCAGCCATCGGTCATAATCCCATGATAACGCATATATAAATAAATAATAAAGTAAATTGAAATCCCAAGTAATTGCATGTGGTTAGCGAGTCCAACGTCATAAATGACACCGGGATCCTTTGAAATAGTTCTCTGCTCCACTTAGAGGAATCTTTTGAACAAACAAATTAGGTCGTTGTTTTGTTGGATATGAAGCATTGCTTAGGAACTCATAGAATTAAAAAATGAGGCGATACTTTATAGCGTAGAAGAATAATTAGTTATTCGTCTGGTGTAGCTAATTTAATTTTTCGCTTAAATGCTTACGATAGGAGATGTTGACCAACTAAACATTCAATTCAATATATTTGGATTGTCCAAAGACAACCCAAATGCTCGAGCCCCCTATCAGCTGGCAGCGTACCCAGCACATGCTTTCGTAATAAAAATAAAATAAATAAAACGGATTTTAGCTATAACAAATGATAATAAATGTTACACTTGACGACGACATATAAGTTTTTTTTTTTAATTTCATTTAGGTAGTATACAGTATACTTATTAATAACAGCTGTAAATGGCCTAGTCTTGCAACTGTAAAGACTCTTAAGGTTATGTTTTAATAACATCTTGCGATTGAATACTAATGGTATAAAATGGAGCTAAAACGTAAAATACTGTTAGTATTCTTCAATAATAATCCTCATCGAACAATTACGTTTAAATTACATCAATATGTATTCTGCTGCCTTTCTTGGTGGACGCAATAACTTTTCTTCTACATGGATAGTATGCGACTCGCAAAAGACCACAAAGAATGGCAAATACAAAGAACGTTGCAGCAATGCTGTAGAGCTGATTATAATTATTAAAACCTTAACAGATGATTACGAAAGAAATCTGCGAAAAAACAAACAGAACTTCAAACATTACAATCAGTTCAATCTGTAAAGAAAATTTGCCGAACAGTCGCGTGCCAATCCGCTCATGCCGCTATCGCTTATTTACAAAGCAACACCAAACGGGGGCAGTCAGACCAAGGAATTACTGCAGGTATAATACTATCAAACGTATCGAACAGGCAGATGTGTTCACTTGTTATCTAACTTGCGTGGGTGGACCGAGTTGCCAATGAACTGATCTCAATGCGCCCTTTGTTAGCCACCCCTGAATATGGCACGCGCCAAACCACTTCCTTATTTACTTACATTATACATACGCTGAAGTACTATGTCACTGAAAGTACTATTCTTCTCTCAATACAACTAGGTCTAAATCAAAAGTGGTCCTTAATGTGACATGGTACGGATACAAAACTGCTATTTGATTCTTAGTAGGTATACCCACTTACTGTAATTTTGCATGTAAATAAGGGTTATGTAAGTAGCGATTTTTTTATATTATGTACCCTATGACTTTTCTTGGTAGTAGATTTTTGAAGTGATAGGAGAGCTAGCCTGGGATTATATCACAAATTTGCCTGTGGTTCAACCAAAGCAGTAGTGTGCATTATGTGTTACTGTTTCTATGCTCAAGACAAGATTTCTAATGGCATTACAAGCAATAACGAGATTTACCTACAGATATCTCAAGGTAAGGAACGCAGTGCTATGCCACCAAAAAATTTAAGTCTTCTGTTTTTTTTTATGGGCAATTACGTTATCATATAAACAAAATGCAATCTAACACTTAATACCTAAACAAAGTAGACTACCATACATACACATATAAAAAAAACAGAGTTGATTATCTTCTAATGGCTGAAAAGATTTTCTTGAATCTTAGATCGAACAAATTACCTTTCAAACAACAAAAAAACTAATCAAAATCGGTCCAGCCGTTTGGGAGCTACGATGCCACAGACAGACACACAGACACATATATACACGTTAAACTTATAACACCCCTCTATTTGCTTAGGGTGTTAAAAAACAGATTACCCATACCTAGGTCAATGAAAGTCCAAAGAAAATCCAAATGTTCAAACCCATTACCAGTTGGCAGCGTACCCAGCATGCTGGCTGCATTGCTACGCTGAATGGTAATACTTCAAGACTCTATTATATTTTTTACCCGATAAACGCAACGATTGTTACATATCGTGTCAATCAGGTGCTCTTATAGATTTTGTTCGTTTTATATTACCTGGTTCTGATTACAACATTAACTGTAATTAGCAAATATGATGCTTACAAAAGGCTGAAGATTTGCTAGAATTATACAGGCATAAGCCTACAGTTTTGTTTAATATTTTAATCATTTAAATAGCCTCCGGAAGTTACAATCTTGTACATTCACGAGCCCTACTAAACGTTATAGCACCAGAAACTATTAGCAACAATACTAATGAAGTTTATACCTTTAGGGTTATTTATCGACAATCAAGGGTGTGTTTGATGAATCACAGCCACATGTTCCGACCCCTTGGTTGTTACAAAGTAGAAAAGTGATTTCATTGTGAGTTACCACCACCTCTTTAAAAATAACGTTGGGGATGATACATCGATATCAGTGATCAATAAAAAGTTAAATTTAAAGTATATATCAGCGATCAATTAAAAGTTTGCGTGGGGAACAAAATCATTTTTGTCACGCAGGGATAGCTTAGTATTTCTATCAGAGAAATAATTCTTAGAATCAGTTCAGTATTTCCAGAGATTTAAATCGTCACCGCTTTATGGTTGATATTCCGAAAACCCGTACGAAGCGCTTTGATTCCACATTTATTGTGCGAACTGCTAGTATGTGGAATGCGCTGCCTGAATGGGTGTTTCCCGATGGTTACAATCTGGGTGTCTTCAAATCACGAGTGAATCGGTTCCTTCTAGGCAAGCGTGCTCCAACGTAGACCGCATCATCGCTTAACATCAGGCGTGATGGTGGTCAAACGCAAGCCTATTTATCATAAAGAAATATATATTAATCATAAAAAAAATAAAAATAAAAAGATTTTCCTCCTCATCTAATCAAAAATCAACAAGCACAAGCACAAGCACAAGCATAAGCTTGTGTTTTTATTGTATTTTATTATTTTATAATATATAAAATGAGTTTTAAAATGTATATATTATGCGCTGGACTAAATTCAATTTTAAAGAAAATAAGTGCCATTAAATAATTAAAGTTCCATTAAAAAACATATTATTGTTTACATAAAGTTAATTAGTTTTATTTATTGTACTACATCATGACCATCTTTAGTCTGTGCTATGCTCAACCATTGCTAAGCATAGCCCTCTTTTGCAGCTTAGAGTTAATCTTAGCCAGATTTGACCTGCAAATTATGACAACCAAGCTACTGGGTGTCCAACGCTAGTTTTATATTATCTTACTTACTCTCCACTTATTCATCCATCTATCATAACGAAAAGACAAATAGCGTTAGCTCGTAGTGTAATTGCATGCTCCTGCGCGAGCATCAAACCAGCTTTTTAATGACCTTTCGAGTCTTGATTAATACAGTGTCCTCATTCTAATGATGGATGCACCCTAGCAGGTAAGGGTTGGACCGCCGGCAGAGAGCCACCCTCCGAGTCTAACGTAATTACACACTCATTAGGGTTGAGCTAGTTTTATTTGTTTTTATGCCATGACCTTTCGTTAAACTATGTGTAAGTAAAAAGTGTGGTCAACTAGGCCAAATTGTTTGTATAATTTTGGTAAATATAAGTTACCTACATAGTAATATACGCCACATCGGTTTATGTTATGTTTGTATATAATATTGTCTATCTGCATTCGGTTCCTGTCCCGTCATTTTATACAGGTCGTTATTCTGCGAGATTGCTAGAAATCCAACACTACGTTTGCTTAACGTCGAGACAGCAACTACTGCAGTCAAAGATATCTAAAAATATAGTTTTTCCATTACTAATAAAACCGTTACCATTTTCAAATAGACTACCTTTTACAAAAACCAACCATTTTGCTGTATCGTTACGAATCATTTCTCAAATGCATTACTGTGAGTAATGGCGTGTGTCCCACGTTTTGTGGCGTATTTCGCACATCGATGTTGAATCCATAGTTTCAAATATTTTTTCCAGCAATTGTGAAACATTATGGCATTAAAGAGATAATGATAATAGGCTTGCCAACTGGCCTGATGGCTTGCAGTTCTTTGCCCTGAACTGCCCAGCCCATATAAGGCACAGGCTGAAGTCAGTTTTGGGACCACATACGTTTTCTTAAATCAATGGTTTGCCAAAAACGTTGAAATAAATAATGTTTAATTATGTTAGCAGTTATGGAGTCCAATATTAGAACCCAGTGGTATAAGGTTTTTCAATAATGATTTACAGTAATGATGTACCTTACAATCTTTAAAGTGTTACAATCTCGATCACTTATCTGGTTGCACAATGTTCAAGTCAGAAATCCTTTTGCAGCAGATTTATTGCATGAAGCCTTGAGCGAGTGTGTCCAGTATTTAATTTTGGCGGCCTATCGACTCTGATCCGGGACCTTTTGCTGTGCGTGTGAGGTTCTTATTTATAGTACGAACTGAGAACTCACTGATCAAATGTTAATTTATATATTTTGAAATTAAAAAACTTATATGTATGTACCTGAACATTTTTAAATCCAAATTGTTAAGGCATTTAAATCATTTAAACAAAAAAAAGGAAAGCTCATTGAATAAAAATAAAAAAAAACATCCGAATATTTTCTTTAACTACCAAGGTTGTTCACTGCATTTGACTGCCTCAGTGGCCCTGTTGGTAGTGAACCTGCCTTCTGCTAGAAGGGAATCGAACCCACGCTCCCAAAAGTCGTGGGTTCGATTCCCACCTAGGACAAACATTTGTGTTTGATATAAATCTGGGTGTTAATGTCTATTTATGTATGTATTTAAAAATATACATGTATGTATATCAGTTTCTAGCAGACATAGTATAAGCTTTGCTTTTTTTTTTAATAGAACTATATAACTTTCTATTAACCTAACCTAACAAAAAACTATCATTCTATTAAACAACTACCAGTGGGAACTGTTCCCAAAATGCTGGCCCCATTACCACGTTGTATGGCGATGCTCACCCGTTGAGCAAAGTAGAGGCCGGCATTTTGAGCTTTGCTTAGTTTGGGGTCAGATAACCGTGTGTGCATAATTGTCACGAATATTTATTTATTTATATATTCACCCGTATTGTCTTCCCAAGTACCTAGGTCGTATTTTTACATATTTTATTTATTTAATATAATAGTCTTGCGTTTGACCGCCAACTCACATGATGTTAAGCGATGATGTGGTCTATGATGGATCACGCTTGCTTAGAAGCCGATTCACTCGTGATTTATATAGTGTTTTTCGTTTTGGTATGGTGTCATTTTGAAAAGCACCCTATAGATCGAGCTGTTCACATCCTCTACGCAGGTAAGTCGTACGTCCGTTAACAATTAATTCGCCGTCGTGACCACCGAGGGGTGTCGTGATCGCGGCGTCTCTGACCCTCAGATTGAGATATCAAAATCCGCGATTCGATCCCACGGTGATGCCTGTGTTTGTTTTGTAGCTTTGTACTTATCATTTAGCTGCCTTAGGCTACTATTGACTTAGTTTGTTCTTTGTAGTTCAAAGAATTAGAAAGAATGGTGAATGTGGTACATTTTATAATAGGAATTATTATGAAATAATGAGCAGTTTCGATGCCATCGCTCAAATATGGTGAAAGAAAACATCGCGAGGAAGCTGATATTCAAGAACTTAAAAAGTTCAAAGACTTATGATATTCACCAACATGCACTGGGCCAGTATGGTGCTAAGCCCATGCGCTTTCTCTCTCGAAGAAAAGGCTGGTGTCCCAACAGTGAAAACATCATAGTAGGCTTATAATAATTGGTTGACTAACTTAATTTAGGTTAACTCGCTTCCTTGCTTCACGCACTTCAGCTAAATTCTTCAACGCTCTATTTCACATGCAACCGTGCTTTCATCGTAAACTAAGATAGAGTAATCAAAAACATGTCAATGAGAAAAAGCTTTATATTTTTTGTATTCCGATAACATAGTTGTAACATTTTTCATAACAACCACGTATTAGTTACAATTCTTATACCAAGAAACTAATCCCGTATAATTCTCAATTTTCATTACGCATCGCATAAAATAGAATCGTTTCTTGAATTGGCGTACTATCCGTAGTACCATCGCTATCAGAAGCGTTATCTTAGCTTAACTGCATTCAGCACCTCTCGATTTATTTTACAGTTGCTAGAGAATATTTACTCTTGGCTCAGTTACGGGTGTTATCTATAATCTACGTAATGGTAAGTGCAGTCATATGGGATATATCTACTTCAATGAGAACTTTGTTCGTATATTCGTAAGGTGAATTTATGAATAAATTTTACTTTAATAAAGTTTCTGTAATTCTAAATGGAATGCAAAATGTAGCTAAAGATTAACTAGGCAAGTAATTTTTGGCTATCCTACATGAACCATACATTTTTCAGAGATAAAAGTAGCATATAAAATTTCATTGAAATCCATTGTGCTGTTACGGCGTAGAGTGGGGAGAAACAAACAAACTAACACACAAACTTTCGCATTTATAATATTAGTGTAATTAAGGCGGTCTTTCAGACAAAAAAGGCATCACAGAAAAATTTTTTGAGAGAATATATTCATTTTAAAGCAGTAAAAAAAATATGTGGTAATCTTGATCATATTTCTGAGTGTACCATTAGTTCCAAAACACGTTTCCGATAAATTTTCTCGATAGAAAAAAATCATGAAATAACCTCTAACCTTGAAATTTACCTAAACGCATACAATGTTATCTCGACTATTAATGAACAAATCTTTACAACATTTACAAGAATGATGTTAAATATTGTAAAAAATAACATCATTAATTTTATTTATTGATTAAAATTCAAGTTTTCTATCTATTAATTAATTTAATCATAAATTGGCTCGAACGTGTCGAACGAAACGTCGTGCCGCCGCGGCGCCTTTTCACTTCTCTTTTATTTTTACGCGATGTGACAGAGACCGCTGAGGCGCGCTGCTAGACGGACGTGTGTCGCTTTGTTCCGCTAACCGCTCCAAAATATAATCTCGACTTTATGACACAAAAACACCTTGACGTAAGTTGTAAAGTAAGTACCTACCTTATCTGCAATGTTTTCTTGCATTATAAGTACTAAAAAGGCAAGCGAATGAAAATTACATTTTGTAACGATTTGTTTGTATATATTAGTTTACGAAGGATAATTTCACCACAATCGTCATAGTCCAGTTGGCCGAATGGTTTGACGCAATGGATAAGTTCTCTGCGACTCTGTGAGTAAGCTCCGGGTTCAAATCTCATAGTCACCAATAATTTTAATTTTTGTAATTTTTCTTATGTTTTTAAATAATTCGTCATGTTCGTGCGTGCGTGCGTGGGTGTGTGTATGTTTGTGTTTGTGTTTGTATGCATGTGTGTAATGTTCTTTACTCGAAAATGGTAGGGCCGTTATTGACGGGATTTTCACTGTCAGATAGCTGATTCTACGAGGAGAAAAAAAATTGGCATCTTTTTATCATCATCATCATCACCATTTTTTCATTACTTCGCAGGTGAACCCGCAGAGCACAGTTAGTCTACTTTTTTAGGGTCCCGTACCTCAAAAGGATAAAACGGAACCCTTATAAGATCACTTCGTTGTCCGTCTGTCTGTCCGTCTGTCAATACCCTTTTTCTCAAGAACGCGTAAAGGTATCAAGTTGAAATTTATACTAAATACTTGGGCCTACGGTTTCTTTCGGCTGTAAAAAATAAAAGTTGTAAGTCAAAGCAATCAAAAGATATGAACGTTTATGTCGTATATTTTGCGATGTCACAAGGGAATCTAAACCTATAGGGTACTTCCCGTTGACCTAGAATCATGAAATTTGGCAAGAGGCAAGGTCTCATAGCACATATATAGGAATAAATCCGAAAGTTATAAATTTGAAGTAATATCATTTAAAAATAATTATTTTGCTATTACAAACTTACATTTTGTAGTTGGAATGTATGGAATAACCTTATTGTCAACTACAAACCTAAGTTTGTATTTCAATATTTTGACTTCAGTTAGTTTTTCTTTTTGGTCTCGTCCTCTGAGGGTTCCGTCTAACGGAACCCTCAGAGCACGACGAGACTACTCGTACTTGTCCGGTTTTTTTATGTGGCATAGGTGGCAAACAAGCAGACGGGCTACCTGATGGTAAGCAGTCATCGTCGCCTATGGATACTTGTAACACCAGAAGCATCACAAATATGTTGCCGACCCTTTAGGACTCTATTACGATACTATAAAGGTTAGAAAGTTCTATACAACTTGGAATGGACATACAGACAGACGGATGGACAGAAGGAACTTATATGGGTTCCTTGTAGTTCTACGGAACCCTAAAAAGGTGTTACATTCTTCTTTGAACGTTCAGGGATTCATTACATAGTGATACGGTTTCGGTGTAGTTGCATTCCGGACCTAGTCTTCACGGTTTGCGCGGGGCAGGAGGGTGGAGTGACATCAGTGGAGAGGCATAATAATAATTACTTCCAAGTATCGGTGGTCGATGTACCACAAAAAAAGAGTCTCGAGCATTTGCAGAGGTCACACAAAGTGGACAGTCAGCGACGTTATCATACAAAATAGCTTTCCGTCCAGTTTAATTAGACATTCCAGTTGATACCTTGAGAAGTACGTAATTTACACGTAAAATTTACAAATTGGTCTCACCCTTACTTCCTTTGGTCAGGCTTCAAGTAAGTACTTAGTACTAAACAGGCAGGCGAATGAAAATTACATTTTGTGACGATTTCTTTGTACATTTATATTATTTTATAGATTAGAAGCATAATTTCACCGCTTGCGTCATAGTTCAATTAGAAGAGTGGTTGACGCAATGGATTAGTTCCTGTGACTCAGTAGGCTCCGGGTTCAATTCTCACATTTCCATTTACTTTTTGCTAATTTTATAATGTTTTTGAAATATTTCGTCGTGTGCGTATGTCTGTAATGTTCTTTATAGACTCGAAAACTGCAGGACCGATTTTGATGGGATTTTCACTGTAAGATAGCTGATGTTGAAAAAAATTCGAACAACTTTTCATCATCATCATCATCACAATTTTTCATTACTACGCAGGTGAATGCGCGGGGTGCAGTCTACTATAATGGTTAGGAAGTCCTAAACAACTTGGGATGGACAGACAGAGACGGATGGGCAGAACGAACTTATATGGGTTCCTTCTAATTCTACGGAACCCTAAAAAGGTGTTACAGTCTTCTTTGAGTATATCTTTCTTCTATATACATATAAAAAGCGATGTATGTATGTTCCCTATGAAGGCTGATGATGATGATGATGATATTACGTATAAACTCCAAAATGGCTGAACTGATTTTGATGGGATTTTCACTCTCAGATAGCTGATGTTATAACGAGAGGAAAAAAATGCTGCTTTTCATCATCATCGTCATCATCAGCACCAATTTTTAGTTTAGTTTAGTTTGAGCTAGTTTGGTAAGTCGTGATGTTACTTTCTCCAGAAACGGATTAACTGACCTGATCGAGGACTTCGGAGTCTGCTACGGAACTGCTAGACGGATAGAGCTAGAAGTGTCGAGTTTGGGCTCGTTTTATTAGTCGTGATGAGATCTTCTTCCACGAATATTTTGACTGACCTGATCGAGGATTTCGGAGCCTGCTAGTGGAACTGCTAGACGGATAGAGCTAGAAGTGTCGAGTTTGGGCTCGTTTTATTAGTCGTGATGAGATCTTCTTCCACGAATATTTTGACTGACCTGATCGAGGATTTCGAAGCCAGCTAGTGGAACTGCTAGACGGATAGAGCTAGAAGTGTCGAGTTTGGGCTTGTTTCATTAGTCGTGATGAGATCTTCTTCCAGAAATATTTTGACTGACCTGATCGAGGATTTCGGAGACTGCTACTGGAACTTCTAGACGGAAAGAGATAGGAGCGTCGAGTTTGGGATTGTTTCATTAGTTGTGATGAGATCTTCTACCAGGAATATTTTGACTGACCTGATCGAGGATTTCGGAGACCGCTACTGGAACTGCTAGACGGAAAGAGATAGAATGGTCAAGTTTGGGCTCGTTTCATTAGTCGTGATGAGATCTTCGTCCAGGAATATTTTGACTGACCTGATAGAGGATTTCGGAGACCGCTACTGGAACTGCTAGACGGATAGAGCTAGAAGTGTCAAGTTTGGGCTCGTTTCATTAGTTATGATGAGATCTTCTTCTAGGAATATTTTGATTGACCTGATCTAGGACTTCGGAGACTGCTACTGGAACTGCTAGACGGATAGAGATAGAATGGTCAAGTTTGGGCTCGTTTTATTAGTCGTGATGAGATCTTCTTCCACGAATATTTTGACTGACCTGATCGAGGATTTCGGAGCCAGCTAGTGGAACTGCTAGACGGATAGAGCTAGAAGTGTCGAGTTTGGGCTTGTTTCATTAGTCGTGATGAGATCTTCTTCCAGAAATATTTTGACTGACCTGATCGAGGATTTCGGAGCCAGCTAGTGGAACTGCTAGACGGATAGAGCTAGAAGTGTCGAGTTTGGGCTTGTTTCATTAGTCGTGATGAGATCTTCTTCCAGAAATATTTTGACTGACCTTATCGAGGATTTCGGAGACTGCTACTGGAACTGCTAGACGGAAAGAGATAGGAGCGTCGAGTTTGGGATCGTTTCATTAGTTGTGATGAGATCTTCTTCCAGGAATATTTTGACTGACCTGATCGAGGATTTCGGAGACCGCTACTGAAACTGCTAGACGGAAAGAGATAGAAGTGTCGAGTTTGGACTCGTTTCATTAGTCGTGATGAGATCTTCTTCTAGGAATATTTTGACTGACCTGATCTAGGACTTCGGAGACTGCTACTGGAACTGCTAGACGGATAGAGATAGAATGGTCAAGTTTGGGCTCGTTTCATTAGTCGTGATGAGATCTTCTTCCAGGAATATTTTGACTGACCTGATAGAGGATTTTGGAGACCGCTACTGGAACTGCTAGACGGATAGAGCTAGAAGTTTCAAGTTTGGGCTCGTTTCATTAGTCTTGATGAGGTTTTCTTCCAGGAATATTTTGACTGAGTTGATCGAGGATTTCGGAGCCTGCTACTGAAACTGCTAGACGGAAAGAGATAGAAGTGTCGAGTTTGGGCTCGTTTCATTAGTCGTGATGAGGTTTTCTTCTGGGAATATTTTGACTGACCTGATCGAGGACTTCGGAGACTGCTACTGGAACTGCTAGACGGATAGAGCTAGAAGTGTCAAGTTTGGGCTTGTTTCATTAGTCGTGATGAGATCTTCTTCCAGAAATATTTTGACTGACCTGATAGAGGATTTCGGAGACTGCTAGTGGATCTGCTAGACGGATAGAACTAGAAGTGTCGAGTTTGGGCTCCTCGATCAGGTCAGTCAAAATATTCCTGGAAGAAGATCTCATCACGACTAATGAAACGAGCCCAAACTCGACACTTCTATCTCTTTCCGTCTAGCAGTTTCAGTAGCAGGCTCCGAAATCCTCGATCAACTCAGTCAAAATATTCCTAGAAGAAGATCTCATCACGACTAATGAAACGAGCCCAAACTCGACCATTATATCTCTATCCGTCTAGCAGTTCCAGTAGCAGTTTCTGAAGTCCTCGATCAGGTCAGTCAAAATATTCCTGGAAGAAGATCTCATCACAACTAATGAAACGATCCCAAACTCGATGCTCCTATCTCTTTCCGTCTAGCAGTTCCAGTAGCAGTCTCCGAAATCCTCGATCAGGTCAGTCAAAATATTTCTGGAAGAAGATCTCATCACGACTAATGAAACAAGCCCAAACTCGACACTTCTAGCTCTATCCGTCTAGCAGTTCCACTAGCTGGCTCCGAAATCCTCGATCAGGTCATTCAAAATATTCGTGGAAGAAGATCTCATCACGACTAATAAAACGAGCCCAAACTCGACACTTCTAGCTCTATCCGTCTAGCAGTTCCAGTAGCAGTCCCCGAAATCCTCGATCAGGTCAGTCAAAATATTCCTAGAAGAAGATCTCATCACGACTAATGAAACGAGCCCAAACTCGACCATTCTATCTCTATCCGTCTAGCAGTTCCAGTAGCAGTCTCTGAAGTCCTCGATCAGGTCAGTCAAAATATTCCTGGAAGAAGATCTCATCATGACTAATGAAACGAGCCCAAACTCGACACTTCTAGCTCTTTCCGTCTAGCAGTTCCAGTAGTAGTCTCCGAAGTCCTCGATCAGGTCAGTCAAAATATTCCTGGAAGAAGATCTCATCACGACTAATGAAACGAGCCCAAACTCGACCATTCTATATCTATCCGTCTAGCAGTTCCAGTAGCAGTCCCCGAAATCCTCGATCAGGTTAGTCAAAATATTCCTGGAAGAAGATCTCATCACGACTAATGAAACGAGCCCAAACTCGACCATTATATCTCTATCCGTCTAGCAGTTCCAGTAGCAGTCCCCGAAATCCTCGATCAGGTCAGTCAAAATATTCCTAGAAGAAGATCTCATCACGACTAATGAAACGAGCCCAAACTCGACACTTCTAGCTCTTTCCGTCTAGCAGTTCCAGTAGTAGTCTCCGAAGTCCTCGATCAGGTCAGTCAAAACATTCCCGGAGAAAGATCTCATGATGACTAATGAAACCAGCCCAAACACGACACATCAGGCCTTCCCCGTCTAGCAGTTCCAGCAGCAGTCTCCAAATTCCACCATCAGCTCAGTCAAATCATTCCTTGACTAACAATTCTCACTAAGACTAAAAAAACGAGCCCAACCTTAACTTATCTCGCTTTCCCTATTTAGCAGTTTTAGCAGTCTCCGAACTCTACCATCAAGTTAGTAGAATCATACCAGGAGTAAGTCTATAAACTATAAATATAATAGGTAAAATATTTGGTCAAAAAAGAAACATAAAATATTGAAACGTACGACGAAAGTAAATTTTAATAATTAAAACTAGCAAGTTAGTTTGATTGAATTATGGTTTGTTTGTTCTCCGTCGTCCCGTCGCTGTGTGCGTCTGGGCCGTGCGCGTGTAGTAGTACGACTTTTATACCTACGCATTATGCAAAGGGAGGGTCCCTTTGCATAATGCGTAATGTTATGATAAAAAATTGAGTCCAAAAATATCTACATAGTACTAGATTTGAACCGGGCATTCGTGGTTTACCAGCGCGGTGCCAGACCACTAGGCCAACAGAGCTTTGCTGTGGACCGACGAAATTACTTGTCTTTAGCTGTGTATAGGTGAAGGTCGTCACGTTTCTGCGAGATTCACGCGGTGCGCCCCGCTGTAGTCGGCCGCCACTGCCTCTGCTTCACCCCCTCAAAAACATAAAAGTCAGCTAGTCACGGCGCCTTAAATTCTTACATTTTGCTGGCAGTAAAAAAAACAAATTAATAGTGCCTTTTCCATTGAGCTTCCATTGGTCAAGCTTTCAGTTTTTTTTTGGTGTGACATTAAATTTGATAATAAGTAAATATTAATAACAATAAGCCAATGATGTAATATTTTCTACCTATCGAAAAGACAAATCCTTAAAAATACACATTAAAATAAAACCTAGAAATACACGAATGTAAAACATGAGAAGCTAATTGTTTTTGTTCAAGTGCATTAATTGCTATATCCGCTGTGAAGCGCAAGCATTGCCATCGATATCGCCTGCTCTGATTTATACTGGCCGGAGATTCATCAGGACCTGGAGGGTTTTGCTTAGCTTCGTCCCAAGAGCAGTGTGAATACTAGATTGTATGGCGTATGCTACAAACGCAACAATGGTTTTAATGAATGGGTACTACATAAGTACATCCTAATTGCATGACTATATTATATGTTATTTTTCATTTACTTAAATAAAATCTGAATTGCATAAATAACTACATGAACATTTAAATAGAAATTTAAAAAATATGATGAAAAAATCCTCAAAATCTTCACTGAGAGAAATTAGCCTGTTTAATGATTCTTATGATTAGTCAGCTTGTTTATAATATAACTCTTTTTTATAAAATAATATGTTTTGATATATGTACGATAATAATAAAATAAGTCTGATAAATGTAGCAGAATAAATGACATAAGATCGAGATTAGGTAAGTATTAGGAAAAAATAATTATAGGTAGTAGGTAAATAACAATATTAACATGTTTCTTTTGTTAATTAAGGTATAAGTAAACAAGTAAACCAATATATGATTTTAACAAGATTCTAACATAGACATAAATAAGGTTTTCTAGTTTTTATAAAAACTAATAAAAATATTTATTGCTTGCGTTTTTTGGAGCCATAAGATAAACTACTGTAGACTTGTGAGCAGACTCTACATAACTCTAAAAGTACTGAGTTTGAATTTAAAAATCAAGATCGATTAAGATATTGGTATCGATTCAAAAATCTGATAAACAAAGCCTTGGATGATCCAGCTGCGATGCGATTTAATGTAAGCGATGCATTTGCTGAGTACTAATAAAGGTTTAAGATTCAAGAGTGACCTCTGCCTGGCGCCTCCTGACAACCTACACGTGTTTACGGGATTGACATAAAATTTGCCTTTATTAAAAACATTATTCTGTTGATCCAAAAAAAAACTGAATTCCGCTAAATAAAGAAATAAACGATACGAACGCGACACGAATTGAATATTTCAAATATTCAACTGAGATCATTACAACGATGTTTCGAAATTTAGTTTGACATCACTTAAGTTGTTCTTAAGTTGCCTTAAAATTTACTGTATGTTTTACGTAAGTCCATCAATGTTACTTATTGTAACATTTAGCAAAGAAAATCATTAACATTTACTACAAATAAAATCGGTAGTTACAGGCATGTTCAGATGTGTTGAGTTTAACCACGCAAGTCGAGATTCGTATCGAACCTACTTCTTTACCTTCGACAACGTTGCGACCAAGTTAAAAAACAAACTTCAACGGCTATTTTGTTCTCTAGTGATATTGAAATAGAGGTAACTATTCGTTGATGGTGGGTTTAATGTTAAGGCAAGTTAAATTGGCAGGGGTACATGTTAAAACTTTTGTCGTACTATCTGGATTGAATCTGCAGCTAAGTTTTACGGTAATCGCAAACCTCACATATTTGTTAACTATTTATGATTGCCATTTCGCTTGATAGCTTTTACTGTTAATATTAATGGTATTTGTTAAAGGCAAACAGTAGATCGTTCTGATCAAACACGTATGTTTTTGCATTAACAAAGTAAACCAAATAGCCATCATGAATTTTGGCCATTTGAAACACGGACTCTTTTTAAAGCATTTACACTTCGTCTCAGTTAATTGGCACTCAGGAATTCTGACCAGGTTTGCCTCACCCATTAAGATATTGCTCCCATCGACAAAATAACATGTACGTATCAAACCGTCCGGCTTATTTGAAACGTGTCCTGTTGCGTTAAGTGCACGGGACAGGTTAATTTCAAGAATAAATTGACGCCGGTGCAGATCGTCTATATGCACGGGAGGAACAGTGAATAAGGTTTTCATAGAAGGGTATTGTTCAAATAAAAAACCTATAGAAACCTAAAACAAAATCTAGTAGGTAATATTTCCAAATGATGAGCGTATCAGTAAGCTGAAGTGGCAGTGGGCTGTCATTATTTGTCGCAAAACCGATAACATCTGAAGTAGACGTGTTCGTACGTAGAAAATAGACGTAAATTGGCAAAGGTAGCGTAAAACCCTGAGATTTGATAAAGTGACGATATACGTAAGACAGTTGGTAAAGCCTGGAAAAGTCAGTTGGCTGGAAACGAAAAGCCGAAGATCGGAGTAGAGCGACTTTAGAGATAACTATATCCAGCAGTGGACTAAATTGGGCAATTTATGACGCTGATGATGTTTCTAAAATTCCAAATAAGTGGAAAGTAATAAACATAATCTTACTAATATTATAAACGCGATAGTTTGTATGTATGGATGTATAGATGTATGGATGTTTGTTCCTCTTTCACACTGCAACGGAACAACAAATCGACCTGATTTATTGCATGGGTATAGTTCAAGAGCCAGAGACTGACATAAGCTACTTTTCATCATCATCATCACAATTTTTCATCACTACGCGTGTGAAACCGCGGGGCGCAGCTAGTACGTAATAAACAGTGGAAAGACAATTTGTCCACAGCCCGTGCTAGGCCTGCTGGGCAAAATAGCCATATCGTCATGTTTGAAGCTGTCGTAAATTTAAGGAATTCAGTCATTCAATAATGTTCCATACATTTCAATTATTAGGATTCAACAAAACAACTAAAAGCTCAATTTCAAACGATTCTTTGATTTAATTTAAAACGGTCAGGTATAGAGAAAATACACTACTTATCAAAATATATCTTCCTTCAAACTTATTCTGTGGTCAGTGTGGTGTTTACGTGAGTAGCCATAACAGAGGTTTAGCGAGCCAGGATGGGGACACAGCTGCCCATTGGGCGTGGGCAACGGTCCACAACGAGACGACATGAATTTTGACTGCATGTTTATCAGAAAATGAAGAAATAAGACCTAACTTGATTATAAAACGACCGGATTTTTTCCTGGGTTTGGTTAGACGGATTCACAAATGGGAAAAAAACGTATTATCTTAAGTTTTTATGGAAATTCAATGTCATTAACGAAGGGCCTAATTGCTTTTAGACTTCTTACTGCAAATCAAGTCATTGATTTCGAGGATCCATTATTGGTAACACGATCAAACGTAATGGAAAACACTGAATATTTTTATTTTAATGATAATAAAAATATTCAACAAAAGCCAATTTACTTAAAATTATTTTTGGATTTTTATTGATTTTTTGTATGTGTATTTTTATGCAATTTCTTGACTTACGTGTCATCTCTGATGTGTAATATAATTATCACGAGAAAGCCATTTTCTGTATGTAGAATTTCTAACGATGAACCGGGAGACGCAGCGTACGTGTAGGCCTCCTACTAAATTGACCGACGACATCGTGAGAGTCGCGAGCATACAGTGGACGCAGATGGCAGGCTGGCATGGCTGTGGAGTTCTAAGGGGGCGGCCAATGCTCAACAGTAACCGTCTTCTATCTGATATCAAGTATCAATCACCCATGTAAGTGTTTATCCACAAACCACATTATTTTAGTGGATATAGCGCTCTTAAAACGAACTTGGTGATTGATTCATATTTGTTTAGGTAACTACACTAAGGGAACCCCTTTTTTTTATAAAAACAAAAACAATGTGACCAAAATAATGTAAACGTTTCCAATAATATAAGAACGTACTCATGGAATAATAAAATGGCTTAGCCGAAATAATACTTTCAACAGTTCCTTTCCCGTTGAATCATATTGGTCTCATCAATATATTAAGCCTTGATTAAAATAATCATGTAATATTGATACTAGGAAATGTGGTGGGGGTCATTTTCTGGGCGACGTACGGCAGATGTATTGTCGCACCTGCCCTGCACAATTTACACTACACATTCCTCAACCATAATCGTCGTTATAGTGATTTGTGTTCTAGCTAGAAGTCAGTTTGATAATAATGTAACGGTTATGACTTTATCCTCATTATTATCATTGGGTACTTCCTAATAAAGTTTGGAGGTCGGTAGGCAAAACTTCTTGATAGAAATAAAGAAATAAAAAAAGAAAAATATTTATTGATCTTTTTTTTTCTTTTGTTTTTTTTTTTTCTTGCAATCATCGGCTGCGTTCTTCTGATGCTGGTAGCTCAGTCAAGTCCACTCCATGATGTCATCTAGCCATTTTTTTCTCGGAAGTCCTGGACCTCACTGCCTTCATACATTCTCATAGTTGACCCTCTAGGGCATGCCCTAGAGGGTCAACTATGAGAATTTGTAGAAAGGCCCTGTTTGCATACGTCCGAAGAAGGCGACCTTTGTCGTTGCAAGACCTTGGACATAAGCTTTGTTTCGTGGTTGGCCTTTTCCAGATCCTTAACTTTAGGTGCAATTTTCATAAAAATTATTAAAAAAATTACAAGCAAAGTTACTCACGATCCCATGCTGTATTCTAAGTGTTGATAGCCCAATCTGGTTAACTTCTTGTTTACATCCGTTGTCTTGTTTGTCGTTCCAATGTCGGACATCCTGGGGTTTTTTCGCCGAATTTCACTGAAATTGCCATTAATTTAAGTGTCCATAAGTTTAGCCTATCTCAAAAGAGTAATAGGCTTGTGATTGACAAACGACCATTTAGTGAAAGTTTCTTGGACGGTTTATTTATTGTATTACTCCTTCATTTACAGCCCTTTACGACTTTCCAACTTATAGACCCGTATGTATAAACTACATAAAAATAAGGCAGGTGCACTTTAATTACAAAAGATAACTCCAAAATTTCATATTTATTTGCGGTGAAATCAAAAATATTAAATACTTTGTATCGTTAAGCAATAATTATTTTATTCATTTGGACCGAATGTAATTTTAATATGAAGTAGGAATGATGCATATGTCTTTAGTATACAACATTTTTCTGGTACGTTTTAGTTTCTAAAGACGTAGAGTAGCCTGATCGTTGAAATGTCTACTCAACCAGTACATATTGAAATTTTTTAAACAAATCAAAAATTGCTGAATAGTCCTGACAATCTTCAAACAGCTAATAAAAAAATATGTCGATAAAAGGCTTCTAAACCATTGTTTTTATAGTATTAAGGAATTTATAGAATTTAATTATAATATAACTCGTTTTTAAAATATTCAAATTATGAGCATTTGCACGTCTGCTTGCAGACTGAGTACAAAGTGACATAATATAATATTAAGTCCTCTCAATGTAATGTATTCTAGCAAATAAATTATTTGATTTGAAAAACAATTATTTGAAGTGATTAGCATATTCAAGGATATCGTGTACTCATCATTATAAACAACTTTTACTCCAATCCTGATATAGCGAAAAAAATAATTGCTTCATAGAATAATGTCATAAACTCCCAATGAAGGGAAAAAATTATGAAGTGTATAGAACAACAGATTTTTTCGTCGCGGTTTCGGTGTTGGTCTCAAGCAATGACAGTTTTAAAAACGGGGAAGACGCGTGACATCCAAACATTGTACCAATAAATATGGCTCTGTTTCGGCTCGAGTCAGCGGCGTCGTTGACGTTTACACAGTAAACGTCAACTTCACCGCTCCATTAGACAATACACCAGACCATAGAAGTGACATTTAAAGAAAATAAAATTAATTGTTTTTAAGTATTTTCGAGTGAAAAGTAATGCCGGCAAACTCGTTTTTTGTCTTCGAACTGTTGGTGCACCTTGTGAAAACGCAGGAAGTAATTTTTGCTGCTTTATTTCGCACAATTTTGACAAGTAATTCACGTGCTATCAAAACACCAGTTCGATTGTGACTGAAGTGGATTGTGCCCTGGAGCCTATATTTTGCGGTCCACGTCAAGAAGTTCGTCCCGTATCTTCCCCCTATTTACTTACACCAATGGTCTCAAAGTAAACGTTGCTTACAACGATGAATACAATGATATTTTCAAATAAGTCCGGCATCTAAAAGAACATTCCGTAAAGTGTGATTAGTGACATTGAATTTTTGAGTTCAGCTCGAAACGTGAAATTGTTCTATATAAAAATATAAAGTTTGATGTCGTCTCTACAGATATATTGTGATGCAGTTTTCAGTAAGACGATGACTTGGGCAGGTGCTGCAGCCGTCCGGCGACTCCGTCGCGGGCGCACACTTCTTTCATTAAAATTAATACCGATGTCGCGTGTGCACATTCTTACTCGATAACGCCTTGCCGTAATTAAGGGCCTGTTTAGGATGGAAACAGAATGTACGATTATTTGTGGCTTGCTTTTTAAAGATAGTTATGTAGAGCTCTGAAATTAATTTTTGGTTTTATGGCTTAGATGCCTGATTGATGATCAATTCTAGTAACATTTTGGTGGTGGACATGCACCGTATCACAGAATTCATTTGTTTCAAAACAATATCTTTCTTACAAAAAGAAATAATTTCTATTCTTATTTCCTTTTATTTGCTTTTTTAAACAATGTTTTTTTCTCATCTTTTTTTATCGCAAAAAAGTCCGCGTTTGTCTACCAACTCGCCTGTTGGTAAGCGACGATGTGGTCGAAGATGAAAATCAAAAAAGTTTTTACCAAAGTTATGCTTATCTAACAATATATTTTAATAATTAACTAGCAACTAAAGTGACGCCGTCAATCGCCGCCCTTATCTGAGCGCACTTGCCGCGCTGCGCGGGCGCAAGTCGCGGCGCACGCCCGCCACGCGCCTCGACCATTGACTTCGTACCCTCTAGATATCACAACAGGCATATTTGCAATACAAAAAAAGGAAAAACTAACTGGAGTGCGCGAGACTGGATGGGATACTCAACGATGATTGGTTCAAGGTTCCTTTCAAGGTAACGACATCGATACCATTGTGCCAGTGTAGGGCAGAACACTTTATAAGCACAATTTGTGCTAATGTGTTGACTGAAGCAGCTTGTCTTATTCCAAATGTCTATACAGTAGAAAGTCGTTGGCGTCAACGGTACTCGGACGTTTAACGAGAAATTCGCGTCCATCAATATTTTGGCTTCATCAGATTAACTGCCCACTGAGGATTAAAGACTGTTATCAAGAGGTTCAGCTTTTACCCGCACTCTGTTTATTCTTGTATGTTTTACTGACTGTGTACGTTTAATTATTTAAATTAAGGCCAGGGTTGATACATTTCAAACAACCAAATTCCAACCAAACAACCAAACCAAATTCCTTTGTTAGGGTTTTAAATTCCTTTGTTGGGTTCCCGTTTTAACCAAATTCCAACCAGAACCAAATTCAAACCAAATTCAAATCAAAAATTCCAAATTCCAACCTAAACCAAAAATTCCAACCAAACAACCAAACCAAATTCCTTTGTTAGGGTTTTAAATTCTTTTGTTCCTTTGTTCGATTGACCCTATTACTAAGCCTACGATGTCTGTGTGGTAGGTAGGTATAAATAGGTAGGACAGACCTATTAACGGCTGTATCTTTCGAACCGTAATAGATAAGTAGGTATAAAAACAAATGTATAATAAATAATGGCCAAGTGTGAGGCGGTGACAAATTTCTGTTCATTACCAAGTTATAACTCGTAATTGCATTATTTGGATGACCTCATTTTTCTCTCACCGAATCGAAATGCCATATTTTACTAATTTTGAATTTTTGTTTTTAAATTGATAATTATTGTAGTTTGTGGTGGTACGGAACCCTCAGTGTGCGAGTCCGACTCGCCATTTGCTGGTTTATTTTGTTACAATTTCTTTATTTTGAAACACTCAAAAATGGAGGGAAGCTGTAGGGTTCCAGCAACTTGTCATTATATATTAGTACCTAAGAGATTACTGTTGTAAGAGACTAATTGCCACGTAAAATAATCACATTATTTCCGAGAAAAAACCTTTCGCTTCTAAATTCTAAACATTACATTGGACAATTAAAACTTTGATAACATATTGCTTCAGTTAGTTACACATAAGGCTCAAAATTGTTTGCCGAACATGCGGCTAAATGCCTGTTGCCTCCTGTAATTTCTGATAATATTTCTATTAAAAATCATCATAAAAATTTCACCAGCTGCTACGCACTGAACGGTACAAAATATCAAACACGCAACAAGTTTGTTTATTGCCAATCTGTATTCGACAGTTTATTTATGTTGATCATTCTTCAACTGGCATTTCCAACTGGACCTTGCATCGCAACTTTTTACCTATTAATCATTTAACTAAAAAAATACAGTGGGTGACAAGTATTGGTAACTATCACAGGGCTTTATCAATATAGACACCGAGAGCATGTCAAATTCTATGAAAACCTAGCGTGTCGCAGTTTTTGAACCTATTATGACGTCACTAGCGCAATTTAGTTGTGCTACACTCGCACGAACAACAGGTTTCGAAGAATTTTTAGTTTCATCATATTCTGCTGCTGGACATAGGCCTCTCTCAAACACGCCATACCGCCCAATTTTCGTCTTTTCGCTTCTAACCACTACCAGTTGCCTTGGGTATATCGATTTACAGTTTACTATGTTGCAATTTGGCATTTTTGTATCGTCTAACGTGCTACTGACAAAACGAGAGATTGAAGTGAATTATGTTGGAGCATCCAACTTAAAACAGGCACATACATGGAATGTAGCTGAGCTTGCGGTGTCTATCCTGATATAGATTTGTAGTAATTTTAAGCCAGTTAAAGTAATTAAAGAAATATTTATGACAATTTAAAATGTCGGAGTAAAGTGCCATAGATCGTTTGACTCATGGGAATACACAACGCATTTTATAGGGTGTGAAACGCTGCACCAGTTTTCTGTGAGTTTTTAGGTCTTTGGTTATTTCAAACTGCTCGTCCACACCAACATCCGTGGTTATAAAATTCTCCTCAGATATTTTGCTGGCTAGTTTAGCTTTATTGCGCTCATCCTGTAATCTACCATTAAATACAACAAGATGGGAATAACTTTATTTTTTCTAAAAGCATACAACTCGATTTATATTTAAACCTTTGAAGTCATTCCGTGCCCATAGTGTGTAAACGGGACCCAATTACTAAGCCTACGCTATCTGTCTGTCCGTCCGTCCGTCTATCCTACCTTTTAATGGCTGCATCTTTCGAATCGTTATTACGTTACGTTAAAATTTCAACTGGCTATCTATTGATAGCTAGTTTAAATTTTCACACAATATGTAAAGTTACGACGGATTAACTAAGAAATAATAATTAAGTCAAAAGTATAAACTAACTAACGTTGTACTAAATAGCTAACTAACTATACAATAAACGTTTTTAAACGTATTTTTTATTTGCTCTTAGTATTAAAACGGTAATAAAAACTAGCGTCAAATTTGGCATGATTATAGTAAATACTTTAAAGTACAACAACAAATAATAAATGCTGACCAAGTGTGCGTCGGTGACCAATCTCTGCTCACCACCGGTTTTCATACGATCACCAAAGTTAAGCAACGTCGGGCGCGGTCAGCACTTGGATGGGTGACCGCCTGGGCAAGATAATATTTTTTTGCGCAACTTTTTTTAAACGTTAGTATTTAATAATTTATGTGGTGGTATGGAACCCTCAGTGCCTGACTTGCACTTGGTCGCTTTTATTATACTTCATTCCTGGTTGGGTAACCAACAGGTTTTTTACTAATTCAAAATACCAGGCTTAGTAAAAAATAAAATTAAATGTAATATGCATACTGAAGAAATTATTTAAATTGGCTAGTAATGTTCTGAGATATTAGGGTTTACAGATTTTGATCGGGTGAGGAAAGGGTGATCTGTCCCTTTCCCGCAAAGTGAGTGTCAGGATGGAGATTATATGGCGTACTTACAAGTGACGTCATTAGTAAGTATAGTAGACTCTGTCGAGCAAAACATTAATATGCTCATATTTTCCTTAATTTTGTCTTACGTAATCGGCTTTATATATTGTCACTTTTTTATGACAATATTATTTAGCCCGGTAGTCTATTGAAGAATTTTGAAGACGACAAAAAAGTGGCCGTAGTTCAGTGAAATGGGACCGTTTACCCGGATCGTTGCGCAGGTTCCAATCCTGCCAGTCGTCAAACTGTTCAACTGTCTACAACATATAAAAAAACACTAGCACATACAGTCACAAACGTGCAAAAAAACCGATCCAAAACATTGCGCACGCTACGTATTGCGCCGACTTTTTGTTTAGTTGTATAGCAACCGTGATCCGACTACAACGTCGCGCGATGCCAGTGCTACGATAACATAGCGGACTATCGACGTTGAACACTATGCAAGCGACATAAAATCTAAATTGGAATACATGTGGCATTGCAAACTTAATTTATGTCTAGGCATGTACAACGACACTCGGACGATCTCTTTTAGTTTTTACTAAGAGATTTCTCTAAGTGAAAAGAGTTGTATTTGTAGTAGCTTGAGGTATATCTCGATGACTAGCACCAACAAAATTTCTTACGACCACAGTGATTTACAATCAATTTGGTCAATTTACCGTATTAGTAGTACTACAAAATGGACACGCTTGACGAATATATTACTGCAACTGTACCACTTGTCACACATGTAAAGTACCTAACTAATTGAGATTGAAAACTGTCCCTCAGAAGGTTACTACTAGCAGCATCCACGGTTTCACTTGCTATCTTACGGCTATTGTTATTCTATTGCTTGATAATAATTATCAATACAAAAAGTAACCTTAAATTTAACAAGCGCTCGAACAAAACTATTGTTTTTGCCAAATCAACAGGACAAAATGATTCATACTATTTATCATTATCATTATCAGCCTATCCTGTTCCTACTAACTGGGAAACAGACCTTTAAGAGTATGGACCTTAATCCACCATTCTGGCCCAGTACATGTTAATGAACCTTTGAGGTTATTTGATATACCGGTATCCTCACAATGTTTTCCTTC
This sequence comes from Agriopis aurantiaria, assembly GCA_914767915.1. Taxonomy (NCBI): domain Eukaryota; kingdom Metazoa; phylum Arthropoda; class Insecta; order Lepidoptera; family Geometridae; genus Agriopis; species Agriopis aurantiaria. Next base: position 6,822,091 of record OU611987.1, read on the forward strand.
ACCGTTTTTGAGCGATGGCATTCAAACTGCACATAATATATATAAGTTATTGGTTGGAAAGGCTGCGGTTAGAACTGTGTCGTTAGATTGTTAAGTGCACGTGCTAGCTCGGCCACCATCGCTCTATGTCGTGTATTAACAATATCAAATTTAGCTTGCGACAAAAGTTGACTACATGCACTGACTTAATAGATAATTTATGGTTTCAGTTTACTGCTGGATCGGAAATTTCGTACGTAAATATAATGATATTTACAGCACTTACAACTAAAAGTGTTACAAACGATTCCATTTTTTACCCAATTTTAAACTGAATTTGCCAGTAAAAAATACATTACGACCTTACATCGGGAACAATAGTAATGACCCATTTAAGGGCCATCTTATCACCGCACCTAACGAGGTGTCGTAAACCAATAAACGAATTCTACCAGCCTTGTTTGTCGGCAAATGAGCCGAATTTCCTCAACTAGCCTTATTTATTGCTTTTTGAAGAGCCACGTGAAATATAACCTACTAAACGGAACACGCTCGTATCTCACTCGTTACAAAGTTTGCATGTTGTCAAATCAAATTGAATAACATTTTTATTCCATCCACTTTTAAATCAAACAGCACTTGATTCAATGCTAATGATAAATTGTTAAACGATAAAAAAGAAATAATGATACAAGTTTGAAAGAAAACAAGCAACACTGACACTGATATGAAAGGCAAAGAGCATCAGTGCACTCCGATCCAACGTACTGACTATTAAACGACATTAACAGACATAAGACAGGAAGCAGATATATCAAACTCACAAGCAATAAAACAAGCAAAATTAAACGCACCTTTCTCTGTATATTGTACTTTTATATTTCATTCGACTTTCGAACGATCGGTCACAATATTCACGAAACTCACAATGCACAATCACAGCGCATCGTATCTTGGTCACAATCGGTGTCGCTGCGACGACGTCGTGATATCACCGACATGTCGGCTGCGTCAGTGACGTCCGCACGTCACGTCACTGACCAGCATCCGACGTTAGCAAGCACGTCAGCGACTGTCAGTTGTAGGTGGCAAAGACATACCGAGTGCGATGTGTTGTCTGATAACTCTCTGCTTTACAAGCCAGCCAGACGGCGTATTTGCATTTTGGATGTCCTAAAGACGCGGCTTATCTGATCTAAGATTCAAGTGGGAGGACAAGTATATTTTACTGCATTTTATAAATACTTTTCTGCGACGAATAGAGTTTTAGAACGAGTTTATTAATATGTAAACGCTTTCGATGACTTCGTTTGTAGGGAGCGAGAATGACACGCGTTTTGTTGCACTATTTAAATTCTAGTCGCACATGCATATGTAAACAAGATTACCTGCGATATTTACAAAAATATTAACATAAAACCGCGAATCATCGTCTTCATAAATTACAGCTCGTTGGTTCAGGAATGCCTTCGGCTTTCATTGTATCAGAGCGCGGTGGAGGTGAAATGATACATTCTCTTTATTAATTCTTAATACGATCAGTCTTTGACGTTGCGATGAATGGGACTCACTCAACAAATCGTTAATCAAATGAGGCCTATTGGAAACGAATCAGGTAGTTCTATTGTGCTATCGATGTCGGCATATCTATGACTTTCTATGATTTATTGACCGATGTAATTCTTAAGTGTGGGATCAATACGGTTTGATAAGTGGTATCTTCAATCGAGCGAGAGCTACCACTTCGTAATACGGGTTAGTTGGTTGAGCCATGACAATACAGAATTACTACTAACTACACTTTATTGATTAATCGAGACGTACTCGTAGGGATATTAAATAAGTACTATTACACAACATTTAATAAACATCTTACAGTTTTGATTAGCGTAGTTAATTGATCAGTGCCAATTACGGGTTGAATCTAGACCTTAATTGAAGGAAATTAAGACATTTATAATTTTAAGAGAGATCCTTACACCAAGCATTGGGATAAAAAAGACTATGGATAAAGTTATATGATTATTTACGGGATATTTACCGTGGTAAGGTTATGGAATGAGCTCCTGATATTATAACTACTATAACTATAACTTTAAACTTTAGTGAACAACCGTGATAGTTTAAAACAGTGTAAGACTAAAAGAGTTTATACAAAGGCAAAAGGGCCTTAACCCATATTATAGTAATATTTGTGAAGGTTTTTTTATTCAGTGGTGTTTTTATACGTAACCTACCAAATCCGCCACGCTATCTTCACCGCTGCTATGTTGTGTGTAAGTGGAGTCTGACGTTTAAAAAAACCTCGTAAAAATCGGGTAACACCGCAGAATTTAAATTAAAGAAATTACTTTTCTGTGGGTAACAAAAATCGACATCGTTTTATGATTGATATTCCGAAAACCCGTACGAAGCGCTTTGATTCCACTTTTATTGTGCGAACTGCTAGTCTGTGGAATTCGCTGCCTGAATGGGTGTTCCCCGTCAGTTACAATCTGGGTGTCTTCAAGTCGAGAGTGAATCGGTTTCTTCTAGGCAAGCGTGCTCCATCGTAGACCGCATCGTCGCAAAACATCAGGCGAGATGGCGGCCAAGCGCAAGCCTATCTACTATAAAAATTAAATTAAAAAATACCAAAAAGGGTGGATGAGTGCTTCTGTGGGTCTGTGGTTCTGGTTCCATGAATTTTTTCTTTATGAGAACATTTTAAAATATAGCACTATTAAAAAAAAAAAACATAACAATGGCGTAAATTAACTAACAGGCAACGTACAGTGGTCTATTTCGGCGTTACAACCGTTGAGTTACGAGATTATTATACATATTATACTTTTTGGCAACATCAAAAATGGTTTACTGCTAACTTCGGCGGGACCTTAAAAGGAAAGCTTTAGAAAAAAGTAAAAAAATAAACGCAGGTACATTTTATTTATATTACTCAGGAATTACTCACGTAAGATTAAGCCGGTCACTTCGACTATACTTGTAGTTGAATATAGCAGATACATTGTTTTAACAACGGACCCTAACTCAGGGCAATGATATTTTTTATTTGCGTGTAATTTCAAACTGTAATGAAACAATTTTGTCATATCCACTGAACCTTGACTCGGCAGATGACAAATTTCCCATAATCACCACATCACAACCGTGCCTATTGCCCACCCCTAGCTCCCACGTTGTTCATCTCATCATTTGTTTCACCTAATTGTTTTATTTGCTAGTAATTGCTCGTTTGATGAATGTCAAACAATTTCCGGCAAAACAAACAGTAGCCGCGTGGAAAAATAGTGGAAGGAATTAATGCATGTAACAGATGTTTGAATCACATAGGAAAATAAACCATGTAAAAATAAACTAAGGAAAAAACCGTGAGGTCGTCAAAAATATCGTATAAAATGTATAGGACCTTAATTGTAGATCGCAAGAAAAGCAACAAAAAAGATTTTTGTATCTCAACGGAGAACGGAGTTATGATGAAAAAACTGAATTTAACCCTTTTTTCAAGATGGCGGAAATTGCACAAGGTAATTTTGGTCGACGAAGTTAAGCTTTTCTAGGCCCTCCCCACGACATATCCAAAATTTAGCTTTCTCGTTTTTTTTGCATTTCTAAATGTATATAATGACTGGACTATGATTAGAAGCGAAAAAGAGAGAATTGGAACAGTGGGTTGGTGAACCATAGATAAAATATTAAAGTCTATTCAATTATTCCAATATACATGGTTACTGGTAATCCGTTAGCATCCTTCTTCGAAGTGCCTTATGTTTTAATCTGAACTTAAGCAAAGCAGGCTAGTTTTAGACCTTAATTCGTAGACGTTTAAGACTTTAATTCAGCTAGACATTGTCTTTTTTGGCAATACAAGTCTCCACCAACCAAGGCGCCTAACGGGGGTGGCCTCAGTAGGTACTTACATTAAAACAAACAACTTTTGTTTTACGTCTTTTCGAAAAATCGCGAAAAAAATCAGCCGTTTCATAACAAAACCACATAAATCCGTTCCATACAAAAACAATAGTTCTAAATTTTATGACAGCAGATTTTTTTCGCGAACTTTGATAAGTCGTTGAATAAAAGTTGTTAGTATTGACGTATTGTAACCCTTAAGGCACTTGTCTCACCATCGGCGTGCAAGCGATTAGCTATCAACTATATTCTCACTCAAGAAACGAACGAAAGGTATAGATTCTGTGTCAAAAGAGACACATATATGAGATATTATTATATTAATAGTTGACCGGTGGCCGTTCACACTGCCGGCGAGGACTCTCTCTCCACTATTTTGATGCAGCGACATCAACTATCAAAGATAAAACTTGCTCAGCGATACTCGCTTCCAGGTTTGCGCAGGACTGGCCGCGCTGAGTGAGTGGTACAAGTAATAGCCCGCCCGCGCCGCACTCGCTCACTTACTTTAGAGCCCAGTGAGACAACTATAGGAACTACACACTAGCTTTTTGCTGTTCGCCAACTCGTATCTTTCTAGCTTTAATCGCTTCTCGCTCATCGCCAACGGTGAGACAAGTGCCTAAGAGGATGCTAACTGATCACCAGGAATCCTGTATATTAAGGAAAAGTGTGACCTTTGTATGTTTATTTCGCGTCTTTTTTGTTTTCCCTGTAATTAAAAAATAATTAAATATTAAACCATTTACATTATCCATACAGGAAATTAGTACACTTCTTCTCTTTTTATCATAATACTAGCGACCCGCCCGCCCGGCTTTGCACGAGTGTAATTTACGTGCGAAGTCGGGTCAGGTCGCTAGTAATATATATATATAAACCTTCCGTGAAAAATTATGATGGTGCAAACCGCTTCATAATCCGTTGTGTAGTTTTAAAGATTTAAGCATCTATAGGGACGGACAGACAGCGACAGCGACTTTATTTTATATCATGTAGTGAAGTGATAGTGATGTAGTGATATTAACTGATACACGAAAAGAATCCGTATCAACATTGTATTGCTGCAAAACACCATACCCAATACATTTTAAAATAATTATTTTAATTAAACAACAAGAGTGAATACAAGAGTTAAAAATAAACGTGACAAGAGGGCAAATTGCTGACATTTTAAAGTGACATATCGCTAAAGAGAAAATTATCTTGTTCAAATGTAAGATAAACTGGAAAATAGAACTGTTTGTTGCTAACATTGTAGTAAAATTACACACGCAATATTGTAAATATTGTACGCATATAACGTTGACAGCGCAACGTTAGTTATGAAGTGGTCTATAATTATGTTAATTTAGCCCGAGCTCTTAATTAAACTCTTTTACTATTGCAAGCTGAAAAGTATGACCCTTGCACTTCGATCAAAATAATTGTTAGAAGCCCTTGCGTCAATATTAGGACAATAAACTGTAGCCGTCGAGTGCAGTAATTCAGCGCAGTCATACTTACCGCTATTGTAAACATTGGCTACTGGTAGTAAGCTGGAACGTTTGGATTATTTAAAGCCTTCAAGGGACTATGAGTAAATCTATACTAATATTATAAAGAGGAAAGATTTGATTGTTTGTTTGTTTGTTTGTTTGCATTAAATAGACTCCGAAACTACTGGACCGATTTGAAAAATTATTTCACTGTTGGGAAGCTACTCTATCGCCGCTACATAGGCTATAATCTATACCCGTGCGAAGCTGGGGCGGACCGCTAGTATTTTATAATAGGCAAACTAGTTTTAGTATTCAGTATTTGTTTGTATTTTGTGTAGTTTATTTAGGACACTTGGTCGTCAGGTCAACAGTTTGTATAAAATGTTGAGTTATCAATTTGATTGAACTCGTTTAAATGCATACGTTCAATTTGTTACAATTAAATGTTAAATAACGCATTTTCAATATTTCCCCTCTCCCTATCTTACACAACCCTAACGGTACCAACTTATCGATTACGATTAATAATCGTAAAATTCATAATCGAATAAAAACGGTTATTTACGGAACCCATTAGCGCCTGCCCTCAGGTTATATCCGGTATAAAATCAGGGTACCACCCTAAGGTTTTACCCTAAAGATGACTAGCCAAAGTACTGTCTTATTTGGAGTCAATTTAAATCTAATATGTGATAAGCCGATATATTTCTCCTTGATGTATTTGACTCCGTTAAAACTTAACTCGCCATGCATTATAAATGACAAAATATCTGTTGCTACTCCGTCTCTCTCTCTCTCTCTCTCTCTCTCTCTCTCTGAGATATTTTTTTAACTTAAACTAAACAGTTGAACGTATACAGAAGTAGTTAGAAATTAATATAATACTATTTATTATGGAAACTGACGTGATTTTCATACATTTTATTTATAAATTCAAATTCAAATTATTTATTTGTCAGAACATGGTAGGTACACATACTTACTTATAAAGTAGCATACATGGTCGTAAGAATGGGGACGTCTCTCATGTCCTTGGCTGTTACAGCGTACAAATGCGTACAGCGTATGACACGGGAGTTACTCCCGTATGATTAAGCTGGTTACTCCGACTATAGTTTTAACTGCATTCGGCGGTCTTTTTAATCGTGAAAGCGCGCGCGCGGCTGCATCTCCCTTTTTTAATGCTAGTTGTTTGCCCCAAAGAGTTGCTTCGCAACCTCTGTATCTTCAACAAATCCTCAACCGATTTTGTTCACATTTGAACATAAAATTTATATTGAAATGAAATACTACTTTTCTAAACAACTTCACTAAGTTATCGTCGAGCAAGCCAATACAATAAACAATTACAAGCCGATTTGTTATAGTCTACATTAAAAATTTTAGAATACGGCACCTGCGGTTGATCCTCGGCCCTGCACTAATGACTTATTTAGTACTTAAATAAATAATGTGCAGTTTCGATGCCATCGGTAAAAAAATGTGAAGGAAAACATCGCGAGGAAACCGGTATGCCCAAGAACCTCAAAAGTTCAAGGACACAATATGACATTCGCCAATATGCACAGGCCTAGCATGGTGGATTAGGGCCCATCGTCCCTCTCTCTGAAAGACGGCCTGAGTCCCAGCAGTGGGAACATGGGCCTTATTATGATTCTTTGATCGGGATCGAGATTGCATGCCGTCCCGTTCGTATCTATTTACTCGCACCACGTGCGTAAGTGAGAGGGCACGCGATCGCGATCACGATCCGAATCATCCATAATAAGGCAGCATAATAGACTGAAATTATGATGACGATGAACACAGTACTGATAAAGTCAATGACACAGATCTCTACCGTATAAGTATATAACAAGCCGCAGCATCCTGCGAGTATTTCAACCACTCTGTAACAAAAGGAAGAAAATAACATATTATCGACTAATGAAAACAAATACCAATCGCTTAAACACTATTTTGATTCAATTAGATCTGAACAAATAGAATTCGAGATATTCGTAACACATTTTAGTTCAGGCGGCAGCTTTGATCAAACAAAAGGATAATTAGAAAAAGTACTTCGAAAATGCTTCGGTAACTTGGAACTTTGTCGAACTAAAATAAATTAGGTATTTCTTGTCAGTTAACAAGTTTTCATAAAAGGTTACTTCGCAAAAGTTCTTAGTCGTATTTTGTAGTAGCATGCAGAAGTATTTTCTCCGACTAATAATAGTAGAGTAGAGGAGTTATATTACTACCTTAGCGGTGAAACTCACACAAAAACACTCAGCCATCCAAAAACATATTGTTGGAAATAATGTCAATAAATTTGGAGATTTGGAAAGTTTAAATATGTGTAAGGTTGTTGAAAATTATCTGATAAAAATGTGAACAATTTTAAGCAGATACGTGACGGTGTTTGAGTCTATGACATTGGATCGATAGTTACATAAATTGTATTAGATTAAAGACCTTTAATAGCTGAGAATGTTTTCACATTGTATAATTAATTTTAAAGATTAATGTTATTTTAATAGTTGTAGTGGTTTGTGGTACTTATTTACCTACTGAGATCGACTGATAAACAATTATGCAGCTCAACTATGCTTTGTAACATTTAGGATGATAATTTTGTTAGCTCACAGTATGGATGAGATGGTGTACCTGTTCGATCATCGATATTATTCTCATAGAACTCGGAATCGATAGTTGCATGTTTATGCTGAAAAAATGAAATCATTCATTAGGTACCTAAGTAATAGTTTTTTTTTACAAATAAGTAATAGGCATGATTCCTAATGTTTGATTTATTACAAATAACCGGCTTAGCGATGAATAGTAAATACATTACACATACTGAAACAATAATTTGAATTGGCTGATAAATCTCTGAGATAAGGGTATTTAAAGTTTTAGGTGGGGATGGAGAGGGGATGTTCTATCCCTTTCTCGCAAAGCGTGTGTTACAATAACATTTGTATGGCGCTCCTGAGCCGTGACGTCACGGCTCAGTATAGCGCGCTCTCTGTCTAGCATGAAATTAAATTAAAGTGCTATAAGCACTTTAATTTTATTACTTAATTATTTATTATTATTAACTTATTTATTTTTGTACTAATTTTAATTTTGTTTTCTGTTTATGATCAGCTTTTTTATGAGGTAATAAAAAAATATTAGTCATCATGCCTATTACGCGAATGATAATTGCAAATAAATAAATATAGTCACGCATTTTTTTTTTCGATTTATTTTATTTTAAAACAGATTTTCGATAATCTGTGCTTCATTATGCGTGGCACTTCAAATGGGCGGTACTCATAAATGAAGTACGACATTATTTGTAATACTATTACCGGAATAAATACGAAACATCATGGGTGTGACCCGCCCAAATTATCATCCTATATCTGATAGAGCATAGTGTATTTAACCAATTACAGATCTTAAGCAACGAACAACATGGCAAGTCTTAGGACGGATGGCTGTAAGCAGCTGTAAGTTTTACTTACAACTGAGTACTAGTGCGGGTCGGAAGACAACACCCATCCATCCATCGGCGTGCTCCATCGTAGACCTCATCATCGCTTAACGCGAGGATGGTAAAGCGCAACCATATTGTATTTTTTTTAAATTACTACAAATGTTAATCCATGTTAAAAGCCTGCGATGGTCTTAAACTCTGACATTAGGGCTAGCCTTATCGGCCTATACTTACGAATTTACTATAAACATTTATGCTTATGTTCTTGATCATTCATTCATTCATTAATGTATACAGATGTGTGTGTCATTTATGGATTTCCCATTTAGCTACGAATTCTGCCAAAGAAAAAACCAAAAATATATATACCTAAACTTAGTTATAGTTTAATTCTTATCTTGTTCAAAATACTATGTAAACGAAACCTTGATGCACAAAGAATACTAACGCCAAGTTGAATTGAACTTTATTGCAAAAATAGCCACCGCTAATTATGCAAACACGTCCTTGTCGTACAACTCTAGGCATGCCATTAATTTCAAGTTTTATGTTGCAGCGTTCAGCCGTTCAGCGGTCAGCAGGAAAAAACGGGCACGCGTTAGCTACCCTCCCCCGCACAGACCCCTGACCACGCCAGGTACGGACCCGCACGTACAAAGGGGAAGGGATGATCGAAAATAATAGGGGAAGAGAATTTTTAAATTTATATTTTTTGCAGCCGGCGCAGGTGATATAACGCGTGCGCGTGCGTCGGCGGCTCATTTGTAGGCGAAGCTCCGCCACCCGCGCTCGTCGCTCGAAGCTCCCGCGAAGCCTTCTCGCGTAGTGCGCCCCCGACCGCCGCGCAGCTCGCTCGCGTGCGCCTCCCTCGCGTAAACACACGTACATACGTACAATGCTACAAGAACTACAAATCGTCCAGGGGCAGACGAACTACGTCGTCGTCTCTCCCGGCTACACTACCAACATATCGAAACCAATCGAGAAGAGAAATATTCCTATCGCTCCTGCTCCCGAAAAAAATTACGTCACGCATGATACGCCGCCGAACCTGCAATACAGGAAGAAGGTGCACTTCAGGACGAACCCTTACACCGGACCGCAGGCCGTCTCTATCGCTCGACGTAACGCTCGGGAACGGAACCGTGTGAAGCAAGTGAATGACGGATTCAACGCGCTTCGCCGTCACCTGCCAGCTTCTGTGGTCGCCGCCCTATCAGGTGGCGCGCGCCGCGGCTCGGGAAAGAAGCTTAGCAAAGTAGACACATTGAGGATGGTCGTCGAATACATTAGATACTTACAGCAATTGTTGGATGAAAGTGATGCGGCTTTAGGAATAACACGTGATCAAGAAAATAGAGAAAATATTCCTAGCAATAGCGCTCAGCCGATGACCTCAATGGATATGGATGATGGATTTTTCTACGGCAGCGGTTCCCCTTGTTCTGAGAAGCCTGATTCTCCTGCACCTTCAGAATGTTCTTCAGGAGTATCGTCAGCATATTCGAATGAGCATCGATATGAAGTTTCAACACAGCCTCACATTGGTACGATGGATGAAGATGAGCTTTTAGACGTCATTTCATGGTGGCAGCAAAAATAAAAATTGTAAGTATATAATCAACTGTTTACATTACATTTAATTTCTTGTGTTATTATTGGCTGTTGCAAAATATTTAATGTATGAAAAGTATCAAAACTAATCATCGAAAGAAAACTGGTTTTCGGCAGAATTATATTTCTTTGTCCAATTTACATTATGCTAAACAGTAACAATTATGTTATATACCTGTTGAGTAGTGCTACGAGATCCACTAATGTTTTTTTTTCTTTTGTCAACAGATCAACCAGAATCAAATTGGACGAGTCCCTCCGAAAATGTGCATAATTTTTATCTGTGCATTTATTTGTGAATAAGTACGAAAAGACTCATGTATTTCTAGTCAAAACCGCTAGTGCCTTACAATTTAGACTTAAACACAGTAAGACTTAGGGTGAGTGCATTTTAACTTTTGAGACACTGAGACTTTGGTCGTCGCAAACCAAAACCATCATTGCTCTAGAAATGTAGGAAAACAATCTTCTATTGTAATTTTTTTTTTGGCTAAAATAAAACTAAATATTATAGAGATTGTACAAGTTAATAGATAATGGAGGAACGCGAAAAATTTAGTTTAAATCGTCTTGACCTGCATTTTGGTTATAGTTTTGTTTGCGTTGGTTTTGCGCTAATACTTAGTCAATAGTTCCAAGGACAACGACTGAAAATTGATTGACACTTATTCATGTTTAAAAAATGTAAACTGTACATTGTTACCTGCTAGTAAATAAGCTTTTAAGATATTACGATTACCTATAGGTTTCGAGCAAAACGATGTTTGTAAATATGTAGTTAATTTAAGTAGGTACTATAGAATAAGTAATACAATTATTTATTGAACTGATAGCCTTGCTTTATTTTGCATTTAAAACTCCCTTAATTCTACTCTAATAAAATTGAGCAATGACAAAAGTAAGTCACGTTACTCAAACAGGTTTTTTTCCAACCACAATTTAAAATTATTGGTGCGGACCACTGACACCAAGGTGTGTATGAGTACATTAGCATAGTGTGGTACTGGAATATAAAAGAAAGTAAATACCAAAAGTCAGAACCAAAAGGGTTTTAAAATCTTTTTTATTAAAAGAGCTTTGTCGATATTCGACCATTCCACTCCCATAATTCTAATTACATTTATATTTAAACATTTTTTTTCTAAGTACTTACATATTTGGGGGTGCCTAATCCCCATCCATGGGCCACGATGGCCCATAGGTACTTCAAACGATCTCCTATTACATTTTTACACAAATACTTAACTACCTAATCTAAAACACTGTTTTAAACTATCACGGTTGTTCACTAAAGTTATATGTTACAACCTTACCACGGTAAATATCCCGTAAATAATCATATAACTTTACCTAATCTAAAGATTAAATATTTGTGTAAACATGTAAAAATATGGAAATATTTGATCATGAGTTCCCGGGTTCGATTCCCAGCCAGGCAGTTATTTGAATGATGAATATAAATATCTTCTTTTTTTATATATAACTAGCGGTCCGCCCCAGCTTCGCACGGATATAGATTATAGCCTATGTCACCCGGGAATAGTGTAACTTCCCAACAGTGAAAGAATTTATCAAATCGGTTCAGTAGTTTCTGAGCCTATTCAATGCAAACAAACAAACAAACAATCAAATCTTTCCTCTTTATAATATTAGTATAGATAATATATTATATAATATTTTCTCTGGGTTTTGGGTGTTTAAATTTGGCTGCATCACCACCCACGGTGCGACTCCGTGCCGTACCGTTTCACAGTACCGTGCACCGTAGGGATGTGCCAAACCTTAGTTGTCCTTGTCTTTATGTGTTGAAATACATTTACGGGGTCACGCGCAAAAGGGTGTACTAAGCTGAAAGGGGTCCATAGATTTACCCATCATTTAGAACAACTTTTAATATGGGACTAACCCTGAAATTGCAAAAAAAAACCGGACAAGTACGAGTAGGACTCGTGCTCTGAGGGTTCCGTTAGAGGGAACCCTCAGAGCGCGAGACCAAAAAAAAACTAACTGAAGTTAAAATATTGAAAGACAAACTTAAGTTTGTAGTTTTTTTTTACTGGGCAAGTGCCTTTAATAACTAAACAAAATACAAGCTAAAACTAACACTACAAATACAGTTAGACTGCCCATAGACCGTTGAAGGTCTAAAGACAATCCAAATGCAAGCCCACTACCAGTTGGCAGCGTACCCAACATGCTGGCGGCATTACCACGTTGAATGGCAATGCTAATGCGTTGAGCCAGAAACACGCCAGCATTTTGGTCACGCGTCGCATTAACCAGGCGCTCTGAAAGATTTTTGAAAATGAGGTGAGCTCCCGGTCCCCAAGGGCCTAATGTCTCGACCCCAAACGCCTCAAATATGTAACCACTGCCGAGGTTAGCATATTTGCGACGCTTGTGCTGCTCTGCCGAATTAGCAGCCGCGCCAGCCCTACCCTGTGTCTCAGGAAGATGTGACGGCGCCAAAGTATCGACACAAGTTGCGTCCCATACAAGGGGCCGCCCCAACCTCCAGGGCACAAGTGTCATACCGTCAGGCCTCTTTCCATCGTCACGCGCAAGACCACTTGGTTTGAGCACAGCTGCGACATTGGCGGTGGAAAGTGCCCTGCGTATGATGTCGTTCAGGCTAGCGTGTCGGCCAATACGACCAGCGCTTCTCGAGCAAGAGAGACCATGGTGACCGAGCTGGTCAACAGCAGTACCACACTGACAGCGATGGACCTCACAGCACCTTGCACCCAAGCGTAAGCTGACAGCTAGACGAAATGCGGTTGGATCTAAAAGGCTACCTGTGTTAAAAGAGGGCATGGCTTGCAACCAAAGTCCCGATTCCCAAACAGAGACAGCAAGAATACGAGCGCGATCTGCAATACTAGGACACGTATCTAGTAGCGATTTCCATGCTAGTACGCAGATCGGCCGATCCCACAGTCTCTGGGAAGACAACTTTGAAGTTTGTAGTTGACAATAAGGTTCTTCCATACATCCCAACTACAAAATGTAAGTTTGTAATAGCAAAATAATTATTTTTAAATACCTTCAAATTTATAACTTTCGGATTTATTCCTATATATGTACTATGAGACCTTGCCTCTTGCCAAATTTCATGATTCTAGGTCAACGGGAAGTACCCTATAGGTTTTGATTCCCCTGTGAAATCGCAAAATATACGACATAAAGGAACCCTAAGAGCGCGAGACCAAAAAAAAACTAACTGAAGTTAAAATATTGAAAGACAAACTTAAGTTTGTAGTTGACAATAAGGTTCTTCCATACATTCCAACTACAAAATGTAAGTTTGTAATAGCAAAATAATCATTTTTAAATGATATACCTTCATATTTATAACTTTCGGATTTATTCCTATATATGTGCTATGAGACCTTGCCTCTTGCCAAATTTCATGATTCTAGGTCAACGGGAAGTACCCTATAGGTTTTGGTTCCCCTGTGAAATCGCAAAATATGCGACATAAACGTTCATATCTTTTGATTGCGTTGACTTACAACTTTTATTTTTTTACAGCCGAAAGAAACCGTAGACCCAAGTATTTAATATAAATTTCAACTTGCTACCTTTACGCGTTCTTGAGAAAAAGGGTCTTGACAGACGGACAGACAGACAGACGGACAACGAAGTGATCCTATAAGGGTTCCGTTTTTTCCTTTTGAGGTACGGAACCCTAAAAAAACAGCTGATCCATACAGTTCGTCGAGTGTGAATGACGGTTCTCTATGGAACTGTTTTTTTTTTTTTTGCGATTTCAGGGTTGGTTAATCAAAGTTGTTCATAATTATGGGTACTATAGAACCCTTTCGGCTCTTAGTACTCCTTTCTGCGTAACCGAGTAAAGACAGGGACAACTAAAGGCATCCCTGATAAAGGGTACTCTAGTGAGGCGTTATTTATTGATCTTTTTTTTTGTAATAGGCTTGCGTTTGAGCGCCAACTCACCTGATGTTAAGCGACGATGCGGTCTACGGTGGAACACGCTTGCCCAGAAGAAACCGATTTGAAGACACCCAGATTATAACTGTCGGATTGTACCAGATTGTATCTAGTGAGTTTCAAACCTCTTTTTAAAAACCGTCTTCAAAATAAATAGACGAACAAAATTATTCATAATTATCAGTCTATTCGTGTTCTCATTACTGGGATACAGACCTTCTCTCAGAGAGAGAGGGAGAGAGAGAGAACATGTACCCTAATCCAGGGCCCAGTGCATATTGAATGTAATGTCTTTGAACTTTTTGAGGTTCTTGGACATAACGGTTTTGCTTTTTTTTAAATTGATTTTCAGCTGGCGCCTAAACAAAATTAATCATATTATTATTATTATTGTAACTAATTAAAATAAACTAGCCAAGTGCGAGTCAGGCTCGCGTACTGAGGGTTCCGTACCACCACAAAATACAATAAGGTTGTCCAAGTAACTGAATTACCATTTATTATAACGCCTTCCAATCGTCGGAGGAATTTGCCACGCAGTTTGCTACAGGCGCTCGAGTATAATAACTTGGTAATGAACAGAAATTTCTCACCGACTTTCCCTTGGCCATTATTTATTATTTGTTGTCATACTTTAGAGTGTATACTACAATCGTGCCAAGTTTGACGCTTGTACGTATTATCGTTTTTACATTAGAGCTAATACAAAAATACGTAAAAAAATACGTTTGTTGTATGAAGACCCGCCTTTCATTTTTACTTTTTCACATTTTTATTATTTCTTAGTAAATCCGCCGTAACATTACATGTTCTGTGAAAATTTCAACCGGCTATCTATTACGGTTCGAAAGATATAGCCGTTAATAGGTAGGACAGACAGACAGACGGACAGATAGACATCGTAGGCTTAGTAATAGGGTCCCGTTTTTACCCTTCGGGTACGGAACCCTGAACACGTACAACTGTCAAACTTAATTGGCATGAGTATAGTACACACTAATGTATAACAATAAATAATAAACAATGGCGAAGTGCGAGATGGAGATAAATTTCTGTTTATTACCAAATTATTACTGGTAATTCAGTTACTTGGAAGACCTTATCATTTCTTTCACCGAATCGAAATGCCATGTTTCACTAATTTTAAAATCAGTTTTTTAAAACGATTATTGTATTTTGTGGTGGTACGGAATCCTCAGTGCGCGAGCCCGACTCGCACTAGGCTGGTTTTATTATGATACATCAATTACCCTTTCTATGTCATAAATCATCCAAACCCAGATGCACAGAATTAGCGTTACCCACGCCACAAGATCCGATGGCATCGCGACGATATTCCCTAAAAATAATAAAAAATACCTCACAAGAGCCCAATCAAACATTATTATATGACACGGGGATGAGGGCAGATTCTATTAATTTATAACCAATGTGGGTGGATATACTGGCATTAGTTTGTGAGCTGAACTTGGTCTTATAAAATCACTGTAATTTTGTGCCGTTTTATTAAGACGTTGTATGATAAAGTCTATTTTGAAGGAAAAAAAAACATATAATGAAGTTTCATTAATGCACTTTTAATATGTTTTGTAACTCGATTGTAATTAATAATTTTCAGGCTGATAAAATGTAATCAATTTTTAAACATACGTTGAACTGGCTCTTTGTAATGAAGCTCATATTTTAATTAATTTATTTTATTTTTGTAGTTGTCGTGTGTGCTTGTTTGTACCTACAGCAAAAAAGCCTCAATAAATTTTCAACCCCTGACCCAAAAATAGGGGTGTTATAATTTTAACGTGTGTATCTTTGTGTCTGCCTGTGTCATCGTAGCTCCCAAACAGCTCAACCAATTTTGTTTTAGTTTTTATTATATTTTGTTTAATAGGTGACTTTTACACAATCTGTTTAGCCATTTGAAGATTATTACCTCTTTAGCCGGGCGGCACCATGACACTTTACAATCTGACGGCACCCGGTTTTATCCTCGGCCCAACGACTTATTTAGGATATAAAAAAACATACTGTCGAATTGATAACCTCCTCCTGAAGTCGGTTAAAAATTATGAGCAGTTTCGATGACATCGCTTAAAAATAGCGAAGGAAACCATCGTAAGGAAACAGGACCATGAACCTCAAAAATAATGACACTGAACTGACTCATCACGAAATATCAAAAACTACTTGAACGCGTATAAAGTCGACGGAAACAGCTAGTGTATCATCACTGACTGGTAATTTGTTTTGAAAACCATCATTTTCAATACGTTAAATTACTTGAAAGCTTTAATTATGCGTCTACGTAAATTATGTTTGCTCGGTTGGTTAGATCGTTTAGATCTTTGACAAATTATATTTTACGTTTACGTGGGAGCAGCCGAAGTTGAATGTGTCGATAAAAAACCTTATTGTTTTGATAAAAAATGACATGCCATACAAACATCTGATAATAGGCGTGGGCGGGGTTACAACAAAGGAGAATTTGTTAGCACCACGCCATACAATGCGGGATGAAGTTATGATTCGGGTGTAAAATTAAGTTCTCTCACATAGACTCCCTTTTGTTCATCTGATAGTTCACTTTTTCATGTCACACATCCCGAAAACGTTGTTTGTTGTTTGTTTTACAAATTGCTACAAAATTACTGTTTTCAAATATCTTTATTTATAATTGGGTTAACGAGGCCATCACTTCATAATAGAATGGTAGCAACAAAGAATCACAGATATTATGTTTTTAAAGGAAAAAAAGGTTATTTTTTTTAACTGTTTTTATTTTTATTTGAAAGCAACAGTTAATATAATTTAATAAAATACAGCAATTTGCCATGCCCATTAGAGAGAACCACGTCAAAATTATGATTACAAACACCATTTTGTTTGAAAGTTCGCTGACAGATCAGTAGGTACTGATATGACATTATAAGCAGACAACATGTCCTGCGAATGTGTTTGCCGCGAATTCAAAATTAGAAATGTTTGCTACTAAATACAAATTTTCTGCAGAATGCATAAAAACATTGTAGAATTGTTTTAGTAAATTAATCATCATGCCTATTTGCTAAAAAGTATTATTTTGTTGCTTTTTGTGGCTTAAAAATTCTGATTTTATTTGAAACATTAATCAAGATGCATTGATATCTGGGTGACTTCCTGTGCTGACGGTTTGGTAAAAGCTACTTTAGGGTGTTTATCTTGCTAATGATGTTTTACGATGAAGCCATAGTAGGCGTTATCGCGCGCTGTCGCCTACGGTAGCTAATGCGACTCCGATCACGTAAAACATATTGGAATTCCTTATTTCCTTAGCCTTAAAGTTTATTTTGTTTCTCACCAATAACAAAGCGAAATAGTTTTTCTCGACTATCGTTTCGCCGCCTCTCGTATCTATGAGGTAAGTAACTTAATTAATTGAAGGATCTCGGTAGCGTTCTGATAACTCTTTGTGTGACATACAAAGTCTTTTGTCTTAGTGCGTATCTCGGTGATAAAATTAGATTAAACTGTATCATAAAAGTCGAAATTACTGATTGACAATATAAGAATCGCATTTTTAGGCACCGGATTTCAATTCATTTAAATTTTAAGATCATCTGCATGCTAAAGGTATCCTGACCAGCAAACATGTGGAAAAATCTGTGTGGTCGGGGAAAATTGGCAAATGTTTACACATATACACACTACCTAACCAATCACTTTGACTTGCGAAATTACCCGAAATCAGCAGCCACGTTGATTTCATCATCATCAGCCAGAAGACGTCCACTTCTGAACATAGGCCTCCCCCTTTAACCTCCACACTGAACGACAGCCTGCCTTTTGCATCCACTGGATGCCCGAGACTCCAGTTGATTTACGGCAACTTAAATTGCTTTCAAGTTGATGTAACCTTGTAAAGAGGTAATGCTAGATCAAACGTATTTATTTGTATGGTATATAATTTGCCAGACGCTTTACAAAGTTATGTCGTCAACCAAGTATGAGCTGTCAAAAAGCAATTAACATAATTGACAGACTAGACTATAGGAGTATATATACACTCCAACCGTTCAACGTATGATCTCGTATCTACGTGATACACTAACACATCGTTTAATCTCCATCGACAGAAGCGACAATTACCTCCAAACCACCCTTAAAATATCATAATAGCCCCCCGCTGTCCTAAATAACCCAATTGAATATTTAGTGGAGAACAAAAGCCGGCAACACGGCTGTCCGCCGCATTACCGGCCTACCACAATAAATCGAGGAGGTCCGTCGCCACGGGGCTAATTACTCTGAAATATATAACTATACTAATATCACATGCAGACGAACGATTTGTCTGTTTGTTTGTATGAAATACGTTCAGCGCCTTCGTTGTTACCATCATCCAGTTTGTCATTGACGGTCAAAATGGCTGTGAGAAAAAAATATGAATCTCAAATTAATTTACCTATTAGTCTTAGTACTTCATTAGTTTGGATGACAATGCATGGTTAGTTAAATGATGTCATTCTAAATTCAATATGGTGGACTCTCAAAGATAATAGCAATAGACCAGTAATTTTTTATGCACCCCCGTGATATGAATTGTGTATCAAATAAAAGTGTTTGCTAAGCCCCATATGAAAAATAAAATGACGTCACACTGAATTCAATATGGAGGACGCCCCAAGATGGCAGACAAAAATTTCTCATTTACCATCATGATGTAGGTATCAAATAAAAGGGATTGCTCAGAAGAATACGAAAAACTTGACTTTAAAAAGTTTTTTTGATTGATAATATTATGTAATTAGATTCGCAACATAGCGGGAAGCAGTGTCTGCAATGTGTGTATCTCTAATTTATATCTCAATGCCAAAATAGTACATATTGGCAGTAAAACCGCGGGCAATAGCTTATAAACACCATATAAAACACTTGGTTGATGCAGTGTCTACTTAGGAGCTGTGATGTATGACCGCACACAAAGGATCGGACGCCGCGCGCCTTCAGGCGAAGATACGCTACGATTATAAATAAGCATGTTTAGGATAACGATTGTCGACAAGGATTAACGCCTACGCGTTTAATACTAAAAATAAAAATATGAAATTCATTGAAAATCCTGTCCTTAGCTAGATAGGCAAGAAAACGTACTTGATAATTATAAGTAATCAACTAAAAGCAACCAGTTTTAGCTTCAGAGGTAAGCACATGATAAAAATTTCATTTTTAAATTGTTGTTTAGTATTTAATATTTTGTAATCGAATTCGTGTCTGGTAGACATAATTAACTAATATTATACGCATCTTCACTAATATGCCTGGAAGAGATCGCTTTTAGCGATAAGGCCGCCACTTGTGGCACTAGCTCGTAAGCGTTTTCTATCGTGTTGTCTATCTATCTATGCAGTGGATTTTTATGGGTGGATCCTAACCTAGCTTAAAAACAAAACAAAACCACAAAAAACTAGCAAACAACGATAAATGTAACGTAACGTACGATATTTACGTTTAGTAAATACCAAAAATAATATTTTTTTGTATTACCTTAACATCTAAAAATAATCCAAACGCTCAAGTCCTTGCTTGGCTTTTGGTTTTAGTTTTTGCTTTGCAACGTACCAAGCATGCTGTTAGCATTACGAGAAATACCAGACCAGAGCCAAAGGCAAATATTGAGCCGGCTAAACGCCAACGTTTAGGTCATGCATCACGACAATCAGTTGTTCTGATAGTGATTAGTGCAAATATTCAATGAAGTAGTTACCACAATGTTCAATAAGACGATCTCTACTGGCGTTCTCTAGTCAGTAACTTTGTAAATAACAATTACATACTTAGAAAATTACTAATTATTAGAAAATTCGTGCATTTTGGTTAAAATTTTATAAATCCAACTTTGAAGTTATCTAAAATCTATGATCTTTCATTGAACAAAACCGCATCGTAACAGTAATTTCATACAAATCGACATGGAGTGAGATATCGAGGAACCCAGCATTGTCCGAGGTACAATAGGCATATTGGAATGCACAATAGCGCACATGACGATGCACAAAGCGCATGATCTAGATTATAAAAAAAATATTATCGCTTTGTGTCGCCAAAGGGTTGTCTTTTGTGCGCAAGCGCAGCACACCACACAATACACTGACGATCAAAAATGTGTTACAACTCGCAAATGAAATGTCTGAAAACTGATTTAGAATGACTATTAGCGTTCTACAAAATATTTGTTCCCGACTGGTCAATTAGTCTGCTTAGGTACATATCATCAAAATCATTATGACTGACTGATTATGACTGATTATGACGTGATTAAATAACACAAAGAAGTAAATTACATGATGCATGAGAAAATAAATCGGGTAAATTTAATAATAAAAACTGACTTCTAGGCGCTCGACTAAAATAATTGACACAGACGTCGATTCTTATGTACCATTCTCTAAACTTAACTAAATGTGTTAGCTCTAATATTGTTGCCATCCTTTTCTGACGAGTTGAAATGAAAAGATACGGTGATCATTTTGGTCTTGTCAGTTTAGTTCAGTTTAGAGAATGGTACAACAGAATTGATGCCATTACCAATTCAACATGTGCGACAGTTACATAAAATAAATAATTTCATCGGAGTACAAACATACAAAATCCTGAAGTCGGTTTACAATATCAGGCGAGTTAGCGGTCAAGCAAATGCCTATTATAAAAAATTTAAAAAAAAGTTTTACCCGGCAAATGCCCAGTAAAATATCTCAATCAAGACTCAGCTTATTCTTATGATACATTAATATTCACATGATCGTGAACATTAACATTCGGGTAGTCAAACATAAGCCTATTTATAAATAAATAAATAAAAAGTTTAACTGGAAATCGGCAAATAAAACCTCAATCAAGAATCTACTCAACTTATTATTCATTAATGAATCATTGATATTCACATGATCGTGAACATTCACGTCCTAACAAAATCATAGAACATGCGCATCTTTGAAAGCTTCACACAATAAGAAAAAAGTTACACAGTTCACACCTATGAAAAACATTAATACCACAACACACAAGAGATACCAATCTCAACCACAAACAGACAAACAATTACACCTAAAAATAAAACTGTCAATGCGGTTAAAGAAATCTATATCCGAAGTAAACCACAATAGCTCCTGATAAGATCAAAACTCAGACTTGAACAGACAAATTGTTTGCATTCATCGTCCGTAACGTAAGTCTATACTTGTGTTTACAAAACATGTCATTCTTCGAGAATTATATTAAATAGTGTTTTCTACCATGAAATTGATTCCACCTTACCCGGAATTGCTAGATTTGGAATCGCTGTTATGTTTTCTTTTTTACATTATAGATGGAGCCGAAGATGGAACACGCTTGCCCAGAAGTAACATAATATAATTATTTAATTTTTTGAAGGTGGTCACGGAAATGATGTAAGAGAGTTCCACATCCCTGCTGGTCTTTGCAGAATATTGAATGAAGTGCCAAAAGACACGATGCATGTGCAAGATTTAGAGAATCATGATAACTTTCCAGTTTATTTTTTCTAAAAATAAAGTATATCAACATTTATAAATTTAAGTTTATTAAAGTACTCTGCTTACCGAAAATTATTTGTTCCTTTTTTATGCCACACCTAGTGGCAAACAAGCTGATGGTCTGCCTGATGGTAAGCAGTCACCGTCGCCTAAGGATACTTGTAACACCAGAGGTATCAGAACTACGCTTCCATCAACCTTTTGAAGTACCCCATGTTGTAGCTTCTCGGAAACACCGCGGAAGGTAGTTTATTCCACATTTTGCAGATGTGACGCAAGAAAGATCGTGTAAATCGCGCAATGGGCAAATTCCCCTGATCTATAATATGTGGATGAGCTTTCAGGCGGTGGTGGTGGCTGTCATGTATTCCGTGATCATATGGGTTTGTAAGTGCAGGGAGAAATATCCTAGACATCTTCGGCTGCATCACCACATTGCTTTTATTCAGGTGATTTGTTAATCAAATAACATCTGTTTTCAGCCGCTTACTGTCTCACTGTTGGGTAAAAGCCTCTCTTCCTATCTTCCACTTCCCTTTATCTTGTGGACCAGCTTGCCAGGTGGTTGTATGACTCGAGAAAGCCATTCGGTACATTCGGAAGAGGTTCCTGCCCACAACTCATCTGACATTCAACTAACATTGCTGGCTAAGACCCATTTCAGCTTGCCGGCTTTTCCCCCAAATAACAATTTATAAAACAGTTGTATGAAACAATCACTATGAAATTATGATTATGAAAACTTGATATAACTTGGAACAAGTACTTAATTCGTTCAATTAAACGTAGTTGGTAAGTAGCGCGGGCAGATGTTAAAAGATTACGAGCAAGGTGTCCCTCAGGTGCCCACCGCTGGCACAAGCCATAGCTTTGTCATCAGAGTACTGTCGTGTACATAACTTGATATGTCAAACTACAAGCGCTTTGGCCGCCTACGTACCATGGATTTGTAACCAGTTACGATCAAAGCAAAATTATGTTTTGTTCAATACTAGTGTTACGAAAGAAGACATTTTTGTCTACGAAACCAGCTGCCATCTTAACTGCAAGTTCGTAACCAGAGGCAAAGGAATTATTTTTCTTTAAGTATATGTATTTTTTTCTCCATCTTTCAATCCGACTTACCTTTTCTTTAGAGTAATGTTCGTCCAGTGCTTTTTATGATGATATAGTTCTGAACCGCACTTCGTTCTGAACCGCACTTCGATAAATTATTTTCTAAAATAAGGTTTTTCTTCCATGGAAACCGTATACAGAAATACGTATTACGTATACAGAAATATAAACCTTGGCTCGTAACTAGTATCGAACAAAACATAATTTTGCTTCAATCGTAACTGGTTATGAAACAATGGTTACGTAAGCGTCCGAAGCGATTACAAGTAGGTACTTAAAGTAGATGGACTTTAATCTGTAATAGTAATATCTAATATATGATAGTAGTATAAATATATAATAGTATCTGTACAAATCAAATCATAAATTACATAATTTGTTTTTAAATTAAGAACAGTCGCTGTTAATTAAGTATTGGAAGTTTTTCATTTCAACTGATGGAGCATGATTCATGGTATTTATATATTTTTTATTATCTATAATAACTTAATAGTATACTATTTTGTAGAACTCAGCGTTAATAGACTAAGTAACAATTTATCTAGCTAATTACATTATTTTGTAGGTTAGAATCGCCTGTAATTTTTTAGCATATTAATAAGTCTTTAATTGAGGGAAATTTAATTGATTAACTTGCGATAACATCCTACTTTGCTATTGCTACTTTATTTATAGATTAAAATTTTGAAGGAGACAAGGTACAGTCAATTCTTAACGAAACCATACATTAAAATTCTGAATTCGTTCGTCACGCTTTTGCATGCTCTAAGTAGTTACATAATTTTCCAAAGTTATTGATATCATAATGGTTGCGAGCCTAACCATTTAACCATTTTGTGCCTAAGTGTCCAAAGACATCGCCGGCAGATATTTTTTTTGGACATCCGGCCCACAAAGTGCGGAATGCGCGAAAGTAGCACGAAACAATTAAACTCATCGTAAATATGATATTATTCTGAACTCGGGTAAAAAATTTCTGCAACTTTTTTGGCAACATTGGTACATTCTGCACACAAAAATCAGCCTTATTAAAATAGGAGCAAAGCTTCTTCTGTAGTTGTTCTAGAGCTCATAGTTAACATGGTAAATTAAATTATAAAAAAAAATAACTCTACTGCATTGTATATATAGTAGGTAAGTAACTGAAAAGCAGAAACCATCAATACATACATAAGCTCGAAAAACATAACCCTCCTTCTTGCGCAGTCGGGTAAAAATAGCTGCATACTTATTTTTATATATGGTAATGTTTTCATTCGCTCAGTGGGTAAAAGAGCGTTTTATTCGCTGTTATCGATTAATCAGATGCTCTTTGTCGAGTGGCAATGGAAAAAATGTGGTTATTATAAAAAATAGGTTGTCTCAATATTTTCTAATGATATACAGGGTTACTGGTAATCAGCTAGCATCCTCTTTGTGGGCGGCTTCAATGCGTCAATAAACAACTTCAGTTCTACGACATCAAAATTCACGAAAAATAATCAGGTGATTCATACATTTATCGGGAGCAATTGATTTTTTTGTATGGAACGGCTGATAATTGTTTGACGATTTTCGAAAAGTCGTAATACAAATGTTGTTTGTTTTGATCTACCTAACTGATTACTAGTAGCCTTGTATACCTTCTAACACAATTTGACCATATTTTTGTAAGGACATGGGTCTATTTTACATAAAAATAATAATGCACGATAAGTCAAATTCACAAAATTCTAACAAGAACCAACTAACACTACGAATATAGACACCTTGTTTCCATTCGTATTCTCGATTGGTTACAATTGCTGTATTCTACTTGCAGTACATCTGGTAAAGCATGCGTCTGCGCACATTGCACAAAACTGCACGAAAGTTTCGGTTTGCACAAAAGGAAAGGGTAATTTGGAAAGTTTTTGCACAAACTGATTGACCGTGAATTGTGAAGGGTTTTATTTGCAGCTTTAGTATCTCTATTATGATTTATTACGCAATGACATGAGTGTAAAAGCAGATGCTTGGCGCATGCTTTGAAAGAGTAGAGTAGCAAAATTTTCGAATTTACAGCGATATTTCAGTAATTTTTTTTTTGTTTATTGGGCTAAGTGCCTTTAATAACTAAACAAAATACAAGCTAATACTAACATTACAAAAACAGTTAGACTGCCAATAAACCGTTGAAGGTCTAAAGACAATCCAAATGCTCAAGCCCACTATCAGTTGGCAGCGTACCCAGCACGTAGCATTACCACGCTGAATAGTAATAAGTTTAACACCCACTATATGGGTACGCTGCAACTGATAGTGGGCTTGAGCATTTGGATTGCCTCTAGACCTTCAACGGTCTATGGGCAGTCTAACTGTTTTTGTACTGTAGTTGTTAGCTTGTATTCTATTTAAATAACAAAAGCAAACCTACCTTTGAAAATAAAAGTATAATTTTTTTTAAACCCCCTACCAAAGATCTGATAATCTTTAAATGGCTGAGCAGATTTTCTTGCCCACATACTATCGCTCGGCCACCATCTTTTATGTGTCCAATCATAATATTATAGTGAGTAGAATGTTATAGATGACATTCTTCTCAAAACAAAATTATAATTTCACATGAAAGCTGTTTGATGATTCAATTGGATATCAATTAAAAACGGCCATTAACCAGTAACTATGAGCTACGTAATTATTTCATCGGCCTTAGTAGAAACAAACAACTTTTATTTCATTGATCTTTACAGGGCTACACGGAAAGATAATAAGCCAAAAGGAGGTCATTGTGCTCGTCATTACAAATAACTTTTACTTTGGGAAATCTTTGAAATCGCAACAAAATCAGATAACGTCATTCACACTGAACGAATCTATTGAGCAGATTTTTTTGTAAATTCAGGTTAGGTCCTATATTAAAAATTGCATGTCATAAGTAATTTATTGATAAAATGTTAATTTACAAGTCAAAAAATTTATTTTCACTTAAAGTGAGAAAAATTACAATAATAATTAATTGATTAATTAAAACAGACTACAAATTGCATTAAAAAATTATAAAACAAAAAAATTTATTCATGTCAAACAGTTCTTACCTATATGGTAAAGATATAATTATGTCAAATCTATAAAATTTATCAAATACGGAAAAAGACTGCTCGATTAGCCATATTTTTAACCTATTTTTGTAAGACTGCAGACTCCCAGGGCCCCGATTCTACTAAAGAAATTGTCTTTAAATTGTAATTGTTGCGATTTTAATTGTTAAATAACTGCCTCAAAATAGACAGTTTTAAATATTTTTTTATACTAGAAAAATACAACCACCTTATATTATAACTTAGTATTAAAAAATATTAAAAACTGTCAATTTTGAGGAAGTTATTTAACAATTAAAATCGCAACAATTACAATTTAAAGACAATTTCTTTAGTAGAATCGGGGGGCTGCTGCCATTATTTCATTCGGTAAGCAATGTTAGCGGTATTCAGTTGCTTCACAATGATGAGTACAATGACCTCCTTTCAGCTTAGTACTACCATTCCGTATAACCTGGTATATTACCATAATATTTCATAAAAAATATAATTTATGGCATTTATTATATCTTCCGTATGTCCTATTAAGTCGTCAGAATTTGTATGACAATGAGGCAGTCGTAAAGTAAACAGCGGCAACTACAAAAATATATTATTTATATAATATATTATTATATGACGCGTTTACACTGGTGTTAACGAGCCATCCCTCTATAAAAGTATAGTGTTTGAACATAAATCTCGATGAGTGTAACTGGATGGAGACATCTCAATGCAAACGTATAAATATTTTGTATTAATGAAATATTATTATTACACTGTAAAATGTTTATAACCGTCGGAAAACTCTACGGACTCCATATTATCTGTGATTTACTCTCTAGTAATATTTTTTGTGACTTCAATTGATTCTAAGGGATTCTGTATCTTACCTTTGGCATTTATGTCTATTCGGTTATCTTATTCGTTATCGTTTGCGGTGAAGATTTAATGAGTTTTTGATGTTGTAGTTCTGTTCACGTAGTTTTTTGTTAGGTATGTTTGTTTCGAAATATTTTAAGGGTTGGCAATTTACTTAGTTTCGATTATTGACTTCAAAAAACTTACTAGTATACCTATTGATATATTATTATTGCTGTGTTCTGTCGTTTCCGTGGAAATAGAATATGAATAGAATAAAAGAATACAGAAATAGGATGTAAAAAAATTACTTGAATCAGCCCATAGTAGTATTCCCTAGATGTAAATAAATGTATTGTTACATGATTTTTTTTTACTTGCCTTGGTAGTGTGGTTTAAATATTGCAACTGAATTTTAAAACAACTATCCCCAGCCGATTGTGCTGATGCAAACACGTTTGAATGACATGGTTACCTAAAATGACGTCACATTAAATTCAATATGGCGGACGCCTAAAAGCTTTTTTTTAGGTTAGTTATCTTATTTAAATTAATGAGCCATATATCAGGGCGACTGGTCGAAGCAACTCGTGACCAAAATGCTGGCCTTTATTTTTCCCAAAGACTAAGCATTGCCATACAACGTGGCAATGCTGCCAGCATTTTGGGAACGCTGCCCACCGGTAGCGGCTTATTAGATTAGTTTTAGTTTTAGATTTGTTTTAGTTTTAGATTAGTTTTAGTTATAAATTTAAATTTAAGATTGTTTTTATTTTACTTGTAATTTTTATTGAATAAATACTATTTCTTAAATTTTAAGATGCAGGAAGTTTGCTACCAATTTAGCAAATCATCTAACAGGGCAATGCTTAAATTCATGAAATATTACCAGCAATATCGATGATTTAATTTAACGCTCTCCAAGTGTAAAAACCGCGATAAGGCGGTACCTATCGTCATTTACTTAAGTGGTCGATAAGGCTCGAACGAAAAGTTATTTTTTTTAATTAACACATTAAGCAGACTATATCTTAATCTGTATGGCGCCAAATGTAAAAAGAATTCACCCCTTGATAAGAAAAGTCTCGGCGGCTTTATCAAGTATGGCCTCGGGACGTATCTATAGAACTAACGAACTGGGTTGTGCAAAAAATCTATCGATTCGTTAATGAACGGGTTTGAAACATAAATTTTAATTTTTGGACCACCCTAGGAAATATTTTGTAAAGTAGTTTGTTAATATTATGACAGAAATCATTCCTATATTTAAGATTCCATGCTTCGTGCGTCCTCTATCGCTCGATATAATTGTATTTTTTTATTACCTAAATTTGTTTTTTGTGCTATAAACAGTAGAGTCTTGCTAAACCGGCACTATTAAATATTACGAGGTGCCGGATTATTGGAATTATTGGATTACTGGATTAATAATAGTTACTATTGAATTATTTATATATATAATCAATAATCAAGTAGCTGCGCTCCGAGGTTTCACCCACGTAGTGATGAAAAATGGTGATGGTGATTATGAAAAGGACCCTATGTCACTCTCAGATCCTTGAACTATACCTACCCATGAAAAAAATCAGATCGATCCGTTGCTCTATTGCTGCGTAAAAGAAGAACAAATAAACAAACCAACAAACAAACACACTTTCGCATTTATAATATTAGTTTGATTATTAGGATAATAATTATGAATAATGTAATAATTAAAGATAATAATATCAAGTTAATTCTGTGCATTCATTGAAAATATTAAATAGTGACCCACGTTATTTTTATGCTCTTTGAAGATCAGCATTTATACAACGGCACGCACTTTGTACCCCCTGGTATTGTGTGTGACACATACTTTCTATGGTGGATCAACAATTGTAATTTCCAGAATCCCAACAATAATTTTTCAAGCGCCAATATGTTCATTTGTTTCTTATTTTACTTTAAACAGCATTATATTTGCAAGCTAGTTCGAAATTTAAAATCTTTGTTAAGTTACCTCCTTGGTTGCCATGTTTCGGAGTAAAAAGTTCATTCCTTATAACACGATAGTAATGAGTTTTCATACTAATTTTGCCAGCCGCTGCTTTCGTGTATTTGACCAGACCTACAGCAACATCGAATTATCTAGAAGAAAATTGTCAAAATAATGATTGAATTTCCAAGCATATTTCGAAGCACAGAATCACTATTATTTATCTAACTAACCTTTCTTAATCTTAAACATTCAAAATAAGCTATCACTATCAACTGACACTTACTGCGTTTTAATACTGTCCGCGAGATAAAGTCCGTATAATTATTGCCGACTTGACGTGGGAAAGGCTCTACGGCAGCGATCGCCATAAGGCCCAGACATAAATCACTGGTAACACGAGATTTATTGGCTCTAAACGTCTAATGATAATTATTACTGAATCATTTAAGATTTGGCACTTGCAATATTATTTAGCATGTTCTTGAACAGTTTTAATTACGACATAAACTTTAATTTTGTATTAAATTTTATTTGTATTACATATTCTCATGTACTCTTTGTTTGATATTTTTTGTATAATAAGTTCTATTGAAGTCATAAGCTGTAGTAGCTAATTAGTTAAAGGATAATTTATCTTTACACTGGTAAATGTGAACCTGTAATAATATTTCAAGTACTAATTACTACAATACTAATTACAACTTTTTTTTTTGTTATGGTATAGTAAATAACTATTTGATGGACACTTTCTTTTTTAAACTGTTTAAAACTCCTTTGAAGACCTACTTAGACCTTTAAACTTACATATGTCTTTAATTATTAAGCTAACTAAATATAGGTAGATGTTATTGCTTTTTTGTTTCTTTTTAACAATAGAAGTGACTGACTAGAGATGAGACTTTTTAGCTATCGCCATATTTCACATTTAGTAATAATATATTTGAAATATTATAGCAATTACAGAAAGGCAAAAAAACAGATGAAGATGAAAATCTTTTGCCGTAGGCTGCGCGGTGGAGGGCCACTGTTTGGTACACATTTTTAATACACTATCATGAACCGCGGTTTTCCTCACATTTGGCTTATTTTACGATATGATATTATTAGGTATATTATATTTTGATATTAAAAATGCATAATTCAATAGCAATATACCTAAATAGTATGTAGTTTTTTTTAAAGATATATCACAAAGATATTTAAAACTATGGATATCGAGTCAACAATCAAAATATTCCAAACCAATCTGCATTGGTTGCAAGTTAATTAGACATTGTTATAATGAAATTATTTCTAAATTGTATCTAAATGTATAGATAAAAACTTCCGACTCTTTTTTCGTCATATTGTAAAAGTCCCTAAATCCATGTGTTTATAAGTCAAATGATGAATAAAAAAATTATAGCTTCTTGATCAAATTATCAACAAATCAAATCGTCAACAAAGCAAATGCCTAAATGTTATGTCTAAAGAGCAAAACGTCTACTTAGTACAGCATCTAAATATTTTATTTTAAGATTCTACACTAATCCTGACATTCACCTTTTTTACTAGGTATACGCAGGCCGTAGAGTAAAGTTTTTTGCCTTACATTCATAAAGAATACTCCCATCCATAAGATCTCGTTCAGTTGATTTACTGCCGTTTAAAATCCAGTAAAGCACCGATCACCGCTTGTTAGTATTCAAGATGGATTTGCATCTAATTAAAGAATTAGGATATTTTACCGTATCGACAACCATATTTTGAAAAAAGCGTTTAACTTCAAAGAATATCTCAAAAAAATATTAGTTGTATAACAAAATTATTAGTAACTACCTGCGCCCCGCGGTTTCACCCGCGTAGTGATGGTGATGATGATGATGAAAAGTAGCCTACGTCACACTCTGGCTCTTGAAAAAAAAAAAAAACAGGTCGATCCGATATTCCGTTGCAGCGTGAAAGAGGAACAAACAAACCAACAAACAAACACACTTTAGCATTTATAATATGTATTAGTATAAAATAAAATTTAAGGAAACAGCGTGAAATTTGGCAAGAGTTTAAATATTTTGACGCGTTACCATAATTAGCATTGCTATTTAACGTGGAAATGCTGCCAGCATACTGGCCACATTTCTTTCCACCAAGGGGCTTTTAGATTCGTTTTTAGTTTAGTTTAGAGTATAATTATTTATCTGTGGTATAGTTTATGTGTATTTTTATTAGAAATGAGGAGATCCGTAGACGAACGAAAGTTACCGACATAACCCACCGGTAAGCAAGTTGAAGTGGCAGTGGGCAGGGCACATATTATCACGCAGAACAGATGGCTGATGGGGCCGAAAAGTTCTCGAATGGAGACCACAGACCGGTAAGCGCAGAGTAGGACATCCACCCACAAGATGGACAGACGACCTAAAAGAGACCGAAAGGAAACGTTGGATGCAGGCCGCTTCCAACCGGCCCTTTTGGAGATCGATGGCGTCCTATGTCCAGCAGTGGACGTCTTATGGCTGAAATAATGATGATGATATTTATTCAATTTCCATTGGCTCCCGTCACAGTCTCTGACTAGTTCGGGAGCCTCAGGGATCAATACTGCTTACCATGTAATTATGCCCGAATAAAAGTTTTTTTTTTTTTTATATATATGTTAGTAGTTTTAGGTTTTATTATTGTTTTCCCCCAAATATGTGTAGTTTTCTTGTTTAAATAAAATAAATTACCATAGTAACATTTTCTTCACAAATTTTCTATTTCACCGCTGGATCTAAGCAAACTGCGGTCGTAAGATGTCATTTATTTACCATAAAAGACAAGAACCTGCCAATTAAGCGCCTTCGACACCCATATAGGATGGTGGTCCCACAGTTAGCCCACCACCTACCTGTAAAAGCGATAGTTAACATACATTAACATGCATAAAAGCAAAAAGAGCGTACGTATTGCGAAGTAAGCGGAATGAGCGGATACAGTCAAGGTAAGGAAAAGGCTCCCACGGTAAAAGTGCCGGTTATATCACAATGGCTTTCGATATATCAGTCTGTCACTGTTAAATAATGAACGATCACAGTATCGATTATAGTAGTATCGATTGTAGTATCGATTTGTTCGAAAATCACTGAAATGAATTAAATTGTGATGGCATTCATAAATGCACTTCATGAATACAAAGTAAGACAAAGAAAATATTTATCAAGTTCAGCGTACTTACGAGTCCCAGAGAATGCTAAAATTCCCTCCGCGTGTGTCACCTTGATATTTGCAAGCATACTGTAAAAATAAAACAGCTACTATAACCATAGACAAGATTTAAATAGTAAGCAACTTTGTTTTTGAACAAAATTTTTCAATTCATCTGTGTTAATAATTTAAATTGAGTTTTCGCAATTAGCATCAAAATAGCGTTAATATGGCATAACAAGAAAATTGAAATCAATTTCATTTGTATCTTTAAACAATCATTTCCGTCAACTAAATACCAAAGCAACGATGTCTGTGACGGTTTAAAAGTTTGATATTATAGTTTCTCTTGCAAAATTTAGCACAAACTAACAAACATACATACATAATATACAACATAACATTTTGTACGTGGTAATTAAAGGGCATAGAAAATACTTGCCTATACTCTGAAAAGTAAAAATTCCCCCTTGCAAAGAGTATTCGAAATTGGTTCCAAGCAAGGATTCATTTTCTTTGTTCCAAGTAAAAAATATAATCGAAGAATTAAAGAAGTGCACAATTGCACATT
Source organism: Agriopis aurantiaria (assembly GCA_914767915.1). Classification (NCBI taxonomy): domain Eukaryota; kingdom Metazoa; phylum Arthropoda; class Insecta; order Lepidoptera; family Geometridae; genus Agriopis; species Agriopis aurantiaria. Next base: position 6,854,752 of record OU611987.1, read on the forward strand.
TATTATCTCTGATCAAAATCTCATTACAGGCCAAGTGTAAACAGAACCACCATAACACACACCATCCTGAAGCTGACAACTTGTTTTTCTCATTCGCGTCATTTTTCTCGTTTCTCGCGAGAATAAATCTCGTCGCAGTGCGTTACTGCGTCTTGCCCGGGGGCTGCACTTCCTTTTTACTTCACCTTTGTTACGCTTGCCAGGGAATTTATTTCGTATTCTCGCGTTAAGTCTCGCTTCCTGGGCGGTTCGCGCTAGCCTCTGGCTGTGGAGCGGACTCTTGGACAAACAAGTCAGCGACCATGAAATAGCGAGAAAAAGCTGCCAGCATGTTGGATTCGGTGCTAGCTTGTAGTAGATTTGAGCATTTCGATTCTCTTTAGACCTTCAACGGTCTATGGGCAATCCAACGTTTTTATTAATATAGTCAAGGTATTTAGTTTTAATTAGCTTGTATTATGTTGTATTTTTTTTTAAATCAAGAGTGAATTGATTTCTTATATGCAAGCGTGTTCTATCGTAGACCACATCATCGTTTAACATCAGGCGAGTTGGTGGCCAACATACAAACTCTAATAAGACCATTAAAAAAAAACATCCGCCTACCTCTACCGACCTACGATAACTTAAGAACAAGCACACTTTAGTTGGTTGTCCCACAGAAATGTATGACTGGTAGAAACCAATAATATCAATAATTTTATTTGAGCACTTATCTATTTTGAAGTCAGTATTTTTTTTTAATTGATGATTAGGTATGTATACATATTTTTAACGAAGTGAAAAAAAAAACAGCCTGAAATGTTGTCCTATCTTGCTCTGCATTTTGAAAGCCCGTGTGTATCGTTACTGCAAGCAGCCGGGAGCATTCGTTAATCCGCGGATTGCGGTGAATTCTTTACTCCCCTGTTTTAAGCAACACATACATAGCCACCTTACTTTATATGTGCAAAAGCAATTGTTATCCGTGTAGCCAGTGTATTTTTTATATTGACTTTACAGCTTTGTTATTCGATATAAGGGGATATCGATCATTTTATAGCTGCGTTTATGGTCCAGATTGTAATTCAACAAATTATTACAGAATTTTGACAAGCTTGTAAATTTTCGATATTGGAAATGAAGTTATTTTAATCGTGATTGGATGTATAACGTGCGTAATTATAACCTCTAACCGTATTTAAGGCTTTGTTTTTTGTTTTGTTTTTAATTTTACCTCAAAGTAGGTAAGGCTCTTGCCCTACTATAATGCTTTGGTTTCTTCGCGATGTTTTTCTTTAACCGACGGTCCAAGTTCATTATTGGGATTTCAATCTACGACCTGCGGCTTAGAATTGGAATGGCCATTGAGCACATACAATCGTTGTTATATAATATACATCACTATATTTTTTTTAACATTTACACAAATCCAATTAAAATAAGATTCGAATCTATGAGCCACAGAACAGCGTCAGATATCCATAAGAGTGGAAACGATTTGTCTTACATCACGAGATAACCATCACTCTGTCAATTTTGAAACTAAAGTTGACCTTTTGGTAATCCATGACTTTAGCGTAGATTTCAGTTTTTTTGTTGTTTGTTTGGTGCATCTATAACTTTTGATTTTTGAATATCCTACTAATATTATAAACGCGAAAGTTTTTATGTAACGTATGGATGTTTGTTCCTAATTCACTCTGCAACGGAACAACGGATCGACCTAATTTTTTGCATGGGTATAGTTCAAGAGCCAGAGAGTGACAGGCTACTTTTCATCGTCATCATCACCATTTTTCATCACTACTCGGGTGAAACCGTGGGGTGCAGCTAGTAACTCGATAAATACAAATGTGTACACTATGGTGAAATTATTCCACCTAATTATTCCACTATGGTACCTCTTCTTATTTCTAAGAATCAGCAACTTTACTAAACATTGGTTTCGGTGTCTCAGAGAAATTCCCTACAACGTCCTGTAAAAATCGCCCAATAATTCCTTCGCTCTGTTACGAGTATATCGTCATTAAAATTCACCAAAATTAAACTAACCATACCTTTTATAAATTGGCCGATCATTTTATTTTGGTATCCTGTTACGAAACCGGTAGTTAGGAGGAGGACATCGATTTTTTCGTACCAATTAAGATGCGGCCAGTGCGGGATGACACTCCGAGATGTCCTTCGGGCACATGCAGCTCGGATTACAAATCAGAACTAAGGATAGAGTAGAGTCATCTTTATGAACATTATGATTTAAAAGGTATCTAATTAAACTAGCACATAAATATGCTGATTTACATTGATTACATTTCAATTCAATGCATCAGGAATCCAGTCATTTTTTGTTTCCTTCGCCAATAGGTCAAGGTAATTGTTGAAATCGTTATTGGACCCATAGTGACTGCGCTGGGTACTGCGTACTGCTGGACTAAACTGAAATATATATTGGTGAATCCAGCGACACTGGATTCTTGCGCTGGATTGAAATACCATACAGGTTTACACATGTAGACTGACTACTACGCCGAAAGGAGGTAATTATACTCATCATTATAAACTTCGATTATTGGAGCAACCCCGAAATCACGAAAAAAATATCAGCTGTTCCACAGAAAACGGTCATTGATACTCGAAAAATGTATGGAACAGCTGGTTTTTTCGCGGTTTCAGGGTTGGTCCAATAGTAAAAGTTGTTCATAATGATAACTACAATGACCTCTTTTCGGCTTAGTGCAGTCTATATGTGTAACCCTGTATAAATTCAAATGTGCTCTAATAACAAGATTATTTCAAAGAAGAAAGTAATGCTTTTTTTTTTTAATTATAATGCGCATTGAATCCTAAACAAACATTACTTTCCTGAAACTCTATTTACCTATGGGGAAAACTTTGAAATATTTTCGATTACAGGTGTTTTTTCTATTTTATTTTCTATTATAGCTTGATATTTATATAATACTAGCAGACCTGACAGACGTTGTCCTGTCTTAGAACTGTCAAACACGCAAAGTCAAAATTGTATATCTTATTTTTTTACACCTTGGGTTACATTATTGGAGTTTAGTAAGGATCCCTATATTTTTTTTTAAAATATAATATAGCCTATGTTAACCGGGGATAGGGTAGCTACCCAACAGTGAAAGAATTTTTCAAATCGGCTCATTAGTTTTGGAGCCTATTCAATGCAAACAAACAAACAAACAATCAAAATATTCAATCAATCAATTTATTTCTTTATAATATTAGTATAGAATTATAGATATTGATATTTGTCTTGATATTTTTCTATTATATTTTTAATAGCTTGTTATATATATAATATTTATTAATTAATAGCTTGATATTTATATATATAATATTTATTAATTAATAGCTTGATAATTTTTCTCAGGTACTCACATAATCGTAGTAGATAATAATAACAACGACTCATGCATTCTGTCGGATGTCGAAGCTAGCACCGTTAGTCTGAATCAGAGGTTACAAAGTAATAAGTAATAAACACACATGTGACCGCTGCCAATATTTTACATAATTATTGGCAAAATTGTATCATATGCGTATTATGCGTTAATGACCACCTTCGCCACTCTAATCACCCAGCGTCTTCTGAACACCGCCGATTGGCCGTAATTTACGATTACGGAGAAAGTTAAATGTACAAATAACCAGGAGCAGTTTAAAATTAAACATTTTAATCCTACAATGATTTACACAAAGTAGAGGGGAATGTTTAGGCAGCGGCATACTGGCAACTTTTCATTTCCTGTTTGGTGATTTTGAAGTTTGGGAGATTTTGCATTGTTGTCCGTGGGAGACGCTACCTGGATAGTAATATTTTATAAATCGACATCGAGTGAGATATCGGAGCGGGAACGGGAGGATGACGTACGCATAAAGCGGCACAAAAGTGCACATGATCTAGATTAGTGACGCGCATTGTGTCGCCAAAGGGTTGCCCTTTGTGTGAAAAACGCTGCGCGCGCGAACAATGCCCGCTGCCCGCAAACATCTCGATGTTCAATTCGCACAGATTCTATGAATTTGTAAAGAAAATAAATATAACTTTTGACAGCGGTCCGTAGTTCGATTTTATCATTGTTTGTCAATTGTGAATCGAAAACATAGCGTAGAAGGAAGATTATAACTGCTCTAGTTTCATAAAATCATCACTTTTAATAGTCACTGGGTTATTTTATAATTGTTAAACATAGATCCCTAAAAGAATGCTACTCAGCCTGAGGCGTAATATAATTAATTTTATTTTGTTAAATGGCTAGCAATCATACTTTTAGCTAAATTAACGCTTCGAGCTTCGAACCTGACAGGGGTAGGTAAAGGGTAAATACCACCCTTGGTATAAAATATTCTAATAGTTTTAAATACGCTGCTTTCATTAGATATAGACAACCTGTAATTAAACCACTATGTTTAGTAAAAAATATTCAAAAGCTTTCTATTAATTGTTCTATTGTAATAACTTCTTGTTTCTATTTTAGAAAACGTACTTATTTGTCTAACTTTTATGTACTAAGTAATATGCGTAAGTATTTCGTACTATTCCTATTATGCTTATTTAAAATTAAAGTGTTTATAGCAGTGGTAAATATTTATATCCACCTGTTGTATCAGAAGAGTAAAAACGAATTATTAAACACCGAGTAGAGCAATAATGCATCCTTAAAATATATATTTCATCCATGTAAAAAAAATAAAGCTGTCCGCTTATGTCCACTAAAAGAGAAGTCAAAATATTTTATGGCATTATATGTTAACACTTTTGTCAAAGTAGATCACCCACAGAACGAACAAAAGGCACCGATGTGAATCTAACCTTTTATATGCCGCTAAGCTGTCCCGAATCAAGCTCATAAAATACAGATATGAACAAAGTACTAAACGCTATAAAACCTTCATGTTAAAGGAGGAATTTTTGGAAAAACTTGTTCTTTAATTTTTTGTGTGCAACCTGACCGCGTCCATTGTTAATTTGTACCTCGAGAACTAAAAAATGGATGAATGGGGAACAAGCGTGTTTCTTAGAGCACCCAAAAGTTGACAAAGTTGGAAGCGATTTGTCTTCTATGTTCACGATCCGATCTTACACATCTGATCTGTTTTTTTAGTATATATCTCAATTAGTTCGATACGTATATTTTTTTAATTCCAAAGATATTTTTCGTCGTAATAACGTGACAGTTAAAGTGGTTGGTTCAGTTTTATAGTTTTATTGCATTAACGCTACAATACAAGGCAACACTATATCAGCTTCATTCATTCAAGTTGTACCCTCTTAAATCAACGCCTGTCCATTCATCACTTGGGCGACACTTCTGTACGAAACAAACACTATGAATTTACATATAAATACAAACAAAAATTTACCCTACAACAAATTAATAAGCTTTCGATTAGAGTGTTAAGAAAATACATAATCTAAGGAAATAAACGAAGATGCAAGCATTATAGTGTACTCTGTATCTAATTAGATAATTTTATAATTTAATTAGATTCTTTTCTCGCCTTTGGGTGGTACAATAGTTCATGTGTTATCTATAAAGCTGTAGCTCTTTTGTTTTATCAAAATTATGTACTTACAGACGATTAATGCTAACTGTTTTTGGTGACATTTATCATTTATTTTTTCTGGAACAATACTTTAGATAGAAATAAAAGAAACAATTCTAACGAAAAAATTCATTAAAAAGGAAAATTAAGTAAAATAATTACAACATCTATGTCTTATACCATTATAAATTTTTTGTGATCTCTTTATAAATTTGATATCATAATAACATTGTAAAAAGTTTAAAAGCAGTTCAAATAGAGTATAGCTTTTTTCCTTAAATTAAATGCATTGCACTGTGCGGACAAAAAACGCAGCGGAAGAGGATGGGACCTTACCAATATTAGTTTTATAGCTAGAAAAAAGACTGACACTTGAGAAGAATTGACGAAGAGAATAATAATAGTGGGAACCCTTTGAGGCTTGTGAACCCTTTCTGTGAAGGCACCTGACGCGGAAGTTTTTCGCACACTAGGTACGTGGGAACTCTGGACAGTCGGTTCATAATTTATCACCTTGTACGAAGAGTTGGTTTTACGTTCGTAATTTTGATTAGCCTTTGCGTTTTTTTTTTTATAAGCTTTTATTGCGGCACCAGCTTATCTTTTAATATAAAAGGCGATGTGTGTATGATCCCTAAGAACTCCACAGCGGCTGGACTGATTTTGACGGGACTTTCACTGGCAGATAGCTGATAGTAATTTTTAAACTTTCGCGATTTGAACACATGTTTTAAACGTTAGGTACATATTTTTTTACCTAAATTAAATAATACGTGATAAGTCCCGATAAACGTTTAGATAGCTGATGTTATAAAGAGTGGTTCACGTGAGAGAAACCGTGGGGCGCAGCTAGTCAGTTATAAAACACAAGAGGGTCTTGCTTCTACAGGTGACACTTTTCGTCACATATGTCCTCATGTTTAATTTATTACAAATAACCGGCTTAGCGAGGAATATAACTAAATACATTACACATACTGAAAAAATAATTTAAATTGCCTGAGAAATCTCTGAAATATGAGCGTTTAAAGTTTTAGGTGGGGATATGGAGGGGATGCTCTATCCCTTTCTCACAAAGCGTGTGTTAGTATAGCATTTGTATGGCGCTCCTGAGCCGTGACGTCACGGCTCAGTATAGTGCGCTCTCTGTCTAGCATGAAATTTAAATGCTTATATCTTATTTATTTTTGAACTAATTTTAATTTTGTTTTCGTTGATGGGCTCTATTTATGATCAGCTTTTTTAAGAGGTAATAAAAAAAAATAGTCATGCCTATTAGACGGACCAATTTATATGTAAACAAATATAAGGAGGTAAAGATTTCCATGTACCTAATAGGGTATTTTGTAATTTTAGTAACTTCGTAAAGGGGATTTATAGTTTATAGAAAATATTTTCATGTAATTACTAATTGTCTTACTGAAGAAACCCTTTTTACCCGACTGCGCAAGAAAGAGGGGTTTTAAACACTCTTTTAAACTGTCACGGTTGTTCATTACAGCTAAATGATTATTTACGGGAGCTCCTTCCAGAACCTTACCACGGCAATACTCCGTAAATAATCATTTATTACTGTAAGGAGGGTTGTGTTTTTGACCTAAGTCAAATAAGGTTCCTTAATGAACTTTAAATGTCATGTAAAAACATATTGCCAAGTAGTGCCGATTAACATTCATAAAATTTGTGATCTGACCTCACCTTAAACGTCATTAATTAATTATTATGGTAACTTAATGAATTTAATTGTCACCAGGATTCATTAACTTAATTTATTGGAATTATTATTGTTTTCTGCAGTACTGCCCTTTACCTTTATTATTTTTCTCACGCTCAACGTCCATTATTATTGGACCAAATGTTTATTTGTTTTCATCATCGTTTCAGCCGTAGGACGTCCACTGCTGGACATAGGCCTCACCCATCGATCTCCAAAAGGGCTGGTTGGAAGCGGCCTGCGTTTCCCTGCGGTTTCTTTTAGAAAACTGAGATTCCTTTCTAATACTTAGATATTTTTGTACTTCCTTGTGATTGATCGATAGAAGAGAAGTCTCAGATTTGAATGAGGCAAGTCAGCGTTTCTGTGTTCATTTGACGATAGCTTGCGTATTGCTTATCCGATCTTCATGAAATTTTGTGAGCAAGTAGTTTATTTCAATCTAATTTTTAATTTTGAATACGTGCAAAATCGGTCAAGGGCTTGCGAAGATATAGGAGTCGTGAAGTCTCAGTTCAGGGTAAACAACTAGCAATATTCCGGTCCTCTATTTAAATACCTGAGTCCCGGGTATGTCCTAAAACTGCGATCAGAACCACAGGAGGATGGGCAGCAGCATCCTATTTAGTACATGGTGAATCGGGTTATTCTAGGCAAGTGTGATCCATCATATACCGCATCATCGCTTAAGATCATGCGAGTTGCCGGTCAAACGCAAGTATGTATATATTTTTTTAAACAGCGTACGTACTAATTCTCAAGCCTCCTGCCAAGCGTGGGGATTATGGCAATACCCCTTTCCGGATGGAGGCCTTTGTTCAGCAGTGGACATTTAATGGTTGATGATGACTCTATCTAAATATCTTTACCATCCAAGGTACAACTTTATGGTTAGACTAAATTTTGTCAGAGTCTGTTGAAATGCAGTTTATTGATTCGATTTAATCAACTCATATCCATGTTGTGCCCACCCCAGTATCAGTTGGGAACTCAGTTCTTGAAGCTGTTGACGCGTACGTCTACCTAGGACAAACAGTCCAACTAGGTAGGTCCAACTTCAAGAAAGAGGTCAATCGGCGAATCCAACTCGGCTGGGCAGCGTTCGGTAAACTACGCAACGTCTTCTCGTCCAAAATACCTCAGTGCCTTAAGACGAAAGTCTTCGACCAGTGTGTGTTACCAGTGATGACATACGGCACTGAAACGTGGTCTCTCACTATGGGCCTCATAAGCAAGCTCAAAGTCGCACAACGAGCTATGGAGAGGGCTATGCTCGGGGTTTCTCTACGAGATCGAATCCGAAATGAGGAGATCCGTAGACGAACGAAAGTCACCGACATAGCCCACCGGATTAGTAAGTTGAAATGGCAGTGGGCAGGGCACATATCACGCAGAACAGATGGCCGATGGGGCCGAAAGGTTCTGGAATGGAGACCACGGACTGGTAAGCGCAGCGTAGGACGTCCACCCACAAGATGGACAGACGACCTAAAAGAGACCGCAGGGAAACGCTGGATGCAGGCCGCTTCCAACCGGCCCTTTTGGAGATCGATGGGGGAGGCCTATGTCCAGCAGTGGACGTCCTACGGCTGAAATGATGATGATGATGATGATGATTCGATTTAAAATTATTCTTGTGTGATACTTTGAGGACTACCTCTTAAGTTTGACGATTCAAGTAACACAAAATTACATTTCTAGTTCACTTTGGAGTTCAATACTTACGGTAACTGTCTGTCACGTTCTGAATATTCTCGACAATGAACCAACAGACCAAGTAATAAATAACAATACAAATATACACCTTAACGCCATGGATATAAGATGGTTTTAATCAACAGCCCGCATAGTATACTTATACGCGCCAATGGCTAGCCGATAACTATGGCAGATAAACCTATCGTTGACTTGGTACACTTGTTTTGGAACGCCAAGTGCTTTGTCTTTCCAGATAAAAAACAAACGTTTTTAGAATAATTGTATCCGGTTACAACATATATTTCCGTTTATTTAGGTATATTTATTGGAATATTTAAGTATGTATTTAAAAATTTGCTGTCTATTATTTTTGGCCGCAATGTTTACTGTTTGTTGACTAATAATAAAACTAATGTTGTTTTTACCATACGGGAATTACGTAAGACGTAACGTAAGATTAAGCTGCATACTCCGACTCTAATATGACTCCATCATCATCGTCATCATCATCATCATCAGCCAGAAGACGTCCACTGCTGAACATAGACCTCCCCCTTTAACCTCCACACTGAACGAAAGCCTGCCATCTGCATATCGCTGCATATCGCTCGAAGAACCGATAACCGATGGGGAAGAAAGGTTCTTGAGTGGAGACCACAAACCCGAAGACGCAGTGTAGGTAGGCCTCGCACTAGATGGACCGACGACATTGTGAGAGTCGCGGGCATCCAGTGGAATGTTACTTACCGTAAGAAAATATTGTAACTTCTTATTTCATTTTGCAAAAATGATTAGTTGATATATATCTCTTCCACGAATACTCGCATCATCAAAGTTCTCTGAGAGAGAGATTTTAACGATACGGTCGTCAGTTATTGCACTAGTTTGTTTTTGTTGAAGAACTATATCTTATTTGGTGTGAACAATAAAAAAATTACATCCTAGGTGATGTTAGCCACTATCAGAGTTATCTACCTTAACTCATAGCATTTACGAATGTATTTAAATATCAACCTATTTGTTGATGGGCGTTTCCCGATAGTTATAATTTGGGTGTCTTCAAGTCACGAGTAAATCGGTTTGTTCTAGGCAAACGTGCTTCATCGAAGACCGCATCATCACAATTTCACCGCCAACTGGCGGTGAAATACAAACCTAATACATAATAAAAAACTTAAAAATATTACACAGGACTAAATCAAAACGCATAACGCTAATACTATGTTGCCTTGCCTGTTAAAAGCTGTCACCTCTACGTAACTGCCTTTAATTTGACGGAAGCAACCCTCTCTTAATTTAAGTGCTGTCAAAACAGCGGATATTCTCCACTTAAGCTTATTTCATCTAATTGAATCCTAGAGCATTAAGCCTTTCCAACCTATAATCCTCCTTTATGATATTCACGCCGACGTTTTAAGCATCACGCTTTTTACTATCCTTTAAATTAATTTTTTGTCACCAAAATATCAAGCAAGGTGCATCAGGCTAGAAGCAAAAAGTTTTGTTGGAAATTTGAATACCATCTTCATTCAGAACAAAAGATCGAAGCTAAGTATTAGTTAAACTAGTAGACACGTATTACCTAGTATCTATATAGCGTTCCAAAAAGCTCACAACTAAAATAGTTTTCACACACTTATTATTTTGTTTTAGTACCTACTAGTGTTGGATATGTGACTATATTATTACCTTTTTTGTCAATAAACAACAGACTTTTTTAAATAAACATGCTAGTTTTTAACTATAGCCATGTTCTCTCATACTAATAACTAACCCTCATTTCCAAGTTTATTTTCTTCCAATATCGTAAGTACAACAATCAATGAATATCTATAGGGAGTAACTTATTACATAAAGGTCACTTTATATAGTAAGCGCAGCGGTGTTCTTAGTAAATCACTGACTTGCTACCGTCCTTCTAAACAACAACTACATCTCTTATGCTAATACAAGCTTTGAAAAAATTACGTATCACTGTGAACTCTATGACTATAGATTTAAGGTTTAAAAATAACATTATATTTCAAACATTTCGAACTAATAACTTCATGCACACGCACGCTCTAAGACATCTTTACGAATATGCCCAAGCATTACCATTTGTAAACGTGTTCGTTAATAAAATACAACAGTCGATAAACTGGCGGTGATCTAGTAATATTTATTTGAACAACCAACGGGAACCAATTTTCTAAATATTGAATTGAACTTGAATGCCATCAAACCGTAATAAACGCACGTCGGTTACTTTCAAAGATGTTTTATTGAATCGAAAGATAAAAACCGCTGGATTACGTGGTTAACATCATTGAGCAATCATTTTCAAGTAGAAATTGCACAAAACACCCACATCTAGAGAAAAAGCGCCCGGAATAAAAACTCAGCGGTTTTGTAAAACTTTAGAGGAAATACAGAAAAAAATGTTGCAAGATGAGTGTTAGTTATTTGATGCATTTCATGCGGAAATCATTCTCAAATTGCACATTTAAAGTGCGTCTTCCGATTTTGTTTGTGCAAATGTCTGCAGTAGCAATATTTTTTACGCAAAACTTTAAGTGAAGGGAGAGATAGATTGAAATATGTAATTTTAGTATAGATAAAAAGTATTGATTATAGGAGTTTCTCGGGTCAGGTTTCACCATTCATATTTGGCATAAGAGCAACCAGATATTTTGAATTTGCGGTCAACTGGTCACATTTAAGTCGTGATGCTACTAATAAGAAATGTGTAATTGCTTTCTATTGAATAGACATCTCGTGATTGACAGCTGTATTTGCATTTTTTACGTTCAAAAATTATCAAACTAAAATAATTTTCTTGTCGATGGTATGTTGTTAATTTATATCACGAAGTTTTGAAATCCAGCTGTTTTTTACAGTGTTTTAAATGTTTTTCGGGACTTATCGCGTATTACTTTCATCACCATCAGCCGAAAAACGTCCACTGCTGAACATAGGCCTCTCCCTTTAACCTCCACACTAACGACAGCCCGCCTTTTGCATCCACTGGATACCCGCGACTCTCACAATGTCGTCGGTCCATCTAGTGGGAGGCCTCCCTACGCTGCGTATTACTTTATTTAGGTATAAATAGATACCTTTTGCTGTTATTTACAGTGCATTGTTTTGTCATTGTTTAGTTTGATCCTGAAGCTTCCTGCGATACTATGATCTTTGTGAAAGACCGCCGAAGTTTAGCAAAACTCAAACAATAAATAAAAGATCCTGTGTAAACATTGCCGATTAATCTTTAAGTGGCACATAAAATGGAAATTTAAAACCATTTAAATCAGGTAATAAGCCAATTTGCATAAGTGATAGCCCTTAATGACCTCATAAGTTTATTATTTACGACCATTTATTTAAATAATCATAAAGATCAACATAATTTTATGTATGCTCACTTGGACTTATGGTCTCCACCAATGTAGACCATAGACTAAATAATATTACGAAATAAATAACAGCAATTAATTTTATTAATTACATTTCAACGCATCTTTACAAACTAACCAAGATTTATCACAAAACAATATGAGTGAAAGTGAAAGATTAATTAAAGTATGACGGATGAATGCATCCTTTCAATAGTACAAGAGATGATATAAATTAACAATAACAATCGCATCATAGTTGTTAGAGAAGTAAGTCGAGTGAAATGGCTAGACAATGGTCCCCAGAGAGTAGGGGAGATCGGTAACAGAAACTATAGAGATTTGCATCGCTAACAATGTTAATCTGATTATATTAAACCAAAGATTATATTAAACAAACAATTTTTCAAAACTATTTTTTGTAATTGATTTTTTAAGATAGATATCGTACATAGAGAATTCTCTCTTTATTGTTTACAACAGAAATTACATACATAAGACAAAACAACTCAAAAATTAGTGAAACAATTGGCAGCCTTAGCGCTATAAGCGATCTCTTCCAGACAACCTTAGTATGAAGAGGTAAAAGACGGGGATGAGGTAAGTATGTGCAAAACAACACAATATATACATGCCTCTCTCAAATACATACAGTCTTACTACCAAAGATTTAAGAACGCTTTAGACATGTGTTTAACATATTTTTCAAAGTGAAACAACTGCTAAACACATGTCTAAAGCGTGCTAGTAAGACGGTATGTGTCTTTATCGTCACTTACCATAAAAAGAGTTACCATTCCGATTAAGGAAAATAAATTCGACCCAAGTGAAATCAAGTGAAATGACGAACATTTTTTATTTTGTTTTAAACTTAATGATGATTAAAATCATAGATTTGCCTTTTTTAAACTAAATATTGGTTTTATCAAAAGAGTTCTGCTAACAATATTTTGTTCATGGAATACTTGTTGTAACGAAACAAGAATAATTTTGCTTACGTCACGAAAACGCAAAACGTGTCGAGTTTTTTCTTTATCGTACAGATTTCGCAAATATCACGAACCGAACAAAGCTCACGTGCCCCATGAAACGAGATTACCAATACAATGCATGTATCCGATTCAATTTAATAGTTCCGGAATAAAAAAAAGTCTTCAAAGTATCGAAACTTAAAAGATTTTGTTTGAAAACGGAAGCAAAAAGGTACAAAAATGAAATGTAATCGTAGATTAAAAAGCTAATCTTTTCGTTTGAATGAACTAACACGCAATTTTAATCTTTCTCACGTCTATTCTTTGGTCTCAAAATAAGCGTTGCAATTAGGTGACTTTAAACCTGAGTTGGTCTTAATTCGATTCGTTAGTGTCCCTTTCTATCAGTATTTTCAATAATCGTAAACTGCAATCTACTGTTATATCAGGTGGATATAAATTTGTTTGTTCTACACACGAGTGCATAAGACAGGTAAACTCTCAGGAAAGAGAAGTTTTATTAAATCTGTTTTAAAACGTTTTTTTTTTTTAGTTAGGTTAATTTAGCAGTTTAAAAAAAATAGGTCAACAGTTTTAAGCCAAACTTTTTCAAATTTTATTTTATTTTCCTCTTAAGAGATACCCCGCATTGCATGTTCACAAACATGCAATAAAATAACAGTCCACCATTAATACACAGTAACACTAGAAAATACACAAGTTTAGAAAATAATACAATGAGGCGATATGTTTTTTTCACGTTGGCGCCAAAACTAGCGAATGGGTATGACTGCAACTAAAATTATAATATTTGTAGAAATTACATACAAATAGGTCTTAGAGAACTCCAAGATCTGTATAAAAAAAAGTGTTGGAGATATGTATTAGGAAAGTATCACTAATAGTATGTTCACTATATCGTCCTCATCAATATCCTCCTCCATCCTCATCGGCGCTACTGCGGAGCCGGTCGGCCGCCGCGCGCACCGCCCTGCACCGCTCCGATAACGCACTGGTGGCTGCGGTACGAGAGTGGTACACCAGCCCGATACATCGCACGTGGAAAGCGTATCACACGCCCATCACTTAATTAATGATTTATTTTGTGTTAATGTTAATTTTCAATTTTTAATTTTCTGTATGTAATTTTTGTATTTTATATTTTCTTATAATCAATTAATTAATGTAATATGTGTAATAAGTTATGGATGCAAATCTGGCTAATAAAGATTTTCATTTCATTTCAATACCTCTATTCATCAAGTGCGGTAGTGGTCAAAAAAGGCCTTTAAACAATAACGGACTTACTTAGAAATTAAAACTGACCTGTCAACATAATATCGTTGAAGGAAATAGTTACATGCGAAAACGAGACAAAAAAAAATTAAGTTATCACACGCTTTTATCGTATTTACTAAGCCGTAAGTAAATAATCTTAATTGCAACCACAAAACAGCTACACATTAATTTATTTGTTTATTACAATTATTTTTTTCGCTTTATTATATTTTCATTTGATAGAGTAAAATAGTTACAAGAAAAAAATTCACTTGTTACCATTTTACTTCCTCAACTGAATAATATATTTAAACGAATAAATTAATGTACCAAGCAACTACTAAATAATATTTAAAAGACCAAATTAATTGAAGACCGTTTATGCTATAAGCAACGAAGGCAAATGTAGATAGTACAAAAGATCTCTAATTTCAGGCAGAGTGCCCAAATATTTTTTATTAATTTATACTTTGCCACATGATGCGTCAAGTAACATTTTACAGGATATTGCAAACAGTAAAAGTTTTGGTTATTATAATAGGAATTAAATTTTAAAATATTCAAGAGTTTGAATTCTCCTAAAAACTCGTCTAAAACTCTACTCTTCCTCTTCGTTCTATTGGGTAAAAAAACAAAACAATTAAAAGCATTTGTTTTGGTACTTTCCGTCATTTGTATTGTCTTATTTCTTTCAGTAAATCAAACGCTGAGTTGATTTTAAAATTAAAATTTTAGTTCGATTCCCATCTAGGACAAACATTTATGCGATGAACATTTGTGTTTGTTCTATATCTGGGTGTTAATATCTATTTAAGTTTGTATTTAAAGTTATATATGTATGTATATCAGTATCTGGCTGCCATATCACAAGCTTTGCTTAGTTTGGAGTCAGATGACCGTGTGTGAAAAAATGTCCCGAATATTTATTTATTATTTATTTATTTTCTTGAAATATTTGTTTAAGTTTCCCTCCAATGCAGTGTGTCTCAACTGTGAACGTTACAACTCTTATAGGCCACGATCTTCATTGTCGCTTTATCAGTCTTTTTGCATTCGCACATGTAAATGCATTTAGCTCCCACCTCTTATCTCAGCGAACACTATTAATCTCGTATAACAATGTACCGAGTGAGCTTCGATGCCTTAATCAGGGCTTGCACTCCTGCAGGCCACGGCTGGCTATCGATGACATTCGTTTATTTTTCTCGTGGTGAAAATGTTTTGTCTGAATGATAATAATAACTTTTTGGCATGCCTATTACATAGCAAGAGTCGCTGGCATCCAGTGGATGCAAAAGGCAGGCTGTCGTTCAGTGTGGAGGTTAAAGGGGGAGGCCTATGTTCAGCAGTGGACGTCTTCTGGCTGATGATGATGATGATGATGATGCATATTTTGGATTTTACCAGTTAAACTAAGAGTGCTCAAAAGCTCTCGAGCGTGAGGTGGGGTTTATATCCACGGACCCCGGAGAGTTATATCCACTGATACTGGGATCTGTTTCCGAGTGGAAGAAGGGAAATAAAAAGGCATTTCTGCAGAATAAAATAATTATGTTATGCATAATTTTAATTACATTAAAAACTAAATGTTATCACTTATGTTTCTAAAATTTCCCTATAACACATTAAACGCCTTTTTATTGTATTTCTGGTGTCCACAATAAAATTTTCTATTTATAATGATGCAAAATCTATCAAATATGCAGATCTAAATGATGCAAAAATCTTGTTAGTTATGGAGATTCTTCACTAAATTAATACATTTTTAACAAAAAACAACAATTGGCTTTGCAGAAAGTGCAATAAACGGGATTTATTACCTAAATTTCCACCCTCAGAGATATAAATTTTTCCATCGAGGATCATCTTAATAAAAAAGGATCATTAAAATCTTTTCACAATGGACAAAATACCGCGTGATATGCCTACAAAAAAATATAGTCTAGTTGAGAGCCTACTTTATTTGAAGTCGGAAGAAAAATAAATACATAGGTACTAAGTTTAAAAATAAAATAAAACTATTAAATAAAATTCTACAGTACATCACATTGTTATTTTATTTCATTTACCGTCTTATATTATTAAAATTACAGTTATATATTATTCACAGCCTCTATTTAAACAACATAGGAATTAATTTTAAAACCTGCCTTTTATTACTAGAAACCTACACTCGTAGTAAGTTATTTACAAAATATTTTACAACACAATAACTCCTCTTGAACTAAAAGGCACAAATGACTAGATAATAAATCTACTCGAATAAACTATTTTCAAAGGTTCACTTTTGTTGCCACCACGATATAGCATCGAGCAAGTCATCTTCATCCATTGGAGTTATTTGTGCCTCGTGATGTTGAAAACTAGGCACGTATACTGCAGAATGAGCCGATGACACACCAGAGGAACAATCAGAAGACGGCGATGGTGCTGGAGATGAAAACGGCGAGCCTGCATAAATTCCTTCATCCACTTCATAAGGAGTTTCAATCAATTGTGGCTTCGTGATTCCGAGAGCTGCATCGCTTTCATCGATCAAGCTTTCTAAGTATCTGATGTATTCCACAACCATTCGCAGTGTGTCCACTTTACTGAGTTTCTTCCCGGAACCTCGCCGCGATCCACCGGACAAAGCAGCGATGACAGAAGCAGGAAGACGTTTCCTCAAAACGTTGAATCCGTCGTTCACTTGTTTCACACGGTTTCTTTCGCGAGCGTTTCTTCTTGCGATTGAAGCAACTTGAGCGCCGGTGCTACCAGTACTCTTGTAGGTGTACTTTTTTTCTTGCAAATTCAGAGTTAGATGTTTTCCTTCCGGAACAGGGGCGATCGCCACCATCCTTGGTGAGTATGAGTACTCGGCAGGTTTGTGATGGATTCCTTGTAACATTGTGATCACGTAATGTTTGTAAGATTTGTAAGAGCTTCGTCTTTCTCTGCGGCTATCTAATGAATGAGCTCTGTGCTCTCCCGCGCCGCTTTTATGGGCGCACCTTGCCTAAAAAATTTGGATAGGGACCCATCGTTCCCCCCGCCTCGCCACAAATCAATTTTTTTCGACCCTTACCTGGAATATTCTTTCAAATAGAGGTTGTGGATCACGGACCCTTTGTACACGTGCCAATGAAGTTATTTAGATGTATTGACCAATATTTTTCAGTGTGATAATCAGTAGTCGCGGTCATTTAATCAGTAGTCGTAAAAAAACTCTACATAATTTTTTAAATAAGTGTTAAATAAGTCATGTCCAGCAAAAAAAACTTTGTAACGTAAAAAATGCACAGGAAAATGTAAATCAATTTAAATATTTCTGTCAAATAGTTTTCGCCACAATTTGTCATTAATCTATATATATAAAAGCGAAATTCATCTACTCACTCACTCATTAAACACGAAATCTCAAAACTACTTCATACTACGTGCTCCATCTTCGACCGCATCAACGCTTTCCATCAGGCGAGATCGCGGTCAAACATTAGCCTAGTCCGATGTAAAATAAAATAAAACTACTTGACCTACGGAGCTGAAATTTGGCAGGTAGATTTCTTATGGGATGTAGAGGTCCGCTAAGAAAGGATTTTACGAAAGGGCTGAATAAAGAATGACAAAAGAGGGTTGAAAGTTTATATGAAAGTCTACGCGCACGAAGTTGCGGGCAACAGCTAGTTCTTCTATAAATTCCACAGAGGTGGTAGATCTGTGATAATTTTCGACACAAAAAGTATTAAGCACAAAATCCATCGTTGTAATGCACAATTGTTCTTTTCTTATTACATTTAAGGTCAATACAAACGTTGACAAACACAGACATTATAGAGTGACAGACAACCTTACAAGTGAAAAACAGTCGGTAATGGCGCCAAAAAATCTTTATATACACTTGAAGCAGACAAAACCACTTTCATTACAAGCATGTAACGAAGAAACAAGTACAAAAATACAATAATATGAACTGCCACTGCGCTTAGTGCAATTTAAAATTTATTACGGTCGGTAAAGTGAAAATTAAACAACAAGTTTTATTGTATTAGATTCTTCAACAGAGACCATGGCCAAAAGAATACCTACACCAAAACAAACGCAACAACCTGTTCTTAAAATAGATTCTATTAAATAAAATAGTAAAGTTTATTTTTGCGTGTATAGCAGCTTTTGAATGACACGGAGCGTTGGTCAACTATGCAACCCGCACTCTGGGCGGCATTGCCTTCAGTGAATAACTGAAAAAGTTACATTAATGTAGAACGAAGAGCTTCATTTTACACGGTATTCAAAAGCAATGGGCTTGCCATTGTCACTGGCATTGTGCTAAAAAAAAGTTATGTGGCCCATGCCATTGACTGGGACTGGGTTGAATTGTTTAGACGCTTTCAATCATCCATTGAAGAAGGCGCTAAACTTGATTTTAATAGACTCGATGTCGCCTCCGAGAAGCAATTTATATTTAATTTTGTGCCATTCAGTCTCGAGTGGTACCTGCTTTTAGTTTATTTACTTTGTTTGTGATTTAAAGTGTAAAAACTGACCGTGTTTTAATATTGCTGCATTGTTCAACATATTAATGAAAAAATAACTGCATGCATCTTAAAAGAGAGTAAAATACCTATATATATTTTTCGAAGCAACTTTTTTTTTCAAAATTCTTTTAGAGCTCCTGGTTAATGCGATGCGTAACCAAAATGCTGGCGTGTTTCTGGCTCAACGCATAAGTATTGCCATTCAGCGTGGTAATGCCGCCAGCATGCTGGGTACGCTGCCAACTGGTAGTGGGCTTGAGCATTTAGATTGTCTTTAGACCTTCAACGGTCTATGGGCAGTCTAACTGTATTTGTAGTGTTTGTTTTTTGTTAAAATTAAATAAACATAGTAAATAGTCATCTGAGTTTACTGTAAGATACTTGATAAGTTCATAAAACATGCGCAAATTGGCATACGCTATAAGAGTGATTTATTGCAGAGTGTGTGATACTCTATCTAGATGACCATTAGTAATGATCCCGAAGATAATGATGTTTTAAATGTGACAGATAAAACGATTACTAATAGAATATTTTCGCAAGAATTGCAATTATATTTCACGTATTATTTAATGTCTCCCAAGAGTCATATAACTTCTCACATATGAACAATAGAATCCCTAGACGCTACATACATCCTATCCATCATATTATTCGTGCAAGTGAATTCGCAAGCTATAATAAAATAGTGGGAGTGATACATCCACGAATAAAGCGCAGTGCACAATAGCACCACGGGCGTGCTCACAATACTCTCGTCAAATAACATTTAGCCAGCCCACACCTTAGAAAATCGCAAAATAGAGACATCCAGCCTCACAAAGCCTTATGAAGGAGCCAACGGAACCAAACTGATAATTACAACCTTTGTCACTCCTATATTTTGCGATTTTAAAACGAAACTAACAATAAACTGAAAGGATCCCATTGTGAAAATTGTAATGGAAATGCTTTTTGATTGAGCGTTCAATAATCGTTCAAAAATATTTTACGGTAATCCCTGAATGAAGTAGAGCAAATTGCACTTACCAGGTTATCGTTGCAATTCTGCTGCTTCATTTTCAATTTACCACGAAAGTATCGACCAATCTTAAATTCCGTGTAAGTGTAGACGTGTTCATGTAAAATGCTAAAATAGCTTCTATTTGTTAGTCTCGTTCAGCAATTTGCATGTACAAGTTAATGCATAACTGAACCAGTATTTGTAATAAACTCATTCTGGGGATTATAGACCGGCGCAATCAGCTACACAGCTGACAGTCCCATTACATTTTCAAGTAAAGCCTAGCTAATATTTAAAAAGGCTCTTAGCAGATATGAACCTCGGTGGTCCTTCGTATTGGGATGTCTTTGATAAAGTTGTAACTTTAATTGCTAAACTGGATTGCTTTGAGGGACACCGCGCCACGCGCTTTCAACCGAACATCTTCGATTGCGTCGCGACTTTATTGAGTACAAGCTTTTTCTGGTCCCAATTGCGGTTTTGTTTTTGTTTACTGGGGAACGACAACTATGAGTTTAAATTTAATGTTTTTACCGACACAAATTTTAAATGACCCCTGGTTTAAAATTGGAAAGCATAAACTGCGATTTCGCTGATCAATGAACATCGTATTGTAATTATTTGAATTCTGGCAAACTAGTTTATTTTGTACATTATTTATAAGGCACAAACTTAACTCAATTCAAATAAATATATATTAAACTACAATGCTAGCCGCATTGCCGCGTTGGATTGCAATACTAACACGTTGCGCAAGATACCGACCAGCATTTTGGTCACAAGATGCTTCGACCATTTCTTACGTTTTGCATATATCAATTTATTTTGTTGTTGTTTAACAAACTACAGGAACGTAGTGAATCGACAGATTCAAAGCCACTTGCCAAAGTTTAAGAAGATGCCGAGAACTTTCAAGCCTTTCGCAAAATGATAAGGGGTCAAATATTGATGCGTAACGTGACAGATGCAAACTTATATTATGAAGAATTGTTTGCGCAGAGAAGTGGTACTTTGGCACAAGTCATGGTCTGTAACCATAACGCACCTTTCCAACATGTGTGCAATCCTTTCACATCTGCCCGATCTTGCACTGATTTTTATTTATGAATAATATGACGAATTATGTCTGTGCTTTTATTTGAAATAGCACCTTTCCGGATGTGCATCCACGGCGGATGTTACCCTTTCTGTAAAGTTTGTATATCGCAGAATAAGGACTTACCTTTTGTATGTATTGACTAAGGTCAGTGCTCCTAAAACATGAAGATTCAGAGCTTTATTAACGTCTCAGGGAGAGCTATTCTGGGCTTTCTTCCGCTAATTTTATGTACACAATAACATGTACACAATATACACATGCTGAAACCACAAAATAAATAGGTACAGATAGCCGGCTTCGGCTAACCTTGATTTTAATAACCTACGCGCAACCGTAGCAGCTATTGCACTTATAGATTTGTAAAAGCAACCATAATGTTCTGTGAAAAGGTTATATTTAGGAGTTTCAATAAAAAAAATTGGTATGAAAAATTGGTATTGGTACTTTTAAACACATTTATTACTAATAAAAAAGGGTAATCAAATATAAGTCCATAAATTGGTTACTTACGGAAAAATACATTCGTCGATTACGGCACGGCTAATTAATATTTAAAGTACTTACTTAAACTCAAACTCAAATAAAGTTTTATGTAATAATTATAACTATAACAATCAACAATCATTGTAAACTATAACGATTGTCACACGAAATCATAATTACGTGTATTGCTAAAGCGCGGGCACATGCGACTGGCGTTCAACTGACTTGATCCATAATCCGTGTACGTACGCGTCTTTCTATGCGTTTGCCTGTTAACGCTCGTTGTATGGACCCGGCTTTCTGTGTCTATTTATTTTGTGCTGAAATATTACTAACCCTTCCAAACCAGCTGCCCTAGATTTTTTGCTAGATTTTCTGGAAAGTTCCGTAGTTTTCAACAAGCACCGATACCCAAGCGAATCCGACGAGTTTAAAGTAGTTTGTGCTAGATCGTTGCGTTTATAACGCCATCTATTGAGTCAGCTGGAAACATAATATCTTCTTTTTTATACATCTTTCTGAAAAGGCCTCATCTTTGGTCCTCTAATAGTTTTTTTATCGCATAATTAGAAGTCCGCGAAAAATATCCACCGCTAGATTTTTATTGTAAAGCCCATGCCATCAGACCTATCAATCCTCTACGGGGCATCTCTATTTAATAAAATTACACGCATGGCAGTGCTTCAAGAATGGGTATTGTTGTGCAACAGTATGTCCCCTATTGACATATTAGCTTTTTAGTTGGCCATCCTATTGTCAACGCATGTTTATGGTTACCCAAACCACACGTGGACTATAGTTACCTACTTGAGCAGTTTTTTCCTACTCCATTAAGGTGGTATTAGGATGATGTCACGTAGATAATGCTATGATGTGTACATACATTGTGCTGTATATATTTTGCTTGTTTTTTTTTTTTACTTAAGTTACTATTTTTGATTTCTTTGATAGTGATATAGGTATTAGATATTGCTACTGCTATGCAGTTTTTTTCCTTCTCCATTAAGGTGGTATTAAGATGTCACGTAGATAATGCTATGATGTGTGATGTGAATTATACTGTATTTTTTTGCTTGTATTTTTTTCTTTCTAGTCTAAATTTAGCTAATTAGTTATTATTTGGGGTCAAGACATTATGCCCTTGAGACCGGGAGCTCACCTCATTTTCAAAAAATATTTCAGAGTGCGTGACCAAAATGCTGGCATTTTTCTGGCTCAACTGATAAGCATTGCCTTTCGGTTTGGTAATTCCGCCAGCATGCTGGGTACGCTACCAACTGGTAGCACGCATGAGAATTTGGATTGTCTCTTGATTCAATGTCTATAGACAATCCAAATGACAATATATTACAATAGGCCATATAGTTTAGGTATTTAGTGTTAGTTAGGTTGTATTTTGTTTAGTTAAAGGAACTTTTCAGAATGAAAAAAGGTTCGTCTTGCTTACGATTTAATAATTATGTGAGTTCAGGGTTTTTTAGGGGGTATGGGTATGGATACTCGGCGTTTCTCTGAAAGTCACCGATATAGCTCAGCATATTAGCAAGCTGGCAGTGGGTCGGTCATATCTGTCGCAGACCCGACAACCATTGGAGTAGACGTGTATTAGAGTGGACACCACGAATCAGCAAGCGCAGCGTAGGATGCTCTGAGACCCGTTGGAGTGACGATATACGTAAGATGGCTGGCAGAGGCTAGAAGAGCCGAAGATCGGGATGAGTGGCGTGCCTTGAGAGATGCCTATGTCCAGCAGCGAACTAGTATGGGCTGATGATGATAAGTTCATAATAATCTTCGGAACAAAGTATTACCCACAGAAAATAAAATAAAATGGGTATTACCCACAGAAAAGAAAAATCAGCCATTACATGTTATGAACAGCACGCGCTGCCTTAACATAACTATACCTCCCTTGTTGTGATTATGGAATTATATTTAATTCAGAATTTAGAAAGTTTCATTTTAAAATATTATCAATGTCCCACGATCCGCGGCGCGTCCCGCAGCGAGACGCAAATTTAACGTTTCTTAATTGGATTAAGAAAGTATAAACCGTACAAGGATACCACTGGGAGGTAAGTAGAAAGGCAACGGCTTAATTGTTCTTAATGAAAACAAACTGTTTAACATAAGTCAGTGTTAAAGGACTGTTATTAAAAATGCGCCACAGTCATAATAAGCCGTTTTGGGTCATTAAAAGAGTCATTTGAGTCGTTTCTCTATAAACGAATTTATGTACAAGCGCAACGGGTCTTGAAAAATTCCTGTTAGTTAAATTGAATTTTACTCAATATTTTCATTTACAAAAGAAGGCAGTAACTATGACTAGATGGTGGTTCTTTAACTCAGACGCGCCTATTTGTTATCATTTTAAAACGGATCCAATGAAAGACCAGTTAGTTACAAGACCGTTTTCAAAGAACTTTCAGCTGGTGCTTTGGAGACCTAAAAGATCTCGTAACTAACCTACCCTTTGGTGCGTTTGAGACCTAATCGGTCTCCTAAAAATACAGTTTTTTTTAATGTCTTTGAATTTACCTTTAAGTAGGAAGCAAATATGTATATTTGTCTTACTCATACTTAGATAACTTCACACGTTAGAGCCTCCCGCAAGGAGTGAAATAACACGATTATAGTCAACGCACAATACAAAAGTCCTGCAAGAGATCTGATAGATCTCGTAATGCAACGAACGTGTTAACAGCCAGTGTTATGCTAAGTTGGGGGCGATTTGTGATCAACACCTATGTCTTTTAGTGATTTTTTAAAGCGTAGTTGGTTACCAATAAACTTTTTTCTTTCTTATTTCTTTCTTTCTTTAAATTCATCTTCAATGCGTAAATGTGATGTTTTCATGGTTTATCTGTTTGTTTGCATATCACTTTAACACAGCAATAGAGCAACGGATTGAAGTGAATTTTTCATATAGTCTCAAGGCCGAAAAGTGACATTGTATATTATTTATCTCGGAAAAAATAAGGTTCCTGGGGACATGTTCACATGGGGTGTAACTAGTAAATTTATATTTAGTCAAAAGTGATCAACAATATCTTGTTACTTTAGCATAAACTTCTATTTTTTATTGTAATTTTATATTTTGGCGATAACTTAAATAATATTCCATATTCGTAATGAATAGCTATAACTAATAAACTAATCTAACCACTACCATTGGGAAATGTTTCCAAAATACTGGCCCCACAACCACGTTGTATGGCAGCAGGCCAGGCACCCTTTGAGCAAAGTGTATAGAGGCATTTTAGTCACGAGTTGCATCGACTAGAATGTTTGTCTCTCGAACTCCATGGCCCAATTGCTTCAACCCCAAAAGGCTCAAAAATCCACCCCCTGTCCAGGGTATTTAAAAATATTGAATTTGCATTACTTGGCTTACATATATACGTTTATGCATCAATAAACGTTTAGATTTAACTTTTTACGAACCTAATAAAGTTATCGCTATCGACAGCTCTTAAACATATTTTTAAATTCCAATTGTACTATACACGGTTGCATTACCGAGAATCACCTTATTTGCTAACTGACGAGCTTACTTTTCGCAAAAAGTTGAAATTGCTAGCTAGCGCCGACTCCACCCTTGCACTAAAAGTTTACGATAATTGCAATAATTATGAGTAACTTGCACTGCCACTGACAAGACGCATTTAAATCATAAGGTAATATTAGGCTGAAATGGAAACAAAAAATCTGGGTAGTATTAAATTGCTACACTGCCGTAATCTTTTTGCTTGAAAACGTCAAACTTATCACACAACAGCTTTTTTAAGGTTATTAATTTAATAATTTACTGCACACTTCCAAATTATTCATATTCATATTCATTTATTAATAAAATGCTATTTTACATGTCAAATCAAATACCTAGTTAAAAAAATACAAATCAAATAATAAATTAGATGAAACAAATAATTTAGAACTAGAATAAAAAAGTATATCAATCAATTACATAATAAAAAATAAGTCAGTTATAAAATAAAAATCACAGTTAATGTAATAAAATCCATTGAATAAAAATTAAATTATACATCTATAAAATTCGTCAAACGTGTAGAAAGATTGCTCGATCAGCCATTTTTTGAGACGTGACTCAAAGGAGTGCAGGCTGACGGCTGCACCGGCAAAATTATGGAGACATATACAAATGGAGGACTTATAGCTAAACATTTTCAAACTGTTAGCTAACCGTGTAGTTAGAGCACCTTAATATTCATACGACGATGTACTAATAACTCGTGTAACCCTTTCCGATGCAGAGTTAAAACAAATTATTGGTTCGCGCAGAGTGAATTTCGTGGCCCTTTTCAACCCCTTGTCTTTTTTTAATTATGTAAGCGCAAGATGGCGTAATTGCACTACCAGGCAACGTACAGTAGTCTATTTTATATAGGCATACAATTCTTGCAGCCGCACTCAGAGACATTACTTAAGCTAAGGAATAGTTAAAATTGCTCTGTCAACTTCTCGTTGACGGAAATTGTCACACATGAAAACGAGACAGAGCAATTTTAAGTATTCCTTAGCTAAAGTAACGTCTCTGAGTGCGGCTGTTAGTAATACAACCCACGAATTATATTAATAATTTTGGCGACAACAAAAGCGTTCAATCGTTAACTGTGACGGAACCTTAGCAAAAAAGCTTCATTAAAAACGTTTTCCCCTTCATACCTGACCAACATGAAAGTCAAGCTCAACTTTACAACACCGTTTACAAACACATAAAACTGTAATTTTAGGTATTAAAAATCACGAGCCATTTTCTGGCATAATTTTCAAATTTATTGAAACGGTAATTTAATTACCAGCAGAGGCCTTCAATTACTGGACTAAACTGTTTTAACTGGTTTAATAATTAATCTTAACTCAAACAGTACTAATTGCCTACATAAATTAAATGAGTAGATATCTCTAAATCTCTCTCAACTAGAAAATAGCACTTCTTAATCAAGGACCACCAACACAGAACTTCAGAAAACATAAGAAGCACACGTTCAAGATGTTTATAGATACTTCTTCAACCTAATTGGTCTCAACGCGTTATTAATTCAAATGTGGTTAATCATTATAGATTCCATCTACAGGGTGGTCTGCTTTAACCTGTCTGTTATAATTCGTGAAATATGAAGCATTTATAATCGTACCGTTAAAGGTCACGTTTACTGGAACAGTAGGAGGGTCGTAAACTGTGATGCACCGTGAAAATTTATTGGATTGAATGAAGGTCTTCATCGTATGCATTTTAATAGAAATGGACTTGGGAAATGTTACGTAATTGGGTCTGCTCTGATCATGTCACCAAGTTAGACAGAACTCACAGACTCAAAAAGCTATATAACTTCTGTACAGTTTCATTAGTCACCATTATTACAATGCCTTTCTAAAACTAGTATTTAATGTGTATGTCTATAATGTGAAAAACAATTTATTGAATTAGCCTGTGGGTCCAGTTGGTAGTGAACCTACCTTCTGAGCCTGAGGGCGTGGGTTCCTAAGTAGGACAAACATTTATGTGATGAACATTTGTGTTTGTTCTATATCTGGTTGTTAATATCTATTTAAGTATGTATTTAAAACTATATATGTATGTATATCAGTCTCTGGCAGCCATATCACAAGCTTTGCTTAGTTTGGGCTCAGATGACCGTGTGTGCAAAAATGTCCGAAATATTTATTTATTTGACCAAAACAGAACTTTAAGAATTCTACTTTTGCTAATGAAATTAGCGCCCAATTTTCGTCTTCGCATATTGTGAGTGTGTACTATAAATACACTATAGACTAAAGGCAT
Organism: Agriopis aurantiaria; assembly: GCA_914767915.1. Taxonomy (NCBI): domain Eukaryota; kingdom Metazoa; phylum Arthropoda; class Insecta; order Lepidoptera; family Geometridae; genus Agriopis; species Agriopis aurantiaria. Next base: position 6,882,248 of record OU611987.1, read on the forward strand.
CAAGCCTGATTCAGGCCAGATGCATTCCACGCCACCTTACCATATCTCCCTTGTTTGTCTGATCTAAGATTGCAATGTATTTCAAAGCTATACAGGGTTATAAAGAAAGGATATGGTAAGCCGAAGGGGTTCGTTATACTCATCATTTTTGTTTTTATGTTACTTTAAGTTTCATTTGTATTTTCGGTGTGTAATAAAGTTGTATTGTATTGTATTGTATTGTATTGTATCATTATGAACAACTTTTACTTTGGGACCAAACCTGAAATCGCAGGGAAAAAAACAATCTGCTGTTCCATACATTTTGTTGAGTGCCAATGACCGTTTTCTATGGTAACAAACTAACAGAAGAATTTTTTTCGTAATTTCAGCGTTGGTGCCATAGTAAAAGATGTTCATAATTTTATTATAAGTACAATGACCTCTTTTCGGCTTAGCATACCTTTTCCTTATAACCCTGTATACAGTTACAAAGACTTAATACATCCATATTTCTTTAATAAATCTCTCTGTAACAAAAGTCACGTCGTGATTAAGTTCGAACGAATGGTAGCGCCCATCCCTTGTCAAGTCATACGACACTTTTCTCATAATTTTTTATCAATTCTACCTTCTTATAAAGATGTTAAACGCTCTTACGACACTCAATACTTAAGATCTTATGTCAAAGGATCAAGAGGCTCTTGGCGTTGCCTAATTTATCGGATCTAAGCCTTTTTGTGCTTTTCATGTGAAGTTTAAATATTGTGTTCGATCCAACAGTACCTATTCGTATTTAAAATCAGATAAACGTATTGAAATTGTAACGGTACAGATGCGCCATCATCGTTCTTAAATTATTATCATAGTAATGTTTAGTATGTTTCCATAATTTAGGATTTTAAATTAAGGGACATAAGGGACATTTAAGGGACATTATTTTCACACACGGTCATCTGACCCCAAACTAAGCAAAGCTTGTAATATGGCTGCCAGAGACTGATATACATACATATATAGTTTTAAATACATACTTAAATAGATAATAACAACCAGATATAGAACAAACACAAATGTTCATCACATAAATGTTTGTCCTAGATGGGAATCGAACCCACGCCCCCAAGCTCAGAAGGCAGGTTCACTACCAACTGGACCAACGGGCTATCATATCATATTGGATCTGCAATGATAACTACAAAGTAAGGATGAGCAAAGCCGTACGCCAATAAAAAATCTTAGCCTACCCACCGTTCCGTTTTATATGTAGGTACTTGCTAAGGTGTTGAACACTTCGAACGAGACGCGGAAGTATTCAACTGGTACTACACAAAGGCCACCGAGCTCAAAAAGTCGAATACTGCGAATCGGCTAAGCACGCGTAGCTCAGGTTTATCTACACTAATGCGCTTTAAAAAGTTTAATACGACCAATTCTTATAATATACGTCAATGTTCACAGAATTTTTTTTTCTGACACTGAGATACGTCGTCGCACCAAAGCTGCAGACGTCGTAAAAAGGGTGAAAGAACTTAAGTGGAACTGGGCAGGACACATGGCCAGACGTAGCGATGGGAGGTGGTGTACAGCAGTAACTGCGTGGTGGCCGAGACTAGGTTGGCGGAACCCAGGCCGACCGAGGATGAGGTGGACTGACGACATCAGAAATACTGTCGGGAACGAGTGGATGCGAATAGCGAGAGACCGGGGAGAGTGGCATAAACAAAGGGAGGCCTATACCCAGCAGTGGGTCACTCAGGGCTGATGATGATGATGATGATGATGAAGAAATCAACAAGATTATCAATGAGAAGAAACATACATGTAGACTACCAATTAATCATGTCGGAACCACCGAAACAACTTTATTGACTTAACCAAACAACAAATTATTAAGGTGTCAAAATTCACACGCCCGAGCTGTGTTCAGTCCGTGTAAATCAGTACTGGATATTGATACTGGTAATTTTGTGAATTGCTCGTATCCACAAATCATTTTATTGACTGGAAAACGTTGAGATTTATAACGATTCGATAATTAATCAAGACATTCGTTGCCTGTATGTTGTTTAATATAAGGCAAGGGTTTTATGATCGATTTTATATAGGCACAATTAAAACATTGATTCTAAAAAAAAATTTGTGGACAATATATATATATATATTTAAATATTTTTTTTATTTTTTTTATATATTATTATATATTTTTGTGTTATTTGCGAGTTGAATAATCACAACGAAAAAAAAACGCAATGCGATTTTATTTACCAACTATTTCGCCGATCAAACAACATTGCAGCAGCAGCAGGAAAGCAAAGGCAAGAATGGTACAGGGAAGGAACAATGTCGACAAGTGTCCATATTTAAAATAATAATATAACTTATAATTTAAAACAACATTTAAAAGCATGCTTATGTGGAACAAAAAATATTTAACATCTTGCGCGTGCTCAAGCGGCAGGGGAAGGTAAGGGGATCGATACCGTGCCGCTCGTCTCATGCGACATAATGATTGGCATCTTTTCCGCTAGATGGCTCTGTCAGTGTGATTCACCATTAAAGAGTTCCACTATCTACCTCCTAATGCCATCATGCTGGTCAAATCAGTTCATCATTTCAGCCGTAGGACGTCCACTGCTGGACATAGGCCTCCCCCATCGATCTCCAAAAGGGCCGGTTGGAAGCGGCCTGCATCCAGCGTTTCCCTGCGGTCTCTTTTAGGTCGTCTGTCCATCTTGTGGGTGCAAGATTCGCAAATCAGTTCGATGGTACCAAATTATTGTGTTTTCATCCGAATTCCACACACTTGTATGTTTCAAATCGATAAAACCATATAATCATAATCATAATTTATTCATAAATATAAAAAGGTCTGACAATAATACAAAAACATAAGTAAACATAATTAGGTCTATAAAACACGTGAGCCTGAACTAGGTAATATCTATATAAAATAGGTTAAAATTGGCAAGATTTGATTACATTGTTAGTTATAGTTTGCTAGTTTGTTAATATACTTAGTTAGTGGGCAAGTGCCTTTATTAACTAAACAAAATACAAGCTAAAACTATCACTACAAATATAGTCAGACTGCCCACAGACCGTTGAAGGTCTAAAGACAAATGCTCAAGCCCACTACCAGTTGGCAGCGTACCCAACATGCTGGCGGCATTACCACGTTGATGATGATGAATTTCCATCTAAGTGATTTCTTTTGCCGTTGACAGGCTTCAGCAGTTAACTTAATTAACTCTTGAATCTGCCAAAGAAAAGCTTCGTGATAGCAACAAGCAGCGATTGTAGTTACAGTTATTCACCTAATGAATTTTAATTATTGCTTTGTAGACGATTGAATATACAACAGCTTCTTCCCATGTAAAATTCTTACAATTCCCACATCCTCCCAGCTTCATTTGAAATTTCAAAATAACATTAACAAATCAAACGAGGAGCTAATTAGTGAAGGGACTAAATGGACGAAATTTTCGCCTTTGTTTTTGTGCGAATATACAAATTATATTTTAATATTCGAGGACGTTAACTACCATCGGTTTAAAGGACCTACAATTATGCTACCACAAAGATAAATCAACGGGTGTAGTTGTTCCGATCTTAATTAAAATATGTTCTGAGGGAGCAATTGTCGGAAATACGATCGGGACTAATTACGTTTGCTCTCTGGGTTGCCAATGAAAAGCTTGTTTCACGGAAAAATGTGGTAACTATGAAACGAATCAGACAAACCTCAAATTAATTGGTAAAACTTCATAGTTTGAAAACAGAATGGATAAGCAAAGTCTCGTTGTGCACATTATTGACGCAGGTTGACTGAGTTTATTTTATTCTCACCTTAATTTCAATCGCTCGTAAGATTTCATTTATTTAATATTATTAATTTGTCAGGTAATTTTTAAGTCGAGATGTTTTATTTTAGCGGAAGAGATCGACAAAAAACTATATTTTCAAACTATATTTTTTTTCGAACCCCTCCGCCATCCTATTAAAAATCAACACGAAAATACTAATGTTGTTCTAAAGAATGCCCTTAGACACATCATCATCATCAGCCGGAAGACGTCCACTGCTGAACATAGACCTCCCCCATTAACCTCCACACTGAATGACAGCCTGCCTTTTGCATCCACTGGATGCCCGTGACTCTCACAATGTCGTCGGTCCATCTAGTGGGAGGCCTCCCTACGCTGCGTCTTCCGGTTCGTGGTCTCCACTCCAGAACCTTTCTTCCCCATCGGTTATCGGTTCTTCGAGCGATGTGGCCTGCCCATTGCCACTTCAACTTGCAAATTTTAACAGCTATGTCGGTGACTCTGGTTCTTTGGCGAATATCCATGCACGTTTCGGATCTTATCGCGCAAAGAAACTCCGAGCATAGCTCTCTCCATTGCCCGCTGTGTAACTCTAAGCTTTTCCAAAAGGCCAACAGTTAAGGACCACGTCTCAGTACCATATGTCATCACTGGCAACACACACTGGTCAAAGACCCTCGTCTTGAGGCACTGTGGTATCTTGGACGATGTCACGCAATTTCCCGAACGGGCAGCGTTCCGAGTTGGATTCTTCGGGCGACCTCTTTGCCTAAGTTGGACTTACCTAACTGAACAATCTGTCCAAGATAGGTGTAATGGTCAACAACTTCGAGAGTATCGTTCCCAACGACTACCGGCACGGGTTCAACATGGACATTGGACATAATTTGGCCCTTAGATACGGCAAATTTTTATTCCAAATCATGAAATATCAAAAACATCTAAACTGTTACGGACACACTGCTGGCGTATTGTCCGTAGAAAGAAGAACATTGTGGTCTCAGCACCCATCCAGCAGAATTCCACCTTTATTAAATAAGGGGAGATAATAACAAATCTCGATTTAATGGACAATTTTACTCAAGCATTTATTTCCATTCCCGATTCCTCTACTTGAACATAATTGGCGTAACATCATAAAGTGGGAGACCGCGAATCGGCATACGTAGGTTTGGACATCCTGGGGCCTTACGGACAACTGCTATTGCGGCACCATACTAACGTTAAATTCGCTCAGTTGGAAAATCACGCGACCGCAAACCGTATCTAGGTGCATTAAGGTTCACGTTCGCGTGATTTTCCAACTGAGCGAATTTAACGTTAGTTTGGTGCCGCAATAGCAGTTGTCCGTAAGGCCCCAGGACTCGATGGAGTGACGATATACATAAAACAGTTGATAGTAACTAAAAGCAACAAGGTTTTAATTGAAAAAACATATTTTAAGAACCTTTTATGTATGGTATAATAATATTCTCCGCCAGGGTATGCTATTCTGAGACGTCACGTGAGTGACACAAGTCTACGCCATCGACACTGTGTTACTAGTAGCATGATATCATAACTCCCCAATCTCTGTGTATTACCTGTGGAAATCCGATTAGAGTATGAGGTTTTGATTTAAATATTTATGTATGTATTTATATTCAAAGAGCTTATGGAAAAATTTATATTAAACTAGCAGACCTGACAGACGTTTTCCTGTCTTAGAACTGTCAAACACGCAAAGTCAAAATTGTAAATCTTATTTTTTTACACCTTGGGTTACATTATTGGAGTTTTAGTAAGGATCCCTATTTAAAAAATATATATAGCCTATGTTAACCGGGGATAGTGTAGCTTCCCAACAGTAAAGGAATTTTTCAAATCGGTTCAGTAGTTTCGGAGCCTATTCAATGCAAACAAACAAACAAACAAACAATCAAATCTTTCCTCTTTATAATATTAGTATAGACTAGCTGTTGCCCGCTACTTCGTACGCGTAGACTTTCATTTAAACATTCAATCCCCTTCTGTCATCCTTAGTTCGGCCCTTTCGCAAAATCCTTTCTTAGCGGACCTCTACACCCCTGGATAAGGAATCTACCTGCCAAATTTCAGCTTCGTAGGTCAAGTAATTTTCGAGATTTCGTGATGAGTGAGTGAATGAGTGAGTGAGTGAGTGAGTGAATTTCGCTTTTATATATATTATATAAATAAATAAAATAAATAAATAAATATTCGGGACATTTTTGCACACACGGTCATCTGACCCCAAACTAAGCAAAGCTTGTGATATGGCTGCCAGAGACTGATATACATACATATATATTTTTAAATACATACTTAAATAGATATTAACAACATTATTAGATATAGATTACATATAGATTCATAATCAGCCTGATTATGATAATGATGCTGTAAACTCATAGTAATTCGAACAAAATTCATCTCTGCTTATCTATTCTATCGTCTCAAATTAAATTTTTGAAAAATAAAGTATATTTAAAAAAACGTCTTAACGGGAAGAGTATGGGAAAATGTACAATAAAAGTGATAAAATTATGTCTGTAAAAGTATTGCACCATTTTCTGAAGAAAGTAAATCCAACGTTCCCAGATGCAAGTTAAAAAGAAAAGAAGAAGTCTCCCTATAATTCCTGGATTTAATCTACAGGCCCTGAAGCTATTTGAATAGCAAATGATGTATCCATTTCGTAAGATCATCTTTTGATTCGAATACCAAATTACTCTTTTGGTTTGATAAAACAAACAGATTTTGCATATCTGGATCGATGGCAGGCTGATCTCTATGGCGGTATTTGGTTAGAGCAAGTTTAATACTTGCAAACATTAAATTTTTTATTTTTAACCCCAACGTCCTGATGCAAAAAGAGGGGTATTATAATTTAAACGTGTGTAGTTGTGTGTCGCAAAAGGCTGAATCAATTTTGATTTAGTTTTTTGCTTGAAAGATAGAGATTGTTCTTAGCTATGATTCAAGAAAAACTAATCAGCCGTTTGAATATTATTAGTTCATTTTTAGGGTTCCGTACCCAAGGGAAAAACGGGTCCCTATTACTAAGCCTACGATGTCTGCCTGTCTGTCCGTCCGTCTGTCCTAGCCTACCTATTAACGACTGTATGTTTCAAACCGTAATAGAAAGCCAGTTGAAATTTTCACAGAATATGTAATGTTACGGCGGATTGACTAACAAATAATAAAAAAATCAAAAATGAAAGGTCTCCATACAACTATAACAACAAATAATAAAATATGGCCAAGTGTGAGTCGGGGACAAGTTTCTATTCATAACCAAGTTATAACTGGTAAACTCGTTATTGAATTTTGTGGTGGTATGGAACCCTCAGTGCGCGAGCCCAACTCGCACTTGGCCGTTTTTTTTTGTTGTTTTTTTTAAATCTTGTTTTTACGATGTTACTTTATTGGACACCCAAAATACAACTGTATTAATTTTAGTCATCATCATGATCATCAGCCTACTTTAGTCTAATACTGGACACAGGGTTCTCCCAAGTCACGCCACACAACCCGATCTTCGGTTTTTCACTTCCAGATACTTTCTTACATATTGCCACAATTTTATTAATTTATTAAATCGTATTTATTATGTAGAGTAGGTATTTCAATAATATCTCCAATAATATTTACGGAAAGCAGCTAGAAACTATCGAGGAACATCCATTTAGGCAGCAGTTTGCACAATAAAAGTGGAATGAAAGCGCTTCGTACGGGTTTTCGGATTATCAACCATAAAGCGGATAATAAATTAACGAATCCTCCTAACACGACACAGTTACAATAAACTTTATAATTTGCAATATTTTTTTAACATCCTTTTCGTACTCTTCTCAGCAAACTCTTTCATTTGATATCCATTATGATATTAGATACATATTTTCCACCATCTTGGGGCGTCCGCCATATTGAACTTATCATCTCGGAACAAACTGCTTAGGAAGACAAATCCAACGAACCCAAACTCGACGGGGCTACGTCGTTTTGTTCAGGAGTTCCTGGCCATCTTCTGTCTACATCATCAGACCAGCTCGATGGTACCATGACATTGCATTATCACCGAACTTACTGTACGATATGTAAGTATGTCAAAATTCAGCTCAATCGGTTGATGATAACTGGTCTAAAACTCAGTTGTAATATTTGTCCTACAGGTCAAGCTTGCAAGCTTGTAAAAGAACATAGTTTTGTAGTAAGACATTGCAACAGTAACTGGAATGACGTAGTAACTTCTTGAGCTCGTAAAATTGATATGAATTATCTTTACCTTTACAAGAAAGATTTTGTAAATAAATTGTAAAGTATCAAGACCAATTTTACAACGCCAACAGTTTAGTCGCCGTTTATTTGTTCGCCAAAAACGAGAGAATTGGCAGGATAAGTAATAGCTTAATTCTACGTTGCGATCTCTAAAGTGGCTGTTTCTTTAGTTAAGGTGGCTGAATTCTCGGCTGAGCCGTCTGAAAGAAAGCGATCGTTTAGCAAAACGCATGTTATTAGCGAAATCCGAGTAAATAAACGGATGCGAAATATAACTACAGCGTTCGATGAACTTGAATTTCATTTCGTTGTGGAGATTTTCAGCAAAGTATTTAAACACACTGCTCATAATTATAAACCCCGGTGTCCACTCATGTGATGTGATGTTACGTGAGTTTTTGCGTTGTTTTTTTACACGCTTTAATATTAGCTTCACTTACAATAGGTACCTAGTTAGAAACTTTTTATTTCGTACACCAGAAATAAAAATTATAAGCAGATGGAAGACACTTACGATCTATTGCCACAAGTGGCAGCCATTTCGCTTAAAGCGATCTAATCCAGGCTACCATTGGATAGAAAAAAATTATGTAACAGGATAGACAGGCAAACTTGCACTAAGTAACTTAACAACCAAATAACACTGTAATCAAATATATGAACCTACTAACTACTTAAATACTTTTAATTGTATCAATTCTGAACTTTGCAAGTATGTGTAATTTGGATGAACATATTATAATTTAGTACCATCAAACTGGGGCTCGATTTTGGAATCCCCCTTACGATATTTCGCACAAAACTATCATGCGAAATCATGCGAAATTACCGACTCTCGAACGAAATCCCAAACAAAAGTATAATTTACGAAATTATTACTCGCTAACGCAACGAGTAGTTTCGACCATTCTAATTTGCTTTCTATCAATAGAAAATCTTTTTGAGCAAAACCATAGGAGCGAATCAAAAGTCAAACCCCTGATCTGATAATGTAGCTAGTATATAAATAGTGAAACTCTCCAATGGTGAATTACACTGACAGAGTCATCTAGCGCGAAAGACGTCAATCATCATGCCTCATGAGCCAAGTAGCGCAGACCCTCATGTACCTCATACTCATGACCCTTATGTATAGAGTGAGGAGTGGACGTCTCTCCTTACTGTTTACGCTTTGAGCGTGTGTTTTAGTATTTTTTTACTATACTAGTTGTTCTCTCTGTTCTGTAACCCCGCGCGCCCTACATGGTGCAAACGATACAAAGTAGTTGCGTTTGCACCATTAATGGTGCAAGTCAATGGTGCAAACGGTACATCGGGCATATTTGTATCATTTAAAATGTTAAGGCGCGTATAGTATGTCTGTGGTAAGCTACGTGCCTGAAACTTATCAGATAAGTACATGATCTGTTGCTCAGATGGGCACTGTGGCTCAACATTTAGCATAAACAATCAGACATTATTGATATAACAAACATTTACAGGTTCAAGGTAGTCAGCATCTTATTCTAATTTAACTATTAAATGAAAAACGTGTTGCCATAATACATGATCAAAATTCTAACACATTGTTTTTAGGGTTCCGTACCTCAAAAGGAAAAAACGGAACCCTTATAGGATCACTTCGTTGTCCGTCTGTCTGTCTGTCCGTCTGTCAAGACCCTTTTTCTCAAGAACGCGTAAAGGTAGCAAGTTGAAATTTATACTAAATACTTGGGTCTACGGTTTCTTTCGGCTGTAAAAAAATAAAAGTTGTAAGTCAACGCAATCAAAAGATATGAACGTTTATGTCGCATATTTTGCGATTTCACAGGGGAACCAAAACCTATAGGGTACTTCCCGTTGACCTAGAATCATGAAATTTGGCAAAAAGCAAGGTCTCATAGCACATATATAGGAATAAATCCGAAAGTTATAAATATGAAGGTATATCATTTAAAAATGATTATTTTGCTATTACAAACTTACATTTTGTAGTTGGAATGTATGGAAGAACCTTATTGTCAACTACAAACTTAAGTTTGTCTTTCAATATTTTAACTTCAGTTAGTTTTTTTTTTGGTCTCACGCTCTTAGGGTTCCTTTATGTCGTATATTTTGCGATTTCACAGGGGAATCAAAACCTATAGGGTACTTCCCGTTGACCTAGAATCATGAAATTTGGCAAGAGGCAAGGTCTCATAGTACATATATAGGAATAAATCCGAAAGTTATAAATTTGAAGGTATTTAAAAATAATTATTTTGCTATTACAAACTTACATTTTGTAGTTGGGATGTATGGAAGAACCTTATTGTCAACTACAAACTTCAAAGTTGTCTTCCCAGAGACTGTGGGATCGGCCGATCTGCGAACTAGCATGGAAATCGCTACTAGATACGTGTCCTAGTATTGCAGATCGCGCTCGTATTCTTGCTGTCTCTGTTTGGGAATCGGGACTTTGGTTGCAAGCCATGCCCTCTTTTAACACAGGTAGCCTTTTAGATCCAACCGCATTTCGTCTAGCTGTCAGCTTACGCTTGGGTGCAAGGTGCTGTGAGGCCCATCGCTGTCAGTGTGGTACTGCTGTTGACCAGCTCGGTCACCATGGTCTCTCTTGCTCGAGAAGCGCTGGTCGTATTGGCCGACACGCTAGCCTAAACGACATCATACGCAGGGCACTTTCCACCGCCAATGTCGCAGCTGTGCTCAAACCGAGTGGTCTTGCGCGTGACGATGGAAAGAGGCCTGATGGTATGACACTTGTGCCCTGGAGGTTGGGGCGGCCCCTTGTATGGGACGCAACTTGTGTCGATACTTTGGCGCCGTCACATCTTCCTGAGGCACAGGGTAGGGCTGGCGCGGCTGCTAATTCGGCAGAGCAGCACAAGCGTCGCAAATATGCTAACCTCGGCAGTGGTTACATATTTGAGGCGTTTGGGGTCGAGACATTGGGCCCTTGGGGACCGGGAGCTCACCTCATTTTCAAAAATCTTTCAGAGCGCCTGGTTAATGCGACGCGTGACCAAAATGCTGGCGTGTTTCTGGCTCAACGCATTAGCATTGCCATTCAACGTGGTAATGCCGCCAGCATGTTGGGTACGCTGCCAACTGGTAGTGGGCTTGAGCATTTGGATTGTCTTTAGACCTTTTTAGGTCTCACGCTCTGAGGGTTCCGTCTAACGGAACTCTCAGAGCACGAGTCCTACTCGTACTTGTCCGGTTTTTTATTTTATTATTAAAGTTAAACTCGTATGTCAACTACCTAAATATAATTTGTATAACTTTTCTAAAAATACACGAATTACAAAAACACTGACAATACTACAATTTAAAACTTTATAATGTAAAACACATGTAAAGGGTATGATAACAGAAACTACCCAAATTAGTTTTGTTTTCATGCCTAAATATATCTAATATCATAGTTCAAAAGTAACCTTTCCTCCTGCCTAGTCTGTCTCACAAAGTGAAGCTCGCAGTAGCTTCATAAAGGCCACCCATCTAGCACCACACAGGACTCCGCCACTGTGACGGATCCAGCCACGCCCCTCATTTGTTATACAAATTTTATACTACCCTCCGAGCGAAACCTCCGTGAGCCCTCGAAAACTGGGAAAAAGAACAATGGGAGGAATGACTTTACCGTGACTTATCTAAGACGGAGGCGATTTTAAGGCTATATTTAGCTGCATTTCGTTACTTAAAAACGTAAAGTACTTATATATTTCGATATTATAATCTTACTTCAGAATGCGTAAGACTGTTTAATAAAAAAATATTAATAACACAACATTACAATAAAATTAGAACTGTGATTGCGAAGGCAAACAGTAAAACAACTACTGAAGCAAACATGCAATATTGTAATCCGATGAGAGCCGTGAAGAAATTTCATTAAAACCTCTATCACCCGAGGACAATACAATCACAGAGTATTGCTATACAATACGGTACATAAACTCTACAAAACCCGTACTTTATTTTTGCACTTAAGTATGTATAATATAATATCTTATGCCACTCTTCTGCATTCCATAATCACGTTGAATGTCGCATTGCCCTTCACTTGAAAGACGATTGATCTAGGTACCACACTATCAGCACCTAAATGGCGATATAAAAATGCCTTCATTACAAGTCTGTCAATAGCACGTCCAGTATAATATACAAGTATAATCATAGATTTAGAATAATACTACCGTTATTATACAAAACCTATGAATCCACACTGTTTTAAACTATCACGGTTATTCACTAACGTTATATGATTATATACGGGATATTTACCGTATTAAGGTTGTGGAATGTAGTACGGTTGGGAGCTTATTCCACAAACTTACCACGGTAAATATCCCGTAAATAGTCATATAACTTTAGTAAAATCTATGAATGTAATAGACGTAAGTGTTTAGAATATACAATTATATGGCTGGCCAAAAAGGTAACTATAGCTCAGTGGTTCCCAATTAGTTTTTCCTGCGTACCACTTCATGAAAGTCCTCAAACTCGCGTGCCCCTAGGGATACGCGTACCACTAATTCGGAACCACTGCTATAGGTCGATCTATAGACGGTTTTTAATTTGAATTTGTCATAATTTCATGTGAATTCAATTCTGAGAAAAATGCAAAGCTGAGCTTAATTCAAGTTCCTAAGTACATGTGTATGGGTGAATTGAATCTCTCCTTAAACGTTTATAGGTAAGGTTTGTACATTGTGTAATGCAATTGTACAGAGGCAGTCGAGATTGAGACGGCAGGCATTGCGCTGCTGCCGCAGGGTTCTGGCAGTACCATACTGCTCCTTGATTAAATAAACCTTCAGCTCAAAGTCTCGCCGCCGGCAACTGCGTCAGTCTTCGGCATATCGCACAAAACACTTTCAATCTTTGCAAGAAGCACAATTCATGGTTTCAAGCCACGTTCAAAGAACTTTCATTATACGTTCATTATCAGCTTATCATGTTCCTACAGTTGGGAAACAGGCCTTCTGAGAAGATGGTAATCAACCATGAAGGACCAGTGCATGTTAGTGAATGTCATAATTATGTTTTTGAACTTCTGAGGTTCTTGGACATCCTGGTTTCCCCATGATGTCTTCCTGCACCGTTGTTGAGCGATGGCATCAAAACTGCTCATAATTTATTTAAATACTAAAGGAGTCATTGATGCAGGGAAGTCATTGGGGAGGTGGTTGGGTCTAGGATCACAACGGGCGCCGTCAGATTGTTAAGCGCACATGCACATTCGACCACCATCGCTCATTCTCCTAGAACTCTAGCAAAAACTTATATATATAACCTATAAAAACGTTGCTGGTTAGGAATAGCAAATGTTGTAAAAAATATTGTTCTGTGTCACAGTGCCACATTATGTTCTTCTATAATAGTTCTTCCAGAAAGTACTTGCAAGGAATTTGAGCCCACGATATTTTGACATGCAACCTAACATAATCATAAAATCGACATAACCGATCAATCGTGAATATATCCAGAGCTAATATTTTTAATTTACGTAAAATTTTACAGCGCAGTAAAATAAACCACTTTGGACTCCGCTATCGCCGTGTCAATCTACAGAATTTTACACAGCGGCCATCATTACGGGGAAATGAATTAAATACCAGTGCTCGAGATAGCTAACCATTTTTTGCGCGACAAGTTCAGGCTCTTCGTCTATTAATATTCATTATATAAGCAGCTCGTTTACATTCTTACCAATATCCTTGGGGAACTCACCGCAGTTCCCGGCAATTTGTTAAGAAGTATCAGCTATTTGTCTACAAGGAGCTGCATTTATCAAGAAAGAAGCAAAGTTGCATGTAGCCCTTTCGGTCTTCAATTTATGATTCGATTGTGGAATAACCGAACTGCAGGTTTATTCATTCGTTATTTAAATAAATTGAACCGCAACAAAGATCAGAGGCATTAAAAAGTCGTAAGCAATGTGTCAGCGATTGAAATTATTTTAAAAGCCGAGTAATTGATAGACGTCGAACCATCTTAGAACGTACTTGTACAGTTACGAAGAATGGTCATAAAATCGGTTATCCAAATTATTATCTGGGGAATTTAATGTTTATTGAGCTCTCTAGAGGTGAAGATGAAGGTGCTTAAATATGCGCCTGCGCTGTTGGCAGCATTCACTATTATGTAATTAAGAATGTTAGGACTCCAAATAAAATAACGTTACGTTTCGTTCCGCCCAAAAATTATGGCTTAATAAAATGTAACTTGTATCGTATTTCATGCCGTGATAAAAGAAACGGTGACGACCATGGTTATAATTATGGTATAGGGGCAAGAAATCTATTAACCACGCTTAGGATTAAATTTTCATAACGAAAAATTTTTAACTGTATGAATTTAATTAAGGATTTAGAATTAAAATTAATACAAGGAAAGAACTTCGCTGCATTAAACACACAAAAAATAAAAATACAGTCTCACATTATAATAACACTGGTGATTACTATCCATGCAAATTCACCCGTCATTTTGAAAGAAAGAAAGAAAAAAGAAAATGGTTTTTTTTTGTTTGTTTTTTGAATATATTTTTTCGTATTCCATTCCTACTTTTACATTTCTTATCGATCGCCACGAAATCGCACTCCACTTAAAGTCTATCAAGACCGATCTAACCTCAGTATATCACAAGTATACAGGGTTACTGATAATCAGTTAGCATCATCGTAAGGGCGGCATTAATACGTCAAAACAAACAACCTTTGCTCTGCGACTTATCAAAATTCGAGAAAAATAAACCGGCCAAGTGGGAGTTGGGCTCGCGCATTGAGGGTTCCGTACCACCACATAACTTGTTAGCTACTAAAGTACAAAAAAGTAGTGCAAAAGACAACAATCCATCAACGCCCAGGCGGTCACCCATCCAAGTAACGACCGCACCCGACGTTGCTTAACTTCGGTAATCGTTCGAGAACCGGTGGTGAACAGAAATTTGTCATCGACTCACACTTGGCCATTATTTATTATTAATTGTTGTTATACCTTAGAGTATGTACTATAATCATACCAAGTTTGACGCTTGTATGTATTACCGTTTTTACATTAGAGCTAATACGTTTAAAAAATACGTTTGTTGTATGAGGACCCATCTTTCGTTTATACTTTTTTTATTATTTCGTAGTAAATCCGCCGTAACATTACATATTCTGTGTAAATTTCAACTGGCTATCTACTACGGTTTGAAAGATACAGCCGTTTAAAGGTAGGACGGATAGACAGACAATGTAGGCTTAGTAATAGGGTCCCGTTTTTACCCTTTCGGTACGGAACCCTAAACCACCACAGCTGTTTCACATATTTTGTCGGAAGTGATATTTTTTTTTTTGGTATGGAGCTGCTGATATTTCTTTTGCAAATTAAGAAAAGTTGTTTGTTTTAATATACTGAGACCGCCCTTAAGAGGATGCTGATTACCAGTAGCCCTGTATATTTAAATCAAAACCCATCATAAAACAATATCAACTTATAACATAGAATGCGATCCACAATCTCCATAAATCAGTAATCAGACAATACCTCGGTGCGTTAAAGGGAACTTACATAAGTCAGTGTATCGAGTAGGTACTAATAAATTCAAAGGATTGACCGACCGCTGGTGAGAACTCGTCGGTTCTTCTACAGAAGCCGGGACAGTGAGGACATAAATCTAAGGGAGTCATCGGTGTCGTCGAGCCTCCAGTATTGCTAGGGTTGATGTGTGAAATTTACCCATAGGTTTATCTGTTACAATTTATTATTCAATAATCGGAAAAATAAATAAATAGTTAATAAACATTTTTTTAAGGAAGCTTTTACAATGCGTATACATCATTTCGTGTCTGTGCTGCTAACAATTGAAAAGTTCCATAGTCAGGACCCAAACCTGAGTGCAGCAACCATTTCATCGTAAAACTTAAAACTGTTTATCTAAAATCCGTACACAAAATTTCGTGACTGTTGACCGTTGTAGAATTTCTTTATCTGGAACTAATCCTGGATATCGATTCAGGTCATGCTTACCATTGAAATGCATTGTCATTGGAACTAAACAAACGTGTAAAAATTATGATAAGAGGAAGTGATTCTAATTTAGTCTGCAAGATTTGACCTAAATACACAAACATTGCAAGTTACATATAAGCTAATATAAAGTTATCAACTTCAAAAGTTACTTTAAAAGGCTCTATCGACATTTTTAAATATAATGCAGATTCGTAGCTACTCTGTTTTGATTTTATAAGTATTTCTGTTATCAAAATAAGTTAAAATTATGGTCACACTTACCCCAAAATATCTTCTGAAGTTTAAGCAGTTTTGCAAACACTGGCAACCTTTTCCCACTTGAATGGCCTCTGTATGAAGGATGGTCGGCCAAAGCACCGACCAAGGCCTTTAACGGGCGTTTTGACAACTGCCGATGTATGTATTGAAATATGAAAGCCGCTGACTGGACTGACTTGCTACATCGATATCTGAGGATAAACTGCTTTTCAACGGTGAAGGTATGTGCGTAAGTAGTGATCAATTGCTGGTCTTTGTGCTACGAGAAACAAGTGACGTCGGGTTTATCTAAGCTTGTCTTAAGTAACAGTTGTATTATGAATAGCGGATAGATAAATGACAAAATAATATTAAAACGAAATCATTTGAAATTCAAGACGGAGACATAATAAATAAATTCATCGCTTTTTAATAGTTTCTTAGGTCAGTTGACGTCAATTTGGCGGCATTCAACCGAATTCAAAGCCTTATAAAAACACAATAGGATTATATCATTTATACCAGCCTAATGGTCCGCCAAACAAGGGCATTAATCTCGATATACATTATACGACTTTATGTATTGATGCATCCACAATTTATGGCCGATGTTTAGAGAAATCATAAAGTCAAAAAGGCTTATTAATGTGTGAAGAAGCGCACCTCTTCTGAAACAATATTCTAGAGACATATTTTTGTAAACCCCCGCGGTGCTCGTTAGTGAAATATTTCGTTATCAAACAGAATACAATTGAATGTGAACGTCAAAAACATAAGTCATCATTTTAATATGACTTATGTTTTGTAGTTTGAATAATGTTTGATGTGTATTCGTTGGCTGATCGGCAAAAAGGGACATTTGCGGACACACTTCTGAACTTTCAGTATATATTATGAAACTTAAGTTTACATAAAAGCTGCATGAGCGTAAAGCGTGAGCGTGATTTGCGTTACAGAATAAATACACTCACTACAAATTTATACTTGTTTTGAACATTTGAACTCTGATCATAGTATAGGGTTTTTTTAATACAATAATGACCTTTTCCTTCAAATGTTACTCCATATTAACTGAGATTTATTTTCCTAAAATAAAATGCATTGCATTTAAAAATATTTATAAATGACTTTAATCTGATTTAAATCAAGAGACATTCGCTCTTTGAGCACGTTCCATCATTGAATGAGATTTAATCTGTTTTCCTTTACAATCTGAAATCTCCGACTCTCGATGAATTTCTTAATCGTTGAATAATTTACTGGTGCATGTTGTTCCCAAGATGTGCGTAGAATGCATGTTAAAACATACTCACACCATCTTTATTTTCTGTGAGATAAATTGCTATCTGTTTTCTATCTTTTCATCGCAGCTCAACTGGTGTTAAATGACGGTGCGGTCGAAGATTGTAAACACGCCTAGCCTGGAATAGGAATTAGCGTGTGGCCATCGAGATACAATACATTTATTATCTCAGCCGTGCCAAAAAAAATGAACCAAAACTCGCCACACGCTACAGATTGCGCCGACTTTTTGGTTGGTAACAAGGTAACCGTGATCCGACTACAACTCCGCGCGATGCCAGAGCTATGATGGCATAGTGAACAACTAATGTTGAATACCATGCAAGCCACGTAACGTCAAAATTGAAGTAAATGTGGCATTGTGAACCATATAATTGATACAATGTATGTACAATGACGCTCGGACATTGTTATACTGTTTTCACTGAGAGATTGTGGCTCTATAGGAATTGTATCTCGATGAGCGTCTGTCACAAAATGCAGTGTTCAATATCAAGTAACTACCTGGATTTTTGAATTGAAAATAAAATCGCAATTATCAAGACAAATATAAAACAAATAAACAATATTAAAATTGTTTATTTTAGCCAATAAATTAACGAAATCTACTCTCAAACATTCCCTTGGAGAGAATTACAAAAACCTACTTTTATAAATTGGAGGTAACAAGTTGATATGTCGAGTTTTGCCAAAATATTGAAGCCGAAATTAGTATCTTCTTCTCTATCGCTTCTCTATCTGTATGGCTGCTAACTCCTCCTATACCACGCAACGGATTTTGATGCGGTTTTCTCCATCAGTTAGATACATTTTCAAGGAAGGTTTATAAATATAACTAGCAACCCACCCACACGGCTTCACACGTAAATTACACCCGTGCAAAGCGGGCGGGTTGCTAGTATTACAGAAATTTTAATTGAATTGAATAGAAATTGATAAAAATCTTGCTATTTGATAGAATCAGAACGACTAAAAGACAATTTTTGTTGCTTTTTCGTCAAAAATGTGAGAGAGCTCATAAACACGTCATAAGTGCTTAGCGAAAGTTTTCAATTTGAGGATGGTAGCTTGACAGCTGAGTAGGTCCCTGGAGGTACTGGAAAGTCATGTTATGGTTTCGCACCCGGTGATTTTGAGTTCGATCTTACTAACCACTGAGACTAATCTACTAAGGTTTACAGTTGTACCAGTATAGTCTATCGAAGCTATCATGGTAATTCAAATTAAAAAAATATTTATTGAGAATAAAAATGGATAATTCCACTAACATTTATCTCACAAACTGTTATACTAATATCGACTTCTTAATAAAAATAGGAATATAATTAAAAAACTTAAAGTCATAAAATTGACATCATATTAATTGGCTTTTTGCCCCTGTCCCATTGATCAGCAAAATTTTCACAATAAATCAAAAACATTATCGTTGTAGTTTTCCAATTGTCACAAATTAATATCAAAATCATTGTTGGTGGAAAGGAGTGCACTGAAGTGGCGGCGGGTGCGAATTAGTGGAGACATGGTGCGTGCCACAGTGCAGCTTTGATCCACGTGGACAAAACTAAAGTTATTACAAACATTCTATTCATTAATTGAATAACATTCTCTTGTTTTATCTTTCTATATCGATACCTAGAGTGATTTGATAGCCCGTTGGTCCAGTTGGTAGTGAACCTACCTTCTGAGCTTGGGGGCGTGGGTTCGATTCCCACCTAGGACAAACATTTATGTGATGAACATTTGTGTTTGTTCTATAATCTGGTTGTTGATATCTATTTAAGTATGTATTTAGAACTATGTATGTATGTATATCAGTCTCTGGCAGCCATATCACAAGCTTTGTATGCTTAGTTTGGGGTCAGATGACCGTGTGTGCCAAAATGTCCTGAAATGTTTATTTTATTTTATTTTATGTATTTATTTTTGAGTGAATTAGTTTTGATATACCTAGTCACTTTGTAAATTTAAACGACCACGTAGCTTAGCATCGTACTAGAAAATAAGGAGTGGATTGTTAACACAACCATGGTATAAAAACTTTTCTTCAGAAATTCGTACTACCTCTACATATTTGCAAATATGTAGAGGTACATATTTGCATGCACAAATTAATAACATGCGTTCAATTTTATGCAATGAAATTTCGGATTTGTTATATTTTTTTACTTATTTTACTTAATCCTACCTTCGGTGGTACCATATCTGGGTGCGACGTTCGCACGTTTTTATTTTAATGCTTTAAACTTGGTAATAAAAGAGTTTAGATTACAGTGTATTTTTATACGGAGAATCTAAGCTCACAAACTTTCAGAAATTTGGTAGTATTTATTCCTGATGGCTTACTATCATGAATCTTCTATCGTAAGGTTCAATTTGTTATACTGGTTAGTCGAACATTTTGGACACGCAAATTTTATTCCAGATAGAACTACTGGTAGTATAGTAGGTAAAGTGAAAACAAAAATGTTATACTTTTTTTTAATGAAATGCTACAATTCACTCATATACTTAATTTTCTCCACAAGCTTAAATAACATGCCATCTTAGACAAAATGATACGAAAACAACTTGAAAAAATACAATCAAACTAGTACTAAAATATAAAACTAAACTAATCTAATAAACCGCTGCCAGCAGGCATCGTACCCAAACTGCTGGCTGCATTGCCGCGTTGAATTGCAATGCTAATACGTTACCAACCATATTTTTTTTATACTTACTTAAATATCTTAAATATTCGGGACATTTTTTGACACACGGTCATGTGACCCCAAACTAAGCAAAGCTTGTGATATGGCTGCCAGAGACTGATATACATACATATATAGTTTTAAATACATACTTAAATAGATAGAAACAACCAGATATAGAACAAACACAAATGTTCATCACATAAATGTTTGTCCTAGGCGGGAATCGAACCCACCCAATCTTAATTTTTTATTATTCTAACACTTTGACTTTGAGTGTTGACAATTTCTATTAGAATGTGCAATATAATTGAGAATAGTTTTTTCCACAAGTCCAAGTACCAGGAATGATGAGAGACGACCAACCATGAAGAGGTTTTTCCCCTTCGTGAACAATGTTCACACTTTTAACGGGATATTTACTGATAATAATATTTTGGCGCAATTACATGCACCATGTACACTGGAATATTGGAAGCTCCATTCAAAACCTTATCACGGTAAATATCCCGATAATAACCATTATATAGTGTAGTGAACAGCCAAGATAGTCTAAAATATTTGTTAAAAGCTTCACCGCTGCCTTCCGCGGTTGTTAGACTGTAACACGTGACGACAGTGGCTGCGGGCCAGTGTCAGCGGTCGCAAATTACTGCAATCTTGACACCTCGGAGGCGCTAACTGGCCGCTACCCAGCAATTTGTCGGACATGCACTTGCCGGTTGCGGGAACGTGGCACTCGGGGTGATATGCGGGCCTGGATTTACTCTTGAATCCTTTCGCATTGGTTGGGTAAGTACGTTTTGAATCTATATTTACCCTTAAATAACCTACGTGTTTTGAGACTATGTGATCTGCAACACCATGGAGAGTATATTTCCTATGGCAAATGGCAAACTAGTTGACGGGCCGCCTGGTGGTAAGCGATCACCGTCGCCTTTGGATACCTGCAACACCAGGGGCATCACAGAGACGTTGCCGACTTCAAAGACTCTATTAACAGCCCTTTTGAAAACCCCATGTTATAGTTACTCGGAAATGCCGCAAGACGCTCATTCCACATTGCAGATGTGAGGCAAAAAAGATCGCGTAAACACACCACTACGATTTCCACCAATCTATGAAATGTGGATGAAGTTACTCTACATTATTGTTATAAATCTAAATGTTAAAATAAATGTTACAGAACGTTATAATTATAATTATATATAAAAGCGAAATTCATCTACTCACTGACTCATCACGAAATTATGCTATAAAACTATGCTGCCTTTGACATAGAGCAAAAGGTTCAAAATTGTATTCACTTTAAGCTTGTAGAGGGTCAGAACAGTTGAACGTATTGCCCTAACTAAATTATTAAATTGTGAAACTAGATCTAAACTAAACTAAGTCAAATAATATGTAAACCAAATCGTTAAGTGTAATTTCTTTCGTTCTAAACTTCAGTAAAAAAATCGATCCTGGTGAAAGGATCGAAAGTTTTGACTGAAATCTTGTTAGACATCAATTACTTTTGTTAACTGCGTTAGTATGATAGAGCTCTAATTTACGCTCATATATCAAGGTTCTAAGTCATGTTCGAGGTGTAAATCATGTACATAATTGCTATTTTGTCGATTCTACGTTATCGGCTACATTCATTTATTTGATTTCTGCACTGATAATCCATTTCATCAGTATCTGGTTAGTCTGGTGCGGATACAGTTGCGGATCTTGTAATCGCCTATTCAGTCACAAAAAAGTGATACTTTTTTTTTATTATATTCTTATGTTCACAATTTAGTTTACAATCGTTAAAACAAAATAAAATAAAAACACAAAATATTTTAAGCATGAATCACTAGATTTGTTGGAGGACGATTGCAATTTGATACCACCAATCCCCACATATCCATTCATCATCATCATCATCATTTCAGCCGTAGGACGTCCACTGCTGGACATAGGCCTCCCCCATCGATCTCCAAAAGGGCCGGTTGGAAGCGGCCTGCATCCAGCGTTAAAAGCGACAGCGAAAGTCACCGACATAGCCCACCGGATTAGTAAGTTGAAATGGCAGTGGGCAGGGCACATATCACGCAGAACAGATGGCCGATGGGGCCGAAAGGTTCTGGAATGGAGACCACGGACTGGTAAGCGCAGCGTAGGACGTCCACCCACAAGATGGACAGACGACCTAAAAGAGGCCGCAGGGAGACATATCCATTGCTATCCTATAAATATAAACCTACCTAAAAACTAACGCTAAACTAAAGGAAAAATATTGTATTAATTATTACAAGTGTTACTTGAACTCCGAATGCTGCTTAAAACGCTAAAACATCTGAGAAAAATGAAAAATGGCTACATCTATGATGATAAACTCATATCAAGACGACTTTTAGAATGCAGTAGACAGCTTTGAATGACGGTTACATTCATTCGAAAAAACACAATGATGATAACATTTGTGGTCGAATCGAACCCTTATCTCATCATAATCAAAATAACTAAAAATAGCCCCTCAAAGTCGGAATCGAGATAACATCTTCGATCAGAGAGCTGCCGAACGCAACCGTGTGTAATACGGGTCGAAAGCGTAGTGGGCACCGGGCCGGACGTCACCGTACGAAACAATAGAACAAACCTGCTGGCTAATTCACAATCGACGATAAGCGACTCTGTACGACACGACAAATGACAGCGACTGACGACGCGACTCTACATTATGACTACCAGCCATAGATATGAAATTAAATAAACAAAGTTTACATGAAAATTATAACTATAAGGTAACAAATTAGTGTAATACATACCTCATACAAAACCTTTTTTTGTATATACTCAACCACTCGGTTACTCGGTCGGTACTCGGTTTTTGTATTAAACCAGTAATAGGTACAAGCGTCAAACTGATCATGATTATAGTACACAATTTAAATAATAAATACTGACCAAGTGCCAGTCAGTGACAAATTTCTGCTCACCACCGATTTTCATACGATCACCGAAGTTAAGCAACGTCGGGCGCGGTCGGTACTTGGATGGGTGACCACCTAGGTGTGATGAGTCTTTTCGCACTTCTTTTTGTATTTTGTGGTGGTATGGAACCCTTCAGTGCGCGAGCCCGACTCGCACTAGGCTGGTTTTTATAATACGTTTTGTCGTTTTATTTTTAACCGATTTCAAAAAGGAGAAGGTTCTCAATTCCAATGTATTTTTAGGGTGCCGTACCTCAAAAGGAAAAAACCGAACCCTTATAGGATCACTTCGTTGTCCGTCTGTCTGTCCGTCTGTCTGTCCGTCTGTCAAGACCCTTTTTCTCAAGAACGCGTAAAGGTATCAAGTTTAAATTTATACCAAATACTTGAGTCTACGGTTTCTTTCGGCTGTAAAAAAATAAAAGTTGTAAGTCTACGCAATCAAAAGATATGAACGTTTATGTCGCATATTTTGCGATTTCACAGAGAAATCAAAACCTATAGGGTACTTCCCGTTGACTTAGAATCATGAAATTTGGCAAGAGGCAAGGTCTCATAGTACATATATAGGAATAAATCAGAAAATTTCAAATTTGAAGTTATATCATTAAACAATAATTATTTTGCTATTACAAACTTACATTTTGTAGTTGGAATGTATAGAATAACCTTATAGTCAACTACAAAGTTAAGTTTGTCTTTCAATATTTCAACTTCAGTTTTTTTTTGGACTCGCGCTCTGAGTGTTCTGTCCAACGGAACCCTCAGAGCACGAGTCCTACTCGTACTTGTCCGGTTTTTTTTTTTTTGCAACATTACAATGTAGCATTGCTAGTCGCGCGGCAATCGCGTTACTTCTAGCTGTCGGTATCGTTGGCTGTAAATCAGACTACGATCAATATTAAAATCAGACCGCAATCTCCGTGCGGGGTAATCTTACAAATATTTATTATATGTCAAAACAATATGCCGAAATGGAACGCTTATTGCGGTTTTTACAAATGCGTCTGGTTCGCTCGAAGCGCTCGTTAGCGTGAAGTACGAGGCATTGTGGCTCCGGAGCTACAATAGGGGGCGGGACGGCCCGCGGCACCCAAGCAGAGGAAAATACCCGCTGATCTCACTCCCACAATCAATGACAGTTCACACGGACTATCTAAAGACAAAGTTTGTTAACTATATCAGACACCTAACAGTATGTCCTAGCAGTTCTTTCCTAAGTTTCCATTCCAGACTTTGTGTGTAAGATCTTCGACCACGTCATCGTTTAACATCAGGTGAGCTGAGGACAAGGGCTTAACATGACAAAAATTTAAATACTGCTGAAATCATGAAGTTTTAAAATTTAGACGATTTGAGATCTAGAAATTTTGAAATCCATATTCCAGAAGCTTTCACGGTACGTAAGAAGGTGGTCCATGATTCGACTGTATATTTGTTACGCGATTACTACACCAATTATGAATTGATTTTGATGCTTCTTTTTTTATGCGTAATATGGTCTCATATTTAGCGAAATTTAAGAAATATATTCAGCGCTTTTTGAAAAAATCAACAAAAGCCCAAAATATATACACAAATGACGTTTTGCAGATGTGGTTCAGCAAAAGTTTTAACGAGGGCTTTCAACCTCTGTTTTAACTGTAATTTTTATACTTTTTAGTTTAAGATTGTACATGAAGGCATTCAAAGAGCCCGCTATTTTGTTTTAATTAGGTACCTTTATTTGCTAACTTTTTGTCACACTCATCATAATCATCAGTCTTTAATTGTCCACTGCTGGATATATATGTTGCCTCTCCTAATGCACGCCACTGAGCTCGGTCAGCAGTTATTTGCATCCAGTTTTTACCTGCCGTTTTACGTAGGTCGTCATTCCACATGGCCACAGGGTGTCCTACGCTACATTTACCTAAACGTAGTCTCCACTCCAGAACTCTTCTACCTCATTGGTTATCGGTTTGTCACACTAATTTACATTAACGAAGTCATTTAGCTCCAGCCCACCCACGTCTGTACAATGCAAAAAGCGTGTTGTGTTAATTTAATGGGTCATCTTCTTCCACTGATAATGAACATTTATCAAGTCCAATAATCGAGACGATTCCTGTACGACATTCGTGAAATAATTGAGACGTACGCGTACTGCTTACCAAAGTCGGTATAAAAGTACAGCTACTTTTCTGAAAACATTTTGCAGCTTTCCTTCCGAACTTCTTGCTTAATTTATCAACGCGCGGTAAAATTATTAAGTTATACGCAGATTACTCGCATTCGCTCTTAACATAATAATATTATCATACTAACAATCACGCGGGACCCGTTTCGATATTCATTAAGCTTGTGATAAAGAAATAATCGCGATATCCGAAAAGTCCCGTTGGCTGCGTTTGCGGCGCGTGTCAGGCGCGCGCAATGCAGTAGAGTTCAGTTTTACGACAAAATAATATTCTTTAATTATAATGGAGCGTCGCGAAGTAAAAAGGCGGTGCACGCGACATCTGTATTAAACTTTAATGGAACATCAGCTGCACCTGCGCTTGCGCGGTTCGAGGATCGAGTTTGAAGCCGAGTCGATCACTCGCTTGCCCGGAATCCGCTAAACGAATCTAATTAAGGAAACATTAGCAAATACTAATGGGGATTTGTGTTCACTCATTTAGATTTGGAGGTACTGATACAAGAATAATATTGGAAGTTGTACAGAAGCGAAAATCCGAAGGTCGAGCTGAGTGGCGTACCCTGGACTAAGGCGGGCTGATGATGATGCTTTGTTTTTATGGTAATAAGTAATTCCTTTTTTAGGGTTCCGTACCTCAAAAGGAAAAAACGGAACCCTTATAGGATCACTTCGTTGTCCGTCTGTCTGTCCGTTTGTCAAGACCCTTTTTCTCAAGAACGCGTAAAGGTATCAAGTTGAAATTTATACTAAATACTTGAGTCTACGGTTTCTTCCGGCTGTAAAAAAATTAAAGTTGTAAGTCAACGCAATCAAAAGATATGAACGTTTATGTCGCATATTTTGCGATTTCACAGGGGAATCAAACCTATAGGGTACTTCCCGTTGACCTAGAATCATTAATTTTGGCAAGAGGCAAGGTCTTACAGCACACATAAAGGAATAAATCTGAAAGATGTTAATTTGAAGTTATATCATATAAAAAATATTGTTTTACAATTACAAACTTACATGTAGTTGTTATGTATGGAAGAACCTTATTGTCAACTACAAAGTTAAGTTTGTCTTTCAATATTACAACTTCAGTTAGTTTTTTCTTTTTGGACTCGCGCTCTGAGGGTTCCATCCAACGGAACCCACAGAGCACGAGTCCTACTCGTACTTGGCCGGTTTTTTTTCTTAGTCTGTTAATAAATAAGCGCTCTTCCTCAATGTTTCGCGCATGCTGAAAAAACATGGCTTATTATGGAATAATATTATGGATAGTTTTGCTCGAACGCCTACGAATTTCGCGACAGCAAATAACTACTTTTTTTCAGGCGCTTTGTTCGAGTCAAACAAAGAGGTATTCATGCTTGGATGATCGTATCTATAAATAAACTAGTAGTTCGCCCCGAACAGAGACAAAAAAGGTTTTAAGCGTTCCACTATCATGGTCGTTGTTTCACTACAAATTCTAACATATTTTTCTATTATAAAACACCAGTAAACATTTAATTTAATATACCACCATAATCTTTAAAGATATTAAAGTTCACTTTATTTTCGTCGAAGACTTATATAAACGCAGGGTGAATAGAGTCCTCAAAGGTAGACAACGCACTGACAATGCCTCGAATATTGAAGGTGTCTATAAGCAGCGGTGACCACTTACCATCAGGTGGCCCGTAGCTTGTTTTCCACATACTTTATTTAAATAAAAAAACGCTGTTTAGAACAAAATAATATTTTAAAACAACTATATACAATGTTTTGGAACAACTAAATACCTGTTTTTTTTTAAATCTACTTGTAAATTTGGTAATAAAATATAGTTCCCGTCCGGTTTCAAAATCCGTGTAAAATATTATTTTGGTCTTTTTAGTGCCATATTAACTTAGAACGTATACTTGTGTTTTGTGGTTTTTTGAAGTCAGTTGTTTTTAATGATAATTTTTGTATCAATTATTTATTGGTAATAAAATGTTCTTTGTCTTTCACACACATAGCTGACCTATGTGCACTACAATTAATAACCAGGTAAGGAAGGCACTGGTCATTACAACCGCTCGAGGTCCATTCTAGTTACCGTCACTTTGTATAAATTACATAAAAATAAGCACATACAGAAAAGGATAGGTGTATTTTGGTTGGTATAAGTTAGAGTGTGACGAGTGTAGTGGCAAGGGCAGGTGTCAAGACACATCTGCTGGCCCCCAGACTGGCACGTGTCTCAACCCTATAAAGCGACCTCTTCTAACTGCCGAAGGAAAAAGCCGAAGAACCCCTCTCGTATCCTGTAATAATTAAATCCGGACTGATTTACATTTCTCGAAGATTCCAGGAATAAAATAACTAGGTATAAAATTAGGGTAAGAAAACTAGCAATTTTAATGAAGAAGATCAAGCAACGGTAAAAACAAATAATTTATTTCCTCAAATGAGTACACCACTGTAGGTACCTACACTTTTGAACGTCAGAACAACATAAACATAACAAAAAGGCTGTGAATAAAATCTCGTTATTAATTCAACTTCGCTTAATCATGTACCCAGCTTCATTTGTTAAATCAGGCCTTTTGGAAAAACTCAGAGTCACACAGCGGGAAATGAAGACAATAGCTGTCTCGAATAGCTCGGAGTTTCTTTGCGCGATAGAATCTGAAACGAAGATACTCGCCGAAGAACCGCAGAGTAACTGGCATAGCTATTAAACTTTGCAAGTTGAAGTGGCAATAGGCAGGCCCACCAGACCTTAGATATAGGTCTGTGGGCAAGCCACATCACTCGAAGAACAGACAACCGACGGGGAAGAAAGTGTCTTGAGTGGAGACCACGAACCGGAAGACGCAGCGCAGAGTAGGTAGGCTTCCCACTGGATGGACCGATATCGTAAGAGTCGCGGGCATCCAGTGTAAGCAGATGGCAGGCTGTCGTTCAGTGTGAAGTTCTAAGGGAGAGGTCTTCAGCAGTGGACGTCTTATGGCTGATGATGATGATGAGTTTACGAATTCGTAATGACAATGATTTGATACTTTCATACAGAATTGCTTGATTTTAAACAGACTTGCAGTCAACAGAAGTAAGGTAAATAGGTAGGTACTTACTACATATAATATTTTATGCCGATAACATCAAATTTCTGCCACGAAGACATTCCGAGCTAACTTTTGCTTACAAAAAGTGAACAAGGTATCAAGTTTCAGCTGGCTTCAACGATTTTAATGAGTTCACGTTTATTGTCACTTATATTTATTCATTTGACGTCGTGTGAGGCCCAATGCCTACTGACGACAATTTTGAAATGGTTTTGAAAAAACAGTCAATTACCCTATTGTTACCAGCCAATTGCGTTTCGTTCGTCGTCACTTCACCTGACTGCAGGGCGTCCTACACTACGTTAGCCGATACTCGATCTCCACTCTAGAACTCGTGGAACTCGTAGAACTTGAGGTCAACGGTTGTCGGTTCTTCTACAGATATATCCAGCCTATTGCCACTTTACCTTGCTAATCCTTTAAGCTAAGTATATACCTATATCGGTAGGTAGGTACTTTAGTTATCTGTCGGAATATCTCATTTCTGATTAAATCTTTCAAAAAAACCCTGAGCATAGCTTGCTCCATAGCTCGTTGAGCGACTCGATTGATACTTAAACTGACAAAACTCAAAATCGTATTTTTTTATTATTATTATAACTCCTAAATTTTCTAACACAGCAACGCACTGTTGCGTGCACTAGAGCAACTATAAATTCAGTATGAAGAGTTATAAAGCTTTGGTAATCGACACTTGCTTAATCAATTTTACGTACAGACCTAAATGGTGCTAAAATGAATTACGTACATACCTACTTTCTATCTACTTAATGCGATATCAACTATATTATTTGAATAAACAGACAGGTCATAAAAATTGCACCAGGGATAACCATTGGCCATAATTAGAATCTATTATTAAACGAACTCCGCGGGTTAAAATCCAATTTAAATGCATTTACCGTCGCTATATGGACAAAACTCATCGAAAATTTATTATTCGTGAAAAGTCATTTGTATGATAATACAAACTAATAAATTTAAAAACCTCTTCAAAATAGTAGGTTTCGTTTTTCAACTACCTATAGCTAAGATTCAGATTTTCCAATGGATATAAGCAATTTTCAAAATTATTCATAAGATTTTGTGCTCATTTATGTTGTAGGTACAAGGGACACTGTCATCCTATAATTAACCCCCTTAGGGGATGAGTTTCCAAAAAACGATAATACAACTAACTTTTAGGTACTCGTGAACAGTAGTGTAGAATAGAATATTTTTTTATTGCCAGAAGTAGGTAATATAACATAACCTTCATTTTACTTAGAAATAGCAAACACTTGGGTATTTATTGGTATTTATTTATTTATTGGAATTTATTGGTATTTATTGGTATTTATTTATTTATTTATGGGTATTTATTGTCTAAATAGAATTGTCAGCGAGCCTTAAACTAAGTGTAAGTACCAACTGCAACGTTTCTAACTTCAAAGATGACGAACATCCAAACAAAGTGCTAGCTCCTAGGTTAAGAAGGGGATGAAAGTATGTATGGCATTAATTTTCAAATATCCTTCCTTAATGCTCACTAACGTTATATTGAACACTTGAGATAAATTTCATAATTCCAGACCGAGCTGTTTATGATGGGCATCGACAGTGAATAAATGAATTTAAGATTTTTATTATGTAGGTAGATAGATGTTATGCATTAGCTCCGCCGATTTTGAATGGATACTTGTTAATGATTTTTTATTGAATATGTATCTCATTTCATTTGAAGAGAATATTTCACCTGTAAGGGCTGTAATAGTCGAAATTTTGGGAATGAATAGATTTTTTTTCCCGTGAAGTCAGTTATTTTTTATTAGCGTAGAATTGGCCTACCAGCAGTGTTTCGCTAAGATTGCAAATTAAATCTAAATATTTAAAAAATCTAGAAATGATTGCTCTTGCGCCTTTTGATTGATTTGCACCTGTTTCTCGATAAGGTAAAAATGTTATGACAAATTTAAATGACTATAATTTTAGTAGCGAAGGCTAGCAAAGTACAGCGCCTTGCAAAATTGTAATCGCTACACACAGATGTAGTAAGTATTTTCTGTATTCTGAGGTATTTCAGTAACTAAGTAGGCGTTACGATAAACATCACATTGTGTTGTGAATGTACAGCTCAATATTTTAAGTCAATTTAGGAAAATAGTCAATGTTTACTTATAATTATTAATCAATGACATCATTACAACTTTTATTGATTTCGTCTTCACAAAGTCAAGGAGGTTGCTGTCGCTACCAAGGCGATTGCTATAAGGAAGTACGCGGGTGAAACCAAGGGCGCAGCTGGTATGTATAAGTAGGTATATTCACAATGGGACATGAAAACAAAACATTGAATAACTTAACATTCTAACGCTACAAGTTTTGAAATTTACTAGTAAAGCTACTCGTACAGGAATGCTCATGCGTAGGTATCTAGTAAAAGGGGAATTTATATACCTAAAAAGCCAACGTTAGTCACCATTTATATACCTACATACCAACCTAGTTACGCGACTGACCCTAGCCATAAAGTAGGTATTGACAGGTTTCCTAAATAGGCAACCCAGGGAATCGAATGGGACTAAAAGTAAAAGGAATGAAAGAATCCTGATGGACTGGTATAATTTTAGTTAGGCTACTTCTAAAAGCTGAATCTGAAAACATTTTAAATGAGAAAAATAATGGTTTTCACATTATATCTAACATAGCTTAGTGTAAGGGTTTTGCCGCCAACGTGTAAAAACATGTCGCCCAATTGTATTATTTTCTTAAACTTGTTGGTATGATTACGAGTGTTAATGTATAAGCATGGTGTTATATTATTTACTAAGTGTTCGGGAACGTACTCGAGTGTGGAAAAAGATAAGGTAAAGGTAGCATTCCGATCTCGGCGACCGCTACCAGCAGCAGCAGCAACGGCCGTGTCGCGCGACCCACTGCTCTGTATGAATTTATAATAATATATGTTTTATATATTCATATTTAGTGCTAAACAATGCCAGGTATCGCCGGTCGCGGTCACCGGTTGCGTTCACCGGTCGCGGTCGTTGGTCGCGGTCGCGGTCGTTGGTCGCGGTCGCTGGTTGCTGTCGTCGGTCGCGGTCGCCCGTCGCAGTCGCTGGTCGCAGTTGCCGGTAGTGGTTGCCGGTCGCCGTCACCGGTCACGGCTGCCAAGATCGGAATGCTAGTTTACGAAGTGAAAATGTATTTCGGGTTGTTTCCTAAATGCCATAGAAATGTCTAGTAAAGTCGCCACCACATTACTAGGATATTTCTTAAAGTTGACCGTGACTTACTTTGCTTGACTCTGACTGTGACTATGTCATGATTGTTTTGTCTGACTATATTTAATTATACTTTAAAATATTTCAATATTTGACACTGGTAAATACACAAGAAGTGCGGCATCAAAATCCTCACTAGAAGAAAGAAGAAAAAACTTAGTGTAAGAAATATTTTGGCATTCAAGTTTGGCTCAAGGGACAAAATTTCCATTGTACCTATGTCAACCCGTGGACTATATTTCTGATATTTATATTCACCAAGATGATGGAGAGAAGGAGATTAAATCAAGCGTATACAAATCTAATGACTCCTCTCCTTTCCCGATACCAAAAACGACACGACGATTATCTAACGAAATACATTACATTAGTATGGAAAAATTACGCTTTTAGATGAAAAAAAATTGATGTAGGTAACATTAAAAAATATATTTATCAGCATATTTTTCTTACAAACCTAAAGAACACTCATTATCAGCCTTTCGGGTTCCCACGTCTCCTTTTCCTATCCAATGTCCTACCTACTTTTCAGTCCAGAGTCAAAGCGAACCACTTATTGATGAGGAACCAGAGGTAGAGCACCTTTATATGAATCATGCATGTACCCAAAGAAACTGTGACGTGAACCGTAGACGTTAAATCAAATAGTTGTAAAGCCATAAATGGCATTTACAGAAACATGATAAAGGAGGGACTGCTATTGTTACACTCAAACGATCATACTCTATTTTTATGAGAACAGTAAATCTTGCCTTTATTAATCCAATCAACACGAATAAAGATTATAAATGGACCTTAACAAATATAATAGGCGAATAAAAATATTTATTTTGCCATTGTTCTGTGAGAAGGGCCCTGCTTTAATCTCAGAAGACAATAAAATTGTTTAAAACGATTGATTAAATTAATTGTTATTTTGATTAATTGATAGCAGGAACCAATTTTTCATGATTAACCTTGTTCAATGGGAGCGAATGAATTTTGGCTACCTTCAATATAATTATACAATACAACACATTAGTGTTACCATGAAAATTGTTATGTATTATAACAATTTTGAGGTAATTATACCTCAACTGTGTTTGTCCGTTTGTCATCACGGCTGAACAAATTAGATAAAATTTGGTATCAAGATAGGTTTTACTCCGGATTAAAAGAACGCTAATTGCTGCTAGAAAATAAATAATACCTAAACATCTTTTTTCACTAATCATAATGGCATTGAATTGGTTGAATTGTAATTAATAAATAAAAGAATATTAATTATTAGTTATATTCTACTTTTTATCATAGGTAGAAACGTTGTTCTATGATGAAATGGGCTACGGTTTGACCACAACTCACCTGATGGTAAGTGACGATGCGGTCTAAGGTTTGCGCTTGCCCATGAGGTGCCTATTCACTCTTGTCTTGAAGAGACCCAGGTTGTACCTTATAGCCTATAAGGTACAACCTGGGTCCCTATAAGTTGTAGGGAACACCGAGGCAGGAGCGCATTCCATTCCTGTGCAATTCGTATGAAGGAATTTTGGAAACGCTGCATGTCCAAAAAAAGTGCGTTTTTGTTTTATTGTTAATTTGTGTGTTGTTTTAGTGTTTGTCAAAAGATGTTAGCTGTCCAATCACAAGAACAACCAGCGATGATCACCACTAATAATATTTTTAAGTATCCATCACTTTACTGAGGCTTGACTTTGACTTGATCCACTTAACTGTGACTTTGCCTTGACTGGACTGACGTTTAAAATATTTTAAAAAAAAACACCGACAATTTCACAGGGGCCTTGCGCCTAGCTGTTTTAAGCAATCCAGTTCAGGTGGTGAAAAAAATTGCACGACCGCAAGCCGTATCTAGGCGCGTTAAGGTTCACGTTCGCGTGATTTTCCGAACTACGCTGTTTTAACGTTAGTTTGTGACCGCGTACGGAGTTGGGCGTAAGGCTGCAGGACGTGCATGAGACGCTAAAATCTTATGAAAATAAGTTCGATTTTTACCTAAGGTATAATAACGTAAATTTATGTAGACCCTGTTTTTAGCAAAAAAATATTTTCTTGGGTAAATGATGGGTCGAGTGTGTTTTTGCCACTATACATTTTACTGTAAAAACTCGTAATAAAAAGTGCCTGAATTAAAGTTCAAAAACCTGCGAACTGCAATAACAACCAAAGTTGATTCACTTAAGGCTGGTTTCACAGCTGTACGGGAAACCGGTGCCGATTGCCCATACTACGGAAGACGGGATCTACGCGGAGGCAAGTTCCGTACGGAACAATCCGAGTCGTTGTGAAACGCCTCACGCGTATGTCTCCACTCCGGGAGCCCGTACGGGCGACCCGCACGGGTTGTCCGTGCAGCTGTGGATCCAGCCTTAATCCTCGAAAACTGCTAATTTAAAATTAATTCCATCAAAATGATTTATCATTTTCTTAATTGGGCTCTTGATATGTGATTTAGAATATTAATAAAGAACTTATCGATCGATTTAGATGGTTATCATCTTTGGCGTTTCATTCATTGATACGCGTTATCTTGTATCGGTAGCTAATCTAAATTTCAAATTATACTTTATCTGCTTTAATTTTACTGTGGCTGTTGCAACTGGATTTGTCTGGAAAAGTGCTCGAAATTACATTTAAATAGATCAGTGTGAAATGTGTCTTGAATAAACTTGCAAGTTAAAGTGAGTCCAACCCATGTCAAAATATTAGGTATGTAATAAGTAATAAATTATTTACTAAATAAATACAACCGACTGCACGAGAAGTTCAATAAATGGTATTCTTCCCCTAATTTGCCACCCTTCGAGGTGGAATATTTTCACTACAGTAATAGGATTATTATCGGGATATTTACCGTGACAAGGTTGACAAGGTTGGTTTTGACAAGGTTGTTAAGGTTGGTATCACGGTTGTTTATTACAGTTACAATGACCAACCTGTGATAGTTTAAAACAGTGTGTTGGAATATTTTCTTCATATTTAAATAGGTCATTGAAATCAGGTCACAATTATCGAGGATACCGTGATATATCAAAAAATCATGAACTCAAATAGAGAATTTATTTTTTGAATTCAATTGAAAATTACAATTGATTACATTCGGCATCCGGTTTGTAGGTAATTATGTGTTTTTGTAGGATAGTCTGAAGTAAATTTATCTTCTTAAACGTGTCTCTATACCCATCATATTTACAGTTATATGATTATTAACGTGATATTTTCCGTAATAATGTTCTGGATATTCACGGGAAGACTGACTCTTCATATCCTTATTCAAATTGATGATTCTTGTTTAAAAAAAGTTTATTAATATGTTAATAATATTATTGTTTCTGAACTAGCAGCATCCCATGCTTTTATCCAATATCCTACGGGATATCCTACGGTGCGGTACGTTACGGTTTTATCCTACGGGAATAAGGTTTTTTATTCAGAATAAAACCTCCATACCAAATTTCATTAAAATCCCTTCTGATGTTACTGAGCAGAATACGGACAAACGTACACACTTACACACGCTTTTGCATTAAAACAATGTGATTCATTTATCAATATGAGAAGCATGTTAAGCTTAAATGCTGGCATTCCATTAACTTTGTTTTTATTGGCCCAGTTGAACATTTTATTAAATTAATCGGAACACAAAACACCAAAAATTTGTAGATTACGAGTAGAAAGCAGACGACTGTGTCTGATGATCGGCCTGTTTTCGAAAATGGTTATGTAACAGCTAATGATGCGTACCAAACAAACTAGCAGAGGTGTGTCAAAATGCTGTCATGTAGAATAATAAAAGTGTGAATAAATAAATACAACTCTACTTTATTAACCGACTTCAAGAAGCTCATCAGCAACGAATCCCTCGTTCAGACTAAGAAGCCTCTTAGTCTTGAGCATCGGCGCAAAGTTGCTAGTCTATCGGTTTTTTATCGGATACATTTCGGAGAGTGTGCATCAGATCTGCATAATTTAATTCCCTCCTGCCCATTTTTCTATCGGACTGCCAGAGTGGGCACGAAAAATCGAAAACGATTGCCTTTATACTAAGTTTAGCAGATTACTTACACCGTACGCATAGGTTCATCTTCATCATCATCCACAGCCTTCCTTACCCCACTGCTGGGTATAGGCCTCTCTCTTGCTATGTCATCTGCCTCGGTCCTGTGCTAATCTACTCGTAGTCCAGGTTCGATATTAATAATATTGTCGACCCATCTTGCAGCTGGACGACCAACGCATAGGGTCACCATATCAAAATGTGAAAAAATCTGACCTAAAACCGAACATTTCGATAAAAGTCCCAACATTTTAGTCACAAAATTTAAACTACGCACGTCTTACAGTGTTAACAGAGGAGTGGTACTACATCGCCCAAGCTAAAAAAGCCGGACAAAGTCCGGACATGCTTGGACCAATCCGAACGGGTGGTAACCCTACGAGCG
The DNA here is from genome assembly GCA_914767915.1 of Agriopis aurantiaria. Lineage (NCBI taxonomy): Eukaryota > Metazoa > Arthropoda > Insecta > Lepidoptera > Geometridae > Agriopis > Agriopis aurantiaria. The sequence goes on from OU611987.1 coordinate 6,918,489, forward strand.
CAAGACGCATAAGTAGTGATAATTATTTAAAACACGCAGCTTAAAGTTTTCAGTTCAAACAAAATTTGAATAATGAATAATGATATTATAATTATAACAATAACTGACGATATGTAGAGCGTGGTTACTTTAACCTTCGTTCGTTTATTGTAGGAAACAATAACTATTATTCACTTTGTTACGATAACTGATGGAGGCACTTAACTACTGCGCTCTTCAACATAAGCTTGGCTTTGCTACACTTTTTAACCGACTTAAAAAAAGGAGGAGGTTCGCAATTCGGCTGTATGTTTTTTTAGATATGTTTGTTGAAAAAGGGTCTTGACAGACAGACAAACAGACAGACAGACGGACGGGTGGACAGATGGACAATAAAGTGATCCTATAAGGGTACCGTTTTTTCCTTTTGCGGTACGGAACCCTAATTATAGTAATGTAGGCATTTGGATTATCTTTAAACTTTTAACGATCTAATCCGACTGTTTTTAGCACAGAAGAGAAAAAAAAATTACTTCTCTTTTCTGTGGTTTTAGTATAATATCTAAAATAGTTCAGGGGTTTAGTAGCTTGTATTTTGTTAAGTTAATAAATTAATTTGCCTATGAAACAAATGAAATTGCGTATGTATATACTACGCTTTTAAATCACGTGACGGATTCTATGCAACTTATTATTCTGTGAATAAAACTGATTTTGTTGATAGCATAAAATAATATGTAATATTTGAAGTTCGATATAAACTGCACTTACACTTCTGATATGCCACTTTAGCTTGTGATGTCGGCACCTCTAGTTTTCGGTGAATTACGTTCTAGATAGAGGCGTCAAATCACTAACTTCCGCGTGAATTCACTTAATAAGTGTCTGCATTAGAAATTACATTATCATTACCATGAACGAACGTCAATTTCACTGGAAAACCGCTAACGTTCCATAATTTCTTGCATTACAGTTTCACCACCGGTCCACCATCAGGTATCAAGCCTTAGCTGATTGTTACTTAGGTGACGTTGGAATTTAGTTTGTACTTTAACGTGTGTTTTATAGATCTGTGGTTTTGAGTCTAGGTCAAAGTTTCGTTCTTAATTATTTTTTTTTTTTTTTCGTTCTTTTTTTTTCGTTCATACTGAATCTATGCTCTAGATAGGATTTTGGCGTCTCACGTATTATGCATCTGCCAGTGTCAGGTATTATTGAATAGGGTATTTGACACTGGTGGAAATAAAATATGAAACCTAGCTATATTGAAAGGTTTTATATTAAGAGATTTTTGCAATATTTTATCAATAATAATAATCACTCCTAAATTTAATTATTTAGATTTTAAAATCACGATTTTTTATCTATGTGTCACGTGACTCGAAAATCCAATCACAGTGCGTGACGTCAACATGGTGATGACAGCACAACCAAAACAAAACAAAGCAAACAGATCGAAATCAAATTCATTTTCTGTAAAAGTTTACTAAATTTATCAATATTAAACGAGTTAATTATGGTGATACTCACTTCAAAATGATTTTCACAAACGTAAATCGACGAAGTTGTTGATATTTGAGAAGCATTCTATCTTCCTTCAAGTCACAACCAATTTCTTCGTATTTCAGCTTTAGACGGTACAATTATGAATAATTTCGCAAGTATTGCATTCGAAACATTAGGACACTGAGGCACTACACACCAATGATAAGTTTTACGATCCATTTTCAACTAAATAATTTTACAATTAAATAACAACAACGGCAGCATTTCACGGCCGACTGTGACAGATGTTTGTTTATTTACATGGGCAGCATAGAGTAATATAATGGGTAGATTCCGTTCGAAAGATGCGTTCGGGGCACCCAGAGTGAGATTTGAAAATGAATGACAAATGAACATCAGTGTATTTTTAACCATCGAATTCACTATTGTTCAATTGCAACTGAAGTGTACGCTCAAGTACTCGTAACAGCCTAGTTGTGTCACGGTTGTGCTTGCCTTGAACGCAACTCTGTAGTTAAGTATATTGACGTCACAACGTCGATTTGGCGCGTTTTGATGCGTCATTTAAAAATTGAAATTAAAAGAGCTAATAATTATTCAATAAATGAACTAATGGAGGTAAAAGTATTTTTTTGTGTGAATATGCACCATATTCTTTAAATTTAAGGCCATTGCAAAATTTTGTCAATGTCCCTATTATTATGTATCTACCTTATTATATTTTTATAGTATAACACGTAAGGTTTAAGCAATGTTACTTTTTGTCATCATATGCATGCGTACATCATTGGTAAAACTTTTCTGTATTCTGAGGGTAAAACTATGGAACTACCAATTTCACGTCAGTCTTCATCCGCGATAAACTCAAAAACTACTGAACGGATTTTAATACAGTTTCCACGAATATGCTTAAAAAGATCTGACTAGGTAATAATATGCTGAATAAATTAAGCAAATCAAAGAGTAAATAACAGTAAACACAATAAGAATTAGTAATACCGCCATAATAGCTTTTTTGCTTAACGGAATGGAATACAACAATGGACTGGAAAGGACACGTGATTAAATTGCAACATAATCTACTTTTAAATATGTTAATTTCATTGGCATAATCAAAATGTTAATTCCTAATATGCAATCTATGTTGATCTACTTAAATAATTATTATTTTGAAAAACTTGTTTTTTTAAACTTTTATCTAAAAACGACACCAATCTCTGTTTTATTCAAATAAAAAGCAAAAAAACTACGTAACATAAATATCCTTGCACAATCCAAATCAAAATATTTGAAAGTGGTTTAACAGACCAAATTAATCAAAAGTATGACCTCAGAGCATGGACTGGTGTTACTATGATAGACTGATTTTTCAGCTTGCAAAATGATTCAACGACATACCTAAGCTTGTCTATTATGTCTATACGTAAACAGCAGTGCAAGTGCCGTTCTTTATCGATCGTCAAATTCGATAAAATGCCATAGAAACAATCATAGCGAGTACTGATTAAATGTCATTTTATCGAATTTGACGATCTCAACTGTCAAATTTGACGATCGATAAATAACGGTACTTGCACCGTAGTTTCGCTAATTAACCGAGCGAAGCGAAGGCGTCTACGGAACAGATTGTCGTTTGTATCTATGTTTGTGAGTTTGTAGGCTGTATGTTTCTTCGACGATATCTAGCGTACCGTTTATTCGATCTACACAAAGTTGAAATTGTAAGCAAGTAGTTCGTTCGAATGAATTTGAGTACCATTTCAAAAAGTCTGGTGTCCTTTTTGCACTCGGGAGGTATCCTGTTAGGCCCACACGTGCACTTGACCAGGCCGGTCAGCTCACGAGAGAGTCAAGTTCCCAGCCTGGTGTCCTCTTTGCACTCGGGAGGTATCCTGCCGGGCCTACACGTGCACTTGACCAGGCCGGTCGGCTCTCGAGAGAGCCAGGCACCCTCTGGACACGGACCCTGCGTGTAGGCCCTACGTGAAAGAGCGCGCGTGATCCTACCCTGGTTATTGAGAAACTGGTGAAGGTAAGGTGGAAAAATCCACTTGTTATAATGATACTATTACTATTCGCATTATGCAATAAGAAGTCGGTTATCCAAAGCCTACTGCCACGGCTGCCTAAGGGCGTTCTCAAAAGACTGCGCAAGGGCAGAAACTGGTGAAGGTAAGGTGGAAAAATCCACTTGTTATAATGATACTATTACTATTCGCATTATGCAATAAGAAGTCGGTTATCCAAAGCCTACTGCCACGGCTGCCTAAGGGCGTTCTCAAAAGACTGCGCAAGGGCAGTGTGCCCAGCCGGAAACTATAGATATCATTCATACCTTGTTAAACTTGTATTGCTGTTTTAATTGAACAAGGCTGCTCTACCCATCAAATTTACGACTTTTTAATTGTTTTGTACATTATGTTTTACAATTTTCAACCAACCTCAAAAAAGGAGGTTCTCTATTCGACCATATTTTTTGTGTGTAGTTTACTCGGTATTTTCGCTTATTGTAAACCGATTCTAATGTTGTTTTATTTACTGAATTGGCTATTTAAATTTAAAAGAAATATTTCCACCTCTAAGGGTCGAAAGGGCCAGGTGTATTTTTTTAGAAGTCCATTTATTTTTATTGTGCCTACTTGTCATTATCCTCTTCATTATCAGTCTATCATGTTCCTACTACTAGTTATACAGAGTTAAAGATATAGAATATACTAAACCGAAAGGAGGTCATTTTACTCATCATTATAAACAACGTTTACTACGAGAGCAACCGCGTAGCAAAAATCGCTGTTCCATAGAAAACGGCCAATGACACTCGACAAAATGTATGGAGCACCTGATTTCTATTGTTCGTGTGTCGCATGAAAAAAGGTAGCTACCAAAAATTATGTCACATTTTTCGTGCCTTAGCAATGACAATATGAATTAAGCTTGTGGAACATACCAATAAACCAAATTGAATATATGAGAGCCAAAGTGCTCAACTGAGTATCCTGATCAGATAAGTAGCCAAATACCAAAATGTCAAACTGCAAGTTATCAAAGTATTGCTCAAAACTAAAATGACTGCAATGTAATATAGGCATGTACTCAGATCCGAATAACTTATTGAATTTGGCAACTGTTTCCGGAGTTCAGTTTTATTCATTGAATGTGTTTGCATCTGTCAAATGGATTACCCATTAAAATTTTGTCTCAGTGTAAAGCGGCCTCTACTTATTAGTAATGGGGTACATGTGGGTATATTTTAATTTTAATGCTTCAATATTTACCTACCTACACTGCCTATAGCTACGGGCTACCACCCACTCTAATGGAAAATGTTCCAAGCATCTGACGATGTGTGCAACCTCAATTGAGACCCAGTTCCGGAGAGATGTTTTTTACTACATTGACATGGACATCATTTATATGTGGCAAAAAAATACAATATTTATCATGGTAAAAAATCCCATTAAATTTAAACAAATCTTAATTAGAGCTTATCATATTTTTATGCAATAATTATGCATATTCTAGTTCCTCATCCTCGGATCGTTCGCTAAGTGTCGTGATGCTCCAAGCCCTGTAGTAGATGCTGACAAATCTGCTTTCATCTCTGATGATCGCCAACCTCGTATACCGAGTCAGAAATATTCCATCCGTTCAGCCTATCGTGTTGGCCAGTCTGGCTATCTTTCTTTCCATTTTTCCGGTTACTATTAGATTATCCAGATTGTCGGAGGACATCCAGGTGTTTTCTTTTTCATTAGGTCTACATTTTGGCCCCTAACTCCCCTGATGTTAAACGATGGTCTGTCCGAAGTACTGTAGCATCCTGTGTGGCAAATGTTCATGAACTTCAACTTCTTAAATTACATCACAAAATAGTTATTTGTCAGCAATCATAATGCTTAAAATTATACCATGACAAACCCAATGGAAAACTTTGTGAGTTTGTTCTACATACTAATGGCATCTTGGTAGGTCGTTTTTATTGGCTTGCTCCACCTACTGACATAGAAATATGTGTTTTTAACTAAGCGTTAATATTATTATGGTGGTCACTATAATTATGATTAGTTAGTTAGTCTCGGTGAGTTTAGTCTTGGGTGTGTAACACTAAATCCTTGTAAAGATGTATCGAAAGCAAAAAATACATAATCTAATTGGCCATTAAGTGGTCGATCGACAAACTTTTTTACCCGACTACGGCGAAGCAAAAAGGAGAGTTATGATTTGGCCGGTATGTATGTATGTGGGTATATTATGTATATCGACGGTGAACTGCGAATATCTCCTATCCTGCAAGAAACAAAATTTACAGGAGGTGAAAAAAACGTTTCATTATTTTTATAATATATTTATTTAAATGTTTACTAATGTAATAAACATGAAATTATATTACAATTTCGGCGCAATTAATCATATTGGGCTACGATAAGCTATTTTCAGATTATTGTCAGTTAGGAGTTAATTATTCTAGAATCATGGTCAAAACAGGCAATTAATTGTATATAGAAGGAAATCACAAATTAAAAAACATACATAAAACAAAAGATTTTTTTAATTATTATCATTTTAATTAGTCATAACTTTGGTTATTTATCTAGCCCTTTCAAATACAGTTACATAACACAAAAAACACGATCACAAAATTTAATTATTATTTTTAAAATCATATTTACGAAACTATTATACTCGTACTTTAAGTTTACGTACTCATTGAGTATTTTTTGGCAGATTATCATAAAATGAGTGGCAATCTTTAGGTATGACTGGTTTAAGTTCTTGCAGATGCTTGTATTTAGTAGACGTTATTGGCAGTCGGTCAGAATGGAGCTGTTGGTATTCCTCATCACATTTAATAACTTTTTGCCTTTGTGGCAATTCAATCCAATCTTTGTCAAAGTCCAATTTAACTTGTATAGTAGAATCTGGCGTGTACTTAATTGCTCGAATATCTACTACTTGTGGGTCACCCACTTTTCGTCCAGGCCTAATACTTGTATAAATCCAATGTTTGGGATCAGCATAGTTTTTTATAAATTTGTAATCGATTTCCACCACTTCGTATGGTTTTTTTTTGCATGCCTCTTTTGTCGCAGTACTGTAATCGCTTGGTAAATGTATTTCTCTGTTTTTCAGTTTCTTTTCTACTGCGCTATGAACAGAGTCACATTCCATCTGTGTGTGACCGGGCACTAAGAACTTTTGGGTTATGGTGATTCCATGCATCTTACTCAAATTTAGGAGAGCATTTGCCAATGTTACATTTCGATTTTGATATGTGCAACCATCTGAAAATATTATAATGGGCAGTTTGAGAGGCAAACAATGTCTTTCCAAATAATCAATCAGAAATGACGTAAATGTACTGGCTGTCATATCAGCTGTTGTTTCATTGTACCAGTAACAAGTGCAGTGGTGAGTAGTGACATTATAAACGGTAAAATTATGACATGTCAGTTTTGTTCTGTAATAAAGTGAACTTGCTGTAAGGTAGGGACACATTTTCACAGCTTCTAAATCCATTGTAAGAAGAATTAATTCGTCATTGGCGGCTTTATTTTTATCGTCAGTTTTTTCTTGTCGTGCTCTATTTTTCTTAATAATGTGCACTTGGTAGTCGGCTTCATCCATATTTCCAGCTGTGTAGGTCGAACAAACTTCACACATGTCTTTTTTTAAAGCCAACAAAGACAGGTTCTTCTCGTGGAATTCTTTTTCAAAAGTACGTCTGCTTACAGAAGGATTTTTTTCTAAAGCACATTGTTGCTGGTAGACTTTGAACAGACAGCTAAGATTCTTGTAGATTGGTTCCAGAAACAACTTACTTGTTTCTCTTCGAGCATAGTGGGATGGCATTTTCGGAAGATTATTAAAGAAGTCATTTAATCCCTGCATTTTTGTCTTAACTTCTTCTATATTTATTATTTTATATTATTTTTATTGATATTTTTTTATTCAAACTTTAACATCGATTTATATCGCAAATACGACTGATATCCAGAAAATATAAATGCAGTATACATTAAATTATATCAGGCAATAATGTGCAATAGTTTCCCAAAAGTAGTCAAATACCCTATTCAACGAGTTCGAACCTGTTTCAACGAAGATAGGAGATATTGGATTACCAAAACAAACGAAAATTTTACTTAGGAGATTTTACTGTAGTAAGTTAGAGTTTATTAGAAGCAATTATTTGCAAATGTATTTTCATGTTAATTTAGGTGGTATTTCCATAGTCTTTTTGACCCGTTATTTTTATTCCTATCACTTAGAAATTTTGTAAGTGCATGCAAAACTGAATTTCAATGCCCATGCAATAAGAAACTAATGTTCGCAAAAAATGTTAGTTAGGAGATATTCGCAGTTCACCGTCGATATAATATTATGATCATAACTTCTAAACTACTTATCATCATTTGACGAATGAGGTATCATTAGAAGCGTCTTGATTGTCCACTGGATATAGGTTATGTGGCGTCACATTAAATTTAATATGGTGCCCTTTAGAAGACATTATTTATGATACCTTATTAATGATGATGTGATATGATGTGAAAATATTACTATTTAATAAAATAATTTAAACTATTTAAATAATAATTTAAACATAATTATTGTGTTAAAACTATTTCATTAAATAAAATAATGTCATCACATCACATCACATCATCAGCCAGTAAATCCACTGCTGAACAAAGGCCTCGCTTTTAGGGAGGGGGTGTTTCCATAATCCCCACACTTTAGCAGGCGGCTTGGGCTTCAGTAATGTCTTATTAATAATAAATTAAAAATAAATAATTTAGGCAAGTTTTAGGAAACCTCTGCTCTTTAAAAAAAACTATTTCCGTGGAAAAATAGAAGTCCTGTCTCAGTCAGAATCAATTGTTTGGTCTTTGCAGGGCGTCATCGCATAGCATTACTTTTGTTTATAATTACGAAGCTTGAAGATTACCTAATAGAATCATTGATGACACAATCCCACCATGCACGTCTTCTTGTGCAACATTAGCATGTGATTTTCAAACAGTCCAGTTTTGATTTTATGCGGCAGACATTTCGCCATTTTTTTGAGTCTGCGCTCACTAAATGCCTTTCAAAATTCCAAATGCGAATTTTAATAAGGCGAATGGCGACACTGCAATATTATAAAATTTTGACCTGATTTTGAACTTGCTTCCGAAACATAGCCAAGTCAGAATCTAAGATATCTGATTGATTGCATCCAAATGTGCAATGACTTTTGACCTATTCAAAATACTTTCCACCAAAAAAAAAGCAGCGCTGATTTTCAAGATTACGTAGAAGATTTCCGCAACAGAATATTTTCCCAAAAAGGTTGTATCCGTATTTATCGCTGGTAAGTTTTAATAGACCTCCATCCAGCATCAACTTTAGATAAAGGTAATTAATCTATGCTAAAATCATCTGTCAACTTCTCATTGACGAGAAGAGCAATGCGTGAAAGCGAGACAAAAAAATAGTACAGATCAGCAAAAGAGCGATTATGCATATCATTATCATCACTATTTAGTGCATTCCTCTTTTCATCATCAAATGTGTGTTGACTGATTATTGACGTCTACCAGATACTTAGTGGAAGTAGTATTGTTTGTTTTAGAACCACAAACCTCCGTTCGTGTGGCCAAGAAACTATTACATTTGTGATACAAACAAAAGAGTACGAAAGTTTTTGGTTCTTGAATAAATAATACTACTATTACCTTAGAATTACTATAACTGTTACTAAGTTCTAATATCAGAGTCCAAAAATTAGCAGGTCGATACGTGTTGACAGAAACATCGATCGTAATATCGTAGACTTAAAAACTAATTCACTCTGTATTTCAGTGGGTGAAGTACGAATATTCGCTAGGTACGTAAAATACGCGTCTATTCCCAGCAGCATTTTAGAGCCTCACTAGTTCAATGAAATATCGAATTCATTGTAAATTCAAATTCGTTTTTTTTATGAAATTCGATACGTATTTTACGTATTAATATTTCATACTTCGTGATTAAGGTAAAGAAAATGCGATTTTTGATGGTATTGGTGTATAAAAAAGACATACAAAATTGCCATGAAAACTTTCAATGTTTTTTTTAAATAATGTAAATAATTGACTTAATAAGGAATGCGCTAAGAAAAAAAAAACTCATGTATAAAAACTTTAGAAGGGAAGTTTTTCTATCAAGTGAAATAAATCAGATTGTGTATCACATTAATAATATAAGATGTTCAAGAGTAACTCTGGTTCCCTTAGGTATAAGTAAGAATCTAGATTCATATTAGGAGTTTTGCGGCATGGTAGCACCTTAAGCGTCAATCGTCAAGCAATACACATTTGAATAAGAAAGAGGAATGATTTATGAGTACACAATTAGTGCGTTCACGCTCAAATAGTTAAGCAAATAAGACAAAATATGTATATCATTGTTACAATATCACGATAATGCGCGTCATAAGTTATAACACATTTAATTACTTATTAACTACCATCTTGCAGCTGGATGACCACCGAATATTAAATAACAAATAAAACACACAATAAAGCAGGATCTCCTGCCCAAAAATCTAACAAAACATGTTCCATTGCCATCTTCTACATTTTTTACAAAAAGTTACAACAGTACAAAGTTACAGAAGGAGTTAAAATGAATTTGGACAAGGAAAAAGTACTCAATGTTTTACAAATTATTTAAAAAAATTGCGAAGTGCATTTCGGGCTCGCGCGCTGAGAGACCACAAAATACAAAATGTAGTGCAAAAAGGCAACATCACGCCCAGGCGGTCACCCATCTGAGTACCGAGCGCGCCGGACGTTGCTTAACTTGGTGATGAATATAAACTTGTCATCGACTCGCACTTGGCCATTATTTATTATTAGCAGTTTTACTTTAGAGTGTGTACTACAATCATGCCAAGTTTGACTCTTTACGTATTACTGTTTTTACATTAGAGCTAATCCAAAATATGTTTAAAAAAACGTGTGTTGTATCCACCGTAACATATTACAAATGCTGTGAACATTTCAACTGGCTATCTATTACGGTTTGAAAGATTCAGCTGTTAAAAGGGGATGAACAGACAGGCAGACAGCGTAGTAATAGAGTACATCCTTTGGGCACGGACACAGTTCTTCTCTCAGAGAGAGAGGATGGGACCTAATCCACCATGCTGACCTAAAATGTTGGTGAATGTCATATGCCTAACTTTTGAGGCTTCAGGCACACCGGCTTCTTCACAGTGTTTTCCATCATGGTTGTTGAGCGATGACATCGAAACTGCACATAATTTATTTAGGTACTAAATAAGTCATTGGTACAAGGTCGGGGATCGAACTGGGTGCCGTCAGATTGTAAAGCGCACATGCTACCGCCCGGCCACCATCACTCCCATGATCCATGATCCTTCCACATATTCATCAAAATAACAATCTGTTTTATGTTTGTTTTAATTTTATTGCATAAAATTAATGTACGAAGCTATAAGAAAATACGGGCTGAATTGAGAAACTTACTCCTTTTTTGAAGTCGGAGAAAAATAAGACGTGTTATTCCCTTAAAAGAAAACGAGCAATTAAATGCCCCGATAATGCTTGCGAATGCGTCTCACTCTATTAAATACTTTATCAAATGATAAGAATGCAACACATTACCTAACAGATAGTAGATTTACTAGTTTTCACCAACATTGTAAGCTACATAGATAAAAACTTGTAAACGCAAAATCTAAGTATTTCGATGTATAGCAAAAAAATGCAATAACTTCAACGCTATCGTATAATTCACTGGGTGTGTAAGTTGTTTTATCAGGTGTGCGCTAGGTGTGGTTTTTATCACTACGAAATAGCTAGTTTTCCTCGCACCCGAAAGAACAAGTTTTCCTAACCGACCACCCAGGTGGATGGTTTGGGTGATCCGTTAGTAATATACGTAAATTCTTGTAATAAGAATGATTTCAGCTCGAAAGAAATCCTTGTACGTATAGGTATTTCTACCTGCAGTGAAAACTTCCTCATTGTCACTATCTTTAACTAAACTATTTTCTACCCACTGCTGAGTACCACAGAAAAGAGAGGAAAAATCTGTCGCCAGGCATTATGACAGAACTTTGATTGAACATTCTTTTATATGTCAACGCGTCGAACTCCGCATCCAAAGAACTTGGACCTTACCTTTTTGGGTTAGGTCCCAAAGTTCTTTGTCCGCATCACAGTTGCTAACTGATTTCGAATGACTGACGATTCATTTATATGGGTGCAACTGGCTACAACTCTTACAAAAAGGCCTTGACAGCCGTTCTAATTCAAACAAAAAAAAACTTTTCTGAGCTTAGTAAGTACCTCTCCTTAGCGCATCGTCTATGCCAGTAACAGATCACACAAAAAGGGTAATATACCTTAGTACAATTATTATATAGTTCTCGTTCAAATGTCTCTGTTTTTAGTACATTATTTTCACTATACCTCTAAACCACAAAACTGTAAATACGGCACACTTACACATTTTTCACGCACTCTAAGAAACTTGTAGCGACACCAATGAACTAACTAATAGTCCACTTGCAAAAAAAGGGTGGCAATGACGTCTGCTTCTGTTCGTCGATTTAGGCCTGATGCGTTCTTCACCCGCCAGGCACTTTACCAAATCTCCCTTCTAGTTCTATGCCACTCTCATCCGCTGCTTTCTCACCGCACCAGCATTTTGTAGCTGATATGGTTCTCTATACCTATCCGTCATCTAGTCTGATCAAGTATTACGCATGTCTATGTTTGGTATATAGTTCACACAGGGACCAAATTAACTTCATGTTCACGCCACCTTACCATTTATCTCCATTGGTTGAATGATCTGAGATTCCAGTTCTATGCCACTCTCATCCGCTGCTTACTCGCCGCACCAGAATTCTGTGATTGATATGGTTCCCTATACCTATCCGTCTTCTTGTCTGACCAAGTATCACGCATCCCCGCTTGAGTCTCATGATTTTTAGGGTTCCGTACCTCAAAAGGAAAAAACGGAACCCTTATAGGATCACTTCGTTGTCCGTCTGTCTGTCTGTCCGTCTGTCAAGACCCTTTTTCTCAAGAACGCGTAAAGGTAGCAAGTTGAAATTTATACTACATACTTGGATCTACGGTTTCTTTCGGCTGTAAAAAAATAAAAGTTGTAAGTCAACGCAATCAAAAGATATGAACGTTTATGTCGCATATTTTGCGATTTCACAGGGGAACCAAAACCTATAGGGTACTTCCCGTTGACCTAGAATCATGAAATTTGGCAAAAAGCAAGGTCTCATAGCACATATATAGGAATAAATCCGAAAGTTATAAATATGAAGGTATATCATTTAAAAATGATTATTTTGCTATTACAAACTTACATTTTGTAGTTGGAATGTATGGAAGAACCTTATTGTCAACTACAAACTTAAGTTTGTCTTTCAATATTTTAACTTCAGTTAGTTTTTTTTTTGGTCTCGCGCTCTTAGGGTTCCTTTATGTCGTATATTTTGCGATTTCACAGGGGAATCAAAACCTATAGGGTACTTCCCGTTGACCTAGAATCATGAAATTTGGCAAGAGGCAAGGTCTCAACACAACAAAAAGGATAACAAATTCAAAACAAAATTAAAATCATGGCTTGTTTCCAAAGGATATTACAATTTAAAGGAATATTTTGGTGACTAATTAAATTTTTATTGTTAATATTACAATTACAATTTTATTACAATTTTTATTTGCTTAGTTTGGGGTCGGATGAGCGTGTGTGCAAAAATGTCCCGAATATTTATTTATTTATTTATTATTATGATTAGAATAATAACTTTATAAACCAGTTATTTTAAGTTAGCATAATACCTACTAGCTTTAAGTTATTGTACGCTCGCAAAGGGCAGACTGTTGATACTACAATGTTTTTACCATCTTTTGTACACAGTTTTTACAATTAAATGATTTCTGATTCTGATTCTGATTACATAATATATAGGAATAAATCCGAAAGTTATAAATTTGAAGGTATTTAAAAATAATGATTTTGCTATTACAAACTTACATTTTGTAGTTGGGATGTATGGAAGAACCTTATTGTCAACTACAAACTTCAAAGTTGTCTTCCCAGAGACTGTGGGATCGGCCGATCTGCGAACTAGCATGGAAATCACTACTAGATACGTATCCTAGTATTGCAGATCGCGCTCGTATTCTTGCTGTCTCTGTTTGGGAATCGGGACTTTGGTTGCAAGCCATGCCCTCTTTTAACACAGGTAGCCTTTTAGATCCAACCGCATTTCGTCTAGCTGTCAGCTTACGCTTGGGTGCAAGGTGCTGTGAGGCCCATCGCTGTCAGTGTGGTACTGCTGTTGACCAGCTCGGTCACCATGGTCTCTCTTGCTCGAGAAGCGCTGGTCGTATTGGCCAACACGCTAGCCTGAACGACATCATACGCAGGGCACTTTCCACCGCCAATGTCGCAGCTGTGCTCGAACCGAGTGGTCTTGCGCGTGACGATGAAAAGAGGCCTGACGGTATGACACTTGTGCCCTGGAGGTTGGGGCGGCCCCTTGTATGGGACGCAACTTGTGTCGATACTTTGGCGCCGTCACATCTTCCTGAGACACAAGGTAGGGCTGGCGCGGCTGCCAATTCGGCAGAGCAGCACAAGCGTCGCAAATATGCTAACCTCGGCAGTGGTTACATATTTGAGGCGTTTGGGGTCGAGACATTGGGCCCTTGGGGACCGGGAGCTCACCTCATTTTCAAAAATCTTTCAGAGCGCCTGGTTAATGCGACGCGTGACCAAAATGCTGGCGTGTTTCTGGCTCAACGCATTAGCATTGCCATTCAACGTGGTAATGCCGCCAGCATGTTGGGTACGCTGCCAACTGGTAGTGGGCTTGAGCATTTGGATTGTCTTTAGACCTTCAACGGTCTATGGGCAGTCTAACTGTATTTGTAGTGTTAGTTTTAGCTTGTATTTTGTTTAGTTATTAAAGGCACTTGCCCAGTAAAAAAAAACTACAAACTTAAGTTTGTCTTTCAATATTTTAACTTCGGTTAGTTTTTTTTTTTGGTCTCGCGCTCTGAGGGTTCCGTCTAACGGAACCCTCAGAGCACGAGTCCTACTCGTACTTGTCCGGTTTTTTTTTAGTCATATTGAATGAGTCGCATCTATTTCGTTTACTTTCGATTGTCGTCTTTCTATGTTTGGTATAGGTATAGTAAACATGGAGACAAAATTGTCTTCATGTCCTAGTTAATAACCTAGCCATTTAGCTAAATGACTAGCGTGAATTGTTTTACTTTTTGTGTGTGTCTTTTCACCCTATAACTAGTTGTCAAAGAATGAACATGTCACAAGCACATCTCACGGTTGGCTATTATAAGGATACTCAAAATGGAAAGCTAAAATATTAAAGAGTAGGTCAGTTTCATATCATTACAAAATAACTCTCTGAGTTTGTCTGGCTAGTTTAAACTAGGCTTATTACTTGAATATACCTACCTACACTTCACAAACCCGCTGTAATTGTGGATTACACAATAATAGGCATGATTCCTAATGTTTAATTTATTACAAATAACTGGTTTAGCGATGAATATAACTAAATACAATACACATACTGAAAAAATAATTTGAATTGGCAGATAAATCTCTGAGATATGAGTATTTAAAGTTTTAGGTGGGGATGGAGAGGGGATGTTCTATCCCTTTCTCGCAAAGCGTGTGTTAGTATAGCATTTGAATGGTGCTCCTGAGCCGTGACGTCACGGCTCAGTATAGTGCGCTCTCTGTCTAGCATGAAATTAAATTAAATTAAAATGCTTATATCTTATTTATTTTTGAACTAATTTTAATTTTGTTTTTGTTGATGTGCTCTATTTATGATCAGCTTTTTTATGAGGTAAAAAAAAAAAATTTGTCATTATGCCTATTAATACACTATGCCCAGCAGTGGACGTCCTACGGCTGAAATGATGATGATGAATGATGATGCCTATTAATGATATTTTAATTAATTTTATGAAATAAGATTTTAATAGATACAATATCCATCAGATGCAGACTAAACAGATCATTCGTTATGAGGTAGCTAATGAATAATGATTCATTGAAAAATATTCTCGATGAATTGCGATATAAGATAATACTTCTGCAAGACATTATCGTCCGTTGCATTTTGAATTTATGGTGTAAAACTGCACAATATCTCGGAATAGCTACTGTATAATTGTTATATAATATGCTCTTGCTCTAAGTTTATAAGTACGTTTATGATATTTTTTATTCAGTATTTATATCATTATTGTTTCAGTGTTAGTGTACTACTATAATGTATGTATATGCCTTATATACTACGTATTCTATTATTACAGCTCACACACTCCGTCCTTTACCTCTTCTGTACTCGTATGTCCTCTCCAAACTAAGGTTGCCTGGAAGAGAACGCATTAGGGAAAAGGCCGCAATTTGCTTCACTAGTTAAAAAAATATTTACAGAATATAAATATCTACGTTTGGCCACCAACTCGCCTGATGGTTTACGTTTTTTTTTTTGTGTATGTCATTTCTGGTGTGAGCATTATAGAGGTATCTATCTATTTGATTTCTTGAATCCTGTACTGTGAGTGAAAAGGCTGAAATGGGTTGAGGTAAAGATATTCCAAGTCATCATCATCAGCCTATATACTAGTCCACTGCTGTACAGACTGAAGGCATATCACAATACACGCCCCTCGCCTTTTTCTGTTCCAGTGACTGCCAGCCGCATTCCAACTGCCAGGTCAAAATTCTAATGAGACATATTTTTAGCGGAACCTTGACAGAACCTAATTAAGGGGTTTACACAGCCGACAGAGATTTTATCTAATGCAACCGACATTAATGAACCATTTTACGTATTGCTTTGGTAAACACTTTAAATGCAGTGGTATAGTTACTCTAATTTGACATTACTTTTTTGATGTATGTACCTACAAACAATTTATTCTTATTTTAAAATTCGATTTTTAAAGATCAGCTCGATCTTAACATAACGAGTTTTTATAATGTTGGTATTCTTTAATGGAATTGAACTTAAATGGATTAGATATTATATTATATGCTAGGGACCATTTACAAATCGAGTATGTAAGGATTTAAAGAAGGCCAACTGAAGATATGGACAAACCAGAGACTTTTATCTTCATGGAACAAAAGAATCATCCAAATCGGACTTTTCAGTAAAAAGTTACGGTCATACGTAAAACGTGTTGACAAGCGAACCTCCTTCTTCTTCATTGAATAAAAATATACTGGTTTGACTATATTCTTACTGCTTTATTACGTCATTACTTTAGTTTTTTCTTCAATTGCTTAAAAATATATTATTTTGATTATGATCTAGCTATTAACCTTCGTTAAATCAAAATATCGCCGTTGGCCTAAGCCAACCACAAGCCAACCTATGGCCACGCATAGACCTTCAAAGTCTCGGACTTTCATTTTGAACGTATATCAAAATCAAATTAAAAAAGCAACCTTGATATAGAACCTACAACATTTTTATCTAGTACGCCTTCACCTATTTACTGGGCTAATGAACTATTCATTCGCCGAGATAGTTTGAATATCAAAATTTTATTTAGCAATTGACGTTTTGTTGTCTACTGTATATTATTCACATATTCTGTAGATTATTCTACGTTATTTAGTTTCTAAAGTAACGTAGTTTTTAACACGCTTTTATTAGCTTTACCTGTCACTATCATTATCAGCCTATCATGTTCCTACTGCTGGGGCTCAGGCCTTCTCTCAGAGAGAGAGAGAGAGAGAGAGAGAGGATGGGCCCTAATCCCTGGCCCAGTGCATGTTGGTGAATGTCATATGTCTTGTAACTAACTAACAATGTAAACAAAACTTGGCAGTCGATTTTAACTTATTTCTAAGGTTGTCTAGAAGACATCCCTCGTAGTGATAAGACCGCCGATTATTGCACTAGTTTTTAGCTGTTTTATCGTGTGTATGTAATTTGTGGGATGAACAATAAAGAGTTGAGGTACCTATCTATCTAATTGTCGTACCTATATACTTGAAATTTTGAAAGTTTTGAATAGTTTTGAAAATTTTGAATCGAATAACAATACTATAATAATAATTTGCATCATGTGCCATTAAACTGATCTGATGGATAAGGTAACTCTGGAATGGCTACTAGTAAACCCACATTTGTTTCGTTTATTGAGCCCCATGGTCTTTAACTAGTGTGTGTTGCCAGTGATGATATAATATTATGGTGCTCTTGGCCATTGGCCTTAACTGCTGGCCTTTTGGAAGAACTCGGAGTCGCACAGTGGGCAATGGAGAGAGCTATGTTTGGAGTTTTTTTGCGCGATATAATCCGGAACGAGAATATGCTCCGAAAAACCAGAGTCGTCACCGACATAGCTACTAAAATTTGCAAGTTGAAGTGGTAAAGGGCAGACAAATCGCTCGAGGAACCGATAACTGGTGGGAAAGAAAGGTTCTTGAGTGTAGACCACCCCTTAGATGGACTGACGAAATCGTGAGAGTCGTGGGCATCCAGTGGATGCAGGCTCTCGTTCGGCGTGGAGCTCTAAGGGGGTGGCCTATGTTCAACAGTGGACGTCTTCTGGCTGTTGATGGTGATGAATGAGTCCTATTCCAAGAGTTCTACTATTCAGTTCTCAGCTCCACTATCGTGCCCTTACTCGTTGCCAAGAGTAATAACCTTCTGAGTTAGGTTTCCTTCACAGACCTATATCTAAAGATCTGTGGTTGCCTTTGGTTCGTTGTTAGTCACATATGCGTGTATTTTAGTTTTTATACTACATTTTTGTTACCATGGCCTTACATTTTCTCTGTTGAGTTAGATAAGCATCTGGAGATAATATATTAAGTGGCCAGAGTAATAAATAACTGTCAAGTAAAGTCAAGCACATAGTCTTGTGTAAACGCTGTAAGTGTACGTTTTGTTACATTTTTCTAAGCGTACAATAGTAAGTACCTTGCATTTTATTAACTGTCTTCTACATTATCAGCTCAGATCACAAATACAGTGTAAGACGTGTGCGTCAGAATTACTCCCGTGTCATAAAACTCTTTTCAATTGATTTTACGGTTTTATTTTCCTTAAACTTGTTTCTCGTATCTAAAAGGCAGCAATTATTTTAGCTCGGGGAAAACCGCAAGAAAGGTTCGACTTATCTATAATCTAAGTCACGACAGAGGAAGGTCAAAAACCTCAGACAATCAGACAAACAAGGGAGGTATGGTAGAGTGGCGGGTGCGAACGCATCTGGCCTAAATCAGGCTTGATGCCTTTAATCAAACTTACCCACCAAAGACCTTGCCGCCCTTTTTTGCATCTGGACTATTATTTAGTTCATTGGTCGACGTGGTCTGACGTCATGGTCGGACGTCATCGTCATCATCAGCCAGTAAACGTCCACTGCTGAACAAAGGCGTCCCTCTTAGAGAGGAGTTTTGCCATAATCCCCACGCTTGGCAGGCGGCTTGGGGATCGCAGTAGGTTCACCGTGTACTAATAGTATGCTGCTGCCCAGCTTCAGTGGTTCTGGTCGCAGTTTTAGGACATACCCGGGTCCAGTATACATCATACTCTTGTTTTATTACTTTCATTCTTCCTAAAACAGTTTATTTACACCCTCAGATAGATTACATTACACTCTCTCACTCACTCTCACTTTGGTGATTTTCTTTGTTTACCTTTTTGCTGAGAATGTATTATTTTAACATAGTTTGAGTTCTACGTAAACTACTCGTCTGATTTTAAGTTAAGTTAAGTTTAAGTATAAAATTGTCAATTTTCTGTTTGTTTTACTCCTTTAAAAATCCAGTCAGAATTTTTTTTAAATCATTTTTACTAAGAAAAATGTATAAGTTGAGTGGATGATTACAAAAGTAATCTTAAAAGTATTAAAAAAATTTACCCCTGGTCGTGCCACAAAATATAACTTAACTGTACCATATTACACATTGCACTTTTGTTTTTGAATGTAGCAAACTTATATGCCTGCGGAAATCCGGTAACAATTTTTTTTTAGTCATTAATAACATTTGAAGTATGTTCGATTACAGGTATTGACACCATAATTAATATTGTGGGTACCTAGTGCTTATGTACTTGCAGACAAAAATGAAGGGCAAATTTTGAATACAAAATACCAGGAGACTTTTAACCGAAACAGAAAAAAATTATACTGAAGAAGTACACGAAGTAGAAGCCTGTGCCATATCTACTTTGTTGTTTTTTTCATTTGGAAACTGTCTTGGAAATCTTTCCATGTATTTTCGATTGGCATTCATATATTTTGGAAAATTTTAAATTGAATTACTGACCAGTAAATTTTTTGTTGTTGTTCGATATTGGTTTTGATTACGAGAAATCCAGAAATTGTAAAATACTTTATGGTCAGTATATGTGTGATTGACTATTCTGTATGAGGCAACAAATGGAATAATAAGCAACGCAACGCTGAATTTTAAAAGAACTACCGTCAGTACTTAAAATATATTTTTTTCTGTCCTACTAGTTTTACGTAAACAAGAACATACCATAATGTTATGAACCATGAAAATGTATAGAAACAATTACTTCGTTTGTAATCTTGCATATTACAAATGGATGGATTCCGGTGATAAACGGTTTTCTGGGGCCTTACGCCTAGCTGTTTAAAGCAATCCAGTTTAGGTGATGAAAAAAGTTGCGCGACCGCAAGCCGTATCTGGGCGCGTTAAGGTTCACGCTCGCGTGATTTTCCGAACTACGCTGTTTTAACGTTAGTTTGAGCCCGCGTAAGGAGTTGAGCGTAAGGCAAGAGTCCCAGAGTCTCACATAAGCTAAGTTATTTACCATTTGCTTGATAAGTAGACATAACTTATAACAAGAAGGCTTCTGAATTCCTCACACACGAAGGTTAAATAATATTTTGCATTTGACAAATTAAATAATTTGCGTGCGAGTTATCAGACCGGCAACCGACAACGGTTAGCGGTCACATTCCGCTTTCATAATACTCAGAAGAAGCTGGGAATAAACGATGTAACTGTCATTTTTTATACTATATAGGTAACTAGCTACGCCCCGCGGTTTCACTCGAAAAGTAAAGAAAAATAGAGATGATGATGATGATGAAAAGCCTGTGTCACTCTCCGGCCCTTGAACTATACCCAAACAAAATCAGGTTGATATGTTGCTCTGTTGCTGCGTGAAAGACGAACAAACAAACCAACAAACCAACAAACACTGGCATTTATAATATGATAAAGTGTAAAGTATTAAAGTATGATAATATGGTTTAGTTTTAAATTTTTGTGCTTGTGTAAATGCTATGATTTTTTGTATGCTCATGTATAACATATTTTTTTCTTTGTTTGGTGCATAATAAAGAGCTTGCACCTATAGTTAATATTTTTAGTGGGTGTATGTTTGTTCAAATTTTTATTATAGCAAGCCGCTAACTTTGTCAGTAGCAACTAAGTTAACAACCAGAAACCACAGCCATTAGTAAAACTAAATTGGACAACAGTAGGTTTAGGTTTTTTTATAACAACCCGAAAACCCCGCCACAGGTAGAGTACAACTGAACTAAAAAAAAAAACTTAAATGTGTAGTTCTTCTAAGATCTATTTATAAAATCTCGTATACTTTTAAGACTGTAACTACTAATACAAAAAGAAATACTAGATAGGTATCTTCCAGTTTTTCTATGGAATAATAATTTTATGGAATTAATATTATGTACTGTTGAAATGAAATTTTATCAATTTTCCTAATGATACCTTAGCAGACAATAACTCTAAACATGTTATCGTTTACAAATAGTTACTATGATTATGTAACTTGTAGTATACGTACCGGTTTCCGGCGCTAACAATACCTAATAAGGTAAACGATTAAATTTCAATTCGCTTAAATTCCAGACTTGAGGATACCAGACTTAAATAAAAATAACATTAAATAACCATTTTTTTTATTTTTTTTTATTAAATAACAATAACATAACACATGCGGTTTGGATTTCTCATCATCAGCCAAAAGACGTCCACTGCTGAACACAGCCCGCGACTCTCATAGATTGGTTTGGATTTATGTTTATTTGCAGATAATCAGTCGTTGTATTTTTCAGTTAAGTACTTCTTATATCGAAAAAACTGCATAATGTATTGTATCCATCTATGTTTTGCTAGTTACCTATATGTCTATGCAATTAGTATATAAATAAACTGGCCAAATGCGAGTCGGACTCACGCACTGAGGGTTCCCTACCACCACAAAATACAATAAAGTTGTAAATAACGCCTTCCAAAATGCCGGAGTAATTGCTACGCAGTTTGCTACAGGCGCTCGAGTATAACACAATTATAACTTGGTAATGAACAGAAATTTGTCACCGACTTGCACTTGGCCATTATTTATTATTTGTTGTTATACTTTAGAGTGTGTAATAAAATCATGCCAAGTTTGACGCTTGTACGTATTATCGTTTTTAAACATTAGAGCTAATACAAAAATGAGTTTATAAAGTTTTGAGTTTTTATTTGTTAGTTAATCCGCCGTAACTTCACATACTCTGTGAAAATTTCAACTAGATGTCTATTATGGTTCGAAAGATATAGATAGAGATATAGATATAGCCGTTAAAAGGTAGGACAGACGGGCAGACAGACAGACAGGCAGACAGACAGACATCGTAGGCTTAGTAATAGGGTCCCGTTTTTACCCTGTGGGTACGGAACCCTGAAACCAAGTTTAGTTTTAATAAACACGACGGTTACAAAAACTTATGAATACCTACTATACATAGCTATTAGGTATAGATGACCATTCGTGTTTTCTTTAATTCAAATGTTATTATTTCCCAAGAAAATTAGAATGACTAAACTTAAGAACGTAGTTTATACCATCCTAATAAATTATTAACAACTTATCTCATTGCAATTTGTTCCCACGTTCTAATATTTACAAAAAACTCCGATGTTACATCGACAAAAATCATTGATCGAAACAAAATATTGGAGCATAAAATAATATTCAGTAGATATGATGGATGTATAAATTGATTAACTGATCTTAACTCCTCAAAACCTTTGTAGGCATAAGTAAGATTATAGTAGGTACCTACTTAAAATTTAATGTCCACATACCGTGTTTTAGCGCACGGCAGCCCTCAGATTAGATTAGAAGGCTTGTGGGACATCAAGCGCGGGTCAGATGCGGTTGATTAGCTCGAGATTATGCCGCCGAGACACGCGTTGCGTCGTGTGCAGCCGACTAGCGCATAATTTTCACACATCTATGGCCAACTAGAATAAAAAATCAATATCATGCAAAAAAAATACATATTTTAGAACATAATGATAATCTTAAAATGAATAAAACATTTGCATAAAAATGGGATAAGCATATTTAGAAAACTAAATCACATGCCCTTGATAACCTTTGAAGTTCTGGTTGATTTAAATGGCATGAAAATCATTGTAATTATCTAACTTAAAAGGGCCTTTTAACTGGGTTAATTTTACAATCTACATCTCAAGGCCACGTATAATGCGCGGTAAAATAAACTCAAATATATAATAGTCCTAATTAACTAGTAAAAACTTACCGAACTATATATTACGAAACAATTTGGTTTGGGTAGGTACCATAAATTTAGCGTCCTCTTCAATTACGATATTTAGTATGCAAACTGGCAACGACATACATTTTTATGAATTATTCTTTTTCGAATTGTATTCGAAATCATTTTGACGTAATATAATTACAAAAGAAGTGCAACGTTATAAATTTATTTCAAGGACTTTAGATTATTTTAATAATGAAGTAAATGTTTCACTAAATTTTAACAAATTGTAACTGTAACCACTTAAATAAAAGAATAATACTTTTAATAACACCTACTTGGAATTAGGTTATTTTTTTCTTTGAAAAGTGATAACTAAACTATTCGTTATCCAACCCTTGAAGTGAAAAAAACTTTTAAGAAAGTTTCATTGAAGGAAGCTTTTATTGCATTTTCAATTATTTAACAATAACATATTATGGGGTTGGGGGATATTCATTAAAAAATCTGCATTTTTTTCGTAGGTTAGGTAACAAGCACTTATAGTAATTAATTTGTAGTCAACTACAGATCTTAAGGGCAGATCACAGTCATCGCTACGTTAGTGCCGCAAATACCACCCTTCTTAAAAATCTGTTCGATTGCCCATCCCCGTGAATACTTAATAAAGTAGTAATAACTTCATTAATTCATTAATAATTTAATAATACTTTTTTTGCCTTACCTTCTGTATTATAGCAGCTAGAAAATATTGTGACTCGTTAGATACCTACCTACTTACCTAAACTAGTTCAATACTTATCTTATGTCAACATAACTTTGAACTTACATTTTTGAAATCGTATAAAATATCCATCCAAATTTAAAAAAAACAGAAATCTTATTGCGCAAACAATAAAATACCTAATATCGAAATCAGTAGGCTGATAAAATTAACAAATATTTAAATTAAATAGTTCGAAATTATAATAATTTATCGGGTTTGCGAGACTTGAGTTTCCGGTAGTGGGGTCTCCGCCCATTTTTTCTTGCGCGGTCTATGCAAAGAGACTTTGGTAGGAGTGTGAAAACGATAGTTTTATAAAGTAGGGGTGGTTCGGCCAGTTTCAGTCTAATCCGATCTGTCGCGAACACTGGCCACTTTGGTTCAAGTACGTTGCATTTATTTTTCCGCCTAAGCATTTCGTAAGATAAAATGTTTTTAATTTAATATCCCTAAAAAATAAGATTATTTTTGTTTGACCTAAAAAATATTATGCAGTGCATTTTAGGTTCATAAATGTGTTGTAGTTTTTGGTATTTTTATAAATTACAGTGACGAATGTGCCAAAAGATCTGTCTTAAGTGTAACGTTATATTAAGTTGATAATATTTACTCAAATCATAGTGTTTTCTTGTTTTCACACAACTTTGACTCGGAAAAATTGAAAAGTTTATCGTTTTTTAAACTTACCTATTTCGTAAGATAAAACGTTTTTGATTTAATAGCCTTCAAAAAATATAATGTATTTTTTTATTTGACCTGTCAAAGTATTATGCTGTGCATTTAGGGTTCAGAAATGTTTTTTTTTTGTATTTCTTTTTTGTAAATTCCAGTGTCAAATGTGCCAAAAGATGTATCTATGTGTAACGTGATAAGATGATAAGGTTAAAAAACGAATGTTTTTCACACCATTTTGAAACGGAAAACTCGAATCATCGAGTTTTAAAATAACCGTTTTTGTTTTGTGAACACATTTGTATCTCATAATAACAACATACCATTCATTAATATGAGTAAAAAAAATAGATTTCTGAGGTTTTCGCTATTAGTACACGTTGAAATTAAACACTTTTAACGGGTTACACGTCATAAAATCCGGTAGTGATTAAATTCCATGAGTAGATAATTGCAAAAAAGTAACTCCATTTTCGGCATGACTTTAATTATGAGATAGGTAAGAAAAAAAAAATGAAACCTCTTCCATTTTCGCTGGATCAATAATTTGTGAAAATTAGAAGCTGATTTGTACGGTTGGCACCTTAATGCATTTGAGTATTGATTTCCTGATTAATACAAATATTCGTTATCTCTTTCAAATTCAAATTCAAAAATGTATTTTGCGGAAACATGGGTAACATGCGGATGTTAATATATTTACATAAGTTAAAGAACACCATGCTCTAGCATCATGGCATGCAAAATTTATAAAACACTCAATTATATAAAATCTAACATCAGAACAATTATTTATTTTAATAATTTGTCATTTAAAAACTCCGTAATAGAATAGTAAGCCTTGTCAATTAGCAACTTCTTAAGTCTAAATTTGAAAATGTCAATATTACTTATCTCTTTTAAATGTTGCGGTAGTTTATTATAAACAGTCAGTCTCATCACAAACGTGCTGTTACTGTATAGGGCAGTTTTGCGGTATGGCTCACGCAGCCTGCTGTCATGACGCTTACTAACTAGAGTTTCATACTTGTTTACATTTTTCTTTACAAGTAGAGCTGACTCGTAAATGTATATCGAAGGTAGAGTTAAAAGTTTCAGTTTTTTAAAATAAGGTTTGCAAGAATCTCTGCGTTTCAACCCACACATTGATCGCATACACTTTTTTTTGAGCTATAAGAGCGGATTGTCTTTCGGCGGAATTCGCCCAGGCGAGCACCCCATATTTTAGCGTGGAGCCGACAAAAGCGTGATAGGCACTTAATAACGTCTTCTCATTAGCGACTTTGCGTAACATGTATAATGCGTACGAAAACTGGTTAAGCTTTGTGCATACATGCGCAACATGTGTTTTCCAAGACAAATTTGAGTCAATGTGAACGCCTAAAAATTTTGTGCTGGATTCTTCACTTAATAACTACAAAAACTCGTCGAAACTACAAAGTTAGAAGTAAATTAAAACTTAAATTGTTGTAACAGGAAATTTACTGAGATTACCTGTGTTTAGCCTTATTAATTGATAATGTGCCCTATTAACTAATGGTTAAGTTTTTTTATCTTGTTTAGAAAGTTGTTCATATTACTAACAAAACCTGGAGTGCTATGGACGATTGGAGAATGCAATTTTTCACTAGAAGTACCTACAAAAAAAAAACAAACAACACAAAAAAAAATGAAAATAGACGAATTCACGCTTAGGTACATGTTTAGACATGGTCGGAAATTCATCGATTACTTTCGTGGTATTTTAGTGGATAACTTCACTATGTTAGCATTTGACATATAACTATGATTGCCGCAGTTTTAATACAATAGTTAACTAACTAAGTATAACCTGACCTTTCTCTGGTCACCAGATCCAAAATGGCGACGAAAGCTCTAATCTTCCTCGGGCTGGTGTCTATTGCATCAGCCACAGTCAAGCTCCAAGAGCTGTTCTCGTGGAATGTTGTGGACTGGAGCTACCCTGACTCCTACACGCGGCAGCAGGCTATCCTAACTGGAGCCCTGGTCCCGGAAAACGCCCTGCCCGTGGGCATCGAACGTTGGAAGAACAAACTCTTCGTCACCGTGCCTAGATGGCGTAATGGTAAGTCAAAACCTTATATTAC
The DNA here is from genome assembly GCA_914767915.1 of Agriopis aurantiaria. Lineage (NCBI taxonomy): Eukaryota > Metazoa > Arthropoda > Insecta > Lepidoptera > Geometridae > Agriopis > Agriopis aurantiaria. The sequence goes on from OU611987.1 coordinate 6,945,107, forward strand.
AATTATATAAATTTATTAATTTACTAGCGACCCGCCCGCACGGCTTCGCACGGGTGTAATTTACGTGAGAAGCTGGGGCGGGTCGCTAGTTATATAAGACATGTATCTAAATAATGGTGAAAACCGCATCAAAATCTGTTGCGTGGCTTAGGAGAAGTTAGCGCCCATACAGACAGACAGACGCGGAAAGCGACTTTAATTTATATTATGTAGAGATTAACTTTTTAAACACATGCTTTTTCGTATTCTTCTCAGCAAACTCTTTCATTTGATGCCCATATCATGATGTGAACATTTTGTCCGCCATCTTGGGGCATCCGCCATATTGAATTTATCATCTATGACCAAAAGGCTTGGGAAGACAAATCCAATGAACCCAAACTCGACATAGTTATTATACTCGTATATACATTATACATACATTGCAAGTTAAATAAGAGCTTGTAAAAATAGTAGACAAATGTAATGAAATACTGGATATTTAAATATAAAACAGAATATAATATAATAATATTAAAAGTTAAAAGTTTAGTTTTATAAAGTTAATTACATATATTTTTTAATATACCAGCTTTCATACTATTTGTTGAGATTGAATGTCATATTGTTTTGCGATTTCAGAGTTTTCTCTTAAAAGATGTTCGTAAATGGTAACAATGACCTCCTTTCAGCTTAGTACCATATCATGTGACCCTATAATATATTTGGCTTCGTCTATAGTAACTCAATTCCTAACATTTAGTTTTGAATTGGACATCTGTTTACATCGTATAGGTACAGGTCGTACCATCGCTTAACAAGAGGCGACGCGGCGGTGAAACGCAAACCTATTATACAATTTAAGAAAAAACATTGACCTAAACACGACACAATGAACACGATTAAACCCTCGGTAACATCTTATTATATCTTATTAAAGACTACACTTAGAATACGAAACAAAATTTGTACTGACTTAGCTTTTTCCCACGATACCTATCGCGTTTGTGAAAATTCTCATTTGTGACCTTGTTCATTCATGGTAATAAGTATTTGATTTTATTACCACTAAATGCCATAATACACTAGTCTAAGATCCGATTAAGGAGCGACCTTCGCCCGTCTGTTTATGGATGAAAAATATTATAAATCAAATTCAATAATATGCTTAATAATATAATTATCGCGAATAGGTTGACTGAAAAATGTGCTCGCCACGCCAGTCCACGCCATGATTAATAAAAACAGTTTTTTTTACTTTGCACTAGACAAATTATATACCAATTGAAAGTATAAAGCCTATAGAATATGCAAACATTAGGTTGATTATTTTTTCCCGGTCATAATTGGATAGGCAGGTCTGGTATGAACAAGTAAGTCGATACTAGTAATTTGCACTCAAATATTAAACAGACGGCTGTTTAATAAATAAAACGTATGTCAAAATAAATTATATCTCAAAGAATCCAACTTACCAAAAAAACACAAAACACAAACATTCTAAATTAATATGCCTGTACAAAGAACAAAATAATATTTTTACACGGATTTTGACGTCGCGCGGAAAGTATATTTTATTAGATATCAAACTTGGATTTATTTTGTAGTTAGTAAGCAAAGTAAGTTAAGCAACATTATTATAAAATTGATAATAATTATAGTTAACGTGTTTGTGTTGTATTTAAAAATAACGGTAATTTGTAATCCTTATATTGGTATACTCGTAAGTCTGCGATTTAAAATTTAGAGGCGTGAAAATATTTTTCTATAAAATTAAATAATAACTTTAGCGTCATCTCTTGATAACCTGGCGTTGGACCAACCACTTTATCGAAATGAATGTAACATGCGATGGGAACATAGTATATTTTGTTCGCATTTTCAGAGATGGTCAAAGTATAGTTCATAATGATGGATAAAGTGACTTCCTTTCGACTTCGTACCACCATTCAATGTAACCCTATACATACAGGGCAGTTTCAAATAAATCCTTGAATTAATTTGTACTTTAAAAAAAAATTGGATAATCAAATCATTCGACCACGTTCGACGTTTGGATTTCACGCTCTAATCAATATTACCTAAAAAGGTAAAACAGTTTACATAATATGACTTAAACGATCATATTACGTTGAATTCTGGAAAATCTAATATAATTCGTCTTCGGCATAGACGCCAGTTTGCTAATGAAGAAATATTTCTTATCACAAAAACTAGCAAAGTTTATAATTATATGCGAGAGAGAAAGAAAGTGAATTTCTTAAAAGTGACAATACCGTGATTTGCCGTAATATATTTTTATTTTGATGAACTATGGTAATAACAGAAATGTTGGCTTGTTACCAATAATGGGAAGAGATTATGAATGAGTGAAAATAAAACACAATTTTCGTATACCTACTGGTACTTATAGATATTATGAAAAAATTATGAAATACTAAAAAATTACACTCCGAACTACCTAAAAGCAAATTTGTCTCAAGCAAATTTTCGCTGCTTTTTTATGATGAGTAATACCAGATAATATCTTCAATTCTCAAAATAAGAGTCATTGTCCTTAACGTGAAATAATAAAAAAACCACAGGATAATTTAAAGCTCGCAAAGAAAACCCCACTTTTTGTACATCCATCATAACAGAATTACCACATAAGCCGGTTATTTCGACTAATTCCCATGTAACATAAATAAAATTTGTGAAAACCACGTCAGTTTCTGTGTACGTATGTATGTATGTATGTTCCCTATGGACTCAGAAATGGATTGACCGATTTTGACGGGACTTACACCGGAAGATAGCTGATATTATAAGTAGTAATCCCCGCGTGTGAAACCGTGGGCGCAGCTAGGTAAATAATAAAAAAACAAAATATTCGAAACGCTAGGAATTGGAATAATGAGTGCACGTGATAAAATCCATTAGGGAAAAGTTTTCCCACTTTTAAGCAACGCTTGTAATTTATATGGCATTAGTCATAAGTATGCGATATTTAAGTAATCAGTTAAAGAATTTTGAAATTTCCGGTGCCAATGTCGTTCAACTCTTAGACCACTGATATACTTCCACCTCACAACTTCCACTTCCAGTTATCAATAACATAATTATTCATGTAAGTCAATCGACTATCTATCCTCACATACCTTACTTACTGCTAATACTAGAACTAACATGAAATGTATGTACATACTAATCTGCCACTTACCAGGGCGCAAACGCGCATAACGCACTTTTGTGTCTTATGTCGGATACAAGCTACCAATGAATATTTGATTTCTATATAAACAGTATGAAATCAGCCACTCTCTGCGCAGACTTTGTGTCCAGTTGCTTCCACACGTTTGCGCAGCGCCTTAAGACTGCTCACTGGCCACAGCTATCTCTTTCGCACATTTTCAACATGATTGGAGATGAAAAATCACAAAGAATGAAAAAAATCAATTGGGAATTATCTATATAATAAGTAATAACATTGCAAAATGGTATAAAGCAAAGCATAATAAGCAAAGCAAAACTATACCTATATAACGACAAAAGTGATCGAAAAGAGCAATTTTATATTTTGTTTTCTTTTTATCTCTTTCGCCAAATTAAGACATATTAAAAATGCGGGCCGAATTGAGAACCTTCCTCTTTTTTTAATTCAGTTAAAAATACAAAAATAATAACAACATAAAAATACTTTAAAACGTTGGCAGTGCTTAATCAACCGCAATAAAACTTGCTTTCAAATAAAAATACTGAATTCATTAACGGTCTAGGCATTTTTGAGAAAAATTATAAAAGACATACCCATAAACATACACACAACTACTTACCCCATACATTAATTACCTGTTTGTTTATCTTTAATCATTAGAAAATTTCAGTGCCATCATCAAATCAATGGTAACATAATCATCTGTTGTCATCGGAACCACACACAACATTTGAGACAAGACAAGTGATCAAAAAATCATGTACAAGAATTGAATAAAACCTGTATTGATCGTTCTTTATACAACTAGTGCTTCGCGTCGAACTGAAACTTTGATATTCTCTCAATCACATGACTGATTTTGCCCATATTCAAATTTAAAAATTATGTTGAATCTACTTGCTTACTAAATTTCATGAAAATCGGATCAATGATACGCAAATTATCGAACAATAATAAACAAACAAACATAGTAGTGCAGACCTGTCCCATTAGAACCTAGGACCTCTCTTCGCTCGGTCATTAAAAGTCTGTAACATTATTTTTAGTTAAAACACTACCAACAAAAGAAAACTAGGTCAAAGTCATGAGTCATGAGTACAGGTTAGTAAAAATTATTCATTCGTGAACTACACCTTCCGTACCATCAGATTTATCATCGGCTTTAACCACGCAATGGTTACATAACATAACATAATTGCCTGTTTGTTTATATTAAAGAGAGTGGCGTTTGAGATTGATTACAATGTCAGGAGTAATGATCCCCTTTAAAACTAAGCCTACGAAAAAGTCTGCAAGGTTATTTATGTCATAACGTCATGAGATTTGAAATGTTAGGTCTTGCTAGTGGTACGTATTATATTTTGGTACATATAATTTTAAACGGGCAAGGCTTTATACTAAATACCTAGACTACTAAGTAATTCATTTAGGCTGAGTGGCCAGCCCTAATGTCATAGTTCAAGGCCACCCAAAGGCCTTTGACATGGCTTAACGGTTGTTGTCATAAAACAAACGACCGGGACCTATACAATTTAACTTAAATCCTAAACTATTTAGCCTAAACAATAAAAACAGTTGGAATGCCCATAGATCGTTTAAGGATAATACAAATGCCGAAACTCCCAGTGGGTTTCCCTTGTCTGATCTGAGTGAAACCCTCTACCATTTTGGCAGCGTACGTAGCATGCCATTACCACGAATGGCAATGCTTATAATATATTGTGCCAGAAAAACGTCAGCATCTTGGTCACGCGTCACATATGTCTCACGACATGTTACATGAGACTTTCAATCATGAGGACGATGATCATTATTCATAGTGGTGAAATGGTAAAGGGAAGCCTAAAAGATATGGAAGGACTGATTGAAATAAGATTCATGAGTGCTAGTCAGTGAATGTAGAGATGACAATAGAGAGAGAAAAAATATATGTTTAGTGAGTAATGCAACATAATTAATGACAATGAGGAATTTTACTAATGTTGTTTGGTCCTTACATAAATGACGAATAAACAAGAGATGCATAATTAATTTAATGAAATAAAAAATCCTATTCAAAATTCTCATTAATTAATTCAGTCAATAAAATGATAAGTAAAGATGCTCATGCAAACTCATGCTTCCATTGCAATGTTCTAAATACCATAAAGTAAAGTATGAACCTACAATAAATATACATAATTACCGGGCCGGCCATTTAACTTTTATGGTTTCTAAAACCAACTAGGTACTTAATTGTGTGAAATTTCGTTTGGTAAAGAAACAAATATAATTATATTTCATTGTGAAATTAAATAATTATACTTACAATTGGCAAATCTTGCGGATCTTTGCTATTCATGTTGTAATATTAATTCCTTGACACAATATGTGAACTACATACCAAGTTATACTTCAGGGTTAACCTGACAATATATTTGTCAGTATTATATATATTTCAATAGAACTACGTGGGCACATATTCTTGATTACTATATTTTTACAAACATAAATCACTGCAGTGAAATGTGTAGATTTGAGTGTTGCATCAAAATTGTTAAAAGACATTATTTTTGTGTAGGTAGATACTTACAATTTCATAATCATGGTGTCACATAACTGCTCATATTAGATTTTATTACTGGTACATAACTCTTAAAATACTACCTTCGTTTTTGCAATTTAGATATATTATAAAATATGACATCATAAATCAAATACTCAAAGTTTTCTATGCTGGACATTTCACCATTCGTTTATTCCCATTCCAAGTCTAATTTAGTAGCAGTCTCTATCAAGATTTGTTAGTTATTTTCCATTGCTTGTTACCATGGCAAATGTTTGTAATCATAAGTAGATACACTTCAATCGGCATGGAAAGTTCGTCTTGAGATAGGACTGATTACGTCATGTTGTGGTACCATCATTTTTATGAGCATAACATCTTTTACATCACGAGAAATTTTGATAGGCCTACACAATACCCATATGTGTTTGACACAGTTACAAATGTTTAGAGCAGGTATTTTATGGTGATACGAAATGATGATATTTGGCTCAGTAAAATTACACAAGAGCCAACTTTTTATAATTAACAGGCGTTGGTACTTGCAAGCTTGTATTATTAATGACATTGTTAATATCCACGAGACTATCGTACCTATATTATTACCAACAAAATAGTAACGTTCTTAATTTTTATAATTTTGTTGTTATAAAGGTTTCTTAGTTAATCGACTATTAATTAGTTAGAAATAGTTTATGCGATAGCGATTAAATAAGATCTTAGCACGATGCGCTATATTTCATTATGCCAAGAACAAAATAATAATTATTGTTATACATAATTAAATACTTGAATTCAAGTATTATTTTGGCGAATGAATTTACGCATTTTAGTTATGCTCGTATTAATATAATTTGCCAATTTATATTTAAGCAGGTTAAGTCATTTGAGAATTACGTTTTAGTAATTGAAATGCATGTAATTTTGCATAATCGCTAATGATTTACTTTACTGACGCCTGAGAGAAATCTGAATAACTTGCACTACGAGGACCGTAGCTACTAACCCAAATAAGTACGTAGAGCAAAATTACTTCATGTCAGAGTTATCAGCTGTCGTGACTTAGATTTGGCCGTAACCCATATTTCTTGATTTTGACTGTGTTTAAAGTTTTAAAGTATTATCTAAAGCTTGTAACTATCGACTACTCGAAAATTATTATCTTTTTTACAATAAGTTTTCAAATCCGAAAGTTTCCAGACACTAAACTTGATAAATATTAAGATAAAATCTTTTATAATATTACTAGCCAATATAGTTTATTAAGTATATTTAGGCCCATATTTATCAAAACTCTAAAAACCATTGATTTCATTTCTACCTTCCTTGTTTTTTCATTCAATAAGTGTACATTTTTGTAATACTGATTTAAGAACTTTGTCTTTGCCAAAATGTTGGCAATTGTAATTCATTGGAAAGTCTACAAAGCGCCAAAAATATACTGGGTGTCCGATTAGACAACGGACATAAACATTTATTAGAGGATATCAATGTACTTATCATTATAAACACTATACTATAACACAGGCACAGTACACAGTAAAATGGTATTTTAGTCTAATTAGCTTACATTAGGATCTAATAAACATAAGCCTTGGACGTCTATCATTGCAGGATATCCGATTAAAACACGGATAGCAGGTTCAAAATAACGTTCTAGATTTCAGTCAGCGGACTTAGTTTTCTAATCATCTATTAGGGATTTCATGTTTCGATATTATTATATTTAATTATTATAATCTGTAGATCAATTAACCGTTCCATCATCATCATCTTCAGCCCAGTGACCCACTGCTGGGTATAGGCATTCCTTTGTTTTTTTTTTATCCCAAGTACCTAATTTTAATTCAGTTCAATAAACTTTAGATAGGTATTCTTATACTTTAAGTGAAGGGACACTTACATTTGCTTAGTTTTTACTAGTTTGTTGTTACACTTAGCTATGAGATCATTTTCGTCTAATGCAAGTTATTCTAATGGGACTACTATAGACGAAGTAAATTACTCATGGTCAAAAATTACTTTAGCTTACCTTAGAAAAAAATACTTTATAGTATGCACCCTGATAGATGGGCGCAGAGGATCACACAGTGGGTGTCTGAAAACGGACGAAGGAGCCAAGGCAGGCCTAGAAAACGCTGGCGCGTTGACCTCGACACGTCCCAGATACAGTGGTCAAGTCTGGTGGGTGATCGCACTGTCTGGAAAGAAATGGGGGAGACCTTTGCCCAGGAGTGGGACAGTATAGAATAAAAAAAACCGTTGTAAATAAAAATATATTTATTCAATTTCAGGTATTCCAGCTACGCTAAACTACATTCCACTAGATGCCCCGTACGACCCCTCCCCGAAACTGACCCCGTATCCGAGCTACGAGGGCAACGAGGTCGGCAACTGCGAATCCGGTCTCAACACCGTGTACCGAGTCAAAGCGGATAAGTGTGACAGACTATGGGTTATGGACACAGGCACCTACGGATACGGTGAGTTACACTTACAATACAATGAGGTCTTTTCGGCTTAGTACCCCTTTTCTTGTAAATCTGTATAAATGTCAGAAAACAACGTTTCCACCAGGGTGTTCCACTCTTTGGTTGTATGGAGGTAAAAGGCAAGTGCACTATAGACTGAAAATATTATAGGTGCACCTAACAAATGAGTTCAATTATCAATGTTAATTGCGATATAAATATGTCTGTATATTTATGAAATAATATTTCATAATTAAATAATTATTATCATAAATATCATTTAGTACATACGACTTGATACGACCCTATCAAACAACACTACCAAATTTCTCATTTTTTTATGTCGGTTTCAGATCCCAACGTAACGAACTTGTGCCCTTATTCTCTCAACGTCTACGATTTAAACACTGACCAGCGCATCCGCCGCTACGTGTTCCGTCCAGAGGACATCGTGTCCACCACCTTCATTGCCAACATTGCCCTCGACATCGGCTCCAGTTGTGACGACACTTTCGCATACTTCTCCGATGAGCTCGGCTACGGCCTCATCGCCTATTCCTGGGAACAGAACAAATCCTGGCGATTCAGTCACAGCTACTTCTTCCCCGATCCTCTTGTCGGTGACTTTAACATCGCCGGCCTCAACTTCCAATGGGGAGCTGAGGGCATTTTTGGAATTAGCGCGGGCCCCATTGGCACTGATGGATACAGAACTCTTTTCTTTTCACCCTTATCTAGTAACACAGAATTTGCTGTATCAACTCGCATCCTAAGAGATGAAACAAAAGTCAAGGGATCTTACAAGGACTTCAAAGTTTTAGGAGTTCGTGGCCCTGATAGCCATACGACTACCAAAGTCATGGATGATTCTGGTGTTCAGCTGTACAGCTTGATTGACCAAAACGCTATCGGCTGCTGGAACTCTGCACTTCCCATGAAACCACAGAACGTTGGTTTGGTCGATAAAGATGACGTAGGTTTAGTATTTCCCACTGATGTGAAAATTGACGATCAGCGAAATGTGTGGGTGATATCCGACCGTATGCCAGTGTTCCTTGAAGCTGAACTGGATTACAGTGACATCAACTTCAGGATTTATACTGCTCCGCTGCAAACTTTGTTGCAAGGAACCGTGTGCGAGCCTGAGCAGCAGTATCTTCAACAGCCGGCTCCAGTAACTCTTCGCAAACAAACTCCACAAACACTGGTTTTGAGTGACCAAGCGTTCGGCAACTTAGTAACTGCCGGTCCTTTACCTTCAGCACCAACTCTGTACACTCCAACATCATCTTTGTACACTCAATCGTCTCCTCTATACTCATCACCAAGGCCAGATGTTGTTGCCTCTTACAGACAGCAGCTCTACAAAAATAATTCACCAAAACTGCAGAGCTATACTTCATTGTCATTCCCTAGACAGAGTGCTGTTCCGTTCATCCCCAGCCGCGCACAGAAATCTAAGACTACCACCAGGAATCCTTGGTGGCCGAAAGCAAACTATGAAATATACGAATCGTAACTAGGGTAAAATAATAAGAAACGAGTGAATAAGGCCAAAATAATTATAAGATTACGTTAAACATAAACCGTAGTTATTATAAACGTATTCAACCTTCAAACTAGGATCATCAATGTAGAACAAATAAAACAAAACTGTTGAATATTACTACTTTAATGTATATAGTGTACTCATATATTTGTATAGATAGATAGAGCAATAGAGTCTCAATCAGCAGTACGTAAGCTATTTTGAGAATAGCTTTATGTATCTTTGATTTGAGAAGATGATTGTTTTATTGTTAAAACTTAGAAAATCTTAGAGCAACACGGCCACGGCCGACCCGTATGTGGCACATTGCTCTAAGAAGAAAATGTGTATGAATTGTGTTGTGCGTAAGAATGTGTATAGGTATATAAGCTAAATAGACTATAGACCTAGCTATATAAACAGAAACTAGATGGCTTATCTTTTCTCTAGTATTGCTGAGTGTAATTATGCCTGTTAATTATTTATTAGTCCGTAAGTGATCAATTTGGTACCTACAAGAAAGATAAGGTATTATACCTGAAATTGTTACTAGTATTTTGTTATTGATGATCATAAAACTTTTTATGGAACGTGTCTTTTTTATTATTCTCCCTTTAAGCTTTCTATGAACTCACTGTAAATAAGTACCTATACTTAAAGGTATACTTAGGTTGCGTTCTGAATCACACCAACAGCGCGCTACGCTAGCAGAGCTAATGAAAACATCAATGGATCCACATGTGGAACCGAGCTGTGGATTCCAGTTGACGGAGGGAAAACACATTTTAAATTCTATGTCGTCTAGGCACTATTAGCGTTCATTCGGAACTTACCCTGAGTTTTAGCTTTGGGTACTTAATCAACTCAATCCATAGATATAGTTTTATTTGGGAGAGTGTCATCATCATCTTCATCAGCCAAAAGATGTCCACTGCTGAACATAGGCCTCTCTCTTATAACGCCAATTTAGAAGAGTTTTTAGGTACCAAACCAATAAGCACGCATACTTTCCGTACTGCGAGAGTCGGACTCGCGCACTGAGGGTTCCGTACCACCACATAAATTGTTAACTACTAAAGTACAAAATAGTAGTGCAAAAAACAACATCACGCCAAAGCGGTCACCCATCCAAATACCGACTGCGCTCGACGTAGCTGTATTACCATTTTTACACTAGAGCAAAAACAATGATAAGCTTAAAAGGAAACGTTCCAAACGTTTTTTTAACCCCCTTAATTTTTCCTTTCACTTTATTTATATTTGTTACTTAATCCGCCGTAATAATACATATTCTGTGAAAATTTCAACTGGCTATCTATTACGGTTCAAAAGATACAACCGTTTAAATGTGGAACAGACTGACAGACAGACAGCGTAGCGAAAAAAAGGACCCGTGTACACCCTTTAGGTACGGATCCCTAAAAACTAGAAACATTCATGCAAATACAGGTAACAACACAACTGACAACGAGCAAATAAAATTAATTCGCTATACTCGTAGATAATAAGAAAAAAGCCGCACCATAGCTAATAATATACATTACAATGTTTTTGTTAAATGAGAGGTTTTCAGGCCTACATATTCGAGTCGTACTGTGACAAAATTCAGTTGTATAAACGAGGCCCAAATAATTAATGATACAAAAGAAGTAATAAATTATATTATAGAAACTGACGTGGTTTTCACACATTTCGTTGTTTTTTCGTGGTTTTTCTATAGTCGGAGTGACCGGCTTAATCTTACGTGAGTAATTCCCGTGTAATATAAATAAAAAGTAATAAATTAGTTTTGTAAAGAACTGAGTACCTACAATATGTTCAGGCAAGGCTTTACAAATATGCAGCCAGTCAGTACGCTAAAGGCCGTTAAATGATTCAAACGGAAACGTTCCTTTATCGCACGGCAAACGTGAGTTTGCTTTATTTACAAAGAATTTACTCTTGAATTGCCTCGTAAAATGTTATGCTCGAAATAAACTTCTCGGTAATTCAAGATACTGTCAATTCGAAGTCTTATCATGAATGTGGTAGGACTGAATCTCGATTCTATTGAAGTCAGACCGTGATTGGAACCTTTCATTAACTGCGGTTGAAACTAGGAAATATGTGCAAAAGACAGACATATTTCTGTTTCCAAAAAAAAAAATCAGTAAATTCAATTTAGTGTAAACAGTTTCAGCTAAGTTATTTGCAAGTCGTGGTGAGCTGATTTGCGGTCACTGTTGAACGAATCCAAGTGCACGATGAACGCCGATATGAAAGAACCGAAAATAGCAACCATCACGTCAACTAACACTGATTATGATCCATTTGCGCATCGGAAAGTTGAAAAACCAAATTCGTGAGTAATTTTCCGACTTTAGTACAGTAGTAGATACTATGTTTCATCTATATAAATAAAAAAATTATGCTGTTAGTAGGCGCATCACTTGAGAAACAGGCCGATTTAATATTTATTTGAAGTTATAGTCATAGTCCGAACATAGTTTTAGGGGAGGAAAATATTAAAAATTAAAAACATACATTTCACAATTTGGGAAAAACTTAAATGCTTTTTATATTATGAAATTTTTGTATGAACCATAACCAAAATAATTTTTAACTAAAGCAAACCTGTTTTTAAAAACAACCTTTTTCGTTCGTTTTGTTCCTTTCATTTGATACCCATAAATAATATTGTTAACTTTAAATAAATAATGTATAGTTTCAAATTCTAACATGAATTTCTTGTCCAATGTAAACGGACAACGAATGAAATAAAAAATCAATCTAACCACGTGTGCCAATCTAACTACGAACACTGTAATTTATCTAGTCTAACCAATGTCCGTGGTTAGATCAATCTAACGAACCGACCTGACCACGGGTACTTAACGATATCATGATAGTAGATAAGAAGATTTTGTCCGCCATTTTGGGGCGTCCACCATATTGAATTTATTATTTAGAACCAAAGTGCTTTGGAAAAAAACCCAACGAATCCAAACTCGACGGGGCTACGTCAATTCGTTTAGAAGTTCCTATGGCCACCTTCTGTCTCCATCATCAGACCAGCTTGATCGTACCATAACATTGCATTGTAACTGAACTGACATTAGTATGTCAAATTTCAGCTCAATCGGTTGAGAATTAATTCTAAAATTCAGTTGCAATATTTGTCCCATGCACCATAAACTTTTGTGCTCGGTCCTTTATGGCCTAAAGAATCGCAAAAATCGCGTTCATTTTTTTATATGGAAATCCACCCGCTGCGCCTCGGCATAATGTGCGATACTTCACATAAAATCTATGAAAGCGATTCTTGCGATTCTTCTTCCCCGGCCCACTGCGGCCCTTCCTAATGTGATCTATCCTTAACAGGGTAAGTTAAATAAAGGCTTGTAACAAATGAAAGAAATTCGGACAGGAGTCAGCTATAAACTCTATCGAGTCAGCTAGTTTTAAGTATGTTTTGGTCCAGGTACTTGAATAAAAAGATAGTGTTTTGTTGTTTGGGCCGAATTTGCAAAAGGAAAACTGGAAAATCGCATGTAACACCGCAGAATTCAGCTAGTAATAATATAAATGCTTTTTTATTTATGTACAAGTTGTGTATTTTTATTAAATTATGTATGTTTGTTTCTCTTTTACGAAGCAATATAGAAACGGATTGGCGAGATGTACAGCAAAAAAATGTTTTACCTACATATACAGTAAAAATGGCGAGAATATTGTCAAATGTGTCTTTTATGCAGTTTTTCTTTGGTTTTATCGATGCTAAATTTTACAATCGTTATAGTAACGTACTTGCAATGCAAAACTGACAGTTAAAAATAGTGCACGTACTTGTACCAATGCAATAAAAAGTTAAAACATTCCTCTTAGTGCTAAAGGTTTTTTTTAAATATTTTTATGATGTTATTCTCTGCACTGATTGCCTCCACTCAGTACTCAGTACTCACTGCCACTTCCCTTCATGTATCTCTTCACGACAACTTTATACCTCAAAAACTGGATTCGATTATAGTTATTCACTTAGATATTTAATATTTTTTTTACAAATGTTTATTTCAGAGATATCAGAGCCACAGCCAATATCATAAAAGCATCTCTTGGCTCCGGATTGCTTGCAGGACCACTAGCGTTCGCGAACTCAGGATGGGGAATAGGCATTATTGGCACCGTTCTTGTTGGCATTATTTGTGGACACTGCATTCATATTTTGGTGAGAAACAAACGCTTTTAAATTAATAACAACAAGTTTCTTTCATAAGAAAACAATAAACTCGACAATGGTATTTTCTCCATCATCGCTTTACATTTTAGGCGAGATGACAACCAAGCGCAAACCTATTCAATCAAAAAAACAGTGACGTTTAAATGTTAATTTGGCAGTGAAGAGTAACGCGTAAAATGGTAGTAAAGTGTACCGTGTTAAATGGTAGTGAAGTATGCCGCGAAGTGTATTGCGTTAAATGGTAGTAAAGTGTTATGTGTTTGAAAGTGAAGTGTACCGCGTAAAATGGCAGTGAAGTGTAATGTTTAAATTGGTAATAAAATGTAATGAGTAAAATGGTAGTGAAGTGTACTGCGTTAAATGGTAGTGAATGTACCGCGTTAAATAGTACTAAAGTGTACCGCGTTAAATGGTAGTAAAGTGTACCGCGTTAAATAGTACTAAAGTGTACCGCGTTAAATGATAGTGAAGTGTACCGCGTTAAATGGTAGTGAAGTGTACTGCGTAAAATGGCAGTGAAGTGTAATTTGTAAAATGGTAATGAAATGTAATGCCTAAAAAGGTAGTGAAGTGTAATGCGTAAAATGGCAGTAAAGTGTAATAGGTAAAATGGCGTGCAGTTAGTTTAGCTATATACTCAATTGGAAACGAAACAACAAACAATTCCGTTTATTTGTATACCTACGTTTTCTCACAATTGTTTACCAATGCTTGTTTCACCAACAAAGAAAATTGTGTTTAAGCAAATCAAATCGCAAAATATCTAGCAGTCTATCATCATCATCATCATCAGCCGGAAGACGTCCACTGCTGAACATAGGCCTCCCCCTTTAACCTCCACACTGAACGACAGCCTGCCTTTTGCATCCACTGGATGCCTGCGACTCTCACAATGTCGTCGGTCCATCTAGTGGGAGGCCTCCCTACGCTGCGTCTTCCGGTTCGTGGTCTCCACTCCAGAACCTTTCTTCCCCATCGGTTATCGGTTCTTCGAGCGATGTGGCCTGCCCATTGCCACTTCAACTTGCAAATTTTAACAGCTATGTCGGTGACTCTGGTTCTTTGGCGAATATCCACGTTTCGGATCTTATCGCGCAAAGAAACTCCGAGCATAGCTCTCTCCATTGCCCGCTGTGTGACTCTGAGCTTTTCCAAAAGGCCAACAGTTAAGGACCACGTCTCAGTACCATAAGCACTACTAGCAGTCTATAGACTGCTAGTAGTGCAGACTGCTAGTAGTGCTTATGGTACTGAGACGTGGTCCTAATACTATACTTTATTTTATTAATTATTTTAATACTATACTTTATTGTTCGTATACGAACAATAAAGTATAGTATTAAAATAATTTATGTCAGGTACGACCGAAGGCCACAGCAAATAAGTTCAGAATCAACTTGGAAGATTTTAAGTATTTCAAATACGTAGGTATATACTGTTTGTACTTATGTCTCTGAATACATTGACTTCAATTCAATGAGATGTTCTTGAAAAAAGGTCGGTAAGACAACAAAAATAAAAAATATTTTAAAAAAAAAAACGACTTCATAAAACCGCAAAACACAAACATTGTGCCACTACAAAGAACAGAGTATTATTTATACATGGATTTTGTAGTTGGGCGGGAAATATTATTAAAAAAAAAAAAAAAAAACATATTTCTAATTATTTTGTAGTTGTTCCCGCCTGACTTCAAAGTCCATGTATAAATATTATTTTGTTTTTTGTAGTGGCACAATGTTTGTGTTTTGTAGTCAGTTTTTTTTAAAGATAATTTTCACACCACCTTCTCGACAATGTCAAATTACATATCATGCAACCTCGACGTAAAGTAAAGCATTATCTGTTAAGGGATATAAAGTTGTATGAAACTCCCTAGGGAATAATTCGTGTGGAAACCCGTGAAACACTCTTAGGTAAAAAAATGTCCATAAGGCATTGTAAAAAGGTTTGTTCGAAAATCGACCTGGCCACCATAAGCAGAACTCAAAAAAAAAGTGCGTTTACAAAGAATGTGAAAGAAAACACGGTGTTTGGTGCTTAAATTTTCAGTGAATTTTATTGTCTCGCAGAAGGTGTCAAAAGTAGAGTATGCTCCTCTGGAACAAAGCCTGTCTTCGTCTTGGGCTGCTTGAACCCCTCGTTACGCTCAGGGTTCAATGTGCCGCCCGCGACGTAAGACACTGAATTATTCCCTTAGTGCATTACTACTATTATTATACAATTTGTAGTGATACAACATTACGACCTATTTAGACATCCATCCATCCATGCATCCGCCTTGTTTGGACTCGAACAAATTGCCTGAACAAAACTATTGTAGTTACAGTTTAATATTGTAGCGAAATTGGTAGTAACGAAATTTTTGTGAGACCACCTAAAAAGTTTGCTCTACATGATAAAACACAAATCGGTTTACAGATGGCCGGTGTAATCGACGTACAGACAAAAAAAGTTATAAATTGACACCTTCCACTTTATTCCAAATCGGTTAATAAAATAAAAATATTTTGCTAGTATTTTTTTCACCTCATTGGTCGTGAGACAACATAATTATCATTAACTCTCATGAAGTCAGAACATAAGTATTTTTTGTGTTGTGAGTTCTTAGACATTATCTATTATTTATGATACTGTACGTAATTACTAGGTATATAAAGAACTCAGTAGGTATAGTAGGTAATTTATCTTCAAATCTTTCTACTTAACTAGCGATGATAAATATCGTGTTATTCTTTTACAGGTAAAAACCTCACGAGGATGCTGTAAAATAGAAAAGAAACCATCTCTTGGATATGCTGAAACGTGTAAATCAGCTTTTGCCAATGGACCGAAGTGTCTAAGACCACTAGCTAATACTGCCAGGTATGATTAGCAAGAATAAAGGTTCATCACACATCACCAGCCAGTAAACGTCCACTGCTAAACAAAGGCCTCCCTCTTAGAGGGGTGTTCCCATAATCCCCACGCTTAGCAGGTGGCTTGAGGATCGCAGTACATTCACCGTGTACTAATAAGACGCTACTGCCCATACTCCGGTGGTTCTGGTCGCAGTTTTAGAACATCCCTATGTCACAAAAAAAATTAAGGACACAAGAATTTTTCAAGAAAGAACACAGGTTTAATTTTTTTAAATTTTAGTTAAACAAAAGCCTAAATAGCAAAAAAAAATTACAAGATAAATTATATATTTTTAAAATGTACTCCCCCTTTCTTTTGATAGGTACCAAACACGATAATTATATTTATCACAACAAATATATTTACGTTGTGCGAAATTAGGTCAAAAAATACTACATAGTGGATTTTGTGTGACATCAAATTATATCCTATAGCACCCAGGGTGTTCAGACGCGTCACAAAACAACAAAGTTAAATTCTGATTCGTTGTTTTGGAGCAATGAGGAAACACATGAAGCATGAAAATTTACACACATAAACATGCATAGACTTCACATTAGTTCAATACAATAAATACAATTCTTTATTAATAACTCCATAGTTACATGTCAAACTTCTCCAGTACACTTTCTACAACGATGTATATAAGCTTATATAAACAGTATATGTTAACAATATTATTATGTGTACATAATTCAAATTAAATAATAACTTATTCAATTACAAATATTTAAATAAATATAAAAATATTATGAGCATTATGTATTACTATATATTATGTCAGTATTTCAATATGTCAAATTAATTCATTAATAATTATTTATTAACGCAGCTACCTGAAATATTTATGGACGAATCCATTATTATTTCAGGCAGTTTAACATAGTCATCAAAATTATAGAATTGTTAGTCAAGGAGCCAAGTTTTAAGCCTGACTTTAAACGACGCGGGGAAGGTGCACTACGTACGTGTTTAGGCAGGCGGTTATATATCGCAGGTCCTACAATGTAGACAGACCTCTCTGACTTCACGAGCTTATGGAAAGGTGTTCATTTAGGTACATAAGAAAATTATACATAATTATTTGAAATTGTTCTCATTAGCCCTTTCTTTTGATACACGTAGGTATATTTATCCCAAAAAAAGTTATTCGAGGTGCAAAATCTTTTTTTTATTAAATATAATAATATATAAATATTCTTAACTTTATATATAAAGACGATGTGTGTAATATGTATGTTCTCTATGGACTCTAAAATCAGCAAATGATGATATTTGAAAGTAATATATTTTAAAACTTTTATATAAAGTAATATAAAAGTTGATATATTTTCAGATTGTTCCCATAAAAATTTCATAGAAAGAAAATCAATTTTATTCGACACCTTAACAAAACCTTATATCTAAAGAATACAATCAGTGTCGAATGGGTGTCTGATTGTTTAGTAGTTTGGCATATCATAATTTGGTAATTTGGCATATCATAATAAGCGAATATATCACATCACAGTTTGGCATTGTCATATCATAGTTTGGCATAAATCATAATAAGCGAAATTGTGTATTTTACAAATTTTGAAGTCGGTTTTTTTAAATTTGATAATAGTGATAGTTTTATAAAATATCGAACGGGTTTTTTTTATTTATATTTTTTTTGTTGTTTCAGTATTTTTGCAGAGTTTGCGCTACTTAGTACGTACGTGGGAGTGTGTTGCATTTACACAATACTTATAGCAGATTCAATCAAACAGGTTTGTATTTTGTTAAGAACATGTTAGATTGACATAGTGTGAGGACAAGCTACTGTGGTTTGATTTTTAGGGTTCCGTACACAAAGGGTAAAAACGGGACCCTATTACTAAGCTTACGATGTCTATCTGTCTGTCCGTCTGTCTGTCTGAGCTACATTTAAACGGCTATAGATCTTTCGAACTGTAATAGATAGCTAGTTGAAATTTTCACAGAATATGTAATATTACGGCGGATTGACTAAGAAATAATCAAAAAGTAAAAACAAAAGAGGGTCCCCATACAACAAACGTATTTTTGTATTAGCTCAAATGTAATAATGGTAACGCACAAGGGTCAAATTTGGTATGATTATAGTTCACATTTTAAAGTATAACAACAAATAATAAATAATGGCCAAGTGCGAGTCGGTGACAACTTTCTGTTCAATACCATGTTATAACTGGTAATTTCGTTATTGAATTTTGTGGTGGTACGGAACCCTCAGTGCGCGAGCCCGACTCGCACTTGACTGGTTTATTAGTAAATATTACACGTTAATTAGATGACAACAAAATAAATGTTTGTAACTTTGTACCATGATGGGACTTAGTTGTTCGGAATGTTTTCACCTATATATGTTTAATCCACCTATCTATCGAGTGGAATTTTTCATCTAAACCTGCTCTATCAGTATTAGAGAACATCGGAATCAAACCATAATTTTTGGTCCGCAGTTGAATCAGAATTGCCACCATCAAAATAATATACTGGTATAATATGTAATCCACAATAATCTACATCTATTAAAAGAACACACTGAAAATCTTTTTTTAAATTATACATAATTAACTAGCGACCCGCCCCTGCTTCGCACGGGTGTAATTTACGTGCGAAGCCGGGATGGGTCGCCAGTTATAAAAACCGTCCGAGAAAAATTATCTAACTGGTGATGAAATACGCATCAAAATCCGTTACGTGGTTCAGAAGTAGACTATAGTAGACAGACATACAGACAGACGCGGAAAGCGACATTAATTTATAATATGTAGAGATAGAGAAGAGATACTACTATGTAGAGAAGATAATCGAAATCCGTGTTTAATTTCCAGCTTGCTGACCGATATGCGCCGTCCTACGAGCTACCAGTAGAATATTACTGCCTCATATTTTTAATACCTCTGATCATACTGTGCCAGATCAGATACCTAAAGTTCCTAGCTATTTTCTCTGTACTAGCAAATATTCTACTCTTCACTGTTTACTTGATATGTCTGTATTACATATTTGGAGAAAAAATAAATTTTACGGACAAAATTGTCATTGGAGATCCGGCAAGATACCCGGCATTCATATCGTAAGTACCTTTACTATTAGCAAGCTATATCAACCGTAAATACATGTCGGGTTAAAAAGTAACGTAGGTACCAGGTATAAACTTTAGAGCCAGTTCCCATTCCTTGCTAGGCGTGTCAGATCGTGTTTCGACCATGCCGTCACAATGGAAATCGTAAAACCGTATAAGTACTTATCAAATTTATTATGAATTCCAAAATATTTCGGTTGATTACTCATTCATTAAACAAAATGCTACTTATTTTAAGTACATAATAATTATCATTATTGACTTAGTATGGTAGACTTACCTAACAAAAGATTTAAATACAAGGCCAGTTGGCGCATTTCGTATTTTACTAAATGTTTGCATAATTTTTTTTATTTATTTAAGCCCACCTACACAGTGTACATCAATAATTTACCATAAAGTTCACTACAAACAAAAATTTAATTAAAAGAACTTTACTATCTCTACTCAAACATAATGAATGCTCAAAATAAATTATCGTACCAAATCTGAGGCAAGCTAGTGGTGGCAGTGATTATAATCGCCAAAATCTTGTATTATCTCCCATCTTTCTTTTATTTTGGCACTCATCTCGATCTCTTGCTTGTCGCCTCTATCATGATCAATAGGGAATCTGTCATCTCTATCCTAATTATATTCATATCTATCATAAATCAATAGGGAAAGAATGCGTCCCTACTACTGCAATAGGGGGTTGTTATAGTTCTCCCCATTTCTGTCTATCAGCCATCTTTTATAATATATGATAATTTAAAAACTGCCTAATTACCTAATTAATTGGGTTGTCGGGACGCGCCGAGATAGAAGTAGTATATTTACGCCAGAGACGGGTAACATGCTAACAAGAACCGGTTCCGTCGGTCTCACTTGCACCTATTGTTAGAGCAATGCTTACTTACTTTGTTCGAGTTGATTGGCTTGGACGGCCGATTATTCGCTGAATGTGTTTACTACTTATTATGTACCTCGTACTTATAATACTTATAGGATATTTTTGATAAAAGTGTAACTGGGTGGTTTTGGTATATTTAGATTGTTTTTGATTTTGTATTTTGGAATTACACCTACCCACCGCGGGAAGAAGTCGGCTCCGGGAATCAGGTTTCCTTGTCCGGAGTACGACGCATTATAATAACTGTAACCACAAAATGTTTATCTAAATAAATTTTTATTATTATTATTATTCACACATATACAATTTTTCATCTGCTGTTACATTATTTGGTCACCCTTTGACCTTGACTTCGTATTAATCTTTTTTTTTTTCGTCAAATCTTTTTTATTCCATCTCAACAGTGTTTGTATTCCACTCCTATTGCAGCACTGTAATCTTCGCAATGGAAGGTATCGGAGTGGTGATGCCAGTAGAAAATGCCATGAAGAAGCCACGCCACTTCCTCGGATGCCCCAGCGTGTTAATAGTGGCTATGGGAGCCATCGTCTTCTTGTACAGCACCCTGGGCCTGTTTGGATACTTCAGATACGGAGACGTGCTGAGAGGATCCATTACGCTGAACCTGCCTATTGATGACTGGTGAGCTTTTTAATGTTATTACATTTATCATTACTAGGTAGTGGGTCTGGGTACCGGCAGAAAAACAACATTTTCTGAATTCCTATAGTTTTAAATTAATAGTGTTGTAGCAAAATTAGGTGTATAATAACCTGTTTAAGCAATACCATTTAAAAAATCCAGTTGTAATTAACTACCTAGTATGTACTTAAGCGATACAATAATGCACTTTTTGTTTTGATTTATTCCTATTGACAGATTAAGTATTAGTGTATTCAAGGCTATTTTAATAAAATAGGAATCTAAGAACAGAGTTTTGAATAAATAGCAACTTCAACAAAAACACACTTCAAGAAAATCCTTTAAATATTTTGTTTTCATTTTTATGAATAGTAAATACATGTGTTATGTTAATGACTTCGTGCCAAATGAAATTAACACAAACCTTTGTCACAGAAGACATAATAGATACAGAAGGTTCACTCCGCGAACAAATTTAAATAAATAAGGACTCTATCTACGTGGCAATAAAGTAGCAATTCAACTCGTACAGCGCTGGATGCCGCTCGCTATATTCACCTAGAAGGCCACTCTCTTTCTATCACGTAGCTCTATCTCTCCTGACGCGGCAAGTGTAACGTTAGGGTTGTCTTCTTGATATTTACAGAGAATCATCATCATCATCAGCCAGTAAACGTCCACTGCTGAACACATGCCTCCCTCTTCGAGAGGGGTGTTACACAGAATACTTATAAGTATTTACTTACCAGCTATGTAGCCTATGTAGTACCTACCTATTACTTATATTCTACTTTAATTGGAACGACATTTAATCTGCACAAAAAAAAACTAACGCTTATTCTGAATTTGGTCCAGTGACAATCATGCAAAAGTATAAGTTTAAGAGGATTACAAGATCATCATCCCGATGCATATTTAGGTAAAAACTACATGAAACATGGAGACCTCATTTGGGAGCCCTAATTTGCTGATTCTGTTGATAATAATTGGCGCGACGTGGCTAGCGTAGCGTGCGGGCCGGGCGCGAGCCGAGCGGCTACTGATTGCCCTGCTATGACCCTCTCGGGAAGGGACACCGGCCGAACGTACCTAAAGTCCGGAGTGCGCCATGCCTGCCTTTGTATTAATTTGTAACTGTATGTTCTTGTTTCAGGCCAGCAATATGCGCGAAGGTGTGCATAGCTTTGTCCATATTCTTCACATACCCTCTTCAGTTCTACGTAGTTATAGACATATTTACTAAGTACACTCAGCCACATATCAAGGAGAAGTACCAAAGCATCACGCAATTGGCGGCCAGAACTATTGGAGTTTGTTGTTGTGGTAATAAAATCAATTTGATACATTATTAAATAGTAGATTATTCGCCCAGGGAATAAAGCAGTGTCTTTAGTCATGGGCGCATATTAAATCCCGAGCGTGACGAAAGATTTCAGAGTTAACTCCCGAGCGTAGAGAGCCCAAGTGAAGCGAGGGATTTAAGACGTAACATCCTGAGTGCAGATTCAAGGACACCCAAGAAGAATGTTTTATCCCCAAGGATAATATTTAACTAATTACATATTCTTCGACACATTAAAAACAAGGCTAGTTGTATGAAATCATTTATAACTTGTATGATTTGTGTTAATACAATTTTAATGCGTATTGAGGAAGTGTACAGGTGGCTAGTACATTTTCGAATGAGATCTTTTTGGTGTAGTATCTATAGTAAAAAATTCATACAAATAAAGTTCTGTATTCGAATTGCATCATTGACCAGTATCCAGTACAGTTTTATGAAATTGCGCAGAGAGAAAAATGAAGCGCTCAAAGGCTATAATGACTTATTTTATGTTATTTTTACCGGCATGTACTTGCTTATATTGACTAAACAAAATACAAGCTAATACTACAGAAACAGTTACACTGCACATAGACCGTTGAAGGTCTAAAGATAATCCAAATACTCAAACACACTTTGTGTTAGATTTGTATTAAACATAATTGGACATTGTTAAGCAGGTGGTGCAAATACTCTTTTTATTTCGTTTCATCTCATCTTGTTTCATTCCATTCCGTTCAAATTTATTCCGTTTTGTCCCTTATCATATTTTTTTAATGATTAGTTAGTTATCGTCATCATCATAATCAGCCTTTTAACAGTCCACTGCTGGACTTTAAGCCTACCCACGAAAGGGTGATTGGGCCATATCCACCACGCTGGCCCAGTGCGGATTGGTGAATTCACATACGCCATTGAATTCCTTCTCCGTACGTATGCAGGTTTCTTCACGATGTTTTCCTTCACCGAAAAGCCAGTGGTATGAAAATCCGGTACATAAGCATGCATACATAGATAGTTATGCAACTATCAAAATATTGTATCATGGTCTTAACTAAAATTTTAATTTCTTTCCAGTCGGTATCGGCGTAGCCCTTCCTCTACTCGAGCAAATCATCAACATCGTCGGAGCCTGTTTCTACTCAATCCTGGGCCTCATAATCCCCAGCGTAATAGAAACTGTTTTCCGTTGGGAAGACCTTGGAAGATTCAAATGGGTGCTCTGGAAGAACCTCCTGATTATTGCATTTGGCCTCACAGCCTTAATATCTGGATGTACTGTAACAATCATGGACATAATCGAAATTTTACACAAACAAAAAAATCAGCTATAAATTGTTAAACTTTAGGGCCTGTAGAACAAAAGATTTGCATAAATTAAAATCAAACTCGATGTTCTCCACTTTTGTCAGCAAAAGTGGCTAGCTAATGTTTGTGAAAAATACTTCTGGACCATTTTATACCGGAACATGTGACTAATCATTCTAAGCCAAGTCACTAACCAGTCGATTATAATAGATTGTCTCTATTTAAACAAAGTCAATAAAGGCTTGGCTTAGTAGAATGGCTTATCAAATGACCTGGTGGAACTGCTCTTATCGTAAATTTAGACCATAGTAATTTTTTAACTTTCGTATTTGAACACATGGTTTAAATGTTAATAATACGTGATAAGTCCCGATAAACATTTAAAAAATTTACACCATGTCATTAATTTGAAACACTATTCTACTAAGCCTAACACTGAGCCAGTCGATATCCTTAGTTGACAGCCCGACATAATTATAATATGGATTTTCTCTATTTACACAACGCCAATAAATGTTTGACTTAACAAATGTCTCGTCGAAATGCCCGGTGTAAATGGTTTTTAGCGTTTGAAACAATGCAAAAGAAAACTTATGTGATCAGACCAATCGATTGAACGAATAAAGATAATTTTTAGAAAAAAAAAGAACCGACTTCATGATTATACCTTCATTTACAAACTAAAACTAAAAAGTAGAAAATAATATTTAAATAACTTCAAAGCAATGAGCATTAAAGGACAATCAACGAAATTATTAATACATATATTACCTACTTATATACATATTTACAATTTATAATCAGTTATTTTTGGAGTCGGTGCCAGCAAAGGGTTAATCCTGCCTTTGTAGGAAAATACTTTTCTACAGTCTATTTTGATATTATGTTTTCTGCACTGAAGTTTAATTTTTGGCACCGTAGTCTTACAGCTGATGTGCGGAATTCACGTTGACGGTTGTGTCTAAATGCATATAATTTTTGATGCGCTTCTTTTCAATTATTAGCCTTCGTTCGATTTCTTTTATATTTATCTCTATTTCACATTCATATCATAAATATTAATAGATTAATCAAGTAGGTATCTATTAAGGTTATTTTTGCTTTGGCTGGCACCGACTCCAAAAATAACTGATTATAAATTGTAAATATGTATATAAGTAGGTAATATATGTATTAATAATTTCGTTGATTGTCCTTTAATGCTCATTGCTTTGAAGTTATTTAAATAATTTTAGTTTGTAAATGAAGGTATAATCATGAAGTCGGTTCTTTTTTTTCTAAAAATTATCTTTATTTTTAAATTTTTAGTGGGATTTGCTCCGCAGAGATAAAAAAGTGCGATCCGGGCTCGCGCACTGAGCGCGCTCGCGTACGTTCCATACCACCACAAAATACAAAAAGTGATCATGACATCATGAAAAAGACATCATGTCCAGGTGCCATCACCCGTCACCAAGGATGGTATATATACCTTAATAACTTCCTTGCCCCGTCACCCATCCAAGTACCGACCGCGCTCTACGTTGTTTAACATGGTATTGAACAGACATTTGTCACTGACTTACACTTTGCCATTATTTATTACCTACTGTTATACTTTAGAGTATGTACTATAATCATGCCAAGTTTGACGCTTGTACCTACATATTGCCGTTTTTACATTAGACCAATTACAAAAATACGTAAAAAATACGTTTGTTGTAGGGCCACTTTTAGTTTTTACTCTTTGACTTTATTATTATTTGTTAAGTTAATACGCTGTAATTTACAAGTTCTTTAAAAAAAACTGGCTATCTATTACGGTTCAAAAGACAGCCGTTAAAAGGTAGGACAGACATCACATGCAGATAGCGTAGGCTCAGTTAACCCGTAGGTCCCGTTTTTACCCTTTGGATATGGAACCCTAAAAAGGAATAATAAACCCTAATAAGGGTCCAAAACTCCATAGAAGCCTCTTGTAAAGCCTCCACCACTTTACTGGTGCATGAGTTTGACTTGACCGTGCATGATTAGCTCTGCTTGACTGGCTTGTTTGACGCTATTGAACAATGTATATAAAATATTTAATTTAATACTAAATACACGACACTATTTAATATTACGACTCAAATACTCTGTATCCATGGTCATAATTTTTTTTACGAAAAACAACAGGGGATGGTCGCCATGGAGACACTTCTTTGTTTTTTGAAGTCTGTTCCTCTATGTTTGTCAGTAGTAGATCTGTGATGTTTGCTGTTTAGTTGACAGCGTCGCTAGTGGAGAACAAAGTATGAAATTCACCAAGAAATAACGGTAGTTCCAATGTTGCCCACCTTAACAGCTAAGTTGGTGGCACTGTCCAATGTTTACAATGTACATTGAATTCGTAGATATTTTTGTAGATTTTTCAAAAAGCACTGAATCAATGTCGATAAAAAAATTATGGGACCACCTATGAGCTATGACCTACCAACCAAAAAAAGAATCATCAAAAACAATTCTAAATTGGCGGAGTAATCGCGTAACAAACAAAAAAAACAAAAAAAAAAAAACAACATTCAGTTGAATTGATAACCTACTCTTTTTCGAAGGCGGTTAAAAAAACAGGTTTGCAATTTGACAAATACCTGTCTGTTTAAAATAACTGTGACCAATAAATTAACATTAATGAAGCATGCAACAAAATACCTTTTTGGGTTATGATAACTAAGAACCAATTTTGGTGTGACAGTCGATTACAAAATCCCAAGGTTGACATACATACCATGTCGTTTTCCAAGACAATTGACTACTTTAAAGTTTTCTTATTCTATATCTGTGTTTATGCTTGGTTTTGTGTTTAAACGTTCTACTTAAGTATTATTATTGTACATTTTAACGAGAATCATTTAGACAATCCTTGGGAAATAAATATGTTTAGAATTTAAAAAGTATTTGCAGCACAAATTTGACTAATGAAAGGTCAAATTACATAATTCATTAATCATTTTCTTTTTGAAGAGTTTTGTGAAAGAAAAAAAAATGTTGTTCCTTCATTAATTGGTTATTATACTTAATAATTAATTGGTTATTTGTTATTGGTTGTATGATGAGCATACCTAACAGATAATAACTTTAAGGAATAGTTAAATATAAAAGCCATTTTAGGTAAGTAATAAAATATTTTACATAAATTCATTTTTTCTTTACAAACATACCTATCAACAAAACGAGATACTAAAACGTTGTTTGAGAACAAACATCTTTTATATATATACCAGTTAACTTAATGATAAAAGAGATTATGATCATAAAACAAAACGAGATGAGAATTGAGACTGCGTCACTGAAAGGAAATTCGTTATTCTGAGACTTAGTGTTAATATTTCACTCAAGTAGTGGCAATACAATCATACTTACTAAGGACCTATCATGTTTAGAATAGCTCATTAAACAAACTACCTAGGTTTCATATTTAATGAAAATGCTGTACCTTTGTAGATGCAGGTTTAGTTATAAGACAAACGCGTGTTAATAACTGTGAAAATATACATAGGTACAGTGAACAAATATAAATGTTAAACAAATTACTTTTTTATATTGATTAACCAAACCAATTTTTATTAGGTACATTTGATATGGATCAGTGATTTAAAATCCTATTGCCGATTAAACTTATTTAATTCTAAAAATATGGATAAAGAAGCACCGGTGTCTTTTGATAAAAAAGGAACCATGAAAGTTGAAGAAAACGGAACTGCAAAAAGTGAAAACTACAATCCATTTGAACACCGGAAAATTGAAAAACCTACGTCGTAAGTATTATATTTTTTACATTTTGAAATCACACAATGTTACAGGATACTGCGAATAATAGGATTTTATTAGGTATGTGATAAACAAACACCCAGGTGTTTTTAATTTTCTTTTTCTATATTTATAGCCGACTTAAGTTAAGGTGAGGTTTTTCGACATTTGATGTTTTTTTAACGAAAAAAATAAATAAAAATATTAAACAAACACGCAAATACTACAGTAGAATAGAATCGCGATTGAGATAGATAGGCACATTTAAAAAAAAATATAAGATGACACAAGAAAACTGAAATAGAATAAGAAATATAAAATGTTGATATTATCTGTTTTAATGTGAGAACGAAATTGAGTTTATTTTCTCACATTTCGAGAATAAACCCCAAAAATCTAAATTAACACACACAACCCTTCGTAACCACAATCTTTTGTTCGGACAACGCTTTTCTTCTTTTTCGGCTACACAGGAAGGAGGGCAACGTTTTCTGAGTGTACCTATGTATCTATGTTTGTCTGTCTCTTAGGTCCTTAGGAGGTCTAATAAGACCTCCTGTAGTCTAAATGACCTGACTGATTTTGGAGTATCAGGTGTTATTAGATCCGTTTTTACATCTGTAGTGGTTTAGGCTAAATTTTGCAGTCAAGGTTATTGGTTTGCTTTTAATAATATAGTAATTTGTTACTAATATGTATTGTGTTAAATGCAAATAGAAGTAAATAGGCAAGTTTGGCGAAAGCTCATGATAAATTTTTTTCTATCTTTCAGAGACATAAGGTCACTAGCCAATCTTGTGAAATCGTCTCTTGGTTCAGGAATTCTGGCTATGCCTCTAGCGTTCGCCAACTCCGGTTGGCTGGTTGGGATAATTGGAACTGTTATTATAGCCTTTATTTGTGGCCACTGTGTACATATATTTGTAAGTATGTTGTCATTTAAGTAACTTAAGGTGGTTCGTTTCACAAATGGCGGGAGATTTAAATTTCAAACAGTTTTCTTGTCCTTGTTGCTAGGCCGGGTAATTATTGTAAACAATCATAATGTTTGCGCAAATTGATTATTATTCTTTACAAAATCATGTAAAGCTATTTATCTCTAATGCACATTATTACTTACACTAGTGAATAAACAAATTTTTTGCTGTTTCGAACGGTTTATTCACAAATGTAAGTAATACGGTGCGTTACACTTAAATAATTGTACATTATAATGTAAAGAATAGCCAACATTTTGCGTAAACACTGTGTTATTTAAAAATAATTACCAGGCCTGGCTACTAGGTTCAAAAATCTGTTTAAAATTTGAATTTCCGCCATAGGTGAATCGTACCACCTTAATATCACACATCGCTGAAGGTGAGGGTGCGAGTCATTTTTAGGGTTCGGTAGTCCTAGAAAGGATCCCTTATAAGTTCGTTTTGTCGTCTCTCTGTCCCTCTGTCCTAATTTTTGACCATCTAACTTTTATAGTTATTAAGATTTTATAATTTAGCATGAAACTTTACACAATTACAGTTTTAGTATAAATCTTAATTTTAAAAGTGAGTATACAAAATGTATAATTAGGTATATATTTGAGGGGTGGCTCTGGTAGGTACATGTGAAATGAGGATGTTTTTTTTTTTCACTGCACGCCCTCGTTTGGGGTGTTTTTGAATAGGTATCATAAATGAAGGTAAGGTTTCGTACATCCCTTTTTATCAAGTGTATCCTTTGCGAAATATGGGCTGCCAAAGGGGTAAAATGTTAGTTCCCCCTACGTGACTAAACTATTTGATATAGAAATTTGTTACTTTCTACTATACTGACAATCTATATTAAAAACGTGCATTAATAAATATTTCAAACATTTCTAATAATAACATTTTGAGTTATAGCGATACAACTACAAAAATTATTGACTTTTTTTGCAAAATTATGCCAGCAATGAATGTTTCTGTAGTAGTTTTTTTTTTCACCAAATCATAAAATGCATATGTTATGTCGGGATAAATACATCTTTGAAATTTGGCTAAGTCCACTGAACTTTATTCAGTCGATTTTTTCATTAGGCACCAATTTCTGAACTATGAATGTGACTTCAATTATATGGCTTTGGAACCCTACCATATTCGTGTCTCAACAAGCTCTTGGCGTGTTATTTGTATTCGAAAATAGACTTGCGATTGATCGCTGCTCACATGATGTTAAGTGATGATAAATCTACACTTATTTTATGACGAGATAATGTTTGTAAGTTTATTACTTTGTTTGAGTATGTTTATAGGAAGTAATCCCTATAACTAACAGAACATAGTCTCAAGTATATTTTACAGAAAGAAAGCTACAATATCCCTGAGTTATATAAGCTACGATCACAATATAGACAATGCCACGGACAAAGGCTAATAATGTTATAAATGCGAAAGTAACTCCGTTTTTCTGATTCTTATCTTTTAACTACTAAACGTCTGAACGAACCTATATAAGATTTTATGAAATCCGGCAAATGTTAACTTTTTGATGCCAAACCAAGTATATTAACCATTTTTCAATTTCATTAGTTCTGTCCATCCAAAGGTTGCCTGGAAGAAATCGCTTTAGGCGATAAGGCTGCCTATTATACTGCCGTATATTTGTTTTTTGTGTTAGTTTAAGTTTCATTTGTATTTTCGGTGTGTAATAAAGTAATATTGTATTGTATTGTATTAACGTATTCAAGAAAACTGTTAAAAATATTTATGTAGATACTAGTAATCTTGAATTTAAAGAAAGTGGTTAGATTATAAACTTGACAAATAATGATCTTATCTTTTAGGTAACTACTTCTAGGGGTTGTTGTAAGCTCATAAAGAAACCGTCGCTTGGGTACGCAGAAACTTGCAGAGTGGCATTTTTACACGGACCGAAATGTTTGCGACCTCTGGCAACAACTGCCTAGTAAGTTAACAAGTCTGTTCTTTCTTAGAATTGTAAAATAAAATTACAGTAATTTCGTATCATCATCATCATCATTTCAGCCATAGGACGTCCACTGCTGGAAATAGGCAGCATAGCATAGATAGATCGATGGAGGAGCCCATCGATCTCCAAAAGGGCTGGTTGGAAGCTGCCTGCATCCAGCGTAATTTCGTATAGTGGATTAATAAAGCACAGAATAGAAAATAAATTCGTTCCCTTTTATTTTCTGTGGTTAATATGGTAGGACGAAAATAATAATAGTAGCATGATGATGTGTTAAATAAAACATTTGAATGACATACTAACTAATATTATAAAAGCGAAAGATTGAACTTTTTTTATTAAAATCTTACCATGATCCAAGAAAACAAGGTCTAACGCTCTGGGAGATGTACCGCAATGACGTCACTGTCCAGTTACCACTTTATTGTAACAAACACAGATACAGGGAAACATTTTTTTTAAATAATCTAAAATAAAATACAGAAAGCATTTCAATTGTCATTTGGTTTGTCCGCTCAAGCAAGTTAAGCACGAATTGAATATATTAAACTCAATTTTATCAAAACCACATTGATTTGTTGGATTCCCACAGGTAATATACGTATATTGGTGAGTTATAATTTCACGCTACTGTTAACACAGAAAATCATAGAGAGTCCGCCATTGTTTCGTGTATCGTCATCTCTCTCGAACTTGTTGTAAATTACTTATTTTGCTCTTGCTTATGCACGTGTACCATGTATCCATGACATTGATGACATCATTGCGGGACGCCCACGTCACATTATTTTTCGGAGCGCTATACCTGGCGGAGTATATTATTATACCATGAATCTTACCAAGTTGTTTTTACTTGCAGTGTATTTGCTGAATTTTCACTAGCCTTCACCTACATCGGTGTAGCATGTATTTTCACGGTCCTAATAGCAGATTCAATAAAACAGGTATGTCTGTCTTTCTTTGTGTTCTGTTTTTCTTCTGTAATAGGTAATTATGTTGGATGACTTACTAATTTAATCTTTAAAATAAGTTTGTGGTGTTTTGGTGGTACCGAGAAAATGCCACCAATTTGGTATTATTAACCGACTTCAAAAATGGCTCAAGGAGGCTAAGGAGTTCTCAATTCGTTACCTACACTGTAAGCGATTTTATGAATGACAAAGAAATAAATTGTAATAGGTAGCTACCTGCCCACTACCTACCTACTACTATTGATTAATTGAAGTGACATTAAGATAACATTAATGGTATTAAGAAACTTGACATGACTATACTATATGACATTATATTATTTTTTGTAATACTAATAATACCTACTAACAATTGTTGGTAGCATTATGATTATGATTATCTATACTATATCTATACTAATATTATATAGAGGAAAGATTTGATTGTTTGTTTGTTTGCATTGAATAAGCAGAGAAACTACTGAACCGATTTGAAAAATTCTTTCACTGTTGGGAAGCTACGCTATCCCCGAGAGACTATATTATATTTTCAAAAAAATATGAGATCTTTACTAAAACTCCAATAACATTATTGGACATTATTTAACACAAGGTGTAAAAAAAAAGATTTACACCTGTGCGAAGTCGGGGTGCGTTGCTAGTAAAATATAAATACACCAGCACCACTACTTAATCTTGCATGTCACTTATGAGACAAGTTAGCACACTCAAAAAAGAATTAAATATTAGTTATTCTGCTCTATAAGACCTATAATGTACCTACCTGCAAATTACAATAAATGTTTTGATTTGACGCGTGATATTGTACGTTGATTCCAGCCATTTGACAGATACGTGCTCTCATCCAGCCCTCCTGTGGAGTACTACTGCCTCGTCATTCTGGTGCCACTTTGCTTAATGGTTCAGATCAGGCACTTGAAGTGGCTGGCACCATTCTCTCTGATTGCCAACATACTGCTGATAGCAACTTTCGCAATATGCTTGTATTACATTTTTGGAGACACGATTGAGTTTAGTAACAAGCGAATGATGGGAAATCCAGCGAGGTTTCCGGCTTTCTTGTCGTAAGTATCGATATACCTATTAAAACTAATAAATAGGTAGGGGAGCTTAGTATAAAATGATCCCTTAGTGTAAAATGGTCCCTCTCAGTTTCAACCAAACTACTACCGCCATCTAGGAAATAAGTTATGCGTTACGTCCAATATACTTGAAATTCACACAGGATGTAATGACAGATCATTTTATACTGGTCTTCCCTACGTACCTATACCTACCTAGCTATTAGATCAGTATGGTGTTTTTGTTTATAACCCCCAACGCAAAAAGAGGGATGTGTATCTGTGACATTATGTGTCTGTCTGTGGCATCGTAGCTCCCAAACAGCTGAATCGATTTTGATTTAGTTTTTTTTATTGAAAGGTGACATGATAGAGAGTGTCTTAGCTATGATTCAAACAAATCTGGGTAGCCGTTTGAAATTTTTTAGCTCTTTTATAGCGTTTTTTTATTTTTCTATGTACCTATATCTAGTATAAAAACTTTATAAACAAAACCAAGAAAATTTAAAAACTACAAAAAATTCAGCGAAGCTCCTCCAAAACTCATAACAATTATTTTTCATAACAGACTCATAGAAATTATAGGTACTTAGTAAAACCTTTGCCAAGTTTGACTCATTTTCCTTACCATTCCAGCACTGTCATATTCGCGATGGAAGGCATAGGCGTGGTGATGCCCGTGGAGAATACCATGAAGAAGCCACAGCACTTCCTCGGGTGTCCCAGTATCCTTGTCATTGCTATGACACTGATCATGGTGCTGTACTCCATCCTAGGTCTGTTCGGATACTTCAGATATGGGGATGTGCTGCAAGGATCCATCACGCTGAACCTACCTATTGATGACTTGTAATTTATTTTTACTATTTATTTCAATATTTTTACAAGCTTTTATTCATCTTGCCCTGTTAGTGTGGGACATATCTTGCAACTGAATTTCAGACCAATTATCCTTAACCGATTGAGCTGTTTGGCATACTTATGTAAGGTCGGTGACAATGCAATGTTATGGTCGACCAATGTTACCATCGAGCTGGTCTGATGATGGAGCCAGAAGGTGGCCATAGGAACTCCTAAAAAAAATGACGTAACCCCGTCGAGTTTGGATTCCTTATATTTGTCTTTAGCACTTTGGTACTAGATGATAAATTCAATATGGCGGACGCCCGAAGATGGCGGACAAAATGTTCTTATTTATTATCATGATATGGGTATCAAAAAAAGGGTTTGCTGAAAAGAATACGAATAAAATTATTTTTTAAGTAATAAATATATTAGTATATATTTTACATTACATATCACGGCTGACAAATGGACGTAAGGGGAATTTTTGGTGGAAGCGAAGCCGATGCACTGATTATTATATTATGACGTCAGTCCGTCAATGCCTTTTACCGACAAAAATTGTTACATTTCTCAAACATAGCAACGGTTACTCATGGAAATAAGACAACCACTATATGTACATATTAAATTTTGTTAGTTACTGTTTTGATATTTAAATTAATACAGGATTACGCATATAGACTGTACTATGCCAACAGGAAGTCATTGTACTCATCATTATTTACAACTTATACCTACTATGGGGCCATCCCTGAAATCGCGAAAAAATAATCAGCTGTACCATACATATTGTCGAGTGTCAATGACCATTTTCTTTGGAGCAGCTGTTTGTTTGTTATTTTTGCAGCTGTGTGTTTTTACGACTTCTGAGTTTGTCCCATAGTAAAAGTTATTCATAAATATGAGTACAATGACCTCCTTTCGGCTTAGTACAGTCTATATGCGTAACCCTGTATATATGACGCTAACTGAACAAATATCTGAGAAATTTTAAAAATATATTTCAAGTCCTGAATGAATGTAAACTTCACTAAAAATGTTTTATACATCCTCAAAATATATATTTCCAGGCCTGCGGTATGTGCGAAGTTTTTCATCGCTATTTCAATATTTTTCACGTACCCGCTTCACTTCTTCGTGGTGATCGACACACTGACGAGGTTTCTGAAGCCCTACGTCTCGCAAAGATATCACAACATCACGCAGATTTTCCTTAGGATAGCTCTCGTTCTGTTTTGCGGTAAGTACTTACTTAAAACTCTTAAATTTGGCTTTACCTTGTACTTCAACCATTAGGGTAGTTACATGTGTAGTAAATATAAATTTCAAGTGTTATAATCATCATCATCATCATCATTTTAGCCGTAGGACGTCCACTGCTAGATTTAGGGTTCCCCGATCGATCTCCAAAAGCTGCTGGATGCAGGCCGTGTGATAAAGAGTTACGAAAATATCTGACTTGTTTATTGCTTGTCTACTAGCTTCTGCCCTTAGCATCACTGCTTGTTTGATCAAGTAATATAATTTCCAGGCACGCCCTCTTCTGCTCCCCAGTCAATCAGTTTTCTCCGAATTATTAACAAATACTGTTAAGAAAACTAACTTAAATCTTATTTAAACACAGCCTACGGTACTCAGTGATAGTGTAGCGTTTTATGACATAAAGGATTTTTTTAATCAACTCTATTGTTCCGGAGATAAGTCCCTACAAACAAATAAAGTCAAACATTTACCTCTTTTTAACATTAGGGTAAAGTACGTACCTAAATAAATTATGTGCAGTTTCGATGCCATCGCTCAATAAGAGTGAAGGAAAACGTGGTGAGGAAACCGATATGTCCAAGAACCTCAAAAGTTCAAAGACGTGACATCACCGAGAATTTGACAAAACATGCACTGGGCCAGCATGGTGGACTAGGGCCCATCCTTTATCTCTGAGAAAAGGCCTGTGTCTCAGTAGGGGGAATATGATAAGCTGATAATGTATTAAGATGATGTGGAATCGAAATGCAGGCAGGAGGTCCCGGGTTTGATTCTCTATGTCAGGGCATGTCTGCTCTGGGGCGGGTGTTAGTTGTCCGTATCTTTGTGTGTGTTCCATGGCGTCTCCGACACAGGGAATCCTAGTTGGAAGCTATGAGTATGAAACGCTATGAGTAAGTGAGTGTGACACTCCAGTCTTGTAACAAAACTGTATTGTACTTTTTTGCAGGTGGAATCGGCATAGCCCTTCCAATGCTGGAACAGATTATCAACATAGTCGGTGCACTGTTTTACTCCTTGCTTGGACTCATTATTCCCGGTATCGTTGAAACCGTCTTCCGCTGGCAAGACCTTGGGAAGCACAAGTGGGTGCTTTGGAAGAACAGCCTTGTTGTGCTATTTGGGTTTACGTGTCTTGTTTCGGGACTGGCAGTCACTGTCATGGATATTTTAGAAAAACTGCATAAACACAATGTTTAGCCTTTTGGGAACAATTTTCATTGGTACAATACAATATCACTTTATTATACACCAAACAAAATACAAAGTAACTTAAAATTTATGCAAAAACCAGCAGTGTGTTTTATTTTTAATCTCATCTTCTTTCCTATCATAAGATAGGTATGGCCATTGAGGTTGAAATTTTTCGTTATTTAGGCCATAAGACATAGAGACTTCTAGACTAGACTGACCTCTAGTCTGACACAAGGATACCCTAATAACTAATTCCAGACCTTTAAAACACGAAGAATATTTCAACCAATTGGTACTGATTGTTATCATTGACCTTATATTTGCGGCAATATCCGAAGCTTGCTTCTTTATTAAGAGGTAATACGGTCAGACAGCACATCTGAAAGAAACGTGACCAATTTATCAGTACATTAGTTTCAGCCGCTATAGGCGCATGAGTGAAGTAATTTAAACTAATACGATCTTGAAATATGTATATTTAGAAATAAAATTATGCGTGATAAATCCCGATAAACATTTCAAATATATATTTAGAGACACTTTAATGTTGTTGCTTTTTAGTTTATAAAAAGATATTTAATAAAGAAATATATTAAAAGATCCGCGCAATTGAAACTTAGTTGAATTTTGCGCATTTGAAAGCAGCAGTGTGGACTGATAGTGATTCTTTAACATAGACCTAGAGTAGGTATCTGATAGCTGGAAATTAGACGAAAAGATTGGATTCTAAATGTGGGGTTGGGCGTAAGTAATCAAATATTCATTAAAATTTAATACTTTAACGTATTTTAGACCGTGTGCTAGCCGTTAAAAGTCATTATTATCATTATCAGCCTATAATGCTCCATCCCAGTGCATGTGAATGTCATATGTCAGAAATCAGTCAATTAATGTCAGTTAGTCTTGGGCATGTTCTTGGATCTCGATGTTTTCTTTCACCGTTTTTGAGCGATGGCATCGAAGCTGCAAAAGTCATTGGTGCAGTGCCGAGGATCGAACCGGGTGCCGTCAGATTGTAAAGCGCACATGCTCAGTCACCGTCGCTAAACGTGTTTAATTAATGTGTAATTATCACGAAAACCTAAGAAATCGTTATTCAAATATTCTTCAATGTTTCCAGTGACATTACTGGTCATAGAAAGACAGATGCTATAGATGATAATCAACAATTAAAAAAACCAACAACAAAATTCAATAAAAAAAAATAAAAAAAAAAATTGCAATATTTTTTATTAAAAGTAGAAAAAGAAGAAGTATGAAGAAGTTCTAAGGTAAAAAAACTATTAGAGAACCCCTTCTTTTTTTTCATCATCATCATCATCATTTCAGCTATAGGACGTAGGCCTCCCCCATCGATCACAAATTGCCGGTTGGAAGCGGCCTGCATCCAGCGTTTCCCTGCGGTCTCTTTTAGATCGTCTGTCCATCTTGTGGGTGGACGTTCTACGCTGCCTTACTGGTCCGTGGTCTCCATTCCAGAACGTTTCGACCCCATCGGCCATCTGTTCTGCGTGATATGTGCCCTGCCCACTGCCATTTCAACTTGGTAATCCGGTGGGCTATGTCGATGACCTTCGTTCGTCTACGGATCTCCTCGTTTCTGATTCGATCTCGTAAAGAAACCCCGAGCATAACCCTCTCCATAGCTCGTTGTGCGACTCCGAGCTTGCTTATGAGGCCCATTTCTTCCTTTGCCTGGCTCTTTTTTTTAAGTCGGTTAAAAATACAAACTAAATACTTGATCTATCATACAAAATCAGTAGGACTATCGATTATTTACGTTTTTTTGACTGGGTCCCGTTTTCAACCTTTGTGTACGGAACCCTAAAAATATAGACGTTTGAACACGAACGATATTTGTACTATCTCGCGTATTTGTCTGATGTGAGATATTTTATTACCGCTAATATAGCGTGATGGACGACACGCTCCGCTTCTTGAGCAGACACGCCGCATTCATTCATTGAGAAATTCGCTAATAAGTCACTAGTAGTAGAGCCAAATGCGTAGTTCTATGTTGCAAATGTAATGCTGCATAATATCTAACTGCAACATAGTTGCAGTTAGATATTATGGTACTTGGTACTTTTTAGGATACTATGTTATAAACGGACTTCGAACAAGTTTGTTTTTACAAGCTTTAATTTAACTTGCCCTGTGGAACAAATCTAGCAACTGAATTTTAGACTAGTATCCTTACGGCCAACTGCTAACGCGGTATCAAACTAACGTTAAATCTGCTCAGTTGGAAAACCACGCGACCGCAAACCGTATCTGGGTGGGTTAAGGTTCACGTTTGCGTGACTTTCCAACTGAGCGGATTTAACGTTGGTTTGATAGCGCGTTAGCAGTTGGCCGTAAGGCCCCAGTTATCCTCAACCGATTGAGCTGAAATTTGGCATACCTACTCATATAAGTTTGGTGACAATGCAATGTTATGGTACCATCGAGCTCATCTGATGATGGAGACAGAAGGTGGCCATAGGCACTCATAAACGAAACGACGTAAGCACATCGAGTTTGGGTTCGTTGAATTTGTCTTCCCAACCACTTTGGTCCTAGATGATAAATTCAGTATGGCGGACAAAATGTTCATATATCTACCATTATGATATGGGTATCAAATGAAAGGATTTGCTGATAAGAATACAAAAAAGTTTGATTTAAATAGTATTTTTCAAATTAATGAAGTTTATGAACGGACTTCGAACAAGTTTATTTTTACAAGCTTTTATTAGTTTGGGTCAAATCACATTCTACCCATTCTTGTACCCGACCAAATTCCTCCTGGGGCAGCTTGGGTACAACTCATTAGAAGTCAGAAGAATGTGAGACCAACTCACTATTTGCTGTAAGGTAGTTAGAGGTGTAGTTGACTCAACCAATCTGCACGATTTGGTTTGCATGCTATTTGTCCCTGACGGACCCGGGGTTCCCGCCAGTAGGCGTGGTCGTCGGAATGACTTGTTCTACGTATATGAAAGTCGCACAGTGGCGCGTTCAATGTCACCTCTTATTCGAGCCCGCCGCCACTTCAATGCACTCCTTGCCGCCAACTCTGATTTTGACATTTTTTGTGACAACTGGAGAATTGTAATGACATCTATTTTGACATATTCGGAGAACCAAATCGACCAATGGGATAGGGGCAAAAAACCCGATAATGATTTGGACTTTTAGAAAATAATTGTACCTACCTGCTTAATTTTATTTATATTTGACATTTAGGAAATTATTAGTACTAATATTTTATTTGACATTTTGAAAATTGTAATGGATATTATTTTATTTGATGTTTAGATTATAAGCCTGACATTGTTTACTTTTACTTTTATGGAATTTTAGTTTTTGAATTTATTATAAT
Organism: Agriopis aurantiaria; assembly: GCA_914767915.1. Lineage (NCBI taxonomy): Eukaryota > Metazoa > Arthropoda > Insecta > Lepidoptera > Geometridae > Agriopis > Agriopis aurantiaria. Next base: position 6,984,616 of record OU611987.1, read on the forward strand.
TGTTTCTAATTATTATTTTTCTGTGTTATTTTGTGAGGTAAATGTAATTGATCAGATCGTTTTTATCTCAATAAACAAATTTAATTTTTAATTTAATTTAATTTAATTATGGCTGACCGTTATTTTTATGCACCCCCATGATATGCGTACCAAAGGAAAAGGTTTGCCGAGAAAAATATGATAAACACAAACCAGAACCAGACAACGGTATTCGAACCATTTTTCGCAAACGATACTACCTGAAAAAAGTACTCCACTCTCATTTTAAAATCTGCATGATCTAATACCCTCCTGCCTATTTTTCTATCGGTCTATTAGAGTGGGCACAAAAGGACGACACTGCTTCATGGTTGTTATTCCGAAAAACGCTCAGTTACTACTTTTATTGTGCGAACTACGATGCGTGAAGTCTGTGCAATGCGCTGCCTGAATATGTTCCCCGATAGTTACAATCTGGGTGTCCTCAAATCGCGAGTGAATCAGTTTCTTCTAGGCAAGCTTGCTCCAACAAAAGAGGTGGAGGTCAAACACTTGTAGGTACTAATTGTATATCTCATTATATCTCATTTTATATATATTACACGGGAATTACCCACGTAAGAGTTAAAAGTCAGTTATATCTCCCTTATCTGAGAGTTAAACTCTTCTCATCCTTAGAACATAGTGAAATTTGTAATGTTTTTATGATAAAGAAGAGTTTATAACAAAGGTCATAATGGAAAAACAAATGAAAAAACCTGGGAGATGAGTTTAAAAAAATTGGCAGCATGGTCAAAAACATCCGTGTGGGAAGGAGTTAAAAATATTTAAACAAACAGGTTGTTTTTGTTCTATTATTTTTAGAACTTGCTACTTTTTTTAAAACCCTGTTGTTCTTGTACGCCAAATAGGATATCATGCGTTATATCTTTCTATTTATAAATTAATACTCAGACGCTGCCAAAACATAAAACTATATATTGCCTACATTTACGTACGACATGTTACGATCTATATAATTAGCCATTTCAAACCACTCTTACACGATTTTCCTTCATATTCTATCACACAAATTATAAATGCCAAAGAAAATATGTATTTTTTCTATGTAACTACAAAACCAATTTTGAAAAATACTGGCTGTTTCCCGTGGTTTTACCCTCGTGGAAATTCCTTCACGAACTCTCAATCCTAATCTCCTAAATTTTCCAGGATAAAAAGTATATTTAATCTCTATGCATGAAATTATGTTGATCTGTTGCTCAGTTAGTAAAAGAAAACTCTCTCTCTCTCTCTCTCTTTCTGAGAGAGGAATAAACAAATACAATTTCCAATGATCTTATATGTTACCATTTAATTTTATAGGGCCAAACTAGGGGAGCAAAACGCAGAAAGTTTTTATGAAAGTCTACGCGTACGCTATCCCGGGCAATACATAGCTAGATCATCAGCCTATTCTAAAGAACGCCACAAGACACGATCTTTTTCTTTTCGCATCCACTTGCCACCATGCAAGCCACCTTTCGCAGGTCGTCACTTCACCTAGCTGCAGGGCGTCCTACTCTATACGTTCGGTCTCCACTCTAAACTAGTCTATCCTATCCCAATGACTGTCAGTTTTTCTACAGATATGGCCAGCCCATTACCATTTCAGCTTGCTGATCCTTTGAGCTATGTCGGTACTTAGCTAGTAATTTAATAATTTCATCACTGTGCAGAAAAGACTCACAATAGGATTGGTTTACGTGATAATGATATCAACCAAGGAATATACTGACAACCTACTGCATGCTGTTTCTAAAACCAACATAATGTTATGCAATAAACGTAGCCTAAATCTAAAATCTAAGAACGTAGCCAAATATTCACTTAATTTTTTTTTCCCTAGAAATAAGGTGGGTCATTACATGATTTATTACTCACTGATTTCCGCTATACACTTATACCTGACTCCATGTTATGAAATAATCAGGCAAAGTAAATAAGTTAGGACTGTTTTTATCTGCAGTTTACTCGCTTGTATATTTTTCTTAGCTGCACCGCGATCACCCACGTTTATACCTCCTTGAAGCAACCTTCTTGGTAGCGCCAGCAACCTCTTTTGACCGAGATGTATTGTTATTCTTTGATGTAATTATGTAAAAAAATATTATACCATACCTACCACAGCATACCTACCTACTTACTTAAGGCACTATTCTTATCTTAGGAATAAAACGAATATATATCGAAGCACCAAATGAATGACAGCAAAAATTCCGACCACTTATAGAACATACTCGTAAATTATATTTTCAAATATAAATGAAAATCATTTATAAAAAATAACAGTGAGATGTTGTTTACTGTGATTCAAGGAGAAAGAGTCAATTGAACTCGGCATATTTTTTGTCAAAAGGCAAAAGCATAAAACCACAATAAAGAATATTATTACCCAAGTCATACTAAGTAGTGGTATCTAAGTACCTACAAGCAATTAGTCTTACGTAAAATATGAAAATATGAAGCATCACATGATATGATACCTAAATTACCAAACCCAGCTGAGCACATGCTAGGCAACTCTAGGCAGTATTTAAGTAATATAACTTGTTCTAGTAACAAAACTTCATTACCTATACTCGGTCTAAGAATTTATTTGCTATGACAGTACAACACAACAATACAATTAAATAGTTATAAAAAAACCGGGCATGAGTAGGACTCGCACCCTGAGAGTTCCGTAGAAAGGTAATAAATATGTATGTAGATCCATCCCGGGAATCGAGTCATGAAGAATAAACCGGCCAAGTGCGAGTCGTACTTGGGCACTGAGTGTTCCGTACCACCACAAAATAAAATAAGGTTGTCCAAGTAACCAAATTAGCAGTTATTATAACGCCTTCCAATCGTCGAAGAAATTTGCTATGCAGTTTGCTACAGGCGCTCGAGTATAATAACTTGGTAATGAACATAAATTTGTCATTGACTCGCACTTGGCCATTATTTATTATAAGTGTACTATAATCGTGCTAAGTTTGGCACTTGTGCGTATTATGGTTTTTACATTAGAGCTAATACATAAATACGTTAAAAAAATACGGTTGTTGTACTTTTCTAGTAATGGGTCCCGTTTTTACCCTTTGAGTACGGAACCCTAAGAATACATAAATGCAATGCTGAGTAGTTGCTAGGTATGGAAGGCACTTGTACGGAACTTACTCAACCTACATATCTACATATTTACATATCTTGTACCTACATATCTTAGAATAAGCTACCTATATTATAAGAATTTGTAAACGACACACTTCTCGCATTTTTCATCAGGACGATGATTTATCTGCGATAATGTGTTGAGCTACAATTGTTTTTTAAAAGCGTGAAATGAGTTTACATCGTTTATTATGTTAAGTTATTTAGTTGAAGTGTCGCGCTCCTACTATAGTAGGTAAGCATTTGTTTTGCCGTAATCGGAAGACAATCTCAATACCGGTGTCAAATCTATACCTATATATAAAAATTAATCCCTATTTACCTTGGTCACGCCATAACTTGAGAATGACTTAACAGTTTTTTTTTTTTTTTTTTTAAGTTTTCTAATACTTCGTAGAATATTCTTACGGGAAGAAAAATTAAGAAAATTGTGCAGTCTGATTTCGCGCGTTTGACAGTTCTATAAGACTGGACAACGTCTGCCGGTCAGCTAGTAATTTATTTACCTATTTAAATTTAATAAGTTACTTAACATTTTCTAGTTTACTTATATATGTATAATAATATAAATATATATATTGCTGTAGTTATAAATTAAGATTGTTCTTTAGACAATCCTTGAAAATTAATGAACAAAAATGCGGTTTGTTATTCTCTTCTTTTTCTTCGTTTTTGATCGTGTTAGTTAAGGCCTCAACAAAAAAACTATTTTATCTCAAAATGCTATATTTGGTCAGAGACGAAACTCACGTGACATCAAACCTCAATAATAAACAATACATTATTAGTGATTGAATGGTGACAACGATGTGCGGTAAATTACGCCGCGAGTTCTACACGACAAGCTCTGCCAAACTTGCCTACCATCAACACAGTCTTTTATATTTAGGTATAGAGATCGCGTGGGTAGCAAAGCAAAGCAAATCGCCAACAGAGTCTGGTTCTAACCAAGATGTCGCGTGCACGCACACACATTAAACTAAAAGTACGACGATTATAAACAAACAAATACCTGGCGTGTTAAAAAAATCATTCAGTGGTTGTGCTCTATAATTCCTAGTTATTTATCTGTAATTTCCTGTGATAATGTCGGATAGTTACAATATGAAGGACTTCAGCTCGACGTAAGTTTAATTTAGTTTATCGTTTACAATCTAGGCAGTAAAATACGAAAGAGTTTATTAACTTGAACTTTATTAAAAAGCTAATTAAAAAAACTTATTTCAAGGCCTCCCTGCAATTATATGTACCTAAATACTTAAAAGTAAAGAGTAGAAAATTTGCTGTAGGGAACCACAAACCAAAACATCATCGTATTGTCTTGTTTTTTCTTTTTTTTTTCCTCAAAAAGCGCTAAATTTATTTTGATAAAAATTATTTGGGACCACCTCTGAAATATGACATACCAAAAATTTTTTTTTATCAAAATCAATTCTTCGTTGACAGAGTAATCGCGTCACAAACATAAGTATAAAAAATCATTCATTTGAATTGAGAAACTCCTGTTTTTATGTCATATACGAGTAAAACCAGATGAATGTTTATCTTGTGAGCAAGTATTTTAATCGTGAACTAACGCTATGTTTCTAATTCTATAAGTTTATTGATAGTTTTAACTGACCAAACGTAAATCCACGAATAAATGGATAAAAACTTACAATGTAAGTGTTTTTTTTTTTTTCTTTCTTAGAATTGATGCCGCGAGGAAAAACTGCTTGAGGATAAGGATCGTCTAAGTGTTGGCCGACTTTTAAACCGGTTCTGCCAGAGCGAATCCAAGTTACTTACATGAAATTTTAATAAAGGTTCCGCATCAATTAACTTAATTTGAGAGTAATTATTGCAAAAAAAAAAAAAAAAACTATTACACTCAAAAATATTTAAGGAACAAAATATAATATTCATTTAGATAATTATTTCCATGTGACTCTACACGGAACGGTACTAGTAAGCCGAAAGAAGATCGTTGTTCAATCAATTTTACTGTGGGGTCTTAAAATCACCAACAGCAAAAAGTCACCTTTATCGGCTTTATCTTCATATTTAAATAAATCTATGGACCAGCAGATTTTTTTTCGCGAAATCTGTTGAGCCTTGTAGTAAAATGTTTTTATAATAATGAGTTCAATGACCTCCTTTCGGATAATCACCACCGTTACATGTAACTCTGTATTTATCACTCTTAGAAAACACAGAACAAACAAGCTCAGCATAAGTATAATTATGTTGTGCGAAACGCTACTAAAACATCGTGCGGAACCCTGAAAACCGGTGCCAGGTTACGAAATACGTCTGAATTCTAGTCAACAAATTTTCAAGGACTCATAGATACACAAACCGTTTATTTTTAAATCGGCCCTAAATACACTGAACTACGCGCAGACCGTGGGAGTAATTTAGAGAAAGTGTTTAACTAGGTCATCTCTGCAAATATTTCAGAACTCATAGTTATTTTCCTGGTGCATACTCGTGTAGAGGAAAAAGTATTACTTTTGCTTACTTTGCCTGAGACACATCGTGTCATGCATGACCAATAAATATTTGCATCGTCAGCAAATACAATACAATAAAGCAATAGGTACAAAAGATTATAAATTCTTCGCTTCACGTCGCAATAAAAAAAGCACTCTGAATGACGCTGCTCAAGATGTAGGCATGGTAACAAAGATTCAAAATTAGTTTTGGCGCCAACGTGAAAAAATCATGTCGCCTCATTTTATTATTTTTCTAAACTTGTGTTATTTCTGGTGCTAATACTAATGTGTATAGCGGTGGACTATTATTTATTTAGTGTTAGTGAACATGCTCGAGTCATAAACGTTTGTTGTATGACCCCCTTCAGTTTTTATTTTCTGACTTTGTTTCTATTTCTTAGTAAATCCGCCGTAACGTAACATATACTTTGAATATTTCTACTGGTTATCTCATAGGTACGGTTCGAAAAATAAACACATACAGCGTATGCTTAGTAATAGAATTCTGTTTTCACCCTTTGGGTACGAAGGCTAAAAGAAAACTTTTAAAAAGTTACTTTTAATACTAATATAATATTATAAAGTTATATGATTATTTACGGGATATTTACCGTGGTAAGGTTGTGGAATGAGCTCCCGATATTTCGGCGCAGTTACATGCACCATGTTCACGGGAAGACTGAAGAATGCGGGTGGTTGGAGAACAGTTAAAAAGTTAGGTGCAGACATAACGATCTACCCTCTTTCTTAGTCTTTTGCTTTTTTTTTTAATATAATATTATAAGTTCAAAAAAAGTACTTTTATTGCCCTGAGGTGGTACGTTTTATCTATGGCGGGCTATTGAAATTTTGTACAGTTGTTTTGTCTTTGTGCCTAGGCTGGTTAATTATTTTAGTATATATATTATATTGTAAATCATCACGCTGTTTGCGAAATACGATGAATATTCATACATTATCATTTAAAGCCTTAGAATATAGGTAGTTAACTGCCCAATTCTAAGAGTAAAGCAATTTATCTGTATACACAATTGTTTACTATTGCAAACAATTTGAATTTCCTGCCATGGGTAAAACTGTATCACAGTACCTAAGCTACGTTGTACACAAGTTGGTTTAATAATTTAACGTAGTGAATGCTAAAAAAGTTGGGTGTCACGTGACACCCGGCAGATGTGAAAGATCAAAGCTAATGGCGTTGGGGCATGACGGCATTACAGAGCGTCATGTCGTTTGCCATCACGACATAATAGTCGGTTTACTGCCAAGGTAAGCCAATAGATGTTTCACATCAAAAAGAATTTGAAAACCAATCCGATACTAAATACATCTGCATTCTTAAAGCCAACAAAAAAAAAAAAAAAAAAAAAAGACCAGCACACAAGTATTTCCTAAAGACACGGTACTTATGACCCATTCACTTTCAATCAACTTATGACATGAAAACCACAGTCACTAGAGTAGGTTAGTGAGTAGGTATTTAATATTCAGGAATGTGTTAAACTGATTTCAGTGGTGAAGTGTTGAGCCGTGAAAACTGCGAAGGGTTAACGAGATTGTTACATTACTATTTAACGTAACTTTTAATACTTTCGCGAAATGAACACGTTTTAAATGTTTATTGGGACTTATCACTGATTATTTTATTGTGAAAGATACCAATTTTTACTTAAAGAAAATAATGCGCGGTAAGTCCCGATACTAACGCTTTTATTTCGCGAAGTATTTACAAGGCAGCTGTTGTAGCGTTTGTCTTATTTACAGTTTAACGATTTTGTAGTTCTTCTACTAGGTTTAGGTTTAAAGAACTTTATTACCACAAAGACAATTATTTGTCACTTAAGTGATAACATTTTTATCTAAAATAATAGTGTTCTAAGTACTAATTAATGAATAATAGGTAAGTAGATATAGAATAGATGAAGGGTCACGAACAAAATCAAATTCGATACAAAGATCTATCAACTGTAGACAAAAATTTAAAGTTAGGTTAACAACGAGTAAGAAAGAAAGAAAGAAAATAAATTTTATTCGACACCTTTACAAAAACTTATATCTAAAGGATACAATCAGTGTCGAGTGGGTCCGTCTCAGCATTAATGCTGATAGTCAAGGACTATCAGCGCCGGTTTTCAGTCGAACCCTATAGACTAGCAATTTATTACGAACTTTTACACAACTTAAAGATCCATAAAGTTTTTAGTAAAGTATACTTTTACTTATTTAAAACCAATGAATAAAGGTAGCTTTGCCTAGCCTGTGTTTAAAATCATTTTGATGCGACTGCACGGTGCTGGTTAAAGTTGGGCCGAACTTGTTCCAAATACTTATATAACCACTCTTTTGTGGTCATATTTTTCAAGCCTTTTTCCATTTTTCTGCTTTTTAACTAGTCCTATAATACAATAATGCCTATATCCTATGTATATGAGTATACTGGGTTACGCGGAAAATGTGAACTAAGCCGAAGGGTAAGCCATAGTACCTACCCATCATTAAAAACAACTTTTACTATGGGAGAAGCTCTGAAATCTCGGACAAAATATCAGTTGTCCATACCATTACGGCCATTCCCATTCGACAAAAATTAAATGTGTTTAATTCCTGGGTTGGCCCTATTAGTAAAAGTTGTTCATAATTATGAGTACCTACTATCGACCCCTTTCGGCTTATTAAGTACACCCTTTCCGCGTAACTTACTGTTCTTATCACTCATATTACTAGATACCATTAGGTATGCATCGCGGAGAGTGGCTGGCGTGACACGTTCACAAGACATATCTTATAAAATTCCCAAAAAGCGTGACATCGGTGTAATCTTTCTCTTCTTATATCTGTACTAGCAACACATCCCGGCTTCGCACGGGTGTAAGTCTTATTTTTTTTACACCTTGGGTTACATTATTGGAGTTTTAGTAAGAATCCCATTTTTTTTTTAAATATAATGTAGGCTATGTCACCCGGGGATAGTGTAGATTCCCAAAAGTGAAAGAATTTTTCAAATCGGTTCAGTAGTTTCGGAGCCTATTCAATGCAAACAAACAAACAAACAAATCATTCCTCTTTATAATATTAGTATAGATAATATAAAAGGCAATTTATGGAAATAAAAATAAATAAATAAATAAATAAATAAATAAAAATGTATGTGTGTTCCCTATGGATTCAAATTTTTGCTGGACTGATTTTGACAGGACTTTCACTGGCAGATAGCTCATGATTATAAGGAGTAATGCACGCGGGTGAAATCGCGGGGCGCAGCGGTAACTTATAAACTGCCATTTCTCGGAATCTACTCATCCGAGTTTGATAATTATAGGCCTAAACTATCTATATTTAAATGGACATGAAAGACAGACTGGTCTGAAAAATCATGTATTTTTTTCCTTGACAAAAAAATCAAAAAACAATAAAAAATATCGTTCAAGCATTTTGTATTGACCAAGATTCATCAAAATCGGACGGGGAGTTTCAATTTTTGTTAGTGGTGTTTATTTTAATCCGTTCTTATCTCAGGACATATCGTATAATTAATTTAAAATTATTATGAAGCGGTTTTTACAAGTTCTATGGTAGATATCAACGTTAAATGGTATGATAGGCAAGATGACAGCTTGTTCAAGCAAAGTTTTATGATTTTATTACATTTTGTCTCGTGTTTTTATCAAAAAAGCCTTTAATTATACTGCGTATTTTATATCGAACAGTTTATTTGTTTTGTTTATTAGCTTTACCTTGTTTTAATTTGACAAACTAAATGACTATCCGTCTTACCACAAAAGATTTAAGAACGCTTTAGACATGTGTTTAGCAATTGTTTCACTGCGAAAAATATGCTAAACAGTTGTCTAAAGCGTGCTTAAATCTTTTGTGGTAAGACGGTATGAGTTTTATCCATTTCCGACGGTGTAATACATTGAAGAGCATACATACATTTATTACCTGCCAGATATAAGACTAAAGCCTTCATGTTATTGTCTACAGAGCCGTAATTACAGAAAATGTGCTGTACCCTTCAACGATATCCATCAGCACAATCAACACCAAGTGCAAAGAGAATGGCGTCGAGAAGACGAACTACGACCCTTTCGCCAATAGAAAGTTGGAGCATCCTAATTCGTAAGTCACACTTGAAAAATACAGGGTAGTCATAAATAGTACTCAGCCTAAAGGAGGTTCTGATCATGATAAATAACTTCTACTATCAAACTTGAAATCGCCAACAGTAAATTGTCATTTTTATTGAGCGTCCTACCATTGTAAAAGTTATTCATATCAATGACTGCTGTACATCACATTTACTTCGACTATCCTTGTATAGGGTAATGTATTCAACTAGAATTTATAAAAGTAGATGTACCTACTCCGCGGTTTTTCTCGCAATTCTCTTGCATTATTTTTGATAAAATCAGATCTAACTCTTTAAGTACTTCTCATATCGTCTCTGCATGACTAAACTGACAAAAGTGTTATTTTGGCATTTATAATATTATTGAGGATGTTCAGCTCCATGACAAGCAGTGAGGTGTAATAATAGAGACGTTATAGGCGAACAACACGTCTTTAAAAACTGACTAAACGCAGCATATACCATAACATAGCATAGCTTACCTACGCATGTATACGTGCATTTTGTGAAATAAGGGAAAGAATATGAAAGGCATTTCACGCTATCTGTTGTTAGAAAGAGACAAAAATACAATTTGGTGTGGACACTCGGAGTGCGTGACTAAGAGACGGCTGAACGAAGTCGGGCAGTCAGCCTTGCATTCGTGTAGTCAATATGGTGGCGGGCACAGCCTATCTACGGCTAAAAATATTATCTTAGATTACAAGTAATTTATTCTTTTTCAGAGACGTCAGATCTTTCGCAAATCTTTTGAAATCATCGCTGGGATCCGGCATTTTGGCCATGCCCGCGGCATTCAAGAATGCAGGCACAGTCGTCGGAATCTTCGGCACCATTATATTGGGCTACATTTGCACACACTGCGTTTATTTATTGGTAAATTAACCTTGATTAATATCGTTTCATCGTTTTATTACGCTGTCAATATCCGGTATATGACGTAGTTTATCAAAAACATCACAGAAAACCACATCAACATCAAGTGAGAAATTGAGGAACTTTGGTTTCTATAATTTATTAATAGTTAGTTTCTATGGTTTACCATAGTTTTGCTAAATCAAAGAATTTTGATTCTCTTCGTACACTTCACAGAAATGTTTGACGAAATTTTTCTGCTGACCGTGATAAAGCAAAGTTTCAAAAATTAAAATAGTTAAAATAATTATGGATAGGAAAGAAGAAAGGACCCTGCAACACGCCGATTTATAGGTTCGTAAACCAGTTGGCGATAAATACAAGCAAATAACCGTAAATTGAGCTGAAGGAAGAAGAAGAAAAGCCTGAGCAGAGACTTTTTTATGGTTGACTGACTAAAAGTTTGACCACAGCTTAATTGATGATAAGTAATTAAATGGTTCGTTCGAAGATGGTAAACTGCTAGCGTGACTAGGCTAGAGATATGCTGTCAAGTGATGCTGCCGGAACACATCGTCATATGCTTGACGATGTATTTTCAACATGAGGGTTAGCCAGCAGGGTATTGAAAAGTGCACCATGCAAAGGTCTATGTAGATTGCTGTAGGCTGATGATGATGATGTGATGATATAAGGACAAACTATTGCACTTTGTTTAATGCTTTTATGGTAGGTACCAGTTGCTTTCTAGATGACAATTTCCCTATGTTCCCTTTCAGGTAAAAACTTCACAAGACGTTTCAAGAGTGTCTAAAGTGCCATCGTTAGGATACGCCGAAACAGTGGAGGCTGTCTTCGCAACAGGACCGAAACCTTTAAGGAAGTTATCGAGAGCATCTAGGTAAGTACTTCCCCAATCGCAGACATCATTCCGTAAACAAAACAAGGCGGTTCTTGGATTAGTATTATCATGCTTGAAAGATTTATCTTACAATACAATGAACTTAAGCTTACTTTGATAATGTAAATGTGTCATATCGTGCATCGTGATTGTGCATTGTAGAAATATTTACAAACATATTATAGCTAGTTTTATACTGTGTGAAACAGATGAATATCACCATTGTGCAATTATCTCCAAATAACAATGAAACTCTAGTTTTATGATAAAATATGTAACAAGATAAATACTAGGAGACACGATTCGGTGACACGGGATTTACTATATCCTCATTTACCTACTTACAGTTGGATCTGTAAATTTGACTATCATTAGGGTTCCGTAACTAAAGGCTGAAAAAGGGACCATATTACGAAGCCTACGATGTCGGTCTGTCTGTCTGTCCTACCTTTATACGGCTGTATCTTTCGAACCGTAATAGATAGCCAGTTGAATTTTTTACAGAATATGTTATATTACGGCGGGTTAGCTAAGAAATAAAATAAAATAGTCAAAAGGTAAAACGAAAGGGGGCTTCCCATACAACAAACATTTTTGTTACGTTTTTTTTCTTTGTTATTGTACGTATTAGTATGTTTGTTATTGTACATATTAGTATGTTTGTTATTGTACATATTAGTATTTGTTTTTGTTTTTGTTATTTTACGTATTTGTTACGTTTTTTTTATTAGCTTTAATGTAAAGACAGTAATATGTACAAGCGTCAAACTTGGCATGATTATAGTACACTCAAATCACACCAGTCAAACCACAAATTACCTCAAATCTCAAACCCCTAATTGCCAGGAACTGATTACTGTACACGCTAATGAGAAACGCTTCCACGTGTTTCAGGATATTTATAGACTGGGCGATGGCTTTCACCATTCTTGGCGCCTGTGCCGTGTATGTCATCCTGCTCGTGGACTCCGTGAAGCAGGTATGTTGGACAGTTGACAAAATTTACCACTGGGAATGCGTGACTTACATTTCTTAGAGATTTCGCACCGGTTATTTTGGTCACTGTTCTGATGACGTTGCGTCTAGACTCGGGATGAAGTGCATTAACACTGCAGTGGGGGTGGTTGGTGTCAAAATTCCTGAGTGCGGGAAAGTACATGAGCTATTAATTTTATCTATTGCACTACCACAATCTGCATGATACGTACTACTATACTACTAAGACAATGACGATATAACCATTTGACTGCTCATCCTTTACCCCGCTGTACGCCAAAGTTTAAAAAAAACAGTTTAACTTTGTTCGAGCAGGCTAATCCTGACGCGAATTGAATGAATGACTTTTGAGTCTCGAATCACAAGCGCCCGCCGACGTGGCTTACATCTTGCACAAGCAAATTATGACTCGTGCGCGATCAAGTGATTATATTATCTTTGTACTAAGATGAGAGGCAATGCAAATCGAATTACTAACAAACTAACTAAATTATCTAACCTAAGCATTAGACGAACACCGTATTTTGTACTTCGGACCTGGTGAAATCATTCTGTCATAACACAAAAGATATATTAGTGTGCCATCCCATCTGTCTTTCTTCTCAAAAGTTTAAATATTATTATAATGGCAAGGATACCTAATCATAGAAACACGTAGTAGCCTGAGGCTAAAAACAAAATCACAAGAGAGAAGAGGACTATACCCAGTATAGTGATATACGATATACAGTATAGACCCAACCCAGTGAGTCGAATGTCGATCGATACAGACTGGCGATGATTATGATAATAAAAAAGATAATGAGCGCTATGTTTATAAAACAAAACAGTTTTAAGTAGGTACTATTTCAAAGACATCGCTAGTCATAAAATAAAATTATAATGAGCATTCCTAACTAAATTGTAGAATGAAAGTTTATTATTCATGGATATTGAATTTCTGTTACAGATTGTGGATAACTTCTACCCAGAAGCCAAAATCACAGTGACGATGTACTGCCTAATGTTCTGGGTGCCAATCCTCATATTCACGCAAATCAAAGCTCTCAAGTATTTGGCGCCTTTCTCTGGATTCGCAAATATTCTGCTGGTTCTTACATTCCTGATCTGCTTGTACTATATTAGCCAAGACTTTCCTGATATTGATTCAAGACCAATGGCGGTTGATATTGGAAAACTACCTCTATTTATCGGGTAAGACTTTGCCACAACACTGTAACCACTTACGACAGGAATCCGAGATGAAACCTGTTTATCTTCAGGAATTTGAAATGTACTAGACTCTCATAAAATTTGACGACGTCAGTAGGTAGTTTTACCATAATAATATTCATCTAAAATAAACCGACCAAGTGCGGGTCGGGCTCGCGCGCTGAGGGTCACGTACCTACCTACACAAAATAAAAAAAACTGACTTCAAAATTTGTAAAATATGGTGGCATTTCGATTCGATCGAATGATGAGGTCATCTTAATAGCAGAATACGTTGCTTAGCTTGGTAATGAACAGAAATTTGTCACCGACTCGTATTTGGCCATTATTTATTATTTGTTGTTATACTTTAGAGTGTGTACTATACTCATGCCAAGTTTAACGCTTGTACGTACCTATTACCGCTTTTACATTAGAGCTATAAAATGTATAAATAAAATTTGATTGTTGTTAAGGAAACCCCCTTTCGTTTTATTTTTTATTTTTTTATTTATTTTTTTCTATTTAATCCGCTGTTACATTGTAACGTTCTGTGAAAATTACAATTGGCTATCTATAACGGTTCGAAAGATACAGCCGTTAATAGGTAGGACAGGCGGACAGACGGACAGACAGAGAGACAGGCATCATAGGCTTAGTCATAGAGTCTCGTTTTTACCCTTTGGGTATGGAACCCTAAAAGACGGAAATGTATATCCATTCTCTAACCTGGCCTCCGTTTATTCCAGTACAGTTATATTCGCCATGGAGGGCATCGGCGTGGTGTTGCCGGTTGAGAACACGATGGCGAAACCTCAACATTTTCTCGGCTGCCCCGGAGTTCTGAACATCACCATGACGGTGGTGGTCCTACTTTACATGATCATGGGCTTCCTGGGCTACGTGAAGTACGGCACTGAGGCTGGCGGCAGCATCACGCTTAACTTGCCAACTGATGAAATGTAAGTTGAATAAAAAGAGCATTGTCTATTAAAGGTTTAAAGGCTCTGCAAACAGTAAATTCAGAGGAAAACAATTGAACTGGTTGTACCTACCTATCCGCCCTAAGCAGTAACTGTCATACAAGTGAACAGTGTCTTTTTTTCATATTCATAAAATAATTTATTTCCGCATATTCACTTCACTCCTCAGACTCTGCAGACGTCAGAATAGGTACCTATATGTAACTATCTACTGGCAGGGTGCGATGTACCTCATGATGTTTCATCATCTCTCTACAAGTAGTACAAGTGGTTATTCTAGTATACGTAGGTACCTAGGTACATACTTAATATTCAATGCAATACTTTATTTCATGGGTATAAAAGATAAGGTACCTACATCGGGCTTCGTTTATCACTAGGCTATAGGCCTGTGTCGTGGAAACCTCAGTTATTGAACCTTCGATCTGAACTCAATTCTTCTGACCAAATTGTTTTTACATAATTATATTGAAGTTAGTTTCATACATAAAAACTGAATAGAAAAATAATTGAAACAATGTGTATAATAACTTCATCAATAACATCACTTATTTTTTAATGTGTAGGTATAATGTTCGCAAAAACCTAAGAAATAATTCGAAAAACAAATTGAAATGCGTGCGTGTGAAAAAAATGCGTGGGCTAGATAGATAACACACAAAGTACTTATGGACTCATCCTTCCGCATAAAATGGTACCTAGCTAAAGCGTAACGTATCGTTTTTAACAACTATTAATGCTCCGTTCCAGCCCCGGAATCATGGCGAAGGTGTTCATAGTCTTGGCCATTTTCTTCACGTACACGCTGCAGTTCTACGTACCCATGGAGATCGTCTGGCGGAACACGAAGGCGCGCGTCGCTCAGAGGTACCACAACCACGCACAAGCCGCAATGAGGGCTATCTTCGCCACTCTTACTGGTCAGTATACCTACCTGCCCAATTTAAATTACGTAGGTACGAGATTGTGGAGTTTATCGCCGAGCCCAATATCTTAGTATGGCAGAAAAAGACTAAAGTCTAGAGACTTCGCTGGACAGGCCACCTGCTGAGAATGGGGGAAGATCGCAATGTCAAGGAAGCGTATCTCGGAGTTCCACGGACCCGTCGTTGGCCGGCTTAACCTTTTCTGGAGAGTTACCGTAGACTCCGTAGAGTTGAACTTGCAAGTTAGCTCCAAGTCGCCGACTGACGAGAGATAGCGCGAGACCGGGATCGCTGGCGTTCTCTTGTGCCAAGATCCACTTCGGATCGCTGCGCTGCGGGTTGGTACAAGATTGTCCTGTGTGAACGCTTGTCGTTAGGCTGTTTTTAAGCTAGGTTGAGGCCGCCTGAAGACCTTTGATATAGCTTACCGGTTGAGCCAGGACCTACAATTTAATGTGTGTAATTCGGATAACTGAGGCACGTTACCACTTGGAGGACCTACCACATTCTCAAAAGCATTCCTATACTTTTTCCCGCTCTCTCAACGGATAGTAAGATGTTATGAATGTGACTTGCAGTAACCCATCCAAAGACTGTGTGTAGGTCGTATCTGGGCTGTGGGAATCTAGTACAGTGAACAGAACCATTATCGGGTAAACAAGGTGAAATTGTGGATGCGGTAATAAATAGAAACAAAAGTTATCAATAACTACAGACTATGGTAACAATCGATTTTAAGCGTCACTCTCATTTTCTTTATGGTCTATATCGCGCTGTACCTACTTGCGTAAACATCTTCGCCAAAAACAAACTCCTACTTAGATGTGCCCAAATTAACATATTCTTTGCTTATTTACAGTTGTAGCAGCTGCAGCTTTCCCACAACTGGAACAAGTGATTGGTCTCGAAGGAGCGTTCTTCTACTCCTTCCTCGGTCTCATAGCACCCTCTATCCTGGACCTCATCTTCAAATGGGAACGCGACTTGGGAAAATTCAAATGGATCCTCTATAAAGACGTGGTTCTTATAGTGTTCGGCAGTTTTGTGCTCGTAGCCGGTGTAACGCAGAGTATAAGACAGATTATTGGAACTAATAATATAATTGCTATACAGAATGCTACTGCAGAGTTTAAGACGAATATTGATACTAATAACTATATAAGTGCTATACAGAATGTTACTGTCACGTGATTATAGTACTAAGTACATACCTACAAAGTTGTTAGATGATTAGGGTAACATACATAGGTTATTAAAATTAAAATTATTTTTGTAAAGCTTTTTTATTATTTTATTAACATGACACTTTATTTCTTTTTACTCTCGGGTCTAGCCTGTAATTACTATTGATATTGAATAATATGCCGCTGGTGGCCCAGCGGTAGCATGTGCGCTTCACAATCAAACAGCACCCGGTTCGCTCCTCAGTCCTGCACCAATGACTTATTTTGTACCTACCTAAATAAATTATATGCAGTTTCAATGCCGTCGCTCAAAAATAGTGAATGAAAACAACGTGATGAAACCGGTATGTACATTAGCTTCAAAAACTCAAAAACATTGAAATTCACCAACATGCACTGGGCCAGCATGGTGGATTAGGGCCTATCCTCTCTCTGAGGGAAGGCCTGTGTCCCAGCAGTGGGGACGTGATAAGCTGAAATGATGAATAGGCTTGCCTGATGTTAAACCATGATGCTGTCTACGGTGGATTACGCTTGCCTAGAAGAAACCAATTCAATCGCGACTTAAAGACACCCAGATTTCTGTGCCCAGATCGTACCTAACTATCGGGGAACACACATTCAGGCAGCCCATTCCGTAGTCTAGCGGTTCGCACACTAAAAGTGAAGTCGAAGCGCAACCGGTTTACGGAATATCAACCATGAAAAATGGACTGGAGATAATTAACAAATCATGCACGCACTCTCCGAATGTATCCCCAATAAAAAACCAATATTCTAGCAACTTGCGCCGATATTCATGGCTAAGAAGCTTAATCATAACTAGGGATTCATTGCTGATGAGCCTCTTAGCACGTTTCTTAATTAATGGACTCCCAACGCCCCAACCTGATACTTGGCTGATCCATCTCAAAGGCGCGAGCAGTAGGTACCCATGCTCAACCAAACTAGTGCTTGGTTATTTACAATGAAAGCAACTGTTCGGGACAGTCCCGATTTTGATGATAATTATTGTCCCGCGTCCCGATAACTTAAATTTTGTCCCGATTTTTGCGACAACCGCTCAATCTGTCTATTTGGTATATTAGACGGTTTATTTATATTTTAGAACATCTGGTAGACCTGGTAAAGTCTCCACTACTTTACTAGGGCAATACTTGTGGCAATACTACTAACATAGATATTATACGCAGTATAAGTATGAAATCTTTGACTATTATACTAAGACAGTAAAATACAGAAGACGAGGCGGTATGGCTTTAATGGCTTTATCCAGCTCGGGCAAAAATAAAAATAAAAACCGGTGTTTTTGTTACTGTCACTCGGTTTCTGTTACTGTCAGTGTCAATGTCATTACAGTTCCGTGAATATGAATAAAAGCGCGAATCTTTAAAAACAACTAAATTGTTTATTTTGTTTGTTTACTAAATTTATAACAAATATATTGCATTTCTTCATGTTTTCTCAGATGATAAGTAAAGTTAATGCTGATTCATTTATTTTACCATGTACATTAAGTACTGAGAACTTTGTAGTACTCTAATACTCTAGGTACGATAATAAAATTTCCCAGTTAGGTACTTCAAACTATTTTATTTTGGTTTCTGGACTTTCGCTAATATTTGAATACCATACACGTTACAATACAAGCTATTTTAAGATTATTGACATCACTGAAAACAGCCAAAAGGCAACGACCTAACATTTATCATAATCTGACGAAAATAAATCTTAGAAAACGGGCCGCCTCCGTCGATTAGCAGTCAGTGCGCCGCCTGAATCCGAAACTGCTATTTCGTAAACATTACGCAAAATCTTATGCAATAAGAATAACAGCTGTTCTATTCTATAGTGTCTCAGTTTCAAAGTAGTGTACCGTGTAAACAGAAAATGTCTTTATCCATCAACTCTAAGCTCGTGAGTAATTTTGTTTAGATTAATTAACATGCTAGGTTAGATTTTGACAAATGATAAGTACCTAAGTACCTACCTGATTATATTTCCATTGATAGGCTGTTATCGATGTGATAATAGAAACGATAACGCAAAAGCACTTCAAATATGTACCTATTTATTTATTTTATTCAATACCCAGACTTCATAACGGCGGTACAAGATGAGCGACTCAGAAAGTGTGGTTAGTAGGTATTTTCTCTGTGAGTGTATTTGCCTTTCCGGGCGAATGAACCACCTGTCCTGCATTTTGAAATGTTCCGGCTTTTCACGTTAACGTCACTAAGTTAAGTTATACGAGATAAGCGAAGTTCAAGGTTCAAAAATTGTGTGTCATTGTAAGGAAGCATTTTGATCATTTCCAATTGAAATTTAATCGTGGCGTGTTGTGTAGTCCGCTTTAATTGCTAAGTTGGCATCATGAGTAACTTAGAAGCAGCAGTCACAGACGTACTGGAGAACACATCAGTGTGTATTTCTTTTATAATTTTTCTTCTATGTACCTAAGTAATAGAATATTTCTTATATAAATTATATTGTAAACAAATTGTAGGTTAATTATGTATGTTGTTCACCGTGAATAACCTATGTTAAGTACTTACATACGTACTTAATTTGTTTGTTGTCAGTTGTTTACTTGATTAAGTATTACCTGCATGATTTTTTCCTCTTATCTCGTTATCAAATACTTAACTATAATAAAATAAAGTCTACTGTTTTCTTTCATGTGCAATTTCACCAGGTAAAATAAAATAAAAAATAATAATTTCAATATTTTCCATGAAGTACACAGTAACTAGAAGTTGTGGAATGACTTACCACCTTCAGTTTTACTCCGAAGTATAATTTGGACTGCTTTAAATGAGTGAAATGATTCGTTAAAGGTAGGCAACAGACTGAAAATGTCCTGTGTATTGTAGGTGTCTATAGGCAGTGGTGACCACAGAAAAGAGTGTGGTTTTCTGTGGTGGTGACCACTTACCATCTGGTGTCATCCTTTGCTTGTTTGCCACATATAATCCAAAAAAAAAAAATATGCCAAAAAGGGGTCACTGTACTCATGATTATATAAAACTTTTACTATAAATCCAACCCGCAATCGCGAAAAAATATAAGCTGTTCCATACATTTTATTGAGTGTGTGAATGTAATTTTTCAATGGAACACCTAATTCGTTTTCACAATTCCAGGGTTGTTCCCGCAGTAAAAGTTGTTCATAATGATAAGTATAATGATCTCCTTTCGGTTTAGTACCATGATCCGTGAAACCCTGGGTAGAGCATAGGGTTTGTTCGCAATTAGTCATACTATGATATTTTATGATACTGACATAATCAGGAACAAGTTTGAGTCACTGTGACACCACAGCACTTTATTTTTCCTTGAATTACACCCATCATGTAAAGGTACAATTATTATTCAACTTAACCTACTGAGGAAATTACAAATATGTACATAGTTTGCTCAATAGTGTTTTTTTGTTTGTTTTTGTTATAAGATTTGTTTTTTGACATCCAATCGTATTAAATTAAACAATTGAATGACAGAAAATTTTGTACTGTCAGTTTGTTTGAGACTTCAAAATAAAATTAAAGTTTTCCTAAAGTGTCTTCTGTCGAATGAGTTGTTGTTGTTGGTAGCTAAAAATTAACTTTTTTTCCAGGTTTTACCGATCATCATCGGTGTTGGTTCAGTGGTAGTCCTAACCACGGTAGTAGCAAACTGTCTTTGGGGCAAGAAGAGTGCGAAGAAGGAGAAGAAGCTTGTCGCACTTGTTGACCCCAATGTGAAGTACCAGCTGCCATTGATAGAGAGGGAAGAGATCAGTCATGACACAAGAAGATATCGATTCGGATTGCCTTCTTCGGAACATGTGTTAGGTAAGACTTGTGTTAAAGAGAACGTGTATGGGTGACTTAAGGGTGAGTTTCTACAGAGGCAGAGACAAGCAAAATGGAGATGTTCCAGAATCGATCAATCATTGACTAAAATCCCCGTCTCATTTCTACTCTGCTACAGTGGAAACAGTCATAGGAAAGCTGAGAAGAATTGTATAAAATTGTATTGCAAGCAGAATAGCGCAGCAGAGAGGAGCGGACTGTAGCAGTGTGGGGCAGGGCAGAGTATAGTGGTGTAATGCGAGCGGAGCGTGGTGACCCACCAGCACCGGCATGCTTTTGTGTAACAAAGTCTCAACTCTGCTACAAAAGTCCACTCGACTTCGCTACAGAAGTCCGGTCTGCTATATATTTCTGCTCATCTTTGCTTCAATGGAAACACCCATCGCTTTTCACAGCTCCTGAGCTGAGCAAAACAAAATGTGACCAACAGAAAACCACAAAATAGACAGATTTTTACAATGTTATTGCAACTGTTAGACCTAAAAAAACTTGAACCAAGCATAAGTTAAGATACAAGCTAGATAAATTGGAAAGAGGAAAATACTGAGATAATTGTCAACATTCAGTAGTGAACACGCACTAAAGCCATTTTATAATCGTTTGTTACAGGTCTACCTATAGGCCAGCACATTCACTTGTCTGCCAAAATTGATGATGACCTGGTTATCAGGGCGTACACACCAGTATCCAGTGATGAAGAAAAAGGCTATGTTGATCTGGTTATTAAGGTATAATTTCACTTTCTCGTTTGTGATGGGTAAGGCCTGCCTCGAACCTGAAGTAACTTTGACTGTATTAGGCTCAAGATTGGGATCCAGCAAGGTTATATAGAATTACATCCACTGTAACCCCCTCTATGCCTCATGGAAGGTACTAGGCTATCCAAAGAAACGCACATTGCCAGACACCGGACACCATGCCTGGGAATATTTTCCCTTTTCTCCAGTTCATTTCTCCACTTCAACTGTGTGTTGACATGAGTTTTGCAGCTCGACAAGCCGCTCGCAGTCCTTTTTTATTCCAAAAGTTGATGCTCTCTTTTTTATCATAAACTAGAATCCATCTATTATACCATGTGGGTAACAAATCTTGAAAGATGCTTTAAAGATTTTCGATTGTGCAGTATTTTTATGTTTGTTTTATACATAGCCAATATTTTATACAGAATAGAACCAAAGTCCCTGACATAACTCAGCATATTAGCAACCTGAACCAGTAGCCCGGTCATATCTGTCGCAGAACCGACAACTGTTGGAGTATACGTATTTTAGAGTAGAGACCACCCTGAGACTAGATGGAGTGACGATTTACTAACTGACAGAGGCTGGATAAGTTGAAGATTGGGCTGAGTGGCGTGCCTTGGGAGAGGGCTATGACCAGCAGGGGACTAAGATAGGTATGTAGTGGTTTGGGCGTTTTCCACAACTAAGCCAACCTTAGACCCGTTTTGCGTAAACCGGCTGCTATTTAGCAGCTATTTAGCCACCCGGTCTACTACGGGAAGTCCAGCAGCTCGCTGAAGCTGGCACAGGCTTTCCTGAGCGTCCATAGTGACCCGAGGATGTTTTTTGTTCCGCCACGCTACTGCACTATAGCAGCAAGTGCGCGGCCGCTGTTTCGGCCTCCATGCACCCTCTACATATAGGACTGTCTGTATCCCTAATTTTGAAAAGGTGTTTGTTTAAAAGACAGTGTCCTGTGGTGGCCCCGACAATTTGCCGGAGCTTGTCACGTTTGAGATTTAAGCGTTTTCAGGTGTATTAAAAAAAAACTATGGAATGCTTCGCGATTTTGCGTGTCATCCTTGCGTAGGGTTAACTAAGACTATGATAAGATATGATAATGATGATGAATATTGTACACACATTTATAGCATCATTCATAAATTCCAGGTCTACTTCAAGAATGTTCACCCCAAGTTCCCTGATGGCGGCAAGATGTCCCAACACCTGGAGAGCTTGAAGCTGAACGATACGATCGACGTGCGAGGCCCGTCCGGCAGACTCCAGTACTCTGGAAACGGAACATTCCTAATCAAGAAGATGCGCAAGGACCCGCCTGTTAAAGTGCTGGCTAAGAAATTGAACATGATTGCTGGTAATTCTAATTTTAATTCAAAGTAGCGGTGATAATGATAATTCTAGGGGTGCGTTGTGTATTTCATTTACCTGTATAATTACGTTGTGTATAAATAGGTTATTTAGAATAACGGAATCAGTGAGAGCGATACGTCGTTGGCTACCACAGACAAAAGACCGCGCGGAACTACCAAGCAATTGAAGTAAAATGTATACCGCTCAAACTGGCCCTGGATCCCGGTAACGCGCGGGTTTGGGTCGCTGGCATAACTGTTCTTCCTCGATTTCGCCAATGTCAACGTGTTGTTTTCGGGGTTTTACGTGACATTCGTAGCTCGTGGTTAGTTAGTTAGGTATAAAAACGTAGTAATTTAACTTCAATAATCGTTGGAAAAAAGAGTAAAAAAAATATATTTTTTACAAGTAGTTGTACACACTTCTGACAGAATTATGTATTACGAAAATTAAATACTGAAACAAAACTGTTATATAAGTACGAGATTTCTTCGAATAAAATGTCATCATAATGAAACTGGTTACGTAGACTGAAAAAAAAACTTTATACGATACCTATTGATTACCGAGTTTCGTAGGCGGCCAACGCATTTCATTTATATCATACTAATATTATAAATGCGGAAATGTGTTTGTTTGTTACTCTTTCATTGATGTGAGGTTTTTAACCGACTTCAAAAAAGGATGAGGTTATTAATTTGTTTGCATGTTTTCTTTTACGTTACGCGATTACTGCGCCAATTATGAATTGATTTTGAGGTTGTTTTTTTTTTTTTGTTTCGTATGTTTGGTGATCCCATATGCATATCAGCGCTTTTTTTTTAATCTACAAAAACCAAAAATATATACACAGATGGCGTTTTGGTTTGTGGTTCCCTTCTGCAAGTTTTGATGAGAACTTTCAATCTCTGTTTTAACTGTCATTTTCTACTTTTTAGTTTTAAGTTTGTACATGTACGTGTAGTCTTGAAGTCGTTTTTTTTTATTATTAACTTTATAGCATAGAAATATTAGAGGCAGTTTGGACAGACGATGTAAAAGAGACCGCAGGGAAACGCTGGATGCAGGCCGCTTCTAACCGGCCCTTTTGGAGATCGATGGGGGAGTTATGTCCAGAAGTGGACGTCCTACGGCTGAAATGATGATGATAATGATTAGAGGTAGTTTGAGGGCGGGAGAGAAACTGATATCTTTTATCTTGTAATAAGTTTCCTAAGGAAATGTCCATGCGGGTGAACCCGCGGGACGCAGCTAGTACACTATGTTTTGATTGCTGCTATCAGACGATTAAACTGGTATAATCACAACCATAATCTTTTGCCTTTGACGATGACTTTTACAAATACTTCGTTGTTATCGACTTAGCTACGATTTCTTATCAAGCACGTATTAGGTGTGTGTCGTCTGTCATATTATTATTTATGTGTTTGAGATAACATTTACACTATGTCAGTACCATGAGGTGTAATCGGTAAAAACTATTATTACAATAAGTATATGTAAAATCAGAAGGAGCGCATTTTTTAAGATTACAAAATGAGCGCCGGCGCTCACTTCGTTTTAGTCAGTCTCTAGCCGTAAGAAGTGCGACTCGAGTCTATTGTTACATGAGAACGTAGCATCTGACAAAATTATGCCTTCATGTGCTTTCCTGAAGTGTAAATACACAACAAAAAACCGTTATCTATGTTTTGTAACAAATGTACTGTACATGGTTATAATTAGGTGTTGAAGTATATGTCCGACGGTTTTGACTCGTTTATACTGAGCAAGTTCAATGGTTATGGCCCGTCAATTCATAAAATTTTGGTCGTAGTGTAAAATGTGGAGATACATTCCGCGGAATTTCCGAGAAGCTACAACATGGGATTCTTCAAAAGGCGAATTAATAGGGTCGGCAACGTATTTGTGATACCTCTGGTGCTACAAGTATCCATAGGCGACGGTGACTACTTACTATCAGGCAGACCGTCTGCTAGCTTGCCACTTTCTGGTAATCCAACTATCTATACAAAAAAAAAACACGTCGATCTGTTCTTCTTTTGCTGCGTGAAAGAGGAGCAAACAAACAGATTTTCGCTTTTATAATATTACTAGCTGACCTGACAGACGTTGTCCTGTCTTAGAACTGTCAAACACGCAAAGTTAAAATTGTAAATCTTATTTTTTTACACCTTGGGTTAAATTATTGGAGTTTAAGTAAGGATCCCTATTTTTTTTGAAAATACATTATAACCTATGTTACCCGGGGATAGTGTAGCTTCCAAACAGTGAAAGAATTTTTCAAATCGGTTCAGTAGTTTCGGAGCTTATTCAATGCAAACAAACAAACAATCAAATCTTTCCTCTTTAAAATATATGTGTAGATAAGATTATCCAAAGTTGTGTTCAAAATTATGTAAAAAAAAACGCAATTTATAAACGACTAAAAAGATTTTCTTGTATCATAGCTTAGAATATTCAATCAAGTCAAATTTCAAACCACAAAAAAACTAAATCAAAATTGATAGGAAATCATAATGCCACAGACAGATGCACACCCTGTACAATCTCACCGTACATTTAACTAGCATTATACATTAATTAATTTGAGATACAATACCTATAGAGTCACAATCTCTAAGTGAAAACAGACAAAAAAATCCGAGCCGATGCTCGATAATTTTTTATTTTTTTATTTATTAATTTATTTTTTATTTATTTATTTTTTATATAATTCACAATGCCATATTTACTCAAATTTAGACGTTATGTCACTTGCATAGTGTTCAACGTCGCTAGTCTGCTGTCATCGCAGCACTGGCATTGGGCAGCGTTGTAGTTGGATCGCGGTTGCCTTACAATTAACCAAAAAGTTGGCGCAATGCGTAGCGTGCGCAGAGTTTTGGTTCGGATATTTTTTTTGGCACGTTTGTGACTATAAGTATCTCGATGATTAATTAGTACCAATAAAGCAGTTGACGCGAGATTTGTGTAGGGTAACACATCACAGCCCTTACACACCCCTCTGTTTGCGTCGGGGGTTAAAAATAATACTTGTAAAACACTAGAGACTTGTCCATATTATCCTTATCCTGACTTGTTGATATTATACTTGCAAAAGTATGTTTGTTTGTTCATCATTCATGCAGCAACAGATCAACGAAACAACGTTGGAGGGCTAGCGCCGAGTTAGCGAAAAAGCAAGTCTATTATTAAATATAAAAATCAAAAACAAAAAAAAGTTTTAGTGTACTTTTTATCCCGGGATAATGATGATTCACGGGTGAAACCGTGAGGCGCAGCTATTAAACCAATAACAACGTGATTAACAGTTCACATTTGTTCCAAGACACATGTCTCGTTGCCAGTTCAATTAATGCGCTTAACTGCACCAGGTGTTGCAATCTATTCGTGACTTTATTTAAATATCATCTATTTTCAGCTTTAATTGCTTAGACAATCTCAATTGTTGAACAATTTATAGTTTTAGTTTTAAACTAATTTGAATCTTGTGTTCTTAAGCTTAGGTGATATTTCGTTGGTGCTTTTGATGTTTGATTTGAAATACTGAACGGTAAAATACAAGAGATAAAGCGCAATAAACTGTACTATGTTACCAGACAGCTAAACGATTGATGGCTTATAGCTTTTACAACGTTACAAACTGCACCTTACTGGCTTTTGATAAGGTTACATTTATGGCGACCTAGTTCTATTGAAGTTCTAAACATGATTCACGCTGGCATGCAGGTGTTGCGGTTTAAAGATAGTGTAGTCAAATTTTAACTGAACTTGACTGTGTGTGTATAGTCATAATTATCAATTGAAAAAACTGACTTCAAAACGCAATTTCTTTCACTTCGATTACATATTTTTTCCAGTTATTTTGATTTGAACACCAAACTGCTGAACAGATTCTAATGACATTTCTATGGGACCAATGTGAAAGTACATCCTGACAAATAAATAATTTTCTAATTCGGTATGTAAATGACTAGCAGACCTGACAGACGTTGTCCTGTCTTAGAACTGTCAAACACGCAAAGTCATAATTACAAATCTTATTTTTTACACCTTGGGTTTCATTATTGGAGTTTTAGTAAGGATCCCTATTTTTTTGGAAAATATAATATAGCCTATGTTAACCGGGGATAGTGTAGCTTCCCAACAGTGAAAGAATTTTTCAAATCGGTTCAGTAGTTTCGGAGCCTATTCAATGCAAACAATCAAACAAACAAACAAACAATCAAATCTTTCCTCTTTATAATATTAGTATAGACAAAGTTCTGGAGTAATCAACAAAAAACCGGACAAGTACGAGTAGGACTCGTGCTCTGAGACCTATCACTGGCGTGATTGGTTGAACGAAAAAACAACAGCCAATCAAGTCCCTTGGCACGAGTTTTGAAAATAGAATAAATTTAACTACAGGCTTTCAGAAACTGGGTGTTAAACTTCGTTATTTTACATGAAATGCTTATTATCATCATCATCAGCCAGAAGACGTCCACTGCTGAACATAGGCCTGCCGCTTTAACCTCCACACTGAACGACAGCCTGCATGCCTTTTGCATCCACTAGATGCCGGCGACTCTTACAATGTCGTCGGTCCATCTAGTGGGAGGCCTACCTACGCTACGTTTTCCGGTTCGTGACTCCACTCAAGAACCTTTCTTCCCCATCGATCATCGGTTCTTCGAGCGATGTGGTCTGCTCATTGCCACTTCAACTTGCAAATTTTAATATAAAATACAATTATTTTTTTTCAATATAAAATACGTTTATGGAATGTGTATAAAACGGAATATGAAACTATTGTACAGTATAGAATAAAAAAATCTGGGCTATTGAGGTGAACAACTTGTGGATAGGAGAACTGATTTATAGGATGAGAAACGGCACCTGCCTTATCCTGTCCCATATCAAAATATATTTAGGTGACTTGCCAGTCTTGCCACCTGTTTCGGCCAGGGGGACCTGGCTTGCCAATCTATAATGTTGGTACCACAAAACAATTCAATACAAGCTTACTAACCTCGATAGCTGTTTCTTCGACTCGGAAGCGTCTTCGGCCAGAGCTGGCCGCGACCATGGAGCAGGGGGCAGGAAAGCCAACAGTACAGCACAATAGCAAGTAAAAGTCAGGGATTCTCCACGGACACTAATTTCACCGACGATCGCAGCAAAAATGTATGCCGCCGCGCGCGCGCCTCGCCGAAGTGTATTGCCCGCAGCGCTCGCGTTCGTCGCGAATATAGGTGCGCGTCCCGCTCCCCTCACAGGCCCCGCTCTTTAGGTGCCGGGCGCGCGTTGCTAGGCAACCATCACGGTTGCCATGGGCTTGTAGGCATAGTATTAGAACCGTTCATAATACCAAAAATATAGAATGGCTCAAACACAAGCCCCCAGCTTGAAAGCTTGTCTTTCAACAATTGGCAAAAACATATACCTAATGTAGTAAATATTATTACTGAGAACTATAGTAAGAAGAAGTAATAAAATTAGACAAATATAAATTAAATGTTAAAATTATATGTACATAATATATAAATAAGAAATACACTCTAGATCTAAACAATCATTATAATTATTGAGAGTGTAGTGGACAACGTCTCACTACCAGACGCATCAACGTGCCGGATTTTGTCTTAACCAAGACCACTCCACTTCCATGATAACTTTCTTGAATAACCCCTAACGGCCAAAGCAAGGGAGCCGTATTGTTTTGCATTAGTAAAACTACTGTGCCCTTGGTAATGGGACCGGAGTCGTTTAACCATTTTTCCCTAGTTTGAAGCGTATGTAGATACTCTAGGTTCCACCTACGCCAATATAATTGAACGAGTTGATCTAACAGCAGGTATCTAGAGATCAAGTGTTTACGGTTCTTCACCACTGGTGCTGACAGTAAACACCCTAGGGGGGTCATATGCAAAAAATGAAACGGAGTTAATGCTACTGGCTCTGATGGGTCTGAGCTAAGTGCGATTCCTAGCGGGCGGAAATTAAGCACCGCATCGATATGACAGAATACAGTTAGAAGCTCCTTATGTGTCAAAATCTGATCACCAATAACTCTAATCAAATGCGCCTTGAATGTCTTTACCATCAATTCCCATCCACCCCCAAAATGTGGTGAAATTGGCGGAATCATTTGTCCATCTATACGTTGATTAGACATCTCTTCACTCCATAATTCTTGGATTATCAATTTTGCGTAAATAATTACGGGAGCCGCAAATCCTAGGACATTCCATAACATAGCAATCACGGAGAGAATATTCCGTTTGGTGCAAGATTCCTTGTATGGCGTCATATCAGGACGTGGATCCCATCTTACGCCTAATATTTTTTGTTCAGTGTCATCGTCAAATTCTACGACTTGTGGATGCAAGTGAGGTAACGGAAGTCGCGAAAGCAATTTATTGGAATTGCTGGACCATTCCATCAGATCAAAACCTTCCGCTTTAAACAAATGGATCAATTGCAAAGCGGCTTTATTTGCAGCCGGTACGGACCTCTCACTTGAAACTATATCGTCCATGTACAAGTTTCTTCGCACAACATCCACTGCTATCGGGTAGTTTTGGCATTCGTCGTTGCAATGCTGATGTATGGTACGCAACGCCAAGAATGGGCTCACGTTTAGTCCGAAACAAAGCCGTTTAAACTCATAGAGTTGAAGCTCGTCGTTTGGGTTAAACCCATATAATATTTTCAAATATTTTGAATGCTCAGCGGCCATTTTAATTTGTAAGTACATTTGCTTAACGTCGGCACAAAAAGCGATGGGGAAAAGCCTCAAGTTCAATAGGATGCGAACTATATCCCTTTGCAAATTCGGACCTGCATGTAAGACAACTCGTATTTTGGTGGTGACCTTACCATTTCGGATAACCCCATGGTGGGGAATGACATAGCCTGATAATGCCTCGCTCGTGTCTAAGGCTGGCGTTATATAATCGTTGCGCAAATACTCCTTGATAACCTCATCGTAAGCCTCCCGAAGCTGAGTGGAAGCTTTCATATTTTTGTCGAGTGCAAAAAACCGTTTTTCTGCTGTAGGTAAGGAATTTCCTAAGTTACCTACATCAGATTTAAATGGCAAGGCCACTGTGTACCTGCCAGTTTCGTCTCTGCTGGTAGTATCATTGTGAAATTGTTCACATTCTTGCTCTTCACGACTCAGGCAAGCTGTAGTACACGAGGGGACTTCCTCTAGTTCCCAAAAACTTCGAACTACCTCATCTAAGCGCGGGCCTGTAAAGGCACAAAAAACCGATGAATTATGTTGCGTCACTGGATCCAGTACTGGAGCATCTCCCATGAGGATAAATCCAAGTGTGGTTTGCATTGCATCTGGACGCCCAGGGGGGCCATATATACGCTTTGGCAGAATAAGGCGAGAGAACAATTGAGCCCCGATGAGCATATCAATTTCTCCCGGACGATCAAAGTTATCATCGGCCAATGGGGCGCCCTTTAAATAGCTCAACATCGACCTATCTACATTTGCCGTGGGAAGCCGTTGAGTTATGTTATCTACTACCAAAGGACGCACTCTATAAGGGCGGCTCCTGTCAAAACGCGAGCAAAACTCCAGTTCCGTCTCACCAAATACGGGGTTGGACCCACCTCCAAATCCGTTTACAGCCATTGGGGATCCAAGCGATCGAGGCTTCAATGACAACCGCTCACAACATTGTTTAGTAATAAAATGGTTTTGAGAACCGTTATCCACAAGACATCGAACAGAATGGGCATTGCCTAAAGCATCTACTACCCTAACGCGTGCCGTAGCCAATAAGACCATAGTGGACTTTAAAACGACCCCAGAGTCATCCTTTTTGGAGCCTTGCAAAGAGCATAATGACACTCCAGCATCATTCACGCCTACTTCCCTGTTGTCATCTGCATACAGTTCTTCAACACCCATATGTAACTCTTCATCACCTCCAGCAACCGGCAACGCCGTACTAGACAGAACTTTGCCAAAGTGCAAGAGTGAATGATGGGTTTTTGCCTGACACGTGTCACAACTTCCCTTTATATTGCATGCATTTGGCTTGTGATGAAAACTTAAGCACAAAACGCAACCGTTATTTTGTTTAACTGCCTGAAAGCGATCTTTTGGTGAAAGCTTTAAGAATTCCGCACAGCGTGTAAAATTCCCATGATCACCTTTACAAACGGGACAACCCGCATTTGACGTAACAAGTGCTCGAGTCGCTCTTCCTGGAACAGCTTTATTCATCGGAAACGGTAGCCGGTAAGATGGCGATGGCTTAATACCACCGCTTGGCGCATAAACCCCAGTTCGTTCGATGATTTTTGCCTGTTCTCTGACAAACTTGGCGAAACTTTCATAAGAAGGAATTTTTTCCTGTCGTACTGAATTTTCGAAAAGGCGAGCTGTCTCAATGTCCACACGTTTGAGCGCTAGGTGTAGAAAAACGAAATCCAGCTTTTCCGGAAAATCCAATTTTTTAAATGCCGCTACAGATACAGAAAATTTATCTATAAACGAATTCAAACCATCTACTGATGGACTCTGCATTTTTTTTTAGATTTAAGATCTCATCCAGATACGCTGTACCCATCGATCGCACATCTTCAAATTTTGCTGTCAACGTGTCGTAAATAAGACCATAATTGTTTCCTGTAGGCGTAATGCCTGCCACGCACTCCAGTGCCCGACCTGTCAATTGTCCGCACAGGTAATAAACTTTTTCCGCGTTGCTTAACTGCAGATTGTTATGTATAATGCTATTATAGCATTCTATAAACATTCGCCACGCCTTAGCATCACCACTGAATTTTGGCAACTCAATCGGTGGCAATTTCATTTTTTGAGTAGGTTTTTCCGAAGGACCGTATTGTACATTATTACTTTTATTGGACAAAGCATTGACCCTACTTTGCACAGTTATGAAGGCACTTTCAAAACACTCTAGAGCAGTCATGTCCAGTTCTTCCGTGGGATTTAATTCCATTTTTAACATATTTAATTCGTCGAATTCACTATTAAATTCTTTGCGAGTTATATTTAAATTTGTCGCTCCATTTAGGAAACGTTGGACCTCCTCTGGATTTGACGGATTACATTTAAACGCTCTATCTTCCAACCCTTGGATTCGGGAATAATAAGCTTTTAACCTAGCTTCCAATAATTTTATCTTTAAAATCTTACGATTTCCTTCCGATCTCGACATTTTAGGAATACTAAATTTAATCCACTAAATTTTATGTACGAATACTAAAATTGTACCACCCTAAGTAAATTACAAAACATATTTTTTACTCCAGAAGCAGTTAAATCAAAATATTGTGTTACTGGTTTTACAGTAGCACACTGCTCTTACTGACTATATGGTGGCTTGCCTTCGCCGAACTCTCTGATTTCCGAGAATTACGACTCGACGCACAAGCCGAAAGGCGAGAGTCAGTTGCAGAGCGAGATAGCTATATGTGCGTGGCTGCTTGACCGCGGAATCGTACTAGTATGACGCGAATTCACCCGACAGTTGCGATGAACGATACTGCGAATGGCAAGTACCTACCTACGCATTTGTCGAGCGTTTTTGCTACACTAGGTTGGTACAAAATATCCGAAAAATGGTCAAACGAATACACGGACACAAAACACAACACAAATAATAGTTAGTATGGGTAGACTATGTGTGGAGGTTAACTGTCCTATAGTCTAAGCCTATACCTAGTATATTATTTATGTACCTACCTACCACACAGTAAGTATAGGCTTATTCGATTGGTAGGCAAGTACCCAATTAACAGGTGAGTACGTAATGGTTAAACAAAAGACTAGGTACCTAAATACCTACCCAAATATTAATATTATAAATACCTAAATAGTTATTCCATGAAATTAGAGTTAGGCTTCGTTAAAAACTTATTTAGAAGATGGTTTACGAAAGTTTAGATCTAGTGTATGTATACCTAACCTGTAGCGTCACCTTGTAATGACAAGTTGTGAACATTTAAAGTACCTAGCATAAGTATAAACTATGTAGATAGGTACTTAATAATCAAGTAGATATGCACACTGAATCTTTACTGCGCAAAATGTACCTAAATAGGCAATATGCGAATTTATGAATGAAGTGTTTAGAAAACTGTAAAAACAGTTTCTATTTAGGTAAGTACCTATAATAATATGTATATACTTATATATTATACTGTATGGTATTATATACTTATATAGGACTGTATTAAATCAAGGTAACTGGAAACCGATAATCCGGCTCGAAGGACCAAATGTTTCGGCCAGGGGGACCTGGCTTGCCAATCTATAATGTTGGTACCACAAAACAATTCAATACAAGCTTACTAACCTCGATAGCTGTTTCTTCGACTCGGAAGCGTCTTCGGCCAGAGCTGGCCGCGACCATGGAGCAGGGGGCAGGAAAGCCAACAGTACAGCACAATAGCAAGTAAAAGTCAGGGATTCTCCACGGACACTAATTTCACCGACGATCGCAGCAAAAATGTATGCCGCCGCGCGCGCGCCTCGCCGAAGTGTATTGCCCGCAGCGCTCGCGTTCGTCGCGAATATAGGTGCGCGTCCCGCTCCCCTCACAGGCCCCGCTCTTTAGGTGCCGGGCGCGCGTTGCTAGGCAACCATCACGGTTGCCATGGGCTTGTAGGCATAGTATTAGAACCGTTCATAATACCAAAAATATAGAATGGCTCAAACACCACCCACTACACCCGTTATTATTATGATGTTATATTAGTGTAATTATATTTCCAGGTGGTACCGGCATCACGCCTATGCTCCAGCTGGTCCGCTGCATCTGCAGCAGCGCCAGCGATCGCACGGAGCTGCGACTGATATTCGCAAACCAGACTGCAGACGACATCCTGCTGAGAAATGAACTGGAGAAGTACGAGAGGGAACATCCAGAGCAGTTCAAACTGTGGTACACTATTGATAGACCTACGGAAGGTAAACTGTTTGATAACATCTCTATCTCTACATAGTATAAATTAAAGTCGCTTTCCGCGTCTGTCTGTCTGTATGGCCGCTAACTCCTCCTAAACCACGCAACGGATTTTGATGCGGTTTTCACCATCAGTTAGATAATTTTTCACGGAAGGTTTATATATATATAACTAGCCACCCGCCCCGGCTTCGCACGTAAATTATACCCGTGCGAATCCGGGCGGGCGGGTCGCTAGTTTCTAATACAATTGAATTCGAATTAACTATACAGTTTTTGACTGACTTTAAAAAGGTTCTCAATTCGGTTGTATATATGTTTTTATGTTTGTTACTTCACAACTCCGCCATTTATGAATCGATTTGGAAAGTTTTTTTTAGTGTTGCTGTCTTTATTACGTAGCCTGCTGGAATAAAAAAGACAGCAATATTTTTAGTAAGTTTAAAACTGTCAACTAAACCTTCAAAATCGACCCCATTGCGAACCTAGGTATTTCAATGATTATTTTATTATTCCATAGCCTAGGTTATTATATTACAGAGTTTTGAGGAAATAGTGTACTAAAGGGGTCCAAAGAACCCATCCTTATGAAGAACTTTTACTACGGAACCAACCATAAAATGTCGAAAAAAATATCAGCTGTTCCATTCATTTCCAATGACCGTTTTCTATGGAACAGCAGTTTTTTTTGCGTATTCAGGCTTGCTTCTACAGTAAAAGCTGTTTATAATGATGGGTACTATGGACCCAGGACCCCTTTCGGCTTAGTACATCCTTTCCGCGTAAACCAGTATAACTCTGACATTTAAAATATTTCACCTCATAAGTTTGGAGAATTAGAGGATAAACCCCGTTTATTGAACACCCCGTAATAGTTTTTTTTTTTTCAGGCTGGAAGTACAGCTCCGGTTTCATAAACGAAGACATGATAAAGGAGCATCTATTCGCCCACAGCGACGACACACTAACTCTAATGTGCGGCCCGCCGCCGATGATCAACTTCGCTTGCAACCCCGCGCTTGAGAAGTTGGGCTTCAGTGAAGAGCGCCGATTCGCGTACTAAACTAACAAAGGTTTCTTACAAATACTATTACATCTGGTACGGTCTGACAAGTATTTAATTATTTACGAGGGTTAATTTGTATCTTTCTTCATTTTGGAAATATTACGGTTTTCAAATGTACCTATGCAAATGCATACGTGAAAAATTACTATTGTGCTGTGGTGAAGTGACAAAATATCAAAGTAAAAGTGTCTTATTAATTGTAGGCTTATTATGATTGTTGGTTCCTGGTTACGTAGTTCTACTATTATGTTAGTATAGTGTTAAAACAGAACAAAATAACTTTTAAAGTTGTATGATTATTTACGGGATATTTACCGTGGTAAGGCGTAAAATAGCTTTTATTTTTGATATCAAATCACAAAACATACACATACATACATATTAAGGTAACCTAGCGTTGGACCATCCACCCAAAAGCTTAGTTATTTAATCTGTTAAGATTCCATCCAATAAGTTATATGTAATGGGTATAAGTAACAATTTCAATCAAAAATATCTCAAAATGCATTATAAGGACTGAAGGGTTCTTCTTGTTATTGAGTATGTTTTAGATGTGGTTTTAAGGTAAGCGCACATTATGCCGGGCCGCAGCGGGCCCAGTCGCATCGCAAAAATCGCTTTCGTACATTTTATATGGAAACCCTCCCCGCTGGGGCCCGGCATAATGTGCTCGATCCTTTAAGGTACGCGCACATTATGCCGGGCCGCAGCGGGCCGGGTCGCATCGCAAAAATCGCTTTCATACATTTTATATGGAAATCCGACCCACTGCGCTCGGGCGATGTGGTTATAATGCGCGATACTTCATATTATAAAATGTATGAAAGCGATTTTTGTGATGCGACTGGGCCCGCTGCGGCCCGGCGTAATGATGTGCATATACCTTTATGTGTATATTTTACTATCATTATTTTATAATAAATTACACAGACAGACAGACGTGATACATGCAAATAGGTCATAACTATTAAACTTTGGTTATATGATTTATATTAGAAACCTAATTTTGACTGCATTTATAATATTTTTACGTAAAACACTACACTACATACTACATAATCTTTGATACTACTTACTATGGATGGCAAAGTAAAACATTACTATGCCATAGATTTAGAAACATGAATATTGGGTATAGTTTACTACACCATACCGTTACACATTGTATAGTAACTCTGGGTTTAGTCCACCTTTGGCTCGGATAACTTTGAGCACCGACCAATATCCACAATTTTAAAAATATTTGATGCCATCATTTTACAATCAAAATAACATTATTTGAACAAGGATTAAGATAATTTTTTTAGAAGTAACTAGCTGCGCACTGCGGTTTCACCCGCGTAGTGATAAAAAATGGTGATGATGATGTTGATAAAAGTATCCATCAAAAGTATCGTCTCCTGGTCCTAAGCTACCTCGCCACCAATTTTCAGCCAAATCAGTTCAGCCGTTCTCGAGTTATAAATAGTGTAACTAACACGACATTTTTTATATAGTATATAGATTTAGTAGCGAGGGTGGCCGACCGATAGCATGTGCGCTTTACAATCTGACGACACCAGGTGCTATCCTCGGCCGTGCACCAACGACTTACTTAAATGAATTATGTGCAGTTTCGATGCCATCGCTCAAAAGCGATGATGGAAAACGTGAGGAAACCGACATGTCCAAGAACCTCAAAAGTTCAAAGACAAATGACATTCACCGACATGCACTGCCCAACATAGTGGATTAGGGCCCATCCTCTCTCTCTGAGAGCAGACCTGTATCCCAGCAGTGGGAACATGATAGGCTGCTAATGGTGATGAATCATTTGAGTTGAAATGGCAAACAGATAATAATAATAATAATATATAACTTTATTATACACCGAAATAAAAAAAATACAAAAGTAGGTAACTTAAAAATAATACAAAACCGGCAGTATAATAGGCGGGATATGTAGGTAGGATAGGTTTGGTTTTCGTCATCAAAACGTTCCAGAATGTACCAAAAATGTAATTTTGTGAAGCTGTTATTTTACTCTTGCTATGTTGGTAATTTTACAAGATTTATAGTTAGTTAGGTGTATCGTATTTATTTTAATGATTATATTAAGTATTCATGTAGATGGAATTGTAATAAAATTGTTGTATTATATTTGTATTTTTTATTACAGTATTAGCGAGTGATCTATATATTTAAAATCAAAATTCACTTACTCACTCACTCATCACGAAATCTCGAAAACTACTTGACCTACGAAGCTGAAATTTGGCAGGTAGATTCATTATGAGATGTAGGGGCTAGGTTAGGTTAGATGTAGGTAGGATTTTGCGAAAAGGCCGAACTGAGGTGGGCAAATGAGGACTGAAAATGTATATGAAAGTCTACGCTTACAAAGTCGCAAGCAACACGCTTACAAACAGCTAGTAGTTTATAAACGAAACGGTAGATGATAGCTTTACTGCCTCAAATTAGAAATTTTCTAATAGCAGGTCATTCACTAATATTAATTTCTGTCGGAATGTATGTATGGTTTGATTAGAAAAAGCAGTATAAATACAAATACATATACAAATCATTTATTCGGGCATAATTTATAGTAAACTATAGTAATGATCCCAGAGGCTCCCGAACTAGTCAAAGACTGTGTGACGGGAGCCAATGGCTTCTCCTATTAATGTATCAATGAATTATACCAAAACAGCAATATAACATTTTAAAATTAAGTAAAAAATATTTCAAAGTATTTTCAAAGTAAAATTTTGATTACTATGCCAATAAATAGCCAAAAGAAAAATAATAATAAGATAAAATAATTTTTAAACCATTAAATGCAACAGTATGCGCTATTATATGCGCAGCGTGTGTGTGTGCGTGTGTGTGTGTGTGTGGAGAGGGATGTGCGTGCGCGTAGTGTGTGTGTGCGTGTGTGTGAGTGTGTGTGTGTATGTGTGAATGTGAACGTGCCAAACTAAAATCAAAAATAAAATCCCTCTAGCATATCCTCAATGCCCTTGTAGTCATAGTCCTTGAGCCAGTTCAAAATAGTATTTTTAAGTTCTCTGTCGGTGAGTTGGTCTACTTTGCCAGATTTGTTTATTTTGTGATATAATCGTGTGACAACTACCGTGAATTGTTTTTGTGCGTATCTGGTGTTGACAAAAGGGGCACTACATATGTTACTTCTTCTGTTGCTGACTGATTGGTTTGTTGGAATTTTTCTATGGTGTCTCCGTATACTCTCATGAATGAAAAGTTTTCGTACCGTCAAAACATTTGCTTTTTCATACACTTCAGTGGTACGCCTTACGGGCTTACCTTACCAAAACAGCGCAGTGCGGAAAATCCCGCGAACGTGAACCTTAACGCGGCGAGATAGGGTTCTCGGTCCCGCAATTTTTTGCAACCACCTAAACAATCGCTCAAAACAAGTAGCCGTAAGGCCCCTGTATGAATTGTCTATAACTTTGAAATCATTAATCCTAAAGTAAACTTATAAAATTGCTTTCAAGCATTGGTCCGATGGTTAGCAGGCTATCAAGAACAACATGCCAAAGTTGCGTGACCGCAAACCGTATCTCGGCGCGTTAAGGTTCACGTTCCTTTGAATGGCTTAAAACAGGTGATTGAAGGTACGGCCCCAGGCCGTTGAAATCCGCTGATTGGTTCGATCATAATATATTTACTGGCATGCCATTGGTGGGCTCAGATGTTTATAGGCGTTTTTGTTCTAATATTTCGACTTAAAGTGCTCGTCCTGTAAGTGTGTATGATGTCGTCGGTAACATTTATTAAAGCTTAAATAATTTGAATTAAATAATGAACTGCACTAAAACCAGCACGTTGGTAGCAATGATTCCGATTATTTGCAAAGGTAGATGTTTATCCAGTACGAACATTCCATAAACGACGAAAATTGGCGTATCGTAGTGGATTACTTTGATCATTTCACTTGCTGTTTTCTGGTACGGTCCTGAAAAAAGCATTAAACGTGATAAACCTACAGCATTTTTTTAATATCCATAGTGTTAATAAACAAACTATTTTGTGGATGAATAACGTGCGAATCATAGGGGAGCGCAGTCACCAAAATGCCACTTGACCAATGACGATTTATACGTATTATCTTTGCACTTGACTAATACAGTCAAATATTATTTGTTCTGTCGGCCAACTCTATTTGAGGTATTCTTACAACTCAGTTTTGCACAATTGCCCATTTTGGTTTCAAACTGACACGTGTTGTCGCGTCACCGACGCGTTGTGGCGTCTACTTGGATATAGGTCTGTGATCGATACCTATTAAAACACCAAAAAACGCTAAGCAAGTTATCTTGATGATGTTGAGGATCCGGAGAACTAACTCTTCTCGTTATTCAGAAGATGTTAAAATCACGCTATTGAAAGCGTTCTGCATACTTATCTCTATACAAGTACAGCCTTTGGGTGGACTGCACTTAAAAGGCTTACCTACAGTGCCCTCCGCTTCCAGTACAAAAAAGCATTCCGGGCTGTGTTTTTTTCAATTAAATTTTTAAATATATTTTCACCATGTACAATATCGTACATGACTTTATTTGCTCATTAAAAAAAACTCTTAGGCTTAATATTACAAGACTTAAATTAAACTTAAATACTTTTTTTTTTCTCTCTCCCTTTCTCCTTTACCGTTTCCGGGCTGTGTTGGGGCTGCCGGCTGCCCTATTTCTACCTTTAGTGCATCAGGCATGTTCGCTATGCCGAGCACTGACTGTTTCCACGTTACTATGTGGGCCAGCCCAACGCCGTCCTGGCTATAATCGCCTATATGCGGCCGCTTGCCGTATGTTTGTACTAGAGCATATTTCAAAAAGCTAGTTTGGTTTCGCCTTTATAAATGAGTCTTTTTTTATTTTAACGCAAATCGTGTGGAATTTCACGCGCATGAAACAAAACAAAAAACCAAACTCACCGCAAAAAAAATATGATAAAAAGTGTAAACAAAAGAGAGGAGTTTGTAATAAAGTGATATTGTATTTTACAACACATTTGCTCAAAAAGTGCACTTACGTAGCCTGTATACATCGTTCGAAAGTTAAACATTACGCATCATACAACGGAGCGTGCGGTAATGAATTTTACCGCACGCTAAGATGTATAGCACCGTGCGTGTACTTTACGGTATTTTTTTAATTTCCATTTTTTGTTTTTTTCTCGCAAATGTGTTGTAAAACGTTGTATGGCACACGTGCGGATTGGTTTTTACAAACTCGTGACTATGGTAAGCCCTCAACTTCGTCTCGGGCTTACATTCGTCTACTCGTTTGTAATAACCAACTTACCGCACTTGTATCATAAATAACTATTACCGTCATAGTCGTAAGAGATGAGACGTATGCTCAGTAGTTTCATTTTCTTTATCTCCATTATGAACCAATCGTTAATAATAGCTGATGCAATCAGCATTACATAGTAGAAAGCAGCCCATATGGCAACAGTGACGATCGCAGCCAGGGGGAACAACTGAAAAATAATAATAAATCTACTTAGCACGTTTTCTCTTCACTCTCAGCTTAGGTCTTCTTACCCGAATATTTTGAGGCATTGGTGGGGCCGAAGCCAACACCAAAAGGCTCTGGAATCTCTATCTCTACATAGTATAAATTGAAGTCGCTTTCCGCGCCTGTCTGTCTGTCTGTCTATCCGCTAGCTCCTAAACCACGCACCGGATTTTGATGCGGTTTTCATCATCAGTAAGTCATATTATCTTAGTTAGCCCACTGTGAAAATTTCAACTGCCTATATTACGGTTCGAAACATACAGTCGTTAAAAGAAAGGACGGACAAACAGCGTAGGCTTTGTAATAAAGTCCCGTTAACACCCTTTGGGTACGGAACCCTAAAAAAACTTTCAGTTTTTGTAAAGATTCCAGGAATATTAGAAATAAAAAAATATTTCCATTAAAACCGAATTTAAGACTTACCTAAGTACTACTTGTACTAATATGTATTCTATGCTACTAGGTACCAAGGAAGATAGAGTCTATCTTCCTTGCCACTACGAACATTTTAATACAAAAAATAATAGCCAAATCGGCCAACAACCAACCGTTCTCAATTGTTGCGCTTATCAACGAACAGTATTTAATTATTATATTTTCTATTTTATAATAATTGTCATTCAAATTAGAGTGTGTAAGTACCTACTTACTTACTGCCTATTGAGTAAATTAGTATAGGTTAGGCTGAGTGGCCTGCCCGAATATCAGTTTTTAGGCCACCCAAAAGATTCTGACTACCTATGTTTACTCCGCCCTGGGGCCTTACAGACAACTGCTATTGCGGCACCAAACTAACGTTAAATCCGCTCAGTTGGAAAATCACGCGACCACAAACTGTATCTGGGCGCGTTAAGGTTCACGTTCGCGTGATTATTCAACTGAGCGGATTTAACGTTAGTTGATGCCGCAATAGGAGTTGTCCGTAATGCCCCAGATTGGCGCAAGATAATAAAATAGGTAGGGTAATTCTCTAAATAAATCTACCATGTTCGCCCCACTAGTGTGGATTAAATGGGAACAATAAGGTATAATACTTACTCCACTGCGACGGCCGACCACCATAACGGCAATAACCATAAAGGTCCAAATTAACACCGTAAGCGATAAGTTGAATATCTAAAACAACGCAAGAAATGTCAAAAAAAACTTACTTATTTTTCCTTTAGCAGCGCCTGCTTTATAGGGTAGACAGAGCCGAGAGGAAAGGGCGCTCTAAGCGCCAGATGGAAAGCGGCGCCAAAATGCAAAAACCGAAAAAAATATGCGAAAAATAAAGTTTTGATAGCGCTTCGCGCCTCGGGGCGGGGGCGGCGTGCCAGTCGGCGGGCACACTTGTATTATTTTGGAAAAAGTTAATATCCTAGAATAGGAAGTTTTCTGAAATGAAACGCGACAAATGGCGTCGATTCTGTCATACCACTCACTAAACTAAACCAATCTGACAGGACTAAAATTATCTGCCTCTCTTTTCATTTTAATACGTGAGAGAAGGATGGCAACAATTTTAGAGCTGTCAAATTTAGTTTAGTTTAGAATAGGTACATCATGCAGAATCGATGCCATATTCTCGATCTACCCTGACCAAAGGCTAGGGCCGACGCTGTCCTTTGTTACTTAAGTACTTACCGAGAAACTAAATAGTTCGGTAATTGTTTTATAGCTTTTCAGTAAATCCTGAAGACATTCCAGCCATTTCTCGCGAGAAAAGTCTGATGTATTTGAGGCCTGTACTTTCGGAATAGCAAGCGAAAACAGGAACCTTTTCAGTGTCTTCACTTTGGGTTTTTTCTGTACGTTTCCTTTGTACTCTTGAATGCGATTTTTTATGATTGTGTTGAATATCTTCGCACGTATCGCTAAGAAATAAATCATGGCTAATCCCAAAACATTGTCCATGAACATAGACAACAGACTAAAAGCAAAGAACACCGTATAAACAGGCTCGTCAACTAAAACAACGGCGTTGACAGCAAAACCGGTAAAGAATCCTATAGTGATTAAAATTATTATAATTACATTCCATCGGTACTGAAAATCTGTATAATAAGTAACCTTGTCCAATACAAGAGCTCGATCCACTTTTTGTAGCCTCGCATAAACGTTAACATTATTATCTCTTTGTGAAAATTTGTTTATAAGATTTGTTAGGGTGTAGGAAATATTCTGCATAGCATTGCCAAAGAAGCATGACAGATACATTAGTAGGTCTGCGTGAAAAAACGCCGTGAAGTAAAATTCCTGAAACACATAACAAGAAAACGTCGAAAGCACTATCCAAAGGAATGAATACACGATGTCCCAAGTAGTGATGTTGGTAACGGCATTATTTTTAATCTTGACACGAGCGGCACCCAATAGAGTTTGCACAAAATACGGAGTTCCTAAACTTTTTATCAAATTGTCTTCAATAAATGAATCATCTTTAATGAGCACTTCTTCAAACATTTTGAGCTGTCTACTCTGTGACTAGCAATAACCCAATATAAGCTATACGTACCTATACCTGGAGGTAGGTACATATATAGGTACTATCTAAATATATTGTATCAATATGTTTTAATCGCTTTTTAAACGTCTAATAAAATATTTACTACAGATTCAGTAAACATTAATTTGATTAATATCCATGATAGAAGCAACCTCGAATATTAAAGTTAAAAAAAAACTTGAATATTGAAAAATATTGGAACAACAATATGAAACGTTTTCAGATAGGAATTCCCTAAAGAGGAAAGACAATTTATTGCCTAAACGAAGATTCAACATTTTAGTCGTCGAACACAAACTGCTCAAATCAGACGACACCACAATGAACAACTTAAAAAAATCAGACAAGGTTTTCGAGGACTTACTAGAAGACAACTTTGTGAAAGTTTTGCAAATTGGCTTCAGCATACAACGCGTGTTCGGCACGCTCGGAGTACATCTTAAATATAAATTTATCACCCCACCAACGACGCTCTACAAAACATACAGCGCGGTCATTTGGTCGGTTAACTTAATTTGCATAACGTATACCGTATTCTACTGTAACAGTCTGTTCGATTCCATATCAACTGATATACCACTGAAAATAGGAACACTGATAAGCGGCGTCATCAACGCAGGAATCGCCTGGAAGAGTACTTTCTGCAGTGGTCACTTGAAGAGCCAACTTTACGTTAAACTGCAGAGAATTGAACGGACCCTAAAAATGAAAAATGCAAAGCACTTGAACAGGAAGACTTACATAACATCTTCTTGCTGTGCTATTTACTTTATCGTAATTTACAGTTTGTGGTTGGTTATTTTCAATAAATATCTAATAAGGGATTTCTGTCCTAGTGCGTCCGTGGCCTCAGTCGCCAATTCAATGAGCTATGTCATAATTTTCCACATTTACTCATTACTAAAGATTATAACTCTAAGAGTTCAGTATGTGAACGATATGCTTGCGCGTGTAAATAGTTCTCAAAAGGAAATCATATATACCACTACTAAGGGGGTAGCAACTAACTTCAAAATCGGGAAAGAGTTGGTCCATGGAATGTGCTGTATTTTGGATAGCTTTTCTGATACCATGGATGTATTTCAACATGCGGTAAGTTTAATTGATTTTTTTAAACCCAAGGTGGCAACTTGGACACTAATTTTGAATCATTTTTTTAAGTAAGTACCTACAGTTTGCTTTTTAGGGTTCC
The DNA here is from genome assembly GCA_914767915.1 of Agriopis aurantiaria. NCBI lineage: Eukaryota > Metazoa > Arthropoda > Insecta > Lepidoptera > Geometridae > Agriopis > Agriopis aurantiaria. The sequence goes on from OU611987.1 coordinate 7,028,590, forward strand.
CAACACAAAGATTAAAAACGGGACCCTATTACTAAGCCTACGATATCTGTTTGTCCGTATATCACCCAGGTGATTAAAGTGGAATAGACCTGTCCGTCGTACCCTTAAACGGCTGCATCTTTCGAACCATAATAGATGACAGTTGAAATTTTCACAGAATATGTACTTAATGTTGCTGATTAACTAAGAAATAATAAAAAAGTCAAAAAGTAAAAACGAAAGGGGGCCCCATACAACAAACGTATTCTTTATTAGCTCTAATGTAAAAACGGTAATACGTACAAGCTTCAAACTCGGCATGATTATAGTACACACTCTAAAGTATAACAATAACTAATGGCCAAGTGCGAGTCGGTGACAAATTTCTGTTCATTACCAAGTTACTCGAGCGTCACTGTAGCAAAATATTAACTATGTGGCTGCATAGCAATTGATTCGGTTATTTGGAAAGTGTTAAGCCTGAACAATAACTGATGGCATCACACAACTAGGTGGCATCGGTGTGCTCTGTGTCGGTTCTGAGAAAATTACAAATCTAACCTATCCTTACGTTCCATTTGTGCAAGATGAAAGCACAATCATACTTAATATTATAAATGCAAATTTTGTTGGTTTGTTTGTTCCTCTTTCATGCAGCAACAGAGAAACGGATCGACCTGATTTTTTGCATGGGTATAGTTCAAGGGCCGGAGAGTGACATAGGCAATTTTTCATCATAATCACCATTTTCATCACTACGCGAGTGAAACCGCGGGACGCAGCTAGTTTTACATAAATAAAAAAGATGACAGCTAATTATTATTTATTTATCCTTAAAACCGTAACTTATGGCTCTTGGCAATGAATACGATCAGAAGCATCGTCAATTTGACGTCGGTATATTGCAAACCAACGAGCGCTTAGGTACAAACACAGAAGAGAAAAAAAAATCTACTCTTTTCTGTGGGTACAAACCACCTTACTATAAACTTTGCTATAAACCAATCATTATTTTATCTATACCTACAGATATTTTTCTTCACGTGTCAAATGTTGGCGTGGCAGTTAATAACTATGCAGAATTTAGTTGTAACGTTCAAAAATCAGGTAAGGTACTATATTTTTTTTCAAACTCTAAATGGAATTTTATAGGATAGTTCCCATTATAGCCAGTCCAGTTGGTAGTGAACCTACCTTCTGAGCCTGAGGGCGTGGGTTCGATTCCCACGTAGGACAAACATTTGTGTGATGAACATTTGTGTTTGTTCTATATCTGGTTGTTAATATCTATTTAAGTGTGTATCTAAAACTATATATGTATGTATATCAGTCTCTGGCAGCCATATCACAAGCTTTGCTTAGTTTGGGGTCAGATGACCGTGTGTGCAAAAATGTCCCGAATATTATATAGGGTTACGCATATAGACTATACTAAACCTAAAGGGGCCCGTTATCCTCATTCAAAATATTTATTTTTTTATTTTATTTATTTTATTATTCTCACCGAGTTCGGCCCACCAGTACCCTTAGTACAAGTTTTGATAGTATTCGAAAACTTTTTTCGTTTACGTATTGTTTCATATATTGCTGGGCTGAAAGGTATTCGAAAACTTTTTTCGTATTTGAGTGAAGCAATCTATACCGCCGATTACTACCGATTTTAGTTCCTCCACGTTTCCGATAGAGGCGCTTTACTAAAATGTATGGAACAATACGTAAACGAAAAAAGTTTTCGAAAACTATCAAATCTGGGACTAAGCGTACAGTGCAAGTAATGTAAAATATTAGAAACGTACTCCCATAATCCACAATATGATAAAATATTCAGTTGCAAATGTTGTTGTTGGACAGGCGTGGCGCTTACCATCAGGCGAACGACCTGGTGGTCTGTTAAGAACAAGTTTTCCTAACCGACCACCTAGGTGAACAGCTGGTGGTTTGTTAAGAACAAGTTTTCCTAACCGACCACCCAGGTGGATGGTTTGGGTGGTCCGTTAGTAATATAGGTAAACGCGTCTATTCCCGATTGCCACCACCGTCTCCGCCGCCAATGGTACATTACTTTATACTATAAACGTACATAATTATCTTCAACGAGGTTCGAATTTGCGACACGAGCGTTTACGTAGAAATTGCATTATTTTGAGAAAAAAAATCATAAATTTTTACAAGGTTTTATTTAACTTTGGGTCAAATCTTGCAAGCTGAATTAGATCCAGTCCCTCCTAACCGATTTTGCTGAAATTTTGCATACACTTTTAGATCTGGTGGAACAACTGCAATACAATATATTATACAAGTACCCCATAATGTAATTTTATGTTCGAAATGGCCGCCAAAATGAAAATAAAAACATAAAAAAAGTGTTCACAAATTGGTACTTTCTAAATAAAAGTTTGTTTATATTAAAATCAAGCACAAAATATCCTCCAGAGATGAAATTTTCTTTTGCATATGACGCGACTTTCTACCTTTTCGGCTCTGCACGGTTTGTACATTTGTTGTATAAAAAAAATATTTTCCTTATTCCAGATGTATGTGGACATACCGTCATTTTTTTGCACGCTGCCATGTTCGACGGTGTTTATGAGTTTAATGCTAACTCTGTGCTTTACATCACAAGCGCTGACGAACAGACTAGAGACGTGCGGGAAGCTTTGCACATCTATAATATCTTCACTCGATGAAGGTTGGAACACAGTAAACTTTTCTTTCTGTGACGTTTTGGCTCCAGACGTCTTGTCTATTTAACCAGTGTCCTGTGTTATAGTTTTAAAAGTTTAGTTAAACAAGTCATGCTCCAGTATCCCAGTAACGTGTTGGAGACTTTATATACTAGATACATCTATGCAGATTTGGAAATAACATGAAATTACACGTTTCACCTCCTTATTTACTTAGCCTAAACTCGAGCCCGTTCAAAAATACTTATTTAATAATCCAACATTATTATGAATTCGCAATCTAAAATTATAGAAGTTTAGAAAACGTGATTTTTACGTTGGCGCCAAAACACCATAGTTACCTTAGATGCGACATGCTTAAAAATCAAGTTTCATGATGTTTGTTTCGAGCCTTAATATGTTGTCCATACTAACCTCGTGGTATAAACCGTTTGGGCATTTTTGGGCAAGGTTTCCAACTATGCCACTCGCATCAAAGTCGGTTCAGGCGTTCAGGAGTGACAGAATTGAGAAACCCACATGCATCCATGAACCCTAATAGAATAAAACTCTTTTTTTTTTGCGCTGTCGTGTTTTTATTTTTATTTTTTTAGGATATTAAAAATAAAGTTTTTTTTTTTTTTTTTTATTAATAGGCTTGCGTTTGACAGCGACCTCGCGTGATGTAAAGCGATGATGCGGTCTACGGTGCAGCACGCTTGCGTAGAAGAAAAGTTGTTGCTAAGAAAAAGTTTTATAAGTTCTCTATCTTTAAGTAGTGAGGTAACCTCAGACTTCACTTGCATATTGTTCACGCACACTAAGAAACTTGTAGCGACACCAATGAACTAATAGTCTACATGCAAGTCGTCTATAGGTTGAATCCAACTAAAGACACCAAGCCTGATTTAGGCCAGATGCATTCGCACCCGCATGCTTCGACCAAAATAAAATGATTGGACGGGCCCAGAGGAAGCGCATTTTTGAAGATTACAAAATGAGCGCCAGCGCTCACTTCGTTTCAGTCGGTCTCTAGCCGTAGGAAGTGCAACACGTGACTATTGTTACATGATAACGAAACATCTGACAAAATTATGCCTTCGTGTTCTTTCCCGAAGTGTAAATACACAACAAAAAACCGCTATCTATTTTTTGTAACAAATGTACTGTACATGGTTATAAGTGTTGAAGTATATGCCCGACGGTTTTATCTCGTTTTACTGAGCAAGTTCAAAGGTTATTCCATTCATTTTATTTTGGTCGTAGCCCGCACGTCACTTTACCATATCTCCCTTGATTTTTTTAACTTAGTGGGTAACACTTTATTTTAATAAGTCATAACTTTTGATATGTCTACTCATCTAAATTAAAATGAAATAAAACGCTTGCTAAGTGAACGGGTAAAACAAAAATTTAGGTAGTAGGTATATACATCAATTTTATCCTATCAGTCGAGCTTATCAGTCATCAAATTGTACAAGTACAATATGACAATGAATAGATCAAAAACTTTAATTTAGTTAATGGTAACAAGGTACTATAAAATAAGTTATTAACGTTGGGTACCCGTGTTTTTTAAAGTTATTACCTAATATAACTATGAATATGATTTTGTATGTCTGATGGTCCATTTTCATTACTCGTCACTATTGCCCAGAAGCAGCTTTTTTTAGTAATTCTTATTCAGTGCAATAGCGTATTTGACTGTACTAAAAATATAGTTCATACTGGTAAACCTAATCTTAGATTATTATTATAAATATTAAATCACTAATTAACTCTTTTTAATAACTACAAAATAATGTCCAGAATTTCAGAAAAATACAATATAATTTTTTTTTTCTCGTGACTTGACCGCAAACTCTCTAGCTCAAATGTCCTTCTGACGTCACAGGGAAGTAATAGAGGCAACTATAGGGTATTTTTGACTGTATTAAAAATATAATTTATGCAGGTGTAATCCTAGAAGACATATTTTTTTTTTTTTTACGATTTTTAGATAAAATACAAAATAATAATATTAGTTTTCATTGATCATTTGTCTTGAGGGGCCGTCCATTGATCACGTGATGTTTTTTTATAATTTTTTTAACTCCCCTCCACCTTGATGATATATGGTGAGGTTTAAGACTAAACTTCCCCGTCACACAAAAATAAATAGAGTCAACAATTGTATGACGAGAAGAACTTGTTTGCTTATGTGTGGCGAATAAGCGTTGAAAAACTATGAATCCCATTTTTGGTGCGGTAATAAAAAAAAATATAACAAAAATATTTTAAAATATTAACTACTCAAAATCACTGACCACATTTTTTTTTAAATGTAGATAGTAATTTTTTATTTTTTGCGCTTTGGTTTCTTTATATTCTGGGCCGTGAATTGACCATAATAAAGAATATTGTTTTGACAGGCGAATCCAGGGAGAACGCCAAGCGGATAACAGTACTATTGGAAGGGCGGCGCCAGGCCACCGTGTTCGACATTTTCACTCTAAACACTCAACTGCCCTTCCGCCTTCTCGCTGTAACTGCCAGCTATACTATCGTGCTTTTACAGTTTGCTGCTTTATAACTTCACACTGTTATATCTAAGTAATTATTAATCTGCGTTTCATCATCATCATCATCAGCCAGAATAAGCTAGAATCTGCGTTTAGGCTTTATTAAAAGGCAGAGTAGATTTTGTCACGGCATAGCGATATCATGAAGAAGGAATCAAAGAAACAAAGACCGTTCGTGATACAAACTAGTATGTATTCGTTTTTACAAGCTTTTATTTAACTTGCCCTGTGGGACAAATCTTGCAACTGAATTTTAGACCAGTTATCCTCGACCTATCCTCGACTGGTCTGATGATGGAGACAGAAGGTGGCCATAGGAACTCTTAAGCGAAACGACGTAACCCCGTCGAGTTTGGGTTTGTTGGATTTAATATGATGAGCGGGCGCCTAAAAACTTGTTTTTTTATTTTTTTATTTAAAACTAGCTGAAACCCTCTACTTCGTACGCGTAGAGCCCGGCCTTCGGCCTCGCTACTACAACCCGTTATAGCCTATGTGTTATTCTAATGTATAAGCTATATTATTGTAAACTTTCATTGAAATCCTTTGGGTAGTTTTTGCGTGAAAGAGGAACAAACATCCATACATACAAACTTTCGCGTTTATAATATTAGTAGGATTACTTTTGTTGTTGCATTTTCTCGAACCTCGATTTACAAGTAAATGTCACTCAAAGCACAGCTTTTTATCAAGTTTGATGCCGCAAACACGTCAAATTGTATAAAAATCCAGCGTGCCGCACGTTTTGTACTGCACGAGAGTAATTAAGATGTAGTTTATTTCTATTCACACGGCCAACTGCTTTCGAAGAGTTTTTACGGTTTACTATGGAGCAATTAGAAAATTTTGTTTCGACGTCTCACTTACTACTGCCAAGACGGCTGAGATCAAACTGAATTAAGTTGGAGCATCGATCAAACTTAGGACAATTAAGCCACAGATACGCAAATTAGGTGAATCTGCACGGCATCCATCTTGATAAACATCTGTGGTCAAAGGGGATTCTTGTCCCTACGTTAAATTAATTTCATAAACACTAGGTTTTGTTATTATTTGTAGTTATATGTTTGTTTATCGATTACTAGAAAATTAAGTATACAGATGTTTTTATCTTGTTAAATTTTACAGTGACTATGAAAGAAACAAAGGTTGGCAGTCCCGAGTACCTTTCTCAAGACATATTAGATGAAGATTTTGTGGGCACTTTTAAAATCTTCCACAAATTTCAATTTATTCTTGGTAGCTGCCGCGTTGAAGCAAAACACCAATTTGTGACATCTCCTACGCGCTACCAAAAGGCTTACACAATCTTCTGTATTTTCGTATCGCTGGTGGCAAATATCATATTGCTCGAAATGTATTATAGACAAATGCGAGATGCAATTATTTTCAATTTAAGCGTATTTAGTATATGGTACGGATTTCTATCTTGTATGGCCTTAGTCATGAACGCACGATTTTTCAACGGCCAAGAAAACGCAGACTTCTTTATACAAATGCAAAAGGTCGATCGTCTTATGGGGTTGGATAAAGTTAAGGGCGTTAATTTGATACTGAAACAAATTAATAACTCGTCATTGTTTACTCTGCTATTCGCTTTTTTTGTGATGTTTCTCGTAGCGTGCACAAACATGAACGTTTTATACATTAGTTGTTTGGGCGCCGTTTACGATCAATTGACAGGAATGGTGGAACTTATTTACTGCTCGAATCTCATCGTATACTTCTTTACAAGACTTCGATTTATGAATTGCATTATAAGGAATCATTTGAACCAAGATAAAACGAAGAATAAAAAGCCAAAGCGTAATATATTTAGCAACAGAAACTTTAAAATAATGGCTATGGAGACACATGACTTTGCGACGAGCGACACTCATGTCTATATGAAAGAGCTGTTTGATTTGTTCACGACATTTCAAAACTTGTTCAGATTTCAGGTGGGTTTCAAATGTTCGAACGTATTTGTAGTTTATAGAATTCGTTTTACTAATATTTGCAATTTCATTTCAGCTATTCATATTCTGTTTAAAACTGGTGTTTGGAAGTTTGTGTGCTTTTGGGATCATTTTATTTTCCATACAGAGAAATGTAAGTAACTTTCGTACTTGACGAAATGTAATTTATTCGCATCAAGAGTTTTGACTCCTTTCTTAATTAGAACAGCAAAACAATGGAACGCTTTGCCCCTGTCTGTGTTTCCGCAGCATTACAATCTTGGAGTGTTCAAGTCTATGGTTAATAGGTTATTACTGGGCAAACGTGCTCCATCTTCGACCGCATCATAGCTTTCCACCAGGCGTGATTGCGGTCAAACGTTAGCCTAGTCCGATGTAAAAAAAAGCATTAGGAGTCTAAGATAGCCTGTACTTGTTTCTTTTACGTTCATATTAGGTCTGGTGTAGTGAAGTTCCCATGTCCCAAAAAATATTTATTTGTTAGCCTTTTTTATTTGTTGCAGTCGGGTGACGTCATGGAGACTGTGTCACTGGTGTTGGATACTGTCATCGATATATTCATAGCCATATTCATCGGCTTGAGACTGCAGCTTTTCTTCACAGAAGTGAAGGAGACGAAACGCCTATCTATTGCGGTGATGGCTGAATATTCTACCGGTAAGTACACGAAGAGACCTAAACTATAACAATTGTATTATTATTTTTCTATGCTTATACCTACTCAGCAGTGGGAGATATTTATCTTTATTGTTTTACTAGCAGACCTGACAGACGTTGTCCTGTCTTAGAACTGTCAAACAAGTCAAAATTACAAATCTTATTTTACTACACCTTGGGTTACATTATCGGAGTTTTAGTAAGGATCTCTATTTTTTTTGGAAAATATAATATAGCCTATGTTAACCGGGGATAGAGTAGCTTCCCAACAGTGAAAGATTTTTTCGAATCGGTTCAGCAGTTTCGGAGCCTATTCAATGCAAACAAACAAACAATTAAATCTTTCCTCTTTATAATATTAGTATAGATAAATGCTACTAGCTGACCCGACAGACGTTGTCCTGTCTAAAAACTGTCAAACGCTCGAAGTTAAAAACGTCGTTAAGTTTTCAGAAATTTTCCAATTTTCTACGAAATTTTCTTAAATTTTTCTTTCCGTAAGAACCTTCTGCAAAGTTTTAGAAAACTTTTAAAATAATGAATGAAATAGTTAGTCGTTCTCAAATTATGGCGTGACCAAGGTAAATAAGGATTCATTTTTACATATATATAGATAGACTAGCTGACCGGACAGACGTTGTCCTGTCTTAGAACTGTCAAACACGCAAAGTCAAAATTGTAAATCTTATTTTTTACACCTTGGGTTACATTATTGGAGTTTTAGTAAGGATCTCTATTTTTTTTTAAATATAATATAACCTATGTTACCCGGGGATAGTGTAGCTTCCCAACAGTGAAAGAATTTCTCGAATCGGTTCAGTAGTTTCGGCGCATATTCAATGCAAACAAACAAACAATCAAATCTTTCCTCTTTATAATATTAGTAAGTATAGATTTCATATTCCTTCTAAAAAGTAAGTCATTTCAAACAATTTAATGTGGCTAAATTAAATATGCACACTTACCAAGCTTCATGAAAACCAGCAGAATATTTTCCGAAAAACTGAACCAGTACCAGTACAGTAGGTAGGTAGATGTTTGTATGAAAATTAGCTAAACTTCGGAGTATAGTAAAATCAAAACTCATAAAACGGGACGCGGCCGATGCTCTTCTTTATAGTGCTAACAGACGCTCGAACACGGCTGACCTCAACCGCCGTCTGACCAATGGGAGAGAAAGAGAGGGAAATATGATATTCTTATTCTTTCTCTCCCGTTGGTTGGACGGCGGTCCGTCAGCCGCGTTCGAGCGTCTGTTAGCACTAATAGAACAAAACTTATCCTTAGTGTCCTTCCTATCCTAGTAACTTCAAAGAGGTCCTCAATTCGGTTGTATTTTTTTACATGTTTGTTACCTCAGACCGTCATTTATGAACCGAAAATGTCGAAAATTGTTTTTAAAACACATTTGCTCAAAAAGTGCACTACGAAGCCTGTATACATCGTTCGAAAGTTAAACATTACGCATCATACAACGGGGCGTGCGGTAATGAATTTTACCGCACGCTCAGATGTATAGCACCGTGCGTGTACTTTACGGTATTTTTTTAATTTCCATTTTTTGTTTATTTCTCGCAAATGTGTTGTAAAACGTTGTATGGCACACGTGCGGATTGGTTATTACAAACTCGTGACTATGGTAAGCCCTCGACTTCGTCCGGGCTTACATTCGTCTACTCGTTTGTAATAACCAACTTACCGCACTTGTATCATAAATAACTATTTTTTATTTGGAAGGATTTAATTTCCGATCCAAATACCTGGAAATATATGACATCCAATTGAACGAAATTGCGTATTTACGAATATTGAAAATGATTTTCTAAATTGATAATTACAAAACAATATATAATTATATTAAATTGTTAAAAAACAATAGCAAGGTCATACTTACACAGGGTTACGCATATAGACTACTCATCCAAACATTTTGTCGAGTGTCAATGACCGTTTTCCATGGAAAAGCAGATGTTTTTTCCGCGTTTTCAAGGTTGGTCCCATTGTAAAAGCTGTTCATAACGATGAATACGACGACCTCCTTTCGGCTTAGTACAGTCTATATGCGTAACCCTGTATATGTAACCCTAAATTTATATACCCACCCCCCTGGATTTTTGCACTAACATCTAGCATAACAATAATGTATCAGTTGATCAATAAATGTTTTCTGATTCTGATTCTGTAATTTTGTTTTCAGGGCCACTGAGGGAAAAGGCCAGGAAAATGCTGAAGATGGCAGATGAGACACCTCCGAGGCTGTCCATATACGACATGTACGACATGGACGCCGGGATATTCCTCTCGATATTCAGCCTGATAACCAGCCTCATAGTCACCCTGCTGCAATTCGCGATTCTATAAATTCGCCTTTTACGTGTTAAATCTAACAATAAAAACGAATTTAGTCCACTCATTGACATTATACGGGGTTACGCAGAAAAGGTGTACTAATAAATTAATAATAATAATAATTTATGTTCGGGAAATTTTTGCACACACGGTCATCTGACCCCAAACTAAGCAAAGCTTGTGATATGGCTGCCAGAAACTGATATACATACATATATAGTTTTAAATACATACTTAAATAGATATCAACAACCAGATTTAATAATGACAGAATGTTCATCATATAAATGTTTGTCCTAGGTGGGAATCGAACCCACGCTCCCAAGCTCAGAAGGCAGGTTCACTACCAACTAGACCAACGAGCTATCTAAAATTACGTAATAGACACACAAACAACTCCATAAGTTTGAAATTGCCGCAAGCGCGCCGCGCGCGCTTCTCAAGCTCTCCATCCTAAGGTCGCTCTTAGCGATGGTCTATTCCACTTTAATCACCTGGATGATAAAAGTCGACTCTTTAGTCGACTTTAATCTCCTGTAAGGCCGCCGATTGTTGCAATAGTTTTTAAGATGTTTTAACGTGTGTATGAAATTTGTGGTGTAAACAATAAAGAGTTTATCTATCTATCTAAGCCGTTATAAACTCATCATTAAATTCTACTATAGGAACAATCCTAAAATCGCGAAAAGAAACAGCGGCTATATTCTGATATAGTATACCAAAAAAAAACTGCTGTTTTATAGATTTAGTAGTTTAAATCAGTTTTCAACTATTTTTTTTCGTGATTTCAGGGTTGATCCCATTGTAAAAGTTCTCTTTATGGGTATTTGGACCTCTTTCGACTTAGTATACCTTTTCGGCTCAACCCTGTATAGTAAGCACGGGGTTAATTAACTTTTACCACTTGTAACAATATTGTACCATGTCGGTGGTGCTAACAAGTATACCGCGCACCAGGTTGAAGTCAGTCGATTGTAGACTTCTTAAGCGTGCGGTTTATGCGTGTCGCGTCATTCTTGAGAGCAAATAGCCACACACATCATAATATATTATATATCTATGGTAATATTATAAAGAGGAAAGATTTGATTGTTTGTTTGCTTTGAATAGGCTTCGAAACTACTAAACCGATTTGAAAAATTCTTTCACTCTTGGGAAGCTACACTATCGTTGGGTGGGTGTGTTCGCCCTATTATATTTTCAACAAAAAAATTAGGGAATCTTACTAAAACTCCAAAAATGTAACCCAAGGTGTAAAAAAATTAGATTTGCTCCCGTGCGAAGCCGGGGTGCGTTGCTAGTCTACTATATAAAAATAAGTCGGGTTTTCCTTCCTGACGCTATAACTCCAGAACGCACGAACCGATTTCCACGGTTTTGCATTCGTTGGAAAGGTCTCGGGCTCCGTGAGGTTTATAGCATATAGGTTTATAGTAGCGAGGCCGAAGGCCAAGCTCTACGCGTACGAAGTAGCGGGATTCAGCTAGTATATTATATAAACACGCACAGGACGCACAGGCACGCTAGATGCGAGTTAAGATTTTGACAGACGGCACACAATTCTTAACTACTAAACATATTGAGAATCTTTGAACACCTTCTTGAGACTAACCGAAAAGACTTCTACCCCATGCAAGTACCTATCAATAAAAAATGTAGTTTCCAACGAGTGACATATAGTTTAGAAGTAAAAATACACGTCTTGTGTGAAATCTGTATGTACTTGTATAATTACCTACTTACCATCGAGATACAATACCTATAGTCACAATCTCTAAGTGAAAACAGTCAAAAAATGTCCGAGCGTCGAGACATCAGTTATATAATTCACAATGCCACATTTGCTCCCAATTAAGACGTTATCTCACTTGCATAGTGTTCAACGTCGCTAGTCTGCTGTCATCGCAGCACTGGCATTGGGCAGCGTTGTAGTTGGATCGCGGTTGCCTTACAATTAACCAAAAAGTCGGCGCAATCCGTAGCGTGCGCAAAGTTTTGGTAATTTTTTGGCACGTTTGTGACTCTATGTATTGTATCTCGATTCTACTTACAAATTAAATTCTAGTTAGGTACGCGTGTGAAAAAAAAACACGTTTGTCAGTGCTTTAAGAAATATAATTACATAATAACTATTTAAATTTAATTAATGTATTGTCATGCACAATATGAAATATAATTGTAAAATTCACAAAAAAAATATCAGAGGCACTAATATTGCTTAATTGTAAACTCTAGTTTGTCTTAAACTTATTTTAAAGATTAAACTAACTTATGTGTTGGACGGATGATTTTCTTTCAATTGGAATAATAACTTATTAGCTGCTAGTGATAATGAGATGTAAATGCCTATATACTAAAAGCGTAAAAATATAATTTTTTGCCTTACGTAAATACCTAGGTAGATGAAAAATGCTTTTTTTATTTTTTATTTATTTCATTTAAGTATTTTTTTAGTTATTTAATTTTTTTGGTCAAAACTAAACTCGAATGACACAACATCATTATGACATTCTCATTTGAATAGGCTATCAGCTGTCTGATAGCCTATTTATGTTTAATTTGTTAAAAAAAACTTCTAAGTGGAAAAAAAAACAGCTACTGAAAAAAAAACGGCTAGTTAAGTTCTGAGATTCGTTTAAAGTTTTTGGTCGGTTTAGGAAGATATGCTCTGTACCATTCCCGCAAAATAAGTGTCAATATGGAGTTTGTTTGGCGTACATACATGTGATATAAGCAAGACATCTCTCTCTGTCGAGCATGACATTCAATGCTTATATCTTCCTTAATTTTGAACACATTTCAATATTGTTTTCGGTGAGCAGCTCTATTTAGGGTCAGCTTTTAATAAGATAATAATAAAAAAAACAGTCCGATATGGCTTTTGCTATGTGTTTAAGCCTATCATATGGATGTCTCCACACGCTCTTCATTCGCTCTTTTTTTTCTCGCTTTTCTTTTTTTTTCTCTCTTTAATTTTATACTAGAGCCATCTTTTTTTGTTTCTAAAGTGCATTTTTTTTTTTGTAAGCTTAATTTCTTTTTTAATCGACGGGGAAAAGGAGGATGTTCTCTAGTCAACGCGTTTTTTTTTTAATGTACACCGTATGATGATGTACTTCGATTGAATCTCACAGACTAATGCCCTTACAGACTATAGAGAGTTTTTGTTACACCTTGTATATCTGTAAGTAAACTATGGACTGTAATTATGGATTTGGAATGAGATGAAACAAAAAACCAAAAGGTCACTCTGTTTATTTTTTTCTGTGCTAGTGCTAAGTCTCGACTCGATAAACAAAAGTGTATATTTTAAGTGTATGTTTTAGTATTTTTTATTTATTTAGTCTCCATTATCTTACCGGTTTTGGTAAGATTAGTCTGGGAGTATATTATTATAGTTTTATCAACAGTATTGACCTTATAGGTTATTGAGAATGTATATGAGCTGCCGAACGCGCGGTTATAACGAATTTTATAATCGTCACTGCCCGCGCAAAACTACTGTATGAAATGAAAGCGTTACGATGACTGGTCATCAAAAAACAGTTTTAGCTAATAACAGCATAGTGGACGCTATTACCAACGCCGTCGTCGTCGCCACTGTGGAAGCGCCATTACACCGGTGGTCGAGGAAGCAGAAACACCACAAGGTCTCGTCATACCAGTCCCTGAAATTGAAATTATTGTGTTAAGGCATCAATGAAATAATAGTACAAGTACAGAAAGCTCACTCCGGAATGACATTACAGTGAAGCACGCCTAAACTCTTTAAAGTTATTCAATAAAAAAATATGACCAGCAAGATTTGAACCTGCATCATCCGGGTTGATTCCCCGAGCGCTCTTTCCACAAATCTACTGTCGCTTCCCTAACTTTCCTATACCAAAACTTCATAAATAATAAGGCAAAGCATACAGGCTTTAATCAATTATTTTACTGGTACGAGAACTTCTTTTGCTCTGATCATTTTCAGAATTGCTTACTCGCAGGTAGGCAGTAACCCCTCACAGGAATAAGGGTGTGAATGAGTGAAATGGAGCTACAGTTATCCTTGGGCTGAAGCTGCCTACCAGAAAACGAGACCATGGAGCATGTACTACTGCACTGCAAGGCCACAGAAGGCATATGATTAAGGTCGGGACTCTTCGAAGAAACTCCTCAACATTTCTCCAATACCTCAACTCCTGACAAAATAAGGGTGGAACAGTTATGTCAATAACACAAAGCCATACTTTATTATTTAGGCTGGCTTGGGTAAGTTGACAGGTGCAAATGCACAATAAACAGTAAGCGGAATTTCAGTGCATTCACATCAACCCCACTTTAAAAAAAATTAAAAAAAATAGGCTTGCGCTTGACCGCCAACTCGCCAAATGTTAAGCGATGATGCGGTCTACGGTGGAGCACGCTTGCCTAGAAGAAACCGATTCACTCGTGATTTGAAGACACCCAGATTGTAACTATCAGGGAACTCAGGCAGCGCATTCCAGACTAGAAATAATGGTATAATATAATCACCCTTCTAATTCCACTTTGAATTAGAAGGGTGATTGATTACCTTATTTATTTATCAGGGATTAGGGTTTTCACATAATAGTGAGTATTGCAACCTCGCTAGCCTATTGGAATGACACCTTTTGTGTGCAATAGATGACATGGACATTGTTGTAGTATGTTGAATACAACAATACCTCACATTGAATAAGTATTATGGTACAACAATCGGATTGCATGCATATCTATTCTACTGGATAAGAAGATATAAGGTGGCTGAGACCAGTACAATTCATTGGTCCTAATTGGATCTACTCCATTTGAAACTCCCAAATATTTGGTAGTTGTGTTCTATATCTGATCAGTGGGGTGGTTGGTTGTTTTATTATGATACATATAATAAACTACCAGTACAGATAAAGGATATAGAAAATGAAAATAAATTTGACAAAACCCTAAAAAACATATTGCTAGCAAAATGGTATTATAGCTTAAACGAGTATTTAGAAGACAAATCAATTATGGAATAAATCGATCCGCTCCGCACTATATTGCCATACCCAATCAGGGTTATTATGTTACCTAATTTAAACATGCTACCTAACTTAGTATGTGAACTTCATAATAATTATGCAATAAATGATTGAGTATTGAGTAGACACATAAATAAATGATTGAGTATAGAGTAGTACATTGTAGACAGATTTTAAGAATTATCATCATCATCATCAGCCATAAGATATCCACTGCTGACCATAGGCCTCCCGAACTGGGTGCCCACGACTACCACGATGTCGTTGGTCTATCTAGGTAGGAGGCCTACCTGCTGCATTTTCCGGTTCGGGGTTTTTTTTTTATATAGGTATTTAAATATGACTATCTGAAATTAGACTTATCAACCCATAATATAAGAAACCATTTGACTACTAACTGACCTCCTGATATCTAGCTCTTTTATGGTGTTGTTGACATAATGAGCCAAGTTCATGTCCTTGGCAGCCGGTCTGCAGCCTTCGTACGTGTCTGCCGGGATGTCTGTCCGGAAAGCCCTGAAATTGCTCAGGCAGTCCCTAGTAATAACTTCTTGAGCTGGAAATAGAAAATGATTAACGTAAAACTTGAATACAAAATAACTTAAATACCAATTATTTAAGTATTTTGATATTAATTTAGAAATTTGATATTATTTGGGTCCGTGGAGGCTCGAAAGAGAAAAAATGCCTCTTATCCAAGCTGGCAATTGAGGGAGATAGGGCGTGATTCCGGTCAGACCACTACTTCGCCCAAAATATATCGCTTGCCAACATCATCATAATTTTCAGCTTTTTATGATCCCACTGTTGGGAAACAGGCTTTCTCTCAGAGAGAGAGGATGGGCCTTAATCCACCTTGCTGGGCTAGTGCATGTTGGTGAGTGTCATGATATTGACCAACATGCGACATCTTTGAACTTTAGAGGTTCTTGGACATACCGGTTTCCTCACGATGTTTGCCTTCACCGTTGTTGATCGATGGCATCGAAACTGCACATAATTTATTTAGGTACTAAATAAGTCATTGGTGCAGGGCCCGGGTTGAACTGGGTGCCGTATGTTTAGGTTTTTATTTTTATGCTTATAGCGATTTTGACGTCTCGATATCCTATTTAACCAAAATGTATCAATTATATGGACATAAAAAGTATATGATCGATCTATACAGTCATAATGAAGTAATTTGCCAACGAACTAAAGTCACATAACTCAGGATATCAGCAAACTGAAGTGGCAGTGGGCTAGTTATATCTGTCACAGAAGCAATAACCACTGGGGAAGACATGTTCTAGTGGAAACCATGAAAAGGAACACAGCGTAAGAAGCCTTACAAATCGATGGAGTGGCAATATTATATGAGAAGCAGCCGGCAATGGCTGGAAGAGAAAATCCGAGGATCAAGCTGCTTTGGAAGAGGACTAAGGTAGGCTGATTTTGATGATGCAAGTTTCATATATTTACCTCCTTTTCTTTCAATAAGCTTTACACATATGTCTTCGTTATCTGGACACGGATTGCCGAGATATCCCACTCCTCTCCAATTGAATGGCTCCTGACAACCTGGGGTAGCTGCAGTGCACTGGTAACACCATATTGCTAAACCTGGAGGTATAATAATTATGGTATTATATTAGACAGTACAATAAAAAAGTTGCTTTGTCAACTTCTCGCATGTGAGAATGGTCACACACAGAAGCAAGACAAATCACTTTTCTGCTTATAAAAGCCTTCTGGATCCTTCTGAATAATAGAATGATAAACAAATAAAGTTGTTATGTTAGTAAAAGGATAAACTTTCAAACTATTCAACTGATTCTGAAAGTTTTTATACAGTTTCACAGGGTGGATGAAAGCATAGGGCAAAGCTAGTAGTAACAAATAATGACACTTCAATTCTTGATTTATGGCTTTTGTAAAGATAAGTACTTCAAACTTCACCAATATATATATATAGACCATCAATTGCAGAGATCTTGTTGATACTGTTTTGGCCAGTGGTTTGTTTTAGTTATCTTTTGTAACTTGCCTTTAGAAGTTAATTCCACACAATGTATTGTTCAATGAGTCATACGATACAATTTTGATATAATAGAAAATACATACAGTAAAATCAACAATAGCAAGCCGCTTGAATACAAATAAATAATCCGTTACATAGAGCCACACCCCAGTGGTAATCATAACTTGCACATTAAAAAAACGTATACTTACTTGTACCAGATGTGCATAGAATAATACCCAGAAGTAAAAACATCTTCATTTTTAACTGATTATTGTTTGGTACAATGAAAATATTAAATTACAACTTCCCGGGATTCAGACTATCCGGCAAACACAATGCATGCAACGCAATTTTGTTTTGACTTTTGATTTAATTTAGAGTTAGGGTTGATATGCCAATGTTAGTTAGGTAATGTAAAAATCGATTGTATTTTTTTTATCGATTTTCCTCAACCTTTTATTTTTGCTTGCGCGGTTAATAGTAGTAGCAACCAATAATAAAATTATTTCCAAACAGCAGCTGTACTTTTTAGATCTGATTAGATTGCCTGGAAGAAATCACGATAAGGCCGCCTATTATACCTACTGCCAGTTTATTTATTTATTTTAAGTTACACTGTATTTTGTTCGGTGTATAATAATAAATATTATTGTATTGTATTGCATTATTTGCATTATTCTTGATTTATTCTAGAAGTAATTCTTGTGCTGGATGAACATGTTGTGAAAATTTGAATAGGGCCCTGATTCCATAACTTAAAACACGCGCATAACACAGCGCGTTATTTTAACTTTTAAAAGTTGCCCTCTACTATTAATATAATATAATAAAGTTAATTGTTTTAGAGGCTAAGGATTATCAAATTTGTTTTTCACCCACTCACGCCATGATCTACCAGCTATCTAAAACAGAATTTTTTATAGTCGAAAATCGTATATCATCATTATTATTTGATAATGATGACTTTGTGCTTGTGGTTACATTATTTTGAGGGTTTTTATGTAATTAATCAAATATAAAAATCAATTTTAACAATAAAATTACTTAACGGGTAAAAGTTTCAAACACCATTAATATGGCTACATAATTTGTAAAAATAATTATCTTTTTTCGGTGTAAATTCAGAATGTTTAAATTCAAAAGCTTTTTTTGATGCGCAACTTGTAATTTCTATTTTAGGGATCCAGATAATGTATTAAAATGTTATTCGGTTAAGATGAACAGGGTGTTTCAAGTACTTTATATCTTTTCAATTAATTTCTTCACATCACTTCACATCACTAAGCGTATAAAACACTTCTTTTGGTTAATCTTACGATTATACTGCGCCTTAACTTGACGCGCCGCTTTACGTGAGTGTTAAAGTTACGGAATCTGGGCCTAAAGAATTTCTGTCTGAGTAAAAGTGTGTTACCAATTCGTAATAATTTAGCTTTTGTAAACGGGATGACATATAAAACACTCAGAGTGGCGACTACTTCATTTATTCAGCAATCGAAATGAACAGAGGGAGAGTTAGCTGGCAGGCTGGCTTATATATCCACTCCCCTCAAAGGCTTGGCGAGCTTGACAGTGGCATGGCGTGAGGGAGGGGGTGTGTCATGGCGGCTGGCTCGTTGTCATTCGTAGTTTCGCAGGCAACGTCACGTCCGTTTTGTTACACTCGACCATCCTGCAACAAGTGCTCCCGCAATTGGGAACAAACAACAAGGTTTAGTTTCTAATAAATTAACAATGTGTTCAGTCTGAGTCTGACTACACTACTGGCAATAATAAGGGCTACGGACAACATTAAGGGCTAGTATTCATATTATAGGCCAATGGCAATATTAAGGTGAAACAGAAGAGAAATAAATATGCTCGCAGACAATTAACTTGATTTATTTCTCAGTTATCGGACAGAGTTTCGACTTATCTTCCTTAGAGCACCGTAAAATAATAATCGACAAATGAGCTCTCGCACCATTTTTAAGGTTTACCGGTAAGTATAAATGGTAGGCCAGCCGGAAATGACGTCGCGGCCAATCAACAGCTGACTTTGCTGTCATTGAAGGACTTCCGCTGTGGCGGTATATTTGGAAGATCAGTCGAAGGCTTGGTTTGGCTTGGCGTGCTTTGGCTTGGCTTGGCATGGCGTGGCTTGGATTGGCTTGGCTTGGCTTGGCTTGGCATGGCATGGCTTGGCTTGGCTTGGCTTGGCTTGGCTTTGGCTTGGCTTGGCTTTGGCTTGGCTTGGCTTTGGCTTGGCTTGGCTTTGGCTTGGCTTGGCTTTGGCTTGGCTTGGCTTTGGCTTGGCTTGGCTTGGCTTTGGCTTGGCTTGGCTTTGGCTTGGCTTTGGCTTGGCTTTGGCTTGGCTTTGGCTTGGCTTTGGCTTGGCTTTGGCTTGGCTTTGGCTTGGCTTTGGCTTGGCTTGGCGGGGATGGCGTTACAAAGGACTACTGGAGATATTCCAACTATCAGTGATCGGTTCCATCAAACCTACAATTGCCTTCAAAGCTTTAGTTATCATCAAAGCTATAGTTATCATCAAAGCTATAGTTACCATCAAAGCTATAGTTACCATCAAAGCTATAGTTACCATCAAAGCTATAGTTACCATCAAAGCTATAGTTACCATCAAAGCTATAGTTACCATCAAAGCTATAGTTGCCATCAAAGCTATAGTTGCCATCAAAGCTATAGTTACAATCAAAACCATTGAGGCTGCTTAAACTATTGAAGCCACCGAAACTATTTCTTAATAAAATTACCGAAGATGTTAAAACTACTGGCAGTTGCTACTGGCAAAGTTAGAACTACAGAATTATCAGAACTACTGGGTTATTAGAACAATGAGAGCTACTCGCACTATCAAAACTATAAGAATTAATTACTATCACCATCAGAACAATCGGCACTATCAGCAACATAATTTGAAACAAACAGAACTACTACTGCGCAATACTCTAATTTATCAGAGTTCGGTATCATTCTAATCAGAAGTACTTTACTGCATCACAGTACAGCGTTGTCACGTTTGGTATAATACCAGATTTGAACTAGAATGTTTGTACCTGATATCCCCGAAACCTATGTAAGGAATTAAGGATTCGTTTACAGAGCAAATTCCTCTCGCTGCAATTCATACGAAGATACTACTTATTTGTAACTTGACCATAATATCAAAATATAGACAGCAACTAAATGGTAAGTACTAAGTTCATCTTTGGAGCAGTAAAGGTATAAAAGCTATGCCTATCTAAAAATATCACAATTCCGTGGCAAACATCAAATCTGACACACCTATTACAGAATGAATATAAAGTACGTACTACGTAGGTACTTCAAGTGCTCATATAAATTTATAGCACTGACAGTCCTATATTTATTTTAAAGGTACATCATAATAACAACTAAACTAAAACGACGGCGTTAGGCCATTTATTAAGGTACCTACACCTTGCATATTAAGCACCAAATTAATTTTAAACTGGCAATGCTGAAGGTCATTCAGGTATACGCACCGACCTCGTCACACCCAGATGATGAAGTGGAGGTTATGTATGAGGACATTAGTAGAGCCATACATACGTCCGAGACCCACTTCACTGTTGTTATGGGGGACTTTAACGCGAAGTTGGGCAAGAGAAGTGATGATGAGTTGAAAGTGGGGAAATTTGGCTGTGGGCAACGGAACCCTAGGGGACAGAGGCTGGCCGACTTTCTGGAGAAAGAGGGACTTTTTATGATGAACTCTTTCTTTCAGAAGCCGCCTCACAGGAAATGGACCTGGATGAGCCCCGATGGTTCTACGAGAAATGAGATAGACTTCATTATGACCACCAAGAGACAAATATTCAATGATGTCTCTGTGATTCACGGGGTGAAAACCGGTAGTGATCACCGAATAGTAAGAGGCACATTGAATATTAACGTTAAAATTGAGAGGTCCCGCCTAATGAAGTCCACGCTCCGACCGAACCATGCCCATATTCAAAACCCCGAGAGCTTTCAACTCGAGCTGTCTAATCGCTTTGATTGCCTGGAGAACTTTGCTTCCGTGGATGAGATTAATAACAGGTTAGTGGAAACTGTCCATGCGGTAGGTTCTAAGTTTTTTAGACCTGGCCGGCGCACAGATAGACCTCAAAAATTATCCGACCATACCCGTAACCTCATGGCTGATCGACGCTCGTTACAACTACAATGTTCCGATGACGCTGACTCATATAGGCAGCTCAATAGACAAATTTGGAAGTCATTGCGGCACGACATACGTACCTTTAATACGAACAGTATTAAAGAGACGATTGAGCAAAACAAAGGCTCCAAAGTGTTTGCAAGAGACATGTCTATTGGGCAAAGCCAGCTGACAAAGCTGAAGAGGGAAGATGGTAGTGTAGCGTCGACCAAAGCCGAGGTATTAGGGGAAATCGAAAGGTTCTATGGACAGTTATACACTTCGGTTGCTAAACCTGTGAGCAGCTCGGCCAAAGACCCAAGAGCCAAGCTGAGCCGACACTATACTGAAGATATCCCGGACATCAGCCTGTACGAGATTAGGATGGCCCTGAAACAGCTCAAGAACAACAAGGCGCCGGGGGACGATGGAATCACATCAGAGCTTCTGAAAGCGGGTGGAACACCGGTACTCAGAGTCCTTCAGAAGCTCTTTAATTCTGTCTTACTCGAAGGTATAACGCCAGAAGCATGGAACAGAGGCGTGGTGGTGCTGTTCTTTAAGAAAGGTGACAAAACCTTGCTGAAGAACTACAGACCCATCTCGCTTCTGAGCCATGTTTATAAGCTGTTTTCGAGGGTCATCACGAATCGTCTCGATCGCAGGTTCGATGACTTCCAGCCTATCGAACAAGCCGGTTTCCGAAAAGGCTATAGTACCATAGACCACATCCACACGCTACGCCAAGTTATACAGAAGACCGAAGAATATAACTTGCCACTATGTTTAGCGTTTGTGGACTATGAGAAAGCCTTTGATTCGGTCGAGACATGGGCGGTGCTCGAGTCTCTCCAGCGATGCCGTATTGACTATCGGTATGTCGAAGTGTTGAAGTGTTTGTACAATAACGCCACCATGTCGGTCCGAGTACAGGAGCAGAGTTCGAAGGCAATTCCATTGCGAAGAGGCGTGAGACAGGGAGACGTTATCTCTCCGAAACTGTTCACTGCCACAATGGAAGATGCTTTCAAGCTCCTGGAATGGCAAGGACTCGGCATCAACATCAACGGCGAGTACATCACTCACCTTCGGTTTGCCGACGATATTGTGGTCATGGCAGAATCGATGGAAGATCTCAGCATGATGCTCGAAGGCCTCAATCGAGTCTCCCAACAGGTGGGCCTTAAAATGAACATGGACAAGACAAAGGTTATGTCAAATATCCATGTTGTGCCCACCCCAGTATCAGTTGGGAACTCAGTTCTTGAAGCTGTTGACGCGTACGTCTACCTAGGACAAACCGTCGAACTAGGTAGGTCCAACTTCAAGAAAGAGGTCAATCGGCGAATCCAACTCGGCTGGGCAGCGTTCGGTAAACTACGCAACGTCTTCTCGTCCAAAATACCTCAGTGCCTTAAGACGAAAGTCTTCGACCAGTGTGTGTTACCAGTGATGACATACGGCACTGAAACGTGGTCTCTCACTATGGGCCTCATAAGCAAGCTCAAAGTCGCACAACGAGCTATGGAGAGGGCTATGCTCGGGGTTTCTCTACGAGATCGAATCCGAAATGAGGAGATCCGTAGACGAACGAAAGTCACCGACATAGCCCACCGGATTAGTAAGTTGAAATGGCAGTGGGCAGGGCACATATCACGCAGAACAGATGGCCGATGGGGCCGAAAGGTTCTGGAATGGAGACCACGGACTGGCAAGCGCAGCGTAGGACGTCCACCCACAAGATGGACAGACGACCTAAAAGAGACCGCAGGGAAACGCTGGATGCAGGCCGCTTCCAACCGGCCCTTTTGGAGATCGATGGGGGAGGCCTATGTCCAGCAGTGGACGTCCTACGGCTGAAATGATGATGGCAATGCTATTCCTATGCTATCAGCAAACTATTGCTATCAGTACCTAACCATTACTTTCGTGAGAATCAACCAACTCATAGTTTATACTCGAGTTGCGTTGCATCATTTTGCGCGGTTAAGTATGTCTAACAGTAACAAATTCATATCTCGGTTATGAATACCTAATTGAGGACATAAACAAGTTAAATGTAATTTTGGAAACATGATTGGTGAAAGTTTTCTCGAAACTTAATTTAGTGGAAATAAATTTTATTTTAAACTTAAATGGTTCCTTAATAATCTGTAGTTTTATTATTTGTTGCTTGCACTTTTCTTTTCTGTTCTAAAGCGTGAGCCAACTCTTGCGTAATAATTCCTACAGGCGCAGATTGCACAGATTTGTCACCGTTTCGTCGAGGGGCAAAACTTGGCTTTGAACTGACGATGTGGTACCGAGTATCGACTCGGCACAGATTTGAAATAAGCTACCCCCCATGTGTTTCAGTTTTAACTGTGGTTTTATCATGCTCAGTACTGGAAATGCTATTATCCCTTTGCGTTTAGGTGTGCGTTATTTCAGGTAGTTGTCATATCTCCCAGGTTCAGTAGAGATGTAATGACTAGGCTTTGCATTGCAATTTGCTAGGCTCACTAGATTTATTTCCAGAAAAATCAGGCTTCTTTCGCCAACTGAATAATTTTCAGGTTTTTAATGACAAATTTTCAGTCTTTAGTAACACCAGTCCAATTCACCAGTACCTAATCTGAATCATATTCCATCACAAATTACTACTTTGAAACGCGAGAAATTGCTTAATTATTATTATCCAGTCTACCCGCAAACATGACAATAAAAGTTGTTTTCCATCCTACCCACAGACTCGACTTAGAAATAAAATGAGGCAACGAACTAACGAAACTAGCACTTCCACATAGTAATTTTCCTAATCTACCTACAGGTTTCGCAATTTCTCTGATCAAAAGTGTAAAAGTCAATTATAAATCTTTAGACAAACTCGGCATCGATTAAACTGGAGTGAATAGTTGTATCTAATCTATGTATGATATGTAAGGGCTGTTTAACCTAAATCTTACATGTTCATAAGCACGCGACTGTGATTGCACGTCAATCTACCAACCATTGCAGTTTTTTTTCCTTTTTTAGGGTTCCGTACCTCAAAAGGAAAAAACGGAACCCTTATAGGATCACTTCGTTGTCCGTCTGTCTGTCTGTCTGTCTGTCCGTCTGTCAAGACCCTTTTTCTCAAGAACGCGTAAAAGTAGCAACTTGAAATTTATAATAAATACTTGGGTTTACGGTTTCTTTCGGCAGTAAAAAAATAAAAGTTGTAAGTCAAAGCAATCAAAAGATATGAACGTTTATGTCGTATATTTTGCGATTTCACAGGGGAATCAAAACCTATAGGGTACTTCCCGTTGACCTAGAATCATGAAATTTGGCAAGAGGCAAGGTCTCATTGTACATATATAGGAATAAATCCGAAAGTTATAAATTTGAAGTTATATCATTTAAAAATAATTATTTTGCTAATACAAACTTACATTTTGTAGTTGGAATGTATGGAAGAACCTTATTGTCAACTACAAACTTAAGTTTGTCTTTCAATATTTTAACTTCAGTTAGTTTTTTTATTGGTCTCGCGCTCTGAGGGTTCCGTCTAACGGAACCCTCAGAGCACGAGTCCTACTCGTACTTGTCCGGTTTTTCCTTTCTTATGATCACGGAAGAAAATTATCGAACTTTCGAGTGCATCTAATAAATTTTTTTTTGTTTCGTTTTGACCTACGAATGAGTAGGTAGTCACTAATAATAATTATGTAAATTATAAAGCAAAGCACGGGCTAAGACAATGATTTAGTTTTCGTCTTTTCTTTTGTACAGTCTAAATCACGTCTGTAGGTACAATAAAATCTATCGGAATTGGAACTAGGCAATTAGGTACGATAGTTACTTAGGAAATGTGCATGATATGCTCACTGCTATCAGTTAATGGTCATATTTTGAGGTCATATTGTAAATTTTCTAATCCTAACTTGAATTAGTGGCAATAAGGTCAAAAATAGGTATATCTCATAAGCATAATGGCAAGTAGAAACGAACACACCTGGCTATTAGGCTCGCTAGCTCCAACTGATGCAGGCTGGCCTCCGCTGCTTCAGGCCCTAGTTAGGTTAGGACCTCGCCCAGCTGCTACACGCCACACAGATGCAGGCCCCATGCTGGCAGGCAGACAGGCAGATTGGCACGCAAGCGGGCAGGCTGGTAGGCAGGTAGACAGTAATATCTTGCCACGTGTCTTGCGGCCCGAGATGGAATCTTGAAATCTTCGATGTCACAGTTTTCGCACGCAGTGGGTAGTAAGGTCACGGGCAGAAAGTAGGGTTCGCCGTGTTTAAATGCCACGGAAGCGGCAACAAGTAATATCCTTATTTCTTCTTCTTGCTCAGTACGTGACGTCGAATGATGAGAAAACAGGGTGGGTGGTGTTAGATCTTCATGATTGTGGCGACATTATTCTGCATTTTTACTTCGTTTTGCATCAGGTCAAATAAGCAGCACGATGCTTTAGCTAGGCAGAGACGAACTTCTTGCAGTACATAATTACGTCACCGTAAATTCTTCTCAAGCAGTAACTTCGTCGTTATAGACAGGATTATGCAGTCTTCTTCGAGGATCAGAATCAATTTGGCCAAGCGTCATGAAGCCGCAGTGCGCGTAGGTATTAAATTTTCTTCTTTATCCCTCTTCTGAATGTAAACGGGATGACATATAAAACACTCAGAGTGGCGACTACTTCATTTATTCAGCAATCGAAATGAACAGAGGGAGAGTTAGCTGGCAGGCTGGCTTATATATCCACTCCCCTCAAAGGCTTGGCGAGCTTGACAGTGGCATGGCGTGAGGGAGGGGGTGTGTCATGGCGGCTGGCTCGTTGTCATTCGTAGTTTCGCAGGCAACGTCACGTCCGTTTTGTTACACTTTTGATTTCTTCCGATATAATAGAATTTTCATGAATTTTCAAATTACCAGTATAATAATATAATAGAATCAAACAGAGCCGATATATTTACAAACACACTTGTACATTCATATGTACTACACGCCGATTTTCTCCTGTACAATCTGAAACATTTTCTCCACTCGTTTAATAAGATAGCAAATTTTCACGTCTGAAAACAAGTCAAGGAACTATCATGAGTATTTATTTGTTTAAACAAATAATTACTCAATAGCATTGCCATTCTTCATTTTCTTTAGTTTCATCATTATCTTTGTTACTTAAAGAATTTTTTTGCGGTAAAATGTATAACAAGTAGGTTTAGGATTGTTATAAGTTAAAAATAAAACAAAAACTGTATTATTATACCAAAGAATCGTTTTATATACATAACAACAAATATCGATAAATCTTTATACGAAGTAAGAATCGATTTTTTTAAATTATAATCGAGTTTTACATAGTATAATCCCTAAATAAAACGTGACGAGTTACATTTATGTCAACGTCAAAACACTATTTGATACATGACGTTGATATAATGAATAACTTGATGTTTACTTTTAGAACACAAGTTTTTTTCACATTGGCGCCAAAACTGCTGAGAATATAATTTTATCTCCAATAATTGATCGTAGTTCCTTAGTTCCCCTGGGGAAGAGAATGTTTATTTAAGTGAATTATTTTAACATTACAGACGTGTCGGTCTCTCTCGATCAAGTGAGTATACTTTGTTTGAGTAGGTACCTAATTAACTGTTTTAAAATGAATTATTTTAGTATAACATAACGTAACAATAACACGCTATTTTACGCATTGTATTTAAAATAACTTTAAGAACATTAAGTACGTCTTCCTTATCTGAATTTATTTTACAAAGGACTTGACATCTAACTTATACTTCCTTACATTTTATTTGAAAAGTTGCAGGAGCCCGCAATGTTTTGTTAGCATGTTATTAAACATGTTTTGTTAATTGTTTTAGATTTTTGGCGCAAAAGACCCGGCTTAACGCGGTGAGTTAAGTTAACCTGTAAAAGTTGGCCTTAATTCCCTAGGAAATAGAGGTCAATTTTTTTATGGTAACGCGCCGCGGGCCCTGTCCAGTTGACAGTGTTGGCGTTACTAGTGGAGAACAAAGTAAAGCCACCTAAGAAATTCACGAAGAAAAACTGTACTTACCCAATTTAAATTTTGCCCACCTGTAAGTTTGTAAGTACACACCAGGGATGTTAGGTACGGAGCTTCGACTCCGGTTCCGTTAAGTCGGAACTTCCGATTATTATTACACCGTCAATTATTTTTTCACTTGTTAATTTCTTACGCACACGACACGTTCACCTCCACCACACGTTGCCTCCGACTCCGATAAAGCAAATTTAAAAACTCAGACTCCGCCTTCGGTTCCGATAAAACTACCTCCGTTACATCCCTGGTACACACTGTAAAAATTATAGAATCACACTTGCCTGTGGTACAAAACATCTCCCCTTGATAATTTTTTGGCGCCATGGTGCGTGGCAGCCGTTCCCGCCTAAGTATTGTCATTAAAATATGATGGCTTTGGCATAATATGGCTTTGGGGATGGCGAGCAGGACAACCACCTGGGGCCTTCCGATTGATATTGCAACTCCAATTCCGACTTCGACTCCGATGTTTTGTAATAAATTTCCCATTTCCTATTTCTCCGCAAGGATAAAAATCCGAGCAATTTGAACGGGTATTTAAAACAACTAAAGTTCTAACCGCCCACCGCCAGTACTTTCAAGGCGCATCACGTGCGCATCTCCCGGGAAACTGGAGAGATGGTGAACGTTAGTCGGTGGTCGTGCAAAACATCCAAAACTGGCAGAACAACACGCGCCTCGACGCCGCGCATGCGTTTTGAACGCCTACGGTTTTGGCGGGAAACGTCGATTTTGAATTTCGAACTTTTTTATTTATTTAAATAAGTTTAGTTTTTAGTGTTATTTGTTGAAGGTTCTACGAGTTACATCTACTTACGGAATAATTAAAATGGTAAGTGGTTGTAGAGTTGCAGTTTTGTAAGCGTTCGAAGCTTGCTAACACAGACAAAGTTTAAGTTATATGTACAAAAGTTTTAAAATATATTTATAAACTAGTTATTTCATCAGATACTTACACAACTCTATACTTACTTATATCTATAATACTTAATCGACTGACGCTACCTAACCTCTGGCAGAATAGGCACCCATTGCACCCTAAATGATTTATGGACATCGTAAAATGTTTATTCAATTCTACTACTTGTATTGTCTACTACCCTATTAACTATCTACATCAGAACCTTACTCTTACTATAGTAGGTACCTACTTAAATAGGAGAACACTTCACGTATATTGGATTTTAGAGTTTCGACTTTTCCTAAAGTACCTAATTGGCGGCCGCAAATTATTGTCTCCTCTAATCAAATTGTAAAGAGGTTTTGTTACGTTTTTCAACTAAAAAGAGTAAATCCTTTTTTCGTTAAATGTTAAAATTCAAAACATTATCCGTCTTACCACAAAAGATTTAAGAACGCTTTAAACATGTGTTTAGCAGTTGTTTCCCTGTGAAAAATATGTCAAACACCTGTCTAAAGCGTGCTTAAATCTTTTGTAGTAAGACGGTATATTTTTTATTTATTTTTATGCTTGCGTTTAATCGCCACTAAGGTAACTATTTATCTACAGGGCTATGCATATGGACTGTACTAAGCCAAAAGAAGGTCATTGTACTCGTCATTATGACCAACTTTTACAATGGTACTAACTCTGAAATCGCGAAAAAAATATCAGCTGTTTCATAAAAAACGGTCATAGACACTGTGTGACACAAAATGTAGAGCAGCTAATATTTTTATCGCGATTTCAGGGTGATCCCATAGTAAAAGTAGTTCATAATAATGAGGATAACGGGCCCCTTTAGGTTTAGTATAGTCTATATGCGTAACCCTATATATATAAAAAGATGGCAAGTGTTTGCAAATCATCAACAAAACCGATCGCAAGCCGAATTTCATAGTACCGCTCAACCGTTGTTGTACCGTTTGACAGGCTCGAGTGCTTACTTACTTGTCAAATCAATAGAAATTTGGTGTTATAATAATAAAATCAAACCATATTGCTATTTCTGTCAGTTGCATTAGTAACGTCATTACATAATTGTACAGGAAAATATACCTACACTAACGACCCGCCCCGGCTTCGCACGGGTGTAATTTACGTGTGCTATCCACATCCCCTTTTCTTTCTCGCATCTTTTATCCCGTAAATATGTACGTACAGTTCGCAGTACGTACGCGCGTAAAACCGTTGGGCGCAGCTAGCAACGCATATTTGGCAGTTGAGTAACTGATACATAAGTTGGCTGTCACGGGACGCCCGGCAGATGTGAAACATGACGGCATAAGAGACTTATGACGTCACGTCCGTCACGGCATACCAGCCAGTTTTATTGCCAAGGCTCGCCAATTAGGCGCGCCAATTTAGAGTGCCTTTAGGTTTATCTACCAAAACGTTTATTGTTTTCTCACGTATTTTGGCACTCGTCCTTAACGTCGATCAATACCTACTTGTCGACCTCAAGCAGAGTGTAATCGTAGGTAATTAGAACACCCTGAATGTACAAAATCAAACAATGTAAGGTCGGTCAACTATTTACTGCACTACAACAATACTTTACGTACCTACCTACATCCATTAGGCAAGTGGGTTTGACTTTATTTCTAATCGATTAGTTTACTTGCCCTTCTTATCGACTACCGAGGCGTGTCCAAATTATAGTTTTAAATATTGACCTACGTCTTAGGTGAAAACTTATTTTTTCCTCTTACGTAATCTCACTATAATGACCGTAGCTTTTACGCCTATTGTTTGTTTATTTATTTCGAAATCATGAATTAGTTTTGTTTTTCTAAATCTAGAGTACGTATATATAGATTCCTTCTGAATATGGTTTTTTTCCGAGTTATAATTCGATATTGATATTTATAACTCACCAAAAAGAATTATGTAGATTGTGGTAGGTATGTTTTTAACATAGCCAAACCGTAAATACTATGTTAGCGCTTCACCATTCGCGTAGTATCCACCTTTGCCATCTTGTTAGGTTTAATTTAAATCCATAATTCATTACTGACTGACAGTGACTGACAAAGACAAACTAGGAGGTAGATCTAACTCGGTTCAGTTATATAGGTGAGAAGCAGTGTCCTTTCTAACTTTCTCGTTGTAAGGTTTTTTAAGCCCAGAAATCATTATCACGCTCAAGACTGTCAATCAGTAGCGCTGATTGTCAATCAGCGCCACGGGTGGACCTTTTTATTAAATTTAAACTTTGTGACACTTATTATATCCAATTTTCAACACTCGTAATTCACTGATATCCCAATATGTGAGCGATGGTGGCCGGGTGGTTGCATGTGCGCTTTACAATCTGACGATACCCGGTTCTGTCCTCGGCTAATTATTCTTATTTAGTACTTAAATAGATTATCTGCAGTTTCGATGGTTTCGCTCAAAAATGGTGAAGGAAAACATCGTGAGGAAATTGGTAGGCATGTCCAAGAACCTCAAAAGTTCAAAGACATTATGACATTCGCCAACATACACTGCGCCAGCATAATGTATTACGATCCATCCTACTACCCTGGAACATGATAATAATGGTGATGATGATTCCAATATAATACGTATTTGGCACATCTCCGCGGGTATATGGCGTCTCAGGCTAAAGGCATGCCTGCTGGCCGCTATTAAAAAAACAATGGCACTCACTTAATAGGAGTGCCGTTTAGAGCTAATAGGTATAATTATAGAGCATGCCCCACAGCTGTCACGCTTTTGCCAAAAACACTTTAGTTTACAGTGGTAAATTTACCAGCAGGCTGAGTAGGCTGGAGCTCGGGGCGGCAAATTTTAAGGGCGCAGATTAAATAACCTAATGGCGGCAAATGTGTTAATCCGCCACTGCTTGTTTACTAAAATGAATCTACTATCTTTGTAGTAGTGGTAAACGCTGAAATTGCTAAACTGTTTTGTAAAATTATTCCACTGATAAAAGGTACACTTTCGCTGAATGATATAGGGACATAAATGGTTTAATCAGACGCGGGCGAATTTGCAGGGATTATCTAGTCCTAAAAAAATCGTAGAGATAATTTTGATTTGTTTTGGCATACTAAAAATATTTGTCAAATTTTTTATAAAATATTTTATATGTCGATACGCATTCAGCCCTCCGATAGCTACGCCAGCTATCGGAGGGCTAGGTGGTGCCGTGCACCGGGGCCCTCAAGCTCAGGGGCCCTCGGATCCTAACCAGTAAACATCAAACTGAACTTGCGAAAATTTCTCCCACCTTTAGAATATAACTCATACACATATATGTACCTAATAAGTAACTTTGCACCTTTAAAGTATTAATATAAAATTACATTTATCTATACTAATATTATAAAGAGGAAAGATTTGATTGTTTGTTTGTTTGTTTGTTTGCATTGAATAGGCTCCGAAACTACTGAACCGATTTGAAAAATTCTTTCACTATTGGGAAGCTACACTATCCCCGGGTGACATAGGCTATAATCTATATCCGTGCGAAGCTGGGGCGGACCGCTAGTACTTGATTAAAACCTAACCAGTTCAGATAGGGCCCCAATAATATTTTTTTGCACCAGTCCCATTGGTTACCTACGCCACTGTACGCATTTCTATAGTTTTGGTAAGCAATAACTATCGCTAGACCTTCACGTAATTACCATCATCTTCTCATCTGTATATTTCTGGTCATATGACTCTCTGTATGACTCTTGCGGGCATGACAGACATGCCCGCAACTTAGCCCAATCTTCATCTTTTCGCTTCCCATCCTTCCATCTGCAGGGAAACGAAGCCAAAAGAAGAAGATCTGGCTCTACTTCAACGTGAATATACCATCATTTACGACTAACATACCAAACCACAAGTAAAGTAGCAAACAGAACGTTCGATTGATATCTCACGAGTTATTATTCTACTTGTCTATTACGAGTACAAAGAACGTAATTAAGAAACGAGCTTTCGTTAAGAAGCTCCCACTTAAATTGCTGCCATTCCATTAATATCGGAGAATTCACGATCTAATCTCTGATTGGATCTACAGATCCAAGAACCATCAATTTGATAGTCTAGTTTCAGGGCTGCCCAACGGATTTTGAGGTGCGCCTAAAAATAAATTCCAATTATTTATATGTAGAACTTGGTAGGTACACATGCATACAAAGTAGCATTCAGGGTCGTACAAATGGAAACGTATCTCATGTACTTAGGTGCGGCGTACAAATGTTAGTTTTTTTAAAGTGTTTTATTAACTAGTTACTGTTAAATAAAAAAAAAAAATATAATGTCTATGTTAGAATATTGCCAAAGTCATATTTTAGTTTAGTCGTATTTTATACCTAAATTTATAAAAAAAAAGGATGTTAATTCTACGTATATTAGTTATTATTATATTTCTAGTCTCAATCTCTGTCTGCAGACCACCATTTTATTTTAATGGTTGTCAGTCACCTTCAAAAATAAATCCTTGCCCGATTGCTTACCTTGCTTGATGATCGACGGGTAGGTAGTGCGTATTTTAAACAATTCTATAATTCAATATAGTTTATTTGATTCAGAAACTATAGTACGACTTCTGAATAAAATGTTGTCTGCAGACAGAATATTTAAAACCCTGGGTTAAAATAAAAAAATAACTAACTTGGGAATTTTATAACACCATGCATTTTTAAATTAATTTGTCGGTATTTCCAAAATGTTTTAAAATTTATGTAATCGAATTCAGGGGCCCTACAGACAACTGCTATTACAGGCACCTAATCCGCTCAGATGGAAAATCACGCGACCGCAAACCTTATCGCGCCCAGATACGGTTTGCGGTCGCGTGATTTTCCAACTGAGCGGATTAGGTGCCTGTAATAACAGTTGTCCGTAAGGCCCCAGGTCAATGGAGTCACGATAATACGTAAGGCTAGCGGTAGCAAGCCGCTGGAAGTGAAAAACATGGAAGTTTAGGGTATAAAACGTCCTTGGTGAAAAGTCAAAGATCGGGCTGAGTGACGTGATATAGGTAAGGCTTATGTCCATATCAGTAGACTAAAGTATGTAAGTCATGATGGAACCCAGGACACATTTTTTTTGGATATTTTAATATATCCATGTGTTTGTAATTTAAAGTTTAGCGGCCATTTGAAACGCGCAGACACGCGGGCCGGTTTACGACCCGCAAGTTTGAGTGGTTGGGCATTCTTAACCTAGCTCATCACTCCATGACGGGTAACCTTCGGCTGCTAATAAAATATGTACCAGTCTACTATTTTAGAGTAATTAGTGATGATATCCAATAACGAGTAACTGCCGAATTTTTGCTGCACGCACGACCTTGCTGTCCTACAGTATGTTGAATACTCCATATATTTTACCAATTACATCTTAACCTTGTCTTTCCCATTATTTTTATTGATGTACAACCACATTTATGAAGTGGCTATCAATCATCTAGTTTTTATTAGACCATCGTTGAATTATGGGATCTAACGCAGTGATTATAAAGCCGAGGAGTAAGGACATGTTTAATTGGCAATCAGATGTGCCTTCCGTAGATCTTTGTACAGTGATATTTAATTGGTCAATAAATAAACATCGGTAATCGTAATTGAAGGCGAGAACTAATCAAGAAGTTCGAACGTTTTCTTTATCAAACCTTTTTTACGTAACATAAAATAAATACTTAACTTATTACTTTTGATTCTAGTTTTTCTAAGCATATTTTTCATATTACTTACGATTACGTACGCACTTACGATTTACGCATCATGTCGTTTCTTTTGCTAAATGCGTAATTACTTACATTGTAGGTAACTATTTGATTTTTTCTAGCAGGTACTTAAATTTGATCTACGCAATCGATAAATGGGCATATTAATTTATTATAATATGAACTGACGATCTGCATGACCTCATGCCTTCCTGCCCATTTTTCTATCAGGTAGCCAGGGCGGGCTCAAAAGTGCCCGTTTTGACCGTTTCATCGTTTCATGGTTGATGTTCAGAAAACCCGAACGAAGCGCCTTGATTTCAATTCTGCAAACCGCTAGAGAACCCCTATATTATTAGAAAGAAACCCCTATAATATTACAATTATATTCCCCAATAGTTGCAATCTGGGTGCCTTTTATTCGAAGGAGAAATCTCCTAAAGGTAGGTGGCTGATTGCGGTGCAGTTAGGTTATGTGGGTTTATATCCCCTAGAACCCCCCAGTGAATCGGTTTCTTCTAGGCAAGCGTGCTACATCAGCTTCAGCATACTTATAATTGTAATATTTTGATATAATAAAGCTGGTAAACTTGAACTGTGCGGACTTGTTTATTATCTACGACGTAGACTCCCTCTAGAACTATCTTCAATGTTTTTCAGAATCTCACATAATGCTGATCAGGCGAGATGGCATTCAAGCGCAAGCTTTTAATCAATTAAAAAAAATCAGTTTTATATTATTTGAACACTAAATTAGAATATAAAAAAATACATTATCATTAAATAGATTTTATCGCGTACTTATCATAATCACACAATCACTGGCAGTTGTAAATAATTTCATAACATCTCTATAGACATTCGTCATCTAGTCTTCCTGTGACCACGAACACTACAAAGTTTTCGCAATGTCAGGAATTAAAATAATCAAAAGTACACGTAAAAAAAAACAATTAAAAGTGTTTAACTGCAATATGTATCTAATAATTGCGAAAACATATGAAATCATCGGTTTTATTAAGTATTTCAATAATTAACAAATGTAATAATTAACAGAAGTCTTTCTTAATCAACTCTAAACTTCTTATTTGATTGAGCTCTAAATTCATTACAAACATTTAATTTTCTTAAAGTCATTTTGATTTGACTTTTTTTTTTGGTCATCCTAAAGACATCAACGCGATCGCAACCCTTTGTCGATGCGATAATAACTGAGCATTTAGCGATCTTTATCATCTTGTGTCAATTTTAATGTTCCATAATATTACTTACTAGTTACAGTTTTATATTTGTGTTTCGGTGATATTTTATGGAGTCTATGGTCGCCGAAACGTACCTGCATTATACAAGCGTGCTCCGTCCTACGGGTTTAGTCTGTCCATGATGTGGATAAACGTAAGATTAGTACAAAATTGCATATTTACAATGTTATTTAATTTTTAACCGACTTCAGGAGGAGGTTATCAATTCGACTGTATATATATATTTTTTATAATAGTTTTGCATTCGACAGAGATCGCACTATACTTTTAAATGACGTCACTGGTAAGTACACCATAGAAACTCCATACTGACACTGACTTTGCGGGAAAGGAACAGAGCATCCCTAACTTTAAGCGCTTATATCTCGGCACTTCATTAGCCGATTTTAATATCGATGCTTTGTAAATTTTGATTTATTTTTATAAAACTGTTACTTTTTACAAATCAAACAACGGTCCGATAGCCTATTTTATAATGTGTCCTTTCTGTAGTGTCATTAAAGTGTTGTTGTATTATATCTTAATGTTACAAGTGAAGTGCTAAAAACTTCAAACCGTTTACTGTCTATATAGTAAAGCCAGTAAAGCGTATTCTATAGGATCCTCTAGCTTCTGAGAAAGCCATTAATTAATCTTGAATCATCTTGTTTCATTTCAACATTGCAGGTGTTTAAAAACAAAACCGTAGGTAATTGCAAGTGAACGGAATTAAATGATATTAATATGAACGTCGTGAACGAAGGTGTGACAATATTACAATAGTCACGTTGCATCGCTGCACTTCTTGAAGAAATGCATACAATATAGCCCAATATAGAACGGGATCGATTGACTCTGTGAAGGTCGAATTTTGCAATGAATCGAACCGCATCTGGCAATATAAGTAGTGACTATTGTAGATCAGTGACGTGAATCACGACCCACTATTGCCAATTGCTCCACTTCCTCGGATATGTTAATTAAAATGTATAAACGAGGTCCCTTTTACCGCTTAATGGTGTAAAAGACCTCCAGACATTCCTAAGTCTGTCTGTCAAAGGCATCACGATTTGATATCACGCCAAATGTAATTAAATTATTCGTGGCTCTTAATTTCTTTATGAACTGAAGCTTTGGATGATTGCTTTAATTTTATTGAAGGAACCTTTCAATTTCAAATTGTTGAAGCACGCGGTCGATTTAGAAAACCTTCGAGATGAGTTAGCGAACATGCAATTATTGTGCGTATAATATTATTATTGATATTGGTCTACAGACAGGGTTACGAGAAAAGGGTATTTTAAGCCGAAAGGAGTTTATAATACTACAATACAACATTTACTATGGGACCAATTCTAAAATAACGAAAATATTTTGTGAAGTCACACGTTAAGTAAACGTTTGAAAATGATTGTTTTGCTTCCATAAGAAAATATCGTTCGCACTCAACGAAATGTATGAAATTGCTGATATTTTTTCGTGATTTCAGGGCAAGTCTCATAGTAAAAGTTGGCAACAATAGGGTATTTGACAGATTTTACGAAACCATCTTAATTTGTTTATTATATTAAAATAAAGCAATCTTGTGATTTAATCATCATAATTTTCAGTATTTGTATTTTAAATGGCAGACCAAAATTCAAATTATTAAACTACCGTATATATACCGTCCATTTATGAGGCCACGTGACATTAGTGACGTCACACATAAGCAAACGAGTTCTTCTCGCCTTACATACCACGCCACTATATATTTTTGTGTGACGTCATAAGATCATTCGACCTACACAAAGTGTTTGCAGTCAAGTCATGTGATCAATGAAAATCATAATTTAGTTTTATATATTTCTGAAAATCTGTACCTATATTTTTATATTTATACATATATATTTTTTAGTTTTAAGTCTTGACTCGCTAGACTTGAAAGCGTGAAGTCGCGGGTTCAAACCCCGGGCCCGTAGCAATGAGCTCTTTGGAGCTTATGTACGGATTTTCATACCACTAGCTTTTCGGTGAAGGAAAACATCGTGAGGAAACCTGCATACGTACGAAGAAGGAATTCAATGGCGTATGTAAATCCACCAACCCGCACTGGGCCAGCGTGGTGGATATGGCCCAATCACCCTTTCGGGGGTAGGCTAAAAGTCCAGCAGTGGATTGTTAAAAGGCTGATAATGATGATGATGATGAATTAAATATATATATTCAAGGATTACACCAGCATCAATTATATTTTAATATAGTCAAATACCCTATCA
Source organism: Agriopis aurantiaria (assembly GCA_914767915.1). NCBI lineage: Eukaryota > Metazoa > Arthropoda > Insecta > Lepidoptera > Geometridae > Agriopis > Agriopis aurantiaria. Next base: position 7,066,116 of record OU611987.1, read on the forward strand.
CCTTCTTTCCGACTAGTGACACCATTTCGTGTAATCCTGTATAAATTTAGCTAACAACCTTTATGTACGGATTTAATGGTGTATAAAGATAATGGCCAATGTGATGCTATCCTACTTTTAAAAAAAAGGGCCTAACCATGCACCCTTTCACCATGCTGCCCCGTGCATGTTGGTGATTGTCATAATTATGCTGTGTAATTATGTCTTTAAACTTTTGAAGTTTTTAGACATACCGGCTTCCCTGACGTTGTTTTCCTTTACCGTTTCAAATTACCCAAATCTATTCAAAATATTTCTATGAATTTCTTAGGTTTTTTGTTTTTGCTTGCATTGTACTTGAAATTCCAGATTCAATATAAACGCTTTCACGATAATTGCAGATTAAAACTTTTTTTTATACACAGAACCGCAAGACATCAGGGTCCCGATTCTACTAAAGAAATTGTCTTTAAATTGTAATTGTTGCGATTTTAACTGTTAAATAACTGCCTCAAAATTGACAGTTTTTAATATTTTATTATACTAGAAAAATACAACCACCTAATATTATACCTTGGTATAAAAAAAATATTCCCAGGCCCAGGCCCCCGATTCTACTAAACCAATTGTTTTTAATGTGTAATTGTTTTTTAAAATTAATTTTTTAAAATTGCCTCAAACTTGACCGTTTTTAATTATTTTTTTTATACTTTAAGTGTCATAAATGTACATTTTGGGGCAATTACCCAAAATTGATACTTAAAAAAACTTAAACTCTAAAAAAAATTAAAAACTGTCAATGTTGAGGCAATTCAAAAAAAAAATAAAAAAATCTATTGGTTTAGTAGAATCGGGCCCTGGACATCGTGAGCGACTACTGAGTACGTTTTGACTAAAAATAATAGGCGTTACTTATAAAAATTTCATAACATTTCTATCGACATCTGCCATCTAGTCTATCTGTCACCACGGACACTACAAAGTGTTCGAAGCGTCTGAAATTAAAATAATGTAAAATACGTGCTATAAAGTATTTAATTTAAATATCTAATTCTTATCAAATCAGACTTTACCTTCCATTTATTTATTTTAGACACGTCGTTGTCGGTGGCATACATTTACCTCTTTGTTACTTTCGCTGTCAATGGTAGTCTAACAACCTGTATGTTTAGTTAAATTTAGAATCATAATGAGGTGAAACGGAATTAAGCTAATGTAAATATTGGCCGACCGAGGACTAGCAAGAAGACCGAGCACGATACCGGGGAGAGCATAAACAAAGGGAGGCCTATACCCAGCAGTGAGTCATTCAGCGGGTCTAAAACGGCCACTGTTAATGAATCATATTAGGGTCCTATTATGAATTGGCTGATGGCTGATATAAGGAGAGTGGGGGTAAAACGCAGGCCAATTAAAAAAAACGTTAGGACACCCTGAGAATGGATAGAGCAAGCCACTTGAGAAAAATTCGTGTGAGGTTTCATTGTACGATTCAAACACAGATCTACTACCTATAGATTTTCAATGAGCGTGGCTAGCTCAGTGCCTCTCGCTTCAACAAGGTGTGTTGCCACATTAAAATGATTTGCTATAAGTTAGGGTAATTTACCTACTATGATGGGTAGTGAATCTTCAATGAGTATTTTGGAAACAATACTACCTTTTAAATATTTATATTTTATACACTAGCTGCTGCAACCCGCGGAGCTACCTGCAATTTTCTGGGAAGAAAAGTACATTGTCTGTCCTCATGACACACCCCTATCGTCCTGACAAAATTTGACTTAGCCCATGATCTAAGAAAACAAGGTCTAGCAATTTGAGAGTGGTCCCGCAATGACGTCACTGTCCAGTTGCCACTTTATTCAATCAGCTGTTACGTGGTGTATCGTCATCTCTCTCGAACCTGTTGTAAATTGACATCATGACATCATTGCGGGACGCCCACGTAAACATTTTTTCTCGGATTGCTATACCTGGCGGAGTATATTATTATACCATGACTTAGCCATTTCCTCGTAAAAACAGACAGAAAGTTACTTGCGTTTTTATTATAATTATTTGTTAGGATTAGAATATAGTACTAGAAAAAAGGTTGTAAAGTAACCATAGCATGATTTTTTATAATTAATAAAATATAATAAAAAAGTCAGAGTTAAAACGGAACGGGGATCCCTCATGCAACAAACGTTAAACGTATTTTTGGATTTGTTCTAGTGTAAAAACGGTAAGCGTCAAATTTAGCGGATTATAGTGAACATAAGTAAAACAACAAATAATAAACACTGGCCAAGTGCGAGTCAGTGACAAATTTCTGTTTACCACTAAGCTAAGCAACGTCGGGCGCGGTCGGTACTTGGATGGGTGACAGCCTGGGCGTGATGTTGTCTTTTTGTACAACTTTTTGTATTTTGTGATTGTAAAGAACTCTCAGCGCGCGAGCCTGACTCGCGCTTGGTCAGTTTAGTTTTTTCATGAATGGAATTATGTATAATATTCCAAATAATTAGATAAATATACTCTTTAATGTTTACAGTACAAATTTCACGAACAGCGCGTAGCTTTTTGAATCGGTTCGCCGAAATCGCCTTTTGCTTTTCCAGCTTCATAACTGTGGCCTCATTAATATATATTTAATATTAACATTCACCATATTCATATGGGCATAAAAGGGTCGGTATTTTGCACTTCTTGCAATGTGCCAGCTTTTTTCAGCAATGTGACAGGATCAGTTGGAAACCTGCAGAACGAATAATTTATGTTAGTTGCGGTGGGTAATTTCTTTCATAAACTGGCAACATTCATAATTTATTTTCTAAGTGAATAATTTGATAAAATTTATAGAATTAGACCACAAATCGACCTAAAAACTGACTAATTATGAATAAAATATTTGCGAATTGATATCCTGAATTTATTTAGGTGATCGTTACAAGCTTTATATGTTTACTTACGTGTGAAAAGATATTTCATCGTATTTTCGCTCACTGCGCTTCTTGCAGCCCAAAATGCTACAACCAACCATTGTAAAATATCTTTTACAATTATTTCTCAGAGGAAACACGCATTTATCACATTCAATCACCAAAAAAAGGCAATAAATATAATTCAGACCCGTTTTGTTTGTCACTGATTATTACAGATTTTGACACTTGAGGTACCAAAAACAGGTCACGCCGATAAGGACAACAAAATCTATTTATGTCCTTTTCGTACTTGTGCTGAGCCATATCAAGTTGTCTCTTTCACTAAAATATATTGCCGATCTGGTTGTGTATATCTGTGGATTCAAACTATGACGAAACGGTGTGCGAGTGACAGCCCCGGGGAGCATGCGTACCTACTCCCTGATGATGGAGCTATAATGGCTCCGAAACGTGGCCGGGAGCTCTACCGATAAACATAACGTGAATGTAAATCGTTTTGTCATAGTTGGATAGAGTAAAGACGTATGTAAGTCAGAAGCTGATAATATCCAGCAGTGGAATAAAGTCCCTCCTGCCTGATTATGTTGACGAAACCACAAATTGGTCATCCAGCTGAAAGATGGGTCGACAATATTGTCACCATCGCGAGTCAAACCTGCAAGCTAGCATGCACGCTATGACAAAAAATTTCGACTCGTGTTACCGTGCCAAAGCGAGACAGGCATATACGAATACGTAGGCGTCTTGTCACATTCTCGCTGGACAAAGTTAGACAAAGTGGCGACAAGATTTTGCCGCGGTGCGTATGTTAACCCTGCTGCAGGCCAAGCACGAGCCGTGGACAAATTGTTTTTCCACCGTTTTTATCCACGCCTAGACGCGACAAAGCTAGAATATAGATACGTTTGTCTCTTTCCGCGGGATAAAAACAGTGGATAGACAATTTATCCACGGCCCGTGCTAGGCCTACTGAGCTGGATTAGCATAGGACCGAGGAAGATGACATACTCAGCAAGAAAAAGGCATATACCCAGCAGGGTGATAATGATGAAAAAGAAAAAATTTTATCCAGTCGTTACCTTCTATACACTTGCCATTTCAATTATCAATTAAATAAATTGTTACTTATAAAAGTTGACTCGAATATCACCCCAAAAATATTTGTTCATTCATTTGTAATGTTTTTACATCCTCAAGACCACACACTGGTGTTATATAAACCAATTCTGTACGCATAATAATAATTTTCGTCATATCCTCCAAATTATAGTTATTTTTATAGTTATTGTTATCACAAAAGAGGCTTTACACAAAATCCTGGATTTTATTGGATCGCAAGAATTTTACTGTTGTCTTGTGAGTCAGATAAGCTTATGCAATTGAATTAGTTTCATGTGAATTTGTGAAAGTAAATTTCCATATGGATCGGCGATCTTTGCATGTATGACATCAGAAATTGCTGTCCCGAGTACCTATCGTACCTACGTAGTCGGCGCGTTGTTATTTGATCAAATGCTAGTTGTTGTCCGCGACTTTGTACATGTAGACTTTCATTTATCCTTTCACCCCCTCCCCTATTTGACCCCCTTAATTTGGACCTTCCGTAAAATCCTTTCTTAGCGGACCTTTACGTGGCAAATATCAACTTCGTAGATCTAGCAGCTTTCGAAATTTTGTGATGAGTGAGTCATTCAGTCATTGAATGAGTGAGTGGAATGTCACTTTTAGATTATGTCTTGTTGCATTATACTTAAATAGAATGAATACTTCTAAATGCGAAAAGTTTGTTTGTTTGTTCCTCTTTCTCGCAGCAACAGAGCAACGGATCGACCTGATTTTTTGCATGGGTATAGTTCAAGGGCCGGAGAGTGACATATGCTACTTTTCCTCATCATCATTATCATCATCATCACTTTTTCATCACTACGCGGGTGAAACCGCGGGCTGCAGCTAGTACTAAAATAATAATAATAGTCTTTCACATGAACACATGATTTGCGGGAGAGAGATTGATATGAATAATTGCGGTGTTATGTGATTATCTCAATGAGCTAATTTGGGATCAAATAATTTATCTTTATCATTTAAGGATATAAAGGTTTTTTTTTAAGTGTCATATCAGGGATAAGGTTTTTGTTAAATCTATTTATTTTTTATTAAAGAATAAGCGCTTAAAATTGCACTTGACTGCCGTTTTGTCTTGTGTTAAGCGATGATACAGTCTACGATGGAGCACGCTTTTATAATTATAGAAAACCGATTGACGCCCAGATTAAAACTATCGAGGAACAACCATACAGGCAACGCATTCTAGCGGTTCGTACAACAAAAATAGAATCAAAGCTCTTCGTTCGGGCTTTCAGAATAAACCATGAAACGGTGTCGAGTTATTTTTTTCCCGCCCTGGCCATCCGTTAGAAAATCCATCCAATCCAATGAGGTCGCGCAGATCCGATACACACTCTCCGTAATGTATCCGATAAAAAACGATGTTCAAGGCTTAGTAGCCTCAAACCTCAGACATAAGACCTTGGAAATTCATAAAATAAGGATATACCTAAGGGTGATGTCAAAAGTATTGTCTGACCAAGGCTGTTATATACCCTAAAGTAGAACATCCTTGCTTCTGACTAGTTCACAGGCAACTTATTTATTTAAAGTGAATTATAGTGTTCCAAAGACACAGATTCATGACTTCATGATAGCCATGTTGGCAAGTGTAGTGAATGGATTTGTTTCAATTTACCTATGTCACGTCTCGGCATATCACGTCATAAGAAGCATCACATAAAATACCATGACTATAGCGGCGAAGAGCCTTTTGATGCCAAATGTTATATTTGGCATCAAAAGGCTCTTCGCTGATTATGTTTGTTTGATCTTTATTTTCTTTCATTCTTAATTTTACTTCACGCCGCGCTCACCTCAATGTTTTAGAAGGTAAAAAATCGCTGAGTATTTTTAATAACTAAAATTTAGCGTTGCAAATCATCATCATCATCATTTCAGCCATAGGACGTCGCCTGCTGTACATAAGCCTCCCCTATCGATCCCCAAAAGGTCCGGTTGGAAGCGGCCTGCATCCAGCGTTTCCCTGCGGTCTCTTTTAGGTCATTTGTCCATCATGTGGGCATCGTGTGGTCGTTTGCGTTGCAAATAATATAAAGCAATATTCGTGTGGATGTTTTTTTAAAGTCTCTTGATAGAGAGTGTTTATCTTTGATTCAAGAAAATCTGGTGTCGTTTAAAGATTCTCAGCTCTTTTATTGAGGGTTTAAAAAACAATTTATACTAGCTAAAAGTAGGTTTGTGGTTTTTGAACAGTGGTTCTTTGTCCCTTGAACTTGATAGCCCGTTGGTCCAGTTAGTAGTGAACCTACCTTCTGAGCTTGGGGGCGTGGGTTCGATTCCCACATAGGACAAACATTTATGTGATGAACATTTGTGTTTGTTCTATGTCTGGTTGTTAATATGTATTTAAAACTATATATGTATGTATATCAGTCTCTGGCAGCCATATCACAAGCTTTGCTTAGTTTGGGGTCAGATGACCGTGTGTGAAAAATGTCCCGAAATATTTATTTATTTTCTTTACGGTAAAATATATATACACGTTTAGATTGTAAGTACCTGTCTCATTCGCTTTCGTACTGGCTTCTCACACATTGCTTGAGTAATAGAGATTATTGCACTAGATTGTATGTAAACCTATATTTTTGTCTACACTTCTGTAACTTTAACATAACTGGCACTCTGCTCATCGCAATTGAAAATCTACGTATGCTGCTCTGAATTCTACGTTATGTAGGCTTTATCGGATTTAATGTAATTTGAAACCTAAGATATCCTTCCATTAGCTGGAATCGTGTAACCGTATTAGTGTTGTTTCCCAACAAAGTTAAGTGTAGGACTGTAGGTAAGTAATATCGGATATCAGATCGTGACGTGCACCTAAGTTAAGGTACCTAGTTTGTTGACGCATTCAGGGTTTCAGTTCAAATATTTCACCAGCAGCTGTCCTACAGAAATCGTTGAATTTTCGCCACTAAAAGTAGCTTCATAACTTTAATCGCGGATCCAAGCTACATCCATATCAAATTTAATCCAAATTCCTTCAGTCGTTACGGATGTTCGTTCGTGTACGTGTATACACACATCACGTACACTCACATTTATAATATTAGTGAGATCACTTGTAGGGAATCATATATATATGCGTAGAGCCAAATAAACGACAGAACTTTATTTGCTCATCGTCAAAGATAATAATTATAGGTAACTTGAGCCATTTAATTGAGCAAAGCGTCGATTCTACTGAGGATTTAGTTTTTTGGGGGAAGTTCTGAGTCCTTGCTTAAACATGAACTTGCTTGCACGCTGCGCTCGCACGACGACAGCTAGAGAAGTGTACTATTTTCGTGAGGGGTGAAAAGTACTAGCTGTCAAGTGGTTATATCGTCATAGCTCATTTAAAACCCGGATTTTGTAACATTTTTGCTCAGAGGTCTATGTGGACATAGACCAAAATCGTTTGTCGTGATCGTGGATCGACCCAAAATCGCTGTACCCCGTATTTGTAGTCCTACAACGACAACCACCCAGCCATGTCAGGGCCTTCCGGTCCTAAAAACTTTGACATTGGGGCTACCCACTCTGCCTATACAAAACTAAACTACAAATGACTTTTGAGTTCAAGGACTTGACCGTGAGTTACCCAAACACCTTCCAATTCATCTTCAAATTGCATAGTTGCAATCTAAGCTACCTCTTTGCCCTTTAAGGATATTAACATAACTCATTCTTGCCAAAATGGAAACCTCTGAGAGTAGCGTTGATAAAGATAGCCATTCACATTAGATGGTCAGTTTAGTACCATTCACAAACATGCCATTGGCATTTCATTTCATCATTAGGTATATACGTGTAGTCGGAGATAAATTGTAGATTTTATGCTGCACTTCATCTTCTAGTTACGGTTGTCTGTATAATAGTACCTATACCTATCCAAATTCGAACGGGCTATGTTAGGTATGCAAATTACCAACGCTTTAACTTCTGGTGGTCTTACATAAAAGCGTATGTTAACTTTTTGCTTTATCTCGTTTTTTCGTGTGACATGTCCCGTCAAAAGTTGACGTCTTTTAATTTATTATATACTAGCGGTCCGCCCCAGCTTCGTTAGATTATAGCCTATGTCACCCGGGGATAGTGTAGCTTCCCAACAGTGAAAGAATTTTTCAATACGGTTCGGTAATTTCGGAGCTTATTCAATGCAAACAAACGAACAAACAATCAAATCTTTCCTCTTTATAATGTTAGTATAGACAAGCCAACCGCCAACAAGCTTTTTACTAGCTTTTATTCAAGTCGTATGTGTGGGACAAATCTAGCAACTAAATTTTAGAGCAGTTATCCCATTGGTGTAAGTTTAAAACATTCATTGAGTTATCATCAACCGATTGAGCTGAAATTTGGCATACTTTTATGTAAGTTGGGTGAAAATGCAATGTTGTGGCTTAGATGAGATAATGTCAAAGTGTTGTGGTATCATTGTTAATATTTAATTGTAAATACATATTTTAACCCTTCGACCAAAATAAAATGAATGGACAGGCCCATTGCAGTAGAAGCGCATTTTTGAAGATAATAAAATGAGCGCCGTCTTTCATTTCGTTTTAGTCTGTTTCTAGCCGTAGGAAGTGCAACACGACGTGTCTATTGTTACGTGATAACGAAACATCTGACAAAATTATGCATTCATATGCTTTCCCGAAGTGTAAATACACAAATAATACCGCGATCTATTTTTTGAAACAAATATACTGTACATTTTATAATTAGGTGTTGAAGTATATGTCCGACGGTTTTGACTCGTTTTTACTGAGCAATTTCAATGGTTAGGGCCGTAGTACCCGTCCATTCGTTTTATTTTAGTCGAAGTTTTAACCCACTTATTGTGCATGCGTTTTTAAATGTGTGTATGATTAAATAGTGTTTTGTACAAATAAATTATATCTATCTTTATTGAGCTGGTCTGATGAAGGAGACATAAGGTGGCCAAAGGAACTCCTAAACGAAACGACGTAGCCCCGTCGAGTTTCGGTTCGTTAGATTTGTCTTTCCACTTTGGTCCTAGATGATACATTCAATATGGCGGACGCCCCAAGGTGGCAGACAAAATGTCTTTATCTACCATCATGATATATGGGTTTCAAATGAAAGGGTTTGCTGAGAAGAATACGAAAAATAAAATGACGTCACTCTAAAAAGGCTTGTTTTTTTTAATTTTGTTTTTTTATCATTTTAGTGTGCCCCGCGGTTTTTCACCCGCGTGGTGATGATGATGATGAAAATTAGCCCTGAAAATCCCTTGAAAATCGGTCCTGCCGTTTTGGAGGCCATAGGGAACATACATACTAACATATACATACATACACACACACATCGCCTTTTATTAAGATAACAAAAAGAAGAAGATTGTAAATAAATATTCTAGGTAAGTTTTATCAAAAAAATACTACACTTACCACTCTTACCAGAATATTTTAAGGTCTACAATATTTGAGCCACTGAGGCTTTCGAAGAAGGAGAAAGGCTACCATTCCGGAACTTGTTTCCAGATCCACCGATTGTTATCAAAACTTGTTGAATCTGTCACATGACAAGCGTAATGGTACCTACCACATGGCAGGAAGCTTAGCCCCGCTGATATCGGTAGGGTCAAGCAAACTGGCTTTACTAGTATGTCCTAGGTAATATGAGCCTTGCATATTAAAAGCGTAGAATATTGAATAAAATCTTATTATAACAAGCACAAGTTCGGTCGTGCATGGAGTACTGCTCTCACCTTTGGGATGGATCAGCTAAGTACCAGCTTAGGGCGTTGGAATCTATTGAGAAACGTGCCAAGCGGCTCATCAGCAATGAATCCCTGGTTCAGACTAAGCTTCTTAGTCTTGAGCATCGGCGCAAAATTGCTAGTGTATCGGTTTTTTAACGGATAGGTACATTTCGGAGAGTGCATCAGATCTGCATGATTTAATTCCCCCCACCCATTTAAAAAAAAATCGACACCACTTCATGGTTGATATTCCGAAAACCCGTAAGAAGCAGTTAGATTCCACATTTATTGTGCGAACTGCTAGTCTGTGGAATTCGCTGCCTGAATGGGTGTTCCCCGTTATATAGTTACAATCTGGGTGACTTCAAGTCGAGAGTGAATCGGTTTCTTCTAGGCAAGCGTGCTCCATCGTAGACCGCATCTTCGCTTAACATCAGGCGAGATGGCGGCCAAACGTAAGACCATCTATTATTTAAAAAAAAACAACGCACTTTTATTGCAATAATAAAAATAATAAATAATCCGGCTTAAGTTCAGGACTTTTAAAATTTTCATATGGTAACATTAGTAACCCTAATCGCCGAGGGTTTTAGTGCATGGATATAAAACCTACGTCCCCAAAAAACCGGTAGGTAGATACAGATACAGTGCCAAGGGCGGATCCAGCTTTGGTGCCAGGGGGTCACATAGTCGTGGTCAAGTGACAAGAAGTTATAATTGAATTTTTATAATAAATTTTCATATTAATTAGTGGTCCACCTAGATCCTGGACCCAGCCCAGGGGAAAAATCCGGCTTAAGTCAAGTGACAAGAAGTTATAATTGAATTTTTATAATAAATTTTCATATTAATTAGTGGTCCACCTAGATCCTGGACCCAGCCCAGGGGAAGGTCATGACCCCCATGACCCCCCCCCCCTTGCATCAGCCCTTGTACAGTGCACATAATACGTATAGGTACATACATTCTTACCGATTAGATAATGAATGATTTAATAGGCAGATGGGCCATTACAAGGCAAACAATAGTTTGAACGTGGTGCGCATTGTTACCGAAATGCATCGATTTGTTCTAGCAGGTAAGTAGGTAGTACCTACTATGGACAAAGTACAAAACGAAGCAGTATTGTTTAGCTACTCTACACTAGAACAGCTTGTGCACAAATGAACCAGTAACGATTTAAGTTCATGTTTTTTGTTATCAGTATAAACATAACAAAAACATAACATCACATGGGACGACAGTCGCAAAAGTTCAGAAAACACAAAGAAAAGTAGTATATTTTCAACTTTTCCGGAAATTACATGAAGACTAGCTACAAGAAAATACAGCTTTCTTTATATGCTTTCAAAAAGTCTTGTTTATTGCTGAATTATGCAACTTAGCTACTTGTATTATAAACAATTGAGTAGCGTATAAAACTGGATTAAAATTCCGATGAGTCAGTGAAAAAGTGGATGTTTTTGGAGTACCTATTATATACAATTGAGGAGCGTAAATTTAAAACTGAGTTAAAATTCCGACGTGTCAATGTACAAATTGGGGTTTTTGGACGTCAATGTCATGAGGACAATTAAAGAAAACACTCTAAGCGACATCCGAGACTTTTTGAGACACGAAAAATTGCACTAAATTTTGAGTTGGAGATCGTAAGTGGCGTGCTGATGGTTTGGGTCATATAGGTAAAATCTTGTCCAACTCGTCGCTTCGCTGATCTTGACCTGACCATACTTATCACGTGTGAGATCAATCAACAACAGTGCTTTCATCGACTACAACGCTGCGATAGTCCGTCATATTTACTTAGGTATACATTTAGGCAGACATAAAAGCAATTTACAATAGCCGCTCTCTCTCTCCCTTCTGTTGCTTACAAACTCACAATGACTACCTAATATTCCGTAGAAGGTATAATTTTAAATTTCATCACGCTGAACGTATTACAAATGAAAAAATTAGTCTAATGAAAGTTGAATGATGATTTATTGCACATCAACTCCTCGCTATGTTAAAGAAAAAAAATCCTTAACTACCTAATCGTTGTAATAATTATTTTCAAGCCACTCTATAGAATGTTAGGCACATGCAACAAACAGTAGTATCTTTGACGGTTTCATTTAAACTTGTTAATGACAGCGTAGGTTGAACGTGGGACAAATATTGTTGATTTTCGCTCCAAATGACAAACATACTTCGTTGCACGCATTGCGCTAAGTAAAAATATCGGTCAAGTTCAAGCGATGAAATCTATTTCAAACGAGTCATATAATTACTTAGGTATATATTACGGCAAGCTAGACTAACCTATTGACTCTTAAAGACCTTTGTATTTCAAAAGTTTTTTCACCGTCGCCCTATTCTACGCCTGTGTCAAGAGCCCAATTTTTTATTACTGTATTTTCAGGATGTTGATCGCCTCAGAAGATACCAAACTTGAGCGAGCCCAATACCGCGCCCTATTTGAAGGAACTGGAACTGCTTGGACAAATGGCGACATAATAAGGCGGTTTTAAAAAAAAATAAAAAAATAGGCTTGCGTTTGACCACCATTTCGCCTGATGTTAAGCGATGATGCGGTCTACGTTGGAGCACGCTTGCCTAGAAGAAACCGATTCACTCATGATTTGAAGGCACCCGGATTGTAACCATCGGGGAACACCCATTCAGGCAGCGCATTCCACAGACTAGGCAGTTCGCACAATATATATGGAATCAAAGCGCTTCGTACGAGTTTCCGGAATATAAACCATAAAGCGGTGACAATTTTTCGTGCCCACTCGAATAGTTAATAGTGCAAGACTTATCGCTCCCAAATCGAATAAATACGAACGGAGATTACATGCGGCTCGTGCCGACAAAGCTCCTCACGTGTTAACTTTTTGTCGTCTGATTAGCATCCGTCACAATTCAAACCATATCAAGCTATCCATCCGATGGTAGACTCGTAAATCGCAGCAGTGTCCTTGATACAACGGAGCGGCTTCGTGACTGCTCTTGATCTACGCTCGACGTGATACCTCGTGACAAATTCGAGCAAACAACGCTTTGTTACAATTACTATTATAACTTTGTTATATGAGATTGCAATACACTGTGTTGATAAAGCGGGGATTAAAATTGAGAAGATAAGACGATCATATGCTCGTGTGACACACCTGCACAAGGGTGTAAAGGTAGGTACATAGTTGCAGCAGCTGATCTAGGATTTTGGTTATTTTGATATGGGAAAGGGGCTGAGGGATTTGACCCAGATGAACGAAGGAAGAAGCCTTTGTAGGCTAATATCAAGTTTAATAATATTCAGGGCATTTTCTTACACTGGTCGTTCCTGTCTAGCAGGAGTTGCAAATTTTTGTGACTTTTACACAAAACAGAGATTATTATAACTATGTTGTTTATGTTTATATTTTAAGCTTTAGAAGTTGAAAGAATGTCCGATTAAACTAAGTCTACAACACTGCGCTGATGGAGACGTAACATTAAATTTTGTAACGCTAAAATGGCCGGTGAATCGATAATTGCAGGGCTTTGTCTGGAGTCACGTTTTGCGGGAGTTAGCAAAGCTTTTGGTTTGACAAGCTGATCGATTGATTGGTACCTATAACTAGCTTGTACCTTAGAATTTTCCTTCCTAGTTTAGCTACTTCGAAATTCAACTAACGCTTTTCTAAGGCTGTTAAGGTTGTTGGTATGCATTAGTATGCTAAGGTAGAGCACAAAATTAGAACTCCCAGATGTTTTTTTGTTCAAAAGTTCTGAACTTACACATCTGTATGTATTGTTCTTGTCACTTCGAGATATTTCTTCTTGTAATTTCACTAGGAACATTGGCCTTTAAACACTACCTGTCGGAGGTCTTCAGTCAGCCTAAAAACACTAACACTGGGCAATCAGCCTATACTAACTTACTTTAGTACCTTCCTAAAGTTTGCAAAGATAATATAAAAATGAAAATGTAATATATGAAAATGTATAAAGGTATTGTATTTTCTCGAGTAGAGTTTTAACTACCAAAATCTTGCTTTAATGTGTGGTAAAATTTTCAAGTAAGTATAGTACCGTACCGTACAGTAGCGTAGAGTTTTATCACTATCAAAATTGTGCTCAAAAGTGTGGTAATTCCTCAAGTAGATCCTGTCATAGTATTTTACCACTACTATGATCTTGCACAAAGATGTGTTAGTTCATATTCATTTACTTGATAAAGCCAATTTACAGGTCAATATTAAGTGTTTTTTTTTTTTAAATAATTAACAATATTTAGTATATTAACAAATTATCTGTAGTATAATAACAAATTACAATTAAAATTAAATAATTTCAATCAAATAATACATCCTCAAGCAGATTGCCGCAGAGTTCCACCACTACCAAAATCTTACCTAAAGGTCTGGTAATTCCCTATAGAGTTCTCCCACTACCAAAATCTTGCTCAAAGGTGTGGTCATTCCTGATGTAGTAGGCCTGATGCCATAGGGTTTTATCACAATCAAAATCGTGCTCAAATGTGTGGTAATTCCTCGAGTAAACCCTGCCGGTAGAGTTTTACCACTACTAAGATCTTGCATAAAGATGTGATAGTTCCTCAAGCAGACTGCCGTAGAGTTCTACTACTACCAAAATCTTGCTCAAAGGTTTGGTAATTCCTCAAGCAGACTGCCGTAGAGTTCTACTACTACCAAAATCTTGCTCAAAGGTTTGGTAATTCCTCAAGCAGACTGCCGTAGAGTTCTACTACTACCAAAATCTTGCTCAAAGGTTTGGTAATTCCTCAAGTAGACTCTGCCGTAGAGTTCTACTACTACCAAAATCGTGCTCAAAGGTTTGGTAATTCCTCAATTAGACTCTGCCGTAGAGTTCTACTACTACCAAAATTTTGCTTAAAGGTGTAGTAATTCCTCAAGTAGAGTCTGCTGTAGAGTTCTACCACTATCTACTTAAATCTTTACATTGCTTCGCATTGGGTCTGAGTAGGTACTCGTCTCTGTCAGCCTACTGAAGCCTTTTTCATGATAAATTATTGATATTTCCGCGATCGTGATACCATTCGAACCTATATCGATCTTTTAATCAAATAGTATCAATCAAGAGCATCCGTATATCCATTGTCTACTACATTTGATATAATGGCAGTGCGTTCACCTTGGTGTTCACATAATGTTCATCTCATATGATCATGCAGGTCGTTACAACCGCCTATTTGTTATATTCGTACTAAGGTCACGGATACGGTTTTGAAATATTTCGAGACCTATTGGATAAACAACAACAATTAGCGTTTAATAATTATCCGTTGTGTAAAGAAATAGGCACCGTTAGCGGTTTTGTTTTTAAGTTGGAGACGTCGTGATTGATTTATTAAGTGGATTGGTTTCAATAGTTTGTCAAGTAACTATTAGTTAAGCAGTTTTACTGCAGTTATTTTTTTTTACGAAACTGACAGACTGAATGTAATTAACAAGCAAGGCGAGTAGGCGGCCAAGCGCTAGCCTATTAAATAATAAAAACTCCGAAGAATTTAAAACACATAAACATATTTTTTACATAAGGTAGAAAATTTATTATGTAGGTATATTAAATTTTAAGTGTGACGCATAACTTTTTACTGAGCAGTCCGAATTTGATGATTATTGTTTTCCTAGATTTTATTTTGATATTTAAATTCACATAATGCCGTAAATTCAAAATGAATAATAAAACTTCGGAATATTGCTGTTTGATTTTTATTTATTTAGTACTTTTTTTTCTACTGGGGAAATAAGTTTTTGTAATTTTCAAAATAAGTGCAAAAAGAACGCTTTACTCTAACCAATCTCCGAATTTTACTTGTAAAAAAATCTTAATTAATTCAGTCAGGTAGAGAATTAGGCAACGGTTTATAGCTGGTAAAATATTATAATGAAGTACCAATTAATTCAAAGTACCTACCCATATAGAACACTAGCTGACCCGACAGACGTTGTCCTGCCTTAGAAATATCAAAACGCACGCAGTTAAAATCGTCGTTAAGTTTTCTGAAATTTTCCAATTTTCTGCGCAAATTTATTAATTTTTCTTTCCGTAAGAACCTTCTACAAAGTCTAAAAAACTTTAAAATAAAACATGAATGAAATCGATCTCAAGTTATGGCGTGACCAAGGTAAATAGGGATTCATTTTTATATAATTATGTTATATAGATTATATTATATCAATGGAATCAACGAATTTCTTTTAATTATTCCTTATTTCATACTCTATGGGACTATTCAGCTAGACCTGTTTTTTTTCTACCAAAAACAGGCAGGTATATGTATATAAACAGGTAATTATAGGTATATAATGTCATCATGGTTGTCAGTAGGAAAGAATAGGTTAGAAACATGTTAGAAATCTATTTTAAATTAAAGATCTAAAACTAAAGATTTTTTACCGAGTCAATGTTGTTTAGTGCAGAGATTATAACACATAATAACATGCGTACTAACCTATTACCTTCATACCAAAGTTAAACCGTTCCATACAAATAGATAAGTCTGGAATCCCACGTATAAAACTAAACTCCTTGTTTCGACACAGCAGCAGGCCCAATTGTGATGAGAGCTTGTGCAATACCGCGTGAGAGCACGCCAGAATTAATGCACTACCTCTACAAACTCTAGACCTGTGTTTTTCAAACTGGAGTCTTGCCCCAAGGGGATCGCTTCCTGGTTTTAGGTTGCGAGGCCGATGGATCCTAAGACTTTGGTAACAAAAATTGCAATAACCATACATTAAATTTAATCTAAAAACTAGCCAGGAGCGTGTCGAGACACGCATATAGTAGGATTCAGTAGAAAAGCATACAAGGTTACGCGTATAGACTGTACTAAGCCGAAAGGATGTCATTTTACTCAAAATTATGAACAAAAGTTATATGATTATTTACGGGATATTTACCGTGGTAAGGTTGTGGAAACATAACAACAATATAACATAATCATATAACTTTAGTGAACAACCGTGATAGTTTAAAACAGTGTTTTAATTATGAACAACTTTTACCATGGGACCAACCCTGAAATGGTGAAAATAAAATCAGAAGTTCCATACATTTGTCGAGTGTCAATGACCGTTTTCTATTGAACAGCTTATTTTTGCCGCGATTTCAGCGATAGTTCCATAGTAAGAGTTGTTTATAATGATGAGTACAATGACCTCCTTTCGGCTTAGTACAGTCAATATGGATCATAGAGATATTGAAAGGGCCGGAGAGGGACGTAAAATAATATACATTTTAACCCAAAAAAATGTACGGTTTCTAAAAGTAATGTCAATGCAGGTGAAACCGCAGGGCGTAGCTAGCCTTGAATTAATCATCGGTTGAAAAAGATTTCATGACCCATTCAGCGAGACGATCGAGTTTGAGGGCCTTTTAAATTCTTTAGTTGGGGCGCGGTCTTAAAAAGTTTGAGTACCACTGCTTTAGACTACTACAATCTTGCTTTCAGTTCAGTGTTAAATAAAACTCGCGCTACCTAGAAATGGATTAGTCAGGAAAGTCAAGGCTATCACGTGATGATTGAACTAGATTACCGTATGATGCGCATCGTGAGGGAAGGTTTACCTGCGGCACAGAATAGGTAGTACTACAGGTACCTGCGGTAGTTAATTTACTGATTAGAATGGCGTTTTAAAGTGAGCGTCTTCAGTGGTAAGACAAACCTTTCTTGATTCAACCTTGATATCAATCAATTAGGTCGAATTAGTAAACTTCAAACATGGTGTAGGTACTTTATACACTGGGTGTCTTCAAATCACGAGTAAATCGGTTCCTTCTAGGTAAGCGTGCTCCAACGTAGACCGATCGATGGGGAGGCTTTTTTAATGCCATAGCTGGTAAACAAGCTAACTGGCCGCCTGATGGTAAACGATCACCGTCGCCTATGGATACTTGCAACACCAGGTGTCCCATCACAGATACGTTGCCGACCCTTAAAGAGTCTATTAACAGCCCTTTTGAAGCACCCCATGTTATATAGTTACTCGGAAATGGCGTAGAATGGAGCCCATCCCTATGTCCAGCAGTGGAAGTCCTATGGCTGAAATGATGATGATGATATCTCCATTTGGCCCATCCCTATGTCCAGTAGTGGACGTCCTATCGCTGACTTGATGATGATGATATCTCCCTTTATCCCATCCCTATGTCCAGTAGTGGACGTCATATGGCTGAAATGATGATGATGATATCTCCCTTTAGGCCATCCCTATGTCCAATAGTGGACGTCCTATGGCTGAAATGATGATGATGGATGATGATATCTCCCTTGTTTGTGGGATGGTCTGAGGAGTATATATTTATCTATGTATTTGTCTATGTCTGAGGTAACGCCAAATAAACACACAAGCTATACGACACTCTATGAACAAAGGTTCCATGACAGCACGCAAATCTCATATTAAATTATCATCATTATTTAAACAGCATCATAATAACGGCACACGAATAGTGTGAATAGGTACCCAATGCATTAGTCCAAATTGCTATAAAACCAAATAAATATTGTTATTATACCATGAGACCAATTCAGTGACGTTTAAGGTGACCTTGTGCCTTAACCTTAAGTTTGAGTACCTGTATCTTAATCAGGGATGTAACGGAGGTAGTTTTATCGGAACCGAAGGCGGAGTCGGAGTTTTTAAATTTGCTTTAGCGGATACGGAATCGGAGTCGGAGGCAGGAAATTAACAACAAGTGAAAAAATAATTGACGATAGAGTTCATGTAGTGGGAGTCGGGGGGCATGACCGCGCGACATGTATGAACCTGTTCATAACAGCAAAGACTACTATATATATATACGGAGACATAACAGTCGACACAGGCCGCCGCCGCTGCTATGTTATGCTTCGACCTCCGATTAAAACCTTCGATTTAAAAGTGTCGGAGCCGAAGTCGGAACCGAAGGTGTAATAATAATCGAAAGTTCCGACTTAACGGAACCGGAGTCGAAGCTCCGTAACATCCCTGATCTTAATATCTTTAGGTACAGCAATAAGGTAAGTATCTAACCTACGAATTGGTTCCATAAGTGTTTATTACATAGATAGGTGTAAATTAGATATGGTTTATAACATTCGTCTCGAATCATGAATTTTATTGCAAAAGCCTCCAAGACTCTAAGCCTCTAATAACACGATAATGTTTATGAACTAAATCTAGAGTAGGTTCCTACCTACCATTAGCTCTCTGACTTTAGAATCGGTTCATCTCGTAGAGGTTAGGTATAATTAGGGTTCCTTAGTACGAACTTATAAGGGTTCCTTGTAGTAACAAGGAATCCTTATAAGTTCTGTCCGTCCATCTGTCCGTCCGTTCCAATCCTTTAGAACCTTCGACGTATAATTTTTCGAAGTTTAGAATCTTCTAGTTCCTATAGTTAATAAGGCAAG
This sequence comes from Agriopis aurantiaria, assembly GCA_914767915.1. Lineage (NCBI taxonomy): Eukaryota > Metazoa > Arthropoda > Insecta > Lepidoptera > Geometridae > Agriopis > Agriopis aurantiaria. The sequence goes on from OU611987.1 coordinate 7,085,275, forward strand.
TGCACCAAACATTGCACAATTGCTTTTTTGGAACAGATCTCAATTGTAAAAGTATAAAAAATATATTTGAGTTTTAGGGGTGGCTGTGGTAAGTTTGTAGGTACATGTGAAATAGGAATGAAAAAAAAATCACGGCACCCTTTCTGGAAAGTATGACACTGATATATTTGACTGATTTACTGATGATTATACTGAAGTATTTTAAAATGAAAGTAAGGTTTCATGGAACACTTTTTTATTAAGTGTATCCTTTGCGAAATATAATTATGGCCCGCAAAAAGTTGGTCCATACATTTCTAAACTATTATACATAGAAACTTCTAACTTGCCATGCTGAAAGCATAATTTAAAAACCTTCTTCTATTATTATTTATATTAATAATAGGCAAGCATTTGACCGCCAACTCGCCTGAATATAAGCGACGATGCGGTCTACAATGGAGCACGCTTGCCTAGAAGAAACAGGTTCACTCGAAACTTGAAGACGGGAGATTGCACAGTTACCGATCGAGTATTTTGTGATCATTTCTACAAAGAATGTTGTTTAAGTAAATTTTTTGCCATTCCAGGTCTCTCCAACCCGAGCAGTCCAAAGGGCTCTCTGCTTGTACCTGGTACAGTTGGCGACACAAGTGCTGGCGGGCACGCAATTCGCGTCCCACGTGAGCGTGAACACACCTGCGCGGAGTTTTACCCATGGAGTCGGGGACCCTTTGCCTGTCTTCGGCAGGAGGACGTATCAGCGGTCGCAGCTGGCGTTTACGAGTTTTCGACGTAAGACCCTACTTTACTCAGTCGAAGCTCGTCTTGTCATTTTGAAGCCTTTATTTGTCTTGTAGGTTTGCACTCAAGGGTGGATCCAGCTGGCTGTGTCCAGGACCTAGGTGGACCACTAATTAATATAAAAATTGAATTATAACTTCTTGTGACGTGACCACGACTATATAGGTATATAGCCCATATAGCCCATTAGTCCAGTTGGTAGTGAACCTGCCTTCTGAGCTTGGGGGCGTGGGTTCGATTCCCACCTAGGATGAAATATGTGATGAAATATGTGTTTGTTCTATATCTGGTTGTTAATATATATTTAAGTATGTATTTAAAACTAGGTATATATGTATGTATATCAGTCTCTGGCAGCCATATTACAAGCTTTGCTTAGTTTGGGGTCAAATGACCGTGTGTGAAAAAAATGTCCCGAATATTTATTTATTATTATTTATTTATATTATATGTGACCCCCGCTGGCGCCAAAGCTGGATCCGCCCTTGTTTGCACTTGACCGCCACCTCGCATAATGTTAAGTGATGATGCTACGATGGATCACGCTTACGTACCTAGAAGAACCTAATTCAGTCGTGAGTTGACACCCAGATTGTTACTATCGTGGAACACCCATAACGGCAGCACATTCCACAGTCTATATAGCCATTCGTACAATAAAAATTAAATCAAAACGCTTCGTACGAGTTTTCGGAAAATGAACCATGAAACTAGTGTCATCTTTTCATACCCGCCCTGCTGTCCAATAGAATAAACCGGCCAAGTGCGAGTCAGGCTCACGCACTGAGGGTTCCGTACCACCACAAAATACAAAATGTAGTGTAAAAAGACAACACCACGCCCAGGCGATCACCCATTCAAGTACCGACCGCGCCCTACGTTGGTTAACTTTGTAATGGACAGAAATTTGTCACCGACTTGCACTTGGCCATTATTTATTATTAGTTGTTTTACTTTAGTGTGTGTTTCATAATCATGCCAAGTTTGACGCTTTTCCGTATACTAGGTAGGTACCATTTTACATTAGAGCAAATACAAAAATACGTTTTAAAAAAACGTTTGTTGTTTGGGTTGTTGCCTTTTTTTCTATATTAATATGTCTTAAATAATCTGCCGTTACATTACATATTTTGTGAATATTTCAACTTACTATCTATTACGGTTCGAAAGATACAATGGCCGTCAAAAGGTAGGACAGAACGACAAACCGCCGTAGAAATCTCGCCCAGGGCGCTGGTAGTTCTAAAACCGGCACTGCTCGCATCCTCACTTTCCATCAGAAATCAAGCAAGCGCGATGTCTCCAAGCAAACGAAATAAGGTTTCTTAAAAAGAACAGGGGCCTTACGGACAGCGGCACCTAATCCGCTCAGTTGGAAAATCACGCGACCGCAAACCGTATCTGGGCGCGATAAGGTTCACGTTCGCGTGATTTTCCTACTGAGCGGATTAGGTGCCGCAATTAGCTGTTGTCCGTAAGGCCCCAGTTACAGCTTCTTTACATATTTTTTCAGATCCACCCGTGACGTCACAGCCACGCGGCGGCGGCTACCCTCGAGTGAGGCCCGAGATACCGTTTAACCACGAAGACTTGCCCCGGGGAGGCGCTCCTAACACTTCCCCTCCGTGGCAGAACAATCAACACATCAGTAAGTTGACAGATATTAACCGTTTTTAACCGACTTCAAAAAAGGACGGGGTCCTCAATTTTTTTGTTTGTTACCTCAGAACTCCTCCGTTATATAGGTACCTATTTATGAACCGATTTGGAAAATTATTGGATATACTTTCAGATTGGTCCCAAAATCGGTTAGTAGTTTGGCATTAAAATCAAAATTATTGGAAAATTCGGTTACCTACTTGGATGACCATATTGTCTTGTATAGTCTTCCGGTTCGTGGTCTCCACTCAAGAACCTTTCTTCCCCATCGGTTCTACGAGCGATATGGCCTGCCCATTGCCACATCAACTTGCAAATTTTAATAGCTATGTCGGTGACTCTAGTTCTTTGGCAAATATCCACGTTTCGAATTTTATCGCGCAAAGAAACTTCGAGCATCACACGGCACTGTTCATTGCCCGTCGCGGGCATCCAGTGGCAGATGGCAGGCTGTCGTTCAGTGTGGAGGTTAAAGGCTGGCTGATGACGATGATTAATACCTACAATATAGACTTAGGGTACTTGTTGTTATTGTTTTCAGATATAATTCCATTGCTCCCTCCATCGCCGTATAAAGTCGACTCGCCCGATCCAGAGTCACTCTGGCCTCAAGGTCTGTTCGTGCCACCCATCACCCCGCCGAGGTTCGGAAGTCGTCGGTCTGATGCTGGTAAATATTTCTCTATCCATTACACTCCGTAATTATACCTATAATTATATATGTACCATAATAGGTAAAGTGGACCCGTCTGATGCGAAATCATTCTGGCTTGTGTGTACATGCGGTTCCACCCAAAGACTTTCTATAACTAGACATTTAATGTGGGGCGAACGTGTTCGGTCACTACATCTGATGAAAACGTCCTATGTAAAGACACGCCCACTGAAGGCACTGAGTGACCGACCGAAGACACCGACCAAGCCTGCGATCCGTCAACGTTTCTGCGCTCGTCTTATAAATGTCTATTAAAATTATTTAAAACCGCGCTACGTCTTGTAGCAAAAATTGCCAATCTTTCACCCCGCACGGCTCCTCAGACATTTGACTGAATCGTTTCCATTGAACATAATCGTAACTACAAGTCTGGGTAGTCTGGGTAGCTTTACCTAGTCTGTGGGTTCGACCTAAGCATGTTCATGTTTATACTCTATTTTGGATTATTCCTGTCACAACAGAAAATACGTTCGTTTTGTCCCCGCTGTTATTGGCGAGGGAACAGATCGAAATAATTATTTCCGGTCTGTCCCCCTGTTGTTTTTAGGGGGATAAGGAATAAAAAGATCGGTTACTAGTGGAATAAAGTTAATTTCATTTCAGAAGCAGACCCGCACGACCCTTTCCTACTAGAAGGCTCCGAAGCTATAGCAGCAGTCGCAAGGGCGAAAGATCACGGCCAGCTGTTTTTCCACGATATACCGCACATAGGTCAGTGGATACCTACCTTAAAATCAGTCTGCCGCAAACTTCCTACCTGCCCCATAGACACTCAGCATAAGTCGAGCACTTTTCTGTTAACACATTGACACAAAAAGTGTCTATAATATGGGCTCACCAATGGCACACCAGGGGCCTTACGGACAACTGCTATTACAGGCACCTAATCCGCTCAGTTGAAAAATCACGCGACCGCAAACCTTATCGCGCCCAGATACGGTTTGCGGTCGCGTGATTTTCCAACTGAGCGGATTAGGTGCCTGTAATAGCAGTTGTCCGTAAGGCCCCAGTATCCAAGGTCAGATCCGGCTTTGGTCACATAGTGAAGTTATAATTTAATTTTTATATTAATTATTGGTCCACCTATGTCCTGGACCCAGCCCAGGGATCCCCCCCTGGATCCGCTCTTGTCAGTATCGTTATCATGACTTAATCATGATTGGACCAATCAGCGATCAGTATCCACCCCCGCACGCCCATGTTGTACGTACCATAATCCAATAAAACACGGTCTGCTATTCCGGGAGTAACACAAGCCTACGTCACTATCCAAGTTGCCACTTCATTGCATTGAAATTGGGAAACATATTGTTAATTCTCTTTTAAATAAAATAGGAAAAGCATTTCAGTTGTCATTTTGTTGGTCCGCTCAAGCGAAACAATTCCAGTTAAACACGAATGTTACATATTATTTAAATCAAAACCACATAATTTTATCGGATTCCCACAGGTAAAACACGGATATTGGGATATGATTTTATGTTACTGGTAACACAACGTCAATAACGTAAGCTTGTGTCACCCACGTGAACTGAATGTCTCGGAATAGCATACCAGATATTGATATACCTATAGAAGTAAGCACCTATAGAAGTAAGTACCTATAGAAGTTGGTTAGCATCATCATCAGCCAGAAGACGTCCACTGCTGAACATAGGCCTCCCCCTATAACCTCCACACACTTTGGTTAGCATAATATTGTTTGATTAAAAACGTTTTAAGGTTGACAGTTTAGGCTTGTGACCACAGCTCACCTTATTATTATTATTATTTTTTGTTTTCACAGAGTCTCTGCTCGCGAACCAAGAGCTACGAGTGAAGAACCGTCTCAAGCCCCACATCCTCGGTAGCATACGTCACACGTGGCAGTTCTACAGGGCTTAATTCATAAAACTATTTATTGTACAAACGAGATTATGTAAAAAACTTGAAGTCATGTAAAATATACTGTAAATAAATGAATTATTTTCATAATCATTGTTTAAAGTTTTTGGTGGGGATAGAGAACAGATTCTCTGTCCCTTTCTCGCAAAGCGTGTTAGTATGGCACGCGCAAGGCTTACGTCATCACGTGCTATAATTAAAAATAAATAAAATATTCGGGTCATTTTTGCACACACGGTCATCTGACCCCAAACTTAGCAAAGCTTGTGATATGGCTGCCAGAGACTGATATACATAGTTTTTTTAAATATATACTTAAATAGATATTAACAGCCAGATATAGAACAAACACATATGTTCATCACATAAATGTTTGTCTTAGGTGGGAATCGAACCCACGCCAAGCTCAGAAGGTAGGTTCACTACCAACTGGACCAACGGGCTATCACCAACTGGACTAACGGGCGACCAACGACCTATAGTGCGTTCACTATTTATAATCAGCTTTTTTATGAGATATTAAATAAAAATTATCGCACATGCCTATTGATTATTTTTAGAAAATTCGCTAGTGGCCCCCACTGGATACGGCCAAGTTAATTTAAATAATCTACAAGGCTTCACTTAGTAAAAATATTATTTATTTAATATAATAACAAGAATATAATTTCAAATGCTTCAAATACAAGTTAAAGCAGACTTTAGCTTTACCTAGCCAGTGAGCAAAAGTGATTGTAACATTAGCTGCATTTCTAGACGGATTGCGCGCTCTCTCGCTTGCACAGTCAATAATATCTAATAACTGAGACAGATACTGAAAAATGTTTTTTCTTTATTGTACTTAAAGAGACGTAGAAACAGAAATACACTAGATTTGTCAAAAAAACAATTTTGAAGATGGACTTCCGTAAAATAAGGCCTGATTCAATCAACTATCTTAATTAAAATGAATTAATAACACTTTTTTTTTTTTCAAATATATTCCAAATAATAAAGATAATGAATTGTTGTTTTTTCGAGCACCTACATTTCAAATGTCATAAAAATAAGTAATTGAAAAGATTTTTTCTAAATACATTCCAAATATTGACATAAAAAGTATAAGAGCTTAGAATAACTACTCAGAGAAGGTAGGTTTCCAAACAACGCATTCTCAAAACGTAACCTACAAATTCGCTTTGTAGCTTACGTTTAGATTGGTATTTTAAACGATTTAAGCAAGAACATTAATGGATTACCTGTGGAATGTCACACCATAACTCTTATGCTGCTTTTCTGATTTGGTACGATTTCACCGCGCAAATTGTCATAGTAAAATTTTTATATTTTTTTTGGAGCCATATATGACTCCATTTGAATGGCTTAAATTTTGCGGCTGTGCTCGGTTTCTTTGTATAAGAGTAAAAAACATTTTTATGATATACATTTCGTCATAATAAGGAAAATTAATTGAAAGCATTTATTTTTTAAATACATTCCAAACTCAGATCAATAATTAATGTCAAAAAGATAATGAATTAAAAACATTTTTTTCAATATCACCGTAGATTTTTAATACATCAAAAAATTTGACTACGCGAGCGATGGGGTGCGTTATCTGTCCCAAGTTCTTAAATATTTTAGAACACAAGTTGGACTCTTATCTAAACTGAGACTCAGCTTAGTAACTTACAACAAATTACAAATAATACAATTGTTTATAGGACGGATCCCGGACAGGTACAGTTTCTTTGTAAATTATCTGTTCCCTACAAAAGATGTAAAAGGTTTCGTCATAACTATTACATATTAGTAAGATATTATATTATACTATATCTATACTGTGACATAGCTTAGTATCTTACAAGAGATAACAGACAATACAATTGTTTAAAGGACGGATTAAGGACAGATAGCTTCATTGTAAATATATTTGTTCCCTACAAAAAAAGGTTGTCTCAGGAGTATTATTTATACTGTGACATAGCTTAGTAACTTACATGAGATTACAGACAATACAATTATTTATAGGACGGATCACGGACAGATAGTTTCATTGTAAATATATATTTGTTCCCTACAAAAAAAGGTTGTCTCAGAAGTATTATTTATACTGTGACTTAGCTTAGTAACTTACATGAGATTACAGACAATACAATTATTTATAGGACGGATCATGGACAGATAGTTTCATTGTAAATATATTTGTTCCCTACAAAAAAAGGTTGTCTCAGAAGTATTATTTATACTGTGACTTAGCTTAGTAACTTACATGAGATTACAGACAATACAATTATTTATAGGACGGATCATGGACAGATAGTTTCATTGTAAATATATTTATTCCCTACAAAAAAAAAGGTTCCGTCAGAAGTATTATTTATAAATAATACTTCTGACGAAACCTTAACAGTATACTGTGACACAAACACACTAACAGAGACATGAGATTACAGACAATACAATTATTTATAGGATGGATCATGGACAGATAGTTAGATTGTAAATAAATTTGTTCCCTACAAAAGAAAAGGTTTTGTCAGAAGTATTATTTATACTGTGACTTGGCTTAGTAACTTACATGAGATTACAGACAATACAATTATTTATAGGACGGATCATGGACAGATAGTTTCATTGTAAATATATTTATTCCCTACAAAAAAAAAGGTTCCGTCAGAAGTATTATTTATAAATAATACTTCTGACGAAACCTTAACAGTATACTGTGACACAAACACACTAACAGAGACATGAGATTACAGACAATACAATTATTTATAGGATGGATCATGGACAGATAGTTTGATTGTAAATAAATTTGTTCCCTACAAAAGAAAAGGTTTTGTCAGAAGTATTATTTATACTGTGACTTGGCTTAGTAACTTACATGAGATTACAGACAATACAATTATTTATAGGTGGATCATTAACAGATAGTTTGATTGTAAATAAATTTGTTCCCTACAAAAAAAAAGGTTTTGTCAGAAGTATTATTTATACTGTGACTTGGCTTAGTAACTTACATGAGATTACAGACAATACAATTATTTATAGGTAGATCATTAACAGATAGTTTGATTGTAAATAAATTTGTTCCCTACAAAAAAAAAGGTTTTGTCAGAAGTATTATTTATACTGTGACTTGGCTTAGTAACTTACATGAGAGACAATACAATTGTATATAGGACGGATCATGGACAGATAGTTTCATTGTAAATATATATTTGTTCCTTATTAAAATTAAAGGATTCATCAATAATATTTATAAGAAGTTTCATCAGTAAACGTTCAAAAGCTTGGGACGTAGTAGGTACTTTGTGGCAAATAAATAATTATAAATTTTAAAAACCTACTTAAAAATGTGTAATCACGCAATTTCGTTTACTTGCATGACATATTTATTCCAGTTTGATTTAAAAATCAAACTACTAAGCCGATTTTGATTAAACTTCTATGGGACCAATCAGAAAGTATAATATTACATTATATCCTTTCAATGAAAAATATTTTGTCCAAATCGGTTTATAAATGACGGATCCTTTTTTCGCAGTCGGTTAAATATATGAAAATGAACAAAAAGAATCATCAAAATCAGACGAGTAATTGCCAAAAACTCTAATAAATGTAGCATATTTAAGTCAAAATTACTAAGCTTCGAGCCGCCTTATGGTTAATTATATTTTACCTAATATAAGTATAATTGTTCTAACAATTAAAGAGCAGTTACAGATACCATAGAAACTCAATGTTAATTTGATTTTACTAACAATTTAATTACGATTAGTTTATCAATTGAGATAAGATAATATAAGAAGCAGAATATAATTAATACAAAATTTGAGCATCAGTTCCTATCTCTCAAAAACTTTTAGAAAAATAAACAACAAGAGTAATGTAAGTACTTTGTGATGAACATATAAGCAGATCTTCAGACCTAATGGAGCGTCCATTAATTACTTGAGGTGTTATTTTGGATGTTTGACCCCTTCCTAAATCCCCCCCGCCTAAGTGAGATTTGTTAAGATGTGGTGAATGAACCACCCTTTCCCCCTCACGTAGGATTTACTTGTACGGCACTTATAAGGGACAGGGGGTTAAAAGGTCCTCTTTAAATGAGATTTTGCTGAATCTCACCTCAACTCTCCAGCCAGCGTTAGACCAAACATTTAACATAACGAAATACCTACAAATATTCAAATGAATTAATTATTAATATACAAAATTAAAACTAATAATATCAAAATTCTTAATACTCATCTAAAAACTCTATAAAGTATCACAATATAATTTCTACCTACAAAATATTGTATACAGCGACAAAAATTGTCGCCAAAATCGTGGAGGATAGTGATGAGATGCTAAATGCGGAGTTACAAAGGTCGCCATTGCAAAAACACATGTATACTTTTCTGTGGTTCCACATGGTGTATGCACAACGTTCCTCGTAATCACTCGGGGCTCGCTGCAGACACATCCTTTCTGTAGCAGCACCATAATCTAAAAAAAAAAAAAAATATTTAAAAAAAAATACATTTCTATGATATTATTGGAGGATTATATTTTATACCAATAACTATTTAAGTAAATAAAATAAATAAATAAGGAAGTTAGGGTATACAAAGTCCTTGTTTATGACGGAAACAAAATATACAGACATTATGAGTAAAATTAAAACAACAAAGTAATAGTTTCCGTCCCAAGCCGATCCCAACTCAGAGTATAATAGGTAAAGTGGACACATCTGATGCGAATTCCGACCTGAATAAAAAACCGGTCAAGTGCGAGTCGGGCTCGCGCACTGAGAGATCCTTACCACCACAAAATACAAATATTTGTGACAAAGACAACATCACGCTTAACTTGGTGTTGAGCAGAAATTTGTCACCGACCTGCACTTGGCCATTATTTATTATTTTGCTTTAGAGTGTGTACCATAATCATGCCAAGTTTGACGCTTGTAAGTAATACTGTTTTTAGGGTTCCGTACCCAAAGGGTAAAAACGGGACCCTATTACTAAGCATATGACGTCTGTCTGTCCGTCTATCTGTCCTACTTTTGAACGGCTGTATCTTTCGAACCGTAATAGAAAGCCAGTTGAAATTTTCACAGAATATGTAACGTTACAGGGGAAAAAAGACAAAAAGTTATAACAAAATGGGGGGTATACAACAAACGTATCTTTTAACGTATTTTTGTATTTGCTCTAATGTAATAACCCCATACAAAAAACGTTTGTTGTGGGTTTAGAGAAACTATATCACATGTAAAAGAATAGCAGGCTAGTAATCTGGCAGCCTCTTTGTATCCTCACCATCTGCTTTGAAAGCCTGAGAGTTTCCTTCTGCAAGTTTTCCACACCATCCAGAAGGACAGGCAACCATGTGAATACCAGCTTCAGCATCCGGCTCAGTCACGTTGAAGGGGAACGGGTCTCCACAGCTGCCGAGCTCACCTCTTGATCGACATTTCATGCATCTCTTGTGTAGACCTGAAATTTAATTATGGCATTGTTTTTATAATATCCTAAGGACAAGGGTCTTTAACCAGTATGTAGTTACCAGCGATGACATAATTATGGTACTGAGACATGGTCCTTAACTGCTGGTCTTCTGGGAAAAACTCAGTCACACTGCGGGCAATGGAAGGAGGTATGCTCAGTTTCTTTGCGCAACAAAATCCGGAACGTGGACATTCGCCAATTTATATATTATATTTTTGGGCTATTAGATTAGTTAAGTTGGGAGAATGGTACATTAGAATCTACAGCAATTGAATTTTGGACAAAAACATTGTCAATTGTACACAATTAATAACACATGAATGAAGTATCTACCTACCTGGTATTTTACATAAAATAATATTTTTGCAGATACAAGCCATATAACTTATAACATTGCATACATAAACAACCATAGTAGTACTTGCATAATACTGTGTATTTACAGGGTCATGATAATAGTCTACATTGTTTTGATAGACCATATAAGTAGTAGGTTGGTAGGTAGGTATTTTATTTTATGTAAAAAAATTGAGTAGGTAGGTACCTAGGTAAGTAGCTACGAGCAGTAACTTCTATAAAAACTAGCGGAAACTATTTCTGCAAATAATTAGCACATGATGCAAGTAAAAACTGTACAAGCAACTCTCACTTTACCTTGAAACTTTATAACTTGTATTTACTTACAGTTAGCTTTCTCCAACAACAATAACATCAACAAAGGAACTATAAATAACTTTTGGTGGTTCATTTTAAATCATTACACAATGTAAAATGATAGGGAAAAAGTTTTAAAACTACTTTTAAAACTTTATAAACTTCACAGTTCACTTCGGATTGTCTTGACGTGACTCGTGAATGTGAATCGCACACAGACACAATTAAATGACGGTTCGTGTCCGTCACGTCACGCAGTCAAGACGTCATAACAACTTTGAAAGTGAATTTGGAATTTACCCAGAGAGCTAACCTAGGGAAACGGCACACCGAGAAAATACACGTGCATAGCATAGCATATATTTTATTATTTATTAACCTTCGGGCTGCCATTACTAGGTACTCTAGTTTCAGTATATAAAAGGTACTCTTTGATAGGTAGGTAAGAAAGTATCGATATATCGATATCAATTATGCGTTAGACCGTGTCATATAACTTACCTACCTGCCCTGATAGAGAAGAAACTAGGTACCTAAGCTCTGGGGCCTTACGGCTAGCTGTTGAAGCAATCCAGTGATGAAAAAATGTTACGCGTCAGCAAACCGTGCCTGGGCGCGTGAAGGCTCACGTTTGCGCTGCATGGTTTTAACGTTAGTTTGATACCGCGTAAGCAGTAGGCCGTAAGGCCCCTGTGCATATATAGCAAGGATCAATAATTATAGTCAAAAAGTATTCGGGATATGCTTTGTATATAGTTTGGATCTGCCTAGACGTGCGAATTTAGTTGACGGACGCCCGTCGAACCAACGGGAGAGAAAGATTGAGAATAACATACCTATTTGCCACTCTTCCGTTGGTCAGACGGTGGTGAGGGTGAGGTCAACCAATCCATACGTCTGTTAGGGCTATAAGACTCAAGCTAGTACCGAAAAAATTTGCCAGAAGGGAGTGAAGTAAATCAGACTGACATATTCTTACTAGTTTAAAGTGAATGTTGTAATTTGGTTGCCAAAACTGACAAATTAAACGCACTTGTGTAAAAGTAGAAGATAAAAAGAAAAATATATCCTTCTCCTATTGGTCAGACAGCGGTCCGTCAGCCAAATCCGTCACGTCTGTTAACCAGTCTTACGTAGTATATTTTATATTATCTTTGTTGTTAGGTAAGAGGTAGTCAGTAGGTACTACGCATCTGACGATGCGTACCTACTATGCATCGTTTACTTTTTGATTTTCTGGTTTCCACACTACGCTATAATATTATGTGCAGGAGGCATGTTGGAATTGCACATTTAGCACTCACACTCGCAAACAAAAAGACTAAAACTATAAAATTTCTTGGTATTTTCAAATCAAACTAGACATTTTGACGGCTTATGAACCACAGACAGATTTATGAACTTACAATAAGATGGCGAAGTGGCACCCGTTTTTAATATCAGTTTGTATGTTTTGAGAACAGCTGACCATCTGTATTAACCACAGAGTACTTTTTATATACTCTTTAGGGTATAAAAAGTCCTTGCCAATGAGTGACAAAGTATAATCCACAGAAACAAAAAAAGAATAAATTAAACGGCTGTCAAGGTATTTTGTTGTAGCCAGTTGCACCCGACTAATGTAAGTTGAGACTTAAAAAGCGCGGTAAATTTAAAAATATCAGCATTGAAACCCCTAAAATTAGTATGATATATTTTTTTTTAAATACCTAGAATAATCTCACTTGATATTGTAAGTTATTAATTTTTATTGTAACAGTCAGAACACAGTAATGTTTGCATTTCATATTAATTTTGAGGTTGCAAAGCGGATTTTCAGTCTACTTTCATTAGCCAGACTCTACTTACTCTCTACGATCCACTCAATAAACGACCACAAATAAAAAATAATGATCAAAGCACTCAAAGGTAGAAACTAAAATGTCTATTGGGCCCGATTTTGAAGGCACAAGTTAAATTTAGTTTAGCTTTAAAACTTGTTATATTTAAAAAAGCTTATCGGTATTCCAGAGGCACCACTTAAATTATTATAAAAACGTCAAAATCAAATTTTTAAATCGAATGAACGTAATGTGCCGTAAACTACTCAATTCACGTTTAAATGCAGTTTTGCTATTCTGAAGGCACATTTTAAATGATTTTAAATCGTTTTAGTTGCCAAAACAGCTGACATTTTAGCTTATAGGTTAGTTTTTTAACAAGGACCATTTGAGGTCCTCTTTAAAATAACTTGAATTTCAAAGTGAGTTTAAACTCATTATTTGTGTTTTTTGCTCAAAAAAACAAACGTGTCCTAATGATCAACATACAGATAAACATATCAAAGACTTAAAATCGTATTGGTTCGACGGGAAATGTAATCAAATGTGGATCAAACATGATCTACTTTTTGCGACTAACAAGTGGCACCAGTAATAGAAAAGTAGATTATACTTATCTGCTTTATGGTTGAAAACAATACAAGACAATACATATTACAAGATCTAGATGCGTGATGGACCCTGAAGGAATTATTATTATGCATCTCGAAGATGCGTTTATTCATTCCAGTGCTGTAAGAAAACTGCATAACATAGAGTTGGAGCTAAGGAGAACACACCAAGGTCAGCACCTACCAATACGTAAGATTCGCGGCGCCCGGCGGTTTTCTATTTTCCTATAATAAAAATTGTCTTTTGTCGGTTCGCATAGAGCACATCACTTACTGTTAAATTTAATCAAGATTGGTTCAATGGTCTAGTTATGTTGTGATAAATTGTTGAATAGGTACGTAGACAGAGTAAAGGGTGTTTCTATTGAAGCAGGGATGAGAGGAGCTGAGATGAGTAGACTTCAGTAGTAGAGACAAACAGATACGTGTAGTCGTGTAGCAGAGACGAGCGGAGCGGGAGCATGATCCAATAGCATAACTTTATACTTCGCTCCTTTCAGCTGCGCTAATCTGCTTGCCATACAATTAATTCCCTGTCTCCGTTATGATCCATTGAAGCAGAGCGGAGACTAGATAGCATGTCTCCTGCCCACTGTCCTGGTCTCCGTCTGTGCAAATGTCTTAAGTAGCTAACAGACGAGACGGACTTGGCTGACAGACCGCCGTCCAACCAATGGGAAAAAGAAAATTTAGTTTTTCCCCTTTCCGTTGGTTGTCATCAAAATACACATGTCTGTTAGTACTTATATATCCAAACTAATAATGCACACTACTACCTTACCAAAGGGCATTATAGTAGGATCAAAAAAAGTAACCGAAAGAGAACCCATACTTATTTGATTCATAATAATTCAATGGTGATGAGTAAAGATCTCGCTCTATAACATTACAGAACGGTTACCAATTCCTCGACCAAAATAAAATGAATGGACGGGCTATAACCATTGAACTTGCTCAGTAAAAACGACTCAAAACCGTCAGACATACATTTACTTCAACACTTAATTATAACCATGTAAGTACAGTACATTTGTTACAAAAAATAGATAGCGGTTTTTTGTTGTGTATTTACACTTTGGGAAAGCACACGAAGGCATAATTTTGTCAGATGTTTCGTTATACACTTCCTACGGCTAGAGAGTGACTAATAAATAATAAAATAATAATAATAATAAATATTCTGGGCCCGTCCATCAATTTTATTTTGGTCGAAGTACCAATTGGCACATGCGAAAAGAAAGAAATAATGCCCATATGACTGTTCCATTCCTTGTGACCGACCTACACTACACTGTTACAAGTCACACTCACAACTTAATGTGGTGTGGACAGAGTACTTAATAAAAAACCTTAAAATTGTTTTTACTTCCAGGTGCTGCTTAAAGCTACACAATCTCAGCATTGCACGAATGTGTGTCAATACATCACCCCCATGAAATAGTACTGCAAGGAATATCCTAATACTACTCTACCGAGCAGTAGGTACAGCTATGTCCGCTGGTCCATCAATCTGCTGTGACTTCAGAGTTATAATGATTTGGGTAGATTCTAGCAAGGTTCAGAATGCAAGATACATAGACTACAATATTTATATAATTGAAAGATGCCATTGATAAGTGGATTTAATAATATTTAATAGGAAAACTGTAAAAGTGTTTCAAAACTTAATCTCTTTGAAATAAATACTACATAAATAATAAAAAATTGTTTATTTCATTTACATTTAAATACGTATGTCAAATAAATCCAAAATATTTGTTATTCACTAATATCTATTCAAATAACCCACCCCTAACCGTTCCCGGCGCAAAGGTACCCAAAACACTCGCTGCATTACCATGTTGGATGGCAATGGCCAACCTTTGCACCAGGAACGAGCCAGAGCGGGAGTCACCACACTTTATCTTGAGCCTGTGCCCTATCTCCGAAATGAGCTTCTTGCTCAACGGGCTCGAAATTGTAACGCAGCTCCAACGCTGCGTACTTTTCCCTTTTCTTATCAGCGGCATATTCCGCCCTGCTGACGGTGAGTGGACGGTGCGACTCAGGTGGCTAGCTGCGACAGTGCTGACGCAAGTAGCACCCCATATCAGGCACTTCCCGTTCTTCCAAGGCACGAGAGTCAGCCCGTCCGGCCTGCAGAGCCCGGAGGGAACGTTTGCTGACACAAAGGCTCTCCGTACTATGTCATTGAGTGCATGGATCCATTCATCGTTCTGAAACCAAATAATCTAATTTAATACTTGACAAGATCGAATAGAAAAACAGAAGTCGATAATGGATTATCTTTTCATTTTCAATTGATTCGCTTTGAATTTGTTAGACCTTGCTGACATTTTAAACAAGTGGAAGTGTATTGCGCTGCGAAATTTTGAAAGTGACCCGTTAAAAACTACATTTGCTTTTCACATTCAATAATATTACAAAAGCGAGTTTGTAAATGCGTCTGTTTGGTTTCTACTCACAAAACTGTAGGATAGTGACTAAAATCACGGACACTGCCTGTCCAGTATATATTCTAGCTACGGCCGTTGACCAGAACGACTTAATGCTTTATCATAGTGAGTAAAACCGCGATACACTGCCTATCCAGCATATATTCTAGCTACGGCCGTTTTACCTGATGTTTAGTGATGTTGTAGTGGTAAAACCATGACGCTGCGTCAGCATACTTCCCGCTGTAGATACAATTGATGGCAGCTCTATGCCTGTGATGAATAGGTCAAGAGCCGTAGCATTTTAATCCAACTTCGTTCTAGATTGTGTATTTTCGACTGTCCAGCCAGAGTGGTCGTTGTTTTTTCGGTTATCGTTGACTTGATTCTGTTTTTCTGTGAATTCTGTTGATCCACTGACCAATAAGAGGTTTGTTCATCTTTTTATTTGTGGACACGGAGAGAAATTGAAATAACCAAAAAATTAAATGTTTTTACCAAATGGACGTCATCCGGCAAATTTTTATTTCTTTTTGTGACCATGGATACAGAGTCCTTCAGTCAGAATACTATTGAGGTTTACATGATATTAATTAATAACGTGAAACAACTCTCACAGGGAGAGTCGAGCAAAGTAAGTTGCGGTCAAGTCCAAGTTATTCCCTGATAAAATGGTAGAGACTTTACAAGAGGCTTCTGTGGAATTTGGTAAACATCCGAAAATACATGTTTCAGGTCAATAAATCGTTTGACTACACTTGAAAACGGTCGATAAAACTTATTAAACAGTAATTTACTATTATTAAACGATAACACTCGAAATAACACAAGTTTAGGAAAATAATACAATCAGGAGACATGTTTTTTTTCACGTTGGCGCCAAAACTCCATGAGCCGGCTACATATAATGAATTGCCATAGCTATGAAATCTGAAATCGAGCCTTTATTTTTCCCAAGAATGTGTTATAATTCGCAAACAAATGTCTAACTTTCATTACCTGTGTTTGTTTTCCGTGGCAAAAGTGTCCCTTTGAACTTTAATAAATACTTTTACTACGGTAACGAAAACTTTCTTGTACTTTAGTGATGTTTTGTAACAATTGAACTGTATGCAAACTATTAACATGTTTCTCTTAAAAATTAACCTGCAGAATAGCTGTAGCACCCGTCGGATCATCATCATCATCATCATCATTTCAGCCGTAGGACGTCCACTGCTGGACATAGGCCTCCCCCATCGATCTCCAATAGGGCCGGTTGGAAGCGGCCTGCATCCAGCGTTTCCCTGCGGTCTCCTTTAGGTCGTCTGTCCATCTTGTGGGTGGACGTCCTACGCTGCGCTTACCAGTCCGTGGTCTCCATTCCAGAACCTTTCGGCCCCATCGGCCATCTGTTCTGCGTGATATGTGCCCTGCCCACTGCCACTTCAACTTACTAATCCGGTGGGCTATGTCGGTGACTTTCGTTCGTCTACGGATCTCCTCATTTCGGATTCGATCTCGTAGAGAAACCCCCAGCATAGCCCTCTCCATAGCTCGTTGTGCGACTTTGAGCTTGCTTATGAGGCCCATAGTGAGAGACCACGTTTCAGTGCCGTATGTCATCACTGGTAACACACACTGGTCGAAGACTTTCGTCTTAAGGCACTGAGGTATTTTGAACGAGAAGACGTTGCGTAGTTTACCGAACGCTGCCCAGCCGAGTTGGATTCGCCGATTGATACAACCGTCGGATACAACTAATAATGTAAAAATGTATGAAGTAAAATGTTTACTAAGAATAATATCAATAAGCATTTTAGGTAAAAAGCTTGCAACACTTGCTATTTGCCTAATGAGTGACACCACAGGTAATCATGAAATGGGAACGAAATCGGAAGGAATTACCGGTTTTTTAATGATGTTTTTTCATCTGTTAATTCAAAATAAATGAACAAAAGTAACTCAAATTCCGGTCAATATTTTAGTTTATGGGTGCCTCTAGAATACCAATTGTTAGAAGTTAAACTTATAGTTAGAAATTTTAGTTAGCTTTCTAATTTTAAATGGTGCCTTCAAAATCGACCCCATTGTGTACCTACTGCATTAATAGGTACTTAAAGTCTATCAATAGGGTACTTGACTGTATTAAAAATATTATGCCAATTGACGCCATCCATAAACATGACATAATGAAAAAGCATATTTCATTGATTTTTTGATAAAAATATGCTTATTTTTTGTAAAAAACGCGAATAAAATAACTGTATTTTCGACATTTGATCACGTGATCGAAAACGGTCTGTAACTGGCTTCATCCCTAGTGACGTCACACAAATCTAAACAAACAGATTTTGTATTGATATTTGCGAATTTAATGTTGTAAAGCTATTTTGAGAGCGATTTATCCAGAAATTTGCACCAAAAACATTCCGGAGGTTAAATGTGAGAAGAATGGAGTAACATTTTGTGCAAGCAGACAGCAGTAACTTACCCAAAATTAATGTTTTTATGGTTGCATATTTCTTTAATAATAATCCACGTCATTGTTTCTACGCTGCAGAACTCAAAACGTAAAAACTACAATGTCAGTATTAATTTTTAATTGTTCTCCAAGCAAAACATTCAATCAAGTTGTACTAAAAGTATGTTGTAGTAAGTGGATATCACTATTTTGTTAGGTTATGTCGAGCTTTACAATGTTTAAAAAGAAAGTAACAGTACATAAAATAGTAATGCAATAAAAACACAAATTATAATAGAAATATATAGACTCAAATATGTACCTCAAAATGATCTTCGCACATAGAAACACTTGAATTAGCTCCAATACTTTTGGGTTCTCTACGAGCTACTTAGTTCCAACCTTAGATTGGTTCCAGCCACTTTTTTCGAGTTTTGGGGAGTTTTGGGTGCATTGGAACAGGAACAAATATTTTATCCGGTGTCTTTATGGAAGTATTTGTACATTTTGGCACTACACAATATTTATAAACCATTACTTCTATTAGAAATTAATTAATCATCAAACTTGCTGCAGCTGTTTTGTTTTGTGTGACGTCAATCGTCGCTCGACCGGAGCTATGACGCAGGTCTGCGTTTTGGCGCGATATTTTTTTATTCAAACTTTAACATCGATTTATATCGCAAATACGACTGATATCCAGAAAATATAAATGCAGTATACATTATTTTATATCAGACAATAATGTGCAATAGTTTCCCAAAAGTAGTCAAATACCCTATGGTGTACTGCCAACCATACGGCAGTAAGTAGAAAATATAACAGGTAACAGTATGAAACGGCGCGGCGTTAAATCTCAGAAAATATAATAAATGAATGTGTTATTACTTCCCTTTAGAGTATATACATAAAAGCCCCTTTGTTATTACCTACAGTTTCGCCTTTACCCCTTCTTCATCGTCCATTTGACTCTCATGACTACAATGTGACTTACTGTGTGTTTTTATTAAAACAAATATCATCTCGTCAACCAACAGCGCCGGCCCTAGCCTCTAGGGTAGAGCGAGATTGTCATTCAGCGCGTTAGATTTCTGAAGAAAAAAAACTAAATTAGGCAGTATCACAGATAGATCTGTGGACAGTATGGAAGCTACTATTTTTTTTTTCTATCTATTATAATGGATCCCTACCATATGCGTTTCTCGACACGCTCTTGGCCATTATGTAATTAAAAGTACGAAAAATATTGTTTCATAGACAGAGTTACCGTCTCGGGGGCACCGAACTTAAAATTGACAGACTGACACTTGCATGACGACCATCTGACACTGTAACAAACCTTATAAACTGTTGATCACTGTCCTCTGTGAAAGTTTTCGGTTCAGCTTGGCGCTATCCATTCAACAACGATTGTACAATTTTCAATTTTTGTACATCAACATGGCGGATAATCAGATCAAATCAGAAAGTAAGTTTCTGTGAATTATTTTGCTGCTATTATGTTACAAAATCTCTTACCTATTTCTTTCAATATATTCTACTATATTCGAAGTTTAACAACGTTTAACATTTTGTTGATTGACTCGCTATATGCCATCTAAAATTTCGAATGTATAAATGTTCGCTGTATTCAAAATTTGAAAAAATTCAAATTTTAATGTGATTTGGCGCACAGTATTCGCTCCAAATTCGTAATTTTAACACAGATTTAAATTTCAGTTATAATTTCTTGTGTTTTTCCACATAATAACGATAGCCATGAGCTCTAAAGCCAACAGAATTTGTAAGTTTTGTTTTGTGTTTCGCAGGAGAGAAAGATGAAGAAAATACGTCTACAAGGTCTCATTATAGAGTCAAAGATGAGCCAATGGACATGGAATTTCCAGAAGAGGACGATGAACCTCCAGCCTTTGGCCCGGCCGCCCTAGGGCTTCACAGGGTAGGCACCAAGTTGCCGCCAAAACCAGCGCCTAGCGAACCTGTACAAAAACTTAACGCTAGAGGGATGCCTGCTCGCATTAGAAAGAAAAACAGATTTATTTTTGTAGACGACTTTGTAAACACGTCACCGCCGCGACAGTCCCCTAAGAAAACTCCAAAGATACTATCTAAAACCCATAGCAAACCACCAAGTGCTAAGAAGCAAAAATCTCCCTCGAAAATTCAAAGGGACAGTGAAAAAAGTGATGATAGAAGTGAAAGTGGTGGTTCTTCAAATACTGATCATAAAACAGGTCACAGAATTGGCATGAGACTCAGAAATCTTCTGAAATTACCTAAAGCACATAAATGGGTATGCTTTGAATATTTCTACAGCAATATTGACAAAGCCTTATTTGATGGAGAAAATGATTTCATGATATGTCTGAAAGAATCATTCCCTCAACTGACAAACCGTAAATTAACACAAATACAGTGGTCTAAAATTAGGAGAATGATGGGCAAACCCCGTAGATGTTCACAGTCCTTCTTTGAGGAAGAGCGGAAAGAGTTAGAAAGGAAACGTAAACTGATTCGATACATTCAACAGAGAAAAATGGCAGATATTAATGTAAAAGACTTGCCTAATGAAATACCGATGCAGTTAGTTGTGGGTACAAAAGTAACAGCAAGGCTTCGTAAACCACAAGATGGACTCTTCACGGGGAGTATAGATGCTGTAGATACATCAAACAACACATACCGGATAACATTTGAGCGCCCGAAACTTGGAACGCATTCAGTGCCTGACTATGAAGTGTTATCTAATGATCAGCCTGATACTATCAACCTCGCTAGTATGGCACAGAAGTTTAGGCCCCGGAACGTGGTCCAAGAAATGATGAGCTGGTGTCACACTGGCCTAAGTTCAGATATTAACAGGTTGCAAGGAGATCCCATGATTGGATGCTCAGATATAGCAAAAGCAGACACAGCAGTAGGTATATATCCATTTGCTTTCCTCAAGCTCATAGTGAAATTAAAGAAGATACTAAATGCAAAAAAGATTGAAATAAACAGATTAAAAGATTACAACTCTGAAGCAGAGAAAAGGAAATCATTTGGTCAAAAAATGCCTGAAGATTTTGAAAGGAAATATGCTGCTTGTGTGATAGATTTGGAGAAAATGAACATTGACCTTCAAGGGTATATAAATGAAATACAAGAGTTCTGCCAACAGATTGCTCCTGGACCCAGTTTAGCTGCTATGTTAGCCCCATCACACCTCCGAGAGAAGTGTCAAGAAGATGCTAATATTATAGTGGAGAGAAACAATATTGGAGCTCTCAAGGATCCAAAACTAATAGGCCTCGTAACAGATCTTACAGCTCTTATGCTACAGGTTAGGAGTCTATCCGACTCAGATCAGAATGCATATGAGCTGAGTGTATTGCAGGGTACAATGGACCAAATTAAAATGAAGTTAGACCCAAAACACAAGAGGTTGTTCCAAAATCACATAGAAACGCATATGCATAGAATTCAGATGGGACTTGGCCTAATGAAAAGCAACTTGATCCCAAGTGTGTGACTCATATATATTATAAAGTAATTTTAAGCTTATTGAAACACTCATCCGTGCAATATCTTTGAATGATTTTTCCCCAGGGAATTTGATTTTATAGTATAAGTTAATAAGCTCACAAATTCATTAACTGTATCTTGCAATACAAATGTATCTTACCTAATTATATTTATAATGTATTTTGGACTGGTTGGCTTAATTTGATGCCCATGGTAATAAATTATTCAAATAAGCTTTAATTTTTCTAAAAGTAATGGGTGGTGATCGATAGTTATTTGTAAATATTCCTATTATGTACAACAAAAATCTTCATAATATTCTAAAGTCTTGCCTATGAGGGTAACTATAAATACTTATTACAGACTTTGCCCACTTCACCCAACTAATCATCATTGATTATGAATGTACCATACAAATAAACTACAGGGCCTTTAGACCTGTATCAACAATTCTAATTTAAAGTGGGGGTGATCAGACCTGCACCGACATCTCACTTGGGGTGTATTATGTATTTGCCCCTGCCAGCCCACCCAGCCGAGCTCCTATAAATAACGAAGCACAGCTTTTGGTCGCTGTATCAACAATCCTAGTCTTATCCACTGTCATGAAATGTTACAATGTTGGTCGGCCAAGGAACGGTCTCTTTTTTGCATGTTCCGATATAGTCATGATAATATGGGCTGGTCTATTGGGTCGGGACTTTTAACCAACATAATGTACTGTGGACAAGATTTTTTTGATGATCAGTGCCATGAAACAAAATACTACTGTACGATTCTAAAAGATTTAATAAAAATTATAATCAAGTGTTAATGTTTTTCTAAATACAACTCATTTCTTTGGCGACTAATATCTATACTACTGACTATGTCTGCCTCGACATGCCCTGCGATTTTTCAAGATCAAGTCAGAGTAGAAGAACATAACACGCACTCTTCTCGCCGAACTCGCCTGCAGTTTTCAGTCAGCTGGTGACCACGGTCATTGTAACATGGTTGGAATGTAGAGTAAAAGGTACTTTTTACTTAAATAAAATAATACGCGATAAGTACCGATAAAGATCTAAAACGATGATGATGATGTCAGCTTCGCTTGAGGTTTTCTACTTTATCAAGCTAAGCACCAGTGTATCATGTGTAAAAAGCTTAGTATATAAACAAGTTGTAAAACATATCTGCAATAAAAATAAAATAAAATGAAATCTAGTATGGAGGTATTCTACACCTAAGATGCAGACACCTATAACTTATCCCAAAAAATATTTAGGGCTGGGTCCAAGACCTAGGTGGACCACTAATTAATATCCCCCGGCACCAAAGCTGGACCTGATCTTGGTAGCACCGCAGGACTCAGCGACTTGTTCTATTTAATAATCAATCAGAAATTTCACAATTATGTAAAAAAATAGGGCAAATAACCGCAGTCCATAAACATACATATAGTAAAATATAATAAACATCGAGGTTTATTATATTTTACTGTAAGTTATTTACTCTGTACAATATTGCATCCAAATTCGTTCAGCCGTTACATCATTTTGATGAAGATGACAAATGCGAAAAGTAACATAGTGCCCATAAATCTACCAATCATTGTATATTATGTAGTTGTGAATAGCAATGTTAAACAACAATACATGAATATTTCATAAATTTATTTTGAAACAATAAAATATTGGTTGTAAGAATTCAAATGGAATTTAGTATAAACTTGGCTGACTAACTCAGGAATTAAATGATACCTAATTATCTAAGTTACAAATGTAATTCAATAGACTTCTAAAGTTTGTTCTATTTACATGTTCCATTATGTTCAGGCCTTGTATTTGTTCAGTGTTTGTAGCAATTCATCAGCTTCCTCTCCGGTCTTGACTCTAATTAGAATAGGTGTAGGTGGGGGCTTAGCATCGGGTGTTGGGATACAGACCAACATAACATTATTTTTACCCATTCTCTGCGTTGGTATAGCGTCAGCTAAAACCAAGTTAAGCATCACAGTTCCTAGATTTGTATTAGCTCGGACTAGCAACTGATGTTTGGCATTTCCTTCGATTTCCTTTATGTAAAGTGTCCCCACACCTTTGTCAACAAAGTTGCCATCCTTTTTAACAAAAATCTTACATTTCTTCTCATAGACACTATTAGTTTCCTTCACTGGTGTATATTCCACTTTTGGGGGTTCATCTTCATTTTCAGCACCTGGTGTTTCTGAACTGGGTTGCTGCACTGTGTTAGGACTAAAGCTAAATGGTTTACCAATACCAAATGAAAATGGAGCTGTGCTAGTTTGATTCGTAGATGTGTTCGGGGATTGTGAAAAGGGGGAGGCTGCACTTGTGGCTGATGGTGTTACCCCAAACGAAAATCCTGTGCTTGGTGCAGATGCACTAGAAGCATTGGTAGTTGATGTCTTTGTTCCAAATGAAAAAG
The DNA here is from genome assembly GCA_914767915.1 of Agriopis aurantiaria. Taxonomy (NCBI): domain Eukaryota; kingdom Metazoa; phylum Arthropoda; class Insecta; order Lepidoptera; family Geometridae; genus Agriopis; species Agriopis aurantiaria. The sequence goes on from OU611987.1 coordinate 7,109,696, forward strand.
ATTGCTGCTTATTTTCAGGTGAAGATGCAAGGTTACTCTGAGCACCGAATAAAGAAGACTTGGGAGTAGCACTTGAAGGGCTACTTTTGAATGGAGATGAATTATTACTGTTCATTCCAAAAGGTGTAGATGTTTTTGCGTCTTGGCTATTCAAAAGGGATGAACCTGTGCCAAAAGGAGGTGATGTTTTTGTGCTTGGACTGGTCAATGGTGATAAGCCGGTATTATTATTAGCAAATGGTGAAGATGTTTTTGTTTCCTGGCCATTCAAGGGAGTTGAACCAGTGTTATTCATAGAAAATGGTGAAGACGTTTTAGTGTTTTGACTGGTCAAAGGAGAAGAACCAGTATTGTTCATGCCAAAAGGTGTAGATATTTTAGCACCCTGATTTGAAGTGCTATTCTTAGAGGGAGATGAACCTGAATTACTAATACCAAAAGGGTTAGATGTTTTTGTATTCTCACTTGATGAGTTACTGGTGAATGGAGATGGACCAGTATTATTAATGGCAAAAGGTGAGGATGTTATAGTGTTCTGAACATTTTCAGTTTTAGTAGCATGATTTTCAACATCCATGTTATCTGGTTCTTCTTTGTTGATACTTTGATACTCTTCTGTAATTTCTTTCAAATACTTTTCATAGTCTTTGAAAATTGGAGAAAGGATGCAGAGGGGAGTTTGTGCAACATGTTTGGTGATCCAGTCTGATACTGATTCATTCAGTCCCTTCAATTTGGAAAAATATTTGATTTTCCTTTCATTAGACTTTTCACTATCATCAGATTTTTTTTCTGGAGTTACTGTCGTTGGTGCTGGTGTTGTGGTTATGCCAAATGATGTTTGTACCATAGCAGTATTAGTACTTGAAGCAGGTTGCATCTTGAATGGTGTTGAAGTCGATGAAAATAATGGTTTGCTATCATTCGCTGAGGTTGATGAAACACCAAACACGCTGGGTGTTGTTTGAGTTGTAGATTTTGTTGAATCTGCTTGGACTGAACTGGATATAGGCATTTTAAACGGAGTATCTTTATTGGAATCAACTTTTGTAGTGAAAAGTGTTGAGGGAGAAGTCTTCACTGATGACCCAAAGGGCGATGTCAATGTTGTAGGCTGAGAAGTCACAGTTGAAGTTTGGCCACCAAATAGACCACTACTAGGAGCTGGAGGCTTGTTCGTGAATAGCCCAGGTGCCGATGAGGTTTCAGTACCACTTGTACTTGTCGATCCATTAGCGCCCTTACTGCCATTTGTTAAGTTTGCCAAAAAGTCAAATGATGACGGTTGTGCTTTGTTGAACCCTCCAAATCCACTGAACACACTTTTACTGGTCTGAAAACAAAAGTTTAGATCAATTCAAAACTCCAGATTGCATTACACATTAGAGGTGCACACCGAGTTAAATAAAAAAGCGGTAGCGCGGCGGCATAGCGGTAACGCTTTCAAATATTCTCAGGCTGTGTGTGATTTTTTGATTATAACTTTTTGAATTATTATAGGGTTAAAACTGTAATAAATTCAAGAAGTTCTAGCTTAAAGATCCAAAAGTTCCCCCAAAGGTCTTCCCGCCGAGCTTCAACATGAAGCGTTTCAAGAAGGGTGTATCTACAACTACCTCACCGGGCTGGCAAAGCACTGTCAAAACCGCTAGTGTTGCAGGTGTCCATAGGCGGCAGTTTTGCATACCATCAGGCGAACAGGATGCTTGTTTACCGATCATAATTAAAAAAAAAAAAAATTGGCCTTTCCTTCAGATGATTTGAATGATCTTTACAAAGAACGTTTTCCTAGTAGTAACAAATAATCACAGAGTTTATTAGTATTTAGTACACTCGCCATGTCCCGGTTTCACCCATGTCGGCATTATCTCAGGATTAGTCAGGTCAACCATACATTTTCCAGGCTAAAAAGTATCTTGGCACTTTCTGGCCATCCAACTGTCTCTATGCAAAAAAATCACATCGGTCCTTTGCTCTGTTGCTACGTGAAAGAGAAACCAACCATCACACTTTCGCATTTAGAATATTTGTATGATATTGGCACGTACCGAAATTGGCAACTGATAATTTCAGTCCTATAAAAGTGAAATATAATAACCTAGCTATGTGTTCAGATTGAGCCAAGAAATCATGTACCTAAATTACGGCTCTAATCGCATGAACTTGAAACGAAAGGCGGCCCGCGGCGGCGGAACTAGACAGTTCCGCGAAGATCTTTCCTGAACATTGTTCCACAAGTAACAACTATTTGCGGCATTTCTAATTGAGAGTAAGGGTCTATTGACTGCCCAAAAGACGGGTATCCTCTTGAATGTGCAATGGTACTTCACAACGGAACAATATCTTTCATTGTACCAAGCACAAGTTCAAAGAGCGATGGTGGCCAGGTCGTAGCATGTGCACTTTTTGTTTGAGCTGCAAAATAACAACCTAGTTCGCCAAGGAACTTTAAATGATCTGTCTCAGTCGTGACTTATAATTCCCAAGACTACTAGTGTTGGTTGGCGATGCAACGCTCTAGTAGGCATTGTTTTATCAATTTATACAAAGTATATTTTGACTCTTACAGAATCAACTTTGATTAGATACACCTTTAGTACTGCCTGCTTTCAGTACTTCAGTCTTGAAACCACCAAACAGTAGACTAATCATCATCATCATTTCAGCCGTAGGACGTCCACTGCTGGACATAGGCCTCCCCCATCGATCTCCAAAAGGGCCGGTTGGAAGCGGCCTGCATCCAGCGTTTCCCTGCGGTCTCTTTTAGGTCGTCTGTCCATCTTGTGGGTGGACGTCCTACGCTGCGCTTACCAGTCCGTGGTCTCCATTCCAGAACCTTTCGGCCCCATCGGCCATCTGTTCTGCGTGATATGTGCCCTGCCCACTGCCATTTCAATTTACTAATCCGGTGGGCTATGTCGGTGACTTTCGTTCGTCTACGGATCTCCTCATTTCGGATTCGATCTCGTAGAGAAACCCCGAGCATAGCCCTCTCAATAGCTCGTTGTGCAACTTTGAGCTTGCTTATGAGGCCCATAGTAGACTAATGGTTTTCCAGTAAATATTGAAGGAATAACAGTTTTACAGCAAATATAACATGGTGTTGCGCATCATGCAGAGGTTCCCAATTGCAAGTTTTAAATACTGGGTAGCATTAAAACTGTGATGGGCAAGTGAGGCGCTAACTATCACGCGAGCGACTTACTTTATTCCACAATCAGTTGTTTAAAAAACTGTTACCTCGTTTGCGTTTGTGATTTTTCGTCTGGCTGTCCTGATAACGCGTTTTTCAAGTATGTCCTTGGATGCTGCTTTGAATTGTCCCATTTCTTTGTCATCCGCTGGTTCCTCGTCATCCCAATTATCATGGTTAAGTTCTGAAGGGGCTTGTCGCTTTATAGACATATTGCGCTTGACTTCTTCGGTAATCTAAAATGTTTTAATTCAAATCTTCACGTTGTAGTGCGTGGCGTTAGCAGATTCGGGGAATCATAGCATTTTCGGGGATCTACAACCACGAATGAAGACTGACTGAGAATTATTTGATTACTTTACTCGTTTATTAAACTATTATCTAGGTAATCCGTATTCCGTAAGAGAAAACTAAAATCGTAGTCTAAAATAAAACACTTAATCTGTGAAATAAAATTACTAAAATCCACAGATTAATATAATTATTATGTGATACCTACTGTATATAAAAGGTACTCTTTGCCTACTACCATACCAACCAATCGTTTGCGGTTTGACATCTATAATAGGGTACTTGACTGTATTAAAAATATTATGCCAATTGACGCCATCCATAAACATGACATAATGAAAAAGCATATTTCATTGATTTTTTGATAAAAATATGCTTATTTTTTGTAAAAAACGCGAATAAAATAACTGTATTTTCGACATTTGATCACGTGATCGAAAACGGTCTGTAACTGGCTTCATCCCTAGTGACGTCACACAAATCTAAACAATCAGATTTTGTATTGATATTTGCGAATTTAATGTTGTAAAGCTATTTTGAGAGCGATTTATCCAGAAATTTTCACCAAAAACATTCCGGAGGTTAAATGTGAGAAGAATGCAGAAACATTTTGTGCAAGCAGACAGCAGTAACTTACCCAAAATTAATGTTTTTATGGTTGCATATTTCTTTAATAATAATCCACGTCATTGTTTCTACGCTGCAGAACTCAAAACGTAAAAACTACAATGTCAGTATTAATTTTTAATTGTTCTCCAAGCAAAACATTCAATCAAGTTGTACAAAAAGTATGTTGTAGTAGGTGGATATAACTATTTTGTTAGGTTATGTCAAGCCTACAATGTTTAAAAAGAAAGTAACAGTACATAAAATAGTAATGCAATAAAAACACAAATTATAATAGAAATATATAGACTTAAATATGTACCTCAAAATTATCTTCGCACATAGAAACACTTGAATTAGCTCCAATACTTTTGGGTTCTCTACGAGCTACTTAGTTCCAACCACTTTTTTCGAGTTTTGGGGAGTTTTGGGTGCATTGGAACAGGAACAAATATTTTATCCGGTGTCTTTATGGAAGTATTTGTACATTTTGGCACTACACAATATTTATAAACCATTACTTCTATTAGAAATTAATTAATCATCAAACTTTTGCAGCCTGGCTGCAGTTGTTTTGTTTTGTGTGACGTCAATTAGTCACGTGATCGGAGCTATGACGCAGGTCTGCGTTTTGGCGCGATATTTTTTTATTCAAACTTTAACATCGATTTATATCGCAAATACGACTGATATCCAGAAAATATAAATGCAGTATACATTATTTTATATCAGACAATAATGTGCAATAGTTTCCCAAAAGTAGTCAAATACCCTATTTGGATTCCGTTTTTTTTTTGTTGGGTTTTTTGTTTTTGTTACAGCGGCCTTTGACCATATCTTTATTTAATACTAAGTTTTTTGGCGCCATCGTTGAAAAAACATGGCTTGTGCTATTATTTTCCTAAGCTTGTGTATTTTTACTATATTAAATGGTGAATTATTATTCATTAAGTGCTCGTAAACGTGCTCGAGTGTGGGGAAGTGATATAACGAGGTAAAACGTGTCTTTTCGTGTTGTTTCCAAAACTCCATAGGAGCCTCTTGTAAAGTCCCCACCACTTTACAGGGGCATGAGTTTGACCTGACTGTGACTTACTTAGCTTGACTCTGACTTGTTTGATGCTTTAATACAACAGATGAACAGGCGATATGGCCTTAAAGGCTTTAGCCTGCCCGACAAAAAAGGGCAAATCAAAGAAAAAAAATAAGGAAGTAATCAAAGATTTAGTATATTACTATCACAGATCTACTACCTATAGATTTTCAATGAGCGTGGCTAGCTCAGTGCCTCTCGCTTCAACAAGGTGTGTTGCCACATTAAAATGATTTGCTATAAGTTAGGGTAATTTACCTACTATGATGGGTAGTGAATCTTCAATGAGTACTTTGGAAACAATACTACCTTTTAAATATTTATATTTTATACACTATCTGCTGCAACCCGCGGTGCTACCTGCAATTTTCTGGGAAGAAAAGTACGTTGTCTGTCCTCATGACACACCCCTATCGTCTTGACAAAATTTGACTTAGCCCATGATCTAAGAAAACAAGGTCTAGCAATTTGAGAGTGGTCCCGCAATGACGTCACTGTCCAGTTGCCACTTTATTCAATCAGCTGTTACGTGGTGTATCGTCATCTCTCTCGAACCTGTTGTAAATTGACATCATGACATCATTGCGGGACGCCCACGTAAACATTTTTTCTCGGATTGCTATACCTGGCGGAGTATATTATTATACCATGACTTAGCCATTTCCTCGTAAAAACAGACAGAAAGTTACTTGCGTTTTTATTATAATTATTTGTTAGGATTAGAATATAGTACTAGAAAAAAGGTTGTAAAGTAACCATAGTATGATTTTTTATAATTAATAAAATATAATAAAAAAGTCACAGTTAAAACGGAACGGGGGTCCCTCATGCAACAAACGTTAAACGTATTTTTGGATTTTTTCTAGTGTAAAAACGGTAATCCGTACAAGCGTCAAATTTAGCTGATTATAGTGAACATAAGTAAAACAACAAATAATAAACACTGGCCAAGTGCGAGTCAGTGACCAATTTCTGTTTACCACTAAGCTAAGCAACGTCGGGCGCGGTCAGTACTTGGATGGGTGACAGCCTGGGCGTGATGTTGTCTTTTTGCACAACTTTTTGTATTTTGTGATTGTAAAGAACTCTCAGCGCGCGAGCCCGACTCGCGCTTGGTCAGTTTAGTTTTTTCATGAATGGAATTATGTATAACATTCCAAATAATTAGATAAATAGACTCTTTAATGTTTACAGTACAAATTTCACGAACAGCGCGTAGCTTTTTGAATCGGTTTGCCGAAATCGCCTTTTGCTTTTCCAGCTTCATAACTGTGGCCTCATTAATATATATTTAATATTAACATTCACCATATTCATATGGGCATAAAAGGGTCGGTATTTTGCACTTCTTGCAATGTGCCAGATTTTTTCAGCAATGTGACAGGATCAGTTGGAAACCTGCAGAACGAATAATTTATGTTAGTTGCGGTGGGTAATTTCTTTCATAAACTGGCAACATTCATAATTTATTTTCTAAGTGAATAATTTGATAAAATTCATAGTATTAGACCACAAATCGACCTAAAAACTGACTAATTATGAATAAAATATTTTCGAATTGATATCCTGAATTTATTTAGGTGATCGTTACAAGCTTTATATGTTTACTTACGTGTGAAATGATATTTCATCGTATTTTCGCTCACTGCGCTTCTTGCAGCCCAAAATGCTACAACCAACCATTGTAAAATATCTTTTACAATTATTTCTCAGAGGAAACACGCATTTATCACATTTAATCACCAAAAAAAGGCAATAAATATAATTCAGACCCGTTTTGTTTGTCACTGATTATTACAGATTTTGACACTTGAGGTACCAAAAACAGGTCACGCCGATAAGGACAACAAAATCTATTTATGTCCTTTTCGTACTTGTGCTGAGCCATATCAAGTTGTCTCTTTCACTAAAATATATTGCCGATCTGGTTGTGTATATCTGTGATTACTATAGATGGATTGTGTCATTTTATATATGTGTGCGTACAAGCGTTTCTTGTCACTCTTATGACTGGAAGGTGTGGGACAAAAAGAAACAAAAATAGCCTCGCACTCACGTCCCGAAGCATCACGCGCTACAGCCGCGAGCAGCGGGCCCTATTTAGCAGTTTTAGCAGTCTCCGAATTGTACCATCAAGTTAGTAGAATCATACCAGGAGTAAGTCTATAAACTATAATATAATAGGTAAAATATTTGGTGCAAAAAAGAAACATAAAATATAGAAACGTACGACGAAAGTAAATTTTAATAATTAAAACTAGCAATATGGTTTGATTGAATTATGGTTTGTTTGTTCTCCGTCGTCCCGTCGCTGTGTGCGTCTGGGCCGTGCGCGTGTAGTAGTACGACTTTTATACCTACGCATTATGCAAAGGGACCCTTAAAATAATGGTAAAATTTCAGTTGCTATCATCAAAGATTATACTAGAGTGAACCTAGTATTTAATAGTACTAACAGACGCTCGAACGCGGCTGACGGACCGCCGTACAACCAACGGGAGAGAAAGAGTGAGAATATCATATTTCCCTCTCTTTCTCTCCCATTGGTCAGACGGCGGTTGAGGTCAGCCGCGTTCGAGCGTCTGTTAGCACTTGGGTGTCTATAATGTACAACATGATATTTGCCGACACGTTATTCTACGGCATGATAATTGGTGTATATGTACATTGAATATCATGCTGTACAATCCATGTCGTACAATACTGGTCGTCAATTATCGGCCCGTGTCTTTGAAGTACGGCAAGGAATACACAGCCAGGATTGTACAGCCAATAATCCATGTACGTGTGAAAAGTCCACATTTTTTCGGGCTGTACATTATGATGCCGTAAATTATCATGTCGTGCAATACGGGCCACGTTGTGTCGAAACGGGCTGAAAATGTACAACATGATAAAAGGTGGCATCGCCCGTATTGGCTAATATTGCTGAAATGTCTCTGCTTTTATTGACTGTTGAGTCTATGACGTCTGTCGATTCCATGCACAGATATACACAACCAGATCGGCAATATATTTTAGTGAAAGAGACAACTTGATATGGCTCAGCACAAGTACGAAAAGGACATAAATAGATTTTGTTGTCCTTATCGGCGTGACCTGTTTTTGGTACCTCAAGTGTCAAAATCTGTAATAATCAGTGACAAACAAAACGGTTCTGAATTATATTTATTGCCTTTTTTGGTGATTTAATGTGATAAATGCGTGTTTCCTCTGAGAAATAATTGTAAAAGATAATTTACAATGGTTGGTTGTAGCATTTTAGGCTGCAAGAAGCACAGTGAGCGAAAATACGATGAAATATCATTTCACACGTAAGTAAACATATAAAGCTTGTAACGATCACCTAAATAAATTCAGTATATCAATTCGCAAATATTTTATTCATATTTAGTCAGTTTTTAGGTCGATTTGTGGTCTAATTCTATGAATTTTATCAAATTATTCACTTAGAAAATAAATTATGAATGTTGCCAGTTTATGAAAGAAATTACCCACCGCAACTAACATAAATTATTCGTTCTGCAGGTTTCCAACTGATCCTGTCACATTGCTGAAAAAAGCTGGCACATTGCAAGAAGTGCAAAATACCGACCCTTTTATGCCCATATGAATATGGTGAATGTTAATATTAAATATATATTAATGAGGCCACAGTTATGAAGCTGGAAAAGCAAAAGGCGTTTTCGGCGAACTGATTCAAAAAGCTACGCGCTGTTCGTGAAATTTGTACTGTAAACATTAAAGAGTCTATTTATCTAATTATTTGGAATGTTATACATAATTCCATTCATGAAAAAACTAAACTGACCAAGCGCGAGTCGGGCTCGCGCGCTGAGAGTTCTTTACAATCACAAAATACAAAAAGTTGTGCAAAAAGACAACATCACGCCCAGGCTGTCACCCATCCAAGTACCGACCGCGCCCGACGTTGCTTAGCTTAGTGGTAAACAGAAATTTGTCACTGACTCGCACTTGGCCAGTGTTTATTATTTGTTGTTTTACTTATGTTCACTATAATTATAATAAAAACGCAAGTAACTTTCTGTCTGTTTTTACGAGGAAATGGCTAAGTCATGGTATAATAATATACTCCGCCAGGTATAGCAATCCGAGAAAAAATTTTTACGTGGGCGTCCCGCAATGATGTCATGATGTCAATTTACAACAGGTTCGAGAGAGATGACGATACACCACGTAACAGCTGATTGAATAAAGTGGCAACTGGACAGTGACGTCATTGCGGGACCACTCTCAAATTGCTAGACCTTGTTTTCTTAGATCATGGGCTAAGTCAAATTTTGTCAGGACGATAGGGTGTGTCATGAGGACAGACAACGTACTTTTCTTCCCAGAAAATTGCAGGTAGCTCCGCGGGTTGCAGCAGATAGTGTATAAAATATAAATATTTAAAAGGTAGTATTGTTTCCAAAGTACTCATTGAAGATTCACTACCCATCATAGTAGGTAAATTACCCTAACTTATAGCAAATCATTTTAATGTGGCAACACACCTTGTTGAAGCGAGAGGCACTGAGCTAGCCACGCTCATTGAAAATCTATAGGTAGTAGATCTGTGATTCCATGCTTCGTTTGAACCAGATAGTGTAAGATAGTCACAGATTAAATATGTCGTACAATATCATGCCGTTGATGCCGTACATTATCTGTGTCGTGCATTATTGCCCCCAACTATCTACATAATTTAGTAGTTCTACGTTCTTTTTTACCTACTTACATGTACTTATACTATACATACTTGCTAATTTTCAAGAAGCTACAAAGTACCAAAGAAGTATTAAAAAAAACTGTAAAATGTATAAAGTAATTGATATTGTGGTACTCTTAAAAGTGAAGTTTCGGAAAGTGTTATTCATGCTAGCATGGTTGAGCGCTACTTGTTAATTATAAAAGAAAAGTGTTGTGTGAATTCTCATCGCGAATAAACATATCTTTGTAATGTAATATTTTAAAAACTATTCTAACGCTTATCTGGTAAAACTTGTGAAGCATTTTGCTTTCAAACTTTAAACTATGGAAGTGTCTAACGAAATTAAAGAAGACATTCGGAAAACCCAGTCTGATTTGAAAAACGCGATTCGAGTTCACCAGGTTCGTACATTTATGTTCTGACTTTGTTTTATGTGATACTAATTAAATTCACATAACTATCTTGTGTGTTAATTACTTTCATTTTGTCAGGTTTGGGTCACGCGTCTTCAGGAAGATGAAAACGTAAGTTAACGCCAAAGAGTATAATAATATAGTTAACGCTTTTTTATTTTATACTAGCACAAGAGTGGGCGACTAACGAAAATCCTTCGATCGAAATAAATTGTCTATAAGTAACGACTTGCTTCTTTCAGAATATAAACTTAAAAACAAAAGTTCAGGAAGCTGAAAAAGCGATTATTGCTATTGGACAAACCCAAGTAAGTTTTAACTATTTACTTCTTAGTGTTAGCATTTAAAATTATAAGGGCTTAGCTAAGTACCGACAAGCAATGGCGTAGCTATAGGTAACCAAAGGCCCTGATGCAAAAAAAGATTTGGGACCCTATCTGAACTGGTTAGGTTTTATCAAGTATAAAATTATATGACTACTTTAAAGGTGCAAAGCTACTTATTAGGTACATGGTATGTGTATGAGTTATATTTTGAATGTAGGAGAAATTTTTGCAAGTTCTGCTGAGATTTACTGGTCAGGGTCCGAGGGCCCCCTGAGCTTGAGGGTCATGCTACCTTATTATAAATGATTCGGATCGTGATCGCGATCGCGTGCCATCTCACTTACTCACGTGGTGCGAGTAAATAGATACGAACGGGGCGGCATGCAATCTTGATCCCGATCAAAGAATCATAATAAGGCCCCCGGTGCACTGCGCCACCTAGCCCTCCGTTAGCTATGCCACAGCCTACAAGCTGCTATGCTTAAATGCTTCTAAGCTTAAATGCTTGAGAAGATAATTTGTAATATAAAAAATTGTATGGCTTTCATGTGTAAAAATGTTTAACTTGAGTAAAAAGTTCAAAGATTTTATAACATGGATTGGCTTATCAAACACTTTTTTGCTGCTAGTATCAATGATTTAAGTAAAGCATAAATCCTATCTAATAAACTTTTAGTTATATAACCTATCTAATAAACTTTTAGTTCAAGTGGTTGCGTATGTACAAAATATATATTTGATAAATTAAAAATTTATTGTTTACAGAAAATAGTACTTGAGCGGCTTCGCAGAGAGCTAGAGTTGTACCAACAACGCTTAAAAGCTAAGAACAAGCAGATAAATATAGAAAATGACAACCATTTCGTAGCACAGCAACTGCGAGATCATCAGCTACAATATCGCAATAGAGCTCGCAAAACATCACTTCTCAAGCCATCTGTTCTAAATGAAATACAAATAAAAACTGAAAACAATGACAGTGCAAAACCAACCTTATCAGATTCAGACAATGAAACAAAACTAAGTGAGAAAGAGAACTCCAATCACAGTGAGAGTGAAGAAAGAAATAGATATCTGAGAAATTACCCAAATGCAGTACATGATAGCAGAAATAACTTGACTAATGCTCTCAATAAAGTTAAAGAAGCATTAATGTAAGTAATCTAGTTTTTTTATTACTTCTAATAAAAAAATTAAAAAAAACGGACATATCAAGACCAACCTTTAATACAGAAATCCGATCAGACGATGTAATTGCAGTAATGAATATAAAACAGGGCTGGGCAGGACACGTTTCTAGGTGCAGTGACGACAGGTGGAGTAAGGTTGTGATAGAGTGGTGGATGCTGCAAAGAGCAACAAATAGTCCTCTGGGCCGAGGACTGTCTCTATAACAAGTCTCCAATTCTACAACTCCTGACCAAATAGGAGTGAAATGGCTATTTCAGCAACCCATGCTCCTTTATTTAAGGAGCTCTGCTTATTTAGGTATGCTAGCGGGGGCAAATGCATAATATACCAAGAGCGAGACTAGTGTAGGTCCTATCACCCCCACTTAGAATTAGAAGGAGAGTAGGTTCCAGCTGAGAGATTGGTTGACGATATTTTCAATATCACAAGCCAAACCTGGAGTCAATAATTAGCACAGGACCGAGGCAGATGGCATAGCAAGAGCAGCCTACACTTAGCAGTGGGATATGGAATTTGGATGATGGTCATATTTTCTGCATAAATGCCATAATAAGTTCTATGTGGAAATTCTATTCATGAGGACAAAAATTAACTTAGTGTTTAGTGAAATTATTAACAAAAGACACAAGATTTTTAATTTGGCCCATATATTGTTGCTAGCCTTGACTCAAATGTTTTTATTACAATCAGGCGATTTATTCTTTTTAAGTAATAATGTAAAATCATTTGAAAAACAAATACTGTTAGTTTAGGTGACCAACATAACAAAATTGTATGCCCTAGCTTCGACTCAAATGTTTTAATTAATAATTGTAATAATTAATTACAATAAGGCATTAAAAAAAAAGTATTTATGTACATTCATTACTTGTTAGATGGCCACTGACTCGAATATCTTTATTTGTTTCTGTTTTTCCACTTGGCCACCATCTCGCTTGGTATTAAGTGATGATGCAATCTATGATAGAACACGCATGCTCAACCATTCAATTCTTTACTAAATATAAGTACAATACAATACAATAACTCTTTATTAAAATACCACAAAACAAGGATAACATAAACATTACAATAAAAATATTATCCGGGCTTTTAACAGGCGGCCTTATCGCTTAAAGCGATCTCTTCCAGGCAACCATGCAATAAATAGTTGTTATTGTGTTTTTATAGCGGTAGCAAACAGTCGAGTTCAGAATGGCAGAATCGTTCAGACTCAGATTCGAGTCATGGAGCAGATGCAGACATGTCGCCGACACCATCACCGCCTCCGCTGCCGGGACCTGGTGTCACTATCACAAAAGAAACCTTCATGAGGTAAAAACATTTAAAAAAGTAATCCCTAAACAACCTGCAAAAGGTGGCAAGTGGATGCATAAAGCATAGAGGATCGTGCCTTGTGGTGTTCTTTATGATCTTTTTGTCCACTGCTGGACTTAGACCACTCCTGGAGAAAGCCACACCACAAGGCATGATCTTTTAAAAGTCTCCTCTTCCTTTTGCTCTTTTCTGATGCTATCCTCAGATAATAACAGATTATCATCATCAACCTATCATGTTCCCACTGCTGGGACTCAGCCTTCTATCAGAGAGGGAGGATGGGCCCTAATCCACCATGCTGGGCCAATCCAAGTTGGTGAATGTCATATGTCTTAGAACTTTTAAGGTTCTTGAACACACTGGTTTCTTCACGATGTTGTTCCTTCACGGTTTTGAGCAATAGCATCGAAACTGCACATAATTTATTTCAGTATGTACTAAATAAGTAATTGATGCAAGGCTGAAGATCGAACCGGGTGCTGTTTGATTGTAAAGCTCACATGCTACCACTCTGCCACCTTCACTATAACAGATTATAGGCAGGCTGTATAACTCAGGAGTCTTCCATGTTGCTAAAGGGGCTTCGGGGAAGACTAAAGGGGAGTGATTTGGGGGGAAAGGGGAGGGGAACACTGATTGCTTGTGCGGGGAGTGTGAGTTATCAGGCAAATATATTTTCAACTCCCGATGCAAACAGAGGGGTATTATAAGTTTAACGTATCTGTGCGTCTATCTGTGGCATCATAGCTCCCTAACGGCTGACCCAATTTTTATTCAAATTTTTGTTTGAAATAAAAATACAAAGAATAAAGGAAAAAAAAATAGTTAAAAGAAAATAAAATTAAACTTTTAAGTAATTTTTTATAAAGAGTGTTCTTAACTTAGCTATCTATCATACAAGAAAAATCTGTTCAGTTATTTGAAAATTATCAGCTCTTTTATTGGGCGTTTTTTAAAATACACACTTTATACTTGTTAATTGTGTATTATTTGATTACAGGCTTATTGGTCTTGTAACTCCATCCCAAAAAGAGGCAATAGAGAAGAAGCGAAGCGAGCGCCGCAAGAGGTCTACTACAAGTACTAATAAAACTGATTTCTTGTATGGAAACTATGAAATGCTACCTGTGAGTATTTTTACGTTTCTCGATTGGATTTCTTTCTCATGGCCGCATAAACCAGGTATTGTCCGCGACGCTACAAGGATAAATAGGTCGCGCGTGGGATGGGATCCCTTTGTCACCTTTCTCGCAACCGTTTGTAGCAACGCGGGCGATACCAAAGTTATGCGAACGTCTATAGTAGTATAATACTATGGAAGTAACATCGTAACAAGTGCAACAAATTAGATTTAATATATATTGCACTACAAACAACGGACGCCTGTCCGCCATACTTGTTTACAACCAATGATAATCACTAGTGAAACTTAGAGCTGTCATTGGTCGAAACTCTCCATATTGTTTACATAGTTGGATATCTAATTATTGCAGACTGAGACTGCAGAATTCGTTCTTATGTAATACTACACTCCTTCGGCTATATATTTTAATGAAAAAAATGAAAATATATATTTGGTGTAACACAATACATGCGGAATCAGCTCTCTTCCACGGTATTACCAAGATCATATAACTTTAGTGAACAACCGTGACGGCTTAAAACATTGTTTTATTACCAAGAAGCTATAATATGCAGTTTTTTATTTTATTTTATACTAGCGACCCGACCACCCGTCTTCGCACGGGTGTAATTTACGTGCGAAGCCGGGGCGAGTCGCTAGTTATATATATATATATATAAACCTTCCGTGAAAATGTATCTAACTGATGGTGAAAACTGCATCAAAATCTGTTGCGTGGTTTAGAAGGAGTTAGCGGCCATACAGACAGACAGACGCGGAAAGCGACTTTAATTTATACTATGTAGAGATTTTATTTAGCCTTCTATGCTAGTCAAGTTACTCGCTTATTGTTAATATATATATATCGCTTATTATTAATGTATATAAATATTGTTAATGTATTTGTGATGGCTTTTAGTATCATATGTGTACACGACGCTGATTGCTTTTAAATTTATTAATAGGCTTGCATTTGACCACCATCTCGCCCGATGTTAAACGATGATGCGGTCTACGACGGAGCACGCTTGCTTAAAAGAAACCAATTCACTCGTGATTTGAAGACACCCAGATTGTAACTATCGGGGAACATCCATTCAGGCAGCGCATTCCACAAACTAGCAGTTCGCACAGAAAAAATGGAATCAAAGCGCTTCATAGGGGCTTTCGGAATATCAACCATAAAGCGGTGACAATTTCTCGTGCGTACTCTGGTCGTCCGATAGAAAAATGGCCAGAAGCTCAACGCCAGTTAAGTTTAGGAGGTGAAAAAATTTACGTGACCGCAAACCGTATCTGGTATCATTCCGAACTGTGCTGTTTTAACATTAGTTTGAGACCGCTTAAAGATTGGCCGTAAGGCCCCAGGAGGGAATTAGATCTAACCATCAGGCAGCCTGAACGATTGCTTGCCACCTGCAACATTAAAAAAAAGTGCCCGGTATCTTGTTGGTTGTCTGAACATCATGGCAAGATGGAGAACTTATTATATCATTTTCATATTTATGTTTTAGAAGCGGAAAAAGTACAACAACTTCCCGTACATGCAATCAACTAGTGATCCACCTCAAACAAGATCTGCCAAACTCCGTAAGCAACAGGTATCGGTTTTAAGCATCTTTATTTCTCACTCGGTGACCTGACAGACGTTGTCCTGTCTTAGAACTGTCAAACACGCAGAGTCAAAATTGTAAATCTTATTTTTTTTTACACCTTGGGTTACATTATTGGAGTTTTAGTAAGGATCCCTATTTTTTTTGAAAATATAATATGGCCTATGTTACCCGGGGATAGTGTAGCTTCCCAACAGTGAAATAATTTTTCAAATCGTTTCAGTAGTTTCGGAGCCTATTCAATGCAAACAAACAAACAAACAATCTAATCTTTCCTCTTTATAATATTAGTATAGATAAGAATAAAGGCCAACCCGCATTTAGGCGGCGCGATGCTGCAAAATATAAAATAATATTCTTTCTAAGGATTTGTGTGACGCTATCTGCACTATAGCGGCGCGGCCAAGTTGCCTTCAGGAGAATATCTTAAAACACCGCGTCACATCGCCTAAATGCGGTTTGACCTTTACATTCACTTACATGAGAAATGACAACATAAATAAATTTGATGGGTATAGCGTACAATATAAATATTTATTTTAGCTTAAATCCATGCTGTGCTCATAGCGAAGCCAATGCGCTCAGCAAGCAAACTTTACAAATGATTCTTATCTGTTGTACATACAGTCGACACTATTATACATTATGCATTGTCAGTTAAACAATTTAAATGTAATTTTTACATGCATTTATCATAAACTTAAATTTAGCATAAAATACATATACGCTCGCCTCATGTTAAGTGATGATGCGGTCTACGATAGAGACAGCACTATGTTAATTTAAGATTATTTGACGCGTTTCAGATACAACCCAAGTCTTCCCGTGAGGGATCGCCTTCTGGATCCTCAACAGAAAATAAAGGTAAAGTTTACTTCACTAAAGTAGTCATCATCATCATCAGCCAGAAGACATCCACTACTGAACATAGGCCTCCCCTTTAGAACTCCACACTGAACGGCAGCCTTCCATCTGCATCCACTGAATGCCCGCGACTCTCACGATGTCGTGGGTCCATCTAATGGGAGGCCTCCCTGCGCTGCGTCTTTTCATGGTCTCCACTCAAGAACCTTTCTTTCCTATCGATTGTCGTTTATTCGAGCGATGTGGCCTGCCCATTGCCACTTCAACTTGCGAATTTTAATAGCTATGTCGGTGATTCTGGTTCTTCGGTGAATATCCACAGTCCAGATTCTCCGGTGTATCAGCAGTGGGAACATGATAGCCTGTAATGATGAAAAGTTTCTTAAAGGATGTTTTGAATCTAATCATGTACAAACCTAGAGACCAAACATGCGCATGCGCTAACAGACTACGCATGCTCGTTCGCCGTCGCTGTCATGGCCAGATAGCCGAAATCGCTGTCTGCTCGCAACGTAACAATATTCGGCACTGTCGAACGCGAGCGAATCATTCGTTCACGTGCGTTCGCTTCCGCTGATACGCCCACACCAACTAGTTCGTTCGGTAGTGTTCGCTATGTTCGTTCGCTAGCTCTGTAAAGTGTACCTATTGTATGGTAACAAATATTTGTATTCTTGTATAGGTACAAATTGGAACACCCCCAAGCCCTCGTGGGCCTCGTCTCTGCCGGCCAGTCTTAGCGTAGAGCCCGTCTATCCACCGCAGAAGAAAGTCTGCCAAGTATGCGATGGAAGCGGTAAGTGGCTAATCACTGTACAGGCTATACATGCCTAATACAACTATTTTGTTACTAGCTGACCCGACAGACGTTCTCCTGCAAAAATAAAAATAAAACTTATTTAAAAATTTCAAAGTCGGGTTTTGAAATTGCTAATAATACTTAGATAGTTAATAAACTTGTTATGAAAGCGGTCGGAAATCTAATGTAAAAAGTGACAAATATGCGAGCATAGCGAGCGTGTAAATTTGATATGTACTTGTACAAAAAGGTATTAAGATATTAGCGGCTAGCACCTTGCTTAGTTTCATTGACTGCGATCGGCTACTCTGTATGGAGTGTGGTCTATGTAGTCCCTTTAGAGCCCCCACGAACTAGGCAGCTTGGCTGCCGTAGCTAATCCGATGTATGATAGGAGTCCGCGCAGTATAGGCGGCCAACATTTTCTGGCTGCGGCAGCCATTTGAATGCGCATGATTGTACAGCAGGTAATAGGCTACCGGCCTATTTTTCGTTGTATTTTAAAAAAAGCTGACTATAAAGTTATAGAGCCGAAAACCGAAAACAAAATAGGAATGTGTTCAAAATTAAAGAACAGATAAGCATATTAATGTCTTGCTAGACAGAGAGCGCACTATACTTACGAATGACGTCACATATAAGTACGCCATACAAACTCCACACTGACACTCAC
This sequence comes from Agriopis aurantiaria, assembly GCA_914767915.1. Taxonomy (NCBI): domain Eukaryota; kingdom Metazoa; phylum Arthropoda; class Insecta; order Lepidoptera; family Geometridae; genus Agriopis; species Agriopis aurantiaria. The sequence continues at coordinate 7,127,909 of OU611987.1, forward strand.
TTTTTCATTCACCTGGTATTTTTAACAAATTACACCTGTCTGGTAGCCTATTTGCTGTGGGAGCCAGAGCTAGACAAAGTGAATGTATGTGGTTTTTTCTAGTGAAGGTGGAATAATATGGAATGAGCTACCTGCCGCGGTTGAAGGTGGAATAATACGGAATGAGCTACCTTCCGCGGTTGAAGGTGGAATAATGTGGAATGAACTACGCTGCCTTCTGTGGTTAGTCTATTTGCTGTGGGAGCCAGAGCTAGATAAAGTGAATGTATGTGGCTTTTTGATTAATGGGATATCTCAGGTTTATATCAGAAACCGGGAGTAGCGAATGAAAGGTGTGCTGGCAGTTAACAGACTGTTTATTCATTAAGTATATGGGCGGGTAGTCTCGTAATATGTGGGCCTACCGCCATTATTAGAAACTACACGAAAACATCACAATCAACTCTTGCTATTTGTTCACACCATCAAATTTAATACAGAAGACAAAAACTCTTAAAAACTAGTGTAACAACTGGCGGCCTTATTGCCTTATTTCTAGTGAACATGTAAGGTGAAGGTAAAATAATGTGGAATGAGCTACCTTATCCGGTGTTCCAAGAAGCTACAACATGGGGCTATTTTTAAGGCGAGTTAATAGAGTCCTTAAGGGTCGGCAACGTATTTATGATGCATCTGGTGTTATAAGTGACTGCTTACCATTAGGCAGCCCGTCTGCTCGTTTGCCAACTATGGCATAAAAAAGGTGTTGTTTGTTCGCAGACGTGGCGTCGCTGCTGGTGTGGTGCGGCGCGTGCTCCGCGTGGCAGCACACGGGGTGCGGTGCGGACGCGCGCTGCGCCGCGTGTCGCGCGCCGCTGCCTCCCCCCGCGCCCGACCCGCCCGCGTCCCGCGCCTCCCTCGCACCCACCACGCACTACAGAGGTACCATGATCTAAGAAAACAAGGTCTAGCTATTTCGGAGTGGTCCCGAAATGACGTCACTGTCCAGTTGCCACTTTATTCAATCAGCTGTTACGTGGTGTATAGTCATCTCTCGAACCTGTTGTAAATTGACATCATGACATCATTGCGGGACGCCCACGTGGTCATTTTTTCTCGGATTGCTATACCTGGGGGAGTATATTATTATACCATGAGAGGTATCATCGACACTACACACGATGCGGGTTGACGTCTCTTTCTATCGCCCATTATTTCGTTTGGTTGGTCCATACCTCAAAGGTGGTCCCATATAAATTTTATCAAAATTGATATTGCACTTTTAAAAAAAAAATACAAAAAACATAAATTATGCACAGATGACGTTTTGGTTTGACTATTAACAAACCGAACACCTTGAGACACAATCTACCCATATCTCCATATCAAACATTCAAATCCATGCCGACTCAAAACATGATATCTTTTAAATTCCAGACAAACTTCTGGAGCGCAAAGCTCTACAAGAAAAGAACATCAAACTGTGCATAGAACTGCGTAAGCTGGAAACTCGCGCTGCCACCTTAAAGGCCAGCTTGAAAGACCACAACGCTGAGAAGAGGCAACTATTAACCGACCAAATCAAGACGCAGAGGAATCTACAGAAACTCCTAGACTTCATCAGCCAGTTCAAAGAGACTTCGATAAGCATACGCTCGTCGACTTCCATCAGCGAGTCGGGGAGTGAGATTAGTAAAAGCAATGAGGAATGAAGTGGGTAAGCTACTTGACTGACAGTATCATCATCATCATCAGTTCTGAATGACCCACTGCTGGATATAGGCCTCCCTTTATTTATGCCACTTTCCCTGGTCTCTCGCTAGTCGCATCCACTCGTTCCCGACAGTACTTTTGATGTCGTCAGTCCATCTCATCCTCTGTCGGCTTGGGTTCCGCCAACGTAGTCTCGGCCACCACCTCCCATCATTACGTCTGGCCATGTGTTCTGCCCAGTTCCACTTACGTTCCTTTTTACGACGTCTACAGCCTTGGTGCGACGTCTTATCTCAGTGTTTCGGATACGGTCCTGCAATTTGATGCAGGACCGACAGTATATCATACATATTTCCAGGATCATACATATTTCCAGGATCATACATATTTCCAGGTTCATACATATTTCCAGGATAATAAACCGTTGAGTGGCGCCTCATCGGTTCCCGGTTACACGCTTTTGCGCTCGAAGTGGCAAGAACCGGGCGCCGGTCAAGTCACAGCTAGGGGTCTGCGGCTTGTCAGTGTCAACAATAAAATGGCGGTGCTATTCAAGCAATGACGATTTATATTATCATGGCATTCAAGGGTATAAGTTACCTTTGTGTACAGATTTACTGAGCCAATGTGCTAACAGAGGCGCAGATAGCGGAGAAGTTGTGAGAGGTCATAGTGACCTAGCATCGCATCGCTTTGATCGCCTTTGTGTTTTTATACGTAAGGCAGGTAGAGGTTGGTGAAGATAAAATAAAAACTCTTTTGGTAATGCCTAGTATGCTGACTACAATGACGATATAATCACTTGACTGCACGTCCTTTACCCCGCCGTAAGCCAAAGTTACACTTTTTCAGCTTAACCTGTTTCGAGCGGGCCAATCCTAGGCGCGAATTGAATGAATTACTTTTGAGTCACAAGCCTCAAGCCAATCACAAGCGTTATACGAAACCCCCCCTCCCCCCACCCGCGACCGACGTGGCTGACATCCTGCACAAGCAAATTATGACTCGTGCGCGATCAAGCGGTTATATTATCTCAGGCTGACTACAAAGCTGTACTAAACATACTTTTTGTTTGTTTCAGGATTAATATTTGCTCATTATCAGTTACATTGCAGTAGGCGATCAGTTTGTAAGTAGTTCCTTGTTTGTTGTCTCGGGCTTGCCCCACGTACTTTTAGTAAATAATTTGTAAAAAGTCGTCCTAGGAAGATAAATGTTTAAGTTCGGTTATTAGAGCATTGCAGACAAAAAGACAAGGATGAATACTAGCCAAAACAAATAACCAATAAGCGATTGATAAAATTATGTTGTAATAATTGACAATTCAATTTGATTGTTTGAAATCAATTTATACTAGAGAAACTCTTCTGATATGTTAATTATAGTTTAAAGTGTTCTAACTACTTAACGCGATAAAGCATAATTCACTCAAAATAAACCCCAAATTTTCCTGAGAATGGGAAAAAAACAACTGTAAAAATATTGATTCCTTTCAATTTAAAAAACCAAGTTCAATATTAGAAATAGTTCTTTCGTTGAGAAAGAATATTAGTTAATCCGTTTTAGTTCAGTTGGTTGGAGTGGAACAAATTTAGAATTCCTAGCGAACCAACCAAATAGTTGTATCGTAAAGAAAGAATATTAGTTAATCCGTTTCAGTCGGTCAGTTTAGTTGGTTGGAGTGGAACAAATTTGCATTTCCTAACGAACCAACCAAATAGTTGTATCGTTGAGAAAGAATATTAGTTTATTCGTTTCAGTTGGTCAGTTTAGTTGGTTGGAGTGGAACAAATTTGCAATTCCTAACGAACTAACCAAAATAGTTGTATCGTTGAGAAAGAATATTAGTTTATCCGTTTCAGTTGGTCAGTTTAGTTGGTTAGAGTGGAACAAATTTGCAATTCCTAATGAACCAACCAAATAGTTGTATCGTTGAGAAAGAATATTAGTTTATCCGTTTCAGTTGGTCAGTTTAGTTGGTTGGAGTGGAACAAATTTAGAATTCCTAACGAACCAACCAAAAAGTTGTATCGTTAAGAAAGAAAATTAGTTGATCCGTTTCAGTTGGTTAGTTGGTTGGAGTGGCATGACCGATTTTGAGGCGTGACATTGGGGCCAGGGAGAAATACGCAAACGTTGATTTTACAAGTTAATGGCTTGTCCTCAATTATGTGATACTAGTCATTATAATCAGTCTACACTATAATATATACTAGTCCACTGCTGGACAATAGGCCTCTCCGAAGGAAACGCCTGATCTTAAGGTTTTTCATACAGTCACTGCCATACATACTTCACCCCAGCGAGTCTCAGGGCGTCTGCCCGGCAACACTGTGTTTTAATCGTGTTTCTTTAACGTGTTTGTTGAATATGACCATGGTTTTATCCAAATTCATCCAAAGACCAATGTGTTGGGAAGAATTGAAGAAGTGGAAGGCCTTACCAATACCTCACTTTCGCATTTAAAGTATTAGCACAGAATACATATTAGTACAAGATATTAGTTAGGTTAGTAACATAATTATTTCAAAGACTGAAGATCTACCATAAATATTATTTATACCCTTCCCCCTCACTATCACTCACAATAAAAATCACTTTTAATCTCTATTTTGGAGTTTGAATCTAGAACATACCAATATATTCGACCTCCATCTCAATGCTATACAACATCCTTGCGCAAAAAATACTGGATACAAATCTTTTAATCTTTCTTTTTCTCTTAGTCATGGTATAAAGTATAGTATGCAACTCTTGAATAAAACGGTAAAAATTATATCGTGGGCCCATGAACCACTCTCGTCGCTCAGGATTCTAACACTTCATCATCAATTCAATCATCACGAATCACTCCCTGCGGTCGTGATTCAGCCGTTAGAATCCTTCACTTGCTCGTAATTCATCTATGGCCCTCGCTTTAAATCCGTCCTTTATTCCCCAATTGCATAATATACTATTCTATAACCTGATAGCCGAGTATCGTCATTGTCATTTTGTCTGCAATTGTTGTTTCAAAGATCTTTTAATTTTTTCATATTATGTGCACATTTAATACCAGCTTTACCTACACAGTTTGATTAATGCTGTATTTTAGTTAATAGGAGGAAATGTATGCTGCCTTAAGTCGAAAACAGCTTCACAATCCGTCCAGCAGTTTTCGAATTCTTTGATACTGAAAACGATTTTCTTATTCGGGTTCTAGAACTCCATCTAAGTTCTATTAATTTTGTTTTGATAACAGCAAATATATTTAATGTCGCTCATTGGTATTTTAAGTACGGTAAGTCTGAAATACCCCCATCATAATTTTTTTGTATAATTATTTCGTTTAAGGCGAATTTTTCCCACTTTTAAGCAACGCTTGTTACTACAGATGACCATAAGGCTTAGTATATATATATATGTATTAAAGTAGCATTTAACCATCAAAACTATGGCGCTTACACACAGTCGTGCGTACCGCAACTTTTTTTTTAAATATATATAATATTTTTCTAAAATTATAGCTGTAATGTAAAATGTATCTTTACGGTTCCCTGCATAGTTATGAAATCTGTATATTAAGATATCGTAGACATAATTGAATAAATAGGTATATTTGAACGAACCCATAAATAGGGAGAAAAGCTCAAACCAGTGTTACTTTTTTTCTATCGAGCGAAATGTCCCTTATCTTGTTTCTATCTTTACGGTTTCCCATATAAAACATATTTTTTTTTATATGATAAATTTTTTATAATTTAAAGCTAACCATGGTAGATAGCCCGTTGGTCCAGTTGGTAGTGAACCTAACTTCTGAGCTTGGGGGCGTGGGTTCGATTCCCGCCTAGGACAAACATTTATGTGATGAACATTTGTGTTTGTTCTATATCTGGTTGTTAATATCTATTTAAGTATGTATTTAAAACTATATATGTATGTATATCAGTCTCTGGCAGCCATATCACAAGCTTTGCTTAGTTTGGGGTCAGATGACCGTGCGTGCAGAAATGTCCCGAATATTTATTTATGGTAATAGACAAACTAAAACAAAATTACTAAAAGTGGGAAAAGAGGGCCTTAATGCAAATATTACTGATATTTTTTTAATATATTAAAAGGAAAAAAAAAAACCTATTGATTATACATATCACAGAAATTAATTGTAACAATGGTCATACTAAGTAGTTATTGAAATACCTGAATTAGAAACTACCGTCTATTTGTTATCGGAAGATCGAATGGAAACATCTTATTTCTAAGCTACTTCTCAATTCATAAAAAATATTAAAAATTTATTTTTCTTCATTTATAATGATTTCTAAGTTTCCGCGATTATAACACATCGTTAAATCGCGAATCTAACACTATTAAAGAATTTTTGTCGCGTGTATTTTATAGTATTTTAGTCCTTGATGTTTAAAAACTTCGTTAAAATTCGTGATTTGGCGCATTACGCATTAGAAGTGTTTAATTTCTTAATAAGTTAGAAGAACGATCCTAATGAAAATAGGATTTTCATTCGACTTTTTGCAGTTTACTAAAACTGTCGCCGATCTGATAGCGAATGGACTTTAACCCTTAATAAGACGCGAGCCTGTGTGAAAGCTAGAAAGTAAGTTAAAGAGGACTTAGGGTAAATGAATAATACAAACAAAAAAAGGGAGGGAACGGGAGTAACCCCTTTTTATTGGGCAATAATTATAACCAGGAAAGGGGAATTTATTTCCCACTTTGTAATTTGAAAATTTTGAATATGGATTAATAAAATACACAAAAACAATAAAAAACAGCGCTAGGATAGTTATTTTATACGAAATACAAACATATTGCATATACATGATTGTAGAATTTCTTTTTTTTTCGGCAGCAACCGAATAATGACCCTTTTTTCACCTTAACCTCGACACTGAACTTTGACATTGACATATCAGTTCATGGTTGCCATATTTAGAAAAATGTGCTAACTAATAAGTTAAAAATCTACTACTAAACTGTATATAACGGTTGCGTTTATTCCATGGTATTTTATGTTTTTTGTATGTCAACTAAAAAAAATATTTCTGAAAGTAGGTCTAGGTGGGAAATTATTTCCCCTGGCCTTATTAAGGGTTAAGTTGTTTTTATTGCACAACTTACGTCAAGTGAGGTTGCCTTGTTGATTTAGTCCCAATTTTAAATATTAGATTAATGATTGGGAATTTTAAATCAATTTTTTATCAAATTAGGTCGTATAGCCAAAAGAGAAGTGTTCAGTATTTGATTCCTAATTAAGTTAGTCTTTAAAATTTAAATATTGATGTTTAAAAAAATGTTATGTGTGTAATTAATCAATTAGTGTCCAACTTAGAGCAACGCGGAAGGGAGTTGCCAAGCACAGCCATTCCCACCCGTCAAAGTAAATGTCGCCGGGTGAAATCCGGGTCAACGCGGTGGCCGCGTTGCTCTTAAAATGTTATTTTAGTAAAGTGTATGATTTATTGATTGTAAAATGAAGTTGATTTTTTGCTCTAAAATAGAATTTAAATAGTTTTGTCAAAAAAGAGGTCGCCAAAATTAAACATAACAGCTCCACAATAATATGAGCTTGCAACGACTGGAATGAATACATTGACTGTCTACAAAAGATTTAGAACGCTTTAGACATGTGTTTAACATATTTTTCACAGGGAAACAACTGCTAAACACATGTTTAAAGCGTTCTTAAATCTTTTGTAGTAAGACGGTGATAGTTTAATAAATAAAGGTATGACAGAATGGACATAATATCTGAATTAATTGTCTAATGTACTGTATTGGCATAAAATAAATACCAACAGAAGGTCGGCTCCATACAATGAGCGTTACCATCCCCTTTCTACTACAGAACAAGTACAAAAACGGCCCACTACCACCCATACATTGTGGATTTTTCTTGGATACGTACCAAACGTTTAGATTCCACGTTTCTAATCCGTACAGCCAAGGATTTGAACAACCTGCCAGCTTCCTTGTTTCCTGAGAGATATAATCTGGGCCTTTTCAAGGCCAGAGTGAATAGGTATCTTCTAAGTCTGCGTGCTTCATCTTCGACCACATCGTCGCTTACCAACTTACAAGGCGAGTTGGTGGTCAAAAACAGACTAATCGGCGTAAAAAAATTATTACAAAGACGCCTACGTACATGGATCTCGGAACAAGTCGGTTGAACGCCAGTCGAGAGTGCCTGCGCTTTAGAAATACACGTTATTATCGTTTCGTGTTTCAATTATCATATATTACAATGATTTTTCCATTGTAATATGTTATTACAAAAAGCTTTACATTAAGAATGAGACTGTATTATACTTAATATAATAATAACCTTTCGTACGTGCCGTAATCGACAAAAGTACTTTTCGGTAACTAATTTATAAGACTTTTAATTGGTTACCCTTTTCTATTAGAAATAAATGTGTTTAAATGTAACATAAATTAAACCTAATAAATTATTTTTAATTCCCAAATCGAATCTTTTTGTAGAATATTATAGTTGCTTTGCTACCCCTAGCGCTACGGTTACGCGTATGGTATGAAAATCAAGGTCAGCTGGCCTTCTGTACCTATTTATTATGTGGTATTGGCGATCTCTTGTGGTAAAAGTTTTTATAAATTATGTTTCTGGACGGTGATTCTTCAGCCAACTTGTTTACTTTGTTAGTTCATGATATGCGGCGTTTAAGTCTTCATTTTCACTGCCTACCTATTTAACGCCGACTGAAGAGTCGACGCAGCGTCTTGTACAAGCGACCGTGGAAAATTAAGTCAACTCTTCCTGTCAGTTTAAAATAGTCCCGTCGCGTTTCCGCGCTGTATTACACCTCCGCTGCGCCTCGAGTGTTCTAACCTTTAAAGTAAAATATGATGTACAATTTTGAACCTAGCTTAAACAGAATAGAGTTGTCTTTTTGCAGCCGCTTTTACATGGCATTGGCGATATTGCTGTCACTCTCATTGGACATGGGAGTGACAAGGAAATCAATATTGCCGATTTCTCTAGAACAGCCGCAGAACGTAATCGAAGTAGCGGATTCATTGGGATGTCCATAGTTTTAAACAACGTTTATAGTTAAGGTTAATGTACGTTAGTCAAATTGTTCAATCAATTCTTAATGTTCACTGTGATATAGTTTCTCTTAGGTTGTTGTTCGGTACAAATGTACTCAGCTAACCAGGATTTTCTGTAAAATAAATATTGGTAAATTCGTAAATGGTATTTTAATCGATTTTCATTTGCAGGTATTTTTCTTCAAAAGTAGACTAAACTGCTATAAAGTATTTTCAATATGTGTCTACTGATCCCGTTTCTAAAATCTTTTTTCCACTAGCAATTTCTTTTCTCAATGCGTCAATGCTTTGCTCCAGCAAATGACATTCATAGGTTGATAAATTGTTGTACCTCTGCATCTCACCTGTTCCATCCTTCGTCACGTTGACTAATCCAGAAAAGAAAGATGTCCCGAAGTCGTTGTTTTCGACATACGCGTGTACTTTATTTGGATTTCCGTCTAAAGCGTGTAAGATACCACGTACAAAAACTAAAACGCTATACGCTACAGACAAACTCGGCAATCGACCCAATTTGGCTCTGGTTACGATGGCATCACCTTTTCGTATACTTTCCGTGAACTCTTGTACCTGTTTCTCGTCCATTTCTTTAGCGGGCTTCGCGTGTGAAAGCAGTGGAATGATTGTTTTATCCGAGTGCCCACCGATCACCGGTACATAACAACACCGTGGGTTCAACCGATTCTCCATGGCGTACAGACACTGAGTGCGAAGTAAATCGATACCCGTGATCCCGAACATTCTTCTTCCATCGTAATATCCGTGATTTCTCATGACTTCCGCGGCCATCGGTACAATACTGTTAATCGGCTCCGCCACGATGCCAACAAAGGGCATCGGTGTGGTTCTAGCGATTTTCGCCGCTATTTTTTTGATAAAAGCCGCGTTTGCAGCGAAGCACGACTTTCTTGTCCAGCCTGGTTTTAAGATGACCCCGCCAGTGGCTATGACTAAGTTGGAGCCTTTGAGTGCTCTATACAAAGTGTCTTCGCCCGAGTAGCCCTCAAGTGCTGACTCGGCAGGTATGTGGGAGACGTCCAGGAGTACTCCCGGACTGTGTGGCTGGTAGTCGTGGGTCACAAGTTTGGTGATTGCGGGCTGGGCTCGTAAAAGCAAGGTAATAGTTTGACCAACCTCGCTAGCAGCTCCTAACACGGTTACTTGAAAATGTCGGACGAAAGAAGTCAAGGGAGACAAAATTCTTCTTGCAAATAACATTTTTTTCCCGCCCTATAATAATGGAACTGGAAATTTGGTTTCGACAATATTATTAAATTGTAAAGTTTATATGTCTGTCCTCATTAAATAATAATACTTTTTCATCTTTTACTATGAATTTGGCAAACATTTGGCACAGCGCTAGTTTGGCATTTAACAAAAAGAATGTACCTACCTATTTAATTCTTTGAGAAAGGAAGACTAATATTCTGTCAAAAGGTTTTATTATTTTGTCGTAAACGTTTCCAATCTCTTTTGTGAAAATCCTAGAAACCAGCCATCTGAAATCCCACTTATGTCTTCTGTGCTCAAATCTCGCTTTTAAGGTTCCGTAGCCCGACAAGGAACCCTTATAAATTCGTTCAGTCCGTCTGTCTGTCTGTTTGTCTGTCTGTCCGTCCGTCCGACTATCCGGCCATTTTTTTAGAACCTTCTAACTGCACGTGCTTAAAACTTTGCACAATTACAGTTCAAGTATGGATCTACATTTTAAAAGTATGAAAGAATATAATTTTGCGTTTAGTGGGTGGGTCTGTTACATGTGAAGGGGATGAAAAAAAACATTTTTGTTTGCACGCCCTCGTGTGGGATATCGTTGAATAGGAATTTTAAAATGAAGGTTTATACGCAACTTTTTTATCAAGTGTATATTTTGTGAAATATGGCCTGCCAAAATGGCAAAACGGTCCCTCCCCCTGCATTTCTAAACTATTTGACATAGAAACTTGTAACTTGCCATGCTGATAGGTCACATTAAAAACCTTCATTCAAAATTATTTCAAACATTTTCTGCATTGATGTAAGTAAATAGGTTTCTGATTATAACTTTTGAGATATAGCGATAAAACTGTAATAAATTCAAGACGTTCTAGCTCAAAGGTCATTGACCGTTTCGTAAATATGTCTTAACAAAGCATATTTTTCAAGTAGTTTGCTTTTCGACTAAACGATAAAAAAGTATGTTATGTTTGGTATGATGTACCTCTGAAATTTGGCTAAGTCCAAAGAGCTTCGTTCTTCCGAATTTTTCTGTAACCACCTGTTTTTGAACTATAATGATTGTGACCGCAATAGGCATGATGACTAATATTTTTTTATTGCCTCATAAAAAAGCTGATCATAAATAGAGCACATCACCGAAAACAAAATTAAAATTAGTTCAAAAATAAATAAGATATTAGCATTTTATTTTAATGCTAGACAGAGAGCACACTATACTGAGCCGTGACGTCACGGCTCAGGAGCGCCATACAAATGCTGTACTAACATACGCTTTGCGAGAAAGGGAGATCCCTTCTCTATCCCCACCTAAAACTTTAAATACTCATATCTCAGATTTATCTGCCAATTTAAATTATTTTTTCAGTATGTGTGATGTATTTAGTTATATTCATCGCTAAGCCGGTTATTTGTAGTAAATTAAACATTAGGACACATGCCTATTAGGCAACGGAACCATACCATATGCGTGTCTCGAGTCTCGATACGCTCTTAGCCAGTTTTATTGCTTTTCGTTAGTTTTTCTGCCAAACTTGACAAAGACAAGTGTCAAAATGTACAAAATGTAAACCCACTTAAGCCTAAATCTTTTTATTTATATTTAATAAAAACTTGAAAATCTGTAAAAAATAAAGAAATAGCCAAATTCTCAGTGGGTATAGATCATGTTCGGTCGCAGCGTACGAGTATCTAATTTACCTTTGTTTAAGCTATACAAACTTGGCAAGTTCGTGGTGCCTACCAGAAACGTTCAAATATCAGTTATTGGCGCAGCAAGTGAAATCGGGTCTAATGTTGCGTTGTTATTAAAACTGAATAGTAAAGTGAAACATCTACATTTGTACGATGACGACGATAGAGTTACAGGTGTCGGAATGGATCTGGCTCACGTTCCAGGAGGGTCGACAATATCGACTTTTGCAGGAGCCCGCAATTTAGGCCATTCAGTTCGAGGGTCGCACATCATCTTGATGACTACCAGAACAGCTCGCAGACCTGGACGCACCAGAGAAGAAATGATGGCGGACAATGCTCTAGCAGTTCAAAGCTTATGCCGAACTATGGTGGATAACAACCCGGGCGCCTTTCTAGCAATCTCTACCAATCCGATCAACTGTATGATACCTTTTGCTAGTGCCTTGCTTTGTAAATATAACTGTTATAATCCTTGCAAGGTCATGGGCATCACACATATTGACACAGCTAGAAGTCGGGCTCTCGTTGGCAACAAACTCCAAGTAAACCCCCGACAAATAACCGTGCCAGTCATTGGAGGACATTCTGACGAAACCATAATACCACTATTCTCAAACATAACTCCTAGTCGCCACTCCGTGGATCCATGCCATGCTGACATGCTAACGCGGATGGTGAGAAAAGCGGGTACAGAAGTAATCCTTCAGAAAAAAGGCACTGATTCGGCTATTTTAGCAGTAGCCTGGTCCATTCATGAATTCGTCGATGGGCTTATGAATGCTGTTTGCGGACATGAAATGGTGCTAAATTGCTTTACTGTGAACCCTCATTTTGGGACCAGATTTTTCTCGGGCCCTACAAATATCGGACGCAATGGAATTATATATACATGTTACGATTTTCCAATGAGTGACTATGAATCTTATCTTTTGAAAGCTGCTGTGCCGCTGATAAATCGAGATGTGTCAAAGGGTGAAGAACATGTGCGATATATAGCAGAATTAGGAAAATCATGGTGATTTGGTCATAATGTCATGTATTATATTTTACAGTTCCATTAAAGAGTTCAGTTCGACTTTCTCGTTATTTGGATCTTGTACAGTTTTGTAGTCACAGAAGACATAATGTGAAGGTTCACTCCGCAAAGTAATTTAAATAAATAAGGACTCTATCTACGAGCCAATAAAGTAAAAAAAAAAATGACTATGAAAAATCTGTCTACTTTAAAGTAATGCTTTGTGACAAAATATCAAGGACGTTTTATAGTCAACGTCCAAAGATTTCATACTATACTAGTACGTACTTTAAGCCAACGTCCTTGCAAAATATACATAGGTTAAGGTTAATTTTATTTTTGTCGAAGCCTCTAGGCATGGTATAATAATTATGAGTCATGCCTATAAGTACTTTTCTACTTTCGAACCTACTACACTGGTGTGACTATATACCTAATGGTTGTTTGGAAACTGTTGACGTGTCCAATGCAATAGTGAAGATGCAATATCTCCGAATGGTTTGAAGAAGACGCAAAGCGGCAATACGAGACCTGTCGTTTCGAATCCGGGGAATAAAGCCAGTGGCTACACGGCATTCCTAAAAAAGTTATATTTGAAACATAGGTAGGTATATCAGTAAGTAGGTAATGATACATTGTGTTTTAAGTTTAACGTGTGTATCTGTCTGTGGCATCGTAGCTCTCCCAAACGGCTGTCCTGATTTTGTTTTGGGTTATTTGTTTGAAAGGTGAATTTATCGAGTGAAAATTGATGCCATGATTCAAGAAAATCTGTTCAGCCGTTCGAAGACTATCAGCTCTTTTATCAGTTTTTTTATTAATTTGTTTTATTATTAAGACGAAATGTGCTTCAAATTTGACGATTCGTCATCACGAATAATCAAAAGTAGACCTTTAAAATCGATTAATTGACATTATTTCTTTATGTTTAACAAAATATGTTCTTGAAATATTTTATTCGGATGTTTTCACCGATACACGATTAAAGAAATTGGCTCGATAGAAAAAAAATCGTAAACTTTCCTAAAAAACACCTGTTTTTACGTTCCCTTCAATGGATTGAATCAACTTCATTCAGATTCTATAGAAAATATTTTTATCAAAAACATTGTGTGTTATCCTAACAATCATTCAAATACTTTAGTGGTCGCAGTTTTCTGTAAAAGCGTAAGATTATTTGTAGAAAATAAAGAAAAAATTAATATTGAAAATATTTGAAAGCGCGCACGCCGCATTACCGTCATACAAGTGTACGGTTCTCTAACGGTTCGGTGTACGGTGTAATATTATATTAAAGCGAAATGGTAGACCATTTCGCTTTAATATAATATTGAAACACACAAAAATTATGTCCTGTTCCTAGGCTGAGGCATAACCATCAGGTTAAATCAATAGTTACAGCAGATTGAGGCGGTTGATCTTGATTTTATGTTTTAGTAAGGTATAAATATTCAACATTATTACCCTCGTTACAATAGGTACCTACTCAGTTACCAACCACCATGTGTGATCGCGCCTTATCTCGCAACATTGTACGGTCTACAAGACCGCAAATAAGGATCGTAACGAGCGGGTTAACTCTAAGATAATCGCCGTACGCCGTACGTTCCGTTTAATGTCTCGGTCCTAAAGACCTGACGGCTAACTTCGAGGGTTGGGGCCGGGGAGACCAGTAAAGGGAGTGGTGATCGGAATGGCTATTTGTAGCTGTAACCGTTTGTGAATGTGTTTGGTGATTAGCTGTTAAGGTGTAAGATGAGGCGACGATGCGTGAGTTGAAACGATGTAGGTAAGTATCTAAAGCAAACATAAACTTTTCTAAGATGCCTACTAAGTTAAGGCTCCATATTGCTACAACAATTCCAATCGCGGTTAGTAGTTAATTAGTGCCTCAATACAGAGTTACGCATATTGACTATAAGGCCGTACTTACCTACTTATTTTTCGTGCGCACTAAAAAACTTGCAGCGATACCAAAAGACTAGTTAATAGTCTACATGCAAAAAAAGGCGGCAAGGCAGGGTGCGTTTGACTATAGGCATCGAGCCTGATTTAGGCCGGCTGTGTTCACACCTACGCTTTCTTACCATATATTCTTACACACACACCCATACATTGTGATTATGATTTCAATGTAACTGAAAATCTATCACACACATCTGTAGTAGGTATAGATATCTTCAATACCCGTGTGCGTTCTCAGAAGTTTGTAAGAAAGATTGGCAAAACTGTGGCAGTCTTGCCCACGGAGGCAACGCGGTAAGTAGTCCCCAGGGTGTCATCTATCGAAGCCTTCAGCAGGCGGGTGGATTCTAACCGTTGAGAGCTGGGATACTACTTATCTTGTTTTTATTGGTTTACCAATCAGCTGCTCTGTGGTGGTCGATTAATGACTTAAGGCTCATTGCTAGTTATTTGTTAAATGAGTTAATCAATTTTAAAAAAAAGCGGCCAAGTGCGTTTCAGGCTCGCCCAATGAGGATTCCGTACCACCACATAAATTGTTAACTACTAAAAAGTACAAAAAAGTTGAGCAAAAAGACATCACGCCCAGGTGATCAACCCATCCAAATACCGACCGAACGCCGATGTGGTCTATTGTTTAACTTGGTGGTGAACATAGGTTTTTCACCGACTCGCACTTGGCCATTATTTATTATTTGTTGTTATACTTTAGTTTAATGTGTATTATAATCAAAATCATGCCAAGTTTGACGCTTGTACGTGGATATTATTATGTTTACATAAGAGCAAATACAAAATTACGTAAAAAAATACGTTTGTTGTATGGGGGACCCTCTTTAGTTTCTACTTTTTGACTTTATTAGTTAATCCGCCCTACCATTACATAATCTGTGACAGACAAACAGCGTAGACTTAGTACCTAATAGGGTTCCGTTTACACCCTTTGGGTACGGAACCCCAAAAAATTATAAAGCTTGGTATATTATTCTGAGTATATTATAATAGTATGTAGGTCGCTCGAAGAAACGATAACCGATGGGGAAGAATGGTTCTTGAGTGGAGACCACGAAACGGAAAACGCAGCGTAGGCCTCACACTAGATGGACCGACGACATTGTGAGAGTCGCGGGCATCCAGTGGATGCAGATGGCAGGCTAGGGGAGGCCTATGTTCAACAGTAGACGTCTTCTGGCTCATGATGATGATATGTAGGTACCTATAGTTCTCCAGACGGATATTGTGAAGGAGTCTTCCTACTACTACTAAAATTCTATGAACTATCAAAACAATAAATTACAAAACTTTCAACTTGAAACATGCCATAGGTACATGCCCCACAGTTAGTTGTATAGTTTTGCAAAGAATGCGTGCACAACCCGCCTACATGCAACCCACAAGTCGTTATCTCGCTTGTTTGTTTAAACTCTTCTCAAGAATTGCAAATGGCGATAATTCTAACTACGCCAATAAATCTGCAACCCTGTAGAAGTTTTTTCCTCGGGGGTGCGAGCTTCGCCCTGTGATTGATCGCACTTCCAATACTTGAAGTTTTAGAACATATGTTACTGAGTTCGTGAGCTTTAGGAATAAAGGTTTGTTATATTTTGTCGTTAGATATTCGCCGAGCGGTAGCATGTGCGCTTTACAATCTGACGGCACCCGGTTCAAACCCGGCCATGCAATGACTTATTTAGTACTTAAATAATGTGCAGTTTCGATGCCATCGCTCCAAAACGGAGGAAACCGGTATGTCCAAGAACCTCCAAAGTTCAAAGACACGACATTCACCAACATGCACTGGGCCAGCATGGTGGATTAGAGCCCATCCCTTCTCTCGGAGAGAAGGCCTGAGTTCCAGTAGTGGGAACATGATAGGCTGAAATGATGGATTTGCCTGTGCTTTTGATAAGGGTTTGTTGAACTGAAAGAATCATCATCATCAGCCAGAAGACGTCCACTGCTGAACATAGGCCATTAACCTCCATACTGAACGACAGCCTGCCTTTTGCATCCACTGGATGCCCGCGACTCTCACAATGTCGTCGGTCCATCTAGTGGGAGGCCTACCTACGCTGCGTCTTCCGGTTCGTGGTCTCCACTCCAGAACCTTTCTTCCCCATCGGTTATCAGTTCTTCGAGCGATGTGACCAGCCCATTGCCACTTCAACTTGCAAATTTTAACAGCTATGTCGGTGACTCTGCTGCTTTGGCGAATATCCACGTTCCGGATTATATCATGCAAAGAAACTCCGAACATAGCTCTCTCCATTGCCCGCTGTGCGTGACTGAGCTTTTCCAAAAGGCCAAAAGTTAAGGACGCCGTCTCAGTACCATATGTCATCACTGGCAACTGAACTGAAAGAATATCAATGACGAATTGATAATTTGGAACAAAAGATGCAGATTAGGTACTTTAGTCAAGCAACGTTTCCAAATGTATAGTACCTATACTACGTAAAAAACTTGCAGCGACACCAATGAAGTAGCTAATAGTCTGCAGGGTGTTTGACTAAAGGCATCAAGCCTGTTTTAGGCCTGAATCATTCGCCCCATATAATAGATTAAAAAAAAAAAATTATAACCACTGTCAAGGCATTTTTGTAAGAAATTTGTTGTAGCCAGTTGCACCCATATAAACGAAACGTCAGTCATTCGAAATCAGTTAGCAACTGTGATGCGGACAAAGAACTTTGAGAACTAACCCAAAAAGGTAAGGTCCAAGTTCTTTGGATGCGGAGTTCGACGCGTTGACATAAATAAGAATGTTTAATCAAGGTTCTGTCATAATGCCTGGCGACAGATTTTCCTTCTCATTTCCGTTCTATTTACTACTCTTTTCTGTGATTCGCACCCACCGCCATAAGGTCGCAATTAACCCTCACATCATAACAAACAGAACAAAAACAATAAATTAACCATCGATGACGCTCCTGGGAGCCAGCAACTGATGGCAATTTATATAGCCTCAGCTAATTGCCCTCAATAGGCATGTGTCTTAATGTTTGATTTATTACAAGTAACAGGATGAGCGATGAATATAACTAAATACATTACACATGCTGAAAAAATAAATTAAATTGGCTGACAAATCTCTGATATATGAGCGTTTAAAGTTTTAGGTCGATACTCTGTCCTTTTCTCGCAAAGCGTGTTTTAGTAAAGCATTTGTATGTTGCACCTGAGGCGTGACGTCATAGCTCAGTATAGTGCGTTCTCTGTCTGGCATGAAATTAAAATACATTTAAATTATTTATTTTTGAACTAATTATAATTTTGTTTTAGGTTTAGGTTTATAGACATTTATTCTCATATAAGATGTTACATCACTTCCATGAGAACACTGCTAACAATACATTTACAGTTCGTCGTCGCAAAAATAACTAATAACATTACAAACATGTAGAACAAAATAATATAATAAAGCATACACTACATAATATATATCTAATTAATCGTCCATCACATTTGCTTGATAATATGCTCAGCAAGCCGCTTTTTAAATGCGTTGAACGACTTAGTGTTTTTAATTTCCGAGGGTAGTTTGTTATAAAGGCACGCTCCTTCAAAAGTAATCATTGTTTTCGTTGATAGGCTCTATTATGATCATCTTTTTAATAGGTAGGTAATAAAAAAACATTTGTTATCATGCCTATCAGTACCGAAACTACCGAACGTAAGCTTGACAGGGAATATTTATTAGGTATAGCTAATATTCAATGACGACAGATAATATTAATCTTCCTTGAAATTTTATTATCTAGTTTCTATTTTTGCTAGCACCGAAGGAATTCCAATTTTTTCATCCAGTGGCCCACTCTGGTTGCTAAGTACCCCTAACTTTGAATTTTTTATTGAATGTACGAATAAAGAATATAACATTTAAATGTGCAAAAACTTATAATTTTATTTTAACACTAGCGGTCCGCCCCAGCTTCGCACGGGTATAGATTATAGCCTATGTCATCTGGGGATAGTGTAGCTTCCCAACAGTGAAACAATTTTTCAAATCGGTTCAGTAGTTTCGGAGCCTATTCAATGCAAACAAACAAACAAACAATCAAATCTTTCCTCTTTATAATATTAGTATAGATAATTTTTATATAGATATCTTCTAGATATCTTGTACGTATTAATAGTTGCCTGAAAGAGATCGCTTTTAGCGATAAAGTTTAAGCTCGTAAGTGTTTTCTATCGTGTTGTAATTTTTATTTCTGGTGAACACAATAAAGAGTTTCTATCTATCTACCTATCTATTTAGGTATGCATTTAAATTATATATCTATGTGTCTATATCAGTCTCTGCAATTCATGCATAGGTATTAAGTACAAGCTTTGCTTAGTTTGGGGTCAGGTGACCGTGTGTGCACAAAAATGTCCCGAATATTTTGTCCCGAATATATACGAGTATGTAGGATTGTACCTAGTAAAACCTGCCTCCCTGAGTGCCTAAAGGAAGGTATTGGGATCTCGATAAGAACGAACTGGTAGGTACGCCCTCACACTGCCGAAAAATGTTTGGAGTATTTCAGCTTCCTTCAACGTCGCGCCATTGTCTTCGTAAAACGAGAAAAGCAGTCTCTCTAGGCGCCAGATACAACAAGGGCGCCAAAATGGCAAACGCGAAAAACAATCGAACGAAATATAAAATTTTGTTGGCGCTTCGTGCTTTGGCAAGGGGATGTCATGGCAGGCGCCGGGGCATACTTGCATTGTAAGTAACCACCATAAAATGTTGATATGAAAATGGTTGACACCCTGGATTAGCACATGGGATACTTTTTATTCAGGAAAATGATCCTGTACGGTCGTTTTCAGAAATGTAACGAGCCGAGAAACAATCTCGCTCTACCCTGATCATAGGCTAGGGCGATGCTGCTCGAGTCCATGAGCTCGCTTGTAAGGATGATATACCCATACCAACATATTTTCCTGGAAGAACTGAAATTAAGTAGGTACGTTAAAACAACAGCGCCTAATGAATTCTATTTAGGGAGCAATTAATTAGCGAAGTAAACTACATTAGGTCTAGGTTTCCCATTTTATGACAACACCCGCTGCTGATATGGTTTCTTGAGGCTCCATTGCTATTAATAGGCAACTTTGTTAGCTTGTTTACAAGTCTATGTTTACCTATTGGTTTTACCCACAGAAGTAGGTAGGTATGTGGTACCAAACAATAACATATTGACAACACAAAAAAGATATACCTTCCTATTATAGGCACAAAGGTCATTGCGTTTTTAATTAGAGCTTTTTTCTAGTTTTCTACGCGTCCGGAATGTTTTTTTTTTAAACAAACTTCGCTATTCTCCATGTAGGTTTAAATGTTATTAATGCTTGTCAACAAGCTGTTAATTAGATTTTTATATGCGGAAACGTGTTAATAGTGTTAAGTTATCAAAATTCTTTGTAAATTATTTACTTATAATAGTTATTTATTGCCTCAGAAAAAAAAGTGCTAGATTAAATAAAATGCAAAAATAAAAAAATACTTTAAGATCTATACCTAAACTGTATAACTGTAATTGTGCAAAAGAAGACAATTTTTCCTGGGCCCACCAAATTTTTTTTCTTAGGCCAACCTAATTTAGCATATATTGATGGGACCAGCACTATAAAATTTGTCGTTTTTTTTGTACCATTTGGACGAAAGATAAGCGAAAAATGAAACCGGAATAATAATATCAAGAATAAAATGTGTTGTTTTGATTTTAGCCACAATTCATTCATTTCCCTTATAGTCACTTGACCGGAACGTTTTTAATACGAAAAAGGATGCATGCTCAGGAATTTATATACAAAGATAAATAGACCATATTTTACAACAGTGGCCATAGTAATCGGCTTTTAAGTAAAAATAATTATACAATAGTCGCTAATGGTATTATAGACGCTTATAATTAGCGTCTTGAATATGTTTTAATCCTAGTTTTAATTATTTACTAATACTGATTTACCGAAACCGTAATACTATGGTTTCGTAAAATTATAGAGGAATGGAACGTAAATCCGCCATCTTGCCGTTTGTTGGTATGAAATTGACAGCAGTTATGACTTATTTCAAGTTACTTCATACTAGTGATGTCTCATACTTTAGTTTTTCTGACTCGAATTACTTAAGTAACTCGTGCTATTGACTCGAGTTGCAACTGGAGTCAACTTGAATCGGCGGTAGTGGGTTCTGGTGATGTGTCTCGTCAGTATTTGTATGAGTTAACACTGGAATGATTACTAACTCGATGCAAGTGTCAACGCGAATAGGTCCTGCTAGTTGGTACTACTCCGTTGATTGAACGTGGACCGTGGAACATGTGACACACACTGCTTTCGTTTTTTTATTGGTTTGAACATCGCTCGGGTCAAATAACCCACTCAAATCGCTCGTACATAGCTAAGCGCAGTCACATCGCTAAGCGCATCCAGCTGGCCTGGCACCGACACGGAGCAGTTTATTGAGTTGAGTTGACTCGATCTCAGTCTCGCACCAGTGTCAGGCGCAGTAACAAACTGTTGACAGATTTGATTCGAGTTGCACAAAACTGGTCTCGTCAACTCGTTCATGATAATATGTGAATAGTGATATAACTCGCACCACACATCACTATTCATACTTTCCGTTTGTTTCAAATCGCGTGATCGTCTGATAGTGCTCTCAATTTTTTCCGTATCATTATGAAACTACAATAAATCAACATGTACAATGTACAGCGCCTACTCCAGAAAATTGTTGTCAACTGTGTAGTAAGATTTCAACGCGTAGACAATTGTGCGAAGACATAATTACTGTCCGAGACAACTGAAGATTTTCCCAAAGATCTTACCTATTTGATTTGTGCCGTTTGTGTGTGTGTGGATTTCTTGCGAGGTGAGTTTTTATTTAAGTAGGTATTAGCTGATGCCCGCGATTTCGTACGCGTAGGACTCGGCCTTCGGCTTCGACAATATTTCTTTCCCGAGGGTTACAAACATTTTAAAAAGTCAGATCGGTTCAGACGTTCACAAATTATGCCGTTACTTAAGAACACCATTTGATTTTTATTTATTACTAGCTGCGCCCTGCGGTTTCACCCGCGTAGATGACATACTCCTTATGACATCAGCTATCTGCCAGTGAAACTCCCGTCAAAATCTGTCCAGCCTTTTTTTAGGGAACATACATACACACATCGCCTCTTATATATATATATATAAATATAAGAAAAAGATGAAGGAGGTATAGATAACAATGCATTTAAACGTCTCAAACCATGTTGGTATCCGTACTTGTGTTGCTTATAATATTACTAACTTTATTATCCCTATTTGTTTTAACTTACCTGCTTTTATTTACAGCTAAATCAACTAGCAGTTTGCAGATACTGCTACTATTAATTTTGCAAGAAAATATCCATACTCCTGATGCAATAAGAAGATTTGGGTACCTATAGAAATATTTACATTCCATGTGGATGTTCCATTTTAAGAACACACCAAACACAGCGTTCTTGTTCTGCAGAAAGGAATATTGATTATGCAGTTTTCAAATTATCAGGTAATTTCATAAATTCTTAGTGAAATCATTGAAAATAAAGATATTAAGTATATCTAGTATATCTAGTATTAAGTAGTATTTTTGTTTAGTATATCTTTTTTCTAGTTTGCTATTTAGTACCTAGGTACCCCTGTATAGAGTGCAATAAATAAACGTTTATATACCTTTTTGCACCCTTTTTGTGCAGATAGAACGCTTAGAACAAGTCTGTATGGCTTGGTGGCTGAAAGTTTCCAGCACTGTGAGCAGGCAGAGGCTACGAGATGGTAACATAGCTGTGGCAATTCGTCTTATGGATATTGAAGACAGCAAGAATATCCCACAACCAACCTCTATGCCTACTCTTACTGTGCCCGGTATTTTCAGGGCAGCAGCAGCACTTACTATGTATAATTATAAGCGTGCTGCTTCTACTTTCCGTATTAGGGTCTAACGTAGGAACATTTCCGTATGTCCTAAGTAATGTTCTCTGGTGTTTTTACAATACCTACGATACGCGAAATTGCATCATGTGCTAGATAATGTATAGCTTTGCTGTCACTTTTCGAAGGTTTAAAGAATCTATTTCTGATTGGGTTACCTATTTAATTATTATTATGATAATAATATTTTGTTACCAACAATGTCTTTTTTTAAATTCCGCCTAGCCATACAATATCGCAAGGAATCATTACTCGTGCTGATAATGATTATCAGCACAATTGCTAGAAAAAGTGCTGATGCAAAAATGCGAAAGTAACTCTGTCTCCTTATGCCTTCACTGCTAAACAGATTTTGATGAAATTGAATATGTACATAGTTTTAATCTTGATAATGACTAGGCTACTTTATATCCCGGAAACCTAGGTACATAGTTTTCATGGGATGATCACTTATTTTTGTGACAAACCAAATCGCGCAGGCAATCGCTAGTATTAGGTAGTAAATCACTAGAACCTAAGTAATAAAGTAACTTATATATAATTGTTCATTGTGAGGTTTTAGGTTATTGTGAGATTCATTAACTTATTTCTCAATACTCCGGTTAGATCGGATATAGCTAATATTACCACTGAATCTAGAGATTATGAGGAACAAATCGACATGAGTTTTATTACTATATGCTATAATTTGTGGGTGGCCTATTTTTCAAACAAAAGAAATTGTCTCCTTTCGTGCACATAAAAAGAAAAATAAAAGAAAGAAGAGAAGATACTAAATAATTAGGACGGACGGTCAGACGGACAGATAGAACGGACTTAAAAGAGTTCCTTGTAGACTACCTATTACAAAACAGTTTACACTGTGTATATAACGTATATAAACATAACGTGAGTGTAAGCTGTTTTGTAATAATTTAGTTCCTTGTAGTAGGTAAGTACTATGGAACGGGGAATAACATCATTTAAAATAACTATTTTTAGATACTATTGCCATTTAGACAGACATGCTTATGCAATAAGTACACTTTATACGCATGTACTTACCTATTTAACTTTACATTCACAGTTCAATAATAAAGATTAATTAAAACTGTTTTACGTGAAATGGAGCATCAATCGAAATATTTTCCACCGCTGTTCAGTGTCGGTTTCAATAATCGATTTAATTGAGCCAATGAACAATTTAATTAAAATTCTGAAGACACGGAGCGCGGATCGCGGGACGCGCTGTAGGTAACGTGTTGCTGGAGCCTATACAATATAGGCCTTTTGATAGTTTTCCTTTGATAGTGAGCAGTTTTCCAATAGTTTCCATGCTTGCTAGATGGCGTTGGTGACAGTTTTGGAAGTTTTTGGCACTTATAATCACGCTAATTTTGTTTTCCTTGTTTAACTTTTCCCTTTCTTATGAATAGGTTTAGGTAACTCAATAAATTTGTTAGGAAATATGCCGTAAGTATTAAAAAACAAATATTCGGTAAGTACGCATTTTCAATGCTGGAGTGAATAGATTTCTTCTAAGTATACTTAAATCAACGCGTTCCATTCTCGGCCACATCAGCGCTTACCTTCTAGCGAGTTGGTGGCCAAACGCAGATATAAGGTTCATCTCTTGATGCTTTTTAACCGCCGAAACAAGGAGGTTCTCAGGTCGACGCGTACATTTTTTCTCTGACGCTTTTAAGTGGATGTTAATCTGCTCTGCTCGAAAATTGCTCATTGGAATACGATAAAATATCCATTTCCCTCACCTCTTAAAATATCCTATCCCATTACATTCGTATGAGGTCATGGTAGCTTAGTGGTTATCGCAGTCGGACGCCACAAATATGATTTTACTTCTAGGTACCTAAGAGGTATCCAGGTAATTTTTCATATTATTAAAGTATAAGTAGTACAGAAAGAGATCAAGGCAATGAAAAGTTTCTCGAATTCCCGCTCTTCGTCTTGTCAAAAATATTTTTAATAGAAAATTGGCAACAGTCGTGTTTCCCATTCTGCTGACAACACCAAAAATATGCGATTATTAAAATGTCGGCAGAGCAAATGAGCGAGGCGGCGCGCAAGCTATGCAGGTATTTACGGCACGGGTTATCGCTGTCTCCGTTCGCTTCGATTCGATTATTGCGTTTGTAATGTAATTACGAGCATATCTTTGTATTGCAAATGTTTTCGTTGTGGATATGTAAATGTTATGAGTTTTAAGAGCTTCGAAAGCACACAATGTAAGTATATCTATGAATTACCGATTTACTTTCATAATATTATGTCTTACTAGTTGTAATACTTGTAAATTGCCTATCGAGACTTACAGAGCATTAAAACCTTAAAATACGATACGTCACCAGGCTCAATGTTTCGACCATATTGCAATGGCCGTGGTTAGAGAAGACTGCGGGTAGGTCCGGCAAAAATGCGGGTTTTGTGATGTCATACCCTTACTTGGTCTTGTAAAAACGCAGGGTTGTTACTACATTACACAACACTGATTATATCCTTGTACTTACACCGCGGTATGTACCTACCTAAGTACAATTGCTTATTAAGGGATGTGACCAACTTAAATACATCACTATTTTCTGAATTCAAACGCTTCACAAAACACTCTTGAAAAGTGAAAAAGTTTATTCGAGAGAACATTGGTACCATCGAACAGATCTGTTGATGCAGCCAAGAGGTGAAGGAACTCTTCAATAACACTAGTAAACCCCTCGAGTTTGGGTTCGTATGGTACTTACGTTATAACGAGTCTCATACCAACAGTTCCACTATCCACCCCGGCTTTATCATCAGACCCTCGTCACCAAGTGTAATAATGATCCATCGAATTTGGGCACTTTAGGTTTGTTTTAACGTCACGTACCTACCTAAGCATGATTTTGAGTTTTTCAATATTTTTTTACATGACAACACAAAGCAATGTGGAGGATTTTGAGTTTTATTTATAGTTGCATTCCGTATAGTTAGTTATTTTTCAGCAGCATAAAAATAACACTTCAACCGGGACATGCGCGCTGCGTCGGAAGCTGTGGTCATTATGACCCCAGCCGAATGTCACACGCACGCAAGTAGATAACCGCGAGCGGAGCGTGCAGTGCGCGTGCTGCCATTTCATGCCCGGCGTAGAGCTGTAGAGAGATAGACCTGTAAATATACGTGGAAAAAAATGGTTTGACTATACCAATAACGAGAACTTTTAGTAGGAAGGAAGGTGGGATGGCGCTGCAATTGTCAGCAGGTGTGGTGTTTTCCATCACGTAAGAGACTCTCGTCTCATCATTCAATTGTTATTTTTGGTTCAGCAACAAAATGGTACAGCGTCGGTCAGTATAGTAAGATTAGTAAGTGACATGATATAATGATGTGGGGACCTATGTATGTACCACCCAAATCATGTTTAATTTCAGCATGACTACTTAAAACTAACTAAACGCAGCTACAAATGACAGTCGTATATAACTTATAAATACCCTTATGATAAACATTATTGATTGTGTATTATAAGGTGACTATTAAGGGCTTAATTCAGATCCTAATTTTAACAGAACATTGACCCTCCAAAACATGAAAAGAGTACCTTTTTTGTTATATATTTATTTCACTGACATAATATCGGGTACCTGCAACAGTCTTATGTTCAAAAACCTAGTGAAAGTAACCACAATTAATGGTTTTCATTCAGCTTTTTACAATGTTATTATAGCTAACAGAGCAAATAAATGCTTGGACCGAGTAATAAGTATCTATATATCTGTTTAGAATTTTCTGTGAATATCGCCTCTCAAAATGTCTAACTCTTCCATTAAACTCACTGCACATTGTGACCGCGAATGTCAGAGCGCGATCATTTCGCACGCGCCGCATTATCTTCGATCTGCGGGCGCAATCGGCCCGCAACCCGGCCCGATGCTCTTAATACGGTAATGAACGACCGCGGGTTAACGATTGCAGGGTGATTGAGTGCTGTGCAAATATGTATGCAACACAACGTTTTTTACGGGTTATTGGAGTGGATTTACGGTAAAGAGCTCTAGAAAATAAAAGTAAAGTTACGTACACACAAAGACTTCATACTTTACTACGTATTTATACACACTTCTCTCGTACATAAAGTTTTGGGTTCAATCTACTATTTTTTTTTCGCAATACCTAGTAATAGAATATATTTATCAGGCTTTTGAAAATGTATCTTATATCTTAAAAGCAACGGACGATCAGCGTAGGTAAAGTATATCGGCGAAGTAGAAAAGAATACGCAACTAGTTAAATATTACATTGTTATGGGTATAGGTGGAATGTAAGGTCTAAAAAGGGGGCGAGATAAACACGTATTGTACACACTGACATAATTCTTAGTTCTACAAACGCACACTTTAATATTGAGCGGCACACAACTGCAAACGATATGCTCAAAAGTCTCAAAAATCATCAAATGGACGATCAAGTTGTAAGTGCTAAAGGGGAAACTACAGGTAGGTATAACGCTTCTATTTATTTAGTTTTTCTGAAGTAGATGGATATTGCGTAATGGCCAATTGTTTTATCGACAGTTTATAATGAATGTTTACCTACGAAGTCGCGGGCAACGGCTAGTATTTTTTTTTAAATAGTTTATTATTATTAGATCACGAAACTTTTAGACGGACCTCAGCATTTGTATTCATAACCTTTCAAACTCATGCATCAAAACCATTGAACCAATGGGGCGTTCGAAGCTATATACATGACGAGATCGTGACACTGCGGTTCCAACCCCAAATCAGCTGTTAATACGAGTCGAGGATTACACGCCATTAAGTTCGGCGTCACTGACTAAACCGCAGCATAAATAAAGATTAATTTAATAGCAATAAGTGTCGTGAGAACAGAGGAAGCACGAGTTATGACGAGTTTGGAGTCAAAACCTATTGCACTTACGTACAAAAAAGAAGTTAATAAATTTCCTATCCTTTTAAGGGTTCCGTACCTCAAAAGGAAAAACGGAACCCTTATAGGATCACTTTGTTCTCCGTCTGTCCATCTGTCCGTCTGTCAAGAAGATATGAAGTTGATAACAAATACTCGGATCTACGGTTTCTTTTAGCTGTGAAAAAATCGAACTTGTAAGTTTACGCGATCAAAAGATATGATCGTATATGTCGTATATTTTCGCATATTTTGCGATTTCACAAGGGAATCAAAACCTATAGGGTACTTCCCGTTGACCTAGAATCATGAAATTTTGCTTAAGGCAAGGTCTTACAGCACATATAAAGGTATAAATCCGAAAGTCATACATTTTATGTTACTTCATTAAAAAAATAATTGTTTTGTTACTACAAACTTACATTTTTTAGTTGGAATGTCTGGAAGAACCTTATTGTCCACAACAAAGTTAAGTTTGTCTTTCAATATTTAAACTTTTTTGTTGTTTTTTTTGTTTGGACTCGCGCTCCGAGGGTTCCGTTGGTTGGAACCGAACAGAACGCGGTTAAAAAGCAACGTTGCAATCTTGTATAACAAATAACTATTTTCATTTAATAGTAGGTTTGCTTTTGACCGCCTCCTCGCCTGATGTTATGTGTCAGAATATAGGGCGCAGTGATCTCGCTTGCACATTTAAAGTTTTTCAAGATGTAAATAAATAAATATTTGGGACATTTTTGCACACACGGCATCTGACCCCAAACTAAGCAAAGCTTGTGATATGACTGCCAGAGACTGATATACATACATATATAGTTTTTAAATACATACTTAAATAGATATTAATAACCAGATATAGAACAAACACAAATGTTCATCACACATATGTTTGTCCTACGTGGGAATCGAACCCACGCCCTCAGGCTCAGAAGGTTCACTACCAACTGAACCAACGGGCTATATATAAAGACTATGCGTCTACTTTTGAAAAATATGCTTCGGTCTTCTTATTACGTTAATATTTCAAAACCATTAGAACAATTGTTTTAATATTTCACCACCAAGTAAAGCAACGCCGGGTGCGGTCGGTAGGTAGGTACATTGACTGGGCGCGATGTTGTCTTTTTGCACAAATTTTGGTATTTTGTAGTGGTACGGAACCCTCAGTGCGCGAGCCTGAGTCGTACTTGGCGGGTTTTTATGCACGGTATCGAGACCGTCTGACGATTCAGTTAGTTGGCCCTTTGGTTGCTATTTTGTAAAATGTAATACTTAATCGTGAAGTTTTAGAAAAAGTAGATAAGGAAATATATAATAAGAAAAAAAGGTAGATAAATAGATAGCTATTGCATTTTTAATGCCGAGCTTAATGCCAAGTTGCCGCCAGGACTTGTCAAATACTGAATGGACTTCAATGAACTTGAAAGTAAACCAAATTTGGGGTTATTTTCACATTTGATCATAAAGTGCAGGTATAATGAGCTCGAGAAATTTCAATTACATTATTTTTTGTCTGTTCTAACAAACATAACCTCTTTGCATTCGCCTTTTCCATCCTTTCTTTTACTAGAAAAACGTAAACAAACCTCTTTGTAAATTTAAATATTGTACGCGGTTACAAAAACTCAGGACGTTTTAACGTCGTTGCAAAAATTATATATATATGTTTTTTTTTTATATTTAGGGTGCAGATCTGTTAAGTTTCGACCCTAAATTATGATTATAGTTACTTATAGACTTAGATGGCTCTGTGATTGTAGTTGATATGTTTTGGGAAGGTTATGTCGGATTATTGCCCAATATCCCATTTTTCATCGCTTATAACTTCAATGACAATCTGCATAAAGGATTTGCTGTTTATAGTTAATGGTTACTAAACGTTTTTCCTTAATATTGTAAATAATCATCGGAATACAGATACCGGCAAACTTTTCAAACATATTATTTAAACTAATAATAATTAACCATTATTATACACTAACACTCGAAAATACACAAGTTTTAGAAAATAATACAATGAGGAACATGCTAAACAAACGTGGTGGGTCCACGTTTGTTTAGCATGTTCCTCACTTGACCATTATCACATTTTAAAGTATAAATAAAGTGAATAAAGATGGATTAATAACGGCCGTCTCGGGGTGGAAACCGCAATAGCTAAAAACTTAAGGTCCAGGGTGGAAGTGTTAAAAAGCATAACGCCAGGGGCGGATCCAGGATTTCATTTGGGGGGGGGGGGGGGTCATTCTAGATTTCATTTTGGTTTTTTTATTCTGTTTTTTATTTATTTCATTCTAACAAGGTTCGAAGGAATCAAATCGAAAAATTGAGTCGAATGTTTGGAATTGCTAGGTGTTTTCGAGGGGCCATGGCCCTCATGGCCCCCCCCTGGATCCGCCAAATATTAAACGCACGTATTGTACAAAGTTAAACAATAACTAGCCGCTAATTACTTCGGGAAAGGTCGAGATCTTATACGCCAATTTTCGTCCAAGTTTGTTCTTCAAATGGACACATTAAATCAGTGAGATGGAAAATAAAACAGCATTAAATACCTACCATATTTGAGAACATGGATGTTATAGTTCTTGTTTAAATCCAGCTAACAGAATCCTCTGGTAATTGCTCCCGGAATTTCGCTTTCAGAAAAGATGGTAAAATTCCAAATTAAGCACGTCTTGATAATATTCTTCCACACTCGTTTCTAATTAACTTCGGTCAAACGTTCAGACCTAGATTGTGATGTAAAGCATTTTTATTCTCTCGGAGGACATTAATCTAAGATCGCACTTATCATTTAATTAGATCCGCCTGGAGTGTCCTTGTGGCTTCAATTTTACTTCACAACGTCATACACACGTATCTCCCTCGTAAACACTGCAAAATTATAACTGCTATTCAAAATTCTTTTGATAGCCGTTATTACGAACGCGTAAGGTATAAAGTTTTTATTTGAATGAATTGTTAAATCTAAGTTGTGCATAACATCCCTAATGTAACTGTTATTTCTTTGCTACTGGCCAGTTCGAAGTGGCAAATTAGTAGGGTTGTCACAAACCTCACAACTAAAACTATCTAATAATACTGCTGTATTAACTCTCCTTAGGTAAATCTAGTCTACTAAATCAACGACAAACGAAGTAGGTACCTACATAGTATAGTATAGATAGCCCGTTGGTCCAGTTGGTAGTGAACCTACCTTCTGAGCCTGGGGGCATGGGTTCGATTCCCATCTAGGACAAACATTTGTGTGATGAACATTTGTGTTTATTCTATATCTGGTTGTTAACATCAATTTAAGTATGTATTTAAAACTATATATGTATTATATCAGTCTCTGGCAGCCATATCACAAGCTTTGCCTAGTTTGGGGTCAGATGACCGTGTGTGAAAAAAATGTCCCGAATATTTATTTATTATTTATAGTATTACTAAGTAGTAGATACAGTAGGGCCAATTTCACATCACATTTGACATCTGTCAGTCTTAGCAAAGTAAAGTCAAAGTAAATAGTAAAATTGCCTTCTTTTGTTGAATTTTGATGAAGTGTCAAATGAGATCTATTAAACTGACCCTACTCTAACTATGTAATTTTTTTTTTATCTAATAGGCACAATTATGGTGAAATTAAAAAGAATACTGATACACTGACTACCAGTCACTGTCAATGACTGACTGGACACAATTTTATGGCAGAAATAAGTTGTTTATTGTAGTAGATGCATACAGGACACCAGAGATTTTTTTTGACAATTAGTCTTCACAACTAATAACTATCCTAATACGATTGCACTAAAAAAAATGCTGGAGTAATACGCATTCGTGCTTCTGGTACGACAAAATAATCCTGTGTATAGAGAATGTAATTTTTTTGTTAGTGTTGACCAAAGTAGTCAGCCCTGACAGCTACCCCTAAGTGCATTACATTACGTCTCGCGCATCCCCGCCGGATATTAAGCCCCCAACTTTAATCACATCCCTCTTCTTCAATATTATTAAACAGATGATTTTTTTCGTTCAACTCATTACATCCTCTATTCCCACGTATTTTTTCACTTTATTATTTTCACAATTAGTTTCGTGAAGTAATGCGTTCACGCTGCATAATTTTGAAGTCATTCATTCTGTTCCATTTTTGAAATTGAATGAATGAACCCCATTCAAGTTTTGCGTCCGGGTATACAAAAGATTTAACGCGTATTAAATTTATCTATTCGGTTATTTTGATGCCGTGTACGTGAGGTGAAAATTAAACGGCGAATGCTTTTACTTGCATCATCGTAAAATCAAACACAAATAAATCGGCTAAGTGCGAGTCGGGCTCGCGTACTATATAAAGGTTCCGTACCACCATAAAATACAAAAAGTAGTGCAAAAAGACAACATCACGCCCAGGCGGTCACCTATCCAAGTATTGACCGCGCCCGACGTTGCTTAACTTGGTAGTGAACAGAAATTAGTCACCGACTCGCACTTAGCAAATATTTATTTATTGAGTGTGTATCTACTATAATCATGCCAAGTTTGACGCTTGTACCGTTTTTTGTGGTGTATATTTTAAAAATACATTAAAAATACGCTTGTTGTTCCCTTTAGTTTTTACTTTATTATTATTTCTTAGTTAATCCGCCGTAACATAACATATTCTGTGAAAATTTCAACTGGTTATCTATTCAGTTTAAAAGATACAGCTGTTAAAAGTTAGGAAAGACAGGCAGACAGAGTAGCCTTAGTAATAGGGTACTGTTTTTAGACCCTTTGGGTACGGAACCCTATAAATGAAGCGCATGAATTGAACCGGTGACTGTATACAAAGGTAGGTCACGACTGGAAC
This sequence comes from Agriopis aurantiaria, assembly GCA_914767915.1. Classification (NCBI taxonomy): domain Eukaryota; kingdom Metazoa; phylum Arthropoda; class Insecta; order Lepidoptera; family Geometridae; genus Agriopis; species Agriopis aurantiaria. Next base: position 7,160,251 of record OU611987.1, read on the forward strand.
AGTCTGATTTTGGGATCGTCTTTTCTAACATTAAATATTATTGTAATAGTATTTTTAACTAGTAGGTAAATGTAGTAGTTTTGTATGAATAACTATAAAATTTTTAGTAATCAATTTTTTTGTTGTAATTTTATAACGTTGCTAATATTCAGATGCCAATTGTACCTATGGTAGTAGGAGATATGTTTAATCCCAAATAAGGATATTATTATGGTATTACTAGTATTTTCGAGTGATAATTTGTTTTATAATGGCAGACTATTATTAATTTTCATTGTTTTTTTTATTTATTTATTTAAGGACCAACAATCTGTATACAACAAAGTTAAAAAATAAATGTTCAAAATTATGTGTTCGGGAACATGCTCGACTGTGGTTCAAGTGCTATAACGAGGCGAAACATATTATGCCACTTTACGGGGGCATGGGTTTGACTTGACCGTGAATTACTTTGCTTGACTTTGTCTATGACTTATGTTTGATGATATCTTCATTAACATTATACACTACCTCATCCTTACGATAGCTGTCAAAAGTATCATCCTAAATTATACAAAGTATAATAAAACTTAGAAATATTTAAACGCGTCTTGACACTGGCAAATGCACAAGATTGTGCAACGCCAAAATACTCTCAAGAGGAAAGAATAAAAAAAATAAAAACCACATAGCATCGCTAGTTTCTAATAACAGTGGGCAAATGTAAACAACAATCACACTACCGGGTGTTTGCCTCGGCAGTAACGTAAGGCCTCGGTATTTGTCAACGTGTCGCCCGCTCGCGGCGCAATCTTAAAATCAATTTTCATTTATTCGCGGCTCAGCCTCCGTGGCTACTGGTCGGATTATATGATGTAGAGATTGAAAACTTTCAGAGGTGTATCACAATAATAATGACATTAAAAAACCAATGGGAAGTTTAATTTACGGGGTTAATCCCCTAATATTCCATTCTTGAAATTTAAATGGGTTGTGCCATTTAAATATCCTCGTAGAGTTAAAAAAATAATAATAAGCTTGATTTATTGATTGAGTAGTCAAGTTAAACTAAAATAACCTATAGTATAATAATTATATAGTTACCTATGTAATTATTATTATTTGTTTGATTTATTTTATTTTTAAACCGATTTTTGATAGTTGTGGTTGTTCATTATACGTGGCACTTCACTAAATGGCCGGTATCCAATTATTATTTGTAGTAAATTTTACCGGCAGAAATACGAAGCTTCATGGACGTGAACTGCCAAATTATCATCCTTTTGACAGACTATAGGTTACATGGACACTTATTTAGTGTATTATTTTATGTTATCGAATTCTTATTTAAAAGTTATGATACTTTTATGAAATTTTTAATTACATTGTACTATGTACGACATTGCATGTCGTCATTTCATTTACTTTGTCGAGTAAAATTGTATTTCAACTCGTACATTTAGTTAGGTGTAGATGTTGCCTCTTTGGCGTAGGCCTCCTCCAAACTACTGGCTGGGGGAAGCCTACGCCAAAGCAGTCAAGCACTAAGTCCCATTCATTTTTTTAACGACTTACGAATTTATTCTATGAAAAGCTTCGGCGATATGCTTATTATTAAGCCGATTAAAGTAATTGTTTTAGGCAATAACACACAAGCAAACCGGCTGCCTGATGGTAAGTAGTCACCGTCTATGAATATCTGTAACACCAGATGCATCACAAATAGGTTGACTTTATTAACTTTTTTGAAGAATTATCTGCCAGGTCTGTTCGTTTCCAAGCTCTACGTCTAACGTATGGCCACTACCCCAGCGAGCAGCCTCGGGCGGGCGTGGGCCACAAAATCTTTACAAATGTGCGTCGTTATCGTGCCGGCCGATTGACCGGCGCGGGGCACCCGACCACGCATTTCTCAGCCTGAAAAATAACGGATTTATTTAATTTTATGGCCCCGCCGCGTGCTGAATGGACGATTGGGCAACGGTGGCGTGATGTAAAACAGTTGTTAAGATTCAAGCTTACTCTATGTTTTGATATATTATTAGTTACACTATTGGGCAAAGGTCCGCGCATTGGGTGCCTAAAGCGGACATAGACCCCCACCAAGGCCCCAAAAACGTTGGCGGTTGAGACTGGTCCCAGCTAGCAATTGAGCGTGTGAAATGGTAGGAATTGAGGGAAACCTTTGCCACGCAGTGGGATTTAATAGGTTAGTAAAAAAATTGTTACACGTGTACTGACGGTTTTTTATTATTGGCGGTATTTAAGAACAGCGGCAATTGCGATAGGCTGAAAGCAATTTTTATAAATCTCAATTAATCTTGGGCAGTGTATAACTGAAGCACTTAAGATAAAGGCACTTGCAGACGATGCGTAGTAGGTACAAGTAGCAAGTACACGTTGCAAGTAGCTGCTACATGCAACTTATACTTGCTTCTTGTACTACGCATCGTCTGCAAGCGCCTAAAGTACAAGATCGAACACTGCGTCTTTGTACAGATGATTGAATAGCGGCGCGAGGGCTCACTCGGTTCTTTTGTTTGCGATTACGGCTGTTTAGGAAAAGGGCACTGAGAGAAACTGACTCGAAAACTTACTTCTGTTGCCCATTTGTTGCGGTCACCGATGTTAACGGTCCTTAATCAATGGCAGGCTATGTTTTTGGATAAAGGCGTTTTACTTCAGACTAAAGGCCTTTTACTTGCTTTACCTTTTGCCAACCGACTTGCTTCTAAGTATATTATTCTAATCGGTTAATAGAAATGTGGTTTTGCGGTATTGTGATCGGTTAAGCTCGATGCTGATGATGCGGATAAACTGGCGCGAGTAATACTTGCGCAAATGCTGGGCATTTCAGGAGGCCTGGGGCCTTACGGCTAACGCCTTACGCGGTCTCAAACTAACGTTAAAACCACGCAGTTCGGAAAAACACGCGAACGTGAACCTTAACGCGCCCAGATCCGGTTTACGGTCGCGCAACCTTTTTTTCATCACCTAAACTGGATTGCTTTAAACAGCTAGGCGTAAGGCCCTTGTTAGTATATTTGCCTATTATATTTATAAAAAAATAACCTTACAATTGTCACACCGACTTTTTCTTCTGTTTGGCTATTTATCAGCTAATTTGAGGATTAGGTATGATACGAATCCCAATGCCTGCGGCAGGGAACTGTTTACATTTCCCATGCGGTACAAAAGTAAGGTAAACGCTGGTAATCTCGGCAGTGTCCCAATACTCGTCAGATTCTGAATAAAGACCTGCTATTTATTTCTACTATGAACTAAATAAAAACTTTTTATGTAAACATATTTTTGGTAATATATTCCATAATTAAATGTTGTCACATTTAGTCAAAAATACAATGGAATTGGAGAAAAGAGCTGCTAAAGTTTGGGATTCCGAAATTTGTGTTTTTTTAAAAGTTTAGTTACTAAACCTGTAGTCCTGCGACCACTTTTGTTTTTGCGTTAAAGGATCAGTCGGTCACTTTGGTAAGTATATGATTATTTTGTGAAACACTCAAGTAAATTTTCTAATGATTATAAACTATAATATGATCATATTTTTATTATTCGTTTATTTTTTTGTGTGTGACAGGTACTGGTACTTTATAATCCCTACTTGACCCATTACTCGTCAAAATTTCTATTATTTTGACGGCTTCTGGGACATGTATGACAAAATGCACGTAATATCGTCAATGTGTTTATTTTGAACCTTATTACACCGTGATACGGGTTTTTGTTTGCGGCAGGCGCGGCGGCGGTCAGATATTTACGTGAAAAATAATTAATAAATTAAATAGACAATTTTTAATTTATGAAAGACAAGAAAAACATTTTTAAGAATTAATAGAAATAAATACACACATTACAAATTGTTTTCCTCCACAAACCGGTTCCAACTCAGCATAATGCTGGTTGCGAACAACCAGCGCTAGTCTTCCGTTGGAGCCGCCGGTGACATCACCCATGGCCAACATTACACCCAACAGCACACGACAAATTAAATAATAATAATAATATAGCAACAACAACACATAATACATAACAAACATTTAATATAAACAAACTATAACATAAATACATAGTACTAATAAGGTTATTCGAACTATCTCAATAAAAAATTAATATGAAACTAATTAAAAGAAGAAATTTAGACATTTACTCGGACATGAAATAAAAAACACAATGGTAAAAAAAAACCCATATAGCACTGGTGTCTGTTATTATAAGCGCTTCGCATTTTTGATGCTCAAAAATAAATCTTTTAAGCTTAAGCTTAAATAAGTGTAAACTGTGCAGGTTCCTTATATGATATATAAGGAACCTGATGAGGGTACATACTCCCTCTGAACTACTTTATTTAACTTGGATAATAAGGAATAAGTATGTATTTTAAAGTCTGGAAGCTATTGCGGTTTTCAATTAGGACATCGCTTATCGCACTAGTCTATAAATTTGTGTGTAAGATGTATTTATTTATGTAATTTTTTTCTTCATTAATAGGTTTGCGTTGTGTGAATCAGTCACACAACTGGCAACGGAGACAGCTATGCTATTCCAGCCATAGTTCTGAAGACATGTGCGCCTGAATTGTCTCCTATACTGACTCACCTCTTTCGTCTCTCGCTTGAGACTCGTTAAGTGCCGAAGTCGTGAAAGCTTGCAAACGTGCAACTTGTGCCCAAAATAGTAGTAGTGCCGATTCTGCCAACTACAGGCCAATCTCGGTACCTTTGGCTATGCAGACGACAGCACAGTATAGTAGAGAGCTATACCTACATCAAATGCAAGAACCACTGGACAACAAATTCAGTTTCTCAGAGAGGCCATGGTTGAGCGCATGTACTTGTCCCTTATAGCAGTCTCCAATTGGGTTGATGCTTGATACCAACCTGGTCAATTTCAATGCCGCTAAGACCCAGGCGTGTCTGTTCGCCGCCAAAAGGACACCATTCTAACTGGCTCCTACTTTCCGGGATGTCCAATCCGATAACTGACCAGCTTGAGCTTTTGGGGATTGCTTTGTCTCCTACCCTCAACTTTGGCTCCTATATTGAAAATAAGGCTCGATTGGCTGCCAAAAAGCTGGGTATCCTATCAAAAGTGCAACGGTACTTCACGTTGGAACAGTTGCTTTCACTTTACAAAGCACAAGTTCGGTCGTGCATGGAGTACTGCTCTCACGGCTCACCTTTGGGATGGATCAGCTAAGTACCAACTTGGGGCCTTGGAATCTATTTAGAAACGTACCAAGAGGCTCATTAGCAACCAATCCCTAGTTCGGACTAAGCTTCTTAGTCTTGAGCATCGGCGCAAAGTTGCTAGTCTATCGGTTTTTTATCGGATAAATTTCGGGGAGTGTGGATTAGTTCTGCATGATTTAATTCTCTCCTGCCTATGTTTCTATCGAACTGCCAGAGCGGGCACGAAAAATCGACACCGCTTTATGGTTGATATTCCGAAAACCCGTAGCGCGAAGCTCTTAGATTCCACTTTTTTATTCTGCGAACTGCTACAATAGACTGCTACAGGAAAACAATTGTATCTGGGACTAATAAAAAAAATACGTAAGAATCTTACTTATAAAAATCTTATATATTTTACATACATTATACATTCACATTATAATTTTTGTTTATTTTGTGCGATAAATAATAAATTCAATGCAATTGCAGTTTGGTTTCATTTGTCACCGATATTGGACTCGTTTCGTTATTTTAGTAATATTTTTTCCCCTATATTTTCATTTTGAGGGTTACATATAAAAAAATTAGCTAATAATATGAACCTTAAGTCTTAAGTAACAGAGTTCAAATCAGTGTTAAAAATTGACGAGCACTGGGACATTTTGACGACAATTACGACAAATCTGCCGGATACTGGTACAAGTCGCCTCTTTTTCAATTTTTCTATTATTTTATTACTTTATTGATTTAATTTAATTGTAAAAATAAATTAGCTGAAAAGAATGATAAATCAAGAATCACGTCACGCAATTTCAATTATCTAAGTTAACAAACAGAAACGTAGCAAAGGTGCAAAGACAGCTAAGTTCAGAACCTGACGAGTAATGGGCCGTTTACCTTACCGGATTACCGCTTTTAATGTGGGGTGCGGTCGGTCGATCATCTCATTATCTCGATCCCCGTAGAAAATGACTCGATTTGTCACGTTGGTAGCTTTGATTCGACTTGCCCGACTTTGTAAAGTTTTTATGTCATAACAAAACGGCAAAAATATCGTCGCAGTATTTAAAACATCTTTGGTAGTTTACGACAAAAATTTTAGCTTGGGAGTACGGGAATCGGTCCGAATTTTTAATTTTGAACTAAAAACAAATTATGGATTTAGTTAATATTTAATTTTGTGTTTTTTTTATTAAATCATTCAATATATTAGGAATTCATATTTAAAATTTAAATAAACTTAAGTTATATGATTATTTACGGGATATTTACCGTGGTAAGGTTGCAGTATGAGCTCCCGATATTTCGGCGCAGTTACATGCACCATGTTCTATCAACGTAAACTTATGTGTACTTGTGTAGGTACCGAGTTTCAACAAAATTAGACTAGTCTTAAAAATTTACTAGGTTAGTACTTACTACGTTCGAACAACAATTATAAAAATAGGTCTCATTAGACCCTACGAATAAGTAGGAACGTTTTATACAATACATACTCGTAGGTACATAAATGTACTTAATTTATAACTTAGATATAAAGTTATTAGTTAATAGATTAGTTTAGTAGTTAGATATTAATTTGTTGTTTTTTTATGTTACTAAAATGGAATGTTATTTAAATTATCAAGCCTATTACTTATTAAATGTTATTATTACTTTTAATAGTTAACTATTTATTTTGTAACAACTTTAATGGATTAGGCATAATAAGTTCACGCTGGCTGCACTTAAAAAGTAGGTAAACGGTTTTTATTGACATCGCAACGTAAGTTTTTGTTAAATAATTATGTTTTTTTGTCATGTTTTTATTGTGACCCTAGGCCATGGAGCCTTATTTAATTGACAATCTGTTTTTGTATTTTGTATTACGTAAGAATAATATTGAGCAACGTTACCACTGCTTTTATAAACTATCTTTGTTTAGTATTTATTATTAAGTAAGGAAATACCTAATGGAATTTGTATATTTATTTTCTGTCAATATAATCCTTCAACTATGTCGTTTTTTAGGCATTTTAATTTCAATTGCATTTAATGTTTTTTTTATTACAACGATCATCGTTCTCAGATGCATTGAAGATAGCGTTACGATCGTACTGTTCGATAGAGGGTGTACGTTTTCTCAATTAGTTCTGGTCATCCGTCATATCTAAGTTCAACATCATCATCAGCCAGTAGACGTCCACTGCTGAACATAAGCCTGCTCTTTAACCTCCACACTGAACGACAGCCTGCCTTTTGCATCCACTGGATGCCCGCGACTCTCACAATTTCATCGGTCCATCTAATAGGAGGCCTACCTACGCTACGTCTTCCGGTTCGTGGCACTCAAGAACCTTTCTCCCCCATCAGTTATCGGTTCTTCGAGCGATGTGGCTATGTATCTAAGTTCACCCGTCTTTTATTAATATCTGCTTTCTCGCAGTCCATCTATACTTTGGTCGGCTTTCTTTCTTCCATCTACTCATACATATCATTTTGCTTACTAAATGACAAGAACTAGAATCAAGAACGTGTGTGTCTGTGGCATCGTAGCTCCCTAAAGGCAAAACCATTTTATTTTTTTGATTGGTATGTGACTTAATCTGGAGTGTTTTAGCTATGATTCGAGAATATCTGTTCAGCCGTTTTAAGATTGTCGCCTCTTTAATCGTGGGTTTAAAAAAAAACTTTCTTCTCTCATTGGTTCTTGTTCATCGCTACATCATACTTTAAAATTTCCCCTAAAAATATAAGAACAATATAGAAAAGTAGATAAGATCTACTTCATAGATCAAAATTAAAATAACAGTTTTGTAGCTAAATATAATTTCATAATAATACCTAAACTGGAAGTTTGAAGGTTATTATTTCGAAATCCGTATAAAGTCTCGGGGGCGGAAGCGTGTTGTCGAAATAATTCAAGCAAACAATATTCAAATAAGCAACGAACTTTAGCCGGGGTAATGTTCCGCATAACATTACCTACCTACCTCATTTTATTTTATTTTTCGAAACCATAGGTAAACATTGGTAAAGGTTACATGCTCTTCAGATTTAAATATTTATAATTTTTTTCACCCCGTGGTTTTACCGCAATTTTCAAATTTTCACAAGTTATCTACCACACCAAAAGTATCTACCATATTTATACATACTTACTACTTTTTTGCCGAATTTTATCAAGATCTTGGTGGTAAAGAAGCAGGTAATAGGTAGACAAATAAGAGTAAATAATAGATCTACGTTTGGCCATGATCTCTATTACTAACTTAGATTAAAGGACATACGTAGTATAAATATGAAATCGTTGATTACCTACTACTATGGAATGAGCTATGTTTGGAGATCGAGCCTGGAATGTAGTAATTCACCAGAGTCCCAAAGTCAACGATATAGTTCAGCGTATTAGCAAACTGAAGTGCTGAAGTGACAATTGGTGACAATAGGCCGGTCATATCTGTCGCAAAACCGATAACCGTTGGGGAAGACGTGTTCTAGCGTAGAGATCCCGAATTGGCTTTCGTAGTTTAGGACGCCCTGTCTCAATAAACGGTATACGCAAGACACCTGATACTGGCTAAAAGCAAAAGACCGAACATCAAGCTGAGTGAAGATCGTGCTCTGGGAGAGGCTCATGCAGTGGTGAAATAATATAAGCTACAGTGGTGAAATAATATAAGTTAGTATTGTGCTGAGCATTTTGATGATTAAAAATATAAAACCGTTACCTACACGTAAACATTTTAATAATTCCGAATTTAATCTTCCAAATAATTAGACTAAATATGAGCATAAGCATGTCCTCTATCAAATCTTTTGAAATGAATTAAAACCAACACGAAATCATGACGTAATAATAAAATAGCACGCCCTAAAAAGACTGCTAATAAATCCTCATTACGCTTACGTAAAACACATGCACAAAATTCACGAAAGAACTTATTATATCAGCTGAAAATGCCCGTCTCAGGATACAAGCAGGCGCGCGTCACGTGACGCCGAATTGGTTCGCGTGAGAGCCTTAAGTCGTCATTAGCACACTCCGTAAGCTACCAAAAGGTGCCTCCTTAATTTATGCAAATACCAGTTTCGTTGTTTTCTTTGCTGAGAGTTGCTAAGCGGTGGGCGGAGGGGGTGTGGGGCGCTCCTTAAATTACTTGCTACTTCGTCATTTCATTTTGTTTACTGAAATCTTAATAGAGAAATAATCTAAAGATCGCTACTTAGTTGAATTGTCGGATGTTAACACGAGAATAGATGGTCAAGCTGTATTTTAGTACACCACAACAGAACTGTCAGCGTGGCTGTCTTGAAGTCACCTTGCTGTGTCGACTTTACCCTCGGGCTATACTTAAATTTCGATTTTCATAATTTAATATTTTTATCGAGTAAGTGACTTTACTAACTAAACAAAATATAAGCTAACTATAAATACCTATATTACAAGCCTATTATACAAAAACAGTTGGATTGCCCATAAACCGTTGAATGTCTAGAGACAATCCAATTGCTCTATTTTTAACCGACGAAAGGAGGAGGTTATAAATTCGACTGTACCTATGTTTTTTTGGATGTTTGTTACACGATTACTCCGCCAATTATGAATAGATTTTGATGATTATTATTTTGTTTGGTAGGACATACCTCAGTTTGTCCCAAATAAATTTTTCAAAAATTGGTAGTGCGCTTTTATAAACAATCCATAAAAACCAAAAATATATACACAGATGACGTTTTGGTTTGTGGTTCCCATCAGCAAAAAGTTTTGATAAGTACTTTCAATGTCTGTTTTAACTATGTAGGTATTTTATTATAGAAACTGACGTGGTTTTCACACATTTTATTTAACGGCTTAATCTTACGTGAGTAATTCCCGTGTAATATAAATAAAATATGTAGGTATTATAGTCTAGAAGTCGGTTTTTGTTTTTAGTCTTAAAATAATTTATGATATATTGATTTCGCTGCTGATTTCTAATTGTATTGTGACTATTTCAGGATTTCAGATATTTAGAAGAAAACACACAGGAAAACACTGGATGCAGGCCGGCCGGCTTCCAACCGGCCTTTTTGGAGATCGATGGGGGAGGCCTATGTACAGCAGTAAACGTCCTATGGCTGAAATAATGATGATGATGATGAGTTCTGAAAAATGATGTCATCATCATCATCAAATCAATTCTGTCATTTACTAAACGTGTATAAAAACTGAGCTCAACCAGCTTCTAAGCATCCAGTTTCCCCGAAGCTTTTTGCACGTCACGCATTGTCGGCCGTGCTAAACGCGGTATCACAATTTTCATCATGATAGTTTCAATAGCTTTACCATACCAAATCTGTGAAAATACGTAATTTATGAAAGTTAATCCGTTATTAACGTACAGTAGTACAAAGTAACGAAACGAATTTATTTTTGCAAAAAATGGAATCGTATATATCTATCCAAATTCTTAAAAAAAATCTAAAGTGACACAAATCTGTGGACATAGAACACGTTTTATACTTAAAAAAATAACACCCTATTTTAGATTCAACGAGAATCAAAGCGTTGATCTGACAGTGGCATCGATCAGCCAATTTAGCATTGAATCACCAAATCTTGCGACCTATTCTGCAAGACTAATCGTCAGTTTGGGGAGGCGTCATCAGTTCACGCAACAATGGGTTTCAACAATAGGTGAACGTCTCACAATAGTGCGAGGGCCAAACGGTCTACAATGCCCGCTTACCCCACAATGCCGTCTACGGTTTTTCGAGGACCGCCTAGACGAAAAGCGGTAAATTTAAGGCTGCTAAACATCCCAGTTAAGGGATGAAAAAATACTATTAGGATTTCGTTTAAACGCCATTTCGGTGCATGTTATGCGATGGGCGGTCTATTATGGAGCACACTTGCCTAGAACCGATTCAATCGCTACTTGAAAACACCTGGATTGTAACTATCAGAGAACAACTATTTAGTCAAGTAATCAACCATGAAACAGATCGACGAACTTTTTGTGCCCAGAGAAAGGAAAGACATACAGTACAGTACATTGTTTTTAATGAATTCGTGGACGTAAGTAATTTAAGTAACAGAATTACCTTTACAAATTTTGTGTTTTGGTTAGGAGTTGAGTTTAGTTTATTATTACAAAAGTACGTCCGTCCAATTGTAATTTTTTTAAAGTATTTTGGTATTAGGTATTTTTCGGCAAATCATGTACCGATGTGTTTTGTCGTTGTGATCGATCGTTGAAAAAATATTATTTTAAATTGTGGACAAATACCGCAATCAAACTTTGAAACGATAATTTTTTATTGCTATTTTCAGCATTTCTCTTGCAAATATATGATTATTTACGGGATATTTACCGTGGTAAGGTTGTGGAATGAGCTCCCGATATTTCGGCGCAGTTACATGCACCATGTTCACGGGAAAACTGAAGAATGTGGGTGGTTGGTCGAACAGTTAAAAAGTTGGGTGCAGACATAACGATCTATCGGTAAATATCCCGTAAATAAATAATCATATAACTTTAGTGAGCAACCATGATAGTTTAAAACAGTGATTTCTCTTGCAGTTTTCAGTTCGTATCTAAAATATGTATCACAAAGTACAACGAAATCCATCACTATATTATAACGATTAAATTTACCGCTTTCGGTCCCTACCCTATCAAGTCTACGGTTTAAATGGTCAGCCCTAAGTTGAAAAACTCCAAGGAAACAACCCGATAAGAGTGATTAATTGATTTAAGTCGAATTCAATGAAAGCCGCGTCGGAAACGCTGAGCCAATTTTTTCTTGACTTTCGGATAAGCCATGATTATATTTTTAGATAGGTTAGTTTGTTTGACGTTAAGAGCTTTCTATTGGTGAAACATATTTTAATATATTTTTTTTATGATAGGCCTGCGTTTATTTTGATATTCGGACTAGGATGAAGCACGCTTCATCATCATCAGCCAGAAGACGTCCACTGCTGAAAATAGGTCTCCCCCTTTAACCTCCATCTGTCATGGGGGGAGGGGGGGGGGTTGCCATAATCCCCACGCTTGGCAGGCGCCTTGGGGATCGCAGGAGGTTCCACCATTTAAGTAGGAGGATGCTGCTGCCAATCCTCTGGTGGTTCTGGTCGCAGTTTTAGGACATACCCGGGTCCAAACGCACGGTACAAACGGGTAAGCACGCTTACCCGTTTATAAACCTATATTCAGACTTGGTTTCAAAGAAAATAATGGCTACAAAATAATTACAAGTAACTTCGTTGCAATTTCACGGAAACGTGACGAAATAATTTTATGGGGTCTGAAAAGACGTGAATAGATGCATTATACCAAATAAAATAGGCCACAGCTTTGTGAAAAGACATACATAAAAAAGAACTGGTCCACTATTTTTAAAGAAAACTTATACTGTTGAATACTGCCCTATTGACAAAAAGAGTTGCTTAACATCTATTAAAATTACACAGCTGACTATATCTTTATACAGACAAATTTTGCAAATATGGCCTTATGACATTACGGCCAAATAGGACCAGACGAGTCAACTTGGTCGAATCATAAGGATCTTTTCATAATCCCTTCGTAGTCGTAGAGCTTCCAATGCGACAAAGAGCGTTTTCAAAATGCGTTAAAGCTTTGATTTGTGAGCGAAGTCTCGAGTTACTTGGCAATAAATTAAACGGGTATAGAAATGAATGCGTCAATATAAGCCGCCCTAACTCGTACGGATCGCAACACTGCTGACTAGTGATGTATCACTTGATTTATCGACAAGTCTACGAATACTATCGACATACTGATTTCATGTTCAACATGCTAGTTTGATGTCTATAAAATGTAATACAGTATATCTGTAACATGGTTTTGTCAGAGTGATTAAACGTGTTTATTTTTAGAGTGCAGAAGTATTTATCGTCAACACAATTGTTTTGTTGGCATAAGTACATACGAGCATTTGATATGGCAACTGGCTTATAGTTCATTGTCAATTAAAACAAAACTCTTCACAGATATTTGTCTACCCTGACAGAAAGTTTAGGTAAATATTTTTCATTGAATTTCTATCATCATTATGTGGATACTTCTGGATCGGTAGCCTAGCCTCTGACCTATATACAAGCAATATATGTAATAGTTTTCGTTTTAGTCGCAGTATTTCGCTCATTACGTAAAATGAATAGGCAAGCATTGGCTACATATCAGCCCAAGTTGTAATTACAAGGGCAACAATCAACACTAAAACTTACACGGCCTTTGTACCACATAATTAACAGTACCAAGAAAATGCCTACTAATTAACTAGCTTATGGATTGCAGAGTCACAGCTAAAGTCATATTTTACGCTCAACAACCATATCACTGTAACTCAAGTTCATTGATGGAAATGGTCTTGTAAAGACTTTCATATTAAATTTTCCGAGACAAAGTTCTTTAATGGCCGTATATTATTATGGTACATGTTATTTTAGGTAGCTCCAACTAACGATCTCACAGGCACGGCTATATTATTCTGTAACTCATTTTAATGAACATGCCTTTTAGTATTTATTGTTATTAAGTATTTTTATTGCAAAACAGGTACACGAGGTTTGTACTTAATTAACTGTGCTACACGTATGCCACCAGCATACGTGCATAATATATTCATAGTCATAACCAAGTAGGAAGACTTTTACAGGAAAATAAACAAATGATGCATCTACTTGATAGCAATTTTTGTTTAAACCACAACTAATTAACTAGTAAATTTGACACGAAAATTAATATGGTTGTTTAATTATCAAGCGCCTTAATTATTAAAAAAAATATCGATATATTTTTAACATATTGGCAACCCTTTTGTGGGGCGCGTTTTGAATGGGTCCAAATTGGAATAAAACGCAAGGCGTTCGCTACGATTTGTTTATTACACAAATTGACTGTATTCAGGGCAAGCGGCAGACATGTTAGTAATCTAAATAGCTGTAGGGGGCATTGTGGAGTCAAGTATATTTACTTATAAAAAAGTTCGTAATTAGTTTGGTAAGTACAATACATTTATATATATCCCTGGGTTAGTGACACTTATTTATTTTATGGACCTTACATAGTTTTACTAGATAGCCCGTTGGTCCGTGAAGTTGGTAGTGAACCTGCCTTCTGAGATTGGGGGCGTGGGTTCGATTCCCAACTAGGACAAACATTTATGTGATGAACATTTGTGTGTGTTCTATATCTGGTTGTTAATATCTATTTAAGTATGTATTTAAAACTATATATGTATGTATATCATTCTCTGGCACCCATATCACAAGCTTTGCTTAGTTTGGGGTCAGATGACCGTGTGTGTAAAAATGACCGTTTTTTTTTGCCTTTAAAATAGATCTAAGATTGTCCACCAACTCGCCATTTGATAAGAAAGTCAAACGTTGCGTTTATGTTTTCAGGCAAATATATATTATTTACAAATATCAGTGTTCAGTTATACCTAATTAGCAGAAATTTGTAAATAAATACAATGTAAAGCCTTCTATGTCTGTCTTTATTACTTTGTGTTTACACTGTATTTAGTAATTTCTTAGGCTTAACGTTTTGATGTTGTTTTTTTTTTAATTAACAAAAAAAAGTTTTTCTCAATTACCCCAATATATATATATATTTGCCAGGCAAAGGTTTAGAAAAGTATTTTACCAATCTTGGCGGTAAATGGAGTATTTATGGACTTATCTATGGTGATCCACATTCCAGGCTAGGCGTGTTTAGTTTACCATCTTCGACCACACCATCACTTACCATCAGGTGAGCTGTGGTCAAACGCCTAGCCTGTCAACCATTAAAAGTAATTTTCACGTTCACAAATGATTTACAGGTCAGCTGCTGATTATTGCAGTGCAGCGGTACTATATCGTAGAATAACGATGCATATTTTTTATATTTAGTTTAGTGAAACAAGAGCGATGATGGTCGAGCGGTAGCATGTGCGCTTTACAATCTGACGGCACCCGGTTTAATCCTCGGACCTGCACCAATGATTCATTTAGTAATTCATAAATTATGTGCAGTTTCGATACCATCGCTTAACAACGGTGAAGGAAAACATCGTCAGGAAACCGATATGTCGAAGAACATCAAAAGTTCAAAAACATGTGACATTCACCAACATGCTCTGGGCTAACATGCTAGATTACGGCCCATCCTCTCTTTCTGAAAGAAGGCCTGTGTCCCAGCAGTGGGATCATGATAATGCCGAAAATTATGATGATAAAAAGCAAGTATTATATATCCACAAAAAAGTGCATCCATTTACAAAATTAATTCAACTCTACCTGCTGATTGTAATAAAATTCTATTAACTTTGTACCCCACTTGAAAAAATAATTAAAAACTATTATGGTGTACGCCATCAATCTTTCTTTATTGCACCCTTTTTACTTGGCTTAATTGATTCAATACAGGAGCGCCACCATAAAAATTATAACAAGCCCATCTGAGACAGTACCTTAAGTAAGTAGGGCTGTATAACCGGTTTAAGGTACAGCTTGCAAGATTGTAGTTTTGTGATTCTATGCATAGCCTTCAATAGAAATAAAATTAATAACTATTAAAATCATACTTTATACTATTATATAAATCAACAAGTATTATTAATGCGAAAGTGTATTTTTCTTCTAATAGCTAGCTTTTATTTTTGTATTTAAAATTACGGTTTTCGAGGAAATTTGGTCTCACCCGCTTGGAAATTCCCTCGAAAACCGTAATTTTGCGTGGTGCAGTTTATATCTTAATAATAAAACATGTTCTTTGTACACGAGTAGGTATCAAGTGAGAAAAACCCTTTGCTTTATTGTAATTAAAATATAAAGTATTATTACGCACTAAATCTACGTGATCAGCTAAATTAATAATCAACAACGGGAAATATATTTTTAAAACATCATGACGTTTTACTAAAAACAAACCGAGAAATCTGTTATGGTTTGCATGAAACCATAGTAACTTAATAATAACTTATTGTTTATAAACACACTGTACACTTCAGTTTGAATCACTAAATTGTTTGAGTTGTTTGAATTATTAATTTATTCTTTAAAAAAATCAAGAATCTTCTTTGCTTAAAACCGACTACAGTGATCAAGTACTGCACAATGCAATGGATGAGGTGTCACCAACTAGTTTTATCAATGATGAATGGGTGGCAGGCAGCTCTCGCAACCCTTACCATTGCATTCATAATTGTACAATGTCAGATGAATTTACGTGGAATAAAGCCGGTTTTGATTTGTAAGTTATTTTTATTCCATTATGATAATGTAAGTAGGTGATTTTATTGACCTTATTGTACAAATATGTTTAACACTATTATAAAGTTTTAGCAAAATTATTGACATTTTAAGATTCACCTGCTAATTACAATAATCATAACTCTAATTTAGGCCTAAACGCAGCGCGGCAGAAAATCTGCCCACTTACATTAAACGTCTCTGAAAATACAAAAAGGTAGTAAGCGCCCCGTGCGTTGGCGTTGTGCGAAAAGCTTCACTAGCAAAGCTTTCGTACGGGAAAAGGAAGGGCATCTCACTCCCCCTAGAGCGGCGAGCCTCCTCCCGCTCAAACCGCGCATTCGCTCTCCGGCGCCCGTACCGAGCGCACGTACTCATATCTCGAAAGCGGCGCTCCGCACGCGATCGCGAAAAACTTTTCAGTGTCCATAAAAACATTTCTAAAAATCTCTGTTTAAAAATGTACAAACATTTCCAGTGTTGTGTTATTTTGTCTGTGTAAAGAGGACTAATCGTCGTTGAGAGTGTTTTCAAGAGGGTAATTACGAGTTGCTAGGCTAATTGGTGGGGCCGGCGTTTCATGAAGGTGAGTCGACTTTTATTTCCGTTCGACAATCCCTCTAATTGCGTCAATTAGTGTATTGCGGTGACAGCTCTAGAGAGGCTTTAATGATCTTCAACGTTATTAATTTGAAAAACTTTATTTTACTAGAAGCAACAGTTTAAAAACACCAAAACAATAGCGATTTTTATGAAAACCGGTAATCAGTCCTAAATCAAGTGTTTTGCAAAATCGTATTTTTGCAGTATAGTTAACTTTTGACACTACTAAAAGATTATATATCTTCATTGCCAAAAACTTTTAGATAAGAATGAATATGCGAGATTATGCCTATACAAAAAGTATTTAAATAACAACTTTGATAATATTTTATAATCAAATGTGCAATAACAAGTAAAAATACGAGTACATAATTATCTTTGAGATGCATTGTTAACGTGTATTACCTATCTTACTAGAATACTATATAGTTACGTTTTTCCTACAACAATAGTTCCTTTAAAAATAAGTTTGTATAGGCCAAGTGGCTAGCCCTGGTGTCAAAGCTTTTAGGCCGCCTGAAAACCTTTGAAATCGCTTATAATGTGATATGAAAGATCTATAAGACAGTAATATGTAATAAATTAATACACATAAAATATAAATAAAATTAGAGAAGCTAATAATGTAAAAAAAAAGTAAGATTCAATTGGAATTCGATGAAATGTCACATTATATTCTACAAGATTTAGTATATATATCATAATAAATAGTCATGTTAACATTTATTAATATTTTATTGGTTTTTGTATTCCATTATTTTGTATGTAATCTTATAATTTTTATGATGTTCAAATAAATACAAATATATTCTTTTCACGGTCCACAGTGTGTTGTATGTTTTAAAGTAATTTAGGTGCCCCGTACGTACTTCCCCATTACTTTTATACCTAGTCACGAGTGTGAATCTTGCAAGTTCTTTCAAGATTGAAGAAGATCTTTGTCATATTTATTTGCCAACCTATCAAGTATTTTAAATGGTAAGTAAATAAATCTTAAATAAAAAAAAATCTTAATAATAAATTATGTAAACGAGCATAATCCGTCCGTAATATAATTTTAATACCTACTATTCAAATAGTAACTATACCTGAAAGTTAAAAAAATTATTGAATTGTTGTTCCAAGTGTTAATCACATACATGTAACAAGAATTATAGATACCGCCACCAATGCTTAGATTGGTTACAAATACAGCCCAAGAATTTAGAGGACGACAGGAAAGCGACTGTGGCTTAGCGGATGGAGCGCTCCCCGGATTGCGCAGGTTCAAATCCAGACGGGCGTCAAATTTTTTAATTCTCTGTACCGTTCAAATTGTTAAAATTCCTACGTAAATAGTCCTAATTGTTTGATAAATGTTTAAATTACCTTTTCAGTGTGTTTATGTGTTGTTAAATGTACATGAACCTATTTATAAATCCAATTTCCATCTCAACCATTATAATATTTGAAAATATAATTTATATAGGACAAACAAATTGAATCCTATTTATATGTGATAAAAGCTTGACATATACTTTCAAAGTATACAATTTTCACTAACCTTTTTCTGCGTGCTTCATCTTCGACTACATCGTCGCTTACCAACAGGTGAAGGTCAAAAACGGAATTATCCACCAAAAAAAAAACAGCTTCAAAGCTTTCATTGAAATTAAATATATGAGATACTAGTAGAGGTAGAAATAAAAAGAAAGGCCGAATAAATGAGTGAAAATAGATAGAAACAGAGTAAAACGATAAGATTAATTTTCATTCCCGTTCTAAACGTTTCCTACTGAAATCTATGTCCCAGAAATAGAGAGTAAAACGATAAGATTAATTTTCACTCCCGTTCTATACGTTTCCTACTGAAATCTATGTCCCAGAAACAAAGAGTAAAACGATAAGATTAATTTTCACTCCCGTTCTATACGTTTCCTACTGAAATCTATGTCCCAGAAACAAAGAGTAAAACGATAAGATTAATTTTCATTCCCGTTCTATACGTTTCCTACTGAAATCTATGTCCCAGAAACAGAGAGTAAAACGATAAGATTAATTTTCATTCCCGTTCTATACGTTTTCTACTGAAATCTATGTCCCACTAGGTACTTATTCGCTGCGCCGCCGTAAGTGCTTATTATAAAAGCAATTATAAATAATTAAAAGCTAATGATGGTCTACGCTAAGATTTGTGTTCCATTTAAAAATAAACTAGTAAAGGGCGAGTAGTTGCTTTAAAGCCAATTAGACTCCCGTCCGTATCAAGTTTATTCGCTAATTAGCTAGCTTCATTAAAATTAAATAAGGATGGTTAGTCAAAACGAATATAAATGGGATTACAACAAAGGTTTTATTTTATTATGGGACTGTTCAGGACGTGAGTTGCGCTTACCATCAGTCGAGCGACTTGCGCGAAGGGCGGCGACTCGTAATAGTAATATAAGAAGTATAATTCATACCTTTTTATTAAATATTCAGGGCTACGCAGAAAAGGTGTACTAAGCCGAAAGGGGCTTTAAAAAACAACATACTCTACCCGGGTATGTAGTTTTTGACTTCAGTTTAAAAAACTTAATAACAAAAATAAGTAATCAATGACACAGTGTTACTTACGCATTTAGACTGTACCTACTAAGCCGAAAGGAGGTCATTGTACTCATCATTATGAATAAATGTTTCCATGAGACCAACCTTAAAATTACGACAAAATATATCAGCTATTCCATAGAAAACGTACATTCACACTCGACAAAATGTATGGAACAGCTTTTATTTTTTTCGTGATTTCAGGGTTGGTTCCATAGTAGAAGTTGTTCAATGATGAGTATAGTGGGCCCTTTTCGGCTTATTACAGTCTTTATGCGTAACCCTGTATATGTATAATGTGGACGTCATAAGTAGATGCCATGAGCTGCTAGTTTCTAAGGAACACATTCAAAATAAGTTTAAAAAAAAGGGCTATTTATTTATTTTATTTTATACACAACACAAATTACAACCGTACAAAATATTATATCTCCTATTATCGGTTCAGATCTGGATTGTAACTTAAAAATATGTGTTAACATAAAAACAAAATGAGCAGATATGAATGAGGTTAGTGCTTAATTTATACAAACTGTGCATAAACCTGCAGAGCGCATACTACCGCTACAAGTGTCGCAGTGCGCGTACTCTGCACGAGTATGCTATGCATCGTATGCGTTTGGAGCAGCCAGACTCAACCCAGTGGTGGTGGGGTATATAACAATAATTTTCTGCAGAAATAAATTGTTTTATGAAATAGTAGATCCTGGAACGATTTAAAAAATGCCGTCGTCTATTGGCATCGCCGGCCGCCACCTCTATTCTTAGCTACAGAAAGGAAATCACAAATCGTTCAAGTATCTACTTATATAACTAGCAACTAACATTCACTCAAATATAAATAGATAGGTAACACTTATCTATAAATATCTATTACTTCAACCGAAACAAAATTTCCGCTACGACCTATCCATACACTAGCTGGGCCCCGCGATTTCACCCGCATTATATACCTCCTTAAAACAACCTCCTTGGACTGAGATGATTTTTTTTTCTATATTGTTATAATTTCAGTGAATATACCAATTCTTTCAGTTCCATACAAAATGTATGGTAAAATGATTTTTCTTCATAATTTTTGTTTTGGCAAACTTTTCAAATATTTTAATACTTATTCTGCTATTCGAGGTGGAAAGATCATGAAAACAAGTCCAGCCGATTTTGTTTTACATTATATAATTATAGATAATAGGTACATTAAGTACCAATTACTTACCTATAGTGGTTGATTGTATCAACTATAGGTAGATACTACGAATTTGCGTCTAATAATGAGCATAGCCAATTAACTCCGCATTTTTTGTATCTAAAAAGACACCAGAAACTTGGCTTGTCCCAAAAGCCAATTAGAATCCCGTATCCGGCGTGTTTATTCACTAATTAGCAAGTGGTTCATTAAAGCTACATCACTACTACGGCAATGGTTCATTCGTTTTAATTATGAACATTGCTTCTTCTGTTTTCTAATTAACGAAGCAAATGATGTAGTACGTTGGCATCGAATATCTTGACAATGTTGAGAGCTATTTATATTAACAAAGATTTTAACGAGATTTATTATCCTCGCGCATTAGGCGGGCTGGTCGAAATGGCCGGCCTGTGGCCGACCACAAAAATACGACGTGGGGATTGATATCGTAGGTACATCTTGCAAGTGTGCGACGTTCCAATTTTAGTCAAAATTATTATGGCCATATTTTCCTCTTCAAATTATAAGCCAAATGTCATAAGTCATAATTTTAACTAAATCATAATTTATGGAACTCCTGCGATGATGATTTTATATTTTACGAATTTAGATCAAACTTTTATTAAGCCTTTTAAGCTTGTATGTATCAAATATAGTCATTAATAAAACATAGTCATTTTAGTCATTAGTTATTATCTGTAGATCAACCGCGACCAAATTATTTAAGAATCTAATGAGGGCGCCACCCGAAGGACTTTCTGAACGAAAATTGTTAGTTTCGTCATTTGGCCACTTCCACAGATAAGTTGGTAATTAGATATTTTAAGATTTAGATATTTCGTCCATTGTGAGTTTGTATAAAATATAGTCTAATGGATTTTAGGTATTCTAAGACGTAACCATTTTAATGCATACCTTTGTTAATTTGTTACCTATAGAAGTAAAGACTATTCGTATTTAATAGCAATCAATTAACGCTGTATAGATTTTGTTACGTTCTGTTATGAAATCCTGAACGAATCCATATCATTACAAATTAATGACATCATCGATATTATTAAGTCACGGACGTCACAACAAAGGGCCCCATATCGTATTCACACACCAATTGCGAAATTATATTTTAACACAATAGCATAGTGCATTCTCATTAATTAACGTTGACTAATTAATAACAGGCTTTAGAGGGCGTTACACAAATTAATCAGTTGATTGGCGCGGCCGCAAAAGCTTCACTCAATAATATTAGGTCTAGTGATATTAGATATATCCTGGGTGAAATATGTTTTAGCGATGAGTACGCCACATATTGCAACTTATATTTTAGTTGTTTTGTTTTCTAATAGGCATGTGTCCTAATGTTTAACTTATTACAAATAACATGCTTAGTGATGAAAATAACTAAATTAATAACACATACTGAAAAAATAAATTAAATTGGCTGATAAATCTCTGAGAAATTAGCGTTTAAAGTTTTAGGTGGGGACAGAGAGGGGATACTCTGTCCATTTCTCGCCATTGACTGGCACCTCGCCTGATGTTTAGTGATGATGCGGTCTACGATGGAGCACTCTTGTCTGGAAAACATCGATTCACTAGTGACTTGACGACACCCAGATTGTAACTACCGGGAAACACCCATTCAGGTAGCGGATTCCACAGATTACAGGGTTACGCATATAGACTACGAAATCTAAAGGAGGTACTTACTTATTTTACATTGAAATCGACTTGCATGATTTGTTTTTACAGTTACAAGAGAAGGGATTTGCAAACTATGTACGCTAAAGGCCAGTTGTAGTATTTACTTGAATACATAAGTCGTGTACAGCCAAAAAAGTCTAGTCTAATATATACATACATATTTATATATTATGTACTTAGACTGACTAAGACCGGGCTAAGTACTTAAATTTTATTTTATTTTACAACTAAATTATTAGCTTAAAAATGTTGAAAATGTGCTAAAGGGATAGCTTTGGCTGATGAGGGCGGCCTTAAATTTCGGTTGTAAACGTATAAAAAAAAATGTAATGAAGTGACATGTGAGTACAGGGTCGTCATTAGTGGGAGTCGCGGGACGCAGGGCCACTAATTGGCCCGTAGCCTGCTCCGTGCGCTGCGCTTCCTACTACAAACAAATTAGTGGAGAAACGGATGTTGGAACAGGGCTGTAACGCGGGTATTTCCAACCTTAAATTGAATTATTAGGTCAATTCAATAACAAAATACTAATACCAATTTGCAGTATAATCTTTTTTTTGTATCTATATAAGGATTCAGTTAATTTAGAAAATGCTATTTTAAGCTATTAAAACTTCGCGCTCGCTTACAGTTTTGGCAGCTCCAAGGGATCTCAATGTGTTGGATTTTAAGTGTTTGATTATTCTCAAATGGCGGTTAACGTTAATATTTTGTTGTGCGAGCATTTAATAGTATTGGACTAATTTATATATTTACGGTGATATAAATGACGGTCAATGTTCTACGGAAGAAATATTTCTACCGTGATCCAGAAACACCGGAAGAAAGAAAAAACAGTGGTTTAGTCAACAATATCAAGGTTTAAAATGTACCAGGATCAGCTTAGCCGGACTACGCAAACTCGATGGACTCAAATGGGTAACTCAGCAATGATTTATTAATTTCTATTGATATTTAAGCATGAAATCCCAATATTCCGTGTTTTCATCCGTCAGAGTGGTATCGATCACCAAAATACTCTTTAATTGATAACCTTTCCGATACTAATCCAATTAATGTCGGACGTCATCGAATATGCCTCGGATATTGTAACTATCTGAAAACGCAAAATAAAAAATATAATTCAATGTGTTTCGCTCACTGGAATGGCTTTTAAGGTGCTGTTGCGATGGCGCGGTGGTCGCAGACGGCAGATTGTAGATTGCAGATGTTATTGCCATTTATTCGCTTTGAAATAAAGTAAACCCGGTAAGTGCATTCCGGACTCGCGCACCGAGGGTTCCGTATTCAGATCAGACAAACAATGGAGACATGGTAAGGTGGCGGGGGTCAAACTCGTGATTTGTTGTTTTTCAGTTGGAGTAAGTACAACAACATCACCAAGATGGAGCCAAAATAAAAAATAAAAACATTGAAAAATAAACAAGTATTTTTTTGTATGGGGATGCTATCTCCCTATATAGCCCAGTCGAAATAGTATTTTAGATTTACAAAAATTGGAAGCAGCAACGTTCCTTCGGAATTCGTTGGGGGGATTTTATGAGAATTTAAATTTAAGAGTTTTTTTTTTTATTGACAAATCCACCATAATAAAACATAATTCGTAACAAAAAAACCAGATATTAAATTACGGTTCCAAAGATATAGCTGTTTGTAGGAAAGACAAACAGTGTAGGCTTAGAAATATAGAGCTCCATGATTACTCTTCGAGTACGCAACCTGGATTTTTCCTTTAGGCCAGAAAGATCAAGGCCTAGGGGACTTGAAGCCAAGGGGATTGTAGTTGTGCAGATATAACGTCACCTTTAAAAAAAAAAAATTGTATATATATGAAATTACAAAGATTCTAAAATTGTTTTCCAGATCGGAGAATGGAAGAAGAGGAAACTGACCCTCGGGGTCTTGGCGCTCTTTTTGCCCAGCCGTTACTTTATTACCTTATTGCATAGGGGTAGCTGACTTCTAAATTCGGACCTGTTACTGAAGGAATTATTCGAATAGCGTCTAGATTGCGGTGCAGACCGCAGTGCGCGGTCTGTAGCCGCCATCGGAATAGCACCTTTACAGAAAAACGCTATATAAAAAAAAAGCTATAAAATTTTTATCATTCACCGAAACGGCTTAATTTGCAAATCCAATTTGTTTCCAATAACGCACCTGTCATGGTATCTATTGAATTTTGATGATGTTATTTTGACTAGTTTTTTTAGTTATAGTTTCTTTTTTGTAATGCTTCTATAGCCTGCAAATGAAAACTAGACAAGCTTGGTTCAAATCATACTAGGCTTTGGGCCTACAATTTCCAAAATTAAACTTTGAATAAGTACAAGTAGTGACGGTCACATCTTAAGCAAAAAATAATAATTAAATAATACGCTTATTTGTTTCTATAAAACAAACCAAAGGAGCCCAAACTCGATGCAATTGGAGAGCTCCAAATCTCCGCTTCATCATCAGATCCTCGTTACCAAGTGTAGTGTATGGTACTCATTAAACTAACAAAATGCACCCAAACTCGAGGCGTTTTAGACACGCACTACAATCAATTGACTCGGGTGGTCCAAATCTCTTTGAACCCCCTTCGGCTCGTCAAAGAGGCCTAACAATCGACTGTTGATGATTTTATGTTGTTCGCGGAGCTAAAGTTTTTCAGCGACGTAACTTTTTGTTGCTTATTACAATAATTAAGAAAAGGAAAACAAAACTGTCCATAAATGATGTTTTCTACTGATAACCCTACGCTCGAAGGTCACTTGTAATTATGTTGTTCGCGGAGCTTATGTTTTTCAGTGACGTAGCTTTTTGTTGCTTAATTCAATTGTTAAGAACAGGAAAACAAAACTGTCCATAAATTATTTTTTCTACCGACAACCCTACGCTCGAAGGTCACTTATAATTATGTTGTTCGCGGAGCTTATGTTTTTCAGCGACGCAGCTTCTTGTTGCTTATTTAATCAGATGCGGTCGCCCCGTGCATTTTAGTTAATGTTGTTCGCTGTCACAGTGTTTTGGCTGTTCATTACGACCATAAAATGATAAGAAATAACCAGGACAAAATAATGCAATTATAAATGCTTAGGCAAGAAGCAAATGCGAGCCTATCGCATCTCCTTGACAAGCTACTTAACTAATAAATAAAACCACGAATATCTAAATGATAACTCGATATTGATATTTCTATAATGGCTATTTCTAGTAAACTGCTGTATATATAATAGAATAGTTGTATATTTTTAAATGTGCTTAAGAAGTTTTAGACGAAGATAAAACAATTGGTTAGATTAATATAATAAAAATAAAAAAACTACTCTGGTATGTCTGGTCTTGTACCGCATAATTAGGGTTCCGTACCCAAAGGGTGTAAACGGGACCCTATAAGGCTATATACCCCATAAGGCTATATAAGTAATAGATAGCAAGTTTAAATTATCACAGAATATGTTATGTTACGACTGATTAACTAAAAAATAATAATAAAGTCAAAAAGTAAAAACTAAAGGAGGGCCCTTTACAACAAAGGTATTTTTTTTAACGTAATTTTGTATTTTTTCTTAAAAAGGGCAATACTTACACGCATCAAACTTGGCATGATTATAGTACACACTCTTAAGTATAATAACAAATAATAAATAATGACCAAGTGCGAGTCGGTGATAAATGTCTGTTCACCACCAAATTAAGCAACGTCTGGCGTGGTCGGTACTTGGATGTGTGACCGCCTGGGCGTGATATTGTCTTTATGCACTAAGTACTTTTTGTATTTTGTGGTGATGCGGAACCCTTAGTGCGTGAGCCTAACTCGCACTTGACTGGTTTATTTTTTGTAACTTTTCCCTAAAGATAGGCTTGTTGACATTAGGCACGGAGGAGCAAAATATCAATACAATTAAAATCATGACGTTTATCTGCGACAATATTCTGAAGTTGTTTACCTAATTATCTATCCCGATAAGAGGTTAATTATAAATTTGTACTAAATTTAATAGTTTCTAATTAAGCAACGGTTATTAACTGTGATAAAATTGTATCTATTTTGCGGCGCAAGTTATGGTTGTGAGACGTAAGGCGCTAGTCACACATTCATGAGCTATTGTTTCATTTGTAAGTAATACTTACCTATTTAAGCTGGTTTCACAGCTGTACGGGAGACCCGTGCGGGTCTCCCGTCTCCCCCAGGCTCCCGGAATGGAGAATTCTATATACGTGAGGCGCTAGAACATTTTCACAGCGAGGCGGATTGTTCCGTACGAGACTTGCTTCCGCGTAGATCCTGTCTCCCGTACAGCTGTGAAACCAGCCTAATACGTAAACAATGCATTTTCCTCATGTTTTTGTATGTTTATTTGCTACGTCCCGCGGTTTCACCCGCAAGGACTCGCCTTCAGAAACCGTAAATTTTTCGGGGATAAAATGTCTCCTATGTCACTCTCCAGGGGGCTTACGGCTACCTGTTTTAAGCGATTCTGTTTAGTTGATTGCGAAAAGTTGCACAACCGCGAACCATATCTCGGCACTTTAAGGTTCACGTTCGAGTTATTTTCTGCACTGCGCTGTTTCAAGCCCGCATTAAGAGGTAGCCATAAGGCTCCAGTTTTCCAACTATCTATATGCAAAGGATCACATTGATCCGTTGCTCTGTTGCTGTATGAAAGAGGAACAAACAAACAAACACGCTTTCGCATTTATAATATTATGCTTGGTCCAAGCGACTATTTGCTCTGACACAGTAACATTGTAAACAGCTGAATGAAAACTACGATTTCTGATCATTTTCGCTAGGTTTTTTAACGCAAGACTGCAACAAAAATTTGATATTAGTTGAGATGACGATTGAGAGATATGAGGGTACTGCAGCGTTTGGAATGTGTTTCACGCCAAAGTGTGAATCGCTCAAGTACTATCAGTGAAATATTAAAAGAAAATATGAAATGGACCATGATTGGATGGTCCATAAAAAAATGGTTATATACTTTTTACATTTCTATTGCAGCTGTCAGAGCAAATAAATAATTGGATCGTGGTATGATGTGATTGTAGAAACAGAATTAATTTGTGAATTTTGATAATCATTGATGTGTAATGGTCAAGAGAGAGAGCGTTTTCTAACTTCTTAGTAGTCTACGTCAGTTTAAGTAATTACTAATTAACTACATTGCTGCTCAACAATAGATTGGTTGGACTCTAGACAAATATGTACTTTCGACGTCCTGCCACTAATTAGAAAGTAATCGTACTCACTCATTAGAGCATCCTGCGCGGCCCGAGATAACCCCGGGTGGCGTGACGGCGTGACACTGACGCACGCGCACTGTTTGTATACAAACGATACGCGCCCAATACAACGTGACTTTCAACAAACTCACTGCGGGAGAAATTTCTGATAGTCATATGCGCCTCTTACCTTTCGCAGGGACAGCCTCCGAAAGATGCAATCCCAGCGTGTGAGTCGAGTTGGTTATTGATTTATAGGTCTTCATTGTCCGTAAAGAACATGTCAACATGCATGAAAATTTGTCACCAAGTTCGGACTGTCTTATATCTTGACTTGAACTATTTTCTAATCGACGTAATGTAAGCATGCCCAGGGAAGACAATGCTTTGTCCGGCCAACTCCGTTGTATGGGAAAGAGGGGAAAATGCTCTATACATTTTAATGTGAGTTTTGCGTGGTAGCATGCTAGGGGAAACCGGTGCGTTCCTAAGAAGATCCCGGTGCCCTTCGTCAGGCGCAAAGGCAGGCCACCAAGGAGGGTTTTAGTATGTACAATCCTACGTAACTTGGTTGCTCTCTGGGGTACTAGCGGGTATCTTTAGATAATTTTCCATCGCGTGGTTACAAAAGAAAGCGGTAGAAACTGCTTCACGAATCGCGAAGCCATGTCAGGTGCATTTAGGTAGGTGACCTCAGATCTGACATCAGGGCTAGGCATTTGGCCAGTGCAAACTTAATTATAAAGTATCTTTGACCGATTTTGTTGTTGACTTTTTAGGACCCCTTTTGTAGAACTCTATAACTTTACTCTATGCTATTCATTATAGTATGTTCTTTTTAATTAACTAACCTTTTTACTACGTATTTCCAATGCTGCGATCAATACTATTAAGGTCTCTTTTATTTATAACTATGAGATTTATTTTACCACACATGTTGAAAATGCTATTAGATCTGCTTCAAAAGGGAAACATCCGCTTGCCACAACCATGTTTATAAACTATTGAAGCTTACCATGACCTGTAAATAAACATGCCATTTGCATGAAACCTTTACTGCAAAATACTAAATTAAAATTTTAAGTTACAAATCTACTAATCAGGTATAGAGCCACTCAAAGATCTAGTGATTCACGTTTAAAATATTTTTTTTTTGTTTTAGCGACTGTAAACTAAATTGTGACTAAAAATTCTAATAATAAAAAATATATAATTAATAATATAATATAATAGAATATAATAAAAAAAAGTATAGAGCCAATGTTTTTCAAACTTCATAGAAGCCTCTATTCATTATTATAGAACATATTGTACAGAAGAAAAAAAAACAACAAACAAAAGTGTATTGAACTGCTATCATTGAGAATTGTTCTCAAAACGCTGGCTGGCAACAAGACGTAATGATAAATCTTTAAAAAAATTACTCTCGATCCCCACAGGCTCATGGTTTCGACCCCAAACAGCTCAAAATGTACCCATTGTCCAGGGTACCATGTTTGCGCCTTTTGAGTTTTGCAAATTAAGGTAGAATAAGATATTTTAGCGATGATAGCTCTAGTAGTTAGGGCGTTAGACTGCAATACCACGGACGTCGTTTCAAATGTTAACTTGATGGTAAAGGATAGTGAAGAATTCATAGCATGCCGGTAGGGCTATTTTCTCGTAGTCAACTAGCTACCATTGAAGTTAAAAATCTATCACTAAGCACCAAACGGTGTATTCTAGCTGCCTCATTTGAGAACCAGTTACCACTTTAGGCTAGTTCTGTTTACCATCTTCGAACATATTGACAATTAGCTTCAGTTGAGTTATAGTACTTGTAGTGTAGCCATACATATAGTCAAGAATAAAAATAATAATTATAAGAATAAAAAAATACAAATACTGCCTGGATTCTAGAAAAGAATTTGCTTCAGAAATTTTTTTGTTTCACTCTTTTCCTTTAACAATGTAACAATATCATGAAATCTGTTGTGACAGGAGGGTGAAACCGAACAGAATAAAAGTACCTTCCTAAAGCTTCTTAAATTAAAAAAATATACAAGCAAACTTATATTTTTACCAGGCCTTAATAACTAAACAAAAAACATGCTAACTTACTCTTAATAATTAAACTAGTTAGCATATTAGACTGTTGAAGGTTTAAAGATAATCCAAATTTTCAAACACATCAGTTGGCATTGCAGCGTATAGCCGTATACCCAATACGCTGGCAGCATTACTATGCTGACTTGCAATGCCTATACATTGAGCCAGAAACATGTCAGCATTTTGAGCACGCATCGCAATAAACAGAATGGCTTCAATTACTTTAGTTTCGGTGTTTTAACTAAACTTACTATAGCATCCTGGTATTAGCGCCTAAAAGCTCATCCATATACTTACATAAGATTAGTTGAATTCATACACTGTGCGATTCACACGATCTTTCTTGCCTCACAACTGCAAAATGTGGAATAAGCTACTTTTAGCGTTGTTTTCGAGACTTTAAAATAGGGGTACTTCAAAAAAAGAGTTGATAGAGTCTTAAAGGGTCAGCAACGTATTTGTGATACCTCTGATGTTAAGTATTCATAGGCGAAGAGGCTTGCTTAGTTGCTTACCATCAGGCAGCCCGGCTGCTTGTTTGCCACCTGGCATATCTTTGAAGCCTTTTATGCGTTTTGATGAAATAATTGTGACAATAGTAATAGGTACTTGATCACGATCATCCACAGAAATCCCTAATAATA
Organism: Agriopis aurantiaria; assembly: GCA_914767915.1. Classification (NCBI taxonomy): domain Eukaryota; kingdom Metazoa; phylum Arthropoda; class Insecta; order Lepidoptera; family Geometridae; genus Agriopis; species Agriopis aurantiaria. The sequence continues at coordinate 7,190,659 of OU611987.1, forward strand.
ATTATTATGAGTCGATTGCTTGAAATGGCGCCTCTGTTATCGAAGGTCAAGAGCCATTTTGGGTTGGTGCGTCACTCTATAGTTCGTTCCTTCACAACAAAATGCAATACTAAAAACTACCGGAAACCTGTTACTTAAAAATGGGTACTAACGAGTAGTTATTTGTATTTTAATTACTATTTAAAACAGTCACAAGTATGTAGAGCAGTTCATTAACATCTACCAACGTATTCTCGGAAACGGCGAAAATAGAAGTAAATAATATTTTCTATCGATCGCGCCGACTCCCTAATTGGCTCGAATGCAGACTCTGTTATTAGGCAGGTTAATTAAAGAGTTATCGTAGTAATTACCCCGTCTTGGTACACTACGTGTGCCTATGGCTCGTTCGAAACACTTCTAATTAAGACGTTTCCTTCATTAGCTCAATTAGATTTTGTTCACGTCAAACTCTCTGTACTTCAACTTAACTTACTTTGTACTTACATAGAAGTAAAGCTCCTTGTTTCAGTTTTCGTTGCCATTAGACATTACTTTTCCTCTCAGACTACTCTATAAAAAGCGGGTTTTTTGACATCGCAGGGAAAGTTCATCATCATCATTTCAGCCGTAGGACGTCCACTGGACATAGAAATTAAAATTTACACCATTTTTATCGTCGATTAAGACTTTAAAACAAAATATAATATTATATGAATATACATTTCTATAAAATGTTTAGTTTTTTGTACGACATGGTAATATCATAAAAACTATCTTGAAAAGGAAGGTAGGAGGAAAGAGCCGAGGCCTAGCAGACCAAAGAAGCAGAAAATGAACGCCATGTCTTAAAAAGAAGTTAAAATGTTGGCGGAAGGCCGGATAATAGGGTTATTATACATCTTTTCATATAAAGAATGTGGTTATATTAAAAAGTGCTACGTTATCTTTATTATTGTAGGTCAAGTGGTCCTGACTACTCAATCAATTAAATCAAATATATAATGTACATATAATAAAAAATTAAAAATTACCGCGACAAGCTGCAAAATTCAAGTTTTTTTTTTTTTTTTTTTTTTTAATGGCAAAAGTTAAGATAACATTATTGCCAGCAACAAGTATGACTGAAGAGAGAAAATAGAAGACGGAATTTAGAATTTGTAACAAATTCAAGATTCGTTTGTAACTGAAAGTTAAAATATGTTTCTCATTATAATTTTTTTTTAAATTGCAATAGTTTTTGTTATATTGCTTAGAGATTATAATAATTGAACATTTAAACTAAGAACTCCTTAATTAAGATTTAAAAAAAAAGAACACTAAACAAAATTATCCTGACCACAAAATAAAAAAAATATTATTTACAATTACTATTGGGATAAAATTAGTCAATACACAACAAGAGACATCCAACTAAACTTTACAAAATACAAGTATAACAAAATAATATATTTAATATCAGTTTACAAGTCAATATACAGTTTTAACTTTACTATATTAAAAAAAAAAAAAAAAAAAAAAAAAAAAAAAAACAAATTAAAACCTAACTAAAACCTAAACTTACAATTGTAAGTTAAATTTTGTTTGAAGGCTCAATCCTTAGCATAATTCTAAGGCTCAATCCTAAATAATATTAAATTCTAAATAAAGATACAAGCATTTTGTAGTCACATTATGCAGTCATCATTCCAAGCAAACATTGAAGCTGCTTGGAATAGAATCGCTTTTAGCGATAAGGTCGCCACTTGTGGCAATAGCTCGTATCTGTTTTCTATCTATTAGTAATTTATATTTTTGGTTCATCATCATCAGCCAGAAGTCGTCCACTGCTGAACATAGGTCTCCCCTTTAGAACACCACACTGTACGACAGCCTGCCATTTGCATCCACTGGATGCTCATGACTCTCACAATGTCGTCGGTCCATCTAGAGGGAGGACTACCTACGCTGCGTCGTCTGTACTCAAGAACCTTTCTTTCCCATCGGTTATCGGTTCTTCGAGCGATGTGGCCTACCCATTGCCACGACACCTTGCAAATTTTAATAGCTATGTTGGTGAATCTGGTTTCAGCGACTATCCACGTTCCGGATTCTATCGCGCAAAGAAACCCCGAGCCTTAGAATAACTACTCAGAAAAGGTAGGTTTCCAAACAACGCCTTCTCAAAAGGTAAGCTACAAATTCGCTTTGTAGCTTACGTTTCGATTGGTATTTTAAACGATTTATGCAAGAAAAGTAATGGATTACCTGTGGAATGTCACACCATAACTCTTATGCTGCTTTTCTGATTTGTTGTGGTACGATTTCACCGCGCAAATTGTCATAGTAAACTTTATATATTTTTTTGGAGCCATATATGACACCATTTGAATGGCTTAAATTTTGCGAATGTACTTGGTTTCTTTGTGTAGTTATTCTAAGCCCCGAACATTGCCCGTTGTAAAGGCAAGCAATTAAGAACCACGTCTATTATTTCAGGTTAAAGAGTTTCTATCTATCTATAACATAAATCTCATACTAAATATTTTTCTTATATCATGAAATCAACTGAATAAAGCAACAAAATATTATTAAATAACAAATATAAATTCTTTACATCAACAGTTTTAATTAGCAATCGATAAACCTTAACCCCTTATTTTCGTTTAAACTGTTATTGCTTCGTAAAATATAAACACGTGTAACACGCCATAGAAAAACCGGACAAGTACAAGTAGGACTCGTGGCTTGAGGGTTCCTTTAGACGGAACCCTCGCGAGTCCAAAAAAAAAACTAACTTAAGTTGAAATATTGAAAGACAAACTTAACTTTGTAGTTAATAATAAGGTTCTTCCATACATATCAACTACAAAATGTAAGTTTGTATGTTGTAAATGTATGTTTGCAAAACAATATTTTTTATACATAGCTTCAAATTAACAACTTTCGGATTTATTCCTTTATATGTACTGTAAGACCTTGCCTCTTGCCAAATTTTATGATTCTAGGTCAACGGGAAGTACCCTATAGGTTTTTGATTCCCTTGTGAAATCGTAAAATATGCGACATAAACGTCACAAACTTTTGATTGCGTTGACTTACAAGTTTTATTTTTTCACAGCCGAAAGAAACCATAGATATAAAATTCAACTTGACACCTTTACGCGTTCTTGAGAAAAAGGGTCTTGACAGACGGACAGACGGCGAACGAAGTGATCCTATAAGGGTTCCGTTTTTTTCCTTTTGAGGTACAGAACCCTAAAAATAATATGGATAATCATTAACCAAATTATTATTAATACTACTACTAAGACCTTGTTAATTCGATAATTAGTTGTAGGAATTTAAAGGACGTTGTTTGTTTGCACATTATAATATAGACAAACGACGAATTTGGTTAAAACGCCCGATGCTTATCTATTCTATTTATTAAATTATGATTTCGGAGATATATGAGTGCGCTCTTAATATTTTTGAAATTATAAATTACATTACTAAAATATTAATAGGTACTTGCAACAAATATAACACTTAAAAATTAAAGCGAAATGGTGGTCATTCACTCACTGACTCATTATGAATTCTCGAAAATCTCTTGACCTACGGAGCTGTAAATTCACATACAGATTACAGGGGCCTTACGGACAACAGCTAATTGCGGCACCTAATCCGCTCAGTTGGAAAATCACGCGAACGTGTACCTTATCGCGCCCAGATACGGATTGCCGTCGCGTTATTTTCCAACTGAGCGGATTAGGTGCCGCAATTAGCTGTTGTCCGTAAGGCCCCTGGTCCGTTATGAAAGGATTTTGCGAAAGGGCTAGATTAGTTGAGGGGGGCAAATGGGGGCACGTGGCTACGTGTAAGAAGTCACGAGCATCAGACATATACTAGTATAGATAACTTTTTGTCTTATAGACATTTACTTACTTGTTAGAAAATTACTTATTGTATTCCAAACTAATGCTTTCTTATTTTTTAATTATTTTTTAAAAATTAAAACGCCAAGTCATAAATCTGTCATTAAGTTATCTTAATGTGTACCCATTGACATCGTATCTTATCGAAAATATTAAGTTTCGAGTGCTTTCGACTGCGCCCCTTCAATTTTTTGTGAAAATAATTCGATACCGATATGAAAAAAGTTTGACCTTTTTAGGATCTCGTAAAAGACAAACCGGGTTTTATATTTTAATGAAGTTATGAAACACGTTTAATTTAATAAAATTTGTGTGATTAACGCAAAAGCACCAAGTAATAAAAGCTTATATACCTAAAAACATGTAATGACTTTATTGAATGTTAGAAAGAATACGAAAATATTGAATGGAAGCACTTGGTTCGATGAACCCAAAGAAAACAAGTAAAAATCTGAAGTGAAAAATCTGTGGTTTAAATCATTTTGAATATGATTTTGAAACGATTTTTTTTTTTTTTTTTTTTATAGATTTGCCATAAAGGTTTTTTTTGATACATAGCGTTTGGACAAGCTTTTATTTAACTTTCCTTGTTAGTTTGGGTCAAATCTTGTAAATGAATTTTAAAACAGTTACCCGTAACCGCTGAAATTTTGATTGAGCTGAAATTTTGCATAAACCTCCAATTTGGATGACAATGAATGGTTAGCTAAGTGACGTCATTCTAAATCCAATATGGTGGACTCCCAAAGATGGCGGACCAGTAATTTTTTCATCACCCCATGATATGGGTATCAAATGAAAGTTTGCTGAGGAAATAAGAATAATAAAATGACGTCACACTAAATTCAATATGGCGGATGCCTAAAGCTTTTTTAAATTAATTATTTAAATATTTTTAATACGTGGTAGTTGTTATTTACGTACATTAATTAACTAAGGTGAACAGGATTTCATATTTCATTATAGGCAAATTTCTAACTCATCACCTTATCTAAATTCTTTACGATGGCTATACTTTTGGCAAAATTACAAAGCAAACTAAAGTAACTTTTTCTCTCTATTTTTTTATGCTTTACAAAGATTCATTATAAATTAACTTTTGCCATAGACCCGTTCAAAGTTCAGAGTAAAAAATTGGGGTGTTCATTTATAGCTCATTTTGATTTTTAGTGCGTCTCAAGTGGCCGAAGTTTGTTCTGTTGGGTCCTCCAAGCCCTCGAACAGATTTTATGCAAATCACATGATGGTATTAAGTAGAGTAACAAACGGTGTCCTTTTTTATTACTTTTCTTTTAATTTTTAAACATTTTGTACAAACTGCCTGCTATTTAAGCAGGATTTGTTGTTTTTTTGGCAGGGTAAGTTGATGTGTGTATTTATTCAGCTAACAAAAAGAGATCACCCTTATTTTAAATCCCTTGAATTTTGTATGATATTAAGAGAGCTAAGATATAACTCGTAATTTAAGAGCCCAGGTTACGGACGTCGGTTTTACTTTGATAAATTGTGAATTTTGACAGATTTGTTATGGTACAGCTGTCAAAAACCGTCCTAATGAAATTTGTGAATTAGGGCTTCCATGGGAAGGAATGATGCTTCCAGTTTTTTTATATTTATTAACAGGCTAGCGTTAGACCACTTACTCGCATGATTTTAGGCGATGATGCTGTCTACAATGGAGCACGCTTCCTACTCGGCATTTATCATCTATATTATAATAGGCTTATGTCCTTATTTTTATTCATTATCTCATAAAAAATCTGATTATAAATAGAGTCCGGATTATATATAGATTAACGGAAAAAAATATTAAAATTATATCTCAGACATTTATCAGCCATTTTTTTTTCAGTATGTGTAATGTATTTAGGTATAAACTACGCTAAGCCTGTTAATTGGAATAAACTAAACATTAGGACACAAGCCTATTAAGGGGTGAAACTACTTCATAAATGTAGAAAAAGTGCGAGCGAGACAGCTGTAGCGGACCTTAAAAGTGTAATGCAAAAATTCTAAATACTACTATTTTTAGTAACAGTGCACTCGGGTCGGTAATTGAGTGGTGATTTCAAGGATTGTTAGTGTTCGCTCACTGACCGACTAGATTGCCGTGTCCGTACTCGGAGTATGTACCGAGACCTGGTACTGTTGTATAATCTGTGGTTGGTACGGGTGTATCATTCACGTAACTACTGTACTAATTGAGGACTGGATATAGTTGTACATTATTAGATTGGTACCGTTGTACGTGAAAAGCATGCCATAGTATGTCTTAAGATTTTAATTGGTAACTTAACGACTAATTTTTACACAGCTTTGAAATGCCAAAACTTTAAGTACTACTACCTATTTTTTTATTTCCTTGTCCAACAACTATGAAAAAAAATCGTACAAAATGCGAAAAAAATCTCCTACTTTTTATTATCAATTAACGGCGTGACCTTAATTGTGTAAATTACTAGTAAAACAAAACAAATAAAGTACACTTAACATTTTGGCGGGTCATACATAAGCATTGAGTTAAGTCCTTAAACTTCGCACAGTAAAAGATTGTCTCGTTCTGATCATTAATAATATGTCTAATCAAAATAATTGGTCATAGAAAAGAAATGATCAAGATTAGGTACTACATACACCCTTAGTAAAATAGTTGTTTTAAAACCAAAGTAATGAGATATAAAGAATTTAAAAAAATTTGATTATTATTTCATCAATATAATTTTGTTCGAAAAAATTTACGCCAACATTCGTACGCAAATTACGAAGTATTAATTAACAAAGTTCCACGAACAACCTGTATGCTAAAAATGAAACCAAACAAACATTGAAATTGAATACTTACTGCAACCATTTCTCCGAACAACATTTAATAAAACGTAACGTTGCAAAACTCTGATGCAACTGTAAAACATCGGACAGACGAATGGATCGACCAGTGGCCACTCTACCTCCAAACATAGAAAGGCTACAGGTCATTTATTTGCGAAAGCTAAGCTGTCCTGTGCTTTCGGCGAGCAAATAAAACGGCCTAATTGGGCACTTATGTCCTCACTACAACTATTGCACTGACCAGTAATAGTTGACCCTTCTCTGCCCGCACCAAGCAAACCGTAGTCTAACAAGCTCGATACTTAAAAAGGGTCTAGAAATCTGGTGTTTCGGGGCTTTGAGACCCACCGTGTTGATATATCCAGACGGCTGTTAGAACCATAATGGATTTTGAGCTGATGAAGTTGACCCATACCTAAAACTAAAAATAACAACTGAGTGGGCATTCTTAGAACAAGTAGCTTGTATATCTACACCTAATTGGAATGATGGGGAACAATTAATCAGAATTTAATTTAGAAAAATAAATTATCATTTTATTGACCCGACTCGACATTGCTTTTATAATGTCGAGTCAATATAATTATTGCTAGGACAGAATTTGTAATATCACACTGCATTAAGAGCTTTTTTCTCAAGAGGATTTTGGCGTTGCACGTCTAGTGCATTTGCCGGTGTCAAGTATTTAAATATTTTCAAGTTTTATAGGATATCGTTAAACAAGTCATAGTCACAGTCAGAGTCAAGCAAAGTAAATCGCAGTCAAGGCAAAGTCATGCCTAAATAAAGTTTTACAACAGGCTTCTACGGAGTTTTGGAAACAGCACGAAAAGACATGTTTCGCCTTATTATACTACTTGCCTACACTCCAGCGCATTATGGACCACTTAATAAATAATAATACGCCGTTATTACACATTAACACTCTAAAATATACAAGTTTAGGAAAATAATGAGGCGACAATGTTGTTTTCACGTTGGCGCCAAAACTCATGAGGAGCGACAATTTAAAAATATTTTTAAGTTTTTTTTTACAGTGACAATTAAAAAAAGCAAATGTTCCAGGAGAATCGATACGTGGCGATATACAATAAAAAATTGCACCATCTAATGGAGCTTACTGGAAGAAGGGTTTTGAAAAAGTCTTCCTCGCCTAATAATTTCACGAAAACATGTTTAGTCCGGTCGTTTCGTGAAAATATAAAAAATAATAAAAAATATGTAACATATTCAGTCAGATCGCATTATAAGATTATTTTCTACACGTCATTTCGAGTTTTAGCGAAACAAAATAAAACAAAAAAAAAAAAAGATTATACTGATAATAGAAACGATACGACATTTTACCATGATAATTAATAACGGTGGCCGTAGAGCAATGATATTAAAACCATGTAGAGCATCAGTTTTATTTCTTCATTTAAGTTTTGACTGCAGCCGTCTTGTCTATTTAGCCAGTGTCAAGTATAAAGAAATTGAGGAGAAAGTCTATTTAATAATTAGCTGTTGCCCGCGACTTCATACACATCGACTTTCTACTTTCGTCGACTTTCTATCTTCATTTTCCTTCCTAAATTTGATTCTTTCGCAAAATCCTTTCTTAACGCACCTCTACATTTCATAAGGAAACTTAGCTTTCAGCTTTATTGGTTAAGTAGTTTTTGTGATTTCGTGATGAATCAGTCTGTCAGTTTGTACCTAAATAATATCAGTAGCATCGTTTTTCTTTTCTTTTTAATTTTGACTCCAGACGTCTTGTCTATTAAGGACTAGACAAGGACTGGACTGGACTTGTCTAGTGTCAGGATGCAAACCAAAGTCGCGGTGATAATTTTATGGAAAAAAAAATTGTTACTTAATCTAGACTCGCCTTGTATAAAATTATAGTACTTACGTTCACAGCCATCTTGTGAACAGCCAATTAAACTAATAAGCTGTATCGTAAAGCTCAATGAGTTACTGTTAGTGGATATTAGAAGCTAATTAGTTGCAATAGCAAATAAATTAATATCGATGGTGTGCCCACGCACATCTCGATCTCGACTTCAGAGATAGAATTATCGTTTCAGACAAAAAATATCTGATAAACAAGCAGCAAAATTTCACGTTTTTTGCACTAATTGAGATTTTCGGATTAACCCACCCATGCAACAGGTATAATTTTTTATTATCTACTAAACTATTTTACCCGCCTCTAGAGTATGATCACTCGATCAATTTTCCCGGTTTTTGCGTTAATCAGGGGAAATTGGCAAACGAGAGAGAGAGAAGGCTGTCATGCAGTGGGCTGAATGAGCTACCAATGACGATGATGAGGTTTTCATTATGACGTACTTATATAGAACAGATCTATGACAAGGATGACGGCATGAGTTTCATTCTTGATATTACTGGTAGCCTTGCTTTACCGCACTAATTACGCAAAGCTAACTACCACTACGCTCAGCTTTGCTCTCTAATTGGATCGGTCTGTGATGTTTGACGAACGCCAAACGGTCCCCACATTCATCGTGCCACCTGACCACTCTACGTGAACCGTGAAGCCTTTCTTTTGCAGGATTTCAAACTGCATAGCTGTTCCCTGCCGTTTTCCATATTTCCTGAGAACTACAATCTAGGTGAAAGTGACTAGATTTCTTTTATATCGATGTGGCCCATCCTCGGTAACACTGTCGCTTACCATCAAGCGAGTGGTGGTTGAACGTAGATTTATTTCCGATTTAAAAAAACTGTGGCACTAGACTATATTGAAAAATAAAATGCAGTTTAAAAAACTTTAAACTCTGGTCTAAACTATCACAGTTGTGTACTAAAGTTATATGATTATTTGCGGGATTTTTACACGCCTTTTTTATTATTTACCGTAGTAAATATCCCGTAAATAATCATACAACTTTAAAACTTTTAATTAGGCCTACATTTCATAACAAATGAAAACCAAATCTCTGAAAAGAGCATTTAAGAATAAACAACTAAATCTAACACGACATGCAAGAAATCACGTGTTGTGCTCTCTATACTTAATACTTCCAAATCTATACGTACCTGTATTAGGCTATACTTACCTATAAAAATTACATAAACAAATGCAATTTTTTCACTTTGGTGACTAAATAAAATTATCCATGGAATTTTAGCGAAAAGTCAAGTTCCGAGAACTGTCGTGCACATTTTGTATTTCAGTTAATTTGTATTTCTCGGTACGTATTTACAGAATGTATTGGTTTAGCGGAATGCATAATGGCTGGAAAAATGTCAAGCCTAAGTGTATTAAAGTTGGGGATGGCTGGATGGTTTCGTGGTTCGGCTGATGTATGGCGACGGGGAAATGAAAGAATAAAGGGTCGTAAACGAAACTGTAGAGCACACTAGTAAAGATTACACGTTTATTTTCACAGTAAAGCTAATTATTATAACATGCTTTTTTTTCTTTTACAGGTATTTACAACCGGTCAAAATTCTATAAATACAACTACAAAACTGCGTGCGTGTAAGTTTAACAATAGTTTCATATGAAGCTTTATATCTTGTTTGTTTTCAAGCAATTTGTTTGGCTAAAATTAGGTGACATAATTATGAGGTTATCCGATCAAAGTAATCGGATACGTTTTTTTTTATTTACGTTTTTTTTAAATTGTAACTTTTCGTTTGACCGCCTCTTCGCCCGTTGTTAAGCGATTCAGTCGTGTTTTGAAGACACCCAGATTGTATTGAATACCCGTTGCGCCCCATGGTTTTACTGGCAAAAATTCGTGTACAATAAAAATAAAAAAAACTGCCTGAAAGAGGAACAAACAAACACACTTTAGTATTTATAATATTAGTAAGAATAGTATAGTTAGTCGGCGGAACTAAGACCAATCGAGGATAAGTTGAAACGACGACATCAAAAGTTCATCAGAACTGTTTGAAACGAGTGGATGCGACTGGCGAGAGACCTGGGTAAGTGGCATAAGCAAAGGGAGGCTTATAACCACCAGTGGGTCACTCAGGGCTGGTAATGTCTTTAAGGGTTGGCAACGCATCTGTGATGCCCCTGGTGTTACAGGTATCCATAGGCGACGGTAATCGCTTACCTTCTGTCAGCCCGTTAGCTTGTTTGCCACTTATGGCAATAAAAAAATGTAGGATGGTAAAAACAAGAGAAATGTGACGGATGCGTTGCCTACTCAAGCTCTACTCAATTTCTTCACGCTAAACTTAAGACCGTAAACCAAATCAAACGTACCTACACGTAAAAGCTTTCTAAAAACTGAAATCAGCTAGCATGCCTCACAGTTCCACCCATAGCTACATATTAACCGTTTTAAAAACGTACTGTTTGCAAAGTGTTCCCCGCTACAATCGTATTCAATATAGAGTTCCGTTCGCGCAGAAAATGGTTTGCGGGACGCGTGAGCGCGCCCTAACTCACCCTCGGAATTGCACACAAATGTGCTCGCAGGCTCTTTTGGAATTAAACGCGATTTGTATGGGATATCGAATTGATACACGTAGAGTCAAGTTTACTGATTTTATACTTTAAATAGAAAGACTTTGAAAACGAATTTATTGAGACAATTTGGTTTAAAGTGAATAAAATACCTTAACTAAAAAAAACTTATCCTTGGGTCACAGAGTCCTTCAGTCGGAATAACAATAATGTTTATTATGTATCAAAAATAACGTAAAACAGGTCACAGTCAGAGTCAAGCAAAGTGAGTCACGGTCAAGTCCAAGTCATGCTCTAGTAAGCCTTTACTAGAGGCTTCTGTGGAGTTTTGGACACATCACGAAAATATATGATACACCTCATTATCTTGCCTTCACTTGAGCACGTTCAAAAACACTTAATAAAAAATAATCCAGCATTAACATTTGAAATAACACAAGTTTAGGAAAATTATACAATCCTCTTTCCGGCGGCGCCATCATTAGACCACGTCGCCAAGAGTATTGGGACTTGTTAAAACAAACCAAATGATCTCATACTAAAGGGTTTACTAGTAGCCATTGAATACTTCCACTATCCACCTCCTGGCTCCATCATCAGATCAGTTTGAAGGTACCAAATCATTGTATTGTTATCCTGATTAAATTTACCTACAAAGTTTCAAAATGATACGACAAATTATAAGGCCAAAATGGACTTCAATTTTTTTTTACATAGTTCATTACAAGTTAAGCACAGACTTTGTTACCTTTTCATACCTAAACAGCAAAACCATTCGCGATAAAAATTCGTAAGAAGAAAATCGGAAAAATTTACATCCCTAAAGTATTTTTTAACAAAAATTTAAAAAAGCCACGCTGGATAATTTTTTACTCGGAACTTTTAATGATAAAATTCAAGTGATATAAAAATTATTTTTTATGCTTTAATTACAAGCTACTTTACTATACTCGTAATAAGTAGGTACTGAAGTTACACTATCAATATTAAAGTTTCCAAAATTCTAAAACAAAATATATTACTTCTAAACAATATAAAAGGAAAACGAAAGGAAACGCGGGAAAGGGTGTCTGTCCCTCACAAGTTAGATTATATAAATAAGGCGGTCAAAATAGTGTCCGATAGCGATCTGCGGCCGGAATCCGGGTATTGCCGGCCCTTAGTAGAGCAGCCCAGAGCGGCCCACTCGGGCCGGTCTCCGGCCGCTACGGCCCAAACTCAAATTGACTCGGTTTTACGTAGATTTTTTACTAGCATCATTATATTACGCAAATATAAAAGGAGTCCAATATGGACAATCTCCGTGATCTAGAATAAAGCACTCACAATTTTATATTTGGTAACAACATTGGACGCGGAGTTCTGAAAAAATGGATGTGAGGATTTTTGGTGACGGAATTTGGTGCGATACAATCTGAAATTGGTGGTTGAATGGTTGGAAATTATTTTGAATTGTGATCCATAAAGAGACACTTAGTGAACGAACGGAATTATTTCTGAAATTTAGTCTAACATAATATGACTAGTCTATCAGCCAGTGTAACTTATATTTTGCGGTTCGGTCATTGCACGGTAAGCCGATAGTGCCGAGACGCACGGCCGCCCACGACTTGCTAACTACTCCCGTTTCTAGCTACCCACTGAGACGTTACAAATTAATACGAGGACACACAGTATCATCTTACAGTGAGCTGACTCAGGCAAAACTTGGAACTTATTTTCTTAGAAACATGTCTTATAATTGTTATATAAGTTGCCTCATCCAAATAAAATGTTGCTTCCTATTTCATGGCATGGAGAGATGTGCATGCAAAATTCCAGATCGAGATCCGAGTTAGGTCTCGAATAATAGAACACTCCGAGACAAAAATTCGGTTCAGAAAATGAGAAATGCAATCTTGTTGTAGAATCAGACAAATAGCCGGGGTATCTGGCTTGCCAGTGGCCGTCGGGCGGCAGGAGCGAGCGCACGCCGGGGTCGGAATCCAATCAACGAAACTAGCTTCACTGATGCCTATCACTAAACTTTCACATTCAAAGATTTGTTTCTCGAGATTAAATCAAAGGCGAATTACAGTAGCGGCGAAAAAGAAATATGGCGAGTCCGGCCCCGCTCGAGGGCGGGGTGTCCTGCTGAAATTGCTTTTCAATCCCTCGGACTTTGGACTTGTAAAGAAGTTATTACCTTCCAAGGAGATAGCGGCGGGTCCGGCGATACGGATATATGTCTTTTTCATATGTAATATTCCTTTTTCGCGTTTTATTAATGGAAAATGTTTCGTGGGACAGTGCGGGCGGCTCTCGCCTCTGATATTAAAAAGCCGCAGTCGACTTAGTGCGGCTTCTTTTATGAGATTGTCGTAAAGTAGTTTATGTTTGCGAGGGCTCGATTCCTCGCTCGAAACTAATGTTTTTTCACAGGATTGCTGACCGCTATCTCACCTTATATTATAAGACTTCCTGGTAACGGGTTGGAAAACACCCATACAACTATACTCTCTATAGTAACTATCTATATAATTATATAAAAAAAAATCAATGCGTTAATGTATGTTCCATATAGACCAAAGAGACCGACCCCGAAATCGCAAAAAAAAATCTGTTGTTCCATACATTTTGACGATTGTCAATCACCGTTTTCTATGGAACAGCAGTTTTTTTTGCGATTTCAGGGTTGGTCCCATAGTAAAAGTTGTTCATAATGATAAGTACAATGACCTCATTTCGACTTAATACAGTACATATGCGTAACCCTGTATAAAGGCAGGTATCTCTGACGTTTAATGCGGTATTATTTTTATTAATAACATAACATCGCAATGGAGAGTGTAATAATCAACGTCTTCCTTTTTGTACTGTTATAAATTTGGTTATAAACAACTCGGGCAAAGAACAGTCGCCCGCAATGTTATCAAATACTCTCAATTACGCCTCTGTCGATTGTCTCTCATTACGGACTTGTCTCTCTAATCGATATGGACGTATGGACATGAATCATTGTTATGAAATATTAAATTCCCCATTGTGTTTTAGCTGCCTGTGTGTCCATGTGATAATGTTGGCTACTCTAATTAAGTCCACTACACCAATGTTTGGAATTAATTAGTGTATTGTTTAATTGGCATCTCTTGTTATCTGTTTGTTTTGTTTATTTATTAATTAGCGGTGTTTGTGACAGTTGCAGTATGCTGAGAGACTTCGATGTTATACTTTTGTAACGGAGGAATTTGAATTGTATGCTCTAAGATATTATTGTTACATCTTACTGTGTATACTTGTGTGACTAGTTTGCTTATTTTTTTTTCGTCTATTTTGGCATGACACGTCTTGTCCATTTGCCAGTGTAAAGTATAAGATTATGTTCGAATTATATTAGATATAATTAAACAAGTTATTTGTGTTTGTGTGAGGTTGATAATCTAAATAACATTGGTATTTATGACGTCGAGTTTAACAGAAAATGCCTGTGGGATGCCTGTATTTGCAAAAATTGAATACAATTTTTTTTAAACCTTAAAAACTCGTACCAAATGTGCCTAATTAGAATTCCAGTGTTAACGGCCGGTTATCCGAGTCGCGTAGGTAACAAAACGCCCCCTCAGCCCCCGCCAAGTTATAGCGACGATGTATTTTGCCACGCTAGAATCAGGACGCCCGCGGGGGGAGTGCAACGACATGAACGAATATAGGTTCGACCTCGATGACTCCTGGCGCGGTACTGAATGCGGCGCGCGCAAATTCTCGCGACCTTTTTACGCTTTTAATTCCAATAAAAAACGAAACTATTAAGTATCAAAAATCTATCCAAATAAAAAAATGTTGAATAAAATTGCCTTTCAGTACATGCAATTTCCAGTTTGTTACGAGCTTTCATTAGAACATAAAACGAAAAAAATAAACTAGCTCGACTTTGTTTCAGATTTTTTTTTGATCGAGGAAAGTTTATTCTATCATATTTTGAACCAAATCATAAACTCAAACACAGGTGTATCTGTGACATGTATTTTTTTCCAGCTCAAATATTGTAATTTAACTGAATAAAATTGATTTAAAACCGTCAAATTTGGTATATGAGGCCGTTAACACTAAGCAATGGAGCTGGCAACTGTCAAAGTGGCGACGGTGGCATAGCTTGTACCTGAGTTATAAAAATTTGGTCGTTATGACATTTTACATTTGTTTATACTATGACATATGACATTCTAAATACACAAAAGCCTTAGAATAAAAGGTACAAGGTATGCTAGCGCCATCTGTAAAACGTTTCTACTGTACCCCATTGTACACACAACATCATCAGCTCATCATTGGTCCACTGCTAGAACACAAGCCTTCTCTCCGAGAGAGATAGAGAGAGAGGATGGGCCTTAACTACCATGATGGCCCAGTGCATGTTGGTAAATGTCCGGTTTTCAGACATACCAGTTTCCACACAATGTTGTCTTTCACCGTTTTCGACCAATAGCATCGAAATCTGCACATAATTTAATTAAGTTCTAAATAAGTCATTAGTGCAGGGCTGAGGATCGAACCGGGTGCCGTCAGATTGTAAAACGCACATGCTATACTATCGCTCGGCTACCATCGCTCAATAAAGATATAGGTACCTAACTGTAGCCGGGGAACGGGCTTTTAATATCTCTACAGACCTAATTACACAAACCCAGTCCTTATCAATCGAAACAGAACGGGCGACACGATCTAAATTGGCCACTAAATATTCACAGTGATACTCCCGACAATGGCGCAATGGACGACTGATTCAATTCCAATCACAATATTCTATTAATCGTGACCGACAGGTGTAATCAATCTGCAAGCTTATTGCGCCCCGGAATACCCTGGGTTTGGCGCTGCTGCACTTGACTGCCAGCGATAAGTACATACAATAGGACTGTTCCCGAACCAATTTTAGGTACTTCTACATTATGTTACTTGACGTATCTAGAGTGATTAATATGATCAGGTGGTGATCACCTTGTGGTTTTAAGGCCGCAGTCCCCGACCAAAAATAACCAATGGCATCGATTCTGATATACTCTAAACTAAACTAAATTTGACAGCTCTAAAATTGTAAATGGTATGACAGAATTGACGCGATTGGCCTCTCACTAAACTAAACCAATATGACAGGACTAAATTTATGTGCCTCTCTTTTCATTTTAATATGTAAGAGAAGGATGGAAACAATGTTAGAGCTGTCAAATTTAGTTTAGTTTAGAGTACATCAGAATCGAAACCAATACTAAAATAAATATCTTTAAAGTTACACTGAAACTGTTTTGAAATAAATTTTTAGATGGTAATTTGTTTTAAACTATCACTTAACTTATTAACGTGATATTTACCGTGATAAATTTGTGAATAGAGCGCCCTTAACTAGTACAATTTTTTTGTGACTTTGTCCTCGTGAAAGTTAAGTTTCTTAATAAATCCTCGAGCACATAGCATTTTTTACTATTCATGCAAGGAGACGAGACATATAATAATAATCATTAATAGCATAGAATCATGCAAATAAAAAAAAATAAAAAATTGTAGCTAGTCACATTACATTAATAATTATTATTAACAATTGAAATTTAAAATAATCAAACTATAAATGTCAAGATTATACAATAAATTAATAATGTCAAAGTAATAGTCATGCATATCAGTACCTACCCTTACATTTATTAATTAGGTCCTACTGTGTGCAGTGTGCGATGTGTAGGCTGCAACAATGATTAACGTAAGGGCAATCTAGCATAATATATGTACCTATTTCTTATTTATAATATACTTGCCTAATTTATTTAGGACTGAAATCTAGTAAAACGCCGATTATTCTAACTATTCACCGAACGTCTGTACCCTAAGTTGCGGGGCCCTCGTTTTTCCGACCAATTGAGCACAAATATGTTCGCCGGGCCAATATTTGATTAGAACGTTTAAAAAAATTACGAGCCACTGAATGTATTTGGCCAGCTGTGGGATCTAGCTGTTTGTTTGGAGATCTAATGGCTCATTCCGCATTTTGACCAGTTTAGAAAGTAGTAAAAACTTTACTGTGGTGATTAGGACTAGGACATTAATGTGGGTTAGTAAGTTTTAACTAATGTAAGATTTGCTTGTATTTTTAAAATGTTTTTGACATGATTTACGTAAAACTTAACAGAATATTTCATTATCTGTAGCAAAAATACTACCAAGTCTTCATTTGTGTTAAAATCTAGTCTATACTAATATTATAAAGAGGAAAGATTTGATTGTTTGTTTGTATTAATAAAATAAAAACGGCACAGAATTCGGTATGGTAAAAAAAAATACCTATGCCAATTCCAAAACCATTTCGAGATTTTATCTTACCAACCCTTATTTTTCTACTATAAGATGCCATTTATTTTAACATAAAACTAAGAAATCATTCGACTTTCATTGTCCTCTAAATGACGTCACATTGTAGCATTTTATTTTCTGTGCCTTTTAAGAATAAAAATATTATACATTTGACACACTGTTCGTCACACAGAATAGAATATTTTTTCATTTTGTGGTTTGACTGTCTGGTTTTTTTGAGGGCTGCCAATATGGGGTGCTTTTTTTGGCTTCTCAACGCAACGAAATTTTGTGCTAAGTGGTGACGTCACAAAATTTCAATTTTCAAAAAAATATTATAAAATAACTACTCAATAGAAAACAAAAATATTGAAATTAGTTTATTAAAATAGCCTTATCTAAGAAATAAAAATATAAAAAAAAATACTAAAAAAAAACTTTACATACCGAATTGACGTCAATACCACATGTACCACAGAATAAACAGACATTGTACTCACAACATAATAGTCGTATTTAGTATCAACATGATCTGTTGCAAAGTGGCTCCCTCTATCCGCAAGCACCTCACGAAGCCCGTAACAGAATACTGCTGTGAGTCTAATTTACGTAGAAGATCATCTACGTAATTAATCCACTTAGGGAGGCAGCTTTGAAACTCGACGCCTCAATGGAACTTGAGCATGGCTGCCCTCGCCTGCTTACCCCTTGGTGCTACGATAAACCTGTGGACAGATAAAATTATATCTTTTGTAGTGTTAACAACGGGCTCTAGCTTTTTATAGTTCTTGTACAGTTTATTCTCCCTATGCTAGTAATACATGTCATGAATCGATATACATACTAGGTATATATATATACTATGTGGGAGGTATGTGTGGATTCTTTTAAATGGCCCTCTGCATTTTTTTACTTGTTGTACTGTATTTAGCTGTAAGATTCCCAAAACTTTCAAAATAAAATAAAATATCGATTTATGACATTTATCGATCACAAGTGGTGTACATAAATCGCCATTTCATCATCGTTATTATCAGCCTATCATTTCCCACTGCTGGGAAACAGGCCCAAAAAGATAGGGTGGGCCCTAATCCACCATGCTGGCCCAGTTCATGTTGGTGAATGTCATATGTCTTTGAACTTTTGAGGTTTTTGGACATACCGGTTTCCTCACGATGCGATGTTTTCCTTTACCATTTTTGAGCGATGTCATCGAAACTGCACATAATTTACTTGAGTACTAAATAAGTCATTGATGCAGGGCCAAGGATCGAACCGAGCGCCATCAGATTGTAAAGTGCAAAAAATACCACTCGGCCACCATCGCTCATATTATCACAACTCTTTTTTATAAGATAATAAAATATCAGTTTGATAGCCTTTTATAGGCTCTTCGTTCAGTATTCAAATGTATTTCCAAAAAATTATCTAAACGTGACAATATCGTACATCCGCTAAGAATGCATTTACGATAAGATAGAGATGAATTAAGGGCGTCAATAAGAGATTGACATTTTAAATGAAAGACTACTACGTACGAAGTCGCGGGCACTAGCTAGTTTTGATAATAAATATACTAAATATACTCAAATTACATAGTTGAACTGTTACTCTAATTGCTACATAATTAACTGGTCCAATAACCGAGCTAATAAAATATTATCATCAATTTGTAATGTTTTATGAAAACCAATACTGATTGAAATATTTATTAGCTGCATTCGCTTTGTGGGTATTTAAACCACTAATAGTGTATGTGGAATGATACGGTAGTTCATAAAATTAACATAGCTGTGTGTATCTTAAAAGCTATGACCAGTGAAGAGGTTTAGTGGCCTAGATTTATTCATCATCATCACATCATCCGCCAGAAGACGTCCACTGCTGAACATAGGCCTCCTATACACCTCCTCCACACCTCCACACTGAACGACAGCCTGCCTTTTGCATCCACTGGATGCCAGTGACTCTCACAATGTCGTCGGTCCATCTAGTGGGAGGCCAACCTACGCTGCGTCTTCCGATTTGCGGCGACTCAAGAATGTTTCTTCCCCATCGGTTTTCGGTTCTTAGAGCGATGTGGCCTGCCCATTGCTACTTCAACTTGCAAATTTTAACAGCTATGTCGGATTATTAATCACTAGCTACTGTTGCTCCCTGTTGTTTCACCTGGGCCCTGATTCCGTAACTTTAACACGCACGTAACGGGCCGCGTTAAGTTACTTCTTAAAATTTGGACTCTATTCCCTAGGAATAAAGATCAACTTTTAGAGGTTAACTTAACACGGCGCGTTACGTGCGTGTTTGTAGTTACAGAATCAGGGCCCTGGTATCCTACAGGAATAATGATTTTTCCGAGATAAAAAGCTAATTGAGTATTAATTCAAGGTTTAATAATAAGCTACTCCCACTCCAAATTTTGTCTAAATCCGTTTAGCCATCACGGAGTCGAATGGAAACAAATATACTTACAGACACACACACTCCCAAATTTTTGTATTCAATAGACAATAGGCTTGTATATTTTTTTTTATTACTCTCAATAAATAATTTATAAGTATTTTGATTTCATACTAGACAGAGAGCACACTATATCACGTTATGACGTCAAGCCGTGCGCGCGTCATACAAATGCTATACCTACTAACACACGCTTTGCGGGAGAGGGACAGCGCATCCGCTCTCTATCCCCCCCCCACCGCCAAAAAAACTTTAAACCCTTATTCTTAAAAGTTTATCAGACAAAAAAAATACAGTATGTGTAATGTATTTAATTATACCCTTCGCTAAGTCTTATTTGTAATTAATAAAACATTAGGACACACGCCTATTCTTTATATATTTAGAAAAAGAATCTGATTAATCATATTAGTATGATAGTTTAATTATTTGTACACAAACTGTAGGTCGATCTAGGTTTAATGTGCATAATGGCATCTTAGCTCTACCTGTAATTTAACCTGCGCATTGAAAAGAAACACGAGATATAATCCGACAAACACTTACAATACCAAGAAAAATTCATAGCATGTTTAAATTCAGCTTAGGTGTGAAGAAAATAAACCATTGACTTACAAATATATTATGGATGTTTGGTCTAGAACCACGTTCCAATAAAAGATCACGAAAATACTGTCTTGAGTTTATAATATATTTTTGACTTGAGATGTATACGAGTACATTTTAGAAATATCGACAAACTGATTTAAATTCTCTGGCGTTATAACAATGCTTATGTTCTGTCGAAGTATTTATTTGCTGCGATAACTAGAATGACATTGTAAAAGTGGATATACTTAAACATTTCCTTTTAACATTTCACTGAAGTATATCGGGTACCTGCTACAGTCTTACGTCGAAAAACGTAGCAAAAATTATCCGATTACGTGGTTTTCAATTAGCTTTTTGCAATGATATTGCAGCTGTCACAGCAAATAAATAAATGTTCATACCGAGTTTAATTTACCTTGCAACATGCACAAATAAGTTAATATATTTCTTCTAGATCCATGTGCTCTATCATCGGCCACACCGTGGCTTACCATCAGACGAGTTAGTGGCCAAACGTATTATATTATTTCAGAAAAAAAAGTTTTCATGGTAAGTTTTTAGTTCGGATATTATTGAGCATCATCATCACAAATCATAAGCCAGTAAAAGTCCACTGCTGAATAAAGGCCCTCTCAAAGAGGGGTGTTGCCATAATCCCCACGCTTGGCAGGCGGCTTGAGGATCGCATCACTTTTTACCGTTTACTAATAAGATGCTGCTGCCCATCCTCCGGTGGTTCTCTGGTCGCAGTTTTGGAAAATAAAATGAAATGAAATATTTTAATAGCAAAGCAACATAATAAAAATACAATAAAAACATAATAATAATTCGTTTCAAATAAATAAAATGTATGTAAATTAATTAATTGAAAGTTGAATAAGTAAATTCTTAGGGCATACCTACCCAGGGGTGCAAGTACCGTTCTTTTAGCGATCGTCAAATTGACAGTTTAGGTCGTCAAATTCGATAATATGCCATTTTTTCAGTACTCGCTGTGATCGATTCTATGGCATTTTAGCGAATTTGACGATCGATAAAGAACGGTACTTGCACTGCAGGGGTGCAAGTACCGTTCTTTTATCGATCGTCAAATTGACAGTTGAGGTCGTCAAATTCGATAATATGCCATTTTTTCAGTACTCGCTGTGATCGATTCTATGGCAATTTAGCAAATTTGATGATCGATAAAGAACGTGCACTGCTGGTTCGGTATTATTGAGCGTTCACCCGATATCCACAATCCACATGGATTGAAATATCTATGCCTATGCTCTACATTTTGCTTACCTCATCGATGAAGCTATCGAGTTACAAGCTCAGCCACATCGAATCTCAGCTGAATGCACTTTGGATATTTACACATCACTCTACAATGACGGTTTATTTCTCAATAACACTCAACTTCAACTCTTATTCAACAGTGTTAGGACTCAAAACTGCTTAGCACTGTTTTCTGATCAAGCCCCATTCACACTCAGTCAATAATTCAATAGTCGTCACACAATAAGCCATTGTGAGAGTTCCTTTACAACATAAACGGTTAATTAAATACATACAACTTTTTTTGAATCTGTTGAACTGAGAGAAGAAATTGGAATTAGATCACTTGAATTGAAATTTGAGCTTAAATAAACAGGCCAAGTACCGATCGCGCCAGACGTATTACCGTTTTCACATAAGAGCAAAACACAAAAATAAGTTTGTTGGGGTTGAAGTGGGGGTCATAAAAATATGCCTTTAGTTTTTTATTTTTTAACTTTGTTATATATTTTTAGTTAGTCGGCTATAACATTACGAACTCTGTGAAAATTTCAACTGGCTATCTGTTACGGTTCGAAGACAGCGTAGGCTTAGTAATATGGTCCCGTTTACACTTTTTGGGTACGGAACCCTAAAAAGGTTGATATGGAGTTTTGGCGTGAATTGGACTTACTATCCATGACTTGCTTTATTTGAATTTTACTAGGACTGTGACTAGTTTGACGTGGAGATTGCCCTATTTATCTGACCTTAGTATACCTTTATGTTATTTCCTAAAAATATAGACTATTTTAAGACACTAATTTGAATATATTTATTTTCCTTACGGTAGTTATCTTTAAAAAAACAAAAGTATTTTTTTTTGTGTTGACGTCACCATCGGCGTTTATTTTTTAATTAAAATTTATGTACAGTGTCTATTGCTCGAAATGGTTTAGTAATTACAATCTATAAAAATATGAACAATCCCCAAACCAATTTTGCTTGAAGAATAGACAATACTAGATTTATATCTTCTGTGATTTAACTATTAGACTTGGCTAAATAGAAAAGTATAGAGCCAAAATTGAAGAAAAAAGAGTTGATATCGAGATGTGATGATGGTAATATGTGAGATCGGTTGAAATCGGTAAATATTGATTAATTCATTCAGTAGACTTTGAAATTTTGATCGAAGAGTAGACTTTAGAATTGATTTTATTCACTCACCTTAGCACGCAATATGGATCATGTGAATGGATGCGTGTGGATGAATTGATTTAATGAACGAACAATCGATCCAATTTGTTGCCTATTCAATTGATTATGTAATTGATAAAATTAGAGCATCCATTGATAAACTGCAAGTTTTAAAAATAATTTTGTAGTTTCTATGCATTATTAACAATACATTTTTATCAGTGGGTTTAATTCTGAAGGTAAGGCCGGAGGAATTACTTTTCTCCTCACTCGTATTTTTTTCTATAAGATTTTTTTTCCTACCCTTCATTTAATTTAAAACGATTTTAAGGTAATAGATATTAGATTTAAAAAAAAGTTTTTTTTACACAAAAAAGAAAATGAAAAGAAAAGACCACAGAAGAAAAGAAAACAAAAATAATTATTACAGATTGTGGTTTATCTATAGGTCGGTTATGGTCCATTGATTTACAAGGACATGGATAAATGAGTCTAGTACAAAATTCACAAAAGTGTGTCCTAGTTTGTCTAGTTAAAAGGGGCCAAGCGGCGAACACACCTTCCACGGCAGCCTATCCCGGTATCGATATCCCTGCCACCTTATTAAACACACGAAAAAATAATATGTAAAAAAATTGATCACATGATCCATTTTGTATGAGAACAGTTTTTTTTAATTTCGGTTACACCCTGTATCCATTCAATTACCATACCGTAGGAATTCCACGGCAGCCTATCCCGGTATCAATATGCCACGAACCCATCTGCATGATCCATTCACCGGCATCCCTCGAGTCTCACAGTGACTGTGAATTCGGCCTAATTAATTGAGTGCATATCACGGGCCACCGACGGCGCCGCTAATCAGCCGGTAATGCGACCGTGTGCAACATGCCTAAACTGACGTTCATTGCAGGATGCAAGCCGACCCGCGAGCTTTGTCCACTCCGGATGAACTCGCGAGCATGAATTAGTTTTTTGGAGCCAACGTGAAAAAAAAACAAGCCACCTCATTATATTATTTTCCTAAACTTATGTATTTTCGACTGTTGATGATACTAATATTATAAATGCCAAAGTGTGTTTGTTTGTAGGTTTGTTGGTTTGCTTGTTCCTTTTTCACGCAGTAACAGATCGACGTGATTTTTTGCATGAGCATAGTTCAAGGGTCGGATAACATAGGCTACGTTTCACCATCATCATCATCATCATCATCACCATTTTTTATCACTACGCGAGTGAAACCGCGGGGCGCAGCTAGTGTGTAATAATGACGAATTATTAAGTGTTTGTGAACGTGCTCGAGTGTGGGTAGGGTAACGAGGCGAAACATGTCTTCCTTGTTGCTTCCAAAACTCCATAGAAGTATCTAGTAACGTCTTCACCACTCAAGTAGGACATGACTTAGACTTATCCGCGACTTTGTTTGACTCTAACTGTGACTACTTGCTCTGGCAAATAAATAATAAATGTTTATTCGGAAAAGTTAACAATGGGTTTATTATTAAACATAGAAAGATGTTACCTACAATAGTGGCAGATCTGTGTCGCGGGTAACAACGTCCAGCTCCTAAAAGAAAAAAAAATACCAGAAATGAAATTGACAAAGTTCCATGATAGAGTAAAGTAATATTTTAAAACAAATAAAAATCTCTGAGAGATATCCTGTGTCCCAGAAGTGGGAACATTACGGGCTGAAATGATGATGATGATGATTAATTTGTTGTAAGTAAAGCATTCCACAACAACATCACATAACATGAAATACATGTCCAGGCTAAATTAGTATATTAGCTATCGATAGTCCTAATACCAACTCCCATAATAAGCAATAACAATGTACTTGATGCAAGCTAACAAGGCAGAATTCATGAATCACGCATATCTACGCAGCCAGTAGTGACTGGAACGTTGAAACCGCATCGGTTTGCATTGCATCAATAATATGCTCAATTAATTAGCGAATAGGCTGACGTGTTCTACGTACGTACTTACCTAATTAATGTCCCAGAACCGTACAATAACATAGTTATTATTAGTACGGGCTGGCGGTGATTTGGTTACCTAATACGGTGGATGGACTAGCTTTATTCCCAGGACGCTTTAGTAATAGGGATCTTTGAAAAGTGATGTATGAAAACCATGCTTTCATTTTAAAAGACTTATTCAATGATACCACACGTGAAAAAATCATCCCGATTTCACTTGTAGCATGGGCACCCCAAAATGCAAAATAACATTTTTATATACTTCTAAATTTAGATCTGTATTAAAGTAATGAAAGTTTACAATGTTTCTTGCATTTGCCTTAATAATAACTTAGTAGGTATAGAAGCTAAAGGTTCTAAAGTATTTGGTTGGATGGGGGTACATGGTTTCCTTGTACTATATAACCTAAATATATTATCAGCCTAACTTACATCATTCCATGATTAGTTTGCTCATTATAAAGTTCTATCTCAATGAATATACGTGGAATAAATAATAAGTTCTTATTCTTTTCTTATTTTTATTTAAAAAAATCAAAAATTCATGCGCTTGCAAATCCGGATCTGACAACATGTATCTCTACTGACAAACACTCCATAGGAGCCTCTTGTAAAGTCTCCACCACTTTACATGGGCATTAGTTTGACTTGACCGTGACTTACTTAGCTTGACTCTGACTGTGCCTATGACTCATTTGACGCTATTAAGAGTATGTAAACTGTTTAATTTTACGACTAAAGGACCTTGAATCCAAGGTTACGAAAATTTTAACAAAAAAAATAACTGACAAACTACAAACAATACAGTGATTCTCGTAGTGATTCTATATGCGTTATTAGATAACGTAGGTGACTAGGAGCTTACTAGGAGTTGATTCTCGGGTGTCGTGTATTTTGTTATGTACGAGAGACGAGGCGTGAAACGTTGGTAAGGCAACCGTTATGAATAACACTTCCAGTGAATCAAAAGTAGCGTTTTATGGTTTATAGTCCGGTCAATTTAGACGTTAAAATAGAGGTCAAATAACAAAAATTCCCAGAGAGCCAAATATTGGTGGAGAGCTGTATTTATGTACACTGGTAATGCATAAGACGCGCTAATGCGTTGCCAAAAACCTATCGGAAGGAAAAAAACACAGATTAGTACAAGTATAATCTCAGGATGACTAGCCTAGCGCAGTCGTACAAAGCCAATTTAAATGTCGTGGATCAGTTGCAGGAAATCGTGAAGCTAACCATCAAGCAGCCTACATGCTTGCCTCGTGCTAATTAACGCTTTGTTGATATTACCATACAAAATATAGTTCTGACTTTAGTCTATAAAATAACAGGCGAGTTAGTGGTCAAACCCGGAATTAACCGCGATAAAAAAAAGCGAGTTGTCCGAACTCACGCATGTTAGAATTCTTTTCTAAATATCAATAATGCGTCATTTGTGATGACGTTTAAAAGCGTTATTAATAAAACCAATTCAATTAATACCAATTGAATTAATTTCGGGAACGCGTTACAACGAGGGATTAATATTATTACGAGAGTAATATCATAACGTCAATAAGTCACCTTAGACTAGTGATGGCTGTATACTATACTTGGAGAGTATCGATAAATCGGCGGTAGGTAGTATTTAACTGTAGTATCAAATATCTATGAATCGATACATAGGTAGATTTATTAATATGTAGTTTTGAAGTAATAATTCTGTCAATTAATGTTTAATTTTTTTTGCATGAGTAAAAATATGTATCTACATGTAATTATGTGTGTAAGTTATAAAAAAGTAATACGATAATAAAAGAAAATTTTTATGTTATAATAAAATTAAAGGGTTAAAGTTCTCAACGTTGTTAATACTCTCAAAATAGAAACTAGTATGATATTGTAACGTGGCGTTTTAAACTACAATGAGAAGCAGGGCGAGACCGACCTGCTGTCCTCCAACAGTGTTCTATACAAATTAATATGGATTGAATTTACTCGTCTAAAAATTGTCGTCGTCGTTGAATAAGTCGAATGGATTGACTTGTCACTGCATCGTTTGCTTCTGTTGCCCTAAAACCCAATGAGGTCTAAAATATATTAAAACAGTGTCTTTAATCGACAAAAAAAAAATCGGTTCTCAATTCGGTTTTTGTTTATGTTTGTTACCGCAAAATTCCGTCATTTCCATAGTAAAAATAATATAATTTCAAATTACAGCAATATGATTATTAGGATAAGGAAAAAAACAAAACAAAAACTAATTGGTTCCATAAAAAAATTATCAAAATTGGTTCAGTGGTTTGGTTTTGTAAATCAAAATAACTGGAAAAAATGCCATCCAAGTAAACAAAGTTGCATATTTATAAATTTTGAAGTCGGTTTTTTAAATTCATAATTATAAACCAATGTAAAATAATATGTTAATAATTATGTATGATATTTTGCCACCTAGGTTGGTGAGCATACCTAGTATTGCACGGTACCTGACCCCATCCCTACCTCCGACCGGCGAAATCCGAGGGGCGAGGGGAACAATTTACCAGCAATTTTAATAATAAGTCCCCGGTATTTCTATTATAGCCGGGAGGCGATCAGGTGGGTTGCTTGGAAGGTTTAATAACTTACGATTAGCCTATTGGAATAGCTCTCTGAATGTTTGCTATTTTTTTCTATACCAAGTGTATGAGGATTTTAATTAAATGTGCTTTGAAATTGAATGATGTATTCGATGATGTATGTTGGAGTGAGGGGCTTAATTGTGGCCTAGAGATATGCGAATCACGAATGCTGATCATTATTTTTATATTGTCTGTATCTACATCATGATATATCATGTTAAGTACTTATAATACGTTCATTACAAGCTTTTGAATAACTTACACATAAAGTTATAATATGATCATTTACGGGATATTTACCGTGGTAAGGTTGTGGAATGAGCTCCCGATATTTCGGCGCAAATACATGCACCATGTTCACGGGAAGACGATCATCAAACGACGATCATATAACTTTAGTAAACAACCGTGATAGTTTAAAACTTATACATACTTTGTTAGTTTGGGTCAAATCTTGAAACTGAATTTTAAAACAGTTATTCACATAATACTTCAGATCAGACAAAAACGGAGATATGGTAACGTGGCGTGGCGGGTGCGAACCCATCAGGCATACGTCTGGATTTAAACCTTAAGTCGAACTCAACCGACGGTCTTTCCACCTTTTCGTTAACATGTAGACTAGTTCGTTAATTAGTGTCACTGGAAGTCTCTTAGTGTGCCGTACCTACTTACAGTTTTTTAGTTAAGCGGTTTAAGGGTATAAAGAAAGTGGAAGAAACATGGAGGCATATCTTCATTGTTTGTTTGATCTGAGGTACATTTTGATTTTAATTTAGGTAGAGCAGCTCTGGTAATAATTTGCTTTGTCTGATTTATCGGATGGGACTAGCTTATGTCTTTTGTTTGAATTTAGGATACGCTTTGCACAACATTTTTGTTAAAAATATCTAGTTTTTTTTTTACTTTAAAAGTAATAAATATCAGGAAATAACCCGACAACGATGGTCGAATATTTCGTCATTACACGTAGTGGCGGCACGAGAAATTTTAATTAAAAATGATAACGCGTAATATGCAGTAGACAACCCTTATATAGGTACGCCCTACACTAGGGGTGATTTTTAATTATTAAATTTCTACGCCGCCGGCGCCAGCCGATGCTACTTTGATATGATATCGTGGATTGCGCATATTATGTGGGTTATTAAATGAGGACCATTTAAGAACCCTCTCACATTTTTTGACGGAAAAGCAACCAAAACGCTTTCATATAATGTACACTAGTTGCGCCCCGCGGTTTCACCCGCGTAGTGATGAAAAATGGTGATGGTGATGATGATGATGAAAAGTAGCCTATGTCACTCTCTGGCTCTTGAACTATACCCATGAAAAAATCAGGTCGATCCGTTGTTCCGTTCCAGCGTGAAAGAGGAACAAACAAACCAACAAACAAACACACTTTCGCATGTATAATATTAGTATGATAATATATATATATATAATAGCATTGAAAATATTCGGCATTACTTGAAAAACTTAGTTAACCTGTCAAAATACGCGAGCGAATACGAGACAGGGACATTTTAATCATAGGTTAACTTAAATACCTATTTAAGACCGATTATGTTAAACGAATTGTTTACAATAAAAGTTCAACCACGAAGAAAATAATGATGTAAAGTTTTACTTATTTTTTTTTCAACATTAAGGTACAACTTGCAGCCTAATCATAAGTACAGCATAAGCATAATATGTAACTAAAACATAAAAATTACATAAGTTTTCAGCTGTTCCTATGCTATTTCTTGATATACTGACCGCGCGAACTCTAATAAATTAATCTTATATCTATGTATCTATTTTCTATCTTTGTTTTTTTAAGTTTTCTAATACTTTGTAGAAGGTTCTTACGGAAAGAAAATTGCACAGAAAATTGGAAAATTTCCGACAATTTTAACTTTGCGCGTTTGCGCGCGTTTTATGAATGTGAATTTACCAGACAAGAATTTTATTTTTATTTTTGGACATGCATAGCTAAGACAAGAAAATGTCTGTCCGGTCAGCTATTAATAAATAACAAAACATTCCTCGTTGATTGAAACCTTTACCAAAATCCTATCATGTCTCTCCTATTCATAATGCAATATGAATATTTTACGGCCCTATGCAGCCCCCGCATCCGCGGAATGAAAATAATAGCGGAATGTTTTAATTTCCCTGTCAGTGACAGGTCACGTGTTCCCTTCGCCCCCCTGCCCTTGTCCCGCCATCGTCACTGCGTTGGACAATTAGCCTTCTCATGAGATTAAACAAGAGCATGTTTGCCAGATTTTTTATAACATCAGTTGCAGCCCTCCGGCTATGTTTGAATAGCTGTGATAGATGACAGTGAGTAACGGACAAACAATGAGTTCTCATGAGTAACGCGTGTTTTGCTATGAATATGAACGTGTGCTTGAATCGAGTGGAGATAGAGATTATTATGGAATATGACGTGGTTTTTATACATTTTATTTGTATGACACGGGAATTACTTACTTATGACTAAGTCGGTTACTCCGACTTTAATATTGTCTGCCACATTCGGTGGTTTTTTTCAAATGCGCGCGCGCAGATCCGTCTCGCTTTGAGATAGAGGTTATTAACAGGGTGGCATTTCTAGCACTCTATATTGCTTCTATTTCACTTTGCACATATCCATGACAGGCAATAGAAATAATACCGGCCAAGTGCAGGTAGAACTAAGTAAATATGTCATACCTACAATACCTACATACACCTAAAAATCATTACCCTCTAGTAGTCGAGTAAAAAAGCTGAAACATTGAAAGACATACGGAAAACAATAAGTATAACTATAAGTTCCGTTTTCCGTTCCATTGTCTTATTTTTTTTTCAAATAGCCAAGAATAAAAAAAGTGTATTAAAAAACCAGAATAAAAACTATTTGTATTCTATTTTTGTAATCTAATATACATTCCCGAGAAGAATACCCGAAGACTTGCTTCAAGGCGTCGCGATTCCGTGTCATGTTCTGTCGCGACTTGTTGCTTCCCTTGGATGTTTTGGTAGGAAACTTGTTCCGAGTGTGTTTAGACCTTTATGACATATCTCACTGACAAGACTGGTGAAATTGTTAGCAATATTAGTACACGAGACAAACATATGCGATGATAACTAAACTTCTATGTATAGGTTTTATTCTTATTGAGGACTGGATGCGTATCACAATTTCACTTGCGTAGACATTCCCTCAGTAACCGTACATTTTATGAGATAATAAGTATGGTGACACTTTTCGGCCCTTTAACTCTCTACGCAAAAAAATCACGCCGTTCCGTTGCTTTGTTGCTAACGTGAGGCAAAAAAGCCTTGCGTTTGTTTACATTATTAAAAAAATATAATATTAAGAGTTAAATTACTTTTAGGGAGTTTTGGCGCTAGCATGAAAGAGACATGAATGTCTTGTATTATTTTCCTAAACTTGTGTATTTTCGAGAGTTAATGTGTAATAATGGTGGATTATTATTTATTAAGTTTTCGTCGACGTACTCGTGTGTGGGCAGGTAACGCGAAACATATATTTTTGTATTATTTTCAAAGCTCCATAGAAGCCTCTTGTAAAATCTCCACCACTTTACTAGAGCATGACTTTGACTTGACCATGACTTACTTCACTTGACTGTGACTGACTTGTTTGACTACATTTCATCAAATTTTATAGTAAATTTGATAATAATTTATTACTTTATACTGGCAAATGCACATGAGTGCGACGCCAAACTCCTCACAGAGGAAAGATTAATGACTTTAAACATCGTAACACAACTTACATAAGCGAATTAGTTTATCTGATGACACGATAAAAAAGAGCGAGTAATAGAGATGTCACCTTGAGAGGGGTTCTAAAATTAAGCAAAAGGTGTATTTTCAAATGTACAGTTTATTAGTAACAAACTTAAATGTTCAGATAAAAACATACTATAGGTAGTGAAAAAAACCTGTAAAAGAATCGTAATCGTAATCATAATCGTAGAAGAATGCAATCGTGTAGAATAAACTAATATTTTTAAACGAAGTGCAGTAAATCTGATATCCTCTATCCATATATAGGTATTAGAAATACTATAATACCTCATATTTCTGCTCTATTGAAGTATTCTGTATCAGATTACTCCCGTCCATTCGCGTCTCCATTACGTTAGATAAAGTTGCATGAGCTAAGCCTTTAATTAATTTAAACAAGCTTTAAGCGGGATTTTATCACGTCGAGCCGATTCGTTGTAAAGGCACACGAGCATAAAATTAGGTGCGATTGTTGCAAGTGTGAGTTTTGCGAGGAGTGGCAACCCTACGCGTGGATTCATGTCGAGATTATTGCACAATCTTATTGATCTAATTTGGGCAGTGTGACGATAAATATTTTAATAATCAAAACAAAGTAACGCTAGTTTTTTTACTAGTCGATTGTTAGTCTTTTTTATCTTAGGTTCTTAGTATTTTTGACGCCAGATCATCTTTCAAAACGATTGTGTTATTTTCTGTGTGAAAAATATACTGAAAGACAGACCTGAGATTTTTTCGGACACTGCTTCTTAGTAAAATTTGAATAAATCTTCTCGGCAAAATGTATTAGTATTTCATGACTTGTTTTTACCTAAAATACAAATAGGTACGTTTCGCAATCTGCCAACTTAATTTATAAGGTATTTTCTACGCCAAAGCAAAAAGGTTATATAGGTGGTATATTCTATATCTGCGTCCTTCAGCGTCCTTTATCGTCGCTTACCAACAGGCGAGTAGTTAGTCAAACGCGGACTTATGAAAGATAAAAGAAAAGAGAAAATACTAATCTGTTTATTTTAAATATACGGGAATATACTCATGTTTGATTGAGCCGGATACACCGGCTATAACTTTTAGTTGTTTATTTTTGTTCAAATAAAATGTGAAAAAATCCATAGAAAAAAAAGAACATCAAAATTCATAAAAATATCCATAATACATTTCTATAGTAATCTCATAAACAGTACTATAAATTTCTCAATACTTAAATTTTAAAAACACAATACAAATAGCTAGAAATACGAACTACTCGTCGATATTCCGCGAAGATTTCTCTAATTAGGGTTGTCTAAATTCGTAACGCCTACAATATTGCATGAAGCTTAGCTTCCCAAGCAAATTGGCCAAAGCCTCAAACATATAATAGACGTTGCATCCAGTCCAATTAAAATTAATTAGCTCCCGAACACACTGCGCAACAAATCAGCAAATATACCAGAATTCAAATGAGTACCTACTCGTCGCCACGGAATTGACAATAGCCGTTGTAACTTTAGATACGAGATATTTTCATCTCACTGAGAACATCCCTAATTTCCAGATGTTTTGACGAAGATTTGTTTATTTTTTATATATTATTATTTTATCTATAATATATTATTATTTTATCTTTATTAACTTTTTTACTTTATTTCTTTATATACCTGATTTTTGAATCAGTAATAACAGTAACTCATTAGAAATTTTCATTTCATTTCATTTCATTAGCCTATACCGATGTAAGTCAATTTTCAACAGCTTGTTTCATATTCTCAAGATGGGTTGTATTGTGGTGCAGTAAAGTTATATAAAGTTGCACCTAATTAACCCTCTCGGTTGCCTGCCTTTGTGTCTGACGGAGGGCACCAGGGTCTCCGTAAGAATGAACAAGTGAACATAAACACTGTTTTTAAAATAAAAATGTTGCGTCTTTTGTCTTTGCCGATCAAACTCAATATTATTTAGAGATGTCCGTTCACTGTTATAAAATAACAGCTATTATTAGCATCTATTCATCATACCACGTTACGGGTGGGGACGTAGTTAATCATAACCCGAGCGATTGCCAAAATAACTTGTATTCCTTGTAACCGTGATTTATGAAGACGCATGTTAATTAGAACGGTTGTTACATCGTGTCCAAGTCGATGGTTATTTATTGTTGTTTCTCTTGGAATTTATTATTAAATTATAGTTTCGAATATTTAATCAACTTCAAAAATAAGGTTCTCAAATAGTTTTTTTTGTGAGCCTATTTTACGCGATATCTTCGCCGATTGTGAACCGATTCCGATTTTGTTTTTTATTCCGCAGATTCATGCCGCCACAACTTTTATTGAAAAGGAATAATATAATAATTATACAACCGCATTATTTTCTTTGTCTGTCTGATCTAAGGACCTTTATTATTTGACCTTGGTTTATACTATCGAATTATATACCTACCATCATTATGTATCAAAACTGAGATCCCGGTATTCGGCAAAGGTAGACTGATGACGCCAGTGGATGCCCAAAAAATTGGGAACGCAATGCGCTCTACCGGCCTTCTCAGTCTTTTCCTATGTCCCTATTTACATACATTCTTCGTTTGTCCAGATGACATGTGAGCTCAGGTGTTGTTACGTATAAAAATCCGGGCAATTCAATTAGCGGGAAAGCAGGGCGGAGGGCGGCGCCTAATAAACATAATATAAATAATCTGTAGCGATAAATCTGCACCACTTTATGGCAGGAGTGGGTTGTCACGAGGACTAATTAGCGCTAGTGCTGCTGCGTGACGCCAGAAAGCGGGACAGCGCTTAACGTGACACGTGAATATGAAATTTTCAGCTTTGAAAATGTTTTGCATGCACTTTTTTAGGGTTCCGTAGTACTACAAGGAATCCTTATAAGTTCTTTCTGTCCGTCCGTCTGCCTGTCTGTCCACCTGTCCGTCAGTCCATTCGTCCTAATATTTTAGTTTTTTTTTACTTTTATAGTTATTAGGATAAGTGCATGAAACTTTCCACAATTACAGTTTTAGTATTGATCTCAATTCTAAAAGTATAAAAACATATAATTTTGCATTTAAAGGTTGACTCTGATATCTATCTATACTAATATTATAAAGAGGAAAGATTTTATAGTTAGTTTGTTTGTTTGCAGTGAATAGGCTCCGAAACTACTGATCCCATTTGAAAAATTCTATCACTGTTGGGAAGCTATGCTATCCCCGGGTGACATTAATATGTTATATTATATTAGACATAGAAACTTGTAACTTGTCGTGCTGATAGGTCATAATAAAAACCTTAATTCAAACTTAATTCAAACATTTTCTAATTATTACTTGTTGAGTTATAGCGATAAAATTGTAATAAATTCAAGACGTTCTAGCTCAAAAACGCTTGCCGCTTGTCGCTTTGGATACGGAACTCTACAATACGCGTGTCTCGAAAACTTCTTGGCCAATTTTTTATATGTTTAAAAACTTAAACCTATCCCATTTATGGGCAGAGATCTCCTCTATATTTTTCGGTGTATTTTTGTTTCGGTGATCGTATGTAATTTTCATACGAACACCGAAGTGAAGCAACGGCGGGTGCGGTCGGTACTTGGATGGGTGACCGCCTGGGTGTTGATGGAATTTTGTCTTTTTGCACTATTTTTTGTACTTTAGTAGCTAACAAGTTGTAGTGGTACGGAACCCTCAGTGTGCGAGGCCGACACGCATTAGGCCAATTTTAATTTTTGTTTGTATGGTGACTTGATCGAGAGCTTTCTTAGCCATGATTCAAAAAAATCTGTTCAAACGTTTGAAGATTCTCAGCTCTTTTGTCGGGGCTATTATAAAGCTGTAATTTATACTTATTTATCTCATTTTTATAACAATCTCATCAGGTTAATCAGTTTAAGGAAATAACAAGCACTAGCAAGGTATTGATAGCTTCATACTTGCATCGAATTTCTCGGTATCGTAAACTGATAGGGCAATAATTGGAAGACCTCTTAATTGGCATGACTAGTGGTAGAGTCAATGATATGCCAGTTTGGGTACACTACAAATTCTCGTATGGTAAATAAATTATAAATTATTTGACTGAATCAAACTAGTACCTAAATATACTTTGGATGCATTCACGAGAGCACAATTAGTGATACAATCAATTACAAAATTTTCCTGGCGAGTAATAAGTTCATAATAAAAATATATATTTTTAAATAAGCTTTTACAAATAAAATGTAATCCGCCATATTGGCGCGGCGGCCATATTGAATTTAGTTTATTGACGCTCACTTTATCGTTTTGTACTTTTCAAGCCCTTTCATTTTAAACTCATATTAACATGATTTAAAAATTCGTTTCTATAACCACCTCCGACTCCATCGTCAGAAAAATTCCATGGTACCATATTAATACATTATTGTAAAGTAGTCCAAGTTACATAGGTGGACCAAATTTTATCTCAATAAAACGCCGGGAAGTAGG
Source organism: Agriopis aurantiaria (assembly GCA_914767915.1). Classification (NCBI taxonomy): domain Eukaryota; kingdom Metazoa; phylum Arthropoda; class Insecta; order Lepidoptera; family Geometridae; genus Agriopis; species Agriopis aurantiaria. The sequence goes on from OU611987.1 coordinate 7,226,433, forward strand.
TCAAATTAGGCTTGCGAGATTTGTACTTAACATACAAACAAATATATTTATTACATACAAACATGTGAAGTTAAATAAAAGCCATAAAAATACGGACCGATACAAGAACCTTCCTCCTTTTTTGAAGTTGGTTAAAAATACTGTCTCATATTTTTCAGATATTAGACATTGCAAGCTTTGTCTATTAAACTCATATAGGATTGCAAGGAATGGTGGTACTAATCCGAAAGGAGATAAAAGTAAGAGATAAATTAACTTAAGAGCTAGTGTCACAAGTGGCGGCCTCATTGCTATAAGCGATTTCATCCAGGCAACCCTCATACTCGTATTATAAATGTGATAAGTTTGTTGGTTTGTTTGTTCCTCTTTCACGCAGCAACAGAGCAACGGATCGACCTGATTTTTTGCTTGGGTATATATATTTATTGGGTATATAGTTCAAGGGCTGGAGAGTGACATAGGCATTTTCATCATCATCATCACCATTTTTATTACTACGCGGGTGAAACCGCGGGGCGCAGCTAGTTGGAAATATAATTACAGAAATATCATGAACATCTAATCTGTTTTTATTTGTGATTTTAGGTTCGGTCTAATAGGAAACGTTGTTGATAATGATCAAAAAGCTTCTTCGTCTTAGTACCACTGATTCGTCTAACCCACTATACAGTCCTGGGGCAAAGTATTTCTCCATTTCCTTTCATTAATTTACTTGTATCCACATCAGCAAAAGAAAATAATATATCGTACAAAAAGCGCTTACAGCGGCTGCGTGGCTTAGGACTCGTCAAAGCACTCTTCATCAGCTTAGTTAATTATGAGACGTATCAGCTTTATTATAATTACTCATTTTTTAATGTCCCTGTGGCCGTGCGCGCCGCGTACAATGTTACATTTGAATAAAAAGAAATAAAGAGCTATTTATAGAATACTTAGATGCAATATTTAATAGTTTTCTACCATTAAGTTAAAGTGTCAATTAGTTTAGGTTAAATTTTTTTCTTTTTTCTAGAGATGATTTTGGCGTCGTAGATCTTGTGCAATTTGCCGGTGTCGGGTGTTTTCATACTATCTAGATCCATAAATGTAAATATTGTCAAGTAAGTCATAGTCAAAGATAAGCAAAGTAAATCCTTTGAGAAAGGAAGATTCTTTCTTTACGTCATTCAGTAAATCACGGTCAAGTTCCTTTTAGGGTATAATACCAAAGAGCGTATACAAAGTCCTTGAGCCTAAGTCACTTTGTCACCCCATTGATGGTTCGACTACATTATGTAAATTTTAAGCTTTTGGACACATGGCTTTATTCGATTTTTTTAAATTCTTAATTTCTTTGTGGGTTTTTTGCCAAACTGAATTGATTTAAGGGACATAAAAACTTTTTCGTTATTATTATATTATCAGTCTATCATTACAAATTTTTACTCATCTAACTTTTTATTGAAGTTATTTTAAAGAGATTGAATTCTTGTGTGGTCATATTGGCTTGACGATGTTACGAATCTAATGAAAATTGGTTACGGATCTCTTTACAAAATGCGCATAACTATTTCTTTTTGAGAGTAGAAGCCGATCAGTTCAATAGGCGTGGCAAATTAGAATTATTTTAATAGTCCGTGGAGTAATTTAACTCTGTAAAGTTGAGTTGTTACACGTAACTAGCTGGTAGTATCACTTGCACGCACCATTACCTCGATAATTTAATTAGTTCGAGTGATCATCCCATTAATAGAGGTGATATTTGGCGAGCTCGCACTCCCTTTATCAATTTTAATTAAGCTCGATAGGTGGACCGAAATGTTGGAATTCTTCATTAATTAGTCCGGCTCGAGATTTCTAATAATTTAATTACTGGCAGTTAATAAGGCCGCGGCTGTCCCGTCGGTATTCCTGTAACGTGTCGACATTTCCACGTGCTTGCGTTGGTAGAGACAATTTAATTTGTTTCGTGAATACCTAAATACGATATAGTTATGCGAGTTTTGGTCTACATTATTATATTCCTTCTAGGAATATACGTACGGTTCAATGTGCTATGATCTGTATGGGAATTTAGTTAAATCTATGCGTAGGTACATATTAGTTAATGGAATTATGCTGTGTCATGATAATCAATTTTATTTTTACAAAAAGAAAACTAAACATGGGCTCAATTCACATTTTAGTTAATATATTTTTACAACGGATTGTGTCAGTCTTGCCATACTAAAGTTTTCAAACTACATCATGACAAGAAATATGTATAAGACTTCAGGGCCCATTTGTGTTAAAGAAACAATAGCTTTAGTAACCGCTATAAAAAAAAAAAACATAACGAAGGTTTAACGTTGATAGGTATGTTACGAATTTTGACAGATTTGGTACAGTTAAGCTGTTAAAATCCATCGTGTCGAAAAAAAAAGCCCAAAAGCCCACCCGGAAGTACAATTCTTTTACAATCAGTACCTAAGTATATTACAGTTATTATACAATTATTACAAAACACATATAATATTATAACATTAATATAACATTTATGTTCATAAGCCGTGGTAGCCCATTTGGGGGACCACTAGACTTGAAAGCGTGAGGTCGCGGGTTCAAACCCCGAGCCCGTACCAATGAGCTCTTTGGAGCTTATGTACGGATTTGCATACCACTGGCTTTTCGGTGAAGGATCGAAGGATCGTGAAGAAACCTGCATACGTACGGAGAAGGAATTCAATGGCGTGTGTGAATCTGCCAGCGTGGTGGATATGGCCCAATAACCATTTCGAGGGTAGGCTAAAAGTCCAGCAGTGGACTGTTAAAAGGCTGATTATGATGATAACATTTATGAAAAAAAAAAATGCTCTGAAGCAATTTTCATGTACCTAGATGTTTTGTATTTTGGCGGATAAGTTCGATAAAGAATTGATAAAAATATTGTTTATTTGGATCTCCTTTAACAAAGTTATGTCCAATTGTTTTTTTTTATTCCCACTTAGTTTTTATCTATAAAATGTACGAGTGAGATAGCTGTGACGGAAAACCGTGTACACTTAAGTACGTAGTAAACGTTTGTCGGGTTTATGAGTATAGTTTATCCGTATAAATACACTATCTGTGTGCCTAACCACAGACCAGGCCTAACAAAGACTAGACCTACCTCGGTAGGTAAATACCACAGTCTATCCTCATTACTCAATACTGGCAGTAGGCTAAATTGCACACTAAAGAGCGCCACAGACAGCATACGTGCTGTCTTTTCTTTTAAAATGACGGGCAATTGTATAGCCCTTTGTGGACAAATGCTAGGCAAATTGCAGGGTAATCTTCGAATATTATGGGGCAGTGAACTACTGGACGAACTACAGGAACTACAGGAAAGGCGTGGTAGCGAAACGTTCCAATTTACGTTGAAATTTCTCGTAATATACTTTAGTATTTTTGCGGTTTTTCTTTATTTATATTTATTTGTAAATTTACTTAGTATAGTTGGAAAGTAAGATCCACACAATTTTTATTTTATTTTTTTATTTATTCATCAACAGGATTCTGTCAAGTTCAAGTTGCTTTTATCTCAGTGAATACGTTACACGGAACGGTGGTAGGTACTAAGCTGAAAAGAGGTAATTGAACTCATTATCATGAGCAACTTTTTCAATGGGCATAAAAAAGATACATATTACATACAAAGGCACCTATTACATACTCAAGGATTTTTTATACAAAAAGCTTATTACAAAAATAACGATTTTATGTAATATTGAAAAAATAATTAATGTTTTTATTCCAGATTTCAACATCCATATAAATGTCTTTATACAAATCACATGAAATAATTAATTTTAATAATATACTGTGTTTCATAAACTATACTAAAGTGCCAAATTAAGTTTAAAAAAAAAAACATTTGACTTTCACTAATGTTTAAAAAGGGACCAACCGCAAATCGCAAAAAAAAACTGTCCCATAGAAAAATTGCATTCACTCTAACGAAAGTTTTAGTTATAAATTTAAATTTAAGATAGTTTTTATTTTACTTGTAATTTTTATTGAATAAAGGATTTCTCTCTAACGAAATATCTGAAATAGCTGATATTTTCTCGCGATTTCAGGTTTAGTGCAATAGCAAAAGTTGTTCATAATGATGACTATAAAACCTCCTTTCAGCTAAGTACTGCCGTTCCCTGTAACCTTGTGTATTATACAGGCCAGACTTTGATAAGTTTGGGCAAACTCCACGTGTTAAAACAAAGTTTTAATATGCACAATACTAAAATATTTATTGTCATTGTTTCAGGTAAGATTCCATCTACTCACCCAGATCTAATCATCAACACAGTTTTTTCTTTCGCACATTTTCAACATAATTATTTAAAAAAATCTTTGTGAGAATTAAAAAACCAATTAGCCTAATAAAAAATTTAAATATAATCACATTGCATATAGTATGAAGCAATTTTAGTGTTGATCGTCATGTTGAGTTTTCGTGTTGACCAATAATTGGAGGCCCGCAATTGGTAAGTTTTTGATAATACTCTAGTTATTATGAACATACTTTGTACTCAGCTTTTGCAATAAATATATTCTAATTCTGATATTTTATGGGGAAAAATAACATGAATAAATATGTTTTTTTATGCAATTTGATTCTATATCGTATGCAATTTGATTCTATAAAAAATGCCCAATAGTGTTTTTTAGTTTTTATTTCTAGTTTGCAATTTTTTTCTCTTTTGAAATGTTGAATGTGTTCGATGGATATATATATATGTATATAATATGTATATCTCTAGCGGTGAGCGTAGCCTTACATTAAAACAGAGACCAATGGACTCACGTAAGTTGCCACCAAACGCAGCTAGATAACTTCGAACGTTTATTATGTCCTATGTCAGCAAAGATCACAGGGCATTGAGCCATTATACGAACTAACCCTTTACCTACAAGACTGCCGCCGGCACTGTCCCGTTCAAAGGAAGCATGGCAAACACGGGTAATAAAATGTGCTAACATTTGACTTCCATGCCACCAACGTTGCATACTTTGAACCCACAATTAACGCTGTAAAAGATACTTGCTTGTACCTATAATAGACTTATAGTGAGCAGGTGAAACAACATGCGACGAGAATGCTGCTTTTTAGTTTGATAATATTGAAATATAGCTGATTGTGTGAGTGAACTCTATCTTACTACAAAATGTGGTTTGCTACGATACTGTTTCCATTACACAAAAATCGGACGATGTCATAAAAAAATAAATAAATAAAAAGTTGGCTGTTATGAGCAGACGCGAAACATGACGACATATGACGTCACGTTCGTCACGGCACTCACGGTACACGAGTCAGTTTTACTGCCAAGGCGCGCCAATAGATGTATATTTATTTTTACTTCAAACAAGTTTCTTTCTTTCAAATATTAATAACCCACAACGTTTTTCTTGCCGGATCATATTTCGCAAACAGTGCACCTAAAAAAATATACCAATTCTCACTTTCATTTTAAAAAACCTATCCATTGATATGTCACTTGAAGGACGCAATTTTTGCCTTCTTGTATTTATGCTGATGTCACCTGTCATCACACTGTAGGTCTAGGAAGATCACTCAAGTGATCATCCTAGAACATTCTGTATAAATCTATCAACGTCTTAATAGTCAAAAGTTACACGCTAACTACTATAATTTTGCCTTTGGGTCGTCTGGTAAAAAGTTTGCAATTATAGTCGGTGATCTAGTTATATATGTCCAGAAAAACGACATTTTAAGAATCACAAATTAAATCACGGGCCATAGTTAGTTGATTATAAAGTCCAGCACATAATAGGGAATAATAGGCAGCGCATAATATGCTGGTGGGATGGTGTATATTTATTTGCAATCTACAATCATGTCTATCACAAATCAAACACAGTATCTACCAGAAACTGCTGGTTATAGTCAATGTAGCTTTTCAATGCACATGCGAAATAACTTTTTATCACACCTATTCGAAAAACGATAATTGGATTTAGAGGATAGCTTGAACCAAATTCAAGTTTGAGCTTTCTCTCTTCTGATTGGTCCGTTTTCGTGATTCTTATAGATTAGTGTAGTTAGGTTAGCAACTCGCGTAAGGTTGTGTGTAAAAAAATCCATAATTACATAACTAATTGGTGATAAACTAATTTTTGTGATTGGTTAGCCCTTAGTCTTCCATAAGCTCATTGGTAACCCACATATAAATATAGATGTTTAATTTTTTCATAATTATTTGTGTTTTATTTGCACGTTCAATCCAATGTCTATAAATACGAGTTTCAAGTAGGTACCTACTCGAAATTCTTTTTTTATTTTTCTCATAGGTAGTGATGAAAAATAGTGCGTCTCACTTGGGGTCAAAATATTTTGTTCTCCGTCGGCGTATATTTAATTCCTCGTTACGCTCAGATTCTACTTTCGTTTTACCTTTGCTTCACTTTGGATTCAAAATAACGCTTTCATCGACCTAAATATTACTTGTAGCACAAATAATTATTAAATATTCGATGAAATCACGAGTATGTAACGTTGAAAAACTACGCGATAGTGTACGCAGCTCTCATCCTAATCCTGTGGCGGACGCGGTGCCAGAATGGCGGAAATTGAAAATAAACATTTCATCTGCGCCGGCACGCACTGCCCAAATTGACAATACAACCAATTTGGCGTAGCACCCTGTGGCACCCCCAAGCCGCGCCGACCACCTTTGTACGAGAATTGAAAAATAATATTGTACTTTTTTACTATCAGCTATCACACTAAAATACCACTCGGATCGTGGAAAATCTTTAAAACAAACTACGGTTAATGATTTTTTCAGGTATTGCTTCAACAATACTTTTATTGTAAAGCCCATGGAGCTGTCAAACATGACCTCCGCTGACGCCTCAACAGTTTTAGGACAGAGGTTGGAGGTCAATTAAAATTTCATCAACTCTAGAAGCATCATTGTGCTGTGGTAGACTACCATAACACAAGATAGAGAGAAGCAGACGAAAGTAAAAGAGATCTTTGACAGCTGAAAAACAAAAAAAAAACTTCATTGAAAATAGAGTTTTACATCAAAATATCGCTTGAAACACTAGTAGTTACAGGCTGTGCTTTTGGTTCATTTCGGTTAGCCGGTATAGTTTTCAGTAGCATTTCTAAAAGGGAGAATACTAGCCCCAGTTCCAGTTTGAGCGTGTCAACTGCCAGTTACTACGCCTATTTTTCCAAATGTTTATTACTTAGCTCGGCATGTGAACGTGACCAATTTCGAAAATAAAACTGTGATCCTTCATCTGTTCTAATTTAACGATTTTCTAGACAATTTAAAACTAAAATGACCTGTCGGTTACATTCGATTGGGGCAGGGATAGATTGTATTGCTGATTCGATAAATCTTTGTGGAACAATACCGTTTAGGGGTCTTTGTTGAATTTATTTTGTAAAAGGCTGCTATCTGTAGATGAGACGTTTGAGATTTGTTATTAGGTACTTATTTCATTACGTCTGATGTTACTTGATAATTGATTTAACATTCAAAAGTCCTAAGAACTTTTAAATCAAAGGCACGGCTGTAAATAACCTCTAACTGGAAAATGTGTCAAATCAGTCCCCTCTTAGGCGAAAAAAAAAACACTATTTTGTAATATTTTCCTTTTCTCCTTTCTCATAATACGCCATGACAGGTAGGTCATGCAGGCAAAACTATACATAGTGCTATAGTGTACTCGAAAGAGCCTTCCATTGACTTGCATTTATACCCCACGATGAAAACGAAATATGCCTATATAATATAGTGAGCTATGTAATCGTACTTGCTGTTTTGTCTTTTTCTATCGAGTTTAAAATTTCAAAAAAGAAGATACGATATATTTTATTTGCACAAAGAGTAAATCATACACACAATTAAAAGGCATGCACAATAGGTGATAAAAAAATAATGTATTTTTTTTTCTAATATGTAGAAAATGTGCGTACGAGATAGCTGCTGTGGCTGAAGAGCGTTGCTTTAACATAAAATTATGTTAGAAAAATACAAACACAATCTGCCAAGAATAGAAGTTTATTTATAAGGAAGCGAGTACAGTACGTAGTATGCATGATCCAAGAAAACAAGGTCTAGCGCTCCGGGACCTGACACCCAATTACGTCACTGTCCAGTTGCCACTTTATTGCAACAAGCATAGATATTGTTTTTTTTAAATAATCTTTTAAATAAAATACAAAAAGCATTTCAATTGTTATTTCGTTAGTCTGCTCAAGCAAAGCAATTCAAGTTAAGCACGAATTTACATTATTTATATAAAAACCTCATTGATTATTGGATTCCCACAGGTAATATACGGAGATTGGGGAGTTATAATTTCACGCTTCTGGTACTACAGAAAATCAGCTGTTTCATAGAGAGTCCGCCATTGTTTCGTGTATCGTCATGTCTCGAACTTGGTGTAAATTACTTATTCTGCTCTTGCTTAAGCACATGTACGTGAATCCATGGCATCGATGACGTCAGTGGGTGTCACTCACGTGACATCATTTCTCGGAGCGCTATACCTGGCGGAGTATATACTTAATGTGCTCTACCTAAAACTTTTTCATTCACAAATTAACAAAATTAGTTGTAGATAGAAGTTGGTCCAATCTAACCGGAGGTCGTTATCAGTAGCGGCAGGAAGCCGGCAGAGACGCTTCATTCATTCAGTTTTTGAACAGAGCTCTGGACGTAAACACGTCTTCATTCAATTAATTTAATAACAGTGCGCAACTTAATCTCATATATTGTGCAATAAACATTTTTAGTGTAGTGTTTGTTTAATTATAAGAAATTAAAAGTGTGGAAACTTAGAAATGATGGATTTATCTTTGCCTGTAAGTTTTTTTTCAATTTTATATCGTCAATTAAAAAAAAACCCTTTAAATTGATTATAGTAAACTTTTTGTTGGTGTAATCGGTTGGCTTGTTTACGGATGTCATTTATAAATTTTAAACTCTACATAAATGAATGTGTGTAGTCTACGGAAATGCGGGAGCAGATTAGCGAGGGTATAAATAGTGTTGTATATTTGTAAGTTTTGGATGAATGTGTAATTAATAATTTTATTATCGTAAAATCGGATCTTCATGTAGTTTTGCAGGCATTGCGCTACAATTTTTAAATTCAAATATAAGCGACAGTCAGTTCATGTGTTTTCCGTCAGTTAGGTACAATCTGGGTGTCTTCGAGTCGAGAGTGAATCGGTTTCTTTTAGGCAAGCGTGCTCCATCGTAGACCGCATCGTCGCTTAACATCAGGCGAGATGGTGGCCAAACGCAAAACTATCTATTATTTAAAAAAAAGTGTTGTAAAGATATTGAGGTCGTGAGGTCACTGTTCGGAACGAGCTACGAATTTTAAAACAATTTTACCATTATTTTAACTTTGTTTTGCATCCTGAAATATAACATGTTTAAGTAAACCCTCGTTTAAGTAGGTGGTTAGTTTCCAGTTTATTGATGAATTCAAGCATGAAGATCGTTCAACGATGCCTTTACGCAGCTTAGCTCGCAGGATGCATTCCAAGCGTTGAGTGGTTTTATTCTAGCTTTTATTTCAATAATTTAACCACAATTTCTCTCGCACATTGAGTTTTTGACAGATTCACCGGTACTTTGGGAAATTTGTTTTTGCTTCTGGAAAACTTTAGTGTCATTGAAATAAAGTTACAAATATAAATTAAGCAATTTCGCGTTGAAAAAGTGCACACGCATCTGTATTGTAAGGATTGCATTTCATTCATTCATTCAACATTTAAGAGCGTAGCTCTTGTCAGTGGAGTAACTTCCAGGTTTTTTGGTCTTCTGCCAGCGTTTTCACCTCCCTGTATGACATGATATTTGCCTTCACTTTTATTTGATTTAAGCATACTTTTCACGGTCCTCTTTTTCCTTCTACCTTTCCTTCTATGATGGTTTTTATTAATTTGTCGTGTCATTCAAGGTGGCCAAACATCTTGTCTCTTTTAATCTCTATACTCGCTAGTAGGATTATTTTCTCGTCGACAATATCTAATACTTCGTGGTTTTATTTCTGTCCATATTCTTATCATACGTCTACAACATCACATTTCAAATGGTTCCAGTTAAGGTGATATATCTGGTATTACGAATTGGATTCCTACTAACACTACCTTATCTTCATCCAAATATTCAATTATGTAAGAAGCTAAAAATGATTAAAATGTAATGGATACGATGCCTAATGAACGACTCCTCCCCACAAATAAAAGCAATTTTCTCATAGCCACTACAGGGTGGACTTAATTAAATTAATGGAAGCATAGCTCTGATTAAACAATGCCGAATATAATTAGGCGAATGGCATCTTGAAGCTAAGCTTGATTAACTGAGGGTGCATTACCATTACGCGATTGTACCTATCGCACACCGAGTGTTGGCTTATCTCTTAAGTGCAGCGGTAAAAACTGCTTTTGAAAATGTTAAGAGGAGCCCCAACATTATAATTAAAAAATCTTTTTGACAAAAAAATCTTTCTTTGGAAAAAAATTTGTGATACTTAGAATGTGTTATCATAATTTTGAATGCGTATACAACATTTCATGTCCATGTGTTGCTAACCATTGAAGAGTTCCCAAGTAGTCAGGACCCAACCCTGAGTGCAGCAACCATTTCATGGTATATCCTTAGAATAACTATATACAAAAACTAAGTACATTCGCAAAAATTAAGCCGTTCAAATGGAGCCATATATGACACCAAACGACGCTCACGCGGTCAGTGCCCGCTGTAATAGTGTTCCGTGGTCAGTGCTCTTAGTCAGGTGATAGTGTTAAGAGCTCCCAAAAATTAACTTAATTATTGCCGCATAATTTTTGCGTCTGTGTGCGTGACGAGGCAAGTAAACACAGCACACGTAACGAATTTGTAGCTTACGTTTTGAGAAGGCGTTGTTTGGAAACTTACCATCTCTGTGTAGTTAATCTAAGGGTATATCATAATAAAATACGTAGGTACACAAATTTTCGTGTCTGTGCTGTTAATTGTTGAAGAGTTCTTTTATTTGGAGCTAGCCCTGGCCCAGGTCGATTCAGGACATGCTGACCATAAAAACGCATTTCAATATGTAAAAATTAAATTCCGTCGGAGGCAGTGGTTCAAATTCAGCTTGCAAGATATGACCAAACAAACTAACATAAAACACTGCAAGTTTGTTAAAAAAGACTCAAACGTAACAGAAATAGTTTTAATAGAAACGAATTGCATAGCTATTCTAGAGAGCAAAATAAACAACTTACAATTCAAGAATATCCACCTCCAACACCCGCCGTTCTCTCCAATAATATCACCGGCATTTATCAGGAGGTTGCTTAAAATATTACACGGAGAAAATAGCAATCCAATAAATGGTAATAAATAAAACATTGGGCCGATACCTTCCGATAGCTTTTGTCTAATCTAATAAATGTTTAATAAGAATTGGATAAGTGGCACTCCTTGCGGGGGCACTCATTGCATTGGATTGGGGGACTTCTCAATACCAAAATTGATACCAATGCTTGGACATACTGCAATTATAAAAAGCATTGAGTAGGCTACCGAATTGATTTGGTATTGTCCTATGAAAAACACATTTTAATTTCGTGTTCAGTGGTGGTGGTTTATGACCATAAACAAAGCCGACCACTTAACACGAAACTAAAATGTGTTAAAAATTAAGAAAGATAAGTATTTTAATGTGTTGCTAGACAGAGAGCGGCCTAAACTTACAAATGACGTCACTTGTTATTACGCTAAACAAACTCCATACTGACATTCGCTTTGCGAGAAAGGGACAAAACATACCTTCCTAATGCCTCCAAACACTTTAAACGCTTTTATCTAAAAACTTTGTAATTGAAACAATTTCTTCAGATCAGTAGAAAATGTAATACGCCTGCATTACATTTAATGTTTTTCACTAAGACTGTTATTTTTAAGCTGCGTTAACGCCCGGTGCGTTTTAGCTTTAATAGAACTGCAGCTTGAGCAGTCCTGCTTATTATTTAAGTGTAACATTTAAATAATCATAAAATTACAAATGGGAGCGCACACGATAGGTGACAATAAAGCCGTACAGAAAACTAGTTCTGTTGATAAGTCAATCGTCTTGCACTGGAATATGAATAACTAATAAGCATATTAGTACATTTCAATACCTTGGAACGAGCGCTGGCAATCTGCATTTATCGACAAAACAATTATATCAGCCAGAAAAACTCGTTCTTCAATTAGATAGATTTACATCTCGATTGAATTTTAATTGAATAAACGAGCGAGTGCACTTCAATAACCGAGTAAGTTAATTACAAAAGGCAATTGATTTAAAAGGAGCGGTGTCGCGGCCGCGGTATGAGTAACAGAAAAAGTTTTCAATTTTACTAAAAGGGACTGGTTTGTCTCAGAAGTCTCGTCTGGTTATCGGCTTGTAATGTATGAAGTTGCTCGCCGCGGCTTTATTTTATAACTCACTTCACGTAATAGGCTCCAAGTTGCTTTAATTCACTTTACCCTCCTGGCGCGACTCGTTTACTAATTTGCCTTCACTTGTCGTGTTAAAAACATCGGCCGCTTCATCGGCTAATCTACGAAACCCTGTCAGTGCAATCTGTGTCATGGCTTTAATAGACAGATACACGTCAACTTTATTTTTAACCGATTTAAAAAAAGGATGAGGCTCTCAATTCGACTGTATGTTTTGTGTCATGTTTGTTACACGGTTACTCCGCCAAGTTATGAATTGATTTCAATGATTATTTTATTGTTTGGTAGGTCATACTTCCAAGGTCCCATATAAATGTTAAAGAAATTTTTCTGTGCTTATTGAAAAATCACCTAAAATAAACAACTAAAAAACACGATGACGTTGATCAAACGTGACGTTTTAGTTTGTGGTTCCCATGGTCGTAACTACGACACACGTATCATAGTTCCCTTTAGCAAAAGTTATGGTGAGGGTTTTCAATCTCTATTTTAACTGTCATTTTTCTACTTATAGTCTAGAAGTCGTTTTTTTTTCTAAAACGCTACTTTATACGTACAAGAATTTTGATGGTTTTAAACGAATTCTAAATTTACACACGGAGTCGGCGATGGCGACAATACTATAGTCCTCGTGTAACACAGACAGATATCATAAATTCGTCCATAAACATGGTTCATAAATTATGACGACAACGATTTGGAACATTTTACAACAGCCATCAAAGATTCTTTACGATCAATGGGGATGTGACTGCATCGAGTCTCATAATTAATACGAGACGTTTGTTTTTATAATGTAATAAAAGATCAGCAGTATCGGTCGGTAATGTTACATCGTCATCGTAACGTTAACGTAACGCGACAGTCACGTTACGTGTTTTACTAATCGTAAAACGCTTTCGATTTTATAGATCGCGATACCAAGACTCAAACGGCCGCCCCGATACTCGCTAATAGAATTACACATTAATTTCAAATTGTAACTTGGTCAAAGCTATTAAAAGACAACTTTTAATGAATACGTCTATGAATGCTTAAGTAATTGCTATTCCATTAAGTGGTCGGCTTTAATTAAAACACATTGCCTTAATTAGATGTTTTAAAACGCCATCAGATTAGAAAGCGATGCCGTAAGATACGCCATCTACGAGGAGAAGATCGCTCGCTTGCGGATGGAAGTTGTAAAAGAACTTCGATCCAAATTGAGTTGGACGTTTCAAATAGATAAAGCGATATCTACCCGTTATAAAGCAAACTTTATAGTTTTGTTTTTGGCAGTTTTGACACTGCTTCTATCTACTTATTTGTTCCTTTAGCTGCATCTAACCGAGGTGAAACTTTTAACTTCCCGACGTATATTCCACCTGAGTATCACTTACTTCGACTATTCTCCGACGTTGTTTATCCATCGCTGGGTTTTATATCGTCGGATTATTTGGAATCGAGTTGAAACATTAATTTGTTTATATCGAGTAAACATAGTCTGTAACATTTTATGAGGTTGTAACAGATAAGGTTGTATTGTAGAGGCATTGTGTTCGAAGGAGGTTTGTAGCGGCGTCAGGTGACAGCAGACACTTGAAAACAATGTGCATGAAATTGCCACAATAATCGGCCCCTAAGATCGGCGGAACGGCTGTCAGACAATGGGGCAGATTACGTGATAGGGGCTTAACCGAATAGCAGCTAACTCGATTATGCGGCCATCCGTGATTGTGTTTGAGCGTATTAATGTTTGAATTTCGTTATATTATTGCGGTGCGGTGGTGGTAATCCAATATGGCTGGGTATTAACTAGAAGCGAACCTGCCGGATCGTATATCCGGCTTAAACGTTCGACCTCACTTTCAGCTCGATACACTGTATCGGTAAAAATATGAAGTTAAAAATATTAAGTGGCATGCTATAGTAAAAGAGTGGGTGACGCTGAGAATAATAAATTTCCCGTCAGACGGGGTATAAAAAAAAACACTAAGAACCTAAATATATTCCTACAGTTCCTACTCCATTCCGGGTTTATGGTAATTTAGAGTACAACCGACCGTTGTAATTAGGCGGATGGCCTCAAAAATCAAAACATGGGAATCATTATAGTTACCAAGAATATTTTTCGTAACTACTGATTAGTAACAAAATTTGTACAAAAAGCCTAGCTTTTCTTATGAAACATGTAAATGTAAAAGCAACAAAACGGATTATTGTATTGACCAAACATTATTCCCATCTCTAGAATGAACTAAGCCCCGCACGGAGTTCGCGGTGGGCGCACGACCGTCGTGATAATGTTACTGACATTCCTGTCCATTGCCGCGGTAATTAGCTATCGTCTACCGGTTTGCCATTGTACAAGGCGATGGTTAATTAACATATCTCGAGTGCTGTTATCTGCTTGTTTCTTTGTTAATGATGGTATGTTTAACATACTTATTATTTTAAAAGTGAAATGGGGAGGAGAAGTTGTTTTTGACTTTAAAATTCAGTTAAAAAACTTATAAACAAAAATAAGTAACCAATGTACCGATTATACAGGGTTACGCACATAGACTACTAAGCCGAAAGGAGGCCATTGTACTCATCATTATGAACAACTTTTACTACGGGCCCAAACATGAAATCGCAAAAAAAAATCTGCTGTTCCATACATTTTGTCGACTGTCAATGACCGTTTATTTGGAACAGCTGATATTTTTTAGCATAGTAAAAGTTGTTCATAATGATGATGATGATGATGGGTGACACGCATTAGGTGCCAAAAGAGGCACCCATAGATTCCCATAGACTTGGACTTACGGATACGTGGCATAGACTCCCAGGAAGGCCACAAAAGCGCGTTACATCATGACTGGTCCCAATGAGCAGCAGAACAGGAGAAATTGTAGGAAATGGGAGAGACCTTTTCCCAGCAGTGGTATCTAGTAGATTAAAAAAAACTACATTATCGACTTTACATAACAACAACTAGGTACTAAACGCTTCAGATCTATCACAATGCACCAGCACTTTCAAACCCATCTCATCTCGTCTACATCAAAAATAAGCCAGCACTTGATGCGTGCGTGTAATTACGACGTGTTTGTAAAGATCATCGTCGGAAGTGCAGCGACGGGCGTTAGAACAACTTAAAGGAAAGCAATCTGCTAAATAAGGCTCTGGCGCTTCAAACGGGATGATGCTCTACTTGAGATTAGCAAGTTTATTCTCAAGCGGTCACCTGCTACTGTCATTAAAATAGCCATGGGAGTGATAGGGACAATGGCGATTACTCAAGATAACAAAAACTAGATACGAAATTCGCATAGAGGTCTGCTAAGAAAGAATTTTGTGAAAGGGCCGAAAAAAAGAGGGGCGAACGGTTGAAAGTTCATATGAAAGTTTACGCTTACGAAGTCGCGGGCCACAGCTAGTGTATACATAAAAGCGAAATACCAGTAACTCATTGACTGATTCGTCACGAAAACTATTTGAGCTACAAATAAATAGTGTTTTCAAAAGAACACGGAGGTCACAATGTTTTATGAACGTTGTGTAGTGTTGATTTTTTTAAAACCTTGAAGCTGAAATTTGGCTGTTACATTCTTTGTTTGTGTAGATGTCCGCTAAGAAAGGTTTTGCCAATAGAGCCAAAAGGGAGTTTTAAAGTTCATAATATAAAAGTCTACACGTACAAAGTCGCGGGCTACAGTAGGTAATGAACGATAAAATGATGTGCCTATTATTATAAAAAATTAAAAATAAACTCCTAAGGTGGGTGTGGAATACTATAAGCAAAGTGTTATACTAAGTTAAGCTGGTGTATAGGTTAAATATGTGTAATCTGTAAACTTAGGTTAAATTAAGTAAAAAGTAATTTACTACGTTAGTACATTCGTTAGTAAAATCTGAATAACGTGGATCACGAAAGTTATAAAAATGTTACGATCCTTTTGATAATTAACCCTGACCTTGGTTAAAATTAAATGTCGCACGCATGAAAGAATAATTTAAATTTATTTTACATGAATCTCGTGATCCACACCATACAAATACACATACAAATAATGAAATCCAGAAAAAATCCATATAGAGAAGTTATTTACAGTGCGACAAAGCTTTGAATAGCCGCGATCATGCCGCGATGGAATTAAACCAATTTGTACGCAACGATTTCGTTCCACATCTGTGTTGCGCCCAACTACTTGAGAATTACAATATAGACCATCTTCAAGGTATCGAGCATCTGCTATTATACCCATGTGCCCACTGTGCTGGTCTTGACCAGCACACTGAGCGACTACGAGGTTAATGCTATCGCCGTTTCTGTGGCCTCCTGGTCAGAAATAATATGATTACATATCATATCAAATCGCTGAGGCTAGAGTGAATAGATTTCTTCTAGATGGACGTGCTCCATCTTCTGCCAGACCATCGCTTACTATCACGCGAGTTAGTGGCCAAATGTAAATCTATCTGTAATATTAAAAAACAGCGTCACATCAGCGCGGTCATATAAATAAGCCTTGTCGTACTGTAACATATTTTTGCAAATTTTCTACTTATTGATTTGTTATTTAGTGCATACGATATAACCGGCCATTACCGTTTATAATTGCGAATGAATTAGACCCCCCACGCCGCATCTGCTAATTAGTCATTAGTCGTTTGAGACAATTACGCATAATTGCACTGTTGAACGCTATTTAATTAACAACCATTAAGTTAATTAGAATAAAATACCTTTCTATCCGTGTTATTTTGCAGTAATATTCAATAGTTAACTCAATAAGAGGTACAATATTTATTGATTATTCTTTTAATTAAATTTGTATGCATGGTGAGATGGAAATTGGTTATGCTAAGTTGAATAGGGCCATTGTACTCTACATTATGAAGCACTTTTACCATGAGAGTAATCCTGATATAGTTTCGCGATTTTAATCAAAATTTACTGTTCCATACAATATATTATCAGCTAGTGTAACATTTTGTGTCTTTTTTACCCACGATAGAATGTCTCCGGCCAGGTATAAGTTATGAAGCATTTTTATCATGAAAGTAATCCTGATATAGTTTCGCAAATTTAATAAAAATTAACTGTTCCATACAATATATTATCTAGTGTAATTTTTTGTGTCTTTTTTACCCACGATAGTACGTCACCGGTCAGGTATAAGCATCCAGGAAACGCGGTTGTGTTGTTTGTGTGTGTTGTACGTTTGTTAGCATTTTCATCGCTGGGCTAATTTGAATTAGGTACAATTTTTTATTTTGAAGTTGGTTTCATTTCATTTGTCCTTAGTTATGTTTGATCGGAAACGAGCGGTTTAAAAGTTATGATCTCTTTTCTGAATTTTCGTTTGCTTGCATAAGTTTTAATTTAACTTGTTTCTTTACACGAATTTATCGACGCAAGATGCATGCAATATGTGTTTTTAACCAATATCTTGTAAAATTTATTTCACATAATAATTTCATCATCATCATCATTAATAACCATTTTCCACCCACTGCTGGGTATAGGTCTCCTATTCAGCACGCCATCTTTTCTGGTCCTGTGCTAGTCTTGTCTACTGCTTTCCTGCCACTAGTATTTTAGTATTCCACTGTTTTCACAATAATTCAATTTACATAAAACCAAAGAAAAAATCAAGTGGAGCATCATTCTGTGCGAAGTTAGTTGGTTGAATTATTTAGCTCCTCGTCTCGTTACTTTGCCGCCGTTTCCGCAGGTGTGGCGATCACATTGTCTCTCTCACTCACTCCTCTCTCTCCCGAGCCTCCCTCCCTCATCGCGTCGCTTATTCTTTAATCTCGCTGATGAATTATGATTAGTGAAGTGCACTCAATTCTATTAGTGCTGTCTGCCTTCATTGCTTTTGATTATTACAGCGGTTGAGTTGAGTTTGATGCATACGCAGTGGACATATTCCCTAGTTTCGGCCCAAATAATGAATAAATGCTTTCGTTATTATAAAGATAACGAACATGATATGTTATAACGATTTCAGCTTATTATCAATTGCGAATCCCGGGTCCTATTAGCACGAAAGTTTGTTTCAAAGTCCTATTGCTGGGCGTACAATACAAACTGACCATCGGCAGTTTAATACCAACGACAGAAGATAAAGAAAAAAAAAACAGCTTTTTCTGTTCGGAAAAGTTTTGAGAAACTCTTTCGATGAACCATATAGACAATTATTTTGTCTATGGTTGAACTTACCCAAAGCCGATGTGGGTGCTTGATAAAGTTTAGTGATATAATTTTAATTTACTTTTACGGGTAAAATTTAATAAATGTATGCCAATAAAAATGTGCCACAAAAGTAATTAACATTAATGCACCTGGACAGAAAATGCAACATTAAAGCCGGCCAAAAAACCTTTATGAGTTTGCGGTAGCGTAATAGCACGCCGTGGGACCACAAACTCCGATTATCCAAACATAGAGCTCCCGAAACAGCTCTGTGAAATTTTAACGTGTAATTGATTATGAAGTTGGCCACTAATGGGCGAAAATAGTTTCTAATTTGGTATGTGGCGGCGTATAATTGGGCTCGGACGTCTGCGTTAATGATTAACGCTGGAGCGCCGGATGCGGTCCCCAATGGCCCGCAAGCATCCTTCAATTTTAGTCCAGCCCGCTGTGGCTCCACGCTGTTTTATCCCGCTTAATAACTGGCCAATTAAGCTCTGACGTGACGTGAGAATACTGTTGCATAGTTTTATTCTCTCACTGGAGTTATCAAGCTAGTAACTTGAATTGCAATTCGAGCTTACGTATCTGAGCTACAGTGGAGATAGGAGAAACTAAAAAGGTTTTTTTTTATACGTACTTACATTATATAGTATGACCTGAATAATTCTTCTTGTTATTTTTGTAAGTCTTTAAATGAAGCATTTCTCTGTATAGAACCGATATTTGGAGATTCACAAAAGAAGTTTGAGAAACGCAATAAAGTGGTGTTGGAGACGAGGAAATAATAAGCTAAAGACAAAAAAAGGAAATCTTATGAATGAAAAAAGAAGTGTACCTACTAGCAGGTATGGAGACTTGTAGTGTTAATACAGACGTGTAAATTTAGTACGCTGTACCGCCGTCTAACCAACGGTAGAAAAAGAGAAAATGTTCTTCTTCTGGCGTTTCCAGCGTACCAAATCCACACGTCTGTTAGCACTTTAAAAGAAGCAAATTGTTTGGACATCATGTACGACATGAAAAATTAATGAAAAGAGCGGACCAGGAAAAAGACGACTTTAAAATCCAAGGAGAGCACATTCAGACCGAAAAAGAGAGTATCAAAGATAAGCAAATTTTATATTACTCAGTTGTACGTACAGGCGCCCAGTTCCATCAATCCGCTCAGTTGGAAAATCTGCGTGAACCTTAATGCGCCTAGATACGGTTTGCGGTCGCGTGATTTTCCAGCTGAGCGGATTTAACGTTAGTTTGATATCGCGTTAGCAGTTAACAGACGACACTCGCACAGGACCGCAAAGAACGTGAAAGACATGCATTTACCTAGTAAAAGAAAGAAAGAATAAGAGAAAATAATTTTTATTCGACACCTTTACAAGTAGTGGATGAAGATGAGCTTAGACTCAAAGACTTAGACCATTTTACTGAATTAGAAACATTTCCTCGATTCAGAGAGGGAGTGTCAAAATGCGAGACAAAAATAGATAATGGCAAACATTTCGCCTTTACGCATGATTTATAATTTAGGTTCACGGTCGGCTTCCACCGTTTTTTACGCCATCAGTTTTTCATCCAAACAAGTTAATGCACTTTCGCGAGTTGTCGCATTTCGCCACTACCCGCTTTTCGGACGTTTGCTTCAATTCTAATTCATGCGTATTGGTTACAGTATTTTGTAGACAGTATTTCAACACGATATGAATTGCAAAAAGCTTTCTTAGAAGGTATTTATGTATGAATTGTTCTCAATTAAATTTAATGCATTGCGTAATGAGTATTTATCATAAGTAAGAATTAGATGGTAAATTACGAGTATTGTTAATCGTGACTTTGTACGCGTAAAGTTTCATATAATTATATTATTAGTTAAACTTCCAACCCCCTTTATTCGATTCTTACTTAAAATCTTAGCGGACCTCTACATCTTATAAAGATCTACCTGCCTTTCAGCTCCATAGGTCAAGCAGTGTTCGAGATTTCGTAATGAGTCTGTCCAGTTTCGTTTTTATTTAATTAGAAGTGTAGTAGTTTATTACAAAAAAAAAGACAATTGTTCCATACAAAAATGTTATTAGCACTCAAGGAAATATATAGAATAGCTGAGTATGAGTCCATGACATTCGCCGTATTTCTATCGATGTATCTTCATACAAATTCAAAGAAAATGTCGAGTCCGTCGCCGGTGACAAGCAAAAGCGACAAGCAACGGCAACGTCTCATCGGCCACGGATTCATACCTTAACGATGTTTTCTTTTACCGGTAGCTCAAGTTCATACATCCTTGCTTCTATTGATGGGATATATTTCATTACTACACATAATTTATGTTTAGCCATGATACTGGTTAGGTGTTCAGCATAGACGTTTTGAAAGTTACGCTAATGGAAGGCGGGTAAAGCTCACTTTTTTGCTCTACCAGGGATGCCTGCATCTAATCTCTGGTTGCATTTGCCACGGTCAGTCGAGTGGCGTAGCGTGTTGCTGTCACCGATCGGTAATTATTCACGAATGGTTCGGTGGCCGCTGAAAAAAAAAGTACAAGTACGACCAAAATACGACTCGAGGTTACAAGTTATTGACATTTTGAGCCTGGAACCCGCCTGTACGTAAGTTTTCCACGTATTTGAAGATAAAATACCACTGAGTGGGAATTAATAAAAAATAACAGGCATCTTTAAAATAATTGCAAATAGTTTTTAATGGTTGACAACTCATCTGATGTTCAGTGGTTTTAAAGCAATTTTCAATGTGACATTTTCTATTTTAGCAGACGAAAAGGAAAAAAAACACCGAAATAATAGGTATTTTCATTCTCCTTTGTCAAAATATCATCATTGCAATGTTATTTCGGTTTTAATCATTCGCAATATTATTTTGAAGAAGCTTGTACTAAAATTATGTTAAAAGATAAAAGTGCACAGTATGATACTCACATCTTTCAAACCAGTGTACAAGCTTCGACTATGAATATTTTATAGAGTCCAAACGTAGGTAGATATTTTATTTATGTATATAATAAGAAAAACTTTTGCTTAATGCTTTTTAAATAAGTCCTGACCCATCGCTTACGCTCACTGAACAGAGATTTCGTACAGAACAGCCGCATCCACAATTACCCTCCCAAAATTAAGTTAGCGTCGGCGCTTAAATTTTATACCTCTTTTATCGGCAAATTAATGGACAGAAATGACGTTCGAAATCAGTTAATTTTCCCACCTGATTCCAATTTAAATAGGTAAACTTTTGCATGCCAGCCAAGTGTGAAAGAGCGATTTAACTCTTTCTGTTCAGGATATTTTGCGTATCCGTGCTACGTTTAATGTTCCCATTGGCTTTATTCCTAGAACTTTTAACTGAAGTGGTATTGCAGTATGATTTATTGTCGTTCATTATGTGTGGGATATGACCACTAATTAGTAGTTTCGTGCACGCGGTGCAGTTAAACGCGAGCCGCGATGCATAAGTATACCTTATTTCACCAGGCAATAAAATATTGTTATTATATGTGCAATTAAACGATTCGTCACAGTTAGTTATGGCAATTTAACCGCAATCTCGATACCTAGTCTGCTTATTAGCTTCCTCTGTTGATGAAACAAACAGTCATTGACACAGTTTGTCGGTGCACCGTGCATACTTCCGCTCGATATCCCACGTCATTTGTGGAAGCCGATCGGACGTATTCTCCAAAACACGAAAATAAGAACCGCAGCCATTCGTCACGGCCTCACAATACCGGGCATTGTTTCAGGCACGTTGCCTCCTAATTCAGCTCCGTTGTACCAGAAAACTAAATGGTACGCGAGAAAAAACGCCGAAAGGTCGCTCGACCCGCGCCGAATAGTGCGAGTCTCTTGCCAAATTGAATCGTATTTAAAATATTAATTAACCGTGACGACGCCACTCCGTGCTTGACTTTATTGCTCACAGCTACTTTTTTCAGCGACACGATCTCAATTACTAACTTTTTTACTTGTTATTTATTCGATATTTTAAGGTCCATAATTTGTTATAGTTCAGAAACTGCGAGTCGTGTTTCACGTTCTCATTAATCGCTTGAGTAGTTGTGCTAATTTTTTCGAATAATATTACAGGCGATAAATTTCATGGTTTTGGATTTAATGCTGTAACATAAAATGGTCTCCGTGAGTTTGCACTGTTCGGAGTTGATTGGTGTGACTTATGGATTTAATAATGAGCGGAAATCGATTTAGATTGTTTTGAACTTAGTAGGCATATACCCATATCGGTTTCTTCTAGGCAAGCGTGCTCCAACATAGACCGCACCATCGCTTAACATCAGGCGAGATGGTGGTCAATCGCAAGGGTATTATTTATTTAAAAAAATAAACTATATTCACGGAAATAAATGATTAATTCCGTACACCCATTAAATGAATTGGTTAAGAAGCAAAATGCATACAATTTTTACGTTTAATTGGAATATTATTCATTAAAAAAATTGTCTGCAATTTTTTGGAAGTAAGTGGTTTTTCATTCAGATTATTTCAACCAAAAATATCACCATACGACCATCATTACTGTTACGCTGCCTACCACATGTTTCTTGCGTTGCCGGTGCCACCTGTTCTGGCCCTGTACCATTGCTTTCCAGATCCTCAGTGGTTTGCGATTTCCACAGATCTATGATTTGCACCTTTTATACCAAAATTTTATTTCTTTTGTTATAGTGCGAGAGGCGAACGCCGCAGCAGGCGAGCGGCGGCAGTCCTACGCTGGGCTCGCACCTGCTGGGCATGGAGGTGACAAAAGAAGCGCGCGCCTCGCCACTGCCGGCGGGCGCGCAGCAACCCGCCAACGGAGCGCAGCAGCAACCGCCACAACCACAGGTATGTGCAACGCTGAGCTTACACCTGCTGGACATGGAAGTGACGAAGGAAGCGCGTGCATCGCTCTGTCACACAAGAACCTGCCAAAGGCCCGCAACATCAACCGCCTCTACTGCCACAGGATTCTCTATTGCTGAGGGTTGTGAGTCGTGATCCATTGCATCAGTATATCAACATCTTCCGAATTATGTTTCACGTCGCCTGTTCCAGCTTTCAGTGACACGAATCGCTTTGGCGATGCGTCATTGATGTTACGGATCTGGCCTGTTTAATGCATTGGACTTCATCCTCTTTGTCTTTTAGTCCTTCAGTTTCCTTCTAATGGTTTTATGCGTTTTATACACTCAAAAGCTACAAATCATGTAGCTATTAGTTTTACTACAGAATCTTCCTAACCATACTGTTTTCCACAGATCTGTGCAGGCTGTAGTAAAGTGATCACAGAACGCTATCTACTGAAGGCATTGGATCAGCTATGGCACGAAGACTGCCTTAAATGCGGCTGCTGTGACTGCCGCCTAGGAGAAGTTGGCCACACTCTCTATACGCGGGCTAATTTAATCCTGTGCAAGAGGGATTACTTGAGGTAAGGTTTCTTGAACTAAGTTCTATAGTTAACTTTAATATCAAGCCAATAATGAGTAATGGCGGGACGAAATGGGCTAGATAGTGATTAAAATTGATATTTATTATTACGGTATTTATGGTCTGTAGACCATGGTATTTGTGTCAGATGTGCAGAAGAATTAACTATGTACCTATACGACTAATGTGTAGTAGAGAATTTATATTCACACATAAAAATTTACCAACTTACTTTTCAAATTACATTTTAAACGTAACAATTGTAGCCCGTACAAAAAGAATGAGCTTCCTATACTATTTAAGCCCGTTTACTGACTTGCTAATGAAGTTTTGTGAATTTTGATTGTTACCTGGAATTCGGTTTCGTCGATACTAGCTTGCCTAGTGGGAAAACCAATAGACAAGTGTTGCAAAATAATAGTTGTTTAAGGTTTATCATAAAATATTCTCTTACTTAATTGTACTGTTGTTTTTAAACAGTAATAAAATTATTTTCATTTTACTAACTGCCCCCGAACTTTATCCTTCAATTTGCCTGCTTTATCTTATATCTCATGATACATATTACCTCTTTGCTAAAATTAATTAACATCGGTTCAGCCAGCTCCTCTTTAAAAAAAAATACAACTAATAGTAGAATAGAATTTTAGTTATATTATATTTTACATGGACAACTATAGTTATCGTGAGGAAACCGATATGTCAAAGAACCTCAAAAAAGTTCAAAGATATTACGACATTTATTAACCTACACTGGGCCAGCATGGTGGTTCAGGACCATCCTTTATCTCTTTGGGAAGGCCTGTGTCCCAGCAGTGGGAACATGGCAGGCTGATAATGATGAAGATGATGAACTATAGTTATAATGTTATTGTATTGTAATGTCATAGTTTTATTCCCAAAAATATTTAGGCATAGTATTTTTTTACCCTTGATTATTTGTTCAGGTTATTTGGCAACACTGGGTACTGCGCTGCTTGCAACAAGGTGATCCCCGCGTTCGAGATGGTGATGCGAGCACGAAGCAATGTATACCACTTGGAATGTTTTGCTTGTCAACAGTGCAATCACAGGTTAGTAAAGTTATCAATATCAATAACAGTATTTCTGTTCAATCCTATTACATCAGAGATAGGTGGAGCAAGAAAAAGGCGAGAAACCCAGCTCCTGTTTATGTATTTTGTTTTTCAACTTTTTTTCTTAGTGCTATTTTTTATTTAAGGTAATAGCGCAATTTCCAGACCTCAACTATATTCTCACTTCAAATAAAATGCCTAATGGTGTGTTCCACCAGTATGTCTTAAGAGCCAGATCCCAGGCTAATCGAGTCGCATCTACACACTGCGCACGTCAGGGGAGTTGTAATAGACGCTTGGCTCTCAGATATAAAATGAACACGGTCTTGAATCCTGCGATTTAGGAAATCTTGAGCGGTATGTTTCACTTATGGCGGAATATTTAAATTTCAAATAGTTTTTTTTTGTTCTTGTAGCTAGGCCGGTTAATTATGAAAGAAAGAAAGAAATTTATTATTTCTGACACAAACAAAAAATACAAAGAGATTACGAGTTAAACACAATTAAAAAAAATATATATTATCAATCTTTAATGAACATTATTACTTACATTTGTCGATAAACAATTTTTTGCTGTTTCAAACGCTTTATTGACATATGTAAGTAATATGGCGTTACTGATAAATAGCTGTACATGATAATGTAAAGAACAACCAACGATTTGCGCAAACACTATGTCATGTACAATAATTATCCCGGCCTAGCTACAAGACAACTGTAAGAAATTTTAATTTCCCGCCATCTGTGAAACAGTAAGCCACCTTTGGTTGTGGGTATAATTCCACATAGCCCAATTGCACTCCAACGCAGCTTTGGCTCTTATAGTCTCTTGTGGTCTTAAAAAGATTTGTTAAAAATTACCGTCATCCGGTTAGAATTGGCTATAGCAACTGAATCACCAGGGATTCTCCATACATTTTAGTAAACATATTGTCTTTGTAGTTTCCGACGGGGCTTTCAGCTTGAGGAAGGAAACAATAAATCATTGACTAATAATTGATTCATTTTATAGTCATACGTAATTTTACGTTCAATTACCTGCTCATTTGTTTATTTAAATGATGATTTCCTTTGTGTGTCATGAAATTATGAGATATACCTAATTAAAACTTATCGTATTGCTATGAATAATTAATTCTATTTTTTTAATGGGGTTACCCGACAAAAACTTCTTACAGATATGGCGCTATCGTAAACTTTACCTCTTTACATATTTCTTTTAAGAAAAATTGTGGTGACTAAATTCCAATCCTTACAAATTTCAAATGCAAATTTCAAATTTCAGTCCTTGCTAAATTCCCATAGTAAAAATTATTAGTTCTGTAGCGCCACGTTTTTTTATTTATTTTTTGTGACTTAGACCTGTGCTTAGCCTTCAAGTCACAGTTTAGCGCAAGGACGTTTTATATCTTAAGGGTATAAACGTCTTTGGTTTTAGCGCCACATTTAGAGCTGTCAAACCCATTATTGACTTGGCAAAACCGACGGAACCACAAGATTTGAGGCTGAAAATGTTAGTTATTAGCCAACCAAAGTACATTCCAATAGTAAAATTTTGCTGGTCACGTGTCTCAAATAACCCGAAACAAAATAGTCTTTCGTTTTCAACTCATTTGTACGATATATATACGTATGTAATTTTATATCATCGCTTTGATTCTGTTTGATCTCAACCTTAAAAGTTATATAACAATTAAGCCCGCACATAACACGCAGACATACTTATGTTACTACTTCTACTTATTTGTAGTATGTGAAACATAAAGATCTTTGCTTAAAAAGCAGCACTTGTGAAAACAGCAATTTTCAGGTCTGTGTCTGTTTAAATAATAAAAAGGTTGCGAAGATTGGAGTCGCCCTGAATGGTTTATACGTCGCTTGTGAATAGGGTTACCATATGACAAACATTTGCCGCCTTAAACCAGCGTGCTGCCAACATTTGTTCGAACACAGTAATTCTTGAATTTCGCGATATTTTCTATATAATTGCGAAAAAAGTCTAATGAAACAAGTTTTTTTCTTTAAAAAGTTTAAAATTTTACGTCATTAGTTTTGACTCATTGTATTTGCAAACGGTACACCTGAAAGTACCAAATCTAATTTAATTTCAAAAGGCCTACCTATTCAATGATCCGTCACAGGACGGGGTATAATCAAATATTTATTTTAATCTTCACTTTACATAATGTTGCCATCTTGTATTCAAGTGTTTTGTGTGTGATCTATACCTTGCTGTTTTTGATGCTTACACACAAAATAAAATAAATAAATAAATATAATAAACAATACTTCCCTTTTGGATTTGCGTCGTCAGGTAAAAAAATTATATCGTCTGAAAAATACCACCGTATTACAAGATACATACTGTATTGATTAATTATGTAAAATTATATGATTATTTACAGGATATTTACCGTGGTAAGGTTGTGGAATGAGCTCCCGATACTTCGGCGCAGTTACATGCACCACGTCCACGGGAAGATATGTCTTCCCGTGAGCATGGCATCCCGTGAACATGGTGCGTGTAACTGCGCCGAAAAATCGGGAGCTCATTCCTCAACCTTACCACGGTAAACAACCTGTAAATAATCATATAACTTTAGTGAACAGCCGTGATAGTTCAACACAGTGTTTTAATTATATAAAGTTCAAATCAAAAGATTTTTATCGCTGCGCTTTACAAATTTTGACTTTAGACAAGAAGTTTTCAGGCATTTTAGGTACTTTATATTTTGAAATGGCAACCCTGCCCGTAAACCGGCAACCCTGAGTTTTGGCGCCAACGTGAAAAAAAACATGTCGGCTCGTTGGATTATTTTCCTAAACTTGTGTATTTTCGAGTGTTAATGTGTACTAAATGGTGAATTATTATTCATTAAGTGCTCGTAAACGTGCTCGAGTGTGGGCCAGTGATATAACGAGGTGAAACGTGTCTTTTCGTGTTGTTTCCAAAACTCCATAGGAGCCTCTTGTAAAGTCTCCACCACTTTACAGGGGCATAAGTTCGACTTGACCGTGACTTACTTAGCTTGACTCTGACTGTGACTATGACTTGTTTGACGTTATTAAGACAAAGTAAACTGTTTAATATTACGAGTAAAGGACATTGAATCCACGCTCATGAAGATTAAAAAAAAAAAAAAAAAAACCGGCAACCCTAGTTGTGAGCCTTTCTGTTAGTAGTAGTATGTTTCGGCGACAATCTCGGCAAATTATATATTCATTAAAGTGCCTGGACTCAACAGTTGGGAGCTGTGAGTGTTCCGAGAGTGCTGTGAGGAACTTTTCAAGAATATTGTATGTTTATCGTCCGATTAAGTTGAGTATTCAAGTCTTATCACTATAACAGCCATCAAAAACTGTGAAATTCTAGAATAAGCTTGCATTTGATTCGTTGGTAGTTGTAGTGAACCTGCCTTCTGCGCTTGGGGGCGTGGGTTCGATTCCCACCTAGGATAAACATTCATGTGATGGACATCTATATCTGGGTGTTAACATCTATTTAAGTATGTATTTAAAAATATATATTATGTATATCAGTCTCTGGCAGCCATAGTACAAGCTTTACTTAGTTTAGAGTCAGGGGACAGTGTGTGCAAAAATATCCTGAATAATTATTAATTTATTTATTTTACGTGATTCTTATTCGATGATGCATTTCTTGCCCAGAGATAATAATTTTAGAAGTTGCTTATTAAAAAAATCACTAAAATCTTCAGTTGTATAAACAACAGCTCTTTAAAGATTAATATTATATACTCTAAACTGTGAAAATTCGTATTGTGAGTAAAAATTAGTTAAGCCAATGTTAAAGTAGAAAAGGATGGACAAAAATAAATTTATAAAATATTCAGCCCATCTGTAAATAAAATAGATATACAGATTATACAGGGTTTCGCGGAAAAGCTGTACTAAGCCAAAGTGGTCCATAGTACCCATCATTATGAACAACTTTTACAACGGGACCAACCCTGAAATTGCGAAAAAAAATCAACTGTTCCATACAATTTGTCGACTGTCAATGACCGTTTATTTGGAACAGCTGATTTTTTTTGGCGATTTCAGTGTTGACCCCATAGTAAAAGTTGTTCATAATGATAGATAGGTACTATGGACCCCTTTCGGCAAAGTACACCCTTTCCGCGTAACCCAGTATACAGATGCGTTGTATTTACAAATGTATCCCCAAAAATCAGACGTCAAACATATAGGACAGTCATCGAAACAACTTGATTAAAGATTTCAAGTTACCGTGCATGTTTACCAAACAATACGGCAGGCCGACTATTAAATATCACGTTGAAATCAATAGGGAATATGCATGTGTTTTTTTTATATTTTTAAT
Source organism: Agriopis aurantiaria (assembly GCA_914767915.1). Classification (NCBI taxonomy): domain Eukaryota; kingdom Metazoa; phylum Arthropoda; class Insecta; order Lepidoptera; family Geometridae; genus Agriopis; species Agriopis aurantiaria. The sequence continues at coordinate 7,255,955 of OU611987.1, forward strand.
CAACTGTTTACTTCGTTATATCATAGTAAAAAATATAATTACAGTTGGAAATGCTCAAATTAATTTTTAAAATAATATTTAAAACATTGAATAAATTTGAGCTGTTTGAACGCCGCAATTTTTCGCGGGCCTTGGATGACGTCAGAAGCCACGTTCTATGTTTGTTTACTATAGACGATACAGTTATTTCACACAGATTTTCAGTTTTATTGATATCCAGACCATGGAAGAAGCCAAAAAACATTTTTATAGGTATCGTCTTGTGCCAAAGTGTACAAACACTATTAGAAATACACCCGATGAAGTGTTTTTTCCTATTCCAAGAGATGCGAAAATACGTAAACAATGGTGTAAGGTTATGAGAAGAGATGAAGTATCTCCAACATCATGTTTGCATTGTTGTGAAAATCATTTTAGTGTAAATATGTGATATTTTGATAGCATGGTGTGAGTTAGAAGTATGTTTAGTATTAAATATTATGCACTCAACAAACAAACAATAAGTAGGTACATTAAGTATTTAGAGTAAACAGTATTCACATATTTTTTTTAAAACTTAAAAATTCACGGAAAATTACGGAACATAAGTAAGTAATGTTAGGTATAATTATTATAATATAGCAGTAGAGCAGCAAATTCATAACAATTTTAATGACCAATGATTATTTATAGGTTATGTTTTGGTAATTACAGCCGAGTGCATTTATGCGTAAAAACCTATGTAATGGATTAAAATATATCATGGATTATAACAATTACCTTGGAGCTTTCACTCCTTTGATCTCAGCAACTGTGAAATCTGGATTTGATGCAAAATATGCTGTCATTATGAATGCATCTAGATATTTTTGGTAGATAGTCCGAATGTGCTTTGACAAAACCAGTCTCAGTCATCGTCCTAAATGATCTCTAGTCTCACAAGAATGCTAAAATTACACTAGCTAATGGAAAAAACTACAGGAACTCAATATAAAACGATTTTTCTCTCAAACACTACTAAAACAGTATGAATATCGACGCCGCTAAAGGCAATGTTGTGGCTTTTGACGTCACGTTTCGTTTCGACCAATGGTGAAGCGTTTCGCAAATTTGAATTTCCCTCTTATATTTTGCACTTTTTATTTAATATTTTAAGGAATTAAAATGTATATAAATAAATAAAAAATCTTTTAGATATAAAGTCAGAACAATAAAGATTCGGAAAAAAATTATTTCAACCAAATTTAAACCACATGCATATTCCCTATTTCGACGGGCGGCAGAAATCTGAATCCAATTTGCGGGCTGTCCGATCGCCGGTCCGGTATCACGGCCGAATATCGCTAAACGGCTAAATTATTTAGCGGCGATCGTAGGGCTGCCCCTCCAAATGTATTACTAGAAATATCAGAGATAGAGAAGGTGTCAACCAATTTTTTATTTTTTTTCAATTATTATCATTTGTTTTTCATTTTATATTATAATTTTTTTTAAATTCATTTATCTTTTTTTTTCTTTTTTTACTTACATCCACCCATACAATATTATTAATCGTTCAAAAGTTCTTTCATAAATCAGTTAATACTATTTGATACTTTTTATATCATTCATAAATTTAGTACTACTAAAAAAACACATAACTTTCTAAAATACTTAAAATTACACTTTCAAAAGTACCTAAACATTTCTAGATGACATTTTTGTGCCATAGCTACAACTAGGCACTAAAGTATTTACGCAAAAAGCCGATTCAGTAAAACAGCAAAACACTTTTCTCACTGCACTGGTGTATAAAACATCGGTACCATCCCTAGCCCCACGATGCCGACCGCGGAAGTCGCGCCGCACGACCGCCGCACGATTGTCGCACCACTGTCGCCCGCTGCTGTCCGTCTGTCACATCTTCACGGTGCAGTGCAACTCCGATATGAAGTTGATTAATATTTTAGACATATTTCACATGCCACCCAGTAGGCAATTTATTCAATGTAAGTTTGAATTATGATTAACGAAGTTATCTCTTTGTAATTTGAACGAATAGACTTAAAAAATGTAGTTTTGAAAACTAAAAACATAAGCTTATGGTACTCATTAAATAGTGAAACAAATGACAGATGACAGAGCCATCTATCAGAAAGACGCTAAACATCATGTGCGGCGCGGCATGTTATTTGGCGTCTATTCACTACATCTCAGTATCGCTCTGTCAGTATCATTCACACAATTAAAACGTTTTACTTTACACATTCTAATCCTCATCAAGTGGGTTACCATAATCTCAAAAAAACATTCTTATAATAATCACACATTGAATTTTGTCTCGCTCTCTCGGCTAATTAGAGAGCAAGACAAAAGTCAATATAAGGTTATTGCAATGTTTTTTGAAATTATGGTAGCTCGCCCAGTAATATAAATCGTCATTAGTTTGATGGTACCATATTATTATAGCGTCATCTAAATAAATTATACATGTTTTTTTTTTTATCGATTTTTTTAAGTATTTTAATATAAATTTCCAAGATTTAACTACATTGTTAGTTAGTTACAAGTAAAGTTAATAAGTATAAAGCGTGTAATATAGCGTGATAAAAAGTTTATCTAAAAATATACCGACAGTGGAAAACTAAAAATAGTACTAGGTTTATTGTTGTGTTTGTTCATACAAAAAATCAATCAGATATCTATTTATGAATTTTATTAATTTCTCGTGTCACCTTTTTATAATCTGAACAGTAGGCGCAGCGGTATTGTCTTACCGCCGAGGGAACAGTCAATAGGACGTCCGTTCCTAAACCGTCAAAGTTGGCGTCAACAGCGCGACACAATGCCGCGTCGCACAAAGCTTAACTTGCACCCACTCATTAAAATTTCGTTTTCCATCTTTTCCATTACGCAGCTGCAGACAAAAAATTGCGAAATAAAAAACGACAAGCCCAAAACAAAAGTCGGGAACGAAGAGAACAGGAAATAAAGTTAATTAAGAGCGGCGAAATCGACTGAGTTGCGGTGGAAATTGGCCCCTTAAAAAAGAGACATTTGTAGCAGAGCTATTGCGCTTAATTTTTGTGACAAGTGAAACAAAAGAGTTGGTAGACGAAGGGTGGTGAAGGAAGACATGGAGGGGGCAGCGAGGGGAGATAAAGTCGGTGTTATCACCGCCAGTTCCGGGCGGCCACTGGCGAGTCGAAGGCGATACCTTTTGTTTTGCCACATTGAGGGATGCTCGCTTGCGTGACGTTATCGCGCCTCCTTACTGGCGATGACCTTTCCACTTTTGATAGTAAATTTCGTGTCTTGGACGTTTTACGCCGGCTCCTTTACTGATAGGATCGAGCGCATCGTACAAAAATATAGCTGCGTTTTAATTAGATTTACTTGGAAGCCTCAATAGCGCGTAGGTGGCGTTTTGCAGTTGCTCGTCCGCGGAATCACTAATTGGATCTTCCTGTATACTGCGCTGCCTGTACTCAGCATGTAATTAGGTAGGTATTTAGCTTGCAATTACATGTTTAATTGTCGCCGACCGACGTTACGTAACGACTACTTGGAAAAACCTACCTATACAAAGTATACCTTACTTATCTATTTAATGTAATAGGTCAGATTAACACGCAGAATTTAAGAGCGTCGCCTACACAGTGACTGAACGCAATATATTTGCAATGCTATTTTATCTAATCTTGGTAATACAGGGTTACGCAGAAAGACTAAGCCAAAAGGGGTCCATAGTACCCATCATTATGAACAACTTTTACGATGGGTAATGGGACCAACCCTAAAATTGCGAACCACCAGATACCAGCTGTTCCATACATTTTGTCGATTTGAATGACCGTTTTCTATGGAACAGCTGATATTTTTTTCGCGATTTCAGAGTTGCTACCATAAATAAATAAGTAAATATTTCGGGACTTTTTTCACATACGGTCATCTGACCCCAAACTAAGAAAATCTTGTGATATGGCTGCCAGAGACTGATATACATACATATATAGTTTTAAATAGGTACATACTTAAATAGATATTAACAACCAGATATAGAACAAACTTAAATGTTCACCACATAAATGTTTGTCCTAGGTGGGAATCGAACCCCCCAACCTCAGAAGGTAGGTTCACTGGACCAACGGGCTATCTAAATAGTAAAGTAAATAGTAAATAAACCATAGTAAAAGTTGTTCATAATGAGGGGTATGCTTTACCTAGTCTGTGGGTACTATGGACCCCTTTCGGCTTAGCCTTTCTGCGTAACCCTGCATAGTCAAGTGCCAATTATTGGATTCCAGTGATCATGTAATTTTTTTAATACTATGGATGTGATAACAATTCAACCCCAAACGAGTTTTTCTCGAACTATGTAAACAAATCTTGGAAGTCGATTTTAACCTAAGTACTTGTAATTATATCGATTTGAAACTGCAAGTGTGTGTAATTCGGATGACAATACAAAAATTTGGTACCATCGAATTTATCTGATGAGACCGATGAGTTCTTGGTCTGATGGAGATAAGAGATGGATAGTGGAACTCTTCAATGGATACTATTAAATCCCTCGAGTTTGGGATCATTGGTTTGTTTTAATGAGGTAAATAAACGTTAATTTTTTTGTTTTTTAAACTACTAGCTGAACCGACAGACGTTGTCCTGTCTAGGACTGTCAACGAGCGAAGTTAAAATCACTGTTAAGGTATATAAAATAAAAAAAATCGTAATTTTCTTAATTTTCCTTAAGGTTTCGTCCCTTTCGTTTTTACTTTTTGCCTTTTGTATTATTTAGTTAATCCGCCGTAACTTTACATATTCGAAAGATATAGCCGTTTAAAGGTAGGACAGGTAGACGGACAGACGGACAGACAGACAGACAGACATCATAGGCTCAGTAATAGGGTCCCGTTTTTACCCGTTGGGTACGGAACCCTAAAAATGAGAGAACCAAACTAACATACAAACATTGCAAGTCAATAAAAAGCTAGTAAAAAAGAAAGATGTGTGTGATTAATTGTATGTTTTTTTTTCAGATTTTGCGTCGGCGATCGTTTCTACCTGTGCGAGAACAAGATCCTCTGTGAGTACGACTACGAAGAGCGGTTGGTGTTCGCCAACATGGCCTACAACCCGCCGCCGCTGGCGCATCTCAAGCGGCAGACAACGCACCTGCCTCCTCCACCGGTATGCATAAGCCTACATAAAATTATTATCCCCGATAGTTACAATCTGGGTGTCTTCAAGTCATGAGTGAATCGGTTTCTTCTAGGCAAGCGTATCATCGCCCTGAGTTGGAGGTCAAATGCAATGCCTATTATTAAATGTAAAAAAAAACCGTCTTGAAAGTTAGCACAATACGCAATGTTGGTTACTTAGAAGACAATTTTTTTTTAAATATTTAGTATATATCTACATTTGGCTACCAACTCGCCCGATGGTAAGCGACGTTGCGGCTGAGGATGGAACACGTTGATCCAGAAGATTTTCCAGTTATTTTGATTCAAATGCTATAAGTTTGTGGAATGCGCTGCCTAAATGGGTATTTCACCGATGATTATAATCACTGAAATCACCTGATCTGGGTGTCTTCAAATCACGAGTGAATCGGATAATTCTAGACAAGCATGCTCCATCGTAGACCGCACCATCGCTTAAGATCAGGTGAATTTGGCAGTCAAACGCAAGCCAACAACAAAAAAAAAAAAAAAAAGGTTAATATTAATGAAAACAAAACTCTTAATATGATATATAGATGCTTTAAAATCCCGCTTTAAGAGGTCCCGCCTAATGAAGTCCACGCTCCGACCGAACCATGCCCATATTCAAAACCCCGAGAGCTTTCAACTCGAGCTGTCTAATCGCTTTGATTGCCTGGAGAACTTTGCTTCCGTGGATGAGATTAATAACAGGTTAGTGGAAACTGTCCATGCGGTAGGTTCTAAGTTTTTTAGACCTGGCCGGCGCACAGATAGACCTCAAAAATTATCCGACCATACCCGTAACCTCATGGCTGATCGACGCTCGTTACAACTACAATGTTCCGATGACGCTGACTCATATAGGCAGCTCAATAGACAAATTTGGAAGTCATTGCGGCACGACATACGTACCTTTAATACGAACAGTATTAAAGAGACGATTGAGCAAAACAAAGGCTCCAAAGTGTTTGCAAGAGACATGTCTATTGGGCAAAGCCAGCTGACAAAGCTGAAGAGGGAAGATGGTAGTATAGCGTCGACCAAAGCCGAGGTATTAGGGGAAATCGAAAGGTTCTATGGACAGTTATACACTTCGGTTGCTAAACCTGTGAGCAGCTCGGCCAAAGACCCAAGAGCCAAGCTGAGCTGACACTATACTGAAGATATCCCGGACATCAGCCTGTACGAGATTAGGATGGCCCTGAAACAGCTCAAGAACAACAAGGCGCCGGGGGACGATGGAATCACATCAGAGCTTCTGAAAGCGGGTGGAACACCGGTACTCAGAGTCCTTCAGAAGCTCTTTAATTCTGTCTTACTCGAAGGTATAACGCCAGAAGCATGGAACAGAGGCGTGGTGGTGCTGTTCTTTAAGAAAGGTGACAAAACCTTGCTGAAGAATTACAGACCCATCTCGCTTCTGAGCCATGTTTATAAGCTGTTTTCGAGGGTCATCACGAATCGTCTCGATCGCAGGTTCGATGACTTCCAGCCTATCGAACAAGCCGGTTTCCGAAAAGGCTATAGTACCATAGACCACATCCACACGCTACGCCAAGTTATACAGAAGACCGAAGAATATAACTTGCCACTATGTTTAGCGTTTGTGGACTATGAGAAAGCCTTTGATTCGGTCGAGACATGGGCGGTGCTTGAGTCTCTCCAGCGATGCCGTATTGACTATCGGTATGTCGAAGTGTTGAAGTGTTTGTACAATAACGCCACCATGTCGGTCCGAGTACAGGAGCAGAGTTCGAAGGCAATTCCATTGCGAAGAGGCGTGAGACAGGGAGACGTTATCTCTCCGAAACTGTTCACTGCCACAATGGAAGATGCCTTCAAGCTCCTGGAATGGCAAGGACTCGGCATCAACATCAACGGCGAGTACATCACTCACCTTCGGTTTGCCGACGATATTGTGGTCATGGCAGAATCGATGGAGGATCTCAGCATGATGCTCGAAGGCCTCAATCGAGTCTCTCAACAGGTGGGCCTTAAAATGAACATGGACAAGACAAAGGTCATGTCAAATATCCATGTTGTGCCCACCCCAGTATCAGTTGGGAACTCAGTTCTTGAAGCTGTTGACGCGTACGTCTACCTAGGACAAACAGTCGAACTAGGTAGGTCCAACTTCAAGAAAGAGGTCAATCGGCGAATCCAACTCGGCTGGGCAGCGTTCGGTAAACTACGCAACGTCTTCTCGTCCAAAATACCTCAGTGCCTTAAGACGAAAGTCTTCGACCAGTGTGTGTTACCAGTGATGACATACGGCACTGAAACGTGGTCTCTCACTATGGGCCTCATAAGCAAGCTCAAAGTCGCACAACGAGCTATGGAGAGGGCTATGCTCGGGGTTTCTCTACGAGATCGAATCCGAAATGAGGAGATCCGTAGACGAACGAAAGTCACCGACATAGCCCACCGGATTAGTAAGTTGAAATGGCAGTGGGCAGGGCACATATCACGCAGAACAGATGGCCGATGGGGCCGAAAGGTTCTGGAATGGAGACCACGGACTGGCAAGCGCAGCGTAGGACGTCCACCCGCAAGATGGACAGACGACCTAAAAGAGACCGCAGGGAAACGCTGGATGCAGGCCGCTTCCAACCGGCCCTTTTGGAGATCGATGGGGGAGGCCTATGTCCAGCAGTGGACGTCCTACGGCTGAAATGATGATGATGATGATGAGTAAGTTAAATTTTTATATTGTTACAGCAGACAAGCAACGCAATGAGCAGCCTGATGAATGGGTCGAGCCGCGCCGGCGACCTAAACAACAACATGTCGGGCTCGTCACCAGCGTCGTTCGCCCCCCCGCCGCACCTTAAGCCCCTCGGCCTGTCCGCGTCTAGCTGAGACTACCGCACGTGAGACGCGGCCCACCCGTACGCCAAGTATCAAAACTAAACGCGCGAACTATACGGGTCCCTAAACCGCTAGTGATGGCTCACGTTTGTGCGACGATCAAATACGTGTGCACTACAGGTGAATCAAAACCAATGTGATCAAAAAATCATCTTTAAAAATGACTCTGTAAATTCAGTGTTTAAACTGTGTAATTTATAAATACTAAAAACAAAGTGAATGCCAAACCGTAGTTAAAGTAAACTGTTTCTTGATATAAGGACTCCCATTGTCGACATAATATGATATTAAGTTAAATTGATATTGTAATGAAAATGTTTATTTGTTTAATCTCAGAATTTGATCTCAGATGTGGCTATTTGCTGACGTAGGATAGTTAAATAAATATTAAAATTAACTGTTTGCTTTATAGCTTTAGTTAAAATGTAGGGTCTAAATTAAATGTCTATTAGATCCGCGTATAATCAAATACAATTTTCTCCTTGATTAATTTATAGGCATGTATTCTGAATTTTGTTAACAATTTCCAATCGTTGGTGTAAAATCTGATGTGACCAAAACGACCGTGATATAATACCTATTCACGGTTTCACCATAGATCTCCATTTACTTTTTAATTCGAAACATACCTTCTTACTTGTAAGCGTGTATAAAAATACACACTTACAAGTAAGAAGGAATTTTTCGATAAACTACTGTAAATTATTAATTCTGCTACAAAAAGACTGCTTTGAGAAGCATTAAGAAAATGTCATCGTTTTACCTTACATACAAATGTTATTTAAGTTAAGCCAATACTTAAAATAGCTCTCTATTCCGTTGACGGAGAAATTTTAAGCATTGATTCACTTAAGTGACGTTTATAATTAAGTCCTTAAGTGTAAATAAAGAACAATATTCTTGGCAAGTACAAAATGAAGATGTATGTACACTCTCATACTAAATAGTGTACGTAGGTAAGTACTCATCGATCAAAATAAATGTTTTAAAGTCGAATAATTATTGGCTAAGCCAATTTTTTACAATAATATTTCTTTCCAAAAGTCGGACTTGTTATTTCGTTTCGTACATATATTGTAAAATATATCTGTTAAGTTTCACATTTATTCGAATGTTTTTATTATTTATGTATATAGCTATTCCTTAAGTAGAAAGTATCTTTTTGATTTTATAATAACCATGAGTTAAATATTGATATAAAAATTAGATAAATGTGAATACATATTGATTATTAATATCAAATTAAAGGAGTAGTTCAAATTAGTTATTTTAGCGTAACGGAGCAAGTATGAAAAGTATTTTCTTCGTCTTTAACGTATTTTGAATTGCGACACTGTCTCGGTTACGTTGTTTGGGCCAAGAAGGCTAAGAACTGGTATAATTGTGCTAATATAATTGTGCTGGTGTAATTGTTGTTTCAAATACATATAAATATTAAGTCATTTTCTACGCATTTTATATTTTGAGATTTCTGAGTCACCAACATAAAACCGAAACACCGAAATAAATACATGTGGAATTGTGTTTTAAACTTATGAAGAAGTTAAAATTCGTATTACAGTTGGTAGTAAATTTATTGATTTCCACAACTTTTCTTAAGTAAGAGCTATAATCAATTTGTTAGTATTTTCCTAGCACTATTTGTAAATTGGTAACTTTAAAGAGTTTCAAGTAATTTAAGGCGCGTTCGTGCTTTTACGAACATTCGTATTATTTTTACTGGTTTGACTCGTGACTAGTAACATTAATATTTGGCCCTTACAAAATCAAACGACTAATGTGGACATGTGGACATGACATGTTTCAAAACATTTTACATGATAAAAAATCACTAAGCATTAAAAAAAAATTGCCATTATCTTAAAAATTACATAGCAAATAGTTTAAAGCGAATTTTCGTGTTGATTTATAAACTTACAGGATGGCGGAGAAGACCAAAATAAAGTCAATAAAATAGTTTTTAACACTTCCGCCATAATAAAACATATCGACACAAAAAACTACTTTAAAACCTTTGAAATGTTATTCTAAAAATTATTCCCAATAGTGTTTCTTTAATTCCAACTTAGCGAATTTTTATCTTTTATAATATCGAACCGGTGAGCGCGGCCTTAAATTTTGCGGGTCTTTCTGTAAATAATGTAAGTAGTCTTATTACTGTTGGTGACTAGAAAAATTCGACACATTCCCTGTTAGATCAGTGCTGTAAGTAATTGTGTAAATCATGTATTTGTTTATTTCTATGTCGGTTTCCCTATAACCAATGATATGACCAAAGATGTAGCTCATTAAAGCCTTGTTCCAAATTTACTTGTTTTCTTTAAAAATGTTATCTACTCATCGAGATACAATACATATAGAGTCACAATGATTCCAAAAAATATCCGAACCAAAATCGGCGCACGCTACGAATTGCGCAGACTTTTTGGCTTGTTACAAGGTAACCACGATCCGACTACAACGCCGCGCGATGCCAGAGCTACGATGACATAGTGGACAACTAACGTTGAACACTATGCAAGCGACATAAAGTCTAAATTGGTGTAAATTTGGCATTGTGAAGTATATAATTGATACAATGTATGTACAATGACACTCAGAAGTTTGACAATGACTGTTTACACTGAGAGATTGTGACTCTATAGGAATTGTATCTCGATGATATTATTATAATGCTCAGCCTACTACTACAAAACTAGTAAGCTCTTAATAAAGTACAAAACAATTATCTTCACATTCTTACAATACTTATTGCAGTTAAAATTCCCTTGTTCTACAATTTATTGACCCCACAGTCTAACAACAATAAACAAGTCAATAAAAGAACCAAACGTTATCACCAAAGGTGAACGGAAATTTGAAAAGACGCTTTCAGTGAGCGAAAATGAAGACCAACGTTCATATCAGGGACATAAAAATGTCGTTGGCCGCAGCATTGTCACTTGCCACCTTACTGCGTCTAGGTGAAATTACTGGAGAGACAGAAAAATAAAGCGGGAGCAGGTAAAAACTATTTACACAAAAGAATTACAATTTAAGCCAACTACCGTAAATTTTTACAATTTCCCAACAAAACACAATCAAAAAAAAAAAACCATTGAGAAACACGGCACGGGCTCGTGGCCGATCCGGAAACACCGTAAACCGGCGGTTCTAGAGCTTCGCGGCCAAAAATGCTATAAGTTTTAATCAATCGTTCGGGTTTCCGATTCTTCATTTAGTTTAACTTACGTATAAGCAGAGTAAAATGATTGTTGCAGGTAGTTGAAAATTTAAATCAATTTCTTTACTCAGCCTTTTTGAAACTTATCATACCCTGTACAGCTTTTAATAAAAGTAAAACTAAGTTACTTAAGTATTCGTTATGAAATGAAAATTTATCAACAAGGTGACTTCAAGCACGCGAGGCACATGCACGTCTCACTCAATGCTGCCACTCAGTTGGATAAAAAGAGCCGTCGATTTCCTATCTCTACAATAGTAAAAAATTAAAGATAAACTGTATAATTAAAAATTAAAAATTAGCCTCCAACGGGAGGTTCAATAAATAAAATTCAACCTCAATTTTTTGCGCACTTGCTTAGAAGAAACCGATTTATTTGCGACTTAAAGACACCCTTGATTGATTTTTGAACTCGCTTGAAAATATTACAGCAACAACTTTTCTGACGTTACAAGTAGCGGACGTGTAAAGAGGAGAAAAATCACCCCAATTTCCCGGCGTGCACCCTCATTGTCGGCGGAGCACCCTGATAGAACTGCTATCGATGCCATCTTTAATTTCGCCTCAGCAAACATGCACAGAGTATCTGATATTATTACGTCAACTTACAGGTAACATATTTAGAGTAAATCTCTAAACGCATAGTGTGCACTCTATAGCATTCAGGAAAATATTGAAAGGTACTCTATAGTAACCTTCAAAACTAGATGTCACTCGTATATTCTGTATGGGTTCAAAATGAATAGGGGATGTTGTAATGGATAACTCTGGGTTGGAGGACACTATGCCCGTTGAGAAAATTAAAGTTTTTGGTCATATTAGGTGAGATTTAATAGGAAAAGATTCCGAAATGTTTAATAACTCGAAAACCCTGAGACTTAGGCAAAACAAAATGTAAATAATAAATTAAAAAAAAACTTATTTTTTTCTTTCTTTCTTTCTTTCGAAATTTACTGAGTTATCTCGTTATCGGTCTGTGAAATTTTTAAGAGCTAAAGAGAAATCTTGTCTATGTTCTGCTAGCGTTTTGACTTCCTTGTACAACGGCACATGACGGAAGTATACGAGTACAAAATGGATTTTATGTGATTGAAGAGATTTTTTTTTTTTTTAAATCTATACGACTCTATAGACTCTATAGATTGTTCGATTAGAAGATGGTCCTTCTAAATATCTGACTGAAATAATCCGCTAACTGATCTGTTGCTAGATTTGTCGATGACAGTGAGCAGTGCTGTGAGTCTGCTTTCAGTGTGGTGGGAGTGTGTGAGGCCCATTGTGAAAAGTCAATGACCTAACTCACGTTCTGTCGCGTTTACTAAGTATATTTTTGGTTTTCCATGTTTTACTTTGTCACGCATAAAATGAACACGGATTTTTTGTTTTATCAGTATTTTTAATGCATTTTTTTTCGTACTAAGTAAGCATATGAATTATAATATCTTCAGATATGTCTGTCATCTATCCGAACAGGTGAACACTCTGTATATATTTTTTATGCTATAATTAGGTGGTAAACTAGCAGACAAGCTGACTGGTGGCTGATGGTAAGCAGTCGCCTATGGACACTTGTAACACCAGAGGTATCACAACTACGTTGCCGACCCTTCAAGAATCGAAGAATTTGAGGAACCCCATGTTGTAGTTTCTCAGAAACACCGCGAAAGGTATCTCTTTCCACATTTTGCAAGTGTGAGGCAAGAAAGATCGCGTGAATCGCACAGTGTGCGATTTTCACTGATGTACGATAATTATGTGGATGAGCTTTCAGGCGGTGGTGGCTAGTGCGATGGTAAAACCGCGATAACCCCCGTTAAAATGCGATAAAAGATAAAGAGAATGCCTAAAAACTGACGATAAGCACAATACTCAGTTTATACAAGAACAAAAGCCCATTTCCCTAGAAGAGAAAGTGTCCAACAAAGGTTTCACCGTCATAGATCACCACAAAAAGCGCAAACAGAATACAATTGCCAATAGACAATGACCGAAACGAATCGAGCGTATCGCATAAACAACGCATATTCAAATCGGACGCTCGCAAATAGAGGTGTGAGTTGTTTCGGCCGAACAAACCTTCAGTGCTTGGGAGTTGATTGCAAACTAAGAAAAGTACAGAGACTATACTTTTGAACTGTAAAGAACTCAGAACAACTCGGAAGAGGCTGTGGAAACTGCTACAACTAATAAATCAATAACGTATATTTATTTTACAGCGAACAGAAATGTGCACAAATGCATGTGCATGTGTTATTTTATTTTTATTACTGTTGACATTTAATTGTATATTTAATTTAAATGAATTTTTACACTTTTATTATAAATATTATATATTTAACGTTCATAAATGTACACTAATGTACCCATATTTGATAAATAAATGAACTGAACTGAACAGAAATGTGCACACATGTAGATGTAATTCGGAAAAGATCTTTTGAACCTCCCTTTTCGCTACCAGCCACTGCTGCCTTACGACTCGAGGTGTCCTGTGTACCCATTTACAGGTATGTATAATAATAGGCGTGTATCCAAATTTTTATATAACTTTATAAATAAAGCTGATCATACATACAGCCCATCAACGAAAACAAAATTAAAATTTGTTCAAAAATAAATAAGTTATACGTGCAAAGCGAGACGCAGCCGCGTGCGCGCATTTACCTTGAAAAAGACCGCCTAATGCGGTTGAAACTATAGTCGGAGTGACCGGCTTAATCTTACGTGAGTGATTTCCGTGTAATAAATAAAAAGTTATAGGTATTTTCATTTTATGCACTTACATTTTTTCAGTAATTTTATGTATTTAATTATAAACTTGCGCATAAAAAAAAACATTCGGGACTTTTTTTGCATACTGTCATCTGACCCCTAACTAAGCAAAGCTTGTGATATGGCTGCCAGAGACTGATAAACATACATATATATTTTTAAATACATACTAGATATACCTAGAACAAACACAAATGTTCAGCACATATTTGTCCTAGGTGGGAATTGAATCCACGCCCCCAAGCGCAGAAGGCAGGTTTTCTACCAACTGGACCAACGGGCTAAGCTTGTTACTTGCAAGAAATTAAACAAAAATAATAATTGTTCAGGCATATTGTATCACACACGCACACATCATCAACCAGTAAAAGTCCACTGCTGAACAAAGGCCTCCTTCTTAGAAAGGGGTTTTGCCGTATTCCCCACGCTTGGCAGGCAGCTAGGGATCGCAGTACGTTCACCGTGTACTAATAGGACGCTGCTGCTCATATGTTCCGGTGGTTCTGGTCACAGTTTTAGGACATACCAGGCATATTATAAATAACCAGTTTTTTTCAACAAACTTTAATATAAGACTAATTTGTACGGCTCTGTCATCTTTTTATCATTACTATCTTTAATAATGTTATTTATACTAAGTTTTCTTCTCAATTTCTCTGTTTAATGTAGGTTTTTATATATATATTATAAACATATATATAAATATATATATATATTTCCAATTATTTATTTTGTAATACTTTTGTGCACTAGCACCATGACTTGTGTTGCTATAAGTGATAACCTATGTTGGCCTACGTGTTTTTATTATTTCTATATTTATGTGTAAGAAGGCTGTTGGCTATCCAAATATAAATTAAATAAAATTAAATAGTACAATTTGAATTTGTTTCGGAATTATCCATCTACCCCACTTCTAGCCTGTGCTCCACAGAGCTCGGGAGTCGGCTAGTCTTCGGAGCATGAACGACACAATGAGGCGCGTGAAAAATGGCACCCGCTACCGACAGCCTCACAAATCAAATACGAAATGGAAAATAAACGCACACATGCACGCCACGAGCGAAATTTGAGATTCAATTTATCCTAGTATTAAAAAATTGATACATTCTTTGAACTCTTTATTTCGTATTTTGTTGCTACTAGTACAGTTATTATACAGGTTACGCATATAAACTGTACTAAATCGAAAGGATGTCATTGTACTCATCATTATGAACTACTTTTACTATGGGACTAAACCTGCGAAAAAAAAAAAAACAGTTGTTCCATAGAAAACGGTCATTGACGCTCGACAAAATGTGTGGAACAGCTGTTTGTGAACCTGAAATAAATGCTGGTAAAGCATCTTCGCAACGTCTAACACTGAAGTAGGTACATAGCAACCTCAGACCAGATAAACAAGGGGGATATGCCTTAGTAAATTTTTTTATTGTGTTCAAATGTCTCTATTATCCGTAAAAAAAATACTATACCGCTAACCCGTTTAACGCAGAAACTGGAAGTATGGCTCACTTACTAATTTTCACGCTCACTAAGAAACTTGCAGCTACACCTATAAACAAAAAAAGGGCAAAACAGGGCAACAAAGTCTTCTGCTGGGTGAGTTCAACCAAAGTAATCAAGCCTGATTCATGCCTGAAGCGTTCACACCCTCTACGCCACCTTACCATATCTCCCTTGTTTTACTAATCTGAAATACAGATAAACAATCTCCGAAATCCACCACAAAAATAACAAGCTTGTAGGAAAGGAAGCTTCCACACCACTGATGGCTTCTTGCAATAATTTCCGTTTTCAATGAGCGCGTTTTCTTTTTCTTATCACCGCACGAACTAGGATGGTTAGGAATAAATTGAAATACAAAATTGATTGTTGCCTCTCCCGGCAGCTTTATTACTGTCACAAATAGGAAAAGAGATTGAAAATTGCCTACCAGACGACTGTGAAAACGGATATGATCACTCGGCCTGTTCTGTTATTCTTTGAACGGTTTCACTCTGAGCCATCTGATTTGAGTTTTTTTAAATTAAAATGTCTTATTTATATTGAGTTAACAAAGGTTTTACCTACTACATTTTTTTTAGTTATGGTGGCCGAGTGCTAGCATGTGCGCTATATAATCTGACGGCACCCGGTCCGATTATCGGCCTTGCATCAATGACTTATTTAATAGGTACTTAAATAAATGATGTGCAGTTTTCGGTGCCTTCGCTCATTAAAACGGTGAAGAAAAAACAGCGCGAGGAAACCGGTATGTCCAAGAATCTCAATAAAAGTTCAAAGACATGACACTCACAAACATGCACTGGGCCAGCGCGGTGAATCTCTTTCTGAGAGAAGGCCTGAGTTCCAGCAGTGGAAACATGGTAAGATGAAATAAATGAATGATTTTTTCTTGTAATAGCCTTGCATTTGACTGCCAATTTGCCTGATGTTAAGCGATGATGCGGTCTACGATGGAGTACGCTTGCCTAAAAGAAACCGATTCACTTGTGATTTGAAAACACCCAGATCTTTACTATTGGGGAACACTCATTAGCACTTTTTATACTACTACTAGCTAACCCGCCAGACGTTGTTCTGTCTTAGAACTGTCAAACGCGCGAAGTTAATATCTTAGTTAAGTTTTCTGATATTTTCCAATTTTCTTAATTTTTCTTTCTGAATGAACCTTCTAGAAAGTATTAGAAAGCTTTAAAAAAGATGAATTCAAAAATTCAAAATTCATTTATTTCAGGATTATCCCATATCAGTAAAGAAATTATTAAAATACATCATAACACAATAAAAAATTAGAACAAGTAAAAATACTTTCAATGTCACAGGGTCACAATAATAAAATAAAATAGTCATAAATACAGTAAGTCACAATCAGTTTAGTACCTTCTCTCCGGCATGGGTACCGCGATGAATGAAACCGGTAAAGTCGTTTTGAAGTTATGACGTGACCAAGGTAAATAGGGATTCATTTTTATATACATACTATATATAGATTGGATATATTATGATTTGATTTGATTAAATCCTTTTCTTCCAAAAATATTATTATCATACGTACACAGATAATGTAACTGCTCAGGCCAAGCGAAACAGTTTAAAACATAGTATATACTTTAAAATAAACGGTAGCACGGGGTCAGATAACGACGAGCAGTAAGATTTATTAACTTGTTAGTTTCAGTTACTTCGCTGTTTCACCTTATCTGAAACAGTTTTGTTATTCTTTTATCATGATACTTGTTTTGTGTTAGCCACTTATTTATTGCTTTTGCTATATTTTAAGTTTTCTTGGATTCATAGAGTCATTTTGTCAGTAAATATATAATTTATAAGGTGCTTCAAATTATATAGCGATGATAGACCAGTGGTAGGCGCGTTCCAATCCCAATCTGAAGGGTGTAGGTTCAAATCTCAACAAGCTTGAGCTTTCGGTAAAGGAAAATATCGTGGGGAAACCATAACAAGAAGGTCACTTTCTAATGCCCGCAACTGGCTAGCTACCACTCTCAATATGAAAATCGCCAAGCACCTGGCGGGGTGTTCCGGTAGCGTCATTTGAGAGCTAGTTCCCATTCCAGGCTAGGCGTGCTTACCAACTTCGACCATACCTTCAATTAACGTCAGAGGGTCAGAGGCTGTGGACAAATCACAAAAAAAACGTATGAATTTGTGAAACGTGAAATACGTATCGAATTCCATCCGAATATACAAGTACGAATGTATTAATGTACGAATAAGTACATTATCATCATCATCATCATCACGCAGAAAATGTCCACTGCTGAACATAGTCCTCCCCCTTAGACTCCACACTGAACGATAGCTTCCCATCTGCATCCATTGGATGTCCGCGACTCTCACGGTGTCGTCGGTCCATCTACTGGGAGGCCTACCTACGCTGCGTCTTTCGGTTCGTCGTCTCCACACAACAACTTTTCTCCCCTATCGCAAGAATACGTACGAACGTGTGTAATAGCCCACTGGTAGAGCAAAATAGAGATAGTTTAGTGCATATTTTAGATTTGGTCATATATTGACCAAATAATATAAGACTATATTTGACCATATTTTATAAGTAAAGGGCAGATTTTGCTAACGTCAGATATGTTTTAGCGAAGTAAAAAATAAACATGTTCACAAGCTTCCAATACAGAAACTGGTCTTAGCAAAGTTTAAATTCTTCTACCCTAGGAAGAAAAATGTATAGTAACATTGCTTTTTCCTTATCACAATAAATAGACACGCTATTATGTTAACGAGCTATCCCCTGTTTACACTCGGTAATGCCGGCCAGGACGAGTTAACGACAGTTGGCACTTCTTCTACCCTCTGGCTAGGGATTTATCCTGCGAAGAGGCACCTACAGGAAAACCAGCCAACTCAGACCCGCCCCGAAAAAGTCATAATTCTAAAAGACAGATCTAGGGACAGTGGCCAGCAATGCCCGCGATGCTCCTATTTTTATTCCAGTTTTAATTATTAAAAGTTATGAACTGCTTATTTCTTTTTATGAGATCGTTGAATTAATTCCTTTTGTTTGTTAACTCATTTTCAGAATCACCTAATGACGAAACTTTTGGTGTAGACGAATAATTAAAATTTCGGTCATTCATAGCAATTATTCTTTTTATTGTATGTTATTCAAACAGTTTATTTTTCTATTAAATATTCGGGACAATTTTGCACACACGTTCATCTGACCCAAGACTAAGCAAAGCTTGTACTATGGCAACCATATAGTGATTTACATACATATACAGGGCTACGCATAGAGACTCTGCTAAGCTGAAAGGAGGCCATTGTACTCATCATTATGAACAACTTTTAATATGGGGGCAACCCTGAAATCGCTAAAAAATATCAGCTGGATATAGCATAAGAGTCTGTAATGAAAATCTGTAGAATTGGAAACGATTCCTGGCCATAGTTTTTTTTTTTAAAGTACTTACCAGTATTATAATTTAAGTTTAATTTAAATCTCGTATAAAATGTCGTAAATATAACGCCTAATAAAAATATATCTCATGGACAAATACGATTTTGTTCATGGTGTAAATGTATTTATAAATGAAAACATGGAACGAACGAGAAAATGGTAGAGAACGTAATGGTGTAGATACCCACATCGAGTAGAAATAGCTAGATGTGTTTTTATCTACAAAGCGATGCGAGCGTACTTGCGATTCTATCCGCAGGACTGAGTTATTCTCAAATTTACGTTATCACGTTCGTGAAATATCATAAAACATTTTAAAGTTCCCAGAGCGATATTCTTGAACTCTTCATTCGCCTTCGCGGGTTCGCTTTAAGTAAATTTAACTTTAAAATATGCATAACAGTTTTCCGAAGCGCACCCCTTTTGAAATTTAAACACATCTAGTCGTATTAAGATACATTTCGATTCAGTGCACTTCGGAAGTTAGAATTCTATTCAATTTAAATCGAACTCCTTTATCGTTAAAACTGGATTATTATGAAAGAATAGTCCGGTAGAGATTTTAAGTTCTTTTTAAACATTTACTTTCGGTAGATTCTTTTGGAGCACACAATACGTTATTCAATAATAGCCAATGGAAATGGAATTTTCTAATGAACTAATGATAAACGATAAAAGAAGGATACCTAGGTATAGTTAGAGTTACAGCGCCATTAAAAATACATGTTGCCCATCGAGATACAGTTACTATAGAGTCACAATCTCTCAGTGAATACAGTCAAAAAACGTCTGAGCGTCATTGTACATACATTGTTTCTATTATATACTTCACAATGCCATATTTACACCAATTTAGAGGTTATGTCGCTTGCATAGTGTTGAATGTTAGTTGTCCGCTATGTCAACATAGCTCTAGCATCGCGCGGCGTTGTAGTCGGATCGTGGTTACCTTGTAACTAAACAAAAAGTTTGCGCAATTTGTAGCGTGCGCTGAGTTTTAGTTCGGACATTTTTTGGCACGATTGTGACTCTATATGATTGTATCTCGATGGTGTTGCCTCATTGTATTTTTTCCTAAGCTTTTATATTTTAAAGTGTTATAATGGTAGATTATTGAGTGATATTGTATATCGAGGTGAAATATGCCTTTTCGTGTTATTTCAAAACCCCCATAGTCTAATGCAGTGGGTTCAAAGCTAAATGAGAATTACCCGTGCACTCAGTACCCACTAGTGGGTGAAACTGGTGGGTGGACGGGTCGTTACTTGAAACCCCTAGTAACCAGTTTTTTACTAGGACACGAGTTTGACTTGACCGTGTCTTACTTTTCTTGGCTCTGACTGTGACTATGACGTGTTTGATAATATTCGATAAAACTAGAAACAATTTTATTTTATAAGCTTATAAACACGCAAACAGAGCAACAACAGAGCGTCTGTTTAGGTTGAGGGTTAAAAAAAAATCTGTAATGCTGCTATAGCACTGTATCTCTTACTAATTCACAATTGTGCCGGCCAATTAGCATATCGGGTGGCAGACATGCCAACTCTTGAAGCTCAAGGGTCTTGCGAGGGACCCTATTTGCATTTTCACAAGTCGCGGTTAAGTACACTTAACTTCCAAGTCTACAAGCCTACTGTAATTTGTTTCGAAGGCGTGAATCTTGTTAAATATGCTTTGAGGATTTGGTTCGTTGTGTGTAGACCTTTGTTGTATGTTATTTTGACAGGCTAGGCGTTTAACAACAGCTCACCTGATCTGCTAATTTATCAATTAAATTAGCAGCAGCCTACACATAAAAGTATCTTTAAAGTGTAAGTTGCTAAGATGAAATTAAAAATAGGACTTAAAGTGAAACTGCCCGGTGCGTCAAAATTTTGAAGAAAGCGGTTTGAATCCAGTTTTGTTATCTGTACGGTCAAGTATGAAAATAACAAATGCGATGCCGGCTTCTTTATATCCTGAAAGAATGGTCTGAAAGACCTATAGTTAGCTTTCAAATATATAGAAAGTCTTTGTGGCTTTCAGTGAATAACGTTCCTCTACATCTGTATTAAAATTATTATTTTATTTAGGAAAAAATTCATAGTATAAAAACTCAGATATGTCAAAACAATAATATTATTCATCAGCCATCAACATCGACATTTTTCTTTATGTTTTACTATCCAACATCATCGATTGAAAGAAAGTATGAATAAGTTTATCCTGTACTGACTAATATATTAAGTTATAAATATACTAGCTGTGCTCCATGGCTTCACCCGCATGGATCAGGAACCGTACATATTTCCGGGATAAAAGAAGCCTAAGTTACGCCTTATACCTTTAGCTATCTTCTTGCCAGTGAAAGTACCTACTGTCAATATCAGTTGAGGCATTTTGGAATCCATAGGAAACATACACACATTGATTTTTATACAATTACCATATATAGAAGATGGATAGATAGATTTTTTTTATTTATATTTTTGTAACTTAAATGTTTAAAATTCTTTCAGAGCGCCTGGTTAATGTGAGGTTTTAGTGCTAGTTAACTTGTATTGTGTTTAATTAATAAAGTCACATGCCAGTAAAAAAACTTATAGGTAGATATTTTACCAGCAAATCAAATCCTTAGTGTTTAGTAAACTTTATTTTATTTTATCTTAAATAATAGCTCGATGTACCGTTTGCACCATTGACTGCACAATTTGTTTGCACAATTAATGGTGCAAATGCAACTACTTTGACCGCTTACCCGCTTGATGTTAAGCTATGATGCGGTCTACGATGGAGCACGCTTGCCTAGAAGAAATAGATTCACTTGCAATTTGAAGTATATTGTAACTATAGTCTATTCCATTTTGATCACCTGAGAATATAATCACCTGGGTGACCATAGGCGACTCCGTTTAAATTATTATTTGAGTATCCTTTGATCACCCATGAATATAAAAAAAAGGTTCGAATTAGAAATTTCATCATCATCATCATTTCATCCTATAATTTTCCCACTGCTGGGACACAGAATATCCCTTCTCTCAGAGAAAGGAAGGGCCCAAGCCCACCATCATACCCGTTCAGGCAGCGCTTCATAATAAAGCCGGCAATTTAAATACACGTATAAAATATATTCGTTCAATACGGTCTGGAAACTTGTTAATGCTATTAGAGTAGCCGAGGCGTTAAGCTGCAACCTTACTAAACTTAGTTCTACTTATTTGGGAAACTTTGCCGCACCGCTCCGTCGCATCTTTTGTAACTTCTCTTCATTGTTATGGTCTCAGATCAGAAACGAACGATAATAAAATAGTATATGCCTACATCATCATTACCATTATCAGCCTATCATGTTCCAACTGCTGGGGTACAAGCCTTCTCTCAGAGAAAGAGAGGATGGATCGTAAAACGGCTCAACTAGTTGAGCCTTGCAGTAGAGCCGTTTTGGACATACCGGTTTCTTCACGATGTTTTCCTTTTGTACAGTTTTATTATCATTTATGTTTAAATGTCTCTGTTTCGTCTACTAGTTTGACCACGAGGAAAGACCATTCCTTGTGGTCAAACAAGTTGGACTAGTTAGATCATCAAGCTACTAGTCGGACCACAGAAGAGATTATTTTTTTCTGTGAGTTGGACAGAATAGAATAAACGAATAGTTTGACTACAAGGAAGCGCCGTTTTTAACCATACTGCTAAACCTCTCTACCCAAAAACACTTTTCCCAAAAACTGTTTCGTGGTCGGCAAAAAAACGGCAAGGTCGTCTACAGTGGGAGCTTGACTAAAAGCATTAAGCCTGATTTAGGCTTCTGAGTTCACACCCGTCACGCCACCCTACCGAGATAACACTCATCGTGAGTCACAGGCATTCAGTGGATGCAGATGGCGAGCTGTCGTTCGGTGTGGAGTTCTAAGGGAGAGGCCTATGTTCAGCAGTGGACGTCTTCTAGATGATGATGATGATGACGCCACCTTACAATATCTCCCATGTTTGTCTGATCTGAGGTTATGATAGTGCAAGAATTTACGAGGAAGTTTGTCTAACACTGTTCCATGATCTTATAAAATAGTTTAGAAAAAAGTGAATTTGAATACGCCGATAGAATTTTACAAAATAAAAAAACCAAGACATAAGTAGGAAAAATAAGTCTAATAATATTGAAACAACAATTTATCAAATTACAAACATAACAATACTACAAAACCAAAGAAAACACTTTGAAAAACGCTCAAGTTCATATTCGAGGAGGCACTGCGTAACTTCGTCTTTTTCTCTGCTGGTGCACGCTGAGCTTCAACTTTTACCTTTCTTTCGATTTCTTCATTATCATGTTTACCGTCAATTAACTTTTCTTTGGGCCAATATCTCGTCATTGTCATTATCACTGAATCTGAAGTAGTCACTGTTTCTTGGTGGTCCTCTTTCACTTTCGGCCATGATGCCGATGTATGTTCAGGACAGTGGCTCGTTTGGTCATGCACTGTTAACATTTCTGTAAGTTCAGTGACCGCAAATTCAGATACAGTAGAGTTCATCGTATTCGTAGTTGTTTCAGGTGTTGTCAGTTCTGTCTCTTTTATCGCTGTTACGTTTGCAAGGTTTATGCTTGTGCTCCCTTCGGTTACATATTCACTAAACGTTGCAACTGCAGTTGTGGTTATGGCTGTAACTGTTGGAGAATTTAATGATATAGATTCGGTAGTAGTCGTTTCTATCGTTATGGTTGGTGGCACGTTTAGGAAGGCAATTATATCTCGTGCCGTATCGTGTGTTGCTAGTGGAGTGATTCGTGCTTCAGTTATAAGTGGGTCTTTGTATATGGCGTCACAAATGGCACCGCAGTGCTCTTCTTGACATTTTTCTTCAATGCCACATGTTATGAAGTTGTCCCAAGGGTAAAGCAGTTGGTACAGGTGAGGTTGTTTACAGTTGTTCCCGATGTATGTTTGTAGGCCGATCACGTCGTTATTGCATATGAGAGGTCCACCGCTGTTACCCTGTCAATGAATTTTTACTAACTGTAATATATTGGTATGTAAATAATAAGTATAATTATAAGTAATAAGCTGAAAAGTAAAAAAAAATATATAGAAATTTGGAATATTATTTATAGTGCATTTTAGAATACAATAAATACTTACTATTATATATAAATGTTACTTTTGTCTAAAACCGGTAAAATGCATTAATATCATCAATCACTACATTTTTATTAACCTACTAGCTGCACCCCGCGGTTTCACCCGCGTAGTGATGAAAAATTGTGATGTTGATGATGATGAAGGTAGCCTATATGCTAATCCAGGACATAAGCTATCTATATTCTAAATTTCATCATAATCTGTCCAGCCATTTCAGCGTGAAGGTGTAACAAACAGACACACACACTCCCACACACACAAACTTTCGCATTTATAATATTAGTATTATTAGTGTCATAGTGTGATTCAATCCAACTGCTGGGCAAAGGTCTCTCGCATTTCCTTCCATTTCTCATGCTCCATTGCTAGCACAAATTTACCAGTGGAACCAGTCACGAAGTAACGCGCTTTTGTGGCTTTTCTAAGAGTCTTTAGGAACTTACTGCGTGAGAACTTTTCCCCACTTTTCCGGGGGATAGACGTGATTTGCCCATTTATTTATTATTTTACTAAAAGAATCACCTGACAAAAATCTGGATCATAAACTGCATCTTTGTTATCATCGCTGTTGGCAGCGCAAGCCATGGTGCTAGCTGAGAAGTGACTGCCGCAGTTGTTTATGGAAGGTGGGAGAATATCGACATATAACATCATCAGGTTTTTGTCTTCCGTGGCGTTGCCGTACTGCTTCTGAAAAGGTGTTCGTTTATTAAACGAATGAAATGAGATTTTAATCGACTTCAGAAGGGAGGTTCTCAACTAGGACTCTATTTAAAAAAAAACCGGACAAGTACGAGTAGGACTCGTGCTCTGAGGGTTCCGTTGGACAGAACACTCCGAGCGTGAGCCAAAAAAAAACTAAATTTGAAATATTGAAAGACAAACTTAACTTTGTAGTTGACTATAAAGTTTTTCTATACATTCCAACTACAAAATGTAAGTTAGTAATTGCAAAATAATTATTTTTAAATGATATAACTTCAAATTTGTAACTTTCAGATTTATTCCTATATATGTGCTATGAGACCTTGCCTTTTGCTAAATTTCATGATTCTAGGTCAACGGAAAGTACCCTATAGGTTTTGATTTCCCTGTGAAGTCGCAAAATATGCGACATAAACGTTCATATCTTTTGATTGCGTTGACTTACAACTTTTATTTTTTTACAGTCGAAAGAAACCGTAAACTTATGTATTTAGTATAAATTTCAACTTGATACCTTTACGCGTTCTTGAGAAAAAGGGTCTTGACAGACGGACAGACAGACAGACGGACAGACAGACGGACAACGAAGTGATCCTATAAGGGTTCCGTTTTTTCCTTTTGGGGTACGGAACCCTAAAAACAATACTAATTACTCCGGAATTTGTGAAACGACACTTTACGTCATTAGGACAGTGTCACATAAAAAATTTAAGTCGAATTATTGAGAACCTCTTTTTTTAACACGGTTAGAAAGGTGATACTAAACCAAAATGTGTGAATGGGTCATCGAGATACAATACTAATAGTGATAATAATACACGTTTGTGACTACAAACGTGATAAAATATCTGAACCAAAACTCGGCGCACACTAAGCATTGCTCAGGCTTCTTGGGTAGTTTTAAGACAACCGCCATCCAACTACAACGCCGAGCGATGCCAATGCTACGATGCCATAGCGGACAAGCGACGTTAAACACTATGTGAACAACATACCGTCTAAATTGGAGTAAATGTGGCTTTGTGAACTATATAATTGATGTCTAGGTATGTACTACAACACGGATGTTTTTTGACTGTTTTCACTTGGAGATTGTGACTCTATAGGAATTGTATCTCGAAGGTATGGTAACATGGCAATAAAGCACGACTGTAAAAAACATATACAAGAATTCACAAACCGCAAAGATAAGAATACTGCAAGCCCTAGGCTCGATGAGTTCAGCTTGTTTGAAGTTCAGGTTCTGGATGCCAACTGCTGACGTCATGTTGAATGGGAGCAGCGTTTTCATTAGGCTGATGTCTGTGGTCCACCACTGCGTAGAGCTTTGATTGTGTGGCCGCACCATTTCTACAATCTATAATATTGAAATAAAGCTGACAGTCATTATTATAATTAAGAAAAAAAATCTAATCTAATCTGAATGATCTAGTTCCTTCCTGCCCATTTTTCTATCAGACTGGTTTGGTTTTAGCCAGCAACCTATGCGTTACTTACCGGCCAGGAACTTTGTACAAACTATTGCCACAAGTGGCGGCCTCATCACTTAATGCGATCTTTTCCAGGCAATCATTGGATGGAAAGCATCTACGTAACAGGCAGGATAGACGGGAGATGTTCAAAACAAATAATACCATTACCATACCATTTATAAACACTAAATGAATTCGTGTGCAAAGCTTTTTATCTGTTGGCGTATTTTCACTGACCTCTCGTTCCTGTTCATCTTCATCCTCGTTTAGCGTAAATTTAAGATCAATGCTGATGGCACCTGCTCTTGCTAGAAGAGTTTTCTTCGGGAATCCGTTGGGAGGATCCATGAGACTTGGCCCGATGGCGGTGGTGACTAGCCAGTCAGAGCGGATGAGCACAGCTGACCGGACGAAGCGCTGCCCCGAGATGTCTACTACCGTTGGGTCAGAGTAGTATATGAAAGCCTGTAAGTTTTTAAAGGAGTCAACAAATTTAATATAGATTGTAAACGCATCTAAAGTCATAATTTATTGTGTAGAAGATTAAAAAATTAAATAATAAAATAATAATTAAGAGTTACAAAAACATATAAAAATTGTGATTTCAACACAGTAGATATGTAAGCCAAAGCAGTCATTTGACTTTAAAGAAACGCTCGAAATAAATGGCGTAATCAAACGAGCACCCCTTTCCCTGCCCGTTACGATACTTCAAAGTACGCTCAAAGATTAACACAAAATAATGTTTTTTTTCTTAAAGCCCGATAGAAGAAACCCTAGCCCTGTAACCAACGCAGGCAGCAGTTAAGATGCTGCTTTTTTATCTACTGTGACTTCACGGGATCAATGCAACTCAACTGGTTTGAAGGTATATTTAAGTTGCTTCATGTTGCTCATAACAGTACGACCAGGTTACAAAATGGCCAAAATTCTGCCATTATTTGACATCATGAAAGAAAGATTTTCACAAAATGTGAAGTGGAGCACATGCAATGTAAATCTGCTTGACAAATGCTTTTGCAGAGTTTCATTCATAGCTCTCTAATGGGCTTCATATGCAAGCTCAAAGTCGCAAAACGAGCTATGGAGAGGGCTATGCTCGGGGTTTCTCTGCAAAATCGAATTAGAAATGAGGAGATCCGTAGACGAACGAAAGTTACCGACATAGCCCACCGGATTAGCAAGTTGAAGTGGCAGTGGGCAGGGCACATAGCCCGCAGAACAGCTGATGGCCGATGGGGCCGAAAGTTTCTCGAATGAAGACCACGGACCGGTAAGAGCAGCGTAGGACGTCCGACCCACGAGATGGACAGACGACCTAAAAGAGACCGCAGGGAAACGCTGGATGCAGGCTGCTTCCAACCGGCCATTTTGGAGATCGATGGGGGGAGACCTATGTCCAGCAGTGGACGTCCTATGGCTGAAATGATGATGATGATTCATAGCTGATCTTCTGTTGCACCTTCTTTTTCTGTTTTATTATTTAAAAAACTGATAACAAAGTCTGATTAGCGTAAACTTGTTTTATTTTCATTATTCTCAGTCCATACATTTGTACGACTTCATTTGCCCAAGGGGTCGTTTTCGACCCACTGTAAAAAAACACTTTTCAGGACAGAAATCCACAATATATTACTACAACTGTTGTCTATGGTCACTGATAAACAACATATGTGAAAATCATACAAATCGGGATCGAAATAAGTTCTGGGCATATCTGGTTAAACTTGAATTAACTTTGAGCTTCCTAAATTGCTGGCTTTTATTTCACGACTTACTTACCATAGAAGAGAACATGCCCCTCTTGACATCGTGGTCGTTTTCAGAGTATAATCCTTGGCAACAATGAACCGCTGAAAAATATTTAACGAGTAATATTCACAGCCAACTAATATGATTTACTACAAAATAAAACTAAATCTTACCAAAACACAGCAAAAGAATAAAACAACATTTCATTTTCATATTTTTCAAAATTACCAAAACACAAAATCGAAAAGTTAATGACGTATTGGCGTCAAACGCATTCATCAGTCAGTTGTTAGTTCAAAAGAAGAATCTCATTTTTTCTTTACCAGAAAGAAGACTAAATCTGTTCGAGCGATAAAAAGGTTTTATGTAAAGTGCCATTACTCTTGTAATTCTGCAGTAAAATCTTCGTAAAACGCGAATTAGTCAAGTCACGTCCCTTTATTTTTCTCCGCTATCTTTGACAAAGTTGCTTGAGTTAAAAGCATTAATCAGAATCCCATCTGAGACGTATTATCCTCAATAAAGAGGAAAGAATGACTTCGCAAATTTAAACGCGTGTTTTACAGATAAGGGTAAATCCGAGGAACACCTAATTATTCATGTAAGGGGCGTTTAAGAGCGCGTATTAACGCCCGCGGCAACTTTTACTTGGAAAAATATCGAATAAAGTGACGCGAGTGAAAATCTTACGATCTTAATTTCCTACGCAGCGGTTTAGTTTTTATTTTTTACTGTAAATACGCTAGATAACATTATCACTTGTTTATGTTTTCTTATTGCAAATAGATATCTATCTGTAATAAAAAAAAACGTTAAGCCATTTCGTCTGATGGTAAGCTACGGTATGGCAGAGAATAAGGAGGTGTTCTTGAATCACACGTAAGGTGTTATTCAGAAGTGAGTGATTGTCACAAATGTTTTCCATAATAAACCATTTTAAGCGTTAGTAAAGCGGTTTATATGTTAGGACATCCAAAATCACAGAAAGTCTTGTTTATTGACAGACTAATTGTTAATATTATATTTTTATTAAGGCACTTATTTGCCTGAAAGTCCCAATGTTTTCTGCAAAAGTGGCTAGGTAAGAAAATAAAAAATGCAGTTTATTTTAAACGTTGGCGGGCGGAAACACGGCTTGGGCGGGCGCCGGCGACAAGCGCGCCCTATACGTCTTTCCTGTTTTAAAACTGAACAAAGCTGAATAAACCATGAACAGATTTCATATTTTTTTATAAACAGTGTTTATTATTTTCAAACAAAGAATACTTATTTTGTTATTAACTTAACATTTAAGTACAACATATATTATTATCATTTGAATCTAATTTATAGCTGATGTAATTTGTTTTTATTTATCGTAAATTAAATAAAAAACTTTGATTGCACTTTAAAATTAAAAATCGCAATAGCTGAAATTGGTGCCAGTATGACACCAATAACCAGCCAAAACCGCTAGCTGCATTGCCTTGAATAGCCAAAGAAATCTTCTTCGCGAGGATTTATTTTAAAGCTTAATTTAATGATATGATTTCTCCTCGGTTGTTTATAAGCATATTTATCGTTTTTTTTCACTTTCAACTACCATTGAACAGGGTAAGAACACACTAACATAGTGATATCTCTACAAATGAGCGTAGATGTCGTAGCCAAACCGCTGATGTGGCGGCATCAGAACTACCGCTCAGACTGTTATTACACATCCAGTTACGAAAGACCTCTTCAGATGTCCACAAGTCTATCTTCTCGGCAGACATTGGTACGAAGCTTGGGTCTGCAAGTGTCTATTTAAATTGGTGCAGTTATAACGACTCCAATGAACGAGGTACGTGTTTTGGCGGCTTCCCTCAATTGCTTTACAAGCTTCCCAGTAGCCAGTGCTCAGACGTCGATGTGCATAGAATTGGAGTAACATTTTAATTCAATTTGTTATTTTATGGTTTTATAAAAGAGCGATGAACCAATATTTATAGGCAATTCGTTACGCAGACCGATTTTATTGTTTTGTCGGCGCATAAAATTTTGGTGACTGCATGGTACACTAGGTTTCATTGGTGCAGTTATATAGTTAGCAATGAAATGTATTAAAAGTTTTATCTTTGTCGAAATTTTTGACAATATTTTAGTCTCAGATTGTACTCATCGTTTGAGGAAGCCTATTACAATGACAAGTTTTCTGTTACAATGCTACTAAGTAAAACTTGTGGAGACCTTGACGGAATCACATCAGTTGAAGTATATCTATTGAGTCGTTAAGTTGAATGGAATATAGAATGAACTGAATGTGACTTTGTGACTGCCGTTTTAAAATTTTGTTAGACATGTAACATTGATGGAAAAATATAAAATTTTTTTTTATTGAAAACCGTTTGAATTTGGATATATAAAAAAAATAAGTCCTTAACGTTTTTTATTGAAAAGTTGATGCGCTCTACAGTTTCAAGTTAAAATCGTCGTTAAGTTTTCTGAAATTTTCCAATTTTCTTAATTTTTCTCTCCGTAAGAACAATGGTTTTAGAAAACTTAAAAAAAAAGAAACCAGTGAAGTCATTCTCAAGTTAAGGCGTGACCAAGGTAAATAGGGATTCATTTTCATATATATAGATAGGCTTGCGTTGGACCACCATCTCGCCTGATGTTAAGCAATGACGCGATCTACGATGGAGTGAATTTGCCTAAAAAAAATCGATAAAAGATAAACTTTAAACACAAACACAAAAAAGATAAAACACACTAGAGTTAAAATATTTATAAATATTAATATTTTTGTATAGGCCAAGGCCTCCGTTTTGTTAGACAAATGAGTTCCACTTTACATGAGTTTGTACCAGGGCAGCAGAGACGGGGTAGCGATATGCCCCGCGGGACCGATCCGAACGAACGGTAATGGCTGCATTGCCATTCAAATTTTATTTTATCTACTTAATACGAACATTGGCTGGAACCTTCGATGCGGTGTCTTGACTCAGGGTATTGTAATGTCTATAATGCTGGGGCCACATTACCGCGCAAATGTTCGTGCCGGGATGTCTTGATAAAAACTTCATATTCGGTCATCGGAGGTGGTCATCTTGTCCAAATTTATTTCCAGTCAAATGATTGATTTGATTCGCACCAATTTGCCGAGCAGACATCAGGTATTGGTGCTCGTTTTAATACATCACGACTTTACGAACTACTTGGCCAGACCTTGTCGGGATGGTGCGATTATTCGCCGAATCCTGATAGTGTAGCCGCTGCATTAGAATAATATGTTAGACATAAATAAAGTATTCGTATCTATTTAGTTCCAAGATCTTAATAGCTTGATGATCGGGGTTTCTCTACGAGATCTAATCAGAAATGAAGAGATCCGTAGACGAACGAAAGCTACCGGCATAGCCCACCGGATTAGCAAGTTGAAGTGGCAGTGGGCAGGGCACATAGCCCGCAGAACAGCTGATGGCCGATGGGGCCGAAAGTTTCTCGAATGAAGACCACGGACCGGTAAGAGCAGCGTAGGACGTCCGACCCACGAGATGGACAGACGACCTAAAAGAGACCGCAGGGAAACGCTGGATGCAGGCTGCTTCCAACCGGCCCTTTTGGAGATCGATGGAGGAGGCCTATGTCCAGCAGTGGACGTCCTATACGGCTGAAATGGTGATTATGCTGATGAATGATGAATAGCATGATCTGGGTTGCCATAATATAAAATACAATCATGGAATGTGTGTGAAAGGGAAAATGAAACTATTGGACAGGATAGTAATCTGGACTATTGTGGTGAGTTCTTAATGGTATTGAGCTGATCTATGGTGTGAGGTACGACACCTACCAATTATGTCTAATGTAATTTTTTAAGCACCTACGTGTTATAACGTGTCGTAGGTACTGATTCCACATAGATGCCCAGGGTTATGTAGATGGCAAATCTAAATTTATGAAATGCAAGCTGCAAATTAGATATGTACATAATAGGTATTCCACGGTCTTATTGCAGTAAGTCCCAACATTCGCGAACCCAAAGTTTCCTCAATCCTACCGAGTGCGCTGCGAGGTGATATGAATATTAAGCGCTTCAAGAATTACGAGATTTATTCCCCGATTCGGAACTTGGGCGCACTTAAATGAATGTTTAACATTATCTGCGGAGTTTTAGGCAGTTGAGCCTCTTAACAAGTTGCAAAGAAACTTTAATAGAGACTCTCGGACGATTAATTCGACGACGTGCGACGGTGGACGGGAATTCTTAATGTGGAAGCTTTGAGAAGGGGTGGTGACTCTTCTATCGATTATTTTACTATATCTACGATGATACGAGCTGCGATGACGGTACGATTAATAGATATTTAGTAGGCAAGTTAATATTTGCACACTACTGCTTGGGGATTGAACTTGCAAAAGTGTAGACGGATTCAGCAAAAGAGTCTTGCCACTTACCACTACAAAGTTACCACTTCACAAAGTTTTCTGTAAAGGCGCTTGCAGCTTGCCAAGTAGGTAACAAGTAACAAGTAGAAGTAGCAAGTACAAGTAGTAAAGTAGCCACTCGCACGGTGACGCGCACAACTCGCGTGCGAGTATACATGTACTCGCACGAATATACGAACGAGACGAACGATACGCGTCGTGTGTGTAGCGCGGGGAAACGAAGCTTCACTTGCACGAGGACCAGCGCGAAGCGCTACTAAGCACTTTAACTGACACTGGCACTAAGCACACCGTTGCAGACGATGCGAAGTAGGCAACTTGTACTTGCTATATACTTGTACTACGCATCATTTGCAAGCGTGTACCTTTGCAAAAGGGCGTAGTTTTCTAAGCAAGCGGCCGGCGCTGCGATCTGTCGTACAATTGCTTGCCAATTACGTCAGGCGCCATTGTTTGCGACGTTCGGGCGTCCGTCGGGCGTCATTTTCCGTTTGCGTCCCATTCTATTGTGCTGCACTTTATTGAATTTGATTTACGCGCCAATTTTTGTTGGCTTCGGTTTTTATTAACTGACCTCGGCGCCGATGTAAACTTAATTGAATCCGCCGACAAAAGGCATTGAATGAAAAGAGCGTCCAGCGGTGTGCAATGCAGATTATAATAGGTTTTCCCGAATTTGCATGGGCTTTAAGTATTCGATATTCAATATTTGCATGGTGGTGGTTGGACTATTGTTTTCGTACCGTTTTGTCGACTGCACGGAGCCGATTCAATTTACCATTGGTTTATATGAAAATTTTATTGATTTCTTCGTATTTCATAATTAAAAAAACTTACTAAATTATCTACATTAGACTAACAAAGATGGTTGTTTTGTCTGCACCAAATTTTGAACTGTTCGACCAACCACCCGCAATTTTCAGTCTTACTGTGAGCATGGTGCATGATCCTGCGCCAAAATATCGGGAGTTCCTTCCACAACCACAACACGGTAAACATTCCGTTAATAATAATAAGAAGGCAGTAATCCTTGACACGGCTCGCATTGTCAGGAGGTTCCTCACTCTGCAGCCCTAACCACCGGTAGCTTGGGCCCTGCCCCGCTGCCGGTGGCACCCTAGTTTTTAAGTTTTTTAAGTATTTTTTATTATTTATTAGATGTAAAAAACTTAAAAATTAAGACTCAAAATAAATAAAGTGAATAATAATGACAGAATTTCATTATTATATTTATTTTATATCACAAACAACAGATAGTAACAAAAACATATATTTAGCATAGGTACAATATTGGTGACGTTCTAGGCTAGACTGCAAAAATATTGTGCCGAACAAAATATTTTACAAATTGTAGTATTGTGTATAATCGCACTTAAGGATTTTTTATTGCATATTATATACTTATTACAATAATGACACTTGTTGTTATTTTATAAATAAATCAGAAATCGTTTAATTCAGGCTATCTTGACCGGTAGAAATTCGTACTAATATATATGACGGAGCACCAGAACCCTCAGTATTTTTAGAGACGGTGACGTCAGCTAATCTGACATCACCATCTCCATCTCCCGCCTCACTCATTGCAAAATAATGAACACCGAAATTATCTACTCACAATTTTAATCTTAGCACTATACACTTAGGACTAAACACGGTTCAAAAACACCTAAAGTACTCTCAACTTTTCTTCGTTTTATAAATTTAGACATCTGTTTTTAAACTATTTTCTTACTGATACGTCCTTACAAAGTGCCAAGCGCGCACGGTTCCAATACGCAACTTCGTAATTTAAATAATTTGACTTCGAAATGAATCTTTAAACAAAATAGTTTTAACACTGACGCGTGTCGCTTATATATCGAGAAATAAAATTAGCAACCGATAAGTCATTATTAAACTGGAATTTAGGCAAGTAAGACATTATTATAGTATGCTGTTAAAACAACTACAAATCGTACCTTCATTTTTTCACCGATCAAAAGTTATTTTACATTGAAATAAACAAGTTAAGTATAGACACAAATCTTAAAACTAGTTAACATATAATTAGGCGTTATAATTAGACTTAAAATTATTATGATCGCGTCATGCGTCGACATATATATATATATATATATATACAAATATGTACTACCTAAATATAGATTAGTATTTATTTAGGTAGTACATATTTGTATAATTATTTATCTATACTTCTATACTATAATAATATAATTATAAAGAGGAAATATTTGATTGTTTGTTTGTTTGTTTGTTTGCATTGAATAGGCTCCGAAACTACTGAACAGATTTGAAAAATTATTTCATTGTTGGCAAGCTACACTATCCCCAGGTAACATAGGCTATATTATATTTTCAAAAAAAAATAGGGATCCTTACTAAAACTCCAATAATGTAACCCAAGGTGTAAAAAAATAAGATTTACAATTTTAACTTTGCGTGTTTGACGGTTCTAAGACAGGACAACGTCTGTCAGGTCAGCTAGTAGATAGATAAAAATCAAATGCTGTTCGTTGGCGTTGGTAAGCGTATCACTTTAGAACTGCTCGACTGATTTAGTTAGCTAATGGCATCGATTCTGATGTACTCTTAACTAAAGTAAACTAAATTTGACAGCTCTAAAACTGTTACCATCCTTCTCTTACATATTAAAATTAAAAGAGAGGCAGATAATGTTAGTCTTGTCAGTTTGGCTTAGTTTAGTGAGTGGCATGACAGAATCGACGCCATTATTTTTCAATGTTAGCAATAAGGTTTCCGAATAAGGTTTTAAGAAAAAGTAAAATTAGAAAAAAAAGCCCGGAAAAAGCTTAAAGTGCTTTTTTCTATCGAATTTTAGACCATATAATAAAAAATAGGACTAGATAATGTCAGTTGGGTTAGCAAGTCTAAAATAAATGCACAATGTGTAGGGTATATATACATTATTTATAGACACACTGTATAGTATAGACAGATGATACAAGAAGAGGTTCAGTGGACAATAATGCCTGTTTTTTCGTCCATGTGAACAGAGATCCAACGCTTAAACATTGGACTCATTACATCATTAGAGACAGCCGCGAAACAAAGACTGTTGCAGCTGGTTATGTTTTACATAAGAGACAGTACATTATTGTGCATTTAAGTAGTACCTAAGTGTATATCTTCAAATATATTACGTTGAAATGCGTGAGCAAGACAGAGGAGGCCCGTTACTCCCTAGACACGCCATATAGTCCAATCCTTGACTTCTTAGTAAAAGCGGGACTATATTATGTTGTCATATTATAGTTGCGCTTTTATTTAGAGTAGAGCATCCTACTCTACGCTTCATAAAGACCGTAATCTGAGTTTAATTATCTGAAATTCGGTCGTATTTAACGTCATTTCAAACGAGTCACAATCGGAGCCGAGTCAAAAGATCTTTCTAAAGGAATCGCAAACACAATTAGGGGCAAGTTGTTGTTTGTACAAATTGTCAGGGAAAGAGTGCTCATGACATGACGCGCTACACGTATAATGACACAATTGATATTTTGGTAATTTTAAGCGTTCGTTTTACAGACATTTTCTAGTTTGTCATGCATTTTTACGTTTGTTAAATATCGGGGATATTGTTAATACTAAATTTGTAAATAAATAATCAGTGTTTTTTTTTTCCAGACAATATGATTCTTATCTTAAAACACTATAAAATTATACAAGCAAAATATTCAAAGTATACTAGTAATGAAATTATTTATTCAAACATTTTATGCAGACAACTTCAAACTCCTTCGTGGGCTCTTTGTCGGCTATTTTGAACATCGTTTGAAAAAGCCTAAATATTTATAGGCGGAAATGGATTCTCTGCTATTGGTTTTAGGATGATATTGCTATAACTACCCCGTAGTCTATTCACTAACGAAGACATCTTTTTCGAACGACATCATGGATATGCTGATATTTATTTTAATGTTAAATGTAAATATTTGAATAATATAAATATGGATTTGTCCAGTAATTGTAGCTTCCGACCAAGAGACATCTTAAATAGACTTTTGACCCTGTGTCAGCTTAATTTAAAAAAAGTAGAAAGTTTGTACAACGTACTTATAACACCAACTCAGTATTTTTTTCAAATATCTACTTCTTGTCTAGCTAAAGATAAAGACAAACTAATTATAATTATCCTAAGCCTATTAAAAGAAAGTATCCTTGGTCCACACATGTTGCACTTCTTTTATTTTTTTAAATTTTATTTCTTAGCAATAATAACCAAAAACTTGCAAATAACGTAAGTACAATATAGGTAACGTTCTAGGTTTAAGAAAATAAATAAAAAATAATAATAATTAGATATTATACAAATAATTAAAAAATCTGTAAAACGTAAACTAAACCATAACTCAGAATGATTAAAGCTCTAATCCAAAAATCTACATTTGAGTATGTTGCAGCTACGTCCCTATAACACCAGTGCGGCGGCTAAGCTCGTTATAATGATTGCCCTATAGAGAGATAGCGAATCAAATCAGGCGAAACAATGGCAGTGCAATTAAACCGCGAGGGGTGTCTTGTGGTAGACCGAGATGCTATTGGAAAGAGTTAAGATTTTTATTTATTTATTTGAAATTCGAATAAGCCTAATTGGCACCTACATACAGGTAATAGTCGAATATCGTCATACTCGTGTATTGATCATAACTTACGTTTTCGACCGATTCATAATAAGTACAACCTCAACTTAGTACAAAAAATATTACAAAATGAATTATTGCCAGACCATAAGATCCATTCATCCATTAAGAAATTAAAACTAAAATGTGTGTGCGAAGGCATCAGGCCTAAATCAGGCTTGGTACCTAGTTGAACTCCCCTGTAGACGACCTTGCTGCTTTTTGTTTTTGTATGAGGACTATTTACCACAGAATACATATTAGTAAGTCTATTTCTAAGTTCACTAATCTCGCTGAAAGTTTCTTAGTAATAAATAAATCGTAATAAATGTGTAAGTGTGCCGTACTTATAGTTATTGCGTTTAATGGTTTAGCGATGTGGTGAAAAAAGAGGATGTAAAACAGAGATACTTGAACATGAACAATACCTAACTATACTGAGGCATATTATCTCCCTTGTTTGTCTGATCTGACTCTAAAATATATCTATCAAGACTATTTTGACATCAAGCAACAGAAGTAAGTTGTAGTTTTCATGTTTGTATAGTTAGAAAAAATCTGATGAGTGTATTACTAGTGTTACTGTGTAGTGAAGTGTTTGTTAGTGTTAGTGATATTTAAAAAAACACATTGACCAAAGTTGTGAAAACCATTTTCATCCATTCAATCTCCAATAAATCTATCGGACAAATTCCACTCCATAACCAAATTAAAGTCAAACTCTTTCTCTCATTGTCGAAGGCAAATCCTCAAATACGGCGTGTTTACTTCTTAGCCCCTTTGTTTCTCTTAACGAGCAGAAAAAGGACCCATTCAGAGCTCGAACCTAATTACCCGACCCCTGCGTACAAAGGAGGGTTTCTAATTAACGATATTATGTCAAATAATTTGTTAAACTCGACGTCTTTACTCGCTCGCGGATTGGATTGAGTTCGAGTTTGTTTTAAGAATTCAAGCAGAATAATGGTAAATGAATTGGAATGAATGGAGTTTTGAAAATGTTTATTTGGGAAGCATTTTGTGGCTGGTTTTGTGTTTAAATGATTCCGAGGAACATTGCCCGACTGTCGCATTGACAAGTATAATAATATGAGTGCAATTTTATTTTTTAAACCCGTTATAAAAGAGCTGATGACCTTTAAACGGCTAAATAGATTTTCTTGAATCGTAGCTATGAAGACTCTCAAACAAGTCACATTTAAAAAAACGGAGCCGTTTGGGAGCTGCGATGATACAGACAGACACACACACATATACCTACTCAGATACACACGTTAAACTTCTAACATCCCTCTGATTGCATCAGTCATATTACACTTTCATTGCACTGTTATAAATGTGATTAACGACTAAACTGCCTAAATCTTTAAATTCTTTTCAAATTATGGTTATAAATTCGGATTGCTGTCAGGGATATCTAATGCTGACCTCAATTAGTAATTCCAAGTATTATAATTTAAGAATGAAATACGAGGTCTAAAGGCAATTTGAGTAATGTATGACGTATCTCTAGTACACCACATCAGAATGAAGTATCAGCTGCGTTGGTCTGTACTCTTACTAGATCCGTCACTGTTAAACAGTCATTTGTCATTACAATTGGATGGCATTAATTAAATCAATGTACGTAATTAACCAGCCTGGACGTGTTCAAGCCAGGCAGTATTAATTACGGTACTTACTACCACAACCTGTTTATAATAAATAAATAAAAAACATGAATGTGTTTCAACACTTCCTTAATGTATCAAGTTTTGTGCGAATCACGCGATCTTTCTTGCCTCACACCTGCAAAATGTGGAATGAGCTACCTTCCGCGGTGTTTCCGAGAAGCTACAACATGGGGTTTGTCAAAAAGCGATTTAATAGATCTTTAATGGGTCGGCAACGTAGTTGTGATGCCTCTGGTGTTACAAGTACCGATTGTAAAACAACTTTAGTTTAATCATTTAATGTATAGATGAACTGGCACCGTCATTGTAATAAAACTGTATTAGCGAAGTTCACACGTGTTCGTTGACAGTTGACAGTCTGCTGTCAACTGCCAGCAAACACCGTATATAAGTGGCGGGTGCATTGTCATCCGCCCTCTTTCTTGCTCGAACCTCGAGGCGTGAAGTAAGTAGTTGTCACGAATTTTGTATTTAATTGTGTGAAATATAACAGGTAGCCATTATACTGTAAAAAGTGTTAAAAGGGAACAAATAAAAGTAATTTCCGAATGCTGACTTGTTTCTTTGGTCGAAAGGCTAACACGATAGACGAGGGTGACTACTTACCTTTAGGCAGCCCGTCTGCATGTGCAATCTGAGTGTGCAATAAATGACATAAAAAAAATGTATCAAACACTATTGAAGATCTCAAAACCTAGTTAGAATGTTGGTATTTTAAGCATACAATAATGTCTCATTAGCTATTACCCGTGACTTTGTACGCGTAGAATTTCATTTAAACTTTCATCTTCTATTTGCTATTTTAGCCCTTTCGCTAAATCCTTGCGAAAGCTAGTGGACCTCTATACCCCATAAAGAATGCACCGGATGGACGGCCAGGGCCGGGTACGAAAAAGCAACAACATTTCATGGTTGTTATTACGGAAACCCGAACGAAACCCTTTGATTCCACTTTTATTGTGCGAACCGCTAGACTGCAGACTGCGCTGCCTGAATTACTGAACTCAGTTGCAATCTGGGTGTCTTCAAGTAGCGAATGAATTTGTTTCTCCTAGGCAACCGTGCTGCATCGAAAACCATCGCCGGTCAAGCGCAAGAATAATTTCAATATTAAAAAAACCTGCCAAATTACAGCTTTACTTACAGAAAGTAGTTTTTGACAATTTTGATTATTGAGTGCTATTTCGCTTAAATACAAAAACCGTTGGGGTAGACGTGTTCTGCAGTGGAGACCACGAATCGGCAAGCGTAGCGTAGGACGCTTTGATACTCTTTGAAGTGATGATATACGCAAGACGGCTGGCAGTGGCTGGAAGAGAAAAGCTGAAGATTGGGCTGAGTGGCGTGCCTTAGGAGAGGAATATGTCCAGCAGTGGACTAGTATAGGCTGATTATGATGATTTCGCTTAAATATAAATAAGATTTAAAATATAAAATACCGAATATAATTGCAGATCTATTTATATCTTATCTCCTTTGCCGGACTTAACCAGGCTCATACAAATGTAGATCCGTCCCGTCTCGCACTAATTGAGTTAATATTTGGTTATCATCCGGGCGCACGCACCTCCGCCCCGCGACTAATCCTCGCGAATTAATGACGTGAATTTATCATTATTAATGTGATCCAGCCACCAGCTGATCGGCCCTGGACTCACGGAGCTCTTGTCATGTGTGAATTAATTAATGACTTGTCATTTTGTCGCTTTGGATTAGAAGACATTGTTATTTAGCTCGCAGTGAAGTTTTTCACTAGCAGATTCAAAAGTTCACCATGATGCAAAAACTTTTCGACTAGTGACAAATTAGATCTTCTGATCTTACTTGAGATCAACTAGAGTGTGAATGGACAAACATGGTCTAAAGGCCCGTTTGCTCTTTGATTAGTGCGAGTGCAAGTGATTATTGATTAGTAACTTTGTAGGTAATTAAAGTATGCACTACTCACTAATCAGTTACGGTCTAAATGTGTTTCGTACCAATCACTAAGCACCTGCATTAACCACTCGCACTAATCACTAACCAAAGTGCAATTGAGCCTTAAGACCCAACCAACGCCCACTATAGAGTCGCTGGCGTGACACTATACAAGTGGCTCAACATGGACCGAAAATAGTTGACATTTCTACGGCCTCTTGTAAGCCACAACCTAACCACAACTCTACAGTCTGCGTAAAGCCTTACTGTACACCACTAAAGATAATATACCAGTGAAAAAATGTGCCTAATCGAAGTAAATACTTATACTGAAAAAAGTTGCTAAGTGATGAAAAATGTGTGCGTCGGTTTTAGTGCAAAGGCGCGCCAATAGATGTTTATTTGCATATTTAATGTTAACAAAATTGTCTTTTGCTTAGTTCCTTCAAGCACTTTGCGCAATATTTTACGAGTAACTCATTTCCCCTCCAAATCGCAACCTGCAGTATGCCGCCGCCCAGCTATTTTCCGTTAAACGCATCGAACGCTACGGGTCAATTGCACCGTCCATTCAACGCGACAGGTTTACGAGCAGAGCGCCGTTATCCGCCGTTTATTCACACGTTCTCCTCTGTTATGGGTTTATGACAATTTTTTATGGCAGCCTCATATTTTGGCAGCGTTAAAGTATTAAGACGTGGAGTTTAAAACAGAACAATGGGCCGTTTAACGAGCAGAGTTACAATAATATCAATATCGCTACGATAATTAGCTTATGTTTAAATTTACTATCAAATAAACAACTACAATTTCGTAATTTATAATATTAATATGATATGTAGCGTCATTTTTAGCTTACGGTTTGTTCGCATATCATTTAAGAGCCAATTCCTATTCCAGGTTAGGCATAACACATCATGAGAGTAAAAGAATAACATGTCAACTATAAAAAAATATAACTAATAAATCATAACAGTGGTAATGGTACGTTAGGTCTACGTGACCTGCGTAGCAATGATCGCCTGTTTGCGCTACGCTGCTCTTCGTAGCGCTAATTAATCTACGCCGTAGCCTCGTAGCCGATCAAACATTCCGATGCAGTAGACCACAGTGATGGTAATTGTAACATAATATTTTCATAGTGGAAATTTGTATTTTTATGAAAGGTCAGATGATGGAGCTGGGAGTGCATACTAGATCTCTTTGTATGTGACTCGTTAAGCCCTAACTTGAGAAGAAAAAAAACAGTTGGTCTATAAAACAATGCGATTAACACTCAACGAAGTGTATGGTGTGATGCTCAGCGACCTCAGTAGCCTTTCCCAACAGGTGGGTCTTAAAATGAACATGGACAAGACAAAAATCATGTCCAATGTCCATGTTGAACCCGTGCCGGTAGTCGTTGGGAACGATACTCTCGAAGTTGTTGACCATTACACCTATCTTGGGCAGATTGTTCAGTTAGGTAAGTCCAACTTAGGCAAAGAGGTCGCCCGAAGAATCCAACTCGGATGGGCAGCGTTCGGGAAATTGCGTGACATCTTCTCGTCCAAGATACCACAGTGCCTAAAGACAAGGGTCTTTGACCAGTGTGTGTTGCCAGTGATGACATATGGTACTGAGACGTGGTCCTTAACTGTTGGCCTTTTGGAAAAACTCAGAGTCACACAGCGGGCAATGGAGAGAGCTATGCTCGGAGTTTCTTTGCGCGATAGAATCCGAAACGTGGATATTCGCCAAAGAACCAAAGTCACCGACATAGCTGTTAAAATTTGCAAGTTGAAGTGGCAATGGGCAGGCCACATCGCTCGGAGAACCGATAACCGATGGGGAAGAAAGGTTCTTGAGTGGAGACCACGAACCGGAAGACGCAGCG
The DNA here is from genome assembly GCA_914767915.1 of Agriopis aurantiaria. Lineage (NCBI taxonomy): Eukaryota > Metazoa > Arthropoda > Insecta > Lepidoptera > Geometridae > Agriopis > Agriopis aurantiaria. The sequence goes on from OU611987.1 coordinate 7,298,493, forward strand.
TAGGTAGGCCTCCCACTAGATGGACCGACGACATAGTAAGAGTCGCTGGCATCCAGTGGATGCAAAAGGCAGGCTGTCGTTCAGTGTGGAGGTTAAAGGGGGAGGCCTATGTTCAGCAGTGGACGTCTTCTGGCTGATGATGATGATGATGATGATGATGAAGTGTATGGAACAGCTGATTTTCTTTATCGCGAAGTCAGGGTTGACCCACAAGAATATATATTTTATTTTATTATACCAATTTTAGGAAATCTTACAGCTAGGTATAAGGGTTAACCTAATATATGAGATACAGAAGGTCATATAAAAAATGTCAAACGTAAATAAAAATGCATTAAAAAAAAACTAGTAGATAAATTTATCAAAGAATGCGCTCGCTTACCCTTTTAAGTTGCTGGACAGATGTGTCACAAATCTGTGTGAATAATTCAATGTCGATATAGTTTTTTTTTATGCCGTAAGTGGCAAACAAGCAGACTGTCTGCCTGATGGTAAGCAGTCACCGTCTCCTATGAATACTTGTAGCACTAGAGGCGTCACAAATATGTTGCCGGCCCTCTAGAACTCGATTAATACGCCTTTTGAAGAAACTCCCATGTTGTAGATTCTCGGAAACACCGTGGAAGGTAGCTCATTCCACATTTTGCATAGTTGTTTATAATAATCGTTATTATATAATTATATTATTATTATATATATATTATAATAGTCGTATACATAAGAAAAAACTTGCATATACTATCATCATCATCATCAGCCGGAAGACGTCCACTGCTGAACATAGGCCTCCCCCTTTAACCTCCACACTGAACGACAGCCTGCCTTTTGCATCCACTGGATGCCCGCGACTCTCACAATGTCGTCGGTCCATCTAGTGGGAGGCTTCCCTACGCTGCGTCTTCCGATTCGTGGTCTCCACTCCAGAACCTTTCTTCCCCATCGGTTATCAGTTCTTCGAGCGATGTGGCCTGCCCATTGCCACTTCAACTCCGAAACGAAATCCGAAACGTGGATATTCGCCAAAGAACCAGAGTCACCGACATAGTTATTAAAATTTGCATAATCTATGCTACTGTTCAATGCCAGCTCAGTAAGTAGAACGATCAATGCGCAATCATAGCGCACTAATCACTCGCGAGCGACGGCGACACAAATGACGTGCCATATCGGGTAACGCGAGCGACGTCACGCTAATGAATTAGCATGCACACGGACACTGGATACCGCTGGTACATTGTGGACATTAGGCACATTCAGACTACAGTATGGGCCTCATAAGCAAGCTCAAAGTCGCAACAAGCTATGGAGAGGGCTATGCTCGGGGTTTCTCTACGAGATCGAATCCGAAATGAGGAGATCCGTAGACGAACGAAACTCACCGACATAGCCCACCGGATTAGCAAGTTGAAGTGGCAGTGAGCACATATCACGTAGAACAGATGGCCGATGGGGCCGAAAGGTTCTGAAATGGAGCCCATGGACCGGTAAGCGCGTCCACCCACAAGATATTGCACAAGATGGACAGACAATCTAAAAGAGACCGCAGGGAAACGCTGGATGCAGGCCGCTTCCAACCGACCCTTTTGGAGATCGATGGAGGCCTATGTTCAGCAGTGGAAGTCCTATGGCTGAAATGATGATGATGATAAGACTACGCTATAATAAACAGGATTATTGATCATTACCTCTCTAATAATAATCCCTTGAATTCATCAAAGCTTTGAACATCGGCACAAAGTTGCCAGTCGGTTATTCGACGGATACATTTAGAAGAGTGTGCATCGAATCTGCGTGACCTGATTCCCACCCTGCCAATTTTCTATCGGAAGGCTAGGGTGTTCATGAAAAGGTCGGTATTCTAAAAAAACCCAAAGGAAGTGCTTTGATTGTACTTTTATTTTGCAAACCACTAAAGACTAGACTAGAGAGTGGAATGCGCTGCCTGATTGGGTGTTCCTCGATAGTTACTATCTGGGTATTTTCAAATACCGCCTGTATGTTATGTGCTTATAAAACCTGTTTATATAAATGTTGGAAAACAGTGAATCGGTTTCTTCTAGGCAAGCGTGTTTCATCGTAGGCTGCATCATCATAATGGTATTTTTTTTTAGTTGTGGTCATTCTGTGCTACTGCACGGCAATAATATCACTTTTATACATTTTGTATGAACACGTTCAGATTAGTGATACGCCACGGGGCAAGTAGGAGCAGTATTGTATAAAATAGAGTGACAAATATATAAGCGGATAACATGATGGTAAGTCACTGCTAGGACAACTACTTAAATACAAAATCAAGGTGAGGTATGTAAGGTTTGCTATAGCATACTCTGCAAAGAGCTTCTGGCCATCAGCCGAGATTCAAACTGGGTTAGGGATTGATTTTGCCGGAACATGCTAATTACCTTTGATTCTATCGAAGTTTGGAGAGTTTTGTAGTAGCAACTCTTGCATTCTCCAATTGGAGAAGTACTAGATTTTTGCGCCAACCAGTAATTACATAAGTACTAGTTGTTCGCCCTGAACTAACATCTCACGACACTTATATCTTTGAAACCTCTCCACCGGTTTTACCCATTTATAAATATACAGATGATGGGGATGGGATGAGGGTGCAAAAATGTCCCGAATATTTTATTTATTTATATAAAAAAGAATATATTAAAAATTTATTTGTCAAGTTCTCGCCGACGGAAATCATTATGCGCGAAAACAAATTAAAGCAATTAAAAAAATAGATTAACTTAACCAACGCTTCTAACTACGGTCGTTCCTATAATTTTTAACCGACTTCAAAAAGGAGGAGGTTAACAATTCGACTGTGTTTTTTTAATAAATTTTTTTATTGTATGTTTGTTATGCGCTTACTCTGCCAATTTAGAATGTTTTTGATGATTCTTTTTTATTAATTGTGTTTAAATGGTGGATACAAACAATCGGTTCCAAGAACTGTACGCAGCGGTCCGTGTGACGACATTAGCTGCCGTCGGGAGATAAACAAACTCCGCCGCGCCGTCGGTACTCTCCTAATCCATCTGTTGTCCCGAATCTAGACATAATTAACCCTTTTCACTCGCTATTTCGTAATTAAGGCCGCGTTTACCGCCCAGAGCAAATTTTCAAATTTTTTGAGTATACACAATAAAAAAATATGTCTTCGGTGGAAAACAAGTACACAGGGTGCCTGATGATTAGGTCTCTAGTCGCCTTTGGATACCTGTAACATCAGAGGCATCAGAGATACGCTGCCGACCTTTAAATACTCTATTAAACAGCTTTAACTGAGTGAGAATAAAAAAAAATTATTAGGCATTGTCTTTAGAATAACATTGCAAAAGGTATAAAATTGTCGTGTAGATATATTATAAAATAGTAGAGGAGATGAAAAAAAGCCAGAGCCCAGAGGCTCCGCTGCACAGGCCAGCTGCCGAAAATGAGAGAAAATCACAATGTCAAGAAGGATCTTGGAGTTCTCAATAGCCTAGATATCGCTGGAACGATGCCGTAGAGTCAAACTTGCGCGAGCTCTAAGTCACCGACTGGCAAGAGACAGCGCAAGACCGAGATCAATGGCGTTCTCTTATGTCGGAGGCCAAGACCCATTTTGGGTCGCTGTGCCAGTGGAGTAAGTAAGTACATAGATTGAAGTTCTGATAATCGTACAAATTCTAAAAAAAATATTGAACATTTTGGTTTGATTATGTACGACTTATTTGCAGGTGATAATATGTAGTCAGGCAGCCCTGCTACAGTTAACATCTGTTATCGTCGATCAGTTGGTTAATTGTGCGTTAATTGTGGCTGAATTACAAGCCGTGACTTCGCGCAACATCCTATACATAATGTAGTTACGGTCTATTAGTTGAGGCAATGTACATATAGATGTACATACACATTAGGAATGTACACATGAGAAAGTGTCTTGAAACATTAAAAATATTTTAGTACAGGGGCCTTACGGACAACAGCTATAGCGGCACCAAACTAACGTTAGATCCGCTTAGTTGGAAAATTCGGTCAGTATAAAGTATAACATAAATATATTATGTTGACATTAAAGTTATAAAAATATCAATGATATTTTTTTATTTTAATTTTAATTTTTGTTATTGTAAATATAGTCGTGTGTGTTAGTGTGTGGGATATGTTCAACGTGATATCTGCGTACACCATACCGTCTGGGTGATTCCATATGAGTGAAGCGAGTGAATCGGTTTCTACTAGGCAACCGTGCTCGCTAGGCATCGTAGTTGCGTGGCTTAGGCGAGATGGCGGTAAATAAATAGACAAAAAACAAGCACAAAACATTAATGTTGTTTCTTCTATTTCCTAGTATAGTCTAGAATAAAAAGTGCATTTATATTTTTTCTCGCTACAACGAAGGGCCAATGTCCATCTATGTCACAACAATTAACCAAACGAGCGGCGTCTGATTTATCACCGTGCGGGCTAATCCGATCCGACACTGAGCCGGCCTTTACGACCTGCGCGCTGAGTATATATACCATTCGAAATTGTTTCTATCTCCTTCACTGCCATGTTCACTTTAGGTTACAAAAATGATATTTATTGCATGAAAAACAGCTCGCTGGCGAATCAATAGATACCTATAGGGTATTTTTCTAGGCGATTTCAATTTGAAATGGCGCAAATGCTCTTTATTTTTGAACTAGCTGGCCCACCGCCCTAGATCTAAGCACCTATATTCACTTGCACTGCTGCACTGTAACTGTATTTTTCTAGGTTGAAAAGTAGGTTTTGTCGGCCTTTACAGCCTAATCAAATTTCTACTAAATCTATTTACCTGTTAACCTTGTAATGACTCACAAACGATCGAATTTGTACATACATACAGTCACATCTCTTTCCCATTGAGGTAGGCAGAGACCGTATCTCTCCACTTGCTACAATCCTGACATACCTATTTCGCTTCTTCTACTTTAATGTGTGCTTTCATACAAGCTCGCCGGTTATGGGTACTTTTGGCGAAGGTTTTTCGCAACAGGTAAAATTTGGAATGCAGGATTCAGGATTCAATTTGTAATAAGTAGAAAATCTCTTCTCTTCTCTTCTCTATCTCTATCTCTATCTCTATCTCTACATCTCTATCTCTATTTCTATCTCTACATAGTATAATTTAAAGTCGCTTTCCGTGTCTGTCTGTCTGTCTGTATGTCTGTATGGCCGCTAACTCCTCTTAAACCACGCAACGGATTTTGATGCGGTTTTCACCATCAGTTAGATACATTTCCACGGAAGGTTTATATATATAACTAGCAACCCGCCCCGGCTTCGCACGTAAATTACACCCGTGCGAAGCCGGGCGGGCGGGTCACTAGTTATTATACAAATTATTATGTGTGCTTCACAATATGGCTGTTTAGTCAGTAAATATGTTAGGATCTATTTAAGTAAAAGTGATTAAATTAGCTTGCAATACTGAAACTACTGTACTCCTTATTTACTTGAAATTACTGCACAACCTGCATTTTTTTTGAGTCAATCGTCGAGTTTAAATGTCTTTGTGAAAATTATTTTGATAGGAACTTTTACTATTAGGTATTCTGTGTAGGAACCTACATTCTGTTTAGGTACAAGCGAAAAATCTTCTTAAAAATATCATTGCAAAATGACCCGAAATATTTAAACTAATTAAATGTTATCCCAATTAAATTCCTCGTTAAAATAACTCAGTATAATACTTTAAATAACATTGTCTACATCAAAAGGATATAGCTGTCCCTCTTCTGCTGCCCTCCCTTTAGTAGAAGTCTCTATTTTGATTCCTTTGGGTGGAAAAGCCAACATTGACATGAACGTACCCTTTATCACTTTCAGTTCATCTGTTTGACACATGCAAAAAGGACTTATTAAATTCTGAATTGAAAATCATGTATTGTATACCAAGGTGCAGAAAAATAAGTAGGTATATGTGTGCAATATTTTACTAATAGGCATTAAATAGACTTCTTGGTGAAATTTGTAGTTAGGACTTTCCAATGCCAGCTTGTTATTGTAATTTCACAACCTTTGTGTAATTCAGGCAAAGCACTAGGACAATAAAAATAGTAGGAAAAGATATATTTATATTTTGAATAAGTTACAAGAGTATGTAGGAAAAGATCTATTTTCTATCTTGAATAACCCTTGATATAACCCTTGTTTACAAGGAAGATATATTATGTGTACACCGAAACTAATAAAATTACCATATAACCTTAATCTGACTAAAATAAATAAAACATATTTACAACACATTTGCTCAAAAAGTGCACTTACGAAGCCTGTATACATCGTTCGAAAGTTAAACATTACGCATCATACAACGGAGCGTGCGGTAATTAATTTTACCGCACGCTCAGATGTATAGCACCGTGCGTGTACTTTACGGTATTTTTTTAATTTCCATTTCCATAAAAGTTGTTTCATTTGTAGCCTTTTTTTCTCGCAAATGTGTTGTAAAACGTTGTATGGCACACGTGCGGATTGGTTATTACAAACTCGTGACTATGGTAAGCCCTCGACTTCGTCTCGGGCTTACATTCGTCTACTCGTTTGTAATAACCAACTTACCGCACTTGTATAATAAATAACTATTACTAACTGAATAATTAATATGAAATTATATAATACTAGCTGACCTGACAGACGTTGTCCTGTCTTAGAACTGTCAAACACGGAAAGTCAAAATTGTAAATCTTATTTTTTTACACCTTGGGTTACATTATTGGAGTTTTAGTAAGAATCCCTATTTTTTTGAAATTATAATATAGCCTATGTTAACCGGGGATAGTGTAGCTTCCCAACAGTGAAGGAATTTTTCAAATTGGTTCAGTAGTTTCGGAGCCTATTCAATGCAAACAAACAAACAAACAAACAAACAATCAAATCTTTCCTCTTTATAATATTAGTATAGATGAATCTGAATAATTAATCGGTGGAGAATGCTAATAACATAGCAAGGTATATAGGCAGTTACCTATACTGAACAAAATAAGTTTTTTTTAATCATATTTATTGCATACAAGATGTGCCTTGCGTTTTCTTCTGCGTGGATAATTCCAAAGGACAGTTCAATTTTCTGGGATAAAAAGTATTTCAGTCACTGTGACCCTTTAACTATACCTACTCATGCAAAATTGCTTTTGTACTGCGTATAAGAAGCACAAAAAAAAACTATTTTCTCATTAAGCTAGTATATACAGCAAGAATAACCCTTCCACCGGTATTGTTAAGTAGATATGGAGAGTGGCACGTTTATGCCAACAATTTGCTCAAAGACATTCCAGCGATGGAGGTTCAGTAACGCTTTGTTAACTCTCTAAGATTCATCAAATTCTATGTCAAAATATTTATGGAGACTGCTTTAATCTCTATTTTGGAATTTTAAAGTCGAGAGTTGGTTTGTTTAATAATTATTTTGAGCAGTTATTTATGGAATGTTAAAACATTTCCTCTTATCAGCATTTATTAAGGTGGTAACTCAGAGCTCTCTCTCATACAATTTTGCGTTGCCAGAAACGTAAAGGAACAAATTTTTTGAACAAATTTGTATACAAATACAAATACAAATATCTTTATTTACCTCAAAAATGCAAAATTAGTATACAGTTTTCTAGTAGTCCCCGCGCTAGGGCTAGCTTGTATCGCGGGAGACTGATCGATTACAAAGAAACTATGAATAAAAGAGAACTTAGTACTATTTTGATTACTATTAATGTTTTAGGCTAATTATGTTTGTGATTGAATGTGAATGTGTGTGTGTGTGTGTGTGTGCGTGTGTGTGTGTTTGTGTAATGGTACATATTGATAATGGTAGCGAGTGTATGTGAGAGTGTAAGTATAAAGTGTTCTAAAACTTATATAATTATATATTGTAGTTATTAATAGTATTATTCAGTATTGAATGATAAACAAAGCCTCTGTAGCATCGTCACGATGCTACAGACGATGCCATCGTGTATGAACATCAGGTGCTGAGGTTATTATCACCTTATCAGTTGTTTGTTGGAAATATATATTTTCTAACTCTTTTGATATTTTTGTAGATAACAAAGGCAATTAACAATACTGTTGCTAATTTACTTTAACCAAAGTTTATTTCTGCTTACTGTTCAAACCGGCCGAGGCAGCATTTCAGCCAGACAAATACGTTTTAAATTCGTATCGAAGGTAACAAATTACTTGATAAAGTGTCCTTAACGATGCTTTAGTTTGAGCGCCTCCCACCTGTCACGCGTTTTTCGTAACGGTGGGCGGGGCTGCCGGTGGGCGGAGCTTGAGAGGGGCGTGGACAGACCACGCCCACGAGCTGACAGCTCAGTCGGTCGCCAGCTGGGCTCGGCGACGGATGACACCTACCTCTCCCGAGATAGTTAAGGAACGTTGATACACTTTAATGCTACTTACTATTGAAAATTGTTATTTTTGTGTCAAAAATTGCTATTTAAAGTTGATGCATTAAGAGCAGACAAAAAAAATTGGACACGTTCATATAAAATAAATATGAATTACTTTAAGTAAAATTAGCCATAGACGTGATGGCCGTGTATGATTCACAAATTTAGTTTAAGATAAATAAAGTAGCTAACCTAGAAAAATTATACATTTAATACTACGTTGACAAGCAAAATGTAACAGTTTTCACTCTAAAACAACTCATCAAGAAAAATACTCCAGTTTTTTACGTCGATATTTTCAGATGGCAACTCAACAGATGGCAATATAATCGTAACTACGATACCTAGCATAATTTTGACACGTAGTCGAATTCAGTTATGTATCGGATGCTACGGAAAACTACGGAACCGTTAGTAACTATTAACATCGCGCGATTTGAACACACTTTTTTTATTATTACCTGAATAAAATAATGCGCGATAAGTTTCGATAAACATTTAAAACAATACGGAAGCTTCCTTTGACATTGCGAAAAAAGAGGCACCACTGCACCGCACTCATCTAAATCTAGGCCAGTCGATTCGGAAGGTTAAGCAATGTTTTAGTGTGTGTATATTCTTTGGGGCGTGTTATAAAAGTGACTAGCTGATTAGCCCGCGACATTGTACGCGTAGACTTCAACAGTGCAAGTACCGTTCTTTATCGATCGTCAAATTTGACAGTTGTGATCGTTAAATTCGATAAAATGCAACAAACTCAATCAGTACTCGCTATGGTCGATTCTATGGGATTTTTCGAATCTGACGACCGATAAAGAACGGTACTTGCACTGCTGATCAGACGAAAAAGAAGACATGATAAGTAGGCGTTGCGGGTGCGAACGCATCTGGCCAAAATCAGGCTTGATGCCTGATGATTAGTCAAACTCACCCTACAAACGACCTTGCCGCCCTTTTTTTCAAGCTTTTATTTATCACAAACATAGTATGCGTCAAATCTTGCAACTGAATTTTAAAACAGTTACTCCCTTGCCAATTGAGCTGAAATTTAGCATAAACGTTTATGTTGAATGACAATGCATAATTAGTTAAGTGGCGTCATTTTAAATCACAAAATCAATAACACAAAATTACACACACAAATTACACAGAATCAAAAATTTTCATTTTTTTTTTTATGGCGGTCCAGTTATTTTTATGCACCCCCGATGCTGTCAAATAATGAAACGGTTGCTAAGAATAATACGAAAAATAAAATGACATCACACTAAATACAATATGGCGGACACCTAAAAGCTTTATTAAAAAGTTTTTTTTTAATTTATAATTTTATATAAGTATTTATGGATTAAACATACTATAAAATGAAATAAACTAGTGTTATCTGGTGAAGTTTTTTTAGAACTAGACCCTGAAAAGCTCTCAATATGAAAATAATATCTTATAAAATTCACTTCCCAAAGCAAGATATGACAATATTAACATTTTACCAATACCTAGGTTATGCACTATGCAAAATACTCTCGCAGGAAGGAATCCTACACCACAGTATAAAATTATTCAAATATTCTAACAAGAAAATACAACGCCAGCTCGCTATCTCTAACGATTATTTCATTACTCTGTGGGACTTGCGAAGCAACTTTAGAACGTAATTCATAATCTTTTGCGTATTTAATATTTAAATGAAGCTGCGGTAGAGTGCAGGAACTTTGTTTTTATTTGAGCCATAGGAACCGTTTTGTTATTAAATTCTAATAGTATGGTAAAATGTAGGTATAACCAGACTACAAACAGTGGTTAGTGTTAGTTAGGTTTTACTTCATTTAGTTACTAAAGGCACTTGCCAGTAAAAATGCAAAACTAATAAAATGTTTTATTTATACACGACACTCGTACAGGGTGTACAGGATGGTTGTACAGGATGGTTGTACTAAGCTGAAAAGAGGTACTTGTAGGTACGCATCCTTATGATCAATGTTTACTATGAAAATAACATAAAAATTGCGGAAAAAATATCAGTTGGTCCATTTCATTAATACTTTTTTTTTTCCGCGAATCATTCCTCGTTTGACCACTAACTCGCCTGTTGGTAAGCGACGATGTGGTCGAAGATGAAGCATCAGACTTAGAAGATACCTATTCACTCTGGCTTTGAAAAGGCCCAGAAACAAGGAAGCTGGCAGGTTGTTCCAATCCTTGGCTGTACGGATTAGAAACGTGGATTCGAAAGGTTCGGTAGGTATCCAAGGACAATCCACAATGTATGGGTGGTAGTGGCATTATGTTTTAGTACAGCTGAATTTCTTTAACATTTTTACTGTTGGAGCAGTTTATAATCATGAGTACAAGATCTCCTTTCAAAATAAATTGAAACGAAATTTATTCACAAAAATGGAATTACACACTGGTCTTTTTATATTTGGTTCTCCTATTTTGCCGTGTCTTAAAATAATATGTAGTATAAAGAAAAATTTAAAGCATACAATTCAATATTCAATGCGATGTCAAAATTAATACCTATTACATATTAGATTGGTAGGTGGTATAGACAAATACAAGGTTATCTGGGTTTTTTAACTTCACGCTATCATTCTAGCCCAAAATGTATATTAATATTAATGTAATATTAAAAGTTTCATTTATTTTGGCAAAACAAAGAAGTCAAACTGATTTAATTTAAATTTCTTTTTAATTCGTTATCTGTGCTCGTATTTCATGTTTAATCTGCAATGATTCATTAATGTTTCAGCAGAGGGCGCGCCACTAGAATATACATCATAATATTGTCTTAGATGTTTTATTAGCATCCAGAAGTGAAATCAAGGTGAAAAATAATTATGCCAACTAATTTTAAAGTCAGTCTTAAAAAAAATTAGTTGTAGGTACAATAATCCTAACTAATATTATAAAAGCGAAAGAACTATCTGTCTCTCTATCTGACTGTATGTCTGTATGTTTGTTTGCTTTTCATGACTAAACGGCTGAGCCGATCTTAACAAAATTTGGCAGGAAGATAGTGTGCATGAGGATGACGGACATAGGGTACTTTTCTCCTCAGCAATGAGGAAAAACTGGAAAATCGGGGGTAACACCGCGGAATTCAGCTTGTATTTAATAAAATAATATAATAAATAGCACAAATAGATCGATAAAGTTTATGTGAATGTTATGCTGGTATCTGTATGAATATCGATAGTTAAATTAAGTTTAAATAAAAAAAGACAATGGCCTCATAAAAACTTCGGCCATTTTTAAAACTAAGTACAACAACAATAAAATTGCGATCGCTAATAGTTATAAGAAATCATTGTAAAAATACACCAATCCTAAATACGCCCCCAAATGAAAAATTAGCAAACGTAACTCATTAACCGCCGCGAAGATTGCGCTAAGTCTTTTATTTCAGTGCGAGCTCGAGTATTTTTTAATTCCACCGCATTTGCATTGTCTCGCCGGTTGATTTACGAGCGCGACTGTACTGCCTTGCGAATAAACCTGATAATGGGCCTTTTTAACACCTTAATTAATGTGTAATGTGCTTAATTGATGGGTCAATGTTGGTTTTCACTACTTATGCAATGTTAACAAATAAATGCATGCTTTTTCGTGTTGTTCGAAACACGTTTATTAACGCTGTTGTTTACTTGGTGTGAAATTAAGTGCTGTTAAAACGTACTCCTTTTCAAAGGAACATAATTTATTAAGAGTCACGATCTAAGACCAAATTTAAGAGCTGTATTACAAAATGCATCGTTCAATTTTAGATAATCTGGATTTTCGAACATAAACCAAAAAATAAAGCCGTATAGTTGTCAAGGCTATGCTCGGGGTTTCTCTACGAGATCGAATCAGAAATGAGGAGATCCGGACGAACGAAGTTGCAGTGGGCAGGGCACATAACACGCAGAACAGATGGCCGATAAGGCTGAAAGGTTCTCGAATGGAGACCACGGACTGGTAAGCGCAGCGTAGGACGTCTTCCCACAAGATGGACAGACGACCTAAAAGAGACCGCAGGGAAACGCTGGTTGCGGGCTGCTTCCAACCGGCCTTTTTGGAGATCGATGGGGAGGCCTATGTCCAGCAGCGGACGTCCTACTGCTGAAATGATGATGTTAATGAATTGTCAAGACGAATATAAAACAAGTAACCCATAACATTAAAATTGTTTATTTTATGTCACTAATTTAACGAAATCCACCCTCGAACTTTCCCTCGAGAATTTACGAAAAACTACTTATGTAAATTAGAGGATTTTATTAAGCCGGCCTTTTTGCCTGTTTAACGCTACTCTCGACCTATGTATTCACAGTATACTTGAAGAAAAATCGTGGATAGTCTGAACGCCCCTTTCCCCTGTATTCTCACATTCACATCGAAAACATCTAAATCGTATTTCGGCACTAGAGATAAGAATGAGAGAGGTGGGTCTTGACCGACCGCGTATCGGGCCCATTAACTCACCGTTGACGTGCTACGAGAAACTACTATTTATCGGCAACTGCTAGTAGTAAGGTAAAAAGGAAAATAAACCGGCCAAGAGTGAGTCGGGCTCGTGCACTGAGGATCTCCATACCACTACAAAATGCAATAACGAAATTACCAGTTATAACTTGATAATGAACAGAACTTTTCACCGACTCGCACTTGGCAATTATTTATTACTAGCGGTCCGCCCCGGCTCCGCACGGGTATAGTTATATAGCCTATTGATATATGATAACGTAGCGTTCAAATGGTGAAATAATTTTTAAAATCAGTCCAGTACTTTTAGGGCCAATTCTTTACAAACATACATGCAAATCCTTCCTCTTTATATATTAGTATAGATTTTTATATTTTATATTTGTATTTGTTATATTTTAGAGTACTATAATCGTGACAAATTTGACGCTTGTACGTATTACCGTTTTTCTATTAGAGCTAATACAAAAATACGTTTGTTGTATCCCACTTTCGTTATTACTTTTTGACTTTATTATTACTTCTTAGTTAATCCGCCGTAACATTACATATTCTGTAAAAAATTCAACTGGCTATCCAACTGACACACATTAGTGAAACCACGACTCATTATGGCTGTTAACCTTAAATATTATAAGTACCAGATGACTGACCACTGTAACAATCACACCAACATACCACACAAACAAGCAACACTCGACTATAAACACATCCAAACTAACAGATACACTCTCTCACATTCATATACACACGTACACAAAAAAAACTTATCACACACACATAAAAACACACACATACACTAAGTTGATAAACATTATTAGTAATTTACCAAAAGGCACTTATTGTTTAAGTAAGTTAATATTATTTTTGTCCCTTTTACATACTTCAACAACATGCCTATTATTATCTATTTATCTCTTATCTCTATTTACCTACTTTAAGTTCACCTCTGCGGGGAAGACAATCATGCCCAGAGTCGAAAACTGTGACCTCACGACACAGGTTATCCTAGTGTGGGGGACAGTGTTCCACTACGGTACATAATTGTTTGTTTATTATGCTCACCTCTTCTTACAACATTTTGTACACATGTAACTACCTACTTAAGATTTTTTATGTACCTATAGCCCTTTAATGAATACCAATAAACGTTTTTGAATTTTTTGAATTTTGAATTTTGAATTTTATTACGGTTTGAAAGATACAGCCGTTAATAGGTAAGACAGACGGACTGACAGATAGACAGGCATCGTAGGCTTAGTTATAGGGTCCCGTTTTTACCTTTTGGGTACGGAACTCTAAAAAAACGACTCCAAAAAAAGATGTATCAATTTTTTTAACGTATGTATTTTTTATCTATGTTTTTAATTGTCTTGTATATTTTTTGTATTTGTTATCTTACCGCGTATTCTTAACGCAGGCACGAATTAGCGCTAAAACAGTGAAGTTCGGAAAATCTCGGGAACGTGAACCTTAACGCAACGAGATACGGTTTAGGGTCTTGCAACTTTTCTCATCACCTAAAAAGAATCGAAAACAGGTAGCTAAGACCTCAGCACAGCAAATAATTTATGATCCACAAACTAAGTAGGTAAGTACAGCACATCCCGCGTAAAACAAAAAACAAATGCATCGTACAATCTGACTTCCACCAATTGAAATTATTCTGTACTTGACACAATATAGAGCTCACATTTCAATGATTTGCTTATAATAAGTCCGGTGTCAATCTGACACAGTTCGCAGAACGTTATTAGGTCAACACTATTGACATAAGTCAGCAGATCCAACCATCATTCCGATAATTTGACTGCACTCTAATTAGTCCTCAAATATTGCGAGAGCAGTTTCTACTGTAATCACTCGATGTGCTGAAAATAATGAGCAACCTCATTAATGTGTTTATTGAAAGTGCAGTTAAAATATTATGGTGCAAAATAATGAGTGTTATTTTGGTTACGGTACACCTAACGCTATGAACCTGCAGCCAAATTATCGGACACGTCCGAAAGCCCCGACTGGTTATATTCACACCACTATCTTTATCAACCACTGCTGTAGTGTAGGCCATTTCTCCAGAGAGAAAGGATGGGCCCTAAATCACCATGCTGCTGACCCAGTATAAGATGTTGAATGTGTTTGAACTTTTGAGGTTCTTGGACATACGGTTTCCTCACGATGTTTTCCTTCGCCACTATTGAGCGATGGATGATGTCTATGATATCTTAATATACAGATTTCATAATTATGGAGGAAACCGTAAAGATACATTAACGCAGAAACGCACGACTGCAAGCGCCATTGTTTTGCTCCGCTAAGTGCAACTTTAATACAATATATTAAGCTTTATGGTCATCTGTAGTAACAAGCCTTGCTTTAAAGTGCGATAACCTCGCCTTAAATACTGTTTTTTCGTGTGTTTTTTGGTATCAAAAAACGTTTGAGCTCATATTCCGATTCTCAAACCCTAATTAGCCACAGCTTTGCCAAACAGGACGTCAAACCAACAAATCCAGCCCATCTTCAATACGAGTCGCATTCCCCACGAGCTAATTGCCCTCGAGTGCTTTCAGACCCATACACGCACAGCTGGTGAACACGTGAGCCGCACTCCATGCTTTGCACTAAAACTGCATCCTAATTATGCCTCATTCAAAGTGGCTCGATTTACCGCCCGTTACCGCCACGAAAGCACTGCAAAAACTTCTAATTAAGGCTAATAATGTTTATAATTAAAATAACACTCATCTAGGCTCGGGTTCTCGGAATCAAAGTGAAATTTCGAATACTTGATGCGTGTAATACAACCACTTCACTTTATGATTGAAGGATTTTTGTGTGTCTTTTGCATTTGGAAGTTGATTGCGGAAATTAAAATGGGTATGGGTTCGAGCCCTAGCAATTTAAATCTAAATTTTAAAGCATATACGGTCATTCTTCAAAACAAGTTTTTTTGTTGAAGAATATCTTATTGTATTGTATTGTATTGTATTGTTGTTGTTTTTTAATCAAGAGATAAGTTTGCACTTGACCGAATGATGCCGTATATTATGCTGGATCACGCTTGATTAGAAGTAACCGATTTACCAATGGCAATAAAGATATTAATAACTAACCAATATTGTATTTTAATCGTAGTACTAATATTTTTTGTTTTCATTATGAAATGCGCGTTTTCATTTAAGACTTCACAAAATTAGTTTCACAATTTAAAAAAAATCCTGTTATTTAGATTTAAAAGCCAAAAATTTATATTCGACCAATCTGAAAGTATATCCTTCCTTTAAGTATATCTGAAAGTATAAGTAATCAATAAAAATAATCCATAGTTTTTCAAATCCGTTTATAAATGACAGAGTTCTGAGGTAATAATAATAATAATCAAAGTGCAGCACACCTCTCGACACCCTATGCCACTCACGCCAATGTTGCCCTTCTGGTGCCAATATGCGGCAGCCATTATGGGGAGCCCATTTAGTGGGTGGCAAGTCATCACCCGCCAAAATATCTTGAAATGAGGCATAATTGGCGGGTGCCGTACCTCATACCATAGACCACGAACATATACCATCAACAACTTACCACAATAGCCCTTTTTTTTCAAAATCCAAAACTATAAATAAATAAATAAATAAATAAATATTTGGGACATTTTTGCACACACGGTCATCTGACCCCAAACTAAGCAAAGCTTGTGATATGGCTGCCAGAGACTGATATACATACATATATAGTTTTTAAATACATACTTAAATAGATATTAACAACCAGATATAGAACAAACACAAATGTTCATCACACAAATGTTTGTCCTACGTGGGAATCGAACCCACGCCCTCAGGCTCAGAAGGTAGGTTTTACTACCAACTGGACCAACGGACTATCCAATACGGACTATACAATAGTTTTACATTCCATTTTATACCCATAATTGTAAATTTTGTACCAACGGGGCCTCTTGGTGTTGGCTTCAGCCCCACCAATGCCTACCAAATGTCCGGGCTAGACCCGAGAATTATTAAAAATTAAGAATAATAATAATAAAAAACAGCCGAATTCAATACCCTCTTCTTTTTTGAAGTGGGTTAAAAACCAATAAAAACTTTAATTCATATTTGAAATGACTATAACATTGCATTAGACTGATTAGACTGTATGTATGAGTATCCACTGATCGACTAATGTTGATTAAAATTCTCTGCAGTTAGATCGACAGTTAGTTAGTATCCACGTATGCTTGCTCTGTTCAGGCATGCCGCTCAAATCAAGGATTCTATTCAACCAGAATAGTTTAGTTAGGAATGCCACTGTTAACTGATCTTGACTACTAAATCTGTGTGTTCAATCATTGTATTGAATTGAAGCATTTATATCACGTATACATTAATATTCAAATCTATTATTTTCACAAATATAGAGTCAAAATAATAAAACAAAAGATGGGTGCAATTTGAAATATTACTGAGAAACATCAGAATATTTTTTGACGTCACTAATTTAGGAATGCGTGACCAAAATTTTGGTCTGTATTAAAACCAGTACAAACAGTAAATGTAGCCAGCACTTTAAGGCATTTATAAAAATAAGAATCGTTTTGACTATGTATTTATGGTCAATTGAAAGAATTTAGGAGCAACAATAGCCTATCGCTTTTAACTTAAAGTTTAAACGATCTCTCATTAGTTATAAGTTATTGTATAGTTTTGAAATTATGATAGTTGTAGAAGATAATCACAGAAAAGAGAAGTAAACAATTTTTTTTCTGTGGAATTAATGGTGAAGCTTCAATGATTAAGTCATTGTCATCAATATGACAGATATATATACATAACTCACTATTGTTCACATAAAAAATTACAAACAACTTCAAACTAGAGTAGCAAACTGGTGGCCTTACTTAATAAACTATCTTTCTCAGGCAACCCTAATCATGATATTTATCATAATTAGAATGATGTGTGACTTTGTTGTGATTACGTGACGTCAAATCTACGTGAAAAGTTGATTCTGGTACAAATACTAAATACAAACTCAGTGTAGCCCATCCCTAGCTTCAAGCACCGCAAAACGAGTAATTAAAACCATCCTCTGATTTACGGCGCCCACAATTTATTCCTTTATCTCTTGTCCAGGCCTCTAATATATCTTTATTCAGTACCAAAAGAAATTAGCGAATTTGCTCACTGTGACTTTGCTTCCCTCCTCTCCGTTGTTTGGCTAAAGGGTTGCCAGATAATAACTTTGATTGTAATTTATTATGTAACATTTTGGAACAGTTACTTTCTTTCTATTTATTTCAGAAAAATGAATTTTTCGTCTATATATGAAATGTATTTACGGTTCTGTATTTTTTTGTGATTGAGTTTATAAAGGCTGCCTGGCAATTCCTGGTGTCAACGTTTTTTCATCCCATAAAGGTTTGTTAGATTACTTTTGTTAAGGATATCTGATTTCTTGTTGCCACGGATACCGGGATCAGCGGGTAAAATGTTAATAATTTTTTTTGAAGGAAACTGATCCCGGTGTCATTCTATACGTCTCTCCGGGATTCGTGGCTATTTCAATCCGATACCGGAATCCGTGGATACTAACCCGATTTTGTATACAACTATAACTACTTGTCGAATAACTGCCAAAGGTGTAATATTTCTCAAGACGGACCATGCAAAAGAGCAAATATATTAAAACAAACACACAAAACTATAAGCAAGCCTTTTACTTCGCAAAATACAAATAGCTCAGTATTATACATCCACCGGAAACACGGAAGCATACAAAACAACCCGAATAATTATGAATAGCGCTTTCCACAAATGGCATTCGCATTCAAAACCTAGGCATAGTTTACCGCGGAATCCCGCCGCCGTAAATCTAACTGGCGATTTATTAAATTTTTCATGAAGCCGGCCGTGTTTAGAGCTTCGATAAGGCGATTAATAATTCACAAGTTTACGGCGTTTAGTGCGCTATTGTTGCATGGTAGCTATCGGGAGATCTCGGCGAAATGCCACCGTCGATATATCCGTGGCGCGATTTGTTCGATTTAACTAGAAGTGTTGATTTTCATCATGTAAATATAAAACTGGTTTTCATAGAAACATTGCCTCATACGTCAATGTAGTGCTGCTTTTACTAAATAAATAAATTAATATTTCGGGAAATTTTTGCACACACGGTAATCTGACCCCAAACTAAGCAAAGCTTGTGATATGGCTGCCAGAGACTGATATGCATACATATAGTTTGCTTAAATACATACTTAAATAGATAATTATTATCAACCAGATATAGAACAAACACAAATGTTCAACACATAAATGTTTGTCCTATGTGGGAATCGAACCCACGCCCCAAGCTCAGAAGGTAGGTTCACTACCAACTGGACCAACGGGCTATTTAAATTAATAATAATGAAATGCTGTTCGTTGGTAAGTGCATCACTTGAGAACAGCTATACCTATTTGGCTATAAAAAAAATCGTATAGTCCAAATTATGTTTTTATGGAAAGAAAAATTAATAAGAGTCGCGGTAATTTTCAAATTTAAGCTTTACAAAGAATTTAACTGTCTGAATTTCAGCTTCATGCGTCCAGAAGTTATCAAGATTTTGTGATGAGTTAGTCAGTGGGTATGTGAGTGAGTGGTATTTTGCTTTTAGATAATTATAATTATAAATGGATAGATCATTATTATTTCGTTTTCTGCAACATAAGGTTTTCCTCATTGAACTCCGCAAAATTCTTAAGGTAACTTTTTATGACTACGATGCTATTATAATGACTACAATATAGGCACATTAGAGCCAAGTGCTCTCTACAGACCATAACGTTAACGCGAGATCGATACTCGAGGATTACGTTAAATTAAACTACACTTTGACCGTAAAGTATCGGTTTTGGCTTAGATCCAAAATCATATGTGCAGTGAAGAACAAAACATGGCAGCAATTGACACAGCTCCAGAAAAGTCTTGATTTCAATGCTATTGGTTGGTTATTATTACTATGATTTATTTTTCAATATAATAGTAGACAAGCAAGCGACGGGCCACCTGATGGTAAGGAGTCACCGTTGCCTATGGACACCTACAATACCCGGGGCATTGGCGGTGCGTTGCCTACCTTTGAGGACTCTATTCACTCTTCGCTTGAAGCAATTGAGGTATTTGGCCTGTTAGTTACACAAAGCAGCTCCATAAGTTCAAAGAAGGATTGTCCACACCTTCATTATCCTGTGTGTATGGCAAAAAAGTAGTAAACTTAAACAGCCTTACTTAGAAACGTTAATTAAGCAATGCTTAAAATTGCTCTGTCGATTTATCGGTGACAGAAACGAGACAGAGCCATTTTCTAAGTAAGATCGAAGAATGTATAGGTTGTTTGTTTTTCATTGGACATATTTTTTTGTTATTTTTGCGTGTATTTTAATTTAAGTGTCAATAAAATTCCGTTCTGTCATTTTTTTACATACAGGGATACAGGGCAAAGATTTCGTACTATACTACGTTAATCTTTGATACAGGGTTATAAGTCAATGGTATGCTATGCCGATAGGTGTTCGTTATACTCCTGCAATAAGTTGAGGCGGCTATTTTTTTCCGACGAAAAGAAAGGAAACGTATGTTTCACTATTCAACGCGTATTATATAATATATTTATATATTTTTCTGGAATAACCGTTGATTATCAATTTATCTACATCAATAGTAATAATAAATCTAAGACGCTAATTATGTCTTGTCTTTTCCATACTATTGTGTATCATGGGTAAACTAGCTAAGGTAGTAACGGGTCCGTCATGACATCTAATACGAGTTTGACACGCGAGACGGGCTGCTTTCCCATGTTTAATGACTAGGTGGAACCCGTTCCGCGTGTGCTGATTTGCCGTCGATATGATTCGATTGAAACGATTATGCACATACTCAAATGTATTTTTATTGGGACAATAATGCAAAAACAGACCGTGTAGAAAAAAATCCTATAAGAAGAAAGTCCCAGTTGTAAGAAAAGGGTTTACCACTATGCCGAAAGAGGTTCGCTATACTCTGAGGAGTATAACATAGTAATGAGTTATTAACGACTTTTACTAAGGGAGCAACACTGGCAACACTGAAATCACGAACAAAAATATGGAACTGTTCTATGAAATACGCTTAAATTTTACAAAATGTATGGAACCATTGATATTATTTCGCGATTTTATGGTTGCAAAAGAACAACCATTTGAAAATTATTAGCTCTTTTATCACAAAACAATGAAACATATTTTTTTTATTAAGTAAACGGCTTGCATTTTATCTCTCCCGAAGTTATAGGTACCACATACTTGTACTAAACTTAAACCATAATATAGGTACTTCTGTCTTCCTTAGAATCTTTCAGAACGCAAAAACTTAGAGGTACGATAGATAATGTAGAGAATTATATCGTTTTAAGCTTTTTTGTTTTTAATTTTTATTCCAGTAGGTGTAACTGTCTTATTACCCATCAATAAATGAAGAGGTATCAAGTATCCAATAAATGCAACTGACATGTAAAATCGCTTCAGAAGTGTTCAATTAGTTTATAAAGGGACACAATCCAAAACTTGTTAATTCTACCCTGTCCTACCGGCGCGGCGAGGGCGAGTGGGCGCCGCAGGGCACGGCGTTTCATTAAATGCCACAATTACGGTACTCCAGCACACGCGTGTTTGTCGACAAATATCGACAATCAACGACAATGCATATTATGAGCATTTATTTTTTTAAACATAGCCGACTGTTCTTTTTGACAGGTATTAAGGGCCAAAATACCACGTGCAACGACCTCGTTCGCGCATTTGATGTTTTTTATAAGATATAAAACGACTTTGTCTACCTTTGAAAAATTCATAATTCATAGCGGCGCGCCATATTCTGGACTTTAAAAGGATCAGGGGTGCAAGTACCGTTCTTTTAGCGATCGCAAATTCGCTAAAATGCCATAGAATCGATCACAGCGAGTACTGAAAAAATTGCATATTATCGAATTTGACGACCTCAACTGTCAATTTGACGATCGATAAAAGAACGGTACTTGCACTGCTGATTACTAAAAGAATGCTATTGCAAAAAGACATACACATTGTAAAAAAATCTGATATACGCAACATCTGTCTAGTAAATAGTCTGACTTACAAAACGGTTTGTACCGTTTTGATACTAACAATATTGTCATTACCAATTAGTAGTTTTTCATATTTGCGTTTTCTATTGTAAAACTAGCTAGAAAAACAGTTAAAAGACGTTTTTTTTACAGTTATGTTCCCGATATTACTAGCATACCATAACCAATACAACCGTTACCATAAAAATAATTTAAATTACACCACTTCTGATTACACATATTTTTTTAACGGTAAAAGTTTTATATTTGTGAGAAAAGAGACTGAAGTAATTGCCCTTATTGAGCACACATTGGTACGGGAGCGGTCCATTAATACATTTTTGCATTTTTAATGTACTTTCTGATTATTTGTCTGGAAAATTTCATTTCCACTGTTGTCCCTGATTTAAAAATTTAAGCTCGACGCACCGCAATAACGCACATTTTCAGGTTATAAACAATTTATCATGTTTGCGATCAAATGAGCACCCGTTATTTGTATGCCATTTGTAATGTCAGCATCGAGACTAAATAAATTCTTCATCTCCTTTATTTTTCAGCCGTTACTGTCCCACTGCTATGCTGGGTAAAGGGATCCCTTGCTTTCTTCTACTTCTATCTAAATTTTGCTATGACGGACCAGTTCTTTGTGTGGGAATCAGGTTCGCCATCTTCGCCTGGCGCTGCCAGGTCGTATGACTTGTTGGCCATTCGGTTGTGGTTATTGCCCACAGCTCATCCGACATTCGATTGACGAGGCCGACCCAGATCCACTTCAGTTTGCCGGCTTTTTGTCCAGTGTCGGCGAATGGTGTCTTGGAGCGCAAATACTATTTCGTTGGGCAAGAAGTACCAAAAATTAATAAGGACCAAAAATTTGCCGATTTTTTGTGAAGATGAATAATGAAGAAGTGAAAATTGTCAGTTTATTATCGTAGCCGTTAACTGTAATTTTTTCAATCAAGATCATGGTAGGTAGTAAAACTATGGAGCGGGTGGGCCTTAGTGTACGTGAAGTAAAAGCTTTAAATTCGTGAGGTCTCAGTTCGGGGCGAACTACTAGTTAAATATTTTTATAATATAATAATTAATGAAACAATATTGCATTAGCATCTAGTTCTGAACTGTGTCCATAAGTAATTGGGTATCAATTTAAAAAAAAATGTTGCCAACCTGCCTTTATTGTCCGCATTCTTATGAAGAAACGGGGTTGTATTCCCATCAACAAACAGTACAAAATGCATGCGACCACAGTATTACACTTCAATATCCGTTCGAGAGTTGGACTAAAAATTCCGGAATGTAACATATCATTCGAGTGCTGTCCGCGAAATTGGTCAAAGCGTTGGCCCTGTTGAAAGCGACATACCTACCGTTTGAATGTTAGCTACGCGTCAATTCTGTGAATTCCGAATTTTATTGGCAATCTTGTATCAATATTGGTTCAAAGCATTATTACATTACTGTTGACCAATGGTTAATTACATCTTTATCATTATAATTATAATATATTTTATCATTGCTGGGCATAGGGAAGGTACGCTCCTCAAGCAGAGTTTTGACTTTTCGCTCCCAGCCACTGTCTTACGTATATCGTCACTCCATCGAGTCTCAGGGCGTGCTACACTACGTGTACTGATTCATAGTATCCACTCTAGAAAGTGGTGCTAAGTAAACGCCATAATACACGTACGTACCTTATTGACCGCTTACAAATAATGTATTTTGGCCAAGCTTAAGGTATAAATGGCCTTAAATTTTGTGACAAAAAAAGCTGATAACCTCAAACGCCACAAATAACTAGACAGAATATACATGTTTGTGCCGTTTGTCGAGACTTTAAGATTGTGGGAGCCAGCTGCTCACGCATTGTATATAGAGGACTTGGCCATGCGTTTGGAGATGGTGACTGGTGTCTGGAATTCTGGCACCAACTTTAGGCAAAAACTACGCATTGCTATTTAGCGTCTCAGTTCTGCCAGCATTTTAGCTGTTTTCTTCCACCAAGGGTATTTTAGATTTACTTCTGCACCACACCTTTATGTGTTCTGCACCTTTGATTCATAATCATCACCTATCAGTCAGTTTAAAAGTTACTTTTTCTATTATCATCATCATCAGCCAGAAGACGTCCACTGCTGAACATAGGCCTCTCCTTAGCACACCACAGTGAACAACAGCCTGCCATCTCTATCCACTGGATGCCCGCGACTCTCACGATGTCGTCGATTCATCTAGTGGGAGGCCTATCTACTCTGCGTCTTCCGGGTCGTGGTCTCCACTCAAGACCTTTCTTCCCCATCGGTGATCGGTTCTACGAGTGAAGTGATGTTCTTTGACTGCTTACAAGTAAAGCAAATCTCGTTTTAAACGGTGAGTAAATAACAAACGATCGTCCGTGTAACGTTTTTTTCGCTCCACATTTTTTTACGCTGCCTCGCTGTAATTGATAAAGGCAATGCGGCCTCGCCCATGACATGTTGTATTTATGCGAATTTAAAAGCTTCCGACTGGGAGAGCTTAAATCGGAATTAATCTGACGGTTTTTTTGAAGGCCCTTGTCGAAAATTTAATGGTCGTTATTTAATAATCAGTAGGCTTTGTTGACTGGGTGCCATAACAATCTCAAGTAGAGTCTGCGTGCTAATTTACTAAATAAAACACCCCTCTTTTTGCGTCGGGGGTTAAAAGGTTAAAAATGGTTTTTTTTTATAAATTTGCTATTTGTATAAATTATCAATAGGCAGAGTCCGTGCAAAAAGAGAAGTATCGTAGGATTGCGGTCGTGCGTGTTTAAAAATATATATATATAGGCTTGCGCTTGGCCGTCATCTCGCTTGATGTTACGATTTACTATTTTTAGGTCACTGTTTTGCCAAGATGGTTCTTTTTTGCACACACTCTAACCTACGAACTCCATATAAAAATCTTTATCGGTCGTTATTGACTGACGCTGACGTTATTTTAAAGAAATAAATTTACAAATCAGAATTTATCATTTATGCTACTTATTTGTTTCGGGAACACACTTGTATAATGTTACAACTAATAGCTGCGGCGCGTGGTTTCACCCGCTATTCTAAAGTTTAGAAAACAATAAAATGTGTAATTACAGGCCACGTAAATAGTGACATGCGATGACCAGAGTACAAAACTGTTTAAAACTGAGTACAAAGTAACTGAAAGACATTGATTTCTCATTCATCTAAGATTTAATAACCGTATAAACATATGTATTACTTAAAATAATAGTAACACGTAACTAATACTCTTTGATACGAAATTATCTCTCTCGAAGAGCGCCGAGAGTTAACTCTTGACGTATGAATTTATGTATTGTATGCAAATGCTTTGAAACTCAAATCTTATCGCGAGTTAGCTGCTCCGAGGTAATCCGCGCCCTGGGGTGGAGTAAAACTAAGTTGAACGGTAGCAAAGTCTGGTTATTTAGCAGGTAAAATTATGAACAGGGTGTCTTGTAGTTATCAAAACTTAAGTAAGTGATCGCTAGCAGCAGTCTAATAAAACAAGAGGTACAAAAAAAAAAAAAACAATAGCTACTACTAAACTTATCTAATCTATCTATCTAATAACTTTAAATGAGCTATTCTTGTCTATATATAACATTATTTAGCGTGTCTCGGAAGCAGCTCCAATGATTTAGATGAAATAAGGTTTTGCTTTTTAGTTTACCCATATACCTAGTTGTATTTCTTGTAAAAACAAAGCAAAGCTCAATTGCCCAGGTAATTAATTTAATAATATGAATGTGCGATGAACTTAGCAGACACAAATAAAACATAACATACCCATGTACGATCATATCAGCAACTCTACAAAGTCGTGAATTTGCTGACATGATACGCTATGGTGTTGGTTGGTGACAGAATGGTCTCTTAGAGCTATTTCGTATATCTTAAGAGACTTCGTAAAGTTAGCGCTCTTCCCAGCTCCATTATCTATCAGTTGAAGAAGCCGCAGATAAGGCCCTATTCACATTTTGGCAGCCGAGCGCAATCTCACCAAGTAATCACACGCCGGCTCTAACTCTAAACACCTTAATAATCATGACAACTTGTTTCAACGTGGGCACAATGCTAACTAGTCCTACGAAACTTTAATACCCAGCACAAACTTAAATATACTCCTTAAATCCTAAGCTACAGTACATTTTCGCCTCTATTGCTTGAGCGGCATGAGTAAGTTCAATTAACAGGAGCGAAGTTAAACTTTGCATACGTGTACACAAACTTAGGCTAACTTGGAGCTGTCAAATTTGTTTAGCGGTAAAGGAGGGCCGCTTAAGTTGCGAGGCAGGGCGCCGCTGGCGTATAACTAAGTGCTTACTTGCCTACTACTAAATTGTTACATTTGACTTGTAAAATTAATGCCACGATTTATGTAGAGTAGTTTTGGTTATTGGCTACGTACACATGACCCTAAGTTATTAAAGTAATCAATGGTTTGTTGGGAAACCTGTCGGGATATAGTCGCTTAGCAAATGTAGGTACGTTAGTTGTTGGTACGTTCGGAACGATCGTGTTACACAATATGCATTACAACGGATTCCGTGGTCAAAGTTCAAGTGAAGCCATGGTGTAGACGGGGATAATTAGAAAATAAAAATAAAACGGCACTTTACAAACTTTTGAACAAAGTGAAAATGTTCTATGGACTTCCTTTGAATTTTTTACAACTTGAACATTTTATAGGATTCATGAGATTTTGTTTCAAATTTCTTGTGAGTTATACAGAGTGGGGTTTATTTCAAGACGGTCTTGTTCATCGAATTTTATCAAGAAAAAATATTTTTACGAATCAGTTGAGCAATGCTAGTCAAGTTAACGAAGAAGCCAAAAAGTGGAAAAGGTACTTTATCGTCTTGAACCCCTTTCTGCCGATGCCGTAAAAAAACGAAGTTATACTTTAAACATCTGTGTTTTGAGTCTGAACTTTTTGCACGTTTTTCAAATGTGGAATTCCACAATTATCTTTATTATTAAGGTAGGTTTGTTTTATATGTTGGTATTTGCCACAGACATTTTAACTAAAGATTCAATAAGTTCTGGTAAAGCAGAAACCGCCGCTTATGGGCCTGCGACACTAGAGGTGTTAACCGTAATTTGCCAGCCCTGAGAGGCTTAGGAGAACAACATTTTGGAAAAACTCATGTTGTAGCTCTTTCGGGAAGACTTTTGGAGGAAGGACATTCCACACCTTAACAATTTATTGAACTGGTGCCAAACTATTTTATTGTCACCTCGATCACAATATGCTTGTAAAGTTTCAAATCGATGCAACAATTAGAAGTAGGTTATTAAATCACAGAAAATATGTTTATTTACATCTAGTTTATACTACTAGTATTCAAAAAGAGCTAATAAAGCCGTGTTAAAAATGGGTCGAATTAAATAATTATGAGTATATTATCACTAAAGTTGAATTAGCGACTAATTCAAATATGCCGAATGGTAAAAAAAAATTGCCACATTTACATTCAACACTTTAAACCCATAAAAAGGTTCCGTACAAAACTCCTCCGCATGAGAACATAAAATAAAATCAGCAAGGCGATAAGGGCCGTTGCACACTGCGTCATATTTTACAAAGTGCCCTAAGTTAGGCCGTTAACTGACACGGTTATGACGCTGTTAACACGTGTTCGTTTTATATATTGTGTGTGAGCCACTATTCCAGGGGGTTAGTGAAAAAATGGCCGAAGAAAATTTGCGAGAGTCAATAAATATTGAAATATATGGATAAAGGGTAGAGAAATAATGTTAGGTCGTCTGAGTAAACATGTGTTTCTATTTACTTTGTCCTTCTTTTACCATAATCTAATATTTTCTAAATCTGTTTTTTTTTCTTTATTAGATACTGCCCGCAGTTTTACTTGTTATTCTACAGGAACCGAATATTTTTTGGGTCGTAAATGTACCCGTAAGTAATGTGTCAATCCTGGGTATAAATTATGTCTATACCAAATTTAATCGAAATCATGGAGTTAGGTTCGCACATACATACACACACATTTGTGTAAATGTTAAGCGTTTATAAAATTGACGTCAAGTGTGATCTCAGAAAAAAACAAAAGTGGTTATCAATTTGATTACATTTTAAGCATATCATTTGTGCCCTTCGATCAATAATTTTTCAAAGTATATGCAATGTGCACTCAATGTTGAAGTGTAGAGCTAGTAAGCATATGTAGACTTTTTTCGGTACTAGTTTGGAGCACACAGTATTTGACTTCGAAAAGACCTACATCTCTCAGGAAATAAGGAAATCGGCAAGTTGCTCCATTCCTTGGCTGTATAAAAAAGTATTACTTGCTTACCTATAAAGATATCGTGACCATAGCAAATAGCAGAACTCTACAATAAACAAAGAAGTTAACTACACTTAACATAAAAGGCCACGTTACAGAGGATAATAATACTCGTATCTTTGTAGTTCTTGGCAAAATTTTCATAAAGAGCCGTCGCTCCGGGTGACGGCGACCTCACTCGAGATCACTTTGTAGCATTAAGCGGGCCTTTATAAACCAGGGACTATACTGGACAGAAGACAGACGTAGTGCGTAAATTTTAAGTTTAGACATTATTGGTACCAAATAATGAATAATAATTACTATAAAAAACCTTTTAAAACATGCTTTTAAGGCGTCCACCACATTGAATTTAGTATGACGTCATTACATTTTTCATATTTTCAGCAAGCCCTGTCATTTGATAATCATATCATAGGGGTGCCTAATATTTATGATAACATTACTACGTAGTTTAAAGAAGATATATTTTCTTTCGACTACGTAGTAATGTAAAATTATATTGATTTCAGTGCCATTGGTTAACGATTTAAGTTAAAACTTCGATATATTAATAATTTTATTAAAACGTATCAAGTTACGTCGTACAACCCCGGTAGCAAGGACTTGTGAAGATGTCGCCATGAATAAGCTCAGTGGAGCGGAAGCGTGCGACAGTATCATATCTGGAGGTGGACGCCAAATGAAACTTTATTGGACATTTTTCATTTATCTGGAAACCCTCACGCTAAATTCATTCTAACAGTGAATGGTTGAGAAAAATTTCTGGTAAATTTTGTAAGGAATGGAGTAAAATTTTCTATAAGCGTAATTTTTATATTGAAAAATTACTATAGCTAAAAAAATATTTAAAAATAAGAATTTGACACTGAGGCAAAGTTAGGTTAGATAACTTGCGTTAAAAGCGGTAGATTGAAACTGATTACAATAAGCTGAACACCAAGCTTAGTATTATATTATATTTAACAGCCCAGACCTACATTTCTTCGGAAAATTTTAAGGTAAAGGAAAATCACAGAGTAGTTTATTTATTTTGCCTAGGGAAAGATCGATAAACTCAAAGAAAAAAAAATCAATCTCGTTCACTAAAATAATAAATATCAACATGAAATAGCGTTAAAACATTTGCAATGCGAAACGTGGATATTCGCCATGAACCAAAGTCACCGACACGCTGTTAAAATTTGCAAGTTGAAGTAGCAATGGACAGGCCACAACGCTCGAAGAACCGATAACCGATGGGGAAGAAAAGTTCTTGAGTGGAGACCACGAACCGGAAGACGCAGCGTAGGTAGGCCTCCTGGTAAATGGACCGACGTCATTGTGAGAGTCGCTGGCATCCAGTAGATGGAAAAGGCAGGTTGTTGTTCAGTGTGGAGGTTAAAGGCCTATGTTCAGCTGTGGACGTCTTCTGGCTGATGATGATGATGAAACATTTTTGTTGTTGAAAATGAGCTTATGAATCTGTTGGGAGTGAATTGTTGGAATGTGAGCCTTAAAAGAGGATACGTTTTTCGTAAACAATCTGATGATGATCGGGCAAGTATATCCTAAACTTAGAATGGTACAGATTAACATAGCTGAGATTAATTTTATAAATTTCTCAGTTGTTAATTGCCATACTAAATCAGGGACATTAAGTAAGTCTCATAAATTGAATCTCAAACATAATAATGACCATATTGCTCAAAATACACAAATGTGTACAACTGTACACACAAATTGCAAACCTGTGTTTGCGGCACACAGTCAAACAACCAACATTTCATTCCAAAACAGTTATGAGTCATATCTGGAATACTTACACGAGGAAAACGCGAAAGGCCGCGTACAGGACATTCGGGAAATGTGTTTACAATGAGGACCGAGTGGACGACGACATATTTCATCATTGCAAAGAAATGCCTCCGACTCTGTAAAAATGGGATGACGCAAAACGGTACAAGCACATACAGAATGTGTAAACAACAGTTAAACGAAAAAAATATATGTTGTGTAAACGAATTTTATATTAAATGCGTACAATTATAATTACTAATCCAAAAAAAAAAAAACCGTTTCCAAATGGGTTTGAGGTGGTTTTAGCTCCGACCCATTTGGAACCATTTTAATCTTTGCGTGGCACTCCTAGTTGCTTGTTCATTCACAAGTTACAATGTACTGGACATTGAAAAAATAAATATCAATATAAAAAAATCGTCAAAATTATTACGGGCTCAAACAAAATTTTTGATATTGCCAAATCAACGGGGACGTTTGTTTGTTACAAACATGTTTCTTTTATTCTTTTATATTAAAAAACTGTGCAATGCAAAATATATATGCGTGTGTGTATGAGAGAGAGAGAGAGAGAGAGAGAGAGAGAGAGAGAAAGTGTAAGCGTTTTTTTTTGCAATTGATGGTATGTGAAATTTTACTCGTCTAAAATAACGTGATTTTGCCATAGTAAAATATCAGTATAAAAATAATTAAGTTCCATCACTTGATTTCTATCAACCTTGCCTAACACTTTTGTGTCCAACAGTCCTCCACAGCCGCGGGAGCCGTCCCCTGCTTCCGGTCACTATATAATAAAGTTATTCTCGTTCTTTCGATAAACTTCAGTTTCCCCGGCGATAAATTACCGGGTCACTCGCGGAAACTGACCTTCCCGGCAAATATTGGCTTAACTTGAAGAACGGCCAGACCTTGTTCCGGGATTTGATAGTAATAGCAAACGGACAAATAAATAAAACTAAACATATGTTATGGACAATGTTTTTTATCCTTTCCGCTGCAAATATTGCTAGTTATGTCCGGTTACTATTTGCTTTATTGCTTTGCAAAAAAACAACTAGTTAAACTTAAAATCTGAGTAACACAACATTAGGGTGTTAAAATATAAATCCGGATCTTTGAAAATCAATATTGGAAGAATATTTTCAAAAAAAATACACATTTAACTTTCATTATCTGCATAATCAGCAGACATTAGATAAAAAATATTATTTTAGGTTTCCCTGCGGTCTCTTTTAGGTCGTCTGTCCATCTTGTGGGTGGACGTTCTACGCTGCGCTTACCGGTCCGTGGTCTCCACGCTGGATGGAGGCCGCTTCCAACCGGCCTTTTGGAGATCGATGGGGGAGGCCTATGTCCAGCAGTGGACGTCCTACGGCTGAAATGATGATAATTATTATTATAGGTTAATATTTGAAAACTTCGCAATTTCAACTGGGAAGAAAGTATTCCTCAAAATCTACATATTGATATTCATAGATTGCCAACCTTTGAAAACAGAAGCCAATATGTTTTTCAAAGAGCTTATTTTCTTTGTTGTGGTTTTGGTAAAAAATAAACGACAGTTGTTGCGTAGCAGTGTCGTAGAATCGGCTACTCCGCTACGTAGTAGCGCCGCGTAGAGCTGCAAGAGAGAAATTTCACTGAAGACAACTTTTTAGAAATTCTATAAACGTATTACTTTTAATAGCCGTATCAATTTGAAACATTGCAAGTATATGTAATCCGGATGTCAATACGATAAGTTTGTACCATCTAACTGATATGATGATGGAGCTAGGAGATGGATCGATAACTACCAGTTTTAAAAAAAATACGGGACCACATAAGTTTTATTTATATGACACGGGAATTACTCACTCACATAATAAATGATTAAGCCGGTTAGTCCAACTATAGTTCCAACCGTATTCGGTTCGGCTTCGGTTGAAACTATAGTCAGAGTAGACGGAATAATCATACTTTAGTAATTCCTATGTCATATAAATAAAACTTGTGGTTTGTGGTAAAAAAACCCAATGGAGCACGAACTAAAAAAAAACTGGAAAGCTTTCGATCCATCTCCTGACTCACGTATGATTAAGCCGGTTACTCCGGCTATAGTTTCAACCGTATTCGGTTCGGTTCGGTTGAAACTATAGTTGGAGTAACCGGCTTAATCATACTTGAGTACTTCCCGTGTCATACAAATAAAATGTGTGTAAACCACGTCAGTTTCCGTCAAGTTTTTTAGTTTTTTAAACCATAGTAATAATTACCACCAAGAACAGTGCAAGGCAGTTTATAGCATCAATACTGGCGATAGTATATTCTAGTATTGACGCATTTTCCGGATACCGAGCTCTGTCCCGCTGTGTGCAGATATCGCTGCGTGTGATGGTGCGGCACTAATGCCGTATGAATGAAATTTACTGTCAATACCGCGCCCGCAGCGGCTTTGTGACGGAAAACTGTCCTCTTTTATATCTCCCATTATTTTCCTTTTGTACACTTTGTGGTCCTGTTTTGCATTTTTGCTATGTTTGGTTTTGTTTACGGATTTTGAAGCGTTTTTTTATTGTGTAGGTATTAGCTTATATTACGAGCTACGGTCCGCCGTTACAATGCAACTCTTCACATATTTAACGTATTATCGGCCTTATTTAGAAACATTAGATAAATTGATCTATTCTTAAAACTAATTTTCGCGCGTGATTACTTCCGTCACTGCAAAGTTGACAAAAAAAATTCAATCATATATTTTTGAGACATGCAAATGTGGTCGATTGGGACCTAAGGCACTTGCCGTAAGGTGCAGGCTGCTTGACTAATTTGCCATTTGCTGTTATGGTAAGACGTAATTATTGCTTTAAGGGCTTCGAAATGCCTAATTTTCACACAATGTTGCATCATTTGTGTGAAAACTTGGGACTCCAACGCATTGGGTCAACGTTACGCAAAAAATCCGAAGGACGTTGCCCTGTATAAAATTTAAATAAATTAATTGTTATTAATTGTTTAAGAATGATTTTTAAGAGACTGCCGGCGACTTTGTACGCATAGACTTTCATAATTATAAACTTTCAGTCTACATTTGTCCCCTTAATTTGGCCCTTTCGCATAATCCTTTCGTAGCGAAACTCTACACTTCATAAGGAATCTACGTGCCAAATTTCAGCTTCGTAGGTCAAGTAGCTTTCGAGATTTCGTGATGAGCGAGTGAGTGAGTGAGTGAGTGTGTGAGTGAGTGAATAAGTGAGTGTGTGAGTAAGTAGATGAATTTCGCTTTTATATATATAGATAGATAGATAGATTTTGGAAGATCAACCAGAATCGCTTCTTAAAAATCGTTCTCAAATTGGGTTGTCCCCTATGGAATAAATAAAACAAAATCTTTCCACATGACAAAAACCTCGAGCCTCACGAAGACTTACCTCAACTGACTGTTAAATAATGATCACATCCCCGCAGTAATAAGCACCCCTATAATTTGTCCGGGATTATCGCGAGACGGCGGCGAATCCCGGCGATTAGTCACAAGTATCCCGGAGAAATATCTCGCGAGCCGAGCGATCCCGGGATTCAGGGATATGGGACACAGAGACGTCAGTGGAGAATGTTCAGGGAAAACTACACAATATCGATATGTTACTCCAAATTTTTTTTATCTTAAGACTGTTTTTAGCTGATTTTCCGGAAAAAAAAAACCACACTCGCGTTTATCAGTGAAGGGTGCAGGGTTTATGTAGGTATATTACCAAATGACTTGTTTAATTTTAGACTATGTCTAGTTAAAACCCTCTTGTAACCTTGATTATATTTTTTGTAGTATCACCGTATATGTCTTAGATCATACTAATATTATAAATGCAAAAGTGTGTTTCTTTGTTGGTTGGTTTATTCCTCTTTCACACAACAATAGAGCAACGGATCGACCTAACATTTTGCTTGGATATTAGTTCAAAGGTCGCAGACTACTATTCATCATCGTCACCATTACAATTTTTATGGCTACGCAGGTGAAACCGCGGGGTCAGTTAGTAAATTATAACTATAAAAATCGCTGATGTCACAAATATCTATTCTATACTTATAATAAAGAGATGAAACGTAAAACGATGATCGAATAAAAACAAATCAATAAGATATATTAAAATTGTAGTTTTATTACAATTCGGTAGTTAAGCACTTTAACTAATATTTACAGTGGGCCAAGTACAAATATTTGCCGCGTAAAATACGTGTCGAATTTCATACAAAGGAGACAATTTCTTTTGTTTGAAAAATAGGCCACCCACAAATTATAGCATATAGTAATGAAACTCATGTCGATTTGTTCCTCATAATCTGTAGATTCAGTGGTAATATTAGCTATATCCGATCTAACCGGAGTATTGAGAAATCAGTTAATGAATCTCACAATAACCTAAAACCTCACAATGAACAATTATATATAAGTTACTTTATTACTTAGGTTCTAGTGATTTACTACCTAATACTAGCGATTGCCTGCGCGATTTGGTTTGTCACAAAAATAAGTGATCATCCCATGAAAACTATGTACCTAGGTTTCCGGGATATAAAGTAGCCTAGTCATTATCAAGATTAAAACTATGTACATATTCAATTTCATCAAAATCAGTTTAGCAGTGAAAGCATAAGGAGACAGAGTTACTTTCGCATTTTTGCATCAGCACTTTTTCTAGCAATTGTGCTGATAATCATTATCAGCACGAGTAATGATTCCT
Organism: Agriopis aurantiaria; assembly: GCA_914767915.1. Classification (NCBI taxonomy): domain Eukaryota; kingdom Metazoa; phylum Arthropoda; class Insecta; order Lepidoptera; family Geometridae; genus Agriopis; species Agriopis aurantiaria. Next base: position 7,333,317 of record OU611987.1, read on the forward strand.
TGCGATATTGTATGGCTAGGCGGAATTTAAAAAAAGACATTGTAGGTAACAAAATATTATTATCATAATAATAATTAAATAGGTAACCCACTCAGAAATAGATTCTTTAAACCTTCGAAAAGTGACAGCAAAGCTATACATTATCTAGCACATGATGCAATTTCGCGTATCGTAGGTATTGTAAAAACACCAGAGAACATTACTTAGGACATACGGAAATGTTCCTACGTTATACCCTAATACGGAAAGTAGAAGCAGCACGCTTATAATTATACATAGTAAGTGCTGCTGCTGCCCTGAAAATACCGGGCACAGTAAGAGTAGGCATAGAGGTTGGTTGTGGGATATTCTTGCTGTCTTCAATATCCATAAGACGAATTGCCACAGCTCTGTTACCATCTCGTAGCCTCTGCCTGCTCATAGTGCTGGAAACTTTCAGCCACCAAGCCATACAGACTTGTTCTAAGCGTTCTATCTGCACAAAAAGGGATGGTTAGTATGTAAACGTTTATTTATTGCACTCTATACAGGAGTACCTAGGTACTAAATAGCAAACTAGAAAAAAGATATACTAAACAAAAATACTACTTAATACTGATATACTTAATATCTTCATTTTCAATGATTTCACTAAGAATTTTTGAAATTACCTGATAATTTGAAAACTGCAAAATCAATATTCCTTTCTGCAGAACAAGAACGCTGTGTTTGGTGTGTTCTTAAAATGGAACATCCACATGGAATGTAAATATTTCTATAGGTACCCAAATCTTCTTATTGCATCAGGAGTATGGATATTTTCTTGCAAAATTAATAGTAGCAGTATCTGCAAACTGCTAGTTGATTTAGCTGTAAATAAAAGCAGGTAAGTTAAAACAAACAGGGATAATAAAGTTAGTAATATTATAAGCAACACAAGTACGGATACCAACATGGTTTGAGACGTTTAAATGCATTGTTATCTATACCTCCTTCATCTTTTTCTTGCAGAGGCGATGTGTGTATGTATGTTCCCTAAAAAAAGGCTGGACAGATTTTGACGGGAGTTTCACTGGCAGATAGCTGATGTCATAAGGAGTGTGTCATCTACGCGGGTGAAACCACAGGGCGCAGCTAGTAATAAATAAAAATCAAATGGTGTTCTTAAGTAACGGCATAATTTGTGAACGTCTGAACCGATTTGACTTTTTAAAATGTTTGTAACCTTCAGGGAAAGAAATATTGTCGAAGCCGAAGGCCGAGTCCTACGCGTACGAAATCGCGGGCATCAGCTAATACCTACTTAAATAAAAACTCACCTCGCAAGAAATCCACACACACACAAACGGCACAAATCAAATAGGTAAGATCTTTGGGAAAATCTTCAGTTGTCTCGGACAGTAATTATGTCTTCGCACAATTGTCTACGCGTTGCACAGTTGACAACGGTTTTCTGGAGTAGGCGCTGTACATTGTACATGTTGATTTATTGTAGTTTCATAATGATACGGAAAAAATTGAGAGCACTATCAGACGATCACGCGATTTGAAACAAACGGAAAGTATGAATAGTGATGTGTGGTGCGAGTTATATCACTATTCACATATTATCATGAACGAGTTGACGAGACCAGTTTTGTGCAACTCGAATCAAATCTGTCAACAGTTTGTTACTGCGCCTGACACTGGTGCGAGACTGAGATCGAGTCAACTCAACTCAATAAACTGCTCCGTGTCGGTGCCAGGCCAGCTGGATGCGCTTAGCGATGTGACTGCGCTTAGCTATGTACGAGCGATTTGAGTGGGTTATTTGACCCGAGCGACTGTTCAAACCAATAAAAAAACGAAAGCAGTGCATGTCACATGTTCCACGGTCCACGTTCAATCATCGGAGTAGTACCAACTAGCAGGACCTATTCGCGTTGACACTTGCATCGAGTTAGTAATCATTCCAGTGTCAACTCATACAAATACTGACGAGACACATCACCAGAACCCACTACCGCCGATTCAAGTTGACTCCAGTTGCAACTCGAGTCAATAGCACGAGTTACTTAAGTAATTCGAGTCAGAAAAACTAAAGTATGAGACATCACTAGTATGAAGTAACTTGAAATAAGTCATAACTGCTGTCAATTTCAAACCAATAAACGTGAAGATGGCGGATTTACGTTCCATTCCTCTATAATTTTACGAAACCATAGTATTACGGTTTCGGTTGAGCTGTGGAGGTCCGGCCTAAGAATAGACCTCCCCCTTCTCTTCCCGTGGGTGCCGTAGAAGTCGGCTAAGGGATCAACCAGAAGACGGGCAGCAGCGTCTTCTGAGTATAAAACACCGACTGCGCTCGCCAACCCGCCTGCCAAGCGTGGCGAGTATTGGCAATCCCCCCCTTCAATGATGAATACAAAAAGGACCAGGCCCCCAGTCCCCGGCAGCCCCGCTATTCCTGGCTACGGTAGCGGTCATGGTAACGGCGGGGCCAGGGGTGCTAAGAATCCCCGGCAGACGCTCGGCTACCAACCCCAACGACGACGACTGGCCCTGGTAACACACAACATACGCACCATGAGGACTGATGAGAAGATTGTTGAGCTGGAAGAAGAAATGGGTAGGGTACGTTGGGATATCTTGGGTTTATCCGAAGTCCGTAGAGAGGGCGAGGACACGATAACCCTGAAATCCGGTAACCTACTCTACTACCGGGAGGGCGACCAACAGTCCCAAGGTGGTGTCGGCTTTCTCATCCACAAGTCCCTCATTAACAACATTATCACCATCGACAGTGTTTCGAGCAGGGTTGTATACCTAATACTCAGAATATCCAAGAGATATTCGTTGAAGGTCATTCAGGTATACGCACCGACCTCGTCACACCCAGATGATGAAGTGGAGGTTATGTATGAGGACATTAGTAGAGCCATACATACGTCCGAGACCCACTTCACTGTTGTTATGGGGGACTTTAACGCGAAGTTGGGCAAGAGAAGTGATGATGAGTTGAAAGTGGGGAAATTTGGCTGTGGGCAACGGAACCCTAGGGGACAGAGGCTGGCCGACTTTCTGGAGAAAGAGGGACTTTTTATGATGAACTCTTTCTTTCAGAAGCCGCCTCACAGGAAATGGACCTGGATGAGCCCCGATGGTTCTACGAGAAATGAGATAGACTTCATTATGACCACCAAGAGACAAATATTCAATGATGTCTCTGTGATTCACAGGGTGAAAACCGGTAGTGATCACCGAATAGTAAGAGGCACATTGAATATTAACGTTAAAATTGAGAGGTCCCGCCTAATGAAGTCCACGCTCCGACCGAACCATGCCCATATTCAAAACCCCGAGAGCTTTCAACTCGAGCTGTCTAATCGCTTTGATTGCCTGGAGAATTTTGCTTCCGTGGATGAGATTAATAACAGGTTAGTGGAAACTGTCCATGCGGTAGGTTCTAAGTTTTTTAGACCTGGCCGGCGCACAGATAGACCTCAAAAATTATCCGACCATACCCGTAACCTCATGGCTGATCGACGCTCGTTACAACTACAATGTTCCGATGACGCTGACTCATATAGGCAGCTCAATAGACAAATTTGGAAGTCATTGCGGCACGACATACGTACCTTTAATACGAACAGTATTAAAGAGACGATTGAGCAAAACAAAGGCTCCAAAGTGTTTGCAAGACACATGTCTATTGGGCAAAGCCAGCTGACAAAGCTGAAGAGGGAAGATGGTAGTGTAGCGTCGACCAAAGCCGAGGTATTAGGGGAAATCGAAAGGTTCTATGGACAGTTATACACTTCGGTTGCTAAACCTGTGAGCAGCTCGGCCAAAGACCCAAGAGCCAAGCTGAGCCGACACTATACCGAAGATATCCCGGACATCAGCCTGTACGAGATTAGGATGGCCCTGAAACAGCTCAAGAACAACAAGGCGCCGGGGGACGATGGAATCACATCAGAGCTTCTGAAAGCGGGTGGAACACCGGTACTCAGAGTCCTTCAGAAGCTCTTTAATTCTGTCTTACTCGAAGGTATAACGCCAGAAGCATGGAACAGAGGCGTGGTGGTGCTGTTCTTTAAGAAAGGTGACAAAACCTTGCTGAAGAATTACAGACCCATCTCGCTTCTGAGCCATGTTTATAAGCTGTTTTCGAGGGTCATCACGAATCGTCTCGATCGCAGGTTCGATGACTTCCAGCCTATCGAACAAGCCGGTTTCCGAAAAGGCTATAGTACCATAGACCACATCCACACGCTACGCCAAGTTATACAGAAGACCGAAGAATATAACTTGCCACTATGTTTGGCGTTTGTGGACTATGAGAAAGCCTTTGATTCGGTCGAGACATGGGCGGTGCTCGAGTCTCTCCAGCGATGCCGTATTGACTATCGGTATGTCGAAGTGTTGAAGTGTTTGTACAATAACGCCACCATGTCGGTCCGAGTACAGGAGCAGAGTTCGAAGGCAATTCCATTGCGAAGAGGCGTGAGACAGGGAGACGTTATCTCTCCGAAACTGTTCACTGCCACAATGGAAGATGCCTTCAAGCTCCTGGAATGGCAAGGACTCGGCATCAACATCAACGGCGAGTACATCACTCACCTTCGGTTTGCCGACGATATTGTGGTCATGGCAGAGTCGATGGAAGATCTCAGCATGATGCTCGAAGGCCTCAATCGAGTCTCCCAACAGGTGGGCCTTAAAATGAACATGGACAAGACAAAGGTCATGTCAAATATCCATGTTGTGCCCACCCCAGTATCAGTTGGGAACTCAGTTCTTGAAGCTGTTGACGCGTACGTCTACCTAGGACAAACAGTCCAACTAGGTAGGTCCAACTTCAAGAAAGAGGTCAATCGGCGAATCCAACTCGGCTGGGCAGCGTTCGGTAAACTACGCAACGTCTTCTCGTCCAAAATACCTCAGTGCCTTAAGACGAAAGTCTTCGACCAGTGTGTGTTACCAGTGATGACATACGGCACTGAAACGTGGTCTCTCACTATGGGCCTCATAAGCAAGCTCAAAGTCGCACAACGAGCTATGGAGAGGGCTATGCTCGGGGTTTCTCGACGAGATCGAATCCGAAATGAGGAGATCTGTAGACGAACGAAAGTCACCGACATAGCCCACCGGATTAGTAAGTTGAAATGGCAGTGGGCAGGGCACATATCACGCAGAACAGATGGCCGATGGGGCCGAAAGGTTCTGGAATGGAGACCACGGACTGGTAAGCGCAGCGTAGGACGTCCACCCACAAGATGGACAGACGACCTAAAAGAGACCGCAGGGAAACGCTGGATGCAGGCCGCTTCCAACCGGCCCTTTTGGAGATCGATGGGGGAGGCCTATGTCCAGCAGTGGACGTCCTACGGCTGAAATGATGATGACGGTTTCGGTAAATCAATATTAGTAAATATTTAAAACTCGGATTAAAAACATATTCAATCCGCTAATTATAAGCGTCTATAATACCATTAGCGACTATTGTATAATTATTTTTACTTAAAAGCCGATTACTATGGCCACTGATGTAAAATATGGTCTATTTATTTTTGTATATAAATTCCTGAGCATGCATCCTTTTTCGTATTAAAAACGTTCCGGTCAAGTGACTATAAGGGAAATGAATGAATTGTGGCTAAAATCAAAACAACACATTTTATTCTTGATATTATTATTCCGGTTTCATTTTTCCTTTATCTTTCGTCCGAATGGTACAAAAATAACGACAAATTTTATAGTGCTGGTCCCATCAATATATGCTAAATTAGGTGGGCCTAAGAAAAAATATTTGGTGGGCCCAGGAAAAATTGTCTTCTTTGGATTTCGAAATTGAAATTTGTATGGATTTCGATTCGCATTTTACGTGCAGAAACTCGTACGTCGCCCACATGCCAACTTGTGAAGCACCAACTCACCTACTCACAGTTTATCTATACACTGTGTCTCAGGCTTATCATTTTACCCCGTGCCGAAGAACTCTCCCAGAATACTGATCACTTTCCTATTAAGTATTCAGGTAAAGGTGTAGAATTATCAAGATTGTCTATTTAATATCTCTATGAGGATTATGGATTTCGTATTCAGACGGCTTGCTGTTACAAAAGATATGAACGATTTGTTAAACTAGGGATTATAGCACATTTTACATGAAGCTATGGCTTTGCTATCAATACATTTTTGTAATTATAAATCATTGAGTAAGTAAAATATTTAAGTGTGACGCGCATAGCATATCTTGACTGACCGACTAAGCCGATTCGAACAAATCATCGAAGTTTGAACAAGGTGCCCTTTTTGTTCAATCAAATTGTATCCTACTGTTTTTTCTAACTAACAACATTTAGACCATTTTAGAGACTTTAAAGTAGTATTAAACTCCAATAAGTACTTAGTAGCCTTGAAATAGCAAGCCGTGTTTTGTTTTTTCTCTTTATAGGTAAAATATGGAGCAAGTATTTCATGGCTGCTTTACGTTTATTAATAAGGGGTAAAACTAGAGATAGACTGCTAAGTAATATTTAATCATATAATTGTAATAATACCAAGAGACAGTATTTCTGCATACTGAAAACCACACATATCAAACATTTTCGAAGTACTATGCTGCTTTAACCCACATTCCTTTTAGATAGCATTTGCGAGAAAATTAGGGTTGTGCCTTCCTTTGGCACTATACCGGGAAATGCCAGGCATGCTCACTCACAAACCACGAGTATGGCAATCTTTGATACAACATAGGCGATCCGCTACAAAGGCACTATGTGGTCTTGTCCTTATTATACGCCACTTTAGCCAAATAATGCGTATAAACATCTTAAAACGTGTTAAGAGTTGATAGTTATAATTATGTCGTCAACTAGTATAGATATCGCTTTTGGCATAAAGACCTGCTGTTGTATCTATCTGTAATGAATTGTCCTCATTTAAGTGTTCTTATAATATTGTATTGTAGACTTGTGGCATTGTTACAGCTACTCATACGCATTTGCGTATATCCGTAGGTCCGCGATAAAATAAAGTTTTGAATTTAGTTGTGACAAATTGAATTCATTGTCTTCGGAAACCGCAAATCCCGTGATACCATAGCAATGTTGCAATAATTACGGGTCACCTCGACCGCCGCCGCAATTAATTCCCGGCCGCGCCGCGCTGTGCGGTAGCGCTGTCGGTCCCAATGCCAGGAATGCCCGCGCTTGATTGACTCCGATCATGGTCTGTGTAACTCGTAATGTTAAGATTCGTACTACAAAATGCATCGTAAATTTTTAGGTATGTGGATTTTCAGGCAGAAAAATAAATAAAACCGGCTAAGTGCGAGTCGGGCTCACGCACTGAGGGCTCCGTACCACTCGTACCACCACATAACTTGTTAGCTACTAAAGTACAAAAAGACAACTTCCCATGAGCGCCCATCCAAGTACCGGCCGCGCCCGACGTTGCTTCACTGTACACTTCGGTGATCGTACGAGAACCGGTGGTGGTGGTGGACTTGAACTTGGCCATTATTTATTATTTGTTGTTATACTTTAGACTGTGTACTATAATCATGCCAAAATACACGTAAAAATACGTTAAAAAATACATAATTTTCTATAATAAATACAAATCTATTAAATACAGAAACTGAATTTTATATAGATCTATCTATTTAGTAGAATCAGAACACCAAAAATACAATATTACGTTTCTTTTTTTGTCAAAAAATATGAGAGAGCCCATAGTTACATTGTACAGGTAGTTCAGTAAACGAAAACATGTTCTCCTTATACTGCGTGTAGAATACAATAGAATAGAACAGAACTGAACAGAATAGAATAGAATTATTTATTGTCTAAATTTTCACACTAGGCATGTCTTTTAGCAACATTCCAGCATAAAAGACAATGATATACCTAATGTGGAACAATGGCTGACCGCCGTCGCCGTAATGTTGTAGCCGTGTATGCAATGTTTTGCTCGTGTTTAGTTAATTTATCGTAGTGTACAGATAATAAGGGTGTAACTAGCTTAGTAACAAACCATTCCATACTTGCATTCAATGATCTTTGCTTGCACCGCTTTACACCAAACGATGCGCGTGTCGTAGCAATCGACCACGCATTTTATAATGCAGCAAGGAATACCATTTACTAGGACTATTTTTTGCAGAAATACGCTTTAATTACCAGAACAGGATGTAGCCTAGCTCACGCTTAGAAAAAAAAATGCGCGCCGCAAACCCTATCTGGGCGCGTTAAGGTTCACGTTCGCGTGATTTTCCGAACTGCGCTGTTTTAACGTTAGTTCGGCCCGCGTAACGAGTTGGGCATAAGGCCCCTGTAGCTAAAGTTCATATTTACTTGAAACTTATATGCACGCCCGTGCACGCTGCGAAGGCTATTCTAGTCCACTCCAATTCCGCGGAACAAATATGTATTTTAAACTACTGTACAACAATATCAATCAATCATGTGTCCTCTGCTGGGACACATGCCACATACCATTTGAAGCCCCGTTGGTCCAGTTGGTAGTGAACCTGCCTTCTGCGCTTGGGGGCGTGGGTTCGATTCCCACCTAGGACAAACATTCATGTGATGAACATTTCTGTTTGTTCTATATTATCTGGGTGTTAATATCTATTTAAGTATGTATTTAAAAATATATATGTATGTATATATCAGTCTCTGGCAGCCATATCACAAGCTTTGCTTAGTTTGGGGTCAGATGACAGTGTGTGCAAAATGTCCCGAATATTTATTTATTTATTTATTATGCCTATTCAGAGAAAAAAGAGGATGCTGGCCCAGTGCACGTTGGTGAACGTCATCTCTTTGAATTTTTGATGTTCTTGGACGTTTCCACACGATGCTTACATTTACCGTTTTCGATGGCATCGAAAACGGCACATAATTTATCTAAGTACTAAATAATATATGTATTCGGTTCAGGGCTGAAGATTGAACTAGGCGCCGTCAGATTGTGAAGCATATAATAGTTACTGCTCGATCATCATCGCCCCTCAAGCGTATGTATAATACTCATATATACTAACAAATATATTTTCATTAATGGGGCCGAAAGGTTATTGAATGGAGACCACGGACCGGTAAAGGCAGATTAGGACGTCCACTCTCAAGATGGACAGACGACCTAAAAGAGACCGAAGGGAAACGCGGGACGCAGGCCTCTTCCAACCGGTAACCTCCTTTTCCTTTTGAAGATCGATGCAGGGAGACCTATGTCCAGCAGTGGACGTCCTACGGCTGAAATGATGATGATGATGATATTTTCATATAAGCTAACATACTATCATTAGTTTGACTTCCAAATGGAAATTTGTAAACAAATGTATCATACAACAGTCCGCTATAACATCCTACCTTCCAATCCCAACATGTGCACAAAATATCAATTAGCCCCTCGAGAAATATCGTTCTAATGAATTCGTAATCTCCGTAATCTGTTCAATGAGAAATGGCGCTTTGCAAATAGCGGTGCGCAAACAAATTAAACCTTCCCAAAAATGAATTTATCACGTACCGAACGACCAAGCTATCTGCGGAGATGGTCAAATGATCGAACTAAAAAGTTTCTACGGATACAGTTAGTTTTGCGCATAAAATACGATGGTGGCTCCATTAAGCTTACAGATAAGGTACTTGCACTGTACAGGAGGAACGGGTGCACTATTTGTATGGCCAGTGTTTACTGAAATGGTCATTTACAGAATATTGCACTAGCTGCGCCTTGCTGTTTTACTCAATATTGTCTTTTTATCACGGTTTTATTAGTTTCACTTGTAACTAACTAACAATGTACACAAACCGTTTTATGACTACCTATAAACGGGATATTTACTGTGATAAGATTGTGGATGCAGCTCCTGATATCAGTGCCAAAATATCGGGAGCTCCATCCACAACCTTATCATGGTTTATATCCTGTTAATAATCATATAACTGTAGGAAACAACTGTGATAGTTTAAAGCAATGTAAAAATCGTGAAATCTTAAAAAAACGTGTTGTGTATTGAAAAGATGTGATGGTATCGTTGTAGGTAACTCAAAAACGAAAACGCTAATGAAAACTAGCTCTTAAAAACAAGCCGGAAATCGGGTCATTTTCTTTAAAAAAAACTATAATTTTTTCTTTTCTGTGCTGCATTCGTACGGAGAAGAAATTCAATGGCGTATGCAACTCCAACCAACGCGCAACTAGGCCAGCGTGGTGGACATGGCCCAATCGCCCTTTCGGGGGTAGGCCTAATTTCATCAGTGGACTTTTAAATAGCTGGTTACCTATGCTATACATTCATATTGCAAATTACCAATATACTACCAAATATACTTACCAAGTTTCATGAAAATCCGACGAGCATATGCAGAAATATATCTATAGTGTACTTTTACTAAAATTAATGATGATGTCTAAGGCCACCTAATAAGGGAGTAAAAGCGTCTTTTCACTTTTGACTATGACAATGACTAGAAACATTAACATTTTCAAAATGAACTAAACCATTGTTATGTTAATACATAAGTAAAAGGCAAGCCAAGGATGCGGCTATTAGCAGCAAGTGTTGTCGAGGACAGTCCCAAATGTTTTAATTTAAGCGAAGTCCGGTCCGCGCGACAGATGGCGCCAGTGATTAATATGCGCCGGACAATACCGGGCTCTTGCTCGTTTTCCTTTGGATAACAGATCGGACCAATGGAATCCTCATGTAGATTTTTGGGAATAGAAATTGTCGTAATTAACATGACATGAACATTTTTTCTTGTGTTTTTACATCAAATCGCTTGAAAACCTTCTTTCTTTTTTTAATGCCATAGGTGGCAAACAAGCAGACTGGCTGCCTGATGGTAAGCAGTCACCGTCGCCTATGGATACTTGTAACACCAGAGGCATCACAAATACGTTGCCGACCCTTTAGAACTCTATTAACTCGCCTTTTGAAGAACCCCATGTTGTAACTTCTCGGAAACACCGTAGAAGGTAACTCATTCCACATTTTGCAGGTAAGGCATTTTTCTAAGACAATCGGCATTGTTTTACTCAGTTACGTTTACAGCAAGTTAATTTCATCGTAATTGGACCACAGATTCGGAACATGTTTGTGATATTTTACCTTCATACCTATTATAGTCAAAGCAATATTTATTAAATATTTATTCTATTTTGCCCCCTATAAATCGCCCCGCATATTCGCAAAATCTACTCGCTCTACACCCAATAAGAAATCTACCTGCCAAGAGTGCCAAGTTACAGTTTCGTAGGTCAAGTTGTTTTTGAGATTTTGTGAAGAGTCAGTGAGTGAGTGAATGAGTAAGTGAGTGGTATTTTGCTTTTATATGTACAGAAGATATAAATATTAATGTGTAAGTAAATTTATCTCGCCATTTTTGGAATTAGCAATCAGAAAACAAATTAAACAACATAAGAAACAGCCGCGACTTGTTCCGTCCGTTATCTGTTGATGCATTATGGAATAAAATGTGAGTTAGATGTTGAGTTTGCACAATAAATAATTGTTTCAGAGTCGTAATTGCCGTAATTTCATGAATAATTACCGCCACAGGGCAATTAAATAAATTACAGAAGGAATAACGACCGCCTTCGGGCTTTAGTTTAAAGTTGGGGCGCCGGCTGTTACAGTTTACGTAACACAACTCTTTATTTACCTCCTTCGCTAAAAATAAGTGGCAGATCTCTAAATTACAAACATTTTTCTTCAGTGCCTTTTGCACGTTTATTAAAAAGAAGCTTTATAAAAAGAATGTGTGAAAAGAGCTTCATATAAATTATGATCTCGACTGGATGACTAGTATGGCTCGGTGGTAGCGTGCCTGCCTTATAAGCAGCAAGTGTGGGTTCAATTTCTGGCCGGATAAATTTAAATGTCTACTCTAGGTTTGGATGTTAATTCTCTTTGAATTTGTGTGTATTGACATCCCTAACACAGACCACAGTAATCATATTTATGGGTGAGAAGTTTTTTTTAGATTATTGTCATTATATGCCCAGATTAGTCTATTTGTGGGCATACGCCACTAGCAAGGTACGTTTTTATCATTGAAAAAGGAAAGTCGAAGATTAGAATCCTTTACTTTTTTTGTCTTTTGTATATTGGCTCCCTATCAAATTACAAGGCATCGCTACGTTTGATGATTTGTGATAACTTTATTAAAACAGTCTAGCTTTACGGCTATCGGCCTATAAAGCGTATCGGTTATCCACCGTAAATATAGAAACGACTACGGTCAAGCGAGCAGACAAAATCGCCATATTGCCAAAGAAATCGGGCATAAAACAAAAACGAACAAAATTGCCGCGTGACAAATTTGCGGCGGCGTACAATCTAAACACGTAACCGCAAATCGCGGTACAAAACGCGGTCGGCTGAAAATTTCAAAAAGAGAACCGCCACTGTCATACGCGCGATATGGCTCGCTTCCAAACACAGGGCGGGCGGGGGTGAAAGCGGCAGGGAGGGTGGTGGGGGAGGCTGTACGTCCCCACATGGCCAGTTAGTTACGCCGCGAATTATAGGGGCCATTACGATTCATTAAGGCCAGTTAGGCTTAAACCGGTGTTTACTCACGCACACACGCACATGTGCCCACATCGCAACAGTTGGTATTGTTTTAAACGTGTGCGAAAGAGATGGAAGCGTGCGAGAGGGTAGCAATTTGAAATTTTGAGCTTTGGAATTGTGGGTGTAATTAGTGGCAGTCGTAACGAGCTTAGGGTCTAGGGTAGCGAAGTGTGAATTTTTGATTTGACCGTGTACTGGTGTTACGTAGCAAGTTCGTAGGCATTATCGTAGCGTCGTAGCATTTTACGTAGAAGTCAACGCTATAAGTAAATTCTTTAAAAAACGGCATAGTGCGAGTCAGGCTCACGCACTTAGGGTTCCGTACCACCACATAAGTGGTTAGTTACAAAAGTACAAAAAAGTAGTGCAAAAAACAACATCACGCCCAGGCGATTACCTATCCAAGTACCGAGCGCACCCGACGTTGTTTAACTTCGGTGAACAGATATTTGACACCAACTCGCACTTGGCCAGTTTTTATTATTTGTTGTTTTTACTTTAGAGGGTGTACCTTCTATGTCATATGGCACCAATAGTGCCAAGTTTGACGTTTGTACGTTTTGCAGTTTTAACAGTAGAGTAAAATACACAAATACGTTAAGAAAAAGTTTGATCCCCTTTATATTTTATTTTTTGACTTTATTATTATTTCTTAGTTAATCCGCCGTAACCTTACATATTCTGTAAAAAATCCACTAGCTGTATATTACTAGTTGAAAGAATCAGCCGTTAAAATGTAGGACAGATACAAGGAAGGACGGATAGACAGACAGAGAGCGTAGGCCTATAAATAGGGTCCCGTTTTCACCCTTTAGGTACGGAACGCTAAAAAACACTTTTTCTTTATTTTACTTTTATTTTGTAAGTGTTTAGATGAACTTTTTGCTCAACCATTATAATTTCGAAAATACCACATCTTAAACATCAGCGGTTTGTGATTCACAACAGTTTCTTAGAGCATAAACCGATCGCTACATTATTCAAAGCCTGCCGGTATCAAGTGGATTCACATGCAAATATCCGATAGTTCATAGCTGGAGGGTTGCCAGTATTGACACTGCGCTATCGCATCGGCTCGCTACACTACACTGCAAATATCTAGACGTTTTGCACTACTGTTGCTAACTGAAAGCACAGAACAAATAACACTTTGCTTAAAGTAAACACGGGATGAAACAATTTTATTTTTATTTTACGGGAGTAAATCCTACCATAGTTTTAATTTTCGACCAAAATAAAATGAATGGACGGGCCATAACCATTGAACTTGCGCAGTAAAAACGAGTCAAAACCGTCGGACATATACTTCAACACCTAATTATAACCGTGTACAGTACATTTGTGACAAAAATAGATAGTGTTTTTTTGTTATGTATATTCACTTCGGGAAAGCACACGAAGACATAATTTTCTCAGATGTTTCGTTATCATGTAACAATAGTCTTGTGTCGCACTTCCGACGGCTAGAGACCGACTGAAACGAAGTAAGTGCCGGCGCTCATTTTTTAGGCTTCAAAAATGCGCTTCTTCTGGGCCCTGTCGATTCATTTTATTTTGGTCAAAGGTTTTAACCGCATTCGGTGGTCTTGTTCAAGGTCTTTGTCAATTTCCAAGACAATAGTCAAACTGTTATAATTCACAAAAATTATATTTAGAATGGTCATATTTTAATGTATGATTTATATAAATTAAAATTTAATTATGATCGTTAGTAACCGCATCATTTGAGGAAGGCTGGACCGATTCGGCAATTATTTATTTTACAAGCTTTTATTTAACAGTATATGTGTATAGTATGTTTGGGACAAATCTTGCAACTGTATTGTAGACCAGTTATCGCCAATCACTTGAGCTGAAATTTTGCATACATTAGTTTGGATGACAATGCATGGTAAGCTAAGTGAAGTCATTCTAATTCCAATATAACGGACTCCCAAACATGATGGACCAGTTATTTTTATGCACTCTCATAATATGGGTATTATATAAAAGGGTTTACAAAGAAATATACAAAAAAATGACGTCACTTTAATTCAATAGGGCCGACGCCTAAAAGCTTGTTTTAATAAGTATTTTTTAAATTAATAATATTTATTAATGTTTGTAATAGTCTAAAGTTTTTAGATGAAGACAAATTTGGAATGATGTTTAAAAACTAACATCACATCGGCCGGTTGTACGTCACTGGTAACTAAGCGAGACGTATCGTTTGCCGATCCTTTTGACAGCGAGTTGAGCAAATAACGGTATTTATTTGATAGTACCGGATTTTATTATGCGCTTTTTATTTGCTACTTTTTATTTATTGTAATTTTTACGAGTCCTTTAGCTGCACAAGACTAGATGTAACACAGTTTTCCTGTTTCATTATCAGCCTATCTTGTTCCCACTGCTGGGTAGTGAACGTCAGTGTCTTTGAACTTTTGAGGTTCTTGGAAATATCAGTTTCCTCACGATGTTTTCCTTGGCCATTTTTGAAGAACGGCATCCAAAACTGCACATATTAACAAATTAACAGTAATTGCAAGGATTCATAAATATTACTTTTCTCTATGGTAATTGTTACAGGGCCGCGAATCGAACTAGGTGCGTGCCATCAGATTGTAAAACGCACGTGATACCGCTCGGCCACCATCGATCACATCAAGTGATAATACTTCAAAGAAGTGTTGTAGGAATATAAACTTTATTAATTTAGACATACTTTTTAAAAACAAGCTCTTTGTATTCAGCAAAACTTTTCATTTAATACCCATATCATGATAGTAGACAAGAAAAGCGGAAGCAGTTTATAACAACATCACACTAGTCTCCAGCAAGAAAAAAACCCAGACAAGTACGATAAAACAAAAAAAAAAACAAAAAAAATGGAATATTGAAAGACAAACTCAACTGTGTAGTGGACATTAAGGTTCTTCCATACATTCCAACTACAAAATGTAAGTTTGTAATAGCAAAACAATTATTTTTAAATGATATAACATATTTAAACTATTTTTTAAATTAAATACTATAACTAGCTAATTACTAGATTTACGGGAGTGGCATGGTCGAATATCGACAAAACTCCTCAAAAAAAGAATTTAAAAAAAATGATATAACTTCATCGGATTTATTCCTTAATATATGCTGTGAGACCTTGCCTCTTGCTAAATTTCATGATTCTAGATCAATGGGAAGTACCCTATAGTTTCTGATTCCCTTCTGAAATCGCAAAATATGCGAAAATATGGGACACAAACGGTCATATCTTTTAATCACTTAAACTAACAAGTTTGTTTTTTTCACAGCTAAAAGAAAGTGTAGTTTTGAGTATTTTTTATAAATTTTAACTTGATATCTTTTTCGCGTTGCTGAGAAAAGGGGTCTTGATAGACGGACAGACGGACAACAAAGTGATCCTATTAGTGTACCGTTTTTTTTCCTTTTGAGGTACGGAACCCTAACAAACATAACATAAATATGATTGTTTTCATAACAAACTCACTAATATCCAAGAAGCACCGTAACTATTTGCACCTATTAATCATATCGATGGGAACGAGCGAGTGTTGGCGAGATTTATGCGAGCGCTCGATTGCTAGTTGTGCCGCGCGTGCAAACGGCGCCTAATGACTGTAAGCACGGATACAAATGGACTGTGTAGCTGTTGTCTAATCTGTTACTTTACTTACCTATGGTATTGACACATAATTAAGATAGCTAAGAAATTTTTCTTTGTCTCTACTAAGTAAACGACGAACGAAAGTTAACGGCATAGCCCACCGGATTAGCAAGTTGAAGTGGCAGTGGGCAGGGCACATATCACGCAGAACAGATGGCCTATGGGGTCGAAAGGTTCTGGAATGGAGACCACGGACCGGTAAGCGCAGCGTATGACGTCCACCCATACAAGATGGACAGACGACCTAAAAGACCGAAGAGAAACGCTGCATGCAGGCCGCTTCCAACCGGCCCTTTTGGAGATCGATGGGGAAGGCCTATGTCCAGCAGTAGACGTCCTATGGCTGAAATGATGATGATGATGAATAAGTAAAAATTATAAGATTTAACCACATTTTCCAGTTTTAACATTAAAAGTCAGCTGATTCTGTACTAGCAGCGCCTCGCGATTTCTCCTGCTATTCTTCAGGAATTGTTGGGTTTTCCGGGATGAAAAGTATCCAATGTATTAAATCCAGAGTCTAAGATAACCTCTAAACTAAATTTAATCCAAATCTGTCCAACCGTTAATGCAATAAGTGAAAATAACTTTTTTTTAAATCTATAATTGACCTGACCGCCACCTTTAGATATGGTCTGCTATGGAGTACGCTTGCCAAGAAGAAATATTCACTCGCCACTTGAAGACATCTAGATTATAACAATCAAAAAACACCCATCTAGGCAGCGCATTCCACAGATTAGTAAAACTAAAACCAAAAATCAAAAAAAAGGAAAACCAAAGCACCTCGTATTTCTATGTGACCTCATTTTGTCTATGGTTAACGTCAAACAAAAAATAAAGATTCGACTGCAAATTCACAAAGCTTCATCGGCAAGTCGGTGAACGGGTTAAAATAATATAGGTAGATAGCTTATTCTATTTGTCACAATAATTGTTACAATTAAAAAGTAATGCTTTCTAACATTGTATTTCGGTGAACATCTCACCGCGTAATGAACGATCCAAATCGACATTATCGCCAAACCGACACCTATAAATAAATATGGCGGCAAAAATGGCCGCACTTTATCAGCGGCCGGAAGTGGACGCTGGGGACCGGAAGCCGAGTAATAAATGTTATTAGATAGCCCCTGGGCTTAGTTCAGCCCTGGATTATGCTATTTTTTTGGAGTTTGCCGCCGGTTTTTGTTAATGCGTCTGGGTTTGAGAATAAATTGCTTGGACGGTTTTAAATGAGACCCTGTGAGGCTGGATTGAGTTTTTTGTTTGTGGAGGTTAACTCACCTCCACATTAAGTATTATGCATATTTTACGGTGAGATTGTAATTTAATTTTATATGTTATCCCTACTTATGGATATTACTAAAGTGACATAATTTTTAAGCATATAAATTAAAAAATTCTATAAAAAAAAAAAAACACTGTTTCGCTCTGTTATATGTCTTTAGGAACTAATGCCGGGATAAAAAGATACATAATGTGTTAATCCAGGGTATAAATTACCTCCATACAAGCAAATAAATTATTTGATTGATTAACTAAATTTCATTCAAGTCCATTTACCTGCTAGAGAGATAAGTGTGGACAATAATATAGGTATATACACTTCCAGAACCACAGCATTTATAATATTAGTGCGACTTCAATTAAATCAATTGTATTGTACTTTTGTTTAAAACATAAGCTAGCATTATATTTTTAAAAAGTTTTAAAATTTATTCATCATCATCATCATTTCTACCGTATGACGTCCACTGCTGGACATAGGCTTCCCCCATCGATCTCCAAAAGGGCCGGTTGGAAGCGGCTTGCTTCCAGCGTTTGCCTGCGGTCTCTTTTAGGTCGTCTGTCCATCTTGTGGGTGGACGTCCTACGCTGCGCTTACCGGTCCGTGGTCTCCATTCCAGAATCTTTTGGCCCTATCGACCGTCTGTTCTGCGTGATATGTGCCCTGCCCACTGCCATACAACTTGCTAATGCAATTAAAATTTATTCATCATCATCATCATCATTTCAGCCGTAGGACGTCCACTGCTGGACATAGGCCTCCCCCATCGATCTCCAAAAGGGCCGGTTGGAAGCGGCCTGCATCCAGCGTTTCCCTGCGGTCTCTTTTAGGTCGTCTGTCCATCTTGTGGGTGGACGTCCTACGCTGCGCTTGCCAGTCCGTGGTCTCCATTCCAGAACCTTTCGGCCCCAAAAAAAAAAAATTTTAATTTTAAATTTTTTAAAATTTATTAATTGACAGCAATTATTTGAAATATTTCTGCACCATATTTTGATATTTTAAGACGTATAGGTGTAAAATAAATCTATAGTAGTTATAATACTGTTCTATTTCAAAATGTCAGTCTCTTCACAAGAGCAAGATTATCTCGTGGACGTTGCCGTTTGTCTTGAGACGTCATGATTTGTGAGCGGTCCTCGGGCGGTCTGGACTCCGGGATTTATGCCGGGATTTAACTGTCCAGTATACAAACATTCAGTTAAATTAGTAGTTTAAGAATTGCAAGGGTGTTTTTGGAGCTAAGTAAACACGCATTTTTGTCGAAATTGATTTCACAATTAAGTATTTTCATGTGACTTTTGAATCTTTTTCATACAGATCATTACTTTAGTTAACGGGTGTCGTCAAAATCTGTTTTCAGGTGAGTCAAACGCAAGTCTATTAAATAGAACAAAACAAAAACTGAACAAACACCGTCGTCTCTATTTAAAACTTTCGTCTGATGAAATTATCTCCTAGATATTTTCTCTGCTATACAAAATTACTGAAAACATTATTCATAGACGTATAACTAAATACTTTACGCTCTTAAGTCATGACTTTGTTTTGTTGTATATTTTTCTCTTTTATGTAGCTGACCTCTATACCTACCTATAAGAGTTTATATATCCATTTGACACTTTAACTATTGGTCCCGGTTGTTTGCGAGATACCTACGGTGGCCTAAAAAAGTTTGACATCAAGGCAGTCCACACTTTTTCTTTAAATCATACATACATACTTGTCCCTAAATCTTAATATCAGCAGTAACTAGGTGATCGCTCACAGGTTCAATGCCACTTCAGACCTATTGAAGATTTACAACTGTCCAGGTGGTTAACTCTCTAAGGGCTCATTGTCGTCCTCTGAAGGGCCATTCTGCCCTCGGCCCTCGCATTAACCAGCCCTTGTCTTTGCAGCTTTGATTTGTGGACGAGAGATCAATCGCTTAAGGGCAGACCTTTGAGATATTTCTCTCGGAAATTAAATTGAATTTTTCTTTTTCTGATTTGTTTAGGTGAATTTGTTTTGTAAAGGCTTAGCATTTTTGTTCTGCGTGATTTATTATGTTATGATATTTACCTTGTTTGAACAATTAGATAAATTTGTATTAAAAAGCATGTATTAGGTACTAAACATTTAATTTCGGAATAGTTTTTTTACTGTATAGATATAATTTAGATATTGCTAAAGATAAGGTTTATTTTTTATTGGTTTTATAGAATAAGTGGCAAACAAGTTACGGGCCAGCTGATGGTAAGTGGTTACCGCTGCCTATAGACACCTACAATACCCGGGGCATTGTCAGTGCGTTGCCTACAATGGTATACGATGAATAGAATCCTTAATGAAGGATTCTATTCATCGTATATATACGTACCGTTGTACCGTATTACCTCTTTTTGGCAATATCTTTGAAGATCCTGACCCAAATAATAATCAGTACACATGCTGTCTCCACTAATACGAGTATACACGGTTAGACAAAACGGTGGTAATAAGCCGAAAGAAGATCATTTTACTCATCATTATGAACTACTTTTACTATTAGGCCAACTTTGAAATCACGCAAAAAAAATTGCTGTTCCGTAGAAAAATTATATTCACACTCCACAAAATGATGAGTTACGTTGAGCTTAGACGCAAGGATTTTGGTCACCAGTTGTAAATGACACATCTACTTTAAAAAAAAATTGTATGTTACTTACATCGTTTTTCTTGAATTTAATACGAGTATATTGCACAGTAAAAACTCATTTGCTGGTTGCTGATAAGCTTAGCGCTGTCTCTTTCAATTTACAAACGTCAAAGCACCAGCTGTTGTGGAAACGGCGGATTCATAATTAATGATAATATCCGGCAGATTTTTCAACCGACGAGAAAAAACACGGCCGTCGGCGGAAAAATAATCTCGAAAGTACTAAGTCATTTATGATGTTGGACATAATACTGTGGATATGACTTTTAGCAGCAATTCATATTTGACAAACAGTTTATATATGTTTACATATTTTGAGTTAGTGAGTCGTGATATAGATAATTATTAAATACATTTTTGTATATTATTTTTTTTTAAATTAAAACGTTGCTGTACTTAACGCAAGTACTACGAATCTAAATCACCTAGAACGAACTAATATGGTCACAGGCACTAAATTTAAATGAATCATACTAATTTTATAAATGTAAAAATTATGTTTGTTTGTTTATCTTTCATGCTGCAACAGAGGAACAGCTTGATATGTTTTTTTTTTGTTAGAGTGCCGGAGAATGACTTTTTAGGGTTCCGTACCCAAAAGGTGTATACGAGACCCTATTACTAAGCCTACGATGTCTGTCTATCTGTCCGTCTGTCTGTCTGTCAGTCCTATTAACGGCTGTATCTTTCGAACCGTAATAGATAGCCAGTTGAAATTTTCATAGAATATGTAATGTTACGGCGGATTAACTAACAAATACTAAAGTCAAAAAGTAGAAACGATAGAGGGTGCCCGTACAACAAACATATTTTTTTACGTATTTTTGTATTAGCTTAAATGTTAAAACGGTTGTTAAAACAAAATTGGCATGATTATAGAACACTCTCAAAACTAAAATATAACAACAAATAATAAATAATGGCCAAGTGCGAGTCGGTTCTGTTTTTTTTTTTTCAAACAAATTTCTGTTCATTACAAAGTTCTGGTAATTTCGTTATTTGGACGACCTTATTGTAACCTCGACCTTATCATTTCATCGAATCGAAATGCCATAATTTACTAATGTTGAAGTCGGTTTTTTTAATTGATGATTATTATAATATTTATTGTGGTGGTACGGAACCCTCAGTGCGCGAAACCCGACTCGCACTTGGCCGGTTTATTATATCTAAAAAGTATAAGGTTCCTGAGATAATTTCCACGCGGGTGGCCTTGCAGGCCGCAGCTAATAGATAGGATATAGAAGTATTTACTTTTAGAGCTCAATGAATATCTCGAAATTTTTTTAGCAAATAAAAATTTATACATTCCTGTTATATGATTATCTACGGGATATTTACCATGATTTCCAAGAAATGGGTAGATCGTTTTGTCTGCACCTAAATTAGAACTGTTTAACCAACCACCCGCATTCTTCAGTCTTCCCGTGAACATGGTGCATGTAACTGCACCAAAATATCGGGAGCTCATTCCAAAACCTTACCCAGGTAAATTTGTCGTAAATAATCAATATAACTGTAGTGAATAACCGTCATAGTTTAAAACAGTGATCAATCCATTCATTTTCTTTACACCAAGGAAAGACAGAAAGAATGAAAATACATTTTATTCAACATCTTGTAAATGAAAAATGAAAATATATTTATTTACATAAACATAGGCTTAAATAAGGTATATACATCAGACAAACTATGGGAAGAAACAGTAAGGCATATGCATATGAGTGAGTTGGGTAAATACAGAAGTTAACTGCGATTCCCGCACTAGGCTAGGCCTGTATCGCGGAAGTCTGATCCGGTTTTCCTTAGATTAACACCTCTAGTTAAAATATTGTAGCTCATTAATGTAATATGTACTTATAATTATATATTATATCTCTATTAATAATACAGGAATAGGTACTATTGATTATGTATATATTATGTATGTCAGTATTATTTTTATATTTTGTATTGTAATTTATTATGATAAAATCTTATTCAACATCTTTAAAAAAAACTTATATCTAAAGGATACAATCAGATACTATCAGCGCCGGTTTTCAGATGAAGCCTTGAGTTTACAGTTAACACAGAAGGCTTTTAGATAATATTTTTTTATATATTTTTTTAAACTGATTTAAAGTAGATTAAGGTTTTCATTTATCATAAATAATTTTAAGCATTATTGTACTTACTTCTTACGTGAGTAATTCCCGTGTAATAAAAATAAAATATTATTGTACTTATTGAATTTGACCTCAAACTCGTTATATTGAGTCTTGGGGTCCGGTAAGGATGAGCTCGTTTCTCGCATGCTTGATACCGAGATAAAAAGGTTGTAAGTCGTATCCAAAACGCCATGACATCTCTCCTGTTCTATCCTAAACCGGAAATACAACCCTTGAAAAAAAACGGCGCGCTCGTAACCGGAAGTGACGGGCAGGAAGACGCCGACGACATCGTTGTGCTACCAACCAGTCGAATTAAAAATTAAACGAGAATCCGTTTCCGGATAACGTGACGCTTTGCTGAGTAGACTTTTATAGCTTTTTCGGAATATTGTTGTTTAGGTATTTCCTTGCTCATTAATGAAAAAAAAACGGGTTTGTGCACATTTGAAATTCATGTAGTTTATGCATTGAAATCAACTCTCTGTAATAGAATTCCTATTCACATTTTTCATGGTGAAGAATCCAGCAGTATTTAGATAGCTTTGGTATACCAAAACTGTCAAAATTCTTGTATGACCGTTGTAGGTTGGATTATGGAGCGGCTTTTGTGATTATATTTGTATGTCGTTATACAAATTCACAGTTGCCAAGGGTGGCTATTTCATCATTTTATTTGCAGCATTTTGAAGGTTTGATTGCTGCACGCGGGCTATGGTTGGCAGTCATGGTTAGCGCGGAGATTTTACATCGAATTTAAATATATTATGTAGATACAAGCGCTCCATAGTATTTCTACCTACTATAGTTTATGACGAAAAATAATAAATAAAGACGCTGTGAATTCATTGAATGCCGCTAAGAAAGCCAATAAGATAATCCATGTGTGTAGGTACATCTATTACATGAAACTCAAATAACACGAATAATTGATCATCCTCAGATACCTTACTCTTATCTCCCGGCCGACCGAAATGAATTTATAACGTACATATCTTTTCATATGTGCGTTAATCGTTCACATACAAGTGTTTATACAAGATAGAAACTAATTCTGGAACATTTTGTATGTGTGAGTTTGTTTTCCTTTGTAGGCCAAGTGAAATTGTTTCACACATAGATATCTGAGTTTGTATTCTAGGTACGAATCGTACGCTCACAGAATCATTTATAATATACTGATGCTGAAGAAATGTCTCACTCCAGAGAGGATCTTTGTGGGCGTTCCTCTCAGAGGGCGGAGCTAAAGACGGACACTCCTTGATATCCTCTTTTTTACCTCATCGCGTTACTAGGTACGCGACGTCCAGAATACGTAGAGCTTTGACACTTCTTAAGCTTAGAGAATAATATTAAGATTGGAAAGGTCTAGTATAAATGGACATGTTTATGTAAGTGGAGAAACAAAGCTCTGAACAACTTTAGTCGTTATCGCGTTTATAAAGTTCCCGAGACCATTCTATTTTATGGGGTGTTTTGCTTGAGATAAATTTTTATTTCTTTTGTCTGGATTCTTTTTGTTTTGAGTTGATAAATATTATTTCGCACAATAACTGTTAAAATGTAGGCACCTACTTGAGATTTTACGGTGTCTTAGTATTTTTTTAATGTTTATTGTTGCTGTTTTTTTTTTGCTCGAACAAACTGTTACTTGTACTAGTAATTATTAGGTTACAATCTTCCTAACGACGTAACGACAACGACGTCCCTTGTAACGACATATAGATAATTTTGACAGACATTGGTTTGCAAAAACTATAAAATATGTGTTAGACAATAAATATCTAAATACAGACTGTTTCTAGGTACTTAGGCTAATAAGTAACTGCTCATGACTTTGTAGGTGTAGACTTCCATCATACATTTTCAACTCCCTTTGACCGCCATAATTCAGACCTTTGCAAAATTCGCTTATCAGATCTTTACACCGCCATAATGAATATATGCCAAATTTCAGCATCGTAGTCAAGTAGTTTTCGAGATTTCGTCATGAATTAGTCAGTCAGTGAGTGTATTTTATATAATTATACTAGCTGCAGCCCAGTATAGAAGAAATCCACTTTACTCCTTTCCTGTCCTTTCAGTTTTAGCACGCTCCATCCTTTAATCCACTCTATTCCGGTACCGCCCTTCCGCTCCAGTTCTGCATCCCGCTTCATTTCGTAATCCACAATCCACTCTACTCCTGTTAAGTCTTTCCGCTCTAGGCCCAAATCCATCGATATTCCGTCATCCTATCTGGTCTACCTGTGACCATGGACACTGTAGAGTTAGAAATGTTGGGAATTAAAATAATATTAAATACACGTGATAAAATCCGTTGAAAATGTTTAATTTCTATATCAAATGTTATTTACGCAAACGTTTAGTAATATACAAATATCTGATCGAATTATCTCGTAACCAAATGCTGGCCCCTTATTATGGATGATTCGGATCGTGATCGCGATCGCGTGCCATCTCACTTACGCTCGTGGTGCGAGTAAATAGATGCGAACGGGACGGCATGCAATCTCGATCCCGATCAAAGAACCATAATAAGGCCCCTGGTCAGTATCTTGCACAAAGCATTTTTATTTCAATCCAACGCGGCAATGCGGCTAGCATTTTAGGAACGATGCCCATGTGCTGTGGTTTATTAGATTCATCATCATTATTTCAGCCGTATGACGTCCGCTGCTGGACATAGGCCTCCCCGTCGATCTCTAAAAGGGCCAGCTGGAAGCGGCCTGGATCCAGCGTTTCCCATCATCAGCATCAGCGGTTTATTAGATTAGTGCTGTTTATATTTATTTTAATTTTGTTAATTTTGTGTCTTCTAAATAACGTTCATAATTTCTTAGTTTTTAAAATAAAATTTCATAATACAAATACCTCGATAAAACAGCAAATCCCCTCGATCATTCATTGCACATCAGGGCAGTTCATTACTTCATAAAAGATACTAAACAGTATTTATGCTGCTCTATCAATCTTTTCGACGCCAGCTTTATGAAGGATGGCCATCATTTACGAGAGATAACGGGAAAATACGAAGAAAGTTCCCTTTCATACTCACGATATAAGATCAGTGAGCGGTTGAATAGTGATACGGTTGGATATCTTTTTCATAGAATTAGTTGTTATATAGTTTGGAGGGAAAAAATATGTACGTATGAAACTTTGATAAATATATTTTATCATAGGTATGGAATATTCTTAATTGTGATTGTTGTTATTTTTGATTGATTCAGTTTAAATAATATGTGTCAATTAGAAATTACCAAAATATGATAATTTAAAATTTAGAATAACAAAGCATATAGCGTCAGGGCAATGTTTCATCTTCATAAGACTGATAGCTGTAAACCGTTATTTTTAAAACACAAGATTCTGACATTACCATCTCTATACATATTAGAAATAGTTACTTTTGTAAAATTAAATCCACATCTCTTTGGTAGTTGGACTGATGCTGGTATTCGAACTCGCACACAGGCCGAGATGAAGCTCTGCCCACGTACGGCCAAAACTGCACTCATGCAAAAAAGTGTATTCTGTATGGCTCCTTTAATATATACTAAAATTCCTAAAATCATCAGAGAATTAAATGTAGGAATGTTTAAAAATAAGCTAAAAACTTTATTAGCACAAAAAAGCTACTATGAAATTTCAGAATTCCTTAATGATAAAAATGTTTTGATATGTAATGTAGACATAAACAACATAACTTACATAGGTAGTAATAAACATCTAATTAAGGTATAAAATACAACTAAACCAGAATATGATTCTAACAATATTCTAACATAGACATAATTTTGTTTATTTTTTTCCTTTTTAACTTTAACAAAAACTAATAAAAATATTAATAAAAAACTAACATTTGTACGCTGTAACAGGCAAGGACATGAGATACGTCTCCATTCTTACGACCATGTATGCTACTTTATATGTATGTGTACCTACCATGTTCGGACAAATAAATAATTTGAATTTGAATTTGAATTATTCTTAGTTTAAAAGCATCACGTGGAGTTTTGGCGCCAACGTGAAAAAGACATGTTGTATTTATTATTCGTTGTATTATTTTCCAAAATTTGTGTATTTACGAATGTTAATGGTGTAATAATGTTGAATTATTCTTTTTTAAGTGTTCATAAACGTGCTCGAGTGTAGGCAAGTAATATACGAGGCTAAACATGTCTTTTTGTGTTGTTTCCAACGTACCTAGTAACGTAGGCAAATTCACAGGAGTGCGACGCCAAACTCGTCACAGAGGAAAAAAATGCCTTGTGACAAAACGTACCGATATAATTTTCCATTATGTAGGTAGGTACCTAATTAACTTTAGAATAACATAATGCTTATGCGAAAGTTTATTCATCAATCCTTTCAACATTTTCATAATAGCTTGTAGGTCACGTCAACCCTCGAGCGTTACACATTCAATTTGGCACATACACTCCATTATAACAAATTATAGGTGTCACCTACATAACATTGTGCAGTCAACCCTAGCGACAGGCGTGTGTGCGCGTGTCGAGACGAGCGTATGCATGTGTGCGTTATCTGTAAGATTCCGCTTCATTTCCCGCGGCCCGCTCATCACGTGACATATATAAATGTATACAATGTATACCCATGTCATATATTAAATATGACGATGAGTATACATCTTTGATCATATATAGTTTGGATTTGCCTTAAACTCGAACTAGTACCGAAAAAAGTCTACCAAAAACTGAAGAACACGGAATGCACATACTGATAATTATATTTTTACTAGATCTACAAACGCACACTTCAATATGATGTCATCATATGGAGGGAGGACGTAAGTGCTAAAGGGGAAACTTTAGGTATAACACTTCAATTGATTTTTTCTAAGGTTTACATGATGAGCAATGGTGGCCGGGCAGTAGCATGAGTGCGGTTTACAATCTGACGGCACGAGGTTTGGTCCTTGGCCCTGCACCAATATAAATAAATAAATAATAGTGGTCATTGACCAACATGTACTAGGCCAGCATGATGGATTAGGACCCTTCCTCTCTTTGTCTTAACTACGATTTGGTTGACCTCAACCGCCGTCTGAGCAACGGGAGAGAAAGAGAGGGATATATGTTGTTCTCACTCTTTCTCTCCCGTTGGTTGGACGGCGGTCTGTCAATCAAATCCATTACGCCTGTTAGCTACCTAAGAAACAAACAATGTAATAACATCTTAGAAGTTGTCATATCGATTTTTATTGTAATATGGACGACCATACCATAATTTGGTGCCATCGAACTGATTTGATGATGGAGCCAGAAGGTGGATAGTGGTACTCTTCAATGGCCACTAGTAAACGCCTCGAGTTTTAGCTCATTTGGTTTATTCTAACAAGTCCCATACATTACACTTGTTGACAAGGTTCTGATGATAGAACCGCGAGATATATATTGAAACTTTTCAATAGCTATCAGTAAACCCCTCGAGTTTGGGTTAATTTTATTTGTTTTAACGAGTCATTTATTTGTAAAAAAACAATTTATTTGTTTTTTTACTATTATATAAAATCCTTGGGTAAGTGTAATAATCTAGTAGTTCCGTCATGACTTACGCCTCTGTGGCATTCGCCCACGCCTCCCGCATCGATCTGGACAAGTTGCAGGTCATTCAAAACCGCTTCATACGCAGAGCGGTCGGCGCTAGCTGGTATATGCGAAACGCCGATCTGCACCGCGATGTTGAACTCCCATCCATGATTCAATACCTTAAGTATACCTCCCATCGCTACTTTGACGCGGCGCCTCACCACCCCAATCCTCTTGTAGTAAAATCCTCCAACTACTCGACAGACGTGACAGACCCTCCTCCTCTCCGTAGACGCCCTAGAAACATCTTGGGCGACCCGGACGACCCCATCGCCGTCGTCACCGCGGCGGCGCTGGGCTCGCCCGATCCGACTGCTCCTAGCAATAGGAAATATTCAGTTTTTGGTACAGGCGTCGGTTACCAGAGGCACACACACACACAGCGGTCCCGCCGGCAGGATCGTAGACCCACAGGATCTGTTAGAAGATCGGTTAGATTCTCTCCAAATAATCATTCAGTTCAACAAACCGTTAGGGCTCCAGGGCACACCCCCTCTGGGGTGCCTGGGCAAGTCTGATTCCCACTCCCGGCGACGGCCCAAGCCGAGGTTCGTACCTTCGAGGTGCTCTTGTGCTAGTCGCCTATAAACTTAACCACCAAGTTATGCCGAACGCACTCTGCGTTCGCTAACTAGTCCGGTCAAGCTGTAGAGGCCAAAAGGCCAACAGTAAAAGTCACTCATAAAATAATAATAATAATAATAATAATCTAGTACATAGATAGCAAAACCTTTTGAGGCTGTAAAGTAGGTTTTATTACGGTGTGTTAAAATATCCATGTAAAGTTAAAAACGCCAACAAAAGCAGGTCCAAAACGATGGTCGTTTAGGAAATGAACGTCAGCAGTTTTATCTAAATGGTCGCATGGGGAGTAAAAAATGACGTTAAATAATGAAATAAAGTGGCGTTTCCACTCTCTGTTTCTGATGCCTTAGGAAATATGTTAGTTATATATTGTTGTATGTATTATTATTATGTGCCTATGTATATTCTTTTTTTTACTGGGCAAGTGCCTTTATTAACTAAACAAAATACAAGCTAAAACTAACACTACAAATACAGTTAGACTGCCCATAGACCGTTAAAGGTCTAAGGACAATCCAAATGCTCAAGCCCACTACCAGTTGGCAGCGTACCCAACATACTGGCGGCATTACCCCGTTGAATGGCAATGCTAATGCGTTGAGCCAGAAACATTATATTATTGTATTATTATTATATGTTTTATATTATATTATGTTGCCATCATAAAATTTAATATAAAAACAGTCGAAGGGAACTTCTGCCGCCTTTCAATTATTATATTACTTTCAGAATTAGGTACATCTTTTTTATATAATTTATATACTGAACTTAGCACTTAGGTTGCTTAGAAATCTTACATTGTTTGGGAGGCTAACAGATTTATATATTTTTTTTGTTATTCCAGCATTTGCTACTTGTACTACGCATCGTCTGCAAGCGTCTTTAGTGTCCAGGCTTTACAGCCATACAAGGCCTTAAGCACAACAAACATATCACACAAGAATGTAACTCGAACCACCATTCTTAAACCACAGCACAGCTAATTCAATTCCCGTATCACACTCATCGATAAGCGACCACCATCAGAGGGTTATTCTTTTTTCTCGTCAGCCTCCCCTCGCAAATGATCGAACCGCTTATTATTTGGCGTGCGCGCAAACATTCGGCGGCCTTATCAGTCCCATTAAAGATACGGCTTCATTACATACCGAGGCCCTTTGTGCCCTTTGCTACTTTTTCTATACGTAACGTTTAGTGTTTTCTTCTCTTTTCTAAGGAAAACTCGTTGTTGTGTTTATGTTGGTTTAATGATGTGATGCTTTTTTTGTTCGGTTTAGATAACAGCAGCAATTGTAGTTATTTTCATCATCATCATCATCATCAGCCATTAAACGTCCACTGCTGAACAAAGGCCTCCCTCTTAGACAAGGGTATTGCCATAATCCCATAATGTAAGTGGAAGAGCGGAAAGTGCTCAGAAAAATTCTAGGGTCGTTTAACTGGGAACACGGTAGTTAGAAAACAAACCAAGAGATTGAAGAGCTGGTAGTGGAGCCCAACACCATTCGTGAAATAAAATCCCATAGATTCCGCTGTTAAGACATCTGGAGAGAATGAGAGATGGTTACGCCGTAAAAAGGGCTTACTTGGGGCTGCTGGAGAGCCGAAGCAGCTGTCGCAGGTAAAGATGGAAAGGTCAAGTGGGAAAAAATCTGCAGAAACAGGACATATATGATTGGCGTGAACTTGTGAAACATATATAGGGAAGAATGGCGTCTTTTAGTATCGGAGGCCAGGACACATTTTGGGTCGCTGCGTTACCATAAGTAGTAGTAAGGCCTGATTTTCACAAAACATTGTCCCAGTAACAATATGTATTAGACTCTTCTCAACACGCTACACATATTCATCATACATAATAATTATATGCATTTATTATTTATTTAAGAGGGAGCGCGCGGCGGTGCGTTCTGCCCCGACGCGTCTCGTGTAACTTGATTTTTTGATGAGTCCCTTCACCTTGTAGATCTTACTTTTGTAAAAATCTGGCCTATACTACGAAATGTTCGCTTCTTTAGGGGTCCGTAGTACTACAGAATACATTATAGTACAAGGTAGTACAATGACTACGGGACTACCTGCACTTATAATAATTCGCAATTATGCTTCTAGTCACCTACTTATGTTCCTAACGATTATAATTTAAGTTTTATATAAGCTTTGCGTGCTTGCAAAACAGTAATCGGTGGACATAGCCAAACAAAGTTGACATTATATCATCCCGATATAACATGTATTATACTTTGTATTGTTTAGCCAAAGAGAAAACGACTGCTTGGGCTGATTTAAAATATATTTTTAAAATTAGAAAAGTTTGAAAATCCTATTTTTAGCTTTACCTAAATCTGATAGAAACATGTACTTACATCTGATTTTTAATTTATTTATCGTGGCGATGGTTTTTTGGTGTTTTTAGATAACGTTTTGCCCAATACCTATTTCTAAATGGTCTCAATTCACCAAAATAATGCAATATTAATATTTTCTAAAGCACGAAAGCATATCTACAGGATTGCCACAAGTTTGAACGTTTGTTCCCCGATACCCGTCTAGAAGCCATCCTGATTGGCAGTTAACTTCCACAGATAAAGCCCATCGCAGATGGGGACTTCCACCGATATCGCCTATCATTCGACAAACTTCCTTTTACGGTTATGCCCCTATAAAAACAACTCTAAGTAAAAACAACTTTACAACCGGCGTTTTACGCGATCTTTTTATGTACCGCGGTTATTTTTACTGCTATTACGGATCATCATAAGTGCCGTAATTGTTTTATTGGCCATCTTAGTAATTTATTAAACGTTGCTTGTTATGGCACTTCTATTTAATATGCAATGTCACAACCCATATTTTAGGCAGAAGGTATGGTGGTGGCAATATTTCGGTTTTATTTTAATTTGTATTAATTACCACCCTAACTGATTTGATGCCGTATTGAAAGTTTTGATGATAGTGATTTTAGAGTTTTGTAATGACGCGAATCACTTTGGAGATTAATCTTTTAAACTCTTTTATCAAGTGAGTGGACAGAACAAAGTAGAAGAACAAAACACCCGCTCATCTCGCAGTTTTCAGTCAGCTCGTGACCACGGCCATTGTATCATAGTCGAAACAACGAGGGAAAGGTGCTATTTTTAAACAATTTTAAAAGGGAGGAAGGTTCTCATTTCGATCCGCATTTTTACCTAAATATAATAATGCGCGTTAAGTCCCGATATACATTTAAAACAATAGATAATTATCACCTCAATTCTAATTTGTTTTAAAATTGCTGACCTATAATTTATAATATTAGAGCATAAGAAACACTTTGTAGTTAAGTATGTAACATTTTGAAATAAATGTTTTTTTAATTAACGTAAGTATTTATACAGCACTTTTAAAAATCAAGAAGGTGATTGTGAAGACGCCATTATTCACATATAAATATAAAATAGGTTTGAGTGAACCAATTTAAACCCCCAAGCAATTATTAATCCGTCACCCGCCATTTATGGCAGTGGTGTGTCATCAAAACTAAACTCTACCACAGACGCAATCCTACATCAAATAATAAGAGAAATGGCGAACAAACTTCATACAACTCAACTGTAGTTAGAGACACATTGCCAATTTCTTGGGTCAACTATTCATTATACGCTGTGTACAGACCTAGTTAACGCGAGAGCACCCGTTGTGCTTGATTATGAACACTTACTTGACTCAGTATTAAACTCAGAGCTACGAATTAAATAACAGTGAAGTGAACCTTAGATTTCTTTCTGCCCCTGTCACTCCCATATGTTTCTCGTAATAATTACTCCCATATGTAAGAAGTAAAATTGAATTTTCTTGTTAGTGTTGTGTTAATTGGCTCCGCAGCTTGCGGTTTACAACTAGGGTTAGAACAGAAAGTTCCCAGTTAATACAATGTAGTAGGTATAGTCTGCCCATTATGTTAATCGATTTTTGACAGCTCATATAAAGTTGACGACATACCTTTGTAGAGCGTCTAATAATAAAATTAAATATCTCAAACAAATAAATACTAAATACGTTTGATCTATATAGATTTATATGATACCATCTATACAAGGTTACGTCAACTTGAAAGCCAAGTTGCTTTTAAAGGATTATGGAGGGTAGAGGTAAACCGCCTCTGTGTATTAAGAAGTTTCCGTCGAAATGCGTTAAACTACACACTTTTTAAACTTATCTCTCATACAAGACGTTTATCCTTACCTCTACCCTTCATATAAGAAATATAATTTGCTAGATGTTTTACAAAGTTATGTCGTCAACTTTGTATAAGCTGTCAAAAAGCGATAAACATAATGAACATTATAGGTCCTCATTATACAAAAAGTAAACCCATGGTCATATAATATATTATATTGAAAATGTCTTTGTATTAAAATGCTACCGCGTCAATAAAAATGTTTTTTTTTTTGGAGCCTGTATGTATGTATCATATTTTCAGCTCCATAAGCTCGTCATTTTAGTTCAACATTGCTAGAGCCCGTGTGTCAGAAAAGTAAATCGCCAGATGAATATTGTTTCAAACGGAATTAAGCACGCTCCGGAGCGTAGGGATCACTTATAATTGTTATTTTATTCATAGAAACAACAGTCCTGCGGGACGGTGGATAGGTGAACAAATATTTTAACTTGCCGAGCACCTTTTAGAGATGTGAGTGAAGTGAAAGATTATTACGTTAGGGCTACACACGTACTAGCTGTTTTATTTCGTCAAAAAAGATAATTGCGTGGATTAGATTATGCAATTAATACCTAACGCGATAAACTTTGAACGATTATTTTCTTGGTTGATCTTATTGATTGTTACATATTTACATTCCGTAAAATATTAAGGGTGTAAATTTTTCTATGGATTTTTTTTATTCAGGGTTAGTCCCACAGAAGTTGTTTACAATAATTAGTACAACGATATTCTTTCAGCTTAATATTGCCATGTATATATGTGATTGGTTTTACAGGCTAGTAGCTGCGTCCCGCGGTTTTACTCGCGTGGGTAAGTCCTTATCATTAGCTATCTGCCAGGGAAAGTCTCCTCAAAATCGGTGTCGCCATTTTAGAGTCTATAAGGAACATTTACAAACGTTTCTAATTAAGAGAGTCAGGTTAAGTTAGGGTCGCTCATGTTATATATAAACTGAGGTAGATAGGTTTTACTGAGCTCTGCGTGGCATACAAATACAAGTTAATTAGCTTGAGTGAACTCAGTCCGTCCTGTGGCTGGCAACGATGCAAACGATGCACGATTTAAGAGCATGAAAAATAATAATAAATGCCATGTTGTGTATTTAGAAAGTGAAATATTTATACAGGGGCGGTTGTAAAAGACTGTAAGGCAGTCAAGTTCTACATAAGTCTATTATTAAAATCGGCATATTTTTAGTGCTTTTTTTAATGTGTATGACGTCTTTATTGGTAAAACTTCATTGGGTTCACTCTCTTATTTTCTACGATGTGATACTAGTATCTAGTAGTGACTAGTAGTCCAAGGTCAAGTGGAAGTAAAGAGAGGTCGAGGTAGATCTCCTACACGCTAGACGGACCTCATTAAGACAGCAACTAAGTCTACCATAACAGAGTGTTCACGTAATGCGACGAACCGTGTACAATGGAGAAGCATTGCAAAATCAGTGATCGCCGCCGAGAAGACCAACGACGTGGAAGACCCACCGTGTACCACCGTCATACCAACCACGACCACTCTGCCAAGCGTGTCCAACTAAGAAGAAGAATATTAGTATCATCGGACCAAAACGCTCGAGCGCAGACATTTTCTCTTACACTTTAGCAATCAAAAACCTGCCAACTCAGACCTTAAGCAGCAAAATAATCATGAATCCAGCAAGTGTAACCGGAAGATAAACCCTAAGCCGACCAAGAGCTTTAATCTGCGGCTACGTCGAGCGCAATCATCCCGCAAATCCTGTATCATTAAGTATCGCTAAGAAAGCGATTCGCAGACCATTTCCATGTTAATAGCGAGGGTAGAGGTGATTAATCAACTTGACGTCTGCCAACCTGTGGGGTACCGCCATTGGCAATTTATGCATTGGACGCGGTTTGAGATTTGAGCTCGTGGTTTAGAAAATTAAGATATGCATATCTTCCTCCTCCTTTAGTCGTATGGGTGAGTGATGTGATGATTCCGATCACCACATCAATTGACATCATTTCTGGACAATTGGCCACCTTTGCCGATCAGCGACCACATTCATGGTCAACTGATTTTGCAGTCGAGAATTTAAATTAAAGATATGAGAAGTGCCGAATATATTTATGTTCAAAAGGCTCTATCTCTTTTTTCTCTTAGATTTGGTACAACTTATTTGGGGTCCACTATCCTTGTCTGCAGTTTATACTGAGCTTCTTCCTAGTATTTTTGAACCGTCGATGTTCATAGAGCCGATTCTTTGGATATGGATATTATATCTGTCACCTGTTTCTCTTTTTATTCTTTTTTAACCGACTCCAGGAGGAGGTTATCAATTCGACTGTATGTTTTTTTTTTTGTATTTTTGTTACGCGATTACTCCGCCAATTATGAAATGATTTTATTTTGAAGAAACCCTCAACACACAAAAACCAGGTCGGTTTGTAGTTCCACAAAAATTTCATAAATTAGGGCTTAGTAGTTTTTAAACCAGCTCAAATAATAGCTACGAATACCTACGAATTTCGCGGTAACAAATCACTACAATAAATTTGTTTTGTCTTTTGTTCAGGCATTTTGTTCGAGTCAAAACATGGAGGAGGATTCGTGTGTAATTGTATCTATAAATAAACTAGTTGGCCCGAACAGAGTTAAAGAAAAAGCAACAAGCACTAAAAGCATGAACCATTCCACTATAATAGGTGTTACACAAAAAATCTAAAATAAATTATTTTTCTTCCGACTTCTGAAAACCACAAAACACATATACCTACAAATTTTAATATGCCACTACAAAGAACAAAATAATATTTTTGGTATAAAAACATAGAATTTTTGTGTTTTGTGGTTATTGAAGTCGGTTTTTTAAAAGATAATATTTTGTTTGTGTTGGCCATCAACTCATTTGATGTATTGCGACGTTGCGTAACAAATAGACAAGGAAGTTACATAAGTTAGGGTATATACAAGGTCTTTGTAAATAGATGAAAATTAATATAACAGAACGTCAGTACCCATTGAGTGTAATAAAATTAATAAGCAGTGGTAATATAAAAGTATGTAAATATACACCGAGGCAAATTTTAAATTAATTTCAGTAACATAAAATTTTGTGTAATTTAATATTAACCACATGCAAAATAGTGAGGTTTCGACGCCATTATGGATTTAATTTAATACCAATGTGAAAAGCGTGCTATTTGAGACGAAACCATAACAATACCAAAAAATATTATTCCATTAATTTTAATTATAAAACATCGGTACAGCAGATATGTACAGCATTATATGGATAAGCCCAGAGAGCCTGGGGCGACGGTCAAAAAGCTGATATTTCTCCTTTTAATCCGTGTCAGATTATTTAAATTCCCACCTGCGAGCAGAGCTCCTGTCGTATCCGGCCGCGTTTTTTATTTAACAAAAATAAAATATAAAAATATTCTCGTATTTGTTTTGGACGGCGGAATCCTTTAATTTTCGGCACCGCTGCGTGACGGCCGCCCGCCCGCCCGCCGCTGTCCGCTTGCAGTTTTTAGGGCGCTTTGAGAAAAAAATGTTTTCATATTTTATGTTTATGTCATACTGGAATGTTTGTCTGGTTATTTTATTTAATTTTCATGCCCCATTATGTTTTTCGTTTCAGTTTGTATTTGATTACGAGATATTCCTTTGAGCTTCAACCTTTTTGTTTTATACTCGGTCCAAGTTTTTTTTCCGACAGCTGCAGCAGATTGTAAATACCTAAATGTAAACCGTAAATGTTAATCATTTTTGCTAGGTTTTCAAATGTACAATTGTAGCTGGTAGCTGGTAGGTACTACAGTAAATTATTAAAATAATATGTTTTCATTCAGCATTATAAAATTAGAAGCTGATTAAGCAAAAAAAATTATATTGTGTAACATTTTAGGCCAGAAAATTTTGGTTGTGCGTGAGCCAGATCTGCTTTTATAGTAGACTAGCTGTTGCGCGTGACTTTGTACGCGTAGACTTTCATATAAATATTCAATCTCCATAATGTCATCACTGGCAACACACTGGTTAAATCAATGCCTTAACATAATGTTATTGGTTTCAATTGTATAACCAATTGAAACAGTAAATAATTACAGCTCATTATCCCATTACCTTTAACTTTATTTCCTTACAAAGCGTGCACTTAATGGTTTTTTAAATATCGCCAAGAGCTGGCTCCACACGTCGCCGAACAATAGCACGGAAAAGGGGGAAAGTATAATTTATTTTCGAGTTAAATCTTTTGTGGAAATAATATGACGTTTCTATTCGAAGTTGGCGGTGATTTATCGGGTGGCTTGTTGTGGGATCCGGTTGAATCGGAGGTGTCGTTCGCAATCGGCGAGATGCTTTTGAGTTGGATTGATGACATTTTTGCTACGGAAAAGGTATTCAATATAACTTGCCCACCTTTATAACATCTGCTATCTAAAATATGATGTAATTGACAAATCCTCGCACAATATTCCCCACAAAAAAGTCTCCACATCGTACCAAAAGTTGGAAGTCGTCTTTTCAAATGGACTCAACCGTTTTATCCGTTCATACAAACGGCAATGAGACAATAGCACCCTCATACGAGCAACATGCTAATAAATCGAGAAACGATTTCAAAACGAGTTTTAAATTTTTAACTTCAAGCACGATACAAACGTTTTGAAAACAGAAAAAAAAAACGATACTTACTGCGACGTTAATTCAAAAAGTTGTTTTCATTACGTAACGTTTTCATGGTAGAGTGCGCTACTGTGAGGCAGAGAGCTCTAAACGCAGGGCTGTCACCACATTTTAGCACCATGAAATTAATTCTTAGTTTCAAAATTGAAAACAACACATATTGCAGCAAATTTGCTGTTAAATACCTACCTATAAATAAGGTTTCGTCTCAGCAAACTTTGACATGCTAATTTAAAAGTCATCATTATTTTTCTTATTTTACAAAATAGCAACCCTGACACTGAACGGGAACAACTCGAATAAAGCATCACGAGTGCTGCAAAGAATTATAAAGTAGAGTTGAGCAAATAGAACGAAGCGACAGTGGGATAAAGCCAGTGGCTACAATTGCTACATTCCAGGCGTGGGTGTTCTGCGACGGCTCTGCTGTGGCGTTCTGGGGAGGCTACAGTGACTTACTTTTTACTTTCAAACTGTGGCTTAGCTTGAACATTAAATTATTTATTTAAAAAAAACACATAGCACTATAGCAGATCCACTTTGTCGATGCTATTGGTTAACTAAAACAAATATTTTAATATACTAACTAGAAGATATAACGTATGTTTATCTATTTTTAACCGACGAAAGGAATATCAACAAAAACCAAAAATATATACACAGATGACGTTATGGTTTGTGGTTCCTTTGAGCAAAAGATTTGATAAGCGCTTTCAATCTCTGTTTTTAATGTCGTTTTCAACTTTTTTTGTTAAAGTTTGTACTTGTGTAAGTGTATAGTCTTGAAGTAGTTGATTTCCGCTTAGTCTCTGGAATACGCTGCCTGAATGAGTGTTCCCCGATAGTTACAATCTGGGTGTCTTCAAATCACGAGTGAATCGGTTTCTTCTAGGCAAGCGTGATCCGTCGTAGCCCGCATCATCGCTTTACATCAGGCGAGATTGCGGTCAAACGCAAGTCTATTATTAAATAAAATAAATAAAAGAAGAGAAGTAAAAAAAACATTTTTTTCTGTGCCTTGTATAACTGCAAGATAATTCTAATACAAAAATAGTATCTACCGTTTAAATGCCTTGCAATACCTTAAACTTTTTTCTACAGTATTATATTTCTTATGAATGATCTCATTACGTATAGTATCTTATTCATAGTTTAATAAAGTATTAATAAATAACAAAAACTTTTTAAGTGTGTTGTTTCTTTGGTACATTATAGAACGCCCAGTGTTGGCAATGCTCCGGACAACAAGCTCTTATTTTTTCCTTTTGTGGAATGAATTCAGATGTTTTCATAGTATAAGTCATATCTGTTTTCTGTCCTTCAATTATAGTGGTCACAATGGCCAAAAATCATTACGTTGACTATATTTATAAAACAAAACAAAAATGAATATGGGTCAAATAACGATTTTAGCCAAATTCGGCTAAATTTAAATAAGGTTTTTTGTTAATAGTGTGAATGGCATTATTGGTAAATCTTATTCATATCACAGAAGACACGTAAAATTATCACCATCATCATCAACGACCAATAGGATTTTGCCTATAACTCGAACCCAAAAGCTAGAATACAGCAAAATAATGACATAAAACGTATCATAAACTGATCACAATACCTCTTGCCATATCTTCCTCCATATTTTCGAATAGCACGTGCTTCCAGTGGCAGTGTTTTCGCCATAAATTTGCCGCATCCTGATTTACAGCCTCCGACTAAATGTTTGATTTGCGCTCGTAAATCGAGATGAGCGTTTGTCAGCTCGCAGCTGATCCGAGACGTTTTTACGTGTTAATGCGAAATAATTTGTGGGAAGGATATGTGTAAGTACTCACTGTAGGTATTCATTCTATTTGTTTTACACCCAGCGCCAAGTTTCACTCAACTCTGATCAGCTGAAACTTGAATAGTGTTATATAATTTTTTGTTAATTTCCTTATTCTATTAGTTTTACATATTTAAGCTCATCATCACCATCAGTCAGAAGACGTCCACTGCTGAACATAGGCCTCCCCTTTAACCTCCACACTGCACGACAGCCTGCCTTTTGCATTCACTGGATGCCCGCGACTCTCACAATGTCGTCGGTCCATCTAGTGGGAGGCCTACCCACGCTGCGTCTTCATGATTTAAGGTCATGCCGTTAACTTAAAATTAATTACTCTCTCTCTCTCTCTCTCTCTGAAAATGTCTGATCGTGTTTAAGTACTGCTGCCATCTATTTGACGGAGGAGCCAAGTACTAGCTAGAAACTTTAGTTTTGGTAGGCCGGCGTGCTATTAGGCTGATTGGTGACAGCAAACTAGTCGCCGAAAAATTGCAAAGCCTCGAGTACCGGCATACATTTTAGGTAGCTTGTCTGTTTATTTTCTATTGGATACATTTTGGAAAGTGAGCGCAAGAGTTTCATAGCTTTATTCTACCCTCCACTTTTTACTACAGGACAAGAAGGACTGCACATTACCACCTTTGAACTACTTCGTCGTGAAAATTCCTAAGATTCGTACATGACGATTTGGGTGGTCATTATTTTAGGATACATACTGCCCAAGAATCAAACTCCATGCCGTCCTCCTTGTTTTCTGAGAACTACAATCTAGGCATCTTCAAAGCTAGAGTGAACAGATTTCTTCTAGATCAACGTGTTCCATCCTCGGTCACACCGTCGCTTACCATCAGGCGAGTTGGTGGCTAAACGTAGATGAATATTCTATATAAAAATTAAAATAAAGTTACAAAGCATGTTGAATATTACATCAGGACAAATAATCAGGGCAAATACGGCTGCAATTATTCACGAGTAAACAACTTTAATTAGCAGTTTAATTCAGCTCAAAACACGGTGAAACTTGCTCTGCCGGCTCCATTCGTAGCTACTAATGTGTGAGCGCAATAACGTATAGCCATGTTGACTGGCGAATGTGAAGATTGTACATGACGAGAAACATTGTGCTCTCTTACATTACAATGTGGTTAGAAAATATGAAAGTGACGCCATATTTTCGTGTAGCATACTTTTAGCATATCATCTAGCATATTTTTGCAATGGGTATTTTGTCGTTATGACAATTGAGACTTTTTGTCTATATGACATTTTCAAAATATAAACATAGCAAAACAAGGACTCGCTATGATTACGCCAGCTGTTAAAAGTTTCTACCGGCCAACCCCTTCCTTCCACCTCGTAGCCGATCAGCAGCTTCTTGCATCACAGCGAGGCGCGCGGCGGCGGAGTCGGAGCCACGCGCGCGCATTCAACCTTGAAAAAGACCGCCGCATAGTCGGAATAAACGACTTAATCATACGTGAGTAATTCATGTATCATATAAACAAAAAGACTTATATTATAAAAAAAACATACAGTCGAATTGATAACCTCCTTCTTTTTGAAGTCTGTTAAAAAGAAGGTAAACATATTTTATTAATTTGATTTCTACAATTTAATATTAGTAATATTTTTTCATCATATATTTATTCCATAGTTATTAAAAAATGCACGGTTTATTGCTCTCAAAGAAAACGATTGTTTAACACATTTAATTCGTGAATTAGTTAAATTAAGTATGAGATCAAATCTACACGGAAAATGAGCTTTCAACAATTATTACAAAGGAAAAGACAGATGATAGACCTAAATTAGAATTTATTCTATGGTAGGGCGGGGTAAAATAAATCTCATTTGTTTTTCATTGTCTGAGCTTTATTCCGCAAAAGCAGTGGAAGATCTTAATCACAAATGCAACAGACAACCAACAATTAAGGAACAAACAAAAACGTACACTATCAGCTAAACTGCACCTGTAATACATGGCAAGCCTACAGAGTATAATTTTCACGTCGTCAGTAGATGATGCAGTAAAATATGTGAACAGAAACTCGAATTACCACAAAATAAATTAGTTTATCTTGAAGCCAATAAGCAAAATCATCTCAAATAGGGGTAAAAAGGAAGGCTTTTTACATGTTTTTATTATATATCACGGCGATTCTATT
The DNA here is from genome assembly GCA_914767915.1 of Agriopis aurantiaria. Classification (NCBI taxonomy): domain Eukaryota; kingdom Metazoa; phylum Arthropoda; class Insecta; order Lepidoptera; family Geometridae; genus Agriopis; species Agriopis aurantiaria. Next base: position 7,374,711 of record OU611987.1, read on the forward strand.
CATTCAACATTTATGTATTTATACAGCAATAATTTAAAAAATAACCCTAGAAGACTTCCCCTGAACCGGTCGATATAAAATTGAGCATTAATGTTTTTCATTACCTATCGGAACTTATCGCGCATTAATATTCTTAAGGTAAAATACCTTTTCACCTCACAACTTCAGAAAGATTCTGTTTATCATTCAAAATCTGAGAGCAATCGTGCATTTAATCCACTAGAGCGGAAAGATTTTTGAAGCTTACTGTTCAATAATTTTCTTTACCGCCAGTCCACTGAAAATGCATTAATACTTATTTTATGTCAGTACGCTAACCTTGTTTTTAGAATAATTGCACTGGCCAGCACGACGACTGCATTAACTACGCAGTAAAGTCCCTTCCCGGTATAAACATTCCTGGGAGAAAAATCCCTTACTGGAATGAACTCAGGGGTAAAATCTTTCCCGGGACAAACCACTCCGAGAAAAAAACCGTTCCCGGGAAAAAATCCCTTGCCAGGAAACACAGTTTTAGGACAATCCTTCCCGAGATAAACCTTCCCGGGGGAAAAGCCTTCTACCCTTGGGGTATCAAACAAGGTCTATGGTCCTTGTGCTCCGGTAGCGTATTACAACCACCATAACTGTATTTCAAAATACTTTTGTGGCAAAACTATTTTTGTGGCAAAGCTAACAATCTAAGGCAAAACGACACAAGTAGTACTTATTTTTGCTATTTGTGCAAAAAACTGGCTTTCAAAACGTCGTGATTTTTATGACACACCAAATCACAGAAAAGAAAGACAAAAGTTTAGCTTTTTGTGCGCCATATAATAAGGCTGTTATAGAAGACTGAGAACTAACAAAGCCCTTACTGTGAGTTGTGAATATAGAGGTGGCATGAAGCACGGTGCTTGCGGCACGGTTGCACGAATAAATCCAGTAAACAGCCGACGCGGTGCGCAATGTCGTTAATTCGCCGATTTAAATCGGATACACGCGATAAATTCAACGTTTAGCGCTATCGAATTCGAATGCGACTGTGGCGAATGCTACCGCATTGGTGTATTGTGCTTCAAAATTGTAACCGAATGAGATGACCATTTGCTAGAGAATCATAGGTATAATATTTTCAAAGTAACTAGCAACTGCCCGTTTCTGTACATTTGGCCAAATACCGTTTGGTCGAAACGTCGCGACTCGAATATTTCCTCAAAAGTTTGTTCGGTCGAATGATAGGATAGTCCAATTTACGTTTCCTCGAATGCATGATAAGAAAAAAGTAATTATTATTACAAAAAAAAACTGAAATTACGAACTGTGTTACCAACAGGCGAGTTGGTGGTCAAACGAGGACTTATCCGCGCTTGAAAAAAAATTTCAATCACGGAAAAAAAAAAATTTCATCCTTTGAGGTGAATATTTTCTTCAAATTTATATGGCACCTTTGAGGTAAAAGTCTATTAAAAAAAAGTCTATATAATCTGTTAACAATCAGCGCAAATATCGAGTAACACGCAAAAAGTCGAGTCTCCTTTTTTGCAATTGGTTTAAAGTATATGCATTCAAAAACAAGCATTAGAAAATTTTACACAGAGACAACCAAAGCAAAATAACAATGTGCAAAATGTAAATACAACAGTAACAATTCAAACCTAATATCATATTGATAGGTTTGATTTCAAAGTAAGCGCCCCTCGTCCGCAGTTTTTGTTAGTTATTTATGGCTCGCCAGATATCGATAGAGCTTGCGGCGATATCATGAAATATTAAACGCATTACAAGTGGCATATAGGCCGCCGATGAGGTAACGAAAAAACGTTCACTTAGTTTGCTTTGTGTGGGAAATACAAGTGAAGATATGGCTAAGTTTAATTAAAAAAAAACTCATACTTAGTTAGACCTCCTTAGTTAATTGCGTTAATTGTTGTACCTCTGGATATCGTGATTGACTAATGGGTATACAATAGAGAACGTTTCGATAAAAAAAAAACAATAGCGGTACTTGTAAATAATTTCATAACATATTTATACACATCCATCTTAGTAGTATTCTAGTAGGTCCATCTTAGGCAAAGAGTTTGGCCAAAGAATCCAACTCAGATGGGCAGCGTTCGGGAAATTACGTGACATCTTCTGTTCCAAAATACCACAGAGCCTAAAGACAAGGATCTTTAACTTTAACCATTGTGTGGTTCATCTCTGGCTGTTGCCAATTATGACATTTGGTACTGAGGCGTGGTCCTTGACTACTGCATTGAGATTCTTTAGTCTGAGGACTACTGGCGTTTTGGAAAAACTCAGAGTCGCACAGCAGGCAAGGGAAAGAGCTATGTTCGGAGTTTCTTTGCGCGGTAAAATCCGGAAGGTTAATATTCGCCAAAGAACCAGTGTCACTGACATATATATTAAAATTTGCACGTTGAAATGGCAATGCACAGGCCACATCGCTCGAAGAACCGATAACCGATGGGGAAGAAAGGTTTGTGTGGAGACCACGAACCGGAAGACGCAGCGTAGGTAGGCCTACGCTACACTATATGGACCAACGACATCATGAGAGTTGCGGGCATCCAGTGGATGCAGATAGCAGGCTGTCATTCAGTGTATACAGTTCTAAGGGGAAGGCCTATGTTCAGCAGTGGACGTTTTCTGGCTGATGATGAAGTAATTTATTTTACATCAGGTGAGTTGGCGGTCAAACGAAAGCATAATTATGAACAAAAAATATGAAAAACCAGATAAACTCCAGCATAAAAAAACACACACACATATATTCTTCCCGAAATGAATCCACAAGTTTCTATCCCAAAAGAAATAAAGTCAAAGTTCACTCTGTACTATTCTAACGTATAGATATCTCGTTATGGAATCGCATACAAGTTTATTCGTTCACTTTTATCGTACTAGAGGCGCGTTACTGAAAATGATTTATACGATTTATCATAAATAAGTTATTTCGAACCCATTTCCAACTACTGCTCGAGGTATTTTGTTGTATTGTGTAGTAGGGGAATTAATATTATGCGAAACCGTTGAAATGGCAGTTGTGATGTTATAGAAGTAGCGTTAGGAAAATAAATCTACAAAGTTAGGGATCGAAAAGTTTAGTATTCGATCTTAAATTTAATGCAGAAAATACTTCTATCAAAAGTTCGTTTGACCCTACATAATATTGATAAAAAGGAAAATTATATATCTATATAAATATTTGGTACCTACAAAAATAAGGTTTTAAATTAAATTAAGACTTTTTAGGCTATCTAAGGTCGACTAATAACATACAAGGTTTGATAATTTTCTTTACAAAAAACTTATATAAGTGAAACCACCACGAATTGCTCCTTAGAGCTAAATATCAAGAGAGGGTAATCTGAACATTGCGTCCGAATAATATAAATAGTGATTAAAAAATTTACGCCGATACGTGTTTATATTTGTGTGCTTACTTTTGGTTGTTCTCAAAAGTGACACGATGTTCTCACTTTTCGACTCACTTCTTACTGCTGCACAGTATATTTTTAGTACCACCGGAACCATTAAAAAAGTTAATTCGCCCCATCCTTTCCATATAATATAAGCTAATGGTTAGTGGTCCTTAATATATAATTGTCTCTCGCGGTCCGAAAAAATATCGTATCGTCAGTTGTTTCGCAGGTGCTACCACAATCTCAAAAACATTCTTATGATTTAATAATCTTACATTGAATTTTATTTTGCTTTTTCATGAGCCGACAGAACGAGACAAAGCTCAATGTAAGATGAATCATTGTAAGAAGTTTTTGACGTTGTGGTAGCCCCCTGTTCTGATCTGTTGAGATAAGTAAAGCCTAGAGCACTACTAAAGCCTACTTGACGTAGGTATATAAACTTGAAATAACACTCAATATACAGAAGTTATAAAGAGTTAGACCCAAACGCGTAATAAAGTATCGACTGAGCCCGCCCAATATTTCTAATATCATCGTAATCTACATATTATTCCAATAAGTAGCTGTTTCCTTCGCCAATATTGCGTTTGGGTGAGAAGTGGCCGACCCTTGCGGAAACTTGCGGCAAGTTCTTACCTTTTATTGTTTTATTTATAACTTTGTGATTGATGACGACTGAGCTGAGCTTCATAAATATTGAGGCGAGAACTCACGCTGTGAGAATAGTTTGCGAAGTTCTGGCCGATTTGGAATAGTGCATTTTATGTGAATAGTTGAATGGCTTGAATAATACAAAAGATAGTGGAAATTTCAATGTAAGTAAAAGAAGATAACAACGCACTAGATTTTTAATGAGAGGGTAAGTACTTACTTTAACCTAACCACTTATCCTGTTTTGTCAAATAGCCTCGGTGCATATAGACCGATTTGTTATTTAAACTAAGTTTGTTGAAATCTTATTAACTTACTTAACCCTTTGTAGCTCTTGGCCTCCAAATCTAGAGAACGCCATCGGTCACGATCTCTCGTTGTCTTGACTCCTGTGCAATTTGCATGAAGGCGCGCAGCTGCGGTTTTATACCATCGCACTAGCCACCACGATCTGAAAGCTAATCGACGTATCATAGATCAGTGAAAATCGTACACTGTGCGATTCACGTGATCTTTCTTGCCTCACATTTGCAAAATGTGGAATGTGCTACCTTCCGCGGTGTTTCCGAGAAGCTACAACATGGGGTTCTTCAAAAGGCGAGTTAATAGATTCTTAAAGGGTCGTCAACGTTGACGTGATTTCTAGTGTTACAAATATTCGTAGGTAACGGGGACTGCTTACCATTAGGCAGCCCGTCTGCTTGTTTGCCACCTATGGAAACAAATCATACACGCAAAACTGACTCAAAGAGTGACATGACTTTTTATTCCGGAAACTTTTAGTCACTGAAGAAATTTCCACGCGAGAGAAACCCCGTGGCAGTTTTCTTAAAATATATTATGCACCTGAAAAAAAGCTTAGTTGTGTACAGTCAGCTGCACTTAGCTGCGTTTTATTTCAATTGTCGGTGGATATCGCATGCGGCGCCCACAAATATCGCTATCAACAATCAACAGGAAGCGATGCCCCGCGCGACAAACACATTTGCATTAGCATTTTAACTTTATTTTTGACCTCTGGACGGCACGGATTTTTATTTTATTTCTTGCATCCACCGATACAAGCGGTATCAGCGGGTAATATGAAAATTATTATTTTCTTGTATCCACGGATACCGGTATCAGCGGGTAATATGAAATTTTTTTTTTTTTTAAAAAACGGATCCCGGTATCGGTGGATACAACTCGCCCGGATCCGTGGCTAATTCAAACCGATACCGGGATCCGTGGATACAAACCCATTTTTTGTGGTTTTGTGAGCAAAATGAGGATAAGTACTTTTTTTTTTGTTATTAAAAGAATCATCGAAGTAAAAATTTTACGTATTGTATTGTAATTGTCTTTTCTTAAAGTAATAGGCAGCCAATTTTAATCATCTCTAATATCTCTTTTTAGGGTTCCGTACTCAAAGGGTAAAAACGGGACCCTATTACTAAGCCTACGATGTCTGTCTGTCTGTCCGTCTGTCCTACCTATTAACGGCTGTATGTTTCGAAGCCTGAGATAGCCAGTTGAAATTTTCACATATTGTGTAATGTTATGACGGATTAACTGAGAAATAATGAAAAAGTCAAAAAGTAAAAACTAAACGGGGGTGTCCCCATACAAACGTATTATTTCTATCGTTAGCCTTCTATCGGCAGTCTCCAGGACTGCCTATTTTTTATACCTGTTTGATAACCAACTCTTAATAAACGTCAATAAGTAGTTACTTACTTACTAAACGTAAAGTACGTAATTCTAAACTTTGTTTCACGTATTTCTGTTGTGAAATTTAGTGGACCGCTATAACTGCAGTTGACGGATACCACTAGTGGAACAGTTCCGAGATTAGACCACTACCGGTCTGTGCGGTGCCTAATCGAATGTTGCTACCCTCGCGTCATGAGGGTAGTTGAATATTTATTTTACCTACGCTCATTAGATAATAGATGTATTGTACTGGAAGCTTGGTTGCATAACGGACTTATTTATACTTTAGGTGTATATTGTGTATTTAGTGAACAAAAATTTGTAAAAACCGAATAAATAACATTGAAAAGAGAAACTTCGTCATCATTAGCCTATTTCCATCTACAAGAGTTTATTAACATAGCGTCCTAAATATATCTATGCTCATGGCTTAAAAATATAACCTTATTGTTTGACCCTACCGATCTGCCGACAGATCTACTGACAGATTTACTGACCTAATTAGCTGACAGAACTATCAGTTGTGAGAGGTCAGTGACCTAAATCGCGTCGCATTACTTAGTACATTTATAGTTTTTAGACGCGCGTTATCGTGGATATTTGTATTTTTACCGGTTATGCATCGAACTTGGATGACGATTTGTTTTTGGTTTTGTTATTATAATATTTTAATACTTTATTTACATTTATTATTAGTGAGACACCTAAATTTAATTATGTTCAGTGTATAGGTACTAAAATAAAGATGGGCACTTTTTCGCTGATGTTTCAAAGCATCTTCACTCAATGTTCTAAAACTAACAAAGTCTTATCGCTTATTATGATATAACTGTAGCCATCAGAAAATGTCACAAGCAAACCTTTACCATAAAAGTTACCGTCCCCGTTCCCCATTGACATTTCCAACCCATCAGGTAGCATAAAAACCATCCAAGCATACCCTCTCTATAAAGGTGGCATGACAAAGGCGCTTCTGAGCGATAGGGCGCGTATCTCTCCACGACCGCCATAAAGTGGCAACACAACAGACGTCCGCGCGGCCCGGCGGCCGATAGCACAATGCGGCAAACGACGTCGGCGCTTCCTGTTCCGGCCACGGCGCCACAGTCGCACAGATTTATGCCCGTCGCTTCCTCCCGCCATATGCGTGCTACCCTCCGCTCATTTACACAAAACTCGAGTTTTTCAAGCACCTGTGTTATGCGGACTCTTTTTGTGTGACTTACGATGTCTACGGCTTGTATGCATCGGTATTCAAACTCTACTTTACGATACTTTATTATCTAATGTAAAAGTGAAAACGTACCTTCCTACGAGCAATACCTACTAAGGCACTGTATACTAGCTACTAGCTGCAACCGAATTTTGCTGATAAATTTATTAAATAGAGCCCATAACGAAAAATTTGTTGAATAATCTATGAGTTATACGTATTTTAATTTCATGCTAGAAAAAGAGCGCATTATATCACGTTATGACGTCAAGCCGTGTGTGCGCCATACTAATGCTATACTAACACACGCTTTACGAAATAAGGACAGAGCATCCACTCTCTGTCCCCACCAAAAACTTTAAACACATATCTCAGAAATGTATCAGACAATTTTAATTATTTTTTCAGTATGTGTTATGTAATATTGTATTATCTCCTTTGCTAAAGCCTGTTATTTGTAATAAATGAAACAAGCCTATTGTGTGAATCAAACTTTGCGGTAGTTTATCTTCAAAACAAGCAACACTGAACCGCATTGAAGTGGAAATACAACTGAGTCTACAAAAAAATTAAAAATTCCACGTAAAATGGAGTGAACGATGTTAAATTAAAAATTGAATGTTGCCAAAAAGGTTGGAACGGCGCGAGTCTCGTGTGGTACTTAATGAAGTTACATTTAACGTGCTTACGGTTATAAAATATTCGCAAGCGTGGAAGTTTAAAAGTTAAAAGGTAACTCGGTGTTTTAAGCTAAGATTATTCATGAGTTATGTGCATAATTCGTTCCGAACTTTAGAGCGTCAATGATTTGTAAGAGCTTCATAAAATAAACTCTCACGTTGTAATTTTATATGCAGTTTTTTAAGGAACTGTGTTTTTTAGGAATAACCTGTTCAATATTAATACAAAGACAAGTTAAAATAGCAATGACATACTATTCGACGCGACGAATTTAAAGTGAATATCAGTCTCCGATAATAAAATACGCCTCTCCATTCCAAAGGGTTTTTTGAAAAGGCTGTTAATAAAGAATTTAAAGGTCAGCAACGTATACATGATGCCCCTGGCGTTATAGGTATCCATAGGCAACGGCGATCGCTTACCATTAGATATTTATAGATATTTATAAAGTTATATTCATTAATCCGATGCTTACGAGTTAGTTCAACTGAAAATTAAATCAGCTAACCTTGATTGCTCTGTTTCACAACAGTGTATAATTATATTTAAGAAAATATCTTATAATCTCTACAGGTAAGGTTGAGAAGCAAAAAGCGTACATAATGGAGCGGTGTCTCAGAATATCTTAGCAGTTTCACCGCTATCTTGTCAGGTTGCTGCGTAATGTCTTGCTATGACGAACATTATGAGTTAAATTTGCGTCTCAGATATATCAAAAAACCACATTTGTAATGAATAAAACAAAAAACCTTTGAAAAACTTTTGCTTTTGCACTATTTGCGCATACTCTGGTATCCAAAACCAAAAATCATTGTTAACCAGCTGCGCTCTGCGGTTTTCCCTGCGTGGACAAACCCACTGTAATTTTTTTAAGGTTAAATAGTAGCCCATGTATCTCTTCCAGCTGTCCGACTATGACTGACTGTGCTAAAATCACGTTGACCCCGACGTTTGTTGTTGCTTGAAAATACAACAAACAAATTTACAAACACACTGTCGTACTTATAATAGTAGTAGAATTATTAAAATTTTATACCATTCTTGCTCACTTGAAAATAAGACACAATAATAAGACCAAATAGTTTTAAAGGACAAAAAAATTGCACGAAAAAACAATACAAAACGTAGTATTTTTAGTATATCTACGTTTTGTACAGTTTTTCGTGTGCCTAGTGATCTTATCGGAGTTTGTGACTAAAACTGTAAAATTCAGTAGATTCAGTCATGATTCCTCGTAGCTAGACCGTTCTCGCAGCAAAGCAGTTTCATATAAATTTTGTACAACAAACCTGAGCTGGCGGAAACTTGGTATCTTTGTCTGATCCTCGGGAGGCAGGTGAGGAGAAGAGGGAGGGGTGCATACCAACTAGCTTTGTGAATCAATCAGGAATTAATTGCGGTGCCGACGAATCGAGTGAAGTCGATTTGATGAGCATGTGTTTTATATGAGTCGGCAAGTGCCAATGTGGGTAAAGATTTGCAAAACAAATATTACAACATTATACTTAGTAGTTATGGTGGACAGTGACAACTGACAGAATTCGAATCTGCAAACATTAATGCAAATGTAAAAACGTTCAAAAAAAACCTCTTAAATGGCGCCCGGACATTAAATTGTTTTTGCAGTTTGACTGCAATGACTGAGTAAAAATGCACAACTTTCTCGATTAATTTAAATTGCACTTATACACAATAATATGAGTTAATCTATCAATAATGAAGAACATTCGGATAAAACAGAACTTTCTTATTGAATTAGACGGCCTCTCCACTTCTCCGCTTCAGCATCAGACCAAGTTTCAACTCAGCCAACCAGACGGAATGGCACGCCTTTGTGTCAAGTTAGACCAAACTAAACTGCGCTCGGAGGGCACTTGAGACTGGAATGCAGGTTACTTCGGCTCAGGTGAAGCAGACTCTATGACTGGGTAGGTTCTACTACAGACTTTTACCAAAACAGACACCGCAAGCATGTCGAGTTGTATAAAAACTCAGCATGCCGAATTTTTTACCTACTATGATATCACGAGTGCAATTTAGTGGTAGTGACTCCATTCGCATGACCACTACTTTCGAATTTTTTACAGTCTCATCATCATTATTTCAGCCTATCAGGTTCCTACTGCTGGGACATAGGAAATAGAGAAAGGATAGGCTCTAATTTATCTTCCTGGCTCAGTACATGTTGGTGAATGTCATATATCTTGCGGTTTTTGAACATATACCGCACGTTATTTCCTCACAATTTTTTCCATCGTGGCATGGTGGCATCGAAACTACACATAATTTATGTAACTACTGTATAAGTTATTGGTGCAAGGCCGAGGATCAAACCAGGGGCCGTCAGATTGTGAAGCGCACATGCTACCGCCCACCGGCTAGCATCGTTCTAACACAGTTTAACAGTTACTATGGCGCAATTTGTCATTTTTTGTATTGACGTCTGACGTGTTACTGCTGAAGACGACGGAGATCGAACTAAATTATGCACCATGCTTGTTGGAGCATTGATCCAACTTAATACCACAGACCCGTGATGTAGGTGAGCTCGCGGTATCTACCCTTATAAAGGTCTGTGGTACTACTACTATTTCCTGTTTGTTTGTGAATCTGTGCTCCGAGGCTATATTGAATTGAATGTCTAATCATTTTGTCAGAAGACAATTAGTATTTATTATAGCTTTATTTATAATTTATAACTAGTGGTCCGCCCCAGCTTCGCACGGGTATAGATTATAGCCTATGTCACCCGGGGATAGTGTAGCTTCCCAGCAGTGAAAGAATTTTTCAAATCGGTTCAGTAGTTTCGGAGCCTATTCAATGCAAGCAAGCATTCAAACAAACATTCAAATCTTTCCTCTTTATAATATTAGTATAGATAGTATAGATATAGACTAGCGGTCCGCCCCAGTTTCGCATGGGTATAGATTAGGTATAGCCTATGTCACCCGGGAATAGTGTAGCTTCCCAACAGTGAAAGAATTTTTCAAATCGGGTCAGTAGTTTCAGAGCCTATTCAATGCAAGCAAGCAGACAGACAAACAAACAATCAAATCTTTCCTTTTTATAATATTAGTATAGATTATATAGTAGATAGATTATGCAAGATTTAACCTATACCTACGAGCAAGGCAAGTTAAATAAAAGATTCTAACAAAAAAGTCTAAGTCTGTAATTACTATTTTCCTGTTACATAGCAGCTCGACGCCCAAGAAACGTGCTAAACTTATAATTGCTTAATTGAAATTAATTAAATTTCGAAATAACAACCACCAATGACACAAACGTTTCAATTGCAAACCGTTCGGAACTTTTCCTTTGACGTCTAACTTCGGATCTAAACAATACCGTTGTGAAGTTCAACTTCTAACTTTAAGCTTGCTCTGGCTTCACTTACCGAAAATATGCACTCGGTTTAACTTTCGAGCTTTTTGCTTGAATAGGGTCGTGTATTTATGAATTCTGTTTCATTATATATATTGCAATAAAGACTTTAACTTATTGTAGTTTATGCAGTAAACACAACATGAACATTATTTTGTATGAAACTAGCAACCCGCTCCGGCTTCACACGGGTATTATTATATATAATTATGTAAACCTTCCGTGCAAAATTATCTAACTGTGAGTTAAGTGAAAACCGCATCAAAATCCGTAATGTGACCCTTTCGCAAAATTCTTTCTTGGTGCACCTCTACATTGCCTAAGAAATATACCTGCCAAATTTAAGATAAGTAGGCCAAGAGTTTTTTGGAAGTTCGTGATGATTCAGTCGTTCAGACAGTGAGTAGAATTTCGTTTTTATCAAATTAAATGTAGATAAAGTAAGTGCTTAAATGATATTTAATAGTCATTTTTGAAGCTTAGAACAAACCCCATGGTAGATTACAATCAACTCTAACAATACATCTCAACCTTGGCAACAATACTTAAGAGGGATCTCACTTAGCATCGGGCTTGCCCCTTTGCTTGTAAGATAAGCGTTGTTCGCCAAATCTTCTTAGCCTAAGATAACAAAGAGCTATTAGCATCTTGGGCCTATCAAGTTTATGCCTTGAGGGTAGTTCGGAAATCTTGTATGGAGTAACAATGTGTAACATGGCCATAGACCATGTCATGTTTTATCATTGTTGTTTGGTGCATAAATACTATTAATTTAATGGAATTATTAATATTTTTGTGTTTAGTTTAAAATTAAATTTGAGAGGTACGTTCCAAATTTTGTTTTTGTTTTTGCAAGTATATTTGATTGCCCGTTGGTCCAGTTGGTAGTGAACCTACCTTCTGAGCCTGAGGGCGTGGGTTCGATTCCCACATAGGACAAACATTTGTGTGATGAACATTTGTGTTTGTTCTATATCTGGTTGTTAATATCTATTTAAGTATGTATTTAAAACTATATATGTATGTATATCAGTCTCTGGCAGCCATATCACAAGCTTTGCTTAGTTTGGGGTCAGATGACCGTGTGTGCAAAAATGTCCCGAATATTTATTATTTATTTATTTATTATTTATTTACTCAATAACCATTTTATATAATGATGTAATTTTTTTATTACAAATGCTCAGTAAAAATTTCATTTTGATTCAAAAAGGTTTCTAATATTGAAACCGAATAGAAAAATTATTTTACTAAAATTCGGTTTTATCATTGTCGAAATGAAATTTTCCACTTGTTACATATTATAAACAACAGTGCGTAATACTTATAAATTGGATTTCTTCCATAGATAAGTGTCTTAAGACAGGATCACTTAAATATTTCATCCTCCTCTAATTACTTCAGTAACTTGTAAACGTACGAAACAAACTCAAAGAGGGCCCCGAGACGTGTGGAAGTAAACGCCACATTAATAATAATGTATTCGGAACATTTTGGTTCATGTGAGAGTGTGTGAGTGTTTTGTTATAAATCACTAATCTGTTCTTTAGAGAAGATGTAAGCGACTGTTCTGAAGAAAATTTTCAATAGAGAGAGAATAGAATACAATTACTTAAATGGCCAACTGAAAACGAGGCCTTATGAACATAAATCTATATTATTTAAAAAAAAACAGACTGCATCGTATAAATAGTAGGTAACTGAAACGTAACGGTGGCGCGCTGCGTACCAATCTATAGGTATATATCTTGTAGTAGATACAGAGCTCTTTGATACCGCTTTATCTCGTAAACAACTGAATATTTCAAAGTAGTGTTATATTCTGAGTGAACTGTACATAATGATGGTAATATTGATTTATTTAGCAAAGTTTGCTTACTATTTTTCTCTTTATAAATTTTTTCGCGAACGCTATCTTTAATTCTTGTACCCTAGAAGCTCCCACTATTAAAACAATTCAAATGACACTTCTCATGTCGAAACTCATTAAGCCGTATAGGCTGTAGAGCGTACCAAAAACTATCATACAAAACTACATGCATACACTCGAAAAGCTTAACCCTTCTTCTTGCGCAGTCGGGTAAAAAGACAGTAGAACTTTTATTCTAGGACCAGTGATATCAGTTTTATCGTCGTCACTCTCATTCGGATTGATTCGGAATGACGTGTGACGGGCACAGAAACAATATTGCATTCACAATTGTGGATGCAAATGAAAATAATTGACAAGGTCCCGAAGAGAATGAGAATAATAGTAAAGAGGTATATGCCCAGTCTGTAGTCGATTATCAAAAGCTGATGAAGATTATTTGAAGTGAAACATTTGAAAACAACTCTTCCCATGATAGTTGTTGTGATTCCCAAGATATTTCCACATTCTTCCAGAATAAACTAAATTAATTAACTATATGAAGGGTTAATTAACTACTTCATATTATCATTCAAAATCAGTTCAACCGATCATAAAAATATACAAACAAACAGAGAAACATTCATGCAAAGATTATTAACATAATATATTTAATTCATAATTATTAGGAGGTTCGTACTTATAAGTTAATGAAATATCAATATAAAAACAGACTTCAAAATCAGTTACCGCTCGAACAAAATTATTGCTGAGCCGGTTAAAAACTATTGAGCCAAATATAAATATTGTTGGATCACTTTGGGAACTTCCTCTACATAATAAAAAAGAGACGTAAGTTAGTTCGCAAATGTCGGAGTAATCACAACTTTGTTTAAATACGTTCTTAATTGAGGACCTGGCTCCTTACAGCTACCTCGAAACAGTGCAGTGCGGAAAATTACGCGAACTTGAACCTTAACCAAGATATGGTTTGCAGTTGCGCAATTTTTGCGATCACCTAAACAGAATCAACTAAACCAGGTAGCCGTAAGCCTAATTAGATAAATAGTCCATCAAAATATATGCCTCATTATTAAAGCACATTTGTAGAGCCCGACAATCGATACCCCAAACACCATGACTAAATCATGACCCGAATCAGCATACCGTGTAATGTATATTTTACAGGTCTGAATTATAGCCGAGACCTCTCCATTACCTAATAATAATTCAAAGAGCAATCAGGGCAACCAGAGAGCCAATCCGCAATAATTTTCACCCAAATCTGACGTATACATGACCGATATTCCATAAATTTGCATGACCGTTGCCTCCCTGAATAAATTAGAGGTACCTGGTGGTGCCTCTATGAATATGTAAGACAATGGCTTCAAATCTTAGGCTCCAATTAGAGAAGGTCATTAGACCCTTAGTTAATCACATCTGCCCGAGAGACGAATAGCAAATGTGTTTGTGATTTAGCGGATGGGATGTTGTGTTAATAACTTTGTGATAAACAAATGAGGTTAAATGTAAGGATACAATAGACTCGGACAAGTGTTCGATTTGACAAAAATAACAGGCTTAGTGAAAATCTAACTGAATGTTACCTAACAGAAGAAATTATTTAAATAGGCTTATAAAGATCCAATATCAAAAATCAAAATCAAAATGTTTTTATTTCCAGACAACATGATCCTTAAATTATAATGTACCTACCTAACTACAAAACTTAAACTATTAATTATTTTTATATATAAATAGTAAGTCGACTAATTTTAATAGGGGTTTCTCATTAATACAAGTATTTTAAGTTCTTGGTCAGATTAGAAGGGCTGCTCTCTCCCTTTCCCGCAAAGCGAGTGTCAGTATTGTATGGAGTACTAACAAGTGACGTAATTTGTGAGTACAGTGCGCTTTCTGTGTGGCTGAGGATCGGCTCTATATACTAAGACAATAAAAATAATACCGGTACCGGTACAGACCGGTAGCTTATTTATTTCAACCTAACTCGGCTGACATTGCCATGGGTCAGCCATGGGTCATGGGTGCCATTGTTTCAGTATTTAAAGAGATTGACATAAGTTTAAACGACTTTCTACGCTATCAACAATATGTCGCCTACGATTTACAACGCTCATGTTCTACGAGTATAACCAATGTAGATTTGTCTACGCTTTTGTAGCACCATTCGTAGACATGTTTTTACTCCTTATGAGATTTTATAAGATAACATTTTAGGTAAAGATAAAATATGGCAATCGCTCGATTACGTTTTATCTTATTCTTGTATTTTGACCGATAAGAAAAAAAATAACTGTAGAATGTTTATACGCATACAAGTTTTCCCTCGTTTTAATTTTTCATCCATATTCACACTTGTTTTTAATTACACCGTAACCGTGATTCAGTTAACCATAATTTGATACCGGTAAAGTGGCAGCAGCCGACTTTATGGCGGGCGGTTCGATTAAACGACATATAACCGGATTACCGTGACCGCCGGCTAAGTGCCGATGGCCGGACCAAACTGCCCGGTGCCGTAATCAAGTGAATATGTTACCGTGATACGGTAGACTGGTAACGATGATATGGACGTTTGGGTTGGAGTTTTGCTTTGATACAGGTTTTAGAGGTCAGTCTGATTTTATACGGGAAAACGACTTAGATCACAACAACGATACTATCAAGCGCCCGCACCTGTAAAAAGCGACGCGTATCCAAAATGCTAGTATTTTTGGCTAAACGTAATTAAATTAGTAGTAGGTTAAGCATTTGGATTGTCTTTAGACATTCAACGGTCCATGGACAATCTAAATGTATTTTGTATACTTGGCTAAGTAGTTTTAGTTAAATAGGTATACCTACCTACTTAACTCTTAGTGTTAGTTAGCTTGGATTTTGTTTAGTTAATAAAGGCACTTGTCCAGTAATAAAAACTATATAACTTTTTTTAGTAATGACATATGGACACCATAATTTTTTTCCACCTGAAAAGATTGGCGTGGCACGTCTTGTATTAAGTATTTAAATACCAAACTTTTTGGCTTGGCTAGTGTTAAGTATTTAAATAACAAACCTTTTTAAAGCTTTGTTAAATAGTGTCAAATAAATCCATAGTCACACTCAAAGTCAAGTAAAAAAGTCATAACAATAAATTCTAGTCATGTCCCAGTAAAGTGGTACAAACTTGATTAGAGGCTTCTATGAAGTTTTGGAAACAACACCCTACTTACACGTCACATCTGTGTTACACGTAGTTCTTTTTTGTTCCACATAATTGTGGACATTCGCTGACGCAAAACATCAACATGACGCGCCTATCACACAGTACAGACGCGTCCAAAAGCAAAATACTAAAATTTGACACACACAAAACATTACCTTCACACGTTAACGAGGTAATTATTCCGGGTGCGAGCATGTCCTGTCCAGTGCCATAAATATCCAAAGTAAACACCATATTAGCAACGGTCACGCTGCATCTGTTTGTAGAGGCCTAAAACAACACGCGTCTGCGGTGGACGGTGGTTTGTTACTGGCTGCACGCTGACTCAGTGGTGCCTGGATTGGCAGGTAGAAAACTGAAAAGAATATTTTTTCCAGTCAATAAAAAATATTATAAATTATTGATTGGTTAAATTGTAATACGTTATATTATAGTTGTAGTACATTTATTGAACATTAATAAAATATTTATATTTACATCGCCAAGGTGGCAGGAATGTCGTGGACGCGACTGGCACGGGGTCGGAAAAGATGGCGTGCTGAAGAGAAGACCTACAAGGTCTTAGCTTATACTGCTGGGTATATATACCCATCAGTTGATGGAAAATGGTTGATAATGACGACAATGATGATGATTTTGATGCTTAGCAGTGGGAACTGACTGATGATGATGATGATGATGATTTTAATATATATTTTTTTGTATTGACTACAGTTATGATTTTATATTATAAGTTAACACCATATTAAGTTGTTGTTTATGTGTAAATAACTCAAAGTAAGTCTCGTCGTGTTCAGGGATTAAGTATTTTAAATTATAATTAATAAATTTTAATGAAGTATTTTATCTATTTTTAATACTTATTTCATAACTACTTGGTACAAATTTTAAATTCTATTTTAGTGTATATTCATTGAATTTATCGTAGCCAACTAAGATAGAATTACTCTTTTCTTCTTATAGGTAATTCTTAGTCGACGTTTATTTGTTCAATTAACTATTTTTATGTTATTATTACTTATTTTCCATTTTTATTATTCTAAGTTTAGTTGTTTTAGTTGTATAAATAATATGATGAGTACAAATCTGACATTTAATAATATTTCTAAAGAACTTAACACTTTTCACTACAAGTATACCCACACGTGACGACACATAAGCAAAATAGAAAAGTGAAATATTTTTATCTAAAATAATATTATATTTGACAATTAAATCTGACGATATAATTTTAATATGATAGAGTTATTATTTTAAAAGATTTAATCTTTGAAAGTAAATATAATATTTTAAATGGTGTGTTATTTTTTGCCTGAACTTATAAAATCAGTTATTTTATGATCACGGAGATGTTTCAGATATTTTATGAAGCAGCTTTCTAAAAAAATCACTCAACGCATTTTGTCAAAAATGCGTTTATTCAAAAATCATTCACGTTTTCAGTCTAAATTATGAATTTTCAATTTCACAGTATCGTTTTCTTTTTTGATACTAACTGCCGCACTCAGAGACGTTACTTAAGCTAAGGAATACTTAAAATTGCTCTGTCTACTCGTTGACGGACATTGTCACACATGAAAACGAGACAGAGCAAGTTTAAGTATTCCTTAGCTTAAGTAACGTCTCTGAGTGCAGCTGTAAGTATTTATTGTAATGTTGTAGTAGTCGTTTTTACAAGCTTTTATTTAACTTGCTCTGTTAGTTGGAATTTTAGACCGGTTATTCTGAACCGATTGAGCTGACATTTTGCATACACGTTAGGTTTGGATGACAAAGCATGGTTAGCTAAATGACGTCATTCAAAATCCAATATGGTGGACTCCCAAATATGGCGGACCAGTATATTAAGGGACCAGTATATAAAATAAGGGTTTCGTAGAAGAATACGAAAAGTTAGTTATTATAAGTTTTTTTTTAAATTAATAATTTGGTATGTTTGACAAAGCATTTTGAAGTTCGGGTCTCAAATGAAATGTCATTAGCCATAAAATAGCTACAGATATGCTCGCTTCCGACCACATTAATAATCAAATCACGTAAAGTTCAAAATTCAAAGCGTCACGTCGATTTTAGCTAATGCCTGCGTGTCAACACTCGTGTTTGTGCTCGTGTGGACGCAGCCTAAGCAAACACCCATTACTACGGAGGCTGGACGTGATTGGAACCAGACTGGGCCTGTTGGATGTTTATTGAAGTAGGTATCATGGTCTCTTATGACAATTCATAATAATATTTATTTTGATTTGTACGTTGCTGTTATATGTAGACTACCTAATAGCCAAAAAGGTAGAGTTAAAGCGTAGACGTTCATATATAACAAAAATCTTTTACTTTGGAACCTATTTAATTTTAGTTAGACAAAAAAATCATTCGTCATTTTTACATTTCATATTTGTTGTCCAATTTTAATTAAACTTTGTGTAAATGTTAAGCTATTAGAATTACAAACTGTGCTTATAGTTGTATGTAATTTTTATTTCTGGTGGACAGTGTATACAATAAAAAGTTTCAATCTATCCAAAATCTCTTTTATTGGTTTAAAAAAAAACGGAAAGAGTGTTTTAAATTTCAATATGTTTAGCTGCAAAACCAGACCAATAGATTTAAAAAAAACTAGTACATACGTATAAATCAAAATTAAGATGCCCGCGACTTTCACGATGTCGTCGGTCCATCACCTACGTCGGCGTGTTCCGGTTCGTGGTCTCCACTCAAGAACCTTTCTTTCCCATCTGTTATTGGATTATTAAAGCATTTTAATGATTGATTTAATGAATCTCTTCTCTCGTCTGTATGGCCGCTAACTCCTCCTAAACCACGCAACGGATTTTGATGTGGTTTTCACCATCAATACAATAGATACATTTTCAAGGAAGATTTATATATATATATAGATATATATATATAACTAGCGACCCGCCCCAGCTTGGCACGTAAATTACACCCGCGCGAAGCCGGGCGAGTGGGTCGCTAGTGATTAATAAAACACTACATAGAAATCATGCAATATACATCTAGTTCAATGGCTGAGATTGGTACTCAAAGTTTTCTAAACACTCGATAAACGTTAAACTAGCAGTCAAATACTGCAAGCACGTACCCAAACAAACACGTTTACTATGCACCAAGTGTTTCGTGCCGACGACGGAGGAGGACGTTCACAAGGCTGCTACTGTGTCTCGGCACACTGCACTGCCCTAACTGAAATTCATTTCAAATGACGAATTGCACGTACGTGATTTTGCGGGGCAAACATCGCCGTCGAATGCATGTAATCTAAATACTCTACATAAGTTGGATGCTCTTGTTGTATGTTTAGCTATTTTTTCAGTTTCGTTTAGTGATAAACTGATAGTTGTTCACGTGAAACTGTTGATAGGTAAGAGGTAATCTAAAAAAAAATATGGTACAGACTAAAACCACGCTATTATGCATAAAAGCATGATCAGCATTTAATAGTCCAAATCTGGACTTTGGCCTACCCCCGAAAGGGTGATTGGACCATATCCACCACGCTGGCCCAGTTGCGGGTTGGTGGATTCGGATATGCCATTGAATTTTCTTCTCCGTACGTATGCAGGTTTCCTCGCGATGTTTTTCTTCCCCAAAAAGCCAGCGGTTTGAACATCCGTACATAAACACCAAATAGCTCATTGGCGCAATTTCACGCTTTCAAGTCTAGCGGCTTCCCAAACAGGCTACCACGGCTTTATTATAATAATCTGTTTATTTATTAAATTAGACGTAATGTTATCTAAATTTATGAAGGTACACTTTTTTCGTGAATTTTTACTATACTCAACATCTAAGTGTATGTAAATTTATGGATGAACCGCAGGACATAGGTAGATTCCCACATAAAAACCCTATAGAGTCTCCAAGGCGTACCTAACTATTATCCAACAAACTTCTTGTTTTCCCCCGAGGTCCAACTGACCCTCGAACTTAACCAGTAAATACCGAAGCCGCTCAAACTATCAAAAACTTAGGCCCACTTGTGGCCGACCCCCGTTAAGCGAGAATAACTGACCAGCTGCGCACTGTTTATGCTATACCCATTAATTAATATGGCTTTTCCATGTAAGTTGTAATTTAATCATAGTTAAACCAGTGGTTAGTTAACGATGTTAATTGATCGATTGTTTTTTGTTAACCTCATTGGTGTTTGGTTGCAGTAAGGTATAAAACATCGTTAGGTGTAGTGTTGTGTATACAGGGTCACATGGAATGGTACTAAGCGGAAAAGAGGCGATTTTATTCATTATTATGAACAACTTTTACAACTCTGAATTCGCATTAGATCAATGATTTTTTTTCCGCGATTTCAGTGTTGGCTCAATAGAAAAAGTTGTTCATAATAATGATTTCAATTACCTTCGATAGAAGTATACAGAAGGTGGTAGTAGTGTTATTAGCTTAGTTTTTCCGGTCCGTGTAAACCTGTTTGTACCGTGTAAATGTGTCTAAGCAAAGACATAATACCTATTAGCACTCGTCAGCATACCAGTTACTTGAGGATATATTTTTGTGTAAACAAGAAAACGCTAACATCATTGGCAAAAATATTACGTCTATTAAGGGGGTAGTCCTAAAGGGTTGGCAACGTATTTGTGATGCCTCTGGTGTTACAAGTATCCACCGGCGACGGTGACTGCTTACCATCAGGCAGCCCGTCTGCTTCTTTGCCACATATGGCATTTAAAAAAAGGGAGGTATAGTAGTAGTACAAATATTGCTGTGTCGATACACATAGCAATCTTTGTACTACGCCCAAAATAAACAAACACATAGCTATTCAATAATTCAAATCCTCTCTAAACTGCGAAGCACCTGTCAAGCTAAGGTACATCCAACTTCCAAACTTGAACGTATTTCACCCTCGTGGCTAAAGTAACAGATTTGCCGTACTCTGAAGTAACAGATTTGCCGTACTCTGAAGGAATAGATTCCAGTCTCGGATATTGCACGAGCCACTCCAAAATTCAATTAATCATAGTTAGGATTAGTTCTCTTTGACGACCCACCGGTGGTACCGTGGGCCCGCGGCTAGACGTGACTGTCTCGGTTTCGATAAACGATTTCTAATGCTGTGAAATTCCAGTAGTTGATTACCTCCGAGAAAAGTTTTGATAATCTTGAATTATAGCTATAACACTCTTGATCATGTCCCCTTTCAAACAAAAAAACTAAATCACAATCGCTTTGGCTGTTTGGGAGCTACGATGCCACAGACAGACACACATATTATACATAATCTATACTAATATATATATTGTATAATATATAATATATAATGATATAATCTATACTAATATTATAAAGAGGAAAGATTTGATTGTTTGTTTGTTTGTTTGTTTGTTTGTTTGTTTGCATTGAATAGGCTCCGAAACTACTGAACCGATTTGAAAAATTCTTTCACTGTTGGGAAGCTACTCTATCCCCGGTTAACATAGGCTATAATATATTTAAAAAAAAATAGGGATCCTTACTAAAACTCCAATAATGTAACCCAACGTGTAAAAAAATAAGATTTGTAATTTTGACTTTGCGTGTTTGACAGTTCTAAGACAGAACAACGTCTGTCAGGTCTGCTAGTGATATTATAAAGAGTAAAGATTTGATTGTTTGTTTGTTTGTTTGCATTGAATAGGCTCCAAAACTACTGAACCGATTTGAAAAATTCTTTCACTGTTGGGAAGCTACACTATCCCCGGTTAACATAGGCTATATTATATTTTCAATAAAAATAGGGATCCTTACTAAAACTCCAATAATGTAACCCAAGGTGTAAAAAATAAGATTTGTAACTTTGAATTTGCGTGTTTGACAGTTCTAAGACAGGACAACGTCTGTCAGCTCTGCTAGTTAGATATAAACGTTAAATTTATAACACCCTTCTTTTATCGTCAGAAGTTAAAATGTGTTAAGAGTAGTAAGTAATTACGTATAGTAAGTGGTTAATCTTTCAAGTTACATCGATCGACTTCTTCGATAAGTAAATACGTGACCTTACCCCGGGTTTATTCTGCAGATATCAGTCATAAATTACCGCCAATTACAAACTTCAGTGCAACTTCCTCTGGTCAGTCCAAAAGCTAACAAGTTAATTCCGGCATGCCCCAGCGGGAATCGAACCCGGACGTGGGTAAGTAGCAGATTTATTAAGAGGCTACAGAAAGCCGGAGGGGTTTAAAATTAAATCACGCTTTAGTTCCCGGCTAAGCCTTCTAAATTCGGGCTATGTCTATTGCAGATAACGGTGCTTAGTTTAACTGCTATTCACATTTTATGCTTTGTAATTGTATTTGTAATATCATAAACTTATACTAACAAGCATGATGTAATTTACAAAGAGGTATTCTAAAAAACTGTGTTAATTGTTATGTTAAAAGTGAGATAAATATACTTATTAAAATGTTAAAAATATAAACTACTAGCTACGCCCGCGGTTTCACCCGCGTAGTGATGAAAAATGGTGACGATGATGATGATGATGAAACCCTATGTCACTTTCTGGCTCTTGAACTATACCCAAGCAAAAAATCAGGTCGATCCGTTGTTAACGTTGTAAACATCCATACATCCATACATACAAATTTTCGCGTAGTAGGATAGCAATCCGCCATGACAAGTGAAACGTCAATCAGACCGAATAACGTCATGATTATTAAAACGATGGTCTTAAAGTACGTAGTACATATAGGTAGGGTCTTAAATAAGGTCTTTTAATGGATGAAATTTATGATAAGTTAATTATAATATATATCTATATTATAACATTTGTGTTATTGATCTATTAATTAAAATTGAATGTAAGGAGGTCCTAAATGTTTTAATTTGAACCCTTTCTTCCGTTTTCGAATCAAAGGAAAGTTACAACAAATTTAAAGGCTAATAAAGAACGCGGACAAGTCTTCGGGAAGTATTTGTTTCAGCGCACAAGTTGGGAACTCGTTTCCTGAGAACGAAACAAAAGAGCGAGAGCGCGGAACCGCGAACGACTTCCGCTGTACTGTTTCTATCACAGAGTATGAGTAACTGCTCTAAGTACTTTCAAACGTGGCAAAAAGGTACATATTACTTTATTGAGTTAGAAATTCAATTGTTATTATTCTCTAATTGATAATCTTAATTAACATGGTGTTTCATTTTACTGACTTCTTTTAATTTATTTAAAAAAATTAATATCCAACGTGGCAATGCTGCCAGCATTCTGGCTACTTTTCCCTCCACCGAAGGGCTTTTAGATTATTATTTTTAATGATTTTGATTATTTATTGTTCATTTCAATTTGTATATAATAATTAGGTAGTGATAGTTTTAGTTTTTAAATAATGAACATTAATGAAATTACACTTAATAAATAAAAAAATAATTTAGAGTCGTAATTTCAACGTCGTCTTCATTTCACTCAATTAAAGTACTTTGAAATATTTAAGGCTAGTTTTTCACAACACCGCGAAAAAACTCCTCTGAAAGTACCACTTTTCAATAGAGGTTCCTGTATTGAAAAGTAAGTTGAATAAACAATAATGAACTACGGAACAAAAACTATGAAATAAATTTAGGGTAAAATAAATTTTAACGTGTGTTCTATTTTTTACTTTGGCTCGACACGATTAGTTTATTTCACTAGAGTCAAACTTTTTTGTTTCCTTACCTTTTATTTGAAAAGTAGAATATTTAATTCAAAAGAAATCATGAAATAAAAACGCATTCTTTCCATTCGTGCGGCTAAACATCTCGTGTGAAGTAAAGTTATTTTCTCCCTTGGTAAACAATATACTATTACGTAGGTACGCTATACATCTTTACTACCATTTACAGTTCGTATGACAATTGCCACCACTAATCGGATCAGCCTCCAACGTACGAGTTTGAGCAGTAATTTAAACTAGAACTTCTGACTAGAGTTGTGCAAAACTTGTCATTTGTGCGGGTACCGAAAGATAGCAAATACTTTACTATAGTCAAACCTCAGAAACTGGTATATTTTGACACATTTATTTATTTATATAGGCCTCATTTTTGTCTATATTTAATGTCAAATAATATACTCAAAACAAGTATCAAAATTGTTTTACAGACTTCATTACGTACTTCATTCCACATCATTACGTACTTCGTTCATATTTAAAAAAAATTAAGAATTTTTATTATTTCCTTCGCTTTTCTTGTGACAAAATACGCTGGCATGACTAAATAATGAATATTACTTAACTTACAAAAGAACTTATATTATATTTTATACTTTAATTTGAATTAATAGTGCTTGTTATTATACTATTTAGCGGTTTATTAAAAACTTAGCGGATGTTACTGGTCAATGATAATAAAACATATTAGCTGTTGAATGAACCAGCGTGTTTATTCTTGATCATCATCATCACCAGCCAGAAGACGTTCACTGCTGAAAATAGGCCTCCACCTTAGACCTCAACACTGAGCGACAGCCTGCCATCTACATCCACTGAATCCCCGCGACTCTCACGATGTCGTCGGCCCATCTGGTGGGAAGCCTACCTAAGCTGCGTTTTCCGGCTCATGGTTTCCTCTCGCAAGGACATTAAATTTCTTCCCCATCGGTTATCGATTCTTCGAGTAATGTGGTCTGCCCATCGAACATTAATTTCATTGATCAAACTTAAATCACTTATGTACAACCCATGTAATTGTAGTAGTGATAAAAGTAGAACTGTTCAAAACACTTCAGAAACCTTTGCAACTTTGAAAAGCGCTGATACTTGCAACCTAATCTCTGTATCGGAACTAGCGCGAGTTGAACAAGCGAACGCCGTATAAACAACCCCGACTCAATATTGGTTTCAGTTTAACTAACAACGTAATCAACCCTAATTTGTCTTGAGTTCGGACAGGGAGGATTTATGGTTGTGGTAAGTAGCTGACACGGGTGTTTCGGTTACATTGTAATTATTACGTAACTTGTGATTTTGGTTCGTATTTTTCCTTGTTAATAGTCAAATTTCAAGAATATAGTTTTGCTGCACTCATTTGGGTAAAAAGTTAAGCTTGCAACTGATAGCCTAATTTTCTTACAATTTTAACACGCCAAAACAGTTGCGTTTACTTAATTCACCTGGGTTAATTCACCTAAGTGCATTATGTATACTATTCGTAAACATTAATCACTTGGATGCACTCATCATCATCATTTCAGCCGTAGGACGTCCACTGCTGGACATAGGCCTCCCCCATCAATCTCCAAAAGGGCTGGTTGGAAGCGGCCTGCATCCAGCGTTTCCCTGCGGTCTCTTTTAGGTCGTCTGTCCATCTTATGGGTGGACGTCCTACGCTGCGCTTACCGGTCCGTGGTCTCCATTCCAGAACCTTTCGGCCCCATCGACCATCTGTTCTGCGTGATATGTGCCCTGCCCACTGCCATTTCAACTAGCTAATCCGGTGGGCTATGTCGGTGACATTGGATGCATTAAAATCACTTAAAACAAACTTTATTCGCCTAATTCTTCTGGGTGTATTAGCTGCACTAATGGTAAACTTTATTCAATAACCTGCAAATATATCAGATCTATTTTGTTATCATATTTGTTTTCCATAATCAAGGAAATGTGCGTTAACTTATTTTTACAGCCTATTAAACTCAAATAAAGAAGTTTCTGAAACTACAGTGTAACTGTAAACTAAAACTAACAACTATATTCGGAAGAAAAAAAATCTATGTAAAAGTTGTATTAAAGATTTTAGTTATTACACTGCCGTATCTACCTTATTCGTAAGAAGTGTGCTATGGGCTATAGTTTTTTTTTTAGTCTATAAGTTTAATTATTTCATTTCACTGCTCACATAAATAGGACATGGAGCCTGAAACAATGCAAGAAACAGTGTTGCCCGCTATCTCCATATTAATTTCCTGAGGATTCATTGAAAGGCGAAGTCGTCACTACTTCTGACACGGCCGGATGTGAGGCCTATGTAGCTGGCATTACCAATGTTTTGGCAAACGAACATACAAAACTTATGCAAATTTTGTTGAAATGAATAGTGTTTTGTTTACTGTAATTTAGTTTAAAAAGACACATTTAGTTTATCTGTACCAGTTACGTGATTATTTCTCTGCGGCATTTATAAATGGTTAAGTTTTTGTCACCAACAAAAACTTGTTGGTGACTTTGTTTTGATTTGTTGTTTTTGTGGTTTTGTGTCAATTAGCACTACCGATAAGTAAATTTTATTTAGTTCATTATAATATTTAATGTAAACGTCACCGCCTAATGGACTAAAAGCTATGAGGTAAAAGTATCTACAAATCAATAACAAACACTTCTCTTTTTTTCTTTAGGTAATACGCACGCAATAAAAAAACAAATTATTTGAAGAAAGAAAAAACGAATACCCAAAAATAAATTATATTCTGATCAAATATTGACACAAACACAAAAGTAATTTTTAGTTAAAAATAGAATCAAAAGTTTAGTTGCAAATATTGCAATAAAATAAGAACACGAATTAAAGTTATGCATTTAATTTTAGATGGTCAGTCTTCCTGTACCTGGGAAATTGTATCAGTTTCAATATCAATCAAACCGAACACACACTGAATAAACTATCGAGTTACCTTCCTTGCCAGGGAAGCCAGTCTGGAGCAGGGATCAAGTTTCCCGACTGGAATCGAGACGAGGTCCTGACAAGGCTCAGGGGCTGAAACCGTGCCCAGAATAGAGCTACTTCTAACAATAACCATTATTAAATGTCTAACATGTTATTTAGAAATTTCATTAGAAACAAAATTAGGTTTGCACAGAGAGTCATAGATCCGTGCTAGGAGCGTTAGTCGTCTAGCTGCAACACGACGAAATTATCACTATTGTGGGTCAAACCTAGACTTGCATGGGATTGAAGCAAATGGCATTACAAGAGAGAGACATACAGAGCCATACAGCAGTGGGGAAAAAAGGCTTTGGAATCTGGAATATGGAAGAAAGATCATTTCAAATTTTAAACTATCACGGTTGTTCACTACAATTAAAGACTAGCGGTCCGCCCCAGCTTCGCACGGGTATAGATTATAGCCTATGCCACCCGGGGATAGTGTAGCTTCCCAACAGTGATAGAATTTTTCAAATCGGTTCAATAGTTTCGGAGCCAATACAAACAATCAAATCTTTCCTCTTTATAATATTAGTATAGAAGAAGAAAAGAATAAATAAATAAATAATCGACTTGAGCCAACTTTACCCAAACAAGTAACTGAGCGTGATGGTCATGCGAGCTCAGTGCTTTCCCCCAAACATGACTAAAGAAGGCATTCGAGAAAAAAAAAATGGCACGATCTATTGCTATTCAAGTCACTAAAACATACTCACTGCGTCTGATTAAAATTTGAAAGACAGAAAGAAGTTAAAAACTAAGTAACTATTCCAAAGTTTTTTTATATATTATTTCATGTATATTCTATCGCTCAAACCCATTTTTCATGCGAGGATTTATTAAAAAGGGGATAATATAATATATATTACGTCGTTTTGAAAATACTTTGTACTTACATTGAGAATCCGCTATGACTATTCAATTGGTGAAATCCATACCATATAGTGGTTCCATTAATGAAAGTCAAACTAAGATTAGGGTTGAGAATACATTACAATGAGGACTGTTACAGGACTGTACAAAGGACTGTTCTATGAAATATTTAGTATACCTACACTATCCAGCCAGATCCATAAATAATTGAAAATGGGGATAACTTATCACACTCATACTTGAGTGTAATACGCTGAAAGGGGTCCATAAAACCTATTATCACAAACAACTTTTACAATGGGACCAACCCTGAAATCGCGTAAAAAGTATCAGCTGTTCCCCTTTTAAAAGTTGTTCATAATGAAGAGTATAACGGACGGACTCCTTTTGGCTTAGCCTTTAGCCTCAGTATACATAATTATGAATGCTAGAGTAGGTTTGTTAACGGTATAAATAATCACCCCCCCCCCCCCCCTTAATCAACCCTTGATAATCATATAACTGTAGTGAAGAACCTTGATAGTTTTAAAACAGTGTTTTAAAGTATGTCGGTTTGTTGGTTTGTGTGCCCCTCTTTCACGCAGCAACAGAGTAATGGATCGACTGTGATATTTTGCATATAGACAGTTGGTGGCCGAAGAGTGACGTAGAGTTGACACCAACTTTCCCTGGAATGTTAGCGGTTCCAGATGGAAAGTCAATGGGAGGGAATCAGCAGAGCGCAGCGCTGTAATTTTTACAGTGGCATATCCTAAGAACCATATTACTCAATGCATGTTTATCAAAACGTTAGAATTCACGACAATTCATGTTTTAGTTACCATTCTACGAAACAACGTTTCAGCAAATGGATACAAACAACGTTTTAGGCACCCTGGTGAAACGACTTACTAGTAAAAAACACTGCCTATATAATTTTTTTTTTTAAATATTACAATAATTCTCATATTTCATTGAATAAAAAAATTATGTTTTTTTTTTGTTGTAATCAAACATTGAAGACTGAAAAGTTAATCAAACTTTCAATATTTCAATATTCCGCATAAATTGATATGAAATTTTCCAATATCATTCGCTTCATAACACTGGGAATACACAGTCGTATAATCAAATACGCCAAAACGCCAGAGTAAAGTTGAAATAGATTTTTTCGCTCTTAAAAATTGCGATCACGTTTCTAATACAGTGAAAACAATATTCTAGTGACCGGCTGATTTCTGCACAGATGGTTGCCCTTCCAATATTATGTAAGGTAGGGCAAACTTTTTCATAGCTCTGAAATATGAGTGTCACATAAAAATATGGAGCTGGCTTTATTGAATAGCTTTAGGCTGCTTTCACAGCACGCGGGTCACCCGTACGGGAGACAGGATCTACGCGGAGGCAAGTCCCGTACGGAACAATTTGCGTCGCTGTGAAACGATTTTCTAGCGCCTCACGTACACGTAAGTATGTCTCCGCTCCGGGAGCCCGTATATACGGGAGACCCGCGCGTTTCACTCGTACGGGCTCTCGGGCGTCCCGCGCGGGTCTCCCGTACAACTGTGAAACCAGCCTTACTCGCATGGAATCAAAATTCTTAACTCAATTTTCTGGAAAAATAAAAAAATTGAATATCTAAAAAAACAAATAAAAGTAAAAACAATAAAATAAAAACAATCAGGAGCCAAAAATGTTTTTAAAGATTTGTCAACACGTCTGGTCGATGCAACTCCAACAATTGCCAGCAGCCTCTAGTTTGCTCAAAGGGTGAACATTGCCATACATCGTGGTAATGGGGCCAGTATTTTGGGAACAATTCCCACTGGTAGCGCTTTAATACATTAGATTAGTAGTTTTTTTTTTAATTTTACAAATATAGTATGTTATTTAATTTTTTGAAATAATACTTATACATTATAAAAAACCTCTATAAACTTAATTTTAGTAATGTCGTGGGGAGAATTATATATAATATGAGCCCAATTAAACCTTGCCATGGCAACACTAGGAGTGCGGCTGTGCCGTAAGAAATTAACGAAGTTAGTTTGAGTATTAGGCCTTGCATACTTCACAGAAGTTTTTTTTTTCCGCAATAACAAGTCAAAGACTTCCTAAACACCTAAATAGTATGAAAGACACTTTAAAGGTCTGAAATATGTACTTTTTTATAAACTAGGTTCTTCCAGGAAAAGTTTTGCTGTCATTAATTTTAAAGCAAAACGACATGACTTGTCGTCTCATTGTATTTATTTCCTAAACTTTTGTATTTTCAGTTTTATTATGTAGTAATGGTAGATTATCATTTTTAAATGTCCGTGAACAGACTTAAGTGTAGTTGAGTGATAATTATAATGAGGTGAAACATTATTTATTTTCGTTTTGTTTCCAAAACTCCATAGAAGCCTCCACCACTTTACTAGGGCATGACTTGGACTTGACCAGGGCTTACTTTGCCTGATTCTGACTGTGACTAAGACTTGTGTGATGACATTTAATAAAGCTTGAAAATATTTAAATATTTGACTTTGGCAAATACACAAGACGAAGACACCAAAATGAGAAAAATACACAAGACACGAAGACACCAAAATGAGAAAAAAAATTGTTAGCATGCATTATGAATTTTTGCGTTTACAAGTACAGATCTGTGGTTTACAGATAAGACCTATCGATATTTGAAATCGCATACATCCACGAAACTCACTTTTTAATGTAAGGTCGTTTGGAAAGCGTCGTATCGATCTCTCGATATAAAAACGACATTAATCGACTTTATCTCGGCTGTATTATTTAATGACGCGACGTTTCGCGGTTATTTGTAACATTTATGGCGGGAATGCTGATGTGTTTTAAGATAAGGGGTTTTATGTTCGGAGTGATGTCATTATTATGCGCGTAAGTGAAATATTTAGGTACTTTGAGTTTATGCGAAAAATATATACCTACAAGCAGCCAAAAATGAAAAAAAAAAGTATATCGGGTGATGGCTCAAAAATGTCGGTATTTTTATTTATTTTATTTTCATAGGAAAACTTACAGCTAGGTACAAAATTAAGTAAATCAATAAAGTTGTAATTGGCCTTCTATAGAAGGTCAATTACAAGTTTTCACAAATAATAGAGTAGATAAATAACACTGTAGAAAACGGACTCGCATTAAGCATACAATAACAAGAAAAATTAAATATCTACATAGTGTAAAGAAAAAATAATACTATTAAAAATATATACATACACATGAATAAAAATAATGTAAACAAATATATAGGTATACATTAATACAGAGATCAAAAGTAGACTAAAACCACACAAACTTACTACTTAAGGTAATCTGTGCATTTAGTCTACGTTTCATTATCATCATCGTCATCGTCAGGTTGTATCGATCCCCTTCCCTATTCGTTTTAGTTGAGAATAAAAACGGGTAATTCCACTATTTTTGATCTCACAAACTGTAAAACTAAAATCGATTTCCTAATAAAAATAGAAATAAAATAAAAAATTTATATAATAAATACAATATTTTGCTGTAAAAATATATCAACATAAAATCAGTAGTTATGTCACTTATCAAATTCGTCGGCTTTTTTGCCCCGGTTCGCATTGGTCAGTTAAGTTTTTATAAACACTTTCGTTGCAGTTTTTCACTTGTCACAAATAATATCAAAAATAGTGGATAAAAAAATTGGTGGAAAAGAGTGCATTGAAATGA
The DNA here is from genome assembly GCA_914767915.1 of Agriopis aurantiaria. Taxonomy (NCBI): domain Eukaryota; kingdom Metazoa; phylum Arthropoda; class Insecta; order Lepidoptera; family Geometridae; genus Agriopis; species Agriopis aurantiaria. Next base: position 7,406,015 of record OU611987.1, read on the forward strand.
CGGTGGGTGCAAATCAGCAGAGACATTCCTACGCTCCATGTCTCCACTGATGGAGATCCGCGCCCGCCGCCACTTAATTGCACTCCTTCTCCATCTATTATGTTATTAATTCCTGTCTCGGGCCAATCTCATCTACGTATGACCTGCGATGGACCTAACGGTGTCGACCCATCGGGCTGACTGTCTGCCTACGGATCGCTTGTCCACTATCGGTAACCACTCTGTCAGACTCTGTTGCAAGCAAAATTAGTTATTGTTATAACGACCATAGAATTTAAATTAGTTTGTCAGGACGATTAAATGCCATTCAACAGCGTATAGTAAAAAAAACGTACCGAATTGACACCTTCATCCTTTTTTGAAGTCGGTTAAAAATACTCAACATTTTCATTATCCCTTACATCAGCCAGCATTTTCTACCGCAAAAACTTCCCCAACAAGCTAAATAACTTAAGCCGTTTATCATACAATACGATTATTTTACAAAACAGTTTCCCGTGGGTGATTTGCATGAAATATAAAGGTGACCGCACATAGTTGCTCGTTGTTTATGGGGTAAAGACGCACTTGGCTTCACAATGTAGTACGTCACGACAAGACAAATATTATGGCTGAACAAAGTTTATAAGCTAGAGTTTAGCTGATAAAAATCCTACCAGAAGTCGTAATAATTAAATTAAAGGTTCGCAAACAAAAACAGAAACCGTGAATTAGAAAATAGGTGCAGCAACAAAATGTTCCTTAGAATTGGCCAACGTCTAAAAAGGATGCACTGTGCTAGGTCGTGATTTTTAAGCTTGCATTGCATCTTTTTTATAATTTCATTTAATTGAATCGTAGAACTGGTTAAAACTTGAAGAAAATTAAATTTAAAATTATTTTTTAAATTCTTGTTAGGTTTACTTTGGAAGGACAATGCATCGAATAAAAGAGTCTTAGTGGTCCCTAGTTAAAGGAAGGTTTTAAATCACTAAAACCTTGTTTATAAATTTAAATTGTAAAGAATAATAATTATATTTTGTAATATATAATTTGTAATTTTACATGGATCTGTGTTATCTGCAATGATATTATTAATATTACAAAGCATTAAAAAATCATATGGCTGTAATTTTAATTCCGTTTTCATAAAAGCAAGTAATTTTAGACAGTAATAGTTTTAGTATTTTAGACTTTGTGTTTTGTTAGCTTGGCGTAGGTTTTTTTTCGCGCTAAGTTAGTTTTGTATAGAGGTTACATTGCGGTAGATTCACTTCACATTTTCACATTTTCAGTCACGAAGGGCGATATGTCACACTTTGTCGTGTCATGACTTAATCGCATCCTAGTGCGGTCTTGCCTCAAGTGGCCACACATAGTTACCCGTTGTTTATAACGGTCAGCCAGTGGTCGGTGCTCCCCTTCGCATTCCTGTCTTCGTTCCTTTATTGTCTTACTTTCCGCTCGCGACATCGGAATAATATATTCTGTAGACAATAGCTCGACGGTAATGAATTTGTTATAATAATATCCATAGTTAGACAGTAACTTTGTTCAGGCTTTTGTTCTGCATGAATTCAATTTGGCTACAGGATCTTAAAATGGTTTTTTATTCTGAATCTGCACATGGGAAGGGTTTGAAAATTTGGGTAGCATAAAAACCAAAGACGTGTTTTCTCGCTTCAAAAGACGTACCTAACGGTGTGGTCAGAGATAATAAAGTCATCATCATCATCATTTCAGCCGTATGACGTCCAATGCTGGACCTCCCCCATCGATCTCCAAAAGGCCTAGTTGGAAGCAGACTGCATTTAGCGTTTTCCTGCGCTCTCTTTTAGGTAGTCTGTCTGTCTTGTGGGGAGGTCTTGGGTTGTCGGGAGGAGGTTTTATTTGTTCTCGACACTTGAGTCAGACAAAAATAAACGAGAACAACAGACACAATAAAATATCATATTTTCTCACATTACCCTCCATTTACGATGTGAATGACATCTTCCCTCCAGAATCGGTTTAATTGTTCGATTATAATCGAGAACTGTCAATTGGATGTCATATTCGGAATATTATTTCAGAACAATGAAGATAGGAATACACTTGATCGTATTTTAGAGTTCCGTGCTTAGTCTGAAATAAAAAGTTTATACGATTGTTTCGGAAATTTAATATTATTATTAATTGAATAGCAACCTATTCAATCGTTAGTTTACCATATAACTATCGAATAATCTAAAACGTTCTTGTTCATTTTACTTTTTATATAACACTCGCTTAACACCATTCGAGTTGGCTGTCTAACGCAAGCCTATTCCTAAATAAATAAACAATCCTTGTTGAGAGTAAGCATGAACTTTAACACCCTTGATAAGTGTGTAGGTGTCCAGTAGGGTATTTTTTGTTTAAACATAATACTTAATACATGTAATTTTTGTATTCTCATCAAAAATTTATTGTGTATTTTGTGTAACTGCGTAGTGTTCAAACAAAATTTGTTACTTATCCAATTTCTATCCGCGAGGACTTATAATTGGCTTCTGTTGTTATATTTTTTGAGGTCTTCATTTGACATACAAAAATTAATTATACGGAACTCTCTATTTATTTAGAGACAGTCTCGTTTTTGTTCGATTGTTCTAATTGAAGGGTGACGTATTGAGTCCAAAGTGGAATTATTAAAAAACCATTAGACGTCGGGCAACCGTGATGGATGGACTCTTGGATCCGATCCATTTCAATTGCAACGTCTCTTGACAAAGGGTGAGTGTCCCTCGAGTATGGTAATATGTTTGTGGCGACCATTATTTTATTTTGATTTTGAAATTGAAATCAATAATGAGAATTTGGATTATTTATAACTTCAGCTGTTTGAGGGTCATTTAAATGTTTCTAAGCTAAATAGTTTAGTTTATTTTTTATTACTAAAAGAGTGGCAAACAACAATGCGGTCCGTCTTATGGTAAGCAGAAACCGCCGCCTATAGACACCTGCAACACTAGCGGTGTTGACGGTGCCTTACAAGCCCGGAGAGGTAGTTGTAAACACACTTTTTGAAACGCGAGTTTATAATATGTAAATTGTTTACTTAAATTGTGTTTTTCAATTACTCATTATACAATTATGTTCTTTTTTTTGCCACTTACACTAATTTATTTTATCTTTAAAATTATTGTTTTTTGTGTTTTTAGTGGATATAAGATAATTATTATTAATTATTATTAAAAACATAAATTTTTAGCGATGTCAACAAATAACATCCCTACTTTTTCTGATTACATTGGTGTCCGTCCCTTGGTATTTCATTAGAATAATCAGCTTTTCATTGTCGTATATCTTTGAACTTTTGATGTTCTTGGATATACCGGTATCCTCAGGATGTTTTCTTTCAGCTTTTTGAGCGATGGCATCGAAACTTCACATAATTTATTTAAGTACTAAATAAGCCATTGATGCAGGGCTGAGGATCGAACCGGGTGCCGTCAGATTGTAAAGCGCATATGCTACCGCTCGGTTATCATCGCTCTCCGTTATCTTACTAATATTATAAATGTGAAAGTGTGTATGTTTGGCTGGACACAACGCCGAAACTACTCAACCGATTTAGATGAAATTTGGTATGGAGTTAGCTTATACCCTGGATTAACACATAGGCTTCTACTTTTTATCTCGAAAAACATCATCATTATTTCAACATTATCATGTTCATCATCATCATCATCACCTTTTATCACAATGCGGGTGAAACCGGGGGGCTCAGCTAGTATAAGTATAAAGACATCTAAATAGCCCTACCTGTATAGCCTTGAAATATACAGGTGGAGAAATATAGTGACGTTTATAATGTTGTAATAAAGGGTGTTCCATTTCTCACACGTAACCAGGAGTGATGTGCTGATAAATCATATCTAGTCGCCGATTTATATCGCAATAAACGAGGAGGAATTGTGGTCGTAAATAAATACAAATATTAAATGTTTATCATGTTTTATACACTGTTTTGGTACTTTGGTTTACAAAGTTAGAAAAATTGCTACTTTGTACTATTTTGTCAACAGGGAATATTTCGACGTTTTTATGAAAAATCTTATAAGCACATAAATTATACTAATAACATAACTGTGAAGTGTGTTTTTTGTTGGTTTGATTGTTACTCTCGCACACAGGAACAGAGCAACAAATGACGTGTATGTTTTGTTGAAAGGCCGAAGAGTGAGTTGTAGTATAATAATACTAAAATTATATGATAATACTAAAGTTATCCCCGAAAAATTTGGTTGTGAAGTAAATTTCCACGCGGGCAAAACCACGGGGTGCAGCTTAAACTAAAAACAAAGTCATTCGATTAGAGATGACGTAAACATATTCAACATATTTTACTAATGACGTCACTCAAGTTTCTAGGGTAGATTATGTGGGGTTTTTTTCGGGAGCTTTAAATAAGAACTGCCAGCAAATAACTAATACATCTTTACAACATAAGCAAATTACTAATAAATGAGATTAATTCCATAGTTTTTCAACTTTAGAAGTGGAATATATTCTTCTATTTTATATGGGACCATCTTTGAGATAAATCCCATTCAATAAAAAAGAATCATTAAAATCGACACAAAGATACAGTCGATGTAACCTTATTTTTAATGAATGTTGAAAACTTTCACCTAACGTCATTTTTAAACGTAAGCTTATTGTACAACACCGCTACGCAGCCGCTACGGCAAATGCTACGAGACCGCCACGAGCGCCTAAAATCGGCCGTTAACTCACAACTGTATAAAATAACCATCTGCGGGAATCCGCTGGAAAAAACTCCCTTTGTGAGGATAACTGAGGATACTAAGGATAACTTCAACATCCCGCCTTATGATATGTTTATGTACTTTGTGATTTTATGCGGACGTTCTAACGCCGAGCACGAATTTTATTGGGCTTATAGAATTTTATGGCCCCATATTCCATGCACTGGCCGCTGTTTTTCATTGTCTATTGATTTTGATGTGGCTCTCGATAAACTGTCGAAAGGGGATAGCGTCGATAGAATTATGATTGCTCGTATTTTTTTAACAAAGCTAGTTTTTGCCAATATATTTTTTGTATTTTTTCGTGATTCAAATAAAAGTCTGCATGGAACTCTAGAAAAAGGCAATCAAGTGAAATTTATAGGGTTTTGCTACCGTGTTTTTACTCGCTTGAAATAGGTATCATATTTCTCTAAAATTATGAAAACGTAGTCATTGAAACTACAAATACAATTTAAAAGTTATACATCCCAAAACAATTTATGAACAAATCTCTGCGGTGATATCTGCAAAACGTTTGAAGCTTGCTTTAACAGTTTGACGGCGGTCTTAATGTATTTATACCGGGCAGCAGCGGCATCTGTGGCTAATGATATCGCTGGACCTAACCTCCCTCCACCCGCCCGGATGCAAGTTGAAATAGAAGCAGTTACAGAGATACAGAGGCTTAGTGTTTTTGTTAAGAACAAGCAATAGGCTTTTGTCCTAGTGTTTAATTTATAACAAATAACAGGCTTAGCGATGCATACAACTAAATACATTAAACATACTGAAAAAATAAATTAAATTGGCTGATAAATCTTTGAGATATGAGCGTTTGAAGTTTTGGATAGGGATAGAGAGGGATACTCCGGGATACTCTGTCCCTTTCTCGCAAAGTGTGTGTTAGTATTGCATTTGTATGGCGCGCCTGGTGTGACGTCATAGCTCTGTATAATGCGCTCTCTGTCTAGCATGAAATTAAATTGCTCATAACTTATTTATTTTTAAACTAAGTTTAATTTTGTTTTCTATGGTGGGCTCTATTTCAGATCAGCTTTTTTATGAGGCTATAAAAATGTTACTCATCATGCATATTATACTATTTTGTGTACTATCAGGCGTCAATTGAAGAAAGAAGTTCAGTAATATGCATAGGTATATATTTTTTAAATTATTTTAAAGAGCAATACATCCATATAGTAATTTATCTAAATTCTGCCAAACTGCAGAGCAGCTTGTAGGTAGACATCAACTCTCATTGTTTATATAAGTACTAGTTGTATAATTATCTATGCGTAAAGCATCTCGCGTTGGCTCTAAGTGGGAAGTCTATATTCATTTGTGGATGTTTTATGGCTGATGATGATGAATGGATAGACCCTGGTGCAGCCTGGTGTCTGTCATGTTTAAAGTACATTATACTGGGCTACACAAAACAGTAAAAATAAACCAAACAAAATAAGCTCATTGTACTCATCATATTAATCAACTTATACTGAGGGACCAACCCAGAAGTTGTGAAAAAATCAGCTGTTCCATACAATTTTTTTCGTGATTGATTGTTGTTCGTAATGATGTGTCAAATAACCTCCTTTCGGCTTAGTACCATCGTTCTTTGAAGCCTTGCATAGTGGCATTTCTTCGAAAACAAATTCAAAATTTTTACAATTTTAGAAATATAATTTGTGATGTCATAAATTATGCGAAACTTGTTCACTGACTCACATTCCCAGTTCATCATCTGACCCCACCCCGAGCTACCCCCATGAGTCGGTCATTAGTTAAACACGCACAGCCGCCCGCATGTCGCAAGTTTATCTTCGGCTAAACTGTAGGTATGTGCTCGATTAGCCCTTTGATCAAATAATCCAGCGATAAAATAGGGTTTAGGAAATTAAATTACATTAAATTGTCATTGTCGGTGAGCGGCGACGGTGTAATGAGATCGGCTTGGCGATAAGGTGAGGTTTCCTTTATAGGTGCCTTTTATGGTTCACTTGCCTCGCCCGCACAGCATTTACAGCATTTTAGCAGCGGTACAGCATTTTTTATTGATAAAATTAGTGAGTAGAGAGATGTACTTTTTTAACGGGCAACTTTATTAACTAAGGTAAAGGGTAAGGTAGGAAGAAGGAAATTGACGAAGATGATGAATGGGAAAACATTTTTTGGTGTGATTTTGACTTCTAGTATTTCTCGGAGTTTTTAACATTGTACTGTTCAGTTTCATTTGTATTTTCGGTGTGTAATGAAGTTGTATTGTATTGTATTGTATCTTGACATAATTAATTATAACTTTTAATTAATTCCTTTTGATTGTAATTTGTAATCTAATTCTGACTGTTTTTAATTCTATAATCAATAATTATAAGCTTGCGTAACTAATGTGATATATTAATATTAATTGTACTGTACTAGTATTTTTTTTAATACATTTACAAACCATGTAATTAAAGTACAAAGGTACGTATATGAACAAAGAAAATGAAAAAGCCTTCATTATTACTACCTACTTATTACTAATTATCACTAATATAATCAAAAATCAAAAACAAGATGTTGTCCGTGTGGTAAAGTGCCAAGAACACTGGCTACATTCCCGCGTTGAATTGCTAAAGAAATTCTCTGCGCGACGAATAAGCCAGCTCTCCTATCACCAGCGGAGTCGATTAAATGTGGCGAAATAACTGTATTAGTTAGTTGTCACATAAATAAATAAAATGGTAACTAACACCATACATCAAACCTAGTTTACCAAATACTTTTACAAAAACAGTTCTCTATAGTCCATTGAAGGTCTAAAGTCGATTCAAATGCTCAATCCCACAACTAATTACGTATATGCGGTTGTTGTGTAGCGTACCAAGCATGCAAGCGGCATTACCGTGCTGAATGACGTTACAGTTACGTTAAGCCAGAAAAACATCAACATAAACCAGGCACTCTGAAAGGTTTTTGAAAATAAAATGAGCGCTTTTTTGTCTTTATACGCCCAGTGGATATAGTAAAAATAATGTTATCAAGTAGTAAATGAGTTCTCCCTAGTCCGAAAACACGCTCGTTACCTGCAGGCGCGTGTAAGTAACCACACTCTGCTCACTGGCACTACTTTAATTGGCGGTCAGTGGTCTGGCCACCTACCGTGAGACATGGTTCACACTACAACGGCTCCGGTAGTTACTGCATCTCTGGACCCGACGAAGTTAAAAGCGTATTGTGTTTAACGTGTATGTTATGTTATGATCCTACCTACAGCCTATTGTGTTTAACGTTTATTATGTATTTTAAATAATTGACAATATTGACATTGACATAATGTACCTACCAACCAACAAAACTAATACTAACACTTTGACAAATAATCTGTCGAAAATCTTTGTACTAACACTACAAAAACCAAAAAACAGTTAGACTGCCCATAGACCGAAAAAGAAAGAAGGTCAAAAGACAATCCAAATGCTCAAGCCTACTCAGTTGGAAGCGTACCCAGCATGCTGGCGACACTACTACGCTTAATGGCAATGCTTATGCGTTGGGCCAGAAAAAGGCCAGCATTTTGGTCTCGCATCGCATTAACCAAACACTAAGATATTTGAAAATGAGGTTAGCTCCTAAGTCCCAAAGCGCTCAATGTCTCGACCCCAAACGACACAAAAACGTAACCAAGAGATTATTTAAAATTTTCAATAATTATCTAAACAAAACAGCCATAATATCTTTCCACCCGGTACCGGGCCGGGCCCAGCGCGGGCCGTGCGTTGGTCACTCGATTAATACCAACATTAATCTCGGTAGCCCCCGGCCGTAGCCTGAAGGGGTCTTAATTTATGCCGTCGTTGTCACAATTGATGACCAAGAAGCCAGTTGTTTTAAACAACAGGGTTGGTATGCAGATTTGGTTATTTTCAGAACTGTATGGAACTATAGATATCAGTGGGCAAAGTACGAATATTCGCTACGTAAAATATGAATCGAATTCCTTACAAATTTCAATTTCGAAATTCAAAATTGTATGAAATTCGGATACGTATTTTACGTAGCAAATGTTCGTACTTTTCCCACTCTAGAGTTTGCGTTAAGGTGAGATCACACCATTAAATTACCATTAATACATTTATTTTATTATACTTCCTATCTTACAAGAACTTAAAAACTAAGGTAGGTATACTTTACTTGTTTTATTTTGTTAATAAATTAGTTTCAAGCATTCAACGTAATGTTTTGAAGTCAATATATATCAAAATACCGCGAATCTGATTGGGTTCTTGTAAGTCAATATCAATGTATGATGGCCAAATATAGATCTTAAAATAACAATATTGTTGATAGATGAATCTCTAGAGTTTTTGCGCTTCAATGTCATGTTTCTTCACCCTAACCGGAAACAAAAATTAATTCAAACTAAAACAATTCAAACTAATAAGTTGGTTAAATCTGCAACAAAAAATCATTTACAATAGAAACATTTAGGAAATTATTTATTTACATGTATAATTACATATCCATTAATAGAATTTAATCCAATTCCAGTGATGTCAGTTTTTATCGTTTTGTAAAAATGTACTTTATGATTGAATAGTCGTTTTGTCTTCTCCTTCTTACGGTTCGGACATCGGACTTTTTGGAAAAGGTACTTACCAGATTATGACTATTTAATTACGACCATTGAAAAGAAGAAAAAAAAATATTTTATGTGATTATGACTTTTGACTATACGCGCACCATAGATTCAGTACTATACTCACAGATCTACTACCTATAGATTTTCAATGAGCGTGGCTAGCTCAGTGCCTCTCGCTTCAACAAGGTGTGTTGCCACATTAAAATGATTTGCTATAAGTTAGGGTAATTTACCTACTATGATGGGTAGTGAATCTTCAATGAGTACTTTGGAAACAATACTACCTTTTAAATATTTATATTTTATACACTATCTGCTGCAACCCGCGGAGCTACCTGCAATGTTCTGGGAAGAAAAGTACGTTGTCTGTCCTCATGACACGCCCTATCGTCCTGACAAAATTTGACTTAGCCCATGATCTAAGAAAACAAGGTCTAGCAATCTGGGAGTGGTCCCGCAATGACGTCACTGTCCAGTTGCCACTTTATTCAATCAGCTGTTACGTGGTGTATCGTCATCTCTCTTGAACCAGTTGTAAATTGACATCATGACATCATTGCGGGACGCCTACGTAAACATTTTTTCTCGAATTGCTATACCTGGCGGAGTATATTATTATACCATGATTTAGCCGTTTCCTCGTAAAAAAACAGACAGAAAGTTACAAACTTACTTGCGTTTTTATTATAATTATTTGTTAGGATTAGCATATAGTACTAGAAAAAAGGTTGTAAAGTAACCATAGCATGATTTTTTATGATTAATTAAAAATAATAAAAACGTCAAAGAGTTAAAACGGAAGGGCAAAGGAAGGGCCCCCATGCAACAAACGTTAAACGTATTTTTGGATTTGTTCTAGTGTAAAAACGGTAATCCGTACAAGCGTCAAATTTAGCGGATTATAGTGAACATAAGTAAAACAACAAATAATAAACACTGGCCAAGTGCGAGTCAGTGACAAATTTCTGTTTACCACTAAGCTAAGCAACGTCGGGCGCGGTCGGTACTTGGATGGGTGACAGCCTGGGCGTGATGTTGTCTTTTTGCACAACTTTTTGTATTTTGTGATTGTAAAGAACTCTCAGCGCGCGAGCCCGACTCGCGCTGGGTCAGTTTAGTTTTTCATTCCAAATAATTAGATAAATAGACTCTTTAATGTTTACAGTACAAATTTCACGAACAGCGCGTAGCTTTTTGAATCGGTTCGCCGAAATCGCCTTTTGCTTTTCCAGCTTCATAACTGTGGCCTCATTAATATATATTTAATATTAACATTCACCATATTCATATGGGCATAAAAGGGTCGGTATTTTGCACTTCTTGCAATGTGCCAGCTTTTTTCAGCAATGTGACAGGATCAGTTGGAAACCTGCAGAACGAATAATTTATGTTAGTTGCGGTGGGTAATTTCTTTCATAAACTGGCAACATTCATAATTTATTTTCTAAGTGAATAATTTGATAAAATTCATAATTAGACCACAAATCGACCTAAAAACTGACTAATTATGAATAAAATATTTGCGAATTGATATCCTGAATTTATTTAGGTGATCGTTACAAGCTTTATATGTTTACTTACGTGTGAAATGATATTTCATCGTATTTTCGCTCACTGCGCTTCTTGCAGCCCAAAATGCTACAACCAACCATTGTAAAATATCTTTTACAATTATTTCTCAGGGGAAACACGCATTTATCACATTTGATCACCAAAAAAAGGCAATAAATATAATTCAGACCCGTTTTGTTTGTCACTGATTATTACAGATTTTGACACTTGAGGTACCAAAAACAGGTCACGCCGATAAGGACAACAAAATCTATTTATGTCCTTTTCGTACTTGTGCTGAGCCATATCAAGTTGTCTCTTTCACTAAAATATATTGCCGATCTGGTTGTGTATATCTGTGACTATACTGAATCTATGACGCGCACCTATTTGATCGTAGAGGGAGAAAGCAACTTAGCCTATGTATTTGATAGTTGAGTTTCGGTATTCAGCCAAAAAATCTGTTAGAATTTTATATCTGCGGAATTCAATGACTTCTGATATGATCCAGATTTTTTCTAGAAAAATCTCGTTGACATTTTATAATATAATATTATTTAAAAAATGTGGGTTTGAAAGTTCCAGATATTAAAAAAAAACTCATTGACCATTCATAACATAATATTATATACCTAATTGAAAACTTTGGGTTCTATGACATAGTACCTACGAGTACTCAACTGATTTCATTTGTAAGAAAGAAAATAGAGACTTGAGAATAAAGATTTTTTAATAGAAACATTACCAAAACGCTTATTTAATATATGACATTGAAAGGGTTTGAAGCGTGGATTAGCGATGGAGCGGGGACGCAGCGACAGATGCGGGTGTACGCTCGAGCGCAAAATCGTAGGAGCCACGCGAGTGGAGCAAAACACGAGCGAATTGGATGCGGCAAAAACAGAAACGAATTATGTACATTTTATTTATATGACACGGGAATTACTCACGTATGATTAAGCTGGTTACTCCGACTAAAAACTATAAAGCGAGACAAAGCCGCGCGTGCGCAATCACTTTGAAAAATACCGCCGAATGCAGTTGAAACCACTGAAACTATAGTCGGAGTAACCTGCTTAATTATATGTGAGTAATAATAATTCCCGTGTCACATAAATAAAATGTGCGAAAACCACGTCAGTTTCCATAATAGAATTATGTACAGTCGATAAATAGATTTTTAAAACTCGGAAATTAAGTTGTTTGGTTGCTTTTTTGCTAGTTTCGAGTGGCATAAATATAATAATATATACTCATCATCATTTCAGCCGTAGGACGTCCACTGCTGGACATAGGCCTCCCCATCGATCTCCAAAAGGGCCGGTTGGAAGCGGCCTGCATCCAGCGTTTCCCTGCGGTCTCTTTTAGGTCGTCTGTCCATCTTGTGGGTGGACGTCCTACGCTGCGCTTACCAGTCCGTGGTCTCCATTCCAGAACCTTTCGGCCCCATCGGCCATCTGTTCTGCGTGATATGTGCCCTGCCCACTGCCATTTCAACTTACTAATCCGGTGGGCTATGTCGGTGACTTTCGTTCGTCTACGGATCTCCTCATTTCGGATTCGATCTCGTAGAGAAACCCCGAGCATAGCCCTCTCCATAGCTCGTTGTGCGACTTTGAGCTTGCTTATGAGGCCCATAGTGAGAGACCACGTTTCAGTGCCGTATGTCATCACTGGTAACACACACTGGTCGAAGACTTTCGTCTTAAGGCACTGAGGTATTTTGGACGAGAAGACGTTGCGTAGTTTACCGAACGCTGCCCAGCCGAGTTGGATTCGCCGATTGACCTCTTTCTTGAAGTTGGACCTACCTAGTTGGACTGTTTGTCCTAGGTAGACGTACGCGTCAACAGCTTCAAGAACTGAGTTCCCAACTGATACTGGGGTGGGCACAACATGGATATTTGACATAACCTTTGTCTTGTCCATGTTCATTTTAAGGCCCACCTGTTGGGAGACTCGATTGAGGCCTTCGAGCATCATGCTGAGATCTTCCATCGACTCTGCCATGACCACAATATCGTCGGCAAACCGAAGGTGAGTGATGTACTCGCCGTTGATGTTGATGCAAAGTCCTTGCCATTCCAGGAGCTTGAAGGCATCTTCCATTGTGGCAGTGAACAGTTTCGGAGAGATAACGTCTCCCTGTCTCACGCCTCTTCGCAATGGAATTGCCTTCGAACTCTGCTCCTGTACTCGGACCGACATGGTGGCGTTATTGTACAAACACTTCAACACTTCGACATACCGATAGTCAATACGGCATCGCTGGAGAGACTCGAGCACCGCCCATGTCTCGACCGAATCAAAGGCTTTCTCATAGTCCACAAACGCCAAACATAGTGGCAAGTTATATTCTTCGGTCTTCTGTATAACTTGGCGTAGCGTGTGGATGTGGTCTATGGTACTATAGCCTTTTCGGAAACCGGCTTGTTCGATAGGCTGGAAGTCATCGAACCTGCGATCGAGACGATTCGTGATGACCCTCGAAAACAGCTTATAAACATGGCTCAGAAGCGAGATGGGTCTGTAATTCTTCAGCAAGGTTTTGTCACCTTTCTTAAAGAACAGCACCACCACGCCTCTGTTCCATGCTTCTGGCGTTATACCTTCGAGTAAGACAGAATTAAAGAGCTTCTGAAGGACTCTGAGTACCGGTGTTCCACCCGCTTTCAGAAGCTCTGATGTGATTCCATCGTCCCCCGGCGCCTTGTTGTTCTTGAGCTGTTTCAGGGCCATCCTAATCTCGTACAGGCTGATGTCCGGGATATCTTCGGTATAGTGTCGGCTCAGCTTGGCTCTTGGGTCTTTGGCCGAGCTGCTCACAGGTTTAGCAACCGAAGTGTATAACTGTCCATAGAACCTTTCGATTTCCCCTAATACCTCGGCTTTGGTCGACGCTACACTACCATCTTCCCTCTTCAGCTTTGTCAGCTGGCTTTGCCCAATAGACATGTGTCTTGCAAACACTTTGGAGCCTTTGTTTTGCTCAATCGTCTCTTTAATACTGTTCGTATTAAAGGTACGTATGTCGTGCCGCAATGACTTCCAAATTTGTCTATTGAGCTGCCTATATGAGTCAGCGTCATCGGAACATTGTAGTTGTAACGAGCGTCGATCAGCCATGAGGTTACGGGTATGGTCGGATAATTTTTGAGGTCTATCTGTGCGCCGGCCAGGTCTAAAAAACTTAGAACCTACCGCATGGACAGTTTCCACTAACCTGTTATTAATCACATCCACGGAAGCAAAATTCTCCAGGCAATCAAAGCGATTAGACAGCTCGAGTTGAAAGCTCTCGGGGTTTTGAATATGGGCATGGTTCGGTCGGAGCGTGGACTTCATTAGGCGGGACCTCTCAATTTTAACGTTAATATTCAATGTGCCTCTTACTATTCGGTGATCACTACCGGTTTTCACCCTGTGAATCACAGAGACATCATTGAATATTTGTCTCTTGGTGGTCATAATGAAGTCTATCTCATTTCTCGTAGAACCATCGGGGCTCATCCAGGTCCATTTCCTGTGAGGCGGCTTCTGAAAGAAAGAGTTCATCATAAAAAGTCCCTCTTTCTCCAGAAAGTCGGCCAGCCTCTGTCCCCTAGGGTTCCGTTGCCCACAGCCAAATTTCCCCACTTTCAACTCATCATCACTTCTCTTGCCTAACTTCGCGTTAAAGTCCCCCATAACAACAGTGAAGTGGGTCTCGGACGTATGTATGGCTCTACTAATGTCCTCATACATAACCTCCACTTCATCATCTGGGTGTGACGAGGTCGGTGCGTATACCTGAATGACCTTCAACGAATATCTCTTGGATATTCTGAGTATTAGGTATACAACCCTGCTCGAAACACTGTCGATGGTGATAATGTTGTTAATGAGGGACTTGTGGATGAGAAAGCCGACACCACCTTGGGACTGTTGGTCGCCCTCCCGGTAGTAGAGTAGGTTACCGGATTTCAGGGTTATCGTGTCCTCGCCCTCTCTACGGACTTCGGATAAACCCAAGATATCCCAACGTACCCTACCCATTTCTTCTTCCAGCTCAACAATCTTCTCATCAGTCCTCATGGTGCGTATGTTGTGTGTTACCAGGGCCAGTCGTCGTCGTTGGGGTTGGTAGCCGGGCGTCTGCCGGGGATTCTTAGCACCCCTGGCCCCGCCGTTACCATGACCGCTACCGTAGCCAGGAATAGCGGGGCTGCCGGGGACTGGGGGCCTGGTCCTTTTTGTATTCATCATTGAAGGGGGGGGATTGCCAATACTCGCCACGCTTGGCAGGCGGGTTGGCGAGCGCAGTCGGTGTTTTTATACTCAGAAGACGCTGCTGCCCGTCTTCTGGTTGATCCCTTAGCCGACTTCTACGGCACCCACGGGAAGAGAAGGGGGAGGTCTATTCTTAGGCCGGACCTCCACAGCCCAATAATATATACTACTTCAAGAGTTTTTTCTACATATTTAATAAATAATCACGTAAATTTGTTTACAAATATTTGAGTAATCGGTGTACATATAAAAAAACATGGACCGAATTGGGAATTCCTGAATTCGGTTAATAACTATTTAATTTCTACCCATAGATAGTGTTGGTAAAG
This sequence comes from Agriopis aurantiaria, assembly GCA_914767915.1. Taxonomy (NCBI): domain Eukaryota; kingdom Metazoa; phylum Arthropoda; class Insecta; order Lepidoptera; family Geometridae; genus Agriopis; species Agriopis aurantiaria. The sequence goes on from OU611987.1 coordinate 7,421,539, forward strand.
CATTTTTTAAATTTTGCTTTTCAAATAGCGCATCAAGAATTTATACTTTCAAGTGAATAGTGAGCAAACTACCTTATCATTAGTTTCCACCTCAATACTGAAAATTAAGTTTGTCCCTTTCGTCCCTCTATGTTTGTCTAGTTAAATTAAGTTGAAAATTTATTCCGTATCAGCTCGAGGCCCTCTGTGTCAGCTGAATTTATAATTTTAAGGACAAAACTATTACTTTAGGTTTTAATTGGTTTTTGATGGTGTTAGTTTGGGGTTTGTTTTATTGTTAGATAACATTGATCGGTGATTGTATACTATCTCACATATACAATTTTGGCCTACAAATGTGATTTGTTGACAAAAAAAAATTATACGATTTTACATTAAAAACATTGAAAAGACAAAATTGTATCTACCCACTACTCTCTTACTTTACCGCTAAGGCATATCAGTGGAATGAGTTTTCACAGTTCTAGGGGCCTCATTAAAAAGAGATACATAATTAATACTAAACTCAAGTTTTATCGCGATCGATTAATTTCACATTCTAGGTTTATTAATCTGCTTCGTACAAAGGTCCACTGAAACCATGGGAGACAGCTAGTCTTCACCAGAATCAAAATAAGTGGTGTAAAGGAGCGTGGTGCACGTTTTCCGTGCAATTAACATCCGCGAGTGCGAGTGATGTTGCGAATTAACATGCAGACGGGACGTCACGGGCAGTCCGCACAGGGGCGAACTAGAGTGTTTATTTAAATTCTACATTTAAGTGTCAGTCTTATCTATGGAGCCATCGTATAAGACTAATAATATTTTATTGCCATGATTTTCATTCGTACCCTACGATGTTGCATACTTTATTCAAATGGCAACATTGATGGAGAACTTGAAATGGCAGAGGAGTTTTGGCGCCAACGTGGAAAAAAATATGTCGGCTCGTTGGATTATTTTCCCAAACTTGTGTATTTTCGAGTGTTAATGTGTACTAAATGGTGAATTATTATTCATTGAGTGCTCGTAAACGTGCTCCCCCCCCCCCCCCACGTGTACCCCTCTCTACGAGGGAGGCCTTTGTTCAGCAGTGGACGTTTACAGGCTGATGATGATGATGATGATGAAACGTGCTCGAGTGTGGGCAAGTGATATAACGAGGTGAAACGTGTCTTTTCGTGTTGTTTCCAAAACTCCATAGGAGCCTCTTGTAAAGTCTCCACCACTTCACAGGGGCATGAGTTTGACTTGACCGTGACTTACTTTGCTTGACTCTGACTGTGACTATGACTTGTTTCATGCTTTTAATACTGTGTAAACATGATTAATATTACGACTAAAGGACAAGGTCATGAAAATTTTAACAAAAAACTTGAAATGTCAACGTCAATAATACTTTCTTCAGTTGGAAAACAAATTGAAAACACTACATGTTGTTATTTCGATTAATTAATTAATCTTTATAAATCGTACAAATCACGCTTTAGTTTCTGAGATTGGGATCTGATCTTTCAATCGATATGAAATTAAAAAAACCGGACAAGTACGAGTAGAACTCGCGTTCCGTTAGATGGAACCCTCAGAGAGGGAGTCCAAACAAAAAAAACAACAAAAAAGTTGAAATATTGAAAGACAAACTTAACTTTGTAGTGGACAATAACAAATAATCTTCCATAGATTCCAACTACAAAATGTAAGTTTGTAGGTACTAGCAAAACAATATTTTTTGAATAATGTAACTTCATATATAAACTCTGATTTATTCCTTTATATGTGCTATGAGACCTTGCCTCTTGCCAAATTCCATGATTTTAGGACAACGGGAAGTACCCTATAGGTTTTGATTTCCTTGTGAAATCGCAAAATATGCGAAAATATACGTCATAAACGGTCATATATATACATTTGATCGCGTAAACTTAAAAAGTTTGCGCAAGTTTGATTTTTTCACAGCTGAAAGAAACCGTAGATTTGAGTATTTGATATAAATTTCAACTTGATATCTTTACGTGGTCTTGAGAAAAATGGTCTTGACAGACGGACAGACAGACGGACAGACGGACAACAAAGTGATCCTATAAGGGTTCCGTTTTTTCCTTTTGAGATACGGAACCCTAAAAATAAATTTTGATATTGCTAGGTAGAGCAATCCCTGTTTTTCTGATCCATTCAGCGATTTCATCTTTTTATACGATTATGAAATTCTTATTTTCTGTTACCAGTGCGCATAATAAGAGTATTTACATGCGTAAATACGTATTGAAATACACGTAAATTTAGTCTGATAATTTTAAATGTATATGGAATTTATACATACCTACCTATTTACATAGGTAAATAATAATATACTCCGCACACTGAGTTATTTGATCTGCTGTGTTACTACTTTTTTCGTCAAGGGTTTGTTTTACTAACTGAGCATTTTTTATTATCATCTAGAGTGATAGACCTAAGGGGTCACTGTCATTTAATTACTTTTAGATGTAGAAATTGAACAAAAAAATACAAAATTATTTGCATGAAGAACGTTTTCATCCATATATTCAAGCCAATAATTACAATACTATTGGGTAATATTGCCTAACGCGTTACAAATCTGACGTAAAACCTTCTTGACTCTTCCAAGTCCGTCCCCGCGTTGAGTTCACGCATGCCTTGCCTTGGCCAACCGCTCCCGACCACTCGTCGCGGACAGCCCCAGTTTGCTCAGCGTAATAATTCGATATTTGCATTTTCTGTTGTAAAATGTTTACCTAAATTAATGTGGATACTAAATTACATTGCCTCAGATACAAAAACTGAAGAGAGGCTTCACTCAGTAATAAAGTATGTTGTGGAATTTGGATATTATGATGGTTATAACTATGTATTTCTTTCTCCTTTTCTTCGAAAAAGGACGAAGGTTCTAAATTCTTTTTTTTAATGTTTTACAGCGATTACTCCTGCTTTTGTAAACCAATTTGCGTGTTTCTTTATTATCACGTAATAGAAAATACCTCAGTGCCTTAAGACGAAAGTCTTCGACCAGTGTGTGTTACCAGTGATGACATACGGCACTGAAACGTGGTCTCACGCTATGGGCCTCATAAGCAAGCTCAAAGTCGCACAACGAGCTATGGTGAGGGTTATGCTCGGGGTTTCTCTACGAGATCGAATCCGAAATGAGGAGATCCGTAGACGAACGAAAGTCACCGACATAGCCCACCGGATTAGCAATTTGAAATGGCAGTGGGCAGGGCACATGTCACGCAGAACAGATGGTCGATGGGGCCGAAAGGTTCTGGAATGGAGACCACGGACCAGTAAGCGCAGCGTAGAACGTCCACCCACAAGATAGACAGACGACCTAAAAGAGACCGCAGGGAAACGCTGGATGCAGGCTGCTTCCAACCAGCCCTTTTGGAGATCGACGGGGGAGGCCTATGTCCAGCAGTGGACGTCCTACGGCTGAAATGATGATGATGATGAACAGAAACCCTCGTGGCTCTAAAATAAATTATCTTTTAAAAACCACAAAACACAAACTTTCTAAGTTAATATGCCATGCACTATAAAGAACAAAATAATATTTTACACGGATTTTGAAGTCGGGTGGGAACAACTACAAAATGAATTGTGAAAATTTTAAATCTAAGTTAGATAATAAAAATATAGTTCCCGCCAAGTGGATAGGAGAACATAATAGGTATATGTATAGAATGAGAAACGACAATACGACGATAATGAGAAATACAATACTATCATTTATTGAAAATCATTATTGTCTTTATTGTTGTTTGTGTCTTTTCTTTCTTTATTTTTTATTTTTTTTATTCTGATATTGATGATTATTGTTTGTTATTTTGAGGTTTCAGTGTTCTGTGCACAAAATAAATTAATTCTTACACTTTTTTTTTCACGATAGCCACTACTTAGTTGTCCCTAATTATCACAACACACTACCTACGCGTAAACAAGTTTATTATTTCTCAAACAAACCCGCTGTAGCAGCAAAACTCAAACATTAGTAGTCGAAACTTGCAAGAGAGCAACTACTAATCATATTAGCCTTATTAATTACGTCCCAGGGCGTTGTTATTGCCGAATGAAAATGTATGGCAGAACTAAAAGCCAACTTTGAGTTAGTCGTGTTTTGATTATTACTTTTACATTGTATGTGTACTTTTGCTTGCTTTTTGTGTTTGTGATATTTTATTTTATTTTACATGAAAAACAAACAGCTGTTAAGCAACAAAGTAGATATGAGATAAAAAAAATTGTTTCAAAAACTTGTAGGTGCCTAATTGGTTCAAAATGAGAAGGAAGTAAGCTTAAGTGGTCAGGCCTTTTTGGTAATGAGGGAGAAATATTCTAAAGATATCAAGCGGTATCCAGGTTTTGTACGATTGCACCTACTAAACCTCCTCGGTGGCTTGTATCTGTGTCTGACTGAAGGCACTGTGATCTCCATAGGGACGCACCCGTTGCCTGAGGCAACACGCCCAAGTGCAACCAGCTGTAGGTTCAAAAATTTTAGAACCTATAAGCTTCGAACAATTGCTATAGGGCAATCAATTAGACTTTTTAATGGAGGGGGAAAACTTCCAATGATACCCGGCTGCATTGCAGTCAGGTTATGTGGGATTTTATACACTTAACCCCCCGGAGACATCAGCACTGCGCTACAACTCTTCCCGAGACAACTGCATGTTGTCTCAGCTCTTCCGCCCACGACAGCGTTATCACCTCCCTGGGCTCACTTGGGTGAATGGTCAGAACCCCAACTTCGACCATCTCGAGTCCAGAGATCAACTTTTAGTAGCTCTTACTACAGACAGTGGATACCGGTGACGTATTCTATTGCCCGGCACCAGGGCTAAAAAGCTTGAAAAGCCTCCGTTGCAGGGTCTGCCTTTGTACGAACGCGCTCTACCATTTTTTTTTTTTTGAGAAAGCATTCTTTCACTATAATCAGCTGTGGCCCTCAACAACTGGATCTACAGTTAAACTTGCTATCAAAACAGGTAGCGCTCATTTATAAATGCCACTCGCGATAATCCAAACTAACTGGAATTACTAACTGGAAACTAACCGGATACTGAAACAAATTGTTGCTTTACTTTGGTGATACCAAGAGAAGCTAATTAAGGAACGCTTGAACGCTACTCTAAATGGAGAATCAAGATACAATTTCATGAAGGTAATATTTTTTGTTTTGTACAATTGTAAATTATGCCGTATATTATTTTATGTCGTAGGTGGCCAACAAGCAGACGGACCGCCTGATGGTAAGCAGTCATCGTCGCCTATGGATACTTGTAACACCAGAGGCATCACAAATACGTTGCCAACTTTTAAGGACTCGGGGTGAAATCCTATATGAAAAAGATTCATCCCCTAATTTTCCACTACCAATTTCCCACTCACCACAACAACAATCTCATAGAATATAGCCAATAAACAAGTCAGTTCGTATCTTATAGCTCTCTGAGTTACAAACATGAATGTAAACGTCCAAAATGCGAATTTTACATGCAAACCGATGTCAATAGCTCGAGCCCCGGGCAGAATCTGGCCAATCTGTAGTCGTGTGCAGTTTAATATCGGTATCGAATTCACCCTCCAGGTATTCGAGTAAAACTCTCGATGTTACGTTCACAAACAACGTTTCACAAACTTGATAAAAGCTGGAAATTGAGCTAAGCCAATATACCAATATTATAGCCAATATAAAATGACAAGTGCTGACATTGTCAAAAAAACCAGTACGAAAAATATATAAGCGTCGACTTGAAAACCATCTTCTTTTTCGTTGGTTGAAATGCTGATCCACACAATGATATCACCGATATCACCACCACTACCAACATCAGTTGCTAGTATCTATGTATCCATAAGCGTACTAACTAACACATTACCCACGGCTTTACCCGACAATCCCTGAGATTGGCCAATACTTCACTCGCTTCACAACCTTCCCGCTTTACGTGACGTGGTGTCAGCCGGGATACTCTTAAACGAGATACTACACAAATGAACATTGTACAACTCAAAGTACATTGGTAACGAAACGACCAAATTTTTTTTTTTTTTTTTTTTATTAGGCTTGCGTTTGGCCGCCGTCTCGCCTGATGTTAAGCGATAATACTGTCCAAGATGGAGCACGCCCGCCTAGAAAAAAACAATTCACTCGCGACTTGAAGACACCCAATCGTAACTGTCGGGAAACACCCATTCAGGCAGCGCATTCCACAGTCTCGAGGTTTGCACTGTAGAGCGCTTGGTATGGGTTTTCGGAATATCAACCATGAAACGGTGACGTTTTTTCGAGCCCGCCCTGGCTGTCCGAAATAAATAGAAAAATGTGTAGTAAATTAAATCAAGCCGATCCGTTGCACCCTCTCCAATATGTTTCCAAAAGGTTTAGAGAAAAGGTTCAATTTCCGACCAAGCAAGTATTTGAACAATTGTTTGACCAACATTTAAATGTCGCCTTTTGGTCTAGGTGATACTTTCATGGCAATTTCGAGACAAGGAATCCTAATGGAGGATAGTGAAAGCGTATTATTGATGGAAATGTGATCAATTTGCTTGTATTTTGTTTAAAAACTAAAGATATTTGCCGGTTAAAAATAAAACAAACATTAAAATTTATTATATAGTGAATGTGGCTGCTACAATATGCACTGTGAAATAAGCTATCTAAGTATAATTTCAGTTACACAACAATTGACCGCCAACTTTCACCAATAATGGCAAGCGATTTCATCCGCAAAATTCCCGTCGGACTGTTCGTAACACCGCAAATATCACGCGACTAAATCAGTCGCGTACCAGCAAACTGAGCGAACTATATTTCACTCGCTAAGACTAGTTTGGGAATTTAGCTGCAATTAAATGGTCGTAAATTGAGAGTTTGGCGCGGGCGGGCGGTCAGTCGGGCGGGCGGTAGCAATTTATCAATTATTTACGGCACTTGGGTCCGTGCCGCCGTCACCTGCCGACGCACTCGCTTGGGGATTAGTTGATTGACGTGTCTGTTATTAAAAATAGCTGCGTCAAAGGATTGATTTTGTAAAATAATGCCACTGATAAATGTGATTTGTTCTTACATGTTGTTGGTCAGAAGGTCAGACAGGACAATGGTGGACCAAAACAGTCACAGAATAAAGGCTGTCACCACCGGGCCGATCTCCAGCACACTGGTCGGATGACATCAGCTGAGACGGTAGGTACGCAGTAAACTAAACTGGCACAGGACAGTGTTGATTATGATAATGATTTTAATGATGTAGGTATATACTAGCTATGTGTAACTAGCTCGTAGATCACAATGTGAATTTAGGCTAACTGTCCAGTGTCCAAAAAAAAATAAAAAAAATATTGCAGTTTGTTGGTAAACCTAGATGTAATACAGAAATAATCTGTTCTTAAGAGCTCCGAAAACAAACTTGTCTCTAAATGGACATGCAATATTAGCACTGGCATTCATAACTCACTAATTTAACTATTAACTAAATAACTATTTTTATTATTTTATTATTATTTATTAATTTGACTATTTTTGATTTTGATTTCGTGATTTTAATACCTTTTTAGTTTCATTTTGTAATAATTCTAGTTTCACATTGTTATAGATTCGAAGTCGTAATTTTTTTCTTTCTTCCAAATTTAAATTTATTAAAGTTATATGATTATTTACGGGATAAAAAAAAAAAAAAAATTAAAATATTTATATTATATTAAATATTATTATTATATTTATATTTTTTTTTTATTTTTTATATTTTTTTTTTTTTATTATTTTTTTAAATTTATTTATGATAAGTAAAAGTAGAACCTATAATATATTAGGCAAAAAACAAAAAGGTGTTTTAAAATAAAACAAGTTTTTCCGGGTCAGTTTTCTGAAAATTAGCCATTTGGGTTAAGCCCTTAGCCAAACCTGAGCAGCAATTCTAGGGCAGATTCCAATCCTACCTCATCTTTATCACTCATTTCTATCTCAATATCCCATCTTTTCACCAAAATAACCCTGTATACCCTGTTGTGTTTGATTTTTCACATATACCAAACGTAGACCTCCAGACAGTTCCCATCAGTTGTCTTCTATTTCCAAATAAGTGATACGTCTTGTGGTTCCCAAGGAGCATCTGTGCAACTCTTGACTCCAAACTGGGCGTGACGTAGATCGATGCGGTGATCGCAAGCCAGCGGGGCTTCGCCTAAATGACTGATTGTCATCCCTTGGCCTCAGATGCTGGCGAGCTGTTTTATTTGTCAACGAGTTTAACTAAACATGTAGATGTGCGACTACATATTAAAACGTTAAGTCTAGGTAAAGTAACTTTGTAATGGCTAAGTAGCCAGTCAAAGTGTCACAGTTTTAAGTAACAAAAATATAAACATCACTAGCGATCACCCATTCGAAGACTGACAGGACAATGATCGCTGATCTCTTCAGACTGCGGCTATTTGGAGGCGTCTACTTGTCATCATACTAAGCATCGGCAATTTGTGGCATTTCACAAGTGTCACATCTCAGAAAGCATTTGTTTGAATTCGCTGGAATCCGTCCCACTACGCTATCTTCTACATTTTTAAGCTACGCCACGAGTGCTACGTGGTTACGTCTATTCTAAATTATTTAAGTAATAAAAAGCCTTTTTACTAATAAAATTTAGTGTTGCTTCTATAACGTGATAATTTAGTTAAAATAAGCACTTAGTAGGCAAGTAAGTAGGGCTGTTAATACAGTATTTAATGGTAACGTATCTGTGATGCCTCTGGTGTTACAGGTATTCATACGCGACGGTGATCATTTGCCATCAGACGGCCCTTTAGCTTGTTGGCCACGTATGGCATAAAAAAGTGTGTAGGACGTAGGTACATTAAAAATACCTTGGTATTTTTCAACAATATGTTCCTGAATATTTGATATCTATTTGTTTAACAAGTAATTAAAATCTCACGTATTGTTTACGTTCGGATATTATTGAATTTGCACTGTTCTATCGTAAACATGTGAAGTATAATTAATTAATGAAATAAAATCCAACTGGCCTTAATTTCCGGTGTGCGTAATAAAATATGGCGATCAAAAAGATGTAAACATTTTATGATCTGTTTTACATTCGCGACTACAATGTCACTAACTTCATTATTACCCGATGACGTACATCCAAAAGGAGAGTGTAAATAACATTTTTCTATGGATCCCCATTTTACATGCGATGAAAATAATCAATGTTTTTTATTAAAATTTTAAGATAGAACTAAAAGTAATAAAATAGCCTGTGCATACATCTGGCCATAGCTTAGCATATTCGTGAGATCCGCATTTAAAACTGTCCAGTGGTTTGGGAGATTGCGCGCACAAACAGACAGACAAAAATTCTAAAAACTGTATTAACGTGTTCAGCTGAAAATTTTGAGTCGCCATCTGTATTTTTTTTTTTATATCACGGAATTGCACACTTTTTTATCTGTACTGTTTTATTATACCTTCCATTTGACCGCAACTTGATGCCGGTTTTAGTAATTTTAATTTTTATTACAGCAAAAGAAACGGGTAAAAAATACTCTTTTCTATGATCGCTGCCTGAATATTTTAAGACAGGTTTATGGGAAGAGGAAACTGCACCGCCCAATTCTGCCTCATACTATTATCATATTATTATTTATTGAGTACGTTTCCAAGTTTATTCCAATTATGGCACCAATCTCAAAATCCACCCAACTAGCCAAACTTTGAAAGTTTCTATAAAAGAAAAATAAATTTTAATAGCTGAAATGACCAGCGACCAAGTGAACATTGTTGTAATAGTGTCACTTCATTTTCGCACTAAAAGTATACAGCTCAATGCAAATATTATCCAAGATATTTACGACTGGGTAATTAAGGCACAACCAGAATGGGCACGAATCACAGATATACACAACCAGATCGGCAATATATTTTAGTGAAAGAGACAACTTGATATGGCTCAGCACAAGTACGAAAAGGACATAAATAGATTTTGTTGTCCTTATCGGCGTGACCTGTTTTTGGTACCTCAAGTGTCAAAATCTGTATTAATCAGTGACAAACAAAACGGGTCTGAATTATATTTATTGCCTTTTTTTCGTGATTAAATGTGATAAATGCGTGTTTCCTCTGAGAAATAATTGTAAAAGATATTTTACAATGGTTGGTTGTAGCATTTTGGGCTGCAAGAAGCACAGTGAGCGAAAATACGATGAAATATCATTTCACACGTAAGTAAACATATAAAGCTTGTAACGATCACCTAAATAAATTCAGGATATCAATTCGCAAATATTTTATTCATAATTAGTCAGTTTTTAGGTCGATTAGTGGTCTAATTCTATGAATTTTATCAAATTTTCACTTAGAAAATAAATTATGAATGTTGTCAGTTTATGAAAGAAATTACCCACCGCAACTAACATAAATTATTCGTTCTGCAGGTTTCCAACTGATCCTGTCACATTGCTGAAAAAAGCTGGCACATTGCAAGAAGTGCAAAATACCGACCCTTTTATGCCCATATGAATATGGTGAATGTTAATATTAAATATATATTAATGAGGCCACAGTTATGAAGCTGGAAAAGCAAAAGGCGATTTCGGCGAACCGATTCAAAAAGCTACGCGCTGTTCGTGAAATTTGTACTGTAAACATTAAAGAGTCTATTTATCTAATTATTTGGAATGTTATACATAAATCCATTAATGAAAAAACTAAACTGACCAAGCGCGAGTCGGGCTCGCGCGCTGAGAGTTCTTTACAATCACAAAATACAAAAAGTTGTGCAAAAAGACAACATCACGCCCAGGCTGTCACCCATCCAAGTACCGACCGCGCCCGACGTTGCTTAGCTTAGTGGTAAACAGAAATTTGTCACTGACTCGCACTTGGCCAGTGTTTATTATTTGTTGTTTTACTTATGTTCACTATAATCAGCTAAATTTGACGCTTGTACGGATTACCGTTTTTACACTAGAACAAATCCAAAAATACGTTTAACGTTTGTTGCATGGGGGCCCTTCCTTTGCCCTTCCGTTTTAACTCTTTGACTTTTTTATTATTTTTAATTAATCATAAAAAATCATGCTATGGTTACTTTACAACCTTTTTTCTAGTACTATATTCTAATCCTAACAAATAATTATAATAACAACGCAAGTAAGTTTGTAACTTTCTGTCTGTTTTTTTACGAGGAAACGGCTAAGTCATGGTGTAATAATATACTCCGCCAGGTATAGCAATTCGAGAAAAAATGTTTACGTAGGCGTCCCGCAATGATGTCATGATGTCAATTTACAACAGGTTCGAGAGAGATGACGATACACCACGTAACAGCTGATTGAATAAAGTGGCAACTGGACAGTGACGTCATTGCGGGACCACTCCCAGATTGCTAGACCTTGTTTTCTTAGATCATGGGCTAAGTCAAATTTTGTCAGGACGATAGGGTGTGTCATGAGGACAGACAACGTACTTTTCTTCCCAGAAAATTGCAGGTAGCTCCGCGGGTTGCAGCAGATAGTGTATAAAATATAAATATTTAAAAGGTAGTATTGTTTCCAAAGTACTCATTGAAGATTCACACCCATCATAGTAGGTAAATTACCCTAACTTATAGCAAATAATTTTAATGTGGCAACACACCTTGTTGAAGCGAGAGGCACTGAGCTAGCCACGCTCATTGAAAATCTATAGGTAGTAGATCTGTGGCACGAATGGGCAATATCTCCTTAACTGCAAGTGTTGCCATGATTTATGTAGTCTGTTCATTATTGTCGTTGTCTAATGGGATTTTAGTATATTTGAAGTCATGACTTCAAGTCATGTTATTGACGTCATGGCGCTTATAGCCCTTATAAGTATAGACACATCTAGATTAATGGCAACGGCAATATCTTTTTTATGCCATAGGTGTCAAACATCAAGCTAATACAGCCTGATGGTAAGTATCACCGTCGCCTATTAATACTACGTCACATATTATATGTGGTGGCCAACAATTAAAAACTATTTAACAGTCTTTCTGGTGAAATATTATAGTTAAAAGCTACTGGAAAGCTCATTCCACATGTTGGAGGAGTGAGGCAAAAAAAAATGTGTACAATGCACAGTGTGCGTATCTAAGTTGTGTGGATGAGCTTTCAGGCGGTGGCAGCTAGTGCGATAATAAAACCGCGTCGCCGCCGGCATCAGATCTAACAGGATCTTCTGAACACTCCCCATAAAAAATGCGGAAGAAGATACAAAGAGCCAACCATATATATGCATGCTGAGTTGACAATTATAGCTCTTCGCTGTAATGCATCAAGAAGCTCAAGTTGATACTTGGGTTATCATCATCATTTTAGCCATAGGACGTCCACTCCTGGACATAAGCCTCCCCCATCGATCTCCAAAAGGGCCGGTTGGAAGCGGCCTGCATTCAGCGTTTCCCTGCGGTGCAGTGCTTGGGTGCTTCGTTCCAAATTACTACTTTCTATTGCACCTAAAGAGGTAAACTATGTAAGTTTGTGACTTGGTATGTTTGTAGAATGGCAAAATATGGAATAACTGAACCGATTATTAAAATTCTTTAACAATTTATGTCTGCAGGACTTGATCTAGCTAGTGTTACTAGTAATGATTCAAGAAAATCTGTTCAACCGTTTGAATATCATGAGTTTATTTATCGTTTTTATGTATGTGCGCTTACCCTTTCAGGTGGGTAATTTTTAGACGTTCAAATTCAAATTCAAATACAACTACTTGTACCTACGTACAAGAATATGAGACCTTCAACGGTCTTAATAATAAATTTATTAAAGTTTAAAAAGGCACATACCCAGTAAAAAAAATACGGCCCACAGAAAATAAAAAAATCGATCGGTACGGCCATGTCATTCTGGTCATTCAGTTTGAACTCTCTATATAATGAGTTTTCGTCCCTGTCAGAGCTATCTTGGATCCAAAAGGATAACTTTTAAATATTGAAATAATTCAAATCACCAGCTTACATCATATAATAGACGTACTTCCAAAGCGATTAAGAAGATTTTGATCTGCAAACGACGCGTCAAAAGCGAAGCTTTTCGTAAGGAGCCGAGCCGTTTAGCTCACTTGAGCCTATTGTTCGTTAATGCTATAGAACTGTATAGATCGCTGCGCTTTCTTGGTTTACTTACAATGTTGAGTAGGAGAAAATAACAACAATGTTTAAAGTCGAGATAGGTGCCTGGATAAATAAATACTTATAAATACAAAAATACATACCATATATATATATATATAAAAACAGACATTGAAAGTCATCATCAAAACTTTTAATGAAAGGGACCACAAATCAAAACGTCATCTGTGTATATATTTTTGATGTAATATAATATTCTTAATATGTAATATCAACAATAAGTTATGAATCGATTTCGATACAATTTATATAGGGTCATCTCTGAAGTACTTAGCAAAAAAACATCAAAATCAATTCATAATTGGCGGAGTTATCGCGTAACAAACATACAAAAAACATACAATCGAATTAGGAACCTCTTTTTTGAAGTCGGTTAGTAAAAAAATCACCATGTAAATTGGTTAGCAAATGTTGCATTAATATGTGTACACAACTACACACATTAAAAACCAGACCTAATTATGAACCTCAACCTGAAGTCGGTTAAAATGATTTGGAATAGTAGAAGAGTTAAAGGTAGTCAATTAGAAAACACAAATATGTATGCAAACATTTCCACTGTAACAAATTTCATACGCAATAAGTATATTCGAGGCTTCAGAGGGAATTGTCTTCCGCCATCAGTCACAAGCACAAGCAGTGAAAACTGTGACAATACAGAATTAACAGACGCCTTTATAAATATTCATTCCGGAATATAATGCTCGAGGGCCGCTTCAGTTTCGTTTTGTTTGGCGACAGATGCGATGGGAACAATAGGGCTGGTTTGAAATGTTGAGATCACGAGTTAAAGGCTTAGGAAAATTTATGAAGGAGTAGGCTTACACAGTCAGTAGAACATGCACGTGCGAGTATATTGTTTACACGTTTAACAGAAAATATTATTTTAATACTACCAAGGTATATTTAGTCCATAAATGTGTATTAAGGTTGGAACTTCAAAATCAGAAATGAAGAATCCGTAGACAAACGAAAATTACCCACATAGCCCACCGGATTAGCAAGTTGAAGTGGGCAGGGCACATATCACGCAGAACAGATGGCCGATGGGACTGAAAGTTGAGAATGGAGACCACGTACCGGTAAGCACAGTGTACGACGTCCACCCACGAGATGGACAGACGACCTAAAAGAGGGAAACCGCAGGGAAACGCTGGATGCAGGCCGCTTCCAACCAGCCCTTTTGGAGATCGATGGGAGAGGCCTATGTCCAGCATTGGACATCCTATGGCTGAAATGAAAAAATCAGAGGGCTGGTGGCCAAGTAGTAGCATGTGCGCTATACAATCTGACGGCACCCGGTTCAATTCTTGGCCCTGCACCATTGATTTTGATTTATTTATTTATTTAGTACTTACTTTAATTATATGCAATTTCGATGCTATCGCTCAAAAACATTGAAGGAAATCATCGTGAGGAAACCGGTATGTCCAAGAACCTCAAAAGTTCAAAGACAGGACATTCACCAGCATGCACTGGGCCAGCATGGTGGATTATGGCCCATCCTCTCTCTCCGAGTGAAGGCCTGTATCCCAGCAGTGGAAACATGATAAGCTGATAATGATGAAAAAAAAAACGATTAACTTCAAAAACCTCATATTTCTATAAACATTTTCAGAAATTTTTACTTATTTCCACCGGCTAATCTTTGTGTAAACTATCAGCGCCGCGTACCACAATGGTGAAGCGAGGCGATCTATCGCTGCATCTTCACGCTCGGTCGAGTGGAAGCGTTCCCGTGGTTCCACCCGATCACGCGCGCGATACTACGCTACGCACTATGCTGGTAATAGTTTAAACCATTCGCGTGTTCAGATTTACCCGTAATATTTTTGTAGTGGTTTTGTGTTTGCTTAAGTAGATTCGATACATAGAATAAAATGTATATTTGTTTACCCATTATAAACCTATAGTTTTTTTTTCTTCGTCCAATGCAATAATATTATTTTTAATCAAATGCATGAACTTGTGCCTTACGCAAGTAATCGCTTCTGCGCCCAAGGTAGAGTACCTGTCCCGATACGGCATCTACTCTAGAACCCGCTTACCAAAAGGAAGATAGGACTTTGCTCAGTAGTGGATTATTACAGTTATATGATTATTAACAGGATATTTACCGTGATACGGTTGTAGATGGAGCTTTCGATATATCGGCGCAGTTACCATGCACTATATTCACGGGAAGACATGTTCACGGAAAGTTGCCAGCCGTAATGTCAGAGTTTTAAAATCACAATACTAATAATATTATAAATGCGATAGTGTGTTTGTTTGTCCCTCTTCACGCAGCAACAGAGTAACGGATCGAAGTAATTCTTAGCTTAGAAATTGTTGGAGAACTGGAGACACACATAAAGTCCTTTTCATGAAAGAAGTCACACGGCAAACAGCGGAACTAAATTTCCATGTTGTAGTTGTCAGGTGTTGTTACTGTTTGGACGCTAGTGAGATTCTTATTAATTTGTCACCGTAAAAAAATCGTATATGATGCCAAAAGTTGTTAAAGTTCTACTCGAGAAATGATACTGATAGTGATTGATACGCGATGACAGCGCCGCGTCTGGGGGACTTCTTTCATGAAAAGCACTCGAAAAGGCAATTTTTTTCCTCAAAAAAAAACTGAGGGAGTGTCCGCGTGGTTTAAACCACGGGACGCAACTAGGTACCTAGTTAACTATATACCTAATATAGCTATTTTTCCACTCTTAAGCAACGCTTGTTACTGTATACAGATGACCATATGGATGAATATAACTGTATTAAAGTCGCATTTAGTGGAGCAAAACCATAGCGCTTACGCAGAGTCGTGAGTTTCGCTACTTCTGTTTTGAGGCTTTTCTCATATTTTTCAAAAAGTATACTTGTAATATTTAAAATGTGGTACCCTCCATAATTATAAAATCTGTATATTAAGATATCGCAGGCATTATTTAGAAAATAGGTATTTGAATGAATCCAAAAATATAGGGAGAAGAGCTCAAATCAGTGTTACTTTCGTGTTTTTTTCTTCTATCGAGCGAAATGTCCTTAGTCGTGTTTCGATCTTTACGGTTTCCTAGATAAAGCATTCAATTTTGATATGATATTTTTTTTTTTTTTTTTTCATTTTTTTTTTTTTTAAGGAAACCTTGGATTAGACAAACTTAAACTTAATTACTAAAATTGCTAAAACAGGGAAAAGAGGGCCTTAAGAAATAGACACGACAAAGCTACTCGATCAAGACTACGATTAAGTTATGATGTAGCGACCTTCATCTGCATTGATAACGCTAATCATCGATATTAATAAGCATATACATTATATTAATAGATGACAATAGACTGCAGCCGATACAATTCACGAGCCATTAGCCATTAGTGGTTATTGACTAAATATCAATATTGGTTCAGCATCTAGGCGGACGTCATTTATGGCCCTGCACGCTTCCACACTGCAGCCCCCGATAATGTTTACAAATAATTAATTACCCAATGCAATGCGGCTGTTGATATTGCAGTAATAAATGCATATTTATCAACATAAAAACTATAAACGGTTAAAAAGACTCTATTACCCGAGCTTAAAGCTCATATTAAAATTCAGCGCAAAATGGCGGTAGTTCCGATTTCCGAACGGTCGTATACGAGAGTTTAAAAAACGAATTAATTTTATTCATTGGGAAATAGAGAATATATTGGCATGGATTAGTTAAACGATTTCCATCGTGGCCAAACGTCTTATACACCGTCTTTGTTACAAGGAATTTGAAACTCTATTTCGATACGGAAAGTTTACAAAATTGCATGTGTGATATTTGTGTAGTTTGGGCGGTAGTATTGTGTTTGGTGATACGGATGTATCGGTGCAACGCGTGCCTGTGAATAATACGCCGCTAAAGGGCGATTAACGTCCAATGTCCAGCATCAGTCGATCAGCCGTTTACCGAGCTCGTATCGAGCTGTAAAGCTGCACAGTTTTCGATGGAAACAACACAAATAAATAATGTGCACATACCACGATAAATAAATAGATAGGTACTTAGATAGAAAACTTTTAATCGTTCACATCAGAAATACAAAACTACAAACAGAAAACTTAAAACTAGTATAACGTCTGGCGGCCTTATCGCCTAGCGATATGTTTATCGGGACTTATCACGTATTATTTAATTTAGGTAAAAAATATGTACTTACCTTTCGCTCGACATGTGTTCAAATCGCGAAAGTTAAAAAATTAGTAGGTATTTAGGTGTTTAGTTTTAAATAATTTATTATGCATACACATTTTACACAAGTTTCCTGTACCACAAAAATGTAGTTTTCATTGTCATGTCGTGATTTAAACAAATTATTAGGAATTAAACAAAATTATAGATTGAATAAAAATACATCTTTCTGTAACGAAAATAAGTTATAATGAGTAATTTGTATCAAATACTAGTTGAGTCCCGCTGTTTCATCCGCGTTGATTACTCCTTATATCATCAGCTATCTGCCAGTGAAAGTCCAGTCAAAATAGGTCCAGCCGTTTTAGAGTCCATAGGCAACATTTTCCGGGCAAATTTTCTAATTTTATTTTTCTTCCAAACCTCGCCTGTATTGAGGCGAACAAAACTAAACAAAATATTGATATCGGTCAAGCCGTTTCTGAGTTTTACCGAGATTAACGAACAGCAGAATGGAATGAGAGTGATGATGATCATAAGTGAAAAGTAATCCTTCAAGTTGTACCCAAGTCTTCACTATATTTGCCTAAATTTGGTCTCCACTCTAAACCTCGTCTACTTATTCTGTTATCTGCTTCGGGAAATACGGTCAGCCCACTGCCACATTAGCTTAGGTATCTTCTAATTCTTTGAGCTATGTGGGTAACTTTGGTTCTAAGTCGGATCACTTATTAACTAATTACCTAAACAAGTCATAATAACATATTGCAATCAGCTATAAATCCATCTCTAGATAGGTGGATTTGCGCTAAGGATTAAAGTAGATGCCAAACTGTAAATCAATGAAGCCTGTCTAGCCGAGTTAATCAAATGTAGCCACTGGGGCTTAGGAGAATGCACTGGGTACGCACATGCAGAAAACGCTTTTATTATAGTCATTTTAGAGGCCAAATTCCAATATTAACAGCATTGAGTGGCCCTCACACGACCATCCACCTTAAAACCCAGGGGCCTTACGGTCAACTGCTTACGCAGTATCAAACTAAAGTTAAAATCGCGCAGTTCAGAAAATCACACGAACATGAACCTTAACGCGCCCAGATACAGATTGTGGTCACGCAAAAAATTTCATCATCTAAACTGGATTGCTTTAAACAGGTAGCCGTAAGGCCCCTGGGATTATAATAGCATCCTGAAATATAGAAGCGAGACATATCGGCGACCAAGGTCATATATATATATAGAAAAAAAGCTAGTATAGCTTGGTGATAATTTCGTATAAAATCATATGGTCATAAGAAATAATGACATTTTAAAGCAACAAAAAAAAGGTTTACATGAAAACACGCTTGACGCTCTCGTTCGTTTATCACTCCCTTAGTTAGAAAACAGTCAACATTCCAACACAATAGCCTAATAAAAGCGCATTCAGATGACAGTGAAAAATGACACTCATCATTTCAACACCATTTTTATGGCGCAATTCCTTTCGCATAAAAACGAAAAATCGGTGCCGTCTTTATAAAAACATCTCTTCAATTGTCATTCATGGCGGCAGCGCGCGTATTTGTCACGCCGCGTGTCGGTACACGCCGCGGATCGCGTTCCAAATATAAAAATGCAATTTTAAACAAAAATCCGACCGCGCGATTCGAACCCTCGCAATAAAAAATAAATGCGTGGCAAACAGTGGCAGAAACAGACTTGCGCGGGATTTTTATTCGGCCGCATATTTTTGACAGAAAACATGATACGGATTTGATAACCTTCCATATTTTGTGATTTTCTTCTAATATCGATTGGCTTAGAATCAGCTTGCTGCACTTCATTGTAGTATGGCCCTTGTTGATGAGTGTGACTACAGAAAAGAGAAGAGTATAATAAAAAATATTTTTTGTGTGTTTGATCCTGGATGTAAGCCGCTTCCAACCGGCCCTTTTGAAGATTGATAGGTAAGCCCTATGTCCAGCAGTGGACGTCCTATGACTGAAATGATGATGATGATGATTTTGTTTATGTCATAATAATAGATAACGACGCCAATTGCGCTGAATGTTTGGTCCTCGCAAGGATCCTCGTTAGCGGTTATGGTGTCGTTGGCACTGTTGGCGTGATTCAGAACTTGTCATCCGTTATTCGACTCTTTTGTCACACTTCACACTAATATTATAAATGCAAATGTTTGTGTAAGTGTGTACTATAGTTTTCTCCGCACTCAGCTCCGTAAGCAAAATTCACAACACACAACTCCGTAACAGGTGCACGGGTGTAAAGAAAATTTGATATGGAGGTAGTTATACTTAGTTTATACCCGCTTAAGCCCCTACTTTTTATTTCGGACAAAAACTTAGTCTTTTGTAACCCTATCTTAATAAGTAGGTCAAATTCTATGAATATAAAGGAGAAAACACACGAGCTTCAAGTAAACAAAATATCGAATTTATAGAAACTTCAATATCAAATTCCAATACCATCGTCAATAAATTTGGCGTGAAATCAAACCAACAAATGCTTCGCTATGAAATGTACCTTGTATTTGGTATTCACTGCGTCGTCAAGATCGCATCAGGGAGATAGCAAAATATTATAATAGCGTAACGGTGTCAGGTGCTGTTGTTCTAAGGGGTCTTACCGTCACTGTAAGGATGGGTTGTATGTCGTAAATTTTATCGATATCGATAAGATGTTCCACTTCACTAAATGGTTAAACTGTTGAAACTACTTTAGTTATTAAAAACATTATGTACATGGTTTTTTTAATAGAGAGATTCTGATTTTATTCTATTCTAGTTTAATCAGTATGCAAACCGTTATAGACCTTCCTTTATCCTTCTATGCTCCTGGCTCCAACATTGTCATCGTCATTTAAGCTATTAACTTTTCTTACAAAATTGGTTTTCCTTTATTTAGAAAAACAATACATATTTGTCGATATTGTAATTTTTTCGATTACAAAAATATTTTATTGTTTTGCAATCCTAGCTTTCACCAAATTTGATCATTTAAAACAATTTTGCTTATAGGTAACTTAGGAAAACTAATAAACAATATAGGATGATTGATTGATTGGTTGACAAAAAACTCTTTAAAAGCTAGTGTAACAACTGGCGGCCTTATCGCTAAAAGCCCCACATGCGCCCCACAAAAAAGCTGAGTTTTTTGTCATGCAAAAACGAGAGAGACATATTCGCTTTTTATCAATTGCGCTCGGCCAAAAGTAATAAAAATGTATATAACAAAAATAGGTCAAAAAATTAAATAAAAAAATATTACAAAATAAAATCGATACTGGATATCGATACTTCAGATACAGCACTACTTCAAATGTAATGCAACGTTCAGGCTCAGACACAAGCGAAGCGGGGTGGGTCCAGGCTCGTGACGTGAAAGCGAACTGACGTCACAGCTCAACTCTTCCCTCAGTAACTACGTTTTAGCTTTTATTGCTCGTTGGATTGTCGTGTGCTTAGTTTTATTGCACTGAATGTTTAGATACAGCGCTGCGGAATGCCAAGCAAGTTGGAATATTCATTGGAAACTGAACCGAGGCTGGTTTACGACTCTTCTGTGGCTATGAGGAGACACTGTTAAAATAAGCTTCGAAAATCGTAGTTAAATTCATCTCTTACTACGTTCGGGTCTCAAGTGTCTATTTTTTTTATTAGCTGGCCTCTACTTAAATATTATGTAACACAAATATTACATGATATTTAAGTAGGTATTCTCTTATATTTCAGCCAATAGAAGGCCTAATTTTATTAATTAGTGAACTTTTACTATGGGGCCAACCTTGAAATCTCGAAATGAATAGCAGCTGTTCCGTATATTTTGTCGATTGTGAATTATAGTTTTCATAAAATTTAATTGTGACAATACCGGGTGAATCTCTAGAAGACTCATCGCACTCATCTCTAGACGACTCATTGATCCCGTAGAAATTTCATCAAAATCGGTTCAATAGTTTGGTATAAAAATCAAAATAACCGGAAAATTTATTGCGTATTTTACTTATTTTGATGTCTGTTTTTATTTTATTAATCTTGGTTTTAACAAGTCACTTAAGCAAAAGCATGTCATTTGTATGAGCCATACAAATTACGGGTTCATCGGTTCTTAATAGGAAGACTTCATATCAATACTGGGACGCGACGTAATAGGCTAGACCTTAATGCACCAACTGGCATAGCGTTCTAAAGTTAACTAAGTATATAAAAAAAAATATATACTGAAAAATTTATTTATTACAGTGTTAAAATTTGGGCCTAATATTTTTTGTGACATCTAAATTAAATTTTCATTATGCATAACAAGCTTTTCTACGAATACATGTTAATCAACGAAACCCCCATGTTTACCTTCCTAATGATGATTAGGTAAAATGCATGAAAACGGCAATTAGAAATGAAAAATGATCATTACCCATGTTTAATTAAAAACCCCACACGTGAATGCCTGTCTGTCTGTCCTGACTTTGATTAATTTTTCTATGACAGTTACGTAGATCTACTTCATAATGAAAATGTTTTGGGCGTAATCGTTGTAAGCCATTAATCAGTTTCTAAAGTACGTAAGCAAAAACATATTTGTGTTCGGGAAACTTGTTTTTATTTTGTCCTAGGACATTCTGATACTGGTCAGGTAAAAGGAGTATAAATAAACTCACAAATCAGAAATAAATCAGAAATCAGAAGCCACTCTGGCCTCTGATTTGATAACTTTTTACAAGCATTTATTTTATAAGCTTTGTTAGTTTGTTTGAAATCTTGCAACAATTTTATAACAGATTTCCCCAACCGATTGAGCTGAAATGTTGTATACAGGTTTATCGTTTAGTTTTGATGACTATGCTAAGTGACGTCATTTTAAATCTAATATGGCGGACTCCCAAAGATGGCGGAAATCTTCCAGAAATGTTTATGATATGGGCCGTATCAAAAGAAAAAGTTTTCTGAGAAGAATAAGGAAAATAAAATGAAGACACTTTAAATTGAATATGGCGAATGATTGTTTTTAAAAACTTTTTTCTACATTATTACTATTTATTACCACTAAATAGCTAAACACATATTATGGACATTTGTTAGGAAGTAGTATATGTAGAGAGAACGCATATAGAAAACTTTGTCTACCGGTTAAATATTTTACGTATTTTTGGTGCACATTTTCAGTTCTTTATTTTTCTTTGTATTTTAGTTTGTTAATTGCAGTTAGGTATATATTATGAAGAGTAGTTATGTTGTATGTCCCTTATATATTTATCGTAAGATATTATTTATATAACTAAACCATAGACGTAAACAAAGCAATATACTCTGCATTACGAGATAATCCATACCCGTCAAGTTTAAATCGCACCGGCAGCAGCCAAACGAAAATGTCAACTTGTAATCTACGTAATTAAGTGAATGTCAGTGTACGCCCCTTGCCCCCGCGATTATGATGTAGATACGTGTGTACAGGACACAGAAAAGAGAAGTAAATAGAACGGAAATGAGATGGAAAATCTCATCATCATCATCATCAGCCAGAAGACGTCTACTGCTGAACATAGGCCTCCCCCTTTAACCTCCACACTGAACGACAGCCTGCCTTTTGCATCCACTGGATGCCCGCGACTCTCACAATGTCGTCGGTCCATCTAGTGGGAGGCCTACCTACGCTGCGTCTTCCGGTTCGTGGTCTCCACTCCAGAACCTTTCTTCCCCATCGGTTATCGGTTCTTCGAGCGATGTGGCCTGCCCACAGAAGAGAAAAAAAAATCTACTTCTCTTTTCTGTGGGCTTGCCCATTGCCACTTCAACTTGCAAATTTTAATAGCTATGTCGGTGACTCTGGTTCTTTGGTGAATATCCAAAATAAATAAAGAAAAATCTAGGAAATGAAGAAAAAATAAAGGAAAATCTGTTACCAGGCATTATGAGTTAACCTTGATTGAACATTCTTATTATACTTCATATATAACGTTCATATAACGTCGAGCTGCGCATCACAGTTGCTAACTGATTTCGAATGACTGACGTTTCATTTATATGGGTGCAACTGGCTACAACAAAAATGCCTTGACAGCCGTTCTAATTTAAACTAAAAAATATTACTTTGGACCTTTTGGGTGTGTCATACATTGAAATATTGTATCAACCTTTATTTCTCGTACTATTTTTCCTACGAGCACTAAACTTTAGTTTGACATTAGCAAACAATACCTCCCCACTATTGTGTCAGCGCTCTGACAGAACTTCCAACTTATGCGACAGTTTGAAACCTCCTCACAATAATAGCAGTGGGAACGAAACTGTTTAGCCACAATACACATATACTGCAGTAGCCTATAATGCTTGATACGGTTACAGAAAATATTTTACATCAGAGTGAATTGGTTTCTTCTAGGCTAGCGTGCTCCATTATAAACTGCATCATTGCAATCATCAGGTAAGGTGCTGGTCAAACAAAAGCCTTATTATTCAATAAAAAAAACTCATGGAGCTCCAAAGATTCCACCTAAAACTAATTAATGTACATGCACATCACGTCAATAATGTATATACATTGCATTATTCATGGTGTCCGACAAAATGTATACCTTACCATGGAAAGCGTCGTGAGTAAATGAGTGAGTGGTATTTCGCTTTTATATAAATTGTTAATAAAATAATATCTGTTAATCCAAATAATGGCTGTTTTTAAATAGACAATGAATATTATAGAACTTATAAATTAAAAAAAGTTGTAATAGTAATAATTTTTTGCTATAGGTCTTGTATAAAACAAAAAAAATATTAGGCAGCTTATTATCCCGAAGAAAAAAAACGGATTCGTACTTAGTTCATATTACTTTTTTTTGGAAAACGTTTCTTTGTCTGACATTTTTTCTGTATCACATTGCAATGGGTATGCAAATCTTAAGATATCCGGCTATTACTAAAATACAGTCAGGTTTTGTAGGGTTGCAGCGACCAACTCTACCGCCCCGTTGTCTTCTCTGGGCTCACTTGTATCAAGATGTCCTTCTGTACACCTCCTGTATTGTAATCTAAGGGAGTTCTCCGTCAATAGACGCGGCGCCACGTCGGGTGCGACGGAAAGGAATAATTCATTTAGCGAGAATTAACTCGCGAAAGTTCTGTCTTCTGAGTCTTCACGTCTGGGGTGTATGTGGTGACAGGCACTTGTGCAACTTGGTAGAACTATTTGACTCAATAGACAATATTGAATTATTTGAAAATTAAACATTGTAAAATTATGTGAAGTTTCTCATTCATCTCATAGGTGTATATTTAGTCGATTTAATCAGGCGTTACTTTGGCGAAATTCTTGTTACAACGTTAAAGTGGAAACACACCAGAGATTAAAATAATTGCACCAGAGATTTGTCATGTCATTATGACATGTACATAATCAAAGCTTTTATCCCGTAAGATTTTCTAATTCTTGTGTTCACGCGGGTGAAACACAACACTTTCACTTTAAACACAATTTGGGTCCTACATTTTTTTTATGGAAGGTACTTGTACTTATTACAACGGATCGACCTGATTTTTTGCATGGGTATATGGTTCAAGAGCCAGATAGTAACATAGGCTACTTTTCATCATCATCATCATCATCACCATTTTTCATCACTACGCGGGTGAAACCGTGGGGCACAGATAGTTATTTAATAAAAAAACCGAGATTCAAATCTCACCTAACGTATTTTTTTTAAATTAAATTTTATTAATTGTTATTTTCAAAAAATAACGAAATTTTAGCCTAGCCGAACGAAACATTTTTTAAAGTTAAAAATTGATTCGTTTAAAAACAAATTATCCAAGACCTATCATAATATTTCTTTTAATTTAAATATTTTAATTGTTATATTTAAAAAAATATATATGGGTTTTTTTTTATTGTGTTGACAAGTCCATGGGTCCTAGTAGTTCCACAGAACTTAGGTATAGAAATACAGCCGAATGTTTCCTTTTATAGAAACACCTAAACAAATATTAAGTACAATCATGGTCAAATGAGCATGATTGTTTGCTACCACCATTGAATAAAAAGTCAAAGAATCCTAACTATGACAGATTTGGGTAAAGCTACAAAAATATACATAATATTTTTTTTTGTCTTAATAATAATGATACAAGTTAGGCGAATCTCTGACTCCTATGCTAATAGGTAGATACCCTGTAAATAAACATAATTTTTAGAGAAAGCAAAGAACCGACTTCATGACTATACCTACATTTACAAATTGAAATTAAAAAGTAGAAAATAATATTTTAATAACTTCAAAGCAATTAGCATTAAAGGACAATCAACGAAATTATTAATACATATATTACCTACTTGATTAAGGCAGGATTAACCCTTTGCTGGCATCGACTCCAAAAATAACTGATTATAAATTGTAAATATGTATATAAATATGTAAATATGTATATAGTAGTACCTTTCGACTGTATGTTTTTTTTTTTTTTTTTGTATGTTTATTACGCGATTATTTCGCCAATTATGAATTGATTTTGATGATTCTTTTTTTGTTTGGAAGGTCATACCTCAAAGGTGGTCCTATATAAATGTTATCGAAGTTGATTAAGCAATTTTTGAGAAATCAACAAAAACAACAAAAAAAAATTACACGTTCTTCTTCTGAGATTTACACAGATGACGTTTTGGTTCCGTTCTATTTACTTCTCTTTTTTGTGGTGCACAGATCTAGTTGTGTATATCTGTGTTTTGGTCAGTTGTGGTGGTTTCCTTGATCAAAATTGGTTCCCTTTGTGGACTGTCAATCTATGTTTGATTAAACTGTCATCACAGAAATATTAGAACAAAGAAGATTATATGTATTTGTAAGGAGGCATCATAATAATTAACCGACTTCAAAAAAGAGGAGGTTATCAATTCAAATGTTTTTTTTTTTATACCCATACCTACTTTAATATTATGTCCCTATTCATAAAGAAAACGACTTTATTGTTGGAAATAAAGTGTAATTTCTGTTAAAGCTTTCTCATCATGTGGGGTCGATTTAAAAGCCTACCTACTTTTAGTTTGTGTTTGTACGTGTAGGTATAGTCTTGAAGTTGGAAATTGTTTATTTCTAAATATTAATTATTTCTTAAAAGTAACAAACAGATAATAGTTGGTAGATCTGATACAGGTATTACGAACTTATCAGAACCTGAATCATAACCAAATCTCCAGTATCATGTCTGAATGTGCCGTGTCGCCGTTAAAGCGGCTTTGCCAGGATCCCGACGTTCCTTCTGAATACTCAATTAATATGTTAATAATATAGGGATTTGGTGCACTGTGTGCAAGTCGTCGCAAAATCTACACTGAGACTTGAGATTGAGGGAGTTTGTGCACTAAAATAGTCGCGACCAGTGTCGCTCAGACATTATAGTATTTCCATACGTGTTATGTGCCAGATGAAGTATCTGCTAACTATATTTTACTCAATACTAGATGTTGCGTAAGACTTCGTGCGCGTAGTCTTTTACACAGGCTTTCAACCTCCGTTTGCTTCCCTTTTGTTCGGATTTTTTGCAAAATTTTCTCAGAGATAGGATGAGCCCTAATCCACCATGCTGGCCCAGTGCATGTTGATGTATGTCATATTATGTCTTTGAGTATTTGAACTTGTAAGGCTCTTGGACATACCGGTTTCCTCACGATGTTTTCTTTCACCGTTGTTGGCCGATAGCATCTAAACTGCACACAATTTATTTAACAAAACTTAATAAGTCATTGCCAAATTTAATAAGACAGGGTCGAGGATTGAACTAGGTGCCGTCAGATTGTAAAGCGCACATGCTACCCCTCGCCAAAATCACTCGATCCAAATTATCCACCATCTCCACTTAAACAAAAAATAAATGTCTCGCGATAAAATGTTATTAAAATTAAATCAATAAAATCGAAGCTAATTATTAATTAATCGATTTAGGAGTCAAGGTCGTCAAGAGGTATTTGTGCTATCATTGCGAGATACCGCGCACTGCTGTTACGCAATCTGCTTTCGCAACGCAAACTGGAGCACCTTTCACCTCTCGACACGTTCGTCGACGCGTGTTTGCTGGAGTTTTGCCTCACTCCACGTGCCTTCGATAGCTCAGTTGGTAGAGCGGTGGACTGTAGTTGGTTGAAATTGGTATCCATAGGTCGCTGGTTCAAATCCGGCTCGAAGGAATTTTTTGATACTATAATTAGCTGTGGGTTAAGGGTGTTGATGATGTGCTCACTTAATAAAATATGTCAGATATTTTATTTGCATAACTAGGCTAAATATTGAGTCTCAACTTATGTTTTAAGCCATCTGTCTGAATTGATCCTGCGCTAATCGAATCAGCAGTACGTGCAAGTAATTACTGTTCTTTATCGATCGTCAAATTTGACAGTTGAGATCGACAAATTCGATAATGCCTTTTAATCAGTACTCGCTATGATCGATTTTATGGCTTTTTTTTATCGAATTTTTCGATCGATATAGAACGGTACTTGCACTGTTGCTTCGACTCACAATGTTGACATTTACTTACTAAGATTTCATTCATTAAAAAAACAAGTTATGGTAATATAACGTATCTACTTCTGTAATGCTATAATTATGAATGTTCCGTAGTAAATGTATATAGAATATTTGTTACGAAATATATACATCAGTGCGTGTGCGCCGGACTTTAGTCTATCTTTACATGCCTTCGATAGCTCAGTTGGTAGAGCGGTGGACTGTAGCTGGTTCTGAGTTGGTATCCATAGGTCGCTGGTTCAAATCCGGCTCGAAGGATTTTTTTTTAAATCCATGGCAAATATCTTTTAAAAACCTTAGAATTGAATTTTTGCCGTCATGATGTTTTGCAAACGGTACAATTTCAATTAGTTACAGGCAGTATACAAATTAAAATTAGAACTAGAACAATGTACCTATAATAACCTAAACAATAATGATTTACTAAACCTCACTTTTAATTTAAAATACTTACTCAATTATAAGTCACATGATGCAGTCAAATTACGTTTGTCATCCCCTATAGTTATCTTGTTATATGATGTTGTCACAAACCGAGTGACTATCCTGGACTTAGAGGAACTATAGATACCTCATTGACGGCCATTTAGGCTGTACGTGGAAATATACTAACATGCATACACGTCAAATATACCTAATACCCTTATTGTTGCATAGCATCGTGGGATAAAAAGTGAAATTGCTACTATAACTTCAGCCTCTTTTTAGCCGTCCTCCTCCACCAAATAAACCTACCTCAGAGGTTTTTTCAGAGACTTTATACGAGTTTTGAATTTTGGTTGCATAGTAGATTAGGGATGGCGAACCACTGGCACGCGTGCCATTGATGACACTCAACATAATAATTCGGGCAAGAAAAAGAAAAGAAGAAGAAAACAAGTAAGTACATAATCGGATTGGAAAGAGACCACAGGAAAACGCTGGATGCAAGCCGCTTCCAACCGGCCTAATCGATGGGGGGGCAGGCCTATGTCCATCAGTGGACGTTCTATGGCAGAAATAAAGATGATGAGGACTTTATCGGAAAAAAAACATCTACGGAAAAAAACAGTAAATATTACAATTGCTGTACAAAATTCTTATTTTGGGTTTTAAATAAAGAGTTTTAAGTTTATACTTTTTCTTCTTTAGTCACTAAGTCAAGAATCTTTGACGGGACATAATTTTTTTAAATAATAAATTGGCACATACAGTTTACACTCACACAATGTTTGCCATCTCTGTATTAGATTGTTGTATAAATTTGAACACTCAAGTTTTATCTAAAATTAATGTTATTTCAATTTGAAGCAGATATCTAAATAAGTTTTACCAATTGTTTAGCAGAGCCCTTATCGATAAATTTATCTGTTTTTCGCATTTCAATGTTTTTAAAAATAAATGTTTTTAGATTGCCCTAGGCCTAGATGAATCGGCTAAAGTGCGTAAAGCCTCATATCATATGGCGTCCTTCAGGAAAAGTCTACGTCCAGCATTAAATAAACATTATAATAAATAATAATTTTAATAATAATTATAATAGACTGATGATAATTGTATGTATTAATTTTATTTAATCTGTTTTATAATATTTACTTGTTTATCGAATAATTTCAAGAATACTTTCCATTTACTTACCTATGTCGAAATCTAGAACTATCCAACCTAATTTAAAATCCACCAACCACAAACCACAGATTTTAATTAATCAGATGGTAAAATTGATAGCATATTTACATCAACTGTAAAGCAGTTCCTTCGCACGCATTTTGACTCTGAACTTCCGGAAACAGTGACGTGTCGTCTGGCACTGAAACGTACCTTCCCTTAGTACTATCTTACAAAACAAAGTGGATGAAAAATTATACTCGGTAACCATTGCTTTGTTTACTCTTTACGGTCTAGGATGATGTTTTCACGGCAAGAAATGGGTGCGAAAATTAAGGGATTTTCGTTGCATAATTTTACCGAGTCGTTCCTAATTTGAATAGAAACTGTCGCGGCGGCCAGTGCGATAGTCGTGCCGCTTCCGACCCGTCAGTATCGGACTACCCTCATTATGAAACAACCCCTAACGAGTTTTCAAAGAATTCCAACTTGTGAGTTACATCGTCTACTCACGTAAATGACCACGTTTACGTCCCGGACTTATCGATCCCGTTAAAGTCTGGTAAACTGTTTTCTGAAACATGGTATTTAATTTGCAAATAATTAGAAGAATATTTTTGGCCAAATTTGGACTTTATGGCCTCGACCTTAAAGTAACTCGTTAGCAATATTCGTCTCCTATAAAATCTCGTTTAATATTTCAATGTGCAGAGGTGTGAATCCATTTTTTTTTTACTAAAAAGAGGAGTATGCACAGAGATTATATGTCAGAATGTAGGTACAAATAAAAAATTGTTAACATTTCCGGATGCTGGCCCAACCATGAAAACGCGATGATATTTGCTGTTCCATAGAAAACGATCATTCACACTCGACAAAATGTATGGAACAGCTGATATTTGCGATTTTATGGTTGGTCCCATATATAGTAAACGTTTTTCATAATTATGTGTTCTATGGACCCCTTTCCGCTTATTAAAACCTTTCCGCGTAGCCCTGTAAAAGAAGCGTAAGTAACTTCATTCCAGCTGATATTTTTTTCGTGTCTTCGTGTTTTTTTTTATCTTGGCCATTCTTTCTTGGCATTTATTATAACTATACAAAATACAAGCTAACACTAACACTACAAAAACAGTTAGACATAGACCGTTGAAGGTCTAAAGACAATCCAAATGCTGAAGCCCACTATCAATTCGCAGCGTACTTCATGGTTGCTCCCATAGTAAAAGTTGTTCATAATTATGTGTTCTATGGACCCTTTTCGGCTTAGTAAAACCTTTTCGCGTAACCCTGTAAAAGAAGCGGAGGTAACTTCATACGGCGAATTTTAAACAGGCGCTCGTTTAATGCACCTGGAGCATAATGATTCTTACAACGTTGGAATAACTTATGACAAGGAAAAAGATTAAGATGCTCGTCTTTTTCATTAAAATCTATTACTATTTTTTGTAAGATTCCGTAAAACATGTTTCTTTTTTACATGCATAATTTTACATGGTTACATGCATTATTAATTATGCCACTAAAACCGTTTTTTTATTGATTAAGTAATTAGTTACTGTATCTAAAGCCTGGTGTCGACTTACGTGACGCTACGTGAATTTTTACTCCATATAAATGTTGTGAATGTTAAAACACATAGCAAACGCGTGGCAAGTTGCACGCCTGAAAACCATAAAAAATATATAGTAATTTATTTATTTTGCAACTATTATTACGTACAAGGTACCTATAAAGACTTATATGTTTATAAAATTATAACGCCACTTCAATATACATATATTTTTTTTCTTAAATATATTATTATGTTTATGTATATATTGAAAACTTGCCAAGTTTCTTAGGTGGTTATCGCCCCTAAACTCGGTCCAAGCATTCATTTGCTCTGACACCTTAATAACATTGTAAAAAGCCTAATGAAAACCATGAACACTGATGACGTCCGCTGGTTAACGAACGTAAGACTAGCAGAACCTGAAATAATAAAAGAAAATGTTTTTATTCAACTTTTTACATATGTTATTGTAGCTGTCAGAGTATATAAATGCTTGAATCGAGTAAAAGCTTTCTCCCTCTACGAGTTAAAGAGTTGTATAATATTTCTACCACCTATCATTACTACGTCATATATACCTATTCATTTATCAATTTACCTGCCAAGCTGCCAGCAATCATACGAAAGGGCTTTCAAAGATCAAACAAGGCTGTCCAATAATTCAGCAGCGGCCTGTCGTTTAGCATAAG
Source organism: Agriopis aurantiaria (assembly GCA_914767915.1). NCBI lineage: Eukaryota > Metazoa > Arthropoda > Insecta > Lepidoptera > Geometridae > Agriopis > Agriopis aurantiaria. The sequence continues at coordinate 7,453,188 of OU611987.1, forward strand.
GTCAACTTGACATTTCGTAGAACATTCTCGTCGACAGCGAATACTTGTATAGAAATCGTGTCACGCGACGTTATCGTTAGTGATGTGCGAAAACTATAATTTTACTTGTTTTTTTTTGACAGCTGCAGAGCCGTTTTTTTTTTTTTGGTCGCCTCCATCAAACGATTGGCCAAGTCTCTACATAATGTTAAAGCGGCAGGTCCCTCTCGCGCGGCACTAAAGTATCGACCCCAAACGGCAAAAACATATAAGACATATAGCACCACATCATATTTGCTTAGTTTTCTAACTTTCTTCGCAAACGTGGTCAGACCTTACAGTTTTCATTTAGTTGTTTACAATGTTATTGCTGTCGCTTTTCCGGTGATAAATGTTAGTCTGATTGGCAATTATTACTTATCAGTTACGAAAGGCAGTGACGAAAGAAGTTTATGTGGCAGCGTGAAAAGGCAGACGATAAGAGTCGACGTAGGCAAACATATCACGACCAAATCGTTTAATCGTCAAAAGTGGATACTTTTGACGAGGCATTTTCTAAGCAACCGGTGAGCTTATACGAAAACACACATGGAAGTAGAAGAAGCGAAAGAGCAAATCAGAGAGATTCAGGATCATAGCAAGTTGAGGAATATAGTCTGTGCTTAACCCAAATGAGAAAGATATGTACGTATGTGTAGTTACCCAGATCAATATTGCATTTCGCTTAAAACTCATTATGCTGTTGATCGTTTAGTTTTTACTTTTGATAAGTCTAAAACTGTACATTTGTTCTTATTTAAGTAGAAAATATATCAATTATGTCTTCTAAAAAGAACACAAACTTATTTTTTACTATTTACAAATCCTTTTAACCCTATCAAGAATTTCTTGATCTTATACTAAATCTACGTCATTGCTGTAATAAGGCAGTCGATAACTCCAGTGCCAACCACATCACTATTTGCCTTCCTTTTAGCATAACAGAAGGGTGGAAGGTACTTACTCGGAGGGAATTGCCCTGTCAAAGGCTTTCTTTAATTATTTATACACAACTTGTGAAAGAATGCTTGATTTAATTATAACTGAAATCTCAAACTACTGTTTGACATGAAACGCATTATTTAGGTACAAACAGCAATAAAAGTTTGGTTGAATTTAATTATTACACATGAAGAAATAATGTCAATTATCCGATTTTAAAGGTCTACTTTTGAATATTAGTGAATATTACTTTCGAACTGTAATAGATAGCTAGTTAACATTTTCACATAATATGTAACACGTACTATGTTATGGCGCATTAATTAAGAAATAATAAAATAGTCAAAAAGTATGCAACCTTAAAAACGGTAATAAAGAAGAACCGTCAAACTTGGCATGATTATAGCATACACCCTAAAAGTATCAAATAATAAATAATGGACAAGTGCGAGTCGGTGACAAAATGTCTGTTCACTACCAAGTTAAGCAAAGGCGGGCGCGGCCATGCCACTGAAAAGAAAAAAAAAAACCCTATTCTGTGGTCAGTACTTGGATGGTGGGTGACCGCCTGGGCATGATGTTGTCTTTTCGCACTACTTTCTGTACTGTGTGATGGTTATGATGGTTAAATTAACTTATGATAGAGCAATCTAAAGTTAGATCTAATGATTTAAATAAATCTAATGATTTTAATGATTTAAATAAAACCCTACATTTATCCTGTCAATTTTAAATGATCACACAATCACAATTCCTTAAAAACAGTTTAAATTTTAATTAAATTTATTTTGTTTTAAGCGAAGGGGTTAAAAAGATTCCTTCGAGCCGGATTTGAACCAGCGACCTATGGATACCAACTATCGAACCGACTACAGTCCACCGCTCTACCAACTGAGCTATCGAAGGCATGTCGAGATAGACTAAAGATTGGTATTTGACGTACTAATATTAAAAATGCAAGTAAAAGTATGTCACAGTATGTGTTGCAAAACACTTGACGCTGTTGTATTAAATTATGCCAGACATATAATTATCGTGCTAAATCAGCACTTAGGTATTTTATTGAACTCTACCGTGATGGGAAAGAGGTGACGGAATTCCGGATTTTAGTAGTTTTTTTGTGTGATATGTTAAATACGTATAGGTTAGTTGGTTACTCGCTTTTTATCACTTCATTGTTTGCTAATTTGCCGAACCATAGCCATATTTATTGGTACAATGTTTGGATGACACGCGTCTTCCCCCTTTTTAAAACAGTCATTGGACAATCGAAAAACTTTTTGTATTTTACTTAATAGATTATTAAAAAAATTGTTTTCTAGTATCTGTGTTTGTTACAATAAAGTGGCAACTGGACAGTGACATCATTGCGGGACAACTCCCAGAGCGCTAGGCCTTGTTTTCTTGGATCATGTTATTATGTTTGTAATCCTACGTCAGTGAAGCGCATGGTGAAGCGACACTGCATTACAATGACAATGACACTTGAGATAAAATGTGACAACCATCCAGTATGTAATATTATAAATTGTTGAGTTTGCATAATTATGATCAGTAAAACACGGGAACCTGTTGCGAAATCAGTAAACATGAGATTCTGTTACTATGAAAATCCATAGAAATGGCACTCTGAAGACATGAAAATCAGTAATCGTTGGATTTTGTTGAAACGAAAATCTGTAGAAATGGCGGAGTCTATAGACATGGGAATCTGTAGAATTGGGAACAATTCTAATATAGCAAAATAAAATAGTCCTACTGAATTTATTTGTCCAGGAAACCCTCCAAAGTATGTCCTACGAAGACACAAAGAAGTCATTTATTAACTGTAGTAATGTAAATCGTGTATATAATAGTCCTGTTATTTTGTAGTTGTAGTCGTGTTATTTTGTTTTATTTATATTTGGTATGTTTATGTTAATGAAGTTTTTTTTTTTCAACTATGTTTTATAATAGTTTTTTAAATTATTATAAAGTACTAACTATCCTAAAGTATGGATAAACTATAAAAATACGACATTATAAATTTTTAAATGTCGTACTTATGAAAGTGTTACAACGGCTTGGCTGCAAGGACTGTTAATCCAACTGTGAACGTCTAACAAATCCATCAAGTCGTATCAATCAAAAATATTTCCTCTAATTTAACTACGTTCCCTAATTAAGTCAATCCGCCATAAAATCTCCTTTCTTAGCGACTCGTCTTTCGTCTCGAATGAATGCTTCAGACATACCTAAGCAAACACTGAGACTGCTTAGGAAGAGCCACTTATGAAAGTGTTATGATAGTAGTTTTTTTTAAATATTATCTTATTATTTCTCTATAAGCCTGGGATGTCCTAAGCTGAATGTACTCATAATTATGAACAACTTTTAATATGGGACCAACAATAAAATAGCGAAATAGTTATCAGCTGTTCCATATAAATATCGAAATGTTTCTATGGAATAGCTGATAATTTTTTCGCCACTTAAAAAGTAAGTTAAATAAGTAAAATGAAAAAGGAAAAAAGAAAAATGAAAGTAAATGAAATAAGTTAAATGAAATGAAAAAATTAAATTAAATTGATTTTCTAAAAATATTGTTTTTTTTTTGGGCTAGGGGTTTATACTTGTATTGGTTTGTTTTAGGGATTTTAGTTGTACCTATAGTAAAAGTAGTTCATAACGATGACTCTAAAGACTCTTTCAATTCAATAAAATCCTTTATATTATCCTTCCTCTGTACCTTGCATTCGTGCTCCTCGTCTAGGTGTATCCAGAAATAAACCGCGCGAAAACCTAATGCCATTTCACGGCGGAGTAAACCTTTCTCGCGGAGTTAGCGTCTATTTAAACTCAGCTTAACTTAATCGATCGAGAAGGCCCTTAATTAAGGCTTTATCTTAAGCAACGAGGATCGAAGCGAGAGGATTTAAATTGACTTGAATTAGCGAGAAAGACAAGTTTGTTGTGAAGTTTCTATAAGTTTTGTCGTGTTGTAAAATCATGAAGATTTTAATTTGCATTGTTTTAAACTATCACGGTCGGGTCTTTTCAGCCAACCACTCGCATTCTTCAGTCTTCCCGTCAAGATGGTGCATGTAACTGCGCCGAAATATCGGGAGTTCCATATCCACAACCTTATCGATGTAAATACCTCGTAGGTATAACTGTTTTTAATTTTATGGAATCAGGCGTGCTTATCATCCATATTTCTTTTCTTGTATGACTCCTGTAAATAACAATATTCTAAATCTAGTTGATAATACTTGAATTGAGTTGACAAAGGGCAGCACGGATCCCGGAGTCTGTAGAGATGCAATTTTTTTTAGTATACCTAATAATGTACGTTTTTTAAAAATATATTTAACGATACCAATGTGTATATTAATTTTAATTTGAAATTGTAAGTTAATATACTTAATAATTGTAGGTTGTATGTAATTATCATTTATTTAATTTTAATCTGTCTATGAATGTATTCCTGTATTATTGTTGTAATCTCTTTAATTTTATTTTCTTTATGTTTATTGTAGATAATTTTTTGGAGTGTTTTAATAGCTTCATTTGAGAGCCATTCCAAACGAGTTGAGATCATCAGGCAAGTTGAGATCAAACGGCTATCCTGTCAACCATAAATTCGACGTTTTTCAGTGAATTCCTTCTGCATTTTTGTTGTACGACTGACACGTCGTCTTCGCCCTAATCATAGTAATATTTAAAGGCCCAGGTTTGTGTGTAAGTTTGTCCGCACTCAGCTCCGTAACGCCTAAACAGATTTGGATGAACTCGTATGTCGTGAAACGTATTAAGACAAATGCACAGTTCCTATGGCACATCGAGTGCTGCTAGTACCTACTCCATATGAAGACGTCACCTTCGATAAGTCAGTTTGTACGAGAACAAAGGGGAGTAGGCACCTCCTAACATAATATCTCGTGATATTAATTGACACGTCTGGTTTCATCGCTCGCGCCGCAGCAACGTTTATTATGAATATTAATACGTCGGCGACACTCAGGTCGTGGTTAAACGTTAATTCGGATAGACAAACCTCCCGAGTTTACGTAACCGCAGTGTAAAGATGAACTTGGGAGTACCTTAAGGTACCTAATACTTAAGGCTAATTTTAAGATAGCATTCCAATCTTGGCGATTGTGACCGGCAGCACGACGTGGTCGCTTTCATTGTTTAGCACTCCATATAAATTCATACTTCATAGTGCCACCGGTCGCGGTCGCCGGTCGCTTCGCGCTCCGATCCGATCTGATTTCGATCTTCTAAGATCGGAATACTACCTATAAGGTTAGTTTGGCTTAGCCGAAAATCGGTCTGAGTACCTTGCCTTAGCAAAGACCATATTGAGTGAACTGATGACTGATGGACCTAATGGTACTTATTGATCCAACGTATTTTTAAATAATACCTACTGTAATAACATTATGAGTTTATCTAATTATAAAATAAATGTACGAATTAAAATCTCAAACATTCACAATACTACAAAAAAAACTCTGAAAATATCCCTTAACAAAAATGTTACCGTTTAATACAGTTTATGTGACTTGCATTATAAAGGCGAGCCCTTTCGGGACCACAAACCCTAATTACCAGTGAAACAATACTCCGCCTTATTTTTACCCATTTTGTGCTCAATCATAATTACCCACCTTCCTCTGGGAAGCATTGTTAAGGAAAATCATCGCCGAACCATTCCGCTTTATTATCGCGCCAAAATATTTAACTCAGAGGTTTCATTGAAATAACGGGTGTCGCGATAAAAATCGTTTTTTCAATAGAGGGGATTTTGTCTGTTGACATCTTGGAAAGTACACATACCTACACAAACATGGTCGTCTTTGCGCTATCAATGCAATAATCATCATCATCCCAATCAGCCCTTTAACAGTCCACTGCTGGACTTTTTAGCCTACCCCCGAAAGGGTGATAATGCAATGCAATAATAAGTCCACTAAAGAGGTTGTAATTCCTACCTACATACCTACCATATTTTTACTTTGATTTTTTTATGGTAAAAATTATAACTGTTTGCCCATGACAAATGGAGTTGGCTCTAGAACGGAAAACTAAAATGTGCTGGACTTAAAAAATAAATAAAAAAACAGTTAAATTTCCTAAAAGATCACCGAAGTTAAGCAATGTACCACCCGGTCAGTCTTAGAATTCGTGACCATGAGTGGCATTTACAACTGAGCACTAACGTGGAACGTATGCTACATCAAATTGTAGGTCCCGGTTGTTTGCCCTTAGCAACAACTATTTAGCTATATCAAAGGCTTTTGGGAGGCCTAAACTCTGGGGTTTAGCCACTCAGTCTTTATGATGTTATTATCTCCAAATGTTATTCTACATTCAACATCTTCAGGACACCCTGTATTTGTAAAGCCCGCATTTTTTCATATTTACGAAATACTCATACGTTTAAAATACATACAGCATCGTTTACCAATAGCTAATAAAACAGGCGCACGATAAAGCCTTTGAAATCAAACAACAGCTCAATAAAAGCGGAGCCATTACCTACGGTGTGCTTATTTATCTTTTAGCGTGGTGAAAATGTCACAGCATTATAAATAGTAAGGGCTCTACAATCTACATTAGTGCATACAATTTTGCTTTTTGTGCACTAGTGCATTTTTATTTTTTATCGTTCTAAGAGATTCTGCTTGTATTGTATTACATGTAGGAAGGTGGCCTAGGTTTAAAAAAATACTAAACTTTTATAACTACATAACTTTTGTCGAATAAAAATAGGTTTAGGCGCCAAACAACGTGAAGAAAACCTGTCGCCTCTTTGTATTATTTTCTTAAACTTGTGTATTTTCGAGTGTTAATGTGCAATAATACTGGTAATGGCTTTAGCTTGCCCAGTAATAAGCGAAAAAATCGAATAAAAGTAGAACATAATTCAAATTTAAATCATAATTAAATAGTTACTTCAAACCGTAGGTGGTAACTAACAATATCACCGTTTCATTTCTTTGCAATTAAAGTGAAAACCAAGTATATAACGCGTCGTGCATAAAACCCAATATTTTTTTATTTAATTCTTCAATATAAACCTCGTCTACCTCGTCTTCGGCTCGGGCTGATACACGTCTCGGGTAATAATATGACTTATTTTATGCACTCGTTATACAATCTCTTATTTAATTATAATGTATTAAACAACACAAGTAAACAGATTACGCGCCATTTCATTCGCGCGGTCAACTATTAAATACACAACTAGAAAATCTTTGAGGGTGATATTTAAAAATGATTTCAATAAAAAAAATGTGAATTCAAATGTATCTAATATAAAAAGTTTATATTGTAGTACAATATTCTAGACAAGTTAATATTATGAATGCAATAGTTAATTAGTTAGTTCGTACATAATATAAACTTGAAGCTACATAAAATCCTTACTGTCAAAACGTTGCATAAACGCTTTGTGCTGAACAATGGCCGCGGGGAGAAGGGAAGCTTTATAATTTTTTAATTAATGCCGTCGAAAATATCAAAGTCATTGCGTACCTGCTAGTGGGGAATGCTATAAAATTTTGATAGAGTTTTTTCATAAAGCGTTCTACACTTTGCGGAGGCTGGTCAAAGCTCGTTTAAAAATTTAATAACTCTTCTGGATTACGTTTTCAATTTGTCCAATAAAGCTTTCTAATATTAAAACAAAAGGAGTTTAAAAAAAATCCTGTCTTTTCTTCTGAGTCTTGCCTTTAGAAACTGATTCTTTCCAAATTAGACCTTTAATAGACTTTTATACAGGAATTGGTGTTGGAAAGCAAGAGTCAGCAGAAAAATCTGTTATTTTTTTCAGTTTACGCTGAGCTATATCTGTGATTTTGATTTTCTGGCAAATAGATACGATGCCTCAGAGATAATCTTAATCGTGCTAAATCTAAAATTTGGCAAACTAAACTAACTCAAAATTAATGGACCAGAATCATCGTTTCCATTCGGTTTACTAATTAGAACAAAGAGTCATCGACCTCTAATACACTCACCCTTTCTTTCAAGTAAATGGAGTTATTCTATTGGAAATTCATGTCTCCTCGTTGGGGTTTACTTTTGCATCCGTGAAAATCAGTCATTAGGGAAAACCGGGAAACGTGAGTAAAGGATTTCGCGCTTGAGGTGTCAGGTTAATTGTTACACATTTTTCGATTGAGTTGACATTGTTTTCACTTACTGAGTGTATGATTTAAGCTCGTTTGTAAAAACAAGAAATGAGCACTTATAGATTGATACATATCGCTACTTGCTTTACATAGCACTACAAATTGTCTACTTTTAAATCGTGCGTAAAAAAATGGCCTAAATTACTAACTTAAGGTGGCACCATTCATTTTTTTTTCATCGCTTAATATTACTGAAAATGACGCTAAACTAAAAACAACATTTTTTTTTTTTTTTTATAAATTTAATCTCATTTTATGTGAAACGATGAAAAAAAAAACAGATTTGCCACCATTAAGTAAATAATATAAACGATTTTTTTAACCCACAAAAAATAAGCTAGAAAGAAAAAGAAAGAAAGACAATAAATTTTATTCGACACCTTTACAAAAACTTATATCTAAAGGATACAATCAGTGTCGAGTGGGTCCGTCTCGGCATTAATGCTGAAGCTAGCACATTGAAACAAAAAAAAAAAAAGGTTTACTCTTCAAGTTTTACCGTGTCAAAATTGTGTGAAAATTAGGCCCTTAACGTCAATTTAAGAGAACTAAACTCATTAAATTCTTGATGCAGTTTGATATACCACAAAACGCAAAGGGCAACCAGATAATTAAAAATAAAACCTAGCGAGTGAAATATGAAGTCGAATTGAACTAACATGATTGTCCTACATTTCTAGACGAACTGCCATCAAAGTGCAAGATAAAATTAATAACCAAAACGAGCCGGATATCCTCAGATTTATAAAGGTAAAGGAGTCGTTGAAAATCCTTTGGCTTTATCTCTTCCCTTTAATTGTTGGCTGGAGTACAATCTCGGGGTTTATTCGCCGCGATTGCAGCTATAAAATGTAACTGCCTTTACAGCCTTTACAGCCCTATTGTTGTTCGTCGCGGCTTGTCGCCTCGCTTGTGGTATTTTGCCACTTGAATTTGGTTTATCTTTCGGCAAGGAAATGTTTGCGGTGGTCGTGTTTGTATGACAGCTTTGAACTGTTTTAGATGGTTGAAATTTTTCGTATAATGTTTGCGTAACAAAGAACTCCTGTTAAGTTAGTACAGGAGTACTAGTTAGTAGTAAGTTAGTATACATCAGGTGAGATGGAGGTCAAACGCAAGCATATTATTTATTTTTAAAAAACCTACTTATCTTTTACACCTAGTTAAAACAGGGAAGAGTTGACTTTTCTACGGCTGCTTTCATGCCGCAACGCTATAAACATACGAAATAGCAAAGGAGTATGTAACCGCAAGTTCATCATTTTCTCGAACTATCCTTTATTTATGAATTAATGAGTACCTACTTTAGAATTTGCTAACATTACCTATGTATAGATATAAATTTTAATAGGCGATCCTAGCCCACAAAATGTTATATTAATAAGATAAATTGTTGCCTAGCCTCCTAACGCTGTTTTAAAACTTACGAATAAGTACAGGTAGGTACCTACTTACACGTACTACAATCGTCGTTCGTCGTACAATCTGTGGGCGAAGTAGAAATATTTTCGTGTGTAATTCGATACAAATTTTAATTCCGAAATTTTAAATTGGTTTGGAATAACGTACCTACTCAATTATTTCTACTTCGCCCACTGCTTTCTTATTTTATAGACTCGCATGTACTTGCACTAAGTGCGTATTTGGTGAAATGCGTATTAGACCAAGTACTATTAGATCGACTTATTTGAAAATATCTTCTAAAACTTGAAACTTGCTAAATAGACCAGATGTCTAGAACCAAAACATAAAAGAAAAAAACAGGTCTATTTACAAGGAAATGTTGCCATATTCTTAGTTAGCAGCATAAACACGTATCCTTGCTTTGAATAATTTAGTTCAGTGGGTTCACTTTTCCTCTATTTCCGCGACCTCGCGCCTACACAATAAACCGAGTTTGATATGTGATTGAAACGTGACTGCGCAGACATTGCAATGCGTGAATCTGGAATCTGTAAAAAACTCTATGGATAGAACAAAGATTTCATACTTGTTTCATACTATACTAGGTATTTATTCTTTGGGGTGTTTGGGATAGAAATAATTAAATGAAATTTTCAAAAAAGTTGTTCTACAGGAATTCCAATTACAAAATAGTGCGTATTAAGAGTCGATATGCCGTCAGCTCAAATTCAAGTTTTGCCTCTGCGCGAAAAAGGGACAAAAATATGCTATCTACGCCTGCAGGAAGATATACGCAGGAATCGGCACCCGCCTCAGAACTAAATTACGGAAGCGACATATGCTAAAAACTTCAAATTACTCAAGAACTATTTAAATTAAATTTTAAATCAAACAAATTTACATTAAGTTCCATTACACAAATGACCATTAGAATATGAATAAATAAATTGTTTCAAACGTCCAGACGCGGAGAAAAAACTTAAAACGTTTTTTAGAAAGCCTGTTTTCGCCGAATTGTTTTATCGAGAAAAGTTTCACCAATCATGTTTCCAAAATTACATTTAACTTAATTGTATACTATTTTAGAACCAAAATATGAATTTGTTGCTGTTTGCCATAACCGCGTAAATTGATGCAGCGCAACCCAAGTTCACGACATATAAACTCTTAAGATACTAAATGAAAAAAACGGGCCGAATTGAGAACCTTCCTCCTGTTTCGAAGTCGGTTAAAAAGTTAATTTTACCTTTTGTAGTAGCAATATATCACATGCGCAGAGACTTAGGGTCTCTGTGTCTGTTATCGCATTTACTACGGGGAGTGTTCTGAAGAGCTGTTTGATCTGATGCAGTCGCGGTTTTATCATTGCACTAGCAGCCACCGCTTGAAAGCTCACCTTATTAGCTTATCTGTTATCGATTAATCAACTGCCTTTTTTCGAGTGGCAATAGTAAAAAATATATTGCGATGTAGTAATTAGATCGCTATCATAACACGACATCAAACATCTTTAAACCACGAGTGAACCGGTTTCTTCTAGGCAAGCGTGCTCCATCGTAGACAGCATCATCGCTTAGCATCAAACGCAAGTTGGCGATCAAACGCAAGCCTATTTTTGAATAAAAAAAATTATAAAAAATGTTATGCGGTCAAGTTCACCATTGGGTGGCCCTGGTGGGTTACCAACTTACCATAATCTCAACCAGATACCCATGGGGTAACCTAAACGGGTTTGGGCAAGTGTGACGCTTAGTATCAGGCGAGTATCTTGCTCGTCACGACATAGGCATTAAATAAACCAGCCAAGTGCGAGTCGGGCTCGCGCACTGAGGGTTCCCTACCACCACAAAATTCAATAACGAAATTACCAGTTATAACTTGGTAATGAACATAAACTTGTCACCGACTCGCTACTTGTCCACTTTTATTGTTTGTTGTTATACTTTAGTGTGTACTATAATCATGTTAAGTTTCACACTTGTAAGTATTACTGTTTTTACATTAAAGCTAATACAATAATACGTTAAAAAAACCTTTCGTTTTAACTTTTTGACTTTTTTTATTATTTATTAGTCAATCTGCTGTAACGTTACATCTTTTGTGAAAATTTCAACTGGCTATCTATTACGGTTCGAAATATACAGCTATTTAAAGGTAGGACAGACAGACAGACGGACAGACATCGTTGGCTTAGTAATAGGGTCCCGTTTTTACCCTTTGGGTACGGAACCCTAAAAAGCAAGTGTGAATATTACAAATGAATTATATTTTCACTGAGGATTACCCTTTTCATCCCGCGTATCCGAACCGCAATTGGCACATTAGTCATACACAAAGATGGCTATTATATCAATTACCTTCAATAAATCCGAACATTTTGAATGAGAAGGACTAATAGCAATAATTTCGGTCACCATTGTATGAGCGATAAAATTTTATCAGTGTCCGACGATTTCCCCTCCCTAGGTTTCGAGTGTTAAGCGCAATGACGATATTACCAGGTTATTATTGCGCAAATGAGTTCAATTATACCTAGGCATGATGGTTTTGCATGCGGCATGCGGAAGACGTAGCGTAGGTAGGCCTCCCAATAAATGGACCGACGACATTTTGAGAGTCGCGGGCATCCAGTGGATGCGGATAGGAAAAGGGGGAGGCCTATGTTCAGCAGTGGACTTCTTCTGGCTGATGATGGTGATGATTTTACTAGAAACACTCGCAGGCGATGGCGTCTGCTTATGACGTCACGAACTTTAACACTCCATGGTCTCCATGCAATCAGAAGGTACAGCTGTTTCTAGCTGTTAAAAAAACAGCTTTTCCATAGAAAACGGTCATTGAAATTCGACAAATGTATGGAGTAGCTATTTTTTTCACATTTTCAGGGTTGGTCTTGCGAAAGGCACGCATGACGTGTGCGTTTCGAGCGTGGGTTTTACACAATACCATATCAAATCGACACCTACGCGAGGAAAATGCATTTGCAACAAATGAGGTTCCATGACTAAACAATGCAGGCAATTTTGACTTAATTCTAACTATAGTGTCAATTTTAAACTATGCAGGTTTTTAAATCGATAAACAGTGTTACGCAAAAAAGGTGTACTAAAGCGAAAGGGGTCCATATCCATAGTAGATACTATAGTACCTACCATCGTTGTGAACAATTGTTATTATGGGACCAATCCTGAAATCACGAAACAATATTAGGTGTTACATACATGTTTACGATGAATGGCCGTTTTCTATGGAGCAGCTAAACATTTTGTTTTAGCTGAGGTTCTAACAACTCTGTTTTCTTGCTCATTATAAGCAGGTTGGCAATTAATGTCGTCCTTTTCCACACTCAGCAGTAAAAGGGCATTAGTCTCGCGCGAGAACATCTACATTTAGACAAAAACACGCGTGAGGTGTGCCGTTGAACGGTGATCATTTGTCGGCTCTTGGTCAAAGAATATGGAACTAGATAATAATAAATACCTACTTTCATAACTTTTTTTAGAGATGAAGTTTCATAACTTTTTTTAGAGAAAAAGTTACTTGTACCAAACTTTGTACCTTGGTAACTTTGCAAATCCAAGGAGCGAACAACTTTTTTACGCAAGCAAAACTATGATAATTTTTTAGTCAATATATATTTTTTTATTCTTGAGTAGGTACCTAATTAGAGCCTTATTTATTTATTTTGGAATTTTTGTTTTTGATTCTACCTTGTCTTGTGACAGTTGCATTTTATCTTCTTTCAGTTTTGCCGTCACACGTCTTATGCATTTGCCAGTGTCGAGTATTTAAATATTCTAGAGTATTATTAGATATCGTAAAATAAGTTAGTCTGAAATTGGAACACGTTTGTGGAAAAAACTACCTATTTTTACTTTGAATTTACCTATCCGACCAAGACATTTCTTTTCTAGTTTTTCTTTGCCCCTGCGCGTGGGAAGATCCCACACGGTGCCACCGTCGCCCCGCTAACGTCTTCTTCAGGAGGATGAAATATCTGAACGCGAGTCTCTTAACGACTCTCATTTATTTCCCCGAATCTCGCACTGAGCGCTCGTAATTATTGCCTTTCCACTGCGGCAGGGATGGAGCCCGGACTAGTAGAGGGTACAACAAAGAAACTCCAAAAAAGTTATTTTCCTAAACAATGTGTGATTAACGCGTTTTTATCACATCTTTCGTTCTTCAATGTCGAAAATCAATTGTAAATCAAACCCCCTGAAAGTAGCCCCTGAATGCGGCCCTGCAACTATTAAGTTTTGCTTCAGTTAAAATGAGAAATGAGAGCATTCATTCTATGCTCAACTTGATATCTTCGAAAGGGTGGAATTTAATTTCAAATGATTACATTATAAGGTAATTAATTTAATTGTGGCGCGCCGCGGTGGTGGTCTAATTCATAACGTGAAGTAGCAGCCAGATAGAAAACACTTCAATTTACATGCTTAAAGAAATTTAATGTAAATATTTAAATATATATTTATAATTATATAAATGTATAAATGTTGTTTTTTTTTAATACCTAAAAGATCATAGATCATTGTGTATGTTGGCCTCACCAATGATGATATTATAACCACTGTCTTATTGTCTTTGGTCTACCTAACTAAACACATTTCACATTCTTTACAAACTTAGAATAACTACACATAGAAACCAAGTACATTCGCAAAATTTAAGCCATTCAAATGGTGTCATATATGGCTCCAAAAAAAAATAAAAAAATTTACTATGACAATTTGCGCGGTGAAATCGTACCACAACAAATCAGAAAAGCAGCATAAGAGTTATGGTGTAACATTCCACAGGTAATCTATTAATTTTTTTACTTAAATCGTTTAAAATACCAATCGAAACGTAAGCTACAAAGCGAATTTGTAGCTTACGTTTTGAGAAGGCGTTGTTTGGAAACTTACCATCTCTGTGTAGTTAATCTAAGTTTACAAAATTTATTTTTTTATTTTATTTTTATGTACTACACCCTATAAAAGAGCTGCATGATAATCTTCAAACGGCTGAACATATTTTCATAAATCAAAGGTAAGAACACTCTCTAACCCCCTTACTAATAAACTTGGAGTCAAAGATTTCATACTATACTTACTTGGAGTAGTCTTGGAATAGTAGTTGTGCTTGTCTTTTTCTCTCTTTCAAATTTTAAACTCGATCGAAAAAGATAAAAGACGGAGTAACAAGGTATTCCAAGGCAACTCCACGTTTATTAGTAAATCGTGCCAAGATTGACGGCTTGTACGTGTACGTACCTAACTTTTACCGTTTTTACACTAGATCAAATACAAAAATACTTAAATCCTGTATAAGGGCGCCTCCCATTTAGTTTTTAGTTTTTGACTTTGTTATTATTTGTTAGTTAATCTACCTTAACATTACTTAATATTATTCGAAAATTACATCTAGCTATCTATTACGGTTCGAAAGGTATAGTACGGACGGGCAGACGGACGGACAGACAGACAGACAGTGTAGTCTTAGTAATAGTGTCCCACTTACACCCTTTGGGTACGGAATCCTAAAAAGTATCAACAAAATTGGACAAGTCTGTAACAGGTAATGGTCATGCATAAAAAAATAAAATTGACAACCTTTTTTTTCGGCAGTTAAAAAATAATCAACAAAATCTGTTCCAATTTAAAGAAGATAACGCGTAACATACACAAAAAACAGTCGAAATAAAAACCAAACCATAAGACAAAGTTTGTCCTCGGAAATGCAAGAAAACCCGGAAATTCACGATTCTGCGGAACGCAATATCAAACGCTGATTATTATTATGTTACAAGTTAGTAGAAGTGGATACAAAGTAATATTAAACCAATACATAAATTCACCCCAAACGCTTGTAGTCCGCTCACCCGCCAAGACAAATAGCAACTTAGAACAGATTAGTGCAGACTGCAGACAAATCGAAGCTAATCGTTCGCCTATAATCTTTGTCGATCGCAATCTATCTATCAGCATCTATAAGCCAGTGACAGGATCAGATGGAATGTAAAGAAATGTATATGTGTGTATATGTAGTATGTGGAAATAAAACTTTTATCATTATAAATATAGCATAATATAGCATTCGGCAGTAGTGTTCGACTCGGCTTTCTATTAAGAATAGAACTATGTAGTATGTACTCATATATGTATATGTGTTTGTATGTATGTCCGCAAAGTAGTGCCTGGTTCAATCAATTAAAATGTGTTCTGAAATGTGACTACTATACTATTCAAACACGCAAAGACGTGTAAGACGTCGGCTCAAGGTTCGGTAGGCTTAGGCGTCTCGTGTTATCTTTACAAAGTTCAGAATTCACGCCAGAGGCTTTACGGAAGTTATGAGTCTTGTGTGGGACTTTGTATCGCAGCGAGACATTGTCATGATTTAAATGTTAAGTTTGTACAAGAATTAAGTTATGTGAGAGTTTAAAAGGCGACGTAATTAGGTAAGTAACTGATGTGGAATGGTCGTCCGCTTTTTTATTTATTTATTTAAGGATCAACAAACAGTATACAACAAAATATTAAATTACAGAAGTATACAATAAATAAACTAGTTGAAATACCAGCATCGTTGACCACGGATTAATAATAGATAAATTAATATCATAAATGAACATGACGCAAAGAAGAAATTTTATGTTAGAGTTAAAGTAGTAAAACTTAATTTACGTCATAAAATATACAATATACCTAATTACTAACTAGTACTTATCAAAGATGTAAGGTTAAAAATATATTCGGTAGATAACCACTCAAGTTTATAGATAAGTCATGCATTATAATAACAGCCCGTTGCCAGTTGAAAGACCATGAGTAGTGTTGAGGCAAACATAACCTAAGCTAAGTACCTGCCTAACATATTTTTTTTATTTGTTTTAACAATTATCTTTCGTTTGACCGTCAACTCTCCAGATGTTAAGCGATGATGGTTTACGATGGAACACGCTTGCTTAGAAACTACACACTCGATATTTAAAGTTCAACTAGCGCCAACTTAGGTAAGCACCTAATGCTTTTTGGTGCTGTAATAAAAGAGACAAACAAGGGATGCTTTAGTAAAATTATCGTTTGTGTTCAAAATATCTCCATGTTTCATGCATTTTTTCACTATACTTACCGCTAAACCGCGTTACGCAAAAGGTCTAAGTACTGTGGGCCTAGTGTGAGTTTTTCTAGTTGCGTTAACGTACACGACCGCGTTAGCGTAAACCACGATTTGTATGAAAAAAAGAACAACGCCATCTGGCGCCACATAGATGAAACTGTTCTTATTTCATACAAATCGTGGTTTACGCTAACGCGGTCGTGTACGTTAACACAACTAGAAAAACTCACACTGGGCCCATTACTCATTTTTCACGCACACAGAAACATTTAGCGACAAACAGCTCCAATCGAAGACAAGAAAGCCTAGCCTGGATTGGGCACAGCCTTTTCCTCATTATTTTTATTTGAATTTAAAAATACTCAATAATACAAAAAAACTCCTTGGTTTCCTCGTTCATTCATCTCCTTTAAGAAACTTGAACAATAAAAGAATCCCCAAAAAATCAAGAAACCTTTCACTAGCCAAGTCTACGCCAGCAAAAAAAAACGTTTTACAAACTCTTTGTTTTGGCAATTACCAAAATGTTTGCAACGGTAGGTTTTTTAAAAATTATATTCTTTTATTCACAATTTAGTTTACAGTCGCTAAAACAAAAAAGAAAAAGAAAATATTTTAAACGTGAATCACTAGATCTGTGGGAGGACGATTGCAATTTGATACCACCAATCCCCACAGACCCATTGCTATCCTATTAATATAAACTTACGCTAAATGTAGGTGGACATAATTTATAATTACAGAGTGCTTTATGTGGCATATGCTTATAGACAGAGGCTCTACTATAGGTGAGTAAGCGGGTATGTTAGTTCAGCGAAAGTCAATGGTTATTTTATTATTTATATTTGCATTATTTGAATAACCATTGATTTCTAAAAAAGCATGGATAAACATTTGTTTGTCTAGAAAAGTTGCCCGGAGTTTTGTTTCTAAAAAGCTTATCAAAATCATGTATAATTCAGTGGTTCACTAACGTAATTTTAGTTTATTTTTGATGTACGTCTAAAATAAAATAAAAAAAACATTAAACGTAACATGTCTGTTACCTTGTTCAATAAAAGAGGAAAATTTTAATATTTTCGCAGTTATATTACTGGAAAAATTATTTAACATATGTACGTCTGTCTGTAGCACATTTGGGCTTGTCCCTCAAACGTAGTTACAAAGGCCGTTACCGTAACTCACAACCGCTCATAACTTATTGGGAACTGTTGTACAAGGTGTTTGCAAATGGCGCGGCGCAATATGTTCCTCAAACAGCCTTAAGGTGGTAACTATTGGCTATTCAATGTTTCCAGACACAGAAAATAAACATCAGTAAGTGCTTTTATTCTTTTTGCTCCGTAGAATCAAGGTTGGCCCTTAGGTCAGGTAATGTAACGTCATTGGGTTGGCCATATTATACGGGTTTGATAAAAATTACGATAAATATGAAACCTAACCTTTTCTACATAAAATAAAATATCTATATAAAATTAAATGCTGTTCATTTAAGCGTATCACTTGAGAACGGCTGGTCCTATTTGGCAAAAAATATATTCAGTAGGTATTCGTAATAGTCCGAACAAGGTTTTTAGGGAAAGAAAAATTGGGGAAAAAATTGGAAAATACTGAAATTGCTTTTTTCTATGGGATTTTCACATGAATCATAACTCTGGTTTTTTTTTAACTAGTCTGGTGTTTTTTATAAAAAAGCCTGATATTCATAGATTTTTCAACTTGTGAGTTTCTATTCTATGGAAAAAAAAATGTACCTACATATTGTTTTTTACGTTTGCTTGAGACCTGACTATAATTATCGATAAAAAAACTGACCTGAAAAGGATATTGCCAAATCACCTAGTGTTCAAACAAATTATTCGTATTATAAAACTACTGAGCTAAAATAAATTATAATAAAGGCAATAAATTTTTTGATGGTCTATCCAAAAAAAATACTCTATGTAATAAAAAAACATGGTAATCGATTTAAAAATAGCGAAGTAATTGGTGTATATATCAAAATAAGCCTCCCTCTGAAATCGGTTATAAATACATCGCAATAAATTCTTTCTTCTAAGATTTAATGCTTTTATCGTGATTTATCTTTAAGGAACATCTTGCAAGTAGTCTCACAGTTTGTCCACTGTGGTTAACGCTCCAGGTGAGGCCCCAGTGTGCAGTTTTGCTTATTAACAAGACCAACATGGCGGACGTTTGATAAGATTTCGGTTTGTCTTGGCATGCGTGCCTTGAGACCGCCTTGGGGCATTTGGAGTTTAGCCACTCAGCCCTGCGGGCTCTTGTTATTATTATGCTCTACCTCAAATAATCTATTTAGTTAGCTACTTATCGTTAGAGACTATAAAGTGTCTACAAGGTTTTGGGGCAGGTATTGTATCCTGCTTCTTAAATCTAGAGATCAATTCATATATTTCGTCAACGGTTCTTGCCGGCCCTGGCCTTTAATCAGGGTAGACCGAGATCTTTCGCGCTTCATTTCTGAATACTATCTTACAGGAATCTATTCCGGGACAAAAAGTATTCCTGGATATAAACATGCCCACATTTAAATTTTATGCTTCTTACAATAAACCTAAGTGTGCTCCACTGCCTGCCACGCCGCACCAGGACCGAGGCGCGAAGCACCATCAAATTTTAATTTTTCGCTCTCTTTTTTTTCGTTTCTGGTCTTAGCCCTCCTTATTTTCTGGCGCCTAGAGCGACCGCTCCTCTCGCTCTACCACAGAAAAGATATTTTGTTGTTGTTGTTGTTTAAATTAGAACGGCCAGGGCCAGCGCTAGGTTGGTTAGGTCATTGGTGTCGCAACAAGTTTCTAAGTGTGCGTAAAATGAGTAAGTGACCCATACTTACAGTTTTGGCGTTGAGCGGTTTATCGGTACACCTTACCGATACCTTTTTCTTAATGGAGATATTTGAACACGAACCATTATTGTACTAAGGCATATCTCCCTTGTTTGTCTGATCTGACGTACATACTATATTCGCCACAAGTCTTAACGAATGGAAGGTTCAACCCTTAGAATAACTACACAAGGAAACCAAGTACATTCGCAAAATTTAAGCCATTCAAATGGTGTCATATATGACACCAAAAAATATATAAAAAATGTACTATGACAATTTGCGCGGTGAAATCGTACCACAACAAATCAGTAAAGCAGCATAAGAGGTATGGTGTGACATTCCACAGGTAATCCATTAATTTTCTTGCTTAAATCGTTTAAAATACCAATCGAAACGTAAGCTACAAAGCGAATTTGTAGCTTACGTTTTGAGAAGGCGTTGTTTGGAAACTTACCTTCTCTGAGTAGTTATTCTAAGGTTCAACCCTTCTTTCAGGACATCAAAGTGGTATGTTAAATCACAGTTTAAATTTAACCCAAGTTATTCATTATGGCTACTATTAGAATTATTCATTATTAGTTTTCATTTGTTTTACGCTTCCAACCGGCCCTTTTGGAGATCGATGGGGGAGGCCTATGTCCAGCAGTGGACGTCCTACGGCTGAAATGATGATGATGATGATTCATTATGGAGTACGAGGTAGCTTAGTAAAGCATACACCGAATAACTCTGCTAAGATATTCGAAGGCGCCACGCGAGACGCATAACTGAGAGGCACTGCTGAGGCAGACGCGCATCACTACACCGACTCGCATAGTTCACAGTTATGCCTAAACACTGGGATATATTATAAAGAAAGGGTATGCTAAACCGGAAGGAGTTCATTGTAATTATTAACATCTTTTACTATGGGACCAAACCTGAAATCACGAAAGAAATATCAGCTACTTCATAGAAAACGGTCATTGACACTCGACAAAATGTATGGATGGCATATTTACAGCATATATATGTATAGCAGATTTACTTTCGCGATTACAGGACTTTTCTTCGTCTGCGTATCTGTATGTCATCACTGGCAACACTGGTTGAAGACCTTCGTCTTAGAGTTTTGGCGCCAACGTGGAAAAAACATGTCGGCTCGTTGGATTATTTTCCTAAACTTCTGTATTTTCGAGTGTTAATGTGTACTAAATGAAGAATTATTATTCATTAAGTGCTCGTAAACGTGCTCGAGTGTGGTAAAGTGATATAACGAGGTGAAACGTGTCTTTTCGTGTTGTTTCCAAAATTCCATAGGAGCCTCTTGTAAAGTCTCCACCACTTTAAAGGGGCATGAGTTTGACTTGACCGTGACTTACTTAGCTTGACTCTGACTGTGACTATGACTTGTTTGACGCTATTAAGACTATGTAAACTGTTTAATATCTTTATTCATATATCCTTTATTCATTCCCTTGCCGTCAGAGGTAACATGCTTGCTCGCCGGTTCGCTAAGTGCAGTACGGACGTAAAGACCACTCTTTTTAAAGCGTATTGCTTGTGCATGTATACGTGCCAGCTGTGGACAACTTTTACACGAAAAGCGATAAGCACCATAAGAGTCCAGTATAATGACGCATTCCGGGCTCTTATGAAGCTACCGCGTTACTGCAGTGCGTCGAGTATGTTCGCTGAGGCAGGGGTTCCAGACTTCTTCGCCGTAATCAGAACCAGGGTGGCTTCATTCTGGCAACGCCTGCGTCGTTCCGCTAACAGGATACTCGAGGCTGTCTCTGACGATTTAAGGAGCCCAATGTTTAAGCATTGGGTCTCGGTGCACATGGATGCCAACAAAAAATGACCCAGCACGATTGTGCCTCTTAGATTTTAGATTTACACTTAGGTACTTATAAGTAGACGAGCGCCTCTTTACAGCGTGGTATCATTTTATTTTTATGTGTACTCTTAGTTTATATTTTATGGGTCATTTACGTGCCTGAAATAAATGATTTTATTTATTTATTATTATTTATTTAAGATTACGACTAAAGGACATTGAATCCACAATCATGAAAATTTTAACAAAAAAAAAACCTTCGTCTTAAGGCAAATTTATGTTAATAGAATTATTTTTTTATTGTCTCGTGTTTAGGTTTTAACTGTAAGTTTTTGAATTTTTTTAATAAAATAAAATTAGTTAATTAACATCGTGCCAAAAAATTCTAAAACTAAACTCATACGACTTGTATATGGCAACTGCATCAATCATGCGGAGCCAAAAGCCCCAACTCGGGGAAGAAGAAAAAAAAAAACATCGTGCCATATTAGAATCAAAATCTGCCTAAAACTAACCGACGTCAATCAAAAATATATTAAGTTAATTGGAAGTCCACAATCGCGACACTGATTCCAGCGACATTCTGTGCAGAAAATTTCGATTAAACAAAATCGGGGCGTCAAATCCCACGAGGGCGGTTCATTTTATAGCAATTAGTTAGCTACAGCAGCGGATTCGTCACGAGTGAATGAGTACCCCTTTGGAAGCGTGTTTACATAGTATGGAACGACTTCTACAGTCAGACTATAAGTATAGAAAATATCGGATGGTGAATAAAAAAGTATGTTTTGTTTTTGTTTATGGGAATGTAAAGGAAATTACTAATTAATCCTGCTAAGGCTAAGGTAAGTGCGCGCGCACTCACCTTGGTAAAGACCACCGAATCCAAATGAAACTATAGTCGGAATAACCGAATTAATCTTACGTGAGTAATTTCCTTTACAATGTAAACAAAACGTGTGAAAACCACTTCAGTTTGTTACAGATCCATGCACCGCCGAAATCGATGACGACGCATCGACCACAATACCACCGGACGGGCGTTTATTGCCGACGCTGCTAAACGTGCCTGCTGCTGCCGACCATTGCGACACCACCGAGACACGAAGCGTCTGCTCAGCACTTGCTACTCTACCACGAGGATGCCGAAGCCAAAGTGGATCACTTCTTGTTCAGACATCGAACTGTCGTCACCTAACTTAATTGTAATTTTGTTTCAATGAAATTAATTTTAAATTAAACTCTTGCATGTTTTTACATCCTTGGCCGCAGCCTTCGTAATTAGTTTACATAACAAAAGTTGGTTTTTAGCTATATTTATTACCATAAGTACACGAAATATCGTAATTTCTTCGAAATAGTCGTTAATCCACAAATAAACAATGCTTAAAATTGCTCTGACAACTTATCGCTGGCGGAAATTGTCTAATAGTAAAAACGAGACCGAAATATTTTAAACATTGCTTAACTAAAGTAATGTGTTAGTTTTAATTTTACGCTGAAGTTTACTAAAAATATAGAACTACCCAACATAAGAATGTCTACACCTAGTACCGACACGTGAATAAATCTAGTAAAATTTCAACAAAACGTTCTAATCCAAACCCACTTTAGTTATTTTTTAGTTGTCTAAACATAGTAAAACAGGTTTCTATCTAGTTGGAGGTTCCAAGTTTTTGATGAGAATCCGACGTAAAACTTAAAAACGCACAGGCATGTCTATCTTCTGAAAGTATCGGACCATGAAAACCACAAAACTGGACATCGTTTGAATTTTTTGGTAGAGTTGGTCGGATCGGGCTGTTTAAAGCGGACCTCACAAGATACGTCTAACTTGCAGGGAGCTGCAACATTTCTGCCATCCGACTAACTTCAGACAATAACACTCCGAGATAAGGCGACTCGCCGACTCTATTGTGGAGTGATACTGCTTAGAAAATAAAGTTTCCTTGAATGTGGAGAACGTGGGAGTTAATAGCATTTAAATAACAGTTCGTTTGCAGCATTGTAGCTTTTGATGGGTGCTTTTTTTAACGTTAGTTGTTAGGTAACACGGTAGTATAGTGTAGTATACTTACTCGCAATAGGAAGATTTCGGTATTTTGTAAGTAGGTAGTTGTCTCAGATATGTGATATATAGGTTAGTTGCAGACTGCTTTTTAAATACTTTCAGACTAAACTCCATAACAGGTTTAATACAAAAAATTCAGCAATTCATTTACGTAATAGGTACTCACCTAGGTACCTAATTAATAAGTACCTACCTATCAAAATAATAAGAATTAGAATATAAAATAAGACTTTTTCAGAACTTAAAGGTTTTGAAGGTATAAATTGTAGCCATTGTAGGTAATACTTATTTACTACAAGTTATATGATTAATAACGGGATTTACCGTAATAAGGTTACGGTTGTGCGGTATCACAGCATCGTGGTAAATATGAGTTAACATCATAAACTGTAGTGAACAACCGTGATAGTTTAAAACGGTGACTTATTTATCAAAGAGGATTATTATAATTATAAGAGAACTAGCTGAATCCCGCTACTTCGGACGCGTAGAGCTCGGCCTTCGGCCTCGCTACTAAACCTATATGCTATAAACCTCACGGAGCCCGAGACCTTTCCAACTAATGCAAAACCGTGGAAATCGGTTCGTGCGTTCTGGAGTTATAGCGTCAGGAAGTAAAACCCGACTTATTTTTAAATAGTAGATTTTCTGATTTCCTTTCAATCATTTATCTCTCTGCACCAAAGTTAACCTAGAAAAGACAAGAAGACCAATCGAATTCCCATCTTACGACCATCGAAAGTTCGTTAAATTAATGTCACTCTATCTCCCATCCCCTCTCGACAAAAAAGAGACAACACCACTTTCACCGTCAAGTCAAAATGAGATGGCAAATCCTAGATAATACCCTATAATCACAGTTTTGTTTTCCAATCGCTGCTAACGATTATTGGCGTGTTATTTGGGAGCCATTTTGAAATTGCACCAGTGTTAAGACAAGTCGTTAGAAAGTACAATAAAAAGAGGGCACGGTGATTAGCAGGCTCAGAGGTGATTTTGCTTGTGGAAACTTTGTTTTTAAGTGTCTAAAGAGTTCTTGGATCAATGGTCTGGGTCTGAGCAATAAAGCTTGTTAGGGTTCCGTACCCACAGGGTGTATACGGGACTCTATTACTAAGCCCACGACTGCCTGTCCGTCTTACCTTTTAACGGCTGTATCTATTGAACCGTAATAGATAGCCACTTGAAATTTTCATAGAATATGTAATGTTATGGCGGATTAACTAAGAAATAATAAAAAAGTCAATGATTAAAAACTTAAATGTTTTTTAACGTGTTTTTGTATTTGCTCTGTACACGGTAATGAATACTTACAAGTATCAAATTTGACATGATTATAGTACATACTCTAAAGTAAAATAACAATAATTATAATGTCTAAGTGCGGGTCGGTGACAAATTTCTATTCACCGCCAAGTTAAGCAACGTTTGGCGCGGTCGGTACTTGGATGGGTGACCGCCTGGGCGTCATTTTGTCTTTTTGCACAACTTTTTGTATTTTGTGGTGGTACGGAAGTGAGCCTGATTCGCACTTGGCATGTTTATTTTTATTATTCGGGACTCACGTTGTTACATTAAGGCCGGCTACACCGACTAAACACCGTGACGACAACAACAAGTTTAATAAAGGGAGTCATTCGTAAATTAAATTTTTTTAAAGAGTTATTTGCCACAAAAGAATGGTAAAACATGGTGTTTGCTATTCGACTACGCTTGATTAAATCAACGAGAATCAAACTAACAGACTACTCGCTTTCATCGTTACAAAGTGTAAGTGGTGAATAAGAATTTAAAATTGCAATTGGCTTCTAATTAATATGCATATCTCACGAACTTTATTGTCTGAGCTCATCTTTATTTAAAAACAGAGCTCGACAAAAGAATACTAATACTAAAGTACCTAATGAAGTTAATCAGGTATCTATTTAACTACTTTTTTCGTAGTAGCTTTACCATCGGTTTTAATAAATAGCTTCACCATCGGGTCTAATAAATATCATCATCAGCCATAAGACGTCCACTGGTGATCATAGGCATCCTACTTAGAACGCCACATTGAATGACAGCCTGCCATCAGCATCCACAGGATGCCCGCGACTCTTGCGATGTCGTCAGTCTATCTAGTGGGAGGCCTACATACGCTTCGTCTTCCGGTTCGTGGTCTCCACTCAAGACCTTTCTTTCCAATCGGTGATCAATCCGAACATAGCTCTCTCAATTGCCCGCTGTACGACTCTGAAGTTTTGCCAAAAGAGGACCACGTCTCAGTACCATATTATGTCATCACTGGCAACACAATATACTGGTTAAGGACCCTTGTCTTTAGGCACTGTGGTATTTTTGACAAGAGTACCCATGTCACGTAATTTCCTGAACGCTGCCCATCTGAGTTGGTTCTTCGGGCGACCTCTTTGTCTAAGTTGGACCTACCTAAATGAACAATCTGTCCAAGATAGCTATAGTGGTCAACAACTTCGAGAGTATCGTTCCCAACGACTACCGGCACGGATACAACATGGACATTGGACATGATTTTCGTCTTGTCCATGTTCATTTTAAGACCTACCTGTTGGGTAATTACTAACGTACTGAGGTCGTTGAGCATAGTATATTGAGGTCTTCCAGCGACTATACTATGATGATTATACCATCGGTAAAACGAAGATGAGTGATGCATACGCCGTTGATGTTGATGCCGTATCCGTTCCAGTCCAAGAGCTTAAAAACGTCCTCCAATGCGTTCGTGAACAGTTTCTGAGAGATGACGTCCCCCTGGAGCTAATATACAAACAGACAGATATATACACAAATTCGAAAAACATTGCTCTCTTTTTTTTTTCTTGCTAGTCGGCTAAAATGAAGGCAAAACGTCCAAATGTCTAACAAACATTAAAAAACATTGTATGCTCCCAAAAAGCAAAAAAAAACCGCCTCTTTATTCTCAATGGATGTTAGCCTAATCCAATTTTAAAACGTTGGCTAGGGCCAGAGCCTACATATTATTAAAGATACGTATACATTTTAAAGCGAGACTTTGTCGGGAGCTTAACGGTGAAATTAGTTTATCCCCCTAAAGCGGAAACAACGAAGGGGTTGCAAAATTTAAATTACAAATAAAAGCACAGAAAAATATCTACGAGTGGGTAGTGGCTCAATAACGATGTCTCTTAATTAAAACGCCGAGGCAATAATAGAGGTTGAAAGTCACTCAAGTACTTGTGCGTAAGATATATAGGTAGAGTCGATAGATTTTGTAGTGATATCTAGAATAGAATAGAATAGAATAGAATAACTTTTATTGTTTCAAACTGGTGCATGAGTTGTTACAAATACATCATTAAGTATCACAGTTCTACCCTCTTCGGGTGTACAATATTTTCTTAGCCTAGATTTTTATTGTTGCCATTACACCATAAAAAAGAAAAAAAGAAAATTTAATAAAGAGGTATGCAGCTTAAAAGAGGTATCATTGAGATATATAATATGTACATTAGGCATCTAAAACTACATTTATTTACATGGTTTACATTACTAGGTGTAGGTCATGCCGTGTCAAAATCTTATCACCTTTTTTATATAACTTATGTGTCTTTTCTCTCAGGACAAAGTGGATATTGTTTTATCGCGGCCCTCATGCTAGGCCTTCTGAAAGGTAAACGTAGAGCTAAAACATTTTCTATCAAAATATTAAGAAAGCTCTACATAATCCGTGGTGCAGTCGCACTGTAAACTTGAAACTTACGTCCACAACTTTGATTTCCCACGAATTTGAACGTTGGTTTACATGACAGAGCTCATGCTGCACTGCTCTAGTTAAGGAGCCATATTACGGTAGATTTACTAGAGCATAGATATCGGACAATCCAAATTAGCAAACGAAATAGCAGTGTCTGGCAGCCCTAATCTAACCCTAACATTATGTTAGTGTCTATGCGCCTTGCTTTCTCTATTTCATTCGCGCATTTTAATATTTTTGAAGATATAAAATGAAGAATGTAGGTATTTATGTAAATCTAAGAACGAATAAAGAACATAAGTTTGGGTAGTTTTTTATCGCGAATAAGTCCGTGTTTGAAGTTTATATATTTAAAAAAAACTAGTACAATTGTTTTTCTATTCCGTTAGTTATTATGTTTGAAAACATATTTCACCAAAATGGAAATTTTACTGAAATTTTTTAACGTTATGTTCTTTATTTTTCTAATTTGTTCTGCTGATATTTAACACATAAGAAAATTCAATCATTTTATATCTTGAAATTGCGCCTGCGATCTAGAGGACGCACGATGCATAGAGGCATCTTTTTATGCACTGTTGTTGCAAGTACCTATGTATCTACGTAGGCAGATAAGAACTTACTTATCCGTAGGTATGTATGCTATTTTATGTAGGTGGGTAGAGGTACTCGTACCTACAGTCACGGTAAGCGCTTTGACTATTTATCACTCACATCTTTCCTCGGACCACCGACACCGATTTTGCACGCTCCGAAACCGGTCACGGTCCAAAGGTCGGCCCATTCAAGTGTGACAGATGCACCATATTGAAATACGCCGGTCCACCGGACCCGGCCGGCCGTCCGTCCGTCTATTCGTCACGTAGCCCCAAGGAATCTTCCCTACCTATTTGCCTTGCACGCCTCACTTCAAATCGTTGAATGTAATATGAAGATGTCTCTACTCCTAATGCTCAGAAATTTTCAATATCGCATGCAATATCGAAATCAAATATGATATCCAACAGTTAGATATATTTTACTCAATTCTAAACCATTTTTTACAGACTTATCTTACCCATCACCACTCCCCAAGACCAACTTCGTTGATAACTGACTTGCAATAAATAACTTCAATGTGACTTAATTTACAGTAAAATTACTTTATGAGTATCTGTAGAAAGCCTACAAAACCTACTTTACTTAACTAAGCTTAAACTAAAATAACAAAACATTAGCGTAACGAAAAACTGATAAGTTTACTCCAAAGTTAGTGAATCATCGACAAACTTTACGAGTTATTGAATCACATAGAAGAAACTTTTCGGTTTTACGGTAATTAACGTTTCACAGGGTCTTTTTAGGTAACAAATTCGTCACACCACGACTGATCTAAGCGCATCACTGCCGCCTGTAATTATAAACTAATCTGTTAATTTTACTCGTCTCTACGCCCCCTTCTCTGGTCGGAGCGTAATAGGTGTCATCATATTCCGCATAGCGTTGATTGCTTGGCCTGTATTCCAACTGTAGATAATCACCTTCTTCCTTTCGAAGCTGGCCAGCTGGGAGCTTTCCTTGTTTGTTGTCATATCTGGGATCCTCGTAGATGGTAATCGTTTGCTTTCTGTGGGCCACTACGGGAGCGTTACGAGGGACTTGAGCGGAAGCAGTTGGGATTTTAGCAATCGGTGTGTTACGGGACTCGTCGTATCCATACCCATAGCCGTGGTTAGGACCGTATCCGTAACCTCCTTCATGACGCGAGCCGTGATCGTCGTAGTAACCTGGACCGCCATAGTCTTTATTCGCCCAGCCTTGGTCTCTCTGCCAGCCAGGTTGCTCCCATCCCCTACGATCATCCCAGCCACCGCGATCATCCCAGCCTCGGCGATCATCCAAGCCACCACGGTCATCCCACCCTCTTCGATCGTCCCAACCTCGTCGGTCGTCCCACTTCTGCCAGTCCCACCCGGGTTCTCTCTGGTGTGGAGCACGATATTGGTGGTAATCGTGAACTTTGTCTCGATTGTATTTGTTCCGATCATCGTGGTATTTATTGTAGGCCTCAGCATCGTCCAAATGATATTTCCTGCCATGATCCTGATGGCCCACCTGCTTATTGCCGTTATCTGCGTAACGGTTGTACGCACCTCCATGGTGATTATCCCGTACGTATTCTTTCCCATTATTGTGGGACCCTTGGTAAGCCCGCCCACCGTGATTGTCATGACTGTTCAATCTGCTATTGTAAGCGGCTTTGTCACCTTCGTCATTGAAATCATCAAAAAATGTGCTTTTGTTAGACGATTCGTCTTTGTGGTAGGAGTTTTGGAATCCTTGTTTGTGATGGCCTTTCTTGTGACCTCTCTTAAATCCTGCAGTTTCACTGTCTTCAGCTTTATCCTGATTAGCGTTATACCCTTTGTAGGAATCAGCTTCGTTGGTCGATTTTATATCGTGGTCCTTTTTCACGTATTTTCCTTCGTCACTAGATTTGGTGTATTGGTTTTTATGAGTGTCATGAATTTGACTGTCATCTTCGTGCACTTTTTCACCTTTATGTTTGTCATGTTTAATGGATTCCGCTGCTTCTTTGTGAGCTGCATCTTTGAGATGTTCTTCTAAAGCTTCTTTTAGCACCGATGCGCTGGTTGCGGTGAGCAGACAAACACAGAGAAGAGCTACACTAAATTTGCGGCAAATCATCTCATCGCAGGTTAGTCTGTGTTTACGAGGGAGCGTTAAAAGCGACAATAAGCGGGATTCAGTTTGGTTAAAGAGTTTTATATTGGTGTAAATCGTGTTTGAGTTCACGGCGAATTAGGGCACAATGGGAGGAAGCGTGGAGGCTGTAGGGAACAATGAGGCTGGTTAGGCGACTCGGCCATGACACCGCATTATTGGAAAGCACTCTTCTGTATTCTGTTCGTACTCGGTACATTTTATCGAGCAGGGTACAGCCAATCGAGGTCAATAGTATCCGATCGGGGACGATGACTACAAGGTCATTGATTCGAAGTTTATCATTGGCAGCCACAGAATCACCGTTAAGTATCTCGATACTTCCGAAAAGCAATTCTTATTCAGTTCATGTTGTATACTTAAGTAGACGTGTCTATGTATTTCTTAAATATAAGTAAAGGTATTCTTAGGCATCAATCTGATCGGCAACTACGCAGATAGCATCTAGCCGGCATATGCTGTACTGGGTGAATGGTTAGACAGTACAAGTATTCGTGAATTTCAATATACTTATCATTATGAACAAATTTCACAAGCCGGAAACTGCGAAAAAAAATCAACTGTTCCATAAATTTTGTTTAAGTTTCAATGACATTTTTATATGGAACAGCTGTTTTTTTTTTCGCGATTTCAGAGTTGGTCCCATAGTAAAAGTTGTTCATAATGATAAGTACAATGATATCCCCGAATATTTCCACTATCTAACCAGTCACCCTGTATATAGACTATACTATATTTCTTTAGTCTAATAATAAAAAAGCAACTATTTTATAATATTATCTGTTTATTAAAAATATTCCACACATATACATCAAACTTTATGAATAGTACTTACTATCTACGCATTTACGTCTAAGCTCACTGTATGTTACTGCTAGTGGATTATGCTAATACTTTTTATCCCTGAAAATGCGGGTCCATAAGGGCCAGAATACAGGGTGCAGCGATTTCGGTCGCGCATATGTTTTTTTTTTTAGTTATAAATTGACTGTCTACTTTTGAAAAGTGCTTCGATCATTTAACGGCCAGGAAAACGGAATAAAAAGTTTTTCCCGTTCTATTCTGGTCATTATAAAACATATAAAACAAAAAATTGTTCTAAATATTCTGAAATATTAACTTCGCAAAATAACCGAGGCACATTTATCAAAAGTAGACCATAATTTTGTATTAAAAAATCATCAAATGCGGGAGCGAGATAGCAGAGCGCCGTATTCTGGACCTTAAGGGATTTTCCATGCGGACGTAACCGCGGGGCACAACTAGTAAAAAATATAGATAGTAAATATTACCTAAATCAAGAGTAAAGTTTATTGGAGATGATACTAAAATAAATTACTAAAAAAAGAAACCTAAGTTTTCAAAGTGATATCGTACTTTAGAAATGCATTATTAAGGAAAAAAATCAAATAAATAAAATTTTAAATCACATAAATTAACAAGCCAACGCCTAATGCTAGAGCAGACGTTTAACAATACAGCATAAATAACAGCGCTACAAGTACTTACAGAAAACTGCCAATGTCATTTTCTAAAACAATGTATTTTACGTGTCTATTTATCTCACGGAACAAAGATACAAGCCCAGGCTAAAAAGAAAGCGCGTTATGCTCCACGATTGACCCCATTTGGTCATCAAGAAAATCCATAAAAGATGTCCTCACTAGAGGGCACACTTTTCACGACATATTGCTCTCAAGACAAAAATAAGAAAAGACATCTGCTTATAGTACATAAAACTGATCGTTTGAGTTTGGTTGCTAGGTAACGTTTAAATGAAATGCTAAAATTACCACAAAATGTTCATGTATTTTTTACGTACAATATCCACGCAAAATTTGAGAAAACTACTATGCAAGTCTTCGAGGCAACTAACATTTATGGACTCACTTGTGTCGGCTAAGATATTGTAATGAAAACTCAAACAAAATGCAACAAGCTTTATATAACGTGGGAAAAGCTCCGATAAGTCTTGTATCTATAGGATTTAGACGACAAGTGTCAATTGGAAAATTAAGGGCCTTACGGCTAGCTGTTTAAAGCAATCCGGTGACGAAAAAAATTTTGCGCGACCGCAAACCATATGTGGGCGCGTTACAGTTCACATTTGCGTGATTTTCCGAGCTGCGCGGTTTTAACGTTAGTTTGGTACCTCGTAAGCAGTCGTAAGGCCCCTGGTCTCGGTAGAACTAAACTGTTAAACGTCTGGTCCACATCCACTAATACCTCACACTCCGTTCACTTCTTTAAGACTCAAAGCGGCTATTCGTTTCCTTAATTCCTGTACTAGGTCCGCTCTAGGCACTTCTTCCTCGACCCGCGAGGTGATACCTCGAATCTTGACCACTCCCCGCTTCAGCTCAGACTCTCCGAGTACCACAGCCAGCGGTATGCCATTCTCTTCACAGTGTTGTAGCTGGTTCAGCATTTTGGGGTTCTTTTTGTACGAGTGTTCAGTCTGGAAAGAAATGAAATCAAGTTGAAGGGAGGTTGCCGCGACAAAATGCAACTCTTGCTTAAAAGTACTTTTCTATAATAGGCATGTGTCCTAATGTTTAATTTAGTACAAATAACCGGCTTAGCGATGAATATAACTAAATACATTACACATACTGAAAAAATAATTTAATTCGGCTGATAAATTGAGATATGAGTGTTTAAAGTTTTAGGTGGGGATAGAGAGGGGATGCTCTATCCCTTTCTCGCAAAGCGTGTGCTAGTAGGTATAGCATTTGTATGGCGCTCCTGAGCCGTGACGTCACGGGTCAGTATAGTTTGATTGATTGATTGATTTATTAACTCTTTATTGTTCACACCATGAAATTTGATACAGATGACAAAAAACTCTTTGCTTTGAGTTTGCTCTTTGTCTAGCATGAAATTAAAATGCTTATAATTTATTTATTTTTGAACTAATTTTAATTTTGTTTTCGTTGATGTGCTCTATTTATGATCAACTTTTTTATGAGGTAATAAAAAATATTAGTCATCATGCCTATTGAAGTGTCGTTTCACATTTTAGGGTTACTATTTACATGTTACAGCATCGAGATACAATTCTTATAGAGATGATCTCTCAGTGAAAACAGTCAAAAAACGTTCGAGCATCATTGTACATACACTGTATCAATTATTATACAATGCCACATTTACTCCAACTTAGACGTTATGTCGCTTGAATAGTGTTCAACGTTAGTTCACCGTAGCTCTGGCATCGCGCAGCGTTGTAGTCGGATCGCGGTTACCTTGTAACTAACCAAAAAGTCAGCGCAATTCGTAGTGTGCGCCGAGTTTTGGTTCGGACATTTTTGGCACGATGTATCTCGATGCGTGACAATCATTTCAAAAAAAAATTACAACGTGCAGGATTCTACCATGCGTTACCGGGTATACCAATCAACGAACAAAGACACTTTTGCATTCATAACATAAGTATTACCTGCGCTCCAAGTTTTTTAATTCGCTGTTTTATATTTTTACTTAATTTTTTTGGTGATAATATATCTATTTTTTAACTTAAAAAAGATAACTTCGTTTTCAATCTCTCTCTCTCTCTCTCTCTCTCTCTCTCTCATTCTTATAATATAAAACACAGTCTCTTTCTCACCTTAATGCCAGCATCCCACAGCTCGGTGCAGATTTTCATTCGTTCTTCGAGGAAGTTCTTCTGCGCCGACGCGACGTAAACGTCTACGTCACTGGTACGTACGACGATGTCACCCGCCGCTAATTTCGCTTCGAGCACTGAGAATACTCGTTCTACGCCAATACTGACGCCTACGCATGGGACCTGGAAAATTACAGGATTTATTAAAATCAAATCATAAAATTATTCTTCGTCGTTCATCATAATAATCTGACGCATTTTCGACGGTGAGGTGCGAGCGGTATTATAATTTAATCTTTAAAAAAAATTAAGATATATTTTTTTGTGCTGAGAATGAGGAAGGATCGCTATGTCGAGAATATCTTTTTATGGCTTGCGTTTGACCATCAACTTGCTTCAAGTTTCCAATTACCACCGGCCCTTAGGCCAGCCTAAATATAGCTTGAAAGACGCTGTAGAGTCTGCGCGACTAGCCAGAGACGACGCGAGACAGAGACCGATTGCGTTCTCTTGTCAGAAGCTAAGACCCACTTCGGGTCGCTGCGGCAGCGTAGTAAGATAGTATTGATTAAAACGGCAAAAAGCCAATTAAATTACTATACAGAAAACCAGTTACATATAGGTGGAACACGGTGGATAGATCACTTTTGCAATCTGTGTAAAAAGCCACAAAATTCTGTGTAATTGGCATTGTTATGCTCAGGCGCAGCAAACAAACGCCCCAATCATCTCATCACCTAAATACCTAAAATTAGGAAGATTTGAAGTTCATTCTTAGATTCTTGGATAATCATCACGATCGTGTTGACCGACAATAAGGAGAAAGTTATTGTCGGAGAGGTAAGCAGTTGGCTTTTAAGTTAACTTTCTTGCAGAGGTAAAGCACTGGGTGACACAGCCACTTGGGAAATTGGAGGGTGCCGTACCCAGCACGGTGCAAGCCAAATGTCATCTTAAGTACCCTCTTGATTGGATATGGTTGTGATAGCCATAGGGGGTGTTGTCCTCTCTAAGAGGGAGGCCTATGTTCAACAGTGGACGTATATTGGCTGATGATGTGTGATAGCCATGTCTTGCTTCATCTATCTGTGCTGCTTATTTCTTTTTCGTCTTCCTCCGGGCCACACAGAAGATCTCAAGATTGCACTACTTTTTACTAAGATCGGTTTATCTGTTTAGTATTGTTTTTTTTTTGTTCTAAACAAACAAGGATAGCATTTTTTCTATAATGACAATGTGATTACATACCTGTTTATTTTTAGAGTCAAACATCCCAACAAGGTTATCATATCGACCACCACCGGCAATCGATCCCACAGTCTGCTCCTCATTGCCGACCTTAATGGGCTCTGGAAGGAAGTAAATAATCCGCTTACACATTATACCAATCAACAATCACTCTATGCTTTATAAAGGCTGTAATTGATTGTTTCCTGAGAACTACAATCTAGGCATCTTCAAGGCTAGAGTGAATAGATTTCTTCTAGATTAACGTGTTCCATCCTCGGCCGCAACGTCACTTACCATCAGCCGAGTTGGTGGCCAAAACTAGATCAATTCTTGTAAAAGAAAATATGGATTAGTGAAGAAAATCAGTTTGAATTAAGACAGTTTCAAATTCGGATGGATATCTAATTTAGTAGATTGCCAATACATAAAAATTAAAAATTGAGCATTACTTAGGAGTAATTAAACATATTTTATGTTGAATAATTATACACGTTTTTATCACAATATATACAAAAATTTCGTTAGTTTCTCGTTCTATATCATAGAGAGAGAGTGTGTGTGTTAAGCTTACTATTAATTTTGGACCATTTTGGAAACTTTCTGAATGCATTAATGCCGAAGAGTTTACAAAAGCTCAGCTGCACTTATACGTTTTAAATTTGAAGACGAATGGAAGCAATTGACAAGAGACCAAAGTGAATGACATAACCAATGGAAGGCCAGCAGTAGGTTATCAGAAGTTGATGATATTAATGCTAGAACACATAAAACACATAAAACTGATGAAGACTGAAGCGGCCATTGAAAGGTTAGAAGTTCTAACCCTCCAATGGCCAATATAGTCTTGGATAGATAAGTCAGTGTATAGTTTGTTAAAAAAAATAACAACTTACTAGTGAGCACAGCTTCATAAATGACCCCTGTATAATAATCCAGTCCTCTCGCCAAGCTCAAATCAAACAAGATCTTATCCTTAATACCGAAGAGTTCACAATAGCTCAGCAGTAGCTTGATTCCTTGTAACCCTTCAATGGCCGCTTTAGTTTTGGATAGTTTCTCATCTGTGAGTAGTTTGTCGGCTAGCTCTGTGCCTCCGTTTAGGCGGACGTATTCACCTATTCTGTCGGCTGCATCAGGGGTTATGCCTTTTTCGTTAATCATTTCGGTGCGCACTTCTTCCCATGGCGACTGTAAGGGAAAGAATTAGTTTTATAATAGTTTCTAAAAATTAGTAAAAGATTGGTAATGTTACGAACGAAACACACACATTTGACCGAGAGCCATAGTGTGCAACATGATAGTATACTTTATATATACATTAACCAGCTCCGATGATACGAATAATTTGGTTCAAGCGCCTGTTGACTGATGTTGCCAGGAAACATTATAGCTCTTCTAAGAATTTTATGAAGTTTATCTAATTGATAAGAATTTAAGACATCATACAGTCTTGAAGAATGATGATGATCATCATTTCAGCCTATCATATTCCCACTGCTGGGAAACGCCCTCTCAGAGAGACCGCCATAGCGCTACCATGCTAACCCAGTGCATGTTGGTGAATGTCATATGTCTTTGAACTTTTGAGGTTCTTGGGACATATCGGTTTCCTCACGATGTTTCCCTTCATAGTTTTGGAGCGATTGCATCGAAACTGCATATAATTTATTTAACTAGGTACTAAATAAAGTCATTGGTACAGGGCCGAGAATCGAACCAGGTGCAGCTACATTCTAAAGCGCACATGCTACCAAACCGCTACCAACCCTCTATAGAGATGAATGATGATGATGTCCTCTCAGAATGATGATGCTGATGTTTATATTTTAAATCAAATTATATATCATATGAATATTTCACCAACATGCACTGGGCCAACATGGTCGATTAGGGCCCATCCTCTCTGAGAAAAGACCTAAGTCTCAGCAGTGGGAACATGATAGGCTGAAATGATGATGATAATTATATGATGATTATATATGATGATTATATGATGAATATTAGGTATATCTTTTTTTATATATACATTTATATAATAATAGTAGACAAACAAGCGACGGGTGCACCTGATGGTAAGTGGTCACCGTCACCTCTGAAATATTAGTAATAAATCAACTAACCTTATCCAATTTGTCAACAGTAGAGCAAGCGGTTCGGAACTTATCTGCGGGTACCCCGCAGGCCTCGAACATCCCATCCAGCAGCCGTCTGTGGTTGACCTTCAGCACATACTCTCCTATGTTCAGGGCGTCCAGAATCTCAGTGACGACTTTGAGGCATTCCGCGTCAGGGACCATGGGGTCGTAAGCACCGGCGATATCGAAATCCTGAAATAATAAGTTGAATTGAGTAATGACTAGCCATCCATAAAAAAGGTGTAATGCACTACGCTTACTTACTCTAAATAGTTTAAACTCCTTTTATATTTATAATATTATTGTATAAATAAACCAGCCAAGTGCGAGTCGTTCTAGCGCACTGAGGGTACCGTACCACCACATAAATTGTTAACTACTAAAGTACAAAAATGTAGTGCAAAACGACAACATCACCAATCAAAGTAACGACCGCGCTCAACGTTGCTACTTTGGTGAACAGAAATTTGTCAGTGACTCACACTTGGCCATTATTTATTGTTTTACTTTAGTGTGTACTATAATCATGCCAAGTTTAACACCTTGTATGTATTACCGTTTATACACGGGAGCAAATACAAAAATATGTTTTAAAAAACGATTGTTGTATGGAGACCCACACCCCGCTTTAATTTTTACTTTTTGACTTTATGATAATTAAATAGTTAATACGCTGTAATATTACATATTTTATGGAAATTTGAACTGCCTATCTATTAGGGTTCCAAAGATACAGCCGTTACAAAAGGTAATACAAAAGGTAGGACAGACGGAGAGGTAGACAGACAGCATAGGCTTATTAATAGGATCCCGTATACACCCTTTGGGTACGGAATCCTAAAAACTAAACAACACGCTTAGGTGACTCGTTAAGTTATCGTTTGTCGTCGGTCATTTGCGGAACCGAGAAATCATTGGCAGTAGTTACAATACCGCCAAACATTTCTATAGACATCTGTCATATATCTGTGACCAAAGACTACTACACAAAGAAACCAAGAACATTCGCAAAATTTAAGCCAATCAAATGGTGTCATATATGGCTCCAAAAAAAATATAAACATTTTACTATGACAATTTGCGCGGTGAAATCGTACCACAACAAATAAATAACGTACAGCATAAGAGTTATGGTGTGACATTCCATAGGTAATCCATTAATTTTCTTGCTTAAATCGTTTAAAATACCAATCGAAACGTAAGCTACAAAGCGAATTTGTAGCTTACGTTTTGATAAGGCGTTGTTTGGAAACCTACCTTCTCTGAATAGTTATTCTAAGGACACCACAAATTTTTCGAAACGTCAGGAATTAAAATAATGTATTTTTAACTTACACATTGATAAAACTCTCTGTACCTCCCCTTGGTCATAGCCGGGTTGTCTCTTCTATAAACCTTTGCAATGTGGTATCGCTTCAAAGTATTTATCTTGCTCATAGCTAGGTACCTCGCTAGTGGTACAGTCAAGTCGTAACGGAGTGCTAGGATCTCACCACCTTGGTCTTTTAGGTCGTAAATGAGCTTGGCATCTTCACCGTATTTGCCTGTGAGGACTTCCTGTAATGAAAACCAATGTCAGTTATGTTTTCAGTTATACTTATATTTTCTCAATCATGCTTAGATATTTCTTATGTCATGATATTTCCTAATACATCTGCGTTATGTTCAAGTACTAAACGAGACCTGGGAGTATATTACAACCTCAAACATTCTCATAATAATCTTACATTGAATTTTGTTTTGCTCTCTCATTAGCCGAGAGAGCAAGACAAAGCTCAACGTAAGATTATTATGAGAATGTTTGAGGTTGTAATATACTCCCAGGTCTCGTTTAGAAATTGAACAAAATGCAGATGTCTTAGAAAATATCATGACATAAGAAATATCTAAGCATGTTTGAGAAAATATAAGTTATAATACGCCCCCTGCTGGTAATCAAGCATTGATTACTTGAGCCTAGGCTTCACGTAGGTCCACATTATTTTACAGATGGCTGTTTTTACAGAGTGCAGAAGCGTGGAGGAACAACATGTTGATATTTGAATTACCAAGGACACTCTGGGAGTCTGCAAAATTGGCCTTCCTCAGGTACCATGTGACTGAACTGAGCGCATACGGCACACATTTAATAAGCCGGTAAACAGCAGTTTAAATCAAATATCAAGCAAGTTTTGCCAGGATATAGAATAGTGGAAAATTTGAAAACTTAGTCATACTTGTACTAAGTAAGTAATATTTTACTGTACAATTTTACTACCAGTGTATCACATCGGTAATCTTAGTTGACCTAATGTTGAGTTGTTCAATGTTAACGCTTCAAATTGTACCTTTAATTCAAATACAGGGGTATCAATGCATTCTGCTCCGTGCCTCTTGAAAACCGTAATGATTTTCTGCAGCACTTCATTTCTGATCGACATCTGCTGAGGGTTGTAATCTCTAGTGCCCTTCGGCGTTTTAAGGGTGAACTTCTGTGGAGCCGCATCTTCAGGACTGAGTTGCGTTTTGAGTGCGAGCAGTTTTGATACTTCTTCTTGGATCTGCAAATAAGATTTTCGTTTGTTTTGAATACATCGAAATATTAAGGTAGAAATAAAGTTTATAAGTAATTATATATTATGTACTTAGCTAAGTAAGTACTTTGTACTTGATAGCTGAAAACAAATATACAAAGGCAAACTACAGTGAAAAAAGTACACTTTGTCACAAAGCATTCCTTTATACTTGGTTAAAATATCAAAAATCAAATCAAGTGTCAACTGGCTACATTCTGTGTCATATAAAGAATTTTTAATTTTCCCGCTGTTTTTATGTGACTAAAATTATACTGATATGATTACAACTCCTGCTGAGCCCAGCGGTCTATCCTATTATCCAACGCATGACATTGTACTATTGAACAGCTGATTTTTTTCGTAAAATTAGTGCAATGACCTTCTTTCAGCTAACCTTTTCATGTAACCTTGTATGGCAATGAAATACATTTCTTTTGAAACCAGTTTAACTACCTAAATAGAAGAATGAGTGTCATACATAATGCTGCAATACATACCAGTTATGCTCACATATTCAGGTTCCCAGTTCAATGTCAGTTATTGCAATTAAGTGAATCATTATTCATTATCGTAACTAGGTGAGTACATACAAATTACAACGTCTAAGTAATAGATAGTGGTAGTAAAATCTACTTTGTTCATACACAATGTAAGAAGAATACAGTAATAGAGTTACTCATATAAGAAGTATTTTCAGACTTAATTACTTACTTTACTGATTATCTTCTCATACAAAGGATCTCTTTTTAGCAATAAGACATGAAAAAATAAAAAAAATACAATGTCTTTAAAACTACTTACAATGACTTCAAGCGTGCTCTATCATAGACTGTATGATCACTTAACATCAGGCGATTTGGCGGTCAAACGCAAGCCTATTTTTTTTAAGACCACGTTTGTAAATAAATAAATAAATAAATAAATATTCGGGACATTTTTGCACACACGGTCATCTGACCCCAAACTAAGCAAAGCTTGTGATATGGCTGCCAGAGACTGACATACATACATATATAGTTTTAAATACATACTTAAATAGATATTAACACCCAGATATAGAACAAACACAAATGTTCATTACATGAATGTTTGCCCTAGGTGGGAATCGAACCCACGCCCCCAAGCGCAGAAGGCAGGTTCACTACCAACTGGGCTAACGGGCTATCTGGCTAACGGCTTTGTGGCAGTTTATAGTTTGTTTCCTTCATATAATATGTCAATACAAAACTTAATAGATGTTTTTTAAGCCCCCGATAAAATTGCTGATAATCTGTAATGTTTGAACAGATCTTCTTGAATAGCTAAGAACAATCTCGGTCAAGTCGCGATTGAAACAAAAAAATATATACAAAATCGGTTTAGCCTTTTGGGAGCTACGAAGTCACAGACACACAGATACAAACGTTTAGAAAGGGATATGTACTCATTGTTTTATAGACATAATAAATAAATAAATAAATAAAATAACTTGTATAACTTGCATCATAGTGTCACGAATTCTTCAAGTTTTTAAAACAAATGTCAGTATCGAACAAATAGGGCCCAACTTCTACTGGCGAGTCAAGGCAGCATCATGGTATACAAATAACTGTGGAAATATCAACTATTTTCGGCTTGTACTAGGTTCAAAATTGTACCTCATTTATTAGAGCAGTTGAGGTGCAGTGCAGTGCATAAGTGTGGCGGTACAATTTTGAACTTTATGCCAAAACAGAATGAGTTACTTTACCATGGCCGCTTGAGGCAATGCCGCCTTGACTCTACAGTAGGCGTCAGGCCTTAGTATTCTACAGTCATATGTCAGACATTTTTAAAGCATGTGTCATAATATCAAATCTTTAAGCTCTGAAAAGAAGTGATCTAATAAGCTGGCAATAATAGTAATGTAGACAAACTTACTAACTAGTAATTAAAATTAAACAAGCATGCTTCTCAATTGCTCTCAATAACTTTCCAGTACCTGATTGCAAGATGATGTTGTAATACTTTTTGTGAAACCGTTGTTAAAACTCAAGTTGCATAATCGCACCACTTTGGCATGACTTTTTGCAAGTCTCAGCACTTTGTAATACATGCTTCAATGGTTTTATCTTCTACCTTTTGTACAATATGAATATCTTGTCACCACAGCTTACTTTAGTTACCGGAAAATATAATAAAATAATCATTATTTTAGTTCATTTTTAAACATAGAAAAATACAACAGAGACAGAAAGATGTGGTGACGAGACAACCATATGAGGAGGTTCAAAGCTTTTAAGCTACAATAAATCTAAATACATTGCTTAATAAAGCCTGATTAAAGGAATTACACCAAACCAAATTTACACATCCATGCTTTATAAGTGGTCACAAACAAACCTCTTGGTCAATATTAGACTGTTCTGCTCTTGTTAGATTGATAGGAGTGGCCTCACTGAACAAAGCTTTTTCAACATCATTGAAACTCCGCATATGGTCCAACCACCGCTTTATATGTTTATATTCTCTAACATCTAAAGTTTGTAACTTTTTACTCATTGACATATCACATTTACTGGGCATATAGCCACCCATATAACTATACTGAGATAAATGGTTGTCCATTTGTAGTATATCAAGGGAATTATCGTCCTTTTTCCCCTATAAAATGTTAAATAGATTGGAATTATTTTTGCATGATGCAATTTTAAAGAAAAGTAACCACGTTACACCTTAGCATATTTTAGAATTAGACTTGTGTTGAGAGC
This sequence comes from Agriopis aurantiaria, assembly GCA_914767915.1. NCBI lineage: Eukaryota > Metazoa > Arthropoda > Insecta > Lepidoptera > Geometridae > Agriopis > Agriopis aurantiaria. The sequence goes on from OU611987.1 coordinate 7,495,300, forward strand.
ACTAACCTTTTCGTTAGATTCCTTCGCAGCCTTTAGTTTTCTAACGAGATCTCCCTGCTCTTTAATTTTCAACAGTAAAGTTTCTTGAGAATCAGCCATGGTTTAACGTGCAATAATAATGTTAACGTTCTAAGTCCGTGTCCGACGTCCAGTCAAGGCTGCGATTGCAGGTAAAAGTACTTAGATATAATTGTAGCTTATTTGGTTCCTTTCATTTTATCTCAGCAAATAGCGAACGAGCTACAAAATGCAACAATTTTGAGGTTAGAATAGAATCGCCAACCAACTTTACAACTGTCAAGATCTATCATTTGTCATGTCATGTCAACCCCAATACGTTCCAAATTACGTCAAAGGTGGCCATTCTAAAACTGCTAATAGACTTGTGGATATAAGTAATAAAATAATTATTACGCATTAGCATTGCCATTCAACGTGGTAATGCCGCCAGCATGTTGGGTACGCTGCCAACTGGTAGTGGGCTTGAGCATTTGGATTGTCTTTAGACCTTCAACGGTCTATGGGCAGTCTAACTGTATTTGTAGTGTTAGTTTTAGCTTGTATTTTGTTTAGTTATTAAAGGCACGTGCCCGATAAAAAAAAGTATTAAATGAAAAAAAAAAAAAAATATGTATGGTATTTGTCAAAGTCAATGTAATTTGAGTAATTTGGATTGTTTGTAACTGGCAATATTATGTTTGTTTTTGATGTTTTTTTGTTTCAACCAAACCAAAAGACTTTTCAATTTTCCTTTTGTTGAGATTAGAAAACAAAACATAAAATGGATAGATTTGAATACATAGACGCCCGTTTATTTGATGGCGAAAATTATCTAAAGCGAGACAAAAACGTAAAAATCTACGATGGCGACGACAAGGTAAATCAAATAATTATTTAAAACAAAACTAACTCGCTGTGACTCGAGCAAATACGGTATAGCCAAGCAAACAGCTCTTTCATGTACATTCGTCAAAGCACTTTTCTTAGCTCACTGGGCGACTTAACTTTGTGGACAGTTTCAACTGTAAGCGCGTTTTATCAGGAGCCAGTCTTCACGCATAGAGGTCAGAGAGAATATTGAGCAAGAAAGCAGTCAATAGAAATTTATGGCGCTTAGTGTCCAGTAAGACCAATGCATTGAGAAGAATTGGCTAGGCCGTCAAACATCCATTATAAAAAATCTTCATAATAAATCTTCCAGCAATTAAGCTATTGATGATGTTGTTTGCAAATCGTAAGAGTACTCGAAACTAAAGCTTGCGCTACAAATAGTGGTCTTATCATCCAGTTCTAAGAAGATCTCCTGCCTGGAAGAAATGACTCCCAATTATTGAGGTGGCGGGATAAACACTTTCAACGTCTCATTTTGCTCGCATCGCGTTCAGGTCACATCGAACATGTATGCTAAATTGATCTTACCTCATTATTTTTCCATTCAATGCAGAGTTTATCTTGCTTAGACTTCTTTGCTTTATCCTGCAAAACTTCATCTCAAGGGAAGTCCCCTACGAGTCTCTGATCATCATTTCTGGTTACTAAGGCTGTGTGTGTTGACGTCATCAAATATATAAGCTATACAAGTACTAAACTTACCGTCAACCAAATTTATTTTATTATATTATCTTTGCAGACTCAATTCACAGATGGTGAAGTAGTTCTAACTACTCACAGGATACTGTGGGGAAAGCCAGGAGATATACCTAAAGGAAATGTGTGTCTATCGCTACATCTGTATTATGTTTTCTGTATGGAAGAAGAAAGTAGTGGTGTATTTGGTTTGGGAGGACCAAAAAGGATAATATTACATTTGGGACCCGCTCTTCCTGGTAATATACAAACACATTATCTCAGACTAATATCAGTGATAAACGCAACTCTGTCATTATGTTATGTTTGTCACCTTTAATGACAGAGACGAATCAAGGATTTCATTTTGGGGTAGGGGGGACAATCTGTCAAGGTTAAATAGATTCGGAGCGAGGGTTAAAATCATAAGTAAACAAAGAATAATAAACTGCTAAGTAGAAATTCACCTGTAAAAAAACTGGTTGCTAATATTATACCTAGTACCTACTTTGAGTATGTTGTGTAAAATTCGAATGTATCACCCGAATCAAATCAAAAACTTGAATCAAATGTATGGCATTCCTAGGGGTTGGGGGGGTTTATAGAATTATATCGGAGAACCGATAACCGATGGGGAAGAAAGGTTCTTGAGTGGAGACCACGAACCAGAAGACGCAGCATAGGTAGGCCTCCCACTAGATGGACCGACGATATAGTAAGAGTCGCTGGCATCCAGTGGATGCAAAAGGCATGCTGTCGTTCAGTGTAGAGGTTAAAGGGGGAGGCCTATGTTCAGCAGTGGACGGCTTCTGGCTGATGATGATGATGATGATGATAGAATTACATTATTTCAGCATTAATATTATTGTGTAAGATTCAGCCATATCTTAGTGGAGAAACTAGTGTTCTCGCAATGCGCCACTTGAGATTGGGTGGATGTGTAAGATTTAGAGATTGCAACCCGGTATGTTTCTCAACCCGGCCAGGCTCGGTTGCATTCGTCGCCAACCCGGCCGGGTTGTGTGTTAGCGATAAGCCTATAAAGTATTTTACAAAAAAAATCTATATATGAATGGAAAAAGACAATGATTCAAGGTTAGTATTTATTTCAAACTGGCTTACGAACAATTATCACAATAATCAGTCTCAAGTCTCAAAATCACACTTAATACAGAATTGATTACTTTTAATTATGGACGGAAAAGTCATCATTTTCATCATTTCAGCCGTAGGACGTCCACTGCTGGACATAGGCCTCCCCCATCGATCTCCAAAAGGGCCGGTTGGAAGCGGCCTGCATCCAGCGTTTCCCTGCGGTCTCTTTTAGGTCGTCTGTCCATCTTGTGGGTGGACGTCCTACGCTGCGCTTACCAGTCCGTGGTCTCCATTCCAGAACCTTTCGGCCCCATCGGCCATCTGTTCTGCGTGATATGTGCCCTGCCCACTGCCATTTCAACTTACTAATCCGGTGGGCTATGTCGGTGACTTTCGTTCGTCTACGGATCTCCTCATTTCGGATTCGATCTCGTAGAGAAACCCCGAGCATAGCCCTCTCCATAGCTCGTTGTGCGACTTTGAGCTTGCTTATGAGGCCCATAGTGAGAGACCACGTTTCAGTGCCGTCGTCGTTGGGGTTGGTAGCCGAGCGTCTGCCGGGGATTCTTAGCACCCCTGGCCCCGCCGTTACCATGACCGCTACCGTAGCCAGGAATAGCGGGGCTGCCGGGGACTGGGGGCCTGGTCCTTTTTGTATCTATCATTGAAGGGGGGGATTGCCAATACTCGCCACGCTTGGCAGGCGGGTTGGCGAGCGCAGTCGGTATTTTTATACTCAGAAGACGCTGCTGCCCGTCTTCTGGTTGATCCCTTAGCCGACTTCTACGGCACCCACGGGAAGAGAAGGGGGAGGTCTATTCTTAGGCCGGACCTCCACAGCTCGGACGGAAAAGTAACATTGGTATATTAGATGTGGATTAAGTGGTTATACATTTTCATCTTTTTGCTGATATTAGCATGACTTGGACCTGGGGCCTTACGGACAACTGCTATTACAGGCACCTAATCCGCTCAGTTGGAAAATCACGCGACAGCAATCCTTATCGCGCCTAGATACGGTTTGCGGTCGCGTGATTTTCCAACTGAGCGGATTAGGTGCCTGTAATAGCATAAGGCCGTAAGGCCCCTGGTCGTGATGGATTCGAAAGTAATATTTTTTTTATTTTTTACTTGTCGTGTCCGATGACCGGGCCCGGCGACCAGGCCCGGTAAGAATGGCCGGGCCGGGCCCGGCTTGCAATCTCTAGTAAGATTCAGTATGACAAATCGCACTCATAAAAAACAAGCGCAGAGCTTGTGTGTCAGAAATGGCCACTCGAACGTTTAGTGTGTGCGGATACCATACAAAATGTTTGAAAAAATCTATCCAGTGCTTGCACAAGCAAAAGATGGGTGTACGCTGACACATGGTGGCAATAAAGAATAAAAAAAAAATACTAGGTCAGTCAAAATATGCTGTGTTCTACTTTTGTTACAGGTAAAAGACCAGGTCCAGCGGTAGTTAGCCCGTACCATTTTATAAAGTTTTCATTCAAAGATGGCATCGACCAAGCATTCTACAAGGCATTTTCTGATGCTGTAGCAAGTAAAGCTTGGGAACGTCAGACACCGATCACATCTCCCGTCAACTCTAGTCCAAGCACAACTTCCAAAGCAATAGCTCCAATTAATTCAAAGATTCGTTCAGGAATTGTCGGAATAGAAAGGAGTATAGAGGAGCAACATAGAGCGACTGATGAAAGCATCACAGTAGCTTTTAAGGATTTGACTAAATTAATGGAAAAGGCTAAGGACATGGTAGCAATTTCAAAGAATATTTCGAACAGAATAAGGGTAAATATTTTGTTGAATTATGGTTAGGTTATTTGTCATGTCATTATCATTAGCCTATCTTAGTCTAATGCTGGACATAAGCCTCTCCCAAGGCATGCCACACTTTAAGCCACTGTCAGCTGCGTTACGTACCATAGCCGTAAGGGTGAGTATAATTACTCATCATTATGAACTTTTACTATATGGGACCAACACTGATATTGCGAAAAAATATCAGCTGTTCCATACATTTAGTTGAGTGTGAATCATATACATATAAACCATAGAACACACCCAAGGGACAGACAACTAACTCGCACATCCATGTGGAATGTCCTGCTTATATGAATGTTCCACAATAGTTACAATCTGGGTGTCTTCAAGTTGTGAGCTTATCGGCTTCTTCTTGGCAAACATACTTCATTAGACCGCACCACCGCTTACCATCAGGCGAAGAGGTGGTCAATCGCAGGAGCATCCAGAGCAGACATTTTAATTCATCATTCAAATAATTATCTTTCTGGCTTCTGGAATTGGAAATAGAACACTTAACTTTCTGCTGATAAGGCAGATGCGCTACCACTGAGCTTACCGGTCACCCAATACTAGCACAATCCACCAGTGCTATATACATTTTACCATAATCCACACTAACATGCCGATTTTGGTGAGTATTTTGAGAATGACCTATCTTTTCACCCCCAACGCAATAAGGGGTGCTCTAAGTTTAACGTGTGTATCTGTGTGGGTCTGTGGCAACGTACCTCCCAAACAGCTAAACCGATTTTGATATAAAATTTTTTGTTTGAATGGTGACCTGACGACCTGGTGACGTGATTGTTCTTAGCTTTTCAAGAAATACTATTTAGCCTTTTGAAGATGATCTGCTATTTTTTCAGGGGGTTTTTAAAATATTTAATTTATAACTTGTTCTTTACAGGATAAACAAGGCGATATTTCCGAAGATGATACAGTCAGATTCAAGTCCTACCTAATGAGCTTAGGTATAGATGACCCAGTAACCAGGGATACATTTAGATCGGACTCTGATTACTATGTTGGATTAGCGCAGCAGGTATCTGATATGATGGTCGCTGTTCTATTGGTGAGTCCAAACTTTAGTTTAGTCTGATTTAACACGTTTACATTAGCTTCATCGTCATCATCAGCCCGAAGGCGTCCGTTGCTGAACGCCTCCCCCTTAGATTTCCACTCTAAACAACAGCCTGCCAACTGCATCCACTGGATGCCCGACGACTCGCATCCAGTGTCTTGCGACTCTCACGATTTCGTCAGTCGTCCTACCTATGCTGTGTCAGGCTTCAGCTTCAGTTTTAACTAGGGTTACAATCCGTCCAGATTTGTATGGACATGTCTGGGCTTTTTTAGCCTGAGCAATGTAATACGAGTAAATCTTGAATAATGTCTCCCTAAACACAAAACCAAAACTTCTTTTCAAAATTAACCAACATAATAAAATGTTCGGACTTTTATTGAAATATCCGGCTTTATGTCTGTTCTTTTCAGATTTAGATATGGTAACTACTTGTTACTAACTATGTAAACAAATCTTGGAAGTTGATTCAAACCTACTTCTAATATTGTAGTATCAATTTGAAGCTTTACTCATATATTTTATTTATATTACACGGGAATTACTCACGTTAGATTAAGCCGGTCACTCCGACTATAGTTTCAACCGCATTAGTTACTCATATACTATTTAATCCATAAGACAATACAATAATTTGGTACCATGAAACTGATCTGATGAGGTGGATAGTGGTGTGGAACTCTTTAAAATACCCTCTAAGTTTTTGGCTCAATTAGTTTGTTGTCATTTCGAGTCCCCTACATTACACACAATCTATTGATGAGTAATGGTGGCTGAGCATCATCATTCATAGAGAACATCATTAATTTCTATATAAGGATGGTGGCAGGACGGTAGCAAGTGTGCTTCACAAGCTGACGGCACCTGGTTCGATCCTCGGCCCTGCACATATGACTTAGATAGTACCTAAATAAATTATGTGCAGTTTTGATGCCATCAAAATGGTGAAGAAGAACATCGTGAGGAAACCTGTATGTCCAAGAAACTCAAAAGTTCAAATTCACCAACATGCACTGGGCCAGCATGGTGGATTAGGGCCCATCCTCTGTCTCTCTTTGAGAGAAGGCTTGTCTCAGCAGTGGGAACATGATAGGCTGATAATGGTGGCATTACACTTGATGACTAGAAACCTGATTATGTATTTAGGTGCTCAAAAAATATAATTCTGGAACATAAAAATATCCAATATATTATATACTAGCTGACCTGACAGACGTTGTCCTGTCTTAGAACTGTCAAACACGCAAAGTCAAAATTGTAAATATTATTTTTTTACACCTTGGGTTACATTATTGGAGTTTTAGTAAGGATCCCTATTTTTTTGGAAAATATAATAAAGCCTATGTTATTATTAATTATTATTATAACACCGGCTTGCACTCGCGATTATGTTTCTATCGGTCGAGACGATCGACCAGTTTCGGAGCCATTACAGCCCCTTCCTCAGGGAATACGCGCGCTTCTGAAGAAGGTCGCCCGCGTACTGGCGATGCCAAGGCCGCGGCGGCGGTGCGCGCACGCGCAGATCGAGCAGCCGCTCTTACTGCCCTTGCATCCGCCTCGCATCCCTTGTAGCCTATGTTACCCGGGAATAGTGTAGCTTCCCAAAAGTAAAAGAATTTTTCGAATCGGTTCAGTAGTTTCGGAGCCTATTCAATGCAAACAAACAAACAAACAATCAAATCTTTCCTCTTTATAATATTAGTATAGATATCCATCCTTGCAATTTTTTTATGCTTTACAATCTGGTATTCTGAGGTAACAGTGGTAACAGTTTGTTTTTTCAAAGCAAGTGTCATAGAAAAAATGCCACGTAAAAAGCCTTTTATTTTCTGTTTCTAGGAATGTGGAGGAATGATGTCATTAGCAGATGTATGGTGCAGGGTGAACAGAGCTAGGGGACTGGAGCTCATTTCACCTGAAGATTTATTGAATGCTTGCAAGTAAGGTTCACATTGTTTAGTTGCATTTATTAACTAATGACTTGGAGAGGCTAATCTAGACAATCATGTGTCAGTTTGGATGTGCACGATAAGTTCATTTTGCATTATCCATCGAGATAATTCCTACAGTCACAATCTCTCAGTGAAAACAGTCAAAAAACTTTGTCAATTATATTGTGAATTTGAATTGTGAAAAAATTGTGTCAGTTATATACTTCATAATGCCACATTTACTCCAATTTAGACGTTATGTCGCTTGCATAGTGTGCAACGTTAGTTATCCGCTATGTCATCGTAGCTCTGGCATCGCGCGGTCTTGTAGTCGGATCGCAGTTACCCTGTAGTTAATCAAAAAGTCTGCGCAATTCGTAGCGTGCGCCGAGTTTTGTTTCGGTCATTTTTTCGGCACGATTGTGACTGTATGTATTGTATCTCGATGATTGCGCCAGTATCTCTGGTCAATGTGTTCCAAAGGATGGATATTGTTTTAAATTATGGATATTGATTCAGTACTCAAAATGTCAAAACCAAAAATGAGTAAAATCATAGGTAATGTTTTAGTCTGCATTGATTACAAGCCAAATAAGACATAAAAATTTCGCACTTTTGGTATGAAAAAGTAATAAAATATCAAATACTAAATAATGACTCCAAGGGAAAATTTTCTCATTTCAGACTATTGCACAATATTGATGCTCCAATGTCTCTGAGGAAATTCCCCAGTGGTGCTTGCGTTTTACAATTGAATAGTAACAGAGATGAAGAAATTGCCAAAACTACCAGCGATTTGGTAAGTAATTATTATGTCTCATACAAGTTCAAACCAACCCGAGCTCTTATTGTGTATGGGTATTTAACTTATTAATAAACCGCCCAAGTGCGAGTCGGGCTCGCGCACTGAGGGTTCAGCACCACCACAAAATACAATAAGGTTGTCCAAGTAACCGAATTACCAGTTATTATAACGCCTTCCAATCGTCGGAGTAATTTTCTACGCAGTTTGCTACAGGCGCTCGAGTATAATAACTTGGTAATGAACAGAAATTTGTCACCGACTCGCACTTGGCTATAATTTATTATTGTTATACTTTAGAATGTGTACTATAATCGTGCCAAGCCTAGCGCTTGTACGTATTATCGTTTTCGAACTAATACAAAAATACGTTTGTTGTATGGGGACCCTCTTTCGTTTTGATTTTTTGACTTTTTTATTATTTTGTTAGTTAATCCGCCGTAACGTTACATATTCTGTGAAAATTTCAACTGTCTATCTATTACGGTTCGAAAGATATAGCCGTTAATAGGTAGGGTAGACAGACATACAGACATCATAGGCTTAATAATACCGTACCCTTTGGGTACGGAACCCTAAAAATATGATTCATGCTAAAGTTTTTCATTATTATTATTGATTTAAATACACCAATACCCACTCACCCTATCAAGAAACCAAAAGAGCCCGAACAAGGGGTGTATTGGTATTAAAGAGTTCCAAAGCAAAAAACAAGAGCAAGCGAGCTTGTACAAAGAGTCCAAAATGCTTGTGCCCGTTTTTGTTTCGACATTCCGTCGAGGTCGCATGTGACTCCGTTTTTTAACAAGCACCAATTGTTGAAAATGAAGCATCGCCGTAAGCTTCATTTGGCATGTCTTTTGTTCGGGGTAATAAATCATAGGGAACCGACTTATCTGTACGATAAGTTGTCGTGGAGAGCGAGTCGAATGTCCCTAGAGTGTCGGCAATGCTCGACTCAGCTCGTGACGGAGCGTCACAGCTCCGCCGCGTTCAGAGGAAGTTTCAGATACGCTGCCACCAAGTGTTGGAACAACATTCCGCCGCCAATAAGGAACCTGCATAGTTTACATTCATTTAAGCTTAAGCTTAAAAGATTTCTTTTTGAGCATCAAAAAAGCGAAGAACTTTTATTAACAGACACCAGTGCTATATAGGGAACCTTTTTTGTGGGGACTTACCTTTGTTATTTTTATTTAATGTCAGAGTAAATGTGTAAATTTCTTTATTTTATTTTATTAGTTACGTAGTTAATTTTTATTGAGGTAGTGTTGCCTAGGTTACTCGCATATACCTAATTTATTAGTTTGTTTAAAACGTTGTCTTAGTCAAATCACCTTATAGTATTATGTATTTATTTATGGTTTGTTTATATTACTGCTAAGTTTATTTATTTAAATGTTAGTTTGCATGTTTTTGTTATGTGTTGTTGTTGCTATATTATTTTTGTTATTATTTAATTTCTCGTGTACTGTTCGGTGTTGGCCGTGGGTGATGTCACCGGTGGCTCCAACGGAAGACCAGCGCTGGTTGTTCGCAACCAGCAATATGCTGAGTTGGAACCGGTTTGTGGAGGGAATCATTTGTAATGTGTGTTCTCAAAAATGTATATATTATGATTTTTTCTTCCATAAATAAAAATTTGTCTATTGTCTATTGTCATTATACACCTCCAGGCTCTATAATTAGATCAGTGCCAAATAAACAAACAAAAGAGCCCAAACAAGGGGGTGAATTGGTATTAAATAGTTGCATTATCCACCTCCAGACTCCGTAAATTAGATAAGTGTCAAATAAACAAAGCAATGGAGCCCAAACAAGGTGTGTATTTTGGTATTAAAGAGTTCCATTATTAAAAAAAATATGCTTATGTATCCCTTTTGGAGATCGATGGGGGAGGCCTATGTTCAGCAGTGGGCGTCCTATGGCTGAAATGATGATGATGACCATAAGCATATTTTTTGTTTTTAAACTATATTAATAATTATTTAATTTCCAGCTTGATGAAAACGGCTCACTGACGCCAGTGAAGCTATCTCAGATCGCGAATGTGTCCGTCCTGCTGGCACGGGAAAGGCTGTATACGACCGAGCGCCTCGGGATGGCGTGCCGTGACGAATCTATTGAAGGACTAGCATTTTACCCGAATCAATTTTTGAATAAAGCCTAAAACGCAGAGCTATTTATTATACGTACGTAAATTGTGAATAAGAGTTAATATATTTTATTTTATAAGTACAGTTTTTATTTATTATCAACGCGACGAATACTCCAATAGGCATGATGACAGTAAAGTTACGCGTCCACTGGGTCGGAATCGAAGCGTACGGATTTGTTGCTTTGTATTGAGTTCTATCGCGCAGATTTGCCGATCCAGTGCACACGGTACCATAGAAATCAATACAAAGGAACAAATCCGTACGGTGCGTACGCTCCGATTCCGACGCAGTGGACGCGCACCTTAACGAGGAATTGATGACTAAAATCCAATAAATTGAATGAACCTACTTATACTAGGACTTACCTATTATTTTAAATAATTGAATAGGTTAGGAAGATTCTAAAACCAGTAGGAAATAATATTTTGCTAAATATAATATTTTAACAATCCACCACGATAAGTGAAACACCTCGGATCAGATCAAGGACATGATGGTAAGGTGTCCTGGCGGGTGCGACTGCATCTGGCCTCAATCAGGCTTAATGTCTTAAGTCGAGCTCGCCCAGCAGCCTATCATGGCCGTGGACAAATTGTCTTCCCAGTGTTTTTTCCCAATTGTGTCCCAGGTACGTCTGTCTTCTCGCGCGATAAAAACGTTGGAAAGACCACAATTTGCCCACGGCCCGTGCTACGCATACAGGAGAGGACTGTGCCGCCTGTTTTTTTAGACTAGTAGACTTATTAATTTTTGCATTTATCTATCGGAATGCCAGAGATGGCACAAAAAATTGACACCGCTTTATGGTTAATATTTCGAAAATCCGTACGAAGAGTGCTGATTGCACTTTTATTGTGCGAACTGCTACTCTGTCGAATATTGATTAGTTACACACTGGGCGTCTTCAAATCACGAGTGCATTGGTTTCTTCTAAGTAAGCGTGCTCCATAGTAGACCACAATATCATAGCTTAACATGATAATAAAAAAAAAAACTGTTGAGTTTATGTCGTGAACTTGCATCAATTTACGCGGTTATGGCAAACAGCAACAAATTCATATTTTGGTTATAAATAGTTAAGTATACAAGTTAAATGTAATTTTGGAAACATGATTGGTGAAACTTTTCTCGATAGAATAATTCGGCGAAAACAGGCTTTCTAAAACACGTTTTACGTTTTTTCTCCGCGTCTGAAAGTTCGTAACAATGTATTTATTCTAATGGTCATTTGTATAATGGAATTAAAATGGATGTAAATTCGTTTTATTTAAAATTTCAATAGTTCTTGAGTAATTTAAAGTTTTTAGCATATTATGTCGCTTCCGTAATTTAGTTCTGAGGCGGGTGCCGATTCGTGTGTATATCTTCCTGCAGGCGTAGATAGCATATTTTGTCACTGTTTCGCGCAGCGGCAAAACTTGAATTTGAGCTGACGACATATATAATAATCTTTGGACATATCGACTCTTAATAGTCATTCAGACTCCACGAAATGTATGGAACAGCAGATATTTTCTTCGTGATTATAAGGGTGGTCCCTTAGTTGTTTATGATGAACACAATGACCATGCGACGTAGTACCATTGTTTCGTGCGACGTTATATTTGTTTGTATTTTGCGGAACATCGACTCGAAAGAAGAAGCTACTTCTAATAACAGATTTCATCTGAATATGTTCTGCCCAAAGAAAAGAAAAAAAAAATCTCTCTTTTGTGATTCAGCTGTTGAATGAGACCTACAAGACAACTTCAGCATTTAAAGTGTATGATAATTTTCAAGGATGCATAGAATTCGTCCTTGTTATTTTTAATGTGATTTCTACCGTAACATAAAACAATTATTTAAAGCACAAATAGGATTTATTAAAAGCAAGGCTTTTTAACTTCACATAAGCTAGATTGATCATAAAAGTTATACATAGTTTCAAACCTTAACTTCGAATTGATATCTAATTCCTTATGCTTCATTATAAATATTGTCAGAAAATAATCATACCCTTATCTTTAAATTATATTTAGAACAGGATACAACTTATTTTCTAGTACATGTTGCAAAGTTGATTACTATACTAAAGCCCTTTTTACTACTCCTATAAGTACAAAATTAAACCTAAAACTAAGTTTGTTGTTATAATAGGAAAAACAAATCGACATTTGCTTACACATCTACCAAAGCTGCAAAATGTGAAACTTCGCTTGATTACAATTACCAACACTTGTTACGAGAAGCAGAAATACACTCTTAAGTAAATAAAATGTTATGTATCATTTTACTACAATAATACTGCTCATTTACTGATCAAGATTTTGCCAATAATGCATGTTTCAATTGCAAGTGAAAATCACATCTACATTATCTAACTTTTTTCATGGAATGTGGCTGATAAATGACTTATTAATACTCGATTGCACTCTTGAAATCCTTTGGCATAAAGTTCTGTTTACCGCAAAGCTCCCATGCTTTAAAGTCATCGCAGGATCTTATATTTTCGACATAGCACTCGACACCTCGCACGAATGGCAGAAGCATTTCTTCATTAATTGTTTCAGAAAGGCGGTGTAAAAATGCTATGTTTTTAGCGAGGGTTTCTTTGATGCTGGTGGCCAACGGTCGCTCGGTGCATTGGACTATGTCATGCTGAAATGAGAAAATAAATCATTAGTGTAGATTTGCCCTTTCAGCCCTTTTGGAGATCGATGGGGGAGGCCTATTTCCAGCAGTGGACGTCCTATGACTGAAATGATGATGATGATGAGTGTAGATTTGGGTTAACTAATAATCAATAAGTCTTTACTTCTTGATGACTGAAGTTTTTTAATTGATAAATACAATACAAATTTATTTATTTCAAAAAATGTTACTGACACAATTAAGTAATAGGGTATTTGACACTGGTGGAAATAAAATATGAAACCTAGCTATATTGAAAGGTTTTATATTAAGAGATTATTTCAATATTTTTTCAATAATAATAATCAATCCTAAATTTAATTATTTCGATTTTAAAATCACGATTTTTTTATCTATGTGTCACGTGACTCGAAAATCCAATCACAGTGCGTGACGTCAATATGGTGATGACAGCACAACCAAAACAAAACAAAGCAAACAGATAGAAATCAAATCCATTTTCTGTAAAAGTTTACTGAATTTATCAGTATAGAACGAGTTTATTATGGTGATACTCACTTCAAAATGATTTTCACAAACGTAAATCGACGAAGTTGTTAATATTTGTGAAGCATTCTATCTTCTTTCAAGTCACAACCAATTTCTTCGTATTTCAGCTTTAGACGGTACAATTATGAATAATTTCGCAAGTATTGCATTCGAAACATTGGGACACTGAGGCACTACACACCAATGATAAGTTTTACGATCCATTTTCAACTAAATAATTTTACAAATAAATAACAACAACGGCAGCATTTCACGGCCGACTGTGACAGATGTTTGTTTATTTACTTGTCAGCATAGAGTAATATAATGGGCAGATTCCGTTCGAAAGATGCATTCGGGGCACCCAGAGTGAGATTTGAAAATGAATGACAGATGAACATCAGTGTTTTTTTAACCATCGATTTCACTATTGTTTAATTGCAACTGAAGTGTACGCTCAAATACTCAACAGCCAAGTTGTGTCACGGTTGTTTTTCACACTGACGATGATGTTGTAAACGGCGGTGCTTTATTCTATCGTATGCCTTGAACGCAACTCTGTAGTTAAGTATATTGACGTCACAACGTCGATTTGGCGCGTTTTGATGCGTCATTTAAAAATTGAAATAAAAAGAGCTAATAATTATTCAATAAATGAACTAATGGAGGTGAAAGTATTTTTTAAAGTGAATATGCACCATATTCTTAAAATTAAAGGCCATTGCAAAATTTTGTCAATATCCCTATTGCCTGAGGACCTCAAACTAGGCTATGCCTCTATCTCGAGGTCCGGAAAAGGCTTGCGTTTGGCAGCCACCTCCCCTGATGTCAGGCGATGATGCAGTCTAAAGCTCACTTGCCTAGAAGAAACCAATTCGCTCATAGCTTAATGACACCCAGATTGTAACAATCAGATTGTGTAGATCTGTGGTTTGTGTTGACCATACCGTATGGTTTTCACGATGTTGTCAATGGATTCACTTTCACATTGGCTGTACACTATTGTACCGAGACAGGCCAAGACAAGAATGCAGTGTTAGTGGCTCTGGCTCCAACAACAGACACATTGGTATCACAACATATGTACCAGTATTTCAAAGTTTGACCAGCCAGAGAAAAGATATAGCCAAATGAAAGTACTGAGCTGAAATCAGACGGTAGTCAGGTCAGTACCTCAAAAAAAAATAGAAGGGCAAGAACTTACTTTCTCCTCAACTATATCTTTTTGCAGACCAAGATATGCACTTAAACATTCATTTAGAGACTTCACTGCCTTGGGCAAAATTCCATTTTTGTTCCTCATGATGATTAAATCACCAACCTGCAAAAATGGCAGACAGCATTAAACCAAAAGTAAATCCGGGACTCTTTGCAGTATAAGATGGCACCTTCACTTGTGTCTGTGAATTTACACATATTACGTTAAATATGTATTGTAGAAAAAATATAATTATAGAGGATTATAATGGTAAGGTTGCAGGTGTATTAAGCTGAAGCTCATACTATGAACAGCTTTTAGTACTTTTACTATGGGACCTAAACATTGAAATTGTTTTCTAGGGTATATCCTAGGTTCAATAATATAGGAATTCTGATCAACGTCTCCATATGGACAAGAGTGAATGAGCAGTATGTCAGTGATAGAGGATGGGCACGAAATGTTTTAAATGTTTATTGGGACTTATCACGTATTATTTAATTTAGGCACGAAATGTTTAACATGGTGTGAAGAAACTAGGTATGTTATAGAGGTTAGATTCCGATTACTCCGAAAAAAAAGTTCCTCGGAACTTCTAATTAATATTACACCTTCAATTCTGTCTTTGGCTCCAAGGCTCCGATATTCTAGGTTATAATAGGAGATGCGAAACGGCGGCGGACGCAGTCAGCGTGTAAGAACATGTTCGTAACAAGTTTGTACTAGTCACGAGATACCCTCTCCCCACGTGCTTTCTGCCGATTACTCTTTCACTAACTTGCACTTCAGACTCCAACTCCGATTCCGGTTCAGACCAGCAAAATTTGAAGACTTCAATAAAACCACCTTCGTAACATCCCTAGTAAAAACATACCAGTTTTATTATAAATATTGCATTACCTGAGTATCAAACACCGATGCAAGCTTAACATTGTGCTTGTGATAAAGACAATCCGCCAGTAACCGGCTATCGTGAACAATCTTCTTAGGACTCTCTGCCTCAAGAAGCTTCTTTAATCCAGCATCAAATGCATGGTACTGCATTACATGAGTGTCAAAAATGTAGATCTGTTGTGGTGTAGACATGACCAGGAATGGCATCCTCACTTTCCGGCCTTTATCAGCACCATCGGTACTTAATCCAACATAGCTGTACTCATTTAGATCTTCTATAGCTTCATGGAACACTTTATCGACCTGATTGATATACTTATACATTTTTGATGTTTTGATGATGCTCTCATACTCTTTCTCGGACAGTTTAAGACTAGTTATATTTTGATCGCTAGAAAGCTTCAGTTTGACAATGTTTTGAATCTCCGAATCATAGTAGTGCAATATACCATCACTGGGCTTGTCAAAAGGTAACTCTTTAACATTGCACAGAGAAATCCTCGATTTGTCGTTTGTCATTTCGTAGAACTGGCCTTCGACGATTTCATAGTTTTTAGTGTGGATTTGTAGCATTTCGCCTTTTAAGTAGAGGTTATCCATTTTGATATTTTATGAGAATTATAGAAAAAAAAAAAAATATTTTAGTCTTTCTTGACTGGTTTTGGAGGCGTTGATGTCTCCTTTTCGTTGTATGCCGTGTAAATGTATAGTCCCAAAGTAAGATGTAGGACGATAACAGCGACTACGGCAGAGTAGACGCTACTGTTCATAGGAGCCAGTTGCAGCAGTGCGTCGAACAATATCAGCTTCGCCGAGAAAAATGACAACACAGGGACGAATATGATAATAAGACAATATTTTATCACTGTCCTAAAAACCACAAAGTCGGGTAATTCCTGAAAGCGAATTAAGTACGTGATTATTCGGTATCTGACGTAGTGTGGATGTGGACTTATTAGTGATGTGATGTGTGAGTTACTTACATTTGCACGCCCTTCAATCATCATAAGACAAAAATGAAAAGAAAATAAAACAAATTTAACAGTGAAATATAACCAAAATTATTTCAGTTTTCGGCAATCGGCGATTTGCAATTTCATCAATCAATCACATGAAGAATGAATTGTGAATTCACTGGCGTAACACAGAAAGAAAAGACAGCACAGACCACAGAACACATATACCAGGCACAGACCATGATATGGCACCACAGATCTCTGTGTATGGCACAGACAAAGATTTAGTATATGGCACAGACCACACAACCAAAGAGTACCTTTTGCCCACAGGTCTACTACCTATAGATTTTCAATGAGCGTGGCTAGCTCAGTGCCTCTCGCTTCAACAAGGTGTGTTGCCACATTAAAATGATTTGCTATAAGTTAGGGTAATTTACCTACTATGATGGGTAGTGAATCTTCAATGAGTACTTTGGAAACAATACTACCTTTTAAATATTTATATTTTATACACTATCTGCTGCAACCCGCGGTGCTACCTGCAATGTTCTGGGAAGAAAAGTACGTTGTCTGTCCTCATGACACACCCTATCGTCCTGACAAAATTTGACTCAGCCCATGATCTAAGAAAATAAGGTCTAGCAATCTGGGAGTGGTCCCGCAATGACGTCACTGTCCAGTTGCCACTTTATTCAATCAGCTGTTACGTGGTGTATCGTCATCTCTCTCGAACCTGTTGTAAATTGACACCATGACATCATTGCGGGACGCCTACGTAAACATTTTTTCTCGAATTGCTATACCTGGCGGAGTATATTATTATACCATGACTTAGCCGTTTCCTCGTAAAAAAACAGACAGAAAGTTACAAACTTACTTGCGTTTTTATTATAATTATTTGTTAGGATTAGAATATAGTACTAGAAAAAAGGTTGTAAAGTAACCATAGCATGATTTTTTATGATTAATTAAAAATAATAAAAAAGTCAAAGAGTTAAAACGGAAGGGCAAAGGAAGGGCCCCCATGCAACAAACGTTAAACGTATTTTTGGATTTGTTCTAGTGTAAAAACGGTAATCCGTACAAGCGTCAAATTTAGCGGATTATAGTGAACATAAGTAAAACAACAAATAATAAACACTGGCCAAGTGCGAGTCAGTGACAAATTTCTGTTTACCACTAAGCTAAGCAACGTCGGGCGCGGTCGGTACTTGGATGGGTGACAGCCTGGGCGTGATGTTGTCTTTTTGCACAACTTTTTGTATTTTGTGATTGTAAAGAACTCTCAGCGCGCGAGCCCGACTCGCGCTTGGTCAGTTTAGTTTTTTCATGAATGGAATTATGTATAACATTCCAAATAATTAGATAAATAGACTCTTTAATGTTTACAGTACAAATTTCACGAACAGCGCGTAGCTTTTAGAATCGGTTCGCCGAAATCGCCTTTTGCTTTTCCAGCTTCATAACTGTGGCCTCATTAATATATATTTAATAAAATCACGAAATATCACAATCAATAGGTATGCAAACAATAGTCATAAACTTCACCAAGGGAGAGGGGGGTTAAAAAATGCATTAAAAAAAACATCACGTAATTAATATAAAGGCGCGTGTTTGAAGTTATGGAATCAAGGCCCCTGCTCTGACGGTCAGGGTTGCCAATAGATTTTTTGCTCGTGCAGAAGCAGATAAGTTTCGTGAGGATCATGAACCTCTTACATTCTTAATAGAGTATATTTTGACTGATTTTACGAAATCATCATAGATTTACTATTCTCCTTAGAATAACTACTCAGAGAAGGTAGGTTCCAAACAACGCCTTCTCAAAACGTAAGCTACAAATTCGCTTTGTAGCTTACGTTTCGATTGGTATTTTAAACGATTTATGCAAGAAAATTAATGGATTACCTGTGGAATGTCACACCATAACTCGCAGCTATTCTGATTTGTTGTGGTACGATCTCACCGTGCAAATTGTCATAGTAATGTTTTTTTTTTTTTGGAGCCATATATGACACCATTTGAATGGCTTAAAATTTGCGAATGTACTTGGTTTCTTTCTAAGCTATTCTCATAATTTTCAGTATTTGTGTTTTAAATGAACTACTTAAATATAATTATTAATCTTGGATTACACCAGCAAGAATTATGTTTTTATTGCAGTCAAAATACCCTATTGCTTTTCTACAATACTTTAAAAAAAACTGGACATGTAAGAGTAGCAAACAAGAAAAAAATATTGGAAGACAAACTTAATTATGATTGTAAAATAAAATAAAATAAAATAACGTTTATTTGCTCAAAGTTTTTTACAAGCTTATGAAATAGGTAAAAGATAAAAAAAAAAAAAAACAAGATAAGAGTTAGTGGGTAGGTGAGAAATGTTTACATACCTACTTCAAATAAAGTAGCCCTGTATCTCACACTAGGTGGGTCCTGTGTCGTGAGATTCAGTTCTTCCTTCCGAGTTCGAGTTACAGTTATTAGTAGACTTAAAAAATAGGTTAGTACAATATTTATATGTAGGGTAGTTAAAACTTATATAGGACTACTTGCAAAGTAATACCACAGTGTAGTCAAATAGTTTGTAGTGGACATGCAACATAAGTTGAAGCTCCTGTTTTTGGGGTAAAAGTGTTCCTCACAGAACGATAATAATATCTTGCTAATAAAAGTTGTCGGGGTTTTGTATTGTAGTCCAATTATGATAGAACCGCATTCTTCATTACTTAAAAGCATTAAATACCCTGTTTGAGAAAAGATGGTATTTGGCAAGTGTGATAAAATTATTTAAAAATCACAGTAATGTAATGTGTAAATGGTTCATAATACCGCTCGTTACGGTATTTGACCACGCGAGAAAGTGTTAAAATATGTAAGTGGTGTGACAATAGCACCATCATTATATTTTTTTACCCATACCTACCTGTTAGGTAGGTATGTATTGTGGTAAACTATAATTTCACTTCACTCATACTAGTTGGTTCCCACGGGTCTGCATGTCAAGTACCCTATTGTGACTACAATATTACTACTTAACCTTTACAAACCAGTTTTTAGAAAGTGTTGTAAAAAGTTACAGTTTGACAAAAAGTTAAATATAATTTATTCTTTGATAAAAAAATTAATACAACCTTCACTTACACCATACATATTTTAATACCTACTTTACAAACAAACCTTTGTTTAGTATGTTTATAATGCTTTATTTCATTTCATGGGTTTTCGCACATTAGTCGAACGTCTAAATTAAAGTACGATCGACATGTCATTGTACTTTTCAGTAACAATAAAAAATTGAGCTTATTTTCATCATAGGAATGCGATGTCGACTGTAAAATATGGAATTTTGTTGACGTTCTTTGTAAGTATTTTCGTATGAGTTATAGTTAATTTTGTGTTTAATTGTGCCATTATAAACAATTCCATTATTATTAGGTACTTATTAGATTAGGTATAAAGTAGTGTATATGTGCTAATTCTTAGTAAAGTGTAAATATTGTTCTTCAGATCGTGGCTAACTGCACGTTTATTGACATTAATGAAGTTCAAAAGAATGTTTTACAATGGAAAAATCTCTACCTGCCTAATGGTAGCGAGGTCAGAATTAAACAATGTCTACTTAAACTAATTTGTTTATTATTCTGTATGTTAACATAATTAGTAACTTACAAAAGGTGCCTACGTACCTACTGATATTTTTATAGTATATTTGTCAATTTAAATTTTTACATGAACGTGCTTATACTTCACAGGTCGGAGTAGCTACCAATGGTGGGTTTGACTTCAGTGATGTTAAAAACAAAATACTGCAATGGAAATCCAATAAACTATCGGCTCTATGTCCTTCAAACGGGTAAGTCAGTTTCTTTACTACACCTTAGAAAAATGGGAATGGATGGGATGAAATGGAGGGGAATGGAATGGTTTTTGGTAAAAGATAAAAATAATTATGCTGTTTTAAATTCTGATATAAATTTTGAATCATTAACTGAGAGACTGAGACATTATACCTATAGGTAATCTGTCTTCTCTATATTAATACATAAAAATGAAATGCTGTTCGTTAGAAGGTAAGCGCATCACTTGAACAACGGCTGGACCGACTTTGATATTTTTAGTTAGGTATACAATAATGTTAATGTTTTTGTTGTTTGTTAGTGCAAATTACCTAGATTATTATGGAAAGAAAAATTCGAAGAGGTTCTCGTTTTTTTTTCAAAATCGGGAAAACTGAACGTCCTTTTTTATATGGAATTTATGTATGAACTCAATACCTTAGATCAAACATCCAAATTTTATTAAAATTTTGACAGGACAACGTTTTTCGGGCCAACTAGTTAAATTGTGTAGGTACTCTCATCATTTTCAATTTCCGTCTTGTCATTTATTGTAATAATTTAAATCGTCAACACATCGTCGTTAGCTACTTTTTACAAATTTGCGATGGCAAAGTTGTGTAAATTGATTAAAGTGAATTTATAAGACCAGACATTCTATGCTTCTTTTTCTTCTTTTCTCTCATGTCAGTGATCGATATCGATTAAGTCTATGCTGAGAGAATACCGGATTATACACATTGCCGGCAACCCAGTACCTAACATACAATTATATTTCATTGCCAGAATAACTATTAGACCTAGCAAAGATTATAATTCTAGTAAATGGTGCCTTCAAAATCGACCCCAATAATTATTTACCTCAAAAACTGTCTTTGAAATCATTGGGCACTTGAACACAATAGATGATAATATTGCCAAACCAATAGACTCCAATGCTGAATTATTCATATATAAGTACGTGGTTAAAAAAGTATTAAGCCAATGTTGATAAAACTTTAGTATAGGTATACAATAAAAAAAGAAACACGTAAATCAGTTTTCAAATGTCGGGTCAATAAGAGTTAATAAAAAACCAGATAGAATTAAAGAAGTGAAGTGTGTTAAAAATACCTTTCTACCGTTACAGGGCACAACTACAAAACTTACTGAATCTAGTATGTAGTACAGCACAACCCACCAATGTCACACTTCGAGATGGGTGCATAACTTGTTTTTCTCGCGTAACAGCAATGCCCGAGGTTTGTATTATGCATGACTCACGTGTACCTATTGCATCCCCTGTATCTAGTTATAGGTAGGTACTAAGTACTCAACCAAACCACTCATTGACTTAATGTAGCTATCTAGGATGGATAGGATACGTATAATGCTCCCTGTGCTACTTGTACACTTTGTTGTTTTGTGTGGAATGACATAGCATTCGTATAAATCTACATGCACCTAGGGGCTGCCGGCTGTTGAAGTCAAGATGTATCTAGATCTACCTATAGCACGTGGTGAATGCTTGGAAGTATGCCTACTTAAACTTACCTACAATGACACCAAGCAATAATTAGTACACTTTGTCTTCACCACTCCACTCCCCAAGGCACGTATCTTCGCTTAGTATAAAAAGCCTTTAATTAACTAAACGTTGCCAATTAATTAAAAATACAAATACATTGACGTTGATCTTGTGGCTAGATGGTGGATGATATTTGTTAAATAATTTTAATAATGCTGTTTTTGTTTTTCTTTTAGGGTCCTCAAGAATTAAGTGCATTGAGTGCATGTGGTATACAATTTTTCGCTAACACGTCCTATGCAGCTTGTGCTACTGCGCTAGTGGTATACTACCTTGATCAATTTTATTAGATTTTTGCTGAATTCTTTTTGCTGATTGCTTTTTGATTTTAATGTAACAGTATTTTAACAGGCTCTTTCTACTTCTGCGTTGAATGTGCAAACATCAGGTTGCTACATGGGATATTGTGACTTTGTTCGATGTTTACGCAGAACGAATTCGATCAATCTGGTAAATACCTACTACACACCATGTTTTAACTTCTGAACTGTAAGTAAAGGTCAGGAAGTAAATGTTTTAAAATGATATCTAATTTCAGATAACACAATGTACACGAGAAGCAAGAACCGGTATTAATATAACAATAGACGCTGACAATGTGCGGTTCTACACCAATGTTACATCATGTATCTTAGCTAAAGCACGGTGCAGTTCATATAATCCAGTTACAGGACAGACTCAAGTTCCTGGTTATTTGGCATCTGGTACAAGAGTCAGTAACGCTCTGCAATTTTCTGAAACTGGCGAATTACGAATACTTGCTTTTTCAGGCAATACTCCGGTATCAAATTCATTTTGCTCTGCAAATAATAATTTAACCCAGTCAAGTTGGCTCACAAACGTCTGCTGAAAAATGTGTCTACATTGTATTAAGTAATAATTTAACTGGGATATTTTTAATGTATTAAAACTTCTCTCACTCAGCTCCCCCTTACCGGCCACAGCTATCTTTATAGCGCGTTTTAAACATTTTATCAAGGCCCCCCCACACTCTCCCTCCCAGTTTTAGCCCTCTTTTAGTCATTCTAGTTTTTGTTTGACTACTTCCATAGTTAGTTTATAATTATAACAAAAATTTACATAAACATCATTGACTAGGGACATTACGCTCGATAGAAAAATAAAGTACCTAACACTGATTTGTGGTTTTCTCCCTGTGTTTTGGATTCATTCAAATATCTATTTGATGAAGTCTACAATATCGTAACATTTTTGGTTATGTAAGTATCGTCAAATCTTAACATACAGATTTCTTATGAAGGGAGCTGTAAAGGTACAATTTACATTACAGCCACAGCCAGAGCTGGGCAAAATACATGCTTTGCTTTAATTGAAATACAAATTAAAAAATACTGTATCGCAAGTAATTAAAATACGAAATACAAAATACTTTTAAGTAAGGTATTTAAAACATAAAATACAAAATACAGTATTTTAGCTATTTGTAATTGAAATACGAAATACAAATTACAAAATACAAAATAAGTAATCTAGACCAGCATGGGCTGAAAAGCACGGGCTCACTCTATCGCCATCGTTGTCCGGCATAGTAGACGACGCACATGCAGAGGAATTTCGATCATCCGTCGCGACAAACTTTAATAATACAATTTACAACACATTTGCTCAAAAAGTGCACTTACGATAACTGAATACATCTTTCGAAAGTTAAACATTACGGATCATACAACGGAGCGTGCTGTAATGAATTTGTCCGCACGCTCCGTTGTATAGCACCGTGCATGTACGTTACGGTATTTTTTTAATTTCCATTTTTGTTTTTTTCTCGCAAATGTGTTGTAAAACGTTGTATCATGTATGGCACACGTGCGGATTGGTTATTACAAACTCGTGACTATGGTAAGCCCTCGACTTCGTCTCGGGCTTACATTCGTCTACTCGTTTGTAATAACCAACTTTCCGCACTTGTATGATAAATAACTATTGTATTCTACACAGAACAAAAGCTTTATTTATTCCGTGAAATAAGTAAAAACAAACCGTTATGACTTTAATTCTTAGCTTGACATTGAAAATTTGACATATTTTTTTTTTGCGTTTTGTTGGCCAATTTTGTCGTAGTCATAGCGTACAGTATAAATACAGGTGCAGTGTAGCCAACTCTAATAGCTGCTTTACCATCATTATATTCTCGCCTCGCACTCACGATCGCTAAATGAAGGTTAAATGTATTTTAATGTTAAAATGTATTTTGAAGCCTCAAGTATTTGAAATACTAATTACAAAATACCTCGGCGTCAGATATTTGAAATACTAATTCCAAATTACATTTTAAGGAAGTAATTAAAATACAAATACCAAATACGTATTTGTATTTCAATTACGTATTTTAATTACAAGTAATTCAAATACTGCCCAACCCTGGCCACAGCTATAGTTTTCGAAAACTATAAAAACATCAAAAATAGAAGTACCGAAACGCACCACTGTGTTGTGTAGTGTGTAATATTACAATATATTGTGATATGTCACACGATAATACAATATTGAGCTTTAGGGTAATTTGCAGTAAAAAGCGGCGCTTAAAAATAAAAAACCTCGCCATAAGATATAGAAAAATAAATAAAGGAAAATTTTTATTTTTCTATTTCCTCCGCCACCCTATAATATCAACACGATTGTTGTTATAAACTATACTATTTACAATGTTATTCTAGAGATAATGCCCAATCGGTTTTCATATTATATTCTTGCACAGTGATTTTTTTATTTATCTTTGAAAATGTTGCAAACATGCAGGGCCCAGATTCCATAACTTTACACGCGTTTAACGTGGTGCGTTACGACCCTCTAAAAGTTGGCCTTTATTTCTATGCCATTTTTTTGGAGGTTAACTTTACACGCCGCGTTACGTGGTAGCTCTGGGCCCTGATTCTGTAACTACAAACACGCACGTAACGCGCTGTGTTAAGTCAACCTCTAAAAGTTGGTCATTATTCCTAGGGAATAGAGTTCAAATTTTATGAGATTAACTTAGCGCGGCGCGTTACGTTCGTGTTAAAGTTACGGAATAATAGCCCTGGCCGTTGAGACCAGGGGCCTTACGGACAACAGCTAATTGCGGCACCTAATCCGCTCAGTTGGAAAATCACGCTAACGTGAACCTTAGCGCGCCCAGATATGGTTTGCGGTCGCGTGATTTTCCAACTGAGCGGATTAGGCGCCTGTAATAGCAGTTGTCCGTAAGGCCCCCAGCCCTAACAAATTTTGTTCCATAACTTTTTACAAAACTTTATGACTAATACACCTTTTTTTCGATATTGTTTTGTATTAGCTTTGAATTTTGTAGGCGCAAGAGTCAAAAGCTTCGCCCTGGGCCCTCGGATTATTTCTAGACCATGAGACCACCTACAATGACTGCCATTTAAACAACGATCTTAGTAACTAAGATGCATTTAGAGCCATAATTAAAATTCATATAATTGTATGTATTGAAAATATAATAATGACGGGATAATAATAGTCGTGGAAGAGAAAGTACCGTATAGTAGGAAGAGAGGTTTTAAATAATTCTATCTCATTCATGAATAAAAACACAATAATATAGACAATTAATTGAATAATATTATAGTACAAACGTATTATATTTTCTTATTTACTTACGTGTATTTTATATAGTTTAAATAACTCCGACGTTCATTATGTCAACACACTGTCATCCCGGTGTATATATTACTCTATGCACTGTCATTTTGCTCTTTTTAACCGACTTTAAAAAGGAGGAGGTTATCAATTCGACTGTACGTTTTTTTGTTTGTTACATGGATCGTTACGAAGAGTGCACGAGAGAGCTATTGTAAGATTGGCAACCTCGTACTTGGTGTCCACTTTTGACCGACTAGAAGGCCATAACATTGCGACGCGTCATTCTTAAAAGTTAAATTAAACAGAAATATCGCTGTAACGACTGAATACTCTTTTACATAGTGACATTATGTCGTGTTGTGCTGTGTTTCTAATCATTAATCCATTCCAATCATCAAGAACAACTACAGGAGGAGTAAAAGATCCAGAATTATCATTTCACACGTAAGTCTTTTGTAGCATTTATTACGTAAAATAACCAGTTTCAAAGCAAAATATTCATTTCACTTAAAAAAATATACATCTTAGTCGTCATATAAGTATCACGTAGTGATAAATAGTTATAAATTAAAGCTTTAATTTAAGATAATTAGATGCATTGTTTTACGTATTCCTACTAGTGATGTACCACTGCACATTTCAAACTTCGTCGATATTATGGTTGACATTTAACTAATCATAGGTAGTCATGCGTCATGCGTATATCCTACATATTAATAAATGAAACATTGCCCGTTATTTCTTATTCTGCAACGGCTGAACGGATATTGATGAAATTTCGTAATGATTGACAACTTAGCTAGGTTTAAGCTGTGTTCCATCAAATAGAATTTTTTTAGGGTTCCGAATCCAAAGGGTAAAATTGGGACCCTATTATTTACTAAGCCTATTTACTAATGTCTGTCTGTACGTCAGCCCAACCTATCAACGGCAGGATCTTTCGAACCGTAATAGACAGCCAGTTGAGATTTTCACAGAATATGTGATGTTACGGCGGGTCAACTATAAGAAATAATAAAGACAAAAAGTTAAAACTAAAGTGGGGTCCAGGTGGGATACAACAAACGTAGTTTTGTTTTTGCTCTAGTGTAGAAACAGTAATACATACATGCGTCAAACTAAGCATGATTATAAATTTATAGTACACACTCTAAAGTATAATAACAAATAACAAATTAAGGGCAAGTGCGAGTCGGTGACAAATTACTGTTCATTACCAAATTAAGCAACGTTTTCGGTTACTTGGATGACCTTAAAAATTGTATTTTGTAATAAGTTTGAAGTAAATTGTATTTTGTAATAAATTTGTAGTAAATTGTATGTTGTAATTTGTAAAATAACTGTATATTTGTATAAAAACATTGTAAAACACTACATTTGTGAACCTTTTTATCGATAGATCTGCACTAGCAGTTACTTCCCTACTCACGCACACTCATGCAGTTCTAGATACGCAACCAATATAAAATGACCACGCTGCCAAAGCATTCACTCTATCCATAGGATACTACATTCATGGTGAGGACTGTGAGTGAAGTTCTCATTCTCCCTGTCAAATGTCACAAGTCAAGTCATTGTCAATGTCATATTCATAGACAGCTGATTATTTGATAATTGCCGCTCGCCGCCTTTTGTTGTAATTATAATTTATTTTCCTACTACAAGAATATAAAATAAATAGAGTCTAGTGTCCTACCCTGTCCCATATTTTGCGTTTTTGGATGCGTTTTGGATTGTAGTCTTGCAACTGAATCGTAAGTAATTTCCTATTATTTTCTCCCATGTTTTCAGATTGTCGAGCAAGTTGTAGACATACCTACGTGAAGTTTTTAAGTTAAAGCTACTCATGCTATTTATTTCCACATCACGCTGAGAAAATGTTTTTAAAAGATATGAGTGTTGTGTGTAATGTCCAGTCAAAGTATGATACCTTGTTGGCTATCCTATCTTTTTCTAGCTTAGTATCTTAGACCATCACTACCTAGAAAAAAACCTAGGAGGACCTACCTCCGGCCTAGTAGCAAGCCTGCCTACTACCACCCATACATTGTGAATTTTCCATGGATACATTCCAAATGTTTTTGATTTTACGTTTCTAATCTGCACGGCCAAGGATTGGAACAACCTGCCGGGTACCTTGTTTCCTGAGAGATATAATCTAAGCCATTTCAATGCCAAAGCGAATAGGTATCTTCTGCTACATCTTCGACCACATCGTCGCTTACCAACAGGCAAGTTAGTAGTCTAAAATGGATACCTTAACTGTGGTAGGTGTTCTATTTTATACTATCCCCAAACAAAACCACACTCAATTCATTGTAACTGCTCATCATGTTTGTATAGGCATTTAGATTTCTACTTATGTTTAAAATGTTTAAATGATAACAATAAAAAATGGAAAAACATTTACAAACTTTTAATAAAAAACTAACCCTAACATTAAAACTTCAAGTTAATTAAAAGTTCTTAGACTTATTTTCTGACATTCCTTTCACTAGCTTTCCTTTTGATGATTTACTTTTCTTTTTGATTTTTTTCATAGACTGTATTGAATCATCAGAATCTGAGTTGTCTGATATGAGTAGGTTATTAGTTTTGTTTGACTTTTTAGTCTGGACAGCGGTTGTGACGAGGGCAGTCTTTCTGAACCGTAATTTTTGCCGGCTATCGACTGGACTCATCTTTTGTGGTGCGGTGTTTCGAGGGATATCTGTAAAACTTGGATTGTTCATGTATGGAGACCCTTCAGATTTGGCATGCTTTAATCTGAAAAAGAAAGCAAAATATTTTATTCCATCTGTACCAAAGTCATGATGATTAGTAAGAAGTGCTAGGTTAATCCCCATTATTTTCAAGAACAATGCCGAAGTGGGAAATATCGCAAGAATAAAAAAAATTGTGCCCATACGCCACACAATGAGCCCATCAGTGGTTCAGTCAGAGGATACAAAACTGGGCACTATGTTATCAAATGTTTCTGTCCAAGGGGATAACAGTTTACTTACTTTCCTTTCTTCTTCCAAGTCTTTTGTACTTTGTTTGTAGGTTCTTGGGTTTCATTTGCGGAGTTTGGCACTTTAAGAGAAAGCAGTTTTTTGGTTTTAGACTTTTTCTTCTTTTTCTCCTCTTTATTTTTCTTGCGCTCCCCTTCAAGTTCTTCTAGTTTCTTGGAACAGGACCTGACAAACAGGTTTACAAGGTGACAATTTGTAGTGACAAATGTTTGTAATGATATATAATTATCTCAAAACTAAAATTATAATATTACTAGAAGCGCCTCACAGTTTAACCCATTATCCTACAGGAAAGATGTTTTTTTTTTTTTTTTTTTTTTGATTTTTTTGTTAAAATAGGCTTATCTGTTAATACTGGGTATGAGCAGTATTCATACGAAATTTTATTTAAATCTGTTTAGCTACTATGAAAAATTATAAAATTATCACGTTTATAAAGTTTTGCATTTGGCTGACACCTCACATGATGTTTAGCGATGATGCGGTCTACGATGGAGTATGCTACACTCGCGATTTGAAGACACCCAGATGTAACTATCGAGGAACACCCATTCAGACAGCGTATTCCACAGACTAACCCGTTTTACCCTTTGGGTATGGAACCCTTAAAAATGGGCCGGAAGAAATTAGATCATGCAGATCCGATGAGTTTGAAGTGTTGCTCCACACTTTAGGATCTACTACTTAAATGTTTTAGACAATTCAAGAATTTTGATTACCGGCAGGATTGAAACCTGCCCCATCCGGGCTTACGTCCCGAGTGCTCGAATCACTCAGATTGCCCGTGCGATCCACACAAGATACCTATGGCTTAGTGGTCAGAGCGCTCGCGATGGCATTTATAATATTACTGTAATTAGTGTGATCATGGTTAGATACCTAAGTAATGCTTCACTATCTGTAAAGTATGAGTTCATAGCAAAACTGGAAATGCCCCACGACAGTGGTCCCTTCTCCTCGTTCTGAACGCCTGTCCATACATTTCTTTTCAAAGAATTCAACTTCACTTGCAGCTCTGCTGGTTGACTGTTCCTGTTCTTGGTGTCTGCCAAAAACCTAGAAAAAAAAATACCACCCTTTTTTCACTGGAGAATTATGATGTTCACACACCCCCCTGACCCCATATTCCCGTTGTTCCTTACATTATTTATAATTATTATCATATCCACCTGGCTGCAGGGCTTCCTACTCTATGTTTGCCAATATGCGGCTTCCACTTTAGCTAGACTGTCTACCCCAACGGGTGTCAGTTCTTCTACAGAAGGCAAGTCCATTGCCACTGCAGCTTGCAAATCCTTTGAGCTATGTCGATTACTTTGGTTCTCTATCGGATAATCTCATTTCTGATTCTATCTTACAAAGATACTCCAAGCACAGCTCGCTCCGTAGAATACTGAGCGACTTTAAATAGATGGACCAGCTTGCAGCCCGGTGGAGTGACGACCTGCGATAGGCGGCTGGTGGCACGTGGATGCGAAAAGCAGAAGATCGTGGCTTGTGGCGTTCTTTATAAGAGATGCCTACGTCCAGCAGTCTGCAGTGGACGAACATCAAATAGGCTGATGATTTTCATCTCTTTTATTATGTACTACAGTTCTGTTTTATAATGCCATTTACTTCGTTCTTGAGCATGTATTATGTTCCAAGTTCACCCTTCATTATTACTGAAGTCTTATTTGTACCTACCTAAGCGCTAGAATTAATAAAAATAAAGTAAAACTACTAGCTAGACTACTACAGTTATTACATAGCATAAAAGGAAATCTAACAAACCAGACACTCTCATAAACAACACGCATAGTACACATAAATAACGCGTCCCGTCGTCGTTTGTATACTTTTACGACTGTGTCTATACTCTATACAGAATATGTTTTGGAACATGCCTGGAATTTTTGTGCCCTTAACTTAAGGCATCATCATACTGAAAGCAGGTCATAGCGGAGCAGACCATAACATAGAATCAGTAGCGCGGTGCGTGAGCTGGTAGCACGTCACGGCTCCACGCGACCTGCTACACGCACGTCCTGCTCACGTACTTCTCTGATATTATTTTTATTGTTCTTTATTATTACAACTTGCACGGGCCAGATCCGTGCGCTAAATGCCACGCGCGTGACCACGGCGCTTGTAACCCGCTTTCAGTGTGGGCTTACTTCGGAGGAGGTAGCCGCCTAAATTGATGCCACGAAGCTGGGTTCAGTCTTGGTTTTTCTGGTGGTTCATTAAACAACGACACACTGCGTGGCCGTCTCGTTCGTAACATTCTCTTTTCACGATCTGACTGATTTGGTGAATCACTAGTCTAAAAAAGGCAAGAATATTAGACTACCTAATGTACTATTATAACAGATTTATTTTCTTTTCATTTTGTAAATTTTTCTAGAATTTTTCGAGCTTTCTTGTTTCCTGGTATATTAATCCTTGGGCCTTACGCCTAGCTGTTTTAAGCAATCCAGTTTAGGTGTTGAAACAAGTTGCGCGACCCGCAAACCATATCTGCGCGCCGTAACTGCGCTGTTTTAACGTTAGTTTTAGACCGCGTAAGAAGTTGGGCGTAAGGCCCCTGATCTTTTCAAGATCAGAGTGAATAGGTATTTTCTAGGACTGTATGCCCCATCTTTGACGGCATCATCGCTTACCATCCAGGCAAGTTGGTGGACGAACTTGGACCTTTATCCAAAAGAAAATTGTAACCTGTGTTGCTGGTATAACCCGTAATTCAGGCGGCATTTTCTTCTTCCTTCTCGGCTTTAATTTAGAGTTTGTATGCAATAACTTGTGTACTCTTCGTACTGGACTCGAGCCCTCAAAAGATTCACCATCTGAAGAAGCGTCCGTCATTGCATCCGAGGTCAAGTCTATTGTTGCTCTTGATACCTGAAATATTAAAATCAGTGGTTTAGAAACAGGAACACCCAACCAACAAGACTCCATTGCACGAAAACCTATACTGCAAAACTACAAAAACGATGGAAAGTTCTTATTTTTACATTATCTATGAAGGTTGTACACTAAAATATTTGAACAGATAATAATTCTGATCCAATTTTAAATTAAAACCCTAATTAATAAGCTGGTTTGAAATAGCTAGAGTTTACTCAGAATTCACCTGCAACGTTTCGCGCTTGGTTTTCTTCTTCTCCATTCTTTTTGTATTTTCCAATTTTGGCCTTTGCTTCCTCGGTTTCTGTAATATAATAATTTCTGTTAAGTGTTTTAAAAGAACAGAGTCCTAAGGGAAATTACTTCTAATAGAAAAGTTTTGTATCAACTATAAGAAACGCTTACATCGTCATTATTCTTGTTTATATCTGGAAAAATGGGCGAAGGAGGTGGCGCTGGATGCATAACGTCAATGCTATCTCTCATTAATCCTCCGTCAGAACTGCTGCTTGAGGTATCTCCTTCATCACTGAAATATCATTAATAGGTATAGCTAATAGTAATACCTGTATCGCTTCTTACATGGTATCAAATATGATGTCCAAAGTTTTAATCTTACCTAGAATAATCAGAAAGGTCTATGTTTGTAGGCTCGTCAGCATTAGAGCCTTCCTTCAAAAGCCTAGTTACAATTTTATTCCTCAATCTTTCTTTACTTGGATCTTCGTCGTAGAAGTCTAAAAGTGTTTCACAGAATGTTTTGCCCATACTCTCGTAGTCTTGTACAGAAAAGTGCGTAGACATTCTGCTGCCTAATTCCGATCCTCCAAAAGAAGCTTCCATTGTATAACTATTAGCTACTCCTAGCATCCAGACTACCACACGCCCAGTTCCTTCCTTGCTTCGTTGAATTCTGAACTTGCAGTTTTCGAAAGAGAACTGAAACATTACATACATGAAAGAACCATATCAGTTTAGACTTTAGATAATATTATTTATTTCTCATTTTTGGTTGACTATTACCTTATCTGCAGCATTCTTGTGTAGCATCAAAGGAAAGACTTGTTCCTGCAGCCTTTTATCGGAATTTTTTCTACTTTCACATCCATATATGAACACGTTATGTTTTCGAGAGTGAGCATGTAAATCTATGTACATAGCAACGCCACATTCTTCCTGGAGTCTGAAATCTTATGGGTCAGTATTATTGTTTCTTTAAAGATCATTTCCATTCTAGGAAAATACAAACCTTCGTATCATGACTTTGGTATGCCATACTGGTGGGTACGTTTCTCTTATGACTGTCCTATATTGCCTGTTGAGGTCCTTTCCGGTCAATGAGCAACGATTGTTACCAACTATCACCTGTCAATGGAAATGTACCATAAAAATAATTTATAGAACTCATTGACGCTCGCATGTGTGAACAGTTTAAATATTTCGCCACTCACACCATCCGGATTCAACATCGGAACTAATTTAAATATGAATTTTTCTCTCAATTCGCGAGCCTGATTAGAATCTCCAGTTAAATAGTCCATGAAGCCTTTCATCATCCACGAGGACGGGGTCTCGCCTGGATGCACTCGCGCTGTTATTATAACTGCTTTCTTTTTCTACAACATAATAAACATAAACATTTATAATTATAATATTATTTATTATTATATTATTTCATCATCATCATCATCAGCCCTGAGTGACCCACTGCTGGGTACACTACTGGCACATAGGCCTCCCTTTGTTTATGCCACTCTCCCCGTTCTCTCGCTATTCGCATCCACTCGTTCCCGACAGTATTTTTGATAATATTATTATTTACTAATAACAATAATATTAGTAGTAATAATTATATTATTAGAAAGCAATACTATAAAAAAAAAAATAGTATATGAAAATCAAGCTTGTGTAACTCTATAAAACAAACCAAAGGAGCCCAAACTCAAGAGATCATAACTCATAAATAACACTTAGTGAGAATGCAGCTAGGAGGTGAATAGTGAACTCTTGGCATGGTACTCGTTACAACGGGTACATCCCGTTTGGTAAGAATCCCATTTGGTAAACCACTTGAGATACCTACTAAAAAGTTGCGTTTGGTAAACATTCTCCTTTCCATACAAGAAGTTTCGTTTGGTAACCTTTTAAAGAATTTCATGTATTTTATCCCATTTGGTAAACTTTCTGTAGAAGTTAGTACACTCATGATAAAAATAAATTACATAAATATTTTTTTTACGTTACCTCGACGGATCCACGTGACTTTTCCACTTATTTAGGGTTCCGTACCCAAAGTGTAAAAACGGGACCCTATTACTAAGCCTACGATGTCTGTCTGTCTGTCTAAAATTTAAAAAAAATGTTAAAATAAAATAATGTTAAAATTTTCACAGAATTTCCGAATTTTTCAGAATTTAATACATATTTAATTATAAAATAGGCAAAAAATAAAAACGAAATGGGGGTACAACAAACGTATTTTTTTACGTATTTTTGTATTAGCTCTGATGTCAAAACTGTAATACGTACAATCGACAAACTTAGCATGATTATAGTACACACTCTAAAGTATAACAACAAATAATAAATAATGGCCAAGTGCGAGTTGGTCATAAATTTCTGTTCATTGCCAAGTTATAACTAGTAATTTCGATTTTGAATTTTGTGGTGGTACGGAAGCTTTTGTGCGCGAGCCCAACTCGCACTTAGGCGGTTAATTTTTACAGTCTTCGATGGCCACTTTCACAATTTTTTTTCAAAACTCGGAATTCTAAACAACTGAACTAACTACTTAAACTAAAAAAAAAAAAAAAGATTTATGGACCTGACTGTACCGTACAAAATTAATGGTTTGCCAAACGGGATTAAATGTATGAAGAATAAAATAGTTACGAAACGCAACTTTTTAGTAGGTATCTCAAGTGGTTTACCAAATGGGATTCTTACCAAACGGGATGTACCCGTTACAACTAACCAAATTTTCACAAACTCGAGGTCCTTACTAGTAATAGTAACCATGGAAAAGTTCCACTAAACACCTTGCTTCATCATCAGATCAGTTCAAAGTTACCAAATTATTGTTTTGTTATCGGACTCCCATATACTTGCAAAGTTTCTAATCGATACCAATTTTTATAAATAGTAAGTAGGTAGGTTAAAATCGACATCTAATATAACATATTTACATAGTTCCAACCGAAGCTAATAAAAGCGTGTTTAAATACTTTATAGCGTTCGTGAACGTCATAATCACCAATTTGGAGGGGGCTCACCTTAGGTTCCAACTCATTAGGATTTGGCGGAGCGGTGATCGTCAGATAGTAGACGTTGTTTCCAGCTAAAGTTCGACATAGAAGTCTTAGTTTTGCGAATGTTGATTTCACAGGATGTGATTGTAATCTCGATAGATATTCTTGTAAATCTGAATACGTGTATGGGTAACAATGGGCTATGTACACTGTGTCGTCTGTATGTGGAAAATCTATGTTGAATGTTAATGTGTAACTTGGAAATTGCTCTTCTTCTTCGGTTCTGAAATCACATTCATATTATAGATAATCGAGATTTAGGAATTTTCACTAGGCTTTAGCTTCACAATTTCTTACGTCGAATCGTTTTTGTAATAAGCAATGTTGTCACCACACCGTCTCCAACCGATCGAATGCAACTGGGCGTCCTTGGTTGAGTATAACAAAGGTCGCATGCCTTCGTTATATAAGCTCTCAGCCTTAGATAAGTTCACAATGGAAAACCTGAAAAACTTCACGTCTTAAGTCCGTATTTAATATAAGTCCGTAATACTTAAAAACGTTAAGTTTATCCTTACCTGTACATCATTTGTTTTTTTGTATTTGTGACTCTGAAGTAAAACCACTGCATATGCCTGTTTGTGTAGAGATCGGTGCGTAGGTGAAGCTCATAGTACGCAGATGTGATACGTATTGCTTTCGCAAGATTTCCGCTCTCGAATCGGGATTCAAATCGCAGTTCATCTTCCGCTGCGACATTAGCTGTTGCACATGCAGAAATATACAAAGGAGAACCACCTACTGTTGAACGGCTGAACTGAAATGAATTAATCAATTGTGTAGCTCGCGCCATGCCATGACTTACAAGTTTTGTAATGGCACACATCGTAGAGAACATTGCATTAACTTACATAGTTAACAGCACTCATTGGGTAATACTGATATATGACTGTCCCGGCATCTTCTCCCACTGGCTGAGGTTTCAACTCTTTCCCAGTTTTTACATAATATGGCTCAGGTGTTGCTGTACTCCAAACTAAGTGCTGAATCCTTTCTTCTACAACCTTTAAGAGAAATAAACTTGATGCATATGTAAGTTATCTTTCCTAAAACCATTTATAGGACTCACCTGACATTCTGATGGCCATCTTGGAGCTTGTTGAGGACAATCTAATTCTTTTGGTAGCGCAAAAAGATCTCTTGGTTCTTTAAGTTTGGCTATTGTCCTAAATGTTTTTGCGTCTGTGTCTATTTCTAGCTGATTCGTTTTGATGTTGTTTTGCAGAAAGTTTGATATAAATGTTCCTGAAAGTTAATTATAAGTTTACGCAAACTTAAACGACTTTCATGGCTTCAGTGACCTTGTTGGATTGTTGTCGGAAAAATGGTAATCAGGGTATCAAATACTCATTCGTGCCATGGCAAAATTATCTCGTAACCCTGATTGATATGCATCGATGACCTGATTTTAAATGGTCGATCGGAAAGTAAAACCACCGGCAAGCATGCCTAGTCATGTTTGTGGCTTCCGTATTAGAGGCATTCGGGCATTTCATGTTTCACAAATTACATCAACAAGCACGCGAGTAGGTAAAGTTTCGATCGAAGCAAGACTTGACGAATACTTAGTTCGATGTTTCTATGAAAAAAAATTATTGACCTGCCAACAACTAAAAAAATTAAATATAATTTATAATTTATTATAAGGGACATTATCATTCCTTTTAATAAAATTTTTGATTGCATGGTTTAGGTATTTTTTTACATAACATTCTAAGCATTTTTTTGCTAATGTTGCTACCTAGCTACAGTAATTACCTACAATTATGAAAGCTGCTAATTTTAGAAGTGCTGGTTTACCTTTATTGCAAATCGGAAACAGCGAAGCCTGTAGCGATTTTACATGTTCTAAATTTGCTATAAATAAATTATCTTGAATTACGCGATTGATAGCAGGTAGCGTAAGAGTCACTGTCGTGTTATCTACATACTCCCTTCTTCTCTCTTCTTCCATTTCAAACATCATCACGTTTTCCTGCGCGCTCTCCAGTTGTTTCCACCATAACATTTTAGGAGCACTTAGTATCAACATTCGTGCTAGCACCTATGGAACGTTATCATTCGCCTGTCTCTCGTTTGTGCCGTCGCCGACGAGTTTACTGTCACCATGGCTACGCAATTTACGATGTTTATAGTGAAGACTAAAATCCGCGAAAACCTGGCGAGTGGCGCGACGTTCGGAGTGAAACTGACTCCCAAAATAGGAATACATATTCTTCGTTATCGGAAGACGATTGCCCTAGTAATGTCATGCTCCGCCCGTATTAAGTTTTTATCAGGTGATTTGGTGACGTCAAGTGGTAGTTCATGCGAAGAACAGGGAATTATGATTTAGCGGAAAGCACTGCTGGGCCATATTAAACTTTCCATTTGTCGTTTAAACGATTTATGAGGTCAATGCCCAAGGCAGCTAATTTCATGTTCGTAATTCATTATGAATTCTGATTTGTAGTGAATAATAGTAACTATTTAATGCTACTGACTTTAATTTAGACATAATAAATAGTATCTTCCTAAACTTGGATGAATAGGGTACTTGACTGTATTAAAAATATCATGCCAATTGACGCCATCCATAAACATGACATAATGATAAAGCATATTTCATTGATTTTTTGATAAAAATATGCTTATTTTTTGTAAAAAACGCGATTAAAATAACTGTATTTTCGACATTTGATCACGTGATCGAAAACGGTCTGTAACTGGCTTCATCCCTAGTGACGTCACACAAATCTAAACAAACAGATTTTGTATTGATATTTGCGAATTTAATGTTGTAAAGCTATTTTGAGAGCGATTTATCCAGAAATTTTCACCAAAAACAGTCCGGAGGTTAAATGTGAGAAGAATGGAGAAACATTTTGTGCAAGCAGACAGCAGTAACTTACCCAAAATTAATGTTTTTATGGTTGCATATTTCTTTAATAATAATCCACGTCATTGTTTCTACGCTGCAGAACTCAAAACGTAAAAACTACAATGTCAGTATTAATTTTTAATTGTTCTCCAAGCAAAACATTCAATCAAGTTGTACAAAAAGTATGTTGTAGTAAGTGGATATCACTATTTTGTTAGGTTATGTCGAGCTTTACAATGTTTAAAAAGAAAGTAACAGTACATAAAATAGTAATGCAATAAAAACACAAATTATAATAGAAATATATAGACTCAAATATGTACCTCAAAATGATCTTCGCACATAGAAACACTTGAATTAGCTCCAATACTTTTGGGTTCTCTACGAGCTACTTAGTTCCAACCTTAGATTGATTCCAACCACTTTTTTCGAGTTATGGGGAGTTTTGGGTCCATTGGAACAGGAACAAATCTTTTTTCGGGTGTCTTTATGGAAGTATTTGTACATTTTGGCACTACACAATATTTATAAACCATTACTTCTATTAGAAATTAATTAATCATCAAACTTTTGCAGCCTGGCTGCAGTTGTTTTGTTTTGTGTGACGTCAATTAGTCATGTGATCGGAGCTATGACGCAGGTCTGCGTTTTGGCGCGATCTTTTTTTATTCAAACTTTAACATCGATTTATATCGCAAATACGACTGATATCCAGAAAATATAAATGCAGTATACATTATTTTATATCAGACAATAATGTGCAATAGTTTCCCAAAAGTAGTCAAATACCCTATTCAGGTTAGCTCCGTATTTGACTTACTTACTACAGTTTACTACAATAATAACGCTTACCAGTTTTCTTGATTAACTTTCAATATTGTTATAATAATAGTCTACTAGTACATAAAATTCTTATCGTCAATCTTAAATTTAAAGAGATTCCTGAGAAAATGCTAGCATACCTGTACTAACATCAAGCGAGTCTTCAGTTTCTTCGGCAACCATAGCATCCAAGCTCGTGTCATCCATTTTAAATTCACTGCTAATGTCGTTATCCATATTTAAATAAACTACATTATGCATTAAAAAAGTTCTAAGGCACTGTCGTCAGTTTGTTGCGTGGGCTTGTGCCTGAGTGGGGTTCTTAACCCTTCCGCCCCTCGGCACTTGTGTCTGGGCTAGAATCTAGACTGCATGTAGCTTAGTGCATAGTAACAAAAGCGTCTACTCGTATACAAAAACCTTATCGTGAATCCACGTGTTCGTTACATCACTTTATTTGCAGATCGCCGTGCTTTAGGGTTATGAAGGCTGAGTCATTCTCAGCAAAGCTTAACGCTGAACGCTTCGTGGATCAGATTAACGATTACCGGAAAGTTCGAAAGGTGACTGCACTTCCACGAAGAGGGGGAAAGAAAACTTGGAA
Source organism: Agriopis aurantiaria (assembly GCA_914767915.1). Lineage (NCBI taxonomy): Eukaryota > Metazoa > Arthropoda > Insecta > Lepidoptera > Geometridae > Agriopis > Agriopis aurantiaria. Next base: position 7,534,459 of record OU611987.1, read on the forward strand.
AACTTAGCGATGCCCTCAATCAGGGCTATAAACTTCTAATGTCCTAGTAGATATCAGAAGTAGTAGAACTTCCACATTTTGATTTTTAGTCTTCTACTTGAGGCAAACACAATACAATGCTGCCACTACTGCTATGAATGAATGAACTATGAATGCCAATTGCCAATATCGTTCAACTTTTCTCTCTTATTTTTGTAAGCTGACTAATCTTAGTCTCATGTAATGTATGGGAATTGTCAGCATATTTTCGGTGAAATACGAATGCGGTATCTGAATACCAGAATCGATCGCATAGTTCGCGACCTCATAAAGAAATAAGTGACTTAATACGAAGGAAATATTGCCGTCATAATATTTACTGTACTACCATTTGTACCTGTCTAAAGCTCCGTTTGTTTTGTTTTATGCCGTATTAGTATTGACCGAAGGAGTAATTTTTATAACTATGAAATTTTTTGAGCTTCGCGCTGCCATCATGTTTTATACCATGAAAGGATAGATGGCGAAAGAAGTCCATGAAGAAGTGACTGAAACCTTAGGACACTCCGCTCCGTCATATGCCTAGAATAGTAAAGAAGTTGATAGCTGAATTCAAAGCTCTAAAATACCCAATAATTTATAAGTGTAACACATTTGTAACTGAATTAAAATACTCGAATCCATAGGCAGTAACAATACTTAATTTCATTTTATCTTATCATCAATCTTTACCCTTTTAAGTTTCTATTAATTAGAGTTACATGACAACAGTTCACAGCCCTTTCCCAACTTTGGGCCACCTCTAAAATCGTATTTGCTCTTTGAAGAGTCCATCAAGGAAGAAGGAAATTACTCTGTCCTGTACACAATACACAGCTATACAAAGTCTATGGGTATAATATAGGAGAGGTTTTCAATTTCGGTGGTTAGGTAAGTTGAACAAAAATTATCTTCCGTTTCTCTTTTAGGAGCAATTATTAATGTTTAAGTATATAAATTAAGAGCAAGCTTAAGTACATAAATCGTAAAATCGTAATCGTCGTCGTATCGTATCATAATCGTATATAAATCGAAACAATAGACAGATTCTTATATTATTAGAACCAGAATTATTTAATAAACTAAAATAACATCTACTTATAAATAAGTAATTCCAGATCAAATTATGAAAATAGAAAATTAAATATTTCCTGATGGTAATGCGAGGCTTAAATTTAGAACAATTCAGAGCCCACATTTAGGAAAGACTTAAAAATACTAGTTCAGTAAGTTAGAAAAGATAGGATTAAAGGAAAGGAAGGCTTCCGTACTTCCTAAATTTAGTCTCTAAATTCAGGCAAATGTAATAGCCTTATTAGTTGGGTAAAGTCTACTAGTCTAGAGTAAGAGGTTAAGAGCAGTGTTGCCAGTATTGTAGCGTGCTATAATAATGCTCGCAGCCGTCCATTTTCGTCTTGGATATCTATCAATATTATTCGTTTTACACATACGTCTCAAACTAATACTAGCCTTATCTCATATTGGTACATCATGATCATTATGTAATCACTAATCAGTCAGAACTCAGACTATATGGTGATTTGTATCGAATTTACTTTTGTATCAATATCTACCAACTTCAAACAAAATGAATCTAAATGCATAACTTGAGGTGTTTATTATTTAAAAAATACAAGATCAGAATCATAGCAAAAACACGAACTGTCCACAAAGAGCATAAATGAAGTTACCTAGGTAACCTATCCTGTGGAATCGATTATACAATCACAAGCCATATTAGCTGCTGCATTCTACTGGTAAGTTACACCTGGATTTAATTTTACTGCTTGCTGTATTTGGTTAATTACCATTATCATTATAAGACCTGAATTTCTGTACAAGCATTTGTTTCTGTTATCTTGTCGGCTCCTTGTTAGTCGCATCTATCTCTGTCTTGGGTTCCTATTGTAGCGCGCTCGAGGTTATCTCGGTCACTTTCAATCTCGTGTCATTTGTAATGTGTGTGTGTTTACCCTGCTGCTTTCCTGATGTCATTGGTGACCTATTTTTGGTCTGCTTGGACTCTGTCGACCCAATTTTGGCCACCACTCGGTTCCTGTCGTAGTGCCGTACGTACATCACTTGCCGTCACCATGCCTGGCAATTTGTACCACCCAGCTTATATTATTTAGATATTTCAAACTTCGATCGATGTACAGGGTTTTGCGGAAAGGGTGTTCTAAGCCGAAAGGGGTCCATAGTACATTATGAACAAATTTTACTGTGGGACCAATCCTGAAATCGCGAAAAAATATCAGCTTAAGATTTTTCCAATGTTATTGCAGCTGTCAGACGCATTCTTTCAGCTGCTGGACTGTAAAGTTGTTAGCAGTAATAGAAACTAAAAAAAATATAACCCTAACCTAATAATAGCTATCCATTATTACATACTGGTTTGAGCATAGCTTGTTATAATTCTTAACTTATTAATAATTTGGTACTTTTAGATCAGGAAAAACGCTTCTTGGAGTCCTTGGACTTATTGTATATATTTGTTCAGAGTGCGTGTGTTTCTATCACCAAGCTTCTTCTATTTTAGTGAAAAAGAGGACGTAAGGAAGTTACGTGTATTATAAAGACAAGATAGGATAATTCTGACTTCGAAAATGGCGGGAAAACCAGAATATAACTGGTGATATTGCGGGGTTCGAACAGCGAATTTCGCTGGGCTCGAAGTATAAAGTTTTACCTCCGCGCCGCGCAAGGTGCGACGGCTTAGTCTGCCGGGTTAGGCTGCGCTGCGCAGGAAGGGGGGGAGGGGGGGGGGTCCATGTAGTATTATATAATAGCTATTTACCCACCATCGCTCTTGTATCTGACAACTTCGTTATACAGCGGGCAATAAAGGCAATAACTTATCCCTAAAGCCAATATCTAAGAAATAGCATGGTTTTATTTGAGCTGTCTGGTGCCTGGCTCTATTTATATTGACTGCCGTAAATTGACTTCACGTCGCTAAATCGAAACATCTGCTTTACTTAATGATAGCTTAGCTTATATACTTATCTTCTTTGCGTGCGGTTTTTGCAACACAACGCCTATGCAGTCCATTCTAAATGTCCAATCTATTTGAGAAACAATAACGGATGCCACAATATGAGTTTTATTTTATTACTTCGTTTTTACTATCTCGCATTCTTGTCTGTCTATCATTAGTAAAAATTCTGTATGTGAAACATTCATAATGCGACGTAGAAGCGGAAATACACTAGAGATTCGTCTAAGAAATTATTAAATAATTCTAAGAAACAGTTTTGAACCTAACTCGTTATAGAATTACCTACATTATTAGGCACGTGTCCTTATGTTTAATTTATTACAAATAACACGCTTAGCGATGAATATAACTAAGTACAACATACTGATAAAATAAATTAAATTGGCTTATATGTATATCTCTGAGATATGAGCGTTTAAAGTTTTCGGTGGGGATACTTTGTCCCTTTTTCGCAAAGCGTGTGTTAGTATAGCATTGTATGGCACGCCTGAGGCGTGACGTCATAACTCAGTATAGTGCGCTCTCTGTCTAGCATGAAATTAAAATAATTATAACTTATTTATTTTTAAACTATTTTTTATTTTGTTTTCGTTGATGGGCTCTATTTATGATCAGGTTTTTTATGAGGTAATAAAACAATATTAGTCACCATGCCTATTCAGTTCAGTCATTTAAGTACATGAGACATCACTGCTTATTCCTACAACAAAAAGTACACTTTCAGCTTATAGCAGTTTAGGGTGTTTCGCAAATACAGCGTTTTTCGGTAATATGCGTGAACTGTACCTATGTCAAATTAAGGACTTAGGGGTGACTGGCCAGCTCAAGGCACGGGGCGGTACGGGCCGGATCGATTACCAGCTTATTGTCTTTTGTCAGTCATTCTTTCAATGAAAACTAGCGTTTGAAATTCTATTTGCAGTTATATGATACGGGAAACTTTTAACAAGCTATTGTCAGACTTCACAACTATATTCAGTGAGTGCTAAGAAGTGAAATAGTTTGACTGCTTTGCTGTTTGTTTTATTCTATTAATCGCCTTACCCAATTATTTCGTAATCTAAATAAAATAAAAATAAATATAAATAAATATTTCGGACATTTTTGCACACACGGTCATCTGACCCCAAACTAAGCAAAGCTTGTGATATGGCTGCCAGAGACTGATATACATACATATATAGTTTTAAATACATACTTAAATAGATATTAACAACCAGATATAGAACAAACACAAATGTTCATCACACAAATGTTTGTCCTACGTGGGAATCGAACCCACGCCCCCAAGCTCAGAAGGCAGGTTCACTACCAACTGGACCAACGGGCTATCTAAAATCTGTCTGATTACGAAAAAAACCGGACAAGTACGAGTAGGACTCGTGCTCTGAGGGTTCCGTTGGACAGAAATCTAAGAGCGCGAGTCCAAAAAAAACTAAAGTTAAAATATTTAAAGACAAACTTAACTTTGTAGTTGACTATAAGGTTCTTCTATACATTCCAACTACAAAATGTAAGTTTGTAATAGCAAAATAATTATTTTTAATTGATATAACTTCAAATTTTTAACTTTCAGATTTATTCCTATATATGTGCTATGAGACCTTGCCTTTTGCCAAATTTCATGATTCTAGGTCAACGGGAAGTACCCTATAGCTCTTCCTTTTCCCTGTGAAATCGCAAAATATGCGACATAAACGTTCATATCTTTTGATTGCGTTGACTTACAACTTTTATTTTTTTACAGCCGAAAGAAACCGTAGACCCATGTATTTAGTATAAATTTCAACTTGATACCTTTACGCGTTCTTGAGAAAAAGGGTCTTGACAGACGGACAGACAGACGGACAAAGAAGTGATCCTATAAGGGTTCCGTTTTTTCCTTTTGAGGTACGGAACCCTACAAATGGGGGCAAGTCCTTTAAATGTGTAATTAAAGACTGACCCTTTTACGGTAAAGTCGACGGTAACAATAAAGAAGCGCTATAAATTCTACAAGTTTAATACGGTATTAAAAGGTTATCAGACAAAGGAAAATCACGGGTCCTTAATACAAAAAATAAGTTGACTTACTTCTGTCGTACGTAGGTACTTGACTTACGTGACTCTAGGGTAGGGTTGGCTACGCAAACTAAGCGAACCTACGGTGATTATGATGAGCAGATACAATAGGGACTGAATTGCACCTGCCTTGGGCTTTCGTTTATTTTGGAGAAAAAATACTCCTTTAGCCATTTTCTTAGATTAAAGTGAGTACAAGTAACGACCTGACCAAAATGAGCATGTTAAAATTCCTTCCACCTTTCGAACACTCATGCGCACAGCTTTAATAAGGAGTGTGTCGTATTTAAGTGTTTTCAACTATATGTATGTAATTTAAAATTAGGCACTTTTCTACCTGTCTCGACTATCTTATACCCACAAAAAGCATTATTTTCCAGGCACTATGGGTAGAAAAGTGACGGTCGCAGTATGCACGCTGAATCAATGGGCGTTGGACTTTGAAGGAAACCTGAACAGGATACTCCAGTCCATACAAGAGGCTAAGGAATTGGGTGCGCTGTACAGGACTGGTCCAGAGTTGGAGATATGGTAATTTTTATTTTTGATGTATATACCTAATACTCTCGCCATGGAATCCACTGGCAACTTGCAAAGATTTAAGTAAGCCAACAACATTCTAAAAAAAAAAAACTGTGAAGCTGAGAAAGTTGGTGTGGAAGCGGCAAAAGGAGTTACCAGCTGTTCTAACCCAAAATGGTGCAAATGTTGCAATCGGTCGGTTCATTTCCTTAATCGCTGTCAAGGTCACCCCACCAGTGGAAACGACGATAAAAATTATCCATGTAGGAATGTCATACAATTTCACCAACTCTTTGTTTTCCAGCGGTTACAGCTGCGAGGATCATTTCCACGAGCCAGACACTTTCCTCCACAGCTGGCAAGTGCTCGCCGAACTTCTCAAGTCTCCAACCTGCAAAGACATGCTGATAGATGTTGGCATGCCTGTCCAGCACAGAAACGTATCATACAACTGCCGAGTAGCGTTCCTTAACAAAAAGATACTGCTGATCAGGCCGAAGATGGTGTTGTGTGAAGACGGGAACTACAGGGAATCGAGATGGTTTTCAGGTTGGACTAAAGTAAGCTAACGTTTGGTTTGTGATGCTGATGCTGAACTTTGCTGTGAATATCCTTTAAAAGAATATCATATTACTATTTCAGACCCGTACACAAGTAAACAACACGAGTTGTGAGTGAGATTGCCTACTTTAATTCGATGTTAGTTAGAATTAGCTTAGATCCCATCAATGCCCAATTTGTTTTAGTTAGTATCTTCGAGGTTTTAACCTCCGCTGCAATGCGATAGAGGGTGGTTGGGTGAATGACATATTGACGTTGACGCTAACATCCCTAATGATAACGAATGCAGTACGAAGTTTTTCTTATACCGTGTTATTGTCTTGTTGGCATGATTCGTAACGCGCTCTTGAATTGCCGTCTAAAGTGTGTTATGTGGTAGAATGTTTTTTTTTATACTGTAGGTCGCTTGTAGTTTTTCATTTAAGCTCGTAGCTAAAGAAACTTTCATACATACCCATAGTTAATTATCCACTTATTTTATTTCTAGGATAGACAAGTGGAAGATTATTTTTTGCCCCGGATGATATCGGCTATAACTGAACAGACCACAGTGCCTATTGGAGACGCAGTAATATCTACCAGGGACACATGCATAGGTTTCGAGATTTGTGAAGAACTGTGGAACCCGCAAAGGTAATGTATCATATATTTCATCCTATTTTAATTAATAATTGCTGAGCCTTTATTAAAAAGGTTCAACAAACGACTTCCAACTCTATGCAAAAAATATCTAGCCAAGAAAAACAAAACAAAAAACCAACCAGGTAGATACAGATATTGCGAATGAGAAAAAAAAGTTTACTATAGTAAACGCATTATCATCTGAGTCGGCAGGTCATAAATCATTGTCTGTCTTACTCGCTCGCACCCACATGTCATTTCTGTCTATCTCGCTCGCACTTACAGGTCTTATGGTATGACGTTTATTGCTCGACGACACAGTTGGTAACGCGGTGACTATAGTTGATATAGAAACTAGAAGAGACATAAGATGCTTGGCAGCCTTGTTCGACATGACAAATGAATGAAAACCACCCCAGAGATTATTCCAGTAATCCTCCCATTAATTTACAAGAAGATTTTGAATCATCAATTTGCTCTGAAAGTGAAGATAATTCAAATGAAAATGAAGCGAGGAGGATTTTTTAAAATATTACTAATATAAAACGTTTTATGTTCCACTATCCATCTTCAGATCAATTTGATGGTACTCAATTATTGTATCGGATTAGGTACATATACTTCGATTTATTACATTTGCAAATTTTCTAATCGATACGACATTCTGAAATAGGTTCAAATATACTTCCAAGATTTGTTTACATAGTTAATAACAAGTGAAGCCATTCAAAATGTGTTAAAATAAAAGGCTACCCATCTAACCAGTTCACATTTTTCAGCCGCCACATCCCTCTGGGTCTAGACGGCGTTGAAATCATATCCAACGGCTCTGGAAGCTACATGGAACTTCGCAAGGCCTACGTCACAGTGGACTTAGTAAAAAGCGCCACATTTAAAAGCGGCGGTGCTTACTTGTTCAGCAATCTGAGGGGGTGTGACGGGCAGAGGTATTACTTTAACGGGTGCTCTTGTGTCGCAGTCAATGGGCAGATTGTCAATCGAGGACTGCAGTTCGCCTTGCATGATGTGGTAGGTCCAATAATGTTTTTACAGCATGCATATTGCATACATAGCGAAATCAACAGTAAAAACGCTTCCTTTCTATATATTTTTATACGCACAGCGAGGGTGAGCGGCCTTCTGCTGGAGTCTATTTACTCCGAAAAGTCCGCTTAACATGCGATTGCGCAGAGACGTTGGGTGGGTCTCTCTGTATCTTTTATCGCATTTACAACGGGGAGTGTTCTGAAGAACTGTTTGTTCTGATGCCGGTGTTGCGGTTTTATCATCGCACTTGCCGCCACCGCCTGAAAGCTCGTCCACATATAGATCAGTGGAAATCGCCCATTATGCGATTCACACGATCTTTCTTGCCTCACACCTGCAAAATATGTAATGAGCTACCTTCCGTGATGTTCCGAGAAGCTACATGGGTTCTTCAAAAGGCGAGTTAAGAGTCTTAAAGGCAACGTATTTGTGATGCCTTTGGTGTTACAAAGTATCCATAGGTGACTGTTGTCAGGCAGCCCGTTTGCTATTTTTCCATCTATGCCATAAAAAATGTACAGTATGTGTCTTCAAATCAAGAGTAAATAGGTTTCTTCTAGGTAAGCGTGCTCCTACCTAGTCCGCGTCTTTAAGGCATGAAATGGACGAACGCAATGTTTAAAAAAGAAAAAGAAATGGATTAAAAGTTGTTTTATGCCACGACTTCTAAGGAAGCTACCTGCGAGAGGTTGTTAGTTAATTATTAATAACCTTGTAATTGAATTCAAAGGCGAGTGGTATTTCTTGCAGGAAGTAATCACAGCAACAATAGACCTAGAAGACATCCGTTCATACCGCGCCCAGAACCGATCTAGATCACATCTTGCCGCGTCCAACCCCCCTTTCCCCCGCATTTTGGTGGATTTCGCGCTCTCCGATGATGAAGACGTGAATCTCACCACCAGCCCTCCTATGGAGTGGCAGTATCTAACGCCGGAAGAAGAAATTGAACTGGGTTGGTAATTAGGAAAAACTTTTTAAACAATAGATCAACCAATTCAAACCAATAGATTTTTACCTCTGTATGCATCTCTGGCTATTTTGAACCGATTTTAAGTATAAACACTTGACGCAAAATTCAATGATTCGTGATTTCACGTCTGTTTCACTGTGTATGTGTGTGTCTGTGTATATGTCTATCTGTTATATGGCAATGATGAGTACAACCATATCCATGTCCGTCCGTCCGACATATTCGATGTCCGTCCGTCAAACATATTCGATGTTCGTCGTCTAGAGATACACTCCGTATAACTGGCCTATACCAAGCCTGGCGCACTCCGCACGTTAGGTATGAAGCTACAAGTAGCCGACTTGTCGGACCTGCCGCGCGAGAGACAGAGATAACGCGACAAGAGTTACGTGATAGACAGAGATACAATTTCTAGGTTAATATAGCTGTAGGTAGTTAGCGCTCGCGCGTCCTGAATTGCACTTTATTTGATTTTGCGGAGTGAATCTTCTGTACTTGTATTAATTGTATTCTATGCATATAGCATCGCTTGTATTCTTTGTGTGTATGCAGATTTACATAGTACCGTTCATTCATTTACTCCGTTCAATCTTAGGTCCCGCATGTTGGCTATGGGACTACCTCCGACGCTCGGGGCAGGGTGGTTTCTTCTTGCCGCTGAGCGGAGGCGTGGACTCGACTAGCACAGCTTGTATTGTCTTCTCTATGTGTACCCAGATATGCGATGCCATACAGAAAGGAGGTAAGAAATAATTATACAATGAAGTCTTTGGATAGATAACCATTTGTGGCATTAGCGTTTACTTTGTTTTATTTTCTAGACTAGAAATATTTAAATACTCAAATTTCATGAGTAAAGGTAAATGATAATGGAGCAGATTTATTTACCCGGCGTAATCCCACTACGCCGTTTCCAATGACGCCGTTTTGCGCTTTTACATAAGTCTTACTACGAAGCGCGTCGAAACTCTTATGCATTTGGTCCCTTGCCGCCGCTTTGTGCCTCCAAGGCAGTCTCATTATGTCGCACATGTAAAAGCTTCTTTCACATAATGTCTCGCTCCTTCGCTTAAGACACAGAAGACATGCTTAAGGTTCTGAACTCTTGGAGAAAATATTTGAATGAGGGGTTTATGAAAACATTGAAAATTGTGCTTTTATCACAATTCGAGGACCTCGATATAGTTGTAAAATTTTCATGGGTGCAAATTCATCCGGAGGTATTAAAACTTTAATTTTTCTCACCTTTATTATCTAGACTTATTGATTGGTCAATATGGGTAATGTTTTAGAATTCTGAAATAGTTAAATAATGAATTTGCTATTACAGAAAGCCAAGTACTGTACGACGTGCGCAAGATCCTCTGCCAGTCTGACTACACTCCCACAGACCCCATGGAACTGTGTAACAGGCTACTGGTCACCTGTTACATGGGTACTGAGAACTCCAGCCAGGAAACTAAACAGAGAGCTGCACAGGTAACCTATCTTATATAACTAGTAGCGCTCTGTGGTTTTATCCGCTATCCTACAGAATAGGCTAACGGTCAGTAGTTTGTTAAAAAAGAGGCTTAGTGGTTAGACAGTAGAAATATTTGGGGATATTGTTGACTCATCATTATGAACAACTTTTACTATCGGACCAACCCTGATATCGAGAAAAAAATCAACTGTTCCATATAAAAATGTTATTGACACTCGAATTAATGTATGGAATGGTTGATTTTTTTCTGCAATATCAGGGTTCGTCTCTTAGTAAAAGTTGTTCATAATAATGAGTACAATGACATCTCGAATATTTCTGTCTAACCACGTGCATCTACTTCCATACCAAGTTTCATTAAAATCTGTTCAGCTGTTACGGAGTTGAGTGAGGACAATCATGCATGATGTCTCGCTCCTTCACGACCTAAAAGAGACCGCAGGGAAACGCTGGATGCAGGCCGCTTCCAACCGGCCCTTTTGGAGATCGATGGGGTCGATGGGATCGGTGGGGAGGAAACCTGGATACGTAGAAGCAATTCAATGGCGTATGTGAATCCACCAACCCGGACTGGGCCAGCGTGGTGGATATGGCCCAATCACCCTTTCGGGGGTAGGCAAAAGTCCAGCAGTGAACTGTTAAAAGGCTGATTATGATGATTAACCGAGCGAAGTTGAGGTCTCCGAGTTTTCGGACTGATCGGCGTTTGTATGTATGTTTGCGAGTTTGTATATTTGTTCGACGATAATTTGTGTGTTTACCGTTAATCCGGTCTTCATGAAATTTTGTAGGCAAGTAGTTTATACCAATGCAAATTTTAAGTTCCAATATGAGTAAAATCGGACCAGGGGTTTCGATTATGTATACCGGACACCCATATATATTTTCAACGCCTAACCGCGAGGGCACAATTCGGGGTGAACTACTAGATTAACATATTTCTAAATAAAGTATCTCTTTCCAGCTATCGAGTCAGATAGGCAGCTACCATTTCCCAATAGTAATCGACGCGGCAGTGAGCGCAGTGCTCGGAATATTCACGGCTGCAACAGGCTTTATTCCCAAGTTCAGGACCAAAGGCGGCTGTCCACGGCAGAATCTGGCTTTGCAAAATATACAGGTACTGTCACTACACACTCACTAGGCTGGCGCAGCCACCCACAATTTATTTTTTGCATCTGATACCAAAAAGTGCCACCATTCCCTGTCTTTCACAATGCTAAGCTTGAACATTCAGTATCCGCAGATCTTTTTCCACTTCGTCTCTCCATCTATACTTAGTCGGCGAGCCTACGACGCTCCGGCACCTTTTTTGGGTGGTCTTAGTGTGAGATTTAGGGTTTACATCTGTTATGATCTGTTGAAGTTTCTGGTCTGTGGGCTAAATGTGGCCGCAAGGTCTATAGAACAGACAATTCTTAGTTCTGCCTTTTTTGTCATCGAATCCTTGACTGGCAAGAATGATCTTTTTATAAGTACAAATGGCCTGTGCTCAATGCGATAACAAGGCGACGATGATCATCATCATTTCAGCCACAGGACGTCCACTGCTGGACATAGGCCTCCCCCATCGATCTCCAAAAGGGCCGGTTGGAAGCGGCCTGCATTCAGCGTTCCTCTGCGGTCTCTTTTAGGCCGTCCATCTTGTGGGTGGACGTCCTACGCTGCGCTTACCGGTCCGTGGTCTCCATTCCAGAACCTTTCGGTCCCATCGGCCATTTATTCGATCTGTTCTGGCGACGATGATACAGAAAGTATATTTATCAGTACACTACTTCTGATGTAGATGCTAGTATAATAATATAATGAACTAAGAGCCGGACGTGATAGTTCAATTTTCACGGCTAAAAAGTATGCAGTCTAAAGTGCACAAGTCTTCATTATCATCGGCCAGAAGACGTCCACTGCTGAACATAGGCCTCCCCCTTTAACCTCCACACTGAACGACAGCCTGCCTTCTGCATCCACTGGATGCCCGCGACTCTCACTATGTCGTCAGTCCATCTAGTGGGAGGCCTACCTACGCTGCGTCTTCCGGTTCGTGGTCACCACTCAAAAACTTTCCCCATCGGTTATCGGTTATTCGAGCGATGTGGCCTGCCCATTGCCACTTCAACTTGCAAATTTTAATAGCTATGTCGGTAACTCTAGTTCTTTGGCAAATATCCACGTTCCGGATTCAATTGCACAAAGAAACTCAAAGCATAGCTCTCTCAATTGCCCGCTGTGTGGTTTTTCTAAAAAGCCAACTGTCATACAAGATAGCAAGCACAAGTCTTAATACATTTAATTTTAATACTTAATTTTTCAAAGAGCTTAGCCTAAAGTGTCCACGTCTTAGTAAATTGCTATTACTTTTAACCCCAATTACTTTTAAATTCACACCTTAATAAAAATTTCCTTAATATTTCAGGCACGTCTCCGCATGGTTTTGTCCTATCTGTTCGCACAACTAATACTATGGGTCCGCGGTCGGCCCGGCGGCCTCTTAGTGCTTGGCTCATCTAATGTGGACGAAGCCTTAAGAGGATATATGACTAAATACGACTGCTCTAGCGCTGATGTGAATCCTATAGGGGGCATATCCAAGACTGATCTCAAAGCTTTTCTTCAGTATGCTAAGAATAGGTGAGTGGTGATCATAGTAATATTATAAATGCACAAGTGTGTGTTGTTTGATTGTTCCTCTTTTACTCAGCAACAGAGCAACAGATCGACTTGATTTTTTGCTTGGGTATAGTTCATTGGCCGGAGAGTGACTTAAGGCTATTTTTCATCATCATCATCATCATCATCACCATTTTTCATCACTACGCGAGTGAAACAGCGGGGCGCAGCTAGTCATGAAATAATTGTGATGACAAACTTCTCACTAGACTAAGCATTTTTTTTAATGCAACTATGTGACGAGTCGATCAAGTCGCTCGCCTGATGGTAAGCGTCACGCTTGCTCATAACTGTTCAGGGGTCACGCATAATTTATAACTTTCAAAACCCAGCGCAGCAATGTGCTGTCCTCATCACCCTGATATTGTAGATGTTAAATCTTTTTATAACTATAATTTCACTGGATATATTGCCCTATTATATTCTAATACAACGTCACAGGTAACCGAACTAAGGACCAGCAGAATTAAAGAAAAATATAACCACGTGTAATCAAAATAATCCTTTTCATTATAGATTCTTCCTGCCATCTCTATCCGAAATCCTACAAGCTCCTCCAACAGCCGAGCTAGAACCCCTCACAGACGGTCAAATCACACAAACAGATGAACAAGACATGGGGATGACGTACGCAGAACTATCGGAATTTGGGCGACTGCGTAAAACGCATAACTGTGGCCCTTACAGCATGTTCCAGAAGCTAGTCAACACCTGGAGCAACAAATGCACGCCTAGAGAGGTTTATCTTAATTCTTATTTACTTGAATCTAGAAGCGCTCCGCGGTTATCCGCTAACATACAGGACCTTATTTTTTTCCTCGGAATAATAGCCTACCTGTTAATCTAGGGTATAAACTATCTCCAAATGTCATTCGAATTCGTTCAGCCGTTATGGAGTTGAGTGCAGCAAACAATTGCAATTGCACACACACACAGACAGACACACACACATTATAATATTGATGTTTTCGGGTCGGAAACGTAGTTATTTTGCCTCTGGTGTTAGAAATATCCATAGGCGACGGTGACTGCTTACCATCAGGCATCCCGTCTGCTTGCATGCCAACTATGGCATAAAAACAACGTATAAAATTATTAATTATAAAAATTATAAAAAATAAAATTATATTGTAATAACTCGTATCAAATAAATCAATCACACTTGTTTTTGTGTCTTTGTCTTTGTACAGAAAATTGCGTATTTTTTATAAAATTTGTTACATTCTTTCAGGTGGCCGAAAAAGTGAAACATTTCTTCCGTTGCTACGCAATCAACCGTCACAAGATGACGGTACTGACGCCTTCCTACCACGCCGAGAGCTACAGTCCAGATGACAACCGCTTCGACCACCGGCCCTTCCTCTACCGAGTGCATTGGAACTGGCAGTTCAAAGCAATTGACGATGCCGTAAGTTATTCTAAAATGTGAAACTGCTAGCTTATGATTATGATTGACTCTCAGTCTGAAACCCTGAAGTCAACGATTCAATATATTCAACAAAGTGGATCTCAGAATTCTCAGACAAGAATGTCTAAATTGCATAACTTTTTCTTTGAAACGACCTTTTAAGCCAGGGAGGCTTTTACGCCATTTTATCTTGGGTCGTACAAATTAAAAGTGAAATCTGGGATCATGCATGGCGGCTGGAAATATCAATGAGAGGAACTGTACGATCTTCAGGCAGTTTTGTGCATGCCAGGCTTCCAACTCTCAGGCCGTATGAATATCCGCGTTATATGTTAGATTCTAGTGCGATCGTTCTCCATTAATCTAAAATGATTAAACTTTGATGTTTATTATATTTAAGCCTCCAAATCCTATCAGTATCGAGCCTATATCTATATCCAATCCTACCTATATCTTTTTTTTAGGTAGCACAAATGTCTAAAGACAAGCGAGGACCGGTCAGAAGTAACTCCTCGGAAAGCAAACAAGACAAGCCTGGCTCCGGTAATAACATTAACTTCATTAGAACAGATGAAGCCAGGAAAGGCGTACTCATATGAGATTAATAAAGCTTTATAATTTATACGAATTACACTTAGAGAACTTTTTATATGTAATTGAGTGAAAGAAAGAGCAAGTTGTTCCTCTTATGGTAAACACCATGCTTGCCCGTATCAGTTGCATGGCAGTGCCATTCAGCATAAATAATGATGCCGCTTACACCGGACCCGTGCCAATGTGTGTCAGGTCGACTTACAGCAAAGTATTGAAAAGTGAACCTACTTAGTGCAGTAGACTCCTAGACAATCTAATAAAATTAAAATAAGATGTTTTTCATTCGGCTTTTAGCAGGTTACTGCAGCTTTCAGTGATCATTCGATAGCTAACAGACTATAGTTGTATTGTAGCTTACACTTAGCTTTAAGATAACTAATTACTTGTTGACCCGTTCAACGCTTGCTCTGTATTTAAATTTAAATTTTCTATAAACTTTAGAATTAGAGATTAGAAATGGTACTAAGACAGTAGTTTGCATTTATTGAGGTACAAAATAATATCTTGTAATTACAGTAATACATACGTATAATAAATGTGTAGATCAAATACTGTCGTAAATGATTTTTACCTTATTAGAAGAAAAACCAGAAAAAGGATTGAACTTGCAAAAAAAAAATGCAGTAAGAGGTAAGACTAACCTAATACTTGAGAACGATTGTTTGTAATGTATTTGGTTTGGTATAATAAGTGTCAACACATCTACACGGCATCGACGCGGGTGTAATACGAGGTATGATCACGGGATTGGTGCGGGAAGGGGGTGGATAAGGGAAAAATAAGAATATAATTGAATATAAAAAGCTTTGCTTAGTTTGGAGTCAGATGACCGTGTGTGAAAAAATGACTCTAATATTTATTTATTTTTCATAATAGAAACGAGACTGGGACGTCAAAGAAACGTGGTGGGGATAGGACGGCACGGGCACGATTCGAGATGAGGACGGAATGGTAGCGGGACGGGGGCAGATAGGAGAGACACCGGGTTTAGGGCAAGATCGGAACTAAGGCGAGAAAGGAGCGGGTTGGAGGCTGTAGGTAGGTTATGGTACCGGGACGTTAGAGAGATGGAAGTGGGATAAAAACGGGATGGGAAAGGAACAGCGGTTGATAATAAGGAGATAAAAATGAAATAAGAAAGAATTAGAACGGAAAAGTGATGGAAGTTGAACGGGAGTGGTAGGGTACGTGATGGGATTGATGTGTACATCACTACACGACCGAAGCGACGAAAAGACATCGTAAGGAACGGTATCTAATAGGTTTATTATAAAATGTGATCATCTGATATAATTTTTACTCAGGCCACGCTATAAATGGAGGAAGAAAGTGCGGGAACGAAAGATATTATTCGATACGTAGAACGAAGCGTAGCCTGATGGGGCCTATATTGATATTACTAGCTTTTATTTAACTTGCCATGTTTAGTATGTTAGTTTTTTAGTTCAAATATTGCAAGCTGTATTGAAAACCACTTCTTATCCTACGCAGTTGAATTTTGCAAGTTTTCAGTTCCGATGACATTGCATTTTTATGGTAAGCATGACCTGAATCAACATCAAGGATTAGCTCCAGATAAAGGGACTCTTCAACGAGCAACAGCACAGACACGACACATTGTGTACGCATTTTATTGACGGCCGGTTTTAAGTTTTACCATGACATGGTTGCTGCACTCAGGATTGAGTCCTGAACTCCTGACTAGGGACCTTCTCAACGGTTAACAACACAGACACGAAATGTTGTACACGCATTATAAAATCTTGTTTTAAAAACAATACTATCTATTAATTTATAATTTTTAGCTAACGGTTTTGATACCTACTCAGTATTTCTGGTCTCCTGGTACGTATTCTGTAGAAACATAAAAGTAGGTACAGTATGAAGATTAGTCCTTAGCCGTCGCACCAGTGAGAGAGCAGTGTGAAGGTTAGTCGGCCGCACGCCATAGCTATTATGTCTTCTGTGGCAGTAGAACAAACGGTAATTTTTTTTCCTACTTGTTCTTTTTTTTTTTCTACTTGTTCTATTGGTAGAACAAACGGTAATTATTTTTACTATTTGTTCTATTGGTAGAACAAATGGTAATTTTTTTTCCTACTTGTTCTATTGGTAGAACAAACGGTAATTATTTTTCCTACTTGTTCTATTGGTAGAACAAACGGTAATTTATTTTCCTATTTGTTCTATTGGTAGAACAAGAAGTAGAACAGATAGGAACGACCCGATTTTTTTATTTATTCAATTAGAACCTCACACTTCTTCTCGGTCACTTAGTAAAAAATTAGAAAAACACTTTTTAAATCAAAACATTTATTTTGTACTTATGTGTGTCATATTATTACCTATATGTCTCAACATACAAATCCATATTTTACAAAATGCTTTGTGACTATATTAATTTGTAGAAATCTCACGTTACAAGTGCATGGCATTAACTTACTATTAGAGTGAAATTAAAGAAAATTGAAGAGATGCAGCAATTTTGATGAGATTTTTCTGTTAGGTTACCTATGTGACTTTTCCCTTACTTTCCAAATATACTTTTGCCATTGAAGAAATCTGCTATACCTTCTGTAAAAAAGAAATAAACACGTATAAGAATTGCAAGAATTTGAAATGAATAATAGGTTAACTTACAAGAAAACTAAAACCCGACTATGTCCTCACGCTATGGCGCATTATTACTTGAAAAATCATTTTTTTTCTATGTGCTCATCGAGATACAATTCCTATAGAGCCACAATATCTCAGTGAAAACAGTCAAAAAACGCCTGAGCGTCATTGTACATACTTTGTTCACAATGCCATATTTACTCCAATTTAGACGTTATGTCGTTTGCATAGTGTTCAACGTTAGTTTTTCGCTATGTCATCGTAGCTCTGGCATCGCGTGGCTTTGTAGTCAGATCGCGGTTACCTTGTAACTAACCAAAAAGTCTGCGCAATTCGTAGCGTGCGCCGAGTTTTAGTTCGATTTTTTTTGGCACGATTGTGACTCTATATGTATTGTATAACGATAGGTAATAAAAAATTGTCATAATTCCTATTGTATTTCTAACATATTTGGCTCACCGGTGTCCCTCCTCAGTCGTGGCCTAAGCGGAAGTAAAATATATTTTACTATAAATTATATGCTATAGCTACGGGTACGTTATGGTTACGGGTACCTACGTTATGGCTATGACAGGTGCCTATTGGATGTAACTTTAAACAAACTATTCATTTATCCTCCTCCTCCTTAAATCGTATTCCTCATGTCTGAGGGTCGTGACCACCACCTTCTAACAATCTCTCTCTGATGATATATTTCCATCGTCTTCTATCCTCAGCAACGTGGAGTGCGTCGTAGACTGAGGTGTGGAGAGCGGTGCGAATCTGATCGGACCAACATATTGGGCTGCGGCCTCGTGATCTTTTGCCGTCGACTTTCCCTGTCACCATCAACTTTTCTAGGTTATCGCCTTGTTTTCTAGCAATGTGGCCAAAGTACCTACTCGAGGACACGTTTGAGACATGGTAGTCTTGTCGTGACCTTCACTGACTGTGTTGTGTGTGATTCATTTATAGTTATAATCAATTTGCCGGTACCAATGAAAGTATCTAAGAAATAACCCAAGCCTCATCATAAAATATATAAACTTTATTTTGTAGAACCAGCTGTTCTACAGGCCATTCGGGTCGCTTAAAGCGATTTTATATAGAACTAGCTGCGCGGTTCACCGCATGGATTACTCCTTATATCATCAGCTATCTGCCAGTGAAAGTCCTGTCAAAATCGGTCCAGCCGTTTTGGAGTCCATAGGAACATATCGTACATTACACACATTGCACTTTTTATATATAAGAAGATAGGTGCCCCGTGGCTTATTAAAGACGTTTAATTAGAAACCTCCTTTCGGGTTACCGGTGTCCCCAATAGCTAGAAAGTCATCAACACTGCCGGTAAACAGCATGGCGGCTCTGATGGAGCATCCAGGCTTTTTGTTTAGCGGTCAACGTGATATTAATAATCTTACTATCTTACTAATATTATAAATGTGAAAGTGTGTATGTTTGGCTGGACTCAACGCTGAAACTACTCAACCGATTTAGATGAAATTTGGTATGGAGTTAGCTTATACCCTGGATTAACACATAGGCTACTTTTTATCTCGAAAAACATCAATATCATTTCAAAATTATCATGTTCATCATCATCATCACCTTTTTTCATCACAATGCGGGTGAAACCACGGGGCTCAGCTAGTAAATAATAAATATTCGGGACATTTTTTCACACACAGTCATCTGACCCCAAACTAAGCAAAGCTTGTGATATGGCTGCCACAGACTGATATACATACATATATAATTTTAAATACTTACTTAAGTAGATATTAACAACCAGATATAGAACAAACACAAATGTTCATCACATAAATGTTTGTCCTAGGTGGGAATCGAACCCACGCCCCCAAGCTCAGAAGGCAGGTTCACCACCAACGGGCTAACTTTACCACTAAACTTTTATTACTTACTGGTTATATTAGTATCCCATTCCGACTCTTTTTTGCGCATTGCCTCCCTTCCAGCTAAGAGGCTGTTTGAAAAAGCCGCGACTGAAAGTGAAAAAAAAAAACAATTAGTAGCTTTAATAAATTATCATAAAACGGCTTACAGTCACGCTATGTTTACCGGTTGAGATAATTTTCCGGTTTCGGAGCCATTAGAGCCGGTTGCGACTCGAGCTGCCGCAACGGCGGCCTTGTCAGTAGGTACCAGTGCGCGGATGACCGTCTCCAGCCTGCCTAACATGCGCACCGCGACAAAATCTTGTCGTCACTTTGTTGTCGAGCGATAACGCGACAAGGGCCTACGGTTTCGTATATACCTGTCTCGCTTTGGTACGATAATAAGAGTCGACAAAATTTTGTCGCGGTGCGCAAGCTAGCCTGGCTGGAGCGCGCATATTCCCCGATGGAGCTCTAATGACTCCGAAGCCGGTCGATCGTCTCGACCGATAAACATAACGTGAGTGTATGCCGTTTTATTATAATTTATAATGAATCGAGCAATGAAGCTCATCGATGACAAAATGTTGGTTGAAAAGAAATTTCAGAATCTGAACCACCGGCGTAGTATTTTCTAGGATTTTCTAAGGAAAGTGTGCAATGGTACTTCCCGAACTTGTTCCCCCATCGCCATCGCCTCTTCATTACCGGACATCCAGACAAACTGCAAAGCGTCACCCTTAGGTCATCATCATCATCATTATCAGCCAGAAGACGTCCACTGCTGAACATAGGCCTCCCCCTTTAACTTCCACACTGAACGACAGCCTGCCTTTTGCATCCACTGGATGCCCGCGACTCTTACTATGTCGTCGGTCCATCTAGTGGGACGCCTACCTACGCTGCGTCTTCCGGTTCGTGGTCTCCACTCAAGAACCTTTCTTCCCCATTGGTTATCGGTTCTCCGAGCGATGTGGCCAGCCCATTGCCATTTCAACTTGCAAATTTTAACAGCTATGTCGGTGACTTTGGTTCTTTGGCGAATATCCACGTTTCGGATTCTATCGCGCAAAGAAACTCCGAGCATAGCTCTCTCCATTGCCCGCTGTGTGACTCTGAGTTTTTCGAAAAGGCCAACAGTTAAGGACCACGTCTCAGTACCATATGTCATCACTGGCAACACACACTGGTCAAAGACCCTTGTCTTTAGGCACTGTGGTATCTTGGACGAGAAGATGTCACGCAATTTCCCGAACGCTGCCCATCCGAGTTGGATTCTTCGAGCGACCTCTTTGCCTAAGTTGGACTTACCTAACTGAACAATCTGTCCAAGATAGGTGTAATGGTCAACAACTTCGAGAGTATCGTTCCCAATGACTACCGGCACGGGTTCAACACGGACATTGGACATGATTTTTGTTTTGTCCATGTTCATTTTAAGACCCACCTGTTGGGAAAGGCTACTGAGGTCGCTGAACATCGTATTTAGGTCCTCCAGCGACACCCTTAGGGACATGGTCGAAATGCCATAATTTCGCACCAAGCGTTTTGCCCCCTGTTTACGAGTAGATTGGCAAAACAATAGCCTTGGTTTTGTCTGTGTTTCCGCAGTATTACAATCTTGGAGTGGTCAAGTCTGTGTCTTGGAGTCTGTGTAGGTTATTACTGGGCAAACGTGCTCCAACTTCGGCCGCATCATCGCTTCCCATCAGGCGAGATCGCGTAAAAGGTTAACCTAGTCCAATGTAAAATAAACCTCGCGAGTTTGGATGAAGTATCTTTAGTAGTAGATTAATTATTTGATTTGTAGGTTAACTTTCTGTATAGCCCTGTCTAGTGTATCCTTAAGATGGACGATGCTAAGTCAAGAAATGTTGACATTGCTTTCTGGTTTCGACATATTTAATTTTTTTGTTCATTCCTGCAACGACTGGCAACAGCAGCATTTATGGACGCGCGTCAAAATGTGGGCCGAGGCTGTGTTTATACAAAGTGTTTACTAAAAGTAAAGTGATACTGAAAAATGTGTATGTACCTACTCATTAACAACTTTTACTCAGGATGGGATCAACTCTGAAATCGCGAAAAAAGGATCTGCTGTTCTATACATTTTGTAGTGTCAACGACTGTTTTCTATGGAACAGCTGTTTTTTTTCCCGCGATTTCAGGTTTCGCTCTAATAAAAGGGTGGTTTAAAAAAAAACGGAAAATTTGCCCGGAAAGTTGGAAAATACTGGAAAACTAATAGTGCATTTTTTTTTTGGAATTCTGACAGGACGTTTGTCGGTTCAGCTTAGCATTTAGGATAAAAATGCAAAAAGCTTAGAGTTATTATTATGTACATAGGCTAGTAGTGCCCCACGGCTTATCACCCGCGTTCCTACATAGTTAGGTCAATCAACCCATTCGGTAATGTAAATTGAACAGCTTATAGGTACTTACGCGGGTTTTCAGGAGAGGAAGCGTCCGAAGAAGCTGAAAAAAATCGTAGTAACCATTTTAACAAACTTCGAAATAATTAGGCATCAATTTGCAAAACCGACTTCAAAATTAGTAAGCACGCCATTTCAGTTACTTGGATGACATATTTTTCCAGTTATTTTGATTTTAAAAACCTAGCTACTGAACCGATTTTGATGAAATTTGTATGGGACCAATTCTGAAAGTTATATCCATTCAAATAAAGAAAGAATTTATACTGTTTTATAATTGATATAGTTGAAATTAAAACCCACTCCTTTTCTGAAGTCGGTTAACAAAGGGTGTATTATATTATTTCGTACTTTCGTTTCGTTTTTCGTTTTGTACTTTTGACCCACGGGTCGTGAACTCGGTTCTTTGAGGAGTGGAGCCGGAGCATGCATGGCTGGGGCGCATGGTGGTCTGTTGAGATGCAAGATGCACGTCTTAAAACAATCATCTTACTCCGCTGGCGCAGTGGCCCGAATTGAGATTGGCCTCTTACTCAAGAGAACGCCATCGGTCTTGTGTTTTCTCTCGCCGGTCGGTGACTTGGATGGAGCTCGTGAAAGTCCGACTCCACGGCGTCTTTCCAGCGGCCTGATATAATCCATGATCCAAGAAAACAAAGTCTAGCGCTCCGGGTGTTGTCCCCCAATAACGTCACTGTCCATTTGCCACTTTATTGCAACAAACACGGTATTGGGAAATAAATTTGTAAACATACAAAAAGCATTTAAAATTTCAATTGTCATTTTGTTTGTCCGCTCAAGCAAAGCAATTCAAGTTAAGTACGAATTTAACTCATTATTTATATCAAAACCACATAGATTTATTGGATTCCCTCAGGTAATATATGGAGATTGGGGATTTATAATTTCACGCTACTGGTAACAAAAAATCAGCTGTCTCACAGAGATTCCGCCATTGTTTCGTGTATCGTTATCTCTCTCGAACTTGTAAATTACTTATTCGGCTCTTGCTTATGCACGTGTACGTGTATCCATGACACCGATGACGTCAGTGGGTGACCCACGTAAAAAAAATTCTTGGAGCGCTATACCTGGCGGAGTAGGCATATTATTATACCATTATATTATATTCTAGGCTGGCCGATTGGCCAGCGTCTATATTGGGAACTTCAAGACCCGCCTTGACATTGCGACCCTCCCCCATTCTTAGCAGGTGGGCTGTCCAATCATCTTAGAATTGTCTTAAATTATAAATCCCTTCGTCAGGCAGTGTTAGGTAATTCAGCAACAGGGTACTAAAAATAGTAAAAAAAAATGGCGCCTAAGCAGCGCCGGCCTTAGCGTTTGATCAGGGTAGAGCGAGATTGTCTTTCGGCAAGTTTCATATCTGAAAACTATTAGGTACAGGAATCAATCATTTTTCCGGAATAAAAAGTAACCCATGTGCTAATCTAAAATGTACCTAAACTATTTCCACATATTTTTTTTCACTTTTGGTGTTTTTGGCGTCCCTTACTTATCTATGGCGTCTAGAGCGACCGTTCCTCTCACTCTACCCCAGGGTCGGCGCTGCGCCTAATAATTGCGGGTAAAATAGGGTGGTGTCGCAAGAATAGCACCTGTTTTTACGTCCCAGTGTTACCCACTGCATCGTGCGCAAGCGCAACGCATTGTGTGCGTACATATTGCAACTTACGAGTTGATGCTGTAGTGGTAGCCGCTGCAGCTGTAGTGGCAGCTGCGGTGGTAGCAGCAGCAGTAGTGGCAGGTGCTGCCGTAGTGTCTTCAGCATACTGGAAATTAAGGTTAATAAAGTTAATTTGAACCACCAGGGGATGGGCAGCAGCGTCCTACTAGTACTTACACGGTGAACGTACTGGGATCTCCAAGAGGCTTTTCCGACTTTTCGGAATTAGCGAAAAAAATCAGCCGTTCTATAGAACAATATCATTCACACCCGACACAATATAATATATGAAAAAGCAGATAATTTTTAGTCGTAGAACATAAAGTTTGTTGGTACTTTTGACGTATTGAAGCCTGAAGACTTAAGAGGATGCTAACTGATTACCAGTAACCCTGTATATTATGTTATATTACACTATACATCAATATTTTTTTTATTGTACATTTAAATAAAAGCCTAGTATATTTAAATAAATAAACGAAGTGTGTAGAACAACACTTCAATACAAAAGTTACTTATGTTTACATAGTTTTCCTAAATGTAAAGCTAATATAGGTAACCATGTTCATAAAAAATTACAACAAAAATCAAAAATCCATTTCACTGAAAATAATGTTAACAATATAAGTTTTTCCAATATATATAATATATTGAACTTCTTATATGTATTACCTACTGGCACTCCTACGTTCCAGGTTTGACTTTGAATGTCCATGTTAGTTACCACATAATGTAGCCAATGAAATTATTTAATCAATAAAAATTACATTAAAATAAAAACTACCTTAAATAAAAATGTAGAACTAAACTAATCAAACAAAAAAAAAAAAAACGTCATTAAAACCAAAGCAGAAAATAACTTAACCGATTTGCGATCAATCGCATAAAGTTTGTTGTTTGTTAGTACTTATATCGGCCTCCTTGACGCGTTCGTCAACAGCGAACCTGACTATAGCACCGGTTATAGTAGCTTTACCTAGTCTGTGATGTGACCGGTTATGAGCGCGTATATGGCGGGCAAAACCAAACTTAGGTCCTGTTGCAAGACGCACACTGCCGTCCGCTATCTATAATGCCGTTAAGCCACAGGTGGTCAATTTTTACTTTTAAACATGGTTGGATAGAGTTCAAAATTGTCTATCGATCTGTCTAAGAATCGCATCCCTATCTGTCTTAAGTTTCTGAAATAAAAATAGCGTAAATGCCGCTATGTGACATTTCTTTTTAACTTTACACGCTATTAAAGTCGTTATCTATCATAACTTAACTAAAAAACCGCTATAATCCCATAACTACATAAATATATTGATAATCAACAAATTATTGCCTACCTATAAAGCCGTCAATTGTGTTTAGTATCCTAAAACGTAGTTAAAGTGCTTTAACTGCTTTTAAGTTGAGTTTTGTGATGTTATTATAATAAAAATTCCTTAACTAAAATGCTGTTATTAGAAAATATTTTGCATAAACAACGTTAAGGTCGCTTAACCGCTTTTTAGATAAGTATTCGCCGGATTTTATTATATAAATTACTACTCTTACTAGCCATTAATGGAAATTCACAGATGAGTCTAAAAATATTTATGTACGTTTCCTCCACTAAAAAAACGTTAAACAGCATTCCTTCACTAAAGTGCAGTTATTTGCTGGTACCCCGCGCCGTGCCGATATCCCCGCGCCCGGGCGTTCGCGTGGTTTTGGAAGGACTTCCTTTTAATTGACTTCAGACCTAGCTTAGTATCTACAAGGTCAGCGGTTTTCGAGTAAGCAAACGTCGCGACGGGGAGTATTCCTGTCAATATTCTTGCCATGGCACTAGCCAATTTTTTTTATAGGCACCAGTAACGCCGGGGTACTAAGTCGTTACACATTTTGGACATTCTATCATACTAGACTAACGTTCACCAGACAACTAACACTAGATAAATACTGCATACAATGCAGTAATTATTTTATTTCTAAGTTATTGTGTGAGTATTTTAATCGTAGTGTATTTAAAACTCATTTATTAATGATTTATATGCGCAGCCGTATTCCATGACAGGACCCATTTACGGCAATTTTTGTGAAACATAAACAACTTATAACTCCTATCACATGACTGATATATCCACACATAAACACATTACAAAACATGTTCCCTATGACATAAAATATGTATGAGAGACATATAGATTTGACGTGTAAAGAAGTAATGTCACCAGAAAAATCATCCATTTAGTGCGGATCCGCGGTTCCAGGGCATTCCCATGAAAATTTTAAAGAACTTGGAGGGAGATCGTCGGCGTAAACATTTCTAGTGAGGTCCAGTTCGGGGTCACTTAGCGGCCAAAGCTAAACTTGCTTTCAAGAAGCTAGGTGCGCTTAACAGAGTGAAGCGATACTTCACGCTGGTCAGCGGCTTCTTCTTTATGAACCACAAGTACGGCCCCACGTGGAGTATTGCTCCCACCTCTGGAATGGCGCACCAGAATACCAGCTGCAACTTCTTGACTCCCTACAGAGGCGAGCCACTACAATTTTTTACGATCCCAAGCAAGCTGGATCCACTTAGCCTTCGAAGAGATCTTGGTTCCCTCTGCATCTTTAATCGTTTGTTTTTCGGGGAATGCTCTGAAGACCTTTTTGATCTTATTCATACATCATACTTCTACTAGCGCACATCCCGACAACGTCAAAAAGTTCACCACCACATCTTGCAAAGCTGGAAATCTCACACCGTCCGATTCTTTCACTCCTTTATTCCGGGAACCTGCAAGGTATGGAATATCCTTCCCGCGTTGGTCTTCCACATGAAGCGTTTCAAAAAGGGTTTCTACAACTACCTCTCCGGGCTGGCAAAGCACCATCAATACCGCTAGTGTTGCAGGTGTCCATAGGCGGCGGTTTCTGCTTACAATCAGGCGAACCGCATGCCTGTTTACCGCTTTTTTTTACTAAAAAAAGGATAAGGGGTAGACGTCGTTTTGATAGAGTTTTATTTTAGCAAAGTCCTTACCTTACCCGTCACTCCTCTATCAATACATAAACAATTAAATATTAAGTATTTTTAAGTAGTTTTTAGTTGTGTTTTTTATTTATTTATTAGAACGCAAAGTTAAAATTGTAAATCATATTTTATTACACCTTGGGTAACAATTAAAACATGAAAATCGTGAATATTTATAAGTTAATTGTAAAGTATATATTTTATATTGTTTATTTTTTACGACTTATTCTGATCTCATATCTACGAGTAAGTAGGTACATAATTTATGATAACAATTTGAATTTCATACAACTTGTGATTTTATGCATGTATATTTTTGTTTAGTACCTAAGCTTACTTAATTGTGATCTCATTGATACCTAGAGTTATCGAGGTATATAAGGTATTGTTCCTTGTTAATTTGTAAGGTTTAATCTCTCTATAACCGAAACAGTTATGGGTAAGTATAAAATACATAGTTTTTGTCTAGAATAGCAAATATTCATTGATAAAAAACATCTTTTGTAGAATATTTGCATGGCTTGATTTTAGAAGTTAACTTTAATTTAAATTGTATTCTCAGTTATTAAGTAGTAAATGCTTAGCTAAAAAGTGGCTATGTAAAGATGTTCAGTATTTAACCGCAATATAGTTAAGTTTAAAAAAAGTTTTAAATTAATTTATCCTTAATTCTTGTCAAAATTGTGACTAAAATTCATTAACGGCTATTTAGCTATGGACAGATCAAAGGACAAAGGAAGTTGTAATGCATAGCTGTATTGCCGTTACCATTCTAAACGGCATTTTAGTTAAGTAAAATCAGTTAAATTTATGATACATGCATTTCAGTATCCAGTTACCTACTAATACTATACTAAAATGTCGTTACGGTGTACTTAGCCGCATTTAAGCGTTTGATTTCAAGTGTTAATCCAAATTTAAAGCATAGCTATAACTCAAAAAATGTATTTTATCTATTATAAAATAGATGTTTTAATTTTGAAGTATATCTACTTGAAAGTACGACTAAAAGGCAATATTTTAATATCAATAAATCTCGTATATGTTTCATGGTTTTAAAGTAGCTACAATTTTAAAATTCTACCGCGTTTTTCGCTGATATCTCGAAACTTAGTTTTGAGGCTTAACGGCATTATAGATAGTGGACGGCAGCACAGTGCACCTGACCATCAGCATTGTATGTGTAGGTGTAGGAATGATTTGGATGGGTTTTAATGATAAGGCGTTTATAAGGCGATGATAAAGCGATGATAAGTCGTTAGTACTTACCGAGTACGCGATTAGAGCACACAGTACTAAGAAACATATAACTCTCGCCATATTTTTCTTTTATCGTTATTTGAGTTAACGACTTTAACGTTGAACTGATTCAAATTGAGACCAACTTAGCACTGATTGGAAACTAAATTTGTCATGCCAATATATAGGTACGAAAGACTACGCCGTAGAACTTAAAACGATTGTTAGAGCCAATGACTACGTAAAATGCTAACAATGGCATAGGAAATATTGTGTTTTGACCGCTGACGGAATAACACAGGTGAAGATATTTTTCTTAAAATTTGCAATAAGACAAAACACTTAAAATTGGCCCGTTAGGCTACGCGCCCACTGAAGTGTTGGGTAAAGTTAAGCTTCGCCACGTGTCTTTAGAAAATAGAAACACTAAACAAAGAGACATTGACGTGTATTACACAACCGACCCAATGGAACCTTTTTGATAATCCCAGTTTGAACTCAGCACGCCGACTTCATTGTTGTACTTGAGAGCAACGTAAATCAAAATACCTGGACCCGGGCAAAATTTTTGTCGTTGATATAGTGACCCATCGAGTCCTAGCATTGGTCACATATTTCCGCCACAACGTTGTGTTTTTACTTTTTTCTTTCCCAATAGCTCATTGTACGATTAGAACATAATAATCTGTGTCTTTGAATTTGCATGTTTCAGATAAAAGTTCAACGAGTTTGCTAAATAAGTTCAATCGCAAAAAATGTGTTTTTTCCCCCCACCTCGGAAAGAGTATTTTTGCTATTCGATATCTGATTGCAAACGCCGTTTTTATCCGCTTGAGGTTAAAGTAAAATTGAATTTAGAACATCGTGTGCACTAAGTTTGTGAATTCAAAACATCCTTAAACCTATTTACTTCTACCTCCATGGTGCCGAATTTATCATACAAAC
This sequence comes from Agriopis aurantiaria, assembly GCA_914767915.1. Lineage (NCBI taxonomy): Eukaryota > Metazoa > Arthropoda > Insecta > Lepidoptera > Geometridae > Agriopis > Agriopis aurantiaria. Next base: position 7,563,197 of record OU611987.1, read on the forward strand.
TTTTTTAATTTGTTAAATCTCAGACTCGAAACCTTCTTGGTGTACTTTATTTTAATTTACTTTGCGCGCCATTTTCTTTTCACGTCATTTTGTTAAAACCTTAGGTTAAAAACAAGAAACTTGACAACTAGTGAAAAACCTAAAATGAGTGATTTTAGCGACGAGGAAGTTTATTTGACGCCAACAGAATTGACTGAAACCACAGATCTACTACCTATAGATTTTCAATGAGCGTGGCTAGCTCAGTGCCTCTCGCTTCAACAAGGTGTGTTGCCACATTAAAATGATTTGCTATAAGTTAGGGTAATTTACCTACTATGATGGGTGGTGAATCTTCAATGAGTACTTTGGAAACAATACTAGCTTTTCAATATTTATATTTTATACACTATCTGCTGCAACCCACGGAGCTACCTGCAATGTTCTGGGAAGAAAAGTACGTTGTCTGTCCTCATGACACACCCTATCGTCCTGACAAAATTTGACTTAGCCCATGATCTAAGAAAACAAGGTCTAGCAATCTGGGAGTGGTCCCGCAATGACGTCACTGTCCAGTTGCCACTTTATTCAATCAGCTGTTACGTGGTGTATCGTCATCTCTCTCGAACCTGTTGTAAATTGACATCATGACATCATTGCGGGACGCCTACGTAAACATTTTTTCTCGAATTGCTATACCTGGCGGAGTATATTATTATACCATGACTTAGCCGTTTCCTCGTAAAAAAACAGACAGAAAGTTACAAACTTACTTGCGTTTTTATTATAATTATTTGTTAGGATTAGAATATAGTACTAGAAAAAAGGTTGTAAAGTAACCATAGCATGATTTTTTATGATTAATTAAAAATAATAAAAAAGTCAAAGAGTTAAAACGGAAGGGCAAAGGAAGGGCCCCCATGCAACAAACGCTAAACGTATTTTTGGATTTGTTCTAGTGTAAAAACGGTAATCCGTACAAGCGTCAAATTTAGCGGATTATAGTGAACATAAGTAAAACAACAAATAATAAACACTGGCCAAGTGCGAGTCAGTGACAAATTTCTGTTTACCACTAAGCTAAGCAACGTCGGGCGCGGTCGGTACTTGGATGGGTGACAGCCTGGGCGTGATGTTGTCTTTTTGCACAACTTTTTGTATTTTGTGATTGTAAAGAACTCTCAGCGCGCGAGCCCGACTCGCGCTTGGTCAGTTTAGTTTTTTCATGAATGTAATTATGTATAACATTCCAAATAATTAGATAAATAGACTCTTTAATGTTTACAGTACAAATTTCACGAACAGCGCGTAGCTTTTTGATTCGGTTCGCCGAAATCGCCTTTTGCTTTTCCAGCTTCATAACTGTGGCCTCATTAATATATATTTAATATTAATATTCACCATATTCATATGGGCATAAAAGGGTCGGTATTTTGCACTTCTTGCAATGTGCCAGCTTTTTTCAGCAATGTGACAGGATCAGTTGGAAACCTGCAGAACGAATAATTTATGTTAGTTGCGGTGGGTAATTTCTTTCATAAACTGGCAACATTCATAATTTATTTTCTAAGTGAATAATTTGATAAAATTCATAGAATTAGACCACAAATCGACCTAAAAACTGACTAATTATGAATAAAATATTTGCGAATTGATATCCTGAATGTATTTAGGTGATCGTTACAAGCTTTATATGTTTACTTACGTGTGAAATGATATTTCATCGTATTTTCGCTCACTGCGCTTCTTGCAGCCCAAAATGCTACAACCAACCATTGTAAAATATCTTTTACAATTATTTCTCAGAGGAAACACGCATTTATCACATTAAATCACCAAAAAAAGGCAATAAATATAATTCAGACCCGTTTTGTTTGTCACTGATTATTACAGATTTTGACACTTGAGGTACCAAAAACAGGTCACGCCGATAAGGACAACAAAATCTATTTATGTCCTTTTCGTACTTGTGCTGAGCCATATCAAGTTGTCTCTTTCACTAAAATATATTGCCGATCTGGTTGTGTATATCTGTGACTGAAACTGTTAATAATGCGCAAATGTTTTTTTTTTTTTTCATTTAATCATTTCCTCTCTGATGTGGGATGAAAAGTTACGTGTTGCACTCGAGAGCAAAGATTTTTCACCTAGTGCTCTTTCGATTCCCTCGCTAACAAATTTTTAAAACGCTAATATTTGAATTTTAGGATCCTTCGCTAGCACGTTCTTCAAAATTGAGCACGCGGTTAAAAAGCAACTTTGCAAGCTTGTATAACAAATAACTATTGTAAACGCCCAGTTGCGTAGACTTGCTACGCCGCACCGCCGGAATTCTGACAAAGTTCGGAGCTTGACTTTTATGGAACTTTCGAAAATTTAAAACTTTAAAAAGACGATAGATAAGTACTTTGAAGGGAGAACTAGAAGAATACCATATACATAATAATGCTACGCTATTTTTTTTTTACCTAACTTACAGAATTATTTTGCCAGGATGTCGAGTGGTATCCTACAGGAATTAATGTTTCAGGGATAAAAAGTAGTATTAATTTATATCTACCTATTAAACAATTATGGAGCTAAGTGATTATAAAGCAACAAAAATGCGCAAGCGGCGCGATAGTGGAAAGTCGCAATGTTGATTTGTTTCAATGTAAATCAGATTCAAGTAGGAGTAGTAAGTAGGAGTTACGAAAAACCTAATATATAGAATGAAGCGAGCGCGATTTTTTTCCCCTATCTTACAGGATTATATTTCCTGGACGTAGAGAGGTATTCTACAGGAATTAATAATGTGTCACGGATAAAAAGTAGCCGTTGTGGCGGTAAAGTCCACTCGCATAACTCTCAGTAGAGACTGGCTTTATAACAGTCCATTGTCCATCTTGACGTGCTCAATTCCTAGCTGAAGTGTTATTCTGTAGCAAATCTACAGACAAGCATGAAAGTGTCAATATAGGTTTAGTTGTTTTCCACAGGCTTGGACAATAAATTCGCGCACGTAATTCTGTTTTCGGAGAACCTTAACTATATTCGTGACGTGTGTCAAGGTAATTAACATAATGTTAGATAGGCCACGGGCACACGTGACCATGGAGTTGGCTAAATTGGCTAGTTACATATACGAGGTTGTCCGAAATTAAGTTATTTTCATCCTTTACAGTTACTCGGAACGGTTGTATTAAGCCAAGGGGGTGAGATGTCGTAATATTCATGATTATGTATTTTTTACTATCGGACAGATCCTGAAATCGCAAAAAAATATCAGCTTTTCCGCTGTTTCATACATTTTGTTGAGTGTGAAAAAAAATCCGATTTTTGTTCCGCGTGTTTTGTGTTGTTCCCAAGATGAGTAGATACGCAATGGTCTATTTCACTTTGATCACCTGAGTGATCAAAGGCAACTCGTTAGTGTACTTTGATCACCTGTGAATATAATCACCTATGTTTTAAACGTTTATCGGGACTTATCACGTATTATACACATGTGTTCAAATCGCGAAAGTTTAAAAATTACTATAATCACCTAGGTGACCATATGCGACTCCATTAAATTTTGACCTCCTTTCCGCTTTGTACCACCGTACTGTGTAACCCAGTATACGCAAGTGCACGAGAACTGTGGTCTACACCGAATAAAGCTTTGTGTAGTGTAGACTACGAGCATTTATTTATAGCATAGATCTACATCAGGATAGATGCCATAAGTTCACCTACTTTGCATATTTTCCGCCTAAAGTTGGATCAGTGCTCCAACTTAATTAAGTTAGATCTCCATCTTATTGGCATTAGCACGGCAGACGTCAATACAAAAACGTCAAATGACAAATAAACCAATGAAATGCTAAGCCTCGAGCACCGCCGTAAAATAGCTTATCTGCCCTATTTCTATCGGATACATTTCGGCGAGTGTGCGCAAGAGCTTTATGACTATATTGTACCCTCACCATTTTACTACAGGCCAAGTAGAAGGACTGCACACTACTACCCCTTCCTCGTGGAAATTCCAAAGATTCGTACACAACGATTTGGGTCTTATTTTATGATACGTACTGCCAAAGAAAGAAACTCCTTGCCGTCCTCCGTGTTTCTTGAAAACTACAATCTGAAAAAACGGTGCCATAGTAAACTGTAAAAACCCTTTGTAAGCAGTTGGCCTTGCGAACTGAGTCAAACCACTAAATTACTTTCACGGCGTACAAAAATGGGTCACACAGGTTTTTCATACAAATTGACGTGATTGCGGCTTCTAAGTTAATAAAAGATCTGTGGCATTGATATAATAGGTATGTACAAGATTTATAGTAGCGAAACGTAAAATGATACCAAAAAAAACCTAGATAATATTTTCTAGGTCTCTCGATCGTCCCGTCATACAGCAAGTAACCTCCGATGTCAAAACGCGTGAAATTTAATTTAAAAACGTAGCTTAGTATACTTAGCCTATGTTTAAAAAGAACACTAGTTGTGTCTTGAATTCATGTAAGAATTACACCCACAATAAAGATAAGTCTACGAATATCACACTTCAAAAGTCACTATTCATTAACTAGCTGTATTTCTTCACATAATTATAAGAAAACGAAAAAAATAACAACGCCACTTAATTTTTTGAACTTGGATTCAATGTCCTTTACTCGTAATATTAAACAGTTTTCATAGTCTTAATAGCGTCAAACAGGGCATAGTCACAGTCAGAGTCAATTTAAGTAAGTCACGGTCAAGTCAAACTCATGCTCCTGTAAAACGGTGGAGACTTTACAAGAGGCTCCCATGGAGTTTTGGAAACAACACGAAAAGACACGTTTCACCTCGTTATATCCCTTACCCACACTCCAGCACGTTTACGAGCACTTCATGAATAATAATTCACCATTTAGTACACATTAACACTCGAAAATACACAAGTTTAGGAAAATAATCCAACGAGCCGACATGTTTTTTCCGCGTTGGCGCCAAAACTCACGCCATTTAAATTTTTTGTTAAAATTTTCATGAGCGTGGATTCAATGTCCTTTACTCGTAATATTAAACAGTTTACTTTGTCTTAATAGCGTCAAACAAGTCATAGTCACAGTCAGAGTCAAGCTAAGTAAGTCACGGTCAAGTCGAACTCATGCCCCTGTAAAGTGGTGGAGACTTTACAAGAGGCTCCTATGGAGTTTTGGAAACAACACGAAAAGACACGTTTCACCTCGTTTTATCACTTTCCACACTCGAGCACGTTTACGAGCACTTAATGAATAATAATTCACCATTTAGTAGACATTAACACTCGAAAATACACAAGTTTGGGAAAATAATCCAACGAGCCGACATGTTTTTTCCGCGTTGGCGCCAAAACTCAATCACGCCATTTCAAAACTGTTTGGTGTTGCCAAGTGCATGTCGACTAAAGAGTCGACTTTTAGCACCTAGGTGATTAAAGTGGAATAGACCATGAAATTTATATACCCATGTTTTTAACACTTATGTTTCATCACTCTCAACTAATATTCGTCTTTTTAATCAAACATTATTATAATTGTGATAAGTAGTATGTTCATTAACTACCAACTGAAAATGGCAGCCAAACCTCAGCCACAGATCAAATAACAAAAGAGGTTACATCTAACCTTATGTTAAAACTATTTACACGGAACTACATACAGATAGAACAAACTCCTTAATATTTCCACTTTTTAGTATGACACGACTTTTGCATTTATTAAAATTCTTTTATTTATAGCCACCTACTTTTCTTGACTAAATACTTCTTAAGAAAAACAAGTTATTATCATGAATTTTAGCAAAGTAACGCACAATTCCATTAATTACTGAATTTTCCTATTACTTAATACAAAAATAATTAAGGAGGTACTTGTTCCCGAAATAATATTGTAGACCTGTATTTTGCAAGTTCATTTACTCCGGTTTTTCATTCATCCAATTTTTGCGGTATTCTCTATGCACTGGTATTACTGGTATTCCAGCGCGCATGCGCAGAAACGTATCGATGACGTCACTCGAACAAAGATTGGCTTCACAAACGAACGCTGCGCTTTCATTGAACAGTTCATCTGGATATACGTAGTATAGGAAATCTTTGATCTGTGGTTTATACGTTTGCCTATTTAGCAAGTTCAATGGTTATGGGCTGTCCATTCATTTTATTTTGGTCGAAATGCCTAATAAATGGCTGTGGCCACTTGAATCGATCCATCGGTCTATAGGTGGCCTCTTTTTAGGATTCCAACCCTCAGATCAGACAAACAAGGGAAATCTGCCTTAGTAGGTACAATTATCGTTCGTTATAAAATGTCGTTTTTATTAATAAATCTATAAATTCACTTAAAAATAACTATTTCTGAATTTATGTTAGCGTTCTTAAATTGATGTCCTTTACGAAGACCCTTACAGTCTAGACTTTCCACCTTAGCTAATTAAGTATTAATTGAATATCGTAAACGTATGGTTATTATCAACGCGATAGTAGACGATTTTATCGATATTTTATTCTTGTCATCTACTATCTTTGTTCCCTTTAGGGTAAATACCAAGTCCATGCTATATTATGACTCAGATATCATCAGCCGTATGATCGGCAAATACAAACAGACTTACCCACAGAAACTAATTTCTTTCTGTTCTGTGGGCTTAGGTTTAGGTTTAAAGAACTTTATTACCACAAAGACAATTATTTGTCACTTAAGTGATAACATATTTAACTAAAATAATAGTGTCCGTCGTCGCATGCACTAAGAAATTGAAAAAAATCCATAAATACTTAAACGCTAAATAAATAAATGGTACATAATAACTAATACACACATAACAATTTGTGAAGTACCCACTTCACGCATTTGTTATTATAATGATTTATCTGAGATAATGTGTTGAGCCGATTGTTCTTTAAATGCGTGAAATGATTTTAAATTTTTTATATGTGAGTGTAGTTAGTTAAAGGGTCGCGCTCCTTCAATAGTAAAAGCATTGTTTTGCCGTAATTTGTTCGATGCATGGGTTGCTTGGGTATGACAAGGAAGCTAGCTCGCCGAGTTCGGCGGTCGTCAACATTTTTGCGTTTGGTGAATGATAAGTTAGTGTGGATGTTTTTATTTAAAGTTTTTCGAATAAAAATGCATATGTTATATTTATATAATTTTTTGATGTTCATTATTTTTGTTTCATCGTAATTTTTTTTATTTGGTGTTAGATAGTGACAGTTAAATAGCATTTTAATTATTTTGTTTTGTAATCTTTGTAGTTACCTGTGTAGGGCTTACCTCATTCTGTATCATATATAATGAAATATATATTTAAAAAATCTTTAACTGGTCCTGAATTTTATGTTATTGGTAACGTTGGGTTGGGGACAAAAAATAAACATAATTATATCTTTCATCTTATTTATTTCAATTGTAAATATAGAAAAAGTATATTTCAAACATTTGTCTGTAATGTACCTGCTTGCATGCTACGTACATAAGTATATAAATAATAATATAGCTTGGTTCTTCAGAGCGGTCAGGAATTTTCACGATATCTTGGAGACTCGGCTGCAAAAAATACGTTTTATGAGAGGAAGGTTGACTTTGAAGTGGCGAGAATGGATAAGATTTGAAATGGTTGTTGAATAAGTAAAGGAAAATTTAAAGTAACGGCCAATCCCCAGCGACAGAAAGAAACAAAAATGGTGCCATAGGTTATCTTGGTATAATATATGGACTTCTGGCTAGGTTTTTCCGGCGAATCTTGCTCGGTAGCCCAATAGCCGTTTCAGCCTCCCGGTTGATAGATATATAGTACACCTAGATAGATAAACTCTTTATTGTTCACACCGTAAATTACTACATACACACACACACACACACACTCTGTCAAAACAATGGGCGGCCTTATCCTCCAGGAATCCAGGATCTCCTCCAGGGAATCTTAGGATGAAGGATTCATACAGGAATCACAGGTTTGTGTTGCAAAAGTCTCGATACCGTATGCACTGTAGGTAGGTATATAGGTATTTAGGTACCTACTCTTTGCGTGCAGTGAACTCAAAACTAAACTTGACTTAGCAATCCTTCGTTATGCTCGGTATTCAATACTAGCGGTCCGCCCCAGCGTCGCACGGGTATAGATTATAGCCTATGTCACCCGCGGGGTAGTGTAGGTTCCCAACAGTGAAAGAATTTTTCAAATCGGTTCAGTAGTTTCGAAGCCTATTCAATGCAAACAAACAAACAATCAAATCTTTCTTCTTTATTATATTAGTATAGATATAGGCCCGTGCGCGACTAAATAAGAATTGAATACCAGCTTGAATAAGTACTTACCTAAATACAAAAATCTATTTTCCTGTTGCTACTGCGGGGCCGCTGCTGCCTGTGCTCATGGTTTGGGCTTGCATGTTTTGAGTTTTCGTGGGGTCGGCTGAAAACAAAAAGTATAAAAAGAAAACTTTTAAAAATGAAATCTATACGAAACCTAGCTGTACCTAATTGTGCAAAGTTTTATGCAAGAATTTAGAAGGTTCTAAAGAACTAGAACGGATGGACAGACGGATAGACAGACGTACAGACGGCGGACAGAACTCACTTATAAGGGTTCCTTGTAGTACTACGGAACCCTAAAAAGAACTTAAATTGGTAAACAGATATCGGGGTAATCGACGTAATTCAATATTCCATCTTTTTTGAAGTCGGTTACGAAAGCCAAAACTTGTCTATACAACCTTAGGTATACAATACAATATTTTTTACAAGCATCTATTTTATTTGCCCTGTTATAGTTAGGATTAGGATGTACCTATGTATGTGTGGGACAAATCTTTCTCTTCTCGACTATGAATCCCACATGGTGGTGGGGTCAGCCTTCCTTACTTTTCTCCTCTATTTCGCTCTATTTTCGACATCTTCTTGGAAAACCTTACACTGCTATGTGTATGTGTGGGACAAATCATGCAACTGAATTTTATCCTAAACCGATTGAGCTGGGCATACACCTTTTGTTTGGATGACAATGCATATTGCATGGTTAGCTAAATGACGAATAAATCCAATATGGTCGACTCTCAAAAACGGCGGACTAGTTATTTTTTATGCACCCTCTATGGTATCAAACCAAAGCGGGAAAAAAACGATAAGCTAGTTTTTAAAGTTATTAATTTTATAATAGCTTGGTTTTAGGTACACGTCTGCATGATGATTATGAACTAAGTGCTTGCGATGCGAGTTTCTTACCCGGATTGGCTGGTGCTGAAGATACTGTAGTCGTAGCAAGAGCAGAACTTGGGGCAACTGCAGCAGGCGGTGCTGGGTGTAAAGTTTAAAAGTATTAAAACGCGCAAAACGTGAACGAAAATTACCGACGTAGTCATCGGATTAGCAAGTTGAAGTGGCATGACCTAGAAGAGACCGCAGGAAAACGCATGATGTAGGCCGCTTCCAACCGGCCCTTTTGGAGATCGATGGGGAAGGATCCGTCCAGCAGTTGACGTCCTATGGCTAAAATGATGATGATGATAACGCGCAAGAGTTCACGCCGCGCTTATCGGACAGAGCTCTTTCGCACTTTTACAATATTTTTGAAGATAAAAAAAAAACAGAGTGGAATTAAACAACCCTAATTAGCATTACCTCTAGAATAATATAAAGTGAATCTTATAAAGTGGTTTTTGGGTTGACATTTTATTGGATGGCGAAGGCTTTTGATAGCCCGTTTGTCCAGTTGGTAGTGAACCTGCCTTCTGAGCTTGGGGACGTGGGTTCGATTCCCGCCTAGGACAAACATTTATGTGATGAACATTTGTGTTTGTTCTATATCTGGTTGTTCTTATCTATTTAAGTATGTATTTACAAATATATATGTATGTATATCAGTCTCTGGCAGCCATATCTATAGTTTGTGGTCAGATGACCGCGTGCGAAAAAAAGGTCCCGTTTTTTTTTTTTTTTCAGATATACCTAATACGAATTCTTCCGTCATTCTTGAACATTTATTTCAAACTAGCGGCCCGCCCCAGCTTCGCACGGGTGTAGATTATAACCTATGTCACCGGGGATAGTGTAGCTTCCCAACAGTGAAAGAATTTTTCAAACCGATTCAGTAGTTTCGGAGCCTATTCAATGCAAACAAACAAGCAATCAAATATTTCTTCTTTTTAATATTAAGTATACATGTGGCAATTTACGGCTAAAAAAAACGTATATTCTTCATCTCTTGATAACCAGGCGGTGGGACCTTAATATTTTCATGTTTCTCAAATACCAATAATAATAATAAAATTCGGACCGAATTGAGAACCTTCCTGCTTTTTTGAAGTTGGTATAAAACATAGCTTTTGCTATTAGCGTCATAGGTGGAAAGTTTCTACAGCCAATCCCGAATGACAAATATATCTACGTACCTACCTGTTGACAGTGCCTGGAAGCGACAACTGAGCCCTAAGCTTTGCCTACGCTCAGCCCATGGAGTTTTCGCTTCGTCTACTAAGACGAGTAGAGGCACTCAGAGTAGTGAACTAAGGTGGGCTGATTATGATGAAGAGAAGCAAGCCTACGTATATTACCACTTGTAATGATGTCTTCGTCTCAGAGTTTTCATGTCGTTCTAAATTTACTTACCAGCTACAGTATCTGCTCCTGGCTTCGCTGTAGGGCAGGGCGTTGTTGGTGTATCTAGAAAGATAAAATTATTACACCATACAACTGATTAGGTAACTACTCGTATAGCGTGCAGGCTTTAGGGTTTATATGTCGTGAACTTGGGTAGCGTTGCATCAATTTACGCGGTTATGGCAAACAGCAACAAATTCATATTTTGGTTATATACAAGTAATTTAAATGTAATTTTGGAAACATGATTGGTGAAACTTTTCTCGATAGAATAATTCGGCAAAAACAGGCTTTCTAAGACACGTTTTAAGTTTTTTCTCCGCGTCTGGAAGTTCGTAACAATTTATTTATTCACATTGTAATGGTCATTTGTATAATGCAATTTAATGTAATTTCTTTTTATTTAAAATTAATTAGTTCTTGAGTAATTTGAAGCTTTTAGCATATGTCGCTTCCGTAATTTAGTTCTGAGGCGGGTGCCGATTCGTACGTATATCTTCCTGCAGGCGTAGATAGCATATTTTTGTCCCTGTTTCGCGCAGAGGCAAAACTTGAATTTGTGTTGACGACATATCGACTCTTAATAATTGGCCATTAATAGCTGTGTAGAATTATAATATTTTTACATTAGCTATGGATTCATAATTCGTCTGTCATTCTTGTCTCTAACTTCTGTAGTGGCTAAATCTTTACGTTTTCCTTAGTCATCACAGGAGTTTTGGCACCAACGACGTGGAAAAAACATGTCGCGTCATCGTATTATTTTCCTAAACTTGTGTATTTAGGAGTGCTAATGTGTAACAATAGTGGATTATTATTTATCTATTAAGTGTTTGTGAATGTGCTCGAGTGTGGGTAAGTGATAAATTAGGGTAAAACGTGATTTTTAATGTCTCAAACTCCATAGGAGCCTCTAGTAAAGTCTCCACTACTTTACTGGGGCATATTTAGAACAGTAAAATACAGAAGACGAGGCGGTATGGCCATAATGGCTTTTGCCTGCTCAGTGATGGGGAAAAAAGTCACAGATCTACTTATATGTAATTCCTTGTCCTTGCTTATTATTATTTAGAATGAACTACACTAAGCAATAAGTTGCTATTATAGCTGAGTTATCGCTGGAGTCAAAATATTGTTCTATACCTACCTATATACTTAATAAACAATGCTTATTATCACATAGGTAGGTAGGTACAATGTGTTTCGTATGTACTACACGTAGTACGCAGTCTAACAGAATGTTCTGCGAAGTTCTGGCAGCCTCACTTGAGTCTTAGAAAAAAAATCATACTATATATGTAATAGGCTTACGTTTGACCGCCACGTTGCTTTATATTCGCCTTTGCGGTCTACGATGGAGCAACCGCTAGATCAACATAGAAGAAACCGATTTACTTCGAATCAGGGGTGCAAGTACCGTTCTTTATCGGACGTCAAATTCGCTAAAATGCCATAGAATCGATCACAGCTTGTACTGAAAAAATTGCATATTATCGAATTTGACGACCTCAACTGTCAATTTGACGATCGATAAAAGAACGGTACTTGCACTGCAGTTTCGATTCCATGCTAGGCGCGTCTACCGTTCGTCGGCCACATCATCATTATTGTCATTCATCATTCAACATCAGGATCAAAAGCAATTACATCAAATCTAGTGAATTGTACAATGTACCTTTGTTTCATTTGACTGTCCAATAATTTAAATTTCTACCTCTATTAAAAACTAAATTCTACAACAACAAAAAAACACGCAACTACTGTACGACCTGTGCGTGACTCGTCAACTTACCACTAGATGGGGCTGCCACAGGCACTGCAGTTGCATCAGCAGTCTAAAAATATACAAAAGTTTTATTTATTAGTTTAATAAAAAAAGATAATTTTAAGAAAAAAAAAAGAACCGACTTCATGACTATGCCTTCATTTACAAACTGAAACTAAAAAGTACTTCAAAGCAATGAGCATTAGAGTACAATCAACGAAATTAAGAATACATATATTACCTACTTATATATTTACAATTTATAATCAGTTATTTTTGGAGTCGGTGCCAGCCAAAGCAAAAATAACCTTAATAGATACCTACTTGATTAATCTACTACCTCCTGAAGTCGGTTAAAAAGGCGATGGAACGGGCCATGTTCTCCTGGATCGCATACCAATAAAGTACATATACCTATATCATACAGATCACGAGATTTAAGTGGAGATGGCTTATCTCATTTGGTCAGAAGGAAACATAGACGGTGGACCAAAGTAGTCGGTGAACGGAAAAAGCGACCACCGAGCGGACCACCAGCCCGCTGGTCGGACGACATCGCTAAGGCGGTAGGAAAGCAGTAGACGGGACTGGCGCTGGACCGGAAAATATGGCGTGCTGAAGAGTAAACCTTAATTTTTTAATGCCATAGGTGCAAACAAGTTTTAGTGGGTATAATCCCACATAACCTGGCTGCACCCCAATGCAGGCGGGTAACTTAGGAAGATTTCCCCATCAAAAAAACTTAATAATAAAATTGTACCCTAACTATCTATACCTTGGCTTTTCGCAGAGGCAGGTACGTAATTAGTACTTACCATGATCGCGAAAGCCGAGACAGCGAAAAAGAGACATGGAATCATGTTCATGATTGTATTTTTCAGCAGTTGAGTAACTGGATTACAATAAAACGAACTTGACACTGGTTCTAGACGAACATTTCCGACCAAATATATACTCGCGGATTGTATACAAAAGACATGCAAACAATAACATTTTATTGTAAAAAGAATCGGTACATCATTCTCATAATGGCATTTTCAAAAGGAATATTTAGTTTTCTATCGCAGATTATTTGAATGCTTTCCATAAGGTGACTTTGTAATAGCACAAACCTTTGTTATGATTAGCCACACTAATAGAGCTGCATAGATAAGTGGCATGTTTGACGTACAAATACGAATACAAAATTTTCCAATAATCTTGTTCTCTTGTAAACCGAATTATATCTTCTTATAAATTTATTTAGAAAACTAGCTGTTGCCCGCAACTTCGTACGCGTAGATTTTCATATAAACTTTCAACCCTTTTTGCCTCTCTTAATTCGGCACTTTTGCTGTCTATTATTTTATACCATTTACAGATTTATCTGTATACAAAATTGTATCTCCCTAACATCAAAAACATAGGATTTTGATATACATTTTCAACCCTCATTTGCCTTCCCTTCAGAAAAGGCCCGACGGTATGATACTCCTGTCCTGGAGTTTGGGGTGGCTGTATGGGATGCGACTCATGCGACTTGTGTCGATAGGTACTGCGACGGCTAATTCGGCGGAGCAGCATATTCGGCGCAAATATTGCATGGCAGCCAGCGCAAGCTTATAAAATAAATTGCTAACCTCGGCAGTGGTTACATATTTGAGGTGTTTGAAGTTGAGACATTGGGCGATGTAGGAACTCACCTTATTTTTACATATCTTTCAGAGCGCTTAGCGTGCCTAAAATTCTAGCGTTTTTTTTTTGTCTTAACGTACTAAAGCTATGCCGTAATTTTTGCCGCCAGCATGCCGAGTAAGCTGTCAACTGGTAGTGGGCAGCATTGGATTGTCCCTATATCTTCAATGGTCTATATAGGCAATCGAATTGTTTTTGTATGCGTAATTTTAGCTGCGTTGTTTGGGTTTTTAGAATTGGTTTGTATTGTGTAATGTGCATCTCTCTCCTGGATCGCATACCAAACATAAAAATTGGACGAAGGACGACGATCGAAACGAGACTAAAGTAGATATGGGCAGGACACTTAGTCAGAAGGGAAGATGGACGGCGGACCAAAGCAGTCACAGAATGGTGCCGCGGAACTGAAAGCGACAACCTAGCAGACTACCAGCCTGCTGGTCGGACGACATCGCTAAGGCGGTAGGAAAGCAATGGACAAGACTGGCACGGGACCAGAAAAGATGGTGCGCTGAAGCGGAGACCTATACCCAGCAGTGGGTCGAAAATTGTTGATGATGATGATGATGATGATGACGAATGTGTATTAATAAAAAAACTCATTATTTTAATGTTCACAATAATTTATTTTTAAAAGAGGTTTTTAAATGCGTCTGATACATTTAAATAAATTTTAATTTATTTACTGCTTTATAAGTTTGTTAGTATTGAAATGTGTAAGAAAAGCAGGCAAGTAGGTACATAGTTTCATTCTTCCAGAGAGGTTCACAGCTGTGGGAAGTTTAGTTGCTATCTTCTCAATTTATATCTGTAAAGACAAAAAAAAATGTATACATATATAATTATGGAAATGGCAGGTTTATAAGCACATGCAACGGTGGTAATCACGTATGCTACATATATTACCTCCTTTATTGGCCTGTCATGTAAAATAGTTATTTATGATACAAGTGCGGTAAGTTGGTTATTACAAACGAGTAGACGAATGTAAGCCCGAGACGAAGTCGAGGGCTTACCATAGTCACGAGTTTGTAAAAACCAATCCGCACGTGTGCCATACAACGTTTTACAACACATTTGCGAGAAAAAAAGACTACAAATGAAACAATTTTTATGGCCATTTCCATAAAAATTAAAAAAATACCGTAAAGTACACGCACGGTGCTATACATCTGAGCGTGCGGTAAAAATCGTTACCGCACGCTCGGTTGTATGATGCGTAATGTTTAACTTTCGAACGATGTATACAGGCTTCGTAAGTGCATTTTTTGAGCAAATGTGTTGTAAATATTATTTTCACGCTACCAGGGCCCCGATTCTACTAAAGAAATGGTTTTGAAATTGTAGTTGTTTCAATTATATTTTTTAAATTGACAGTTTTTTTAAACTAAGTTATATTATTAGGTGGTGGTATTTTTAAAAAACAATGACTATTTAAAAACAATTTCTTTAGTAGAATCGGGGGCCTGCTCGACAATGTCCAATTATTATACATCAGATTTTGCTCAATCGTCTCTTTAATACTGTTTGTATTAAAGGTACGTACCTATGTCGAGACGCATTGAATTCCGGATTTGTCTATTGAGCTGCCTATAATTATGATTCAGCGTCATCAAAACATTGCAGTGTCTGTAAGTGTCCTTTCTACCCATATAAATCAATCTGCTTTGGTCAGTTGTTGAGTGTGGACGTGCGTCGCTTTGTTTTTGTTTCTATTTTGTGATTGGTCACCGCAATTCCCACTCCCTCTTGCGGGCTTTGAACGAGGAGGCTCCACCCACTGGTGAGACAGAGTGCTTTCATACTGTGCGTCTGCGTGGATAGTGAGTTGATAAAAACATCATTAGTGCATTATTGGCCCACGTACTGCCCATTGTTTCCATCGAGATTCGAACCCAGGTACGTTGGCGCCATAGTCGGCCGTCCGCCCGATGAACCAGGGAGCAAGTTGTCTCGATCGACAAAATTATTACCCAGTAAGTGCTACCAAGTGCTACGTATTCTGTAGCGGTCACTGCTACAAGGCGCGTGCCACCAGTGCTACAAACTACGCGCTAAGGCTGATGCTACATTATACGGCTACGAGGCCTGCATTAAATAATAACGCCTGTCGAAAGTGCTACAGAGTCCGCTATGAGCTTAGAACGTACACCGCCGAATAAAATGCCAGGCTATAGCCGGTCAGAAGCCGACCAAGATTCCGACACAAATGTCAGCAACCGTAGATGCAAAAGAAGACGTAGCCCGGAGCTAGTATTGGAAACTACATTAAACAAATTCAAACTAGACATAAATGACCACATGACCAGTCTCTTTTCTTCGTTCAAGGAGGACCAAGATGTCAAGTTTAACTTACTGCAGGCTAACATAAAGACGTTATCAGATGAAATCCAAGACATCAAAAGCTCTAACATAGGTATAGAGAAAGCAGTCGACACTTTGACATCAGATTGCAAAAACATGTCCCTAAAGACAAAGAACCTAGAAAAACACGTTGAAAGCCACTCCACTAAAATTAATAACTTGGAAGATACACTACAAGACCTTCAACGTCAAGCATGTAACTTTAAAATTGAAATAAAAAATATTCCGATGAAACAGAAAGAAACCCAGGAAGAACTCTTTGCAATAATTAACAACCTTTTATCGAAAATAAATGTCCAGTATGATCGGAGCGAAATACGTGAGCTGCGCCGGCTGCCCGGCAAGCCTAACCTGCCTAGGATTATACTGGTTGAGCTGTCTTCAACTAGACTAAAGATCCAAATACTAAAAGGTATGAAAACTTTTAATACAACAAATGAACTTAAATTGACCACTACTCATTTGGATATAGAAGGGCCACCCCTACGGATCTATGTTTCGGAAAATCTAACTAAACGTGGAAGATCATTGTTTTTTCGTGCCAGAGAGATCGCCAAACAATACAATTATGCCTACTGCTGGACCGCAAGAGGACATGTTTATCTACGCAAAAAAGATAGCGAAGATCGGATTGAAGTTTCTTCTGAGCTCGTGCTGGATAAGTTGTCACAAGAAGCGGCAGTACAGTCTGCTATGCAGCTTGAATAAACACCCACAGGCTAATGCGATTGACCTCGCTCGCAGTCACAACATAGAAAATGTTGCTGCTATTGTCATTAATATTGTTTTCATTTATGTTATCTTAAATTACATTGCTCTAAGCTTTACAATGTATATCATGTTATGTCTTTCTGGCCGACGTAGTTTAGTAGCCACTCATCAATTTACACGCACAAAACAGATACACCACCACTATGAACACACACAACACTCACGCTCACACAAAAATATAACTAACACAAACAACTCGAATATATTATATACAAAACATACTCAAACATTAGAAAATATAAAAATACACCTAAAATTACATACATACAATAAATACCTCAATTCTTCATATTATGTCCCAAAATTTAATTATGTATTTACCACTAAAGAGAGTTTTTATCTCTCTTACAGAATATTTTTCCAGATCACATGAGTCATAATATTACTGATTTTTGCAAGGACATAGATGAAGTGTCGGTATCTAAATCTTATGTATGTAATCCTGAGGAATGTTTAAAATACCTACCAAATACAAATGGCCGGCTTAAAATGATAACCCAGAACATTAGAAGCATCTCTAAAAATCTGGATGAGTTTCAGATCTTTCTTACTCGTATGGGTTGTGACCCTGACCTTATTATACTGACTGAATGCTGGATTTCCAATAATCAAACGCTACAGGACATTCCCGGTTATGTTGCTCACCACACAATAAATAATCCTATACAAAACGATGGGGTAGTAATCTACATTAAAAGCAATACTAACGCAAATATTTATGAACCATGTTTCAGGCAAGCAAACTGTTTGGTTTCCATTATAAATGAAGAAACTGCCATTGTAGCTATTTATCGCTCGCCTTCCTATAATAACATTGACATTTTTCTGCAATCTTTGGATAAAATACTACAAAATTTAAATAAATACAAAAATATTGTTGTCACAGGAGATTTAAATATAAATATATCAACAGAAACAACTGATAAACGAGCTGATGACTACTTAAATTTGATGGCTTCCCATGGTCTTCTCTCTTCGCACACATTTCCCACTAGGGAATTGAGTTGCTTGGATCATTCTTTTATAAAAACGTCACTTGAGGCAGTAACTCTAGTAATAAGGAATAGCATTACCGATCATGATACACTCATGATCGCATTAAAAAATATAGAAATAAAAATTGAACTGCCGGAGGTTAAATCACAACTAATGTATGCAGATATTTCTAAAGAAATTGCAAAAACAGACTTTACCCCAATTTTAGCTTGTACAAATAGCGATGCTGCTACCAGTCTCTTCATTGATATTCTCAGTAAAATAATAAAAAAACATACTAAAATAGTAAAACAATATAGACAAAAAATCCCTATAAAACCCTGGGTAACACCAGGGCTCTTGCGGTGTTTACGAAACCGGGATAGACTACATGCGAAATTGCGCAAATCACCTCAAGATGAAGTACTAAAACTCTCCTATAGACGATATAGAAACTTTTGCACTAAACTATTACGGCAACTTAAAAAAGAATATGAATATAATGAATTAAATAAAGTTGGTAAAGATATAAAAAAAACCTGGCAAGTGATAGGCAATATAACAAACTTTAAGCCTAAAAAACCTCTCCCACAAGACCTAATACAGACTCATCAGGATCCAAAGTCCAGCACCGATGCTGTTAATTCATACTTAGCAAATGTTGGCAAAGATCTAGCTACCAAAATTAGCCATGACTGTAGTAATATCAAATATACGGACCCTTCAACTAACTTAAACTCATTCGTGCTTCTTGAAACAGATGAACAAGAAGTTATGACCATCATAAATAATTTAAAAACTGAATGTTCTATAGGTTGGGATGAAATACCCTCACGTATTATTAAAGAAAACAAACTACACCTTCTTTCTCCAATAACTCATATATGTAACCTGAGCTTCTCAACATCAGTGTTTCCCAAAGCTTTTAAAAAATCGATTATTTTCCCAATTCACAAAAGTGGTGATAAGACGTTGATGACTAACTATAGACCTATATCTATACTACCGGCTTTATCAAAGATATTAGAAAAGTTATTGAACAAAAGATTGATATCCTACCTAGAAAAATATCAGCTAATATCATGCAACCAGTATGGCTTCCGTAGAGGCAAATCAACTTCTGATGCAGTAACAAACTTAAATGATTATATTGTTAGATCGTTGGACAACAAAGAGAAATGCATAGCGGTGTTTCTTGATATGGCAAAAGCCTTTGACACTGTGTCAATTCCAGTCTTACTAAAGAAATTGGAGCGTTTAGGCATTCGAGGTAAACAGTTAGAGTTATTTCATAGCTATCTGACTGGTAGAAAACAGTGTGTAAAAATAGGTAATTACATCAGTTCAGAACAACCGGTTATTTTTGGAGTCCCCCAGGGAAGTATCCTTGGACCAACTCTATTCTTAGTACATATAAATGATGTCTGCCAGACACTGGTCAAAAATGGTAAGATTATAACATTTGCTGATGACACTGTATTACTGTGTAAAGGGACGACCTGGGATGAAACCTTTTCGTATGCACAAGATGGATTCAACACAATCTGCAAAACACTATATAATAGTCTTCTAACGATTAATGCAAGCAAGACCAAGTACTTGACCTTCAGCCTTCGAAAAAATGACATACCTAATGCACTGCATCGAACTATAACTGCACATGTTCCAAATTGTCTTAATAATGAATCTCGAAACTGCAACTGTACCGACTTAGAACGATGCCAAGAAATAAAATATCTAGGTGTTACTATAGACTCACATCTCTCTTATAAACCCCATATAGACTTACTTGTCAAAAGAACACGAAAACTGATAGTCATATTTAAAAAAATCCGTCATGCAGCTTCAAATCAGCACTTACAAGCAATCTATTATGCATTATGCTATTCGCTCCTATCCTACTGCATTACTGCCTGGGGAGGCGCGTGCAAAACCCACCTACTGCCTCTAGAAAAGGCACAAAGAGCAGTACTTAAAGTAGCCCATGGGCGACCGTTTAGGTACCCTACTGCACAGCTATATGCAGATTGGAAGGTGCTGACTGTACGACAAATATTTGTATACCAAGTCTTTTTAAATCAACACCAAAATTCTGCATACATTGCTTCAACAGAATTATCCAAAAGACGCAAACACAAGATATGTACAATAGAATTCTTTAAAACATCTTATGCACAAAAACATACTTGTTTCTTAAACACGTTTCTTTATAACAAGATTAACAAACATATTCCGTTACATCATTTGACTTACAATGAATGTAAAAATAAACTTAAGTCATATCTCTTACAACACAACTATATGGAGACTGAAAGCATCCTCAAAACAATGTCATAAAAATTGCTAGCCATACAAAATTACACGCACAAATATTCACAAACAACTGCTCACACACCCACTCACGTATTGTAGCACACACACACACTCACACGTGTATACAGACCACACGCACACCCGTTCTCTCACTCGCCACACGCACATGCACCCCCCACACACACACATACTCACACGCACAAACATAATATACACTCGCATTTATTTAACTACTCTAACTCTTAACGGCCTTATCCCTATTTCCTCATTTCTACTGTATAAAATATCGGTCTATACCAGTGTAAAATAGTTAAAATTACTGTTCACATTAAAATTAAATTTAATCTTTCTCATAGGATCCCTTTGAGAAAATTTGTACGTGCTTAAAGACCAAGTAGATTCCCTTTTCTCTATGTTTACAAGTTTTATACTTAGTTAGAGGAAAGGTATCGAAATAGTCAAAACACACAGGTCTTAAAACTGTTAAATAAGATTAAAATTATTAAGATCAATGTACATTAGATTTAGGACCAACTTATAAAATAAAGATTTATTATTATTATTATTATTATTATTATATACTATACTACTTTCATTGGGCGCAAAGGATGACAGGACACTCATATACATTTATAGCATCCCTCTTTTTGCGTCGGGAGTTAAAAACACTACTTTTTTAGGGAGTTTTAGTAGATGAAATCCTGCATAACCTGCTGTACCCTAGTACATTATTTTTAAGTGATTAAAAAAAAACCGTACAAGTACGAGTAGGACTCGTGCTCTGAGGGTTCTGCGAGTCAAAAAAAACAAAAAAATAACGAAAGTTGAAATATTGAAAGACAAACTTAACTTTGTAGTTGATAATAAAGTTCTTCCATACATAACAACTACAAAATGTAAGTTTGTAATTGTAAAACAATATTTTTTATATGATATAACTTCAAATTAACAACTTTCAGATTTATTTATTCCTTTATATGTGCTGTAAGACCTTGCCTCTTGCCAAAATTAATGATTCTAGGTAAACGGGAAGTACCCTATAGGTTTTGATTCTCCTGTGAAATCGCAAAATATGCGACATAAACGTTCATATCTTTTGATTGCGTTGACTTACAACTTAAATTTTTTTACAGCCGAAAGAAACCGTAGACCCATTTATTGGGTACAAATTTCAACTTGATACCGTTACGCGTTCTTGAGAAAAAAGGTCTTGACAGACGGACAGACAGATGGACAGACGGACAACGAAGTGATCCTATAAGGGTTCCGTTTTTTCCTTTTGAGGTACGGATCCCTAAAAAGATAAAAACACTACTTAGTGTCATGATTAATATATTAGTACATAAATAATTAGTGTTGAATAAACCTGAGCCTCCTATAGACCTATAGACCTCCCCCTTCTCTTCCCGTGGGTGCCGTAAAAGTCGGCTAAGGGATAAACCAGAAGACGGGCAGCAGCGTCTTCTGAGTATAAAAACACCGACTGCGCTCGCCAACCCGCCTGCCAAGCGTGGCGAGTATTGGCAATCCCCCCCTTCAATGATAGATACAAAAAGGACCAGGCCCCCAGTCCCCGGCAGCCCCGCCATTCCTGGCTACGGTAGCGGTCATGGTAACGGCGGGGCCAGGGGTGCTAAGAATCCCCGGCAGACGCCCGGCTACCAACCCCAACGACGACGACTGGCCCTGGTAACACACAACATACGCACTATGAGGACTGATGAGAAGATTGTTGAGCTGGAAGAAGAAATGGGTAGGGTACGTTGGGATATCTTGGGTTTATCCGAAGTCCGTAGAGAGGGCGAGGACACGATAACCCTGAAATCCGGTAACCTACTCTACTACCGGGAGGGCGACCAACAGTCCCAAGGTGGTGTCGGCTTTCTCATCCACAAGTCCCTCATTAACAATATTATCACCATCGACAGTGTTTCGAGCAGGGTTGTATACCTAATACTCAGAATATCCAAGAGATATTCGTTGAAGGTCATTCAGGTATACGCACCGACCTCGTCACACCCAGATGATGAAGTGGAGGTTATGTATGAGGACATTAGTAGAGCCATACATACGTCCGAGACCCACTTCACTGTTGTTATGGGGGACTTTAACGCGAAGTTGGGCAAGAGAAGTGATGATGAGTTGAAAGTGGGGAAATTTGGCTGTGTGCAACGGAACCCTAGAGGACAGAGGCTGGCCGACTTTCTGGAGAAAGAGGGACTTTTTATGATGAACTCTTTCTTTCAGAAGCCGCCTCACAGGAAATGGACCTGGATGAGCCCCGATGGTTCTACGAGAAATGAGATAGACTTCATTATGACCACCAAGAAACAAATATTCAATGATGTCTCTGTGATTCACAGGGTGAAAACCGGTAGTGATCACCGAATAGTAAGAGGCACATTGAATATTAACGTTAAAATTGAGAGGTCCCGCCTAATGAAGTCCACGCTCCGACCGAACCATGCCCATATTCAAAACCCCGAGAGCTTTCAACTCGAGCTGTCTAATCGCTTTGATTGCCTGGAGAATTTTGCTTCCGTGGATGAGATTAATAACAGGTTAGTGGAAACTGTCCATGCGGTAGGTTCTAAGTTTTTTAGACCTGGCCGGCGCACAGATAGACCTCAAAAATTATCCGACCATACCCGTAACCTCATGGCTGATCGACGCTCGTTACAACTACAATGTTCCGATGACGCTGAATCATACAGGCAGCTCAATAGACAAATTTGGAAGTCATTGCGGCATGACATACGTACCTTTAATACGAACAGTATTAAAGAGACGATTGAGCAAAACAAAGGCTCCAAAGTGTTTGCAAGAGACATGTCTATTGGGCAAAGCCAGCTGACAAAGTTAAAGAGGGAAGATGGTAGTGTAGCGTCGACCAAAGCCGAGGTATTAGGGGAAATCGAGAGGTTCTATGGACAGTTATACACTTCGGTTGCTAAACCTGTGAGCAGCTCGGCCAAAGACTCAAGAGCCAAGCTGAGCCGACACTATACTGAAGATATCCCGGACATCAGCCTGTACGAGATTAGGATGGCCCTGAAACAGCTCAAGAACAACAAGGCGCCGGGGGACGATGGAATCACATCAGAGCTTCTGAAAGCGGGTGGAACACCGGTACTCAGAGTCCTTCAGAAGCTCTTTAATTCTGTCTTACTCGAAGGTATAACGCCAGAAGCATGGAACAGAGGCGTGGTGGTGCTGTTCTTTAAGAAAGGTGACAAAACCTTGCTGAAGAATTACAGACCCATCTCGCTTCTGAGCCATGTTTATAAGCTGTTTTCGAGGGTCATCACGAATCGTCTCGATCGCAGGTTCGATGACTTCCAGCCTATCGAACAAGCCGGTTTCCGAAAAGGCTATAGTACCATAGACCACATCCAGACGCTACGCCAAGTTATACAGAAGACCGAAGAATATAACTTGCCACTATGTTTAGCGTTTGTGGACTATGAGAAAGCCTTTGATTCGGTCGAGACATGGGCGGTGCTTGAGTCTCACCAGCGATGCCGTATTGACTATCAGTATGTCGAAGTGTTGAAGTGTTTGTACAATAACGCCACCATGTCGGTCCGAGTACAGGAGCAGAGTTCGAAGGCAATTCCATTGCAAAGAGGCGTGAGACAGGGATACGTTATCTCTCCGAAACTGTTCACTGCCACAATGGAAGATGCCTTCAAGCTCCTGGAATGGCAAGGACTCGGCATCAACATCAACGGCGAGTACATCACTCACCTTCGGTTTGCCGACGATATTGTGGTCATGGCAGAATCGATGGAGGATCTCAGCATGATGCTCGAAGGCCTCAATCGAGTCTCTCAACAGGTGGGCCTTAAAATGAACATGGACAAGACAAAGGTCATGTCAAATATCCATGTTGTGCCCACCCCAGTATCAGTTGGGAACTCTGTTCTTGAAACTGTTGACGCGTACGTCTACCTAGGACATACAGTCGAACTAGGTAGGTCCAACTTCAAGAAAGAGGTCAATCGGCGAATCCAACTCGGCTGGGCAGCGTTCGATAAACTACGCAACGTCTTCTCGTCCAAAATACCTCAGTGCCTTAAGAGTGCGTATAAAGCGAGGAAAATTTCTGATTTCACCCGCGCGTCTCGCATCACCCGCATTAGTGTGAAACACAACCACGGCAGCGCGGCAGTCGCGCGCAGCTCCAGTACACATAACTCGCGTAGTCGAACTCGTCATGCGGCAAGGAGTAATAAACACAGGATAAGCATAATGTTGGCGTTTTGGCGATTAGCTGGGTTCGGTCGCGGCGCGCAAAACCGTAAATTGTTTATTTCAATTTTCAAAATTGTGTTTGTTGTATATTTTTAAACTTAATTTTAAAGTTTTCTACAATATCAATATAAAATTAATAAATTATATAAATTAAATTGAAATTGCCTAAATTAATTTTCAAATTAAAATTTTACGCTTGAGACAGAGAGTCAGAGATCGTTAAACATTAAATCAAACTAAACTAAACTAATGCTATGCTATGCTATGCTACGCTACGCTATGCTATACTATACTAAACGAAACACGCGAAACGAAATACCCGAAAGCCCGTTGGTCCAGTTGGTAGTGAACCTACCTTCTGAGCTTCGGGCGTGGGTTCGATTCCCACCTAGGACAAAATTAATGTGATGAACATTTTGTGTTTGTTCTACGAGTATACCTGGTTGTTAATATCTATTTAAGTATGATTTATTTAATTTAATTTAATGTAATTTAATGCAATGCAATTCAATTCCATTCCATTCAATTCAATTTACTAAAAAATATCATCATCATCCTTCACAGAACCTTCCTCATTATTTGAAGTCGGCCTAATATACCTACTGTTTGACCTACCAGTACCTACCCGAGCCAACCCGGCCGGTCTAACAGTAGGTATTACTACTTACCTTTTTATCCGACTTCAAATAAGGAGGAAGGTTCTCAATGCGACTTGTATAATCTTAGTGTCTCTGTCTACTTGGTCCACAGTGTTGCACCGCAGTGTTGTAAAGCAGTGTTGCACCGCAGTGTTGCAACGCAGTGTTGCAACGCAGTGTTGCAACGCAGTGTTGCAACGCAGTGTGGCAACGCAGTGTTGCATCGCACTGTTGCGCCGCAGTGTTGCAACGCACTGTTGCACCGCAGTGTTGCAACGCAGTGATTGATAATTTTATTGCATACCTACCTTGCCAAAAGATTCGCTTTTTTACCAGCTAAGGAAACATTAACTTTTTTCTGAGATTCGCCACTGTCAAGAAACATTTTACTGTTTAAAGGCAAAGTTTATTTTTATTGTTTCATTCAAGAGCAATGTTTATAACCTCAAATAAGCCACAAATGACAGCACCAGCGAAGGTGGCGCCATCTGAGATAAGTTTTGCCGTGGTTTGCCTGTGGCTTCTCATTACCCAAAATGTATGAAAAATACTGCGTTAGTTCCCTAATACTCACCCTGTGAAATCATTTACCACTGAATAAAACTCAAAATATGTAGTGATGGTCAAAATATTTTCGGATTTGAATTAAATAAAGAAATTTCGTTAGTGAAGCTACTTCTCAAAATCTCTGAAATATTGGTGCCGTCGTTTGGCTTTAGACCTCAGCAGCCATTAATCGATGCCACAGACTTAAAATATTCAAGGATGGCTGAAATATTTTCTGATTTAACGTCTTCACTGAAATATTGAAGATGTCTTCTAGTATTAGAACTGAACAATCTATAATCACCGTTACTGATTTAAAATATGCAAGGATGGCAGAAATATTTTACGATACAAGTCAAGATTCTCTGAAATATAAATGCTCTCATCTAGTGTTGGACGCAAATCACGCAAAACCTCACCTAATCCTCAAAAAAAAACTCACCTATGTTTCCAACCAATTAGTTCAAAATATTCAAAAATAGCTATTTATTTTTTGATATAACTTCACTTTGCTGAAATACTGGTGGTGCCACCTAGCGTTTGATCTGAGAAACTCGTATTTTATGCTACTGATTCAAAATATTTAAAGATGGTACCGCACTGTTGTACCGCACTGTTGTACCACACTGTTGCACCGCACTGTTGCACCGCACTGTTGCACCGCAGTGTTGCAACGCAGTGTTGCACCGCATTGTTGCACCGCAGTGGTGGACTGCAATTCAACCAGTATAAAAAAATACTGGTCGAATTGAAGGTACTCTAAGGTAAATGAGAACCTTCCTCCTTATTTGAAGTCGGATAAAAAGGTAAGTAGTATTTGACTTTGACTAAGGTAAGTAGTCCCGCTAGTGTATTGTGCATTTCCCCTTACCAGCACATACCCGAGCCAACCCAACTGGTCAAACAGTAGGTACTTATGTTTTTAACCGACTTCAAAGAAGGAGGAAGGTCCTCAATTCGACTAGTATTTTTTTATACCGGTTGAATTGAGAACCTTGCCCCTGTTTTGAAGTCGGTTAAAAACATAAGTACCTATTGTTTGACTTTCCACATTTAATTTTTTTTTTATTAGAAGATTTTTTTTTGCTTCCATTATTACCAAGCTATTTTTTGTCTGTTAAAATTGAGAACCTTCCTCCTTTTGCAGAAAGCCGCTTCTCGTAAAAACGTGAGAAAATGTGGATGGAACTCTCAAGTCAAATTAACCATCACATTAATTTAAATGATTTTTAATTTTAATTTTATAAAATTATAATGAATCTAAATTATTTTATAATGTCATTTAATTTTTAGTTTTATCTTTCTGACTCTCTCTCTCTGCTTCTCTCCGTCTCTCTCTCTCTCTCTCTCTCTCTCTCTGTCTGTTTGTCTGTCACAAAGAAACACTCCGACTCTAATAGTTATATTACTGAGCATACATAATAATGGATTCGTTAGGGCCTAGTCGTATCCATTTTATTTGTATCTATGTTATTTTTTCGTAGTAGCTTTACCTAGTCTGTGCTCTAAGGTCATTGTCACCACTTGGTAGCCGCATCAAGTGGTCGCGTTCGAGCCATCGATTTTTTATATTATCCTTTGTTTGAAAAAACAGTAGGTGTTGATATAATCGCACTCGGAAGATAAAACCAAGGCGAAAAGCAAGCGCGTGCGTCCTTCCCCGTTGAGGCACAGTGCGGTACTGAGGTTAAACGGAGCATGTTTCGCTATTTAGATGCAAAGCGCAACAGAATAAGACTGAATATCGGACTTGCCGTTTGACCGAATAGTTGCTTAGAACTAAAGGACGTAAGTCTCAAATCGAATATAATTTATTATGAGAGTACTAATTAATCTAGGTAAATTTTGTCTTAACACTGGAAAACAAACTATATTTTCCTTCGGTGAGTATTTATTTTAGATATGTAACTGAAGTACTTTCCAAGTAAAATCAAAAAAATTAGCAAAAAGGCACCATTTTCAAAACATTAAAGTATCGAGTAAATATCTTGCTATTATGTTTCTGTCTTAATGGCGGAAAGAAAATGAATTGAAAATTCACATATATCAATTATTACGGTGATCGGATATTTGGTTTAGTTAGAATATCATGGCAAATTAGCATAAAATTTCGGTTGCCCCCTCTTAAGACGAAAGTCTTCGACCAGTGTGTGTTACCAGTGATGACATACGGCACTGAAACGTGGTCTCTCACTATGGGCCTCATAAGCAAGCTCAAAGTCGCACAGCGAGCTATGGAGAGGGCTATGCTCGGGGTTTCTCTACGAGATCGAATCCGAAATGAGGAGATCCGTAGACGAACGAAAGTCACCGACATAGCCCACCGGATTAGTAAGTTGAAATGGCAGTGGGCAGGGCACATATCACGCAGAACAGATGGCCGATGGGGCCGAAAGGTTCTGGAATGGAGACCACGGACTGGTAAGCGCAGCGTAGGACGTCCACCCACAAGATGGACAGACGACCTAAAAGAGACCGCAGGGAAACGCTGGATGCAGGCCGCTTCCAACCGGCCCTTTTGGAGATCGATGGGGGAGGCCTATGTCTAGCAGTGGACGTCCTACGGCTGAAATGATGATGATGATGATGATGAAACCTGAGCAATTAATGAAATAAGTATAAATATAATATTATTCTAAGTATTAAATTGTATAATACCTTTAGCTGAGTAAAATTAATGTTATACTAAAATAAGTAAATGTAAATATGCAGTTGATTTGTGTAAATGTTAAGTTTGATGTAATTTTTTGTGCAAAATGTTTAACAAAAGGGAAAATGGACATTTATTATTCAGGTAATTTATTTATTTTTATATGTAATGCCGGGAGGCATCACGTTGCCGGATGGCCGAGTGTCATGATTTCTAACTTATTTCAATTGTTTCTTTGTGATATCTTGGTTTTAAACCATTTGGTATCTAATTTGACTAACAGTTTTTTATATAAAATGGCGGTCGGAAACGTGTTGACTCGGGAGTCTCGGCAATAGTGGGGGGTAGGAAAAAGATAATGCGGTAGGATGTTGGCAAGAGGGACTTTAGTCTGGCTTGAGCGTTCGTAGCGAAAGCATATTGGTCTGAAAACTGTAATAAGTAGGAATAAAGAATAAGACTGAATAAAGTTATATAAAGTGAGAACTGGATTATGATTTACCACATTAGTTTTGATAAAAATTTATTACTTACGTCTTTAAGGTAATTCAGCGTCTAACGCGTTGTGTTGGGCTAACAGGTGGTGCTTGGCTAACGGGTGGATTTTGGTCAAATTGTGGTGGTTGGGTAACGGGTTGAATGTCGAAGGAGCCGTGGTCGTTGTCGTCGTCTGCATTAGCCTGAAATTAAGGCGAGGTGATTCCCAAAATTAATAGCAGGTCGATACTTGTTGACAGAATCATCGCTCGTTGACGTCGTAAACTTCTAGACAAATTCAGTCTCAAGTGGCGACCACAAAAATGATTTGTAACGTAAGTTTTCGTACCTATCGGCAAACATCTTGGAAAAAACTTTGGTTTCGCAATACTTACTTTTTAGGATTCCGTACCCAAAGGATAAATACTGGACCTTATTACTGAGCCTACGTTGTCCGTCCATCCGTTGACCTTTCGAACCATAATCGATAGCCAGTAAAAAAAAACACAGAATAATATGTAATGTTACGGATTAATTAAGAAATAATAAAATAGTCAAAAAGTAAAAACGATATGGTCCCCATAAAACAAACGTATTTTTTAAACGTATTTTTGTATTAGCTCTTATGTAAAAACGGTAATACTTACAAGCGTCAAATTTGGCATGATTATAGTACATACTCTAAAGAATAATAATAAATAATGGCCAAGTGCGAGTCGCTCTCAAATTCTATTCACCACCAGTTCTCGTACGATCATCGAAGTGAAGCAACGTCGGGCGTGGCCGGGCGTAGGTACCCACCCAAGTACCGGCCACACCGGTACTGACCGATTGGGCGTTGATGGGATGTTGTCTTTTTGCACATTTTTTTTGTACTTTAGTAGCTTACAAGTTATGTGGTGGTACGGAACCCTCAATGCGCGAGCCCGATTTGCACTTGGCTGATTTTATTTACAAGTTCCATTGTAACTGTCCTTAGCCCTTATCATCAGAAATAACTTACGATAATTTTATTTATAATGCTTCATTATAAATAAAATTGCATTTATTTATTTGTACAAGACTACAATTTAGGAAGTGTATTCTTGTGTACCTTCACCCGCTGTAACCAAAAGCTTAGTAAACAAAATAAATATTTTTTAATAACTTACCACGCAAGCGAACACCGCGGCGATGAGTAGAAGGCAGATAATCTTCTTATTCATTTTTAGTTATTTTTGTTGAGTTGAAACCGAATCAGAAGAAGCCGAAATTAACACTGATTCAAAACAAATTTTCGCTCCGAATATATACTGAGCGAAATCTTCCTGAGATTACAAACAATTATCTTCCGTAAGAATTGTGCGTGAATTTCGCATTAGCATTTCACCGGTGTGTAGTTTTGTTATTCAACTGATAAACATAATTTTGAAAAACACGATTTGTACGTTATTGTTGGCATTTGCTATACACATACATACACATATATACATACATTTGCATTTGTTACACGCACACTATATTGAGATACCTACCTAAACTAAAAAATATTTACAAAATAATATTATGACGTTACGTGTAACAAATTTGATTGTGACGTGAATATGCGTATTCACGAACATGCGTACCTATTCGTGCGTACAGTGCGACCAACT
Organism: Agriopis aurantiaria; assembly: GCA_914767915.1. Classification (NCBI taxonomy): domain Eukaryota; kingdom Metazoa; phylum Arthropoda; class Insecta; order Lepidoptera; family Geometridae; genus Agriopis; species Agriopis aurantiaria. The sequence goes on from OU611987.1 coordinate 7,593,826, forward strand.
TGTCCATACAGCTGAATAGGGGAGCCACCTTCTAATTTTCTGAACAAAACTGGCAGCCATCCAAAGATTTTTTAGTTCCATTAGTTGACCAGCTGTACAGATAAGTTTGTCGTTCTGTATGTCGTTATGCTCTCGGCTCTCGCATTATGTTTATAAGTATGTATGTATCTAATATTGTTTTATGTATGTATATTATTATTGTAATATATTGTTTCAGTATCGGTGTATTATTATAATGCCTGTCTTTGCCTTATATACCTCGTATTTTATTATAATAGCACGCACACCTCGTCCTTTAGGTACCTCTTCTGTATGTCTTCTCCATACTAAGGTTGCCTGGAAGAAATCGCTTATAGCTATAATACCGCCACTTTATTCACTAGTTTTAAGTTGTTTTTGTCATAATTATGTATGTAATTTCTGGTGGGAACAATAAAGAGTTATCTATCTATCTTATATGTGAGTTCAAAATGTCCAGGCTACGAAGCTTATTAGCATAGAGTAATATATACACCGGGAACTTATTTTAGGCTTAGACGTGGCTTAGACCACAGATATACACAACCAGATCGGCAATATATTTTAGTGAAAGAGACAACTTGATATGGCTCAGCACAAGTACGAAAAGGACATAAATAGATTTTGTTGTCCTTATCGGCGTGACCTGTTTTTGGTACCTCAAGTGTCAAAATCTGTAATAATCAGTGACAAACAAAACGGGTCTGAATTATATTTATTGCCTTTTTTTGGTGATTTAATGTGATAAATGCGTGTTTCCTCTGAGAAATAATTGTAAAAGATATTTTACAATGGTTGGTTGTAGCAATTTGGGCTGCAAGAAGCGCAGGGAGCGAAAATACGATGAAATATCATTTCACACGTATGTAAACATATAAAGCTTGTAACGATCACCTAAATAAATTCAGGATATCAATTCGCAAATATTTTACTCATAATGAGTCAGTTTTTAGGTTGATTTGTGGTCTAATTCTATGAATTTTATCAAATTATTCACTTAGAAAATAAATTATGAATGTTGCCAGTTTATGAAAGAAATTACCCACCGCAACTAACATAAATTATTCGTTCTGCAGGTTTCCAACTGATTCTGTCACATTGCTGAAAAAAGGTGGCACATCGCAAGAAGTGCAAAATACCGACCCTTTTATGCCCATATGAATATGGTAAATGTTAATATTAAATATATATTAATGAGGCCACAGTTATGAAGCTGGAAAAGTAAAAGGTGATTTCGGCGAACCGATACAAAAAGCTACGCGCTGTTCGTGAAATTTGTACTGTAAACATTAAAGAGTCTATTTATCTAATTATTTGGAATGTTATACATAATTCCATTCATGAAAAAACTAAACTGACCAAGCGCGAGTCGGGCTCGCGCGCTGAGAGTTCTTTACAATCACAAAATACAAAAAGTTGTGCAAAAAAACAACATCACGCCCAGGCTGTCACCCATCCAAGTACCGACCGCGCCCGACGTTGCTTAGCTTAGTGGTAAACAGAAATTTGTCACTGACTCGCACTTGGCCAGTGTTTATTATTTGTTGTTTTACTTATGTTCACTATAATCCGCTAAATTTGACGCTTGTACGGATTACCGTTTTTACACTAGAACAAATCCAAAAATACGTTTAACGTTTGTTGCATGAGGGACCCCTGTTCCGTTTTAACTCTGACTTTTTTATTATATTTTATTAATTATAAAAAATCATGCTATGGTTACTTTACAACCTTTTTTCTAGTACTATATTCTAATCCTAACAAATAATTATAATAAAAACGCAAGTAACTTTCTGTCTGTTTTTACGAGGAAATGGCTAAGTCATGGTATAATAATATACTCCGCCAGGTATAGCCATCCGAGAAAAAATGTTTACGTGGGCGTCCCGCAATGATGTCATGATGTCAATTTACAACAGGTTCGAGAGAGATGACGATACACCACGTAACAGCTGATTGAATAAAGTGGCAACTGGACAGTGACGTCATTGCGGGACCACTCTCAAATTGCTAGACCTTGTTTTCTTAGATCATGGGCTAAGTCAAATTTTGTCAGGACGATAGGGGTGTGTCATGAGGACAGACAACGTACTTTTCTTCCCAGAAAATTGCAGGTAGCTCCGTGGGTTGCAGCAGATAGTGTATAAAATATAAATATTTAAAAGGTAGTATTGTTACCAAAGTACTCATTGAAGATTCACTACCCATCATAGTAGGTAAATTACCCTAACTTATAGCAAATCATTTTAATGTGGCAACACACCTTGTTGAAGCGAGAGGCACTGAGCTAGCCACGCTCATTGAAAATCTATAGGTAGTAGATCTGTGGCTTAGACGTATTTTTTTGCTTTCTTAATAAGGATTTAATCACAGAAAAGATTTTAACAAAAAAAAAATCTTGTCTGTGGATTTAGTACAGGACTGTTTCTTGGTGAAGTTTCTCGACGGATTTCAAACCCCGCGTTTAGCTTCAACCGTTCACCAAGCTCGACTGTTGAACCTATAAGTGGGTACCTAAGTAAATTTAAATTATTATTTGATCATTTAACTTCGTATTCACATTCAAATTCAAATTATTTATGTGTCAGACAATGGTAGGGACACATACCTATATACCTATAAAGTAGTATACATGGTCGTAAGAATGGAGACGTATCTCATGTCCTTGCCTGTTACAGCGTACAAATATTTTTATTTAGAAATATACAAATATCGTTATTTAATGTATATTTTTAATAGTTTTAGTTAAAGTAAAAATAACACTTAATTATGTCCATGTTACAATATTTTTAAAGTCACTACGTGTCTGTTAGGACCTACGTTCCTTTTTTTTTTTTAGTTTTAATTCGTACTAATAACGTATTATTATTTATTGTTCGTAAACGTGCTCGAATGTGGCAAAATGATTTATCCAGGTGAAATAAATATGTCTTTTATTGTTGCTTCCAAAACTCCATACAAGCCTCTAGTAAAGTCTCCACCACTTTACTATAAGGTCATGGCATGACTTTACTTTGCTTGACTCTGACTGTAACTCGAAAATAGTTTAATACCTACTTGACAGTGGCAAATGCACAGGATGTGCGACGCCAAAACCATAAATGAGAAAAGACTAAAAATATGGCAATAAAAACCTAGAGTAGGTACCGAACATTTCTTATTTAAACACTAATTATAGAAACACATTATACCTAACTTTATTTGAAACTATCCCACGTAGGTTCTGGCTGAATCTTGTCGGTATTTCAGAGTTTTCGCTTCTAGGACCCTTTTTTCTATGCACACTCATCATACACAAGCCGAAAAGCCGGCTTTCTGTCGTTGACCGTAACCAAGTTTGCTGTAATTATTGTAATGATATAATAATTATTATAGTATATAATTATTGTTAAAAAGCAGGCTTCTACAACACATCATGCTTTATAATAGGCTCCATAATATGAATACAAAGAATGGAAAACCATTATATTAATAAGTATTGTAAATTTGAAAAAAAAATCACCCCAGATGTCATGCCAGGGCAGCCAGGGCCAGCCAAGCCAGCCAAAATGGGGCAAGTGCCGCACCCTGCCCCAACGTGTTTACGCCCATACATTCACCAACATGCACTGGCCAGCATGGTAGATTATAGCCCATCCTCTCTCTCTGAAAGAAGGCCTGTGTCCCATAGGCTGATGATGATGATATTTACACCTAGATTGTTTTAGTTCCAAAATTACACACTACAAGCGTGAAATCAGCAAATTTTGCGGGGCTGTCAAAATACAATATCCTCGAAGCTGTGGACAGACGTTTTACATTACAATTGTAACATTCTAATGGTAAAATATGCTAGAGACAGCGAAATAATACCTACCTAACTACAGCATATCACCTAAATATCAATAAGAGATTATAAACAAGTGAAAAAAAAGGAAATTTAATTTGAGGGAAGAGGTTATATACTTAGGTACTGTACTTTTTACCCATAGATATATAATTATGTAGTAGGTATAAGTATGAGATCTTTGTTTTTACCATTGACTTCGACCCAATAAATAGTAGTGTAGTAGGTATTTATATTTATCACAATAACAACAAAGAAGTAAAATATAAACACATTTTTCGAAATTAAATCGAATAAATAACATTGTAGGGGATAACAGTGGAGGGTGGGGGGGGGGGGGGGGGGGGGGATCGCGAAGATGTTTTTCATACTAAGGAGGTCGCGTCATTAAAAAGGTTGAAAAACACTGCACTAGAGCATAAAAATCAGTTCTAGTTCGCTTGCACCGGGCCTAAACAAGAGCTTTGCGAGCATGAGAAGTAAAAACGTGTTATTGTATTTGCTCTAATTTAAAAACGGTAATACCACACTCTAAAATATAACAAAAAATAAGAAATTATGGTCAAGTGCTAGTCGGTGACCAATTTCTGTTCACCACCGGTTCTTGTAGAAACGTTGGGCGCGGTCGCTATTTGGATGGGTGAACGCCTGGGCGTTGATGGGATGTTGTCTTTTTGCACTACTTTTTTTATTTATTTAGTAGCTTACTAGTTGTGTGATGGTACAGAACCCTCAGTGCGCGAGCCCGATTCGTACTTGGCTGGTTTTATTGGGTATATTTCTGAGCTAATAAAAGCTCAATCATTTGTACTACTATTAAAGCGGGGGTGAGATATTAATTACTAGATGCGCCCCGGGGTTTCACCCGCGTAGTGATGAAAAATGATGACGATGATGACAATAATAGTCTATGTCACTCTCCGGCCCTTGAACTATACCCTTGCAAATAATCAGGTCGATCCGTTGCTCTGTTGCTGCGTGAAAGAAGAACAAACAAACCAACAAAAAACACATTTTCGCATTTATAATATTAGTATGATGCCTTAATTATCTACTACTTACACAGTATAGATTAGAAAATTGTATCTAAGTGGTGAAACATATAACACGTTGAATTGTTTGTGTGGACCTAGTAACAATACATATAAGTTATAGGTAAGTAAGTATATAAATGTGAATCTTTTCACATATATTTTGAAAATATATAGGCGCACAATAGCCGCCCTAGGGCCTACTCAGTCTGCTGGTAAATCCGCTATTGGTCGTCGGGTAAAAGCTCTTATATATTCGTTCCATTTAACCTGAGGCTGTTCAGTGGAAGTCTAGGGAACGCTAGCTGCAACTGCACAGTAATGTAAACGAGGGTGGACGCCGCTATTCTGAGAATGAACCCAGAATCGTAGTAAAAGAGGTTGTAAATGTTCGGGACAGCATTACGCATCTTGATAGTTCTAAGTACAGTCTTCGTAAGCTTGTAGATTTCAGCTGAAACAAATGAATTAAAGGTTATTTTCTTCGGAGACGTATTCTTTAAAAGTTTACGCGAGATTTCCAATTATGCCCTCATCGGTTTAAAAGAGATTTTATGAGATATAGCTGGACCCTCCTCCCCATTTTAAGCTCACGTACCCTACCTAACTAAAGGAATCCCCTAAATCATCCCAACAACATTCGGATTTTATAATATTAGTAAAACTTATTACAAAATTCTGCCAAAAAGCTCCTTTTAAAAATGTTGAAGCAATAGATTATAGAATCATGCGAACACAAATATTGATTATAAAATGTAGGAAATAACATCCATAATAATTATAGCTACGTAAAACTGTGGCTGTGTTATATCTTCTGTGCCGTGGTACGGAATACAATTCCTACAAAGTCTTGCGTTTTTACAAGGCGCTAATCATGTAAGTAGGTACCATGTTTTCGTAGGCAGAGATGTATTGTTATTTTAGTATCCCAGAAGGAGCTGAACCGCAATGAACCCTGTGTGTTCTCGTGGAGATCCCAGAGACTCTGCGTCAAGCACTTAGGCAGGTCACCAAGGAGATTTTAGTGCGTATAATCCCACATAGCTCGGTTGCTCCCCAACGCAGCAGCGTATCTTGTGATTGCCCAATCAACAAATAAGGCGCTGATCATCACGGATTCCCCGCGGATTGGTGTATTTTAAATTATTTTAATTAAGTACTGATGTTTCGAACACGCAATGTCCATGGTCCAAGGATGTCCAAGTATGTCTATACAGAGTTCTAAAGGAAAGGGTTATGCTAAGCCAAAGGGGTTCGAACAAATTTTCTATTAGACCAATCCTGAAATCAAGAAAAAAAATCTGTTGTTCCATACATTTAGTCGAGTATCAATGTCGAGTGACCGTTTTCTATGGAACAACAAAACAGTTGAAATTTGTTTCGTGATTCAGGCTTGTACTCAAAAGTTGCTCCAAAAGTTCATCATCATTGTGAGTACAATGACCCCCTTTCGGCTTAGTACTGGTATAGTAGATAGGTATGCGTTCATCATCTACATTTCAGCAATAAGACGTCCACTGCTGGACATAGCCCATCCATGCTGCATAGGCCTCCCCATCGATCTCCAAAAGGGTCGGTTGGAAGAGGCCTGCATCCAGCGTTCAATCGCAATGAATCAATGTATCGCGAAATAAAATAACGGATGGTCAATGTATCGCGTAAACCTAAGAAATCATTATTAAAACTTTTATAATATCAACGTTGGTAGGTACTTACCCGATTTGTCAGGCTTCATCTGGATATATGAACATATTAGTTTTGTTTGTTGTATTTGTTGCGTGGTCATGTCTGTGATGGTGGACATGAGGATCAGGAAACCCCACGTTAGGATCACCCATCCAACTATAATGTACGTGTGCTCATTGTCCATAGCCTGTGATAAATATAAACTATCAAAAATTATACGCTTGAAAGCGACAACACGTGCAGGCGCTACTGATATCGTTTCAATCTCGGATCGGACAAACAAAGGTCCAAGCGAGATAAGGCAAGGTGTCGTGGTGGGTGCGAACGCATCAGAATCTGGTCTAAATCAGGCTTGATTATTTTAGTCGAACTCACCCAGCAGACGACCTTGACGCCCTTTTTTAACCGATTTCAAAAAAGGAGATGGTTCCCAATTCGACTGTATGTTTTTTTTTGTATGTTTGATATGCGATTACTCCGCCAATTATATGAATTGATTTTGATGTTTTTTTTTGTTTGGTAGGTTATACTTACATATTTCAGAGGTGGTCCCATAAAATTTTATCGAATTTGCTTTATGAAAAAATCAACAAAAACAAAAAAAATTATATAAGCTCAGCTGACGTTTTTGTTTGTGGTTCTCATCAGCAAAAGTTTTCATAAGGACTTTAAATCTCCGTTTAAACTCTAGTTTTTCAACTTTTTTGTTTAAGTTTACACATGTACCTAGGTGATAGACTTGAAGACTTTTTTTTCTAAAAATTAACTTTATTTATGCATGTGGAATTTATTAGAGTTCATTGGTGTCGCCACAAGTTTTTTAGTGTGCGTGGAATATGAGTAAGTGAGCTTACAGTTATTGCGTTAAATGATTTAGCGGGATAGTGACAAAACGTATGTAACAAAGATACATTTGTATTTGAACACGAATAATAATTGTATTAGGGCATATCTTCCTTCTTTATCTGCCTTACTTCGTGCTGAGTCCAACACTTCATAGAGGGCTCCAGTAAAGTCTCCACTACTTTACAAAGGCATGACTTAGCAAACGATGCGCAGTAAACTGGTGCAAATAATAATTGCGCAAGTACTACACTTCGTCTGCGACGGGGTTTACTATAATAATAAAAATCTTTATTGAGGACACTAGGTCCATATCACAATCCATTACAAAAAAAAGAAAGAAAACAAATACAAAAAAAAAAACTATGCTTGACTCTGACCGTGACTTGTTTTAGGATATCTATCTATAATTTATTTCAGTAACTTGAATAACATGCCATATTTAACGTAACATAATATATATTATATATGTATATATATATATTAATACCTTACTATTAATCTATTAGACCGTTACTAGTGGGAATTGTACCCAAAATGCTGGCCCCATTACCACGTTGTATGGCAATGTTCACCCTTTGAGCAAAGTAGAGGTCGACATTTTGGTCACGAGTTGCATCGACTAGACGAATCGAAAGACAAATCTTTGAATATTTTTTGGCTCCCGATCCCTTAAAAAATACTTTAAATTAATTTAATCATTTGTTTTGTTTAATGTGGAGTTTTTATAACGGCAAAACTGCCCATAGACCGTTGAAGGTCTAAAGACAGTTCATATGCTCAAGCTCACTATCAGTTGGCAGCGTACCAATCATGCTGGTGGCATTACCACACTGAATGGCAATGCTTATGCGTTGAGTCAGAAACACGCCAGCAACATTTTGGTAAATTCAATGTTTAACACTGGCAAATTCACAAGACGTGCGAAAATACTAGAAGACTGTTTCACCTCGTAATATTAATTGATTAGGTACCTCTAAAACGTTAACGAACACTTAATAAATAATAATCCACACTATCCACATTTTACTTTAAATAGTAGGCTTGCGTTTGACCACCTTGCCTGATCTTAAGGGTCCTATCACATTTTTTGAGGAAAAAATTTATCGGAAAACTGGCTTTTTAGTATAATTTTTCTTAAAAATAATAAGATCTGTAAAAAATATAGTTGCTGTATTAAATAGATCTGTATTTTTTATTGAATGTAGCGGCTTCCGATTTTGGTAAAACTCAATATATCCATTTGTAACCTCCAATTTACAAAAGTAGTTTTTCGTAAAATCACGACGATAGACCACGCTTGCCTAGAAGCTGCCACTCCAGTTTGCCATTGTTTTTGAAAATGAGTCTACAACAAAATCCTAAAACTTACCGTGGGATTTTTGACACGCATTATGAATGTCTGCACTGCAACAAAAGATCCCACGACGACAGTCCAAACTAAATTTAATAACTGAAAACAAGGATAATCGGTAGTATGTACATATATATGAATTTTATTTTGGTTATGTAAACTAGTAGGAAGAATAGAATGAAACCTAAAAGATGTGCTTTTTCTCCGCGTATTAAGTCTATTCGATCATTAATACGCCTGTTAGTAAGCGATGCTGCAACGTGGTCAAACAGGGAGCGATGGAGCACGCAGGCTAAAAAGTTCTTCCAGGCAACAAGGAAGCCGGCGGTTTGTTCCATTATTTGGTACAACCAAATAATGGAACCAACGGGCTTCCTTGTTCCCTGAAATACCTTCTTAGCCTGCGTGCGCCATCTTTGACCTATATAATTATTATATCACCGTCTATGGTTCAGGTTTACAAAGTTGTGTGAGAATTAAGGTGCGAAGAGAGCGCAGGGGTGGCGCCCCAAAAAAATAAATTACATGCACACTAAATGATAAGCAAATAAAAATGTGACTCCGATAGTCGGACGAGAATGCAATGAAGCACCTTTGGAGTACTATGCTATACACTTTCTGCAACACAACGTATTGCATAGGTTATAAAACGCAGCTAAAAACGGCAGTATTCATTTCATTTTATTTTATTTATATTTGGATAGCCTGTCAGCCTTCTTACACATAAATATAGAAATAATAAAAACACGTAAGCCAACATAGGTTATCACTTATAGCAACACAAGTCATGGTGCTAGTGCACAAAAGTATAAAACTAAATATTACAAAATAAATAATTGGAAATAAATATATGTATATATATATATAGGTATACATATAAATTATATGGTTATTAATAAAAAATTAAAAACAAGCGGTATATAATAAGTTTTATAACTACACTGTAAACTCTATATAGCGACACTTAAGAGACTGCGCATTTTATGGCGTTATTGAGAGTTGTCGTTAAATGGAGAGAAGAAAAATCAATATTATTTTAATATTATAATTACGTATTTACCAGTAAACTATAACATTTACAAACAACAAACATTAATATTGATACAAATAACAACGCTTACTGCGTATAGTCTGTTATCCTCGTCTCACGTTTTTTGCTGCTCCAGTATTTTGTTTTATTTTAGATACGAGGTCTTACAAAGTACTGTTTATTGCTTAATAATAATGTATTGTTGTCGTTATTTAGAGTTGATGTGATGTTACATAGAGTGTAACATTGTATGGACAACAAGGTAAACCGACCAAAGTGAAGTAATTTCGACGTTTTAGGGAGTTTGCCGTTAAATCTAGTGTCGCTATAGAGTTTACACTGTATTATGATAATGTTACCAAAAATAATAGTTCAAAAAACACTTCATCACCTTCCCGAGCAACTATGGGAGTCGAACCCTCATTAGCCATATTATATTATACCTGTAATCATCATCATCAGCCAGAAGACGTCCACTGCTGAACATAGGCCTCCCCCTTTAACCTCCACACTGAACGACAGCCTGCCTTTTGCATCCACTGGATGCCAGCGACTCTTACTATGTCGTCGGTCCATCTAGTGGGAGGCCTACCTACGCTACCGACCTATATACCTGTAATGCCTTTCCCCAATGACGGCGCCACTCCTGCGCCCCTTTCAGCGTGGAAAGATCATTACGGTCTTCGATTTAAGAATATCATAATGCCATTGTGCTTCTTCTAACTACTTTATTAGTTCGTTCATCGAACTATTAGTCGAACAGAATGGAATAAACGTTATCTTCATTTATGATATTTGAGACACTTACAGGAAATGAATAGTATTGTTCCAGTAGATTAATCATGCCGAAACACATTCGGAAAGCTTTATTGAATTCTTCAACGCCAGCTCGTTGGTGAAATGTCACTATATTATTGAATTTTTTATTCCATAACAATAAATTTAGAATTGATTGACTGGGTATATACTGTTCCTTCATATCTCCGATTTTAAGTAAAGCCACGTTCAAGTATCGAATTCTCAACGAATTTAGTATGAACAGCATAAGTGAAAATGCGTAGTCATCGTAAGCGAAAAATAACCAAAAGAAATATAGAGAACCGACTATGTGTATGGACATCGAGACTACATACGCTTGATACAAAAATATTCCAATGGCAATATTCAAAACCATCATCAAGCAAGCGATAGCTAGGAAAGCTCTCATTGCAACGTCTCTCATAAAAGCAGTTTCTTTGATTCCAAGGTAACAGTCCATTTTTATACAGTGCTCTATCAAAATCAGGCCGCTCCTTCTATTTATGAATGTTAAATTTAGAAGTATAACATTAGCAAACAAAGCAAAATGTGAAACACATAGAGCGTCAGGGATTTTTAGATAGTTTCCCAAAGATACTGAGCTGTATAGAAGAAAAGCGACACAGCAGTCTGCGATTATTATAAGAAAGGTGTTGTACAGCATTGTTTTACTCGTCAACTGCACAATTTGGTCGTTTACTATATCAAATCTGCAGAACCCAGTCAGTTTTAGAGGAGGGTATATGAATTTTCTGAATCTATTCGCGTATTCTTTTTTTAAGTGATTTTTATCAGTGTCGTCCATTTTTTATACAAAGTAGCTTTACGATTTATTGTTGTTTCTAAAGGTCGTTTAAAAAGAGACTGGACCAAATAAAAACCATTTCTATTATCCGTATTATAAATAATTGACCCTCTTGGGACTTGTCGTATATTACTAGATTGTTTTATTTCATAATGTTAATAACTGTTTTTCTACTAATGTTTTTTTAAGTTTTGATATAATAGCCCTTCACCACAGCATAACTGCTCAGTGACTGTGTGGTCGAAGATGGTAAACGTAAGTAAAAAGCTAAACGAAAACAGTAGATACTGATCACTTATGCTAGTTTTTGAAAGTAAAATTGTAGCCAGTTGCCAATGACCATATAACCAATTGGTTATATCATCGTTGCTGGTAGCCAATATACTACAGAAAAATACTAAAAGAAAAGTTTTTTTTTTTTTTTTTACATTGTTATTGCAGCTTTTTAGACGCATTCTAGCAGCGTTCTGACTGTGAGTGATTAGTTTTTTATAGTAGGTAAATCTAAATATATGTAGTTAAGCTAAAACCTAAAGGATTCAAAACAAAAATAAGACATCAAATAAAATGTTTAATCATTATATATTGCTTATCCATACAGAGTAACAAAATGCTCGTTCTTAAAATGAAAATACAGTTCGACATTGGAATTGAAATGCTAATAAATGCAACAGATATAACGAAGGCATTGCGCTTACACAAGTCACATGGAATCTCGCCGAATGATAAGCCAATATAAAACTTCAGATCTAACCAAATTGTACAAAAGTATTTTAACAATAATTTTATAAAATCTCATAAACACTAAGTAGGTACGCACTATCAATAATATTACGTTATATTATTTTCTCAGAAATTTTACTACTATCTTCTAAATTTAGATAATATTTACAATTTAATAAGTACCTATTTATCCACAAGCTTCGCTGTGAAAGCGCAAAAATGTATTGAGCATCATTTATTCAACTAAATTAATCGGAAGCTCATCTTAACTTGACATCTAATTAGTTTAAAATTAATACAATAACAATCGAACAATTAAATAACACATTTACACGTTTCCATTCAATGTTCACACATACACTCACAGCACAGACGGCCCGATCAATACTTTTAGTTTAAATAATAAATATTTCTAGAAATGCATTTATACTTGGTACGACATATCGTGCGACCGTCGCAGGTCACCACGTATGATTTAAAAAAAAAACGTTAAAATCATAAGTACAAACAAAAAACAAACATAACAATTTCTATATGTAGTAGGTACAAACATATAAAACTTGTGACGTAATTTGTGTTAATATTTTGAGAAAAATTAGGAGCTAGTATCACTAAACGAGGAAAGAGATTCCTTATTATGGAGTTATTAACCGGAGACTCCGGGACAATGAATCGGACAAATATTGTCATCCGATTCATAACTGTTTCATTTCAAGTCAGGAAAAGCAATCTGCACTTCGCACCATTCAATAATCTCATCTCACATCGTGTAGGGTAATTTGGTTCAGATTTGAAACATGCAGCAACGGTGCTTTAAAAATACCACAATGGGAATTTAAGTAATACGGTCAAGTTTAATTGCTTGCTGGTCTTAGGTTTTAATATATATAGTCTTACCTAAAAACGACAATTAAGTATTCTCGTTTTTAGCGCGTGTCAATTTTCTTTAGCAAGAAATTGACTGCAATTTTAAGCATGTAGTCATGCAATTTTAAGTTTTTAAGTAAAGGTGATAAAGATACGGTGTCATTTTGCCGGAAACTTAAAGCTGACCCCCTTGATCAAACTGGCTTGAAATGAAACTCACATTCTATAATAAAATTAGTCTTAAAACTAAGCTATTTGTAACTTATATCCTAACTTATACTAACCCCGTACCATCACCAAAGATTGCACATAATACCCGATACTTTGATTTTTTAATTGCAGTCTTGCCATACACAGGCCCTTTATTTTCTTACTGACTGTTAAAAAATTAAGGTATTTCAATTGGAACAGGATGGATCTGCCCGTAGTTTAATATAAACTGAAAATAATTATGTAGTGTTACAACTCGGAATGTCTACATATTAAGTTTGGAAGACAGTGTAATATATTGACATATATTGATAGCCCCCTCGTATCCCGGATTGTCTGGACAAAGAAAATATTAATCCGCATTTTTAATCACATTCGTGTGTTATTTAAAACTACGTTTATTGTCTTTCTCTATAACAATATAGAGAAACAGACAATTGGACAAAAAGAACAGAAACGTAACAGCAATAACAGTTCAGCAACAGACATTTGGACAGGATTCTTGTTTGGTGGAGACAAAAAACCAATCTTAATTACGCAAGGCACTTTTGAAACTAACCACTGGACTGGTAAAAAGTCTTGCTTTTCATCTAAAATAAGAAGAGGACGGAATAAATTCGTATTTTAAGTACTTTTTCATTTTAACCACTGGTATAATAAAGCCATTGGAACAAAACATATGCACCCTAAACTATCCTATCCACACGTGCTCCTTTTGTTGTGAATGCTTAATTTCAAGAAATAAATTGCTCCTCAAAGGAAAACCAACACTCATATTTTGTTAAAAGTGCTTGAAGTGAGCGATGCGAATAGGAAACGTTTAGAAAAGTCTTTTGGTCAAGTTTAGTTATGCACAGGCATAGGCAGCTGTCCTAGTAGTTGATTCGCGAATGTGGCGTTTGTGAATTTGAAGTGCCGCTTGTCGTAGAACTTAAGTAAGGCAGGTGAGTAAGGGTGCTTCTGTTTTAGATGCATGTAGTGTTCTTCTGGCTCGCATGTAGTGTGTCCGCACTCTTCGCAAACGTACATCTGGAATGATACAAATAGTCATGAGATTTATAAAATTATTTTTATTTATTAATGGTGGATTATAGTAATATTAGTTTTAGAGTAATTAGTTTAATGCCATGGGTGGCAAACAAGCTGACGGGCTGCCTGATGGTAAGCGATCAACGTCACCTATGGATACCTGCAACACGAGGAGCATCACAGATACGTTTCTGACCCTTAAAGACTCTATTAACAGCCTTTTTGAAAAACCCCATGTTATAGTTACTCGGAAATGCCGCAGGAGGAAGCTCATTCCACAAATTACAAGTGTGAGGCAAAAAAAATCACGTAAAATGCACCGTGTGCGATTTCCACCGATCTATGATATGTGGATGAACATTCAGGCGGTGGCGGCTGGTGCGATGATAAAGCCGCGATGCTGGCATCAGATCGAACAGTTCATATATACGATATAAAGAATTGCCATTAAAAAAACAAACAGCATGATAAGTGAAATTACCTTTGTCCTTCTCTCCTTGTAAGCGTAACTGTGTTGAACTCCGTGAACTTTGAGGCAGTGAGATTCAAGAGAGCATCTTTGGGTAAAAGATTTCTCACAGAGATTGCATTTGTAGGGTCGTACTCCAGTGTGAGTCCTCGTATGTCGCTTCAAGTCGAAGGTGTCATTGAAACCCTTGCCGCAGAATGTGCAAAGGTATCGCTTCACGTCAGAGTGACATTTCATATGTCGGTTCAGAAGCCTCTGCAAAGTGAAGTTTTTCGAGCAGACGCGGCAGACGAACTTTGATGGGTCATCTTCGCTTACTAATACTTGTTTATTTTTCTCCTCCTCTCGTTGTCTGGCGTTGGCTTCTGTGGCCAATGGGTTCTTGACACCGTGGCCACCGTTAATAAATTCCAATGGCAGTTCCGCAGGAAGACCCAACTGCAAAAATAGAAATATATATTTTTATAAGTAGCCAATTGAGTTTATTATATGTGTGATCAAAGAGTTTAAGAAATAGCTTTTAATTCTTTTTAGAATCATAAGACTGAATCTTAATCTTATAAAGTTTCATGGAAGGAAGGTAGTAAGTTAAAGCATAATTTGATTCAGGCTCGGCGTAACGTTGTGTTTTTCCATTACAGACAATCTTTGTCGTCTTTTTAAAAAAGTAATTTTGTGTCATGAACGACAAAAATAATGAAAAACAAATCAAAGCTTCGCCTCAAAATCAAGTAATGCTTACCCTTTGTTGCAAAACGTTCAATTTGCCATCGGTGATGCCACCTTTCTTGAGACTTACAGCAGCAGCGGGACTGAGCGATGAATTTTCGATGTGACTGCTGCCGTCGAGGGAGTTGTTGCCTCCAGGTGACGGTAGTGAGATGCCCGTTGGAGAATCCAGCTCTAGGTTATGACTGTTGAACGGGAAGCCTGGTGTCAGTATCTGCTGTCTGTTGTGTTGTAGCTGTACTTGTATCTGTAATTGCTGCATCTGGCCTTCATTGTGTTGTAGAAGCGCTGGATTTAGCTGCATAAGTAAGTCAGGGCGTTCTCTTAAACTGTACGATGATCCTTGTTCTTGACTTGTAAAGGCTAAGTAATTCGCTTTCTCATAATACTGCCTACTTAGGTTAACTTGTTCTGCTAATGATTCAATATCAACCGTGTTGTGTGAATCAGGAGAAATTGATGAAGATTCACGTAAATCTGAATCAGGGAGCGAGTCTACTGGTTGTCCAAGCAGGGAAACAATGTCATCAGATGAATCGGGGAATGTCAGTGTAGTTGCAAAGTTAGCATCAATGTCCATGACCATGTTGTCGTCGAAATTGTTTCCATAGCTGAGAGTGCCTAAGTTTTCCACCTTGTTATCATAGTCTACATCTTCATCTTTTAAAGCCAACCCATAATGCGCGTTTTGCATCAGTGAATATTGCTTCGTCTGTTCCGGAAAATTAGGCGAGTTTTCGCCAGTTTCACATTCCATATTAAATCCATTCATTATGTTGAATTCACTAGAGAAATTACTATTAGCGTTAAATGAGTTCTGTCCACCTTTGGTGGAAGGTCCGAGGGTTTCATAAAAAGGTGGAAGGCTGCCTGTAGGTGGGCTGTTAGGACCGTAGTTAGAGCGGCCGTCTCGACCATTTCCACCACTTCCTGAGCCGCCTCCCATTGCGCCACCACCTCCAGAAGAAGGCGCAGTACCACCGCCTCCAGAACTGAAACTGCTTGACCCACCACTACTTTGTGAGCCACCGTTAGAGCCACTGCCACCAGTTGAACGACCATGGCCCGCTGCTGCACTTAAGATTCCAGGAATCTTGCTAGCAGGACAGTTTCTTAGGACTAGAATGGGTCTGGCTAAAATTCCATTAGCAATTTTAGAACTACTTGTCCGTCTCTGCTCTCTTATTTTCTTTTCAGTTTCTTCATCTTCCGTTTCTCCTCGTTTTTTAGCAATAGCATAGTCAATAGGCTGATCTTGTTCAGGTTCAGCTGCAGGTAAGGTTTCTGGAATAGTTACTTCAACTTCTTTTTTGTTGAATTGTGATTGTGCGGGCGTTCTTTGTATGACTGAAACTTTTTGACATATGATATTATTATCAGGCGAAGGGATTGCTTCTGGAGATGGACTGTTTCTGGATGGAAGAACAACAGGTTCACTTTCTAAGGTATCTTTTTCTTGTTTTATAAGTGGCTTCTCTTCTATTTTCTTTTTCTCTTGTGCAACTACTGGCGAATATTGTTTTCGTTCTGCCGGTGTGAGAACGGTTCTGTGGCTGCCATATGGAACATCTCCTCCAAGAAGCGACGATTTAAACCGTCTTGGTTCTCTAGGGCTTTTATCTTGTGCATATTTTCCATTATTTTCATTGAAGATATCTTGTTCACGATCTGAAATAATAAAAAAAAGAAAATTAGTTTATGTTCCACGGTTATTTCAAAAGCTTGGTATAGGATCACGGTCACTAGAGTTGCGGGTGTTAAACGTTTTAAAACAAGTTATAGAATAGTACATCTGTCCTCGACTCGTTATTAACGTATTCACGTAGCGTCGGAGGTATGAGGCCTCGTTGACGTCACTGGTATGTGCCTCCATAACGGTAATACTCGCCTCCGCACACACACCCACAATGAAAAATAATGTGCGTGTGTGAGTGTGCATTATTGTAATTGGCGCGCTGGCGGACAAAATGACAAATTCAATCTCGACCCAAATCTAGCAGCCATTCATTCAGTCCTATCATAAAATACATACATAACATTTGCTGCAGTGTTTCCAAGTAGGAAAATACCATTAAATCAATGACGATAATGACAGCAAATTCTAAAAACTACTATTCTGCTGCTTTATATTTCTTTGAAAGGCTCAGTTTGATGAATTAATAAACTAACTAATAAGGTTTGAAAAAAAAGTCAAAGAACGAAAAAGAGCTAAAGATAAAAGTGAATCCGAGCTGCATCTATTGCATAAAAATATCAGGAAACTCGGATACGCTCCAGAGAACATTATAGCCAAATGTGCGTAGGTAGCCAGTGAAAGTCCTGAGGGCCAAACGAGTTCTTCTGCCCTTTCTCGGCTTTTGTTCGGGACTCAAGGACGATCCCGGCCATTGTTGAGCTCTTTTTTTCTGCGCTCGTAATTGTATGCGTCTGAGCTGCCAGGCGTGACGACCGCTTCTCATTTCTCTAACCATAGAGCACAATTCTGTACGGTTTTGTAAATTTTCTGAAATGTGTTATTATGTTAAAGTTGACAAGGTTTATAGCGGCACTTAAGTTGGTAAATGTTCGCGTAAATATTTTTATGTTTACTTTAACGCTCCATGGTCTCGAACAGCGGTTTCTTAGAATTTATTGCAATGTTGTGTAAGCCATAAGCAAGAATTTAAATCTCAATAATGTATTAAAAAACCCCGTGTGAATAAAGGTTGCCTTAGCTTTACTCAGACTTAAATTCAATAGATTTTTTTTAGGGTTACGTTACTATATAGAAAAAAAAATACCATAACCCACTATAAACAAATTGTAAAAACTGCGGTTAAACGTTGTGGGTTAATGTGCATATACCTACTTCTCTTCTTGATATTTATGCTTTTTAAAGGCATGCTTTTATTAATTATTTCTGATAGGAATGTTTAATTTGCAAAAAACACTCTGTCATTGAAATATCTCACGAATTTGGAATAAAGCTAGCTCTAGAAGGAATGGAATGTAATAAAAACCCAGATGTAAATGATAGTGTAAACGTGTGGCGTAGATATATTATATCCTACCTTAGATTGGTATGGCGCATTATTCATAACTTTAAAAGAAGTTTAAGGCATGATTAGCAATTTTAGTCCTTATGTGAAAGCAACTTCATTCGTTTGTTGAAAATTTAGCTCTACATAACGCAATCGCAAGGATTTATTTTGCTTATAAGTTGCCTAACGCTTTTGTTCTTTACAAAAATATTTATAACATATTGTTGCGTAGTTCTATAGGACTCTAAAGTACTTCATAAAGATTTCAATCTTGATATAATTGAAATTGTTTCCATAGATTTTTTGTTATATTTGAGTCACATCAGGTGATTGGCTAACGTGAATTAAATTGCTACCGTTGACAAGTTAATCTATCCCTTGAGAATGTATTTATTACCTTTGATTGTTTTTGTCCCTGTATTTGTTAAACGTTGAAAGATAATTACAGATAAAACAAACCAAATATATAAAAAAAAACAAATCTACGTTTACTTCAAAATGAGGATTATTCCCAAAGTCCCTCGGACTACTGAGGTCCAGTGATGATGACGATAACTTACATTTCCACTATTTATTAGGACGTTCAAAATTCCAAGGTCCTCACTGACTTTTTTACAGTAAACAGAGAACGTTGGGAATATTGTACTGGTACTTAGCGTGATAATTTTATATATTTTATTATCTTATGCATTTATATTCATCTCGATAACTCAATCTTATTTGTATTTTGAGCAAATAAATCTAATTAAGTTATTTATGCAAATGTATTATCAATTAAAATCAGTATAACTTTTTGGTGAGATACATTGTATCTATCTCACCAAACATCTACTTATATAGTTTGATCTTTGATATATACTACCTCATTACATGCTTAATTATACATGAGGTACAAATAAATGTGCCATAGGTATCACCTTTGCGCCTTGCAAGGTTCGCTTGACATTTGGAAACCAGACCTCAGAGCTATTAATATTCTTAGGAACGCACGTTGACTCTCGTTGAAAGCTAATAAGATGGTCTCGTGGAAAAAAAGTTAAGTTAGTTATTCAGTTTAAATGGAATCGTTGGAATAAACTTCTTAAATTATAACAATTTTTTTTTTCCACCAGGTTGGTCTCAACAACTAAAGAGTTGATCATAATAAATTTCTTATATAACTACTAGCTTTTGCCTGCGGCTTTGGCCACGTTGTGATCAAAAGGAAGCTTATATTATTCAAGGATGGTGTAGATTTTTATCAATAAAAAATTTCATTAACAATCCAATAGTTCCAGAGATTATCCCGTACAAACATCCAGAAAAACCAATTTATAAACTTTACCTCTTTATATGATTACTGTAAATTTACCTTATATGGTTTAGATTAATTTAAATATGTATCTTGAAAGACGTGGTGTCTGGTGACGTTCTTTTACGTTGACGTTCAATTGTACAACTAAATATATATGAAAATAAATTTATAAAATTCAGTGTAACGATAAGTACAAGCTACATCATGTTATATGCAGTAACGTGGTTATAAAGACTGACACTGGCCCAGTGACCGTGGTTACAGCAGTCTGCACCGTTAGAGCGGCGCGGGCGCTGCTTGCGTCACAAGCAAACCTATACGTCATGTTATTTCACTTTATACAACGCCTTTGCTATAATTAAATAATAAGCTATTTCAATAACGTAAGTATGCATTTGCTACAGTAAAAAAATTAATAGAGGACTATCTTTGTCCTACCCTTATCTTTTGACGACTAGGTCATTAGCAATTTATGCGAAAGTGTATAGGAGTATGTATTTATTATTATGAATAAAGTTATCACTATCATTATGAGCTACGGATGATATAACTATAGTTAGAGGGAGTGACATAATACTTTTTATCCCGCGAATACCACGTCGGAGCAGTTATCAGTGAATAAAATATTCAGGAAATAAATATAAAGGTTGAAATTACGGATGAATCAGCTGCTGGTAAAGGGCACCATGCAAAACGCAGGTAACTGCCGGCCTAATTAGCATACAGTAATTAAAGCAGATATAGGCAAGTATTCGCAGAATTTCAGACTAAGCGAGCGACTTTACACAGCGTTGTCTTATTCTAAAACGGTAAGTCAAGGCTATGTAATTACTATGTCCATAACACTATTCAGTTAGTTGTAGTTTCCTGTCGAGGAACCGTGTGGTAACCTTGAATACGAACAGTCATTATTTTGCCATTAACGAATGCCTTCTCCGCTCAGTTTTGGCAATAATTAGTGATTTTCGAGCGAAACGAGTGGAACGGTTTTATTGGCTTACAACATTTGAGATTCTTGGGCTATTTGATAGTTATAATGCTTTTTTGGGTGTGAATTAGAGCTTTTGATGATCATTCGGTCTGATCAGTTAAGGTCAATCAATCTTGCGTGAATCAATAGTTGATCTTTTTTGGTTGATTGACAATATTAGATGATTACTTATTATAAGTCAATACATAATTTATAATTCTTATAATTATAAATAAATATTCGGGACATTTTTGCACACACGGTCATCTGACCCCAAACTAAGCAAAGCTTGTGATATGGCTGCCAGAAACTGATAAACATACATATATAGTTTTTAAATACATACTTAAATAGATATTAACGCCCAGATATAGAACAAACACAAATGTTCATCACACAAATGTTTGTCCTAGGTGGGAATCGAACCCACGCCCCCAAGCTCAGAAGGTAGTTTCACTACCAACTGGACCAACGGGCTATCAAATTATGTATTGACTTAAAATTACGTCGATGTAACTGTGTATAATTAAAATCGTGGTATACAATTTTCTCTAGAAATAAAAATGTAGTAATTAGTTTAGTTTTATATTTTAGTACTAGATTGTTTTAATTTTTTCAAGTTGTTTTCGTATTATTTAGTCGTAAGATGGCATGTTATTTAAGTTTGTTTTTAGTAATAAAGTAAATGTTTAAATAGATAGTTTATTTTGATTTAGCTATTAATATAAAATTAATTAACATTTTCTTAATACGTTCCTAATGTCAATCTAATTTGTGACTTTCATTACGCAAGTGTTGCAAGCAATTATCAAAGCATTAATAACTGACCGGCAGAACGATATTCGAATATCTACGCCGAAATGATTAATCGGAACCTGTCTAAACGATTACGTTACAAATTGAGGTGCGTAAATTTATGCGGAACCTTCAAAAACAACAGGTAATTGCGGTTCTTGTTGCATTACCATGTTCTAAATTAAATTTTATTGTCTATTTCAAAGGTTATGTTTTAGGTGAAAATTGCATGTATGTTTATAATTAAATGTTACGTGAATTATGGAGGTGCTTTTCACAAGCATGCTTGGATATAGGTCTTGACAGCAAGTACTCATTCGCCCTTTTTAGGGTTCCGTACCTTAAAAGGATAAAACGGAACCCTTTTTCTCAAAAAAGCGTAAAGGTATCAAGTTGAAATTTATTTCAAATATACGGTCTACAGTCTCTTTTAGCTGTGAAAAAATCAAAGTTGTAAGTCAACGCAATCAAAAGATATGACCGTTTACCTCGCATATTTTTGCATATTTTACAAGATAATCAAAACTTATAGGGTACTTCCCGTTGACTTAGAAATTAGAATCATGAACAATCGCAAATTAATATTTTTTATTTGATTATAACCTCAAATTAATGACTTTCGTATGTTTTCCTTTATAAGGAGCTGTGAGACCCAAATTTCATGATTCTAATTTCTAAGTCAACGGCGTACTTCCCGTAAAAATATTGTTTTGCGATTACATGTATGGAAGAACTTTAATGTCACTACAAAATCAACTTTTTTTTTGATTCGCGCTCTTATAATTAAGTCCAACGGAAACCTCAGAGCGCGAGTTTTGCACGTAGGTACTTGTCAGGTTTTTTAAAAATAATTCATCCGTTTTAGCATACCGCTGCAGTAAAGTGCTAGCTTCTTCCCCACTGCTCAACTATGTAATATCTAGCTATTTACATTGTTTTCTTTGATCTTCGTGTCATGGCACCTTAACGTTATACGTTTATCTAAAATCCATCAATTACAACATTAATTTTTATAAGCTATATACCTACCATAAAACGTGATAAATAACAAGTTATAACCTAACAAAGAGGCGGCAGTAAAACTCGCCTGAGGCGTCAATAAAAACTAGCGAACCGAACTAGCATGTCCTCGCCCAGGGGTTATCGGACCCTGTTAGCATTTACCGCGTTATAAAACGTAAGACAGCTATGAAGAACCGCTCTGACAGAACACATAAAATTCCGTTGAAGGCTTTTTTCCGTACCGATAGCACGCGGTACAGCGGGAGAATCGGTTGAAAGGTCGCACTGAAGGACATTTTTTGTTTTCAATTTATTTATCGACCGCATATGGAATCCGTTCTAACCATATGTAACCGTTTTATTGGCCTCGATCCGGATCAGGGTTGCGTGATCTAGTTGGAGGCAGTATCCAGTATTTAGCAGTCAAGGCGTGATCAGAAACATATTTTCGATCACATTTGATGTTGTACATAATTAGCATAGGGTAAGATTTTTAGTGTTTAAAGGTCTCTGGCCAACCTAGAAAACAACAGATGCAAAGAAATGCGCCGAAAATGTAAGCTATTTTTAGTCAAAGTTTGGAGAGATTTACGCTACTTATATACGATAATTACAAATATTATTAATACGTACCTAATAAAGGGCAAATTGCACTTATTGCAAAATTTTGTAAAAGGAATCCCTTATATTCTGTCTCAAACCACAGAAAAAGACATGATTTTGTAACTGAAAAGCGGGATTGGCAACCCTAAACTGAATAGTACTAATAGCTATAACAGGTACTGTTTGCTCAGAAGTTTGAAGTTCGTGTGTAATCTTGCAAATTTTTGCGTGTTTCTGACATTGAACATGAAAGAAAAGGTTGTTAAATTCGCTACACAATTGTTCGCCCGCCAGCCTTTATTACGTTCACACATTACCAGTTGGAACTCCGCAAGTGCCTCTACAGTCTACTCTACAGCCAACGATACCGTAAACATGAATCTGGCACCACCATCGCATTATCTCAATAAAAATAACAAAAAAAATAGTTCCCCGATGTGACCATCTCTACAGTTGAACTGGTCTGTACTGTACCTTCCTACGCGACTTTACGCCTACAAATGTAATTGTATAACCTTCTGTTTTTCAAAGGCACTAAAAAACTCCGGTACTAATACGTCTTTAAAACAACGGTCGCAAAAACTGTTCGAAACTTTATTATTATTTTGATCACGCCGTGAATCACGACCAGATTTGTCGAGGGTTAATGACCTAAATATGTTTAGCCAAGTGTTCAAGGCTAGTTAGTGTCGACAAATTCGGATAGCTAATAGAAAAAATCCGGTATCTAAAAGGCGATCGTGTGGCTTGTTTTTAATGGTCGGTTGAGATATACAGCTTGAGAATATTTTAGCAGTTTACTTCAGTTTAATGTTTAAACGCTTACCGTTATTCAAATTAGAAGATAAAGGATATTATCATCACAAAAAGAAAGAATTTTTACAGATTTTGCGCAATATGACGTTGATTTCACAAGCTTTGCTTAGTTTGGGGTCAGATGACCGTGTGTGCAAAAATGTCCCGAATATTTATTTATTTATTTTATTTATTTGATCAGTTTTAGGACTCAAAGAGGTCAGACAATCCTTGAATAAAAATGAGAAAATGGCTAGCAACTTTAAATACCAGTCTGTTCAAGAGTCGTCCTAGGTCATTCCATAGCATTACAAGACAAGACAAGTGAGGTAAGCATTGTCCTCAATCTTGACTCTACAATCGTGGGAGGTCTACCTAAAATTGCTCCAAAATACTCGAAATGATTATTTTTTATTGCGGCATGACACAACAATGATACTGACCTTAAGATCGCAAGATGGAAACTTTAAAGTACGACAAATTTACCTGTAGACTATGATGAGGGAGCCACCATAGAATTTTTTCAATAAAACTGACAGCCATGAGTAGAAAACTTTTAGTTCCATCATTTGGCCACTAAATTTAAGCTGGCCGGTTCTCGCCATTTACATTTACCTACGTTAATCCTCACGACATTTTTACGTGGCATTTAAACGAATTCCCTTCAGATCCTTTAATTTATTATACTTATTTTTTGGTTAAGCTTATAATCGTAAGCTCATTATTTCTTAGCTTTTAAAACTTTCCTTTTGTGTGAGATAACAAAAGCTTTTCATCGTAGGTGGTCCTAATGTTTTCGATAACCAAATGATGTCCTTTTTGTTGATGAATGTTGGTCATTAAAGATAACACTTATTTGACCGCTACGCGTCTGTGGAAATGTTATATAAAATCATAGAGCTAAATATCAAGAAATAGTGATCTCAATAACCCCTCGAATTTTGTTTATTACTTTAAATGTGGCGCTGTCAGTCGAAATCTCAATTGAGTCGCATCGTAGCGCGGTTATTTAATAAAATGAAGTGGGTATTTCTTTTTTGAATTTCAAGAATAACGCAATACACAATGACCGTGCAATAACGAAATCAGCGTCTGATTGACTTCACATGTAAACTTGGAGCATTTGCTACTTAGTAGCATGCGTTTAGGTTAGAAATGAGCATGTCTGTCAGTACCTTTACGTTGCAATTGCAATATTAATAGCAATATCTTTTTTGCACGTGTATATAATTTAGCCCACTAGTGGGCAGCGGTGCATGACTCGTGAGGAACTCACTCTGTTTGCGCATGTTCCGTGATCAATATTGACGTGATGACTAAAGTGTAAAGAGGTTTTGCTGCAAAAACAGTTCAATCTACGGAGTGCAGTGTGATAACCGTTATTATTATATTGCTTACATACAGTTGTAGGTAATTGCACGGTTGTTTGTGTAATGGTATCTTTTTTCCTCTTGAGAGGAATTTGGCGTCCCACGTCGTGCATTAATTAGCCAGTGTCAAGTATTGAGATTTTTTCAAGTTTTATTAAATGTCGTCAAACAAATCATAATCAGTCACAGTCAAGAAAAGTAAGTCACGATGAAGTCCAAGTCATGCCCTAGTAAAGTGGTGGAGACTTTACCAGACTTTACGGTCTATGGGCAGTCTAACTGTATTTGTAGTGTTAGTGTTAGCTTGTATTTTGTCTAGTTAATAAAGAAAAAAAAAAGGAAGTAAATGATTTGATTGAAGCATGCATCAGCATCAGCGGTAAGAAACGTTGGATACACTGCGGCGTTTTACAATTTTAGCGAGAGTGACGCTCACCATCAACGAGTCCTGCCCGTTGAAAATAGTTAAAAGATTATAATTAATATTTAAATCAAAACAATTATGTATGAATGAAACTTTGAATGTAAAATAAGATTAGATGTCTATAATTTATGAATGGATTCTAAAATAGGACACTATAAAATGTCGGTGGCGCCTCGACAGTTATATTAGACAGTGCCACAGTATGTATTCCTGCATTATGCATTGCATTATAACACTGTTATAGAGCCATGTTTATCGATTGCAATCATACAATAGGCGTTATTTTAACTTTATACTAGATGCGACCATTTATAACTAGCAGTTATTTTCTGTTATTTACCGTTATATTATAAGGTAAAAAGCAGTAATCACCGCCTTTTTTTTATCGAGATAATATGTGCTTATGAGTTAATCCAGGGTATAAGACAACACAGACATAATAAAAACATAACATAAATAAAAAAAACATACTTACATCAATTTTTTTTTTTTTTTTTTTTATTATTTTTTTACTTTTTACCGTTTATAAAAAACTTTTTTTTACTATTCGCATTAATTTCACCACAGATTTTAATAGTCTATGAATTTCAGACACTTAAAAAGTTGTCCGCATCCAGAGGTTTGTTTATGTGTCCATATTGTAACCTGATTGGACTCCCGTTAGTAACACGGCGTGGAAGATTGTAACTATATCGGCTAGTCTACAACGTTGATGACTAGTCGAAGTAGTTGGCTGTGGTCTGGCAGAGATTCTCATAGATTTTATAATATCAATCTCGGCCGGGTTTTATTGTTTCCGCAATATAGTCGATTGGATACAGCAGCGTGGCCGCAAATACCTCACAAGGAGCTCAGCGCTAGCGACCCGCTAGTTTCGAAATAGCGGGTGGATTTAAACGCAACGGAAAAATAAAGGCGTAACAGGAACAAAAGGCTTTAAAAACTCAAAAATTTGTGCCATAGGCTTCTACTCCATGTACTTCCTTGCACACCTTTTTTACCGTTTCGTCAAAAAAGTCACTTCGTATAATACGGTGGTATGATACGAAGTGTCTTTTGATTGGACGGATTGATGGATATTATTTTAAAAAAACGCACAGTCTGAAAAAGACAAGAGGATGCCTTTGTCCAGCAGTGGGATTCCTTTATAGGCTAACAAAAACTAATTATAATTAATTAAAGACTAGTAAGTGAATAAATTATTTAAAGTTATATGATTATTTACGGGATATTTACCGTGGTAAGGTTGTGGAATGAGCTCCCGATTTTTCTCATATAACTTTAGTGAACAACCGTGATAGTTTAAAACAGTGTTTTAATAAATTATTTGTCGGCATAATTGTGCAGTTTTCTCATAATTATTATTATCTTTTTGAAGAGACTATTTTGCATGCTAGTATATCCATCCTATTGAACTAAATTATAATAAATACAGCTAAATTCCATCACTAATGATTTTTGAAATATGCATATAAGTTAAAAGGGATGTGGCTTTTGCTTCAAAAACGGCATCTAATTGATTTTTAAATGTAATGCTACTTATTGGAAATACCTACTTACAGATTTTAAAATGGTTTTTAATTACAAACATAAATCAAGTAAGTAGGTACATAATTATGCATTTTATATCGACAAAAAATGCATACTCCAACCAACCGTATTTGTATTTTTATTGACAAAAATCCATATATCAACTGTATAATTAATAATTATGTACCTACCTATTTTTATCGACAGAAATACATTTTAACCAAACTTCTACATATTTTTATCACATACCCATAGCACCTAGTCTAGTCCAACGCAAATGACTACAAACAAATTTATGTACAATTGAAAACAGGAATAACAGGAAAAAATGCTGGGAATAAAAAGCCGTGGTAGCCTATTTTGGAGACCGCCTAGACTTGAATGCGTGAGGTCGCGGGTTCAAATCCCGAGCCAATGAGCTCTTTGGAGTTTATGTACCCACGAATTTTTTATGTAGGATTTTCCTACTAGATGTCACTGGCTTTTCGGTAAAGAAAAATATCGTGAGGTAACCTGCATACGTACAGAGAAGAAATTCAATGGAGTATGTGAATCCACCAACCCACAACTGGGCCAGCGTTGTGGATATGGGCAGGCCAAAAGTACAGCAGTGGACTATTAAAAGGCTGATTCTGACATATGCTGATGGCTGATTATACAAGAATGCACCCATATGCATCAAAGCCCGCAGTCCACGGAGACAATTTACGTATCAGGAGTCAGGCCACATGCGGACACACCGGGACCATTCCAAGAACAGAATTATTATTTATTCTGCTAGAACAAAGTACCGGTATCACGTGTGCCACATCTTGCAACTCGCAAAAAATGGCGAGCTCTCCTCTAGCAGCCACTTGGCAATATTGAATATTGATTCCGAAACGTTTTGTGTAAATTTTTGTGACGATTAGATTTAGATGATTATTTATTGCTTCCTTACAGCTTAAATATCATTATTAGTAAGAGCTTGACCTCTCACCTCACCGAATGAAGAGGCCGGTTATATGATATGATTAAAATATAGGTGCAATGTCAATTTGTTATGGCATATATGTCATAATTCCATTTGAATTTATTTTAAAAGGTCAAGTGTGCTATAGAGATTCATCATCAT
Organism: Agriopis aurantiaria; assembly: GCA_914767915.1. Classification (NCBI taxonomy): domain Eukaryota; kingdom Metazoa; phylum Arthropoda; class Insecta; order Lepidoptera; family Geometridae; genus Agriopis; species Agriopis aurantiaria. The sequence continues at coordinate 7,622,161 of OU611987.1, forward strand.
CATCATCACTAGTGGGACAAATTGACTAATTGATAATATATGCACATAGTATACTAATTTTAGTTACAATGAATTTTGACAGCTATGGCATACAAAAGTCTAATGAAAAAATCTGATATGTTTATTTTTCTATGGCGTCAAAATATTTACATTCTAAGAATAATGTTCTACTCAACAAATTTAATGTGTTACCAAATGCTGAAGCGTCAGCGAAGGTGATATTTAACAGCTCGAAGAGTCTAAGAAAATTGAACCTGTACAAGAAAAATTAAGGATTTAAAGCCTCCATCTATCTTAATAGGCTTTTAAGCGTCACTTACTATTGTAATTCGAAAAAACAAAAACCAGTTCTGAGAACAGATTTGCCGTACCTATTCTGAATGTAATCGGCTTTTTATGATCGCCAATCTTTAAAAAGGCAAAGTCTTAAATGGTAGCAGGTACAATGGGCTTGGATACAATAGCAGCGGCCACATGGCGGATTTTCTTCTTTTTCGGTTACTAAAGATGCAGATTTTACTGTTCGTGAATGGCAACACGCGATAACACGTTCAACTTGATTAGTTTTATTCAATTCAATTCAATATATTTATTTTGCGGAAACATAGGTAACATGTTAATGTATATACATAAGTTAAAGACCACCATACTCTAGCATCATGGCATGCAAAATTTATGAAACACTCTAATAAATAAAATCTAACATTAACAATTTATTTTAACTATTTGTCATTTAAAAACTCCGTAATAGTATTGGTGACGCGGATGCGGGCGGTATTCAAAAATGCGTTGAAAATGCTGTGTCACACGTAAGCCTTGTCAATTAGCAACTTCAGAGTCTAAATTTGAAATAGTCTATATTACTTATCTCTTTTAAATGTTGTGGTAGTTTATTATAAACAGTCAGTCTCATCACCGACAACGAAACAAATGACCATGATATCAGAATTTCATTGATCTATGATTCTAGTAAAATCGCCACCCTCTGTGCTTTTCACGCGTCCTACTCAATTATTTTTCTCTCTCTCTATCTCTTTTAGTTTTCCAAGGAAAAGTATTTTCCTTGTTTTATTGTAAAATTTATTTACGATCGATTCATTGTTCACTCTTGCACTCTTGAAATCAATATTATGTGTGCAAACCTCCTTTTACGTTCGGAATATTAGTGTGTATAAAATTATTTTAAACTAGTAAATACCTACGCTACCACCACAACGATATTGTACTAAAGCCTTTTTTACCTACGATGGAACGGAGAAGGTTATGCGTTTGGAGGAAAAAGCAGTTTTCTTAGTGTTTTATCGAATTGAATGCGGTTTTAATTTAAAGCTGGTTATATTCCGGTGGTTTTTATCCATGTTTAATGAAAATCTAACAAGCTGTTTAAGCGTTATAAGTGGTGTTTTTTCCGAATTGGGCGTAGTATTTCCATAACTTGTTTACCGAAATAAAACAGCTTCTTTCAAAAGTGAAAAGGGTAAATGAAGATGATTGACCAAGTAAATAAAGATTTATTTGTGACGCAGATGAAAAGGTGAGTTGAGAGTTGATCGGACCCTTGGCCCTAATGTGGACGACAATGCAGCGCATGCGCATCGTTAGGGTCCGTGCACAATGCACAATTTATAAAGAACTCGATTATATATTTAAAATTGTATGGATTTAGGGTTCTGTAGAAATTGGGACCCTTATATTTATGCCTTGTCAGTTCGCCATCTGAATGTCACGGTATATTTTTTTAATATAAATTCATTTGAAGTATGTAGTATGCATTTTTAATAGATACGTATTTAAGAAGGTAACTCAATATTTAAAAGCTAGTTCATGTTCTGGATATTTTTCACATATTTACGCTTCATAAGTATTGTAATTTTCAGTCTATATGGTTTCTTAGCGATCCTCTACCTTCGTAAGGAATCATCTACCTGCGAAAATCCAGGTTCGCGGGTCAAGTAGTTTTCGAAATTTCGTGATGAGTCAGTTAGTCAGTCAGTAAGTGGTATTTCGATTTGACATTTAGATTACTTTGAGTGCGTGACAATATCCATATCCTTAATGCAATGCCAAACGAGCTCAAACTTAATTTAGATTTTTAATTTGTTGGAGTGTAATTATGTTTTTTTTTTACATATATTTACATGTATATTGTTTAATTACCTGTATATAGTATTGTAAACGATGTAATTTATTGATGAAAAATTAAAGCATATACTTAACAAGGTTTGTATAAATAAGATGCTACTCAGTTTACAAGTGTACCTGCATCTTATCACGGGCACGACTGCAAACGCACCGGTTAATTAAGCCTGTATTTATTTACCTACACGATGTCTACTCACTATATTTTACGCCATAATTAAGTACTTTCAACTTTATGATCATGGCTATAAAGTCCGATATAAAATAAAAGGCTTATACTTGTGAACAACAAGATGCTGCATCACAAGTTCGCAACCCTTCTTTATATGGTCAGGATGTGCAATCTGGTGAGACTTTTTCATAATGATCGTTTAAATTAATAGTTTTTATGAGCACCGGAAAATTATACGCTATAAACAGTATTATAAAATGAAAAAATAAAAATATTGTGTTTAAAAAAATTACTTTATTGAATATTCAAGCTAGTATATATTATATGCATGTTTACAGTGCATATAAATTATTTTAACATGTTTCATATAAAATACTTTCGATAAATTTGTTTCTATGAAATATTATCAAAGCATACCTAGTAGGAAACATGTAATTTATTTATGCAGTAATTTGAATAAATTATACCCACTATTGTAAATAAATAGTAACGGTTATATAGCTTCTCAATAAGTTGACTAAATACGTTTAATTGTGTACTCCTAATTAAATTTTTATTTGTAGGTCTAATATCAAAATGAAGATGTTGTGTTGGTATAATTTGGGTGTATTCACGTTCAACCCTGCAGTAACATTCAGTTGTTTCTTTTTTGTAATGACGTGTTAGAAACGAATTTTGACAGCTTTAATACTAATGTGGACAAAATAAGATGTGACAAAAATAGTTGCTTATTTTAATACTTATTATTAGTCTATACCCGTACTATACAGCTACCTAAAGACTCTTTAATAAAGTCTTGAGCTACCTACCGTTGCAATGACGTATTTTCTGACGAACGGTTTTATATAATAGCTCAAGAACGTGTAGTGGCCAACCGCAAGTTAATTCCTTAATCCAAGCATATACGATAGATCGACTCTATTGTTACCTCCACTTGGAACAATCACATCTTGTATCATGGTTCGACATAATTACGATAAATTACATTAGAATTACGCCAAAGAACTGATTTAGTTATATGATAATGGGATCGATTTTGAAGGTTTAGTTGACATATTACATACTATAGAGCCGATTACTACTGGTCGAGTTTAAAGTAGAGTTCGACAGCAATACCCGTGAGTGCTAGCCGTCTATTAGTTTAAATAATGTTTAGTAGACAGTCTTAAACTAAAGAAAAGTATTTATTTTGTAGCCTGAAATAAAAAAGACAGCAATATTTTTAGTATGTTTAAAACTGTCAACTAAACCTTCAAAATCGATCCCAGTGATGTCCTAATATCATTTGAGAAAGTTTGTGTGTAGTGTGTTAGTTCGCACTAAACTCCTGATTAGAATGAAATTTGGTATGGTGATAGTGTACACCCTGAATTAAGATTTTAGCCCAAACAAAATTACGCTTGCGGTCGCGCAACAGGTCTTGAAATACGACTGATTTGGGTTTGCAAACACAAACAATAATGTTATACAGATGAGATGTGAGTACAGTAAAAAACTGTGATCCTTTTACTTTTACCAAAATAACAAGAAGGATACAGTTTATTTATACAGCATAGCTGTTAAGTATTCACTTTTACACATTTTAATTATTAACGGACAAGGTTTAGTTTTGCATATAATCAATAGATATTGAAGATTAATTTAATTTGTATCTAAATAAGTATTCTGTAATGTTAGTAAATAACGAGCAAAAACAATTCAGTTCAATCCAATAATAGAAGAAAAAGTTAAACGTTTAAAAAAAATTACGCGCGACAACCCGTTGATGTCTTTTATATGGAAGAAAGGGGAATGAGACAAATTATCTTTATGAATAAATAAATCATATATTTAACGTTATAACATGACGTTATTGTTTAGCTAAAAATAACTGCTATGTAACATTGACCTAAAATTCTGAACCTTATGAAGGTGCACGTAATTCGTTTGGTTGTTTGTTGATAACGGATTAGATGTGCGATTTAGTAACGTTAATTATATTATTATCGTTCTTTTTTACCGTTGCTATTTATATGCATTTTATACGAAATGAAATATTAACATAATGTAGTCATAATATTTTTAGCGGATCGCCGCGCCGCTGAGTTTATTAACCATATAATAATATGTATGTTGATGTACACGACACGGTCTTGTATTCGTTTATTTAAGAGCCTAAAGCTTATTTTCAAAAGCTAAAAAAGTATGCCGTTTCTTTTGCTATCCTACCTATTTCACTTTAATAAGTAACTGTTAGTTGAAAATTACTAGGTTTTTTAATGGGTCAAAATGTATTAAAAATGTGTCGCTGGTTTGGCACCATCTCTATCTTCTCTATCTCTTCTCTACATATCTCTTATCTACATCTCTATCTCTACATAGTATAAATTAAAGTCGCTTTTCGCGTCTGTCTGTCTGTATGGCCGCTAACTTCTCCTAAACCACGCAACGGATTTTGATGCGGTTTTCACCATCAGTTAGATACATGTTTAAGGAAGGTTTATATATATAACTAGTGACCCGCCCCGGCTTCGCACGTAAATTACACCCGTGCGAAGCCGGGCGGGCGAGTCGCTAGTATACGATAATATCTATTTATATAAAAGCGAAATTCACCTACTCATCACGAAATCTTGAATCTACGACGCTGAAATTTGGCAGGCAGATTCCTTATGGGGTGTAGAGGTCCGCTAAGAAAGGATTTTGTGAAAGGGCCGAACTAACCAGGACAAAAGGGGATTGAAAGTTTATATAAAAGTCTACGCGTACGAAGTCGCGGGCAACAGCTAGTAATATATATGACAGCATCTAAAGAAATTAACGTAACTATCAGCAGCTTTATAATAAGGGGTGAAGTTCTAACCAATCCCGAATTGTGATAGCGTTGTTTACGTTTTATTACATAATAGCTCAGTGAAATTCCCCTCGAATAAAGGACTTGCACACCCTATTTTTAGTGCACTTTGCGACTCATAAGGGCTGCGTGACCTTCAAGGCAGGTTATGTGTGCCCTTTTTACAGGTGCGTACTACACCTGTGCAATTTTATTTCAATTTTAATGCTTCGTTATCCCTGTATTGTTAAGAAGTGCATTTTAGGGTTGAAATGGTAATAATAATTGAAAGGATACCATTTATACTTAGGTAATTTTCGCCATCTGATTAATATTATGAAAAATACATAAGGGTAATTTTTTTTTTTTACTTTTTCTGTTGTAACCACAAAGTAAAATAAGAGTGTATGCGGGTGACTTTTTAGTACCTAACGGCTTTTGACAATATCTTCGTTTTACACGATATGCGATAGTATACAAAATAAGTGATGCTAGTTAGACCGCGTTCTTAATTTTATTAGTAGGTATCTATGTATTGCTTGAGCATGCAAATATTAAGTAGATTCTTATTTTATGTCAAAGGTAAAGTTATGTTACTGTTTAGAGACACGTAATAAAAATAACAGTTAATAAAATAGAGCTATTAAATTTGATTATTTTGTGTTTATTTTAAGTTTATTTTTGTCTTTTAAGTCTGTTTGTAAGGCGGTAACTAGCAATTGTGGACAGCGTAATCGACAGATAGCAAAATTTAGTAAATACGGGACACGGCCACGTCATAGAAGTTAATTATATTGAAATGATAGTCGAGATTGCGGTGACTAACCTAAATACAAAGCGAGCGGCGATGGCTGGCGGGCGGAAGTCGCGCCATTGTGCCGCAACCATTGACACCTCGCGGTGCCTGCGAGTACATCATCCGGTCAATTACTGTCCCGTACAAAGAACACATCATACGGAATAAACCACACGTAACCATCAGAATATTCCCATTAAACAACCTTAATCTTCTCACGTTCACGATCCCCAATAAGTCAAAAAAGATGTCGTCAGCTTAATCCTATTCGGACAGTCTTAAACACACGCATGCAATATCTTGATCTCAAAGCCCTTGAGGCGTGCTTACGGTAAACCACATTTTGAATTCAAGGCACACACCCACTGATAGCATCATCCGCGCACAAAAGTCTCATATTATCGTCATTTCAATACCAACTCACAAGATAAAACATTAAGTGCGAGACACGAAGCCAAAATTTTAGCACATCTATGTGAGTAAACGTTTCTTGGGAAAACGCAAAAACATGACAGTTATATCAGTGACTCACGCTTCATTACTACCCGAGACCGTTAATATCTGCAATGACGGTAGCTGTAATATAAGCAATTAATTTCTTGCTTATCTAATTGAATAAAATCTCGACATAAATCTAATTAAGTTTATAAACTTTTTTGTCGGTAAACTGCGATCACATAAAAAAAAAAATGTAAAACTGCTAAGGTATGCTAAATTTAAGGTAAGGGCTGTCAGAAATGGTGAAATATCCAAAATATTTGTGACAAAATCAAAGAGATTAGGATCAGGCAAGAAAGACATATACGTGAAGCCAGGTATACATTCTTAGCGGAACGGAGCCGAGAACTGGATTCTGTTCAAGTGCGTGTGTCCTTTTTTTCGGCTGAGAGCAAGTGGCCGTTACGAAGGAAACGATAAATAAAAACAGACCACGTAGTCTAAATGACAACGGTTAGGACTTAAAGACGATAAAAAATAAGCAAACTACTTAGATATAGAGATGACAGAAATGAACAAAAAGCGTGATATGAATATGCAAGGACACGACATTGGCATAAAGTCTGGCAAATATATAGTTGACATTGAACATGAAAAAGCAATGAATGGGTTCGTTAACGATCTGAATTGAAAGGATGATGGACTCAAAGAAATCGTTAAAGAGATGAGTTATGTATTGTGGAGGTGTGAGAAGTGAAGCATTACTTACATTCCTTGTCTTTCTTGGAGAGAAGAGCGATGGGGCCATCGTCGAGAGGAGAGCCGGGGCACAGGACATCGGACTTGCTGGCTAGCAGCTCCTGGCCCTCCTGAAGCCCGAGCTGCTGCTCATGCAGCCGTTTCTTGATCAAGAAGATTTTCGGCATCTTCGGACGCTGTTGGACACTGCACTAGTTCCTTATGTTCGTGTCTGTCACTTTGTCTTTCAAAATTCACAAGTCAGCATCGTATAACACTGCACGTTTAAGTTTCCTCGCGTTGTTGATGTTTGTTTGTGCGTGGGATGTAGCGGCACATGCAATACCGTTGGCCGCTGCGAAAGGACTGAGAGGTAGTGTGCGGTGCCGCGGCACCGTTGCCCGAGCAGGTCCGCCCCCGCGCGCCGGCGCCGCCCGCCCGACCGGCTGCGCGCGCGCTCCTTCGCACACCACCGCACTAACTTCTCTATATTCTATGTCACATCACCCTGTTCTGCCGCCAGCCTGCCTCGGTCCTCTCGGGTTCCAGTAAAAGTGCTATTTCATCTATAGAAGGTGTCCTTTGTAAGAATGTCTGTGTTATCATTATTGTTTACCCTTTTAGTAATTATCTCATTGTTGACGCTTTATGGAGGATACCCGTTGTAGACCAACTTAAGATAAATAATTGTTGTAGAAAGTAAAGGTTGTACATGGGAACAAAAAAAAAATTGTCTTTTCTACCTTCTGCGTCCTTTCTTTAATTTACTGTTATTATTTTAAAAAAAACTGATCATGCATATTTTAAAAAGTAATTTCTGGAGGAATTCTCATTTACATAATCTGCATTTCATTTAGTGGCATCTGACTAAACAGAACATGGTATATGACAAAGTATAAGACAAATATGTTTCTAATTACATAATATGATCATAATATATAAGTGATTGTTGTTTGTAGGTATGATAATATGTATATGATTTTCAGGGTCCTTGTCAATTCCAGAATGTAAAAACGGTCTAACAAAGAAACGACAGTGAACGTTAAGCTATTGTGTAGTTCCGACATAGTTCCATATATTAATGACTTTTGATAACATGGGTTATTGTTCTTTTGAATCCTTTAGGGATTAACTCTTGCATATTCATAAGGCCAGATACGGTCTGTTTCAGGTACAGGGACCGCATGTTGTCGGCAGTCTTCAGTCAACTGGAATATTTACAAGACAATGAAATCCCAGACCGGTGCGGCACTGACCAATCAGCAAATGAATTTCTGTAAATGAATACGTATGTAAGACTGTAGATATCTGAAATTGTTACGACTGGGAAACAACTTCAATAAACTTTACAACGTCAATTGTTCGACGCTTTGTGGAGTTGTTACGTTTCTTATAATAGAAAAGTCGGCATCTTTGTAGTTGATATCACGTGCTTGTAAGATTCCTCTCGCCTATTTTAACACAGTTGTCTTACTGGAGCTATGAGGTTAAATGTATTTCGGGTGTGTATACTTAATTACTTATGTACATATTATTCAAATAAAGTACGGCCGCAGAAAAAATGCGTCTGACAGTTGCTATAGCATGATAAAAAAATTAACGACAATAGTTAATTCTGATCACTTTTACTAGCTTTTTGATCGTAAGATTGGTAGCTGGTAGCCAATATAGGTACTACAGGAAAATATCAAAAGATTTTTTTTTCATTCAGATTTTTACAATGATATTGCAGCTGCCAGACGTATTCTTGTAGCAGGCAAACTGTATCTATGTAATTTTGTATATGTATTACCTTCTGTTATAGTCTAAAACAAATTTGTAGCACGAGATTTCGTTAGATTTGTCTTTATGTCATAGGCTACAATTTGCAGTCGAGTTTTAGTTTTTCTATTCATATTACACACAGACTAGCACCCCGGCTTCGCACGGGTGTAAATCTTATTTATTTACACCTTGGGTTACATTATTGGAGTTTTAGTAAGGATCCCTATTGTTTTGAAAATATAATATAGTCTATGACACTCGGGGATTGTATAGCTAAACAGTGAAATAATTTTTCAAATCGGTTCAGTAGTTTCGAAGCCTATTCAATGCAAACAAACAAACAATCAAATCTTTCCTCTTTATAATATTAGTATAGATATAGATAGGTACATTTTTCAAAAAGTTATTGAAATCATTACTAACGTCACATTGGTCATTTAAATCATACCTCACGCTTTAACCCTGAAAAAAGAATGTTTAGAATGTTTATCTGGATTAAAAACACTTTCGTATAATAGACTTCCTTCTACAAGTATATTACCTTTACAACACATTTGCTCAAAAAGTGCATTTACGAAGCCTGTATACATCGTTCGAAAGTTAAACATTACGGATCATACAACGGAGCGTGCGGTAATGAATTTGTCCGCACGCTCAGATGTATAGCACCGTGCGTGTGATTTACGGTATTTTTTTAATTTCGATCATAATTACATAAGAATTCCACAAAAGAGTTTCATATTACGAGAATAAATAAACTGAATGATCAAACCTCCTTGGAAGCGCTTTTGCTCAATACGTTTGTCTCAGTTTAATACTAAAGAGAAAATGAGACGAAAGATGTAGTTCTAATTTTCACCACGTGTTAGTGGCGCTATTTGCATGTTCGCGCCATTTTCTTATTATATTATAGAAACTATTGTTGTGACTGATATTAAGTTATAAACAATAATTGTTTCATTTGTAGCCTTTTTTTCTCGCAAATGTGTTGTAAAACGTTGTATGGCACACGTGCGGATTGGTTATTACAAACTCGTGACTATGGTAAGCCCTCGACTTCGTCTCGGGCTTACATTCGTCTACTCGTTTGTAATAACCAACTTTCCGCACTTGTATCATAAATAACTATTTCCGGTAGTATTCATATCGGCGGATGTGGTTTACGAAGAAATAAACACTTATGTCGGTTCTTCAAGAGTTTTAAAATGATGTAGCAAACAGAATACATTTTTAAATAAACTAGCTGTGAAATTGTTCCTTAGACACAATGAATGTCTTTTTTTGGATGGTCGGTTTCTAAGTGAAGATTAAATCAAACGATCCCTTAACTAGTCCTCCCGAGAAAACTGTTTAGCTGTTTTGTGTCCATCCTAAGACGTTGACGCATGAGAAAATACTTTGTTCACGAAGGGATTATGAAGAGTTTTTGGAATCTGGCTAAAATCTACCATGCTTAACCAAAAGTACGCTTCTAAATTCATAATAAGCACACGTAGATACCTAGGCAAATCGCCAATTCCAAAAATTACACTGAATAAGTTATAATTAAAATGATTTGGGTAGGTAAGTACTGTATCTAAGAGTAACGCATTTTTTTAAACTTTTGGCTCCAAGCTTCTTTTCTTTTTACCCAGTTTATTATTTTTATTGAGGAATTGACGTGCGCTTGACCGCCACTTCGCCTGATGTAAAGTGAACCTGAACCTGTGTTGTGTGTTATAATAGATTTTTTTAAAGTTAGTAGCCAATCATTTAAGTTTAAAAAAATTATCTACGATAAAGTAATAGTCACAGTCATAGTCAAGCTAAGTAAGTCAAGTCCAAGTCGAGCCGTAGTAATGTAGTTGAGACTTTACTAGAGGCTTCAATGGAGTTTTGGATTTCACTGCATTATATAATTTGGTCTTCGACCAGTGTGTGTTACCAGTGATGACATACGGCACTGAAACGTGGTCTCTCACTATGGGCCTCATAAGCAAGCTCAAAGTCGCACAACGAGCTATGGAGAGGGCTATGCTCGGGGTTTCTCTACGAGATCGAATCCGAAATAAGGAGATCTGTAGACGAACGAAAGTCACCAACATAGCCCACCGGATTAGCAAGTTGAAATGGCAGTGGGCAGGGCACATATCACGCAGAACAGATGGTCGATGGGGCCGAAAGGTTCTGGAATGGAGACCACGGACCGGTAAGCGCAGCGTAGGACGTCCACCCATAAGATGGACAGACGACCTAAAAGAGACCGCAGGGAAACGCTGGATGCAGGCCGCTTCCAACCAGCCCTTTTGGAGATCGATGGGGGAGGCCTATGTCCAGCAGTGGACGTCCTATGGCTGAAATGATGATGATGATGATATAATTTGCATACTTGTGCACGTTATCGATCACTTAATGGACAATTTATGCCACAGTTGGCAAACAAGCAGAAAGGCCGCCTGATAGTAAGCAGTCACCGTCGCCTATGGATACTTGTAACACTAACGGCATCACAAATACGTCGCCGACCCTCAAGGACTATTAATTATCCTTTTGAAGAATCCCATGTTGAATGAATTTAGCTCTACATTCGAAAATACAACCAATAAATAATAATAAATAAATAGTAATTTTGTTCATACGAATTTACTTTCTTTATTAATATTGGTCATTGATCAATTTTGACATTGTTTAACGTCTAAACTGATCATGTGATTTACCAATAAATAAACGGCGTTTCAGGGTTAAACTAAGCCCATTTTGAAGATCATAAATCATTTTATAACTAAAAACTGCATCTAACGAGACCGTAAAGTGGCAAGCCCCTGTTGCCGACAGAAATAAACCAAAACAGTGACGTGCTACCGAATTGGTCCTGTTTACTTTTTGTGTCAAAAAGTGGATCCAATTTTTAGGGTCTTGTTACATTTTTTGCCATACGTATTTTTTGCCATAAACAAGAAGATCTAGTCTTTGTCTGTGCAATATACCAATAATTATGTTCCTTTGTATTTTTTGCGAACTTCATTTCATTTTGTAGTGTTTTTATTTAAAATGTTTTTTTGTGCTTTATGGAAAACGTCACTACGTATTTACGTAAACAAAGGGTATGTAATAGTAATGTAAAAAAAATAGGGTCAGCGCCCAAAAAGCTTAGTAGACTAAACCCATAGTAACTATAAGGGTAATTAATCTATTCATTTAGTCAACATTTTGTTGTAAGTAACATTAGACACTGTCTACGACTTACTGTCGGTATTTCTAAAATGTATCTAAATTTACATAGACAACAACCTAAGCATACTTTTTTCGTGATTTTTGTACTAGTCTCAACATACACGTATTGAAAATCATTGACCGAGCCAAGAGAGTTCTCAGATTTTATATTATGTACGTATGTTTGTATATTTGTTCGATGATAACCTGCGTATCATTGATCCGATCTTCATAAAACTCTGTAAGCAAGTAGTGAATTTCAATATAATTTTGAAGTTAGAATATCAGCAAAACAGGTTAAGGAAATGCGGTATCTCCGCAAATAAGGATTGCTAGGTTTAGGTTCATAATAATTCATAATTCATTTATTCATTGCAAAATAGGTAACAACAATAAATTGTGATCTTAAATAATTATAGTTAAGCACTCTATTTTCACTGATAAAGCATGCAATCAGTTTTTGTCTTAAAATATATATACCTTAGAATAACTACTCAGAGAAGGTAAGTTTCCAAACAACGCCTTCTCAAAACGTAAGCTACAAATTCGCTTTGTAGCTTACGTTTCGATTGGTATTTTAAACTGTGGAATGTCACACCATAACTCTTATGCTGCTTTTCTGATTTGTTGTGGTACGATTTCACTGCGCAAATTGTCATAGTAAAATTTGTATATATTTTTTGGTGTCATATATGACACCATTTGAATGGCTTAAATTTTGCGAATGTACTTGGTTTCTTTGTGTAGTTATTCTAAGATACATACATATTTACACTTTGTAAAACCACCAAACCACCAAAATTATATTATGTCGTCAGATAATAAAATTAATTAAATTCATAATTTATTTATTTAAGTACAAAGGTAGGTATATCAAACAAAGAAAATAAAAAAGCCTTAATTATTACTTATTACTAATTATCGCTAATATAATAAAAAATAAAAAATAAGATGTTGTCAAATATGTCAATTATATAATATTATTATGTCAATGATTAATATGTTTATAGATTTTTGGATTCATATATCGCATAAGAAATAATAAATTATTTCTATTTTATTTATTGTTATCCTTCTGTTGTTGTTTTATTTAGGTTACTAGTCAATTAAATTGCAATATACATGGGCCCAATGTTTCTGGTAAGTTCAGGAGCACTTACTTGAAAGGTGGCTTTTGCAAACCTGATTTCAATAAACGTAATGTTAAAAACAAGCCACCGCTGATTTTATCATACTATTCAATTTTATCTTACTACCTATTCCCGTTCTTCGTTCCTTCCAAACTAGTTCACGTGTTTTGGAATCGTGTTCTAAACGTTGTCATGCAATGCAACTTCTTAACGCTTAAGATTGAATTAGACTAGAATCTATTGGAGCAACCAAGTTTTTCTTACGAAATATTTAACGGATATTGTTAATAAGCGCCGCCTTTTTATTTTTTCTTCCCGAGAGGATTTTGGCGTCGCACTGCTTCTGCATTTGCCAGTGTCAAGTGCCAGTGTTAAAATATTATTAAGTTTGATGAAATTCCGTCAAACAAGTCATAGTCAGAGTCAAGCAATAAGTCATGGACAAGTCAAAGTCATGCCCTAGTAAAGTGGTGGAAACTTTACTTGAGGCTACTGTGGAGCTTTTGAATAAACAGTAAAATATATGTTTCACCGCGTTATATCACTTGGCCACACCCGAGCACCCCCACGAACACTTAATAAATAATAACCCATCATTATTACGCATTAATATTCGAAAATACATAATTTTAAGAAAATAATACAATGAGACGACATAAATATGTTTTGTTCACGTTAGCGCCAAAACTCAAGAGCTGTCTTCTCCCAATCTTTGCCCTATTTTTTTATTTTACAAAAATAAAACTTATTATCAGAAATCAAATGCTCGCAATCTAGCTATCCATAGTCATATTTTTTCTTAATTATTACTTGCCAGTGTTTATTTTATTTTAAACTGTTACTTTAACTTTTTTTTCACCAGCCAGTGCTTTTTTATTAATCTTTTAAGAGGTTACAAAAAATCCTTCTACTATTTTGGACTCAAGTTCATTCTCGTCTCGTCAGTATTCTTCATACATCGTTGTGTGGCGTGAGTGTTGCGCAACCAGCGCCCGCGCCGGTTCCGCGCCGCTGAGCCGGCTCAAGTTCTCGGCAACGTTAACCTCCTTAGAGGCAAGTATACGAGCCATCGGAGCTTGGGCACCGAGGCAGTGATTGCCACGTGCTGGCGAACGATGCAAAAAGACAAAACGATATTATTTTTTATTTTTATACCATGCATTTAACCATGTTGCATGACAAAAACAAACTCAGTTTCGAAACTAAAACATGTTGATGATTTGTATGTAGTTTTGAACTTGCGTTCAAAACAAGCGTTCAATATGCTCAAGTCATATGTTAAGTACTTCGTTGATATTCTCGCAACAGAAAAAGTAAAATTAGCCAGGTAGTTATTAAAAATCTAACATTTGTATGGTAGCTTAGTACTTAGATCACATTAAAATTGACAAAAAAAACATCTTTTTCTCTTATCATTTATTGATACTTAATGAAATCAATTAATTTTGCCTCGGAGAGAAAAACTTTGGTTTTTCTCCGTTGTTTTTTGGTTATTTTTTTCATGACCATGTAGGTATACAAAGTCAAAACAAGTTTACATAGTATTAAATAGCGGCAAACAAGTCATAGTCACACAGAGTCAAGCAAAGTAAGTCACGGTCAAGACAAACTCATGCCCCAGTAATGTGGTGGATGCTTTACAAGAGGCTTCTGTGGAGTTTTGGAAACAACACGAAAATAAACGTTTTGCTTCGTTATATCACTTACCACTGGATCACGTTAACGAGCACTTAATAAATAATAATCCACTATTATTACACATGAACACTCGAAAATACTAGAAAAGTAATTAAGTTTAGGAAAATAACACAACGAGCCGACATGTTTTTTTTCACGTTCGCGACAAAACTCCGTATTTTTCCCAGCAAAACTCAGGATTACCAGTAGTAAAAACTAGGCCCAGGAAGCTAGATAGCTTGCTTCTTCATCAACCTCGTATATAGATCGCAACGGTAACTCCGTATATGGTCTTGAAAAGCGTATTTTTATAGGAAGCTAGAGGTAACTGGGTATTGTTTAGTGCGCATTAAGTTAGACTGGGATTTAAGTTGAGAAGCATTTAATGGTGACTATTTCATTAACTGTTCAAAATTGATTGCGGGCCATGCGTGAGTTGGCGGGTTTAGTTTTTCTGCGCAAAAAAGTTGGATATGCCACAGTAAAGATAAAAACAAAACAAAGAGGTCCTAAGAACGAAAAGAAGCTTAGCCACAACGATATGCGCAGATAAAATATGGTTAAATAGCCAAATTTGGATTTGGTCGTTTTATAAGTAAGTATAGAGTCTCTAATAAAGCGGGACAGAAGGTTGGGTAGTTTTTTAAACCAAACGTACTAGTTAATAATTAACACAAAACTCTCTCTCGTCTTGAAATTAAACTTGATAAATATATTTTATTGGGTACTAAGTGAAATGAGGTCATTGGAGTAATAACAAATTTCGCTATGAGATCAACTGGAATTCCTAAAAAAACATATCAGCAGTTCCACACGATTATTAAATGGAACATTTGATTTTTTTGTCACAATTTTTAGCGTTTTTCCATAGCAAAAGTTGTTAAAGACAACCTATACTATAATGTTAAAGAAAGTTATGTCATTTTTATTATAGAAACTGACGTGGTTTTCACACATTTTATTTATATTACACGGGAATTACTCACGTAAGATTAAGCCGGTCACTCCGACTATAGTTTCAACCGCATTAGGCAGTCTTTTTCAAGGTGAATGCGCGCGCGCGGCTGCGTCTCGCTTGGCACTGAATCTACGAAACCTTACGTGATCGTTGTCGTTAATCTTACGTGAGTAATTCCCGTGTAATATAAATAAAAAGTTATGTCATGTTATGTTAAAGAATTAAGAAAAATAAACAGTATCATTTAGAACTGTATAATTCGTTATTAGCTATCCCACGATTCTGCCCACGTGGACTCCAATGATGTAAACAAATAAATAAATAAATTCGGGACATTTTTTCACACACGGTCATCTGACCCCAAACTAAGCAGAGCGTGAGTAACCTAGCTTTTCCCGTCTGCAGTTATCTCACTTGTATATTATAATCGAAGTAAAATGGTAACGACCGAAATTTTTGTTACTATTTTACTCAGCCGAACAAAAGATGAAAATACAGGGTTACGCGGAAAGGATGTACTAAGCCGAAAAGTGTCCATTATACTCATCATTATAAAGAACTTTTACTTTGAGACCAACCCTGAATTCGCGAAAAAATAACAGCTTTTCGTTAAATTATGTCGAGTGTGAATGACCTTTTTCAACTAAACAGTTTTTTTTAAATTTTAATAGTAGTAAAAATTGTTCATAACGATGGATACTATGGACCCCTTTCAGCTTAGCACACTCTTTCTACATAACTCTGAAGATAAAAGAAAATAAGAAAAAACAAACGTAAAACAAACAAACAAGATCTTTAACATCTCACTGACGGGAATTTTCACGGGATAAAAATTTTATGCATTGATTAAATTAACCAATGTTTCTAAGTAAAACAGTAAGTGTACAATATGATACTTGTATACTTACTGGGATATGAATAGGTGAAGGTACTTGCTCGTATTCCAGTAAGTTCATAATATACATAGATGAAAAAAATATTATTGCCTACATTTTTAATAGAAATATCAGTAATTAGTATTTAAATGTATTTATCATGATGACATTTACTTGCATCATATTTAATGTTAAATTATATGCTATGCCAAACAGAGAATTACATAAAATATAAAGTGGCATTCACTTCCAGTTTGAATATCTTTCAAGTGCAACAAACTCGGAGCCTTGACCTTTCGTCTAACATTTTAACTTTTTGCATTTCAAGTTTTTTTTATTATTAAAAATAGGCTTACGCTAAGCTAACCATCAGGCGAGTTGGCAGACAGCCAACTCGCCTGATGGTAAACGATGATGTGGTCTACGATGGAGCACGCTTGCCTAGAAGAAACCGATTCACTCTTGACTTGAAGTCACCCAGATTGTAACTATCGGCGAACAACCATTAGCAGCAGTTTAAGAAATAGAAGTTAATATTCCGTTCGAAAAAGATATATGTATATTCAAACTTCATCATCATTGGCAGCTTCTGAGCGGCATGTGCGCTTTACAATCTGACGGCACCCGGTTCGATCCTCGGCCCTGCACCAGTGACTTATTTAGTACCTAGTAAATTATGTGCAGTTTCGATGCCGTCGCTCAAAAACGGCGAAGAAAAACATCGTGAGGAAACGGGTATGGCCAAGAACTACTAAAGTTCAAAGACATACGTCATTTAACAACATGTACTGAGACAGCATGGTGGATTAGGGCCTAACCTCTCTCTCTGAGAGACGACCTGAGTCCCGGCAGTGGGCACATGATAGGCTGAAATGATGATGATGATGAAAGTTTTTCACATATTAACTTTGCATTTATATAGTTCATGGTATAGTAACTTTGCTTTTGAGTGTAAAGGCTTTACACTCAAGTTCAAAATAATGTTATCCTACTCACTTTTGACATAAAATTGTATCAGTAACCCGTACTTACCTACATTTTGATTATCACCCGCATTTGTTTATCCAGGTTAAGCTTTACTCATGCTTCGTAATTAAAATTATTACAAAGTATTGGAAAAACACAAAATGGTGGTTACATGTACTGTTTTATTTGTATTTATTTTTTATGTAATCTCGTCTCGTGCTAAAAATTAGTAAGCAAAATACTGAAATTTCCAAATTCAATTTTATATATTTTTTCCTTTTTTCTTTCGGACCTTACCTAACGTAATGTTGTTTTATGCAATTGATGGACGAGACGAGCAAGTCACTCGCATGATGGCAAGCGTACTGCTTATCGATAACAGTTCAGTGCCAACCGGAATTTAGAACATCAACAGTACAGAAACCTGCGCTGTAATACACTGCGCTCGTTACCCTGACATATCATTATCATCATCATCATCAGCCCTGAGTGACCCACTGCTGGGTATAGGCCTCCCTTTGTTTATGCCACTCTCCTCGGTCTCTCGCTATTCGCATCCACTCGTTCTCAACAGTATTTTTGATGTCGTCAGTCTACCCCATCCTCGTTCGGCCTAGGTCATATTAGATGTTAAATATATTTTGCTGAGTAACTTCACTGAAAACATTGGCCTTCAATCTGAAACAGTAATTTTTGCACAATACTGCTTGATTGAATAGCTGGCAGAGGTGTAGTACTACCCAGGCGGACTCTGGAAAAGAGCATTACCACTTCAAAAACATCTAAAGTATTACACAAAAAATATGAAGAAATTTTATTATACTTGAACGTATACGGTAGTATTGCTTAAACTATGTATTTCAGAGAGAGATGGTGGCCGATGGCGCTTTACAATCCAATGGCACCAGGTTCGATTCTCGACCTTGAAACAACGATTTATTTAGTACTTAAATAAATTATGGGCCGTTTCGATGCCATCGCTCAAAAACGGCGAAGGAAAACATTGTGAGGAAGCAGGTATGTCCAAGACCCTCTAAAGTTCAAAGACATATGACATTCACCAGCATGCACTGGGCCAGCATGGTGGATTAGGGCCCATCCTCTCTCCCTGAAAGAAAGCCTGTGTCCCAGCAGTAGAAACATAAAAGGCTGATAATGATGATGATGATGAAAGTATTTTGCATAGTAACTATGCCCTGTGTGCAATTTCCTTGTACCCTTTCCATGTTAATGTTGACCGGTAGAAAATAATAGAGCAGTTACGTAAACAAGGCAATATTGCTCAATAATTCACCTTCGCAGTGTGCAAATTTCTTCGGAACCAGATAAATATTACGTTACAATTCTTGAACTATTTCAATCTTGCATTCGTAAGTAAGGAACTCACTCATATTAAAAATGCGAAAGTATTTCTGTCACAATGTTTGTTACCTTTTCACGACTACTACACTTAACAAATTTCAGATTTTTTCTTTTATAATTTTGCTGTGAGACCTTGCTTCTCCAAATTTCATGATTCTAGGTCTACGGAGAGTTACCTATAGGTTTTGATTCGCTTCTGAAATCGCAAAATATGCGAAAATATGCGACATAAATTGTCATATTTTTTAATCGCGTCGACTTAAAAATTTAATTTTTTCACATCTGAAAGAAACTGTAGACCCGAGTATTTGATATAAATGTTAACTTGATACCTTTACGCGTTCTTGGGGAAAAGGGCCTTGACAGACGGACAGACTAACAACAAAGTGGTCCTATAAGGGCTCTTTTTTTCCTCTTGAGATAAGGAACTCCAAAAAAAAGTTTGTTTTATGCGATTGTTGTAGGATATTTTTTATCCCGGAAAACTGCAAAAAACCTTGGGAATCGTGGATAAAACCGCAGGACTGACCTAGCTGTCTACAGTGGGGAGCACGGTAGACTATAATTTCCTTGCATAATATACAGCAATGGTCATTCTTGTGACCTAAAAATAAAATGCTAAACGTACCAACAGTATTTTTTCCGTCAAGTAACTTGTTATCGTTGGGTCAGCTTTAATTTACTAATAAAGAAAATATTCTGTGCTGGAAGATCTCCTGCATTTAGCATTTACATGATAGGATAAAATTATAGGTGAGTATTTTAAGGCAGTGCCAGAGCACTGTTGCATAAATTTCGTTTAACGGTACAATGTGTTAAAATTCGTAATTTATCTTATCTCCAGCTTCAAAAACAAAAAACTTTCACAACCCTCAATAAAATTGCTCTCTTTAATTCGCTCCGTTTGCAAAGTTATATGATTATTTACGGGGTATTACTTCAAAATTCTTTTTTAATCGGACCTCTACACCCCATAAGGAATCTACCTGCCAAATTTCAGCTTCGTAGGTCAAGTAGTTTCCAAGTTTTCGTGATGAGTCAGGGAGTGAGTGAATGAGTGGTATTTCTCTTTTATATATCATTTTGTTAATTAATTAAAGTTATATGATTATTTACGGGATATTTACTTTGGTAAGGTTGTGGAATGAGCGTGAAAACAGTGTTTTAAGTTAATTAATATTCCTGAAATGTTGAACATTATTTGTAGCAATCATTAGCTTATATCAGTTCATTGCCGGATAACTAAGCCTCTCCTATTATAAAAGGCTCGCTATTCAGTCTGATGTTTTATTAGTAGGTATATCGATATGAAATAGCTTGTATAAGAACACAAACTGAAGTTTTTCGTGTAAAATCGATTGAAAGCTGATAAAAACATGAAAGAACCTAAGTTTTTCTAAATTAATTCCATTGCACATGTACTTCCAGCTCTACCTATTATATTTTTATCGACCGTAAAAATCAGCTTGTTGATTACTTTTATTCAGCCAAATTCAAGTGTAAATTACATCACGCTTCTAAAGCTCCATTAAAAGTTCAATTGTGAGGTTGCTTGGAACGCTTCGTTACGTGAATTAAACGTCAGAAAATTCTCAAGCTTCATGTACTAACCTAACTACGTACATACCGGTTGTCAAAAGGCTGTGGTGTGCGCGGGCGCCGGCGGGGTGCGGCGCGCGGCGGAGGGGCGCGCGGGGCAGGGTTAGGGTACAGCGACCGCAATAGCGTTGGCTGCCGCAGCCACCATTGCCAAGATCACGGACCGAGCATGCGCGGCGAATGTCAGTCACGTCACGATCGAGCTTCGTGCCATCGCGATTGGATCGTTTGAATTTAGAACCTCAATCGAATGCAATCACGATCATTTCAAAATGATGTACCTACTCGAAAAGATGATACGTTCGTGCATGTCATCTTAAATTGATAACATGGTATTCATGAATGCAGGAGTCTGGCGCTGCGGACGCTTGTTTCGTAAGCTTACTACAGATATATTCATAAAAACACTTTCCTTGGCGCCGATATGTCGTGGAAAATTTAAGTAAACATTCGCAATCATATTATTATACAGTTTGTTTGTGGACATACAAAAGAGAATACCTACGTTAAGATTTCATTAAAGTACCAATTACGCACCCTTCCCGCTCCCCAAACGGGCAATCATTATGCAATCGTCTCACATAATGCGGGTACGTTTTTTGCGGCATCTCCCCACGGTAAATAGTGTCCCGAGCGAGCAGAGCTTCGAGTCGCGCGGATAATAGCCCTTGCCCTATCTTTATATGGGCCGAGCCGTAGCCTCCCGCAATCCTCGATTCAATTCACGTAAGGTAGCGGCCCTAAGGACCGGGTTTTTGTAACGCAACAGGTAGAAAAGAAAGGATTGCGAGCGAGGAGCGAGACTGCAGACCATCGTCTTCTGTCTCTTTCGAAACCGGGCGAAGGAATGCCGTACGATTGCTCGCGCATAATACAGGCTCTATATGTGTGTGTAGTTATGTATGCTGGTATAACACACACTGCCCTAATGCGTACGGGTCATGTAGCGGGATCCACAGAGTTTAGCCAGTGAAATTAAATTGAAAGGGAGTCTGATGGATTTTTGACATTTTCATATGCGATTAGTTGTTCTTTAATATTAGGTTAAGGCTAACAAAGTTAAGCAAAAAAGGTCTACACTTTTTGAGTATTGATAGTTAAAAGTTGTGAGAAAATTTAAATCTCTACTTTTTTCGGAATTCATTTTCAATATACCAGACGGGGCAGAGTTGCAATCCCAGATCAGACAAATAAGGGACATATGGTAAGGTAGCGTATAGCGGGTGCGAACCTATCTGGCCTAAATCAGACTTGATGTCTTTAGCTAAACTCATCCAGCAGACGACCTTGCTGCCCTTTTTTTGCATGTTGACTATATTAGTTAGTTCATTGGTGTCGCTACAAGTTTCATAATGTGCGTGGAAAATTTGTGAGTGAGCTTTACTTACAGTTTTGGCGTTAAACAGTTTAGCAGTATAGTGTTTTTTTAATGAAACATGAAGACATTGAACACGAACGATAAGTACTCTAAGCATATCTCCCTTGTTTGTCTGTCCTGCAGTGCAAGTACCGTTCTTTATCGATCGTCCAATTTGACAGTTGTTATCGTCAAATTCGTTAAAATGCTATATGATCAGCACTCACTATGATCGATTCTATGGCATTTTATCGAATTTGATGATCGATAAAGAACGGTACTTGCACTGCTGGAGTTGCAACATTTGCAACTCTGATCTAGAGATGAATTAATACTCTACTTTTTCAATAGCTAAAATACCACATCCATCGCAAACTTAACTTGGAAAAACGGGCTTGTTCCCAAACAGGTCCAAAAATATTCCCAATAGGTCCAAAAATGTTTAAAAATTTAAGTAGGTATTCAATTTAATTCCCAACGAAGTACAAGAGTTGCAAAAACACTGCTGACAAAAATTACATATTTACCTGTTTTTTTTTTTTTTTTTTTTCGGGCTAGTGCCTTTAATAACTAAACAAAATACAAGCTAAAACTAACACTACAAATACAGTTAGACTGCCCATAGACCGTTGAAGGTCTAAAGACAATCCAAATGCTCAAGCCCACTACCAGTTGGCAGCGTACCCAACATGCTGGCGGCATTACCACGTTGAATGGCAATGCTAATGCGTTGAGCCAGAAACACGCCAGCATTTTGGTCACGCGTCGCATTAACCAGGCGCTCTGAAAGATTTTTGAAAATGAGGTGAGCTCCCGGTCCCCAAGGGCCCAATGTCTCGACCCCAAGATTACCTGATTGTCCCCGTAGGAGAGATATGTTTTTAAGTGTGTGTGTCTGTTACTCAAATTATTATATTATTATTATTATTTATTATAGTATATTATCTAATTATTACCACTGTAAAACTAATAAAATTGCAGTTTACAGTCATCAAAGCGTCTTAACTGCTGAAAAGCCCATTTTAACTAAACATTAGCTTTTAACCGTACATTTAGTTAAGTAATTACTTCTACCATTAGTATGACCACTTTACTAATTAAATAAGGTAATTAGCGGTCTCAGAGTCAGAGTTAACAAGTTATTCGGGTAAGCTGCGTTCGGAATGGAATCTAATGAGCAATTTTTTTTTTTTTTTTTTGATATTGACTTTTACTGTTGGCCTTTTGGCCTTTACAGCTTGACCGGACTAGTTAGCGAACGCAGAGTGCGTTCGGCATAACTTGGTGGTTAAGTTTATAGGCGACTAGCACAAGGGCACCTCGAAGGTACGAACCTTGGCTTGGGCCGTCGCCGGGAGTGGGAATCAGACTTGCCCAGGCACCCCAGAGGGGGTGTGCCCTGGAGCCCTAACGGTTTGTTGAACTGATTGATTATTTGGAGAGAAACTAACCAATCTTCTAACAGATCCTGGGGGTCTACGATCCTGCCGGCGGGATCGCTGTGTGTGTGTGTGCCTCTGGTAACCGACGCCTGTACCAAAAACTGAATATTTCCTATTGCTAGGAGCAGTCGGATCAATATTGCGACGTATTTACTTAATACATGTATAGGTTTCGAGCTTAAATCTACTGGTACTAATTTAACGTCTTTGGTAGTTTGGTAGTATCAGTTGACAGTTCATCTGCATCATCATCATCATTCATTATCATTTCAGCCATAAGACGTCCACTGCTGGACATAGGCCTCCCCCATCGATCTTTAAAAAGGCCGGTTGGAAGCGGCCTGCATCCAGCGTTTCCCTGCGGTCTCTTTTAGTTGACAGTTATTTATTGCATAGTTTCAACGTTGCCTTTTTTTCTGGAAACTATACATATGTCATGTCGTGAATTCAAATGATGCTGTGGTAAAAATTGCATCCTCTATTATCTGTTATTCGATGACATTTGTATTACAAGATGTTATGTGCTTCCTATGGCAACCTCTCATGTTTAATTCATTTGGATAGCTCTTGTAAAGACTCCACCACTTTACTAGGACATGACTTTGACTTTCCGTGACTTACTATGCTTGACTCTGACGTGACTTGTTTGACTACATTTCATCAAACTTGATATAATTTAATATAATAATTGACACTGGCAAATGCACAAGAGTGCGACGCCAAAATCCTCGCAGAGGAAATAATTAAACTTCAATAATATAGTGCAGATTGCATCAAGAGACCTTTTGCATCACGTTCCCAACTATCCACATCCAGCGTTTTGTTTTTTGTCTCCAAGTAAATAAAAGTCTCTAACAAACCAAACACCAAACCGGTACTCCGGCCAGTCGGTAAACATTATTAAAAACAGCTCCAAGGCGATAATTGGCCAGAATCCTGTTGAAGCAATTTACAATGTGACTGAAGTGTCAAGTGACAAAAGTCATTTGGATGTCAACTACTCGATACACAAACATTGCCATAATCGAATATTGCACGAGCATCAAACGAGGAACCGTACCTATGACTAGTAAGAAACTATAAATAGAAAGACGAATTGGGTATATTCTGATCCGTCTACCAGATAACATCGAACTATTGAATTTACATGCTTATGTTTTTCAATACGTTTTTAATTAGACGTTCTTGATGTCTGAATTTGGTTTTGCTTGATGATCTAATTAACTTGTTGCGCACCGCAGTTTCACTTGCGTAGACTTACCTTCAGCGTATATTTTTCGATATAAAAAATCATAAAATCGAATAGGTATTTTCTAAGCAAACGTGGTACATCTTCAACCACATCGAAGTTTCCTTTCTGGTGAGATAGTGGACAAACGCATGCTTTTCATTTTTACAATAAATCATGTAATTGTCAGTAAATGGCTCATGATCAGAGCTATGGTCGCCGAGCGGTAGCATGTGCGCTTTACAATCTGATGGAACCCAATTTGAACCTCGGCCTTGCACCAATTACTTATTTAGTACCTTAATAAATTATGTGCAGTTTCGATGCCATCGCTCAAAAACGGCGAAGGAAATCATCGTGACGGAACCGGTATGTCCAAGAACCTCTAAAGTTCAAAGACATACGACACTCACTATCATGCACTGGGCCAGCATGATGGATTAGGGCCCATCCTCTCTCCTTGAAAGAAGACCTGAGTCCCAGCAGTGGTAACATGATAGGCTAAAATGATGTTGAAAAAATCACACTTATCCGTCGCTCTCATCATTTCAGCCGTAGGACGTCCACTGCTGGACATAGGCCTCCCCCATCGATCTCCAAAAGGGCCGGTTGGAAGCGGCCTGCATCCAGCGTTTCCCTGCGGTCTCTTTTAGGTCGTCTGTCCATCTTGTGGGTGGACGTCCTACGCTGCGCTTACCAGTCCGTGGTCTCCATTCCAGAACCTTTTGGCCCCATCGGCCATCTGTTCTGCGTGAGTCCGTCGCTCTGTTACTGCGAAAAAGAGGAACAAACACACTTATATTATTAGTATGATTATGCCATAGATATGTAATGTAGATTGTAGATGCATGATTAACGACTTACGTTATATGTTCTTCTTCTTTCTAGCAGTTTATTCTCTTTGCAGAGTAGCCGTTATCATCAGTTTGGGTAGTATATAAAATATTATATTCTAATGACAATAAAGTATTATTCTATTCTATTCTATTCTATTCTAGATTCCGGTTAGTTATATAAAATAAATAAACTATGCGGATATACTGACAGTTATAGGTTTGTTCGCTTGAGAGTCCAGGCAGCGTGGCTATAAAGGGGCCAAGGAAAACTCAACTCTTCGCAGTTTACCGTAGATTAAAAACTGTCTGTCAAAAGAGCTAACTTTTCACCGTTGCTTGTACTTATGCCAAAACTCAGCCTGGACACCCACCCATTTAGTGTTAGACATTTAGTTATATGAAAAGCTTTTCAAGTTATAAGAGGTTTATTTTATAGAAAGAAAAGGACAGGCAAATAAGTTTAAGGAAATATATTTTTATAAGCTTATATATTTAACTTGCAATGTATGTATGTATGTATGTAACTATGTTTGTTCGGGTGTTTTTCTTTAATGTTTTTTTTTTAAATTAATAAAGCTTATTTTAGTTTAAGCATGTTTACATAAAAGCAGGTAACCCGGTTCTACAAAATTATTCATATAAAAATGGCTTATTATATAAATACAACATAATAAGCCCTGTGGCAGTACTTGCCTTACCTTCAGTAAACATATGTAACCACGTTCTGGTCACATAAAAAGTACCTCCGCGATCCGGTCCTACTAGTTTTAAGATCGATGAACTCTCCTCGCCGTTTGACTTATGGAAATGTGCTTTTGCCCCACCTGACTAATAATCTTACCGATTACAGTAGGTAACTAAATTTAATTAAATAATATTAATAATGACAGTTGTTTAATGATGCCGGTTGAGTTCAAACTCGATTATCGGTTAGTGATTCTTAATGCGTCTCGCGGTTTTAATTACGTTTTTTCTGTATCTATAAATCTAAAGTGTTTTATGTTTAGTTTCTTGAAGTACACTATTTTCTTGCTAATTTTTGTCAAGATTGGTTTAACTGTTTAGTTGGGAAGAGGTAAAAAACAACCAGAGAGATCGTAAGAGAGTTATTTCAAACTATGAATGTATTATGCATATAAAATTACCTGGCTTTTACCCGCAGCTTCACCAACGCTATGATTAAAAACATAGCATAATGTCATATGTAGGGATACTGTAGCTTTTAGTGAGACAAATTCCAGAACCAGTTAAGGAGTTCCAGAAATTACTTCCTACGAACTTACAAAATCGTAAGCTTTACTTCTTTTTAATATTAGTGTAGATAATAATTATATTTAATGTGCTTGCGATTTAAAATTAACCAATTGGTATTTCATGATACGAACTGTATACTGTTAGTAAATAATAAGTATCACGTTATATGTTATAAAATTTGTAAGTTTTTCTGCTGACTAACGATGATTGTGAGCATCAGCTAGTTTATAAGAGTGACTAGATCATTTATAAATAACTTCTTAAAATTACTCGTATTCACGGGTCGTTCACGTATTCCTTATACGAATAATACGAAATGATTCACAAAAAATAATATTTTTTGTATATAATTATATTTTATTATTATACAATAGGCTTACGTATGACCGCCACCTCGACGAAAATGCGGTCTGCAATAGAGCACGCTTGCCTAGAAGAAATGAATTCACTCGCGATTTGAAGACACCCAGATTATAACTATCGGGGAACACTAAACGAAAAAAATAATATTTTCTGTGGGGAACACCCATTCAGGCAGTGAATTCCATATAATAGCAGTAAATAATCATATAATCTTTTAACTTTATACATCTTTATACAATCTTTATAAATGGAATGGTCACTTTACTTCGGTTGTAATGACTAAAACCTAAACTGATAATGAATTAAAATTAAAAACAACAAAATAAAACCTAACTTTCATCTATTAAACCGTTACCAGTGGGAATTGTTCCCAAAATGCTGGCCCCATTATCACTCGTTGAGCAAAGTAGAGACCGGCATTTTGGTCACGAGTTGCATCGACCAGACGTGAAGACAAATATTTGAAAATTATTATTTTATTTATACATATATATTTATAGAATTCTTCGAGTATAGACGCTAACTCTTCAAGACCCCATCCACATCAACATAATCCAAGATATTTTAAGCTTACGACCGCACATTTATAAGTAAAGCTGGCCAGTGAGAGGCTTTCATTGGCCCAGCGTAGTCAACATTACATCAGTGGTGGTAACTGGTAACTGACAGTTACGACGCTTACGACCGGTTGCCACCGCGCTACTTTGCACAGTCCCCATCAAATTTTTACTTTTATATCTTTCTGGGACTCCAGTTTGTCCTGTTCTGATTGAAATTATCTGGTAAGAGGAAGTACTTACTTTTAATGCTAATGTAGTCTTGTTTTTTTTGGGGACTTTAAAGAAAATTTACACAAATTT
Source organism: Agriopis aurantiaria (assembly GCA_914767915.1). Taxonomy (NCBI): domain Eukaryota; kingdom Metazoa; phylum Arthropoda; class Insecta; order Lepidoptera; family Geometridae; genus Agriopis; species Agriopis aurantiaria. The sequence continues at coordinate 7,650,119 of OU611987.1, forward strand.
GGAGTTTATACTTCCTGCATGTTAAATATTGAATATTTAAATATTGCCCTTTAAATAGTTGTGTGAATATAAAAGCTTTTCCAACCGATTGGTCCCGGAGAGTTATTTCCAGTCTAGTTCCTATAATATCTCTATATTATAGGAACTAGACTTCATCAAAACTTTGAACTTGTGCTAGTTATTTCCTTTTTCACGAAGCGATATAGCAATGGATCGTCGTTTTTAGTATTGGTTGATAAAATACAGGCTATGACACCATATTATACAGCAATTTTAAGTTCATAGCTAGTTTAATTTTTGAGAGAGACCTCGTACAATAAGGGTCTTTTGCAACTTTGACGGACCCTCATTGTCTTATTCTTGATGATAAAAATAAATGAAAATTATATTCTACTCTGCGTAACATGTTGTAGACAATGATACCACATCCCCATGTCATGCCAGGTTCAGATTTTATGGCTTTTCTACGTACAGGAGCCTGAAAAATATGTTTTTATTTTTATCTAGCTGACCCGACAGACGTTATCCTGTCTTAGAACTGTCAATAGCGCGAAGTTAAAATCGTCGCGCTTTTGACAAGTTAAAATCGTCGTTAAGTTTTCTGAAATTTTCCTAATATAATTTCCCTAATTTTCCTAAGTTTTCTTTCCGTTAGAACCTTTTACAAAGCTATAGAAAACTTTAAAAAAAAAGATGAATGGTATTTTTAAAGTCGTTCTCAAGTTATGGCGTAACCAAGGTAAATAAGGATTCTTTTTTAAACATAGGAAATAGATTTAATATTCGATGTAAGGCCAAAATCATACTAAAATTTCAGGTCTGTAACGCATTCCGTTCAGGAGCTAGAGACCTGTGACTTACTCGGGTGGACGGACGGATGGTGGAGCGATAGCAATAGGGCAACCTTCGTACTCTGGGTACGGATCCCTAAAAATAATCATCGAACTGTACCTACTTCCTCTGCAGACGAGATATAGTTATCAAATCCAACCTAACCTATTACAAAGCATGGTATGTTGCAATTCAAGTGGCGAGGTTGCCGCGGTCGCGCTCGACGGTGCAGCACGATCTGCCGTTCCGCTTTACGCGGGCACAGCCCTCCCCGCGTACCCCATGCCTTTCTTACCCCCCCTTTCATATGGTAGGGAACCCATAATGCTGTAGAATTTCTGGATAGGTACATTTTTAATCATCGCCATATCTCTATATATCCATTGCAAATCATAACGCGGAGAGGCCTTACCTATTTTAAGCGATCCTGTTTAGGTGATGATAAAAGTTGCGCAACCGCAAACCCTATGTCGGTACGTTAAGGTTCGCGTTCGCGTGATCTTCCGAATTGCGCTGTTTCTGCGCTAATTCAGCGGGTAAAAAAGTTGTAAAATTGTTCTTACGTAATAAAACAACAGCCCCTAAACTTCCACAGTATTTTGCCACAACCTCTATAATACCATAAGTCATACTACATAAGTAGAAGAATACTTTTGAAGAATTTTATTATCAACACGTCTGGTGGAAGGAACTCGTGACCAAAATGCTGGGCAACGGCAATGCGGCCAGAATTTTGGATACGATGCCTTCGATTTATTAGATTAGTTTAGTTTTATATTATAGTGCTAGTTTGTATATATTAGATTTTAATTTTAAATAGTTTTAGTAGAAGTATATTACATGCATTCATCTAGTACACAATTTAACGCTTGAAGTAATTTGTTTTGTTTAGTTTGTGTAATTAGTTTGAAAATAGTGTTTTGGTTTAAAGGTCATCGTGACTTTAATAACGTCCATACCTACGAAAATAGAGTAGTTTAAAGAACTTTAGCATTTGAAAATGTCACCTTTGAATTTTTGGTGCAGTTGGAGATTTAGAACCACGCGTGTTATAATAAAAACAAGACTAAATGCGATAGAGTTTGTCTCAGAGTAAATTTTTTACCTCTTACAATTACTAGGTACTGTCAATATTTTTTTTGTTTAACTCCGCTCGGCCAATTGCTATCGAAGGGTTTTGACAGTTAGGTTGTCCCGAATATATATTCTTTCAGCTAAACGGGGAAGGGATTGTGTAAAATAATAAAAGTCCACTTATCCTGCAGAATGTTGAATTGTGGTTTTCCTCAAACAAGTCTGGCTGGCCCTGACCAAGACACAGGCCTGAGAGGCGAAATGTTACGAAATTGCCTATCCACGAAACTTGTTCCAAAGCCCGCCGTGTAATAGTCGTGCGTTCAAATTTGGGAATTTGGGACGCTCGTCGGAAGAAACTTACGGAGTTATGAGATCTTGACATTCCAAATATCAGTTTCTGATGGCAGTTTTGGACAGGTGAATGTGGTGAGATGTATCATATTTGATGTGTTTGAAGTTTAGGAAGATAGTAATATTTATATTTGAAGAGTTGTTCTGCACCTTAGAATTTGACCGATCACTTTGTTTCATTTTAGGACTTTTAAAGTGACCGTAGCTTAGCGGATAGTGCGCTTGGGGCGTAAACCCGGATGGTGTGGGTTAAAATCCTGCCGGTCGTTAGATTTTTGAATTGTAATTTATAACAATTCATTTAAGATTTCTAGGCACCTCGTTAAAGCGTTATTGTGACTTGTAGTAGTAATAGCGAGGTTTTAATAAAAAACATTTTTACTTACAACTGCCTTTTTAACTAAAGTAAATAAAAGCTATAACTTACACTTAAAACCTAAACTGCTTGGCCTATTATACAACCGTCTAAGGACAATCCAAGTGCTCTAGGCCACTACCAGTTGGCATGTACCCAGCATGGCATTACCACACTGAATGATAATGCTTATACGTAGAGCCAAAACAGGCCATCGTTTTGGTCAGAAAATTAGTTTTTGAATGAGCGGCACGCATAATTGCATACACATAAAACGTACCATACATTTTGGCCAGTCCCGGTTAAATAAACTTCCTGAAAATTTGCAAACCACAAAATCACATTATTTAATTAACTTTAATATGTAACAGATTCATTTAAAAAGATTCGCTAAAGCAGGTGTTTTGTTATGCTCAAGTCAGACCCCCACGATTGGCGCTTTGAACAAAATATTTTAAACGTCGTATTTCATGAACATTTTAACAATCTTTTTTGCAACTTGAATTGGGCTGTAAAATGTAATATGACATTAGATTTTGATTACTTTATGATCACCTGTCTTTACAGATATTTCTACAGGGTTACACATAACGGTACTAAGCGGAAGAAGCTTAGGTATTGTACTCATCATTCAACATTTAAGAGCGTAGCTCTTGTCGGTGGAGTAACAGGCTTGACGGTCTTCTGCCAGCGTTTTCACCTCCTTGTACAACATGACATTTGCCATTTCTTTTATTTGGTTTAAGAATACGTTTGTTGGTCTTCCCGGTCTTCTCTTTCCTTCTATGATGGTTTTCATTAGTTTGGCATGTCGTACAAGGTGGCCAAAAGTCTTGCCTCTTCTATAGTATCTATAGTCGTTAGTATTACTTCTTTTCTCATCGACAATATGTAACACTTCCTGTTTTTTTTCTGTCCAGCTCATTCTTTCCATACGTCTCCAACACCATTTTAAAATTATTATTAGCTTTTTATTGTACTCATATTACTAATATTATAAAATGCAAATACAAATGTATTTATCTGGCAGCAACATAATTATTAATGGTTTGACGTGATCTTTTAGAGCATAGAGATAGTTGGAGGGCCCAAAATTTTTTCCCTGAAAATGTGCGGTTTTGGAAGAATTTCCACGTGGACGAAACCACGGGGCGCAGACAGTTCTGAATAATATGAGATCAATTACTAAAATAGTTTTAATGCAGGGCCGAGGATCGAACCGGGTGCCGTCAGATTTATCAGCGCACATGCAACCGCCCGGCCACCATCACTGACTACAACTTAGTACTAAATGAGAAGTACCTATATCGAGCTCACTTTGGTTCACTCACTCGTTCTGAGTAACCCTGTACAGAACCAAAAACATGTCTAATTATAATTTTGAACATACACTCACGCATGGAAGTTGGACAAAAAATTCTATAGTACTTAAGTCTTAAATTTGTTTTATATATAGCATGTAGTTTTGAACTTTAAATTTATTAGTGTAAAGTTGTTTATTTTATGACAGCCAAAATTATTTGGAGGCATGTAAGGTGTGATTTAAATCAAACATTGCTTTCGCAGGTGGTGATGGTGATCAGAGGTTTTGCGTTATCAAAAGTGCTTGTCAAGATTTAAGGTTTTGGTCATTTATGTAATTTGTTCGCAAAGGCATAAACTTATTTAAAAAATACTTTCCATTTAATTATCATCATCATCATCAGCCAGAAAACGTCCACTGCTGAACATAGGCCTCCCCCTTTAACTTCCACACTGAACGACAGCCTGCCTTTTGCAACCACTGGATGCCAGCGACTCTTACTATGTCGTCAGTCCATCTAATGGGAGGCCTACCTACGCTGCGTCTTCCGGTTCGTGGTCTCCACTCAAGAACCTTTCTTCCCCATCGGCTATCGGTTCTCCGAGCAATGTGGCCTGCCCATTGCCACTTCAACTTGCATATTTTAACAGCTATGTCGGTGACTTCGGTTCTTTGGCAAATATCCACGTTTCGGATTCTATCGCGCAAAGAAACTCCCAGCATAGCTCTCTCCATTGCCCGCTGTGTGATTCTGAGTTTTTCCAAAAGGCCAACAGTTAAGGACCACGTCTCAGTACCATTTCGTATTCTGCGGCCAACTTCTGCGATCAAGCTCTTGGCCTCAGTGCCCCAACTGCCCCTAGTTTCCACGGCAATGGGTACAAAATAATACTGTGGCTCGATTGCCGCGCTTTATACAGGCGGAATCTTCCGCTGCTGCTGCCGGTGTACGGACGGTTCGACTCAGGTGGGTGGCTGCGACAGTGCTGACTTACTTTACTTACTATACTTATTTAAAAAAATACTATTAACTTTTTTACTAGCTTTTATTACATTTGCCGTTAGTTAGTAGGTATGTGTGGAACAAATCTTGCAACTGAATTTTAGACCAGTTTTATATTTTATATCCTCAACTGATTGAGTTAAAATTTGCCATACTTATGTAAGTTTGGTGACCATGCATTTTATGGTACCATCAAGATGGTCTGATGATGGAGACAGAAGGTGGTCATAGGAATTCCTAAACGAAATGATGTAGCCCCGTCGATTTTGGGTTCGTTGGATTTCTCTTCCCATGCACTTTGGTCCTAGATGATGACTAGGGTCCTGAGGATAGAGCCGGAGGGTTGCCATATCTACCTTATTGATTTGGGTATCAAATAAAAAGGTTTGCTGAGAAAAATACGAAAAGCTTGTTTTTTTTTTTGGATTTTATTTCGATTGATTTTGCGACTCATTGATCTTTATAGGGACCATGGTGAAGTCCCTAACAAATACCGAAAAACAAAATAGTTCAAAGTTTTTTATTTTTTTTTGATTTCACTTGTCTATTACTGATATTTATTAGTACCTAACATAGCAAACAATGCATTCACGTAATGTTCTATTCCATCGGTAAACGAGAAACCGTGTCACAGTCACCAGCAGCGACAGTTCTGGGACAAACATGAATATTCATATCCACCGTCTTTGTCAGGCCAAGTAGTGAACTACCAATATTTGGTACACATCATTACAGATGGGAAATGAATTTTTAGTACTGCTTGTCTTTTGTTTAGTTTTGATGTGTTTTGTTTGCAGCACTCTCACGTTTTTGAAAACGTACCTACCTTTTTTGGGTTCCGTACCCAAAGGTTAAAAACGGGACCCTATTACTATTACTACGATGTCTGCCTGTCTGTCTGACCATCCGTCTGTCCGTCCTACCTATTAATGGCTGTATCTTTCGAGCCGTAATAGATAGCCAGTTGAAATTTTCACAGAATATGTACCGTCTTACTACAAAAGATTTAAGAACGCTTTAGACATGTATTTAGCATATTTTTCACAGTGAAACAACTACTAAACACATGTCTAAAGCGTTCTTAAATCTTTTGTAGTAAGACGGCTAATGTTACGGCAAATTGACTAAGAATAAACAAAAAAGTCAAAAAATAAAAACGAAAGGGGGGTCCCCATACAACAAACGTATTTTACGTATTTTGTATTAGCTCTAATGTAAAAACGGTAAGACTTACAAACGCCAATCTTAACATGATCATAGTACACACTCTAAAATATAACAAAAAATTTTAAAAAATGGCCAAGTGCGAGTCGGTGACAAGTTTATGTTCATTACCAAGTTATAACTGGTAATTTCGTTATTGAATTTTGTGGTGGTACGGAACCCTCATTGCCGAGCCCGACTCGCACTTGGCCGGTTTATTTTTGATGACGGGAGGAAATCTTCAATAGATACCCAGCTGCATTGGGGTGAAGCCGGGTTATGTGAGATTGCACCTACTAAAACCCTGTCGGTGGCCGACCTCTGTGCCAGATGGAGGGCACCGGATATCCGGAGGAACGCACTTGTACTTTGAAAATGTACCTACTATACCTGTAATTTATTTTTTTCGTTTCAGTGACCATAACTTTTAAGCCACCATTGGTTTCTGATCAAACATGGATTTAAGGATCCGAGCATATTAGAACGGGCCGCAACGGGCCGGGGCGCTTCGCAAAAATAGCTTTCCATATGAAATGGAATTCCATATCCAGGATTTCCAGCGAGGCGGATTTCCATGTAAAATGGAAATGCGATGTGCCCCGCCCCGTTGGGGGCCCGTCCTAATCTGCTCGATCCTTTAAAACTGGTTTTGGTTTGGGTTTTTCTGTTTTATGAGCAACTGAAAATAAGTAACAGGAAAAATCTGTGATTATTTTCACGATTAATGCCGTAAAATGAAACAATACAACATTGTCCAAGAAGGAAATAATTTTCATTCAATTATAAGTACTTACGTACGTAGAAAATTACGTCTCGTTTTTAAACAATTGTGTATTTTGTATGTATATAACCTCTAACCGGGAGGTTAAAGTTGAATGTATTGTAATTTTATTAACGTTAATTTCGAAACTGTTATAAGTACTCAGATTGCACCAGTCTGTTTTTTTAATTGCTCCTTTTGCATCTCCACGGGCTCCGGGGTCCGTACCCTTTGTCACTTATACGATTTATTTGATCAACTATTGATATTGAAAACATGAAATTTCTCTCAAGTCTGAATTTAAACATGTATACCTAATGAAAGTGACTTTCTCTGATTAGCCTTTTGGATACTTTTCCACCTATGCAAACATTACATTGTGAAACATGTTTGTCCAATTAAATACTTTTAGGTAAGTATATGTTTTATGTAGTAATGTAGTCCAATATTTACTAGTACTTGGAAAATTTAAAGACTCCAGTTATGCAAGAAGTTGATCGAGACAATATAATTAGATTTGATAATATAATTTGATGACCCAAGCGTTGTGCTCTGAAAATATGTTTAACGTTTATTTTGACAGGCCACAACAAGGCTACAACATTATTTTAGATATTTTTTTATTGTAAATATTAAAAAAAAAAAACATTTAAATGTATTTAATTGCAATAAATAAATAATAAAATAATAAATAAATAATAAATATTCGGGACATTTTTTTCACACACGGTCATCTGACCCCAAACTAAGCAAAGCTTGAGATATGGCTGCCAGAGACTGATATACATACATATATAGTTTTAAATACATACTTACAAATGTTTGTCCTAGATGGGAATCGAATCCATGCCCCCAAGCTCAGAAGGCAGGTTCACTACCAACTGGACCAACGGGCTGTCTAATCTATCAATGCATTGTTTAGGTATATCTTTTTGTTATAAATTTTTAGATCGCCTTGAACTAGTTTTTTTTTTATTGGCTACAATGCAAAAAATCGGCTGGGCAGCGTTCGGTAAACTACGCAACGTCTTCTCGTCCAAAATACCTCAGTGCCTTAAGACGAAAGTCTTCGACCAGTGTGTGTTACCAGTGATGACATACGGCACTGAAACGTGGTCTCTCACTATGGGCCTCATAAGCAAGCTCAAAGTCGCACAACGAGCTATGGAGAGGGCTATGCTCGGGTTTTCTCTACGAGATCGAATCCGAAATGAGGAGATCCGTAGACGAACGAAAGTCACCGACATAGCCCACCGGATTAGTAAGTTGAAATGGCAGTGGGTAGGGCACATATCACGCAGAACAGATGGCCGATGGGGCCGAAAGGTTCTGGAATGGAGACCACGGACTGGTAAGCGCAGCGTAGGACGTCCACCCACAAGATGGACAGACGACCTAAAAGAGACCGCAGGGAAACGCTGGATGCAGGCCGCTTCCAACCGGCCCTTTTGGAGATCGATGGGGGAGGCCTATGTCCAGCAGTGGACGTCCTACGGCTGAAATGATGATGATGATGAATGCAAAAAATCTGTATCAAAATCAACTCGAAGTATTTGCCTTCATAATTCTAATTACGAGTATACCGATTGCCCCTTGATTATAATATTAGTTTGCATACATTCTGACAAAGCCTCTTTATAGCGGCATATCATTGATAAAGTCATTTTAAAGCCGTCATGTATGTGGATTATTAATATTTTTCCTGTTAATGTTAGTAGTTATTGTTAACCTGTAAATAACGTTCCCAAGAGTATTTTACGTATATTATAAGTATACCTACCTAATGTAAAAGTCCGAAATAAATAAACTGAATTGAAAACAGTTCCAGAACAGAATTACCTAGCTGTTTTAAAAGGTACTGAGATGGTGGCCCCGGTGTGTTACTCTGGAGATGCCAGGATGCTCCGTCAGGCACTAAGGCAGGATACCAAGGGATTTTAGTGGAAGGCATACCACACAAACCCTTTCCCCTCCAACGCAACTAAATGTCTTGTGAAGATTTCTCCCTGTCAACAAACTAAACTTGCACCGTTAGAATTGATGAAAAATCTAGAAAATAAGTATATAATGTACAAGCTTAAAAGTATAATATAGTATACAAACTGTGCCCCGTGATTTCACCCGCTATCCCAAAGGAACCGTATGTTTTTTGGGATAAAAAGTTAAATCAGGGTATAAGCAGTCTCCATTCTAAATTTTATCCAAATCCGTTCAGCCATTTTACCGTGAAGAAGTAACAAACATAAACACTTTAAAACATTTGCATTTATAATATTGGTGTGATAGTCAGTTTAGTAATCAGATTTGTAAAAAGTCAAAGTAAAGAATGAGTTTCAAACAAAGATCTTGTATATACACCCTAATTGGTTTCAAATCACCACACTGAACTTTCAGACAAAAAAAAAACTTACTATCGAATTGATAACCTCTTCCTTATTGAAAACGGTTAAAAAAACAAAAAACTACATGACACATTGCGCAAATATCCAGCATTTCAGTAAATAGGCCACATTAGTAACAATGAACTATGGTCAAGACTGTCTGCAAGTGGGGCATTGCCACCTGAATTCAATAACTTATGAATAAGCAATTTTGAAATTCTAGCTAAACAAACGGCGCAATGTCAGAAACTTCTGTGTTTTATTTTAATTACCGTGACATCGTATAGTTAATGAGGTACTAGGAGAACGGTTGATAATGATATTCTATTTATATTGACAGAAAGAGTGCATATCTATTTTAATATGTGTATTTAAAGTGCCAACTCAGCGACTGGTTTACTCATAAAATTAGCAAAGCACCAGGTTCACATCACAGAAAACTTACATAGTTTTTAACTTTATTTCACAGAGTAAAAAGTTTCTGAAATGGTACGGTCCTACATGGTTAAAGAAAAGATAAAAGTAAGCTATAGATAAAGTAAGTAATGGTATTTCTTGACATGGGACTAGTTCGACTTTTAATTTACTTTACCTCCTTAGGGAGGCAAAGTGATATTTACCGTCCGCATTTTGAGTCATCAATGACCCACTTACCGAGCGCTAGTGATGAAAACAATATTGCATCTTGCAAACGGCGCATCTAAAAGTTGCACAGCTAGATAAACACGTATCGTTAAATGCGTGCAATCTGCTCTAACACTGGCTCCCTTTTAAAAAGTCACGCATTCGATCGATTACCTTTGTCACAGTACTAGTAGGCCGCCCCGGCTTCGCGCGGGTATAGCCTATGTCAACCGGGGTTAATGTAGCTTTCCAACAGTGAAAGAATTTTTCAAATCGGTTCAGTAGTTTCGGTGCCTATTCAATGCAAACAAACAAACAAACAATCAAATCTTTCCTCTTAGTAGGCATTGAATTCAAGGAGATGTTCGAGTCAAACTACTGCTTTAGCCTATATGTATGCCTACTGTACCTGTATCGTGCTAGACGCATAAAATACATAGACATAACGTCATGATTAACATTTTGGTTAAGCAGTTAATGCTTTTGTTTCCAGAATTTTCCAGCAGGAAATAGTTGACTGTGCGGCCATTGGCTGTCGAGGCAATGACCTGTCGGGACCACGGATGATGAATGACCGAGGATGTTGCCACTGACCAACGTACCTACCTTTATCTTGATTTCCTAAAATAAAATATTGGTCATTTCGATTCACGACGTTTCACGATTTCACACTAATATTTTATATGTGAAATATTATGAGTGAGTGTGTATGATAGTTAAATTTTATTTTAATGACTAAACAAAAAACAAGCTAACACTAAAACTACAAAAACAGTAACTCTGCCCATAGACCGTTGAAGGTCTACAGACAACCCAAATACTCAAGCCCACTATCAGTTGGCAGCGAACCCAGCATGCTGACGGCATTACCACTCTGAATGGCAATGTTTATACGTTGGAGGTGTGCTACCTCCATATATATACCATATATATATACTAGGGGTCCGCGCCAGTTTCGCACGGGTATAGATTGTAGCCTATGTCACCCGGGGATAGTGTAGCTTCACAACAGTGAAATAATTTTTCAAATCGGTTTAGTAGTTTCGGAGCCTATTCAATGCAAACAAACAAACAAACAATCAAATCTTTCCTCTTTATAATGCCGCTTTCTAGGGCTATCCTCGGGGTTTCTATACGAGATCGAATCCGAAATGAGGAGATCCGTAGACTAATGAAAGTCACCGACATAGCCCACCGGATTAGTAAGTTGAAGTGGCAGTGGGCAGGCCACATATCACGCAGAACAGATGGCCGATGGTGCCGAAGGTTCTGGAATGGAGACCACGGACCGGTAAACGCAGCGTAGAAACGCTGGATGCAGGCCGCTTCCAAACGGCCCTTTTGGAGATCGATGGGGGAGGCCTATGTCCAGCAGTGGACATCCTACGGCTGAAATGATGATGATGAAGTTAAACCGTAGGGTGCAGCTAGTGAATCCAAGATTCTTGTTTAATTAACAACGAATCTGGCTAATCATACTTGAACAAGAAGCAGTCATAAAAGGTGGCTTTGTATAGACTATAGATGGTTACTTCGAGTTGAGTTCGCATCGTGTTAATTGATGATGCAAACTCGGTTTAAATTCCGTGTTAGCTGATTTTTGTGGCGTTTTTAAGGTTTTTAAACACTTTAAAATACAGGCTTTTCCTTTTCTAAGTGGGTATCAAACAAGTTATAGGCCAGTTTCAATTTAGGTTTGCTAGAAAACTTTCCCTCCCTCTCTTTTTTGATGTTCACACCATTTTAAAACACATGGATTTTGGATCTTATGAAAACAGTTTGCCGTCACGGAACGCCCGGCAGATGTGAAATATGGTGGCATTAGAGAATGTCATATCATTTAGCCATCACGGCCTTAACTCTCTTCAATCGTCATCGCTCTCGAAGTTAGACGTCGTTTGTTTGCTCCTTGTAAAATCAAATAAATATCTGCATTAATCCATCAAAAGCTGGCATTATTTATGTCCACAACATCAATTATCCTGATTATGTAACCCGGTCTAACGATATTGAGTAACCCTCAGGTGTTTTAGATCATACGTCATACAATCGGAGCATTGCAGCCGTTTGCGCATTACAAATTTGTTTTCACCTATTTTCTTATCAGTGAGTCTGTTTTAAATTCATATTGTAATAAGGTCAGTATTCAGTGCGTTTCCCGCATGAACAAAGATTATTTTAAAGGACCAGAGAAAGCTAGGCGTTGTGTGACAAATGTGACTATTAGCAAAAGGTACGTTTCATCATTTATCATGGACTCGGGTATGTCCTAAAACTACGACCAGAACCATCAGAGGATGGGCAGCAGCATCTTTCTACTTGCATGGTGGAACTTCTGCGATCCCCAAGCTGCCTGCCAAGCGTGGGGAATATGGCAACTATGACAGACTAACGAAGATTATGGTCCTCTACAACTCTTCTATCTCTGGCCAAAGTAGCGAGCCAGGTAACGGTGGAGCAGGGGGTGCGAAAAATCCCCGGCAGCTGCCACGCTACCCCCCCAACGACATATGGTACTGTAACGTGATCCTTTACTGTTGGCCTTTTGGAAAAACTCAGAGTGACACAACGGGCAATGGAGAGAGCTATGCTCAGAGTTTCTTTGCACGATAGAATCCGGAACGTGGATATTCGCCAAATATAACGAAGACACCGACATAGCTATTAATATTTGCAAGTTGAAGTGGCAATGGGCACATCGCTCAAAGAACCGGTAACCGATGGGGAAGAAAGGTTTTTGAGTGGAGACCACGAACAGAAAGCGTACGCAGCGTAGGTAGGCCTCCCACTAGATAGACCAACGACATTGTGAGAGTCACGGGCCGGATATGCAGAAGGAAGGCTGTCGTTCAGTGTGGAGGTTAAAGTGGTAGGCCTCTGTTCAGCAGTGGACGTCTTCTGGCTGATGATGATGACATTACATCAGTCTCATCATTTCAGTCCATCATGTTCCCACTGCTAGAACACAGGTCTTGTCTCGACGGGCCCTAATCCACTATGCTGGCCCAGTGGTTAAAAGTAAACAAAAAAAAAAAAAGTAGTTTTATGTATATCCATAATGTAGGTGGACCATAGAAAAAAACTCCTGGTACGGCCAGGTGAACTTAGGTTAACTACGGAAAGAAAGAAAAACCCTGGTACACTCAATTAATCTGAGGTGAACCATGCACGGGAAGAAAACGATGCCCCTGGTATAGCCAGGTGAACTGTGTAGGTGGACCACGGCAGCGACCCTGCCTGTATTGTATGGTGCTTGTCATTGGAGACTCAAAAGTCATTCATTCAATTCGCGCCTAGGATTGGCCAACTCGAAAAAGGTTAAGCTGAAAAAGTGTAACTTTGGCTTACGGCAGGGTAAAGGATGAGCAGTCAAGTGGCTATACCATCATTGGCATGGACCGACAAAAACATAGATTTACTTTAAAATGAAATGGCAGAAATGCTCATATTATTCAAACTAAACAAACATTTGTGGGACCTAGACAATGTTTAAAATTATATGTATAGGGACAGGAAGCCTGTTAAAGTGATAAAATATCTGATTCAGGTCATGGCATTGTTCTAAGCAGGTGGCACCGGACGCAAGCGCAAGCGACGCTGTTTCCGCCACCTTTGCTGGAGGAGACGTGTGGGTGAATCAGGTACATCATTGGGGACCTGCTAAACAATGTCTCTTGGAAATGAAAAGGAAGTTAGTGAGTGGAAGAGTCATGAACCCGCGGACGTAATATTTTTTCGATATGCGAGATATAAATATCGCCAGTAAAACCGCATATGGGATCGAAAATACAGTAACACGCACACATACGAGTACATAAACTTTCTCGTTTATAATGTGTGAAGTAAATTAGTGTGATGATGCGATATGATATATAAAAGCAAAATACAAACCTACACCTACTGACAGGCTTACCAGGAAATCTCAAAAATTACTTTATTGAAAAGCGACATTTGGCAGGTATATTCCTTATAAGGTATGTTATAATAATAATGGTGTAAAGGTTCCCTAAGAAATTATTTTGCAAAAATTTAATAAAGAGGGACTAAGGGGAGTCGAAAGATTAAATGAAATTCTATATGCTTAAAAAGTCGTGGGCAACAGTAAGTTATATTATCTACTCTCACATAAAATGCGATGTGTGTATGTATTTGTATACGATAAACTGTCGGGCCCAGTCAAAACAAAAATAGCACACAGCCAAAAAATGGGCTGCAATTACAATACGCGGATTTTTCTAAGAAAGTGTGCGATTCTCTAACTTCTATTATTTCTTTAAAATACTATTGTTGGTATTTTAAAGTTTTTAGTTTAACAAAGAAAAGATAACAAGTTGCACTTGTCACCAGGCTCATTGTCGTAAACACTATCGCAAGTGAAAACTGATGCGGGCGCCCCCACGAAACGCCGGAAATGATTATATTCAAATATGCACATTTTTGTATACACCTACCACGTTAACTTCAGCGTGAGTTGAATAGCAATTTAAATGTAGGATTTTTTTGTTTATAAGTTTTTAGAGCTCTGAGATAAACAAATGGGCATTTGGATGGATCATATTTAATACGTAAGCTCCAGAAGCTCCAGAAGAGCCATATAATAAGATATCAGAGACGTATAGATTAAATTAAATTCAATAATCCTGACTTTAGGCGGCGTATCCAGCATGACATGCAAATTACTACAAAAATTTAACAGACAAAAGTAGAAATTCGACATCTATTTATACTTTTATCTTTCTATTATTATTATGTATGAAGACAATAAATAGAAGAAGAAAAATATGGAATAAACACACTGGTGTCAATTTTGTTGTACCATTATCTAAACTAAATTTGACAGATCTAAAATTGTTGCCATCCTTCTCTCACATATTAAAATGAAAAGACAGGCAGAAATTTTAGTCCTTTCACATTGGTTTAGTTTAGTAAGTGGTATGGTAGACTCGACGCCATTGTCGGAGATAAAGAATCTTATCATAACAATTTTAATTCATAAGAAATTTTTAGATTCCCTAAAGCTGACAGTAGGGTAGACAAGGGTAGGGTAGGGTATACCAGCCTTCACCACATGCTAACAAGGAACAACCTCTCTGATAATGTCGTGTAAACGGTAAGTTTCAGTTGTATTGTTCAACTCTCTTTACAGACAATATGTACCAAAGGTTAATAACACCACAGCAATTTAAGACGATTTAATCAATTTCATTGTTCATAACCGACCATAACTTGGCAACAGTCTAACTGTAAACCCGACTTAGCCAGAAGAGAGGAGTAAAAACTTAATCGGTAACAACTGGAGCAAATCGGGCAAGCGAACTAATTGCAAAACGCTTATTAATAACTTGGGTTATATAGGATAAAAGACACGAACAACAAAAGCATATGAAACTGAATAGTGGAAGGAAAATACTGAAATCTGTGTTCATTCATACCATTTCAACCAACCATTGCATAATCATCATCATCATCAGCCAGAAGACCTCCACACTGAACGATTGCATACAATTGACAAAAAAAATACTTTTTTATGATTTGTATTGAAACTTTTAATCTGAATAATACTTAGATAGATTACCTTAAAAAAATCAACAAAAAAAAGTTTGCTCGTGAATAATGAATAATATAAGATGTAAACATAGATTCAAAGACACCCAGGAGCCTTAGAAACAGCTTGTAGCATCGTTAATATATTAACCAAACCGGAACAATAGCTGCCGTCAATTTGGTAGTACAGCGAATGTTCAATCGAGCCTACTACGTAACCCTGCTGTTTTGAGACGTCTATTACTTAGCTGATCAAAGTAAGCGGATGCTGGTGACGCGAAGTGGCTGGTTTGTTGCAGAAAGAGGTCGTGAAGGCGAGAGGGGGGGGCGGCCGATGACCGACGGCTGCCTTAATGCGGCTTGCCAGAGCCAATGTCTAGGGTAAGGTCCTCGGACCCAAAGTGGAGTAGCGAGCACTCATTTCCGTGGGCGGTGCGACACGGTTCGCTTTTCGATACAAAAAGAGGTTGCATAATTTCAGGTTTTGGGCTTCCTATTTATTACTTTTTTCACTTGCCACTGTCACTTAGCGTCCAGGAAATGTTGTTATGGCGTAGAGGGAGAAAACTTAGCCTATTATGTGTTACGGGATCGTTTGTAAAACGCAACAATTCCTAGCGTAATATTTCAATCATACATTTCATACATTTGATGCATGTTTTTCAAAATTAGTAAAAATAAATCTTAGGCAATTTGTTTCAGGAAGAGTATAGTTTTAGAGCTTACGGGCAGCATAGTAGGTAGGAAGACTATGGAATTTAGGAGCGGCTGTCGTAGTTGAATTTGAATGAATTTTGCAGCTGATGAGCGGCTATATTGCTATTTTATTCGTAGCAATTTGAGAGGTATACGCGGGTATAGCGGGTAAGAGATAATTATTCAGACATCAATGACTGGCAGCCCTCTCACATTTTGACGAAAAAAGCGACGAAAACTGATTCAGCGTTCTGATCTGATTTAGCGTTCGGATTCTATCAAATAGAAAGACCTATAGAAAATTCAATTTATGTACTAGGTAGATCTCCATTTTTATTGAATATTAGTGGATTCCATTTTTAGAAAAACTCAACATTTCAATTTATTTATTTATTACCTCCAATTTACTGAAGTATTTCTTCGTATAACTCTCGGAGGAACATTTTGAGAGTGAATTTCTTTAAATCACTGACATGTAATAAACGATTTTAATGTTATGGTTTACATGTTTTATATTTGTCTAGACAATTAGGGCTTATTTTTCGTTTTATGCCCGAAAATCCAGATACCTAAAATTTAAACGATGCATCTTGTAATACGGCTCTTAAGCGCGGAAGTGTTACCCTTATTATTATATAGGTACCATAGTTCCATAGATAAGTAGTCCGAAGGTAGTGTAACAAAAACCTTTAGCATATTTTGTAGTGAAGTGTCTGAAATTTGACAGCACTTATGCCACTGTCGATCTTTGTCAACTTGCTGTATAACAGTTCAGTAGGTTTCTAGTACCTAATACACTCTTTCAAAACCAAATTAAGAACACTGTCAGGTCACAAGCTTTTTGTAATAGGCATAGAAATAGATTGAGCACACGACTCAAGATGTTTTCGTATTGAAAGAGGGAGAAAGAGAGAGGGTAATGCCCTCCGAAGTTGTTTGTGGCAAAAAATGAGGACAGTGAGGCCAGGTTTCTTATTTTGGTTGGTTATGAATCAGCGTGAGAAAAAACAATACAATTTATTTAGTAATTTACTTATTTGAGGCATTACTCGGCGTCATAAAAAGCACCTACCGCGGGTAACGAATTAACTGTTAATTTTGTTTTATTATAGAACGTAATAAACTCTATGGGTATCGATGATATTGCATTTTTGTTTGGCATGGTACATTTTACTTTATAACAACCATTGCATATAATTTTAAAATTTATTTAGAAAAAACCTTAGTTTTCTCTAAGATATTCTACGTATATTTTTATAATTTTTTTCTTACTATGAGGATTTTGGCGTTGAACGTCTTGTGCTTTGATTGATTAATATGATATAAAAAGTAAGTATTTCATCATACAATATAAAACCGTAATGTTGAAACATTAAAATTTTATATGTACATGACGTATATACCTCTAATATTCCCGCATTGACCCATTTATGTCTCTACGGTGTTATTGAATTTCGCAGCAACGAATCAAACGTATTCAGAATGCTAACCACAACTATCCCGAGATTGTAAACAAGCACGCACTAGAAACCTTGATTTCCTGGAAGTCAAGGGCCGGGAAAATTTATAAGAATACTTGGAGTTTTTTTTTAACATAATTTCAATACGATAAAAATACACAACAACAACGATAATATGTTAAGACAAATAAATTGCTTTCCGCATAAACCAGTATTATTATGACCCGACAGACGTTGTCGTGTCTTAGAACTGTCAAACGCGCGAAGTTAAAATCGACATTACGTTTACTGAATTTTTCCAATTCTCTGCGCAATTTTCTTAATTTTTATTTCCGTAAGATCCTTCTACGAAGTATTAGAAAACTTTAAAAAAAAGATGAATGAAATCGGTAATATCGTTCTCAAGTTATAGCGTGACCAAGGTAAATAGGGATTAATTTTTATATGCATATATTATATATATTTTAATAAACTGTTGCATTCACGTTAAGAAGAATCTTCACACAGTTTACAAAGTTGCAGTTACCTATATAAATACCAGCAAGACTTGTAAACGGTATTTACTACATTACGTCATAATAGCAACGCATTGAACAGGTTGTGAAATATTTTAAGGTCATTTTTACGTATTGGTGACCACGCGCTGACCTCAATCTGTGAAGTTAAATTCGTCGAACAATGATTCAGTGTATGATAAAATTATAAGTAAGGAATGTAATTACTTTTTATAGTGATAAATATTTTTTGGATTTCTTCAATCTAAAGTTATATGATTATTTGCGCGATATTTACCGTGGTAAGGTTGTGGAATGAGCTCCTGATATTTCGGCGCAGTTACATGCACCATGTTTACGGGAAGACTGAAGAATGCGGGTGGTTGGACGAACAGTTAAAAAGTTAGGTGCAGATATAACGATCTACCCTCTTTCTTAGTCTAACTTTAGTGACCAACTGTGACAGCTTAAAACAGTGTTCTTCAATCTATTACTGAAATTTTTAAATTAAAAAAAAAAAACTATTTAAGGCTTTTATAAGGTCTTCAGTTCCATGGTTTACATTTTAAAAGACAACGTTGATAATAAAATATTTTTTTTAAATAATATTAATAATTCCATAATATATATTTGAGATGTTAAGAATAAATAGGTATTTTTAGACCATAATTATGTTATGTGACATAAGTGTTTTCTTCCTATTCCTCCTGAGAGGATTTAGCTTAGCACATCTCAGAAATTTGCCAATGGCATCGATTCTGATGCACTCTAAACTAAACTAAATTTATTTTGTCTGCTCTAAAATTGTTGCCATCCTGCTCTCACATATTAAAATGAAAAGAGAGGCAGATAATTTTAATCCTGTCAGATTGGTTTAGTTTAGTGGTATGACAGAATAACGCCAGGATCACTTATTTGTATATTTTCAAATTTAGTAAATATTTATCATCAATACAGTCTCTAGTCAAGCAAAGTATGCCACCAAGTTGAAGCCGGTGGGTGGACAGTTCTAGTTTTGTTATTATGCAATGTAAAAATAAAATCTTTACAAATAATATCACTGAAAATAAGAGCTTTTTTAAATCAAATGTTGATTTACATAGTAGGATAAGAGCGACGTTTGCCCGAAAAACTATGCTCCAAACGCCTTACAAAAGACTTCAACGCGCTCGGTCATTAATAAATAAAATTATTAAAACATTTTCTTTTAAATCATGTTTGTGATCTTAATTTTAGTATAGAATTAATCATCATCATCATCATCAGCAGCCATTAAACGTCCACCGTTGGACAAAGGCCTCCCTGTTAAAGAGGGGTTTTGCCATTAATTATAGAATTAATATTTAGACGAAATGTCCAAATAAGAAAATTAAGATAATAACTTAAGATAGTTTAGTATTGAATAGGGTGTGCTTGGTTGTGCTTGGTTAGCACACCTAAAGCGTGGCCGCTAAAAGAATGCGTCTGACATTTGCCACAATATTGTAAAAAACTAAACAAAAACAGTAAATTCTGATCACTTTTACTAGCTTTTTGAACATAAGATTGTAGCTGGTAGCCAATATACTGCAATCAAATATTAAACCGCTAAAATTTTCACTCACTCTCACTCACACATCTCGGATCTGTGTCGGTTTTCACTCTGATTTTTTACAATGTAAAAAATGTAAAATGTGTAATTTATGTGTGTGTGTGTGTGTGTGTGTGTGTGTGTGTGTGTGTGGTATGTGTGTGTAATGTAAATGTGTATGTGTGTGATGTTTTGCAGCTGTCAGACGCGTTCTCTTAGTGGGTGGACTATAGTACTCTTCTCATAGGAATTTTATCTTTATAACTATTGATATTTTCCACATTACATTTTTCATTAAAAACTATTTTGGAGCCGTCAGTGGTTCTACAGGCCAACACCATTAAACTATGTAATAAGGAGAATTGTGTTTTGTTTCCCCAGTACTATCCTGATAGTGATTTTATAGTTCAATGTCATGAGAACGCTAAAATTCACTTGTTTATTTAAAAATATTATTGATTATCGTTTCGTTTAAGAGTTCCTATGACCACCATCTGTCTCTATCATCAGACTAGCTCGATGGTGCCATAACATTGCATTGTCACCAGACTTACATAAATATTCCTAATTTCAGCTCAATCGGTTGAAGATAACTGGTCTAAAATTCAGTTGAAAGATTTGTCCCACACATAAGAACATATAACAGGGCAAGTTGAATAAAAGCTTGTAAAAAGGGTGACTAAAGTTTATATGGAAGCCTTTTTTTTTTTTTTTTTTTTTTTTTTCGAGGGGGAAATCTTCTAAAGATACCCTGCTGCATTGGGGTGCAGCCAGGTTATGTGGGATTATACCCACTAAAACCCCCCCGGTGACCAGCCTTAGTGCTTGACAAGAGGGCTCCGAGATCTCCAGAGGAACGCACCGGAGCCCTCGGCACTGCGCTACGGCTCCTCCCGAGACAACCGTGTTGTCTCAGCCCCTCCACCCACGACAACGTTGGTCACACAACGTTGTCGTTCTCTCCCTGGGCACGCTTATGTGGATGGTCAAAGCCCCAACTTTGACCATCCCGAGCCCGGAGGTCCCCTTTTAGTAGCCTCTTACTACAGGCAGGGGTTACCGGTGCCGTATTCTATTGCCCCGGCGCCAGAGCTAAAGAGCTAGAGTGGCCGTTGCCGCCAACCCGGCGTCGTCGTCTTCGTGCAGGGTCTGCCCTTTCACGAGCTCGCTCTGCGATTTCTTTTTGCGAAAGTACGCTTTCGCAAAATTCAACCGCAGCCCTCCATGCAGAACTGTCTGCTAGCATTGCTGACACAACGCTGGGTAGACACAGGTCCTGACCGATCCTGTTCACGAGTATCCCTCTCTCTGCACTCCACGCAGGGCATTCTTCAAGTGTGTGTTGAGCAGAATCTACCACAGCCCTGCAGTGGTGGCATTGTGGCGTTGGTTCGCGTCCAATCCTGTGAAGGTACTCGCCAAAGCAGCCGTGTGCTGTGAGAACCTGTGTCAATCTAAATGTGACGTGATCCTTCCTCTTCAGCCAGGCCTGAAAACTGGGAAGAATAGCGCCGACAGCACGTTGGCGAACGTTTTGTGGCTCGTAAAGCCGCTCGTGCCATTTTTCGAATGCGCGTCGGTGCTCTTCCTTCCTTATTTCTGCGGCATTTACGGGCTCGGGTCCGTGACTTCGGTGTAAACGCTCATAAACCTGAGTGTCCATGTCTGCTAAGATGTCTAATGGTGGATATCGGGCTATTAGAGTCGCCGCCTCGAAAGATATGGTGCGATAACCTCGCGCTACCCTTATGGCCATAATGCGCTGGAAACTATTAAACATAGTTCTACAGCGTTTAACGCCCAGTCTTTTAGACCATACAGGTGCGCCGTAGAGAGCCATCGACCTGATTACTCCACAGTAAAGACGGCGGACTTCTTCGCGTGGGCCTCTAAGGTTGGGTAGTAACCTATGCAGAGCACCCGCTACCCTTTTGATTCGAGGAGCCAAGCGTCGGAAATGCTCGTCAAAGCTCCAATGTCCATCCAAGGTGAGCCCTAAGTACTTTAAGTACTGCCCTACTTGAATGTGCGCATCACCTACTCTTATTGAAGAAGCAGATGGTTCGCTTCGTTGTCGAGTTCTATGGAACCAAAGAGCTTCCGTCTTTTGCGGCGCTATTTTAAGACCCAACTCATGGATTTTCTCGACAACGCATGCCACACCTCTTTCAGCAAGCTGAGCAGCCTCCACAAAAGTCACACCATTGGCTATTACTAAAGTGTCGTCCGCGTAGCATACAGCATTCACACTTGTGGGAAGGCTTACTCTCAGAATGACATCATACGCAAAGTTCCACAGGATGGGGCGTACTACTGATCCTTGTGGAACTCCGCAGAACACCTCTCTACTATGTAGTTGACCGTCCCTGCCTATATATTGCACAGTTCTATCACGGAGGTACGCAGAGACTATACGCTGTAGGTATTCGGGTACGTTGTGGTAAGCAAGTGCTTCCCTGATAGTATGCCAAGGCAGTGAGTTAAAGGCATTTACTATGTCTAAGCTCACCGCTAATGTCTTCCCTCCGATTGCCACAGTTTGCTCTGAAAGCTCGCGTACCCGAAGAATCGCATCAACTGTTGATCGCCCGTGGCGGAATCCAAATTGGTGATCAGACAAATTAGGTCCATCTCGCCACAGATGAGAGTTGAGACGAGCGGAAATTATCCGTTCGAATAATTTACCAGCCTCATCTAGCAAACATATAGGGCGATATGCAGAAGGAGAGTCTGCGGGTCTGCCCTCCTTTTTTAAGAGAACCAAATTAGCCACTTTCCAGTCCGCTGGGAAGACACCGTTTTTTAAGCAGCTATCAAACAGATCTCTGAGCTGATCTCCTAGAGCCACTTTCAAAGCTACAGACACGACCGGGAATCCCATCTGGGCCCGGTGCCCTGTTGCGGGAGCTGAGACGCTGAATAGCTCGGTTTAGTTCTCCTTCGGATACCTTCAGATCTTCAGTCCAGCCACTCGCATCGGATGGTGCCTCTAGCTGCGAAGTTATGTCTTGGACTCGTGGGAAGAGAGAGTCGACTACACTTCTCACAAACGTAGGTTCAAGGGTTTCCGTTAGAGGAGGAACCCAGGGACGTAGTTTACCTAACACCATTTTGTATGGACGTCCCCACGGATCTCTCTCCAATCCCTCGAGAAGTTCAGTCCATGAGCGTGCTCGGGCATCTTTGATGGCTTTTTGGAACGTTTTAGTTGCATCACGGTATGCCAAATAGATGGTATCATTCTCACTGGTTGTCACTCGCCTTCTACGAGATCTAGTAAATTGGCGACGTGACCTCAGGCAACGTTCACGCAGGTTAGCAATTTCTTCCGACCACCAATAAACTGCCTTTTGTTTCATCGGCCTTGCTCGGGGCATCGAGATGTCGCATATTGAAGTCATTGTCTCCCGGAACCAGGTAGCTTGTGTTTCAGGATCAGACATGACTCTTTCTTCGCTATTAGACCAGGACATTGCAATTGCTGCCGCTTCAAGTAAGTCCTTATCAAGTTGTTTCAGGGCCCATCGCTGCGGTGTTACTCTTCTGCAGCTGCGTCTTTGATCGTATGGATAAGGGGCAACATCGAAAGTTATGTGCCGATGGTCAGAGAGGGTAACAATTTCTTCCGCCACTCTCCATCCGGATACAATGTGTCTTGCCGTAGGGGTTGCCCACGTCAAGTCTACTATTGATTCTCCCTGCCAGCGCACACACGTGCTAACAGATCCCTGATTCAAGAGGTGCAAGTCTAATTCCGATGCCCATTCTGATAATATCCGGCCCCTTGCGTTATCTATCACGTTTCCCCATGCTCGTGAACGAGCGTTAAAATCTCCCACGATAAGCGTGGGACGCGGAATGCATCTGCGTATGCAGGCACCTATAGCTTCCAAACGCGCTTCGTATGTCTCTATGGATGGGAGATTTGGTGAAATGTAACAGCCCACGACTGCAATTTGGCCCCAATTTACTGCGACAAAGCCAATTCCTTTTTCAAGTAAGGAACAAGAAAGGTCTCCCCTTTCACTACCCCAGAAGATGGCAACTAAATCTTTGCTGTCTCCAATCCACCGAGGATGGTTTGGAACCTGATAGGGTTCCGTCACAACAGCAAGAGCAATTGATCTTTCTGCCAAAGTTTGCAGGAGCAAGTCTTGCGCGTTTCGGCAGTGGTTCAAATTGCACTGAAGTGCTTTCACCCGGTTATCCGTTATAAGGCTTCCATTTCCTCCTCGGGCAAGGCATTGGCTGGCTGAGTAAGCTCCAATGGACTCGCCGGATTGTGTTGTACTGCTGCAAGAGTTGGTGGTTGCCCTGTATTTCTAGCCTTCATATTTTTGGGTGGGGAGCACTTTTTGCTTCCCATTCTATGATTGGAAGGAAGACCAAGGTCAAAGCACAGCGGGCATTTAAGCGGACGTGTGCATTGGTTTGCCTTATGGTCTGATTCGCCACATGCGTAACATAGCATACTCCTGTCGGTAGCACTGGGACATCTACTACGCACATGGCCTGTTTCGAGGCATCTGAAACATTGCAAAGGCCGAGCAGCCAGAATTTTGATACGTGCTGATGCCCATCCAACAAGTATGTGGTTACTTTTTCCTAGTTTCCTCACAGCTGTGAGTGGGCATCTAACCCACACCGTACCTAGCTTGTTTGGGGAACGGTGAATTGCGCCAACTTTAACATCTGTCGGAGAACAGCCACCAGCATTAGCGACAGCCGTGATCACATCTGCCGGAATAGTGGACTCATCGAGGTCTAAAATCCTCATTTCACCCATTTTAATGGGTCGCACTATATGTACATCTAAATCGGCAAGTGTATCCCTCATTTTCGCTGCCAACGTGTCGGCTTTAGAGCCGCAATCCATACCAGACACTTCTAAGATTAGACCACCTGTAATAGCCCTTTTTGGACGAACTGCTTCTATACCACACTCACCCAGATTTATACGCTCTTTGGCCGCCGTCATTACTGCAGCATATGTGAGGGTTGAGCCTTCCAGAACCGTGAGCGTAATAGCTGCGGAATTCGGCAACCGTGCTGGTTTCACCGTTCCAGCAATCTTGTTTTTAGACTGTGGCGGCATGGTTTTCTTCTGTTTAGGTTGAGAAGTATTTTGCTTCGCCTTCCGTTTCAGCACAGTTGTCCATGAGATAGAGGATTCCGGCGGTGTTGCTTTCTCGGCAGCCGCCTTTTTCGCCATATCCCTTCGCCGAGGCTCCGAGTTCAATCGAGAGTTAACTACAGTGGATTTCTGTTGAACTTTTGCTTTCTTCTGCTCCTTAACTAAAGAGGGTTTTGAAAAGGGTTCTGTTGCTGCTGAACTCGCAGCTTCTTGTGAGAACGAAAGCTGGTTCTTAAAAGACTTAAGCTTTTTGTCCATCACTAACCCGATTCGTTGCATAAATTGATCTTCCCACTCCAAACCACCAATAGCAGGCTGTGATGATGTCAGTACGGCTACATTTGCATTTCTATTCCGATCTTTGCCCTGACATCGTATAATATTAAGGTCTTCTGACAATTTTGCCATTTTAGCAGTTAGTTCCGTCATTTTTAAGCGCATCTCGGCGTTTTCACGCTCTAGACGCTCCACATTAGCATCAGTTAAAGTGCGTTGCGCCATCTCTGCTGTAGCAGCTTCTATCGATCTGACTGCCATTCTTAAATTATGAGCAAAACTGCCCTTAAGATTACGGGATTTGTCCGCAACCTTCTCCACCGTTGACAGTTGTTCTTGGATGTATGTTGTTAAATCAACTGTCGGACGCATCTGCATGTCTTTTCCTAGACTATCCACCGAGGGCAGCTGGTTCTTAGATCGAGTTTTGGTAGGAGACATCGTAGGATCAGAAATGTCGTCCCCACCTAATCCTTCCTCCTCAGATTTCTTTTTCTTCAAAAATAAGGCACGTTTCGAAGCCGGTTGTTTAGCGACTTCAGTTGCCTTAAGTGTCCTCTTTTTGGCTCTAGTCTTTTCAGACGTCGCCGACGTAAGGGAAGATAAGGACAGGACTGAGCCATCCGAATCTTCACCATCACTCATCCTCGCGGCACTTGCCGCTGATTGTGGGCGCAAAAAGCACCCGTCCTGCTTCTGTGCCGTTCCGCTAGAAGTAGTACCTTCCTCATTGAGGCCCTCTGGACTCTCTTCTTTTTTTTTATCTCCTTCCACATCGTTTTTAGATTTTAAATTGTGAGCTATCATTTTTTATTCCCACGAGAATGGGGGATAAATAGTCCACCCGGGCAGAGACCCCTGTACCCGGGTAAGCCTAATTGTAACCCGCCACGGGGGTCGGCTGGTACCCTGGCGGAGGTCGCACTAATGACTAGGCGCCACATAGGCAACAGCAGCACGCTAGATCAAGTGATCTGAGCACTGGTGCTGCCCATATGGCGCCGCTACCCGTTAGCCATGCATCTTCTCACGGTGCGCCGCCGCTTAAGATTTGGGGTAATTTTTTATAGAGGTTGTCTTCCTCATGGTCCGGGCGGTGAAGCCGAGACCCTCGGCCCTGCCGCATGCCACGAAACGTGACCACGGCAGCTAAACAGGGTTCCGAGCTCAACGCTGGCAGTGAAGAAATGATCCTTTACCTGCCGGCCCGGCAGTAGAATACTACATACCAGACACGTTCCTCCTGACTTTCTCGTCTCCTGTGCCCTCTGCTTATCAGAGGGACACGGAGAGAGCCCTCATCGGCCAGGTATTAGCAATCGGTCAACAAAATCCCACCAGGGGAAATTGTTGACCGATCCCCAGGGTGCACCACGTGGAGGTTACCTAGCCTCGCACCCCTTATATGGAAGCCTACGCGTTTAATTATTAGTCATGAATATTAAGTCGTGAATCTAATTTAGATATAAATTTTCCCATAGTTTACTTACTTTTACAGCTCAATTTCTGTGCGAAATAAAAGCCAGCATTCTGGCCACCCGATGCCTCCACTAATCCACCAATATTTACCACCACAGAAATTGGGCATTGCCATTCAACGTGGCAATGCTACCAGCATTCTCGGGACTTTCCCTTCCACTTAGTCTTTTAGTTTCAGTTTTTATTTAGTTATTTTAAGTTTTAGTTAATATTTTAACTTTTCTTTAATTTTCTGTTTTTTAACTCGTGCATGATAAAATATACCCACTGCTCTTTGCAGCTGGATTATTGAAACGATGGAGATAATTGTAGTTAATCCTTAAAAAAAATATCCTCACAATTTAAATATTTCGGGGCCCCAAATATCGCGGTCAAGAAAGGATATAAACAACATAGAACTTGCTAAAATAAATTTGCAAAAAATCTCTTTACACACACACAACCACGAGCTAATTCCGTTCTGTTGAAATAGACTTTATTCCAAAGACGTAGCGTTTCGAGTTGTCTTCATTCTCAATCTCAATTAATTCGTAGCAGTACCGTTAGTAAACAAATTCAAATGTTCAATGTCATATTTATTCCAATATTAAATAATAAATCTAGTCTTAAATAATCACATGCAAATCACATCAAATGCTAATCACATCAAATGCAAATCACATCAAATGCAAATCACATCAAATGCAAATCACATCAAATGCTACACATGCAAATTTTGTATCTATTTCTTACTAGCAGCACCACATGGTTTTACCCACAATTCTACATGAATAGTTAATTTTTCGCCAAAAATTAAATATTCCAATTATATGTGGTAATTTCTTGTCTAAGCTGCCTCCATACCAAATTATATTTAAATCCATTTTGCTGTTACGGAATTGAGTGCAGATAAATACACACCTACACAAAAAGTTACGCATTTATATAGTTAGCGTGATTCTAGTAACACGTAGATTTACATATATTATATTAAGCATAATACAATGTATTTAATATAATTTACTTATAATTATTGGGATCTAAGATCTTTTTATTGACCTATTTATTTTATTATGAAAATTTCGAGCTAAAATTTTCCTACTAACTTAATCTTCCATCGTTACTGTTTCACGGATTTTCCTTTCCGTGTGTTGGAGCTCCGGCGTATGCAGGCTAACGGTCCGATCACGTGTCTCGAGGAGGCATCGACCCTTAGCGGCCTCTGCGCAATATTCTACGCGCAATACTTAACTCCACAAGAAAAAACCTTAAAATCTTCTACCTAGCAACCTAAAATGAACTTTATTACATCAATTTTAGACCGTTTTCTTGCGCGCTCAGCTCACGTTGGTTACAGCATTTTTTCCGCTGAAAAACTGAACGCTTCAATCGATCTGTTGAATATAATCCTTACATAATCGATTCTGAAACTTAATTCTATTCACATACAGGTGAAAATTGTACGGAGGTTAAGGAGCATCCCTGAAGTATGGACGAGTGAGCTATTCAAACTCTATGTATTATTGATATACTGCAGGAACTATACTTATAGCAAGCATATATTGATAGTAATTCGCGTTAAAACCTGGTTTTGTCGTATTAAGCTAAGGATATAAATGCAGCAATGCCGCAATTTTATTCTACAGCAATCATGAATTTTCCGTACTAAAAGTACCCTATGTGTTAATCCAGGGTATAAGCTATCTCCATACCAAATTTCATTCAAACCCGTTCAGGTGTCACAAAGCTGAGTGCTGGCAAACGTACATATAGACACAAAATTTCGCATTTATATTATTAGTGTGATGAGATGTGATAATAAGAGTCTATGTTCGTCATTTTCATCTCGCTCGCGCATTTAACTATTTAGAAGATATAAAATAGTTAACTGGCTTTGCGTAAAATTTAAGCTCCAGTAATAAAGAGTAATATTACAAATATTTAGTAAATTTTTCATATTGATTCTTAATAGTTTCAAATATAAAACTGAATTTGTAAATTGTTTTGACTAAAACTCGTTATAATCAATATGAAAAACTTAATTGATTATTTGTAATGTTCTCTTTATTACTGTAGCTTAGATTTTACTTATCTAGATTCAGACATTTTATCACTCGGTGCAGCCGAGTGTATATCTTCTAAAATGTTGAATATATGCGAGTGAGATAGAAAGGAGAAAGAAAGAAAATAAAATTTATTCAACACCTTTACAAAAACTTATATCTAAAGGATACAATCAGTGTCGAAGAGAGTGTACATATACTCGTAAGTCTTTGTAAGGAAACCTAATAAGAAGTTAGATTTTATCACGCTTGAAATTTAAACTTATTAAAATCTAGTGACCCCCAACCTCTAGCTTCGCACGGGTGTAAGTTTCATTATATATAAACTTTTCGTGAAATATTATTTAACTGATGGTGAAAACCGCATCGAAATCCGTTGCATGGCTTAGAAGGAGTTTGCGGATATACAGACAGACAGAAGCAGAGAGAAAATTAACTACGTATTAAATTATTTTTTTGTCACTGACTACCATGTCGTTTAACCTAACCGGATGTAGAAGACATACTGAGTGTGACTTGGCGCTGTCTAAATCTCCGCTGAGGTCACTGAGGAGGTAAACACGTGGCCAACTGCACTCGTTATCGAAAGGCTTATGGCCATAAATAAGGGATATGTATCATCATCATCATCATCATCATCAGCCAGAAGACGTCCACTGCTGAACATAGGCCTCCCCCTTTAACCTCCACACTGAACGACAGCCTGCCTTTTGCATCCACTGGATGCCAGCGACTCTTACTATGTCGTCGGTCCATCTAGTGGCGAGGCCTACCTACGCTGCGTCTTCCGGTTCGTGGTCTCCACTCAAGAACCTTTCTTCCCCATCGGTTATCGGTTCTCCGAGCGATGTGGCCTACCCATTGCCACTTCAACTTGCAAATTTTAACAGCTATGTTGGTGACTTTGGTTCTTTGGCGAATATCCACGCCCGCGAATATCCGCACGTAGGGATATGTATATGGAACTGCAAACCAAAAAGAGGTTCTTGTACACATCATTATGAAAACTTAGACTATTGAAGAAACCATGAAATCGCGTAAAAAATTACAGGCGTTCCTTAGAAATAAAACCTATATAATTTTGATTTTTCGTTATCTTCTCAGCAAACCCTTTCATTTGATACCATATCATGACGGTGCATAAAAATAACTGGTCCGCCATATTTGGGAGTCCACCATATTGGATTAAGAATGGCGTCACTTAGCTAACCATGCAATGTCATCCAAACTAAACGTGTATGCAAAATTTCAGCTCAATCGGTTGGGGATAACTGTTTTATAATTGAGCTGCAAGTTATGACCAATACTAACAAGGCAAGTTAAATAAAAGCCTGTAAAAATAGATAACCTTTACATCTGGGCGGTCAAAGGAATAAAGAGACTAGGTATTTATGTCATATAATATATGTTTGACCTCTACGAGTACATAGATAGGATATTAGTTCAATAGCATAAGGAATCATTATACTATTTTCAAACCACCTGCTCGACAATGTCCAATTACATATCATGCAACCTCAACGTAAAGTAAAGGATTATCTCTTAAGAGGGCATACCACGGCCCAGAAATTTGATGAAAAGGTATTTAGCAAATCTATTGCTGTCCCTTGACCTCAAGCCTCTCCCCGTAGAGCGCAATAGGGACAACTGCAGCTCGGATCGATTATACCTACGAAAAGTAGACAAAATCATCGTCTCGTATTTTTCTGTTTCCTCATTCAAAACTAGGCCGATTAATTTTTTTTTAAATTAATAGTTGTGAAAAAGATTGAACTATGCTTCTATCATTTATTTTTGTTTTATAAACTCGTCAAATTTGTTTGATAGACGTATGAACATGGCGGTAAAAAAAAATATTTTTTTGTGATATTCAAAGGCTCATATTTGTTATAATAGTTAACTTATAAGAAAAAATAAATGATATAAGCATGATAATAGAGGAGATAAATTTTATTTAAAAAAATTACAGCTCTAGCTATATTATCCAGGGAGGAAACACGAGAATAAGTTTGTATGGACAAAACGCTGCCCATGACCCCACTTAAGGGATATAAAGTTGTATGAAACTCCTTAGGGAATAAAGTGATTTGAATTTGGAACGTCAAATTCGTGTGGAAACTCGTGGAAAACTCTAAGTAAAAAAATGCCCATATGGCATTGTAAAGAGGTTTGTTCGAAAATTAAACTGGCCACCAAAAGAAGAATTCAAAAAAAAAAAGGTGCGTTTACAAAGAATGTGAAACAAAACAAGGAGTTTGGTGCTGTGATTTTCGGTGAAATCTGGCTTTTTATTGTCTCGAAAAAGGTGTGAAAAGTAGAGTGAAGAAGAGAAGAAGAAGAGAAGAAGTGAAGAGTGAAGTAGAGTGAGTCCTATAGAATAAAGCCTGTCTTCGTCAAAGAGAATATAAAGTCTTCGTCTTAGGCAGCTTGAACCCCTCGCTTCACTCAGGACTTTATATTATTATATAACTCCCTCGTTACGCTCAGGGTTCAATATGCCGCTCGCGACGTAAGACACTGCTTTATTCCCTTTATAAAATAAAGTGCATAGTTTACTATTATGGCAAACCCATTCAGTACGAAAATTGCATATGCAATAAGATCTATGCAAGTTAAGATAAAGATAGATAAATTAAGATACATAAGTTTCCGTACAGAATTGCATTTTTATTATAACTGCTAACCTTTACTGCATCCGGCGGTGTTTGAGTTTTCTCGTATTTATTTATCACAAGCTGCGCCTCGAAGTTTCACCCGCGTAGTGATGAAAAATGGTGATAGTGATCTCTGGCTTTTGAACTATACCCATGCAAAAAATTAGGTTGATCCGTTGTTCCGTTGCAGCGTGAAAAAGGAACAAACAAACCAACAAACAAACATACTTTTGCATTTATAATATTAGTATGATTTACTTTTAGAAAGACAAGGTGCCTTTGACAAAAAAAAATACAAGCTAACTAATAATTATTTAATACTTAGGTTAGGTGAAGCGTTATTATGTGTGCTTTACGATCTGACGGCAATCCTCGGCCCTGCACCAATGACTTATTTAGTACCTATATAAACGATGAGCAGGTTCCGTGACATTACTCAAAAACAGTAAAGAAAAACATTGTGATGAACCGGTATTGCCAGAATCTCAAAAGTTCAAAAACATAACATTCACCAACATGCACTGGGCCATTGGCGGATCCAGGGCCATGGGGGCCATGCCCCCCCCCCCCCAATGAAATCCTGGATCCGCCCCTGCACTGGGTCAGCATGGTCTTTTCTCTCTGAGTGACTGTGTCCCAGCAGTGGGTACATAGTAGGCTGATGATGAAAGTATGAAAACTTAATATATAAAAAAATACTTGTAATAGTTTATTTAAAATTTCAATACAATTCAATAGACACATTATGATAAATAGTTTTTTGTCTGTGCGTAAACATAATCCTTGATAAGAGTAGCTCACTGCACACGTGACTTTTTGTCGATGAAAGGAACAATTTCCCTTACCTAACGATTACCATCGGAGCACGTGAGGTCTAATATAATCATTACAAACCTTATTTTAGTTTATTTTAATACCAAAATTACGAGGTTAGAAACGTGTTCAAAATGGATTTATTCTACAAATTCAGTTTTCAATTTCAAATAAAATTGTTATAACAATTTTATTTTTAAGTCCCGGTGGAACGGAGAGGAAGCGGTGGTTGTTTGTTTGTAAATTTGTTTCCATTCTCTTAAATGGCTGGACCGATTTTAATGTGTTTTTATTTAAAAGCTAAATTCATTCTGGTAGTGTTTAGCTATGTTAGATCAAAATCTGTCGTTAAAAAGTTATGAGGTTATTACCGAATTGCCGAGTTTTTATTTAATTTAAATTTATAGTTACTGGTAATTATTCGGCGCTTTGTATTTCGATCACTTAATCTCGGCCCAAGTATTTATTAGCTCTGACAGCTAGCCGCAATAAAATTGTAAAAAAAAACTAAAGCTGGCTAAAACTACGAATTCTGGTCACTTTCACTAGATTTTTGAACGTAAGGCTGTGCCCGATATACTTCAGTGAGATAAAAAATTGTTTTTATTCAGCTTTTAAAGCGAGCTATATAATTATTAAATTTTTGATGAAATAAAAACGGCCTTCGTTTTTAATTTGAGTGATTGGAATCCAGAAAATAATGCTCTTGAAATATGAAGGGACATACCCAAAACCCGGCCGGGCCGTAATTTTTGTGTCTATACTATGTCACCGACCCATGCGAGAGCTCCAATGTATGTTATATTTTAAGTTGATATGCAAGAAGCATTTGTTGAAGAAGTTGCTAAAGGCAAATATCTCAGTAAATGCCTCTAGTATTTCCCTTTTTACATCCTCCAGGAGTAGTGCAAGTATGCTATGAGGCATCATTGTTAGTTAAACTTTACGATGAATAATTTTTTTTTCTACATTACCTACATAATATAAAATAAAGTCGCTTTCCGCGTCTGGCTGTCTGTCTGTATAACCGCTAAACGCAACGAATTTTGATACGGTTTTCACCACCAGTTAGATAATTTTTCGCGAAAGGTTAATACATAGAACTAACGACCCGCCCCAGCTTCGCACGTAAATTACACCCGTGTGAAGCCGGGGCGGGTTTTGGTAGTACGATATAAGTTACATAAGTTAATGCAAGCCTGACTCACAATTTGCCTATCTACAAAGCGGTCAAACTTTACGTTTCCAGTTATACAACCTCCGAGTAAGCAATGCTTCACAGGTGTGGCATACGTTCATTCAAACCGTCGTTCCCACGGTCGTATAATAATCATAAAAACCTCCATTGTGAGAGCATCCCCGCACATAGAGCCTTCAAAGGTTGGGGGTGAATCTGTACAGGTAGCTCTCACAAGGTGCTTGGAAATACGTTATGACCGTTGATCACGCGTTTTCGACAATAGTCAATTGATATGAATTGCTTTGAAAGCCTTTTTGGTGGGAAAAGTTTATGACATTTAAAAAAAAATTTAGAGCGTTTACCGTCTAGGTACCGTCGTGTGGAGCTAGGAATAAGTTTTGGGGATTTTTTACAATTCTACACTATTGATTGCCCTTCATACAACAAAGTTTTTTTTTATACTTCGTTTATTTATTTTTATTGTATTTAAACAGGTCATCTCGAGATTATCACAGAACAGTACTTTAGTGCCTTTTACTTCTACACCACTATATAATTCCGATCTGCTCAATTCAGAACATTGAATAATGATTTATTTGATAGCAGACTTTATTGCGGTAGTAACATAGCTACGAATATTTTTGATCAAAATTAATACATCTGTTTAATTAGATTCTATAAATGTGACTTTAAATAAATATATTTGATTTTATACCATCATTGTTTAAACTCACGGCCGTTAATAAAATGCAGACTGTCCGAAATATAATGCTATAACAATACAATGGGCAAGGAAACGGAAGTTGGGAACCTAACGGCGGCAACCATTATGAAACCTTTTTGGCGTACAAGTGACGTGTTAAACGACCTCCAAAGCAATGAGATTCAAACAAGCTCATAACTATGCTATTTGTATTACAACAAGAACCTCATTTAAGATCTATTTTGAAATAGATTCTAACGGTTTCGATTACAAGAACACAATAAATAATGTAAGAGTTGTTTTTGCTGGGCAATGGGATTATTGAGTAAACCTATTCTGGAAAATTCCTCGATGGACCCTGAAAATTTTAATAACAATGGTAAGGGTATCATGACTTACAAATAATAAATGAATTAAAAATTAAAAATAGAGAAACAAATATTTTAATGTTACAACATTAATTCAACAACAACATTCAACACCACCTATAAACCAAACACAAAACTAAACTAATTGAAGATCGTCTAAACTATCTATAGGCAAAGAAGACTTTTATAGATAGTTCAAACGATCTATAATTTCAAGTGACCAGCTCAAAATGCTGGCCGCATTACGGCGCTGGATTGCAAGGCTAACTTTCTGACCAAATACAGGACAGCATTATGGTCAGTTAAAAAAACTTTCAGTTATACACATAAACACACGTAAATCTCACACATACACACACTGCGCATAGAAATGAGCTGTGTGTGTGTGTGTGTGTCTGTGTGTGTGTCGCAGGCTATGTCATATTTAATAGTGTAAATAATTATTATATTTAATTATTATTTTTCTTTTGGCTACTTATTGGCGTAGTAATCAATAATTTAAATTTATTTTTAAATTAGCCATCGCGCCTATTATGATCGATTCATATACATAGTATAAATTGAAGTCGTTTTCCGCGTCTGTCTGTCTGTATGGCCACTAACTCCTAAACCACGCAACGGATTCTGATGTGGTTTTCACCATCAGTTAGATACATTTTCACGAAAGGTTTATATATATATAACTAGCGAGCTGCCCCGGCTTCGCACGTAAATTATACCCGTGCGAAGCCGGGCGGGCGGGTTGCTAGTCTTTACTATAATATAATATTATAAAGAGGAAAGATTTGATTGTTTGTTTGTTTGCATTGAATAGGATCAGAAACTACTGAACCGATTTGAAAAATTCTTTCACTGTTGGGAAGCTACACTATCTTGTTTCACAATGTATTCATAATCATATAATATCCCCGGGTGACATAGGCTATAATCTATACCCGTGCGAAGCTGGGGCGGATTTATAAACATAACATTGAAAATATTTTAAACTGTGTATATATCTATGCAATATAATAATAAGATCAAGGTAATCTGGGCAATTACAGCCGCACTCAGAGACGTTACTTAAGCTAAGGAATACTTAAAATTGCTCTGTCAAGTTCTCGTTGACGAAAATTGTCACACATGAAAACGAGACAGAGCAATTTTAAGTATTCCTTAGCTTAAGTAACGTCTCTGAGTGCGGCTGTTAGTCTTTAAGTGATGCAAGCTAAATTAGGCAATGCTATAACGAAATAGGATTTAAATTGGATGTTTGGAACTCCGTTATTTTTTTTTTGTGAATATTGCACTGTATGCAACATTCATGTGCTAATAACTCAATGGATTTATCATTATCATTAATGATTTAAGAAAAAAAAACTGAGTCACAAAAAAAACTTACATTTTTATGATTTTAAACATGTATGCTGTAGATACATGTATGAAGCCATTAATACATATTCATATTACAGTGCCTACTTATTAAAAAGTCCAGGGTTTACGCTCGATAAATCACCGCAAGTGCCATGTTGCACAGAACGCCATATATTCAGGTGTATCATAAACTTTAATTATTAAACACGAGACTACGATGCGGAAATCATGCATGCCCGTGAATACTCGTGATTGCTATACATAAAATGGAATAATTCGCGAACAATGGAGAGGTGATCGAACTGCAGTAACATTTCGTGAAGGTCCTAGATTCGAGGTCGCCTAGACTTTATGTAGATTCGTGATTCAGTGAGGTGCCGATTTTGGTATCTATTGGTCAGAAGTCGATGGAATGTGTGATGTGGGAGATGTCATCTGTTTTTATGATAGCAAAAAGGTGATGAGAAGAAATACTTATAGAAATCTAGCTGCATCCTGTGGTTTTACCGCTAGACTGTGGAATGCGCTTACAATCACGATAGCTATAATCTGGTTGTCTTTAAATCGTGAGTAAATCTGTTTCTTCTAGGCAAATTTTCACCATTATAGATTAACATTTGCCAAGACCAACCCTAATTTTAATTTAAAAAAAAGGTTTTTCCTTAATTAACCAATTTGAACTTTATATATAACTAGCTGCGCCATACAGTTTCACCCTCGTGGATTACTTCTTATATCTGCCAATGTAGGTAAGTCCCGTCAAAATCGGTCCAACCTTTGTCGAGTCCATAGGTAACATACATACACACATCTACATTGAAGTATATAATAAAAAGACTGGATGAATGAGCTTTTACAACAGTACGGACTCAATAGTGAGTGTAAACATAAAGCTCAGGTAATCGTACGCCAACTTTGTTGGGGAGGTGTCGTCGTACTTGAGAGTGATACGCCGTAGTGGAGAACAATGCTACATAGTTACTCCAGATTTAGACAGGTTACTAGTCATCTGGGACGCACATAATCAGACGCTTCAGATGGGTAAATCCTTATAATCTACATCTTTGGTTAGCAATAAGAATCATCTAGCTAATATATTTTATACACGTAGTTAGTTAAGTAAGTATTAATAACAAATAAAACATTTACTAAAGTTTTTTGTTTGAATAATTAAATAAGATACACAAACACTGTTTTGACCTATCACGGTTGTTCACTAAAGTTATATGACAAAAAAAATATCCCGTAAATAATCATATAACTTTAAGATACACAATTTAAAAATTTCTACAAAATTATTCATGCCCACGTTTAATTTTTAAAGTGTTAAACGTATGTAAGAACATAGCCAGATATGCAAAGACTCTTCTTATTCCAACTGCTTCAATATACAGCAACAAAGCTCAAAGGTGAGCTAGTACATCCTAGACCCTAGTGCACTGCAATGTTAGTTTATGAGTTGTCCCGAAGCGATATTACTATTTAATATTTATTGTTCCATTATATGGCGAAAATTCCGTTTACAATATCGCTTGTTATGATTAAGCTCATGACGGTTTGTGAGTAGGGATGTAATTACAGGATGCTTAAAGGTTGCTCGTCGAGGCAGCTATGGTTAATTCAGGTAATTTGTCTACCTATTATTAACTTTAATAAATGGATAACAGTGACACTTCAGATAAAGCACTCTACTCTATATACAAGGTTACGCGGAAAGGATACCCAGCTGAAAGGGGTCCGTTATACTCATCATTATGAAAAGCTTTTACTATGGGATTAATCCTGAAATCATCGTGAAATATCAGCTGTTTCCGTTGGCTGTTCAATACATTTTGCTGAGTGTAAATGACCGTGGTCTATGGGTGCTGTTTTTGCGATTTCGGGGTTGGTCCCTCAGTAAAAGTTGATCATAATGATAGGTATTACGGACCCCTTTTGACTTACTTCTCCTTTTACGCGTAACCTTGTATGTGGTGATAACACTGGACAACACAGGATTATTGCTTGTGACAATAGACAATATTTATTTTTGAGTCAAAAATCCACTACACAACCTAAAGCTAGACAGTTTTTTGCCACAAACCGGCCCCAGCTCAGCATGATGCCGTTTGTAACCAACCGGTGCTGGTCTTCCGATGGGATCGGCAGGTGACGTCACGCCTTGCACGGTGCGCGTACAGCATAGCATACCTAATAATAAATAAATAATCGTACTAATAATAGGACGTCCACCCACAAAATGAACAGACAACCTAAAAGAGACCGCAGGGAAACGCTGGATGCAGGCCGCTTCCAACCGGCCCTTTTGGAGATCGATGGGGGAGGCCTATGTCCAGCAGTGGACGTCCTACGGCTAAAATGATGATGATGATTATGATGAAATAAATAATAAACTTTATTTCCTTTTAAGCCTTAAAAATTAGTTAGCTTAGATCTAAGGTACAATTTACAGTGGTTATGGCTAAGAATATGCGTAAAACTATTAATTCCGGGCCTCAAACTAAGCAACGAAGCCTGTGTCTTGGGTGCCCAGTGGATCCAGTTAAGCATAGTGAATATTTGTGGCACTGCTTATAGCACGTGTTGGAAGCTAGTGTTTTTTTAAAAATAATTTCAAAGAATTGGAAATTCACATGTAGAACTTATTTAAACAGTAAACAATATGAGCGTAAGTGTGTGTCCTACTTGGAGTGAACACATCATACATAGAAAAAAAAAGTTTAGTGCCCTTTAACAAAATGGGTACCCACATCACAAGCGTTGCACCCAAAGAAAGGCTTATGCATATTCAGACTAATTAGCTTATCACGAGTAGATAGCCAAGTTATTGTGCACTGTGCGTGCGTAATGCAGAGTTTTGGGAGTGTGGGATGTTTGTTCCCACTCAATCGCTGTACAGGTTTGGATAAAATACACACATAAAATATCCCGGACAAATACACGATTTCAGTAGAATAGCGGGAGGAACTGTGGGTGGGTGTTGCTAGTTTGTCATACAATTAAATGGAGCGCGGCTTTACTGAACTGAAGTAATTTATTACTAAATAGTTGAATCCTTTTCATCCACATTCATAACTAAAAGTTCATAACCAGCTACGAAAAAATAAATTTCTACGCTGTTTCACAACTAGTTATTAAACAGGACCTTTTTTCAATTATTTTTTTACAACCTACGAAAAAAGTATTTTCTTCGCTGTGTTATAACCAATTATTAAACAGGATTTCCTTCCAAGAAAAATAATAGCACTAGCACAGCCAAGAATCATACGGTCATTAAATTAAATCTCATATCACAAATACAGACGTATCCATCTTGCTAAATCATTTAAAATATTTCATCTATTCGAATAAAATCATTGCATTAGACATAGTTATAGTTACTTCCTAGACAACTGTTCTATGCTATTTATATAATTATACTTGACATTTCTGCGACCTTCAGTGAACACATTGGCCTTAGTGCAAAATACTGTACATGATTGAAATTTAAATATAAGAAAACGTTGTCCCGTTTAAAGCAAAATATATATTTACGTCAGATGTCACGTTGTGAATTCGATTCGTGCCTCGTGGATTTGCTCGTAATTTGGTTGTGATGTTATATACCTATACATTGTATGTAAGTACTTATATACAATGTATAGGTATATAACAGTTGTTATAGCAGAAACTTTGTTATATGATTTACTCATGATATATCATCATACCAAAGATTATATACTCACAAAATATGAACGAATAAATACGAATAATGTAGTAATTTTGCGTCTAATTTTCTAACTAAAAACGAATACAAAATTCTCAAAAAAGGGAAAACAAAAATCCACTGGTTTTTTTTTCAGTTAACGGCATGTCGCTAATTATGAGAAACTGTTATGATAAAAATATTAAATTATTTCATTTATTGACAGACAATGCACAATCTAAACCGCTGCTGTGAATAGCATGAAATTTTGCATAAGTCTTCCTTATAACCTAGGTGAGCAGGAAGGAACGATTTCTGAAAATTCATCCCTGAAAGGGGTTAAATAGGACATACAAATTTGTATGAAAGCCCTAGTAAGTTTAAAACGTGGAAGTTGGTATAAAAAAAAAATTGCCTAAATAGGCTTCGTTTATATAATAAGTCAACTGTACATGTGTTTTTAGAATACAGGAGTTAAAAAGGGGATTAAATTGTATGAGCTCCTTCATTCCCTATTTAACTGATGGTAAATCCCAAAGGGCACACGGCTCGTAACAAAAACAAAGTATATTTGTTATCTGTATAAATGTTAGGCGATTAGTAAGTGAGGCCCCTGATTCTATCAACTTATCACCTTCATCTAAGTATTCTAAGTCATCCCTTTCCTACCCTACCTACCTACCTCCTTAATCTGTCAATCAATATTATACTAGATACGTCCCGCTATTTCACTCGCGATTTTCCAATACAAAGAGATACACCAGGGGAAAATGATGAAAAATACTATCAATTTCGTTTACCTTTTTTGTACCAGTAATCTATATCTACTCATTGATAAATTTAATAAGAGAGTAAACTAACCCACATTCTTAAAGTACCAAAATACGTAAATTTTATTTGTGTAAAATAAGAGTCATTTTCTTTTTAATGATAAACTGGCTTGCGCCATAATGCCTGATGTTAAGCAATGATGCGGTCTACAGTGAAGCACGCTTGTCCCGAAGAAATCGATTCACTCGTGACTGAAAGACATCCAAATTGATCCTTAAGGCCACCTAAATTTTTCCAAAAACTAAAAAGTGTTGGTCGTCACGCTCACCTACTTGCAAATAGCACACATGCAAAACTGCTTGTTCTACGACTGTTCACATTCATTTTTAATCACTCACACAAACGTAGAGACATAGAAAAACAAACATTATGCACCCACACACCTGCGAATGGTTACAGCATTAGGAAAATTGAAAACAGTAACTCGATTTAAAATATTGTGGTTTTTGAAGATTAATCGCCAGTTTAAATTGTATCTTTTTAATTATGTATGAAAGTGTTCACAGTAGGTATCTAGTTAGTTAATTACATATCATGAGAGCTAATGAATTTTAATAATTAGGGAGAGGGAGCGGTTCGAATCAAATCCAGACATCATTTTATCGACTAATCGACTAAATTAACAAAAATGTGCTTGCTGATTGCTATTACGAACTGGGCCATTGAAATAAAAAAAGTAATAGCTGATAGGTTGTTATTTCTTGATGGCTAATGAAAATGAGCCAATCACAAGACACATAACCATCTGTAAATGTTTTTTTATTTTTATTTGACTGCTAGGAAACATTTATGTAAAATTTGTCTACTCCTACACTTGTACTATAAAAACTATAATTTTCGGCCTACATTAAGCAATACAGCATATCTGATACAGTTTAGTGGCTCTGGAGTCTGGACTGACTTTACGACAATACAAACATACTGGTTTATTATAGTAGTGTTGGATCACGGGATCGATCCTGTGTGTGTTACGAGTGCCTATTAAAAATAAAAATAAAGTACGTTTATTAGTGTGTGTGAATCTGTTTATCTTTCTGGTATGAAGTTGCGATACTGACTATACTGTGCGCTGTGGTTACAGCCTCTTACGTGAGGAACGTAAGCGACTGCGGAACTCAAGATGGCTGACATTGGCAATGGCGGGTCATTGACCCTCCGCGCGCAGCCTTCGAAGCTTAGATCTAGCATTAGAGAGGTTGTTATTTTCCGCCATGTTTTTATTATTGGATTGTTTTGTTCGATCAAGTCTTTTGTAGGCATAAAGCTAGCAGTTTTTGTATCCGTATTTTAAGATTAAGTTTGGTGATTTTAATGGACTTTAAAACTATTTTGGTTAATTTAATTTTAAATAAGTATCTACGATAGTTATTTATTTCGTTTTATCAACCTGTTTAATTTCTTTAACATTGGCCAATTGCTTACAGATTAGGCTACATGCGAAGTTAATTGTGTTTTTTTATCATATGGTTTTACAACGAGATACACATTGATTGATTGTTTTGTAAATGTTACTTTTACAAAACAATCATGTGTTGTGTTGTTACAGTTTTATTTTGTGAAGTAATTTACTTCTATCCAATATGCTGGCCTCTACTTGCTCAAAGGCAGAGCATTGATATACAAGCCAGCATTTTGGGAACAATTTCTACAGGTAGCGGTCTAATAGTTTTGTTTAAATCGTTTTTTTTCTCTCTCTGTATTATAATATTTATGTTATTATAAATAAAAGTGATATTTCATGTCTCTTTGAAACGTCTAACATCAATGACTTATCCACGTATATTATCTTAGCAGTAGTGGGTGGCGGACAGATGAACATTTTGTCGTTGACATGTTACTCATTACAAAGCTTTACGATGATCGCATCACGTAGCTTCGATAGCGCAATTCCATTCAAAGCTATTTAGTTGCAACTGGTGGCTCCATCAAGCGGAAGTACGCACAAACCGCGGAATGTAGCGCAAGCGCTCAAGCTAACGGTGCGCGCGGGCAGCGAAAAAACTCAAGTTCACTATCACGGAAGATTGCGCGTCGCCATTACGGCGCGGTTACGCCGCCGAGCTATTATGCCACTGTGACTATGTTACACAAGATGAGCACAATAATTGTATATTGCGCGCAGTAAAGATTTACAAAATGTTTTATACTACCTTAAATGTGCGAGTAAGTATACAAGATAAATTTATGAATGTTAGATATTAAAAAACATAGAAAACTTAAAGACATAAGTGAGCTTTACTTTGTACCGCCCATGAGGTTGTAAAGGTCAGTTTAGATAGTTATCATTTGCATCCCTCCTCTTTACGTGACCTGAGGTCTTAGAACTATGCCGTCCTCCACCCCCTGAAGCGTATGATCCTTAAGTTTCACTACAGACCAGTCTTGCCCTATGGTAAATCCCGCGCTTCATTTTCGTTTAGTTCTGGATAACAATACGGGTTAAATTGAGAACTTTCCTTCTTTTTTGAAGTCGATTAAACAATGTGTTAACACATAGGTTAGTATACAAAGTTGGTTTAACTACTGTTGTTGGCGACTGGCCGATTATAGGCTAGTATTTCTTTTTTTTATAAAACAAATGATGTTCTTTTGTTTTATGTCAATTGTGTCAGATTTGGTTTGTAGCTTTCTCATTAGTTCAGTGTGAAAGTTATGTACAAGATATTTAAATTAAAACACGTTTCTACCACCATTTATCATTATCCTTATCCAACACCAGTAGTTATACATCAGTCCACCGATCACCAATATTTATGATAAAGATAAACTATACATTATTATAACACTGGCTTGCACTCACGATGGTGTTATAATAATTTATAATGAATCCTCACGCGAGTTTTGATGAAAAGATTAACTAGCCTATGTTATTGCAGCGCGTCGGGCATGTTTGCCAATGCTGGTTCCGGATTTCTTTGCTGTCATTAGATCCAGAGTGGCTTCCTTCTGGGCTGGGCTGAGTTCGAAAAACGGCATATTGCAGTGCATGGGGACTACCTTCGTAGCCCGATTTTTAAATCGTGGCTGACAGTGCACCGGAATGCGAACCGAAAATGACTGTGATATTTTTATTACGCAATTGTATTGTTATAATTTTAACTATTTCATATTATTTTGTAATTTTTTTTTTTTTTTTTTTTTAACAATTTTATATTTATACATATTTTTAATATTATTATCTATTGTAATTGTAGAATTTATGTGTATAATAATATGGGTTCCATGCCTGAAATAAAGACATTTTAATATTATTTATATTCGGCCACTCACCAGTTTTTTTTTAATATACTATTTTTATCACTTCAATCTATTATGTCTTCTGTGGTCTAACCTAACAAAACACTTTGACAAATCTTAACTCTGCAAATACTTTTGCAAAAAGACAAGAGGGTAGAGGCAAATTAAATTTTGATAATGAAATAAAATTCTACTTCAGATATCCTAAGGTTGCCTGAAAGAGATCGCTTTTAGCGATAAGGCCGCTAGTTGTTACACTAGTTTTTTAAGAGTTTTTTGTCCTCTGTATCAAATTTAATGGTGCATGTGAACAATAAAGAGTTAATCAATCAATCGATATTGTATCTATGAAATGAAAATAATGTCATCTCGATTCATAACAGTTATGGGATACCAATACAACAAAACACTTATTACCTCACAGACCTCACAACATAAAATTATGAGACAACTTAATAGAGCTTCACGTTGCTGGGAATTGTGATTGATGTACAGCAATCTTGCCAAAGGGTAGGTTCCCAGAGATTACGGCTAAAATATTATCCTTCAAAATCTTATCTTTCCTTGTTTTCTGTTACCTTTTTTGTATACAATTGATAGTTTTGAAATGACCACAAATAATTATTTTGTATAAGCTTTGTATTTTTTTTTCCGTTAAATCTTATAAATCATAAATCTGCCAACGGGTCGTTCTCATTTGTTCTACTCTTTGTTTTAGCAATAGAACAAACTGGTAAACTAAAAAGTTCTAAAAGTAGACTAGAAATGGTCCTGTTCAACTTCGTGTGTTTTTTAAGAAGCAAAACAGCAAAAGTATTTCGATGAGATTGTCTGTGCTTCAGTTAATAAAAGATTTTCTCCGTTTAAA
Organism: Agriopis aurantiaria; assembly: GCA_914767915.1. Taxonomy (NCBI): domain Eukaryota; kingdom Metazoa; phylum Arthropoda; class Insecta; order Lepidoptera; family Geometridae; genus Agriopis; species Agriopis aurantiaria. The sequence continues at coordinate 7,694,394 of OU611987.1, forward strand.
CCTATTGTATTTAAAATTGACAATACTGCATTTTTAAAATTAAACCGGCCAAGTGCGAGTCGGGCTCGCGCACTGAGTGTTCCGTACCACCACAAAATTCAATAACGAAATTACCGGTTATAACTTGGTAATGAACAGAAACATGTCACCGATACGCACTTGGCCATTTTTTATTAAATGTTGTTATATTTTAAAGTGTGTACTATAATCATGTTAAGTTTGACGCTTGTAAGTATTACCGTTTTTACATTAGAGCTAATATAAAACACGTTAAAAAATACGTTTGCTGTATGGGGACCCCCCTTTTGTTTATATTTATTGACTTTTTTATTATTTGTTAGTCACTCCGCTGTCACATTACATATTCTGTGTAAATTTCGACTGGTCATCTATTACAATTTGAGAGATACAGCCGTTAATAGAAAGAAAGAAAGAAAAATATTATTAGGTAGTACAGACAGACAGACAGACATCGTAGGCTTAGTAATAGGGTCCCATTTTTACCCTTTGGGTACGGAACCCTAAAAATACAAACAAAATGCAAAAGAAATCGTTTCTTTTCTGTGGGTACTTTTGAGGTCTACACTGACAGTAGATTCGAGACCGCCAAGAACTGTTACTTATGAGAAACATCCGGTGAACATCTTTGTTTCATGGAAATTATTCAAATGCTTTCTGGGTTCTGTTATAAATGTTCAAATCTTGTTATAATTTTAAGCTTCCTGGCAGTAATCCTAGAACTACTTGTGAGACTTCTGTTATTTAGCGGTAAACTAAACATTATTATTTTCCGCTACATCATTTATTTACACTTGCCAAACGTCTCAAGTGGTCCACAAGTAGCGCTATACTTGAAACTTGTCGCATCATATCTGCCAATCTCTGGAACTCGAGATACTTAAATCGAGCATCACAGATGCAAATATAGGCACCTAAACTAAGCAAAATTAACTCTGACCATCTAAGTATTTCAATTTCTGTTAATTTCTACGTGTTTAATTATTTGTCTTTTTGCATGTCTATCAGTCAGTGTTTTTTGTATGTGTAAGCTTAACATCAGGCGAGTTGTATCATGTTGTGGCCTATCAGTCAGTTTTTCTGCCAGTCTCTCACAGGGAGATGTATACTATTTTACTATTTTAATATAATATTTACGACATCTAACAGCTACATTGGTCTTGGCGAAGTAATCAGCATAAGAAAAAAAAAACAGACAACTGTAAAATCGTATAGGCAATGCCACTATAAAAGTAGAAATTGTAAAAAAAGACTTAAAATTGAAGCTTCACAAGGGTGCAACAATGTTAGTTTCAAGCTGGTAAACTTAATTGCAGTATCCGTGCGGCCTAAAGCTAAACTCTGATAAAGGTTATAGCTTCGAACTAGGGTTATCTCTTTAGCTTGTACGAAATTAGTTACTCTAAAACACTCTTTTATACCATCTCACAGAACCCTATCTTCATATTACAACGAACTTGCCTCTGAGCCCATAGTACCTTGATTACCACTGTTATGACGTGGGAAGTCAATTGTTCGAGTTCAACCGACTTAATTGCGGGCAAATAGCACTTCTCATTCTTAAAATGTTAATTTGAACCACTTTGCAAGGTTTGTTTCTTATTTTCATGCGAACGTTAACTTCTAGACGTTGCTGATATTCCCGTGAAGTACTGCGACCCTATTCAAACACAATAATATACCTAATGGATATTTGTTAGGTATATAACTATCTAAATAAGTATACCTATGTTTTTTACCAAAAAAATCATAAATAATTACAATGTTTTTATTTTTATTTTTTTATCGCGATTAATTTTGCATTTGCTACCAACTTGCCTGTTGGTAAATGACAATGTGGTCGAAGATGAAGCACGCAGACTTAAAAGATATCTATTTAGTCTGGCCTTGAAAAGACCCAGATTATATCTCTCAGGAAACAAGGAAGTTGGCAGGTTGTTCCAATCCTTGGCCGTATGGATTAGAATAGAATTGAAACGTTTGGTACGTATATCCAAGGAAAATCCACAATGTATAGGTGGTAGTGGGCCGATTTCCTACTTATCCTGTAGTAGAAAGGGGATGGTGAGATGTGATGTGCCAATTTGTTGTGGTGAATGTCAAACCTATTTTCTTTATTTATTTATGATTTTAACTTGAGAACGATTTTACCGATTAAATTCATTTTATTTATATTGCATGGTTTTTTAGTATGATTTTTTTTAAACTATGATTATTCCCTTGTAATATGAATAAAATGTATGAAAACCACATCAGTTTCCATAATAACATTAATTTACTCTTTATTTTTAAAGTTTTCTTTTACTTTGCAGACGGTTTTTATGGAAAGAAAAATTAAGAAAATTGCGCAGGAAATTTAAAAAAATCAAAAACTTAACTACGATTTTAGCTCGCTGGTGAAACCACGTGGCGCAGCTAGTATCGAATAAAAGAAAACACACTAACACAACAACAACAGCCTAAAATAAACTAAATCAATTATTTTAGAACAGCTGATCAAAATCACATAGTATAATGTTGACATAAACGGGTCAGCTGCTAAATCCGACAAAAAATCACTTTCTCTGCAACACTCAAATAATAACTCAATACCAGAGCGATCCATTTTGATACCTTTAACAAATGACCTGCAACAAACACCTGCACCTGTCACCAATTTCCTTCTAACAAATCAGATGCCTTGTTTAAAAAGATTCATTACCACTGTCCAATTTTGTCTTAGAATTCTTAATAGGGTTCATTTAAAACTGACCCGAAAAGACGAAGACATAAAGCTCTTATCATGAAAAGTAAAAAGCTGTAATTGACCTATATTTGTAACATATGGGTCGAGGCAGCTGATGGTAGGTCAGGAATGGGTTACTAAGTCCATAATTTAGGCTTCCATTATTGAGGGATTTTCTTTATTTTTGGGAATCAACAATCGCTTCGGGCGAATGATTGTAATAAGGTGTTCGGTGTCGAGGTTTTGCACCTTGTGTTATCAAATTTTCTCATCAACTGGGAAGGTTTATTGAAAAAAGGGTTAACAGATGTTTGGGTTAGGTTTCTGCAGATTTTGCGGTTGTAAAATGATATTTTACAGGCTTAAAACTCTACACTACTTACGATATATGTTAATTAGTTAAAAACATGATAGAGTAAGATTGATAATACTATTTTGAATATTCTATTTTTACCCGACTACGCGGAAGCAAAAAGGAGGGTTATTAAATAAATATGTCATCATCATAGTCAGCTTTTTAACAGTCCACTGCACAGCTGGACTTTTAGCCTACCCCCGAAAGGGTGATTGGGCCATATCCACCACGCTGGCCCAGTGCGGGTTGGTGAATTCACATACGCCATTGAAATCCTTCTCCGTACGTATGCAGGTTTCCTTACAATGTTTTCCTTCACTGAAAAGCAAGTTGTATGATCCGTTTAGATAAAAAAACTTAAAAACTATTGCAAAAATACTGATAGCAAAAATATTTTTACATTTTGTAATTGTACAGTATTTTTTTTTATGTTTAAGATATTAAAACTTTTTTACATCCTTGTTCGAACAAGGATGAATCAGGTTGAACTTGATACATCCTTCGCTTCCTTCCTTCGGTCGCTTTCCTGTCAGCCTCCAGATTATTAAGGTGTCTTTGTAACCAATCTAATCGTTAATCTATAATTTCAATACCTTTAGCTTTAACCGATTTGACTGCCGTTTTTCTAAAAGCCAGTTTGTTTGTGGTGATTCATAGTTTATTCTATTATTTATCTAGCTGCATAAAAGTTATACGATAACCGATGGGGAAGAAAGGTTCTTGAGTGGAGACCACGAACGCGAAGACGCAGCGTAGGTAGGCCTCGCACTAGATGGACCGACGACATAGTAAGAGTCGCTGGCATCCAGTGGATGCAAAAGGCAGGCTGCCGTTCAGTGTGGAGGTTAAAGAGGGAGGGAGGCCTATGTTCAGCAGTGGACGTCTTCTGGCTGATGATGATGATGATGATGATAAAAGTTATTATATCTGTTTTCAATTAATTTATTTTCCGAATCTGTTGGAATTTTCAATTTTATGAATACTTGTTTGATAGTTATCCTTACGTTTCAAGACAAAAAAGCTTTAACATAATAAATTTGTTGATCTATCACAAACAACAACACAGCTACGGCAAGTGCATCTGCGGATCGCATAGGAAATATACGCACCTGCATCAGTCTCCCACGGTCATACTTGAACTACTAACGTCTAAGTACAAAACTCAGAACCGTCAGATATAAAAATTACAATGAACTTTATCACAAGGAAATAAGAATCATGTTTGTAAACGTTGTGTTATTTAAGCTAAAGAGTGCACGTTACTTGGTCTCTGAATGCATTATTTTTTCCAGGCCTCATCACATGTCATTTTATCTCACAATTAAAGGCAGTGGCAGCTTAGGAATTTCCCTTTTTATCTGCTGTTAGCAAGGTAATCTATAATGGTGTATAATTTTCAGCGGTGATAACTTGGCGCAATTTTCATACAAGTTTTCCAGCCGGAGCTTGAAAAGCATACCTTTTTTGTTTTACTAACAATATAATAATATATTAGTTTTAAATAATCATAAACTACCGTAAAAATATGTATTCACAAAAAAAATACGACCAAATACTATCTAACCCTAAGTACCTAAAAGACTTGGCCTATTGTACAAAAACAGTTGGATTAAACATATTCCCAATGCCCACTACCAGTTGGCAGCATACCCAGCAAGCTGGCAGCATTACCACGCTGAATGGCAATGCTTATGCGTTGAGCCAAACGAGGATGAGCGATGGTGGACGAGCGGTAGCATGTGCGCTTTATAATCTGACGGCACCCAGTTCGATCCTCGGCCCTGAACTAGCGAGTTATTTAGTACTTAAATAAACGTTGTGCTATTTCGATGCCATCGCTCAACAACGGCGAAAGAAAACACCGTGAGGAAACCGGTATGTCTATGTCCAAGAACCTCACAAGTTCAAAGATATAATTATGACATTCACCAACATGCACTGGGCAAGCATGGTGGATTAGGGCACATCCTCTCTTCCTGAGAGAAAGCCTGTGTCCCAGTGGGAATATGCTAGGTTGATACTGATGCGTTGAGCCAGGAAAACACTGTCTTATCTTACAACAAAATAGAACAAAAAAGGTTTCAAGTTTTTGTCAAAGTCAAATCATGTATTGTCATTGCACATTATGCTAAATAGGTGACACTTATGTTAACATAATGACCTAATAATTCCGACACATTTGCGTCACACTTGCTATTTTGTTGCTAACCCATTATAAGTCACATTCAATAATACCTACGTCAATTTGTGCATCTAGTCAATCTCTTTATTCAGGATTTAAAACTGTCATTGTTCAGGATACAGCAATTTATTAATGGCGTGGCCCGATCCGTTTTATTTTATGTGGTGGTACGTTTAACCTATGGCGGAAAATTCAAATTTTAAACTGTTTTCTTGTCCTTGTAGCTAGGCCAGGGTAATTATTGTAAATGACAGTGTTTTCGTAAATCATTGGTTGTTTTTGACATTATTATGTACAGCTATTTATCAGTAACGCACCATATTACTTACATTTCTCAAAAAACTAATATGCTTTAGAGATTAATAAATTTACACAATTTTGTTAAAAATAATAATCAATTTGCGATAACACCATGATCCTTTACAAAAATTACTCGGCCTATCAACAAGGACAAAAAAACTGTTTGAAATTTGAATTTCCCGTCATATGTGAAACGTAGCACCTTAATTAATAGATTGTATTTATTTATTGCAAAACTACGTTCCTTTTCATAACTTTTTAAGTCTTCAGGTAATTTATCCATACTAATATTATAAAGAGGAAAGATTTGTTTGTGTGTTTGTTTGTTTGCATTGAATAGGCTCCGAAACTACTGAACCAATTTGAAAAATTCTTTCACTTTTGGGAAGCTACACTATCCCCGGGTAACATAAGCTATATTATATTTTAAAAAAAAGGGATCCTTACTAAAACTCCAATAATGTAACCCAAGGTGTAAAAAATAAGATTTACAATTTTAATTTTGCGTGTTTTACAGTTCTTAGACAGGACAACGTCTGTCAGGTCAGCTAGTTAAATATATTTATAGCCATTGCACGAGGACCACTGTTCTTCTGGTTAGTAAAAGATGTAAGAGCATTATGTATCCGTTTATTCTATTCTTTATTTTTAGCACATACTTTTCGCAAAAAAACTTTGAAATTATTCAATTTTGAACGTAATTTTGCATACATTTTTCTTCACGCTTGACAAGATAAGACCTTGAACGTTGTACAGTTTTCATTGTTTTTTTTCATGATTTTAGTCAGGCATAAATTAGAATTGTTCAATTCTTCAATGAAATAATGCGTGTAATTTATATTAGCACATTTAACTGCTAAATTGCACTGTATCAATTAGCATAAATAACGGTACGTCGTTGTGACAAGTTACGGCACGGATTTATACTCGTTCGGGTTATAAATATCTTTATTTGACGAGGATATCTCTTTAAGATTTATATCGGAAGGTCTGAATTACTCGCACTTTGGTAATTTCATTTTATGATCCTATAGGACCACCTTGTAGTGGCTAATGTATGTAAGTACTTTATGCAAGTGATAAGAAAAGTGTAGTATAAAAAATTCATTTGCCTTTGTTTATTTGTGGTTGCTTACTTACAGTAATATTTTGACATACATGCTAGTAATAATGTTTATACTTAGCTTGAAATACGTTAAATATAAATTTTGTGCTTCTATCCAAACATGCTTGGATCGCACAGTTGTACAGTCGTGATATTTTCGGCAAAATTTAACCAATGTTTGAGAAAATTATTATACAAGCTTTGACGATGATTGTATACTTGGTCCATTGTTTTTAGGTCTGACAGCTGCAATAACGTTAAAGCTAAATAAAAAAAATCATTTTAATATTTTACTGTGTTAATATATCAGTTACCAGCTACAAAAACTTCAAAAATATAGCAAGTCAGAATCAACGTTTCGTAATCTATTGCAGCTTACAGAGCTAAAAAATTTGCCTAATATTTAAAATAACATAAAAAAAACTTTGACAGAATCACGTTATATGTGCCTTGGCATCACCTTAGCAACATTTATAATGTGCGTCCATCAAACTTCTTTTTGCCGGCTGCAACAGCATTGAAATGTATTAGTTTCCACAACTAACTAGAATTTTAAAATCAATTACTCGAAGGACCAAATTTATAATTTAAAAACACACACCTTATCTTCTCACGCTAATTTCGATGAGCTTTCACTATTTTTTTATTCATCAAAACATGTTCTCATAGATTTTTTAGCTTTCGATTTGGTAAAAATCCTACAAAAAATCCCTTTCGATTTCCGCCGTGGCGCCATCTGCCTTTATCCTTGTCATTTGTTGGTTCTTTTTTGCTTTACCGGGATTTCACCGGAAGTCCTCCCGGGTCTATGAATGGCTGTGGTTTAACATTTAATTTTGTTTATAAGTGGAACATTGACGTGGTCTTTTTGATAACCATCGCTTCTCAATGACCGGTAAGCAACAGCGCAGGAAGTTATGATTTTTTATAGACTATGATTATTGATTAAAAATCAATAGCTCTATGATTTTTTGTATTTTTGCCCTATATTGTCATCACATCTAAACGAAGAAATATTGTATGTGCTCGGCACAATGTAAATTGTAAATAATGTAGGTACATTTTTGTTAGTGCAGGGAAACAGGCGCTCGATGGATGGACGTAAAAAATTTGGGAGAAGATGAGTCCCAATGTCGGATTACTGCCAAGATTAACAGTGTCTATTATTGTATGTACTATATACTATGACTAACAGTGCCCCGCCGTTTCACTCTCTATCCTACAGGAACCGTTTATTGCCTCGGGATAAAAAGTAAACTTTGTGCTAGTCCAGTTGTAAGCTACTTAATTAACTAGCTATTGCCCGCGACTACGTACGCATAAACTTTCAACCCTCTTTATCCCCTTTATTTTGGCCCTTTTGCAAAACCCATAAGGAATCTACCTGCCAAGTTTCAGCTTCGTAGGTCAAGTCGTTTTTAAGGTTTCGTGATAAGTCAGTCAGTCAGTGAGTGAGTAGTTTTTTGCCAGGTATTTTTGGAGTGGTAGGTTTTATCCATTCAATCCTTACGAAATTAATAATATAACTTAATCATGATAGCACTTTTAAGTTTTTGGTTTGTTTGTCCTTCTTTTACTTACCAACAAACCAACGAGTCGTCGTGCAGTCATGCATCTAAAAGGCAGTAGATCGGAATGATATTAGGTACTTTTTATGCGGAACATAATTACGGGTCCTGTAAGATTGTCTATGCGAGTGAAACCACGTTGCGCAGCTAGATCCTAATAAAATAAAATAAATCTTACTCGATAAAATTGGATAAAAATATACATTGTGTCTTACTCGTCCTAAATAACAATCATCATCAGCCGTGAGTAACGCACTGCCGTGTATAATTTATATGCCTCCCTTTGTTTATGCCACTCAGTTCAAAAGGGAGGGAGGTTTAGCCTAAATAATAACACTTCTATTTTATCCTTTTACCATATTAAAATACAACAAATTATAAGTAAAATAGGCGGTAATAGATACTGAAACATACGGACGCTTTGCAACGGTCGCTTTATCTGCATCGATCATCTTTACCTGCAACTTGCGAGTGAAAGAAATTACTCTACAATGTGACAAATACATTGACTCTTTTATTAAATACTGACAACATAATAGAGTCCTTCCCTTTATCCCTTCAATTGGAACAGTACCAAAGAAAGTTTTACGATCTCATTTAAACTTGGACGCAGTTGTTTGCGTAAAGGTAAATATTTTTATTACTTTCAAAAGAATTTTCACATCAAAGGCGCCGCTGACTTACTTTCTACAGAACAAATTATTTGATAACGTTGTATCTCATTGGTTTGTTATAGCTAAGAATTTTAAAATAGCTAAGTATTTCCAGAATTAATTTCTATTGCGCACTGTTAGTTGTTGGCACGTATAGTAACAAAGTACAAATAGTAGTAACTCTGTAATTTTTGTCGCGAGGGTCATTAAACATTGATTTACCGATTTGTTTCTTTTTACATACTACGGTTTAAACCCAAAATTCAATATATTACTTACAAATGAATACAACACTCATATATCATATCATATATAATTACTATAATGTGGGAAATTGTTGTCCACCTTATACCTGCCTTCTGAGCTTGGGGGCGTGGGTTCGATTCCCACCTAGGACAAACATTTATGTGATGAACATTTGTGTTTGTTCTATATCTGGATGTTAATATCTATTTAAGTATGTATATATAATATGTATGTATATCAGTATCTGGCAGCCATATCACAAGATTTGCTAAGTTTGGGGTCAGATGACCGTGTGTGAAAAAATGTGCCGAATATTTTATTTTATTTATAGCAATGGTGTGTCAAATCGCAAGATATTACACAGTTCTGTGTTAAGCTGGTCAATATCTTCACATTTGTCGAAGGAGTAAAAGCCGAACAAAAAAATTATAGGGAAATAATAATTTTTTTAATGTTTTTTATTGGTCTTTGGGCAAACATTAATGTTACTTTTGAGACCGTCTTAAAAAGTTGATAAGTATAGTTTATAGTTTAGTTTTAACTGGTATAGTCTATTAGTAAGAAGTTTTTGAGCTATGAGTTTTACTTAATTTGTTATTTAATGTTTTATCGTACACTTACATCGTAATTATGCGCAATAGTAAGACTAACTGAAGCATATAATATTTGATAGACATGCTTATTTCTAGCCCAAAATATGCTACTAAAAAGTATGCTATGAGCATGTTCATTACTAGCAAGCTCAACAATATACTGCCGTTTGATTTTTGGGCATGCTACGAGTACTTGAAGTGTATGGGAAGAGAAGTGTGTGGAAGGGCAGGAATGTCAATGTCTTAAAGTGCTAAAGGGACCAATTGTTTACTTTGAGCTAGAAACATGCTTAAAACTAGCATGCTAAATTAAAGCAAATGTGACCAGCAAAAAGCACGCTAGATAGTCATGCTAATAAGAGTACTTTTTTTGAACATGTCTGCCAGCAGTTTTATAACTATCATTAAGAAAATCGTAATGTAGACGTGCATCAAAAGCAAAGTATTTTGTATTACTTAAGAATAACAATAAGTTTAGAATGCCTTATATAAAAACATATTTGCAATATTATGATGCCAATTCACCATTTACACTGTTCACACCAATATCAATTCACCGGATGCAATCTAACCCTTGCATGTAAAAAGTGCGTTTCATTCAATAAATGAATATTTCCCGAAAAAGTAACAAATAGAGAGTGTTGTTTCCTGTTCCATTGATCTGATTGATAGGTTAGGGTGACAATGGTCGATTTTTAGCAATAAGAAGTTCTTACCTTTCATTTGTTGTTGAAAGATTCAGACACCAAAAAACAACAAACGCTTGATAAGCGGCTGATTTTTGCATTATATAAAACTACTTTAAACTCACCCCTATTCACGGGGTAAAAATATATATTGTTGAGTAAAAAGAATAATAAAATATTTTTTTTACTATTACACATTGTGACGTATCATTCAATAGGTCTTATAAATAGACTTTGTTTTATTAAATTTATGACGTTATTGCTTATTATTACTTAATTAATGTATATTAAAGAAAGAAATGTATTACTGGAATAAGTATGATTATATCGGTATCGTCCAACACGACAAGCATTTCGACATAGCATAACATTTAATACCGGCTGGCTATTAATTTCCGTAAAAATTCCCTACGTATCTATTCCATTTTGAATATTACCTTTCCTAAATAATCTGACGTTATAAAAGGACAACACATAAGTAAATATATTCCTTAAGTGATTTGTAAATATATGTTTCGTTAGGAGTTTTTTTATCACTTATAAAATGTAGATCAACAACATAAAAAAAAAACAACACAAAAACTATAATAATAAGCTAACTAGTTTAAGTATTTATTATTATTTAGTTTGTATTTTGTTTGGTTTATAAAGGAAACTTTCCTGTTAATTATTATTTTTTCAAATAAATCGGAAACAAGGTCACCCCACAAATAAGGCTTTAAAAAAACCTCTCCTGTGACTAGTAGCACATCTGTCGATATTCCCACGAAAGGATTGGTTCTTTTATCTCAGCATCAGAACATTACACATCGGGATGTTTTACCTGTTACCGATAAATAAAGGGTAGTTTAGGGATTTTTTATAACAAACTACTTCCTTTTATATTTTTGGACGTAATTTGCCTAATATGTAAGCATCTCTTAAAATAGTTTTTATAGACCACGTTAAAGAGGCTGATTAGATTTTAATATCAAAAACACTATTACGAACAAAAGACATCAACGCACTACTTCAGAATTTTCGGACATTGCTTTACCATAGGTACGCATTTTTTATAATTTTTAACAGTATGATATATAATTATAATTATACTTCTAATACACATACTTTGTAAGTAAGGTTACATTTTACATACCGTTAAAAGTTGCCAAAATTTGCATCTGCTTTTTAAATGCCGGATGGCATGAACAAGAGCACTAAAATTGCTTTTTATTATACTTAACCACCATTTTGAACTAAACATCTTTTAGAAAATTATTGTCAGTTCAGCTCAAAAACGTCTTAAGTGTGGTTGCAATGCAACATTGAAAACCAACTCAATGAAATTTTAAAGGTTAACAAAATAACCTTAGGTTAACATAATAAAAGTAATTTGTCAACCTAATCAAAAATATAAATATATTCTTATCTGAAAATGATTGAAAATGATTGGCAAATAAAAAATAAAAAACAGTCTACGTTATGTTTGCAGATAAATGATTAAGTAATGTTACAGGGAAGTCATTTTTACCTTTGTAAAATGACTTGAGAATGGTGATGTTCTTAAGAAACTAGTAGAATAACAAAATAAAACAAAAAATATGAGTTTTGGTGGGTCAAACTGTGAAAATTAGTTACTATAAGCCCTTAATTTTGAAATAGAGGAAAACAACATTTCAACGACTTCTGAGGCACAGAGCATAAAGCTAAAGTTATGGGCAGAGTTAATAGCAAGCTAAATTCGCATGTATTTATTTACCTACACAGACACTTAAATCTATATTAGTCAACACATAACTGACGGACGGACGAGCTATTCTGTCTATAGTTGTGTATTGCAGTTCCAATGATGCGCCGACCGACAACCCTTTGAATGGTTTGTGCAAGCGCACACCATATGACTTGCCATTCTTTAAAGCTATTGTGTTAACCGCAAGCGCAGATTGCGTAGATTAGACATCACAACTGCACGCATTTTACGCCGCGGTCGCCAGATGATTTCTTACACTTTTAGCAGTTTGTACACACGGCGACGCAAATGATCAACTTGGTCCGTGACACTTCATCCGTGTCGTTAACATTTTGTCGCGTCACTGTTCAAGTAACGACAGAAAAGTTTAATTTGGCGACAATAAAAAATAGAAAAAAATAGTAGGCACATATATTTTAAAAAAAGTCAACTACACTCGGTGATTTTTTTAAACTTTGATAGTTGCAGTAATTTGTAAAAAATCTGAATAAAAACCGTTAATGTTGGTCACTTTTCCTAGTTTTTTTTTATGAAAGCTTGTCGCCGATATGTTTAGTGAAATATGAAAAACTATAAGTATAAATTCATTCAGCTTTCTACAATTTTATTGCAGCTGTTAGAGCTAAACTAACTTTGACCGAGAATCCAAAACTTACGTCACCTAGTGTACGAAAGGCGTTACACTTTTCCCTTCAAGGTGCATTCAACGTTCACCTATTTTTATTAAACTTTTACGTTCATTCTTGTCATATTTTGAATAGTTTCGCAATTGACATCACCACATTGCATATGCAATGGTGCAAATGTCTAGTCAAGGTGCGCTAGCGCAAATGCGAGATGATCGATCTATATTTCCTTTTATTTGGTCAAGTCAATGTGACAAACATTAAAAGGAAAGAAAGGAAGGAAAATTATATTAAATGTAGCTTTGAATACAGAAGGCGCATATGCTTGCCATTGTAATTAATAGAGGTTATTAAAAATGTATTTAATGTAAACTAACAACTGATTCATCGCTAGCAATCTATTACCTGTCATTTTGTTTGCAACTGCAAGTTTCTTAATTATTATGCAATCTTATTTCATTGATAGCAATATTACTCAATCTTAACAAGAATAATTAGTACATTTTATTAATATTTCCATAAAAAAATCATATCATAGATAATATTAGTTTTTAATACAGAAGACGAATATGTTTGCTATTTTAATTAATTGAGGTTATTGAGAATATGTTTGATGTCAGTTACTAACTGATTCGTTACAAGTAATCTATATTACCTGTCATTTTGTTCGCAACTGCAAGCGTCTTAATTATTATGCAATCTTATTTTATTGATAGCAATGTTGCTCAGTCAATCTCAAAAAGAATAATTACAGTTAATACAAATCAAATTGAAATCAATTTGAATTAGAATTATATTAAATGCTTAATTACTTTGCGTTCCTTTACACAAGTAAATACCATCCTCAAGTCAAGTTGAAAGACCGATTAAAATGTTTGCGTGGCCTTAATTACTGGACAAATACTTAGAGCTGGCCCGACCATGTCTTGCGATATGTTTGACGTGGCCATCAGTCTCCTCTCGATGGTTTTTGTCAATACGGTAGCCTCTAGGGGCCGGCTTAGTGACTAAAATCTACATCTATACTCATATTATATTTCAATTCTTTCAGTCTGGCTCATCCATACTGCTAGATTATGGAATGAGTTGCCTGAATGTTCCTCGATAGTTACAATCTGGGTGTCTTCAAGTCGCCAGTGAATTGGTTTCTTCTAGGCAAGTGTGCTCCATCGCTTAACATCAGGCGAATTGGTTGATTGGAATGTTGGCAAGTCTATTATAATTATTTCTAAAGCTGAGATAGAAGAAACTTAGTCGAGAATAAAACTACAAAAAAGATGAAGTTAGTCTAAGTTTCATTTGTATTTTTGGTGTTTAATATAGAAATACTGTATTGAATTTAATATTACAAAGTCAAAAACTTAGAAACTTTATCTGGTTCGTAAGTTTGTGGTCTTGTAGGTACATATAAATAAAATAAATAAATAAATATTCGGCTATATAATTATATCGGGCCAACGTCATATGTTTAAAGCGATTAAACTCTGAAAATATTAAGTTGATTCCGAAAATTATTTCCCTGATAGAAAGCTACACTACTTATATATTATTATATGGGCTACATTGTATTCGCAACACACGCAAAGCCACGGGCGAACAAAAGCTAGTAATGTATATAGAAAGATTATAAGCACCCAAACGCCCGAAGGTTATTATTACCCGAAATGCTGTAACAAATAGCTTAACTTGTATTATTTAACCATTATAGTCTTGTAGTCAGTTTTTATATTCTTTTCTAAAAATCATTATTGTGTACACTTTAAAACTGTAGATCCGTCTACATTGAGATAATTTCGCTCAAGATTAGAGCGAGCTTTTCAGCTAATTCAGTGTTTTTGTACCTACTCCATACTACTCTATTTCTGCGAGCTTGCTCTATCCTAGCGAACAGGTGCCTCTGCGCAATGTTAAGATAATTGTGGATATTCCTTTCTCTCTGCTTCTGATAAAAATCGCTAATAAATGTCATGTTTTATTTTAAAAGCTCTTTACCGAATACAACGTCTTAAAAAGTCTTGGAATTTTAAAAGGTATTTTGTTGTAGCAGTAGTGATTTTTAGGAAAGTCAAAATAAGTCAATACATATAATTTTTCTGGATTGGAATTGGCCGAAGATCAAACCAGGTGCCGTCAGATTGTAAAGCGCACATGCTACCGCTTGGACACCATCGTTTCGAACATTGTTTAATGTTGATGTGTAATTATCGTGAAAATCTAAGAAATCATTATATCAAAAATATTTTTTAATTAACGTCTTGTCCTAAATTATTTGAAACTAGTAAGCTAACCAAAAGGTTTTACTTTCCAAGTTTTACGAGCTAAATATGTGTGAAAATTAGTACTATTATGCAGTATGGTGTTATATCCCTACATAATTTACATAATAACAATCCTTATCAAGGAAACAGACATCCCCTTAGGTAAAGTATATAAACGACTCTACGCTAATGCAATCATTTGCTCTGTAGGCTGGTATACAGTAAGATAATAGCTAACTCGGTGTATCTCTAGACGACAGACCATTCAAGGATATTGTTGTATTCTTCAATATAAACAACTTTTACTTTGGGACCCACTCTGATATCACATCGGCGTCGCCTAAAAGAACATATTGTAGTCTATGTATTTTGAATTTCATATTTATTTCTACCCTATCGATTATTTTTTATTACTTGCTAATAGTACTAATAGACGTGTGGATTTGGTTGACAGACCGTCTTCCAACCAACGGGAGAGAAAGAGTGAGAACAACATATTTCCCTCTCTTTCTCTCCCGTTGATCAGACGGTGGTTGAGGTTAGGGACAGTATTGCTTTTAGGTTGGGACTCCTTGAACAAACTCAAAAACAAGTCTCCAATACCACAACACCTGGCGAAATAGGGGTAGAACAGTTTAGTCAGCGACCCAAAGCCGTTATTTAAAGGAGCTTGGCTGGTTTATGTAGGCTCGCAGGGACAAATGCACAATACACCCCAAGCGGGACGTCACTGCAGTCTTATCACCTCCACTTTGAATTAGAATTAGGTATTTTCTTATGAATTATTTTAGTTCAGGCCATTATTTTTCTTACTGTTAATCCTCTTCGTGTACTGTTGCCTGGAAAATATCGTTTCAAGTAATAAGACCGCCTGTTGGCCGGCTATGTAAAAGCCTAGATATTAGTCTTATTATAATCTATATGTTTTATTTGTTTATGTGATCTTTTAATAAAGAGTTATTTTACCTTGACTACAGTAATTAAATTTAAAAATCTAGGATTTTTTAATTTAAATATTTTGATTGATGATTAAGCTTTTAGGCAAGTCCACAGTAAACTAACGCCAGTAGCGTAAGGTGAACGTCCTCTCTTGTCCTCTAAGCTATAACTCTAGAGGCCTCTCGCTGAAGACCGTATTTACTTTGTTACTTTACTGCGTTACTTGGCACTTAAACGCCAGAAGGGTCATATTATCCACTTTTAGAAGTTTACTACTAAGAGTTTAATTTAGACTATCATGATTACAAAGTTATATGAAAGTTTAAAATATAAGTAATTTTATTGTATAAAATTACTGTGAAACATAGTTCATATCGAAGAGGGCAGACACCATCACACTAATGTGGAAAAGAAGCATTTTTCCTCATAGTTACGCCAGTGTGATACTAAAGAATTAAAATCTTCACAGTCACACTATCGTCCATTGATGACGAAGTAAAGTATCTGATACTTGTTCAACCTATTTGATAACACATGGGCCTTACGCCAACTCCGTCTCAAACTAGCGTTAAAACAGCGCAGTTCGGAAAATCATAAGAACGTGAACCTTAACGCGCCCAGATATTGATATTGATATGTTTATTTATAATTATAAAAAATTACATGTCAGGTTAATCAAATTACAAGTAACATTAAAGGTCCTACATTCAATAAAATTTGCGAAAAGAAAGTAAAGAATTTTGTAAAAGATACGGTTTGCGGTCGCACAACTTTTTTTATCACCTAAACTGGATTGCTTAAAACAGCCAGGCGTAAGGCCCCAGGACACTTATTATTGTTACCCTGAGTCAAAGTCATGTCAAAATATTGTTGAGGTATTTATTATATTTGTAAAGCTTTGCAGTTGTTTTAATAGCGTTATTCATCGTAGGTCAAAAACCCTATAAAAGACCAGAATAACAAATTAAATGCACGCAACATTCTAGAGTTTTATGTGAATTATTGTGAATTTGTAACCAGTTCGGAGATGCTAATATAACACAACACACTCGTAGAAATCTAGCCAAACATGCAATAAAATGTTGAAAAACCTAGAAGTGAATCGTTTTGACACCAAGATTATTACTTTGATTATGGACATACATAATCAAAGGATTAGTGTTACATGGCAAGAAATATAATTTAAATTAAAAAAGTGTGTTGATAATTTACTTCATAATTACAATATGAATTTAAAATTTAACAATAACCCGACCAATTCTTGTATGATCTCTCATAGCTTTTGAACAGTTGGACAAATTTTATTCGCATATCTTTATTAAATATTATATATATTTTGTTTGCGGACGCACACATGGCCTGTTTTCACTCGGTCATGCGGTCGTTCGGCACGTCCTTGGTGCGCAGAGTTGGAGCCAGCTCTAACACCATCCTGAGAATGATTGCGGCCAGGTTGGACTGTGCTTTACTCCGGCATTGTTGTGAGATACATAACGTACCGGTACCAATGCCGGAAAGAAATTACTAATGAGGACCTGACATGATTATAATATTGGGTTTGTGTGTTTATGTATTTTTTTTTATTTGATATATAAATTAATACTGTGACATCACATATTTTATTTGTTTGAATTGAAATTTTTGTTTAATATTTCTGAAATCATAGGTGTAGCCTGAAATAAATGAATTTGAATTTAAATTTAACATCATCATCAGCGTTTTATTGTATACTGCTGGACTAGGCCTCTCTTAATGCACGCCACTGAACTTAGTCAGCAGTTCTATAATCGCATATGCTAAGAACTATCTCGATTAAACTAGCTTTTAATTAAATAACTGCAGCGAAATCTATTTGATTAATATCTACGAAGATACAGACAGACAAACATATTATAGATGCACAGGCCGATATAATATGCAACAAACAACTCCCCGCGTTTTTCGACGTCGTTACTAAAAATGTCAAGGCTAGGTTCTAATGGTAGGTAATAAAAATCTAAGGGGTACCTATTATCATACTTTTTATACGAAGTCTTGTAAAAATAAACTTTGGATTGAAATATTTTCTTCTTTTTTTCTGTGTTTCAATAGACATTTACCGATAGCATCTTGTGATTGATACTCATATAACAAGCTATGACCATCACGAAATGGTTTATTCGACGTTTGTTTGCCAGAAAATTCGTAAATTACCCTAAAATATCTACGTATGTATATTTTGACGTGAATAACCACGCAATGCTTGGAAATACTGGCACTTATGTTGGCCTCAACTACGCCTCGTCCTACATTTTCACTTTCGTCCATTAATACTTCTAAGGCTTATATAGTACTTTTAAGCGTCGGAATTAATTTAATATATATGTAGTAAAATACAGAACTGTTTATGATTGTTAATTTAAAATAGGACCGACAGTTCATTTATATTTTTAATAAATGTTCACGAATTTTTTATTTTTTTTTCAGTGAGTAGTTAAGTTAACTTTTTTTAAATCACAACATGGTGGTATTTTCTATGTGGATACTACCTATTTTCCGCCACTACGTACGCAAAGAAATTCAATTAATATTTCGGCCTTTTCGCATAATTCTTTCTTAGCGAATCTCTCTACTTAATCCTTAATAATTGGTATTTCGTTTTTATAAATTGAAGATTCAAAGTGATTATCCACCTAATATACCCATATGACAATAGGAAATATTTATAAACATGAATAATTGAGATAGCTAATGCCTATAATATCTGTTCAAACCGGCCAGGAGTCGTTTCCTGGGCCTCCGCCAGCTCATGCTGACCTACTGACAGATTGTTGACCTTCAAGCTTGTGAAACATTCTCAATTTTTTATGCCAATCCATCGGGGATTTTGGTGGACCAAATGAATGTATAAGAAATTTGGAAGTGGATGTATTTTCTGTATGATTTTTTTGTTTATTAACAATTTACCTCAAGACTAAAACGTGCTAATACTAGAATTTTGCTGTTTATTTATACGTTCCTTTCTTATTTTTTCCGATGTGTAGTGTAATGTATACTAACTAGTATATTATAATTTAATTATTTTTATGGTTTTATTTACACAAGACCATTATCCCATTGCCGGAGTTCTTTATTTACACAAGGAAATTATATATATTATATACAACTTATCGATAAAACTACTATGTACGACTAAAATATAATATACACAAAAAATAAACTTTACACAAGTCAAATGTTCGCTTTCAATGTCATGAATATAATGATCTAAATTCCGTTCAGTCTACTTTGTGTAGTCTATGTTTATTAACCTTACATGAGAGTTTTCTCACAATTTGAGCACATGATGCAATAAACAGTTAACCGAGATATAATCAAAAGTTTTTGGATTTAATTTAATTATAATCCGCGATTTTTTTGTTCCCACTGGTCATTATGTAAATGTAAGACTCCGCGCAGGCACAGACTATGAAGATTTAGATGTGTAAGTGACGCATTTGTTTTCATTGTTAACATCGTCGCCTGCTTGTATTCTGTAGATTATTACGTCCATGGTTGACCAGTTAGTATGAGCTTCCTCTCCTTTGTGCCTTTTATATACCTAAAAAACACTCACCACTTGTACGGATGTTTAGGCCCAGCGCAGAGAGTTATATCAGTTGAACCGTTTTCTTCTGCATTTGCTATTTTCTTGGATTATAATAAACGGTCAAAGGTTACTCCGTAAATTTTATGTTTACTTAGATAGGTTTTCAACTGTCTTTCTTCTCGCTTGATAATGTCCTCCAATGAAAATGACGACATAACACATTAACAATCGCAGGTTTTGAACGTCATATTTTTTATACTTTAAAAAACATGTATGTCTGTTGAATAAAATATTTATCCAATAAAAATTACAAGCCAACTTAACATTAGAATACTTACGAAAACATAAATTAATAACTAAAAACTAAAAACTAAAACTTACAATAAAATCTAAACAAACTACCCACTAATAAAATCAAAATTGTAATTACAAACTAAATATTTAAAATAAATAAAAAATATAATCAAATAACCCGCCCCTAACTGTACCTGGTGCAAAGGTGTCCATAATGCTAGCAGCATTGCCACGCTGAATGGCTATGGCCAACCTTTGCACAAAGTTATATATATTTGTATGTGGTTAGTTTTTTAATTTAATTAATGTACGGCGATTGATTCATGTTTTCTCTTCTTGAAAATATTGACATTGTTCCATAATTAAGTACATTAAAGATGTTTTTCATATATCTGGGGCCTTACGGACAACAGCTAATTGCGGCACCTAATCCGCTCAGTTGGAAAATCACGCGAACGTGAACCTTATCGCACCCAGATACGGTTTGCGGTCGCGTGATTTTCCAACTGAGCGGATTAGGTGCCGCAATTAGCTGTTGTCCGTAAGGCCCCAAATGTTGTTCTGCTAAGTTGTACTTCTGATAGAGCCTACTCTGTGCCGCAGGGCTGACAGTGGCCTACTTAGCGGGAGTTAATGACCTCCACTCGGATTGTATAAAATTAGTCATTCAAGAATACAAATCGTAGATTTTGTGGGTATTTCCATGGTGATAGAGTACTGAGAAGTAAGCTTTGGCTCGCGATAAAAATACGAGTCGTGGCGTCGGTGATTCAAGCTCAGAATTTTATTGGTATTCAACTAGTTTGGGGCCTATAAATTAGCTTTGAGGTTTAAGCCAGAAATAATTGAAAATCGAATTCTTTCTCGAATTACATTCGTATTTTATAATGTGCTCTAGACCAGCAGCAAAAATACTTGTTATTTTTCCTCTCTTTTCATTCTGTTTAGGACAGTCTTCCAAATACTTTTTGTTCCTAGAAAACCTAACAAAACTTTCAACTGAATCAACTGACAGCTCATCCTATTTGAGAGCATTCAGATTTTAGCGTACACAAAGCAAACAAGACTATTATTCTCTGCGGCCCAGTTTTTCTGATGACACTACGTATTTGCCGTGGTGAGGAGGTACTTCTTCTCTGCCTCAGTTCAAACAACTTAATAGTGGTTTGTCACGTCAAGTTTGTCTTGGTCCGACGAATTTAGCACATTTCTGTCGTGACGTAGAGGTCGTAGACATTTGTCGTTTTGCCTTCTCATTAGAGCGTTACATATCTGTATTTGTACATGTTTGTACCTACTTGGAAGATGCATAATTTGGTCATGCAAGTAAGTGTGGTAGTGGTAGAACCTCGTTTAAATAGGTGACTAGTCAATTCGTCTTATTCTATTTCTGGCTTATAAAAATGGATAGATCATCACGTAAATATCATAGAATTATTTGTGGGTGGGTATTATGTATTCATCGTCATCTTAATCAGCCCAATCTTCGGCTTTTTGCTTCTAGGCACTGCCAGCTTCCTTACATATATCGTCACTTCATTGACTCTCAGGGTCTCTTACGCTACGGTTTCCGATTTACGGCCTGCACTATAGAACACGTACCAATGGTATGTGTTATGTATTCCCATCACTCTTGTATTTCGTATTCTAAAATGTTTGCGACATTGCTACGTTAAACATGCTTAACTTTTGTGTAAAAAGACACACGTAGGTTCGACCAGACGCTTGATTATTCTTTTAAATATTTTTACAACACATTTGCTCAAAAAGTGCACTTACGAAGCCTGTATACATCGTTCGAAAGTTAAACATTACGCATCATACAACGGAGCGTGCGGTAATGAATTTTACCGCACGCTCAGATGTATAGCACCGTGCGTGTACTTTTCGGTATTTTTTTAATTTCCATTTCCATAAAAATTGTTTCATTTGTAGCCTTTTTTTCTCGCAAATGTGTTGTAAAACGTATGTCACACGTGCGGATTGGTTATTACAAACTCGTGACTATGGTAAGCCCTCGACTTCGTCTCGGGCTTACATTCGTCTACTCGTTTGTAATAACCAACTTACCGCACTTGTATCATAAATAACTATTATCTCTCGGTTCCTGCCACCCCAAAGTATTTTTATGCCATAGGTGGCATACAAGAGTCATCGTCGCATATCTAAACGCGTTAATAGAAATAACGAGTCTTAGAGTCTTAAAGGGTCAGCAACGTATTTGTAACACCATTACAATTACGTTTCTGACCTTTTAAGGCTCTATTAACTCGTTATTAAAAGAATCCCATGTGTAGCTTCTATGAGCAAAAGACTCGATAGGTATGAATGGCTCTCTGTAGTAAAGTACTATTTTTGCCCAAGAAACAAAAGACCTTGAGAATAACATTACAAACGCTTAGAAAATTTCTGAATATGTTTTCATACATAATATTGGTTCTAGATAAAAAAGAACTATTCCGTTTATACGTATAAAAACTTGTTTGGACTAATATGATTTTTTTATTTGAATATTTATTATCGTTTTTAGAGATATTTTATTTCTCAAATGTTTTTTAAACTTTCGAAATTTTGAAATGGGCGAGCATGGTAGTGAATACACGTTGCATGGGCCCTTAAGGAAAAGGCATAAATAACTCAGCGCCTAATTTTCAATGAATTTGGATGAATTTGAAAATAATACTTTTTTTAGTTTTATTCTTACAAGTTTTACATAATGAAAGACACACCCACTGAAAAAAGAACCAATTTTTTTTATTCATGCCGGCGTTGACTCCTTTAGCTATCTTGTACTTAGTAAGTATCTGCCTACCAGCATGTTATTTTACTCATCCACAGTACCAAGTTACCAGTAAGTCGACATCTGCAGTGCCATCACAGAACCTTGCACGGCAGGCATCCAGCAAGGCAGCGGCATATAGGGTGCACTTTTTGCAGGAGGCGGGATCTGACCAACCGGTCTGCATCCTGCTGTCCCGATGCCTGCAACTACTGGTAACGCGACATTGTTGGGAAACCAGTACTTATCATGTGTACTTAGGTTTTGCTTCATGGGTAATTCCGGAAGATGAGTTTTATATAATATATTAGAAGAAATAAACCGGTCAAGTGCGAGTCGGGCTCGCGCACTAAGGGTTCCGTACCACCATAAAATTCAATAACGAAATTACCAGTTATAACTCGGTAATGAACAGAAATTTATCACTGACTCGCACTTGGCCATTATTTATTGTTTACATTATTTATTTATTTGTTATACTTTAAAGTGTGTCCTATAATCATACCAAGTTTGACGCTTCTACGTATTACCGTTTTTACATTAGAGGTAAAACAAAAATACGTTTAAAAAAATGTTTGTTGTATGGGGTTTTTACTTTGGGTTTGGTTTTGGTTTTGGTTTACTTTGGTTTTTACTTTTAGAATTTTTTATTATATGTTAGTTAATCATTCGTAGCATTACATTTTCTGTGAAAATTTCAACTGGCTATCTATTACGGTTCTAGAGATACAGTCGTTTAAAGATAGGACAGACAGACAGACACACGGATGGACGGACAGACAATGTAGGCTTAGTAATAGGGTCCCGTTTATACCCTTTGGGTACGGAACCCTAAAAAATAAAACAGAAATCTGTGTAAGCAACCTTATTTGGCCATATTTACCTGTTTGGCTTGACAATGTTGAATTTGTGTTGGGGGCAGTACAAGTTGAACTAAAAAAAAAGAAAGATGAGTTTGTGGTTTAGTTAGTTAAGGTGAAATATTTAAGTTAAAACATTGTATCTATTAATTATTGTGCGTGTGTAAATAAATAAATTAAATTAGTACGTAAGTAGGTAAATATGACAAGATTTTGAAGTTGGTATTAATTTAGGTGCAGCTTGCAATAAGTCAATAAGTATTTTCATCCCCCCGCCTCGGAAAGAGTATTTTTGCCCTTCGATATCTGAGTGCAAAAGCCGTTTTTATCCGCTAGAGGATAAAGTGAAATTGAATTTAGAACATCGTGTGCACTAAGTTTGTGAATTCATGACCTATAACCTTTTACCTTCATGGTGCCGAATTTATCATACAACCTTTTTTAATTTGTTAAAAACTCAGACTCGGAACCTTTTGGTGTACTTTATTTTAATTTACTTTGCGCGCGTCATTTTCTTTTCACGTCATATTGTTAAAACCTTAGATTAAAACCTTAGATTAAAAACAAGAAACTTGAAAACAAGCGAAACACCGAGTGAATGAGTGATTTAGCGACGAAACTGAAACTGTTAATAATGCGCAAATATTTTTTTTATTTTCATTTAGTCATTTCCTCGCTGAGGTGGGATGAAAAGTTACGTGTTGCACTCGAGTGCAAAGATTTTTCACCTCGTGCTCTTTTGATTCTCTCGCTAACGCTCAGGATTCTAATTTTGCAATCCTTCGCTTGCTCGGTCATCAAAATTGGGCACGCGGTTAAAAAGCAACCATTTTGGCTCTTGTATAACAAATAACTATTATTAAGGCATGTTTTGATATAATATCAGTGAATTGCAATGTGATAGCGGCAGCAAGGTAACGGCAAAGTGATGTATCCATACAAACAAAAACAAAAAAAAAATAGTGTAACAGAACGTACTTTTTTCAATGGGTGTTTTGTTTGAAGTCAAGACCATAACTTAAACATATTTATTGACGTTTGTCGGGTCAGCTTGTTCTCTATAAATATAAATTTTGTAATAATGCGATGCTCTGTCTAGAATCACCCGGCTGAATGCTATCAGGGAACATGTACGGGCGGTAGTAAGAAAACGTAATGAGACGGGTGCAGAGGAGGTTTTATGCAATTAGGTTGTTTGTTTATGCGATGTTTTTAAATAGGTAATCAATGTACAATAAACAGGAGTATGGTGAGCTTGCATGCTGTGTGCAAAAGTTTACTCTAGTAGTCTTCCATTTTTTGCTAGCCGGAACTACTTGCTCCGTTGTCCTTCCATCGGGTTAATCTACTAGTTTTCAATTTTTTTCCAATTGTACTACCTCTGTAAGTAATTTATAATAGGTATTATATTATAAATTACCTACAGAGAATATTTAACATCATTATCTTACTAAATTTTATCCGTGGTTTCGCCTGACATCTTTTAAGTTTTTACGCTTTTTTGACGACCACTTTGGCTCAGTGGTAGCACGACTGCCTCATAAACAGGAGGTCTCAGGTTCAGCTCCTGGCTGCGCATAAATGTTTAAATGATAAATTTTAACATCTGCTCTAGGTCTGGGTGTTAGCTGCGCATGTCTTTGTGTACATGTTCCATGGCATGATTGACACATGGAATCCTAGTGGAGCTATGACTATCTATGGAGCGTTATTTATTTATTTTCTATATAATACACGTAAGTAAGTAGCATATTATGTAATTGAAAAGTTGGAAAAACTCAGAGCTTCACGTCGGGCAATGGAAAGAGTATACTCGGAGTTTCTTTGCGCGATAAAATCCAGAATGAGTATATTCGCCGAAGAACCGCAGTCACCGACATAACTGCTCAGATTTGCAAGTTGAAGGGGCAATGGGTGGGCCACATTGTTCGAAGAACTGATAACCGATGGGGAAGAAAGGTTCTGGAGTGGAGACCACGAACCGCATGCACTGCTTTATTATCGGTAATTAAATTGATCAGGCCGGCTAACATGCGCGCCGCGACAAAATTTAGTCGACTCTTCTTATCGTCCAAAGCTAGACAGGCGTATACGTAACCATAGGTGTCTTGTGGCGTTCTCGCTCTACAAAGTGACGACAAGATTTTGTCGCGGTGCGCATGTTAGGCATGCTGGATAAAAATCTACTAAATTATATCGAAAAGTGAGAGCTGTGAGAAGCAATCAGAGACATACAAAGACAGAGATAAAATTTCATTTAATTCATTATCTTGATGACAGTGAGATCAAAGATCTAATCATAGTGACATAGTCACTGTGTAATATTGAAATAATATATCGTTGCATGACGTTACACAAGGCAAGTAATTCTGCAAGAATCGCGGCCAAGCGCGGTGCAATCACTGCGTGTTGGTCAAAGAATAGGTATTAAAGAAAGGAACGCAAATATTTATTTTTTGTATTTTTTATAAGTAATTTCATTTCATAAGTCCACTACTGAACATAATCCTCTGTAGATGCTCCACTTTAACCGATCTCCGGCTTTTCTCTGCAGTCAGCTTTAAAATATTTACTAGGACAAACATTGATGAGATGAACATTTGTGTTTGTTCTATATCTGGGTGTTAATATCTTTTTAAGTATGTATTTAATAATATATATGTATGTATGTATATCAGTCTCTAGCAGCCATATTACAAGCTTTGCTTAGTTTGGGGCCAGATGACCGTGTGTGCAAAAATCTCCCGAATATTTATTTATTTTAATAACTACTACTACTAAGTACTTTTCATTAGTTACTAGCTGCACCCTGCGGTTTTACCCGTATACGAGCTGTTTTTAGAATTTGTTTTAGGTGCTTATGATAATGTACATATTTGTTGCTCGGCCGGTGTCCAAGCGCGAACTGATTCGCCTCACGATCCTGATTTCTTGACGATCGGGTCAATGGTACGCAAGTTATCGTCGAAATCACGCGTATATTTAGATATACAAACATACAAACGCAACCACTTCGTTCCAAACTCCATTTCGTTTTCGTTCACTCTGAGGCCTTCGTTTCGGTCAGTCAATTAAAGGAATATTGCCACTTTATTTAATGTTTTGGATTACTAGAGTCGGTAGTCACAGGTAGACTAGATGACAAATGTGTATAGAAATGTTACGAAATTATTATTACATGTACTGCCAATGATTTTTAATCAAAACGTTAGCTCAGTAATCACTCACGGTGTCCAGAGGTCTGTCAGTTCTACGCCGGGCTTGTGATTTTATTAATTTGTGATTTTATTTTTCAAGCAGGAAGGATAGTACTATATGGTATGTGTGCCATACTATTCTTTGGAATCCTCTATGCCATAAACTAATCTTTGCCAGATGGAGGGGCGGTGTAAGCACTGGAGTGGAGCGGACCGCTGCATGCAGTCACGGTCAAGGCCAGTAACTGCAGTGGACATCCAAGTAAATTATTGCTTGCAACTGTTGTATGACACATCCAGCTGATACTAAACGACACAAGGACTGTTGTCTGACTGTGTTCTGTAAACACCCACCTACCTTATGCTAATGACACTGTGATGACGATTCAGAATAAATATGCTCATGTTATAAGAATCTATATCATCACAAGTATGCCGTCGGTGGTAGTTTACAGAGCCAGAAAATGTTATAGTAAACTTAATATCATTTAGCTCTTTACTTGAGCCAGTTTCTGTTATACACATTAGAATTATGTGCATAATAGAAAGTGGCTAGCTAATTAATATAAATGCGAAAGTTTGTGTGTGTGAATGTTTGTTACCACGTATCTCCGTAACGTACCACGGATCCGATTTTGATGAAATTTGGAATGTAGATAGTTTAAGTTCTGGAATAACACGATAACAGATAGGCTTATATTTTTATGGATCTGATATTATTTAAATTTCCACCCGTTCAAAACCATCATAAATTAGGTAGATGTGGAAAATTTCAAAATCAGCATGGTAACTATATTATAGGCATTTATTCTATGAGCTCGTTCCGGATAATTCCTATAAATTTTTCCGTTTCAGTAAAAAGGTGGTATAGTACTACCCACAGACCTATATCTAAATAGACTTCACAAGCGGTCCAAACTGAATGAAAACTAAGCGTGAAAAGAAAAATTATTATTCTGTCGGCCAACTCTTTTTTTTGTGGGATTCTTTCAACCAATATTGCACAATTATCCATTTTCGTTTCAAACTGACACGTGTTGTCGCTGCACCGATTGAGCACATTGGTTTTAGCTGGGACTCAACTACGACAATTTGTCGTAGTTGTATTAGAAATATGACCTGCAAGGTAGGTCGACTTGTGGCGTATACCTGGATATATGTCTGTGCGTAGTAGTAACAAATTGGTACTACACTGAGTGTACGGTTAGACGACGTTCCTAACAATGACATATATAATTAATTAAATATTCAAATGACACGCAATGCTTTTGTCACATTGCAAATTACAGCAACTGCATCTAGATAAGACTTCCGGTACGTGCGTAATACGACCACCTGTGTGAGCACAGCAATGCATGACCTATGCGATATCGAAAATAGACAATAATAGCTAGATTTAAAAAAAAAAACAAGAATTTTTATCACATGAATGTTAGTCCTACGTGGGAATCGGACCCACTGCTCAAGCTCAGAAGGAGGTTTACTACCAACGAAGCTATCTAAATAATAAAATGAACTAAATAAATATCTCTAATTATAATGAAGTGTTAGCCGTGGTAGCCTATTTGGGAGACCGCTAGACTTGAAAGCGAAGTCGCGGGTTCAAACCCCGGGCCCGTACTAATGAGCTCTTTGGAGTTTGTGTACGGATTTTTATACCACTAGCTTTTCGGTGAGGGAAAAGCATTGTGAGAAAACCTGCATACGTACGGAGAAATATTGGCGTATGTGAATCCACCAACCCGCAACTAGGCCAGTGTGGTGGATATGGCCCAAATACCCTTTCGGGGATAAGCTAAAAGTCCAAGTGTGATCTTTTAAAACTCAATATTATCAACTACTGAAAAATTTATAATACTTATTGACACAAGGTAAACTGACTAGAAGTCTGGAGCCAAAATATAAAAAAAAAAAAAATATCACTAATCGTAATTATGTGACCCATTGAAACGAGATAAATGCAAGTCCACACTTCGACCGCAATTTGTCAGCTGTCCATCTCTCAGTTTCAGTGTTTGTTAGCCTTGAAGCGTAGGTGTTGGACAAAATGCTTTGCACAATGCACAACCTTGGTCTTAGTTACTTATTGTAAGTCTCTTTTGAGGTGTTTTTTATTGTATAATAGGCTTGCGTCTACGATGGACCATGCTTGCCTCGAAGAAACCCATTCATTTTTGACTTGTGGACTTGACACCATAATCATAATAATGTATTACCTACACCACCAACCCTTACGTCTTCTTTCTCTAATGTCCATCCAAAGTTTGCCTGGAAGAAATATCTTAAGGCGATAAGGCCGCCTATTATATTGCCTTTACTGCGGTTTTTTTATTAATTTTAAGTTACTTTGTATTTTGTTCGGTGTACAATAAAGTGTTATTGTATTGTAACTTTCGCGGTGCACCCATTTA
The DNA here is from genome assembly GCA_914767915.1 of Agriopis aurantiaria. Lineage (NCBI taxonomy): Eukaryota > Metazoa > Arthropoda > Insecta > Lepidoptera > Geometridae > Agriopis > Agriopis aurantiaria. The sequence continues at coordinate 7,723,486 of OU611987.1, forward strand.
GGCAGCGCATTCCATGCATTAGCGGTTCGCACAATAAAATAATGATTGAGAATAATTTAAACAATTATGGAGGTACCATTCTGGTTTGTGTGGAGCTTGCCTTCTCTGATTGTGATAGCATTGCAAATAAAGATCAGCAACTTTAAGTACCTCATGCAGTTGGCTTTTACAGCACCTACAGGTAGGTACCATAGGGAAGTAATATTTTACTCTGCTGTTACCCATAACAGTTGCAAAGTCTATCAGTTTTTTATCGGATACATTTTAGAGAGCGTGTATCGGATCTGCATGATCTAATTCCCTCCTGCCCATTTTTCTATCAAACTGCCAGAGCGGGCACGAAAAATCGACACCAGTTTATGATTGATATTACACACAAAGCGCTTAGATTCCACTTTTACTGTGCGAATTGCTAGTCTGTAGAATGCGCTGCCTGAATGGGTGCTCCCCGATTGGGCGTCTTCAAATAACGAGTGAATCGGTTTCTTCTAGGCAATCTTGCTCCATCGTAGACCACAACGCTTAAAATCAGGCGAGTTGGGCCCAAAAGCAAGCCAATTATTAAATATATAAATAAAAGTTGTATGAACCACTGAAGTGTGACATCATCTCTATCTCTATCTCTACATATCTCTTCTCTATCTCTTCCTCTACATAGTATAAATTAAAGTCACTTTCCGCGTCTGTCTGTCTGTATGGCCGCTAACTCCTCCTAAACCACTCAACGGATTTTGATGCGGTTTTCACCATTAGTTAGATACATTTTCACGGAAGGTTTATATATATATATAACTAGCGCACCGCTTAACCACCGCTAACTTAGCTTCGCACGTAAATTGCACCCGTGCGAAGCCGGGCGGGCGGGTCGCTAGTGTAAGATAAGACAAAGTCGTGTGGAAAATGCTAGAGTACTAATAAATCCACGGATTGACAGTCAATTGATGAACCGACAGAATGCATGAGAACTATACGGTGATTAGGTAAATACCGTAAGCCTGTCTGGGGCTGCCATGAATAATCAGTTTACATAGAATCGGCATCACGACATGTTGAAGCAATGAACTATTGAGGTTAGAAGACTGTATGACTGTATTTTGTTATGTGACCAAAATCCGCAAATGTGGAATGTATGTTTGCATCAAATTTTGGCTCCAGACCTTCGAATAATTATACACTCCAGCTATCTTGACTGTTTATCAAGTGACAAATTATAGAATTTACTGTAGTCGATAACTTAAAGTTTACGTCATCAAACAACTAGTAGTCACAGTCAAAGTCATGCAAGTCAAGCCCCAGTAAAGTGGTGGAGACTTCAATGATAATTATGAGTTACGAGAAGTTACGCCAACTATTTTGAGCTGATATTAGAGCAATCAGCATTTTTCGGTCCTTGTCATTCCCAATCCTTCCATCCTTGATTCCTTGTCCTTGTTTTTCTATATCATTATTAAATAATATTATTAAAAATATATTTTCAGATACAGAAATAATAATTTATGGCTACATAGAGTATGATTTGCTTGTCCTTTTGTGATAACCTTTTGTATTTGCTGTTGCCACGTAAAAATATCTGTATATCTGTTACGGTAATCTGTGTATTTAAACTACAATAGGCTATCGAACAGACGTTTGATTTATGTATAAAAAATATAAATAAAATAAAAAAACTTTTTAAATACTTATCATCATGTTGCTAGATAAGAAAATGTTGTCCGCCATATTGAATTTAGTGTGACATAATTTTATTTTCCGTATTTATCTCAGAAAACCCTTGCATTGCATACCCATATCATGGGGGTGCATAAAAAAAACTGGTCCGTCATCTTTGGGAGTCCAACATATTTACTTTAAAATTACCTCATTTAGCTATCCATGCATTATCATCCAAACTACACGTGTATGCAAAATTTCTGTTCAATCGGAAAAATAATATTGTGGACAATATTAGAACTTGGAAAATTAATTATTTGGAATGTAACCCTGACTTCTAACCAGCCATTCTTATAACCAGTCTAAAATTCAATTTCAGAGTTGCAATTTGTCCCACTCATACATACATACTTACAGGGCAAGTTAAATAAAAGCTTGAAAAATAACAGACAGTAAAAAAAATGCTATACAACTATTGAAGTTACTATATGAATCGGCTCATAAAGTTCTGAAATAATGAACTTTTTTTGGTCAGGTTAGGAAGTGGTGCTCTGTCCTTTTCTCCCAAGTAACTGTCAGTATAGAGTTTGTATGGCGTACTTACACGTGACGTCATTCGTAAGTATAGTGCGCTCTCTGTCTAAGAAGACATTATAATGCCTATAAAACATTTCAATTTTGTTTTCAGTGATCTGTTCTATTTCTGGCCAGCTTTTTTGTAAGCAATAATAATATTAATAATTTTTCTTTGGACATACCCATACATACTGGTTTCTTCGCGATATTTTCCTTCACCATTTTTGATGGTACCAAAAACTGTACTTAATTTAATTTAAGTACTTACTGAATAAGTGATATAGCCAGAATGAAACCGGGTGCCGTTAGATTGTGAAGCTCACAAGCTACCGCTCGGCCACCATTGCTCCCTAACCTAGCAAGGTCTTATTTACAAGGCTACGATCTGCATTACCACAATGTTACATCACCGGTCTACATAAAACTATCAGGTCTCATACGAAGCGAAAACCCGAAGAAAGTTCACGATCAGCTAGCGGCAATCGCGTCGCCGTATAACGGAGCGACTCGTAACGCGTTATGTCACCGGCCTTGGCCTAGCGTTATAACGCCGTTGTAGATATTATGCCGTTTTGTTTGCAATGCCAAGGTCAGTATTTTGATGAGCAAAAATAAACACGAAGACTGTGTAAAAACAGTAAGACTGAAGTTGTGAAAATAGGAATTCAGTTTGCCTTGATAGCCCGTTGGTCCAGTTGGTAATGAACCTATCTTCTGAGCTTGGGGACGTGGGTTCGATTCCCACCTAGGTCAAACATTTGTGTTCGTTGTTAATATCTATTTAAGTATGTATTTAAAAAACTATGTATGTATATCAGTCTCTGGCAGCCATATCACAAGCTTTGCTTAGTTTGGGGTCAGATGACCGAGTGTGCAAAAACGTCCCGCATATTATTATATTCGATCGTCTCGACCGATAAAAACAATCGTGAGTGCAAGCCGGTGTTATAATAATTTATTATTATATTTACTTACCCTAGTAATTTAATTACTTTTTTCACACCAGCAATAATTGAAAGTATCTTTTTGGCTGAGCGGTAGCATGTTGTGCGTTTTACAATCTGACAGCACCTGGTTCCACTTTCACACCTGCACTGACTTATTTAGTACCTAAATAAATTATGTGCAGTTTCGATGCCATCGCCCAAAAAAGGTTAAGGAAAACATCGTGATGAAACCGGTACGTCCGAGATCCTCAAAAAATAAGTTCAAGGACATAATATGACATTCACTAATATGCACTGGGCCAGCATAATGTATTAGGGCCCATCCCTTCTCCCTGAGAGAAGGCATGTGTCCGAGCAGTGGGGACATGATAGCTGATAATGATGAAACTGTAGGCTCGGGTTGATATAACAACAGAGGTTAAGCCACACTGAAGCTCTTTAGGGGCCTGAAAACTCTGATACAACATCACACTTTACTGGTTCAAATCCTTACAATAATATTTATATTATTTTTTTGTAAGCAGAATGCTACCCGTATACAAAAATATAAACTACTACAGACCTGACAGACGTTGTCCTGTCTTAGAACTGTCAAACACGCAAAGTCAAAATTGTAAATCTTATTTTTTTACACCTTGTGTTACATTATTGGAGTTTCAGTAAGGATCCCTATTTTTTTTTTGAAAATATAATATAGCCTATGTTACCCGGGATAGTGTAGCTTCCCAACAGTGAAAGGATTTTTCAAATCGGTTTAGTAGTTTCGGAGCCTATTCAATGCAAACAAACAAACAATCAAATCTTTCCTCTTTATAATATTATTATAGTATAGATAACTTATGTGGTATGTAAGCGCTTTTATTAACAAACTAATTAATTAACAGCTATATTATTATTATTATTAACGGAATATTTACCGTGATAATGATGTGGATAGAGCTCCCGATATTCCCGTGAACATGGTGCATGTAGCTGCGCCGAAATATCGGAAGCTCACAATCTTTTCACGGTAAATATCCGTCAATAATCATTAACTGTAGTTGACAACCGTGATAGTTTAAAACAGTGTTAAACTAATTAATATACAATTAGCGGCTCTGTACGTTTGTCCTTTCTAACAGTTCTAACATGTTGTTTCCAGGTCAGCTTGAAGTCTCAGCGGGATGTTTGCCAACGGGACAGCCAATCAGAGATGGCGGAAAATGGCGAGTTTTCCGCGCACCATATGTCCGATGGAGGGTAATTTTCATGCTTATATTCTTGGCATGCGCTGCCTACTTTGTTCTGATTTACTTAAAAAGGAATGTATACAGCTGTGATTGTAGTTCGAACAAAGTTTTAGTAACTATACCTAGTTGAGTTTTGCGGCTTTATCTTCTATTCCACAAGTTCAGGATAAAAATTAGCTCTTACATCCAGTATATAACATCTATGACGCCAGTATCTTTTCGTCGAAGCTAAAGATATTCTGAGACAACTCGAGAGGTTTTACGGATCACTTGTACACTTTAACTCGACAGCCTGTTGTCAGTTAAGTACAGTTCAGGACAAGAGAGCTAAACTGATACGACACTACACCGAGGACATCCCAGATATCAGCCTGTACGAGATTGAAGCTGTATATACTAATAAATTTTCTTTTAATATTTTTTTTTTTTTAATTTTCAATTTATTTTTTTATACATATTTTTATATACTTTTTATCCCGGAAAATGTACAGATCCTAAGAAAACATCCACGCGGATGAAACCGCGGCACGCAGCTAGTCTGTAATAACATTAAAATGATAATAGTGCGTAGGCAAACATATTAACACCAGACAATTAAAACTTACATATCATAATTTTATAAGTAGCAAGATACCTACCTCTTCAACAATACGAATGGTTTCTTTACTAATAATGTTGCATATTTCGAAGGGGTTTTTCAATTATTTATAACATTTCGGCCTTGCCTTACAACGATCATCTAAATATATAACCTTCAATCTAATAAATAACACCATGTGATTAACTATAATGATACATTAAGTGTGCCTACTCAACAAATCCTTGGACTTCTGGAGCACGAGAAACAAATAATTGTATATTGAAACGTGATAAGTTAAGAAACTGTTGTAAAACTCATCATCATCATTTCAGCCTATCATTTTCCCTCTGCTGGGACACAGGCCTTCTTTCAGAGAGAAAGGATTGGCCCTAATTCACCATGCTGGCCCAGTGCATGTTGATGAATGTCATTAGGTACTGGTTTTCCTCACGATGTTTTTCTTCGCCGTTTTTGAGCGATGGCATCGAAACTGCACATAATTTATTCAAGTACTAAATAAGTCATTGGTGCAGGGCCGGGGATCGAACCGGGTGCGGTCAAATTGTAAAGCGCACATGCTATCGATCGGCCACCATCGCTCAACGGTTGTAAAATTATTAAGCGTTTAAAGTTTATAATATATTTTTTTCTGTACCTATATACTATTTACAATGTTCTAAAGATTACTCGGTTGTTAAATTCACTTTTTTATTTTAAAATCGTTGAAAAATCTAAGTAGTGCCAGATATTACTTCCACACAATAAACAACACATAAGACCACACAGTCAAGAACTTTGACTTTTTATAATATTCGTATATTTAGTACTAACTGCGTCCCGCGGTTTCACCCACGTAGTGATGAAAAATTGTGATGATGATGACAATGAAAACTAACCTATGTCACTCTCCTTGAAATATGAAAAAAAAGCAGATCGATCCGTTCTGTTGCTGCATGAAAGAGGAACACACAAACCAACAAACAAATATACTTTCGCATTTATTATATTAAGTGTGATTATTAATGTACTAGCTGACCTGACAGACGTTGTCCTGTCTTAGAACTGTCAAACACACAAAGACAAAATAGTAAATATTATTTTACTACACCTTGGGTTACATTATTGGAGATTTAGTAAGGATCCCTATTTTTTTGAAAATATAATATAGCCTATGTTATTCGGGGATAGTGTAGCTTTCTAACAGTGAAAGACTTTTTCAAATCGGTTCAGTAGTTTCGGAGCCTATTCAATGCAAACAAAAAAACAAACAAACAAACAATCAAATCTTTCCTCTTTATAATATTAGTATAGATAAAGTATATTTAGACTCCGTTGATATTCTTAATCTAAATCTTGATTCCTTATCTAGTTCTGCAACAACTAGTTCACTTCTGTGGTAATAAAGCTCTACCATCTACTGTTACTGTGTTATTCAACATCATTATTCCAGATCTAGATAAATTCTAAGCAGATTCATAACATTAATTTTAATTTTCTAGATGTGTACAAAGAACAGTTAACTTAACTTATACCATACTGGTACAGTATAACACAAAACTAAGTGATGTTTTCTTGTTATTAAAACTGTACTCCGATATGCATAATCTACAGGGTTACGTGGAAAGGGAGTACTAAGCTGAAAAGGGGGCGTTATACTCATCATTATAAAGAACTTTTACCAACTATGGGACAAATCCTAAAAATGCGAAAAAAATATCAGCTGTAGCATATATTTTATCGAGTCGAGTTTTTTTTTTTATGTGAAGGCCGACTGATGAGTATAATTACGTCCTTAATTATTGGCTTAGTACAGTTTGTGCGTAAACCTGTGTAACAATAAATAAGCGTTAAGATTTAAAATAGTATTCCAAAACTGTAATTGTAGTAGGAATAATAGTACATTGTACAACGAGTGCATAAAACAAGTCATTTTAGCCGCGACGTTTATCAGTCGGAGTCCAAGGCGATGGCGGATATTTAAGTCGAGGATGCACGACCTATACACTCGGCTTTTCACTTTAATTGCGAGGAAATGAAACAATGGTATTGTTATATTGAAATATATAACAAGCTAAACATTTAACTTTTATGCACAAAGAAGAGCATAAAGCAGTTTTTGTAATACACCGGGCATATATAAGAACTTTACGAACTTGAGAAGTCAAAAAGTATTTTTTGATGATACTTATAACGAAAAACGTAAATAAAATACATATGTACTTATTTCATCATCATCATCATTTTAGCCATAGGACGTCCACTGCTGGACATAGGCCTCCCCATCGATCTCCAAAAGGGCTGGTTGGAAGCGGCCTGCATCCAGCGTTTCCCTGCGGTCTCTTTTAGGTTTTATGTACTTATTTAATATAATTATGTTAAATACAAAATACTTTCGTAAGTATACATGACTGTGTCCGTAGATACAGTTACGAGTATGCCAGCTTGTTTGTCCGTATTTAACAGAACGGCTGCTAGTTAGCTGGTTTTATAATGAAATGTCTAGATTATGATATAAAGATAAGATTGCACGAATATGGAGTATGCAGACTTGTAATGTAAACAACCCTTAATTATGTTAGTAGCTATAATTTTGTAGCAGGTTAGTTTTAACCTGATCCCGCAAGAAGGAGGTTAATGTATATGTATGTTCCCTTATAGCCTAAACGCCTCAATCGTTGTTTATTAATGACCTCATTATTAAACAATATATGTCTGTAGATTCAGGGATATTCACTTGGTAGGGCCATAATAAAATAAGAGACAGCTTGTTTTCAAAAAAGTATTAAAATAATAATTTTATTTATAATTCTCACTGTGTAACGCCTTCATATACTTACAGTGAGTTTTTTTTTTTTTTTTTTTTTGAATAAATATATTTTCGTATTCTTCTCAGCAAACCTTTTAATTTGACACCAATATCATGATGGTAGATAAGAAAATTTTGCCTACCATCTTGGGGCGTCCTCCGTATTGAATTTACTGTGACGTCATTTCATTTTTTTTCATATCATTCTCAACAAACCGTTTTATTTGATACCCATATCATGGGGGTGCATAAAAAATTATTGGTCTGCCATCTTTGGGAGTCCGCCTTATTTGATTTAGAATGACGTCATTTCAGGTCCAGTATCATCATCATCCAAACTAAACATGTATGCAACATTTGAGCTCAATCGGTTGAATAACTGTTTAAAAATTCAATTGGACGATTTAACCCATACTAACAAAGCAAATTAAATAAATGCTTTAAATTAATATATATATTGCACACCTTCTTTACACGTATCATTGAATAAGACGTATCTTTCCAAATGAACATTTATTGTTCAGTTCAATGAGGTTCAGGCCTACCGTATTTGCGAAATTTTATCCGCTAACATTAAAATTTTAGGATTTTGGTATTTAAAAAAAAACTTGTTTACCTAGTTACCTACTATAGAACCCTTACTTATTACAATACTAAAATGTTTTTTTTTTTGGTCTTTTCTTTAATTTTAAACAAAATTCTAGCATAGTCGTGACCTTCTAGCCCTCGCCACGAACTTGAATCGATATTAGGCGGTGAGTACAGTTACTAATCGATTCGGCATTGTCTCGTTCGGCATTCGAGTGGGCCCGCACGTGTCTCGAATACATCGAGACGTTCGTGAGAACTGTCGGTGAAGTAACGTCTTTAATGCCAAACATACACCTGAATGCTAAAACAGTGGCGACTAACATTCCGAGAGATGGCCATTATTATTGACGGAGGAATACCCCACAAAAGGAGGTTTCCGAACGAGTAGAATTGTTTCAAATCTACTTTTATTTACTCTGTGATTTCAAATCGATTATCATATACGCTTATATTATTAGCTATGCGTTTTGCCTATTTACTCACTCTGCTTCAGAAACCGTAATTTTTGCCGAAATAAAAAGCCTTATAAATGTCAATCACACCTAATTTAATACAAATTTATTTTCTCCGTGGGAACAAAAATAAAAAATCGTTTAGTGGTGTTTAGTAAACGTACCAGTTGACATAGAAGCATGGGCCCGGATTCCACAAAGCTGCACTAAAAATAATTTTTAAACAAAACTTTTTAGTTTGTAATAAGTATTAGGTTAAAGGTTTTTTGTTAGGTTTCAGCCAAAGTTTTCAGCTTAATAATTAGGGTTTTTTTGAAATCACTTAATTGCTATATAGGTTTGCTTTGAAGTGATATTACTCGGAATGGGCTGACAGTTTTGGTTTGTTGTGATATCATTAGATAGCACAATACTTTTCTTGACCTAGTTTTATTTAGAAAACCAGAATTATCTACACGTCTGGTCGAAGCATCTCGTGGCCAAAACGTATTTTTTTCTAGTTTGAGTCCAATTTAATACTGTTATCAGTGAGAGAAGGAGAAAGAAAAGCATGCATTGAATATACAGTGAGAAATAAGTACTGTTTTAAACTATCACGGTTGTTCACTAAATTTATATGATAATTTAGGGGATATTTACCGTGGTAAATAAGGTAGCGTGGTACCGTGGTAGGTAAGGTACAAGGTGCACTATGAACATGGTGCATGTAACTGCGCTGAAATATTGGGAGCTCATTCCCCAACCTTATCACGGTAAATATCCTGTAAATAATCATATAAATTTGGTTAGTAATAGCTACTTCGGTTACTTATGCGTCGCGTGTCAAGGCATGTGCTACGCCCCACGTTGTCTCCTCTCGTGTTCATATAATTATAATAAAAGTCTTTCTAATCAAGTCGCATGCATAGTCAATTCAGTTTTGTGAATAAAATCAAGTATTTACATTGTAAAACTTGTATTTTATCTTATTTTAATGTAATCGTCTTGCGTCGTCCTAATAAGTATTTGTTGTCGTCATCTTCCAATCCCGGCCTGGAAACCTGGCCTGGAATATATGAATGCATCTGTCTACTCGGATAAATAGTCCAAGGTTTTCTTTTAGCTCACGTGCGAGGCCACACGAGCTGGACGCTAGGTTCTGAACGTGAGCTTCCAGCTCCAGTAGGGCTTCAAGACCTGGAGTGCCAAGTGAGGTCCCACTTCTCGTGGGATGCCATGGTCCATTTTCGTTAAAGTCTATATATATAAAAGAAAGGCGTGTTAGTTACACTATTTATAACTCAAGAACGGCTAAACCGATTTGGCTGAAAATTGGTGTGGAGGTAGCTTAGAACCAAGAGACTGACATAGGCTACTTTTCATCAGCATCGTCACCATTTTTCATCACTACACGGGTGAAACCGCGGGGAGCAGCTAGTAGTCTAATAAAATGCACATTATTTTAATATATTACTTTGATTAGAGATGTAAGCAGGTTACTATGTATATATAAACAAAATACAAGCTAATAAACACTACAAAAACAGCTAAACTATCCATAGACCGTTGAAGATCTAAAGACTATCCAAATGCTCAAGTTCACTGCCAGTTGGCAGCATGCCCATCATGCTGGTGGCATTACCACGCTGAATGGAAATCCCTATTTGCGTTGAGCCAGAAACACGCCAGCATTTTAGTCTTTGGTCCTGCGATTTAACGGTCGTGACAGTAAATAAACAAACACTTTCATATTTAAAATATTAAGTAATATGATGAGTATTGAATATTTTTTGTACTGAATACGTCTTTGGTTTTTGTTACTGTGTAGTATGGAGTGTGTACTTGTACGCGCACCGTGCAGTGGGTGACATCATCTGCCGGTACCATCGGAAGACCAGCGCCGGTTAGTAACAAACGGCATCATGCTGAGCTGGCGCCGGTTAGTGGCGAAAATACAACTAAACTCAAAAAGTAAGTGTGTTGCTTTAGGTATGTGTAGTGGATTTTTGACACAACAATAAATATTGCCTATTGTCTATTGAGTATGATGGCTAATGTTTAATTGCTCTACTCATTGATGTATTGGCTCTATTTTTAAGGGTAGGCAATTTATTCGGTCCTTAGGTTTATTTCTGCGAAACTATCCCGTATTATGAACAAAAGTCACGAAGCTCCAGGGAAACCCTAAAAATAAAAGTGCCGGGCTTAAATTGCAAAAAAACATCGCGTGTAACGAATTGAAGCCCAAACGGAAGGCCATTTTGTTTCAACGTATTGTCCGAAATTTTTGGAAACATTGAAACAAAAACTGACAAACAATGCATCTTATTTTCGAAGAACTTTCTATTTCATTTTACGATTATTTATTGCGCTGCTGAGACAAAAGTAGAGCATTCAGTTATTGTTGATTTTCATTTTTAGTTTGTCAAAACATGAATAGGTTATGTTCTCTATGAAAGGATAACGGTTTTAAATTGTTTTATTGGAAACCGAACACTTTCGGTTATTTTAAAATTATTATTTGACGTAACAAATGCTTTGTAATTTGTACGTAGAGCTTTCTGTTTAAAGTTGGCAGGTAGGTTACCAACTGTTTCTTTGAAGTAGGTATTTTTGACTGTTATGCGTCACAGTTTCACCCGCGTGGAAATTCCCACAGGAACCGTACATCTATCCAGAATAAAAAGTACATTTTGTCACTTTCTGGCCCCCTTACTGTCTCTTTGTAAAATTTGCCGCGGCCGCTTGAAAGATATACAAACTAAAATACTATTAAACAAGCACACATACATATTTTTTTATTTATTGTTTGTCTTACATGTATTCCTGGGTCCGTTCTCTTTGTCAACTTCTACAATTTGTTTGTCAACTAATGACTTTTAAAGGAGAACATAATTATAATCTTATATACCTTATTCTTATACACCGAGCAGTCCAGCTCCCGCAAGCAGCACTCGTTCACAAGTTGACAATGTGCTAGCCACCGCTCTCATCAATCATATTTGAGGGAAGAGGGCGACCTGCCCTGGTTTTCGCCTCAGGGTTTCTACCACCGCCTCGTTCCGGTCTCCAAGCTGCTCTCAAACATACTTTTACATTTATAATATTAGTAAAATTTTGCGACTGAAATAGCTATCTGCCTGTAGACATATGTTTATCATACTTATTGAAATTAACATAGCTATCATCAGTATGTAGGTGTAACTATATTGACAGTAGCCATCATCATTGTCATAATCAGCCCATTGCCACTTCAGCTTGCTAATACGCTGAGCTATATAGGTATTATCTCAGTGATTTGATTTGGTATGAGCAAAACCTCCAATCTAAGTTACTTCTATTTGACACTGATCTGTTTTGCGAAATACTCGCTTATCTATCTGATACTTAAAACGATTAGTCTTAATGAAAGTAAAATATTTCCGTGCATAAACAAGGACAAGGAGATTCTAGTTTCAAGAGGCCCGATATAGGCTTCGAAGATGTGTTAAGCCAAGATCGACTTTTCTGTCGTCTCTTTCATTCCTTTGAGATTAGTGAAAGGTGAAAGAAGACAGGCGATGGCTCAGACACTCACGTAAGTAAGCCAAAGTGAAATGACCGCGGTTGACCATTTTGGATGTTGCGTCACTCGCCGCGACTTGAATGCAAAGTTTATGTTTTAACAAGATATGAACGAAGAATTGAAGATGAAAATAAATAATTGATTCACGACATTATAATGTATTTACCTACACAGCTGCTTTAATTTTTTTTGCGCATCCAAACAGGATGTAGGCCTTATTATGGTAATGTTATGAAAATCTAAATCAGGAACTTTATTGATATTACTTTATAAATATCTATATTAGGATATCTACCCACAAAATTTATACTGGGCGTTGACTTTATTTGGGATAGTACCAAATACCTACCTTCAAAAGTCCCTTTTGTGTTGAACTAATTATGTTAGAAACAACCCAACATTTCTGAACAATACGATAATGTGAACAATACTTATCAATTTAAAAATCCGACTTCAATATTAGTATATACGCAATTTCGTTTACTTAAATGTCATATTTTTTCCATTTTATTTTAATTTAAAAACCAAACTAATGAAACGATTTTTAGAATTTTCCAAAATGGTTTATATATTACGGAGTTAGAAGCTAACTAATATAAAAACATATTTCAAAAATACAACTGTGTTGAGAACTCCCCTAACCCTCCTTTTTGAAGTCGGTTAAAAATCGAGTAAAAAGGACCTGAAAATATAAATTCAAAACAATTTCCTGTTCACTTTAGAAATTCAATTTCATTGCCTACTTGGACTAGGTACCTACAATAATTATAATATTGTATTCTTCGGTGACTATTACCTACATCTAAAACAAGTTTTCCATTAGCTATTATAAATACCAGTTTAAATACCAAAGCCACCTAACACTACCTCATTATTTCCAATCACACTCTTCAGTCACCACCGCCAGACCAAAGTAGGAAACCTGGCTCCAAACCCTTAAAATCTCATTGTCACGCTGCTCGTCACCGCTGCGCCATTTTCCGACCACGTCGCAAAAATATTCCGGAGAGACAGAGATGGCAGCCGGTTGCCTCACAAGTGGGAAAGAGAGGTGATGTGGTATGCTAGGCTGCATCGGAGGTCATGGAACCACAAGTAGGTCGGCTCCATCCTTCCTTGACTATGTCTAGAGCGGCTGGTGTTGAACTTGAATGTTAAACACGGTTTTTCAATTTACACTATGTCGCTGTTAGACTGCCACTAAATTTTGTTAAAATTTTATTTTAATTTATTATTTGTCCTGTACGCTTTGCTTGAATATTCGTGAGATCTTGGGAAGTTTTTTTTAATTTTTATTTTTATTTTTTTTTAGTAGACGTCAATTAAAGGCCTTAAACACTGAGCGTTTTATTTTCACGATTCGCTAAAACACCAAATTATACCTATTTAGTTATATTATAGCTTGACATAACAGGCTACCGGACCTGTGTTAGATTTGAAATAACAGCCTTAGTGAAACATTTTATCAAATTTAATACATTGAAAAATATTTAAATCAGCTAATAAAGATCCGAGATATAAGTTTTTGGTCAGTTTGAAAAGGGATGCTCTGTCCCTTTCCTGCAAAGTGAGTGGCAGTATGTTGTATGGCGTACTTACAAGTGACGTCATCAGTGCGTGTAGTGCGTTTTCTGTCTATGATAATTGAACACGTTTTATTTTTTTACGGCTCTTCTTTACGGTCAGTTTTTTATAAGACAATAGAAAAGTACATACTTACATATCGCACTTTCAAGTTTTGGCGCGTCAATGTTGTCAGATAAATTAAGGGCGGAGTTGACCTAAAAATTGCTAGGTGTAAGTTACTTATGCTATTTCATAATATTAGCATATAGATAGACATAAATATACTATTTCCTTATATTTGTTGATAAAAAGTGAAAAGGAAAGAAACAAGCTTTTTTTTATCGGAAAACCATGCACATAACAGCTAAAGCTGTTGAAATATACGAACCGCTAGTTATTTTATCTATTATTTTGTTCTTGTACCCTCATAAAGAGTTTATTTACAAAACAGTTGTTTGAGGTAGGTACCTATAAGCAAACTATTCTAATATCGAATATTTTAGCTAATAGTACCTAATCTACATAAATATTTAATATCATTTTAAATGTTAATCCATTTAGCGGTCAATAACCTACATTAGAATTCCTCCTTAAACTTATTCAAATCACGATATTGTGAGATCAATAAACAACAAATGTTTTTTAAATCCGGAAATTCTAAGAAAGTTGTTTCAAAACATTTTTGTTTTGAACTCAGAAATTGATAGGTGGAATAGGAATAAATTCAAATTAAGGAGACAAATGAAAAGCAATAAATAGTTTATTTATTATTAATAAGCAACCCATTTTCCTATACAGAAACCTTGTTTTTTTTCTTTTCGGGATTACAAATAGCCTTTCTGTTAGTACAGTATACAAAATTTCATTTAAATCTGTTTAGATGTTACGGAGTTGAGTGCGGACAAACATACACACTTACACACAAACTTTTTACATTTATAATAATTAGTGTGATTTTACGCATCGAATACATTTTTTTATATTTTGTACGTTAGTAACGTTTTGGTGTGATTAGTATCATAGTATTCAGCTCATATCGAAAAAAGATAGACAAAAAGGGTTACGCAGAACGGGCTAAGGCGAAAGGAGGCTCGTTGTACTCATAATTTTGAATAACTTTTACTTTAGGACTAACCCTGAAATCGTGAATATAATATTAGCTATTGCATGTTGCTGTTGCATAAACGTTTCGTTGAGGATGAACAAAATGTTTCTATCGAACGGCTGATTTTCTTCTGAGATTGGCTATTCAGTCCTTACGAACTTACCTACTACGCTACAAGCTGCGCCCCGCGGTTTCACTAGCGTGGTCAATGCCTTTTTTTCCAGGATAAACAGCTACGTCAGCTCCGGCCTTTTTAACTATGTAAAATCACGTCTTTCCGTTGATATGATGCTGAGTGAAAGAGGAACAAACAAAACAACAAACAAATACACCTTCTTATTTATTACTAGCAACGCACCCCGGCTTCACACGGGTGTAATCTATTTTTTTACACCTTGGGTTACATTATTGGGGTTTTAGTAAGGATCCATATTTTTTTGTTGAAAATATAATATTGCCTATGTCACCCGGGGATAGTGTAGCTTCCCAACAGTGAAATGATTTTTCAAATCGGTTCAGTAGTTTCGGAGCCTATTCAATGCAAACAAACAAACAAACAAAAAATCTAATCTTTCCTCTTTATAATATTAGTATAGATTACAAGCGTTTATTTAACTGACAATGTAACAAATATTTTGTTCACGTCAAATCTTGCAAGCTGAATTAGAACCAGTTCCTCCTAACCGATTTATTGCTAAATTTTTGCATACAAAAATATGGAATACCGGCATAAGTGGCCGGCAAAATAAAAGTTTAAAGCTACATATAGATAAAAGCTTGTAATATTATAAGTATAAAACAAAGAGCTTCGACGTTCTCTGATCAAGGACACCAGGTAAAGGTTCGTTATGGCACCGCCTAACGGAACCTCTTCTTTACGCAATCCGACGACGTGACCACAGTCCCGTGTCACACTGACCACCAAACAAAAGAACATAACATCACCATATAAAGAAGGACACACGACAGTCTGAATTTCATTTTCTAAAACCCGATTACAAGAGTTGACGCAACCCGGAGGTCGAAACACGAAAACGAGAGTTCGAAATCGAAGGGAGTGTTCCCGTTATCCTTACTGCGTTAGCAACCTTCGCTGGACCGAGATGGAAAGCTCCCGTTAAGTCGAGCGTCATGCGATGCGATGTACAATGAGTCATGGATAGTCTCCATGGCTCTGCGCTGATGCATAACTGTACCCTCGTCTTGCGTCATGCTCAAGGACGTTCCGGCTTTACCACTGTGGGCAGCGAGCTAGATTCTGATATTTAAATATAGCTGAAGATGTGATTTAATAACTTACCAGATAGTAATTTGCGTACCCAAGGGTACCATTGTAATATGTGTTTATGTGAGAACACTCTTCGAGCAGGTAATTTAGTAAATGTATTCAAGGTGACATAAAATGGGTTGTGATAAGATTTAAAAAAACATACAGTACGAATTCCTCCTCTTTTTTGAAGTCGGTAAAAATGGGCACGATTTAGGAACTATAATTACGGTAACACGGTATGGTAGCAAACACAGAAAAGAGCATGATACTATTTTCTTTTCTGTGGTGGCAAAGAAGTGGTTTGTAAGCGCTGTGAGCTCTAGCCAGCTAGAGGGGAAATCTTAGGAGTATAGGGTAAGAAGGCTGGGGGTGGGAATTTCACAGGTGACTCATCACAAAAATTTAGTATTACGTAAACAATTTGTACATAGGTAATAAAATAATGGTAGATTTTGTCAATTGATTTGATTCTACGTTCCTAATCCGTAACCAAGCCAAGACATGGAATAACCTGCCGGCTTCCTTGAGAATTATAATCTAGGCCGGGCTAGGGTTTTTTCTAAGTCTGCGTGCTCCATCTTCGACCACATTGTCGCTTATCAACAGGTGAGCTGGTGGTCAAAAGCGGAATAAACGCGATATTTTATTTTGTTTAATTTTTAAAAGTTATTTTATATTTGACTACAATCTCTCGCGGTCGATCAACCTGATCGACCGCGAGAGATTGCACTACCATATTATTTTACTGCTAAAGTTATAACTAGACTCACGTTGTTTCTTATCAAATCTAGAGCAGCAATCGTAGGACTATGTCAGAAATTTTCCAGAATACTCCAGAAATTTTCGTTCGGGGCTCGAGGTATAATATACGCCCGGAAAATTATACATTAATTCTTCAGGGAATAATAGTACTAAACCAACAAACTCAAACCTACCTACCTACCCTACGTATGGAATTCCATACATGTTTTGAAGTAGGTACTACGGAATTACAATTTTGAAATTTATATTACGTTACCAGTGAACAACCTGGCCACCGTTCTTTCCTCCAAGGGACTTTTAATCGCTTATGGTGCAAATGTTGTGCTTTATTATTTCTAATATGTAATTTTTTTATGTGTAAATAAATATTTATTAAGTTACGTTACTTTAGGCTGCGATCGACGGCCATCTTATCCAAAAGATAATGCCCAATCGGGTTTCCGTTGATTTTTAATAACCCACGACGCAAAAAACCCTATGTTTTTGACAGACACTCTACTCGCCACTCATTTGTGGCATCGTAGCTCCTAAACGGCTGAATAAATTTTGGTTTAGTTTTTTTTTTGTTTGTTTAAAAGATGACTAGATTGAGAGTTCTTAGCAATAATTTAAGAAAATCTGTTAACGAGATTTCTCTGGCCGTTGAACGCAGCATTAAGAAAAAGAAATAAAATTGTTACGTTACCCAAATATTTATAATGCACTCGCAGATAGTAATCTGTCACCGGTGTCACGCATGGCGCTGTGATTGAGCTGCGGCCCACATAATATGAAATAACGGTACCTAGTCCTGACCAAAACGCAAACGTTTCCGCTAATTATTATTAACCTGTTACACACGAGGAAATGTATCATGAGGCCTTTAACCTTCGCTTTCACACTATAAACAATATTTCTTACAGTATTTTCAATAAATTATCAGTTTTTTTATGCCATAGGTGGCAAACAAGCAGATGGGCTGCCTGATGGTAAGCAGTCATCGTCGCCTATGGATACTTGTAACACCAGATGCATCACAAATACGTTGCCGACCCTTTATGATTCGATTAACTCGCCTTTTGAAGAAGCCCATGTTGTAGCTTCTCGGAAACAACGTGGAAGGTAGCTCATTCCACATTTTGCAGGTATGAGGCAAGAAGGATCGTGTGAATCGCACAGTGTGCGATTTCCACTGATCTACGATGTGTGGATGAGCCTTCAGGCGGTGACGGCTAGTGTGTAGTAAAACAGCGACGCCGGCATTAGAAAATTTTATGTATAACGAGAAGAAACATCAAGAAGTTTATGTATAACAACAAAATCAAGAAGTTAATGTATAACGAAGACATCAAAAAGTTTATGTATAACGACAACATCAAGAAGTTTATGTATAACGACAACATCAAGAAGTTTATGTATAACGACAACATCAAGAAGTTAATGTACAACGACAACATCAAGAAGTTTATGTATAACGACAACATCAAGAAGTTAATGTATAACGACAACATCAAGAAGTTTATGTATAACGAGGCCGCAGTGCAAGTACGGTCCTTTATCGATCGTCAAATTTGACAGTTGTGATCGTTAAATTCAATAAAATGCCATTTTATCAGTACTCGCTATGATCGATTCTATTGCATTTTTATCGAATTTGTAAATCGATAAAGAATGGTACTTGCACTGCTGAGTAGCCAGCAGTGTTAGGAGATAACATAACAATAATAATAATAAGGCAGTCATCAGGTGTTTCTTCACTCTGCAGCCCTGACCAGCGGTAGCTAGAGCTCTGCCCCGCTGCCGGAGGCACCCTAGATTTAAGTTTTTTAGAAGTGCGTGTGTAGGTACTTTCATAGAAATTGCCAACCCTCTTTTACTTCCATTAATTGAGAACGTTCGTGAACTAAAATCTTAATAGTGGTCTTTTACATAATTATATTATATAAGAACTCTACTTGTCAAATTTCAGCTTCGTAGGTCGAGTAGAGATTTCGTGATGAGTCAGTCAGTCAGTGAGTGAATGAGAGTATTTATTTTTTATGTACCTAATACCTAGCTGTTGCCCGCGACTTTTAATGCGTAGACATTCATGTCAACCCTTTTTAATTTTCATTCCTTAAGGATTCACTTGTCGTATACTTATCTATACTAATATTATAAAGAGGAAAGATTTGATTGTTTGTTGTTTGTTTATTTGCATTGCATAGGCTCCGAAACTACTGAACCGATTTGAAAAATTCTTTCACTGTTGAGAACCTACACTGTCCCCGGGTGACATAGGCTATAATCTATACCCATGTGAAGCTGGGGCGGACCACTAGTCATACAATAAAGAGCAGAGTAAAAATATTTATTTACAAATGAGCCAACTTGCGAAGTTAATCACGTAGCGCCTTTATTCATTTAATCAGAAATACATTAATAAGGCGTTATAAAATCAACGATACTATAAAATCGCCATCTAGCGAAGTCAGTAAGTACTTCATACGGCTACACAGCGAGCGTGTCTTTTTATTTTTCCGTTCGCCACGGAAATGTTCTATCTACATCATGTTAATCTACTGTGTGTTAGCTTAGCTGGTTCTCGGGTTTTCAAACATTATTTCTAGATGGCGCTAGTCAACTTTTTTCCTCATGACGCCACAGAAAATGTACCAAAATAAAGAAAATGATGATGTATTAGAAAATGAACCTAGAATCTACTTCAAGCACAGATCTACTACCTGTGACTTCAAGGTAGGTATAGTTCTTCTGGGTGATCTTAATACAGAAAATTACAGAATGACGTCGTCGTTGTCGTGACATTTTGAACTGTGCTCTATCAACTTCATGTGCCTCTACAGCGGCCTTACGCCTAACTCTTAGCGCGAGCTTGAATTAGCGCTGAAGCAGCGCAGTTCGGAAAATCACGCGAACGTGAACCTTAACGCGCCGTGTTATGGTTTGCGGTCGCGCTACTTTTCTCAACACCTAAACAGAATCACTTAAAACAGGTAGCCGTAAGGCTGCTGCGCGGTACCGTCACCTGTTTTAAACGATTCAGTTTATGTGCCTGCGCAAAATCACGCGAACTTGAACCTTAAGATTGATTTTTCACCACTTTGGGAACATTTTTCTTCCTAACGGATCATTACTGAACAACAAAAAAATATATATAGATAGATAGATAGAAAGTCTTTATTGTGTATACCAGAAATAAAAAAATTAAACAGATAGAAAACACTTAAGAGCTAGTGCCGCAAGTGGCGGCCTGTTGTTATTATGTTATTCATGAACATTTTATTAACAACTTGCCAATGGGTTTTGTAGTTTAATAACTTCTGAAGTGAACCTGCTTTCAAATTATTTTTCCCTACTCTTCCTCAACGACAAAGAATTTATGGGAGACTTTTCATATACCTACGTATACAATTTTCGTTCGATTTTTCGCCCAAATCAAATTCGGGAATAGACAGGATTTTTTATTCCAGTTTGTCCCCTTGTGGGGTCAGTGAGAGGGCAGGCAGGAATAACTCGATGGTGTGCATGGTGAATTTAAACCATAATTGACAGAGATTTCGCAACTATTGACACAGAAGACATAATCTATTGATACCTATTTGGCACTGTTTTTTGATACCTTACGATACGAATGGAACCACCATGCTACTTGTCAACATCCAATGGCCACAGTTTCGTATTTTAGAATAATTTAGCATATAATTAATTGAGCAATTAATCGCCACTTAATTTGTGGTAATATCTGAATCTGATATTGTTCTCCACACAGAATAGGGTTTTTCACTTGCGACACATCAATTTCAACGCGGGCGAAGCGTCGGGGCGTAGCTAGCATAGCATATAACATAATACGTACCTACACGTATTCAGGAATAATTTCACAATGTGTTTTCAGGGAATTTGTTATTTTAATATAGTTTCACCTTAGGTTACCTTGTACGTACAATATATTTAGGTAATCGTGACTTTGCGTTGCTTGGCCAATGAATGGTTACTGCGTATATTGAAAAGAAATTTTATTTTCCTTTACCTAGAACCTTCTCGAAGGCGATATAGTGCACAAAAGTGTATATAAGGCACATTTAGTGGGAATAGTTACAGTGGTAGTCACTGAATACATAAAGTTTGTATCTTTATAGCTTAACTAGGCCTATGTCTGTTATAGGTAGGTAACAGCAGAGGTATCTACACCTTCCCATAAAGTGAAATTGTGGTCAAACGCATGCCATCTGTTGTAAAAATAATACTTCGTAATATTATATAGACCACTATTAGGTGTGAACTTACCTGAAATAACTTTTACCCTAGCGTTTTCGCCTCACATATGACAAAAAAGCCTGTCACTCAGAGATAGTGTCGCTTTCTATCAGGGAAAGAATTTTCAGAATCGATTTATTACCTCCAGAGATTACCTCTTACGAACACACAAAGTCATAAACTTAGCGTTTTACTCGACAGCCTAAGAAGGGTGGTAATGTTTAAGGTATAGGTATATATATATGTATGGACTTTATTTATTTATCTAGTTACAGGTTAACTATAGCGGAAGTCGAGCGAACACCTATTGACATATTTAAATTTTGCGGAAACATTTTAAATACACATTATTATTGTGAATTTTAATTGACCAAGTCTAACAATTGTTTGGAAATTATTGTGTTGCTGTGTCGACTACGACATGTAGCATAATTATACAGGGTTGTTTTGAATATATCAAAAACCTCTCCATAGCTTCACTACCATATAATTAACACAATTTGCATGACTTTACAAAACTTAATACATTCACTTAGATGTTTTTACCACGCTTTTATATTTATTTATATTATTTTTTAAGTTCGTTACTAAAATAATTAGCAAACCATTCTGATTATTTGTTTATAAGCTTTACTTCTAACAAACTATGTAAACAAATGTTGGAAACTGATTTTAACCTAATTAGAATTGCTGTACAGGCTTGAATCTTTCCAAGTACCTATAATTATGTACTTATTCGAATGACAGTACAATAATTCGTTACCATCGAATTGATATAAAATATTATTATGATAGAGCCAGAAGGTGGATAGTGGAACTCTTCAATGGCTACTAATAAACCTCTCGATTGTGGATTCATTTGATTTGTTCCACACCAAGAGTTCCACTATCCAACTCCAGGATCCATCACAAGACCTTCGTCACCAAATTTAATGACCCCTCAGGGTTAGGCAGCAATGCAGCCGCAGCCTCGGAATGTATTCTCATATAAACCTTTAGAGAATGTATGGGACCGAAAGGTATGGACCAGTAGTGCTGCGGCAGCACTTTTGCGGCAGCACTGCTGCGTGCTGCCGAGCTCGGAATCATACCTTTAGTCTCATTATAAAAATTGTGCGATATGATGAGTAAAATTAGTTCAAAAAAAATCAGCTGTTCCATACATTTTTGTGAGTGTCAATGACCGTTTTTTATGAAACAGCAGATATTTTTCGTGATTTCAAGGTCAGTCAATAGTAAAAGTTGTTTATAATTATGAGTGTCTTTACCTCGTTTTGGCTTAGCATACCCTTTCATTATAGTTCTGTACACACTTTCTGTGTAACCCTGTACATTAAAATATAATAATACAGTAACGTTACTTCATAATCCTACGTAAGTCTAGATAATACTGTGAAGTGAGGATCCTGATGAAGCTGGACCAATCATTAAGCAGACACCTTCAATGATGACCATATTTACATCAAGATCGGAAGTTTCCATAGATTAAGCTGATACTATTTTTTATCACATTAACCGTGATCATAGTTATGCGAATGCTTGCCTTTGACGTCAGCAAGTCTGTTCGTAACCTTAAAAAATGGCCATGCGCTAGTTTTTCTTGTGTCGAATGACTTGCAAATATCACAGTCCTGTACGTAGCTACTTGCATGAAAAAAACATGATTTATTGCTGCCAATCGTCGGTGTTTTGATAATGCTTAGAAAGGTAACACATGGTGTTTTTAGCAGCTTTGTAAACGCGTGTTTGCATCGCGATTCTATAACATTACTTCTTATATTTAAAGGTCTTGTTTATGGCCAGTGTCAGCGGGCTAAAACTGTTTTACAAACTCTTATTTAACATAGGGATCAAATCTAGCAACACAATAGGCATGTGTCCTAATGTTTAATTTATTACAAATAACTACATAGCGATGAATATAACTAAATACATTACACATACTGAAAAGATAATTTAAATTGGCTGATAAATCTCTGAGATATGAGTGTTTAAAGTTTTAGGTGGGTTTGAGAGGGGATGGTCTATCCCTTTCTCGCAAAGCGTGTGTTAGTATAGCATATGTATGGCGCATCTGAGGCGTGACGTCACGGCTCAGTATAGTGCGCTCTTTGTCTAGCATGAAATTATTTAAAATGCTTATATCTTATTCATTTTTGAACTAATTTTAATTTTGTTTTCGTTGATGTTTCTTTGCTCTATTTATGATTAGCTTTATTATGAGGTAAAAAAAAATTGTCATCACGCCTATTTTTATACAGGTATCCCTAACAGATTTCTTGAGTTAAAATTTTGCATACACGTTTAGTCTGGATAGCAATGCATGGTTAGAAATGACGTAATTCTAAATCGAAATAATAATGTAACAATAATAATAAAAGTATGTAATAATAGTATGTAATAATATAACTTTAGTGACCGTAATGATAATGGTGAACTCACTCAATATGGCAGACCAGTTTTTTTTAAGCTCCCAATTCCCATTATATGGGTATCAAATGCAAAGATTTTCTGAGAAGAATACCTTTTTTTCGAAAAAGCTTGTTAATATTTTTTTTACTCTAGATACCTCTGCCACCCTAAAGTTTCGACTTGCCGTTTGGGAAAAACTGGACAGTCCACCTCCCAATTACATTTTTGCTGCCGAAAACCATAAAGAACCATGTTCCTAATGGGCCGAAGTCAGGATAACATGGCTTAGAGGGGTTACATAAAAGGTTTTGATACCGAATGTTTTTGTGGTGTGAACTCTCAGACAATGGCACAACTGATAGACTGTGCAGCGTGTCCTACAACCTGCACCCTAGACAACCTGAATGGGGCCACAGAGAGTGGCATTGGGGTAACCAAATTTTGGCCCAAAAACTTCATTTGAAAACAAATAAAATAATTTACAAAACATCAACTCGAAAGAAGAACGATACCACTCATATCAAAATCGATCCAGACGTTCAGGAGTATGCTGCAATTCAGAAACCTACATACATGGATAATTATATATAAATAAATAGTTTGGCGTCTATATTGCGTTTGGTTCAGGAAAGACGCTGTTAAAAACACACCGTGAATAACATAACAAATAACATTATAAATAAAGAAGTATAGGTAAGTGATTATTTGATGATTACGATCAGCCTCACGTTGTATTAGCTGTAAAACTCAATACCTTATACTCATAGACCTATGTACATGAACGGTATAGGCAAGTGTAGCGCTTACCATCGCGCAAGTGCTTTGCTCGTCTTGGCACATAATGGAAAAAATATTTCCTATTGGCTTGGAGAAAGATGCACGTATATAAGACGAAATATTATTGCTATTTTTAGGGTTCAGTACTTCAAAAAAAAACGTAACCCTTATAGGATCACTTTGTTGTCCGTCTGTCTGTCCATCTGTCTGTCAAGACTCTTTTCTCAGAAACGCCCGCGGCGTATTCGACAACCTCTTTTAAAAAATCAAATTTCGAGGTCAACGGTATCAAAAGATATTAACCGTTTATGTCGTATAATTTCGCATATTTTGCGATTTCACATAAATATATAATTAGAAAGTTTTACAATTGCTGATAGATTAAGATCTCTGCCGCCATTATTCTTGATCTCATTCCGAAAATACAGAACTTTGCATTGGAATCAATCTTGCGCATGTCATTTTATTTGTTAAATAGGGTATGTACATTGTACAGTCTATATACAATGTTTTATTTTCTGAGTTAAGTATGTAGGTACTGCACATAAATGCTTATCAATCTTTGTATTAAGAAAAAATACGTTTTGCTCATCGAGATACAATAACTATAGAGTCACAAACGTACAAAAAAATATCCGAATCAAACCTCGGCGCACGCTACGCATTGCGGCAACTTTTTGGTTAGTTCTAAGGCAACTCGATTACAATGCCAGGCGATGGCAGTGCTAAGATGACATATCGGACAAGCGACGTTGAACACTACGCAAGTGACATAGGTAACGTCTAAACTGGAGTAAATGTGGCAATGCGAACTGTACAGGGAGTTTGGTAGAGGGTCCGACAAAAAAAAATGAGCGTGTTTGGGGGCCCATTTGGAGAATACAAGTTGGCCAAAAAAAATCCCTGACCCACCCAATTTTTTTAAAGTTTTTTTTTGTGAATTTTCCCGTTTTCATCGAAATTGTACCTATTTACCACCATAACATTTGTAAAATCTGTTTTAGACCGGATGTTTTTACTTGAATTTGGTCTCTAATACACCACGCCGGCCACGCAAAGCAAAATTTGATACAAAACAGAGCTAACTAATTGATTTAGAGCACATAGAGTGAAAAAATTTAAAAAAAATTACCTCATAGTTCAATTATCACAATGATCTAAAAAAAACACTAGTTATTCTGGAAGTAATATGCGTTTAAAAACTTCTCTATTTATCACTTATTACAATGACATACTAAATTGGTATAATACTTACCAGCTTGTTGAATAAATGAAGCAGAAGGGAAAATTCAAACATCATAAATAAATACAATTATTTATTTAATTTAAATCTTCGTCGAACACAGCTCCTCTGTTATGAATACACACCCGGCATCTACGGCGTATTTCTTTTGTAGTCGTGCTTGTAGTTTAAGATAGTGGGCCAAAAGGAAAAAATAAGTCGTAAACGTCAAAACAAGATTTACCTATCTTTCACAAACCGAAATAACCAAATTGGAAATGCAAAGTTAATTAATATCAAATCTAATGACTGTATAACTGGCAAAACAAAGAATGCAAGCAAATTATAATAAAGTAAAATCCACTTAAATAAAACTCCGGTGTTTTTCCAGTTAGTTTATAAATAAAATAGTTGCCATATTCAAATTATTTGTAACGGCGTTTTAGCAACGAATATTGACAACTTGCTATTTTAATCTTATGCCAAAATCCATCAAGACAAAAATTGTGAATAAGGCCTTAGGTCATAAATACTAGATTAGAAAGGGCACCACAGGCGCCCCTTTATAGCCATATTATACCTCATGAATTAAAAAAAAAATCTGTGCTTTGCCTTTTTTCGGTTTGAATGGCAGATTTTGGGGATGTACCGTAGAAATCTCGCCCAGGGCGCTAAAACCGGCACTGACGATATTGTTAATATATCACCGAATTAGGTCCAACCAGTTGTCACGAGGAGCTAATCTAAGCTCAAACCATCAGCTCGGTAATCATTATTATGGTAAAAATAAATAATAAGCACCTGCCTATCACACCCTGCTAAGGAAAACATACACAACAGGTTTTCCGTGTGGTAATGAACTCTAGGATTAGTTACGTACGTGGTTCTCCATAAATCTGATTACCTTATATCTCGACGATCTTGTTCTATGAAACGTTGACGTCATTTAAATTAGCTACAATGTTACAAAGGTTATATATTACTAATTTTCATAAATTGTAAATGGATTTGCCATTAAACGGTGAAGGTAAACATCGCGTGGAAACTGGTATGGTCAAATATCATAAACATCACTGTCTGTAGAACTATTATTTATAATCTACATCTACACTAATATTATATTATAAAGAGGTAAAGTTTGTAAGTTTGTAAGTTTGTTAGTTTGTAAGTTTGTTTGTTCTGTTTTAACTCAAAAACTACTGATCCGATTTTAATTGCAACGCAGTCACATATTTAATTCTTTGCTACAGTGACGCTCGATTATAACTTGGTAATGAATAGAAATTTGTCACTGACTCGCACTTGGCCATTATTTATTATTTGTTGTTATACTTTAGAGGGTACTATAATTGTGCCAAGGTTGACGCCTGTACGTATTACCGTTTTTACATTAGAGCTAAGTAATACAAATAAACGTAAAAAAATACGTTTGTTGCATGGGCATTGGAGAACTTTCGTTTTAACTTTTTGACTTTATTATTATTACATTTCTTAGTTGTTATTATTACATTTCTTAGTTGATCCGCCGTAACGTTACATATTCTTTGAACATTTCAACTGGCTATCTATAACGGTTCGAAAAATACAGCCGTTAAAAGGTAGGGCAGATAGACAGACAGCGTTAGTAATAGCAAAGATTATATACTAGAGGTAATAGGGTCCCGTTTTCACCCTTTGGGTACTGAACCCTAAAACCCACTTAACTGAGAACCTTTTTTAAAGTAAATAATTAAATACCTGTGACACCGCTCCACCGCAGCACAGCAATGTTAATAGTAGTCTGGAAGAGGTCGCTCATAGCGATAAGGCCATTTTTTGTTCTCATATTTAATGTAATCTTGTTTATAATGAGTTATTTTATTATATTACCTACTTATTATTTGCAGTATGAAGGCGCTGCGCGGATTATTATGGTCGCGTTATTTTAATTTTACATAATCTCATGAACTATGCGACTAAACCACAAACTGTAAACGGCAAACTTTATCTACATTAAGTACTCCTAATAATAAATTCATTTATTTTTGTAAAGATTCATAAGTTAGATTACAAAACTACATCTAAACATGACCTTATAATTTAAATTTCTATTCTGAACACAATAACCGGTTATTATCGTTATTGTGGTTTTCTTATAAAAGTTAGATATATGCTATCGCGGACTTTTTTGTAAAACTACTTAAGAACTAAATTTTTGTCAAACATTGTATTTACTTATCTCAAACCGTTAGGTCAGCGTAAGCCGATAAAGAAGCCAATCAGCTTATTTTTCTCCAACATGTTTTACTAAAACGGTTAATTAGGATAGAAAATTAAGTTTCATCATTACAAAACATAGCCTATGGCACTCAAGAATAGTGTAGCTTTCTATTAGTGAAAGATTTTTTAAAATCGGATCAGTAGTTTTTCAGTTAAAACAGAACAAACAAACTTACAAACTTTACCTCTTTATAATATTATATTAATATTAATTATTGTAGAATTAGTGTAGATATCGTAATTGTGGATTATTTCATATTAATCTTACGAGTATTAGTATATATCTACTTATTACGTCGCTTTACATGAGGCACCTTGGTGGTCAAACGCAAACCTTTTCTATTTATCAAAAAAACCGGGCAAGTACGAGTAGGACTCGTGCTCTGAGGGTTCCGCTGGACGGAAGTCTCAGAACGCGAGTCAAAAATAAAATAATAATAATTGAAGTTGAAATATTGAAAGACAAACAACTTTGTAGTTGACAATAAGGTTCTTCCATACATTCCAACTACAAAATGTAAGTTTGTAATAGCAAAATAATTAGTTTTAAATGATATAACTTAAAATTTATGACTTTCGGATTTATTCCTATATATATTATGTGCTATGAGACCTTGCCTCTTGCCAAATTTCATGATTCTAGGTCAACGGGAAGTACCCTATAGGTTTTGATTCCCCTGTGAAATCGCAAAATATGCGACATAAACGTTCATACCTTTTGATTGCGTTGACTTACAACTTTAATTTTTTTACAGCCGAAAGAAAGTGTAGACCCAAGTATTTAGTATAAATTTCAACTTGATACCTTCATGCGTTCTTGAGAAAAAGGGTCTTGACAGACGGACAGACAGACAGACAGACAGACGGACAGACAGACAGACGGACAACGAAGTGATCCTATAAGGGTTCTGTTTTTCCTTTTGAGGTACGGAACCCTAAAAAAGTAATATACGACTCTTTGTCTGTCTCTCGGACTATAATTGTCTCATTGTCTGAATGTCTTTCTATCGCTGTTTCAGTTTCTGTGTCTATCTATATAAATGTGTGTGTGTATGTGTGTGTGTGTGTGTGTGTGTATATATGTGTGTGTGTGTGTGCATCTTCAACTGTAATATATTTTTATTTTCTGTGGTTTCTTCTGATTTCATCTTCTTTTCTTCTTTATTTAGTTCAGGTGAAAATACAATATGCAATACTTAGCAATACCCAGTTACTAATATTTAAAAAAATCCGCCAAAAAATAATAATAAGTACAAAAAGTAAAACCAAATGCGTCATATAAATAAAAGCTTGTATTTAAAAATATTTTAGTAAAGCTTGTTATAGATACTTGAAAATTGCGCGTATATAGCAGCAGGGTTAAATAGTGGCATAAACGATATTAAAGTAGGTTTTCCATTCCATTCCCTCTGAGATTGAGTCATTTATTCAATATTTTAATAATCAATTCAAGTTACTAGACTTCTGAAATATAGACATAAATAAACATGAAAAATAGTTTGCACACAATTTTCCAGAGGTACTATCAGCCTTTGTCATCACGAGGGTTTTGACCTGCAAACAAATATGTTTACGCCACATTTGTTTTAATATCAATTACTTCGTCACAATACGATTGTCTTCACCCAGTTGAGTAAATTTACAGCTGAACAATAAAATAATTACATACTTAGTCAATGTACCTGTTACAAAAGAAATCAGTTAAGTATTATAGCTAAAAAAAGAGCAAGGATCAATTTAATGCTAATAAGCTAGGTGACCTCTCGAAGGTGCGACGGTACTTCACGTCGGAATAGATGCTTTCATTGTACTAAACACAATTTCGGTAGTGTATGGAGTAGGTCCTGTTTGTATTTTTCGGATAGATCAGCCAATTGCAAGCTTGAGACATAAACCGATAAATTCTAGGCTAGGATGAAATCTTAGGTATGTACATAAACCAAACAAACTGGTGCAATATCCTTACGTATATATTTTAAAATATTCTTACCGTTACATACTTAAAATTAGCAGGCAATGAAAACTAGGTTGCACGCAAAAATATTTATTACCAAATCAAATACCAAACCGGTACTTAGAACAAATCATAATTAACAAAAATTACCAGAAAAAACGCACACAGCACAGCAATTCTTTGAACATTCAAGCTCTCAGTTATTAAAAAACTTATTTTTTTTTGTACTTCATGAGAAGATACGTTTTTTATGTAAATACTTTGGGGATTTACGAGTACCTATATTTTATTGGTACCTACGCTGCCAACTGATAGTGGGCTTGAGAATTTTGATTATCTTTAGACCTTCAACGGTCCGCCCATGGGCAGTCTAGTGTTAGTGTTTGCTTGTATTGTTTAGTTTTTTTTTGTTAATATTTTCATGACCGTGGATTCAATGTCCTTTAGTCGTAATCTTAAACAGTTTACATAGTCTTAATAGCGTCAAACAAGTCATAGTCACAGTCATAGTCAAACTAAGTAAGTCCCGGTCAAGTCAAACTCATGCCCCTGTAAAGTGGTGGAGACTTTACAAGAGGCTCCTATGGAGTTTTGGAAACAGCACGAAAAGACACGTTTCACCTCGTTATATCACTTGCCCACACTGGGGCACGTTTACGAGCACTCATGAATAATAATTCACCATTTAGTACACATTAACACTCGAAAATACACAAGTTTAGGAAAATAATCCAATAAGCCGACATGTTTTTTTCCACGTTGGCGCCAAAACTCCATTTTGTTTAGTTAATAAAGGCACTCGCCCTTAGTAGAATGTATATTTGTAATGTAATGTATAAAGCCTAGATAATATTTTTGTTGTAATTTTGTTATCCTTGTTTTGTGGTGTTTTAATAAAGAGTTTTTGTATTGTATTGTATTGTATTGTATATTGTAAAATATATGAATTGTATACAGTTATACTAAATTGAAAGTATTGATTGTACTCATCATTATGAAAAACTTTTACTTAGTATAGATCCTAAAATAGCGGAAAAAATCAGCTGCCAGCCATCTTACGGATATCGTCACTCCAACGAGTCCCAAGGCGTCCCACTGTACGTTTGCCGATTCGTGGACATACATTATTGACACGCGTGACCGACGGTGACGTCAATGTAGGAGGAATTAAAGTCCTAGGCACATTGAGCCTTTGGTTTATATAGGGCTACGCATATAGACTGTATAAAATCCGTGGTAGCCCATTTGGGAGACTGGTAGTCTTGAAAGCGTGAAGTAGCGGGTTCAAACCCCGGGTCCGTACCAATGAGCTCTTTGGAGCTTATGTAAGTCGCTTAAGGCGATAAGGCCGCCCATTATACTGCCGTATATTTGTTTTTTATGTTAGTTTAAGATTCATTTGTATTTTCGGTGTGTAATAAAGAAGTATTTTATTGTATTGTAGGTACAGATTTTTCATACCACTGGCTTTTCGGTGAAGGAAAACATCGTGAGGAAACCTGCATACGTACGGAGAAGGAATTCAATGGCGTATGTGAATCCACCAACCCGGTCTGGGCCAGCGTGGTGGATATGGCCCAATCACCCTTTCGGGGGTAGGCTAAAAGTCCAGCAGTGAACTGTTAAAAGGCTGATTATGATGATGATGACATAGACTGTACTAATCTGAAAGGAGGTTATTGTACTCATCATTATCAATAACGTTCACTATGGGACCAACCACAGAAGAGAAAAAATCTACTTCTCTTTTCTGTGGGACCAACCCTGAAATCATGAAAAAAATATCAGCTGTTCTATAGAAAACGGCCATTGACACTCGACAAAATGTATAGAACAGCTAATATTTCTTTCGCGATTTTAGAGTTGGCCATTGTAAAAGTAGTTCATAACGATAAATACAATGACCTCCTTTCAGCGTAGTAAAGTCTATATGCGTAACATGTATAAGTCGTGGGAAGCACCATCTTTGTACATAATGTGGTTACGACATACTTTTACAAAACCAATAATTCCTATAATTTATTTTTCACTTTTAATTTATCCTTTGTATTTCCAGAAAAAAAATTGAATTTTTTTTCTTGTTTAATAAATACCAGAAAAAATAGAGTATGCACATTACAAAAAATTATCTATAATAACATACGAACAAAAAAAATTATGAGTTTAGCTTAGTTTGCTAGTTGACATGATGATGTTTTTCTGTTTCAAGCTATTTTTTACCAAAGTCTACTTATTCCAGTTGCGTACTGAAGCTGCTCGCCGAATTTTAAGAGCATCAACAATCAACTCGATTTCACACACTTGATAGCAAGGAGTCGTGGTCTTCCTTGACGCCACAAATATCATCTTAGAGTTACATGACGGCTTCTCATTGACATCGTCGTACACGAACCCCAAGCTGAATGACAACCCTGGAGGTATTCTTTTACATCTCGCCAATGATAAATTTATATACTTTATCTGCTCTAATTCCGGTATAAGTTTGAACAGCTTCACGTAAACAGGTTCCAAAGTTATATTGCAGAATTTAATGTGTTCGGTGGTGATATTACCTCTTTTGTATTCTATCCTAAATGTGCTGGGATAGGACACAAGATGCTGGTCGCTTAAATACGACGCAGTTTTCCGAAGAGGGCTAGAGAAGTATTTGGAGATTTCGATGAACCTTTTGACTTCGTTTTTGAAGGCTTCGTTTTCAAATCTGTCTGAGACTTCAGGTCCATCTTCATCGGTTTTGGTTTCCTCTTTCGTAGGATGCAGGTCAACTATTGCAATTGGTTTCTCTTGAACGTTGATACCATATCCTGGCACGGGTCGTCCCTTTCTAAATGATGAAGATTTAAGTAGGCTAGGTTTTAGTTTTTTGTTCATATTTGTATTTTGGAAACGAACGCAAATTTACTTTATAATTTGTGAAAATCCCAGATAACTACTAAAAATAAAACTGTTGCTGTCATTGCAACGGCTGATAATACTTGACTCTACGTCAAAAATGTTGTTTACTTTAAAAAGTTTCTAATTCACCTAATAAAGACTTTTTCAGACTTTGATGATGAATGTTTCTCAGATCAAAATTGTGCATCCAACGAAATGTGAAAAATTTATGGCGAATGCTATAAATAAGGATAATTAAGTATTAATATAATATAATTAATATTAATATAGGCAAGTGGCTTTATAAACTAAACAAAATACAAGCTAATACTAACACTACAAATACAGTTAGACTGCCCATAGATTGTTGAAGGGCTAAAGACAATCCAAATCCAATATTAATATGGGTTATATATAGGATTATTAGGTATTTAATAATAATATAGTATAATTAGGTTATTAAAAACTTACCCTCGTTTTTTCATAAATGTAGCTTTATCTAGTCTGTGATTGCAGGAAATAGTAGGAGTCTTCTCATAAGTTTTCTATGTTACCAGTATCATATTTTTCCTCGTAGATTTGTATTTTATAGGTGTATGTTTGGTAGCTAGGAACCGTTGTTAATTGACTGTGAGTAATAGATTGAATAATTAGATAAACCTGTATTTCTGCGTTGTTATATTAGATATTGAAGCGCCAATATAACCATGTACCTACCTACATTATGATACTTATTAATATTTTAAATGCATTTTTGTTTGTTCCTCTTTCACGCAGCAACAGGCCAACAAATTGGCGTGAGTTTCTGCTTAGGAATAGTTGAAGAACCAGATAATGACATGTTTTTTTTTTTTACTTGGCTACGGTCTCACTGGTTGTTGGGGCAATTTTGCTATTAACAGTGAGGGAGGAGATAGTGGGCTTGTCTAAAAACGAAGTAATCATGGTTGATGACACTACTAACAGAAAATAACAAATGGATTAATTATTATTCCGGAAAACGCAGTTCAGTTGGTGGTCAAACGCAAGCGTATTATTAATTTAAATAAAAATTAAATAAATTCGACTTTTGATTGAAAGTCCTCGTAGGTGATTCCGTGGGGCGCAGCTGGTGACTTACATGTGACTTATGTCGTATATATATAGTAGTCTTTGACTTATGTGCCAAACATGGCATTTTGTTATTTCGAATATTTTATAGTCAAGTTGAAACGTCTATATTTTTGATACATAGGTATATACAAATTAAACTAATGATGCGTTAAGGCATGAAACTAAAATCCCATAGTATTGAATTTAAATTATGCATTTTATTTTTTACTTACATCAACGTTTTATTTGTGTTTTTTTTATCTAAGAAATTTTCTCAGTACCTCTCATCATCAGCCAGAAGTCCACTGCTGAACATAGGCCTCCCTCTTAGAACTCCACACTGAACGACAGTCTGCCATCTGCACCCACTGGATGCCCGCGACTCTCACGATGTCGTCGGTCCTTCTTACTAGTGGGAGGCCTACCTACGCTGCGTCTTTCGGTTCGTGGTCTCCACTCAAAAACCTTTCTTCCCCTCCGGTTTTCGGTTCTACGATGTAGCCTTTCCAATGCCACTTCAACTTTATATAATTTTTCCAATTTCCAGGCCCCTTATTATGGATCATTCGGATCGTGATCGCGATCGCGAGCACGCTCACTTACGCGCGTGGTGCGAGTAAATAGATGCGAACGGGACGGCATGCAATCTCGATCCCGATCAAAGAACCATAATATGGTAGCTGGGCAACTTATCAAAAAAAAATCCGCTGCAAACCTTATTTAGGAAATCATTAGCAAAACAAACATTTAAAAATATTTCATATAGATCCCGCAGTTCTTAATTGATGCGCTTACCAACTATAAAAAAACGCTCATCAATACGTAAGTAAATTTATTTTTCCCATTTATTAGAACATACGTTATATAAATGAAATGGTTTCGAGAGAAACATTATGAATGGGAAAGTTTATGTGTAATTGTGTTTGTCCGCACTCAACTCCGTAACGGCTAAACGGATTTGGATGAAATTTAATGTGGAGATAGCTTACAAATAATATTAAAATTTTATTTAAAAAAATGTGGTTCCTGCCTGAAAGTAGGTGAAATCGTGGGCGCTGCTAGTTAGAGATAATTACGCAGGAATCTACGCAGGAACACATTAAGGTCTTTGCCCCACGGCTCAAAAGAATAACTTCTGTTGGATGTATATATGGGATTTCGAGCACGATGTGAAAATAATACCTATCCCTCATTAGTTTTATACCTATTTGTTGTATAGTAACGACATACGATTGTAAATACCAAGACGAATATTCTAAAATCAGGTATGTATTATTGATATTTTTAAATATGAACGTTATAATATTTAATAAAACCGGACAAGTGTGAGTAAGACTCGCACCCTGAGGGTTCCGTACAATTTTAATAAATATGTATTTAGATCCATCTCGGGAATCGGAACTTGACGAAAAAAGGAAAAAGATTGAAATAATTAATGACAAACTTAATTTTATAGTTGGCAAACAGGTGCTCCTATACATACCAACTACAAAATGCAAGTTTGTAATAGCAAAAACCACTTTTTTATGTGATGAAATTTCAAATTAACAACTTTCGTATATATTCCTTTATATGTGCTATGAGACCTTGCTTACTGCCAAATTTCATGATTCTAGGTCAACGGGAAGTACCCTATAAGTTTTGATTCCCTTGAAAAATCGCAAAATATGCGAAATTATGCGAAATAAACGGTCATAAATCTTTTGATTGCGTTTACTTACGTTTGATTTTTTCACTGCTAAAAGAAACCCAATTATTTGGAATAAATTTCAACCTTTTTGCGTTTTTGAGAAAAAGGGTATTGACAGACGCACAGACGGACAGATGTGCGGATAACGAAGTGATTGTATAAGCATTTTATTTATATTACACGGGAATTACGATAAGATAAGGGGGGGGGGGGGGGTATAAGGGTTCCGTTTTTTTCCTTTTGAGGTACGGAACCCTAAAAACAACATCTGATACTATAAGTCAATAGAGTCTGTGCAAAAGAGAACCAACGTAGGATTGAGCACAGAAAAGAAATTTATTTTTTGTTTATATTCTCTTTTCTGTGAGTTTGAGGGTGCGCAAATTTACCGAATAGAACAACCCTCTTTTTGCTAACTAAAGGATCCTTGCTTTTAGTATAAATTATCAATAGGCAGAGTCTGTTGTTATTTTTGGGTCAGGATGACACAAATCACACCACAGAGATATTAGTTATTATTTTAATCGCTTCTTCTTCGACTTGATTCCAACGGATTCTGCATCAAAAACCCACCCGGTTCAAAACCCCTGTCAATCCCCCCAACTTTTATATATATCTTTTTTAAACTTCTAAATGGCCTCTTTGTCTCTAGCTAATTATTATCTCTGTTAATTAAGACCGTTAGTTTCTCTAAGATAATAAAAATAAATAAATAAATAAATAATAATAATCTGGATATGCCGGTAACCGCGAATTACTATGACCAAACATAGGTCTAAAGGGTGAAAAGCCAGTGGTAGCGTTGACTGTGTTATTGATTCCCCAGACCACGTTCGATAAGTTTTGATCCCATGTACATTCTCTGTCGGCCATAGTATTCAAGCCATTCAGCAAAGTACGATTCACGCGTTCGACTTGGCCGTTTGAACGAGGGCTTGCTATTGCGTTCAGGACATGTTTGAATTGAGATTCATCTGCAAATTGCTTGAAATAACGGCTTGTAAATGCTTTACCCCTGTCAGTAACCACTCGTTTAGGGTTGCCAAATTGGTCGATAATTTCTTTTAATAGTTTTATAGTTTCAATTGAACTACAACTTTTCGCGGATCTAGCAAAGACGAATTTTGTGAAAAAGTCAGTCAAAAAGTCAACTAACACATAACTGTTGCCCGATCGAGTTTTAACGAAGGGACCCAAATGATCTGCGTGCAATGTATGCAAGGGATGGCTTCTTTGGTGATAGGGTGAAGTTCACCCTCAGTTTTACCGTGGTTGCCTTTACCAAAAGCACAATGAAAGCATGATCTTATATACTTGCGAATGAAACGCGTCATTCCAGGAAACCAGAACTGCTCCTTCATGGCTTTTTCACATCGATCAAATCAAGGGTGCCCTATTTGGTCATGAAACTTCTGTAGTAGACCGTATTTATCTAGCTTTGGGATTACGAATCGATCGCCAGCTAAGGTTTGCCTGTACAGAACGTTCTTCTTTGATACAAATAATTGGACACGATATCGTGATTTGTCGTTCTTGCTAATGCAAGAACGACAAATCACGATATCAAAACAATAAACAATAACAATAAAACAACAACAAAACAATCAATACCAAAACAATATCTAAAACATACTTAGGCAACATAATTGTTGCCTAAGTATGTTTTAGATATTGTCATCTTGTAGCTGCAAGGTTACTAACCAGTCAGATTTGTCTATCATCAGCACGTTACTGGATATAGGGTTTATACTTAGAGCATCCACGTGTTTCATTCTCTCCCCTGGTCTATACTCAATTTGCAGCGAGCGATTTAACCACCAGCGAGCGATGCGTAGAACTAGGTCCTTTTTGGTAAGTGTAGTTCGTAACGCCGCGCAATCAGTTATAACCTTGACAGGAATTCCTGTAAGGTAGATGCGGAATCGCTTCAAAGATTCTACAACAGCTAATGTTTCTAATTCATAGCTGTAATAGAAACTCTCTTCCTTACTTGTGACCCGGCTAAAGTAGGCAATTGGTTTCAAATAACAGATAACAAATAACAGATTTATATTTTGACGCTATTATAAATATAAACTACCGTCTTCCTGATACTGCATTAAAACTCCGCCTAATCCTAACCTACTAGCATCAGTGTGCAGCTCGGTAATAGCATCATTGTTGTAAATACCCAAAACAGGTCTATTTGACAACTTCTGCTTTTATTCTTAGAAAGCATTTTCTTGCTCAACTCCCCAAACCCAAGGAGTATCCTTTTTAATCAGTGTTATGGGCCGTGCTATTTCGGCAAACCCACGAACAAATTTTCTAAAACATGATGCCAAACTGACAAACTGGCGCACTTCGTAGACGTTGCTCGGTCTTTTATACTCTGTAACGCAGTTTATTTTAGCTTGTCTTGGTTGTATTGTACCATCAGTGATTTCAAAATCCAAATAGATGGCACTCGTTTTCAAAAAAGAGCATTTACTCAGTTTTACCTTTAGATTGGCGTCAGATAGCAATTTTAGAATCCGCTCTAATAATTCTAATCCCGCATGCACTGATGCAGTTGGGAGCATGACATCATCCAAATAAAGTGCAATATCATTACTGACTAGACCATTTTACTAAGTCGAGAAAACACTGCCGGAGCATTAGCTAGGCCAAATGGCATTTTTATATACTCATATTGGCCTGACGGTGTAACAAATGCAGTCTTGGCGATAGAATCCTGTGCCATTGGTAGTTGATGATACCCCTGTGCGAGATCTAGTGTAGTAAAGTAAGCCTTGCCACCTAGCTTTGACACCTGGTCTTTTATATGGGGCAGAGGAAAACGGTCTTTACGTGCATTTAGCGCTCTATAATCTACGCAAAGCCTATAGTCACCTCCTTTTTTCTTAACTAGTACTACGGGGCTTGCGTAGTCTGATGCTGATTCCCGAATTACACCTGCATGTATGAGGTCTTGAATTTTTTCATTGAAAATTAGATTTTCT
Source organism: Agriopis aurantiaria (assembly GCA_914767915.1). NCBI lineage: Eukaryota > Metazoa > Arthropoda > Insecta > Lepidoptera > Geometridae > Agriopis > Agriopis aurantiaria. Next base: position 7,762,061 of record OU611987.1, read on the forward strand.
TTATGCGAGAGTCTATAAGGTTTAAAATAAACTGGTTGGTCTGTTGTAGTGTGGATGTGCATTTCAATAAGATCAGTGCATTCTAGATTTGCGCTATTTTGGGCAAAAGAATGTACAAACCTATTAAGCAACTCTAATAGTCGCTGTAAGTCAGTATCACCTAAATCCCCAACATCAATATCTGATATTTTAATGGCAGGTGTCGTAGATTGAGAAGATGTTTGGTTCACAGAGTCAACGGTCATCACATCACAGTTACTATACTCGCCTTCCACTAAGGCTTCTGCCCTTGCTACTTTGCTGACCATTGAATATCGTCATGTCCAACGTTGATTACCTTCATATAACATTTATCAAAGTCGATAACCGCCTGAGGTATAATATATGACGTATTACCCAACTCGAAATATACAGCATGGCTTAAGAAAGACAACTGGTCATCACTAGTAACATCACCCACATAGACTTCAATATACACTTCATTTTGTCTTGGTATGTGAACATCATGTTTCAGGAAAATCGAAAATTTACAGTCATAATCGACATTTCTTAGTTGTATTGCACCAAGCATACTATGCAAGTTTAAAGTAGGCACAAAAGTCACATAGTGGTAGTGGTAGTGGTTTGATGTTGTAATTAAACTGACATTTTCTAGATTTATCATCGGCTGATCCACAATCATATTATCTACCTCGGACAGATTACAATTCGTTATTTCTACGTCACCGTTAATCACCATATCATCAACTTCGACGTTGATGTTCGCCTTGCCTAAGGATCGAGTACATGCTCCTCGAAACCCCTTCATAATCGAGTCTGATGGATTTAGTTTAAGTTTTAAGTTCTTGGATAATGCGAGTGTGATAATATTCAATTGACTACCCGTATCTATATACGCAGTCAATTGGAAGCCATTCAAATAGATTAATTTTTTGTACAAGTCTCGATACACATTACACATGTTACATAAAAAATACCGCTAACCTTTGGCGCCTGGTGTTGCGTAGATGTAGATCCAAACTAGCAGCTTGTAGTTGCGTGTCCTAATCGTTGACAGTTTTCGCATCGAAGTTGAGATCTGCAGTCGCGTGCCTCATGTCCTGGGCGGCGACAGGAGTAACAAATTTTCGGTTGGATTGGCTGTCGCATTGTAGTAGAACCTCCGGCAGCTGTTGTAGACATTGTAGTGTTACTTGCGCCGATCATACTTCCATTGCCACGTCTCCAGGTTGATCTTTTCATGGTACAGGCTGCCTTGATGCTTTTGTAGTTCTTTAGCGACGACAGGTACCCAAAATAGAGTTCTTGTGGCGTATCGCATTTAAAAGCTTTTGCATTTGCACGTATTTCTAATGGTAGACCCCTGATTATGCAAGAAATAGCATCGTCACCTTCGATTTTACATTTTTTTAATAATGACATCTTCGTGTGAAAATATTTTGTCATGGTTTCCAAATCAGTTTTAGTTCTCGATAACATTTCCTCCAAGCGGTCTACAAAGTCGATTGATCGAGGGAAAGCAGTTTGTAATGCCACTTTCCAATCAGCCCAAGTGAGGTCATAATCTTCTAAGTCATCATACCACTCTCTGGCAGATCCTCTGAGACGAATTTGCATCACGAATTGGCGATCTTTGCTGCTCCAGCCATAAACATCTCCAAGTTGGTCAATTTTGTGCAACCAATTGACGACATTACTTGTTTTCTCGTCTGGTTGAAACTTTGGTATTACTTCTGCATCTGTCTACGTTATTCGTCTTCTTTTAGGCATACAGGGTTCACCAAAAGAAAAAAAATCTCCATTTTCATCACGTGTGGGAGTTATTGACGATTCGTTGGGATTTCGTTTCCTTTTTCCGAGACCTTTTTTGTATGGGCCAGACATTTTCCCATCCCACTTCTGGGGTGTTATTTTTGGGTCAGGATGACACAAATCACACCACAGAGATATTAGTTATTATTTTATTTTCCCCTTAAAAAGGTTTTTTACAATAATCGCTTCTTCTTCGACTTGATTCCAACGGATTCTGAATCAAAAACCCACCCGCTTCAAAACCCCTGTCAATCTCCCCAACTTTTTTATATCTCGCAATTAATGTCTATGTTAATGTGTTTGATAGCCCGTTGGTCCAGTTGGTAGTGAACCTGCCTTCTGAGCTTGGGGGCGTGGGTTCGATTCCCATCTAGGACAAACATTTGTGTGATGAACATTTGTGTTTGTTCTATATCTGGTTGTTAATATCTATTTAAGTATGTATTTAAAAACTATATATGTATGTATATCAGTCTCTGGCAGCCATATCACAAGCTTTGCTTAGTTTGGGGTCAGATGACCGTATGTGAAAAAAAATCCCGAATGTTGCCATATTTGTAAAGTCGAAAGTAGTTCGACCATAGACATTGTACTACAGATAACAAAATTAATGGTATGACGGCGTATTAAGTGGCATATGGCGTGTGGTGGTGTTGTTCGCTAACACTGTGCAAAAAAGAAGAGCCGTAGGTTGCGGTCGCGCGTTTCCTAATTTGCCGTCAATCATCATCATCAACAATCACCGTTTTGCCACGACGGTTCTCTTTTTGCACAGACTCTTTGTGATCTTTTAGATCCAGTATGCACTGTCAAGGTTAGTACACAATTACACATTAGAACTTTTCCATATAATATTATGTATGATAATACAAGTAATCATTCTAGCTTTGGATTCTAGCTACACCTGTACTAAAATTTCTCATTTGATTAAAACTTTCAGCAATAAAATTATAAAAAAATCATAATTTCTATGTAATTTCTAAATAACTTTGTCTTGTACAAGGACACCATCTGAAAATGGAAAATGTCAATTATTTTTTGGTCTTAAAATTTCAAAATAACCTCTGTCATTGTCAAAGCTCTGTGTATTATTTTCTTTTTAGTGTGTTTTTAGTAGAAAAACATTATCAAACCTTTTTCTTTGCATATTAAAATATTACCTACCTAAAAGATTTTATAGGACACTTTTTTTGCTGTACTGGTACCTTCAAATAATTATGGACTCACTAATTATCACATTTCACAAAAAGTGCTTCTTACAAATTGTTATATTGAAACATAAATACAGTTGCTTCCTGGGATGTAGTAAGTGTAAAATATTACTAGCTATAGCTAGTCGCATGGTATACCATGCGACTTCTTACGCTTAGACTTTCATATAAACTTTCAACCTCCATTGCCCCCCTTCATTTGACCCTTTCGCTAAATCTCTTCTTAGACCTCTACTACTCCATAAGGAATTTGGCAAATTTCAGTTTCTTAGTCAAGTAGTTTTCGTGATGAGTCAGTCAGTGTCAGTCATATTTCGCTTTTATACCTCAATGATTTATACCCATACATTCTTCCTGACATAAAATCACTTCTTAATGAAATTCTTCATGTCTTGATTATGTATTTTGCAAGGAAATTTTAACCACTAAATCAGGTTTTAGAACGTCCTTGGTATTTTCTAAAGCGGTTTGTATGTCACCCGATATCGTAGACATTAGACAACTTTATGCACTATGTTTATGCAGTTATATGGTTTAGACACAGATAACTGCAATATTATAATCAATGACGTCATACCTGTCTAGACAGACTCTTGCAAAACAATCGCAGTCACAGATAAGTAGATCTGTGATCGCAGTAAAAAAGCAGGTTAGGTTTGAAACTCTTAGGTGCGTTATACGCATGCGCCACGCGTCACTGTCATTGTTTGGCATCTAAGCTTGCATGTTGGGTGATGCCAGCTACTGGACATTTCCCATAAAATTAGGGGGAAAATGTAATGATTTAGTAAGAGTATTTTTAATAATTGTTAAAGTAAAATACATATTACAATTATGATTTTTACTACATTTACTAGGCTATAGCTATACCGGGTTACGCAAAAAGGGGGTACTAACCCGAAAGGAACGCATCACGCTCATCACTGTGAAAAACTTTATACTATGAGACCGACCCTGAAATTACGTTAAAAATCTTAACAGTTGCTATAGAGTTGAGTGAGGGAAACAAACAAAAAACGTTTTTAGTAGGTACCTACTAATGTGAAGAAAAATAAAAAAAACATATTTATTCACCAGGTACGAAGAAGATGTTATCTGTATTTTTTTTCTTTACAACTGAAGTTTGGTAATCTAAACATTAAATATTGCAAAAAATAGTTAGGAGTTGATGAAGTTGATGATATGGTTTACTGGATTAATTCTTTAACATTTTTTGACGGTTGCACAAACGGTGCACCGTTTGTGCATATGACATAACAATAATTGGATGATTGGTGCTTTATTAAAAATACTATTAACAAAACAACAAAAAACTGATCAAAAGTAGGTAATTATACCAAACACAACATAAACATTTAAATAAGTAATGAGATATCTGCATTACAAATAGTTACAAATAATGAAAATAAAAAAGCTCTGACAGTACCATTGCAACCTAAATTATGTAAGCAACATTGAAAAGCAGGCAAATAATATTATATTGTGCATGTAGGACTTGCGCACCGAGGGTTCCGTACCAAAAACATATTTAGAGGGTTTCCAAAGTTGCTCATTACGGCTTTTTCTTATTTCGATCCATCTACTCTTTTGAATTGGGTAGATTGGTATTCTGCAATTATCAATATTATTTTTAACTTGATATCTTTACCCCTTTTCTGAGAAAATCTGTCTCAACAATCAGATCCTACAAGAGCTTGCCTTTAATGGTACCGAGTACAGAACCCCAAAAATAACGTGGCCACTATCTTTCTCGAACTTTAATATATCGAGTCCAACGAAAATTTACTGGGACTGTTCAATTAATGGGAAAGTAGAGTTTATATGCAAGCAACACCACAAACGCAAAAAAACAACGATTCATTTTCGTACAATTTCAATGCCTTATTTTGTAGCAACTAATACGAAATAAAGTTAATTACCGATGATAGGTCACTTTTTTTAATAATTTTGTGCGATCTTTGTAGTTTCTACATAAATTGATTTCACAACGCATTTTATGAAAATAATGTTGTTTACGATTTTAATGTTTATGATGTGACACCGCGACTGACAAATATATAGTAGTCTTTGACTGACAATGAGCAGTGAGAAAAGGCATAGACGCACAGCGCCTACAGTTCTCGGATATTTTTTTCTCTGCGTTTCCGGCTCCTGTCACCATCTAGACATTATAGGTTTAGGTTTAAAGAACTTTATTACCACAAAGACAATTATTTGTCACTTAAGTGATAACATATTTATATAAAATAATAGTGTTCGTCGTCGCATGCACTAACAAATTTAAAAAAATCCATAAATACTTAAACGCTAAATAAATAAATGGTAATAACTAATACACACTTAACAATTTGCGAAGTACCCACTTCACGCATTTGTTATAATGATTTATCTGAGATAATGTGTTGAGCCAATTGTTTTTTAAATGCGTGAAATGAGTTTACATTTTTTATGTGTGAGGGTAGTTGGTTAAACAGTCGCGCTCCTTCAATAGTAAGCATTGTTTTACCGTAATTTGTTCGATGCTTGTGTTGCATTATGACAAAGATTACCAACCGTTTTTCAGCCCCTGCTGGGTATTGTCTCCTCTTTGGCCTAAAATTTGTTTTGGTCTTATCCCAGTCATTGCCACTGCTTCTTCATCATAATTGTATTTTCTCAAGCATGGCTGATAATGTGTCCACATCGATCTATATGTACAGTAAGTAAAAAATCTTAGTGTGTCCGTTATTTGAATGTATTTTGAGTGAAACTAATTTTTATGGTATTGACCTAAGACTTAATACCTAATTAGGGGCAATTAGGGGAAATTTCTTTACCAAATTCGCTTGCTAGGCTTCGCGGGGTTTCCTTTTTTTAATGTTATTGTGGAAACTATTACGGTTGTTCACTACCGAAGTAATTATAATAAAATTGAAGTTACCAAATTGTTTGTCAAATTTACGTGAATATCTTCGCAATGTTTGACAAAAGTACTATACAAGCCTTGGCAGCAACCGGGCATTTATGTGTGATCAGCTAGATATCACTAGCTAGATATCAGCAATAAATAGAAAGTTCCCGAACTTTATATTTATTGCTGATGAAAATAATGATGATTAATGATGATTTATTTATTCAAGATGAGGAAGGTGAAGCCAATAAAGCGGAACAAGATCAAATAACTATGTAAGAGGCCTTGTACCTTGCCTTGGCCTTGTATGTAAGGTACAGAGTTTCGAAGGCCATACTAAGATCATGCCATGACGTCAAGCAGATACCTACCTAATCAGGTTCGTTATTGCGCGTATCGCAAATCAACTCGGATAGCTTTTGCGTAAGCAAAGCCCTTTTTTGATGCGAAACTTCTATTAGCGCGCCTTGGCAGTAAAAACGACTCGTATGCCGTGACAGCAAACAACATGACGCTCCCATTATGTCGTCATATTTCACATCTGCAGAGCGTCCCGTGACGGCCAACTTTTTTAGTTTTGTTCTATCTTTTTATGCTTCATCAACAATGTAGTAATATTGTAATATAGAGCCGATTTCCTGAGGAATAAAATACCTACTACCTTCCCAAGTAATTTATAAAGATGCATTGCAATATAACTGCCAAATGTTAGCTAGCACTATATACTCTAGTCGAGTAATATATTTTTTGGGAGCCAGTTTGAAACCTGAGTAGCTTAGATTACATAACTGAAAATCGGCATTGTAGCAATTTATGGGACAAGCACAGGATCAAGCAGCGAAAAGATTTTTTTTTTGTTTAAATTAGAACAGCTGTCACGGAATTTTTGTAAGAAATTTGTTGTGCCAGTTGCACCACAGTTGCACCCATATAAACGAAACGTCAGCTATCGAAATCAGTTAGCAACTGTGATGCGGAGTTCGACGCGTTTATCTAAATAAGAATGTTCAATCAAGGTTCACTCTTGATGCCTGGTAACAGATTTTCCTTCTCATTTCCGTTCTATTTTCTTCTCTTTTCTGTGGGATCAAGTATATTATTCCTTGGCAAGTCAGCAAATAAATTGTTTTTGCATTATGAAATTATGTTTTTTTTTTTCAAATACTATAAAGATATATCAACATTGAGATTGCAAATAAACTTTTTACATGTGTTTTGTTTGTGTTCTTTTTCTAGCATGACCACCGTGGACGACGGTGGCTTTAGTCCAGACTCCAGCGTCCACACTGACGTCCCTATTAGTGGGGATGTTAGGAATTTAAATTAGTTCTTAACGGGCCGGGCCCACTGTTTCTATTGGTGTGTAAGTTCCCACTGACTTTTATTAGTGGGGTCGTACGCTTTATGTGACTCGTGTGCGCATGGGGAGTTCTGAAGAAACGGGAGAGGGGGTTCGAGATCACGTCGAGCATGTGGTATGATGGCTGGCGTCTTTCTCCCATGTTGGCTCTGTCAGAATGCTTGTTCCTATAACCCGATGGCACAACATTGTCGTACGAGTTCAAATCTATACGAAAATTAGAAGTCGATTAAATCGATTTCCAAGATTTGATTACATTGTTATTTAATTATTTACACGTAAAACTAATACAAAGCGTTTAAACGTTTAAAAAGACATTTGAATTAATCAAACATAAAACAACAAACACTTCCAGTAATGGAAATACGTAACGTTAATTAATGTGACAAACGTCAAAAAAATACTTAACCGCAAAAGATTATTAATTCGGTAATTTAAAATAATGAATCCTTAAGAATTTAAATTGAATATTGTTCATGCATTTGAGTGGCGTTTTAATCAGCTTTTGGGTTCCGTACCCAAAGGGTGTAAACGGGACCCTATTACTAAGTCTACATTGTCTGTCTGTCCATCCGCCCCTCCTACCTAGTAACGGCTGTATCTTTCGAACCGTAATAGACAGCCAGTTGAAATTTTATTGTAATACGGTTCGGAGGTAGGACGGACGAACGGATGGACAGACAGCGTAGGCTTAGTAATACGGTCCCGTTTTGGCCTTTTGGGTACGGAACCCAAAAAATAGATTGAACTGAAAATTTCTTAAAAAACGTTGTTGGTGTTTAAGTTAATCATGTTAACAACTTTGCATACACCAATCACACTTACCAATCAAATTCGGATAGGTAGTTAAATAAAGTTAAATAACTCATTTCTATGAAACGTATAAAAATTACCTGATTTCTGGGGAACTGTTAATATTACAAGTAATACATATTCAACGCCAATACACCTATTTTATATGTAATCATGAATACTGGTTAATGTAGGTACTTGATTCTATGAGTAGAATTCGTTGATGTATATAATTATGTACCTACCTAATTCGACAACGTTCCAGTCTAAAATATTTTTACTAAAAAAACCTACAGTATTAATTATCAGCTCTACCCTTTTTGATTGTTCGCAAGCTCTACCAAATTATTGCAACTTAACTTTTTAGTAGAAACACTAAATATATTATGATCAAGCTAAAGGTGTTCTCGTCCAAAATACCTCAGTGCCCTAAGACGAAAGTCTTCGACCAGTGTGTGTTACCAGTGATGACATACGGCACTGAAACGTGGTCTCTCACTATGGGCCTCATAAGCAAGCTCAAAGTAGCACAACGAGCTATGGAGAGGGCTATGCTCGGGGTTTCTCTACGAGATCGAATCCGAAATGAGGAGATCCGTAGATGAACGAAAGTCACCGACATAGCCCACCGGATTAGTAAGTTGAAATGGCAGTGGGCAGAGCACATATCACGCAGAACAGATGGCCGATGGGGCCGAAAGGTTCTGGAATGGAGACCACGGACTGGTAAGCGCAGCGTAGGACGTCCACCCACAAGATGGACAGACGACCTAAAAGAGACCGCAGGGAAACGCTGGATGCAGGCCGCTTCCAACCGGCCCTTTTGGAGATCGATGGGGGAGGCCTATGTCCAGCAGTGGACGTCCTACGGCTGAAATGATGATGATGATGAAAGGTATTGAATTTCACCCCCACCGCCTGCCCCGGTGGCCTGGTGGGTGGTAGTGAACCTGCTTTCTGAGCTTGTGATCGTGGGTTCCATTCCCACCTAGGACAAACGTTCATGTGATGAACAATTGTTTTTGTTCTATATCTGGGTGTTAATAACTTTTTAAGTATGTATTTAAAATATATGTATGTACATCAGTCTCTGGCAGCCATAGTACAAGCTTTGCTTAGTTTGGGGTTGATGACCGTGTAGGCAAAAATTACCAGAATCTAATAAAAATGAATCCCTAATTAACTTGGTCACGCCATAACTTGAGAAAGATGTTCCGATTTCATACGTCCTTTTTTAGTTTTCTATTACTTTGTAGAAGGTTCTTACGGAAAGAAAAATGAGGAAAATTGAGCAGTAAATTAGAAAATTTCAGTAAACTTAACGACGATTTAACTTCTCGCGTTTGACAGTTCTTAGACAGGACAACGTCTGTCGGGTCAACTAGTATTAAAATAAAAATTTATATTATACTTACCAGCCTTCTGAGAGGATGTTGAATGGGTCAAGTTTTGATAGCGTTAATTCAATATACAGCTAGTTTTATTAGTAAAATACTATACGTTCCGGTTTGGCAGACTCCGTCCACCACCAAATCAAAACGTATGTAAGGCTGGTCGGTCTTGGTCGGATCTCGTGTGCAGTCGACATCTGAAGCGTCTGTGGGCATGTGACATGGATGGTAATCAGCGTCATTGTCAGCGTCTACCAGATCAGACTCTGTAAATAGTTTTCTAACTGCGACAAAATTACCAAAGTAAACGGCAACTATTAAGAATGGGGATAATCAATTTTACTTTTTTGCCTGATCACAATATTATACATCAGTTATTATTGTGATTGTTGATTATTTATTAATAAATATGATTGACTTTCATTTGTTTTCTTAGAACATTGCCATTGTTGGCATTCAATTGAAATCAGGCCCTGAGATATTGTTTTACTAGGCTAGGCTAGGCTGCCCCTTTGGGTGTTGGAGCAATTTTTCCATCAACAGGGAGGGTGGAGATAGATTGTTTAAAGAGGAAATAATCCTGGTTGATCACACTACTAACAGAAAATAATAAATAAAAACCCAAAGACGGGTATTATACGACTGAATGAAATTTGCAATTCGCGTTGTTTTTTTTAATGTTTGCGAATGGAAGTTGAGTAGAAACATGCAATGGAGCGGAACAAAATCGCAACAATGTAATTGACAGATGAAAAATATATTTTAATAGATTTTGCAACGCACAGTATGATATTGTACATAAATGTCAACGTCATTGCGTATTAACTTCCAAATCTAAATCTATTGTTTAATAAGTAACGCAAGATAAACAAATATGTATATGAAAAATAGTACCTGAAATAAAAATATAAAATTTAATTAAATGCCCACCACGGCAGCATCACCACGCTGGATGACAATGGCTATTCTTTGCACCAGGAATGAGCCGCAATGGGAGTCAAAATCTTTGTATCCTAACCATTGATGTTAGTAAATATAAAACTGTCATTGATCCTAACTATAATATTATAAAAGTGAAAGTAGTATGTCTCGAGCTGCTTGCTTTTCACGACTTAACGGCTAAGCCGATCTTATTAATATTGGCAGGAAGATAGTTTGCATTATAAGGACGGACATAGGGTACTTTCCCCTCAGAAATGTAGACAAACTGGAAATCGCGGGATTCATTCAGTTAAAGAAAACAACTGAGCTGAAGTTGTATACGTAGAAAAAACCATTAAAACTACAAAAAAATTACTAACCCTTATAGCCAGTTGTATATACCTATTTGTAGAAAACAAAATTAAAACTACAAAAATATGAATTATCCCTAGGTATTATTGTACGTAGGTTTGTAAATATTGCGTACATTCAATATTATGATACACAGTCGAAGCATCAGCTTGGCGTTTGGCGGCGCGGGCGTACGTCACACGCGTGTCGCGCTAATACTCGTATATAGGGAGTTGCGCGCGCGAATCATAAATAGTCTGTTGACGGACTCACGCGCATCATTTGGGGATCAAACCGAGTACAAGTGTAGTGATCAATCGGATATAAGGTAGGGCTTATTTAATTGTACTTAGTGTTCTTAGTGCTTTGAAAAAAAAAATATAACGACAATTTTATTTATTTTGTGTAAATCGTTAATTTGAAAAATGTGGTGAAATTTGTGTTTATTAAAAAGTATAATTTTTTCCATACTTGATTGATTGATTGATTAACTCTTTATTGATCACACCATAAAATTTGATACAAAGGACAAAAAAACTCTTAAAAACTAGTGTAACAACTGGCGGCCTTATCGCTAAAAGCGATATCTTCCAGGCAACCTTAGAATGTAAAGGATACTTCCTTATCGTCTTAAACTATTTTTTTATTTAGGCGTACCAAATAAGTTTCGGATAATAATAATTTGTTGTCTGCGTAGAGTCGGCGAAGTCCTCTAAATATTAGGTATAATTATCTTTTTTTGTTTGTTTTAGGCTTAGATATTTATTTCTTAGTGTTTCATATCAATCAATGAATACATGTCACAAACTGATTAAAATTACTTAAATTCACGTCTAATCAAAGCCCGTAATTTTATTCCACAATAATTATCCACTAATGTTAATTGTTATTTAAGTTTTAAGTCTGTGTTAATTAGAATTACAAATGTTAGTTAAAATTTATTGTTCACGTTGTAGTTTTTTTTTTTTTACTGTGCAAGTGACTTTAGTAACTAAACAATATACAAGCTAAAACTAACACTACAAATACAGTTAGACTGCCCATAGACCGTTGAAGGTCTAAAGACAATAAATAACGTTGTAGTTCGATTGTAGGTACGTACTTTACCAATTTAAAATTATTGTGTCTTTCTAAATGCTACTGAGTATAGACTAGACGAGCAAGTCACTCGCCTGATGGTACGCGTAATTTTTCCATAACAGTTCACAATACTTAAAATACACACAGTTAAAACACTGTGCGGCAATGTACTGCGCTCTGAGATATTAGATATAAAGTCTTTAGGTCTCTTTATGCCCAGTAATTTCACTGAATATATACTACTTAATGTACTACTTTCTATTTAACATTTCGTGTCAAAATTTTATATATAAGTTATGTACGGCTTTAACTGGACTTTAGGTTTAAAATGTTATGCTATCTGTGCTGATATACCCGTTTCTGAAACAACCTATATATATACATATAACCTATCACCAAACCTATCTCAATAAAATAAAATAAAGAAATAAAACGAATATGGTTACTTTAGCTAGATAATTAAGTAATATTGTTTCTGAATGGTTTGTTCAATGTCTATATTAAAAAAAACCCGGCCTGGCTAATAAAAATATATACTTTCAAATAATTTATCATAATAAAGAGCTAGATCGTAAAGGAGCGTCATATACTTCTGGCGGCAGTTCAAATAGGCCTTAGCGATGCAGTTTATATGAATTGTTATTACCTATACACAAAATGCAAGTGTTGCAATAGACGCCACAACTTTATGCCATTCTAACTTGTCTTGACACAATGTTGTAAACGTCTAGCATAAGCAAGATACAACCAAAGTTAACCTAGATTTAACACCCACAACATTATAACTTTGGAATTCAGTTAATATTATGGGAATTCACCAATGAAGAGTTAGAATAATCTACTCAAATATTACAACAGGTAAATTTTGTGACTTTTTAGGTAATCTCTGAATTGAAATCTACACTATTTGTAGTGCAATAGACTGTTTCATTCACAAAGCAAGTGAAGCTGCGAAATACAGCTAGTATGAAATAAGTTCGAGAAACATAGGTATGCTTCGCACGGGTATAGATATATAGCCTATGTCACCCGGGGATAGTGTAGCTTCCCAACAGTGAAAGAATTGTTCAAATCGGATCAGTAGTTTCGGAGCCTATTCAATGCAAACAAACAAACAAACAAACAAACAATCAATCAATCAATCAAATCTTTCCTCTTTATAATATTAAGTATAGATTAGTATTAGGAATCCAACACACACACACACACACACACATATATTACACTTATTGTATATTTACACACTAATAACAGATAAAATACCAAAATACGTTTATTCCATTCTGTCGTACCAGTAGTTCGATGATCTAAGGGGTTGAAGAAAAATATTACCCATAAAAATGCTCGCTCTATTTTCATACAAATATCCCTACCTGTGTTAGACGTTCACACTTTAATGCATAACCATTAATTTATTATTATTCATAAATTAAATTTAATTGTTAATTAAGGTACTTTACCACAGTAGCTAGCTACTTTACTTTGCCAGCGTTCTTGGTACTTTATTTACCTGAATGTAACTTTTTTTACATTGCGTGCATTTAGTTATACTAAAAGAATTTTATATTGGCTCTATTTTATTCTATAATGAAACCTAATTAATTATTTTGTATAATTTGTATAGGTACATAGATTATCATAATGATCTTGTTGCAATTATAGTTTATGAACTTTGCCAAGCAGTACTTGGACAAGATATCCCTATGCAGTATAATTTTGTGTAGCCATCTAACTGATAACTTGTCTAACTGGAAACTAGATTTTATTATCAAACTTAAATATTTATCAATTTTTTTTTGGATTTTCCTACCCGGCTTTAAAATCCGTGTAAAAATATTCTTTTATTCTTTGTAGTGGCATATTGACTTAGAATGTTTGTGTTTTGTGGTTTTTTGAAGTCGTTTTTTTAAGATTATTTATTTTAGAATTTTAGTGAAACACCTACGATAGTGGAATGCTTAAAACCTTCTTTAACTCTGTTCTGGCGAACTACTGGTTTATTAATAGATACGATTAGATACACATCCATGCATGAATACCTCCTTGATTTGACTTGAACAAAAAACAAAGCAAAAGGATTGTAGTGTTTTGTTATCGCAAAATTCGTAGGCACTCTAGCAAAAACCATAATTATTTGAGCTGGAACAGTACTGAACAAGTTTTTGTAGAACCACCTTGCTGGTTTTTTTCTACATGATAAAAAAGAAATGGTTGGCGAATTGGTTTACAGATCATAATCACTGTACATACATAAAAAAAATATTTAAAAAAACAGGTCGAATTTAGAATCTTCCTTCTTTTTCGAAGTCGGTTAAAAATATGATACTACCTATTTATAACAAGATAATTATGTTACCTATTTATAACATAACGAAACAACATTAACGATAACGTTTCAGCCGAAAGACCAAGTTTGGGCTAGTGGCGTACCTTGGGAGAAGTTACTTTAAAATCGATTTTAAAATTTGTACCGAACAAACTAAAAGCAATTTAATAAAACCGTGGTCAAAACAGCATAGTATATAACACAGTGTGAATGCTTGAGCTTTGAACTAAGCAATAAAAGTTGATCACATGTAATAATTGGAACCGTTTATAATTTTATTACAAAAATAATTCCTACGGAACTAGCACTACTCCATTGTAAGTAAAACCTTAGAACTCCTGCTCTAAGAAATTATTCCACGGAATTCAAATTCTTTTAAAATTAGTTAACAGTTTTATTTATTAAAATAAAGCATATTCATGTGCTGACACAGGATATAAGGTGAAGTTTACAAAGTATAGCTTACTTCATATACTTTTTCGCGCAGTAGGTAATATCTTATTACAATGTGACTTATGTCCTCATATCATCACATATTTGAATTCTCTTTTAGGTACATTTATAAAATATAGTTAAAATACAAATAATTATAATATAAATAATTAAATTATAATAATTATAATTACACTATAAAAGTTAAAACATGATGATAGTTGGTCATTCTACTGGTATATTCGTTATCTGTCAAACTTTTTGAGGATTCGCTTCTATTGGTTGTTTTCGCTGAGGAGATTATTACTGGGTACCTACGTTGTTTTTAACTTTCGAAACAATTGATTAAAACTTTTTGTTTCAGAAATAATTTCTTCCATAGACATTTTGTTCTTTGTTTCCTGCGAGCGTCTTTTGAATTATGTATCTAATCTTTTATCGTAATATTAATAGAGTGTGTTCTACCATGGAAGTAGTATATAGGTATAAAACGTCCTTGAGTTCTACTTATTGGAATGATTTCCAACATTAAGTGGCACGTGGCAGCATTTTCAACTTGTTAAAATATTAACTTGCTAATTTTTTTAGGGTTCCGTACCTCAAAAGGAAAAAACGGAACCCTTATTGGGTCACTTCGTTGTCCAAAAAATAAAAGTTGTAAGTCAACGCAATCAAAAGATACGAACGTTTATGTCGCATATTTGGCGATTTCACAGGGAAATCAAAACCTATAGGGTACTTCCCGTTCACCTAGAATCATGAAATTTGGCAAAAGACAAGGTCTCATAGCACATATATTGGAATAAATCCAAAAATCACAAATTTGAAGTTATATCATTTAAAAATAATTATTTTGCTATTACAAACTTACATTATGTAGTTGGAATGTATGGAAGAACCTTATAGTCAACTACAAAGTTAAGTTTGTCTTTCAATATTTCAACTTCAGTTAGTTTTTTTTTTGTTAGGAATTGCGCTCTGATGTTTCCGTCCAACGGAACCCTCAGAGCACGAGTCCTAATCGTACTTGTCCGGTTTTTTAAAGTTTTTATGCTCACCATGTAGTATTATGTCCACTCTTTCCTTCTGTGAAGGTTTTCATAGATTTGTCATTTCGGATAAGTTGTCCAAACGTCTTTTGTCATCAATTTATAATATTATACGGAAATGAATCGCTTCGGCCATATTCGAAACCAAGTTTCGAAACTAGTTTCGAAAAAAGAAAAATGATTCTGTTTCTGAAACTGGTTGCCAAGTAGGAACTATAATTCTGTTTCCGAAACTCGTTTCGATAAAAGACTTATAACTCTTCTTTCGAAACTCCTTAGTCCTAAATGAAACTGAATAAGAACACTAACGAGAAATAATTTCCTGGCCACTTACATACTATATGAATAGAATTTGTAAAAAACATCTGTCTCTATCAACTATAACGATAGACGTCTGATAGTGCTGATTTAGTCAATTATATGTTTTATTGAAAAGTGGGACAAAGCAAAGTAAAATGTGCAATTCTACTAATAGTAAAGTTCGAATATCATATAGTTACTATTGTTCAGTAAACCACTGACAAAGAATTACAATGACTTCAACTAACATATAGTTCATTTCAACAAAAATAGGTGGAGTGGCAGTATTGTATGGTGCTCGAAAATACCATAGGACAAAAATGTATTAGTCGGGTAATACATTTTGGTACTGTTGCAATGAAGTTGCGAACTGTAAAGGTAATTTTACTTTGAATTAAAAAAATTAAATCATTAAACCAAGCCAACACGAAATTCATTGTAAAGCGAACATAACAAAAACATCTTTTTTTTTTTTAAGTTGCATACATTAAAAGAAAAAGTGAGGTACTCACTTTTTCTTTTCGCAATTTTATTATGCTCGTTGTGCAAAGGTTGGCCATAGCCATTCAGCGAGGCAATGCTGCTAGCATTATGGGCACCTTTGCACCAGGTACAGTTAGGGGCGGGTTATTTGATTAATTGTTATATTTTTTATTTATTTTAAATATATAGTTTGTAATTACAATTTTGATTTTATTAGTAGGTAGTTTGTTTAGATTTTATTATAAGGTTTTAAGTTTTTAGTTATTAATTTAAGTTTTCGTAAGTGTTCTAATGTTAAGTTGGCTTGTAATTTTTATTGAATAAATATTTTATTCTGTTGATAGAGACATGTTTTTTATAAATTGTATTCATTGTATAGTATGTAAGTGACCAGGAAATTATTTCTCGTTAGTGTTTTTATTCAGTTTCATTTAGGACTAAGGAGTTTCGAAAGAAGAGTTATAAGTCTTTTATCGAAACGAGTTTCGGAAACAGAATTATAGTTCCTACTTGGCAACCAGTTTCAGAAACAGAATCATTTTTCTTTTTTCGAAACTAGTTTCGAAACTTGGTTTCGAATATGGCCGAAGCGAAATGAATTTACGTAATATTAAGCCAGTTACTCTGATTATAGTCATTACAGACATAGACATAAACTATATTATATACTTTGACTATAGTCGGTACAAACAGCTAAATCTTACGTAAATCTCGTGAAATAAAATAAAAGGTGCGAAAACCCTTCGACCAAAATAAAATGAATGGACAGGCCCAGTAGATGCGCATTTTTGAAGATAACAAAATGAGCGCCGGCTCTCATTTCATTTCAGTCGATCTCGACTAGCCGTAGGAAGTGCAACACGTGTCTATTGCTAAGTACGCGATAACGAAACATCAGACAAAATTATGCATTCATATGCTTTTCCGAAGTGTAAATACACAAATAAAACCGGGATCTATTTTTTGTAACAAATATACTGTACATTTTTATAATTAGGTGTTGGAGTATATGTCCGACGGTTTTGACTCGTTTTTACTGACCAATTTCAATGGTTAGGGCCCGGCCATTCATTTCATTTTAGTCGAAGCGAAAACCACGTCAGTTTCCAAAATAGAAGAATCTTTTGTCATCTGTTACTTGGATAATGATCATCATCATCATAAGCCTGAAAACTTCCACCGCTGCACATAGGCCTCCCCCTTGAACTCTTCACTGGACGACATCCTGCCATCTGCATCCATCGGATGCCTACGAATCTCATGATGTCGTCGGTCTTCCTAGTGGGAGGCCTACCATCGCACCATCTTCTGGTTCGTGGTATCCCACTCAAGAACCTTTCTTCCCCATCGGTTACCGGTTCTTCGTGCAATGTAGCCTGCTCATTGCCACTTCAACTTACAACGATTGGATGGCCTTTAACTTGGATGACGATCATTTATAATCAATTATTTATGGGTACGCTGCCAACTGACGGACTTGAGAACTTGAATAATTTTTATACCTTTAACGGCCTATGGGCAATTTAACTGTTATTAGTAAAATAGGCTAACTAGTTCTACTTACCTAATATAGCATTAATAATTTTTTTAAGTTAGTAAAGGCACCAAAATCTGTAAGACTATAATTTTTTATTGCTTCGCAGACAGTGACCTTATACTGTTTCTTTGTTCCCAGGAGTAAAAACTCGTCACGATGAGCTACACGGCGGCCGAGAATGTGGTGCAGACCAGCACCTGGGCTGCCACCAATATGTTCTACGTGCTGCTAGTACCGGCTCTCCTCCTCTGGTACACGTACTGGCGCATGTCCCGGAGACACATGTACGAATTGGCAGAGAAACTCAACGGACCCAAAGGCTTTCCTCTTATTGGAAACGCTTTGGAATTCACTGGAGGTTCTGCCGGTAAGTTTATTTTGTAATTAGAATAAGATTCAAAATGCTTTCTATTTAAGCTCTCTCGCTCGCACAATCAATATTTTCAGAGATAATTTTCCAAGGGTGATACTGTTTCGAAGTAGCTTAAACAATACTTTAAAAAAGTTAACTCAGCAGTATCACTATAATTTCTTAGTAAATTTACAAAATGTCCAATCAATTGAAACAAATATTTATGTATGGACCTACATATTACATAAATTAACAAAGTCAATTCTGTGTATGAAAACCCAAATAAAAACTTAACAAGTACAATATTTTTTTAGCTTACTAGTTCCATACAATTAAGGACATGCCATTAGTTAAAATATAATACAAAAACGCAAAAAAACGTATCATAAATTATCGCTTTAACAAATTTTATTACCTTAAAAAAATTACGCATTTTATTAATCGAATTCAAACTAACAAAACAAAAAAATCTGCTTGGTTACTACTAGATACCTTGCTAAACCAGTATAGTAACTCCAAACTTGAAATACCAACGTCAAAAAGAGAAGTACATACGTAGAACTATGTTGTTTAATTTTATCAGTTTAAAAACAAAAATGGTCAAATCTCATAATGATCTTAATTACACTAACTTAAATACTTTTTTACTTTTATATTTCAATGCCATGATGCCCAAATGGTCACTTATAAAAAAGTTACTACTAGTAATTTTGCGTTCTTAATTCATTCAGTTGTAATTGCGATTAAAATAATTCCGATAAAAAATTAGATATTCAGATACCGGATCAAGAACAAACTTATGGATATGTACAAAAAGATGACCTTGGTTATCATCGTAACTAATTAAGGCAATATGTATATAATTTTCTTGCGTAACTAAATAGTTCGTTTTATTACGATAATAATTTGAAGACATTCCTAAAAAAATATTTTAGTATTTATATTACACGGCAATTACTCACGTAAGATTAAGCCGGTTTTTTCCCGTGTAATATAAATAAAATGTGTGAACACCGCGTCAGTTTCGATAATAAAATATTTTAGATACATATTATTTTTATTTAATCATCGTTTTGTCTTTAGATATTTTCAAGAACGTTATCAAAAAGAGTGAAGATTTCGACAAGGAGTCTGTCGTGAAACTATGGATCGGGTCCCGTCTCTTGGTGTTTTTGTACGATCCTCGTGATGTGGAGCTGATTCTCAGCAGTCATGTCCATATCGACAAGGCCGAAGAATACAGATTCTTCAAACCCTGGCTTGGAAACGGTCTTCTTATTAGTACTGGTGAGTTGATTATAATAATTGGTATGTTTAATTATGAGTGAAGAGGCCCGTAGGGGATATCCCCAATTTATGATCAATTGTTTCTTCAAGGCAGCACCATCAAACATATTCGTCACATTATCCATGTGACAAATATGAGTCTTGTTTTTGATTTACTTTTGTCTTGTTTTGGTTAAGTCGTCCCCAAGACATGGACCTACAAAGTAGGTTACTGTACTTAAAACATTATGAACTACTTTCACTACAGGACCAACCCAGGGTGACCATACATTTATTTATTTTACCAAGAGATTTCGCTTATTTTTTTCCGGCCCTGGGCTGCAATCGTATTCCAGTCTCTAACATGAAAGTCAAGTTCGGCGCAACATCTCTTTCTAGGCCTACTGTAATGTTGTCCTGCTATTTTATTTTATCCCAGCGATTGTTCAGCATGCGACTAACATGACTGGCCCAGTCAGATAGAAAATTGCTTTGAAATATTTGCTTCAAATGTTTTATAGCATTTTTCACATTGCTATCTTTTATTTTGGCGAAGGAGATCGGAAAAAACTATTTAATGAGCTTCGTTTTTTTCCACCATGCTTAGAAGAATCAACATGATAATATTCACAATGTTTTCTTACAATAATTCCCAGTTGGTTTTCTGAAATCCTTCTTAGTGATTGTATTTTCAAATATCTGGAAAGTGTAGTAAATAGATGGATGTGTTTGGGGAGCGGCGAGTATAATAATGTATAATTCAAAGTAGATAATCAAAAACATGTCCTACTCCTTTTGAAAACAAAGTTGTGGATAATGTCAAAAAACCTATTGAGTAACTTAATTATACTTATCATACAATTTCAAGTCAAGGTCCGTTACGCTGTATCGAGTTCTATCTAGAATGCAAATGATCACAATTAAGCCCACGCTAACTGTCTCGTGTCCTGAGATTTCACAGCTTCGATGGAATTGTACCGAAATGTTTATTTGAAATCAAACATGTTTTCTATTCCTAGGTCATAAGTGGCGGTCTCATCGTAAGTTAATTGCTCCCACGTTCCATCTGAATGTATTGAAGAGTTTCATTGACTTGTTCAACGCCAACTCAAGGGCTGTTGTTGACAAATTGAAGAAAGAAGCAGGATCCTTCGATTGTCATGACTACATGAGCGAGTGCACTGTGGAAATTTTGCTAGGTATGTATACAATGGTTTAAATTTTTACGATATTTTTACGGCATCCCGGAAGGTAAAGTAATTTTATTTTGAACATCCACTAGCGGAAATGGATTAGGTTTAGATTGTGTAAATCAAGATCAAAAATACCACAAAAAATTTCAGAAACTGATTGTATTAAATACGGTTTATTTTTATTAATTATTTGATAAGGACTTTCTTTAATCATCGTGATTGGTAGCTTAATATTTGGCCCACTGCATAAACCCTCTCTTTTTTCGCCAATAATGTTCTCTGCAGTGGGCTAATAAGCTGATGATGATGCCACCATCATCATCAGAAAACAACAAAAAACATCAACAACAAAAAAAAACAACAAAAAAACTCTAAATCCGCATTTAGTTTTTTTTTATGCGATTGTGTTAAGCTTTTCAAGGTTAAAAACAATTTAAAGAAAGCAAACATTTAAACGTTTAAATATACAAGTAATATAAACCAATGGGTATTCCGATAAGACTAATTGAATACCTATAAATTAGCTGTTTAGAACATGGATGGAAAATTTTCAGCATAATTTCATTTTCGGATCGTTAAAATACACGTGAGGCGTGTGTGAGAGTTCAAAGTTACCATTTAAGATCAACCCATTAAATTAATCACAAAAAACATGTTAGGAATAATATTTAAATACCTACCTATAATAACGGTGATAGAACGCAAATTCTTGTTCTTAATCACATATCTCTACCTTATTATTATTCTAAATGGTTAAATCAAAATGGCGATCATGAATACCTTCATAAATATGTCTATTTCACTTAAAATTTTGGAATGTGTTCAAAACGATGTTTAGGTACAATGTTTAGATACAATACGCTTGTCATGCTTAATTTTATGTAGCTAACTTGCACTACTGTCTGCATACAAAATAAGTGCATAGGAAATACAGACATAGTTTTAGTTTTGTCACCAACCTTCTCACTGGCATGCAGTCTTAGGATAGGAAATTGTCTTGTGTGACCATGTCAACAGTGTATGAAGAATGAATACTAAAATTGGCGTAACTAACCACCTAGTGTTCTGTTTGATAGCAATAAACTTCATTTACATGCCTCATCTAAACTTTGCTACACAGACTCTACATTACTGGACTGAATTTTATTACCTTGTAGTTTACCTTCAATTGCTTCTATGCAAGATCAAAAGATAAATAAAGTTTATTGTACGAGGAAAACTATAAAATGTTTATTCATGGCAATTAGGGTTAAATGTGTTACTGACACATTAGTGGGAATTGTTTCAAATATCAAGGAGTGCATGCGAAAATAATGCAGAATAAACAGCAATTTGGATGTGTCGGCACGTTCGCGGCTGACTTAGTCAACACGTAGGCCCTCGTTGAGACGGCATATTATGTGCTTGAACCGAATGCCTCGAGAAACTATTAAAGCGTTTGCGAAACAAGCTAGAATTTCAGACATACTGATATCGTATAGGTACAAACCTGCTTTATCTAATCTATTGAAGCACCTGACACCTTCGACTACGTAACGTTCTGACTACGTAATATTGCATGATCTATGTACAAATTACCGGTAGTTCCAAGAAAATCGCTAATCACATAATAATGCAGGTAATAATGGTTATTTTAAAGGAAGTATGACTTAAATGTGATACAAAATAGCAATCCGAATGGCACCACGGTGTTTATGGCAGTAGTTAATTACGTTATTTGCGTGTTACACTTTACTTAAGTATGGTCTAAGTATAAATCATCAACGAGAAGGCGCGTTAAAAACCTAACTTAAAGCAATGCATTGAAACAATAGAATATAGGTAGTTAATATAGTTAAGAATATAGGTTATATAGATAGTTTCAAAGACCAACTAAGCGTGGCCTATTTGAAATTTTATTGTAAGTTACACGAGATAGGGTTCAAATTATTTATAGTTGGGCTTCAAACGCGTCTCCACTTGTGTGGAGTACGATAGAGCAGCTAGGTACTAGCACAGGTACTAGGTAGAAGTCACGTAGGCGAGGGCCGGCGATAGGTCGGGCGACCCCCCACGCGAACACGTACTTTATAATGGGCTATATTCACCATCATAGGCGTCAAGTCGTAACGATCCTTTATTGCGCCCCCCTCGTTACACAATTGTTTCAAATTCAATGGAGGTCAAGAGCTCTTTTCTTTTCGAAACCACTGTTGAACGTTTACCGCGATCTAAGTCATGTAATCTATCTTATTGCGTGAGTCGCAATATATAGTAAATCGGGAAGCTGCGGTGGTAAAACATAACTAGTTATTCTTAAGTAATCAAAAAATTAAATAATATATATGTATTATGTTCGTATCGGCAAAAAATATCGCCTTGATTCTGCAAAAAATATTCTTTTTGTGCAAAAATAATTGGTTACCTATTTTTATGTGCGAACGACTAAACATAAAAAAATCGCAACAAAAAAAAACGCCTGTTCACAACGGCTCTAGATACACCTGAATAGGTCATTAGTGAAAATTCCATCATCTGTCTACTCATGTGTTCTGTCGGATTTTACAATGTAGAAACTACACTTACAGAGACTGCTATGGGAGTCAGCAAGAGCACACAAGACCAAAGCGGGTTCGAATACGCCATGGCTGTAATGAAGATGTGCGACATTCTCCACCTCAGGCACACCAAGATCTGGCTCAGGCCCGAGCTACTATTCAAGTTCACCGAATACGCTAAAAGCCAGACCAAGCTACTTGACGTCATCCACGGACTGACCAAGAAGGTAATTTATTCTCAAATGCGTACTCGCCCCATAACATAACCCGTTCGATATTATAATGAACTGAACTATGTAATGTAATATATGTATTATATTATTATAGAACTTTGTTGTCTCAACATTAGTCATATTTAATTATATATTTATTATCTTATAAAGGTCATTAAGAGGAAGAAGGAAGAATACCAATCTGGCAAGAAACCCACTGAAGTTGCCGTTGAGACTAAAATCTCTGAACCTGAAACTAAAACAACATCAGTGGAAGGTTTGTCGTTCGGTCAGTCTGCGGGACTGAAAGACGATCTTGACGTGGATGACGCTGATGTGGGACAGAAGAAACGACTCGCCTTCCTTGATCTGCTTTTGGAGAGTTCTCAAAGCGGCGTTGTTATATCTGACGAGGAAATCAAAGAACAAGTTGACACTATAATGTTTGAGGTAACTATAACTTCAACTGTATAAGGATATCATATAATCTTTATGGATCGACATGACTAATGTTTCGAAACATTTCAGGGTCACGATACGACTGCGGCTGGAAGCAGCTTTTTCTTGTCAATGATGGGTATCCATCAAGATATACAAGATAAAGTTATCGAAGAAATCGACGGTATCTTTGGTGATTCTGATCGCCCTGCTACCTTCCAAGATACACTTGAGATGAAGTACTTGGAGAGGTGTTTGATGGAGACTCTTAGGTTGTACCCACCAGTGCCAATTATTGCTAGAGAGATCAAACAGGACATTACTCTACGTAAGTATTATCCAGACTAACTAGACTACCTTTTACAGAAATAAAATTTTCAGTAAAGTGTGTGTATGACTTGATCTAACATGGTTTTTGTTCTACAGCGTCAAGTGGCAAGAAAGTTCCAGCTGGCACAACTGTCGTAGTTGCCACATTTAAGTTGCACCGTCGTCCTGATGTCTACCCTAACCCAGAACGTTTCGACCCTGACAACTTCCTGCCCGAGCGCTCAGCCAACCGCCACTACTATGCCTTCGTACCATTCTCTGCTGGTCCCAGAAGTTGCGTCGGTAAGTGATCTAGCTACGTAATTATCTTGTTTTACAAATTACTTCTAATCATAGATCGGTATGATTACTAACGTTTGTATTTCCTTTAAGGTCGCAAATACGCCATGTTGAAGCTCAAGATCATCTTGTCAACCATACTGAGAAACTTCCGTGTGCAGTCTGACCTTAAAGAATCTGACTTCAAATTGCAAGCTGACATTATTCTGAAGAGAGCAGAAGGGTTCAAAGTGAAACTGCAGCCCCGCAAAAGATCAGCCAAAGCCTATTAAAGAAATACGTCAATGTCGATATTTAAGTCGGCACACATTAGCTGTGAATATGCATTCAAAATAATCAAATAGTTTGTGATATTAATTTACTTTCCTATAAAATCATTCTTATTCGTTAGTTTTTTTACGCATTTTAACAGTTAAAACTTTGTTTGGAGATATTGGTGGCAGAAGATTTAAATAAATTTGGGAAGATCACGTCGGGTATTAGGATTGCATATTTTGCTCAAATCTAGCTAAACACTCGTGTATATAGTTAAGTGATTTAAATTATCTATTAAATAAGTTTTAAAAATGAAATAAAATTTTAAAAATCATACATTGTTTTGTTCTTTAGCGTTCTTACTTTAATGTTCGATAATCTATGCTTCAAATTGTTGTCTAATTTTGCACATGCCAAATTCCGTCGGCGAAAAGTTGACAGAGCAATTTTAAGCATAGTTTTTTTTTTACATCAGACTAAGCGTACGTTTGTTCAGAATTTTACCTGTTGAGGTGTGACGAGGTGAGATGGTTGAAGATATAGAAAACATGTCTAGAGCCATATACTAAGCTAAGTTACTAAGTTTTTAAACCTAAATTGAACTTAACTAAGGTTTCTAAGTATCATAGTCATAGCCATATTTAATGACAGATCATTCACATTCAAAGGCACATTAAACAAGTATTTTTTTTCCTTTTCTGTGTTCAAAGGTATTATCTAAAGGTCGTCAAAATTTACTTACAACAACTATTTGTCTATTTTTGTACTGCACTAGAACAACATTACAAATAACAATGAATTCTAGCTGCAACCCGCGGTTTTGCACGCGTGTACATTCCTTCAGGCACCGTTCACTATTCCGAGATAAAAGGTTATAATATATTCGGGACATTTTTGCACACATGGTCATAATATGACCTCAAACTAAGCAAAGTTTGTAATACGGCTGCCAGAGACTGATATACATACATATATATTTTTAAATACATACTTAAATAGATTATTAATAACAAATGTTGAAAATTTGTGTTTTGTTCTATATCTTTTCACAAATTTTCAACACATGAATATTTGTACTAAGTGGGAATCGAGCCCACAGCCCCAAGCACAGAAGGCAGGTTCACTACCACTACCTACTGGACCAATAGGCTATCTATATAAGTAACTATCCTATGTAATATAAGTATCATGTCGCTCTTCGGCTCTTCAACTATACCCATGCCAAATATCACGTCAATCCGTAGCTCTGTTGCTGCATGAAAAAAGGACAAACAAACCATGAAACACACTTTCGCATTTATAACATTAGTATGATTTGATTTACAAAACACGGAATCTAGAAATACCAGTACATCATAATAATATTAATAGGAATTAAATGCATGCAAAACATGAGACAAGTGAGCAATTCACTTTAAAGTAAAAAAAATAAATAAACAAAACCTCAAGTTTTTTTTACGCGGATAAGTCCGCGTTTGACCACTAACTCACCTGTTGGTAAGCGACGATGTGGTCAAAGATAAAGCGCGAAAAAAAAGATACCTATTCACGTAAATAAATTCAAGTAAATAAATTTTAATTGTTTATTCAACCAAATAAATGACCATTTTAAAATACACTACTTGATTCTGTGCACGATTTTAAATTTGTTTCCGTACCTCATAAGCTTTTAGATAATTGTGCACATAAGTATTAAGCCTCTTTATGAGTTACTAAATTAAAGAGAAATGGTAAATGATTATAAAACTAGCTAACCTAGCTATCTACATAATATTTTGCTGAAAGCTACTACGAAGTTTCGTGATGTCAGAAGTGGCGCCCTTGCTGAGTAGCGAATCGCCCTGTGAGAAGTCCCTGGATACCGATTCCAAAGCCGCTTTTATCTCCAATTGTTTCCTAGAAAATGAAACGAATACTTTAGTACGGAAAGCAGACAACATCTTAAGCAAACAAGATTATTACAAAATACACGAGCAAAACTTAGCTTATTCAAACCCTGGGCATGAAAACAAATCTAACGACACCTTAAAATAAGGCAAGCTGTTTAGAATAGGTTATAGGAGGTAATATAGCAACAATAATACAAATAATCAAACATAATGTATGCATACGCCCGAAAAACATAACAATACAATACAATACAAAACTCTTTATTAAAATACCACAAAACATGGATAACATAAACATAACCATAAAAATAACACACACACACACACACACACACACACACACACACACACACACACGCACACACTTACGCATACACAAACACACAAATACTGCATGCATATAATACTAAATTTAGTTATTCGTTTTGTCAATATCTGTCACTATTACTTGGAAGGAACTTGACTCCTATAATACAGGTAATCTACCTAGCATAGGAGTCAGAGATGCACCTAGCTTGTATATCTGTTATTAAAAGACAAATAAATATTTTTGTATTTTTTTGTATTTTTGTATAACCCCCTTCTTGGGCAGTCGTGTAAAATATAGATAATATAAAGAATTTATCTCCTGATGTTAAGCGATGATGCTGTCTATCTACGATGGAGCACGCTTGCTTTATTACTATTTACACATGCATGCTCAATCGAGTCTCCCAACAGGTGGGCCTTAAAATGAACATGGACAAGACAAAGGTTATGTCAAATATCCATGTTGTGCCCGCCCCAGTATTAGTTGGGAACTCAGTTCTTGAAGCTGTTGACGCGTACGTCTACCTAGGACAAACCGTCGAACTAGGTAGGTCCAACTTCAAGAAAGAGGTCAATCGGCGAATCCAACTCGGCTGGGCAGCGTTCGGTAAACTACGCAACGTCTTCTCGTCCAAAATACCTCAGTGCCTTAAGACGAAAGTCTTCGACCAGTGTGTGTTACCAGTGATGACATACGGCACTGAAACGTGGTCTCTCACTATGGGCCTCATAAGCAAGCTCAAAGTCGCACAACGAGCTATGGAGAGGGCTATGCTCGGGGTTTCTCTACGAGATCGAATCCGAAATGAGGAGATCCGTAGACGAACGAAAGTCACCGACATAGCCCACCGGATTAGTAAGTTGAAATGGCAGTGGGCAGGGCACATATCACGCAGAACAGATGGCCGATGGGGCCGAAAGGTTCTGGAATGGAGACCACGGACTGGTAAGCGCAGCGTAGGACGTCCACCCACAAGATGGACAGACGACCTAAAAGAGACCGCAGGGAAACGCTGGATGCAGGCCGCTTCCAACCGGCCCTTTTGGAGATCGATGGGGGAGGCCTATGTCCAGCAGTGGACGTCCTACGGCTGAAATGATGATGATGATGATGATGACACATGCACAACTAATCACGCGGTTGAAATCCATCCGTAACCCCTTCGGTCCGCCAAATAAAAAGGTTAACTCCAATAGTCCTATAATTACGCAGTGAACCATTATTCTATAGCAAAATGTCTTTCAGCTCAACTAAATGTATGAAACAGCTGATTCTTTTTACGCGATTTCAGGGTTGGTCCCCAAGTAAGAGCTGGGGCCTTACGGCTAGTTGTTTAAAATAATCCAGCTTAGGTTATGAAAAAATGTTGCGCGACCGCAAACTGTATCGTTCTCGTGATTTTCCGAACTGTGCGGTTTTAACGTTAGTTTGATGCCGCGTAAGCAGTTGGCCATAAGGCCCATGTTCGCAATTATTATGAGTACAATGCCCTCATTTCGGCTCAGTGCCATCGTTCATTGTATCCTTCTATAGTCTCATACCAAAGTCATATTGCATCAAATATGATATACCAAGTTATATAAATTTATTATGCATGCATGATTATTACCAATGAATGCTATGATGACCAGTGTTTTCCCTGAGCTGATTGATGCTGACGCTGTTCAGAAGGCTCGTAGAGCAAAAATAAAGTATTATTGTGATAATTGATATTAGACCAATCTATTGCATATTAATAATGCTACGATATTAATTGGATTTATCATCACCTATATAAAGATGCTAACCCATTATGCATAATTCATATATTTTTGGTTTTTCATTAAATTATTTTTTATAATCAGTATTATGTAATATTTTAATGTAATACTGATACGGGTTGTCAGTCTGTTAAAGGCGTTGTCCAATTAAAGTACAATAGATGCGGAAACAAATCGAACGAGTTCCCAACGCGTCAATTCGCTCAAGATTCAGAATTGCTGTCGTAGGGACCGAGAACGCCAAAATTAATGGACAGGTCACGTGATCCACATGCACCCGGAACGATGGGCAAAGATCGTCACTCAATGGTTGACATGGTGTCTTTTCCGCTAGATGGCTTTGTCAGTATGATATCTCTTGAAGAGTTCCACTATCCACCTCCTGGCTCCATCATCACATCAGTTTGATGGTACTAAATTATTGTCATCCGAATTACATAAAAATCTTGTTAAGATTCAAATCGATACGACAATTAGAAGTGGGTTAAAATCTACTTCCGAAATTTGAGTTCAAAGTGAAATATAAATCGTGCGAGAAATGTTTACCAGAGCACATCCAATGGGGTTCTGTTATGGACCTTGCACATGCACGGCACCAGGTCGTGGTGTTTCTTGTTCACCCACCAGCCCAACCTGGATAGTTTCCACTCTATGGTCTTCGTTTGAGCCACGGTGCAGCCGTGGCCTTCACGGATCATATTGAAATATGATGCCATTAGCTCTTGACCTAGGAAATGTATAATAAACTGGCTGTTACCCGCGACATCGTATGCGTTGACTTTAATTTAAACTTTCAACTTGGTTCCCCCTTCCCCCCCCCCCCCCAGTTTATATTGACGAGTTCAATGATATCTTCAGATATATTATATCCGTCGGTGTTATTTTAGACTACACGTCGTAAAAGAACACCCTATAAACTCATAGATTAATTTATGATTTAAAGCAGCATAAGAGTTATGGTGTGACATTCCACAGGTAATCCATTAATTTTCTTGCTTAAATCGTTTAAAATACCAATCGAAACGTAAGCTACAAAGCGAATTTGTAGCTTACGTTTTGAGAAGGCGTTGTTTGGAACCTTCTCTGAGTAGTTATTCTAAGGGAACAGCTTAATATTTTTTCGCGATTTCTTTTTGGTCCCATATAGTAAAATTTGTTCATAATGATGAGAGTACAATTACTTCCTTTTGGCATAGTACAGTCTTTATGCGTGACCCTGTATAGTAAGGACGAGGCTTGATTGATGAATGAACTTTTCCAAAAGTAGGTGCCTTAGAATAACTACTCAGAGAAGGTAAGTTTCCAAACAACGCCTTCTCAAAACGTAAGCTACAAATTCGCTTTGTAGCTTACGTTTCAATTGGTGTTTTAAACGATTTAAGCAAGAAAATTAATGGATTACCTGTGAAATGTCACACCATAACTCTTATGCTGCTTTTCTGATTTGTTGTGGTACGATTTCACCGCGCAAATTGTCATAGTAAAATGTTTTTTTTTTTTTTTGGAGCCATATATGACTACATTTGAATGGCTTAAATTTTGCGAATGTACTTGGTTACAATGTGTAGTTATTCTAAGGTAGGCACCAACAAAATAGTGCTAACAAATATACTGAAAGTTTACCAGCAGATATAGCCATCATTAGTCTCGATTGTTCGGCTTCCTCTTCAAATACTTCATTGCGTGATTTGCTATGAATAACTTCGATAGCTTCGTCGTTGCCTTCGCCAGCGATATTAAACAGGGCTTGACTGGTCTACAATCAAAAAAGTTGATAGGTTGAAGCCAAAGTTATTATATACAAGCAGCGCTTATCGCCCCGGAGTGGTTACAGGGTGACATAATATAATTATTACGATATTATTGACGATTTAATGCAGTAATTCTAACTGTATTACTAATTTCACTTTTATTATAAAACTAGCTGTTGCCCGCGAAGTAACATAGCCTGTACTTCAATCTGGTCATAGCTAAGCAAGGGTGCAAGTACCGTTCTTTTAGCGATCGTCAAATTGACAGTTGAGGTCGTCAAATTCGATAATATGCCATTTTTTCAGTACTCGCTGTGATCGATTCTATGGCATTTTAGCGAATTTGACGATCGATAAAGAACGGTACTTGCACTGCATATTCGTGAAAACCGCATTTACATCCGTCCAGTGGTTTAGAAGATGTGCGTGCACAAGCAAACAAACAGACAGACAAAAATTCTAGAACTGTCTTAACGTGTTCAGCTGCTTATTTTAAGACGCCCAGTGTGATATTTTTGTTGGTATCTCGCAATTACAGTTTTTTTTTATCTCTTTGATTTTATTATATATAATTATATAGATTTCACTATTAAAACACGGAACGGGATATTTGAAGCCCTTTTTCCATAGACACAAACACAAATATTATAATTTCCAATCAATTATTATTATATTTCACAGAAAACAAAAATAATAACATACTTACTCGTGTACAAAATTAGACCTCTTTGCTCATGCCATAACGTAAGATAATTGTTATTTTTGCTCTGTAGAAATCTTTATACCTACTAAAGTTAATTTACTAAACAATTCCTTTTATTACCCCGTAAAGATAGTAGTTATCTTATGCCCCCTATAAATCGATAGATTGGAAAAGAAGTATAGACACGCAATAAGACAGATCTATAAAACAAGTCACACGATTTATACCTAATGTACTACTAGTTACGCCCCGTGATTTCACCCGGGTGTACAATCCCTTGGTAACCAAATATATTAGGAGTTTTAGCTCCAACTTGAGTAAAACATAATTATCGTCTTGTTGTATTATTTTTCTAAACTCGTATATTTTCGAGTGTTTATGTTAGTTAATAACAGTGAATTGTTATTTATTAAGTATTCGCGGACGTGCTCGAGTGTGGTGAAAACGCGGCTTACGAGTTGTTTCCAAAGCTCCGCAGAAGCCTCTTGTAAAGTCTTCACCGCTTTACTAAGGCATGATTTTGACTTGACCATGACTTACTTTGCTTTACTCTAGACTGCGAATGACTTGTTAGACTACATTTCATCACAATAGGCATGATGACTAATATTTTTTTATTACCTCATAAAAAAAGCTGATCATAAATAGAGCCCATCAGCGAAAACAAAATTAAAATTAGTTCAAAAATAAATAAGATATAAGCAGATATAAGTATTTAAATTTCATGCTAGACAGAGAGCGCACTATATTGAGCCGTGACGTCACGGCTCAGGAGCGCCATACAAATGCTATACTAGCACATGCTTTGTGTGAAAGGGATACAGCATCCCCTCCCTATCCCCCACCTAAAACTTTAAACGCTCATATCTCAGAGATTTATCAGCCAATTTAAATTATTTTTTCAGTATGTGGAATGTATTTAGTTATATTCCTCGCTAAACCGGTTATTTGTAATAAATCAAACATGAGGACACATGCCTAATGATAGTAATTTAATACTTGACACTGGCAAATGCACAGGAGTCCGACGCCAAACTCATCACAGAGGAAAAAATAAAACATTTTCCTGGGATAAAAAGTATCCTATGTCGCTCTCTGGCCCTCCAATCTGACTAATAAATCAAGCATCCATTGCTCTGTTGCTACGTTAAAGATGAACAAACAAACCAACAAATAAAAAATACTTTCGCACTCATAATATTGATAGTATAGTGTGATATCAATATATGTGATGTATAGTGTGATGTATAGGAAGGTATACCTGTGTCAAGGTATACAAAAGCTGACGCTGTACCTTGTAATAATATGAGCGATTGGGTATAATTTTGTACAGTCACTGCAATTTCGAAGAATGCATTTTGCCATATAAATATTATTATTCGGTGTTATTCACAACGCCTAGGTAATGTATGCATTGTATGCAATGCCCAAAGGATGTGTAAAATTAAAATTGTATTCCCTGTGGAAGTGGAAGTTCTTAGTAGCATTCACGCTGGTCCTTGCGCAAGTGAAACTTCGTTTCCCCAACCTACTCGCGCGACGCCCACTGCACATCGTTCGAACACTCGTGCCAGTAGATACTCGCTCGTGAGTTGTGCGCGTCGCCATGCGAGTGGCTATATAGGTACGTTTGAACGCCTACTTGTACTTGCTACTAGTACTTGCAAGCTACTTCGTATGATCTGCAACGGGCTGTTATGCGTTGTTATTATTTCTTCTATACATTTCAGAGGAGATATATGAAATAAAAATAATAATATTACTATTCATTGCCTAAAACGAGTTTTTTTCGTTGCCGGGTGCATGGTAGCATTTGCACTTTACAATGGACGGCACTGGGTTCGATCCTCGGTCTTGCATCAATAACTTATTTAGTAATATGTGCAGTTTCAATGCCCATCGCTCAAAAATGGCAAAGGAAAACATCGTGAGAAAACCGATATGTCCAAGAATCTCAAACAGTTCAAATATATATGATATTCACCAACATGCACTAGACCAGCATGGATTAGGGCCCATTCTCTCTGTCTCTGAGAGGCCTTTGTCCCAGCAGTGGAAACATGATAGACTGAAATGATGATGATGATGAAAACGATTTTGATTTGTATTCAATACCTAGGCATTGCATCAGATGGCGTTATTTAAAACATTTTCGGTAACACATACAATACAAGTACCTACTTGGTTTTTCGTCATCATTAAATTTCAATCCTTAGCTATCCGTCGTCGGGAGAATATATAATTCGGCGTTGTGCGTATAAATGCTCACTTGTTTGCAATATTCCGAAGGCAAATTGTAAAATGCCTCGTCATTTTGTAATAGTCATTATCATTAAACGCAAATGGCGATTCAAACGCCGTTTACAAAATGCCGCGGGAAATCGCAAAAACTAGTTTTAAGGTTACCCAGTACTTAAAATTGCCCACTGTAACTGGCGTTCGCCGCACTCCTGCTGACTCCTCCTCCTCTCCTCCTCCTCTCCTCCTCTGTGTTTAATTTATATCTCATTTTGAACCTCACTTATTAAGTCCGGTGTTGAACTCTGGGTGGGGCCAGAAACTCTTGAGCTATTAGCTCCCGCACTTTTTTAATACATTTAAGGGGTGGGGAAGTAGCAAAGGTTTTTTTTTTTTTTTATGATTGACTTTTACTGTTGGCCTTTTGGCCTCTACAGCTTGACCGGACTAGTTAGCGAACGCAGAGTGCGTTCGGCATAACTTGGTGGTTAAGTTTATAGGCGACTAGCACAAGGGCACCTCGAAGGTACGAACCTCGGCTTGGGCCGTCGCCGGGAGTGGGAATCAGACTTGCCCAGACACCCCAGAGGGGGTGTGCCCTGGAGCCCTAACGGTTTGTTGAACTGAATGATTATTTGGAGAGAATCTAACCGATCTTCTAACAGATCCTGTGGGTCTACGATCCTGCCGGCGGGATCGCTGTGTGTGTGTGTGCCTCTGGTAACCAACGCCTGTACCAAAAACTGAATATTTCCTATTGCTAGGAGCAGTCGGATCGGGCGGAAGTAGCAAAGGCTATAGAAGGGTGGTTATATAGATGGCATCGGGATGATCTGTGTCGGTTCTATGGCTCACTTCGAACCTAATCTATCCTAACGGTCTATTTTTCTAAAATAAAACCACAAGTTTACATTAATAAAACAGATAACATAATATAACAGCTATTTTATATATCCTTAAATCATTGCTTTAGACTCTATCATATGAATCTTAGCATTAAATACAATCAGAAACATAGTAAATTTTCCTTAAGCATTTAGTAAACTAACGAGCGATTATAAACAGATAACGCCTGCTGAAAAATGCCGCGTCATACATTCATCGGACTACATAAATCGAGTCACTTCATCCAAATAGCTTAGCTTCCATGCTATCGATGCTGATAACTTTTGTCGTAAGTTTAGCTAACAATTCTGCGGCACATAATTCTAACCACGACTGAATCGGTTTCTTATAGGCAAGCATGCTTCATCGTCGACCGCATCATCGCTTAACATCAGGCAACTTAGCAGCCAAACGCAAATAAAAAAACTCGGCAGTGAAACTTCTTTTTTATGAGGTACTAACCTAGTTTTAGCTGGTATTAAAATTGCTTACTCATACTCTAGTTTCTGTCTTATACATTGCTGAACTAAACATACACCATTTTTTCGGTCCTGCGCCAATTACATATTACCCTGCACCCTGACGACGTCATCCATCTGGCCACTGGCCTGTCTCTTCATCCTATACCATTCTGCGACCGCTTAATTACTTTGTGAATTAGCAACTATGTCAGCGGCTCACAGCCACCTCCTAGAATGGATTACATGCTGCATCCAGGGAAAAAGCACAATAGACTCTAAGTAGTCAATGCAGGCAGAACTCATCGCCTCCAAATCGCAAGGAAAGAATAAAACGCATTGCAATAAAAAGTTTCTGAGACAGAATAAATGCACTTCAAGTATTGTAGGTGGTGTGTGTGTGTGTGTGATGTACCTTTTCAAAACCATATCCCATGAAGCAGGAAAAGGCTTCGGCCAAATGCTGAGTGCCAAGCTCGGGTCGCTCTCTTCTCAGATGCAGTTCTCCCAGCAAATGCAAGGCTCGTCCGAGCTGCCTCCTCAAACCATGTTGCATTGCAAGAGCACCCATTTCAGTCAGTAGCCTGGCTGCTGTTTCGTGATCTCCCAACCTGTGAGATACATGTAATTAGAATAGCCTGTAGTTATCATAATTCGCTATAAGTATATATATTAGTTGATCTCCCCAAACTGAGACCTCGTGACCCTTCGATAGATTTTGCCCATATTTGAACTTTAAAATTGTTTTGAAATGAACTACTTGTCAACAACATATTTCATGAAAGTTTTATGTAGAGTAAAAATAAATTATCGTGGTAAAATATATGCACAATCAACCATAAAAACACCGAATTATCCTATTAAAATCTGAAACTTCGCTTTGCTCAGTCAATAAAAGCGAAATACCTGTCACTTACTGACTGACTGACTCATCACGCAATCTCGATAACTAAATGGCCTACGAAGCTCAAATTTGGCACGTGAATTTTTGATTTGAAATATCTATTGACACGCCTTGGCAGTAAAACGGACTAGTGTGCCGTGACGGATGTGACGTCATGTTTTACATTTGCCGGTCGTCCCGTGACAGCCAACTTTTTATGGGGTGTAGAGAACCGCTAAAAAAATATTTTGCGAAAAGGCCAAGGGCAAAGGCAAGGGGGGCAAAAGGAAGTTGAAATTATATATCAAAGTCAGATTAGCTGCCAGTATAGTTTTAAAACAAGCTTAGTATATGGCGCTTAACATCAGGTGAGTGATTTACTCCTTTAGTCGCTCAATTTTACATGGAAAATATGAAAGCTAAAGAAATATATAACTAGCTTGCTGCCAGTTTTTATTTGAGCATGTCTATTTAGGGTTCCGTAGTACTACAAAAAAACCCTTACAAGTTGGTTCCGTCCGCCAGTTCGTCCGTTCTAATCCTTAGAACCCTCTTACTTCTAGTTATTTCATTTCATTACGACCTCTTAAATAATTATATTCTATCCTACAACTAAAACTTATTTATTGACTATAATATTACAAAATAATTATAAAGAGTTAGGGTATTAAGTACAGCTGGCAAAAACGATTAACATTAATACGAAGGTATGCAAGGTCACGAAAAGAGAAGGGCGTAATTAGTTCGCTGGGGCGTAATTTTCAAATCTAGAGGTGCTGCTATTAACCTATGTATTCACTTATAATGGAAACCAATGTATTCGCTTATTATGTGAATACCTCAGAGCAAATAAAAATACAGAGTCCCTACGGCGCACTGCCAAAGTGACGCCAAAATCGCTTCCAAAACTACGTGATTTCCCAATAAATACACGACTCACGCACACATACGCATTCAAAACTACGTGAATTTCTTGTCAGAACGTCGTACTGAAAACATCCGTTTTAAAAATAATCAATGCCTTCTTGCAGTGTTAAAAACTGTAAAAACAACACAAAAGTAAATAAGAAGAAGGATGGAATATTTCCACACTTAAGTATTAATATTATCACTTATTTTGATGAATTACACGACACGAACTTCGACTACGCACACATGTGGCTTCACTTTTCGTTTTCGCGGTAGTCTCTCTGTATTTTTATTTGCTCTGAGGTGAATACTTATAAATCTATGCATCTGTGTCTGTTAGTAAATGGGTGACCAGACTCACAGACGGTGACGTGTATCTACATTAATTTTGCCGAACACAGTTTACATAAAAAATTATGACCAATCACCCGACCAATTTGGAAAAGACCTCATAACTTTTAAACAGCTGGACTAATTTAGATCAACATACTTACAGCTTTATTTTAAAATTCGCATTGAAATCTGTCTATCCGTGTAGGAGATACAAGGCCACAGATAAACATACAGACTGACAGACGCCATCAAAACACTCTCTCTTCAACTTTGGGGGTTAGAAAACATTCATAGCATTCTATCGAATCAACATTTTGCGGAGTCGACCCGCCAAGTACGTCAAAACAATAGTTGTTGGCAAGCATTTACTATTTTTTTCATTCTCAAAGGATTTTGACAACGTTCGTACATGCATTTTGCGTAACCTAAAATTATTAACAAATTGTTCATTGATTTTTACCTCCGTTCATTGTTCAACCATATTTTATTTAGTCATTAGACATATTTAGTTTACTCAAATATTTTGTTGTAAGTGAATGCATAAGTGTATAAATATGCACCTTAGCAGACACAAAACGACACTAAAAACTGATTATACATTAATAAACTAGTTTAAGTAGATAGAAATAGAAGTCGTGTTAGTAAATTCACAATGACGGCAATGTTGGTTTTTAGAGTATAAATACGTACAGCATGTTTCGAAACGTGTCCAATCCACGGGGTTGTTATTAAATATTGATAAGTGATACGGTTCACGAAATATTTCCAATGCATTCACAAATTAAAATAATAACAGAGTAAGAAAAAAAAAAAACATATGGGCATTATCTTTAAAATAACATTGCAAATAGTAGGTACAAATATATTTTCTGTATAATCTAAACCTGCTGTATAAGTACATTTTATTAATGTGTGAGTTATATAGAATACTTAGTAATATACTAAATCGACACTTTTATTATGTTAATACGACGAACGTATTTATTGTGCTTATAATAAATATTATTAACATCCGGCGGCCTGTTGACGTAAGCAATCCAGGTCACAGAATATAAAAGCTGGGGCACCATTATATTCAATACGGTACCGTTTAGGTACTTTAATTGTATTATTCGAAGATTTTATTTAACCATTTTAATTTTATCCATGAATATATTATTTCTACAAATGCACTTAATTATTTCAAGCGTGTATGCTGTCAAAAATCACGTAAAGCATTTATTGTTCCATTGACTATATTGGTCATGGTAACACAGAATATAAAGTGATGGTACTCAGCTGATGTAATGATGGAACCAGATGATGGGCAATGGAACTTTTTGATGATAAATTCTGATGATGCCCATCGTGTTCGGACTTTTTGGACCATCAAAAATTCACTACACTGTCAGAGACAATTATTTTTGTTCGTGGGCAGATCAGGATCATGACATAATGTGTTGCGCAGGCGATGCCAATGCCGATGCAAAAATTTAGATATAATTTACATAAATGGCTTGTTGAGTAGTGTTTTTATAATATCAAGGAATTCTTAGGAGATTAAAAATTGTTGACAATTTTCACCCTTTGACATAAATTTAATTATCATTTTGATAATTGTAATGTAATAAATAAATAAATAAAAAATAGATTCACAATAGTAGGACTAAAGCTTATATCAGGATAGAAACGTCATTGGACTAAAGCATAGAATTAGGGCTAATTTAGCATAAACGAATTAATCGCAGGTTAAACGAAAGTTGCAGGGTTGTACACTATTATCAAGTCAAAGGCTACATATTTTTTCTCAGAAGGCCTTGTACGCTTTCTAAATAATGTGACGGGTTCTATGCTCTTTATTGCTTGTGGTTGTGAAATTTTTAATATACTAGAGACCTGTAAAAGACTCCAAAGGCTACGTACTATTTGACAGAAGGCATTTTATGGTTTATAAATCACGTGAGTGATTCCTTGCTCTTTGTAGTGCTAAAATAACTGACTCCATGTATAACATGTAGATTTAATATTGTATGACGTACTTGGAACGTCCGAACGTGAAGGACTTTAGTTTGTAACATCACAATATTCACAATGTACCACGTTTGCTACAATAAATAATTTTACATTCTCATTTTCATTCCATTTTTCAGGCAGATCAAAATTAAGGGCATAATGTGTTACACGACCAGATCAACATCACGGGAAACAACGCAGTCGTATCAAAATCACGTGCATAGTGTGCTCATCATGATTATCATCCACAACCTTTTTAAGTCACTGCTGGGTATAGGCCTCACTCATTTTTGTCATCTACCCCAGTTACGCGCTAATAGGCCCCAGATTCGACCCACAATGTTAACAATATCCCCGTCAATTCTGTTACGTAAATTCTTTCCATTCAATGGTTGCCTGGAAGAGATCGCTTTTAGCGATAAGGCCGCCACTTGTGGTACTAGCTCGTAAGTGTTTTCTATCGTGTTGTAATTTTTATTTCTGGTGTACACAATAAAGATTTTCTATCTATCTATCTATCTATCTAATATCGTCGACCCATCCCACTATTCCCACCCAGGGAGGATACGTTGGTGGAGACTAGTGGAACAGCCCGTCGCTGCTAGATGACCAATGCTTCACTCAGCTTGCCTAGGCCACCACTCTGTCAATGTCTTACTCCACCTGTTATCACTTTGCCAAGCTACGCGTCAAACCCAGCTTCACTCGAGACTCATTACTGCAGTTCCGACGCAACGTCTCGATCTATGTTCTACGCCGGATTTCATTGTTGTTTAATTTGAATAATGTGTTACGCGGGCAAATCTAAATCTGATAAGCCGAGTAGGTAGCAAATTTTAAAAGCAATGACCGTTTATTATTGTATGGTACGGTTGGTATGGTATGGTGGTGATATGGTGGTCTGGAAGAGATATCTTTTAGCGATAAGGCTTGTGGCACTAACTCGTAGTGTTTTCTCCCTGTTTGTAATTTTTATTTCTGGTGTATACAATAAACAGTTACTATCTCTTTTTTTTTCATGTCTACTACCTTGAGCAACTTCGTTTGTTTTTGGCATCGGTATTTATATTATGTAGTTTTGGTGTGCAAATTTATTTAAACATCATTATGAAAATCTGTATTTTTGGTGTGTTCAAATAGCATGAGTTCCTTTTGCCAATATCTTTGTACCAGCATGAATAGTGCAAGAATGTTTCAAACGCGGATGTAGTAAAAATAGCACCTTACTGTAGACTTACCTAGGATACTTTATTCATTGGTTACTGAGTAGTATGTGGACAATTATGTAAATTAAAGCAACTACTGCTTTATTCATACTCATTAATTGACTTCTTGCTAAATATACCTACTCGTTTGGTAGTTACCTAAGATTTGCTGCGCACGTTGTTACAATAATTACTAGATAATTATAATCAAGACAAGAGTACAGTCAACTATGTATGTGACATGCAACTTCTGACCCTTTGGCATATTCAATATTTTTCTTATTTGTGAAATGTAACTTCCAACCCTTTGTCATATTTTACATCTACATTATTCTTATTTGCGACATGCAACTTCCAACCCTTTGTCAATTTTGCTTATTTGTGACATGCAACTTCCAACCCTTATCATATTCTACATCTACATTTTTCTTATTTTTGACATGCAACTTCCAACCCTATGTCATACTCTAGATTTTTCTTATTTCATTAATAGGTTGATCGTGAGACGATTCGACTTGTTATCTATGCTCATGGACTCGTCGAAGGGTCTAAATGTAGTCAAAGAATATGTCATCATCATAATCTTAGTCCATTGCTGGCCATAGCTTTACATTTTTCCATATATTGTTCATATACCTCCAAGTACCAAACTTAAGAGATATATCTCAATAATAATTTTTATGGTTGTTAAGCTAGGCATGTAATAACCGCTCACATGATTTTAAGTGATTGTTAAAATTTATTTGTTTGTGAAATTTCGAAAAGAATAATTCCTTATGAACTTTACAAAACGATAGTAATATTGTCGTAGGGCATCACTACGAGCCCGTGTTGATTGGTTCAAGTTTCAACTAGGGGAAGGGAGGAGTACGAACTTGATTTTATAGAAAATGTGAGAAAATGTAGCTAGAGTTTATTAATAATCTAACAAAGTTCCAACAAATATCTAAGGCTAACTTGAAGGTATAATTTGAAATGAAACGGATAGATTTTTTTTGGTAAACACTATTGCCATGTTATCTTATAATTCCTTAACTATCAAAGACTACACGCCAAAGAATTTTAGCTACCTATGTATTTTAGATGGGTTCGCAGCGATCATGCGCAAGCGAATCGCGTCCCTGATGCGGCGGGTGCGGGGCAGCGACAACAGCTACCTGCAGCTGTTCGCCTGGCGGATGGATCTGGACTGCCCTATAATGCAGCACTGGACAAGTGTGCACATAGAGCACTCCGGATCCAAACCGAAATTTAGGTTAAGGTAATTATTTTAATTTATTTTTATTATTATTTGTAGTTGATAGGTATCAATGCATTTTTGTGTTTGATTTGGATTTTTGTTGTTTTTAATTATTTATTGATTGTATATTAATTTGATTTTTTATTGGTGTAGTAAAATAAGTATGTACATTATCTGAAATAAAATGATTATTATTTATTATTATGTTGTTCAGCCAATAAAATATGATGTTACGACTGCAATTAAGTAATTCATCGTAAATATCTACCACCATTGTGTTTATTCAAGTGCATTATAAATTGTAAACAGCTTTAAGTATATGTAAATTCTTTAATCATTGTGTGCGCAAATGTACGAGTACATGCATGTATACTTATATAGAAAGCGTAAGAGAAAAATTTCCGTTTAAAAAGTCGCAAGTAATTATTTTACGTATCAATTTACTACATTGATTATATACATTTTTTCATGGCCATAGATACAAAGTCCTTTAGTCGTAATATTAAACATGTTTACATAGTCTTAAATAGCGTCAAACAAGTCATAGTCACAGTTAGAGTCAAGCTAAGTAAGTCACGGTCAAGTCAAACTCATGCCCCTGTAAAGTGGTGGAGACTTTACAAGAGGCTCCTATGGAGTGTTGAAAACAACACAAAAAGACATGTTTTACCTCGTTATATCACATTACCTACACTCGAGCACGTTTACAGGCACTTAATGAATAATAATTCACCATTAAGTAGGTACACATTAACACTCGAAATACACAAGTTTAGGAAAATAATTCAACGAGCTGACATGTTTTTTTCCACGTTAGCGCCAAAACCCCTCACGTTGGCGCCATTCCGCATGTGTTGCCATTATTTCACACACCAGTAACCGAGTTGAAATTTGTAATAATGAATTTTATAAATCCAGGATCTTATCAGAGGATGTAGGCATGATTTGGCATCCTCTCGGACCTTAATAAATATCCTGATTGATTAACCCCAATCGTATTAAACCCGATTGTATGAACCCCAATTGTATTTCGCACTGAAGTACTTTGACTGAAGTTAAATTAGACGCAGTCAAACAACAGTCTAAGTACTGCAGCGCGAAATACAACAAGGTTAATACAAAAATAAATAGTAATTATTAGTAATTGTTTGTCACGCTGTTGATAATATTTAGGGATACATGCCAGTTCCAAACATTAAAAAAAAATTGCTTAAATTCAGATAATTCTGTTATGAGTACCTATAAAAAAATTGCTTGCTGTTAAGAAATATTGAAATCAAATGTGATTTTGGGGTATTTGGTTTTTTTTTAATAATCATAAGGCAATATTAATCAGACACATTTTAAAGAGTTTTGGCGCCAACGCGGAAAAAACATGTCGGCTCGGTGGATTATTTTCCAAAACTTGTGTATTTAAAGGTGTTAATGTGTACTAAATGGTGAATTATTATACGTTAAGTGCTCGTAAACGTGCTCGAGTGTGGGAAGTGATGTAACGAGGTGAAACGTCTTTTCGTGATGTTTCCAAAACTCCATAGGAGCCTCATGTAAAGTCTTCACCACTTTACAGGGGCATGAGTTTGATTTGACCGTGACTTACTTAGCTTGACTCTGACTGTGACTATGACTTGTTTGATGCTATTAAGACTATGTAAACTGCTTAATATTACGACTAAAGGACATTGTATCCAAGGTCATGAAAATTTTTACAAAAAAAAACACATTTTAAATCCTTACATTATTATCATCAAGTCATGGTGTACGATTTTTATTTGTCTTGATAATTTTCTACATTTTTGAACATAGATTTAATATCATAATATTTTTTTTTCTTTATTATATAAGCAGACCATTTGAGAAATTAAAAATATTAAAAGTAATGAATTTGTTAACTCATCTTGAAGGACCAGTTTGGGGTCGGTCCAGTTGACATAAGAGCGGGCTCTACGCGGGCGGGTGCTACGTTTGCCGGGGCAAACGTAGCACAGGAGCTAAAGTAAATGTCCTTAAGATAACAAAATTGTACTTAAGTATAACAAAAGTACCTAACAAAAGTCACGGACCCCGGTGTCCGAGGAGTTGCATATAAAAAACGTAGCATAGGAGGCACTGAGACTCAATGGTGAATGATGACTTACGCTAGGTGGTTGGAAGCGAGACGCCTTAAAATAACTAATAGAAGAGCTAAATTGAGCTAAGAGGCTTGGAAGAGGCCTATGTCCAGCAGTGGACTAATATCGGCTGATTATGATGATTTAGTAGGTAGAGGAACTATAATTTATTCTGTGCTAAAGCGAATATATTTGGTTAGCTAAATAGTACTTAATCACTCAATACTTGATTCGAATATTAAAATCGTCGCAACAAAATTTTGCCTCAATGCATTTATGCCACAACACATGGCATAATAATTATCCTTATTGATTAAACATACAATACTTTTGGTAGAGTAGAGCTTCCCTAATCATTAATGATTGTGCGTGTTGAGTCATCTCACGAATTTAAAACATAGGTATTTATTATGTAGATCTAAGAATAACTTAAAATAAAATTATTATTATAAACAAACACTTTTACGGTATCCGTAGTATTTTTTTATTGTAATGGTTTTATTTGGGCGCTATAAGCTACATGAAAGAATGTTTTTTTTTAGTTTGAAGGATTTTGGCATCGCACGTC
Source organism: Agriopis aurantiaria (assembly GCA_914767915.1). Taxonomy (NCBI): domain Eukaryota; kingdom Metazoa; phylum Arthropoda; class Insecta; order Lepidoptera; family Geometridae; genus Agriopis; species Agriopis aurantiaria. The sequence continues at coordinate 7,806,093 of OU611987.1, forward strand.
TTATGTGTTTGCCAGTGTCGAGTATTGAATTATGTAGTTTTGTCAGATTTTGTCAAACAAGTTATATTAACAGTCAAAGTCAAGCAAGGTCACGGTCAAGTACAAGTCATGTCCTCATCAGACATGTCCTAGTGAAATGGTGGAGTCTTTAGTAGAGGATTATTTGTTGTATTTTTTTTTGTCAAGACAACGTACGAACCGCGCAAAACATAAACTTAGATAAAAACTCGTGCTTTATTCCGTCTTTTCAACCTTTTCAAAAAGTTTCATGTAAGAATGCAATGTGTTTTAAATTATTTTAACATAAAAAATACGGGTTGAATTGAGAACCTTCCTCCTTGTTTGAAGTCGGTTAAATATGGTGAAAATCCATTAAGAATTAGGTAATTTCTACGTTTAACTTTGGGGATTTGAAACATTTTAAACTCTGGTGGATTACGGACCTCACTACGCTCGTGCCGCAAATACCACCGTCATCGTTAAAAATCTGTTTCTTCACCCCACGTAATTTTCAATGGGTTTGTGTCCTCATTTTTTTATTACCTATTATCTTAAATAGAAATATTCATATCTACGAAAACAAAATTAAAATTAGCTCAAAAATATAAGTTGTATATATTTTTATTTCATGCTAGACAGAGAGTACACTATATCACGTCATTACACACCGTGCACGCGCCATATTAATGCTATACACACGCTTTGCGGGAGAAGGACAGCGCACCCGCTCTCTATCCCAACCAAAAACTTCTCAGAAATTTATCAGACAATTTAAATAAAAAAGGGGTTCTCTGTAAAGTCTGTTTACGGACAATCCTTTTACGTGATAACACTTAGGCTGATCGTGCCTCTCTATCGCTTGTTCCGCGCTCTCGCTTGCACGCACGGCTCAGGCGGAACGAGACTATTTTTTCGTGCGTGCAGCTGGCGTTCATCGTTTTATAAGACGTTATCACGTCAAAAAATGTAAGTAATCCTTCGCTGTTATAATTATGTAATAAATGAAAAATTAGGACACAAACGTATCATATTATACTATATCGGAGGTACCTCTGCATCACAGCTGCGAGATGCATCCTCGTTTCGCAGAGTCCATCTATGTTGTTACTCTCTGAGTGAATCTTGAAAGCTCTCTCAAAAGTTTTCTGTGCGTTGTTTAAATTATTCATCATCAACTGACAAATTCCAATTTCGATTATCGCTTCAGCTATTTTCGCTCTTACATTAGCTGCAAAAAAACGTCCCATTAGGAATGTTTTATGGCTAACATCATAGTATATAATAATATAATCCGTCAAGTATGCTATTCCGAGACACAAAGATCACGTGAGCAAGGATTTTGTTCCCTTTAGGGTATATATTATAACATCCTTGCACGTGAGTGACACAAGCCTATACGTCATCGACGCTTTGTTACCAGTAGCATGAAATCATAACTCCCCAATCACCGTGTATTACCTGTGGGAATCTGATAAAATTGATATTGATTTAAATAATATGTTTTATGTATTAAATTTCGTATTCGTTCTTGAGCTTGCGTGGACAAACAAAATGACAATTTAAATACTTTTTGTGGACCCCACGCCACACTGACATGACTGACTGTCGCGGCGGCAACTTTGCACACATGAGGTCTTCGTATAGAGAGAAGAATATGCTGTACGAATGTACGATATCACTCCTGCCCCCCGATTTTACTAAACAAATTGTCTTTAAATTGTAATTGTTGCGATTTTACTTGTTAACGAACTGCCTCAAAATTGACAGTTTTTAATAAATTTTTTATACTAAGTAATAAAATTAGGTGGTTGTATTTTTCTAGTATAAAAAAATATTTATAACTGTCAATTTTGAGGCAGTTATTTAACAATTAAAATCGCAACAATTACAATTTAAAGACAATTTCTTTAGTAGAATCGGGTCCCTTCACTGGTACCGGAACAAGTCGACGCAGAAACATTGGGCATGACATTTGGCGATACGCTTAGACAGGAGTGGTAGCAAGCCAAGTGGACTTCAGATGAGGTCCTTCCACCGGTTTTGGTATAAGTGGAGTTGCGGTCCTGAAAGCACGTACTCTAATGTTACTAATGTATGTACTAACCGGACCGGCAAGGGATGCGACAAGCACGCCTCCACGCTCATGTTTTTTGTGCTATTGTTTTGTAAATTTGCTCTGTTTCCTAGCAAATATAGAAAAATACTCATAACAATTATTCAAAACGTGGCCTTTGAAATTAATTCTGTGCATTTTTTATTGAATGAGCTGCTAATTACAATGAGTTATTATGCGAGTAAAGTACATTCAACTTTTTTCCTGCTCAATATTCATAAATCATATCATATTGATTCAACTTCGAAACCGGATTTATTTATAACTAGCTGCGCCCCGCGGTTTCACCTGCGCAGTGATGAAAATGGTGATGATGATGATGAAATGTAGCCTATGTCACTCTCCGGCCCTTGAACTATGCCCATGCAAAAAATCAGGTCGATCCGTTGCTCTGTTGCTGCGTGAAAGAGGAACAAACAAACTAATAAACTTTTCGCATTTGTAATACTAGCTAAAACCCGCTACTTCGTACGCGTAGAGCTCGGCCTTCGGCCTTGCTACTACAACCCGTTATAGCCTATGTGTTATTCTAATGTTTAAGCTATATTATTGTAAACTTTCTTTAAATCCATTCGGTAGTTTTTGCGTGAAAGAGGAACAAACATCCATACATACAAACTTTCGCGTTTATCATATTAGTAGGATTATAATTTGTCGACATACAACATTGTTTGTAAAGATCACCTGTACAGCACCTAACTGTACAATTTAAAAAACTATAAATTCGTTAGAGCAGCACAAACGGCGTAAATATGCTAACCTTGGCAGTGGTTACATATTTGAGCCGTTTGAGGCCGAGGCATTGTGCCCTAGAAAACCGGACCCTCACGCTATTTTCAAAAATCAATCAGAGGACCTGTTTAATGCGACACGTGACCAAATCTTACGTTTTCCTGGCTCAACCTTCGAATAAATATTTTTGATAGAAGGCTCAACGCGGAAGCATTGTCATTCAGCGTGGTAATGCCACCAGCAAGCTGGGTACGCTGCCAACTGGTAGTGGACTTGGGATGTTGACCATCATGTTCATGGGTCTTCCCAACGTTAATAATCTTATAACTGAAATTATCGGGTGAGTTGGCGGTCATATGCAAGCCTATTGTTAAAAAAACTTCATCAACATCATCATCAGCCAGAAGACGTCCACTGCTGAACATAGGCCTCCTCTTTTGAACTCCACACTGAACAAAAGCCTGCCTTTTGCATCCACTGGAAGCCAGCGATTCTCACAATGTCACAATATGTTAAAAAAAACTTGTATAATATAAATAATTGTTAACCATCTCGGGCTCTCCTCTCCGCGAGCCGCGAGAGTCTCTCGGCTTTTCCAGCGTCCTTCTTCCTGATCAACCTGGCCTTACTTAGCAGTACTCGATGTAGTTGAATTGCGGTCGCCGCAAATACTGTCTCAGAATCTTTTGGGACATCTCCACTGTCTGGATCTGGCTCAAGTAAAGGCCAGACCTGCCAACGCAAAAACAAAATTAAGCAAGTTAAATATGTATAGTAATATTTTTTTATGTTTATATGTCGTGGTTAGTTAATTCAGATATCCGTCGACCGCTTAGATTCATACCGCTTCGGGTAATTTGTTGCTTTATCAACCAAGCTACAATCATAATATTACAGAAATATCTACTCAGATGTTTTGCAAATAATTCAAAATGAGATACCTGACTATAAAAATAGTGTTCTGCATGGTTTTATTATAATAAGGTAACGGATTGATTATTTTTAATTTATTGCTTTCTAAAAAGCTGACTAGAGTCAATCACCGAAAACAAACCAAAAATGAAGACATAAGTATTTTATATCTAAATGAAGAGCGCATTATACCTTCTTACATAAATGACGTCACTTGTAAGTACCTACACTATACAAACTCCATACAAACAATCACTTTGCGGGAAAGGGACTGAGCATCCCTTCCTAATAATAGCAAATACTTTAAACACCTATATCTGAGAGCTTTATTAACAGATTTAAATATTTTTTGTTTGGGTACGTATTATGTACCTACATTGAATTATGTTTAATTTTAATCGGATACGAATCAAAAAAGGAGTTAGTATTTTAAACGTTGGTGGCCGAGCGGTAGCATGTGCACTTTATAATATACCAATGAATTATTTAGTATCTAAATAAATTACCTATGTGCAGTTTCGATCGCTCAATAACGATAAGGAAATCATCGTGAGGAAACCGGTATGTCCAAGAATCTCAAAAGTTCAAAAACATATGCCATTCACCAACATGCACTGGGCCAACATCGTGGATTAGGGCCTATCCTCACTCTCTAACAGTAGGCCTGTGTCCCAGCAATGCAGTGCCGGATTAAGCAAGCGCGGGGCCCGTAGCAAATTCTTTCAAAGAGCCCTTGATCTACTATGAGTTCTTAAGTATTAAGTGGTAAAAAAAGATGTTAGGAAAGATGTTGTAACGTTTCACGTTTTTGTGACATCAAGTAACTTCAATATACCACATCTTAATAATATCTTCATACGAAACTGTTTACGTAGCAGTTTCGTAGGCAGCCGAAGCGAATAGTGCATTGCTTACAAAAAACTGCACCTTACTGAACTGTGTTGCATGCTTACACTCCTCCATTTTCTTCTATAAGTAGGTACGTCATCAGATTGACCGTGGGTCGTGCAGTTTTTGTTTTATTTGACCTTGTTAGATGCATAGTTTTTCCTTGTAACAAACACAAGTATCTAACCATACACGATCAGATGGACTTCGCCACTCGTCGAATACTGATTCAACGTTGAGATGATAATTATTATTTATGGCATAGTTTTTATACGGCCGGATCTCAAACAGGTTTTAGTACGTAATCATATTTTTTTATCCAAGCGTAGTTAAATCACGTCAATTTTGTTAGAGTTCCGTACCTAAATATTACAATTATTTAAGAGTGTAGCTATGTGCCTAAACGTGAAAAGACTCGTACCTAACTGAAACCAATTCAAACATTCTTCAGATTGAATTCCAAGGAATCGTATATGTACCTACTTATGTATCACATTCATCATCATCAACAAAACCATTTTCCACCCTGTGCTGAGTATAAGTGTCCTCTTCAACGACGATAATGTGATATAAGCATAGATATAAAAAAATAACCACATATTTTTCTCCCCGTTCGACTATTTTGTGATCTGTTTATATATCCCATGTACCGCATCGCCGGTTGTTGCACCATGCACCTTCTTTGGGGCGGTGAGATCCGGCCTCGGAGATTGTTACCTTTTTGCCAAGGCCATTTCCTCTGGAGGATTGGATATGCCGCGAGTGGCGCTTTCTATACCAGGGCAGAGGATTCCTGGCATAGAAATCGTTGAGAGCATATATTCACGTTTCACGTTTCGCAACATTCTTTCAGTGCCCTTGACGAAGACACTTGTCGCCAATTATCAGGGCGATCTCTAGAAGGAGCGCTATCTCATGCTTTTTTCGTGTTCACAATGGGCTAGGGAAGAGGATAAGTAGGTACGCCCATAGCCGGAGTTGAATCTGACCATAGACAAATACTTGTGTATGGATTGTCTGACTCTCATGTAAGGCTGCTGGATAACACAGTGAGGTGCTTGGCGCCAGCGACATTGCTTGGTTACGGGCTCAATTCCCACTAATTGAATATTTTTGAACTACATTACAAAACAAAAAACATATTAAGGTCTTGCGTTATACTTAGATATAGTCATAAGCTTCCGCAAAGAAGCTGAAGCTTCTTATCAATAAATATTCATATACTTAGACAAAATTTCTGATTTTCCACAAAAAAAAACATTGTAATAAATCCCGTCACTTTAAAGCAGTTTTTTTGCGTTTTTTTTTTTATGTGTACCAGAACCTGGCAGTAGAGTTTGCATTTTCGGTGACCAGATTAAGGTCTTTTGCTATATATTGTTTTGGGAATTGGGCAAACTAAAAGATGTGCTTGATTGGTCGGCAGCCGCAAAATAAGAACGTTAGTTCCAAGTTTCCATCTAAACTTGGGAAGTCACTTATGTCTTGGGAAGTCGGTGTAGATCCTCATCACCAAAATCAGAAAGAAACACATTTTCAACTGACGTCATAAATGGCAATTATATTATCAAGTTTGTAAATTACGGTTTTTTGTGAAGCAATCAAAAAAAATTAAAACTATAATATCAGCTAACGGTACTAAATGATTATCATCTTTATGACATGGAGATTAAGTTACCTTTCCAATGGCAAGGTCTCTGACCTCGGTCAAGATGTTAAATGGTTCTTCAGGGTCCGATCCTGGAACTGGTTTTGTTAAAGATGGTTAAATTACGTTACAAAGTGCTAGTTTTTGCATAGAGAGCGCAAAAATCAGGGGCCATTCGTGCCAGCCATCGCCTCTTCGTAAGTACTATAGGTAATATGTGTATTGGGCATGCTCATTTATTATAAATTAATCGTGTTAGGTTAATCGTATTTAAATTTACTTTGGTGTGAAAAAGCAACACATTTCGATTAAGATAAGAAAATCAATTGATTGAAAACAAAGTAATCGTTTTTTTTTTTTTTTTTTGATCAACTTACATTCCGAGCTACGCAGCAATGCCGCGGCAGCAATGCAGCCGGAGCCTCGCAATATTTAACTACTTGAGTAATTTTATAATAGTAATTAATTTCTTAAAATGTAACTTGTAACTACACTACTTTATTAGGTTAATCCTGTAAAAATAGTTGTAATTAATGAATAAATGATGATTAATAAAATGATGATTGATAAAACACTGTTTTAAACTATCACGGTTGTTCACTAAAGTTATATGATTCACAACCACAACCTTACCACGGTAAATATCCCGTAAATAATCATATAACTTTATGATGATTGATGATTTTTAAAGATGTTTTTTTTTTTTTTTTTTCAAATAAATAAAATGTAATCTCATATAAACGTATAGAGAATGTACCAGTACCAGGGACCAGTAGTGCTGCGGCAGCACTGTTGCGGCAGCACTGCTGCGCGCTGCCGAGCTCGGAATCATACCTTAAGTTAACATTAAAAAAAATAAAAAAAAACAATCGCCTCAACCATACTCCTAAAAAACTAACCAAAGGTGTACTTAATTACTATGTAAGTATACCTAGATCAAAGCAACTTCTGACTATAACTGCAAAGATCTTTAAAACTATAGATTCAACATTGACGCGACAAAAACGGCAACAAAATGTAGGGAAACAAGTACTTACACTGAATACGCATTTGAAAAATGAATCATATTTATAGCAATATGGTTGGCTTTGGGAATGATTGTTTGTTTGAAAACCTTAGCCACAATTTTCATACAAGTTTATTGGTAATGTGTCCATGCAATCAACCATTCTGTAATTATGACGTTATACCTACATTTGGTAAATCTAAGTCGTAGGGCTCGAATAACGTTTAAATAATAGGCAAAATTGATTTAAAACCTGTACAATTTGTGCTCTATATATTTTTGCTGAGTTTTATTTTTTTATAAAATTACCAGCCCTTTTATGATGTAGCCAAATCTACGATCAAGCTACGACTTTTATAAATAGAATCAACGATGTCTAATCCTGTATAAAATGATGACGAATATAAGCAAGTAAAAACGACATCGACAACAAACTTTACAATAAAAACCAATGTAAAAACTGCAATAATATGTTCTCCATGATTTCTGACGCTGGTTAAACATTTACGCTGAGAAAAATGCGCCACATACCTAATATTTTTAATATCATGTAAAGTCAAGTCAATGTTATCTATCGTATTAGCTGACCCGATAGACATTGTCCTGTCTTAGAGCTGCAAAAGCGCGAAGCTAAAATCGTCATTATGTTTTCTGAAATTTTAGAATTTTCTGCACAATTTTCTTAATTTTTCTTTTCGTGAAAACCTTCTACAAAGTATTACAAAACTTTAAAAAAAAGATGAATGAAATCGGTAAAGTCGTTCTCAAGTTATGGCGTGACCAAAGTAAATAGGCATTAATTTATATATATAGATTACTTCTTGTAATTTCTTCTTGCTCTTTAAAATATTAAAATAGCATTCAATAAAACTTGATACGTCAATGTTGTAAATCTGTAAGTACCTACCTGTTTTCAAACTATTGTACTTACACTAAATAAACGGTGAGCAGTCATTGTAAATATATCTTTTCACATGCTGGTCAACTCACTTTAATAATCTTAATCCAATTAACACAGTTTGGACCCAAAATAAAACAAGCGTAACTTACATTTATCTAAAAGGAACTTAGCGTAGTAATATCTGCAACAAGCCTTTTGACGGCCGCCATCAATGAGATACTGACTGGATACAGCTATAGAAGCCAAGAAAAACTTTTCTGCGAGCCATAGAATGCCTTTTCCTTTTTCACCATAAAATGTTGCAAGGCTAAGTAACTCAAGGCATTCCTTCTTTGTATTCCCTGAAAGCGAAATAAGGAAAAGCTATACAAAGAGCAAATAACCTTTCATATCAAAAGCTAAGATACTGGTAGTAAGATGAAATTGGCGGTTTTCACTTTACTTTACCTAATATGCATTGAACTTATCAAAACTTTTTTTCAGGGACAAAAAAACATGCTTTTAATACAAAAATGCTAAAGCTAAAGCATACGGAAAAGTATAAGTAAGGGTAGAGGTTGTGTGTGTGTTTGTTATAATTTTGCTCCTAAACGGATGGACTGATTTTGATGTGTTTTTTTTATTTGTAAGCAAGGTCGGCCCATTGCAAAGATTCTCTTAGCAATGTTTGTTTAAATAATTATCAATGACAAAATGACTTAAAAATTAGTAAATACGCAATTTTGGTTAATTGGATGACATATTTTCCATTTATTTTGATTTAAAACACTGGACCGATTTTGTTAATATTTCTATGGGGCCAATCTGAGAGTATGTCTTTTTAAATAAAAAAAGGTCTAAATCGGTTTATGAATGACAGAGTTCCGAGGTTTAAAAAATATGCATATTACCAAATTGAGTCTGTCTGTAAGTCTGTTAAAAATGTTATGCAATTTAAAAGTTATAAAATTTTCTCTTTATTTACTTGAATAAAACTTCTTTATAATATATAATAGTTACAATCTGAGTGTCTTCAAATCACGAGTGAATCTGTTTCTTCTAGGCAAGTGTGTTCCACCGTAGAATGCATTATCGCTTAAACGCAAGCGGAAAGACGACATAAAGTAAAGCACAGTGGCGCATCGGATTTTAAAGTTCAAAATGATGTGTAAGACTACAACAGAGATGCGCTTTCCATCAGGCGACTAGCCTTCGTTGCATCACTATTCCTATTTTACAAGCTTTTATTTAACTAGACTGATTAACTTATTGATATGTGATTTTCCACTAAATAAAAATGGGGAAATATTTAGTACCTAATTTATGCATATACTTGACCCACCAATCAACACTAAATAAATATACTGTTTTAATCGACTTCAATAAAGGAGGAAGGTTCTCAATATTTTCTAGTCAATTTTTCATTGTTTTGTTTTGTAAGCCCTTAATAAAGTCAAATAAGATATATAACCTCGTTCCCTCTCCTTCTCAGCTTTTTGTAGTCTTTCAACAATATGTTCTAAATAGTCTTCTCTCTTTCTAAGATCCACTACAATACCAATGTCATCTTCTTTTACGAGTTGAATGTTATCATAAATCAAGTCTTGAAGGTAGTCGGAGGATTCGTTGTATCCACTCTCATTAAGCTCTAGGATTAGACATTGGTACAAGGGCAATCTTTTCCTGTAGCAATAAATTCAAATGATAATAATAAATAATAATTACCCCGATTCCATGGGGCTAAATGAGACCCCGACCCCTGGCTGGCCTTAACCAGCCGTCTGGGGGTGGAAACTAGCTAAGAACCTAAGCTCCAGGGTGGAAGTGTCAAAGAGCATAACGCCGCGACTAGCTCTTAGTGAAAGTGCAGCACACTTCTCGACACCCTAAGCCACTCACTCCAATGTTGCCCCTCCGGTGCCAAGAAACGGCATCCTTATGGGGGGCCCATTTAGTGGGTGACAAGTCATCACCTGCCTAAATATATTTTGAGATGAGACAGCATAAGGCAGGTGCCGATTCTCATTCCATAGATCAGTTCTCATATCCACAAGTTGTTCACCTCAATAGCCCAGATTTTTTATCCTATACTGTGCAATAGTTTAAAATTCCATTTTAACTTCCCATAATTGTATTTTGTGATCAACAGGGCCTCTTGGTGTTGGCTTCGGCCCCACCAATGCCTCTTAAAGGTTCGGGCTAGGTGCGTGAAGAAATTTAAATAAAGAGTTATAATGAATAAAAATAAATTATTCAATCACTATTATTTTTTTTATTATCTTTAAACTTGTGTATTTTCAAGTGTTCATACTCATATAATGATGGATTATATGTTGTGCTTAAGGATGAGCAAATTATATGTGCTACCTGTATTTTCATGTTGTTTCCAAAACTCAAGAAATTTAATTATCATTGAAGGTTCTTATTTACTTTTTGTAATAAACTTAATAATATCAGAAAAACGTTAACGCAACAGCGCATTACTAATGATTATGTGCTTAGACTTGCTTATCTTAATTTATTAATAAATTAGGTAGGTATTATTTGGTAAAAACATAAGCACTAGGTATATAATTATCTACAATGGAAAAAACCTGCAATGGAAACACTGAATTAGAGCGGCTGCACACATAGCCACAAAACGCGACCACTCGTGGCCGCGTCTAGTCTAGTGGCCAAGCCGAGCCACTGAACGTGGCCAATTGGTGCGTGCTGCGTCGTAAATGTAGCCACATTTTCGCTCAGTATATTATGGAAGTCAGACTTCGATGTTAAAAAATAGTCGAAGCAATTGATATGCAGCCACAAGGCTAATTATTTTGCTACAGTGACGCTCGAGTATAACACAATTATAACGTGGAACAGAAATTTGTCACCGACTCGCACTTGGCCATTATTTATTATTTGTTACGATACTTAAGAGTGTGTACTATAATCATGCAAAGTTTGACGCTTGTACGTACTTATTAACGTATAAACTAATACAAAAATACGTTTAAAAATACGTTTTTGTATTGGGACCCCGTTTGGTTTTTACTTTTTGACTTTTTTATTATTCATTAGTTAATCCGCCGTAACGTTCGTTACATATTCTGTGAAAATTTCAACTGGCTATCTATTACGGTTCGAAAGATACAGCCGTCAATAGGTAGGACAGATGGACAGACAGACAGACAGATAGACAGACAGACAGACATCGTAGGCTTAGTAATAGGGACCCGTTTCTACCCTTTGGATACAGAACCCTATAAATGACAAGTTTCGTCCAGCGCTTGAGGAGTGGAAGTGTGAAGTGGTTGCGTTTAGTGGCTATGGTGTGCGACCGCTCTTATAGGTGTGACGCGTCCGGAGCAATTCATGCATGGACAAAATGACGTGAATTCCTATAGAAAAATCGCAGTTTACAACATAATATAAATAAAAATATAATAATTATTATACTAATCCATTTTATACACATTCCATAATATTGTATTTTATATTCAACAGGGCCTCTTGGTGTTGGCTTCGGCCCCACCAATGCCTACCAACTGTCCGGGCTAGACCCGTGTTTATATTGAAATAAAGTATTGCATTAATATTAACTAATATTATAAATGTGAAAGTGTGTTTGTTTGTTAGTTTGTTTGTTTGTTTATTTGTTGGTTTGTTTGTTCCTCTTTCACGCAGCTACAGAGCAACGGATCGACCTGATTTTTTGCATGGGTAGAAGGGTCGGAGACATAGGCTACCATCATCATCATCACCATTTTTCATCACTACGCGGGTGAAACCGCGGGGCGCAGCTAGTATATAATAAATAATATAAATATAATCCGTCTTACCACAAAAGATTTAAGAACGCTTTAGACATGTGTTTAGCAATTGTTTCACTGCGAAAAATATGCTAAACACATGTCTAAAGCGTGCTTAAATCTTTTGTGGTAAGACGGTATATATTTATATATAATTAATAATATATATGTATTATAAATGATTCTAAACGAATTTTAGATATTCCATTAAAGTTGATGATTATATGTCATCGGCCATGCCACGGCCACGGCGACTAAGCTTCTGTTATTTTTAATTGATCGATATTTCTTGTAATTCTCAGTGATGTAGGTATTGTAACTAAATTTGTTTATTCTCATGATTTAACGAAATCCCTATTTTATCCCTGCTGCCTTATTATTCTATACACACAACAAGTAAAACAATTTAGTATTTAAAACATTTTTAATTTATTTTTCTGAGTTTATAATCTATTATTTCACATTTGATGTGGCAATCTGGACTTATTGCGGATTTAGCGGAGTAGAGGCGAAGGCAAAACTGGTATAAAATAAAATAAAAACCGTTAAAAAAAAACTTATTTATATTACACGGGAATTACTCACGTAAGATTAAGCCGGTCACTCCGACTATAGTTTCACCCGCATTAGGCAGTCTTTTTCAAGGTAAATGCACGCGCGCGGCTACGTCCGTCTTAATCTTACGTAAGTAATTCCCGTGTAATATAAATAAAATGTGTGAAAACCACGTCAGTTTCTATACTTATAGCTTTTATGTTGAAAATTTTATTTTTTTACGGCCGAATTATGTTTTCTATTCCAATTGGACTTATTAAATTCTGGTAGTTTCGATCTATTTATAGAATTAAAGTTCAAGGTACCATTAATCACGAAGCAAAAAAAAGGTGGCGAACAAAAAATTGGCGTTTATTTTGTTCTTTCGAATGTTATTTTCGTATCGTAAGTTTATTTTTTATGTACCTACCTACTTTAATTTGTTTATGGACTATCTGAGACTAAAATTAATAAGCACAAATATGTAACCTAATCATTTGTTGGAGTAAATTGAGTAAATAAAATACGCAGGACATGTGAGGTGACCCTGTATGTTATCTTTTTCTGTGTTTTGGGACGTTGATGTTGTATTGTTCTTAGCATAAAATAAATGTTTACTTTCTTTCTTTTTATATACATCGTTCGCACCTGCGAGGGGCTTTTTTCTTTCCTCTGAGAGGATTTTTGCATCGCACAACAACGTCAACACGTCAAACAAGTCAGTCACAGTCAGAGTCAACCAAATGAAGTCACAATCAAGTCAAAGTCAAACCCTTTGATTAGTACATCGTCAAAGGTCAAACCGTAGTAAAGTAGTGGATACAACTAGAAGTTGTTCTAGAAGTTGTTATGGAGTTTTAAAAACATCACTTTTTTCACATTGCACTCGAGCATGTTCATGAAAACTTAATAATCATGCATTTTCGCGATTTGAACACTTACATGTTTTAAATGTTTATCATGACTTATCGCGCATTATTTCGATCAGAGTCAGCTCGCGACCACGGCCATTGTAACATTGTCGAAGCGTCCAGCAAAAGGTACCTATTTTTGCACTCTAGTTTTGGCACTTTAGTCCCCTGCTTCGTACATGGAGAGCATACCACACGCCCATTACTTAATTTTAATATTTTTATTTGTCATTGCTTACTGTTTAGTTTTTAGTTTCTAAATTAGTTTATATGGATGTAAATCTGGAATAAAAACATTTCATTTCATTTACCTAAATAAAATAATGCGCAATTAGTCCCGATAAATATTTAAAATATTGTACTCCTGCATTACTATACCAAATATTTATTAAAGAACAGAAGAGAGGGTTAGGCATTTGGGTTATCATGTCCTCTTCAAATTTATAGTAAAAGGCGTCCCACAAGGAGACACTCTTATGGTAAAAACTCCATTCAAACGCACCAAGCGTTTCCAGTCCACTTTTTTGAACAGAATAGCCGAGGTGTGGAACTTCGTCTGTCTTTCCGTACAGGAACAATCCGGGTTAGTTCAAGAAAAAAAGTTGGCCGTCGTGGGACGCCCAGCAGATGTGATGGCATAAGCGAGCGTAATAATGTTTGCCGCCACGGCATACGAGTTGGTTTTACTGCCAAGGCCCGCCAATAGATATTACACATCAAACAAGTTAATAGGTATTTTCTAGGCAAACGTGGTAAATCTTCAACCACATCGAAGTTTCCCATCTGGCGAGATATTAGTCAAACGCATGCCTTTTTGTTTTGCAAGAAATAAATATTCGAGACATTTTTGCTCACACGGTCATCTGACCCCAAACTAAGCAAAGCTTGTAATATATAATATGACATTCACCAACATGCCCTGAGCGAACATAGTAGATTAGGGCCCGTTCTCTCTCTCTCTCTCTCTCTCTCTGAGTGGGAAAATGATGAATGATGATGATGTATAATTATCCCCCCTTAACACTCCTTTTTCAAACCCTTTACAAACGAGATACACTTACCGCCTGATGCCCTTTGCATCAAGGACATTCAAACTAAACAAAGCCTTGTTGCGTATGTTTTCCAAGCTGTTTTTGGTCATGCATGCCATGAGCTTGGGCAGCTTGCGCCTGACCAACGACCCTTTGCTGCTCATCCTTCAATATCTTCTTAACTTTTTATTTAATTCCGTTTTCTAAATTATGCACAGTTTGTTTAATTTCTTTGATAAACTTGCCCTACTCTCAGAATTCATAAGCAAACCAATTTGTATTGATTAATCATGATTTGTTTGGATTTTATTTTTATTTTTATTTCCGGCTTTGATGAGTCAAATCTGACATCTTTTTCTTACAATCAATGTCAAATTTTTTTTTTTTTCATAAAATAAGTTTCAGTGCTCTTTGATATTTTAAGATCTTTTCACTACCTCGGAAGAATATTGTTCTATAATACCACAGATCTACTACCTATAATACCACTATAATACCATGGTAGAGCTACAAAGGAGGAAATCACTAAGTTAATAAAGGAACATCTTGCGTACAAAGATCTTATACATATAATTATACTCCAATAGGTAGAACATCCTTGCTTGCGTACTAAGGCAGAACTATGGCACTAAAATTGCCTTACAAACGAAAAAAAACTGTAAATCTATGTAATCTTTACTGTTTTTATAGCCCACCAAAAAAGCTTGAGCTCCAACAATGAATTCAATTACAGTGTAAACTTTACATAGCAATACTCAATTTAACGACAAACTCTCTAAAACGTTGAAAGTACTTGACTTTGGTTGGTTTACCTTATTGTCCATACAATGATACCTACACTCTATGTAGCATCACACCCACTCTAAATAACGACAACAATACGTTATTATTAATCAATAAACAGTACTTTCTAACACCTCGTATTTAAAATATAAGAAAATACTGGAACAGCAAAAACTGTCAGACGAAAGTAACATACTATAGATACGCAATAAGCGTTGTTATTTGTATTTACATTAATGTTTGTTGTTTGTCACTTTGCTAGTAAATACATATTATAGTAGTAAAATGAGGATTGGATTGTCATTAGACCTTCAACAAATGTTTTTGTAGTGTTAGTATTAGCTTGTATTTTAATTAGTTAATAAAGGGACTTGCCCCGGTTTATAGTAAAATAATACTGATTTTTCTTCTCGCCATTTAACGACAAATCTCAATAACGCCATAAAATGTGCAGTCCCTTAAGTGTCGCTATATAGAGTTTACACTGTATATATCAATGAGCTCCAATAAGTAAATGGTAAAAATAAATTTGCCGCCATGAATAAATAGGGTCGTTCTAGGACACCTTGTTATTTTTTATTTGTTCCTTATATAATTTAATACAACCTTTTTTTTCCCTTGGTACCTTTATTTGTGATAATAGAGACCCAATTTCGTTGAGGTATGATTTAATTCTAATTGTTTTTTTTTATTCCTACCAATCAATTTTTGCTACCCGTTGGTAACTTGGTATATTCCGACCCCTCTTTCGTTTTTACTATTAGACTTTTTCATTATTTAATACGTCGTAACATTAAATTTTTCTGTGAAAATTTCAACTGGCTATCTATTACGGTTCTAGAGATAGGACAGACAGAGAGACGGACGGACGGACAGACAATGTAGGCTTAGTAATAGGGTCCCGTTTTTACCCCTTGGGTACGGAACCTTAAAAATAAGATATAATATAAATTTCCAGTCTTCTTATCGTCAAGTACATAATAAATATAAGTACATTATTTATGGTAATACAAAGTGACTATATTGTGGCAGACAGAAATGAAGTAGTTTGAGTAGGAAGGTTTACACCTGTGTCGCAGGGCCTAATTTCGTAGCGTTTGCTAAAGAGTGGTTGCGGAATGGTTTTTAATGTACAAGGGCGGGCTCGAAACATCGATGAAATAATCACTACCACAAAAAAAAAAATTGTGAATAAAAACCACAGAAGAGAAAAATTTTTCGTTTAAAATAGAACGGCTGTCAAGGCATTTTTGCAAGAAATCCGTTGTAGCCAGTTGCACACATGTAAACGAAACGTCATAATATAACTACATAGGAAGGAATGCAATAATTCGTCAAGATTATTATTAATCCAAAAGGTTATGAACGCCATTTTGTTAAAGTTTAAAACTGACCTTCTCGTGGTGCAATACGGTTCAGTTCCCTGTGCATTTTGCGCAATTATTTCGGTAAATGCTGCTATTCCAAAAAAACTGCACGATTCTTGTGCAGTTCAAAAAACTAGTACGAGTTCAACAGTCCTTAACGTAAATTTATCTACGACATAGTTAAAATAGTTCCAAATTAAACTGCACGATAAGCACGAGGGTTAAAATAATTTCGCTAATAGTTTTTCATCGATTTAGCTTTTTTTATTTAACAAAACTAGTGTATTAACGCATGTGCTTGTGTAATAATATTGAATTATTATCCGTTAAATAAGATTAAGGCAAATTCGTAGGTTTGCGTGAGTGTAGGCAAACAATGGGAAGTTGCAAATGTGATTTTTTTGTGTTGCCCCAGAACTCCATAGAAACTTGATTAAAAAGTTTCCATGACCTTACTAGGTCATGATTTGACCATGATATTGACGTAGGCTATGTTTAGAGTTCGTTTTATGTGACTTTAAATGGGTAGAAAAATAAATATATTACTTGATACGGTTAAATGCTATTTTCGTGAGGAGCCATTAAAAAAAAACCTCATCCTAAAATTTAGAATGTGGTATCACAGCTAGTGATGGGAAAGTTTTGTGTGCAGTTTTAATTTTATCGATAAACTTAATAGGCATGATGACTAATATTTTTTTATTACCTCATAAAAAAAGCTGATCATAAATAGAGCACATCAACGAAAACAAAATAAAAATTAGTTCAAAAATAAATAAAAAATAAATAAATTTGTTAAATTAGTTAAAATAAATTAGTCACTGACTCGCATTTGATCATTATTTATTATTTTTTGTTATACTTTAGGTAGAGTGTGTCTGTGTACTATATTCATGCCAATTATTACGCTTGTACGTATTATCGTTACACTACATTACATATACATTAGATCTAATACAAAAATACGTTAAAATACGTTTGCTGTATGGGGACGCCTCTTTCGTTTTAACTTTTTGACTTTTCAGGGTTTCGTACCCAAAGGGTAAAAACGGAACCCTATTCTAAGCCTACGAGTCTAAGTCTACTAACTTACTAAGTCTGTCCGTCTGTCTATACCATTAAATATTATGGAATCGTGGGTGTGACTTATTTAAAAACGTGGAGTTTTAGTACAGTTGTATGATTATTAACGACTTATTTACCGTGATTATGTTGTGGATATGGAGTTCCTAATGTTTCGGCACAGGAAATGACTCAAAAACGTTATAAATAATGTGTAAATATTCCGTAATCATACAACTAAATAGTGAACAACCGGGATATTATAAAAAGTGGAGTTTAAAGTTTCGGGATCGCAATTGAAGCTGGCTAGGTTTTTTATTGAATAAAATTATCAATAATGAATATCAAAGTTAGTTGATTGAATCAGGCGTCACTTTACGGAAGTCTCAAATGTGCATCACAAATATCTATAAAGAAAAATAATTTATAACTTTATAACTTCCTTTAGTTTGCGTTTTCTTGGGAGTCGAAGAATTTGAACAGGCAGGTGAAGCTATTTTAAGCCTCTTTGGAGATTTTTTGGTTGTCTGAGAGTAGTATGAAGACGTTGGTGTTGGTGATATGATTTAATTTTTAACCACTGAATGTAAATAAATAATTTATTTTTGTGATATTGCTAATGGCTTCAAGTATCTTTTATTTGTCGTGATACATATATGTCCAAAAATTTTTTTGAACAAATTGTGCTTGTTTTGTAGGAATCCAATCACGTCTTCCCGTTGCATCAATCCATTTTTGCCTAGTAGACGGATTGCCTGGAAAACTGTAATAAATTCAATGTCTATTTATAAAATAGAAAATTACGGGAAATGTAATAGTGCTAATAGACGAAACGGACTTGGTCCATACGTCTGTTAGTACTATAAGAAAAATCTAAATGTATCGATATCGATAAAATAATGGTAACCACTATTATTGTCAACGGCTTGTCAACAGCTTTGTAATTAAAACACGGTGAAATAATAAAATTATAAACAATTTAGACATACCAGTGATAGGATATGCTTCCTTTTTTTTAAATAAAATCTTTGCTAGCTAGGCGATACGTAATTACAGCGCAAGAAGGCATTGTGGAATAAATTCGATGGAGCAGCTACGCGTTCAAAATCAGTTAGCAATTGTGATACGGAGTTCAACGCGTTGACGTAAATAAGAATGTTCACTCGTATGCCTGGTAACAGATGTTCCTTCTCTTTTCCGTTCTATCTACTTCTCTTTTCTGTGATAAAAACTATTCAAATGACACCTCACATGTTGTCCTCCATTAAGCCGTTTACCCGTTTAGGTTGTAAAGAAACCATACATACATAACCCTCGAAAAACATAACTCTCCTTCTTGCGCAGTCGGGTAAAAAGATGCTTCACTGAAAAATGGGAGAAAAACAAACGCCAATCAAAGCTAGTTTCCACAGTCGTAGTTTTCGGACATTAACCTTGTATATGAACACAAGTTCAAGTTCAAACAATTCCAGGCAAATTCCATTTACTATACTTTGGCGAATAAATTAAAGGTTGAAATCAACATAATTTAACTTGCATAACTAACATAATTTTAATTTATAAGAACAGGTTTTTATGCGTGGTTTTATGGCTTAACACTGATTAAAAGTTAAGTATTGCTATATTCGATGATATATTGGAGGTGATGGCACTTATTGGCCTTGGATCAAAGCCTTGGACTTGTTAAGGTTCGACGCCCACTAAAGTGTCGAAGCGGCGTTGCGGCATACAAACGGCTGTACAAAAATCAACTCTTCGCGGATTACCGCAGGTTTAAAATTGTCCCTTCTACGCTGCGTCGCGCCTCAAACCTGTTGTAAATACGGTACAATTTTGAACTGAAAATATCTGCCTTGGCGGTAAGAAATCGTAGAGACCAAAACAGACGTTGCGTCGTAATCACCTCTAAAAGTGCTAACAGACGTGTAGATTTGGTTGACGGAACGCAGTCTGACCAAAACGGGAGAGAAAGATAAAATTTTCTCTTTCTCTCCCATTGGTTGGAGGGCGATCCGTCAACCAAATCCGTCCCGTCTGTTAGCTACTTAAGATCACTCTAATAAACCACAGTATGATGTGAATGAGACATAATATTATATACATTAAACTATCAGACTGATATTTGTTACTGTCTTATAAAAACTCTGAACATAAATAGAGCCGATCACCGAAAACAAAAATAAAGTGTGATCAAAATTATGGTAGACTAGCGGTCCGCCCCAGCTTCGTACGGGTATAGAATAGAGCCTATGTCACCCGGGGATAGTATAGCTTCCCAACAGTGAAAGAATTTTTCAAATCGGTTCAGTGGTTTCGGAGCCTATTCAATGCAAACAAACAAACAATCAAATCTTTCCTCTTTATAATATTAGTATAGAAGTATAGATTAGTATAGATAAAAGAATTTTAATTACTTGATAGACAGAGAGCGCACTATACTTACTAATGACTTCATCTATAAGCACAGAAGACATAATAGCTGGAAGTACACTATACAAACTCCTTAACTCGGTTGGTCTATGGGCAGTCCAATGCTTTTGTATTAAGTATAAAGTTTAGATATTTAGTGTAAGTTTGCATTTATCTTGTTTAGTTAATTAATGATAAAAATGCTATCATTAGATTTCTATGCCTAATAGGCAAGACGTGTTTTAAAATTACTAAATAATATTGTTTTAACACTCTGCATTTTTATGTGTATGATTTACTCAAGTTTTATCCAAATAAATTAAATATTTTAGGTTTAACCTAGCGTAAAGCTAAAAGTGCAAATTTCCACTACCGCTTGTATACGTGTCGCGATGCCATCTCGATCCTTTGGTC
The DNA here is from genome assembly GCA_914767915.1 of Agriopis aurantiaria. Taxonomy (NCBI): domain Eukaryota; kingdom Metazoa; phylum Arthropoda; class Insecta; order Lepidoptera; family Geometridae; genus Agriopis; species Agriopis aurantiaria. Next base: position 7,826,577 of record OU611987.1, read on the forward strand.
AGCGTCAGCCCTAAGTATTAGGTAAGTTGTGTAATATATCATATTGGTTGGCTACGTCATTACGAATCAGATACTAAGGGTGGGTTGCACCATCTTACTTTAGCTTGTGCTAAAGTAGGATGGTGCAAATTTTTTTTTTGCCTTACCAGTATTTTAACTGAAATTGTAAAGCTAAAGCACAGAAGACATAATAGACACAGAAGGTTCACTCCGCGAAGAAATTTAAATAAATAAGGACTCTATCTACGAGGCAATAAAGTAGCAATTCAACTCGTACAGCGCTGGATGCCGCTCGCTATATTCACCTAGAAGGCCGCTCTCTTTCTATCACGTAGCTCTATCTCTCCTGATGCGGCACGTATAGCGTTAGGGTTGTCTTCTTGATATTTACAGAGAATCATCATCATCATCAGCCAGTAAACGTCCACTGCTGAACACATGCCTCCCTCTTCGAGAGGGGTGTTACACAGAATACTTATAAGTATTTACTTACCAGCTATGTATCATATGTAGTACCTACCTATTACTTATATTCTACTTTAATTAGAACGACATTTAATCTGCACAAAAAAAAACTAACGCTTATTCTGAATTTGGTCCAGAAACAATCATGCAAAAGTATAAGTTTAAGAGGATTACAAGATCATCATCCCGATGCATATTTAGGTAAAAACTACATGAAACATGGAGACCTCATTTGGGAGCCCTAATTTGCTGATTCTGTTGATAATAATTGGCGCGAGCCGAGCGGCCTCTGATTGCCCTGCTATGACCCTCTCGGGAAGGGACACCAGCCGAACGTACCTAAAGTCCGGAGTGCGCCATGCTCGGCTAAAGTAAGATGGTGCAACCCATCCTAAGGTAAGTAACCACCTATTACTATTTTGTTCACAAATTTTATAAACACTTCTTCATTTATACTTCTTCCCGTAAATCTAGAAGCAGTTTAAAAGCTTTTCTGTAGCAGTTACTGTTTAGTAATGGACCTTGCACACGTTGAAAGTAATCTACTCAACAAACCAAATAGAGACAAAATTATTAACAAATCCTAATAAGTGGAGACACGATAACTTGTAAATCCTACTGGACCCACTAGTGGAACCAAGTAGTGGAATCAACAGTCGGGAAAAACAACGATACGCATGCGTTAGTATGTAGCGTACATCTTTTTCTAGCTGTGAGAGTAGAAAAAAATTATCTTTGCGTAAAGTGCATATAACTAACTACGCCTTGTGGTTTTTTTAAAATCGATTAATCAGTATTTTTTTTGATATTCTAAAATTAAAATAAATTTTGTGACCATGCTCTTTAGGGTATAAAACGTCCTTGCCATGCTCATGATGCATTATTTTTTTTCAAAAGGTATCGCATGGCAGTTGTTTTATTTCAGCGATTTTTTTTGTGTAGTTGACAAGCTCACCTAGGTTGTCATCTAGTGTGAAGCTCAATTAATGTTAAGTGACGGTGTGGTCGAAGATGGTAAGCACATCTGGTAGCCACTTAACAAAACACTCAACAAAAATACTAAGAAAAAAACAGTTAATGATCTAATTCTCTCCTGCCCATTTTTCTATCGTACTGCCAGATCGGGAACGAAAAATTGACACCGCTTTATGGTTGATATTACGAAGCGCATTGGTTACACTTTTATTGTGTGAACTGCTAGTCTGTGGAATACGCTGCCTGAATGCGTGTTCCCCGATAGTTACAATCTGGGTGTCTTCAAATCACGAGTGAATCGGTTTCTTCTGGGCAAGCAGGGTCCATCGTAGAACACGTCATCGCTTAGCCTGATTTTATAAAATCAGGCTAGATGGCGGTCAAGCGCAATAAAATAAATTGTAGAGTTGAGTGAAGAAGTCACCATCTTTAAAAAAAAATACTTTCGGCTTTTCGTAGAATTTTTCATGTCTTGTATTTGACCATCACTGTAGATAAAATTGGTCACACAGAAGACAATTTGTTTCCCGATGGACAGATGACCAACTTAATATAGTTGAAACGGGGAGCCACCATACTATTTTCTGACCTAAATCCATAAGCTTTCTACGGTAAAATGTAATTTTGTCATTGCGCCAACTCTATTCTGTTAACTTGGTTGCAATGGTAACTCTGTCTGGCGCCATATAGCCGCGCCGGAACTGGCGATCAATTCCAGCCCGACCTTGACTCCGATTTAATGACCTTAGTAACTTCTCAGCCAATTCATGAGACGACATGGAAAATTTACTTATTTGCACCGCACTATTATAGCTCCTAGCTAGCATCGCTTTTTTGCGATTTCAGAGTTGGTTCCATAGTAAAAGTTGTTCATAATGATGGGTACTATATAGGACCCCTTTATTTATTACTTTACCCCCCCCCCCCCCATTCGGCTTAGTACACATTTTCCGCGTAACCCAGTATAGAGCAGCTAGAAATGCTTGGTCGTACCAGTAAGACCCAGCGATAAACACAATCAGCGAATGGTATACCTACATATTGTCATGAACTTCAGACAGGAACAACAAAATTAAAATATTACATTAGTTTTGTACTTATTTTAATGTGAGCGATTTTGTTTGTTATACCTACTCATGGTTAAATAGACTTACAATTACCTATTTATAACCAAATAGCTAAACTCTTGAACATTATGAAAATTAAATCTACTTAAGGTGGCAACTCAGCACCAAAACATAAGAACTATACTTACTTTGTTTCTTTTACTGTCATCCTTTCAACTAATCAAGAAAATTAAATGTTTGCCCCGTCACCCTCGTGACCCTTCATTATTCATCATCATTATCAGTCTACCATGTTCACTGCTGGGACTCAGGCCTTCTCTCAGAGGGACTTAGGCCATCTCTCAGAGAGAGAGGGTAGGCCATAATCCACTATGCTAGCCCAGAGCATGTTGGTGAATGTCAGATGTCTTTTCAGGTTCTTGGACACACCGGTTTCCTCGCGATGATAGCTCTCCTCCTTACCATCCCATCTTCATCATCACGACCCTTATATCTTCGTAACCCTAGGGCCGATTTTGCTCAAAACCAGCGGTTTGCTTTTAAAAAATCGTATTGAAACGAACTATTTGCCTACAAAATTTCAAGGAGACAACATGCAAACTCACATACAATTGCCAGTCAATTACCGTAGACTAGGGAGCACCCAAGTATCAGCTTGACCCACTCGATGCATTACAGCGTAGAGCTGTCAGAATTGTCGACGATCCCAAGCTCGCTGAACACCTAGAGCCGCTCAGCATGCGCAGAGAGGTTGGGTCTTTTTGTATCTTTTATCGCATTTACAACGGGGAGTGTTCTGAAGAACTGTTTGATCTGATGCCGGCGTCGCGGTTTTACCATCGCACTAGCCGCCACCGCCTGAAGGCTCCTCTGTCATCCATACATCATAGATCAGTGGAAATCGCACACTGTGCAATTCACACGATCCTTCTTACCTCATACCTGAAAAATGTGGAATGAGCTACTTTCTACGGTATTTCCGAGAAGTTACAACATTGGGATCTTCAAAAGGCGAGTTAATCGAGTTCTAAAGGGTCGGCAACGTAATTGTGATGCCTCTGGTGTTACAAGTATCCATAGGCGACGGTGACTGCTTACCATCAGGCAGCCCGTCTGCTTGTTTGCCACCTATGGCATTAAAAAAAAAAAGACTGAGACCATCGCGTGGCTCGGTCAATAAAAAAAAAACTCTTTTTGTTAAGTTAAGCCCTTATATGTATTTTTGTGGTTATGTCAACCAACTTATAAATTATTTAGCAACCATTTCCTTATTTTTTGTATTACTAGCGCCACGCCCCGGCTACGCACGGGTATTAAAAAAATGGGTAATTTTTTACACCATTATTAGAGTCTTAGTAAGGATCCCTAATTAAAATATATATATATATAGCCTATGTCACCCGGTGATAGTGTAGCTTCAATAGTGTAGCTGGTGTGTTTTAGTGGAAGAATTTTTCAAGTCGTTTTAGTAGTTTCGGGGCCTATTAAATGCAAACAAACAAACAAACAACCAAATGTTTCCTCTTTATAATATTAGTATAGATAGTATAGATAATGATCTAGTTAAAAACATCACATTATTTCTGTTTATCATTCGAAGGACTTTTTTTACTATCTTCTAAAGCGTTGTTAGATCTGTTTGTCTTGCTCGTAGGCTTAGTTAAAACAGCACTTGGTTCTTTCACGTCATCTCTCTGGACTTGAGACATCTCTCCGTTGCATGAAGATGCTTCTTCTGCGCCATCTTCTGAGCATTCTGAATCGCGTTTCTTCTTTGCATTTTTAATTGCTGTCAGCATTTCTGCAGAAGACATCTTAGCTGTAACTTTATGTAGCAACAAAGCTAGCGAATTTTCAGACAAATGTTTCATACATCTTTAACATTTAAACTTGGTTATATACAAAGTTTCATCTCCGCTACATTCATAACATTTTATTCCATTAAAACTTACCTCCTTATACCCATTAAGACTCCACGTACGTACGCGTTTCATACGAAATAATTTACTTCAATCACGCCCGACAATGATCCTGATATTGTATTCATAGAGACCTAAGAAGGTTTTTTTGAACGTAGTGCGCCTGACAAGGAATATTATAATTTGTGTACTTTTGTGTACAGTTGCTCTCTATGAGTACAAATTATAATTATTGAGACATGGGCTTAACATGGATGGTGTTTGTAAAATTTTAAGACAATACTTTCTTTATTAATAACTAGCGGCGCCCCACGGTTTAGTTAGTGATGAAAAATGGTGATGATGAAAAATGGTGATGATGATGAAAAGTAAGTAAGTTTATGTAAAGCAAAAAATTAGGTCGATCCGTTGCTCTGTTGCTGCGTGAAAGAGGAACAAACAAACCAACAAACTTTTCACTTTTATATTATTAGTATGATATGAACGCCTGAATGGGTGATCCCCGCCCGATAGTTACAATCTGGGTATCTTCAAATCGCGAGTGAATCGGTTTCTTTTAGGCAAGCGTGCTCTATAGTAGACGAGTTGGCGGTCAATTGCTATTATTGAATAAATAATAATAATAATAATGTACAATGTTTGGATTAGCAAATTTATAATGTTTTTTTCTCTACCTACTCGTTTTTAAGTTTATAAGCATAGTTTGCTGATTATTTTTGTACCTAACTATATAAAAATAAATAAAATAAAATAAAACAAAATAAAAAATACAAAAACAGAGTTTCATCAGCGTAGCATGTTTTTTTTCTTCATTTCCATACAAACTTTAGGGAACCATTTCACCCCCCTTAGAAGCGGGATTCTGCAAAATCCGTTCTTATACATCACTAGTCTAGACTTTTTGAGGAATAATGGGTTGAAATTTCTCACCTATATTAGAGATAAAATATAGCCTAGTTATTATCCACAGTTTATACCTCCATACAAAATTTCATCCAAAACCGTTTAGGCCAGGGACTACGTGATAGGGAAAATTCTTTGATTTAGTGCGACGCGTGACCAAAATACTGGTGTGTTTCTGACTCAACGCATAATCATTGCCATTCAGCGTGGTAATGTCGCCAGCATGCTGGGTACGCTGCCAACTGGTAGTGGGCTTGAGCATTTGGATCGTCTTTAAACCTTCGACGGTCTATGGACAGTCTGTAACTGTATTTGTAATGTTAGTTTGCACATAAAAAACAAAAAATAAAAAAAAACGGACAAGTACGAGTAGGGCTCGTGCTGGTTCCATCCAACGGAACCCTCAGAGCTCTCGCTTTGAGGGTTCCATAGACCCAAAAAAAACTAACTGAAGTTGAAATATTGAAAGACAAACTTAAGTTTGTAGTTGACAATAAGGTTCTTCTATACATTCCAACTACAAAATGTAAGTTTGTAATAGCAAAATAATTATTTATAAATGATATAACTTGAAATTTGTAACTTTCAGATTTATTCCTATATATGTGCTATAAGATCTTGCTTTTTGCCAAATTTCATGATTCTAGGTCAACGGGAAGTACCCTATAGGTTTTGATTTCCCTGTGAAATCGCAAAATATGCGACATAAACGTTCATATCTTTTGATTGCGTTGACTTACAACTTTTATTTTTTTACAGCCGAAAGAAACCGTAGAACCAAGTATTTAATATAAATTTGAACTTGATACCTTTACGCGTTCTTGAGAAAAAAGGGTCTTGATAGACGGACAGAGCGCGAGTCCTACTCGAAATTGTCTGGATTATAAAAAAAAAAATATTATCATCCACTGCTAGAGCTTTGACGATCCTAAATCATGCGGAAATGCTCAATTTAGGTAGGTAGTAGGTAGGTATTCCATACCAACAAAATCAACTGCCTAGTTCAATGATCCGAGCAAACATTTCATACTATACCACGCCAAGATGATTACTACGTAATAGATCGTTGGATCCGAGTTTATTAGCTGGTTTAAAGTAAGTGCTTTTTCACAAATGAACCTTACCGCGCCTGAAATTTGCTGAGAGAGGCATTTCTTCACTGCGTATTTCTAATTTACCAGTTTATTGCGATTTATTTTCGCAAATTAAGCTTTCGAGTTTCCATTATTTTTGGATTATTGTACAGTTCTGTGCAAGGAACATTATTACTCCTAGCGGAGGTTTAGTAGTCTTTGGGTTCTGTGTCGTACGGGTCATGCTGTGGTAATTTAGAACATTAGTGGCGGAACGCTCTAAGGCTGCTGACATCCATCCGCGCCTAACCAAAGAGATGAAAGAGAATGTAACTCGACGCTACGCCTAACTAAACTAATTAAAACAACATAACGTACTGTGTCAATATCCTCTGGTATAAGTGTTCTGTGGTCAATATCATCCATCAAAAATGTTTCAAAATAAAAAACATAACGTCAACAATAATTATTCTTTGAACATTATTAATAATTAATTTATCATTTCTTCGATAAATTTCACGGTAATATCTCTAATTTTATCAGTAGAGTGATTCAAAGTTTCTGTGTACCTATTTTAGTGTTAATTTGAACGCATGTGCCACCGTTTCAATTTAGCTACCTTCGAACTGAGATTTCATATTTTACTACGTATCGTTGCCCCCCACAAAGATTTCATACTATACTACGTGCCCCCGAACTGTGAACCCATAATATATTTATGCTAAGGTTTGTTCAAATTTCGGAGAAAAAACTCGTGCAGTTATCTAGGCCACGTAGTACAGCATGAGTAAAGCCCGATGCAGACCTTGCGAAGTACAGGTGGCAAGTACAAGTAGCAAGTACCTACTAGATACTAGTAGTTAGTAGATACTTGCTACTTGTACTTCTCATGGTCTGCAATGGCATAATACTTAGGTGATAATTTGAATTTAGTTTAGGAATCGTGGTAATTTCTGGTAATAACTGTGATGATTACTTGTTTTGCAGTTGTTTGAACACTTTGAACTGATACAGGACTCACTACCTATATTATTATCACTGTATTGCAAGATGTCATTCAAGTTGCTGGTTGCAACGTGAGCGATGGAAAAGGTAATTTCATATTAAAACTGTTAACATATTCGTGTCCTACAACGAAAGAGAATGTAAACACAATGGTACCGTATTACTAATGACCATTACCCAATGAATAGACTTTTCGAATTAGCAATCCAAGGTATTTATTACTATAATATAATTACGATTTACCCTTAGTCTCAGATAAGATAGTTTTCGAACACTTTTTTCGTTTACGTATTGTTCCATACATTTTAGTAAAGCGCCTCCAGCGGAAACGCGAAAGAACTAAAATCGGTAGTAAACGGCGGTATAGATTGCTTCACTATAGTACGAAAAAAATATCGAATACCTTTCAGCCCAGCAATGTATGGAACAATATGAAAACGAAAAAAGTTTTCGAATACTATCAAAACTTGTACTATGGGTAGAACAGAGTAGATACTTTTAAAGGTTTCGTACGGCGTACCGTACCCAAAGGGTGAAAACGGAACTCTATTACTAAGCTTACGCTATGTCTGTCAGTCCGTCCTACCTCTTAACGCTGGTCGGTTTTTTATGTTATTTCCCAAAAGCAAAGAAGTTTAAACCACTGCTGGAACACAGGCCTTCTCTCAGAGAAAGGATGGGCCCTAATTCATCATCATCATCAAACTTGCTTGGGCGATATCTCGGAAACTGTCGATCCTGGACTAGCAGTTCCTTCGCAAAAGTGATAGATCTCGTCGAGATCTTCATTTCGGATGACAGCTGTCAAACTTGCTTGGGCGATATCTCGGAAACCGTCGATCCTGGACTAGCAGTTCCTTCGCAAAAGTGATAGATCTCGTCGAGATCTTCATTTCGGATGACAGCTGTCAAACTTGCTTGGGCGATATCTTGGAAACCGTCGATCCTGGTCTAGCAGTTCCTTCGCAAAAGTGATAGATCTCGTCGAGATCTTCATTTCGGATGACAGCTGTCAAACTTGCTTGGGCGATATCTCGGAAACCGTCGATCCTGGACTAGCAGTTCCTTCGCAAAAGTGATAGATCTCGTCGAGATCTTCATTTCGGATGACAGCTGTCAAACTTGCTTAGGTGATATCTCGGAAACCGTCGATCCTGGACTAGCAGTTTCTTTGCAAAAGTGATAGATCTCGTCGAGATCTTCATTTCGGATGACAGCTGTCAAACTTGCTTAGGTGATATCTCGGAAACCGTCGATCCTGGACTAGCAGTTTCTTTGCAAAAGTGATAGATCTCGTCGAGATCTTCATTTCGGATGACAGCTGTCAAACTTGCTTGGGCGATATCTCGGAAACCGTCGATCCTGGACTAGCAGTTCCTTCGCAAAAGTGATAGATCTCGTCGAGATCTTCATTTCGGATGACAGCTGTCAAACTTGCTTGGGCGATATCTCGGAAACCGTCGATCCTGGACTAGCAGTTCCTTCGCAAAAGTGATAGATCTCGTCGAGATCTTCATTTCGGATGACAGCTGTCAAACTTGCTTGGGCGATATCTTGGAAACCGTCGATCCTGGTCTAGCAGTTCCTTCGCAAAAGTGATAGATCTCGTCGAGATCTTCATTTCGGATGACAGCTGTCAAACTTGCTTGGGCGATATCTCGGAAACCGTCGATCCTGGACTAGCAGTTCCTTCGCAAAAGTGATAGATCTCGTCGAGATCTTCATTTCGGATGACAGCTGTCAAACTTGCTTAGGTGATATCTCGGAAACCGTCGATCCTGGACTAGCAGTTTCTTTGCAAAAGTGATAGATCTCGTCGAGATCTCAATTTTGGATGACAGCTGTCAAACTTGCTTAGGTGATATCTCGGAAACCGTCGATCCTGGACTAGCAGTTTCTTTGCAAAAGTGATAGATCTCGTCGAGATCTTCATTTCGGATGACAGCTGTCAAACTTGCTTAGGTGATATCTCGGAAACCGTCGATCCTGGACTAGCAGTTTCTTTGCAAAAGTGATAGATCTCGTCGAGATCTTCATTTCGGATGACAGCTGTCAAACTTGCTTGGGCGATATCTCGGAAACCGTCGATCCTGGACTAGCAGTTTCTTTGCAAAAGTGATAGATCTCGTCGAGATCTTCATTTCGGATGACAGCTGTCAAACTTGCTTAGGTGATATCTCGGAAACCGTCGATCCTGGACTAGCAGTTTCTTTGCAAAAGTGATAGATCTCGTCGAGATCTTCATTTCGGATGACAGCTGTCAAACTTGCTTGGGCGATATCTCGGAAACCGTCGATCCTGGACTAGCAGTTCCTTCGCAAAAGTGATAGATCTCGTCGAGATCTTCATTTCGGATGACAGCTGTCAAACTTGCTTGGGCGATATCTCGGAAACCGTCGATCCTGGACTAGCAGTTCCTTCGCAAAAGTGATAGATCTCGTCGAGATCTTCATTTCGGATGACAGCTGTCAAACTTGCTTGGGCGATATCTCGGAAACCGTCGATCCTGGACTAGCAGCTCCTTCGCAAAAGTGATAGATCTCGTCGAGATCTTCATTTCGGATGACAGCTGTCAAACTTGCTTAGGTGATATCTCGGAAACCGTCGATCCTGGACTAGCAGTTTCTTCGCAAAAGTGATAGATCTCGTCGAGATCTTCATTTCGGATGACAGCTGTCAAACTTGCTTGGGCGATATCTCGGAAACCGTCGATCCTGGACTAGCAGCTCCTTCGCAAAAGTGATAGATCTCGTCGAGATCTTCATTTCGGATGACAGCTGTCAAACTTGCTTAGGTGATATCTCGGAAACCGTCGATCCTGGACTAGCAGTTTCTTCGCAAAAGTGATAGATCTCGTCGAGATCTTCATTTCGGATGACAGCTGTCAAACTTGCTTGGGCGATATCTCAGAAACCGTCGATCCTGGACTAGCAGTTCCTTAGCAAAAGTGATAGATCTCGTCGAGATCTTCATTTCGGATGACAGCTGTCTATAATAGGTAGAGACTCTGGCAAAGCTATAGTAATATTTTTGTGTTTCAGGCATGCAATCTCAACCAAACGCAGGACTTACAAATGTAAATGATACAAGTGCTGCAATGGTTCCTAATGAAGGTGGTGTAACATCGGATACACAAGAAGAAAAAGATTTTTAAGAAGATTTTCGAGATTGGTTTGTGTTTGCAATCTCAAAATTATGAGATTTATAGAAAACAATGTTGCTTGACTTTGAAGTTACCAAAAGAATGTGAAGAAACTGCACATCTTTTGATGTTCTTCGATAAATTATTTGATTCGGTGAATGGATCTTACAGTGAAATTCTGGGAAGACATTTTTACTTTGCTGCTGTAACGCTGAAATCACCACATCAGAAATTTTGGAGTGAAGCTCTTCCAGTTTTAAGATCGTTACGATATTTAAATGACGGGAGGGAAAAGGTTGTTCGGTACATAACAAGCTGGATTAAGACTAAAGAAGGATTCCAAATGCTTGTAAATTCTTTACACAAAAATCAACTTAACTATATAGTTAATAAATTTCAACCACAGGATGACAGGACCCATTAGAAAATATGTTTGGCTCCATATGGTCACTGAACATATGCAATAGAATGCCTGGTGCATTTGTTTTTGAAAGCAAATATAAATCACTTTTAATAAATAATTTATCAATGGGTGATTCGCAAGGAGCGAATTGTGAAAAAGATACTTCAGCCGGCTTACAAACAATACGCGATTATTTTGATATTTGAGCTCAAAATCAAATGAAAAAGAAAATATCGAAATTGATGAGGAAGAGTTTATAATGAGGATCAGTAATCATCATCAGCCGGAAGACGTCCACTGCTGAACATAGGCCTCCCCCTTTAACCTCCACATTGAACGACAGCCCGCCTTTTGCATCCACTGGATACCCGTGACTCTCACAATATCGTCGGTCCATCTAGTGAGAGGCCTCCCTACGCTGCGTCTTCCGGTTCGTGGTCTCCACTCCAGAACCTTTCTTTCCCATCGGTTATCGGTTCTGCGATGGGCGATGGCAATGGCAATGCGATGGCAATGGGCGATGTGGCCCGCCCATTGCAACTTCAACTTGCAAATTTTAGCAGCTGTCGGTGACTCTGGTTCTTTGGCGAATATCCACCACGTTTCGGATCTTATCGCGCAAAGAAACTCCGAGCATAGCTCTCTCCATTGCCCGCTGTGTGATTCTGAGCTTTTCCAAAAGGCCAACAGTTAAAGACCACGTCTCAGTACCATATTAGTAAAGTAGTAGCAAATTCAATAGAACTAGTACTCACTTTATTCTTCATGACATATCTTTTTGAATTATCCAAATCGGACCATTACTTACGAAGATATTAAGTAATAAACATTATGCCGTTGCTGCCGCTAAAAGAAATGTACGTGGGTGCGTATGACGTCACTGGGACGGTCGCCGCCAGCTACCCGTTGGCCGCTAAAAGGCGCGCAGTGTTTTGGGTGGTTAATTGTGACTTTGATGCAAATTAAGTGCCCGATTTGTGTCTAATATTAGCTTAGTACAGTCTATACTAAATGCGTAACCCTGTATATAATAATGATCTCCTATCGGCTTAGAACAATCTATATGCCTAACCGTGTTTAATGACCTCCTTTCAGTATAGGACAGTCTATATGCGTAACCTTGTGTAATGACATATTTTTTTTGCTTAGTTCAATCTATATGAGTAACCCTGTATAATGACTTCCTTTCAGCTTATTAGTCTATATGCGTAACCCTGTATAAGACTTCCTTTCGGCGTAGTACAGTCGGTCTATTCCACTTTGATCCCTGACTGAAAATACCATTGTACCCCAGACATTTGTATTTGTGTGCGTGCTGCGGTGCGTGCGTACAGGCATGCGCACATACAAGCCGCACGATGTATCTTTCTTCGAAGATAACTTACTATTATATTTTTACTACGGTGGAGTTTTATCATCTCTTTTTACAACGGAGTACCATATTTTACGAAGTAGTAAAAAAAATTGTTTTTCTGGCGTTTTAATAGAGCGTTTTTATTTGTTTGTACATTTCGGCACTATTCAATATTTGTACATAGTTAAAAGATCAATTAGACACAAATCGGGCACTTAATTTGTATCGAAAATCACAATTATCCACCCAAAACACTGCGCGCCTTATAGCTGCCAACAGGTAACTGGCGACGAACGTCCCAGTGACGTCACAAGCTATCACGCCGGCCGACCAGTGAATTTCGCTAGTAATTTGGTCATAACTTCGTTATTTTTTGTCGTAAAACAATATTTTTGCACTGTATGTTAAGGATTTCTTAGCTCTATAAATCTGCATTATCAACTAAAAACGTTACTGATCCTCATTGATCCCATCAACACTCAATCAATGATGATGAACGCATCCACTAGTGATGTAGAAAATTGTGCAGCTGTTGGTTATTGCAGTGGATGGATAGTCAGAAAGGAAAAAAATAATATTTAGTTAACCACTGTAAAACCTGCAATAAAGACCTCGAAAACCATGAGGAACTACCATTCGTGGTCTCCACTCAAGAACCTTTCTTCCAGTTTATCGGTTCTTCGAGCGAAATGGAACATAATTATAATACATAATATTACCTATGATTTTAGACAAACACAGTATTTTTTTTTAAATCGCAGAATACATATTTTGATAATATCTATAAATGTAGATTTAAACTTTTTAAAGTCTAAATTGCACAAACAACGCCTGCAGAGTTTTTTAATATCGATTGGTGCAAACTAATCTTAAACATATTGTCAGGAAAATCACAGAGACGGAGATTGTTAAAGCTGCTTTTGATTATTATACAAAACATAAAACAAAAAATTTAACGTAATCAGGTGTTTTTTTTAAAATAAGATTTAGCATAGTATAATGTTTAATTAAAACCAATGCATTTTTAACGTATTTTTGTATAAGCTCTAATGTAAAAACGGTAATACGTACAAGCGTCTAACTTGGCATGATTATAGTACACACTCCAAAGTATATAAACAAACAATAATAAATGACCAAGTGCGAGTCAGTGACAAATTTCTGTTTATTTCTTCAAGATATAATTGTGTTACATTATAGCGTATTCATTTGATAATTGTATTTATGAGTTGTATAAAACTGTACAGCCGTTTAATAAAATATTTTATTAAAGCTCGCAAAAAAGCTTATTATTTCTGAAGTAGACGGAGCGCTGCAGCCAAACTTATGCTTAGCGGACTTAATTTTTACAGTAGGCAAGATGTTTTTTCTACTATGGAAAATGATTGTAGTTTTTTACGGAATGTATGGGATTGGTCACGTGAATTTTTCACCAGTTGTGTAAATCTCATACATTTTGTATAAAACTACAAGCGTTTTCTGTAGTAGAATAGAATTAATACAACCTGCTATTCATCTGTAGGTTAAATGTAGTACCGTTAGTGGCGGATAGATGGAGGCACATATAATTGATTTCAAATATGGCTGAGTTGCCAGTCTATCTCCGTATATATATAGTAGTCTTTGGTACGGGTTTGTTTTTGTTTGTAATATCCTTGGTACATAGATTCATGCCCACGGAACACTATTACTCCTAGCTTCATGCCTTGGTAGTGCCTTGGTAATATCGTTGAGGGAGAAAGCAATAACATGACAATGTCAAATTTGTTTGTGAATTTCTTTTGTCATAATTGCCACTAATAAATATTAGTTGAAATTACCAGTAATAAAAACAAATTGAAAGAGTATTTTAATATCACATTTTAAACTTTTTGCTTTGGTTTACTGTGATCGTTATTTGTCGATATACATAAATAGAAAACAAAATCACTGTTATGGTTTATACTACATTGACTAGTAGATCTGTGACATTGACAGATAGATATTTAAGGGCTTGGTAACATTACCATGGTGCGGCGCGCCGCCGCCGGCATCGTGTAATGGTACGGCCGGCGGTAATTTTCGACAGTTTTATGACGTCACTATTGTGCTGACCTTAGTGGCAGATACATCAAATTAAGCGCGTCGGCCATCGCACGTTGCATCTGCGTCGACGGCCAGCGCGGCGTCGTCGTTCATACGACACGGCAACGTACCCTGGCACGACGCTGCGCCCCGTAACCTTTCACGGTGCCGGCACAGTGCCGTGATGATGTGGCCAAGTCCTAAAATATGACCCAATAAAGTTGGAAATAACAGCTAATAAAAATAAAATATAATTTCTTCAGCGATCAAGCCTAGTGATTATCAATAAAATAAAACCTACAGTTACTTGTAGAAACGGGTAATTTTATCTTTTTTAGTTTAATTCCCTGTCGTTTTGAGATTTTCTTTGTAGACACGTTTAACGTAACGTAGACGTTTGTGTAACGTTACGTAAACGTTTGGTAGTTTAAAAATCCTTTAATTTTTACTTTTAAACTTTATTATTCAGTGTAGCATAATAGAAAAGAGTAGTGGGTTGTGTTTCACAAACACTATTGGTTTTTACTCGTCAATTTCCAATACTCCTATGTTTTTAGTTTGTTCGTCCAGATGAACAGTTGTGCACCACGCAACCTTGCCACATTACAACTTTATGGAAATCGGAAAATCAAATCAGACGTGAAAAGGTTACAAACAAATAGAAGGACAGACACGACAAATTTATTTTGGCAATAATAAAATCAGATAGGTAATTTATAACTTAAATAAATATGCAAATTTAAACAGAAGGTTGGATTTTATGGGTTTTTTATAAAGCTACAATCAGTTCTAAAAAGTTATACGGCTCCCAGAAGTTTGTCTTCATTTGTTACGTGCTAGCTAGCACTAACTGCGTAAATCGTAAACCAGCTGTGTTTCTTACGATACCTTATCTGAATAAAAATAACTTTCTATGTTAATCATATTACGTATCCCTTCTCCTTTTCTTCTGTCGATCGACACATTGTGGCAGTATAGTTTCAGCAGTTAGTTCAGGAGCAGTTCTACGAACCATGGTACCCTTGGTTGGATGGCAGGCAGGCCATGGCAGGGTCGCCATGTATAAATATTGTGTAGAGCAGTTATTGAGGTTCTACATTGAAGATGGAGGGAGTTATACGTCGAAGATAATAAACACGTCCGCACAGTTCAAGTACACTAGCTTTATACGTCAGACTGTCTCTATTAACTTCAGAGTAGTAAAGGGTTTCTAATAAAATGGAGTTTTAACTATTTTAATGTATAGATACCCGTAACTAGTAGGTGTATAAGTTAAGGCTACGCATATTCAAAACAAAAAACTTTGGCTGAGGCACATTCAAAGCAACAAACGGTCTACGAAAGAACACTATAATAAACTTAGCAAGTAAACTGGAGTTGGAGTTTATTTCGAAACTTAAATCTCATCTCCGCTGAGCTACTTACTATAAACAAATAGTAAGTGCTTGAAAATATATGAAGATAGAGTTTTTATTACTTTTAGAGGCCATGAGATGCAAGAAAGTTTTTGTTTCTAATAAAACTAGATAATAATTGAACAAACTTCGATCTTCAATAGTTATTTATGTTTGATACCGGACAAAATCTTTTACAAGAGTTACTTTTTACAGTACCTTTTACAAGACTTCAGCATAGTTACTTATGATTTAAACTTTAATTTTACGGCATTACTTGATTTTGCATTTTAAATTACAAACATGTCCTTTACATCATTCTATTGTGTACAGCCCAGAAGATATTTTAAACACTAAGTAACCTACAGCTTAGTACAGAACTGTCCGTCACCGTGAAAAGGCCCACCTCTTATTTGTAGTTAAGTACCTACGTGAAAATTGTATAAGAATCTTTTTTTCTGTTCATTACTTCCCCGTACCTGCAATTCTTGAAGTAGTCTTCTTCATGAGATCTTCCCCCAGACGCAGAGTTATAACTTGGAACGCTTTAAAATAATTTTAACTAATCCTTTTCCTGAAGAAGTTGACGGTGCGTCAATGCTTTTGATGTTGCTGCGGTGCGTGTTAGGCGGCCGTGATCTCTTACCATCAGAAAGCGCGCCGCCTTTTTGCTCTATATTATAAACTAGCGGTCCGCCCCAGCTTCGCATAAGTATAGATTATAAGCCTATGTCATCCGGGGATAGCGTAGCTTCCCACAGATCTACTACCTATAGATTTTCAATGAGCGTGGCTAGCTCAGTGCCTCTCGCTCATCATCGTATTTTCGCTCACTGCGCTTCTTGCAGCCCAAAATGCTACAACCAACCATTGTAAAATATCTTTTACAATTATTTCTCAGAGGAAACACGCATTTATCACATTAAATCACCAAAAAAAGGCAATAAATATAATTCAGACCCGTTTTGTTTGTCACTGATTATTACAGATTTTGACACTTGAGGTACCAAAAACAGGTCACGCCGATAAGGACAACAAATTCTATTTATGTCCTTTTCGTACTTGTGCTGAGCCATATCAAGTTGTCTCTTTCACTAAAATATATTGCCGATCTGGTTGTGTATATCTGTGGTAGCTTCCCAACAGTGAAAGAATTTTTCAAATCGGTTGATTAGTTTCTGAGCCTATTCATTGCAAACAAACAAACAATCAAATCTTTCCTCTTTATAATATTATTATAGTATAGATATAATAGAAAAAACAAAAGACTTCGTATTCTATCGCTCCTATAACGGGAAGCGTTCTTGATGTTCGACCTTATGCCAGTGTCTCGGTTTTATCACCGCACTAGCCGCCACCACCAGAAAGTTCATCCAAATATAATTGATTCGTTGAGATCACACACTGTGCTATTCACTCGATGTTTCTTGCTTCACACCTGAAAATTTTTAAATGAACTACTTACCTTCCGCGATGTTTCCAAAAAGTTAAAACATGGCATGGGGTTCAAAAAGGCCAGTTAGTCGAGTCTTAAAAGTCCGACAACGTATTTGTGATGCCTCTGGTGTTAAGTAAAAAGTAAAAATGCCCAAAGGCGACGGTGACTGCTTACCATCAGACAACCCGTCTGCTTTTTTGCCACCTATGGCATATCAAAAAAAACTTCTCTTGAGGTGTTAGTAGAAGAAACTTGGGTAGGATGCAGCGTAGGTAGGCCTCCCGCTAGATGGACTGACGACATTTTAAGAGTCGCTGGCATTCAGTGGATGCAAAAGGCAGGCTGTCGTTCAATGTGAAGGTTAAAGGGGGAGGTCTATGTTCAGCAGTGGACGTCTTTTTGGTGATGATGATGATGAGAAGAAACTTGCATGGAAATGTGTTATATATTTTGTTATAGCCACAGGCTATGCTGAATTGTAAAACTGTGTCATGAAAACTTATGTGACGTTCCAGTGCATAACTGCAATTTGTTATTCTTGCTTAGGTGTGCTGTTGATCTTGCACCATACCAAATGTGACGCGACACATTCACAAACAACCAACGTGCCATGAAAACGCAATATTTTCCAAAGATGGACGGCCACCGCCCCTATGTGGGGTGCGCGGTGAAGATTGATAGTCCTATATCACGAGCGTCTTGGTTCTACGCAAAGAACGTGAGCCACACTTATAACACCTTCTGCTTAAGCATCTAACATAATTATGCGTCTTAGAACTTTTCAGGTTCTTGTACACACGGTGTCCTTCACAGTTTTTCCTTCGCCGTTTTTGAGTGATGGCATTGAAACTGCACATAATTTATGCAGATACCAAATAAGTTATTGGCCGAGGATCGAACCGGGTGCCGTCACATTGTAAAGCGCACAGGCTACAGCTCGGCCACCATCTCTCTAGTTTTCTCATAATAACCCATAATTTGACCTACATTACTACCTTACATTGAGTTCCTTACATTCTTGCTCTCTCGGCTAATGATGGAGCAAGACAAAATTCAATGTAAGATTAAAATAAAAATGTTTTTGAGGTTGTGAGAGCCCCGAGGTCTCTGTCTAATTTTGTTTTTGTTTTTCTAATAGCGAAAATAGGATAATAGGATAGGCGGCAAAATTGGAAATAGTCACAGGCTCCAAGGTGACAAAAAACCATGTCACACACAGTGGTGTGACATGGTCTACCAGTAATTCTAAAATTCAGGAAATACTCCACGAGTTTTACCTACGTTATATTTGCGATGAAACTTTTCACAGGCGTTTTGTGTGGGTTGGACAGAAATTAAAATTGTAAGGCTTCAAACGTGACTCCAGTTTCAAACAGAGAGCAGGAATTTGAGATCATTTCTGTAATATTTCACTTCCTTAAACGTTTCACTTTATTTTAGTATGGTAGCAAGGTTAAAAACCATATGAGTAAAACATTCGCATATAACTACCCTACAAGATATCTATTCCTGCATGCAAAAAAATATATAAAACGAAAATAATAGGAGTAGGCATAAAAGTACTCGTTGCTTATTACGTGTTGGCTATTACAACGATACCAGTGCGTGTAAAGAATATTATTTTGGTCCAATTATTTGGTATTTGGTGAAATAAATAGTAATCTTGCGTGTTAGATTTTGTTAACAAGGTCGAGCTTTTTCATATTATAATAACTAATTATATTTTGAATAGTAGGTACTTTCCTACTTACTAAGTTAACATTACTTTTTTTTACTTTCCCACTCCTGGGCAAAGGTCTCCTCCATCTCTTTCCAGACAGTGCAATCACCCGCCAGACTTGACCACTGTATCGAGGCGTCATCGCGCCAGCGTTTCTTCGGTCTGCCTTGGCTCCTTCGTCCGTTTTCAGGCACCCACTGTGTTATCATCTGGGCCCATCTGTCAGGGTGAATTCTGGGCACGTGTACTGCCCAAATCCATTAATTTGACAGCTTTGATGCCAACATCAGCGATTCCAGTAATTAAACGCAGCGTCATACTTCGGACTCGGTCCGTCATTTTGATTCTAGGACGCTGCGCTTTATCGCTCTTTGACAAACCCTAAGTTTGAACTTCTGAAAATTGGTCAATGACCAAGTCTGGGTACTGTAAGTTAAGACGGGCAGGATGCACATTGCACATGTCGATAAGTTAAGTCGGTGTTTGTGTTAAGTTAAGTGTAAACTCAAGGGTTCGTCTGAAAACCGGCGCTGATAGTCCTTGACTATCAGCATTAATGCTGAGATGGACCCATAATATTCGACAGTGATTGTATCCTTTAGATATAAGTTTCTGTAAAGGTGTCGAATAAAATTTATTTTCTTTCTTTCTTTCTTTATTTCTTTCTTTCTATAAGTGTGCGCTTTAATGACACATTACAACTTTTATAATATTAAGTAGATACCTAACTATTATTAATATATTTCCAATTTATTTATTCAACCCATATTAATTAATTTATATATTATAATTTATATAATTTATTTGTTTTTATTTATTTATTAATTTATAATTTAAGTGTATCTAGAAAAATTATAATATAAACTAATAACTATCTTGAAAATAAACAAACTAATGTAGGTACATAATTATTATACAATGACAGAGGTCCGATGCTCCACATAAAATTTAACACTAACAATCGTTTTCAAGAAACTGAATATCTGTAAGTAAGTGAAAATACTCAAGAGACAGAACCGTTATTGCACTCCTCATATTTTCCAACAAAAGAATCGTTGCATTTTCTTTAAAAGGTAGTTGCTAGTATAAGATAACAAAACTAAATGTTTTGTTACACTCTAACGTACAGTACCTTCCTAACTATCAATAATAGGTATCAGAGCTTTAAATTGATATTAAATGTAGTCGTTTAAAAAGAACCTATATATACCTATAATAGGTACTTAGTCAGTAAAATTTGAAGGAGCAAATAGGACATCCTATATCCTCAAAAAAATTAAAGTTATAAGCAAAACAAGAAGAAACCTACCTAAAAGACTAACATCTTCTTATGTCAATGCATGTAATGTATACGATTTAATTAAATAAAAAAAGTACAAGTTAGTGCAACTCAAATCCCAAGGGAAATCAGTACCGTCCTTTTCCTCCTTAAAAAGTTAAACAATAGTAGGTAAGGGTCAAGTACTCAACCTCCATAGCCGCTCCAATACGACTTCTTGTCTTTTAGTAAAACATACGAAAAGTGCATATAATACGTTTTGTCTTTTAAATTACCTACAGAAAAAAACTCAAGAAATAATACAAACCCACCTAATCTAGTTACTTACATAGGAACGTTTTACCTGTTTGTTGACTCAGACTGCAAACTACGAAAAAATCTAAAATGTCTCAGTGCACAGTTTTAGTTGGTGTTGAATGAATACCGAATTCTAATAGCTACGAGAACATAGAAGGGTGTTGAGAGCCTAAGAGCATGCAACATTTTTCTTTCTTTAAATAAATCTCGTCGATAACCTTTTTGGCTGATCTTATTTCACACAAGAAAAAAAAGTTCAAATACTTAAATAGGTTATTTGACATAATTTTGGAAAGCATAGCCAAATCGTAAAAATGTAACAACCGGCTAGCCATAAATTAAACCGAAATTATTATAACTGCATACCAAAATACTCCACGAAATTCTGTCTAGATGCTAGACGTCTAGGCGTCTATATCTATTCAATAAAATAACATTTTATACTATATCGATAGTATTTGAATCAAAATGTTTATTCGCTTTATGTTTACACACGTGAGACTGTGCAGGTATTTGGTTGATGTTTTAAGTGTGCAATAAGATTATCGAGTTTATATCCGAGAATGCAATTGGTAGTAATGGAATCCACACTAACATTTCAAACGAGAAAATAGCCGTATGTATAATAATTAGGTAGTAATAGCTTTAGTTTTTAAATACAATTTTAAAATATTTTTCGTGTAAATAAATAACTTCATTCGCCGTATGTATGTATATCAGCATACATACGGCGAATGAAGTTATTTATTTACACGAAAAATATTTTAAAATTTTATTTAAACGATCTTTATAAAATGTTGCAGGAAGGTGGTGTGATTCACCAGGATGGACAATATTAAAAAGGACGTAATTATAGGCTATTTTGTTCTCCCCAAAAACTGCAGGGAAATAAAAAATTGCGGATGAAACTACAGACTCTGCAGAGCGCAGCTAATCTAACATATTATAACGAAGTGACTTTGTGAATTTTGGCGCCAACATGCAAAAACAAGTCGTCTCGTTGTAATATTTACGCCACTATTCAATGTGATACGTTATTATGAAAGTTATTTTTTTTAAACCCTGTTTATATTTCGCTAGCTTTAATTTATGATGGCGTCACGTATCCAGAGATGATGGTCTTACCCAAATCTCTTCCCCCTGAACCTACACAAATATATCAATGCCTCATTTACCAAACTCGGTTTAGGCGTTTAGCTCACAGGAACATACGAGCATACATATATACACACACGCTGACTACAATTAACACTTTTTTGATTGCGCTGTCGGGTAAAAAAAATATCAGACTTCTACCAAAATGTTATCTAGGAACTCAAATAGTACCTAGTAGTTAATATTCCATGTTTATACATTAGACAAAAAGAGAAGATGCACTTACATTTACATTTCGTCACAGCAAAGGCTTTGGTTAAATACAAACTCTAGTGGAATGCTAATGAGATTCGTTCTGTTTTGCATTTTTGTTTCTGTTTAATTTAAAACCAAGGACAGAATTTTTTAATGTTCAAGAATAATCTAGAAATAAGTATGTCTCAGTATCTAGTTTGTAGAGAAATCGTTGTGTGGCCCAACTTTACAGCAAATGACTATGAGTATCACTGCTTACCTATACCTACTTATAGTACTTATATACCTATACTTATAGTACTTATAGTAATAGTAAATTAAAAAAAAACGAATGAGAACATCTGGGGCTTTACACTATTGCGTGAACCTTAACGCGCCCAGATACGGTTTGCGGTCGCGTGTTTTTCCAACTGAGCGGATTTAACGTTAATTTGGTGCCGCAATAGCAGTTGTCCGTAAGGCCCCTGCAATCAACAGGCGAATTGGTGGCCAAACGCGCTTTTCATTCGATTTTTAACTTTCGAGAACTTCGTAATTCGACTCGTATTTTTTTATATTATTTTGTAATATTTATACACCTAACAAATGGTTGTTTACACGTAATGGAAGTACTAAAGCAAAAAAGTAGGAATTAGGAGAATAATGACCTCCTTTCGGCTAAATATAGAGTACATTTGCATGAGAAGTGTCAGTGAAGTACGGAAACTTTAGATTAAATATTCGTAACGTATCGCAATCTATCTGGAGTCGCGGGCATCCAGTGGATGCAGATGGCAGGCTTTCGTTAAGTGTGGAGATTAAAGGGGGCCTATGTTCAGCAGTGGACGTCTTCTGGCTGATGATGATGATGATCGCAATCTGTGCAACTATAACAGCGCATCTTTCGGCCCTAAAAGAATTAACTACCTACTCCCTTTTGGCTTAGTATAGTACATCCTTTCCGCGTAGCCCTGTATAGTTATCGTATGGGTTATGCCGCATATAGCCCGCAAGGTGTTGAATAACACTGCGTGTA
Organism: Agriopis aurantiaria; assembly: GCA_914767915.1. Lineage (NCBI taxonomy): Eukaryota > Metazoa > Arthropoda > Insecta > Lepidoptera > Geometridae > Agriopis > Agriopis aurantiaria. Next base: position 7,849,440 of record OU611987.1, read on the forward strand.
GGGGTGTGTTCTAATTAACGGGAAAGGTGTGACTTAATTGCCTTAATTGTACCCTCGCTAACACACAGGGATTTGTAATCACTGTAGTGATTACTACCTGTGGAAAAGAGATGTGGTCTGTAATCTTTTTCTAGAACAGAATGTAACGAATGATTTGGTTTATTTTAGACAAGCGATCGCATCGATTAACATCAGGCGAGCGAGTCCAGCGAAAGCCTTATTCAGTTCAAATAAAAAAACCGCCCAAGTGTGAGTCGCGCTCGTGCACTAAGGGTAACATCTGTCTACATCACGTAACTTATTAGCTACTAAAGTACCAAAAAGTAGTGCAAAAGACAACATCTTATCAACGCCCAGACGGTCAGACACCCATACAAGAACCGGCAGCGCCCGTGGCCCGACGTTGCTTAACTTTGGTGATCGTACGAGTACCGGTGGTAAACAGAAATATGTCACTGACTCGCACTTGGTCATGTATTATTATTTGTTATTATACTTTAGAGTGTGTACTATAATCATGCCAAGTTTGACGCTTGCACGTATTACCGTTTTTACATTAGAACAATTACAAAAATACGTTTTTTTTTATTTCCCTTTTGTTTTTACTTTTTTTAAGTTATTTCTTTGTTGATCCGCCGTAATAAAAATATTCTGTGAAAATTTCAACGGCTATACAGCCGTTAAAAAATAGGACGGACGGACGGACATACAGACAGACAGCTTGGCTTATTAATAGGATCCCGTTTACACCCTTTGAGAACGGAACCCTAAAAATCATGTCGCCAAGCGCCTACCACTATGTTCCGGCACCTCCAGTTGAGAGGTTGAGAGCTAGTCTCTGTTTTATACTAGGCGAGTGTAACATCAGGCCCAAAATCACAAGTTGACGGTTTTTTTGCAGTTTATCATACTAAATCTAGCAGATTTGAATTAAACCGTTGTTACACAAAATGTGAATAGAGGCCAAATGAACTGTGGAATGGCAAGCTTGTCAATAGTTAAAAATTCTGACTTACCTACTCGCATAAACATAACATTTAAAAGTATAGTTTTATCCTTAAAACGGGGTTTATTTGCAAGATAAATTTTATTATGGTAGGCTTCGCACTTCTACTGCATATTATGCCAATGTCGAGTATTGAAATATTATCAAGTTATATTAAATATCGCTAAACAAGTCATATTCTGAGTCAAGCAATGTAAGTCACAGGCTAGTCTAAGACATGCCCTTGTGAAGTAGTGGAGACTTTACTAGAGGCTTCTCAAAAAATACTCGAAAATACACAAGTTTAGGAAAATATTACAATGCGACGATGTTTTTTTTTTTCAAGTTGGCGTTAAAACTCTATAAGTCTTATAATTGATAGCCCGTTGGTCCAGTTGGTAGTGAATCTGCCTTCTGAGCTTGGGGGCGTGGGTTCTATTCCCACCTAGGACAAACATTTATGTGATGAACATTTGTGTTTGTTCTATATCTGGGTGTTAATATCTATTTAAGTATGTATTTAAAAACTATATATATGTATGTATATCAGTCTCTGGCAGCCATATCACAAGCTTTGCTTAGTTTGGGGTCAGATGACCGTGTGTAAAAAAAAAAAAAAAAAAATTATTCATTCCTCTTTTCATTTCACCCTCATTTTAGTCTAACATCCATCAGTATTTTTTTTCTATCCAATGGACACTTCTCCTTACTATCTCTGGCAAAGTTGCCCCACAACCGAAGAGACCGTAACCAAAAAGAGGGCTGAAATTTACCTTTCAATTTTATTAATTAACATGACATTCATTACAAGAAATTAATTCATCGATTGATCCATCTAGAAAAATTCTATGATTATTTGTATCTGTTTGAACGAAATACATAATCTCACCTAATTTCACATCACTTTTCTTGAGCAAACACTTCTTATCGTAAGTGAGACCTAATTTACGCGATTTGTTTACTGGATCTCATTCAAGACATCTGTCTAAACGTTCCAGTAGTAAATCAAAGAGATTTATTGCATCTTTTGGACGGCAGTTCGGGAAGCAGATTTTCCTATTGGCTTATAATAATACGTGATCTTGTGAAGAAGAACCATAAAAAGGATGAAGTCACCTCATTGCCTATTATTTTACTAAACTTGAGAATTTTCTAGTGTTCATATGTAATAATGGTGGATTATTATTTATTTAGTATTCGTGGACATGCTCGAGTGTGGAAAAGCACGCAGTAAAACGTGTATTTTCGTGAAGTTTCCAAAACTCCATAGAAACCTCTTGTAGAGGTTCACAACTTTACTAGGGCTTGACTTTGACTTAGTCGTGACTTACTTTCAAATCAAATCAAATCAAATAGTTTTTATTTTCAGACACAAGCTCCATAAAGAATTACAATTAAAAAATATGAAATTAAATGATCAGAGTTATAGAAATTATTATTATTATTATTATATACAATGTCAATATTGAAATAAATTATCATAATAGAAATTACATTATACTATGTCAAAATAGTACCCCGATGTGATGGTGCAGGATGGGACAATTAAACCTATCGGTGACTGCTTTCAGAATGCTATTGCCACTCGCACGTGTTCTACTTAAAAGCGAGGCGACCTTTTTGCGCATGATAGCTGCAAAACCATCAGTCCGAGCTTCCACAACTTACTTACTTTGCTTGACTCTGACTTGGTTGATAACATTTAAGAAATTTGTCAATTATTTTAATACTAGACACTGGCAAATACATAAGAAATGCGACGGCAAAACCCTCGCCTAGGAAAGAATAAAAAAGAAACGCTGGGTTTTCATCAAAGACGTTGTATACCCTAAAGAGGGTAAAACGTCCTTGGTTTTCATACAAAAGGGCGTGCTCTTGGTGTCTATTCTGATAAAGATTTAAGGAACTGGTTAAATACAAGTAGGGGTTCTGAATGTTTGATATACAAGCTATCTAGTGCTGTATCCGGAAATTGGTTTTAGCAAACTTGTTTAACGAAGCCAATTTTGGGTAACAGTGTTTGACAGGGTTTATATTAACTTTGCATTGGAGACGCCTCTTGGAGATGACTATCATTTTTACCCTTCTCTATTTTTACTACAGAATACTTGTTTCTCTAATGTGAAACTTCAGTTTCTCGATTCTGAGAACAGAATCTCGATTGATTGCATTTTCAAAGAAAAACTGAAGTTTTTTGTAATGCAATGAATACACATTACGTTGTTACAAGCTGAGAAAAGGTCATTGGACTTATCATTATAAACACGTAAGCTACGGGACTAACTAAGAAAACGAGAAAAAATATAACCATACATTTACCATAGTAAATAGAAGCATAAAAAATAAAAATAAAATTTTAATATATAAAATATATTTTAAAAAAAATCATACGTTTACCAAGTAGTAGTCGTTGTTCACAAGATAAATATAATGACCTCCTTTCGGCTTAGTACCACCTTTCCTTGTAACCTTGAATATAAGCACATACCTACCTATATAGGCATAAATTTATTTAGTTAGTCAATAGCCGTGCCCCGCGGCTTAATTCGATTTTTAAATTTTCCAAGATATATTGTTTCTTACGCCCATTTTCGTGATGCATACGATGTTCTTGCCAAATTTCATGAAAATGATGAAATAACGTAGGTACTCAAACGCGGAAATATTCGCGTAAAAAAATTATGTAACATTAAATTGTGAAAAGGTAACATGCAGAACACAAAACTACAGAGAGGTTTATATTGCATAATTATTTATTCTGTGTACACTATTTTATGTTTCTTACCTTCGCCTAAAACGCATAGTTTATTTTTTGTGATACTTAATGTATGTATTTTGTAACAACTCATGTACCAGTTTTATACAATAAAAGTTTTTATATTCTAAAGTAGAGCCAATTTAATAAATCACATTTGACACTTCAACAAAATTCAACAACTAAACCTTAAAGTTTATTGTAATAATGACAAAAGAATGCATTTTAACGTTTATATTGACAAATAAACAATAGACTGACAGATTTCATATGTGATCTATTTAATAATTGGCCCTCTTTAATTTCGATGGCAACTTCTAACAGATGTAAATTTGTCAGCAGTGTTTTAAGACCGCTATTTAGGGCTAGGATGTAAACTACCGCATTGCTGTCACTCTGCATCGTAAACATGCCAGTGATGCCACTTTGCCAACTCTGGGGATCCAGGAAACGAGGATTGCAGTGTTTATATTCACTGATGGAATGAATATGTGTACTTTAGGGTAATGGTGTGCTTATCGTATCAGCTGAGTGGGTGAGTGAAACTCTCTCGCAGCCAAATAGGTACTTGGCGTAGTATTGCATGGCATATGAAATAACTTTGATAACGCAAAAAGTATGTTAGTAATATGGTAATATGGAATTGTTACAATACAATGTCAACTATGCTCAGTCCAATCATTTATTTGCTCTGACAGCTGCAATAACATTGTTAAAAGCTGAAGAAAAACATTTTATTTTAATATTTCACTGAAGTATAACGGATACCCGCAACGTTCAAAAACCTAGCGAAAATGATCAGAATTGGTGGATTTCAGGCAGTTTTTTTACAATATTATTGCAGTTGTCAGAGCAAATACTTAATTGCTCGGACTGAGTTTAAGTATGATCTACAATTGACACATCACAATCACATTACTAGTATCGTCACTCATTTGCATTAAAAAACGATAGCAGCTTTACTTATAACACCTGCTTAATCTTTTGAAAGGTACCATTAACAAGGAAATATAATTATGGTTCATGCTGACTCGATAGATGGCGTACAACTGCAACAAAATCTAAGCAAGTTTACTTTTGGACTTTTTTTATCACTAATAAGTCGCATGCTTGCACTTGTAATACCCATTCACTCTGGCCATGAAAAAGCCCAGATTATATATTTTTGGAAACAAGGCTGGCAAATTGTTCCAATCCTTGGTCGTAAGGATAAAAAACGTAGAATCAAAACGTTCGGTACGTATCCAAGGAAAATTCACTATGTATGGGTGGTAGTGTGCCGACGTCCTACTTGTTCTGTAGTAGAAAGGCATTGGTAGGATAAGGTCACGTAGCTCCCATGCACAATTGCACATTCTCCGAAATGAATCCTGTAGAAAATTGACAGACTCGCTCTTCTTTACGACTTTATGTCATTTATATTTGCCAATGAGCATTTTACGTGAGGATTTTAAAATACTACACGTCGTCGGTATAACAGATATAATCTCTTAAATATAATAAATTTACTTTAACAACATAAAAGTTACTTCTATTCATAAAAACAACTCTTCAGCTTATTAGCGCCATCTAGTGTAGTTTGCAAGATAACTTCTATTTACTTACACTTTTAACTATTTCATAAATTAATCATTGGTTTCATCTAATCAAATTGTACTTTTTAGTATTACATTTTAGTTTTAGTGTTGCGATGAATGGGCAATTTTTACTTCGAATATATACTATTGAGAAGTGTAAAATAAGACCAAGCTGAACTAAGTATCTGAAACAAGAGAAATTGTACTGTTAATCTATATCTATACTATCTATACTAATATTATCAAGAGGAAAGATTTGATTGTTTGTTTGTTTGCATTGAATAGGCTACGAAACTACTGAACCAATTTGAAAAATTTTTCACTGTTGGGAAGCTTCACTATCCCCGGGTAACATAAGTTTTATTATATTTTCAAAAAAAATTGGGATTCTACTAAAACCCCAATAATGTAACCCAAGGTGTAAAAAAATTAGATTTACAATTTTAACTTTGCGTGTTTGACAATTCTAAGACAGGACAACGTCTGTCAGGTCAGCTAGTTTAGAATAAGACACTAGTAACCTAGTAGTAGTAATTACCTATTTAAGATGCTGCTGCATCATACTCATCATCATTATCAGCCTATCATGTTCCCACTGCTGGGACCATAGACCTCGTTTTTTTCACAACACTAAGTCTATGGTTACCCTCCCACAGGCTAAGAAACAATAAAATAAATAAATGGAAGCGTTATACCTACAGTTTCCCCTTTAGCACTTACGTGCTACGTGTTACGTACGTACCTATTTAAGTACTAAATAAGCCAATGGTGCGGGGCCGAAGATCAACTAGGGTTCCGTCAGATTGTAAAGCGTACACGCTACGGCTTGGCCATCATCGCTTACTCTCTTACGGCCTTACTTAGAAACGTTACTTAAGTTAAACAATGCTTAAAATTGCTCCGTCATCTTCTCGTTGACGGAAATTGTCACACATGAAAACGAGACAGAGCAATTTTAAGTATTTCTTAACTTAAGTAGCGTCTCTGAGTGCGGCTGTTAAACTATTCCTTTTGAAAATCTGAATCCAGACTAAATAAACTAGTAATAACTTATTATTTAACCAGGGCTTACTCTCGAAAATGTCCTCAAGTTAATATCACCGTACCCAAATGCGGCTATTATGCACGGTTTTTGCGACCTGAAAAAAAAATTAGTAACATGATTCAAACACCATTTTAAACTAGAGGTTCAGATCGGTTAAATAAATGTCGCATGTTTCGATAGGCAAGTGGGTAATGTGGGTATATACCTCATTAAAATAGAGAAACAGCATTTCATAGAAGACGCGTTGAGGTTGTACCATTCACTGTTATATATGGCATCACTTACTTCCATAGACTGAAAAAATAATCTAAATGAATGCTTGAAACACCATATAGTAGCTAGCTGGCCATATAGTACGTATTTCAAGATAAAAGTCACAGTGTGAATTAAAGAAAAGCCATTAGGCAATATCTTTAAAACAACATTGTAAATGCTTCTAATATTTTTTATAATGGCAAAGTGATTAAGAAAAATAACGATGTTTTTGCGTCTGCCAAAATATACCTACAATAGCACCATGAAAATGTGCTAGGTAGCTGTGGATATTATCGGGCCCTTAAACAAATATGTTTAAAATGCGAGACAAAAAAAAATGCATATTAGGTAATGTATAGTTAAATCTTACAGCACGCATCAACAGGTCTCCGTAGTAGCATAGCAGAAATATTTGTACAGAGCCAAGTAATATGAACGCAACAAAAGGTATCATCAAAATCAAGTTGTCGATTGCCTGCAATAAAAAAGTTATTTCATCATACTCAGACACCCTCTGTAGGCATATTTGATTAATTTCATACCCAAGTGCTCACCTTAATATTGAACCCAGCTAAGCAAATGATAAATGAGCTGGACACAACGTTATACAGAGTAGATTTTTCATAGATTACATTAAGCATGTCAACGCAACTGGAAATTATAAAAAATACCCATCAAAATGAAGAATTTTGTAGCATTTATATATTTACATAATAATAGTTGTGTGTGAACCAAAAAACAAATAGAAACAATATCAAAAAACAAATGTATGACGGAAAAAAGGATGTATTTGATTATACAGGGAATCAAGGTTGGTAGTGTTGTAAGGAATGAAGATATGAGCCTGTTTAAAATTAACTACGGCACTATTGGTCACTACACGGTATACTGGTGGTAATAACTTATGAGGTAGACGAGTTCTAGAGTGGATAACACGATTAGGCAAACGTAGTGATATGTAATCCTGCAGCTAGGTGAAGTGAGGATCTACGTAAAACGGCGGGATAAAACTGGACGTAGAGAATTGGCAACCGAGCTACGTGGCGTGCATTAGGAGAAGTTTATGTCCAGGAGATTGATGCAGAGTTAATCAGAAAGAGCAGAAGGAAAACATCCCACTTCTAGTTGTAGAGCTTGGCAATGCCGTAAGGAATGGACGAAACAACATCTAACGTCACGCAGAACAATAATAATAAGTAGCTACTTACCGAATAAGCTCTCTATGACGGTGTATCAAACTACCAACATGCGTGTTGAAAGAATCTTTGTCTTTGAAGTGGTCTGGGCCGACATTTTGCATATCAAATTGTAGAGAACAGAACTGATTGTGAACAAACGTACAAGATGTGTAAAAGAAGCAATCTGGCCCGTACACAAAGAATACGGCGATCCAAACTAAAAACATTAGAAATAATTAGAATAATTTATGATCACTGACGAAGTTTTCTCACATTATGTTTATATTATACGGGAATTACTCACGTAAGGAAAAGCCTTGCGTGATAATTAAGCTGGTTACTTGGACTATAGTATTAACCGCATTATTTTTTTAAGGTGAGTGTGCGTGCGCTTCTTCATCTCGCTATGGACTCAAAGATCGTCGAATGCGGTTAAAACTATATAAGTATTCAGAGTAACTGGCTTAATCTTACTTGAGTTAATTCCCGTATAATAAAAATAAAAATGTATTATCACTTTGGACAATTTGAACAATTATGATCACTTTAAAGCATTGTCTTCAGTTACTGTTTCGATGGACCGTTTCGATCACTTTTGATTAATACGATGTCGCGGTACACATAAACCAATACGGAACATGCTAAAAGGCTCATAATTATGTGTTTTCACAATGTATAACTCAATTTATCTGATATCCGAAGTGTAAGGCAAACACCGTGTTTTTATACATACCTGACCAGAACTGGTGAATATATGCCAAAGACCACCCTGCATAGCTGGACTCGTCAAAAGGATACCAGAGCGTGTAAGGCAAAAATAAGTTTATTTCACCCGAGGACCAATACTGCCAACTTATGACCACCAGTGGCCCAACGCAAAACGTCACAACTGCCGCGTAGCTCATAAAAAGAAGCAGATTGTTTGCAGCTTTTAAAAATGGCAGATGTTTCTTAACGAATTTATCCTCTACTGCTTCTTTATCATCTGAATTGTCAGTTGTCTGCAGAGTTCTTAGGGTTTTGATGATATCGTAAACGATATCCTCATGATACAAGAAATAAAAAGATTTTAAGTCACCCAAAAATGAGAATGTCATGCACGGAGTCATGTAGAGAATTATTTGTATACTTAAATCGCTCATCATTCCGAAAACACCGAGTACACCAGATGTAAGGCAAATAAAGTTTCCTATATAAAACCAGCGCTTCCGTAGATCCCTTAATGTATTCTTCGTCGGGTTTTCGTCGTAATCTATCTGCATTCCAGTATATTTCCAAATAATAGTAGCTTTTTCTAAAGCTTTCTCGAATAGTATTTTTTCTTGCCGCATTATGAGCGTCTAAATACTGGGAAGTAATGTAAAGAGTACTTTTGGTAGACAATTTGATTGCTTCATGTTGTACCTACCGCTTTGTAACAGAAACATGGAATTAAGTCATTACCGTTAATAGCTCTGAGATATTTGTACTTATACAAGGCGTTCCGATATCTGTTCCATAGGTGCCAGCGTGGCGCTAAATTTCCCTCGCCTATGATTCTTTACGACTCGATTTTATGTTATTATCTTACTTAATATAGATAAAGTCGAAAGTGAATTTGTACCGTACCGTTTGTTTCCTATTGCACGTAGTGATTTTGCCTTGGAAATAGTTGGAAAGCCAAAAAGTGAGTAGGTATAGTTTTATTTTTTTCAGGAACATACTCTTTTCTTAAAGGAATGCCCAAGCTAGTTTCACATAATTAAGGACATGCCCTTAACTGAACATGATATAAAAAAAACAAATTTTTAATGATTACCGATATCAGCATTTCCTTTATTATGTGCAACTTGTAAAGTAACATTATACATGAAAGATATAATTTTAAGGTTTGACGGGTTGAAGTCTTGTGCAAATTTAGCTCTTAAAATAACTTGAACTCCATCATTAAAATAAGTATCCTGAGTAATTTCATTTCTTTATTGCAGAAAATGAAATTCGAGTAGAGAGCTTGATAATTTAGACCTAATTTGAGACTGTTTACGACTTTGAAGACATCTGTATAAGCGTTCTATTAATAAATCACAAGTGTTAAAGTGTGCTCGTAGTGACGGTCATTTGTTTTATTTTGTTATTGTCTGAGTCTGCCGCATCTCTCTGGGAATTCGAAGTATGTGGAGGTGAAATCCAGCTTTAAATTCCTGTTTTTATTGTCACAGAATTATTTTGTCACCATTTCGCGGATGCTTATTCCCGTACCTAAAAATTTAATTTAAGAAGGAGAAAGCGATTTTGAACATCCTGTTAGTCTTGACTCCATAAATAATCAGATGTTTTAATGAATTTTGGCGTCTCACGTCTTTTGCATTTGCCAGTGTCTAGTATTAAGATTTGTTCAAGTGTTACGAAATATCGTCAAACAAATCACAGTCAGAGTCAAACAAAATAATTCACGTAAAAGTTAAAGTCATGCCCTAGTAAAGTAGAGGAGACTTTACAAGAGGTTTTTATGGAGCTTTGGAAACAACACTAAAATACATATTTTACCTCGTTATATGACTGCACACACTCGAGCACGTCTACGAACACGTAATAAATAATAATCCAGCATTACTACGCATTAACACTTGAAAATAAACACACATTTAGAGAAATAATACTATGGGACCGATTATCTATAACACTATACCGATTTCAATAAGGGATCTAAAATCTACTTAATTTAAAATAAAACTAAAAAGGATTTTAGTCAAGAAATGTTATTATAAAGTTAGTGATTTTATAAATGATAAATTTTAGTAATGACTGCAGTAGGTCAATTTGTTTATCATACAATAATAGTAATGTCTATCTGTTAACTATTATTATAATATTAATAACATCATATCTAAACATTTGAAATTGTTTCGACAGTTAATTAAATTAATACTTTTTTTATATAAATAATATTTACGGAATTTTATACCATCTCTCTAGATTTGTACGCCTATAAACTAGGCAAAACATGATACAAAGTAACAAATATTTTAAACCACCTATTGTGCATGCGTTTTAAATGTGTGTATGATTTACTCGTGTTTTGTGCAAACAAATAATCTTTAAAGTTATATGATTATTTACGGGATATTTACCGTGGTAAGGTTGTGGAATATAATAATAATATGTGTAAATAATCATATAACTTTAGTGAACAACCGCGATAGTTTAAAACAGTGTTTTAAATAATCTTTATCTTTATCTTTATCTTTATCTTTATCTTTATCTTTATCTTTATCTTTATCTTTATCTTTATCTTTATCTTTATCTTTATCTTTATCTTTATCTTTATCTTTATCTTTATCTTTATCTTTATCTTTATCTTTATCTTTATCTTTATCTTTATCTTTATCTTTATCTTTATCTTTATCTTTATCTTTATCTTTATCTTTATCTTTATCTTTATCTTTATCTTTATCTTTATCTTTATCTTTATCTTTATCTTTATCTTTATCTTTATCTTTATCTTTATCTTTATCTTTATCTTTATCTTTATCTTTATCTTTATCTTTATCTTTATCTTTATCTTTATCTTTATCTTTATCTTTATCTTTATCTTTATCTTTATCTTTATCTTTATCTTTATCTTTATCTTTATCTTTATCTTTATCTTTATCTTTATCTTTATCTTTATCTTTATCTATGAGACGACATTTTTTTTCACGTTTGCGCTAAAATCTCTGAGCTAAAATCAATTCTTTTTGACAGCTCTAAAATTGTTCTTCTAAACATGTGGGTACATCTCAAAGAGAATGTATGCCTCTGCAATGTCATGCCTCTTGAATAATGCTCCTGTTCTCAAATAATATAAAAATAAAAATTTATACAATTAGTTTCTACGATTAATGGAAAGTAGTACTCGACATAAATAGAAGGCATTATCAAATATTTTCAAATTATAGATAAATAGACGATATTCAGTTTCCTGTTACTACCTACTCTTTTTCCATGGTAACCCCTGATAAAGTTTCTATATAATAATATCGTTTTTTAATAGATCAGTTTCAAAATATCTCGATGAATCAATCATCCTTCTCTAATCCAATAAGCTGGATTAGCCTCATCCAGTTTTTCACGGCATTATTCCTATGTTCCTTTGCTCCCATTTTTTAAACCAAACTCATTGGAGAATGTTGTTTGGGGCTTTGGCACCAACGTAAAAAAAATCGTCTCATTGTATTATTTTCCTGAACTTGTATATTTTTGAGTGTTGCATAATAATGGCGGATAATTATTAATTAATTGATATAACGCGGTGAAACGTTTATTTTCGTGTTATTTCCAAAGATCCATAGAAACCTCTTATGAAATCTCCACCACTTTACTAGGGCATGACTTTGACTTGACCGTGACTTACTTTGCTTGACTCTGACTGTGACTGACTTGCTTGACTGCCCTACTAACAAACTTGATAAGAATTTAATACTTGACACTGGCAAACGCACAAGAGTGCAACGCCAAAATCCTCACAGAGGAAAGAATAAAAAAACTCGTTTATTATTCTAGCTAGAGTACCCAAGTACCCATTTAAAATGTGCAAAAAATCCGTTTGTTGCCCGTGGTCCAACCGCGTGGTTCTATCAATCAATCAATCAATCATTTATTTTATCAATTTGGTACAGTTATGTACACTTTTGAATGAATGTACGTGGGTAGTTACATTCATTATAATTTATGTTGCCCGTGGTTCTACCATGCAGTTGGTAATCATAATTCATCTACATTTTTTTGTCCGTGTACCTACTGACCAGGTTGAACCACGCATAATATTTTTGCCAATAGTAGGTACCACTACTTACAACAAAAATAATTCGAGGTCTGTGTGAGTACCTAAGTATTTTAGATCATCCTTTACATATTTATTTTATTGGTAGATATTTATCAAGTAGCAGAAAGGATTAGGTCGGCATTTTTTCTGGTAATTACTGGTTATGGAACTATAATTACTTTCTGATTTTTTAAACGTAGGTAAATTAGTAGTGTTGGTAGGTAAGTAGTTATTATTTTAGTCCTTTAACCGCCATTTCAGTTGTTTTTTCATATCTACATAAATATGTGATGTACCTACTTACCTACCTGACTCCATAATTTATGCCTAGTGCTCCCGGATATTATACATATATAAAGCTCTGGGAAATATTTGGAAAGTGTAATTACTCAGTCCAAGCATTTATTTTCTCTGACAGCTGCAATAACGTTGTAAATTATTTTTATTATATATTTGAATTATTATTATTACTGAGTTTGATATATTTATTTTTGTGATTATTAGTTTAATTTTGGATTTGTTTTATTTCTGTGTGTTACATGTTACTTAGAATTAAGAATTAATAATTAGAAATAATTATTTAAAAAAAAACAATTTACTTAAATTAAATAATAATGACAATTAATTGTAATTTATATTTAATTTTCAATATTTATAAAACAATACAAATGTACAAAGTTCTGACCTAAGTCAACTCGAAAGGAAATATCCACCAAGATACGGGCTAACGCTCAGTTTGGTGGCTAGGCTAGAGTCGACAATCTTTATTGATGTACCATTTTATGTGAAATAAACAAGTTTGAAATTTGAATTTTTAAACGGCTGAATAAAAACAATTAAATATGATATTGATCGCAATTAATTCTGACGATATTTTATTACTATTTATTTCCACGTTTTTGAGGATAGTTATTAGTAGAAAAGTAGGATCGATGGTGAGCGAACGGTAGAATGTGCGCTTTACAATTTGACGGCACCCTGTTTGATCCTCGGTCCTGCACCAATGAATTATTTAGCACCTAAATAATTTGCAGTTTGGATTCCATCGCTCAAAAACGGTAAAAACATCGTGAAGAAACCGGTATGTCCAAGAATCTCAAAAGTTCAAAGACATATTATGACATTCACTAACATGCACTGGGACAGCATGGTGGATTAGGGCCCATCCCCTCTCTCTCTCTCTCTCTCAGAGTGGGAACATGATAGGCTGAAATGATGAAGAAGGTATTTTAAAGAAAAGTGCCTGAAACACCGTTAACAACTCCAAATATTTTCCTAAAAGTAAGACCTATTTTTCGCCTCTGAAAACTCTTCTGCCGAAAACGGTAGAGCTGTTTACGAGGATACGATTTTATGAGTCTATGCGTCCTCAAACTCGCTCGTGCATTTTAACGTTCTTGAAGATATAAAATAATGTAATGTAAGTACTTATGTTAATATGAACGTATAAAGAAAATTACATTTTAAATCAAAATGAAAAATTTACTGATTATTATGTAATGTTATATTTTCTTTATTCATTCTCCTTAGATTTCTCATAAGTACATTCAATTCTCTTAAGTAGGTAAATAATTTTATCTGTTCAAAAATGTTGAAATTATTGAATGTATAGTAAAACTTTCAAACTAACTTGAAAACTTATTTTTGACTCAATTTATTGCACTAAGTACTTGCACTGTCTAAAAAATAAGCAAGCTTTCGTACAAGAAATTACAGGTAAACTACACCGGTATAAAACTTTTTTGAAGTTCTTTTGAGATTGTTTAAAGAAAACCATTGATCGAATTGTTATTGTAAAGTAAACAACGCTTGATTCCAAGTCTTTGATGCTCTCACACCTGTCCGATTTATTCGACAGTTACGTAAACTTAAATCCAAGAGTTTACGATAGCATTTAGGAAATGATACTGAATTTTCGTGTTAATATATATGTAAGCCAGCGAGATGAAAATTGTTATTTGAAGTATTATTGTACCATATTTTGTACCTTATTCTGGTAGCTTGACACTCTAGGAATTTTAATCACTTCTTTGGCGCACCTCGTGTGAGCAAATTGGTGTCAAAATGGTGATGAAAATTCTGAACTGAGCAAAATAACGAGAAATTACTTTTAATAGTACATAGACATTTACAGTAACCGGGTATGTCCGAAAACTGCGACCAGAACCACCGGAGGATGGGCAGCAGCTCTTATTAGTACACGGTGAACGTACTGCGATCCCCAAGCTGCCTGCCAAGCGTGGGGATTATAGCAACACCCCTATCTTAGAGGGGGGCCTTTGTTCTGGTACTGGCTGATAAAATGAAGTGAAGACATTTACAGTGACTACAATACAGGAAAAGGTGTTACTAAGCCCAAAGATGTATATCTTATATGTTGCCAGGGTCTCAAATTAATGTGAAAGGAGTGAAATATATGACGGCGCGCGCGACCCGCGTGCCGGCAGTAATAAACCAACTACAGCAGAGTGCACGCGTTTCATTTGTCCGTCCATAGTACCTACCCCAGTAGTGGTTCCCGAACATTTCAAAAACGAAATGAAATATTTTTACCACGGGTTCCATATTCAAATGAGTATGGATAAAAAAATCTGAGGAACATCTGTTTTTTTTTTATCTGAAGTTGTATATAATACTAATATGGCCTTCATTCGGCTTATTGCCACCGTTCTGTGTATCTTCGTATAAAACTAACATAATACAGATTCTCCAGCTGTGGAAATAAGGGACAAACACAAACAAATTTCCCCGAAATTATCTCCCAACGAAACTCATTTCAATAGAAATAATAAAGGAAAAGATACCTACTACAACCTTCTCCCGACATCGTCCAGCCATACTCATTTCCATTCCATACTGATGTAAGTCAATAAAATCAATTGGCACTGCGTATAGCGTTATTGTAAATAGGGTCGACGTGTGGGCGCGGTGAATCGCGACGTCAAATCTAAAGGCCACAGCTTTGTCGTTTTGACAAATTGTGTCGCACCCCGGCCCATTCAAATCCACCCTGAATTTCCTAAATGTTCGCGCTTCGTGTTCGTATTTCGGTCACAAAACGTTGCACTAAAGCAGTTCCATTATCTATTTCGTGATTAAAGTAGTTATAACTTTGCAAGGAAACCTTTAATTATATTGAAATTATGTAGGTAATTTCTCTATATACCTGTACTAATATCTTTTTATACCTATTAATTTTATTATTTCTACGAAAAGATATTAAAATCTATGGATATTAAAAATTCCCGAACCAAAAGTAGACTAAATCATACTACCTATACCCACCTGCCTACCTTTACTACCTATATATAGTCTAAACGTTTAGACATTTTAACGACATAGGATTTATATTTCTGGGTTGGTCCGCAATTTTAAAATGTGTTGTTCATAATGATGAGAATAACGGAACCCTTTTGGCTTAGCACACCTTTTTCTGCGTAACCCCGTATAGCTAAGCTCTAGTATACATGGATGTTGGATCTTCCCAACATCCATGTTTTTGTAAATCAATGCTTCTACGTATCAATGAAAAGCAAATTTGTCACTGAATTTCTTCAGAAAAATGTTGAATCATATTCTATTTCCATAAATTTCGTAAAATAAAATACAGTCTCGCTCCATTATAAAACTTTCCTCGGAATTGCCGTCCAGGTCTACCGTTTTTTGGCATCGAGTTTCAGTTTCTCAAGTATTCGAATAATTTATTTTTGGGCAAAGTATTTGTCCTCGTTTACTTTCTCGGGAAGTACAAAACGTGCTACTGGATTTTTAACTTTTGTTTTAGGTCTTTGCTAGAGACTATTAACATTTATAACATCTGTTTTTTTTTTCAGAAACGCTCACTACATTTCCGAATATGGTCTAGGTGTATAATCAAGGGTTCTAGGGACATAGCAACTGTTACAAGCAGCGAACGTATTGCTTGTTCTTTCAAGTATTTATTTTTAGAAAAGGTTAATACAATTTTTGTGGCAGAATTCCACACATTCTGTCACTTTGCAAGTACGTCGCAAATCATCATTTATCATTTCAAGCTGTCGGTTTGCTATTGTTAGACTTAAATTATGGGGCCACTTCACTTTTGTAGCAGGCAAAACAGTAGCAAACATAATGATTTTCTTTGTGTTTTTGGAATAATATTTCTTTGTGCCGAACAATTGGAAGATACGCGATCTAGATTGGAGATATTCAACCAGATCGTCGCGAATTGGTAATTAAACGCGGAATTATCCGCGATAATAAAAAACTACACTGTAATACGGCTTATAATTAATGCGAATGAGGGCTTGAAAATATTTCAAAACTTGACACTGGCAAATGCAAAGGACGTGTGACGCCAAATGAGCCTCGGACGTTTATACCTTTATATGAATGAAAAATTAAATTGATTAATTTCACAGTGTGCTCTTTACTCTAAGAGAGTCTGCGCGTGCGCATACAAAAAACATGTCAGAACTTAGTCATATCTTTCATTTTATAAGAACATGAATATCATCAAAGGTAGGTATAGGTAAATAAGTAGCCTAAATGGTCAAAATATTTTGAACATTAAGTACAGCAAACTAAAACAACAGAGACCAAGTAGTTTAATAATTGAGCATTTCAGTGAAATCTTTTCCCATATAGGAACCAAAAGATAGGTATAAATAAGTACTCATAAACTTATACCTACGCTTTTTACGATGCACTTACTCAAGTTTAATACGACTTTATTAGCTTTAAAGATGCGCTGGCGCATGTAATCGTAATACGAGTCATGGGCGCTATGAGATTTACAGCGTGAACGAAACACTGACGGTAAGATGACTCACTGACAAAAGTAGATACTCTACCCATCATACAACAGTCACTCTCTCTGAAATAGATCGAATTTGAAGGACATGCATTTATAAATTGGATAGAGTAAATAAGTACCACATTCATGATGCGTATATACTTCCCAAGAACTCCACACCGTCCTTCTTGTTTCCTGAGAACTACAATCTAGGCATCTGCAAGACTAGAGTTTAGACTCTTGTCTTGCAGATGCCTAGATGCTAGACTCTAGATTCCTTGTCGATCAACGTGTTTCATCCTTGGCTATACACCATCGCGAGTTTGTGGCCAAACATAGATATGTTATATGATTATTAACGAGATATTTACCGTGATAAGGTTGTGAATGGAGCTCCCGATATTTCGGCGCAGTGACATGCACCATGTTCACGGGATGTTCACATATATAGTGTCTTT
The DNA here is from genome assembly GCA_914767915.1 of Agriopis aurantiaria. Lineage (NCBI taxonomy): Eukaryota > Metazoa > Arthropoda > Insecta > Lepidoptera > Geometridae > Agriopis > Agriopis aurantiaria. Next base: position 7,867,250 of record OU611987.1, read on the forward strand.
GTAATAATCGTATAACTGTAGTAAACAACCGTGATAGTTTAAAACAATAGATCTACATAGAATAAAAACCTGGAGGTAGGTAGGTAGGTATGTATATCTATACTAAGGATTACCAACGAGTTCTCTGATACATCTAAAAAATACTCACTAACTTATAGACCAAATTCACACATTACCAGCTACGTTCTACTATTGGTACTATAGGTAAAAAAAACATTTTTGTCAATTCTCAGAGGGGTCTCAAAGTCTCAAAGTTGGGGTCACTATAGGTAAACAAAGGAAACTTTTTTCTAACTTGATTTTTGTAGTATTTAGTGGTTTGTTGTGGTACCTAGTAACTTTTTGTTAGTAAATCAATGATTGTAACTGTAATGCTAATATTACAATCTCGTCATAATCCTCATAATACATAGATACTTTCAAATCCCAGCCAAGCAGTTAATAAAACAGAAATACTAACACATTTCACTATACTCTCCTTATAAAACAAGAACTAGCGTTTTCAGCACTCACGCGCAACCAGTCGACTGTTTACGCGATAAATTATGAATTTTATAAACATTTTGATATATTTTATTATGCTATAAAATTGAAAGACGCAGCGGAAGATTGGTAAACCACATTATGACCGCGCGGTTCGTGGGACTTACGTAATAGTTTCTTAGATCTTTCAAAGCTGCATTACAATGTTTATTCCCACTCAAACCGCCGATGGAAAAGAAAATGGAAAAGCCTAAAGAACTTCTTCAGACTACGAACTTCGGACTTTAATACTTATTACAATATTTACACGCAAAAGCGTAGCTAATAAAAATTAGCTTCACTCGATGCGAAAAAAATCTTTGCCGTCTTACCACAAAAGATTTAAGAACGCTTTAGACATGTGTTTAGCAATTGTTTCACTGCGAAAAATATGCTAAACACTTGTCTAAAGCGTGCTTAAATCTTTTGTGGTAAGACGGTTGGTGTCTTGACCTAGTTCTTATTGTCAAATTCAAGGCATTTATTGTAGTTTGTACATTATAGGTCTTACAATGCATAATTACAAAACAAAAGTGTGAACGACAGAAGCGAAAATTTCATCAAGTTTGACTATAAATCTCTATCGCTCCCTTAGTCAACTCGAGCCGACTTTATACCCGGACGAGTATCTGGGCGTGACGGTCATGCGAGTTCAGTGCTTTTCCCCATCTCAAAAAGTTCCCAATGTGCCTAAAGAAGTTTTAACTTCAAAAAATGTTAGGTCCGAGTACAAACTTGCCTCGTTAAGTGACATGCAACTTTAGGTGACAGTGATCGTTTAGCATCAGGTGGCCTGTTAGCTTGTTTGGCAACTAATGGCATTTAAAAAAATTGTGCTCAATCTGACGGCACCTGGTTCTATCCTCAGCCGTGCACCAATGCCTTATTGAGTACCTAAATAAACTTTGTGCAGTTTTGATGACATCCCTCAAAAACTATGAAGGAAAAACGTGAAGAAACCGGCATAATTATGTCTAAAACATCAAAAGTTCAAATACAAAGCTATGGCTTTGTATTTGAACTAGATAATAGTTTCATTGTAATGTATCTGTTTTTCCTGGTTTATATGGTTTTTTAATAAAGAGTGTTTCTTATCTTACATTTATTATGACTTTCGCCAACATATACCTACTGGGCCAGCATGGTGGATGAGGCCCTTTCGTGATGTTTCCAAAACTCCATAGAAGCCTCTAGTAAAATCTCCGCCATTTTACTAGGGCATGACTTGGACTTGACTGTGACTTACCTACTAAGACTTATTTGAAATTATTATCTTATAAACCTCTTTATTATTCCGACTGGTGAACTCAGTATCCAGGGCTCAAGAAAAAAATAACAAAATGAAACTATAATGCAATACTACTATATATAATTATATAATAGCATAGTATGAAGATGCCTTAATGTATCATGTATATTTAATATACCTAATGGGTTAGTAATAATATACTTACATTTATTTTATTAAGAACCGTTAAACACTTACAAACAGGGCAGGGAAGTTTATTAGGTCAGTAAAATTAATTAAAAAGGTTATAGAAAACGCAAGTAGAATTTTATTTATTAAATTTTTGCAATGTTGTATTAAAAACCATTTTACACTAAACTTTTGTACAAAATGTTCAACATTTTATTTTAACAAAACAGTATATTTTCAGCAAAGTGACATGATAAAGTTAGCAAAGCTACATATTGGTTCCAAAAAATAAAAATTGGTATTTAGAGCTAATTATTCCCAATTACGCCACAAGAATTTTTAAATACTTAGGCGCCTATTATTTTCCTTCCACATTAAATACTTACCTTATATTTACTTTACGACAAACTTTACAACAAAATATGCCTTTCTTACCTAAGTATATACATAAAGATAATACATATTAGCTAATTATATCTACTTCTAAATAGGGTTTTTACAAAAACAATTATAAAATAAACCAAATTACTAATTAGTCTATGCATCGTACATCTCGCTCGCGCATTTCAACATATTCGAAGATATAAATTGATTGAATGAAAATTACAAATGGTCAGGTATTTTTTTCTTTTTTTACAAACATAAAAACTGAATCGAAAAATAATTGTACTAGAATTTATTTTTAGAATGTATACTTGTTTGAATCAAAAGGAAAATTTTACTGAACATCTACAGGGTTATAAGGAAAGGGATGCTAAGCCGAAAGGGGGTGACCTGGAATCGTGAAAAAATATATCTGCTGTTCCATTCATTTTGTAGAGTGTCAATGACCGTTTTCTATGGAACAGTTGATATTTCATAATAAGTACATTCAACCATTTTACATAATCGAAAATTCCTTCACCTTCCACCAAACAACTACATACATACAATAATTCCACTTCAAATATCGTTGGTATTAAATATTATAGATAAAGAAAACCTTATTAAACCAAAAAGCTGTATTAAAACCAATATAACAATTCAAGTATTCAACTTTACTAGCTATAAAAAAGCTAATTTGTCTGAAACGGCCTTATCTAGCCGCAAAGACAAAGCCGAGCCTAATTTGTAGCGAAATCAATTTCTTGCCTAGCCCGATACGACGACAAAATTACCAATAGATTATGATATCTCTGAGACCATGACTCGTGTCTTCTACTTGCAAAATTAATGATGCGCAATATATCGTCGAGGGCAAGGGAATATCGCGCAAAATCTTACAATAAACTGGCCAAGTGCGAGTCACCAAAACAAAATACAAAAATGTATTATATTACATTAGAGTTTGTACTATAATCATGCCAAGTTTGACGCTTGTACGTGTTACCGTTTATACACTAGAGATAAGACAAAAATACTTTTATTGTATGGGGCCTTTTTTTACATTATGATTTTATTATTTTTACTATTTTATTTTATTATTATTTCTTAGTTAAACTGCCGTAACCTGGCCATCTTTTACAAAAGATACAGCCGTTAAAATGTAGGACAGACAGATAGATAGCGTAGGCTAAGTAATAGGATCTCGTTACCACCCTTTGGGTACGGAACCCTAAGAAAGACTTCTAAGGTGGAACTGGTCAGATATTAAGAGCACAACTAGATTTTTTTGTAAATGCTTCAAAAATATTTTCTATTCACAGATCAACGTTCAAGACGGATGAAGAAAGCTAAGTTGTCACTCTCACCTTTCCTACAAAAAAGAGAGTGGATAGTGAGGGGTATAAACGCCACGAACGTAGTCCTCCGACTGTAGGTAATACAGTGGCGTCCATATTATCTTATATACAAGGTTACGCATATAGACTGTACTAAGCCGAAAGAAGATCTTTTGTACACATAATTATGAACTATCTTTACTATGGGACAAACACTGAAATCGCAAAAATAAATCAGCGGTTCCATAGAAAGCGGCCATTGACACTCGACAAAGCGAAAGGAATATCTGGTTTTTATCGCGATTTCAGGATTTTACCATAGTAAAAGCTGTTTATAATTATGATAAGAATGACCTCCTTTCGACTTAGTACAGTCTATATCCGTAACCTTGTATAAAAGACGATGTGTGTATGTTTGTACGTTCCCTATGGACTCCAAAACGATGGGACCGATTTTGACGAGACTCACTGGCAGATAGCTGATGTTATAAGGAGTAATCCACGCGGGTAAAACCGCGGGGCACAGCTAGTGCATTATAATATTGTACAGCTAATGCCAACAGCGACTGTTTAACATACCAATCTAATAAATTTCTCCGAAACTCCAACCAAAGCTTCAGATTACAATCTGTGGTAGACCCTGGATCCCAATATTATGGAAATTATGTCCTCAGGGACATAAAAATTCATTGAAGTCCGCATTACTTTAAGGAGAAATTCAACGTACGTACAGTGGCTGTGGGATGAATCAGAACACGCACTAGTATAAAAAAATCATTTAAGGTGGCTCCCATTGGCCCGATCTATCTCTCTCGCACATTTTCAACATTTTTGAAGACAAATAATCGCTGAGTGAAGATTTAAAAAAAGTTGGCATTCTCTTTAGAATAACATTGTAAATGGTCTAAAGCATTTTTCGTGTTGATATTATACAGGATCACGGAGGAAAATGAAAAAACTCGACATGTAGGTTTTCGATCTTTTCCGCGAAAATAAAACATACCAACATGAAAATTACTTGAAATCGTTAGCAATGTTAGTCTAAAAATATTACCCACTCGTTTAATTTTTATTTCTAGTACGCATTTTTTTTAATGTTAAAAATGTGCGACCCAGATTGTCTTGTCTAGCCCAAGTCTAGCCGGCGTCTCGCGTAGTGCAGGGACTACAATACGTCCAGGGGCCTTACGGCTGCGAAAAGTTGCGTGACTAACCGTATCTCGGCGCGGTAAGGTTCAAGTTTGCGTGAATTTCCGCACTGCGCTACAGCCTCGACAAGATTAACCATATAATGATGCCGATCTCCCTACCTCTACCACTAGGTAGAGGAAGAAGACCCGAACGACGACGTTTCAGCGATATTTCGAGCCCGCGTTAAGGCCGTGACCCCAGCAATGACGTCCCTATAATTAAATTAGCTCGTTCCTGCCTGCCATAATTTTCGGAGTCATTTTGTATTACAATAAAATAATAAACATGTTTTTGCCGATAAGATTAATATGTAAGTGTACTGGAAAATACAATCATTTGTATTTATTTTTATAAGTGCAATGACCTCCTTTCTGCTCCGTATGACCTTTTCCGTGTAACCTTGTATAAGATGCCATTAGGCGCGTATTTATGTCTACAAAAATATATACAAAATAAGTCATAGCATATAGTATATAACAAGTATTACTATGTAGTAATTTGTAGATATTTGGGTTCTTTTCATACCTAATTTCGATGACTTTAACACCTACTTGGGTAAATCAGTAGGGACCTCTTAAAACACAATGCATTTTGGTCTGATGGAAAATCCTTGCTTGGAAGTCTTTGGTTCGCAAAATGCTCGTAAAACTGACGCTGGCAACTAAGTTTGGTACGTATAAATAGATTTGTCAGCCTTTCAGCGTTCGTGATCCCAAATACATTACGGGTTTTAGAAAAGTTCGTTTGGGTTATATATAGGGTTATAAGGACAGGGTATGCTAAGTCAAAAGGGGTTCGTTAAACTCAACATTATAAACAACTTTTTTGTTGTAATTTTTATGTTATCCTTGTTTTGTGGTATTTTAATAAAGAGTTTTTGTATTGTATTGTATGTAACTTTTACAATGGGACCAAACCTGATCTCGCGAAAAAAATTCAGCTGTGCCATACTTTTTGTCGAGTGTCAATGACCGTTTTCAATGGAACAGCTGATATTTTTTTCGCCATATCAGGGTTGGTCCCATAGTAATAGTAGTTTATCATTATGAATACAATGACCTCCTTTCGGCGTATCATACCATTTCATTATAACCCTGTAGAACACAAACTGAGTTAAGCCTTTTATTTTAGTAGTAACATCACAGTAGCGCATCTTCGAAAATTTTACCGTTTAGGGAGTCAAAAGATTCAAAATGCATTTTTTTATGGAATTTATGGAAGTATATGGGAGTATCAAATTTTATAGACCACTATTTGAGTCGAGTATTTGCAGAGGACAAGAGCGCTCTACGAAAACTGTTCCTATATCCTAAACAAATATTTTTACAGAAACCTAATCTTATGATTGTATAGCCTTTCTAACCTTATGTAACCAATCTTACAATAGTTTAACAAGTCTCAGATTTACACAAAAATTAAGTACCTTACTACAAATCAATTTATCTAATTAATTAACAAATAAATTCGTCACCAATAACTTAACTATGTAATTCGTCACCAATAACTTAACTACAGTCAACCGGGAACGAGCCGGTGCGGGAAACACTTCTTACTTATCTCAAATAAAAGTTGCATAATTATATACCTTCACTTTTCTTTCGCTCGTTACATAGTAACCTCGAACATATTGACAGCACAGATAGAAATAAAAAGAAATCGGTTTCAATCTTATCACAATCGTCTCATGTCTAGACTACGCGCCGCCCAACGAACTGAAATAATGAAACGACACGAAACATCACAATATGTACACTATATAACCCTATTAAGAATCCACGTTCCAACTTTAGGCAAAAAAAACATCTTACGCTATCGTTTCTCTCAGACGTAAAATGCAGAGAACAGCAAACAAAGCAAACAGTGCGGGTAAAGCAATGATTCAATTTATTTAAATTATACTAGACTAAGTCCTGTACTTTTTGTGTTGTCTGTACAATTTTATTCAAAATGGGCTTGGTAGTGTCGTTGCCAATAAACGAAGTAAAGCTTTTGAATGCTCACGTTTTCAGTTTTTTTCTCGGTTTGTCAGTTAGGAGTGAAATATGGATAAAAATCTATCATTCCAGTGGATTTATGATGATCCGGGTATGTCCTAAAACTACGACCTGAACCACCAGAATGGGCAGCAGCGTCTTATTAGTACACGGTAAAGCATGGGGAAGGCAAAACCTTTTTCTAAGAGGAAGGCCTTTGTCCAGCAGTGGAAGTTTAGTGGCTGCTGATGTATGTACTTACGTATGATGTATACCTTTATAAAAACCCACTAATAAACGGTAATAAAATAAATTGAATGACGCAGCATCAAGTAGGTACTTACTTGCTTAAAAATAGTTTATTATTTGAATGCTTTCGAGCAATTGTTGATACATCAATCGTTTCTTTCTATTTCAAGATTGTTTCTAACTTTAGGTTTTGAATTCCAATGTTAATAGTCGCTTACCGGCTGGACTATTTTCGGTAGCATATAATCTGAGCTTCTAAAAAACTGACTATGGTTTTTGTCGGATATAACAAAGCCATTTACACAAAACTATGGATATTAAGCACAAAAAAATCTACAAACATAAGGTAGAAGAAAACGGTATTAACTACTTATCTGTGCATTCTAGACTAAAAAAAAGAACTAAATAAACCGGCCAAGTGCGAGTAGGGCTCGCGCGCTGAGGGTTCCGTACTACCACAAAATTCAATAACGAAATTACCGGTTATAATTTAGTATTGAACAGAAACTTGTCACCGACTCGCACTTGGCCATTTTTATTTATTTATTTTTTTGTTATACTTTAGAGTGTGTATTATAATCATGCCAAATTTGACGTTTGCACGTATTACCATTTTTACATTACAGCTAATACAAAATACAATAAAAAAATACGTTTGTTGTATGGGGAACCGCCTTTCGTTTTTAGTTTTTGTTTTTTTTTATTTAATCCGCCTTAGCATTACATACATATTCTGTGAAAATTTCAATTGGCTATCTATTACGGTTCGAAAAATACGGCTGTTTAAAGGTAGGACAGACAGACAGGCACACATCGTAGGCTTAGTAAAAGGGTCCCGTTTTTCCCCTTTGGGTACGGAACCCAAAAACAACATTGTCTAAATTACTATAAGGTATCTAAACATGTATAGGTAAAGTCAGAATACTTTATTATGAATTTTGATAATTTTGACACGTATCTATTCAACGTGTGTCAATAAATCTATTAAGGGGCATAATAATGGATTGACGGTTATCTATCTGCAAGTGGACGTTCTCCTAATATCAGTACAAATGTGACTCGGTGAGTGAACTATCTGCAAGTCTTCTATCCATGTTTTTTATGAGCCAAATGTCAGACAGAAGGTTAATGTACAATATAGACAGTCACATCTTTTTCCAACGTTGGCACAGAAGCAAAACAATCACGAGTTTACTGAGTGTCGCGTTACGCAGCGTTAAATTATACGCCGCGACGGCGAGACTGCGTCAGAATTTGATTCATATAGTGTAGGATATCTTTTAATTATAGCTAAAGAAAAATAAAACCGGACAAGTACGAATAGGACTAGCGCTCTGAAGGTTCCGTTAGAATGAGTCCACAGAGCTGGAGTCGAAACAAAAATAAAACAACATAAAATGTTAAGATATTGATAGACAAACTTAACTTTGTAATGGTCAATAATACATACCAACTACAAAATGTAAGTATGTAATCGCAAAAGAATATTTTTATAAATAATTTCCAATTATCAATTTTCGTATTTTTTCCCTTTATAATTATTATGTGCTATGAGATCTTATCTCTTGCCAAATTTCATGATTCTAGGGCAACGGGAAGTACCCTGGAGGTTTTTGATTCCCCTGTGAAATCGCAAAATATGCGAAAATATGCGACATACACGGTCATATCATTAGATCTCGATGACGTACTTTATACTTATTAATACTTAACTTTAATTTTTTTACAACTGAAAGAAACAATAAGCCCGAGGATTTCATATAAATTTCAAGTAGATACCTTTACGCGTTTCTGAGAAAACGTCCGTCTGTCTGTCAAGTGATCCTATAAGGGTTCCGTTTTTTTTCCTTTTGAGGTATGGAACCCTAAAAAAGGGTGACGCGAACCCGTGAGTTTTGCCCCAACGTAAAATTGATCAACGCTGCTAAAGAAGTTTTCAATAAGAAAAGCTAATAAATTTCACGTCTCTTAAAGTTAGACCTGTAAAAATTTTCAAACAGAGACTATCCGTTTTGTTATAAAATCGATGAGCGTAACCCAACTCTACGCAAAATTTGGTCACACTTTAAGAAACCTCGTCATTAACAAAGTAGAATAGCAAAGTATTTTTTTTAATCGTAGACATCTCATAAACGTTAGTTATTGTGATACCACTTTGTCTCTATCATTATTTTTCACCAATTCATACCGCAAACTAAGCAGCTTTAGTCATCTAAGTCATTAGTATTGAGTGCGTGTTAATTGAAACTAACGAAGGATGCCCTTGGACTTAACGTTATCGCTGGTACGAACTTGACACACCGCACGTAAGTAAAGGCATATAAATACGACCTCACTGTAAAAGGGTAAGCCAGTTTCGTAACTTGATTCTAGTTCAGCTTTCATATCTCACTTTTCGCTAGTATAGCTTTGTAACCTTACGCTAAAACTAAACTCAGAATCTAATAAATACCATAGCATCAACATCAGTATGATTCAGTTCTAGAATCATTACCAAACGCTGAAAGGCTTAAAGTTTGGCTCCGACCTGAGGAAGCTCAACAAATGCAAGCCAATGCAAGGCATTTGATATGATATATTTTAGTCATATAAAAGCTATTATACTAAACAGAAGACTCGTATATGACGATTTGAATGACAGGGGGCTTTTTCTCAGTTATTGGTGACGTGATGTCTCTGATGACTGCTTCTACTGCCGCCTCGAATTCCAACTGCCGTTTTTCAGATAGCCCATTAGCGCCACCGCTGCTGTGTCGTGGCATCGTAATCTAGAACAAAGAATAGTGATTTGACAAAATGCCGAAGTGATAACAATTGATATAACTACAAACTCAGCAACTCCAACTCAAACTACAACACTATAAAGTCCAATTATTAAAATGACTTTGTTATTTTACATAGTTGCTCGCGTTTGCGTGAAACTATGTCAGTGAAGCGCTGTGTAATGAAGAAAACTTCAGCTTTACTCGGCGCGAGGCTCGAACTTAATTCGTGAAAAGTATTCAAAGCAAGCTTAATTGCTACTAAAAGAAAATAGCTTCTGACGGCAAGGTCCATTTATTTTCCTTTGAATGAACGCCGTTCGCTGTTTGTTTCTTTTGGTAGAGCTTTATTTCGACGCAGACTATTGTAAAAGTTTCTAGTTGTTTTTGTGGTGGCCATTGGACATTTTATGAGATCTGTACCAGCTTTGTGGGTACTAAAAAACGTCCCAGATTTATTATTTAAAAAGGGTGTCCGTGTTCAAATCTCTCGAGAAAACGGCTGGAGAAAAATCTTTTGAATTTTTTACACAAAAATAATGTTTATGTATACTTTGTTTTTGTAAATATCAAGCTTGATACAGAAACCACAATAATCCATGAAATGAAGTAGGCGGTCAAATAAATATATGTTCAAATATAAATCGGGACCAGCTTTATAGCTTTTGTAGTGCTCATATAACGCGAAGAATAACATAATGTAGCCGCAATGGAACAATATTTCATACAATAGATGCCAATAAAATGTAGAGGAATTCCTAGTCGAAGAGTCGCAAGAATTTGTCTCATTGATTGTATTGTTGCAATCAGAAACGCTTAAACTCGCTTTAAGCCTTAATATTTAAAATGTCTGAAAGGATTTTAAGGATCTCTTTTCCCACTTTTAGCAATATTGGTAATCCCAGTTTAAGTTTGGCTACTTCCATGGTTAGCAGAAAATTATAAAAATTGTGTCATATCAAAACTGAATGTTTTATCTAGGAAACTGTAAAGACTGAAACACGATAAAGGACATTTCGCTCGATAATAATTAATCGAAATTAACAGTGATTTGCGGTTTTCTCTCAGTTTTTTTGTGACTTATTCAAATACATATTTACTAAATAATATCTACAATGCCTTAATATACAGATTCTATATTTATAGAGGGAACCGTAAAGGTACATTTTACATTGAAGCTATATTTTTCCTAAAAATATGAGTAATACCACGAAAATAGAAGTAGCGACACGCACGATTGTGTCTAAGCGCCATGGTATTGCTCAACTAAATGCGACTTTACCATGATCATCTGTAGTAACAAGCGTTGCTTAAAAGTGGGAAAAACTCGCCTTAGCACAGCATGCGTTGATAATAAATAATCACCTTTATCTGACACTGTGCTAGAATGTTCATTCTCCAGCTAGAGCTACTCAAGCACATTATCAACATTTTTGAAGAAAAAAAACACAAGAAAACAAAAAAAAACCTTGTATTGTAATGATTTTTTATCTTCAAAAATATTAATATAGTACGAAGTCTAAGCTAGTGTTGCTTGCAAGCACAGTACCTATTTTTTAACTGACGCAAAGGTGGTAGACTATATTTGTGTATAATTGAATATTTACAACAAAAAAATACCTGAGTACCTACTACTTAAAGTTATTGAAAAATAGAAAAATAATAGGTATAGTTTTGTTTATAAGACACAGGAATTTATCATGTATGATTAAGCCGGTTACTCCGACGCGTCCAAAAGCAAAGCGATAAGGAGTCACGCACGCACACTCACCTTGAAAAAGACCGCTGAATGCGGTTGAAACTATAGTCGGAGTAACCGGCTTAATCATACGTGAGTAATTCGCGCGCGCATTTACCTAGTAAAAGACCGAATGCGGCCGAATGTGGTTGAAACTATAGTCGGAGTAACCTGCTCAATCATACGTGAGTAATTCCCGTGACATATAAAAAAAAATTGTGAAAACCACGTCAGTTTTCATAATATAATTGACATAGTTATTTAATCAATAATATACAATTACTATATTACCAGCAAAGACGCAAAACAATCTCGGAGCTAACAAATTAGTTGTAATAAAATCCTGTCAAGTTGGACGATATAATACCAAATCGTGTCAGCGTGTCACGTAATACCTATAAGTCACCGATAGATCTTTCGATCGAAGGCCAAAGTTTCTGACGCACTTTTATATCAGTACGAAATTTTATCGCCTCTAGATCGGAAACTATAAAAATACACCAAAACATTCATCTTAGAGGCTGTTAAATTCGATACTACGATTCTTTTAAAAGCGGCAATCTACAAAGTGCATAGAGAAGTCTAGGCTGTAATTTAAGTTTTAAAAGAGGCGAGCGCTTGCCAATGCTTGAGCGTTGGTGTTTTTCTACAAATTGCGCGAAGCATTATAGAATAAGGCAAGCATTACTCGACCGTAATGCGTATTTTATTGGGTACTAAAACTAAAAGGGTGGCTATAATTGCGACATTGAAGCATACTGTGACCTCGATGTCGGCTTATGCAAGCAATGTTCTGATAGCGGTCGAAATGTTGATATAAATGACGTTGCGTTGACGTTTGCAATGATGGTTTTAGGACCTAGATTTCTATTTAGATAAATATAATAATTATTGGATATACATGACTGATCGACAATGAATATTATGGACTGTGGATGTTACTACCTACTGAATAATATTGACAAGAAGTTTATCGAAGTTAAAGTATAATTAGATACATAGAGGATCATTTCAAAATTAGAAGCTTGAGAAATGTTTTTTTTTATGAATTCAAACAAGCCATAGTTGCCAGTGCAAATATATTTATGAGTGTAGCAATTAACCAGTATATTTTTTATTAAGCTGAAGATTATAAAACCTTTTTTTTAATACTTTTTTGTCAGGACCAACCTCCGGCAGAGAGAGTGATGTAGGCGATACCTTCGTCCGTGGCCTCATTAAAGAGTCAGGACCAGTATAGGTTTTCTGCGAAATAATGCTAGTTAGTAATTTTTGAAAAACATAGAAAACTAACAATATGTGGTGATGATACATCTTTTTACTTCGTAAGTTTCATCAGAAACGAACAGTTTTCAGTTGACGAAAAATCAGATTGTTTTTACTAAATAGGTATGACAAAACCAGACTAGGAAAAAAAATAAAGAAAAGTCTAGACAAATTATACCTATATTTTTGAAATGTACTATTATGTAATATTTATCACAAAACATTTTTTTCGTCGTGTGTAATTAGGTCATAAAATCCGCCATGTAGGATTTTGTGTGACATCATATTATATCCTATAGCACCCAGGGAGTTCAGGCGCATGACGAAATCTGATTAGTGGTTTTTGAGCAATGACATGAAGGATGAAAATTCACACACATATACATGCATAGACTTCAGTTCATTTACATATAAAAATTATACATATTTGAAATGTTCTCATCCCTTTGTTTTGATATCAAACACGATACATTAATACCAATTTTGTTTTTCAACGTGCCAAATTATATCATAAAGTCTGCCATATTGGTTGTAGCGTCACGTCATATAGCCTGCACGAGGGGTATTAAAACACGTTGGTCAAAATATGATAAGTAGTTCAGGAGATCAGAGAGAACACATGAACATACTTATATGCATACATAGACTGACTCACAACCCTCCTTTTGCCATAAACGGGTAAAAAAGTACAATAATAACCCTCCTCAATCATTAATTTGGTCAAAAAGCATCCAGATTTTAGGGTCACTTTCTGATCAAAGTTCTAATAATTGATTGGCGTAAAAATTTCCGACAAACTGATTGATACTTATTTGAGTCTTAATAGAATTTTGTTAGAAAACTTTTCGAGCAAAACGGGACTGTAAAGCTAATTAGCAATTCCAAGAATCCAGAGCTTCCGTAGTCACAACATAATAATTTTAAACTAAATTACACATCTAACAGTAAAAAGTTTTCTTTTGTTACGCCATAAGCCAAAACATAAATATATCCAACTAAATGGCTAGCGCTGTTGTTCACTGATTGTTTTTCGAGGTTAGACAAATATTGTTCAAAATAAATCAGAGCACGGTCCGAACAAACAAATGTAGCTAATGTAAAGGATCGGGTTGACCTGGACAAATACCTATCTACCCGTGGGCGGAACACAACAGCATTATTAAACTTGAGCAGAAAATGGCTATTACTCATGTCAGGTTGAGTCTAGATTTTGTGGCTGGGTTTTTCCTCAGGGAAATACATTTTGAAATCGTCTAAGACGTAATTATCTTATATCTTATCTTGTTGTAATTATCACTTTTATTACCCCTTATTAATAAACGTGGAGTAGCCTTGGAATAGATACTCCGTCTTTTGTCTTTTTCGATCGAGCTCAAAATGTGAAAGAGGGAAGAAGACAAAACACGGCGTAACTATTCCAAGACTACTCCACGTTTATTAATAAGGGTGTAAGTGATAATTACAACAACAATCCGGTTCACTCCGGGGTTGTTCAACAAAAACGTGAATAGGGATTTCCTAGGCAAGCGTGCTGCATCTTCGACCACAACTTCACTTCCCATCAGGTGAAACTGTAGTAAAACGCATGCCTAGTACATTATAAAAGAAATTACTTTATCAAAAACTTTTTACATTATTATTTTATCAACTTCATATTTGTTATTTTAAGCTCTAATTTTTAGCTTTAAGTTATAATTTTAGGTAGTAGGTATTACCCGCACTTTTACAGTTAATACTGTTTTTCGGGACAAAGAATACCGGGACGTTTTCATAACATTAATTAGTTTCTTGGCAAACAAAGGATCAAAATTATACTCGGTCCAAGCTTTTTTTGGCTGTGACATCTGCATTATATTGTAAAAGCCGAATGAAAACAGTAAGTTCTGATGCTATTGCTAGGGTTTTGAACTTAAGGTATAGTAGCCGATTCATGTAAGTAATATAGATTATATCACTCAGTGGTTACAATGTTATTGCCAGGTATAAAAAGACAAATTAGCGCTTATGTACTTTCGAAGTTATCATACTAGTGTAAAGTGTAATTATTCGCGCGTAAAACAATTATGTTAGATAATAATTAGATACATAATAAACACCTGTAAATAAAGGCACGCTTTTCGTATTCATGATTTACCACACACAATGTTTATATTAAACATAAGATAGCATAGCATTCCCTGTTCAAACATTTCATTAATCACTCACTGCTGGGAGAGGGCGAACGGATGTCATTCATCGCACCGCAAAGCCCTGTCCCTCCGTGATGCTTTCCTTTAGTCTGGATCATGCATGCATATTAGGACGAAAATTCTTATGCTGAAGTATGAATGTGTAGTAGGTAAAATGTTGCTAGTTTAAATTTGGCACTCACACTGATTGGAGGCAGAGCAATGGATTAATAATTATATGGTCATACATACCTAAATCGTTGAAATATAACACGAGTACGCATTCAACTATTTTATGAATACCTAGTACTTCTAAAGGATTTAAAAAATGGTGACTATTATTATTGTCTTCGAGCAAAAACTAAGTAAGCCCTGAATGGGTGTTACGATAGTTAGAATCTATGTCTTCAAGTCGCGAGTGAATTGATTTATTTTATGCAATTCTATCGCTTGTAGTCAATTCTACATAGTACCCACTACAATAATATTGTAGTCGTTATAAATCAGTCGTTCGACTTCGAGTTTAAACAGCGGCTCTAGTGTTCTCGTTTCCTCGTCCAAACGGGCTATCAATCATTGCTTCCCGTAGGAGAACTTCTGTCAACATGAAACAATTCTGATAATCAATACTATACTGTATTGCTTTGTATTAGGTGTTACTATAGCAGGCAACGGCTCTACTGCATTGTAATATGAACTACTTTAGCAGGCAACTAGTGTTCAATTAATGTTGTTGTCTCTCGCTTGTTCGAACGTGTTCAATCAGTGTTTCTCGTGAGCAAGCCTTTGTCAACACACTGCAATATTCAGTTGCACTATCATCATCATCATCATCATCATTAGCCAGAAGACGTCCACTGCTGAACATAGGCCTCCTGGCCTACTGAACGACAGCCTGCCTTTTGCATCCACTTGATGCCAGCGACTCTAACAATGTCGTCGGTTCATCTAGTGGCAGGCCTACCTACGCTGCGTCTTCCGGTTTGTAGTCTCCACTCAAGAACCTTTCTTCCCCGTCGGTTATCGGTTCTTCGAGCGATGTGGCCTGCCCATTGCCACTTCAACTTGCAAACCTGAGCAGCTACGTCGATGACCGTTGTTTTACGACGAATATCCTCATTCTGGATTTTATCACGCATATAAAGACCGAGCATATATAACTCTCTCCATTGCTCGCTTTGTGACTCTGAGTTATTTCCAAAAGGCCAGCAGTTAATGACCACATTTCATTACCATAATTATGCTATCCTAGTAGTTTCATATAATTTAAGGCACATCGTTAACTAGAATTGACAATACAAAAAACTCAGTAATCTGTACATATAGGTGAGAATTATTTGAGTTGTTGGCTTCCTGTGCATGTTTACTTCGCAGTAATTAATAGCAATAAAAACCAAAAAAAAATTTTTTTAATTAAAGTTGTGTAAAAATTAGGCGCTAAATTGCCACCTTAAATATATCAGTGCCTCAGTCAGATCCAATCTTCTAGAAACTCACATAAATCAGCAGAAATAAGATTAAGCTCCGAGTATGCGAACATACCCTATAAGAAACACGAAATTTATTGCTCTACTATTTATAACTAGCATTTAAACCTGGAGGAGTAAATGGTTATCGTATTACTGCAATGCAGAGGTGTTAGATTACAACTTATCGTGACTGACATTTTTGCATTATTCATGTAGAAAAGTTCATAGCTAGATTATTCAAACTTCGCTCAACTTACCTACGATATTTTTAAAGTTAAATATTCTCAGTACCGTCCATTGCTACCGCATTTGACCTAGTAAAGACTTTACTGGCCGCTCACTGTCTAGCTTACAGTGAGCTTTTAGTTCTACTTCTGGACGTAAGCTTCATAATGCCTTACACAAACAAGCGCACAATAATCTGCCATCGATCTCCGATTCCGTCGTGACCTGGATACACTGGACTGCAGGACTACGTTTTGTAGACATTGCGGCACCGAAATATTCACGGAGAAGTGTATAATTAACTAAAATGAGTTAAACGACGATACGATGCGACAATTGGCGAGTGTTTGTAGCTGAAAGACCTGGCACGGTGCCGTCGTTCCACGAAAAACAAGTGAAACCTAAATAATTAGGTACTTACCGCACTCTCGCTTTATTAATGGGGCGCCAAACATTTCGTCTCTGTCAAGTCAATGACCTAAGCGTATGAGAATTTGGCACAGCTGCAGTCTGCAGCTCAATTTCCCTAAATGTTGACATCTGGTGCCAAAATTCGAGTAAGTTAGTTCGTACACATGCCACACATGGTACTGAGAGTAGGTACGCTTCGAATCAAGTAGCGTTACAAACTCTGGCAATCTGCTTAAACTGAATTTCGTGCATGAATCTATTCTTAAAAACGTCAGTGAGACATACTTATGCTTTATCTATTTTAAATAGATTTTTTGTTAGGAAAATATGTATTTTCTCTTCAATATAATGTCTTATAATTATGATAATTAAAAATTGATAATGATTATGCCATTCAGACCTGATAGTCTCTACTCAAGTCTCCGAGTATCCAATAGTTGAGTCTTTTGTATGAGCAGCCATCATGTTTTCCGTAATCCACGTAGCTTAAACAAATTGAGTGGTAATATAGCGTCATCGTCAGGTGATATGTTCAACAAAATAAACTTCGGGTATATTTTATCTTCGCGTTGCAACTTTTCTCAATGTGAATCAAATAAACCTATTCAATTAATAGAATTTCAGGTATCTCAACTACGAATTCAATAGACCGTACGGTACCGTATTGCCGCCTACTCCGGCTATAGCCATTACCTGCTAATGGTCCCTCCCGTAGCGCCCGAAGCGAGTAGGGCTAATCTGGCGAAATGCCATTTACTATAACCGGTTTCTCTAACATCCGACCCGTGATAGAAAAGTTGCTTTGATACTGATTTCAGAATATTACCGTACAGAAACACTGAATTCCATCCATCCCTTGCCACGTGATTTGAGAATGCAGCGATGCCCTGTTTTTTATCTCTCCCTAGAAATACGCTATAGATGTTTTCACCTCGCAGCTTGACTTCTTTTGTGTTACTTCATCATCATCATCATCATCATCAGCCTGTAAACGTCCACTGCTGAACAAAGGCCTCCCTCGTAGAGAGGGGTGTTGCCATAATCCCCACGCTTAGCAGGCGGCTTGGGGATCGCAGTACGTTCACCGTGTACTAATAGGACGCTGCTGCCCATCCTCCGGTGGTTCTGGTCGCAGTTTTAGGACATACCCGGGTGTCACATTGTGTTACTTAAAATGTTTTATTTTTTTCATTTGTAACTGGTTACGGTACTACGGTTACGTAGATGGCCGAAGGGGAAAAAGCATGACAGAATATTTACTTGCTTTTCTTATAGGCTGAGTGTCATATGATAACATTTTCAGTTTTGAAAAAAAAAAAAAGTAAAAGTTAAAAAACACCAAAGTTATTAAAAGACCATTTACAAATACGACATTATATACCGATGTAATTATACAATGAAAATATTGTCTGTACTCTATTTTCAATTTTCAACCGACTTTTAAAGAGGAGGTTCTCAACTCGACTGTGTTTTTGTGTATGTTACGCAATATCTATTATAGGTATATTATGATGCTATTTAAATGAAGCTTATTTTTTTTAAGTCTTAATTTATGTCAAGGGTCTCAATAAAATGTAAAGAAAATTATATATAATATATTTTAAAATGTATAAAATTAAGGGATGAATTTGGTTTATTAAAATTCCTGTGAATATTTCGTTTTATTTTTAAATTTTTTTAATGTTTATTTTCTAAGCATCAGTTACATAAACATTAACACAGATAAAATATACAATAAGGAGTGGAAATAACTAACTATTCTATCATATTGGTTATTCTAAAATATATAGGTATTCGTTTCATATGATAGGTAAAAGATGATTTATCAATGCACCAATATCTGTATTTTATATTTATTTATTTATTTAACTTAGTTTAGATTATAAACACTAACTGGTGTACCCTAGACCCTGCACTAGGCAAAGCCTGTGCCGTAGTGCCTGTGTTACGTAGTATTTTTTTTACTCCAATTTTTTGGGACCTATATAGCATTCTACTTGGCAGTCCTATTGTACGTTCTAATCTAGAAGACTCAAAATTAATACACAAAACACAGACAACAAACAAACACAGGGTCGATGGTTACTTGAGGTGACTCATATATCCGAGCAGCGACCTGGCTGCGTCAGAAACGGCTATTACGTAGATAAAATTAAAATAAGCTACACAAATAATATTTTTTTACAATGAAACTATTATAATGTATAGAGCACTTACCACAGTAAGCACCTTCCTCAAGTCACTATGCAGACTGGAGACGTCGACCCCGCGGCCTGCGTCCCCGAGCCGCCGCAGTGTCTCTGCTAAGGGCCCGGACAGCGCCCTCAGCTGCTGCCAGGAGCGTGCGTACTGCCGCCGCACCAGCTCGATAATGGTGGAAGTCAGTGCCAACCCGATTAGGATGTATAGAGTGCACAGCAGCATGTATTTCGGCTTTTCTGAGGACAAACTCAAAATTATTGATTTTGCGGTAAATTTTTTGCAGTGTTTAGAAATTGTTTATAAGCACCAGGGTCCTTACGGACAACTGCTATTACAGGCACCTAATCCGCTCAGTTGGAAAATCACGCGACTACACACCGTATCTGGGCGCGATAAGGTTTGCGGTCGCGTGATTTTCCAACTGAGCGGATTAGGTGCCTGTAATAGCAGTTGTCTGTAAGGCCCCTGGACGTCCTATGGCTGAAATGTTGATGATGATGATGATGACCCAACTCGGCTCAGATTCTCATCACTCATAATTCTCTTGAAGTCTGATGAGCAATAAATATCCTGTCAAGATATCGCACGCGCTTACAATATGAGTCACGTCATCACATCAATCATCAGCCAGTAAACGTCCACTGCTAAACAAAGGCCTCCCTCTTAGAGACGGGTGTTGCCATAATCCCCAGCTTGGCAGACGGCTTGAGGATTGCGGTACGTTCAAAGTGTACTAATAGGAAGCTGCTGCCCATCCTACGGCAGTTTTAGGACATACCCGGGTCCGACAATATGAGTATACAATCAACAAGTATACATTAAAATTTGTTTAAAACCCCGATATTCTTCATACAGCTGAACAGATTTTTCTTGAATCATAGCTAAAAACACTCTAGACCAAGTCTACTTTCAAACGAAAAAAAAACTATACAATACACATGTTTTAATACCCCTCTGTTTGCGCCGAGGGTTATAAATTAAGGTATACTGCAGAAAAAAAAAAAAAAAAACCTGTAATCATAGAAAAATACATTAAATTTAACGAATAAGTACAATTGACTAAACAAAATTAAACGATCGCATTAACAATACGTTACATATTGAACTGAATGAAATAAAATCATTACAATAATAAATCTATCTTGACAAAAATTATAGAACCAACTCGAACCATTTCAGAAGCATTTAGAAAATTCACTGTAATAATATGTTGCATTAAATTTTCATAGATTTCTCCGCACTGCCCACTGTCGACCCCACAATACGGCACAGCCTTACGGAATAGATACCTACGGAATATTATTCTTAAAGGGCACAACATAATACCCCTTAGCGTCAACATATTCACACAACGTGCAAATGCTAACGATATAGTCTAGTAACTCTAGTAAGAAGAAACGTGTATATTCGCGTTATCATCGCGGGCCAAGCACAGAGATCGTACGAGGAAAGCTATGAAGCTGCGCCGCGGTTTCACCTGTGACTTCACGGCCCTTACGCCCAACTCCTTAGCGGTCTCAAACTAATGTTAAAACAGCGCAGTTCGGAAAATCAAGTGAACGTGAACCTTAACGCGCCCAGATACGATTGCTTAAAACAGCTAGGCGTAAGGCCCCTGATCAGACAAACCAGGGAGATATAGCAAGGTGGCGGTGGCGAGTGCGAACGCATTTGGACTTAATCAGACTTGATGCCTTGAGTCAAACTCAGCAATAGCAGTGCGGTTTAGCGGTATACTGACTTTTTTGTATGAAAAATGGAAACATTTGAACTCGAATGATAATTGTACTAGGGCATATCTCCCTTGTTAGCGTGATCTGCGCCTGCGACCCTAGGAATTGTATTTTGAAGATAAAAATATCTTCAAAATACTCTGAATTAGCCTTATGTGTTAATTCAGAGTATAACACACCTGGGGGTCTAGACAAGAGCCACACAGTTAGCGTTCACGCCTGCGGAAAGATGAAATTGTATGAAAATGACATTGACAATGACATTAGCATGAGAGAAATTATCTGAAGCTAATGTCATTTTCATACAATTTCATCTTTGCGCAGGCATGAACGCTAACAGTGTGTGGGTCTTGTCTAGACCTTCTGTACCTACAACATTTCAGTCGTTACAGAGTTGCGTAGCAACAGACATACTGCTCCACTTTCTCATTTTATAATATTAGTGTGAAAGTGTGACGACGCAATAAATATTATACGAAGTCGCGTTTAATCTACTAACTTTAAATCTTAATATAAATTGCTGGAAACTTCGTAACTAGGCATTAAAGGCAAGCTAATGGCAAATTTTCAGGCTCATAATCTACTATCTAAATAATGGCCGAGGAAATAACAGAAGGCTTAATTCATAGCTCTAAGCTGGAAAATGTTATTAATATTAGGTACTTACCTAAAGAAGTTTTAGCAATTTTGGTATTTTTAACCGACTACAGGAGGAGGTTATCAATTCGACTGTATGTTTTTTTTTTGTATTATTATATCGCTTTGGTACTTATAAATAGTAATAATATGACTGTGGAACATAAATAACGCGTTGAACGCAAAACTTTCTCCAATATCGAAATAAACTTTCTTTGTTTATTCTCTTATGACTTCAGAACTGTTGATCCCTTCATCCATCACTTTATGTAAATATAATAACCAGGAACCCAAGAAATAACATTTCATAAAGTAGTATTTTCATACTTGAGGATACGAGCAAGTAGCTTGGCTGGTAACCACTACACCGTCTATGCAACTAGCAACACTTGCAATGACATCCAGAATATTTTACTTCTATTATTCAGAACCCTGTGCTTATTTCACTTGCACGTGTTAGTTTGGGATCCCTATAGATGATAAATCTCATTATGCTCGGCAAGATAGGTCGAAGATATTGCCAACGTCACGGCTCGAATCTGGACTCGATTACTACGGGGTCGAGGCAGATGACATAGTAAGTAAAAGGCATATATACCCAGCAGGCTGTAGATGATAATGATGATGCTCTAATATTGCCGTTCAATCCAGAACACTGCAGTAGTAGATACACAGGACTACAAAAAATTACGTATACTATCGTATAGTGAAATGTAATCTTACTTGGCACTAGATCACCGAACCCTATAGTGGTCATGGTGATGAAGCAGAAGTAGAATCCGTCGTAGAAGGTCCAGTCATCCTCCCACATCTTAAACAGGCCCGCTCCGGCTGATAAGTACAGAAATAGGAAGCCTACGGCTCCCAAGGCGTATAGAGATCTCTGACCTGCAGGATTGGCTTCGGATACTTTTGTGCAGCATTCTGGAAACATTAATTCTTTTGTAGCACATTTTTACGCAGAAATAACCAGTCCGTACGAAAAAAATACAATGGGTTGTTTTTTTTGCCCTCTTTTTACGACATACTTACTAGGCATTGCAGGCAGTTGCTTAGCAATAAAAGATACAAGCGTGGCAAAGACCCTGCCCAGGTCAGCAATGACGGTCAGCGTCAATGGGATCCCGATGAGGGCGTAGGCGATGCAGAACAATCGACCCCAAAATGTCTCCGGAACTATGTTGCCATACCCTGAAAGTTTCCTTATATAAACATCCGATTCTTGAGCAACAGAATAGGGATTTTGCCTTGTTGTACACACGAATAAGATTTTATGCACCATTTAAATTATTTGTAACTTTCTGTAAGTTATAAAAAAAAACATTCTAGGTTCTAGACTTTTGCTAAGACATTTCGCGAATTTATTCTATCGAGCGAAATAATTCAAATTGTGTATTGAATTCCGTATAACCCTTGATAAAAGACTTAAAAATACCATATATTTTTCTTAATTTCGTAACAATAAAAATTATTTTAAAAACCATAATAATCTATAGCTCGTTATAGGCAATTCGCGCACCCATTGCACCTTAATAATAAGGTGACATTGGCATTGGCAAGCTGTTATTCATCATCATCAGCCAGAAGACGTCCACTGCTGAACATAGGCCTCCCCCTTTAACCTCCACACTGAACGACAGCCTGCCTTTTGCATCCACTGGATGCCCGCGACAATGTCGTCGGTCCATCTAGTGGGAGGCCTACCTACGCTGCGTCTTCCGGTTCGTGGTGTGTGGTAAGCTGTTATTGCCGTCATCATATTATGACGGCATGGTCGAAGATGGTAGACAGGCCTAGTGAACTGACTCTCTGAGGTGTCAGAACGCTACAATTGCTAGCCGGCTAAGCACTAGAAAGTGCTCTACCATCATGTAGTGTTTTACTTAACAATTTTTCTAAATTGTTTGGTGTTAGCAATTAGTAATACCAATTTCTCACGATGTTTTCCTTTACTCAAACTTGTAGTTGGTATTTGAACACACAACATTGAGGCGTGGCATCCGTCTACGATAGGATCATCATAAGATTTTGAAACGATTCAAAACCCTAATGTAGATAATGCTTTAGTGTTTCCTAAATACTGCCCAAGTTTGTTCTGATAACATTCATTATACCCGCTACTCACTCTAGGGCCTAACAAAATTACTTTACAAGTCCTTTGAGGGCAGTAAATACTTAGTAACGGCAAAAGGAGTATTATCTTGGGATTATTTGACTTGGTTTAGACAGTCTAAACTATTGTTTGGCCTGTAAAGATTCATTGTGATTGTAAGCTGAAGGTAAAAATCTATAGGGATGCGAGATTTATTAGCTTATGGCAAAAGAGTAATAAGCAAAAATAAATACAGTTAAGTTTTGTTGCTGAGACGCTTTGGATTCTTAGGATATAGAATTAGAGAAAATCAGGACAAATAAACCTAGAAAACAATAATATAGCCAATATTTTATGTACAAACAGAGTTTCGTATAAAACGTGTCATTTCGTGTAAAATAACAAATTCGTACCCACAAACCGTGTATTTACGTAAATGCGGTACAAAATACTTTGTGTATGCTTACATGGTCTTACACACCTATTGTGGTGAGCACTGTTGAAGAGAAGAATACTGCTTGCATGATGCTCCACTTCTCCTCGGTAGGAGGAAAATTATTTACTACATCTAGTGTGAGCCCGCTAGAAGATGCTTCTTCCAAAATCTAGAATAAAACAGCATATTCTATAAAATCTAAACTAGAAAACTTTAACAATAGGCATGATGACTAATATTTTTTTATTACCTCATAAAAAAGCTGATCATAAATAGAGCCCATCAACGAAAACAAAATTAAAATTAGTTCAAAAATAAATAAGATATAAGCATTTTAATTTAATTTCATGCTAGACAGAGAGCGCACTAAACTGAGCCGTGACGTCACGGCTCAGGAGCGCCACACAAATGCTATACTAACACACGCTTTGCGAGATAGGGATAGAACATCCCCTCTCCATCCCCACCTAAAACTTTAAATACTCATATCTCAGAGATTTATCAGCCAATTCAAATTATTTTTTCAGTATGTGTAATGTATTTACTTATATTCATCGCTAAGCCGGTTATTTGTAATAAATTAAACATTAGGAATCATGCCTATTACAACTAACTTTTAAAAAAAATAACGTACTCTTTCATAAATAGCAAGGCTTTCGCTAAGAAGTTTTTCTACTTTAAAATCTTCGGTTCTGTTTCCGCTATGTTCGGAGACGATGCTTATTAGATTCATCCTCTCTGTCAAGAGTCTCTCTCTGTGGTATTCCTGCTTCGCCATCTCTGCTGGATACTCGAGTGCTCGAAATACCTGCAATTAGAATTTTTTTTTAAATACATCTTGTCCTAAATTTAATTAGGTACCTATAATAAAAAATAAAAAAAAAATTTTTTATTTATTTATGACATAATGTAACATATATTACATGTTTGCTGTCACCAAAAAACCTCGCAGAGGTTTATCTGGGTGACATGTTCTCAGCTTAAATTTTTAGAACATTAATTAAGTAAACATAATAATATGTATCTACATCGGAAATAGCCGAGCGAGTGCATGCCCGTCACTCCGGATCATTCGGATGGCTTCGGCTTGCTATGTCGTCGCCAGTAGAACAAAGTAGATCTGTGAGAACAAAGCACTCGGCCCTCGCTCGTTCCTAGAACTTTATACATGATGCTCCGAATCAGTGCACCTTACTAATACAATAATTTTGCAAGACTCGTTTAATATTGACTGGTGTAATTTTGCTAAAGGTTTCGCGTGGACCAAGCGTGAATTAAACGGACCAATCAAATAATTCCTGTACAATTAACGGAAAAGAGAAAATTATTATATTATAAATATTTGTAAGTCACGTATCGATTAATGATAGCATTAGTTATATCTTATGTGAAATCAAATAAAGCTTGCGTTATGCGTGAGAATATATTTTTAATAATAATTGATATAAAATAAATACACTTTATGCAATACAACTAAAAGTTTAAAAGTTTTCAAACTCTTGCTCGTATAAACATCGAGGACTCTTATTAAGTATACAATCTTTCACATTAGGAAAATTTGAAGTATCGCCAGCATTTCTGAAATTTGGTGTATAAGGCGGATAAGCTTTCTGGTGAAGTATTGACATCCAGTCCGTTTCTTGGAACCAAATGTGACTTTTTATGTCATATATCCCAGATTTGAGTCCACCTATTCTTCTAAGTGGATCTACTTCTAGTAGGCCTTTGACAAGTGACTTGCATTCATGAGTCATTCCTTGAGGAACCTTAAAATGACCCTCTAAAATTTTCTCGTACAGTTTTATAGCGTTCGAACTGTAGAACGGAGGGTAACCACAAATCATTTCATATAGCAACACCCCAAACGCCCACCAATCTACCGAAAATGTATATCCTTTAGACAGTATAAGTTCCGGAGCAATATATTCAGGGGTGCCACATAACGTCCACGTCCGCGATTTCATGATTTTACAAAATCCGAAGTCCGTAAGCTTTATGTACCCCGTCTCGGTAATCAATATATTTTCGGGTTTGACATCTCTATGAATAACAGAGCAGTTATGTAGGTACTCTAAGGCGAGAACAAGTTGGGCCGCATAGAATGTTGCCAGTGAATCTGTCAATGTTCCCAATTTTTTTATCAAAGTAAACAGTTCACCACCGAGCTCGTAGGGCATTATAAGGTAGACATACACATTGTCCTTAAAACACGAGTCCAAGGAAGACACGAAGGGAAAATTGACGCTCTGTAAAATCTTCTTTTCAAGGAATAACTGTTTCAAAGCTTTCTTTTTCAGAATTACTTCCTTGTCTAACGCTTTCATGGCGTGGTATTCGAAAGTAGATGTATCACGGACCAAAAATACGGTTCCAAATGATCCAGCTCCTAAAGTCTGTACGTGATCGTAGTCTTCCGCAGTCTTTGCATATTTGGGGGGATTTGCTAAACTGGATGTGAACTCCTGTTTCAGCACTTCTAGGTACCTTTTATGCTGATTTTGTTGCTCATGTGTGTAATGTACTGTTTGCTTATGGTCAGTGCTTACTCTATCATATTTCATTTCTGGTGTATCAAATAGATATCGTTATCTACGACTCTTACATGAGTATCCGATTTTTCACTTTAGCATAGTATCAAAATAAATCAAGTTCAAAAATAACTAATATTTTGTTGGTGACTTGTATCCATTGCTTGTATCACGAAAGTAAAAGTAATGAAATGAAGTAAATACTGGTAAATACATTTTGGCATATGATTGGCATGTGATTGGCATGCTTTGATTTTGTTTTGTCAATGTCAAGCTATCGAGGTGGTAATTTAAGCTTAAAACCTCTTATTTTAATATGTATTACTAGTTTAAAAAAAAAACTATAAAACACGCTATGCAATAAAAAGAGCTCCATCATCAGACCAGCTCAATTGTACCATCACAATTGTATTGTCGGCACTGAAACGTGGTCTCTCACTATGGGCCTCATAAGCAAGCTCAAAGTCGTACAACGAGCTATGGAGAGGGCTATGCTCGGGGTTTCTCTACGAGATCGAATCCGAAATGAGGAGATCCGTAGACGAACGAGTCACCGACATAGCCCACCGGATTAGCGAGTTGAAGTGGCAGTGGGCAGGGCACATATCACGCAGAACAAATGGCCGGTGGGGCCGAAAGGTTCTGGAATGGAGACCACGGCTCGGTAAGCGCAGCGTAGGACGTCCACCCACAAGATGGACAGACGACCTAAAAGAGACCGCAGGGAAACGCTGGATGCAGGCCGCTTCCAACCGGCCCTTTTGGAGATCGATGGGGGAGGCCTATGTCCAGCAGTGGACGTTGTAAGGCTGAAATAATGAAGATGATGATGATGATGAATTGTATTGTCATCAGAACTATCATACACAAAGCAACACTACCATATAGCTCTACGATCATACATTTTCATTTTCAAATAGATACGATTTTTCGGGTGTAATTTAGATTCTTAGATTGAAGATGAAAAAATCATCATCTTTATTCATTTCATCATTCATATTCGTTCATGATTGTCGTGCATTGTTGTTGGTGTAAGTTATCTGATCGGCGAAGGTACACATGAGTTAGCAAATTAAGTAAGCTAAGAGAAGTAAAGCAAACGGTAATTAGTAGATAACCACAACAAAAGATAATGTTTTTTTTTTTGCATAATCCCATAGCTGCGTTCACACTTCACAGTCTGAGTTATGAAGTAAAAATTTAAGTTTTATAATCAAATAAACTCTTTAACATGTTCTATGTGCTAGTTTTAATACACTGAATAAATTAAATTATATTTATGTAGCTAGTAGTTCACTTAACACAATTCTGGTTAGCTGAAGCATAACCCTTTTAAAAATCTTCAAACTCCTTTTCATAGAGACACGTAGACACTTTTTTTAACTTCGGCTGATCAATTTCTGGAAAATTACTGGTATCACCTGGCGAAACGATCACCGGCTGAAAAGGCACTTCTGCTCTCTGATGTAAAATTTGTGACCAATTTACGTTAATAAACCACGAATGGTTTTTAATATCGTATACTCCCCCTTTCTGTGAACCGAGACGTTTCATTGGATCCACTTGTATTAGACCTTTGATTAGTTTTTTACAATCGGCGCAAATAGTATCTGAACATTTAAATGAACCTTCCAATATTTTCTCGTAAAGCTTACTCGGGTCAGATGTAAAAAACGGAGGGTGTCCCGATAACATTTCATAGATTAGCACGCCACATGCCCACCAATCAACAGGGAAGGAGTATCCTTTAGATAAAATCACTTCAGGTGCTAAATACTCAGGAGTTCCACATAAAGTCCAGGTTTTCTTTTTCAACACTTTGCAAAAGCCAAAGTCACATAATTTTATGTATCCAGTTTGATCGATTAGTATGTTTTCAGGCTTTAAGTCCCTATGGACACAGTCGCAGTAATGTAAATACTCCAATGCTAGTATTACTTGAGAAGCGTAAAACTTGGCCAAAGTATCTGCAAACGGGCCATATTTTTGAATATAGGTAAACATTTCTCCTCCAATTATGTACGGTAGCACAAAGTAGAGGTACATATTGTCTTTAAAAGCCACGTCTAGTGATACGATGAACGGAAACTGAACACTTGCAAGAATTTTCTTCTCTAAAATTAAGTGTTTCACGTGTCTTCTCTCTACAACTATAGATTTCTCCACCACTTTCATTGCGTGGTAAGCGAAAGAACCTTTCGCTCTTACTAAAAATACTTCTCCGTAGGCACCACTCCCGATCGCTTTGATTCTATCGAAATCCTCAGGACTCTTATCAAAAGTTGGAGGGGATTCGTACTTCCTCATAAATTCAGCTTTCTGCATATCTAAATATCTTTTGTGATCTTGGTGGTCTTGTTGAGTGTATGTCGATTTTGCCATACCACTTCACAAATAAGGCCATTTAAAAAACTCTAAATAAAACGTATAACTTCAGAAAATCACATAGTATGTAAATGAAATATAAAAACATCGATATATTAACTGACAACACAAATTGACTGCCCAGGTAGCTACTATTCGACAGGAGGCAGATATGTAAGAAAGTTGTTATGACATTAAATGCGGATTCAAAAAAGGTTACATATAATAAGGACTAACTTTTAGACCTTATTCTGAGCAACGCATACTAAAATGCTGGCGTTTAACTGCTATGAGAAGATCCCCAACGTTCCATTACGTGCGTATATTGCTATTCAATGTGGTAATTTATTTGCGTTAGCCAAAGAGTGCGTCATATAGATTTTTTTACTGGGGCAAGTGCATTTTTAACTAAAGGCTAATACAAGCTAATACTAACACTACAAATACAGTAAGACTACCCTGTGAGACTACCCAATAGACCATTGAAGTTCTGTGGGTATCACAGATGTGGTGGGCATATAGATAATTTATAGTGTATGTGTATCTACTGTAAGTTTTATATATTTAATTTGATTTGATCATTCTTGACATTCTCTTTGACATTCTCTTTGTGATTGCCTGCCTGGATTGTCTTTTCTGTCTATGAAATATTTTCCCTTATTTTTATACAATGATTCAAACCTAGTTCAAATATACCAATATATGAAGACAGGCAAAAATACAAGTTATACGGTGTAAATTCTTACGAATCTTCGTAGATTTCTTGTCTTAAATCATTCAGAAAATAGATCCAAGCTGTTGTCCACTCACAGATTTTCAACCATGGGCGAAGATGCCAAGCACGAGTATTATGGGGGGTACCCTCGTGCTAAACAAGAACAATATACACAATATCTCAAAAAACTTCACCACGAATTCATCGACACGTGGAACCAAAAACCTGAATGTAGCGCAAAAATAAATGACTTCGAGAGAACCAAAGTCCTAGGCACAGGTGCTTTTGGAGTAGTTTATTTAGTAAAACACGTTCATACCGGTAAGTATTATGCCTCGAAAATGTTAGAAAAAGACAAAATAGTAAAGTTGAAGCAAATCGAACACAGCTACTATGAGAAGAAAATACTCTGCGGACTAAATTTCCCTTTCGTCGTTTATATGAAATACTTTTTCAAAGACAATGTTTACCTTTACTACGTTTTGCCATTTATAGCTGGGGGAGAGATGTTCTCACATTTGCGCAAAATGGGGAAATTCGAAGAAAGCTCTGCAAAGTTTTACGGCGCTCAAGTAGTTCTAGCGTTAGAGTACCTGCATTCATGCGAGTTGGTTTACCGCGACTTGAAACCTGAGAACATTCTGATCGACAGGACTGGATACATTAAAATAACAGACTTCGGGTTTTGCAAAATCATCCGAGGGAGGACTTGGACGCTCTGTGGTACGCCCGAGTACTTGGCGCCGGAAATAATACTTAGCAAGGGCTACGGAAACGCGGTCGACTGGTGGTCCACCGGCATTCTTTTTTTCGAAATGAGCGCAGGCCATCCGCCGTTTTTCGCATCAGATCCAATGAGGATCTACGAAAAGATCGTTTCCGGAAAGTACCGATGTCCAACTCACTTTTCGCCTGAATTAAAAGATTTGATCGGACACGTCCTAGAAGTGGATAACACAAGACGTTACGGAAATCTCAAAGACGGAGTAATGGATTTCAAGAATCACAAATGGTTCAAGGAAATTGATTGGGACAGTCTCCTGAACAGCCGGATCCAGCCACCGTTCCTGCCGAAGATTCGGTCGCCTAGTGATACCGCCAACTTTGATATTTTTGACGAAGAAAAAACTAAAGAGAGCGCCGTATGTTTGTACGAGGAAGAATTTGCCGACTTTTAACTCCCTCAAAACTTTTAAATGCTATGTGCTAAGTATTTTAGTTTTACTTGAGCTAAATAAGAGAAATGCTGGTTAATAAGGATTTCTAGTTTTAGGAACAATGGGCAGTGGCCTAATTTTTGTTATATGAGTTAATGTTTAATTTAATTATGTACGTTTAAGGTATGTACTTACTAACGTTTTAAGAATAAAGCTTAATGTTTAATACTAAGTATTTTAGCGTCTTATCACCCCAGCACCCCATACATTAGTAATTTACATACAAACATCTTTTCTCTTTTAAATTACTCATAAAATTTTGATGAATCTTGAGTACATCATACAACAATTAACTATTATTCATATATAATAACAAAATCTAACAGGGGTGTAAGGTTCCCAAAAATCATAAAATTACGGTTTTAGGGTTCCGTAGTACTACAAGGAACCCTTATAAGTTCGTTCTGGCCGTCCGTCTGTCTGTCTGTCCATCCGTCCTAGCTTTTTAGAAGCTTTTAACTTTTAAAGTAATGAAGCTTTGCATAATTACAGTTTTAGTATAGATCTCAATTTTAAAATAAATATAATTTTACGTTTTAGGGGCATCGACAAATTTTCCTTTTGTCGATGTTTAGGGGTAGCTCTGGTACATGTGAAACGGAGATTAAATATTTTTTCGCTGTACACCTTCGTGTGTTATACACATTAGGATGATATTATAAGCCTTGGATACGGAACCCTACCATATGCATATCTCGACACGCTTTTTGCACAGTTATTAAGAAATAGTTACAATTTCCGGAAAGCCGGGTACGACGTCTATTCACCCAGTTCCCGCGAAGTCGATTTTTAATCGAAAAGAAACATTATTGTTATTTGTTTAAAACCATTAAAAACGTGTATGGTTTTTAATTTAATTTAGTTTATGGCATAACGTCAATGAAATGAAACTATTAAAGAATATAAATTTACAGTGTAAACTCTATATAACGAAAAATCTATATACGGAATGTAAAACTCCCTAAAACGTCAAATTACTTGACTTTGGTTGGTTTACCTTGTTGCCCATGCAATGATACACTCTATGTAGTATTACACCCACTCCAAATAACGACAACAATACGTCATTATTAAGCAATAAACAGAAATTTCTAACTTGAATTTAAAATAAAATACTTATCAGCAAAAAACTTCAGACGAAGATAGCAGACTATAAAAACATATTATATTAGTAAAATAATATTGATTTTTCTTCTCTCCGTTTAACGTAAACTCTAAATAACTCTATAAAATGCGCAGTCTCTTAAGTGTCACTATATAATGTATACACTGTATATTCTATAAAAGTTCTGGAATAAGGAAGCTGAAAAAAATTAAATGCAGTTAAGTTGCGCTTACCAAGCCGCCTCCTCCGCAGTACAGCATCAGCGCCACGATCAGCCCTGCATGAGACAGCGCCGCCCTGGGACACAGGCGGCTCCATCTCGACCTGGGCGGAGTGCCCATCAGGGTCTCCGTCTCCCAAGACACAGCCTTCACGTTTTTGCACATCCTGTCACTTTGTCCTTATCACTTCTTTATCCCACATTTTCTGTTAAATGAGTTTTGG
The DNA here is from genome assembly GCA_914767915.1 of Agriopis aurantiaria. Lineage (NCBI taxonomy): Eukaryota > Metazoa > Arthropoda > Insecta > Lepidoptera > Geometridae > Agriopis > Agriopis aurantiaria. The sequence goes on from OU611987.1 coordinate 7,899,813, forward strand.
AAGCAAATACATAAATATAGCATTTTTAGCCAAACATATTTACAGTTTTTTTTTTTTTTTGTTTTTCTGATTACCTTGCTTTTCTGAGGTTGTAAATGAACATCGAAACATCGAATTGGAAGATCATGTATGATATTCTCAATATTCTTGAAATTGCTGGTCTAGTGCGAGTCTAGCTCGCACACACTCGCGGGTTCTCGTCATTGTTCTGTACCAATTAACAATAAGCATATTGAAGGACTCACTTAGCATTGAAAAAAATGTTCTCTTATACATTGTTCTACATCACTGTCGGTTTTCTAATTACAAAATGCAAGTTTGTAACAGCATAAAAAAATATTTTGTGCCTCTGAAGTTGGTTGCAAGACGCTGTGCAGTACCTAGCTATGTTGCTATTTTATACAACTGTACTTCCGCAATGGTTCGCAGAGCCTAACTTCGGCGACACAAAGATCCGCTGTGCCTACTGTACCTAGTAGTCAATCAAGGCTTACATAACTGCAGGTTTCGTAATTTATAGGGTCGTATACTGAAGCAAAAGTATGGCGATTTCACGATTCGCCTGACTCAGCGCGAGCCGTTTTATGATCCACTAAATGTAATGACAAAATTAAATTGTGTAAAAAAAATCTTTAACTTTTAACTTATTTTAGCACTAATAAAAACTATCATAGTTATGTGTTAAAAACTAATAATAGTTTTAAAAATACTTGGTGAATATAGATTAAAGATATATAGAGCACATATAAACTATTGTGTGCACCAGAAATAATAAATCGGCCAAGTGCGAGTCGGGCTCGCGCACTGAGGGGTTCCGTACCAGCACAAACTTCAATAACTGAAATTACCAGTTATAAACTTGGTAATGAACATAAACTTGTTACAGACTCGCACTTTGCCATTTTTATTATTTGTTATTATAATTTAGGGTGTGTACTATAATCATGTTAAGTTTGACGGTTTTAAGTATCACTGTTTTTACATTAGAGCTAATACAAAAATACATTAAGGACGTTAGCCCGTCAACTGATAAAAATAAGCTAACTTTAGGTTCCGTTTCCGACGACTATGTAATACTTAGTCATTTAGTATTATTATCTACAGATAGAAACCTCCTTTTTTACACTATCAACGCAAAAACTATACATAAAATGATTATCAATAATTAATTAAAAATATTGCATAGGCATAGGAAAAATAAAAGAGTTTTACTAACGTTTTGTAATATTTTGCTAGAACCGACATGGCTTAAATTATGCACGATAAGGTTTGTTTTCCTTTGATTATTTTTGTCTAATTTTGTCTATCATTTGAAACGGCGTGTCAGTCAGCGCTCGGACGCCGTCGAAAGCAGACCTACGCCGCTTGACACCAGCACCTCGAACTCGAAAACATCGCTGTATGTACACGGAAAATTTTACAATACGAACTTGATCTCTGATCGCTGCAATATGGTTTGATTGAATTATGGTTTGTTTGTTCTCCGTCGTCCCGTCGCTGTGTGCGTCTGGGCCGTGCGCGTGTAGTAGTACGACTTTTATACCTACGCATTATGCAAAGGGACCCTTAAAAAATACGTTTGTTGTATGGGGCCCTTTCATTTTTACTTTTTGACTTTTTTAATATTTGTTAGCAAACCGCCGTAACATTACATATTTTGTGATAATTTCAACTGGTTATCTATTACGGTTCGAAAGATACAGCCGTTTAAAGGTAGGAAAGACAGACAGACGGGCAGACATCGTAGGCTTAGTAATAGGGTCCCGCGTTTACCCTTTGGGTACGGAACCCTAAAAGTGGAAAACAGATAGAAAACACTTTTGCTGTAAAGAGTGCCTTAAATTGACATTAAATCAGAATCTTAAAAGAATATCTAACGAAATAACACTAGAATTTCCGCAAATTAACGACTAAGTAGTAGAGTATAAAATCTCTTCATAGTATTTTAATTATTACAGTGGATGCAAAAGGCAGGCTGTCGTTCAGTGTGGAGGTTAAAGGGGGAGGCCTATGTTCAGCAGTGGACGTCTTCTGGCTGATGATGATGATTTTAATTATTAAAGGTAACCGCAATTTGCTAACACGCTTGCGTGACACTATTTTATGAGCTATTTAAAAACCTTTGTTTCATAGCTTGGTAATCTATAATTGCACGAATTGCCTGCCTGTCACGAAATCAACGAAACTTTTAGTATTTTAATTATCTTGGTTCACGTAGTAACTTGGGCAGTAGGTAGAGTTAGAGGTAGAGATAGAGATAGAGGTGTTTTTAGGGTTCCGTACCTCAAAAGAAATAAACGGACCTAGAATCATTAATTTTGGCAAGAGGCAAAGTCTTACAGCACATATAAAGGAATAAATCTGAAAGTTTTTAATTTGAAGTTATAAGATCATATAAAAAATATTGTTTTACAATTACAAACTTACATTTTGTAGTTGTTATGTATGGAAAAACCTTATTGTCAACTAGAAAGTTGGTGGGGATAGAGAACAGATTCTCCGTCCATTTCTGGCAAAGCGTGTTAGTATAGCATTTGTATGGCGCGCGCACGGCTTGACGTCATCGCGTGCTATAGTTCACTCTCTGTCTATCATGAAATTACAATACTTCTAACTTATTAATTTTTCTAACAGTTTTACTTATGTTTTCAATGTTGGGATCTATTTATGATCAGTTTTTTTATTATATACTAGCAGACCTGACAGACGTTGTCCTGTCTTAGAACTGTCAAACACGCAAAGTCAAAATTGTAAATCTTATTTTTTTACTCCTTGGGTTACATTATTGGAGTTTTAGTAAGGATCCATATTTTTTTGGAAAATATAATATAGCCTATGTTAACCGGGGATAGTGTAGCTTCCCAACAGTGAAGGAATTTTTCAAATCGGTTCAGCAGTTTCGGAGCCTATTCAATGCAAACAAACAAACAAACAAACAAACAATCAAATCTTTCCTCTTTATAATATTAGTATAGATAAAAAATGGACACAAGACTATTGTCGTTGTAGTGTCTTAGTTTAAAGGTAGAATTCCGCATGCAACGGTGGACCGCAGAGCGGCAACGGCAGACGGCGTTGGCAGACAGCATTACTTTTCGGTAATAATTTGTATGAGAACGATTCCAACATAAGACTACCACTGCCGCGCGGAAGTTGCAGTCGTACCGTGGCAAATGATACCTAGTTGTATGTCAGAATCGGTCTCTTACAAAATGATACTGCAAAGTAATGCCATCTGCCGCCGCGGCACATGCCGTTGCCGTCTGCCGTTGCCGTCTACGGTCTGCCGTCACCTGCAGAATTCCACCTTTAATCTGACTAAAGGAAACTTCAGTCAAAAAAATTTTTTGGTCCATATCTAAACATAAAAGTAAATAAATATAGGATTATTCTTATTCATTCGCCCCGATCCGACTGCTCCTAGCAATAGGAAATATTCAGTTTTTGGTACAGGCATCGGTTATCAGAGGCACACACACACAGCGATCCCGCCGGCAGGATCGTAGACCCACAGGATCTGTTGGAAGATCGGTTAGTTTCTCTCCAAATAATCATTCAGTTCAACAAACCGTTAGGGCTCCAGGGCACACCCCCTCTGGGGTGCCTGGGCAAGTCTGATTCCCACTCCCGGCGACGGCCCAAGCCGAGGTTCGTACCTTCGAGGTGCCCTTGTGCTAGTCGCCTATAAACTTAACCACCAAGTTATGCCGAACGCACTCTGCGTTCGCTAACTAGTCCGGTCAAGCTGTAGAGGCCAAAAGGCCAACAATAAAAGTCACTCATAAAAATAAAATAAAAAATCATTCGCATTATTGTTTGATCTCTTCCGTTTCCAGGTCACGTCCATAACATTTGTACAAGGTTTCTGTTATGTGACGCCGTAACATGTAAGAATTATTTCACTTATGCTCACGAAGACTTGTTCCTTTAGTTACGAAAACTAAGCTTAAATGAATGTGTTATGTTATTATAACTTGTGTTTTTTAATAGTCTTGCTTTTGACTGCGAACTCTCCATGATGCGGTCTACGATGAAGCACGCTTGCCTAGAAGAAAACGATTCGCTCGTGATTTGAACATACCCAGATTGTAACTATCGAAGACCATTCAGGCAGCGCATTCCACAGACTAGCAGTTCGCACAATAAAAGTGGAATCAAAGCGCTTCGGCTATAGATGTTTGTAAGTTAATAGATGCCTACTTAGATCAAATAAACTGAGGATATTGCAGCCATCGCCCGACCGCAGCCTACCTCAAACTCCGCCAAAACGCGCCAGTGCAGCAGTTTGCATTCAGTTACTCATTGCCTAGCGATGCGTAAACATAACGAGCCATTAAATATACGGGGTTACGCAGAAAGAGTGTACTAAGCCGAAAGGGGTTTGTCATTAATACCATGAATAACTATTACCATGGGACCATACCTGATATCGCGAAAAAACTCAGCAGAATACGAAAAAAACCTTAAATGAGCATGTGTGAGGTTTTTTTAATGTATTTCTTCATACAATACTCGCGAAAGCATTCTTTAGTTAACCTACGTAACGTGATGTGAGTGAAAACCGTCTGTTTGTCATTAGCATTGTGAATATTACTATTGTTATCTTGACGAACTATTTTTCAGATATGTCAAGATACCTACCAATGACGATATCTTTGCATGATACCAATAAATTATTTCGTGCCAAATGGAGTTAAATGCTGGTGTATTATGTAAGAGGGCGTGGAGACATCTCTTATCAAAGAAGATTTATGGCCCTCCAGCCGCTTCGTACATATTTTATAAAGCTTTTAGATGCTTCTACATAGAAAGCAAGCCCTTAAACACCTGTCTTCTCTGAGGATTATACCTAACGTGGTAATTAATTTTCTGGTAAGGCTCATAACACTTTGAAAATAATGTTATATTTGAAGTGCTGTTCTTCACTTTTGGTTTTATTATTTAAATGTAATAGACAATTCAAAAAAATTATGACCGGCTGGTTCGTACCTGCACAATCTCGAGTGCACTAACTGCTAAACCAGATTTTCCTCTAAAGAAAAATAAACCGGCCAAGTGCGAGTCGGGCTCGCGCATTGTGGGTTCAGTACCACCACAAAATACAATAAGGTTGTCCAAGTAACCGAATTACCAGTTATTATAACGCGTTCCAAAATTGTCGAAGCTACTGCTACTTTGCAACAGGCGCTCAAGTATAACACAAGTATAACTTGGTAATGAACAGAAATTTGTAATCAACTCGCACTTGGCCATTGTTTATTATTTTTGTTGTACTTTAAAGTATGTACTATAATCATGCCAAGTTTGACGCTTGTAAGTATTACCGTTTTTACATTAGACCTAATACAAAAATGCGTTAAAAAATACGTTTGCTGTAAGGGGAACCCCTTTTCGTTTTTACTTTTAATCTTTTATTATTATTTGTTAGTTGATCCGTCGTAACGTTACATATTATGTGAAAATTTCAACCGGCTATCTATTACGTTTCGAAAGATATAGCTGTTTAAAGGTAGGACAGACAAACGGACGGACAGACAGACGTCGTAGGGTTAGCAATAGGGTCCCGTGTTTACCCTTTGGGTACAGAACCCTAATTAAGTCCACACATTGTGTAAATAGGTACGTAGAGATCTTTCATTCTAAATTTGCACGCCCCTACGACTACGCATACAAAATACTACAAAAATACAGTGGAGGGGTACATATAGAATGAAAGATACCTAGGTATTATCTGCTCCAGATTTAAGTCATCCCAGAACACTGTTACAAAGCACTTGTAAATCCATCAGCGAGTCTCAATCATCTTCTCGTTAAACGTAGAGTTCTAACTAATGACTAACAGCAAGACAAATAGTTTTCGCTTGAAGATTTCGCTTACAGATTATTCATCTTTGAGAAGAAATTATTTTTGGAGTGACTAATTTCAAGATGGAAAATAAGTGATCGAATTTTCCAAGAATTATTGGATATGTTCGAAAGCAATTTAGATGGATTTAATATAACCAATAATGCGCTTAATCTTTGGAGTCATCTTTGATTGGAAGGAAATAAATTATTACTACTGACCGGCCGGGAGTGACCGGCTTAATATTACGTGAGTGATTCCCGTGTAATATAAATAAATGTGAGAAAACCACATCATTTTCTATAATAAAATTGCTATTGGTTTAAAAAATCCTTTTAATTTATATTAGTATAATTTTTTTCACAGTTTCGAAGAAGTAATCTAGACTTATAAATTAAAGCTTTTATCTATTTATGTAGGTATAAAAACTGATATTACTCGATAAATTATTCAATTTCATTTAATATGGTCATTTATATGGTCAATATAAAAGACCATTTCACTAATGGTCTTTTAGTTTAAGTTTTTAGTTTGTATTTAGTTATTTTAAGTTTTAGTTTTTAGTTATTTATGTAAGTATTCGTTAATTTTCTGTTTTTTAAGTTGTGCATAATAAAGTATCATTCAATTTCATTAGCAACCACCTAATCTCCGAATACCGTAAGGTAAGTATTCTAATGTTCCAATTCCTGTGCAAATGATTTTTCAGGATCCGAATTCTAACATACACAAATACAATTTAAGCGTGTAAAGTAACAGTTTAATGTTGACATCTCAATATCCAATTTAAAAAACAAAAAAAAAAAAAAACAATTTACTAGCTAAAGATACAATTATTTAAATGTTGTTCTTTTCCTGCTTCTTTTAAAATATTTTCCTGTGACTCAATTTTTCAACCGCTTGTATATTTCGCACGAAAATATCATGCGATATTACTGGCTTTCAATCGAAATCTCAAACAAATGTCGCGTTATTACCGACTTCAAAAAAGAAGGAAGGTTCTCAACTCAATCCGTATTTTTAAATGATCATTTCCCTAGCTAACGCTATGATTGATTTGAACCATTCGAATTTGCTTTCTATTTATAGTAAATATTATGATTATATAAATAATCTTTCATTTCGCATGATATTTTCGTGCGAAATATTATACGAGTGATTCAAAAATCGAGCCCCAGCTCTTTTGTATTGTATTCTATGCATGTTTTCTGCAATAATTTGTACACATCTATAAATAATAATCTACATCACTGTTATTCTGGTGCCGGAACTGGCTAGTGATAAAGGAAAAAAGAGGGAAAGTTTCAATAATTTTCCTCAGTCAGTATATCACGTGAAATAGTGGATAAAAGTTATGTGGATGGGGTGAGAAACCAAACAAGGACTTTATTCGTGAATCACAGTGATATTTCAAACACTATAGTGACTGTTATGGAAACTGACGTGATTTTTGTTTTTAATCGACATTAAAAAGGAGGGGGTTCTCAATTCGACTGTATTTTTTTTTTGTATATTTTTATGCGATTACCTACTCCGCCAATTATGAGTTGATTTTCATGATTATTTTTAGGGTTCCGTACACAAAGGGTGTGGACCCTATTACTAAGCCACTCTGTCTGTCCGTCCGTCCATCCGTCTGTCCTACCTTTTAACGGCTGTATCTTTTGACCCGTAATAGATTACCAGTTCAAATTTCCACAGAACACGTGTAATGTTACGACAAATTATCTACAAAATAAATAATAAAGTCAAAGAGCGAAAAACTTTTTTTTTGCTTATTTTTGTATTGCTCTAATGTAAAATCGATGTTATGTACAAGTGTGAAACTTGACATGATTATGACACACTAAGTAAAACAACAAATAATAAATACTGGCCAAGTGCGTGTCCGTGACAAATTTCTGTACACCACCTGTTTTCATGCAACGTCGGGCGCGCTTGGTATTTAGATGGGCGACCGCCTGGGCGTTGAAGTTGTGTATTATTGCACAACTTTTATGTAATTTCCGTTTTCTTCATGTGAGGGTCGTGACCACCACCTTTCATAAATCTCTCTCTGATGATATCCTTCCATCGTCTCATGTACTTTAGCTTAAGGCTTAATTGGAATCGGGTTTCTTTCTTTGACAAATCAGCCAAATTAAAAAGTTTTTTTTTTTAATTTTATTTACAAGTTTTGTATTTTATGTGGTGGTACGGAACCCTCATTGCACGTGCCCAGCTCGCACTTACCCGGTTTGTTGTTTTTATTATTATTTACGTAAGAAATCCGGCTGGCCTTCATATAACATGTACCTACATAAACCATTATCATCATTATCAGCCCTTCATGTTCTCACTGCTGGGACACAAGCCTTCTCTGAGAGAGAAAAATAATAATAATTTCATCTGTACGTGAGTATTTCTCGTTTAGTAAAAATAAAATAAAATAAATATTCGGGACATTTTTGCACACACGGTCATCTGACCCCAAACTTATAAGCAAAGCTTGTGATATGGCTGCCAGAGACTGATATATATACATATTATATATTTTTAAATACATACTTAAATAGATTTTAACACCCAGATATAGAACAAATACAAATGTTCATCACATGAATGTTTGTCCTAGGTGGGAATCGAACCCACGCCCCCAAGCGCAGAAGGCAGGTTCACTACCAACTGGACCCAACGTCTATCTTTTAAAGTTTTTATGTATGTTTTTGTGTTTATTATTCACATCTAAACGCATTAACTGGTCTTCATTTTTGGCAAGTGTATATTACATACCTACTACACTACTATATGGTTCTTTGCCGATTTCGGCCTTGACGACCAATGTTTTTGGTTTATTTACGGAATGGTGACTTTGGGAATGGTCATTTAATATAAACTATTCTATTTTGGCTTTGAAAATGCATTCGCATTACTACATTCTTGTCCGACCCAAAAATGCTTATTTGATGGCCAAACAAGAATAAGTTGTCCTTCCTTGTCTATACCCGAAAACGGAGCAAAACTAGAATGTAGTGTACCCGTAGGCTTGACTAAAGAAAGAGATAAAATAAAAATATGCATACAAGTACGTATTACATGTACAAGTGTAGGTATACAAGGTTACACAGATTGGTGGTACTAAGCCGGAAGGAAGCAATTATTGTATTCATCGTTATGAACAACTTTTACTGTTGGACCAACCTTGAAATCGTAAAAAATATCAGCTCTTGCTGTTGCTGCACAACAAATAGTTTTTTTTTATGTTAACTTTTAATTAAGTGTGAATGTAATTTATCTATAAAACGCATCGAGAGACAATTCTTATAGTCACAATTTCTCAGTGGAAACAGTCAAAAAACGTCCGAGCGTCATTGTACATACATTGTATCAATTATATACTTCACAATGCCACATTTACTTCTATTTAGACGTTATATCGCTTGCGTAGTGTTCAACGTTAGTTGTCCGTGTCCGCTATGCCATCGTAGCTCTGGCATCGCGCGGCGTTGTAGTTGGATCGCGGTTACCTTGTAACTAACAAAAAAGTCTACGCAATTCGTAGCGTGCGCCGAGTTTTGGTTCGGTCATTTTTTTGGCACGATTGTGACTCTATATTTGTATTGTATCTTGATGATAAAACGTATAGTTTTTTGTGTATTCAGGGTTGGTCTCTTCTAAAAACTGTTTGAATGTATGAGTACAATGCCTTCTGTCAGCTTAGTATCGCACTTGGCAAAATTGCGGCAACACCACAGAAGCCATGAAGAAATATTGAAGTTGATGAATTTCCAAGGATTTCCTGTAACTTAATTGTCAATTGCCTAAACTTTCCACACACTTGCAATCCAAAATAGGTACAGACATATACATAACATACTGAACTGAATAAACATACTGAAGAAACCATTTTTTTCTAAAGCGTATCAAGCCATTTTCAACGAATTGCGTTGCACAGATTTATTATATGAGATATACCTATGAAGATAACTGAAATTTTTAGACAGAACACTTCTTCTATAAATAAGAATATTTATTTTCTTCAAGGCTGACTCCATAGAACCTATTCTGTCTGTAAATATATCTTCTTCAATTCAACCTCGATTATTTGCTTCGTAGCCTTGAACGCCTTAACGTTAATAAAATACAGAGTTTACTTATAGAAAAATCAAATAAACTAAGTGGATTTGGATTTTATTGCGGAAAGCACTTTACACCTGAATCGACTAAAAGCACGGCGTTAGGCAGCGCCATATAATTTTCAGGGAGAGTTTTAAGTAAGTAGTTTTAAACGAAAAACAAAACATTTTACATGGTTGAAAGACTAGGCGTGTATCGTTAGCTTAGCTGATGGTGTCGAAGATAGTATACACGCCTAGCCTAGAATGGGATCTGGCTCACAAGTGGAGCTACCGGAACACAACTGACTTCCTGTGACTATACAGAGTTACGCAGAAAGGATGTAAGTACTAAGCCGAAAGGGGTCTGTTATACTAATCATTATGTTTTTTTTTAATATGGAATCAACCATGAAATCGCAAAAAAAAACAGCTATTCCATAGGAAACGGTCATTGACTCTTGATAAAATTGATGAAACAGCTGATTTTTACCCCGCGATTTTAAGGTTAATCATAATGATGAGTATAACGGACCCTATTTGGCTAAGTTCACCCTTTCTGCGTAACCCTGTAAAAAATTTGATTTTATGAATGCTTTAAAAATGATAATTATACTAATTGATAGCCCGTTGGTCCAGTTGGTAGTGAACCTACCTTCTGAGCCAGAGGGCGTGGGTTCGATTCCCACGTAGGACAAACATTTGTGTGATGAACATTTGTGTTTGTTCTATATCTGGATGTTAATATGTATCTATTTAAGTATGTATTTAAAAACTATGTATGTATGTATATCAGTCTCTGGCAGCCATATCACAAGCTTTGCTTAGTTTGGGGTCAGATGACCGTGTGTGCAAAAATGACCCGAATTTATTTGTTATTTTATTTATAGTTATTCCATAGAAAACGGTCATTGACACTCGATAAAATGTATTAAAAAGCAGATTTTTACCCTGCGATTTTAAGGTTACTCACATAGTAAAATTTGTTAATAATGATTATGATGATGAGTATAACGGACCCTATTTGGCTATGTACATTGTACATCCTTTCCACGTAACCCTGGAAAAATGTTGATAAAAATTATACTAATGCTTTAAAAATTATAATTATACTAATTTAAACAAATCGATTATCGTCTCAAAACGGTTTATAAAATTATCCCGTTCCGCTGCCATAGTAGGCCATAGTCTGCATTGCCGTAGAGTTACATAAGTAGGATAAAACGAAGACCGTAAGGGAAAAAAACAAGCTTAGTGCGTGTCTGTGTTCATATTAGACCAGCACCTAAAGCTTAAGCACCTAAGTTATTTCATTGCCTAACTAACCCTGGTAAAATTAAAAAGCCATCCAAAAAATACTCGAAATTGTTACGTGCTAGCTTTCATTCTTTCTACATCTTTGCCGCATAGTACTTATAAGCACTACGTAACAAAACAAGAGCCGTGGAGAGCCCTGTAGATATCCCCCCCCCCCCCCCCCCCCCACATGTGAACAAACAAATAAAAAACTGCCTTACAAGAACAAACTAATAACAAACCTAAATTATTCCACCCTCACTTGATCCCAACTTTTGATTCACTAAAAACGCAATCAAACACCGAGTCGTCGGAAATCGCACACATTTAAAGTCCAAATATTGAGAAAATCAAATCATTTAGATGCTCATTTACGATTCTCATACAAGCATACACAATTCACGAGTTACAAAGTTACGAAGTTTTAATCGTAGTCCGGGAAAATTCGCTCGACATGCTTTCCCGGCTGCGTCTCGCGAACAACTGAAAATTGCTTCAGCAGACTTTGGAACTTTCGCATCTCTAAAACTGAGCACGCATTGGGATGAAGCTGAAAATTTTAGGGGTTTAGGGAGTTTGTTTTTTTGTGGATTTACGTGTAGTGCTTAAAAGATAAATAAAGATTAGTGGTGCTTTGGATATACCTAACACGAATATACTAGGGGTCAAATGGCATTTTTTTTTACTAATGACACCTACGCACATACTCGTAGAAATACTACCCATGAATTTTATTCTATGCCAACTAATCAAAAATTCATAATGCAAATTCGTTCATTAAAGGTTTGTTACATGCCCCTAAGTTATTTTGAAATAAAATCATCATGTAATAAAATTGTTAATCGATATCATACCTATTACCTAACAACAATTTAATCCCAGAATAGTGTTGATCTGAGGCCAAATATATATTTTTTATTTTATTTATTTTTTATTTTTATTATCTTAGAGAAACTAACGGTCTAAACGAAAAAAAACGATATGTTAAACGAAAGTTGGTATTGTTTAAGTAGGTAGTTATTTATTTTTACCAGATTGGCCAGGTCGAGTGTTTAGAGGGGGAGAGGATGATCAAGTAAAAAGGTGAGAAAATTGTATTAGTTTTCAGACGAAACATCTAATCACTAATGCATAGCGCATTGATATCAATGTTTGAATGGTATTGGTGGTATTTTAAAACCCTACGGAGCATCTTGACAGATTCTCAGCTAGACAGATTTTCAGCTGGACAGATTCTCAGCTGAGCAGATTCTCAGCTGGCCAGATTCTCAGTTAGACAGATTAGCAACTGGAAACAGTCAGTGGAAATAGTGGAAAAAGGTTTATATTCAAGAAAAGTCACGCAAGTATAACTAAGTAGTCCTTATTTTATGCACAAGTAGGTTTTTATTTTTTCCTTTGTGAGTATTTTGGCATCGCACTTTTGTGCATTAGCAAGTGCAAGTGTTGTTGTGTTACTTTTGTGCATTAGTGTGTCTTTGTGCTCGTAAGTGTTTTCTATCTAGGTATTTGTAATTTTTATTTCTGGTGTACACATTAAAGAGTTTCTATCTATCTATCTATCATTAGCCAGTGTCAATTATTATAAAGTTCGATAATATGTAGTCAAACAGTCGTTTTAAATATATTTTTATTTGTAGTTGACACTTTTCGCCCAAAAACCTCCGAGAAATCTTACACAAACACGCCCGTCGGCAAAATAACACGACTGATAAGCCGACATGCGCGCCCCCGTCATCTAAATAATGTGATGTAGACAACTAATGTAAGAACGAATGTCTCAAACCTAGAATTATTTCTCCCTCTACGCTAGAATTAGTATTCAGCGTGCATTGCACCGCAGAATACCTCACTTGATTAGGTATCTATAATTTCTTAGAAATGCTCTAATCTAACCTCTTCCCTCACGTAACCATATAGGTTTAGGTATTACCTACCTTTTTTGTAACCATGGATTTTTTCTAAATATACCCAGCTGTATTGAGTACAGCCAGGTCATATAGGATTGCAGCTACTAAAACCCCCTCTTGGTAGCTTGCCTCTCTGGCGGAGGGCACCTAGATCCCTATAGAAATGCACCCGTAGCGTAGCCCCTACCAAGCTGCGTCCCTGCCTAAGGCAACACTCCCAGAAAATGCTTCGAGTATTTTCGCTCCTTCCCTCTACAACGCCGTGGACCACACTGCGCCGTTGTCTTCTCTGGTCTCGTTGAATGAATGGGAGGTAAGATCTCAAAATCTGAGCGTTGTACTCGGATCGCGATTGCCGTACAACTTATCCAAAAAAGCGGCGCAATGCGTAACGTCCGCCGAGTTTTAGTTTGGAATTTTTTTCACGTTTGTGGCTCTAGGCATTGTCTCTCGATGCCCTAGAACTATAATAATATTTAATTATTTTTTTTACTTTGTTTGAGAACTCATTAGATAGATTTCCAGGGCTCAGATTTTTAATTTTGATTATTATTTAACCACATATTCAATATTATTTAACGACATAAAAACAAACTAGGCTACGCGGCTACGTCAAAGTTCAGATCTCAATTTAATACAAGCACGCAAGCTCCTGATCGTTTCCTACGATTAAAGCACAGGCAATGTTTTGGCAAACGAGCTTTGTTTATGGCAGGCAATAATTAAAATATAAAACATGGGTCAGGATTAGAGAGGTTAAAGTGATAAATTGCTTTATTGTAAAACGAAATAATTGCAGCACTCAATTAACGTGGTTTGCGGATTTATTTAAATTCAAGCATATTTAATAATGCAACGTGATTTTGAATACCTACCTATATTTAGGTAGGATATATTTATCAGAGGAGATTATGACTTTCAAACGCTGGCTATTCTTTCAACGGAAAAAAATCGCGACCCTTTTTCTTCTAAGTATGCAATAAATGCAATTAGGGCTACAAATTGCATAAATATAACAGAATCTTAAATAAAAAGGAACGCGGGGTCCTGGCTAAGCCTAGGAAACAACTCTTATGCATCTAAAGATTTAAAAAAAAACATGGAACAAAAATTGTTAAGAATGATATAGAATAGCTGCCTGCGAGAGGATTTGCGTTAATTCAAAAACACGTATTGAAAGAAAGTAAACAAACCTAGTCCATAATTACTGTTGATTCTGATTGTAAATGTGTTTTACCTACGTATTTTAACTTTACGCCGCATTCACCGTTGTAGCGACTAGTAGTTATAATATTACGTAATCACGTTACTACTAAATGCGCAAACATAAAATATAGCTCATGAATACGAAAGCCCAGATTTCAGGTCTCCTCTTATCGTCCCAACTGAATTATGAGAAAAGCCAGACCGGCGCGGCGGCGGCCGGCGGCGTCGGTAACCGCATAGATACAGAACCCTTAAAAATCGCGAGCGTGAATATTTTTTCAAGTGCTTCATGAACACTAGGTACATGATCCCTAACCTTTTCTATACTAATATTATAAAGAGGAAAGATTTGATTGTTTGTTTGAATGGAATAGGCTCCGAAACTACTGAACCGATTTGAAAAATTCTTTCACTGTTGGGAATCTACACTATCCTCGGGTGACATAGGCTATATTATATATTTTTTTAAATTAGGGATATTTACTAAAACTCCAATAATGTCACCCGAGGTGTAAAAAAATAAGACATACCTACACCCGTGCGAAGCCGGGGTGCGTTGCTAATTATTTATAAACGTGGAGCAGCCTTGGAATAGTTACTCCGTCTTTTGTCTTTTTCAGTTGCAGAGAAAAAGAGAAATCACAGCGTATTTCCAGTGTTACTTTAAAACCTCTCTCAATTCTAAGGTTACCTATGTGCTAGGTATGCGTTTATTGATTAGGGAGTAAAAATACCAATTCTAAGATCTCGTCATTATGATACGGACTGACACTTTCTGCTAAAATAGTCAATTAAAGTTTTTTTTTTTTTCTTTTTAAGTTATACTGCTGAAGTATTCTATGAACTGCATTTTGAAGATGCCGTTATCCAGCCCTAATTTTTGTGTTATTTAGCCGTCCAAAGGCCTCTGACAAGGCTAAACGGTTTTTCTTATAAGACAACTAACCTAAACCCACTTGCTATAAACTAACATAGAGTAAAAGTACAGTGCCAAGAATAAATGAACATTTTGTGAGCGCTATTTTTTCTATTCGCAACATGCCAAAAATAACAGTTCTCCTAAATATACATCTAGGCAATTTCCTCTCATTGGCTAGTCTCAGATTGATTACAGAGAAGCCAGGCGCCAAAGCCTACATACCTAGGTAAACGAAGCAAGCACTTCTCGAAGCATTTTAGTAGGAAGACACTCAGGTGCGTAGCTAAAACTCACTTTTTAGGGGTATATTAAGTAATTATTAGATTTATAATCACTGATAAGAAAAAGTTCAAGGACCTCGCGTTCTCGGGGAGTGTCTCTGGGGTTGCAATGGATTCCTTCACACGTCGGCATACGTGGTAATGAGGAGGTGGATAAACTAGCTGGAGAAGCCATGTCGAATGGTATTGAAGTTCATTTGAAGCCTGAATACACCGAAGTGCTAATAAAATACAAAACTAGCGTTAAATTACAATGGAAGGAGTATTTTGATCTTCTTTCATTAGAAAAAGGTATATGGTATCGAACAATGCAATGCGAACCTCCTCATGTACCATGGTGGGCCGATGTGACGATGAGTCGGAAATATATTGTGATTGCTCACAGGTTGCGTTCTGGGCACATGCCGTTAAATAACTTTAAATTTATAATGAGACAAGTTGATAGTCCTAGTTGCGATACATGTGGCGCAGCTGTTGAAGATGTTTACCACTTCCTCATGGGGTGTGTCCAGGGCGTATCTATGAGAGAAAATTTGTGTAGAACTTATAAATTAAATGTATTAGATGTAGGATTGATTCTGAGCGTTTTAGCGGCGCCAACATCTAGCGCAGCTAGGACGCTCTATCAGTCTACCTACGGGCTACTTAAGGATAGACCCTAATACTGTGCCCTAGTATGTAAACTTGGTGATTCCTATGGGACTGACATAGTCATTTATGACTAAATGTCCCCAATAAAAAGAAGAATTAAAAAAAAAAAAGACCTCGTGATTTATCAAAAATTTCTAAATAAGGTTGCATGTAGAAATGATCGTCATCAACTTTTTTATCAATTTAAAAATCGAATTCAAAATTAGTAGGTAAGCAATTTCATTTACTTGAATGACATACTTTTCCAGTTATTTTGATTTAAAAACCAAACTTCTGAACCAACTTTGATAAGACCAATCTGTAAGTAAGTACCTACCTATCCTTTGAAATAAAAAAATAATTCCATATTCCAAAGATTTTCCAAATTGGTTTATAAATGACGAACTTATGAGATAACAAACAAAAACAAAGACCACCAACTTGAGTACCCCTCCTTTTTCCAAGTCGGTTAAAATTTCAGGAACGTATTGTTTTACCAACTGTTTCTGCAAAGCGGGTAAAAACGCAGGGCTGCTAGTAGAAAATGTCTAAGAAGTGTTTTTTTTTGTCGTTAAATAAATAAAGTCGATGATTTCAAGGCGGAGGCAGAATCGATTGGAGGATAGTAGCTGAGCAGATAAATAAAGGTACTAGAAAATAATTAAGCACTCGGTATTATTCCTCACGATAATTTATTCATAGAAACCCCCATCATTAAATAAGATTAAAGAAACAGACGCAGTGACGCGCCAGCCAGCCAATCCAAAGATCACTTATTCCACCACAACTCATACTACATAAATTAAATGGCACAAAGGCCTTTTTAAGCATTATTAATCATATCAGATTTATCAAACTACAAAAGCCCTGATACCCTTTACCCTTCAGTAGTTCTTTTCACAGGAAATAACACCAGTAATTTTCAGCCTTGTGTCCCTATGTATAATTTGGGCCAAAAGTATCATTATGGTGTACCATTACACCGACGAGATTGGATTAGTTTGAACCCTCGTGTCCTTATGTGCTGAAATAGGGATCGGAAGGAAAATGATCGAGCTATTTATGTACCAAGTATGATCGGAATAGGAAGTTAAGAACGAAAATAATGATGTGCAAGGCTTAAATACCAATTGTGCAATGTTTTTAATCGTGTTCAAAAAAGGAGGGAAGTTATCAATTTGGTCCGTATTTTTTTTATTCATCAATCAATCTATATTATCAGCTTTTTATGTTCCTGCCAGAAAAAGAGAAAAGATGGACCCTAACCCACTATGCTAGCCCAGTACATGTTAGTGAATGTCATTTGTCTTTGGTCAACTTTTAAGGTTCTTGGACTTATCCGTTTCCTCGTGATGTTGTCCTTCGCCGTTTTTAGCGATACCATCGAAACTATTGAACCACAAAAATGCATTTATTGCAAAAAAGCATTGATTAGTCAGTAAATAGAAAAAAGACAAAAAAATATCTATTGGTTTTAAGCTCAGAAAAAGGACTAAGTTTTAAGATTTTTGTGACGCGCCGCCTCAGTTGTCCTTGCCAGCCTCTTGCTCGCCCATAAAGGCTGCACTTTACCAAGAACGATCAATATGATCTAGTCTAATGGATCTTTGACTCTACCAAGGAAGCTGGCGTAGAACGACTGGCTGCATCTGTGTGATCAATAGTGACTTTGATCCCATCCCCATGATACAGAAGCCTTAATAAGACCCTTGGGTTGAAATGTGTAATTGTTTCAAAGAAATCAAATTTCAATTGTTTTGGTTCGTCTTTTGTTTTTATTAAAATTCCTTGTAAACAATCAGACATCTTTTAACACAGTTTAACTCTACACAGCTCCGGTAGATTCTCGCCCTCGTTTCTGGTTGCTATCGAGAAACGAGTCCCGGCGGTTTATTCGTCAACCATTCCGAGACATAGTGAAACTAAACTTTTCAAATTCTGAGGGACAGTTTATGTAACCTGAAACTTTGCCAATATCAGATTTCCTGAACAGTGGTTACGATGGATATGATAAAGTGGATGGAAGTTTTCGAATTCAATGGGCTACGAAACCCATATACCGAATGTCTTTTAGCTACATAAAGCTATACTCTACTAGGTTACATGGTACGGTATTAGTAAGCTGAAAAGAGGTCATTGAACTCATCATTACAAATTAACGTTATTTGGGAAATCTTCTTAGTTAAGATAATTTTACGAAAAGGTCTCATCTTGTCGTGAGAACTTTTGAGCTCAACTTAAATGTATTCGTTTATCTAAGAGCATTGGTTTTATCATCATACCTCAAAAGGTTGCAAACATTACAAAATGTTTTAAATATGACGTCTCTATGCATAATAGTTTAGAAATTAAGGAGGGGGGCAACTTTTTGCCACTTTGGCGGTATCCACAATTCGCAAAGGATACAGTATACACAGAATAAAAATGTTAGTGAGTTTACTTTAGTAAGAAATTTTATTTTTAAAGACCTTTTTAAAAATACTACTACTCCACCTTCACTTCCCATTTCACATGGTATTAGAGCAATGCCCGAAATAAAATAAAATATCCTTTAAAAATTGAGATTTAAGTATGCAAATTTTCATGCATTTAAAGAAGTTAGAAGGTTCTAATCTACAGAATTAAGATGGACGTACAGATAGGCGGTCAGATGGACGGACATAACTAAGTTTTAAGGAGTGTAAAATGGTAACAGACATATTTAGTTACTTCTGCAACCTTTGATGTTTAAATATGTGATGTCATTATGTGGCGGTTATCAAAACTTTCTGAACTTGGCTAAGGAAGCCAGAATTTTAAATCAAAATAAGTGTACTAACCTCCTATTTTAACGCCTCAAACTACTATCTTACATGGTGGACGGACTGGAATTTGCAATTACACTCGCAATGCCCTGCAATGCACTTGTCCCTAGAGATAGTTTTGAAGGATTTATTCGCACAAGTTTCCTTAAATCGGATTCATTTAGTTTAACCTTGCTAAAACGTTTATAACCAACTCATTAAGGCCGGTTGCAGAACTTTTTGGGTTTTTTGAGGAAATCTGTAAAGTAAAAAGGTTTTTTTTTTTCTTTAACTTATATCATTTTAGAGTTTTAGTAAATCTGTATTTCAGTGTTTTAGTAAATCTGTAAATCTACATAAATAAACAATGTTGATTATAAATCATTTTACTCAAATTTATCTAATAAGTGATTAAACGTGATTAAGAATTTTGTAATTGCCTTAGTTTTTTTTTTAATCAAAGACACTTTTGGTTGTGTGCTGTTTGAAGGAATTCCATTATGAAACCATGTGAAAGACAAGACTTTTTTAAAGAACAGTTTTTTTAAATCCTATACCGGCCTCCCTTATTATGCCCACGATGTCTATCTGTCTGTTTGTTAGCCTGTCTGTCTGTCCGTCCGTCTGTCCCACCTAAACGGCTGTATCTTTCGAACCGTAATAGATAGCCACTTGAAGTTTTCACAGAATATGAAATGTTACGGTGGATTACCTAAGAAATAATAAAAAAGTCAAAAGTAAAAACGAAGGGGGCCCAATACTATAAACGTATTTTTGAAACGTTTTTTTTTTTCGTACCTCTAATTCGTAACTTGGCATGATGATAGTACACACTCTAAAGAATAACAACAAACAAATAAATAAAAGCCAAGTGAGAGTCGGTGACAAATTTCTGTGCATTACCAAGTTATAACTAGTAAGTAATTAGGTTATTTGAATGACCTCATTCTCTTTCACCGAATCTTAATGCCATATTTTACTAAATTTGAAGTCGGTTTAACAAATTGATAATTATTGTAATTTGTGATGATACGGAACCATCAGTGTGCTACCCTGATTATTAATAATAATATGATATAGAAAAATTGCGGTAAGCAAGTATGCGGTCCACTTCATGGTAAGCAGTAACCGCCGCCAATGGACACTAATGGCTATGCTAGCAGTGCTGTTTCATGCTTTTTGTAACACGCTTTTTAACGGTCCATGTTTAAGCTCCGCGGGAAGAACTTTGGGGGAAGGACATTCCACACCTTGCAGGTCTCTTTGATGTGTACTGATGGCATAAATCACAGTTGTTTTTTTTTAAATCTTTTTTGCTGTTTATATAGTTCCTTATAATACAAAACGTGTGAACCCTCATTCAATCTTTACTGCTACTGACACGTGTTTGGTTTATAGAAAGCTTTCGTAAATAAATAAGCTATTTTTATCGGTACTTATTGCGCATTATTTTATTTTGTTAAAAATATTTACTTCTATATGTTTTTATCTTGAAAGACAGTATGGTTCTTTTGGAATACCGAGTAAAACCGCGGGCATAGCTAGTTGAATATAATATGAATGATAATTGTGCTATAAATTATCTACTTAGCACTTGATGGCTAATAAACCAAAGGTTCCAAGAAAAGAAACTGTAAAATCACTCGAAAGGTCAACAACACTACAATACTGTGAGTTTATCTTTAATTTCCACAAACCGTAAGGTTGTTTCGATATGAAGAAGACAAAGCCGGTCATATGACTAAGTAGTTAGCTGCGATCCGTATTTTCCTGTTTCCCTGCATTTCCGGGTTAAAAGGTATCCTTTTATCTCTTGATATAAACTACTTAGTTTCCTTGACAGATTGGTTTAGCTTTAAAAAAACATATAAATTTAAATTAATTTATTAGTTAAAAGTACAATACATAAAATTTGCAGCCATATTTAGCCACTAAACTAGGTGTGAAAACACCTGTATTTTGGGGGCCGGTGGGTAGCTTTCCATGATGTTTTGTTTGTTTTACATATTGCTAAATTATGTTATTATAAAAATGATTTAGTCGTAGTTACCACCACACAATACCTAATAGATATAACCCAGAATAGTCACTAGAATACTAATACCATATACATGCGGGGTTACACGTAACGGTAGTACTAAACTGAGAGGAGGTCATTGTACTGATCATAATGAAGAAATTTTACAATGGAACCAAATCTTGAAATCTCCAGTGCTAATCTGAGTGTTGTTATTTCGTTTTGGTTTCATCTCAACCGCTCTTGTACACCGCGTAAGTCATTGCAATATAAGAAAAATATATTTTTTTTGTAGGTTTTTTTTTCTGGTGTTTCTCTTTTATTCAATCTTGGCCCATACCTTTTGACAAATTTCGTCATGACGGTTTTTGACAGCTTTACCATTTACCTAGCCTGTGTTTATCATACAAGATGAGTATACAATTAGTAATTTATCAAAGGTCCCTGTACCAAATCGTACCGTACCAAGGAAAATAAGAAATACTCCATCTGACAAATGAGGGAATGTCCATAATTAGATTCTTATATTAACAGGTAACCTTATTAAGTTCCTTCATCATTCATCAGCTTGAGATTGTTCCCTGAACACCGGAAAAGTATCTTAAAATACACTAAATATTTCCCCTTTACATAGGTCAAGTTCAAAAAGAAATGTAACCCGATAATTGACTACACTTTATTATTTGACACTTACCTACCTTGACATACGCGATCGAGGCCCGGTTAACATTTTGCGAGACATTTTTTTTTAAAGTTTTAAAATGTTTGCCTTTGGCCACCATCTCGCCTGATGTTAAGCGATGATGCGGTCTACGTTGGAGCACGCTTAATTTACAAGAAATTTACTTATAATAACTTATAAAACACTCACATCTGCATAAAGTTTTTACGCCAATTAAAAAACAAGGTGACCTTTTATTGTACCACAGAGATTTTACTTGTAAGCAAGACCTGGCAATAACCAAGACCCATAGTCTTGAACTGAACAAGACGATCCGTAAAGTTAATTTAGTCAGGATTTTTTGTTGTCGAGTTAGAGTTCTGGGGTGCAAGTACCGTTCTTTTAGCGATCGCAAATTCGCTAAAATGCCATAGAATCGATCACAGCAAGTACTGAAAAAATGGCATATTATCGAATTGGACGACCTCAACTGTCAATTTGACGATCGATAAAAGAACGGTACTTGCACTGCAGGTTAGGTTAATTTTCTCTTTAGTGTAATAATATTTTTTTAAGTTAGGCTGAATTAGCATCATTTACATCCGAAAGATGGTCACTGTACTCATAATTGGGAACGACTTTTACTATGGGACCAAACCTGAAATCGCAAAAAAAAACAGTTGATCCATAGAAAACGGTCATTGACACTCGACAAAATGTATGAAACAGCTGTTTTTTTCGTGATTTTTAGGATTGTTCCGTAGTAAAAGTTGTTCATAATGATGACCTCCTTTCGGCAGGGTATATGCGTAACCCTGTATACGGGGTGGGGTGATTGAATATCGTCCCGTAGGTACTTGGGACAACCGAACGGTCGACGACCTGTAGTGATGTTTTTGCTATAATATAATTTAATTATTCATATAGTAAGCAATCGATCTATGTTTGATTTTTTGCATGAATTTGTGTACTATTTTGGGTTCCGTAGTAACCCAACAACAAAGCCTTAGTTATAAAATCGTTGTGTCCGTCTGGAAGACACACAGTTTCAAACTTCTACATTTATAAACTAATTTGCGTTATTTATTTAATAAGAAAATATAAAAATTACGTTTACAACGTGCCATCGAAATAGCCCAGACCGCAACAAAAATATTAATGTAGTAATTAAAAAAAATTACCTGATCTAAGTAAAAAAAAAACGTTAGGCATTGTAAAAGATTTTTCTGTTTTTTTTTTTTAATATCTCATTAAAATTCTAATTTTTACACAATTGTCTATATAATGTCGTAATGCCAGTTTAGATACGATCCATATGAAAAATAAATTTTAAAAAACCCTGAAATTTAATAGTTACTTATATCGATTGTAGCCCTAATTCTGAACAAAACTGTTTTCAGGTTTTGCGTTATTTCGATTGCACGTTAATTATGTTTGTGCATTGGGTAGCTCCCATTTCCATACAATGTGAAACGGGGATGATTTATTTCACACCACCTTTCTCATCGAAGGTTTATTTATATTATATATATTTTTGCCCGGTGTAACATTTGCTCGAACATTTTGGGAATATAATGTATGGAACCCTGTGCGTGTCAAAATACCCTAGCCACTCACTCTTGACAATAAAGTTTTTATTTAATTTTAACCGCTAAATAATTAAATCACGCTCTATTCACATTTTTTGTAACGACGACGTACAAACTCGTAATAAAGTATTTTTGACAGTTTTGGTATTCCAATCCAAAGTTCTCCAAATTCGTTATAGATTATGTTAAATATGTAATTAGAGACTAATTCCATACTAAAATCAAGAAAAAAATAACAAGAAAATTATAGGGTTTATAAGTATGTATATTGTATAAGTATTGGAAGTATATAATTTTAATGCATATTTTTTATGGTTTTACAATTAAAACGACGTGAGCGTCATAAACAGTCGCAAATGTATTATGACAGCAATGACCCTATAACCATAGTTTGCTACAATTCAATAATGAAAAATAGGTATGCAAACAATTGATACTTGGTAAGAAATAAGAAAATTAATACATTTTATGGCCTGGCTCTTGGTAATTTTTAAAGAGAAATTAGATGGAAGTATACTTGTCTTACAGATTTTGAACAACTTTTTAATAATTTGTTTTTTGAAAAATTGACAGTTTTATAATGTGATTATATAAAAATCCATTGATTTTACCGACTTCATAAAGGGAGGAAGGTTCTCAATTTGATCCGTTTTATTTATTTATTTATCTTGTCTAATCGTCGCATAACAGACGATTAATTTTTTTTTTGCTCGAATGCGTTCCTAGATTTTTCTTTATTTCTAGGTGTAGTATTCTAGGTAACTGTCAAACAAGCTTATAAATTAATAAAAATCCATCGTCATCTTTTTTTTAACGCTGATAAGTCCGCGTTTGACCACCAACTCGCCTGTTGGTAAGCGACGATGTGGTCGAACATGAGAACATGTTTTAACAGTCAAGTGCAAGTCAAAAATAGTTGGTATTTAAACGATCGCTATAGCGTGCGCGTTAGTTATGATATATTTTTTACATGGCTCGTACTGTGATTAAATTCGATGACGTTGAAAACCTGTTTTGTTTTTTTTTGCGATCCACTTCTTATTAAGACAAAAGCACAGAAAGAACAAGTTCCACTATAATTCTACTATTATATCTTCGACTATTATTATCAAGTTATCTACATAACCATAGCTACGTGGAGACATTGTCACATGCGGCGGTTTTTTAGCTCTGCGAAGTAAAGAAATCAAGTACATAAATATCTCGCTCGATTCACATCCTACACAGTAGGTGCTGAGCTCTTGTGTGAAAAAGTGTTGCAGATTAAATCACAATTTTTAACAAAATGAGTCTCAGTACAATGCTACCTTGCGGATTTGTGCTTCTTGCCTTCATCTGCAGTGTGAACAGTGAAGCCTCCTTGCGTAAGTTTTTTTATTATTACTAGCCGACGCGACAAACGTTGTCCTGTTCATAAATGTAAATAGAAAAAATCACTTTTCGATTTTCCTTAATTTTCAAATTTTCAGCTCAATTTTTTAAATATTTTTTTCTAAACTGTTCGTATTTACGCAAACAAAACAAAAAAGAAAAACAAAACGGTCAAACTTTTGTTTGAGTTTTAGTGAGACGAACACAATTGATTTTTATTTATTTTTAAATAGCGTATTTTTATTAACCGACTTCAAAAAGGAGGAGGTTAACAATTCGACTGTATGTTTATTTTTATTTTTATAGAGTATAATTATATTAATGTATTCGTTCCGATACTGGCAAGGAAAGGTTTCCCCCATTTCCTTTAATTTTTCACGTCATTAACCGGGTTAGTTTTAAGCTTAAGTTAGTTATTTTTGTTTACAGAATCTATTATATTAACATACCGCGGTTTCATCCGCGGGTTAAAACCCATGTTAAGTTTTATGAAATTTTCCAATTTCCGCGCAATTTTCTTATTTTTTCTTTAATACGAACCTTCTACAAAGTATTAGAAAACTTTAAAAAAACATTAATGAAATCGGTAGAGTCATTCTCAAGTTGTGGCGTGACCAAGGTAAATAGGGAATCGTTTTTATATAATAATATAGGTATAGATTATGTTTTGATAGAATAATGAGTTAAAATCAGGTATATAATATGGGTATCAATGGCAGGGTTCAAAGATTAAAAATCTATTGTGAATTTATAAACAAGAGAAATTATTAACTGACTTCAAAAATGGAGGAGGTTTTCTATTCGACTGTATGTTTTTTTGTATGTTTGTTACGCGGTTACTCCGCCAATTTATGAACTGATTTCTATTTTCTTGTTTGGTAGATTATACCACACAAAATATTTTTTTTCTTCTTTTACTTCTCTTTTCTGTGGTTATACTTCAGAGGAGGTCCCATAATTATATCCATTGCATTACATTGCATAATATATCCATAACTTACTAGCGGTTTTAGAAAAAAACAACAAATGCCTACATAAAAATACACAGATGACGTTTTGGTTTGTGGTTTCCTTCAGCCAAAGACTAGTAGCTTTACCTAGTCTGTGCCTGTGGTCTGTGCCTACAGCAAAAGTTTCTATGAGCACTTTCTATCTGTTTTAACTGTCATTAATCTAATTTTTAGTTTAAGTTTGTACCTACATGTAGGTAGATATACTAAACAGTTATCATATTAATGACTATTCAGTAGTTTTCATTCACTAAACTATAAGTCTCTTTGCACACATTTTTCTTTTTAGACAAGTATAAATAAACATTTTAAATAAACACTTTTGACCATAGATTTTGATCAAACACAGCCAAGAACTACGGCAATGAAAGCTGCTTGAAGTGGGTTAATAGGCATTCACTCCAAAATTTTCCACCCTTAGGGGTGTTAAAAAAAATTGTACTCGGTTGAAAAATGGTAAAAGATATACATACACTAACACACCTCTTATTTCAAACGCATGTGTATTTAGGTAAATTCACCATTAAGCCGTGGGTTAAAATAGGAGAAAATTACCGATGCGAGTTTTCCGAACAATCTTTTATTATTAGTAAGGAAAAAAGTTTTCCGTCATGGGACGCTCGGCAGATGTGAAATATGAGGGCATAAGAGGACGTCATATCGTTTGCCGTCACGACATACGAGTCTGTTTAACTGCCAAGGCACGCCTATAATTAATATATGTGTTTCTCATCAAAACAAAATTATCTTAATTTTTATTATATGTATATTATGTTATTATTAATTTTTTTTAAAAATAAGGTCTGAATCTAATGTATATTAATGTAAATATTAATAATGTTCTTGGACAATAAAAAAAAACAATCATTCAATGAAAAAACTTAAATTATTTTATGTACGAGTATATTTCTTGTAACTACCTAGGTGATTCTCGTACCTATAATATAAACTTCATTAACTTTATCGTAGATGTGTGTCGACCTACTATAAATGTACCTATGCTTTATAATATACATAAAAACAAAAACAAACGTCGCTGGAAAACAAATCGACAAGCCGTACCTATCCAAATAAAAACAATATCTTACCGACTAGGTGAATCAAACGTGACTTGAAAATAAATCAAAATACATCATATACAACATTTCAGACGCCATTTGGTACCCGTCTATATGTAGAGATCGTCCGATCCATTTTAATAGATCGCAATGCACATTTTAATCAGGTTAAATTGTAGCAAATTTGCTACAACGGCTAAACATTGACCCTGTTAAGTTGGTCTCGCGATCGTAACGCACAACGCTGCCGTAAGCATTACAACGCAGCGTCAGCGCTTACTTCTCACCACTGATTCGACGGAACAAGAGACCATTCCAGACGTTTTTCATACGATTATGTGTCCGACACCGCATATAGCATACCGCAACGTTATGCGTTATGATCGCGAGACCAAAGCTTTAGGCGAAAGCTCTCTTCTAATCTTTGAAAATATCATAGAGATTCCCATGGGACCAATTTAATCATACTCGTTATATCAATTGGGTATTAAACGGTTTATCTCGATTTCCGGCAAAACTACAAGTCCTATAGAAAAAAGTTAAGTGGCAAAGTTATAGGCAATAAAAATATCTACAACTTTTGTTTTCACACTTTTTTCACATAACCTCAAAATTTATGTGAAAAATCCGTAGAAACCTCTAGTAAGAGCGTAATGTTTCCACCACTTTATTGGGGAATGAATTAGACTTGACCGTGACTTATTTGACGATATCTAAGTATAAACAAAAAACAACATTAGACAAACAATAGACTAAAACTAATTCTATAACTTGACATTACCTTAATATAGACAAGATGTCTAGAGCCAAAACATAAAGGAAAATAAAACAGTTAATGTATTGATTTGTAACAAGAACGATAGTAATACATAGCAAGCATTATCTGTGAAGACGAGGAAAACCACGTATTTATTTCAATGGAAGGTTGCTAATAAGTTCACGACGCGTACTTGTGTATACCTACATGCATATTTATAAATGTCCAGGAAATACCAATACAAAAATTAGGTACATATCATTAGCGTATAGGTACTGGGGCCTACCTTGTACAACCTACAATCTTATACGCATTCTTATTTCGATTTTAGTTCACTTTTCTTGAGATCTTTCCTTGTTGTATGTCTGCTGCAGACCTGCAGAGTAGGTATAAGGAATATTGTAAGATGTTCATAGCATTGTTACATCTTAAAATTTCTAAATTCAGTACGTACACTAACATTAATTAAATAGTCAAAATAAATAGATTAAAATATTGAATAGAAGGTAATATTTATCACAGACATTTTATTCAACATTGTAAGCAATAATTATTGCAACTTTTCACAAGTTACACAGTCACAAGTTCAAAGTGCATCGAAACTCGTTCTAGTGCGTAATCATTTTTACATTGTTCACTTACAGGTATCAAGGTGAAAAAACACGTGGAATCAAATTCTGACGTTAAAGGAAGATCATTTCACGATTATTTTATAATAGTTACCTTCAGACTTTACGATTACGATCTTCTTTTAAAATGAAAAAATTCCTACATTATATCTAGACCAGTTTGCGATTCTGTGATTTCATAGCTTCACACTCCGAAATTTTAAGTTTAGTACGTACCTATTTATCATTTCTCATGATGCGATCTATTTACTGCAATCTATTTTCAATATTTTTGAGTAAGAGGAAGAAGTAAGAGGTACAACAAGAGGAATATACCATAATATAGAGACCATAAACCATATATAGATCCCATATTTAGATACCATATACATATATATAGAGGAATATATTCGCTTTTCCATGTTAGTGTGACAATGGATACCAATTAAAACGTTTTTAAAAGATTTGGCATTTGTACATTTTGACACTCGTGCTACTTATCTGAGGCTTTACACACTAGCTGAGACCCGCTACTTCTTACGCGTAGAGCTCGGCCTTTGGCCTCGCTACTACAACCATTTATAGTCTATGTGTTATTCTAATGTATAAGCTATATTATTGTAAACTTTCATTGAAATCCTTTCGGTAGTTTTTGCGTGAAAGAGGAACAAACATCCATACATACAAACTTTCGCGTTTATAATATTAGTAGGATTATGACATGTGAACGGTTTGTACCCGGAGTCCTATATTCAGCAGTGGACGTCTCCTGGCTGATGATGATGACAATCATCAATCTAATTTAAAAAAAAATTATACTTGTTGCTTTTATTTCTTTCGCCAAGAAAGATATCACAATCGCCAAAATCAAAGCAACACGGAAGGGAGTCGCCAAGCAAAGGCTTTCATTCCTTTATGTCCACCTGGCTAATCTATGCTATGAACTTTACACACGTAGAGTAAGTAGGTATAGATGTGTGTACAAAATGATGATGTGTTGCTCTAAGTATTTATAAATGCGTGCGTTTATAGCGATAGAACAAAGTTTTTGTGAGAGAGTAAATTCTCCCGCAAAAAACAACAGACAAATAATTTTATGTATCGGTTGGAACTTGGAACCGCTTATTTCTGAGGAAACCGCTTATTTCTGAGGTTCATAGATAACTGTTGCTAACTATTGGTTCAACAAAGTTATCTGTAAGATAAGCCTCGTATATCTGTCACCATTGTCTGTCACTGTGTTTCTGAAGACAAAATGGATGATTTGACAACTATCAAATCAATAAGTAGTAGTGGTAAACGAAGTATATCTTATTATGGCGTGTTCGGAAACGCAATTTGTAAAATTTTGAAACAATAGCGCTATTGAACAGATAAACCATCGATAAAATACTTCAGACACCGGGCCCTAGATGTCTCCCGTCCGGGTCGCCCGCGTCTCGGTGGCCGCGTTGCTCTCGTTGCCAGAGATGTTTTACAATTTCTCATTAATAATTTTTTTCCGTTTAGCTAATATCACACGTGAAACCTAAGAACTCCTTTTTTGTTCCAGCATCATTCATCAAACCATGCAGTTTTAAAGACAAATCAATAGATGTATGCTTTAAGGAGCAGATAGAAAAAGCTCTACCGCATTTCACCAAGGGTATACCAGAGCTGGGGGTAGCTTCAACAGACCCTGTGAAATTAGACGATATCATCATAGATGGTAATGGACTAAAGCTGTTTTTCAGAGAAGCGGCAATGCATGGGTTAAAAAATGCAAAACTCACAGATTTCAAGTAAGTGGAAACATGCTTATTGCTTACAGACATTGCGATGGTCACACCGTGAAAGGGTTTGTTAGTCATGCCTCATGCTTGTGTGGACGGTGGGCTCACTGAGCATTAGCCGAGATTAGCGATCGCTCACAGTAAGACTGACAGCGCAATGAGAAGAAAGCCTACGACACATGCACTAAAAAGTATAATCTCATTGCTAAAAAGTAATGCAATCAAGTAATGTAATGTAAGTAATGTCTGGTTGTTAATATCTATTTAAGTATGTATTTAAAACTATATATGTATGTATATCAGTCTCTGGCAGCCATATCACAAGCTTTGCTTAGTTTGGGGTCAGATGACCGTGTGTGCAAAAATGTCCCAAATATTTATTTATTATTTATTTTATTTTATTCCACTGAGTATTTTTATGTAAAACTAAGAAGTAGGTTATAATGAAACTTAGATGCTGTAGAAACTTTTTACAGATGGCACTGGCATATATTATGTAAGCACCTATAAAAGGTGTTTTTTTTTTTTTTTTTTAAGAGGACTTTGGTGTTCCACATATTGTGAATATGCCAGTGTTAACTATTGAAACAATTTCAAGTTTTATTGAATATCGTCAAACAAGTCACAGTCTAAGTTAAGCGAAGTAAGCCATGCCCTGGTTAAGTGGTAGAGACTTTAGTATAGAAGCTTTTATCGAGGTTCGGAAACAATTCGGTATGCTAAAAAAAATTTACCTATGCCAATTCCAAAACCATTTCGAGATTTTATGTTACTAACCCTTATTTTTCTACTCTGACCTTTTAAAACGATAAGATGCCATTTATTGTAACATAAAACTAAGAAATCATTCGACTTTCATTGGCCTCTAAATGACGTCACATTGTAGCATTTTATTTTCTGTGCCTTTTAAGAATAAAAATATTATACATTTGACACACTGTTCGTCACACAGAATAGAATGGGGTATATGGGGTGCTTTTTTAGGCTTCTCAACGCAACGAAATTTTGTGCTAAATGTTGACGTCACATAATTTCAATTTTCAAAAAAATATTGTAAAGTAACTACTCAATAGAAAACAAAAACATTGAAATTAGTTTCTTAAAATAGCCTTATCTACGAAATAAAAATAAAAAAAAAATACAAAAAAAAAAATTTTAGATACCGAATTGTAATGCTTTATCTAAAGCTTACTAAATCATTTGTAATTTATGAAATTAATAGTCAAATAATAGTCTTAAATGCAATTTTACCTGCAGTAAGTTTTTATAAAGTTACTTACGCGCCTAAGCGTTAAAATAGTTTAATTTATAAAAATATGTTCGTTTTAAGGATATAACTCACACCAGAAATTGTAACTAGGTATAATAAGTTTTTTTTTTTAATATGACAATTTCTTTATAATGTCTACATTTTATCTCTCTATGGATGATATGAGTGCCAAATTTTTTAAATTAACTATATGCAATGTCGTCCATCCAAAGAATTTTTAAAGTTACGTTTACGCTAGAT
Source organism: Agriopis aurantiaria (assembly GCA_914767915.1). NCBI lineage: Eukaryota > Metazoa > Arthropoda > Insecta > Lepidoptera > Geometridae > Agriopis > Agriopis aurantiaria. The sequence goes on from OU611987.1 coordinate 7,931,130, forward strand.
AGGCTAGCGCCGCTTAATCAGTTGCTATTCATTAGGTATTGCCTAAGCTAATAGCTAGAAATATGATACCTATTGTTTTAGAAGGCTTGAAACGTGCTATTAAATTTATAATTATACCATTTATACCTACAGTGCGTAAATACAAATATTATTTAATCGATTATTCATGTAATCGATTCCTTAGACATGAGGTAAACGAGTGATAAAACGAACAATAAATGTAGGAAAAAACGTCTTGGATTGACATCGCAAAAGACCGGAAATGCATGTCTGTGAGGGTTCCTTGCAAATTAAACAATCAATAATTATGGCTGGGCAAGACAATCGAATGGAAAAATAGAGGAACATTGTATGCTAATATTTATTATACACATATTTATTATTTATGTATAACTATAACGCATTTACCAGTAGCGTAAACATTGCATAATTAAGTTTTATGATTATGGTACGGTTCTCTTCGTCAACCTTGGTTTGTGATGTGTTTGCACGCACTTACGATAGTAGGTCTGAATGTATGATAGGTAGGAAATTTAGGTAACCAGGGGGCTTTATACGATGGGTCCTCGAAATAACACAAAACCTGAAAATATATTGTTCAGAATCAGGAGCACCTATATATAACACGAAAAATGCTCTTCCATATAAAACAGTCATTGACACTTGACAAAATTTATGGAACAGCTGATTTTGTTTTCGCATTTTCAGTTGGTTCCATAGTTAAAGTTGTTTATAATGATGAGTTCAATGACCTCCTTTCAGCTTAGTACAGTCTGTATGTTTACACATACAGACTGTACTAAGATGTTGATGTTGATGTTGTTGTATAAGATGTTGTAAATAAATTTTCACTCTCTATGATATTATTACAGTCACTTTATAATAAATTTACTCTATTTATTTCAGGATAAACATAGGGAAAGTCGACGAGGCATTCAAGATCGCGTTCAAAGTGGATCTAAAATTGATCGCGAAGTACGAAGCTGACGGCAAAATCCTAATCCTGCCCATCCAGGGTAAAGGAGACGCCACTGTAGATGCCCGTAAGTATCAAGCTTAAATACAGGGCTTAAATACTCGTAATCAGTTACCATCTTCTTAGTGCGACCTCTGTTATTCAAAACAAACAAAATTTTGTTTCACGACTTTTCAAAATTCTCGAAAGAACATCAGCCGTTTCACATAAAATAAAACGGCAAAATGCGAGTCGGACTCGCGCACTGAGGGTTCCGAACCCAAAAATTACTGTGTTTTCTTTCATTCTTAAGAGATAATGCTTTACTTTACGTTGAGGTTGCATGATATGTAATTGGACTTTGTCGAGCAGGTGGTGTGAAAAGTAATTTTCATATTGATATTTTATAGGAGATCAAAAAACTCGTAAATATATTATTCGATCCATTTATTGTTTTCCAAAATAAAACAAATCATCGTGAATATTGCTTTAAAACGTTTGCATTGTTGTTCTAAACATATTAGTATTAATATCTTTCTACAAGTAGAAATTCCTACTTGTGATTTTTAACTTATAAATGCATCGAGATACAATACATACAGAGTCACAATCGTGCTAAAAAACGTCCGAACCAAAACTCGGCGCACGCTACGAATTGCGGTTTTTGGCTACTTACAAGGTAACCGCGATAACGCCGCGCTATGCCAGAGCTACGATAACATAGCGGAAAACTAACGTTGAACACTATGCAAGCGACATAACGTCTAAATTGGAGTAAATGTGGCATTGTGAACTATATAATTTATACAATTTGACAATAACAAACAATAACAATTAATATATTTTTACAATGTGTGTACAATGACGTTCGGACGTTTTTTGACTGTTTTCACTGAGAGATTGTGACTCTATAGGAATTGTATCTCGAAGATTTACCTGTATAATCTAATAGATTCCTTTTTCCGCCCTTTATTTGTTTTTCGGTGTTGTTTCTATTTGTTTGTATATATAAATGTAAAAAATATGCGAGCGACTCTTAATATTTATTTTTATTGTATTGACAGAGGGTGTAATCGTAACCATCGATAGTAAACTGGTACACGTAAAGGACTCCAACGGAGAACACTTCAAGCTCATCTCTCCCAGCTACAAGTACACCATCGAGAAAACTACCTTCGATTTGAAGAACCTGTTCAACGGAAACAAGCAACTGTGTACGTATTCCAAGTTTATAAACTACAATCGTATAGAAAACTTAGATGAGTTACCTACGTAACATTAGAGTAAGCATCCACTAAAGCAAAGCTTTGCGAAAATCGTTAATTCATCTCTCGTAGATTGAAGATACAATTTGCGTGTCTTTAAGACATGAATTTCTAGACAAGCGTATTACATTATAGACATCACGAGCGATGGTTACTGAGTTGAGTGCATGGTAGCATAGCTTTACAAGCTGACGTTTCCCGGTTCGATCTTCGGCGTGCAAGGCTCGGCCTCCAATGACTTATTTAGTGCTTAGGTACTTAAATAAAGTGCAGTTTTGATGCCATCGCTCGAAACGGTGAAAAACAGTGGTAACATTTAACAATTTAGCTCAAGCCTACTTTATCTATCAACATTTACTAGTTTATTTACTTCTGTTTTGAATAGTATATTATGTGCGCACACGAAATAAATTAGCAAGAGAACACGTGGACTATATAGTCTATCAACTCAATAAGGGCTAGGCGGATTTGGTATGAAAGTAGCTTAGATCCTAAAGTAAGACATAGGCTTCCACGCACGATTACTGTAAGAAAACGGGTGAAACTGCGTAGTGCAGCTTGTTTATCATAAGATGACTGGGCAGCAGGCTTTAGGGAACGGCAGAAAGACGGCGGGAGATATTATTCGGCAGCGTACTTACTTACTTTTAAAACGTATACCTACTGTCTTTCATCAGCTGATGGGCGGCAGAAGTCATAACTAATGGAAGTCGGATTTTTGTTTTGTGATCCGGTCGTAATATACGCAACATGGATTTTTAGCTTGGCTTTCAATAGACTCTGGCCGTGAAGTTGAATCGTTCAACGTCAGGTAAATCAATCGGATTCATGAAGCATAAAAATACTTTTCTTAGGATGTAACTTGAGCTTGACATGGGTTTCGATAAGTTATTTTACTTTCTATTTACTTACGCCTATTTAAAATACGGAAACTTGAGAAAAACAAAAAGGTTAAAGGTTAGGTTGGCTTGTTAGCTCATATATTAAACGCATTCCAAAGCTCGCCTGGCAGTAGCCAGGCAGCTCTAGAATACGCCTAAGCTATAAGCGCCTACCGGTGTGCTCCAGCAGCATCACTTGTGAGCCAGTACTCATTATCATTATCATCATCAGCCTATATAGCCTAGTCCACTGCTGGACATAGGCCATTCCCAAGACCCGCCACTCGGCCCGATCTTCGGATTTTCCCTTACAGCCTCTGCCAGATGTCTTACGTATATCGTCACTACCGAGTCTCAGGGCTATATATGGTCTACACTCTAGAATACGTCTACTCCAACGGTTATCAGTTCTGCGACAGATATGACCGGAGCACTGCAATTTCAGTATGCTAATACTCTTAACTATGTCGGTGACATTGGTTTTCTGGCGAATAACTCTCCAATCTCCCTAATTTCCTATTATAAGCTAGGCATTTTAGCAGCGCCCCGCGATTTCACCCGCTAAGTACCTATAGGATCTGTTTGTTTTTCGGTCGGATTAATATAAAAGTCATAGCTTTTGTTTAAAAAGGTTTTAATCTCCCTCCACACATTTAATTCAAATCCTTTAAGCTGTTACGGAGTTGAGTGACGACAAACAATTTCGCATTTACAATATTTATAGGAGGTAGCTCTTGACAATCATTACTATGTCATCTTAATTAAAAAACTAATCCATGGAAAATTCTCTATGTATGGGTGGGTGGTAGTGGGCCATCTTTCTACTGGTCATGTAGTGGTAGAAAGAGTATGGCAAGATAAGGTCGTGTAGCTCTAATGCACATTCTCCGAATAGAATCCTGTAGAAAACACTGAGATATATTTTAATTGCCTTGAATGACAATATTAATAATTTGTTTCCTTTTCCAGCGGACACCACACACCAGTTTGCCAACGAGAACTGGCAACAGCTCATGGACGACCTAGCGCCGCCAGCAATCAAGCAGATCGTCAAGACAGTCGTCAAAGCCATCAACAAATTCTTCTCTAGTGTTACCATCGACCAAATCGTCAAAGACTTCGATCGTAGACCTTGATCGTGCCTATTTATAACTTTGTTATAGGTATAGGTATCCGGTGTTATCCTATTTTTAATAAATTAATAATTAATTTAACATAAACTTGTCTTGTTCATTTTAAACTTTAACATTTATTAAATAAGCAGGTTTATCTAGATTTTGTGTAATCTATTTAGAATAATTATCAAATTTAAATACATCATACTTACAATCGTAGTGCTTCGTGTGCCCTGTGGTTTCATTTGCAAGGTTTGAATGCACATAAATCATGCTTGATATATTCACCTAGAGAGCACCCCTTTTCTATCACATAGCTCCAGGGCCGGATTTAGAGGTCCAGAGGCCTCGGGGCAACAAAGGAGCGGAGGCCCCCTCGCCCCAAATTATTTTCCAAATATAGTAAACAATTTTTTTTCAGTCGAGCTTTTCAATAAATAATTTATTGTGAAACCAAGTAGATTCCCTTAGTATTGAACAAACACATATAAATATAAACGGAAACAGAAAGAATTATCTGAAATTAAATTTTAGGGTTAACGAACGGAACCTTTCGAGCTTTTTTCGCCGAAAAATCGTTGATGATTTCGTTGAAATCCAGTTCTCGGAGTAAATCGCTTTCAATGCTCAGGAGAGAAAGCTTCAATAGACGGTTTTGTCAATCAAATATCAAAGGAAAAGATGCTTACTAGTGTTAACTAGTTGGAATTTGAAAGATTTTTTTTCCGAAGTCTCTATTGTGGGGGCCCCCCGTTTGTGGAGGCCCCGGGGCTTTCGCCCCGGTTGCCCTCCCCTAAATCCGGCCCTGCATAGCTCTATCACTCCTGACGCGGCACGTGTAACATTAGGGTTGTCTTCTTGATATTCACACAGAATAATTATTAGTATTTACTCACCAGCTATGTAGCCTATGTAGTGGGTACTTATTACTGTTATTCTCCTTTAATTGGAATGACATTTAACCTGCACATAAAAAACTAACGCTAACTCAATGAATTTGTTTCAAATAACAATCATGCATCTTCCTTTTATTTATACATCAGCACAACAGTACATTTTATACGGATTATAAGATCGTTTAGAAGTAATTTTTCGTTGTAAAAATCACAGAAATAGTGCTTAACTACGCGCGACGTGGCTAGCGGGCGAGCCAAGCCGCTACAGCCCTGCAATACACTTGCCCGAAAGGCGCGCCGCCTGAACGTACTTAAACTGCGGAGTGACACCCCCCTGATTCATCTCCGTAACACCTGAACCAATTCTCACCCTTTGAGCAAAATAGAGGTTAGCATTTTACCATAGGACATATGCTTATACTCCATGAACCTCTCACCACCCAAGTTTTACCCGAGTAGGAAAAAGAAAACGCTATATACAATAACAAGACAAATGGAATAAATATGAAAGGACACTTAAAAACAGTAATACTAAATACACATAAAATTTACAATATTGTAATTGCCAAGAGTGTAATAGAGTACAGAAAAATACATTACTAATTTTAAGTACCTACAAGATATCTTAGTAATATTGCATAGTAGTAACCAGCTTCTAAAACATAAGGAAATACATAAAAATAAATACTAGGGGAGTAGGTACATATTAATTAAAAAATACAACTAAAACAATGTTTTAAGCTGTCACGGTTGTTCACTAAAGTTATATGATTATTTACGGGATATTTACCCTACTACTTATAGCAGATCATCTTGAAATCTCTTCTCTATCTCTTCTCTATCTCTATCTCTACATAGTATAAATTAAAGTCGCTTTCCGCGTCTGTCTGTCTGTATGGCCGCTAACTCCTCCTAAACCACGCAAAGGATTTTGATGCGGTTTTCACCATCAGTTAAACACATTTTCACGGAAAGTTTATACATATATATATATACTCGTAGAGTACGATACTGGTTAATCATCACAATAATGAATTATGTGGATAAACAACTTTATAGTAACAGTTTCAATATTATATTATTCAAAATTATACTGTGTTAAGTATTTAAAAACTATCAAGCGCCAAACTATTAAGCGCCATTAATAAGTCCATTTAAAAACTGCCGTCTTTAAATAAACGCTATAATGACAATTTAAAGTTAAGGTATTTATGTTAAATCGAATAAGTTTTCACGGAAATTTAGAATTAACAGTAGGTAATTAAATTAACAAACTAACTCGCTATTGACTGTTGACTGCTGGATACGTTTATTTGTCGTGACGAGCCGTGAGAGTGCATACGTTTAACTCTAAACGCCACCAGCTTCACCAGTCGCATACCTGAAACGCACTTATTAGATTCAAATATCAGTACGACAGTCCAGTTATTAAGGCATTTTATTGAACCCAGGTATGTCCTAAAACTGCGACCAAAACCACCGGAGAATGGGCAGCAGCGTCCTATTAGTACACGGTGAACATACTGCGGTCCACAAGCCGCCTGCCAAGCGTGGTGACTATGGCAACACCACTCTCTAAGAGGGAGGCCTGGTTTTTTTGGCGCCAACGCGGAAAAAACATGTTGGCTCGTTGGATTATTTTCCTAAACTTGTGTATTTTCGAGTGTTAATGTGTGCTAAATGGTGAATTATTATTCATTAAGTGCTCGTAAATGTGCTCGAGTGTGGAGAAATGATATAACGAGGTGAAACGTGTCTTTTCGTGTGGTTTCTAAAACTCCATAGGAGCCTCTTGTAAAGTCTTCACCACTTTACAGGGGCATGAGTTCGACTTGACCGTGACTTACTTAGCTTAAGCTTGACTCTGACTGTGACTATGACTATGACTTGTTTGACGCTATTAAGACAAAGTAAACTGTATAATATTACGAGTAAAGGACATTGAATCCACGCTCATGAAGATTTTAACAAAAAAATAGAGGGAGGCCTTTATTCAGCAGTGGACATATAATGGCTGATGATGTGATGATGTGAATAACGGCTTAGCTAGTCATATCTAAAAAAACTTGAACAAACGTCATGTTTTCCCGTAGACATGAAGACTAAAAACTAACTTAAAAACACGCTTATGATGGAGCCCAAACTCGCTTCGATGATGAAGCCAGAAGATGGATAGTGGAACTGTTGGTAACTCGTTAAAAAACTAAATGACCCCAAAATCGATGGGTTTACTAATAGCCATTGTATAAATATATCTATCCACCTCCTGGATCCATCTCAAGTGTCATCCAAATTTTAAATTGTCATCAGGATTATACTTGCAAAGTTTCAAATCGAGACAATAATAACTAGAGTTATATGATTATTTACGGGATATTTACCGTGGTAAGGTTGTGGAATGAGCTCCTGATACCTTACCAGGGTAAATATCCCGTAAATAATCATATAACTTTAGTGAACAACCGTGATAGTTTAAAACAATAATAACTAGACGGTCTAACTAACGGTCGTTGGTCAAATCGTCTAAAATGCTCCACGTAATGGGGACCTGATATTTACAACAGATGGTCATTGATGCTCGGAGCTTTGCATCCTTCAAAAGCTATTACGCAAGCTTTTTATGAATACAGTGACTTTTTCGATATTAAGATAGCGCTATTGTATAACAAATTTTTAACATAACATTATTTTGTATACTGTCTGACTTGTAATTCCTATAATTATCAATAAATATATGTCTATGTCTATGTCTAGGAGTAGGTTAAAACGATTTCCAATATTTGTTTACATTATAAGTCAGTCAAAAATAAAGCTAATAAATGGTTGTCAGATTGTCGAGCTCGTGCTGTGCTTACACTGCTTACCTTACGTCTGTCCCTGTCTCGAGCTAGACGCAGTCCCGCTGCTGTCGCTTCCCATACTATGCCGTCCCATTGATTGCATTTCCAGGGAGATGTTATCGTTGCTCTCCGAGTTGTTACCAATTTCAGTGCAATCCGTATCGTTAGTCCGTCGCCAAGGAATATTACTCCTGTATTTGTAAGATAGCACGCCGACCAACGTGAGGATCAGTACGAATGCACCGATACTCATGCCAATCACACCAGCACGGGAAGCTGGAACGCTGGCTGAAAGACAAGTAGGTGTGCACGTATACATATTATTTATGTAATGCAATTTAAAATTAATTTTAGTTTTACTTTAAATTAAAATTCAAAGAGTTCAATCGTTTGTCGTTTACGTTATTTACTTCTGAAGCGTGCGCGCCGACTCGTGCGTATCTCTTCCTGAAAGCGTATATCACATAGATTTGTCACTGATTCGCGCAGAGGAAAAACTTTGAGTCGAGCTGACGTGGTATCGACTCTTACCATCAGGTGAGTGGCGGTTAAACCCTCTGTCAACCATTAAAAAACTTCATCATCATCATCATTTCAGCCGTAGGACGTCCACTGCTGGACATAGGCCTCCCCCATCGATCTCCAAAAGGGCCGGTTGGAAGCGGCCTGCATCCAGCGTTTCCCTGCGGTCTCTTTTAGGTCGTCCGTCCATCTTGTGGGTGGACGTCCTACGCTGCGCTTACCAGTCCGTGGTCTCCATTCCAGAACCTTTCGGCCCCATCGGCCATCTGTTCTGCGTGATATGTGCCCTGCCCACTGCCATTTCAACTTACTAATCCGGTGGGCTATGTCGGTGACTTTCGTTCGTCTACGGATCTCCTCATTTCGGATTCGATCTCGTAGAGAAACCCCGAGCATAGCCCTCTCCATAGCTCGTTGTGCGACTTTGAGCTTGCTTATGAGGCCCATAGTGAGAGACCACGTTTCAGTGCCGTATGTCATCACTGGTAACACACACTGGTCGAAGACTTTCGTCTTAAGGCACTGAGGTATTTTGGACGAGAAGACGTTGCGTAGTTTACCGAACGCTGCCCAGCCGAGTTGGATTCGCCGATTGACCTCTTTCTTGAAGTTGGACCTACCTAGTTCGACTGTTTGTCCTAGGTAGACGTACGCGTCAACAGCTTCAAGAACTGAGTTCCCAACTGATACTGGGGTGGGCACAACATGGATATTTGACATGACCTTTGTCTTGTCCATGTTCATTTTAAGGCCCACCTGTTGAGAGACTCGATTGAGGCCTTCGAGCATCATGCTGAGATCCTCCATCGATTCTGCCATGACCACAATATCGTCGGCAAACCGAAGGTGAGTGATGTACTCGCCGTTGATGTTGATGCCGAGTCCTTGCCATTCCAGGAGCTTGAAGGCATCTTCCATTGTGGCAGTGAACAGTTTCGGAGAGTTTAAAAAACTTACCTTCCGTGAAAACTAGAATCGTATCTCTAGACTCCATGAACTCTTCATCCACTAGCGCCGCACACGTCCACTCCCCCACATCTTCCGCTAATACTGGATTAATACTTAAAGAACAGTCTCCATAATTCAGATCTCTTCCAGGTGTAAAGTAAAAGCGGCCCAGGATCGCACTGCAAGTGAAAATTTCGATTTTGTACTCTTTGTGGCCCACAGAGGGTATACATTCTTTCCTAACCTGAACGAAATTATTGGTTGCAATAATGTTTGAATGGTGACATTATTTGACATATAATTAGTTATCTGTGGATTCTTTTAAATGGCCCTCTGCATTTATTAACTTGTACTGTATTTAGCTGTAAGATTCCCAAAACTTTTAAAATAAAATAAAAATAAATAACTTGTTGTTGAATAAAGAGTAACAATAATGAGTCATCATCATTATCAGCCTATCATGTTGACACTGCTGGGACACAGAAGTGACAGAAGGCCTGAGACTTCTTTCAGAGAATCCGAATCCACCATGCTGCCCGGTGCGTGTTGGTGAGTGTCATGTCTTTTGAACGAACTTTTGAGGTTTTTGAACTTCCCGGTTTCCTCACAATGTTTTCCACCACCGCTTTTGAACGACGGCACTGCACATAATTTATGTACGTACGTATGTACGTATTACCGTTTCTACGATAAAAAATATATTTGCCCCCCCCCCCCTTAATTTATAACTTTTTAAATTGTAATATTGCTTCTTAGTTAATTCCACTGTAACATTTACCAATACATATTCTATAGCAAAATTCAATAATTAATTTAAAATTATTTTATTAAATTATTATTTTTTAATTTCAATTGGCTCGTAACATTTACTTAAATTACGAGTACATATTCAGTAAAAAAAAAACTAGCTATCTATTACGGTTCAAAAGATACAGCCGTTTAAAGTTAAGAAAGACAGACAGCGTACATAATAGGGTCCAATTGACACCTTTTGGGTACGAAACCCTAAAAACAAACTGTCCTCACACTTACTTGTCCTCAGTAACCGTAGAATCAACGCTGATGCCTAAAAAGTTAGGTGTCAAGAACCGGCAGTAATGCAAAGGCCTATTTTCATTGGTCGTGTGGCAGAACAGCGTGGCATTGCCCCCGATATAGAGTCCAACTTCCTTCTCCCTGGCTGCCAGCGGTCCTGGTGTCACTCTGACGTCCAGTTTGTCCGTGTGTTCGACACCGATTTGGTCGCTTGGGCCCATGTGGCAGGTCCAGATGCCCGATTCGTTATTGGTCGCGTATTTAAATGTGATACCACAGTCGCCTGTTAGTAAGCTTTCGGCTGGGTACCTGTAATACACAAAGTGATGGGTTACCTTACTATTTTTATTTTACTTATTGAGGTACTCGGGCAACAGAATACCGTCATATTCGAAACCTAAATAAATATTGTTGACAATTGTGAACTATTTATTTATTATTTATAAACATTTTAACGCCATTACAGATACACTAAAGCGATGCTATAACAACTTAAACAAACTTAAACTATTCTAATTTAAAAATACCAAAAATATATATTTTACAATTTTTTCGTGAACAATATTATTATATCATCAAAACTCGCTAGAGGATTCATTATAAATTATTATAACACCGGCTTGCACTCGCGAGACGATCGACCGGTTTCACCGGATCGTCTCGACCGATAACATAATCGTGAGTGCAAGCCGGTGTTATAACAATTTAATATTATTATATGCCATTCAAATTTTATGAGTTGTTTCTGTAAACTATGCCAGGCCACAAGTAAAGTTAGGTTTTGATACGCGATATCGATAGGAATTGCTTTGCCAAGAGTGGACCACTTTGTCTGATTATCTAGTACTGTGGAAACCAATTAACCCTTTGTGGAACCTGCAGTGCAAGTACCGTTCTTTATCGATCGTCAAATTCGCTAAAATGCCATAGAATCGATCACAGCGAGTACTGAAAAAATGGCATATTATCGAATTTGACGACCTCAACTGTCAATTTGACGATCGTTAAAAGAACGGTACTCGCACTGCTGCGTTGCGAGTACCGTTCTTTATCGAGCGTCAAATTCGATAAAATGCCATAGAATCGATCATAGCGAGTACTGATCAAATGGCATTTTATCAAATTTGACGATCTCAACTGTCAAATTTAACTATCGATAAAGAACGGTACTTGCACTGCTGATTAGCGTTGTAAGTCAATGATTATGATAGTTTTTTTAAACGCACCAGAAAAGCTGATTTTCACTAGTTTTCTGCGTCGGCGTGAACTGGCTTCCGTTTGGATGCTGGAACCAGCAGTAATTCAGCGACGCTTCTGCTTGGCATGAGATGGTAAAGCTCTTGTCGTTTTGAACGAATACAGTCTTTTCTACGTCGCTATCACGAAAGTCTGTTTTGATTCTTTGTGATCCTGGGAAAAAATATTCACAGTAATTAGTCTACTGTATGAAAATTTAGATAGTACAAGCAGCTTTAAGGGAATATTTTTACAATCATAGAATATCCTATAACGGTCCTCATGTTGAACTCTGCTGGTGAATTTCATGAAATCAAATTACATAAATTTATTCACTAAAAATAGGGTTATACACTGACAGATCTGAATAATTTTTAAACGACTTCAAAAAAGGACGTACTCAAAGTCGTCTGTATGTTTTTTGTATATTTGTTACGCGATTACTCCACCAATTATGAATTGATTTTGATGATTATTTTTTGTTTGGTACTACATACCATACTACATACCATAGGTATACATTTTATCGAAATTGATTAAGCGCTTTTTGCGCGCGAAAAAACAAACAAAAGCAAAAATATATACACCGATGACGTTTTGGTTTGTGGTTCCCTTCAGCAAAAGTCGGTGACAAATTTCTTTACACCACCAAGTTAAGCATCGTCGGGCGCGGTCGGTATATAAATTGGTGACCGCCTGGGCGAGATATTGTCTTTTTGCACTACTTTTTGTATTTTGTGGTGGTACGGAACCCACAGTGCGTGAGCCCGACTCGCACTTGTCTGGTTTATTTATCTACTTCCAATAATCTAAATACCTAATGGTCACCTTGAGCAAATTTTGACAAATATATTTAATCAATTATGTTATCGTTCAAGTGCAACTATCTAACCAATCTAATCTCTAATCAGTATTAATAAGCAAATTTAATTGATGAGCAACATTTTACTTGTAAACATTAACATAGGTCTAGACACAAACATTAACATAGTAGGTAATATAACTTTTGTCCCTAATTAAAAAGAATCATATGCCAATAAAGATAATGCATTATTATTAGTGTGATCGTGGCGTGATTTGTGTCTATAGGAATACTGCAGTGCAAGTACCGTTTTTATCGATCATCAAGTTCGATAAAATGCCATAGAATCGTCATAGCGAGTACTGATCAAAAGGCATTTTGTCGATCCCAACTGTCAAATTTGACGAACGACAAAGAACGGTACTTGTACTGCTGGAACATCAGAATGTAAACGCAGAACGCAGATCACAGACCTATATCACGCAGATAACATCAACCAAACATCTCTACATAGTATAAACTCGCTTTCCGCGTCTGTCTGTATAACCGCTAACTCCTCCTAAACCTCGCATCGAATATTGATGCAGTTTTCACCATCAGTTAGACAATTTTTTACGGAAGGTTTATATTCATATAACTATCGCCTCTTCTCCTCTATCGAAGCCGCCCCGGCTTCGATGTTTGGAGAAAAGGAAGGAATCAGTCATATTAAAATTGTGTTTTTTTTTTTCATATTTTTTATTATAATTGTTATAATTTGGAGGAACGGAACGTATAATCGGCCATTTCATTTTAATCCTAAGCCTCGTCGAAATCTTTACTACCTGCAGTGCTGCATTTCAAATACAATTTCTATGACAGATCCGACTCGGATAGATTAGGGCGAAATGAGTCACAGAACCAACGCAGAGCACCCCGATGCCACCTAGTCTTGTGGTCCCTACCCCTAGCTGTTTTATCGTGTGTATGAAATTTGTGGTGTGAACAATAAAGCGTTTATCTAGCCAGAGTGTATATAAAAAGCGCGGGAGCCAGAAGCTCAAGCGAGGCCCTGAGTGGAGCAAGCAACACTCAACAACTGCAAGAGCTTCTGGTGAGAGGAAGAAATTATTTTCAGAAATACCGCAATACACTACAATACTAAATCATTTAATTTATCATAGACGGAAAGAGCTTTTGTATCGAGGTACTTCTCTGATTTAAATACCTAATTGTTATCACCTTTAGCAAATTTTGACGAATATTCACATGTCAATCATGTTATCGTCCAAGTGTTATCTACAATAATCTAATCTCCAATCAAGATAATTATATGCAAACCTGATTATATACCTAGTAGTAACATTGTAACAACCTCTGTTTGGTACAAAGGTTTTTGATTGTTTGATTATGTTAATAAATAATGCGAAATCGCACATTTCATGACGTAAATTAGTAAGCATATAATAGGTACTCGTATACTGATTACAAATTTTCGTTTGTATATGCGTATAAGTAATTGCGTCCGCGGTCACATGTTATTCCAAACGTTTTTCAAGATAATAAGTATTTATATACTTGTAATCTAAGGTACCGCTACGTCAAATTCTAATTTAAATTATTTATTGAGAATAAAAACGGACAAATTCCACTAATTTATCTGACAAACTGTTAAACTAAAATAGATTTCCTAGTAAAAACAGGAACAAAATTAAAAACTAATATAATACAAATATATAAATACAATAAATTGAGACAAATTGTCAAGGTCCGTATACGTCGTTATATCAAAATGACTTCATATTTCAACGAGAATCGATTTCGCTGCTTCGGTTTCGCGACAATCGCGGCAGAAGGCGAATCTTAAAATATCTTACTTGTGGCGGTTCTGACGGCTCTAATCAACGCTTGCAACGGCGGCCTCTGCACTATCACAGTCCCAGCCCATTCTTGCACCCCCAGGGTGCACCGCCAGGTGGCATAGTCCGCCGCGGTCGGAGACTCTATTGTCATACCGCAATGCTTCTTTGAAAAGCCGTCCCCGTAGTAACTGTGAAGATTAAATTTATTTAGGTATGTGGATTACGATATCAAAATAATTGAGGCCTATCAGTGAGAACAGGATGTGATTTTTCAATAAAAAATCTTATTATCGTATCGCTTTTGGAGATAAGGGCGGACTTGGAGCACTATATAGCTGTACCATTTGTTCCAACCTGGTGGATGACTGGTAGAAAATGTTTAGCATTGGGTCCTCCATTTGTACATGGCTACATAATTTGTAAGTGTGCAATAAAGTATTAAATAAATAAATATAGCTAGAAAGTTTATCTACCTAAATGAATGGAATTTTAAGTCTGGTGTGCTGAAAAAAGTTTATGTCTATTTATCGGAAACATAAACTACGACAGCAGTCATAGTCCGTCAATTTGGGTCTAGGGTTGTTGGGAAAGGCAAACTAAATCGAAAGGGGCGCATTGTACGCATTGTGTACGATAAAATTGTTAGGTACACACCTATGAGTGCCATCGCTCAACCCGTCTCTGACGTTAAAGCCAGCTCTGTCAGAAGTCTTCTGGAAGCGACAGAAGGTAATATTCTTCACTGTGTGCTGAATGTTGCAGTAGAGGTGCAGCTTGTTAGGGGTGGTTTCTTGAAGGAAACCCACGTCTAAGCGCTCAGCTGCAAAAAGCAAATTTCATAACTACCTTATTTTTCCCAAGCCTTTAAACTAAAATAACAGTTTAGTAGTTTGTAATTATGTGCTATCTATTTGAAACCGTCATAAGATTATACAAATCATCAAAAACGATAATGTGCGGCGCCTTCGCTATCCCTTTACCGTAGATATCACGTCTCTGTTCTTCAAGTCAACGTCACTTCCAGTAATAAAATTTCCTATGATATACACATACATATATAGGTAGACACAGTAGGTAAAAAGTAGAGTATAAGTAACAGTCCACAGCAAAGCTTCTATCCAATTGCAGCTCAGAAACTCTTCCCGGTAATCCTAACAGCACATTCTAGTTGCCCTGCACCGTTCTTGTTATCCAATCGAGCGACTCATTCCAAATCCCGGGACTAGGGAGCTTTTGGAAAATTACTTCAAGACCAAACTGCATAGTCATGTAGCACTATTATTGCGACATTGTGAGTTTTCGTAGCATGCAGCTCTGTGGCGTGCAGCTCCGTTGCATGCTATAAACCCGCAAGACGCTAACACCAGTGTAAATTTGATATAATAAAGTAAGTACTCACACTCCACTGCGATACTTCTATCCACTTGCAGCTCAGAAACTTTTCCCGGTAAACCTAACAGCACATGCCAGTTGCCCTGCACCGCTCTCGTTGTGCGGTCGAGCATCACACTGCAATGTCCTGGGACCAGAGAGCTTTCGGAGAACGGCTGCGCGACCAGACAGTAAGAATTTGACAGAGTGCTGAGCTCTACTGTCGCGTTGATTTGACCGTCATGTAGGATGATTGGGTCGCCGGTGTAGTGGTCTATGTTCTCTGTAACAATTGAATAGTGTATATAATGTTTAGAGAAAAAAAAACTACTTCAAGACTATGCCTACATGTACAAAATAAGACTAAAAAAGAAATTAAAGATCGTTTGTACTATCTATAGGCCTTCGTTGCTTATAGTTATAGATAGTTTAAACGATCTTCAATCAGTTAAGTGCCTATTATTTAGTTATTTAGGTAGTTATTCGTTATTATTTTGACTGTGAAATTAACTAAAATTAAAAAAATTACAGTTAGATTCTCTTCCTTGCCCGGGGTAAAGTATCGTTTCGCTCTGTTAAGCACACCGAAGATCTTGGAAGCGTGTTTAGCTTTGGCCTCTAAGTGACCCCAAAACTGGACCTCACTAGAAATGTTAACGCCGAGGATCCTATCTCCAAGTTTTTGGAGATTTTCAAGAAAATGCCTTGGAACCGCGGAGCAGCACTAAATGAAGTTTTTTTTTCGCAGTTAAGATTTTCAAGAAAATGCCTTGGAACCGCGGAGCAGCACTAAATGAAGTTTTTTTTTCGCAGTTGAGATTTTCAAGAAAATGCCTTGGAACCGCGGAGCAGCACTAAATGAAGTTTTTTTTCGCAGTTGAGATTTTCAAGAAAATACCTTGGAATCGCGGAGCAGCACTAAATGAATTTTTATTTTTCTCAGAGAACGCGCAAACTTGTGTCTATGAAAGGCGATGTGACTATGTATATGTACGTATGTTTCCTATTAACTCGGAAGCGGCTGGACCGATTTCGATGAAATTTTCAAGCAATCTTATTAGCCCAACAAGTGATCCTGTGAAGATTGTGATTTGGTAGAGATCGTATCAACTGTTTTTTTGTGTCTGTTTCGACACTCATGACCCGCCGCGCAATACAGCCTGTAGGTAACATATAAGTTTTAAGGTTTTACCATGCTCGTCCTACACCACAGATTTAATAAATACTACTTACTACAAGGTCAGGTTTACTCACCTTACCTTACCTTCATCATAATCAGCCTTTTAACAGTCCACTGCCGGACTTTTAGCCTACCCACGAAAAGGTGATTGGGCCATATCCACCACGCTGGCCCAGTGCGGGTTGGTGGATTCACATACGCCATTGAATTCCTTCTCCGTACGTATGGTTTCGTACGTGGAGGTTTCCTCACGATGTTTTCCTTCACCGAAAAGCCAGTGGTATGAAAATCCCTACATAAGTTTCAAAGAGCTCATTGGTACGGGCCCGGGGTTTGAACCCGCGACCTCACGCTTTCAAGTCTAGCGGTCTCCCAAATGGGCTACCACGGCTTTTTGCCTTACCTTACTTACGATAAAATATGCAAAAATTTACACTTGTGAGTAGCTTATCTCCGATAAGATACCGTATAGGAGTATTCAGACGTCCAGACGAACGGCAAGGCGTCACCCTTACTTGGTCGAAATGACATTTATTCGCACCAAGCGTTTTGACTCCTCTTTAATTAGAACAGCAAAACAGTGGAACGCCTTGCCCCTGTCTGTGTTTCCGCAGCATTACAATCTTGGAGTATTCAAATCTAGGGTTAATAGGTTATTACTGGGCAAACGTGCTCCATCTTCGACCGCATCATCGCTTTCCATCAGGCGAGATCGCGGTCAAACGTTAGCCTAGTTCTAAGTAAAAAAAAAAGGTATTATTGCAGCGGTAAGCAATAGAAGCATTTATGGACGAACGTGTGAAATAAATTTTTATGGAGCCTCGCGCCTCGTAACAGGAGCGGCGTGGCGAACACTTGCATTGTTAGCATATGAAGCAGTGGAAACAGTTTACATCCTGGAGCCTTACGGCTAGCTGTTTTATGCGATTCAGTTTGCGTGGTGAACAAAGTTGCGCGACCGCAATCCGTATCTTAAGGTTCACGTTCACGTGATTTTCCGAACTGCGCTGTTTTAGCGCTTATTTGGGATCAGGTAAAGGGTTAGTCGTAAGGCCACTGGATTAGTAGGTACATGGGCTACTTTTAATTCCGGAAAAATGATCGATTCCTGTACGATCGTTTTCAGAAACGAACGTTTCGTTTCGTTTTCGTACGCGCTGAATGACAATCTCACTTTACCCTGATCAAAGGCTAAGGCAAGCGCCGTTAGTTACAAGCTGTCCCACTGCTGGGCAACGGTCTCCCCCATAAATGAAGTTAATAAAACGCGTAATAAAACCTTTAGTTGCAACAAGTACTAGATACCTTCCACGTGTATTTCAGTCCATCCAGTGATAGATTCCTGCCCCCTCGCGGCAGTCAACCGCCATCGTCCATTGTCAGCCGGTACCACGTTTTTCACTTTAACACCGCAGCCTTCGCCCCACACTTCATACCTTAAACATCGGGTCTATATTATATACAGACAGGGTGTAAGGGAAACGCTTCCGAAAACGAAGATTGGTGATGGCTCATGCGATATCAGAAAAAAAAAAACAATATTTCAACGAACAACCTGCACTGCACCACGCGCACGCTTGTACGCTTTACATTGCTGGTTTGCAAAATTCTAAACTACAAAAACAACACAAAAAATATGAGTACAAGGCAAATGGTTATTTGCCTTTAATCGATTGTGTTTAGATAGTATAATACTTAACGTTTTGCTTTCGAGAACGTTTCCCTTACACTCGGAATATAAAATCGAAATAGGTAGCACTCACTCATTGACTGACTAACTGACTCATCATGAAATCTCGAAATCTACGTGACCTAAGAAGCTGAAATATGGCAGGTGCCTTATGGGGTACCTATAGGTATCCGCTAATAAAGGATTTTGCGAAAGGGCGGCAAAATGGGGTTAAAAATGTATACGAAAGTACGCGTAGTAGGTAGGTACGTAGGGAAAGTTTGGATTAAAAATCATTGTTCAATTTAATAACATTTCTGCATGAAGTTTACCGGTAAAATACACGCGATAAAATCCGTTTAAAGTAATTTATATAATTTAGATTTTGTATTATCTAGATCGATCGATGTCACGAGTCTTTGCATATCTTGCACTAATTCTCACTTGATAAATAGGTATAAACTGTATGCGAATTATTTTGTTATTTGAAATTAGCTAAATAGGTTGGCTACAAACAACTATTTCACACAACACCCTTCAATTCGTAAACGTATAAACTCGAATGTGACGTCGTAACGTAGGTACTCATAACTGCTTGGCGGTTGAATAACTGACAAACGAGTGATGATTCAAATGAAGAGAAATGTTACGAATCCTACCAACACAAAAAAATCATAATTATCTGGCACCAGGGACTGGTCTGGTCCCTTTCAATGTAAATTTTGCTAAATTTTTACTAAACTCCGGTCACGGAGGAGGAAGTATTTCGTAATAATATAATGTGTCTCGCTCGCACAGGCGGTGGTCATTGCATCTGTGCGAGCGAGACACTTTATATTTACTCGGGAGCGACAGACAGGTAATAACAGGTCATTGTACGAAATTCTTCCTACTTCGCGACCGGACTTTACTAGCAGCACCCCGCGGCGTTACCTGCCTTTCCTTTAACCTACAGCAACCATGTTTTTTTTTCCTGGGATTAAATGTAGCCTGCGCATTAATCCAGACTAAAAGCTACTTCCATAAAAAATTTGGTAGATACATTTAAATCCGTTCAGCTGTTACGAAGTTGATTGCGGTCATAAATATACTACTAAACACAATCGAGCACCAATAACTATTTGCCTTATATACCTACCGACTTGTTGTTTTAGTGTTTCACAGTAGTGTTGCCAACCAGCAATGTAAAGCGTACAAGCGTGGTGATTGCCTCCAGTGGCGGCGAAGATGGTGGTGGCTATCTGGAATAGACGTTGTGCATTTTCCCCTGCCAGCCTACTCAAACCAGCCAAACTCACTTCTTAGACGGAACGAAATCTTCATTTAGTAAAGCATCGAAGGCATTTACCCGGAACACCTGAGTAAAAAAATTCTAAAGCAATGCATTTAAAATAAAGTGTGGTAAACTCTTAAGAATAAAATACCTATCACTTGGAGGCTGACGAACATTGAACTCAGTACCCGCTGGCGTGGTTACCTCGCAAGTTTCAAGGTTTTCCAAGGAGCTGTCCAGTTTCAACAGAGCTTCGTGCCCCACAAAAACATTCAGAGAATCAGGCCATCCTATCCCTTTTTGCATCTTATACAGATCTCCTAAATTAATATCGTAGGTCGCGATTTGCGCCTTCCCGAAATGGAAGCATTGTAACACTGTAAAATAAAAATAAAAAACTAAAGAAAAAGTTTTGCAACACCCTAAAAACCTCAGATAGTCAAAATGCGTTTATATTCTTATCAGCCCGGTATGTTAATACTGCTAAAACACATTTTAAATATAACATACATATTTATATACTGGACCGGTGGGGAAGAAAGGTTCTTGAGTGGAGACCACGAACTGGAGACGCAGCGTAAGTAGAACCGACATTGTGAGAGTCGCTGACATCCAGTGGATGCAAAAGACAGGTTGTCGTTCATTAGGGGGAGGCCTATGTTCAGCAGTGGACGTCTTCTGGCTAATGATAATAATATACTGGACGATTTATGCCTTTAAATATGTAATATAGGCTAATAACCATAGACACTTATAAAAACATATATTCAATTGTGTACAACTTATCAGTCAAAATAATTATAGTATAAAAACAAAAAAAAAATACTTAGATAACTCGTTAAATAGCGATACAGGTGCCCATTATCTCAACAATGCCGAACTGCAAGACCTCAGGGGCATTAGGGACAACTGCTTTTGCCGCACCAAACTAACATTAAATCCGCTCAGTTGGAAAGTCACGCGACCGCAAACCGTATCTGGGCGCATTAAGGTTCACGTTCGCGTGATTTCCCAACGGAACGGATTTAACGTTAGTTTGGTGCCGCAATAGCAGTCGTCCGTAAGGCTCCTGGCCTAGACACAGTGAGCAACTACTGCGTACTTAGGGCGCTTGTTTGCGTAGTACAAGTTGCAAATAGCTACACGCATCGCCTGCAACGTTTGCGTAGTGCAAGTGGCAGCGGTAGTGCACTACGCATCGTCTGCAAGCGCCTTTAGGGAACGTTTTGATTAAAAATAATTGTCGGGAAATATAAATAAATAAATAATATATAGATTATATGTAGATTAGTTTATATTATAATTAGAATTAAGTAGTTTGTTAAATTGTGACGTATTAATTATGTAATATTAATAATATGTATTAATTGACATTTATATATGGTAATAATAAACCTAAAATATTTAAACAAAAAATATATAAATAAATTAAATAAATATAAATAAAATATTAATATATAAATTATAATATATAAATAATTTCAAAAAAACTTAATATTACATCCGTCATCTAGTCTACCTGTGACCACAGACACTGGAAAGTGTTTGAAACGACAGGAATTAAAATAATGCGAAAAACACGCGATAAAATCCGTTAGGTGTTTAAATCCAATGCAAAAAATTATGTTTATATTAACACAAAATTCAATTTGCTTCATTGTGGCTGTCAGGAAAACCGATGCAACTGGCTGAAAATTATCATTTGGCCTTTCGAGTTTTTAACCCCCGACGCAAACAGAGGGGTGGTATATATAGTTTAGCGTGTATCTGTGTCTGCCTGTGGCATCGTAGCTCCCAAACGGCTGCACCTTTTTTAGAATAAGTTTTTTTGTTGTTTGATATGTGACTTTGATCGAGTGTTTAATACGATTCAGCCGTTTGAAGGTTATCAGCTCTTTTAGCGGGAGTTTACATAAAAATTATACTTGTAAATAAAAATATTTTAAACAATCTGCGATACATTTATTCCTAAGTTGATTTTTACCAGAGTTATCACTCTGCCTAGATATTTAAGTTTAAAATCATTAACCAATAGTACAATACTACAGCGGCCGGCAACAGAAGCATTTATATAGACAAACATGAAAATGTGGGGCGAGGCGTAGCCGAGACCAGCATACGTGAGTCCACAAATGTTCAGTTGCCGCCAAGGCTTGTATATCCCTAGTACTTTTCTCAAACAATGCGTGGATATTCAGTATTCACGTATAAATATACCTACATAGGTAAATATTTTCGGGTAATTTTAGCCTAGCAATCAAACTTCGAGAAAAAACCAATTTTGAGATGGCCATGTCTTGTACTATGAGACAACCACAGGACAAGATTTGGAAATGTCAATTGTTTTTTGTCAGTAAATTCTAACATAACCTCTGTGCATGCGCTTCTTTTTAGTGGAAAAATATAATCAAACCTCTTTGCACGTTAAAACCTAGTACGCACGTACAAATTCATCAGAAAAAAAAATGCCCAACAAATTACTTTGGCAGCGTTCAAGGCCCATAAATTCCAATTTTGGTAGAAGCGTGTTCTTCAATAAATAGACATTAAATACCATGTTTGAGAAAAATAATAATACGGACATTCAATAATCATACTTCATCATACCATTACAAATGCGAAAATGTGTTTGTTTATTGGTTTGTTTCTCTTTCACCCAGCAACAAAGCGGATCGACTTAATTTTGCCTAAAATGGTTGGAGGACCGGAGAAAACAAACCAACAAACAAGCATACTTTTGCATTTGTATTATTGATATGATTACGTTACATTCTAAAGTAAAAATTATTTTTGCAATCATTGTTCCCTACCTAACAAACAAGGAAGTTTTCCACGTACTACAAAGTAAATGGAAGGTTAGCTATAAAATAGGTAAAACGATTATAATAGTGCAATAGTGCACAAGTACTCACCCATCAAGAAAATTACATTTGTTGCACTCATCATAATACCATTAAATATTTATTAAAATAAAATAGAAAACATTGTACGCGCTCCGGCGCTTTACGCTACTCTAAGCACTTAAGAACTCTAAAAGAAACAGTAATATCGCAATCTCTTTATCGCCAAAGGGATCTTAATGAAGACAATTTAACTGAATTGAATTTGCCTATCGCAAAATTAAATAGATAAAATATTGTATATATCTACCAATACCTACTAATTAACTCCTAAAGGTAGATATTATTTAGGGTAGTCGCGCATTGGTAGTTCAAAATCATCACGAACAAAACTAATGGTCGTATTTAAAGACCAAACTTGAGACCGAATTGAAGATAGATCAAAATTAGTGGTAATATGCTGCTCACAGTATGTAACTACTGAAGCTTTCTGTAAACTATTCTCACAATACAGGCAACACCACTAGTCTAAGGTCATCCATAAAGATCATACAATTGTTATAATAAGCATCGTGATACGTTAATAAGTTTAAGTACATTTATTTAGGATATTTATGTTTTGTCAGGATACGTTGGAGCTGACATAGACATGTTGTCTAAAAGCCCCAATTTTTTATAAAACTAAAAAAAAGGATTAGAATTAGAATAAAACATCGTGATACATCATTACAAACCAATTTCATGTTTGTACTGATAGTATAATTATGTCCGCGGTGAGCTCTATCATTCATACTATTGGTTGGACGGTATTCTTTTGTGGAATAGATCGCAAGGAGAAAGTTCTAAATGTAACTGTCTACCAGGGGCCTGACGGACAAAAGCTAATTGCGGCACCTAATCCGCTCAGTTGGAAAATCACGCGACCGCAAACCGTATCTGGGCGCGATAAGGTACACGTTCGCGTGATTTTCCAACTGAGCGGATTAGGTGCCGCAATTAGATATTGTCCATAAGGCCCATGAACGTCGTGAAGGTGAGGTTTCCCATTTTTAAGCAACGCTCGTTACTACAGATGACCATAACATTCCATGGCTTAATGTATTGTATTAAAGTCGCATTCAGTGGAGCAAAACCATGAAGCTTACACACAGTCGTGCGTTTCACTACTTAAATCTGAAATCTGTTTAAGATATCGTAGACATCATTTAGTAAATAGGTATTTGAATGATTCCAAAAACAGAGGGATCAAAGAACAAATCTGTATTACCTTCATGTTTTTTCTATTGGGCGAAATGTCCTTAATCGTGTTTCTGTCTTTACGGTTTCCTGGTTACATATTCAATTTTGGTATGACACCACTTTTATAATCTTAAGCTAACCATGGAAGTAGGCAAACTAAAACTAGTATGACCAAAATTGGGACTAAACGTGGGAAAAGAGGTCCTTAAGACGTTATCACGAGTGATGTCTTGGTCTGCATAGTGAACGATTACTTATTTGTTTTGATACTTTAGTCATAGTCTAGTAGTATAGATATAGTATAGTCAAGATATAGCAAAGTTGAACGCGCGTAGCGAAGATCCTCAGTCTGTACGGACAATGTTTGTGTTTGTACTACGTTTACTTCAAAATCCTTAATCCGATCTTCATGAAATTTTGTAAGCAAGTAACTCATACACGTTAACAATTTCCAAATATCCAGTTAATAATCATGTAACTGTAGTGAACAACCGTGATATTTTAAACAGCGTTATACAACTTCCAAGTTCATGAGCGAAATCGATCAAATTGTTGTGAAGAAATTGTATTTGCATGAACTACTTACCGACTCCGACTCCGACTCCGACGGCCGAAAGGTTCTCGAATGGAGACCACGAACAAGTAAGCGCAGCGTAGGAAGTCCACTTACAAGATGGACAGACGATCTACCAGAGACCGCAGGGAAACGCTGGATGCAGGCCGCTTCCAACCGGCCCTTTTGGAGATCGATCGGGAGGCGTATGTCTAGCAGTGGACGTTCTAAGGCTGAAATCATGATGATGATGATGATGATGATGATGAACTACTTGCCTACAAAACGTTCATATGATCGAATAAATGATACGCAAGTTATCGTCATACAAATATACAAACACTAGCTGTTGCCCGCGACTTCGTTTGCATAGATTTTCATATAAACTTACAGACACTTTTTGCCCGTTTTTCGCAAAATCCTTTCTTAGCAGATCTCTACACCCTATAAGGAATCTACCTGCCAAACTTCAGTTACGTATAGGTCAAATGGTTTTCGAGATTACGTGATGAGTCAGTCAGTCAGTCAGTAGTATATCACTTTTATATTCAAACACTCGCTTCGCTTTACTCGGTCAATTATAATGTTTCAAGTAAACATTAATTAAGTGCACAGATTTATTGCAATTTAACTATAACTTAGTTGTATGAGGTACTTTAAACTTATTTATTTTTTATTTTATTTACGTAGTTTGAGATCAATTACATTTAAGCGTTATGAATTACTTTCTAAGTCAACTATTAGTTTGTGCGTGTGTTTTTCTTTCACTGGCAGGAATGGTATGACGTCATCGGCTTCTTTCATTTGCGAAGTAGGAATCTGAAAATAACACAAATATATGTATATATAACCAAAAAATAATAAAAATATATGAAGGCACATGATCATCATCATCATCATGATGAACGCCTAAAGCAAAATTTTAGGCAAACTTTAGTTGGACTCCAATCCATCTAACTAAATCAAGGGTCTCAAATACAAATACATAAAATAGAATCATTTAAAGGACTGTGCCTAGAATCGATCCACAGTCTCCTAAATGTTAATGTCCAAAAATGTAAAACTAACGTTAGATCCGCTGTTGGAAAATCACGCGACCGCAAATCGTGTCTGGGCGCGTTAAAGTTCACGTTCGCGTGATTTTTCCAACTGAGCGGATCTAACGTTAGTTTGGTGCCGCAATACCTGCTGTCTGTAAGGCCGGTTTCTTTAAGTCAAACATACTCCATCATAGACTGCATCATCGCTTAACATCAGGCGAGGTGACGGACAAGCGCAAGCTTAAACCAACTTCTAAAGGTGAACAATTAGGGGATTAATCCCGTTTATTGAGCTTTCCTTGAAGTCAATAGTATATATTTTTTTAATTATACTTATTTTTAATTATCTTCATTGTCTCACATAAACATGGAACAACATTCTTAGGGTTCCGTACCCAAAGGGTGTAAACGAGACCCTATTACTAAGCCTGAGTTGTCTGTCTGTCTATCTGTCCGTCTTACCTACCTATTAACGGTTGTATCTTTCGAACCGTAATTAGATAGCCAGTAGAAATGTTCACAGAATATGTAATGTTACGGCGGATTACCTAAGAAATAACAATAAATTCAAAAAGTAAAATCTAAAGGGGGTCCCCTTACAACAAACGTATTTTTAACGTATTTTTGTATTTGCTCTAGTGTAAAAAACGGTAATACGTATAAGCGTCAAACTTGGCATGATTAATTGATTATAGTACACACTATAGTATAAAAACTAATAAATAATGGCCAAGTGTGAGTCGGTGACAAATTTCTGTTTACCACCGGTTCTCGTACGATTACCGAAGTTAAGCAACGTCGGGCGCGGTCGGTACTTGGATGGGTGACCGCCTGGGCGTTGATGGGATGCATCTCACTCTTCTTCTTTCTCTTCTCTTCTTGCACTAATTTTTTGTACTTTAGTAGCTAACAAGTGGTGGCACGAAACCCTCAGTGCTCGAGCCCGACACGCACTTGACCGGTTTTATTTTTTGTTGATGGGCTTGGTATCTATGTTCCGCTAGCATAGCTTGTTACTCTATTATGGGAATTTTGTCTATACATAATGTTTGACATTTTTCAAAAACCCTTATTGTAAATCTGTAAGCTATCAAGCTATCCTATTGTTACTGTAAAAACCTTCTACCAGCCAAACCCATAACTGGTGCAGCTAGTTTAAAAATATGATAATGTGTTTATTTGGTTACTTACACCAGAAAAACAAGCATTCGACCAAATTATGATGATAATAAAAACTTTGAGAACTTACATTTATATCTTTAGCCTCGGCTTCCTTCACTGTGATTTCTCTCAGTACATAATTAGTGTTAATCATGTGAAACATTCTTGTTTCAAAGGATTTCACCAGGACATCGTCTACTCTGAGGAAGTAACGTAGAAGGACAAACCAATGTGTAGGCATCACTCTCTGAAACAAAATACATTAATTAATTTAAGTTTACATCACATTGCCACTCTATTACATCTACATACCAGCCGAAACACTGAAACAATTATTATTATGTCCTATCTAAGCACAATCTAGTACCAATATTCATTTGCTTTATACTCTTTATTTTGCCAACCAGCAATGTAAAGCGTACAAAACTCCGCGTAGGTACTAAAGTGCGCGAGCGTACGCACAGCTCTGACTGTGTGTGCGTGCGGATGTCGATCATTGACCTCTAGTGTCAGCTGGACATGTTATTTGCATTACATCACAGATCTACTACCTATAGATTTTCAATGAGCGTGGCTAGCTCAGTGCCTCTCGCTCATCATCGTATTTTCGCTCACTGCGCTTCTTGCAGCCCAAAATGCTACAACCAACCATTGTAAAATATCTTTTACAATTATTTCTCAGAGGAAACACGCATTTATCACATTAAATCACCAAAAAAAGGCAATAAATATAATTCAGACCCGTTTTGTTTGTCACTGATTATTACAGATTTTGACACTTGAGGTACCAAAAACAGGTCACGCCGATAAGGACAACAAATTCTATTTATGTCCTTTTCGTACTTGTGCTGAGCCATATCAAGTTGTCTCTTTCACTAAAATATATTGCCGATCTGGTTGTGTATATCTGTGCATTACATAGTAAACTTAAAAAAAATAAAAGCAATACTTTTTTTTCTGTAATCACAGTAGTATTTACTCAACTTATTTAACCAAAGCTGCCAGTGTTGTATAAAAAACCCGGACAAGTGTGAGTAGGACTCGCACCCTGAGGGTTCCGTACAAACTTAATAAATATGTATGTAGATCCAACCAGGGAATCAAGTCTTGACGAAAAAAGATAAAAAAGATGGAAATATTGGATGACAAACTTAACTTTGTAGTCGGCAAACAGGTGCTTCGACACATACCACCTACATATTGTATGTTTGTAATAGCAAAAACCATTTTTTATGTGATGTAATATCATATTAACAACTTTAGGATTTTTTCCTTTATATGTGCTATAATACTTTGCTTCTTGCCAAATTTAATTATTCTAGGTCAAGGGGACGTACCTTACAGGTTTTGATTTCCTTGTGAAATCGCAAAATATGCAACATAGATGGCCACACTCGTTTAACCTTTCTAGTTTGCCCCAAACAGGCTAGGAGCTTTTTATATGGAAGACTGGCAAGGTTACACGGATTCCAGTACGGAGTATTCCATTAAAGAGCTGGTTCTGGACAAAGTCTTGCATCAGGCAGTGCATTCTACAGACTAGCAATTTGAACAAAAAAGTGGAATCAAAGCTCTTCATATAGGTTTTCGGAACACCATGAAACAATGTCACCTTTTCGTGCCCCCCTTGGCCATCAGATAGAAAAATAGACAGTCAGTAAGGAATTAGATCATGCAGGTGTTTAAAATACTTACAATTTTCACAGACATTTTTGAAATGCCATGGTCGTGTAGCTCATCTTCAAACAATGTGAGGTCATGGTAGAATAATATTTGATCTTTTTGCTTGAGCAGCTCAAAGTTGATTTGTTCGTCAGTCCGCTCCACCACTATGTTGTCAGTGAGGGTACCCTTGTAATCAGTTGAGAAGGTCCAGTCAAATGATTTCTTGATTTTACCAGCATCTGGTCTGAAATTTGCATATTTTTACACCATTATCAGCCCATTTACAGACCAATCTATCAATATGTATCTGTATAAAAAAGAGAATTACCACTCGCTAATTCACTCACTGGTTCATCACAAAATATCAATTACCTATGAAGCTGAAATTTGGCAAGTAGATTCCTTATAGGGTGTTGAAGTGAAGTTCACAGAGAAAGGATTTTGCGAAAAGGCAGAATTAATGGTGGTAGAAAATGGGCAGGAGGGAATTAGACCATGCAAATTGGCAGAATTATTATGTTAGCATGTCATAAGTGAAGCAGCAAAATCACTCTACTATTAGGAAAAGTTTGTGTGTAAGTTTGTATGTTTGTCCGCACTCAACTCCGTAACAACTGAACTGATTTAAATGAAATTTGGTATAGAGGTAGCTTTTACCATTGATAGGTTCCTTCATGTAGGGCAGCAGGTGAAATAGCGGAGAGCAGCTAGTTTTGGTATAAATTCATTTTTACCTTGATTCTTGCCAAGCTTCAGCACAAGAAACCTCTATTGCTTGTACTGTGCTTTGCACACACTTCAATGCATCCAAAGGGTTGAAAGTTATGATAGAACCATTATTGTGAGTCAGCTTTAGTATATTCTTGGGGAATACCATGTCAGGGAAGTGTGGAATTGATAGTTCTTTAGTGTATCTGGAACACATAATACATTGTTGGTTACAGCAAAGAATTAAAACTTACAGAATAACAGCTTTGCTAAGAATGCAGGTGGCCAAAGCTGATAGTGGCTAAGCGCTAGCATGTGTGCTTTATAATCTGAAGGCACCAAGATCAATTCTCAGCTCTGCACCAATTTAATAAATTTAATTGCTATGTAGTTTCGATGATATGTCATGCCATGAAGGAAAAAATCGTGAGGAAACTGGTATGTCCAAGAACTACAGAAAAAAAGTTCAAGGACATTATGTCATATACCACTGAACTGATGACTGCGCTGGGTTAGCATGGTAGATTACGGCCCATCCTCTCTCTTCTGAGAGACGGCCTATGTCCCAGCGGTAGTAACATGATAGGCTGATAATGATGAAGAGTGCAGAGCTGTAGCAGTTATTCACTTTACATTGCAGCAATTATGTTTATATTAATACTAGAAATGCACCCCGGCTTCGCACGGGTGTAAGTTTTTTTTTTTTAATATAATATAGCCTATGTCACTCGGGGATAGTAAAGCTTCTCAACAGTGAAAGAATTTTTCAAATCGGTTCAATAGTTTCGGAACCTATTCAACAAACAAACAAACAATCAAATCTTTCCTCTTTATAATATTATTATAGTATAAATATATTATGGTAAAGACATTTGACCTCTTACTTGACCTTTGAATAAAATAAAAACTAATCGAAGAAAAAAATGTCATTCCATGTTATCCATATTGTACTCACAATTTGCAAGAGCATAAGAAAGCTAAATATAGCACATCCTTGCTACCCTATGGTTCTCACTACTTGGTATACTGACTGACCTGACAGATTCACAAATCACTAAAACTTTCTTTGAAATCTATCAATTGAATGAATGGGTCAAAAGAGCCGGTCTATTTTCACAACGGGTCAGTATTGAGCGGGTCGAAGCTGTTTTATCGTATGTAATTTGTGGTGTAAACAATAAAGAATTTATCTATCTATTGATATGATTCTTTATAAATGAAAGAACGACACGGGTCTACTATAAAGTGCTACTATCATGGAGTTTAAGGTAATTGTTGAGATTTGAATGCACACCCTGTGAATACACCAACCACTGAGCTGAGCTACTATGATAAAATTATGTATGTATGGCCGAGAATTTTTTGAGCTACAGATACTTGGACCGTGTAGGTACATAATCATTGCCAGACTTACAAACAGAACTGACAAAACTGGTCATCATCGCGCTCACAAACGACCTTCGTTGAGCAGACGCTAGGTAGTATACAGCTCACATCGTAGGATATTAACCACGGCCCGAACTGTATGGACTGGGAATTGGTAGCGTACCGTCCAGAATCCACACGACTCTCCTGAAAAATATATAATAATGTTGAAGCTATTGAAAACATAACCTCAGAACAAAAACTTCCGGGACGCCCAACATTATGTATATCATTACCATCGAAGAAAACATTTTGTAGCTAGAAATAGTCGCAGCAGCTTCAAAAAATGTTAATTATTTCCAAAATAGAAACGAAAAAACATCAACAATCCTAAAAATCAATGTTTATTTTTTTTCTTCTAACTAATCTACTAATAAGATTTGATTTTTTGTGGATTGTGTTGTGGTTGTTTTTTTTTTCTTCTTCGTGAGATAATTTAGACGTTGCATGTCTTGTGCATTTGCCAGTGTCAAATATTAAAATATTTTCAAGTATTTAAAGATTCCGTAAAAATAAGTCTATCACAGTCAGAGTCAGTGCTGGATAAAGCAAGCGCGGGGCCCGTAGCAAATTATTTCAAAGAGCCCTTGATCTTCTATGGGTTCTTAAGTATAAAGTGGTAAAAAAAGTTGGTAGGAAAAGTTGTAACGTTTCACGTTTTTGTGACATCAAGTCACTTCAATATACCACATCTTAATAATTTCACTCAAAAAATTACGCTCAGGCAAAGATGCGTGAGTTTAAATATGCGGGGCCCTACTACGTGGTTAATCTGGCACTGGTCAGAGTCAAGCAAATTAGGTCACGGTCAAGTCAAAGTCATGCCCTAGTAAAGTGGTGGAGACATAAAACCAGTTGAAATTTTCACTAACTATGTTGTAATGCTACGGTGTATTAAATCATCATCATCATCATTTTAGCCATTCACTACTGGACATAGGACTAGTGGGCTTGAGCATTTGGATTGTCTTTAAACCTTCAACGGTCTATGGGCAGTCTAACTGTATTTGTAGTGTTAGTTTTAGCTTGTATTTTGTTTAGTTATTAAAGGAGGCCTCCCCTCATAGGCCTCCCCCATCTATCTCCAAAAGGGCCGGTACGTGCCCTGCGGCTGCGTGAACCCGAACGCACTTGGCTGGTTTCTTTTTTGTTTTTGTTTGTTCTTAACTCATTCATGACAGTGGCAGTTGCAAGTTTTGAATATTGACAATAATAAAATGTAGTGTTTTTTTTTTCTTTGGGAGAGAATTTTGGCGTCTTTTGTCTTATGTATTTGCCAGTGCATGTTTTGTTTATTAAAATAAAAAATTGAAAAAAGTTTTTTTATTTTCAGCTTTTCATATGAATACAAATTTGAATATTTGTCGTAATATCTAGTAAAATTTCCATTTTATTCATGCTAAGTATACTAAGATTTTATTCCTATTTTCTTCTTATTACTTTTTTTGTCATATCACTTTATGACAGAAGAGAGGTCGAGGCGAGGGAAACGCGGGCGCGGGGCGGGCGGGACGAAAAAATCAAAAATCAATATGGCCGACTTTTACCGGTTGGTTTGTCTGTTTTGATATTTTGATAAAAAGTTAATCGATTCTTATTGCAATAAATATCATTCTTAGATCCGATAACATTTTTGGTGTATACTAGATCCTACGAATAATTATGGAAGCGCTTATACCTGTTATCAATAAGTTACAAGACGTTTTTAACACCGTCGGAGCTGATGCCATTCAATTACCTCAAATCATAGTTTTAGGAACTCAGGTAAATAATATTTTCTATATTTTTTCTCTATTTGACGCACTGTTACCGCCTTAGTGCGTAGTTGAACAATGTGCTTCATTTCCTGCTATAAATAATTGAAACGGTTATGTAAAGGTGTCAGTAGAGTTCTTTGTCCCCATTTGTCCAGTTGAACTACCCTGTCATTGACCAAGACCGATCGAACCATTCATTATAATTTTTACAAATATGTATTTAGCAGGATGTTCAGTGCTTCTCCACTCTCCACCCACATGTCCTAAACAAACTACCATTGATAATATGATCTTGTCATTCTTATCAGTAACCTATGGGCTCAAATTAAGAAAGTAAATTAACAAACAAGTGTACCTGTCTAACATCACAAATTGAGCTTGTTACAGAACACCTTTATTACTTTTTGAGCTGTATATTGACATGAACACAAAACTACATACCTTGATAGCATACTATTATTAGAGAATTCAAAGAGGTGTTAAGCTAGGCCTCGACTGTCAAAAACTAAAATAACTTACCTCCAGACAGAAAATAAAATGATTGATACTGTTCAAATTGGCTTATTATTCCAATATAGTGCACTAATCTGAAATCAAAATGCTGCTTAGATTATTATAGTTCCGATCCCGTGGATTCGAATGCTATATACTGAAATGATGTGAACTGGCCATCAAGGAAGGAAATAACATGTAAAGGATAGCTATAAATAATATCAAACTTATCTTGCTCATATTTACAAATATTGTTCATATCAACAGAGCTCTGGCAAAAGTTCTGTGATAGAGAGCCTCGTCGGGCGTTCCTTCCTACCTCGAGGGCCTGGCATCGTCACTCGTCGGCCACTTGTTCTGCAGCTGGTGTACAGCCCCAAAGACAGCAAGGAACATCGTTCGGCTGAGGAAGGTGAGAGACTGATAAACACTATAGTCTGTACTTGCAGACCTGTATCACTACACCGCGAGCCAGTCAAGTTGTATGAAAACTAGCATTCTGAAATATTGTGGCTACTTTTTGTTTCCATTTTCACGACCAATGTTTCTGAATAGTTTTGCAGTTGTCTATGGTTGGTCTACAGACAACTGCAAAACTTCGGCATTTTAAAAATTGATATTTGATATGCTTAATATGCTGATGCCAAGACGATGGAGGTTGAACTAACTTATGTGGCGTGCTAGTTGGAGCTTTGATCCAACTTAAGACAAAAAGGATGACATGCCAAGTGGGTGAACTCTGTTCTGTGTGGTTGTACTCTTAACTGACTGCGTCTTACGGTTTTACCTGCATGCCATCAGAACCGCACATTGTTCCACATATAAAAAGTAGAATACATGTTAACGCAGGGTAAAGATCTTTTCCATACCCAGAGGCGGACTAGTAGTCTCGGCTGCCCGCAGTCATGTAGTAGCAGCTGCTACTGCTGCTTCTCAGTTCCATCATTTACCGAGCTATACAGGTGTAAGGGAAACTCTCCCGAAAACGAAAACTAGTGATGATTGCTAATACAATACCACATAACAAAATGCTGTTTTAACTTAAAAAAAATGCGATATAACGCAAATAAAATATCAGCTGACCTGACAGCTGGCTAATTAGAGGTTAACAAACGACCCATACTACGTGCACGCTCGCATGCGTTACATTGCTGGTTTGCAAAGCACAAAAACCATAAGGCAAATGGTTATTTTTATTAAATTGTGTTTAGATAGTATAATAGTAGCATTTCCCTTACACCCGGTATATGAAATTACTATTGCTGTTGCCCGCCACTATGTCTGTGTAGAATTTGAAAGTATTCCTGGAATTTCATATGTTTAATCGGGAGGATCCTGTCCTCTGGACTTCATCTCTCGTGCCAAGTTTTATCGGACAAAAATACATAAAAAATTAAAATTAAAATTCTGCCCTAAAATTGTAAAACTAAACTGTCAATACCAGCACAGAAGTCAAGGACGTTTTATAACCTAATGGCTTATAAAACGTACTTGACAGAAGGCTATATAAATAAAATAAAAAAATTGCTGATGTACCTACATTACAGTATAGAATATACAGGGGGCTTAGTCCCAGATTTGATAGTTTTCGAAAACTTTTTTCGTTTACGTTTTGTTCCATACATTGCTGGGCTGAAAGGTATTCGAAAACTTTTTTCGTATTAGAGTGTAGCAATCTGTACCGCCGATATTAGTTCCTCCGCGTTTCCGCTGGAGGCACTTTACTAAAATGTATGGAACAATACGTAAACGAAAAAAGTTTTCGTAAACTATTAAATCTGGGACTAAGCCCCCAGGTACATACAGTTAATTTTTAATATGTTTTGTTATGATATCAGAAATCCTTACACATTGCACATAATGTTGATAATCTTTCAGAACTGTGTTGTGTTTTGCAATCAGTGTTTTGAGGAAATCACTTCGCTATCCACTTGATCAAACAAAGGCACTAGTTTTCAATGTTATTGCCACACCACCTAGTGCATTGATCTTCCCACCATTGTGTTCATATCAACGCAGTATAGAGCATGTTCTTGAAATAGCCAATAAAAAATTGTGATCATCAATGTCAACTTTATTGTTATGATTGAACTGGCATTATGCCAATTATCAATAGATTTTGTTGAATCATAATTTCAATAAAAAGCAATAAACCATGCATTAGGATTGTTGACATTCTGTAGATCTTTTGAAAAGGTTGTAATGATTGAATTGCTTATTTATAGCATTTTTTGCATTCCATACCCAAAAGGTAAAAATGGGACCTTATTACTTAGCCTAAGATGTCTGTATGTCCGTCTGTCTTACTTTTAAACAGCTGTATGTTTCGAACCGCAATAGACAGCTAGTTGAAATTTTCACAGAATATGTAATTTTACGGCGGATTAACTAAGAACTAATAAAAAGTAAAAACGAAAGGGTCCCCCATACAACAAACGTATTTTTGTATCGGACAGAGCACCTTTCTTCTAATTGCTTATAATGAAAATGCACAACATTTTGGTATTGCATTTATTCATAGCTTTATTGTCTCATCTATGTGTCACATGCATTAAGATGAGATTAGGAATAAAGGGAACTAACATACCTTACTCATTAATCATCAGTATCACTCAGTATCGTGAACACATGCATAAAGCATAATATTAAATAGGTAGTAGCATTTATGTGAACACATAGCTTGTAATATCAAGCTCATTTTGAGTATGCTCAAAAACCAAGTGTGATTTTCGAGAATGTCGTCTTGCTAAAAAATTAAGTTTCATTTTCGAGCATGCTGCTTGAGGTTGGACGCTCTGAGCATCTAAACAGGTTTCTAAATCAAGCATGTTGATATTTTGCTGATTATTGGCCGGCGCAGATTTGCAGATAGAATTATATACTATAACTACATTGTAGCATTATTTTACTGTATTGTTACATTTTTATTACCATAAAATCATAAAATGTTTCATGTTGTTACATAAAATATTACCTATTTATTGTATTTCTGATGATGATACCTATACTGTGAATCACATATGATTATATTTGCCTAGAGATATTTTTGCACTGTAAATTATATACCTATTTATATAGCTCTTATTTCTTTGATATTAGCTCTAAGAAGCCAAAGCACTGAGACATCATGGAACCCCCTAGCCCAACTATCACAGTCTATGTTTTCTTCAGGTTTGTATTTAAATGTGAACTATTTTTATTGTCCTCTATGGTACTTCTGTGATGGCTTGATTGACCTGGGCACAGTGGGCACAGACTGAAAAAAACATCATTATTTGTATCTGTAATAACATTAAAAGTAAAACCGTATTCTTATATGAGTAAAACAAAAACCCGACTGTAATTGTAGCCCATAACACTCCGGCTTTTAAGATGAATCTAAAGGCATCTCACACTTCAAAGTCTTAAGGTTTCAGATTTTAATTGGTTTAGGCTACAAGAAGAAACATAGATATATGTACCCATAAAAGATTACCCTCCTGGGCAAGTAAAAATAAATAACTGCTTCAAGGTAAAAAGGATAAAAGTGTTTTGAAACCTCTGATAGAAAAAGAGGGGTGTTATAAGTTTAACGTCCGTATTTGTGTGTCTGTGTATCTGTATGTCTGTCTGTGGCATCATAGCTCCAAAACGGCTAAACCTATACGTTTATTATTTTTTGAAAGATGACTTGTTCTTAGATTTACTTAGCTATGATTTAATAAAAAATATTCTGCCGTATGAGATTATAAGCTCTATTACCGGGCTTAAAAAAATCAATTCATACTTGTTTACCTTATTTTAACGCGGGTAATGATTTGTTCAGAGTATGCAGGCTGGTCAAGTCAAAGAAGTATATGAATTTTCATTGAACTTGATATAAACCGGGACATTCTAAAATATTATTTCATACAAAGCACAAAACTATTATTATGACTGTGCTTATCAAAATTCCCCTGCATTATGCATGACTTCAAATAAAGTCTTCATTATGTATTCTTCTCATTGTTTGCACAAAACGAATTAGGTAGCTTTTTCTCTACAAAGTAATCATTAAGCCCGTTATACACTATTGCCCGCATACTAACTACTGGGTATGAAATTTCATTGTGCGAAGATATACAAATCTTACTGCTTGGTAAAATAAGATATTGTATATTGCGTAAAATTTGAACTCTGGGCGTGATTTTGGTTAGTAATTGTTTACGATACTGCACATAGCCTTAAACTCGAGCTAGTAACGAAAAAGTCATTGACAAAAAATAGACAAAAACTGAAGGGGCGAGGTAAACACGTATATTTTCACACACTGACATATTCTTACTAGTACAACTAACACACACTTCAATATTGAGCGGCACACAACTGCAAACGATGTGCTCAAAATGTATTTATTTTTTCTGAGGCACATAGTGTGTAAAGAGCATTAGAACAATGACTAATTAGTATGATATATTCTTTCTACCAATTTTTTACTTAAAATTAAGCAGATTTTGTTTTTAAATGATATTCTCTGTTGCTACAGGTACAGTGAGTCTAGAAGAATGGGGCAAATTCCTACATACAAAAGACAAGATCTACAGCGATTTCGAACAAATAAGGCAGGAGGTAGAACGAGAGACGGATCGCATGGCCGGCAGCAACAAGGGGATATGCCCAGAGCCTATCAGTCTGAAAATCTTCTCGACCAGAGTGGTCAATCTCACTTTAGTCGATCTGCCTGGTATAACCAAGGTAAGTACACTATAAAAAAAATACGTACAAATTACACAAATTTGGAATTTACAGAAATTGAATGTGTTAATCCAGGCTATGTTAGCCATCTCCATAACAAGTTTTATCCAAATATTTTCAGCCATTACGGGATTGAGTGAGCTAAACTATATACCAAGAAAACATCATACTAAGTAGTTAGTTCATACTAGAAAATATCATACTAAGTAGTTCAGATAGCCCGTTGGTCAAGTTGGTAGTGAACCTACCTTCTGAGCTTAGGGGCGTGGGTTCGATTCCCACCTAGGACAAACATTTATGTGATGAACATTTGTGTTTGTTCTATATCAGGTTCTTAATATCTATTTGTATGTATTTAAAATATATATGTATGTATATCAGTCTCTGGCAGCCATATCACAAGCTTTGCTTAGTTTGGGGTCAGATGACCGTGTGTGCAAAAATGTCCCAAATAAAAAAAACACCATACAAATTTTGCATTTCGAAATTGTATGCGAATATTGTTGTGTGTGTTATGCTCACTCAACTCCGCTGAATGGATTCAGATGAAACTTTTAATGAAGGTGGATAATATACCCTGTTCCATTTCTGTTATGGAATAAATATGGTTCGCTTAGAAGAGCGGGTAAAACTGTGACGCGCAGCTTGTTTCATCCACAACAATTCTCGCTAATCAACTTTAAACAACACACAAATAATCACAGATCTACTACCTATAGATTTTCAATGAGCGTGGCTAGCTCAGTGCCTCTCGCTTCAACAAGGTGTGTTGCCACATTAAAATGATTTGCTATAAGTTAGGGTAATTTACCTACTATGATGGGTAGTGAATCTTCAATGAGTACTTTGGAAACAATACTACCTTTTAAATATTTATATTTTATACACTAGCTGCTGCAACCCGCGGAGCTACCTGCAATGTTCTGGGAAGAAAAGTACGTTGTCTGTCCTCATGACACACCCTATCGTCCTGACAAAATTTGACTTAGCCCATGATCTAAGAAAACAAGGTCTAGCAATTTGAGAGTGGTCCCGCAATGACGTCACTGTCCAGTTGCCACTTTATTCAATCAGCTGTTACGTGGTGTATCGTCATCTCTCTCGAACCTGTTGTAAATTGACATCATGACATCATTGCGTAAACATTTTTTGCCCACGTAAACATTTTTTCTCGGATTGCTATACCTGGCGGAGTATATTATTATACCATGACTTAGCCGTTTCCTCGTAAAAACAGACAGAAA
Organism: Agriopis aurantiaria; assembly: GCA_914767915.1. NCBI lineage: Eukaryota > Metazoa > Arthropoda > Insecta > Lepidoptera > Geometridae > Agriopis > Agriopis aurantiaria. The sequence continues at coordinate 7,969,796 of OU611987.1, forward strand.
GTTACTTGCGTTTTTATTATAATTATTTGTTAGGATTAGAATATAGTACTAGAAAAAAGGTTGTAAAGTAACCATAGCATGATTTTTTATAATTAATAAAATATAATAAAAAAGTCAGAGTTAAAACGGAACGGGGGTCCCTCATGCAACAAACGTTAAACGTATTTTTGGATTTGTTCTAGTGTAAAAACGGTAATCCGTACAAGCGTCAAATTTAGCGGATTATAGTGAACATAAGTAAAACAACAAATAATAAACACTGGCCAAGTGCAAGTCAGTGACAAATTTCTGTTTACCACTAAGCTAAGCAACGTCGGGCGCGGTCGGTACTTGGATGGGTGACAGCCTGGGCGTGATGTTGTCTTTTTGCACAACTTTTTGTATTTTGTGATTGTAAAGAACTCTCAGCGCGCGAGCCCGACTCGCGCATGGTCAGTTTAGTTTTTTCATGAATGGAATTATGTATAACATTCCAAATAATTAGATAAATAGACTCTTTAATGTTTACAGTACAAATTTCACGAACAGCGCGTAGCTTTTTGAATCGGTTCGCCGAAATCGCCTTTTGCTTTTCCAGCTTCATAACTGTGGCCTCATTAATATATATTTAATATTAACATTCACCATATTCATATGGGCATAAAAGGGTCGGTATTTTGCACTTCTTGCAATGTGCCAGCTTTTTTCAGCAATGTGACAGGATCAGTTGGAAACCTGCAGAACGAATAATTTATGTTAGTTGCGGTGGGTAATTTCTTTCATAAACTGGCAACATTCATAATTTATTTTCTAAGTGAATAATTTGATAAAATTCATAGAATTAGACCACAAATCGACCTAAAAACTGACTAATTATGAATAAAATATTTGCGAATTGATATCCTGAATTTATTTAGGTGATCGTTACAAGCTTTATATGTTTACTTACGTGTGAAATTATATTTCATCGTATTTTCGCTCACTGCGCTTCTTGCAGCCCAAAATGCTACAACCAACCATTGTAAAATATCTTTTACAATTATTTCTCAGAGGAAACACGCATTTATCACATTAAATCACCAAAAAAAGGCAATAAATATAATTCAGACCCGTTTTGTTTGTCACTGATTATTACAGATTTTGACACTTGAGGTACCAAAAACAGGTCACGCCGATAAGGACAACAAAATCTATTTATGTCCTTTTCGTACTTGTGCTGAGCCATATCAAGTTGTCTCTTTCACTAAAATATATTGCCGATCTGGTTGTGTATATCTGTGCAAATAATATGTCTAACATGACTTGAATGACATGCTAATTTGTTTGTGAGTTTATCATAAACACAGATAAGAAATGACATCAACTGCATAGTCACCCTAAAATATTTTCAGAAAACTGAACTCTGCTATTTTCGATCAGTGAACACAGAAATCTCTACATAGTCTATACTAATATTATAAAGAGGAAATATTTGATTGTTTGTTTGTTTGCATTGACTAGACTCCGAAACTACTGAACCGATTTGAAAAATTCTTTCACTGTTGGGAACCTGCACTATCCCCGGTTGACTTAGGCTATAATATATACCCGTGTGAAGCTGGGGCGGACCGCTAGTATAAAATAAAGTCGCTTTCCGCGTCTGTCTATCTAACCGCTAACTCCTAAACCACGCAACAGATTTTGATGCCGTTTTCACCATGAGTAGATAATTTTTCACGGAAGCTTTTTATGTATAACTACCCACAGCTACACAGCTACCCACCCCGGCTTCGCACGTAAATTACACCCGTGCGAAGCCGGGGCTGGTCGCTAGTAATTAGGATAAATTAATTTCTAAATACTTCCTACAGGTGCCAATAGGTGACCAGCCAGAAGACATCGAGAACCAAATCCGGCAGTTGATCGTGAAATACATCTCCAACCCCAACTCTATAATTCTGGCCGTCACCGCCGCTAACACCGACATGGCGACCAGCGAGGCCATCAAAATGTCCAAGGATGTGGACCCGGACGGCAGGAGGACTCTCGCTGTCGTCACCAAACTTGATCTCATGGATGCAGGTTAGTAATAAGATATATGTATATTGCCAAAGAAACAAACAAAAACAATGGACATATACTATTAGAGACATAAGGAGAAACAGTGTTTGGCAATAGGGGTACGCTCAGCGCTGTACTGCGAGGTACCGAAGTGTCACGCAGGGCTGGATTTCGGCATACCCCTTTGCTCAAAAAGATTAGGGATTAACGCTTTACGTTTCTACGTTTTACTATCTGGAGACTCAAAATACTAGGTAGATATTATCAGCCTAGCATGTCCATACTGCTGGGACAAAGGTCTTCTCTCAGAGAGAGGATGATAGGTCTGCAAAGGTCTTCTCTCAGAGAGAGGATGATAGGTATGCAAAGGTCTGCAAAGGTCTTCTCTCAGAGAGAGGATGATAGGTATGCAAAGGTCTGTAATAATTTATTATTACAGATATTTTATCCCAGTAATATTATGCATAGATTATGCCATCGAAATCAATAACTACTCATCGCTCCATTGGCGAATTAAACCATGGTTTTCCATAATATACTCCGCTTGGTATAGCGCTCCAATACTAAAGGTCACGTGGGTGACACGCAACTACGTCATCGATGTCATGGATACACGTACACGTGCATAAGCAAGAGCAGAATAAGTAATTTCCAACAAGTTCGAGAGAACGATACACGAAACAATGGCGGAATCTCTACGAAACAGCTGCTTTTCTGTGTTACCACTAGCGTGAAATTATAACTCCCCAATCTCCGTATATTACCTGTGGGAATCCAATAAATCAATGTGTAATGTGTTTAATATATTAAAATCGTGCATAACTTGAATTGCTTTGCTTGAGTGGACAAACGAAATGATAATTGATATGCTTCTTTTATTTTATTTATTAGATTAAAAAAAAAACAATATCTGTGTATTTTTTTATTTTTTTTTAATTTGTTTATTCGTTTACCACCGTTATACACCAATTACCCTAAAGAGACACAGTTATGAAAAATTATAACCTACTGTGTTTGTTGCAATAAAGTGGCAACTGGACAGTGACGTAATTGGGTGTCAGCTCCCGGAGCGCTAGACCTTGTTTTCTTGGATCATGTGGAAAACCACTCCTATGCCATTCTAAATCTGGTAGGCAAGGTTAGGGCTTGGCATGCTTTGTAGATTATCGACTTAATGTAGCATTCCCATTATGGCGACCGCGATCGGCTGCCGCGCCGTGTCGCACGACCCACTGGTCAGTTTGAATTTATATGGAGTGCAAGTTACCTACAAGTCACGCGGGCGCTTGCATTATTTAGCACTCCATATCAATAAATTCATATTGAGCTGTGGCGCGCGACGCGGCCACGGCCGCCGGTCGCGGTCGCTAAGGTCGGTATACTACCTTAAAAGTGATCAGGAAACGTAATATGTGAAGTATAAAAGCCTTTCAACAATGTAGATACAAAAAAACACTTTCAAACACAGAACGCATGCTTGTCTTAAGGTGGTTCGTTTCACAAATGGCGGGAAATTCAAATTTCAAACAGTTTTCTTGTCCTTGTAGCCAGGCCGGGTAATTATTGTAAACGATCATGATGTTCGCGCAAATTGATTATTATTCTTTAAAAAATCATGTAAAAACATTTGAACTTACATGTGTGAATAAACTAATTTTTGCTGTTTCAAACGGTTTATTGACAAATGTAAGTAACATGGTGCGCTACTGTTAAATAGTTGTACATTATATTGTAAAGAACAACCAACAATTTGCGCAAACACTGTGTTATTTAAAAATAATTACCTGGCCAGGCTACTAGGACCAAAAAACTGCTTAAAATATGAATTTCCCGCCATAGGTGAATCGTACCACCTTAAAGCCTTGCTCTTATCAGTGAAGTAACCTCGTCGGCCCTACTCTGCTTTTAGTCAGCATTTTTTTTTAGTACTTATTATTATTATTTTTTGTACTTATTATTATAATAATAATATTCGGGACATTTCTGCACACACGGTCATCGGACCCCAAACTACGCAAAGCCTGTGATATGGCTGCCGGAGACAGATATACATACATATATAGATTTTAATACATACTTAAATGGATACTAACAACCAGATATAGAACAAACACAAATGTTCATCACATAAATGTTTGTCCTAGGTTGGAATCGAACCCATGCCCCCAAGCTAAGAAGAAGGTAGGTTCACTAACAACTGGACCAACGGGCTATCATTATAATGTACACTCTCTGTCTACTTCGTCTTCTTTCCTTCAAGATGGTGTTAATGAAATCTCTTTGAATTAGTTTGTATGAAGCTATCATATTTCAAGTGATTGTAATGTATGTGTAATAATTTCCTACCAATATCAGGAACCGACGCGATCGACATTCTCTGCGGTCGCGTGATCCCAGTGAAGCTCGGCATAATCGGCGTCGTGAACCGTTCGCAGCAAGACATCATCGATAAGAAGTCCATTTCGGTGCGTTTATTTCTCTAATCACGGACAACTGCTATTACAGGCACCTAATCCGCTTAGTTGGAAAATCACGCGACCGCAAACCGTATCTGGGCGCGATAAGGTTTGCGGTCGAGTGATTTTCCAACTGAGCGGATTAGGTGCCTGTAAGGCCCCTGTTAATAGATTAGAATGGTTGTTATATTTATTTGGTCTGAATTTATATGACAATTATCTGCTACATTTACAAATTGTGTTTGAGTTATATAGGCACTTAATATTAATCATCATCATCAGCCAGAAGACGTCCACTGCTGAACATAGGCCTCCCCCTTTAACCTCCACACTGAACGACAGCCTGCCTTTTGCATCCACTGGATGCCAGCGACTCTCACTATGTCGTCGGTCCATCCAGTGGGAGGCCTACCTACGCTGCGTCTTCCGGTTCGTGGTCTCCACTCAAGAACCTTTCTTCCCCATCGGTTATCGGTTCTTCGAGCGATGTGGCCTGCCCATTGCAAATTTTCACAGCACTTCAATTTCAATTTGCAAATTTTAACAGCTATTTCGGTGACTCTGTTTCTTTGGCGAATATCCACGTTTCGGATACTATCGCGCAAATAAACTCCGAGCATAGCTCTCTCCATCGCCCGCTGTGTGACTGTAAAATTTCCAAAAGGCCAACAGTTAAGGACCACGTCTCAGTACCATATAATAATACCAATAATATTAATAGTATGTGCGTTTTAAGGGGAAGTGCTACAACACAACTACATCAATACTAACTAATCCCGCCTGCAGCGCTAATGAGAATCAACGTAAAATAAAGGAATTTTCTTTACGTTGTGTTAGTTCTCGTAAGCGGCTATCGGCGTGATTCAAAACGCGCCCAAAGTATACCCAATCATGGTCCAATTCGCTTTCGGCAAACACAACAATCGATGTTGAAGGCAAAACCATGGAGTTTCTTTTTTACATCAGACTAGGCCATGCGTTTGACCCATGTTTGACCACAGTCTCACCTGATAGGAAGCGATGATGTGGTCGAAGACGTAGCACGCTTGCCTAGGAAATGCCTATTCACTTTTTTCATGAACAACCCCGGATTGTACCTGTTTGGAAAGGAGTTCCACACTTCTGCTGCTCTGTTCAAAAAAGTGGATTGGAAACGCATAATATTTCTAAATAGAATTTCCACCATTAGAAAGTCTTCTTGTTGTTTTTTCTATTTTAACACACAAAATGTTTCGCCGAGTCACACACAAAAAATCCGTCGTTTATAGATAGCATTACAAATCGACAATTATTAAACTACTTTTCTAATCATACCAATGAACATTATTATACTCAGGAAGCACTCAAGGATGAAGCCACATACCTCCAAAAGAAGTACCCGACTATAGCGACCAGAAATGGAACACCGTACCTGGCGAAGACATTGAATCGACTTCTCATGCACCATATAAGGGACTGCTTACCGGAATTAAAGGTAAGAATATGTACTATACGGTATACTGTAGTAAGAATTTTGTTAATTGATATGACTTTGACCACCTCAAAAGTTCATTCAAGCATTTAAACTCCGCTTAAAATTGATTTTGCTTTGTAAGTAGGTCAACATGTTGTTTACTGTGTACTGAGTGCCTAGTGCGAGTTTTTCAAGTTGAGTTTACCTACAAGTTTAAGTTAACTGCAATTTGTATGGAGTGAGAGCAATTCCATCTACATGGCGCTGCTCTTATTTCATACAAATTGTACTAAACGCAATTAGAAAAATTTGGACTCGGACAGGTTAACATGTTTTTTTTCTAGGCACTCAGACAGGTTAAATGTTCTTTTTTTTATAATAATAGGCTTGCGTTTGGCCACCATCACGCCTGATGTTAAGCGATGATGCAGTCTACGTTGGAGCACGCTTTTCTAGAAGGTAGTCCCGATTCCAGGGTTGGTCCCAAACTTCGGCAAACTTCTTTCGGCTTAGTGTTACCCTGTGTATGTAGATGTATTTCTACGCCAAATTTAATTCAAATCCGTTCAGCCGTTACTTAGCTGAGTACTAACAAGCATCTTACACCTTCAACCTTTCGCAGTCATTTTATCATTAGTATGTGTAAGCTTGGTGTAAGTCAGCAAAAATATAAGAAACGAACGAATCGAACACTAATATTATAAATGGAAAAGTTTGTGTGTGTGTGTGTATTTGTTTCATCATCATCATCATGCACGCAGCGTATTATCTTCCCACTGCTGGGAAACAGGGCTTCTCTCCAAGAGGATGGGCCATAATCCACTACGCTGGCCCAGTCATGCTGGCATGTCAGTGAATGTCTTATGTGTGAGAACTTTGAGGTTCTTGAACATACCGGTTTCCTCACTGTTTTCCTTTGCCGTTTTTGAGCGATGGCGTCTAAATAAGTCATAGGTCATTGGGCCGACATACAAGGTGTACGGGGTATCGAAGCAAACGTCCGGCTCGCATTCTTACTTTTCCATATATGTTTTTTTTTTAACTGTTTTGGCATAGTATTTACTGTGTTATTAATATGGGAGAGGCCATTGGCTCTGAGACAGTGAAAACTAGTTCAGAGTCAATGGGTTCTCATTTAATTTGTATGATATTGTTATCTCTACATAGTATAAATTAAAGTCGCTTTCCGCGTCTGTCTGTCTGTATGGCCGCTAACTCCTCCTAAACCACGCAACGGATTTTGATGCGGTTTTCACCATCAGTTAGATAATTTTTCACGGAAGGTTTATATACATAACAAGCGACCCGCCCCGGCTTCGCACGTAAATCAGACCCGTGCGAAGTCGGGCGGGCGGGTCGCTAGTGTCAAATAAATTTATTTAGATAGATAGAAACTCTTTATTGTGTACACCAGAAATAAAAATTACAACACAATAAAAAACACATTAGGTTTGTATTTAGTTTTATTTTTTAGTGTATTTTTGTAACGATTTTATTTATTGTATTTGTAAGTTCAAAACGCGCCGTAGTTATTCGATAGCAAATACACATGCTGATAGAAACACGAAAATAGAACGCTGTATAACCGACGCAACATGCACCATTTCAATATCACGTTAGTATTAGATCATAAACAAACTGTGGGAATGATGACACATTTCTCTTGGCCAAGGTCACTAACAACAGTATTGCTGGAAGCCATCTACATCCAACTAATATTATGAATGCGAAAATGTGCTCGTTAGTTTGTTTATGCCTTGTTACGCTACAACTTATTACAGTGATTTTTATACAGAAATATTTGAAGGGCTGGACAGTGACATAGGCTATGTTTATCCCTGATAAGTATACTGTTCCTGTGGATCGACCGCGCGGGTGAAACCGCGGGGCGTAGCTAGTTTATTATACCGATCTTCTACATCTACATTATTATAGAAAATAGTTATAAATAACACGGCCTGAGTGAATAAGCATCTTCTATCAAGTTCTGCGAAAGAAAATACACAACCCATTATTTGGAAGTACTGGTCCCTAAGTAATGTCCCTAGATCGAATCAGAAATGAGGAGATCCGTAGATGAACCAAAGTTACCGACATAGCCCACTGGATTAGCAAGTTGAAGTGGCAGTGGGCAAGGCACATAGCACGCAGAACAGATGGCCGATGGGGCCGAAAGGTTCTCGAAAAGACACCACGGGCCGGTAAGCGCAGCGTAGGACGTCCGCCCACAAGATGGACAGGCGACCTAAAAGAAACCGCAGGGAAACGCTGGATGCAGGCAGCTTTCACCGACACCAACTTTTTGAAGATCGATGGGGGAAGCCTATGTCCAGCAGTGGACGTCCTACGACTGAAATGAAGATGATACTGAAATTTACCTTTTAGATGGGAATCGAACCCACACCCCTGAGCGCAGAAGGCAGGTTCACTACCAACTGGACAATGGGTTATCAAAACACTCCAAAATTACCTTGTCTTTCCTGATATATTTCTTATTTTAACTAATCTTACACCTTTTTGTTTTACAATTCACAGGTCCGTGTCAACGTAATGATATCCCAATTCCAATCTCTGCTCAACTCGTATGGAGAGGATGTATCGGACAAATCTCAGACCCTGCTCCAAATCATCACGAAATTCGCCAGTGCATACTGTTCTACCATAGAAGGGACCTCGAGGAATATCGAAACAACTGAACTGTGTGGCGGTGCACGGATATGCTACATATTCCACGAGACGTTCGGAAGGACTTTGGACTCTATTCACCCACTTGTTGGTGAGTTTTTATCAACTGCATCATCCTTTTACTACAGGACAAGTAGAAGGACTGCACACTACCACCCCTTCCCCATGGAAATTCCAAAGATTCGTACTTAACGATTTGGGTCGTCATTTATGATACATACTGCCCAAGAATGGAAATGCCTGCTGTCCTCCTTGTTTCCTGAGAGCTACAATCTAGGCATGATCAAAATGTTCTATCCTCGGCCACACCATCGCTTACCATCAGGCGAGTTGGTGGCCAAACGTAGATCTATTCTATATTTAAAAAAGCCACTCTGTAACAACTGCGTTAAGGATCTTTTGCTATAATGCTTACATTCAAAGCTTCTTGTTTTATGAGGGGGTAAATCTGCATAAAGTGCATGGCTGTCTTGGGGTGCAGCCGGACTATGGGATTATACACAATAAAATCTCCTGCTGACCTGCCTTGGTGCTTGATAGAAGGCCCTAATAACTCCCGAGAGACGTACTGGGGCCTTCAGCACTGCGCTTTCGCTCTTCTCGGGACAACTACACCAGCATATACATTTCTCAAGGGGTGTTTTGGGGACAGTCCCCAAAACTTTTCATTGTCCTTATTAATGGTTAAAACTCCGATCTAATTATGTAAAATAAAAACTTAATTCCAGGTCTAACACGCATGGATATTCTCACGGCAATAAGGAATGCTACTGGCCCTAGACCAGCCTTGTTTGTTCCTGAGGTCTCATTTGAACTACTTGTCAAAAGGCAGATCAGAAGACTGGAAGATCCTTCACTGCGCTGTGTGGAACTGGTATGAATTGTTCTTTACAGTTTCTATGGACTAAGTGCAGCAGCAATTACAAACTTGCTAAAGCACTTTGTAACGAATTTGAGAAAACTTCTATAAGCAACTTTCCGCTGCTCTTTTAAAGCCTGCATGCCACAGCCATAGTTAACACGATCCAAGCTGCCGGCAAAGTATCATAGTAAGACTGAGTAACTTCTCTTGCAAGTAAATTCTTTCCCGTACTCTCTGAATTTAACCCGCAGGCTGCTCTCTGTAGATGACCAATTTTGTATATGTAGATGATAGATGTTATGGGCAAGGCTATACTTAAACCCTGAACCTGAAAACCTGAGCGATGGTGGCCGAGCGGGTACATGTGCGCTTCACAATCAGATGGCACGGAGCTCGATCCTCGGCCCTGCACCAATGTCTTATTTAGTACTTAAATAAATTATGTGCAGTTTCGATGCAATCGCTCGACAATCGTGAAGTTAAAACATTGTAAGGAAACCAAGAATCTCAAAAGTTCAAAGACATGACATTCATCAACATGCACTGCGCCCGCATGGTAGATTAGGGCCCATGACCAATGACCACTTTCTTCGCCACCTATCTGCCATAGTTGTTTACATGGTTGGAAATCTAAAACCACCTGCGTCACTTAAGAGTAAAACCTGCTTTCAAATAGGGTAGCTGACTGGTGTTTGATTTATAAAAAACTAACTGTGCCCCGCGGTTTCACCCGTGTAGTGATGAAAAATGGTGATGATGACGATGATGATGAAAAGTCAGTCAAGATGAAAAGCCTATGTCACTTTCCAGCCCTTGAACTATACCCATGCAAAAAATCAGGTAGATCCGTTGGTCTGTTGCTGCGTGAAAGAGGAACAAACAAACACACATGGCATAAAAAAAACACACTTTCGCATTTATAATATTAAGTATGATAACAGGGTTAGCAAAAAATATAATACATAATACCTGCTCAAGAAATAATTTACATCGGCTGATAAAGTTCTGAGATAAAAGCGTTCAAAGTAGGATTGAGAGGATATGTCTCAATACCCTCTGTACCTTTTTCGCAAAGCGAATGTATTGAATTTTTTTGGCGCATATTGACGTCTGGTATCTCATTATAAGTGTGCTATGTCTAGTATGTAAGCTTAAATAAATTTGTAACTGATTTTAATTTTGTTATCATTGGTCAACTCTATTTATAGTCAGATTTTTTGCCTATTGGCAAGTACCCCATGTCCCAGCTTAAAATAACAAGTAATGTTCCTAGGTGCATGAGGAAATGCAGCGCATCGTGCAGCACTGTGGCACAGAAGTGCAGCAAGAGATGCTGCGGTTCCCGCGGCTGCACCAGCGCATCGTGGACGTCGTCACTCAGCTGCTGCGCACGCGCCTGCCCGCCACCAACTCCATGGTAACTAGCCTGCTGCTATCTCTATCGATCACTGAAATACAGAACAAAAAACATAATAGTTTATTTTGTGTCAAAGAAACATAAGACAAAAACAAGCTTGGGTGGATAACCTTCAATATCCCGGGCCCAGAGGTCTTCTTTTAGTAGCCTAAAGGCTCCGAAAAACAGTTCTTCGGATATTTTGGTTCTGGGTACATTCCATAATAATGTGATATATTGACATCTATGACGTTACAAACAGGACTGTTTGGATTTCTTGATTTTCCCATTAAATAAGACAATTTGTTGCATAGTGTGTCCAAGAACTCATAAAAAACAATCATCCAAACCTGGCTTATTATTTTTCAGGTGGAGAATCTAGTCCAAATCGAGCTGGCTTACATCAACACCAAACACCCAGACTTCCACCGCGAGGCTGCCCTCGTATCTGGCCTTCTCAAGAGTACTGACGATGAACACAGCACTATGTTCAACCGACAGAAGACGTCGCGGCCCCAACAATCTCCGGTAGCAACTGTGATCAAAGTATTTATAGTATATATCGTTAGAGGCATGCTGGGGTGACTAACTCACTAACGAGGTAAGGTTATGTAGTCGGATGTAAAGGCAGGATCGCAATTACCATAAGGCTAGTGCACGTGTACAGGGCAGAATTCAATGAGGAGACGCACTGCTTATTTATCTCGCCAGGTGGCGCATTATCGCTGGTGTTGTTTCACTGTCAAAAGTGTCAAATATCAATAGATAATTTTAGTAATTACACAATAAATATCGTTAAGTATTAAAACATGCCTCTGTGTAGTGCAGTTCAGTGTAAAAATAAAGGTACACGCCGTTTTCCTTCCGATGAGAAAAAATAATATTGATAAATTTATTGCATACCTACCTTGCCAAAAGATTCGCTTTTTACCAGCTAAGGAACCATTTAACTCTTTTTTGAGATTCGCCACTGTCATTAGAGAAACATTTTACTGTTTAAAAGCAAAGTTTATTTTTATTGTTTAATTCAAGAACAATGTTTATAACCTCAAATAAACCACAAATGACAGCACCAGTGAAGGTGGCGCCATCTGAGATAAGCTTTGCCTGTGCCTTCTCATTCCAGAGAAATTGTCGTAGTGAGATAAACTCGCACAAACAACCATCTGGAATCGAGATTGTTTAGCATTAAGTCTTCCAATTGTTCATGTCTACGTAATTTGTAAGTGTGCAATAAAGTATTAAATAAAATAAAAATAAATCGAAACAAAACACGGCGTATAAAATAGGCATGTGTCCTAATGTTTCATCTATTACAAATAAACCAAACCAAAACAAAAATCATTTATTGAAAAAATAACAAGCTTAGTTAAATACATTAAACATACTGAAAATAATTATTAAATTGACTGATAAATCTCTGAGAAATGAGGTTTTAAAGTTTTTGGTGGCGATAGAGGGGATGGTCTGTCTCTTTCTGGTAAAGCGTGTGTTAGTACAGCATTTGTTTGGCGCGCGCACGGCTTGACGTCATAACGTGCTAAGCATGAAATTAAAATACATACTTATAACTTATTTAATACTGAACAAATTTTGTTTACGTTGTGGGGCTCTATTTATGATCAGATTTTTTTGAGTTGATATTAAATTAAAATTTGGATACAAGCCTACTTACTACACACAATACTAAACTTACCAATTTTCGAAGCGAAGAGGCGTAGCCCGACTTCTTCGGCTAGGTGGTCGAAGGGGCGCGTGAAGCCCAATGTTATGGGCTACCTGAAATGTATGTAACCCGTTGGTCCAGTTGGTAGTAAACCTGCTTTCTGAGCTTGGGGGTGTGGGTTCGATTCCCACTTAGGACAAACATTTATGTGATGAACATTTGTGTTTGTTCTATATCTGGGTGTTAATATCTATTAAAGTAGGGACCTATTTAAAACTATATATGTATGTATATCAGTCTCTGGCAGCCATATCACAAGATTTGCTTAGTTTGGGATCAGATGACCGTGTGTTCAAAAAAGTCCAGAATATTTATTATTTATTGTTATTATATATATCTGCAACAGCATGAAAAATTGTATTCAGATTGGATAGAAAGGTAAATTTTCTTAAATTTGATGTGTGATTATATTTAAAAGCTATCATTGCATAAACGAAAATAAAATTTATTAACAATGGTTTTATGGGTTGCAAATTATAATTGGACTTTAAAAATATTTGTGCATATATTTTTATAGTTGTACTTCTGAAGTACCTATAGTTATTAGTATGCATGTTTATCATAATAATCTGATTTTGTTTCCTCATCACATGGGCAAAGGTTAATCCATTAATAACCTCATCGGATTGGGCTTAGGGTTCTTTTTCTTTTGACTTTCAATGTATTTTTTCTAATAGACTCGATTGTTTGTAGTTGTTTCTACGACAAATGGGTGAAAGAGGGTCGGTCCTAGTATTCTTGGCAAGTATATGGGATACGTACAACAAGGTAAAATGTACCTTATCATCTGTGGGATATGTGTTATTGTTCTGCCGATCATTAGATACATTCATACTAATAAAACTTGTAAAGGAATCAGCTTTCGAATACTAAGTGGGCTCTCTTTCTAGTATTGCTAATGTGTCATGATGTTGATCGTGATGGTTAGGCTCAATTCACACCTAGATGGCAGTTTATAATGCTGCCTATATTTGCTACCGTGCCTATTTTCAGATTCGGCCGGAATTGCTGTATAAACTTGTGAACAGAAATTAAACTATCATACTAATATTATAAATTCGAAAGTGTGTTTGTTTGTTGGTTTATTAGTTCCTGTTTCACGCAGCAGCGGATCGACATGATTTTTTGCATAGAGGTAGTTCGAGGGCCGGCTGTGGGAAGTGATAGGCAATTTAACCCGAAAAAAAAAATGGTTTCTGTAGGATAGCAGGTGAAACTCGGGGCGTTGCTAGTATCATAATATTAAAGTTATTTACAGTTAGAGTTACCATCCGTCTGAATTTGTCCAGACTTGTAATTTGTTTGGCTTTTTTAGCTTGGGCGATGTAATACCAGTGGTGTATATAGTGGTGTATGTATTGTGATACTCTGTTACCACTGACCCACTGTAAAGACGTGCAGTGAATTTTATGATCCAAGACTTTTATTGAAATTTAAAATTTAATGGTAACCCAGTAGAGTGCATACATGTTAGTTAAGATAAGCGTTGCTTGCCACTGCCGCCTCTGTGTGAACTGAGTCTTATTTTTTGTAATATCATCACAGTTGTGAAATATTTCTATTTTTCTGAGATTAGAATACGCTCTACAAGTATGGTATGCCCATACACATCACAGAAGTTTAAACGAACGAGTTTTAAGCTCTTTCATAAATCGCTGTATAGTCCAGACGCGGGCATAGCCTCAGAGCGCAGCTAGTGTTCAACCTTACTCCGATCAACGGTCAGCAAAGATAATATAACCACTCGATCGCGCATGTAGTCAAAACTCCCTTTTGCATTAAGATGCCACGTCAAGTGATTGGAGACTCGACGCCTGTGATTGGAGAATCAAAAGTCATTCATTTAATTTGCGCCTAGAATTGGCCCCGCTCGAAATAGTTTAGGTTGACATGTTAGAACCGCTTATGCGGGTAAAGTATGAGCAGTCAAATGGTTATATTGTCATTGACGGTCACTATAGTATTCATCTTTGTAATTGTTCGCACCTGCATTCTACAATACAACATGTAATGTAAAGTGAACCTTACTGGATTGTCGCCAATCCTTCGTGAAATAATTGTATTGCATAATGTCTTTACATAGCTTAATGTCGAGTTTTCAATCTCAGCGGGCAGCGGAGTGAAAACGGGGCGCTGGCAACAGTGACAACAGTTTCGTTGGATCAGCTTCACCACCGCTATGGGCTAGAACAGTTCCATATGATATGGGTAGATACAGCGAGTTCACCTACTTTGCTTGTCTGTGGCCTGTCTTAAGTTGGATGCTCCAACTAGCATGCCGCCTAATTCAGTTCTGTCTCCGTCGTCTTAGCAGTTTCACATCAGAAGTCAATACAAAAAAATACAATACAATATATCTTTATTACACACCGAAAATACAAATGAAACTTAAACTAACATCAAAAATAAATATACGGCACTCAATCGTGCAAAAGTCATCAATCGTGCGAATGGAGTTAAACTACCACTAAATTACTTTCGTGACGTCATTGTTCGTACAAAAAATGCGGTACGCTGGGTTTTCATACAATTTGACATGCTCGCAATCAGTGACGTGCTTCTGATGCAGGTCCGCGTATCATTGCGCCGCTCTCGCTACCGTTGCCAGCTGAGATCGAAAACGCGACTAAACATTCGCATGTCGCTACTAACACCGAACGAAGGTGGAAGGTCGTGGATTCAGTGTATTTGTGCGTTTTGCAGCACGTGCCTGCCATTACGGATGGACACGAGAACAAATCACCGCAGTCTGCCGGCAGCGAATCTCCCGTCACTCCACAGGTAATGATGATATCAATATAGGGCATTTCATAGGCTACATATATCATCAAACCTCTATGCAAGGGACATCTACACATTAGCTCAGTTTGCCACGGAATAATTTTGGTGCAAATAACATTATATATAATCAAACCTCCATGCTGGGGTTACACATTGGCTCAGTTTGCGACGTTATAATTTTGATGCCAATAATATTCTATACCATCAAACCTCCATGCTACACACATTGGCTCAGTTTGAAATTTATTTTGGTGCATATAACTTTCTCCACACTGCCCGTCTGCCTTGTGACCTATAGCTTCACAGCAATATTTCTCCTATACTTTCACACATTGTGATACGCTGGCAATATCGAGAAGGTGGAGAAAGTTATGAAAGTATATTACAGCATAGCCTTTTGTATATTTTTTTATTGACATATCTGTTGACATACTTTATTATTGTGTTTTATGTGACTTGTATTTTGTCTTTTGTGACTAATTGTTATTAGTTACCTATTGTCTCGCTTTATATGGACTTTCACCTGAAATAAATGGTTTTTTTTCATACAATGTTACCTTGTTGATTTTTTAGTTTCTACTTATTCTTATTTGAGATGGGTACAGTAAGTCTGGCACTGATGCCCCGTCCGGGGCGTATTGTGTTTTAACCCTTACCAGCATCTACTTGAGCCAACCCAGCTCCTTGAACTATAGCGCTATGGAGGCTCTGGGGCCCTGGCACAGTTTCTCCAGTGGCGTAGATGAAAGTGTAGATGATCATTAGAAGTAGTCGAGCTGTTTTTTAATAGTTTTTATTTATTTTCTTTACACTTAACAGTATAATTTTGAATATATTGATGCACCAAAAAACCACAGTCTAACGTGATGTTCACATTCACCGCTCGCTTACAAAATAAAATATAAAAATAGGTAGGTATCTGAAATTTCATACATATTTATGAAATATTTACAGATCAAGGAAGGCAGCTGTTTGTCATGGCTAAGCCATTATAACTATAAAAAATGGATCATCGTAATTTAAGCTCAATGTAACAGAACTAAGTGAAATTGCGTACGAGTCGAGCTCGGACGCTATTCACTCATCCTAAACCGGTTCGAGTCCTAGTAGACTGGTGAAAACAGTTGACTGTTGAGTTGGTACATATACTTGTTATAAATTAGTCTTGTTTCAACACAAATTAATCTTGTATTTCCCGATTTCAGGTCAATGGTACCACAGAGAACAGAGTGCTCACTCCTCAGAAGCCAGTGAACCTCCTCCCAGAGGTCCCTAGTCACACATCCAGAAAACTCTCAGATCGAGAGCAACACGACTGTGATGTTATTGGTAAGTAAATGTTACTGAACTTTATTCCTATGTACGTTGGGACTTGAGTACAAAAATCAATCAGGTTTTATATGTAAAACAAAATTAAGCTATAGTATTTGTTAATCTAAGGCAGCTGTGCCTAATGTGATTAACATATTGTGTAATTTGTCCTTACTGATATGATAACTGTTGTTTTTTTTTTCACATACATAAACGAGACTTCTATCATATCTAGTCAATTCTATCATCTAAATAGTCTGATTTAAAAATATATGTAAGTGAGTTGACTCTCTTTACAGCCCAATTTTTACCAAGTATGTTGGTAAAAACATACACAGACTTTTCGATGATTGTGATCATTAGTGTTGTTTTAACTGTCTACTATTGTATAATAAATAATTTCCATCAATTGAATTTTGTCAAATTTGTTAGCAATAAGAACCATAAAATTACAACGTATTTGTGATGCCTCTGGTGTTACAAGTATCCATAGGCGACGGTGACTGCTTACCATCAGGCAGCCCGTCTGCTTGTTTGCCACCTATGGCATAAAAAAAAAAATTTTTTTTTTACTAATAATGCCCCAGGTATTGCAGTGTGGGCTATGAGCGGCGGTGACCACTAACCATGTGGAGGCCCATTGTTTGTTTGCCACTTAACTAATTCTTACAATTTTATTTGATGAAATTGTCATGTTTATCTCTTAAAATCAGCAAACGAAAGTTTCGAGAGACTCGTTTTCTCAAACGAGAGTCAGCCTAAATGTCCACGAATTGGCAATATTAACTAGTTAAAATTCATATTTTCTGATGCTAGGTGGACGGAGCGACCACATACCACTAAATTCTAACGGCATCACAATGATGCAATTGAACAGAATGGGTGATTTAGTCGGTGAGAATAAATTAGACGGGACTGCTGCTTTTCATCTGTTCACTGACGCCTTCCGACCACCTATCATCTATTTGCTTGCGCTTCTGTGTTCCTTGCAACTTGGCGCAGAAACGCGGCGTTTTGTCAATTTTACTGTCATCGATTAGCATACAATACAGGGTTACGCATATAGGCTGTACTATGCCGAAAAGAGGTAATTGTACGCATCATTATTAATAACTTACTTTTACTATGAGACCAACACATAAATAGCGAAAAAAAATCAGCTGTTCCATACATATTGTCAAGTGTCAATGACCGTTTTCTATGGAACAGCTGATACTTTTTTCGCGATTTTAGCGTTGGTCCCATAGTAATGAGTACAATGACCTCCTTTCGGCTTAGTACAGCCTATATGCTTAATCCTGTATGAATCGAGTCAAATAAATAACTAATAATCATTTATCGAATACGTAATAATATTTACGCCTCGTTTCTGCTGTCAGTAATTTTCTGTTGGCAACGAAGACATGTTTTTCTTGGCCCTGGTTTCTAACAGCCTGATGTAGGTACAGTTTTTTTATTGCTAAATCAGAGACGCGTTTAAAACTACAAGGCTGGCGTACGGGCGATAGCCCGTTGGTCCATTTGGTAGTGAACCTGCCTTCTGCGCTTGGGGGCGTGGGTTCGATTCCCACCTAGTACAAACATTTATGTGATGAATATTTGTGTTTGTTCTATATCTGGGTGTTAATGTCTATTTAAGTATGTATTTTAAAATATATATATATGTATGAATATCAGTCTGGCAGCCATATCACAACCTTTGCTAAGTTTGGGGTCGGGTGACCGTGTGTGCAAAAATGTCCCGAATATTTATTTACTTATTTGTTATTTATTTACAAAAAAATCTTGAAGTCGTAACATTGCAGAACATGAATTAATTTATACTCACTTGACCCCTTTGCATCGTCGCAAAGTAATATTAAAATACTGCTAACTAATTGCTTATTCACGAAATCATTTTTCAAACTGATCGTCTTAAATTTTGCACGCAGTTACTGTCAAAATTACACAAATTACAGTTTTATTTTGGAAATATTGTAGTGGTTGAATGTGTTTAAAGCTAACTCTAGAACTAGCTTGCACTAAACAGCGCACTTATAGGCCTAACGCTGACTGAAAAGAGTAAGCGGCGTCTTGACGTACAAGCTGCTAAAGATACTTAACTCTTACGTTCGGTTCAAAATTGTATCACAAATGAGGAACGTAAAAAGGAGCGGCGGAGGCGCGATTGCATAATTTTTAACCTGCTGTAAACCGGGAAGAGTTCTTTTCCACGGTCGCTTGGAACGCCGCGACGCTTCTACTCTAAGTGGGCGTTAGGCCTTAGGCCGCATTACGATAAGGAATTCACCAAAGATGTGTGATTGAAATATCGAATAGCGAGGAAAAATTGTTCTTAATAAAAAATAAATACTTTGACAATGAGATGCTCCACATAGCTTTAGTGGATTACCCTCACGATGTCAGCGCGTCGTCGTCGTCTTCAATTTTAATGGAGACACCTAATTACCTGCTTCATAACTGAAATAGTTCTATACAAATGCATATATTATATACCAGCTGCGCCCTGCTGTTTCACCCGCGTAGTGATGAAAAATTGTGATTATGATGATGAAAAGAAGCCTCTGCACTTTCCGGCCATTGAACTATACCTATGCAAAAAATCAGGTCGATCTGATGCACTGTTGCTGCTTGAAATAGGAACAAACAAACTAACAAACAAACACACTTTCGCATTTATAATATTAGTATATTAGTATGATTGCTTAAAGGATCACTGCCCGCTGAAAGCGTAAACATAGCATTGCAAATACAAGCTACAATATTTTCTATCTTAATTTAAGCTAATTCTGTACAATATCTAAGTTCTCAATAATTTCCAGAGCGACTCATCAAGTCCTACTTCTACATAGTCCGCAAGTCTATCCAGGATTCAGTACCGAAGGCTGTAATGCATTTCCTTGTCAATTACGTGAAGGACAATCTCCAATCAGAGCTGGTGACGCATCTCTACAAGTCTGACCAGGCCGAGAGTATGCTCAACGAGTCGGAACATATCGCTCAGAGGAGGAAGGAAGCTGCTGATATGCTGAAGGTAGGACATTCTGCTTGTTGTCACATCATCAGCCATTAAATGTCCACTGCTGAATGAGCCCTCCCTCTTTTTTTTTTTTTTGTTAAAATTTTCATGACCGTGGATTCAATGTCCTTTAGTTGTAATATTAAACAGTTTGCATAGTCTTAATAGCGTCAAACAAGTCAGAGTCAAGCTAAGTAAGTCACAGTCAAGTCAAACTCATGCCCCTGTAAAGTGGTGGAGACTTTACAAGAGGCTCCTATGGAGTTTTGGAAACAACACGAAAAGACACGTTTCAAAGGCCCCGGGGTGTTGCCATAATGATGATGATATATATGATGTTATTGTCACGGTTATAATAATGATGATAATGATGTTGTTGGTTTATGTCAATGTTTGACCAGCGGCCTTATTACAGAAGTTTGCTTGTGATCGAGATTGCATGCCGTCCCGTTCGCATCTACTTACTCGCACTACGCGCGTGTGAGATGTGTGAGATGGCACGCGATCACGATCACAATCCGAATCACGATAAGACATCTATAATAAGGCATCAGTTACCTGATGTGCAGTGGTGTTTTAAAGTGAAGTAGTCATAGTAACATAAACAAGTAAATATTCAGTTAACTGCAAAATTGAAATACCACTCACTCACTCACTGCCTAAGAAAGGATCCTTCCCCCTTACTTCGAGGGGGAACTTATTTAAAAGGGGTTGAAAGTTGAAATTAAAATGTACACTTACGAAGTCGCTGTCAAAAGTTAGTGCTTTAAGCCGAAGCATAGTAATAATTATTATGAAAAAATTTCACTATGAAACCAATCCTGAAATGGCGCAAAAAATATTTTTTTGCGATTTCTGGGTTGGTCCCATATTAAAAGTTATTAATAATGATGCGTACAATGGCCACCATTCGGCTTAGTACACGGTAAATGCGTAACCCTGTATAGTGTATAGAGTTTACACTGTATTACCAAAAAATTTAGCCTGCTACACTCTGGACACCTCACACATCAAAATCGGTCAAGCCGTTTAGACTATAATTGGTAACATTTGAAACCAAAGATAATGTAAATCGTCATTGATAGAAACATATACAAACGTATATATGCCCGAAAAACATTACACTTATTGGGCAGTCGGGTAAAATATGTCCCCAGCATGCATTTTCGCATGGCGTGCACTTACGTTAGAATTTAGATGGATCCGTTTTCAAATTCAATCCATTAGTTGTTTTTGTGCGAACAGAGAGCCAAATTACGACGAAGTCGCGCCCGTCGTCATAAGAATCAAAATACTTAACCAGCTTCTGTGTCAAATGCTCTAAAAATGTAAACGGGTATGTTCTGTCGATTGACCTTAATTGTATGTAGCACATATCATGTCAACATGCACTGGGCCAGCATGGTGGATTAGGGTTCATCCTCACTCTTCCTAACCGCAAGAGGATTCCTGGCTGAAGGCCTGTGCCGCCAGCGGTGGGAACTAGATAGGCTGATAATGTTGATAATAAACCCTTAGTCATCATCATCATCAGCATCAGCCAGAAGACGTCCACTGCTGAACATATGCCTCCCTCTTTAACGCCCACACCCTTAGTACTATCTTCACAGACCTAAATACTTTTGTCTTTGATTCCAGGCATTACAACGCGCCGGACAAATCATCAGCGAGATACGCGAGACGCATATGTGGTGATCGTCATCGGAAGACTAGTCTGAAATTAGTGAAAATGAGCCCAGAGCTCTGTACATAATTTTTATTTAGGCGAATTACGCTCATTAGGCTTTTTTTATTTACGAATTTACATTCACTTGCTTCTACAATAGGCCTGCGTCCTAATATTTTATTACGTCTTAAAAAAGCTGATCATAAAGAGAGCCTATCAACCACACAAAATTAAAATTTGTTCAAAAATAAAAAAGTTATAAGTATTTTAATTTCATGCTAGACAGAGTGCGCACTATAGCACGTTATGACGTCAAGCCGTGCCCGCGATATACAAGTGCTATACTAACACGCGCTTTGCGGGAGCGGGACAGAGCATCCGCTCTCTATCCCCACCAAAAACTTTAAACGCTCTCAGAAATTCATAATTTAAATGATCTTTTTCAGTATGTGTAATGTATTTAATTATATCCTTCGCTAAGCCTGTTATCCTAACTAATATTATAAAACCTAAAGTAACTCTGTCTGTTTGTTCGCTTTTCACGACTAATCAGCTAGGCCGATCTTAACGAAATTTGGCAGGAAGATATAGT
Organism: Agriopis aurantiaria; assembly: GCA_914767915.1. Taxonomy (NCBI): domain Eukaryota; kingdom Metazoa; phylum Arthropoda; class Insecta; order Lepidoptera; family Geometridae; genus Agriopis; species Agriopis aurantiaria. The sequence continues at coordinate 7,991,762 of OU611987.1, forward strand.
CCATCATAAGGACGGACATAGGGTACTTTTCACCCTCAGAAATGCGTTTTTTTTTTTTTAATCATCGGTAAAACTGCGGCATTCAGCTAGTTTGTCTATACTAATATTGTAAAGAGGAAATATTTGTATGTAAGTATGTTTGTAACGAATTGGCTTAAAAAGTACTGGACCGATTTGAAAAATTCTTTCACTGTTGGGAAGCTACACTATCCCCGGGTGACATAGGCTATAATCTATACCCGTGCGAAGCTGGGGCGGACCGCTAGTAATTAATAAAACATTAGGACACAAGCCTACTTCTGCAGCTCTCTTTGATATTAGATGTATTTATTCATGACAGAGGACATGTCGGGAACCAAAAATTCTGAGTGGAAGCAGGAATAGAAGCGAATGAATGTCGTGGATGTTGTCTCTACACTTTGAATGGAACTGCATCCTTGAAGTTGTTTTGTAGACTTGTCTTAGACAACATGTTATAGTGTACTTATTGACACATAGAATAAGGCTGTACGCGATATTATTACTACTCTACTTGGTGTCTTATATTATTGGACACTTTATTTTAGGTACAGGATTTGTCTATGGAAAGTGTGCCAAGTTTTGTTTATGGAAATGAAAGTGTATTCAATGCAATTATTCCGGTTGTTTATTTTTATGATTGTTGCACAAATGTATTGCTGTCTTTAGTTACCATTTCATTAGTAGTGTGTTTAATCGTGCACTTTACATACTCACGGTTACGCTGTAGATATAATGATTCAGTGATATTACTTCTAACAATCATGTTTCATCGTAATTTGTCTGTATTATAATATACTCGATGTGAAATAACGTTTTTGTTTTGTCTGATAGTAGCGTTGGAGAAATGAATTTTGTCTCTACGCTATGGTTTATATGGTTGTTTTGCTCTCTCTCTCTGAGAGAAGGCCCCTGTCCCAGCAGTGGGAACATGATAGGCTGATGCTGTGTTGGTGTTTTCACATGTGTTTTATAGTGCGAGCTACGTATAGTTGTAAGATAATCGGTAAACGAACGCTTTGCAATGTTCCTAGATTAATTTTAGTAATGCATGTGTTATGAAATTTCTTTCACCATTTCGAGTCATGTTGTGTCATCGCCCTAAAGTTATTTACTCATTTTAACATCATTAGATTAGGTAATATTCCAATGTTACAAAGTGTATTTATTAGGCAGAGGTTTCTTGCTTTGTATCGAACGAAACCAATTGAATGTGTTATGGTGGGCAAGATTGTATTTAAAAGTCTGTTAAATAATAAAATAGAATAATTGTCTACGTCAAATTGTTTTTTATTGTTTTCCATTGATATGTGTATTCTCAAAGCTAGTTAGGTAGGTATTTCAAAACATCAGGCGAGTTGGTGGCCAATCGTATTTATTCTAAGTATTAAATAATTTTGAGGTAAATATTGTTCGTAGCGTAAGGGACATACATACTCGTCAATAAACTATGCACGAGCTTGAGGATTTTGAGCGATTTCTGATCTATTTAGAACAGATTATTAGAATGAAATATTTGAGATAGGTATAAACATTTTACATTTGTTGGAATTAAATAAGCATGAAACAGCTGGCACAAAATAGAACCGGGAAATATTTTTCCTACTTGTTCTGTTGGTAGAACAGCCCGATAGACAACAGGCGACATAGTCAAGTATGTCGGAAGGCAATGGATGCGGCTAGCACAGGGAGAAAACAGGTTCAAGACATTAATTGTAGAAACAAAATTTAAATTCGTGATTGATACCAAGCTAGGGATGAGCCACACGGTGTCTCCTGACTTTGCCCGTGTGTCAAAAGGGTTGCAGATGACCACAAACCTTTACTAGGATAGACCGCGAGCACGTCAAGTTGTATATAAAACCAGCGTGCCGCATTTTTTGTACTTAAAATGTCGTCACGAAAGCAATTGTTATTAAAACTCCATCCACAGCGGGCGTTCTCAGTAGGATTATTTATTACACGCTCGATGTATGTCCATAAAACTATTTTCTTTCGGTATAAATTGTTTTTAACATATCAACCGACTTCCATGGTTGAAAAAAGTTGTTTGAAATAAAAAGCGAATGTAGTAAATTAGTTCTGCATTTATTCCAGCAAAATAATTATCTATTATATACATGCAGTTACTAAAATGTCGAAACCACACATTTTTGTAATGAAATTAGTATTTTAAAAATTGCACTAATTGAGAGCTTCACATAACTGTAAAATATTGGGAAGTAACAATACGCAGTTCTGAAAATTTATTCAGAGCAAATGATAATGAAAACCTAGTTTTCATTCAAAAACATTAAAACAATTCTTAACAGTGCCAACAAATGCTTTTTAACAGAAGATATTTTTATGTTACTGAAGAAAAAGTAATTTTCACGGTCAAGCAAACAATGACTAATATACAACATTTTCTTTGGTGACTCACCTGTGATGTCAAGGTCCAGTTGACTAGACTATGATTAAATTTTGAACAGTGCTACTGCTGACTACATAAAAAAATCATAGTCCAAACACTGTTCTAAGGAAGAAATATTTCTCCTACGGACGGGTCAGCTGTACCACTAAGAATAATAATAAAAAATATTTATAAATAAATATTTGGGACACTTTTTGCACAAAAAAGATACACAACAGCTGTTTAAAGAAATTATTCTTTATCGATCTTCAAATCTGACAGATGAGTTCGATAAATTCGATAAAATGCCTTTTTATCTGTACTCGCTATGATCGATTCTATGGCATTTTATCGAATTTGACGATAGATAAAGAACGGTACTTGCACTGCTGAATAGCTTAAAACAGGTAGCCGTAAGGCCCCTGGCTGGTCAACTCTACCACGCAACTGTTTTACTGGTGTGTCACCATTTCTGTATGTTGCATTCATTTCACAGTTACTTATTATAAAAATAATAAAGTTATATGATTATTTACGGTTATTTAACTTTAGTGAACAACCGTGATAGTTAAAACAGTGTTTTATAAAAATAATAACTATGTGTATGCACAGTAACACACGTTTCAAACATATTTTCTGCTACAATGCGCACAGCCAATACTAATATCAATGGAGCCCAAGGTCATTGCCAGGATTTTCTTCGGTTTAGTTTGTTTCTTCGGTTAGGTAATTGGGGACAAAAACAACGTTATTCGAATCGAACGATCTGCCCCAGCCCGTAACAGGCGACGCCCTTGGATGGGGCTCAAATATGTTGTTTACAAAAATCTTAAAAACTACACATTTTTCTGGAATGACCTACATACTACATACAATACACAAATCCTACTATTAATTTTTCAAATTGACTACTTCTACTCAACATTTCTTTATTAACTTTTTTTGATAAACCACAAAATATTGAACACTTTCTCACAACAGTAACAATATTATGAACACTTCTTCAAAATTTCACTGTAGAATTTATTCATGGAAGTGCAGTCAATTGACAATAATCGTCTAAAGCCCGTTACACATACAGGGTGTAAGGGAAACGATCCCGAAAACGAAGATTGCTTTGCTGATACAATACCACAAAGAAAAAGTTTTTTATTTATTTATTTTAGCTTTCGCAACTTAGTACAAATAAAATATCAGCTGACGCTAGAGGTCTACGAACGACCTGCACCGCGCAAGCTTGTACGCTTTACATTGCTGGTTTGCAAAATTCTAAATCACAAAAACAACTCTATAACAAAAAGTAAAGGCAAACTATTATTGGTATTCGAATGTGTTTTGATAGTACTAGCTGCGCCCGCGGTTTTACCCGCGTGGATTATACTCCTTACAGCATCAGCTATCTGCCAGAGAAAGTCCGTCAAATTCAGTCCAGCCGTTTTGGAGTCCATTTGGAGACATTTACATATAAGAAAAAGGTAATAGTAGCTATTTGACTTCGGAACCATTCCCCTTGCAGTCCTTACAGCCGGTACAGCACAGCTTGCACCAGTACTAATACTTAAGCTTTATTGTTCAACAATATATTGTTTAGTAAAAGTATGATCATCTACGTTTGAACACTGGTGCAAGTACTTATGATAAGTAATTGCGGAAGCTACTACACATAGTGTACAACGGGCTTAAATACACAGGCTCACAAGACAACAATAATTATATCTACATTTTAATATCAAAGTTTTGTCATGGCCAATTTCAACGAATCACAGTAACGAAAACAGGAATTTAGAACATTTAGGAACGCAAATGGCAAGGACAACTGACATACAGTTTATTATTTTTAGTTATAATTGAAATTAAACACTTTTAACGGATCTTTTAGCGTATATTTAAATTCATATTAATTTGATTTCTTACGATTCGTACACTTTGCAGTGTCGGTGGTGCAGTGTTCGCAAGGTCAGAAATTAAAATAAAGATTATAATACACGTGATTAAATACGTAAAAAATTTATAATTGCAATGTGTATTAATTGCGAAAACGTAAGAAATCAGTAATGTTTCGGTATGCCCCACCTGGCGGAGTATTATCATACCATGAGTACTCGAGAGTACTAAAGAAACAAAGCGTCTAATCTAACAGTTATTTATAATTAGGTTATACTCTCTAGTTCATGTGACTTTTTGAATGACCTTCTTAACCTTAAAGCACCTAAGTATTATGTATTATGGTAGAATTAATTTGTACTTGGTGACTTTTAACATTCTAAAACTAATTTTAAATGGTGTGATTATTAGTTCAGTAAAGGCGATATTGGCATCGATTCTGATGCACTCTAAACTAAACTAAATTTGACAGCTCTAAACTTGTTGCCATCCTTCTCTCACATATTAAAATGAAAAGAGAGGCAGATAATTTTAGACCTGTCAGATTGGTTTAGTTTAGTGAGTGGTATGGCAGAATAGGCCTCATTAAAACCATTACATTTCCTAGGTCTAAAGTACATGTAAAAATATTTTTTACGGCATGATAATACGACTTTTCTCCGGCAACAAAACTCATTTTGTGACAATATCAGTCGTGTCTTGACTAATACACCGTCATTATTTTTCTAAACAACCTTAATTAGTTACAATTACTAAAAATAGTACTTTTCAACAACAGCTTGGGGCATGAGTATTTTGGGGCGTTCAGTTTTGGACCCACTTATGTGAATACTAAAAGTTAGGTCATATAACTTTAGTGAACAACCGTGATAGTTTAAAACAGTGTTTTACTAAAAGTTAGGTACTACAATAATGCAGTATTGAGATTATTAGCCATAATGAGGATATTTTGGTACATGGACATATATTGGGTGTAAGGAGCACTCCCTAAAGCCAAGACTGGTCTTAAGGTGAAAGGGGCGAAGGAGTGGCGCCCTCATTGCATTACAGGTATACTATAACATGGCTAATGTGGGTTAACTTCCCCTTAACAATCGACTCCCATAGTTGCTCGGGAAGGTGATGAAGTGTTTTATCTATTATTTTTGGTAACATGGGGTAGCATATAGTTACAAAACTCATTACCGCCAAAACGTCCGTTTTTAGCAAATCTGTGTTTACCTATGCAATACGTTGTGTTGCTGGAAGTAGTACTCCAAAGATGCTTCGTTGTAATTTCGACCGACCATCGGAGTAAAATTTTTAGTTGCTTATGTTCTAGTATGCCTGTTATGTTTTTTTAGGTGGGGGCGCCACTTCTGAGCTCTCCGCGCCTTAATTTATTTAAGTCCACCTTCACAGTGTACACAAATTATTTGTAGATTGAATTTTAACATGGTTTTTTAACCATTTAATAATAATAAAAATTAGAAATTAAAATATATCACAGGGTAAAATCTACCCTAGTCAAATTACCGAAAGATTTTTTCAAATTGAAAATTGCTTTAAATTCGACTTCTTCAATAGTTTCATATCTCTATTTTATCACTTGTACAATTCACATGTAAGGGCCGAATTATTTGTACAAAATTCACAACTATTTGCTATTTTTAGATTCCAATAGGAGATTGTCAATTTTTATCATCCTTGTAGTTTCACACTGGTCTGACAGGAGTTTCGTTTACGATCTCGATAATAGTGCAAAATATCCATTAAACGGTGACATCGAGAAGGAGAATGAAGCCACAAAAATATCACAAAATGTAATTTAACTAACAAAAGCGCGAGAGTAACGAACGCGAAAATTTTGAGCGATATTTGGTCATTTTAGAACGGATTAGCGACGGGCTACTTACAAAGCAAACATCACGAACGCAGCGATCCCGAAAATTGTGAGCTATTCCTTAATGGTTAAATCAGAAAAAAATAATAATTCGTAAATAGTTTTACTCTTGTCCGGCAACTCATCTGATATTAAGCAATGTTGCGGTATACGACGGAGCACGCTTGTCTAGAAGAAACCGATTCACTCGCTTGCTTGAAAGATTGAATCATCAAGGAAAACCTACTTAGGCAGCACATTCTACAGTTTAGCGGTTCACAATAAAAGTGGAATTAACTAGCTTGATTCGGGTTTTTTTTTTTGGAATGTCAATAATGAAACTTCGCTTTATTACTACGTTAAGTATTTTGTGCTGAAAATGGGGCTTCCTGCTACTACCCTGGGCGACCAGGCCAGCTTTGTGCATGCGATTTCGTTTGTCTCCTTCGCACTAAAGTCAGTCTTGATGAGAGTGAAAGGCGATAATACTAATAATATAGGTCCTGTTAAGTAGTACATTATGTTTAAGTGATATTTTGCACTATTACACAGGGTTACGCGCAAAGGGTAAATACATAAAAAACGGTCATTTACACTGGACAAAGTGTATGGAACAGCTGATTTTTTCGCGATTTGTGGGTTGGCCCCATAGTACAAAAACTACAACCGACCTCTGTTGGCTAAGTTCCGCATAGCCCAGTGTATGTTCGTTAACGTGATTCAGACAGCGGTGATGAGTTTGGAGCGCGAGCGCGCCGCCCTGTGCTAGGAGGAGCGCGACTTCCTGTTCCCGTCCAGAATGTTCTCTTCCGTGAACTTCTCTAACTGCTGCTCGTAGTACGTGTTAAAGTTTAACCTGCCGGAGAAATTATGCTTTTCATTGGAAAGTAGGAGTAATACCATGCGTTCGTTGGCGTTCTGATTCCATCAAATAGATATATCTATAGAAAATTCAGCAGATCTGTATTTTTCATTGAAAATAACGACTTAAAATTTTGGAAAAACTGAACATGTCTACCCATATTTTCACTTCCAATTTAAAAAGTCGTTTTTCCTACATTGCTGTGTTTCATGTTTCAGTGCACGTACTTGCGCTAAACAAAAACTTCTGAATAAAAGAAGGTGTCGGCCGGCTAACCTGGTTTACGCTTTTACACGAACCAAAAAAGAACCTGCTGCAGAGGAGACTTGCCAGCCGCTCTCCGGAGGACAAGGATGAAAGCGGTCATTTGCAGGTCAGTGCAGGTTTTAGGGCTTCCTTATACTCTCAGAAATTCTAGTTCCAAGGTAGCTAACGCCCCTATTTTTTTATATAAAAACCGTGAGCAATCACATTCAGGAAGGGCTATTTACACGCCACTCCATAGTTTGGTCCTTCGAGCCGGATTTTTTACTGTAGTAGTTTGAGAGCGGATTTCGTAAATTAATAAGTATATTTCGTAAGTAAATTACTGACATAAAACAAACAGTTTTAATATTACGGTTTACTGGTTTTATATTCGTCTTGACAATTAGGGCTTTATCTTTTCGTTTTATGCACGAAAATCCAGATATCTTTGAACGATTGCATTTTGTAATACGACTCTTAAAAGAGATATTTTCAACCATTGGATCGTAGACATGACATACCTGGCAGATAGGTTGAGTAGTTTATTAGTATTGTTGTCTCGTGCCATCTGCTCTATGATGGCTAGTACAGAGAGCAGTGCCGCCGTGAAGCGGAGCCCGTAGCGGGACACAGAGCGGGCGAACGAGTCGGCCGAGCCACCGGTGATAGTACCGACACCGCATCCAGTCTCCTTCGGGGATGAATTCATTATTAGTAAGACGGAAACATAAATATTCTAGTTTAGCCACCTACTAGTAAGATGGAAACACAAATATTCTAGTTTATCCTCCAATTGGTAAGATGGAAACATACATGTTCTAGTTTAGCTGCCTATTAGTCAGATGGAAACATAAATATTCTAGTTTAGCCACCTATTAGTAAGATGGAAACCTAAATATTTTAGTTTAGCATCCTATTAGTAAGATGGAAACATAAATATCTAGTTTAGCCACCTATTAGTAAGATGGAAACCTAAATATTCTAGTTTAGCATCCTATTAGTAACATCGAAACATAAATATTCTAATTTAGCCACCTATTAGTAAGATGGAAACCTAAATATTCTAGTTTAGCATCCTATTAGTAAGATGGAAACATAAATATCTAGTTTAGGCGCCTATTAGTAAGATGGAAACACTAAAGTTCTAGTTTAGCCGCCTATTAGTAAGATGGAAACCTAAATATTCTAGTGTAGCCTCCTATTGAGTAGGTGGGCCACCTGATGGTAAGTATGGCCACCACCGCCTATAGACCACTGCAACACCAGAAAATAGAAGTAGGCAACAAACCGACGTTACCGATGCCTTGCCAAGGTAAAGGCCAAAATGCAAGTTAAATATTTTGATCACATGTTTTAAAATGACTTCCGTTTGTAAGGGAATTAAAACTGAACGTGATATAAAAACCTTTCCATGTTCGAGCAGGTGACTATACTTGCATTACAGTCGTCTACTTACCTTTGCTTATATTATACGCCTGTGACTGATAGGCGTTTCGCATCTCACATGGTATACGAATGTCAAAATGTATAACAGTTCGATGCTTACGTTTATTATATGATTATAATATATATTAAACTATTCACAAAATAAATAAGTACCAATAAATCATAACGATAGTTTTAGTGACTAAAGATAGGCATCCAGAGGTTCGCATCGTACGCACCCAACGGATCGTATCAAACGCAATTCGGAGTGTTCGGATAAAGTTTTTTATTTTAGGGAGGAAATTTGGTGGTGCAGATACGATGTAATCTCTCCGAAATGTTGAAATGCGTGAGCGAGATAAAGGACACACGATAAGCATGGGTTCTTTAAAAAGGACTGATACGTGCAATGCGAGCCTCTCTCCTATCTTTAAAATCAAACATGTATTGTGTATGTTACAATAATGACATAATAGTGAAACTATACTCACTGTGAAGTTCTGAAACGAAAAGTCATGAAAAGTAATAAAGAAAGCATTAATGATTTTGTAACACAAATACTACATGGAAGCCACACGATCATTCCAAACTGTGCAATCCCGATATCGCAAACCCGACCAATAGAAACGGCAAACGTTATAAAAATCAACCAATGACAGACCACGAAGAAACAACTCTCTGTGATTGGTTGAAATTGAAATTAACAGTCAATTTGCCGATTTAGAGGTTAGTTTTCGCTGCTAAAATGACATGATTCTATAGTTTTGTGCATTGATTATGTAACTGTTGGTTTGCTTTATACCTCGTTATAGTCTGAACTGTCATAAGTTGACCCAAGCATACAGTTTAGCTCTGCGTCCACGAAGTACTTGTGCATCTCCTTTGCCAATTAACGTGTTTTGGGTAGCGTTAAAAGAAAATACATAAATTAATAATATAAAAAATTATAAACTATACACGCTAGCAAATACTAATGGGATATATACAGAACGGTGGTACTATGCCCAGAGGAGGTTACTGTACTATCATTATAAACAACTTTTAGAGTTGAGAACAATCCTGTTTTTTATCTTGATTTCAGGATTGACCTTCTTTCCATCGTACCATCTTTCTTACCATTCATACCATCAGGCTTAGTACCATCGTTCTGTGTAACCCAGTATAAATCATAATATTAGAGAAAATGGTGTATAGAAGCGGTTAGGTTAGATTATTGAAAATTTGTCATTTACATGATCTCCAAATTTTTCTTCCTGTAACAAATGTTAAAAAAGATCTATCTTTTACAGTTCAATTCAGCCTAGAGATGTCCAGATGAACTTGCAAGAGTTAAAAGCGCATAACAAAGCTGTGGAGCCGCTTGCGAGTTTACACTTAAGGCCGTCAATTAATACCGACCCGGATAAAAGCAAAGCAGTTGGAATATGTCTCATACACCGTATGCCGTGAAACATCAAACCATACAGTGAAATTTCAATCGATGGACATCGAGTGAACGCGTGGTACAGACTTTATTCGTTGCATGGAATTCGACTGTACGGCTCACAGTTTAGGTTTTACATTTAATGCTTTGCTTTAAAGCTCATGACAATTGGATTTATAGATGCGCATTCTTGAAATAATAAAAATCCGTGTAGTTGAACGACAGCGGGGTGGTGATTTGAGGTCCTGCAACGTTCACATAGGACGGAGTCGATCGCGCTGAATTAATACTAAGTACTTACTAATCCACTCAAGAACCTTTCTTCCCCATGTGTTATTGGTTCTTCGAGCGATGTGGCCTGCCCATTGCCACTTCAACTTGCAAATTTTAACAGCTATGTCGGTGACACTGGTTTTTAGCTGTCGTTCAATGTGGAGGTTAAAGGGGGAGGCCTATGTTCAGCAGTGGAGGTCTTCTGGCTGATGATGATGACTTACTAATGTATGGCAATTTATTCACCCCTATAAAAAGCATAAATTCAGCGCGATTCACACTGTCCGACGCGTTCGATGCCTACTACTAATAACTATATTGTTATGTATATTCAAAACCAAAGGTAGCATTTCGATCTTGGCGACCGCAACCGGCAGTAGTGGCCGTGTCGCGCGACCCACTTCTCAGTATGAATTTATATAGAGTGCTACCTTAAGCTGTCGTTTTCGCCCACTATAGCTCTCGTCTCGCTGCCCGCTGAGATCAAAAACGCGCAATTTACAGGGGCGCAATTTCATCCAGATACTGGACACATTTACTTTACACTTTACTGGGACACATTTTTTTGGCAAAAGGGGCGCAAGAGTGGCTCCCTCATAAAAAAACTTAACAGGCATACTAAAAGATAAGTAAATAAAAATTCGACTTTCATAGTAACTTCGAGAAGGTTATGAAGTATTTTTTAACTATTGTTTTACTAACATAAGGTATCATATGGTTATAAAACTCATCACCGCCAAAAAACGGAAGTTTTTAGCTAATCTGCGTTTTGTAACCTATACGTTATGTTACTAGAAATAGTACTCCAAAAATACTTCATTACATTCTCGACTGACTATCGGAGTAAATTTTTTATTTACTTATCTTTTAATATACCTCTTATGTTTATTTAAACGAGGGCACCACCCCTGCGCTCTATTCACCTTAAACTGAAGATAATGACCCCCTTTCGGCTTAGCATAGCAGTTCTCTCTAGCCAAGATAGGTATGATCACGATTTTTTTTTCTTCGATCTTTAGCTGCAAGTATATTCAGTCAGTCAGTTCATTCCACTAGTACATGTCAAACATAAAAACCCTGTATATCCCACCTGCATAAAGTTGCAGAACTGCACGCAGACCTGGCACAGCGTGGTGACCGCCTTCAGCAGCTGCGGGCTGGTGAGCATGCAGTCCCCGAGGCAGGCCTCCAGGAAGTCGCTGTGCCGCTCTAGCACCTCGTCTACGTTGTGCACCTAAAATTATTATTTTTAAACATGGTATATAATGAGTTCATAATATAAAGAACCCTCTTCTACGAAAATTAGACTCCGTTTTTTTTTCTCCTCTAAAATGTTATACCTACAACATTTTGTTCGTGCGTACAATATTTCAACGTGTAGGTTTCATAACGTTTTTCCAACGTTAACTGCAAAGAGGCGAATGCACAGAGGTTTTGTTAGAATTTACAAACGAAATATAATAGACATTTCCAGGTTGCTTCATGCTTTGCGTAGTACTAGCCATAGCCATTAGGAAATCAATTTTTTTTAAAGTTTTGGTATGTGTGGTCTTATTATTTTTTATTGTATAATAAACAGGTACAAATTGTTTTTTTTTTATACCCCTGGCTATAAAGAGCTGATAATCTAGAAACGGCTGAACAATTTCTTGAATCATAGCTAAAAACACTCTCGACCAAGTCACCATTCGATGGAGATACCAAAATATTATACAGTCGAATTGTTACTAAAACTTTCGGATACATCGATATCATTATTTTGTTCACTTACAAAGTACAAGTGGGCCACAACCTTTACCCTCCCATGTATCTATGTAAATAGCTTGATCGGCGCAAGATAGTGTTACAGACATATTAACATACGATCTTAGAGACGTGCTCAAATGCTATGTAGATGTACTCATTGATATGTTCATAAGGAGGTTTCATTGTGGAGTTTACCATTTCAACAAACTTTTTTTTCATACTTTCCTCTGTGAGGATTTTGCGTAGCACTTCTTGTGCATTTGCCAGTGTCAAGTAGGTATTAAAACATTATAAAGTTTGATAAAATGTCGTCAAACAAGTCAAGTCAACAATCGTCAAACAACACAAATCTTGTAAGCTGAATCAGAACCAGTTCCTCCTAACCGATCCTGCTGATAATTTGCATAAACCTTTGTTACTTCTGGTGACATTACAATATGCAATATCCAAAATAGTAATATTTTCAAAATGGCCGCCAAACTAAAATAAAGAAATAAATAAAAGCAGCATTCAAACAAAAGTTTTTTTTTTTTTTTTTTTTTAATTTATTTTAATTGAAAGCTCGTTAAAAACACAGTCACATTTAGACGTCGGATGAAAAGGGTTTGCAATGTTGAACATTTTCCCATCCATATTTAGTAAAGGCAACATGAAAGTTGAAATCTTAAATATATTTAAGCAAATCGCGTTGCTTTTTCTCACTAAGTAGATGACTAAATCAAAACAAGTACACATCGCAAATGGAAGAAATGAGTAATACAGCCTTGTGACGCAAGGAGCACCGCCTACAAAATTATCGCAGACCGCTCCGCCCACTGCAAAAACTTGAGCCTTCGCGTAAAAAAACGATAGCAACATGGCTGACTACGCTTTTTACGTCTAATCAGGACAAAAGAAAAGCTAAGTAGAGCAAAACGAAAAAGATAGATTTGTCATTTGAATTTACTTTTTCATAAATGTTTTCATGGTCTTGAATTACCCACTGCTAGACTTTTAAGCCTATGTTTTAGATTCGTTCATTATCATCATAATTATAATCAGCACCCACATTAGTCCACTGCTGGACATAGGCCTCTCTCAAAGCACGCCACACGGCCCGGTCTTCGGCTTTTCGCTTCAAATCAATGCCAACTTCCTTACATATATCGTCACTCCATCGAGTCTCAGGGCAACCTACGCTTCGTTGCTGATTCCTAGTCTCCGCACTAGAACACTTCTACACCAGTGGTTATCTGTTCTACGACATAGTTATATAAAGTTCTCTAAGTTGTTTGCGCTTGTTCTTTCTCGGTCCTTTCCAACCGTCTCCTGACTTCCTGATGTCATCGTACCACTAAGATTTTATAGCAACTGTATGAATATGAAATACCGGAGTACTCGTAATGCAGTTTCTTATTATTTCAAACTTGAAGATACATAATATCACTGAGAAGAATGATATTCCCACAGGAACCTCTATGGCCTACGGGGTATAGGGCCAACAAATGCTTATGGCATGTAATTATTAGTTGGTACAAATACTGGTACATACTGACAAATGGTATCACTTATTACTGTGATTTAGATACCACTCTCGCATTTAAACGCTTATAACTTTAAGCGATACCATAAGTTAACAACAATAGCAAGATATATACAGCTACTATGAAATGAAAGTTTGTGTTGTGTTTGTTCCCACTCAACTCCAGAAATGCTGAACGGATTTGAATGAAATTACCAACTAAAAATTGAACACTATCAATACAAACTTGACCAAAAATTACACCAATGTCTCTATTAATGGCAAACAATAAACAGAAGATTTCCCGATTTCAGGTTTGGTCCCATAGTAAAAGTTGTTCTTAATGATGAGTACATACAGTATAACCCTTCAGTAATACCACACCTTTTTGTTACACGTTGTATATAGAAATAGACAATCATGCATATATAATCGAAAAACATTGCCCACCTTCTGGGCAGTTGGGTAAAATGGGTTAAAAAAATTGCTCTACAAAGGCTCGTAGACAGTGATTGACAACTTTGCTGGACATAGGCCTCTCCTAATGCACGCAACTGTGCTCGGTCGGCAGTTCCTTACATCCAGTGGACAGTTAGAGGCTGATGATGATGATGACAACGTTGAGTAGTCTTTTAAAGCTTTTTCCCACCGTCCATTTCGGAACTTTTATCAACGCATCAGGCACTCACTGCTACTGATTAGTTTATCAGACTGACTAATCAATAGTCAGCAACGTGTCCAGTTGAAACGCTCACAATTAATGCGGCATACATCGGTAATGGGCTATACACTACACTGCCGCAGATCGAATAACAGTTACTTCGTGTAATATGGACCGAGAGCGTGGTGGATAGCAGTGAATAAGCTTGAAGCAAATCACTTTGGCGGGTGGAATTATCCGTTCGTATTAAAGATAGAGCCATCTCATCAGCATTCAATTCAATAGGTAGAGTAAACACAAAACTAGCAGAACGTTAAAATCAAAAAAATTATATGGCAAAAAAACAATAGCATTCAAAAAGCTAATGTAAGTGTAACTTTTGAATGGAATGATAACCCTTTTCTGAAGCTAAGAAAACTATTGGGGCACATTATTATTTGCAAGACCAATGGCTCAATTTCAATCATTTAATATGAAAATTTATTCATGAAGATAGCGAGTAACATGTATACTACCTTTCGGCAACAAAATATTTCATGTGTGTCTTAAATCCTTTGTAAAAAAATAACCTTCTAACCAATCATTCTCTATTGTTGACCGTACCAATGATAAGATTGTGCTCAAACCGAATCATGACTGGACGACAGCCACAGAATAAATAACAGTAACCACGCTAAATCACGCAAGTTGAACAACTGCAATCGGTAGTTTGTAGGTAGTGTTGGTCAGCGCAGGATCAGCGAGTTCCGTCGCCTCCCACTGCTGCGCGGGCGCACGCCTCACTCTGAGCGCGCAAACGAGTGACGCCGCACTGCCGCCTGCTGCCATGAAACACCCAGTACAGTGAGCATAGTGAACCAGTGACTGTGACAGTGAATTCTACCTCATATTTCAGTGGATTTCGCTTCAGGTGGGTTCACTTACCAATCTAAGGATATTCGAGACGTATGCGACATGAAATGTTAGTTCAACACGACGGTTGCAGAATTTGTAAACAGTTGCAAAACATCTTCTCTGAAGTATCAGATAACTTGATGTTGTTCAAAAGTGTTTATTAAATAAAGCAAAAGTATTTCAAAATTCAAGCAAACTCTAAAAACATGAGCCCCAGCGCACAAGACAGACTGACAGGTGGGTGATACGTCATCGGAAGAAACTCTTTGTACATGATAACTATTAAATATAAACTATTTTGATGAAACTTTCCAAACCATATCTTTACCAACATTATAAACAAATCTAGACTAAACTTATTAGCTCAATCAAGCATATCTAAGCAAAATCAATGATGTTTTTGCTAACTACGCCTAACGCCATGTTCTACCAATAAGTACCTGTTTGTCATGACCCTGGACCTATTATCTACCGTTTTACTAAACATAGTTTAACCATTTAAGCCCGGATTAAGCCAATTGAATGAAATATTAGATGTCAGAAATGGGTCTAAGAGTCAACTGACTTCATTGAAAACATATGTGGGTGTAAACATTGAAAAGAGATCATCGCATCTGTTGATGTCAAGCCCTCTGGCAAGGTCGCTGACGTCACCGATGATGCAGAGCACATAGAGCATGGCAGGACATATGGCTTATTTCCTAAAGCACTACGAGCATTGCAGGACATATGGCTTATTGCCTAAACCACTACGAGGGATGTAGGTATTAATGTACACGAGTAAATTGGTTAAGTGGTTGACGCGTATGCAACTAACCAAGTGTTATTCAGACCATAGAATATCCGGTGGATATGGATAGTTTATTTCTGCGAGACAATGAACCCATCAAATTGCAAATGCATCGGGTTATGCAAGTTTGCGAAGTGACGCAGAGCTTCAAGAAACAGGTTAAGCTAGATCAGCGAGGTGAACAAGTATCCTAGATGAGCCGATCTTTGTTTTCATAGCTTTCTAATATAACGAGTTAAAGTAAAAAAAACGCAAAATCGCATTGGTGTCTCTAATTTTATTTATCATTTTTAGGGCCTTACCCAAAGAGTTGTAACGGGGCCCTATTACCAAGCCTACGCTTACTGTCTGTTTAAAGCAAATTTAAAATAAAATAAAGCCTCTTTGTTCAATTCCAAAATCGCACCCAAATGAAAAATATCACGTATCAGTGAACCTCAATAGATTGAAATCTATCACAATGCAATTCAAAACCATAAAAAGCTTTTGTAAAGCTTACACCGTGACCATATCACAGCTTCGCAGCCAGCGTTGGAAAAATGAACAATATTGTGTGATTGACATGTTGTAACCTATGCCGACCTTTGCTATAGACGGCATTAGACAAGTGCTTTATAGGAAAGTCATTAATTTCACTCATCTGCGAATACAGACATGCAGGCACCAGTTCTCACGCTGCGTCAACGGCCAATGGGTCGACAAGCGGGCAGTTTGTTAATTCTGATTTCTATATGTTTTGTGAGGAACACGAATGGTGGCTGTGACGAATAGCGAATAACGATCGTCGTAACATTTTTATTTTATGTTAGTTTTTATTTGTTTTAGTTTGGTAGCTCCCTGATTCCAGACAATAAGATTTATTAGGTAGATTTATTAGGTATTAGCATTGCGCTGGATTGGTATCGAAGGTCTTCTGTTTACTGTATTGTTGTTTAATACCATGGGCCTTATTCATAGAATACTTCATGACGGTTTTAACAGCTTTACCATGCCTATACATATAATTTGACAAAATTTGTAATTTATCAAAGTTAACCGTTTCGTTACGAAAAATATGAATAGGTCTTCTTGAAGACAAGTTAACACCTATAACTCTCAATATAAAAAACCTACTTCAAAAGTAACAGAAAAGCAAAATACGCAATTTCGTTTGCTAAGATAACATATTATTCCAGGTATGTTGATTCAAAAAACAAACTAATCATCCAATTTTGATTAAAAAAATATGGGACCAACCTGATAAACCGTTTTAAAAAAAATACACGTATACGTACATACGTATACGTGTACGTACGTATATACGTTTCGGTTAAAAATACATTTCAATAAGAGCAGAAAGTTGAATCAAGGTACAAAATATAAGTTAAGAAGGCTTCTATGAATCTACCATTTACCACTAAAAGCTTCGATCATTTATCACTTTTATTTAGACTTCAACTTGTCATCGACAAAGTGTTTGCCGATTCCATCGTCAGGTGAGCAACCAAACAATGCATTAGTCGACACCAATGACGACCACTCGCCCACATAATATTCCACACTGTATCTCCTTATACGGAACCCAAACTCAGACAACACCAGCACTCGTCCTTTGAATAACATTAACAACTTCCGTAACAGTGACCGATCAACGGGATCGCCAAAAATGATACTATTTACACCAATTACTCCACTACCAAAAACATAACAGGTAAATAGGACAAAACATTAGATTTGGAAGTGTGAAAACAAAGCCGGTAGCTTCGATGCGTGTTGGATCTTATTTTACCGCAACCGTCGTATGTAATTTGAACATGTAATAAACCTCATTGTGGTGGTCATTATACAGTGGCTGTGTATAAAAAAATCAAAACAAACACGACACATATAATCTTGGATATCCGGTTTGGATCATGATAAAGAGAAAAACATGTGATAGCTCTCACCAGCTGCAGTAATGCAAAAGAAAAACACAGCGAGAAAAATCCATTGAGTGCTTAGCGTGCGTAACCGCCGGAGAGCGTTCTGCTGACCACCTTAGTGTAAAAGTAGCTGCAATCTTCATAAAAACTGTTAATCGAGCCGGTCCAGCGACTCGAAATAGAAACTTTAAAGAGATTTAGTACATTCACCAGAACTTTTAAGGTGTCGTAAACGATCGATTCAGCGAGCTGTTGGCCTTATTGGCTATCGAGCACTACGAAGTTAATTGGGTACAAAGTAAATGCATCCGAAACGACGGTTGCTGGCGTATGGTGATGGCGATTCTGAAAATAGATCAATTTTGGCGAGATACGGCGCACCCTCGACCCTTCATATTCCATGTGCAGACGGTGACTCACGCCACTGATTGTGGCTTAAAACGCTACACACATTTAGATAAGTTTATGAGTAGATAATCAAGCCTGTGTAAATTCTTAGGAAAGTGAAAACAAACGTTTTTAGTTTTTAACAACAAGTTTTTAGGGCGAAGCAAATTAAGCACAGAGTTGACAAAAAGCCGACTCGATGTAGAAACGCTCGTCCACAAATTGAAATGTCATGTGCGGAACGGAAGGCTTTTTAACTCGCAGTTGGTCAAGCGCCGGATATGTGGTAATGACGACTTATCTCGATGCCGATATACTTTTGAATTCGGATTGTAGACTTTCGTACTATTGGTTTTGTATCTTGGTTCAACATAAAAGTACGATCTTCCTCTTGCAAGAGTAGATAAATTAGTCACGTTTCGGACATAAGCAATCTTTGTGATTATGCGTATCCGCTCTGATGCATAAGATTTGTACCTTTTGAAAGATCACTGAGCACTACGGGTCGAGATCAGAAATATTAATAGCTCTCCTCAATTACAAGAATTCTTGGTGCAAGAATAAAATATTCAAAACGGCCGAATGACCGTTAGCGCCGACGAGCTGGTATTTCACAAAACTTGTTTAAGTCGGCATTTAAAATTTTAATTGTTACTCATAACATAAAAATTTGAGCTTTTTATAGAGCAATTTAGTGAATTAGTCGCTTTGCATAGTTTAACTATCCTACAGTTTAAAGGTCAGTCTTAGCTATAATCGTTTGTCATTTTAAGTGAAAGTACAGACTAGAGACAGGTAACAGTATTAATTTATACAAACCTCAGATCCACAACACAACAGCCGTACCGTATTTTGAACCTGTATAGATTATTTGACCCGCAAGGCGCCACGCATTTGATTCTCTACTTACATACTCTAGCTAGTTAGTCTAGTGGGATCATTGCATTGATTTACATAGATACTAGATGTTGCTCGCGACTTCGTACGCGTAACCTTCATATAAACTTTAAGCCCCTCTTTGCCTCCTTCTTAATTTTTGCCTTTCGCAAAATCCTTTTATATCAGACCTCTAGTCTGCACCCCATAAGAAATCTACCTGCCAAATTTCAGGTTCGTAGTTCAAGTAGTATTCAAGATCTCGTGATAATTCAGTTCAGTCAGTGAGCGAGTGGTATTTTGCTTTTATATGTACTTAGTAGAATAGATATTTAGCTTTATGGGTCGCACATAATTATATGTCGCAACCAATTTATAGTACTAATAAGTACAAGTTCTTATCGGGGTTTCGAGAATTAAATGTAACTCAACTATGCAAAATAAAGCCGTTTATGGTGGGATTTGTGAGCTTAGCCTATGGCTTAGCGAATAATCGCACGGACAAGATACCTGCGTCCAGCACACTTTAGAAGTTCTGGGACCAAACTTATCTGCAGAGACTGCCAAATGAGAGAAATCTACGCAACTTCTACTGGTGACAGTCCGTTTCGTTAAGAAAATGCAATGGTGGTTCCCCCATTCAACGCTGCAGATACGTTTGTCGCACTGTACCCAAGGCAGACCAGTTGCATTGAGTCAGAATGCAAGCTTTGCCGATATACTGGTTATGCTACATACGCCTACACATTGTCTACCAATGCTTGTCATTCATAAAATATGCATCGTAGTAAAAAATACAAGTCAATTCGATGTTATATCATTTGGAAGATAGTGTCAGCCAAAACATTTTTAATGAGAAAAGAACCGACTGAGGGATTGAGTGTGTCGAGTCAATATTGGCTAATAATTATTCTGATATTATAAATGCGAAAAGTTGTTTGTTTGTTTGTTCTTCTTTCACGCAACAACAGAGCAATAGCGGATCGACGTGATTTTTAAAGCTTTATTTAATTTGCAGTGTTGGTTAGTTTGTTTAGGTCAAATCTTACAGGCTGAATTAGAACCAGTTCCTCCATACTAATTTTGCTAAAATTTTGCATACACCTTTAGTTTTGGTAACAATACATTATGCAATACTCAATATTATTGTAATATTTTCACAATGGTCACCATAGTAAAAACCATCATTTTTATAAGCCTATCATGTTCCCACTGGTGGAACAAAGCCTTCTCTCAGAGAGGATGGGCCCTAATCCACCATGCTGGCGCAGTGCATGTTGGTGATTTTCGTATATCTTTGAAGTTTTGAGGTTCTTAGACATACCGGTTTCCACATGATGTTTTTCTTCACCGTTGTTGAGTGATGGCATCGAAACTGCACATAATTTATGTAAGTACTACACAAGTCATTGGTGCAGGACCGATGATCGAACTGAATGCCGTCGGAATGTAAAGCGCACATGCAACAGCTCGGCCACCATAGCTCGCAAAAAAACACATTTAAATTAAATAAACCTAATTTTAAAAGGTCTTGTTTGGCGTAGAGATAGTTGGAGGGCCGGAGTGTGATACAAAGTGTATAATAATGTAATGCCAGTTTTACGCTTGTACGTATTATCGTTTTTAGCCCCGACGCAAAAACAAAAATACGTTTAATAATATACATTTGTAGACCCTTTATATTATACTTTTTGATTTTATTATTATTTCTCAGTTAATGCGCCGTAACAATACAAATTCTGGAAAAACTGGCTATATATTTCGGTTTAAAAATACAGCCGTTAAACGATAGGACAGATAGCGTAGGCTTAATGTTAACACGAAGGCTCTCTTTGTGTACGGAACCATACCTACAATTTTAATGTACCTATGTAAGGTAGGTATAGAATCTTGAATTAGTAAATCGACCATGATTTTTATGAAAATAACACTTCTTGCGGTCATGTAAGCAGTTATGTTACTGGTCAATGTTTATTAAAAGCTCAACGGTCTATGAGATTACATCTAAACCACAAATACCTACTAACAAACACAAATAATAAATTAATTATTATAATAATTGACGTCAGAAGTATCGCGGTATTGAATCACGTATTTATTTCAATTTCGATAGTGGTTAAGCGTTTCCATTTGATTCAATTTTCAAACCAAAAATTTCCGGTGTATTGAGAAACATTTCGTACAGAGTTTATAAAGTTCAGAGCTAATTAAGTCTGTTTCATCTATGTTATTTCTTGAATTTACCTGATATCAAAAAGGTCTGGTAATACTGAAGGGTATGTATGTACTTATCATTGCAAACAACTTTTACTATGGGATCAACCTCAGAGCAAATAAAAATACAGACGGACTACCGCGAACACGAAAAGTGAAGAGCCACTTTTTGAAACGTGTGCGTAGTCGAAGTTCGTGTCGTGTAATTCATAAAAATAAGTGATAATATGAATACTTAAGTGTGGAAATATTCCATCCTTCTTCTTATTTACTTTTGTGTTGTTTTTACAGTTCTTAACAATGCAAGAAGTCATTGTTTCTTTTTAAAACGGATGTTTTCAGTACGACGTTCTGACGAGAAATTCACGTAATTTTGAATGCGTATGCTCGCGTGAGTCGTGTATTTATTGGGAATTCACGTAGTTTTGGAAGCGATTTAGGCGTCATTTTGGCAGTGCGCCGTAGGGACTCTGTATTTTTCTTTGCTCTGAGGGGATCAACTCTGAAATCGCAAAAAAAACAGCTGTTCCATACAATATTTGTCGAGTGTCGATGACCGTTTTCTATAGAACAGCAAATATTATTATTTTGCGATTTCTTGTTTGGTCCTATTGTAAAAGTTGTTCATAATGATGACTACATATTAGTAGGTACATACATACACTTCAGTATTACCACACCTTTTTGGTACACGTATATTAGAGGAGATTGGAAAAGTTTTAAAGGTTTCCCAATCGAAAATGTTAATCGGTCACCGTTTCCTTGTTCGATAACTCTAAGCGTGACATAAGTGGCTATCCCACAGCAAAATGATAATATATGCATTTGAAGACTGATATTTAAGGTACCTTTTCAATGCCATTGATTGAAACATAACTTTAAAAGTTTTCCAATCGAAAATGTTAAAAAATTAAATGTAAATCGGTCACCATTTCCTTGTTCGAAAATTCAATGCGTGGGAACATCCTCCCGTTCACTTACTCAGCTAAGAGAAACAACATTAATCTCAAAGAAGTAACAAGTACCATAATTAAAGTACAAAAACATAACATTAAAGTTGTGAATGCAATTTCTCTGAAGGCGTGACCGGCAGTTACAGAGTGCACCCGCGTCGGTAGCGTGCTGATAACAACGTATTGGTAGAGATAAATTGAGAAACAGCGGATATGGCTGATTGCTTCGCCGATTTGAGGGATTTTTTTTGTGTAACAGAATGTACCTATGGTGATTGGAAGTAAAACTTGTTTGCAATACTTAGTCCTTTCTGGGATTAAAATAAACAAGACTACACTATTCACACTAACTATTATCTATACACTTCTACACTAACCTGAACTTGGAAGTACCACATTTATCTCGATGACTTCAAACTACTTACAACTATTTACAAAATTCTACACGATTATTGATCTTCTACAGGTTTTTTCACCACCTATAGTATTTTTTTTATATGCCCATTTATGTTTGTTACCAATAAATTGTGTATTTGATAATACACTTTATGCGTACATTTGGAATTGGTCCTCCTCTTAAGGGTTATAAACGCGCCGTAGCCGAGCAATAATTACGCATTGGTTTATCTTAGAGGTCGATCTCATTTTGATCTTTGATATACGTTTTGGTAATTAGATGATTATCCTGCTTTAACGTTTAGCTACTTCGAAAAAATGCGTGCATTTTCTACACTTAGTGTGGAAGTTGGTTTTGTAGAACAGCGTACCTACACCGGCGCTTACGAAAACCACCGCTGTTGAATTTATAAAACAAATACATACACGTCGCCCACATATTCGAAACCCTCACAAGGTTGATAATAAATCAAACACTCAGACATTTGCATAAAAAACTCACTGCAATACAATAAGCAAACAAAGTGACGGGGCACCGATAGACAAATTAAAATGTGAATAAGTGATTATTGACGCCAAATGGTGACTCAACGCTTGTGTCATGATGTCTTCTTTAAACTTTTTGGTACTGCAGTTTTCTAAAGATTTATCTAAGAGATATTACATAGAAGCAGTCACAGGTTCATCTCTACTTTTCAAAATTAACTACAAAACAATAAGCCAAACAAAGTGACAGGGGCACCGATACACACGAGTGAATCGGTTTCTTCTAGGCTCTATCGTAGACCACATCATCGCTTAACATCAGGTGAGTTGGCGGTCAAACGCAAGCATATGTAAAAAAAAAGTAAATAAGTGATTATTGACGCCAAATGGTGACTCAACGCTTGTGTCATGATTCTTTCTTTAAACTTTTGGGTACTGCAGTTTTCTAAAGATTTACTTAAGAGATTTACATACAAGCTGTCACAGGTTCATCTCCAGTTTTCAAACTGACGCTAGCATTGTTATACTTAACAGCTGCAATAGTAAGGCGTCTTAGAAGAAAAAAGGAGAGGAAAAAAATTATTATTCTTAGGCCTACTAAAACCTTACAAAAATTTCTACAGGCCTACCCTCAGATCAGACAAACAAGAGAGATATGCCTTGGTACAATTACCGTTCGTGATCAAATGTCTCCATTATTTATACGTTTTATTTTATCACTATACAGCTAAACCGCTCAACGCAAAAACTATAAACTACTAAGAAACTTTTTGCGACACAAATGAACTAATAATACACAAGCAAAAAAATGGGGCGACAAGGTTGTCGCAGGGTGTTCGACTAAAAGCATCGAGCCTGATTTAGGCCAGATGCGTTAGCACCCGCTATACGCTACCTTACCATATCTCCCTTGTTTGTCTGATCTGACGTTTTACCAGTACCAGTAAAACGTTTGTAGGCGAATGTTGGTTAGAGCTTATTTGCTTTAAAAATAACAATATTTTTTTTGGAATTTTTCATCATTTAGATACCTAACAGAATGAACCAAACATTACGTGATAAGACATCGTGACTTAGAATTGAACAAAGAATATGCCAAAGTAATGGCAGATATCAAGATCAGACAATACCAAAAGGTCATTATTGTTTGAAATTATGAAACGCGTACGCAACTTGAAATATTCAAATGTCAAAAGGGTTACAGATGAAAATAATAGAGGTGGACCAAAAACGGAAGTAGCAACTTTCAA
The DNA here is from genome assembly GCA_914767915.1 of Agriopis aurantiaria. Classification (NCBI taxonomy): domain Eukaryota; kingdom Metazoa; phylum Arthropoda; class Insecta; order Lepidoptera; family Geometridae; genus Agriopis; species Agriopis aurantiaria. The sequence continues at coordinate 8,016,201 of OU611987.1, forward strand.
ATTTTAATACAGTGTCTACTTTTCTCAAGTTAACGGCATTTCCCTATAATTAAGTGAACTAGTAGGAAAATAATCAAATAGGTATGCGTACTTTTCGAGGTTTGACAGGTCAAAAATGTGTGAAAATTTGTCACCGGGCTGCCATAGAGGAAATCGTTGGATATCATGAAAATGGTTAAGCCAATCTCAATGATAATTGAGATGGAAAGTAGTGTCCATCATGAGGACGTATAAAGGCTACTTTTGGGAAAACTAAAAAAATCGCAGGTAAACCCGAAGACGCAGCAAGTGGTAAATGTGAATCAAACTTTTAAACTGACCGAGAAAACATATCAATAAATCACACTAGACGTCGACTATTTTGCTAAACAGGTGATACGGATTCGGGGCACAATACAAATCTCTCTGCTCTGACGAAAGCAGAGTTTCAAAGAAATAACACAGAAACACCTCATCCTTATTGCGAGGAACCGAAGGCTGGATTTACGAATTTTTGAAAATGATATTGTACGATTCGTAGCGCTCACTCGAACATGTGGAGTATCTCATTGCGTTCCGATGGGCGAACACAGCTATTGTTTGGCGTAAACGGTTTTTGTCGGTTTCATCTTTTATTTTCGAAGTATGGCACTACTCGTAACTCGTAACAAAAAGTTACGAAACGTTACAATGATCTTTACGCATAGCAAATTTCGCTACGGTTAGTAAAGTTAAAAGTATCTTAACAGGATTAAACGCCAAGATATTAGTCACAGTGTACTCAGGCCAAATCTTGAGGCAAATATTTCCTTTGCTAATCCGACTACCGTAGCAAATACACGATCATACAGTCACGGTACTAAGATAAACCCAAAGATACATAACCTATTATGCTAGCAGTAAAAATATAAGAATCACGAAGGCCTAACAACCGGATCAATAGGTAAAACTGTGTATATAGGTAGTGTAAATAAGTTAACATGCGGGTTCTCAGTATGCAAATTATAAAACAACCAGCTACACACTACACACCGCAAGCGGAGCCTTTTCGATTGATCAATGTTACTGAAGCAATTAATGTTGCTATAAAATTTACAAATTGGAATTTTCACTTAAAAACGATGGAAATTTGAGCGCTATGTCTTAGCCGTAAGGTTTCGTGAGAAGGGTGAAAACAAAAAGAATGGTGCTACACTCATGATAAACATAATAGAGAGAGCAATTCGATGCAATTACTAGATAGTGGTAAGTGTTGGGAGCACGCGCCGGGCATTAATTTGATTGCAGAAGGAGAAATTCGAAATAATTGGCCCTTTATTACTGCTACCGTAACTGGTGTAGATTTACGCAGTAATGAGCTCATTTGATGCAATGACGAATCGCTCATCGTAGTTTAGTTGCATAACCTTCAAGTACGCTACTTATCCATACATTATGAGAAAGAGTTCTTGAAGCAGCACTAGCTTTTAAAAACATGTCAATCTTGTATGTATTTAATCAAAAGCGAATACCTACAGATGATAAAAACAAACATACAATATGCTAAGCTACTTTATCAATACGTACAGAGAGTATGCAGACAAATGCCTAAGATAGCTAACGGCATTATTTCCAAGCTGATCATGTCGATTCACACGCATGTTTAAACAGACACTTAACAATTTTAATTGAATAAACACGTGGATTAGGAAGTCGACGCTTACGGCTACATTCTGCTGCACACAAAGCTCAAGAAAGTAGAGCAGATGGTTCAATCAGCTATAAAACTCAATTGGATAATAGTCTTTAAACTTTTGGAGTACTACAAACGTATAATAACAATTTGTATCAATGAAGAAATCGTTAATTGGGATTAAAAAGAGCGTTTTTGTATTTTTCAGATGCCAGTGTGACGTGAGTCATGACGCGCGACACATACGAGATGAAGCAGGGTCGGCTGTCACGCGGCAGCTCCCTGTTCGGGACAGACCCGCAAGTTCAACTGAGACTCGCTCTACAAAGCGGTGACTACGCAACATTCAAGAAACTTGTGGGCTACGGAGCGGTTGATCTAGAACATGTCTACCAATACCCTGACTACAAGACCTGCCTCGAAATGGCCGTGTCTGAACCCAACAGACATGAATTTGTAAAACTTTTACTACAGCACGAAGTTCAAGTCAACAATGTAAATGAAACACATTCATGTGCGCCAATACATTTCGCTGTAGAAAGTGGCAACATCGACGCGTTAACGGTTTTATTGGAAGACGACAGAATTGACGTTAATGTTAAAAGCAAAGGCAACTCTGCATTACTAATGGCTATAAAGAAAATTGAAGATCTAGACGATGATCGCGAAAATGACTTGGCTAAATATGAAGATATGATCGAGCTTCTGTTAAAAGGAGGGTGCAATGCGAATTCACCCGATTCTAAAGGCGTAACTCCTGTTTATTCAGCGGCAAAGCAAGGTCTCGAAAGAGTGGTAACATTGATACTGGATTATTCTAAGGAACCGGTAAATTTGGACACGTATAAAGACAGAAGAGGTAAAATGGCACGCGACTATTTGAAAGAAGCTTTCCCGCATCTCGAATCGAGATTTGATACCACGGCACTTGAGGAAGAAGTCATCGACAATGACAAGCTATTTTCATTCATTAATAGACACGAAGAAGATAACTTCGCCCGAGATTTCGCTAAGCTCGGTAATAAAAACGAGCACCGTCCAGCAATGGCCGCTAACAATGGCACAGGTACAATGCTCCAGCTCGCTACTGCAAAGGGTCTTGAAAGGGCTGTGATGACTTTACTCAATTTCAAAGCGGATCCTAACGCTACATGTTCAAGTAATACAAACAGGCCTATAGCTATCGCTTGTGGTAATGGTTATGCGAGAATACTCAAAATGTTTATCGACAACGAATCGACGTTATTTGATCCAGTAAATGGGGAATCCTTACTTCAAATTGCAATAAAAGGAATGCGTTCTTACTCTAACAAGCAAAGCCCCAAGATTAATTTCAACGAATGTCTAACACTACTTTTGAAACATCCGAAATTAAACATCAACGTGAATCACACCGATATGAAAGACAATACAGCATTGCACTATGCTGCAAGAAATGGTGACAACGACACTGTCTTAGATCTGTTAAGGAGTGGAGCTTGTGTTGGACTCCGGAACAAATTCAACGAGCCACCATTGGCTGATATTAATGCAAAAACATTGGAAACGTACTTGGACGAATGTATAACGACCAACGGCGAGAGGCCGAGCGACGACGACTACGAAATACGCATGAAATACAGCTTTCTGGTATATCCAAACAATTCGCTTGAAAACGAACTGTGCAAAGTACCGCTAATGGATAATACTAACAATAATAACAAAGAATATGACGCTATATTAGCTCCTGAAACAGACGCGTTATTGTACATGACAAGGAACGAAGAGTTGAGACCACTACTAAAACATCCTGTTATAACTAGCTTTCTTTATTTGAAGTGGCAGAGAATCAGCTGTCTTTTTTATGCAAATATCACTTTCTATTCGCTTTTATGGCTGTGTCTCATCCTGTACATCATACTGGGATATGGAGTTCAACATAAAAAGTCTGAATCTATTGAAGCGTTGAACGTGGTCACTCACGTTGGTGCAGTGATTGGATTAATACTCCTCGTGTTTCGAGAACTATTCCAACTGCTAGTATCTCCGACGAGATATTTGCAGAGCATTGAGAACTGGATGGAAATTGGGCTGATAATCGTGACCACTTGGATTGTGTGCTCGGATACCACGGAGGAATCTACGAAGCAGCAACTATCAGCTATAGCAATATTGCTTTCGTCAGCCGAGTTGGTTCTACTAATCGGCCAGTTTCCAACACTGTCGACAAACATCGTCATGTTGAAGACTGTATCGTGGAATTTCTTTAAGTTTCTACTATGGTACTGCATTTTGATCATTGCTTTTGCGTTGAGCTTCTACACTTTGTTCAGACAAGAGGAAGAAGAAGACCAGAAGGCTCCGAATCCGAACAATACAGGTAAAGAGGAGGAAGAAGAAGAGGATTTCTTTGAGGACCCCGGACGGTCTCTGTTCAAGACCATTGTCATGTTGACGGGAGAATTCGACGCCGGTTCGATCAAGTTCAGCACATTCCCAGTGACAAGTCACATTATATTTATTATTTTTGTATTTATGATTCCTATTGTGTTATTCAATTTGTTAAATGGTCTAGCTGTGAGCGATACCCAAGAAATCAGAGCAGACGCAGAGCTCGTGGGGCACATTTCCAGAGTGAAACTTATTTCATACTTCGAGAGTGTGCTTATAGGAAACGCAAGGTCTTACTCAAAACCATCCATTATCTGGTCGTGGCTGCCGGCGAGTTTTCAAGAAAAGAACTTTATCAAACCAAAAATGTTTTGTATCAAGCCCTTTGCGAGAAGGATAAGCTTATTCCCGCACTTTTTGCCAAAATACAGGATTATCGTCAAGCCCAATCAAGATAACAAAATCGATATACCACACGCGGAACCTCTGGGCAAGTTTGGGGACGATTATGAAGACATAGAATCCGGTGGTTGTTGCTTGGAACGTTGCCAGAACTATAGATTAGATCGCAAGATTGTAAAGAGTGCTAAACATGTAGTCAGTAAGAAGACAAACGTCTCAGAATTCGACGAAATAAAAGACAAACTGACTAAATACGAGTTGAAGATTGATAGCCTTGAGAGTACACTGAAGAAAGTGTTACAATCTCTAGAATCGTATCAAAGATAAGTCTACATAGAAAGTAAGGAAACTCATAACATTCTTTATTAAAAAAAATGTATGCTTTAATTTTTTTGTATTTTTAATTAATTTGGTTGTATAATTTATAAATTTAAAGGTTGGATTAATTTAATGTTATATTTTTATTGTACGTAATGCATTTACGTCTACTAAACTTTTTATGCATTTCTATATTTTATGTTTAAACTGCCTGTCTTCCTTTCGAACTGAATCTCATTTGATTATTAGATTTAACAATTTATTAATAAACTACTATAAATCTTATTCGTCACTACATGTTTTTCTGAAACTTAATTTCTGACATTACAAGGTGAAAGATATAATTTTTAATCATTGACTTCTATAGATCTAATATGTCGTAAGCAGGCTTTGATAATATATAGTTGGAATCTGCCTTAAACTCGAGCTAGTACCGAAAAAAGTCTGCCAAAAACTAAAGGAGGCTGAACTAAACACGTATTGCACACACTGGCATAATGAGCGGCACACAACTGCAAACGATATGCTCAAACCCTCAACACAGGGAAATCTAGTGGCAAGTTATGAGTCTGATACCACAGAAGATGTACATAAGATTCATTCCGCAAAATCATTTAAATAGATTTAATTTAGCGTGCTACATCGTAGACGAGCATCATCGCTTAAGATCAGGCGAGTTGGCGGTCAAACGCAAGCATATTAATAAAAAAAATAAGTAGCGACTCTTGCTACAACAAAATAAAGTGCAATTCAGGAAGTGCAAGCGCTAACTACCTACAGCTAGAATATGCCTCTGTGTATAGCGTAACTCTTGTCGCGTTATCTCCGTCTATCGCGCGGCAGCGGGCGCGGTTGGTCCGACAAGTCGGCTGCTTGTAGCTTTATACCTAAAGTGCGGAGTGCACCAGGCCTCATCATCATCATCGTTTCAGCCATAGGACGTCCACTGCTGGACATAGGCCTCCCCCATCGATCTCCAAAAGGGCCGGTTGGAAGCGGCCTGCGCCAGGCGTGGTGATGCGTAATTCCACTAACCTTGTCCAAGTTCTGTATGAGCTGACACCAGGACGGCTCGATGACTTCCACGCACATGTAGTACTGCAGGTGTTGGATACAGCTCAACATGCGCTGCCGCAGGGCGAAGGCGTCCGCGTAGAGACGAGCTTCTGAGAAACGCTTCACCACTTTGTTGTACAGCCACACCCTGTAGAGAAAACTGATTAGTAGTGTAAGCGTATTCTTATATAGTTTTACACAAATAAATATTTATTTATTTTTAATATTCTTACACAGGGTTAAGCGGAAAGGATATACTAAGCTAAAAGGGGTCCGTTATACTCTTCATTATGAACAACTTTTGAGGAACCAACCCTGAAATCGCGAAAAAAGTATGTGCCATATTCATATTCGATGCAATTTTTCAAGTGTGAATGACCAGTTTTTATGGAACAGCTGATATTTTTTACAAACAAAATCACAAATTTTGTATCTTTATAATATTAGTAGCTGCTCAGCGCGGTTTTACCCGCGTAGTGATGAAAAATGGTGGTGATGCTGATGAAAAGCTAGGCTACCTCCCCACCAATTTTCAGCCAAATCGGTTCAGCCGTTCTTGAGTTATAAATAGTGTAACTAACACGACTTTCTTTTATATCGGATCAAAATTACATTTCAGCATTAGTATTGCATTTATGGTTCAATTTAAATAAAACAGGTGGCGCCACTAGTAGGAACGGTTTCATTTGTTGGGAAGGCACCTAAACCATGATTTTAAAGTTATATTGCTGGATAGCACATTTTTTTATGATCATGCGTGGTTCTCACTTTCAGGCGACTGGCCTGCTCGTCTCTTTACTCAATTACGATCACCAACTTCGACCGCAATCACTTAACATCAGATAAAGAATTCAAAGATTTTTTTTTTTTAAAACAATAATAGTCAAATTAAAAAACCGACTTCAAAATTAGTATATACGCAATTTCGTTTACATGGATAACATAATAATATTCTCCAGTTATTTTGATTTAAAAACCAAACTACTATACCGAATTTGACAAAATTTCTATGGGATCAATCTGAATATAATATAATTATGCTATATTTTTTTATTATATTTTCGAAATCGGTTTATAAATGCCGGAATTCTGAGGTAACAAACAATTTTAAAAAATACAACCGACTTAAGAACCCCCAAGATCATTTTTTAAGTCCGTCAAAAATACTAGCCTGCACAAAAGCCTCTCAACATGCTTGCAGTAGAACAGATGCCTGAATATCATCTGATAGCAGGCGATGGCTTTGTGGTTCAGGATGAGCGACACCGGCCATTTCACCTCCATTCCAAACGAGAACGTTTCCGTGCCCGTGAGTGGCGGACTGTCCTTGTTTTGCTTGTATTCTGGAACAAAAAAAAATACAGTTTAAGTCTTAGAATAACTACACAAAGAAACCTAGTACATTCGCAAAATTTAAGCCATTCAAATGATGTCATATATGGCTCCAAAAAAAATATAAATTTTTTACTATGATGTGACATTCCACAGGTAATCCATTAATTTTCTTGCTTAAATCGTTTAAAATACCAATCAAACGTAAGCTACAAAGCGAATTTGTAGCTTACGTTTTGAGAAGGCGTTGTTTGGAAACCTACCTTCTCTGAGTAGTTATTCTAAGAGTTTAAGTATAAGATTACCAAGAACAAATAAATTGTCTATTGCTTATGCAGAGAACCTAAGGTTTTGAAACGATGAAAACTCAAATTTTAGCTTTCTTTATTTCGTTGGTTGGCCAGCTTCCTTTTTCGTTTAGACTTAAATATTTTTAGGACGCTCGCTTAAGTCGCCTACATACCATTCTTTCCAACCTGGTGGATAACTGGTAGAAAATGCTTAGTTTTAGCTTTTCAATTTGTGCATTTCTACGTTATTTCTAACAGAGCAGAGCTGTAGTCAAACACCCAAACAGTCATTGTAAAAAAAAAAAACTAAATCATCACCATTATAATCAGCCGATATTAGTACACTGCTGGACATTCTAACTAATAGAGCAATAACTTGAAGTTAACCTTTTTCTTCCTCAGTTTCAATTGACAAAATCTTGAACATTTGGAACTGCAAATCATACGGCAAGAGTTCCACTCTCATATCTTCATTGTACGGATCGTGGCTTGCTGCGGACAGCCTGTGAACATAAAAGAAACTTCAATATGATAAACTGCACAGGCCAACGAAACTCAAGCGAATTCAAATAACTCGAACATCTTATTATCCTGTTTCATCATCATCATCTTCATCATCATCATCATCATGCTGCCTACCATGTTCCCACTGCTGGGACACATGCCTTTTCTCAGCGAGAGGATGGGCCATAAGCCATAACCCACCATGCTGTCCCAGTGCATGTTGGTGAATATCATGTATCGGTTTCTTCTAGGCAATCGTGCTCCATCATAGACCGCATCATCGCTTAACATCAGGCGAGTTGGTGGCTAAAAGCAAGCCTACGTTTTTTTAAACTTGATCTTTTGAGGTTCTTGGACATACCGGTTTCCTCATGATGTTATTCTACACCGTTTTTGAGCAATGGCACCTAAACTGCACATAAGTGAGCAATGGTGGCCGAAGGAGATGATATTTGATTGGAGGCTTTCTATAGAGTCCTTACACTTCACGGATATTGATTTTGACTGTTATTGGAATTGGACGGAATAATCCAATATGAGTATTTTTTTTCTCAACCACATCGTCGTTCACCTTAAAGCGAGTCTATGGTCAAACAACGACTATTAACTATAATACTGATTCTGTATAAAAATTACCTCAAACAGAGTCCCAAAAGCGACTCCAGCTTTGAAGGTATAATATCATCTATCTTCTTGGACAGTTCTAGCTCAGTGGTGTCCATATATTGCACTATAAAGTCCCCTTGACTCATCAGGAAGTAGTTCTTGACAGACTTCAGTCTGCCCATTAGATCGTATTCCTTTAGTAGCAGTTCCAGCAGGGATTTGCTCGCGAAAGCGTAGGCCTTCTGTATGGTAGCGCCGTAGTTTTGTTCGCGGAGTGAGTATTTGATCTCTTCGGTGTTGGTTTTGGTTATTGATTTACCTGTTCATATGAAAATATATATATTATGTACAGTAGAATAAACTCGTTTATAGAGGTGAAGGTGAAGATTTGAGGAATATTAACTTTTTCCACGGTACGCGGGTTTTAATAAATAGCATTGCGATTGAATTTTCATGTAAAGCGCATCGTCATCTCATGTTCACACGACTGTAATTGTGTTCTTTGGTTAACGATAAATGAATTTTAGGATGATTCTGTGAAACAAACAATGGAGACGGGTTGTTTCCACTTACCACACTGACTAATAACGTTCAAGTATTTCCCGGTCCTGAGTATGATATCGGTGAACTTGTCAAGGAACTTGGGCACTCGGTCTCGCTGCACGCTGTACCGTTTCTCCCAGTAGTCGGCCGAGTAATCCACAGGCAACTCTTCCTTGTTCACCAGTTCGTTGTCCTCTATCATGAACTCCTGGAATTAAAGATATATTTTATTTTTTTATTTCTATCGGTTAAACTGTGAGCAGAAACGTTGTTGGAATTTGTTATCTGAGACTTGAAGTGAAGTGACCTTTTAGTGGGGCTATCCCTACTAAAAGGTCACTTCACTTGCTCTGATGCTTCAGATGCTCTGTCCCTCTCCCGGAAAGCGTGTGTTAGTATTGCATTTGTAAGTCGCGCGCACGACTTGACGTCATAACGTGCTATAGTGCGCTGTCTGTCTAGCATGACACCAACAAACAAATGATATAACGAACGAGCTCATTTATTTTTAAACAAATTTTGTTTTCAGTTGGCTCTATGAGCTTTTTATGAGGTATTTAAAAATATTTAGGCCACAGACATGTTATAGTGTTTCTCAAAGTAATAAAGATTGCCAAATTGCAATAGATATAGCCCGTTGGTCCAGTTGGTAGTGAACCCGCCCTCTGCGCTTGGGGGCGTGGGTTCGTGGGGTCTATATCTGGGTGTTAATATTTTATTTAAGTATGTATTTAATATATATATATATGTGTATGTATATATATCAGTCTCTGGCAGCCATATTACAAGCTTTGCTTAGTTTGGGGTCAGGTGACCGTGTGTGCAAAAATGTCCCGAATATTTATTTACCTTAAAAAAAACTAAAAAATATGTGTATATATATATATAGGGCATATACCTTTAGTAACTAAACAATATACAAGCTAACACCTAACACTGCAAAACCAGTTAGACTGCCGATAGACTGTAAGTAATTCACAGTACCTGAAAAGGGTCAACAATAGTGCCCTTATGTATCCACTGATCCAGAATACTAAGGTACGGGCGGCAAGCTCTCTCAGTCAGGAACAAGGATATCTCCTGCGCTCGTGCGTCTCCCATCAGCAAGTTAGTCTTGTCGTGCAGCACTGTTAGCACCGCGCCCCCTCGTAGCTCGCTCTAAAATAGAATATAGTTGAGAAATGCATTATTTATTGCTTCTTATTTGGGGGTTTTTAGGCCAGCTATGGTGAGTTTTAGGCCCACAAAATGTTTATGGGATAGCTTAAGAGCAGGGATGTTACGGAGCTTCGACTCCGGTTCCGTTAAGTCGGAACTTCCGATTATTATTACACCTTCGGTTTTGACTTCGGCTCCGACACTTTTAAATCGAAGGTTTTAATCGGAGGTCGAAGCATAACATAGCGGCGGCGGCGGCTTGTTTATTTGTAAATATGCCAATTTTTTTTCATTGTTTGTGTTTTAAACTTTACCATTTAACTTAACTTTAAAATTTGACTAAATAATGTTTTATTTGTCCTTAAATAAAAATTCTCTCTCATGCCACCACTTCTGATCCTGCCTCCGACTCTGACTCCGATAAAGCAAATTTAAAAACTCCGATTCCGCCTTCGGTTCTGATAAAACTACCTCCGTTACATCCCTGCTTAAGAGCTGTATTACAAAATTCAATCATAAATTTTTTGTTATATCGGTTTTCGGGTATACTAAAAAATTAAGCCGTAATTGTCAAGACGAATTTATGTCAGTAATTTAATCAAATCCACTCCCAAAATTTTCCCTCCGAGAATTTTATTTTTATTTTTAATAAAAAATACAGATTTGTTTATTACACAAATTGAGTTTTCGAAAGTTCTTCCTATTTGATAGAACATAACGCCAAAAATTCAGTTTTCGACGCTTTTTCCGTCAAGAAATGTGAGAGGGCTCTTAACAACAAAGAATTTACTACATATTAGGCAAGTCAAGGTCTGTGGACGGTAGGACGATAATTCTAGCGTGATGATCTATGGCGGCAGGATACAAAGTGCAGCAGATAGTAGATTTCCGAGATGAATTAAAACATCAATATACATAAAGTTATATGATTATTTACCGGATATTTACCGTGGTAAGGTTGTGGATGGAGCTCCCGATATTTCGGCGCAGTTACATACACCATGTTCACGGGAAGACTGAAGAGTGCGGGTGGTTGGTCGAACAGTTAAAGATCAAGATACATAATTTTGTCTCTGATATTACTTCATGCTGATTTGTGATTAACCCCGTTGTTCGCCCCGAATTCCCAAAACCTCGCGACCACTAATCGATTTCGAAACAAAAAAAAATTCATCACACATGCATTTTTGAATTTGTTTGTGAGTGTGTGTGTTTGTGTGTTTGTGTGTGTGTGTGTGTGTGTGTACGCGCGCCATCGAGATAAAATACCAATAGAGTCACAATCTCTCAGTGAAAACAGTCAAAAAAACGTCTGAGCGTCATTGTACATACATTGTATCAATTATATATTTCACAATGCCACATTTACTTTTAAATTTTGACGTTATGTCGCTTGCGTAGTGTTCAACGTTAGTTGTCCGCTATGTCATCGTAGCTCTGGCATCGCGCGGCGGTATAGTCCGATCGCGGTTACCTTGTAACTAACCAAAAAGTCTGCGCAATTCGTAGCGTGCGCCGAATTTTGGTTCGGACATTTTTTTGGCACGATTGTGACTATATGAATTGTATCTCTATGGTGTGTGCAAATAAATTATCTTTATCACATACCTTTCCTACATTAGTAACTATAGCGGCAAGCACTTGCATAGTGTGCATGGTTGGCAAGATGAAATACCACAACTTCTGCAGCGTCAGGTTGGCTGACATGTGCTCCGTCTCCAGCTGGGCTATCATTGTCTGGAATAATAAGGACTATTAGATTATATGAACTATTACCGAGTTGTTTCAAAGTGTGCATTGCATCTGCATGATCTGATTCCCTTTCGCTCATTTTTCCATCGGACGGCCAGAGCGGGCACAAACATGCGATACAGTTTCATGATTAATATACTGAAAATCAATACGAAGGGGGAGGCCTATGTTCAGCAGTAGACATCTTCCGGCTGATGATGATGATACAAATCATACTCAAGAGCAGAATATGGAGTATGAAGTCATTCAAAGAGCATTGGTTTTTACTCAACATAAATTTACCACCAATTATTTTAAAAAAAACTTTAAATGGTTAAATTCCTACCTTCGAAAATATGATACTCACATAGTAGTCTTTCAACAGAATCTCAATGGCAGCTACCAAAGCATGCAACACCTGCCCCGACCACATATTGCAATGCTCTATGAACCGCCTGACTATAGAGTAGTTGGAAGCAAGAGGCAGCATTTGACGGACTATCTGTTTCAGCGCATCGTCCAAGTCTTCAGATATGAGGAACATTCTAGGGTCGTATGTTTCCTTTACTGGCTGATGAACAATGTAGTTGCCTGGGACTCCGGAAAAGATGTATAGTAGTTCATCAATAATGATGTTCTCTTGAGATGCTATTGGTATGCCAGCTGTAAATAAACATTAATTTGTTGGAACAATCATAAAAGTTTTCTTACGGCGCGTTCAAATCACGCCAGCAGTGCAAAAGATGCGACGCCAACCGCGTAATGAAAACCAACAGGACAGGAAGATTATTTAACTCATAGAATGCTTTTAATGTGGTCATTATTTTGACGACCTTCTTTGAGCAATGTCGACCATTCCGCGCTACTCGAATAGTCGCCAGAAACGTCTTAGCAAGTTTTTGCCACCAGCAAATAGCAACAGCAGCCCCTTGAAAAAGATTTACATGTACGCAATAAATTAATATGAATATTATGATTTTATTCAAAGTTTGGCTGTATAGGTAAGAGGTATAGGAAGACAAAACAGCTTGTGACCACGGCCATTGTAACATGGTCGAAACGTCGAGCGAAAGGTACATATTATTACCTAAATTAAATAATACGTGATAAGTCCCGATAAACGTTTAAAACATCAAATCAATTCAAATCGCGAAAGTTTAAAAATTACTAGGTATAGGAAGTACAAGCATCATTGCCTAATATAATAGTTATTTATGATACAAGTGCGGAAAGTTGGTTATTACAAACGAGTAGACGAATGTAAGCCCGAGACGAAGTCGAGGGCTTACCATAGTCACGAGTTTGTAATAACCAATCCGCACGTGTGCCATACAACGTTTTACAACACATTTGCGAGAAAAAAAAACAAAAAATGGAAATTAATAAAATACCGTAAAGTACACGCACGGTGCTATACAATGGAGCGTGCGGACAAATTCATTACAGCACGCTCCGTTGTATGATCCGTAATGTTTAACTTTCGAAAGATGTATTCAGGCTTCGTAAGTGCACTTTTTGAGCAAACGTGTTATAAAAAAAATTACTATACTAAGCTGTTTTATTTTTTTATTTCTCACATTGTTTGAGAGAAGGACTATACAAGCCTTGATGCTATGATGGCCTTAACCTAAGCTTACCTACGCTCTCGACCTTCAAGCTTGGTCATTGTTGCAGCCCTTGATGTCTGTGCTTTAAGGGCCTTGACCTTCGGTCTCGGCCTTTATTCCAGCTTGTCCATTAAAGGCTGCAATGCTGACCGTGCTGTGATAGCCTGGACCTGCGCTGCACTGCAATCTCAGCCATCATCAGGCGTTGTGTGCCAGCAACGCACTCATTACAGACCGCGACAGTAATGTACTAGTAATTGCTCTGTTATGTTGCTTACTGTAGTACTGCTGGGTTGGCGCTGTTGGCGTTCGCGACATTTGCGGTTCGAGTAAAACCACGGGTTGCAGATAGTTGATGGATAGAATATAAGATGAATCATACATTTTTGCAAGGGGTATATGGAGGTATACTCTGTTAGTTTTTTGCTTAATCTCCCAGTGGCTAGTCGACCTCGATAATTGGAAATGACTTTCATTTATGCCTACTTTATTTAGCATTCACTTACTCTAAATATCATTACCCAATCACTATTATACTAACCTAAAGAAGCTACAATAGGCACAGGTTCCTTAGAAAAGTCCCAGGACATAGCAGGGTGGTCTTTCTGCCAGTTGGGCAGGTCCAAGGCGGAGTACCAGTTGGGGCGTAGTTTAGCCTCTTTCTCTTCAATGGACTTCATCACATATTTCTTACTTTCATCTACTGCTTTCAGTAACTTGTCTTTGATCTGTAAAGAAACATATTTTCTGAAACATGGTATTTAATGTCATAATTTGAAGTACCCTTTTCTAAGAAAATTGGACTTTCAAGCCTCGACATTAAAGTAATTGGTAAATAGTTTTTGTCAAAAATAAAATTTTGAAGGTACAATATTTAAATGTGGATGTGGATAAACGTTATCCGGCTCGTTCGTCAACTCGACCCACCCCATACTGATCCCGCGGGATGAGTTGACAAATACATTAATTTTATTCCACTCAAAAGAGACAAATGCAAAGTTATGTAAGAATTACAAACATTTACTTTTCCAGATGTCCTTTAATTGGCTTATAGTACAAGCCATAGCCATCTAGAAACATCAGACGCCCCAGTGGACCTGCCTTCTGCGCTTGAGGGTGTGGGTTTGATTCCCACCTAGGGCAAACATTAATGTGATGAACATTTGTGTTTGTTCTATATCTGAGTGTTAATATCTATTTAAGTATGTGTTTAATATATATATATATATATATATATATAAATATATATGTACATCAGTCTCTGGCAGCCATAGTACAAGCTCTGCTTAGTTTGGGGTCAGATGACTGTTTGTGCAAAAATATCCCGATTATTTATTTATTATATATTTTCTTTTTCTTCAAGCCTTGTTATTTGGCATTGCATCGTTTTAATAAAATTTTAATGTAAACCAAAAATATTTATGCTTTATGAATATTGAAGCAATTATTCAGAAAAACATGCAACTGTGCATTTATTTATTTATTTATTGATCGAAATTATACATTTATTATTATATCTATTATATATATATATATTCAGCATAAATTAAGCAGATGTGATCTATATCCCGTAGTGTTGAGATTTAGTATTCATCTGTTACTATAATCTTCTCCGATTTTATGCAGCTGTCCTGATTTCCTTGCCTTACTTGGTGCTGTCCACTGTCTACATCGGGATGAATCGAGTAGGCCATCAGAAAAAAATAAATGGAAGTGTTATACCTACAGTTTCCCCTTTAGCGCTTACAACCCCCCTTAGTTGACATTTGAGCATATTGTTTGCAGTTGTGTGCCGGTCAATATTGAAGTGTGCGTTTGTAGAACTAGTAAGAATATGTCAGTGTTGGCAATATGTGTTTACCTCACCCTCTTAAGTTTCTGGCAGACTTTTTTAGGTACTAACTTGAGTTCAAGGCAAATCCAAACTATACATGATCAAAGAGTAACTTGTCTAACTTGCCTAACTTGTCATGCATGATATCTCTCCACACTAGGATAGCTGTACCACAATATTGTGCTGGACGCAAGAGATCTCATCCAGGTGGCATATGAAAAAGTTGGGCAATTGAAGAGTCTAGTGGCTTTGTGTTTTGATGGCCAATAGTTTCCTCAGCTACTTCCCCATCGCATCTGTTAGTCAGCCCTTGTAACCCTGCCGGGAAATCCTAGTCCAGGGCCTTGGGAGGCCCCACAGTGCCACTTGCTGTGGCTTCTCCGAGACAAGATTGAGGAGAAATAGCAGTGTCTCAGTTTGTGCCTTAACAAGGTAGGCCTGAACGACCCGATATTCATCCGCCATATTTGGGCGGAAGCATACCAGAGTCGAAACGGAGTCAAAACAAGTTGCTCCACTTCACTTGTTCATGCACTCCTGAGGCTGGAAAAGTCTCAATAGACTCTACAAACAACAAACTCTGTGGGATCTGGAGGCTGTAAGTGAAATTTGAACATTGACAGGCTACTCATTACCTGTGGGAGGTCCTCCTTTGTAATCTGGTGTCGGTTGTCACCCAAAATTGGTTTTGGTGCTACTTTTGGCTTGCTTATTTTTGATTTCTTCTCTTCACACACCAACTTGTAGAACAATGCAATGATATAAGACAAGTTATCGGCACTGAAAAATAAAGACAGATTTAGAGTTTATTTTATTTTTTTATTAATTAATATTCAGGCCTTTTTTGTGCACACGGTTATCTGACCCCAAACTAAGCAAAGCTTGTACTATGGCTGCCAGAGACTGATTTATGTAATATTTTTTTATACATAGTACTTAAATGGATATTAACACAGATATAGAACAAACACAAATGTTCAACACATTAATGTTTGCCCTATGTGGGAATCGATCCCACACCACACCCTCAAGCGCAGACGGCAGGTTCACTACCAACTGAGCCACCGGGGTAGTTGATGTAATAATAGGCTTGCGTTTGACCGCCAACTAGCCTGATGTTAAGTGATGATGCGGTCTATGATGGAGCATGCTTGCCTAGAAAAAATTATTCACTCGTGATTTGAACTGTAAGGATGTTAAGGAGGTGGTTTAATTGGAACCAAAGTTGGAATTTTCAAATTTGGCTTATTGGAGTCAGAACATAGTCGAAGTCAAAGGCAGAAGACAGATGTGTCACGAATTGGCGGTCTTTTGTGAGTAACCCCCTACTAACTGCAGTCGGCCAGCAGTACACCATCCTTCAGATACCGCTACCCTCCATGACTCCGATGCAGCGTAACAGCGCATGGCGGGACGATCTTGCAACAGTGAAGTAACTGTTCCGACCCCTTTTCCCTAACAACATCATGGACATTATGCCAGAACACAGCTAGGCTGCTTGGTGGCATGGCTTTATCTGGTGGTCACTGACCCCGGCCGAAGCCTACTACCAGTATGGTGTCACTTGATTAGCACCACCCGGGCACCGTGTATGGGGTTTCAAATTTTACTGATGCCTTCCCACGGGCGAGCGGAGGATGAGTCCGTCGCTCGCTCCGTCTCAAAGGTTTCTTTTTTGCACAACTAGGCCAATATGAACGGAAAAGGTCATAGCACATGTAGGTACAAAAAGGTCTGATAACATCACTAGGAAGTCAAAACAGAATACTTCATTGGGGAGAATATATGGCATGACCAGTCCATGTTATTTCAGTATTTGAAATTTGGCAATAACAACGCAAGTAACGTACTTTTTGCTCCGGAGATCTTCATACTTCTTTAAAAAAGTCTTGGCGTTTGAAGCTTTTAGAGCTAGCCTCTGTGCGCACTCCGCGGCTTGTTTAGACGACAGATTACTATTTCCGTAGTTAGGATCATTTTGAATGTAATCTATTACTGTATCTGCTTCTAAACTACATCTAAAACAATTTCAGTTAATTAATAACACAGGGGTGACTGTATCCAAGTATTGGCGTATGTTTTACTAATTAGTTATTACAAATGTCTTACCCCAAAGCGTCCAAAAGCTCTTTTATGGTGCTTTGCATTTTATCATTCGGCAATATCCAGTTTTGATACATTTATTGGCAAAAAATGTTTGAAAATAAAAATAATTTACAAAGCTCCTCTAAGTTCACTTCATTTCCGTTTGACGGTTTGTTTGAGTTTGACAAATTTGACACTTTTTTTTTCTTCTTTCCTTAGTAGAAAAGTTTTGGCATTTATGGCGTCTCACGTCTTGTGCCTAGTTATAAGTATTTTAAAGTTTTATTAAATATCGTCAAACATATCCCAGAGTAAATCAAAATGAGTCAAGTTCAAGTTATTCTCTAGTAGTATTATTTACTACCGTTTCCTTTTCCCTTTTCTTTTTTATTGACGACCTAAAAGAAACCGCAGGGAAACGCTGGATGTAGGCCGCTTTTTTATGTTTGGAGTACCTACAAAATTCAAATCTTGCTTTGGGCGCTCGTTATTTCAGTTACGATCCTGATTTAGATTTAGCCAATTAGGTAGGTACTGACTAGGTACCGACTTATATCGTACATACGCTATGGTCTTCTTGTAAACTTACTCAAACTCAAAACACTCAAAATGGTAGGTACCAACGATCTATTAATGTAAAGTATGAAAAATCTTTGGTAGGTACCTATACCTTACCAACTGCCTACTACACAACACGAGGGAAGGCGAGTAATCCGATTAAATAAAAACTACAATCATAAAATAGGAACAGTGTAAAAAATCTCTCAGCAATGTGTCACAAGCGTGAAACCTTTTTTCATCGTTTGTCGGCGTATTACAAAAGTTAACAAAGGTGCGGCTGCAGTTGGTTGCCAGTTACGACAAAGGCTCTTGAATTCTGTTTTGATTGTTTGATAGCAAAACTAAAGAATCGGCACTTGTAAGAAATAGTAGATACCGTCGATACGCGATCGAAAAGCTTTGTGATCAAATCAATATTGCGAGTTGTGTTGACAAGCAAAAGCTCCCGCCGTATGTCAGTCGTATGATGTACTTTTGCAACTTTTTTATCCGCTTCCGTACTCTAATTACAGTGTGGGAAACATATAGGCTGTAGGTATTCTTTAGGCATGCTTTTTATATCCTGCAAACGTTTCAAAAGCAACGACTTGGAGTGACTTGCCGTAACTAATTCCAAGGCGCACAAAAAAACTATCTTATGCCAATAGGTCTTCTGTGTCTATAGGTAAGTATATACCTCCCTCCTACAGTACTACATGAACTTTAACGTGGAACTAATTTACCTATAAAATCTTTGTCATACACAAATCTCCTTATCTATATAAAAGGCAATGTGACTCATATGGGTAGTTTTGACGTAATATAGTATGAAAAATCTTTGGTTTTGACGTATTGAACAGCCTGAAAGCCTAAAGATTGAGAGGATGGTAACCGATTACCAGTAACCCTGTACTTATATGTAGGTATGTATGTTCCTATGGAAGATACCTACAATACCTTCTTGCCACTCTCTTTTTGGTTTTCCAAAACTGCTGGACCAATATAAGCTGATTTTGACGGGACTTTCACTGGCAGAGAGCTGATGTTGGAGTAATCCACGCGGGTGAAACTGTGGGGCGCAGCTAGTAGTACCTAAATAATTTATTTATAGGAATTTAAATCGAGCGTCAAACAAAATATTTCCATATGAAAAAGTGAGTTAAGAAACCGTAAAAGTGACAATAAGCCATAAACACCTGAGTTTATGGGCTTAGTGAAAAACGACGTGCCTTTGAAATCTGTCCGTGTGATGTTGGACAGGGATTGCCATTCTTTCTGCTTGAATTTATGCGTTTTATACGGCCAGTCTATAAATGCCGCACTTTTATCGGCCGCGAGACGTTTACTGATTAATAAAGTGGGCGGAGATGCGGAAGATGCTAACGACGGCGTTTCCTAGAAATATAACCATGCTACTAAATTTTATGCTTTTTTGATGGAAGTTTTTTTTAACAGGTAGCATATATTTTAGACGAGGTGCTTACCTATATGTGACACGAGCTGTGGTTGCCCATTTGGGAGACCGCTAGACTTGAAAGCGTGAGGTCGCGGGTTCAAACACCGGGCCCGTACCAATGAGCTCTTTGGAGCTTATGTACGGATTTTCATACCACTGGCTTTTCGGTGAAGGAAAACATCGTGAAGAAACCTGCATACGTACGGAGAAGGAATTCAATGGCGTATGTGAATTCACCAATCCGCACTGGGCCAGCGTGGTGGATATGGCCCAATCACCCTTTCGGGGGTAGGCTAACTGTCCAGCAGTGGACTTTTAAAAGGCTGATTATGATGATGATGACCTATATGTAGTTTCTATATGTAGTTTCATATAAAAGGTACCTACTTATTATACCTACTCACGGAATAGCGAACTTCCCTATTTTGCGCTTATACTACTAAACTAATTAAATATAGATACTTACATATTTATTATATATTTTAGACCAATAAATTACTCGTCCATCGTAAAAAAATTACTCGATGCTGTAAGTAGGTACTTATAGGTATATTATGTGAAAATATACCTCTTTCGGTGTTTCTGTCTGTCTATAAGGTCTTGACACGAAGTAATGTGAAGAATGTGCGTATCTACCCCAGAATAAATTCGAAGAAACTGGAAAATTGCCGCTAAAGCCATGAGGCACTGCTAGTTTATGACGAAGCCACAGAATTATCCATATTAGGTACCTTCATAGTGGATGAAGCCAGTGCTCGAAATGGACCGGAACGTAACCGGAACGCCGTTTCGGTTCGTGAAATCACCGTTCCGTTTCGTAAAAGTTCTCCTCATATCGTTCTGTTTCGGCAAAAAACCTAGGTAGGTACCAAACACTTAGTTTGTTTGGAAATACTAAAGCGGAAAATGTAGTTTATATCACTCTAGACGTAAAGAGGAATCCAACGACCTCACTCGTCAAAATCGGTCTAGCCGTTTTGGCTATAGGAGGTACTCTTACATCACCCCCCTCCCCCCTTGTGATATTTCGTGATGTTTTCTTTTTGTAGATGCATTGCCACCTGGTGAACCTCATGTGGGTTGTGGTCATCCCATATACGGCAATTTTGCTTATTAACAAAACCATTCATCCAAAAATGTGCCTCGTCGCTAAAGATTATTTTTAGGCCAAAATCGGGGTCCTCTTCCAAGCGTTCCGAAGCCCATTCAGCGAACACACGGCGTTGTCTATGGTCAATAACTTTGAGCTCTTGGGTCAGTTGGATCTTGTACGGATGCAGGCCCAAGTCCCGACGCAAAATTCTCCTGAAGTCTGCGAAAATTCGTTGAAGTCTGCGAAAGGCCGAGTTCTTGTGCACGGCGAGAAATCGACTGCCTCGGAGTCTCCTGAACACTCTCACGTACAGCGGCGATGTTCTCGGCTGATCTGGCGTTCCTTTGACGTAAAGGTGTTGGTTGGTTGTTTACCGAACCGGTCGTCTCAAATTTGGTCACCAATCGTTGGAGAGTAGACTTTGAAGGGCCACCGCGTCTGCTCTGCCGTAAAATGGGCGCAATGCGCGCAACGTTTGCACTAACGAACACTCATTTTGATAATAAAGTTTTATCATTTGCACATGCTGCTCAACCGTGTAACTTGCCATGGTGATTCTTTGTGGTGATTTGGCATCAGTGACTGAATAAGAAAAAACACATTTGACAGATGCCGCCAAAACAAAATGGCCGCCACAGATTATTAACTTCGACCCGCTCTATTTGAAAGACCCTTTACTATCGATCTATGAAAACACTCGTAAACTAAGTATTGTAGCTATTTTTCCATATATTTTTTAGGGTTCCGCACCTCAAAAGGAAAAAGCGGAACCCTTATAGGATCACTTCGTTGTCCGTCTGTCTGTCCGTCTGTCTGTCTGTCTGTCTGTCCGTCTGTCCGTCTGTCAAGACCCTTTTTCTCAAGTACGCGTAAAGGTATCAAGTTGAAATTTATACTAAATGCTTGGGTCTACGGTTTCTTTCGGCTGTAAAAAAATTAAAGTTGTAAGTCAACGCAATCAAAAGATATGAACGTTTATGTCGCATATTTTGCGATTTCACAGGGGAATCAAAACCTATAGGGTACTTCCCGTTGACCTAGAATCATGAAATTTGGCAAAAAGCAAGGTCTCATAGCACATATATAGGAATAAATCCGAAAGTTACAAATTTGAAGTTATATCATTTAAAATTAATTATTTTGCTATTGCAAACTTACATTTTGTAGTTGGAATGTATGAAAGAACCTTATAGTCAACTACAAAGTTAAGTTTGTCTTTCAACTTGTTAGTATTTTTTTTGGGCCCTTGCTCTGAGGGTTCCGTCCAACGGAACCCTTAGAGCACGAGTCTTACTCGTACCTGTCCGGTTTTTTTTATTGAAAGAAGGGCTTACGCTTGACCGCCATGACATACATAATTACACAATCTTGCACAGTATTCTGCACTCCTCCGAAAAGGGATCATGGGAAACCGAAACCCCCGTTTCGATTTTACTAAAGCTTGCTTAGACTTTATTCTATGAAATTCACTGTAAGCTTTCTTCATACGTACTCGCAACCGCAGTTTAGCATCCGCATAGCCGCATGCCTCACCATACGTTCCGACATAATCTGAATAAGTAATACTGAATCCACAGACTCCTGCGCACGTCCGTATCCGAGCGGAATAAGAAACAGCTTTACCAGCACTTACTAGTGGACGTATTCAGGAAAGGGGCAAGGAGAGTAGCCCCAACTTGTATAAATACGATAGCATCAGTTGATGTTTGTACCTCTTCACTTCGCCTTTAGCTTTTACTTTTAGGACAATGTAATCTTCACCCAGGTGGATAACCTAGGTGGAGCACCCGGGCTCGCTTGCACTCCGCACCCAATTTGACAATCTTTTTGATAGGTACTTACACTTTGTACGACAGCGGCCAAAGAAGCTTTACCTAATTTTTAAACTTTCGCGATTTGAACACATGTTTTAAACGTTTATCGGGACTTATCACATTTAAAACAAGCTTTACCTAGTCTGTGGCAGCCAGTGGCAGAGGGGTCGATTTAAAAGATTTACACTTACAAAAAATATCGGTCTTTTTTATTTCAGGCTATGAAATAATGACAGTGACAGCAACACTTTTATTTAGTTTAACATTATCAAGCCTTTAATATTAGTTTTTCATCTGTCAGGTGCCTTGAGACAATCCATATGCTCACTACCAGTTGCAAGCATTTTGGCGGCATCAGTGTAATAAAATTGCTTCTAGTATACTAACTTTTGTAGTAAGTAATAGGACTTTCCTGCAAAGTCCGCGTGGAGAAGTAGGTAAATACCAGTACCACACATTTCCCAGTAAAGTTATATGATTATTTACGGGATATTTACCGTGGTAAGGTTGTGGAATGAGCTCCCGATATTTCGGCGCAGTTACATGCACCATGTTCACGGTAAATATCCCGTAAATAATCATATAACTTTAGTGAACAACCGTGATAGTTTAAAACTGGGTTTCCCAGTAAATTATTATACCTCACCTCAGTACCATTGGTACCAGTAGGTACCTCACTAGTTACCGGTGACGCAGTACTTACTACTTACTATAGGTACCTGTACTTACTTACCGCAGTACCTACAATGCACATCAGTTACTGCTAGGAGGAAAAAGGCCATGATTCTAGTAAAATTACCTGAGTAAGTAAATATCACAGAGCGACTAGCCTTGTACAATGCTGCGCAGAATAGCCAACAATCTCTAACTATATACCAATTGCCATTCGTGGGTGGCACTGGAGATGTTATGGGCATCAACAGCGCTTACCATCAAGGAGGGACCCGATGGGTAATTTATTAACATCATTACCTTCATGGTATGAACCTATCCTGCAGGCTTAGCACGGATCGTGGACAAAAATTCTCTTTCCACCGTTTTTGTCCCCCAAGACAGAGACAAAACATATCAATTTTCTAGCTTTGTCGCGTCTACGCGCGGATAAAAACGGTGGAAAGGCAATTTTCCACGGCTCTTTTTTTTTAAATTGTTATTCAATACATTGTTCATATACGATTTACAAGTAGCACCAAAAAACCACGGAAGGTTTGTCTTGGCACACAGATTCACCCCGCACTGACAAACAATATGTAAGTACATAAACTGTAATAAAGAATAAAATAAAAATAATTGATGCAGAACTTGAACAGAGTTAATCTATTAAAAAAAAATCTACCCACATTATTCTTTACCCTTGCTAGGCCTGCTGGATGCGCCCACACCAACTACGTCTTAATCTGTGCGTTTACTGTTAACTCCATTGTCCGTCGAGTCACCAAACAATGTATTTTACCCAATATGGCTTTACGATTATGTCGACGAATGTATTATCGAAGACGACACAAGAATGAAAAATCGGTGAAGTTGCTTTTCGAATTTATAATTGATGGGGTTTTCCATGTAATTGTTTTATTACTACTACACTTACTCCGTAGCTGGGTTGTATTTCTCTGATTTTCAGTTTTTGTTGTATCTACTTGCCTTTGGAATCAAACGTCATACCATCGTCTGTAACAACAATTTATTAACCCTTGACGCAAAAATAGGGGTGTTATAAGTTTAACGTGTGTATACAGTATTTACATACAATTATGTACATATCTATCTATATGTCTTTCTGTGGCATCTTAGAACCACGTAGAACTCCCAAACGGGGGTTTTAAAAATGTTCAATTTATAAGGTATCCTATAGCTACCACATAAAAGTTCTTTTGTTTGTTTAGTATCTACCTACTTACCACCTTAATTCTTCGCAGTCTCTTGCTATACAGTCGCGTTCATCCGTATCCAGGAGCCTTACGGACAACAGCTAATTGCGGCACCTAATCCGCTCAGTTAGAAAATCACGCGACCGCAAACCGTATCTGGGCGCGATAAGGTACACGTTCGCGTGATTTTCCAACTGAGCGGATTAGGTGCCGCAATTAGCTGTTGTCCGTAAGGCCCCTGGTCCCGGGGTCGTATTTTGACAGATTTGCTATTATATAGTATGACTGTCGTCAAAAACCGTTATGATAAAACTTCTGCTCATATTAGGTAGGTATACTATGTTTTCATAGTCCTGCTGCCTTTTTGTCTTTAGCACCTAGTCTGTTCAAGTACCTTCACCATTACCGAATGAAAATGAATGTAAAAAAATTATAAATAGGCAATTGCTAATTAATGTATTGTGTAGGTAACTTGAATTTAAATTAAGCAAAGGTCTTGTATATACCCTAAAGGGACCAATTTCATGAAATTAAGTCATTTTACATAACGCCCAGCACCAACTATTTGTAAGACGTCATCGATATCGAAAGACAGACGACATTCGAAGGTAGGAATTAATAATTTTACTGTATATAGGTCTGGTAGGTATTCCCAGCGTTTTGTAAAACAGCAATCTATTTTCCTTCTTCTGAATTTAAATATGAATAGGAACCTAGCGGAATAACAATTAAAACAGCTAGTCAACAACCAATATAAATTTATTTGATCATTCACCCATTATACAGTAATCCGTAAACAGTACACAATGTTTTAGGTAGGTATACTAAGTATACCTTAGCTCGACACCGGCATGCACCTTCTACCCATAGCTTTCTGTTCACACAATTTATTCAAGTCTTATGCACTTATTCCTTTGGCTTTTGATAAGATTGCCTAATCATCGAGCTATCTATCTTCACTCAGTATGAGTATTTCTCGAGTTGGATCACTAAGTGGAGGGTTTAGGAGAACTAAACTGTGCCTACTGAACTGACAACACTGTACCTCCCTATTTGTTGATTCCGAGTCCAATCCCAATCAGCAAATTACAGCGCGATTTGAATTAGGCGTGAGTCGGTGCTGTGCGGTGGTTGTTATCAGTGTTGTAATTATTGTCTTGCCTCTTGTGTCAGTAAGAATGTCAATGTCTCCGTGGTGTTGTCGGGGGTGATGCTGTCAGCCGTGGGTTGCTTGGGCTGGGGTTATCCGTCTGTATGATGTAATTGGTGGGGTTGTGGGTGGGTATGTTGGTGTATATAAGGCTGGGGAGTGAGAGGGGGTGAATATAGAATTGGATGGTCAGAGGTTTACATCCATCCTTCACGTCTAGCCAGGAGGGGCCTTCCAGAGCGCGAGGAGCTGCTGCAGTACCGTGATCATCAGTTGCTTCCGAATTCGCTCAGCCGCAATTTCGACTCTCACAGCCTTAAGCTTGATTAGCTCAGCATCAAGCTCCTCTTTGATTGCTTTTAGATTTTGCTTCCGGATTCGCTCAGCCGCAAGCTTGATTCGCACAGCCTCTAGCTCGATTCGCACAGCCTCAAGCTCTATTCGCTCAGCCTTAAGCTCGATTCGCTCAGCCTCAAGCTCGATTCGCTCGGCATTGCTACATTTACATTGATTGCAATTAGGTTCCCTGCAGGCCACCATGTTGATAAGTGTTGTTGAGTCTCCAGCCTCGCTAAGTGTTGTAGTGTCCGGTCGGGTCGGAGGCACGGACAGTCGCAGCGCCCTAAGCAACTTGTCTTTCTGTCTTCTGTTAAAATTTGCCGGTGTGAGTCCGATGCGTAAAGGATTGAAAAAGCACAGCACTTGTTACAAGTGTCACCGTACGGATGACACTATAGTCTCCGATCAGCGGCCTTATTATAGAAGTTTGATCGGGATCGAGATTGCATGCCGTCCCGTTCGCATCTATTTACTCGCTCGCGATCACGATCCGAATCATCCATAATAAGGCATATGGTACCGTCTCCGTTTGGGTGACGGTTATCACCGCTTCGGCAACGTCACCGCTCCGGGGTCGCTTTTTATAGGTTTATATAGGTCACCGTCACCGTAGTTGACACAGAAGAGAATTTTTTTTCGTTTTCTACTTCTCTTTTCTGTGGTAGTTGATGTAGCTTGGTGACGCTGGTGACATTTATTACCTTGCAACAGCTTTGCCGGACGGATAGTGTCACTTGAGTTTACTCACTGGACGCCACTTGTCAATTGCAGGTTTGCCCCGCAGGTGTCAGCCGGTCTCGGGTGCATACGAGGGAAAAGGGGAGTGGGGGTTGGGGAAACTGTTAATATTGTTGTTATTGTTAGATTGGTTTGGATTTGAGTATTGGTAGAGGGTAGGGGAGGAGTAATATTTTTGGGTCTTTGGTATATAGCTTAGGTAGGTATTTGTTTAATTAGTGGTTGATTAGTGCAATAGAGTATGGTCGAGTGAGAGACTGCATGAGAGTGTTATGGTTCTACCGTGGTTTGCCTGTTGATCATTTCTGTAAGTTTAAGGGTAGATAGGAAGATTTTTGGGTTTTACCTATATGAGTACAACCGAGAAAACTGTTTATGAGAGGAAGATCATAGGCTATCAAACCATTTTGTTCTCGGTCTTGTTTTAGCAAATCTCGGATAGTGTTCAAAGGTAGGTGGAGTTATACGGTCTCATGGGCGCTTATCCCTGTTTTGGATTTCAAATAGAGGTGGTTTAGACTTCATGAATTGATATATCTACCTAACAGAAAAAAAAAAATTTGTTTGTAAGTCTCTTTCCTGCCTTCTGTTAATATTTATTTAAATATGTATTTAAAATATATTATGTATGTACTCGTATGTATATCAGTCTCTGGCAGCCATATTACAAGCTTTGTTTAGTTTGGGGTCAGATGGTCGTGTATGCAAAAATGTCCCGAATATTTATTTAATTCCTGATGTGCTTATCTTGCTGTTGGAATGAAATTACTATACTTATTAGAACTTTTTTTTAATTTATCGTAATTTATTTATTAAAGCAAGTATCACAAAAGCTTTGAAAATGGGTACCTACAGAGCACCAATCACAAGTAAAAATGGGCCTCAAGCCTCGACCATAAAGTTCCGGTGCGTTCGTGGAAATGCCCATTTTCATATGCGCGGGCGCAAGCGCACGTGGCCTCAAGGCAGAGGGACCAAGAAAGAGGGGAAAGAAGGGAAAGTTACTATGATTAGTTCTGTGGCTGTTGGGAGTCGCTGACCGCGCATGCGCCGCCTTGAATAAGGAGTAAACCGTCTTTGTATTCAAGTGAGGTCGCGGACTCCCCAACTAGCGAGAACGGCGCGAAACTATTCATGTTGACACTTCTCGCGTACCTGTTAAACAATTGTCAATTTTTTTTTGTCTTTGTCATTGTAATATTGATGAGTAACCGGCGTTCCTTGAAAGCATATCGTTAACGAATTCGGCTGCGTAGGCATTTGTCAACATTCACAGAACTTATAAGGCCGTCGGTAATGTTAAGTAATGTGACAATTCCTAATTGGTTCGGTCACTAACCGCTAACCAAAATGAAAAAATCTGCACTAATATAATGAGTAGGCACTTATTATAGCTATCTAGTTACTTAACTTACCAAAATAATGATTGCATAATAATTATATTATATTAATAACGAATAGGTATTACGTGTTCAGAAAGGTGGCAACACAGCTACATATTTTTACACATTTTTGACCCGGCAAAACTTGAGAAGTAGATACACTACCTTTTTAGGATTCCGTAGTACTACAAGGAACACATATACCTAGGTAAGACTTGTTTGTTTTGTCTAGCCGTTCTTACTAATTTTTTAGAACCTTCTAACTCCTATCGTTATTAATTGCATAAAGTTTGCACAGTTACAGTTTTAGTATACATTGTGTACTACTTATGTATTTCAAATTTAAAAGTAGGTACCTACTTATAATACAAATATAATTTTGCATTTCAGGGGTTGCTGTGGTTTATGTGGAATAGGGATGAAACATTTTTCAGTGCACCCGCTCGTGTGGGATATCGTAGAATAGGTCTTATAAAATGAAGGTTAAGTTTTGTACATCGCTTTTTTCAAGTGTAGTGACGTGTGTGTAATGTAGTGTGTAGTGTGTATCCTTTGCAAAATATGGCCCGCCGAAGTGTATAAAAGTTTTCATCCCATCTATTCGAAAAGGACGACTTGGTTGGCCTTTAGTGCACCCAAAGGTGGTGTTTTCTATAAGCAACTTTTAGCGGGCAGTAATGAGTTTTTAATAATCTTTATAAATGCGCCCCAATTGTCTTTACCGCGCACTTTTTGAATATTGAACATCTTAGTGTTCAGCGCCAAAGAAACCAAATGCAAATATTGTTTGAATAAAGCATAAAGTAATATATGTAAAGACTGGCTGGTAAGAGGGCGCATAGTCGCGCCGCCAGATAAATAAAAAAATAAAAAAATTATATGTACTAAAAACGCGCGAACTACAGCCCGCGTTTTCGTAAATTTTCACGGATTGTTAGAAATTCATGGTTTTGTGTAACAATAAATTTTTATTATTGCGAAAATGGCTCAAATGTAAATATAAGTTTTTAGTTGTTTTATTATTAGATACTATTTAATATCAATTTAGTTGTTACTCTATGTTTTATTAAATAATAATATTACAATAAAATATGAGACGCCTTTTATTTTCTCATAGATAGATAAACTCTTTATTGTTCACATCCTTAGAATAACTACTCAGTTATTCTAAGTTCACACCACAAATTTTATACACACGATTAAACAGCTTATAAACTAGTGCAACAATCGGTGGCCTTATCGCTAAGAGCGATCTCTTTCAGGCAGCCTTAGGATGGAGAGGATTTTTACAGGAGGTAGAAGGCGGGGCGTACAATATTGAATAATGTGATAGTTCATAGTGGGTGATGAAAAGTAGAGTGTATCACTCGGGCGCAAAATATTTTTTTGGCTCGGGCGACGTACTTTAAATCCCTCGCTACGTTCAGAATTCTACTAAAGAGTCCCTCTCTACGCTCGCTCGCTAGTCCCACTGGTATGCTAGACGTCTCCGGGTTCCTGCAACCACTTAAAGAGACAAAGCACTGCATCAGTATGCGGCGAAGCCCGACATTTCCTGTTGGCCGCGTTCCCGCACCGCTATGGTAATTTAATCGTATGTTACGATACAGCGGAATGGCACCCGGTAACTGAAGAATGATGGGGGAAAACCGAGAACCTATTGTATTTTTATTTCGAAATGTCTAATCTGGAAGGCTGGTGGCGTACGCGCTTCTGAGTAGCTGCTCTATCATGGGTTCAAACAGTGTGCGGTCAGTGTATAAAATATCGATTGACTTTTGTACCCAGCAGTTGTAGATCGGTTTGTGTGTATGCTTTTTGATGAGATAATTTCTTTTTATCAAGATAGATAGCTGTTTCATATTCAAGAACCTTCTAGAAGATTTCTCTGAGCACAATGAGGAAAGAGAAATACATTCTTAAAGGTCAGGGAGATTCAACAGCCCTCATCAACCCATTGCTAGACATGGTAGGGCCATTACAAGGCAATTTAATTAGCCCAATCTTTGGCTGTTCGTTTTCAGTTACTTACTGCCAACTGCACTAACCTATACGTGATTCTGGTCTTCAGTCTAGAATCTAGAATGAAGTCGAACCAATAACCGTTAGGGTAGAGACGAGAGTCTAGATAGTGCACATCTATATACGCCAATGGTTATTGGTTCGGCAGATATGACAGAGGCCCACTGCACTTTCCTAAAACTTAGGTCTATGAGGTCGATACTCTAGTTCTCTGGTAAATGGCTTGCTCTGGATTCGATCTTTCACTAATACTTCGCGCATAAGTCGCCTGCCGGCTTCCTTGTTTCCTGAGAGATATGATCTGGGCCTTTTTAATACCAGAGTGAATAGGTATCTTCTAAATCTGCTTGCTTCATCTTCGACCACATCTTAGCTTACCAACAGGAAAATTGATGGTCAAAAGCGGAATTATCCACGATAATAAAAGGCAAAGTATCTACCTATCATAGGGAGTATCGCGATGCGAGCTATGACTTCATGGGTCGTTGGCACCGCGACCTAAACTCGGCAGAGTGCCAAAACTGAATAATAACTATGTACGGAGTAGGTACGGACCGACACACGCACCTGCACCGAGGATCCTTGTTTGACAATTGAATCCTAATGCGATGCGATAATAATCTAAGCGCATGCTACTGAAAAAAAAATGCATACTGCCAGCGATTTCGCTGCAAACCGTCGTGTCGCTATTACGTCTATCAGGAAGGATGTTGATATCAATTATTATTATATTTAGCAATAATTAGTGTGATATTTTAAAAAATATTTAGGTAAAAACTAAATTATATATTTTTTTGGCTGTATAATCATATAAGATCAATGGACCCATAAACTAGCAAATCAAGAATTGAATTGCACACTGAGGATAAATTAACGGACTTCTTGGTGACACCACATAATTACACTAAAAGTTGATGTGTAAAAGTGTGTTTGTCCGCACTGAACTCCGTATAACAGCTGAGTGGATTTGGATGAAATTTTGTATGGAAGTATTTTTACCCTAGATTTAAATTTAGACTTTTTTATCTTGGAAATTATTACTGTGCCCATAGGATAGCATGTGGAACCGCTGAACGCTGCTAGTGCCTAATAGTAATACCAAATAAGGTGGAGTATGGAACCTCTCAAGTGTAGGTAGAAACTAGGTTATAATAGCCTATGAAGGGCTAGGCATCAAGCCTAATTTAGACCTGATATCCGCCGCGCACCCTTACCATATATCCCTTGTTTGTCTGCTCTGAGGTTTGCATTCATGTAATTTTGACAATAAATAAGTCAAGAGTGAGCCCCGTGCCGTCGCGATTTGTATGTAGGTATAAACGCCATTGTAAACAAGTGCCAGCGCAGTGCGCTCATCATTCAGAATACAAATTACGATATTTGGCGGTCACTAAAACTTTTATACTATTTACCTACCAACTACCATGATAATTACAATTACCTGCGGCTAAGTCTAAGAAAAAAATAACAACTTACCTTTAGTCAGTGGCGTAACAACAGGGTGGCAGATCGTACAAAATGCTACAAGCCCCCGGCCTGAGAGCCCCCATCCCAAGAGGGCCGCGAGCACAGATCCCAACATTAGTTATAACTAAATTTTGTTTGATTGAAAAAATTCGATTTAAAAATAATTTATTATCAGACACAAAGTTCCGTAAAGAGTTACAATTAAAAATAAATAAACGAAAATTATAAAATTTATGCTACATAAGTACAATGTCAATCTTGAAATAAATTACCACAATAGAAATTACATTATAATATTATGTTATTTTATTTCAACAGTACCTAGATGTGATGGTGCAGGATGACTGCTTACAGAATGATGTTGCCACTTGCACGTGTCGAAGTTTTTGCTCATGATAGCTGCAAAGCCATCAGTGCGAGCTTCCACAAACATGGCGCTGCAGAACTGTGAGGGCCGCATCAGCATCCTGAAAGCATTATTGTATTGGACACGCAGAGCGTCGAGGAATTTTTGAGTATGAGCTGTCCACAAGCCTGGTAACTTCCTACTACTAAAATACCATACATATTTGTGATAGATTGAAGAGAAACTACAACGTTGGTTGAGCTTATTTATATTGAGGGATCCCCATCCGATGAATTTGCCGGGACTCATGCAGTCTGCAGCCTAAGCATGCAGCGGTATAATAATCACGCCACTGTCTTTTGTGTTTTTTGGTGGAGAATGTCTCACCCCTAATGGCAAAGCATAAAAAACGTGACGTCTTGAAAATTATTGGGTCTAAAGTCTAATCCAAACAAGTATAAAATTTGTGTGAAAATGTTTTTTTAAACTCCTGATAAAAGAGCTGTTAGTTTTCAAACGGCCGAATAGATTTTATAAGAACACTCCTGATCAAGTCATCTTTCAAAACAAACGAAAAAACTATATCTTAATCGGTTCAGCCGTTTGAAAGCTACGAACCCTACGATGCCATAGATCAAAGATAATATCACCACTTGATCGCGCACGAGTCATAATTTGCTTGTGCACGATGTATCGTGTAAGTCACGTCGGTCGTATGGCGCTTGTGATTGGCGACTCAACGCTTGTGATTAGAGAATCAAAAATCATTCATTCAATTCGCGCCTAGGATTGGCCTGCTCGTAAAAGTATGCTGGAAATTTATACATTTGCCTTACGGCGGGGTAAAGGATGAGCAGTCAAGTGGTTATATCGTCATTTCCACTGATAGATACACATACAAATAGACACACTCTTCTTTTTCGTCGGGGGTTAAAAACGGAAATGCCTACTCGCCAAGTAACAGAATGTTGCCATCGCGGGTGGCATCGGCAGCCTCACTAGCCATCTCCACTAGGAGTATTTTGTGTTCCATATCCAGAAAAAGCCTATAATTTAATATGCTTACATACCTACTCGTACAATGTACATAGCAATATTCACACCTCCGCATAATCACGTAGACCGCATGTGAAAATCGTACCAAGCGTTAAATACCAAGAATGTTGCCGTAATGCTTCCGGTCACATACTCATACTTTGGTTTGGTAGGTAGGTACCTAGTGTATTGTAAAAAAACTGCCTTCGTGGAAAAACAATACCTGCCGAACACTGATACCTCAGGTCTACGGATGTTTTAGTGTCATATGGATCTTCATGAAGCCATAATGAAGCATACCTATTATAAAATCAAATAATTATATAATCGTAAAAAAAAAAAAACAATGGTAAAGAGTAAGAGAGTTAGCACAGAGAGGTACCTAAGTATTATTTTCTTTCCGATATATTATACTTAGGAATAAAACCATACCTATTATGTTTTAAATAGTAGATTGTAATATAAGGGCGCAAAATAATATTTTTACGGCGAGGGCGCTTTTATGAATTCAGAGCAAAGTGAGGGATTCTAGAGAGGAAACCAGAGCGTAGCGAGGGATTCTTTAGTAGAATCCCGAACGTAGCGAGGGATTCAAAGTACGTCGCCCGAGCCAAAAAATGTTTTGCGCCCGAGTGATACAGTCTAAGTACTTACTTTTCATCACCCACTATGAGAAAATAAAAGGCGCCTCATATTTTATTGTAATATTATTATTTAATAAAACATAGAGTAACAACTAAATTGAAATTAAATAGTATCTAATAATAAAACAACTAAAAACTTATATTTACATTTGAGCCATTTTCGCAATTATGTTACACAAAACCATGAATTTCTAACAATCCGTGAAAATTTACGAAAATGCGGGCTGTAGTTCGCGCGTTTTAAATTTGATTTCTTTTTTTTATTCAGCTGGCGGCGCGACTATGGCCCTTCGTACCAGCCAGTCTTTATTCAAACATTAATTATTTGCGTTCGATTTCTTTGGCGCTGAACACTAACATGTTCCAAATATAATTGCGGCGCACTTATAAAGAGGATTTAAAACTCATTACTACCCGCTAAAAGTTTCATGTAGAAAACACCACCTTTGGGTGCACTTAAAGGCGAACCAAGTCATCTTTTTCGAATAGATGGGATGAAAAAAAACTTGACGTATCGAATTAGAGTTTTAATGATAATTTTTGAATAGAGGAAGAGGTTGACTCTGGGAAACAGGATACCTACCTTGTCCGGATTAGGTACGACGTATTATTGTACCTATTTTGTTATTTTTGTCTGAATAAAAAATATATTAGTGTTGTGAAATGTGTACCTACAATTTGTAGCAACTGTACATTTCACGATTTATGAGTTTGATTTGACCGGAAATCTATTCAATTATGTGTAGGTACACTGGGTACATCCTTCTTATCTCCAGACATATAAACGTGTTATCATTTAATAATTCACTCATAAGTATCATTATGTATCTTATCAGAAGGAAGCTATCTAAACCTTTACGTAGGTATGTACTTGGTGTTTTCTACTACATAATAGGCAGGTCTTCAAGAAAAATCGGCGAATCGAACTTGGCTGGGCAGCGTTCGGTCGACCAGTGTGTGTTCATACGGCACTGAAACGTGGTCTCTCACTATGGGCCTCATTAGCAAGCTCAAAGTAGCACGAGCTATGGAGAGGGCTATGCTTAGGGTTTCTCAACGAGATCGAATCAGAAATGAGAAGATTCGTACACGCACGGATGTTACCGACATAGCCCCACCGGATTAGCAAGTTAAAGTGGCAGTGGGCATGGGCAGGGCACATAGCACGCAGAACAGATAGCCGATGGAGCTGAAAGGTTCTCGAATGAAGACCACGGACCGGTAAGCGCAACGTAGGACCACGTAGGACGTCCACGTACAAGATGGACAGATGAACTAAAAGAGACCGCAGGAAAACGTTGGATGCAGGCCGCTTCCAACCGGCCCTTTTCGAGATCGATGGGGAGGCCTCCGTCCAGCAGTGGACGTCCTATAGCTGAAATTATGAATAGGTAGGTAAAAGATATATATACTTTGATACCTATATAGTGAACTCTACTAGATCAACTAGATGGAAGAAATAGGCTGATTAAGTTATACATCTACGTAGTCTACGTACAATTATCGCTGACAATTATATCAAAATAATGCCTTCCATAAAAACTTTTCTTGATGATAAGCCTTATACCTATTACACCTAATACTACCTAATTTTTATTACATATCGCCATCCTCCGGAGAGTAGTCGATACTCTTTAAGTAGATACATAAACCCTAGAGGGCGCTACATGTATTTTTGCATGGTTTATGCAAAAACGGCTTCAGAGGAATAAAATTATAGGAACTTGTCTACTGTTTTAACACTGTACCATACTATACAATAATGATACTAGGGTTTTTGCAATAATAGGTTTTAAGGTTTGAAGTCACTGCATAGACACCTTATGGATGAGACAGAAATCCTACAGGCTGTGGCGCTGTGAGTAGGTGTTGACACCACGTAAGCCTGGATAAATAAATACTGTCCTACAATATATTCTAGTAGTGCGCCATTTTCATTATTATTAAATAATTAGGCTTGTGTTTGACCGCCAACTCGCCTGATGTTAAGTGATGATGCGGTCTACTATGCTACGAGCACGCTAGTGACGCTAGGTAAGCATAATCTGGGTAGGTATAGTGTTATGTATGTAAAACTCAAGATAGGGGTAGGTAAGAGATAGATATACACTGTACGTACAGGGAAGGCCACTACAACCCTTTTCAAGACCAGGGTACCTATCTTCTAAGTCTGCGTGCTTCATCTTCGACCACAGGTTCGCTTAATTTTTAATTTGCATCGTTTTGCTAATTGCAATGGTAGTGGGTAGCACTTCCACTGCCACTTGCACTACTAGCTGACATATGGTACTGAGACATGGTCCTTAACTGTTGGCCTTTTGGAAAAGCTCAGAGTCACACAGCGGGCAATGGAGGGAGCTATGCTCGGAGTTTCTTTGCGCTATAAGATCTGAAACGTGGATATTCGCCAAAGAACTAGAGTCACCGACATAGCTGTAAAAATTTGCAAGTTGAAGTGGCAATGGGCAGGCCACATCGCTCGAAGAACCGATAACCGATGGGGAATAAAGGTTCTGGAGTGGAGACCACGAACCGGAAGACGCAGCGTAGGGAGGCCTCCCACTAGATGGACCGACGACATTGTGAGAGTCGCGGGTATCCAGTGGATGCAAAAGGCGAGCTGTCGTTCAGTGTGGAGGGGGAGGCCTATGTTCAGCAGTGGACGCCTTCCGGCTGATGATAATGATGATTGAAATTTGTCTTGGTGGTACTAAAGGGGTAGTACCACAACCCTAAAAATATTTTTATTTTATTTTTACGTTAAAATTTTGTCAAAGTAAAATTGTTTTTGGTGTTTTTACACTTCGGGAAAGCACACGAAGGCATAATTTTGTCAGATGTTTCGTTGTCATGTAACAATAGTCTTGTGTCGCACTTTCTACGGCTAGAGACCGACTGTAAGGAAGTGAGTGCCGGCGTTCATTTTGTAATCTTCAAAAATGCTCTTCTTTATATGGGCCCGTCCATTTATTTTATTTTGGACGAACCTATATATTATGTATCACAGAAAAAAAACCTACTTCTCTTTTCTGTGATATATATGTATAGTCAAGCGAAGCTAATAAAAAAGTATTTTAATGCCATAGGTCGCAAACAAGCTGGCGGGCCGCCTGATGGTAAGCGATCACCGTAACCGCGATACCTGTAACACCGGGGTCATCACAGATACGTTGCCAACCCCATGACGTGTTAAAAAGACACTTAGGGTGGGTTGCACCATCTTACTTAAGCTTTAACAAACGTCGAAATTTCAGTTAAAGTACCAGTTAGGCAAATGCGTTCTGGTGCGCATTTTGCAGTACTTATCTGCTAAAGTCAGCGTTATTGTTATTGTCAAAGTCATAAACCTTAACTTTAACTACTACTATGGTGCAACCAAGCCTTAAATACTAAGTATTACCACAGAATACATGTTAGTACAAGGTATTACATAGTATTACAATACAGTGTACATAGTACCTAATAACGCCGACAAAACTGGCACCTCTGCAATAGGCAATCTACTTACTACCTACATAAAACGCAGCCTTCGTTATGTAGGCGTTTAGAACTTGTCTGTACCTTTTAAGGTAGAGCATTCAGCATTCCTTCATAACGGAAACTGTCAACTATTGTTCCCACGGCAGACGCCCATACCAAGTAGCTGCGGCCAAAACATTTGGCTATTTCATATTCCGGTCACTATTTGACATCATAATAACTCACTAGTGGTCTTATTGTCATGCAACGCGCTAACATACGTACCTACTTATTATAGTTAGGTGAATACGTAATTAGTCATATGATAGGTAGGTATCTATCGTAATTCGTATGTCAAATAACATTCATAGTGTATGATATAATTATGTAGATTAGCTATCATATTACGTGGTAGTTAAAATTTATAGAAGGCGGAGAAGGAGGTAAGTATGAATAGGGTTACACAGAATGGTCACCATCGTTTCGTGTAACCATACCACTAAGCTCAAAGGAGGTCACTGTACTCAGTCATTTATAAACAAATGAATGTTGAGTCTAGTACTAAATTCTCCGACATTTACCTACCATATTTTTATATTTTTTATGTTGACTTGTACTGTTGGCCTTTTGGCCTCTACAGCTTGACCGGACTAGTTAGCGAACGCAGAGTGCGTTCGGCATAACTTGGTGGTTAAGTTATGAAATACCGATGGCTTATATATTATTGTTTGCGCTAAGTACGTAGTAGGTACCTACATAAAAAATATCAATGGCGATCAATGTAAATGCACAATATGCATGCATATAGGTACCTACGTCCGACCTTTTTTTTACGCTGTAAACCCATAGTTTTAAATATATTTGATTGTAATCATCATTTGGCCAACTTTTACTTTGAAAATTTGAAAAAAATATCAGTTGTTTTCCTAAAAATACTTTCATACGAATAAATAATTATGTATCGAATAGTGAACGGTTGAGGATGAGCGAACTGATGTAGGTACTACGTAGGATATGAAATGAAAATGAAATGAAAATTTATTGATAACAAACGTCTTCTTAATAATTGTAATACATGGTGTCATTACATATTAATATTCCTAGTGGAAGATATTCCTAGTGATAGGTTAGGTACAGGCAGAGAAATGCGAGAAAACTTGATAAAAAGGCACAGCTAAAAATGCAATAAGAGTAGTTTTATGGAACAGCTGACTATCTGCAAGATTGTGAAGACAACCAGCAAACCTTGTTTTCTTATTGGGACGGATTCGAGTGGTTCATTCTGCGGGTACATTGTCCCTGCTCAATATCAGGACCTCAGTACACCCAATTTTGTTCTAGAGATTGAAGTTTGTAGTTTTTTAATTTTATGAAAGAAATATAGGTATTAGGTCCTATAATGCACCGAATTCGAAGAGTGATATGGCTGTGATACTTCTATTAGTGGTTTTAGTGATGTAGCGAATTTTTTTTAAGCATTCGCGAATTCTAATGCGTATATTCAGTTTCTAAAGATTTCATGTAGGTTGAAAAAAAATCCTATGGTTTGTATTGTATTTTTCTAGTATAAAAAATATTTAAAACAATTCAATTTTAAGGCAGTTATTTAACCACACATCAAAACTCGCGTGAGGATTCATTATCAATTATTATTATAACACCGGCTATTCAGTTATTTAACAATTAAAATCGCAACAATTACAATTTAAAAACAATTTCTTTAGTAGAATCGGGGCCCTGACGGAGTGGGCAACAATTGCCTTACAATTGTTTTTTTAAAAGAATTTTTCGCTTCGACTATTAATATAATTTAAAACAAAGTTTTAAACTAAGTATAAAAATATAAATATTCGGGACATTTTTGCACACACGGAAAAACACACACACACGGTTTTTTTTGTGTTTTTTGCATTTTTGCAGCTAAAGAAACTTTTTTTTTTCAAGAGTCCAATTGCTCAAGGTCTACAATTGCGGAGAGAAGGTTGTGAGGCCTTCACCCTGCAAAAGGACACTTATGTCTCTTAATAATAATAAAAATCTACTTCAACAACAGCGACGAAGTAGGTAGGTACCTACATATCTATAAGTATACAGCAGGCAATGTCTGAAGCGACTCAGGAAACAAATCCAAGCAAATGGAAAATAAACCGGCCAATTGCAAGTCGGGCTTGCGCACTGAGGGTTCCGACTTCCGTATCACCAAAAAATACAAAAACTACCTAGTGCAAAAAGACATCACGCCCACTGCCCAGGCTAACAGAAATTTGTCACCGACTCGCACTTGGCCATTATTTATTAAGTGTTGTTTGAGTGTGTAATTCATGCTAAGTTTGACGTTTGTGCGTATTACCGTTTTTACACTAGAGCAAATCCAAAAAAAATGGTTTTGTATGTGAACCCCCATTGAGTTCGCAATATTACATCATCATCATCATTTCAGCCGTAGGACGTCCACTGCTGGACATAGGCC
The DNA here is from genome assembly GCA_914767915.1 of Agriopis aurantiaria. Classification (NCBI taxonomy): domain Eukaryota; kingdom Metazoa; phylum Arthropoda; class Insecta; order Lepidoptera; family Geometridae; genus Agriopis; species Agriopis aurantiaria. The sequence continues at coordinate 8,055,511 of OU611987.1, forward strand.
TCCCCCATCGATCTCCAAAAGGGCCGGTTGGAAGTGGCCTGCATCCAGCGTTTCCCTGCGGCCTCTTTTAGGTCGTCTGTCCATCTTGTAGTACATACCGGACGTCCACAATACATAATCTGTGAAAATTTCAAGACAGACAGCGTATGCTTAGTAATAGGGTCCCGTTTACACCCTTTGAGTACGGAACCCTAAAAGTTAAATGAATGGAGTTGTTCCAGTTCGGTCATTTGCCAAAGTCCATCAGGAAGCGTCTTCTCTCGGTATCTCGGAGGCAGCTCGTTCGCTTCCTGACGCACGGCCGGCTGCCACATTCGCAGACGAGGGAAATGTCAAGGTCGCTCCGTTCACTTCCTTAGCACTGCGTATAGCCAGCGAGCAGAGATATCGGAATGGCACGTATCCGTGACTGTACCCTTAGTACAAGTTTTGATAGTTTTCCAAAACTTTTTTCGTTTTCGTTTTTTCCATACATTTTAGTTCAGCGCCTCCATCGGCAACGCGGAGGAACTAAAATCGGTAGTAATCGGCAGTATAGGTTGCTTCACTCAAATACGGAAAAAGTTTTCGAAAAGCTATTGGCCCAGCATTGTATGACAATATTGGCAATACGGAAACGAAAAAGGTTTTTTAAAACTATCAAAACTTGTACCTGTACCTACTAAGGGAACACATGGTACTTACATGGTGGGTACTTACATGGTAAGGATCTCTTCAGACTTCGTTATACATAAATCGCATTAGTACTTCTAATAATAGAGGGAAATACGAATCACGGAACGGTGATAGGTACCTTCTAATATGCTGACAGAAGGTTTTGTGAGTACAATACTCATCATTATGAACAACTTGTACGGTGAAGTCACCTCTGAACTGGCGTAAAAAACTCTTTATTATGAAATTGTCTCAAACTCAATGGGAGAGATATAAAAAAAATCGGGATTTAATGGTTGGTTCCATAGTAAAAGCTGTTCTCAATTATGAAGATCCCTACCACCGTTCCGTGTACAATCTGTATAAACGCAAAAATATAACTCTCCTGTATCATGCAGTCAGTACTTTGTTTGTTAAATTTTCAACCGACTTTAAAAAAGAGGTACTTATCAAGACTAAACCTGGTGGTCAAGAGATTAAATATGGGAAGAAAAAATGCGTCACAAGAGCGGACATTTTTATCCGGGAAACGCAAGAAAACTATATATGAGTGAAAACCGCTTGGCGCAGCAGAAGCGGTATTCATGGTTTAAAGTTTAGACTGCCCTTTTTGAGGTTTTCAAAAAAGTGACTATAAGAAAAGTATAAATCCAAGGTGTCGATGTTCTGTGACAAAGCAGATGGCCACCGAAGGGCCCGCCGTAACGACGGCGCCAATGGAGCGCGATTCCACCCAGACCTACTTATTATGTGCCGTGATTGCAGAACAACAGCTCAAGTGGAGAGGATCAAAATATGATTGTAATAGCATTTATTTATCAGGTATTTACCGACACCACTTTTCAGTTCAGTGTAGACTAAATCTGGATCGATCGACGTTACTTTCGAGATATGGAAATTTAATTGTAGGTGTTCGTGTTCTAGCCAGTTGTAACTTTATTTACCTCACTATGACGAACCGAGGAGTTGACGAACGCAAAAACTAAACACACAAACATAAACAATGACGACAAGAATTTGACGTAAAACTATTCGACAAATGTCGTGACAGTCTGTTCACTTTTGTGTGGCGCAAGTTTCCACTGGAGCGAAAGAGAAACAAACAGCATGATTAGCACCACTCACAGGATTCTTCCTGTTACATTTCATTCAATAGACAACCTTTTATTTTAAGTAGCCTTGTACGTCTCTGTCGCTTCCACAGAAGAGATAAATTTTTTTTACTTCTCTTTTCTGTGGTCGCCTCTATAAAGCAGATGAAAATATATACATTAGCGACTCTATGCATTTTCTGCGCCGCCAAGTCAGTTTTCGTGGCCGTTGAAGCGTCAAGTGCAAGCAACGCAACGCCTACGCTTTCCCACCGTGGCGACCCTATCCATTCGAAGCCTTACCCTGCTAATTAACTCATCAGGGAATTGTACTGAGAGTAAAAAATTGCCTTAGGTACCTATAGGCTATACGGGTTGGAGGATTCGGTGGGACCATATCACGTGGTGTCACAATAATGATAGCAGTGCCTGAATAAAATAAGGATTAAAGCTGAAGGGCTAAGCTAAGCATCATGCGTGTAAGACACATAGCAAGCAGAGCGCATTAGGGCACATAGTACGCTGAACAGATGGCCGATGGGGTCGAAAGGTTCTCGAAAGGTTCTCGAAAGAAGACCACGGACCGGTAAGCGTAGCGTAGGACGTTCACCCACAAGATGGACAGACGAGATAAAGAGATCGCAGGAAAACTCTGGATGCAGGCCGCGTCCAACCGGCTCTTTTGGAGATCGATGGGGGATGCCTATGTCCAGCAGTGGACGTCCTATGGCTGAAATGATGATAAACACTATAACCTCATAAATGATCAGTCAACTTCTTGATGATGAGAAGAGCCACGCGTGAAAGCGAGGCAAAAATGCACGAATCAGATTAGCCTATCGTTTATTTTGTGTTCAACAGAGCTATATAGGTAAACAAAGAACTTATGAACTAATGCTGAAATTACGAGATTATCGCTAAAAGTAATCTCTTCCAATCAATCTTACCTTGTCTCAGGAGGGGCCAAAATCTATGGACTTTGGACATCAGCCATATCAGATCAGTATATAGCAATAAAATCATGTGGCAAGAGATAAGTTACAAATACAAAAACAGAGTAATTTTTTGTGCTTATCTTACCGATCTTACTTAATTTATTGTGTTTTGCCCAATTTTACAGTTATCATAATGCCTAATTACGTTTCTTATCTAGTACCTATCAACTACCTAGATAGGTATTGAGATAGGAAAATCTATAAATACTATAATTTTCTTAAAAATGGGTAAGATTTATAGGTACTAACATTTCAAATTGTTATTTTTTCCCCGTAATATTGACTGCGAAAAATTTATTCTAGGCCAAAGTTCTAGGCAGATTTTCTATCTGGATCTTCGTATCTATAGTATAGGTGGGATTATTTTTGGTCGCGCATAAATCTTGTTACTTGCCTCGTAACAAGCCTTGTTGCCTTGTAACAAAATTAGTTTCTGTTGGTTGTCTTGGAGTAAAACACCCGATCAGATTTCTTTGCAGCCGATCTATCTTACGTCACTTGCGTGCGAGCGGTTACCATTCATGTAACGCAGCGAGAGTGCATTCCCAGCTATCTAATGACAATGACAGAGCATCCCCGCTTTCCAAGTTCATTGGCAACGAAAGTGGCGCGCTTGCGTGAAAACTCGCGCCAATTATACATATTGTGCATTGTAGGCGGCGCCACCGGAGGCGCGGGAGCGCGGGCGCAGCGTGACGGGCGATGGACAGGGCTGCCTGCCTTCTCAAGAGGAAGAGCTCGATAATGATTTCGATCATTAACATTTTGGTCGGTGCCACACTAGCCTCTTTATTGCTATGGTACGAATTGTTCTTTGAACTTCTTGCTGAAAACGTGACAGCATAATCTTGGCTAAATCGGACTTATTTTTATTATTTAATACATAATCATTATAAGTGTATCTTCCATAAGTAATTGATTTAAAACTTATACTAGTTTTAGAGCTGTTCACAACGCGTCTGTTTTGCAAACGCGATACTGTCGACGAACGTTACACATCATCACATCATCAGTCAGTAAACGTCCACTGCTGAACAAAGGCCTCCCTCTTAGAGGGGTGTTGCCATAATCCCCACGCTTGGCAGGCAGCTTGAGGATCGCAGTACGTTTACCGTCTACTAATATGACGCTGCTGCCCATCCTCCGGTAGTTCTGATCGCAGTTTTAGGACATACCCGGCTCTCAGCGTCACACATATATTAGGTATCACGTTTCTTCAAACTCTTAGGTCTGGTCTGATAAAATATTCTCTATCTAATCCCCCAAAGGTTTTTTTTTGCATAGCTACCCATCTACTGCGTATCAGATCCAAAGTCTTACGAACCCGTCTAATAGGTCCGTAGAAAATGGGTCAGTCTTAGGAGCTCTACATAGCAATTTGAGACTAGAATCAAGTAAATCAATGATTTGGTTTCACCCCTATATAGGGGGAATTCTACGATATGACAACCCTACCACAGCCACAGTTTACTTGCCAGTGCATTCAACGCTTCACTGCCAAGGCCAGCGTGCTTTCTCCAATCTAGCAGCTATTACGCGGCATTCGGCTCCGCTTGTGTAATCTGATGTAATTGGAATTCGTCGGCTGTTGCCCGCGACCACGATGTTTATTAGCAGCAATGTGTCAAAAATACACTTCCAGATTGTTCTGTTGTCAAAACAGAATAAAGTGAAAGAAACGTAAGAAAACGTGAAGAATTACGTATATATTTGTATTATTTTTCGGCTTTGAATTTAGCTCTACTATATTCTACTGCGGGCTATGGGGAAGGCTATGATCGGTGTTTCTTTGAGAATCGTCTCCGGACGAAGTTGTTCGCCAGAGAACCATAGTCACCGGCATAGCTCACCATAATATTAGCCTATGAACAAAAAGTGGCAGTGGGCCGGTCATATCTGTCGCAGAACTGATAATCGTTGGGGTAGACGCTCAGTAGACGTGTTCTTGAGTGGACACCATGAATCGACAAACGTAGCTTAGGACGCCCTGAGACTCATTGAAGTGACGATATACGTAAGATGGCTAGCAGTCTCTGGAAGAGAAAAGCCAAAGATCGGGCTGAGTGGCGTGCCTTGCGAGAGGCTTTTGTCCAGCAGTGGAATAGTATAGGCTGAATATGTTGATGATGATGATATTCTATTGTAAGTAGATAGGTGAAGAATACTTGTAATGAAATCCCGCAAAGTCAGCGGGTCTACCTATCACTTGCCATAGAAGTTCCAGTGCCCGCCCTCCGCTTCATCAACAGATCAGCTCAAAGTCCCTGGGCCCGTACCATGTTTTTAAATGCGGTTCAATTTAGGTTTACTGACAAATTACGTGAGATACTAGATCATCATAACTAGATCATCATAACCTATTTAACCGTTACGTAACCTTCGAATCCTACAATAAATCAATTTTATTTGTACATTAACTTAGTTAGAAATAGTTATCATGTTTATTTTATGAGCATTATGCGCGGCTTCCGTCGTGGGTTGTTATAAAATGATAAAACGCGTTGTGGTCGTACTTGACCCAATCTCGCGATGTCAGCGCTCCTACGAGTTTCCGTGTTGGCTACATGGCGTGCCGGTACCCGTGGCTAATGGTCAGTTATGGGTGTACAGAATATCATGCTCGAAGGACCAGAATGATTACGGGCGCGCCTTCATATTATTTCTTTACTGGCATTTGTAGATCTGATTTTATTTTTAGTTATTTTCATGGTGTAATTAAGCTACAAGTTTTATATAGTTTTACAAAACAATGTGGCGGTCACCTATGTTTTTGGTAGACAGTACAAAATTTCGGTGATGGATTGGTTTTGAACCTGCTTACAAAGAACGATCCGGGTCCCCCACTGCTTTGCCAGGCTAGCGACCAGTGGGCAAAGACTGAAGTTATGAACATCTGTGCCTGTAGGTAGATCATCGGCGAAATGTTAACAACTTAGCGTTTCGGTATAGTAAACTGCATATGAAAACCCAAGTAAATCACCGCCATCTTGCGGCATTTCCGAGTAACTATAGCATGGGGTTCTTCAAAATGGCTGTTAATAGTGCCTTTTTAAGGGTCGTTAACGTATCTGCGATGCCCCTGGTGTTACAGGTATCCATAGGCGATGAGAATCGCTTAACATCAGGCGGCGCGTTAGCTTGTTTGACACCTATGGCATAAAAATGAATAACTAGAAACGCTTAAAAATTAATTCTCAAAGCGGCCAGCAAAGTTGACCATCATCATCAACGGGTTATGCGGAAAAGGTGTACTATAACCCGAAAAAGGTCCATAATACCAAAGATTATATAATACCCATCACTATGATCAGATGATCAGCATTTACTATAAGATAGAAAACGGGCATTTACACTCAATAAACTGTATCCACTTGATCGCACATGTAGTCAAAATTCCCTTTTTGCAAAATGAAGCCAAGTCGGTCGCGGTAATCGGTCGACGCGACTATCGACACTTGTGATTGGAGACTCTAAAGTCATTCATTCAATTCGCGCCTAGGATTGGCCCGCTCGAAAAAGTTTAGGTTGACATTTTATAACCTTTGGCTTACGGCAGGGTAAAGGATGAGCAGTCAAGTGGGATAAACTGATATTATTTCGTGACATAAATATTCGGAAAATAAGTAATTAGGAATTAATAATTAGTTAAATAAATATTTATTATAAATATTTTTCAGGACATTTTTGCACGCTCGGTCATCTGACCCCAAACTAAGCTTGTGATATGGCTGCCAGACTGATATACATTATATTATTATATTTTTTTAAATACATACTTAAATACATACCTATTAGGTAACACCCAGATATAGAACAAACCGCAACCTCATCTAAAAGAGACCGCAGGGAAACGCTGGATGCAGGCTGCTTCCAGCCGGCACTTTTAGATATCGATGGGGGATGCCTATGTCCAGCAGTGGACATCCTATGGCTGAAATGATTATGATGATGATAGAACAAACACAAATGTTCACACATGAATGTTTGCCCTAGGTGGGAATCGAACCCACACCCCCAAGCGCATGCAGAAGGCTAGTTTACTACCAACTGGACCAACGGGCTATCATGTTTTACGGGCTGCTATTTTTCCGTGGTAGACCAAAAGTTAACCTAAGTTTGAATGGAAATCAGGAAGTAGGGAGCGATGATTTTTGTAATTTTAACTAGGTGTTAATTCATTCTTACCTACTTAATTAGATAATTACATGGATTTGATTTGCATATAACATAAGCACTGTAAACGCTATTTGCCTAGACAGGGTACGCGGATCGACGGTACCACGGTACTAAGCCGGAAGGACGTTATTGGACGTTAACTACTTTTACTTTAAGACCAGCGTTCAAATCGCGATAAAAATAAGCTGTTTCAGAAATAATATGTATGGAATATTGTTTTCGCCATTTAAGGGTTGGTAGCTTCCTTAGTAAAACTTGATCATAATACCTACAGGGTTATAAGGAAAGGCTATGCTAAGCCGAAAGGGATTCGTTATGCTCATACTTATGAACAACTTTTACTATGGGTTCAAACCTGAAATCGTGATTAAAAAAACTGCTGTTTCATACATTTTATCGAGTGTCAATGACCGCTTTCTATGGAACAGCTGATATTTTTTTCGCGATTTCAGGGTTGGTAGTAAAAGTTGTTCATAATTATGAGTACAATGACCTCCTATCGGCTTAGTGCCAAATGCCACCGTCCAGTGTAGCCCTGTACAATAGGTATTAGCTTACCTATTCCGGAAACACGAGTGTCAGTTCAATCTCAAGGTTATGACGTAAAAGAAACACTTAACTTTACAAATTGGAGAGGTCAAAAAAATAATTGATCAATCGGCTCTAGTGGGTAGGTAATGCAATCATGTGTGACTGCTAAACGTTTCCACATGGAGTTCACTCCCAATCGATAGATACATATCCGTGAAAAAGAAATATTCTTGATCACTAAAAAGATAGAAAAGCTGTTATGACATTCATATTACTTCTACAAGTATGTAAGAAAAAATTGTATAAACAAGGAATACAGATCCATTTCAATGAAACTATTATTTAGGCTTTTAGCAGGCGGCCTTTCAAGATTTTTTTTTATAAACGATTTCAGATCAGACATACAATAGAGATATACCTTAGCTTAGTACAATAAAATTATCGTTCGTGTTCAAATGTCTCCATTTTGCATAAATATATTTTTTTTTTTACTATAGTTACCGCTAAACCGGTATACCGCTTAATACAAAATAATCCACATGCAAAAAAGGGCGACAAGGTCGTCTGCAGGGTGAATTCGACCACAGACAAAAGTACTAACTAGACTGTTATTGTCCTAAGAAATAAGCGTACGTCGCGAAAAGCACTTTAGTCTATGGTTGGACTAAAGGCATTCAGACTCAATTTAGATTGGATGCGTTCGTATTCGCCACGCCACGCCACCTTCCATATCTTCCATGTTTGTCTGATCTGAAGATATGACCATTAGAAGTAGGTTAAAAGTGAACTCCCAAGATTTGTTTACATTGTTAGTTACAAATGAAGCTAATAAAAGTGTGTTAATGAGAAATTGAGAAAATCAAAATAGTGATAATCGGCCTTACTTATAAACGTTACTTAAAAGTTAAGCAATGCTTAAAATTGCTGTAAACTCGTTGACAGATATTGTCACAGGTGAAAACGAGGCAACAATTTTAAGCTTTGCTTAACTTAAGTAACGTTTATAAGTAGGGCCGTAAGTCACCCCTAATAGTCCTGGATACGTGCCCCAAGCAACTTGCAGTTCAGTATTCATCTGCGGTCTCATTGACGATCGTTGAACCGGGAAGTGACGGAGTACTTGCACTTGTCTGTATCACAATAATAAATACAGTGCTCAAACTGTCTTACTGGGTTACAATCTAGGTATAGTACAATGGCTAGTACATATTTATTGTAGACAGTTAAGATGTTTACAGTTATGTGATTATGAACGGGATATTTACCGAGATAAGGTTTTGGATGGAGCTCCAGATATCCGCAGCAATCCACGGAAACATGCACGGGAAGCCTGCAGAATACGGGTGGTTGGTCGAAAAGTTCAAAGTTACGTGCAGACAAAACTATCTACCCTCTTTCTTAGTTTTTTGCTGCGATTGTCACTGGAACTCGAACCTATAAGTCTCGACAAACTGTAACGAACAACCGTGATAGTTAAAAACAGTGTTTACTACTAATATCTAACCAAGAACGTATTTATTCAATAAAAATCACAAGTAAAATAAAAACTATCTTAAATATAAATTTATAACTAAAACTAATCTAAAACTAAAATTAATCTAAAACTAAAACTAATCTAACAAGCCGCTACCGGTGGCAGCGTTCCCAAAATGCTGGCAACATTGCCACGTTGTATGGCAATGTTGAGTTTTGGCGCCAACGCGGAAAAAACATGTCGGCTCGTTGGATTATTTTCCTAAACTTGTGTATTTTCGAGTGTTAATGTGTACTAAATGGTGAATTATTATTCATTAAGTGCTCGTAAACGTGCTCGAGTGTGGGCAAGTGATATAACGAGGTGAAACGTGTCTTTTCGTGTTGTTTCCAAAACTCCATAGGAGCCTCTTGTAAAGTCTCCACCACTTTACAGGGGCATGAGCTCGACTTGACCGTGACTTACTTAACTTGACTCTGACTGGGACTATGACTTGTTTGACGCTATTAAGACAAAGTAAACTGTTTAATATTACGAGTAAAGGACACTGAATCCACGCTCATGAAGATTTAAAAAAAAAAAAAAAAAAGTTTGGCAATGTTGAGTTTTGGCGCCAACGTGGAAAAAAACATGTCGGCTCGTTGTATTATTTTCCTAAACTTGTGTATTTTCGAGTGTTAATGTGTACTAAATGGTGAATTATTATTCATTAAGTGCTCGTAAAAGTGCTCGAGTGTGGGCAAGTGATATAACTAGGTAAAACGTGTCTTTTGGGACCGTGTGTGCAAAAATGTCCCGAATATTTATTTATTTATTTATTTTCGTGTTGTTTCCAAAACTCCATAGGAGCCTCTTGTAAAGTTTCCACCACTTTACAGGGGCATGAGTTTAACTTGTTTAACTTGACCGTGACTTACTTAGCTTGACTCTGACTGTGACTATGACTTGTTTGACGCTATTAATATAATGTAAACTGTTAAATATTACGACTAAAGGACATTGAATCCACGGTCATGAAAATTTTAACAAAAAAAATAAAAAGTATGGCAATGCTTAGTCTTTGGGCAAAATAAACGCGAGCATTTTGGTCACGAGTTGCTTCGACCAGTCGCCCTTAGAGATCTTTAAATATTCGATGGGCTCCTGGTCCCCACGGTCCAAGCGTCTCAACCCCAAAAGTCTCAAATATATACCTACCCGCTATCGAGGGTACTATATTTGCGCCTTTTGAGGTTTTGTGTTTAATTAGATGTTTATTTTATACATAAATATCTGTTGCCGGCGATTTTGTACGCGTAGGTATATTTTCATATAAACTTTCAACCCGCATTTTCCCCATTTAATTTGGACCTTTTACAAAATCCTATCTAAGTGGTTCTGACCTTTCAACCTGCATTTGATCCCGTTAAGGTACGTTTCACCAATGGCGGGAAATTCAAATTTCAAACAATTTTTTTTTCTCCTTGTTGTTAAGCCGGGTAGTTATTGTAAATTGTCACGGTGTTTGCGCGATTCGATGATTATTCTTTACATTATCATGTAAAGCTATTTATCAGTAACGCATCTTATTACTCACATTTGTCGATAATATTTTTTTTTTTTTTTTTTAACGCTTTGTCCTATGTTCTTGTGTACTAAATGTGTAAATGCGTTTACTCACAACCCACAAAAGTAGCAGTTTATTTTACCGTATCGACTTCGACGCTTTGGCGTCACTCGTATTTAAATGCTCGAAGATCTAAACATGCTTATCTACAATTCAGCTATTATAACATTACGGTAATAAGTTTCTAAATTAACAAAAACATTAGATGTGTCCGCTCACGCCCGTGCCGCGCCAACTTCCTGAATCTTCCTAGAACAATAATATAGGAAGTGACACCTACTTACAAGCGAGATTCGACACTGCACTGACGCAAGCGCCGTGGGCGGATTAGGTTAGCCGGGACTTCCGTGTCACTACTTCAATTTGTAAGAATGTCAGTAGGTACACTGACTGTGCGACCAGCTTATCTGCAGGGTTCGAGTGTGGGAGTCGCAATCGTAACTTTTTTGAAGAGAACAAAATCTAAAGCCATTTTTACCAGATATAGTTCCATCTACGTTTGGCCCAAACCGCCTGATGGTAAGAGATGGCGTGACCGAAGATGGAGCACGTTAATCTGAAGAAATCGAGAGAGAGCGAGACAGATCGTAATTCTCAGGGAACGAGGAGAACGGCAGGGAGTTCCATTCTTGGGCAACGCAACATGAAATCGTTGCGTACGAGTTTCTAAAAAGACTAGTTCGTCCCCAATCAACCTCATACCAGGCCAGTCTACCGACAAGCTTCCAGGTGGTACAGTAAGTGCCACGAATGATGAGTGTCAGTGGTGGGGAGCTGCACAGGTACAATGTACCAGAGACCATTATACTCTGGTCGCTGGTGAGTCTCATCTCTGGTGGCACCTGGCTGCTCCGTCAAAAAGATTTTAAAGTTCCATAATTTCGCCAATTCTACAGTTATGTCGGTGGCTCTCTGCTGCCAAGCCTACCCACTGAAAACGGCTCGAGTTGCTAATTTACGATGCCCATTTGATACCGCGTCGCTAAATTTGCGCCCGACATCTTATTTCCAATTTGCATAAATATATCAAATGAGATTCCCGGTCACGCCAATCCATATCATTTCCTTTCACGACATCATTGAAGACCTTTTGCGTGCCGGTACATTTCCGACAGCACGATTTTAGATTGTGCCAATTCATGATCAGTGTCGCAGTTATAAAGCTCTATGGTATTTTAGAAGTCCGTAAAGCCAATGAAGCGACGCGACTGGGCGTGTTTGCGTACCTTGTTTGTTCATTCACAAAGCCTACATTATTGCGCATCGATGAGTAGAATGCTCTCTAGATACGAGGCATCAAAAGCGCTGCATAATGCGTACTCGCCGGACACCCACGTCGCGAATTCCAGGCCATTATCGGCGATATCCCACGGGCTCATGTGACGCACAGCAGCCCTGGGCGGTGCACAGATTTACTTTTTGTGCATCGAAGACATTCTTCTCAGCTTATCACGCGAAACCCATTCTTGATCTATAACAAGTAACAACATCCGACTTGCATGCGACAATGACTTGAGCTATTTATTGAACACACTATTACGTAACAGCCTTGGTTCATCACTACTGATCAAAGGTAGAGTTTGTTAAGACGAAATATGCTTCAAATTTGACGATTCGTCATCACGAATATTCAAAAGTAGACCTTTAAAATCGATTAATTGACATTATTTCTTTATGTTTAATAAATGTTTTTGAAATATTTTATTCGGATATGTTCACCGATACACGATTAAACAAAATTGGCTCGATAGAAAAAAAATCGTAAACTTTCCTAAAAAAACACCCGTTTTTACGTTCCCTTCAATGGATTGAATCAACTTCATTCAAGATTCTATAAAACATTGTGTCATCAAAAAAAATGGTGTGTTATCCTAACAATCCAGATAGCCCGTTGGTCCAGTTGGTAGTGAACCTACCTTCTGAGCCTGAGGGCGTGGGTTCGATTCCCACGTAGGACAAACATTTGTGTGATAACATTTGTGTTTGTTCTATATCTGGTTGTTAATATCTATTTAAGTATGCATTTAAAAACTATATATGTATGTATATCAGTCTCTGGCAGCCATATCACAAGCTTCGCTTAGTTTGGGGTCAGATGACCGTGTGTGCAAAAATGTCCCAAAAATATTTATTATATTTATTAATCATTCAAATTCTTTAGTGGCCGCAGTTTTTTGGAATGGCGTAAGATTATTTGTAGAAATTAAGAAAACATAAATATTGAAAATATTTGAAAGCGCGCACGCCGCATTACCGTCATACAAGTGTACGGTTCACTACCATTTCGCCTTAAAGAATACCTAGAGTTCACAGTTTTTTAATTTACCGAACCAAGCAAAGATCTTAGAGTACCTATACGGGAACAAATCGGCATTGGTATATTGTATACTTTGACGAATGTTGTACCTTATCTAAGATTGTATATTGTATGATTGTCCGACGATAACTAGCGTAGTTTTTGGCAATACCATTTTTAAGTTCAATTATGAGAAAAATCGGTCAAGGAGTTGTAAAGATAGAGGGGTCGCGAGGTCACAGCTCGGGGGAACAGGGAACTATTAATTTAAGATGGCAACTCAGCGACCAATTTTCACACATTTTGACCCGGCAAAACTGGTAAAGTTTTTATTTTGCTATCCAACTAATTTAACATACAAAATAAATCAAAAAAATAAACATACAGCAAAGTTTTGTCCACTAAATTTAAAAATAAAGTAAAATGAGATTCTACTAAAATAAAATATTGACATTCTGGAACGGTACTCGTTAATATTTTAGTATTTTTATTAATGTTAAAATTGTACTGAATAACTACTACCTTACCTATCACATTAAAAATTGTCCACGAGGACATAAATAACGGTTGCAAAAATATTTAAAATCATGTACATTATACATATAATTGTAAAATATAATTATAATAATTATATAATTGTACACAGTTTTAGACAATAAATATATTTATTCATTCATGCTTTCATACATGCTTTTAACTGAAAATAACAAGGAGTTTTTTAAAATTACTTTTCTAGTCTTTTTCAATTATAAACTTTTTGAATTTTGGTTGGTCACAATTTTGTGAAAATTATGCGTTGGCGGCTATAATGCTCGGAAAATTTAATAGATCAGCATAAAATCTAATTTCGGTAACCACACAACCGTCTCCATCGTATCGGAAAGTGCATCTCTCATAGTTTATTTCGCGGCTACACGATCCACCGCACACAGATACACAATACCGAATGCAAGTATTATCGTAAGCGCTTACTAAGATAAAATAACGCTTTGTTATTGTTTATGGACCACCAGGGGAAGGTTCATAAACTTAGTTATAAGAGAAAGACAACTTATCAGTAGAGTTGGGCAAACGAACGAACAAAAATTTTCCATCTATAGAGGCTTTCAGAAAATACGATAGTGTCTCCCCCGTTCAACTCTTGAGATAAGTTAGTCGCTCTGTAGGTGCGAGACTCCCCCGCGAAGTCCTATCTGTGCGACCGGCGCGCCGCCGCCATCGTCTGTATTTTGTTAAATATTATTTTTAACATTTCAAACAGGAGTGCACCACATGTGCTGCCACCTGACTTACTGAACTTTCCCACGCTGAGCTTTACCGAGTCCCTGAAACGTAAACACTGAATTTATCACCCTTAAAGATCCGACCATAAGAACTGATTTTAGGTTAGTTCGTTAGTTAGAATATCGGGTGTGTTTTCGGGAGCAAATGTCTCGGTTGCAGCGAGGCTTAAAGATTTTTTTGTTTACTTAAATGATCTGGTGATTGTTTTTTAATTTATTTTGTTGCTCGACATGTGGTTCCAATCAGAGTCGTGAGGCTTTTAATTTTTTGTGGTCGATTAACGGGGCGGGCGTTGTCGTCAACTAGTACATTTGTTGATGGTTTGACCACCCATTCGCCGATGGTGAGCGACGATTTAGTCAACGATCACTCAGACCTAAAAGATAAATATAGGTTAAATATCTGTCTGTCTCGTGTTACTTACCTGTGAGAAACGATTCATCTCCTGTGCTAATGTGTCCAGTCAAAAAATATTTTTAAAAACTTTCAGAATCGCTGGGAGATTGACATCAAAATTCCTACTAACCCTTAACCCTTGCTTGACTCGCGTCCCCTGTTTTTTATGGAATTGTTTCTGTTGAAGTTCAAAGGGGTGAAATAATGGGCTATGATTGTGTCCAACAATGAATAGGTCGGGGGTAGGTAATATTTGGCACGTTACGATCAACGAACGTTTTTAAAGAGTTGGCAAAATAACGGAACTAAAAAAATCCGCAGATGGTTGTCAGTTTTGTTCAGAAAATCTGATTGTAGCTCCCTCATTCAATTCTACAGATTAATCGGTCACACTGTACAATGAGGTACGGGGTAGGAAATGTTTGGTACAATGGCGATAGGGAAATAATCCGATGGCGAGTGGACATCCCGCGGTGACGCCCTGATTGCAACATCTGTCGCTGTAAGGACCAAGGCTATTGATTTTTTTGTCATTTATAGTTTTTAGATAAATAATTATGACACCTACTTTGGTTTGGACAATCAATAAGCAGTAACAACAAGCGTGACAAATTATCGATGTATTTTTTTTAAGTTGATAATTGTAGGCAGCGCATTCCACAGACTACCTAGGTATATTAGTTACTGTATAGCAGCCCGTCCCGCCTTCGCACGGGTGGACATTTATTTTTTAAACATTTTGGCATAAACGTACAGTAAATACAGTAACCTTATTTTTTTTCTTGCAATTAAAATAGCCTATATTAATCTATACTAATATTATAACGAGAAAAGATTTGTATGTAAGTATGTTGTAACGAATTGGCTCAAAAAGTACTGGACCGATTTCAAAAATTCTTTCACCATTTGAATGCTACATTATCACTACGCACTATATCTATACCCGTGCGAAGCTGCAGTGCAAGTACCGTTCTTTATCGATCGTCAAATTCGCTAAAATGCCATAGAATCGATCACAGCGAGTACTGAAAAAATGGCATATTATCGAATTTGACGACCTCAACTGTCAATTTGACGATCGATAAAAGAACGGTACTTGCACCCCTGGGGCGGACCGCTAGTAGATAATATAATATATATATATATATATATATATAATAATAGTATATAGTATATAGATGCAAGTTTATTTGTCCTATGTATGTCGCTTGCGATGTGAACAATAAAGCGTTATTTATCTATCTGTTGGTTGGTATGTATCCTACAGAAAAGAAGCTACTCAGTGTTTGTACCAACTGGTGTACATAGCCTATGTAAATAGGTAGTTGTAAAAGTAGAAAGAATCGTGAACCAATGTTTACGCGACCGTCCATCGCCTGTCTGCGGGCGAGAAAACACGAGGTTGCAAATAGCAAAGCGTTTTGTTTCTGTAATCATTCAAATTCCTACTTTTTGAAATAAAAATCGTAGATCCTCAAGTAAATCAAAAAATTATAACGTTTTTGTAAATTTGTATACGTACCTATAAACGATAAGATCGTTTACACTATCTATAAGCAACGAAGGCCTACAGATAGTTCAAACGATCTCTAATGTCATCGATTCGATTCGATCGAAGGCATCTGTGTGCCCAAGGACCTCATAAGTTCAAAGACATGACTATGACATTCTCCAACATGCACTGTGCCAGCATGGTGTCCCAGCAGTGGGAACATGAAAGGCTGATGATGTTAAATATGATAATGACTATCCAACTCCCAGCTCCACCATCTTGACTTCACCGAGTGGAATGTATGGGACTCGCTAAATGATCCCAAACTCGAAAGGTTTTATGTAGCCACTGAAGATTTCTTCTTTCCACCTCCTGGGTCCATGATCAGATCAGTTCGATGGTACTTTGTATATATGAGAAAATATTTTATTGTCTTTCGCATGATATTTTCGGGTAAAATCATACGAGCGATTCAAAAATATAGGCCCTGACCGATGAGCGCGGCTATAAACCGCGGGCACTGCTACGCCCTAGTCGTCTCCACCAAGATTTCCATACATCTGTAGAGTATATCATAATCATTCATTATCATCATCATTTCAGCCGTAGGACGTCCACTGCTAGACAGACTTCCCCCATCGATCTCCAAATGGGCCGGTTGGAAGCGGCCTGCTTCCAGCGTTTCCCTGTCTCTTTTGGGTCGTCTGCCCGTCTTGTGGGTGGACGTCCTACGCTGCGTTTACGGGACCGTGGTCTCCATTCGAGAACCTTTCGGCTCCATCGGCCATCTGTTCTGCGTGCTATGTGCCCTGCCCACTGCCACTTCAACTTGCTAATCCGGTGCCCGGCTATGTCGGTAAATTTCGTTTGTCTACGGATATCATTTCAGGGTGCAAGTACCGTTCTTTTATCGATCGTTAAATTGACAGTTGAGGTCATATTCGATAATATGCCATTTTTTCAGTACTCGCTGTGATCGATTCTATGTCATTTTAGCGAATTTGACGATCGATAAAGAACGGTACTTGCACTGCTGATTTGATCACGTAGCGTAGAGAAACCCCGAGCATAGCCCTAGCGTAGAGTATATTATGTATAACATCATAATATCTAAATAAATCGAATGCCGACCGCATCAGGAACTAAACGCGACCTGCCAGCTCACAATTAATTACCGACAAGTTGTTATTCCGCCGGCCGTCCGACAAGGAAGCGAGGTGACGTCGCGCACCGAATTAACCCGCTTCCGAGAATTGAACCGTTGTATGTCAGTGCACTTGTCTCGATCGGCATACGTGTCCACATACTTTGTAACTATACGATCTACACTATATGCCACTACTTACACGAGATCAGCTATACAATAATTGAGATGTACACACTTGTGTATTGAATGTGACATGTGACTGCTTTGCCTTTAATCATCATCATCATCAGCCAGATAAGACGTTCACTGCTGAACATAGGCCTCCTCCTTTAACCCTACACCCTTTTTATACCCCTACCCTTTTTTTGCCTACAATGTTTTGGTCTAATTATGTACATACATAGTTTTTAGGCTTCCGTACCCAAAGGGTATAAACGGGACCCTATTACTAAGCCTACGCTGTCAGATAGATAGATAGCCCGTTGGTCCAGTTGGTAGTGAACCTGCCTTCTGAGCTTGGGGGCGTGGGTTCGATTCCCATCTAGGACAAACATTTGTGTGATGAACATTTGTGTTTGTTCTATATCTGGTTGTTAATATCTATTTAAGTATGTATTTAAAACTATATATGTATGTATATCAGTCTCTGGCAGCCATATCACAAGCTTTGCTTAGTTTGGGGTCAGATGACCATGTGTGCAAAATGTCCCAAATATTTATTTATTTATTTATTTATTTAGTCAGTCCGTCTGTCTGTACGTCTGTCCATCCTACCTTTCAACGGCTGTTGAACCGTTATAGATAGCCAGTTACATTTTTCACAGAATATGTAATGTTACGGCGGATTAACTAAGAAATAATAATAAAATCAAATAGTAAAAACTAAAGGATATTCAACAAAACTTACTATACGTAGTGCAAAACTACTTTTCTGTACTTTAGTAGTTAACAATTATTTATGTTGTGGTGCGCGAGGCCGACTCGCACTTGGACGTTTTTAACCTAACGATTTGGGCGTAACACGTCTTGCGTATTTGCCAGTGTCAAGTTTTTAAATTACAATTGAATCTCTTGCATACACGAATAGGCCTTTAAGCAATAACTGAAGTTATTAATAGGTCGCTCTCCCGCATCTGACTAATGAAACTGTACTCTGCGGATAGCACATTATTCAAAATAACGTAAACATAATGAGGCTCTTAAGTGCAACGGTTTTGAAATAAGTAGATGCTAATGGCCGTTTTATTGGAATTATTATAAAATTGCCGTGTACAGACATAAAGTTGAACCAAGTTATCTGTAAAGTTGAATGGGGGAGCCACAATCCTATTTTGTGAAGAAAACTGAATGCTTCCCGTGGAAACTTTAGTTATTATATTTTTTGACAAACTTTACAAATAATTTGGTCGCTCTGTACTGTACTTAACTATTTTATCCTGCAATAAGCAATTACGGTGTATCGAATAGACGTGTTTAATTACCGACTATAAGGTATTTAATAAAAGACTTTAACTTCATTTGGATTAAGGCATGATTCCGATGGCAGCTGCAGCTACATCTGCAGTCCACAAAAGATTAGTAGGTACCTACTACCTACTTAGTATTTGAAATGAATTCAGAGCACGACGACGACACTGTGTAACCCGCCGCAGTGACATAATTATGTCGCCGACCGCAGAGACGCCTCTGACATCATCTCTCACAAAGCATCGAAAAATCGAAATGATTGTAAGAAAAAAGAAAGAAAGAAAACGTTTTTTTTTATTTTATTAAAACCAGATTGTCATTGATTGCTTACAGCATTGTGTCTACGGTCTGCAGTCTGAAGTCTGCAGATCGGAACCATCCCTTAACAGTCGGCCAGTAAACTACTAAATAAATCATTACAAATGTAATCATTCAAAGCTTCCATTTTCAGAACCTGTTTGCTATGAGAAATATTGTGCTAAATATTATTCTATTTATATGTAAGTAGGTATGTGATATTTGCAAATTGTATTATTAAACGCTACGTAGGTATATGTTATGACTTCCGTGTATACGCGGGTGAGACGCGGAAGATCACACGCAGAGTCGAGCTCAACGGGAGTCTGGCCCCGGATAGTATGGAGTACTGACTACGACTAATGCTTGATTTACACGTTATTAGTAGATACGTGATTTAGTGCTATAGTTTTTTTAGGGTTCCGTACCTCAAAAGGAAAAAACGGAACCCTTATAGGATCACTTCGTTGTCCGTCTGTCAAGACCCTTTTTCTCAAGAACGCGTAATGGTATCAAGTTGAAATTTATACTAAATACTTGGGTCTACGGTTTCTTTCGGCTGTAAAAAAATTAAAGTTGTAAGTCAACGCAATCAAAAGATATGAACGTTTATGTTGAGTACGGAACCATAAAAAAAGATGTTCAGAAAATATCAGATTAAGTGCTCTACCGGTGTGCGGTGGTTCTGACATTAACGATTTTAGAAAAGTTTTTTATTTGCATGGTACCTTTGCAGTTTCCATCAGTGAGATGAGATTTTTTTTTAGGTAAGTACCTCTGCCCGTTTTATCTAGTGCAGTTTCGGACTACGGGGAAAAATACCCATGGACCGACCATTGGTTTAAAGTAGATAGATAAACTCTTTATTGTGCACACCACAAATTACACACACACGATAAAACAGCATAAAAGAAGTGCGACCACGTAGTACCGAAAAAGTAGTGGGACCACGGGAAAAATCTCTTTTTGTGTTGTATTATTTTCAGATATGCATAAAATATTTGCGAATTTATTTATTAGGACGACTGTCGTTATAATATCCATTTCTACGTGAAGGCGTAACAAACATACACACTCACACACAAACTTCTGCATTTATAATATTAGCTTGATAAAATAAATATTCGGGACATTTTTGCACACACGGGTATCTGACCCCAAACTAAGCATAGCGTGTAATATGGCTGCCAGAGACTGATATGAATACTTTTTTTAAATACGTACTTAAATAGACACCCAGATATAGAACAAATACAATCACATGAATGTTTGCCCTAGGTGGAAATCGAACCCACGCCCGAAGGCAGGTTCACTATCAACTGGACAAACGGGGCTACCTACCTAGCAACAGGTTAGATAATTTATATAGGTAGTTATGACATCAGATACATACTAATCTAACTAATGATATCAGAAGTTCGGTCGTATGTTGTCGCGAAAAACGAAGATAATCGATAAAAAACTGGTCAAATCTGCATTATTTATTGCACAATAAAAATTGTATTGTCATTTTAAAAACAAGACAAACCCGACTAAATACCTGTCTATCTAGTTCGTCTTTAGATAATTATTGAGCATCCATAAAGTTATAATAGAGTTTTTTGGCGCCAACGTGAAAAAAACATGTCGGCTCGTTGTATTATTTTGTGTTCGTGAACATGACAATGGCATCGATTCTGGCATACCACTCACTAAACTAAACCAATCTGACAGGACTAAAATTATCTGCCTCTCTTTTCATTTTAATACGTGAGAGAAGGATGGCAACAATTTTAGAGCTGTCAAATTTAGTTTAGTTTAGTTTAGAGAACATCAGAATCCATGCCAATGACTGTTTTAAATTACAACAAAAGGAACGATTTTTTTCTTTTATATC
Source organism: Agriopis aurantiaria (assembly GCA_914767915.1). Taxonomy (NCBI): domain Eukaryota; kingdom Metazoa; phylum Arthropoda; class Insecta; order Lepidoptera; family Geometridae; genus Agriopis; species Agriopis aurantiaria. The sequence goes on from OU611987.1 coordinate 8,076,293, forward strand.
GTACGTACATGATGATTATGTACAAGATATACTTTTCGTATTGCGTATAAAAGAGTATCGTCCCGATAGGAGCGGACCCGGAAGTGAATTCGCCGGAAAGGCGAGGAGTCTGGATATTTTCCGGGCCACCCTTCTTCCGCCTCTCCCGCGTCCGGTGCCTTACTTCCGGACCCCGACTTTTTAGCGGATATGTTTTCGCTATGAAAATAACGGGGTTATAGGTATATATACAACATAATGTATAGGTACAATGATCTTATGTATATGAAAACTCATTGTATATGTAGGTACACACACATCTTCTATCGATATATACATACACATACATACATCGCCTTTTATGTAAAAGGCGATGTGTGTATGCATGTATATAATTATGTATGTTCCCTATGACTTCAAAACAGTTGGACCGATTTTGATGAATTTTTCAAGCAATCTTCAGATTAGCCCAGAAAGTGATCCTGTGAAGTTTGGTAGCGATTTGATCAACAATTTTTTTTGTGTTTTAATATTTTCCCTACAAAAACAAATAAAAATAAATAAATAAATATTTGGGACAGTTTTGCACACACGGTCTTCTGACCCCAAACTAAGCAAAGCTTGTGATATGGCTGCCAGAGACTGATATACATACAAATATAGTTTTTTAAATACATATATACTTAAATAGATATTAACAACCAGATATAGAACAAACACAAAGGTTCATCACACAAATGTTAGAAGAAACAAGAACAAGAATATAAGTCTATAAATTGCAAGGACTTTGTATACTTTAGGGAGCAGAAAAGAATTTTTGTTTTGTTTAAATTAGAACGGCTGTCAACGCATTTTTGTTAGAAATTTGTTGTTGCCAGTTGCACCCAAATAAACGAAACGTCAGTCATTCGAAATCAGTTAGCAACTGTGATGCGGAGTTCGAAGCGTTGATCTAAATAAGAATGTTTAAACAAGGTTCACTCAAAATGCCTGGTAACAGATTTTCCTTTTCATTTCCGTTCTATTTACTTACTTCTCTTTTCTGTGCTTTAGGGTAGAGGGTATAAGCTCTTTGGGGTATACGGTGGGTATACGTGTATACAAAGTCCTCACAAAAGTCCTTGATAAATTGACATATTACACAACGTGACAAAAAGTCATTTAAGTCAAAGGAGGATGCTGTCGCAACTAAGGAAGTTGCTTCAAGGAGGTATATAACGCCGGTGAAACCACGGGGCGTAGCTACTAGCTAGTATGTTAAAACACTCGTGAATTCACAAAATAAACTGAATTTGATTCGTAACAAAAACGAGTAAGCAATGTATTCAGTGCAACAATACTGTAAAGCTTCAAAGTACATACGAGACTACGAGTAGCCTATGTGGTGAAATCGACATAGAATATGACATCGCACTGTTCGATTTGATCGATTGTTTCTGCCACGTACCTGTAAGTTGTGGAATGGCTTACCACCTTCGGTTTTTCCTCCGAAATATAATTTGGACTGCTTCAAACGAAGGGTGAATAGAGTCCTCAAAGGTAGGCAACGCACTGACAATGCCCCGGGTATTGTAGGTGGGCGGTGACCACTTACCATCAGGTGGCCCGTTGCTTGTTTGCCACTTATTCTATAAAAAAAAAAAAAAAAAAATCCTGGGGCCAGATGGAGAGACAAACGTACAGCGGTACCGGCGGGATATATAGATGGTGAGACCAAAGCATAAAAGTAGACTCAAAGATCGACATTACATAGAAAAGCAGACTCAAAATTCGACATGACATAGACTGCCTGAGCTTTGTTGCGTATACATTTTATACAGGTATTGATGATTTTTTTTTTCATTTTTGAGTGTTTTTTACACGAATTACTACTGAACAAGCCATTATTGGACTTAAAATTAATTTCAACTTTTAATACCACTCAATCAATCAATCTAGGACAGTATTCTGGGCTCCTCCGTTATGATCCCGCGCTTCCCGCCACAAGCTAAGCTGTTTCTTTGTTCAGTGTTTTTTTTCTTTGCCCCGGCCCGAATTAGTGTACACCACCCAACATCTTTCGGGTTGAAATCGAACTGCACTCCGAACACGGAGCAATAAGGTTCGATTTCTATCAAGTACCATACCAGCCATTCAGCATACCAGCATACGAGTATTCTATAGGAATATAGGGATCCTTCTTAGCATTTATTTCGATCTTTATTGAATTGACAGTTGGGTTTAGGTTTTTAATCGTCTCATCTTCGCCAGTTGAAAAGATATAAGACCAAATTGAATGCAATTATTTAAAGCTCAGCCGGTGTAAGTTACAAGGCGCTCTCTGTCTTGATTCGATTTACCGTGAACACATTGCAGCATCTTCATATCGCTTTACGATTTTCGTATTAAGGCATTCTTTATCTGCGGTATTCGATACTAAACCGGCAGCTGCGACGGCGCCTACCGCTTCCGTTCAATGGCTGCGGATTCGATTCCATGCGGAATCTGATATTTTGTTGATGGAGGCGAGATTCGAGACATTATCTAACGTGGGCGATCTGCAGTTGTCTCGTGCGCATGCCATCTTCTGCAACCCGATATGCGGCCAGCCTTTTGTGGTAGCCACAATAGATAATACTGAATGACAGGATAATGGACAACTTGGAATCATCGCTCGCTCTTACTAACTTCATCAAGTGTCATTTGAAATTGTCACGTGACAAAGCTTAATAATACAGATTAATATTGGAAATACATATGTACTATCACGTTTTTAGGGTTCCGTACCTAATGGGTGTAAACGGGACCCTTTTACTAAGCCTACGATGTCTGTCTGTCCGTCCGTCCGCCCGTCCTACCTTTCAACTGCTGTATTGTATTCGAACCGTAATAACAACCTGTTGAAATTTTCTCAGAATATGTAATGTTACGGTGGATTAACTAAGAATAAAAATAAAGTCAAAATATAAAAAAAACAAACAAACCCTTTTTTTACGATTTTTGTATTTGCTCTGATGTAAAAACGGTTATACGTACTTACGTAAAAACGTCAAACTTGGCATGATTAGAGTACACACTCTAAAGTAAAACAACAAAGAATAAATACTGGCCAAGAGCGAGTCGGTGACAAATTTCTATTCACCACCTGTTCCCCCCCGTACGATCACCGAAGTTAAGCAACGTCGGGCTCGGTCGGAACTTGGATGGGTGACAGCCTGGGCATGACGTCTTTTTGCACAATTTTTTTGTACTTTAGTAGTTAACAATTTATGGAGTGGTACGGAACCCTCAGTACGCGAGCCCGATTCGCACTTGGCTGCTTTTATTTCCAGTATGTTTCCCTGAACATTGATAAATGCGCAGAAAAATATAGACCCATCTTTAGAGTCTACTAGTCCGTACATAATGCTGAGACGGACCCATTCGACACTGATTGTATCCTGTAGATATAAGTTTTTTGTAATGGTGTCGAATAAAATTTATTTTCTTTCTTTTCTTTCTTTCTTTCTTTGCATGAGAGGCGAAAATATAAATAACCGAGTAGGCCAGTTATGTCATATCATATCTACACGACATTTTAGATTATTACTTTAATTATTAAGTAGCCTTTATCATAGTTTGATAGGTTTTTTATTTTCTAAAATATACCTATGAGAAACAGATGGCAACGGTCGATCAAGTACTTAGGTGTAAACTATAGAGACAGTTTTACCTTGAATGGCTCTCAGAATGAGGACAGGAAATTTATACTTAAAATATATTATATTATAACCTATACAAAAGAAATATGCCCACCAAGCTCAAGCAATCGATGCGACGTCTGTCGGTTTTAATAACTGTAGCAAAGGTGATATGATTATTTGAATAATCTTTAGAAACAATGTTACTCTCTACAAGAAAACAATAAGTATAGATAGTTTTCGATTTCGATGTGTCGTCAAGGATTTTCATTGCTATCTTCGTAGAGTACTACGTACTACTAGGTTTTGTATGAACTGTACCTAGGTATGTATATGCATGGAACGACGCTTGAAGTATCATCATCATTCTCCTGATCTTATCTTTTAAAATATTTTACTTCATTTTAAGAACCAGCTCTGCCTGCCAACAATAGCCTGTGTTCAAATTAAAATTGAATAACGAGATTATCTTTTTTATCCACTTCAAGCGAGCATATGCCAGTATTTCGTCATTTCCTGAGGAATTCAAGAATCGCGTCACAATTGACACACTCCTCCGCGGCGGCGGCGCTGGCGCAGTGTTACTCGCGCAAGCGTGCGCCCTACATGCATAATGCGCGGTGTTACGGCGCATTACGTGCGCCCCGTTATGCCGCGATATTATGCAAGCACGGAACCGGCCCGTGAGAAGCAGGCAACACCTGTAACACGGCCGCGGCACACGCTTGCTTGCAACCCGTGAGCTGGTGTTGGAGACGCGATTGCGTGCCTGACGGATGGTGCTGTGAGAAATGGAAACTACAGTATATTATTATTAGAGCTGGTAGGTTAGCGTCGTTATTATAAGTCAAGAGTAGGCTTAGTAACATTCTAGTAGTATAAGTCAACGCATGGGCGACTGCCTTCAGGCGGCAGACGGTAGTGTTTAGTCAACCAATTTTTCAGCAATGACTTCCCAGCTAGAAGAACTGAAGTAAATATCAATAAGGTTGCTGTTATGCGTATGCAGTTATATCAGGTACAACACGACATTCATGGCTTGTCTAGAGACCAAACATACTCTATTCTATTTTCTTTGATAAGTGCCGACAACAGAAGCAATGTCGAATCAGAAACAGATTCGTGCCTCATGTTACAAGTAACAAAAATTTCGTACAATAAAATAAACTTCACCCACAAAGTTCAAATTTCTTTACAACGTTACTAAAAAACGTTCAACTTGTAAAGGAGACGTCACGATTGTTGAGCAAACATGTGCGGTGCAGTTCCTTAAAAAACTTGATGCTCTGAAAAAAATAAGTAAAAAAGAACACTCGAAGCTGAAGCTTGCTCGTCTGACAGGAAATATGATATTTTATTTTGGGCGTGGGATCAAACCCAGTCGATAATTCGTGTCCCAAACGGAACATCTAAGGAACGTTGAAATGAAATCGTTGAAGACGTTTTATGTTATTAATAAAGAAAAAATTTACAATAATAAATTCAATCTTTGAACGTTTTAGAAACGGCAGCTAGCCGTAGAGACGACGGAGGTGTTTCGAAAGAACGTAACTTTTTTCGTCTCGATGACACACGTTAAAAGCATCAAAGGTGTATACAATTAACATTGATAGGGAAGATAATAAAATTGGACGTGAAGAAAGATTTGTTGACAAGAAAATTTACCTGTTGCATTGATCACAGGATCCAACAAGTGTAGACAAATGGGGTTTGTAACTGTAAAAAATCCCATACCAAAAGATACCTTCTAGCTATGCTTAATATAGCTAGATTAGATTAGTACCCTTTGTTATGGGAATTTTGTCATTATGCCAATTGTCAAATGTTTGACATATTTTTTTTAACTTGAACTTAATGAATCGCCTTTTACCCAAACTCGGTCTAACCATTTGTTTGCTCTGACAGCTGCAATAACATTGTAAAAAGCTGAATGCAAAACCAAGAATTTTAATTACTTTCGCTAGGGTTTTGAACGTTAAACTTTACCAGGTACCCGATATACTTCAGTAAAAATCAATAGACAATGTTTTCATTCAGCCTTTTACAATGTTATTGCGGCTGTCATATCAAATAAATGCTTGGACCGAGTTTAAGTATAGTAGCGTCATTTGTAAAAAGTTTCTACCCATAGCAGCAAACCCCATTAAGAAAGGTTAGTGAATAACAAACGGAAAATAAGAAAATTCGTAAAAATAAATAATTAATAAAAATATTAATAAAATTAAATACCTAATTAAATTGGTGAAAAATTTGAATGTTCCTGGGGCCTTACGGATAACTGCTATTACAGGCACCTACTCCGCTCAGTTGGAAAATCACGCGACCGCAAACCTTATCGCGCCCAGATACGGTTTGCGGTCGCGTGATTTTCCAACTGAGCGGATTAGGTGCCTGTAATAGCAGTTGTCCGTAAGGCCCCAGCTCGTAAAACTTAAACCAGATAGCAAAATATAAATGTATAGCAACCAAGCTTTAGTCGAATCAAAAGCATAGCTATAGCGTAGATAGGTATTTAATCGTTGAAGTGATTCCGTTAAGAAATACGATACAACTCCTATCATATCTACTCCTATTAGGTATCATTTTTCAGTGGCCTACTCAAGCTTTCGAAAATGGTAACCACACAAGTGCCAACGACTGGCGACGTCCGGAGACCAATAGCCGCGAGCAACAATAAGAATCAATATCAATCAGCTTCAATCAGCACCCGGAAGCCATGTAGATGGGCCACTGATTGCACTTCGGCCGGCTAGCGGGTAAGTGCCTCTTGATAGGCTTGATACAATCTCACTCTGTCTTCTAATCTAACTGCTCCTGTTTAGTCATAGCACAGAATAAATAATAGTACCTCTAATACGTCATAAGGGAATACCAACACTAGTTGTTGTGTAGTTGATCTAGTGTTGAAATTGATTGATGTAACATTTCGCGATTTTTGCGTCTTGCTGTTTACTTACCTTACCTTACCTTATTTATAGATTTTAGGATTGGGACGAATGGACAGACGTACGTACTAAACGAACTTAATAGGGTCTTGTAGTAATAGTAATACGGAACCCTAAACATCCCCTCGCATGCTATTTCCCTACATAATACTCCATGATAGTTCACTTTTTTTCTTTGTAATTCGATCAACAAAAAGGCTCTTACAGTTTGATAAAATTAACAGTGGAGAATTGGAGATATTGGGGACTGAAAAATAAAGCAAAAAAAAAATAATTCTCAAACAAAAATCTAAAAGTCGTGGAGAAAAAAATCGATCTAGCTCTTTTGTTTTCTGTCCAGGGGCCTTACGGACAACTGGTATTACAGGCACCTAATCCTCTCAGAAAAGCATCTGCAAACCGTATCTGGGCGCGATAAGGTTTGCGGTCGCGTGATTTTCCAACTGAGCGGATTAAGTGCCTGCAATAGCAGTTGTCCGTAAGGCCCCTGGCCGGAGTTTGGTTACACCAGGCACTTTTATCTATTATCTCCCGGACAGAATTACGAAACATTTTTGTTCCACAACTTTCACAATAGCCAAATAAAAAAAGTTTGTTAGGTCAATTTTTATATTTGTCCAGGCGTCCAGGGCACCGCGTTCTTCTTACTCATTCAAAACCGTTTTTTTTTTGCTAATTAGAGCTTGAATCTTTTCGTTTTTTTATTGGAAGACAAAGAAAATCACGAGTGAATCGGTTTATTCTAGGCAAGCTTGCTCCATCGTAGACCGCATCATCGGTACCATCAGGCCCCCGATTCTACTAAAGAAATTGTCTTTAAATTGTAACTGTTGCGATTTTAATTGTTAAATAACTGCCCCAAAATTGACCGTTTTTAATTATTTTTTATACTAAGTTATAATATAAGGTGGTTGTATTTTTCTAGTATAAAAAAATATTTAAAACTGTCAATTTTGAGGCAGTTATTTAACAATTAAAATCGCAACAATTACAATTTAAAAACAATTTCTTTAGTAGAATCGGGGCCCAGGTGAGTTGGCCGTCAAACGCACGCCTATACCTAATGGAATAAATAAATAAAATAAATTTGTATTATTTAAAATCATGTTACTAAAGTTATTAGATATGATCTAAAACGCTGCCTGCGAGAGGATGTTAGCTAATAATCAACAACGCAGTACTATATATGAAGAGTATCCAGAAAATAATTAAATGAAAATGTACTTTTCATCTACCCTCCTGCCCATTTTTCTATCTTCACCGCTTCATGGTTGATATTCCGAGAACCCGTACGAAGCGCTTTGATTCAAAATTTATTGTGCGAACTGCTAGTCAGTGGAATTCGCTGCCTGAATGGGTGTTCCCCGATAGTTACAATCTGGGTGTCTTCAAGACGAGAGTGAATCGGTTTCTTCTAGGCAAGCGTGCTCCATCGTAGACAGGATCATCGCTTACCATCACGTGCGTTGGCAGCCAAGCGCAAGACTATTTTTAATTTAAAAAACCCCTACCCGTTAGATACTATTACAGAACTACGTTTCCCGGTTTGCGAAAGCGACTTGAGATCATGTCCTCAGTTCAGAAGCTCCAGACCGTTCGATTAACGGGATGTTTAGTATCTCAAGTAAATCGTATAGCTGATCTCAATATACGTTATTACCGGTTAGAGACCGGACGTTGTCGTCTTCCACCGAACACCGTGGCCCCAATTTTGTAATTGCATTCCCTGCGGGCGGTGGTGCCTCGCGTCAAGGTACCTATTTAGATATTTGACCCGTTTACCGAAATGGCTTTAGTTTTCTTTACTAAAATCCGGAGCAGAAACGACGTTTTTGAGAGTGAACGTTTTTAGGGTTCCTTACCTACAGGATGTAAACGGGACCCTATTACTAAGCCTACGCTGTCTGTCCGTCCGTCTGTCCTATCATATAAATTTTCAGAGAATATGTAATTTTACGACGGATTAACTAAGAAATAATAATAAAGTCAAAAAGTCAAAACTAAAGGGAGGTCCCAATACAACAAACGTTTTTAAAGTATTTTTGAATTTGCTCTAATGTAAAAACGGTAATACCTATTGTATTACATACAATCGTCAAAGGCACACTCTGAAGTAAAATAATTAATAATGGCCAAGTGCAAGTCGGCGACAAATTTCTGTGCAAAGTAGGGCGCGGTCGGTACTTGGATAGGTGACGCCTGGGCGTGATGTTGTAATTTTGATCCACTTTATGAATTTTGTGGTGGTACGGAACCCTCAGTGCGCGAGCCCGACTCGCACTTGGCTGTTTTTTTTTTTTAGTTACGAAATAGTTCAAGTACTACGATTTGAATGCAGGCGACTGTGCTAATTGTTATATTATATACTTTTTTATGATTATAAATACATAGCTCGTTCTCGGTGAACAAATCAAAGTGAAAAGGCGCTCTGAGAGGGCGCGGCGGGCGCCAACTGCTCATCATCAGGTGTTATGGCGGCTCTACGCTGTAAAAGTGCTCCTTATATGTTAATACGGCAGTGACGGTGTCGTTGCGCCTATAAAACCGTCTCGAGTGTAAACATACGTAAATATCGCGCCGCACGCTCTCGTAAAATCTATTTCTCGCGCCATTGCGGCTCGCGAGCTACATTCGAACTATTTTATATGGAGGACAATCAACACTGTTTATTTATACTACCAATCATCGTTACATTTTAACTGGCGACTGATTAACTACCCACTTTTCGTAAAAGAATACGATAACGTAGAGATGTAAAATCAAAATAACAAATTGCAAATGACGTGCGTAGAGCGAACGTTCTGTTCATTCGGAAATACAAACAGTCGGTTAGCGAAACACCCACGTATTCTATTGGAAGTTAAAAATACGGCGTCTGCGTTCTGGCGGTGAAATCACCGAGAAACAACCTGAGGCATTTCACGGCGTGCTCGTCAAAGCTGCGACTACGAGTGGTGTAGTGGCGCACAAAGGCAATGACTCACCGTCGAGATTATTGGTCCTAATATTGTCCACATGTGGGGACACGCAGCCGCAAACGGCGCTAACCATTTGTCTTGATTGCCGGCGGTTGGTGTAATGAAGCGCTGGGTATTTCGGAGTACGATCGCATGACGCAAGCGCAGGAAAAGTTATATGGAACACAGGACACTAGACAAGGAAACTATTATCTCAACTAATAGTGTCAAAGAACACGTTTGCTGCGCCTAGTAAGATACATAGAAGATATTGACGAAAGAGAGAAGAGGCGCCCTGATAAAGGCGATGACGTATCTTCTGGGGTATATACATTTCATCGTACATACTTTTTAACAAAATTTGTTATGTAAACGTACATTAGTAAGATTTGTTTGTAAGTAAGTAGGTATCAAACGCGTGTTTTTTTAGTTTTTAAACTATGACTATTTTACTTTAGTATGTTTGCTAATAGTTTAGCAAATACGCGTCTACAATAACAATCGTTTTAACAAAGATTTCCTTTATTCTTAGTAGATAAAAAATTTTGCTTACCCAAATACTAAATCGGTTTTTTATCTGCGTGGCGACGGCACAGACGGTGCAAAACGGGTTCTAGGACTCCTAGGCGAGTCACGTCATGACCAAACATAAGCCACATCCTGAGCTCATTGCTAATTATAGACTCTTTATTGAGACTTCATAAAGACCCCCAAAAGCAACGAAAACATGCGACAATAATAATTTGTCAACTAGTTTCTCATAAGATTTTCAGTTTATATGGGTGTCTGTCTGGGACATCGTAACTCCCAAGCAGCTGAACCGACTTTGATTTAGTTTGAAAGGTTACTTGATCGAGAGTATTCTTAGCTATGATTCAAGAAATTTGAATCAGTGACATTGGTTGGGATTGTGTTATTGGGACTTTAAATATTTTTTTAATAAAAATACGTACCTACTTTTAATTTTTTATTGTTATATAAATGCTATAGATAATACAAAAATTAAAATAATCAATTTAAAATTTACTTTAGAAGTTAGTATTTAAATATTGAAGTGTGAAATGACACTTCATTATAAAACTTACATTCTAATTTAATTATTTTTGTCCTGAATCCCGAAATACGTATTGACTTGTTCTTTGTTTCTTTTTTTAGATTCCAAAAACTATAAAAGTACGCGAATACTGTTAGTATTTAATTCACTCATCTTCGCCAAAGCAAGGCGGTTGGTACTTCAGAAATTTCGCAACCACTGGCACAGCGAAATACCCTACAACAGTGTCTCGCGTATGCGATGCTGCGAGCTGCAAGCAAAGTACGGTACATGGCACAGGGGGGTTGAACCTTGGTGTTGCTTTAATACAAAGTTCTGTCTTCAAACCTGGCGCGAGAAGGAACCGTGTGCGAGGGAAGGTTCGCCAGCTAGCGCCGAGCCGGGCTGTGTCGTTCCAGAGACCGCAGCAATGGACGTAGATCATTCGTGAACACCCATTCCAAATCCTGTAAGTAACAAAACGCATTAGCTATATCTTGAAATGATACAAGTCACTTCATCAAAACTCGCGTGAGGAAACATTATAAGTTATTACAAGATACAAGACAAGAAAAGAGAAAACAACAAGTTACCACACCGATACCGTTTGATACAAGTGTAAATTGAATATTTAAAAAGCCCCAGATAGGTAATAAAGCTGACAGTCTTCAAACGGTTAAACAGATTTCAGGAATCATAGGATCAGACAAAATAAGTTCAGCCCTTTGGGAGCTAAGATGCCACAGACAGACACACAGAGAAATAGACACACAGATACACACGTTAAACTTATACCACCCCTCCTTATCCGTCGGGAGTTAAAAATGCTTAATCTGAAAAATATAGATAATTGTTTCACTGATCATCAGTTATCTATCAATAAAAGATAATTTATTTAAACAGTAGGTGCATGAGATTACCACGACCATTATGTGTTTGTCTTTAAAGAACGATAAGGAAATACGTGACTCTATTGAGAGATTTCCCGCCATGTCTAAGTTCAACCGGAACGACAGGAAATTCCTAAAGCAAAGGTTGAGTAATAAATGGAGGATGAACGTAAATTTCAATGAGTCAAATGTATCGGTAGTGCAAAAAACAAACATTACTAATAACTTAGTATTAAGCATATTAAATAGAAAGAAGTTTGAAGGAGATGTAAAATCAAGCTAGACACGGAAAGTATTGGCGAACGAGGACGCTTTTGCGGATTGGCTTGGCCCACAAGAGACTAATGTCTCTTGTGGGCCAAGCATTTAGCATCAAGCATTTAGTATCAAGCATATTGAAGAGAAAAAAGTTAGAAGAAGACGTAAAATAAGCTATAGACACGTAAAGTGTTGGCGAAACAAAGACGTTTTTGCGGAATGGTTTGGCCACAAGTGCAGTCGACTGAAACATCTGGAACTGGAAGATAAGGGAAACGAGCTGTGGGACAACATAGGTAAGAAAAATAATCTAGCTTTATGGATATGCAGTAGTACCTACATTAGGTTTCAAGAAACGAAATATTTAGATACGTACTTAATACTTACCACAATTTCCGAACTATAGTCTCTTCGTCTAGATCAAAGTACACGCGATCTGGAGACCAGATGATGGCGAGAGGAGACCGAGGACATGGCGTTGGAATGTGTTCCTGGACTGAATAGGACACCAGCTGCTTTCTAGGGTTTGGTCTCTCTCTTGGTGTTGAATGCGGCAGTATTAGGGCATTCGGGTCAATCTACAGCAAATAAGAATACGATCAGAAACAAGCTTTCTTCAGTAATAATGATGGACACACTCGAAGGCAAGCAACGCGCTGGAAGAAGAGAAGGAAGAAGTCTTGGAAATTATTATGAACATTTTCTGATAACAACATAGCGATAAAACTGTAATTTTAACACGTTCTACCACTTCTAACTCAAAGGCCATGGACCTTTTCGTAACATAATCTTAACAAATTATGTTTCCCTGATTGTCGGGATGATATAGATACATCTCTGAAATCTGGCCAAGTTCACAGAGCTTCGGCTTCGTTAGTTCGAATTGTCTAAAACCTTGATAATCTGTGGACGTGGATAATCCAGCGGTGATCAAACCATTCCGTAAAATCAAAACAACTATTTACTAAAAAGAAAATAGTAATCGATCGTTGAAATGTTTGGTTAACACGTCGTTAAGATGGAAAGGGTTCGAGTAATCTGCAGGTTAATTAAAGCATTTTATGGCATAGCAAGCTACGTTACGAGCTCAACGAGAGATATAAGAGTTCTAGAGAAAATAAGCACCACCAACTTTATCATCAAAAGTATTACAAATCAAATCTTCAGTCTTGCAAACATTAATTGAAATCCTGAGTATCGGCATCAAATGACTTTATCAATAAAATTGTGATTTGAAATAAAAATAAGATGCATAAACATTTTTCTAAATGATATGTAGTTACTTATTAGGGCAACGTTGTTTAAAAAAAAAGGTTGTATGTACTAACATACTTACAACCCTTTTAAGTTCGTTATGTCTGTCCGACCTAATCCTTCTATAGTTCAGATAAGTGTAAGAAACTATGCAAAATTCGTTTTGAGATCTCAAATTTAAAAGGTTTTATTTATTTATTTTAGTTGTGGCTCTGGTTCATGTGAAATGGGTTTTTTGCTGCAAAATCTCGAGTGTCTTAATCGTTGAATGTGTTTTAAACGAATGTAAGGTTTTATATCTCATTTTTCCCTTCGACTAAAATAAAATGAATGGACGGGCCCTAACACCATTGAAACTGCTCAGTAATAACGAGTCAAAACCGTCGGACATATCTTTAAACACCTAATTATAAAAATGTACAGTATATTTGTTAAAAAAATAGATCCCGGTTATATTTGTGTATTTACACTTCGGGAAAGCATAATTATGAATGCATAATTTTGTCAGATGTTTCGTTATCACGTAATAATAGACACGTGTTGCACTTCCTACGGCTAGAGACCGACTGAAACGAAATGAGAGCCGGCGCTCATTTTGTTATCTTCAAAAATGCGCTTCTACTGGGCCTGTCCATTCATTTTATGTTGGTCGAAGATTTTTCCTAGTGTATCTCTTGCGACTTTTTTACTAAGTTTTATAATTGAGTTATATATCAAAACTGACATTGTGTCTAAAACTATCACTTACAATAATTTTAAAAGTTATTGATACAAGGCAAGTTAAATAAGTGCGAGCTAATACAAAAATACGTTAAAAAAATACGTTTGTTGTATGTCCCATTCGTTTTAACTTTTTAAGATTACATATTCTGTGAAAATTTCAACTGGCTATCTATTACGGTTCGAAAGATTAATACAGCCGTTAATAGGTAGGACAGACAGACGGACAGTCAGACATAGTAGGCTTAGTAATAGGGTCCTGTATTTACTCTTTGGGTACAGAACCCTAAAAAGCTCTATGGTACCACATTAATGCATCGTCATCCAAGTTACATAGGTGTACCAAATTTCAACTTAATTGAAGGCCAGGGAAGTGGGTCAAATTAGGCTTAGAGAACCGTACACTTGTATGACGGTAATGCGGCGTGCGCGCTTTCAAATATTTTCAATATTTATTTTATCTTTATTTTCTACAAATAATGTTACGCTTTTACAAAAAACTGCGACCACTAAAGTATTTGAATGATTGTTAGGATAACACACAATTTTTTTTTGATAAAAATATCTTCTATGGAATTTTGAATGAAGTTGATTCAATCCATTGAAGGAAACGTAAAAACGGGTGTTTTTTTAGGAAAGTTTACGATTTTTTTCTATCGAGCCAAATTTCTTTAATCGTGTATCGGTGAATACATCCGAATAAAATATTTCAAGAAAATTTATTAAACATAAAAAAATAATGTCAATTAATCGATTTTAAAGGTCTACTTTTGAATACTCGTGAGGACGAATCGTCAAATTATCGTCATATGTCGTCTTAATATACTCACAAAAATCTGAAGTAAAATTAAAAGATTGTAATAAATTTACGCATTCATAATATTAGTGCGATACTCACTGGTTGAAGGTCCTAGGCTGTCTAAGCTGCTGTCATTTACATATTGGTAAGGAAGCTAATATACATTTTCCTTGTCTGTTTAGTTCATTGACCGGCATTCGGAAGCGACATCCCAGTGGAAACGGAATGCCACTTCCGTTAGTTTCTCTCGTGCGGAAGTCGGATCGCCGTTTCCGAGTTAGAACTCACTTCCCCTATACCTACACGTAGGTACCAATTCACCTATTTATAAACGCTAGATAATAATTTGTAAATATGCCAGTAGATCTTAGAGTAACTACACAAAGAAACCAAGTACATTCGCAAAATTTAAGCCATACAAATGGTGTCATATATGGCACCAAAAAAATATATAAAAATTTTACTATGACAATTTGCGCGGTGAAATCGTACCACAACAAATCAGAAAAGCAGCATAAGAGTTATGGTGTGACATTCCACAGGTAATCCATTAATTTTCTTGCTTAAATCGTTTAAAATACCAATCGAACTTAAGCTACAAAGCGAATTTGTAGCTTACGTTTTGAGAAGGCGTTGTTTGGAAACCTACCTTCTCTGAGTAGTTATTCTAAGCTGTAGATATATATTTTTACAAGCTTTTATTCAAGTTGCCCTGTTATATGTATGTTCGTACTTCGTATGTATCGGACAAATCTTGCAACTGAATTTTAGACCAGTTATTCTCAACTGATTGAACTGAAATTTGACATAGTTATGTAAACTCGGTGACAATGCAATGTTTTGGTACCATCGAGCTGGTCTGATGATGGAGACAGAAGGTGGCCATAGGGACTCCTATGGCGAAACGACGTAACCCCATCGAGTTAAGGTTTGTTGGATTTATCTTCCCAAGCACTTTGATCCTAGATGATAAATTCAATATGGCGGACGCAACAAGATGGCGATGGTCTGAAGACTCGTCTCTATAATCGATGTATGCTACCCAATATGACCTATGGTGCTGAGACATGGACGCCCACGGAGAAGACTGCTTAAAATAGCCTTCGCACATAAAGCCATGGAGCGAGCCATGCTCGGCATCAAATTAAAAGATCGTATCCGAAACTCTGAGATATCATGTCGCGCTAAGGCTGCAGACATCGTAAAAAAGGGGATGGGACTATAGTAGAGTTGGGTAGGAAACATGACCAGACGTGATGAAGGGATGTGGTATGCAGTAACCAAATGGTGGCCGAGACTAGGTCGGCGGAACCCAGGATGAGTTGAACCAAAGACACCAAAAGAACTGTTGGAAACGAGTGGATGCGACTGGCGAGAGACCACCGGAGAGAGGCATAAAGAAAAGGGAAAACTGGGGGTTGTTGATTATGATGAATCCAGTTCCGCAAGGCAGGATCGGGATCACCAATCTCCTAAGGAATTGAGTTCTCTAATGTTGGCGATGATAAAGTTACCTACCAGTTGTGGTTCTATCTTTTTCCGTGGATTATTGCATATCACTGGCGGTAAGTTCGTCACCGGCTCTTCTTCATCGGTAGAGTTCATAAAATGAATAAATTTCTGAAAGAAACCATAGATAGGTATGGATAGATACCTATCCACTTACAGAGAAGTGCTATTTTGAGAGGAATCCAAGAAATCAATTAAAATGTGAGCAAAACAAATATAATGTAAAATACACGTAAAATACTATGCAAAGAGAATACACTATGTACCAATTAAAAAAAAAACGTTTTGACTTATTATGACACTTGACATAGACTATTTTTATTGTCAAAAACCAGTAAAAAAATTGTCAGTAGTAAAAAAGTCTGAATTCTTAAACAGTAACTACGTCGCGTGTGTATAAATTGGCGATGAAAAATATTAAAAAATGTGTCCCAAAAACACAATTACAACACAGTACAAAATCTCTTTATTACGCACCGAAAAGAAAAATCAAACTTAAAAAAAAAGAAAAAGAAAGAAAGAAAGAAATATATTTATTTTGTATAACAGCAACATTAATTAACATGGGCAGGTGAGCAATATATGTGATATTTAGGTATTAGTGTTATGTGCTACAAAAAACCGGACAAGTACTAGTAGGACTCGCACTCTGAGGGTTCCGTAGGACGGAACCCTCAGTGCCAAACAAAAAAAAACATCAAAGTAGAAATATTGAAAGGCAAACTTAACTTTGTGGTCAACAATAAGGTTATTCCATACATACCAACTACAAAATTTACAAAACATTTTTTTCAATATGATATAACCTCAAATTAACTACTTTCGGATTTGTTCCTTTATATGTGCTATGAGACCTTGCTTCTTACCAAATTTCATGATTCTAGCTCTACGGGATGTACCCTATAGGTTTTGATTCCCTTGTAAAATCGCAAAAATTGCTATAATATGCGACATAAATGGTCATATCTTTAGATCGCGTTGACTTACAAATTTGATTTTTTCACAGCTAAAAGAAATTATAGACTTGAATATTGATATAACATTTCAACTTGATAGCTTTACGCGTTCTTGAGAAAAAGGGCCTTGACAGACGGACAGACGGACAACAAAGTGATCCTATAAGGGTTCCGTTTTTTCCTTTTGAGGTACGGAACCCTAAAAATGGCCTCAACTCAGCATAATGCTGTTTACCAAACAGCGCTGATCTTCCGTTGAAGCCGCTCAGCTCAGTAAAGTCACGAAATTAACATCGGTATAATGGGCTGCCTTATGGCCTTAAGCAATTTCTTCCAAGCAAATACGTGTAAAAGTGTTACTCAATGGTTTCGCCACGTTTCATCGAAGATTTTAATAATCGTATATAGGCAATTCAGAACAGATGGCCGGTGGGGACGAAAGGTTTTGGAATGGAGACCACGCACCGGTAAGCGTAGCGTAGGACGTCTACCCACAAGATGGACAGATGACCTAAAAGAGACCGCAGGGAAACGCTGGATGCAGGCCGCTTCCAACCGGCCCTTTTGGAGATCGATGAGGGAGGCCTATGTCCAGCAGTGGACGTCCTATGGCTGAAATGATGATATCGGCAATTTTATACAGTCGTTTTAGCAACGAGGGTGCATGGGTATAGGAATACCTACTGACTCAGGTGTTGTGTTAAGTTAAAGGCCCACAGTTCGCAATTTTTTTATATGCCTTTTTATTATTAATGACTGTCAACATCGTGACCGGGCGGTTGGGAAAAGCAAGTAGTGTTGCGCCTATAATTATAACAGTCTATAAAATCAAAAATATAAGTTTTAAATCTTCTTGATATACCTACCTATCATGTACATTATATATTTTTCTAAGATAAATCTTATTTCTCAAAATCTATCTTATAATTATTCATCTTATTCTTCAAAAGATATCGAACAGGTAGATTGCCCAACGTCTTCGATTAAACTCACTAAAATAACTCCAAAAATATTTTTAGCAGAAAAACTGCGATAATAAATTACGTGTAACCCGAAGGCCAAATAACGTAGACGATAAATTAAATTGTTTAGCGCAGTGTGTATGTAAGTATGTATGGGAGTTTAATTTTGTTAGCTCTTATTCTGGAAAATATGTGGAAGCGGAATCGATCGACCTGCAGTCTACGTCATACCCACTTAGAGTTACCAGATGGAAAAATTAAGTCCGGAGAAAAAGCCTGATTTCCATTGAAAAATGCTGCGATTTTCTCGCAATTTGCGAATTTTCTCGCAAACGTAATTTACAACTTTGTGGAAAAAAGTCAAATTATTATTAGTTTTGTGCACTAGGGGGATCACGCGCCGCCGTGCGACGCACGACGCGTGAGCGGTGCGCGCAGATACCTACATAAATAAAGAAGATTACATTTTGTTTCGGTATCTTTGTAATAAAATAAGATCTGAAAAATCTACTCGTATTTAATGGAAAATCCAAAAAATCCTGAGATTTACAAAATCCGGCCGCAATCCTTAAAAGCTCCGAAAATCCTAGAATCTCAGTACAAATTCTGAGATATGGTAACCCTATACCCACTCAATGCTCTATTTCTATTTTATACACTGGCTCTAGCTAGGTACGTAACTACGAGTAGGTAGACCATCAAGCGGTAAAATAACGTAATCACAATCGATCATAAAACCATTATTGTATCATTTTGTAACAATTTCAATAAGTAAGTATCTATAAAACTGCGCTTACTTCCTAAAGAGTTTCAGCGCCTCTCGGTCAGATGGCAGTCACACGTTGCCCTATTGAGCAATAAAGCGTTAATGATGCAAAGTTATTTATGGATGGAGTGTATTCACCGTGCAGTTGCAACACCGTCTGAATAATATTGAGTAATCGTGAAAGGCGTGCGTTGGCAAGACACGGTTGCGTCCGCGGCGCGTGACGACTCCCGCGGGAACGGAAGTCTTGCGCACTTCCGGTCGCGGCGCGGGCGCACAGGCCGGAGATCCGGCCGACGGCACGACTACGCCTACCGCCTATACCTCAAACTTGCTTTTTAGCGTGATCGTCTAAGGAAGTTGTTAAACATTAGTAACGTTCATTTCTAATAACGGAAACAACGCTGTTGCTGCCTGCGCATGTCCGATTGAACCAATCTACTTGGCCAAATTTTTTGAGAGTTGGTGGCGGTGGCATGTGCATTTTGCAATCTGACGGTACCCAGTTCGATCCTCGGCCCTGCACCAATGACTTATTCAGTACTTAAATAAACTATGTGCAGTTTCGATGCCATCGCTCAACAACGGTGAAAGAAGATTGTGAGGAAACCGATATTTTCAAGAACCTCAAAAGTTCAAAGACATGCACTGAGCCAGCATGGTGGATTAAAGCCCATCCTCACTCTCTGAGAGTAGGCCTGTGTCCCAGTAGTGGGAACATGATAGGCTGATAATAATGATGATGACTTGGCCAATTTGTGTCTAAAGCAGCTAGCCATTGTTTTTTAGCCACTGACGGTGACTTGAAGATGAAAATGATTTGGGTTCTTGATGTTTGTAGCGTAATTACCTAAGCTCCGAGATTCAGAAAGACACTTTTCTATGATTCCACATTACCAAATGCCTACTCAATACTCAATAATTTATTGCATATTATGAAATTCACATACATGCAGATCTTAGGTAGCATCACATAATGACCCTAATTGGGTATGGCAACAAAGTGCGGAGTGGATCGATTTATTCCAGAATTGATTTGTTTTCTAAATACTTGTTTGGGCTATACTAACATTTGACAAGCAAATATTTTTTGGGTTTAGGCAAATTTATTTTTATTTTATCTGTGCTGTTAGTTTATTAAATTATGACTTTTTCTTCTTGTTTCGAGTCGATGTTTATGACGGTCCATTATTTACCTAATACTTTTATTAGCTTTTTTTAGATAGGCTCGTTTCGTTCTCCTATTACCAACATTACCCATAAACATTATGAAGTGTAAAATGTTCCTTGATAAACTTCAAAAAGTCTCGTTTCACCACCGCTCTGCAAACAAAGACCCTCCCACGTCTCGAGCTGTTTGTTTACGTAATCAATAAAATTATCGTCGTACAAGATCACACATCGCGTTATTCGATTTGTTAGGAATTAGAAGCAAACTTGCTAGACTAAACAATGAGATCAGCTGGTCCCATTGCGGGGCGACTCCTATTTTATCAACGACACCGATTCAGCTCGGCGTAGGTATTTAGGGATCGTGTTCTGGCTGGAACAAAGAGGATATTGTAATGTAACCGACACTTGTGGCTCGGTTAATTTATTGCCAGAATTGTAAACATGGGAATAATTGTCAGGCATTGACAGAAGGTTTTTTGTAGCAGTTTTGTGGGTAGGTAACTGCAACACTTTGCTGTTGGACTGTAGGTACCTAACTAACATATTTTATTATATTATTTATTTATATATAAAGTGAGTATATATTTACGAAAAATATTTAAAACACTTAATTATTATATTATGTACCTACCTGCATACAAATAAATATATAAAAAACAAAAAAAAAAACAAAAAAGTATCATAATCTATAATCCCATCGGTGGAGAGAAAAGTGGCTAGAATGCTGGCAGCATTGTCACATTGGATAGCAATGCTAGTTTTTAATATACATTTCACCTTGATACCTCTACGCGTTCTTGAGAAAAAAGGTCTTGACAGACGGACAGACGAATAGACGGACAGACGGACAACAAAGTAATCCTATAAGGGTTCCGTTTTTTCCTTTTGAGGTACGGAACCCTAAAAACAATTCTTTAGCCAAAGAATAGTACATTATAGATCGATGCCTTTAGCATTCACAGAGTTGAGTGTGAACTGTGAACAAACATTGTGTGTATGTTTGTGTAACTTTCGCGTTTATAATATTAGTGTGATATCCATCTTCCATTGTTCCGTGCAAACCTATATATATAAGACTAGCGACCCGCCCGCCCGGCTTCGCACGGGTGTAATTTACGTGCAAAGCCGGGGCGGGTCGCTAGTTATATATATAAACCTTCCGTGAAAATGTATCTAACTGATGGTGAAAAGCGCATCAAAATCCGTTGCATGGTTTTGGAGGAGTTAGCGGCCATACAGACAGACAGACGAGGAAAGCTAAGAGAAGAGATTCATAATTATAGTACCTAATTAAATAACTTGATATCGTGTAGGTAGGTCCAGAGTTTAATTAGGTACCTACGTATTATCACATCGATGAATCATACATATTGTTTTATATCCGACAATCAGATAGGCAAATCTTTTCGCGGAATTAAATGCTACGTGCTCGTGCTGTCTATAGATACGTGAAATTTTGTGTGTTTGTTATTATTAGATACACTTTACCAAAATACTTACCAACAGTAACAGCTATGATGCAAGCTAGATACCTCAGCAGAACAGACAAGTAAGGAGATATGCCTTAGGGCTTAGTACAATTAGCGTTCGTGTTCTAATGTCTGCGTGTTTCACTCACTTTTTTCACTATACCAAGGATTCATATTATTTCCCTTGACTATACGGCTAACCCGCCTTTAAGTACGTATCTACTTACACTTATTATGTATACCTTATTTAGGTACTCATTTTACACGCAAGGGAAATATGGTAAGGCAGCGTGGCGGGTGGGTGCGAATGCGAAAGCATCAAGCGTATGTCAGGCTTGATAAGTTGATACCTTTAGACAAAGTCACCCTGGGCCCTGCCTGGGGCCTTCCCGTTCTTTTTTTCTTGCGGACTATTTAGTTCATTGGTGTCGCTACAAGTTTTTAGTGTGCGTGAAAAATGAGTAAATGTGCCTAACTAACAATTCCTGGCAGCGGTAGTGAAAAAAATTTGAAACACGGAGACATTTGAACTTACACTATAATTGTACTAAGGCATATCTCACTGGTTTGTCTGATCTAAGGTCCCGGCCGGAATATCGTCCTCGGATTAAAAAATAACTACACGGTATTTTGTCATTATTTTATTTTGCTAGAGATGCTTTATCCAGAAGCGGAGAGCAACAGGTAGATATTTATCTAACGATTTATTTTGAATCAGTTGATAATACTTAAAGACGGAAAATCACAGGTAAAACATAAAGAGTTGCTAGTATTTACTAATACATAAAAGTATATACCTATTATCAGAAGGATAATTTTGATAAAAGTAATTTATAAGCTGTACAAATTAGTATTATATATGGCTATTTCCGTCCGCCATTTAATAATTTATACGCACTGAAATATTACCGCATTTATCACGGTTTTATTATTATTAGTACAGCTAGATAAGAATTTGTTTAAAAAAATATTGCCAGTGACTTTTTATTGCCAAGTTACCAACACTAACTTCCTAGATTTACTCACTTAGAAAAAACTACCGCATTATAGGAAGGTACTAACGTGCTTTTAAGGCGCTTGCAGACGATGCGTAGTACAAGTAGCAAGTGCAAGTTGCAAGTAGCTATTACGCATCGTCTGCATCGTTTTGCTTAGTGCAAGCAGCAGTGGAAGTGCTACAAACCACTTCCACTGCCTCAGAAAAAAATATAGTTCGGCTAAAAAATTCTGAGATGATTACAAGAGTTTAAAGTTTTGTCCGATTAGGAAGGGGTGCTCTGTCCCTTTCCCGCAATGTGAGTGACAGTATGGCGTACTTACAAGTAATTAAAGCCAATAGTAAGTATAGTCAACTAATATGTATTCTGTGGTATTGTGCGCTCCTGGTAAACAATACTGCTTATACATTCCTTAATTTTAAACACATTTTGATTTTGTTTTCGGTGATCGGTTTTATTTATGGCTAGCTTTTTGATGTGAAACATCTATTAAAACGCCTTGGCAGCTAAACCGATTCGTATGTCTTGACGGCAAAGACATGATGCTCTCTTATGCCGTCATGTTTCACTTCTGCCGGGCGTCCAATGACAGGGCATTTTTTTATTGACATAAAAATATAATCAGTACGCTTCGATCTTATTCTAAATCAGTACGCTAGTCTATTGAAGTGCGGTTCCTACACGCGGTGCAATACTGTAAACACTGCGATCATCATCATCAGCAGCCAGAAGACGTCCACTGCTGAACATAGGCCTCCCCCTTTAACCTCCACACTGAACGACAGCCTGCCATTTGCATTCACTAGATGACTCTCACAATGTCGTCGGTCCATCTAGTGGGAGGCCTACCTACGCTGCGTCTTCCGGTTCGTGGTCTCCACTCAAGAACTTCACCATCGGTTATCGGTTCATCGAGCGGTGTGGCCTGCCCATTGCCACTTCAACTTGCAAATTTTAATAGATACCTATTCATTTCAAAGAACCAGATTCACCGACGTATGTCGGTGGTTCTTTGGCGAATATCCACGTTCCAGATTCTATCACGCAAAGAAACTCCGAGAGAAACTCTCTCCATTGCTCGTTGTGTGACTCTAAGAGTTTTTCCAAAAGGCATATGTCATCACTGACAACACATACTGGTCACCCTTGTCTTTCTTTAGGCACTTTGGTATCTTGTACGAGAAGACGCAATTTCCCGAACGCTGCCCATCGGAGAACACTGAGATAGCCAATATTTAAAATAGCAAATCAATGGATTTCTCATTCTCACGCAGTGCTAACTGGTAAGTAAACCTGGACTTTCTCGGAAAGTGAGGGCAGCGGCGCGGATAACGGATGGTGTCCGTGGGAACGGCCGCCACTTCCGGTGTGCACTCGGCACTCTCAGCTATTTCCGCCGTAGGGCGACCTCCTTGAGGAATGTTGTTTCATGTTTTGGTACGTGTTCGGTTTATGTTATTGGATATAGATACAGATAGGTATACTTACCTACCTAGTTTTCAGAAGTTATACATAGAATAGTTATTATTAGGTATCAAACTCACCTGTTTTTGCATCGTTTGTACCTCCAATCCCCCCCCTGTTGCTTTAGTCTCTAGTACCAACTCATCCCTAAAGTGTGTCTTTAATTTATAGGAAAACTTTGTTGTAATCTCTTTTCTTCTCTATCTCTTCTCTACATAGTATAAATTAAAGTCGCTTTCCGCGTCTGTCTGTACATAACCGCTAACTCCTAAACCACACAACGGATTTTGATGCGGTTTTCACCATCAGTTAGAATTTTTTTCATGGAAGGTTTATATATATAACTAGCGATTCACCCCGGCTTCACACGTAAATAGCACCCGGGGCGGGTCGCTAGTGCTACATAAAAAACATGCATGCTAATGATTTTCGGCACGTTTGTGCCGAAAATCTGTGTCACCAGCACCAGTAGCACTAAATACTTACTCGAAAGGTAGGGGGAAAACCAGCCTAGTGCATATAGTCAATTCTACTTTGTGACGTCCCGTATCTGGTACATTAGGCAATCATTTAAAAAATAGCATAACTCTTTGATTCTTGTATGAAATCTAGGCGACTTTTTTAGATAGGTTAGTTCAGAAATTGGTCAAAATCCACCACTACACATACACCACTTTAATATTCTTCCCTCACAATGTTACCTCAAGGAAAAACTTACTTGCCTAGTAAGTATGTTGTCATGTCAGGCAAGACCGTTGACCGTTGCCACAAGCCGGACTCCAGCGCAGCGGTCTTGTTGTTATCTACCGGAAGCGCCGCGACGGAAGCGCGCAATCTCGACCAATTGGACGCCTGTCACGCTGCGCGCGCATGCCCCCTTGCGCTCCACTTGTTTCTATCTACCTACAATCACAGAGTAAAATACAAAGCTTAAACAGTGTTGTTAGACATGGCATTTTGATTTATTATATCTTTGAGTGTTGCACTCGTCATCAATTTTCAGCCTATGATCAAGCACTAACGAAAGTATAACAAAAGCGATAAGAGTAAAAGCTAAATACTGACTGACTGACTGATCACAAACCATCGAAAACTACTTTACTTTTGAATCTGAAATTTGCCAGGTAAGTTCCTTATGGAGTGCAGAAGTCTGCCATTAAAGGATTTTGCGAGAGGGCAAACAAGAGGCTGAAAGTTTATATGAAATTCCTGTTTTTGATATAAGGGACATGAAATTTGGTATTTAGATTAATGGTTTAAAAGAAATAGATAGGCTTGAAATATTTTTAAAGGACCGGTCATGTAAATATAATTTGTGTTTACAAATCCTTGATTTTTACAATTTGTCTTTTTACACAAATTATCAGCTGATAAGGACCGAAGAACGAAAGGATCGTACATTTCTGCAGTTATATATTGTGTTTAAAGTTTTGTAGCTACGAAGCTAAAATTTAGGTGGTAGATTATAGGTATACGGTATGTAGAGTAGAGGCCCATTAAGAAAGGATTTTACGAAAGGGCCGAATTAAGGGCAAATGGAGGTTGACAACAGCTGGTTTTCAATAATTTCATCCAGAGGTCCTCCTTGTACAAACACACGAAAACTTTTTGTCTGTTCACATGGGAGTAGCCAGGGAAATTATTGAAATAACGAGAGGCGAGGACGCATTTCATGCACATTTTTAATTGTTGTTTCAGGCTGCATATCCACCAGATATGAGCGGTGCACGAGGAAAAAATCGACCAATAGGGTATAGGCTTTATTCCGTCTCGCCTTGCCTCCTATTGGTTGCACATCTCTGCTAGATATGCAGCCTTAGTTTATTGAACCCCTTACACAATTAATCTAAAGAGTAAATTATCGATCGATACCACATGAAAAAAATGGACGCCCACCAACATCGCTCATCTTGACGAGATCCAAGTGGGGATGGGATGGGAAAAATAATATGCAACCTTGTTCAGATTATGTTAAAATCTCGGTTCTGAGATTGATCTTTTTTATATTTAAAGATTTCATGTTAATGTTGACATGACAGCGTACAAATGCGCCATAATTAACTCTCGTAAAAACGATATTTTTTTTTACAATAGTTTTGATTTACCCTCATCGATAACTCTATAAACGTTGCACCTATCGCTAATCATATCAGTCAATAAGAAAGATTTTTTTTGACGGAAACTCAGGACTTTTCAATTTAATGCTCTTTATTATTCTGTGAACGGAAATTACAACAATTAAAAGAGAAAGAAGCTCCCTTACGAACCATGCAGTTAGAAAGTGTCAACTATATCAGTCTAACAGCAATATCTACACTTTTGCGTTTGGCTGCACGTTTTCCACGAATTATAGACGAAATGCGTAGGTATTAGACCAAGTGCTATTAGATCATTGACGGAATACAGATAGAAGAATCGCCTCATTTGCCAAAATCGGATGAGGCGTTTAGGGAACATATTTTATATGTACATTGTACACCCTTACACGTTTAACACAATACCGGAAGGTACGTTTTTTATGGGAGGATTTTGGCTCCGCTTCGTCGGGATAATAAGTACTTAGGCACATACCTACTCACTACCTACATTCAAATACCTACACGAAGCGGAACTGACAGTGTAACCAAAGTGACTGGAGCTCGGTTATATTATGGTCCTTCGTAAGTTAACTTAGAGAAAGGGAAGTTGAACGTACCGCAAACGGCTCTTGTATAAATGGCTGGTGTGTTCTGACATTGACCTCTACGACGGTCGCGGAGGCCTCTTCACAGCATCCATACATATTCATTTAATCATCTACATTTTAATGAGTCGAGCGAGAGCTAGATACATGTTTATCTCAAACGGTGTCCCTTTGGTTTTGAACAGATGGTTTATTTGAGGTTGTTAAGTATATAGGTACCTAGTAATTTAATCGTACAGACCTTGTAACTTGTGAGTAAATCTGATTAAAATTTGACGATATATTATGTATACTACATATGCATAAGCGATATGTTAGGTGGTAGAATTGTTCCCAAGTGTTATAATAAAATATTATTAGATAGGTACTGTTTTCCTGTCCTGTACTTCTCGTTACCAAACTCTAAATTAGTAATGAATTTGTCTGACCTAAGTCCAATGGCCATCAAAATATCATCAGCATCATCATTTCAGCCATAGGACGTCCACTGCTATATCAAAATATATAATATACAATACTTACCATATAAACATAGCACAGAAACAAGACAGAAAATGAGAATAAATTTGCCAAGCCAAAACCCTAAAAGACATGGAAACTTGCAAAATTATACTAATATTTTTTTTACTAGTCTAGACGAGTAGGTTGGTACCATAAAAGATAAATCAATTACGAATGGAATAAATCGTTCCGCACCGCCCTTTGTTGCCATACATTATGGGATACCTAGGCTACCTAGATAGCTCGTTGGTCCAGTTGGTAGTGAACCTACCTTCTAAGCCTGAAGGCGTGGGTTCGATTCCCACGTAGGACAAACATTTATGTGATTAAAATTTTTTGTTCTATATCTGGTTGTTAATATATATTTAAGTATGTATAAAACTACATATGTATGTATATCAGTCTCTGGCAGCCATATCACAAGCTTTGCTTAGTTTGGGGTCAGATGACCGTGTGTGCAAAAATGTCCCGAATATTTATTTATTTACTTACCTTAAACATGCTATCTAAGATCTGTATGTGAATTTCATAATGTGCAATAAATTATTGAGTTATTGTTTAGTGGCTATCATGAGGTATCGAAGCAAGACATCGTGGAGGTTTCAAAGAGTAGGTACCTACAATAATTACCACGTGGTTACAATGCAGCCGCTATGTACTTAACAAAAACATGACAGGTATCTATGTAGGTATCATCTATGTACCTACCGTCCGCTGTACGTGCCAAATTGTAGGCTAACATTAAAAAAAAAAACCGCTTACATCTTGTAATATTTTATTTGAAGATATTTTTAATAGGTAGGTACACATAAACAAAAAACAACAAAACACAAAAAATTGTTTAAATGTTGCTTGCTCTATCAATTCCACAAGCAACTTTTTATAACTTCCTTCGTAATTCCAAATAAGAATAATCGTCGAAAACGAGCTAGACTGAAGTTCCGCATGACCTTCAGACCGTCCATCGGTAAAAAGCTTGGTCCTCCACACGTAGAGTAACCATGAACTCTGTATCCCTAAGATAAATCCGTAAAACTGTAAAAACCAATTATCTCCCAGTAAAAGAAGAAACGCTCACCTCCACATCTTGCAAAGCTGAAAATTCAACAGCTTCAGGTTTTTTTTGCTCCTTTCTTAGGCAGATATGCCAGATGCGGAATGTCCTTCCACTGAGTTATAATATATCTAGTGCGTTTTAAAAACTATGTATACAAACATCCTTTTAAAAAAACGCACTTCGTCTTTTTCTCTCTCAAAGTATCAACAACACCGCTGCAGGTAACCACTTACCATCAGGCAGCCCATCTGCCTGTTGGCCGCAGTTTTGTTTAACATGTGACAAGCCAAAATGCTAATACAGTTTAACAGTTCTATTTCTATATGTTTCTATTTATTGCGTTAACTGAAAATAACAGACTGATAGACATCTATGATGCTGTGGTTTCATCATACATTGGACAGAGTATAAAAATGTAGATATAATTATCTACTCTGTCTAGTAGCGAATCTAAATCGTACAGAATCTGAGGTGCTACGGCGTGATTTCGAAGTGTGCTATATTTGATGTTTTCTTGACATTGTCCCAAAGTAAATACGTAGAACTGGCAATCCTATCCACACACGTGTATGTGTGCGACAAAAAGTGAGTTAAAATAATATATGATCGGAAAGTCCAGAGCCATCTCGTTTTCAGAATAACACTTGCCAGACCGGTCGCGCCGCCGCCAAATATCAACTTGTTTCCTTCCTCGTTCGTAGGCTCTTGACTGGAGTACGTTATTGTGTTCTTACAAAAGTACCTACGTACCTATACTAATTATCTTCAGGATTGTTTCCCTTATACCGTTTGCTAATTATGATATTGAACTATCCGTGTCTAAAAATAGTATTTATAATTACTTGCAAGTAGAGCAGGATTGTAGAGTTCGTTTGTAATCTTAGCTCGGTTTAACTTTGTTATTCTTCTTATTAGATATTTACATTTAAGGTTGTATTCGAAAAATCAGTAGGTATTTAATAACAATACTTTATCTTAAAATAACTTTTATTTGGACGTTTGTCTCACAAAATGAGAGTAAACAGGAGGCGGAAGTCATAAGTAACGAACATGCAAAACCGAACGGATTTATCGATTTGAGTTCAGCAATATGGCGGTAGTTTATTTATCTATGTACCCACCTCCTGGCGCCGAACTTCCGGCGGAAACGGCGTCGTCTCCGCTCTAACCCTTACCGCAGTTCCGGTTTCCGGTTGTCTTTGAAGTCGGTCTAAGTTTCCTCCCTCTGCCTCCGGCGGGGAGGCTTTTCAGTCCGCCAGCCACAATTGATAATCTTTCTTTGCATTACGAAAATAGCCTACGAATATATATATTACATACATTTACATATTTAATATTTTTAGTGGTTCTCTATCTAGATAGGTAGATATAAAAGTTAAATAACACTCAATCACTGATACACCTAATCTCAAAAAGCTGCTTGACCAACGAAGCTGAAATCAGGTAGATCCCTTACGATACGTCCGCTACGAGCATATTTAACAAGCGACAGGAACGAATCAAGGAAATCAAAAAAGGGTTGAAAGTTAATGCGAAAATCTACGCGTACAAAAGCGTAATCGAGCGTATTATATATAATTATATAAAACAAAGTCGTGTATATTAGACATTGATGTAAGTAATTTTCCTATACTTAACTCAAGAATGGTCGATGGCTGGACTGATTTTCATGACCTTTGATTTGTTAGATTCCTCTGCGCCCCAACAGCAGACTAAGTAAAAAAAAACGGATATTTCACGAAATAATATATTATGAAGAATATGTATTTGTAACGGCAAGAATTGAAACATTGAGATTATACAACATAGACAAAAAAAAAGTCTTCTAATGGAAAGAAGCAGAAGGAGGAAGGAGAGTATGCATAGAAGAAAAGTGTAGAGCAAAAGATTTAAGCACGCTTTAGACAAGTGTTTAACATATTTTTCGCAGTGAAACAATTGCTAAACACATGTCTAAAGCGTTCTTAAATCTTTTGTGGTAAGACGGACAGACTTTTAATACAGAATACAAGTCTGTGTTAAAACAAAAGTCTGTGTTAACTGGCCTATTTTTACAAATTTCAATACTCAATAATTTATTGCTCATTATGAAAATCACATGCAGATCTTAGGCAGCATGTTTAAATTTAATTAAAGGTAGTTTAGCGCTTATTTTGTAATATAACTATTTTTAATGGTGATTATCCACGATATTGTTACATGTGCTTATTTTAAATATGTAACTAATTAATAATCAATATCCGAGACATTTTTGCATATGGTCATCTGACCTGAAACTAAGCAAAGCTTGTAATATTGCTGCCAGAAACTGATATACGTAGGTACATAATTATATATATATATATATAAACTTTTTTTTTACGGCACGAAACTGCACGTAGTTCATTTAGGTAAGTATACTAAATAAGTTATTACTTCAGGGCCGAGGATCGAACCGGGTGCCGTCTGATTGTAAAGCACACCAACTACCGTCCGGCCACCATCGCTCATCACCGCCCGGCCAGCATCGCTCATCAAGTTGACATGTTATGCATCTAATCTAAAACCATTAAAAAATTGTAATTAGGTACTTAGGTATACGCAACCATTAAATGCGTGTAGGAAGTATCTACTTATACTTACAGGCATATCAACGCAATAATTTGCGCTAGAAATTATGCACAGTTCTCTGTGGCCAGGTTTCACAAGATGAAGCGACGGGTGCTGTTGCAATACCATCCGATAGCGCTTCCTCCATTGCGTAGTCCCAAGCCTGCTTGCTGTCTAACAGCCTCCGCCCAATTTCTGCGGTGTTGCGTACGCATTACAAGCCTTTCCTTTCCATCCTACTTGAGCAATAATTTCATTTGAAAATAATGTGCAATTTTAACGACAGGTTTATTACTTGCAACAATATGCATGATTATTGAAACTGTCGATAAAAATCTTGGAAAGGATTAGTAAGTACGTACGTGGATATGTCAAACCCACAGTTCGCAATCGGAATGAAACATCGAACGGTTGAGGACATCCTAATTCGCATTCAACTTATGAACGGCAAAGTATGAAATACTAGTC
The DNA here is from genome assembly GCA_914767915.1 of Agriopis aurantiaria. NCBI lineage: Eukaryota > Metazoa > Arthropoda > Insecta > Lepidoptera > Geometridae > Agriopis > Agriopis aurantiaria. The sequence continues at coordinate 8,107,382 of OU611987.1, forward strand.
GTTTTATTTGGGGGCTCACATGCTGTTACGTAAAGGATTAGGTCGCGACTCGTCTTGAAACTATTGAATCTCGGCCCAGTTCGCGAGTCGGTGGTGGTGCGCCGCGACTTACGTCACGCTGCGGATTGGGTCAGAGGCGGCGCCTGCGCATGTCCACGCGAGTTATGTCACATGGAGTGCGTGCGTAACATCCATACGTGCTTTGACAACCCTTTAGTGGGTTATAAAATGTATTGGCTCAAGCCAATATTATGGACATCCATTAAAATTAATGATTAATAAGGTCGAATTACAAACCAAAACGACTGCAGTACTTTTACTTGATTGAGCAAGGTTATATTTTTACACATTCTTAAAATGTGGCAGTCAACGCATAAAATGTTACAAAATGTAAAAGTAGTTTAATGTTTACGTCGACTGACATTTTTATATCCGATCAGGTGGAGCGGCGCCGAGACAACACGCGGCCCGACGGCGACGCAGCTGCAGGTGTTCGCTCCTCAACCTATATAAAAATTATAGTACCTAAGCATCAGTATGCAGGCGCGTTGCCAATTACAGGAGACCTACTTTCTTACCTTCGAACTTTTACTTCCTGCGGGCCAGGCAAGGCGGCCGGTCGCACCACGCAACGGATTACGAAAGTGGCGCGAAATGCTCGGCCGACATTCGCGCGGCGCTTGCGCCACCTTCAGGAAGTGCCGTTGCCGCGGGATTACGTAGCCGCGGCGCGCTGCCTGCCGCCGCCCGGACACCACCCCGGCTTGAGAAACCTGCACGGGAGCCTGTGGTCGCGACCTGCGTTGCCACATCGCCATGTAACAGCGCGGACTTCGGCTGTTGCTCAAATACTTGCTTGTCATCCTTTCTCTAAGCCCGACGTTGCTGGGTGGGTAGGTAAGTTTGTTATGAAAGTGGGGAACTCAACAGTAGTCATGATACACATTATCATCAACATTGGCAGATTAGTCCCATTAGAAGGCACAAGCCTCCTCCTTTCAGAATCTTGTGCATAGTAAAATGTTTAAATATAAGAGCATGTTTAAAAAAGCACGTAGGAATGTTTTACTAATAATAAGGTATCTGTATCTACTTATTTGTCGTTGTTAGTTAGGTGTTTGTGTGATTATTGTGTGTACTTTAGCTTTACGGGGTGGCATAGTAATTTTTTTTTTAAACCCCCATTTCAGTTTCAAGATTTAAAAGAAAAGCTAAGTAAGGTGGATAAGTGGGTAGGTAGAGCAGGTGTTAGGCAGATTTCATGAAAGCACCTTCAGGTAGTTACCTATTTGGTAAGCAATGTTAACAAAAAGTTGGGAAACAACTGGCTTCGTCCGTATAAAGCGAGATGTACCTATAATCTCTCTCGGAACTATGCCATGTTACCTAAGCCCACAGCTTTGCCTAATGCTGTACTGTAATGATATAGGTACATACTATTAGTATCATTAATATGAAATTACTTGCAACCTTAAATTACTAAATATTAATAAATTTATTTCAAGAAATAGAAAATGAAGTGTGGAAATGAAATGAAGTTCTTCAGTGGAAATGAAGTGAACGTTTCGCCTATTGGAAAACTTGTATACAATGAATACTTTCCTACTGAAAGAGACGACATTTGAAGAAAGGTTAAGTGGTGAACAAGTCTATAAGAATAAAGAAATAAAAAACGAATTAAAAAATAAGAATAATGTAATGTTATAACGAATCCTCACGCGAGTTTTGATGAAGTCTATGAGAGGTTAAAGCGTTCCAAAACAAAAACAAAACACAGGTAATGCGTATTAAAAGCTACAAAAACAAGTCATCATAGTCTTATCAAGCTGAAAGTACCTATTATCGAAAAAGGTAAATAAACTTAGAATAGTTATTCTAAGTAAATAAAGTTTTACGCAGATACGTATAGGCAGGCGTACGCCTTTGAACATTCTTGTGAACGCCTGTCTGACAGACGCATGGACAGGATACTAACGCAAATTCACATACATACATAAGTAGTAAGTACCTGTCTTTTAGTTATATGTTTTTAGGGTTCCGTACCTAAAGGGTGTCTATAGGACCCTATTACTAGGCCCACGCTGTCTGTCTGTCCTACCTTTTAACTGCTGTATGTTTGAACCGTAATAGATAGCCCAGTTGAAATATTCACAATTATATTTATGAGTGATCAAAAAATACCAAAACAATAATTTGAATCGAGTCGCCTATGTTCTGGTCACCCAGGTGATTTTATATTCCCAGGTGATAAAAGTCGACAAAAGAGTAGGCTTTTAGCACCCAGGTGATCAAAGTGGAATAGACCTTGTGTAATCCTATTGCGGATTAACAACAAAATAACATTTAAAAAAGAGGATCTTCATACAACGACCGTATTTTTTTTACGTGATTTGATTTTGCTCTACCTAGTGGCAAGCCCTGTAATACGTACAAGCGTCAAACTAGGCATGATTGTAGTACACACTCTAAAATAAAACAACAAATAATAAACACCGGCCAAGTGCGAGTCGGACGTTCGCTAAATCCAACCTGAATGGAAAAAAAAACAAATTTTTGGGTGCGAAGCCCTCGGTGCGCAAATCCGACTTGCACTTGTACGGTGTTTTTTACATTTGTGTTTCTGCTGTAAAACAACCAGAGTACTTAGGTAGGTATAGGCAAAGAACATTATTACTCCTACCGGAAGGTATAGGTATGGTGGTTGAGCTGAAGGGCAGAAAGGCAACTGGCAACTGGCAATCGGCTACCTTATTATGGATGATTCGGATCGTGATCGCGAGCGCGTACCATCCCACTTGCGCACGTGGTGCGAGTAAATAGATGCGAACGGGACGGCATGCAATTTCGATCCCGATCAAAGAATCATAATAAGGCCCCGGTTTCTCTAAAAGCCCTAACACTGTTAGGGCTTTCAAACAAATCCACACGTCTGTTAGGCTAACAGACGTGTGGATTTGTTTGACGGACCGCCGTCCAATCAACGGGAGAGAAAGAGTGAGAATAACATATTTCCCTCTTTCTCTCACGTAGCTCAGACGGCGGTTGAGGTCAACCAACGTCCACACGTCTATTAGGGATTTAAAGCTAATTATTTTCAAAGCAACCAAGCAAAGTTCTGAACTTACGCCAAGTGGCTTCACAGTCGTGTCAACCGTTGCACAAGGCGCATTACAGAATCGGAAAAAGTGCGCAAAAACGGTATTAGGGCGAGAAAATTCACATCGGTTGTGTTCCGTTACCCGCGCGCAATATTCGCTGCATAACCCCATCTTCTAGCACGTAATGTGCGCAACGGTGCGCGCCCGATCTCGCACGACCGGTCCCGCATGTGGGTCATCTCTTTTTGTTCCACCACGCTATTCCGTAATTAGAAAGAGAGGGTGAGGGGAGACTGATGCGCTGCACTTTGCCATAATAGATTGCACGCTAATTGACAGAAACAAAACATTGTCAATAAAAATCGATAGTTGCATTTTTCCTTTTCAAATATGTTCATAACTCATATGGACTAATGGAGTTAAAGTTTGCTTTTAATTTCTAAAGAAATTCAAACACTAAACATGTGTTTAGTAACAATAAGATAGGCTTACAGATAAAAAAGGGAACGGGGATAAAAGGGAAAAGGGATTATACCTATGGTAAGTATATGTGGATAAGTTGTAGCTAATGCTTTTAACATTTTACTAAACTATACACTGAATTTCAACTGAAACACTGAACACACTGAAAGTTAAGATTTTTTTTTTTGTTAGATCCACCGTATAAACCGTATTCCACAGCCGCTCAGTAAGAACATACCTAGTTGCCTATGAAACCGATTCGCAGTATGACGATATTACCTACTCAAGTAGTAGGTACTTACTTTTCCACTTCATCATCAAGAATTTTTATTCTTTGTTTTCACTGAGTGAAGCGAAGCGAACCAGTCTCAAAGTGTTAGGTATTTCAATTAATTTCAGTGCAAGAAACAGGCGAATCTCACGAGGTGTCGGCCAAGATGGCGGCACGCGGAAGTCACACACACTTCCGCGTTGCCCTGCGTTGCGCGCGCGCACACCGCACAGCTCGTGACCGCTTCATACATTTACTAACTGTTCACATCTGAACAAAATGATTTAATCAGGCTCAGATAATTTATAAATATTTACATAATTTTTAAAGCTGCTTGTTTTCCGTGATTTAATAAATAATTCGGTTTTTCCTTCTAATTTAATTTCCACTGATCAAACGAAGGGTCAATGGAGCCCTTAAAGGTAGGCAATGACAATGTCCTGAGTATTGTAGGTGTCTTAGGCGGTGGTGACCGCATTTACCATCAGGTGACCCGCCGCTTGTTTGACACTTATTCTGTTGTGGCTCTCAACTCCGTGGGTAGGAGGTAGCATAAACTAGGCTAGCTGCCTAGCAGCTAGGATAGCTGGTGGACCGCAGGGCGCTCTAGATAGTCTGATAACTCTTTATTGTTCATACCAGAAATTGCATAGGTACATAAGACAATAACAACAAAACTAGTAAATAAATTGGCGGCCTTATCGCTATAAGCGACTACCCCTTCTACACCGTTAATGTGCAAAAAAATCAGTAGATAATGCGACTGGTACTGAATCTGTGGCACTAATTTGTGTAGTGTCGGCAACCAGGCGGGGTCGCGGAGCGGACATACCGTCCACAATTACTGCCAATTGTGCCAATTGAACCACCGGCACCCTTCCGCTTTCTACCAGAGCGTCGGCGTCGTCATGCTACCAACAGCTGCTATCATCTCGTGAATATGATCAATTGGTTGATTGTTGTCTATGTATATTGTAGGTATCTCTTAAAACAGATATCTGCAGCGATTGCTGCTTCTGGATAGATCTGGAACTCTTCGGACTGTTCATAGTTTCAGATTGATCCAGTATTCCTTCAAATAACCGCTGTTTTTTAACAAATTGCAGAAACGGACGTAGTTCTAAATTCGTATGTTCTTTTGTACACGTACTGATATAAATTTCGTGACATATAGGTATGTTATGTAATATGTAGGTTCTCGTATTTTGGGAAGTAATTCTTTATAATTTTTGCCATGGCACTCAATGGTGAATTTTAACGAAATTCGAACTTGAATGTAAAGTTACGGTATAAAATGTCTTGTGGACGACACGTTTCAGAATAATGTTGTGTAGAAGAGGACAAAGAAGGGAGTTTTGTCGCCAACGTGGTAAAATAAACTAGCCAAGTGCGAGTCGGGCTCACGCAGAGGGTTCCGTACCACCACAAAGTTCAATAACGAAATTACCAGTTCTAACTTGGTAATAAACAGAAACTTGTCACCAACTCGCACTTGGCCATTATTTATTATTTGTTGTTATACTTTAGAGTGTGTACTATAATCGTACCAAATTTGACGCTTGTAAGTATTACCGTTTTTGCATTAGAGCTAATACAAAAATACGTTTGTTGTTGTTAGTTTTTACTTTTTAACTTTTTTATTATTTGATAGTTAATCCGCTTAATTAATTTCAACTGACTAACTATTACGGATTGAAAGATACAGCCGTTTAAAGGTAGGACAGACGGACGGACAGACAGACTGAAATCGTAGGTTTAGTAATAGAGTCCCGTTTTTACCCTTTGGGGTAAGGAACCCTAATAAATTATGTCCTCACCTAGTTAGCAGGTATATAGTAAAATACAATAATATTCTACATGAATATCACATTCCCGCTTATGATCTCACTTCCTGGCTACTCGACAATATTGCGTTGCGGAGCTAATTACATGTGAGAATCTTAATTAGGTTGTTACGTGGACTTCTACGTTCGGATCAAATGCGAAGTATTGCAATTTGCAATACTGTTGCGGACTTCGTTTTTATTCTGATCTAAGCGAGCAGATGAGGAAACGATTTGTGTTAATCGCTTTATTAATCGGCTTATATTTTTTTATATATTTTATTTGAAAGATATGCTTGCCCTTTTCCGCTATCTCGCCTGAAGATGCGGTCTACGATGAAGCACGCTTGTATATAGAAATAAACCAGCCAAATGCGAGTCGGGCTCACGCACTGAGGGTTCCGTACCACCACAAAATTCAATAACGAAATTACCAGTTATAACTTGGTAATGAACAGAAACTTGTCACCGACTCGCACTTGACCATTATTTGTTATGCTTTAGAGTGTGTACTATAATCATGCCAAATTTGACGCTTTACTATTTTTACATTAGAGCTAATACAAAAACACGTTAAAAATACGTTTGTTGTATGGGGCCCCTTCGTTTTTACTTTTTGACTTTTTTATTCTGTGAAAATTCAACTGGCTATCAGCTATTACGGTTCGAAAGATACAGCCGTTTAAAGGTCGGGCAGACCGACACCGATAGGTATCGTAGGCTTAGTAATAGGGTCCCGTTTTTACCCTCTGGGTACGGAACCCTAAAAAACTAATAACTACACGCTCTATTGTAACTATCGGGGAACACCCAAACAGGAAACGCATTCCACAGTCGAATGGTTCACACAATTAAATTTCAATCAAAGTGCTTCGATCGGGTTTTCGGAATATCAACCATGAAACGGTGATACACGGGATTCATCCCCTAATTTTCCACATTTTACAGTTAGAGAGCCCATAGAACGTTGAAGGTCTAAAGACAATCCAAATGCCCAAGCCCACTACCAGTTGGCAGCGTACCCAGCATGCTGGCGGCATTACCACGCAGAATGGCAACGCTTATGCGTTGAGCCAGAAACAATAAAATTAAAATAAAATAAGTAAATAAATATTAAGTAAGTACAATATTACTATATTTTTTTTATTATTGTAAGTAATCAATTAAATTGTCCCTACTTTAGTATCTTGACGACAGATTATTGACTTGAGGATAGCTGAGCGAGCACTGGATGGATAGTGCCCTATAGTTTTCTCATTTTCATTCGCCTGAAGCGTATTGTTGGGATTTGGGTTTACACTGCCCCGGCGACGGCGATGCCAAGCCAAGCATTATGCTACCTAAGTATTTTTATGCTCGACATCTGTATTATGTCTAATATGTATTCTCTGATTATATAGTAAGTACAATTCCCAATAAAATTTATAAATTATGATGTCATGCAATCAAACACTAAAATGAATCTACTAACGTTGTTTCTATATACATATGTACATAGATAAATACAAATACGTTAGACGTCCCCGTGTCACCGTATTAATTTGGACCAATTTAACTGCATCACTGTCTAATGCCAGTATATTAAACAAGTGGAGAGCGACTGGCACGCGGGATTTTGCAAGTGCTACAATTGTTTTCAATTGGCTATGACCAGCTGTGGTGGTTAGTTGCTCAACCATTCTCCACAACTGTCGGTGACGTGTCTTTAGAACACTCATAAATTCATCATCACCAACATAACTACGTCCACCGCTGGACGTAGGCTTGTCCTAAAGAACGCCACATAGCATGATCGTCTGCTTTACACTTACACAACTTTACTTGCCACCAGCCGCCTTTCGCAGGTCGTCGGTTCACCTGGCCGCAGTGCCCTGCTCTCCAGTTTAGAACCCGTCTACCTTAACGGTAGTCGGTTCTTCTACTGTAGCCAGCCCATTGCCACTTCAGCTTGATAAACCTTTGAGCTATGTCGGTTACTTTAGTTCTTTGTCGAATAATCTCATTTCTTATATTATCTTTCCAAGCCACCCCGAGCAAAGTCGCTGAGCGACGGCAAAACTTTACTGTAAATGACGTCCAATTGTCCACTAATAAAATAGAACCCCAAAAATTCGGCTTTGAAATAGTAGGCTACTGCCTACTATTTTCAACAATAACCGATACAAAATTATAACAAAAATATGTTTTTTATTATATACTTATATTTTTTCTTTCAACGTCCTTTTCAGTGCCCTTGATGTCGTCGTCATTGGTGTCATGTCATAATACTGGTGACTTAATAATGATTATTTACGTGATTTATATAAGTAAGTAATTTGTAAAGTCCGTATTTTGTCGCCACTGCATTCCTTCAAACTAAAACTATCTGTTGTAGTTTGGAGGGATGCAGTGGTGATGCTAATGTTTTAGTACCTAATTCCCATATAAGCAATACTTATGTACGTATATCTAATACTTATGTATGTATTTTGTTTTATTCTTCCTTATTATCATAAAGCGCAATATCTGACGTCACGCAAAGTATGACTGGGCATGACATGATACTAAGCCACAGTTACCATCAGATTACAGTACGGTAAAATGTGGCAAATAAAGCTTTGACAAGGGATATTGGGCACCTATAATAGTGGAGTTGAAAAGGAAAGTAAGTAGAGTATGTATATTAAAATGTATCACTGTCAGAATTCTCTGGTGAATTTAGCTCATCGAGGCGCCAACGAACGCTTTAATCTGCAAACATTTTTGCGACTTTCTGCAGGGGCGAGGAAAACATCGTCATTGAGGAAAACGTATTAGGCATAGCACAAATAAACACTCGTATAAAATTAAATCCTGTACAACTTGTAACACCGACTTTGCACCGACTTAAAACGCGCATATGGTTAGAAAATAGAACGTAACTTTCGGATTTTCTAGTAGATAGTAGATACAAAATTGTCCAATATTACAATATAATTCGCAGGAAAACACTGATTGCAGGCCGCTTACAAGTCTTACAACCGACCCTTTTGGAGATCGATGGGAGAGAGCAGTGGACGTCCTTATGGCGGAACTAGATGATGTAATTAATGGTATTAATAGTGAAAGATAACTAACTACAGAAACTACCAACCCTAACTACGCAAAACATCAGATTACGGTTGTAACAGTAGTAATTTTTAAACTTTCGCGATTTGAACACATGTTTTAAAACGTTTATCGGGACTTATCACGTATTATTTAATTTAGGTAAATAATATGTACCTTTCGCTCGACGTTTCGACCATGTTACAATGGCCGTGGTCACGAGCTGACTGAAAACTGCGGGTGAGTCCGGCGAGAAGAGCGGGTGTTTTGTTCTCCTACCCTCACTTGATCTTGAAAAATGGCAGGGTTGTCACTACGACACACAACACTGACTGTATCGGTAAATGTCCTAGTACCTACACCGCGGTTTGTACACTTGCTTACTATGGGATTCCACGACGCCGCTAACTTAAATCCATCTTCCCGGTTGAAATTGCGATGTTTTCTAATTTCAACAGCTTCACGAACCATTCTAGAAAAATAATGTCATTCAGTGGAGAGGACCTTCGGATCGTGGAGCTCGATCCAGTGACCGGATCCCGCCTCAAGCAAATGTTCTGCAATAGCAGACTTCTGTGTCTGGCGATTTTTGACGGCCGCGATATGTTCTTTGATCCTTTCAGCTATGGTACGCTTCGTTTGACCTATGTAGGAACTACCGCAGCTACAATCGACCTTGTACACACCAGGGGTCTGGAAAGGAATAACGTCTTTCGGTGTCCTCACATGCCTCGCCAGCTTAGATAAGGGGGTATACACCGTCTTGATGGAGTACTCCTTCAGCAAGGTCCCTACCTTATCCGTTACTCCTTTAACGTAAGGCATGAAAGCCGGCTGCCGCTCGACGTCAGTCCCTCTCCTGTGACATCTGCGTTTACGGTTGTAACATCACTAAACGCTGCAAAAATCAGAGTTCACTAGCTAGTAAATTGCACTGTGTCGCCTAGCTCAATTTCCGGGACAGCTGGACTCGGTGCGATACGCCTTATCAGTAGCAGCAGCGAGGTGGTTGATCGATATATTGTTGTGGAAGTGCGGCACTACCGGCACTTATCGCGAATGCAAATATGTGTCGCTCTTGTTAGTTGCGATGTAAGTATATATTATCTACTCCTAATGTGCTTGCATGGAGTTTTATTTTGGGCGACGAAGTGAAAAAACACGTAGACTATGTCCAGGCAGATAGAAATACTATCTTAGCACCGCTAGTACAATGTTCAATTTATTTTGTTTTTTGTGTTTTCATATCCACTTGGTCATATAATGCAGAAATGATATTAAAGTAGCGCTTTTCACACAAATTTGGAGTAACAAACCTTTTTTTAGTTTAATTTTTTTCTTCATATTAAGTATTTACACATATTTATATACATAGGGCTACTGGACTGGTAATCAGTTAGCATCCTCTTAAGCTGCTTCAATGCGTCAAAACAAATAACTTTGGTTCTGCCTTTAAGGGGATGCTGATTACCAGTATATAGCTCTGTATAATCTAGGACATGTCGCCAAGTGAATAAGCTTTATTATTAAAAACAAGCTTTTTCGTATTCTTCTCAACAAACCCTTTCATTTGATACCCATATCATAATGGTAGATAAGAACATTTTGTCCGCCATATTGAATTTATCATCTAGGACTAAAGTGCTTGGGAAGACAAATCCAACGAACCCAAACTCGACGGGGTTACGTACGTCGTTTCGTTTAGGATTTCCTATGGCCACCTTCTGTCTCCATCATCAGACCAGCTCGATGGTACCCTAACATTGCATTGTCACCGAACTTACATAAGTATGCCAAATTTCAACTCAATCGGTTGAAGATATCTGCTTCAAAATTGAGTTGCAAGATTCCACCCGAACAAACATAGTTACATACATAGGTACATTGCAAGTTAAATAAAAGCTTGTAAAAATACCCTTTTAAATTTTTTCAGTTTTAGTTGACGACTTTATCATGTGAATCTAGTAGTCTAGTGAAACAAAATAAAACGACAAAAAATATAGATAGTAACTAAGTTAGATACTCCAATGCTGTGTGCAAATTAGGCGTTGCGTTATTAACTTTTTTCATTCTTGATCATGTCTTCCCAGTTCCTTTCATAGGTCCCAGTTCTCGGTCACCTCATGCCAACCACAGACTTAGATATAGGTCTGTGGTGCCAACCCTTCCGAAATGGATCACGATCGTTACTCCGCCCAGCGTTTCCAGACTTTCCCAGGCTGCTTTACCCATCTTCCTATCTACCACCAAATGTGTATTGGCCCCAAAGATAATATCCCAGCGGTCGGGTTACTCGCGTTGCTTTCGCGTTAAATTTTAAATAGTCTAATCAAGTCTAATTCAATGCAAAATTCCAGTCATTATATACAGGTAATGTAAACGTTCGTTTTGATTATCTGGCGAAGTCAAAGGTTTGTATTATTATGTGCAATATATTATGATGCGGCGATTTCGATCACTATACGACAATAAACGAGAGCATACTCGTATAAACACAACTAAATGGAAAAACAAAACGGAACTTAATTATCACAACACAAAGCACTGATTGTTGACCCCTGAGTACTTGTAACCACCCACGCCGATAGCTGATAATATAAGAACCTAACTACATATTTATCTGATTATTGAAATACCAACACTTGCAAAGCAAAGTGGACTATTTTTTTATTAATTGCAGAGAGGATGTCCCTGAACAATCGACCTCCACGTCCGTCGCCCGATACGATAATGAAATGACGCGACCGGGAATTTTAAAAATAATGAAACCTTAGAATAACTACACAAAGAAACCAAGTACATTAGCAAAATTTAAGCCGTTCAAATGGTGTCATATATGGCTCCAAAAAAAATATAAAATTTTTACTATGACAATTTGCGCGGTGAAATCGTACCAGAACAAATCAGAAAAGCAGCATAAGAGTTATGGTGTGACATTCCACAGGTATTAATTTTCTTGCTTAAATCGTTTAAAATACCAATCGAAACGTAAGCTACAAAGCGAATTTGTAGCTTACGTTTTGAGAAGGCGTTGTTTGGAAACCTACCTTCTGTGAGTAGTTATTCTAAGAATGAAATAAATTGAAGAAATTGGGGAAATATTTGCCCAGAAGTGGAAACAAAATAGGTTAATTATAAAAAGGAGTTGGAAAAAAACTCTAGTAGGTACATAGTCTAATAGAAGGAAGGTACTTATCTACTCATAAATTGGGTCTAACAAGGTCTAAATAATTTTCAACTAGGTAAGTACCTACTGTTTATCATTCGCTAAACGAAAGACTAACCTCTTGACTCAAAAAATTTGAACTTGAGCATAGAATAGAGCCTAAAATAAAATGACGCCAAAGTCTAGATGAAATCAAGAGTTGTTACCTTTACCTATGCATGAAATCGCTCGCAACGTTCGCATGATGGAACTTTTTTTCTGGATAAATCACGTAGAAATCACATTGTTCCTCTCGGTCTGAAGAGAGTGACAGCAAAGTTGCGTGCACGCAGTCGACGCCCCCAGTTTCTAAGCGCAACACGCGTGACCAATTTGATATCATGTGTCTTCAATTTGAATGTGTATCGCATCTGTTCTATTCATTGAAGTAATATTTGACTAGCTGACTATCTGAACTATATGACTATCTGATCTAACTATCTGACTAGCTGACTAGTCATGAAGAAAATCATATTGAAATTCGGCCACGTTTATATCTACGTTTGTTACTGTATAGCTAGTAACTGTAGAAAAGGCTGCCAATTTAGTTTATACTATTGACATTAATAACTTCGATGCGGTACTTACTGGTACTGATGGTTAGTTGAGATTTGCAGGTACAATTTTTTTTTGTGGTTTACCTCAGGGATTGATCTCTATCGTGGCTCTAATATAGACAATTTATGTGGCATATCGTCCGCGAAAGTGCAATACCGCGTGACTACGTATGTAGCCAAATCTATTTTTTTGTACCAACTCACACAACGATTTCGTTGGCTCCTACCTATATTACAAAAAAAATAATTGACTAATAGAAAACGAGATATGTGGTTCCTAGACCCAAAAATTACGAAACTAGGCAGTTTTTTGTCTCTCCTTTAAAGTGAAGTGAAGTGTAGATGTAGATACGCGTTATTTTACCTGTGTTGGTTTCGCGGTATTGCACTATCTCCGACGATATGTCAAATAGGTACAACCAGTGGGCTAACTCTTGAATCCAGTTCCAATCTCAATCAAATTCTAATCCCAATCAGTTTCAATCCCAATAAACAGTTATTTGGCACTCTTGAACAAAATCGAGATTGAAATTGAAATCGGGTACTCGATCGACTTATCATTGTGACTCAAAGAAGAACAACACTATGTAGGTGTGGCCATACATAACGCAACAACAGATATAATTTGAAATTACCTTGCAATGTCCTTATTATTCCAACATTTTTAACTAATTATTATTATTTTCCATATATCTATCATGTGTTATGATTTTTAGTCAATAAAGTTAATGAAAAGCGTTAGTAAAATACAGAAGATGAGGCGGTATGGTCTTAATGGCTTCAGCCTGCTCAGCTATGGGCAAAAACAAAAAAAAACCTCTCAATTTTTCATTCAAAGATTCAAACTTTGTTGTGGTTTCATTTCAAAATATATAAATATTTTATTTGTTCAGTTTATTCAAACGTAATTTTGGCCTAACTCTACATAGTATAAAATAAAGTCGCTTTCCGCGTCTGCTGTGTCTGTGTAATAGCTAACTCCTCCTAAACCACGCAACGGATTTTGATGCGGTTTTCACCATCAGCATCAGCTAGATAATTTTTCACGGAAGCTTTATATAATAATGTACAATATACTATACAATAAAACTTAAACCAGTGTCAAGCTAGTAAATTATAGAAGGCCAAGATCAAGGTAAGTTTGTAACTTTTCCATATTCTAAGAATCCCAGCAAATGTTTAATAAATGTTTCATTTTTATTATCAGGTACTAATGAGTAAGCCAACCTACCAACAGCTGGAGGCTCTTGGTGATTTCCTAATGGAAGATCGTGATATCGGCATCAAATGAAAGGGTTTGCTGAGAAGAATACAAAAAAGCTTGTTTAAAAAGTTTTTGCTTATTTATGAATGTAAAATAAACATTTTGATTGTAATAAAAGCTTTTTATTGTAATAACACAAACTAAAATAGCTACATATTATACAAATTAGATTGAATTAAGGCCCAGTATCAGTTGGGAACTCAGTTCTTGAAGCTGTTGACGCGTACGTCTACCTAGGACAAACAGTCGAACTAGGTAGGTCCAGATAGATAGCCGATGGGGCCGAAAGGTTCTGGAATGGAGACCACGGACCGGGAAATGCAGGACGTCCACTCACAAGATGGACAAACGACCTAAAAGAGACCGCAGGGAAATGCTGGATGCAAGCCGCTTCCAACTGGCCCTTTTGGAGATCGATGGAGAAGGCCTATGTCCAGCAGTGGACGTCCTATGGATGAAATGATGATGAATGATGAAGACGCCGTGCTACCCATAGTTCTTGGACCAGGCGAGCACGAGCTTCAACTCCCCTCCTCAGCTCAGCAGAGGCAGACTAGCGCTACTATAGCGCGCCATTCTTCTCATGTTTCGCCTTTGCCTTAGGTCTACTATATGAGCATTGTCCAAAATACGAAACTTGAGCGCCAAACGTGCCATTTTTTCTTTGTTAATCACTGGTAACAACAAACTCGAACGCAAAAAAGTCAGCTTTTGAAAACTGTGTAGTTTCTACCGCAAACTCTATTCCACAGATCTACTACCTATAGATTTTCAATGAGCGTGGCTAGCTCAGTGCCTCTCGCTTCAACAAGGTGTGTTGCCACATTAAAATGATTTGCTATAAGTTAGGGTAATTTACCTACTATGATGGGTAGTGAATCTTCAATGAGTACTTTGGAAACAATACTACCTTTTAAATATTTATATTTTATACACTATCTGCTGCAACCCGCGGAGCTACCTGCAATGTTCTGGGAAGAAAAGTACGTTGTCTGTCCTCATGACACACCCTATCGTCCTGACAAAATTTGACTTAGCCCATGATCTAAGAAAACAAGGTCTAGCAATCTGGGAGTGGTCCCGCAATGACGTCACTGTCCAGTTGCCACTTTATTCAATCAGCTGTTACGTGGTGTATCGTCATCTCTCTCGAACCTGTTGTAAATTGACATCATGACATCATTGCGGGACGCCTACGTAAACATTTTTTCTCGAATTGCTATACCTGGCGGAGTATATTATTATACCATGACTTAGCCGTTTCCTCGTAAAAAAACAGACAGAAAGTTACAAACTTACTTGCGTTTTTATTATAATTATTTGTTAGGATTAGAATATAGTACTACAAAAAAGGTTGTAAAGTAACCATAGCATGATTTTTTATAATTAATTAAAAATAATAAAAAAGTCAAAGAGTTAAAACGGAAGGGCCAAGGAAGGGCCCCCATGCAACAAACCTTAAACGTATTTTTGGATTTGTTCTAGTGTAAAAATGGTAATCCGTACAAGCGTCAAATTTAGCGGATTATAGTGAACATAAGTAAAACAACAAATAATAAACACTGGCCAAGTGCGAGTCAGTGACAAATTTCTGTTTACCACTAAGCTAAGCAACGTCGGGCGCGGTCGGTACTTGGATGGGTGACAGCCTGGGCGTGATGTTGTCTTTTTGCACAACTTTTTGTATTTTGTGATTGTAAAGAACTCTCAGCGCGCGAGCCCGACTCGCGCTTGGTCAGTTTAGTTTTTTCATGAATGGAATTATGTATAACATTCCAAATAATTAGATAAATAGACTCTTTAATGTTTACAGTACAAATTTCACGAACAGCGCGTAGCTTTTTGAATCGGTTCGCCGAAATCGCCTTTTGCTTTTCCAGCTTCATAACTGTGGCCTCATTAATATATATTTAATATTAACATTCACCATATTCATATGGGCATAAAAGGGTCGGTATTTTGCACTTCTTGCAATGTGCCAGCTTTTTTCAGCAATGTGACAGGATCAGTTGGAAACCTGCAGTACGAATAATTTATGTTAGTTGCGGTGGGTAATTTCTTTCATAAACTGGCAACATTCATAATTTATTTTCTAAGTGAATAATTTGATAAAATTCATAGAATTAGACCACTAATCGACCTAAAAACTGACTAATGATGAATAAAATATTTGCGAATTGATATCCTGAATTTATTTGGGTGATCGTTACAAGCTTTATATGTTTACTTACGTGTGAAATGATATTTCATCGTATTTTCGCTCACTGCGCTTCTTGCAGCCCAAAATGCTACAACCAACCATTGTAAAATACCTTTTACAATTATTTCTCAGAGGAAACACGCATTTATCACATTTAATCACCAAAAAAAGACAATAAATATAATTCAGAGCCGTTTTGTTTGTCACTGATTATTACAGATTTTGACACTTGAGGTACCAAAAACAGGTCACGCCGATAAGGACAACAAAATCTATTTATGTCCTTTTCGTACTTGTGCTGAGCCATATCAAGTTGTCTCTTTCACTAAAATATATTGCCGATCTGGTTGTGTATATCTGTGCTCTATTCCAATTCAATCTGTCGATGTCAAAATCGCGTCAAGAGTACCGAAAAAGAGGGTAGCGTCGAGTTGAGTCGATTTTATTTAGTTCCATAAAATTCCACCATTATCGATTCCAATCGTGCGCTAGTTTAGAATTCAAGAGTACCAAATGGCATGTTTTCAATCCCAATCCCAAATTACGATTGAAATCGAGTGTCGAGGGTAAGCCCACAGAAGACAGATTCTCTGCCCAGTCACCTTCAAGTGATCTTAAAAATGTTTTTCTTAATTATATAATACTAGCGACCCGCCCGCCCGGCTTCGCACGGGTGTAATTTTCGTGCGAAGCCGGGGCGGGTCGCTAGTTATATATATAAACCTTCCGTGAAAATGAATCTAACTGATGGGGAAAACCGCATCAAAATCCGATGCGTGGTTTAGGAGGAGTTAGCGGCCATACAGACATACAAACAGACAGACGCGGAAAGCGACTTTAATTTATACTATGTAGAGAGAGAAGATAGAGAAGAGATAGAGACAGAGAAGAGATAGAGATAAAGGCAGAGAAGAGAAGCAGCTAGTTGTGTTACTGCTACCCTATTTCAGTAATCACTCCTGATGGTGTGTCATTTTACAGTTGACATAATCCAGATGTGAACCGTGATAGCATCAGAACAGTGTTTACACACAATTAATGTGTCAAAGCCTGTTTGCATCCTGCACGTCGAGATGATCGAGGAAGTGCGAGGAGGCAAGCGGTCAGACGGGTGTCTGTAATAAAAGGTTGCAACGCATGGACGTAGCTACTGTAGGAGACATAGGGGCATTTGCCCCCACCTTCTCATAAGATCAAACAAATGATGACATCTTTGCCTTTCTTCGAAGAAATTGCTGGTATGGTCCTCGAAGACACCGCTACCCAAATATATGATATCATCGTCATACTTTTATGTTCGGTCGTGTTCTTCTGATAAGCATGTCAAACTATATAAATTGCTGTGCCAAATTACAAGATTGTGATATATAAAACTAAGCAGAAACACCAGTATTCCGGATGAATATACTAATATATATTATACTAATCGTTGGTTAGGAACCAACGATTAATATAGTATAAAAAATCTTTGACGATGTATAATCAAAGTCCTAACCGAGTTTTCACAAATCTTTCGGTACCGAAGGAGGTGAAGTGAAGAAGAGGTTTTGCCCCAAGTCTGGCCCTACACAGTACCCTGGCTACGTCCTGCCGATGCATCTGATAATTAGCTGATCGTGTGAACCCCCGACATCCGGCTGTGATTCCATTCATTTTCCTTCGCCTCGAGTTTTTCTTGTCGTCTGACGCAATTGCGGATGTCAGCTTGTTAGACTCCTTAGCAACCTATTGTATAATACCTATCCTTTGCTCTGACCACTATTTTAAAATATTTTCCGTAATTAACTGATCATATTTATGTTTGATTATATCATGTAAATTGTACTCGCTTATGAAACTATAACTATAACTTGGGTACCTCTAGTCTCTACCTACCTATATAGGTATAATTAGCATTTACACATAAAATGGTGTTAACTGAAAACCCACATCAGGACAATGTTAGGTTATTTTGAGATGAATATTGGATTATCCTATGACCCAATATGTAAAATATTTAAATTTTCCTGTAACACACAAGTACACACAGGCACAGGTGCACAGGTATGGCGCATCTTCTAGTTCACAGAATCGTCTGGCCATGGAAACAAAAGCGGTAAATGTTTGAATCTAAAATTCAATAAATGGTTTTCTACGTAGCGTTGCCGCGTTGTAATGGTGCAATTGGAAGCGGTACAAAAACCACAGAAAAAAGATGGATTGAATGCCCAAGATCTGTAGAAAGTCGAGACCTTGGCATTAGCCTTGCGCTTGCCGTGGAAACGTTAAACGATGCGGAAGCAACGGCGCATTGTTTCAACGCAGATTACGTAGGCGAGGGACGGAGAGTCAAGACGCGGGGGAGGAGTGGAGGAAACGGATGTAGTAACAGCTAACGACTTGTATTTGTGTTAATGACTCCTCCGAGACTAGATGTTAAGAAGAGCCTGTGCGTCTGGTCTACATTTGACGGTTTTGTCCAAATCACGGGTCAAACCTGCATAGCACAGGACCGACTAGGTAGGTGGCATAACAATGACAATATAACCACTTGACTGCTTATTCTTTACCCCGCCGTAAGCCGAGGTTCTAAATTATCAGCATAATCTTTTTGAGCGGGCGATAATTACTTTTGAGTCTCCAAACACAAGCTCCGTACAACACCCACGTGGCTTACATTGTGCACAAGCAAATTATGACTCGTGCGCGATCAAGTGGTTATATAATCTTTGTGGCATAATAACTGAAAGGCCTATACCCACCGGTAAACTAAGAAACTAACTGATGATGATGGATGATGTACAGCAAGCTGTGAAGTTATAAGAGAAAATTCTGATATATGGATATATTTTCCTGAATCACTGAAATAATACCAATGAAACAAAATACTTTGTGTCCAACAAGTTATTGTAACTTAGCAGATAGAAAAATGTACTTACCTACATATAAAACTAAAGTATCAAGCTGAAAAGCGGAAATCGGCGTAGCACTACTAAATAATTAGCCAGTATTTCCTGTAAATTCGCAGTAATATTTCCAAGAAATGTCAATGGCATCATACTAATATTATAGATGCAAAAGTGAGTTTTTTTTACACAGCTACAGATAAACGGACCGACGACGTGTTATTTTGCATACAAATAGGAATTAGGAGGAGGACCAGAGTCCCATGGAATACTTTTTATCTCGGAAAAATTTACAAATCCTAAAGAAATGTCCGAGTGGGTCAAAACGCGGGGCACAGCCAGCTATTTATAAATACCTTGATAATACAATCAATATCGATTGTTTAAAAACAAGATCAATTTCAATGTTATGATAATAAATAGATCACTATCGAACGGATACGCGTATTTAATCGAAATTACGAATACCATGATACATTAAATACATATAATTACTTATAGGTACAGGTACTCATAGCTTGCACCTGGGTCCCCAGTTTCAAAGCAAGTATTTACCAGACACCATAAGAACGTACTATAGTTACTCTCGATCCCGAAGGATAGTCGCAGTGGTCAAGTGTTGTATTACGGCGACCGCAACAGAACAAAAACAAGTCGAGAGTGTCCTCAATCGTGCGTGTCTTGCCTTAGGGTTTACTGCTCTGCTCGCCTGTAGGGCTACCTACCTTGTTAGAAATTGCATTGATGGATAACTCGATTGAACCCCTAAAGAACTCAAAAAATAAATAACGGCCACTTTTTTTCCTTAAGAAGATTTTAGCTTCGCACGCCTTGTGCATTTGCCAGTGTCAAGTAATTTTCAATTTACTGTGAGTAAAACACCTTCAAACAAGTTATAGTCACAGTCAAAGTCAAGCAAAGTAAGTCACGATCTAGTCCAAGTCATACCGAGGTAAAGTGATTGATGCTTTACTAATAGAGGTTTGTATGGCACTTTGAAATTACCATGAAAAGAGACATTTTCATCTTATTACCTATATTACTTCCCCGCACTCGAGAACTCACACATTCACACTAAATACACACCCTTCACACTTATTATATAATATTCTACTAACCCTCAAAATTACACAAGTTTAGGAAAATAATACAATCAGGAGACATTATTTTTCCACGTTGGCGGAAACATTCACAGGGCACTCAGAAGCAGAGGTTAGATATGACAACACTATTTCAGTCTTGATAAGTAATGTTACCAGTTGGTTTTACCACGTTTTACTCGGTTACAGATTTCCCTACCTAATAGTTATATTTGTTGTATCAAACGAGTCATTAGTACCGAATGAACTTGGTATCGTATCTTCTTTCCCTGTTTATCTGTGAAGATATTTTTATGCAAATAATTATAGTATGATTTTCCTTAATATGTGTTGTATTGAATTTCCGTGTGAGTCGAACCATATCAATTAAATTCATTCGTACGTAGTCCACTTACGTACTTTGTAACATAATAAACGAGTATTACTTACAGTAACACATTGGTATTATTTGGTATATGTAGGTAGTTTCTGCGATAAAACTGAACCATATTGCAACAAGACCAGGGGCCTTACGGACAACTGCTATTGCGGCACCAAACTAACGTTATATCTACTCAGTTAGAAAATCACGCGACCGCAAACCGTATCTGGGCGCGTTAAGGTTCACGTTCACTTGATTTTCCACCGGAGCGGATTTAACGTTAGTTTGGTGCCGCAATAGCAGTTGTCCGTAAGGCCCCAGGACTACATTGTACCGATGTAACGGTGTCTGACATGCGTTCTCAAAGTAAGCAAATAAAGATCAAGCTTTTAGAATACTTCCTACTTTATCTTGAAGTTTTTAGAGTACTTGGCTCTTGCAATATGGTTTAGTGTTGTACCCATCCTCTCTCTCTCTCTCTGATAAAAAGTCTAGTAAGAACATGATAGACGAATAATAATGATGCTTCGTTAATATGTTACATAATCTATTGACTTGATTAAAATAGTCCAAAAATTAGTTGATCGACAGGCTTTGAATTTACGAGGTTTCAAGGGTTTACGCCCCCGTTGCTTCACCAACGAAACTTCTCGAACTGACCTCCGAAATCTTAAGCTGTCCATTTCAAACAAACCACCACGATTTCATTTAAGTTCACTGAAATGTGAAAACACTTCAAGTTTAGTGTTTCTAAGCTTTACAGCCCTGGAAGAAGCTAAGCGAGGCTGCAGCGGCGCGAGGGGCAGCGAGCAGGGGCAGGAAGCCGCAGGACATCCGACACGTACAGGAAGCAAAACCAGTTCCAGAGCCTTTGTCCCTCACAACCTCCCGGCCCTCCGCCGCACTAAGCCCGCTCCCCGCTCGTTCAACCGCATTCCTTTAAAGCCTCCGATGCGCGCGCGCACCCTTTCTCGAAACTGTAACGATGACTCTTTTAAAATAGAAATGGATCTTAATCCAAATAAAGGAGAAGACCTGTCCATAGATGTCGGTTTTTATGGGCATTTTAAATATCTCCTATAGCAACATTAGTATTTTTTCTTATAAGCTCCCACTATTAGGTATATTATACAATTACAATACGTAGTATTATTTGTTAGCTTTTCAGCCAAGAAATCACCTTTTAAACTGTTTTACACACAATTCGTTTACACTTGTTATCGCTTCGAGGTTCGAGCAAAGAAAAAGGGTGATTGCTTTTTTTTTTTTTTTTATGATTGACTTTTACTGTTGGCCTTTTGGCCTCTACAGCTTGACCGGACTAGTTAGCGAACGCAGAGTGCGTTCGGCATAACTTGGTGGTAAGGGTGATTGCAATGCAACCGCCACTTATATACTGTGTTCGTTGGCAGTCGACAAAAGACTGTCAACTGTCAACGAACACGTGTGAACTTCGCCAATACAGTTTCATTATAATGGTGTTGTTAGTTCATCTATACATTAAATGATTAAACTAAAGTTGTTCTACATTCGGCCATCCGACTCAATTACACGTCCTCGTGTATACGTGTCATGTATTATATGATAATAGACATTATACGTGTTAATTAAATGTGTACTTTACAATCTTATTTTGAAGTCTTATACTATCGTTTTATGTT
The DNA here is from genome assembly GCA_914767915.1 of Agriopis aurantiaria. Classification (NCBI taxonomy): domain Eukaryota; kingdom Metazoa; phylum Arthropoda; class Insecta; order Lepidoptera; family Geometridae; genus Agriopis; species Agriopis aurantiaria. The sequence goes on from OU611987.1 coordinate 8,129,335, forward strand.
ACATAATATCAGAATGCAACTGCATACTGAAAAGCACATCATATCAGACTAAAACCGAATCTGGTTTAGTTAAGTCAGTACGCAACTGCGTACACTGTCTCTTACGCAACTGCGTACATCGGCTCTTACGCGACTACGTACACCGGATCTTACGCAACTGCGTACAATGTCTCTTACGCAACTGCGTACATCGGCTCTTACGCGACTACGTACACCGGATCTTACGCAACTGCGTACAATGTCTCTTACGCAACTGCGTACATCGGCTCTTACGCGACTACGTACACCGGATCTTACGCAACTGCGTACAATGTCTCTTACGTAACTGCGTACTGGAGGCTCCGCTGCAGGCTCAGCTGGCAGGTTCGACGGCAGGCTCAGCCGCAGGCTCGACAGCAGGCTCAGCCGCAGGCTCGACGGCAGGCTCGACAGCAGGCTCAGCCGCAGGCTCGACGGCAGGCTCAGCCGCAGGCTCGACAACAGGCTCAGCCGCAGACTTCGCGGCAGGCTCCACTGTATGCTTCGCCGCAGACTCGACCGCAGGCTCGACAGCAGGCTCAGCCGCAGGCTCGATAGCAGGCTCGACAGCAGGCTCAACGGCAGGCTCGACAGCAGGCTCAGCCGCAGGCTCGACAGCAGGCTCAGCCGCAGACTCGACAGCAGGCTCAGCGGCAGGCTCGACAGCAGGCTCAGCCGCAGAATCGGCGGCAGATATTTGCATATATAACAATAAGTACACTAATCGGATATATAATCTGAAGAACTTTTAACATGAGCACAGTTATTTAGTAATTAGTATTAAATTAATCATTAGTTATGTTTTGTTTTTTTATGTTATCCTTGTTTTGTGGTGTTTTAATAAAGAGTTTTTGTATTTGTATTTGTATTTAGTAAAGAAATTATAATCAAGAAAACGCAAGGAATAAAACAGCCACTTTGTACAATAACTATTAATTAGGGCTCTAAAAAAAAAAAACATGACTAGCAAACAGGTTTTGAACCACTTAACAAAAGACAAATTACACTCTGTGGACATGGGAAAATAAGAAGACATCTGTAACTTATTAATCCCGATTCTGATTTGTTAGCTTTTCAGCCAAGAAATCACCTTTTAAACTGTTTTACACACAATTCGTTTACACTTGTTATCGCTTCGAGGTTCGAGCAAAGAAAAAGGGTGATTGCAATGCAACCGCCACTTATATACTGTGTTCGTTGGCAGTCGACAAAAGACTGTCAACTGTCAACGAACACGTGTGAACTTCGCCAATACAGTTTCATTATAATGGTGTTGTTAGTTCATCTATACATTAAATGATTAAACTAAAGTTGTTCTACATAATTCGTAGATATTTATTTATTCGCACTATAAATTTGTATAATTGATATTTTAACTTGTTATTTAAACCCACAACAGGTTTGCTCATTTGGCAAAACTGAATCTCGATTAATTCGAATAATACATCTCAAGAGATTTAACGAAAACAGGTAAGAGTATGTAGATGTACCTACGCGTCTGAAAAATAACGACTTCCTAAAATTTAAATTTGTCTGGGCGAGCGATTTTTCTATAAATACAACGGTCTCGCCGTCATATAACGTGATTAACTCCAGTGAATGTCTCCGTGAAGCGGAAAAACGTCGGCAACCAAAATAACCGCTGAATATTTCCGACTGGCATAGTATCCCGCTCGACTCGTGAAAATGGCATCTAAAGACGGACGGCGCGCGCGCAACTTCCGGAGTGGCGATAAACATGGCGGCAGCGAGCCAACATGGCGATGTTTCCGGTCGCGCTGATTCACATATTATGATGGCGACTGACTCTGGCTTGCTCATGCATTTTTGGTTTGTGATTCAGTCTTCACACAACATGTAGAATTGTAGATAGATAGGTGTCCAGACAGAGTTGCGTAGGAATTCACCGTCTAGATCTAGAATGTAAACATTTGTCCAAGGACGTAATAAAATCAATTGAAATCGTCAAAACTATAGCCCTTATAATTAAGAATAGCCTATTCTTAATTATTAGGCCTAGAATTTCAGTCATTATGAATCCCTTAGAACACAAATAACAAAATAAAAGACTGAGCACTTATGCTTAAAAATATAGATCAGTGTATGACACAAATATTATATGTAAGACATCTATAGAATGTAGGTAGCAGCGTTATCGACGTATGGTAAAATTGAAGAAATACAATTAATATTAGAAACATTGTTCCAATCAATGAATTAAATATAGCAATGGAGGTGCTACCTACTGATACTGATTCATGTCGTTTAAAAAAACTAGGGTCTGAGAAAAATTTAAGAAAAAAACTGACTTTTTCCTGAATTTCGTTTATGAAAATTCCACACGTTTACGCATCAATAAAAAGGACCCGATGCGAATAGCGGTAAAGTACAAAATAATTTAACTTGTTCATCGCATCTCACGAACCGGATCCGTTCTCAAAGCAACGGTGCATTGACGCAGCGTCCCTTGAGCAGATTTTATAGTAAACAATCTCTACGGAATGTATCGAATAACCCGAACTCGTAAAAATATTAAAATAAAATAAGATAAAAGCCACTATTAATGAACTGGTGATAGTCGTGAGTTGACAGATATATTTCACATCATTGCCAAGTAAATCTTCCATAAATCTTGTACTTAGCGAGCGACCGAGCTAAGAAAAATAGTTTAAATTATAAAACGATAGCGCGACCACACAATATGGCGTAATTTGCGCGATTTGGCAGTAGATAAATGTTACGTTACCAGAGTCTGTCGGCAAGGTTGTCGCTCTGCGGCCGTGGCAGTGAACTTACTTTCTTCGCCGCACCTCGCGCCGACCAACCGTGAACCGTGTTTCGTTAAATAATACCTATTACCGAACCAGCTACGTCTCATTTAAGACTGATAAATGTATATGACAGTAGCCGTTATGCTTAACTTTTTTTATAAAGAGTACGACAATTATGTCCGGCTCGAGGTAAACAGTAACCGTTTCATATGGACTCGTGAAACACAAGCGGTGTTGTCGACGCTTTGCTTTGGCAGCCCGAAGAGGTGTTTGTAGGCACCCTTTAAGAAAAAACACACGCTTTTTTGATGATTAAATAAAAGAGATTGCTGAGCCAATAGGGCGTTTGAAAGGTAAGGTTTGTTAATCAAGTCATCAATTTTTTACACAAAATTCTACGTTATATTCAATCATATTTGCGTTATATCAATTAAATATCCGATAATATGGCTATCGCTGCCAACAGATCCGGTTCCTTGTAGATATATCTACGAAACTAAAAGATAGGCGATAATGGTCGCAACGGGATACAATTTCCGTATAATCATTGCCGCACATTTTACAGCAAAAAGGCAGTCGGCGCCAGTGTTCAAGAACGCATCATACACCTAGTCCTATATACACGCTATGCAAGTCTACAACCACAGGCATCTATACCAATGCATGTCTATGGCATCTAGACAGTGAACAAACACACAAAGTTACTAAGGACCTGCCCCCTGATTCTACTAAACAAATTGTCATTAAATTGTAATTGTTGCGATTTTAATTGTTAAATAACTGCCTCAAAAATGACATTTTTTAATATTTTTTTATACTAAGTTTTCATATTAGGTGGTTGTATTTTTCTAGTATAAAAAATATTTAAAACTGTCAATATTGAGGCAGTTTATTAAACAATTAAAATCGCAACAATTACAATTTAGTGACAATTTCTTTAGTAGAATCGGGGCCCTGATATAAGTACAACACAGTCTTAAATAAACCGGCCAAGTGCTCGCACCGGTTCGCGCACTGAGGGTTCTGTACCACCACAAAATACAATAAGGTCGTCCAAGTAAACGAATTACCAGTTATTGTTCAGGCTTAACGCTTTCCAAAATAGTCGAAGCAATTGCTACGCAGTCACATAGTTAATATTTTGCTACAGTGACGCTCGAGTATAACACAATTATAACTTGGTAATGAACAGAAATTTGTCACCGACTCGCGTTTAGCCATTATTTATTATGTGTTGTTATACTTCCCCCTTATTAATAAACGTGGAGTAGGCTTGGAATAGTTGCTCCGTCTTTTGTCTTTTTCGATCGAGTTCAAAATGTGAAAGAGAGAACAAGACAAAACACGGCGTAACTATTCCAAGACTACTTCTACGTTTATTAATAAGGGGGTAAGAGTATGTACTATAATCATACCAAGTTTGACGCTTGTACATATTACCGTTTTTACATTAGAGTTAATACAAAAATACCTTTAGAAAATAAACACTCTCCTTTCGTTTTGACTTTTTTATTATTTCTTAGTTAATACGCCGTAACATTACATTTTCTGTAAAAATTTCAACTGGCTATCTCTATGACGGTTTGAAAGATACAACCGATAAAAGGTAGAACAAATAGACAGACAGACTAATAGATAGAATAGAAATAGACAGAGAATAGATAGGCTTAGTAATAGGGTCCCGTTTTACCCTTTGGGTACGAAACCCTAAAAAGCATACGGTCAGAATTCCACCCAAAACATCACTGGGCTTTTAGCTATTCATCATCATCAGCCGGAAGACGTCCACTGCTGAACATAGGCCTCCCCCTTTAACCTCCACACTGAACGACAGCCTGCCTTTTGCATCCACTGGATGCCCGCGACTTTCGCAATGTCGTCGGTCCATCTAGTGGGGAGGCCTTCCTACGCTGCGTCTTCCGGTTCGTGGTCTCACTCCAGAACCTTTCTTCTCCATCGGTTATAGGTTCTTCGAGCGATGTGGCCTGCCCATTGCCACTTCAACTTGCAAACTTTAACCACTATGTCGGTGACTCTGGTTGTTTGGCGAATATCCACGTTTCGGATTTTATCGCGCAGAGAAACTCCGAGCATAGCTCTCTCCATTGCCCGCTGTGTGACTCTGAGGTTTTCCAAAAGGCCAACAGTTAAGGACCACGTCTCAGTACCATATGTCATCACTGGCAACACACACTGGTCAAAGACCCTTGCCTTGAGGCACTTAGCTATTATGACTAGCAAAAAGTTGCGCCTGCTGTGGTGGTATTAATGTTTCTAAAAGAAGCTAAGATAACAATGTAAAGAAGACGTTTTGTATTTAACTTGTACACTGACTCACACTGTCTGTCTACAAGCTTTAATCGGCGTCCGCGATCCCACTTCCGCGTAGCTCATCCCGCTGTGCGACCTAGCCCGGCCTAGGTCTCCCCGTTACCGGCGAGCCCGTTACGTGACGCTCGTGACCCGGATCCAACACGATACGATGTAAATACTGGAGAAAAAGCTCGCTAACTACCGCTTATTACCTATATCTCCTTCTAGGACCTTCGAGGAAACTGCATCATGAAGACTTGCGGCAAGATCAAAGCTTACTTCCATTCGAAGCTTTACATTTATACAGGTTTACGCATCTGGACTGTACTAAGCCAAAAAGAGGTCATTGAACTCATCATTATGAACAACTTTTACTATGGGACCAACCTGAAATCTGACCTGAACCCTGAAATCGAGAAAATAAAATTAACTGGTCCATACATTTTGTAGAGTGTCAATGACCGTTTTCTATGGAACAGCAAATATTTTTTTCGCGATTTCAGAGTTGGTCCCATAGTAAAAATGGTTCATAATGATGAGTAAAATGACCTCCTTTCGGCATCATCATTTCAGCCATAGGACGTCCACTGCTGGACATAGGCCTCCCTCATCGATCTCCAAAAGGGCCGGTTGGAAGCGGCCTGCATCCAGCGTTTCCCTGCGGTCTCTTTTAGGTCGTTTGTCCATCTTGTGGGTGGACTTCCTACGCTGCGCTTACCGGTCCGTGGTCTCCATTCCAGAACCTTTCGGCCACATCGGCCATCTATTCTGCGTGATATGCGCCTGCCCACTGCCATTTCAACTTGCTAATCCGGTGGACTATGGCGGTGACTTACCTTACGGCTTAGTACAGTCTATATGCGTAACCCTGTGTATTTAGCAGTATGTGGTAATAAGAGTAATTTTTAATGATATTAACTATAGGCTTGCGTTTAATCCCATCTCGTCTGATAATTAATCAATTATGAGGTCTATGGAGAACACTTATCTAGAAAGAACAGTATTAAGCGCGACTGTAGATTTTTACTTTGATTGTACAATTTGGAAATGAAATTGCTTTCCTAGCTGTATTGGCACAGAGCGTAAGCGAGCTAAGCGGCAATAAAATTAAGTGCCAATCAATTGCGTAGCAATCGTTTTCCGCTTAATTCAAGAGTATAAAGATTTAATTTAACATTAATTATAGCCCTGTCGTTTTAACACTACAACGCATTAACCTCTCCATCCACTTCACCCATACAAAAACACAAGTGGAAGTACGGACTGCCGATTATTTACCGTTAATACCTCCAGTAGCAATCAGCGCCGCATTAACGAAACGTAATTAAAAACACAAGTAGAGTGCAAGGTGGACCGCTACTCCGGGTGACACTTATGAAGCAGGCTGGAAGGCAACGGCATCACATGCCGTGAACAGCGTCGCGCTTGTTGGACGACTTAGTACTCGTATCTGCTAAGTACGACCAACACGCCGCGCCATGGCAGTACCACAAAGCGTCACACACGGGCAAATCACAATAAAAGCTCGAATGTTACAAAAGAGAAAATAAAAATGGCAATAAACGTCCATGTTTTCAGTTTCAATTGAAACTCTCTTATCGCGCATTCGTTTATGCCCACGAAAATATCGTGAAGATTCGTTCTTTTCATTTCCACTTTTTTCTTTCCTACATCCTTAAGTTATCGTATCTAGCTTACCTTTTTTCTTAAGTATTGGCTCCACACATCTTATCTATTTAGCCAGTGTCCAATATAATATAATTTTCAAGTAGTCGATTGCTTCGAGGTTAATAAGGTAGGTATCTTCAAATACGTTATAGTAACTGTCAAAGTAAGTGACGGTCAAGTCCAAGTCAAGCCCAGTCAAATGGTAAAAACTTTACGCTTCTAACATCGAAATAGAATTCCTATAGAGTCACAATTTCTCAGTGAAAACAGTCAAAAAACGTCCGAGCGTCATTGTACATACATTGTATCAATTATCGCGGTGTAAGAACCAGATGAACGTATCTACAAAAAACTCGAAAATCGTTTTTTTTCATAAATGTGTCTTAAATGTGATCCTGCATGATGTGCCAAAATGTCGATTTCTGTATACTTTTTCCATTCGTCAAATATATAATAATTATTATCTATTATATAACAGTTTAAAGTTCAAAAGAGTGAAATATGGACAGTTTTTTAGCTCTCCTGTAAAATTGTAAAAACGTAGATACGCTCATCTGGTTCTTACACCGCGTTATATACTTCACAATGCCACGTTTACTTCAACTTAGAAGTTATGTCGCTTGCATAGTGTTCAACGTTAGTTGTCCGCTATGTCATCGAAGCTATGGCATCGCGCGGCGTTGTAGTCGGATCGCGGTTAACTTGTAACTAACCAAAAAGTCTGCACAATTCGTAGCGTGCGCCGAGTTTAGGTTCAAACTTTTTTTGGCACGATTGTGGCTCTATATGTATTGTTTCTCGATGGCTTCTAAAGATCATTGGGAACAACATGTCGACACGTTTCACTGCATTATTTCATGCATACACTCGAGCACATAACCGATCACTTAATTCATTATTATTCTCTATTATTATAATAACACACACGAAAAACAAAGTTTCGGAAAATAATACAATGACGCGACATGATTTTTCCACGTTCACGCCAAAACTTCCTGTCTTACCTTTAACTGAGTGAGTAATTTATTAAGTTTAGGTGAGTCACAGAATCAACATAGTTAAGTGGAGGTATAGTACATACGAGTACATAGACATACCACAACAGATGCTTAGTAAATATCAGAGGTTATCAACCAACAACGGTGATCTTTGGCGACATCAATATTAATTTGTCAACTATTTCGAATAATAAACTAATAGATATGACGTCATGAAATGATTGGAATTTGCTTTGACAACGTTAGTTATTCGTATTATACAGAGTACGCACTTTAATTATAAATATATGTCTAATAATGTATCTAACAGAAATTGATTAAATGTTCATGCTGAAAATTTGGAGTCTGTTGTTGGAACTTCTAAGTGGAATGGGATTCAGTCTCTAACACTTTTCTACCAGTTTAATCACACGTAAATAAGTAACTAATCTTTTATGATAAAATTATTTAAAAAACGAGTATAAAAACAACTCGGCATTATACTTTTACTGCGGTGATTGCAGTAACTACAAAACACATTGCATGAGAAACATACTCACTCCAGTAGAGATATTGCAGCTAAGATCGAAATTTTTAGGGTTCCGTACCCCAAGGGTAACAACTGAACCCTATTACTAAGCCTACGATGTTTGTCTGTCCGTCCGACCGTCTGTCCTACATAGTACTACATACCCTGTCCCTTAAATCCCCTTCAGCGCGTTCCGAAACTTTTTATGGCAAATCGTTTGCATTTCAGGTTGTTCAATTGTGGAACGCGTTGCCCGTGCCTATTAGACACGCTCCATCGCTCGCTGTTTATAAAGACCGTGTAAGGCAATTTTATTTGTCGCACATGCCACCTTGTTGACGCTATTGTTGTTTATTTAACTTCTTATATTAGTAGATTTTATATGTTTATGTATTAGTATATTATCGTAATTTTAAGTAATATATGTATTAGTATGTATTGTTATTAGAATGTACGGTTTATATTATAACTATCAAATTTTCAAATATTGCACGCCCCGCCTTCTACCTCCTGTATAAATCCTCTCCATCCTAAGGTTGTCTGGAAGAGATCGCTCTTAGCGATAAGGCCGCCGATTGTTGCACTAGTTTTTAAGCTGTTTTATTGTGGGTATGAGATTTGTGGTGTGAACAATAAAGAGTTTATCTATCTATCTATCTACTTTCGAACCGTGATAGATAGCCAGTTGAAATTTTCACAGAATATGTAATGTTCCGGCGGAATAATTAAGAAATAATAAAAGAGTAAAAACGAAAGGGGGTCCTATAAAACAAACGTATTATTAAACGTATTTTTGTATTAGCTTATATGTAAAAACGGCAATACGGTGATACAATGTATGTACAACAATGTACATACATTGTATCAATTATCAACTTTACAATGCTACATTTACTTTTAAATTTTGACGTTATGTCGCTTGCGTAGTGTTCAACGTTAGTTGTCCGCTATGTCATCGTAGCTCTGGCATCGCGCGGCGTTGTACTCGGATCGCGGTTACCTTGTATGTAACTAACCAAAAAGTCTGCGCAATTAGTAGCGTGCGCCGAGTTTTGGTTTGGACATTTTTTGGCACGATTGTGACTCTTATATGTATTGCATCTCGATAGGTGCAGCAGCTAGAGCATACATAACAAATGATAATGATGGTAATACATTAAGTTAGTACATTGTTCCAAACGTGAGATGACAAGGTTTCGGTTTATTTTCGGAGAATCGGAGTGATCATAAGAGTTAATCACTTGTCATTAATTTGAATGGCTCATGAAGCAGCGATGGGCGGTGCCAGGAAGTGCGCAAGATAGAGATACCAGTAATCTCGAGAACCTGTTTTTTCCCCGCGTTCGTCTTGGTGTCGTCCGCTCAGACGCCGCGCGTCGTAAACTGGTCGACAAAAAGTATGCATACATTTGAATTTAATTTTGCAAACAGGAAATACCAAGAAGCGCCGCGCGGTGCGGACGATCAGAACATAAAGACAAAAGGTTAAATGAATTTAAGTACTGTTGTCCGATACAACTAGCTAGAAGTAGACGATGGTGGAATATTTGGCGAGGTAATGAATGTTGGGAAACATAACTTCATATATTATATAAACTAATACCCTTCACAATCCATCACACCACATAACACACTCTTTATTATACTTAAAAAAGAAAAACATAATCGTATTAACGGAAAGTGGGTGAAATTAAATAAACGGGATTCATCCTCTAACTTTCTACCCTTACAGGTGGACATTTTTGTTCAAAATAAAAACCACCAACCAGTTAGCCTATTCAATAAATAAGAATCATAATGATTATACACACACACACACACACTAATCCGAATCCGAAGAATCCAACTCGGATGGGCAGCGTTCGGGAAATTGCGTGACATCTTCTCGTCCAATATACCACAGTCACAATATCTCAAGACGAAGGTCTTTGACCAGTGTGAGTTGCCAGTGATGACATATTATGGTACTGAGACGTAGTCCTTAACTGTTGGCCTTTTGGAAAAACTCACGAGTCACACAGCGGGCAATGGAGAGAGCTATGCTCGGAGTTTCTTTGCGCTATAGAATCCGAAACGTGGATATTCGCCAAAGAACCAGAGTCACCGACATAGCTGTTAAAATTTGCAAGTTGAAGTGGCAATGGGCAGGCCACATCGCTCGAAGAACCGATAACCGATGGGGAAGAAAGGTTCTGGAGTGGAGACCACGAACCGGAAGACGCAGCGTAGGTAGGCCTCCCACTAGATGGACCGACGACATTGTGAGAGTCGCGGGCATCCAGTGGATGCAAAAGGCAGGTTGTCGTTCAGTGTGGAGGTTAAAGGGGGAGGCCTATGTTCAGCAGTGGACGTCTTCTGGCTGATGATGATGATGATGACACACACTAAAAGTCGAACAGTATACAGTATACAGTATACAGTCGAACTGAGAACCTCCTGTTTTGAAGTCGGTTGAAAATGTGGTAAAACATGTTAAAACCGCGAGTGAAAACGCGGGAAACAGCTACTAGTTAATTGACTTACTTATCATTTTTAAAAAAACATACACTCGAATTGATAACCTCCTCCTTTTTGAAGTCGGTTAAAATACAATTTTATTGTCTAATTTTAACCTGATTATGCCATCCTAGTCCAAAATCAAAGAATATTTGAATAAATAAATGCTAATTGTCACTTACTCATTATCTATCAATAAGTAAATAAAACTATTACTGACGGCAATCGGGAACGTGAATTTGCATGCGCATGCGCACACCAAGAAGTGCCATTATCTTATCAAGACACAAAAATAAATACTTAGCATGAGTCTTAATTTCGTTATCGAAAATACCTTCTCAAAATAATCAGATTAAATAGGTAGACTTGGTATTTGATAATGGTCTATTAGAAATATGAACTAGCTATAAAGCAAACTATACCATAAAGCGAGTACTGGCTTGAAAACAAACCATGCCATAAAGAGAGTATTAAGTTTGAACTGGCTTGATGACAACTCATACAATACAATAAACTAAGTATTAAGCTTGAACTGGCTAGAAAACAAAGCATACCATAAATTGAGTAGTTAGCTTAAATTGGCTAGAAAACAAACAATACCATAAAGTGAGTATTAAGCTTGAACTGGCTAGAAAACAAACCATACCATAAAGTGAGTATTAAGCTTAAACAGGCCAAATCAAAAAAGGCAAATCATATTCAAGGCTTATGTTAGTTCGTTTTAAAGTTTCAAACAGCATGAATTGACATTCACAACAAAGAAATCTGAAGTCATTCAATGTTATAAGCAAAAAGCAGTCTATAAACGATAAATGTGACAATTGCAGGGAGTTCATCAATCTTCGCCGTTTGTAAGGCTCGGAGAACGAACGAGGGAGGTGGCTCGACAATGACTCCGGTCATCCAGAGAAATTATTAATTGGCCCCAACGTCACGACAAAGAAGCGGAAATATAAAACTTCTGCGATGGAACCCCGCAGCGTGAGGCGCTTTACCTGACTCTTGCCCTACCTTTTGTGTCTTGTATCAAAAGGTATTTGCTTTTGAGAATCTGTGGGAAATTGCGCAACCAACGATAGTTACGTCAAAATCTTTGATCCATCGTTTATGAAGGCAGTATCATGTCGAAGGAAATTCAGTAAGCGTAAAACGAAAGCCTTTTTAACAACCCTTTTTAACCCAAACATAAGCTGCCTACGTAAAAAGTTTATAAAAGCCCGAGAACACGTGAATTAACAAACAAAATATACGGTGAGGCAGCAAGCATCAGTCTTTGGTACGATCTACCCAGAGTAAAAAGGTACAAAGAATTGATGTCCCTTGGCAGCTATACACAGACGGTATCAGGTTCGAAATCTTTATTGCTTTTATATCTAAGATCTTGTCGAAGTGCTTTTGGTCCATGCAAAAGATGTGAATTCACACCTCATTGTCTCCGCCAAAAACGAAATCGGCCACGACTGGATTCATCAAAAAACTCTGTCCACTGTTCGTGGCCGCTCTATATCTCACAGATGAGTGTCAAACGGATCCGAGACCGCTTCCTAGAAGGGACTCAGCGGCGCCTTAGAGACCCTTACATTTTTTGTACCCTTTAAGATAATAAATGATGCACTTAAAAAAAATAAGAATCCGACCTGTTCAGTGCGATAACGATCAGAATCATTTTTATGGAAATACTCGCCGGAATTATAATGATCAGGAATCTTTTGGGATGTGATGGAGCGAGCAGACAATGCGTCGGCGAAAACGAAAAGGTGAGTGTAGGTGATGCTAGGTTCGGCTCGTATCGGTAGTGCTATCTAAATGTGTGAATTTACAGTTTTTCATGCATTTCTGAGTATTTAGTGGGTAAGTTTTTGTATAGATTTGTCGGGACGACTTCGACAAGTAGCAGGACTGGCCCTGCCCTGGTCAGGGAAAAGTGGAAATTATAAAATACCTAAATATTTTGTACGTCTTTACGTAGTGGACCGGTCCTTATATTATGCTCTGCAACTATAAACATAATACAAGTCTATTTTAAAATTTAAGATTATTTTAGTAACTATATTATAGTCAAACCAGCGTATTTTGTAAAAAGAAAACGACGGAAAAATAAAAATTCTTTATATGACAACACTGAACGTAGTCCGTAAAACAATGTTGACACTTGGTTTATTTGGCATTAACCATAGAATTGGCCATTACTGAGAAATTCCTTGTAACAATATATACCAGTTTGACTATAACTAAAAATATCGATGCATTTGACATTGCAATTTATTCGATGAGGACAATAAAACTTTAAGTTACGTTTACTTCATCATCTAAATCCTTTCCTTCTACTACTCAATTCTAGCTACTTTGTAAGTATATAGACAAGAGAGTAGTAAGGAAGTCAGTAATTACATAAAGGTAAGGGGGATAAGGGTCAGCACTGTCAGCAGTGTCAGAACGACAGCTTATCATTATTTTTCTAAGTAAAATCTACGAATAATACGAAACGCCGGCGTTTACATAACCGTAAAGCCTTCGCAAAGGAGCGTTCTCAATGCCTATTGTATATCTATATAAAGGAATAACCAAAAAGCACTCGAAACTTTTATTTCCTTGCGTGTTTCTATGGTTTTGTGGATTTGAAATGGTCAATATCCTATTAGAGCTTAGTTTGCCCAGTTCTACGAAAAAGGTTTTTAATTGAATTCCGTATTACGAGCGCACAGTAAGTAGTTTTAGATTGTTTGGTGTGTGCATTATGTGTTATTTTGAAAGGGAAAAGATGAATGGTGTAAACATTTGAGTGTAATATAACTACATATGTTCCAAACCAACCCCGGAATTTCATCTGCCATATTATTGTTTTTCGCATTTTTTTTGCGTCACGCACTAATTCCTTGTCAAAGATAAAGGTCGGTTGATTATAGATAGTTGTAAAAAGGTGATTAAATTTTTGCATTTCCTTATATTTCATTTATTTATAAGGCACATAACAAATTACAAGAAATATACGGACATTAGTGATATGTCAAGAATTTTGGTAGATCCTATATCCTATATGGATTGATCAAAATATGGCTTACATAAACAGTGCAAATATTAGTATCATTTTTTTTCAGGGTCATTGTGAATTCTATAATCAACCTATTTATTGACTACTCAAACTTATCAATTTTTTACCAACTTCGAAAAAGGAAAGTTCTCAATTCGGCCCGTATGTTTTTAGCTAGACAAAACCATCTATCGTCAACATATCATTTTTGACCACCTCAGTACGCGTGATATTTGCAAAGGAACCACTGTTTACCACTTCGCTTCCTATTCAATCTATTGTTGTGAAGTGAAGAAGTGCTCCGTACTCGGAAATATAATGTTCCCTATTGTGCCAAAGTTAATATTATAGCCAATAGAAATTCGCAGCTATTGTGCACCGCAAACGTTACCTGCCATTGAGGATAAATAAAAACTTGTATCGCGGAGATATACGGGGAGGGTGTCAAATCAATAGTATGCCCCGATGCAAAGAAGGTAGAACGATAAAATTGATCATGAACCTTTTTGAAAATGTTCCGTATCAGACGAGAGTTCTATTTAAATTAACTTTTTATTTTAAGAATTACAAGAATCGAAGTGCTTATCTCCAAGCTATTTGCGAAAGTATATACATACAAATGTAACACCATGTCAAATAGTAAGGAAGTAACATACGTGACACGTTATTATGTAAGCTAATAAACCGAAACGTTTCAAATTGTGAAACAATGCAGGCATGTCAAACGACACTGCCTCATAGCGTACGACAAATTTATCTGCAGAGTTGGCCAAATGAAGGAACTATAATTTTTTTGAAGCGACTGACGGTTGGTTAAGTAACTGTGATAGAGGCTCTACGATTCCATAGTGCAGGTGAGTAGGTCTCATTGTTGCCTATGTGGTGGATGGAAGCCGTCGAGCACACGACCTTGAATGACGCGAGAACGTTTTCCTACTTCACTTCCTGCTCGATGCCATCTTGGAACGACTCAAGTCGAGTTGGACGGCGCCTCACACATTATCAGGCTTTGTTCACATTCGAAACGTGACTCGAGCCGATATGAATTTGACATGGAGACGGACATTATTATCTGTTTTTGTTTTGTAGCAAATGAAAAATAATAATAACGAAGATTGTGAATTGCACGTAGGTAAAGAATGGCATATAATACATAGTGAAGCGTAAGTAAAGTCTTGATACATCGCGGGCTGGCAAGAGATAGTGTGATACGGCGACCGATGGAATTCTCTAGTGTCGAAGGCCAAGGCCTACTTTAGATAGCTGCACCATCCGAATAAGTTCTCAAATATGCTAATAAAAGCAAATATTTCGCATTGCTGGAATTATGTATGCTGGCTTCCTTCTGCTTACATATTCACGATCGTCCATCTAAGCCTCATTTGCCTCATTTGCAAGCCGGCTACTGCAGTCGGCATTGTATCGGTAGGCTCAAAAAGGTGACATGTAGCATGATAGACGCTACAAGTAAGCCTGAATATACCTACTAGAATAGACCGTGCATCAACACCGTTAATGTTACTGATGGGCAGGAATAATACGTTATTCCATTAACTTCTCGCTTAGTCTACGTAACCCGAATGCACTATCTTTGTGGCACGACACAGCCTCGTTTCTTTTATGAAAATACTCCCGTATAAACTTCCTGGGAATAAGCAACTGTGGCTGTAGAGCTGGAGAGAGTAGCGGGCCAGGGACAATGAAGGCTTCTTCAGACTATGCTATAATGTATCGCATCCTTGCCTTCCCAGCACTGCCATACCCCTGCTTGCTCCGCAATATAGCCATGTATGACAACCTCTATACCGCGAATGACAGACGCATGCTGCGTCAGTCTTTCCGAACAGGTAAAATCCGAGTTGTTCAAGAAAAAAGTGAATAGGTATTTCCTAGGCATCGTGCCACATCTTCGACCACGTCATCCCTTCTCACCAGGTGATATTATGGCCAAAAGCAAGTACAGTCCGTTAGAAAAAAAAAACTATGCGCTTTAAGAATATTTTACTCTATGAGCAAGTATCCATAAAATATCAAAGCAATTTTTTACTCTAAGGGCTTCTTTCATCATCTCAAAGTAAAGATACAAGTAAGCTACTCGGCGATTAAAGTGGCAATTATAGGTATTATTAGTTTCATGATGTCCGAGTAGCACTACTCGTCACATAAACTGGCATGTAACTTACTTGTTACTTCATCTGCCCAATAGAGGGGTTAACCGGCGAGTAAAGCATCATAAACTTGTGACGTGTATTGTTTTAGTAAGTAATTTGCCAAGTATTTGTCAAAAATGGATTTGTTTAAATTAATTGAAGACCACGTAGAAGAATTAGAACGTCTTTCACCACGAAGAGTTCCGAGAATCCGCGTTTTTAAAGTTAGTGTTAATTATTTTATCGCTCTTGATGAACAAGACTTTTTTGACTGACCGAGCGTTAAATTATTTTTCAATGTTATCCCACGTACATTCTTTTATTTTCCACGTCGAGGCATCATTTTGCTTATTTTCTAATATGTCTTTGTACTTTAGCACAAGCAGTGCAAGTACCGTTCTTTTATTGATCGTCAAATTGACAGTTGAGATCGTCAAATTCGATAATATGCCATTTTTTCAGTACTCGCTGTGATCGATTCTATGGCATTTTAGCGAATTTGACGATCGATAAAGAACGGTACTTGCACTGCTGGGTCACCAAAATATCTCTTTCTTCCAAACTAAAGTTAACACTTCTCTCCCTTTTTACGTTATCCATGTTAATATTATGCATATTTTCTTATAAAACAATTCACAAAACAAAATTAAATCACACGATTCAGTTTCTTTCGTCTCACAGCACGTCAGGCGCCCGTCAAACTTGTCAAACATCAAAAAATCTTGTTGACTTTTGACATTTGTGACAGTAGTGACAACTAAATTAGAACGAACGTTGAACTTTTTCATACATTCATTCGGCTAACCAGCACGTAGTTACTCGGAGCTATGTTTTCATTTGTGAAATTGACAAAAGTTACTCGGGACTTTTACTCGCCGATTAGCACTACTCGGAAAGTAGCTAATCAACACTTTACTTTGAGATGATGAAAGAGGGACTAAGGCTCCTGCCAGTACGGTTACATAAAGTGTTAGTTTTACATCTAGACTATAATAATATTAAAAAGAGGAAAGATTTGATTGTTTGTTTGTTTGTTTGTATTGAATAGGCTCCGAAACTACTGAGCCGATTTGTAAAATTCTTTCACTGTTGGGAAGCTACACTAATTGCGGGTGACATAAGCTATATTATATTTTCAAAAAAAATAGGGATCCTTACTAAAACTCCAATAATGAAACCCAAGGTTTAAAAAAATAAGACTTACACCCGTGCAAAGCTGGGGTGCGTTGCTAGTTGTTCTATAAAGCGAGATAGATGTAAGCGGGGAAAACTATGGATTATGTTATGTTACGGTTTATTATAGCGTACTGTGAAGAGGCCTTGAGCAAGGCACGGTGGCATGCGAGGAGAGACAATGTTTCGCATTGCTCCGCGCCCTCGCAATCTTCCTAATGAGTGAACCCTTTCACACTTTGGACAAAGCCAGGGTTTCACGGGTGATGTGACATGAATTCACTACGTCCGTCTTTGTTAATGTTGCTCGCGGAATGGGATGCTGCTGGTAATGACAAGGAAACGTATAGCGTTCTTTTGAACTGCTTTGGTATAGTTTTGGTTTTGGGAACAGGCTTAAATGCAAGTAGTTACATTTATTTGGGGGTTTTCGGCGGATACCTGGTTATATATAACATTAATATTTATTTATTTTATTCGGAAAACGTACAGTGTTATTCTTATCTGAGTTATCACTAATATTATTTCGAAACACCTTTCAATGGTTTTGTTTTCAATCAGGTTTGGTATCAGTTAGGTATAATTTGTGGTTAGTTACTCATGCCGTTGTATTTGTATTTGATTGCAAAAATAAGCTTGATACATTTTACTATTTTATGTCACATCTTGTTTATTGCTATAACCCGTAAATAAACCAAAACCAGCCAAGAGTGAGTCGGACTCGCGAAATCAGAATTCCGTTCCATCACAAAATAATATATAAAAACTTAATAATAATATGTACCCTTAATATTTTGTTGTTTTACTTGAGCGTAAGTAGGTACTAGGTATCTATACTAATATTATAAAAAGGAAAGATTTGATTGTTTGTTTGCATTGAATAGGCTCCGAAACTACTGAACCGATAAAAAAAAATCTTTCACTGTTGGGAAGCTACACTATCCCCGGGTAACATAGGCTATATTATATTTTCAAAAAAAAGAGGGAATTACTAAAACTCCAATAATGTATCCCAAGGTGTAAAAAAATAAATAGATTTTCAATTTTGACTTTGCGTGTTTGACATTTCTAAAACAGGACGTCTGTCAGGTTTGCTAGTTAAGAAATAAAAAAGAAGTCAAAAAGTAAAAACGAAATGGCCTTACAACAAATTTATTTTTTTAACAGTTAAATCTACTTTCTTACTTTTACTTTCTTTTTCTACTTTATTTTTATTTTTTTAACAAACTTATTTTTGTATTAGTTCTAAATGTTCTGATGTAAAAACGGTAATACGTACAAGCGTCAAACTTGGCATGATCATAGTACACCTTTACTACACCTACGTAGCTTACATAGGTAGGTATAGATACTTGATTATGTATTTCATCTCAAATCCAACACAATAACACACCTGCAATAACGTTAAACTTGGTGAGAGTGGATAGGGGATGAACTTAGCCCTCTTCTCACGCTCCGAGAAGTTTTTTTAGTTTTCTATAGGCGAGGTACCTGTTCTATAATAACGTTTATCCGCTAACGAAATTCCTTTCCGGAGCAATGCTCACAAACAATATTTTTTATTTATTGATACTAGCCGCATCCCGCGGTTTCAGCCGCGTTGTAAATCCTTCAGGAACCACACTTTTTTGTGAGATAAAAAGTATCCAATGTAGTGACATAGGATACTTTATATCCGATTGTAATATACTAGCGGTCCACCCCGGCTTCGCACGGGTATTATTGGAGTTTTATTAAGGATCTCAAATTTTTTAGAAAATTTAGTATAGCCTATGTCACCCGGAGATACTGTAGCTTCCCAACAGTGAAAGAATTTATCAAATCGGTTCAGTAGTTTCGTAGCCTATTTAATGCAAACAAACAAACAATTTTTCCTCTTTATAATATTAGTATAGACTAGATGCGCCCAGCAGTTTCACCGGTGAAAGTCCCGTCGAAATCGGTCCAGCCGTTTCAGAGTCCATAGGGAACATACACATACCTACATACACACAGATTTTTATAAATTTATACAACGTGTAACAAAACGTAGTGGTAATACTGAAGGGTAGTAGGGTAATGATGAGTACCTAACTCATCATGACAATCAACTTATACTATGGGCTATGGGATCAATGTTAAATTGCGGGAAAAAAAACCGGCCAAGTGCAAGTTTGGCTCGCGCACGGGTACCACCACACAATTCAATTACGAAATTACCAGTTATCACTTGTTAATGAACAGTTTGTCACCGACTCTCACTTAGTCATTATTTATTATTTGTTGTTATACTTTAGAGTGTGTACTATAATCATGCCAAGTTTGATGCTTGTACGTTTTATCTTTTTTACATTACATTACATTACATATTCTGTGAAAACGGACGGACGGACAGACAGACATCGTAGGCTCAGTAATAGGGTCCCGTTTTTACCCTTTGTGTACGGAAACCTAAGAACTGCTGTTCTATAGCATAGCTGTTTCTAACGTTTAATGAAATGTAACGTGTGATAAATAAATAATAATAATAAATAAATACATTTTATCGAGTTTCAAAGACCGTTTTCTATGGACCAGCTGTTTTTTATTCGCGATTTCAGGTTTGGTCCCACAGTAAAAGTTTTTCAGAATGATGAGGAATAAGATGAAGAAAAAAAATTCGTTTAAGCTTAGAATAACTACACAAAGAAACCAAGTACATTCGCAAAATTTAAGCCATTCAAATGGTGTCAAATATGGCTCCAAAAAAAATATAAAAAATTTACTATGACAATTTGCGCGGTGAAATCGTACCACAACAAATCAGAAAAGCAGCATAAGAGTTATGATGTGACATTCCACAGGTAATCCATTAATTTTCTTGCTTAAATCGTTTAAAATACCAATCGAAACGTAAGCTACAAAGCGAATTTGTAGCTTACGTTTTGAGAAGGCGTTGTTTGGAAACCTACCTTCTCTGAGTAGTTATTCTAAGCGTTTAAGTATTACCACACTTTATTGTTACACGTTGTATAGATTATGTACTTTATATGACAGGTGAGTACACTGAACAACCAAATATCTACCTATAAGCAAAAAAAACTGTTGCTGCGTTAAAAGCAAATGAACAAACACACTTCCGCATTTATAATACAAGGGGAAGGATTATCTCATCGACTTGGTTTTATAATTTTCAGATCACGTGTTTGATTCGGTTAAAATTCTACTGAGTTAAATATGTATTGCATGAGGATATTTGCTTTTGGTTCAGTACTATTGCATAACTAAATCTTCCAGCCATGAAGTTGTTTGCTCGTGATTACGTCATTGCGCAAACATGAAACCCCACAAAGTTGGTCCCCCGACTTTCCTCCTTCGAGAACAAATATGCGTAACCACAGTAATTGCATTATTGAGTACATTGCACACTGCCGCAAACTAATCTGGCTCTGTATCCGGAAACAACGGTTTTTAACGACTGTAAAACTAAGTTTTATTATTTTGAGACACTAATGTCAAGCGTGCGAAATGGCAGTCAAAGGCAAGCCTATTACACAATATTAAATAAATAACTTCAGTTGGTATATAGAAACTTAAGTCAGTATATACCTAAGTAAGTCTGATACATTTCGGAGAGGAAGCATCGGATCTGCATGATCTAATTCCCATCCTGCCAATTTTTCTATCGGACTGCCAGAGCGGTTGATATTTATGGTTGATATCCCGAAAATCTGTACGAAGCACTTTGATTCCACTTTTATTATGCGAACTGCTAGTCTGTGAAATGCGCTGCCTGAAAGGGTGTGATGTGTGATGAAATCACGAGTGACTCGTTTTTTCTAGGCAAGCGTGCTCCATCGTAGACCGCATCATTGCGTCAAACGCAAGCCTATTAGGTATTACATTAAAAAAATATTGGTATTCTAACACTGACCTGTGACATAAAGAACACTGAAAGCTGATTATCTTCAAACGTCTTATTAGATTTTCTAGAATCATCTCACGATCGTCACATATCATACATACTTTTTGACCTTATCCCCCCATCCCGGTATTACCACCGAACCGGCCGCCATCGCCAGAAATGCCATCCGCACATTATAGATGCGTGGAAGACTCGCACTGTTCGATTTGATCTATTGTTTCTGCCACGTACCTGTAAGTTGTGGAATGGCTTACCACCTTCGGTTTTTCCTCCGAAATATAATTTGGACTGCTTCAAACGAAGGGTGAATAGAGTCCTCAAAGGTAGGCAACGCACTGACAATGCCCCGGGTATTGTAGGTGTCTATAGGCGGCGGTGACCACTTACCATCAGGTGGCCCGTTGCTTGTATGCCACTTACTCTATAAAAAAAAAATATCAAAGGAAAAAAAAATATATCATAATCAGTTCTGCCGTTTGGGTGCTACGATGCCACAGACACACACGTTAACACTTATAACACCCTTTTTTGCGTCGGGGGTTAAAAATAATGTAAAATGCGCGCGATTAATTCCATTATAAGGGTTTATTTATTTAAGGGTCACTTGAAAAGACAATTTAAAGCAAGGTCAACACGGATCAATGACTTTGCAATTCAAAACAAAGAGTTCGACAAGACAATACTTCCCATGGAAACAGTTAATCGCATGGTAATCTTTTAAATACCTTGACAGAACTCCCGAAGGAAATCTGAAACACTGTATTTTTATATATTTTTATGCCATAGGTGGCAAACAAGCAGACGGGCCGCCTGATGGTAAGCGATCCCCGTCGCCTATGGATACCTGCAACACCAGAGGCATCACAGATACGTTGCCGACCCTTAAAAAGAAAGAATAAAATAAATTTTATTCGACACCGCTAACAAAACGCTGGATGCAGGCCGCTTCCAACCGGCCCTTTTGCAGATCGATGGGGGAGGCCTATGTCCAGCAGTGGACGTCGTGGCTGAAATGATGATGATGATGGTGATCTATAATTTTTCGTGAAACCTATCATACCTATAGGCGTATTTTGCAAATAGAACTGTTTTAGATTAGCGTGCTCCATCCTCGATCACATCACAAATTTGCGAGTTGGTGGCCAATTTATATAAACACCCATATATAAATAACCAAATTTTATTCCCCATTAAGGGAAGGATTCCAGTTCAATAAGAATCTTGATTTGTTATAAATTTATTTTTATCATGTAATATTGACGTCAAAATACTCCATTATGCTTATGGATATTCTCCGCAATTTCATGACAAGTACAAAACAACGAAAGCACTGAAAGTGAAAATAGTTTTTTTTTTTTTTGTGACATGTGCTCAGCACATTCAAAAAGTAATCCCTAACCCTTAACAGAATCAATTAATGACGATGTATCTAATCCGGAGCGAGCGACGGCGACAGATGGGAGCTACATGGGGCAGCATTCATAGATGCTCCCTCTCGAAGTGCGAATGGACGGACCCTCCCGATTGTGCAAGCTTCGTGCCATGAGGTGCATCTGTTCACTTGCAAAGCTAGTGCAGAGCGCGATTTGGTGGAAAATAACGAAAAATTTATAACTTTACACTTCTCAGTTTACTACAGTTATAAGATTATTAATGGGAATGTTAATAATCATATAAACTGTAGTGAACTTCTTAGTTTTTTTATGGACAAAAATCTAATTTAGGATACTTTCGTGCTTTTCACACGTTTTGTTTATATTATACGGAAATTCATCAATAAGATTAAGCCAGCTTAATCTCACGTGAATAATTCCCGTATGATATAAACAAAATGGCTGTATATATGTGTGTGATGGTTCCATAATTAGTTAGTCATTCGAGCATTATTGCTGATGATTCCGATGGCTCCACATTCGACATGCTTAAACTTACGTAGGTAAGTAATACCCGTATCATATAAACAAAATATACTAAAAGCTGTATATATACATATCTGTGTGTGATGCTTCCATAATTAGTTAGTCATTCGAGCATTATTGCTGATGATTCCGATGGCTCAACAATCGACATGCTTAAACTTACGTAGACCAGGTAAGTAATACCCGTATCATAAAAACAAAATAAACTAAAAGCTGTATATATACATATCTGTGTGTGATGCTTCCATAATTAGTTAGTCATTCGAGCATTATTGCTGATGATTCCGATGGCTCAACAATCGACATGCTTAAACTTACGTAGACCAGGTAAGTAATACCCGTATCATAAAAACAAAATAAACTAAAAGCTGTATATATACATATCTGTGTGTGATGCTTCCATAATTAGTTGGTCATACGAGCAATGCTGATGATTCCGATGGCTCGACAATCGAAATGACATAATTTTTTTTAAAATATATTATGAACTTTTGACGATTTTCAAAAATAGACCATGCTATAACTTTTTGTAAGTAGGCAACAAGATGTGCTTACCTCAATGTCAATATTTAGTATTTAGATGTACCTACTTCCTTCTAGAATGCCGGCATTACTAAACCTACGCAAGATTACGGTTCTCAGCAAATAGTTTAAGCAACTCAATAGCTGTGGTCACTTCCTGAAAGGAGTAGTTTAGCAAATACAGCGGAACTGGTATTGTTTCATACCGCGAACGGCGCATGCTTGAGACACACCACAACGGACTTTACACTTCCTGTTTCCAATGCGAATTATAAACAAACGTTCATTGTTTTGTTTGCTCGAAGTAGTATGTTACTTTCCTAATATGCAATTGTGATATCGATATGGGCAGAAATGATGCTCGTAAATGTCGCCGCTTGCTATTCAATGTATTTGATTAGCATCCGAAAAAGGAACTAGTTGTGGAAGATGAGTAATAATTTGCAAACCTAATATAAAATCGAATGTGTTAAACCATGCCCCACCCTACTGTAATTGGACTCTGCACTGTATGTACCCCTCACTGAGATAAAGTCGCCCTAGCATTCAAACAAGTGGCTCACGCACACACGGACACATGATCAGGAAGTACAATGAAGATTAAAGACCCGATACACACATGCAAGATTAATGTAATATTTGTATCGTAGAGGTGCTATCCTGCGAGTAGTGGCTGAATATAAATAATATTGCGTACGCACACAAAGGAAGAATTTAAATAAAGCGTCTCGCGCGCTCTACCAGGAAGTAGCAGCTCACTCACACATTGGAAGCTGTTATATCAACTGTTAGGTAGATATGTGGCGCTGGCGCACACTTGTGCGTCAACTATGCGTGGGACCGCGCGCACATGGCCTGATTGGGACATACCAAGTGAGCCCCCAGACGATACTCTTTTTACGACACGTACTTTATGTGTCACGAGATATGTTTATGGCTTCTAACTCAAGTAGCATCATCTGCAGTCTTAACCTATACAATTTAGCGCAACTATGAAAACGGTCAATATGTATTCAAAATTATGTAGACAGGCAAATATAGTAAGAAGTAAGAAACGAACCGGTCATGGACTAAACTTTCAAAAAGTTCATAGAAGAGTTTGGTTGTCTAAGCATGCATGCACTTAAACATAAAAATATAGAAGTCTAAATCATATATGCATGAAAGGTTTTTAAAAGCTGTTAACATATTGTCGTTTGAGTTGTTATTATTTATACATTATCTATAACAAAATGGTGTCGATACGTAAAAGGTACACAAAAAAGTAATGCCGTTTTGTGCCCTCATCCATACGGGTGCATTCCCTTCTCCTGAGCCCGTTTTTTCGATGACGGTCGAGTTGGAATAAACGGAGGGTCTTTTTGTCATGTGACACTTGTGCGCTCAGACTTGCCCAGGGGGATGCTCGTTAAAATCATGGATTAATTGTCCATTCAGGGCTCTGCCGCTGCTATTGATTTCTAGATGCCTAATTCTTATTATTATTAATTACATTTGCATTTTAGGGGACAGACGTCTCGTTAAAACATACATACTTCTTAATAGAAAAATTACATACGATAGGTAGGTTAAATCATAGATAAACATATACTAGAGTTACATATGTTTATCTATGATATTATAAATGATGTTTTGCCTACGTTTAGATTAGAGATTCCAAAATTTGCTGCATAATACGACTAAGCTATTAACTCATAAAACTTATTTTTTTTGAAATGTAAAGAATTTATACATCTAGGTTGCAAATATTGCAATAAGTACCAAAATTCAGAAATTCCATAACTATCATTTCGTTATGATTTCATTCTTCAAAATGCAGATTTTTATGTGCTAAGTAGAATACAAATTAGTCTGAACTGAAGTTGTATTTTAATTTTGTTTGATTTGCGTGACTTCAAGTGGTTGCCATCGGCATTCAACACAACTGAGGTCGACGGAAGTGAACGATTTCTTAACCCACCATAATTACCTTTAACCTCGGAGGATCTACAGTGGACAGTAGAACACAATAAGATCGTCGAGGTACATAAATTTAAAAAAACTCATGTACGTATTCAATAAATTTTTAACAGTCAATGAAGTACACATTTAACATAATTTAAGTCAGAACTTAGACTAGGTACCCATACAATTACACACACGTGTACATATACATTATGGAAAACAACTTTTATTGCTTTAATTGTGAACAGAATGAAACAATTGGTGTCACGACCTATTAGGTACGTAATAAGGAACCGGAAGAAAGCACACAATTTGCTATGCTGACATTAATTAAACTCTGTTAACAAACATAATGTATTTCTTGCAAATGTAACCTAAACCCTAACTTCTAATAGTAGGTAAAATGTCTTTGCTTCTAATATGCATCAAAAAGGTCAATAAATTCAACAATACGACCACAAAAGGTCGTAAGCCGTAACTGTTACCCAATAATAAAATATAATAACCGGCCTGCGATTTTGTTCTTTAGGCTGCAAGTGGCGCAATTTTTCGGCGTGACATCGTTGCCTAGTTTTGACTGGCACAGGATTATGTAATGCGAGAATAACAACAGTGGAAACGGGGTCGCGGGCTAGCAACTAGCAACGTGCGGTCGGAAGTGCGTTTGGATTAAAGATCTTGCAAAATTGCTCAGCTATTTGAGAATTGTAAATACATCCCGTCCAGTCACGCATTTTTGGGAAACCCCGCTTTTAGTGACCGGCGTTAGGTAAATATCGAAATTAGTCAGTTTAAAAATAATCTTTGTTGGGGAATTTCATTTATAAAATCTGTCCAGCTTAAATACTAGGAACAAGTATGTGTGACTATTTGGTGAGATTAAATTACACCTGACAATGCAAAACAATCTGAAATGCTGAACTGCAATAATAATCCATAGTTTATACGT
Source organism: Agriopis aurantiaria (assembly GCA_914767915.1). Lineage (NCBI taxonomy): Eukaryota > Metazoa > Arthropoda > Insecta > Lepidoptera > Geometridae > Agriopis > Agriopis aurantiaria. The sequence continues at coordinate 8,155,678 of OU611987.1, forward strand.
GTGTGAGTACTGTGTATTGACCACGCAATTATCTTTTAACGTCTTGAGTAATGAGTGCCTAACCGACCAGTAGTAAAATTAAACCAGTATGTAGCTACATTAGCGAACCGGGTCACCACATAGGAAGCGTTGCCATTTCCATACGCCTGCAATTTTAATGGCGTGGTGTCCGGTTTGCGCTTCCGGCACATATTCGCAACGCTTTCCCAGCTTCGATAACGATAAGATATTCGCGTCTCATCACAATTCTATAACGAATGAATATATCAAAATAATTTGAAAATGGAACATGTTCTAGAAATTTGTGGTCTAGATTATCATTTTATTTATTAATTTTTGCTAGCGGCGCCTTGCGGTTTCACCCGCGTAGTGATGAATAATGGTGATGACGATGATGATAAAGAAAAGTAGCCTATGTCACTCTCCGGCCATTGAACTATACCATGTAAAAAATCGATCCGTTGCTGCGTGAAAGAGATATAAACAAACCAACAAACACTTTCGCATTTATAATAGGTATTAGTATGATAGTAGATTCGATTATAGGCTTGTGTTTGACCGGCAATGATGCGGTATACGTCTATACGATGGAGCACGCTTGCCTAAAAGAAACCGATTCACTCGTGATCATGTCCACACATAAGCGGTAGGTAGGTATAATTGTTTTAGCGATTAAAACAATATTTTCTTATTGCCACCATTTTCTAAGTGAAGATTTGTATTCTTACCTATATTACAAATATATTTATCAATATCCGTATCTACTAACTCTATTATATCCAAATTTGTGTAGGATATTGATAAAAGAGATATCCAACATAATGATACATTATATTATGTATTGTTACGAATAGGATGATTTAATTACCAGGATACTTGCTATTCCTCTTTAGATATTATATAAGGTCAAACCAGACTATGAAAAAGGAATAAAGGAGGTTACCTAAGAACTCTTTTTTATTATTCTTACAATTATGTATATCCTACTAATATTATAAACGCGAAAGTTTGTATGTATAGATGTATGGATGTTTGTTCCTCTTTCACGCAAAAACTACCGAATGGATTTCAATGAAAGCTTACAATAATATAGCTTATACATTAGAATAACACATAGGCTATAACGGGTTGTAGTAGCGAGGCCGAAGGCCGAGCTTTACGCGTACGAAGTAGCGAGTTTCAGCTAGTCTTATTATATTTGTAAACAGCAGTGCAAGTACCGTTATTTTATCGATCGTCAAATTGACAGTCGAGATCGTCAAATTCGATAAAATGCCATTAGATCAGTACTCGCTATGATCGATTCTATGGTATTTTATCGAATTTGACGACCGATAAAGAACGGTACTTGCACTGCAGCAGTGCAAGTACCGTTCTTTATCGGTCAAATTCGCTAAAATGCCATAGAATCGATCACAGCGAGTACTGAAAAAATGGCATATTATCGAATTTGACGACCTCAACTGTCAATTTGACGATCGATAAAAGAACGGTACTTGCACTGCAGGTTCGGAACATTATTTGATTTTTTATTTGAAAGGATTTACTTTCACATTGGTCCCATAGAAGTTACACCAAAATCGGTTCGGCAGTTTGGTTTCATATCAAACTAGCTGAATCCCGCTACTTCGTACGCGTAGAACTCGGCCTTCGGCCTCGCTACTAAACCTATATGCTATAAACCTCACGGAGCCAGAGACCTTTCCAACGAATGCAAAACCGTGGAAATCGGTTCGTGCGTTCTGGAGTTATAGCGCCAGGAAGGAAAACCCGACTTATTTTTATATAGTAGATTACTGGAAATTTGTTTACTTGGATGACATACTTATATTATACTAGCAAACCTGACAGACGTTGTCCTGTCTTAGAACTGTCAAACACGCAAAGTCAAAATTACAAATCTTATTTTTTACACCTTGGGTTACATTATTGGGGTTTTAGTAAGGATCCCTATTTTTTTGAAAATGTAATATAGCCTATGTTAACCGGGGATAGTGTAGCTTTCCAACAGTGAAAGAAATTTTCAAATCGGTTCAGTAGTTTCGGAGCCTATTCAATGCAAACAAACAAACAAACAATCAAATCTTTCCTCTTTATAATATTAGTATAGATTAATATTGTCATTCAAGTTAACGAAATTGCGTGTTTTACTAATTTTGAAGTCGTTTTTTTTCAACTGATGATTAGGTAGATCACAAGAAAATGGCGCCAAAAAAATATGCTTACTTAATTTAAGGTAGTTTATTAAAAAAAATACACTTGTTTTTTTTTATTTAGGAAAAGGCGGGTTTTACCTCCACCTTACCTGATGTTAAGCGGTGATGCAGTCTACGATAGAGCACACGTGTTAGTTTAACATTTATCATAGACAAATTGTGTCAATTAATGACAAAATATACTGGTTTGACTAAACATATTTGAAATAGGGTACCTATGAAAATATTTCAGTTAGTTGTTTTTATGGCACGACCATAACCGGAAGTACGAGGTTGACCCCCCTCCCCCGGTCCCCCATATCCGGTACCAGTAGGCAACCACCGCCTCGCTGTCCAATTTCCTTTTTCCGCATGTATTAATTTCCGGCTGAAACTATTCTATCTTTCGTTTCGTAACAATATCCGTTGAATTTTCGTAAATGATATACCTACCTACTATAATAATAGGCCATTACGACGTGTTGCTTATTGCAAAGGTTTAGTAGGTATTGTTATTTGTTATTTTAAATAGTTAGGTACGTATTTTTATGTATCAGCAGTCACGGAAAATGTATTAGGCACACGAAGTGCGAATATTTTCCTTTCACGGAATCTTATTTACTTTTCAGAAGTATTCTTTAACTTATTAACAAATTTCCTACGTTTTTTTTAAAAATTAAATGATTATGTAGGTGTGCATGGTTTTAAGACACAATTTTATTAATATGCATGATTCCCATATTTTGATTCAGATTCTATCTACGAATGGTATTTTTTTCAACATATTTTCAGCGTTATCGTATCGAAAGAACATAGATACAATACAGCAAGTAATCAAGTAAAATGAGATATCGAAATTTGTCACACGTTACTTTGGGTAAGTACAAGCTTATGACTTTGATAAAATTCGCACGGCACCGCTGATTTTACATTACCAATGGCATTATGAAACACCTAGGACAAACAGTCGAACTAGGTAGGTCCAACTTCAAGAAAGAGGTCAATCGGCGAATCCAACTCGGCTGGGCAGCGTTCGGTAAACTACGCAACGTCTTCTCGTCCAAAATACCTCAGTGCCTTAAGACGAAAGTCTTCGACCAGTGTGTGTTACCAGTGATGACATACGGCACTGAAACGTGGTCTCTCACTATGGGCCTCATAAGCAAGCTAGGGCTATGCTCGGGGTTTCTCTACGAGATCGAATCCGAAATGAGGAGATCCGTAGACGAACGAAAGTCACCGACATAGCCCACCGGATTAGTAAGTTGAAATGGCAGTGGGCAGGGCACATATCACGCAGAACAGATGGCCGATGGGGCCGAAAGGTTCTGGAATGGAGACCACGGACTGGTAAGCGCAGCGTAGGACGTCCACCCACAAGATGGACAGACGACCTAAAAGAGACCGCAGGGAAACGCTGGATGCAGGCCGCTTCCAACCGGCCCTTTTGGAGATCGATGGGGGAGGCCTATGTCCAGCAGTGGACGTCCTACGGCTGAAATGATGATGATGATGATGAATGGCATTATGAGACGGCATGACAATTATGGACATAGATGGACACAGACGTCGATTTTGATGTACAGTGCCACCAACTTAGCTTTTCAGGTGGGCAAAATTTGAACTACAGCTTTTTCTTGGTGAGTTTCTTAGGTGACAATACCAAATTATCCACTAGCGACGCTGTCAACTGAACAAGATGGTGGGACTGTACCATTCTCTAAACTAAATTTGACAGCTCTCTTGATACCCTCCGATGCACTCCATGTTGTTGAGGATAGAAGACGATGGAAAGAAATCATCAGTGAGATACCTATTGATGGAGAGGGGAAAGGGGTTTCTTAATATGGTGAATTCTCTAATGAAAATTAAAGATGGACTGGGACATAATTATGACTAGATAATGTAATTTTTATACAAAAAAAATATTAGAAAACTACTTCACGGGAAATTAATGAAATTCTATAAACGGGATTAATTCTAAAATTTCCATCCCTAAAGGTGGTAAGTAGGTATACTTATCCATAAATAATAGCTTATCTATATACATAGGTATATATAAAAATTAATCCATATTTACCTTGGTCACGCCATAACTTGAGAACGATTAGCGATTTCATTCATCTTTTTTTAAAGGTTTCTAATACTTTGTAGAAGGTTCTTACGGAAAGAAAAATTAAGAAAATTCCGCATAAAATTGTAAAATTTGAAAAAACTGAATGTTTTTTTATTTTTTTTATTTATTAATAGGCTTGCGTTTGACCACCATCACGCCTGATGTTAAACGATGATGCGGTCTACGATGGAGCACGCTTGCCTAGAAGGAACCGATTCACTCGTGAAACGATTTGAATCTAATTCGCGGGTGAAACAGCAGGGCGCTGCTAGTTTAATAAAAAGTATAATAAAAAAATTAGTTCATAATAGCCGAAAATATCGCGTAACAAACAAATAAAACAAGTCAAATTGAGAACCCCCTCCTTTGAAGTCGGTTGAAAACTAAGTCTTGATTATTTTGGTACGAAATTCATGTTAAAAATCCGTATCAAGTTTTTAAATCCAGCAGAACTATTAAACCATAAGATTAAATTTAAGTATCACAAAGTAATTAGGTTGAATTAGTCAAGCTACACACCGATAGATGTCTGCAACTGAGTTCACAAGCAGTGACTTATATTTCTGGCACTTCCGCATGTGCTCGGATTTGAGTCCGACCGCCCGCTGCATTCCGTACGGGTCATCACGTCGCACATCGTCGACAGCGAACGTCCAGCCACCGCCGTAATGAATATCTACCTTATGAATATTTGTCTTCTTTCATAGCACAAATAAGAAACAAAATAATTCGCTAAAGACAACAAAGATTGACTAGACTAATCCAATCCATCTATAAACAGAGTATTTGAGGAAATAGTATAAAAAGTTATACGAATGATAACTTAAGCGCTTCCCGAAAACTTGCTTGTATAATATAACATCGGTTAGGGGGTTTACTAAACCCAAAACGCCAACACGAGGTGAAAACGCGGAAAACAAATTTGTTTGATGCAAGATCCATGAAAGCCTTATTCCACACGGAGTTAAGTAAACAATACTAAATAATGATAACGTCTCAGCTGAGATAATGTTCACGCAACACTAAACGCGTAATATAAGAATGCTAACAAAGAAAGCAGAAGCAAGATCTGCGGTCACGGTCACGTTTAACCGAACATCAGCCTTTTATTCCCCAAATGACTGTACATAACTTCTCAACGAACTGTGGTGTTGACGACATCGACATAGCATAGCATCACAACCTGTGGGCAAGAGGGAGACGGAGATAGCGGAGAGTGCGCGGCAGGCGAAGGGAGCAACAGGTAAAGATTCCGAGGCCACTTCCGTCTTGGCTGCCGAATATTTCTGTCTCGAACCGGTAGTGGGACGGCGGCCAGGGCACACAACTCGACCTACACTCGCATATTATAACAACACGTTTCGTCTGCTACTGCTAGTCTAAAACGAGAGACGTTAGCCAAATGATGTAACTATTCACCTGCCATGATTCACGAACATCGCATCTCCCGAATGTCTGTGCCATTCCAGCCGATGTTTTGGAGAGGCCAAAATAAGATTCGAGGAACTCATAATGTGTTCCTCGATATACATGCGATACCTTCATAATGATATTCTATAACGTCACAATGACCACAAACTATACGCAAGTAGCCGAGTCAAATGAGCTCAGCTCAAACCGGTTAGTACTCATATTGTCTCACTCTACACCAGGAAACTGCCGGCCGGCTGCTGAGACATTTCCTGTGCTTTGTCTCAGTGCTGCTGTGAAATCACGGAATTATCATCGAGTACTTTGGTTGCATCCTTGTTAAAAAACTCAGCCAGGATCAACAACAGTCGGGACAAATAAATATTCGGGACATTTTTTCACACACAGTAAAAGTCTTATTTGTCTTTGTCTTCATATTATCATCGTAGGCTCGTTCTTTCTGTATTCTGAGATCGTAGGTATCCTTTGCTAGATTGTTATAACATTTCGTCAAGAGTATGAGACAAGTAATTAATTTAATTATGAACCATTAAAATAAAATAATCTGTCCGGAAATTCAACAACGTTACTTCAGGCATTCGGTATCACAGCCGAATCTTGTGGCACTTTACAAACAAGGAAATATTGAGTTATTAAAAACTGGCGCGCTGACGTAATCCTACCACACAAGCACTTCCGCGTGCCCTAGGCAAGAACACGCGAGTTCAAAATATTATCCTATTTAGACACAGCTGTCTATTGATAGATACAATAGGTACAACAAAATTTTCATAATCAGTAATGCCACCAGTTGCTGGGCGCCGTCCGTCAACGTACCGCGATAACGGTTTGCGGAAACAATGTTCATGCGTTCAGTTAAAAATGGGACTTGGTCTGGCTCCCGAAGTTTTATCTCAGTGTGTGAGGTGGCGCGGGCGGGAGGGTGCGCGGGGGGAGTGGCGGGCGCGCGTCCGTCCACCCGCGCCGCCACCGCATCACATCAGTCCGCGTCGAAGAGCCTCCCGAGACGCTAGTCTGCGTGCTCGATCCCTCAGATACGCTGCTGGTTTACGGTGTGCCGTAACACGACACGTTTGGAGGGACCGCCGCTGCATCGCGTGTGTTTGGTGCTCAGTGGACACTGGATACTGTGCTTTTAGTGTTGTGAAGACCATGTGCTGATATTTGGACTCATCGTCTACCTATAGGATTGCGACGACACAACCAGTTCCGGATCAACTCAGCCGGTAAGTAGCGGTGCTTATCGCAGAACGCGCTATCGCGGGCTCACGCATTTCCGACCGCGCCCGATAAGGTTAACTGTATAGTGCCTAAAGATAGTTTGAAATCCAACACAGCCACTAAACTGAAACCTATACAAATTAGGGGCCCCTAAGTAACTACAAATCAACGTGTCATCGCTCTCATACAACCCGGGAACCTATTACCCGGGCCCATTTCCAATATCGCTTCTACTTTGGCTTTAATCACTTTAGGGAAAAAAGCGAGCACCAAATGAGAACTCAGCAAACAAGAAGAACCAAATAGGCATGTTCGTGTTACTAAGCCTGGGGATCTAATGAACAACACAAACTTATACGTCACAAACGTAAACACAACACCGGAATAGATTTAACACCAGACTAAGGTGCAGTGTACCTACCTACATCACTGTCTAAAGAACCAAAGCAAGGGATTGTATTGTGGCTTCCCCTAACCAAACGATTCCCTTGCTCGCCTTTTGTTCAATGAGCTCCATAAAAATGCTAACAGGTGGCTGTCCGTAGAACCTTGCCGCAACCATGATTTCCATGGTTCTATGTAATTTTATCCAAGTCAAGGGGTTAAAGTAGAACTGGAACGTCCATATTGTGATTATTCAAATCAAATCAGAATTATTTAATTACAAACACAGTTTTTTTATGACAGATTAAGCGTTTGACTTCAGTTTACCAGATGTTAAGTGACGGTGTAGTCGAATATGATAAATACACATAGCCTAGAATGGAAACTGAGTTCCATTCATATAAATCTAATACGAGTCATATAACTTTGTTACTAATTAAAACAACATTACCGCTAACGTACCTATGTAATGTACTAGTTAGGTATTACGAAACTGGTTACAAAATTTATTTAATCTTTAGACGCATGAGTATTCGCGAAAGTTTAGATTTGCATAGGTTTTAGTATTGGAAGGTAAAATATCCGTTTTAGTAAAATAAAGACAATATTAGTTGTCCCATCGGACAACTAATATTTTTAATATTTACTAAATTGTTGCTCATTTATGGCCTGAACTTGAACTGCAATCTATTTAAGTTTACCTTCATAGTGACTTAGGTTAGGTTTATTATTATTAATGATAAATATTTAATTTTTTAGGAATCTGTCTAGATGCATTACATGAATTGGTCTTTGACGATGAATAGTCAAAGGAATTGGTTTAGTTCGAGTCAACGATAAGAGAATGCGATATATAAAGCAAAATTTTGCTTACTATATGTCCTGTAAGAGATAATTTATACTTAAGATGTCATAAGAAATTTAGGTATTATAAAACGTACCTAGTTCGTAAATAGAACCACAAATGAATATTATATAAACCGGTAGCTATGCTTTATTTGAGTGAAAAAAGTTTATAGGTCTATTCAAATTATACAATCGCTTGTAAATAATAAATATATAAAAGAAATTGACATTTTTTACGGTCAAGTTAAATTATATGGAGTCGACCGTAAAAATATTGGTTTATATAACACAATGTTATTGAGACGCAATTTCTTTTCATATTATTATAAGCTACAAGGTGAAGCTGATAACCCTCTTCGAATTTTTCCAGCAAAATGAGATTCGATCAATAGCGCCATCTGTGACTGAGTAGCGATGCGACCGTTTATGATAGCTAATAAGGAAAAATGCACGTGTGTTTTACATGAGTCACAAGTGTCACAACATAACACTTATCTATTACACTTAATACAAATAAATATTGTAACAAAATCAAAGTCATAGCTCCAATTCAAGGAAATAAACGAAGTCATATCGATAACATAGTCGGGCGTCAAAATATATTATCTAATAGAAGAATATATTTTTTACAGATTATCGTGATGAAAGTGGTCAGCCTTCAACTGCCTTCAGGGCCAAGTATGGAGCGGTTACCGCTGCCATTTAGCCCGACAGAACTCTTGTGGAGATACCCGTTGCCATGGGCTCCACCGCCCCCGTCGCCACTCGGCGATACCAAGGCGCAACTGCCCGCAGGCCTTCCCCCAGAACCCAGACTATGGACAAGAGATGACGTTGTCGTCTTTCTGAAATGGTGCGAAAGAGAATTCGACCTGCCAAACTTCGATATGGACCTTTTCCAAATGAACGGTAATTTAATATTTCGAGTCGATAATATGACGTAATAAATAATAGTCTATAGATGTTTAAGTAACATGTATTTTTTTCTTTTTCGCAGGCAAGGCATTGTGCCTTTTGACCAAAACGGATTTGGGTGAACGCTGCCCAGGCGCTGGAGACGTATTACACAACGTTCTTCAAATGCTAGTGCGCGATGCAGCACTTTTGGGACGCCTTCCCTCTTCCCCAGTGACGCCGACAGCGCGCGCCGCTCCTTACCCACCGTCTCCTCATTCGCATCCACCTACGCCCACATGGGCAGTGGATAGTTTCCATCACTTCCACAGCGCTGCTGCAGCGGCTGCACAACCAAATTCTGTTACCTTAAGTCCTGCGCCCTCAGTTGACAGTTCAGGGAGCCCTCAAAGAGGAGATACTGTTAGTTATGGCCAATCCTACGCGCCCGTAGTTGCTAATAATACTCAAGCAAGTTCTGGAAGCAACCACTCGGATTCTGATGAAGAAGCACATTTTGCTCAAACGCCGCGCTCTCCTAAAGATACTCCTTTGACAAGCCCGGCTCCACAAAATCACATCGTGCCACAACATTCGCATTACCGCACACAACATAGAGAATTCTTCCCCAACGATATGCCCGAATCCAACACAAGTAAGTTTATAAAATGAAAACTTATGATTTTTAATCAGTCTCTCAATTTATTTTAACTTGATGATTAATCGACTTTCTTTAATTTCAGATGGCAGGCTGTTATGGGATTTTCTCCAGCAACTACTCAACGATCCTACTCAACGTTACACCAACTACATCGCGTGGAAGAACCGAGAAACTGGTGTATTCAAAATAGTAGATCCTGCTGGATTGGCGAAACTCTGGGGAATTCAGAAAAATCATCTTTCGATGAACTACGACAAGATGTCACGTGCTCTAAGATACTATTATCGTGTCAACATTCTCCGGAAAGTCCAAGGCGAACGTCATTGTTACCAGTAAGTATTTTATTTAAGATACGACCTTACGACCTGCATTTTATTAACAAAACTGATAATAACCATAATGTTTTTCTTTCCAGATTTCTAAGAAATCCAACGGAATTGAAAAACATTAAAAATATCTCGTTGCTGAGACAACAAATGAGTCCCACGCGTGTCGTGCCGCAAGCTGTGGTTAAGACCGAGATGAAAGAAGAACGCTGCGAAGAAGATAACGTAGACGAAGACATGCCTACTGATCTTAGTATGGCCGCTGCAGAGCCGTGGAGGAAACGAGCGCGGTCCGACAACGCGCCACCGCCACAGCATGACAAGCACCGCATTAGTGCCCTCATCGGGGAGAACATGATGATGAAGCGAGAGTCTGAATACACGGCCGACCACTATGCTCTCAATCTAAGTGAAAAATGTGAACAATGATCACTATCTAAGACTGTACGTGGGACACTCACAGTGCAATACGACTAAGATTACATATGAATAGTGTGCAACCGGCTCCACCCACTAAAGTTCTAGTCAAACTCCTCTCAGAAAGGATTCAGTCTTCCTCTAAAATATTATTTCGTGATTATTATAATTTTAAAACAATTACTGAGAGTACTTTGACAGATTTAGAATGGTTACTGGAGTTAACAGGGTATGGACCTTAATGCCTTTGTGCCAAGTGATTTTATAACTTAGTGTCAATTACCTGTAGATGATGTTCGATCGAATATGAAAATATTTTGAGCTAAATATGTATATTAATAGATTTGTGCAATTGACATCATTTACTTTCCTGCAAAAGGCATCGGACGCAGATTTCTACGTAGATGGCTAAAGGTATTGCAGCAGAGTTATAGAGTTGTTGCCAAAACATTACTTGTAAACTATCCGTACAGGTGCGCGTACGCACTCGTCAATGCATTTGCGTAATTTAATAAGTTAGATGTATGAATGGTTTATAATATACTTTGAATTTGCTAAAAAGAGTGCTGACAAGCGAAAACTGGATTTAAAAACAAGTTATAATTATAGAAATAGTAGTTTGAATTGTCTTCCATTTGATCTTTTTTTTTTTGGGCAAATTTTTCAATTGTAGCATGTCGACATTACTACATTACCACAATATAAATTTATTTAAATATTGGCAGCTCTAAACTTTAAAGTAAACTTAGTAGAAGATTCAACAAACGTACATACTAATCAAAAGACAATAATGATGGTTAATCAAAAAATATTTCAAATGCCTTGAAAAAGTATAAATGATCATCCACTGTGATAAAAAAGTAAAGTGGTAGACAAAATGTAGAATACGCTAGAACTTTTAACTCGAAAATTTCCAGCTACAATTTTCTGTGATCTCTTTTATCAACGTAGATATATGTTATAGTATAGAGAACGTTCTCTTTGTAAATATTAATTAAGGTCTCGGGTAAGTTAGGTTAAGAAATGACTGTAAAGAGAGTGTATGTATGATTTGTAAAACAAAATGTGGAGCTTTATCAAAGTACCTAGTATATTAAAGTAAGTTCAATAACAACTGAGTTTGTATTTTTACATCTATTTCTATTTGGCGCTGGAGCCATAATTTCCAACTTGTACACAATATGTCAATATGGTAAAAAAGATTTAAAATTGTGTCAGATTATTATAACTTAAAATAAATGAAGATAATGTTATTCAATTTCATTTTATTAAACCCTATCGCCAAGTTATACAGAAGACCGAAGAGTATAACTTGCCACTATGTTTAGCGTTTGTGGACTATGAGAAAGCCTTTGATTCGATCGAGACATGGGTGGTGCTCGAGTCTCTCCAGCGATGCCGTACTGATTATCGGTATGTCGAAGTGTTTGTACAATAACGCCACCATGTCGGTCCGAGTACAGGAGCAGAGTTCGAAGGCAATTCCATTGCGAAAAGACGTGAGACAGGGAGACCGTTATCTCTCCGAAACTGTTCACAGCCGCAATGGAAGACGCCTTCAAGCTCCCGCAATGGCAAGGACTCGGCATCAACATCAACGGCGAGTACATCACTCACCTTCGGTTTGCCGATTGATATTGTGGTAATGGCAGAATCGATGGAAAATCTCAGCATGATGTTCGAAGACCTCAATCGAGTCTCCCAACAAGTGGGCCTTAAGATGAACATGGACAAGACAAAGGTCATGTCAAATGTCCATGTTTTCCCCATCCCAGTATCAGTTGGGAAGTGAAACTCAGTTCTTGAAGCTAATGACGCGTAAGTACTACGTCTACCTAGGACTAGGACAAACAGTCCAACTTCAAGAAAGAGGTCAATCGGCGAATCCAACTTGGCTGGGCAGCGTTCGGTAAACTTCGCAACGTCTTCTTGTCCAAAATACCTGTGCTTTAAGACGAAAGTCTTCGACCAGTGTGTTGCCAGTGATGACATACGGCACTGCAACGTGGTCTCTCACTATGGGCCTCATAAGCAAGCTCAAAGTCGCACAACGAGCTATGGGGAGGGCTATGCTCGGGCTTTCTCTACGAGATCGAATCAGAAATGAAGAGATCCGTAGACGAACGAAAGTTACCGACATAGCCCACTGGATATGCAAATTGAAGTGGCAGGGCACAGCACGCAGAACAGATTGCAGAAAGGTTCTCGAATAGAGACCACGGACTGGTAAGCGCAGCGTAGGACGTCCACCCACATGATGGACAGACGATCTAAAAGAGACCGCAGCGAAACGCTGGATACAGGCCGCTTTCAACCGGCCCTTTTGGAGATCGATGGGGGGGCCTATGTCCAGCAGTGGACGCCTTACGGCTGAAATGATGATGATGACAGATAAAAATAAATATTGCGTACCCTGTGACGTCATTTAGAGGTCAAATGATTTCTTAGATTTATCTATATATAAAACCGGCCAATTGCGAGTCGGGCTCGCGCACTGCGGGTTCCGTACCACCACAAAATACAATAAGGTTGTCCAAGTAACAGAATTACCAGTTATTATAACGCCTTACAAAATTGTCGAAGCAATTGCTACGCAGTTAATTACTTTGCTACAGGCGCTCGAGTATAACAATTATAACTTGGTAATGAACACAAATTTGTCACGAAAACGTATGTTGATTTTACCAAGTTATTATACTCGAGCGCCTGTAGCAAACTGAGTAGGAAATTACTCCGACAAATTTTGGAAGGTGTTATAATAACTGGTAATTCGGTTACTTGGACAACCTTATTGTATTTTGTGGTGGTACGGAACCCGCAGTGCGCGAGCCCGACTCGCACAGTTGGCCGGTTTTTTTGTTTGTGTAACCATTTACATATCACTACATAGTATAAAACAAAGTCGTTTCCCGCTGTCTGTCCGTCCCTATGTATGCTTAGATCTATAAAACTTCGCAACGGATTTTGATGCGGTTTTCACCATCAGTTAGATAATTTTTCACGGAAGGTTTATATATATAACAAGCGCCCCAACCTGGCTTCGCACGAAGTTACACCCGTGCGAAGCCGGGCGGGCGGGTCGCTAGTTTAAGATAAATTTCAACATAACATCAACGCTGACGTCATTCAAGGGTAAATGAAGGTCAAGCATGTTTAGTAAAAAATATACGCCATCAGCGCTTATTTTTTAATAAAAATTGATGTATATTGATCAGTAAGTCTATTGCTAAAAAACAATATAAAACAAGTTATCTTCTTTCGAGTCGATGTTCCGTAAATTATAATTTAATTTTCAAATTAAGTTTCTAGACCTACATTTTGCCACCCCAATGGCACTCTCCGTGGCTTCATTCTGGTCGTCTAGTGTGCAAGTTGTAGGACACGCTGCACAGTCCATCAATTGTGTCAAGTTATTAAAGGTATGTATGTTATAGGTATCTTCAAGTCTGCGTGCTCCATCTTCGACCACATCGTCGCTTACCAACAGGCGAGTTGGTGGTAAAAAGTGGACTTATCCGAGTAAAAAAAAAAGTATAGGTAGAAGTTATTGTAATTAAAAAGTACACCTTTTCCAAGCGAGAGGTTATTTGTATTCTTAGTAATCAATCTAAATCACATCTTTGCACTTTAACTTAAAACTAATCAAGTCTTTAGCTGAATATTATCAAAATTATTCCCTAGGCATCTCAGGCTGCGTTTGAAAGAATATGACGTCATCGGCTATGATAGTGGAAGCTGTTCTAACTTGACCATCATCTGTCTTCACTTCACCATAGGATATTTTACCAGTGACATACACTCTAGAGCCCTTCTTCATGTATTTATAGACTGTGTCCCGTAGTCCTGGTTTGAAAATGCTTATTCTGTGCCAGTCAGTCCTTTGCAGGATATCTCCGGATTCATATTTGTAGCTAAAATGCGTTGCTAAAGGAAAGTTGACAACTGGATGTTCCTCCGATCCTCTCTTCTGTGGATCTGCGCCCACTCTTCCCAAGAGAGTGACTTGATTGATTGCTGAAAAAATACATAAAAAATTTACGAGATAGTTTGTTGGAAAAAGTTACAGTAATTGAAATATAAGTACATTACTACAATCGCAATGGTTTATTGAAGAAAATCCTCAATCCAATATCGATTTACTTGAAAATTTGGCAACGATTGCTTGCCGTCTCGGTCACTCATTCATCATCATCATCAGCCAGAAGACGTCCACTGCTGAACATAGGCCTCCCACTTTAACCTCAACACTGAACGACAGCCTGCCTTTTGCATCCTCTGGATGCCCGCGAACAAATCAATCTCATATACCTACTTATTATGTGCAGTATGAAGGCGCTGCGCGGATTATTATGGTCACGTTATTTTAATTTTACATTATCTCATGAACTGTGCGACTAAACCACAAACTGTAAACGGCAAACTTTATCTACATTAAGTAATACTAAAAATTATTATAACACCGGCTTGCACTCACGATTATGTTTTTATCCTCACGCGAGTTTTGATGAAGTGATTACATTAAGTACTCCTAATAATGAATTTATTTATGTAAAGATTCAAAAATTTGATAACAAAACTGCATCTAAACATGACCTTATAATGTTTATTATGAATACTCTGAATATATATTCTGAATACAATATCCGGTTATTATCGTTATTGTAGTTTTCTTATAAAAGTTAGATATATGCTATCGCGAACTTTTTTGTAAAACTACTTAAGTACTAAATTTTTGTGAAACATTGCATTTACTTATCTCAAACCGTTAGGTCAGCGTACGCCGATAAAGAAGCCAATCAGCTTATTTTTCTCCAACATGTTTTACTAATACGGTTATTTAGTGTTATAAATTAACTTTTATCATTATAAAACATAGCCTATGGCACTCAGGAATAGTGAACCTTTCTATTAGTGAAATATTTTTTTAAATCGGATCAGTAGTTTTGGATTTAAAACAGAACAAACAAACTTACAAACTTTACCTCTTTATAATATTAGTATAGAAGTGTAGACTATTTATAGCTGACCCGACAGACGTTGTCCTGTCTTAGCACTGTCAAACGCGCGAAGTTAAAATCGTTGTTAAGTTTTATGAAAATTTCAAATATTCTTAATTTTTCTTTTCGCAAGAACATTCTACAAAGTACATATTAGGAAACTTAAAAAAAAAAAAAAATTGAAATCGGTAGACGTTCTCAAGTTATGGCGTGACAAGCTAAATAGGGATTCATTTTTATAGATATAGATTCAGCTTTATATAGTACTAGCGGTCCGCCCCAGCTTCGCATGGGTATAAATTATAGCCTATGTCACCCGGGGATATTGTAGCTTCCCAACAGTGAAAGAATTTTTCAAATCGGTTCAGTAGTTTCGGAGCCTATTCAATGCAAACAAACAAACAAACAATCAAATCTTTCCTCTTTATAATATTAGTATAGATGAATAGTCGGGTCTACAGCACAACAGAAGACATAATAGTCTACGGTCTCTTTCAGCTATGAAAAAATCAAACTTGTAAGTCAACACGATCAAAAGATATGACCGTTTATGTCGCATATTTTGCGATTTCACAAGGGAATCAAAACCTATAGGGTACCTACTTCTCGATGACCTAGAATCACGAAATTTGGCAAGAGGCAAGGTCTACAAGGCACATATAAAGGAAAAAATCCGAAAGTCGTTAATAATAATAATATCATATAAAAATTATGGTTTGCAATTATTTTGGAAGTAATAGGTCCTCACTTTTCTCAGATTTTTGTGTATTTAGTCTTATAGCTGTGGTGTGGATGGCCTGGCTCCCAACTATCTGCCGCGCAATATTCGGCACCTGAAACAAAAATACATATGTGAAGTACATAGAATAAAATATCAATTTGTCGAATCTTAGACCTGACAGAACAAGTGACGAAGAAAGGACAGTGTCCATTTGAAGCCATTTGACCCAGCAAACAAATTAACAAAAAAAAATTGAACTGCTGGACCCAACCAAACATCTATAGACAACCTATTGAAATACAAATATTTTGTATTTTTACATTGTAATTAATTCTTATACCTACTGATATAAATTTGTGATTTAAAAAGTTGAATACTTTGATTTGTTAGTTATAAATTAGTTATATAAAAACTAGTGTCTAAAAATACGGTTATTGTAAAAAAAATAATGAAAACAAGATTAAGTTAAATATTAATTGAATGATGCTTTAAATATATTGTATTTTTACATTGTAATTAATTTATGTTATCTAAAAAGTTTTAATTTAAAAAGTATTGCCCAAAAATATGGTTATATTTTGAAACTGATAAATTTAACTAAGAATGAAATTCTGGGTTATTCTTGAACATCAAGGATTTCATATCCTTGATGTAAGAATGAAGATCTGGGTTATTCTTGAACATCAAGGATATTAAGGTTTAGGGAAAAGGAAATGGTATTTTGTTAGATTTCCTACTAAAAATAAACCCACAAAATTAAATAATAGTTATACTTACACGCTTAGTCGCTCAGAAGAAAAGTACCATACAATTTGAATAATTAAAATAATTATTCCACCACAAACAATCACATCTTGTGCACAAAAAAAACAACCAAGGAAGCCACAGTGTGTAATCAACAATAGGCCTGTTCGTTAAAGCATTTTAGATTGGAATGTATGAAAAATTTGGCAAAATATAGTCCAATAACCCCCGCCACCACGCCCCACGCCACGCCACGCCAACGCACGCCTCGCCTCGCCACGGAACGTGCTCAGAATCACGTTTTTTTTACTGTTTTAAAGATACATAGAAACACATGACAGTACATGATACATAGAAAGTGTGTAGGAATCGAATGATTCTTGATAAATTTACTATCAACTTTCAATATATACAAAAAGCGATATTATTCATAGTTTTTGCGCAATCAGCAACTGAATATATATTTTTTTTATTTTTCAATTCGGTATGTAAAGTTTTTTTTAAGTTTTTTTTTTTATATTTTTATTTCTTAGATAAGGCTATTTTAAGAAACTAATTTAAATATTTTTGTTTTCTATTGAGTAGTTATATTACAATATTTTTTTGAAAATTGAAATTATGTGACGTCACCATATAGCACAAAATTTCGTTGCGTTGAGAATCCTAAAAAAGCACCCCATATTGGCAGCCCTGAAAAAAACCAGACAGTCAAACCACAGAAATGAAAAAATATTCTATTCTGTGTGACGAACAGTGTGTCAAATGTATAATATTTTTATTCTTAAAAGGCACAGAAAATAAAATGCTACAATGTGACGTCATTTAGAGGACAATGAAAGTCGAATGATTTCTTAGTTTTATGTTAAAATAAATGGCATCTTATCGTTTTAAAAGGTCGGAGTAGAAAAATAAGGGTTGGTAAGATAAAATCTCGAAATGGTTTTGGAATTGGCATAGGTTAATTTTTTTTAGCATACCGAATTGCTGGGTGACGCTCGCCCGGGACGGGTGGGATACTTAATAAATTTTATCTTCGCTCTATAATGAGCATATTACAATAGATAAAGGTACTTACTCCATATATTTTGCCAAATTTATAGCTAAAATGACTACGTATATTAGTTATTAATACACCATAAAGCTGATCACAAATAGACATCAACGAAAACAAAATAATATTTGTTCAAAAATAAATCAGTTATAAGTATTTTAATTTCATGCTAGACAAATAGAATGGAATTCTATATCGCGTCTGTTTTGCATGCTAACTGAATTTCATTAAGCATCACTCAAATTCACACCACACAAAATACCAATAAAAAAACAAAAGCCTACTTAACGGGCTTAATAGATTCCCGAAGTTCTGTCATTATCATGCAAATGTACCTAGATTTTTTTTTCGGACACTACTATCTAGTTTTGACTTAGATCAGAGAAACAGGGAGTTTCAGCCACTGTTTGAAAATGCACAATACTGCTAAACCGCTTTTTAACTCATAAACTGTATGTATGGCACAATTTTTCACGCACACTAAGAATCTTGGAGCAACACCAATGAACTAACTAATAGTCTATATGCAAAATAGGGTGACAAGGCTAAGGTCGCTAATTTAGGACTGCCGTGTTTGCACTCGTAAAGCCTCCTTACCATATCTCCGTTGTTTATCTGAGCTGAGGATTTTCATGAAACTTAGTATATTTGCAATAATATTTAAATATTAATTTTGTTAAGATTTCCCCTCGTTACAAAAAAGGTACCTATGAAATTTGAGTTTTATTTTGTAACTCAGATCTGTGGTACTCAGAGAAGTAGAATAGACTGAATAGATTAATGCATTCATGTAAAACACAAAACATCATAGTGCATCACACATAGGGTTGCCAGCTGGCCGGGCACCACTGGTATTGTCCCGAAATGCGACCCTATGTCCTGCATCCCGGAATTGTCAAAAATTGCATTAATAATATTACTTCCGCTAGCTAGACAATGGTTTATACCTATTTTCGCGCGTCTTAGTGACGCGTTGGGCCCTTATTCCGTAACATTAACACGTACTTAACGCGCAGGTTTAAGTTAAATCCGGTTAAACTCAAAAAAATTGACCTCTGTTTCCCATGGAATAAAGGCCAACTTCGCGTGTTTGAATGCATGGTATCAGGGCCCTGACACGCGTGTCAATTTCAACTAAGTACTATTATTTATTCTGTGTCGTGCATGCGCCGTTTTCGACCCCCGTCCGTCCTAGTGCAAATTGTTGTTTTTTTTCTTTCGTAGATATTTCTCGTAAAACAGTAAACAAGAAAATGCTTCTTACCAAGGCCGTAGGCAGGGGTTTGGGGGACATCAATGGCACCGATTCTGATTTAATTTGACAGAGCTCTTAAATTGGAGCCATCGTTCTCTCACATATTAAAATTAAAATAGAGGCAGATAATTTTAGTCCCGTCAGATTGGTTTAGTTTAGTGGGTGGTATGACAGAATCAACACCACTATCACCCAAATGTCTAGGATTTTTGAAATGTTTGTCCGTCGTCAGCAATTTAGGTGATGGCTACTTTCATCAGATATCACAGATGTGATAGCAAATCATAATTATGCATAATTTATATACCTGCAGTATGTTGTGGTTACGTTCCGTGCCACACAACTGAATAGATACTAGCACAGAAGAAATAATAGGTAGGTAGGTACTAGTAGGTAAATTAGTAATAGGTATTTCTCTAAGAATCATAGTTATGTAGGAATCGTACCTATGTGCACTCTGCGCACTATTGAGACCGTGGTGTCCATGGTTGTGTAACTGATATTGTGTATGTCGTAAAATGTAAGCCGGTTGATTATTAGGAGATACTAATTCAATCATAACACATCGATATAACTAAATGGAAAAAAAAAATGAATTACAGAGGTTATGTTTGAAAATAAAAATATATGTATGTGGACCTTTTTTAACCGGTTGATTATTAGGAGACTCTGATTCAATCACAGCCACAACAACACTGATCACAACACACCAAATAAAGATCAAAAAAGGTTATTTTGGATATTGAAATAATAGGTTATGTTAGAAAATAACGATTAAAAAACGGTAATATTTAAGATCATGCTTAATAATTTGCTACTTACCTTGCTTAATAAGGACATGATGATGAAGATGATGAGTCAAGTCAAATAAAACTATAATATCACGCTCAAGATCCAACTAGAACATACAGAAAGTACCAAAACCGAAATTTTAAATTACATTACAAAACTAAACAAAGAAAAACAAACATTTGTTTTTTTTTATCTATTTTCGTTTCCACAGACAACCCACAATGCTACCATTGCTACAGACCAACCACAACCAAGCTACAAATTAAAATAATTTCACAGATTATAAAATCTGTCGCAGAAAAATCGTATCGGCCGTAGAGAAACCGTTGACGGAGGTGACAAAGAAAGAATATAAAGTTGACCATTTATGTTGTCCGAATGAAAATAATATCAAACATTTTAATATAATATGTATTTAGTCGCGGGCTGGGTCGCATCGCAATACTCACTTTCATACGTTTTATATGGAGTATCGCACATAATTATGCTAGTGACATTCGGTCGGTTATGCTTAGAAAATATGATGGTGGCTCTTTCTGTTGATGATGAATCGATCACAGCGACTGCTTTGCACATTGAAGAGAAAGAGATTTTTTCTCTTTTACTCTTTTTGGTCAGATGGTGGGCTGTCCCCCAACCAAATCCACACGTCTGTTATAATGCTAACAGACGAGACGTACTTGGTTGACGAACTGCCGTCCAACCAACGGGAGAGAAAGAGAAAAATCCAACCAACGGGAAAGAAAGAGAACATTTTTCTCTTTCTCTCCCGTTGGTTGGATGGCAGTTCGCCAACCATGTTGACGTGTCTGTTACAGCTATTAACAGTAATTGTTATGTACAAAACACCGAGGCGATGATTTATGTGGTGCCGCCTGCAGTCACAACCTACACATAAAAGTAACTTAAATATCTGAAGATAATCGTTGTTTCGTAAGATTCCTGGATACCATAGACAACTGAACACTGTACATCAGGGACACCAACATAAAAAAACCAAATTCAAAATGGTTCCTCTTCATTCTTTCTTGAATGAATGACAGTTGTTTTAATTCTAGATTTTGATGGATAGATAGAAAATTCTATCTCTTCAACCACCACCATACGCGATCCAGGAAAAGTTGTTGCCTGTGAAGGATGCCTTCTGCTGCGAATGCTAAGTCGGATAAACCAGCCTCCTCGGAGGCTACGGATAATTCACCCGTACGACAGATTATAACGATTCTTGAACACAAAATCCGCAATTTGGAGAAAAGAAAGGTAAGTCCAATGCGGCTGTATCAACATCAACAAAATGGGTGATGCTTTCGCAATTGCTATCGGCAATTCATTAGATCTATGTATGTAGACTGTAGACCTGATGAGAACCGATTTTTGTCAGGCAATACCATCGGTTTGTGTGTAAATAAAGCACTTGGGCGCTCTCTTGTGACGCCATTTTCGCCCATGTGCTCCTACAATGTTGATGATACTGAGACCATGACACCCTCCTCTAAGTTTACTTACACTCACTCTATAATATATTTTTTATTCTAAAATCTATGCCGACCAATTCGGCCTGTTTGTTAGACCGTTATTTGGTCTGAAAGCTAAGTTTGCTAGGTACCTTCATGATAAATAGACGTTCATTTCCTAAAAATCGTGGGTGAGACCTCAGGATGCAAAATGTGAAGTAATATTTTCGTCCCACTCAAGTATAACCCTAATTTTATAACTACTTAATCTTAGACCAATGTTATGTGACTCACTTTATAACTATTTGTTTTAGAGCAAACTAACACAGTACCGTGACCTGCAAAAAGCTGGCAAAGAATTGAACGGTGACCAGCGGGTAGCTGTTGCAAAATATGATGAAGTTGTGCAAACTCTTGAGTTTGCTCGAGACATTGCAAAGCAAATCGCGCTAATTGCCACAGCAGCTGAGCGCGATGCAAAGAAACAAGCAAAAAAGGTAAGAGTAATAAAAAAAATATACCCCCGACGCAAACAGAGGGGTGTTAAAAAAAAAAATTTTTTTTTTATATATAACTGATTGTTTTTTTTTCGTTTCTGTATATTTGTAGGCAGGTCCCTCTTTTTGCCCAAGTCCCACATATTAGTTGCTAGTTTCCTGCATATCCGTGAATAGAAGTTGGCAAGCCTAGACACAGGCCTTCTCTCAGAGAGTGAGAGAGAGAGGATGGGCCCTAATCCACCATACTGGCCCAGTGCGTGTTGGTGAATGACATTTGAGGTTTTTGGACATACATACCAGGAATGGCATCGAAACTGTACATAATTTATTTAGGTACTAAGTAAGTCTTTGCAGGGCTGAGGACTGAAACTGATGCATCCAGATTGTAAAGCGCACATGCTACTGCTAGGCCACCATCGCTTGCTATCTATGTTTACATCGGTTCAGAAATGTAGTAGTTATGAAGCTCTGACAGACTGAGATGGACCAATACAATAATCTAATAAGGACTTGTAAGTTGTACTACGGAACCCTGAGAATTAACTGATAGGTCTTCGGTACATGTTACCTAATGGGTGACATGATCATTACACAAATAAAATAAGTCAATATTCTGGTTTATACATATAAATTTGTGATTTCAGGATGCGTGGGTTCGTAATGCTACAGAAACCAGTAAAATTCGGGAAGTGCTTCTCATCCTGGATTGTCTCACTCAAATGGGCAGTAATGAAGCCAGAGAAGACTTCCTGAATGGAACTAATGGAGCTGCAAAACTCACTCAAGAAGACCTCAAAATTCTGGATGATCTGTAAGTACTGCTATGTAGTGTACTTGTTTCTGGCCAGTCCAGTATGATAATTATATTAATTGTATTTATTATTCAACAAATTTGTTTTGGGCCGGCTTCTGTGACGTAACTCTTTTCACAGTTTCCTTTCACACTCTTTTCCTCTCAGCTTCAGTGGAAACGGACCCGAACGGACGGATGGTTGACGACTTCTCGCTCGATATTGTAACGACAAGATTTTGTCGCGGTGCGCATGTTAGGCAAGCTGGATATGGTCAATAACCCATGTACTTGGGAAATGAGAATAGAGTCCTCCAAGGTAGGCAACGCACTGACAATGCCCCGGGTATTGTAGGTGTCTATAGGCGGCGGTGACCACTTACCATCAGGTGGCCCGTAGCTTGTTTGCCAATTATACTGTAAAAAAAAAAATTACATGCTTTAATGAGCTGCACATTTTATACAATGTGTTGCATATTGTCTTTTAAAAAAATTACCGAACTGTTTAAAACTCATTTTAATTATTGTTGCACTTTCAGTTACCCTGAAGTGACACCGAAACACGAGCCAAATGAAGAGGGACAACCTGGATTCCACGCTCATACATCAAAGGCGGCCGAACACCTGTGCTCGATTATCGATGGCAAACCAAAGGAAATACTTGGAACCACATACACACGCATTAAGGAAATTACGTCCATTGTACATGAATGTGGATATTTCGACCAAGTTGCAGTCGAAACAGTGGTTGAAGTGGAGGAGGTCCAACCGGTGGTGGAAGAACAGCCTGAGCCCGCCGAGCCGGAACCGGAGCCCGAGGCGCCCCCGGTGTATCCCCCGGCTGGTGCATTGCCTGTGCCGCCCGCGCCCGCTGTGGTACCAGCCCCCGCATACCCGCTGCGCCCGCTGCCTCCAATTACACTCCAAGAAGTTGAGCATGCGTACTTCGCTCAGCAATACCCTCAGCAGAGACCCATAGCCGAAGTGATCGGCTCGCAGAACTTCTTTTTCCTGCAAGAGTCTGAGATTGACAGCCCGGTAGGCACGCCGCAGCCGCCGATGATTCCCGGGCAGCCGTCACCCCCGGGACCCATCCCGTCGCAGACTTTTACCAACCAGCAGTTCATTCAGGTGCACCCTCGCGTACCAGAGGGCGGCGCGATGCCGCTACCGCCACAACCGCACTTTCCCCCGCACCCCGAGCACGCGGGCTTTCCGCCTGGAGTACCTCTGCCACACCCACATCACCAGCCCGTGTTAGCGGGACCGCATCATCACATGATGCCGCAACCAGTGCCGCCCGCGCCCGCCTCACTCCCCCCGCACGCTGTACCACCGACCTCCGTCGCACCCATTCCCTCCGCTCCCCTCGACCAGCCCGAAGACCGATCTCCGGTTTCGCCCGCCGAGAACAAAACCGACGACGACTGGGTCGAGGGCAGGAGTCCCGAGCGAGATGAGGGCGGCGAGCGCAAAACTCAAGGGCAGGGAGACGGCCAGAGTAGGTACCGGAGGTTCGGACGCGGCGGCGGCGGCGGCAGGGGAGCCCCCAAC
This sequence comes from Agriopis aurantiaria, assembly GCA_914767915.1. Classification (NCBI taxonomy): domain Eukaryota; kingdom Metazoa; phylum Arthropoda; class Insecta; order Lepidoptera; family Geometridae; genus Agriopis; species Agriopis aurantiaria. The sequence continues at coordinate 8,180,027 of OU611987.1, forward strand.
GGGTACCGCGGCGGGCGCGGCTCCTTCCAGAGCCGGCAAGGTGGAGACGGGTACCGCGGCCGGCACGGCGGCGACTACCAGGGCAGGCCCAACAAGGAGGACGGTGGCTACCGGAACAGACAGCACGACGGTTACAGCAGCCGGCACGGTAAGGACTCCTACCAGAACCGAGGGGCCGACGATGGATACTACGGTAATGGCGACGCAGAACACGGCGAGAACGGTGCCCGCGACCGATACGCCGAAGGTTCACAACACTACCAGGGCGGGTTCAAGAGTCGCGGCCGGGGCCCGCGCGGCCCGCCCCGCGGCTCCTCCCGCCCTCCCCGCACCCACCACTATAGCAACCGCAAACCAGAAAACGTCGAATAGATTTCGATGATGTCGACAGAGCGCACGCCTTCGGCCGCGCAACATTCAACTTTATAAAGGACAAAATCATTCGTGCAAGGCAGATTTCACCGGCAACAACACGCTGTGGTAAAGATGAGAGATTATGGTATTTAAAAAAAAGAAAATTGAAAAAAAAAAAGTAAAACAAAATGAAACAATAAAAATAAGTTACTGGAATTTAGATGTATGATATGATATATGCGACTATTGTAAGTTACGTAATTCTAGATTCTTGTATAGGTGATGTAAAGTGAGCCGGTGTGTGGGCCGCGGGGCTGCAACTCTCTCCGTGCGCGCCTCCTCGTGATAATTTAAGTACAGGAGCTGCACACAACTCGCTGACTTTCCCGACCGGATCTATAAACTTTTACAGTTGATTTTAATGAATTGTAATTAATATTATATGTTAAGATATTTTAATGCATATTTGTTTCTTATATAAAACATAGGCTTCATTTCATGGTAATATGTATATTTTTCTATAATTACTGCGCTGATTTTTGATAATTTTGTTTTTAATTAAGTACTTTGTATATTCAAATTGCAAAGGTTCGTCGAGACGGTTAGATCGAGCTTTTTGTATAGTGGAAAGTTCTTCCAATTACCATTAAATGAGACATGTTCTATGTAAGATTTAGCAGCCATACTAGGTTGCTCGCCTTATTTTTCATTTGTTGCGTCCAAAGCTTCTATGAATGTTCCCTTCTAAATTCTCAATAGAGGCTGTGTGCAAGCAAATTAAAAGTATTCTACAAAGTTCTGTTGTTATCATTTTGATAGTACCCAGTACCGTTACCAGGGGGCGCCGGGCGCCCGGCTAAGAGGCTCAAGCGCGCCCTGACAAATCTCAAATTAAAGTATCCTACAAAGCCTACCTGCCCCCCAAACCGAAACCCTGGATCCGCCCTACCGGGTTTACCAAATTTTGAAATACTAGCAGTTTCTAAAACGCGATTGACACATTGCCGCGTGAGCGAAGATAACCGAAATAAAGTTATATGATTATTTACGGGATATTTACCGTGGTAAGATTGTGGAATGATAACCGAAATATTCGTTCCATTCGTAACTGTGAAAAAGTTACATCCATGACATTGGTGGAAGTGCGTTTATTCCATTCTGTCCGACTAGTAGTTCGATGATCGAACTGTTTGGACAAAAATATTTCAATTTGTTAGACGGCCAGTCGAACAATTCGACTCGCAAATTTTGTTCCAGATATAACTACCAAGAATATTACGATACAATCAATCTGGAAAGTGATTGATAGACCAATTTATCTATACCTACAGTAGGTAGGTAACCTACTTACGTGGTGTTGGTGCCATCTTACGATGACGTCACTGAGATGTGAACTCTGGTGAAAACCTAGTTAAATTGTACATGGTACAAAAACAGAAAAAAGGCACATTTTGCCCGATGACGTCACGTTCTAAATGGGAACTACCGATATTATTTTCTAAACATAATTTTTCAACTTAAAAAACACCTCAAAATTTATGAAATACCTACGTGATTTCGGTTGGATGGATGACCATATTGTCATCCATGTAAATTTTTCCAGTTATTTTGATTTTAAAGTCAAAATACTAAACCGGTTTTGATGAAATTTCTATGGGACCAATCTGAAAGTATATTCTTTCAATAAAAAAAAATCCAATCGGTTCATAAATGACGGAGTTCAGAGGCAAAACAAAAAACATTAAAAAAAAACTAATTGAGAACCTCCTCCTTTTTTGAAGTTAAAAACAGCCTAGCGTGAAAAGTTATAATTCCACATTTTTTGATAAACTACAGATGTTAGTCGCACTGTACTATTCTACCATCTGCAGTAAATAAAAGTGGACAGAGTAGAAGTAATGAAACCAGTTAATGTACTTTGCTAATAAAAGTTTTTATTCAATAAAATTGCCATTTATTAGAATGTATGTACGAATTACGAAATTGGTTTTTAAAACATTTAACTTGTCCAACTTGAACAAAATAAATAAAGTTCTCTTACAACTGTTTATAAGAAATAAGAACCAGTTTTTTTTACATCGCTACTTAACTATATACTTATAAATTAAGTTTGTAGTAGTAGGTAGCCTATACAACCTAATGCAATTATACAAAATATTATCTTCCTCCAATGTACTTATTTATTAAGTAGAGCCAACAATATCGTCACTTTTGTTCACATAAAATTGGAAAGACTTTTCAGCACTTTTCGGGCTCACCCGATCGACAGATGTGCAGCAGAGGTTTCCACTATCAACAGACTCAGGGGCGGATCTATTCTGACAAGGTTCGAAGGAATCAAATTGAAAAATTGAGTCGAATGTATGGAATTGCTAGGTGTGCTGGATCCGCCAATGAACAGACTAACAACTAAATATCATCATTACGTTGACTACAATAAAGTTGGAATAAAATTACCAACATCTAAGAACCAGGGGCCTTATTATGATTCTTTGATCGGGATCGAAATTGCATGCCATCCCGTTCGTTCTATTTACTCGCACCACGTGCGTAAGTGAGATGGCACGCGATCGCAATCACGATCCGAATCATCCATAATAAGGTAGCAGCAGGCTAATTACACTTTACTATGTCAAATTTCAATGCAATAGGCATGTGACAAATATTTTTTTTACCTCATTAAATTAAATTAAAAGTTGATCATAAATAGAGCCCATCAACGGAAACAAAATTAAAATAAGTTTTAAGTATTTTAATTTCATGCTAGACAGAGAGCGCACTATACTGAGTTATGACGTCACGCCTCAGGCGCGCCATAAAAATTCTATACTAACACACGCTTTGCGAGAAAGGGACACAGTATCCCCTCTCTAAATGAATGTCCCGAATATTTCTATTTTTTTTTATAGCCACTTAACTTTAAATACATCCAAGAGATTTATTAGCCAATTTTTTTTTTTTTCAATATATGTATATATTTATCGGTAAGCCTGGTTATTCGTTATAAATTAAACATTAGGGCACATACCTATTGATTGAAAAGAGATTTTCACCTTGTACACTATCCAGTTATCTACTTTTCACCCGACTGCCCAAGGAGGGTAATGTTTTCGGGAGTGTTTATTGTGGTGATTATTTGCATAGCGATTGTAAAGCGTAATTACCCTGCTAATAACAAACGAACAAGTGCGTTAGGCCCAACGCCCACCTTAATATAGGCGGCGTCGCGGCGTACAAGCGGTTGTTGAAGGGGGCTCTTTTCTGTTTACGCTAGGTTCAAAAAGTACATTTACTACAGCTCAGCAGACGCATAATTTAGAAAAAAACAAACACATTTTCCACTATCACTTGTACGCCACCTCGACTGGGCGTTGGGCTTGGTCTATTTATTTACTTCAGTGGCGGATTTCCTTATTCGCTGAGTAGGCCCGGGCAAAACATGGAGTAACCCTCACAGCTCAGAAGGCCAGGCAAAAAACAATTTGTGAATAACGATTGTTACTTTCAAATAAAAATGGTAAGCATAATAGGCATGATTCCTAATGTTTAATTTATTACAAATAACCGGTTTAGCGATGAATATAAGTAAATACATTACACATACTGAAAAAATAATTTGAATTGGCTGATAAATCTATGAGATATGAGTATTTAAAGTTTTAGGTGGGGATGGAGAGGGGATGTTCTATCCCTTTCTCGCAAAGCGTGTGTTAGTATAGCATTTGCATGGCGCTCCTGAGCCGTGACATCACGGCTCAGTATAGTGCGCTCTCTGTCTAGCATGAAATTAAATTAAATTAAAATGCTTATATCTTATTTATTTTTGAACTAATTTTAATTTTGTTTTCGTTGATGGGCTCTATTTATGATCGGCTTTTTTATGAGGTAATAAAAAAATATTAGTCATCATGCCTATTGAGATAATTTTGTTATTTACAGACTTTCGTTGTTTTCATGATTTTTACAGAGGGCAGCAATCTTGCATAGGCCTAGGGCAACCAAGATAAATCAAACCCGCCTCTGATTTACTACGATCTTACTTCAAAGTATATGCAGTGTTTATCTAGTTGCATTGAAAACCGCGCTGTACTTCACCAAGACTGAGCGGCCCGACATATGCTATTACGTATGGGGGCGTATTTATAAGATCTCAATTTTGATTTAATTTTTTACATTAGACTAGTTCATGCTAGTCAAGGAATGTGAGTCTTTGCATAAGGTAACTCAGTAATTAAATTATATTAAAAACCACATATAATAATTCAGTAAAAGATTATTAAATTTTTGTAGAGATGCTTGTCTGCAATACTTGTCCACTGTAACAAAATGAAAAAGGAAGTACCTTCGAATAAAATGTATAACTTCGTTCAAACTGTATAAAAAAATTGTTACGCGTTAACACAATGGGTAACAGAAAGGTGTAATAAATACTTAGGGGTGTTGATCTACCCATAAAAGTGAACAACTTGTAGAAAACAAGTAAACAATAGTTGTGTTACAAAATGGATCACATTATCGATCATATTATGTAGTGACCATTTTTTTTTAATTAGACACAATTTTTTTTGTCGGATAGCAATCTTGTGATTTGCAACTTTTTCACTTTAATTGGTAGAAAAGATCAAATCAGTGTTACTTTAATTATTATTTTCTATCGAGCGAAATGTCCGTAATCGTGTTTCGGTCTTTGGGGGTTCCTAGATAAAACATTCAATTTTGATATGACACCATTTTTAACCGACTTCAAAAAGGAGGAGGTTATCAATTCGACTGTGTTTTTTTTTGGTATGTTTGTTACGCGATTACTCCGCCAATTTAGAATTGTCTTTGATGATTCTTTTTTTGGTTGGTAGGTCATATCTCATAGGTGGTCCCATAAAAAATTTATCGACATTAATTCAGCGCTTTTTATAATTTTAAACTAACCATGGAAGTAGACACACTTAAACTGAAATGACCAAATTTGCAAAAAGTTTGAAAAGAGGGCCTTAAGTATTATTACACCTTTCTGTTACACCCGTTCTGTTCTGTTTTGTTATGGTAGGACTAAAGATGACAAAATCCGACTACATGAAGAGTCTCGACATTCGCGTACCTTACATCCAGGTGGTACTCCCATAGAGGTCATAAGCGACTGTCAACATGCACAAAGGAAAGCTCTCGGTGAAGGAGGTCGGTAGAGAAATCTAGCTAAGGTCAGCTGCTTTTGGAAAACTGGAAGAAGTTTTTTTGTCAAGATCCCGTGAAGTTTAAACACAAAAGTGTACAACCAATGTATTCTGCATATCCTCACAAACAGTGCTGAAACATGGCCCCTCACTAAAGAAACCAGGCACAAGATCCAAGTGGCACATACCATAGCCATCGGCCACTAGCCATGGACAAATTGTCCACCGTTTTTACCACGCGTAGACGCGACAAAACTAGTATATGGATACAACAAATGGCTGTCTTTTTGTTTGTCTCTTTCTCGGGGGATAAAAACGGTGGAAAGTCAATTTGTCCACGGCCCGTGCTAGGCCTGCTGGACTGTGTACCAAATGTAGTAATTCAACGAGCGAAGTTCGAAAACGTGGTTAAGAGGATCTCGAGACTAGAGATGGACGGGACACTTAGTCAAAGGAGGCAGGAAAGCAGTGGACAAGACTGGCACCGTAGAAGATGGCCTGCTAAAAAGACCTATGCTCAGCAGCAGGTGGAAAATAGTTGATGACGATGATGTAACTATAACAAGAGATTCACTTATAAACAGCTGTTAAAATTGATGTTACCTACATTATAAATCACTTCATCATAGGCCTTAAACTACATAGTTTTTATCATCACAAATCGTACGTACATAAACAGCAGTCTGATTTCGTAAGCTGTCAAGTTCTATTGCAATGCGAGGGATAGAGAACGTTTCCAATATCTCTCTAGTAGCAGCAGTTCGGTTGGTAGTCCAGTTGACCGAAATACTCGAACTAGTGAAACTTTTCAGTGGCAATAGTTGGTACAAAGAACTGAACCATCAATTGGATTCTACCAATGACAATATAACCACTTGACTGCTCATCCTTTACCCCGCATGAGGCAAAGGTTCTAACATGTCAACTTAAACTATTTCAAGCGGAGCCAATCCTAGGCGCGAATTGAATGAATGAGTATTGATTTTCCAATCACAATCTGCCCCCACGACCGACGTGGCATCATTTTGCAAAAGGGAAATTTGACTACATGCGCGATCAAGTGAATTTATTATCTTTGGATTCTACCCTTTGTAGCAATGGTTCGGTTAGTAATATAAAGAAAACGATTGGGTATTTTTTTTCAGTAATAGGCTTGCGTTTGACATATCGCCTGATGTTAAGCGATGATGAGGACGTGATGCTGATGATTGACATCTATCACGCCAACATCTTCCCTGGGGGAAAATGATGGTTTGTTACGGCCATGGAGATAATAAAAACAGTATTTACAATAACTTTCGTTTTCTTTACAATACTAATCGAACTTTATTTTTTTTACAAACAAAAAATAAGTTTGCGTTTGACCGGCAACGCCTGATGTAGCGAAGATGCAGCCTACGATGGAGCACGCTTGATGACTTGCATAGAAGAAACCGATTCACTCGCGATTTGAAGACCCATGTCGGGGAATATCCATGCAGGTAGTGCCTCCCACAGACTAGCAGTTCGCACAAACTATTGATAGTTCGGTGATTTAAACCAGCTGGACTATTGCCCTTAAAAATTGCACTATTATTACTATATATACTACAAATTATTCTATATTCTTCTTGTATAGTCATTACTTTTGTTATATCAGAAATAGTATAAAAAATAAACTGTAAAAGTTGACAAAGGCCACGGAACCAGGAGTAAAAAAAATATAAAAAATTACACTATTTCGTCAACCGGGCTAACAGCCGAACTATTGCTACTAGAGGGGAATGTCCACCTGTTTACCTGATGATATGATATTTAAATGATAACGCGAGTGCAGTGCAATAGGGTATTTGACTGTATTGAAAATATTATGCCAATTGACATCATCCATAAACATGACATAATGAAAAAGCATATTTCATTGATTTTTTTTACAAAACTATGCTTGTTTTTTGTAAAAAACACGAATAAAATAACTGTATTTTCGACATTTGATCACGTGATCGAAAACGGTCTGTAATTGGCTTCATCCCTAGTGACGTCACACAGATATAAACAAACAGGTTTTTCTATTAATATTTGCGAATTTAATGTTGTAAAGCTATTTTGAGAGCGATTTATCCAGAATTTATCGCCAAAAACAGTCCGGAAGTTAAATGTGAGAAGAATGGAGAAACATTTTGAGCAAGCAGACAGCAGTAACTTATAATCATCCTGATTCCTACGTCATTGTTTCTACGCTGCAGAACTCAAAAACTTAAAAACTACAATGGAAGTATTAATTTTTAATTGTTCTCTGAGCAAAACATTCAATCAAGTTGTACAAAAAGTATGTTACTTCATACTTTCGACGTACGACAGGTAAAGTCCACTAGGTGAATATCACTATTTTGTTAGGTTATGTCAAGCTTTACAATGTTTAGAAAGAAAGTAACAGTACATAAAATAGTAATGCAATAAAAACACAAATTATAATAGAAATATATAGACTCAAATATGTACCTCAAAATGATCTTCGCACATAGAAACACTTGAATTAGCTCCAATACTTTTAGGTTCTCTACGAGCTACTTAGTTCCAACCACTTTTTGCAAGTTTTGGGGTCCATTGGAACAGGAACGAATAGTTTTTCCGGTGTTTTATGGAAGTATTTGTACATTGTGGCACTACACAACATTTATAAACCATTACTTCTATTAGAAATTTACTGATTATCAAACTTTTGCTGCCTGGCTGCAGTTGTTTATATCTGTGTGATGTCAATGAGTCACGTGACCGGAGCTAAGACGCAGGTCTGCGTTACAGCGCGATATTTTTTTATTCAAACTTTAACATTGATTTACATCGCAAATACGACTGATATCCAGAAAATATGTAATAAATGCAGTATACATTAAATTATATCAAGCAATAATGTGCAATAGTTTCCCAAAAGTAGTCAAATACCCTATTAGGGGCAGTAAAGTGGGTTTACATAAATCGCATTGCAATTGAACTTTGACGTGAAGTAAAATAGGCTGCTCATTTGGTTTGAATAAATACAGTGTAAATAAAATCAATTTGAAAAATAATAATATACATATATGCATGAAATAGATAGCATTAAAAAATTGTAAAAGAAACTTTGGGCCATTTATCACGGTTGGCCAGGTTTACAATATTTTGACTCGGGGTCTCGGATACTTACATATCAGTTACTAGGATTTAGCACTAGCATGTTTACCGAATTTACAAACAAATAAAGAAAACAATGCAAAATGCCTGTGAAATACTTTACAAGTTTAATGTATATCTATTTATAATTGAGAGCATAAATGGCACCAGAATTTACAGTATACGCCCTAAGTAACAGCTGGTAAACCTCTTATGAAACATAGATCCGCTTTCATATTAACTGAAGCAATCTCACATACAAGATTGAGGACGAAATATATTTACATGTGTGTTACATACAAATTTTGTTGTATAGAATTTAATATATATTAATATGTATGTAAATATTTATACTTCAAGATTTTGTTTAAGGTGAAGAGAACACAGGAGTGGCGCCCCCATCTAAAAAAACCGGACAAGTACGAGTACGACTCGCACTCTGAGGGTTCCGTTGGCCGGAAACCTCAGAGCGTGGGTCCAAACAAAAAAAAAAGCTAAAATATTGAAATACAAACTTTGTAGTGGACAATAAGGTTCTTCGATACATATCAAATACAAAATGTAAGTTGGTAATTACAAAATAATATTGTTTTGTATGATATAACATCAAATTAACAACTTTCTGATTTTTTCATTTATATGTGCTGTAAGACCTTGGTTCTTGCCGAGTTTCATGATTCTAGATCAACAGGAAGTATCCTATAGGTTTTGATTCCCTTGTGAAATCGCAAAATATGCGACATAAGCGGTCAAAATCTTTTGATCGCGTTGACTAACAAGTATGATTTTATCACGGCTGAGAAACCCAAGTATTTGATATAAATTTCAACATGATACATCTAGGCGTTTCTGAGAAAAGAGGCTTGACAGACAGACTGACGAAAAACAAAGTGATCCTATAAAGGTTACGCTTTTTCCTTTTGAGGTACGGAACCCTAAAAACATAACAGGCATACTAAAAGTTAAGCAAATAAAAATTTGTCTGGGATAGTCGGTTAACAACGCAATGAAGCATCTTTGGAGAACTACTTCCAGCAACACAATGTATTGCGTAAGTTATGAAACGCAGATCAGCTAAAAGAACCGTTTTTGATGGTAATGAGTTTTATAACTATGCTAGCTAAGTAGCTACGCCCCACGGTTTCACCCGCGTTATATACTTCCTTGAAGGAAACTCCTAGATAGCGACAACAACCTCCTTTGACTTAGTGACAATTTCTTTTTTTGTCTATGATGTAATATGTCAATTTATAAAACTTCAATTCTTGCCGTTCCATATAAAATGTATGGGAAAATGATAATTTTTTTCTATTACAAATGGCAGTCTGTATGATATTCACAAGTACATTTTAACTGATTTACTACACAACACGTATCCTTTTGGCTACAAATTCACAGCTCGACTGTCCTGACGGCCACTGAACGACCTAATATATACTTTCCCCCTCTACTTCAGTCGCCAACGACCAATGACAAGTGACACTGACTTTGAAACAAACATTTATACATATTTACAAGAAACACCAAACTTCATAATTATTTTTTTCGTGTATTTTTCCGATATTTTAATACTTATTCTGCTATTCGGAGCAGAGAGGAATGTAACAAAACAAGGATTATGAAAATCGGTCCAGCCATTATTGAGTAATAAATGATGTAACATACACGAATTTGTTTTATATATCCAATATTATAAACGCGAAAGTTTGTATGTATGTATGTTTGTTCCTCTTTCACGCTGCAACGGAACAATGGATCGACCTGATTTTTTGCATAGTTCAAGAGCCAGAGAGTGACATAGGCTACTTTTCATCATCATCATTTTTCATCACTACGCGGGTGGAACCGCGGGGTGCAGCTAGTTTTATATATATAGACCATGGTACCAAAAATAATAGATCTAAAACACTTCATTACCTTACCGAGCAACTATGGGAATCGAACCCTCATTTAGCCATGTTATAGTATAGGTACCTGTAATGCCTTTGAATGAGGACGCCACTCCTGCGCCCCTTCACCTTAATGTATGCTGCTGTAGCTGTCCTTTTAGTTCATTTACATAATTGCATTCACTGCGGTGTATGTTTTAAAATTGTCCTCATTTATAAGAAATGCCACGTACGGAACCAAATTAACTAAGAATTTAACACAATAAAGGCCCTGAGTCTTGAGTCAGACAGAAACCATAAATTCGACAACTTAAGATAACTGGTTGTTTAATTAACCACATACAATCCATTCCCAGTTTTCGCACAACACGAAACCATTTTGTTTAAATAATGGTCCAGCACAGTACAAATGAAACTTGACACAGTTTTGACGAGTGTTCTGAAGTAGCGTGGTAGTGTGCACGGATGTTATATCATTTGGCGCGACATTGCGTGCCGCATCTTACGCTCCCAGGACTCCGCTTCCGCCCAGGAATGTCTCACGTCCCGGAACAACTGAAACAATGTTTAATTGCTATTACGTGAGGTGTACGTTTTCATCAGACTTCCAAAAAGGAGGTTCGCGATTCGACAGTATTTTATTGTATGTTACGATTTATTTTTAAATTAATATTTGAGGAAAATATTCTACTAATGACTACTTCTTCTAATTGACTAAGACGTGGTAGCCCATTTGGGAGACCGCTAGATTTGAAAGCGTGAAGTCGCGGGTTCAAACCCCGGGCCGGTACCAATGAGCTCTTTGGAGCTTATGTACGGATTTTCATACCACTGGCTTTTCGGTGAAGGAAAACATCGTGAGGAAACCTGCATACGTACGGAGGAGTTCAATGGCGTATGTGAATCCAGCAACCCGCACTGGGCCAGCGTGGTAGATATGGCCCAATCACCCTTTCGGGGGTAGGCTAAAAATCCAGCAGTGGACTGTTAAAAGGCTGATTATGATGATGATGATTTTACTAATGCCTTGATCACACGTACCGAGTAGATGGGCGAGACAGTGCTTACGGCCGAGTGCTGGTACGTGTAAGCACATCACCGAGTGCTTCTCCGAGTTTTAAGAGCGAGATGAGATCGAGATAAGATCGAGTCACTCTGACCTGTTCGATTTACTAGACTGAGTGCCCACATCCCGGCACTTCCCCACACGGACTTGCTTGCCCACTGGGCAAGTATAAACATAGACTCAGTGCGTATTCGTTCGCAGCACGCTACAGTTTTCAGCGATTTTTGTTACTATTAGAAACAGGCGTCGCTTGGGGCGATTTGCAGCACTTTTTTTTAGAGCGAGACTACTAAGCATCTTCCACTGCTACTGGCACTAAGCGGAAAGTGTGGCTCGTTGCAGGCGACGCGCGGTGATGTTTTTTTTTAAAATAAATAATAGTCTTGCTTTTGACTACCATCCCGCCTGATGTTAAGCGATGATGCGGTCTACGGTGGAGCACGCTTGCCTAGAAGAAACCGATTCACTCGTGATTTGAAGACATAGATTGTAACCACTTCATCAAAACTCGCGTGAGGATTCATTATAAATTATTATAACACTGGCTTGCACTCACGATAATGTTTCTATCGGTCGAGACGATCGACCAGTTTCGGAGCCATTAGAGCCCCTTCCTCAGGGAATACGTCGACCTCGACCTCGTCTCAACCGATAGAAACATTATCGTGAGTGCAAGCCAGTGTTATAATAATTTATAGATTGTAACCGTTGTGTGTGTAGTTCTCTTGTCTTACAGACGCAGTCCATTTAATATAATATATTAATTAAGTCGAACTGGGCAGGACTCATGTCCAGATGTAATGATTGGAGGTGGTGTACAGCATTAACCGCGTGGTGGCCGAGACTAGGTTGGCGGAACCACAGAAGGCGGAACCCAGGTCGACCGAGGATGAGGTGGACTGACGACATCGAAAATACTGTCGGAAACAAGTGAGGCATATACCCAGCAGTGGGTCATTCAGGGCTGATGATGATGATATATTAACTATGTATATCGGGACTTATCGCAATAGTTTTTATTTTTCAAGCAAACCTAACACATTCGGGCTCATTACAATATGAATAGTAAGTATGGTAATTATTGAAAATTGTCGGTATAAACCTTGCGACCTTGATGCTATATCGAGGCAGAATACAATTAGGATGTACCTAGGTACTTAACAATGTATGATTTTTAATAAGCTGCTAGCTACAAAGTAAGGACGGCTAGTAAAACCAAGTTTATATCGCTCTGAATACTATTAGATACATAATAAATTCGTATAAAAGGCCTAAGGCCTATTCGTTTTTTTTTCCTTTCTCCTCATTTTCTATGTTTAAACAAAATCACACAAATCTTAGATATGGGAATGTTCGTGTGAATCAAAAATTTACAGTTTAGTAGGGTAGCGGGAAATCCGCGGGCGCAAATGTATTTTTTTAAATACAATAAGTACCTCGCTATGTGCATACAGTAGCAGTCCGTAGCATATGTACATAGCGAGGTACTTTTTGTATTTTTTTTTACTGTTACTGTCATTTCGGAATGCGGGGGCATTCCGAAAACGACGCTAACAGAGCCAACAACGACGCATTAGAGCTAATCAGAACCAACACAGCAAATAATAATTAATAATAAAGCGTTTTTAATGCTTAGTAGCGTTGTTGGTGCTTTGGTGTAATACGGAACATGCTCATAAACAAATTTAGGCTGTTTGCACAAAAAATTAAATCTAATTTAAATCTAGATTTTACGCAATCATACTAATATTATAAATGCGAAAGTGTTTGTTTGTTCCTCTTTCACGCAGCAACAGAGCAACGGATCGACCTGATTTTATGCATGGGTATGGTTCAAGGGCAGGAGAGTGACATAGGCACTTTTCATCATCATCACCATTTTTTATCACTACGCGGGTGATCCCGCGGAGCGCAGCTAGTTTTCCATACGATTTGACATTTGAATTTCGTTAAATCGGTTGTGCAAGCGGGTCTTATAGTGCTAACAGACGCACGAACGCGGCTGACCTCAACCGCCGTTTGACCAATGGGAGAGAAAGAGAGGGAAATATGATATTCTCACTCTTTCTCTCCCGTTGGTTGGAAGGTGGTCCGTCAGCCGCGTTCGTACGTCTGTTAGCACTGTTAGTCTTAGTTGTTACCTGTGCGACCCAAACTTCGTCCGCCAGCAGTTCGTTGAGTATCACCGTCGTGTCTTTGCCCGGATTCTGAATCCTCTTGTCGGCGACCCGTTTACTGCACTCCGCGAACATCAAGTACTTTTGATGTGATATCCTCGAATATAATTGCACTCTCCCACAACACGACGCGCACAGGAGGAATTCCTGGAAATAAACAAGTTTTATATTAGTGGCATTCGGAGAGGCTTACTTTGGCAGCGGTCTCAAATGTATATTATTATATCTATATAAAAGAGTGGCTAACAAGCAGACAATCCATTTAATGGTAAGCGGCAACCCTAGTGTTGTTTATGCTTTCCTAGAATAGATATATGCCTATAGAAAATAAACAAATAAAAATCAGCTTGCTTGTTTTAGTGTTCCATGTTGGCTTGGCTAAGACCAAAAGGAGGTCATATGATGATATCACACCTTTTCATACTCGAGTCATGCGTCTGCTATGGGGCGGAGCGTCCCAACGTCAGAGCCCAGACCCTAGATGAAGATGTACCTAGGATGTTGTAGTAAGCTTACCTTTTCATAAGCGTTTCGTGCATCTGGCTGGACTGGCTCAAACGTGGCGGGGTTGTACAGCTGTCCGTACATCAGGAGCATCGCAACAGCCGCACGCTCGATAAGCGCCAGCACCACCTAGCACGCTCAACCCGGGTCATATGACCACAGAAGATGTACCTAGGATGTTGCAGTAAGCTTACCTTTTCATAAGCGAGTCGTGCATCTGGCTGGACTGGCTCGAGCGTGGCAGGGTTGTACGGCTGTCCATACAGCAGAAGCCTCGCAACAGCCGCGCGGGCGCACGCTCGACAAACGCCCGCACCCCCTAGCACGCTCAGCCCGGGCCATGTAGCCAACGCCGCGTCTAACGCCCGCCCGCCACCCCCGCCTCCTGCTACAGCGCTCGATACGCGCGCTTTAACAGACTCCGTCACCTCGTCTACAGTCTTCACATTCGATAGGAAGTACTCGTCTGGAACAAATGTTAATGCTCGCTTGCATGTCATAGGTGAATAATGGGTAAGTCGCAACGCGATACGATGCGACATGCGCATCAAACTCACCAATCTCATCATTATCACATTAATATTATAAATGCGTATATAAGTTTGTGTATATGTTTGTCCGCACTCTACTCCATAATAGCTTAACGGATTTGAATGAAATTGTGGAATGAAGGTAGTTTACACCCTGGATCAACACATATGCAATTTTACCTGTTTATTTTGTGGTATCGCATCACGTCACGTGACACTGAGGGACTAGCCCTATCGATACAGGATGTGCGCCACACAAACAACAAACATTTCGATTCATTCTATCGTACCAAAATGAGAATAAAACTGCCACATTTTTGCATGACAGTCAGCAAAATGTTGTCGAGGCGAGCCTTCTAGAATCTTAAATGAGAATGATTTTACTACTCTTTGTACCTTGCGGTCGAAATGCATGGCTGTCGTTCCGCACGTAAGCTTGGAACGATAAAATACAATAACTCATATTTTTTTTAGAAGCATGGATAGCATTTGCCACACTGAACCAGAGGTTTTAAGAATAATATAACATAAAAATACCTTGTTCCTGAAATATTTCCATGAGAAAGTTAGGGTCTAAAGCGTGTGAGATCAATGTCTGGATGTAGACCTCGAAGTTTTCTTGGTACATCTGCATCTCCAGCATTCTTTTTTCTATGAAGCCACAGTCATCGGCCGGAAGCTCGCTTCTTATTAGTTCTACGATAGTTTCCAAGTGTGTCTGTGACCGCACCTTTACAGGTACTTGAGTGTATAGTTTCTTATTGTCCGGATTCCACACTGTATACTGTAAAGTAAAGAAATAAATTTATATAATAGCGACCTGTCAACGTCCATATTCCATCGGCCTCCTTCTACCGCAAAGGTATCAGCGGAGGGGACGTTTGACAAATCATAGTGACATAATTTTTTTAATTTATTAACAATGCAAAAGTTTTATTATTCAAATGTGTCAAAAAATTTATATAAGGTTTAGTTTTGATACATAGGCAAAATTTAGTACTTACTGTGGATATGTTTCGATATAAAACTTTTCCATTTTCTTCAAACGGCTCATACTTTTGCAATAGCGTTTTTCCATCTACCCTCCATATCGCAGGCCACATTTCGTTTAGTTCAGTTTTTAGTGCAATAAACTCTCCAGACTGTAGTAAAGTGAAATATATTTTAATTACAATAAATTCATCTTCAATTTAAAAGTACAATTCGCGGAGCAGAACCCAAACTCATAAATGTAGACAAATTGCAGGCCTATTATTTATGAAAAAAAAAAAAAAAAAAAATCAAGTCATTTCTTTAACATATTACACAGGGTTACGCAGAAAGGGTGTACTAAGCCGAAAGGGAGTCACTGTACTCATTACTATAAACAACTTTTACTGGCGGGCCGACATTGATATCGCAAAAAAATAAGAGCTGTTTCATAGAAAAATGTCTCTCACACTCAACAAAATGTATGGAACAGCTGATTTATTTTTCACGATTTCACGGTCCCATAGTAAAAGTTATTCATTATCATGAGTATAATGATTTCCTTTCGGCTTAGTACACCCTTTCTGCGTAACCCTGTATTATTTAAAATCGCACTAACATTATAAATGCAAAAGTTTGTGTTAGTCCAGAGTTAACTTTCTAAGTGCTCAACAGATTTGAATGAAATTTGGTATCTTAATAAAAGCTGAAATTTCGTAGCGTATTCCCTGAATTAACATAATAACATAGGCTACTTTTATGCTGGTAAGATAAACGGTTCATGAAGGATAGCAGGTGTAACCGCGGGGCGCAGCTTGTACTGAACAAAAGTATTAAATTAGTAATTCGGAACATCGATTACCTGATATGGCATTTCTTCCATGGGTCTCGTGCTGTCAGCCTGTCCGGATTGCACATGAGATTTTATATGATGCAGTTTCCTATTTGGGTTGCTCTCAGTTTCCGATGCCCCATAGAGACCGTAACCCAGACTACCACCGTGGGCTAAAAAGCAAAATCACAGACTATAAGCTTAAAAAAAATTGTTAACAGAATAAAATTGATCAAAAATTTGAACCTACCTTAATCAATTGATTGTCTTATTCCTAGAGGATAGACGTTAAAAAAAGAAATGGAAAGGAGTGATTAGGAATTAGGAGTGTCAGCCGACCAACAAAGGTCACATCAGGGACAACATGTACAAAGTTAGAGCAAAAAAACATTTGATTTTTAACTAGTAACTTAGTACAATATCTGAGTATTCGTTTTACAATTTATTAAAACAACCTTGCACATGTCATCCCTATGTGGCGACGTGAGGGGTGCTACCAGGAATAATTAAAATATAGATAAAAATTATTTAACACATTATCAGTAATATACTTGTGTTTATTTTAGGTCTTCTCCTATTATACAAAATTATTTACATAATAATATACTGAGAATTTTGTGCATAAACAAAATAACAATTAAATAGATACAAAAAAAAAATACGATAAGGACATGGCCTTCTAATACAGTATCTCACACTTACTGATAGCTGTCAATGTATTATGCATTTCATTCTTACAATATAAAATCAATGTCAGCTAGAAATCGGCGTACACTAGGATAAGTACTAACTAAACTCCAATACTGTAAAATACATTAGATTATTATATACAACAGACACCCACTGGTATGAATTCCATATAAAAATATACCATAATTTTGGAATTATTAATGGTAGCACCCCTTCAGTAGCGAGTATGACAAGAGTCACAAATTCTAAAATTTACAATAAAATGGCACGAAAATTGTGTCATCAACAACAAAACGAAGTGAAATCTTGTTACAGACTAACCCTAAGACGTCGACGGCCACTAAGATCATCACAATGCTTTCAAAAATATATTTACAAAAATTTAATAAATCATAGATTTTATCTACTGAAAATGTACATTATCACAGTTAAAATGTAACAAGTTTTCACGGGAGACTGCCCAAGCGGCAGCTAGCTTGCTCCTGTCATACAAGCTTCAGGGCTAGCTCTTCACCATCGCGCTCTACTTCGGAGATGGAAATCGAGCAAATTGAACGCACCTTCATCAGGCTGGTGTTGGTAATAGTATTGCTGCTGCGGCGGCGCGTGCAGCGAGGGGGCGGGCGGCGGCGCGGGCGGGCGGGGCTTCTTGGGCGCGGCCGGCTGGGGCGCCACCACGGCCGACGGCGTCGGCTTGTTCATGGGGGGCGCGCGACCCTTCTTGTTCTTGTCGTTGAGCGGCGTGCTCGGCACGTTCAGCACTGGCTTGTTGAGCCGCCGCGCCTCCTCCTCCGCCTCGTAGGCGGCGGCGGCGGCGGCTGCAGCGGCGGCGGCTTCTTCGCCGCCTTCGTATTTACGTTTTCTGTCTTTGTTCAAATTATAATAACGCGGATCTTCCATCTCGACGGGCTTTGCTTGCGAGCTGAGAAGATTCGATGTCGCGCCATGTAACTGGCCGCCCAACAAGCCAGCCGTGCTCATGCTACTCGAGGTACTCATGACCGGGTTGCCGAGCGACATGCCCGCGCTCAGTAAGTTCGCGGATGCCATCGCGCCGTTCGCACTCTGCTGAGTGGAATCACATTTGTTGTGATCATTGTGCGGGTAAGTCTTATTGTTGGCGTTATTATTGGTGTTGGATCTCGACCAGGTCGATTTCCTGGCGCCCCTGCCGGCCGGCGGAGGAGAGGTGTCCCGCTCTCCTTGTAAAAATTTCAAATAAGAAGCCATGAAACCCGACCCCGGGCCCGTGACGGGAACATTGAATTTTTTATCCATTACTTTCGCGTCTTGTGAAGTGTTGTTTATGGCCTGCTGTTGTGAAGAGGGTGCTACCGACGATGCAGTATTTGTCCGTTGTTCTGCAAGGAAACCAAGTTCTTCCTCTATATTAGGCACCACCACCTTAGGCTGTTCCTCTTCACGTGTCTCGGGCGTCGAAAAAGATGATGAGGAAGCCGAAGGTGGAGTTTCACTAAATGATGACAGAGGTGTCAACTCCACTGAGGATTGAAAGTCGGGATGGGGACCTAAGTGGAACGGAGGAAAGTACGCGAGTGCATGCCCATGCTGCATGGCCAGCGCTTGATGTTGGTTAGCAAAGTTTGTAGCGTGTAACGGAGCCTGTGACCCGAAAGCAGAAGTGCCGGGAAACATTTTTGGTGGCGGGGGAGGGAGGTTCCATCTTTCAAAATCAAAATAGGTGCCATTTTGCTGTTGACTACTAGTGGAACTATGTGCAGGTGGAGGTATTCTATTTGCAAGATAATCAGCCATTACAGCAGTGGATATCTCATTCATGCTCGTAGGAAGGACTGGTTTTTCTGTACTCTTTCGTCGCGCAACAGATTTTACTGGAGCGGGAGGTATTACAGGAGGTGGTTGGCTTTTGGTGGCCTTTACCTCCTGTAACTGGCAACTTTGTTGTAGACTTTGCAAATTTTTAACTATGCTCATTGGATCCCCGCGACAACTGGATAAATCTTGTAATGCTATATTATTGCTGTCGAAATAAGTTTGCTTTTCAGTAGAACTTGAAGTTCTACTTTGTGGTTGAGGGGTGGGTTCTTCCTTGCGAGTAGTATTCTCGGCAATAGTACTGTTGCTGTAATTGTTACTAGTACTATTGGTTGAATATTTCCGAGAAGCCTGGCGTTCATTTTCCCAACAACTTTGACTGGAAGACTGACTTTGATTACGATCAAATCTAGTTTCATTGTATGTTTTGTTTTGTTCAAGACCTAAAGCTCTGGTAATAACAGATGGATAAGCTACTTGACTATTTTGTGATGGAGGCCTTGTGACCGATGCATCTAAAGGTGACCGTGGTGCTCCACTATTGACTTTACTGTAATGATCTCCATGCTGCTGCGGCGAATTTGTGGAATTCATAGGGCTATGATACATAGGATAAGCTGGACTAGAACCATGACCGATTGGGGAATTCTGGGGTGGAGCTTGCGATGGACTCTGTCTTCTCGCGACTGCCACACCACAGTCGGGACCATTTTGAGAGCTGCTACTAGAGTAACCGGTATCTGTACTTGAACTGCTTTTCGCACGAACATGATAATCCGATTCAACATTATTACCACTTTGATAATGTCGGAAGCTAGAACCTTGGGAAGTAAACTGTGAACCACCAGGTCTATTGGACTTAGATGCACTGCCGCTATAGCTCAGTCTACCTGGGGCATCCATTATTGAATAACTGATAGGGGAAGACTGAGGTTGCTGTTTATCACTAGAATCACAACCTTTTCTTTGTTCATTGCTTATATCTGGATATATTTTACTTTGTGCTTTAGTTTGGACTTGTGGTGGTTTTGGAGTGGGAGAGATGAAACTGCTACTACTGTTTGTGGATCGTGAAGATTTCTCGTTACTTGTACTTTTGGGAGATTGTGAGTTGTATATGGAGGCTGTGGGCCGAGCAGGTGTGTTAGGTGTTGATCGGTAATCTTTGCTGGATGGGGTAGGGGAGGAGGTAACCGGTGGAGTTGACACTATACACGATTGTTGAGAATGAGTAGTTGTACTTGCAGAACTTGAATATGACTTACTTCCAGCATAGTCCTGCTGTGATGAAAGTTGACCACTTTTTGCACTGCTTGTACTATATGAATTTTCAGTCTGATTCCCAAATGATGAAGGAGATTGAAAAAATGTTGATGATGATGTGGAAGATGCAGGCTGCTTCGGCACAGATGCTGGTGATGCAGACCTATTTGTTTGTTTTCCGGCACTAGATAGCTGAGAATTAAGGTGATTATTTAGAGTTTGTGCAGCCGCAAAATGGGCATTGAAGTTATCGTACGTTCCAGATCCAGATTTTGTAGTTGCTGGACTCGGAGATGAGGGCACAACACTTTCATGGGGTAGAATTCCAAAGGGGCTGGGGAGTTGATTGTTACCCTGCCAACTCAGAGCCGCTGCACCTCCCGCGGCACTTGACTGGTCAAAGAATGAGGAGCCTTGTGCGGCTAATGTTTGATGTGAGTAATTCTCTCTGAGAGATGATAGTTCAGATTCTACCGCAGATTGCTTGGAAGCAGCAGCTGCTTGCGCTTGTGCTATAACTTGCCGATGCTGCGCTTGAAGGGAAGAGCTGTAATGTGCTGGTTTTGGATTAGCCGGATGAAACAGTGGTGAAAACACAGCATCATATCCCACTGCTGGCGTTGAAAGAAACCCTCCAGGGTTAAAAGGAGATGCTGTTGATGATCCTAGCTGTCCTGCTAGTGATGCCGTCGTATGAGCAGCTTGCAGTAACAACTGACTTGTGGTGGAGGGCACAGATTGGCTGCCAAGTCCCGTGCCACCTCCGGCTAAGTGGTGATGGAAGTCTCCGCTTGCAGCACCAGCTTGAACGCCCGCTAGCCGATTGTACGAAGCATATGCTGACCATGGTCCTACTGGATCCATTACCACCTCCGTGATGTTTTTATTTCAATACAGGTAATATGTCAACAGAAGTCCACACTTTCATCCATAGTTTGTATTACACAGTCAGTTTATATAGTTTTTGTCACTTATCGAGAACAATTTACTGTGATTATTCATTTATCACACAGAAGCAGCAATCCTGAAAAGAACGAAGACGATCATTAGTACCTACTAAAACAACATTAATGGTTGTGATTTAGGTGGAAACTGAAGTTCAATAGTAGATAATGAATAAAGATAAACAGATTGGGATGAAAATAGGATCAACAACAAATTGAAATACGAAATAATCTGCCGCTATTCATTGATCATTGGAAGCGTCGTTGGGTGACGGAACAATACCCAGTCCGCGCGATGATGAAATTATCACTTATACCAACGCACATATACGCAGAACCGTACCATCGCCATAATCTTCCAACAGCATTTGTAAATGTGGTTTCGGAGGACGCTCACAGGACAGATAACATCATAAATATGGCCTCGACTCCTCGAGTGCTCGCTGCGACGGGTTTTGTCTATTGTGAAATGAAAACTAACCCAAACGGTATATTATACACATATAGCTCACTATTTCATTTGCACTTCGAATAGTTTGATGATCCTTTGTTTATTTATCATTAATATTGTATCAAAAATCCAATCACTTTATTTACAAGTAGAAATACGACAACGTTTTGCCTTTCACATTAATCGCCGCCATCTTACTTGTCGAATCGGTCTGTCGGTCGAACGAACGAATGAAAAAAATACCAAACATTGGTTTAGCGCCATCTAGTTGTTTTTTGAAAAACTATTTTTTTAATTGCTTTTCTTTTTCTGGCATTTATTAAGGCATTGGCACATTTTTTCTAAGTGTTATTTCTGCTAAAACAATCAATTTATCTTTATTTCACGAAATAACAACAAAAAAATCAGTGAGCAAAGGACTACTATATTTGTTGGACTAAAATAGAATCTTATGTATAATCTGTGATATCTTTGGAAATACAACACAACTACGTAAATCTACCCAGACGTTGTGTCATCTGTAGAAATTATTTTGTCTGTGGTCTAAAGATATTTTTTTTCCATAAAGCGCGCGAGAAAAATTGTCAATTAATTTGTCAATGTCATGCAAACGAAACAAAAGAGATAGCATTACACAATAACAGTGCAATAACCACAGATCTACTACCTATAGATTTTCAATGAGCGTGGCTAGCTCAGTGCCTCTCGCTTCAACAAGGTGTGTTGCCACATTAAAATGATTTGCTATAAGTTAGGGTAATTTACCTACTATGATGGGTAGTGAATCTTCAATGAGTACTTTGGAAACAATACTACCTTTTAAATATTTATATTTTATACACTAGCTGCTGCAACCCGCGGTGCTACCTGCAATTTTCTGGGAAGAAAAGTACGTTGTCTGTCCTCATGACACACCCCTATCGTCCTGACAAAATTTGACTTAGCCCATGATCTAAGAAAACAAGGTCTAGCAATTTGAGAGTGGTCCCGCAATGACGTCACTGTCCAGTTGCCACTTTATTCAATCAGCTGTTACGTGGTGTATCGTCATCTCTCTCGAACCTGTTGTAAATTGACATCATGACATCATTGCGGGACGCCCACGTAAACATTTTTTCTCGGATTGCTATACCTGGCGGAGTATATTATTATACCATGACTTAGCCATTTCCTCGTAAAAACAGACAGAAAGTTACTTGCGTTTTTATTATAATTATTTGTTAGGATTAGAATATAGTACTAGAAAAAAGGTTGTAAAGTAACCATAGCATGATTTTTTATAATTAATAAATTATAATAAAAAAGTCAGAGTTAAAACGGAACGGGGGTCCCTCATGCAACAAACGTTAAACGTATTTTTGGATTTGTTCTAGTGTAAAAACGGTAATCCGTACAAGCGTCAAATTTAGCGGATTATAGTGAACATAAGTAAAACAACAAATAATAAACACTGGCCAAGTGCGAGTCAGTGACAAATTTCTGTTTACCACTAAGCTAAGCAACGTCGGGCGCGGTCGGTACTTGGATGGGTGACAGCCTGGGCGTGATGTTGTCTTTTTGCACAACTTTTTGTATTTTGTGATTGTAAAGAACTCTCAGCGCGCGAGCCCGACTCGCGCTTGGTCAGTTTAGTTTTTTCATGAATGGAATTATGTATAACATTCCAAATAATTAGATAAATAGACTCTTTAATGTTTACAGTACAAATTTCACGAACAGCGCGTAGCTTTTTGAATCGGTTCGCCGAAATCGCCTTTTGCTTTTCCAGCTTCATAACTGTGGCCTCATTAATATATATTTAATATTAACATTCACCATATTCATATGGGCATAAAAGGGTCGGTATTTTGCACTTCTTGCAATGTGCCAGCTTTTTTCAGCAATGTGACAGGATCAGTTGGAAACCTGCAGAACGAATAATTTATGTTAGTTGCGGTGGGTAATTTCTTTCATAAACTGGCAACATTCATAATTTATTTTCTAAGTGAATAATTTGATAAAATTCATAGAATTAGACCACAAATCGACCTAAAAACTGACTAATTATGAATAAAATATTTGCGAATTGATATCCTGAATTTATTTAGGTGATCGTTACAAGCTTTATATGTTTACTTACGTGTGAAATGATATTTCATCGTATTTTCGCTCACTGCGCTTCTTGCAGCCCAAAATGCTACAACCAACCATTGTAAAATATCTTTTACAATTATTTCTCAGAGGAAACACGCATTTATCACATTAAATCACCAAAAAAAGGCAATAAATATAATTCAGACCCGTTTTGTTTGTCACTGATTATTACAGATTTTGACACTTGAGGTACCAAAAACAGGTCACGCCGATAAGGACAACAAAATCTATTTATGTCCTTTTCGTACTTGTGCTGAGCCATATCAAGTTGTCTCTTTCACTAAAATATATTGCCGATCTGGTTGTGTATATCTGTGGCAATAACCAAGCAATAACACAAAGATTTAGTATATTTACTCATAGATTCAGTTGAATCTATGATATTACTATTTTTTTTCTTTGACAATAACATCCTTGGAGTTGGCATTTATCTCATTTTTTTTCTAAGCGAATATCATACTATAATTATGGCGGGAATGTGAAAAATGAAAGTCCCAGTGAGCTCTAATATGTTTAGGTTACAATCTCAATGGAAAAACCACAGGTTTTTTATATTATGAACGATGAGTTTATGCTTGTTTTCGTTGACTTTTGGCAGTCTTGGCAATAAAATAATTAATTGAATTCGTAGCCCATGGTATGATACAAGGAAAACACAAGCTAACACTACAAGAACTAGGGCTGGTACCCGTCCCGATTTTGATGATATTGTACCGCTTCTCAATATAATAATTTTGTCCCGATTTTTATAACATGCGACGATCGCTCAATTATTTCAGACCAAATTCAGGGGGCTTACTAAAATGTATGGAACAATACGTAAACGAAAAAAGTTTTCGAAAACTATCAAATCTGGGACTAAGCCCCCTGAATCATAGCACAAAGAAGCGTCGCAAAATAGTTATTTATGATACAAGTGCGGAAAGTTGGTTATTACAAACGAGTAGACGAATGTAAGCCCGAGACGAAGTCGAGGGCATACATTCATAGTCACGAGTTTGTAATAACCAATCCGCACGTGTGCCATACAACGTTTTACAACACATTTGCGAGAAAAAAACAAAAAATGGAAATTAAAAAAATTCCGTAACGTACACGCACGGTGCTATACAACGGAGCGTGCGGACAAATTCATTACCACACGCTCCGTTGTATGATGCGTTTCATTATAGCACGCTCCGTTGTATGATCCGTAATGTTTAACTTTCGAAAGATGTATTCAGTTATCGTAAGTGCACTTTTTGAGCAAATGTGTTGTAAAAAAAAAATACGCGTCGACTAGAGGGCCATTCATTAATTACGTAAGGACGATTTTGGCGAGTTTTGACCCCGCACCGACCGTTTATCCGTGGTTTAAACCGAATTCCCGATTTTTTTAAAAGGTGGCAGCCCTGACTGCCCATAGACCGTTGAAGGTCTAAAGACAATCCAAAGCCACTATCAGTTAGCAGCGTACCCAGCATGCTGGCGGCATTACCACGGAATGCAATGAATGAATGGCAATGCTTATGCGTTGTCTCTATTGTATTCTCTTTGATGCGTTGAGCCAGAAACACGCCAGCATTTTGGAGGCGCACTAACAAGTTTTTTTTTACATCTGGTGGTTACGATTACCGCAACATGGGGGTATGGGTTACCGCAACCTCTAAAACATTCATAGATCACTTTAATCTTACATTGAATTTTGTTTTGGTTTTTTGGTCGCAAATTTACCAATTCGATTCTGTCGGTCGACACTTCTTCGATTCTGTCGGTCACTTATTCGATTTATAAAGACTGAGATCACACCAGTGGCGTATTTTGAAATCCAGCGCCCTAGGCCAAGGAGAGCTGCATCCCTTTATTAAAAAAATCCATCCCCACTGATTCTCCGTCCACGGATTTTGTCAGTACCCAGGGTCGGACTGGGCCCGGGTGGCCCCCACAAGCCCGAAGTCTGAGACTGGAGAGCCTACCTACCACCCGAAGACTAAAAAAAACTAGAACACATACAAAAAAGGAAAAGTCAAGTACAATAAAAATCTTATTTTATTACATATGATTTTATTAACTTTCACATGTTTTCTTAATGAAACCTTGAAAATATTACTAATCTTTGGTAATGGGTTTCTATGAAATAAATTCGGAAGACCACAGACTAAAACAAAAATGATGTCATGAAAAATAAACAATACAGTAGCCGTCTTACCACAAAAGATTTAAGCACGCTTTAGACAAGTGTTTAGCAATTGTTTCCCTACGAAAAATATGCTAAACACTTGTCTAAAGCGTGCTTAAATCTTTTGTGGTAAGACGGCATGTGTTTAAGTACCTACTTAATGTATTAACACATAAGAGTTAATTTCACACGCTTGTTTGACGTATCCGGTAATCATTTAATTTCTAAGTAATCACATTACCATTACAAAGTTTGAATTATATAAGCCATCACAAAAACTTTATACGTCAACATTACATCAGCGAAATTATAACAAGGAAGATGCATATAAATACAAAAATAAATGTTTCTTTCTAAATCCGACAAAGGTAAAATACCTTTATCGGATTTAGAAAGAAATTGTACACAAACAAGAAATTATGTACCAAACCCAACTTTCATTTCAAGACCAGTCATCACATGAGGGATGAGGGAGTGCAGCAGATTTTTTTTATCTTTGTGTTTCATCATTTCCATTCGGCTGTCGCCATCTTGTATTTATGATGACGTCACCCAACCAGACCATCGGTGAACTTAGATGAATCGATCGACACTTCATCAATATCAGTCGAGGCATTTAGACTGTAGGAACACACATTAAAAACCCTTTCTTGTTTCTTTGCGCCATTTAAGAGTAAAATAATATCATTATATCCCCCCACCTCGGCAAGAGTATTTTTGCTCTTCGATATCTGAGTGCAAAAGCCGTTTTTAGCGGATAACCGCTAGAGGATAAAGTAAAATTGAATTTAGAACACCGTGTGCACTAAGTTTGTGAATTCAAAACATCATTATACCTATTTACTTCTACCTCCATGGTGCCGAATTTATCATACAACCTTTTATAAATTGTTAAAAATTCAGACTCGGAACCTTCTTGGTGTACTTTATTTTAATTTGCTTTGCGCGCGCCATTTTCTTTTCACGTAATTTTTAGTCATTTCCTCGCTGAGGTGGGATGAAAAGTTACGTGTTGTACTCGAGTGAAAAGATTTTTCACCTCGTGCTCTTTTGATTCCCTCGCTAACGCTCAGGGTTCGAATTTTTGAATCACTCGCTACCCTCGTGATTCAATTTTAGAATTTTTCGCTTGCTCGGTCATCATAATTGAGCACGCGGTTAAAAAGCAGTTTTGCACTCTTGTATAATAAATAACTATTATAGCACCCCAGTGTAAAAAATTATGCATTTTTGAACAAATCTTTTTTTTTATTGTCTCCACAGGTCTTGTTAGTTTTGGTACTTATTTTAGCCAGTGTCAATTACATATTTCGTTGAATCTGGTCATCTTGACTTTTCTGTTTTGTGATCTTGTCTCTTGTTTGTTGATAGATATACCTACTATATTGGTTTTGGCCACAGAAAAGAGAAGTAAATAGAACGGAAATGAGAAGGAAAATCTGTTACCAGACATTATGAGTAAACTTTGATTGAATATTTTTATTTATTCTTATCAACGCGTCGAACTCCGCATCACAGTTGCTAGCTGATTTCGAATGACTGACGTTTCGTTTATATGGGTGCAACTGGCTACAACAAATTTCTTACAAAAATGCCTTGACAGCCGTTCTAATTTAAACATATTTTTTTTCTTTTCTGTGGTTTTGGCCATTTATATATCTTTATGTATGCAATATGCATCTTCATTGCAACATTGTACGCGTATTGGACTAATGTATTACTTGAATTAGAATAGAGGCAAAGTGCTAGGCCTAGGGTAGGAGTACTCTAGCACTAGCAAAAAAGGGTGCATTTTGGCACATTTTTTGAAAAACACTATCATCTCTATGCCTAACATGAGCTGCACTTTTTTCGAACATTTTACATAGGAATCGGTTAATAGCTTTGCGTATAACATTGGCAACAATCATGCAGGACGGCAATAGCTACAAACAACCATAATAAGAGAGCAGCATTAATTGAAGATGTAACATCTAATTACATAGGTGTTCAATACTATATACTTAGCTAGGTATATGTTTAAAACACACAGGACGTAATTCAATAATTCGTAATTAAATATCACGAAAGGAATAAACCTTGTCACAAACTAAGGTCAACTGCACACAACGAAATAGCTTGCGCAAGTACTATATACTAACTACTATAAAGAGCACGACAGAGGCCTGTGTCCTAATTATTAATTCATATCTCATAAAAAAAGCCAAACATAAATAGAATAGAGCTCAACAAAGAAAACAAAATTATAATTTGTTTAAAAATTAATAAGTTATAAGTATTTTAATTTCATGTTAGACAGTCCTAATTTTAATTTAATATCTCATAAAAAAGCTAAACGTAAATAGAGCTTAACAACGGAAACAAAATGAAAATTTGTTTAAAAATTAATAAGTTTTATGTATTTTAATTTCATGTTAGTCAGAGACGCACTATAGCACGTGATGACGTCAAGCCATGCGCGCGCTATAAAATGCTATACTAACACATACTTTGCGAGAAGGGACACCTGAGCATCCGCTCTCTATCCCCACCAAAACTTTAAAAGCTCATATCTCATTTATATCATAGAGATTTATTAGCCAATAAAATTTATTTTTTCAGTATGTGTAATGTATTTAGTTATATCATTCGCAAAGCTTGTTATTTGTAATAAATGAAACATGGACACATGCCTATTTCATTATGTGAGCATATTTTGCTCAGTAAACATTTAAACACTGGAAAAAGTACTTATGATTTGTAACTTGCGCAAGTTACTGTGAACTGTGTGCAAAGGGTATTATCTAACAGCATCTTTCGGCCGAGTCTATGATTTATGAGTGATTTAAAACATAGCTTAAAAAACTTTAGAAAAAATAAAACGACTGTTAATGTTTATACAATGCAAGTTTATCACCACTGGTCCTGGGTATTTGGGAACACTTTAATATTACAAATGAAAAAAAAAACATAAAAAGTGGGCGAAAACACGTACCAGGCGAGTGGGCGGTCAAACGAAAGCCTATTCCTAAAAAAAAACTTGCAGAATTCCAAACAAATTTTGAATTTAGAAATTGAAATTTGAATGGAATTCGATATGTATTTTACGTATCGAATATTCTGTTTTCGCCCACTGCTTGTTGTAAACATGATAAAGATGTGAGAATCTGGCGCATATTATCGCCCTCATAACCAATACCATTTACCCATTCACTTTACAGACACAGGTGGATGCGTTCTATTTGCTGAGTTTATTAGTGAGAGTAGAGCCGAAGTACGAGTTTTCACTACGCAAAATACCCATCGAATTACAGAAAAAAATTCAATTTCGAAATTCAACATTTGTGTGTAATTCGATACGTATTTTACGTAGCTAATACACGCACTTAGATCACTGTTCATACTTTGGCAATGACCTGTTTAATTTTACGAAAACTTTTGTCCTATTGAAATAAGTTAGAATGGAACAAACTCTTAACTGTTTTCGTGTGAAACGCGTGCAGGTGTGTCTGTAGCGTGAAAGATGCATTAGGAATAAACATCGAAATGTAGTGCACCATGCCCTAAACGAACTTATCTTTCTAATACAAACCTAAGATAACACATTTATCAAATTAATATCCATAGCCTAATTGCACATCAAAGAAAATTATCTTTTAATAAAAGTCTAAATGTCATTACCTAACCCACTAACTAAATTACATCATTTCGATGCCTCGTTTTCACTAAAGTTGCAATAGTTTCATACGCTGCGCTCGCGCCGACATGAAGTAAAGCCAGGATAAGTATGCGAACCGTTACCGTTACTCGATAAACCTTATGGCGACCATGCAGTTACTTGCGCTAGAAATGTTATCGAGTAAACATTAAAAAAAAACCAGGTTTCATGGTAAGCGGATGAAATTCAATTAACGGGATTATTAATAAAATACAATTTTTCCACCTTTAGAGGTGGTCTCAAGGTTTGCCAAAAAAGCAATGGAACGCAGTATCCTTGAAATATAAAGGCAAGACCGCGTTCGCAACACCATACTGAGATGGATGACAAGCGTCACAGACGTAGGGATTAAATCTGCCAGGCTCAAATGGGGTGGGCGGACCACGCAACCCGATGCACCCGGGACGGGGTGGGCGCTACAGAACAGTCGTACCCCAGGTCCAGGTAGAAGAAACCGATTCACTCGTGATTTGAAGACACCCAGATTGCAACTATCTGGTAACACCCTATCAGACCACACACCACCCTCCACCACCCACAGACCAGCAGCACTCTTAACAAAGGAATTAAATCGCGTCGTACGGGTTTTCGGAATATCAACCATAAAATGGTGTCGCCTTATCGTGCCTGTCCGATAGAAAAAATGGCTAATGGTTAATCGAGTTGCCTGAAGTTTGTCGCAAACCGTACCTACATGCGCTGACTTCACGTTCTTGAAGTATGTTACTGTTCACAGTAACGCAGTTCGCAGTTTTCAGTCAGCTCGTGACCACGGCCATTGTAACATGGTCGAAACGTCGAGCGAAAGGTATATATTTTTTACCTAAATTAAATAATACGTGATAAGTCCCGATAAACGTTTAAAACATGTGTTCAAATCGCGAAAGTTTAAAAATTACTATGTTACTGAGTCTGCAACGGTTACAGTTATAACTTACATGGCTTTATATCAACTTGCCTATGGTTTTTTTCAGGATTTTTTTTCTATATACCTACATGTCAAATCTTATTCATTCAACACAAATAGCTGAAGCTGCACGATGTAGCTGCAGCATTACAAATTTAGCGATTTTTAAAAACACAGTAAATGTGTTAAAAATAAGATAATATTGCAACTTTTCACATCCTGAAATGCCTACGGACGATATGCTACCCATTGACACTTGTAATAAAATACATTTTCGCAAACATTCAAATATCTTAATCTGGAAATTCGACATGAGAACACCTAAGCTTAGACAAAACTATATTTCATAAGTTCTTAGAGCTAAGAATCACAAAGAATGTTACAATTAAATTTATGCGGTGGATGGTCATTTCAATTTTACAATAACTAGACATACATACAGATACATGGAAATAACTTCGAGAATGCTTTTACATGCACGATGGCAATCTTAAATTAAATTCTATGTTTTAAATTGACGATAATTATTCACGCACCTGGCGATAATCTTGGATAAATCCTACCATGGGGTGCCTACAATGAAAAAGTACGCAATAACGCAAATGTAGTATGCAAATCTATCAAGTAAATTAGTATATTTGTATGGATTCTCACCCAATCATGACACATGGAAAGTTAAAATGAAAGGAGCTGACACCAAAGCAACATCGTGCGGTGTTGTGGCATGCCACATCATGCTATATCAGCTATAGTTATGTACCGACTTAAGGCCCGATTTCCCTTTGATTAATGATTAGTGCGAGTGATTAATGCAGATGCTTAGTGATTAGTACTAAACACATTTGGACCATAACTGATTAGTGCGAGTGTATGCTTTAATCACTCGCAAAATTACTAATCAATAATCACTTGCACTCGCACTAATCAAAGCGCACACGGGCCTTTAGTGAGCGACCGTAGTGCGTGAGCGTAGTGGTTGCTCGCTTGGTACTCGGACGAAAGAGTTGTGTGGAAGTATAAGCGATATAACGCATGCGAACGGATTTCCCTTTATGTCAGAAGTACCATTGGTGGTACGCGGTACGCGCGTAAGTTAAACACCGCGAGGTGGGTCAAAAGTGGAAGTTTATGATGGAATTTGTTTTTTACTTATCCGAACGGCAAACGACAACAAAAAAAAAACAACTTTTGGTCACATATTCCCAAAACGACCGGTGCATGTGATAGTTTTTGGCGTTTGAAACAATTATTTTTACCAATATGGAGCATCGTATTAACAACTCTTTGGTAAGCTACAAAGCCACAAGATGATGCCTCGGTTTAAATTTAGCTCTAGTCTTGTGTTTATTTCGCATGTCACGCCGCATAACGAGCCTCAAAAAGCATTTTAAAATAAGAATTTCATAAGCACCGTTACAAAAATAAATCTTTGGATTAAACTGGCAAGTATATTAAAAAAATCACAATTATCAAAACTTAACAATAATAGGTACATAAAATCAGACCTTGAATACTAATATCAAACTTCATAAAGTATCAAAAATCAAGTACAAAATGAGTATTTCATAACCTGTCACTTATTGGTTTAACTTATCCAACAATGTTATACATTTCATTTAACGGGATTGTAAAATAAATTAATCGATTTTGAAAATATGTAACATACAAGTAAATAATAACCGAGAAGATGGCACGTCTATAGAATATTGGTAGCTTAGCTTGGATCATGGACGAATAAACCAAGGACACGACACTTGACTGCACTTACATCATTTGCCAAGAACAGAAATCATTCAATCTCGTTTGTTAACGACTGCACCAAAGTCTAGTACCGTGGACACTTACAGCAGTACAAGTACCATTATTTATCGATCGTCAAATTCGTTAAAATGCTATAGAATCGATCATAGAGAGTACTGATCAAAAGGCATTTTATCGATTTGACGATCTTAACTGTTAAATTCGATAAACTGCCATAGAATCGATAGTGATAACTGATAAAATGAATGGAATTTGTCGATCTCTACTGTGAAATTTGACGATCGATAAAGAACGGCACTTGCACTGCTGAAAGGTAATAAAGTACTCCCCGCATTTTAACGTTATACTTACGTCGATTTTTTAAATTCATACTAACTAATCCGAGAGTTTCATGTTGTTCACAATTATTACAGACAGTAGATACCCAACCCAAAGTCTATCTAAGCATATTGAGCAAAGATAATATAACCACTTGATCGCGCATGACGTCGTAATTCCCTTTAGCACGAGTAAGCCACAGTCGCGGGGACTCAAAAGTCAATAATTAAATACGCGCCTAGGATTGGCCCGCTCGAAAAAGATTATGCTGATAATTATGTACCTTTTCATCACGCGGGGTAAAGGATGAGCAGTCAAGTGGTTATATTTTCATTGATATTGAGTGAGTGAATTATCATGTCCCGTGGTTTATACGTTCATGACTGGCATTTACCAAGTACCAATGTCTATCTAAATCCCTTGAGTGAGTGAATTCTCTAGAACAATATCAAATTCGTCGAGCGGTTCAAGTATCTGTTTGAGGAAGGTGAGCAGCCCTCGCTTGCGGAGAAAACTTTGTTCCTCGTACATCTCAGCCGTAACACGCGTCATGGACATCGGGACCAGCATCCGGTGGAGCCAGTGCTCACTACAGATATAAAAATTAGATAAGAACATATCAGGCCACCCGCACGCTCAGATCAGACAAACAAGGGAGATATGGTAACGTGGCGTGGCGGGTGCGAACACATCTGGCTTTTCGCTGGCGATGTCTG
This sequence comes from Agriopis aurantiaria, assembly GCA_914767915.1. NCBI lineage: Eukaryota > Metazoa > Arthropoda > Insecta > Lepidoptera > Geometridae > Agriopis > Agriopis aurantiaria. The sequence goes on from OU611987.1 coordinate 8,213,483, forward strand.
ATCTGAGATTAGGCCATCGTCCCAACATAGCAAGCAAGATAACTTTTGTTTTGTTTGACCGCCTGATGTTAAACGATGATGCGGTCTACAATGGAGTACGCTTGCCTAGTAGAAACCGATTCACTCGTGACTTGAAGACACCCAGATTGTAACTATCGGGGAACACCCAATCAGACAGCGCAAGTAATTTTTGGTAATTTCAAATTTTGGTTAATAAAGGTAACGCAGAAGAAAACTGAGGCAACTTCAGTAACTTACCGCAAACTGAGACATATGAAAAGCTGGAACTTTCCGTCCTTGCCGAGCGTGCGTCCCACAGAGTTGACTTCATCCATGAGGTGGCAGTAGCACCGCCAGATGGCGCGATGCTCCTGATCCTGTCGGCAGTTGTACGCCACTCCGCAGCTCTTGTTTGTTTGGGACGCTGGCTCGTCGGACAGGCTCATTTTAAATTCGTCTTTCACTCTAGCTGTAATAGAAATTACATTTAGATGTGAAAGTTATTAGATATTTTGCTTTGATCATATATAGTTTTTTTTAAATAATTATTAGGCTTGCGTTTGACCACCATCACGCCTGATGTTAAGCGATGTTGCGGTCACCGTTGGAGCACGCTTGTCGAGAAGAAACCGATTCTCTCATTTGCCTTAAAGTCGAACTAATACCGATAAAAGTCTGCCAAAAACTGAAGGAGGCGAGGTAAACACTTATTGCACACCCTGACATATTCTTACTAGTCCTACAAAGGCACACTTCATTCATTTGTCGATAAAAATAAACGCGATGAAATTAGCAAAACAATATCTGCCGTTCCATAAAAAATTGTTATTTATGATACAAGTGCGGAAAGTTGGTTATTACAAACGAGTAGACGAATGTAAGCCCGAGACGAAGTCGAGGGCTTACCATAGTCACGAGTTTGTAATAACCAATCCGCACGTGTGCCATACAACGTTTTACAACACATTTGCGAGAAAAAAAGGCTACAAATGAAACAATTTTTGTTTATAACTTAATATCAGTCACAACAATAGTTTCTATAATATAATAAGAAAATGGCGCGAACATGCAAATAGCGCCACTATCACGTGGTGAAAATTAGAACTACATCTTTCGTCTCATTTTCTCTTTAGTATTAAACTGAGACAAACGTATTGAGCAAAAGCGCTTCCAAGGAGGTTTGATCATTCAGCTTATTTATTCTCGTAATATGAAACTCTTTTGTGGAATTCTTATGTAATTATAATGGAAATTAAAAAAATACCGTAAATCACACGCACGGTGCTATACATCTGAGCGTGCGGACAAATTCATTACCGCACGCTCCGTTGTATGATCCGTAATGTTTAACTTTCGAACGATGTATACAGGCTTCGTAAGTGCACTTTTTGAGCAAATGTGTTGTAAAAAACATTACCGTCAAAATATATGAAATAGGTGATATTTTTTACGCGAATCTTGATAAATCGTTGAACAAAAGCTGTTTGTTTTGACGTATTAAAGCCACCTTAAGAGGATGCCAACTTATTACCAGTAACCATGTATATTACTGCTTGCTGGCATTTCAACTAGTTATTTCTCTGTATACTTCTTTAGTTTTAAATTTTGTTCTATACTGTTTGTTGACCCTTAAATAATTTTTTTTACTGGGCAAGTGCCTTTATTAACTAAACAAAATACAAGCTAAAACGAATAAATAAATAATAATAATAATAAATAAATTTAAAAAAAAAACCTCTTTTGGCTCCGACACCTGTAACCAGGCACATTGTATAATGTTACAATTACAATAGATTACTTACCAAAATAGTCCCAGATAAAGAGGTTCTTTCCAAACAGTCTCGCCGATTTGAACCCGCACAGGAAGGCTTGTTCTAAACATTTGACCAGGCCGTTTTCGCCGCACAGTAGCACGCTTAGCGAGTTCGCGTCCTTGTCCCTTTTCGACTGATAGTGCCATTTCACTATGGCATTTACGCAATCACCTGTGAGCAATGGGAAGATTTATCTATCATAATTATCAGCCTATCATGTTCCCACTGCTGGGACACAGACCTTCTTTTAGAGAGAGAGGATGGGCCCTAATCCACCATGCTGACCCAGTGTATGTTGGTGACTGTTATATATCTTTGAACTTTGAGGTTCTTGGACAATTTGGACATACCAGTTTCTTTCTCGTTGTCGAGCGATGGCATCGAAACTGCACATAATGTTTTGCCCGGATGCCGTCAAAATTTATCAGCAAAACTAGCTAAAAGCTCGGAACTTTGTACGCGTAAGGCTTACGGTCTCACCAAGTTAATAAAAACAAGTTAATCTTAGTGCTCACCTATGTGTTTTCATTGGTCATGTATATGTATGGCATGTATGGCCTGAGTGTTCCGATCAAAATAGCATCCAAGCAGACGTCAAATATACTTTGTCATACTTTGATGATGTCAACTCGGCTTAAGAGTGCGTATAAAGCGAGGAAAATTTCTGATTTCACCCGCGCGTCTCGCATCACCCGCATTAGTGTGAAACACAACCACGGCAGCGCGGCAGTCGCGCGCAGCTCCAGTACACATAACTCGCGTAGTCGAACTCGTCATGCGGCAAGGAGTAATAAACACAGGATAAGCATAATGTTGGCGTTTTGGCGATTAGCTGGGTTCGGTCGCGGCGCGCAAAACCGTAAATTGTTTATTTCAATTTTCAAAATTGTGTTTGTTGTATATTTTTAAACTTAATTTTTAAGTTTTCTACAATATCAATATAAAATTAATAAATTATATAAATTAAATTGAAATTGCCTAAATTAATTTTCAAATTAAAATTTTACGCTTGAGACAGAGAGTCAGAGATCGTTAAACATTAAATCAAACTAAACTAATGCTATGCTATGCTATGCTACGCTACGCTATGCTATACTATACTAAACGAAACACGCGAAACGAAATACCCGAAAGCCCGTTGGTCCAGTTGGTAGTGAACCTACCTTCTGAGCTTCGGGCGTGGGTTCGATTCCCACCTAGGACAAAATTTATGTGATGAACATTTTGTGTTTGTTCTACGAGTATACCTGGTTGTTAATATCTATTTAAGTATGATTAATTTAATTTAATTTAATGTAATTTAATGCAATGCAATTCAATTCCATTCCATTCAATTCAATTTACTAAAAAATATCATCATCATCCTTCACAGAACCTTCCTCATTATTTGAAGTCGGCCTAATATACCTACTGTTTGACCTACCAGTACCTACCCGAGCCAACCCGGCCGGTCTAACAGTAGGTATTACTACTTACCTTTTTATCCGACTTCAAATAAGGAGGAAGGTTCTCAATGCGACTTGTATAATCTTAGTGTCTCTGTCTACTTGGTCCACAGTGTTGCACCGCAGTGTTGTAAAGCAGTGTTGCACCGCAGTGTTGCAACGCAGTGTTGCAACGCAGTGTTGCAACGCAGTGTGGCAACGCAGTGTTGCATCGCACTGTTGCGCCGCAGTGTTGCAACGCACTGTTGCACCGCAGTGTTGCAACGCAGTGATTGATAATTTTATTGCATACCTACCTTGCTTAAAAGATTCGCTTTTTTACCAGCTAAGGAAACATTAACTTTTTTCTGAGATTCGCCACTGTCAAGAAACATTTTACTGTTTAAAGGCAAAGTTTATTTTTATTGTTTCATTCAAGAGCAATGTTTATAACCTCAAATAAGCCACAAATGACAGCACCAGCGAAGGTGGCGCCATCTGCGATAAGTTTTGCCGTGGTTTGCCTGTAGCTTCTCATTACCCAAAATGTATGAAAAATACTGCGTTAGTTCCCTAATACTCACCCTGTGAAATCATTTACCACTGAATAAAACTCAAAATATGTAGTGATGGTCAAAATATTTTCGGATTTGAATTAAATAAAGAAATTTCGTTAGTGAAGCTACTTCTCAAAATCTCTGAAATATTGGTGCCGTCGTTTGGCTTTAGACCTCAGCAGCCATAAATCGATGCCACAGACTTAAAATATTCAAGGATGGCTGAAATATTTTCTGATTTAACGTCTTCACTGAAATATTGAAGATGTCTTCTAGTATTAGAACTGAACAATCTATAATCACCGTTACTGATTTAAAATATGCAAGGATGGCAGAAATATTTTACGATACAAGTCATGATTCTCTGAAATATAAGAAACATTTTACTGTTTAAAGGCAAAGTTTATTTTTATTGTTTCATTCAAGAGCAATGTTTATAACCTCAAATAAGCCACAAATGACAGCACCAGCGAAGGTGGCGCCATCTGAGATAAGTTTTGCCGTGGTTTGCCTGTGGCTTCTCATTACCCAAAATGTATGAAAAATACTGCGTTAGTTCCCTAATACTCATCCTGTGAAATCATTTACCACTGAATAAAACTCAAAATATGTAGTGATGGTCAAAATATTTTCGGATTTGAATTAAATAAAGAAATTTCGTTAGTGAAGCTACTTCTCAAAATCTCTGAAATATTGGTGCCGTCGTTTGGCTTTAGACCTCAGCAGCCATAAATCGATGCCACAGACTTAAAATATTCAAGGATGGCTGAAATATTTTCTGATTTAACGTCTTCACTGAAATATTGAAGATGTCTTCTAGTATTAGAACTGAACAATCTATAATCACCGTTACTGATTTAAAATATGCAAGGATGGCAGAAATATTTTACGATACAAGTCATGATTCTCTGAAATATAAGAAACATTTTACTGTTTAAAGGCAAAGTTTATTTTTATTGTTTCATTCAAGAGCAATGTTTATAACCTCAAATAAGCCACAAATGACAGCACCAGCGAAGGTGGCGCCATCTGAGATAAGTTTTGCCGTGGTTTGCCTGTGGCTTCTCATTACCCAAAATGTATGAAAAATACTGCGTTAGTTCCCTAATACTCATCCTGTGAAATCATTTACCACTGAATAAAACTCAAAATATGTAGTGATGGTCAAAATATTTTCGGATTTGAATTAAATAAAGAAATTTCGTTAGTGAAGCTACTTCTCAAAATCTCTGAAATATTGGTGCCGTCGTTTGGCTTTAGACCTCAGCAGCCATAAATCGATGCCACAGACTTAAAATATTCAAGGATGGCTGAAATATTTTCTGATTTAACGTCTTCACTGAAATATTGAAGATGTCTTCTAGTATTAGAACTGAACAATCTATAATCACCGTTACTGATTTAAAATATGCAAGGATGGCAGAAATATTTTACGATACAAGTCATGATTCTCTGAAATATAAGAAACATTTTACTGTTTAAAGGCAAAGTTTATTTTTATTAATTCATTCAAGAGCAATGTTTATAACCTCAAATAAGCCACAAATGACAGCACCAGCGAAGGTGGCGCCATCTGAGATAAGTTTTGCCGTGGTTTGCCTGTGGCTTCTCATTACCCAAAATGTATGAAAAATACTGCGTTAGTTCCCTAATACTCACCCTGTGAAATCATTTACCACTGAATAAAACTCAAAATATGTAGTGATGGTCAAAATATTTTCGGATTTGAATTAAATAAAGAAATTTCGTTAGTGAAGCTACTTCTCAAAATCTCTGAAATATTGGTGCCGTCGTTTGGCTTTAGACCTCAGCAGCCATTAATCGATGCCACAGACTTAAAATATTCAAGGATGGCTGAAATATTTTCTGATTTAACGTCTTCACTGAAATATTGAAGATGTCTTCTAGTATTAGAACTGAACAATCTATAATCACCGTTACTGATTTAAAATATGCAAGGATGGCAGAAATATTTTACGATACAAGTCAAGATTCTCTGAAATATAAATGCTCTCATCTAGTGTTGGACGCAAATCACGCAAAACCTCACCTAATCCTAAAAAAAAAACTCACCTATGTTTCCAACCAATTAGTTCAAAATATTCAAAAATAGCTATTTATTTTTTGATATAACTTCACTTTGCTGAAATACTGGTGGTGCCACCTAGCGTTTGATCTGAGAAACTCGTATTTTATGCTACTGATTCAAAATATTTAAAGATGGTACCGCACTGTTGTACCGCACTGTTGTACCACACTGTTGCACCGCACTGTTGCACCGCACTGTTGCACCTCACTGTTGCACCGCACTGTTGCACCGCAGTGTTGCAACGCAGTGTTGCACCGCAGTGGTGGACTGCAATTCAACCAGTATAAAAAAATACTGGTCGAATTGAAGGTACTCTAAGGTAAATGAGAACCTTCCTCCTTATTTGAAGTCGGATAAAAAGGTAAGTAGTATTTGACTTTGACTAAGGTAAGTAGTCCCGCTAGTGTATTGTGCATTTCCCCTTACTCCCAGCACATACCCGAGCCAACCCAACTGGTCAAACAGTAGGTACTTATGTTTTTAACCGACTTCAAAGAAGGAGGAAGGTCCTCAATTCGACTAGTATTTTTTTATACCGGTTGAATTGAGAACCTTGCCCCTGTTTTGAAGTCGGTTAAAAACATAAGTACCTATTGTTTGACTTTCCACATTTAAATATTTTTTTATTAGAAGATGTTTTTTTGCTTCCATTATTACCAAGCTATTTTTTGTCTGTTAAAATTGAGAACCTTCCTCCTTTTGCAGAAAGCCGCTTCTCGTAAAAACGTGAGAAAATGTGGATGGAACTCTCAAGTCAAATTAACCATCACATTAATTTAAATGATTTTTAATTTTAATTTTATAAAATTATAATGAATCTAAATTATTTTATAATGTCATTTAATTTTTAGTTTTATCTTTCTGACTCTCTCTCTCTGCTTCTCTCCGTCTCTCTCTCTCTCTCTCTCTCTCTCTGTCTGTTTGTCTGTCACAAAGAAACACTCCGACTCTAATAGTTATATTACTGAGCATACATAATAATGGATTCGTTAGGGCCTAGTCGTATCCATTTTATTTGTATCTATGTTATTTTTTCGTAGTAGCTTTACCTAGTCTGTGCTCTAAGGTCATTGTCACCACTTGGTAGCCGCATCAAGTGGTCGCGTTCGAGCCATCGATTTTTTATATTATCCTTTGTTTGAAAATACAGTAGGTGTTGATATAATCGCACTCGGAAGATAAAACCAAGGCGAAAAGCAAGCGCGTGCGTCCTTCCCCGTTGAGGCACAGTGCGGTACTGAGGTTAAACGGAGCATGTTTCGCTATTTAGATGCAAAGCGCAACAGAATAAGACTGAATATCGGACTTGCCGTTTGACCGAATAGTTGCTTAGAACTAAAGGACGTAAGTCTCAAATCGAATATAATTTATTATGAGAGTACTAATTAATCTAGATAAATTTTGTCTTAACACTGGAAAACAAACTATATTTTCCTTCGGTGAGTATTTATTTTAGATATGTAACTGAAGTACTTTCCAAGTAAAATCAAAAAAATTAGCAAAAAGGCACCATTTTCAAAACATTAAAGTATCGAGTAAATATCTTGCTATTATGTTTCTGTCTTAATGGCGGAAAGAAAATGAATTGAAAATTCACATATATCAATTATTACGGTGATCGGATATTTGGTTTAGTTAGAATATCATGGCAAATTAGCATAAAATTTCGGTTGCCCCCTCTTAAGCAACAGACGACACATGGTCAGTCTGCGAATGGTGACTGCGTGTGGAAAAGAAGCTAAGCCATATCAGAGGCTTTGGTTTATGGTCGCATAATTTTTCGCATCACCTAAACAGAATCACTAATAAATATATTTAATAGTTTAAAAACTAAAAAACAGGCTTAAAATCGCTAATCCTATAGATTCTGCTTGGTAGATAATGGGACAAACTATTCAAATTATTGCAATGTCATCGGTCCTTGATAAGAAAGCAAAATTTCAATTTAATTCGACGTTTTGAAGGGGGGTGAAAATCACGTTCAAAGATTCCGTTACATACATACATACCAAGCACATAAAAGCGTGCCGTAAGGCTAGCCACTAGACCTTCTTATTCTTATTCGAGATGGGGGCGATAGGTCCTGCACTGACGTCCCGCTTGGGGTGTATTGTGCATTTCCCCCTACCAGCACCTACCCGAGCCAACCCAACTCCTTGAAATATCGGAGTCAGGCTCTGGGGCGCTGGCACAGTCGCTCCAGTGGCGTAGATGGTAGTGTAAGTAATGATGATGAAAAGCAGTCTAGCTGTTGTGGTGACGTGGATGAAAGAGGCAACGGTGCCCCATACAACACGGTAACGATTCTAGTGTCTTCTGTGGCCACACCACATACTCTACAATTTCGTTCTATTTCATGTAGCCACGACACAGTGGACTGTACGTGGCTAGACCTTACTTATTATAAAGATAGCACTTACCAATCATATGCTGTATTGTAGAAGTGGACAAATGCGTGGTGGTCGGAGTGAGGGGTGGAGCATGCGGGGCGTGAGGCGCGGGGGTGCGCGGGGTGGAGTCACTGTTCCTAATCCGGGCCGCAACTAGCAGTCGCTCTGTGGAACCGTCGTCTACGCCCGTGCCTAGCCACCGGTTGCAAGGGAACCTGCGACAAAAATAAAGCCTCGTTGAATTTAGCGATAACATCATCATCATCATCATTTCAGCCGTAGGACGTCCACTGCTGGACATAGGCCTCCCCCATCGATCTCCAAAAGGGCCGGTTGGAAGCGGCCTGCATCCAGCGTTTCCCTGCGGTCTCTTTTAGGTCGTCTGTCCATCTTGTGGGTGGACGTCCTACGCTGCGCTTACCAGTCCGTGCGATAACGCACACAAAAAATTCCTCGCTGACAATTTACTGATAAAAATGAAAGTCACATAATTTTGATTACGTAATTTTTTGACTATTTATTATTTTGACTGATTTGTATGTTTTAATGCAATTTCTTTTTTATTCTTATATTATTGTAATAATTTTAAAAGTACTAGTACTATGTTTGTACCTACAAACAGCACAAACTATTGATTGTGCCGAATTTATGATTTTATTGATTTTTATTTTTCTGTGACGTGTAACTGCAATTTGTTATTAATAAAATACTATGATTATGACTATGACTATTACGGTATAGCACTCACGTGTAAGTGTGTCCCGTAACTTCGTTCCTCACATAGACTTGATCGAGCAGCCACCGCGGTGAAAGTCCAGAGTTGTCGTGCCCGATGCGCAGCGTCGACAGAATGCCTAAGTTTTTATGCTGAAACAATATGAGGCAACAACCAAATCAATACAACAATTTTAATTGTGCGAACTACTAGTCTGTGGAATGCGCTGCCTGAATTACCGTTCCCCATCAGCTACAATATGGGTGTCTTTAAACCACGAATGAATCGGTTTCTTCTAAGCAAGCGTGCTCCATCGTAGACAGGATCATCGCTAATCAACAGGCGAGTTGGCGGTCAAACGCAAGCCTATTTGCATAAATATTTATGTGTGTACGTGTGTGTGATAGTGTAAGTATTTGTTGCCAATCGTTGTTTGAATTTAGGTGAAATGTATAAATGGATGGTTCTTCGGCGAATATCCTCATTCCGGATTTTATCGTGCAAAGAAACGCCAAGCATAGCACATTCTATTGCCCGCTGTGCGCCTTTTTTTCCCAAAAACCCAGCAGTTAAGGACCACGTCTTGTATACGCAGGTTCAAACTCTGTCAGTGGCCGAAACGTTGACCCATCTAACTTAATATTTAGGTGGGCTGTTGTAACTTACATGGAAGACGAATTCGTTGGTATTCCTAGGAATAGGGATCTTAGGCGTGGAGTCCCCGTGGGCGCCGGATATCGATATCCAGCAGTTGGCGGTCGTCTGGCTGGCCTTGCGAGACGGCGCGATCAGCACGCGGTACGGCAATTCTGTGAAATATTTCAAGAGCATTTCAAGAGAAGCGCAACTCATACTAATAGATGGCGCCATTCTTTATTCCCATGAAATGATGCGAAACTTGACTGTAATTGTAATTTGTAGAACCCTTTCGTACATTATCTGACTGCAGCGCTTACGGAAGTTCGAGACAACCTATATCACGCTCAAATTACGGCCCCATCTAAGTTCATACCGTTTTTAGGTAAATTTCCGGGCTACGCTCTAATGTTCCGCTATTGTCTTTCCTCTTAGTATATCTTCCTTGGACATACGTATAAAAGTAGAGACGTGATTTTCACACATTTTGTTTATATCATATGGGAATATACAGATGAGTACTACTAAACGGGAAACGATAGTCATAGTAACCGACTTAATCTTACGTGAGTAATTACCCCATAGTCAAGGGTTACGCGGAAAGGGGTCCGTTATATTTATTATTATGAACAACTTTTACAAGCAACCAACCCTGAAATCGCGAAAGAAATATCAGCTGTACCATACAGTGTGTCAATTACCGTTTAAAACTCGGCGCACGCTACGAATTGCGCAAACTTTTTGGTTAGTTACAAGGTAACAGCGATCCGACTACAACGCCGCGCGATGCTAGAGCTACCATGACAGCGGACAACTAACGTTGAACACTATGCCAGCGACATAACGTCTAAATTAGAGTAAACGTGGCATTGTGAAGTATATAATTGATACAATGTATGTACAATGACGCTCGGACGTTTTTTGACTGTTATCACTGAGATATTATGAATCTATAGAAATTGCAACTCGATGGCCTATAGGGTAAAGTGAAAACGGGCAAGTATTAGTTCATACGCCATTTCAGTGCCACCGTTACTGCCTCTACAACCAGCGCGCGTGGAAAATGTACGTTTAATGAGTATTAAAGCAAAACTCACTCGTCGTAGGATAAGTATTCGTGAAACAGAAGTAATCCACCGCATTCAGAGTAAGCAAATGATACAAGAACTGTTCCCTTTCTTCTTCACACCGCAGAAATGCTGTCCGTTTGTACTGAGAGCGAAGTAACGTGGTGTCGGCGAGCAACTCTCGAAGGTGGTGGGAGAGAAGTTTCTTTTCTAGAGACAGGCGGACCCAGGCACGAGCGTAGCCTATCTCGGTCTTTATGTCTGTCATAGCTTGGACGTTTCTGAAAGAAAATTTATCAAGAGAGTCATTCATCATCATACAATACAATACAATACAAAAACTCTTTATTAAAATACCACAAAACAAGGATAACATAAAAATTACAACAAAAATATTATCTAGGCTCATCATCATCATCAGCCAGAAGACGTCCACTGCTGAACATAACCCTCCCCCTTTAACCTCCACACTGAACAACAGCCTGCCTTTTGCATCCTCTGGATGCCCGCGACTCTCACAATCTTTACCTCATGTCAAAGGTGAGGCTTTCAGGCAGTGGTCGCAGCGGACAGGTCGGTTTGAGCGACTTGCGCTCCAGAGTGCCCGAGTTGCTGAGCCGGTCGCGCGAGCTGTCCCGGGATCCGCTCCGGGAACTGTCCCGGGACCTGCTGCTGGACCCGGAGCTCTGTTGGGCCTCCACTTCGGCGCCTACTGATGATAGATCTAGAATATAGAAAAAATTAGGATTGAAAATGGCGTCGCGTCATTGCCTCTCACTCGCGAGCTATATATACGAGCGTGAAGCAAAGAGATCAACCGGCATTGGACGCGCGCCAACCTTCAATCATATAAATGGTATTTCACTATAGCTTCACATAAAGTGTGATCATGGGTTGCGAAGGGTAAAACCTCTTCATGGCTTATGCATTCCTGGTACTTGGACTTGGTGAAAAAACTATTCTTAATTATATTGCACATTCTAATAGAAATTGGCCGACACTCAAAGTCAAAGTGATAGAATAATAAAAAATAAAGATGATTAAGTATAACATTTTTATTTTCACTGTACTTTTACTACCAGTACTTCTATCTGGAATAAAATTTGCGTGTCCAACGTTATCGACTAGCCAATATAACAAATTGGAAAAAAATTGTCCCAAACAGTTAGATCATTGAATTCCTAGTAGGACAGAATGGAATAAACAAATTTTTCGAACGCGTCATCGTCGTCGTCAAATTTTATCGGCCGTAAATTTGACAAGATTACGAATGTATATCTGTCTCTTTTTAGCATGGCGAGATAAATGAATAAAACTTTATTTTGACGCATTGGTACAGGCCAATGCGTCAAAATAAAGTTTTTCAAAATTAGATTAAATTCAAAATAGAGTATCTAAATAAGTCAAAACGTTTTATGTATTACAACATGTTAATAGAATCCATGTCACGACAGAAGGCCCGCGGAATATCAATAGGCTATCGGACAGGTGTCTAATTTGTCAAAAAACCAAACTTAGTAAAAAATATACTTACATTTACCTACTGAATATATATATGTATGTATACCTTACATACACCTACTGAAGAAACTATTTAAATCGGCCAATAAAGTTGACTGAGATATAAGCGTTTAGCTTTTGTTCAGATTAGGAAGGGATGCTGTCTCTTTCTTGCAAGGTATGGAGTTTGTATGGCGTATTTACGTCTGACGTCATACGTAAGTATAGTCTCTGTCTAACAAGACATTAAAATGCTTATATCTTTCTTAATTTTGAACACATTTAAATTTTGTTCGGCTTTATTTATGGTCAGCTTTTTTATAACATAATTTAAAAAAAAACTGTCCTAGCCTGTTGTTTATGTTAAAACAGTAAAATTAATTTCGTCCTACGATGTTTTTTAAATTGAATTTTTGGGTAGTCTAAAACAGTAGAGATTAGCAAACATTCCGTCGCATGACTGTACGTACCGCTGCGTCTGCAAAACTTCTTTCGTAAGATGGATTCTATGTGTAATGGGTATAGGGATAGATTACTTACAGTCCAGTCGTTTGCGCAACACACACCAAGCCAAAGCTGCATGTCCCAGAGAGAATAAAAAGGAATATACAACAGTGAGCAGTTTCTTTAGCTAGGTAAGTAATCGCAAAATCCTTAAAACCAGCGAGCGATTGTGAATTCTAAGAGCACGTAAATAGGTTCGAGGTTTGTGTTATATTTTAATATTTTGCTGTTTTATGTACATATGTGTATGCATTAGTGCTTTAATGATTATGCAATGATTTACAAATCATACGATACGATACTTAACTAATATTTAAAATGCGCAAGTTTGTGTGTGAATGTGTATGTTTGTTACTTTTTCATGGTGAAGCGGCTGAACGTATTTGGATGAAATGTGAAATGGAGAAAAAACACTACCAAATGTGTACCTGAAATTCAGAAAACATACCAGGAGTAAGATAGTTCGGGTCAATAGGTTTGGTAGAATTACTGCACTGCTCCAACTCTTGGTAGTTGGTGAGGTGCATCCAAAGCGCTGACTTCCCCAATTTGTGCTGAAGTCCGTGAGACCACAGACGTTCTAAAAGGTCGCATAGTGATGCGATCATCGTGCTTTCTTCCACGCCAGTAATCGATACTTCGCACCCCAATCCCAGGTCCGATTCTTCAGTTCCCATCTTCTCTACAAGCATCCTTTTAGTTTTACTTTTACATTCCTGAAATATTAATGCTAGTTAGCAAAGTAATATACTTTTCACTTCTCGTGCTTGTAAAGTTCTTGTTTATGCCTCGTGTAAGCGGAATAAAACTACTTTTTGTGTTCTAGTCACTAGTGCATAAAAAAAACAATTTTATTCCACTAGAGTCTAGTGCATAAAAGTCTGCTTTTGTGCACTAGTGTATAAAAATAAACTGAACCTCTTTAAAAATTGTGCAAGATGTTCAGTTTCTAATATATTTATTATGCAGGAAGTTTGCCTAGGTCTATTACCATGATTATCTGGTATTGAGTCTTGGCTATTACTTAAAATATCACTGTTTCCTTTCTTCGGAATTAAAGTGATAAGCCGAGTGTATAACTCATGCATTGAACCCATTTTATCCTCGACTTTAATATTAAACGTCTCGGCTGAAATGGATTGTTTTATGCATTCGTTGTATCTATTATTTTATAACGTTGATAGCTAGTTGGCACGCTCGGACGTTATGCCGCAAGATGTGAGTTCAAATACCAACAATGAGCTCGTCTTTTCGGTGGTAGAACATCGTCGGGAAACCAAAGCATGGTAAGAATAGTTATTTATGATACAAGTGCGGTAAGTTGGTTATTACAAACGAGTAGACGAATGTGAGCCCGAGACGAAGTCGAGGGCTTACCATAGTCACGAGTTTGTAATAACCAATCCACACGTGTGCCATACAACGTTTTACAACACATTTGCGAGAAAAAAAAACAAAAAATGGAAATTAAAAAAATACCGTAAAGTACACGCACGGTGCTATACAACGGAGCGTGCGGTAAAATTCATTACAGCACGCTCCGTTGTATGATGCGTTTCATTACCGCACGCTCCGTTGGATGATCCGTAATGTTTAACTTTCGAACGATGTATACAGGCTTCGTAAGTGCACTTTTTGAGCAAATGTCTATTTATTCGTAAATAAATTTCAGGCTTTGAGGTGGCGGCAAAAGCAATGCCATCTAGATGAAGCTGCTCTTATTTCATACAAATTATAGTTATCTTTCACGCGATCGAATAAGTAAACACCATAGGAAAAACTCGCATTAGAACCTTTGGTTTAAATAGTATATATCGGTGTGATCCGCATTCTCACTTGAAATTCAGTATTCAAGACAGGCTAGGTGTACTAATGTTCGATCACACTGAGATTTTTTAACCAGCCAGCAGTTCCAAAAATACTGATAAAGAATTATGATTACCTTCAGGAGTTTCTCCACAAAAGTTCTATTATTTTGAGCAATTGCGGCCGGAGTGACTTCTGTGGACAGCCTTCTACTTATATCTCCTATGAGCAACAACTCTGGTGGACAATCTTTCACTTGCCATTTGGCGTTTTTAATTCTCTTCAAACTGTTTGTTCTGAAAAATTCAAGTACAATATGATTTTTATGTACATTTGTGGTTAAATTATGAAGCAAGCACACGAAGCAGGCGAAGCAAACAGCCTGTGTTTGATGAAACACAATATGCAGATCTAAACCAACTAGATGTGTGCAATTTGTGCATGCCTGGAGTGTTGTGCAATCGTATAGAACTATGTCTATATTGAATAATAAACTTGTTAATCTATAAGTGTATTCTAACTAAGTCTGTTAAGAAATGCTAGATATTAAGGAGATAACAAAAACCAAATCTTAACACAACTTTGGAGGACCAAAATTTGAATGGCCTTAGGGCGCTTGCAGACGATTCGTAGTACAAGTAGCAAGTACCTAGAATTTGTTGCTACTAAACATTTTCTGCAACGTTTTGCTTAGTCTAAGTGGCAGTGGTAGTGCTTAGTAATACTTCCACTGCCACTTGCAATAAGCAAAAAGCAAAAGTAGCTACTTACAACTTGTACCACTCATCGTCTGCAAGCGCCTTACTTAGAAACGCACAAATTGCACACTTGCGCTATACGTTATTTAGGGTGGGGCGGTTTTGCATGGATTGAACTATAGTCGAACCGGCGTATTCTGTTACATGAAAATAGCGGAATTTTTTAAAATGTTTTAGACGATTACACTGAATGTAATCAGTAAAATAATTTTTATGCTTTGTTTGATTGACATTAAAAAAAATATTTAAAGTCCCATAAGTACCGTGTGACAAACTATACTGGTCTGTCCATATATACAGGGTTACGCATAAAGGGTGTACTAAGCCGAAAGGAGGTCATTGTACTCATTAATATGAAGTTTAAATACAGGGCCGACCTTGAAATTGAAATTGCGGAAAAAGAAAACAGCTCTTCTTACATTTTTCCCGTGTAATTGGTATTTTTCTAATGAACACCTGTTTTATTTCGGGATTTCATTGTCGACCCCATAGTAAAAGTTGTTCATAGTAATGAGTACAATGACCCCCTCTCGGCATAGTACACCCGTTCTGCGTGACCCTGTATACTTATAATTAGCATGTCTCCCTACGATTGCACAAACTCCATTATTTAAGACGCATAACAATTAGGACAACCACATTACAAGGACAAAGGTACATTCAAAAACTGTGAATAACAAATAAATACATTTATTTTGATTAACTATCTATACTTATTTACATATAAATACATTCTAGTTACCTTAATTTTGTTTAGTTGCATTTTTAACATTTAGTAAAAATATTTTTATTTTTTTCTAATTTAATTTAATAAATTCTTTATTTTTCATTACGGATTAGCAAACAAAGTATCCTCAGTAACTAATTTTCACACAACTTGTACGTTAACAATATAAAACAATAATTATCAATACAAAAACCGACTTCAAAATTAGTAATCGCTCGAACAAAATTATTGCTATTGCCATATTAACAGGTCTGTATAAAATCTTATATATAAGAAGAGATGTATGTATGTTCCCTATGGACTCCAAAATGTCTTGATCGATATTGAAGGGACTTTCACTGGCAGATAGCTGATGATATAAGGAGTAATCCACGCGGGTGAAACCGCATGGCGCAGCTAGTTATTCATACTATTGGAGCTGTTAAACAAACTGAGCCAAAGTAATGACATTTTTGTGGAACCCCATCAAGAGCTTAAAACACGGACTGAATTAAGAACTTTTCTGAAGTCGATTAAAATAGGTGCATTTTCCAACTTTTAAGGGAGAAAGTTGTGTAAAATTGGGCGCAGAGTTAAGCCCTTAATCTCGTGCGCGTCTTATGAAAAATTTTAAATAACCAAATTACTTAACGAATATTCAGATATCAAAAGTAACAGATTTTTTTTACAACGCTTCATGTGTATTACAAGTAGAATTCTCAAAAACAAAAGAAACGTTTTTATGAGATTCACATTTTGCTAAACATAAGTCGTTATGCTATAAAGTGTTTAATACATGCAACATAGAATATCTAAATCATGCACTTTTAGTACAAATTCTAAACAATCACAACAAATATAATTATAACCTAAATTAAAAGTAAGTCTTACAACATAATGTCAACTGTATAATAATAATATAAAATTGCACATAAAGTTCAGTAAATGAGCTGCTTATATAGTTTTTTTTATTACAGAAATATAGGGATAGTAGCTATATTATGCAAGACCATAGTTTTGAAAATATTAGCTGAACTAAACAATATGATTATTTGCTTCGACTAAATAAAATGAATGGACGGGCCCTAACCATTGAAATTGCTCAGTAAAAACGAGTCAAACTTGTTATTTTGTTATTTATTTTATTTCCAACTAACAAATATACTGTACATTTTTATAATTAGGTGAATTATATGTCCGACGGCTTTGACTCGTTTTTACTGAGCAATTTGAATGATTAGGGCCCGTCCATTCATTTTATTTTGGTCGAAGGTACCAAAGGTCCTTTGAGGTAAATTAAAAAATATCATTATTTACTGAGTAATTGAGCATCACACTCTTATTCTGTGGAATCACAGGGTGTGTGATGTGCTTGCTCTTACTTCTAAGTATCGATTTTTAAAAGCTTAATTTTGACCCAGCAAACTCGGAAACCCATACCTTTTTTGTTTTACTTTGCTAGCCTACTACAGTGCGGATGCTGAGATAATGCTTCTGATAGCTGCAATAATAGTGTATACTTTCAAATGACGTCACTGGTAATTACGCCATACAAACTCCACACTGACACATACTTTGCGGGAAAGGGACAGAGTAACCCTTTTTAATCCAACCACAAACTTTAAACGCGTATTTCTCAGAGTTTTATTAGCAGGTTTAAATAATTTCTTCAGTGTACATTTTACATTTAATCATATTTATCACTTAGCCTAATATTTTTAACTAATCAAACAACTAGTATGATAACAAAGTAAAACGGCAAAAAAATTACTTTTCGAGTTTATCGAGTCAAATTTATGTGTGAAAATGTATCGCAGTTAACTTAACAGTGTGAGATTCGCATTAGTTTAGCTACCAATAAAGTTAATACCAAGCACTGTTGGATATAATAAATAATATGTTTGCTATCATAAGAATATGTAAATATAATACTTGTGGTCAGGCATTTTTAATAAAATCTACATAAATAATTACTCGTTTTCAACAAAATTTCGTATTTGTTTGGTAACGCTATTCTGAATGCCATCATAATTCAATTGCATTAGAAAGTTGATTGATGAAAATCAAACATATGCAGCTAAAATAAGGTAAGTATTTGAATGAAGTGGAGAATAGAACAAGCTAGGCTTTCTCCGCTCTCTTGTATTAACTTTATTTTCAGGTAATTTAGGTAATATCTAAGTGGGGCAGTTTTTAGTGATCCAATGAGATTGAAGTTTGACAGCGTTCAGAATAGGTGGTTTCAAATTGTAAAATCCACGAGTCACAATTTCAAACAAACGGCCACATGCTACACAAAAAAGCAATCCGAAAATAATATAATTACATACTCCTATTAATAGATCCATTCCATCACAAAAAAATAACTTATACAAACAGGCAAAACCATGGCATAACTGACATGTTAGGAGTTTGATGGCTTTTATGGCCATTGCAGACGATGCGCAGTACTCGCGCGAGCACCGCGCATCGCCCGCAACGAGCCACAACACTTTCTGCTTAGTGCCAGTGGCAGTGGAAGATGCTTAATAGTCTCACTCTAAGCAAAAATCACCCCAGGCGACGCGCAGCACTCGTGCGAGCACCACTTGCGCAAGTTTACTGCGCATCGTCTGCAACGGGCTTAACATTTGAAATGTGCGCACTATATCGTATTCCATACAACATAGTTTCAAGTGACAAACATCGAGTGATTGGTCACTGCGTGCACTCGATTGAAATCACTTGTGATGTCAGATACGATTAAGGACCCGCATTTCAGTGTTGGGTCTAATGAGTGATGTTCATGACTTTGATCTGTGATGCCACATTATTGGATACTGAACAACGATATACAAGCACCAAGAGTTAACAATAGAGACTTTCGATTACATTAAGATTTTACCTCTACGACAAATTTTTACACATTGATCAGCTGCTCCATACTTTTTGTCGAGTGTCAATGACCGGTTTCTATGGAGCAGTTTTTTTTCCTGTATTTTTTTTCTGGTATCTATACTAATATTATAAAGAGGAAATATTTGATTGTTTGTTTGTTTGCATTCAATAGGCTCCGAAACTACTGAACCGATTTGACAAATTCTTTCACTGTTGGGAAGCTACACTACCCCCGGTTGACATAGGCTATATATATCTATACCCGTGCGAAGCCGGGGCGGCCTACTAGTGCTCAATAAAGAGTTTCTATCTATCTATTTAAACTGACAGCCATCAGTACAAAACTGTTAGTTGCATCGTTTGACTACCGACCTCAGAAAAAATAAATAATTGGAAGCTTTATACCTACAGTTTCCCCTTTATCACTTACACCCCCCCCTTGGTCGTCCATTCGATTACATTTTGAGCATATCGTTTGCAGTTGTGTGCCGCTCAATATTGAAGTCTGCGTTTGTAAGACTAGTAAGAATATCTCAGTGTGTGCAATACGTGTTTACCTCGCCCCTTTCCGTTTATGACACTTTTTTCGGTACTAGTTCGAGTTTAAGGCAGATCCAAACTATATAATATTAAAGACCTCTACAGATGGGTTGGTCAGTCTGACGGGAGCCGGTGTAGATTAAGCGGAGTCCTAATTTCATACATACCTTGTTCGTAGATTTAATTGAGTAGAACAAATATATAGTGTCTCTATTGTTATCTCGGTGCTATTCTATTCGGTGACATGCAGGTGAACACCGATGATTCCATATTGAGTGCAGAATCATGCGACATGCAAGCAAGCTCATGTTTTGTCCTTGTCTGTTAGTGTTTAGTGTAATAGAGAATTGTATGCCGCAAAATTCTGCACTAGTTACAGCTTTTGTCGAGAATTTATGTATAGAGAAAACTTAACAACAGCTTCAATATTCTAGTGCAATAAAAATAAGGCTGATTATTGTGAGTTTTCTCTCAGCCAATGAATTTGACACAAAAAAAGTTTTAAAATATTTTATAGGTACAGTCAGCAATGTAAGTCAATACGATAAGCGTTTACACAATAAAAATGAAGCTACTTTTGCATACAACAAAAGGCCTCAATTAATAAAACATACGATTTGTGTCACTGACTGTACACTAAAAGGACATACCTTATTAATAAACGTGGAGTAGTCTTGGAATAGTTACTCCGTGTTTTGTCTTCTTCTCTCTTTCACTTTTTGAACTCGATCGAAAAAGACAAAAGACGGAGTAACTATTCCAAGGCTACTCCACGTTTATTAATAAGGGGGACTATGTATAATGTATTGGTCTGATTTTTCTGTATACAGGCGGAAAGCGTATGCGCATTGCAGCTATGCTTCACTTGGACCAGTGTAATAAACTACAGCTCTTAGGACGCTACACCAAAAAATAGTAAAACGATGAAACTGTGGAAGACTATGAGAAAATTACGGCAATGACGCCAATGCCTTATATGCGAAAGGAAGATATGGATATCACATTATATGAGGGTTTGCGTGTGTCTAGATTCAAACGTCACATATACGAACAGAAATGAAGGCCTGTGTGTTGCGTCGAGATTCAGTCGTCACATATGCGGACATAGTGGAAGCTCAAGGGGTAGCGCCTACGGCTGTAGTTCAGTAGGTACTATAGTTATGGCGTAAGACGCAATGAGGCCGATGCCTTATAATGCAAAAGGAAAATATAGATATCACATTATATGGGGATTGCGTGTCAAGATTCAGACGTCACATAAGCGAACAGAAGAGAAGCCCATTGGGTTGCGTCGAGATTCAAACATGCAATGAGACCGATGGCTTATATGCGAATAGAAAGGAAGAGCGGGATTTTGCGTGTCAAGATTCAGACGTCAGATATGGCGAACAGAAATGAAGGCCTGTGTGTTGCGTCGAGATTCAGACGTCACATATGCGGACATAGTGGAAGCTGGTGGGGTAGCGCCTACGGCTTTAGTTGAGTACTATAGTTGGGCGCTAAGTCTGGGTGTGGAGCAGCTGACCTGGAGTCAGGCGCGGGCGGGCAGGCGAGCGCGTGCGCGTCCAGGCGCGCGGGGAAGGCGCGGTAGTAGGCCGCGCGGTGAGGCAGGCGCTCCGCCGGCGCGCCCACCTCCAGCTCGGCGCCGCCCGCGCCCGCGCCCGCACCGCCAGCCCACACGCTGTACCCGCGCGCCACCCCGCCCTCGCCCAGCCGCCGTCTGCAACCACAGCGCGACCGCTCTTATTGCGATCGACGGTCGTTTGCACCCACGACAGGGCGGGCTTTGTCCCCAACTGAGATATCGCTTTTAGCGATATGGCCTCCAGTAGTTACACTACTTTTTAAAAGTTTTTTGTCCTCTGTATCAAATTTCATGGTGTTAAGAATTAAGAGTTGATCAATCAATAAAACAATCAACTGTGTATCGTGTATTGTAATTTTTTTTGGTTTGCAGATTATTTTCTTACACTATATCGATACGAAGTCATGAGCGCACATTAACACAATCTATCCTAAATATTATATTTTTTTATAATGACTGTTAAGTTAGAGCAAGTGATGTTGCAAGTGGCGATAAGTGCCGTCAGCCGTGTATTGTATACGCAATTGAAATGTCGTGTGGTGCGATATCAAATGTTAAAATGAGAGTTAAAGATTGGTTTTCAAACTTCGATTCAAACCAGTGTTAGAGGCCACTTCCCCCAATGTCAATAATCAAACAGCACTCTTAACTACATGCATATCAATCTAGAAGTCCAACTATGGACGCGTTCCGAATCAACGTCAACAGGGCTAATAAAACCAACACTGTACAAAAAAAAAGATTTGTGCCGTGTAGGTTCTCATTAGGGCTCTGTTGGTAAAATTTGGAACGCACCTTATGTAAACAACAATGGCGTACTGAAAGCTAATCACATCTTATACTAAATATGCAAGAAATCGAGCGCGAATACCTTTATCATCACCTCATTTACTATTATTGAAATAGTAAGGTAACTCTTTAAAAAAAAACTGTTTCCCTTGGCGAGAAGTCTCGACATGTCAAATTGACAATATGGGTTGTAAAGTCAATATTACCCGATCGAAGTAAATTGAGACACTAAAGACATACGGTTAGATAGTTCGAAAAGCCAACATTTTACGGCGGTCTTACGTTCGCACCGACACTCTTTTCCAATGTCACGTATTTAATAATAGCTATTATTGAAATATCGGAACGTAGTTTGCAGTCGGACAAAAATTGTCGCAAAACTCTCAAATTACCGAACATCGTCGCTTCGATAATAGTTATTATTAAATCTATGACATTGAATGTATAACACCACAGAGAAATGTTGGCCTATCGAGCAATGCGGTAGCATGTCATTCTTGTATCAATTTACTTATAGGGTAATAGTAACGCTTCGCCGATATCGTAAATTATAAGCCCAGAATATGGCGCGCCGCTATCTCACTCGCACATTTGATGGGTTTTGATTCGATATAAAATTACTGTCTACTTTTGAAATATTATGTGCTTTGTTCAATTTGCGAAATAATTGGAACAATTTTATTTTAATTTTTTATAATTACCACTAAAATTGGGATTAACAGTTTTCCCATTTATTCTGGTCATTGTTAAAACAATAATTTGTTATAATTATTTTGAAATATTAACATCGTAAAATGACCGAAGCACATTTTTCAAAAGTAGACAGTAATTTTATATCTCAAATATATCGAATGTGCGAACGAGATCGCTGCACTCGGTATAGAATATCGCCCTTAAATGTCAGGAGTTTCGCCCGTACGTCGGAGAGTTGTTTACATAATTGGACTGCTATGAAAGGTATTTAAAAGTGTAGTAACATACCTGGCAGACTTGATCCTGTGCTCGAAGACTTGCAAGTTGGCGTCGTATTCGCCCCAGTTGGTCATGATCTTGTTGTCTATGAGCGTGGCGAACATCTGAGTTTCGAGGAAGCGCGAGAGGAACGGCCGGTGACGTTGCGGCTGGTCTGACAGGAACGATGCCTTGTCGAAGTTTACCATCGACTCGCGGGCGGTTAGCCACGATTCTCTGTCCTGAAATAAGGTACATTGTGGTGGTAGAACTCTTGTAGACACAGCCTGGGGAGTACATAATCGATAGTTATTGAAAACTAGCTGACCCGACAAACGTTGACCTGTGCAAATTCCATAGAAAAAGTGCATTTTGAGTTCTCCCGAATTTCCTTTTTTTTTTTCTAATCTGCTAATTATAAAGGCGATCAAAACAAAAAAAAGGGGTTGGCTGTAATTTCAGTTTACGGACGATAATTTTACGTGGTAACGTTTAGGCCGATCGTGCCTCTCTATCGCTTGTTCCGCGCTCTCGCTTTTACACGCGGCTCAGGCGGAACGTGACCGTGACAATATATCGAGCGTGCAGCCGGCGTTCATCGATTTATAAGACGTTATCACCTCAAAAACCAACAGATCAAGCCATTCGAGTTTTTGCGAGGAGTTTTTAATTATACAAGAAAAGACAAGTTTAAATAAAGATTAAAACTTCCGATAAAAGGTCTGATAATTAATCTTCAAATGCAGCCCTAAGCGCCATGGTTTTGCTCCGCCAAATGCGACTTTAATACAATTAACCAAGCCTTATGGTCATGTGTAGTAATAAGCGTTGCTTAAAAGTGAGAAAACCTCGCCTAAACTTATTTATAAAGCCGCGAAACTCGCGGCAGTGACGGGTTTATGTCCAAGGCTTGAGTGTAGGTGTGAAGGTAACACATAAACACGAAAAAATCCCTGTACTCGAGTTATTGGCAAAAGTTGTAAAAATTTTATCAGAATAAATAGCACTTTCAACTTACCTGATCAGGCATGATCACAAAATTCTCATACATAAGGAACATATGCACAAATCTGTTGAGAAACGTCTCTCTAACCGCGTGGTTGAAGCGAATGTCCTCATTGTATTGTTCTTCATCATTCAGTATTTTCTTCTTGGTGGTCGGCATTACTGTGTCAGCGTCTACGTCGTCTATATTTACACCTGAAACGACGGTTACGATATTTATGTTCGAATATTGAAAATGTAGTGGTAGAATGATTCAGTGGTACAAAATGCCGGCACCGTACCAAGCCTGTCACTGTGATTCCTATTCCTAACGTATATTATAAAAGCGGAAGTAACTGTTTTTGTCTGTTTGTTCGCTACTAACGGCTAGGTCTAGGAAGATAGTGTGCATCATGAGGACGGACCGGACCAATCAGGAAGACGGACTCCCTCCGTAGACCGTATGAACGCTTAACATCGGCGAGTTGGAGGTCAAAAGCAAACATATTAATAATAAAAAATATACATACATCCGTACATTTTGTCAAACGTTAATTACCATTTAACATGGAACAAAAAAAATTCGCGATTGCATGGTTGTTTCTTCAGTAAACTTGTTCACATTGCTACCCATTTCGGCTTAGTACACCCTTTCCGCATAACCCAGTATGTCGTTGTAGAGACACATAGTATAAGCGTGCTCTAACGTAGACCGCATCATCGTTTATCATCAGGCGAAATGATGGCCAAACACAAGCCTATTATTAATTAAAAAAAAAAGAAAACAGTCATTTGGCACGGACCGGTTCGTTTGACGATGTCGACTATCCGCTGCAAGGCGTCCATTCTCAGCGGCGCGCGGCGCGTGGGGGACGCGGGGGGAGACGCATTCAGGGGACGGCTCTCGTCCCAGTCCAGTACATCGTTGTATGAGTGCTTACGACGCAGTCCACCTGAAATAGGAGGAAATTATTTGATATCACACACACACACACACACACACACACACACACACACACACACATCATCAGCCATTAAACGTCCACTGCTGAACAAAAGCCTTCCCTCTCAGAGAGGGGTGTTGCAATAATCCCCACGCTTAGCAGGCGGCTTGAAGATCGCAGTGTGTTCACCGTGTACTAATAGGACGCTGCTGCCCATCCTCCGGTGTTTCATTATATGATATATATTTATCTAAATATATGTTTTATTTTATTTAGAATTGAGTGAAGATGAGAAATCACTAGCTTGAGGGAGTCACCATCCACCCAAAACAGTTGCAGTAAATTTCAAAACCTTGGGCGACACAGAACTGCGCTCTTCATCTAAATAATCAGGGGCTCTAGTATTACTTATTTACTGGGGCAAGTTCCGTTATTAACTAAACAAAATAAAAGCTAAGGGGCCGTCCATTAATCGCGTGTTGCTTTTTTTTTGAATTTTTTACCCCCCCCTCCCCCTTTGTGATACATGGTGAGGTTTAAGACTACGTCGTACGACTACTCGTCACGTGTATTTTTTTGTACCTACAAAGAATCTCATTTTTTTTAATATTATCTTTAAATACAGGTACAAAGTGTAGGTAACCTATTATATATTTTATTAATTTATTCTATCTATCTATTTACACTATTCAAATCATTTATTATATATTATTTCATATCTAGTTAAGTATAGAATTACACTTAAACACACATAACTCACATACATTACATTTCATACATTCATCACACCAAACAAAATAATATATTATATTACACACGAGCATCGCCGCGCGCGCGCTCCTACTATCTCGATTTACCGTTAGCTAGCGCGCGCCGGCCATCGTCGTTGCCGGCTAGTGTCGCCTGCGCACTCCAGTCGCTACTCAACTACGGCGCGAAGCCCATGTCCCGCGGCACAATTTATCCGGCCAATAAATACGCTCCAAAGATTCAGCCATCTATTATTCTTCCACACGCATATCCCAAACTGGTGACCCCGACGTGATGGCTGAACAGAAAACAGGAGCAGACCCGACAACATCAAGTGGATCCAACACGGAAGATACGCAAGTTAATGTCGATACGCGACCACGCCGCAGACTCAAGATGGCGTCTCCCGTCGTACCTATAACGTCGAGTACGCCGCCACCGCCGTACCAAGTCAAAATCCCTCCATTTTGGCCTGAAAAACCTGCCATCTGGTTCGCGCAAGTGGAGGGACAGTTTGCCATCGCAAGAGTGACGGACGAGACGGCCAAATTTTATCACATTTTGGCCACGCTTGATCGCCAGTACGCCGCAGAGATCGAAGACATCCTCACCGGTCCTCCGAACTACAAGCGGTTGAAGGACGAGCTTATCAAGAGACTGTCGGCGTCCCGCGAGAACAAAGTAAAACAGCTGCTCACTCACGAACAACTCGGAACCCGCAAGCCGTCACAGTTCCTGCGCCACCTGCAACACCTCGCTGGCCCAGAAATACCAGAGGAGTTCCTGCAGACGATCTGGACCAGCCGGCTACCTCCGTCAATGCAGCCAATCATCGCGTCACAATCCACGTTGACCCTGGATGCACTCGCTGACCTTGCCGACCGCGTCCACGACATCGCGACGCCGGCGCACCAGGTCGCGACCACTTCAGGACCAGCAGCATCAGCTTCGCCGATCGAGGAGTTAGCGCGACAGGTAGCCGAACTCACGCGACAGGTGAGCGCATTAACATCTCAGTCCCAGCACCGACCGCGATCTCAAGAACGGGGCAGAGGCCAACGCGACCGATCCGCGTCTCACCGGTCGCAATCAAACTACCGAAGGTACCCCATCTGTTGGTACCACAGTAAGCACGGGGCCAAGGCGCACAGGTGCGTGAAACCCTGTGATTTTAAGGCGACGGGAAACGCGACGGGCGGTCAGTGATGGCGACAGACGACCGCCGCAGCTCAACGGGTCGCCTGTTCATCACGGATCGCGTGACCAACATGGAAATACTCATCGACACTGGTAGTGACATTTGTGTTTACCCTGTTTCCGCGCTTCGTGAGCGCCGCGCCAAAACTGCGTATCAGCTCAGTGCTGCCAATGGCTCGGCTATTGACACGTTTGGCTATATTGAATTAAATTTGAATTTAGGCCTACGCCGTAATTTTCCGTGGCGCTTTATTGTTGCTGACGTCACGAAAGCTATCATAGGCGTGGATTTTCTTTCACATTACCGCCTCATCGTTGACGTCAGCCAACAAAAACTTATCGATAGCCTCACTAATGTTAGCACTGTAGCATGTATATATATTAGTAATAAGCTTGTTTCAAGTGTGAAAGTAGCGACTGGTGGTGACAGCAGGTATCACAAAATTTTAGCTGAATATCCGGAGATAACACGCCCCGCTGGTACTCCGGGTGTTTTCAAACACCACACTACACACCACATTCGCACTACACCAGGCCCACCTGTATCATCCTCTCCACGCCGACTCGCTCCCGATAAATTAAAAATCGCAAAGCAAGAATTCGAAGCCATGTTGAATAACGGGACGGCACGACCGTCTGACAGTCCGTGGGCATCTCCTCTCCATCTTGTTTCAAAGAAAGATAATGGGTGGCGTCCATGTGGGGATTATAGGCAACTCAACGCGAGAACAATACCCGATCAGTACCCGATAAAACACATACAAGATTTTTCACACAGTTTGTCCGGTTGTAATTTTTTTTCGGTTATCGATTTAGTTAAGGCCTATAATCAATTACCAGTTGAGGGACAGGACATACCCAAAACTGCGATCACCACACCCTTCGGATTGTACGAATTTCCTTTTATGACTTTTGGACTTAGGAACGCAGGACAAACTTTTCAGAGATTTGTAGACGAAATGACGCGTGGACTCGACTTCTGTTATCCTTATCTTGATGATTTTTTAGTCTATAGCAAAACGTCACGTGATCACGAAGACCACCTGCGCCAACTTTTTACCCGTATGAAAAACTACGGCGTACTTATCAACACCGCCAAGTGTGTCTTCGGTGCATCTGAGGTAACATTTCTCGGGTATCATATCTCTGAAAAGGGCACCAAACCACTGGAAAGCAAGGTAGAGGCAATCTCCAATTTCCCCCCACCAAAAACCGTCCGAGAACTCCGACGATTTTTGGGGATGGTAAATTTTTACAGGCGATTTTTGCCTAAAGCCGCTCAGATTCAAGCTCCTCTGAATGCCTTGCTCACCGGTTCGGTTAAAGCTTCCCATCCAGTCGTCATACAGGGCGATTCATTACAAGCGTTCGAGGACTGCAAGAAGAGCCTATGCGACGCAGCTCTCCTGGCTCATCCTGACAGTCAGGCTAAGTTAGGACTTGTCACTGACGCCTCTGATACGGCGATAGGTGGGGTCCTACAACAGCAGAAGGATGGAGACTGGCAGCCGCTAGCATTTTTCTCTCGCAAGTTGAGCCCCTCGCAAACAAAGTACTCTCCGTACGACCGCGAGCTCCTTGCCATTTACGAGAGCATTAAATACTTTCGGCACATGCTAGAAGCCACTCACTTCACGATCTATACTGACCACAAGCCGCTGTGTTACGCTTTCCACGAGCGGAAAAGTAACTGCTCGCCTCGTCAGTATAGACACCTCGACTTCATCTCGCAGTTCACCACCGACATCGTTTTCATCGCCGGCAAGGACAACTTGGTTGCCGATACACTGTCGCGCGTTGATGAACTGCAGATGCCCGTCGATCTAGAAGTGATGGCTGAGCTCCAAGCCACTGATCAAGATCTCGAAGATCACCTCAAAGGCGATACCTCGCTTCGCCTAACAAAGACGAGCGTACCCGGGAGTCGTGCAGTATTGTACTGCGACGTCAGTACACCGACACCCAGGCCTTTCGTCCCGCAACAACTGCGTCAGCAGGTATTCAACTGCCTCCACTCACTCAGCCACCCCGGTGCCAACGCCACGGCCAAGCTCGTTGCACAACGCTTCGTTTGGCCACTGATGCGTAAGAACTGCCGAGAATGGGCTAAAGCATGTTTGACTTGCCAGCGCTCGAAGGTCACAAGACACGTTGCCTCACCTTTAGGTACGCACGATGTACCTTCAGCGCGTTTCAAATGTGTCCATTTAGACTTGATCGGCCCGTTACCACCCGCTGGTGATTATCGGTACTGCCTCACAGCCGTCGATCGCTTTACGCGATGGCCGGAAGTTGTGCCTATTACCGATATCACCGCCGAAACAGTGGCCAAAGCGTTTATTACTTGCTGGGTGGCCCGATACGGTTGTCCTACCGAGATCGTAACCGATCGAGGCGGACAATTCCAGTCGGCACTGTTTCAGCAGCTGTCCAAGTCCATCGGTTTCGATCACCGTAGGACGACGAGTTACCATCCCCAGTGTAATGGCTTGGTCGAACGTTTCCACCGGCAGCTGAAGGCAGCAATTACCTGCCACGCTGACACCAACTGGATCGAGTCACTTCCACTCGTGCTTCTCGGCATAAGGAGTGCCTTCAAAGAAGACCTCCAAACATCATCAGCTGAGCTGGTGTACGGTGAGCCGCTACGTCTACCTGGCGAATTTTTCGGCCACGATGTTGCCCATTATACCACCGACATCACCGATTTCTCAGCTCGTATGAAATCTTTTGCCGAGAACATACGTCCAGTCCCACCCCAGCACCACACTAAGCCCAGAGCCTTCGTATTTAAAGAGCTCGCCACATGTAGTCACGTATTCCTGAGGGAAGAAGTGCTACGTGGCTCACTCCAGCCAGCGTACACTGGCCCATACGAAGTGCTCAAGCGGAGTGCAAAAACTTTTATGATTCGTGTCAGGAACAAAGACGTGACGGTAAGCATAGACCGCCTTAAACCAGCCTATATACTGTCCGCCGAGACACCTTCACTCCGACGCGACATACCACCTCCAGACCCTCCACAGCCAACACCACAGACTCCTCCAGTGAGAGTTACACGATCGGGGAGAAGAGTTCACTTTCCCGATTATTATACGCCCTAAGTCGGTCTCTGGAAGGGAGTGATGTAGGTAACCTATTATATATTTTAATAATATATTCTATCTATCCATTTACACTATTCAAATCATTTATTATATATTATTTCATATCTAGTTAAGTATAGAATTACACTTAAACACACATAACTCACATACATTACATTTCATACATTCATCACACCAAACAAAATAATATATTATATTACACACGAGCATCGCCGCGCGCGCGCTCCTACTATCTCGATTTACCGTTAGCTAGCGCGCGCCGGCCATCGTCGTTGCCGGCTAGTGTCGCCTGCGCACTCCAGTCGCTACTCAACTACGGCGCGAAGCCCATGTCCCGCGGCACAATTTATCCGGCCAATAAATACGCTCCAAAGATTCAGCCATCTATTATTCTTCCACACGCATATCCCAAACAAAGTATAATCTAATTTTATTCTGAAATTAAGGACCATGTCAAAAATGTCTAGACAGAAAGGTTGCAGGTTGTTTTTGATTGGCAAGGTCACACCACACACCGCTTTCCGGATTAGAAATCACGCGTTTGACGAAAAAAATTTATACACGTGATATCTTACTATAACCCCCCCCCCCCCCCCTTATATTTCGTGATTTTTGCTAAACCCTAAAACACTACAAATACAGTTAGACTACCCATAGACGATCTTGGTGTCTTCAAATCACGAGTGAATCGGTTTCTTCTAGGCAAGCATGCTCTACCGCAGACCACATCATCATCTATAATAATGTTATAAGGAGGAAAGATTTGATTGTTTGTTTGTTTGCATTGAATAGGCTCCGAAACTACTGAACCGATTTGAAAAATTCTTTCACTGTTGGGAAGCTACACTATCCCGGGTGACATAGGCTATAATCTATACCCGTGCGAAGCTGGGGCGGACCGCTAGTACAGTAGTTTTTTTTAAAATAGGGTTCCTCACTTAAACTTCAATAATGTAACCCGTGTTACAACCCTAAGGTGTAAAAAATAAGACTTACAGCCCGTGCGAAGCCGGGATGCGTTGCTAGTTTAAAATAAAAATAAAACCGTTGAAGGTCTAAAGACAATCCAAATGCTCAAGTCCGCTATCAGTTGGCAGCCAGCAGCCAGTACCCAGCATGTTTTATTTATTTATTGAGGTACACAAAACAGAATACGAGTACAGTCATAATAAGAACGAAATTAAGTGTGTTGACAATTGTGAACTAAACCATATCCCAAAACATGCGTACTCATCATGCTTATTATAAAAGCTGTAGCAAAGCATGCTGGCGGCATTACCACGCTGAAACACTACCATTACCAGGCAGGCCAAATCTCTTCCTATTTTTAAGAATCAAGTCTATACATTACTCTGTACATTATCTTTCTTCGTGTTAATTGGTACGTATATATATTATGTATTTTATTTATAATATTTATGGTATGTATGCAGCATTGCGTATTTAGTGCATATATGTATGTATATATATTTATTTATATTTTATGTGCACCACCGACCGTTTTTCAACTTCGTTTTTAGTCCTGTCCATCCAAAGGTTGCCTGGAAGAAATCGCTTTAAGCGATAAGGCCGCCCATTATACTGCCGTATATTTGTTTTTTATGTTAGTTTATGTTTCATTTGTATTTTCGGTGTGTAATAAAGAAATATTGTATTGTATTGTATTACCATTTATTACCATTGGCTCTACTTAGATTTTTAATTATTTAACATCGGACAAGATAGTAGACGCGTAAATCTATTTGAAATTTTGTAATTATAATATTTTTCAGCAACTAACCTGAAGGCAAGGTACAACTACTGGTCATGTCATTCATGTGTTTGTAAGACGTTCCGTTTATGGGGACACCGAGCTTCGTCGGCTCTGTTTCTGGCCTCTGGATCTGTAAAGAAGTAAGATTGATCAAAACACCAATCACAGCGTCGCTTTTACACTAAATGCCACCTGGGGGGTTGAGTTTTCTAGAGATACCTGGCTGCATTGAGGAACAGCCATGTTATGTAAGATTCAGCATTATCAGTTATCATATTCCCACTGATGGGCCACAGGCCTTCTCTCATAGAGATGATGAGCCCTTATCCACCATGCTGGCCCAGTGCATGTTGGTGAATGTCATTATGCCAATGACATTTTTAGAGGTTTTTGGACATACCGATTTCCTAACGTTTATTTACTTCCTTCATTGGTTGATACGTCACCTGGTGCTTGTCTAAGATATGGTGAGTTCTTCAATGAAAGGCGTCCGTTGCGGCAGTATCGGCAGCTCCTCTGGTACCTGTATGTCTGGCTTGTCCTTGTCGACCAATCGCAAGGCCGCTTCTAAATATGTGTAGAGCTGTGATTGGTTGATACGTCACCTGGTGCTTGTCTAAGACATGGTGAGTTCTTCATGGAAAGGCGTCCGTTGCGGCTGTATCGGCAACTCTTCTGTTAGCTGTATGTTAGATCTGTCCATGTCGACCAATCGCAACGCCGCTTCTAAATATGTTTAGAGCTGTGATTGGTTGATACGACACCTGGTGTTTGTCTAAGACGTGAGTGAGTTCTTCAACGAAGGGCGTCCGGTGTGGCAGTATCGGCAACTCTTCTGTTAGCAGTATGTTAGATCTGTCCATGTCGACCAATCGCAACGCCGCTTCTAAATATGTGTAGAGCTGTGATTGGTTGATACGACACCTGGTATTTGTCTAAGACGTGAGTGAGTTCTTCAACGAAGGGCGTCCGGTATGGCAGTATCGGCAACTCTTCTGTTAGCAGTATGTTAGATCTGTCCATGTCGACCAATCGCAACGCCGCTTCTAAATATGTGTAGAGCTGTGATTGGTTGATACGTCACCTGGTGTTTGTCTAAGACGTGGTTGAGTTCTTCAACGAAGGGCGTCCGGTGCGGCAGTATCGGCAGTTCCTCTGGTAACTGTATGTCTGGCTTGTCGATGTCGACTAAACACAACGCTGCTTCGGAACCCAGTGCCACGCCGCGACTGCTCACCGACGAGCTTTCCGCGTGGAGGCCTGCCGATAGAATAGGTCTGTTTTTATGAAATACTAGCTTTTTCCCGTGGCTTCTTTTAAACCTATGTCACTTGAGGATAGCGTAGCTTTTTATCAGTAAAAGAATTTTCAGCTCAGTATAGTAATTACCTCCTACAACATACAAAATTACAAACATACCTATTCTTAATATCAGTCTAGACTTGCAACGGCCAACGGTTTCACGCGCTATCATACAAGATCGTTATTTTTACATGATAAATTGTGGCCTATGTGTAATTTAGGGTATAAGCTACCAAAATATCAAAATCAACCAACCAACACCAAACCAACAAAAAATCCAAATTACCAAATTTTATCCATTCTGTTTATTTGTTATGAAGTTGAGTGGGAACAAACATACATAACATACCTACACCTATATAGGATTGATTTTAAAAAGTTTTTAACTGACTGATTTTTTAAAGTTACATTCTCGTAGTCTCGCGGAAGGACGTGGGATCCGTAGGTACAGATTTCCGCCATTTCTATCCACAAATTTCGGCACTGCGCCACTTCTTGTACCATACCCGGAAGGAGCAAAGATAGTCGAGCCAGCAATCTTGTGTTGGGATAATATATCAATCTCCCTTTATTTGGGATGCATATGCGCCCATATCCCGCTCAATAACATTTCAAAAGGTATATTTTAGGCCTTTGAAAAAAAAATAAAAAATAAACTATTCACGACAAGTGAAATTTTGATCAAAGCTACTTCAAATAAAACCTTAAGGTGATGACTGACCAAAAACATTTCATCGTAACATAACACGAGCATTCGTATAGCCAATACAGCGAACCGAGCCGATTTCCGCTGAGATTTATCAGTCGCCCTGTTCGGTGCGAATGTTACGTTACGATGAAATGCTCCGGTCAGTCGCCATCTTTACATATTGTCCAAGCAACATTGACCGCAAAACCTTTAAGCAGTTTACAATTCCTATTAAACAAAAGGCATTGTATCTTACCCATGACGAATGGCACCGGCGCGTCTAGGAAGTGGTAGAGAGGCGCCGGCAGAATTGGCACGTAAACGTGGGCCCACGTGAACGGTAGGAGAAGGGATACTATGCACTCGGCGACTAACATTAGCTTGTTGTAATCTGAAATGCGAAAGTACACTAATCTCAGTATATGTCAGGTGAACTGTAGATAAATGCCTAGCCTGTCGACCAAAAGAATTTAAAAAATAAAAATTAACACTTCTTTAACTCCTGTTAAAAGACCTGATAATCCTCAAACACCTGAACAGATTTTCTTGAATAAGTCACTTTTCAAACAAAAGCTAAATCGAAATCGGTTCAGACGTTTGGGAGCTACTATTTACAGACAGACACACAGATACACACGTTAAACTTATTACACCCCTCTGTTTGCGTCGGGGATTAAAAAACCAAAGAAGCCAAAGTTGAGGGGGTCATTACACTTAGTTGCGACGGTCTGGTGATGAAGCCCGAAGGTGGATAGTGAAACTCTTGGTATGGGACTCGTTCAAACATACTAAATTATCCCAAACTCAAGGGGTTTACTAGCAGCCATTGAAAAGTTTCACTATCCACTTCCTAGCTCCATCATCAGATCAGTTCGATGATACCAAATTAATGTATTGTCATCCGAGTTACACATCCTTGCGAAGTTTTAAATCGATATGACGAGAGTAGGTTAAAATCGACACTCAAGATTTGTTTACATTGTTAGTTTGTTAAAAAATAAATATATAATAGGCTTGCTTTTGACCGCCAATTCACCTGATGTTAAGCGATGATGCGGTCTACGATGGAGCACGCTTGCTTAGAAGAAACCGATTCACTTGCGATTTGAAGATGGTTACAAATAAATATCTTCGATTATTTATAAGTACCGCCAATGATTTTTAATCAAAACATTTTCTATGTACGCAATAGTCGCTCACAGTGTCCAGAGGTCTCGCGGGCTTGAGATATTATTAATACATTTTATTATTATTTTGTAAGAAGCGTGGGGATTATGGCTCCTTCTCTAAGAGGGAGGCCTTTGTTCTGCAGTAGACGCTTACTGGCTGATGATGATTATAATTTTCTGATATCCAGTTAAATATGTATGCATTATTAAGACAAGCATAGGATATTCGTGGTAGAAACAGAATATCGTGGCGCAGCTAGTATTGCAATTAAGGCAATATTATCGTAGGCAGTTGGGCAGTGAAAGTTCAAGGTTGCCTTTTATATGGCTGCAAAAGATACGCAAACAAAGTGATTCGTATGTATGATGTCAGCCGTAAAGTAGAAATGATATCAAGGCAACTTTGTACGATTTTGTGGCATAACAAGGCATAAACAAATGGAATATTAGTGCTATTGAGGCAAGTTATTAAAGACACTTTTTTGATTTTCTACGCTACGACAGTGACGCGATGACGTAGTCATGGCATTAATTAATTATCAAAAGGACAAGTGTTTTATATTTAATTATTTCTATGCCACTAATCCACAAAATTAGTGTTGGTGGAATAGGGCACATCCTCTCTCTCTCTGAGAGAGAAGACCTTGTCCCAGCAGTGGAAACATGAAAAGCTGAAATGATGATGCTGATTCCACTAAATTTACCCCAGATTTGTAGCATGCCACAACGCTCCACTATGTTACTTCAGTACAATCGTAACTTTATACATATTTTCATGGAATGCCATAATTGATTTATTTCATTGGCTTTAGTAATCTTATTATTTCTTATTTATGCCTCAGTTATGCATAATGCCACAACATCGCACGATGCTGTCTTGGAGTAATCGCAGCTTTACGAGTGCGAAACGAAACCATACAATTGTACACGAGATTATAAACAACAGTACAATACAACAGTTGTTTATTAAAGTAATACAAAATATGATGGTACTGAGTTATGATTATGTATGTAGATTATACATAGTGACATAAAACGTGATCATTACTTTAGAATATATTACCATATTTCCATATTTTACTATCGTTCAAATACACGTAATGTTACGTAAGTGTAATAATACAGATATGTAGTTACTTTGTTTATACTAGGTACACATTAATTATATTTTGAACCACGTAAAAACTAATGTATTAATTTCGATAAAAAGAGAAACCTAACTGTTATAAGAAGTGGTAGTTTGTTTTTATATTCTTGTTCAATGCAGTCAAATTTTTTTAGGGTTCCGTACGTCAAAAGGAAAAAAACGGCACCCTTATAGGATCACTTCGTTGTCCGTCTGTCCATCTGTCTGTCCGTCTGTCAAGACCCTTTTTCTCAAGAACGCGTAAAGGTATCAAGTTGAAATTTATACTAAATACTTGGGTCTACGGTTTCTTTCGGCTGTAAAAAAAATAAAAGTTGCGATTTCACAGGGGAATCAAAACCTATAGGATACTTCCCGTTGACCTAGAATCATGAAATTTGGCAAAAAGCAAGGTCTCATAGCACATATATAGGAATAAATCTGAAAGTCACAAATTTGAAGTTATATCATTTAAAAATAATTATTTTGCTATTACAAACTTACATTTTGTAGTTGGAATGAATGGAAGAACCTTATTGTGAACTACAAAGTTAAGTTTCAATTTCAAGTCTTTCAATATTTCAACTTCAGTTTCTTTTTTTTTTGGACTCGCGCTCTGAGTGTTCCCTCTAACGGAACCCTCAGAGCACGAGTCCTACTAGGTTTTTTTTTTATCGTCAGATTTTTACTGTGTTGTCAGACGCATTCCCTAAGCGATCGGACTGTTAGGTATATGTTGTGATGTATCTGTTTTTATACATACATACATTAGCAACTATTAAACGTCCACTGCTGATACCACGATCCACGCTAATATCCACGATTGGCAGGCGGCTTGGGGTCGCAGTACGTTCACCGTGTACTAATAGGACGCTGCTGCCCATCCTCCGGTGGTTCTGGTCGCAGTGTTAGGACATACCCCCGGGTCTGTTCAATATATTTTTCTTATCGTTAGATTTTTACAATGTTAGCTGTCAGACTCATTCTCTAAGCGGCAGACTGTTAGGTATACGTTGTGATGTATCGCGTAGCATGTGGGCAGTCGGGGAACAATAGTCAGAAGAAGCCTCAACTCACCACTGGATCGCAGTAGCACTTGATGTTCCAACAGCACACAAGTGAACAGTTGCACGACGCATTCTACGCCTAGAGTAGCGAACATCACGCGCAGCGGGTAGTCTAGCAGTGGTAACTCTTCAGGGGCATTTGGCATTCTTATCACCTGGAAATATAGGATACAGGACTTAGTTCAGATTTAGTAAGAGCGTTGCGAAATGAGGAGATCCGTAAACGAACGAAAGTCACCGACATAGCCCACCGGATTAGCAAGTTGAAATGGCAGTAGGCAAGGCACATACGCGCAGAACAGATGGCTGATGGAGCCGAAAGGTTCTCGAATCGAGACCACGTACCGTTAAGGAGGGTAGCGCAGCGTAGGACTACGTCCACCCACAAGATGGACAGACGACCTAAAAGAGACCGCAGGGAAACGCTGGATGCAGGCCGCTTCCAACCGGCCCTTTTGGAGATCGATGGGGGAGGCCTATATCCAGCAGTGAATGTATATATCTTCCGGTTCGTGGTCTCCACTCAAGAACCTTTTTTCCCCATAAGTTATAGGTTATTCAAACTTAACCTAAGGCTTTAACAATATGACGTGAAAAGAAAATCACGCGCGCAAAGCAAATAAAAAAAGTACACCAAGAAGGTTCCGAGTCTGAGTTTTTAACAAATTAAAAAAAGGTTGTATGATAAATTCGGCAGGGAGATAGAAGTAAATAGGTTTAATGATGTTTTGAATTCTCAAACATAGTGCACACGATGTTCTAAAATCAATTTACTTTATCCTCTAGCGGATAAAAACGGCTTTTGCACTCAGATATCGAAGAGCAAAAACACTCTTTCCCAGATGGGGGGGATGAAAAAATAATTATATCATACATTTGTGTTCGCTTTTAGCAAAACGAAATGAGTCGAAAACATTTTGTTACGACGTGGTATTTCGACCCTTACATATTCGCCATTCATTCGCACGAAGGGTTTTGCTTTCTCTTTCAAACCTCAGATCAAATTCGTGTTCAAGTCTCCGTGTTTCACTAACTTTTTTCACTATATCGCTAAATTGCTATCGCTTAACGCAAAAACTGTAAGTGCGACACACTTACTAATTTTCACGCACACTAAGAAACTTGCAGCGACACCAATGAACCAATTAATAGCAAAAAAAGAGGCGGCAAGGTCATCTGCAGGGTGAGTTCAACTAAAGGCATCAAGTCGTGCCATGCGTTTGAACACGCTACCTTACCATACCTTTCTTGTTGTCTGATTGGAGGGCAAAGCAATGGAGCGCTTTCTGTTATTCCGCAGCATTCCAATCTTGTAGTGTTTAAGTTTAGGATTAATAGGTTATTACTCGGTCAACATGTTTAATCTCCGCATCAACCCCTTCCAACAGGTGAGATTGCGATCAAACCTAGTCCTATGTAAAAATGAATAAATACGTGAATGCTGGGCCGACTTGAAAATACTTAGGCAGAATTTGCAGGACTAGTTATTCAAGAGAGAATCATAATCAACCATTCAAAAAGTCCACTGCTGGACATGAGCCTACCCCCCAAATGTAGATTGGGCCATATCTACTACGCTGGCCCTATTGCGGGTTGGTGGATTCACATACGCCATTGAATTCTTTCTCCGTACGTATGTAGGTTTCCTTACGATGTTTCCTTCTCCTAAAAATCAGTGGTATGAAAATCCGTACATAAAGTCCAATGAGCTCATTGGTACACGCCAAGGATTTGAACCCGCAACCTCACGCTTTAAAGTCTAGTGGTTTCCCAAATAGGCTGCCATCACGGCTATTTATGAGAGGATCAATGACTCACAACTGGGACGGGGTCGAGATGAGGTTCAGACGGTGGCACGTAGAGACGCAACGCCTGGCCCGGCAGCGGCACTGGCACTTCATACAGCAGGTTATACACGTAGGACTCAGGGCTGAGTCCTGGGCCTGGCTGTCTTGGAAGAGATCTACAATACAGAATATAACATCGTATCAATATCATAACCGCAAGTTTGATTTGTATGCACTAACCACACGATTTTTAAATGGGCTAAAGTTTATTTATTTATTTAGTTATAGGCTTGCGTTTGGCTGCAAACTCGCCGATGTCAATCGATGATGCGGTCTACGATGGAGCACGCATGTCTAGTAGAAACCGATTC
Organism: Agriopis aurantiaria; assembly: GCA_914767915.1. Classification (NCBI taxonomy): domain Eukaryota; kingdom Metazoa; phylum Arthropoda; class Insecta; order Lepidoptera; family Geometridae; genus Agriopis; species Agriopis aurantiaria. The sequence goes on from OU611987.1 coordinate 8,252,436, forward strand.
ACAACTCACCTGATGGAAAGTGACAATGTGGTTGAAGATGGAGCATGCTTACCCATGAGCTGCAATTCAATTCACTCTCGTCTTGAAGAGAGTAAGTTGTACATAATAGGGAACACCGAGGCAGGGAGTGCATTTCTTTCCCTAGCAGCAAATGTCAAAGAAAACCAATTTAAAATGACATTGAGGCTCTTGGATATACCGGTTTCCTCACGATGTTTTACTTTACAGTTTTTAAGGTTCCGTATCCAAAGTGTAAAAACGGGACCCTATTACTGAGCCTACGTTGTCTGTCTGTCTGTCCGTCCGTCCAACCTTTTAACGGCTGTATCTTTAGAACCGTAATAGATAGCTAGTTGAAATTTTCACAGAATATGTAATGTTACGGCGGATTACTAAGAAATAATGAAAAGGTTCAAAAGTAAAAACTAAAGGAGGGGGGGATGGTCCCCATATAACAAACGTATTTTTGTATTAGCTATGTAAAAACGGTAATTCGCACAAGCGTCAAACTTGGAACGATTATAGTACACACTCTAAAGTAAAACAATAAATAAAAAAATATTGGCCAAGTGCGAGTCGGTGTCAAATTTCTGTTCATTACCAAGTGGTAATGAACAGATATCAAGTGGTAATGATTGTTCACAGAAATTTGTCTATAGCTGGTAATATCGTTATTGAATTTTGTGGTGGTACGGAACCCTCAGTGCGCGAGCCCGACTCGCACTTGGCTGGTTTATTGAGCGATGTCATCAAAGCGGCACATAATTTTATTCAGTTACTAATTAAGTCATTGGTGCACGAGATCAAACGGGTGTCGTCAGATTGCAAAGCGCACATGCAACCGCTCGGCTACCGTCGCTCATAAATGACTAAATCTTGACTTACCTAAACAAATTTTCTAAAAACAATTGTGCGACCCTTACATAAGGGTACTGGCATATAAGAGCTATGCTTTTGGCTACATATAGTTTGTCTTTGGCAATATCGTAGTAGGTGAGGGCCGCGCCAGCGTGCGGCGTCAGTTTGAACGAGCGAGGTAAGGATCTGGAACTTTCTTTCGCAGAGTTCTTTCTGTGGCCGGGTGGCGTCTGTCCGCTTGACAACTCTGTGATATACATTGCCTGAAAAACAATTTAATTTAAAAAAAACCTGGCCCTTATTTACGTCTACTCGCATGGAAATTCCGTCAGGATCCGTACATTTATTCGGGATGAAAAAAAAACCTCACGATTCTTTTTATCCCGAACTATCCTGTGTCACTTTCCAGCCCTCCAACTATATCTAAACAAACAATCAAGTCGATCAGTTGCACCTTTGCAGCGTGAAATAGGAACAAACACACTTACGTATTCATAATATTAGTATGATGAGCATTGTCAAAAATGTCCCGAATATTTATTTTATTTATTTTTATTTATTCAATGGGCTAATTTATGGCCTAAAGTGCTTTGTTATTTTCTCGCAGACGAGAAGTCTTACGCGCGAAACGGAGAAAGCACATTTCAGTTAAAATACTTTTGGTTAAAATGGGTGACTATCTTATATATATATTAGAAAGGTTGGAGGAACCCAGGCCGACCGAGGATTAGGTGGACTGACGACATCAAAAATACTGTCGGGAACGAGTGGATGCGAAAAGCGAGAGACCAGGGAGAGTGGCATAAACAAAGGGAGGCCTATACCCAGCAGTGGGTCACTTAGGACTGATGATGATGGGTGATTATGTTGAATTAAAGAATAAATGCATATAACAGATTTATAAACATGTCCCCATTGTCCTTGACTGTATTAGGTACTAGCGGTCTGCAGCTATGCACACGGTTTTCCAGTTTTCCAGGATAAAAAGTTTCCTATGACGATACTTATAATATACCCTGTCTTTTTGCAAAAATTTTATTAAATCGGTTTAGACGCTAATTCGTGAAAAGGTAAGCTGTCTGTGTGTCCTACCTTTAAACGGCTGTATCTTACGAACCGTAATAGATAGCCAGTTGCAATGTTCACAGAATATGTAATATTACGGCGGATTAACTAATAAATAATAAACAAAAGGACCCCGTACAACAACAAACGTATACCATATAGAACCATACTACAAACGTATTTTTTAATAAATTTTAATTAGATCTAATGTAAAAGCGGTAACACATACAAGCGTCAAACTTGGAATGATTATAGTAAGCACACACTCTAAAGTATAACAACAAATAATAAATAATGGCCACGTGCGTGTCGGTGACAAATTTCTGTTCATTACCAAGTTATAACTGGTAATTTGGACGACCTTATCATTCGAACGTCAACATTTCACCAAATCGAAATGCTATATTTTAATAATTTTGAAATCAGTTTTTTAAATTGATAATTGTATTTAGTGGTAGTGCCCGACTCGCACTTAGCCGGTTTATTAATACCCATAACACTATCGGATGATCGCTGACATTTGCAGTGAATGACAAAAAGCTGAATGAAAATCCCATGTTTCCATTTGCCTCGTTAGTTTCTTTTAAGTAAAGCGATAAATAGCAGCCGCATCGATCTCGTAGAGAAACCCCGAGCATAGCCCTCTCCATAGCTCGTTGTGCGACTTTCGAGCTTGCTTATGAGGCTCATAGTGAGAAACTACGTTTCAGTGCCGTAACTGGTGCACTGGTGGTTTGGTGCATATAAATATGGAAAATGGTGAAATATCGGGACATGCACCATGTTTACCATAAACGATCGTGTTAATACCAGCTTGGGGCATTGGAGTACTTGGAGTGTATTGAGAAACGTGCCAAGAGGCTCATCAGCAACGAGTCCCTGGTTCAGACTAAGCTTCTTAGTCTTGAGCATCGGCGCAGTTGCTAGTCTATCGGTTTTTATTCGGATACATTTCTGAGAGTGTGCATCAGATCTGCATGATTTAATTCCCTCCTGCCCATTTTTCTATCGGACTGCCAGAGCGGGCACGAAAAATCGGCACCGCTTTAAGGTTGATATTCTGAAAACCCGTACGAAGCACTTTGATTCCACATTTATTGTGCGAGCTGCTAGTCTATGGAATTTGCTACCTGAATGGGTGTTCCCCGATAGTTACAATCTGGATGTTTTCAAATCGAGAATGAATCGGTTTCTTCTAAGTAAGCGTGCTCCATCATGCCGAATCATCGCTTAACATCAGGCGAGTTGGCGGCTAAGTACAAGCTATTATTGTATTAAAATAAAAATAAAATAGTAAAACCAAAACAAACAGGGTGCAATGATCGACACACATCTCGGAAAATGCGCAAAAGACGATTTTTAGGCCTCTTTGGCAGACCGAACGGGATTTCGAGTAATTCCGATGGCTCGAGTCAGCGCGATTTGTTTTAGTGTGGGCATGTGAGCGGTAACCTTCCCCCACAACCACTTTCTACTCATCGTTCAAGGTGTTTGACGGTCACTATAAAATTGTCGATTGAAAAGAGGGAGAAGGGTTTTAGCTTTTCTATGACTTCCTGGAAGTTTTCCTCTAAAAAACTGTGTAGTACAAAATTAAAGTTTTTGTTCTAGTTAAATAATTACATGCCAATTTGGCCGGTTAATTAGGAGCATATTGTGAATCTTCAGAGATCTTGAGATGACATCATCTCAATTAAATTTTATTATGGTTGTAATTTTGTTAGCAACATCAATCATGGAGTTAATGTAGTGGAAAGTTGCATTTTAAACCTAATGATGTGGTTACACAGCTAGGAATAAAACTAATATTTATTTGTCTACTGCAGAAAGTCAACTGTGACGTTGCAACTTTTATGCAACTTACGCACTACTCTTATCAGTCTCTGAAACTTATGACACTGAAACTTATCTTGCAAATGCCTACTAAGAACGTTGCAAAATGTTTCTCTTTATCGGTTTCTGGTTTCAAAGCTACAAAGTTAAAAACAGAATGAAAAAAATCTAGTTTCATTACTTAATCACCGATTCACCGATGGGGCCGAAAGGTTCTGGAATGGAGACCACGGACCGGTAAGCGCAGCGTAGGACGTCCGCCCACAAGATGGACAGACGACCTAAAAGAGACTGCAGGGAAACGCTGGATGCAGGCCGCTTCCAACTGGCCCTTTTGGAGATCGATGGGGGAGGCCTATGTCCAGCAGAGGACGTCCTACGGCTGAAATGATGATGATGATGATGACTTAATCACTCTAATATTGGGTGTCCACAATTTCAGCCTTTTTTCGAGACTTAGTCCAGCTTTTTGTTTGGATTTTTTACTATAAAGGAATATCCTTGCAAATGGGGTGCTGCGCAGACATAATATATTAGGTAAATAAGCCGGCCAAGTGCGATTCGGGCTTGCACACTGAGGGTTCCATGACCACCACATGACTTATTAACTACTAATGTACAAACAAATAGTGCAAAAAGAAATCACAACCAGATGGTTACCTATCCAAGTAGCAACCGCGCCTGACGTTGCTTTACTTTGAACAGAAATTTGTCACCGACTCGCACTTGTCCAGTGTATATTATTTGTTGTTTTACTTTAGAGTGTGTACTATAATCATGCCAAGTTTGACGCTTTTACATACATTACATACCGCTTTTACACAAGAGCAAATACAAAAATATGTTTTAAAAACGTTTGTAATATGCCCTTTAATTACCATTACTATTATTTCTTAGTTAATCTGCCATGATATAACATATTCTGTGAACATTTCAACTGGCTATCTATTACGGTTCGCAAAATACTGTTTTGTTAAAACGGAAGTTAGGACGAACGGACAGACAGAGACAGACAGTGTAGGCTTAGTAAAAGGGTCTTGTTTATACCGTTTTGGGTATGGAACCCTCAAAATTTATGATTTCTGTAGGATAGCAGGAACTAAATAGAAATTCTTGCCGTCCTCCTTGTTTCCTGAGAAGTAAATCTCATCATCTTCAATGCATCTTCAAGGCTAGAGTGAATAGATTTCTTCTAGATTAACATGTTACATCCTTGGCTACACCGTCGCTTACCATCAGGCGAGTGAGGGCCAAACGTAAACAGCTCTATTCTGAGTAAAAAATAATAATATATATTATACTATAAATTCTCACCTGCAATGTATGCATGGCACTACAAATGTTCCTGTTTCTGACTTCCTCATAGAATATAAGGCTGAATCCATAATATCTTGATGCATTTTCTCTTGTCACTACAAAGCTATGAAACTTAGGTTCTAATGAGTGTTTCTGAGTTCGGAACTGCAGACCAGCTGGCAAACATAACTGGAAAAAATATGTAGGTTGTAGACAGTGATGAATTTTATTTAAAACAAGTCCTTTGTTACGCAGAAATGGTGTACTAAGCCAAAAGGGGTAAATAGTGCCCATCGATATGTACAACTTTTACTATGCGAGCAACTCTGAAATGCAAAAAAAATATAAGCTGTTCCATAGAAAATGATTGTTTTTTTTTTTCAATTTCAGTTTTAGTCCCAATTGTAAAAGTTGTTAATAATGATAAGCATAACGGACCCCTTACGGCTTAGTACACCTCTTAGCTACGCGCTTAGTACACGCTTAGTAGTTAGTTAGGCTTTCCGCGTAACCTGGTATAGTATAAATCTAACGCGAGTTAACACAACACAGAATCATAAGTTAATATCCATGTATTAATTTATAGTATGTTATGTTGGATTTATCCTAGTAATTAGTTGATTAAAAAAAGTTTTTGACACTTAATTCAATCATAATTGAAGTATTTTAGTAAAATTGGGGTGACCGAATTGTGGTCCAAACATTATGTCAAAATATCATACACAAAACATCAATTATTAAACTGGATATTTATGCCTTTTTATCTAAACAAAATAAAAGTTACAAAACTACAAAACGGTTACAACTGTCCATAGACTATTGAAGGTCTAAAGACAATCCAAATGCTCAAGCCCAAAAAAGAATAGATGGGGATTATTGTACATAATTATTACTATGCTGTTTCAATTATTTATTTGACTTACCATACAAACTGCATTGTCATCAAAAACATTACTTGGAATATTGTCTGGGTAGTGGGCCAATACCTTGCCCTTGTATGAGCGGTCCAGTGGAGAAACATGCAAGTTATCACCTAAAGAGATTAATGTATCATTATTAGATGGTAACAATGTTTCATCAACAGAACCTGAATGAAACAATATTTTTGCTTACCACAAAGTCTATCTGGCTCTAAACCAGAATCAAAATCAAGCCCACATATGGCGAAATAGTCTGCAAACCGACACCCGACGGATAAATCAGGGACAGACATATTTCTATCGACCCGTTATTTACTATTGGAGACACTTTCTCTTCTAGTCACCACTTCAATATTTAGCTTCAGCATTGTATGATAGAACTGTATTATTCACTTGTAACCAATTGGTTTTATTATTTACATATTTTCACTAGTGTGTCATTTAAAGATAATTAAAATTGAATAAATAAAATGCACTAACAATGTAACTTATTTAATTCACCATCAGCTTGCGTTTTTTGCTTGCATTGCATCTCTGTCTGATCTGAAAACTCATAGTGTGAAGTTGAAGTGAAGTGACACTTGAACCGCGTTCTAAATCAAACCAGTAGAGCCAATTGTGCCAAAATGGCGGTACCACACGAATGAACGAATAAAAAATTTCGTGCACCGCACCGCACGCACTCAGCTCGCGCAACCCCCGTGACCCGGGGCCAAAGACTACCTTGCCCAGAGCCATGCCACGCTTCCACCGCACAGCTACGCAAGGGTCACCCTTTTTTATAATTTTCTGAGGTCACCCCACGCACATTCTTATTTGCGCTGTTGGTGTCTTTAAACTCTTTTGCTATATTGGTGTGATTCAGAACATAGTTGACACATGACAACTTGTCACTTCACTTGATATCAAAAAAAATGTTTTTTATTCTCTCCTGAAAAGAATTTGGCATCGCACGTTGTGTGCATTAACTAGTATCAAGTAAAATTTTCATGTTTTCAAATGTCATCGACGAAATCGTGTCGTATTGTTATACAAATTAACAATAGTTAGTATATTTCATAACAGTCCTGGCTTTCAAGATTTACATTATGTTACCTACTGAGGCAACAATCATCAACAATGATCTAATTATGATTGAAGATATTGAATCATTCATCTTTTTACGATCAATGTGTTGAATGTAAAATGACAGGAATCGAATCTAACGTCAAATCACTGTCGTCACACTTGAAATTTTACTTTTTCTCCCCTATTGGGGCTTTTGGCTTCGCGCGATTGATGCATTTGCCATGTACGAGTAATTTGTATTTTTAGCTGACTTCAATAAAGGAGGTTCTCGATTTGGTTCCTATTTTTTAAATTTAGTTTTAGAATCAATAAATGAATGTTTTTTGTCTAAAACTAGTAATTTTTTGTCAAGTTATTTGTAATGAAAGTATCGCTGTATTATATTATTCAACAACGTTTTATACCATGAGGGTATACAATATACAACTATACAACACAGAAAAAATATGATTTGTTTTACTTTTCTTTTCGTTGCTATACAACGTCCTTGGGTGAATTATAGTTGAGGTGACGAACTCTAAATTCAAATCATATGATTGACCAGCGGGGATAAAATGAAATTCAGTGCAATATTATTGCAGATTGCCCGGCTAAACCGTAAGGCAATAATTAACTTTAGGTTTGGTTTGAAGGACTTAGATTGGATATTATCCAGCAAGTGGAGAGAAAAAATACTTCGTGACCCTCTCAAGGATTTTAGTCCTTTATATGATTACTAGCTGAATCCCGTAACCTACGATTTTTCAGTTTCCCCCATTTTCTTGGAGGGAAAGTACCGGGCTGTCATTATGATGTATACTATCATCCTACAAACTGGGCCTTGAGAGCTGATTCAGATCCTACTTTCAAAGAAACATTAGAGGAAAACTAAGCATTAACTTCAAAGGTCGCGTACCTTCTAATACAAAGAACAATAATTATAAATTCAGACAGTAAATTGACGAATATTCACGCCATTCATTTGCGTTTCCATGCGTTGATATGAGTTCTAGTACGGCGATAAATCATCTAAATGAGATATGTTATTTTGGTTTGCCATCCTATACTTTCATTTAGATCGAGGAAGCTCATTGGTGTCTGCAAAGTTAAAAAATTGAATCAACTGAAATGGAACTACCCCCTAAAACCCCAGAGGAAATGGACAAGTAGAACGTTTCAATGGGACGCTCTGGAGTCTGGAGAACAATACAGATATCCCTTCATTCTTGTAACAAATTAATGAAAAATTCGGAACAAGTACTTCCTCAAAATTCGATACGGTCATTGTTGTGCACTGCCACTTACTGTACGCCGCACGATCGAATATCAGGAGATTGTCGAATAAAGTATATTGGTTGACTACCTGGTTGTAAGAACCAGAAAGCGTGTTAATGAGACTTAATGTTATAAATGCGAAAGTGTGTTTGTTTGTTGGTTTGTTTGTTCCTCTTTCAAGTTGCAACGGAACAACGGATCGACCTGATTTTTTGCATGGGTATAGTTCAAGAGCCAGAGAGTGACATAGGCCACTTTTCATCATCATCACCATCACCATTTTTCATCACTACTACTACAACAATTACAAGTACTTGGGTTTTTGTTATGTTAAAGAGGGTTCCCTCTGCATTTTATACCGCTTGACCGCTTGTTAATAATAAATATCAACCAGTAATAATGGTGCTAACAGAAACAGGCGTATGGATTCGGTTGACGGACCTTCGTCCAACCAACGGGAGGGAAAAAGTAAATTTTATCTTTTTTCTCCCGTTGGTTAGACAGTGGTCCGTCAACCAAGTCCGTCTCTTCTGTTATCACTATAACATTACTTCATGCGAACCCTGACTATTCATAAGTTTGCCTTGCAGACAGTTGGGAATCTACCGTTTCAAACCAAGCAAATGGTGTTATTTAGCAACTGCAAATATCACCACTCAGTCTATTTGTCTTCTGTGACTCGGTGTTTATTCTCTTTGCGGTGTTCACTCACGAGTAAGCAAAAGTTCGGAGTTACAGCTCCTGGTAACTTGATGACTTCCCATCAACGCTCATTACCATAGTGACACGTTACCACGGAACACTATTACTCCTGGCGGAGCACGTTACTCAACTCGAAACTAAAGACATTCATTTTATAATCATAACTTATGGGATTTGTGTCAAAAAACATCTTTAGCGGATCCTGCCTAAAAAGTTATTATTTTCTTTAAAAGTTTACTGGTTTTTAGGGTTCCGCACCTCTAAAGGAAAAAAACGTAACCCTTATAGGATTACTTTGTTGTCCGTCTGTCACATAAGGTAATGGGCCCAATTATGGACACTTTTAGGACAGAATTTAGTGTCTTGTCAAAATGTCTTGTCATGTAATTAATATTATCAGGAAATATATGTAATTCGTTTAGGTCCTGTGTTTGTTGTAAATAATTATTACTTAATATTTATGTCAATTAAGTTAACTAACTTAAAATTTACCAAACAAAAACATCATATTTTTTCACCATTGATGGACACAAAAAATTTAGTCATGGACACCCAATTATGAACAAGTTCTAGTTATGGACTACCATTTTTGAACAGGTCCCAACCTAGTAGTGAACATACTTTTAAATGGTTATCTAATGAAAAACTATTTAATAGGTCTCTTTTTTATTTTAGTACTATTGTACCTACTTAAGTTTACTAGATACTATATTATTATCAGTTTCATTAGTATGCTACTTAGATACTAATTTGTACTGTGGTTTTGTATCTTAACTAGACCAGCGAACCGCGCAACATAGAAAGTTGTTTTAATTTTTTTTTGTACATCATTTGTGCTTGACTTCGCAGGCCGCTTGCGGCCCAGTGAACCGCGCAACACAAAAAGGTTTTTTTAACTTCTTTGTACATCACTTGTGCTTGACACACGCCTTCGCGGATCGCTTGCGGCCCAGGGAACCATGTGACCTAGAAAGTTATTTTTTACTTTTTTTTCATTACTTGTACTTGATACTAACCTTCGCGGGCCGCTTGCAGCCCAGCGAACCGCGCGACCTAGGAAGTTTTTTTTTGTACGTCACATGTGCTTGACGATCGGCCTCTCATAATATGATTTTCTGAAATTAGCTAAATATTTCTTATTTGAATAACTGTCATCACTCTCAGCATAGGGTATTTCCACATCCCGATAATGTATAGGTTCTTTTGGTTTACTTTTCTCATATTTATTTTTCTTTAGTTTATTTGATTCCCTTCTAATAGTTTCTTATCTAACTTCCTTTTCCCGTCACCCTTCGTCGTCCCTTCTTTTCCTTTGCCCGTCTTTCCTTTTCTTCTAATTTCAGCTTTTTTTGAGTTTCTTTGTTTTCATAGTAAGAACTTTATCCTCGCCCGACTCGTCACAACAGAAGGATTTTTTCTTTTAGTCTTCTTTTTTTTCCTTTTTGTGTTTCATCTTCTTCTGGTCAGAATAAATTTCGTTTAAATGGAGATGGTTTAACGATATTTTTATTTTTTTCAGAGACTCTTTGGTATTTTCTTGGTATAATTCTGTTTTCTTTCAATGCTCCTACACTAACGGAATTGATGTAGGTAACTGCTTCTCTACTAGGAGTTTTTTCTACCGCAGATAATATTATGTCGTCTCCCTTGTCATGTGAACTCTCAAGTGTATTGTACTTTTATGGGCGTCTTATTATGTTGTATCACTGAAGGTGAATATCTTGCATCTTCGGCGTCATTGTTTTCGATTCCATGAAATGTTCCGGGATTAGACTCGGGCACCGTCATCTTTTTCATCTTTAATTTCAGGACCTTTCTTTGTTTTAGAGGCATTTAGTCCAGAAGTACAAGGTTCTGCTACTGAAGCATCTAAAAATGTTGTAGGGTCAGTTTTTCTAGTAACAGAGCATGTTGGCTTATACTCCAGCATAGCTATCATTCGACAGACTTTTAACAGGAGGTTCGTTATTTGCAATCGCAATTTTTTTAATATCTGGCAATGCAGTTTCAGCAATCGCTGGGTTCATAACATCAGGTGCAAGGAGAGATGTTTTGTTGCATTGATTTGACCTGACAACTAATTGCTTCATACTAGCCCATATGACGTAGAGAGATGTATCTTCTGCTGGTAAGCGTTCTTCTAATTCGTGTCTGTCTTTGTAACAGAGCTCCTTGAACAGATCTAGCTTTTCGCGCCGAAGCACTTCTATAGCATTTTGCATTTGTTCTGGAGTATAGTCTTTTTTGGTGCCATATCTGCAGAAATCCAAGTAAAAAAAGGCAATGATAAAAAGGTGTAATGTCCATGACTGGATTGTAAGAAATTCCCAGTAATGGACACCTATGTCCATTACTGGAAGGAGAATTTGAAATAGAACACAAGTAGTCTATAACTTAACAGAATAGAAAGCGCATTTAGAAAATGAAGTTGAACAATGAGAGTAAAATAAAAATAAGTTTCGACATTTGTCCATTATTGGGAAATAAGGAAAATATAATCCAATACTGGACACCAACTCACAAAAGCAAAATTTGAAACACTGACTTTAATACAACACCACAAAAAACTCTTAAATATACCCACATTAACATGAAATAATGCATTTTTTTATTTAAGCATAGCAAATACTAGCAAATTAAAACATTTTGTACTTACTGTAAATAGCGATGGATGCAATAAAAAACTATTTTTAACGAGGGCAACGCTCGAGCTCATTTTTATATTCGCCATTTGCAAACAAAATGGCCGAATTGAATGAATAGGGTACTTGACTGTATTAAAAATACAATGCCAATTGACGTCATCCATAAACATGACATAATGAAAAAGCATATTTCATTGATTTTTTCATGAAAATATGCTTATTTTTTGTATAAAACACGAATAAAATAACTGTATTTTCGACATTTGATCACGTGATCGAAAACGGTATGTAATAGGGTATTTGACTACTTTTGGGAAACTATTGCACATTATTGTCTGATATAAAATAATGTATACTGCATTTATATTTTCTGGATATCAGTCGTATTTGCGATATAAATCGATGTTAAAGTTTGAATAAAAAAATATCGCGCCAAAACGCAGACCTGTGTCATAGCTCCGATCACGTGACTAATTGACGTCACACAAAACAAAACAACTGCAGCCAGGCTGCAAAAGTTTGATGATTAATTAATTTCTAATAGAAGTAATGGTTTATAAATATTGTGTAGTGCCAAAATGTACAAATACTTCCATAAAGACACCCGAAAAAATATTTGTTCCTGTTCCAATGGACCCAAAACTCCCCAAAACTCGAAAAAAGTGGTTGGAACCAATCTAAGGTTGGAACTAAGTAGCTCGTAGAGAACCCAAAAGTATTGGAGCTAATTCAAGTGTTTCTATGTGCGAAGATCATTTTGAGGTACATATTTGAGTCTATATATTTCTATTATAATTTGTGTTTTTATTGCATTACTATTTTATGTACTGTTACTTTCTTTTTAAACATTGTAAAGCTCGACATAACCTAACAAAATAGTGATATCCACTTACTACAACATACTTTTTGTACAACTTGATTGAATGTTTTGCTTGGAGAACAATTAAAAATTAATACTGACATTGTAGTTTTTACGTTTTGAGTTCTGCAGCGTAGAAACAATGACGTGGATTATTATTAAAGAAATATGCAACCATAAAAACATTAATTTTGGGTAAGTTACTGCTGTCTGCTTGCACAAAATGTTTCTCCATTCTTCTCACATTTAACCTCCGGACTGTTTTTGGTGAAAATTTCTGGATAAATCGCTCTCAAAATAGCTTTACAACATTAAATTCGCAAATATCAATACAAAATCTGTTTGTTTAGATTTGTGTGACGTCACTAGGGATGAAGCCAGTTACAGACCGTTTTCGATCACGTGATCAAATGTCGAAAATACAGTTATTTTAATCGCGTTTTTTACAAAAAATAAGCATATTTTTATCAAAAAATCAATGAAATATGCTTTTTCATTATGTCATGTTTATGGATGGCGTCAATTGGCATAATATTTTTAATACAGTCAAGTACCCTATTGGCTTCATCCCTAGTGACGTCACACAAATCTAAACAAACAGATTTTGTATTGATATTTGCGAATTTAATGTTGTAAAGCTATTTTGAGAGCGATTTATCCAGAAATTATCACCAAAAACAGTCCGGAGGTTAAATGTGAGAAGAATGGAGAAACATTTTGTGCAAGCAGACAGCAGTAACTTACCCAAAATGAATGTATTTATGGTTGCATATTTCTTCAATAATAATCTACGTCATTGTTTCTACGCTGCAGAACTCAAAACGTAAAAACTACAATGTAAGTATTCATTTTTAATTGTTCTCCAAGCAAAACATTCAATCAAGTTGTACAAAAAGTATGTTGTAGTAGGTGGATATCACTATTTTGTTAGGTTATGTCTTTACAATGTTTAAAAAGAAAGTAACAGTACATAAAATAGTAATGCAATAAAAACACAAATTGTAATAGAAATATATAGACTCAAATATGTACCTCAAAATGATCTTCGCACATAGAAACACTTGAATTAGCTCCAATACCTTTGGGTTCTCTACGAGCTACTTAGTTCCAACCACTTTTTGCGAGTTTTGGGGTCCATTGGAACAGAAACGAATAGTTTTTCCGGTGTTTTATGGAAGTATTTGTACATTGTGGCACTACACAACATTTATAAACCATTACTTCTATTAGAAAATTAGTGATTATCAAACTTTTGCTGCCTGGCTGCAGCTGTTTTGTTTTGTGTGACGTCAATCGTCGCTCGACCGGAGCTATGACGCAGGTCTGCGTTTTGGCGCGATATTTTTTTATTCAAACTTTAACATCGATTTATATCGCAAATACGACTGATATACAGAAAATATAAATGCAGTATACATTAAATAGGGTATTTGACTACTTTTGGGAAACTATTGCACATTATTGCCTGATATAATTTAATGTATACTGCATTTATATTTTCTGGATATCTGTCGTATTTGCGATATAAATCGATGTTAAAGTTTGAATAAAAAAATATCGCGCCAAAACGCAGACCTGCGTCATAGCTCCGGTCGAGCGACTGATTGACGTCACACAAAACAAAACAACTGCAGCCAGGCAGCAAAAGTTTGATAATCACTAATTTTCTAATAGAAGTAATGGTTTATAAATGTTGTGTAGTGCCACAATGTACAAATACTTCCATAAAACACCGGAAAAACTATTCGTTTCTGTTCCAATGGACCCCAAAACTCGCAAAAAGTGGTTGGAACTAAGTAGCTCGTAGAGAACCTAAAAGTATTGGAGCTAATTCAAGTGTTTCTATGTGCGAAGATCATTTTGAGGTACATATTTGAGTCTATATATTTCTATTACAATTTGTGTTTTTATTGCATTACTATTTTATGTACTGTTACTTTCTTTTTAAACATTGTAAAGCTTGACATAACCTAACAAAATAGTGATATCCACCTACTACAACATACTTTTTGTACAACTTGATTGAATGTTTTGCTTGGAGAACAATTAAAAATTAATACTTACATTGTAAAACGTAAATTAATAGTTTTTACGTTTTGAGTTCTGCAGCGTAGAAACAATGTCGTAGATTATTATTGAAGAAATATGCAACCATAAATACATTCATTTTGGGTAAGTTACTGCTGTCTGCTTGCACAAAATGTTTCTCCAGTCTTCTCACATTTAACCTCCGGACTGTTTTTGGTGATAATTTCTGGATAAATCGCTCTCAAAATAGCTTTACAACATTAAATTCGCAAATATCAATACAAAATCTGTTTGTTTAGATTTGTGTGACGTCACTAGGGATGAAGCCAATTACAGACCGTTTTCGATCACGTGAGCAAATGTCGAAAATACAGTTATTTTATTCGCGTTTTTTACAAAAAATAAGCATATTTTCATAAAAAAATCAATGAAATATGCTTTTTCATTATGTCATGTTTATGGATGATGTCAATTGGCATAATATTTTCAATGCAGTCAAACACCCTATTATATCAGGCAATAATGTGCAATAGTTTCCCAAAAGTAGTCAAATACCCTATTGTCATTAATACGTAAGTCAAATAGATGTAGTTTACGATAAAGAGTCGACAGCGCGCGAAATTTAAAAATTTTACCCTATTTTTGTACTTTGTTTGAGTTTCTGTCCATTACTGGGGGCTCGTCCAACACTGGTGCTCTTACCTTAGATTCAGTCGGTCTGTCAAGACCACAGATATACACAACCAGATCGGCAATATATTTTAGTGAAAGAGACAACTTGATATGGCTCAGCACAAGTACGAAAAGGACATAAATAGATTTTGTTGTCCTTATCGGCGTGACCTGTTTTTGGTACCTCAAGTGTCAAAATCTGTAATAATCAGTGACAAACAAAACGGGTCTGAATTATATTTATTGCCTTTTTTTGGTGATTTAATGTGATAAATGCGTGTTTCCTCTGAGAAATAATTGTAAAAGATATTTTACAATGGTTGGTTGTAGCATTTTGGGCTGCAAGAAGCGCAGTGAGCGAAAATACGATGAAATATCATTTCACACGTAAGTAAACATATAAAGCTTGTAACGATCACCTAAATAAATTCAGGATATCAATTCGCAAATATTTTATTCATAATTAGTCAGTTTTTAGGTCGATTTGTGGTCTAATTCTATGAATTTTATCAAATTATTCACTTAGAAAATAAATTATGAATGTTGCCAGTTTATGAAAGAAATTACCCACCGCAACTAACATAAATTATTCGTTCTGCAGGTTTCCAACTGATCCTGTCACATTGCTGAAAAAAGCTGGCACATTGCAAGAAGTGCAAAATACCGACCCTTTTATGCCCATATGAATATGGTGAATGTTAATATTAAATATATATTAATGAGGCCACAGTTATGAAGCTGGAAAAGTAAAAGGCGATTTCGGCGAACCGATACAAAAAGCTACGCGCTGTTCGTGAAATTTGTACTGTAAACATTAAAAAATCTATTTATCTAATTATTTGGAATGTTATACATAATTACATTCATGAAAAAACTAAACTTACCAAGCGCGAGTCGGGCTCGCGCGCTGAGAGTTCTTTACAATCACAAAATACAAAAAGTTGTGCAAAAAGACAACATCACGCCCAGGCTGTCACCCATCCAAGTACCGACCGCGCCCGACGTTGCTTAGCTTAGTGGTAAACAGAAATTTGTCACTGACTCGCACTTGGCCAGTGTTTATTATTTGTTGTTTTACTTATGTTCACTATAATCCGCTAAATTTGACGCTTGTACGGATTACCGTTTTTACACTAGAACAAATCCAAAAATACGTTTAACGTTTGTTGCATGAGGGACCCCCGTTCCGTTTTAACTCTGACTTTTTTATTATATTTTATTAATTATAAAAAATCATGCTATGGTTACTTTACAACCTTTTTTCTAGTACTATATTCTAATCCTAACAAATAATTATAATAAAAACGCAAGTAACTTTCTGTCTGTTTTTACGAGGAAATGGCTAAGTCATGGTATAATAATATACTCCGCCAGGTATAGCAATCCGAGAAAAAATGTTTACGTGGGCGTCCCGCAATGATGTCATGATGTCAATTTACAACAGGTTCGAGAGAGATGACGATACACCACGTAACAGCTGATTGAATAAAGTGGCAACTGGACAGTGACGTCATTGCGGGACCACTCTCAAATTGCTAGACCTTGTTTTCTTAGATCATGGGCTAAGTCAAATTTTGTCAGGACGATAGGGGTGTGTCATGAGGACAGACAACGTACTTTTCTTCCTAGAAAATTGCAGGTAGCTCCGCGGGTTGCAGCAGATAGTGTATAAAATATAAATATTTAAAAGGTAGTATTGTTTCCAAAGTACTCATTGAAGATTCACTACCCATCATAGTAGGTAAATTACCCTAACTTATAGCAAATCATTTTAATGTGGCAACACACCTTGTTGAAGCGAGAGGCACTGAGCTAGCCACGCTCATTGAAAATCTATAGGTAGTAGATCTGTGGTCAAGACCCTTTTTCTTAGGAATGCGTAAAGGTATCAAGTTGACATTTATATCAAATACTCGAAGCGACGGTTTCTTTCAGCTGTGAAAAAATAACAAGAGGCAAGATCTCACAGCCTGTGCTCACAGCGTGGCTCACAGCACATACCTAATATAAAGAAAAAAACTGTTTTTTTTTTTAAATTTGAATATTAAAAAAAAATTGTTTAGCGATTACAAACTTGCACTTTGTAGTTGGTATGTCCATACTACAAAGTGTAAGACATTCCAACTACAAAGTGTAAGTTTGTACACCTTACTGTGCACTACAAAGTAAAGTTTGTCTTTCAATATTTCAATATGTATTTTTGTTTGGACTCGCGCTCTGTTGGTTCCATCCATCGGAACAGGGCGGAGCGCAAGTTCTACTCGTACTTTTTCTGGTAAGCGATATATGGCAAAAGGGAAGTCTGGAAGTCTGGATCTGGGCCCTAATTCCCTAACTATAAAAACGCGCATAACGCGGCGCGTTAACGTCTAAAAGTAGGTCTATTTCTTAGGGATTAGAGGCCACATTTTTTGAGGTTAACGCGCCTCTACTTGTGTGTTTTAGATAATGAATCAGGGCCCTGAGTAGAAAACACCTCGCGAGCGTAGAGCGAGTATACTGAATCTATGCTCGCGAGGCAGGGTTGATGACAGTTCGGGGTTCGGGGAAGCCTATGATGTATATCTATGGTACCAACGATTCTTAGCGTAGTCACAGATAGCGTAGTAGTCTGAAAAGGCATGAAAGGAAACAAAACCACGAATTTTGACACAGTCCAATAAATTGATGATTATTAAACTGGGCTGATCGGTTACTGATGCCATGCTATTGAATCATCAATGTATGAATAAAGCTGGACCAAACTATGGGACGCGGCTGATGGACGCGGCTGACGGACGTGACTGATAAGTGTGCACAGTCTTTCAAAAGCCAACAACGGCTGACAAAAACATCCGGCGCGCCAGATTTCTGTCGGACGTTCGAACGCTCAAGGTTACATCCACGACTTATGTCCGATAATTTGCAGAGCTCAGTGTACATTCATTATCTAGATTCTAGATACCTTTATGTCACGTCCATCAGCCACGTCCGTCAGCCGCGTCCGATAATTTGTTTTCAGCTTTAGGTGTGGTGGGGACTGGGGAGCGCATCACACGGCAGAGTGCAGACGATGACTTTGTCTATGGAAGGTGGATAAATAAAAAAAACTTAATTGATAAAATGTCATCTGACTGTTGGGGCGGGTGTGTTCGATAAAATATTAGAAATAACAAATTATTAAGTACGATAAATGTGATGTTCTACTAACAAATTAAAAGTTCTAATATTTAGTAATTATTTTTATAATATTACCTATATTCAGCTTTCTAACACAATTGTTTACTCTTCCACAATCTATGTGAGTATTCCTCTCAAAGAATTTTTTACTAAAATATCTACTTTAGGTAAAATAGTTTTTCCTTAGTTTGTTTTGTCCTATGATAACTAAATATTTTGTTATAGATCAATTAGACTGTGCTCTAAAGATCTTTATAAGGTTGACTGCTTAAATGAGATCTACTTTGAAAATTCATTATTTTACAGTAGTGCAAAAAATCCATACCTATCGTAACACTTTCTGCTTGCTTATTTTGCTGTGTTATAGCATAAATAATAAGCGTAATTATTATTAAGTCGATCTTTTATTGGCAAAGCATGTGTTTAAAAATAAGGCTTTATTTATTTTCCACTTGAGATTCACTACAGTCCAAGAATATGGTTTTCTGAAGATGTGACATTCAATTCAATTTTCTATTCAAGATTGTGTGACATTTGTTAATTATGTCTAACAACAACTTACCTATAAGTACACCTTGTGTCAAATGTGAAATAATGACTATTACTAATAATAAATTTGCAAATTTTTCAGAATGTTACGAGGAAGAGTGAAGCATGTCCTCCACTGCACAATGTTCATGGCCTTTATATATTTATTTCTTGTGTTCGCTGGTGCTGTGAATCTAGATGAGATAGAGAAGGAATATGTGGACCCCTGGGAGGCTTATGGAGTGTTTGGAGCTATAACACTGTACATCTTGAGGTTATTCACTCTTCTAACCTTGCCCCAAGTCCTATGCAATTTTGCAGGTCTGACTTTATTCAATGCATTCCCAGGAAAAGTAAAAATCAAAGGGTCTCCCCTGTTATCTCCCTTCATTTGCATCCGTGTGGTTACAAGAGGGGATTTCCCCAAACTTGTAAGAGACAATGTGACAAGAAATATGAACTTGTGCTTGGATGCTGGCATGGAGAATTTTATGATTGAAGTTGTCACAGATAAAGCTATCAATCTGCCAAAGCATAGGAGAGTGAAAGAAGTTGTGGTGCCGGCAGAGTACAAAACGAAAACCGGTGCCCTGTTTAAATCAAGAGCTCTACAGTACTGCTTAGAAGATAATGTAAACATATTGGCAGATACTGACTGGATTGTGCATTTAGATGAAGAGACATTATTGACTGACAACTCTGTTCGCGGAATACTAAACTTTGTGTTAGATGGGCAGCACCAATTCGGACAGGGGCTGATAACATACGCCAATGAGCAAATAATCAACTGGCTCACTACACTGGCTGATAGCTTCCGTGTTGCTGATGATATGGGTAAACTGAGGCTGCAATTCTATCTATTCCACAAGCCACTCTTCAGCTGGAAGGGATCCTATGTTGTAACACAAGTAAGTTTATCATTGTTTTTTACTACTAATAGCACATAGCGGTTATAGTCTCTATTTTTAAAGTTTCCCATATTTTATGTGGTACTAGAGTTCCTTGTGGTGCACACTACTTTCTTGCCTTTATTGAAATTCGTCCTGCCGTTGGCAAAACGTAATAAACAGATGGTACTTGTGTGTTGATAATATTAGTGAGAAACAAGTTTACACAACTTTATCTGTATTTATTTACAGGTGGGAGCCGAAAAAAAGGTGTCGTTTGATAACGGCCTCGATGGGTCAGTAGCTGAGGACTGTTACTTTGCCATGAAAGCATACAGAGAGGGCTACACCTTTAACTTTGTTGAAGGAGAAATGTGGGAAAAGTCACCTTTTACCCTGTGGGACTTTATGCAGCAGAGAAAGAGATGGATTCAAGGTATTCTTCTTGTAGTACATTCCAAGGAAATACCCTTGCTCCACAAGATTTTTCTTGCTATTTCTTGTTACTCATGGGTCACCCTGCCTCTATCGACGAGCAATGTGTTTCTGGCAGCCATTTGCCCAATCCCGTGCCCGCACATGCTGGACTTGGTATGTGGGTTCATTGGTGCTGTCAACATTTACATGTACATCTTCGGAGTAATCAAATCATTCCCTATGCATAGGTACGGCCCGGTCAAATGTGCGTTGTTTGTGGCCGGGGCCCTCGCTACCATTCCATTCAATATTGTTATTGAAAACGTAGCTGTGATCTGGGGAGTGGTCGGGAAGAAGCACAAATTTTACATAGTAAATAAAGAAGTAAAGACTCCCATAACTGTATGATTATGCTACAAATTTCTCATATCATTTTGATGGTTTACTCGTTTAAGATAACAAATGCACAAATACTTAAAGGGAGTAAGTAATCTAATCTTGCACTATTGAAGTGTGTACTGTGTATGATAACAAATATGATGTTTTATGGTTGTCTATGTGAACATAATCATAATGCTTCGATTTATAAACCAGTGACTGAATAATAGTTATGTTACCAAAGTGATAAAATTTTAAAATATTTAGGAAGTAAATACTAAATTCTTGTATCTATTTAGGCTTTTTCTATTTTAAAATGTTTATTTTGATTTAGATGCTGAAGGTTAATTGTTGGCAAAAGAAGCTTAATAAGTAAGTCAAATTTTATTTTTGATCTTTTTTAATTTGTATATTTTCACATATCTTATGTGTAGTATTACAAAATATATTTTTGTGATTATTTATCTTTGTTCTATTTTAAAGTGTACTTTCCTTGTAACAGAGCTTGTAATAAATCTATAAAAGGCTTAATTCATAAAGACTAAGTACACTGCAATATACTTAAACATTTTTGTTACTTTCAACAACTATTAATAATACGAACGGAAATATGAATAAGGAGGAAACTGTTATCAACATTGAGTTTCCTTCATGATGACGTTAATTTTGTACTTCAGTTACTCAATGACAGGTTCACAAAAGTTGTTAAATTATGTCTAGTGATTATTTTTCTGTATAGTTATCGTTAGTCACTTGCTTGTAATCACATAAGTGTCAAGAGTGTGATGACTAAGTAACTGAGTGCTGAGCACAAGGTAACCGAGTACTGGAGAAAGAGTAACTGGTCTCATTGTTATTGCACTAATAAGCACCACTTATTAATATTAATGTGTGAATTGACTTGTGCACTCAGATGTGAGAATGGTTTATTGATGTTGCTTTTTATGATGATATTTTTTTAATATCCAGAGGTCCAGATGATGCACTGATTGTAAACTGAACAAATTCGTAATTTCTCAAGTGTAATCCGTTATATTTTAGTTAGTAAAAGGAGCAAAATTTATGACAAATCAAGTAATAAAATAATTTAACATTATTACTAAATCAGCTGTATTGCATAATCTGTAAAAAAAAAACTGCAAGCGGTAATAGGAAATACCATTTAGTCCAGTATAATATCGAATATTAAAACTAAGTACCTCCTTATATAAAACAAATAATATTTATTAAATTGTAACAAACTGTATTTACAGTATTTTTCGTGTAGTAGTTTAGTATTAATATAAACATATAAAATATCCCTTATTTATAAAAAAACATAAAACGTCTCATAATTTTATAATTATAACATCATAATTATGAATTAGTCTGTAAACATATATGTTGTTAAATTTGAAGGCGCTGCTATACCTACACTTGCATCATGACTATTTAATGGCAATATGCTTAGCTATAAGCCAAGATAAAATGTGCTTAAATAACTCAAAGAGATTTCATCATAGATCAGCGATCATATCGCTAGTTCACTAGATCTCTTTTCGCACAAACTTACATAACAGGAAAACTGAACAAAACACCTTTTAGATACCTATTGGAGGTTTGTCGGACGTTTTATTTTTTATGAGTAAGGTTCTAAAGCAATATATTGCTTTAATACCACACCTGACTAGTCATAATAATAACGTTTACGAATATAATGCTAGTTAGAAGTAATTAGTTAGATTTAAAGAATCAAGAATGCTGTGTCAATTAAGGTCTTTATTTAGGGTCACCACCTTCGCATAAATAAAATTTCATAAAAATGTATTTTAAAATGTTACTCATAAACATGCATAATCATATTTTACAAGATTTTTTTATGAATTAATAATAATAATTATAACATATTTGACATAACGTAATAATTGTACGTACATTTGTATAGTTTTTTTAATGACAATGAATGGTTATGTATTTTGAATACCTGTTATTTAATGTCTCTAATCTGTTATGTATCTGTCTGTGGATTTAATGGCCCTGTTAATTAATAGTTCAGGTGGTGACCCTTGTATTCAATGATGCCTTTACAGACAATGGTCAGTCAAGGGCTTATTATGGCTGCCCTCTTTGACCTGTAATTGAGCTCCTGTTTCTATGCACCAATTTTATTTGCTAACACAAAGTTCGGCCATATTATATATATCAATAAAATAAAATATAGTAAGTGTGACCAACCTATTCGTAGAGTTGAATGGGAGACCAACATATTAACTTAATTATAGAACCTGTAACAGAAAGGTGTAATAATATTTAAGGGTGTTGATATACCCATCAAAGTGAACAACTTATAGTAAAGAAGTTTGCTAATGTTGACCAAAAAAAAGTGTTACCCTTGTGTGTGTTATATGGTTAACACTTTTTACACTTCTTTACTAATATAAAGAAGTTTGCTTATGTTGACCAATGTAAAAAAAGTGTTGCCCATATAAAATGAATCATGTGATCGGTCATACTGTATGAAGACACGATTTTTTTTCTCGAATATAGCAAACCAGTGTTCTACAAGTTATTCGCTTTGATGGTCTTAAGTATTATTACACCATTCTGTTAAAACCCATAATTATATTATGACTAAACAGACCGCGCTATCCCCGAGTTGTAGTCCGTTTTCTATATGATGGTCACTGACAGCAAGCTGATTGCTTCACAAATTTAATAATAACGGTTTTTGATAGTTGTACCATACAAAATTTGTCAAAATGCATGATTAATCAAAGTTAAACCATTGTTTCGAAAAATGTCCCTCCGGTCAAGTTTGTCCACTTCCTAACTTATCCATTTCCAAAGTTGTCAACTTCCTAATTCGTCCATTCCTAACACGTCCTTTTCCTAAGTTGTGGTTGTACAAATTTGAAGTTGACAATTTTGGAAATGGACAATTTAGAAAGTGCACAAACTTGACAAGAGGAAAAAATGTGAACAGGGCAAATGCGGGTAGAGTTGCAGTCAATTATCAAAAAGAAACATCAGGCGAGATGGTGGTCAAACGCAAGCATATTATTTATAAAAATAACATAAAAGTGAATAAAATAATATTTTCATTGACCTTGTCAGGTAATAAATTGCTGTCAATTTTTTCATTCATCTTTAAGCAATTAATCAGCTAAAGTTAAATGATTATTTACGGGATATTTATCGTGGTTTCATATAACTTTAGTGAACAATCGTGATAGTTTAAAACAGTATTTATTCAGCTATATGAAATGTGCCAGCTTTTTACAAATTGTTCGGCTTTTTGAAATTTGTTCGGCTTTATGCAATTTGTTTGGCTTTTGGCAAATTGTTCGCCTTTTGCAATTTATTCAGATTTTCGCAATATACTTTGTCATCGATCATCAGATAGCGAAGGGTCTGTTGGAAATTTTTAGTTCCCCCATTCAGCTTCCTCTAAAGAAAATTCGGTCGCACTGTAATTGTACGATCTGCGTATATTATGACCGATTCTTGAGTTTAAAATGTGCCTAACAGACTAATTCAAATGTATATTATTTATTCAGCTATCTTATAAAAACAACCATAACAATAGTGGGTTATCAGTAGCGTAATTGTTTTAAATAGATAATTTTAATTACCAGGAAAAATAACAGTAACTATGGTCGGACTTACTCATATATGTAATAAAAAAATATAATTAATGTACCCTAGGCTGTTTATGTAAAATGTTAATGTACAGACAGATTGACCAACTGGACTGAAATATGAAAGTGTAATTGTCAAGTTGGACGATTAGTTGGATTGTTCGTCACTTTGCTTTTATGTTGAAGTGTTTTTAGTAGCCATGTAGTTTTCACAGATAGTAGTATTTTATTTACGTATTCGAGTACGTATATCAAATGATGTCCACAAAGATCTCGCGGTACTTATGTTTAGGACTTCAGTATGCCTGTACCACCTAAAATAATGTTTTTCTTTTAAATATTTACTGACCAGTAAATTTTATGATACAGATTTTAGTAATTATGCCAATAATGGGTATTTATTTTACAGGGTAACAAGAAACGGCGGTACTAAGCCGAAACGCCCGAAGCGAGGTCACTTTTACCTACTCAACTTTACCTTCTTCTTTCGAGTCGATGTTCCGCAAAATACAATTCTATTTTCAAATCAAGTTTCTAGACCAAAACTTTGCCACCTCAATGGCATTCTGCGTGGCTTCATTCAGGTCGTCTTGTGTGCAAGTTGTAGAACACGCTGCACAGTCCATCAAGTGTGTCATTGTCTGAGGGTTCACACCACAAAGACATTCGGTGTCAGAGCCCTTTATATAACCCTACTTTGCCATATTATCCCGCCTTCGGCCCACTTGGGACTGAAGTCGGTTCAGGGTTTTCCAAGTGGGCCATGGTTCTTTGTGGCCTGGGTCAGCTCTTCGGCAGGGACAGTGTAATTTGGAGGTGGACTGTGCAGTTCTTGCTACGTGGAACTAAAGGCCCAGAATAAAAATGAGCTGTACCACAGAACAATGCAATCTTGTTTTACTGACGTAAAGAACAACTGATATTTTTATTTCACGATTTTAGGATTTATAAAATAATAATAATAGGCTTAGCCTTTGATCGCCTGCTAAGCATATTGTCATCTACAGTGGAGAAAGGAACCCGATTCCCTTGCGACTTAAAAACCCATATTATATATGAAAGCAGCATAGTAAAAGTTGTTCACGAAGATGAGTACAATGACCTCCTTTCGGCTTTGTACCACCGTTCGGTGTAACCCTGTATATCTGTAGTAGATCTAAAATTGGCGTGTGCCTCTACTTATTTATTTTGTTTTTCTCGTTAGATACTCAGTATTGTAAATTGATCACAAATTGTTATAATTGATTCGTACGAAGCTGTGGTTTGTTGAGCTTGGTATTTTTGTATTTTTATAATTTCTCTTGTATTTTTTTAAACTATTTTATAGACCGAACATCGGGTTGTGCTGTAGTTGTCGGGTAATGCGTATGTGTGTGTGACAGTGTGGGACATCCAATTAAAACATTTGTATGACCTACATGTGTTCAGACAAAGCAAGCTTGCTTTGTTAAATTTTGTGGCTTATTATTGACCGAGTGAAGCGAATAGTCTCGGTCTACAAGAACAAATCGGCGTTCATATGTACAACACAGTCACATTACGCTGCATCTGGCGTTGATGACGTCATATCGGCGCTCTGGGTACGGTGATCAAAACAAGCATCTGTCGTTGAAGATGCTAGCGGTACTGACGTGAGCACAGAGAGGAGAACGATGCCCCTAGCTTCCGAGATGGGCATCGCATTCCAGCGAGGTGCAGATCTTTGTTTAAATAACGATATAGTCGACCAGTATATTTTGTCACAAAGCATTTCTTTAAAATTAACACTCTTTTGACTATCGTTAAATTGGTTAATGGCGTCGATTCTGTCATACCACTCACTAAACTAAACCAATCTGACAGGACTAAAATTATTTTCCTCTCTTTTAATTTTAATATGTGAGAAAGATGGCAACAATTTTTGAGCTGTCAAATTTAGTTTAGTTTAGTTAAGAGTGCATCAGAATCGATGCCAAAGAAACGGTAAGTTATTTTACTGGCTACATTTATGTTATCAAAGTATTTTTATTTTTCGCGCCATTTTTCACACAAAGTAAGATCGCTGATAGAAGATAACTGAAGATAACTGATCGCCATGCAATTTTGTAGGCAAGCAGATCGTAATATTTTTTTTTGTTGGTTTACGGGCAAAATTGTATGAGCGAACAATTAGTTTATAGTTATAGTTTGGTGAGGTATAATATGCATGTTATTAATGTTTAAATTCAGCAAAGCATCGCACGTACGGATATTGTTAATTTTGTATTATTATTTTTAATTTGTTAGTTGTGATCTTGTGAATATGTGTGTATTGTAATTGCGTTAATTTAAAGTCCTGAAGACAATTAATGTTTAGCTATACTATATACGAATAAAAATGAATATATCACATATTGTTTTTATATACTGCCAAACAAAATCATCACAAATCATCGGTAATACTATCAACAAATATTTTTTACGTGATTTCGGATTTTACAAGCAGCGATCGACAATAGGTGGTATCTTATCTATTGAAAATATAGGTACCTAGTATGGTAAATACTTGCGTGTAACGTAAGTTTGTATAGTGACTCTATAGTGGAGTGCAGTGTTACCAGTGTCGTTGTTATCTATGCAGTGATTCTCAAAGTGGATATCGCAGCTGAACTGCTAGTTCTAAGGAAAAACAATGGAACTCTTGTAAGCGGAGTAGCAATATTAGGTATAAGTTGGTACGTTCATCCCATCATCGAGTTAGTGGCCAAATAATGCAAGACAATTTTCAAATAAAAAAATACGCTCCTGCTATGTAGATGCGGTTGTGTGACTAAAAAGTTTAGGAACCATTGAGCCAGAGGAATATCCTGTTATCGCATTGACTGTACCGTGCACACATTGCTTCATGGCATCTGCTTTTGAAGGACAAGAGGGGCTATAAACAGTGCCTATAAAACAGACAAGGTTACAAACACCAAAAGTGGATCTATGGCTATGTAACTACATATTGTTTTCCTTAAGCCAGTGCGCCCAAAATCTAATGAAACATATTTAGCAAAAATTATGTAATTATAATTATCGTCATTGATGTTTAGCTAACATAGGGTTTACTAGGATGTCCGTCCGTGATTAGAATTGTGATTTCGATAGCGTACCTACCATTTCCTTTAGAATTTTGGAATTTTGAATGATGGTTACTTCATAATACATACACAAAAGTGGACAGTACGAGACACGAGTACCTACTCTGCTAGTTAGAAAAAAAAAAAATGAAGTGGCCGTTATTCGTCCTATACCTGTCTAAGGGTGGGTACACGACAAGGGTAAGTAAATGGAACGGGATGGCACGCTATCGTGATCACAATCCGAATCTCGAACGGACATCGATAATCATCTTTAAAGTTAGTAAAAGCACAGTAAACCTAGAAACAATTAGCTAGTTGTAAAATAGAAAAAATCAATAGATTTATCTATAGGTTGTGCCTAGATAGCAAACTGTTATTTCAAAATAGAATGATAGGCATATAAAAAGTAGGTTCTCATTACAATTTAAGTAATAATTCTAATGCCAGTAGCTGAATATTTAATTACCTCATCAGGTCTTTCGAAAGTCGACGATATAATTTGTTAGGCGTAACTACCTACCTATCTAGGTATATAGAAGAATAATAAATATTTGGGACATTTTTGCACACACGGTCTTCTGACCCCAAACTAAGCAAAGCTTGTGATATGGCTGCCAGAGACTGATATACATTGAATACCTACCTATACTAAATAGGTATTATTTACCTAAATTATATTGAAGTTGATAACGATACGGGGGTGGGTATCCACAGAGTGGAATCATAGCTTCTTATTTAGGTACCTACAATTAGTAGCGACACGGCATCCCGTACCATCGCCGATGCAACTGCTCTGATGCACTGTCACTCTAGCAAGAGTGCACGTCTAAGAAAATACATAAGTATAGAGACATAAAAGCCTTTACTTGGATTACGAGTTCACTATCACAGGCATTTTATTTTGCCTGCTATATTGAAAATTCACGAATCTTAGATACTAAATTAGGATTATTTATTTAAAAAAAAAAACTGTTTGTGACGTGCAAATAGACTTCGCATAGGTGTTATGATTAGGAAAGCTCCTATCGTAAATACCTATTGCCTTTCTAAATACTAATCATAATCAGAGCGTCTGGTTAAATAAAATATATAAATAAAATTCATACAAAAACTGGCAGTATAATAGGCGGCCTAATCGTCTTAAGCGATTTCTTCCAGGCAACCTTTGGATGGACATAACTGAAAGAAGAGTACCTACCTAAGCTAAGGGTCAGCGGTGTAGACAATACATAATAATATACATATATAAATAAATAGGTACTGAACACAAATATAATCATATGTCTTATGTATCCTATGTACCTATGTGTATCAAAGATCTTGTATATACCCTAAAAGACTAAAGGGACCAGTTCCATGATGTGTATATAATAATGTGTCGATAATTTTTTTGCTGACACAGTAATGTGACAGCATTGAGAGCAGTGTGAAGGATTCGACCAAAATAAAATAAATGGACGGGCCATAACCATTGAAATAGCTCAGTAAAAACGAGTCAAAACCGTCGGACATATACTTCAACGCCTAATTATAAAAATGTACATTTGTTACAAAAAATAGATCCCGGTTTTATTTGTGTATTTACACTTCGGGAAAGCATTTGAATGCATAATTTTGACAGATGTTTCGTTATCACGTAACCACGTGTTGCACTGCCTACGGCTAGAGACCGACTGAAACGAAATGAGAGCCGGCGCTCATTTTGTTATCTTTAAAAATGCGCTTCTACTGGGCCTGTCCATTCATTTTATTTTAGTCGAAGTGTGAAGGTATAACGATATTAGACACCGATACCGTCACAAGAGGTACCTAAAGCTGGGCAAGTAGGTACCTGCCTACCTACTCTCTGTAGTCACGTCGATTTGGTCAACCGTTGATTGAATAATAGCTTAGAATGTTAATGATAAAGTTATGTCTTTGTACTCGTGTAGCCAAAGAACCCTCCATTGTAAAACAGGCACTTCACTGAATTGTTCGATAAGGTTACTCACAGCTCACGTGTTTGAGGTCGAACTCTACCTACCTTTACCCGAACCATACAAACCGAACAATTTATGATAAGTAAGTACTTCTGCATTCTTCATAGCATACCATGGTATAATAATGTTTTCTTGGATCATGCATCATACCATAATTTTATCGGTCTGCGTACTCCCAGCGGAAAAGTGTCGAATTTCATGATTTTAGGTTTAGGTTTAGGTTTAAAGAACTTTATTACCACAAAGACAATTATTTGTCACTTAAGATTTTAGTAGATTTTTATTTCATGATGGCGTGCAAATGTTCGTATTTATTCAACGAACTTGTATCCTCACAACCACAAGTCGACATATTTGCTAATAAATAGCCGTTATTTATAAAAAGTTCCGTGATGTAGGTAATTTTTTTATTATTATTACTATACTACTATATTTTTTTTTTACTTGTGTATCAATTCGTAGATTATGTAAGTACTTGATGTCATGGTACAAAACTGTAAATTATTTACCAAATAAATAAAGAATTAATTGAATCTTAAATGCAAAGTAAATCAGTCTGTTCGTTTGTTATCTTAGTCTGCTGCTAGAAGCATCTCCAAAGGCACTCCACTCAGCCCGATCTGCGGATTTTCGCTTCCAATCACGCGTTACGTCTCAATACTCAATGACGTGACGATATACGTAACGCACGTCTCATTGTGTCCTATGTTACGTTTAACGATTCGTGCTCTACAGTGCTCTAGAACATGTCTACGTCTACCCCAGCGGTTATAGATTTTGCGACAGGTATGACCGGTCTTCAGCCACTTCAGCTTGCTGATACGCTAACCTATATCGGTGTGTTCGGAGTGGTTCTCTGGCGAATCACTACATTCTGGAAACCATCTCTCAGAGAAACGACGAGCGTGGCTCTGTTTCTTCCATTCTCTTGCTTGTTGAGCGAATTTCCACTTGGATAAAACTGTAAATGTCCACGCTTTGGCATCGCAAGTCATGACAGGTAGATCGCACTGATTAACCTACTGAATCTATTGATGAAATTTTGCAAGGAAGACTGATATTGGTATACTTACCAACTTTTATCCCGGAAAGTGTAAGATTATTATCATTATCAGATTATTATTTATGTTCCTACTTCTGGGACACAAGTCTTTTCTCAGAAAGAGAAAGGACCACCTTGCTGGCCCAAAGCATGTTGGCGATTGTCATTACGTCTTTGAACTTTTGAGGATCTTGGACATAATACCTACCGGATTCCTCACAATGTTTTCCTTCACCGTTCTTGAGCGATGGCATCGAAACTGCACATACCTAATTTATTTATTTTAGTACTAAAGAAGTCATTGGTGCAGGGCCGAGGATCGAACCGGATGCCGTCAGTTTTAAAGCGCACATGCTATACCGCTTGGCCATGCACCATAGCTTTAAGAAAGGGACACGCCAACCGCGGGCGCATCTAGTCCTATACTATGAATGTATGAATGTCACAAAGTAACTAGAAGCAAAAGCTACGTTCAGCTACCATGACCTCATCGTGACCAGAAACCGTGTGTAAACAATCGCTCCAGCCATTACGGTAAGTATCGAAGATCGAAGGCAATCTATTAAAAGTTGGTCGCAGTGGCGGCCGCATTGATTGAACAGCTTATTTTATTTGCTCTACGTGTCACCAGGGACTAATGGAAGGAACGCAAGGCGGACGCTATCGTTTTTTTGGGGTAGGTAGCGCTGAGGATCCAAAATGTATAATACAAATTTAAACACACAATGTAAGGTTCCTGTCAACTTTTTATTTTACTCGAAATGTTTGTATGGTAGTTTGTTTAAGTCAAATCTTGCAAGCTGAATTAGAACCACTGCCTCTTTTCCTACGAAGTTGAATTTTTACACGTTGATTCAGTTCCGATGGCAATGCATTTTCATCGTAAGCATGACCTGAATCTACATCCAAGATTAGCTCCTGATAAAGGAACTCTTCAACGGTCAACAGCACAGACACAAATTTTGTGTATACGCTTTTATTATGATAGCCGGTTTTAAGTTTTAACATGACATGGTTGCTGCATTCAGGGTCCTGACTAGGGAACTCCTCAATGGTTAGCAGCACAGACATAAAATGTTGTATTCGCATTCAATTATGATAGCCATTCTAAGTTTAGTTTCACCAAGACATGGATACAAAAATGTGTTTTTCAAAATTGTTTATTACTCTTAATTTATTTTACGATCGAAGAGAGAATAATTGTGCTTGCCTGATGGTATACGCCACGCTTATCCAAAACAGCAGTGTCATCACAGAGAATTTTAAATTAAAAGCTGCACTGCAGTGCGCTAGTTCCCGAGAGATATTAGCTGTCCAATCTCGTTTTGCCCAGTAATTTCACTGGAAACAGAAAAAGTTGTCTATTTGGTAATCTAAATGCTGGCTTTCATTAAATAATATTCTTTTTGAAATATGTTTCGGTTTAAGGCCAAGATACATATCCCGTCAGTATTTACTTGAGATCACTTTATTGGAGAGATTCTGCTTGTTTTTCGCTGTTACTAATAAGTTTTATGGTAGGAACTACCCATGTTCTAGATTCTAACAAGGTTGATAAGCTGAAATTATATAGCCTTTAATCAAAGATAGCGTATAGCCAATTATTTTATCTGTATGCATACTCGCACCTATCTAGTTTTATTGTGTGTGAAACTGTCGAGTTAGTACAACCAATTAGGTTTTATAACATTTTAGTATATCACTTTTGTCTTTTGTCTTGCGACGTATGTAGAGATAGTTAGTTATCTGTCAATGTATACGTACACAATACCTACATCTCTAGGGTTTAAAAATTTGCGTAACAAATGGTGGCCTATGCTTTTAAAGTGATCTCTTCCTTTAGGTAAATATAGAGGACTAGCTGAAAACCGCTACTTCGTACGCGTAGAGCTCGGCTTTCGGCCTCGCTACTACAACCCTTTATAGCCTATATGTTATTCTAATGTATGAACTATATTATTGTAAACTTTCATCAAAATCCATTCGGTAGTTTTTGCGTGAAAGAGGAACAAACATACATAGAAACTTTCGCGTTTATAATATTAGTAGGATTTATAGAAGGGGTGTGCACTGTGCATTGATAGAGAGAAATTAAACATGAGATTTCTATGTATAACCGTGGACATACCTATCTACACTCTAATATTAGTAGGTACATAATAATCAACACATTTACCTAACCCGATATCACTCACTGTTGAGCATAGGTCTTTCTTTACGCCACTCATCCCGGTTTTCTAGGTTTGACCCGAGGTATTACCTACATGATCATCAGCATATTTAATGTTTGCACGCTGCTGGATGTAGGCCTCTCCACAAGAATGCCACTTGGTCTTCTGCTTTAACGTACCTATTTGCCACCAGCCGCCATGCGCAGGTCGTCGCTCCACCTGTGTCGCAGGGTGTCCTATATAACTGCCCTACTCTACGGTTGCCGACACGTCTACATTTTAGAACCCGCCCATCCCACTGGTTGTCGTTTCTTCTAGCGGACCTCTAACCACGTAAGGAATCTATTTGGCAAATTTCGGCTTCGTCGGTCAACCAGTTTTCGTGGATTGGATTTAGGATTTCGTGATGCACTGAATCAGTTTCATCGCGGTATTTTGCTTTAACGCATATACTAAAGGTACCAACATATAACCTTAGGTTTACACGTTTGACACATCCAAATTTTTATTACTAGAATCAGTGGCCGCGGCCGCTTCTAATAGGCATTCACACCACTTAGAAACACTAGACTAGCCATCACAGAGCTCATGTTTGCTCAGATCTTAGGCGGATCATTCATCTTCTTAATAAATAAACAATCAAGTGACCGTTATGTTAATTACGCCGTCCTACAAAGTTATTTTTCTGTGTCGGTATAACAAGCAAACTACTCTTTAAAGGGATTAGTTACCCGAAGCCCTAACTGTGCGTTCGTGACCCGCTTGTGGACGGCGCATGCTTATGTGCTTCATGTCTGCAAGTTAACGTCGCTTAATTTAATAATGTACTTGTAGTAATGATAATCTTTTACCAAGGGCGATGGCTGTCAGTGTGGTATTGGAGTGCCGAGGCTCGGTCGGGCGACTTGTGCTGCATTTGGCGGCGATGAGTGCAGTTCCAGAAGTGGTGGTGAATAATTGTAATGGTGTGGAAGAACCTGACGAGGCGCTTGCAGCCGTTGACGTGGCTGATCAGAACGGAGATGATGGGTTAGTAACCAACCTCTGATCAATCGTACGTCTCTCGGAACTGTAGGTAGAAGTTTCAAAGCTAAACCAAAGTTTATCATTCATAAATGTTTGATTTTGTAACCATGTGGTATAGCTAGTATTATCTAGGACTATTTCAATGCAAAACATTTTCGAACCTACTTTTCTAAGTATAACTGAAATGCAGAACATTATTGTATTGAAAAATTCTGAATGACAAATGGTTCAAAACTATCAAGGCACGTTTGTCGGAAACAAAACAAAAAGTTGGTTGAGTGCACTGCAAAAGTGCGACGAGATTTGAATTGGATTTTTCTATTTTGTAGATTGGCCATTGCCCCCAAACTGGGATACCGTGTGCGTTTCCAGAGTGACGTCATGAGAGAAACGTGAGTTATCTATTCCCATTCAGTGGTCTGGGGCGACTCGGTGTCCGTGACGTCATCGTCTATCTCCCTCTATCCAGCTGTGACGTAGGTGTGTTCGCACAGTAAACAACATCAAACATCAGTAGCCGACTCATGCTTGCTTCACTTACATATAAGTCGCAATTACTTACTTTCACTCACCATGCACTTAGCTTTTGTACCTAGCAGACTACGCATCAATGTTTCTCGATTCTCCTAAATTTTGAATACAAACTTTTGAATCTTAGCATTCTCAGCGATTCAAAACTGCACTGTGCTCGTCATTCCGAAATGTTAGCTGTTAAACCTCTATGCTGTACAATTTCACTGAAAACCCCAGTAAGAACATTTTACTAGGTGTTCTTAAAATATCACTGAAATTAAGCAAACGAACAATGTTATTTATATTAACCGACTTCAGAAGGAAATATATAATACAGTTAATATTTTTTTGCAATAATTGTTATAAAAAAAATATTACACTAATTACTCCGCCATTTGTGAACCGATTTACGTGGTTCTTTATAATTTTGTAGAGGAAGCTTCCACAATTGTTTTATTGACATTGGCTATGTGGTACCTATTTAACCAGTTCCAATAATGCGCAACATTTGGTTCGAGTGCCTGTTGATTTGGCAATATCAATAATTTTGTTCGAGCGCTTACTAAGCACTTACTATACAATTTTGAAGAGGGCGGATGACATGGCATGGCGTCTTTTGTTGTTTTTGTCCTATAACAACAACCGTTCAGCTATGTAAGAAGATTTCAGCCAGTACAAAAACTCTGACATTTGGAAGGCTGGCCAGTGGCCACTCACATCAGATCAGACAAAAATTTGAGATATGCCTTAGTACGATTATCGTTCGTGTTCAAATGTCTCAATTTTTCATACATTTTTTTCACTTTGCCGCTTAACCGCTTAACGCAAAAACTATAAGTATTTACGGCTCATTTTTCACGTACACTAACAATCTTACATCGACACCAATGTTCTAACAATTTTTTTTAAAGCAAGTGCCTTTGTTAACTAAACAAAATACAAGCTAATACTAACACTACAAATACAGTTAGACTGCCCATAAACCGTTGAATGTCTAAAGACAATCCAAATGCTCAAGCCCACTACCAGTTGGCAGCGTACGCAGTATGCTGGCGGCATTACCACACTGAATGGCAATGCTTATGCGTTGAGCCAGAAACGCCAGCATTTTGGTCATGCGTCGCATTAACCAGGCGCTCTGAAAGATATTTGAAAATGAGGTGAGCTCCTGATCCCCAAGGGCCCAATGTCTCAACCCCAAACGCCTCAAATATGTAACCACTGCCGAGGTTAGCATATTTGCGTCGCTAGTGCTGCTCTGCCGAATTGGCAGCCGCACCAGCCCGACCTTGTGTCTCAGAAAGATGTGACGGCGCCAAAGTATCGACACAAGTTGCGTCCCAACCTCCAGGGCACAAGTGTCATACCGTCAGGCCTCCTTCCATCGTCACGCGCAAGACCACTCGAAAACTAATTGTCCACATGCAAAAAAGATGACACGCCTGCTGAGTGAATTGCACTAAAGGCATCAAGCCTGATTTAGACTAGATGCGTTCGCACCCGCCACGCCACCTTATCATATCTCCCTTGTTTGTCTGATCTGAGGTCTACACGAAGTTATATTTAGAAAATTTTTGAGCAAACTGGGTATTTTTAGATAACTAATTGTGTACTTGTATTATCGAATCTGTATTAAATATTTGGTTTGGTGCGATAACGCTTATCTGATAAGCAATCATAATAAACGTGTCAATTTTTTTTTGTGTTATCAACTAAATAGCTACATTATGGCACTTGACAATATTGTGATTGATCGGTGACTTGGGAACTACTTCCGATAAAACTTGAGTATTTTTGTATGTTGTGGGTCCCATTCGCATTTTTTCGTAACGACGGTACAACTTCGATAAATTACGTATTTTGACATATTTGATAAAGCTGTAAAAACCATCATGACGAAATTTGGGAATAAGAGTCCTGAATAGACTTCAGTTTAATCGCAAATGGCTTGATGTTAAGGGTTTATTAGCACAGCGCATAATTATCGCACAATTTAGACCCGCCATAGCCAATTGTTTTAGTTCGTTATCTTTTAGTTTCACATACCTAATTAAAGACAAGCCTTAATATTTTTTTTATAAGTCTTACGTTTATACTCATCTGATGTTAGGCGATGATGCGATCTACGATGGAGCACGCTTTCTACTAGAAACAGATTCACTCGTGACTTAAAGACAGCCAGATTTTAACTATCGGGGAACACCCATTCAGGCAACGTATCGGTACCTACCTGACTGAAAAATTTGAGAACTTGTTTATACGCAATAAAAATATGTTTTTTTATATTGTTTTTATTTAATGCATGTTTGTTTGACTTTTTTGATGGCTTTGTGTTTTTAATATTCTGCATGGAAAAAAATTGGGGGGGGGGGGGGGGGGGGGGGCAGATAAAAGCGCGCGACTATCTTGCTCGCGCTTTTCAAGACTTTTGAAAATAATAATAATTTAAAACACTGAGGGAGAGTGAAAAAAACATGTTATCAATATTGATAATTCTCTAGTGTATAAAAATATATTTATAAACAGGGGTACTGGTAATCAGTACATCAAAACAAACAACTTTTGTTCTACGAGTTATCGAAATTCGCGGCAAAGAGTAGACTAATAAAAGGCTGATTATAATACACATCATAGATCAGTGGAAATCGCACACTGTGCGATTCACACGATCCTTCTTGCCTCATACCTGCAAAATGTGGAATGAGCTACCTTCTACGGTGTTTCCGAGAAGTAACAACATGGGGTTCTTCAAAAGGCGAGTTAATAGAGTTCTAAAGGGTCGGCAACGTATTTGTGATGCCTCTGGTGTTACAAGTATCCATAGGCGACGGTGACTGCTTACCATCAGGCAGCCCGTCTGCTTGTTTGCCACCTATGGCATAAAAAAAAACCTACGGATTGTCTGTAACACTGCTATAAGGGTTAATAAATAAAAAATAAGCCTTTTAATAGTCCAGCAGTGGACTATTAAAAGGCTGATTATGCTAAGGGCAGCCTCAGTAGGTACATCAAACCAAACAACCTTTGTTCTACGAGTTATCGAAATTCGCAAAAAAAATAATCTAATAAACAAAAAAAAAACATTCAGTCCCGACAAAATGTATGAAACAGAAGATTTTTTCACGAATTTTAATAAGTCGTAGCACATAAGTTGTTTGTTTTGACGCATTAAAGCCGCTTAAGATGATGCTAACTGATAACTAACCGCTGTATACGAAAACTACTAATTTAAAACTTTGTTAAAATTATATATTCGTAATTTCTATGTAAACATTTTTTTTTGTTTTTTTCTATCACTCAGATATTTTATGTCTTCAAAAATGTTAAAACGTGCGAGCGAGATAGCTTCGTACTTTAATGTTCTTATGCTGATAAGAACATTGTTAAGGCCGCCACTTGTGGCACTAGCTCGTAAGAGTTTTCTATCGTGTTGTAATTTTTATTTCTGGTGTACACAATAAAGAGTTTCTATCTATCTATCTATGCACTAAGTGTAAACTTTAGCCATGACAATAATGTTTATCAGTAGTTAATTCTTAGCTTTACCTTACTTGCTTATGAAATGTTAAACCTCCGTATGTTGGCTTAATAACTTTTTTCTTTGCAGGTAAGTGCACAAAAGAGCTTGGTAGGTATTTATAGGATTTAATGGAAACTGCATGTTATGTGATACAACACGTCTGCCGAGGTGAGAAACCGAAAAGCCATCACATACGAGTACGGACTCTCTGCAGGTCTGTAAGGATGTAACCAGGGACGTGGCGGGGGCTAGTATTGGTATTAGGTAAATTTTCACGCTTGGAGGTAAACAGTGACTTTAGTACGCATCTACGACACGGGAAAAGAGCGGCAATATGGGAAATTGTGCATTTGTCAAATTGTGCTTTAAAAAGTTGTGTTTAGCATTTCTATGAAACAACTGGAAATAGTAAAGTGTTTTCCTAATTAAATACGATACCATAAAAATAATTAAACACGACGCTATAAAATACATTAACAAAACATTATTACATTTTATTAACGCGAACAATGAAAGCGTAAATATGTTTTAAATATTGCGTAAATTGTTTAATGTAAGTATTTTAACTAGTTTAGTGAGCTTGGAATATAATTTTTAAGATTTGAATGGCGGACGATTTTACTCTTATACGGTTATCAAATACAGAGAATCCATGCTGATTGGCAACGCCGACCCGAAAAAATGTCCTTAGTTCTCCCCCTTGCTGCGACGACGCCCAAAGACGTCAATACAAACCCATTAGGCGTCAGCTGGCTTTTAACTACCCTTATTTGTACATTGACCGTTTGGGTACAGTTACCCCCAGTTTACGAGAAAGTCTTGTCTAACATTTCTGTTTTACAATTGAGTACATTATTTCAAAAATTCTTTATCATTTTTTAATTCTCTACCAAAGAAGCCCAAAAATAATGATTTGTTACTTATTTAACGCATAGATTTTTCTTGGCAACGATCTCTTTTGGTTGATCTGCGAAGGTTTGATAAAAGCTAATTTTTTTTTTGGCTACGTCCCCGTTGGTTTTTAGGACAATTTTGCCATTAACAGTGAGGGAGGTGATAGTGAGATTGTCTAAAAACGAGATAATCCTGAATTTGTTGGTTTAGTAAAGTTCGATAGAATTGAACTATCTTTTAAAATTAATATAGAATGTCATTCTTGTAATTATCTAATATTATTTTAGGTACTTACTATTTTAGTTACTTGCTTATTTTATTGCTCGTTTGCTTCGGCGTAGCGACCGTAGCAATGCCTACGCACGTAGCACCCTTCTACATAATTATTAACACTGATTTAAATTATTTCTTTGTAAAAGTACAGTTCTTCTTAATTGTTAAAAACTCTAAATAATTGTTATTTTTCGCTAAGAAATAATTATCCTTCGTCTTTGTTTACTTTAGTTAATATTTTACTTAACTCTGTTTACTTAGTATTTAACTTTCAAAACTACTACCAACATTCAAATTTAATTGAAAGTTTTATTATACTTTGAGAACTGCATTTTAATGAACTTATCTGCGAAGTTCTTTGTGACGCAGCTGTGTTGAGCCCGCCCGCTTCCAGCAATGAAATCAGAGTTGTAAAGAAACATTGCCAGTTACCCGTGCACTGCTATTTCCACTTGTCAATAAAGAATAATAAAGAATAAAGCTTTACTTACTTTTTTATTAGTACAATATATAAAACAATAAAGGTAAAGATAAGATAAAGATCATTTATTTGCATAATAGATATAAACAGTAATGATACATCCGAAACATTTTAAAATTATGGATATCGTGAATGAAAGAAATGACCGAACTAAGTGGAGTACCATACTAACTATGGAGGTAATCTGTGCATAAATCTACATTTGTTGCAGACTTAATTTTATTATACATTGTCATAAAGAAATAGGATTCATATTAGTTTGTCCGTATTTTTAAAATGCATCTAAATTTATATAGGTCAGCACAGAAGATTTTTTTTGTAAATTTTGTACTAAACGCAATATAAATGTGTTTGTAAATCAATGAGTTTTTTTTCAAATTTCAACATTTAAATAACGATTATGCGATAGTATAATTGTGTTTGTGAGTATTTTGGATGCAATACACTAATACTAGGTTTATTGGTTTCCTCACTAGGCAAGCCAGAAGTGCAAGTACCGTTCTTTATTAATCGACAAATTTGTCAGTTGAAATCGACAAATTCAATTAAATGCTATCCAGCAGTGCAAGTATAGTTCTTTATCGATCGTCAAATTCGATAAAATGCTATAGATTCGATCATTCAATATCTAATTTGACGATCTCAACTGTCGAATTTGATGATTGATAAAGAACGGTACTTTCACTGCATACTCGCTATGATCGGTTCCTTATCGAATTTGTCGATTTCAACTGATGAATTTGTCGATCGATTAGAACAGTACTTGAACTGCTGTTTCGTAGATGGCTGGACCAATCGATCTATTTACAACAAAATAGCAGAGTGCAACAACCCGATGTCCGACAAAGCCGAGATAGCCCAAAGTTTAGATAGGCCGTTGGTCCAGTTGGTAGTGAACCTGCCTTCTGAGCTTAGGGGCGTGGGTTCGATTCCCATCTAGGACAAACATTTGTGTGATGAACATTTGTGTTTGTTCTATATCTGGTTGTTAATATCTATTTAAGTATGTATTTAAAACTATATATGTATGTATATCAGTCTCTGGCAGCCATATCACAAGCTTTGCTTAGTTTGGGGTCAGATGACCGTGTGTGCAAAAATTTCCCGAATATACGAGTGGCGTATATTGTCAAGGTAAAGATAATCTTTGCAACCACCACCGGTCGGATATGGATATAGCTTATATCAAATCACGCGAAGGTAAGTTAAACAAGTATACATTTTTAAATTTAAAGAAAGCCTTCAATAAGTAAGCCTATCCCTTAAAATCTCGTAGATGAAATCCATACAGGGCTATAAGGATAGGGTATGCTAAGCCGAAAGGAGTTCGTTATACTCGTCATGTTTGAATCGTCTGTCATAGACGTATAAGGCCATGGATGTATACCTACTCATCACTATGAACAACTTTTACTATCAGTAACTTTAACTAAAAATATCAGCTGTTCCATAGAAAACGGTTATTCACACTTGACAATTATTTTGGATCAGTTGATATTATTTTCGCGGTTTCAGGGCCCATATTAAAAGTTGTTCATAATAATGAGTATAACCAACTCCTTTCGGTTTAGCATACCCTTTCCTTATAATCCTGTATTGCTGTAGCGGTATATATATTGTCAGCTCTATGCACTGAGTATAAAAAAAAGTATGAATTCAATAAAAAGCTTTATAAGCTACGTAATCGGCTGATGCTAACTATTTTGATGAAGCATAGCAATAAAAAAATTAAGTTGAAAAAAAAAACGCAACTATATTTCAATGTAAAAATGTATTAAAAAATAGTATTTTTATACACAATTGACACATTATAATATACTAGCTGTGCCCCGCGTTTTCACCCGCGCAGTGATGAAAAATGGTGATGATGACGATGAAAATAGCCTATGTCACTCTCTGGCTCTTGAACTATACCCATGCAAAAAATCAAGTCGATCCGTTGTTGCGTTGCAGCGTGAAGAGGAACAAACATCCATACTTACAAACTTTCGCGTTTATAATATTAGTAGGATAGGAAAAGTAAACTAAACCACAGAAGACATAATAGACTAAAC
The DNA here is from genome assembly GCA_914767915.1 of Agriopis aurantiaria. NCBI lineage: Eukaryota > Metazoa > Arthropoda > Insecta > Lepidoptera > Geometridae > Agriopis > Agriopis aurantiaria. Next base: position 8,293,658 of record OU611987.1, read on the forward strand.
CAACACATAACATTTCTTTTCAAACGCATATAAGTTCACCGTTCCGTTGCAGGTTAAAAATAATCAAAATAATATTATGAATTTAATAAAACTTAAAAACAAGCTTTTAGGCGTCCGCCATATTGAATTTAGTGTGACGTCATTTATTTTTCGTGTTATTCTCAGCAAACTCTTTCAGTTGATACCAATATCATAGGGGTGCATACAAAAGAACTGGAACGCCGTCTTTGGGAGTCCGCCATATTGGATTTAGAATGACGTCATTTAGCTAACAATGCATTGTTATCCAAACTAAATGTGTATGCATGATTTCAATTCAATCAGTTGGGGATAACTGTTTTAAAATTCAGTTGCAAGTGCGATTTGACCCAAACTAACAAGATAAGGTAAATGAAAGCTTGTCAAAAAGCTTGTAAAATTGGTTGCCATTTGACGAAGATATGGTGGAACTAGCTGGGTTAAATATCAGCTTAATCTAAAAGTCATCATGTCACTAATATTGTACTGAAAGAAACCAGTCTCAGTTAAGAATCTAATCTGTTCAGCTCTCAGCCTCTAGAGTCTAGTACTTACATTGGTTTTATAGGGTGAGTTACATTTCACCGACGCGGCTTAATAAATCCAATTTCTATCGAGATTGGCACTGGTCTGTGTCGGCAGACTAAAGTTAGTACTAAGTGGATAGGTATATAGTTTTGATAGTCTATATAGTTTTGATTACTACGATTCACAAATACAAATTCTACTATACCCCTAACCCTCGTAGTTATAAACGCTCGGCTACAGCTTACGGCTGTATAACTCTGACATGTACTCGTATTTTGTGACGTTTTGCTGCAGGTAGTGCGGGAAAGACGACTGTAAACACTATAGGTACTATTATACATTATAATAACGCAGGGGCGGCTTTATGGCAAGCCGTCGGTGAGTGGCGACACCGCGTACCCCGATTCCATGGGTCTAAAACCCCAGAGACCCTGACCCCTGACTTGCCTTAACCGGCCGTCTGGGGGTGAAAACCGCAAGAGCCAAGAACCTACGCTCCAAGGTGGAAGGGTTAAAGGGCATAACGTCGCGAGTAGCTCTTAGTGAAAGTGTAGCACACCTCTCGACACCCTAAGCCACTCACGCCAATGTTGCCCTTCCGGCGCCAATATGCGGCAGCCATTATGGGGGGCCCATTTAGTGGGTGGCAAGTCATCACCCGCCAAGATATCTTGAAATGAGGCACAATTGGCGGGTGCCGTACCTCATACCATAGACCAGGAACATACAATCAAGAATTCACCACAATAGCTCAGTTTTTTTTTAAATCCAATACTGTACAATAGTTTTATATTCCATTTTATACCCATAATTGTAAATTTTATATTCAACGGGGCCTCTTGGTGTTGGCTTCGGAGCCACCAATGCCTACCAAATGTCCGGGCTAGACCCGAGAATTATAAGAAATAAAGGGAAATAATAATAATCTATACTATATATACTAATATTTTAAAGAGGAAAGATTTGATTGTTTGTTTGTTTGTTTGCATTGAATAGGCTCCGAAACTACAGAACCGATTTGAAAACTTATTTCACTGTTGGGAAGCTACGCTATCCCCGGGTGACATAAGCTATAATCTATACCCGTGCAAAGCTGGGGCGAACCGCTAGTACATTATAAAGTCGCTCCTGTATCGATCCGTAGAAAAGGTCTATGCTGTACGACCAAAAGACAAAAATCATGCAACACAAATGTGGATGTGGAAATAGCAGACGTGAAAGTTTTTTTTTAATTTACTAATAGGCTTGCGTTTGACCGCCACCTATAAAACAAAACAAAATAATTTAAAACAAAGACAGTAACAATTTGACAATTTATGCGAATCGTATAACCTAAGATATTATACAAGGTACTAGCTGCGCCTCGCGGTTTCACTCGCTATTTTACAGGAACCGTAATATTTAGGAAAACCTTTGTTGAAATCCTGGGTATAATCTACCTCTGTCTGTAACAAATTTATTTTAATAAAATTAACTAATCAGTTGTTACGGAGTTGAAGGAGGACGAACATACAATACAATACAACTTTATTAGACACCGAAAATACAAATGAAACTTAAACTAACATAAAAAAACAAATAAACGGCAGTATAATGGGCGGCCTTATCGCCTAAAGCGACATCATCATCATCATCATCATCATTTCAGCCGTAGGACGTCCACTGCTGGACATAGGCCTCCCCCATCGATCTCCAAAAGGGCCGGTTGGAAGCGGCCTGCATCCAGCGTTTCCCTGCGGTCTCTTTTAGGTCGTCTGTCCATCTTGTGGGTGGACGTCCTACGCTGCGCTTACCAGTCCGTGGTCTCCATTCCAGAACCTTTCGGCCCCATCGGCCATCTGTTCTGCGTGATATGTGCCCTGCCCACTGCCATTTCAACTTACTAATCCGGTGGGCTATGTCGGTGACTTTCGTTCGTCTACGGATCTCCTCATTTCGGATTCGATCTCGTAGAGAAACCCCGAGCATAGCCCTCTCCATAGCTCGTTGTGCGACTTTGAGCTTGCTTATGAGGCCCATAGTGAGACAGGGAGACGTTATCTCTCCGAAACTGAAACTGAAACTGAAAGCGACATACAGTATGAGCAAAGTGCAAGCCTGTAGGCTTACACGCAATCTTTCGCATTTATAACATCGTGTGTTATAGTGTAAGCGAACTTACGAGTACCTACTTTAATACGTTTTCGCCTAAAAGTAAGTGCATTTTTGTCGTTTCCATAGTAACTTTTCGCTTATTCTCGTGAGACCTTTTGACCTTATTTCTCTTATTGACGACAGATTCTCGAGAGTTAGCGCCAGTAGGTATTACTTGTATTACTATAATTTTATTATATGATTTTATCTCCCATATTGGAAGAAATTGCTTTAGGCGATAAGGCCGCCCATTATACTGCCGTATATTTGTTTTTATGTTAGTTTAAGTTTCATTTGTATTTTCGGTGTGTAATAAAGAAATATTGTATTGTATTGGTGGTTTTTTTTTTTGATAAGTTTTGGCCTTTAAAAACACCACTTGTGGGTGACGTGAAGATTCAAAGTACCTTTATTTACGTCTATGAATATTTCAGTTTTCGAAGCTATCCATTACATAAATGTGTAAGTTTGTGTGTAGTATCTTTTGTACTCTTTAAATACTTGGTATGGTAGGTTATACTGGATTAGCAAATGAATACTTTTTATTCCAGAAATATGATGGTTCCTGTACGATAGCGGGAAAAAACCACGGCACTGATAGTTTTTCCTGTGGTTTCTCTATTGACAAGACAAAACATCGTATCGGTAGTCTATTTACAAGACAAGACATCGTATTGGTAGTCCATTGACAAGACAAGACATCGTATTGGTAGTCCATTGACAAGACAAGACATCATATTGGTAGTCTATTTACAAGACAAGACATCGTAATGGTAGTCCATTGACCAGACAAGACATCATATTGGTAGTCTATTTACAAGACAAGACATCGTATTGGTAGTCCATTGACCAGACAAGACATCATATTGGTAGTCTATTTACAAGACATGAAATCGTATTGGTAGTCTATTGACAAGACATGACATCGTATTGGTAGTCTATTGACAAGACAAGACATCGTATTAAACACAGAAAAGAAATTTTAAACGAAAAAAAATTCTCTTCTGTGGTATTAATATCGTTTCGGTAGTCTATTGACAATACATGATATCGTATTGGTATCGCCCACCTGTACTTACTCATCCATAGCAAAAAGTTATCACGCTATATAGCATGATTTTTCAAACAAATGTGTACGACCCAAAAACGCACGGAGGCCTTGTTCTGACTGGCTGACTTCTTTTACGGCTTGAAGAAGCAATGAACGATATAAAATATCGGTAATATCCATCGCGCTCAAGTGCTATAAAATTATGCCTATCCTAAGGTCGTCGTAAAGTTGTCCGTGTCTCAAAACATTTGTCGTAAATGTTAAAGCGTTTTATTATCGTATTAACACGAGTCACGGCGGTAAAGTTTGCAGACGTTACCTTTTTCTTTGGAGACGGGGGAAATCTTCGAAAGAGGCCAACATCAGCTCCATTGGGTGTAGTTGGGTTACCTACATGAGATTGCACCCACTAAAACCTTCTCGATAGCATGGTTCTATATCTCGATAACCCAGTTTTGTGCCTGATAGAGGGCACCGTTGCGTTCTTATGGAGACAGACTAGTTGCTTGGGGAACTGAAGAAATAATAGTATAACGTAGGCAGGGCCGGATTTAGAGGTCCAGAGGCCTCGGGGCAACAAAGGAGCGGAGGCCCCCTCGCCCCAAATTATTTTCCAAATAAAGTAAACAATTTTTTTCAGTCGAGTTTTCAATAAATAATTTATTGTGAAACCAAGTAGATTCCCTTAGTATTGAACAAACACATATAAATATAAACGGAAACAAGAATTATCTGAAATTAAATTTTAGGGTTAACGAACGGAACCTTTCGAGCTTTTTTCGCCGATAAATCGTTGATGATTTCGTTGAAATCCAGTTCTCGGAGTAAATCGCTTTCAATGCTCAGGAGAGAAAGCTTCGATAGACGGTTTTGTCCCATCGTGGTTCGAAGCCTATTTTTTATAATTTTCAGTTTTGAAAATGAGCCCTCTACAGTGCAATACCATCAAAACCAAATACATTCTCAGTGTAATTTCGAGGTTTGGGAATGTAGCTCTGAAATTTTGGTTTTCGAGAATTTGGTAGTAAAAAAGTTCCGGCGATTGATCTGTTCCATAGTCCTTTTCCTTTTTGTATGAGTCAATCAAAGACACAAATTGAACCAACTCATTACCAAGACTAGGCTCTAAATCATCCGGATACACTTTCATCAATGCCTCTGCTGCAGCGTGCAAATTTTCAGAATCCATCTTCTCGATGTGATTCAGGAATCCAAATCTCGAACGAACAGCTTCATAGGCATGCAATCTTTCAGTAAGAGAAACAGATAGCTGGTCAACCACTGGGATGAAGGCGGATACTTTGTATTTCTCCTTGGGTGACAGATTTGCGTCTTGTGCTTTCCCAATTTTGTATGACAATCGGAATCAATATTCTTCAATAATTATATAAATAAATTATTATTGACCGACTATGATTTTTTTCAATTTCTTGCGTGCAGTAAAGTTCGTGAAAAATTGATGGCATTTAATTGTGTCAAAATAATAATTATTTGCCTATCAAACTGCATAAAGAAATATGAAAAAATTTACCAATTTGTCAATAATAATTGATTTATTTAAGAATTGAAGAACACCGATTGTTAATATACTGCAATTAATTTATATGTACATATACATAAGAAAAAAAAATTGTCGAGACACGGAATCGAATACCCAACCTCCGAGGTTGCGGGCAAGTATCACCCCACTCAGCCATTAAGCGATTGGGTACTCCCTCCCTCAAGATGGGCAGTGAATTGGAAGTGCTTATGAGGGCCATTTGAGATTTTGATATTTCACTGATCTGATTGCCTGATTGGAGTGAACAAATATAGATCAATGATTTCTGTTATTTAAGATTAATATAATCAAATAATCATGTATGTATAAAATACTGTAGGCTGTAGGTAAAGGTGAAAGCGCAAAAAAAACTAATATCAAAGGAAAAGATGCTTACTAGTGTTAACTAGTTGGAATTTGAAAGATATTTTTTTCTATAAGTCTCTATTGTGGGGGCCCCCCGTTTGTGGAGGCCCCGGGGCTTTCGCCCCGGTTGCCCTCCCCTAAATCCGGCCCTGAACGTAGGGCAAAATTGCTATCGGAATTACGGGCTGAAAACGGTGACAATGAAGTAGGAAGGACTACAAACGAGTAAAAGATAAAAAATATGTTTTTTTTTTGCAGTTTCAACCTTTAAACGTGTAGGTAAAGGCCACCTCTTTCATTTTGATCCATTCTGATATCAGCAGATTTTTCCTTATATTAGGAAACTTACCTTACGCTTTGTGGAGTTTTTTTTCCATAGGTACCTTTTCATCGCAAGTCTTTTTAAGTTTAGGTACGACTGATTTGCTAATGGCTGGTAACTGTACCCTGCGCCACGCGAATTCAATCGCACAAATATTTTCTTTAGAAGAATAAAAAAAAACGTTAGTATAATATATAGGTACCTAATCAGAACAGTCTGCAGTTGAAGTGTTAGGGAATAAACTAACAGGTCTGAAAGTAATATATTTGAAATGTTGTTTCACTCTTTAGGATTTACTATAAAGAGGTACAAAAATAAAATGTGTGTCAACGGTAAATGAAAATATTGTGAGGAAACCGGTATGTTTAAGGACCTCAAAAGTTTAAAGACACATACGACATTTGCCAACATGCACTGGACCAGCATGGTGGATTAGGGCCTATCTCTCTGAGAGATGGCCTTTGTTCCAGCAGTGGGAACATGATAATGATGATTTACCCGTTTATTGATTAGTTATTGATAATTCGAAAAGTCTGAATATAAAAAAAAAACAAGGCTGAATTTTCCCATTTAGTTATTTCGTTAGTTCCCAACTAGTGACCCGCCCGCCCGGCTTCGCACGGGTGTAATTTACGTGTGAAGCCGGGGCGGGTCGGTAGTTACATATATAAACCTTCCTTGAAAATGTATCTAACTGATGGTGAAAACCGCATTAAAATCCGTTGCGTGGTTTAGGAGGAGTTAGCGGCCATACAGACAGACAGACGCGGAAAGTGATAGTGATAGTGTGAGAGATAGAGATAATGCTTGTATCATGAAATCACAGCTTTATATCAGTGACAGGTATTGATAACGCCAAATCCATTATCATCTATGAAGTCAAAATATCGCTTATCATTAGGCAGGCATTTAACTAGCTCTCCAACAGATAATGTACTTTGACCACACTGATATCGATAATATACAGGCCTCAATTCTACCAAAAGCTAAGCAACGCGCAAAGTGAACTATAAAACTTGTAAGCTTAAATGAATGCTAGGTTACGTCACTCTACATAAAATTATGAAATAAATAAATAAATATTCGGAAAAATTTTCACATACGGTCATCTGCCCCAAACTAAGCAAAACTTGTGATATGGCTGCCAGAGACTGATGAACATACATAAATAGTTTTTAAATACATACTTAAATATATATTAACAACCAGATATAGAACAAACACAAATGTTCATCAGACAAATGTTTGTCCTAGATGGGAATCGAACCCACGCCCCCAAGCTCAGAAGGCAGATTCACTACCAACTGGACCAACGGGCTATCAAACCTGGTAAAAACCAGGAAAACCTGGTATAGTAAGCAAGTGCCTCTATTAACTAAACAAATACAAGTTAATACTAAATACCTAAACTTCTTAGCCTATTGGCACCCGACACACAGTCCCAGACTAGTTCGGGAGCCTATGGAAAACCACGTTACGTAAAACTAAATTTATGTCAAAATAAATTACTTTTTGTTTGTTTGTTTGTATTACCATCGAGAAGCAAATGATATAGAGTCACAAACGTGCAAAAAAATTCCGAACTAAAACTCGGCGCACGCTAAGCATTGCGCAGACTTTTTGTTTAGTTGTAAAGCAACCGTGATCCGACTACAACGCCGTGCGATTTCCAGTTCTACGATTCCATAGCGGACAAGCGACGTCAAACACTATGTAAGCAACATAACGTCTAGATTGGCATTGTGAACTATAATAATTGATGTCTAGGACGTACTACGACGCTCGGACGTTTATTGACGGTTTTCACTTAGTGATTGTGACTCCATAGGTGTGTATCTCGATGCCTATTACACAAAAACAGTTGAATTATCTATGGACCGGTGAAGCTGTAAAGAGAGTCATAATGTCAGATCAGATCAGAGGTTCAAGCCCTCTACTACGCTGAATGGTAATGCTTATACGATGAGCCAGATAAATGTCAGCATTTTGGTCATGCGTTGCATCGTTGAAATTTCTTATACTATGCTTCAGTTGATGTCCATTACATATTTTGTCATCACAGTACATTATATATTTTGCCATCGACATGCCCTCATACTCTTAGTTAATAAAGAACGCAGGTTGAATCCACTCAAGAATCAATAGCCGTACCAATCCCAAGAATATCATTCACAAATCCTCAATTTTCAACCTTTGAGAACCCTTACCTTTAGCTCCAATAGAAATATGCCAGCAAGAGATTGTATATGTAGTAGATTTAGGGCACCAGCAGGGCATTTAACTTGCTAATGAGTTACGAAAATATTGCGCAAAATTAAAATTGTTTTGGATCTCAACCGAAATAGCTAGAAACACGTATTTTGTTTAGGCGAGTATAAAAGTTTTAATTCAAACGTATAAATAAAACATTTATTATAATTTTTAGAAAATGATGCTGAATGTTTTTTGTCACTTGACGGGCGTGATTCTGATTTCTGATGGAGCCATCCAGCTGCGTTACGAGGACTCCATCTATATACTTACTCCGGGTGTTTATGAATTTCTGCGGCAGAAGCTGGGCAGCATTGCTACATAATGATATAATATTACTGGTATTATAAAATAGTTATTTATGATACAAGTGCGGAAAGTTGGTTATTACAAACGAGTAGACGAATGTAAGCCCGAGACAAAGTCGAGGGCTTACCATAGTCACGAGTTTGTAATAACCAATCCGCACGTGTGCCATACAACGTTTTACAACACATTTGCGAGAAAAAAAGGCTACAAATGAAACAATTTTTGTTTATAACTTAATATCAGTCACAACAATAGTTTCTATAATATAATACAAAAATGGCGCGAACATGCAAATAGCGCCACTATCACGTGGTGAAAATTAGAACTACATCTTTCGTCATCTCTTTAGTATTAAACTGAGACAAACGTATTGAGCAAAAGCGCTTCCAAGGAGGTTTGATCATTCAGCTTATTTATTCTCGTAATATGAAACTCTTTTATGGAATTCTTATGTAATTATGATGGAAATTTAAAAAATACCGTAAATCACACGCACGGTGCTATACATCTGAGCGTGCGGACAAATTCATTACCGCACGCTCCGTTGTATGATCCGTAATGTTTAACTTTCGAACGATGTATACAGGCTTCGTAAGTGCACTTTTTGAGCAAATGTGTTGTAAAAAATATTTTAGTCGCCACTATAAAAAAAAGCTAATAATCTTTTATGCCTGAACGTTCTAAAGATTCCTGAACAGTTTTGGAATAATTCACTATTTGTTTATTTTTAGGGTTCCCTTAGGAATAATAATAAGGAACCCTTATAAGTTCGTTCTATCCATCCGTCTGTCTGTCTGTTTGACCGTCCGTCTTGCCCAATTTTTTAGAACCTACTAACTTTTATAGTTATTAAGGCAAGTGCTTGAAACTCTGCACAATTACAGTTTAAGTACAGATCTAAATATTAAGAGTATACAAAAATAAAAAAAATCGTTTTAGGGGTGTGGTTCTGGTACATGTGAAATGGGGATGAAATATTTTTGTCCCGCTGCTCTTCCTTGTTTGGGATACCGTTAAGTAGGTCTTTTAAAATGAAGGGAAGGTTTCATACATCACTATTATTTTATCTTATGTATATTTTGTGAAATATGGTCTGCCAAAGTTTTTTTTTTTTGTCTTGGATGTTTCCTCGTTTGACCACCAACTCGCCTGTTGGTAAGCGACGATGTGGTCGAAGATGAAGCACGCAGACTTAGAAGATACGTATTCACTTTATTATATACGTATTTCACTTAGATTATATCTCTCAGGAAACAAAGAAGCTTTCAGGTTGTTCCAATCCTTGGCCGTATGGATTAGAAACGTAGAATCGAAACATTTGGTACGTATCCAAGGAAAATCCACAATGTATGGATGGTAGTTGCAAAAAGTTGGTCCCCCTGCATTTCTAAACTTTTATAAATAGAAACGTTACTTGCCACGCCGCCGATAGGTCATATTAAAAACCTTTATCAAAATTATTAGGTATAAGCGTTTTCTGAACAAATAACTTTTAAAGATATAGCGATAAGTAAAACTGTAATAAATTCATGACGTTCTAACTCAAAGGCTATTGACCTTTTTGTAAAATTGTTTTAACAAAGTATTTTTCTCAAGCAGTTTTCTTTTTGACTAAACCATAAAAAGTATATGTTATATGTTGGTATATATGATGCACCTCTGAAATTTGGTTAAGTCCACAGAGCTTCGTTCTTTCGAGTTTTTCTGTGACCATTTATTTCTGAATTATGATGATTGTGATCACAATTATATGACTTTAGCTACAAAAACGGATCCCTACCATATTATGCGTGTCTCGAGTCTCTTAGCCAGTTATTTATTTACTAGACTAGGCCTAGATTTTCGTGATAGAAGAAATCATTTGATTATATTGTTTTGATACAATTCTAATGAAACTTCTGCTAAAACTGAGCAGTCAACGGTGTCGTCGAGCTTCGTCACAAATTCTTCAAAGCGTTGTCAAGTACGAACGAGCTTCGATAAACACTTAGCTGCGCTTAAAAGTGCGAAACGGTATCTAAAGAATTTAAGGTATTGGGTGCGGAGCGAGGGCGGTGGGGCGCGCCCGCCCGCCGTTTGGGCGGCACGAAGCGAGCGTCAGTCGGACGCTATCCCTAAGGCGCGCGCGCTCGCTTGTTTCCCCTCCCGAAACCAAAACTCGCGTAAACATAGATCGCGCCGCGGGACTCTCGTACTTTTTCCCGATAAACTATTAATAATTTGGAGTGGGTGTGCGTTCTTGAGGACTGTTATTGTGGTGGGAGCCGGTCGCCATGTGTGGTCACCACGCGGTTGCCTCTGCCGGCTGACCGTCCCTATCGCAACACTATCATCACCACGAGGTTTGGTAAGTACCATTTTGTTTATTAATATTTATATATATAGCTAAAATAAATAAGAAATTATGTTGAAATAAGTAGGTTATTTGCCTTTGCCATTATGATGAGATTCGGATTTTTATTTGTTGTCAGGAAAACTCGTACTTTCCAGTTCAATAACATCGTTGTGCCTGGTCGATTTTAATATATTTCTTAGAACTTTCTTTACTTGGTATCGAATACTTATGATAAAGAATTGACCAAAATACTTGAAATACCTACTACGTATACATTCTCTTTGATACTTACCTTATCGTATTCACCTACTAATATTACCTATTTACTAATATGAGAAAATATGTCTGTTGGGTTATTGCTCTTCCCTTTTTCATGTCACAATAAATGGTCAGATTGACTTGAGTTTTTGCATATATATTGATAGATAAATAAACTCTTTATTGTTCACACAACAAATTACATACACATGATAAAACAGCTTAAAAACTAGTGCTACAATCGGCGGCCTTATCGCTAAGAGTGATCTCTTCCAGGCAACCTTAGGCTACCTGACTTTTTTGGCTGAGTTTACTTGACAGTGCCCTAGTAAGTCATGCCCTAGTAAAGTGGCGGATGTTTTACAAGAGGCTCTTATGGAGTTTTAGAAACAACACGAAAATACGTACATTTTCCGGGATAAAAATGGTGAGTGACATAGGATGCCACTCTCCAGCCCTCTAACTATATGCGAAAAATCACGTAGTTCCGTTGATCTGAAGTTGCGTGAAAGAGTAACAAAAGAACATTCGCATTTACAATATTAGTTAAATGGGTTCGATTGACAAAAGCAGGTATATAATCTCATTTTCATAACGAGCTGAAAATACGAATTATGCAGTTCAGTGACGTGAAAAATCCCCAGCCTCGGGCAGTCACTACGTGAATGGATTGTTGAGAATGCTTGGACTATTGAAAAAATTGAATCTCTAGTTAGTTTTAATTTTATGTCTATATTAGGCATTCTCAACAAAGAACAATAACGTCGTATCAAAGGTACAATAATTATGATCAAATTCCGCGTTGAAACAAGCTGATTTAATTTTAATCTTCGTCGCTGAATCCCAGGAAAAATAGGCACATATTATCTTAGCACATAATATTAAATTTAACATACACGTCGTATCAAAGGTACAATAATTATGATCAAATTCCGCGTTGAAGCTAGAGCTGATTTCATTTAAATCTTCGTCGGTGAATCCCAGCAACAATAGGCACATATTACCATAGTTATTTCGAGTTTATTATCGCACATGGAGCCGGGAGACGTTTTACAACTGGCGTCTATAAACTGGATATAACTCAGGTTATCACAAAGAATACGGCTGCGTTGCGGGTTGTGGGCTTGCGGGTATACAGTTGCGTATGTTGCGTGCAATTGAATTCAGCTATCCTACTTTACTTTCATGGATCAGTTGAAAGTTTTAACATTATAAAGTACCTACCTACGTTGGTTTTGCTGGCAATAATTAAAACTACTTAAAGAAAACCTTAAGAGCCATATTACAAAATCATAATCATCATTATTTCAGTTCACGTCCACTGCTGGACATTGGCCTCTCCCATCGATCTCCAAAACCGCCGGTTGGAAGCGGCCTGCAACCAGAGCTTTTCCCTGCGGTCTCTTTTAGGTCGTCTGTCCATCTTGTAGGTGGACGTCCTACGCTGCGCTTACCAGTCCGTGGTCTCCATTCGAGAAGTATTACAAAATGCATCGTATCGGGATTTTATGGCATAAAACTAAAAAATTAAGCCGTAATAATATCAAGACGAATATGAAACAATGCAAGTAAACAATGACATTAAAATTATTTATTTTATGTTAGTAATTTAACAAAATCCACTTTTAAACTTTCCCTTCGAGAGTTGTACGAAAAACTATATACTTATATCATTATAGGTATCTGAATTTTCAAGCATAAAACAAAAAATAAAGCAGCAATTGTCAAGAAAAATATAAAACCAGTAAACCATAATATTAAAATTGTTTATTTTATGTCAGTATCTTAATAAAATCCACTCTTAAACGTTCCCGTTCGAGAGTTTTAATAAATACTACTTTTGTAAATTGGAGGTCATAAGTTAATACTATGTTGAGTTACAAGTTATGAAAGGAAGTAGGTAGGTACTTCATCTAATCTATACTTTCCGCCCCATTAAAGATTATACAAACCTATTTAATTAAAATCTCGTGGGCTGAACTCAATAACCTTAAATTTGTTTGTCATCGCTCCCTATTCGAAATAAATATAGTAAAAAATTCAATAAGAAACGTCTCATTTGTATGAAATAACCTACTCATAGAGTCTAGACTCCTATTTACCTGAGCTAATGGCTTATAAAACCGTGTAAGTAAGTATTTATTACCATATACTTAGCGTGACACAATTTTAGTATCTATTCAGTTTCTGTAGTTTGCACTTCTTTTCGATTATGTAGTTCCTTTACAATTTGTTTAGTGATATACAATTTTTCTTGAAAAAGTTTCGCCACAATCGCTTGTCATTCTCTGTCTAGAAAAATGCAGAGAAATAAATACTACCCAGCTGCACTAGCTCCATGAATAGGCATTTCTCGGTGTTCATTAGCGGCGGTAGGAAGTGAACGCCAAGAGTTCCGATTGCAAAAAATCTTTGCTTACCTGGGGAGCCGCTGCTCTACCTAGTTTTCTATAGCTATCTAGCTATCTTGCGTGATCAATTAAGAATTTTATGATAATCAAAATATTTATATGTTATTCTCACCATCAGCATACTTGGTTACTTTATGATCTATATTGGAATACTTTTCCTGAATTTCACTACAAAATATTACTAAAAATCTTTATGAAAGCGATCTAGCTAGAAGATAAGGAGATATCCGAGACTTTTGCCCAGCAGTGGAACAATACAGGCTAGAAGAAAAAATAACTTTTGAACAACAACCATTTACATACCGATAAAAATACCTATCTGTAAATACCTTTCCAATCCAATTATATACTTTTATCTTTATTTCATCTTCAAGTCCAGTTGTATAAGCATGATGTTTAATTGGATTCCTAGCATGTTTATATGTTTAATACATACTCTACTATAAAACCATAATATATACATTTTAAAATCCTAATCAATCTGCTTACAAAAACGTGAGATTAAATCCAAATCCATCCATAAATTTAATGTAACAATTTTTCGAATTCGGTGTATTTGCCGTTAATCATGACGTGATAACAAATATCGCTTTTCTTTTCGGTCCACGTCGGGTTTGTTATTGAATATCATGATTGCTCAGTTGCTTGCACCCATCGCAATATGGATTTACTGAATGAAAATTAAATTTTATTCAATTTAGCAGGAATCGGGGAATTATGTTTTAGCATACTTTTAATGATATTTTTAGGGTTTCGCGATTATCGAACACATTTAACGGTATTTATTGAGTGTATTTTACATTAATTCATTCCTGCTGTTTTGAACACTATGTTCATGGTTTCCAGAGGTCTTGCAGTTCTGTGCTGGGCTTGAGATAAATAGCTGTGGTAGCATATTTTAGTTACCTCGAAATAGACTTGATTTAATATCTCTTGGGACGGATCGTTAAATTGTAAATTCCGCTTGTTTGTCCAATAACTACAATTGTTTGAGCTTATTTTCTTTAGCTAAAATGTCCAGTAGATTTTTTTGTAAAAACAAATTTCATTAGTTTTACCGCTCCGTAAGTTTACTCTAATCTATTCCGTGGTTCAGAGAAGGCTTGTAAAGTTTCTAAAATAACAGCGTTTCACTGGGAAAATGAAAATTAGCTTTTTATGTTTTTCGGCGAACATGTGGATTCATAAATACTGCGTATATTCGTGCGGTGTCGTGCTTGGTAGGCTGACTACATGAAAATGCACTTAGTTGCTGAAGCTGTCTATGTAAAACAAAACGGCTTTTCGCAGTTTTTTGTGCTGGGAACTGACCATTATGTATACTCGACAATTTGAATTGTCGCCCAATGGAAAAATTTACAAGTACCAATTATTACTATAATTATACTTTATTTCTATATATTATTATTTATTATTCAGATATTTATTTTCCTTCTTAAATTTACGTTTTTTTACAATATTTCCTATAAAAACAAAATATTATAAAAAAACCTAAACCTAGAGTGCCGCCGGCAGCGGGCCAGGGCTCAAGCTACCGGTGGTTAGGGCTGCAGAGTGAGGAACTTCCTGACAATACGTGCCGTGTCTAGGATTACCGCCTTCTGCATCTGACCCTTGACCCAACCATCTAGCGAGAGCCTCTTAAGGTGTTGGTCGAGGCTCTTCGCTATAAGACCGTTCACCGATACTAGGATAGCCCGTTGGTCCAGTTGGTAGTGAACCTACCTTCTGAGCTTGGGGGCGTGGGTTCGATTCCCATCTAGGACAAACATTTATGCGATGAACATTTGTGTTTGTTCTATATCTGGGTGTTAATATCTATTTAAGTATGTATTTAAAGCTATATATGTATGTATATCAGTCTCTGGCAGCCATATCACAAGCTTTGCTTAGTTTGGGGTCAGATGACCGTGTGTGCAAAAATGTCCCGAATATTTATTTTTATTATTATTATTACTATCGGGACAATGATCGTCGAGTCAACATCCCACATGGCGGTAACCTCGTGAGCTAAGTCAAGGTACTTACTGAGTTTGTCTTTCTCGGCCTTCACGAGGTTCTCGTCATGTGGGATGGTGATGTCGACGAGCACTGCCCGGCGTTAGGATCGGTCGACCAACACGATATCAGGCATATTGGCGACAATAGTCCTGTCCGTGATGATAGAGCGGTCCCAATAGAGCAAAGCACGACCATTTTCGAAAACTGGCGCTGGTGCGTACTTGTAGTACGGCACCTCAGACTCGACAAGGCTATATCGAAAGGCAAGTTGCTGGTGGATGATCCTGGCCACTAGGTTGTGCCTGTGCAAGTACTCGCCGTTAGCAAGATGCGAACAACCGGAAATGATATGGGGGGTTGAAAGTTTATATGAAAGGCTACATGTACAAAGTCGCGGGAAACAGCTAATTATATTGATCACGTTGCTGACAGCATGGTATAATAATGATACTTCGCCAGATATGGCATTTCGAGCACAGAAAATACAAGTTTTTGTTCTGTGATTCCGAGACACAAAGGTCACCAGGGTGACAAAATCCTACGTCATCGACGCTGTGTTAGCATTAGCATGAAATCATGACTCCCCAATCTCCGTGTATTACCTATGGAAATCCGATAAAACTATATGTTTTGGATTTATATACTATGTTTTATATATTAAGCTCGTGTTTAACTTGCGGATAAACAAAATGACAATTGAAATGCTTTTCGTATTTTATTTGATAGATTGTTTACAAATTTGATTTCAAATTTCTGTGTTTGTTGCAATGAAGTGGCAAACGGACAATGACGTAGGCCCGTGTCACTCCCGGAGTGCCAGATCTTGTTTTATTGGATCATGGCTGACAGTATACATAGACATTTCTTGGATAAATGTTGGTAGGTACCAACTACCAACAAACATTTATCCAAGGAATGTCTTTGTTTGATCATGACTTTGTTTAGTCTCGTCTGTATGGTAGCTTTTCAGTAAACATAGTGTGCTTACATCGGCTGCTGAATAAATTCAGTTATTTGTTGAACTCGTTGTTAGTTTCATTCACGTCACGGTCGAGCTAACAACGGTCACTATACACCGTATTGTAGAAATAGCAGAAAAAAAACTCTTTTCTGATAAAACTAACAGACGTGACGGATTTGGTTGACGGACTGCCGTCCAACTAACGGGAGATAACGAGAAAATTTTCTCTTTCTCTGTCTGTCGGTCTGTGGAATGCGCTGTTTGAATGGGTATTTTCGAAGGTCTTCTCCAATAGTTACAATCTGGATGACTTCAAGTCGCAAGCTAATTGGATTCTACTAGCAAACGAGCTCATAGACCGCACCATCGCTTAAAATCAAGCGAAGTGACGACCAAGCGCAAAAAAATGTGTGGATAAGTCAAAGAAATTAATGTATAGAATAGAACTTCAATACAAAGAAGTGTGTACAAGGCTGGTATTCTTTAGTCTGAGGTACAAGGCGACCGGCGCTGTTTTTTTTTTGTTAAAATTTTCATGACCATGTGTTCAATGTCCTTTAGTCGTAATCTTAAACAGTCAACCGCAGCGTTACCAGATAAATAAATTTTACGAAACTACCATATAGACTTCAAAATTAGAGATTATTTATTATAATAATAAAAAAGTAGTACGTAGTACACATAGATCGATGGAATTAGTAGATAAGTATCTTATACACGAAGATATAATTATATCGTCATTGCTTATACACAAATAAGAATCTCCGAGTATAAGTAGGTACGGTTTCCAATAGGTAATGTTCGATTTTGGTATTTCATCCATACTTCGACGTAAGTTTTGATAGAAACAGAAAAATATACCTCGTTTGTGAACACAATCGTGTAACAAAAATACTCTCATATCGTTCGTTTCAGATCAAAGGACAATGCAGTGTTTGAACATCGAATAAAGTGTTCGACAAATAGTTTTATAAGTAAATCTTTGGGCACAAAGAATGGTACAACTAGATGTAAAATACGAGTACGATGCCTTTGTCATGGTAAATAAGTATAGTCAAGCAATAGAGTATTATTTTTGTCACTTATCATTCTTAAGAGCCTATACTCCTCGTTCAAAGCTATCTTATTCGAACATTTCCTGCATTTTTGAAGATATAAATTTACAGAAAAAGAATTTTAAAATCGATTTAATCTTTGGAATAATAATGCAATGTTATAGGCCATTTAAAAATAACGTTTCAAGCTTTTACATAGTAAAAAAAACAGGCCAAGTGTCTGTTGGACTCGCACCCCGAGGGTTCTGTACAAACTTGATAAATATGTATGTACATAGTTCATCCATCTCGGGTAGCGAATCTCGACGTAAAACGATTAAAACAGGTTAAAATATTGATGGTCAAATTTAACTTGTTAGTTGGCAAACAGGCGCATACCTACCAACTACAAAAATATGCAAGTTTGTAATAGTAAAAATATGTAATGTACAATACCTATCTTGAAATTAACAACTTTTTTCCTTTATATGTGCTGTGAGACCTTTCTTTTTGCCAAATTTCATTATTCTAGGTCAACACTTCCCGTAGGTTTTGATTCCCTTAATCTTGACATACAGATAGACAACAAAGTGATTTTATAAGGGTTCCTTTTTTCCTTTTGAGGTAGGTACGAACTTTGTCAGATGACCATGTGTGCAAAAATGTCCCAAATATTTATTTATTATTTATTTATTTAGTTAACTCTAAAAACAGTGATTAAAAGTGTGAAAGATTGGCTCAGCTGGCCGTAGAGCGTAATCCTAATGAGATGGACATTGCACATAGGGATGGAGACAGACAATGACTGTTATGATTGTTATGTTAGTTTTTGTTCATAACTATGCCAGAGTCATTCGGTCGTATTAATCAAGTTTACATAGCCTTAAATCAAAATCAAAAATCAAAAAAACAAAATCAAAATATATTTATTGCAGTTTGTTGGTAAACCTAGATGTAATACAGACATAATCTGTTCTTAAGAGCTCCGAAAACAAACTTGTCTCTAAATGGACGTGCAATATTAGTACTGGCATTCATAACTCACTAATTATAAGTTATTAGTATTGTTAGTTTACAAAGGAAATGTCTTAGTATAGTAGTTATGTCAAGTTAAATAGGTACGATGTCTACAATATTATAATGTCATTATTAGTTAGTCAATGTTAGTATTCCAATTTAATCTCTTATCATTAATAAATTCTTTTACGGTGTAATAGCACTTAGTCAGTAGAATTTTTTTCAATTTTAATTTGAACAGATTAATATTTAGATCTTTAAGGTTTCTAGGCATCTTATTATAGATTAACGGTCCCATACAGAAAATGCTATCATTTAATAATTTCTTGTTGCGGTGTTCTATGAGAAGCTTGTGCTTGTCACGTCTATTACGTTTAGATTTATCATTTGTAAGGGGAAAATAGTTCGGGTTACTTTTAACAAAACATGCTACTTCAAAGATGTAAAGTGACGGAAGTGTTAGAATTTTATATTCATTAAATTTTGGTCTACAGCTATCAGTGCTGTTAAGTCCAAACATTACTCTAATGCATCGTTTCTGTGCCTTAAATACGCGTTCCACCTCTGTTGAATTGCCCCAGAAAATCAAGCCATATCTCAATAGTGATGCCACCAAACCATGATAAGATGTTAACAATGCGTCTGTTTTTACAACTGAAGCAAGTCTATGGAGAGCATATGCCGAGCTTCCAAGCTTTTTGCAGAGCTCCTCAACGTGAGCTTTCCAGTTCAATTTTTTATCAATTGTAATACCAAGAAATTTGGCAACATCAACCTCCTTTATTTTATTATTTTGATAATGTATGTTTAAGTCATTTATATAATTAAATCTTTGAGAAAATTGCATCAAGTTTGTTTTATTTATATTAATTTTTAAGTTATTAGTATTTAACCATTTGATAATTGAATTTAGAGCATTGTTAATATCAGTTTCGTATTGTTCTTTACTTTCACAAGCAACTGTAACAGTGCTATCGTCAGCGAACAGTGACATTGGATGCGGAGTAGCTTTTGGCAAATCATTTATGTAGGAAATAAATTGTAGTGGACCCCATACACTTCCCTGGGGTACACCAAACTTTACAATACGCTCATTGGAAGTGAATGTGTCCTCTGCTTTTGATTTATGGTTGATTCTTTTTATGATAGTTATTTGTTTTCGATTCGTTAAATATGACTTAATTAAATTTAGGATGTTGCCTCTGACACCATATGCCTCCAGCTTATTGAGTAGAATGTTCTAATGTTGTAATGTAAATAGCGTCAAACAAATCATAGTCACAGTCAGAGTCAAGCAAAGTAAGTCACGGTCAAGTCAAACTCATGCCCCAGTAAAGTGGTGGAGACTTTACAAGAGGCTTCTATGGAATTTTGGAAACAACACGAAAATACGTGTTTCACCTCGTTATATCACTTTCCACACTCGAGCACGTTCACGAGCACATAATAAATAATAAACCACTATTACTACACATTAACACTCGAAAATACACAAGCTTAGGAAAATAAAATACGAGCCGTCATGTTTTTTCCATGTTCGCGTCATAACTCACACAATGTCTGTTGTGGTTAAGGTTACCATATCTCAGGATTTGTCCCGAGATCTCAGGATATTTTGACTTTTTTCAGGATTGCGGCCGGATTATCAGAATTTTCAATAAAATAGAGTTGATTTTTCAGATCTTTTTGATAACAAAGTAACAAAAACAAAAAAAAACTTCTTTATTATATAAGTATCAAATAAGTAAAAAAAACTAAAATAATTTGAATTTTTCCACTAACTTGTAAATTACAATGTGAGAAAGGCTTTTTCTCCGGACTTTAATTTAAAAAAAATAGGACTGGGGGGGGGGGGGGGGGGGGGATATTCAAAAGATATCCAGTTGCATTGGGGTGAAGCCGGGTTATGTGAGATTGGACCCACTAAAACCCGCTCAGTGGCCGACCTCTGTGCCAGGCGGAGCGCACCGGGATCTACATAGGAACTCACCGGTACCCTCCTACCATCTGGTTACCTTAGTTGTGGTTTAATTGTCCCATCCTGAACCATCACATCCGGTTAATATTGAAATAAATTATCATAGTTTCATTGTTATTGTGATCATTTATTTCGATGTTGACATTGTATGTAACAATAATTATATCATACTGATTTATTAATTATACTCGTTGAATTATGAAACTTGTGTATGGATAATAAATTATTTTGATTTATATTGGTTGCTCCAGAATCGGCCTACAGACAGTGAAAGTGGTCGTGATACAAACGAAATGTTATTTATTAAATAATCTACCATAGAGCAATGAATTCATACGTAGCACAAAATACAAATCGATGCAGTTAGGTGTAATAAAAGAGACTTTATAGGCGAACAACACGGCTTTAAAAACTCACTAAACGCAGCATATACCATAACATAGCACAGCTTACCAATGAATGTATTTATGTGCATTTTGTGAAATAAGGGAAAAAATATGAAGTACTTTTTACGCTATAGCTGTTGTTAGAAAGAGACAAAAATACAATTTGTTGTGGACACTCGGAGTGCGTGACTGAAAGACGGCTGGACGCAGTCAGGCAGCCAGCCTTGCATTCGTCTAGTCAATATGGTGGCGAACACAACCTATCTATAGGTAAAAATATCTTAGTATCGATTCCGAAGACCTTGATTTTCATGAAAGTGTATTTTACTGGAAACAAACATTCCGATATGTAATTTACAAGATTCCGATTGAATATTTTGTGAAGCGAATAATTTAATGCGCGCGAGGTGCGCTCAGTAACGATCTGTGCGAGTTCGAAAACTTGCATCATTATTTTGTATTTATGCCCAATATACACTGCACATTGTTATTTACGCGAGAGTCAGCGACACTTTTTAATACGCTTTGATTATGTTTTTCAACGTCCAATGCAAAAAGAAGGGTTGTATAAGTTTAACGTTTGTATGTGTCTGTCTGTGGCATCGTAGCTCTCAAACGTCTAAACCGATTTTGATTTAGTTATTTAATTTAAAATTCAATTTATATTGAGCTTTACTTATAACTAACGAGTTATGTTAGGTCGATTTGAAAGTTTGAACAGAGTACCTTCTAGGTCTACGTGCTCCACCTTCTACAACAACATCGCTTTCCATCAGGTGAGTTGGCGCCAAACGTAAACCTATACTATATAAAAAAAACCGGACAAGTACGAGTAGGACTCGTGCTCTGAGGGTTCCGTTAGACGGAACCCTCAGAGCGCGAGACAAAAAAAAAACTAACTGAAGTTAAAATATTGAAAGACAAACTTAAATTTGTAGTTGACAATAAGGTTCTTTCATACATTCCAACTACAAAATGTAAGTTTGTAATAGCAAAATAATTATTTTTAAATGAAATAACTTCAAATTTATAACTTTCGGATTTATTCCTATATATGTACTATGAGACCTTGCCTCTTGCCAAATTTCATGATTCTAGGTCAACGGGAAGTACCCTATAGGTTTTGATTCCCCTGTGAAATCGCAAAATATACGACATAAACGTTCATATCTTTTGATTGCTTTAACTTACAACTTTAATTTTTTTACAGCCGAAAGTAACCGTAGATTCAAGTATTTAGTATAAATTTCAAGTTGCTACCTTTACGCGTTCTTGAGAAAAAGGGTCTTGACAGACGGACAGACAGACAGACGGACAACGAAGTGATCCTATAAGGGTTCCGTTTTTTCCTTTTGAGGTACGGAACCCTAAAAACAACAACATGGAAGTCGATCTTAACTTACTACTAATTTTCGGATCGATTTGAAAGTTTGCAAGTAAATGTAATCCGGATCACGATACCATTTTTAGTAACATCGAACTAATCTAACGATAGGCTCAAGAGGTGCATAGTGGAACTCTTCAAAGGCCAAACTCGAGGGGTTCACTATAGTAGTGAACCCGTTTGTTATAACGTGTCCTTAAAAATTATAAATTGTTTGGCATGTTGTATCTTTATGTCTAATTAGGGGGGAAGGAGGTGGATAGTGAAACTCTTTGATATAGCTACCAGTGAACCTCTCGGGGCTGGACCCCTTTGATTTGTTTTAACGTGTCACATAAAGGTAGCATTCCGATCTTGGCGACCACGACCGGCAACCGCGACCGGCGGCAGCGGCCGCTTCGCGCGACCCACTGCTCAGTATAGATTTATATGGACTGCTAAACAATGCAAGCAACCGGGTGTAATTTACGTGCAAAGCCGGGGTGGGTCGCTAGTTATATATATAAACCTTTCGTGAAAAATTATCTAACTGATGGTGAAAACCGCATCAAAATCTGTTGCGTGGTTTAGGAGGAGTTAGCGGTTATACAGACAGAAAGCGCGGATAGCGACTTTAATTCATTTTATACTATGTAGAGATAGAGAAGATAGAGATACGTAAAACGTTAGGCTTTAAACACACGGCTAACTAAAAGTTAAAATTACAAGTTAAAACAGAGATTGAAAGTCCTCATCAAAACTTTTGCTGAGGGAACCACTAACCAAAGCGTCACCTGCGTAATACATTTTTTGTTTTGTTGATTTTTTCATAAAGCCCTGAATCATTTTCGATAAAATGTATATGGGACCACCTCTGAAGTATGATCTCAGAAAAGTATAATCAAAATCAATTCATAATTGACGGAGTAATCGCGTAACAAACATAAAAAAAAACATACAGTGGAATTGAGAACCTTCTCTTTGTAGAAGTCGTTTTTTTTTTGGATAAGACAACATCTGTCGAGTTAGCTAGTTGATAACAAAATCCAATATTTAATTTATAATCGGCAACGTCCGGTGACTGTTCGTGTAGTGCTTCCTACATGTTTATCAGGGCACTTTCGCTAACGCCCTGCCTGAAAGTCGATACGTGAAGCAATGCTCTGACGTCAATGTTGCTTTATGATTCAATCCAACGTTAACTGAGCTCTCGCCCAGCTGAGTGCAGCCCGATCTAAATATATCCTAACAATTTCCCTCGCGTTGTAAGCCGGACATGAAAACCTAGTTGAACGTGGCCATGCCTTTTGTCACGGTCAGGCCTATCATAGTCTCTTACGGTACTGATATCTAGACGTGCTTATTTCTACTAAATTAGTAGCAAATGCTACTTAGTACCATGTGTGTAAAACATGACTACCAAGCTCCAAAATCGACTGCCGTTTGATTACCGAACATTCTACTTGAAGAGCGGGTGGAAGAGGGTGTTCAATTGTTCATACTATATTTCAATGTCTGTTACTACCAGCTATTGACTGCTTCGAGCTGGAAGCATGATTAAAACTAGCATGCTAAATAAAAGCAAATGTGAACAGCTGAAGAGTATGCTAGTGTTAAGCATGCTAATAAGCACAGCGACGGCCCATCCTTTAATCAGGGTAGATAATCCAAGATTTCCACTATTTCCACATTAAAATTTTATGCCGTCTACAAACAACAAAAGTGTGCCATGCCGCCTGCCACGCCACCCGCCCTGCCGAGTCGCAAGGTGCCATCGAAATGTTATTTTTTGATTGTTTTTTTTTTCGCTTTTGGCATTTTGGCGCCCTTTGATATTTGGCGCTTAGAGCGACTGCTCCTCTCGCTTAACCCCAGGGCCGGCGTTGAATACGCATGCTATTTTACATGTCTGTCAGTAGCTTAAAGGTTTCCGCAGTACAACGCAGCGCAGATTATACGTGACTCTGCACGTTTTGTTAGGACTGTACGAACTACACTATACAGCAGCAGTAGCACTGGAGCAGTGCAGGCGCGGAACAGTTCGTGCGGTGTCTAGTTCCCATCCTATTTTTTTAAAACTTTTGATCTGTCGAGGACTCGCTCTCCACAATCAATATAAACTAATAACTGTGAATTACGAGTGAAACGGTTTTTCTAGACAAGCGTGCTCCATCGTAGACCGCATCATCGTTTAACATCAGGCGAGATGGTGGTCAAAAGCAAGACTATTATTATTTAAAAAAAAACATAAATGATCTACAAATTTCCAAACATACATTAAACGCCGACCCCGTCTGTAGACTCAGAGTCCGTCGCTACGCTCGGACACATCAGTTCAGTCGGCTCGATAAACTTCCTTTATTTTATCAAATAAAGTTAAGGATAAGTTAAGTATCATACGCCATTTTTTACCTACTTAACCTTAGGTAGGTACGAAATTTACGACACAAGCTAGTGCTACATCGTTAGTTTTCCTTTGCATACCGGAACGGCAGAGATCAACTTCTCAACAAGTATTTACGACCATTAGCAAAGACTTTCTGATGCATTACCCTAATATTTTGTACCAACGTCGTTTATCTCCGGTTTTATGTGATATTCTAAACAAACTTAAATTTAACATCGTAAGTTATTTTGTGCTACGCGCGGTTACTGCTACGCGCATAATAAATATAAACACAATTTCTCTTTGAAAGCTTGGTAATATTGTGTTACATACATACCTTTGATAATAGTCCTACTTTCGTAGTGCATTTGTGTATAATAAACTCAACAAAATTTTAAATTTCCACACTATGACTCGACATCTCTGCAAAAAATCCCTCCAAAGCTGGCTACTTAAGCAAAGCTATGAGTCTACAGAATCAATTTTAGTAATCTTGTCATAATTCCAGATCTGATCTAATTATCATACACCAAACTCACATTATCACATTACCTATTAATAATAAAACGAGGGTATTAACATTTATTAGTACACAAACACTCCCAATATTCCAAAATATTTTTAACATTCATTCCTGGGCAATGTCGCAACAGTGAAACTCCATATGGGGTATAACTGCGTGGCAATGTCTAACACAGACCTATTAACATCTCGACAGCTTTTGCATGCTTTATTTTCCTTTTTTTCTTTGTACAAAGCTAATGTGTAATCGTCACATGACCAACCACCTCTGTTCGGCGGAGGGTATTGGTATGCCATCTCACAGGTTTTTCCTAGTTTGGGTACCAATGCACTTCCACTAGGAATATTAATATGTAATGACACCATGTATTACAATTATTAAGAAGACGTTTGTTATCAATAAATTTTCATTTCATTTTCATTTCATTTCATTTCATAATATACATGATACGTACCTGTAACACATTTTGTTTTCATAGCTAAATCATTATCATCATTATTCAGTCTTCTATATCCATCATCAGCCATCTGTTTTGGTTATTACCGAAAATATTCTACAATTCATTCATTAATTTTCAAGCAAAACATTTTGTACTAACATTTGTGCCAAATTTCATTGTAGAACAATAAATATTATTAATATAAAAATCTTTTTATAAACAAGCTTTTAGGCGTCTGCCATATTGTTAAATATATTTCAGGCAATAAATAATTATATATTATTTGGAATCATAACAAACTAAACTAAATACACTAAATAAAAATATATATTAAACTACACTAATCTATTATACCGCTGCCCATAGGCATCGTTCCCAAAATGCTAGCCGCATTGCCGCGTTGTATTGCAATACTAGACATTACCTGATCTAAGCACGTTGCGCAAGATACCGACCAGGATTTTTGGTCAAGAGATGATTCAACCAGACGTTTAGACAGATCTTTCCCGACCCCCACGGACCTAAAGTTTCGACCCCAAAAGGCTCAAACATATACCCACTGTCTAGGCTACAATATTATCGACGCTACTTGCGTTGATACCCTTGTGCCGTCTCATCTTCCCGGTACGGAAAACAAGGCTGGAGCGGCGGATGAATCCGCAGAAGGCCTCAAAAGGCGCAAATATCGGCCATATTAAATTTAAGAGACGTCATTTTATTTTTCGTATTCTTATCAGCAAACCCTTTCATTTGATACCCATATCATGGAGGTGCATAAAAATAACTACAATCAACAATCATAGTCTGTTATTTATTTTTTTATTTGAAAAACACGTTTCACCTCGTTATATCACTTGCCCACACTAGAGCACGTTTACGAGCACTTAATGAATAATAATTCCCCATTTAGTACACATTAACACTCGAAAATACACAAGTTTAAGAAAATAATCCAACGAGCCGACATGTTTTTTCCGCGTTGGCGCCAAAACTCCCTCATGGTCTGTTTTTTTTTTTTTTTTGTTAAAATCTTCATGAGCGTGGATTCAATGTCCTTTACTCGTAATATTAGACAGTTCATTTTGTCTTATTAGCGTCAAACAAGTCATAGTCACAGTCAAGCTAAGTAAGTCACGGTCAAGTCGAACTCATGCCCCTGTAAAGTGGTGAAGACTTTACAAGAGGCTCCTATGGAGTTTTGGAAACAACACGAAAAGACACGTTTCACCTCGTTATATCACTTGCCCACACTCGAGCACGTTTACGAGCACTTAATGAATAATAATTCACCATTTAGTACACATTAACACTCGAAAATACACAAGTTTAAGAAAATAATCCAACGAGCCGACATGTTTTTTCCGCGTTGGCGCCAAAACTCCCTCATGGTCTGTCATATTTGGGAGTTGCCATATTGGATTTACATTGACGTCATTTAGCTAACCATGCATTGTCATCCAAACTAAACGTGTGTATACAAAATTTCAGCTCAATCTGTTTGGCATAACTGGTCTAAAATTCAGTTGTAAGAATTGTCCCACACATACATTACTAACAGGGCAAGTTAAATAAAGGTTTTAAAAATGTGCATGGTGAAAGGATTTTTGAAAATTCATCCCCTAAAGAGGTGGTTCATTATGCAAGTTTTATGGAAGTTCGTAAGTCACAAACGTGGAATGTGGTATTTAGACTTCTGTTGTTAAAGTTAGTTGTATCATCGTTTTTTGAAAACTCATTCCCTAAGGGAGTTAAATAGGGGATGAAGCTCATATACAAGTTCGTAATTTTTTTAAGTTAGGGCTGTGGTAGTTAATATTTCGGCTTCTGTTTACAATTATAAGTCAGCTATATAACCGTTTTTGGAAGTTCATCCCCTAAAAGAGTTAAATAGGGGCTGAAAGTTTGTTTGAGCTTCGTCATTCTTTTACTAAACTGATGGCAAATCTCATGGGCACACGGCTCGTATTACCATAAAATCTACAATAGTGACATTGGTCTCCTAAGTTGCCTTAGTAATATGCCATGCTATATTTGTTTTTAACCCCTGACGCAAAAAGAAGGGTCCAGCGTCACGTTTGCCGTAATCGTTCAGTGCCACGTAAAAGTAACTTTTAAACTTTCCCGTTTTAAACACATGTTTTCAGCTCGTGACCACGGCCATTATCATGGCTGAAACGTCGAGCGAAAGGTAATAAATAATTAATGAAATAATGCGCGAAAAGAGCCGATAAACATTTAAACCAGTGCGCCACGTACTTTTTTTTATTCTTCATAATTTAATTTCTGGTCTAGATAATAAAGATCTATATGTAAACTCCATTGCACACAGCATTGAGCACACAGAAAAAAAAGGATTAGCACATAAGCTACTCTTAGGAGAGCAACCCCTAAAATATTCCAGTGCTTACTGTAGGTAACCTCCTGTAACGTTGTTTCTGTGGTAATAATAGGATACGAGGTAATTCCCACGATGCAGTCGGTCGAGATGCCTTCTGCATACTTAATAGAACCACCGCATAGCTTAATGTACCTACATAAGTCCTCTCTATGATATCATAGTGAAGAAGATACTTATATTATAGAAGACGATTTACACCATCCTATATGACACCTGAACCTTACTTTACGCGTTACTTTATTATATATACCTATATGTTATATGATTATATAGATATGTTGCAAGATTGGTTAAAATATTTAAATATGTTGCTGTTTGTTTTGTAAATCAACTGCCTAAAACAAAAACCATAAACACAAAACAACACAAAAAATACAAATTTGTTGCACGTCCGCTAGGACAGACTGTTGAAACTAAACATTTTGTTCCATCATTGTACACAGTTTATGCAATAAAATTTTACTTTACGACATTATATAGGGTTACATGGGACGGCGGCGTTAAAACAAAAGATCATTATACTTTTCATTATAAACAACTGTTAGGTAATGTGGAACTTAAGCGGGAAAAAAAATATCTGTGTGTGGAACCAACCCTAAAATCGCGCAAAAATAGCAGCTGTTCCAAAATACGTTTGTGAGTTTTCGTTTCGTTTTCGAAACGTTGAGTGGGAATGACATTTTTCTATGGAACAGCCAATGAATATTATTTGGGTGCGTCCTTTTTTTCACGGTTTATTTGTTTATGCCATAGATAAAGTTGTTCATAATGATGATTTTGAGTATAATAACCTCTTTTCGGCTTATTTCCATCGTTTGGTATAAACATGTAAAACGGCTATCATAGATTTGACGTTACATACCAATTACATACAATCAAGGATGTTACATATACCCTAAAGAAAATCCTTTAAAGTTAACAAAAATATTATATTTCTATCAAAACTATCAAAGCATTGACTTATAGACAGGACAAGAACTTAACTAACGGATGAAAAAAAACATTAACACAAAAAGTAATACAGAACGATACCAATAACATCAAATGTATATCAGTTAAGTAAATCGGCTCATAGTCTTAGCAAACAAAGAAATGTAATAATGGAGTTTATGTACCTACAATAGACATGACACGGCAACAATTATCGATATTCGTGACCAGAAAGAGAACAAACGCGCGGTACTTATTCGGTTTGTTTTTACTATATAGATAAATCGTTTCTTTTTTATTATTGGGTCGTTTTTTGTAGAGATATCATTCTATCGACTACTTTTATAAATATAAATTCTATTATACTTAGTTACCTACTTAATGCTGGCTAAATAGGCAAGATGCCTGGAGCCAACGCTTGAAGGAAAAAAAGGCCGATTGAGCGCGTATAGATTGAGCAAGATGCGATTGTTTTATTATTTCCTAAACTCTCTTACATGACTGGACTTCAATGAAAATCGATGACGATATATCGAAGAGGCTTCGAAATGCAGAGACAGTAATAAATAATCTTATCGACGACTAGGAAAGCTCGGAATATTTAAAAATATTGATTCATTCGCGTATATGAGTGCCTTCGCTGCGGCAAAAATAGTATCAGAGTTTTCCGTCGTGAAGCTTGGAAATGTCTCGAATCGAGGGAGTAGTAACGAGTCGACAAACAGACGATATACATGGGCAAATGGCTTGTTTGTCTCCCTTGATACATCGACCAGAGCCGTCTTAGCCCATCATCGGACGCTATCTCGTGTTCTCTAACGAGCAAACTTGAACTCAATTCTTTTCCTGGCGACACTTAAGAGCTGTCTGATTGGCTATTGGCTTACTCATTTTATATATACGATGTGTTAATGTGTCTGCGTATAGTAGGTGCCAAGTTAGACTACCTAAAGTTTCAGGAGCAAGTTATTCCCCGACCACTGTAATGCGACACGACACGCAGTTGGGAGGTTACTTGGTTTATTATGTACTTAGTTCCTGAAGCGGGTTAATTCTACTGCAATCAAGATTAATACAGGATGGTTTTTTTAAATAGGATTTTAGCCGGTTCTATTACCGAGTGTGGCAAGCGAGTTTACGAAAGTATTTGAACACAGTTTTTTTTCCTAAAAATTAAAGGTATGTGTCTTTTGAGTAAAATCTCCAGTATTTAGAGAACCTACTTTCGCTCCGTGTGCGGTTTATAAATTCCAACCTGTAGGTATATCAAAAATGTAAATTAGTGAATTTGTAATTGTAAATATATTTAGGTTATACTACGTTATTTTTAACATCAACATCAAACTTGGTAGAATCAAATTCGGTAGAGAATGACGCCGGTTCTGATGTACCATTCTCTAAACTAAACTTGACAGCTCTAAAATTGTTGCTATCCTTTTCTGGCGTTTTGAAATGAAAAGAGACGCCGATAATTTTATTCCTGTCAAATTAGTTTAGTTTAGAGAATCGGAAATCAGAATCGACGTCATTATTGCGGATTAGCTCGCTGAAAACGGCTCACACAGAGCATGAGTGATGACCGGAGGCTTTCACGAGGAGATGAGAGACGAGGTACGTTTTAAGTAATGGAACACCCGATCTATCAAGTTATTTGTATCCCTATGATAGATTTTATTGTGACCTACTTAATGATCACTCCTATACTTCTTTTGAAGAATGATTGGTTCGAGATAGTAATTAGTAATTCAAATGATATATTTTCCTTGCCATTGTATTTTGAAATTAATTCAATATATGTATTTACTCAAAAATCAAGTACACTAACCATCTTTTTAGGGTTCTGTACCTCAAAAGGAAAAAAACGGAACCCTTATAGGATCACTTCGTTGTCCGTCTGTCTGTCTGTCTGTCAAGACCCTTATTCTCAAGAACGCGTAAAGGTATCAAGTTGAAATTTATACTCAATACTTGGGTCTACGGTTTCTTTCGGCTGTAATAAAAATTTAAGTTGTAAGTCAACGCAATCAAAAGATATGAACGTTTATGTCGCATATTTTGCGATTTCACAGGGGAATCAAAACCTATAGGGTACTTCCCGTTGACCTAGAATCATGAAATTTGGCAAGAGGCAAGGTCTCATAGCACATATATAGGAATAAATCCGAAAGTTACAAATATGAAGTTATAACATTTAAAAATAATTATTTTGCTATGACAAACTTACATTTTGTAGTTGGAATGTATCGAAAAACCTTATAGTCAACTACAAAGTTAAGTTTGTCATTCAATATTTCAACTTCAGTTAGTTTTTAATTTTTTGGACTCGCGCTCTGAGGGTTTCCAACGGAACCCTCAGAGCACTAGTCCTACCGTACTTGTCCGGTTTTTTTTAAATTCTTTCCTCTTGAAAGTACTTTTGCGTCGCACGACTTGTAGGTACATTTGCCAATTGTGTCAATGTCAATCAAGTAATGAGATTTTATTAAATATCTAATCATCAAAGTCGTCAAACAAGTCAAGTCAAATGCCTTAATAAAGTGGTGAAGGCTACAATCTTCAATGGAGGCTTCTATGGAGTTTTGGAAATCACTTTGTTTCACAATATATCTCTTTGTACCAAGTTAGAATTATTGAGTTTGGAAAATTTGAATTCAGAACTCAGTAGTTACTTGATTTTCCTATTATATGTAGGTACTATACTAAATAGTGTCAAAGTCATGCTCTGGCAACGTTGGAGGACTTTACTGCTATACCTATGGAGTTTTGAAAACGACACGAAAAACCTCGTTTCACCTTTATAGTTTGTTCACACTCGAATACGTTTACAAACTCTTAGTAAATAATAATCCACCATTGCTACATTAAAATACACAAGTTTAGAATATATTACGATGAGCTGACACACCACGTTGGCGTCTACACTCCTAAATTATCGATGTATATATTATTATGCACGAAAGTTCCACCATCATCAAGACCATATATCCAAGTGAGGATGGGTCAAAATACTACAACTTCGTTCCAGAATTGTTAGTCTTGTTCTCCGAGTTTGAACTTTTTATATCCAACGATGGCATGTTAATGTTGGTCGCGACTAAATGCGCCATAATTAACTCGCGTGAAAACCCCACGGCACCTAACCATTATTTTTATCGACAAAGATTTAAACCGACCTCATGACTAGTTCCAAATTTAAATTTTAACGTTGCAGCAATCATTGCCTATATCTGTCAAAAAGAGAGAAAATTATATTTTGGAATCTATGTTTGAAATAAAATATTAGATGTTCTTTTAGGTATCCGCGATTATTACACAAAGTAGTACAATGTGTGCTTAAAACGAGTAATATTTACCGAGATGTTTATCAGCCCGTGCCGAAGGCGAGGGCGGATATTTAAGTCGAGGATAAAATTAGTTTTAAGGCGAAATGGTAGAGAACCGTACACTTGTATGACGGTAATGCGGCGTGCGCGCTTTGAAATATTTTCAATATTTATTTTATCTTTATTTTCTACAAATAATCTTACGCTTTTACAAAAAACTACGATCACTAAAGTATTTGATTGATTGTTAGGACAACACACAATTTTTTTTAATAAAAATTTCTTCTATAGAATCTGAATGAAGTTGAATCCATTCAATCCATTGAAGGGAACGTAAAAACGGGTGTTTTTTTAGGAAAGTTTACGATTTTTTTCTATCGAGCCAAATTTCTTTAATCGTGTATCGGTGAACACATCCGAATAAAATATTTCAAGAAAATTTATTAAAAATAAGGAAATAATGTAATTTAATCGATTTTAAAGGTCTACTTTTGAATATTCGTGCTGACGAATCGTCAAATTTGAAGCATATTTCGTCTTAAGCACGAGTTATATACTCGGATATTATCTTTAATTCGAGAAATTGAAACAGTGAAATTGTAAGTGATACCTATAAGTAGACTTCACTAGAGGCTCCTATGTAGTTTTGGAAACAACGTGAAAATACAATCCGTCTTACCACAAAAGATTTAAGCACGCTTTAGACAAGTGTTTATAGCATATTTTTCACAGAGAAACAATTGCTAAACACTTGTCTAAAGCGTGCTTAAATCTTTTGTGGTAAGACGGAATATGTTTATGTATTTGTATTGTATGTGTAACTACACACTTCCTACATGTATTACAAACTGAACCTCTTTAAACAACTTTAAAGAGGTTCTGTATTATTCACGAGCAACAGATCAGAACTTTGTTTACTTTTATGCACTATTGCAAAAAGTCTTTTGTGCACTAAAGCATAAAAAGCAATTTTAGTCTTACTTAGGGCATAATTAAACAAGAACTTTACGAGCATGTGAAGTGAAAAAGATTTTATCGCATGTATATAATATTGTATAGGTTTAATAAAATATTCCACGGGCAGTAATGCATGTAATAATTATTGGATCAAGCTATATAATTATAAGAAAATATTTTAAAAAATACGGTGTTTTTCTTCAAGCCAAATCGTGAAGTGTGTTGGATAATGTATAGGTAGCTTTGTTCTCACTTTATGTAGATTTAAAGAAGGTGTTTCCGAGCGGGTGGGGTGTATATTTTTCGAGAAAGTATCTAAAACGCGAGATAGAAAAGAAAAACCGTACCCGAGCTCAAAGTATTGATAAAAATAGTACGTAATGAAAAAAAGTATTTAGCAAGTATTTAAATCTACATCTGGAAGACTCCAAGCTTACTCCATTGTGAGAAATTTACAACCCATTTCCATTTTACGTCGTCAGACGACACTAACTTTTTATTTCTTGCCAAGTGACGTGACGACATTATTGCCGTTTGTGACGCACATATACTTTCTTTATTGAGGAAACTCTCGCCCCACATGTATAAAGCGTAGAGCTTCTTCAATGCCGTACCTTTCTCGACTAATAAACAAAAGTTCGAGAAGTTAATTCAATAGCCCTTTAGCGTAAAACAAGTTAGCTAAATTGCTAAAAGCTACGCAGAACCTTCTTTGTCACGACCTTAGCTTATTATTAATTCATAATGAAAGTTTTGCTGTGAAACCGAGTGGAAGAGTATCACGAATTCATAAATTTGTATCCATTGTATCCAAGTAATCACGTTATGAATAACGTGACCGAAATTTTTGTCAAATTTACTTTGGCTCTGGTAAAATATTATGCTATTTTTACCGACCCAAATTACGTTTGAAAAAGGTTCACAACACATAGTAACACGTTGCCTACTTGAAATAAAGTAATTCAATTATCTACTTCCATTTAGTATCTGTATAGGTAAAGCATATAAAAGTATTTTAATTAAGTAATGTTTGTAAGACCTGTGTAGTCTATACTAATATTATAAAGAGGAAAGATTTGATTGTTTGTTTGTTTGTTTGCATTGAATAGGCTCCGAAACTACTGAACCGATTTGAAAAATTCCTTCACTGTTGGGAAGCTACACTATCCCCGGTTAACATAGGCTATGTTATATTTTCAAAAAAAATAGGGATCCTTACTAAAACTTCAATAATGTAACCCAAGGCGTTAAAAAATAAGATTTACAATTTTGACTTTGCGTGTTTGACAGTTCTAAGACAGGACAACGTCTGTCAGGTCAGCTAGTTTGTAATAAAAACGCAGATAAGACGGTGATTCTAAAAACACTTCGATAGCTTTGAGATAATTTTCAATGAATAGGTACGTATAATATCAATAGCTATCGCGTATCTAGATATTTCTGTTGCAGAGGCTAGTTTCTGCACGTTTGTTTCATAAATACTTACCTACCTAACTGTGTCTACACATACATTTCTAAGCTTATTTTCATTCGGCCTAGCAGAAAGTTCTGCATATAACATGAGCTGATTGTAAAGCCAGACGTATGGATTTGATTGACCTCACTCGTCTGACCAAACGGTGAGAAAGAGAGGGAAAAATGTGATTCTCAATCTTTCTCTCCCCTTGGTTGGACGTCGGTCCGTCTACCAAAACCACACGTCTATTCGCACTATTAGAAGTAAAATTTGGCGGCAAAGTGAATAAAAATTCCCCTCATTGTATTATTTTACAATACTAGTGTATTTTCGAGTGTTAATATATTATTATAGTAACGGTGGATTATTATTTATTGAGTGTTCGTAAAAGTGCTCGAGTGTAAAAGTGGAAAAGTGATACAACAAGGTAAAACGTATTTTATGAAGCAGAAACTAACAACAATTCTTCAATGTTCATCACTAACTTTAAAGCTAGAGTGGAAACTTAGTTTTCGAGATCGTTTCGTCTTACAAGCAACAAGCACAGAATAAACAATAGCAGTACAACTAGAGGCTCATAAAGAGTCAATAGACCGCACCTGTGTTGTTCCCCATGTCTATGTACATTGTATACACACTACATATAATATGCCTACTCACTTCGACAAAAATAAAATGAATGGACGGGCCCTAACCATTGAAATTGCTCAGTAAAAACGAGTCAAAACCGTCCGACATATACTTCAACACCTAATTATAAAAATGTACAGTATATTTGTTACAAAAAATAGTTCCCGGTATTATTTGTGTATTTACACTTCGGGAAAGCATATGAATGCATAATTTTGTCAGATGTTTCGTTATCACGTAACAATAGACACGTGTTGCACTTCCTGCGGCTAGAGACAGACTGAAACGAAATGAAAGCTGGCGCTCATTTTGTTATCTTCAAAAATGCGCTTCTACTGGGCCTGTCCATTAATTTTATTTTGGTCGAAGCCTACTTACACAAAGTGTATAATAGTTATTTAAGTTTTATCGGATTTAATCTTTAGCATAATACTGGATCGTTTGAATGAATGCATCTAATGTTTTTATTAAGTAGATAAATTAATTATGTGTTCACTGATTTATGTATTCGTTCGATTCATTGACTATTTGTACTGCTGTACACGTAATAATCCTAAATCTCCAATAAAATTAACCTAGCTACGTTCACTTTAATGCGATATTTGACTAAATAGCCGATGGGATCGGGTGTTAATCGGGTCATCTCGCAGAGAGTTTGAAAGTAGATTATTTCACGTGGATTTTTATTTGTTAATAACAAGAGCCATAATTTTACCTAAGTTTAGGTACTTATTGATTTCCCTGTACTTCTAAAAAGAGGTGTGATGTTTTGAATTATTTGTCAATAAATCAACGTCAATATGCAGAACATAACACTGTGTAGGCAAAATGCGGATAGTGGAAGGATCATGTACTTATACAATACAATACAAATATCTTTATTTACCTTAAAATGCAAAATAAGTGTACAGTTTTCTAGTAGTCCCCGCACTAGGGCTAGCCTGTATCGCGAGAGACTGATCCATTACAAAAAAACTATGAATAAAAGAGAACTTAGTACTATTTTGATTACTATTAACGTTTTAGCTAATTATGTTTGTGATTGTATGTGTGTGTGTGTATGCGTGTGTGTGTGTGTGACTTAAATAACTATAGTTGCCAATTTATTTGATGACCTGACAGACGTTGTCCTGTCTTAGAACTGTCAAACACGCAAAGTCAAAATTACAAATCTTATTTTTTTTACACCTTGGGTTACATTATTGGAGTTTTAGTAAAATCCCTATTTAAAAAAAAATTATAATATAGCCTATGTTAACCGGAGATAGTGTAGCTTCCCAACAGTGAAAGAATTTTTCAAATCGGTTCAGTAGTTTCGGAGCCTATTCAATGCAAACAAACAAACAAACAATCAAATCTTTCCTCTTTATAATATTAGTATAGATTAATGTTAGAAACGGTAAACGCGTGGCCAGTACACCTATACTTATTATTATCAATTGGGACCATTGCCAACGCTTCTGGATTTATTAATAGAACCTAACAATATGTTCTGTAAAGCAATAACTCTTAATTGAACGCTTCGAAAATACGAGTGGATCCGAATCACTGTTACGTTTCCACCTTTGAATATGTAACTATTTTTTTGCGTGATGTATTTGTACCAGCCTAATTATCTAAGACGTTCAATATTACTGAGCAAATAATAATATAATCCATCGCGTAGGCCAAATAGAGTTAAACAGAGCTTGACAAACAACAAAGGTGACATAAATGGAGATATGGGCCGTGAATTGGCAACCAAATGTGCTACATTTTGGCCTCCCGTCAGGCGCAAACATCCCAAAGCCAAGTCAGATTGTTTGTCTGTTTATTTCTGTCAAAGTTCATTCAGTTGATTCAGACACACGTTCTTTGACAACATCGTTTTGCTCTGAATGGCCCATAGAATTCTTTTCAACAATATTTGAAATCGAACATGAAATTAAATAAAAACAAGGAAATGGAACGAGACTTAACTTTGATCAGGTCGTGTGTGAACTGTTTTGATGGGGCTAAAAAAGGCAGGATTGTGGTGAAGGGAAGTAGGGGATCGGAAAATCGATAGAAAGCTTATCGGCAATGTATGCAGTCACGTCAATTCGGTGTGCGCAAAGCACGCGTACGGCTCAGGGCGGGCGGCGGCCACGGGCAGGTGGGCTGCTTAATTATTTCGTTGGAGGGTAGAACCCGGCGACGGCCGGGAGCGGGCGCGGCGGTGGCTCGCTCGAATGTTTTATTTTATTCCGTTCAAAGGAAACCCTCGCAATTAACGCTAAAGCGATGAGAAGAAAGCGGATGCTAATCCAGACTGCACAAATAAATAAGGAGAGATCGGCAGTGCATCTGCGGGAGGCACTCATTCTATATTATTTATTTAAATATCTTACAATAACACTTTATTAATTTAGACATGGCCGTCCATTCATGTAATTTTTCATGTACTGAAGAAACTTTTCTTTGACGATCAACATTTAAATCTGCCTAACTTTTTCAGAGCGCAGGAAATGAGAAAAAGTTCCAAACCATTTATTTAAAAAGTAGAGCATATCCTCTGGAGTCAGACAAAAAAGCCTCATGAATTAAGACTCTAATTAAAAGTTATGTTTTAACTTTTAGCTTCTACGTTATGATTTAAGCGAAACGTATTTTTGTTCTAACTATTTTCACGCATAATTAATAGCCCTACCTCATTTTGCAGGGAATGAATGTGATGGATGAATTAATTAAAAATGTATAATGGGCCCACGGAACTGGGTATACGTTAAGAATAATAACGTCTCCATTAAAATATGCCGTTAGTTGATTGGATTCGTCTTCGTCACATTTAAATTTCGTATCTACTTGTAACTCTTCTTTGTTGTCTGTTCAGAAAAACTAATTATTTATTGTAGACTAGGTACATAGGTACATTTTTAGGTAGGTAGGTACTTTAGTAGTTTTTATGCACTTTTGCTAGAAACTTCTAAAATAAAGCTGCTTTTGTAAGGTCAGCTAGTTACTTATAATTGTTAAACCTTGCTTGTCCGCATATTTATTTAAGGTCGAGAAAGTTGTGAAAGTTATCCATCCATTTTGACGTCAGTATCAATATTCCGTTTACTCCAGCCCGCAGAACCGCATTGAGGCTTCAATTTTCACTTTCAGCCCAGCTGTTGGTTCAAAGGGCCTGTGTGAAACATTGTTTGCGTTAACTTTTTACTGTTTACCGAGACCCAAATTCAATGCTTATCGCATACTTGTATTGATAACGTTAAGTGACTATAATTTTGCTCCAATGATATTGTAGTTAGTTTTGTACTCGGTGCCTATCATGAGATCTTGGTTAACTTTTAAACAACTTCAAATAAGGAGGAGGTTCTCAACTCGACTGTATGTTTTTTGTATGTTTGGATACGCGATTTTTACTTCGCCAATTATGAATTGTAATTGATGATTATTTATTTGTTTAGTAGATGATTCTTCAGAGGACATCATCATCATTTCAGCCATAGGACGTCCACTGCTGGATATAGGCCTCCCACATCGATCTCCATTAGGGCCGGTTGAAAGCGGCTTGCATCCAGCTTTTCCTTGCGGTCTCTTTTAGGTCGTCTGTCCATCTTATGGGTGGACGTCCTACGCTGCGCTTTTACTTCAGAGGTGGTCCCGTATAAATTTTATCGACATTGACGTCCACCCACATGATGGACAGACGATCTAAAAGAGACTGCAGGGAAACGCTGGATGCAGGCCGATTCCAACCAGGCCATTTGGAGATTGACGGGGGAGGCCTATGTCCAGCAGTGGGCGTCCTATGGCTGCAATGATGATGATGACGTCATACTTTCTGCTCCATGTATTTGTTACACCCTATTTTCCGGTTTAATAAAAACGTGACGCGTTATGAAAAATACGCTTTGTAGGAAAACTTCAAGATCCTAAGTTTCACGTGCAAGTCATTTAATAAAGTTTCCACCTTTTTGTTACGCAGAATATCGTGTAAAGATCTTAGGCAATCCTCACGCCATAGTCGATAGTAAAGGTATTTATGCGAGGCCTTGCTCTCATTCAGCAGTATAATCTAAGACTAATACAATGGTACTGTCGGCTCGTCTGCACGTCTCGGCATGCCACCCGCGCCATCTGGCATACAATAGCCCGGTACAAAGGCGTGCCTACACTGGCATGTTTGCTCTCTATTGCACTATTTGTACCTCTAAACTATATTACTTCTCGGACAGAAAACTTCTTCGGTCTCGGATAAACGGACCTTCGAATACAAAAGCTGCCCGTAATAGACTGGCAAGTGCATTACATCTTTTATTTTCACCACGCGACGTTTTCCTCCAACGTCTCGAAATTGAAACGTTCGTCTTACAGTGTACTCGTAAGTATACAAAACTTCGTAAATTGAAAGCAGTTTTTGATATGAAGTTGTGAAATATGCGAGTGTTGTTTATCTTGAAGAAGTTTGAAAGTTTCCAGCAGAGAGTAAACAACATTACAATATTGGTTTCCAAAGACCCAATAATATTTACATAACCCTGAAATTACATTATTAGGTATGTATTTTTTATGGGTGACAGGCTAGGGGTCGTCCCACAGCTCACCTGATGTTCGATGACGGTGTGGTCTAAGATGGTGGTACCTAATCACGCCTAGATTGGAAAGGGCACTGTTCGCAGTTTTAACATTCACACGTTTTCATTTTCTTCGAAATTGTATATAAATTATGTATTCTATCCAACACAGGAAAATAAAATAAAGGCAGGGTTTCATATTATTAAATCTCTGTTTTATCTTCCTTAATATCTACAAACCGACTCGTAACGCGTAATGCCTGCCTGTACATATATACCACATAGCAGTATAAAAATGGGGGTGAGTTAATTGTTTTCCTACAAGCAGAGAAGTATACTTAGTAGGCAAGTAGATATATCTAACCATATTATTATTAATGAATTCGTACAGCCCTGGTCGTACAAATAAGTGTTAGAAATATTTTATGTGACCTCATTCGTTATTCATCACCAGACTTCACCCTGCGGGGTGCGTGACATCACCTTGTAAAACAACTTTAGTTTAATCATTTAATGTATAGATGAACTAACAACACCATTATAATGAAACTGTATTGGCGAAGTTCACACGTGTTCGTTGACAGTTGACAGTCTTTTGTCGACTGCCAACGAACACAGTATATAAGTGGCGGTTGCATTGCAATCACTCTCTTTCTTTGCTCGAACCTCGAAGCGATAACAAGTGTAAACGAATTGTGTGTAAAACAGTTTAAAATGTGATTTCTTGGCTGAAAAGCTAACAAATCAGAATCGGGATTAATAAGTTACAGATGTCTTCTTATTTTCCCATGTCCACAGAGTGTAATTTGTCTTTTGTTAAGTGGTTCAAAACCTGTTTGCTAGTCATGTTTTTTTTTTAGAGCACTAATTAATAGTTATTGTACAAAGTGGCTGTTTTATTCCTTGAGTTTTCTTGATTATAATTTCTTTACTAATGATTAATTTAATACTAATTACTAAATAACTGTGCTCATGTTAAAAGTTCTTCAGATTATATATCCGATTAGTGTACTTATTGTTATATATGCAAATTTCTGCCGCCGATTCTGCGGCTGAGCCTGCTGTCGAGCCTGCCGCTGAGCCTGCTGTCGAGTCTGCGGCTGAGCCTGCTGTCGAGCCTGCGGCTGAGCCTGCCGTTGAGCCTGCTGTCGAGCCTGCGGCTGAGCCTGCTGTCGAGCCTGCGGTCGAGTCTGCGGCGAAGCATACAGTGGAGCCTGCAGTGGAGCCTGCCGCGAAGTCTGCGGCTGAGCCTGCTGTCGAGCCTGCGGCTGAGCCTGCCGTCGAGCCTGCGGCTGAGCCTGCTGTCGAGCCTGCCGTCGAGCCTGCGGCTGAGCCTGCTGTCGAGCCTGCGGTCGAGTCTGCGGCGGAGCATACAGCGGAGCCTGCAGTGGAGCCTGCCGCGGAGTCTGCGGCTGAGCCTGCCGTCGAGCCTGCGGCTGAGCCTGCCGTCGAGCCTGCGGCTGAGCCTGCCGTCGAGCCTGCGGCTGAGCCTGCTGTCGAGCCTGCGGCTGAGCCTGCTGTCGAGCCTGCGGTCGAGTCTGCGGCGGAGCATACAGCGGAGCCTGCAGTGGAGCCTGCCGCGGAGTCTGCGGCTGAGCCTGCTGTCGAGCCTGCGGCTGAGCCTGCCGTCGAACCTGCCAGCCGAGCCTGCAGCGGAGCTTCCAGTACGCAGTTACGTAAGAGACATTGTACGCAGTTGCGTAAGATCCGGTGTACGTAGTCGCGTAAGAGCCGATGTACGCAGTTGCGTAAGAGACATTGTACGCAGTTGCGTAAGATCCGGTGTACGTAGTCGCGTAAGAGCCGATGTACGCAGTTGCGTAAGAGACAGTGTATGCAGTTGCGTACTGACTTAACTAAACCAGATTCGGTTTTAGTCTGATATGATGTGCTTTTCAGTATGCAGTTACATTCTGATATTATGTAACATAAAACGATAGTATAAGACTTCAAAATAAGATTGTAAAGTACACATTTAATTAACACGTATAATGTCTATTATCATATAATACACGACACGTATACACGAGGACGTGTAATTGAGTCGGATGGCCGAATGTAAAACAACTTTAGTTTAATCATTTAATGTATAGATGAACTAACAACACCATTATAATGAAACTGTATTGGCGAAGTTCACACGTGTTCGTTGACAGTTGACAGTCTTTTGTCGACTGCCAACGAACACAGTATATAAGTGGCGGTTGCATTGCAATCACTCTCTTTCTTTGCTCGAACCTCGAAGCGATAACAAGTGTAAACGAATTGTGTGTAAAACAGTTTAAAATGTGATTTCTTGGCTGAAAAGCTAACAACCTTGTTTTTACTTTATTGTCCTGTCCAAGGTGGTTTCGCCAAATATGTGTTTTAATTTTAGATAGTCTGACCTCAACTATTTTGAACGAGCTGGCATGTTATACGCAAGGAAGGTTTAGGCTTTGACTTGTACCTTATCTAGGGTTTAGGATAGTTAGTAAGACATAGTATTCTCCTATGTAAGGCTAAGATGTAGAGGTATATGACATAGTGATTCTAAGACGCATTATTGTACTAATACAATTATGAACAACTTTTATATGGTTCCAACCAAGAAATTTTTCATATACGAATTTTTTGCTGTTCATTACAAAAATGTATTATTCACATGCAACGAAATATATTCAGCGGTAGGTACATTGAATTCATTGGAAACAGCTGATATTTATTCGCGATTTAAGCAACTTTTTTCGGGCTAGGTTCCTTAGTAAAAGTTGTTCATAATGGCCTTTCGGCTTAGTGCCACCGTTCTGTTTAACCCAGAGGCATAACCCTGAATAGGACAATTGTTTTTTTAAAAGGTTGCTTAATTTCTGAAAGGAATGTTCATGAATTTTATAAAATATAAAGTCTACCTTATCATGACGTGTCTTCAAAACCTCACCGTATTTCTTAGTTTATCACCGTATTTATGAATTTCATTGAAGGACTGTCGCTGTCAGACAATACAAATTAATGACAGCATTTTACTGACCAAACGATGAGGGTACATCACAGGGGTACATAATGCACTTAACGCATCAAGCTGCGAATCAAGTGTAAGTATACACGAAGTGCGTTAGGACCAAAGATATTATAAATTGGCATTGGTTAGGACATACTATGTAACCTTTTGGGTACGAGGTAGGGTACACATGTGTATGTATGAGTTATACGTAGCATATAAAACCGACGTGCGGACCGTTGGAAATGGAAATACTTGATGTTACCGATGTAGATTCAATGTAAACAAATATTATTCGCCCCAAGGTGTCTCCTTACATAAAGACAACGGCACAACGGGTGGAAAAGGGTCGCACTAACGACCTCTCGAACACTAAAATCCGATATCTACGGCTGTAGTCCTTATGACAAAGATTGTGGAAAGGGCTGGGGTACAGAATTCATAAAAACCACGGCTTATAATGCTTAAAGCCGATAACACATTTTTTTCATCTATTCTATGTATGCTTTGTAAATGCATTTTGTTTAATTTAAGAGTGTGATGTCTAAAATATGACATGCAGTAAAAAAACTCCATTGATTTATTTCTGTCATAGCTGACAAACAAGCCAACGGGCCACCTGATGGTTAGCGATCACCGTTGCCTATGGACACCTGTAGCATCATCAGGGGCATCACAGATACGTTGCCAACCTTTAGAAACTTCATTCCACATATTGAAGGTCATCATAAGCAGCCTATTAACAGTCCACTGCTGGACTTTTAGCCTACCCCCGAAAGGGTGATAGGGCCATATCCACCACG
Source organism: Agriopis aurantiaria (assembly GCA_914767915.1). Classification (NCBI taxonomy): domain Eukaryota; kingdom Metazoa; phylum Arthropoda; class Insecta; order Lepidoptera; family Geometridae; genus Agriopis; species Agriopis aurantiaria. The sequence goes on from OU611987.1 coordinate 8,337,285, forward strand.
CTGGCCCAGTGCGGGTTGGTAGATTTACAAACGCCATTGAATTCCTTCTCCGTACGTATGCAGGTTTCTTCACGTGGTATGAAAATCCGTACATAAGCACCAAAGAGCTCATTGGTACGGGCCCGGGGTTTGAACCCGCGACCTCACGCTTTTAAGTCTACCGGTCTCCCAAATGGGCTACCACGGCTACACACACATTGAAGGTGTGAGGTATAAAAGATCGCGTAAAACGCAGTGTGGGCTTTCATTTCTTTGATACACATATCAGAAGGATAGATAGAAATAAGAATAAAAAAGATGAGCTTTGAGACGACGGCGGATAGTGCGATGATAAAACCGCGACGCCGGCATCAGATCACATTGTTCATCCGAACATTCACCGTTGCAAATGGAATAAAAGACACAGTAAAGTAATAGCTAAAACAATACAGAGAAAAATAGAGTTGCTCTAAAGAGTGCTAGAAGTGTGGAGAAAAGGTGGGACTTTACATTAAACATCATCAATTGTGGTAGTATTATTAGTGGTGGTATTATTGTGGTGTGGTATTTTTACCGACTTCAAAGAGGAGGACCTCCTCAGATCAGGATACAGTCCTATTTTTATATTTTTATGTACCTGTGTACATTGATTACTCCAACATTTATTAACCGATTTACGTAATTCTTTGGAAAGCTTTTGTAATGCTCCGATTTAAAAAAAAAATACTTAGTCTTAGTAGTTTTGTAACCAGCTGCAAGAATACGAATGGTTATGTTCAAGCGTCTGTTAGTTTGGCAATATCTTTAACTTTGTTCGAGCGCTTAGAGTCTGGCCATAGTAGAAATCTGGCTAATGAAAGTAGAGAATGAAAAAGACCAGCAAATAAAAAAAAACAGCATTATATTTACGATCCCAAAATTAGTATGAAATACGTAGAATAAACTTATAAATTACTATTTTCGTTGTGACACAGTAATATTTGTATCTCATACTAATGTGGTTCCAATGCTGACATTTTTAATATTGCCACGCGTGTTTATTTTTTACTTTCATCAACCAGACCAGATTTTGGAGTTAGGTTTTTAAATATTATGATGCCCGTTCCAAATTTATGGTATAGACTCCGTTCCAAAGATGGAAGCAATACTCCATATGAGGTCGGACTTGCGCTTTGTAAAGCAGAAGTCTTTGTCTTGATGTGAAGTACCGCTTCGCCTTGTTGAGCACACCAAGTTTCACATGCAAGCTTGGCCTTACTTAATATGTAACCACGGAACTACACATTCACAGAAATGTCGACTCCTAGGATTCCAATGTTCATCTAAACTTTGAGGGGAGTGTTCTGAAAAGGAGGAGCTACAACAATTGGGGCTTTTTACATTTCATGTTTTATAATAAAGCTCGATAAGTCCTGATAAATATTTAAAGCATCATCATCATCATCATCATCATTTCAGCCGTAAGAGGTCCACTGCTGGACATAGGCCTCCCCCATCGATCTCCAAAAGGGCCGGTTGGAAGCGGCCTGCATCCAGCGTTTCCCTGTGGTCTCTTTTAGGTCGTCTTATGCATAACGTGTTCAAATCGCGAATGTTTAAAAGTTTATTTATTTCATGTTTTTTTTTGCATCTTTTTGAACTAATACCAATTTATATTTATCACAAATTAGTTTTCTAGACTATTCACCTACTCAGTTTGTAAACCTATAGCAAAATTAAAATAATTTGTAAGAACCATTCCGCAGATGACTTATCTACCTACGTACATTTATTACTTCGGTCACAGCATGGGCTTTACCTAAATCTAAAAATATAAAAAAAGATTTATAAATGGCATTCTTTATTGTGTTTCACCCATGGATATTGACAAAAAAATATGTTCTAGATTCTCAAAATCAGAGTAAATGGCGTAATTATACGTACAAAAATAATACAGATTTAATTGAGAACTTCCCTCCTGAACTCGGTTAAAATGAGTAGTTAAATTTTTGTTGTGTTATCACAATGTGTGAGACGTATAATATGCGCGTGTTAATTATAACGTGTCATGGACGGAAAAAATACACAAACGTAATGGTACGGCAGCACGCCAGTACTTACCTACTCTGCTTTTAGAGCTAACAGTTATAAATTTCCATTTATAATTAACTGCGGTATAATTTTTACAACGGACCAGGCCCCCGATTTTACGATTCTAGGCAATTATTTAAAAAATAAAATTGAAACAATTACAATTTAAAAACAATTTATTTAGTTACATCGGGGGCCTGATTTTTTAAATTCCATAATAGGCTTGCGGTTGACAGCATCACATCTGCCCTGAGCGGTAGGTATATAGTATGACGGAGCACACCTGCCTATATAAAAGAAATAGGTACATACACTCGGGACTTCAAGACTACCAGATTGTATATAGGAGAACATCCACTCCGGTAGCGTATTCCATTCGATAGCTCGGAAGCAGACAGCCAGCAAAGCGTTTTAGTTCCTGTTCATTCATTTCTTAGCGTTGATGTAAATTACTTGGAAGTACCTAAGTACCTGCCTAACCTATTTTAGGTGGTTATTACCTTCATCTAATCACGTTCATTTAATTAATTAATTATTATAAACTACATAATACTATAAATATCTATATGAATGCATTTACTTAGTAGAAATAATAATAGATTGTTGCATTGAGCGCAAAGTGAGTTATTAATGCACGAGTGTTATATTGGTGCCCGTGTGTATAATCCTCCTCCATACAACACATGTATTTTTAACGTTGTATTACCTCTAATGTAAAAACGGTAATACGTACAAAATAAATAAACTATACAACCAAACGGTTCTGAGTAACAAGGTGTGCGAAATATGTCAGGCGCTTTATTGTGCATTTGTTTCATTTATTTCAGAATAGTCTATTCTTACGTATTCTTGCCATTTACTGCACTTGAAGTCGAGTGAAACTTGCGCCCTGCATGCATACTAATTTCTCCAACGATTTTAAATTTATGATCAGAAGAAAAAAACAATGTTTGCATAATGTTACCGGAAAGTTGTCAATGATCAAGAATCACAATGGGCTGGCCCAGCAACGACCTATATGTACTACGTTTCGTTGTGGCCCAGCTGTTTTAAGCAATCCAGTTTAGGTGATGAAAAAAGTTGCGCGACCGCAAACCGTATCGGGGCGCGTACGTTCGTGTGATATTACGAACTGTGTTGTTTTAACGTTAGTTTGAAACCGCGTAAGGAGTTGGCTGTAAGGCCCCAGGTATTTAAAAATGTAAAGGTATTAAGTATTTATTATTTTAAAGGTATTTAAAAGCAATTTTGATAGCCCGTTGTCCAGTTGGTAGTGAACCTGCCTTCTGCGCTTGGGGGTGTGGGTTCGATTCCCATCTAGGGCAAACATTTATGTGATGAACATTTGTGTTTGTTCCATATCTGGGTGTTAATATCTATTTAAGTATGTATTTAAAAATAAATATGTATGTATGTCAGTCTCTGGCAGCCATATCACAAGCTTTGCTTAGTTTGGGGTCAGACGACCGTGTGCGCAAAAATTTCCGAATATTTGTTTATTTATTATTATATGATTTAGGCAATGAATAAATTACTATTATGATTTCATAATCTATCTCCTAGGAAATATATATTTGTATGAAATGCCAAACTGGTTTTAGATAATACATAAAATAAACAAAGTATATAGCTAACTGGTGTCAAGGAATGTATGTAAAAGAAAGACAGACAGACAGATAAGACTAATACGGCTTTTATCGTGTTTTTAGGGTTCCATACCTTAAAAGGAAAAAAGGAACCCTTATAGGATCACTTTGTTGTCCATCCGTCCGTCTGTCTGTTTTTCCGTCTGTCCGCCTGTCCGTCTGTCAGTCTGTCCGTATGTCTGTCTGTCTGTCAAGATCTTTTATCAATATCTTTTTATTTTATCAATAACGCGTAAACGTATCAATTTGAAATCGTTATCAAATACTTGAATCTACGGCTACTTTTAGCTATGAAAAAATCAAACTTATAAGTCAACGCGATCACAAGATATGACCGTTTATGTCACATACCTATTTTCGCATATTTTGCAATTTTATATGGGAATCAAAACCTATAGGATACTTCCCGTTGACGTAGAATCATGAAAGTTGGCAAAAATCAAGGTCTCACAGCACTCATAAAGGAAAAAATCCGAAATTTGTTAATTTGATATGATATCACATAAAAAAATATTTTCCTATTTCAAATTTACATTTTGTAGTTGGTATGTATCGGAGTACCTGTTTTACAACTACAAAGTTAAGTTTGTCATTCAATATTTTAATCTTTTTAACCCTTTTTCGTCAAGACTCGATTCCCGGGATGGATCTACATACATATTTATTAAATTTGTACGGAACCCTCAGGGTGCGAGTCATACTCACACTTGTCCGGTTTTTTAATTGATTCCGGAAGATTCCGATTTGATATTAAAAAAAAATACCTACCTACTATCCTCCGACTTCATTATCTGGTAACGTGACGTAAACTTTACGTCAACACTTATAACATTTGCAATCTCAACACTCTTCAGCCACCATTATAATTATAGGTTTCATAAAAAGATTTCATATAATATACTATCATATATGGTTCAGGTAACACAAGCTGTTTGGCAGCTTGGCAATTCAGTCAAATAGATTCTTGCAACAATGTACTACATAAATTTTTCCGGGTATCCATAATATTTAGATGATAAAGGCTTTGGAGTCATCGAAACTCCATCAAAGGTAAACGAGTTATTTTAGTTTCTCATTCCCAATTCTGAACTAAAAGGTTCAGACTGTGGAGTTGGAACCTATTTCCAGCTATGTCAACCTAGATTTCCGTCTGACTCAGAGCTTTTCAAAGCAACGATTAAAAAAGGAAATAGTTTAAGTGACGTGACACGTGATCTGATGATCTGATGGAGACAAATCTCCATACAACGCGTGGGTTACGCGCAAGGAAAACACGTCACTTAGATGGGTTTCGAGCCTTATGTCTTTTCCAAAAGAAAATTTCCACCATTTTTGATTTTTTCCCCAGTTGAATTAGTAGCGCCTTCTAGCGGAGCTTAACGGAAGGAAACTAAATTTTTAACCGACTTCAAAACAAGAGGAAGGTTCACAATTCGGCCCGTTTTATTTACGTTAAATCCTTGCACAAGTAGGTAGATGGGTATCTACCTACATGTGCAAAATGTTAACTGAGAGTACTAATATAGAATATTATTATTTTTGTGTAATAATGGCAAAGGTAAATAAAATTTGTAAGTTTTCTACATTTTACTGAACACTACTTAAGTTTTAAACCTCGCTTCGCCTTTCGCAAATTTTCAAAATTTATGAAAGAAAAAACTGTAGTAAATTTTGCAAACGTTTTAATGTAATTTTATGTCGATATGATATAATTTTGCGGCAGAGATTGAAAAAATATAAATTTCGATATCCTCCTCCATCCTATACAATACCAACACGAAATTTGTTTTATACCATTTACAATGTTATTCTTAATAGATATCGCAATATTTTTTATACAATGATTACATATCTTCAAATTTTTTGAATATGTGCGGAAGATTAGTGACGTGGCATATTTTGACCTTAAAAATTTATACGCAATTTGTAAATAAAAACAAAAAAGTTACGTAGAGTCACGTCACTTTAGTTGACACCGGACCTTAGTGGAAGGATGGTGGGTGTTGACTATTGACTCATAAAGTATTGAGTAAGTAACGTGACAGATTTAACTTACACCTACAAAAATGGGGACTACCTATGTTTGTCGATCGAGCGAGAATGAGATACTTCAATGCAAGTGAAACAGCAAGGACTGTTTTGACGTTTTTGTCGCACTTACCAAAGCTGTCTAAAAATCGTTTAAAAATTGCCCAGAGGTGCCTTGCATTCTCTCATTACCCGCCGCCAAGGAAAGTCGTCCCCATTCGTCTATTCTTCAGATATCTTCTATCTAGTGTTGTGTTGTTTAGTGGTGCCGGTGAGTGCGGGGCGCGGCGGCGGGGCGGGCCCGCGTGATGCGCGCGCGCGCAGCCCGCCCGCCCCGCCATGCAGCGCCTGCGCACCACTTTCAAACGGTCGCGCACCCCCACGCCTGCCGACATGAAGACGCAGAGCAGCCTTGAGGTACCCAAGCAGGTGAGACAAGCTATATTGTTACACCTTTAGGTTAGCAGAAGTTGCCCACTCACGTTGCACTAAAAGTGTGCTTTTTTATGAATAAATAATATTTTAATATAACATTATTATATCACATTTTATTAAAACATTTATTAAAATTAACTCACGGGTCTAGCCCGTTTGAGAGGCATTAGTTGGCCTAAGCTAACACCAAGAGGCCCTGATGAGTATAAAATACAATTATGGGATAATTATGTAAATGGGAATTATGATACTATTGTATAGTCAATAATAGGTTTTTTTACCGGGATATTATGATGAATAGTTAATGGTGTTGAGCTGGTCTATGATATGATATGTGGAAAGCACCCGCCAACTATGCCTCATTTCAAGATATTGTGGCGGGTAATGAATTGCACTTACTAAATGGGCTGCCGTATATTGGCACCGGAGGGGCAATATTGGCGTGGGTGGCTTAGGGTGTCGAAAGGTGTGCTGCACTTTCACTATACGCTACCTGCGGCGTTATGCCCTTTAACCCATCCACCCTGGAGCTTAGGTTCTTAGCTCTTGAGGTTTCCACCTCCAGACGGCCGGTTAAGGCAAGCCAGGGGTCGGGGTCTCATTTATCCCCATTGAATCGGGGTATTATTATTATTATCATCATCATTGAGTAATAGGCTTTCGATTCTCGCGTGATGATAATGAGCAATGAGCTTGTAATTGATCGCCATCTCACCTGATGTACAGCAATGATGCGGACTACGATGGAGCTCACATGCTCAGAAGAAACCGATTCACTCGGTTGGCTACTTTCTGCACCGCAACAGTGTAGGCCACTCCGTCTTACCTGTAGATAGCTCAGCTGGATTTCTATTTTGCCAAGCGCCTAACGTTGTGTCCCGAGAACGGACACACGGTGTGTTGTTGTCCAGGTAAAAATTACCATTAACTTCTACCATCAGTATTACAATATATGCTTGAATAGGCTTCCTTAACTTCTTTACCCAAGTCCTCGAATTATAAAGCTAATGGATGTGGATGTTCTGGGCAGGTCCGGTCGGCCTCATTCGATGAGATCCAGCTGGAAGCGGCGCGCGGCTCCGGCGGCAGCGGCCTGCTGGCGGTGCCGCAGCCCGGCGCTCGCAGCCGCTCCTTCGACTCAGCCGGCTCCGATGACTCCGGCACATACCTCGAGGTTACTATTGTATAGCATCGTTCAATGAGATTCAGTTAGTCTTGTAAGCGTAGTGTTTTTTTTCCAAATAACTGAGTTACGAGACGAACTCCTTTGCCTGATGGTGAGTTTCACGCTTGCTTATATACTAACATCAATAACAGTACCATGTACCATCCAGTAGGTTGTTAACAGTATGTTCACCATATTGCGCGCTTGTTACCCTCCTGATATCTTAGGATAAACCTTAGGATAAAATCAAGTCTGAAGAATGTAGCGGGTACAATACAGTGGGATGGTTTGGGAGACTGAAGCTGCACGGCGCAGATAGTTTCATATGAATCAGACGGTTAGTAAGTTTACATACAAAAAAAAACTAAGTAATATTGTAGGCATCATGAAAAACTTCAGAACATATTTTAAGAAAAAATTCCAAGAAAATAAATTAAGTAGGTTTATTTTATTGTGTTGTTTACTTTACAGAAAGGTAAAGTAAGGGCCTAATAAAGGGCTTTATATAAACAAAGAAGCTTGAATAAAGCAGTAGCGCTGAATATTAACAACTTCCGTGTAAATTACTTAGCATACCAAAACAATCCAGTTCAAATTACCCACTTCCGGGATCAAAGTGAAATAAGTTGTCTGCGGAATATAAAAGAGGGATTGTGCTATTTTAGTAACGGTCTATTCAGCCGAACGACTGGCTCTTTAAATTATATGTCTTTTTAGCAGTGTAGGCGCTTCATTAAGAAAATAAGACGGTTATTCATTAGCCACCCTAAAATTAAATATGTTTTATATTTATTATGGCCGTTCGTACACGACGACAAAACACAAAGCAAAGAAAAGCAAATCGAGTAGCATTGCGACTCTCGTCTTACACTTGTATGGCGCATGTCACCAGCATTTGACGTCACCGTGTATATATCGTACAAGGCGACGGCGCGGCGTACAAAAAAGGAAATGTAAAAGTCACGAGGCGCCTCCATGTACGAAGGTCATAATAGCAACACATTTGAATCAAATATTTTGTTTTCAGAGATCCAAAATGATAGGAGTCGTTGTTTGTGTCAGGTCCCGCGTCTCTGGTCTCGGCGTCGGTCGGGTAAGGGCACGCCGCCGCCATGCGTGCACTGCCGGCACATGGAGACATGGGCGGCGCGCCGCAGCGAAGAGCGCGGCACTCCGGACCGGGCACCCGCTTCATCTTCTGCTGAGGACGAAGATGATGACGACGAGAGTGAAGGGGAATCACCGCGCGTGTTGCTGGCGCCGCCGCCGCCGCCACGGACATATCTCCCGCCGCCGCCCCACCAATCACCGCCACCTTCCCCCGGCGCGCCTTCTTTCGAACTCCAACCTCCAATCGACGAGCCACCTCAGCTTCCCCAACGCAGACGCTCAATCTCCCGCCAGGAAGCCTTTTTCGTGGAACCCACCGGTAGCTCTTTAGAAAACGTCCGCGCGTCAGAAGAAGAAGCGGCCACCGCGGCCCGGGACACGCTCGTCCATGACATCTACCTAGCTGTGCCGGAATTGAAACGCGATCGCGCCGCGTCTGTCGACTCCTGCTTCTCGAAAGTGTCGGGTGGTGGTAGAGCGGGGGAGTTGAATGGGACTGGCGACTCGCTCACCGTTCCTGGGACCAGTCTCCGCTCGCGCTCCGTAGACATCGTGCTGCCGACCGCTGAACAGTCGCGGTACAAAGCTTTGGCGTTGACAGCGTCTCAACCAACGCCGCCAGTTCATCAAGCTCCGGAGGAACGTGCTCGTCAGCCTCCCGCTGTAGAAACCAGGTCAGTTCTAATTCGAAAATTTTGTTTGCTTATTCAATAAATATTTTTGGTTATGCTTTCTTTTTAATTTACCTTTTGCATGCATATCATATATAGTTATATATAAACCCTCGTTGAGTAAAATACTTATGGCAGGATAGTGATAGTTAAGGATTGTAGGCCTACGAGCAATACACCTAACGATTGTTACTAACTAGATGAAAAGTTATTTACGCGAACAAACGACGTCTAACTTCCTGCTGACCGGAGCTAATCAGGGTGAAGCGTATACGTGAGCTAGTTCAGTGTGAAATAGTTAAATCGTTTATTTGTTGCAAACTCCCGTAAAGAGAACCGTTAAAAGGATGCTTGATTAGAGAGAAACGTGCGGCAGGTACACGTTGACTTTGTGATTTGTGTCTTTAATTTCGAATGGTTAGCTACGTTTAAATAGTTCGGTATATATTTACTCCATTCGTTCTGTACGTAAAACGATATCGTACTTACTTTTCAAATATCTGTAGCAAGCAACGCAACTCACTAATCAATCACTTTTAGATAAGTTTGCTTTAAATGTGCAATTGATACTGTATTCATGTACTGCGACAAAACCAATGCAAAGCAATGTTCCTCTCACAATCAGTCAAGCCCCTTAGCATTCATAGTTTATTTTATTTTATTCATTGTTACTCTTATCTAGGTAGTGGCAAATATTATTTATAAACACAATTTTATTGTTTTCGCATTTAGAGTCTAGATTGACTTGTTTGCTACAAAAATATATTAAAGAAATACCTTTCTTATTTATAAAACTCAAGAGTTAAAAGGTACCGTCAAACAAAATTTTGGACTTGGTTTTTGGATACTAAATTTCGGACTTTATTTGGAGATATGTTAATGCAATCGTAGCAACTTGCGAGTAATATCAGCTTTTTTAAAATGGCACGTGCCTTTAGTAACTAAACAAAACAAGATAACACAAAAACCAGAGTTAGACTGCCTAAAGACCGTTGAAGGTCTAAATACAATCCAAATGCTCAAGCCCACTACCAGTTGGCAGCGTACTCAGCATGCTGGTGGCATTACCACGCTGAATGACAATGCTAACGCGTTGCTTATTTCTGCTTGGTAATTTATTTGATACATATTTTTAATGATATCAATATATCGTTGCTTGTTGTTACTCGTTGCGCTACGAATGTGCTACGGCTACGATTAAAACCGAGGCAGCGGCGTCGTGGCGTAACGGTTACCTCTTTTCGTTTTCCGTAGGTAAATTTTCCCGCCGCGCTCCGTCTCGACTGTTTCAAACTTTAGTAAATGACCAGTGAACGTGAACAGAAAGAGAACCGACAAAAGCATCGTACTTATTCGGTTTGTTTTTACTATAAACCGATTCGGATTTTTATTGACCCTTTTTCCTAGAGACAATAGGTTGTTTTAGGGAAATTCAATAATTCAACGTTTTTTACGCAGTTAAAATTGAAATAATATAATCTAATATAAAGAAAAGATTTAATATAATGAAAACTACTCGTCGCGCTACGAATGTGCTACGGCTACGAGTGAAATCGAGGGCGTCGCGGCGTAGCGGTCGTGGCAAAATCAACATTTTCCGTTTTCCGTAGGTAAATTGTCCCGCCGCGCTTCCTCGCTGCATCACGCCTCCACTGCTTCTCAATTGTTCTAAACGAAGTACAATTTTCAATCTAATAAGTTGACTTTTACCACAGAATACATATAAGTACAAGTACAGAAGATTCACTCCGCAAAATCATTTAAATAAGTAGCGACTCTTGCTACTATACAATAAAGTCCAATTCAAGGATTTATAGCTCGTCTATTATTTTAAATTACGTGTAATGTACACCAAACCTAATAGGTAGGCACCTACAAGTATACGAAGTCGAAGAATAAACGTATTACAAGTGAGGAGGGGAAGAACAATACCTCACTTTTCTCCTTATGAAAATTTAGTTTTTTGTGCAAAAAATGATAAATTGATTAAAGCATGTAAGTAAAACATTGTCAAAAAGATCTCTTTTCCTATACAAATTTTCATTTGAAATCGAGAGTTTCGAACAAAACCACACTTTTCCTTCTAAATAATTATTTTTATTATTAAAACTGTATTCTCCTAAATTAGAAAAACTGGAAATGTGAGGTTTTGTTCTTCACCTCCTCAAGTAGAAATTGAATTTTTCAAACCTCAGATAAAAGAGCTGAGAATTATGAAACGGCTGAATGGATGAATCATAGATAAGAACAATCTCGATCAAGACAAGACACCATTTAAACAAAAAAAACTAAATCAAAATCAGTTTAGTCGTTTGGGAGTTACGATGCCACAGACACAGATACACACGTTTAACTTATAACACCCCTTTTTTTGCGTCGAAGGTAAAAAATACTTTGCTTTGATGTTTCATTCAAGTTCTATTGACTGCTGTACGTTATCTACTAAAATAATTTGCCTGCCCGATGGTTTTGTTGTTCCGGCCACGAATTATCTGCAAGTCAATGGGCAGGCAAACTCCGGTAAGTTATACGATAGGTACTCTGCCAACTGAAATACAACTTTGATTGAACTTGAATAGCGGTCGGTGATTGCTACTTGGGCTTGGTAAGATTAGTTCTAGCATAAAAGCACCGTGTATCATATTTTTAATCATACATTTTTATTGATAAAATGGCATTTTTTTTATTCAATAACCTTTAACTTGCCATCAGGCGAGTTGGTGGGGTGCGTCCAATTTGATCGAAATTAATTTTACATATTTTCATTTCAATACCGTTCACTGAGTATAATTATCTTTTGCCATATAGGACAGTTGATCGAATTTTACTTGATATACGTAATAGTTGGTATATTGTTTATAATCTATACCAGCATTTGATATATCGATCTACTGAAATACCATGTTTGTATACTACTAATGTTATATACTGTTCGTGTTCCATAATTTTCTTTTATATATTGATGATCTGATATTTTGTAGTTTTGGTATAATTCCGTTAAATTATTAGTTTTTTTTATTATAGTAATATTGCATCAACTACTTGTAAGCAAAGTCATATATAGGTGCGACGACGAGCGAAGCGAGGAGGAGTGTTAGGTTACTGGTGCACCACAATGCGCAAGCCGAGCGAGCGAAGCGAGCGTGCCGCGGCAGCGGCCGGTGATGCGCCAGAAGCAATTCGTTTGTTATAAATTCTTTTGTCAGAAATGACTAGTCTAAGGCTAAGTCATATATCGGTTCAATGACGAGCGAAGCGAGGGGGAGTGTTAGGTTACTGGTGCACCACAATGCGCCAGAAGAAGAATAATAAGGCAATTCTTTTGTCATCATAAATTACAAGTCTAGTAAGTTTCGATCTTAGCAGAATTTCGATGTTTAGTTTCGTATGTTTCTTGATGTTCGATCAAAACATAGATATGACTAGTGAATCGTATATTAAATGATGACTATTATTCATTTAGGGAGTATATCACATTATTGTTATAGTTTTTGAATGGTTTTATTTTGTAATTATGTTTTTTAAATTTCGATCAAACGGTTAGTATGTATAATGTATTATATTATTATGGAAAATGAATGTTATATCAAAAGTTTGTAGTTCATTTGTAAATATATATTTTTATTCGATCATGTATTACTTAACCGAGTTGGTGGCCAAACGTAGATTTATTCTATATAAAAAAGTAAGAAAAATAACAAAAAATAATTAATTAATTGAAATTACAAAACAGCTACAACAATTAATTAGATTACAAAAACAATAAATAATAATACATCAAAACAATTTCAAGTATGAATTTGAAATATTTGCACCAAACCAGCGTCAACCAATCGTCAACAAACTGAGACCATGTTCTCTGATTCAGGTTATGACAAATATGTCACGGATATGGGACCATAATCCTTGCGTTCTTAAGATTATCTCGGTCTCTGTCTCTCTCATTGGAAATGGTTTCGGACTGAGAATGATAGAGAATAACCACGATGAGGGCCTGCAGTACCTGGACTGACCATCACCTTGTTGCAATATTTTCTAAAACTTCAGTACAAAGGTTTTTGAATTACTATGGAATCTGACGAATTGATTTAGAGAACTAGAGCGATTCACATCGTAAACCACATGCGGTGTGAAACGCCCTAATACCCGTAATAAAATACCTTACTTTATTTTCTCATTTTTATATTATTATTCACTTTATTTATTTTGAGTCTTAATTTTTAAGTTTTTTACATCTAATAAAAAATAAAAAATACATAAAAAACATAAAAAACTTAAAAACTAGGGTGCCACCGGCAGTAGGGCAGGGCCCAAGCTACCGGTGGTTAGGGCTGCAGAGTGAGGAACCTCCTGACAATGCATTTTTATTATTATTATATTACTTTTTATTATATTACACTTTTTGACTAAAAATATATAATAATTCTAATAAGTCTCACGCAACACGTCAACAATTTTAAATTGCTTCAAGGAAAACAGAAATAATAATACATAGAGTTGGATATAGATTTCTCCGAAATAATTTTCCTCAAGTGAGGGTCGTAAATAAGTGCTTCGTTTTAGAAGGTATAGAATACTGGTCTTGTTGTTTGTAACTTAATCATCATCATCATCAGCCAGAAGACGTCCACTGCTGAACATAGCCCCTTTAACCTCCACACTGAACGACAGCCTGCCTTTTGCATCCATTGGATACCAGCGACTCTTACAATGTCGTCAGTCCATCTAGTGAGAGGCCTACCTACGTTGCGTCTTCCGGTTCGTGGTCTCCACTCGAGAACCTTTCTTCCCCATCGGTTATCCGTTCTGCGTGCGATGTGGCCTGCCCATTGCCACTTCAACTTGCAAATTTTAACAGCTATGTCGGTGACTCTGGTTCTTTAGCGAATATCCACGTAACTTGTAACTTAATATTTTAATATATTTTTGCTCGTGGTTTTGTCTGGACGACCTGAAAATTTGACATGTGACACGTCCTGTAGAAATTTGTAGAATATTAATTATAATGAAAAACCTATAATGAAAGGGAGTACCTATCATGTACCATTAGCTGAAATCTAAAGCATTTAGTAAATATGCTCTATTGTGCTCCATCGCAGATCGCATAATCGCTTAACAAAGCGAGTTGGCGGTCAAGACCAGCAATTTAGTTGGCGGTCAAGACCAGCAATTTAAAAAAAACCCGGACAAGTACGAGTAGGACTCGTGCTCTGAGGGTTCCGTTGGACGGAATACTCAGAGCGTGAGTCCAAAAAAAAAACTAACTGAAGTATTGAAAGACAAACTTAACTTTGTAGTTGACAATAAGGTTCTTCGATACATAACAATTACAAAATGTAAGTTTGTAAATGTAAAACAATATTTTTTATATGATATAACTTCAAATTAACAACTTTCAGATTTATTCATTTGTATGTGCTATAAGACCTTACCTCTTGCCAAAATTAATGATTCTAGGTCAACGGGAAGTACCCTATAGGTTTTGATTCCCCTGTGAAATCGCAAAATATGCGACATAAACGTTCATATCTTTTGATAGCGTTCACTTACGACTTTTATTTTTTTATAGCTGAAAGAAACCGTAGACCCAAGTATTTAATATAAATTTCAATTTGATTCATTTACGCGTTCTTGAGTAAAAGGGTCTTGACAGACGGACAGACGGACAACGAAGTGATCCTATAAGGGTTCCGTTTTTTCCTTTTGAGGTACGGAACCCCAAAAATAAGTCAAATAAATAAAACAGTAAAAAATATTACGTTAATAGGTAGGACAGACGGACAGACGGACAGGCAGACATACCTGTAGACGTAGGCTTAGTAATATAGAACCGTTTTCACTCTTTGGGTACGGAACCCAAAAAATGAGTAAATGTTGATCTGAAGTTATTACCGTTCCGTCGTTCCTTGTAATCCGTCCATCCGTCCGTCCTTGTCCATGTTCTTGTCGTGAAGAGTTCATTTGGTTGCGTGTTTGGCAGAGACAACTAAACTTGGATTGAATCACAGGATTGAATTTACTTCTGGTTTTCGTTGACAGATCATAGATAGCATTCATAAGCCTGGTAAATACTTTGTACAACTTCGAATGAAAACTAGATTTGTTCATAAAACAAATGAAGCCGAAGTCTCAGAATACAGAAAAAACCAGAAGGCATGAACGAACCCAATAGTGAAGCGACAAAAACTACTCAAATATAGACTAGTTTTACGCGAACGCGATTAGTTACTCTGTGACCATTAATCGCGCGTGACGTGTTTTACCGTTGCAATATTATTTAAGTTATGCCTTCCTGTGTCGTCCTAACGTGTAAAAATTCAGCTGGGCTACAAAAAAAACAAGATGGGATCACATTCCATACGAAAGTAGCGCATTTAGATGTTTTTTTATTTGATAATTGAATAAATTGTTCAGTCTTTCATTGTCGTAAGTAATGATACCTCCATTTTGTCGGTGTTGCCAAATATCGAGAGTTGCAATTTTCCCTAGAATGAAAACTTTTATTGGTTGGTAGTTCTATATTATATACTTATTTTCAAAAAATCTTAACAGCTTACAAATAGTTATACAGGGTTACTGGTAATCACTTAGTCAGCGTGCTTTTAGGGGAATTTTGTCTGTACAACTTTTGTTCAGCTGCTTTTGAAAATTCTACTGAAGAAAAATCTACTGTCCCATACATTTTGTCGGAAATCGGTGAACTTTTTGTATGGGGCAATCGGTTTTTTACCGACTTCCAAAAAGGAGAAGGTACTATGTTCGACTGTATGTATGTTTTTTTTTTGTATGTTCAAGATATTTTCGTCAATTGTGAACCGATTTAAAAGATAAATTTTTAATTCGAAAGGGTATATATACTCCCGAGGTGGTCCTTTCCATCTGATGATGGAATCTCAAGGAAATCGAGGAAAAACTAACTAATTAACAATATTTGACCGGTTTCCCGGTTTCCTATTGCGCTGAAATTTTGCATACTTATGTAAGTTTAGTAACAATGCAATAATCTGGTACTATTGAGCTGATCTGATGATAGAGCCAGGAGGTTGATAGTGGAACTCCTCAACGGCGAACAGCAAAGGCGCGAAATTTTGTAAATCGATTGAACTATAATATAGCATGTTCTAAACTCCATCATGACATGGCTGCCGCATCCAGGGTTGACTTCCGGCGAGGGAACTCCTCAACGGTGAATAGTACAGACACAAAAATTTGTAAATGGATTAAAAGGATTAAATATTGTAAACTACCATTATGAATCATATTTTTTGCACTGGTAACCCCTTTGTTTACATAAAAGATCTAAGATTAAAAAACGGAGTATAAGTTAGTTTCACGTTTAATATGCAGTACACGGGTTGTCTGTTTGGGGTGCACTAAGCCACCAAAAAAGAGGTACCATTGTGCTCACCATTATGAATAACTGATTTTTTTCTATGAACCGCTGTTTTTTTCCGCAATTTCAAGTACCATAGTAAAAGTCGTTTATAAAGATGAGTGCAATGATGATGATAATGATGAGTACCCTTTCAGCTTTGTACACCCCAAACATATTATAACCTTGTATATGTATAAAAAGTAGTAGCTAGTAATTATATTTTTATTTACTTATGTTTGTTTTTGTGTCAATCCGATCAGTATATTGATTTCATTAAAAGTGTGTGTGAATAGTATCTGACCTAAAACATTTAACCATAAACGGGTAAGTAATGTCTAAGCTGGCAACATTACGCGGGTGGAGGTGAGACAGGCGCGGGACGTGGGTTTTGTTTTTTGGACTCAGCGTGCGGCTTGCAATCACAGCTTAAGGCGGGTTCTGTCGAATTCTGTGGCCGAAGTACAGCATGTCTTCTGTGGTACAGCATAAGAAGAGAGCCAATACCGGAGAGAGAGTACTAGTGACCTCACATTATTATTATAATTATTTGAAACGATGTTATTATGTGTTTTTAATTTTGTTTCTTGTTTTTAAATGTATTTTGTTTAATTTAATTTGACATAATTTTTATTGTATTAACTAAACAAAATACAAGCTAATACACTACAAAATACAGTTAAACTGCCCATAGACCGTTGAAGGTCTAAAGACAATCCAGCCCATTACCATCATCAGCAGCGCATCAGCTGCATGCTGGGCAGCGTGCCCAGCATGCTGGCGGCATTACCACTCGGAATGGCAATGCTTATGCGTTTACTGCTACATTTCACTGGTACTTTATTGCTATATATTTACTTAATTGTTTGTTGTGACATAATTTTATTTTATATTTTATTTGTGTGATTTTATTATTGTCAAATTATGTAATTATGGTATGGCTGTTATAACCTCAAATTAATGTATTTGAATTTGAATTAGTTGTAACATAATTTAGCCTATGTCAGCAATCTCAAATTGCGGAAGCATGCCCGGAAAATCAGGATATTACACCGGAGGGTAGATGTAATCTCTCCAGATATATCTGGTTCGTGCCACGATGAATTTGATAAGTTAATTAGCTGCATATATTCTGTACACATATTTTGGTTACATTTAGAGCGACTAATTAGTAATTTATTCTGAACATTCCACTTGTATTTTCTTAGTGGTTTTCGTAATCCTTTGATTTTGGTAATGGCGTCGATTGTGATGAATCCCTCTAAACTTAACAACCTACTCTGACCACATTAAAATTATCTGTGTCACATTCTATTACAATGGCAAAGGATGGGTACAGTTATAATGATTTCAGCCATAATGTCCACTGCTGGACAGGCCTCCCCCATCGATCTCCAAAATGACCGGCTGTCTCTCCATTGCCCGCTGTGCGTCTCTGAGCTTTTCTAAAAGGCAATGCAGCAATTAAAGACCACGTCTCAGTACCATATGCGTCATCACTGGCAACACACACTGGTTAAAGAGGTTATTTTGTCTTTAGACACTTTTTGAAGACAAGTGTCACGCAATTTCCCGATCGCTGCCCATCCGAGTTGGATTCTTCGGGCGACCTCTTTGTCTAAGTTGGACCCACCTAACTGGACAATCTGTTCAAGGTAGTTATCGTAGTCAATAACTTCGAGAGTATCGTTCCCAACGACTACCGGCACGGGTACAATATGGACATTAAACGATACATAATCATGTCAAATGATAAAAAAAACAGACAAGTACGAGTAAGACCAACTATAAAATTTAAGTTTGTAATTTCAAAACAATATTTTTTATATTTTAAATGTTAATCGGGACTTATCACGTATTATTTAATTTAGGTAAAAAATATGTACCTTTCGCTCGACGTTAAAAAAAATATTAAAATATGGGTTCAAATCGCGAAAGTTTAAAATTACTAATATCTTTTATAATTATGATATAACTTCAATTAACAACTTTCGGATTTTTTCCTATATATATGCTGTAAGACCTTGCCACTTGCAAAATTTTATGATTATAGGTCAACGAAGAGTACTCTATGGGGATTCCCTTGCACAAAATATGCGAAAATATGCGACATAAACGGTCATATTTTTTGAATAACTACATAGTGTTAACACACGAGACGTACATGGTTGAGCTCAACCACGCACCGCGTTGACAGTTTTCGTCCCAGACGATCGTACCAACCGGCACGAACCGCCGTCAGTGTTACCATAATACACGGACGTGTCCGTATCTGTACGACTATTGGAAATCCAATACGGATGAAACATGGTTACGGATTTATGCTAGCGACATCTAATTTATATCCAGATTATTCAGTAGATTCAGAGCACTATTTAATATCGATATATTTTATTTATTAAACTAATATGGCAGCACTACTGGTCTAAATGAGGAGCTGTAGAAATAATATTACAGGGGATTACCATGATCCAAAGGTCTGATATGCCAACGTACATAAAAATCTTTTTTTTTTTACCGCATTACGAATACATAATACAGACCAAAAATAACATAGGGCAACATTTTATTCATAGGAGCGCAGAATTTATGAGAAATTTAGCCCTATATAATTGAGTACTTATATTAAAACCCTGGACAAAGACGATTTTCGCATAATAATATACCAGTGAACGACTTATTATTAAAATCGTAAACTCGTACGAAAAAAGCACGCACGACCATCCACTTCAGCGTCTCGTTAGCGACTGACGGCCGTTTCAGCCGTTTGTCCGCGGACCGCTGCCCAGACAGACTGACATGGTTGACCTCAACCATCCTCAACCGCGTTGACAATGCAAAACGCTCAACCGCGACGGACCAGTGCTAATAGTGTTAACACACGTATGGATTTGGTTGACCTCAACCGCCGTCTGACCAACGGGAGAGAAAGAGAGGGAAATATGATATTCTCACTCTTTCTCTCCCGTTGGTTAGACGGCGGTCCGTCAACCAAGTCCATACGTGTGTTAGCACTACAATAATAATTATGTCCGTCAACATGCCGTCAACACCGCCCCAGATGGACGGATTTGGTACGGCCATAAACAAATTGTCTATGGACGCACGCCGTTGACGGTTGACCTCAACCATATCCATACGTGTGTTAACACTATAAAGATATCGCCCGATAGCTTTTTTTTAATCCTCACTCGGTGATTATTTCGTCTTCAAAAACATTGAAATTCACGAGTGAGTAGGAATTTATAATGATAAACACGGAAATACAAATATACTTATAAATATGTCGGATCGAATAAAGGTTGTCGTCGTTGAATTGCTGGGAAAACTTCGAGATTTCTTTAGAAGTTCATTTGGGTACTTAATTAGTGGGTATTATGAAGAAAAACTTAGTGAAACTCATGAGAACATTAAGAAGCATGTTAATTCAAATGAACTTAAATTAATTAAGGACTCTTCAACTTTGAACCGAAATTATAAGGTTACTAGCGGCGCCCCGCGGTTTTACATACGGAAACTTTTTAACTCAAGATTTAAAGCATTTGTTTGTTCAGGGTACAAGCTGAGTGAGTTTAGGATACTCGAAGGTATCTTCACATGCAATGTAATTTTACTCGAAAATGAATCGTTATTTTGTTTATCGAAATATTATTTTCTTACATTTTGGACTAATCTTTCATCAGTTATGGCTTGTCTTAGTTTTAATAAGATGATTAACAAGGGTAAAAACGGGACCCTATTACTAAGCCTACGATGTCTGTCTGCTTGTCTGTCTGTCCGTCTGTCCTACCTATTAACGGCTGTATCTTTCGAACCGTAATAGATAGCCAGTTGAAATTTTCACAGAATATGTAATGTTACGGGAGATTAACTAAGAAATAATAAAAAAGGAAAAAAGTAAAAACTAAAGGTGGGTCCCCATACAACAAACGTATTTTTGTATTAGCTCTAAAGTAAAAACGGTAATACATACAAGCATCAAACTAGGCAATAATAAATAATAGCTAAGTGCGAGTCAGTGACACATTTCTGTTCAACACCGGTTCTCGTACGATCACCGAAGTGAAGCAACGTCGGGTGCGGTCGGTACTTGGATGGGTGACCGTCTGGGCGTTGATGGGATTTTGTCTTTATGCACAATTTTTTTGTACTTTAGTAGCTAACAAGCTATGTTGTTGTACGGTACCCTCAGTGTGCGAGCCCGACTCGCACTTCGCCGGTTTTATTTTGCCAACAACAAAGCAGGTTCTCAGGCACCTAATACCTAATACGCGTAAATTAGCGCAAATAGGTATAATTTTAATTAAAACTCTTTCGAAATGCCAAAATAATGATTATTTTCAGCCAGTTCCGTCGCTATTTATTATAGCCTTTCAAGAAAAAAAATATAGTTTCCTTTTCGTAAACACGGAGAAAACCACATATGCAGTATGAAAAAACTGAATTTCGTGTTTTTTTTTCGTTTGATTAAATATTATGGGGACTCTGCTCCGTCAACTGACTTGATACACAAACGGTTAATCCAACGGCGAATCCAACTCGGATGGGGAGCGTTCGGTAAACTTCGCAACGTCTTCTCATCCAAAATACTTCAGTGCCTTAAGACGAAAGTCTTCGAACAGTGTGTGTTACCAGTGATGACATACGGCACTGAAACGTGGTCTCTTACTATGGGCCTCATAAGCAAGCTCAAAGACGCACAACGAGCTTCAATCAGTTCAACAAACCGCTAGGGCTCCAGGGCACATCCCTTCTGGGGTGCCTGGTGTCTGATTCCCACTCCCGGCGACGGCCCAAGCCGAGGTTCGTACCTTCGAGGTGCCCTTGTGCTAGTCGCCCAAAATTTAAACCACCAAGTTATGCAGAACGCACTCTGCGTTCGCTAACTAGTCCGGTCAAGCTGTAGAGGCCAAAAAGCCAATAGTACAAGTCAATATAAAAAATAAAAAAAACTAGCTATGGAGAGGGCTATGCTCGGGGTTTCTCTACGAGATCGAATCCGAAATGAGGAGATCCGTAGACGAACGAAAGTCACCGACATAGCCCACCGGATTAGCAAGTTGAAGTGGCAGTGGGCAGGGCACATATCACGGAAACAGATGGCCGATGGGGCCGAAAGGTTCTGGAATGAAGACCACGGGCTGGTAAGCGCTGCGTAGGACGTCCACCCACAAAATGGACAGACGACATAAAATAGACCGCAGAGAAACGTATGCTCAATATCTTACACCAACATTTAGACATAAAGAAGCTCTTATAGCGCGTTGGGTGCCGCGTTTAGTTACGGTGGAGGGGGAACTGAAAGTGCTGAAAACAATTTCTTTGGGATTTTTGTAATAACCATAACCCTGTGGGACAAATTTGGACAGGATAAAGTCAGGTCAGCTGGTACTTAATAAAACTTTCACATAATATATCTATTCTTTGTTTAATTTTCAGCCGACATGTCACTACACACACAAAAAAGTTACAGTCGAATTGAGAACTTCCCTATTTTGAAGTCGGTTGAAAACAATTCTTAGGCATTGATTATTTCTAAATTTCCACGTCAAAAACAATATTTCGACCTATTTATCAAATAACTTGACGGTACATAAACCCAACACGAGCGGAAAGCATTAAATTACGAAGGAGGCTTAAAAAATAACTTATTACACAAATTTTCTTAAAATGTTTTCAAGTTCTTTTAAGTTGTAGCGTAGATAGAAGCCATAAGTAAGTAAGTCATAGGTAAATTTATTAATAAAATGGCAATTTACAATTACCATACTTTGGTAGTTTGAAAGAAAAGTATACATTTATAGACTAGATACTCCTTGCTATTAGTAATAAGTTGGTATGATATGTTTATACTATGTTTTTTAACTTTTTTTTCAACCAGCCAAAAAAGGACCTTATTTGAATTTTGACGTGTAAAAACATGTCGCGTGCATCACCAAAATCCTTTCATGAGGAAATAAATAATAGTTATCTATACTAATATTATAAAGAGGAAAGATTTGATTGTTTGTTTGTTTGTTTCTATGTTTGTTTGTTTGCATTGAATAGGCACCGAAACTTCTGAACCGATTTCAAAAATTCTTTTACTGTTGGGAAGCTACACTATCCCCAGGTAACATAGGCTACATTATATTTTTTTTTTAAATAGGGGTCCTCACTAATACTCCAATAATGTAACCCAAGGTGTAAAAAATTAGATTTAGAATTTTGACTTTGCGTGTTTGACAGTTCTGAGACAGGACAACGTCTGTCAGGTCAGCTAGTTTGTTATACAAGAGTGCAAAGTTGCTTATTAACCGCGTGCTCAATTTTGAATCCTGAGCATTAGCGAGGGAATCAAAAGAGCACGAGGTCAAAAATCTTTGCACTCGAGTGCAACACGTAACTTTTCATCCCACCTCAGCGAGGAAATGACTAAATGCAAAAATTAACAGCATTATTAACAGTTTCAGTCAATTCTGTTGGCGTCAAATAAACTTCCTCGTCGCTAGAATCACTCATTTTTGGTTTTTCACTTGTTTTTAAGCTTCTTGTTTAAAAACAAGTAAAACCTTAGAACCTTATAAGTTAAAACCTAAGGCTTTAACAACATGACGTGGAAAAAAAAGGCGCGTGCCACAGACACAGATATACATCTGTGGCGCGCGCAAAGCAAATAAAATAAAAAAATACACCAAGAAGGTTCTGAGTCTGAGATTTTAAAAATTAAAAAACGTATGATAAATTCGGCACCATGGAGGTAGAAGTAAATACCTAGGTTTAATGATGTTTTGATGTGTACCATCCTTGGCCACATGGCCACTTACCATCAGGCGAGTTGGTTGCCCAAACGTAGATCTATTCTATACTAAAAATATATATAAATTGTAAATCCTACTAACCAAGTTAATTACCTAGGATCGGTCATGCAAGATTTGTATATATCAGAGCTAGGTACAACTACAAACTAATGCCAATTCGTGAGTACATCAATTAACATAATTAATTAGGTATCACAGGCAATGAGTATGAGATGCCCAATCATGTGAATAATTTGCCATAATATTGCTGGTGACTGAACTCCGATAAAAGGAGTTAACCAAAAATCACTTTACTCCATACATTTCAAAATATTACTCAAAAAACCGTGTTCGAATCACATAACTCCCAGGCCTAATCACAGTACTCTGTATGATCAATAATTCCTGTATTGCGATACAAATTGTTTTTTTTTTTTTAATATTTTTATTATAACTTCCACGTTTTTAGGGTTCGGTACCCAAAGGGAAAAACTGGACCCTACTGAGCCTACGAGGTTTGTCCGTCCATCTGTCCTACCTTTAAGCGGATGTTTCTTACTGCTTATGGTTTCGACCCGTAATAGATAGCCAGTTGAAATGTACACTGAATATATTATGTTACGGCGGATTAACTAAGAAATAATAAAAATTACAAAAAGTTAAAACGAAATACCCCATACAACCAACGTATTTTTTTACGTATTTTTGTATAAGCTCTAATGTAAAAACAATAATACGTACAAGCGTCAAACTTGGCATTATTATAGTTCCTGCGCACTCTACAGCATAACGACAAATAATAAAAAATGGTCAAGTGCGAGTCGGTGTCTTTCTGTTTATTACCAAGCTATAACTGGTAATTTCTTTATTTAGACGAACTTATTGTAATGTCGACCTTATTATATTTTCACCGAATCGAAATGCCATATTTTACTAATTTTGAAGTCGGTTTTTTAAATTGATAGTTATTGTATTGTATTGTATAGTACGGAACCCTCAGTGCGCGAGCCCGACTCGCACTTGGCCGGCTTAATAATTTTCATACGCTATTTAAAAAAAATGCATTGTCATCCAGTTCCGAACTAAACCTATTTAAAGATTGATGAATATATTTAACTACACGGAAAATATTTAAAACACACTAAATATTTAAGAACTAATTACCTACTACTTAATTAATATATCATGTGTCTATCTACCTATATAAAAAAAACATATAAAAGAACTAATCATTAATGCTGAGACGGACCCATTCGACACTGATTGTATCCTGTAGATATAAGTTTTTGTAAAGGTGTCGAATAAAATTTATTTTCTTTCTTTCTTTCTTTCTTTCTTTCTTTCTTTCTTTCTTTCTTTCTCTCTAATCTAAAAGCCCCTAAAATTATCCCCTATCATATTTAAAGTTTCAAGTGTCATTGAAACATTGATTGAAATCGATTTTAAAATTTGTACCGAACTGAGAAGCAGATAGACAAGAGCACGAGTAAATAAAAACGTGGTAAGAAACTAGAAATAATGTTAAAATTAAAACTGCTACTACGGCTGCCAATGTTGCCATTCTCAAACAGTTTCAATTCGAAATCACTCTCGTAGCTTTGAATTGAATTTGCGCGTTGGTTTACATCAGTAGTGGATTCGACAGGTGAATGTGATTTGGAACAAGTTAGAAAATAGGAAACTGCTAGATCCCGTGATTGTGTAGTAGACAAGTAGTAGTTGCCCACGTCAACTACATGCACTTGGGGACCGGGAGCTCACCTCATTTTCAAAAATCTTTCAGAGCGCCTGGTTAATGCGACGCGTGACCAAAATGCTGGCGTGTTTCTGGCTCAACGCATTAGCATTGCCATTCAACGTGGTAATGCCGCCAGCATGTTGGGTACACTGCCAACTGGTAGTGGGCTTGAGCATTTGGATTGTCTTTAGACTCTCAACGGTCTATGGGCAGTCTAACTGTATTTGTAGTGTTAGTTTTAGCTTGTATTTTGTTTAGTTAATAAAGGCACTTGCCCAGAATAAAAAAATACTACATGAGTATTCGGGTCAGCTGTGGTCAAGCGTTAGCCTTTTAGTCAATGATGCTTAAAGTAACTAAACCACCACTAGCCCATTATATTTGTAGCCCCATAGCATCAACATTCCATTAACCAACATCATCCCAATCTGAATAGCTTAATTACTTATATAATTATTTATTTATATTTTTTATATGTTTTTTAAGTTCTCTGAATTCTTATTTTTATGAGTTTAGTCAGTTTTAGGTTAGTTTAATTGAGTTTTTAGTTGTTAAATTATTGTTTTTTTTTGTTTTTAATATTTTTGTTTGATAAGTTTGCCGATTTTTCTTTATCTCTTATAACATATTCCTTGCACTTGCCTATGTTTAATGTTTTTATAGCCAATAAATATTGGCTACTGATTTTAAATTTATTTTTATACGAAAAAGGGCTCCTTAGTGTTAGCCTTGGTACCTACTGCTTTATACTGATACCGTTTAAAGGTCCTTATATATAAAAAAATATAATTATAATAAGGGACGACTTTATGGCAAGCCGTCGGTCGAACGTGTACCCGGATTCCATGTAGCTAAATGAGACCCCGACCCTGGATATTGCCTTAACCAGCAGTCTGAGGGTAGAAAGTTGTTTATAATGATGAGTGAAGATGAGATGAAATACTTAACCTCTTTTCGGCTTAGTGCCACCGTTCGGTATATCCCTGTATACGTTTACTATATAAGCATATCGATCGAGTCACGTCTAACTTTATAAGGACTATATTTACTTAATACAGCTAAGATTGGTTTAATCAAAGTTTGACAACACCCCGTTGTGTGAGCTATTGCTTGGCTTTGCGTTCCGGAACTGCCACTAAAACACAAGTTTGGTAATGATCCAATATATTAGACATGCAGATGTTAAGGTAGTTTTCCTTGCGTTGCGGCCGCGCGCATCTAGCGCGTGCGGCCGATGTTGATGGCCCGAATGTATGGCGACGTCAGTTGTCAGCCGTGAGCGTATAAAAGCGTTGGCCACGCGCGTCTGACACATACCTCGGAAGCGATGTCTAAAATTTTCATGGTGCAAGTATTGTCGCATCAGCCGCGCGTGTAAGACATGCGCGTCGGACGCGCGCGGCTGCTACCGGCCGTGATGCACAGAAGTGTACCTTTACAATCCATATAATATAGTATGTATATAAATAAAAATGTAATGCTGTTCATTGGTAGGTATGTGCATATTGTGGACGAACGGATGGACCAATTTGGCAATTTTTTGTTGTGAAATGTTGGCAATCATCGTTTTTATGGAATGAAAAGTTAGAAAGGGTAATAAAAAAATAATTCAAATTCTGGATTAATTTTACATCTTTTTTCTATGGGAGTTTTTTTTTGAACTCAAGACCAATCAAATTTGAACAGGACGTCTGTCGAGTCAGCGAGCCACCCAGTGAAGATGAGTTAAATCCTATATAAAATTCACTTCCTTACTTAGGAAAGTTACTTAAGTTAATATTAGTTGGTTTAATTTCACGCTTGTCAATTTTAAATTTTCGTCGGCGAGAAGTTAGCAGAGCTATTGCCACGCTTTTTAGGGTTCCGTATTACTACAAGGAACCCTTATAAGTTCGTTCCATCCATCCGTCTGTAGGTAGGTCGGTGCAGGGCCGAGAATCGCACCGGATGCCGTCATATTGTAAAGCACACATGCTACTGCTTGGCCACCATTGCTCCTCGATACACCCTTGCGCAAACGATATACGTGAAATACCCCTACGCAAACACCGTTTAATTTTGTGCAACCGGTCAAGTTAGGTATAAAAGCGTATTCTATAAATAGCCTACCGCGTTTCAGAACGGGCGCCCTGAGCTATTTTACAGTTCAAAAATTCGCGCAGATGTTCATAGATGAGCGATTTTTCTTAGAGTTTGTACTATAGTCGAGTTTTATAGCAAGCGTTTTCGCAGATTCCCTGGGGAGGTTTTATTTTCTTCGTGAGACAGATACTTAGTAAAGGTGTCTATTAAAGATTCTCAAAGCACTTGAGCCGGACGGTACCGTTGTCCATTTGGCATTTACTTACAGGCTTTGGAGACAAGACCACGTTTTCGACATCAGAGGGTGACGGGGCGACTGCGGCTCCAGGGCGGAGATCGATTCGCATTCAGTATACATAGGCCACCACCCCGACCACCGTCCGCCGTAGATACTGCCAGACATGTTTTTTTTTGCTATCAATAAGCATGCTTTGTGCAAAACCTCGCGGGTAAGCTAGTAATAAAATAAGCGTGCTTGTTTTAGTCTTGCTGTTCAGACACGCTCATAGCTTACGGGTGGCCACTTCCACCCGCGCCTCAAGTAGCATGCCCGAAAGTCAAATGGCAGTTGATTTTGAAACTTGGCTGGCTAGCAACGATAAATCCAAAAATAATGCACTCATCGATTGTTTTTACACACATGCTACTTAGTAGCATGCTTTTAGGCAAGAAGTGAGCATATCTCTGTCAGTACCTACCTTAAAGTTCCGCCGCCCCGATCAAGTCGAAAACACGGCCTATAAGCAAATGGCATTAGCTCCGCATTAGGGCGGGAAAAACTGGCGAGTTCTTTTGAACGCCCGCCAGTAAAAATAGTTTTCCAGATGTAGATGTAGATGTGAAAATAAATAGGGGTTATTTTGTGGTAGAGACTGGCGTATATGATGAATATTATTTTCATTGACATGTTACTCAAATCTGGCCACGATGGCATCGAACAAAATAAAATTAAGCTAGATCTAATATTTTCATCTTTGGTAATTAGTTTGGATCTGCCTTAAACTCAATCTACTACCGCAAAAAGCCTGCCAAAACCAGGCGAAGTAAACACGTATTGCGCACACTGACATATTCTTACTAGTTCACACTTCAATATTGAACGGCGCACGTCTTGTAAACGAATGGATGACGAGAGGGTGTGAGAATTGTATTGTATTGTAAGTACTAAAGGGGAAACTGTTAGTTTTCATAGGCAAATAGTGCAATGTAAAACCCAAATTAAATTTTAAGATATATACCAAATAATTATTTACAGTTTCTAATTAAAAAAACACCTCAAAAGTGACTCGTTAAACAAAACCATGCAAATGAGTCCAAAATAAGAAGTTTAAGTACATATTAAAGTGTTCTACTATCCACCTCCCGAATCTTGATTCCATCATTAGATCAGCTCGATGGCAGAAAATAATTATCTTGCTTGTTTGTTGATGCAAAGTTTCCAAAATGAAAATTAAACGATATTGTCAATAATAAAAACGTTTTAACAGAACAAATGGAGAAAAAAATATTTTTCTCAATGCTATTTGCGTTTTTTTTATAAATTTCTCGGTTAACGTCATAGTTTGACAGATTCTGATAAAAAAACCAAAAACAAAACGCAGAGACAAAGTAAAGCTACTAAGCTGTGCTACTGAAAGTCTTTGCCAAAACGCTTCAAAAAGTTATGGCGACTCAAAGTTAAGTCAAATTTCTACATTTTAGGCCACTTTAATATCACCCTAAACTTATAGACAGTGATATGGCAGGTAACTATGAACGCCTTTAGTGGGTTCGATCATTTCCATCCATGAGTGATCCATTAGTGCTCTCTATTAAATATTGATTAATGAACATAGAGATTCAGTTCGACTGCCAATCACAAACAACCAACCTTATTAGCAAGTATAGTATGTTTACTGAAACGCTAAATAATACGCACTTATGTGTATTTTCTCAAACAGTATTTAATGTGTCTACCATTTGAAGAACACAATGACGAAAAAAATCTATGTCTTTTTAATGTCAGAGGTATCTTCTAAGTGTGTGTGCTTTATTTTCGACCACATTACCAACAGGCGAGTTGGAAGGTAAACGCGGTCATCTAAGCGATAAAAAAATTAGACTTTAAGGTGTCGACCTTTCCAAAAGTATTTGGCGGCAAATTTTTGTCTCCTCTAATTTTGTTTGCGTACGTACCTGCATTATTTTAAATGTGCCAAGAAGAAAGATTATGTTAAAAATCTCGGTTAAATGACCATTACTTACATAACCGATTTTTTTTGTTTAAAAACTGCACTGAAATACATTTATTTAATCAGTAGCCAATTTTTTTACTATTATTAGGTTGGTACTAAAACTTCGTTTCATTTTGATTGCACTTAAACCTAACAGAGCTTTATTATCTCTGTATTGATGTAGACAATTTATTTAAATGAATTTGTAATATACACGCGTGCCCTCGTTTCTCCTGCATTAATATACAGTTTGCTAGTAGAGTAAGGAGTTTTATTACGCACATGGAAGCGCCCTTTGAATAATAATGGTAATTTGATCTGACGTGCGACTATTGTGTTATAATAGAGCTGGATTCTTAAGATTTTTTTAATTGAAACTTCATCATTATTCAATTTTGTGTCAATGATGTTACAATCACCACCAAATCATCAGTTTGTCCATTGCTGTCCATAAAAGTTTATTTTCTATACTAAATAACAGTATTAGTAAAACATGTCGGAGAAAAATAAGCTGATTGGCATCTTTATCGGCGTACGCTGACCTAACGGTTTGAGATAATAATAAAAAATGTGGTGGTAAATAACCACAATAACGAATAAACCCAGAATTCTTATTTTTCTTAATTTCTTATATTTTATATTTCTTTCTATATTTCTTATAAATTTCAGAATAAAAAATAAAAATATTAGATGTACGTGTTTAATAATCTTAAGATGCATTTTTATAATCTAATAAAAGTGAAAGTAACTCTGGTTATTTATTCACTTTTCATGACTACACGGCTAAGTAGATCTTCTTGAAATTCGGCAAGGAGATAGTGTGCAATGTGTGTATCATGAAGATGGACAATATACTAGAAATAGGGTACATTTCCCCTCAAAAATTCGGAAATCCTGTAAAATCGCGGGTAGCTTAGCGGAATTCAGCTAGTTAAATATAAATATATCATACTATAGGTATAGGTAATTATTAGACTAAATCACTCAACCAAAGATTTCATACTATACTACTTAGCACTCTACTGAATCAACGCTTATGACGGGAAGCTAAGTTGAAATTGAGCCATCGAGACCTACGTCACACAACAAATGACGTCATATGCAAAACACCGCCAGAGGCAGCGAGAGTTTTCTAATTCTCCTTTAATTTTTGATGAGTTCGTGTTGTAAAGTATGTAATTTGATAATTCGATCTTCCCCGTCGCTAGCTCGTCTCTTGAATATTTTTTATGTTAACAAAGACGCAAAATGTACAAATTGTTTTAGGACGTCGTAGGTATATTTAAAAAAAGCATTTCTTATACCGTGAAATGACGGAATTACTCTTGAGTTGTTCAAAAGGAAAGTACTCTTTTATCGTTCTCTTAATTTGGCTAAATTGTAATAAGCCGTGAAATGCGATGTTGAATGTTTATTTACAAAGCTTCGTGAAATGATTTGCGAAATTAAAATACAAGTTGTTTTATAAGACTAGGTATGTGAAATGTTAGAAGCTGGATGAGCTTTTCGTTATGCTTTTCATGAAAGCTGCAAGCCCGGAGCCAGTCCAAGTTTCACAATGGGCTATTGTTATGATATTATCTAGACTCAGAAAAAATTAACGGAAGCACCCCTTTAGCACTTACAAAACAATCAAATCTTTCCTCTTTATAATATTAGTATAGATAAAGACATCGTATTATCTATACTAGTATTATAAAGAGGTAGAGGAAGATTTGATTGTTTGTTTGTTTGTTTGCATTGAATAGGGTCCGAAACTACGGAACCGATTTGAAAAATTCTTTCACTGTTGGGAAGCTACACTATCCCCGGTTAACATAGGCTATATTATATTTTCAAAAAATAGGGATCCTTACTAAAACTCCAATAATGAAACCCAAGGTGTAAAAAAATAAGTCTTACAATTATGTCTTTGCGTGTTTGACAGTTCTAAGACAGGACAACGTCTGTCAGGTCTGCTAGTCATAATATAAAATATTTGCACTAGCTTGATTAAAAAAATATAACACCATGTTTATTTATTTTTATGAGTGCTTAGGTTCTTAAGTCACATGATTTTCATTAATGCGTAAAAAATAAAAAAAGTTTAATTAATTATTTATGGATGAAAAGTTGAGAGGCAATGTAATTAAGACGATGAATACCTATGAGTTTCCGGGAAATGTTAATTAAAGACGAATATAATAAGGGTATTAGTATATAGAGTGCTAAGAAGGCGAGAAGCGACCTTCTTAAATGTATGGCCTCGTGCGGAAACTCGCAAGTGGACAATAACTCAGGTAACGGTAATTAGTTAGAGGACTCACTTGACTAAGTAGGTAGGTACCTATTAATTAAGCAATATCACATCATAACAATTTTTTTACTAAGTTCAAAAAGTAAAGTACTTAAAATGTGTGGGAAAGGGAAAAGAAAAGGTCTATCGACGTAAACGCGCCGTGCGAGCAAATTTGGGGGTAGATCAGGAGACCCACGCAAAACCACATTTCAAGAGCTTAGGAATTCTTACGCTGCCATCAATATGACAGGTGGCAATACTGGCAATATACGTAAGACCAAACCTAGGCTCTTACGAGTTGCATGGTAAGTATACCATAACTACCCCACAAGCACAGCGGGTCGTCTCGCCAGCAGAAAGCGAACGCTGACCAAGTCGACCAAATAAACTCTTGTCACTGCAGCTCCAAGCTTGCAACATTTCAAATCATGGTTTCAAATTCATGCAAAATATGGTTTCTGTATATCGGGTGAAACCGCGACACACTGCTCATTTGGATATTTCATGTATTTTGCAGGCGCTACAATTATAGAAATGCTCGTATTTAAATGATAAATGTTCTCAGTGTTAGGACAAGAGTTCAACGCCTTGAACCTGAAGCATAATTCTGACGGGTGAAATGGGCAATTTTCCACTTAGCGACGTTCTACCATGCACTGTGTGGGAGAACATCGTGAGCATCAAAGACCACGTGAGCACTGTAGTAGGCATTGAGGCGCTAATAATAGTATATTATTCACCAAGGGGATAAAACAGTGTCTCTAGTCACAGGCGCCATGTACAATAATATTGACCTGTGCAGAAGGAATAATAAAATCCAGTACTACTTTATTCCCTGCTCAACTCTATACTTAAGATTAGTTTTGCATGCAACAAAATTAAACATTGCCGAGTAACTGGTTTTTAAATAATAAAAATTTCAAGAAGTTAAAACGTAAGGAACGTAAGGAACGGTACGTAAACATACCCCATACAACAAACGTATTTTTAACATATGTTTGTATTAGCTCTCATGTAAAAACGGTAATACGTACAAGCGTAAAATTTGGAATGGTAATAAATAGTACATACTCTAAAGTATAAAAACAAATAAATATTGGCCAAGAGCGAGTCGGTGACAAATTTCTGTTCATTTCCAAGTTATAACTGGTAATTTATTTGGACGACCTCATTATAACCTGCCTTCTGAGCTTGGGGGCGTGGGTTCGATTCCCGCCTAGGACAAACATTCATGTGATGAACATTTGTGTTTGTTCTATATCTGGTTGTTTATATCTATTTAAGTATGTATTTAAAACTATATATGTATGTATATCAGTCTCTGGCAGCCATATCACAAGCTTTGCTTAGTTTGGGATCAGATGACCGTGTGTGAAATAATGTCCAGAATATTTATTTATTTATTTATTTATTTATTTATAACGTCGACCTTATATCATTTCATCGAATCGAAATGCCATATTATTAAGTGGGTTTTTAAAATTGATTTTTATTGTATTTTGTGGTGGTACGGAACCATTAGTTCGTGAACCTGACTCGCAATTGACCGCGGTTTATTTTGTGTACATACATTTGGAATTTTCTTATATTGGGCTACTGACAAAGATTCCATAATAATGAATAAAAAAAAACGACTTTACAAAGTTAGTAAATTACGCAATTTCGGTTACTTGGCCATATTGTTATCCAAGTAAAATAATTTTCCAGTTATATTGGTTTTAAAGCCAAACTACTAAACCGATTTTGTTGAAATTTCAATGGGATGAATCTGAAAGAATATCCTTTTTGAAGTCGGTTAAAAGTAAGAAAACTCATGCGAAAATTCACGTCCCAGTATGTCTAGTAAATTGAGCGCTATCTATCGTAATCTCTACTAACTACGTTCCATCACCGTTTTATATTGACTATGTCACAATCCAACTCGGCTGGGCAGCGTTCGGTAAACTACGCAACGTCTTCTCGTCCAAAATACCTCAGTGCCTTAAGACGAAAGTCTTTGACCAGTGTGTGTTACCAGTGATGACATACGGCACTGAAACGTGGTCTCTCACTATGGGCCTCATAAGCAAGCTCAAAGTCGCACAACGAGCTATGGAGAGGGCTATGCTCGGGGTTTCTCTACGAGATCGAATCCGAAATGAGGAGATCCGTAGACGAACGAAAGTCACCGACATAGCCCACCGGATTAGTAAGTTGAAATGGCAGTGGGCAGGGCACATATCACGCAGTACAGATGGCCGATGGGGCCGAAAGGTTCTGGAATGGAGACCACGGACTGGTAAGCGCAGCGTAGGACGTCCACCCACAAGATGGACAGACGACCTAAAAGAGACCGCAGGGAAACGCTGGATGCAGGCCGCTTCCAACCGGCCCTTTTGGAGATCGATGGGGGAGGCCTATGTCCAGCAGTGGACGTCCTACGGCTGAAATGATGATGATGATGATGATGTCACATAGCTGAGCTACCGCTACCGACAACGCGACAACCGCTAAGTCGTCGTTTGACTGCGTTTAGACTGACGAGAAATTAACTTGTTAAAAATTAAAAATATCCATTGGGTCAGTCTTTACGTAGTAGTTATTGACTTCTAAAGAAATTGGTGCTTTTGTTATGACTTGAGACAAGGCGTCCTCTAGAAATTATTAGCTAATCCGTATTAATGACAAGATTAAAATAAAGTTATGATCACCTTTTCTAGAAAATAATTTGTCCGAGCTACCTTTTTTGGTGACGGGGGGAAATCTTGGCTCACCACTGAGTCACACATTGAAAAATTTCAATTAGGCCCGCCTTTGTAGTAATATAGTAAGTTATTGACTTCTAAATACATTTGTGCCAAGTTGTTCTCTAAAAAATATTAACGAATCAGCAGTGCAAGTACCGTTCTTTATCGATCGTCAAATTCGCTAAAATGCCATAGAATCGATCACAGCGAGTACTGAAAAAATGGCATATTATCGAATTTGACGACCTCAACTGTCAATTTGACGATCGCTAAAAGAACGGTACTTGCACCCCTGTATTGTTAACGAGATTAAAAGAAAGTTATGATCACAACCTTTCTCTACATTTCATAGAAAATAATTTGTCCTTGCTACCTTTTTTGGTGACGGGGGGAAATCTTTAAAAGATTTAATTATATTGTGACAATAAACTAGAAATAATTAGCTATTCCGTATTGATGACGTCTTTGTATTCTGTAGTCTGTAGGAAACAATTTGTCCCAGCTAGCTTTTTTAGTGACGGGGGAAAAATTTGCAAAATATACCCGGGTGCATTGTAACAGGTTTGTAGCAAGTTTGCAGCCTCTATACTTGAAGGAGGACATTAGTATCTCTATGCATATAACTTCTAGTATATATTTATTTATGATATACCACCCACAGAAGAAAGAATTTTTTTTCGTCTAAAATAGAACGGCTGTCAAGGCATTTTTGCAAGAAATCCGTTGTAGCCAGTTGCACACATGTAAACTAAACGTCATAATATAACTACATAGCATGGAATTATAGGGTATATACAAGATCTTTGGGTATACCTTACTACAATTATGGATTGCATTCAAAATTTCTCCATATTTCTACCACATTTTCATTTTAACAAACGAAAAAACTGTAAGTACATCTCTCTTATTCATCTTTCTCACACACACTAGAAAATCGTAGTAACACCTAATAGTACCTACACATGCAAAAAAGGGAGTAGTTATAATTGCAGTATATACCTAGTTCCCACTGAGACATTTCCAATACTTAGGTTTTAATATTATTTTATTGCTACAAATTCTTTGTAGGATAGACACTCACATACTTGGTAATTCCACATCTGGTTTTTACTGTTAGCGCGTTGTTTTACAAAGTTTATTTATTGTAGTGAGCGCATACATTCACGCGTTTTCCCCTATGATATTGTATTTTTTTGCTAAACGAGCTTTACAAAGTCTACAAACATTGTTTATTTGGTATTTACCCATTCCGCATTAAATTGAATATGATCTAGACTCATTCATTGTATTGAAGACTGACAAGAACAATCATCGACCAAAAAAAAAGGCAGAAGGAAGGAAGTAATGTCGCAAAAGGTCAAAACGATGGAAAAGTATGCTGTATAAGGTTAAAAACTGCCCTGACTGACAAGTTTCAACATGTAGCGTTTCAAAAAGAGTTTCTACAACCACCTATCTGGGCTGACAAAGCATCGACAACACCGCCATAATGTTGGTAGTGCCCATAGCCGCCGGTTACCGCTTACTATCAGGTAGGCCGTATGCTTGTTTATCGCAGACACAGACTAGGTAAAGCTACTACGTAGCCAGACACGCATAAATATATATGGTAAGGTTCCGTATCCAAAGCCATATAATTGTGGTCACATACATGGTTCAGGAATCGGTGGTTAGGTATAGAAAAAAAAAACTGGACGAAGCTCTGTGAACCTAGCCAAATTACAGAGTATCATCCTAACATATACTACATAGAACTTTTTATGGTTAGTATAAAATAAAATTACTAAAGAAATATCCTTTGTTAAGATCATTTTACGAAAAAAAAACATCCGCTTTCATAATGTTCTAGACTCTAGAACATTTTTTTTTTTTTTTTTACACTTCGGTAAAGAATTTGTTTTATTTAATATCAGTTTACAAGTCAATATACAGTTTTAACTTTACTCTATTATAAAAAAAAAAAAACAACAACAAATTAAAACCTAACTATCATTCTATCAAACCGCTACCAGTGGGAACTGTTCCCAAAATGCTGGCCCCATTACCACGTTGTATGGCGATGCTCACCCTTTGAGCAAAGTAGAGGCCAGCATTTTGGTCACGAGTTGCGTCTATCAGACGTGAAGATAAATCTTTGAAAATTTTTTTGGCTCCCGATCCCCACGGCCCCATTGTTTCGACCCCAAAAGGCTCAAAAATGTATCCACTATCCAGTGTACCATATTTGCGCCTTTTGAGATCCTCTGCAGATTCTGCCGCCGCGCCAGCCCTAATCTGGGTTCCGGAAAGATGTGACGGCGCAAAGGTGTCAACGCAAGTCGCGTCCCACACTAAGAGCCGCCCCATCTTCCACGGAATCAAAGTCATCCCGTCCGGTCTTCTGCCATCGCCACGTACGAGGCCGGTCGGCTCAAGAACGGCCGCGCAGTTGGCGGTGGTAAAAGCACGGCGGATGATATCATTAAGAAGAACATAGAACATAATAGAACATAACTCTAGAACATAATTATGTGAAATTTAAAATAATTAAATATTCTATATTATATTAGTATTAAATTGTTATAATATTAAATATATTATATTCAGTATTAATCTATTATTATGTATTTATAAATCTAGAATCTAGATCCACGCATAAAAAGTTTTTTTTTTTAATATACTTTTAAATTGAGATCTATACTAAAACTGTCATTGTGTAAAGTTTCATCACAGAATAGTAGGCAGGTACAGAAAGTCAGCTCCGGCTGACCTTGATTATTAACCATAGCGCTAGGGTTGGCAAAGTACAACTGAAATTTTGAACTGTAATTTTCCGTTTATCTTTCGAGACGAGCTAAGAGGTTTCGGAACCAGTCGGTTTCGGCTTTTCGGTGAGTTGGTTTCATGCACTTATCTCAATAACTAAAAAAGTTAGGCGGTTCAAAAATTTGGACGGACAGTCAGACAGACAGACGGACGGACAGTACGAACTTATAAGGATTCCTTTTAAGTACTACCTACGGATCCCTAAAGACTGAACTCAGTCAAGGAGATGAAATCTGATGTAATTAACATGGTGTCATACGTTTCAAACCCCGTCGATACTTCTTCGGTGATAATTTGTACAAAACGTGGACGTAGAGCCAATGTTTCAATGCGAAAAATAAACATGATAAAGATAGATATTGTGCGTAGTGTTGTCAGGAACGTGAACTATTTTCTTCCGTGTTTATATCTAAAAATTTCTTCATTGTGATAATTTTAAATAGCCGTATGTTGAAGAGGTGGTCACGCGCATACTTGTAGTGTAAAAATATCTTCATCACTTGGCAGATGTCCTGTCGACCGGGCGCCCGCGCACTCTATAAAATGTCGCGTGCTCTTGCGCAGATAGTAGAGCACTTGGCACCAGACGAGCACATCAAAAGAGCATTTTATTGTCTTATCATACATAACAATAATAGCTTGGGAATTAGAGTTAAGACTTGTTTAAAAGTAGGTAGTGGGAGAAGAATAGACCGTAAATTAATTATTATTCTAGTAAAAAAAAAAAGTGCTCTAAAGCTATAACTGACACTTAGCATAGGTTATCATAATTGTATGCGTATACAACATTTCATGTCTGTGATGCTAACCATTGAGGAGTTATAGCCAGGACCCAACTCTGAATGCAGCAACCGTGTCATGGTTAAACTTAAAATCGGCTATGATAATAAAATGCGTACACAAAATTTCGTACTGTGCTGTTGAAGAGTTCTTTTATCTGGAGCTAATCTTGGATGCCGATTCAGGTCATGCTTACCATAAAAATGCATTGTCTTACCTAGGTATAAAATGTACCTACTGTTAGCTGGTCTAGGCCGGTAATGGCTTTAAATTGTCTTTTTCTCAAAAAGATGTCCACTTTCCTATATTGTCTTCTTTAGAAGAACTAACTTTTTCACATCATCATTCCATTTTCCTCTATTCATTAGCATAATTACAGCCATAAGACGTCCACTGCTGGACATAGATAGGCCTCTGCCCCATCGATCTCCAAAAGGGTCGGTAGGAAGCGGCCTGCATCCAGCATTTCCCTGCGGTCTCTTTTAGGTCGTCTGTCCATCTTGTGGGTGGACGTCCTACGCTGCGCTTACCGGTCCGTGGTTTTCATTCGAGAACACTTTGGTTCCCATTGGCCTGCGTGATATGTGCCCTGCCCATTGCTAATTAAACTTGCCAATCCGGTAGGTTATGTCGGGGTGTCGGTGGGCTATTTTCTTCTATTTGCCTCTCTCTATTTGCCTCTATTTTCTATTCGGATCTAACTCTGACGTCTGCCAATAAATCGATCATACGTATTATATCTGCTTACCAATAAGTTTCACATCACTAATAAATTGATGATATTATTTACGTAGTGGCTGCATCACGGATGACGCCACTTCGTTTTTGCTCAAGTCATTCATCACACTTTTTCTTTTCCTACTCACTAACGAAATCCGGTTTCGAGATAAACCCATTGGCAATGAAACTTTATAAATTTCAATCAATATAATACGTTATTTGCTTGCTTATCATGTAAGTTGAGTGGATAGTCCTAGTGTAAGAGCTTAAGTTGCCCAAAAACTTCCAA
The DNA here is from genome assembly GCA_914767915.1 of Agriopis aurantiaria. Lineage (NCBI taxonomy): Eukaryota > Metazoa > Arthropoda > Insecta > Lepidoptera > Geometridae > Agriopis > Agriopis aurantiaria. The sequence continues at coordinate 8,376,171 of OU611987.1, forward strand.
CATGGCTCATACATACTAAGGATTAACACACGAAATGGATTATGCAAACCATACATTTTAAACTATGCTTTACGGCCAAGTTTACATGCCTAAAAATAATTATGGCTACAGTGCATTGAACTAGATCTTACATAAACATTAATACATCCACAGATCTGTATCAGGTTGGATGCCCCAAGTTCACTTACTTCGTATTTGTTTCGCGTTGGATTGGTGCTCCAACCAAATTCAGTTCGATCTCCGTCTTCTTGGCCAGACGTCGAAACAAAAATGTAAAATTGCGCCATAAACTGTAAAAACCCTTCGAAAACAATTTGTTGTGCGTATTAAGTTAAACTACCACTAAATTACTCAATACATAAAATGCGGAACAGTAAGTTTTCTTACCAATTTGAGGTGCTTACGGCTTCTAGCTTGAAAAAGATCCGTTGGAGTTTGCATGGATGTTACCAACTAAACCCAATCACGCTCCGGAGCGATCAGTAAAGAACACACAATCGAAAATAATCTAACACAAGTATAAGTAAACATTGTACTCATATAATTATATTCACCAAAAAGATAAAACAGTCTCTTTAGTCACAGGCGCATATTGAACCCCGAGCGTAACAAATGATTAAATTCCCTGTACAACAGACTCTAAGGCTAAAATATCTTACCTACTTTATGTAAGGTTTGCATTTACATAATAATTGGACATTTTCGAACTGATGATTTTTATCCAGTGTGAATGGCCAAAATAATGGCCATTGAACAGCTGTTTTTTTTGGCTATTTCAGATTTGCTCCCGTTGTAAAAGTTGTTCATAATTATGGGTATTGTGGAACTGTTTTGGCTTAGTACACCCTCTCCGCGTAAAATATTTACACTATTAATATTATGCCATCATTCTACAGATTTGTCTAACATTATTTTAGCATCTATTGTGCATGCGTTTTTAAATGTGTGTGTGATTAAATCGTGTTATATATAAATAAAATTTTCTAGCTAATTGCTTTATTAATCAAATATAAGCCAAATATAAGTCTAATATAAGGATCTATTATTTAAAAAAAAACAGTTGGGTTGCCTATAGCATAGACCTATGCCAACTACCAGTAGGCAGGCATCGTGCCCAGCAAGGTGGCGGCAATACCATGCTGAATAGCAATGCATAAGAGAGTTATGGCGCCAACGTGGAAAAAAACATGTCGACTCGTTGGATTATTTTCCTAAACTTGTGTTTTTTCGAGTGTTCATGTTTACTAAATGGTGAATTATTATTCATTAAGTGCTCGTAAACGTGCTCGAGTGTGGGTAAGGGATATAACGAGGTGAAACGTGTCCTTTCGTGTTGTTTCCAAAACTCCATAGGAGCCTCTTGTAAAGTCTCCACCACTTTACAGGGGCATGAGTTTGACTTGACCGTGACTTACTTAGCTTGACTCTGACTGTGACTATGACTTGTTTGACGCTATTAAGACTATGCAAACTGTTTAATATTACGACTAAAGGACATTGCAGGGTCATGAAAATTTTACCAAAAAAAAAAAAATGCAATGCATAAACTGACCTACTAAACTTCATAGATCGATTTTTAAACTCATTTGAATATCAAAAACGGCAATGCCATGGGTACATATTAATATGCATATTACAGTAGGTATTACACTGTACAAGTTTATCTACAGTAGTTGTAAAACTACAGCTCAGCTAAGAAACAAAGTTTGTTCAAGACCGTTCATAATCCACGTTTAACGGTCAAGTCTAATTGCTAGTCAAGGAAACTGGACTTAGAAGGTTTTGTTACACGCATGGCTTCACTAGCCTTGAGAGCTTACTAAACTTCATTCACAAGCATCTAATTACTAGCGTTCTTTGATCTTGCTTCAAACAGTAATTACATTTATGAAATTACTAACTGATAAAAATTACTGATAGTACTCGTTGTCGATATTTTCGTGCAACAGTTTTGAAGTGTCATTTTATGCGACGGTAGCCTGGAACAAGATAATTTTAACAAACTATGTAGTAGCGTGTTGCTTCGTGCTGTTTTGCCTCGTATGATAAGAGTACGGGCTAGACGGATCGATATGGCTTTTATTATAACGACCTGAATCGTCACTTGTTTACTTTGTGTTTGTAATCACCATGTGATCCATGTTTGACATTATGTATGTAGCCACGTGTGGGACTTCTTTCGTCGGCGTTGACAGATTAGGCGATAGTTTGTATGCACCAAGGTGACAAGTGCGGTCTTGCAGACGCGCCTCTGGAAGTATTTCTATTTCGGCATATGTCGCGATTGCGGTTAGCGGGAGACCCGGCGGCTCGGCCGGCGCCCGCGCAAACGATTCTACGAGCATTAGTACGCGCGCATGGTTCCCGGACATAACACGTCCAGTCCACACCCGTTATTGTATTGTCATCACGTCTAATAACCAGATGCGATACTAGTGCAGTGACAAATACTCGACTTGTATGTGAAGTGAATGTTACGAAATGTGCAATTATATTGTGATGTTGTTTTAAACTTTTCAGAACAAAAATAACAGGTGTTCTGGATGTTTTCGTAAAAGATTTGTAATGTATTGTAAACGTAAACGTTAATAGTTCCAATATAGATCGGAGTACTATTTCGAATGATTCATTTTGATCTAACTTTACATTTTATCTTGGTATCATTGAGCTGCATTAATAACATACTCGCATGTAATATTAATAATATAAGATTAACTGAAACATATTTTCCTGTTTGAATATTACATTTTTATATATTGTATACTCGATCGCCCTAAGCTTCGAAGGTCGATGTTGCCGTCACGATGTGATAATGACTCATTTTGTGTCCATAGGACATTCACTGAACCAAATTGACAAGGACACATTAATCAGCACTTATTGATTGAGTTCTAACGCTTAGTTTTGCAATTAGAACAGATTGCTATCAATACTACTAACCGCCGGTATGTTGACTGCTAGAAGCATAGTGAGAAAGAGTTCATCAGTGAACCAGATGATGTAATCGCACAATAGGATCGTTCACGTCACGAGTGATCGTCGCTAATGTATGCGCAACAGATAGCATTGTTTGCGCACTGATAAAATGATGCCGAAGGCAGGAGCTGTGCGCGCGCAGCTCATTTAGCCCCGCGCCAACGACGCTTGTTGAAACAAATTAGGAGTTTTAACGTGATCACCTAGAATTAACAGTACAAAACAATTTATTCATGGTGCTGACGTCACCTCACTAGCATGCAGACGTGGTCAGTGAAGTTAGAGTGAAGTGTTTTGGTCGAGTGCTGGGCTGTGGTAGAGCAGAGTGCGTGTGCGGTCCGCGGCGATATGTTGGTGCATGGCGGCTGTGCAGTGAGAGGGGTACAACGGAGACGCTCAGGTCCCTGCGGAGTTCCATGCTGTCGTGGGGCAGGGGGGGCTCCGCGGGCAGCTCGAAGGCGTCCGCGCCGACGCGCCCGCCCCGGCAGCCGCCGCCGCCCGCGCCTCCCAGCCTCTCTAGTGAGGAATTCACCGACTGCGAAGCTGTTGAAAGCTCGCTGCTCGCGGGCTCCACCGCCGTGGCCCGAAGACGGCACGCCATAAGACTCAAGAGAAAATCTAAAATCGCCTTCAGAGTAATCAGGTCCGTCCGCTTACCATTCTGCTTTTCACACTTAGTTTTAGTACTATGGCGTGTGTTGCTGAAAAGAGCTTTTAAGAATCGGTATTATATTCTGTAAACTACTTTAGCAGTCTCATAAATTCCAACTTCTTAACCTCGCGTGACCTTTCAGTGAGTCGATTGTTTATTTCAAAAACATAAACCACCTAGTTTTAGTGAAATGTTTGACTTGGTTGGTTGTTTTTTAAACGTTTCTTATTATACTTAGGTATAAATAAGAAAATGTGTACTAAGTGTGATTATAAATAATGGCTCTATAGCCGTAGCAAAAGTAGGGTCCGTTGGCGACGGTTTGTGAGTCCGTTCCAAGCGTATTGTTCGACGATTGAGGTCGTCGACTGAATAGGCTACGAATCCCTTAGAATTTCGGTGCCAAGCTATTCAATTCTAACACGACGTGTATTTGGACGGATGTCTATTGACTGTAACTGCCAGCGTTAACTAGTGTAAATAATGTTGAATCATTATTATGGACCGTGTTGAGTATCTTTCTCTATAATATAGCAACGTAGCAACAAATTTTCATACAGATTTTGACACGGAAAAAATTTAAAAGTATACCTTTTGTATATTGTAATACTTCTATCCACGTAATCTATATATATAAAAATCAATTGCTGTTCGTTAGTCTCGCTAAAACTCGAGAACGGCTGGGCCGATTTGGCTGATTTTGGTCTTGAATTATTCGTGGAGGTCTAGGGAAGGTTTAAACGGTGAGTAAACGGCTGGACCGATTTAGATGAAATTTTGTGTTTTGGAGTGGGTCGCGGTAGCGAGGCCGAAGGCCGAGCTCTACGCGTACGAAGTCGCGGGCAACAGCTAGTTGGAGATAAAATTTTAAGTTTTTTATTATTGTGATAAAATATTTTCAAAAACAAGGTTTTATAATGCGTATACATTTCATGTCTGTGCTGCTAACAAGTGAGGAGTTCCCTAGTCAGGACCCAACTCTGAGCGCAGCAACCATTTTATAGTAAAACTTAATAAAACCGGCTATCTAGCGTATCAAAGCGTAAACAAAATTTCATGTCTGTGCTGTGTTAAGAGTTCCTTTAAATGGCCAATCCTGGATGTAGATTCAGGCCATGCTTACCATAAAATGCATTGTCATTGAAACTGAATCAACACGTAAAAATGCAACTCCGTAGAATAAGTGGAAGTGGTTATATTCAGCTTGCAAGATTTGACCTAAACAAACAAACTAACATACACATTGCAAGTTAAATAAGTGTTTGTAAAAATAAGTATTTTTAGTAATTTTCAGTTAACTGCACGTCTTTAATAATGTGAAACTAATAAAATAAAACACACACACACACACACACTTTTCTTCAATGTGGTACTTTAATAGCTTTTTTCAATACGCACCTTTAATTAAAATGTAGAACCGATCAACGGAGTTTAAGGCCGTTTTGAAGAGAGTTGTAGTCGTTGTAGAGCTCTTAAGTCAGATTCGCTGGAATCTAAACTTTTGAAAATTAAGGTTCAGTGGGTTTATAGGTCAAGTAAAATGAAGTTTTCGTTTAAAAAGTTAGCGCGGTTAAACTCTGGGCAATCAGAGCGTAGCTTGGTAGAATCACTTGATCTTAATTGATCAATACGCCATTCATCATCATCATTTCAGCATTCGTCCTGACTTCCACTGCTGGACATACTTAGGCCTCCCCCATCGTTCTCCAAAAGGGCCAGTTAGAAGTGGCCTGCATCCAGCGTTTCCCTGCGGTCTCTTTTAGGTCGTCTGTCCATCTTGCGGGTGGGCGTCCTACGCTACGCTTTCGGCCCCATCGGCCATCTGTTCTGCGTGCTATGTGCTCTGCCCACTGCCACTCCAACTTGCTAATCCGGTGTGATATGTCGGTAACTTTCGTTCGTCTACGGATCGCCTCATTTCTGATTCGATCTCGTAAAGAAACATTTCCATAGTAAATCTTGTTCATGATGATGAATCAATGAAATAACCTCCTTTCGGCTTAGTACTGTTCATATGCGTAACCCTGTATAGCTACATCTTCTGTATACGAGATTGTTTTCATTCAAATGGCCAAGATATTTCTATCTTCTTTTTGTGATCTACAACGTGAAACCATAGCACCCCGAGTCCGGAAGTTCGCTAGAACTCATAACAACTCGTAGTCATATTTCAAAAGTTGACGAGAGTTGAAATGCGGACAAAATTCAGTAGAGGTAGACCGTACAAAGTCGTACCATTTTAGAGCAGTCCCTCGGGCGAGGCGAAGTCTGGCGAAGTGAACAATGCGGTGCGGCGGCATCCGGCACGAGACAGTTTGCATTCCAGACACGCACGCTGCCGTCGCTCAACAGGTATCAGAGACAGGCACTTGGCCGATCTACGCCAAAATATCAACATGGCTATCTCGAAATTGACCATTTTTCAACCGACGACGACGGCTAAAAATGAGGTTCACCAATAATTCGACATACGTTTTTTTTGTGTCTATTGCGCAATATCTTCGCGGATTTAGTTTTTTTTAATAAGCTATAAATCTCGAGAGTCGTCGCATTTAAAGTGAAATGTGAAGAGAATATTCCACTTCTAAAGTAGCGAATAGACGAGACCAACTTGGTTGACGGACCGCCAACCAACCAAAGGGAGAGAAAGAGAAAAATTATCTTTCCCTCTTGTTGGTTGGACGGTGGTCCGTCAACCATATTCATACGTCTGTTAGCTACATAAGCGTGGAATTTTTGAGTCCCGTTGATCTTGCCGTAAAAAAAATAACTACAGACTTTTTAGGGTTTTCTGAGTATAATTATTCATGTTTAGGATCATCTCCGGTGCTTTATTTGCCAAGATATTTCGCACAGAAATTTTTCAATCAAATTCATCGTATTTTTAATTTTTTCTTTGATAATAATAATGTTTTTTATTTACCTATAGTTCTCGGGCTAGACGTTCGACCCTTAGAATTAAACTACATTAAACTAATCAGAGAAGGTAAGTTTCCAAACAACGCCTTCTCAAAACGTAAGCTACAAATTCGCTTTGTAGCTTACGTTTCGATTGGTATTTTAAACGATTTAAGCAAGAAAATTTATGGATTACCTGTGGAATGTCACTCCATAACTCTTATGCTGCTTTTCTGATTTGTTGTGGTACGATTTCACCGCGCAAATTGTCATAGTAATTTTTTTATATATTTTTGGAGCCATATATATGACACCATTTGAATGGCTTAAATTTTGCGAATGTACTTGGTTTCTTTGTGTAGTTATTCTATGGTTCGACCGTATTTTGACCTTATTCGTACAACTTCATTGCTATTACTAAAATCTGATGTTCTGTTGGCTTCAAGTCAATAATTAGGTGATAAATTAAGTTATAGGGACAAGTTATTTTATAAAAAATTGTGTAAAATTATTTTTCTAACATGTGCGACACTTAACTAATAGAACATTAGGTTTAAGTAATTAAATTAAGCTGTTTAAAAACGTCATTTAATGTTCATAAGAACAATTTTACACGGAAATCAGGCAAACAAGGGAGGTATGTCTTAGTACAATAATTATCTTTCGTGTCCATACGGCACACTTACTCATATTTCACGCGCAGAGATACCAATGAACTAGCTAATAGTCCACATGCAATAAAGATAATTTTTAGAAAAAAAAAGAACCGACTTCATGATTATACCTTCATTTACAAACTAAAAAGTAGAAAACAATATATAAATAACTTCAAAGCAATGAGCATTAAAGGACAATCAACGAAATTATTAATACATATATTACCTACTTATATACATATTTACAATTTATAATCAGTTATTTTTGGAGTCGGTGCCAGCAAAGGGTTAATCCTGCCTTTGTAGGAAAATACTTTTCTACAGTCTATTTTGATGTTATGTTTTCTGCACTGAAGTTAAATTTTTGGCACCTGTAGTCTTACAGCTGATGTGCGGAATTCACGTTGACGGCTGTGTCTAAATGCATATAAATTTTGATGCGGTTCTTTTCAATTATTAGCCTTCGTTCGATTTCTTTTATATTTATCTCTATTTCACATTCATATCATAAATATTAATAGATTAATCAAGTAGGTATCTATTAAGGTTATTTTTTCACTTCTTTGTTTTTTGAAGTCTATTCCTCTATGTTTGTCAGTAGAGTCGCTAGTGGAGAACAAAGTATGAAATTCACCAAGAAATAACTGTAGTTCCAATGTTGCCCACCTTAACAGCTAAGTTGGTGGCACTGTACAATGTTTACAATGTACATTGAATTTGTAGATATTTTTGTAGATTTTTCAAAAAGCACTGAATCAATGTCGATAAAAAAATTATGGGACCACTTATGAGTTATGACCTACCAACCAAAAAAGAATCATCAAAAACAATTCTAAATTGGCGGAGTAATAGTGTAACAAACAAAAAAAAAAAAAAAACGAATTGATAACCTCCTCCTTTTCGAAGTCGGTTAAAAAAGGGTGGCAAGGTCGTCAGCAGGGTGTGTTCGACTTGGTTCGACTAAAGGCATCAAACTTGATTTTGGCCTGATGCGTTTGTATTCGCCACTCCACCATATCTCTTTTGCTTCTCTTATCTGAGATATTACATTAGGTACTTATTGATAAACTTTGCTCTTAAAAACAACATATTAATCAACTTTTAAAAATGACTTCTCTAAGATTTTGCGTAACATCTGATTTAATCAATAAAACTGTTATTTGTCACAAGATATATGGGAGATAAACTCAACATAGGTTCATTAAGGGTCTCATAATTAATTAAACTCCCGCCAGCCCACGATTGAGCTTCTAACGAATAAATAGACTTACAGTATAATAGTGTTTATGTATAAACCAAAGGCTTACGTTCTTACGTTGTAGCTATTCCTAATAATCTGTGGTATAAACAGAAGGTATTGATTTTGTTTTGATTTCAGTTGTAAGTTTTTGAAAAATTGCAATAAAATAAAATATAATAAATAGAGGTAATAAAATGCTTAATTGGAGCTCTATAAGGGAATCAATCGAACTCTTTATTCAATTTTATTCCTCTTAAGTTCTGGCTCGAGACATCTTGTCTATTTAGCTAGTTTCAAGTAAGTGCAATAGAATTTTCGATTAGTCAATAATTTGAAGTATAATAAGATATCGTCAAACAAGGCATTTTCGCAGTCAAAGTCAAGCAAAGCAAGTTACAGTCAAGTCCAAGTCAAGTAAAGTAGTAGAGGCTTTACTAGAAGCTTTTATGTAGTTTTAAAAACATCACGTTTAGCGCTACACCTCTAACAAAATCGAAAAACAATTGTGATCTATGCTAGGGTGCCAATATTTCATATCGTATCGATATCGGAGGTGAGTGTAGTAAAGTGGAGTGTAGAGCAAACGTCCTCTTCAAAGCTACTGGCCTCACAGAGCGTCCTTCATCGTGATTGAAAATTAAATTGTACCACCAATCAAGAGCGCTCGACACAGCCCATCTGTCAGACCACTAGAATTTTCAATAGGTATCATGCCATCCACTAAATATCGGTCTTCCTGTTTTTTTGATTTCCTTGTCTGATCTTCTATTCTATCTATATCTATAAAAGCGAAATTCACCTACTCACTCATTCACTCATCACGAAATCTCGAAAACTACATGAACTACGAAGCTGAAATTTGGCAGGTAGATTGTGTAGAGGTTCGGTACCAAAAGATTTTGAAAGACCACGCGTAAGAAGTCACGGGCAACAGCTAGTACCTACATAAAATCAATTGCCATGCGTTAGTCTCGCAATATCTCGAAAATGACTAGACTGACTTGTATTTTTTTGTGGATAGTATAGAAGAAAAAAAAACTTTCCCGGAAAATTTGAAAACTCCGGAAAACTGTAAGTGCTTTTTTTATGGAATTTGGACAGGACAACGTTTTTCGGGTAGGCTAGATACATAAATTATTCTTATTCTTATATATAAAAGGCGATGCGTATAAGTATGTATGTTCCCTATGGACTCCAAAACGGCTGAACCGATTTTGAATGGACTTTCACTGGCAGATAGCTGATGATATAAGAAGTAACCCACGCGGATGAAACCGGGGGGCGAAGCTAATACAATACATAATCGAAACATAAAAAAAACATATAGTTTATAGGTGATTAATAAATTGATTGATTGATTGATTAACTCTTTATTGTTCACACCATAAAAATTTGATAAGGAGGACAAAAACTCTTAAAAACTAGTGTAACAACTGGCGGCCTTAATAAGCGGCTAAATCAATACAAATCCACTGCCGTTTTATCATTCCGGCAAAAATTTACTTAGGTAAGTGGATAGCCCTCTATTCGCATCAAAGTATGTATATGACCGCCTAAACATAAATGTATCTGTTTAATTTGACAGCAATACCGCTATCTAAACGAAAATTTACCGGATCTATCTGAACCGATTTGCAGCTAACAAAACAATGCAATATAGATGCGTGCCGGTGGTTATAAAACGCATTTGTAGTAAACCATTTGATAGGTTATAATCTCGGCCCCACGCGTTCAATATCATGTGTGGTCGTTTAATCTGATTTGATGGGTTAGGCCGGCTTTTTGCAAGCTTTTTGGGTAAAATCCATCGAGATACAATGCATAATTTGATAGCCCTGTTGGTCCAGTTGGTAGTGAACCTGCCTTCAGCGCTTGGGGGCGTGGGTTCGATTCCCCCTAGGACAAACATTCATGTGATGAACATTTGTGTTTGTTCTATATCTGGGTGTTAATATGTATTTAAGTAGGTATTTAAAAATATATATGTATGTATTATCAGTCTCTGGCAGCCAGCTTTGCTTAGTTTGGGGTCAGATGACCGTATGTCCAAAAATGTCCCGAAAATTATTTATTTATTTAATTATAAATAGAGTCACAATCGTGCCAAAACAATGGCGGAACCAAAACTCTGCGCACGCTACGAATTGCGCAGACTTTTTGATTAGTCACAAGGTAACCGCGATCTCAATACAACACCGCGCGATGCCAGAGCTACGATGACATAGCGAACAACTAACGTTGAACACTATGCAAGCGACATAACGTCTAAATTGGAGTAAATAAGTAATTGTGAAGTACATAATTATTACAATGACGCTCGTACGTTTTTGACTGTTTTTACTGAGAGATTGTGACTCTACAGGAATTGTATCTAGATGTTAAAAAAAATTTTGTCATCATCATTAATTACCACCTTATTGAAGTTAGGAGGCAAAACTCCTTGCGTACCCGGGATTCTTCAAATGCTGGGAACTCAATAGTGTCTACTTTTTAATGACTTTACGACTTTTATTTCCAGGATGTAGGTATTCCTGTTGATAAAAATAATTTAAATGTATTTATCTCTGTGAACAACATACATAATAAAGTAATACAAGTCTGCCAAACTGCGTAGCATTTTGTAGGCAAAAATCGACTCATTATTTGCATTTCACTGTGTACTAGTAGGTAGACAACATTTTAGACTAATACAAAATAAGATATATTTAAATCACAGACTCTGTATTATAAGTCTGATTTAAATACCCATTTTACTAAAGAACTTGCCAGCTTTTTTTATCTAATCACAAAAAGTTATCACGGGAACGTAAGAAATGGACAGCGCATAGAACCTACAAGAACATAATTCATCAACAGTCATTCCATATCCAAACTAATATTAATGAGATAAAGTTTGTGACTTAGTACGTTTGCAAAAGAAACGAAGTTAGAAATATTTCACTGATAGATAGCTACACTATCCCTAAGTGACATAGTTTGCTTTGTTCAAAATACGTACCACCGGCAAAAGCTAGTGTTTTTACATTTATTATCAGCAGTAAGTTTACCTATCGTACAAGTGAGGCGAGCTCGGTTTTCGCATACAGTGTCTGTGTCATCATTATGCAGTACAAAAAATAAATGCATATTAGATTTTAGTTCGTGGTCATTATGGTGCGTCATTTCAATTAACTTTTAAAACAAAATAACGACCTGCATTGCCCGCAGCCCGTAGCTTTCAGAGGAAAATTGCAGCTTGCGGCGGCGGTGGCGCCGCGTGGTGGAGCTTGAAAGCAATACCGCACCTGCATTTCGCACTCATTGTCTAGATGTTAATGTGTTTCAATTTTGTCTTTGTACTCTCCGTATAATTACATTTTAGTTTTCTAAAAGCACGAGTGTTGACTCGTTGTGATTGTGGGTAGAAAAAAGCTTCCAGTTTTTTGAGTTACGATTTTTTATCTGTTTTGTCTCACTGCAGTGCTGGGCAACCTGCAAAGATATTTTTTCTGTTTGTTTCTTTCTTGGGCATTGATATTTAAGTAATTTTATTCAATATCAATTTTAACTATAGCCTCATTATATATTCCTATTAGAAAACTGTAAATTTGTTACAGTACTCACAATTTTTAAGGAAAATAGCTGATAACCAAAACTTTCGAATAAGGTAAGGTATCGAACTATAAACATTAATTAATCTTACCAACTACTGAATTATTAGTAATGCATAGCTCCGGCCCAAATCCAATGGCCATCAAAATGTATTTACCAGTACAGATAAAAGACTCACTACAGCCTAGACGAATATTTAGAAGACAAATTAATTATGGAATAAATCGGTCCGCTCCACACTTTGTTGCCATTCCCAATTGGGGTCGTTATGTGATACCTATCTTAAACAAGCTACCTAAGATCTGTATGTGAATTTCATAAAATGCAAGAAATTATTGAGCCTATTGAGTTTTTTTTCATGTCTATAATATCCTAGGCCAGCACGAGCTTCAAATAAGGTGGAGTGTGTAAAGACACAGGATTAAAACTTACAGCCAAATCCAATTAGCATATAGGCAAATTAATATGAAATGTTATTTAAAAAAAACTTAACTGCCAGCCACCTGACTCGTTTCACTAGTTTCTTTCTCCGCTTTCCGTGTAGTTGTAAAATGATTACCAGAAAAAAAAAAACAACTGACTCTACGGAAAATTCATTAACCGGGATTCATCCCCTAATTTTCCCCATTTAGAGGAGAAATAATTTCTTTAAATTAAAATAAGACCTTCCTTGCAATATATGCAATGCATTAAAAATAAATATATTTAGTTCATAACATATGCAAATGAAATCAGACAACAAACCATCTATCTGCAATAATTTCGTATTTTAATCAATCCGTATTTTATTCCACGAATAAAATAAATAACGAATAAATTTCTAAAGGGTCGGCAACGTATTTGTGATGCCTCTGGTGTTACAAGTATCCATAGGCGATGGTGACTGCTTACCATCAGGCAGCCCGTCTGCTTGTTTGCCACCTACAACATTTAAAAAAAAACCTACGGATTGTCTGTAACACTGCTATAAGGGTTAATAAAGTACCTACTCGTATACCTATAAGTACTGCTTTTAAATTCACTCAGAATTACTTTGCGCATATTGATACTTGTTTAAGGTCTGCTACACGATATTTTTAGGCTCCATAAAGTTCCTTAAAAGTGTACAGACAAGCTTCGACAGACAAGGATGTGTTGGCATAGCATAGGTAGGTACGTACAATCATAACATTTACTCATCATTATGGCCTGTAACATACGCGTATTGCTAACCTGTGGTTTAGAATATAATAACGCACTAGAAGAAAGCCTACAATTTCAATTTTAAATGGATATAATAGTACCCGGAAACGGAACAATTGATGACAGTATGGTACAAGTATTAAGGCTGCGCTCAACGGCCAAAGCTAGCTCTACCGCAGGTTTTCAACACTTTAAATGCTTAAATATCGCTGAATGCGAAGGAAAAAACCGGCCAAGTGCGAGTCGGGCTCGCGCACTGAGGGTTCAGTACCACCACAAAATACAATAATTATCAATTAAAAAATCGACTTCAAAATTACTAAAATCCGCAATTTCGATTCGGTGAAAGAAATGATAAGGTTGTCTAACGTTGCTTAACTTGGTAATGAACAGAAATTAGTCACTGACTCGCACTTGGCCATTATTTATTATTTGTTGTTATAATTTAAGAGTGTGTACTATAATCGTGCCACGTTTGACGCCTGTGCGTATTACTGGTTTTACATTAGAGTAAATACAAAGATACGTAAAAAATACGTTTGTTGTTACGGGGTTTTCTTTAGTTCCCTTTAGTTTTTACTTTTTGACTAATTTGTTATTTTTTAGTTAAACCGCCGTAACATTTCATAATTTTGGGAAAATTTCATTTCGCTATCTATAACAGTTCGAAAGGTTGGACGGAGAGCCGGACGGACGGACATACATACAGACAGACAGACAGACAGACATACAGACAGACAGACAGACAGACAGACAGACAGACAGACATACAGCGTAGGCTCAGTAATAGGTTCGCATTTTTATCCTTTGGGTACGGAACCCGATTGGGCATTATCTTCAGAATAAAATTGCAAATAGTATAAAGCAGTTTTCGTGTTGTAATTTTATAGGACAGCGGAGGAGATACAATAAAACTATTTTTCTGTTTTTTTTTCTCTCTCGTGTGAGAAAGCCACGCACTTTTAGCTGCCCCTTAAGTGGCAGGCGGTCATTTTCCCAGAGCGTTTATTTATCTGACCAGCCGCGCCGGCTCCGCCGTGCAATAAACTCCTACGAGTCTCATAAAACTTATTTAAGCGTCTCATTAATCCGATCAAATTAATTGCGACAACGATGTCTGCTCTTTTAATTTTCCCCAAGAAAAGAATAATTTCCCCGGTCGCGTTAAATAAGTTAAGTTAACCTCGCGAGTTATAGCGCCCGGGAGTTTTTCACTTTCGAAATGTTCTTATTCCCTTTGAGTCGACATAATTTCCAATTCAATTACGTTTGAGCCGAAGGGTTTTTAGTTGTAATAAAAGACTCCTTTGATGATTAGCTATCTTAATAAAATAAATGTAGACGATTCCTTATGCACTTGTACTCGCAATGAGAAATTCTTACTGAAATGCGTCTATAACTTATTGTAGGTACAACATTATCATACTTACTATTATAAATGCGGCGAGGTTTTACCACTTATTATTATTATGCTTATTAGTACAGATAGTAGGTACTATAAGGTTTGGTTTATTGTATTAAAGTCGTATTTAGCGGAGCAAAACCATGGCGCTTACACGCAGTCGTGCGTTTCGCTACTTCTATTTTTGAAGTTTTTCTCATATTTTTCGAGAAGTATAGCTGTTATCTTCGACCAAACTATTTTGGTCGAAAGCTGTAATGTAAAATGTACCTTTGCGGTTTTCTTCATAATTATGAAATCTGTATATTAAGATATAGCATGAATAATTTAATAAATAGGTATTTGAATAAATTAAAAAAAAAAAACAGAGAAAAGTGCAAATAAGTGTTACTTTTTTTTTCTCGATCGAAATGATCTTAATCGTGTTTCGCTCTTTAGGGGTTCCTAGATAAAACATTCAATTTTGATATAATAAATAAATAAAATAAATATTCAGGACATTTTTTCACACACGGTCCTATGACACTGTTTTTATAATTGTAAGCTAACCATGATGTTAGTAGTCACACTTAAACTAGAATTACCAAAATTGCTAAAAGTCGGAAAAGAGGGCCGTTAAATACCACTCACTCACTCACTGACTTATCACGAAACTAGCGACCCGCCCGCCCGGCTTCGCACGGGTTATATTTACGTGCGAAGCCGGGGCGGATCGCTAGTTATATATATATAAACCTTCTGTGAAAATGTATCTAACTGATGGTGAAAACCGCATCAAAATCCGTTGCGTGGTTTAGGAGGAGTTAGCGGCCATACAGACAGACAGACGGGGAATGCGACTTTAATTTATACTATGTAGAGATAGAGAAGAGATAGAGAAGAGATGTAGAGAAGATAGAGATAGAGAAGAAGAAATAGAGATGTCGAAAACAACTTGACCTACGAAGTTGAAATTTGCCAGGTAGGTTTAGAAGTTCGCTAAGAAAAGGTTTTGCGAAAGGGCCGAATTAAGAGGAGAAAAGGGGAGTTCAAATTTAAAGTTTGTTCGTCTTTCATACAGCGATAGAGCAATGGATCGATGTGATTTATTGCATAGAGATATAGTTGGACATAAGATACTTTTTATCATGGAAAAAATACGGTTCTTGAGAGTATTTCCACGCGGGTAGAATCCGTGGCAGCTAGTTTACCTATAAATACATGGCTTGTAATCGATCTTACAATAACTGCCTTCAAAAGAAACATCAGATACTGGTTTCTAGGGTTGTCCTATGAGGAGACCGAGGGAATTATCCATAGCTTATACAGTGAGTAGTAGTTTTTAATAGCAGCATTCCTTTCCTTTTCCACTTTCCATTTTCCTTTCCTTTCATTGTGATGCCGTACATGGTAAAATTTTAATTTGTTTTAATTTTTATTTATCTTTTGGAAATAGGAATACACCTATTTAATTTTTTTAACTTTTTGTCATTTCGCTACTTAAAAAAACATTTGATCTTTTACACACAATAAAACCTCACTCAGGCCCCAAGATACAAGCCTCGTGCTTAGTTTGGGGCTCACTGATTAGTCTCATATACATAAACTCAGAATTTAACTACCCTGTGTTTACTTATTAAGTTGTTTCCTAAAAATGTATGTGTATTCTTTGTTATTGTATACTTTTATTTTTCTGTGATAAAAAATTATCTTATCTTATCTAAAAAAATAAAAAATAACTTATAAGGAACGGGTATGCTAATGAACCCTTTTCGGCATAACATACCCTTTTCTTATAACGCTGTATAAGAATATGAAGAGAGATCTCCTATTGAGATGTCAATTGGTAGGTATTTCTATAATGATGAGGAGGTTCAGAGGTTAAATAGAAGTATTGAGTCACTTAAAAATTACTAAAATATGATGTAATAACGATCGTGCGATTATTTCACGATTTTTTTGTCAATATTTACAATTTATTGCACATTATGAAATTCAAATAGGTACAGTGCTAAGTAGCATGTTTAAGGTAGGTATCACATAATTACCCTGATAGGGTATGGCAATTTTTTTTTTTGATTATTTGGCTTGCGTTTGACATCTATTTAGCTTGATGTTAAATGATGATGCGGTCTACGATGGAACACGCATGTCTAGATGCAGTGCGGAGCAGATCGATTTATTCCATAATTTGGTACTTACTCATATTAAGTACCAAAGCTCGTCTAGTCTAGCTAGGCCATAGTAAAATTTTCCGAGCAGTACCTATTAAATATTTTTGTTAAATGTAAGTATTCTTATTTTTATGTACAAAGATACAGTATATTTCTAAAAATATCGTAACACCTAAATAATACATATTCAATAATAGGTACTTATAAGGTACATGATTAGTTATTTATGATACAAGTGCGGAAAGTTGGTTATTACAAACGAGTAGACGAATGTAAGCCCGAGACGAAGTCGAGGGCTTACCATAGTCACGAGTTTGTAATAACCAATCCGCACGTGTGCCATACAACGTTTTACAACACATTTGTGAGAAAAAAACGCTACAAATGAAACAATTTTTGTTTATAACTTAATATCAGTCACAACAATAGTTTCTATAATATAATAAGAAAATGGCGCGAACATGCAAATAGCGCCACTATCACGTGGTGAAAATTAGAACTACATCTTTCGTCTCATTTTCTCTTTAGTATTAAACTGAGACAAACGTATTGAGCAAAAGCGCTTCCAAGGAGGTTTGGTCATTCAGCTTATTTATTCTCGTAATATGAAACTCTTTTGTGGAATTCTTACGTAATTATGATGGAAATTAAAAAAATACCGTAAATCACACGCACGGTGCTATACATCTGAGCGTGCGGACAAATTCATTACCACACGCTCCGTTGTATGATCCGTAATGTTTAACTTTCGAACGATGTATACAGGCTTCGTAAGTGCACTTTTTGAGCAAATGTGTTGTAAAATATATTACAAGTACCTGCGCCAAAAACCGGCCCTCAAACTATGTAAAAAAAACACGTCGATCTGTAGCTCTGTAGCTGCGTGAAAAAGGCAACAAACAAACACACTTCGCATTCATAATATTAGTAAGTACATATAAAGTACTAGCTGTTGCCTGCGACTTCGTACGCGTAGACTTCACTTAACAATTTTGAACCCCACTTTGCCCTCTTCGACCCTTTCGTTTAATATTTTATTAGCGGATTTTCTACAATCTATAATATTTTTTTCTGACAAATTTCAGCTTCGTAGGTCAAGTAGTTTTCTAAATTTCGTGATGAGTCAGTCAATAAGTATTTTGCTTGTATACTACTCGTACATAAATGATTACAATACGTGTCTGAAAGAAGCATAACTGTCGTTACCACTTAACATTTCTTTCATTTCATTCATATAATGAAGGTAAGCAAAACTGTTTTTGCACTTAGAATACACAGACATTATTTTTAAAGAGAAGCAACATGACGAGTCAAAATGAGCAAATATTAGCATACCCATTTGAAATCGTCACTTGCTGCCTGCGACAGTGTGTAGGAGCACGCTGAGCTCATACCTACTTACATTCGCGGTCTGTGTATTTTAACTATGCGCATGGGCATTCACGAAGTATGGGATAAAATGCGGATCTGCGAAACGCCGGTACCTGTACTATTATTTCTTCTGTGACTCCGGTTGAAGTTTTGCAAGGCACGTAATGATCTCGCAGTTGACCGTGCGGCAAGTCCAGTCTCCGGCCCAGTGGAGTGCATCGCGCATTGCACGCGGTGACACGCTTAGCTTGACTAGCAGACTCCGTGCTCCGGCAGCCAGCGGAGGCCGGCCTGCACGCGCTAACCGCTTAGTCACGCAGCACGTCGCCTCCGCACCGCACACCATCTGTGATAAAAACAGCATTTTACAACACTTACGTGATAAATATGTGATTCTTTTCTAAGTGCACGATGGGATTCTTAGGTGTGACTTTCTCAGTGTTCAAAAAGTGCCCCAAAATCAAACTCAAGAGAAAATACAGATGTCGAACCAGGTAACGGAACAGTTATTTGATTTAGATCGATGTTGTGAATGCTTATCAGTTTATCTGGTATGTTTACTCCCAAGCAAAAAAATTGAATCAGTCCTACAGTTAGGTATATCCAACATTTTCGCATTATCGCGAAATATTATCTACGAGCTGCTAAGCCTACCATAAACATGTAGGTCAAAAACATTACCTACCACATTTTCATTACATCGTTTTTTAACGCACAACATTTCATAATACCTATAAAAATATGCCAATACTTTTTTATCCGAAAGAACCACATTTTCAATTAAATAAAAACTAAAATATTACAATTTAGGTACATATTTACTTTGACTACTCTTTTTACCTGTATAGAAATGTTATGAATTATGAATGATTCTACCGTAGTAACATTGTAAAGTATTTTCATCTGATACGCGATGTTGATAATAAAATCGTCGACCTACTAAAGATAAGACAGATTTTCGGGTGTGCTATGTCAGGTATTCAGGGTTATACGGAAAGGTGTTTCTGAGGCTAAATGTAGTCTTTGTTCTTATTATTATGAAAAAGTTTTACTTTAGGACTAACTCTGAAATCGCTAAGAAATATCACCTGTTTATACTAAACCTGTTTGCACAGATGACCCTGATCATGACATGTCATGCATGTAGGTTATTAATCATGGGGAACAATATTATACATGTCCGTCATAATTGTCATATCACTTCAATGTAGACAATAATTAAATGTGTGTTGTGTACCTATCATATGCGCCGTACGCACACTATCAAACATAATACCTATATAATATCTAGATCACTAGACTGGCCGGTGAGCGCGGCCTTAACAAAATCAATTACGGAATTTATGATTCTAGTTAAAACTTTGTCGATTTGAGGCTAATGAATTTTTAATATCATAAGTATTTAAAAATTTAAGTAGGTATCATTATCTCACGTTTGAATGTTCTATATTTTTTTTCAATGGACTAGGCATGCGTTTGACCACAATTTCGCCTAATGTGAAGCAATGACGTATTGTGGTCGAAGACGTATTTATAGTATAGTATTTACGATAATTATTTTCTTGAACTATTCCGGATTGTCCCTGTTCGGAAAGACAGACGCGTAAGGAGTTCCACACCTCTGCTGTTCTGTTCAGAAAAGTTGATTGGAAACGCTTAGTGCGTCTGAATGGAATTTCTACTATAGAGTGTGAGAAGAATGGTGATGGCAGTATTAGGTCGTGCAGTCCTACTGCATACTTGCCGCAGTCTATTCTGTAAAATACAAACAGGCTAGCAACTTCACGCCGATGCGACATCGTCTGTAGCCCAGATTCCACCAACAAATCGTCATTGATGAGCATTTTTGCACGTCATTCTATGGAGTCCAAAGCCTCAAGTTGGCACTTGGCAGACCCATGCCACAGGTGACAGCAGTACACGACAGAACCTGTGCTTGATGAAGGGTTAGAAGCTATTCTGGTGTGAAGTAACCGCCTTACCTTCAAAAGGTTGTCCAGTTCTTAGAAGCGACTTTGGCTTTGGACTTAATGTACGATCCAAAGTTTAAATTAGACGTGAGATGGACCCCCTAGAGCTCAAGATGATCACCTGTCGGTATCGAAACACTATAAGGAATGTTGGAGTCAGAACAAAAGGACTCTTTCTCTCAGAAAACAAAAGCCTTGGTAGCGGTTTTGGTTGTAGAAATAAACTGGCCAAGTTTTAATTATTAGGTAATACAGCAGACGCAGTCAAGAGTCAAGGAAGGCCTGAGAAACGCTCTGGTTCTATGATCTTGCTTCATTCCGACGAGGTTGGCAGGAGTTGGTGAAAGACAAGAATTTATGGAAGGAAGGGGGGGGGGGGGGGGGGGGTGAAGTTTACACTCCAGTGTGATGCTATAGGTAAAATAAAATTTTCCTGATTTTAAGATCTCAATATTGGCCTGTATATACGAAATTGAATTTCATAGCTTTTTACCTGCAGACAAAATTTTAGAGCGCATACCAAATCACTGTTGAAAAACTTGTCATGCAATGTCCAAATGCTTTGTAACAATGAAAAAATATCATTGCTAAGCAACTGTTTTCCGCCCGATCGAGCGTATCATCCTTGATCAAAATCACGGAAAAACGTGATCATTATTCGCTAAGTGTAAATAGTTACATAACGTGCCATAAAACCACAAACACAGTGTTATGTTTTTATTATTATATACTTATACAGGGTTATAAGGAAAGGGTATGCTAAGCTGAAAGGAGGTCATTTTACTCATAATTATGAACAACTTTTACTATGGGACCAACTCGGAAATCGCGAAAAAACAGCTGTTCCGTAGAAAATGTTATTGACACTAGACAAAATGTATGGAATAGCTTTTGATATATACCGTTCCGTAATCGGTCAAAATAATATATTTTGATATATATGACTTAGATATGTCACGAATTTAAAATCATCGTTAGTTTTCTGAAATTTTCTAATTTTCTGCGCAATTTTCTTAATTTGTCTTACTTTGTCTTAATTTGTGTTGTAAAACTTTAGAAAAAAAGATGAATGAAATCGGTAAAGTCTTTCTTAAGTTTATTTGTATGTATATGAGTAATTCTATTTTTAAACAAATTATCTATAGATAACTGTTTCTCTAATTACGTACCTATTAGTGTTATAAAGACCGCAATGTCGCGTCACATCTAGAATATTTACCTACGAGTCCAGCAAGAAGAGGTCTTACTGCTTAAATAAGAACGAGAATGATGGTATGTAAACCACAGGATATAATAAAAGCTGTAAACAACATTTTGTTTCCTTGTTCAGAGAGGTATGATTGAAGCGCTATGACATATGGTTGGATAGATATGTTATACGGAGCGGTTATACTGCGGAACCACGGCAGCGTGCCGTGACGTGAAACGGTTCGCTAGCTTTACACAGCTAAACAAAATGTCAACTTCACTAGCTGCAGGTTCATATTGTACCTAAACTCGGTCAAACAAAGCATTTATTTGTTCTGACAGCTGCAATAACATTGTAAAAGCTGAATGAAAACGAGGAATTCTGCAGTGCAAGTACCGTTCTTTATCGATCGTCAAATTTGACAGTTGAGATATCAAATTCGATATAATCTCATTTGATCAGTACTCGCTATGATCGATTCTATGGCATTTTATCGAATTTGACGATCGATAAAGAACGGTACTTGCACTCTCTTTCGCTAGGGGTTTGAATGTCAGGTACACCGAAATACTTGTGTAAAATATTTAAAAAAAAATATCAGTTTCAAAAACTGACTTCACAAAATTAGTTTAAAATACGCAATTTCAATAAAGTAAGAATTGCCGTTCCCGTTATTTTGATTTTTAAAGGCAAAATACTAATCCGATTTTGATGAATTTCTATGGAAATAATCTGAAAGTATATCCTTTCAATAAAAAAAAAAAATATTTAAATCAGTTCATATAATTATGACGGAGTAAAAAACACAACCGAATTGAGTACCCTCTTCTTTTTTTGAAGTCGGCAAAAAATTTGTTTATTCGAAGAATTATGACCGAGGAAATAAATGCTTAAACCTCGTCCTTTTTTCGTCGGTTAAAAACCATACTTCTATGCTACAACTTGACTTTGGCTGAACCGATTGTAAAATAAGAAAATAAAATATTTGAGACATTTTTTCACACACGGTCATCTGACCCCAAACTAAGCAAAGCTTGTGATATGGCTGCTAGAGACTGATATACATACATATATAGTTTTAAATACATACTTAAATAGATATTAACAACCAGATATAGAACAAACACAAATGTTCATCACACAAATGTTTGTCCTAGATGGGAATCGAACCCACGCCCCCAAGCTCAGAAGGCAGGTTCACTACCAACTGGACCAACGGGCTATCTGGATATAAACTGGCTATCTGGAAATATCTGAATGAATGCAGCATTGTAATTTCTCCAGATCAGATTGAAGCTGATTTATAGATTTTTCTTTAAGCTTTTCTTTTTCATTATGATCCTATCCTACATTGATATAAAATTCACGGGTTAAAAAGGTTTTCAGGGTTAATCGATTTGGAAGGTCTAATTTTCAGGAAAAATCGCGCCGGTGTCTGGCTGGGTAGATAAGTAATAAAAAAAGAAATGTAAAATACTTAGAGAATTAAAGCTAGAGCGATAATAGAATTCGTCGGTCTTGTATAAATATTTAATTTGGTAATCAAAATCGTCAGGTACAACTGCTTGACAATTCACGATCAAGGTCTATGGGAAATTGGGGAAATCATTTATTCATAGGCCACTGTTCGTTTTCACAGCATGATTGCTGATCAATTGATTATTTAGTTTCAATACGTTTTAACAAAAAAAATACGATTTAAATCTTGGCTGAACAGAACGGTGGTCGGCCGTCGGTATCGCTAAACAATTACCAAAGACATGAGTAAGAACCCATGTAGAAACCTATTTGGTTCCAAATAATAAAAAAACTACTATCGATGATTAGTTGAAAAAGCCGGATTCGTTTTTGCTTTGTTGATGATATCAGTAAAGTTATCATACCTACTGCTACATCGTACAAGTTTATTTGGCCTAACTTGGTGGAGGCGGGCGACAGGTTACCGGAATGCTGGTGCCTGCTTAGGTCTAAAAAATTTGCATTGCTATGTTGTTATATTTTTTCATGACCATGGATACAAAACCCTTTAGCCTAGTATTAAACAAGTTCACATAGTCTTAAATAGCGTCAAACAAGTCATAGTCACAATCAGAGTCAAGCAAAGTAAGTCATGGTCAAGTCAAACTCATGCCCCAGTAAAATGGTGGAGGCTTTAAGTACAAGAGACTTCTATGGAGTTTTGGAAACAACACGAAAATACATGTTTCGCCTCTCTATATCACTTACCCACACTCGAGCACTTTCACGAACACTTAATGAATAATAATCCACCGTTAGTATACATTAACACTCGAAAATACATAAGTTTAGGAAAATAATACAGGCCTACGCTGTCTGTCTGTCTATCAAGTCATGTTGAAATTTATATCAATTACTCGGGTCCACGGTCTCTTTCAGCTGGAAAAAAAAACAAACTTGTAAGTCAACGCAATAAAAAGATATGACCGTTTATGTTATTTTTGAATATTTTGCGATTTCACAGGGGAATCAAAACCTATAGGGTACTTGCCGTTGACCTAGAATCATGAAATTTGGCAAGAGGCAAAGTCTCACAGCACTTAATTATAAAGGAAAAATACCGAAAGTTGTTAATTTGCAGTTATAACATATAAAAAATATTGTTTTGCTATTACAAACTTACATTTTGTAGTTGGTTTGTATGGAAGAACCTTATTGTCCGTAATTTCAACTCTTTTGTTGTTTTTTTGGACTCGCGCTCTAATAGTTCCGCACAACGGAACCTTCAGAGCGCGAGTCCTACTCGTACTTGTCGGATTTTTATAGCATATATCTCAAGGGTGGTTGCATTTTAATTAAAAGTAAATTTTCCACCTCTAGGGGTGAAAAGACAAGTGATGAATCACGTTTCTTTAAATATTGTTTTTCGTAAAACATATTAAAAATACATACGTCACATGAAAGACGAAATAATTATTTTTCTTTTCAAATTGATCTTCAATCTGATGAATTTAATACACATGCAGAAAAGATTTAAACGATATTTTTTCTTTTCTTAGTTTAATACGTCCTCCGTGAACCTATACGATTAATTAACACTTAATTTATCAAAAGCTGTTAAAGCATTTAGGCCATAGATAGGTGGAATGTAAGCACATGCCTACATAAATAGGTACATGCTAACTACAGCACCCTCTTTTTGCTTTGCGTAGTTGGGTAAAAAAAAAGTATGTCCTTACTATTTCTAATGAAATACTGATAAATGTGAAACTAAATACTGCTTATCTCCACTAACCAGGGACCTTACGGCTAACTATTAACGCGGGTTCGAATTAGCGCTGAAATAGCGCAGTCCGCGGTCGCGCAACTTTTCTCATCACCTAAACAGAATTACTTAAAATATGTAGCCGTTATACTTGTATGGCCCCCAGTTAATTGTAATGTAAACATCGAGATACAATTCCTATAGAGTCACAATCTCTCAGTCAAAACAGTCAAAAAACGTACGAGCGTCATTGTACAATTTAGACGTTATGTTGCTTGAATAGTGTTCAACGTTAGTTGTCCGCTATGTCATAGTAGCTCTGGCATCGCGCGGCGTTGTATTCGGATCGCGGTTACCTTGTAACTAACCAAAAGTCGGCGCAACTTGTAGTGTGCGCCGAGATTTGGTTCGGACATTTCCCACACATTGACATTGGACGTTAGTTTTTGGCACGATTGTGACTCTATATGTATTATATATCGACGAATGTAAGGGATTATTTCATTGTGGTCAAAGGTGAATGATTCACAATGGTTCAAAAAAGTAATCCGCTTTGGAATAATCCACATACCGGTTCTATTGTCGAATGTTGCGTATAAAACGTGGTGTGTTAGTAATAAAATAACGACATTGTTATTACACAGGACTAAACTCGATTCAAGCATTTTTTACCTATTTGGTGTAAAACAGCTGCAACAGATAGCCCTTAGATAGCCATTTAGATAGCCCGTTGGTCTCATCATTTCAGCCGTAGGACGTCCACTGCTGGACATAGGCCTCCCCCATCGATCTCCAAAAGGGCCGGTTGGAAGCGGCCTGCATCCAGCGTTTCCCTGCGGTCTCTTTTAGGTCGTCTGTCCATCTTGTGGGTGGACGTCCTTCGCTGCGCTTACCGTAGCGCCCGTTGGTCTAGTTGATAGCAAACCTGCCTTCTGAGCTTGGGGGCGTGGGTTCGATTCCCACCTAGGACAAACATTCATGTGATGAACATTTGTGTTTGTTCTATATCTGGGTGTTAATATTTATTTAAGTATGTATTTAAAAATATATATGTATGTATATCAGTCTCTTGCAGACCTGGCAGTCATATTATAAGCTTTGCTTAGGTTGGGGTCAGATGACCGTGTGTGCAATGTCCCGAATATTTATTTATATTTATTTAATAACATTGTAAAAAGCCGAATCGCATCAGCAACCATTACCTAAACGTCCACTGCCGAACAAAAGTCTCCCTCTTAGAGAGGAGGTGTTGCCATAATCCCCACGCTTGGCAGGTTCGGGTTGCAGTTTTAGGACATACCCGGGTCCAAAAGCCGAATGTAAACCACGAATTCTGGTCACTTCGTTGAGTTTTTGAACGTTATATAATACGCGATATAATTCAGTAAATATTAAAATAAAATATTTTTTTAGCTATTTACAATGTTATTGCAGCTGTCAGAGCAAATAAACATTTGGACCGCGCATAACGGATACTAGTGACTTTGTACGGATAGTGACTAGTTGGCAATTTATTGGCATACCGACATAAAACAATAAATCGAAATTAATTTGTAAATCTCGTCTGTTTTTGAATAGTCTAGCCTTTGGCTTCGGACAGTCTCTGACTAGATTGGCGCCGCTGGGATTAAACATGATAGCTGTTCATTGCATAGTGCTCTAAGATATTTTTATCTCACTGATTATGCACCAATTAATTATTTTGTATACGTAAATAATTTTGGTAGTACAGAAGTTTTTATTTTTCTTTTTATTCAGTATATTACTTTACTATATTATAAAAAAAAAAAAAAAAAAAACCTAACTATCATTCTATTGAACCGCTACCAGTGGGAACTGTTCCCAAAATGCTGACCCCATTACCACGTTGTATGGCGATGCTCACCCTTTGAGCAAAGTAGAGGTTTGGTCACGAGTTGCGTCTATCAGACGTGAAGATAAATCTTTGATTTTTTTTACTGAAGTTATCTGCATGGCTATTACTGTATATGCGATCGTGGCTGTCCAAAAAACAATAATCGCTCTTCTGACAATTGCCCGAATATATTATTTTATTTACATACATACAGTCACGTGTCTTTCCCAATTGGTTTATAGGCAGAGCCCACATCTCTCTACTTGCTACGATCCTGACAGACATTTTTCGATACTTCTACTTTCATGAGTGTTTTTATACCTACCTATAAGCTCGTCAGTTTTGGGTACTTTTGACGATGCCTTTTCTTCAATTTGGTCGTGATATGATCATCTACGTCGACCCTTACCAGCTTGCCCATTCACGCTCCACACATAAATTTATTTCGTCAATCTTCTTTCATCCATTCTCTTTATGCCTGAACCATCTAAGCATCCCTTTCTGTATCTTTGTCACAACAGCTTCTACAACACCGTAACGTTCCCTTATTACGCCGTTACTTAATTTGTCCAGCAAACTCTCTCCAGCTATGTTCACGGACATGACATGTGGTGTATTATCAAAATGTTCACATTATTATTGCCACCGGTTGCTGCTAGTGTCTATAGCTGTTCTTTTAGCTGCAAATTTTTTTTAGTTTTACGTTTTAGAACAGCAATTCGATCGATTTCGTTAGTAATAAATAGTTCTTAACCTTCATCACTTTTAAAACTGAAAGCGAAATTAAAACCTAGTGAGGCCGTGGGAGACTCTAAGCTCATTGGCAATAGGCGAAAGGTCTGTGGCGAAAGGTACTACATTATATTGTTTTGCGTCATGATTACACCTGATTACACCCACTATATTAGTCTTGTCAATGTCAAAATATAACTTCAATAAAAGAATCGTGAATCAGATTTTTCGTCATACTTACTAAACCTAAAACGTCTTGGCTGAAGTGGCTTGTTTTATGCTCTCGTTATACAATCTACTAATCAGTACTTACATTTTACATTAAATTATACATCATCAGTACTTAGCTTTATACAAGTACCACACAATAATATAATGGAATCTATAATGGATATTCATGTTTTTTTTTTCCAAATTTTTTTTTGCACTCGCAATTCTTTTGTTTTCACAAACCTAAATACACATTGTTAAATGTAACGTAAACACAGTAAGTATAATGTTTATTGGTTAACCTTTTCTGTTTTTTTAAATATTTGGATTGGGGAAATATTTATTAGGTAGGTAAGTACCTACCTATTTAAGTAAGTACTAATACATGAGTGGCCAAGAGTACAATAATTAAAGTAGTGGTCACTAAATGGCAAGGTGCGATGCGTCAGTAAAAGTCAGGGCAATCTTATGATGTAATCAAATTAACCTTTTAAAAAGTAGGTACTTATAGATACCTACCTATCTCCGTTTTCATAATGGGTAATGCAGCAATTTGCACCGCATTTGGTTCGCACTATGGTATTAATCGCTCAAGTGCTCTAAGAATAGCTCATTTTTTTACTGGATCCATTCGCACCATAACAACAACCGAAGCCGGTACCGAACAAGCCGGTTTCCGTAAAGGCTGGAGCACCGTAGACCACATTCACACGCTCCGCCAGATTATACAGAAGACTGAGTATAATCGGCCATTATGCCTAGCGTTTGTGGACTACGAAAAAGCCTTCGATTCAATCGAGACCTGGGCAGTATTGCAGTCCCTCCAGCGTTGTCATATCGACTATAGGTATATCGAAGTCATGAAGTGTCTGTATAGAAACGCCACTATGTCGATCCGATTACAAGACGAGAGCACGGAACCAATACAACTGCAGGAAGGCGTGAGATCGGGAGATGTTATCTCTCCGAAACTGTTCACGAACGCATTGGAGGACGTTTTCAAGCTCTTGGACTGGAACGGATTCGGCATCAACATCAATGGCGAATACATCACTCACCTTCGTTTTGCCGATGATATAGTCATCATGGCAGAGCCGCTGGAGGATCTCAATACGATGCTCAGCGACCTCAGTAGCCTTTCCTAACAGGTGGGTCTTAAAATGAATATAGACAAGACAAAATGATGTCCAATGTCCATGTTGAACCCGTGCCGGTAGTCGTTGGGAACGATACTCTCGAAGTTGTTGACCATAACACCAATCTTGGACAGATTGTTCAGTTAGGTAAGTCCAACTTAGGCAAAGAGGTCGCCCGAAGAATCCAACTCGGATGGGCAGCGTTCGGGAAATTGTGTGACATCTTCTCGTCCAAGATACCACAGTGCCTCAAGACGAGGGTCTTTGACCAGTGTGTGTTGCCAGTGATGACATATGGTACTGAGACGTGGTCCTTAACTGTTGGCCTTTTGGAAAAGCTCAGAGTCACACAGCGGGCAATGGAGAGAGCTATGCTCGGAGTTTCTTTGCGCGATAAGATCCGAAACGTGGATATTCGCCAAAGAACTAGAGTCACCGACATAGCTGTTAAAATTTGCAAGTTGAAGTGGCAATGGGCAGGCCACATCGCTCGAAGAACCGATAACCGATGGGGAAGAAAGGTTCTGGAGTGGAGACCACGAACCGGAAGTCGCAGCGTAGGGAGGCCTCCCACTAGATGGACCGACGACATTGTGAGAGTCGCGGGTATCCAGTGGATGCAAAAAGCGAGCTGTCGTTCAGTGTGGAGGTTAAAGGGGGAGGCCTATGTTCAGCAGTGGACGTCTTCCGGCTGACGATGATGATGACGATTCGCACAATGGCTCCGCCGCTAAAACCGTAGTGCGAACCGCTAAGGACTGGAATGCCTTGCAACAATCCTTGTTTCCTGAAGATATCTTCAAGGTCTGAGTGAATAAGTCCCTTCTTGGTATAAAATATTCTATCTTCGGCCACAGCCCACTACGTAGTTATCCATCAGACCTGTTCTTTATAAAAAATCTGTCTAATTATTTATACTCTTTTAATTTTCGGATTTGCTAAACTTTGTTCTAAAAGACAACACGAAAAAAACTGTTGTTCCCGTAGAGGGAGTATACTTCTTAGCCTGTGGTTGTTCCATAGTAAAATGTCATTAACAAGAACGACGAGTCGTTTTTTTTGCGATATCATGGCTGGTTTAGAAGTAAAAGTTGTTTATAATGACAAGGACAATGGTATCCTAGAATACGTCCGTCACATGTCCGTAGTTTAGAGATATATACCCGGTTTGTTTATGCTGTCTAACCCACAGAAAAGAAACGATTTTTTTTTCTCTTCTGTGGAAAGATTTTTGTCGTTTAGATGTCTAACCGAGGTCTAACCTAACAAATCTGTAATTGAGATAACGTTTAAAAGCTAGTTTACTAGCTTAGATAGCTGGCTTTTTGCAGTATAGGTCGCATAATGTAGCAACCCTAAGCAAAATGCTCGTCACAGTGATTTCCAACAGGTTCTGGTTATTTATTGTCTAAATGCAGTTTGCAGCGTAATTATAATAACCTTGAAATAATATAGGGTTGAGACAGCGTCTCACAAGACTAAAATAGGATTGGCAACTATCAAAGTAGCTAGTACTTTAGTCATGAGAATTTTGTTGTAAGGATATTTTTCATTTTTTTTTTTTTTTTTTTTTTTTTTTTAAGTTTTATTTGTATTTTTGGTGTGTAATAAAGAAATATTGTATTGTGTTGTATTAATAAGTACTACCTACATATAAAAAAACATTATATCAGACTTAATGGGTTTTATACACGATATTCATCAACAAATTTTTTTCACCTTTCGAGGTGGAATATTTAAATGCCTATTCAATAATAAAAGGATCATTTAACATGAGCTCACAAACATCGACAAAAGGTTTTTTTTGTCGATGCTCACAAACGGCGAAAATATCGCCTATAATGCACACAAAAATAAATTTAAATTGAGAACCAGTTTGTAAGTATCTGTAAAAATTCTACCGATCAACCCTATTAGGAATCATCTTAAAACAGTAAAATTCTATTGTTTACTTTCTCGGAGTGCTTAGTTATCTTCCGCCCGCCTCACTGCCGCGGTGACGTCTTCGCAGTTTCCCGCCAATTTCCCTATGTATTCTCGTGACAAATTTCGTTTGCTATAGTTTTCAGTTTCTGGTAAAGATTTTGCGCAAAAAGTGGCGTAGTGGTGATAAATTAGTATACGTTCACGTCCATGCACTCGCATCGAAATCCTTTGACCCACCATAGATCTCCTGATAAAGTTGCCTGGAAGATATAGCTTATAACGATAAAGCCACCAATAGATTCACTACTTTTAAGTTGTTTTTGTCTTATGTATGCCATTTCTGGAGTTAACAATAAATTGTTATCAGACTAATTCTATCTCCAAAACATCGATGCAAAGAAAGAAAAATCCACTACTGTCAAGTCAAAGTTTACCTAATTTGTTTATCAAACTATTAGTTATGGGTAACCGTATTTTTTCTGGATTTCTTCTTCTGCTAAATATGGTTCTTATATCTCAATATGGTTGTATCTCAGATCAGACAAACATGGTAGATATGCTTAGTACAATTATCGTTCGTGTTCAAATGTCTAAATTTTTCATAATTTTTTTCACTATACCGAAACCCCTTAACGCAAAAACGTTTTTCCATAAAAACATTTTTCACAAACATTAAGAAACTTACAGCGACACTTATGAACTAACTAACAGTCGACATGCAAAAAAAGGGCGGCAAGGTCGTCTGCATGCAGGGTGCGTTCGACTAAAGGTATCCAGACTCATTTAGACTGGATTTATGTACGCTTCCCACCAGCCACGCCACCTTACCATATTTCTCTTGTTAGAATGATCTGACGTTATGGTATACTTACGTGTGTCAATTTGCGATTAACAATGACAAGATTACATGGTAGGTAACCCTAACGCATTGACCATGGACCATGGTGCGTAAATGTAGAACCGGTTTCCATATTAGCACGCATTCTGCGACTTACTTTGCGACCAACGTATCTGTAGAGCTAAATAAGGGAGCTACTATCGTATTTCTGGCCAAAACTGATAGCCTTTTGTAGACAATTTTTGTTCCTTCATTTAATTGTCTACCCGCACATTTAAGCCCGTGAAGACCTACTGTACGTTGCGTCGTCGCCCCGTATCGCCACAGAATATATAAATAGTACCGTGCAATATCATCGACAAAGTCATTGCCGCTTATTAGATCATAACCGGTAACCA
The DNA here is from genome assembly GCA_914767915.1 of Agriopis aurantiaria. Classification (NCBI taxonomy): domain Eukaryota; kingdom Metazoa; phylum Arthropoda; class Insecta; order Lepidoptera; family Geometridae; genus Agriopis; species Agriopis aurantiaria. The sequence continues at coordinate 8,407,769 of OU611987.1, forward strand.
ACACAATATAAAATACTTCGCATGGTTCTACCAAGAATTTTCATTATCATATAGGAGGAAATTGCGTATGCAAACTTTTAAGTTTGACTTGTCAGTACAAAGCGCAATTTTGAGGTAAACAATTTTAATAAGTGCTATAGTGGTGCTATATCTGGCATTTTCCGGTTGGAGAATTGTCATCTTACATGACAATTTGATATTGAGAAAAGATCATTCATTTTTATCGACCAACCTTATAACGATGTGCTAATATAATAGGCATGTGTCCTAATTTTTATTTAATATCGTGAAAAAAGCTGATCATAAATAAGAGCCTCAACGAAATCAACAACAAAAACAAAATAAAAAATTGTTTAAAAATAAATAAGTTTAATAGATAACATAAAAATAAATAAATGAATGTTCGGGACATTTTTGCTCACACGGTCATCTGACCCCAAACTAAGCAAAGCTTGTGATATGGCTGCCAGAGACTGATATACATACATATATATTTTTAAATACATACTTAAATAGATATTAACACCCAGAAAACGCTACACGCAATGCTACACTAACATTCCACTAACTTTTCTTCAAAGTTCGAAGTTAATAATATGAACTTTGGAGAAAATGCCCGGAAAATTCTTTAAGCGTCCGGGTTTTTGCCAGGAGATTTTTTTCATCTAGTAACCGTAGTTCCAAGTGACCCCTATATTTTTCCTATATTTTTGCAGTGTTGGATTCTATTTCTAGCTTTCTTTCATGGAAAATAGGGCACAGCGCAAATGAGGGGATAATCTCAGAATTAATGAGGCCGCAACGACGCAATGGGGGGCCAGCATATCCAGAATTACAATATCCAAATATGAACATATTTAAAAAAATACGGCTTCTGGTTTTTCAGGAGGATGTTATCAATTCCACTGTTTTTTATTTTATTTTTATATATATTTTTTTAAACAGGTTAATTAATTTATCCTTTTATTGAAGAACACCCTTTTACCAAAATTAGACTTAATGGCCTCGAATCGTTGCTAAAAGAATTCTTGTCTCTTTTGATCAAAGACGTTATACCTATTAGGTATTATAATCTCATTGCTTCTGATTAACTCGTGTTAGAAAGATGTTTGCAATCGTTTACTTCAGACCAAGGACGTTTCATAACGTTATGAAACGTCCTTGCTTAAGACGGACTAGTATGACAGTATGACTGATATTTGAATAGATATTAAAAGGTGTATTTTATAAATATTAGTGACTTTCGTGTTTTATGGCTATTTTCCGTATTGGTTGTGTTATAAAATAAATTAACTTTATTGTGCTGTAAATTATTTATTTTACAAATACCGGCAGTACCTATAATAGGCGGCCTTATCGTATACGAGGCGGTCTTATTTGAATATAACTTCGTTTAAACAGACTTATTATAATACAGTTATAGTTATAGTTATAATACAGTATACAGTATAACAGTTTTATTATAGATATATTCTTCGGTTAAACTAACTAGCGCTCTGAAACTTAATAATACCGAAGAATTAGCCCCTGTAGTCGTTTTCTTTTATTCTCTCGTACTAATTGGAAGTCTCAGAGAAACCCATTTTCTGAAAATGCTTTTACATGCATTGCATTTAATGTAACTACGCAAAACCCATTGTTTCGTGCTATTGTTTAATCGAGGCCACTGTCGTTATACTTACCTGCCTATGTAATACAATTACAATTAAGTACTGGCATTGCCAGCTACATTATAGGTACTATAATATAAGCAAATACACTAGTACACACCTTGTTTTACAGTACAATACAATATTTCTTTATTACACACCGAAAATACAACTGAAATTTATACTAACATTAAAAATTAATATACGGCAGTATATTGGGCGGCCTTATCGCCTAAATCGATTTCTTCCAGGCAATCTTTGGATGGATAGGACTAAAGAATTTGAAAAACGGTCGGTGGTGTATATAAAATATACCTAAATAAATTATGAGTGTATGATAGATTTATGGGTATTATTACAGACCTAGAGTATAAAAACAGTTTTAGTCAGCTTACACAAGGTATAAATAAAACCTTTACAACACATTTGCTCAAAAAGTGCACTTACGAAGCCTGAATACATCTTTCGAAAGTTAAACATTACGCATCATACAACGGAGCGTGCTGTAATGAATTTGTCCGCACGATCCTTTGTATAGCACCGTGCGTGTACTTTACGGTATTTTTTTAATTTCCATTTTTTGTTATTTTCTCGCAAATGTGTTGTAAAACGTTGTATGGCACACGTGCGGATTGGTTGTTACAAACTCGTGACTATGGTAAGCCCTCGACTTCGTCTCGGGCTTACATTCGTCTACTCGTTTGTAATAACCAACTTTCCGCACTTGTATCATAAATAACTATTACGAGCATGAGAAGTGAACAAATATAAATGATTATTTTTTAAACCCCCGATAAAACAGCTATAAGTATAGCAATCTTCAATCGCCTGAACAGGCTTTCTTGAATCATAGCTCAGACACTCAAGTCAAGGTGAAATTGATCGAGTGTTCTTCAAACAAGAAAAATATTCATTTAAAATATTTAATCGATTCAGCAATTTAGGAGCTACGATGCCACTGACAGACACACAGATATAGACGTAAAAATTACAACACCCCTCTGTTTAAGTCGGGGGTTAAAATATTTTAAACATGCGAGCAATCATTACTTGTCTTAGTCTAGATACAACTTTCTTATATAAACATTCATAGAAGGTGGTGGTTAATGAAGTAGGTACATTCACTATTATTTCAGGGTATAATATAATTCCTCATCGCGTCGCGGGCATCCAGTGGATGCAAAAGGCAGGCTGTCGTTCAGTGTGGAGGTTAAAGGGGGAGGCCTATGTTCAGCAGTGGACGTCTTCCGGCTGATGATGATGATGATATAATTCCTCGACAACCTTTTAAACAGACAGAAAGACATACTAAAACTACGTACTGTCGCATTATTACTACCTAGTCACACAATTAGTCCCTTAATTCAGGTTACCTAATCATCAGAGCATACTATTATGTCGGCGAGACCTAAAGCACATAAGGTCCCTAATGGTGGGTCGCCCTCTAGGAAGGCTTGCTTTCCCTCCCACACGCAGGTTAATACGACCCCAGACTGGTCTAGACTAGACTCCAGAATTCCTAATCTAACTAGTGCTGCGGGCTGCAGGGGAGAGCATAGGGCGTGGATTCTGCCGTGAGTCTTTTACACAGCCGGGACACTAACTGCGAGCTAATCAATTAATCTCTCCAATAATATGCAAAGAAAGCTACTCCAGAACACAATATTTAATGCACGAATGTCTTATATACCTACCAAGACCTACATTCCCAAACCACTAATAAAGAGTTTCTTACTCATAGGACCGTCTCGTCATCTGTCGTCTTCACTCCGCGTTGACTCCGCCACCCTGAACTCAGGTCCCTCGAGAATATGTAGCTCAAAGCCTTCTTCAGGGTTGGTCTCTGGTTGGAGCTGGTGTTCCGCTTTAAGCTCCACCACAGAAGACATAATAGCACAGTTCCACGACCACCTCGGTTGACAGTCAAATCACCACTTACCGCCGTTTTGCCCGTGCGCCACGCTCTCGTTGCTCGATCTTTTTTTACTCGGCCGCTTGTTGGCGCCACCGTTGTGACCCTCGGCCAATCTCGAGATTTTGAATACTGCTTTCGACCAATCGCTCCTTTTTGTTACGAGCGCTCCTTGGTTGTTGAAACTCCAATGCTGCCAAGCTAACTCACTGTCACCGCGGGTCGTCGCCGCGCCGTTTCCACAGAATTTTAGTCTTTCTGAGGAATTTTAGTCCGTTTCGATACTCAGGATCGCCAACATACAAAAGCCATATTTCCGGGCATCATGGAATAGGGTATAATACAAGATCTTTGCCGAGCATTTATTCAAGAACAATGAAGACCGAATGACGAATTTCTCAAAGGGAAGACCCCAACGAAACATTTCCCGCTGTCGCCGAATCAAAGAAATTAGACCTAGCATAAAGGTAGGTCCAATTTCTTTGCGCCGAATACAGCCATAGACAAAGAGGAAAGCTCGTTCTTAAACTGCAATGTTGCCATATACAATCCCAAGGTTCGAGCAGACGATATTTTAATGATGCACCGTGCCGTGTAAACTAGTCGGCCAGCGGCCTATTTCTTCTGAACACTAAGTACCTACCTAATTATAAACAACGCTACAGTACACACAAACTTTCGTATTTACTCGTTAGGCTATTGATACTCATACTGACTCCAGTAATTAATACATTTCCTTAACAATAAACTACTTGAATTATTATTGATGCCATAGTAAACATTAATTGAATAGGTACCTACATAATACGTACCGTACTTTAGTATAACGGTCTGTGGGTGTTACGTATTCCAATGGGTCGCTCTCGTTCGTAGTATTTACAATCGACGTGATCAAAGATCAATGTTACAGACAGACGTTACTCCGCCTGCCAATTTTGTGTGATTGCGTACGCATGCAAAGTCAGCTGTTTATCATAACAAAGGAATAAATGATGGGTCACATACCGTCGTAAACGGTTCAAGGATGAGATTGTTATCACTGGTTTCTAAATAGGTAAGCAACAAGCAAATCGTAAATTTGTTGAAATACTAGGATTTAACGGTTAGGTACCTATAGACTTCCTGTTAAATATAATCACGCTTGAGAGGTTTTAACGAAGCTATCAATTATAGGTAAACCGATATTAAGGTTATTTTTTATATTAATAATGAATTCTAACAATTTCGTTGAAGAAAAAACACACTTTTTAATTAGAACTTATACATTACCTAATATAATATCGACCCTTTTCAGCAGAAACATCGTAAGCGACACAAAAGTCGAAATTCGTAACGACAGAGTAAATTCGCACCTAATTAGCTGACTCCAGTGTCGAAATTCCTATAAATAGCCGAGATAATTTTTATCGTTTGTGTTTAGACTCGTATTTTTGTTTGCTAGAACCTATCTTAACCGACATTCAAAAAACGTTTATGTTAGGTATAGTAAATGCCAGTTGCCAATATATTATAACGTATATCGCAACGTATCATGGTTTAATAATATTTATAATTACACGGATTTTCAAGTCGGGCGAATGATATAATTATTAGCGGATAGCCCGTTGGTCCAGCTGGTAGTGAACCTGCCTTCTGAGCTTGGGGGCGTGGGTTCGATTCCCATCTAGGACAAACATTTGTGTGATGAACATTTGTTTGTTCTATATCTGGGTGTTAATATCTATTTAAGTATGTATTTAAAACTATATATGTATGTATATCAGTCTCTGGCAGCCATATCACAAGCTTTGCTTAGTTTGGGGTCAGATGCAAAGAGAATATAAATACTATGGTCAGATGGCCGTGTGTGAAAAAATTACCCGAATTTATTTATTATTTCATCTTCATTCGATTGCTAATTTACTTTTGACTACACTCCACACGTCTAGTGTATTTAGCCAGCGGATGTTTATTGCATTAGTAAAAATAAGTCCCAATCGCATTTAAAATTACTCTAGATTTTGTCTAGCGTACCTATATTAAATAATCACCAATAATATGATATATTAGTAAATTAGTAGGTACATTTGGCTTTCCGTAAAAAACTCTTTCTTTTTTGTGAGGTATTTCGCGGATAAAATACTTTTTAGTGTAAAATTTGATTGAAAAAAGTCTATAGAATGTTTAGCGTCACAAATGACGCGAAGGGAAGTTGTCATTTGACATAAAATAATATTTTTATGATTTGATTTATTATAAACGAGATTTAATTACAACTTGATTTTAATATTTTTAATGGTTTTTATATTTACCAGTATGTATGAGGGGTAAGAATTTAATTTTAATTTTATCGTTTGTTATATACAATTATAAAAATACAAAACGTATACGCTCCCAACCACACAGAATTTGTCACCTTGGCTTTCTATCTAAATCCATGGCATAATAATATACTCCACCAGGTATAGCAATCCGAGAAAAAAATTCCACGTGGGCGTCCCGCAATGGTGTCATGATGTCAATTTACAATAGGTTCGAGAGAGAAGACGATACACCACATAACAGCTGATTGCACAGAAAAGAGAAGTAGATAGAACGGAAAAGAGAAGGAACATCTGTTACCAGGCATACGAGTGAACATTCTTATTTACGTCAACACGTTGAACTCCGTATCACAATTGCTAACTGATTTTGAACGCGTAGCTGCTCCATCGAATTTATTCCACAATGCCTTCTTGCGCTGTAATTACGTGTCGCCTAGCTAGCAAAGATTTTAATTTAAAAAAAGGAGGCATATCCTATCACCGATATGTCTAAATTGTTTATAATTTTATTATTTCACCGTGTTTTAATTACAAAAGCTGTTGACAAGCCGTTGACAATAATAGTGGTTACCATTATTTTATCGATATCGATACATTTAGATTTTTCTTATAGTACTAACAGACATATGGACCAAGTCCGTCTCATCTATTAGCACTATTGCATTTCCCGTAATTTTCTATTGTATAAATAGACATTGAATTTATTGCAGTTTTCCAGGCAATCCGCCTACTAGGCAAAAATGGATTGATGCAACAGGAAGACGTGATTGGATTTCTACTAAAACAAGCACAATTTGTTCAAAACATTTTTTGGACATTTATGTATCACGACAAATAAAAGATACTTGAAGCCATTAGCAATATCACAAAAATAAAATATTTATTAACATTTAGTGGTTAAAAATTAAACCATATCACCAACACCAACGTCTTCATACTACTCTCAGACAACCTCATTTGAATCTCCAAAGAGGCTTAAAATAGCTTCACCTGCCTTTCTTTCAAATTCTTCGACTCCAAGAAAATGCAAACTAAAGGAAGTTATAAAGTTATAAATTATTTTTCTCTATAGATATTTGTGATGCAAATTTTAGACTTCCGTAAAGTGACGCCTGATTCAATCAACTAACGTTGATATTCATTATTGATTATTTTATTCAATAAAAAACCTAGCCAGCTTCAATTGCGATCCCGAAACTTTAAACTCCACTTTTTAAAATATCCCGGTTGTTCACTATTTAGTTGTATGATTACGGAATATTTACACGTTATTTATAACGTTATTTTTGTATTAAGTCTAATGTACATGTAATGTAGTGTAACGATAATACGTACAAGCGTAATAATTGGCATGAATATAGTACACAGACACACTCTAACTAAAGTATAACAAAAAATAAATAATGATCAAATGCGAGTCAGTGAGAAATTCATACGAACGAAGCATGTCAATGTTGCTATTTTTTTAAACGACTAGTAGAATTCCTACCATCTAATATGCTAAAGTATAGAATAGGCATGTGTCCTAATGTTTAATTTGTTACAATTAACCGGCTTAGCGATAAATATAACTAAATACATTACACATAGGTACTGTGATAAATCAGACACCTAGGGTACAATCACATTATTTATTTTACAATCTTTCACAATATAGATATTTACACAATCATTTTTAACATAATTATTTTATTCCTTTATACACTTTACTTCTAATACAGGGAGATGTTGCTCCTTTGAAAGCTCGTCCGAGACTACCTCAACCGACTGATTATTCCCCCCACGTAAACTTGCCAATCGGTAAACAGACAGTGGAGGTCGACCAATCAGAGAAAAGCAAAGTACAATCTAGTCAATAGATTTAAAAACTACTTTTAAAACTGGGTGAAAACAAACAAGCTTATTATATAAAAACACTTAAAATACTACTATTAAGTAGGTAATGATATTTACTGCAATGTGATTTATTAACTTCCATACAAATTAATTAGAAAAGTGTATAAAATACAATAAAATTCACACATGATTGACAAAATCATTACAGTAATGAAAAAATAAATGAAATTGGCTGATAAATCTCTGAGATATAAGTGTTTAAAGTTTTAGGTGGGGATAGGGAGGGATAGGGAGGGGATGCTCTATTCCTTTCTCGCAAAGCGTGTGTTAGTACAGCATTTGTATGGCGCTCCTGAGGCGTGACGTCACGGCTCAGTATAGTGCGCTCTCTGTCTAGCACGAAATTAAAATGTTTATATCTCATTTATTTTTGAACTAATTTTTATTTTGTTTTCGTTGATGTGCTATTTATGATCAGCTTTTTTTTGAGGTAATAAAAATTATTAGTCATTATGCCTATTAAGATTATCGATAAAATTAAAACTGCACACAAAACTTTCCCATCACTAAGCTGTGATACCACATTCTAAATTTTAGGATGAGGGTTTTTTTTAATGACTCCTCATGAAAATAGCATTTAACCGTATCAAGTAATATATTTATTTTTCTACCCATTTAAAGTCACATAAATTGAGCTCTAAACATAGCCTACGTCAATATCATGGTAAAATCATGACCCAGTAAGGTCATGGAAACTTTTTAATCAAGTTTCTATGGAGAGTTGGGGCAAAACAAAAAATCACATTTGCAACTTCCCATTGTTTGCCTACACTCACGCAAACCTACGAATTTGCCTTAATCTTATTTAACGGATAATAATTCAATATTATTACACAATCACATGCGTTAATACACTAGATTTGTTTAATAAAAAAAGCAAACTCGATGAAAAACTCTTAGCTAAATTATTTTAACCCTCGTGCTTATCGTGCAGTTTAATTTGGAACTATTTTAACTATGTCGTAGATGAATTTACGTTAAGGACTGTTGAACTCGTACTAGTTTTTTAAACTGCACAAGAATCGTGCAGTTTTTTTGGCATAGCAACATTTATCGAAATAATTGCGCAAAATGCACAGGGAACTGAACCGTATTGCACCACGAGAAGGTCAGTTTTAAACTTTAACAAAATGGCGTTCATAACCTTTTGGATTAATAATAATCTTGGCGAATTATTGCATTCCTTCCTATGTAGTTATATTATGACGTTTCGTTTACATGTGTGCAACTGGCTACAACGGATTTCTTGCAAAAATGCCTTGACAGCCGTTCTATTTTAAACGAAAAATTTTTCTCTTCTGTGGCTGATTGAATAAAGTGGCAACTGGACAGTGACGTCATTGCGGGACCACTCCCAGATTGCTAGACCTTGTTTTCTTAGATCATGTCTAAATCTAAACGATTTTGGCGGGATATCTAAAGTACCGTACCTTACAAATACTGGTTTCAACATTGATGTAAGTAAATAGGGTGGGTTATTGGGTTTCAAACATTGATATAATTATATGTACTACGTGTTTCTAAACATACATTTATCCCAATGAGCAAATTTGCAGTTATATCTTTAAATTAATTATACTTAGTTTAAATTCTGTGTCATTAATAAAATTATATTTCATTTTAATGATTTCATGTTACATGCACATAATTCTCCTTATTGTATACAGTATATTTTGTTTTTGTCCTGTTATTTTGACTGCGTTTGTCTCTGCTTACATGTTAGGTAAAATGTTAGTGACAAAAGAAATCCATTATAAATAACTAATTATATTACAAGGTTCATTAATTGTATCGTCAATAATGTATCAAAATAGCCTTTCTTGTGTATTCTTTTGTATTCCGTGTGTCTTATGTAAGTATTTATTATTGTGCAGACGCAGTGGCGAAGGGGGCGGCGCCCGAGTGCTGCGCTCGACGCCGGACTGGGCCGACGTTGCCGTCAGCGGAGAGCACCTCTGGACGCCCACCTCCGTCTCTGGCGACTGCTGCTATGTCGGTGATGCTGAGTGCCAGGTAATTTAGTAATCAAAAACTTACCCCGGAATACAAATTGTGTCATGTTATAATCGAAACAACTGACAGCAAATTTTTTGACAACTTTTACCCAGAACATTATCCTGAATTTTTATTTATCTCCGTCGTTCAGATATATACCACTTCAATTTAATTATAGTTATTTTTTTAACACAACACAACACATCTTAATTCAGTTTAGAACATTTGTTGCACCAAAAAACCACGGTTGGTTTGAATTGATGCTAACATTCACTACGCGCTTACAGAAACAAAGATTAAAATATTTCATACTTACTTCGTATTTCATACAAACACATTTCTAATTCATTTATTTCCTTACCATTACCACAATTTGATCATGATCGGTTCAGCTGTTTAGTTGCAAAAAAATAACCAAAAAGGCAAACGGAAACAATTAAATTTTTCAGAGCTATAAGAATCGTCGACGATCCAAAGCTCACTGAACACCTCAACATATTGAGAGCCGCTCAACATGCGCAGAGACGTTGGGTCTCTTTGTATCATTTATCGCACTTTCAACGGGGAGTGTTCTGAAGAACTGTTTGATCTGATGCCGGCGTCGCGGTTTTATCATCGCACCTCGCCTTGTGAAGAGCATTATGTTTTAGCTCTCTGAAACACCGCGGAAGGTGGCTCATTCCACATTTTGCAGGTGTGAGGCAAGAAAGATCGGCTAGACTAACCGCCACCACCTGAAAGTTCACCCACATAATTATCATAGATCAGTGGAAATTGCATACTGTACGATTCACACGAACTTTCTTGCCTCACACCTGCAAAATGTGGAACACATCACTCGGAACACCTTCCGCGGTGTTTCCGAGAGCTACAACATAATGTTCTTGAAAAGGCGAGTTAATAGAGTCTTAAAGGGTTGGCAACGTATTTGTGATGCCTCGAGTGTTACAAGTATTCATAGGTTACGGTAACTACTTACCATCAGGCAGCCCGTCTGCTACTTGCTGTTAGCCAACTAAGGCATAATTTTTTTTAATTAAAATTTGTAAGTATTGTATTGAATAGGGTATTTGACTGATTTTACGATACCATCTTAAATTGTTTATTATACCCTCAATAAAGCAATCTTGTGTCCTTTTAATCCTCATAATTTTCAGTATTTGTGTTTTAAATGGTGGATCAAAATTCAAATTATATGACTCCCGCGTAAACGCTCCCTTTGTCATTTATGGGGCCACGTGACATTAGTGACGTCACACATAAGCAAACGACCAAATGCCATACAATTGTAGCCTATATTTACTTTTGTGTGACGTCATAATGACATTTGACTTACATAGAGTGTTTGCAGTCAAGTCACGTATTCAATGAAAATTATATTTCATTTTGTATTTTTCTGAAAATCGGTACTTTATTTTTTAGTTTTTGTATAATAATCTTCAACGATTACACCAGCTTGAGTTATATTTTTAATATACAGTCAAATAGACTATTCTATGCTGTTATTTAAAGCAATGCTAGCGTTGCAGAATCTCTAGTCTGTAAGTGACGTCTAAGCACGCAGTAAGTTATCTTGACAACCTATAAAGCCTCTCGAAGTTTGCAAGCTCCTGCAAACTTCTGACTAAGATTTTCATCTCTCGGCCGGGAATCATGTTTATCTAGATTGTAACAGAACGAAGTTCAACAACTCATCAATTTCAAGGAAAACGCGGAAATTCGACGGGTTCCGTGTGACTTTTCTATCTTAAGGGATTAAACTTGGCGCCTAATTTTCACACAACTTTGACTCGCCAAAACTTTAAAAGTATATCTTTCTGTTTTATTTTGTTATTATACTTGTTTCACATAATCAATTGTATGCTACAAATTGCAAATAAATGAAAAATAAGAATTGGGATGAAAACATTTCTTTAACATTTATTGCTCACACTCTATCATCATCATCAGCCAAAAGACGTCCACTGCTGAACATAGGCCTGCCCCTTTAAATTCCACACTGAACGACAGCCTGCCATTTGCATCGACTGGGTGCCCGCTACTTTCTTGTTGTCGGTCCATCTAGTGGGAGGCCTATACCTACGCTGCGACTTCCGGTTCGTGTTTTCCACTCAATAACCTTTCTTCCCCATCGGTTATCGGTTCTACGAGCGAAGTGGCCAGCCCATTGCCACTTCAACTTGCAAATTTTAACAGCTATGTCCGTGACTCTGGTTCTTCGGCGAATATGCGTTCCGGATTCTATCGTGCAAAAAAACTCCGAGCATAGCTCTCTCTCTGTTGCCGCTGTGCGACTGAGTATTTCCAAAAGGCCAGCAGTTATGGAGCATCATTATCTTCTAATAGTTGACTAAGATTTAATTTTGCAACGTAATAATATAAATATTATACAATAATTTTATTGTACGAACCGCTAGAATGTGGAATACGCTGCCAGAATAGATGTTCAACTTCATGAACATAAAATTTGAGAAGACGTTGATCGTATTTGTATAAAATGCATCAGGAAAAGAAAGAATCAAATCCACAATTTTACAACCAATATCAGATACGCTGACTTGGCGGTGTTACCGGAAATTATTCAATTTCCCATTTTAAAGAAGCTAGTGTATAATCTGAAAATATGTATGGAATATTTTTGTATGAAATAGGTGCATATCCGTACAATTCATTTCCGCAGTGCTATAAAATAAAACGACTTATTATAAAAACTATATCATGGTTACAACGATGTTTTTGCAATGGTATGGTTGTATTCTCACTTGTATCGTAAATTATGTATACCTAGTAATATGTAATTACTATACATATTAAAATTAAAATTAAAACATCAACTATGCAACAACTATCAACTATTTGAATGTAGGCACTTACACTTGGCTTACACAAACAAAATCTGGCTTACATATTGTACAGCAGGGCTCCACTTCTATAGTGATGTCATTGAATAAATATAAATATCCTAGATATTTTATAATCGTTGGTAATCGTAGGGTGATAATATAATATGGATTTAAGTTAAGCCCACGGGCATAGTGATTTAGTTTGCAATTCAGATGCTAGCCAAGCTTTTAAAAGAAAATTCAAGTCAGGCAAATAGTACTAACAAATTAACTTTATTTGGTTTGGCTTTAGGCTTTCGTATAAATCTTCTTAAGCCATTATCGCATCAACGAATCTATGTAAGTCACAAGTTAAGAGCATAATATATTATTATATTTATTTGCTTGCCATGTTTTCAATTTTCAAAACCAATTACGTAAAAGCTTACGGCAAGCTAACAGCAAGGTTTATGTTCAAAGTAAATATCTGGAGAATTACGAGAGCGTTAGGTACATTCTTCAATATGCGATTAAGACAAAAAGCGATAACGGGTAAAGGTGATGGAAGCTGTAAAGGAAATTTCATGTGCAATAAAGAAAATGAAATCCGGCAGTTACTTTATAAGAGAGCTGTTCCTTTCATTGCGTACTGTTTTCAATGAGTTATGTTTTTAAGGATATAACCAAGCTTTATTCTACAGCCCTCTTGAGACTTGATATATTCAAGAGACTCATTTATTTACTTGAAGAAAGTTAGAGCTTATTTCTTTGACAAATGTTACTACTATAGTTTGTATTATATCGCTCTGGCAAATGGTGTATTCTTTTTATTTTGTTCTTATACTACACAATTCGTCGAGCGTTTTGTCTCCATTCGTGGAAATGTTCTAGTGAACATTTCCACGAATGGATTTCCTTAGTAGTAGTATAGAATTATACTTTGACGCTTATTCAGACGGATGTTATATTCGGCTGTTTAGTCTTTCTTGTATGCGAGCCCCGTAACGAAGCTTATCTTATTATTTTCTCGCAGTAGGTGCGGGTTTTCCCAGACTCTATTGTGATTTTCATACCACAAAAAGGTTGAGCGCTTCTTTTGTGGGTAAAAAGTTATTCAATTTTCACCAACAGCCGGAGTGTATTTTCGTTTAATTTGCAGGTGTTGTTAGAGCAACAGGGCAAGAAATTGTAATTTCCCCTACAGCCATTAGCAAGTTTCCTGTCTATTGTGAATGTAGCTGAATGTAAGATTAATGACGCATCAGTACCATTATTGTGGCCATCTACTGTCATCGGCCATGTAAAATTGTCTTCTATGGTAAATTGAGTATTATGTAGTGAACAACGCTTTCAACTAAAAATATGAACTGTTTCTTTTTGTTTCTAATAGTATAATTATGTCTATTGTTTTTGTTTTTTGTCAATAAATATATCTTATCTTATTTTAATTCAATCTTAATTATTTTATGAAAGTAAGGAAGGTAAGTAAAGCTCATTTGAGTTGGTACTTTCAAGTCTTAGCTTCAGAGCTTACAAAACCTCTTTATCTTTAATCCAAAATTTTTGTTTTGCAGCTTCACTTTTCGTACTTCTCTGTCACAGAAAAGAGAAGTAGATAGAACGGAAAAGAGAAGGAACATCTGTTACCAGGCATACGAGTGAACATTCTTATTTACGTCAACGCGTTGAACTCCGTATCACAATTGCTAACTGATTTTGAACGCGTAGCTGCTCCATCGAATTTATTCCACAATGCCTTCTTGCGCTGTAATTACGTGTCGCCTAGCTAGCAAAGATTTTATTTAAAAAAAAGGAAGCATATCCTATCACTGGTATGTCTAAATTGTTTATAATTTTATTATTTCACCGTGTTTTAATTACAAAGCTGTTGACAAGCCGTTGACAATAATAGTGGTTACCATTATTTTATCGATATCGATACATTTAGATTTTTCTTATAGTACTAACAGACGTATGGACCAAGTCCGTTTCGTCTATTAGCACTATTACATTTCCCGTAATTTTCTATTGTATAAATAGACATTGAATTTATTACAGTTTTCCAGGCAATCCGTCTACTAGGCAAAAATGGATTGATGCAACAGGAAGACGTGATTGGATTCCTACTAAACAAGCACAATTTGTAAAAAAAAAAAATTTGGACATATATGTATCACGACAAATAAAAGATACTTGAAGCCATTAGCAATATCACAAAAATAAATTATTTATTTACATTCAGTGGTTAAAAATTAAATCATATCACCAACACCAACGTCTTCATACTACTCTCAGACAACCTCATTTGAATCTCCAAAGAGGGTTAAAATAGCTTCACCTGCCTGTTCAAATTCTTCGACTCCCAAGAAAACGCAAACTAAAGGAAGTTATAAAGTTATAAATTATTTTTCTTTATAGATATTTGTGATGCACATTTGAGACTTCCGTAAAGTGACGCCTGATTCAATCAACTAACTTTGATATTCATTATTGATAATTTTATTCAATAAAAAACCTAGCCAGCTTCAATTGCGATCCTGAAACTTTAAACTCCACTTTTTATAATATCCCGGTTGTTCACTATTTAGTTGTATGATTACGGAATATTTACACATTATTTATGACGTTTTTGAGTCATTTCCTGTGCCGAAACATTAGGAACTCCATATCCACAACATAATCACGGTAAATAAGTCGTTAATAATCATACAACTGTACTAAAACTCCACGTTTTTAAATAAGTCACACCCACGATTCCATAATATTTAATGGTATAGACAGACAGACAGACTTAGTAAGTTAGTAGACTTAGACTCGTAGGCTTAGTAATAGGGTTCCGTTTTTACCCTTTGGGTACGAAACCCTAAAAAGTCAAAAAGTTAAAACGAAAGAGACGCCCCCATACAACAAACGTATTTTTGTATTAGATCTAATGTATATGTAATGTAGTGTAACGATAATACGTACAAGCGTAATAATTGGCATGAATATAGTACACAGACACACTCTACCTAAAGTATAACAAAAAATAATAAATAATGATCAAATGCGAGTCAGTGACTAATTTCTGTTCATACGAACTAAGCAAGTCAATCTTGCTATTTTTTTTAAACGACTTGTGGAATTCCTACCATCTAATATGCTAAAGTATATAATAGGCATGTGTCCTAATGTTTAATTTGTTACAATTAACCTGCTTAGCGATGAATATAACTAAATACATTACACATAGGTACTGATAAAATAAATGAAATTGGCTGATAAATCTCTCAGATATGAGTGTTTAAAGTTTTAGGTGGGGATAGAGAGGGGATGCTCTATTCATTTCTCGCAAAGCGTGTGTTAGTACAGCATTTGTATGGCGCTCCTGAGGTGTGACGTCACGGCTCAGTATAGTGCTCTCTCTGTCTAGCACGAAATTAAAATGTTTATATCTCATTTATGTTTGAACTAATGTTTATTTTGTTTTTGTTGATGTGCTCTATTTATGATCAGCTTTTATATAAGGTAATAAAAAAATATTAGTCATCATGCCTATTAAGTTTATCGATAAAATTAAAACTGCACACAAAACTTTCCCATCACTAGCTGTGATACCACATTCTAAATTTTAGGATGAGGTTTTTTTTTTAATGGCTCCTCACGAAAATAGCATTTAACCGTATCAAGTAATATATTTATTTTTCTACACATTTAAAGTCACATAAAACGAACTATAAACATAGCCTACGTCAATATCATGGTCAAATCATGACCTAGTAAGGTCATGGAAACTTTTTAATCAAGTTTCTATGGAGTTCTGGGGCAAAACAAAAAAGTCACATTTGCAACTTCCCATTGTTTTCCTACACTCACGCAAACCTACGAATTTGCCTTAATCTTATTTAACGGATAATAATTCAATATTATTACACAAGCACATGCGTTAATACACTAGTTTTGTTAAATAAAAAAAGCAAAATCGATGAAAAACTCTTAGCGAAATTATTTTAACCCTCGTGCTTATCGTGCAGTTTAATTTGGAACTATTTTAACTATGTCGTAGATAAATTTACGTTAAGGACTGTTGAACTCGTACTAGTTTTTTGAACTGCACAAGAATCGTGCAGTTTTTTTGGAATAGCAGCATTTACCGAAATAATTGCGCAAAATGCACAGGGAACTGAACCGTATTGCACCACGAGAAGGTCAGTTTTAAACTTTAACAAAATGGCGTTCATAACCTTTTGAATTAATAATAATCTTGACGAATTATTGCATTCCTTGCTATGTAGTTATATTATGACGTTTCGTTTACATGTGTGCAACTGGCTACAACGGATTTCTTGCAAAAATGCCTTGACAGCCGTTCTATTTTAAACGAAAAAATTTTCTCTTCTGTGTTCTCTGTTCATCTTTTTCCAACCCTTACGAGTTTGCGAGTTTAATTAATGAAGCCTTTTAATATTCAGGTGCTAACATCCAATACTTTAGGATTTTATTTCGAAGAAACTTTGCAAACAAATGTGTTTCGCGTCAGGAAGCGTATAGAGTCACATGCGAAAATTTCCTGTCTTTTAATTATTTCACGTAGCTCACAGTATGAAAAATATCTAGAGAATATCTTGGTACGGCCAAGGGACGGTCACCTGTCCACTTCATTGTTATTGCATGTCACATTTACGGGCAGACAAGCATTTAAATTGCTCAAAGGTCCGGATATACAGGGCTATGCATATAGGCTGTACTAAGCCGAAAGGAGGTAATTCTTCTCATCATTATAAATTAATGATGACGATCATTATTATGAAAAACTTTCATCAAAGGACCAACCCTGAAATCGCGAAAAAAACCCAGCTGCTCCATACATTTTTTCGAGTGTCAATGTTTTTTTTAATATATGTCAGGGTTGGTCCCATTGTATAAGTTGTTCATAATGATGAGTACAATGACTTTCGGCTTTCAGTTTATATGCACAACCCAGGTTAATAATCACTCATTTAATTTTACAACGAACCTATAAGAAACACTATTCAGGAAACAGAAGAAAATAAGAATTTGTGGCATGAGCTATTTTCATAATTATTACTTTCGTTGAAACATGTTACTCATTAGGTACTTATTCTCTGATTTTACTGCTAGCCTTTACGCACATTAACCTCTTTAGTACGTTATAAATTCTGGAGGTTACAGCTTTTGTTCATCATAAATGAGAATGTTATTCTCGTGCTATTATGTCGCCAGAATTTACCTAATTCTTATTGTATTATTTCAATTATTGAGTTATTCTTTATTTGAGATCAATCTCTTCGAATCCAAAAAAATCTAAAATAATGACTAAATAAATGATTATGAAAAGACATACTTATTCATTTAGTAAATATTTTGGCCGCTTCCAACCGGCCCTTTTGGAGATCGATGGGGGAGGCTTTTGTGGACAGCACATATTTAGCAGTGGACATCCTACGGCTGAATTGATGATGATGATAATGAATTACATTAAAATACTATTTTTTTGAAAAATAAAAAAAACCTTACCAAAACCTAACCTGCCCGGAGAGTAAAAAAATATCATTAATTGGGTGGTTTATAAATAAATAATCAAAACAGGAAGTTTTCTTTCCGCTAAATCATGTGTTCGGTAATGTATAACTTTGTTCTCACTTTTCTAATATTTAGTTAACCTATTTCCGAGTAGGTATGATGAAAAGAAAATTATTTGTTACAGAAGCACGGATCCCGCATGAAATGCTCGGCGTGCAAGATCGTGGCGCACCAGGCGTGCATCGACATCCTTATGGATCGCGTACAGTTCACGTGCAAGCCAACCTTCCGCGACGTTGGCGTGCGCCAGTACCGAGAGCAGACCGTCATCCACCACCACTGGGTGCACCGCCGGACGGAGAAGGGCAAGTGCAAGGCTTGCGGGAAGGTACACAATCACAGTGAACATAGGACCTTGTAAAGCTCTTTCCTGATTGTCGGTGCAGCAGCGGTACGGGACCGCCACGCTCGGTATACGCGATACCGAAAGCTTACCGAGCGCCTATATTTCAATGATTGCTTCCTGATAGGCGGGCCATTTTTTTCTGCATTTTTTTCTGGATAAGCGCTACCGTGCCGAGCGTGCCGATAAAATACCGCTGCTGCACCGACAAGTCAGGAAAGAGCCTTACAAGATGTAAGCCAGCTTCTATTTGTTTTGTGTCGTAATTTCACTTGTTGGTAACTTTGACAATGGTTCGTGCAATTTTTTTTTATTGGCTTGCTGTTTGTAAACCTAGAACACCCACATAGTTTTTTTCTGTGTTTTTATGTTTCTTTTATCTGCCCTTATAAACACTAAGTACTTTTTTGCTAAGCTTTTAGACCACTTAATCGCCAGGGGGCGGCACACAGAGACGATATAAATGCAGAAAAAGTTACTTTCGTGTTATTATATTAGAAACAACACTTTTTAATAATGCCACTGTACAAGTAGCAAGTACTATTGTCCTGCATCAGTTACTGAAGTATTATTCGAATGACTGTAAATAAATATGCCATAGATAATAAGATAAAAATTAAAAAATTACGTTGCGATTGAAATGGTGGTTGAAGTAATGGTGGACAAATTGAATGACGTTTATATTGTTATAGTACACCTATGTTTAACAATACAACAGGTAGATAGTGTTAATTGATAAATTTGGGTTCATACGAAATGAAAAGCACAGTAACGTTATCCAAAACAATTTATAGAATACTTACCTCAGATCAGACAAACTAAGGACATATAGTAAGATGGCGTGGCAGGTACGAACGCATAAGGCCTAAATCAGGCTATAGTCACCCTGCAGACGGCTTTGCCGCCCTGTTTTGTTTGTGGACTTTTAGTTAGTTTATTGGTGTCACTGCAAGTGCCTTAGTGTGCGTGATAAATAAGAAAGTGTGCCGTACTTAAGTATAGCTATAACAGACGTGACGGATTTGGTTGACAGACAGTCGTCCAACCAACGGGAGAGAAAGAGGAAATGTTTCTCTCCCGTCAACCAAATCCGTCACGTCTGTTATCTACTTTACAGTATTTGCGTTTAATGTGTTTGTGCTGTGAAAAAAGTGGGTAATACACGACAGACATTTGAACACGAACGATA
Organism: Agriopis aurantiaria; assembly: GCA_914767915.1. Taxonomy (NCBI): domain Eukaryota; kingdom Metazoa; phylum Arthropoda; class Insecta; order Lepidoptera; family Geometridae; genus Agriopis; species Agriopis aurantiaria. The sequence continues at coordinate 8,427,461 of OU611987.1, forward strand.
ATTTTATTGTACTAAAAGGCATAATTATCTCCCTTGTTTGTTTCATCAGAGATACTTACCCTGGTCATTCCTTGGGCAGCTTTTGTTTTGCTTGCCCTCGTCATGCTATTGTGGAAATTTTCACGTGCTTGTCCTCTGTTACTTCAACTTAACAATAAAAAGTTTATGTTGTTCACCCGTCATAATTTTAGAATTTATATTGTAACAAAGCACATTGTTACACATTTTTATGGAATCACGGAAATTTGGTCCCATAACAACAATGCTTGTACTTGTACTAAAAGTTATTGTTTTACTAACAAAAAATAAAATTTGCTCAATTTTTTAATTATAATTATTCCCGTTAAAATATGCAGAGGCTCTCACTTCCGTGAAAAAGGTTCGGATGTAGGTATTTAGGTAGGTAGTTAATAAAGTCCGGCAACAATTTGGGTATGCAAGTTGTAAGTTATTTTTTGTTACATTATTCCATACTAGTTTTCTTCCGTGGTTTCATCCGATATCTTACAGAAACCTTGTTTTATTAAGATAACAAGAATAAATTGAAAAAAAAAACACCCCTGATTAAAGACATTTTCTTAAATCATAGCAAAAACACTCGATTAAGTCACTTTAAAAAAACTAAATCAAAATCGGGTTAGCTGTTTAGGAGCTACGATGCCACAGACAGACACACAGGTAGACAGACAGACAGACACACAGACACAGAAATACACGTTTAACTGATAGCACCCCTCTTTTTGCGTCGGGGGTTTTAAAGTATTTTTATCTTTACGAAAGTGATGATAGCTCTCGTCTGTGAGCGCGGCTCTAATGTTGTAAAGATTTATAAATACATTTAGATTTAAACATGTTTTGCAAAAAAAAAACTGTTTGAAGTAAAGTTAGTAAAGTAAGTAAAGTTAACCTAAAGTTTATCTAAAATACCTGCATAGTAGACACCACAAAGTCTGAAAATCCAGCCCTAAGATTCGATTAGCCGTTCACTGCACTCCACTAATAAGATAAGGTAATAAGATATGTAAAACGACCCACTAGACGCACCAGACGTGATGCTAACATACTCGTAATACTAGAAGTTTCTCTAACAAACGAAGTCATTACATTAAAAGTCCTCTCGCCCCAGCACTTAATTGAGTCTTTAATAATTAAGGTATCTGTAAGTACTTTTGTCTTAGTCGAGAAGCAATTAATTGGAAAAGTTTTCCGAGTGAGCAACGAGATGAAATAAACTGTGTCAGTTAAGTTTACCTATACTATTACTTCTTGTAGCTTCGATTGTTCCTTTTTTTTTATTTAATAATGGCTTGCGTTTGACCTACAATTCGCCTGTAGGCTTAGTCCCAGATTTGATAGTTTTCGAAAACTTTTTTCGTTTACGTATTGTTCCATACATTTTAGTAAAGCGCCTACTAAAATCGAACTAAAATCGGTAGTAATCGGCGGTATAGATTGCTTCACACTAATACGAAAAAAGTTTTTCAATACCTTTCAGCCCAGCAATGTATGGAAAAAAATTAAAACGAAAAAAGTTTTCGATTACTATCAAAACTTGTACTAAGGGTACTGATGTTAAGCGACGATGCGGTCTACGGTGGAGCACGCTTGCCTAGAAGAAACCGATTCACTCGTGATTTGAAGACGCCCAGACTGTAACTATAGGGGAACACCCATTCAGGCAGCGCATTCCATAGATTAGTAGTTCGCATAATAAAAGTGGAATCAAAACGCTTCGTACGGGGTTTCGGATTATCAACCATAAAGCGGTGTCAATTTTTTGTGCCAGCTCTGGCAGTCCTATAGAAAAATGGACAAGAAGTAATTAGATCATGCAGATCCGATGCACACTCTCCGAAATGTACTTATAGTAACGATATGTTTATAACGAAAGGCTCTCTCTAAACTTAATTGTATAAAAGGGGTTAAGCTGATTAAGTTAAGGCGAACCTACTCGTATTAATAAGGTTTATCTTACAAATTCAAGCCTACTTGGAAACTATAGTACTTACTTATGTACTTTATAGTTCTGTGTTATTTGTGATCGTGCAGTAATTGAATTTAAACCGCATCTTTAACGTCTCACCGAAAACCCTGAATAGATAAATTTACCTCCTTTCCGAGCATCTGTTTGCAATCTTGAAGCTATAAATTGATGTTCAATTTCCGATGAGATTGGATTGTAAGGCGAAGAGTTCTTAGCCACGAGTATTTTCCGCTTTGCAATGAATTAGCTGCCATAATATCTGTATATTTCGATTGCCTTTCAACTGTTTCACATAGCTCTGCTTTTATTTTAGTTCCATTGTAATATTTTCACGTGAAAATTCTAAAAACAATTCTAAATTAGCACCTACTTTTGTTGTTTAAGATGTTTATTTCTCAAAAAGAATTTTATAGATTCACTTTACACGAAAACACATTATATTTTATAACATTCACTTTTATTTTTTATTTTGTAGTATGAGAAGCTATAAACAACTGTCTTGGGGGAAGCGTTGAGCTTCTGTTACCGGCATTGTGGTCTAAAATTACAGGAAGGAAAATAAATGTTGGCACGCGATGCTAAATTAAAGAATGACATAAAATATTACTTTTTACGTTAGCTTATAAAATTCAGTACAAATGTAAGCATTTTATACTTACTTATTTGATATACTGTATGTTGCTTGTTCGAATTTTGTTTTTTTTTTCTTTTTTAACAAAATTAGGTACTTTTTTAATAATTAATAGGCTTGCGTTTGACCACCATCACGCCTGATGTTAAGCGATTATGCGGTCTATGTTGGAGCACGCTTGCCTAGAAGAAACCGATTCACTCGTGATTTGAAGACACCCAGATTGTAACCATCGGGGAACACCCATTCAGGCAGCGCATTTCACAGACTAGCAGTTCGCACAATAAATGTGGAATCAAAGCGCTTCGTACGGGTTTTCGGAATATCAACCATAAAGCGGTGACGATTTTTCGTGCCCGCTCAGGCAGTCCCATAGAAAAATGGTACTTACTTCTAACACGCTTACAGCCATTATTTGTTCGCTTTACAACAGATTCCCTTTAGCATAAAGAATTTGGCTCAAACAAAGAATTTAGCTTTACCTCGTCTATGTGCTTCAGCATAAAATGAATCAGTAGCACATGTTAAACTAGCAGCGTACCCGATTTTAACCACAATTTTACAATAACAATGTTTTTTTTTCGGGGATAAAAATTCCTGTGTTTCCTATGTGTAATTCAGGTTGTACCTACCTCTACACAAAATTTCATTTAATCCCGTTCAGCTTTTACGGAGTTTAGTGCGGACAAGCGGCTAGGTATGCGGAAAAAATGTTCATAATGATTGATTGATTGATTAACTCTTTATTGTTCACACCATAAAATTTGATACAGAGGACAAAAAACCCTTTAAAACTAGTGTAACAACTGGCGGCCTTATCGCTAAAAGCGATCTCTTCCAGGCAACCTTAGGATAGAAAGGATTTATAGAAGACGTAGAAGACGGGGTGTGCAATAGAGGATCAACTATTAACCTCGTTCGGATTAATATATCGGCGGTCCATAGTACTCATCATTAGTAACAACTTTTACTTATCATTATGAACAACTTTTACTAAGGGAGCAGCTCTGAAATCGTGAAAAAAATATCAGCTGTTCCATAGAAAACGGTCATTATCACTCGACAAAGCGTATTCCTATTCATTATCTATTCCGCATAAACCAGCACATCCTTACTAATATTATAAAAGCGAAAGTAAGTGTCCCGAGCTGCTCGGACAGATAGGACTAAGGACCCCCGCAACTTATGAACGATTGTTTCTTTGACTCGTGATGAATGAACTAAATAAGCTAAGTAGTTTGTTTGGTTTATCTATTGCGGGTCGAGGGGGCAGTTGTTCGTAGGTCGCTTCAGTCTAACTAATATGTTATTTTGCTTTTCTTAATTTGTTTATTCCTTTTTTAAATAAGTTTCGTACACATCTACCATGGACAAATACAGTTCCTATATGTGAAAACTTTTAATTAGCCTTAAGTTATGTATATATAACCAAATATGTTTTTTAAGTAGCTGTTAGTTTTCCGAATAAAATAAAATAAAATAAAAAATAAAATAAAAATAGTAACTCTGTCTCTCTGTCTGTATGTTCGTTCGCTTTTCACGACTAAACCGCTAAGCCGATCTTAACGAATTTTGGCAGGATGATAGTACATCATATGGACGGACATAGGGTACTTATTCTCCCAGAAAATGTGGGAAAACTGGGTAGCACCGCGGGATTCAGCTAGTAATCTTATAAATGCGAAAGTTTGTGTGTGCACCCTTAGCGCAGACCCTTTCCGCGTATTCCTGTATTATATACGATAAGATTATTATTTTTACCATACTTAGCTAAACTTCATAACTTAAATGAAACTAATAAATAAAAGACGAGTAGTGCTCAATGTTTCAAGCACCTAGGCACGTTAATGCATGTAGAGCCAGTGCAGCGGCCCGCAGCCGTGTCAACTTGAAACGTATCGCATATGTGCATAAACCTCGACTTTGACTCGGTGCACGCCATCGCGCCACCCACCCGTTCACCTAACACTTCAGCCAGTAAATAAATAAGTACAGAAGGCTGTCTTCGGCTGACCTCGATTTCAATAACCTACGCACAACCCTAGCCCTTGGGTTAGGAAAGCAACTGTAATGTTCTGTGCAAAGTTTATATTGGGGAGTTTCAATTAAAAACAATTTATTCGGTACCTATATTTACTTTAAAACACATTTATTTCTTTAGCTCTTCAGCTCTTAGATATTTTTTAGCTGCTTCTATGCTTGTTTGTGGTAATACCTACTAACTGTTAATAGCCGATGCAATATCAAGCACAAATAGATAATATACTCGTAACTGACAGAGGAAAATAATTTTCCTTACCTTTCTGCATGGATAGGTAAATTAAAAAACTGTCAGGTTAGTTTTTTTATTTCAACAACTAAACACACAATATCTCTGGTAGGATTTACTCCTAGTAAATTATGACAATTGTCACACGAAACGATAACTGCGTGTATTGCCAAAGCGCGGACACTCGATACTTGCATTCGACCACATCCGTGTACGTACGCGTCTTTGCGTGCGTGCGCCTGTTAATGCTCCTTGTATGAAGCCGGCCTTCTGTACCTATATATTTTGTGCTTCAGCTCTTCGCAAAATGGAAACTTCATTTTTAATGTCATGTTAGCATATCGTCACCAAATGACCTAAACCTACAAGTAAGAGTATCGCCTGCACGATTTTGAACGCATAATCCAGGTTTCCAGGTTACTCAACGATTTTGTTCTAGCATGTTTTGCAACTTTGCTTCGTTTGTTACTTAGTATTCATATTTATGCAAACTAGCCGTTTATTAGTTTCAAGCTTTTCGTGCACGCGCGGTTTTATAAGTATGGTAAAAACGTGGATACTAATTAATAAGCTGGTAAACACCAAATAACTCTACCCTATATACACACACAAAGGTATACTAATATACTTATACTGACTTAAGTACCTATTCGTTTTGAGTATGTACTTTTATGCTTAACCGTAAAGATTGTTCTTCATCAAGGAAATCTAATTTTGGTGAGTTAATTATCAAACTATAACTAAGTATAAGTATAACTTATGCCATCTCGAGGAAGAAGCGGATATCTTTTCTCTGTGCCAAACTCTTTTCACACTAGATTCAAAATTTTGAATAGAGGTGCGGTGGAGGCGTGTCAGTTTTGAATCTACGGTAAACCGGAAAGGGTTCAATTTTCCACGGTGTCTTGTACGCCACAACGCCGCCTTTATTGTGACTTTAATGTGTACTTTAATGTGACTTTTAGCCCTAGAAATAAGTATAGTAGACTAGTAGGTATAATAACAACACATAAAAAATACAAAAAAAGTTAACGATAATTTCAGAAAAAACTTATTGAACCAAATCCTTTTTTCCATAATGTACCGCGTCATCTATAAGAAATATAGGCATACTCATTTGTGACTGTCATCGTTACCCCCAAGCCAGAACGGAAATTCATATAAACACGTGGGTGCTGATTAAAGTACGGTATGATTAATGACCTAGCTAGAGGGAATGCTGTGGCAGTTTTTTTATTTCACTATTTTTGTTGCGAGTTTTATAGAAAACGTTCATTTGAAAATGTGTTTTGTGTTACTAATGTGCTTTGTTTTCACCGTAACTTCACTCATGTTTCATGCTATTTGTGTTGTCATGTTTTCGTTTGCATGTATGTTGCATGGTTGTTCTGTTGCCACAGTCACTCCGGCGCAGTTGCTGCGGATGGTGCATACGAAAGCAAGACTCTGTAGACAAGGCTATCTGCGTAGAGAATGATTACGTTTCGAACCATGTGCGTAATTTGTTTTGCCATATTATATACACTAGCTGTTACTCGCGACTTTGTAGGTACACGAAGGTCATTGTAATCATCATTATGAACAACTTTTACTATGGAACCAACCCTGTAATCGCGTAAAAATATCAGCTGATCCATAGAACACTCAAATCACAACACTCGACAAAATGTATGAAACAGCTGTTTTTTTTTCGCGATATCAGGATTGGTTCCGTAGTAAAAGTTGTTCATAATGATGATTACAATGACCTTCTTTCAGATTAGTAGTCTATACGCGTAACCCTGTATAGAAAATTCCGGGAAGTAAGTAATCAATAAAATTCAAAGAGCGGAATGCAAAGGCCAATGTTGATATCGCGATTGCAATAATATTTCCGATATGAGTTAATTACCAATATAAACTTTTGTATTAAAACGTCAATTCATACAAATAAATTACATAAATAGATTGTAAAATTAACGTGCTTCTTACATATTAATGATCGGTACAACACATTTTCTGCTATATTGGCTGGAGCAATTTGATCTGTGAAAATGTCGGAAGCTTGATATTTTATTTTGCATGCTGTAATTAAAGCAGCCGTCTCATGGATGTGCAAATATTTTTAAATACTGTAAACAATGTCATATTTTGCCAACAGTCGCTGCAGGCTAAGTTGTCGTTCAGCTCGAAAGAGATCGTAGCCTTGAGCTGTTCGTGGTGCAAAGACGCATACCACAACAAGGAGAGCTGTTTCAACCTCCAGCGAATAGGAGAGGAATGTTCATTAGGTATGACCGTTTACACGCAATACAGAAATTCAATTATTCCACGTCATTAATTTTATTGTTTCGTGACTAAATCAAATAAATTTTACAGGTTTACAATCAAACATTATAGTGCCACCGTCATGGATCGTGAAGCTGCCGAGAAGAGGCAGTTTCAAATCGTCGCTAAGAAAATCACCGAAGAAAAAAAGTGCGTCGAAAAAGAAAGGGAAAGATTCAAAGAACGAACAGAGAACGTTTGTGATAAAGCCGATACCTACGGCGAACGTGAGACCAGTGTTAGTTTTCATAAATCCAAAAAGTGGTGGGAATCAGGGAGCGAAGTTGCTACAGAAGTTTCAGTGGCTTTTGAATCCTCGGCAGGTGTTTGACCTCACACAAGGCGGTCCTGGACCTGGGTAAATATACATAATATTATAAATCTAAACGTAATTTACCATAAACAAACAATTTAAACAAAGCTTCGTGACTACATCGCACTTTATCATATTTTCCATTATATTTCCACCTGTGTTAATTTCACAAGATGAATGTATCTCAAAATTTACGCTCAGCAATTTCTGCACATGTTTTCCGTTTCCTAGAGAAATGAAACATTAGGGGCTGTTAGATATCGCTCCCTGAGGAGTTTTAGTACAATATCAAGACATTTTCCATCGCATTCCATATACTACGTTTCAGATAACAACGCGTTGCGAAATTCAATGTCTTATATTGAGATGAAATTCTGTAGAGTCATTTTCACGTCCGAGCGTCATTTTACATACATTGTATCGATTATAATATAATGTGGTATAAGTAAATGTGGCATTGTGAACTATATTATAGTTCACAATGCCACATTTACTCCAATTTAGACGTTATGTCGGTTGCATAGAGTGTTCAACATTCAAAGTTGTCAGCTCTGGCATCGCGCGGCGTTGTAGTCGGATCACGGTTACATTAACTAACAAAAAAGTCTGAGCAATTCGTAGCGTGCGCCGAGTTCTGGTTCAAACATTTTGTGGCAGGATTGTGACATTATACGTATTGTATCTCGATGCCTTATAATTAAAACAAAGTGATCCAGTTTACGATATATGAATTAATCTGTTTAAAAACCAACATCAAAATTAGAAAGAGCTTGGTGGAGAAAATGATTGATATTCCCAAATCAAGAGGCGCTCGAACAAAACTATTCGTAATAGTGGAGCTGGTTACAAAGTCACTGAGCCAAATTTAATGAAATTTTCGTGGTACTCTCGAGAGCATAGATCAGACAAACATATCTGATCTAAATCAGGCTTCGTGCTTTTACTCGAACTCACCCTGCAAACCCTGCAAACAACCTTGCCGCCCTTTGTTTGCATGTGGACTATTAGTAAGTTAGTGTGCGTGAAGTAGTATAATGAAAAAATGTGAGAAACATGTTTTTTTTTTACACGAACGATAATTGTACTAAGGCATATTGTTATGTCCCTTGTATGTCTGATGTGAGCTCAAGAGTTTCTACTGCATAGTAAAAATAAACGTAAATCGGTTCACAAATGTCAGAGTAATCGGTGTACATACATTTAATTACACTGGCCAAGTGCGAGTCGGTCTCGTGCACTGAGGGTTCCGTACCACCACAAAATTCAAAAACAAAATTACCAGTTATAACTTGGTAATGAACAGAAACTTAATGTCACCGACTTGTACTTGGTCACGTTGTTATTCTTTAGAGTGTGTACTATACTCATGCCAAGTTTGACGCTTGTGCGACGCTTTTTACATTAGAGCTAATACAAAAATACGTTAAAAAAATACGTTTATTGTATGGGGACCTACCTGTCGTTTTTATTTTTTTACTTTTTTATTTTAATCCTCCATAACATTACAAATAATGTGAAAATTTCAACGGGTCATCTATTACGGTTCGAAAGATACAGCCGTTTAAAGGTAGGGCAGATGGACGGACGGACAGACAGACAGACAGCGTAGCCTCAGTAATAGGGTCCCGTTTTTACCCTTTGGGTACGAAAACCTAAAAATACCGAACCCTCCTGAAGTCGGTTTAAAAGGAGCGGAGATTCACTCATTCGTTTGCCGTTATCGGGAAATGTACAGCATTTCTTATTTTCAATGAAACGTCCCTTTTATTTCAATTAAAGAAAGATTAGACATTTTTGTCTGGCTGCCTACTTTAATCTTGTGTGGTATTTGCTCCCGTACTCTTTCTGAATGGGATGGATCGGATTCTAACGGGCTTTATTAGAACGGGCCAGGATTGTACAGCTAATTGGAATTGAAGGCCGACCGCCGCCGACTCCGTCTTTAATACCACTAAAGCTTTTTAGCAATTTGTTACCCAACTTTGTTCACTGGAAGCAAGTTTTGAAGCTTATATTTCAACGCGATAAATGCCTTCCTTCAGTGGTTGATGCTCATCGGAGTGGACGAAACTCGATAGTGGCATTAGTTTGAAGAGTGATTAAATTTGTTTCATAGCTAGTTTGTCAGGTCCTTTCAATTTATTGTTGTCGTAAAATAATAGTTAAATTATTTTAACTGGAGTTATGAGTAAGTGCCTACTTACTTGAAAAATAAGTTTGTGATCTAGGTATATTCTTTCCTACGACGAAACGGAGGTGTATACGTTTAGGATAAGATATTGTTTGTTAGTGTGTATATGTGTCTGTCTGCTACCATTTTCAGAGTTCCGTAGTGCAACCAGTAACACTTAAGTTTAAGTTTAAGCTTAAGTTCGTACTGTCCATTCGTCTGTCCGTCCGTCCTACATCTTTAGAACCTTCTAACTTCTATAGTTATTACGGCAAATGCATGAAATTATTATGTGACATTATTCGTACCTGAATATTTTAAATAATTGTGTATTCATTTTAATAACTAATGTAATTAGCTTTTCGTTTTGACATAATATTGTAATTAGTTAATTTTGTAGGTTATAAGTGTTTTATAATTTTGTATCTTTAGTGTAATTGGTGTATAACCGTGCTAAATGAATAAATAATAATAATAATAAATACGCAGGGGCGGCTTTATGGCGAGCCGTCGGTGAGTGGCGACACCGCGTACCCTGATTCCATGGGTCTAAAACCCCAGAGACCCAGACCCCTGGCTTGCCTTAACCGGCCGTCTGGGGGTGGAAACCGCAAGAGCTAAAAACCTAAGCTCCAGGGTGGAAGTGTTAAAGGGCATAACGCCGCTAGTAGCTCTTAGTGAAAGTGAAGCACACCTCTCGACACCCTAAGCCACCCACGTCAATGTTGCCCTTCCGGTGCCAATATGCGGCAGCCATTATGGGGGGCCCATTTAGTGAGTGGCAAGTCATCACCTGCCTAAGTATTTTGAAATGAGGCATAATTGGCAGGTGCCGTACCTTATACCATAGATCTGTTATCCCATCCACAAGTTGTTCACCTCAATAGCCTAGACGTTTTATATCCTATACTGTACAATAGTTTTATAATCCATTTTATACACATTCAATAATATTGTATTTTATATTCAACGGGGCCTCTTGGTGTTGGCTTCGGCCCCACCAATGCCTACCAAAGGTCCGGGCTAGACCCGTGTTTATATTGAAATAAAGTGTTATAGTAATAATAATAAAAATAAATAAATACGCAGGGGCGGCTTTATGGCGAGCCGTCGGTGAGTGGCGACACCGCGTACCCCGATTCCAAGGGGTCTAAAACCCCAGAGACCCTGACCCCTGGCTTGCCTTAACCGGCCGTCTGGGGGTGGAAACCGCAAGAGCTAAAAACCTAAGCTCCAGGGTGGAAGTGTTAAAGGGCATAACGCCGCTAGTAGCTCTTAGTGAAAGTGCAGCACACCTCTCGACACCCTAAGCCACCCACGTCAATGTTGCCCTTCCGGTGCCAATATGCGGCAGCCATTATGGGGGGCCCATTTAGTGAGTGGCAAGTCATCACCTGCCTAAGTATTTTGAAATGAGGCATAATTGGCAGGTGCCGTACCTCATACCATAGATCTGTTATCCCATCCACAAGTTATTCACCTCAATTGCCTAGACGTTTTATATCCTATACTGTACAATAGTTTTATAATCCATTTTATACACATTCAATAATATTGTATTTTATATTCAACGGGGCCTCTTGGTGTTGGCTTCGGCCCCACCAATGCCTACTAAATGTCCGGGCTAGACCTGTGTTTATATTGAAATAAAGTGTAATAATAATAATAATGAAAGTTTGCTCAACTACAGTTCTGGTATAGATCTAGCATTTTAAAATTATAAATAATAATATTTTATTATATTGTATTTTAGCCATGATTCTGGTATATGTGAAATGGGGATGAAAGATTTTTTTCGCTGCATACCTTCTTGTAAAGTTTCATAGATCACCTTTTCCTCAAGTACTTTGCATAATATGGCTTGCCAAACTAGCAAAAAGCTGCATTATTAGATGTAGAAACTTGCAAATTCCAATGCTCAGGTTATTTAAAAAACCGCCATTCAAAATTATTTTGAATATTTTTTGATTACCTGTTTTTGAGTTATAGCAATAAACCTGTAATGATTTCAAAAAGTTCTAGCTCTTAGGTTATTGTTTTTTTTTCGTAAAATGATGAAAACAAAAAATCTTAGTAGTCTTCCCTTTGGCTAAACCATAAAGAATATTTATGTTATGTCGAGATGCTAGAGCGTTGAAATTTGGCTAAGTCCACAGAGCTTTGTTCGAAACTCAATTGCGAAAAGACTAATGCTATAACATAAACTAATCCTGTAACTATGACTTATTTCTTAACTGTGCAGTATGAAAACTCAGTAGGTATCTATTATAAAGGAACCCTATCATATGCGTGTCTCAACGCGTTCTTAGTCATTATTCTCCAAAACGGTTGTTTCAATTTGAATGCAGCAATTTTATTTGAAATCAGGTTTCATTGCAGTGTGGTGGTTGCAACCATATTTTTTTTATCAAAGTTTAGCTGTTTTCCGAATCGGTCGTAGGTTATTTACATATTTGAATTTAAATACTTGTGTAACAACGAGATAATATAATACATTACCAAATCATCGAATAAAAAAATTATGTAAATTATCAAGATATACAAAAAAATATGCATTACGAAATATATTTTGGCAACGTCACGTTTATCCAATTTGAACGTGTCTTATAAAACCCTCCAATGTTCTGCCGTCTTGAAGCAAAAATCCTTATCGAAATCTCATACCTTCCAAGCGAAGCCATGTAAAGTCACGTGCGTAATAGAAAATTCTGTGATATTTTTCGTCCCACCTGTCGCTACATATCCGTGATAAAATAATGGTTCGAGTTATCAAGTTTATTGAGCGTAAGTTCGTATAAACTGCTCTGTCTATGCGTAAGTAGGTAAGCTACGTTTTGACTACGCGTAATCATTGCGGCTCGAACAAAGAACGGTGGTGAATTCTTTTATGAAATGTATGTTACCCCAAAATATTTATGACTAGAAAAACTGAATTTCAACACAATTTTGAACCGACTTCAAAAAAGGTGGGGTTTCAATTCGGTTGTATTTTTTAAATGTTTGTTGCATCAGAACTCTGTCATATATGAACTAATTTGGAATTTTTTATTTATTTAAATGCCTAATATTTTTATATTGGTCCCATAGTTTTTTTTTTTAAATCGGTTCATTATAGTTTGACGTTTAACTCAAAATAACTGGAAAATTGGGTATTGCGCACAGATCTACTACCTATAGATTTTCAATGAGCGTGGCTAGCTCAGTGCCTCTCGCTTCAACAAGGTGTGTTGCCACATTAAAATGATTTGCTATAAGTTAGGGTAATTTACCTACTATGATGGGTAGTGAATCTTCAATGAGTACTTTGGAAACAATACTACCTTTTAAATATTTATATTTTATACACTATCTGCTGCAACCCGCGGAGCTACCTGCAATGTTCTGGGAAGAAAAGTACGTTGTCTGTCCCCATGACACACCCCTATCGTCCTGACAAAATTTGACTTAGCCCATGATCTAAGAAAACAAGGTCTAGCAATTTGAGAGTGGTCCCGCAATGACGTCACTGTCCAGTTGCCACTTTATTCAATCAGCTGTTACGTGGTGTATCGTCATCTCTCTCGAACCTGTTGTAAATTGACATCATGACATCATTGCGGGACGCCCACGTAAACATTTTTTCTCAGATTGCTATACCTGGCGGAGTATATTATTATACCATGACTTAGCCGTTTCCTCGTAAAAACAGACAGAAAGTTACTTGCGTTTTTATTATAATTATTTGTTAGGATTAGAATATAGTACTAGAAAAAAGGTTGAAAAGTAACCATAGCATGATTTTTTATAATTAATAAAATATAATAAAAAAGTCAGAGTTAAAACGGAACGGGGGTCCCTCATGCAACAAACGTTAAACGTATTTTTGGATTTGTTCTAGTGTAAAAACGGTAATCCGTACAAGCGTCAAATTTAGCGGATTATAGTGAACATAAGTAAAACAACAAATAATAAACACTGGCCAAGTGCGAGTCAGTGACAAATTTCTGTTTACCACTAAGCTAAGCAACGTCGGGCGCGGTCGGTACTTGGATGGGTGACAGCCTGGGCGTGATGTTGTCTTTTTGCACAACTTTTTGTATTTTGTGATTGTAAAGAACTCTCAGCGCGCGAGACCGACTCGCGCTTGGTCAGTTTAGTTTTTTCATGAATGGAATTATGTATAACATTCCAAATAATTAGATAAATAGACTCTTTAATGTTTACAGTACAAATTTCACGAACAGCGCGTAGCTTTTTGAATCGGTTCGCCGAAATCGCCTTTTGCTTTTCCAGCTTCATAACTGGGGCCTCATTAATATATATTTAATATTAACATTCACCATATTCATATGGGCATAAAAGGGTCGGTATTTTGCACTTCTTGCAATGTGCCAGCTTTTTTCAGCAATGTGACAGGATCAGTTGGAAACCTGCAGAACGAATAATTTATGTTAGTTGCGGTGGGTAATTTCTTTCATAAACTGGCAACATTCATAATTTATTTTCTAAGTGAATAATTTGATAAAATTCATAGAATTAGACCACAAATCGACCTAAAAACTGACTAATTATGAATAAAATATTTGCGAATTGATATCCTGAATTTATTTAGGTGATCGTTACAAGCTTTATATGTTTACTTACGTGTGAAATGATATTTCATCGTATTTTCGCTCACTGCGCTTCTTGCAGCCCAAAATGCTACAACCAACCATTGTAAAATATCTTTTACAATTATTTCTCAGAGGAAACACGCATTTATCACATTTAATCACCAAAAAAAGGCAATAAATATAATTCAGACCCGTTTTGTTTGTCACTGATTATTACAGATTTTGACACTTGAGGTACCAAAAACAGGTCACGCCGATAAGGACAACAAAATCTATTTATGTCCTTTTCGTACTTGTGCTGAGCCATATCAAGTTGTCTCTTTCACTAAAATATATTGCCGATCTGGTTGTGTATATCTGTGGTATTGCGTATATATTACTAATTTTGGAGATGGTTTTTAAAAAATTGATAATTTTTCATAAAAGTTATATACCTACAAGCCTTGGCGGCAACTAAGTATTTATGGACTCATGAACGCTGGCTTGGCTCCACCTCGTTCCACATTATCACGTTTCACATTCATCCATATATGCCTCATTTGCGTGCCGGTGCAGTAATGTACTTGGTCGTCTATATTAGATCTATCTGTTTATCAAACAAAATAACATTATTGAAAAAAATTACGCCATAAGGGTCAGCTAAAGATATACATGCCTCATACAAATAACGCAATGTACAACATAAGTAAGTTCATTATAACAGCAATTATAGTAGATTGTTACACAAGGGATGTGGGTGATCTTTCAGACACGAGATATTTTGAGGGTGTAAAAGATCACCTACTCGCGTGTGTAAATACCTAATCTACTTTTCATCACTAGGGTAAGGTAACACAAAAAAATTGATCCATTTTTAACTATCCCGCCAAAAAAAAAGCAAAGCAGGTTCAGTTTCACACCACAGAGGTTAACATAGTTGGTAACTTCATATCACAGAGTAAAAAAATTCTTTTACATGTTCGTTCACCTTACATGGTCGAAGAAAAGAAAACAGTAAGCTCTATGGTATTTTGACATGGGTTTAGTTCTATTTATAAATTTAAATTACTTCTCCAAAAGAGAGAGAGATAGGAGGCAAAGTGATATTTACCGCCCACATTTGAGTTAGCGGTAATGATGAAAAAATCTATTATAACTTGTAACTCGTAATACAAGAGTCTATGATGGGTGCTTTATATCCAGGTTGGAGCTGTTCCGCAAAGTGCCGAACCTGCGCGTGCTGGCGTGTGGCGGGGACGGCACCGTGGGCTGGGTGCTGAGCGTGCTGGACCGCATCGGCACGCAGCCCGCCGTCGGCGTGCTGCCGCTTGGCACCGGAAACGACCTAGCGCGGGCACTCGGCTGGGGCGGGGTGAGTCTATCACGTCTATTAAGTACTCTTACAATATATTATGTAGGGGAAGGTTGCGATCAATGGACCACCTAACCTTAGGAACTCATATCCCAAAAAGTTAAAGTTAAATAATGTAACCAGTAAATAATTTTTATTTCTTATATATAGCTTGAGTATCGTAATTAGATCTTTATGAAATTTTGTAGACATTTATAGTACACTTCAATACAACTTTAAAGTTCGAATATGAGCAAAATTTGTGTAAGAGTTGCGAAAATATAGGGGTCGTGAGATATCCGAGTAGTGAGGAGGTATGTCCTAAAACTGCGACCAGTGCCACCGGAGGATGGGCAGCAGCGTGCTATTAGTACACGGTGAACGTACTGCGATCCTCAGGCTGCCTGCCAAGCGTGGGTATTATGGCGACAAACACCCCTCTCTAAAAAAGCCTTCTCCAGGGAAGCATTTGTTCAGCAGTGGACGTTTACTGGCATCATCAGTCATGTTGTGTAAGGTCTCAGTTCGGAGCGAAAAACTTAGTAAAATTGACATTGGCATTGATTCTGATGCACTCTTAACTAAACTAAACTTAATTTGACTGCTCTAAAATTGTTGCCATCCTTCTCTCACATATTAAAATGAAAAGAGAGGCAGATAATTTTTGTCCTGTCAGATTGGTTTAGTTTAGTATGACAGAATCGACGCCATTGGTTACTTTACAATAATTGACGATTAATGGACGATATTATATCCGCAGCTGGCATTGCGTTGCTGCATGTGATCAAGCTGAGTGACGTGCTTTGAGAGAGTGGACTAAGATAGGGTGATTTCATGATTAGATGACTTTAATAACTACGGACACAGTGTAATACATTGTAATTAAGAAATTAGGTTATCTTTAGAAGGAATATGGACTATCCAACAGTTATTTTTTGTAAAATAGGTTAGTTAGGAATAAGTAATAGGCTAATTAGTTTAAGTATTTAATGTTTTGTTTATTTAATAGAGGTGCTTGCGTTAAAAAAATGTAATACGTATTTATTATGTATCCATTTTAAAGAAACATAATTTCCCGTATACCAAAACATCTACGAGTATAGAAAAACTTATTCATGAATATGCAAAGCTGTGATTACCTGTCATCTCCTAATCTACAGTGTGTTTTAACGAGCCCGTAAACACGCTTTATTGCTATGCTATAAAAGAATTTAGTGTTCTCCTAAACGACAAACAAACTTCATGACACGTTCCAGATTCTTACAAAGACGATGGTGCTTGTAAAGTGTTATTTACTAGCTACCCAAACTGGTTTTGTACGTGCTATAAATTATACTACACGTTCTTTGCGTATGGATCCCTGAAACTTTTGTGTGGATGGTGTAAAGACAAGACCTGGTGCAGGGGCTATGCCCACGTGAGAAAAAGTTAGGTCCTCAATAGAACTCACACTGACATCCTAACTAATATTATACAAGCGAACGTAATGTCTCTCTGTCTGTATGTTTGTTCGCTTAAACGACTAAACGGCTCAGCTGATCTTAACGAAATTTGGCAGGATGATAGTATACAACATAGGAATCATTGGAAAATTGCAAGTAATATCGCGGGACTCGGCTAGTGTTACATAAATGACAGAGTTCAGGTATTGTACGTATTTGTCTTCACCCGCACCACTTGAAAGTTTATTGAAATCCCGCGGTGAGGGCGTTAAACTTATCTCTATTGAATGTGAATTGGCGAAAACAGCTGTCAAATCTGTTCAATATTATCTGAGATTATTTGCAGAGACTGACGGAAACGAACGGACAAATTCGTTTTATAAATGTTTATATACAGAAGAGAGATTTTTGTGTGCTCATTACGACGTTTACCTACCAAAAAACTCTTTATTAAGGGAAAATATTAAAATAAAAATACTAGCTAATTTGTATTTTACAAGACCTTTTGCAAGGGTAATTAATAAACATACAAATGACTTAATTAGAAATAAACAGAGCTTGGGCTCTTATTACTCACTTAGCGACGCCAGCCGAGCTCCCCTCGCCAACATAAATAATAGCGCCAAACAAAACTTTGAACAAACTCAAACCAAAATTTGTTTATATTGCCAACCAACATTTCATGTAAAGTTTGCAACGTCCAAACTTAGAACTAGGCTTCAGATTTCATAGTTCTACCCCAAGCATCGCCTACACGTAAAGTCTGTGGAAAACATATATTACATTATTATATATAGTCTTACTTAGAAAGAAAGAAAGAAAATAAATAACTTAGGAACGTTACTTAAGTTAAACAATGCTTAAAATCGCTCTATCTCGTTTTCGTGCGTAATAATTGCCGTGCGAACGACTTGACAGTAGTTTTAATTATTGTTTTGATTATGTTAAGGTAGTTAGTCCTAATACGCTTCAAAATTCTGACTAGCCGCCCCGTATATTTTGCCACGAACGACTGAAGTGTTTTGATTTAAAACCTTTATGGGACATTTAAGACTCCATTTCAACTAATTTCAAGATATAAGTCCCACGGTAACGTTGAGGACTAAAAACTGACTTTTGGTTGATTGGTTGTCATGTATGCTACCAGACGGATTACTATTCATTGCCTTTTAAAAAATCTGACCAATCACCGAAAACAAAATTCAAAATTAAGGAAAATGTCTTACTAGACAAACAAACACTATAATAGGCACTATATTTACAAATGACGTGACAAAAGACATCCCTTCCCAATCCAACCAAAAGCTTCTAACTTATATCTCAGAACTTTACAAGCAAAAAGTTTCGGACCCGGGTATGTCCTAAAACTGTGACCAGAACCACAGCAGGATGGGCAGCAGCATCCTATTAGTACACTGTTAACGTACTGCGATCCCCAAGCAGCCTGCCAAGCGTGGGGATTATGGCAACACCCCTCACTAAGAGGGAGGCCTTTGTTCAGCAGTGGACGTTTAATGGCTGCTGATGTGTGATGTACAAGCAAAAGGAAAAATTTCTTAAGTAGGTACATGAATTACATTTGATTATATTTTTCTAATCCTGTTATTTTTAACACAGCAAACACCTATCCAATAATCTATTCTTATTTAATATGGGAGTGATAAGTCCTGTAATGACGTCCCGTTTTGGGTGTATTGTGCTTTGCCAGCGTATATACCATATACCGAGCCAACAAGCAAAGGCTCTCGAGCGCTGGCACAGTTGCTCCATTGGCGTAGATGTAGATGTAGATGAGTAAGTGTAGATGATGATAACATAGTCGAACTCTTTGTTTGTGTTTTACCATGTTCGGGTAGTGAATAGAAATTTGACTAACACAATATCCGATTAATGATCTTCTTGCACATAAAACTTAGTTAATGTGGAATAATATGCGACTTCAACGCGTCATATGAAGGCGTTGTTTAGTGACAATTACGCAAGTTTAAATAATGAGTCACGGTCAGTGCAAATAATGGCCAGCTTTCCCATTTCTTTTCTGCCTGTTCTCTTATTTATAAACTTGGGCATCTTTAACTATACTGTCTACTTTCTCAACACGTGCCCTTGCGTGGCCTATCCCTTGGGTTCCTTATCCGTAAATTGCTATTGTTTATTAAGCTCAGTAAGGGTCGACTTACTCAAGGCTTAATGTAAATAATAATTATTTATTAGTGACGGACGGGTCACTTCAGTGGTCTATAGAGATCGATGATAGCGGTGAAATAACTTATTCATCCGTGTTTTAGTAATAATACGACCAACGTTTGTAGAAAGTTTCTAAGATTGTTAATATTCTACGACCCTTCTCGTCCTCTCACGTTTTCCAAAACTATAAAACCCGTCCTAAATTATAATTTCCATTACTGAAAACAGTATTTTTCGCACAGACAGAAAATCTTGCATCTCTGTTAATATAGAGTACCTGAACGACCACCTAAAGATAAGTTTTCCTTGCAATGCTGTCTAAGTAGGGTGATTTTTAGGGTTCCATACCCAAAGGGGGGGTAAACGGGACAAAGGCTTCTACGCTGTCTTTCTGTCCTTCCTTTTAACGGCTGTATCTTTCAAACCATAATAGATAGTCAGTTGAAATTTTCACATAATAATGCAACGTTACAGTGGATCAACAAAAAATAATATAAAGCTAAAACTAAGCGGGGATTCCCATACAACAAACGATTTCTTTAACTTATTTTTGTACTTGCTCTAGTGTTAAAACGGTAATACGTACAAGCGTTCAATTTATCATGATTATATTCTCTACACACAATCTAAAGTAAAACAACATATTACAAATAGGTACAGACCAAGTGCAAGTCGGTGAAAAATTTCTGTTCACTCCAGTTCTCGTACGGTCAACGAAGTTAAGCAACATCGGGCGCGGTATTTGGATGGGTGACTGTCTGCGCGTGATGTTATCTTTTGCAAAAAAAAAGTACTTTAGTTAATAATTTATGTGGTAGTACGGAACCCTCAGTGCACGAGCCCGACTCTCACTTTGCCGGTTAGCATGCCTCAGCATACAGCTATAAGTATTTAATTTTCTGGCAGGGTTACGAAGACGAGCCCATATCGAAGATCCTGGCGAACATCGGTGAGAGCGACACGGTGCTGCTCGACCGTTGGCAACTAACGGTGGAACCAAACGCAGCCGCCACCGGCGAGGACACCACCAACTCCAAGCCGGAGCTGCCTCTTAACGTCGTCAACAACTACTTCTCCTTCGGAGTAGACGCTCATATTGCGCTGGAGTTTCACGAAGCTAGAGGTCAGTCCATGTACCTCTACCAACTTAAAATTTAGTTGCACGATTTGTCCGATACATACTAACAGGGCAAGCAAGTTAAATAAAAGCTTGTAAAAAGGATATTTTAGAAATAATGTAGGTACATCGTTTGTGACCCAATTTTAGAAATAATCATCAGCCATTTATCTTGTAATACATTCATGTCGTTTATAATTCTATTCTGGTGTTTTAATATTGTTATAGTATTTACAAAGAGCATTATTATGAGTTTACCTTGTTTATGCTTTTTACAATACCTACGTAAATCTCAAAATATGTAGGTATAAGTCTTGACGACTGACAGCAAAACAAAACCCAATAAAGCCAATGTCTCTCGACATTCGACAGCGATTTTATCCATCGCAGAAGCGCTGACATGGATAAGCACCTTATTAAACCGAATAATAGAAACCAAGACAAAAATACTACAAAGACACGCAGACTAAGCCAAGCTTTGTACAATACTAACAAATAATAGCAAGTCGCAGTTTGACGTGAAAACTGTTGAGGAATTGTAATTTTTTTTCCTCTGTGAGAATTTTGGCGTCCCACTCTTGTGCATTTGCAAGTGTCAAGTATTATTAAGTTTTATGAATTGTAGTCACATAAGCCGGTCACAGTCAGAGTCAAGCAAAGTAAGTCACGGTCAAGTCTAAGTTATGCCCTAGAAAAGTTGCGGAGACTTTACAAGAAGCTTCTATGGAGCTTTGGAAACTTGCGTTTAACCGCCACCTATGGATGCGGTCTATGATGGAGCAAACTTGCCTAACAGACCCAATTCACTCGCGATTTGAAGACAGAACAGTTAAGCCCGAATAAAGCATTGATACTGTGCTGTAATTTAAATAAATTTGATATGTAAATTTAGCTTCTGATGTAAACATCGAAGAGACAGATACAGCAATTTAATAATTTTGTATTTAACTAAACTAACTCAATGGTTTGCATAAATAAATATTTAACGAGCCAATATTGATGAACAATACAATTACAAATTCGTGGGTGTTTGTTCAGCTCATGTTTCATCGCAGTTCGTTCAAACATAATTTTCACGGTAATTTTGAAAATATTTTCATAGCGGCTGATTGCTGCGAGAGCGGGGTTTCTCACATTTTTTGACGAAAAAGGAATGAAAGCTGAATTTTTGACGTTCTGATTTTATCAAATAGAAAGATCTATAGAAAAATCAATTTATTTAATTTATTCAATTATATCAAAAAAATATTATTGAAAATGAACAGCTCCAAATTTTGAAAAAACTCAACGTTACCTCTAATATACAAAATTATTTTTTCGTAAAACTCTCGAAGGGGACGTTTAAGAGTGGATTTCGTTAAATTTATTTTTAAAATAAACTAATTTAATTTAGTAGTTAACTTATTTTGTATTTGTCTTGACAATTGCGCTTAATTTTTGCGTTTTATGCCCGAATATCCAGATACTTAAAATTGAACACTTGTGTTTTGTATTACGGCTCCTAATAATAATACTTGTAATATCTGAAATTGCTTATTATGTTGTTATTTATAGTTACAACATAGATTACAGTATAAGTAAGGACTTTATTTCATCGTCATTCCAACCAGTCATTAGGGATATGGGAGTAAAGCTGGACAATGGTGGCTTGCGGTTTGACCAACAAAGTTTCCATATGAACTTTCCAACCGATAATATATCAACATAATATTTTGCAATCAGAGTTGCAGATTGTTATTCATAGTTTTTTACCTATGTTACTGTTTGGATTATTGATGAATACAGAATTTTATATAATAAAAGTACTGACACCTTAAAATAAATACGCAATGTGCTTACTTACTAACTTAGTTCAAATGTTGTTAACTTTGAGTGTACGTTTTTCCACGCGTCACTTCATAATAAATAAATAAATATTCGGGACATTTTACTGGAGACAGTCACAGGGTGTCGAGTGCAGCGCATTGCTGCGTAGGATTTTATACTGTTGAAATTCTAAATTCTGGGTGGCACTGAACTGTTACGAGCAAGTGCAACACTTACCATCAGGCTAACGATTTGCCCGTTTCATCACTCAGTCGCAATTGTATAAAAATTTGCTTTCATTTCCTATTATACAGGGTTACTGGTAATCAGTTAGCATCCTCTTAAAGGTGGCCTCCACAGACTTATAACTAAGTAGACGCCCAAGTCGACCTACCTTGCATGTCTTATTTCCAATACAATTATGAATCTGGCTAAAATCAGTCTGCTCTATCGGTGCCGTGACAACACGTGTCAGTTTGAAATGAAAATGGGTAATTGTGCAATACTGAGCTTTAAGAATACCGCAAATAGAGCTGGCCGACGAAATAAAGATATTACTTTTCATTTTTAGGTATGAAAAATTTGACACGTTAGTTTTCATACAGTTTGGACCGCTTGTGAAGTTTTATTTAGATATCGGCCTGTGGTGGCCTCACTAGACCAAAAAAAATACTGTGACTTTTCAAAAATCCCCAAAAAAATCATTCACTCCCGACAAAATATATGCAACAGTTGTTATATTTACGCGACTTTTGATAAGTCGTAGAACAAAAGTTGTTTGTTTTGACGTATTGAAGCCAGTTAGCAAGAGGATGTTAACTGATTACCAGTAACCCTGTATATTTAAAGAAAAAACAGTTGTACTATCTACGTATTGAATAAATAAACAAACTATAGTTATTTAAGCAACGCTCTACACATAAAGAAATCAGTGGTTTATATTCGTATTTCATTTACATAGCTCTGAAAATGCCACATAAATAAAATATGATCCCGAGGCGAAAAGCTTTACCACCATAAAATATGTCCAGCAATAAACTAGTGAATGGAGTGCGCTATCAAAATTAAAGTTGTTGTATCATATTTAATTATGGCCATAAATCACGCCGCCTTGTAGCTTTTTATCTAATAGATTACTGTGTTAATTGGTTTTTGTTCCAGTTTCAGTAATTTAAAAAAACCGGCCAATTGTAACGTGGGCTCGCGCACTAGGCTGAGGGCTCCGAACAACCACAAAATAAAATAAAATTGTGCAAAAAGACAACATCATGACCAGGTGGTCACCCGTCCGCGCCCGACGTTGCTTAACTTGGTGGTGAACAGAAATTTGTCACAGACTCGCACTTGGCCATTATTTATTATCATTTGTTTTAGTTTAGAGTGTGTACTATAATTATACCTCGTTTGACGCTTGTACGTATTATCGTTTATATACATTAGAGCAATTACAAAAAGAACGTTTATTGTATGGGTTTTTTTTTTTTGTTTACCCTCCGTAACTTTACATATTCTGTAAAAATGACAACTGGCTATCTGTAAAGGTTCTAAAGACAGCCGGTAGGTAAGGTAGGACGGACGGACAAACAGACAGCGTAAGTAGATTTAGTAATAAGGTCTCGTTTACACCCTTTGGTTAAGGAACCTTAAAAAAATGAAGATACCATCTTTGTTATAATAGTTAGGCGTGACGCGTACGTTAATATGCTTGTTTCAAATATAAACACAAAAATACCTATCAAATAAACCACCAAGAGTGAGCTTTCGCGAGTATTTTGTGGAATGAGATTGGTCGATATTGCCATCGTGTCAAGTGTTGTTAACGATTTTGCACGCTACCCGCCTGTTTAAATGCACGTAAAGTTCAAAAATATAGTGAAGTTTGATGCATATATCTAAGTAAAGCTTTATGACGTGGAAGCATCATGCAAGCTACGGTTTCATAGACAACAAGGGGACTAAGATGTCAACAATAATGTATTCCGTATGAAATGAAGTTTATTTATGCAGGTCTTGATTGTATGCATCTACCGTGTAATATACCGTGTTTGGTCTTCTTTGAATGAAAACATTTTCTTAATCCAAGTGCTTTCTTTGCCAACCTGTACAATCTACTATGATTATAATAATTATAATAACATGTTATTATATTATATACCTTTATTACTAAAATCTCAAAATTCAAAATAACTCGCCCCAACTCAGACTAGAGTCAAAGCGGCGTCAAGACGTACAAAAGTGGCTGTGGAAAAGTCAACTCATTTGGGTTTACGTAATGTTTAATTGGACCTATTTTAATAGAGTTTTAGAATTAAATTTAATGCGCGGCGGTGGTGCGACACAGCTTTAAACGCAGCGAGACAAAGCCACTCGTACGTCACGAATCAAAGTTGAGGTAAAACACACCAAAAAAGCATGTATTAATATTTTTATAGTGACCATAAAAATGGGATAAACAATTTTTTCCGTTTATCTGGTCATTATAAAAAACCGTGACAGCTTAAAACAGTGTTTTATTATAAAAAATATTAACACAAAAATTTGGTATAAATATTTCGAAATATATAACATCGCAAATGACCGAAGCTCATTATAAAAAAGTACCCAGGTAGTCATTTTATTATCTCAAATAAGCGAGCGAGATCGATACGTCCAGTATTTTGAACTTCGAGATTTCAGTGCAACTGAAAAGTTATAACTCCATGTCCAGGATTGAAGAGAATTCATGAACAGGTTGCAAGAGAAGCACCTATAGAAGCGCGTTGGTACTTACAACATAGTTTACTAACGTACAAACAAGTTTTCTCTTAAACCTTTTATAGTTTTATCTTTTGTAACGTAACATTATTTTTGTTTTTAGAGGCACACCCAGAGAAGTTTAACTCTCGTATCAGGAATAAGCTGTTCTATGGCACGGCGGGAGGGAAGGACCTGATGCAACGCAAGTGGAAAGGGCTTGCGGATTTCGTCACCATGGAATGTGACGGAAAGGATGTCACGCCTATACTCAGGGAACACAAGGTCCATGCTATTGTCTTCTTAAACATTCCAAGGTAGGCCAATTTTTCTACTTCCATTGTTTTTTAAATATTAGGCTTGCGTTTGACTACCAACTCGCCTGATGTTAAGCGATGATGCAGTCTACGATGGAGCACGCTTGTCTAGAAGAAACTGTTTCACTCGTGATTTGCAGTCACCCAGACTGTAACCATCGGGAAACAATTCAGGCAGCACTTTCGACAGACTAGCAGTTCTCACAATAAAAATAGAATTCTTGATTCTATTTTTATAATTTCGCTTCGTATGGGTTTTCGGAATATCAACCATAAAGCAGTGACGATTTATCGTGCCCACTCTGGCAGTCCGATAGAAAATGGGCAGGAGAAATACAAATCTGATACAGCACACTCTCCGAAATGTATCCGATAAAAAACCAATAGACTAGCAACTTTGCGCCGATGCTCAAAAGAAGCTTAGTCTGAACTAAGCATTCGTTGCTCATGAGTCTCTTGACACGTTTAGCAATAGACTCCAATACCCCAAGCTGGTACATAGCGGATAGATTGGATGCTGGTTTTCCTTTAATTATTTATAGCTTGTACTATTATTTCTTTGTGGTTATCAGTCAATCAATTATCAACAAAACGCATATTTCTCGAATATTAAGGTATAACCGAACATGGACTGATGTGAACCTGATACTTAGCTAATAGCATCATAATATCCTTTCACTTAACATAAAATGGGAACCTCTTAGCTTACACGTACATTGCATCTGCAATCTGACAACTAATTGAAACGTACGTACCTATAGGACGGATCTATGAATCATTGATATTACGTAGAGCAGGTAAGCAGATTGCGGAGAAGCGGATTAATGTTGCCGACTCAAACAACACATTCAAAGTTAGACAATATCATTATTTAAATTTAAAGCAGAGTTCAAAGTGCTTTGACTGTTCATGTATACAATATGCACTTGTCATGTGGTCATTGCTACTTGTACTCTACGTAAACTTACATCAAGGACAGTGAGTTGCGCCGGCAAGATTAAACCACTTTGTGCAGAGGAACTCTGCTGTCATGTTTCAGAATGTGGATAGGGATCGTAGAGTGACCGCGGGCGCACTTAGTCTGCTTTTTCTGTTTGACTACTAAGTAGATGTTTTTGCATCCATATACTTGGTGGCTTTACAGCTTTAGCCAGACGTGAAACCCGTCTAGTTGAATATTTTCGAAGCTCCGACGTCACGTACTCCGCGGTCGTCGGGAATATGAACAACGTACAATATTCGTTGAATCCTTAAATTGTTGTTTATGGTTGGTGAATGTTTGCAGTTACGGGGGTGGCACTCACCCTTGGAATAAATCCGGTGGCGCCGTCGAGCCCTCCACTGAAGATGGCTTAATAGAGGTCGTAGGACTGACCACATATCAATTGGTAAGCACTTACACAATAATCGTATTATCGTTAACCTCAATCCATTTCTACGGCTACCTTACAAGCGTCAGGTGATATTTTAGTATCAAAGTTTTACCGGAAAATTCGGTTTTTTAGCTATTAAGATACTATATACCTATAGAGTCACAATCTCTAAGTGAACACAGTCAAAAATTGTCCGAGTGTCGTTGTACGACCTATACATCAATTATATAGTTCGCAATGCCATTTTTACTCCACTTTAGACGTGATGTCACTTGTTCGCTGTGTCATCGTAGCACTAATATTGTGCAGCGTTGTAGTCGGATCGCGGTTGCCTTATAACTAACCAAAAAGATGGGCGAGTTTTGGTTCCGACATTTTTTGCACTTTTGTGACAACACAACACGAAATTCGATAATATGGACCCCCGTTTTTTTATCGTGATATAACGCGTGTTTACGTATCATTATCTACTGAATAAGATAAACAAGGAAAATGTGATTAAGGTTTTGAATTTGTTCAAATTACGTTCTTGGGTGTAGATTTATTGAACCAATCTCTTGCTAGTACCCAGCCATATTACAAGCGTTTAACCGTAGTAAACCGTAACCTCTCAATTACCATAAAGGATCTTACGACCTCAGCATTCTGCACCATAATAGGCGACCTAGACGGCATCGCAATATCGCTAACAGTAAAACGAGAACATAAAATTAACCTGGCTTTTATCTATTCACTACAATAGATAACAATTTATATATCACCTACAGGAACAGTATAGTTTTTGGGATAAATAAGCTTCCGCATACCAAATTTTATATAAATCCGTAAATACACAACACTCCCCACAAACGTTCTCATTTATAATAATGATGGTACAATACCATATCACTTTATTATACACCGATCAAAATACAACGGCAGTATCGCCTTGAGCGATTTCGTTCAGGCAACCATTGGATGGGCATTACTGAAAGAGGAGTAAGGGTCTGCGGTATAGATAGTATTCATAAATACATATACAAAGAAATAATAATTACACAAATTATAAATATTCGGGACATAAATAAATATTCGGGACATTTTTGCAGACACGGTCATCTGACCCCAAACTAAGCAAAGCTTGTGATATGGCTGCCAGAGACTGATATACATACATATATGGTTTTAAATACATACTTAAATAGATATTAACAACCAGATATAGAACAAACACAAATGTTCATCACACAAATGTTTGTTCTACGTGGGAATCGAACCCACGCCCCCAAGGTCAGAAGGCAGGTTCACTACCAACTGGACCAACGGGCTATAAAAATTATACCATAAGTGTAATATTTTTTTCGTCTTCTTTCGTCTTGAGAGGATTTTGTCGTCGCACGTGTTGTGCGTTTGCCAATGCCAAGTATTTAAATATTTTTAAGTTGTATTAAATATCGTCAAATATAGAGTTGACTCTGAGTCAAGCAAAGTAAGTGACGGTCAAGTCCAAGTAATGCACTACTAAAGTAATGGAAACTCTACTAGAGGCTTCTAAGAAGTTTTGCAAACATTATATTAACGGCCTCTTATTCCAAATTTGACGGTTTTAAATCAATTTTATTCAGTTAAATTACAATATTTGAGCTGGAAAAAAATACATGTCACAGATACATCTGTGATTGAGTTAATGCTTTGGTTCAAAACAAGTTATGAAAAAACTTTCCTTGATCAAAAAAAAATCTGAAACAAAGTCGATTTAGTTTATATTTTTCGTTTTATGCTATATTGAAAGCTCGTAACAACCTGGAAATTGCATGTACTGAAAGGCAATCCTATTCAATTATTTTTTGGTTTGGATAGATTTTTGATAGTGAATAGTTTCGTTTTTTAGTGAAATTAAAAAGCGTAAAAAGGTCGCGAGAATTTGCGCGCGCCACGCTCAGTACCGCGCCAGGCGTCATCGACGTCGGACTTATATTCGTCTTTGTCGTTGCACTCCCCCCGCGGGCCTCCTGACTCTTGCATGGCAAAAAACAACGTCGCTATAACTTGGCGGGGGCTGAGGGAGCGTTTTGTTGCCTACGCGACTCCGATAACAGGCCGTTAATACATGTTTCACCTCATTATGTCAAACACTAGACCACGTTCACGACACTTTAAATCATTAGATAGCCCGTTGGTCCAGTTGGTAGTGATCCAGCCTTCTGCGTTTGGGGGCGTGGGTTCGATTCCCACCTAGGACAAATATTCATTTGATGAACATTTGTGTTTGTTATACGTATATCTGAGTGTAAATATCTATTTAAAAATATATATGTATGTATATCAGTCTCTGGCAGCCATTTCACAAGCTTTGCTTAGTTTGGGGTCAGATGACCGTGTGTGCAAAAATGTCCCGAATATTTATTTATTTTATTAATTCACCATTATTACACAGTTGCAGCAAGCAGTCGAAATAACACAACTATAAGAAAATAATACAATGAGTCGACATCTTTTTTCACATTGGCGCAAAAACTTTCTGATTAGCAATAAACAGTTCTCAACATTATTTTATAGAATGCGATGGTTGCTAAGCGGTAGTATTTGCGCAATACAATCTGACGGCACCCGGTTCGATTCTCGGGTTCAAATCAATTACTTATTTAGTATTTAAATCAATTATGTGCAGTTTTGATGCCGTCGCTCAAAAACGGTGAAGGAAAACATCGTGAGGAAACTGGTGAGTCCAAGAACCTCTAAAATTCATTCATAATTATTTACACACATAAAAACACACACATAGGTACACTAAGTTGATAAATAATATTAGTAATTTACCAAAAGGCACTATTGTATATGTAAGTTAATATTATTATTTTCCCTTCTACATACTTCGACAACGTGCCTATTATCTATTTATCTATGATGTTATCAACACCCATATGTTAAAGTTCACCTCCGCGAGGAAGACAATCATGCCCAGAGTTGGAAACTGTGACCTCACGACACAGGTTATCCTAGTGTGGGGGACAGTGTTCCACTAAGGTACATAATTGTTTGTTTATTATTCTCACCTCTTCTTACAACATTTTGTACACATATAACTACCTACTTAAGATTTTTATGTACCTATAGCCCTTTAATGAATATCAATAAACGTTTTTGAATTTTTGAATTTTGAATTTATGACTTTCACCAACATGCACTGGGCCAGCATGGTGGATTAGGGCCCCCATCCCCTCTCTCTCTCTCTGTCTCTCTGAGAGAAGGCCTGTGTCCTAGCAGTGGGAACATGATAGGCTGATGATGATAATGATGAATGTTTATGAAATGGTCATCGAATCGTTCATGAAATATTTGTTCCTTTTTCACGCAGAAACATAGCAACGGATATAAATGATTGTTTGTATAGTTTTAGAGATTTTCGATCATCGTTGAGTGACATAGAATACTTTAACACCGAAAAAAGTACGGTTTCTGAAATAATGTCTATGCGGGCTATACCGCGGGGCGCAGCAGTACCCTATAAAACACGTAGCAAGCGAATCGATTCTTAATAACCCCATTTATCCAGGTGGACGTAAAGTTTTCATGTTATTATTATAATGACTGATGATAGGCATCGAAATTTTTCAAAATAAATATGATACATCGTTTGTGTCTTCTGATTTTAAATGAGAACAGTAATATCAAAGTTTGGCCAACGTCCAAAAATATTAATTAGGCACATAAATCCTACAATCACAATTTCACGTAAAAAATATCAATTAAACGGCGTTTAAACAGTTAAAGTTAAGTTAGTTTTGATTTTATAAACAACTATATAGTTGAAATTTCCAGTTGTTTCGTATTTTGGGGTAAAAGTTTCACGACTAAACGGCTGGACCGATCTTAACAAAATTTGGCAGGATGATAGTGTAGGTACGTCATAAGGACGGGCATAGGGTACTTTTTCACTAGAAATGCGGAAAAACGGGGAAAATGCGGGTAACACCGAGGGATTCAGCTAGTGTATAAAAAATCGAAAGTAACTCTGTCTCTCTGTCAACTTGTTCACTTTTCACGACTAAACAGCGAGGCCAATCTTAACGAAGTTTGGCAGGACATGGAAGTTTGGAGTGTACATCATAAAGACGGACATAGGGTACTGGTAAATCGCGGGTACCACCGCGGGATTTAACTTAGAATTTATTTAAAGCGATGACTATTAGTAATAATAGTCGCAAGTACAATAAGGAATTTGGGATAAATTATTTTACTCCATATAAATTTGTTTATAATGCTAATTTTGCCTTACCTGAAACAATAATCCAGCCAAATGCGACTCGGGCTCGCGAGCTGAGGGTTCCGTGCCACCACAAAATTCAAAAACGAAATTACCAGTTATAACTTAGTAATGAACAGAAACTTGTCACCGACTCGCACTTGGACAATGTAGGCTTAGTAATAGGGTCCCGTTAATAGGGTTCCGTAGTCCTACAAGGAACCCTTATAAATTCGTTCTGTTACCTTTTGGGTACGGAACCCTAAAAATTTAGTTTATTGATAGTTTTGAAGATGAACTTCCGCAAAGTTACATCTGATTCAATCAACTAGTAATTATATAACTGTGTTGATTTTTCTAATATTGTCTGTTGTCGCCAGCCTTTACTGCAAGCGGGCGGGCACGGGACCTGCATCACTCAATGCAAGACAGCGAAGATCGTAACGACGAAGGTGATACCAATGCAAGTAGACGGCGAAGCGTGTCGCCTGGCACCCTCCGTCATAACACTCTCGCGCCTCAACCAGGCTATCATGCTTGCCAAGAAGAAGCCCGGCAGGGTTATCGCACCGTGAGTACATAGTCTCTATTTTTTAGTTTTAAGGTCAGTGGGAATCTTATAGGGATAACCGAATGAATTGGAGTGCAGCTGGGCTATGCCCTGGACTTGGGCAAACGGAAAGTCAGATCTATTAATCTGTCAGTATAGATGGGCCTAGAATATGAGTTAACTATGTCAAGTGAGATGCTAAAACATACTGCAAGATGCTTAGCGACAGATCAGTCCGTTGGCGTTCGACAGTCTAGTTGGTAGTGATCCTGCCTTCTGCGCTTGGGGGCGTGGGTTCGATTCCCACCTAGGACAAACATTCATGTGATGAACATTTGTGTTTGTTCTATATCTGGGTATGTATTTACAAATATATATGTAAATATATCAGTCTCGGGCAGCCATATTACAAGCTTTGCTTAGATTGGGGCCAGATCACCGTGTGTAAAAATTTACCGAATACTTAAGTTATTCTACGCCCGAATATTTATTTCTTACCAAAGATAATAATTTGATCATTGTTTCTTACTAATCTATTTAACAGCAGACAGTTAGTCTACGTAAAAATAGATAAGTAATTATTGTAGTATAATAATAATACAATAAAAGACTCGTTACAACAAATCTAATGAGCCCAAAATCGAGGGGTTTACTAGAAGCCATTGAAAAGTCCCACTATCCACTTACTGGTTCGATCATCAGATCAATTGTATTGTCATCCAGAATACATATATTATAATTTTAAAGTTCAAATCAATACCTACGACAATAAGAAGTAGGGTAAAATCGACTTCCAAAATTTGTTTATACTGTCAGTACAAATAATTCAGCTAAACTAAAAGCGTTAAAAAATTACGCGTTTAAAACAGTGCCTACTTATGTAAAAGATTGAGGAGCAGGTGGCAGTAGATTAATTTTATTTAACTTTTTACTAATTATCAATTACGAAAATGGATATCCTTACCAGTTTCATTATGAAAGCTTAGCAAACTACTTTAAATCATCTTAGAGCTTCTCACATTTTTTGACGAATAAAGGCAACGAAAACTAAATTTTTTGCGCTGATTCTATCAAATAGAAAAATCTATAAAAAAATAACGGCTTAATATTTTAGCTAAACAGCAAATCAACTTAATACCTACCATATACAAAAGCAGTGTTTCGTAAAAATCTCGAAGGAAAAGCTTGAGAGTGGATTTCGTTATATTACTCACATAAAATAAACAAGTTTACTTGTTTTATATTCTTCTAGACAATTACGGCTTTATTTATTCGTTTTATGCCCGTAAGTTCAAATAATTACATTAAAATTTAACGATACATTTGATAATACAGCTCTTAACTAAAAAGACAAACACCTGAGCTTCCTTCAACATAGATAAATGTTCCAGAGATTCTATCTGCAGTGTACATTGTATAATGGTGGACCCGGATAAGCAGTTGAAATTGATATTTCTTGAAGTATCATAAGGTCAAGTTGAACAGTTGGTCAGTTTGAACTGTTTTCATTCAGGTTATACCTACTTAAATTGATGTCATTTTATCAAAAGAACAAGTATAAATATTTTTTTAAACCCATTATAAAAGAGCTGATAAACTTCAAACAGCTGAACCAATTATCAGAAATCATAGCAAAGGACACTCTCGATCAAGTCACCTTTCAAACAATAACAAACTAAATCAAAATCAGTTCAGCCATTTGGGAGTTACGGTGCCACAATCAGACACACATATACACATATACGCAGATACAGATATATAACACCCCTCTTTTTGCGTCGGGGGTTAAAAACTCATGTTTCATGCTCCATGGCATCTGTTTAAACTCCCAAAAGCAACAAAGTGAAAACTGTTGCCTGGTTCACTACATATTCAAACAAATTGTGTGGTGTTTAACACTGATAGTGTCCCCGAACTATAACCACGCAGCAGACTCGGTTATTGTCTCGCTAAGTTTGCGTTTACTCTCCAAACACAGATGAGCTGACTTAAAGTACTTTAGTTTTGAAGAAACACTCAAGTTTTGACCGCAAAACTTGAAGTGTTATTGCAGCTACCTGAATATGAAATATGGTAAACGTTTATTCTGACTAGATCTATAAGCACACTAATATGAATGAATACGAAAGCGAAAGTGTGTTTGTTTGTTCCTCAATAAAGGTACACTTCCGTACATCGCGACCGCGCGCGTCTGACGCACATGTCTAATGCGCGCAACTGATGCGACAATACTTGCACTATAATTATATGAGAATGTATGGCGCCGCTTCCAAAGTACGCGACAAACGCTCGAAGCTAACGTGCGGTGCGTTCGGATAGCCCCTTTGTAGTAAAAATAACTGCTACAAACACCACTAACGATCACAAGTGCTTTTCGTTTTGGGAATGTGTTTGCAAAAGTTGCATTTTTAACTGTTTTCGCTCACCGTTTAGATAAGACAAAAATTGTAGCTAAGTGATAAAACCGAGTCGCGCGGGTGACGACTTACGTCGCCATTCATTTTCATAGTGCGAGTATTGTCGCATCAGCCGCGCGCGTTAGTCATGTGCGTCAGACGCGCGCGGCTGCGATCAGCCGCGATGCACGGAAGTCTACCTTTAGGCAGCAACAGAGCAATATATCAACATGATTTTTTCGCTTAGATATTCGAAGGCTGAAGAGTGACATATTAGGTATACTTTTTGTCCCGGAAAAATGTACGACTTCTAATAGAATTTGCACTTGTGTGAAACCGTGAGCGCAGCTAAGTATAGTTTAGTTATATTACAACGCAACAAGGTTTATCTGGAACCTTTACTAACAATTTTCCTTGAACGTGTCTTGGGGATTAAGAAACTACAAACTCTAATTGTATTACAGTTCTCATTAATTAATCAGTATAGATTAGTTATTCCGTATTCCAACTTGAGAAAATATTAGGTTGTACGAAGGTTAATTTGTTCGACCGTGTTCAAAATTGTAGCTAGTAATTTATCATTTAAAGCAAGGTTACATGGAATAGTAGCAGGTTGGTAGGAGGTAAAGAGGTGAAATTATGGCGCCGTTCAGTGCGATGCGAGCATGTTTATAGCACCAGCCGATCATTAAGCTTATAGCATATCAAATAGGGTTGCATTTAGTGGAGCAAGAATATGGTGGTTACTCAAGTATGGACATAAGGATTTGTAATAAACTAGATTTACTGAAATAAATCTAGGTTCGTGTTGAAATTCATTATAGATTTTACTATATTTAATAGATAACTATCAAGAGAAAAAAACTATCGAGAATGATCTTAGTGTTTTAGCGTATGTAAAATACTAACTAAATAACAGAAGATATATATATATAAATATAAAAGACAACAAGTACAAGTTTTACAAGCATTTTATTTAAATAAGTTACTTTGTTTTTGTATGTTTAAAAAAAAACATCTCCAATCCAGCACAGGTTGGAGTCGTACATTTTTTTTTGTGCATATATGATCGATACAAGGTAAGGGAGCCATATACAATGGTATAGGGCTTGTCAATGGGATTGGGGTAGGGTAGGGAAGCTGGATGCAGGCTGCTTCCAACCAGCTCTTTTAGAGATCGATGGGGGAGGCCTATGAACATTCAGCAGTGAACGTCATATGGCTGCAATGATGATGATGCGTGGATAATTTTTTGCTACTTTTGTTATACTGTGTTACTCCCTGGTATGCACTAGATGGCACAAACGGTAAGAAGGAAAAAAATTAAGCTTATATTTTTGTTGCAGTCAAACCACAATGGACAAACTGGCTCTCACTGTGAATCTCATTACAATGGCCGACTACGAGAGGCATCACTACGACAAAGAGCTACTAGCGAAAACAGGTAATGGCATGCCTTATTTGTACGTTATTTGAGCTGGCAAACCAAGCCCATAATTTTTATTATATAAAAATATATATATAATAGGCTGCGTTTGACCGCCACCTCGTCTGATGTTAAACGAAGATGCGGTCTACGGTGGAGCTTGCCTAGAAGAAACTGATTCACTCGCGTTTTGAAGACACCCAGATTGAAACAGCTGTCATGTATACCTAAAGTGTACCTTTCTTGTTTTATTTAATTATCCTACCAGTTTTATATACTTACTAAATTTTCAGTTAAAAGCATGTCCAGTTATTAACTGACTAACTAAAAGTTACTTTTTTGTCTTTAACTGTGTGAAACGAATAGGATAGCAAAATGAAACAAAAAACTTAAACTTTTCAAGATTTGGCGAATCAAAGTTGTGTGAAAATTAAAGGTCGAGTCAATCCCTTAAATTAGGATGCTAAGACTAACTCATCTGATCACATGGCAGTTATAAATTAGACAAATATTTTGTCAGTAGCTGTTCAGTTCGAGTTAAAACGTGACCCCTCGACGTTATCTAATTTGTAATTTATTTGCTTCTCGGCCGAAATCCGCAAGCCCTTTGTTTAGTAAAGTCAATCTGTCTTCATCTTCATTTCTGTCCGTTTCGTATTTGAATATCGTGTTTTGATTGTGGCTTCAACAGATAAACAGATAAACATTTTTATTGGTAATTGTGTGAATTATAAGTCAGTAAATAAAAGTACATTAAAAAATATTTCATAATAATTACATTACAATTGCTTAGTAAATAAATTAATTATGTTTTTAATGTCTTTCATGTGTAAATAAATATATTCACACATAATTATTTAAAACACTGTAAGCACTGTGTGTATAATTATTTAAGATTGCGTCCGTAGTTATTAACGCGAGATTACTCGAAATGATCATAATAATACCCGAACAGGAAAACTTTAGTGTTCGATATCCGTCACGGACGAATCTGGTGAACCGTCAAGATATATCCAAGTTGATTTATGATAGAGAAAAACTAATGTGACTTCTTAGAAAAGTTGTAGAACACATAGTTCTAAGTCTCTCGAATTAAAGTTGATATTGGCTTACAGCGGAACGAGTGGGAACTCTTGAAGTGAATCCTGCGGCCGACTTAGAGCAATTGCGAACTCTCATACAGAACATGATCAAAGAATCTCAAGCGCACTCGAACATCGTCGACTGGTGGTTCGTGGATTGTGAGTACCCTCACCTTACCATCTTACTTGTCTTAGCTGCCTTTAAAACTAAGTTGTTTGGAAGAAAAAGTGTTTCAAACAATGAGACAACGAGCAAATCGGGATTTTATAAATATAATTGATGTTTACATATTATGGTGTGCTACTTATAAGGCATCTGTCTGTTTGTAATAATGTTTGTCTGTTGTTATTTATATAGTATATTTTACAATTATTTTCAGCCCTTCCCAATGACTCATTGTTATTTATCTCACGCCTAAATAAGACGTAAAGAACACGGCAACATAATGAGAAATGTGTTCACGTACAGCGATGGCTGGGTGCGGTGTGACTGCCGTTACTGCCGTACCTATATCTATCTGCCCCCTTCATTCCGCGTGGTGACTGCTACGACGTATACCGTAGACGATCGTCTCCGATAGGGCTACTTCAATAGAAATAAAGTATTTAATAATGCATCGCATTGAAAAGTTCTTAGAATTTTGTTTCGACTTATAAAATTATGTGCTCGTAATAGCTCGTAGCTAATGGCTGTGCGTAGACGGTGGATAGTATTCACTAGATAATCGATTCAACAATTAATTATTGACCATCGATGTATATTTATCCGAAGTTATTGACCAATTTGCCACAAAATTAAAAACAAACCCGTCTCATGCACCATCTAGATAAAATAAAACACGTTTCATAATCGATTAGTTGTCTACGCCAGCTATCTCTCGTAGCTGACGCGCTACGGCGTAGACAGCCATATAATACAAGCAACTCAAAATATAATGTGTTCTTGAATAAATTTACTTAAAAGCTCTTTATTTTCTACTGAATTTCGCTTTAGGTTAATCTGAAACTTGTAATAAAATTACGTAAAATCTGAAGATAAAACAAAGCACCGCAGCAGCCCTAGACACACGTCTAAAGACGAGATAAGCAGTCATTCAGTGGCACGACCGGCTTCGTATTTTAAGAGTTCTCTACAGCAAAAGTATTCTTAAATGTAGATTAGGCTCTTGTGTAAAATATAGGTATTTTTGAGGCACTTCGGCTGAAAATAGATTATGCTTATGCTTAGCTACAGTACGAGCATCTTTTTGTACTGAAAACGTGTTTAAATTTTAGTTTTACTTATATTTTCAACTATGGTCTTTGAAGTGTCTCTATCAATAGCAGATTAAAACTATACTAATTATTAAGGCAATTTGTGCATGTAGTATACATTTTTTAGACTAAATCAAGAATTCATATGGTGACGCAATTAATTTAGTTGTCGATATTTCTAAAATGTATTTAATTTATATACCACGGTAAACTCAGGTCAATGTTTCATGAATTTTGTGCTAGGCTGTGGATTATGGATTGAGGATTGTGGATTATATTACTAACAATGGATTGTTAGTAACATAATCCAGAAATAAAAGAGTTCCAGCTTTTTTTATTGTAGTAATGACTTTAGAGTTACTTAGACACAATTACTAAATTGTTACTCAAGTTTCAAGAGTAATTGAATAATAATATTGAAAAGGCTAGAAGACGAGCGATATATTAAAGCCGAAGCGATATTTACTTGTAATTCAAATTGTGAATCAGTTTTGTCATAATAAAATTGTATTAACCAAATGTACACGAATACCTACTCGTACTTTGGTAAACGAGTAAATATGTGCTGTGTTTGAAATCAACAGTTAAATAATTAAGCACTTCGTGAAACTCGATTTCCGTTTGGCAGCTCCCAAACTTTCCCCAAACAGACCAAAGTAATTACGTTTCATGAGCCGCGCGCTAACGAATATTTGTGAAATGTGCATTCGCACTAAACTTACTAGTTTGTAGATGTAAGTCCAACGCTCATTACGACGGACGATGGGAGCGGAATGGAAGGCTTTGCATTTTTTTTTATGCCGCTGTGTATATGACCTAGTTAATATCACATATTGCACTCAAACTGCGGAAGCAGCGGCTCGCTTTGCGGCAAAATAAAAAATGCAAAAGCTGCGGCTGTGCTGTCGAAATTTTGACAAGGATACTTGTATGATTTTGCATTTTGTAAAATCTACAATATCGTATACATGATCGAATCAACGAAATTGAAAAAAGTGGCGGTTAAAAGCAAACCTCTTAGACAATATTAATAAAAACCCGGGTGATTTATTAATTGTACATGTTTATTATCATAAGCCGTGGTAGCCCATTTGGGAGACCACTAGACTTGAAAGCGTGAGGTCGCGGGTTCAAACCCCGGGCCCGTACCAATGAGCTCTTTGGAGCTTATATACGGATTTTCATACCACTGGGTTTTCGGTGAAGGAAAACATCGTGAGGAAACCTGCATACGTACGCAGAAGAAATTCAATGGCGTATGTGAATCCACCAACCCACGCTGGGCACGTGGTGGATATGGCCCAATCACCCTTTCGGGGGTAGGCTAAAAGTCCAACAGTGGACTGTTAAAAGGCTGATTATGATTATCATACTCCAACTGCGAGCTAAACATAGCAAATCATGCTACGCCCAACATTTATCCAATTATACTGTACTGTGATAATAACGTCAAGCCGTAGCCGTATGTTAGTATTTTATGTTTTAGCCGTGACAGCGGAGCGGTTCTTCCGCATAGACAAGGCTCAAGAAAACTTGCACTTCCCAACGGACATAGGCCATGAAAATATCTACATCCTGGATGCGGCACCACTGACCCCCGACACGGATACTACTGCGCACCCCGACACCACCGCGTCTCTCGACCGCACCGGGCCCTCCGTGTCTTTGGACACTACTACAGGGTTATCGGTGTCATTGGATATATCACAGAGTGTGGACACGCCCAGCGCGGGAGTGTCGTTAGACGTTCCTGAATCTCATGCCAGGTATGTACTGTACATCTTCTATTTTACTTTCGTATTTTCAGTTATATAACTTTTGTGACTTTCTCTGGTATGTAATTTAACGGCAGGCTAATCCGTCAGAATCAATACAATACTAAAAAAACTTGTCTCTATATTTGTTTCCTAAATCAAAAATTAGAACATTAATAATTTATACGTAGTAACATTTCCTTGTCTAGTTTATAAAATATATCAGCTCTACGTTTTGGTTGGGTTGTTTAGCTGTCTTATATTTATTTGCCTTACTCTAAGTAAAATTGTACCTACATAACTCGCTGGAACAGAACTTTTGTGATATTTGACTTTCTTCTCCATTTCCCGATTGTTTTAAGTAAACGCAAATATAAATCATTTTCTATTTGTAGCATACAAACAAATACGAGGGAATTGTATTTTGTTTTTGTTTACTACATTTTTATATCTTTTACAAAATGAGTGTTGAAAATTATTATTGCCGGAGGTTAGTTTACTGTTGAACGGTTCTACTTTGTCATTTTTTTACTTTTACTGAACTATGTACATTATATTTCTTGTCCCAGGCCCAAATTAGTATGAAACGTGATCATTTTGATGCAAGTTTTATTTAATTTTAATGAAAAAGATAGGTGATTATATCGCGTAAAAATCAGATCTAAACTAACTAAAGTATTATAGCCCTTTCTCAATACGTTATATAACCATATAAGCCGTTACCCGTGACTTCGTACGCGTAGACTTTCATACAAACATTCAATACTCAATAATTAATTGCATATTACGAAATTCACATACAGATCTTAGAGCTTATGTTTAAGATAGGTATCACATAATAACTCTAATTGGGTATGGCAACAAAATGTGGAGCGGATCAATTTATTCCATAATTTGTATTCTAAATACTTGTTTAGGCTTTAGTAATATTTTGCAAGCAATATCTCTTTTAAGGTTTGGTAAATTAATTTAAATTTTTGTCTTTTATCTATACTGGTAGTTTATTACAAATTTATTGTTCAACCCCCTTTTCCCACCCTTAATTAGTTTTTTTTTTTTTGCATAAATCTTTTTTAGTTGCGTTCAATATCCGCAAATATCAGGCTCCTGGGTTAGTAAATTTTCTAACTTTTATAATGATTTAGTTAGTATTTCGTTTTTATATTAGCAAAGCGAAGTCATTACTT
Organism: Agriopis aurantiaria; assembly: GCA_914767915.1. Lineage (NCBI taxonomy): Eukaryota > Metazoa > Arthropoda > Insecta > Lepidoptera > Geometridae > Agriopis > Agriopis aurantiaria. Next base: position 8,467,906 of record OU611987.1, read on the forward strand.
CGCTGTATATAACATAATATATTGCAATGAAAAAGACTGATATTTTTCTGTCACCACAAATATTTTATGTAGTTACAGTAATATAAATTTTTATATTTTTTTATTCACGGATTTAGCCCCGATTTGCGAGAGGCATTGGTCGAAGGGCCGATAGTATATTATGCAATTAGTGAATAAAGGATGGATTTAAAGCGAGGGCCATAGGTGAATCACGAGCTAGTGAAGGATTCTAACGACTGAATCACGACCGTAGGGAGTGATACACGAGTGATATAGGGAGTGATATTTCGACCACGAATCACGAAGGTAGCGAGTGATTCAAGTGTTAGAGCCTTGAGTGACGCGAGTGATTCATTGCCCTTGATATAAACCTGTTTTATTCAAGAGTTGCATACTATACTTTATACCATAACGACGAGAAAAAGAAAGATTTAAGGAGATTGTATCGAGTATTTTTTGCGCTAGGAGGTTGTATAGTATTGAGATGGAGGTCGAATATATTGCTGTATTCTAAATTCAAACACCAAAACAGTTAATTAAAAGTGCTTTTTATTAACTGTTTTCAGTGAATAAAATAAGGTTTTTAGGAGGAATTGAAAAATTCTAGGCTATTGTGGTATTCGTGGTGTTACGCTGGTCTATGGTATGAGGTAACACCTGCCAATTATACCATAATTATTATAATAATTTTTATCACTATATATTTTAATTATTGAATACCATAATAAACCATGAATGCATTTCATATAATTATGTAAGGTAGAACATCGCTATAAAATCCCGTTAACAATTTTCAAATGAATCAATAAACTCAAACAAGTCAGATACATTACAGGCTTGCTTATTCATAGCATGTCTAATATAGCGGCTTTAGAAATCCGCCAGCAGCCTTGCACCCGAGCTCCATAATAAAGCAAGTCTGAAAGCAGACGAGTGTTCACCACACTGCCACCGCCTCGCTGTATTGATGTATATATATACCTAATATGTAAATAGCTGCCAGGTCCGGGGGTGGGATTAATTTTCTCGTCGATAAATTTTGTGTAATTTTTGTAACTTCACTAAGCACCAGAATTTGAATATTTTGACTAATAAAGATAATTTATCAGCTATATAATTGTCATAGATAGTTCACTTTATGAAAACGCGTTCCATCCTTCATTTTCTGCTCAAGGTGAACCATAAATTAGAATTATTAATTTATTATACTATATAATATCATTTGGTAGTATTTATTTAATAGTATCATTAAGTAAGTGTTTTAGCATCCTCCGTCGATCCTGTTACGCAAATTCTTTTCATCCAATGTTACCCTGGAAAATATCGTTTTTAGCGATAAGGCCGCCACTTGTAGCACTAGCTCGCTAAGTGTTATGTATCTGTTTGTAATTTTTATTTCTGGTGTACACAATAACGAGTTTCTATCTATATCTATCTATCTAACCATAAATTAGGTCATTATGAGCAGAAATGTTAGTGTGCGTTAGTGTGTTATGTAGGTACCGGGTACATATATTATGGAAACTAGCTTGGTTTTCACACATTTTGTTTATATGACACGAGGATTACTCACGTATGATTAAGAAGTACTCCGACTATAGTTTTTAATACGTGCGCAGCGCGTGGTGGCTCGTAGTGCTGAGCGAGACGGAGTCGCGCGCGTGCACTTACCTAGAAAAACACCACGTGAGTAGTTCCCGTGTCATACAAACAAAATGTATTGCATTACTTGCTTGTTCAAGCCAGGTCGAATATAGCACAGCCTATAGAAATCCATCCACAGCCTTGCACCCTTGCACACTCGCTTTATAATGAAGCAGAATCTGAAAGCAGACGAGCGTATGAACCTCTGCCACCGGCACGCTTGTATTGATGTAGTATGGAAATAGCTACGTGCGTTGGCGGATGAATCTACAGCCGTCGATACACCGACGCAAGATTCCCTTGCAGATGTATCATAAAATAATATTTTTTTTACAAGCTTTTATTTAACTTATGCAATGTATATAAGTAACAATGTTTGTTCGGGTGGAATCTTGCAACTCAATTTGGAAGCAGATATCTTCAACCGATTGAGCTGAAATTTGGAATACTTATGTAAGTTCGGGGACAGTGCAATATTATGGTACCTTCAACTGGGTCTGATGATGGCGATAGAAGGTGGCCATAGGAACTCCTAAACGAAACGACGTAACCCTGCCGAGTTTGGATTCATTGGATTTGTCTTCATTGATAAATTCAGTATGGTGGACGCTTCAAGATGGCGAACAAAATTTTCACATCATGATATGGGCATCAAACGAAAGGATTTGCTGAGAAGAATACGAAAAAGCTTGTGGTAAAAAAGTTTTTTTTTTTTTTTTAATTAATAAAGTTTATTTATTTTCTCCTTACCTGACATTTAAACAAATCAATCACAAAATACAAATACAAAGGAAACAAACTGGGTGTTTTCTAATCACGAGTGAATTTCTTCTAGACAAGCGTGCTCCATCGTAGACCGCTATTTAATAATAAGCTTGCGTTTGACCGCCAACTTACCTGATGGTAAGCGACAATGTGGCCGAGGATGGAACACGTTGATCTAGAAGAAATCTATTTACTCTAGCCTTGCCTAGTTGCCTAGATTAGTTCTCAGGGAAGAAGGAGGACGGCAGGGAGTTCCATTATGAACGTGCTTAGAACTTGAACCTCGCTAAGAAGTATAAATACCTACCTACTAACATCAGTGACATCCGCGGTCGGTTTACCTTTCTATTTCCGTCGACCAAATAGTTCGGATAAACCTAAATTACGGTCAGTATCGGGAAGATCAAACGTTATATATTTGTTGGGTAACATAAGTTTTGTTTTTTATTTGACTACGAGACATCGTGGCCCTGCGATGTCCCCGTACACATGTCACGGCCAATTATCTCGGGACTACTTATGTTGTACACAGTGTCGTAGTTACTTGTTGAATATTATTATATCATAATAATATTGCTACACGTACTGGTTGAATGTAGTTATATTATATTACAGGATTAGGTGCCTGTAATAGCTGTTGTCCGTAAGGCCCCTGCTGTCAAAAACTTCACTAAAACTTAGTCTACTTAGGTTCTCCCTGAATTTAACCATATTTTCTTCGCCATAATCATGGCGGAATGCGTACCAACATTTTATAGGGGAAAACTCCTCTACCGGACATTTAAAATATTGTACTGTATGATCTGACTGTACCAGTTGTATTATTTCACACTAGCGGTCCGCCCTAGTTTCGCACGGGTATAGAATATAGCCTTTGTCACCCGGGGATACTGTAGCTTCCCAACAATGAAAGAATTTTTCAAATCGGTTTAGTAGTTTCGGAGCCTATTCAATGCAAACAAACAAACAAACAATCAAATCTTTCCTCTTTAAAATATTAGTAAAGATGAAGTATGTACCCCGAAAAGAAAATATATGAAAATATAAAAATATATTTATTTACATAAATATATGAAGAATATATGTTTTGTTTGTTTGAAAGGTGACTTGATCGAGAGTTTTCTTAGCTATGATTCAAGAAAATCTGTTCAGCCGTGTGAATGTCACCAAATCTTCTGTCGCAGGTTTTTTTTAAAAAAAAATCTATGAATCTATATGAATTGTTTACACCAGTGGTTCTCAAACTAATTTGAAATTGAACCCTTTTGAAACCACTAAATATATTACTCAGAAAATGCTTATCATGTGGTCATTATTTTGACAACATTCTTTGAGTTCTTGAGACTTTCTTCCAAAGTCGACCTTTCCGCACAAATCGAATAGACGCCAGCAAAGTTGTATGAAATTTAATCGCTGGTGAGTTTTAGCTACCAGCAATTTCCATTGAAAATACATTACTGTCGAATTTTGTTCCAAAAATAGTCAAGTGCAAAAAGATTTTGAATTTGAATTGATATAAAGAATTTGGCTATAGGTATAGGCAGACAAGCATCAATGCTTAATAAAAAAATCTAAAATGTGCAGGAACTCGCATTGTTTGAGTAAAGCACTATGGTCCGCAATGACTGCACCGCTGGCCACGATATGACGGGCTCGAGCTAAGCTTGGCTGCGCTCTCGGCTTTCAAGCTTGGTGATCATTGTAGCCCACAGCTGTTGCCACAGCAGTTTTGGACAGCAAGCTGTCCGCGCTATAAAGGCCTCGACCGTTGCCCATCAAGAGCTGACCGCGCTGTGATGGCCTGGAACTACCCTACGCTGCGCTTTCGGCCATCATCATCGCTGCCAGCAACACAGTCATTACAGACCGCGACAGTAATGTACTATTATTGAGACCAAAATAGGCAAAACCTGGATCCATAAACCTTCTCATACAAAAATAGGTATTTTAATATAATACGAGATATTAAGGTTTTTTTTTACCTACCTATACTGCTAAATGTCAGGCACATAAAGGCGGAACCCTCGCAAGAAGCCTTGCGGAGCTCTAAGGCTTTGCGGAGATCACTTATGGCTGGCTTATACCAGTAATTGCCTACAGTAAAAAGTTCCACGTGTCAGGAAAAACAGTGCCATATTTATTAAATATTACTTCAAAAATGTATGATCGCAAGCTTGAGGCTACGTGGGCATAATAACAAAATGGATTATTGTCGGCTGCGTACTTACTTACCGAGATAACACTGAGCCGGGATCTACCAGCTCATTAAATTGTCTAATTAATTTAAATAACTCGTCACATCAAGCCCGGTCAATAATATATGCTTCTAATTTCACGAATCACGAATATTCAAAAGTAGACCTTTAAAATCGATTAATTGACATTATTTCTTTATGTTTAATAAATGTTCTTGAAATATTTTACTCGGACATGTTCACCGATACACGATTAAAGAAAATTGGCTCGACTGAAAAAAAAACGTAAACTTTCCTAAAAAACACCCGTTTTTACGTTCCCTTCAATGGATTGAATCAACTTCATTCTAATTTTATAGAAGATATTTTTATCAAAAAAAATTGTGTGTTATCCTAACAATCATTTAAATACTTTAGTGGTCGCAGTTTTTTGTACAAGCGTAAGATTATTTGTAGAAACAAAAGAAAAAATAAATATTGAAAATATTTGAAAGCGCGCACGCCGCATTACCGTCATACATGTGTACGGTTCTCTACCTTTTTCATTTACACGTGGGATACTCAGAGCAAATAAAAAAATAGTGGCGTAATTAATGATGAAAATAATTCGAAGCATATTTTACGTAATGCTAAACTCTGGCCTGTAAACTAAAAGAGCCTTAGAGCCCATGCCTTAAGAGCTTAAATGCCTTAAATGCCTTTAGAGTTTAGATGCCTTAAATACCTTAGATGCCTTAATACCTTAGATACCTTAGATGTCATAAGAGCTTATATGTCTTAGAGCTAGCTTTGATGCCATAAATGCCTTAGATACCATAAGAGCTTAGATGCTATAAGAGCTCAGTTGCTATAAGAGCTTAGATACTATAAGAGCTTAGATGATTTAAGGGCTTAACAGCTTAGAAGCCTTAAATGCCTTAGATACCATACGAACTTCCTTAGGAATTTAGATGCATTAGAGCTTTAGAGCCTATGCTTCATGCATCTTTTTTGCTCGCACATTATAACATTTCTGAAGATATCAAATAATTGAATGTTAAAGTAAAATTTGTAAGCTGTACAAATAAAGAAAATAACGTAACAAAAGTTCTGTAAAATTTACTATTTGATTCAAAAAAGTTTTAAAACAAAAACTGAATTGAAAAAAAATGTGTTTGAATTTATTAATAAATTCAATAAAAAAATATTATTATTATTTATTTATAAATTCAATTCATTTATTTTTTTATGTATTTGTATTTTTTTATTATTTTTGTAGGCTTTTGATTGTTTTTTTAAACTGATATGTAAATAAAATTAATACTCACTGAACATTTGTAATGTTAGTTGTATACGACCAATTTCAAGTGATAAACATCACAACAGCAACCAAAGAGAATGTAATAAATAATCAACAACAACCAAGGTGTTTCGTGTGACCCAATCACACCCTATCGGATAAAGCGGACTTAAAGAGCAATAATGGATACCTAGGTAGGTACATGACAAAGCAATACACAGACCACAGAATAAAAAGTATTCGTAATAAAATTCTGTTTCTCTTGGTTGTATCTCAGCCGTAAGATTATTCTATTTTATCTGAAGCATATTCCTTATATTGGTAAGCTCTAGTTAGCTAGGCTTCCATTTGTTACAGATGGCGGAAACAGGTTGTGGCATCGATGAATGATGTAACGTCTTTCAATAAAACCGCACTTTGTATTCCCGCGACAGTGAACGCTCTATTTCTTATAAAATGCGCACTTTGTATCTTCGCCCTTGGGAACAAGTTGCCTACTTAACTATTAACTAGTTACTCGTACCTTACGAAACAGTTTCACATTTATCATGTATATACTCACCAAGACGACGAGATGGTTATTAAATAGGTACATAGAACCTACAAGTTGCCAAATAAAATTGCGCTTAATAAAATTATATATTCAAACTAGCTGAATCCCGCGGTGTTACCCGCGACTTTCCAGTTTTCCGCATTTTTTGGGGGCAAAAGTACCCTATGTCCGTCCTTATGATATATACTATCATCCTGCCGAATTTCGTTAAGATCCGTTCAGCCGTTTAGCCGTGATAAAGCGACAAACATCCAGATAGAAAGACAGAGTTACTTTCGCTTTTATAATATTAGTAAAGATATATAATTTTATTAAGTGCTATTTTATTAAGCGCTGATACCTCCTTCTCGATTCGTTTGCTCAATGATGAGCGTCGTAATGCTCCCGATCTTTTGTAAGTTGGCGACAAATCTGCTTTTATCTCTGACGGTCTCCAGCCTGGTACATTGCGTCAGAGATGTTCGTGCCGAGTCTTTTGACACTTGGTCGATCCATCTTGAGATACACAATGCTGATTTACTTAGGACAACCAAATCTGAATGCGAAGGCATCCTACATGTCTTGCCATATAATACGATATTGTGCAAGGCGGGTCCAGATTGCACCTGCAACCTCGACGACGTCGTCGCATTATCTTTTTCAAGGTCGTCCCTTGAAAAAGGACAAACAATAATACTTCATCCCGTATGACGAGACGAGAACCTTGAGAAGGCTAAAAATACAAGCTCAGCAAGTAGCTCGACTTGGCTCACGAAGTAACTATACCATGTGGGATTTGGAGATCATCACGGTCACTCGATGTTGATTATTATCCCAGTAGTCGATTCGGCGACTGACCTGATAGCAAAAAGACCTTAATCTTGCACCTTTAGTTTTCATAAAAATGTATTCAGTAAGAACAAGATATAACTTTTGAAATTTTGACTAATCAAAGGTGAAAATTTGGCGATGAGTTGCCCCTCACTAGACAGTTGATAGATGCAGAAGGCGGCTATTCTGGACATGGCATGCATTGTCCGGAGGCTCCTTACTCTGCAACCCTGACCACTGATATCTTGGCCCTGGCCCAAGCCGGTGTCAATCTATATTAACTTTTTAATTAAAATAAAAGTTGTTGAAATGGTGCTCTGTTGTAATAAAAACTAAGATTTCAGAGTAAAACTTACACGCCTTAAATGCCTACACACAATAATTTTCCCAACGAGGTGATTTCCGCTTCATTACGGCGCGCAGTGGAAAAGTGCTCCTATGGCGCAACACACTGAATTATTGAACACAAATCGTCAACAAATCCACATTTTACATTGTTGCATTATTGTTTTTATGTTGTTACATTTTTTTGTTGTTTGTTGTTGTCTTTTTATTAGTTCTCCCGAACGGTATTCTGATCTTGTTGTTTTCGATATTTACTAAGTACACTGTTACACCAATACATTATGAGAACCGACTGATTAATCAGTTTAGTCTTACGTGAGTAATAAAATAAATAAATAAATATTGGGGACATTTTTTCACACACGGTCATCTGACACCAAACTAAGCAAAGCTTGTGATATGGCTGCCAGAGACTGATATACATACATATATAGTTTTAAATACATACTTAAATAGATATTAACACCCAGATATAGAACAAACACAAATGCTCATTACATAAATGTTTGTCCTAGGTGGGAATCGAACCCACGCCCCCAAGCGCAGAAGGCAGGTTCACTACCAACTCGACCAAAGGGCTATCAAAAAAAAAAACATCAAAAGGTTAAGCAGATAAAAATTATTCTATATGTCACAACAGTTACAGGTGAAGACAGCATGCAATTAATGTTTGGCGAAAATAAAAATGTTAACATAATTGCGTCATAAACTGTTCAAGTGGTCAGAAACTTTAGAGACTTCTTGAAACTAATAATGTTACCAAATATGTTGATGTCGGTTGTCTTATTACTGACTGATGCACCATTCTAGACATTGAATCCCAGGTTAGAGTTAAAGTAATATAGGCCACCTTCAAATGTTCAGTTTTCGTTTAGGCAACGTTCGATGATTATTCAGACACTCCAACTTACTCGTGGAGTAACCTAGCGTCTAAAATTCCGTAAGCAAGTTTGTAAAGACATAATCTTATGTTTAGGTTTATAGATATATATAGTATATATAGTATTTTAATCATAGGCCATATGATGTGTGATTCCATCTTAAAGTATCAAGTTTAGAATCGTAGCTCCTAAGTTTCTTACCAAGAGACATGATTAGGTTGAATGCCACATGAACTTTTAGTGCACGCTTTCCAGTTTCTTTTTGTGAACGTCGTAGAAGCAATTCCGTCCCATCAACGCGACAATCCTCTAAACCACAGCGCACTAAAGAGTTAAAAAGCATGAGTTTAGTGCTAGCTGACTTAAAATATCTACAATTCCGCAATATAGAACCCAAGTTCTTATATATTGTCGACACGAATATGGAAACGAAGTTTACTGTTTAACGTTACGCCTATATTTCTAATTCAGTTCACATTTGAATTAGCAGTATTTTTTAGATTAAATGTAGGGCGATTTATGGGTATTTTCCTGGTAAAATACGTAGTGAAACGTTGGATAGATTGAGGCTCAAGTGGTTATCGTCACACCAGCCCCTAAACAAATTGTCTTTAAATTGTAATTGTTGCGATTTTAATTTTTAAATAATTGCCCTTAAAATCGACAGTATTTTTTTTTAATACCAAGTTATAATATAAGGTGATTGTATTTTTCTAGTATAAAAAAATATTTAAAACTGTCAATTTTGAGGCAATTATTTAACAATTAAAATCGTAACAATTACAATTTACTAAAGACAATTTGTTTAGTAGAATCGGGGGGCAGGCGTCTAGCAGATTAATGTCATTCTGTATCATCTACGCGTAAGTAGATACTTAGATTAGGTTGTTCCATTCGCTAGATTGATTTTCACGATTGAGATGATTGTGTCAGTCTTAATTAATATTCAGATTTGGTAGTTGTATCGATTACAAACTGTTATGTACCGGAAATAGCTCGTGGCATCTCGATGAATAATTTAAGCTTTCCGCCTACGATTGGTGCAAACTTGTTACTTTGTACGATTGCTTTACTTGTTGTTGGATTCATTTTGCGTGGTTCATAGATCACGGGAACAAGACTGTTCATTGTGATATTTAATGCATCAACAGCAAGTATGGGTATAAGTACCCAATTAATTTCAATAACTAATATTAACTTTCGTTTTAAAGTGTGTATAACATTTAAAATCTTTTAAATTAAATGTTAAAATCTAACACATTTAATGAGGTGTTACGAGTAGTTTTCCAATATGCTCTTGATCGACTGGAGCTTGTTCAACAGTGTCGTAAAATATAGAGATTGCACCGTAACACCGTTATATAATAGCCCCTGTGGCTGCGCTGTCAGGATATGGAAGTGATAGTAATATATTGCAGTTTTTACTGTTTTCTACGTAATAGTGAACGGGAGAAATACTTGAGAGTAAAAATAGTAGATTTTACAACAAGTCATTTTAGCCGAGATGTTTATCAGCACGACCCAAAGGCGAGAGCTGATATTTAAGTAAAGGATAAAATGGGTGCTATTCACGCGTTATACATTCGGCTTTTCACTGCAATTGCGAGTCAATAGAACAGTGATGTTTTAATTAATACCTATCTCAAATTTAAATTTAAAATGAAATTTTAACAATGTTCTATTTTTATTTTTAAAAAAACTCACCACTTTGTAGGCTAACTCCATTAAGGCCTTACAGCCTCGTCTTACGTGTTTTTATATAATTATGCCCCAGTAAAGTAGTGGAGATTTTTACTAGAGTCTATGGAGTTTTGGAAAAAACATGAAAATACTCGTTTCGAATCTTATTATATCACTTGCTGTCTGCTGACACTTGAGCACGTTCATTAGTACTTAATAAATAATGATCCACGTTACATTTACACGTTACATATTACCACACTAAATAACATCAGTTTAAGAAAATATGTAATTCATCGAGGCATCGTGTTTTCTTGACGTTGGCGCTAAACCCTCATTTAATTCGACAAAAGTTATCTGGGTCTTTAACCGGATATAACTATGGGTATTTTTATAGGACTAAGCAAACTTCCTACTTAAAATAGATTACCTACTAAACCTCTTAAAAAAAAAGTTTTAACAATTGAACAATACAATTTTAACGAGGATGAAAAAGCAAAAAAAAAACTTATGCTATAGACTCTAGAGCATAAAAATAGTTTTAGTCCGCTTACACCGGGCATAAACAAAAACTTTAAGAGCATGAGAAGTGAAAATGTTATTTTATGCATAAAATAAGCACGATGGCTAACTCGAAAGTAATTTCTAAATTAAACTGTAGTTCGAGCGATCGCAGCTTAGGGGTTAGATCGTTCGGGGAGCATACCCGAATTGTGCAGGTTCGAATCCTGCTGGTCGTCAAATTTTGGAATTGTCTAACTACATAGAAATGGTATATTGCATGACTCTATGGTTGCTCTAGAACAAGCATCCGGAATCTACAATTATTGATTGATGATGATGAGTTAAATTATTTAACTCATCATTGGAAAACCTTCGGTCAACCCTCCTATTGGAGTTTGACCAGGTTGAACTTACTGAACTGAGATTTGAGACTGGTTGAACTGAGATTAATTCGATCTTTTACGACCAGCTAGTTCAGCTACGCTACAAGTTAAAGTGTAGGTATGATCAAACCGATTTATTCAATCATGACCCTACAATTTCCAAAAGTTGAAGGGTCCTAACTAGACAAACAAAAACTAAAAATTATGCCGGGCAGCTTTCGACCCAACCTTTATTTATGAATGCTTGTTCTTAGATAAAACTTACACCTCGAAAGATAGCTGGGCTACGTTACCGTGTTCCATTAGCTTTTAACCCTCGTCCGCGCCATTGTAATCTGTAGAAACTTTGTTCTACAAAGTTGCGGGAACGGTGGGGCTGGAATCGGCTGGATCTCGGAATCATGGACGTAAAATGGCTATGTTGCTTTTAAAAATAACTTTATCTTTCATATCTTGTTATTTATAGAATAAACCTTTAAATTCTACCATAAAAACGTTGTAAAGGGTTGAACAATCACAGCAAACAAACAATACTTTCAATTGGACACTGAAACTGGTCGCAGTTTTAGGACATACCCGGGGTATGTCCTAAAACTGCGACCAGAACCACCGGAAGATGGGCAACAGCGTCCTATAAGTACACGGTGAAGATACTGCGGTCTCCTAGCCGCCTGCCAAGCGTAGGGATTATGGCAACACCCCTCTCTAAGAGGAAGGCCTTTTTCCAGCAGTGGACGTTTAATAGCTGCTGATGTAAGCTGATGTATACTTTCAATGCTACTAAACTATTTATTTACAATAAAATTATTGTTAAGTAATTCAATGAAACAGCTTTTTTTAAGTTAAGGAGCCAATCAAACCATACAAATGGTCTTAAATCACTCCTATGTCAAAGCTAATGCCTTTGAAACTCAAATTAAGCGCATTTATTATTCACGCAGTGAGTCGGGGCTCGGCAGCCCGGTGCGGACCTCGGAGGAGCCTCTATCCCCGCAGACCCCACCCCCATGCCCCGCTCCGACCACACCTAAGACTTCTCTACCTCAGATTCCCAAAGTCATTCCTCCGACCACCTCGCCTAAAACTACAGCCCCTACTGCTTCCCCTAAAGCCACCCAACCGGCACCTCTTTCTCCTAAACACAGCCTCCCCCCCACCTCTCCGCCTAAAGCTTACCTTCTCCCGCAAGAGTCCAATTCACCTCCGCTCTGCACCAGCCCGCCCGCCAAAGAACTCCAACCGACTCACGACTCTATCGTCCGATTTAAAACGTAAGTACTCCTCTGTATACAGTAAGTTTGTGGTTGACTAGGTAATTAACATATTAGTACTAACAGACGTGTGGATTTAGCTGACGGACCACCGTCCAACCAACCGGAGAGAAAGATACATTTTTCTCTTTCCTTCCCGTCGGTTGGACGGCGGTTAATCAGCCAAGTCCGTCTCGTCTGTTAGCTATTTAACATTGAACAACAATTGCCGATACTTTGATATTATTAAAAAATACTTCAAAAGATCTCTAACTTCTGTATTGATGTCTTTAGAACTGAGAGTAATTGAGGTAATTGACCAAATCACGAAAAGTCGCCCTTCAAGCTGAGGCAAAATCGACTTTGGGTAACTATTACAGAATAATTAAATGTTAATTGTTTAAGTTCTATTTGAACTGAATAAAACAATATCAAAGTAATCAAAATTGTTCCGAGTGTCTTTATTCTGTACGCTCTTTGAAAATGATACTAACTTATCCATTATAGTACTAAAGATAAATTAATTTTCAGCACATTTCAGTAAGTAAATTATTAAGAAAAAGAGTGTAAACTGTATATAGTATGTGTGACTAACAACTATTATTAACTATTAGGTTCACAGCACATATATGAGTATAAGGGCACGTGCACACTAGTGTCGAGATTGAAACTGCACTCTATCTCTTCTCTCTTCTATTGCATGCAGCATACATGAAAAACTGTTTGGACTTGACCAAGAAGTATTTGGCTATAGGTGAGACACATAATGTATCTTAGTACTATTAATTCTAGCTATGTTCTACTGTAGCTACTTCTCATAGATCGTAGTCTGTGTTTGAACTGAAACTATCGATCAATAGAGAGCTGTAAATAAGTGTTAATATCGTTACTCAACTAATATTTAACTTTCAGTTGAAATTTTTAAGTAAAGTTGAGCATTGTTTCAGAAATTTGTTGGAAAAAACATCAGACGCCCTTCTCAAAGCGGCGAAAGTCGGTGACTTGAAAATGGTAAGTAAAAGCCATAACTACTATGTATCTAAGTATCTACTCTTACAACTTTGCGGATCTGTTCTGAACATGTTGTATTATGTGATAACGTTAAGTGGATGACGGGCTCTTTGATCATAAAATGAAAGCCTCTGCGACACTTCCTGCTGTTCCATGGCTCTTGTTATTGCATTACCTACGCTCGCTTGCGTCATAAAGCGTGATTGACATCCCAAAGGTCGTAAAATTACCAATGATACGTTTCTATTGGTGGATTCACCAACTTTATTGTTAATGATTTATAAAATTAAATGTTTTATCTTATTGTGCTGGAATAAATTGTGCCTAATATTATGGAAACTGACGTGTTTACACACATTTTATTTTTATTATATCTATACGAGAATTAGGTAAGATATTGCCTACTTGAATCAACGCATCGAAGTTCAGTATTTGCATTCAAAACTTAGGTTACAAGAAAACTAGCAGCTCGGATAGATGTAGCAGTTACTTTTAGGTATCTTTAACACACGAAGTATCACGTTTCCGATCATTTAAAATTCTATTGAATGAATGAAATGAATTAAGTATATGACACACATTTATGTTAAAGCTACGTATAAATTGTTTCTAGATGAAAGAGCTGCACTCTGCAGGTTACTCTCTCCTGTCGATCGACGCGAGCGGTCAAACCGCGCTGCACATTGCGGCCCGTTACGGCAACAAGGAGATCATCAAATACATGATCGCGTGCGCACCGACTGCTATCTTAAACATGAGGGACAACGAGCGCGGGCAGACGGCTCTGCACAAGGCGGCGGCGCACAAGCGACGAGCTATCTGCTGCATGCTGGTGGCGGGCGGCGCCTCGCTCACGAGGCAGGACCACGCAGGCCTCACGCCGAGGCACCTCGCGCTGCGGGCGGAGGACCACGACCTGGCCGCTTATTTAGAGAGTAAGCTGTTTACACGTTATTGCTCATTAGACCCATTCGACAGCACACACACATCACCAGCACCACCAGTAAACGTCCACTGCTGAACAAAGGCCTCCTTCTTAGAGAGGGGTGCTGCCATAATCCTCACGCTTGTCAGGCGGCTTGGGGATCACAGCACGTTCACCGTGTGGCATGTACTAATAGGACGCTGCTGCCCATCTTTTGGTGGTTCTGGTCGCAGTTTTAGGACATACCCGGGTCCCGGGTCCATTCGACAGCAACCTGACTAAAAGGCAGGCATTGGTCTGTAAACCCTGTATCACATCAAAGAATTAGCTAAACACGCGTCGAAAAGCCATACAACCAGGTAGATTCGTCACTTTTAGTGTGGGTTGCACCATCTTACTTTAGCTTTAACAAACGTCGACATTTCGGTTAAAGTACCGGTTAGGCTAAAAATTAGTTGCACCATCTGACAATTGTTAAATGACGTCATAACTTTAACTGTTAACCGTAACTGCCCACGATTCGCTATTGTTTATTTTAAATATCTGTCAGATGCATAAAATATAATTCCAGCTATGCATCTGGAGTAAATAAGGTCTCATTTGACTTGCAAGCCTGGTAACTTTAACTATGCTAAGGAATACGCTGGTGCAACGCATTTTGCAGTAACTGCTAAAGTCAGCGTTATTGTTATTGTCAATTTTGTCATAAACCTTAACTTTAACTACTACTTGGTGCAACCAAGCCTTAATTCTGCAATACCTGAGACGTACAGTCCAATGCTTGGCTTTTAGCTCAGTCGGTGTAGCAGAGTACAATAAACGAGCTAGCTGTATAACTTTGAATATTAATGACAAAACTCATTATCAAGATATCTCAAATTACTCGACACAAATGTATCCATTGCACAAATTACTTTTGTTTCTTTTGCGAAGATTTTGTGTAGTTAAATACCAAAACAAGTTAAAACGATATAAGTAACCTAATTTCAAAAGTTGTAATCTTACAATGAATTTTGTTGTATTTTGTATTCTGGAACCTCTCACAGAAAGTTACACCGCGATGTTTATTTAAATTCGCCATCTATTTCAGGTCAAGAACATTTCCAATTAGTTTCGGAAGACTTAGAAACTGCTGTTTGAGGAAAGAAAGAAAGAAGAACTTCAGATAAGTTATAGTACGAATTAAAACTATCCCGACGACGCGGACGGACTGTTTGTGACTACATCGCGTTATAATAATCAAATTATAATTATTACTATTATACTCTAACACCAAAGTGATATTCAAGATCTTGTGACTACTGTAAGTTAAATAAATCTTTCACTATTTAAACTTTGATTACTTATAAATTATTAAATTAGATTAGATTTAGATTATAATAATTGAAACACTAATTTATTAGATAGATATTATATTCAACGTAAAGTACAAGATTTGAATTCGTTTTACTGATAATAATAAAAATAAGTACATTATTGCATTTAGCTTTTCAACATTTTGAAAAATCTAATTCTACGTGATTCTACGTGAATGGCATTCTGAACGAGTTTAAGAATCTAAAATTACTAAGTAGAGTATAATGTTTAGTAATATGGATTCATTATTTTTGTAAACACTGACCCCGTTATTGACAAACGCTTGATATGCCCACATCAGCAATCTTCTTAATGAGAAGTGTCACATGTAAAAAAAATTTTTGCTTAAAAGATAGTTCGGGCTACTTACCATGCATTATAGTCTGGATAGCTGAAAATTCTGATTCGCGTCTGATTGAGAACTGTTTTGTACTTTGCATCATTTTGTTTCCTAGTAGGTAATTGTAGTTCGCAAGAAATTGACAAATCATATTTTAGCTAAAATGATCATGTCGAGCGTTTATTTGTAAGGGGTTAGTCATTAGATCTGTACCAAGTAGGAGTTTTTATTGTATCCACTCTCCGTCCCTCGATTTGTTTCAATAATAATAGTATTATCTATGTATTAACATTAATCATTGAATTGACTCTATTGAACTACTATTAATTAATCACCTCGAGTATTTTCCACTAAGAATGTTAGTTTTGTTGTCTAGTTTTAGTAAAATTATTATTCAAAGATGTAACTATATTTCTGCAAAGCATAATTTTGAACAGTATTTTAAACTATAAGAATTGACTACGTTTTGTAAATATTGTGAGCTTAAATTGCAAAAGGTCAATCCTCAAAATATAGCTTTAGCATAACTTATTTTACTAACTGCTATTACCTGTGTTTCTCAATTAGGCCTAAAATTTAACAGCCATATAATTTATTTATTTAATGTTAAATAACTAAATAAGTATTAAGACACGACAAGCGCGTAATGGGTTCTAAATGACTGGTCATGTTGTCTTGGTATATTTGTACTAACAAATAGTAAATTATTTGAAAAATATTCTAACTGAAGATTGAGACGTAGTAGGTGGCCACTAAATAGGAGGGACACGGAATCTCGGAATAAACACAGAATAAATTAAAATAATCTACAAATTACAGTAACTATATCGAGTCGCAGCAATTTGCATCGACCGTCTATATTTTGTGCCATGTCCGTCGATTCTGATACAGTTACTGGCTACGTGCTAGTCAGAATTTGAGGCTGGTTTGAAGTACATGTAAGCACGTTTGTTAACGCAGCCGATCATTATGTATAAACCGTAAATTATAGAGTTGCATTTAGCTGAACAAAAAGACAGCAGTCGTGGAAGGGCGCGCGTTCCTCGCGAAAATCAACCTTTGATTTTTGAGGTAAGTAATTCTCATATTTGTCAAAAAATAAGAACATAACCCAACCTCAACTCTGTTATTGATACGTTTTAAAAAGCCAATCTTTCTAAATTACATTTTTATACTTAAAAATTTCTTTTATAAACTAAATGCTAGAAAATATCCAACATTTTATATCAAAGTAGATTTACAGGTATTTGAAAATCTTCAAAAGTCCTGAAACCTGGCTTTAACATACTCGTAATTATACCTAATATCACTTCAGCATTATGTATTTATTTTAGCTAGATCAATGACCAGATTCTCCGGGCCTCTATAGTGCGTATATTTTCTTTCTCTACCTTCGGCAATAAATTATTAACATAAGACTACATTTTGTTGATAGGTACTAGATAATAATTATGTTGTTTGAATAATGCTGATAAAATCGGCATTACCTTCTCATGATCTCAGCGTTCTGATCTATTTGATAATCTTTTATTTTAGCCAGCATTGATTGCTCTAACACTTAGAATTACTTTATAATTAGGCATCCAAGATCATGAAATTGTGTCACGTGTAAAAATACCTAGTAAAACATTTTCATAAGTAATTTTTATCAATGTTTGTTAACATTTTCTCTTAGTTCGAATCTTCTCATTCTAACTCATCGTTTGAGTATGTTATTATAGATCGCAAACCCGAATAATATCTCTCATCGTTGTTGGCCATTGTTGTTAATTATCTCGCCAAATAATATTTGTGCAAGTAACTAGTAGGTACGAATCGAAGTCGTTAGTGTTATTTATGTCTATACCTAATGTCAATACCTCTACTTATTAGATATACCTGATAGTTTAGTATTTAACGAATTTATTCGTACTACTTCGCTGTTAAAGCGAACAAAGAAAGACAAAGCTGTGAGAATTTTTTCATAATGTAAAAAGTTAGTTCATATAATGTCGTATCTAAGCGATAACATATGTACGCCGTATCGTTACCGTATACTGTTTTGTGAGTTTCTTTGTGATTATAGCTAGGCATTTTAGAATTTACCGTAGAAGTTATTCTAGCGCAGTGGCGGCCCTAGCCCATAATCAAGGTAGAGCGAGATTCTCTTTCGGCGCCCCATTTTTGGTCGACGTTTTCTCACCGTTTATTGTATTTCAGTTTATATGTAAAAAAAATACCAGCTTTATTTTATTTTTACTATTATTTCAATAAGCAAGAAATGTAAAGCTATGTTCTTATATTAAGCGGGGCAGCCCCGCGCCTAACAAAAGGCACCAAAAAAGTTTTTTTTTTACCGCTCGAAATTATTATTTTTCGCATTTGGCATTTTGGCGCTCCTTGCTACCTGGAGCCTAGAATGACCGGCGCTCCTCTCGCTCTACGCTAAGGCCGCCACTGTTCTCGCGTTATAAATTGTATTGTCGAATATAAGTGCGGGTCTTCAGTCTAGCAACTGGACTGTCGTCTATGAACGAATGTCAGAACGAATTTTATTAATGTTCCAATAAAGTAAACTCATGTAAAGTAGGAACTCCTTCTCTTTACATTACAGAATGTAACAACAAAATATTTTCCGGTATTCATATCACGTTTATATATTTGCATTTTGTTCTTCATTGTACTTATTCTTCTCTTACTTACGTACATATTGATTACGTTAGTACTTAAATATTTATACCTTAAATTGTAAATATTTAAATCATACTGTTGGAGGCCTTTTCGAGTAGGTAGTGTGTACAATACACATGTACCCCTAAGTTACTACTCTACTAATATAATTAGCATACTTCGCGACCAAACAATATCTTAAAATCAAAGGTAAATATCACTAGATAAGAAATTTGAAAGCACTGAATTTTTGGGAATGCTCTTCAGTCGTAAATTAGATAAGGAATTATAAAAGAAACATAATACTATGTAATGCCTTCGCACGCAAATAAAATTGCAATGAAGTAGGTTTAAGTCAGTATGTTATATTGTACCTAACATAATTTTGAATTTTATTTATCATCCTAAGTATATCTAGATTTTTAAAATTTGACGAATGTTGCATATGCGAATGTCAAAACTTTGTTCCGTCAATTACCACTAAAATGGCCTACAAAAATAAAATCATTATAACTAGATACATTTCTTAAGGTACGTACGTAGTTACGTACCTATTCACTTAATTTAATCATTCTAAGATCAGTGTAAAACTTAGTGAATAAATTTCATTTCGTTTCATAATTTAACTAAACAACAATATTACAAGTATTATTTCAAACGTATTTTCAATCTATCTATCCGAAGCCAAAATGAGTGATTTCATAATAAAACTTTCGAGCTTTAACAGAGCTTTCATACTTTAAAACTTTCTTAAATATTTACCTACCTATCTATGGACGATATCTTTATTTTATTAACGAGCTTACATATTCTAAAGGCAAGTAGTTTTCTCCAAATACCTTAAATATTTTATTATCTACCTACATCTCTTTTCGTACCTAAACCGTTGCCTATATAAATAATACATTATTCAAAAAGGGTTAAAACCTTGTACATTTACATATATTTGTCTGCTGTAACAACAGCTTTTTTTATTGCGGCTCTCGTCGTTGTTTACTTAAAAACTGTACAAGATGTCTGAAAAATCGAACTGCGAGTGAACGTATTTGACTGTAGGTAATCGACGTATTTATAATCATTAAAAATAAGGTTAATTTATCCTAGCCCTAAATTCTTGACATGTGCCTATTATGTGTACTTAATTTCTACCTGCCTTTGTTCGATAAGAAATCTTGTAACGAATGGGTATTGAACTCAATAATTCTTATTAAGTAGAAATAATGTATGATCGGTTATAATCACCAATTTAAAGGATAGAAAATGAAAATAATATAATACATTGATAGTGTTTTCAGAGCACACACTTCATTCTACATGCATATTTTTGCACTCAATAAAGTCACTATTTTAAATAAAATTATCTTAATAAAGTACACTGAGAGAACAATAAATAAAAGTGAATTAATTTGGGTTTTATTTGGTTCCCATGATATTATAACCGACGTCCAAGCAGGAAAAACAATACCTACAAATCTACTAATAGTTTTATCAGTAGCTTAGTTCAAAAGGTACTCTGATTTAATCTACAAAGAAATCGCAAGATGCTGTGAAATGACCTGTACTTGATGGCGTGCTTAGACTGCACAGCGCACACTATTCAAAGTCTATTGGATAGGTTTATCATCATGGGTTTATCGAGAGTAAAGGCACACTTAGTTACCTAATGTACTAGAGCAGCTCCGAATCACATTAGATTTTAAGACTTCCATACCATTTAACAATGTAGGTAAGTTGTTATTAGTTACGAACCAAGATAGTTATGCCACTCTGATCTCGTACGAAAAAAAAGGCTTGCTTTTGAACGTCAACGCAATGATGCGGTCTACGATGGACCACGCTTGCCTAGAAGAAACTGATTCACTCGTCTCACTAATCTCGTACGAAGTCTCAATCGTACGAAACGCTTTGATTCCGCTTTGACTTTTACCGTGTTAACTGCTATTCTGTGAAATGCACTGCCTGAATGAGTGTTGCCCGATAGTTACAATCTGGTGGTCTTCAAATCGCGAGTAAATCGGTTTTTTCCAGTCAAGCGTGCTTCATTGTAGACCGCATTATCGTATAACATCAAGCGAACCGGCGGTCATTAATAAAATAATGAATAAAAAAAAACATTTATTTTCTGGCTCTTTGACCTTCGATCAAGAATGTACCTACCTCTAGACATATTTTATAACTAGCTGCGCCTCGCGGTTTCCCCCGCGTAGTGACGAAAAATGGTGATGATGATGATGAAAAGTAGCCTATGTCACTCCCTGGCTCTTGAACTATACCCAAGCAAAAAATCAGGTCGATCCGTTGTTCCGATGCAGCGTGAAAGAGGAACAAACATTCATATATCCATAAATCTATACATCCATACACACAAACCTTCGCGTTTATAAGTAGGATAGTAGGAAGTATAATGCGTCAAGTATGAGATAAAAAAAATTGCTGCCAGCAAGCTAGGATGCCCACTGACTTTAGACCTTCAACGGTCTATGGGCAGTCTCTGTTTTTGTAGTGTTAGTATTTGGTCTATCTTAGCTTGTATTTTGTTTAAAAGCACTTGAGCCATGAAAAAAATATGTAGTCGATTGTTTTAAATTTGTGCGTAATAGTCCGAACAAGGTTATAATGGAAAGACAAACTGAAAAAGTAATGAGTTGACCATAAAATGGAAATAAAAAAAACAAAGGTCTTATTTTTTGATTTTTATATGATTTTTCTATTATTTTAATTGAAATTTGGATAGGAAAACGTCTTTGGGGTCAGGTACAGTTAATAAAAATAAGAATTTTTATTTTTTTTTATTTGTTGATAATAAATAAAACCGGCCAAGTGCGAGTCGGGCTCGTGCACTGAGGGTTCCGTACCACCACAATATACAATAATTATCAATATAAAAAATCGTCTTCAAAATTTGTAAAATATGGCATTACGATTCGGTGAAAGAAAATGAAGTCATCCAATAACCCAATTACCAGTTATAAATTGATAATGAACAGAAATTTGTCACCGTCTCGCACTTGGTCATTATTTATTATTTGTTGTAATACTTTACTTAAAGTGCGTACTTATATCTTGCCAAGTTTGACGCTTGTTGAACCCTAAAAAACTAACCTATCGTGACGTAGAAGTTACCCAAAAAGAGCATTCTTATCAATCCTCAAATAATTGATAGATGTAGCAAGGGTATCGTACTTGATAATCTATCAAAAGAAAAAAAAACAAGATAAGGTATACGTAAGGTAATATGCTTACGTACATAATGAAGGTGAATTAGTACACAGGGTAACCATTGGAGGATAGGTTCGGAGGTCTGTCAATCAAACCTTTATAGATAAGACTAGTGTCCAAACATTATAAATCTGTCGTCTAGTACATACCTAACTGCACAGATACCTAACTGTGACACTGCAAAGTGTTCGAAACGTCAGGAATTAAAATTATGTAAAATCTATGACGAATTAGTTTTCTATAATAAGTTCATTGTATAAAATACACACCATAAAATCCGTTAAAATTATTTAGCTATATAACCACTTATAATATTATAACCACTCTACCACGACTAGAGAAACAAATTAAAATATCTAATCAAACTCTTTATTCAACTTAAAATATACAAAAGCACATATTAAACAGAGAAAAAAATAATTTGAAAAAAAAAATGGTTGAGATCTGGCAACATCAATGAATCTACTGGGACTTAATTTTCCTGTACCTTTTTACCATGGAACAGATGGGATTTTTTCTTCTACTAGTTCCATCATAGAACTAGGAAATGCAACTACTGGGACCAAGCGAAAAAATTCGGGAAATTGTAGAGTCCGCCGAAAAATACTGTGGCAAGATTTCAGTCATATTCAAACTCATGTTTGATGCATGGTAAACTCCTAGAGAATAATAGCTAAGTATTTATTCATCCGACCCTCACTTAAATTGTAGCTAACCTATTCCCACCGCTGTGGTGTAGTAAATCTCCGGCCCAAATCTAATAGCACACCTTGGTTGATATATATTCGTGCATGCTATCTTTAATCTATACATGTATATGTTATCGCAAATGTAAGTAATCCGTCATTTATACAAAATTTCTAGGTTATTATAATACAATGCCTAAAATCAATAAGAAACGTGTGAAATAAATTGGATTATATTATATTTCCTAGGATTTCTTAAATTCGGGATATATTACTCTAGGAGAAAAGACTCTGTGTCGGATCTGTCTCTCATTGCGAACCTAACTCAAGTTGGACTCCGGGTAGGCTCAGCCAGAAGCTCTTACGCTTTTCATATACACTCTAGCGCAGTGTTTTTCAACCTGTAGGTCGCGACCCCCAGGGGGGGGGGGGGTCGCAAAGCCTTACACAGGGGGTCGCGGGTAAAAGAAAAGGACAAGTGTCTGTAGGTCTAACAAAACAAAAACTACAATAGAAAAAACTACAATTTCAGTAAGAAGGCATTTGCCAAAACGTGGTTCTATTTTTAAGACAACATTAAGTAATAGTTAATGATGATACAAGTGCGGTAAGTTGGTTATTACAAACGAGTAGACGAATGTAAGCTCGAGACGAAGTCGAGGGCTTACCGAGTTTGTAAAAACCAATCCGCACGTGTGCCATACAACGTTTTACAACACATTTGCTAGAAAAAAAGGCTACTAATGAAACAATTTTATTATTTTGTTTATAACTTAATATCAGTCACAACAATAGTTTCTATAATATAATAAGAAAATGGCGCGAACATGCAAATAGCGCCACTATCACGTGGTGAAAATTAGAACTACATCTTTCGTCTCATTTTCTCTTTAGTATTAAACTGAGACAAACGTATTGAGCAAAAGCGCTTCCAAGCAGGTTTGATCATTCAGCTTATTTATTCTCGTAATATGAAACTCTTTTGTAATTATGATGGAAATTAAAAAAAAAAACCGTAAAGTACACGCACGGTGCTATACATCTGAGCGTGCGGTTAAATTCATTACCGCACGCTCCGTTGTATGATCCGTAATGTTTAACTTTCTAACGATGTATACTTACAGGCTTCAAGTGCACTTTTTGAGCAAATGTGTTGTAATTTTTTTTATTGAAGCCTATTTATTATGTTTTATGTAGTTTTATTATGGTCCTGGGGGGTCGCTAGAATTTTTTTACTTGTAAAGGGGTCGCGTATTCAAGAAGGTTGAAAAACACTGCTCTAGGGGTAGATGCCACAAGACTAAGTGCATCGGGGTGCTCCGTGTAGGATCTGTCAACGTCGAACCTAACCAACTCAAGGAACGGATCTAACCGAGGCACTTCCTAACTTTTATATAGTTCCTAGTTCCAGTTAGAAATTACACAATACATTTCCTAGGAAACGTAGGAACTATTAAAGAAACTTTAACAATATATTTTTCACATATGCTAAATTAGCTTGGTATTGAATACATTTCCTAGAAATTGTACAAAATTCTTAGGTTTCATTACATTTCCGGTAACATAATACAACACAACTCAGAACAAGTAAACCCAAGAGGGGAACTTAAGAGGGTACCTAAATTACATCCATTTCTTTAGTTACCGACAATAACGAAGATGGGTACTTTTGTTCTAACATTAGCCAGTAAAAGCTTCTTAATTTAAATCTTCAGGAGGAAGCTACCAGGTTATTATAATGTACTTATCTCGTAAAATTCAAGATGATTAAGATTAAGATATGCCTATTATTAGAATAGGCGATCTAATTACTAATGATGTAATACAATTTCTTTATAGAAAAATTGTCTAAGTAGGTAAGTACCCAGTTAAGGCCTTAACCTAGCACCTAATTTTGATTTTCCATAACTTGAAAAGTATACCTTTTTTGTCTCACTTTGTAATGCTATTTGATTCACATAATTATACAGACATAGCCTTAAATATTTTTTTTTCTCTCTAAATTGTTTTTTACGAATGTTTGATTTATTTTCAGGTATCGACATGTATGAGCATGAGTGCCAATGAGAAACCAATATGATACCAAAATGACACAGAAAAAAATATATTCAGGAAAATAGCTGAGAACCAAAACTATTATTAAGTAAGGTAAACTCGGCACGCATTGTCAGGAGGTTCCTCACTCTGCAGCCCCGACCCCCAGTAGCTTGGGCCCTGCTCTGCTGCCGGCGGCAACCTAGTTTTTTTAAATAAATGTATGTTTTATATTTATATATATAGATTGTAAAAAAGTTTAAATAACTAATATAATAATAATAATAAATAATGATACCTAAGATATGTATGTCAATTTCATAATGTAGAATAAATACTCGTAATTGAATATGCTGTCAAGGTTTGGCGGTTCAAAGTTATGTGAAAATTAGACGCTGAGTTGCCTCCTTAACATATTTCGTCCATTGTTAATCCAAAAAATAAGCATGCCATTAATTAATTTAACAAAATTGTTGACAGTATTTTCTTTTATTTTTCATACAAAGCTACGCCCAAGGCGTGACAAACATGTATGTTTGAAAATTCATGTATTTATAGGAACATGGAAATCACACACATGACTAATCGCGTGTATCATCATCATCAGCCAGAAGACGTCCACTGCTGAACATAGGCCTTCCCCTTTAACCTCCACACTGAACGACAGCCTGCCACCTGCATCCACGGGATGCCTACGACTCTCACAATATCGTCGCTCCATCTAGTGGGAGGCCTACCTACGCTGCGTCTTCCGGTTCGTGGTCTCCACTCCAGAACCTTTCTTCCCCATCGGTTATCGGTTCTTCGAGCGATATAGCCTGCCTATTGCCACTTCAACTTGCAAATTTTAACAGCTATGTCGGTGACTCTGGTTCTTTGGCGATAATCACGTGTATGATTGATTGTATTTAGTACTTATACTTGTCTACATAAATACAAATATTTCTACTTAATATATGTGTTTTTGATAAAAATAATTAGCTATATTTAATCGCCTTTTTATTGATATCCTATCAATTACACGTAATTCATTACATGATTAAATAGGTAAATGGTAGGTGCGAGCAACGTCGTCAGTCCCTGAGTCCATGGCTAAGTGTGCTACCAAGCCCGTCCTTGGCTAATCAGTTTTCCTATCATGGGATAAAACGATGGGACTAGTGGGACAAACGGTAAACCGCGAGGCGCTGTTAGTAATATTTTATATATATTAAATTACTGTTAAGAGTCGATATATCGTCTGCTCATATTCAAGTTTTGCCTCTGCGCGAAACAGGGACAAAAATATGCTATCTATGCCTGCAGGAAGATATACGCACGAATTGGCACCCGCCTCAGAACTAAATTACGGCAACATATGCTAAAAACTTCAAATTACTCAAGAACTATTTTAATTATAAATAAAACGAAATTACATTAAACTACATTATACAAAGACCATTAGAATATGAATAAATAAATTGTTACGAGCTTCCAGACGCGGAGAAAAAAACATAAAACGTGTATTAGAAAGCCTGTTTTCGCCGAATTATTCTATCGAGAAAAGTTTCAGCAATCATGTTTCCAAAATTACGTTTAACTTACTTGTATACCTACTTAACTATGTATTTATAACCAAAATATGAATTTGTTGCTGTTTGCCATAACCGCGTAAGTTGATGCAACGCTACCCAAGTTCACGACATATAACTCTTAAACCAAAAATCTAACAAACTAACATAACATGTTTTTTAAACATAGGGCTTATTACCTTAACCAGTAAATGGAACGGGATGGCACGCGATCGTGATCAGAATCTGAATCACGAATGGGCATGTAATTAATAATAATTCCGATGTTAGATAAGAATGGAGAAATTTTTGGCGCAGGAGACCCAACTTTAGGTAAATGGTTTACGCAAGTTGTTGCGATAACTTGAGTAAACCATTTACTCGACATTTATTCAATATACATTGTGTTCCGCCATAGCTAGTTTGTGGAGGCTGGGACTTTGTTTAAATTAAATCGTTAAACTCGTGCCAAAGGCCGTTCTCAACTTCGTGAATGGATAAAATGTGATGCCGCGATAAGCTTAATTGGCGACCCTATGATTTAATTAGTTTAGATGCTTCCAATTAAGTTTTGTATGGGTATTTATACAAGATGAATAGAATAGGCTCATTCCTGTAAGGAAGTTTCTGTAAAGGCTATGAGTTATACTTTTACCAATACATTAGTTCAACGAAAGAACATCCTTATCCAGATATTTTAAAAAATATATGAAAATTTGATAATATTATCTTTTTTTGACCTCATTATCATCATTCATTCAGCATATCATGTTCCCACTGCTGGGACACAGGCCTTCTCTCAGAAAGAGAGGATGGGCCCTAACCCTCCATGCTGGTCAGTGCAAGTTGGCGAATGTCATTTATGTCTTTGAAATGTAGAGGTTTTTGGACATACTACCTGTTGCTTCACGATGCTCCTTTTTTACCTAAATCCAGTGAATTCTAAAAAAAGCATCTATAAATTTAAATCTTTTTTTTGCAAGATGGCAAAGATAACCGACTCTTTAAATTTTGTGACCTAATGTTTTTGACAACACTTCCATAAATATTTGTATATGACGAATATTTAGTGTAATTTGGCTTCTACGTTGCTTCGAGTAGTTCTCGGCATAGTGTTCGGAGAGTCAATACGTCCTGACTCAGATCAGGGGCCTTACGGACAACAGCTATTACAGGCACCTAATCCACTCAGTTGACAAATCACGCGACCGCAAACCGTATCTGGGCGCGATAAGGTTTGCGGTCGCGTGATTTTCCAACTGAGCGGATTAGGTGCCTGTAATACCTGTTGTCCGTAAGGTTTTCCGTATGTTCTGAATTCTCAATGCGTCCTGAGGATGCCTCGTGAAGAGGCGAAACACGTGTTGACAAGGTACACTGAGGAAACGGGTATAGTTGTTTATTTAATTTACATTACAATTAAATAATATTTATAGTCATTGCATATTAATTGCTTAAAGTTTCAAATATTTTATTTTAAATTTAATATCATTATTACAAAATAATGTAACGAATTTATGTTTCAGAATTAGTAAATTTTTGTTTCAGGATAGTTGAATTTTTCTCTTTTATGTAATTAATATGTTGTTTCAGGTTAGGCTAAAAGCATCACAAATATCTATAGAGAAAAATAATTTATTCCAAAATCCTTATTGTACTCGAAGCGACGTAGAAGCGGAATTTACTAGAGATTCGTCATATTTGTAGGTACAATTAAACGGACATCCGCAAAGTGACGCCTGATTCAATCAACTAACACCTTCATAAATAAAATTTCAGTTATTTAATAAATTATTTGGTTTACCTACTTAGAATATCTAGACAAATGTATTAATGCCTACATAAAATTTACCAAAAAAAATATTTTTCAAGTTGCAGATCCTAAACAAAAAGTAGTTTTGTTTATAAGTTGTTTGGGTTTCTTCTGAACAGTATGTCAAACGCATGTCTAGCGCTTTGATTCCACGTTTATTGTACGTACTGACTGCTAATCTGTGGAATGCACTGCCAGTTCCTCGATAGTTTCTTCTGAACAGTATATTAAACGCATGTCTAGCGCTTTGATTCTACTTTTATTGTGCGTACTGCTAATCTGTGTAATGCAGTGAATCTGTGAATTGCCTTCAAATCGCGAGTGAATCATTTTCTTGTAGGCAAGCGTGCTCCATCGTAGACCGCATCTTCGCTTAACATGAAGCGAGGGACATTATTTATAATTAGTAGAAAATAAATAAATAAATTCTGATACAGAGGTTTAAATATGCATATTATGTTCCTGCATTTTCTACCCCATCTACCTACTCTAAGTATACCTACTACTTATGATGGAGATTACAAATTAGACCATTATCTTGGATTATTAATTCTTTGCGATATCTAGAGTCTGGCGTTGTTTAAGGCACGCATAGCACGCATGCTACTGGTCCACTGCCGGAGGCGTGGTGATAACGTCTACTTATCAGTTCACAACATTAGCTAATGTACTGATAAAATAATGTTTTGTTAAAAAAAATCTGTGATCCTCTTTCTTACGTGTGATTTAACACGAGGATAATACATTTTGCATGAAGCATTCATGTGTTAATCACATCACAATAAATTTATGAATAGGTATAGCGGAAGAGGACCGTTATATGACCTTATATTATCCATATCTATACTAATATTATAAAGAGGTAAGATTTGATTGTTTGTTTGTTTGTTTGCATTGAATAGGCTCCGAAACTACTGAACCGAATTGAAAAATTCTTTCACTGTTGGGAAGCTACACTATCCCCGGGTAACATAGGATATAATCTATACCCTTGCGATATTTTCAAAAAAAATAAGGATCCTTACTAAAACTCCAATAATGTAACCCAAGGTGTAAACAAATAATATTTACAATTTTGACTTTGCGTGTTTGACAGTTCTAAGACTGGACAACGTCTGTCAGGTCAGCTAGTATGACATAATTATGTATATAAATAATGTTCCATTTCAAAAATGTCCCCTCCCCCCCCTACCTATGTTTTCCTTGACGTTGGCGGTTTATAGTAAATAAAAGTGATGATGATGATGTCCTATACCTTACTATGTCATATCATATAGATAATAGAGATAGAGAGGAAATTACATGACGTACCTACCGACCCCATATAACTGAGATAAGGGTAGGAAGATTACATGACACTAATTCAATTACCTAATATAATTGACAAAGTTTTTGTGTGTGTAGTATGTTTGTTCGTGATTTGGATGAAATTTGTTAGAGGGTAGTTTAAATTCTGATTTAAGACATAATTAAGATAATTTTATCCCAAAAATGCGTATATGGTTCATGTAAAGATACCGGGTGAAACCGCGAGGCATTGTGTGTTTAATAAAATATAAATAAATAAATAATATATATATAGTTTTCATTTGTGTACATGTAGACATGGGCGCCGCCAAGATTACTTTCAGGGAGGTGCATCTGTTTATACACATTATACTATTAACTAGTATAATATATAGAATTATACATACAATTTTATGTTATTTTTCTTTATTTTGTAATGTATTTTTTTGTGACAAGTGCACCCCTTACACCCTTTCAATAATACTACCTTTTTACTTAATAAATTATGAAGAAAAAACAACGATTAAGATGCCATAGCTTATTAGAACGTGCGAAATCCGCACATTATAATATTGTGTCCCTCCATCTAGTTTTTTTGCCAGAAGCTCTGTGTGCCCTAGAGCCCTTCAAATCCCCTTCAGTGCCCTCCCTAGCATAAGTATAACGCGCATTTTGAAGTAACTGATATACCTACCTAACCTACAAATCAATGACGCACTTAAAGTTTTACAATATTTTAAAGTTTTTACTAATAATTCAACGAGCGCCAAAACAATATTGATGTTATAGAAATGTCTCTAATGAGATGCCTTAAGTTAGTTTTTTTATTTGTAAACTAGCAATCCGCCCGCCCGGCTTCGCTTGGATATAATTTACGTGCGAAGCCGGGGCGTGTCGCTAGTTATATATATAAACCTTCCTTGAAAATGTATCTAACTGATAGTGAAAACCGCATCAAAATCCGTTGCGTGGTTTTGCAGGAGTTAGTGGCCATACAGACATACAGACAGACAGACAGACGCGGAAAAAGACTTCAATTTATACTATGTAGAGAAGAGATAGAGAAGAGAAGAAGTCGAAATCGTCAAAAATGCGTAGGGGCACATAGATTTAACTTTATTACGTAGAATCAGGCGGGAAAGAAATGCAACAACGTAACAGCCTACAGTTTTACATAAAATTCGATGTAAATCCACCAAGAAGCCAACAATTTTACATAAAGCTCGATATGAATCCACTAAGAAGCTAACCGTCTTACCACAAAAGATTTAAGCACGCTTTAGA
Source organism: Agriopis aurantiaria (assembly GCA_914767915.1). Classification (NCBI taxonomy): domain Eukaryota; kingdom Metazoa; phylum Arthropoda; class Insecta; order Lepidoptera; family Geometridae; genus Agriopis; species Agriopis aurantiaria. The sequence continues at coordinate 8,498,349 of OU611987.1, forward strand.
CAAGTGTTTAGCATAGTTTTCGCAGTGAAACAATTGCTAAACACATGTCTAAAGCGTTCTTAAATCTTTTGTGGTAAGACGGCTACAGTTTTACATAAAGCTCGATATGAATCCACTAAGAAGCTAACAGTTTTACGTAAAGCTCGATATGAATCCACTAAGAAGCTAACAGTTTTACGTAAAGCTCGATATGAATCCACTAAGAAGCTAACAGTTTTACGTAAAGCTCGATATGAATCCACTAAGAAGCTAACAGTTTTACGTAAAGCTCGATATGAATCCACTAAGAAGCTAACAGTTTTACGTAAAGCTCGATATGAATCCACTAAGAAGCTAACAGTTTTACATAAAGCTCGATATGAATCCACTAAGAAGCTAACAGTTTTACGTAAAGCTCGATGTGAAGCTACCAAATAGCCAACAGTTTCACATATAGCTCGATATAAATCCACCAAGAAGTCAACAGTTTTACATAAAGTTTAATGTGAATTCACCAAGAAGTCAACAGTTTTACATAAAGTTTAATGTGAATTCACCAAGAAGTCAACAGTTTTACATAAAGTTTAATGTGAATTCACCAAAAAGTTAACAGTTTTACATAAAGCTTGATGTGAAACTACCAAAAACAGTTTTACAATAGTTACAGCCAATAGTTTGATAATACATGAATCCACCTGAATTCACCAAGGTGGATTCACATCGAGCTTCGCATCGCACATTTCACATCGCATCAATTCGCAACGACTGTTAGTCGATGCTAACAGTTTTACATAAAGCTCGATGTGTTACACACAAACAATGTAACTGTAACAATGTATTGTAACTGTGTACGAGATAGTTTTAAGTGCCAGTCAATTGTTTTCGGTTTAAGCCTGGTTTGAAATTCTTTTTAATTTAAGTTGCGTATCCACCAGACATGTGCAAGGAAGTTGAGTGTGCGCGAGAAAAAAATCGATCAATCGATAATACTTTGAATTAAAAAAAATTAGGCAACTGCAAAGAAACCAAATTCCTAAGGCCGTGCAATTGTCTTGCTTTGCCGATAAATCCCGCACGTCAAAACACGACTGAAACCCGCACGTCAAAACTTGACTGTACCTACAATTCATATTTTTCTCATCCTACTAATATTATAAACGCGATAGTTTGTATGTATGGATGTATACAGGGTGTAAGGGGAACACTCTCGAAGCCAAAAGTAGGTAATTGTACTCATCATTATGAACAACTTTTACTATGGGATCAGCCCTGAAATCGCGAAAAAAATATCAGCTGTTCTATAGAAAACGTTCATTGACACTCGACAAAATGTATGGAACAGCTGATTAACATCTTTGAAATTTTATTAAGTCTACAGAGCTTCGTTCATTCGATTTATTCTACTCGTATAACCACTAATTTTCGAACTTATGAATATCCTCACGCGAGTTTTGATGAAGTGACTTATGAATATACTTAACCACAATTATTGTGGTAATCATTTATTATGTGGCTATGCGGTTATGGGTGCCACGTACGACACGCACTTGGCCAGTTGTTTAGACTCTACATTATACATCTTTGTATTGGTGCTTAAAAACTATTATGATAAAGGCAATCTAGGTACAATCTGTTAACAATTAAGCCATTATTTGACTTCTACATCTTTTGATTGAGCTGATAATCTTGAATAAACTCTATAATCTTGGTTCCGTGATTAGCTGCCCTACGTAGGCAGTGACTATTGATTTGGTTGTTTTGTAGATAGGCAGATATGAAAAGCATATAAATTGAGATAAATCTCAATGAAGAGTGCCAGTGCCCGCTTGTACCTCGAGGTATTTGCGAGAAAATGCTACGTTTCGCCGTACTGTTGACCGCCCTCGCGGCGGCCGCGTGGTCGCTACCGGCACAGATGCCGGAACCAGGAGAGCTTGCTCTGGTCCTGAACGAAGACGACTTCGAAGACTATCTGGACTCCTGGCTGGCGATCGAACAGCAAAAGTGGGGAAACACGTCTAGCCCTACCCCTAGGACCGGTAAATAACGAAACTGAGATTTATATATCTTGGATCTTTTTGGATATTCGTAATTGACAGCGGCAATATTCCAGGCTGCACGATCCGTGTGAACGGCGATCTCGGTCAGCCCCAGCCGGTGTATCTGCATCGTGGTGACTATGTCGTGCCCACCGGCAACACCGGCCAGATCCATCTCAACACTGGCGAGCAAGTGCAAGTCGCCTGCACTGGCTCCGGCCGCATCATCCAGCACCCTAACATCGCTGCGTCGACTGCCTCTGGAGTAAGTTTTGCTTCAATAATTCTAAATTCTGGAGGCAATCTCAGGGTCTTTAACAGTCCAGGTAAACCCACCTTGTAAAGAGCAATTAAATTAATGAAGATTTGCCGCCGAGAACGCTCCTCGTATACCATATAACAGTGATGTGACGATCTCGGGACCTTCAAAATGATTGCAATAGGATTGGTGCTGGCCGAAGCTAGGAGTAAGTGAATTGAATTAGGGAAGATATTTACCTAGCCTAAAGCGTGACAATCCCAAAATATTTCTCAAAAAGCTTAACCCTAATCAATAATTTATTTAATTCTTAGACTGCCACATGCGTGAACAACGCTTTGGTTACCGGCGCCGGCTGGTTGAACGGCAATGGTGAATTTGGACAGCTGACCTGCTCTGCACACTCTTTCCACGACGCTGAATATACCTCCGAGAGATGCTTCAACAACAATCTAGTCATTCGGTAAGTATTCTGCACAAAAATAAAGTAGATGTCTAAAATTTCCTCATCCCTACTTTATTGACAACACAAATTCGTTACTTTTTAATATATAATTTTTAGTAATAGGCTGTCGTTTGACCGCCACCTTACCTGGTGATTTTATTTATGGCTATTTTCATTTGACTCGCTGGCGTGGTAGGTACATGCTATGTGGATGCTATTCAGAAGATGGATGACCAGATTTATGAACAAATACTCTGCTGCTGAATAAATATCTATTTTGCCATACTTAATTCCTGCACTAAGTTTCTATAGAAAAATTAGTTCTACACTTAGAATAACTACAGAAAGAAACCAAGTACATTCGCAAAATTTAAGCCATTCAAATGGTGTCATATATGGCTCCAAAAAAATTATATTTTTTACTTTGACAATTTGCGCGGTAAAATCGTACCACAACAAATCAGAAAAGCAGCATAAGAGTTATGGTGTGACATTCCACAGAATCCATTACAGTAATCCATTAATTTTCTTGCTTAAATCGTTTAAAATACCAATCGAAAGGCGTTGTTTGGAAACCTACCTTCTCTGAGTAGTTATTCTAAGGTTCTACAAAATATGCCCTCTTCCTACTTTCAGCATTGGTTTCATCGCCGACGGCACCTTCTACCCCAAATTCTGGTCGTGCTTCGACCCGAATCGCCTTGAAGTTCTGTACGTGTGGTATGAGCAGAACACCCCCAATGCCATTCACCAGACCGGTGTCGCTAGACCCAGCTGGCTGGGTAAGACGCCAAAGAAAAGATTTTATTAATTCATTTCATACATATAATGTGGGTACAGCTCAGCTCAGTTAGTATATTTTTATGAAAAGAACCAATACGGCGCATATACGAAGTTACGAACCAATATGAAATAAAATCCCAAGTGTGCAAACACATGAATAAAAAAATTAAAACTAAATCAAAAAACTGACTTATGGTATGATATGGTGTCTCCTCAAGGACCTTATATTATTATATACCCTAAAGATAAAACGTCCTTGTATGTCCTATAAATCCTATCATTCTGTCATGTCCTGTCATTCTATATCTCCTATTACCGCAATTGTCACTGTGACACTTCGTTTGTTTTCAGCTGGTAGCTTCTTCCCTGGCATTGGCATCAACACTCTGTATACTCAAGTACAACAAAAGGCCACCATCGCCTCCCTCGTCGGGCAAGAGCTAGCCGACAAGTACGTGACCAACTTGCAGTTCCTGGCTCGCGGCCATCTCGCCGCTAAGACTGACTTCATCTTCGCTACGGGACAACGCTCCTCCTTCTACTTCATCAACGCTGCTCCTCAGTGGCAGCCTTTTAATGCTGGTAACTGGAACTGGCTCGAACAGGTAACTTGTATTTTAATTTGCTTAAATGTTTCTATTTTTGAGTTGACAACGTCTGTAGGGCAATATGTAAATTCACTTTGGTTTTTTAACAGAATTTGCGTGCGCGCATCGGAGTTGCCGGCTACAACACAATGATCTACACCGGTACCTTCGGCGTCTCCCAGCTTCGAAACCAGAACAACCAACTCGTTGATATCTACCTACACAGAGATGCCAACAACAATCCTCAACTGCCCGTACCTCTCTACTATTACAAGGTAGGATAATTTAACAAACAACAACATAATAAAAGTTTATTGTCATTATGATCAACGTTTGCGATAAGGTTCATACTTACGATTATGATAAACGTACGAGTAGAAACTCCAATTAATAAGCAGGTATCACAAATGTATTTAAAATTTTGTTGTAAGCATCTCGGTTTCCAAGCTACCATAATGCATTTGGTCAGACCCGAGCACCCAACATTTCAAAATTGGTGACCGTCGCGCGTCTAATATAAATGATTAAATTTGTCACATTCTGTCTAGGTTGTGTACGAGCCCACCCTTCGCCTGGGCACCGCGTTCGTGAGCATCAACAACCCGTACTACACAGAGGAAGAGTGCCGCGCACTCACCTTCTGCACAGACCTGTGCCGCAACAACGCTGCGTTCGACTGGCTCCGCTGGCAGCCCGACCGCATCGACATCGGTTACAGCTTCTGCTGCACCGTCGACGACTTCCGCCGCACCGTGCCACATCTACCCGCCTTCTCTGTTAGTGGACTACTAGCATAAATAATTCTTAGCTCTACCTTGGGTGAACTGGTGTAAATAAATGAAATCATGAACAACGTATTTAATAAAGTCGTTGAATTTAAAGAACCCAATCGTTTCATTCTTCCATTCGAAGAGATCAACTAAATAGATACCAGAATTACCTTGATGTGTTTCGACGAGTATTTTCAGATAAGGAAAATCGACAAAAATATACGTACTAATATAGCTTGCAAATCTAGATAAAAGGGTTATATTGACTAAACGGCGATTGTGGTTTTGCCTGATAGCAGTATGATTAATCAGCGTATTATGACGCGTTGATCTGTTTCGGTCGATATTCTTTGAAATTTGATATGTTACGCACCTATAAATTGAACACTATCTTAGTCAAGCTTCTAGTGCAAAGAAATTATCGAAGATGCGTGTGCTCCTATTACTGACTGCCTTTGTAGCAGCCTCGTGGTCGTATCCGGGTGAGATCCCGGAGCCGGGACAGCTGGCGCTAGTCCTAAATGAAGACGACTTCGAGGAGTATCTGGACGCATGGTTGGCGATTGAGGAGCAAAACTGGGGAAATGCATCGAGCCCTACCCCTAGGAGCGGTAAATACAAACTTATTTAAACCGACTAAGTGATAACAATCAATAGTACAATGTTGTAGAGACTGGTAGAATATTAGTAAAATTGAAAAATGACAATGTTCCAGGCTGCACGATCCGAGTGAACGGCGATCTCGGGCAACCTCAGCCGGTGTACTTGCACCGCGGAGACTACATCGTGCCCACCGGCAACACCGGCCAGATCCATTTCAACACCGGCGAGCAAGTGCAGATTGCCTGCACCGGCTCCGGCCGCATCATCCAGCACCCTAACATTGCCAGCTCTACTGCTACAGGTGTACGTCTAATACCAGATTAAACTACATTACAATACATAGTTACTACTAATACATTTCACCTTATCTGTAGCATTCTCTTATGATTTGGTTGATGGGCCTTTTACTTATGGCTTCAAAATCTGGTTATTTATTCGTATCCCATACATTTCTTTAAGCTTTCCTGATAAATAACATGCCTATTTGACTTAAGTACCTACATACATAGAAATCGTAAATCGTTCTCCAGTAAAATGTCAAAAAAGAAACAATATGCCCAGAAACCATCTAGGTCATTTTACGGTTTACCCGTCACAGACAGCCACATGCGTGAACAACGCTCTGGTTTCTGGCGCCGGTTGGCTGAATGGAAACGGCGCGTTTGGACAGCTCACTTGCTCTGCACACGCCTTCCATGATGCTGAATACACATCCGAGAGGTGCTTCAACAACAACTTGGTTATTCGGTTAGTATACTTACCTGAATCATTATACTCTCTGTGCTTAATCACTCCTAACCATACAAAATATTTTAAGCTAAATTCTATGAAATATAAATAATGCTATGAGTTTCTCTTGTTCAATTGACAGTGTTGGGTTCATCGTTGCCGGCATTTTCTACCCTAAGTACTGGTCATGTTTCGACCAGAACCGCCTGGAAGTTTTGTACGTATGGTATCAGCAGAACACTCCCAATGCTGTCCATCAGACAGGTGTAGATAGACCTAGCTGGCTGGGTAAGTTTCGTTCCAATCAAACCAAAATTTATCATTGTGCAATGAAGTTATTATTATCTCAGTTAGGAAATGAGAATTAGAACCTACTTCCGCTCATAATAATTATGTTAGGCTTACGTAATTGCGACTTGAATCTTATATATTTGTGTAGCTGGCAGTTTCTTCCCTGGTATTGGCATCAACACTCTGTACACTCAAGTACAACAGAAGGCCACCATCGCCTCTCTCGTCGGGCAAGAGTTAGCTGACAAGTATGTGACCAGCACTCAATTCCTGGCTCGCGGTCACCTCGCCGCTAAGACTGACTTTATCTTCGCCACTGGACAGCGCTCCTCCTTTTACTTCATCAATGCTGCTCCTCAGTGGCAGCCTTTCAACGCAGGAAATTGGAATTGGCTCGAACAGGTGATCATTTTTCTCTTCATAATATTTTCACCAGATGAAATACTGAATTCAAATATATTTATGTTGACCCATGTTTTAACCAAATCAAAAAATACCAACAGAACCTGCGTGCTCGCATCGGAGCTGCTGGCTACAACACCATGATCTACACTGGTACTTTCGGCGTGTCTCAGTTGCGAAACCAGAACAACCAACTGGTCGACATCTTCCTACACAGAGATATCAACAACAACCCTCAACTGCCAGTGCCTTTGTACTACTACAAGGTTGGGTTTTCATGCTTCTCACTAGCTATTAAATTATTGACTGACTAGTGGTCCGCTCCAGCTTCGCATGGGTATAGATTATAGCCTATGTTGCCCGGGGATAGTGTGGCTTCGCAACAGTGAAAGAATTTTTCAAATCGGTTCATTAGTTTCGGAGCCTACTCAATGCAAACAAACAAACAAACAATCAAACCTTTCCTCTTTATAATATTAGTATAGAAGAATGAATAATATCAAAACAAACGAGTTTATTTCATATAAGAAATTATCGGAAAAAAATATGAAATTCAGCGTACCTAATCAATCTTAATGCGTTTCTTACCTACATTTTCAAAGCTTTTATAAGCTTCATTAAAAAAATCTCCGAGTATTAAAATTCATTTTAAAAATAACAATAGGTAGGTAGTATTTTAACCAGTCCAATCTCAGATAAATAAGAGTCCAATGAAGCTTTTTCCCTTGGGTCTGAAAAAAAAAGTCCGCTGAACTGACGACAAACTCAACTGCACAGCAGTGGTGGAGAGGCATCACATCAGCCGATGATGATAAAAACATCATCAGAGTCGAGTGCCGAATGAAGTGTCGTGTAGTGTCGTGACCGGGCAGCGGAGTGTCGTCAGCAAGTCCATAGGTTTCCTGTGTTATATTATCGTCACGATTTAGCAGCACCAGTGACATAACCGAAAAGCCGTTAGTCCCCAAAACACCTGACGTGCGGCGCGGTGCTAATGTGAAAACAGAAAAATGCGGTCCTTCAGGGCCCGTTCATTCTTTTTATTTTGGTCGAAGTACTTACTAGGTACCTACGTACGGTGTTGTCACCCCAATTTGCCGTGTCGTCTGGTGAGAAAATGCGCTAACTACCTATGACTTTTTATTTACTCTCAGGTTGTATACGAGCCTACTCGCCGCCTGGGCACTGCGTTCGTGAGCATCAACAACCCATACTACACAGAGGCGGAGTGCCGAGCGCTCACCTTCTGCACAGACCGATGCCGCAACAACGCCGCGTTCGACTGGCTCCGCTGGCAGCCCGACCGCATCGACATCGGTTACAGCTTCTGCTGCACCGTCGACGACTTCCGACGCACCGTTCCACATCTACCCGCCTTCTCTGTTAGTGGACTACTCACATAAACTACTCCGTCATGGTCAATCGACCGAGATGTAGTATTTTTTTTAAATGTTTATTGTAAAAAATAAATAAAGGATTGATCTAATTATAATAGTAATCTATATTAACTATAAACTTTTTTTTAGTTATCAGATTTCAACCGTATACCACGCTACCACCAATTTATGACCGCAAACCGTATAGATACGCCCAGTGGGCTTACCCTCGACACTCGATTTCAATCGTAATTTGGGATTGGGATTGAAAACATGCCATTTGGTACTCTTGAATTCTAAACTAGCGCACGATTGGAACCGATAATGGTGGAATTTTATGGAACTAAATAAAATCGACTCAACTCGACGCTACCCTCTTTTTCGGTACTCTTGACGCGATTTTGACGTCGACAGATTTAATTGGAATAGAGTTTGCGGTAGAAACTACACAGTTTTCAAAAGCTGACTTTTTTGCGTTCGAGTTTGTTGTTACCAGTGAATAACAAAGAAAAAATGGCACGTTTGGCGCTCAAGTTTCGTATTTTGGACAATGCTCATATAGTAGACCTAAGGCAAAGGCGAAACATGAGAAGAATGGCGCGCTATAGTAGCGCTAGTCTGCCTCTGCTGAGCTGAGGATGGGAGTTGAAGCTCGTGCTCGCCTGGTCCAAGAACTATGGGTAGCATGGCGTCTTCATCATTCATCATCATTTCATCCATAGGACGTCCACTGCTGGACATAGGCCTTCTCCATCGATCTCCAAAAGGGCCAGTTGGAAGCGGCTTGCATCCAGCATTTCCCTGCGGTCTCTTTTAGGTCGTTTGTCCATCTTGTGAGTGGACGTCCTACGCTGCATTTCCCGGTCCGTGGTCTCCATTCCAGAACCTTTCGGCCCCATCGGCTATCTATCTGGACCTACCTAGTTCGACTGTTTGTCCTAGGTATAGACGTACGAGTCAACAGCTTCAAGAACTGAGTTCCCAACTGATACTGGGCCCTAATTCAATCTAATTTGTATAATATGTAGCTATTTTAGTTTGTGTTAATACAATAAAAAGCTTTTATTACAATCATAATGTTTATTTTACATTCATAAATAAGCAAAAACTTTTTAAACAAGCTTTTTTGTATTCTTCTCAGCAAACCCTTTCATTTGATGCCGATATCACGATCTTCCATTAGGAAATCAGCAAGAGCCTCTAGCTGTTGGTAGGTTGGCTTACTCATTAGTACCTGATAATAAAAATGAAACATTTATTAAACATTTGCTGGGATTCTTAGAATATGGAAAAGTTACAAACTTACCTTGATCTTGGCCTTCTATAATTTACTAGCTTGACACTGGTTTAAGTTTTATTGTATCGTATATTGTATATTATTATATAAAGCTTCCGTGAAAAATTATCTAGCTGATGCTGATGGTGAAAACAGCATCAAAATCCGTTGCGTGGTTTAGGAGGAGTTAGCTATTACACAGACACAGCAGACGCGGAAAGCGTCTTTATTTTATACTATGTAGAGTTAGGCCAAAATTACGTTTGAATAAACTGTGCAAATAAAACATTTATATATTTTGAAATGAAACCACAACAAAGTTTGAATCTTTGAATGAAAAATTGAGAGGTTTTTTTTTGTTTTTACCCATAGCTGAGCAGGCTGAAGCCATTAAGACCATACCGCCTCATCTTCTGTATTTTACTAACGCTTTTCATTAACTTTATTGACCAAAAATGATAACACATGATAGATATATGGAAAATAATAATAATTAGTTAAAAATTTTGGAATAATAAGGACATTGCAAGGTAATTTCAAATTATATATTTTGTTGCGTTATGTATGGCCACACCTACATAGTGTTGTTCTTCTTTGAGTCACAATGATAAGTCAATCGAGTACCCGATTTCAATAGGGTACTTGACTGTATTAAAAATATTATGCCAATTGACGCCATCCATAAACATGACATAATGAAAAAGCATATTTCATTGATTTTTTGATAAAAATATGCTTATTTTTTGTAAAAAACGCGATTAAAATAACTGTATTTTCGACATTTGATCACGTGATCGAAAACGGTCTGTAACTGGCTTCATCCCTAGTGACGTCACACAAATCTAAACAAACAGATTTTGTATTGATATTTGCGAATTTAATGTAGTAAAGCTATTTTAAGAGCGATTTATCCAGAAATTTTCACCAAAAACAGTCCGGAGGTTAAATGTGAGAAGAATGGAGAAACATTTTGTGCAAGCAGACAGCAGTAACTTACCCAAAATTAATGTTTTTATGGTTGCATATTTCTTTAATAATAATCCACGTCATTGTTTCTACGCTGCAGAACTCAAAACGTAAAAACTACAATGTCAGTATTAATTTTTAATTGTTCTCCAAGCAAAACATTCAATCAAGTTGTACAAAAAGTATGTTGTAGTAAGTGGATATCACTATTTTGTTAGGTTATGTCGAGCTTTACAATGTTTAAAAAGAAAGTAACAGTACATAAAATAGTAATGCAATAAAAACACAAATTATAATAGAAATATATAGACTCAAATATGTACCTCAAAATGATCTTCGCACATAGAAACACTTGAATTAGCTCCAATACTTTTGGGTTCTCTACGAGCTACTTAGTTCCAACCTTAGATTGATTCCAACCACTTTTTTCGAGTTATGGGGAGTTTTGGGTCCATTGGAACAGGAACAAATATTTTTTCGGGTGTCTTTATGGAAGTATTTGTACATTTTGGCACTACACAATATTTATAAACCATTACTTCTATTAGAAATTAATTAATCATCAAACTTTTGCTGCCTGGCTGCAGCTGTTTTGTTTTGTGTGACGTCAATCGTCGCTCGACCGGAGCTATGACGCAGGTCTGCGTTTTGGCGCGATCTTTTTTTATTCAAACTTTAACATCGATTTATATCGCAAATACGACTGATATCCAGAAAATATAAATGCAGTATACATTATTTTATATCAGACAATAATGTGCAATAGTTTCCCAAAAGTAGTCAAATACCCTATTTCAATCTCGATTTTGTTCAAGAGTGCCAAATTACTGTTTATTGGGATTGAAACTGATTGGGATTAGAATTTGATTGAGATTGGAACTGGATTCAAGAGTTAGCCCGCAGATCTGTGGGCTTACCCTCGACACTCGATTTCAATCGTAATTTGGGATTGGGATTGAAAACATGCCATTTGGTACTCTTGAATTCTAAACTAGCGCACGATTGGAACCGATAATGGTGGAATTTTATGGAACTAAATAAAATCGACTCAACTCGACGCTACCCTCTTTTTCGGTACTCTTGACGCGATTTTGACGTCGACAGATTGAATTGGAATAGAGTTTGCGGTAGAAACTACACAGTTTTCAAAAGCTGACTTTTTTGCGTTCGAGTTTGTTGTTACCAGTGATTAACAAAGAAAAAATGGCACGTTTGGCGCTCAAGTTTCATATTTTGGACAATGCTCATATAGTAGACCTAAGGCAAAGGCGAAACATGAGAAGAATGGCGCGCTATAGTAGCGCTAGTCTGCCTCTGCTGAGCTGAGGAGGGGAGTTGAAGCTCGTGCTCGCCTGGTCCAAGAACTATGGGTAGCACGGCGTCTTCATCATTCATCATCATTTCATCCATAGGACGTCCACTGCTGGACATAGGCCTTCTCCATCGATCTCCAAAAGGGCCAGTTGGAAGCGGCTTGCATCCAACATTTCCCTGCGGTCTCTTTTAGGTCGTTTGTCCATCTTGTGAGTGGACGTCCTACGCGTTTCCCGGTCCGTGGTCTCCATTCCAGAACCTTTCGGCCCCATCGGCTATCTATCTGGACCTACCTAGTTCGACTGTTTGTCCTAGGTAGACGTACGCGTCAACAGCTTCAAGAACTGAGTTCCCAACTGATACTGGGCCTTAATTCAATCTAATTTGTATAATATGTAGCTATTTTGGTTTGTGTTAATACAATAAAAAGCTTTTATTACAATCAAAATGTTTATTTTACATTCATAAATAAGCAAAAACTTTTTAAACAAGCTTTTTTGTATTCTTCTCAGCAAACCCTTTCATTTGATGCCGATATCACGATCTTCCATTAGGAAATCAGCAAGAGCCTCCAGCTGTTGGTAGGTTGGCTTACTCATTAGTACCTGATAATAAAAATGAAACATTTATTAAACATTTGCTGGGATTCTTAGAATATGGAAAAGTTACAAACTTACCTTGATCTTGGCCTTCTATAATTTACTAGCTTGACACTGGTTTAAGTTTTATTGTATCGTATATTGTATATTATTATATAAAGCTTCCGTGAAAAATTATCTAGCTGATGCTGATGGTGAAAACCGCATCAAAATCCGTTGCGTGGTTTAGGAGGAGTTAGCTATTACACAGACACAGCAGACGCGGAAAGCGACTTTATTTTATACTATGTAGAGTTAGGCCAAAATTACGTTTGAATAAACTGTGCAAATAAAATATTTATATATTTTGAAATGAAACCACAACAAAGTTTGAATCTTTGAATGAAAAATTGAGAGGTTTTTTTTTGTTTTTGCCCATAGCTGAGCAGGCTGAAGCCATTAAGACCATACCGCCTCATCTTCTGTATTTTACTAACGCTTTTCGTTAACTTTATTGACTAAAAATCATAACACATGATAGATATATGGAAAATAATAATAATTAGTTAAAAATGATGGAATAATAAGGACATTGCAAGGTAATTTCAAATTATATCTTTTGTTGCGTTATGTATGGCCACACCTACATAGTGTTGTTCTTCTTTGAGTCACAATGATAAGTCGATCGAGTACCCGATTTCAATTTCAATCTCGATTTTGTTCAAGAGTGCCAAATAACTGTTTATTGGGATTGAAACTGATTGGGATTAGAATTTGATTGAGATTGGAACTGGATTCAAGAGTTAGCCCGCTGGGCGCGATAAGGTTTGCGGTCGCGTGATTTTCAAACTGAGCGGATTAGGTGCCTATAATAGCAGTTGTCCGTAAGGCCCCTGTTCGGCCCTGTCGTAAAACAAGACGGCAGCAGCATTATTTTCAAATCTAAGAGATTCTTAACGTTTTCACCACTTTACATTTGACTTTAAAGCATGGAACTTGCACGGAACACTAGGTATTACACCTGTCTTTTTAAAGACGTGACTTGGACTTGACCGTGGCCAATAAGCTTAGAAGACCGTAGCCAAAGATTGTATACTAGTCAATCATAGACCATGCTTCATAGGCTAAGTATACTCCTCTACGCCATGCTTTGACCGTGGTCCGTGGCTTACTTTGCTTGACTTTGAATTCTCTTTGGACTTTGATTACGAGTTACCCCAAGATAATAGGGTATTTGACTACTTTTGGGAAACTATTGCACATTATTGCCTGATATAATTTAATGTATACTGCATTTATATTTTCTGGATATCAGTCGTATTTGCGATATAAATCGATGTTAAAGTTTGAATAAAAAAATATCGCGCCAAAACGCAGATCTGCGTCATAGCTCCGGTCGAGCGACGATTGACGTCACACAAAACAAAACAACTGCAGCCAGGCAGCAAAAGTTTGATAATCACTAGTTTTCTAATAGAAGTAATGGTTTATAAGTGTTGTGTAGTGCCACAATGTACAAATACTTCCATAAAACACCGGAAAAACTATTCGTTTCTGTTCCAATGGACCCCAAAACTCGCAAAAAGTGGTTGGAACTAAGTAGCTCGTAGAGAACCCAAAAGTATTGGAGCTAATTCAAGTGTTTCTATGGGCGAAGATCATTTTGAGGTACATATTTGAGTCTATATATTTCTATTACAATTTGTGTTTTTATTGCATTACTATTTTATGTACTGTTACTTTCTTTTTAAACATTGTAAAGCTCGACATAACCTAACAAAATAGTTATATCCACCTACTACAACATACTTTTTGTACAACTTGATTGAATTTTTTGCTTGGAGAACAATTAAAAATTAATACTTACATTGTAGTTTTTACGTTTTGAGTTCTGCAGCGTAGAAACAATGACGTAGATTATTATTGAAGAAATATGCAACCATAAATACATTAATTTTGGGTTGTTACTGCTGTCTGCTTGCACAAAATGTTTCTCCATTCTTCTCACATTTAACCTCCGGACTGTTTTTGGTGATAATTTCTGGATAAATCGCTCTCAAAATAGCTTTACAACATTAAATTCGAAAATATCAATACAAAATCTGTTTGTTTAGATTTGTGTGACGTCACTAGGGATGAAGCCAATTACAGACCGTTTTCGATCACGTGATCAAATGTCGAAAATACAGTTATTTTATTCGCGTTTTTTACAAAAAATAAGCATATTTTTATAAAAAAATCAATGAAATATGCTTTTTCATTATGTCATGTTTATGGATGATGTCAATTGGCATAATATTTTCAATACAGTCAAACACCCTATTTACTATTGGACTTACATTACTTGATGATTCTCTTCTAAAATTTTAAACTAATTTGAAACTTTTGACTACTAGAAAATTCCTTCGAATTTGATCGAAGGTAAATAGTAAATAGTTGACATATTTAGCTAAATCACAGAACTTTACAGAATAAGATTTTCTTTGAGCCAAGGACTTGGTATACCCTAACCATTGGCGGATCCAGGGGTCGCCATGGGGGCCATGCAGAAAACACCTAGCGATTCCATACATTCGACAAAAAAAAATCGATTTGATTCCTTCGAACCTTGTCAGAATGCCCCCCCCCCAAATGAAATCCTGGATCCGCCCCTGACCCTAACTTCCTTGCTTTGAGCTAAATCACAGCTAAATCATGAATCTATGAGCTAAATAGACAAGATGTCAGGAGCCAAACTCAAAAGAAATAATATAAAGTCATTGTTATTTTTCGCGTCACTGTCATCGTCTGAAATATTCGTAGTTTTTGTTTTTATTATCCATGATCATGGATACGTAGTCCTTCAGTCGTAATATTAATCTAGTTTACATAGTATTAAATAGCGTCTAACAAGTTATAGTCACTGTCAGAGTCAAGCAAAGTAAGTTAAAGTCAAGTCTAACTTATGCCCCAGTAAAGTGGTGAAGGCTTTATAAGAGGCTTCCATGGAGTTTGGAAAACAACATGAAAAGACACGTTCCACCTCATTATATCCCTTACGCACACTCGAGCACATTCACAAGTACTTAATAAATAATAATCTACCAATATTACATATTAAAATACGAAAATATACAAGTGTAGAAAAATAATACGAGCCAACATGTTTTTTTTTTCATATTGGCGCCAAAAACTCAATAATATTTTAATACTTGGCACTGGACACAAGAATCAAGAAGTGCGACGCCAAACCGAAATCGTCACAGAGAATAGAATAATAAATAAATTGATGGATTGGGATTGGTTGCGCCTTGTGATTGGAATTTACATTTTACATTCAGTGGTTCAATTCGATTTATAGTGTGTTTTATTTTTCGTTGTTTTTCTCATCTTTTCCCATAAAAACAAACAATATACCTATGCAAAGTATTACGTATTCTCTAAGCCCATAAATATTAACAAGTAAGTTAGTGTGAACGATAAAGTTAACAGAGTTAACTATGGCTGAGGAACCAAAACCTGTAAACCAGGAAGATTTAAAGCTGCTCAAGGAAAGGATGAATTTGATAGTGAGTGCGGATCCAGCGCAATATCACAACGACTTCTCTCAGCGAAGGTATCTGAGAGCTTTTAAAACTGTAGACAGTGCATTTCAGGTAAGGAATTCACGCGAAACTTTCCGCACATCAACATTATCTTTTGAACGTATAAAGCCAGAAAGTACTGAAATTTATAATCTTATTTGTTTATTTCTTACATGATAACCATTAGAAAGTCCTATTTAAAGGTAAGTACCTTAGAATAACTATATACAGAAACCAAGTACATTCGCAAAAATTAAGCCGTTCAAAGGGAGCCATATATGACACCAAACGACGCTCGCGCGGTCAGTGCCCGCTGTAATAGTGTTCCGTGGTCAGTGCTCTTAGTCAGGTGATAGTGTTAAGAGCTCCCAAAAAAGTTAACTTAATTATTGCCGCATAATTTTTGCGTCTGTGTGCGTGACGAGGCAAGTAAACACAGCACACGTAGCGAATTTGTAGCTTACGTTTTGAGAAGGCGTTGTTTGGAAACTTACCATCTCTGTGTAGTTAATCTAAGGTAAGTACATAAATTTTATTTTCATGTTTCTCAAAACATGCTTTTCATCCCCTTAAAATCCTAACCAGTTATATATCAATTTCCTAATCATGCGTGGCCTAGTCAATAAGGAAATTCAACTCCTATGTGTTTTATTAGTGTATTACTCTACTTCCTCCAGTTAAAGTCACAATAAAAAATATCCTGTGCTTGTTTTTTATCTGCACTGTTTCCTTGGCTAATTTTATCAAGATTGGGCCAGACTTTTAGTAACTGACAAAGAGACAGCTACTTTCGCAGTTTTTAAATACATGTGAAAACTGCGACTGCAAAATGTAGTGTAGGTAAGTATATGACATTTCAATGAACCATGAAAACAACAGTGCAGTTTGAAAATTTGTCAAACCGTTCAAATCATGTCAAATAATTTATTTCTTCAAATTGGTACACTACTATTAATACTTTTGAACGTCAGAACGTCATAAACACATTTTTAGAGTCAATTATATAAAAAAAAAAAATTGTAGGTTATAATAACTACAAATCAACACTGACAATAATGCCATTTAGGCTTCAGAATATTAACAGACAAATCATACCTAAAATATTATACATGTATCTATGATTTGTCTCTTACGCGTTGAGTAAAAATTACTGTTTTCAAACTATAGTTCTATTAAATAGTCTAAAATATTACAGGCTATAATAAAAACAAACAAATGGAGAGCTGAATATGGTGTAGCAGAACTTCACACCAACAAGGAAATCATAGAGAAGTACTCGGACAGGGCTCGGGTGCTGCGACACAGGGACATGGTCGGAAGGCCCATTGTTTACATCCCGGCCAAGAACCATAGCTCGAGTGACAGGAATATTGATGACTTGACTAAATTCATTGTGTACTGCTTGGTAAGATCACTATATACACTATACACATATACCTCAATCTATAGGTGCACTGACTTTTTTGTCTTAAAATTTTTATTATGTCCTGTGCCAGTAATAGGCACTACCTGCGCCCTGAGCGGGATTTTTATTGTGACCCCAATGGGTGTATTTATGAAGCACGATGAAGCTGGTTTGATAAATCCTACTCAAATCAGAATAGACATGTATGAGATGGACACTCTTAGCCTTTCCAATAGATATAAGAAAATAATAAACTTTGGATTGTGTATAAATGGTAAATTATCAACTATGTGAGAGCGTAGAATCCTTATGGCAAAGTATTCCTGAAGGAGAAATATGTAATAAAGGTTTTCTATTTATTTAGCCGGCAGACGCTCGGCTACCAACCCCAACGACGACGACTGGCCCTGGTAACACACAACATACGCACCATGAGGACTGATGAGAAGATTGTTGAGCTGGAAGAAGAAATGGGTAGGGTACGTTGGGATATCTTGGGTTTATCCGAAGTCCGTAGAGAGGGCGAGGACACGATAACCCTGAAATCCGGTAACCTACTCTACTACCGG
The DNA here is from genome assembly GCA_914767915.1 of Agriopis aurantiaria. Classification (NCBI taxonomy): domain Eukaryota; kingdom Metazoa; phylum Arthropoda; class Insecta; order Lepidoptera; family Geometridae; genus Agriopis; species Agriopis aurantiaria. Next base: position 8,516,283 of record OU611987.1, read on the forward strand.
GAGGGCGACCAACAGTCCCAAGGTGGTGTCGGCTTTCTCATCCACAAGTCCCTCATTAACAACATTATCACCATCGACAGTGTTTCGAGCAGGGTTGTATACCTAATACTCAGAATATCCAAGAGATATTCGTTGAAGGTCATTCAGGTATACGCACCGACCTCGTCACACCCAGATGATGAAGTGGAGGTTATGTATGAGGACATTAGTAGAGCCATACATACGTCCGAGACCCACTTCACTGTTGTTATGGGGGACTTTAACGCGAAGTTGGGCAAGAGAAGTGATGATGAGTTGAAAGTGGGGAAATTTGGCTGTGGGCAACGGAACCCTAGGGGACAGAGGCTGGCCGACTTTCTGGAGAAAGAGGGACTTTTTATGATGAACTCTTTCTTTCAGAAGCCGCCTCACAGGAAATGGACCTGGATGAGCCCCGATGGTTCTACGAGAAATGAGATAGACTTCATTATGACCACCAAGAGACAAATATTCAATGATGTCTCTGTGATTCACAGGGTGAAAACCGGTAGTGATCACCGAATAGTAAGAGGCACATTGAATATTAACGTTAAAATTGAGAGGTCCCGCCTAATGAAGTCCACGCTCCGACCGAACCATGCCCATATTCAAAACCCCGAGAGCTTTCAACTCGAGCTGTCTAATCGCTTTGATTGCCTGGAGAATTTTGCTTCCGTGGATGAGATTAATAACAGGTTAGTGGAAACTGTCCATGCGGTAGGTTCTAAGTTTTTTAGACCTGGCCGGCGCACAGATAGACCTCAAAAATTATCCGACCATACCCGTAACCTCATGGCTGATCGACGCTCGTTACAACTACAATGTTCCGATGACGCTGACTCATATAGGCAGCTCAATAGACAAATTTGGAAGTCATTGCGGCACGACATACGTACCTTTAATACGAACAGTATTAAAGAGACGATTGAGCAAAACAAAGGCTCCAAAGTGTTTGCAAGACACATGTCTATTGGGCAAAGCCAGCTGACAAAGCTGAAGAGGGAAGATGGTAGTGTAGCGTCGACCAAAGCCGAGGTATTAGGGGAAATCGAAAGGTTCTATGGACAGTTATACACTTCGGTTGCTAAACCTGTGAGCAGCTCGGCCAAAGACCCAAGAGCCAAGCTGAGCCGACACTATACCGAAGATATCCCGGACATCAGCCTGTACGAGATTAGGATGGCCCTGAAACAGCTCAAGAACAACAAGGCGCCGGGGGACGATGGAATCACATCAGAGCTTCTGAAAGCGGGTGGAACACCAGTACTCAGAGTCCTTCAGAAGCTCTTTAATTCTGTCTTACTCGAAGGTATAACGCCAGAAGCATGGAACAGAGGCGTGGTGGTGCTGTTCTTTAAGAAAGGTGACAAAACCTTGCTGAAGAATTACAGACCCATCTCGCTTCTGAGCCATGTTTATAAGCTGTTTTCGAGGGTCATCACGAATCGTCTCGATCGCAGGTTCGATGACTTCCAGCCTATCGAACAAGCCGGTTTCCGAAAAGGCTATAGTACCATAGACCACATCCACACGCTACGCCAAGTTATACAGAAGACCGAAGAATATAACTTGCCACTATGTTTGGCGTTTGTGGACTATGAGAAAGCCTTTGATTCGGTCGAGACATGGGCGGTGCTCGAGTCTCTCCAGCGATGCCGTATTGACTATCGGTATGTCGAAGTGTTGAAGTGTTTGTACAATAACGCCACCATGTCGGTCCGAGTACAGGAGCAGAGTTCGAAGGCAATTCCATTGCGAAGAGGCGTGAGACAGGGAGACGTTATCTCTCCGAAACTGTTCACTGCCACAATGGAAGATGCCTTCAAGCTCCTGGAATGGCAAGGACTCGGCATCAACATCAACGGCGAGTACATCACTCACCTTCGGTTTGCCGACGATATTGTGGTCATGGCAGAGTCGATGGAAGATCTCAGCATGATGCTCGAAGGCCTCAATCGAGTCTCCCAACAGGTGGGCCTTAAAATGAACATGGACAAGACAAAGGTCATGTCAAATATCCATGTTGTGCCCACCCCAGTATCAGTTGGGAACTCAGTTCTTGAAGCTGTTGACGCGTACGTCTACCTAGGACAAACAGTCCAACTAGGTAGGTCCAACTTCAAGAAAGAGGTCAATCGGCGAATCCAACTCGGCTGGGCAGCGTTCGGTAAACTACGCAACGTCTTCTCGTCCAAAATACCTCAGTGCCTTAAGACGAAAGTCTTCGACCAGTGTGTGTTACCAGTGATGACATACGGCACTGAAACGTGGTCTCTCACTATGGGCCTCATAAGCAAGCTCAAAGTCGCACAACGAGCTATGGAAAGGGCTATGCTCGGGGTTTCTCTACGAGATCGAATCCGAAATGAGGAGATCCGTAGACGAACGAAAGTCACCGACATAGCCCACCGGATTAGTAAGTTGAAATGGCAGTGGGCAGGGCACATATCACGCAGAACAGATGGCCGATGGGGCCGAAAGGTTCTGGAATGGAGACCACGGACTGGTAAGCGCAGCGTAGGACGTCCACCCACAAGATGGACAGACGACCTAAAAGAGACCGCAGGGAAACGCTGGATGCAGGCCGCTTCCAACCGGCCCTTTTGGAGATCGATGGGGGAGGCCTATGTCCAGCAGTGGACGTCCTACGGCTGAAATGATGATGATGATGATGATTTATTTAGCCAATATGACGTGGGCACTCTCTTTCAAATTCAATACTGTTTCATTAGCAAAAAAAATATCGGATCATACTACACTCAACTCTTCACATGTATATATCTGCCATAAAAGTACGCTCATCCCCGCTTCATAGCTCCGCTCGTCTCTGTTTCACAGATTCAAACATCTCTGCTTCAATAGAAATAAATACCAATCTCTGTTTATAGCTCTGCTCCACTCGTCTCCACCTCAGTGGAAGCAAGCAGTGTTTATCTGGTCTAAAAAATTGTCCACAGTATTGACAATTTAACACTTATACGTCCAATTGGTGGTGTTGATTTGAATAGGACTGAAGTAGTCGGCATAGCCAGAAAGAAAGGTCTCTAAAATTTCCAGCAATAACATAAAGAATGTGACGGTGAATGAATGAAAATTATAACTTTCTATTTTCAGGAAGATGCCAGTAAAAAGTGTTTTGAAGAAGTTGTAGACAATCTATGTATTGTGTTTGACTTGAACAATTTCACTCTGTCTTGTATGGACTACCAAGTACTGAAGAATTTGATATGGCTCCTCAGCCGGCACTACCCGGAGCGCCTCGGCGTATGCCTCATTATAAACGCACCGGCATTTTTCTCGGGCTGCTGGGCAGTGATTAAGGGATGGTATGTATAAGAACTTGGTGTTGCGCATGAAGACACACTTTCATTATACTTACAACCTCCATTTGCCCCCCTTAATCTGGCCCTTTCGCTAAATCCTGTCTAAGCAGACCTATTTCTGCTCAAAAAGACACCGTAATCTACCTGCCAAATATCAGCTTTGTAGGTCAATTAGTTTTAGAGACTTTGTGATGAGCCAGTAAGTGAGTATAGTGAGTGTAAGTAGTATTTGGCTTTTATACTATACTAGCTGCGCCCCGCGGTTTCACCTGCGGGGTTTACTCCTTAGCGGGGTTTAGCTATCTGCAAGTGAAATTCCCGTCAAGAATGGTCCAGCCGTTTTGGGAGTCCATAGGGCTACATACATATAAGAAGTAGATAGATAAGATTCAGTAGTTATGACCAAAACAGGCAAATTTCACCTAACAGAAATTCACTCACCAAGTGGTGAGTGAATTCCAAAACTCCGTGTGGAAATTTCGCCTGATTATTTTTCTTCAAAAAAGAAAAAAAAAACTCGCAGTTGAAACAATTCACCGTGGTAAAATCGATGTAGAAATTAACTCAGCTCTCTGAATCACACTTATTGACAGTTAACAACTGATTACCCTACCAAAAGACCAAAAAAAAAAAAGGAAACCAAAACCAGGGAACCAGGCATTTTTCCTTTCAGGAAAAATGCTAAGAAAGAAACATTATAAACAAAAAGTAATAAAGTAAAAAAGTGTGGTTTTGAAACTTGATTTGAACTTTTCTAGCACCTAAACTCGGTTTAAGTTTTTATTTGCTCTGAAAGCTGCAATAACATTACATAAAATGCTGAATGAAAACCACGAATTCTGATTACTTTCGCTAGGTTTTTGAATGTAAGACTAGCAGGTACCAGATATACTACAGTGAAATATTAAAAATGTTTTTATTCAACTTTATACAATGTTATTGCAGAGCATTATTTGCTCTTACAGCTCCAATTACATCAATTTTTAACCGACTTCAAAAAATTAGGAGGTTCTGTTTTTTAGGGTTCCGTACCCAAAGGGTAAAAACGAGACCCTATTACTAAGCCTACGATGTCTGTCTGTCTGTCCGTCCGTCTGTCTGACTATTTGTCTGTCTGTCCTACCTATTAACGGCTATATCTTTCGAACCGTAATAGATAGACAGTTGAAATAGTCACAGAATATGTAACGTTACGGCGGATCAACTAACAAATTATAAAAAATTCAAAACGAAAGGCCCCCATACAACAAACGTATTTTTTTTCGTATTTTTGTATTAGCTCTAATGTAAAAACGATAATACGCACAAGCGTCAAACTTGGCACGATTGTAGTACACACTCTAAAATATAACAACAAATAATAAATAATGGCCAAGTGCGAGTCGGTGTCAAATTTCTGTTAATTACCAAATTATTATACTCGAGCGCCTGTAGCAAATTACTGTGACGATTGGAAGGCGGTATAATAACTGGTAATATGGTTACTTGGACAACCTTATTGTATTTTATGGTGGTACAGAACCCTCAGTAAGCCCGACTCGCACTTGGCCGTTTTTTTATTTTAATGTTTGTTACATCATAACAACGTCATTTATGAACCGATTTAGAAAATTTTAATTTTAAGGATATTCTTTCGTATTGTTTCCATAAATATTTCATCAAAATCGGTTTAGTATTTTGGCTTTTCAATTAAAATACCGGAAAACTTTGATCCCAATATATTATGTCATCTGAGGAATTGAACTTCAATATTTTACTAATAAAATTTAGTGGGGTCAGTTTTTTAATTGATAATTATCACAAATGGAAATCGTGTAGTTAGTATGTAGATGTTGTTGATTTGTTGTAATGCATTTTGTCATGTTTTGTATGGACTGATAGCTTAGATGTAGAGACCGTTCCGTATGACATAGTTACAGTAGAATAACTTTCATGTTTCAGGCTTGACGAGAACACAGCGGGCAAAGTAACATTTGTGGCGTCAGAAATGGATTTATGCAACTACTTGATACCAGATATCTTACCAACGGATATGTAAGCTTCAGATAATACGACATTGATCAAACTAGATAAAATATGATAAAGGATCGTTTGTGTATCTATAAGTAATGTCAATGTATGTATGTGTTAACTGGAACGAACCGAACAAACCTCTGTATGTGTTACCTAATTTGGACAGTAAGGCATGGTTGAAATTTTGTTCTATAAATAAATTGACTTTCTTTAAAATTGTCTGCATCGTTTCTTCTATTCAATATGGGAGAACAAAAAAAAAACAGAAGTAAAAATTTCGAGCTGTCAAAAGATAAGTATTAAATAATATAAAATTATCAATTAAAAAAACGTAAATTTAGTTTTTGTATTCTCAGTAAGCCCTTTCATTTGATACCCATATCATGGGCGTGCATACAAAATAACTGGTCAGCCATATTGGATTTAGAATGACGTCACTTAGCCATGCATTGTCATCCAAACGTATGCAAAATTTCAGCTCAATCGGTTGAGGATAACTGTTTACATACATACATACTTACGAACAGGGCAAGTTAAATAAAAGCCTGTAAAAATAGTACAACAGATTTGATGCCATGTTCGAATAGGCATGATGACTAATTTTTTTTTATTACCTCATAAAAAAGCTGATCATAAATAGAGCACATCAACAAAAACAACATTAAAATTAGTTCAATAATAAATAAGATAAGATTTTTAATTTAATTTAATTTTATGCTAGACAGAGAGCGCACTATACTGAGCCGTGACGTCACGGCTCAGGAGCGCCATACAAATGCTATACTAACACACGCTTTGCGAGAAAGGGATAGAACATCCCCTCTATCCCCACCTAAAACTTTAAATACTCATATCTCAGAGATTTATCAGCCAATTCAAATTATTGTTTCAGTATGTGTAATGTATTTACTTATATTCATCGCTAAGCTGGTTATTTGTAATAAATTAAACATTAGGAATCATGCCTATTAGAGCCGTTACACAGTGCGTTTTTAGCACAGCTTTTGCAGCGATACATATTATGCCAAATTCGTATATTTTTTTGTCGAACTGGATACATTGCAATGTATATTTTTATAGAACAGTCCGTCGACAGCCAAAACATACGCGCGTTTGTATCGCTGCTAACGCGTCGTTCATCGTTAATTGCTCATAACATCTTATTTGTTTAACCGTTTTGTCTCTCTTCACATGTTGTATATTTTGGACAGTTCTGTGCAAACTTTGGCAATTTTAACGAGATCTAAATACAAATCGCGAATAAAATTAATTTTGAGCTGTTTTCGCGTAAAACAAGTGAGACTATATTCACTTTAATGTGAACGACGCGTAAAAGAAGCCGTGCGTAACCGCTTTAGTATATTATTTAATTACATAATTGTTAAGTTTTCTTTTTGTCTTTATACGTTTCAATAGTTTAACTAATCTAAAGTGCTAAAGTTCAAATGTTACTTATCAGTTACAATGTGAATGACTGACTCTTATACCTACTGACTCTAGTCCTTTCTGTTGAATTGTATATTTAGTAAGTATAGCTTAAAACTTTTGCCAGTTATACAACCGCCAGGAAACAGTTATTACATATATCATTACATACATATATATATATATTATAACATGTTTTGGTTGGAGAACAGTGACATTCTCAGTGAAATTTATGGCATAAAGAGGTTTAATATCTCAGGGTAACGAGCGCAGTGCATTGCACGGTTTTGAAATGTTAAAGTTCTAAATTCTGGGTGATACTGAACTGTTATAGGCATGCGTGACGCTTACCATCAGGCGAGCGACCTGTTCGTCTTGTCCAATCAGTTGTATAAAAAAAATGCCTGTTATTTTTCTATACTTAGGGCCACCACAGACTACACCGAACTTAGAAGATGAAGTAACAAAAGAACATGTGAGAAGTGAACGCAGACCCGTGCGTTTTTGTAAAGGGTCGTCGATTATAAACGTAAGGTTTTTGATGGCATTTTCGCGTCCTTTTTGAGGTTTTTACTGTGATTAGGATCAACCAAACCGAACCCACCTATTGAGCATGCGTGATTAACGGAGGACTCCCACTACCCACAATAAAAATGATCACGCTGGTCATGACCTGTTTGGTGTGTAGGTCAGGGTAGGCCTTAAAAGTCGTGCAGCGCGGCACAGCTCGGCGCGCTCCAGTCGCAAAGTAATCCCGCGATTGTCCCCGTGTAAGAAATCTTGCTTGTCTCGGCGTGTCGGCTATGATGGCCTTTTTCATTATTCCATCATTCCTTATTTTATTCCTTACGGTCTACCTGTGTCCCTTGTTGATATTTGTTTTTCAGTGATTACTTGCCTGATGAGAAATTAAATTTTCTCAAACTCGACACTGGAACTGTCTGAATAATATCTACGTTACATTAAAATGTATCAGGTGTTTTATTATTTTCGTATTTCGTATTTATGACATTATATGATTATTGACGGGATATTCACCGTGATAAGGTTGTGGATGGAGCTCCCCATACCATCTATCCCGTCAATAATCATATAACTGCAGTTAACAACCGCGATAGTTTAAAACAGTGTCTTTTTTATAGACAAACTCCTATGAATAGATGGAAGCTTTAATCAATATACCAAAATGTTTCCTTATGAGGTAAAAAATAGTATGAAATTTTTGTACCAATCATCAAATAATCATCACAGAAAAACTTTCATAGCACAGAATAGAAAATATTTCTAACATAATATTATGTATCTTGAATTTTTGCGATTTAAAAACAATATGTTCGTGGCCACTGTCATTTTTACATAGTCGAAACATCGAGCGAGAGGTACCCAATTTTACGTGTAGGTAAACATAATAATAACGCGCGATAAGCCCCCTTCCTTACAATATTAATACATTAAGTCAAATCGGAATGTGCAAAGCTTTCTAATTAATTTTTGTTTAACTAATTTAAAGATAAAGGTAACCAAATTAAAGTTTAAATTACAAACTAAATATAAATAATAATTTTAAATAAATAACCCGCCCCTATCTGTACCTGGTGCGAAGGTACCCATAACGCTAGCGGCATTGCCAAGCTGAATGGCTATGGCCAACCTTTGCACAAGGTACGAGCCGGAGCGAGGGCTAAGTCAATTATGTTAAAATAGTTTTTAATATTGTTTTGTTATGTACTTCCCTAATTTTTCACTGTTGTACCTTCTGTTGTTCATAATATTTTACTTTGCTTATACATTTTAATATGTAAGTAGTTACTTTTAAGTATCCATCTAAATTGTGTTTATGCTGTGTATGGAACTTATGCTGGAATTTACGGGTGAAAAGCCTTTTAAAAACAGGGTCTTTTATGTAATTGTACTCCGTTTAAATAAACTGTGTTATTGCTGTTTTATAGCCAGTGCACACAAAACGCAACTTTTCACGCGGGCAACAAAATGTCTTGTAATATGTGAATAAGTCCGCTACAGCAGCCTTGACACACGCGGTGCTATTAACTCACTGTCCTGCTTCATTGACTGATTAACACATAATAAAGTCAAGTTAACTGTTGGCCTTTTGGAAAAACTCAGTCACACAGCGGGCAATGGAGAGAGCTATGCTCGGAGTTTCTTTGCGTGATAGAATCCGAAACGTGGATATTCGCCAAAGAACCAAAGTCACCGACATAGCTGTTAAAATTTGCAAGTTGAAGTGGCAATGGACCGATGGGGAAGAAAGGTTCTTGAGTGGAGACCACGAACCGGAAGACGCAGCGTAGGTAGGCCTCCCACTAGATGGACCGACGACATTGTGAGACGCTGGCATCCAGTGGATGCAAAAGGCTGGCTGTCATTCAGTGTGGAGGTTAAAGGGGAGGCCTATGTTCAGCAGTGGACGTCTTCTGACTGATGATGAAAGTCGAGTTAGACTGCGATAACGATGAAGCGCTTTGGCACTATAGTTCCTTTACCACAAAAATCCTGGATTCCCCCATAACTTGAAGGCTTAACGGCTTAACGGCGGCATACCGAACCACGGTATGCCGCCAGTCTAACAGAGTTAGGCACTATTTGCGAGCCGTTTTTGTATAGCGGGTCGTGTGCGTACTTAGTGCGTTTCAGTTGCTTAGTTTGACGTCCAAAAAAGGTTAAACTTCCAAAATATATTTCTTCAGAGATTACTACAATAAGTTAAGTTTATGTTCAAAAGCGTACATGACAACACTTTTTTTCATGTGTAAATAATTATGTAATTTAGATGTATTAGAGACAGAAGAAAGATATTGATTTTATTAATGTTATGTACCATTCTGTACTATTATAGTACTTATCTATAAAAATTATCTGTCATAAAAATGTATCTGTTCACTAAGTAACATTCCATCTACAAAATAGCAAATTCTAAAAATATGTAAGGTATAAGTTTATTGTGTATAAGAATTTAAAGTCTTATATAAGTTATTGTATATCTATAAATAAAGTATTGAAGGCATAATAAATCTTTTTAGTTCTAGAAACCTGCCTTCTAGGGCCCAAATAAATTAATGCTACATCTATTACAAGAAAGCGCTAAAGTGGCAGCACTGACGAGAAAAGTAACTTTTTGTCAACTTAGCTGTGCGGCGCAGTCACAGATCTACCACAATTTATATCTGTGGGCGCCATGAATGTGTGGGCGCAGTAATAATTTTCAAGTTCCTTTCTCAAAGTAATTTTTGGTACAGTGCCACCAACTTAGCTGTTGATGGGACTTCCATAGAGAAAAATATGTGTGAAACGGGTGCGACTTCTTTAGAGGCAAGCTTATATTTATATTCGGTTATATTCTCTTATCATTAGTACAGACGACCTAAAAGAGACCGCAGGGAAACGCTGGATGCAGGCCGCTTCCAACCGACCCTTTTGGAGAGGCCTATGTCCAGCAGGACGTCCTATGGCTGAAATGATGATGATGGTATTTGGTGTGCACCTCAGAACTGAGCCTCAGGTCACCACAGTGCGCCAATGACGTAACTTCCTTTCTCAAAGCAGTGCACACACTGCACAGTCTAAATAAAGCCATAGAAAGTCTTTGGCACACCACACCGCCTTCGTCTCTCACCCCTTCTGTACAAAACACACCTAATTGAAATACTTTTTCTACTGTAATAGCAGAATCACTTGACCCCCTTACTAATAAAAGTAGAGTAGTCTAGGAATAGTTACGCCGTGTTTTGTCTTTATCTCTCTTTCACATTTTGAACTCTATCGAAAAAGACAAAAGACGGAGTAACTATTCCAATGCTACTCCACGTTTATTAGTAAGGGGGGAAGAGTTTAAAAAATATTCAGCACAAAATAAATAAACGTAGATTATCTTAGGGACAATTAAACATTTCATATATTTTAATTTGATTTTATTATATTTTTACTGGCTTAAATAGTTTACAAAACAGTTATGTAAATTGCTATACAAATCCAGACATATTCATTACAACACATGCTTATTTAGCTTTTGTAGGAAATGTACTTTGGGGCATTTAATTACAGATATAATTATCAATGTTCAACCTCTTGTTAGTACTGCTCACAAAAAAAGTATGAGAGTTTAGTATCTGTATTACTAAATCTTTTTATATTATTTAAAGATATTTAACTGAACACACAAAACAATAAATCAATACTGAAAGCTTATCTAATATATCAATTTAAATAAATCCTTATATCACAAATTGTTTAAAATACTTAAATTTATTGTTTGAATGTGTGAAAACAGGACAAACATAAGTATGAAATTTGTAAAAAATCTTAAGTCGAATTTGTTATTCAGTCTGATACAAATTTCAAGTTGTATAATTATTTAGATACAAAATGCGTTTTGGCACATGTATGGTGTTAAATCTGTGGAAAGGTATATAGATAATGAACAGCTATAACTTGACAGTCTTTTAGAGAAAAATCCATAAATATTTGGAATGGCTTAAAATACAGAAATGCATCCGTCTTTACAAGCTGTTTCAGTGTGGCAACCATTTGCGATAGTGGCGTTCCAATTATGTTTCTGCCAAGCTGTAATTTGCATATAAGTTTTATGAAGGTGTGCGCCGTCAAAATAGAAATAAAAAATACAAGTCAATTGAATATGCTGTATTTTAATTTATTCACTAAATGACTAGTTTCTTAAAAGGAATGCAGAACATAAAAAACCAGTTCAGCGGATATTACTTAAGAAATTGTGACACGGACAGCCGCACTCAGAGACGAAACTTAACCTAAGGAATACTTAAAATTGCTGTCAACTTCTCGTTGACGGAAATTGTCACACATGAAAAGGAGACAGAGCAATTTTAAGTAATCCTTAGCTTATGTAACGTCTCTGAGTGCGGCTGTAAATTAAGTAGAATGGTAATATTCTGACAATGTGCTATGAAAACTTAACATGTTTATTGAAACATGTAGGTAATATTGATAACTGTACCCTTAGTCTCAGATATGATAGTTTTCGAAAACTTTTTTCGTTTACGTATTGTTCCATACATTTTAGTAAAGCGCCTCTAGCGGAAACGCGGAAGAACTAAAATCGATAGTAAGCGGCGGTATAGATTGCTTCACTATAATACAATAAAAATATTTCGAATACCTTTCAGCCCAGCAATGTATGGAACAATACGAAAACGAAAAAGTTTTCGAAAACTATCAAAATTTGTACTAAGGGTACTGATGGGGACAGTTCAACACAGCGTAACCACTGTGGCCTTGATGAGATCTTTACCAATATTACAATTTATTTAATTATTAATGAGTAGATTAACCTGGACTAATTATATACATCCTATACACTTACTCGTACGTAGTGTTGAACTATTTCCATCGCGAAATATGGCCTAAAATATGGATGCGACAGCGCAATCATATTACTACGTGTACTTTGCATGTATTTATGAAGCGTTGTACTTATAACTAGTTTAAATAACTATATAATGATGATTATGTACAATTAAAACTACAGTCAATTATGTAATGACAATTTAAAATGTTTTATGCTGTAAACTAAGGGATTTGAACTAATTATACTTTTGTTACAAACTAAAAAGTGGTGCAATTTTTATAATGAAGGTGAATTTGAACGCAATATATAACTGCAAAACATGTTAAAGATTTAACTCGTACCTACAGTATGTATATACTTATAATATGAATGATATGTGCTAACTTATTAATTAATATTCATAGAATTTTAGACTATGGGATTACAAAAGTTAAAGTCTAAAATCTCAGATAAGTGTTTGCAATGAAAGCTAAAATGGCAGTGGACGGCTACTGCTGACTAATCCACGAATATTTTTTTGTTAAAAAATTCAATTCCTGTCAATTCCTTTTCACAATTATCTGGTTAAATTTATTGTCCAAAATTCGATGATGAATATAACACAGACCGAATATTACGACTATTGTAGACTTCTAGAAAAGTCCTTAATATATTTTAAGTGCGTGCGCGTCAACGATGCTTCAGTAAACTGCCATAGACGACAAATAATGATATATGAGGAAACGTAACTCCAAAAGAGCGCTCGCTAAAAAAGGCTCACACGTTTGACCAACATTTCGTCATTCTCTCTCTCTCTCTCTTCCGTTGTCACGCGCAAATCTGTCTTCTTTTATCTCTTGTTGTCATGCGCACTAGATACAGAGCAACCAACTTATCTGTGAATTTAATGGAGCTACCATGGTACTTATCGTAGCTATCTGAATAAAACAGATAACAGTCACAGATAATTAATAGTTTTTTTTCTTCTTTCCTGAGTTATGGTGTTGCGCGTCTTGTGCATTTACCAGTGTCAAGTATTCAAACATTTTCAATTTCGAGTAAATATCGTCCAACAAGTCAAAGTCAAGCAGTCAGTTACATTCAAGTCAAAGTCATACCTCAGTAAAGTATTGAAAACTTTACTAGGGGCTACTATATTGTACACAACACAAAAAGAAAAGTTACTACTAAAAGCTACTTACTACACTTAATAAATAATAATACACCATTATTAGATATATATCTAGCGGTCCGCCCCAGCTTCGCAAGGGTATAGATTATAGCCTATGTCACCCGGGGATAGTGTAGCTTCCCAACAGTGAAAGAATTTTTCAAATCGGTTCAGTAGTTTCGGAGCCTATTCAATGCAAACAAACAATCAAATCTTTCCTCTTTATAATATTAGTATAGATTAACCCTTGAAAATATACAAGTTTAGGAGGATTTTACAATTAGGCAACACTTTTTTTTTTTCACATTGGCGTTTAAAGCTCGAATTGTTCCTTCATTTGGCCCCCTCTACAGATTATAACGGCCAGTCCCTGAAACCTGTCAGTACCTCTGCATGGGGCAACTTTTTGAGCGAGTTACAATTCTACATTATATCAATATTCATAGACCAGACCAGAGACCAGACACGTTTACGATAGACCAGAAACGTTTGTTTCTGTGTATATTTGAATGTACAGTTAGTACTTTTGTTGGGACATTTATTATAAAATACAAACTATGGATATTGGGTAAGTTCTCAAAAATACCCGAGCCAAAAATAGAATAAACCCATTGCGGTAACCAGTGCATTTAGTTAAAATTTGTTGCAAACTAAATTAGACGTTGTCAAACTTAAATTAATTTGTCGTTATTCCTATAATATACCAATAGGGTAAACTCAGGACACTTTTTTCGTGTATTTTGTACTAGACCCCACATCCATGTGCTTGTAAATTAAAGATGAAATGGATTTTTGGTGTAAAATTAAATTAGCTTCCCTATATAAATAGTTTTCTCCCCCTAAACGCTATGGATGTAAATCTAAAATCTGCTATGAAATACTACCAAAGCTACCAAAATTATCAAAATATTACGTTATATCGATATGGGCGTATCAAGTATTGCTTTTGGTTTTGTAGTCTGCAAGTCTAGGAGAATTAGCATGCGCGACCACAAAATTTGTCTACTCTTTATGGTGAGAAAACGAGACAGACGCATACATAATCATAGTCTTGTCACATTCTCGCACAACAGTGTTGATAACATTTTGTTCTATCGCGTTTGCTAGACCGGCAGAGAAGCGGTACAGACAGCATTGCGAACTGTATTTTTTTTTGTTTGCATTGTGTATTTCTTTGTATTCTTGCATTATACCTTAAGGAATAATAACTTGTACCACTGACATGTTCTGTCTGTTCCACTCCTCTTGACGTAAAGACAAATAAAGTTTAGTGGACTGGTAGCTAACATATAAAAATCTGTTACTGTGCAAAATTTTAACTTGTGCTTGTATACAAAATATTTGATAATCATTCAATACAAAAGAAATCTTAAATCCTAGCAAAAATCATCCGGATACGAAAGGTAGTCTTGTACGAAAGTATTTTGCAATAAAATCTACACATACATGATAAATTTTATATATTACGCTCCGAGTTAAAAGCGTACTGATTCCTTTACGTAGATTAATACGTTAAAGCTCTCCGGACAGCAAACGTCACCACGGATGAATCTTAAGTAAAACAGCCGATATCAAAATATTTGGCACGTCACACATTTCCGAAGTAAATTCGATAGCATTCCTATTACATACGCCCGACGCGCTTTACTCACAAACTAAACAGGAGAAACATTTCAGTGAAAACATTTAGAAAATTTGTACAGCTCGTCTATATACCAACCGCGGGGCTGTCAAGCTTTTGATGCTTAGAAGTGGGAATTGCGAGTGACCAAGTTAATAGAGCGCAACCACGTGATGTTCCAATAGGCTACCAGACAGATATTTTTTATTGTCTTATTAATTAGCTAACCATTAATAGAGCCGATCACATTAAACGAAATTAATATGTGTTCAAAATTAAGTAAGTTATAAGCGTTTTTCTTGCTAGACAGAGCACTATACTTACTAATGACGTCACTAGTAAGTACGCCATATAAACTCCATACTGACACTGACTTTGTGGGAAAGAGACAAAGCATGCGTTCATAATCCGAGCAACAACTTTAAACGCTTATATCTCAGAACTTTATATATATATATTTTCAGTTTATTTATTACATTAAATAATATTTTCTTTCTTATTTTTAACACATCTAACACCAGTCCGATAGCCTATTAGATCGCCCGAAGCAGGTCGTAAAACTATCGACTTATCCGGGAAAACGCGTCGCGAAAATGTCTAAAGTAGCTGTGCCATGTTTAAACGTAACGTGGCATGTTGTTGCATTAATCAGTTTGGTTGTTACGTATCTCACATTGCATCTCAACGCGACTTGTTGTTTTCCACTGTTCATATAGGATGATGAGTTAAGGCCGATGCATACATAACGTGTTTTACCCCGGACGGAACGGGATGACAGTTTTTGGAAACATCGTTTCATAGAAAATATATACGACAGTGCAAACACCACAGCTGCACGTATACGACAAAAAATTTGTTGCCATTGAAAAATATCATCACCGTCACTGTACTTGTTTTAAAACCACTTGCCCTCCAAAGTGAACTGTCCATCCAAAGGTTGCCTAGAAGAAATTGCTTTAGGCGATAAGGCCGCCCATTATATTGCTGTATTTTTTTAAGTTAAGTTTCATTTGTATTTTCGGTGTGTAATAAAGATCTATTGTATGGTGCCCGTTGTGAACGATGCACGTCACGTCCGCGTCCCGTCCGAGGAATTATCCCGTTATATATGCATCGGCCTTTAAGCTGCACGTAGCGACCATGCCAGTTGATTTCCGGTACGTCACATTGACGTCTCGCTACCACCGGTGACACAGGCGCTATCAGATATTGACGCTTGCGGATCTCCAGCGGCGCGCGCGCACGCGGGCTCAGTCTTGTGCGTACTTGCTCCAGTATTGACAGCGCGGGTCGCACGCATGACATATAACAGTCTCACTGTGTTGTGCGGCGTCAGACGGGCGCGGGCGCGGGGCGGGGGCGGTGCGCGCGCGGCAGGGTGTCGGCGCGGGCGGAGACCGGCCGCAGCAGCTGCAGCAGCCGGCGCAGTCAGTCAGCCAGCATGCTCTGTTCGATGAGCGCGAGCATTTCTTTGAGAGCTCGGAATGACGGCCGCTCCTCGGGCGTCCGCTTCCAACATGCTCGCATCACCTGATAAACGAATTACATTATAATTATAATCAATTATCAGGTTCAAGATTACGCAGGGTTACGCGGAAAGGATGAACTAAGTCGAAAGGGATCCATTATACTCGTCATGAACGACATGACGTAACAACTTTTACGATGGGACCAACATTAAAATAGAAAAAAAAAACAGCTTTACCATACATTTTGTAGTGTCAATGATTGTTTTCTAAGAAACAGCGGATTTAAGTAACGATTTCAGAGTTGCGCCATTAGAAAAAGTTTTTGTAGTTAACACCTTTCGACTAAGTACACCTTTTCTGCGTAACCCAGTACAAATGTAATAGTATGTGTGTATAGGTGTATGTCCCATTTAACTCCCAAGTTATTTTGATGATACTTTGAGGTAACAATGAGAAACAAACGGTTGACACTTCTCGCTCTTTATGCGAGTAAAAGAACTCTTTCTGATGAAAGAGTTCTAATAGCTCTAAAATAGGTCAGGAGCTAGTCTCGACTGATAAACATAACATTAACTATAATTACACTTCTATTATAAATGCGAAAGTTTTGAGTGTAAATGTCTCGGCCTCAACTCATTAACAGTTGATCATTTGAATGAAGTTTTGTATGGAGGTAAATAAAATAACGTTTTGCACTCATAGCACCCCAAGTAGAAATCCCACTGAGTTGATATACCATGGAACACACACAAAGAGACACGGACAAACCCCGAACTCAGAAAATATGTGCCCCTACAAAGTAAGTTCATTTTGTCAGCTGCTGAGTGGGCTCGTGGTATAGTGGGCTATTCAGTCACAGCCTCAGGCCTACAATGATTATAAATGTCGCCCGTAGAACTTGTGTCCCTAACTAAAGATTAAGGGATTCGAAATTGTGTAGTAACTGTCAATACTTACATTGTATACTTCGTTTAGGCACCCTTTAGGTTTGTCGAGAACTTTTCCTTGCTGGACCATGTCAACTACTTCAGAGTTTTTCATTCGTCCATATGGCACTTTACCGTATGTGAATATCTCCCACATTAGAACACCTGGAATGAAACAACTTTGTTATAATTTTTTTGACATCATCTCTTATCTACTGTCTGTCTGTATGGCCGCTAACTCCTCCTAAACCACGCAACAGATTTTGATGCGGTTTTCACCATCAGTTAGATACGTTTTCACGGAAGATTTTATGTATAACTTGCGACCCGCCCCGGCTTCGCGGTGTAATTTACGTGCAAAGCCGGGGCGGGTCGCTAGTTCTACTTATATTATAAATACGAAAGTATTTTTGTTTCCTGGTTTGTTTGTTTCTCACGAACAATATTTCAGCGAATACTGTGACTTTTTGCATAGAGTTCGAGGATTGGAGTGACTATCCTGTTTTAATCCAAGAAAAATTCACGGTTCCTGTGGAAAAGTTCACGCGGATGAAAATTAAATGAAAATTTAATTTTTGAATAATAATTGAACTATTAACTAATTTGACACCGAATTTCACATTTTCTAGTTCTGCCGTCTCAGGGCCCCGATTCTACTAAAGAAATTGTTTTAAAATTGTAATTGTTGCGATTTTAATTGTTAAATAATTGCCTCAAAATTTACAGTTTTAAATAAATTTTTATACCAGAAAAATACAACCACCTAATATTATATAATTTAACTAAGTATAAAAAAATAATAAAAAACTAAATTTTGTGGCAATTATAAAAAAAAAACGCAACAATTACAATTTAAAGACAATTTGTTTAGTAGAATCGGGGGGCAGGTTACTAACATTAGCTGCGAGTGGCCACTTAGCTCCGAACGCTAGCTCCCGAGGAAGATGGCATATACCCTAGAATTGAGCAATACCGCTGATATCTATGAAAGAGTAAACAATTTTAAGTGATGTTGCATTTGCTCCTCCCATTGGACTAAATTCTTGCTTATTGCTCCTCTGCTCCGCTTGAGCACAGAATACACTAGAGAGCAGAACATTCACTCCGCAAAGAAATTTAAATAAATAAAGTCTTTATCTATGACGCTATAAAGTAGCAATTCAACTAGCACAGCGCTGAATATCGCTTGCTATATTCACTTAGAGAGCCTCTAAGTGAATCTCTCTTTTTATCACGTAGCTCTCTCTCCTGACGCGGCACGTATAACGTTAGGGTTGTCTCAAAAAATGTTAATTTCGATTCCTTGTTCTTCCTTTATTTATACACCCGGAAGCACAACAGTATCTTTTATACGTATCATAAGATCGTTTAGAAGTTATGTTCGTTGCAAAAATCACAGAAAAGATGCTTAATTACGCGCGACGTGGCTAGCGTGCGAGCCGGGCAGCCACCAGCCTGCCATACGCCTGCCGGAAAGGCGCGCCGGCCGAACGTACCGAAGCTGCGGAGTGACACCCCCTGGCTTCAGTAGAGTGCGTACGTATAAGTGTAGTAACGTACCGAAGGCCCAGACGTCAGACTTGGAGGAGAAGCGCGTGTAGTTGAGCACCTCGGGCGGCGCCCACTTGATGGGGAACTTGGTGCCGCCCGACGACGTGTACTGATCGTCGAGGACGTACCGCGCCAGCCCGAAGTCTGCCACCTGACAACAATCACACACATGCAAAGATAATAAATAAATAATATGATATAAAGATAATATTCATTTAATTAGCGCCTAGGATTGGCCTGCTCGAAAAAGCTTATGCTGAAAATTTAGTACCTTTGCCTTACGGCGGGGTAAAGGATGAGCAGTCAAGTGGTTATATCGTCATTGCACACAAAGAACCATATTGGCGACCGGTATGGCTCAGTGGTAGCGCGTTTGCCTTATGAGCAGGAGATCCCAAAGGCGATTCCCGGCCAGGCAAATGTTTCAATGATAAATTGTTTGTAGTGAAGACGAGAGGTTGGCGCTATTGGCTTCCACGCCGCAGACGTGGGTTCAAATCCTAACACTAAGCTTGAGCTGACGGTGAAAGAAAACATCGTGAGGCACCTCTTCATAAACCATAAGATAACTCTTTATTAAAAGACCACGTAAACACTCTTTATTATAAGTGAAGCTTAATTTTAAAATGTAATAAACCCTCAGTAATAGAGCTGATATTCTTCAAGCAACTAAACAGATTTTTTTGGAATCATAGCTAAGAACTCTCTCGATCAAGGCACCTATCAAATAAGAAAAATCTAAATGGGTTCAGCAGTTTAGGATCTATGATACCACAGACACGGTGGTTTCACCTATGTCGGGAAAATCAAATTTCTAACAGTTTTCTTGTCCTTGTAGCTTGCCGGGTAAATATTGTAAACGTTCATTGTTTGCGCAAATTGCTTATTATTCTTTACAAAATCATGTAAAGCTATTTATCTCTAATGCGCATTATTACTTACATTTGTCAATAAACGATTTTTTGCTGTTTTCAACGGTTAATTGACAAATGTAAGTAATATGGTGTGTTACTGTTAAATAGCTGTACATGATAATGTAAAGAACAACAAACGATTTGCGCAAACACTGTGTCATTTTAAAATAGTTTCTCAGCCTAGATACAAGGACAAAAAATTGTTTCTAATTTGAATTTCCCGCCATAGATGAAACGTACCACCTTAAAGAGACTACATAAAGAAGGAAAACAAATACATGCACCTTATAAGGCATGGAGAGGCTAGCTTTCATCCTCAAGTGGAAAATCTGTCGTTAATCACCTAACTGTGTGTTCCGGCAACCTCAATAGGCATGATGACTAATATTTTTTTATTACCTCATAAAAAAACTGATCAGAAATAGAGCCCATCAACGAAAACAAAATTAAAATTAGTTCAAAAATAAATAAGATATAAGCAGATATAAGCATTTAAATTTCATGCTAGACAGAGAGCGCACTATACTGAGCCGTGACGTCACGGCTCAGGAGCGCCAATCAAATGCTATACTAACACACGCTTTCTGAGAAAGATATAGAACATCCCCTCCCTATGCCCAGCTAAAACTTTAAACGCTCATATCTCAGAGAATTATCAGCCAATTTAAATTATTTTTTCAGTATGTGTAATGTATTTAGTTATATTCCTCGCTAAGCCGATTATTTGTAATAAATTAAACATGAGGACACATGCCTATTGAGAGCCAGTTCCTATGCCAGGCCAGATGTGTTTACCATCTTCGACCATACCGTCTACATCTAAGTGATATCCGGGAACTAGACAAACAAAACTTCTAAGCTATAACAGTACTACATTTTGAGTTACGGGGGATCGAAAGTGGCGTGAAACGGTTCGTGTAAATATACACACGAGTGCGTCCTGTCGCTTTGTCCTGACACGCTGCCTTGTGTCTAGATACACATATAAATTGAATAAGCTGTATTGCATAAATATACCTTTACTACGTTATCATCACCGACCAAACAATTTCTTGCAGCGAGGTCTCGATGAATGTAATTATGCCTTTCTAGATACGCCATTCCTTTGCAAACCTGGAAACGGAAAAGGAGTTGTGTTATTAATTATGTAAATCGGTCATATTATGTAAAAGTTATGTTTATATAAAACTAGGTTGTTATAAGCGGGACCTTAGTAGTATAAGGTGTTTTTCGAAAAGATGTAAGATAGCTCTAAGTTTCGCTCTTAGACCTCTTACGAGTAAGAGGTTTGTCGCAGGTAGTTGAACAGCGAGCCGTGTCGCATGGACTCCATCACTATGTAGATGTTAGTACCTGTATGGACATCTCGAGCAGCGTGGCGTGTCCGATCTGGTCGGGCGTGGTTTGTCGCAGGTAGTTGAACAGCGAGCCGTGTCGCATGTACACCGTCACTATGTAGATGTTAGTACCTGTGTGGACATCTCGAGCAACGTGGCGTGTCCGATCTGGTCGGCCGTGGTTTGTCGCAGGTAGTTGAACAGCGAGCCGTGTCGCATGGACTCCATCACTATGTAGATGTTAGTACCTGTATGGACATCTCGAGCAGCGTGGCGTGTCCGATCTGGTCGGGCGTGGTTTGTCGCAGGTAGTTGAACAGCGAGCCGTGTCGCATGTACACCGTCACTATGTAGATGTTAGTACCTGTGTGGACATCTCGAGCAACGTGGCGTGTCCGATCTGGTCGGGCGTGGTTTGTCGCAGGTAGTTGAACAGCGACCCGTGTCGCATGTACTCCGTCACTATGTAGATGGGTCGGTGTTTCGAACACACGCCGTATAGTTGCACCAGGTTCGTGTGTTGCAGTTTACTAGAAAAATCAAATTATTTCATTGTAACATACTGGACTACGCGGAAAGGGTGTTCTAAGCCGAAAGGGATCCTTAGTACACATCATTATGAACAACTTTTACTATGGGAGTAACTTTGAAAAAGCGAAAAAATTATCAGCTTTTCCATAGAAAACGTCATTGACACTAGATATATGATGCATAGAAACTCTTTATTGTGTACACCAGAATTTATTTATTTATTTTTAATTTATTTATTTTATTCATTACAACTATTTTTACAGGATTAACCTAATACAATAGTGTAGTTTACAAGTTAACATTTTAAGAAATTAATTACTATTATAAAATTAGTCAAGTAGTTAAAAAATAATACATGCATTAAATTAGATTAAATTAGATTATAATGTCATTATATTAAAGTAGTCAATAAATCAGTTATTCAATTATTAATTAATTCATAACTTAAATGGAACAAAATAAAAATTACACAACAAAATGTACGGAATTATTGGTCCCATAGCAAAAGTTCTTTATAATGATGAGTATAACTGTCCCCTTCCGGCTTAGTATACCTACCATTTCCGTGTAACTCTGTATAAAGTTAATAGAAACATTTAATGCACATTAAAAACTGTTTACATACAAAGGAAGACCTTATAAATCGCGGATTGATCGCTTTTTTCATTGGATTAAGCCACGTTGTGTGCTTACTATCTGGATCATGAACTGCGAATGTTGAACTGCGGATGTCGAACAAAATTCTTAATGTGTACAAAAAATTTAAAAAAGCAAAATTATTTTATTCAGTAATCGGTATATTTCTATTTAATATCCCACTAATGCCCAAACTAGTTGTAGAAACACTTGTGTCTTGGGGATTAGTCCTTCTGTTTATAAATCAATTGATTGTTTATTTGTTTAGTACATTTCGTCATTGTTACTGTTTTAAAGACTAGGTACATTTAAAATTTTAATTTACATACATATTCATTATATTTCAGCATACATATTAAAATAAGTTATTATATAGTTTAAAGTTAGTAATAAAAATAAAATAAAAATACTACAATTTACCAGATTAAAATATTAAATTAAATGATTAATTTTTAAATTAGATCCAATAATAGTATCATATTTATTACAATGTTATGTCAATGTTAAAATATAATGTCAGCATAGTATCATAATGTCAGTGTCATTTAGATTTTAGATTTTAGTCGAACTGGATTTTAATTCCTTTTTTTATTTTCTATTTAATAGAAATTAAAAATGTTATTATACCTGTGAACCTGCCTTCTTCGCTTGAAGGCGTGGGTTCGATTCCCACCTAGGACAAACATTCATGAGATGAACTTTTGTGTTGGTTCTATATCTGGGTGTTAATATATTTATATATTTACAAATATATATTATGTATGTATCAGTCTCTGGCAGCTATAATACAAGCATTGCTTAGTTTGGGGTCAGATGACCGTATGTGCAAAAAAGATTGAATATTTTTTAAACTGTGTATGTCTGCGTATTAAGCATGTTATGTATGCGTATGCGTATGTATTTAACTTCTTATCTAATCTATATCTATTCTTGAGAACCTATAGTTGGCTTCCTATCGTTTTCCATTGCATATGTTAGTGTAAAAAGCTGTTGGTTTTCCAATAAATAAATAAACTAAACAAATAGTTATTACAATCGAAATCAACTGCGCGTTGTTGCCACATGAAAGACGCGGGCTGATGATGATGATGAAGTTGTTATAGTACTCACGTCATGACTTTGGCCTCTTCAATGAAGTCGTCCTCGGACATGGTGCCTTCCTTCATCATCTTCACCGCGGTGTCGATACTCCCGCGCCACTTGCCGCGCCGCACCACGCCGAACTGACCCGCGCCCAACTCCTCCATCAGGACTAATTCTGACGGGTCTATCTCCCACTTGTCTGTGGGAGAGATAATCAAGCAATGTGTTTATACAATGGCTGAAACCATCGGGGCAAAGCATCTATTCACAATATTCGTAGCTGAACCAAGCGACCAATTTTGATTTACGTATTGTGACGTATTTATTTAGACAGACGTTGTCCCGTCTTAGAACTGTCAAACGCCAAAAGTTAAAATCATCGTTCAGTTTTGTTAGTTTTGTTCGCGGGCATCCAATGGATGCAGATGGCAGGCTGTCGTTCAGTGTGGACGTCTTCTGGTTTATGATGATGATGAAGGTGGTATTTACTTTCAATTTTTTATTACACATTTTTAAATATAATTCCTTTCCGTGCACGGTTGCCTGGAAGAAATCTCTTTAAGCGATAAGGCCACCTGTTAAAAGCCTAGATAATATTTTTGTTGTAATGTTTATGTTATCCTTGTTTTGTGGTATTTTAACAAAGAGTTTTGTATTGTATTGTTTTAGCAAGTAATATTAAGTAAAGCTGACCGTGCGACAGTCCGGCGGTGGGCGGCGCGGGTCGGTCGCAGGGGGACGCCTTGAGCCGCGAGCAGAGCCCTCCACTGTTGTGTCGGTGGTAGTTGATTAACTCGGGAATAGTGTTGCAGCAATGCTTGTCCGACAAGTAGAACTCGCCGCGGGAATTCATCTTTATGTGGTAGTGCTTCGTTTGTGCGTGGTTACTGGAACGATTACGGGCAAAGTTTGGAGAATAGTCTAGGCTGTAAAATTCAGATACGTGATTGTCAGAAGCTTTGGTCTCATTTAGTTTGGATTTGCTTTAAATTACAATAGACAATATTTTATTTGTAACAAAAAACCACACACACTTCGAGCTACACACAAATTTAAAACTATAAAACGGATTTTTGCCACAAACCGGCCCAAGCTTAGCATAATGTGGTTTGTTGTCAAACGGCGCTGGTCTTTCGATGGGGCCGGCAGGTGACGTCACGCATCGCACAGGTGCAAATTCGACCCAGTACAGAAAGAAGTCTGCCATAAACTGAAGGGGGCGAGTAAGCACGTATTGCACACACAGACCTATTCTTACTAGTTCTACCAACGCACACTCCAATATTAAGCGGCACACAACTGGAAACGAGATGATCAAAATGTAATTAAATGGACGACCCCCTTGGTCGTGTTATACCTACAGCACTCCCCTATCAGCTCCCCTCCCCTCAGCTATCCCCTTTAGCACTTATTATCTTATTAACTCCATCTTAGTCATCCATTTCATGACATTTTGATAATTAATCTCGTTTCCAGTTGTGTATCGCTCAATATTGGAGTGTGCGTTTGTAGAACTAGTAAGAATAAATCAGTGTGTGCAATGCATGTTTACCTCGCCCCCTTTGGTTATTGGCAGACTTTTTTCGGTACTAGCTCGAGTTTAAGGCAGATCCAAACTATATATTATCAAAGAGTTCGAAACATTGTCTATTTTTTTACTAGTTTAAATGTAATGTACTTACACTTTAGTGTAAAGAGAAAGTGTGTACATCCCCTTTGTAGAGGAGTTGCGTACCACGAAGCATCCTTCTTTGTCTTCTTGTTTTAGTAAAGACTCTGCTCGTTGTCTTGACATTTCATTGACGTACCATCTACAAATATACATATAGAGAATTAACTTATTAAATATTACTAGATTTAAGACGGTTCGCTGAGGTGAATGACCAATTTTAACTAAAACATTTGAAGTGACAGAAGAAAAAATTGTTCCTACATTTTGATAATTATATCTAAAGATAGATACAAAACACTTACGAGCTATTGCCAAAAGTGGCGGCCTATCCAAGCGTTCTATAGCCAAGCTAAATCCATTTAAACAAATGTTCGTTCATAATAACGAAAAATTAAGTATTGCAATGTTAACTTCATTGATTTATAAATACATGAATATTGACTTTTAGTGAATTAGATTCACTAAAAGCGTCTTTAGTTTACCTATATAAATTATGATATGTTTAAAAAATGTCGACAGGCTTATTTAAATTTTATATCTTTACAATTATGTCTAATTTTGCTTGTAACAAATGTTGACTCAATGCTCAGCTCAATACCGCTAAGAGCTCTGCAGGTGTGTCGCGGTGGGAGTTATGACTCAGCAAACATATTATATGGAAGTTTATAAGGACAAGTAATATAGGACAACAAAATATAGGAAATACGCTACATAATTATTACGATCGCACTATCCTCTACTTTTCTGTGCACTTCATTGAATGAAAGTAAAGTGAACCGATAACAGCTTACACAAACAACACTCATGAATAAACTAAATATGCCTGGAATTGGTAACGGGAAACAGATAAAGACTTCAAATTGTAAAATACAATGATACAATTATACCAATTACAATTTAGACACCAAATTCAATGTATACTCAAAGTTAGGTAAAATGATGTAGGGGCCAACTTTAGCGTCTCAATTTTAAGGTCACCAAAGGCCTGACATGATTGACAAACCACCGGAGCCTAATGAAATCGTGTCAACGAAAGCACGGGAGCGTTCAGTTTAATAATTATAATTTTTATATGAATATATTTGTATTTTTATTCAATTTTTTTTTTTTTTTTATTTATACAAATTAAAAATGGACTTCCGCAAAGTAACGCCTGACTCAATCAACTAATAATTATAATTTAAAATAACCGACTTCAAAGCTAGTGAATACGCAATTTCGTTAACTTGGATGACATATCTTCTCGAATGGAGACCATGGACCAGTAAGCGCAGCGTAGGACGTCCACCCACAAGGTGGACCTGAGACGACCTAAAAGAGATCGAAGACAAACGCTGGATGCAGGCCGCTTCCAACCGGCCCTTTTCGAGATCGATGGGAGGTCGATGTCCAGCAGTGGACGTTTTATAGCTGAAATGATGATGATGATATTTCGAGTAAAGAGCGCGACAAGATCATATAAAAATGTACTTACTCGTATTTTTGCAGTCCGAGTGTTTCCTTCTCTTTGACGTAATTGCTAGGAATATATCCCACAGATCTAGAAAAACACATGACACATGAGAATTTGTACCTTAATACTTACCATATAAGAGCAAATGAAAATACCTAATTCAGTATTCAGGATTTATTTAGATACCTATATTTACATATTGGGTACAATAGTACATGACTAATTAAAGTGTTTCCTTACAATGGGCACATCGCACGCGATTTTTCGCATATTTATGTTCAAAAACAATATCGCCATAATAATAGTCACATAATAGAATTCTTTCCTGTATTCGGATTCTATAAATAGATTTTTTAAATCTAATTCAGTATTGAGAAAATGTTTACCAGATGACAAGTAAGAATGTTGTAGGCAGAAGCACTATTCTAACGTTATACAGGGTTACGCATATAGACTGTACTAATCCGAAAGGAGGTCATTTTACTCATCATTATGAACAACTTTTACTATGGGACGAAAATGGAAATAGCGAAAATAAAATCTGATGTTCTCTTAGAATAACTACACAAAGAAACCAAGTACATTCGCAAAATTTAAGCCGTTAAAATGGTGTCATATATGACACCAAAAAATATATATAATTTTTAGTATGACAATTTGCGCGGTGAAATCGTACCACAACAAATCAGAAAAGCAGCATAAGAGTTATGGTGTGACATTCCACAGGTAATCCATTAATTTTCTTGCTTAAATCGTTTAAAATACCAATCGAAACGTAAGCTACAAAGCGAATTTGTAGTTGTTTGGAAACTTACCTTCTCTGAGTAGTTATTCTAAGGCTGTTCTATAAAAAACGGCCATTGACAATCGACAAAACGTATGAAACAGCAGATTTTTTTCGAGATTTCAGCATTGGTCCCATAGTTAAAGTTGTTCATAATAAAGAGTACAATGACCTTTCGGCTCAGTACATTCTATATGCGTAACCCTGTAAATGCGAAATGGTATTTGTTTGTCTGTTTGTTTATTTTTCATGCGGAAACAGAGCAACTACGTGATGAAAATTGTCGTGATTTTTAGGTGGCATAGGATACTTTATATCCCGGAAAATTTATAATTGTTCTAAGGGAATCCACACTGGTGACGTAGTTATTCTTAAAATATACGTATTATTGACCAGCAAACACCAAGCATAATAAAAGGTAAACTTGACACACATGACGTCTGTACACGCACACATGCACAGTGCACACTACAGCCAATCGCGCGAACTCGCGTTCGAAATAACTCAAAATATACTGTAACGTTCAGGCTCCAGTAAATTCACTTAAAGCTGTTTTTTTTCCGAATAAACTCAGTATGATAAATTAATCATCGCTTACTAACAGGCAAGTTGGTCGTCAAAGACAACCTTATTAAGAAATAAAAAAGTAGGTAGTCTCGGTCAGGTAAAAATATGAAAAATGTGAACTTTCTGAACGCTATATGGTACTGAGACGTGGAACGAATTCGCCAAAGAATCAGAGTCACCGACATAGCTATTAAAATTTGCAAGTTGAAGTGGCAATGGGCTGGCCACATCGCTCGAAGAACCGATAACCGATGGGGAAAAAAGTGTTCTTAAAGGGAGATCAAAAACCGAAAGACGCAGAGTAGTACGCCTCCTGCTAGATGAACCGATGACATCGTGAGAGTCGCGGGCATCCAGTGGATGCATATGGATATGGCAGGCTGTCGTTCAGTGTAGATGTCTAGGGGGAGGCCTATGTTCAGCAGTGGACCTCTACTGGCTGATAATGATGAACTTTCTGACGAATCATCGAAACTCGACGCTAAGGGCCTAAAAACTAATTTTTTGGTCTCAAAAGATTACTAAGTACTTTGGATGAAATAAAATTATGAAAATCGCATACCACATACCCATTTTCATCTTTGACTTTCCACCAATGGTCTTGAGAGTCGTCTATTACTTCATATTCTGCGCCCTGAAAGAAACAGACATTACTAACGCCCTAGCAGAATATTTTTTCCATGTAGTTAATTTTTAATATAAGTTTGGTTACAGAAAACATTCGCGTACCTTTTCCAATGAGAGATCCCCATTTTCGATTGCTTTGAACGGGTAGAGAGCTACAACAACTTTAGCTCGTTGCTTTTCCTGAAATTAAATATAATAAATAAATATTCGGGACATTTTTTGCACACATGGTTATCTGACCCCAAACTAAGCAAAGCTTGTGATATGGCTGCCTGAGACTGATATACATACGTATATATTTTTAAACACATGCTTAAATAGATATTAACACCCAGATATAGAACAAACACAAATGTTCATCACATGAATGTTTGTCCTAGGTGGGAATCGAACCCACGCCCCCAATCGCAGACGGCAGGATCACTACCAACTAGACCAACGGGCTATAATTAAAACAAATTACAATTAAAACACTGTTTTACAATTAAAAATACAATTAATTTATTTTAAATTACAATTAATCACGCAACCGACTAATTACTATTATTATTAACCCCCGATGTAAAAATAGGGGTGGTGTGGTATCGTAGCTCCCAAACGGTTGAAATGTATTTTTTTTTCACTTGAAACTGAAGGGATTTGAACAGCCTTTGGTTTGGAATTCTAATGCGCCAACCTCTGAGCTATCTTTGTCACAATGTCCTACAGAACTGTTTATCTTTCGGGATAAGTTAATCCAGGATATAACTGTGACTATGACTTATTTAAAGATACATAGTTCTAAAATTTGTTTTTTTTTACTATTGTTTTTTTTTTCTAGGGCTAAAACATAAAGAAAAATCTGTGAAGTGCGTTGGGAATTAGCTGGCCCTCTACTCAGTGGCGTAGCTCGCATGGGTGGCGCCCAAAGCGGATATCATGGTGTCACCACATTATCATCATATTTAACTAATTTAATCAACCGACAACCGCTAACAAAACATTGTGATAGTGAAGTTTTTTAGTTTCGTGGTAGTGTTTACCTTGGGTTTGGCCGAAGGCGTCCCAGGGAGCACGCCTCCGCCCGGCATCGTGGTGGCCACTACCGCTGTCACCGCTGCAAACAAAAAATACATACGTTTTACCTTACAAGTATACATCAAAATAGAAAAAAAAAAACAACACCAACCTTGTTATCCAAATTAATTGAGGTTTTGGATTTGACAACTTTACTTTTACGTCAGTAGGTTTTATAAATCAAACAAATATTATGAATGCGAAGGTGTGTTTGTTTGTTTCTCTTTAAGGCAGCAACAGTGCAATGGATCGAAGTGATTTTTTGCATAGATATATGCATGGTATAATAATATACTCCGCCAGGTATAGCGCTCCGAGAAAAGTGTCACGTGGGTCATCAATGCAATAAGCAAGAGCAGAATAAGTAATTTACAACAAGTTCGAGAGAAATGACGCTACAACTGAACCGCTGTTACCAATAGCGTGAAATTTTATCTCACCAATCTCCGTATATTACCTGTGGGAATCCAATAAATCAATGTGGTTTTGATATAAATAATCTAAATTCATGCTTAACTTGAATCGCTTTGCTTCAGCGGACAAAACAAATGACAATTGAAATGCTTTAAGTATTTTATTTAATAGATTATTAGCTAATTTGTTCCCCAATATCTGTGTTTGTTGCAATAAAGTGGCAACTGGACAGTGACGTAATTGAGTGTCAACTCCCAGAGCGCTAGACCTTGTTTTCTTGGATCATGGATATATGTATTTGGAGGGTCGGTAAGTGCCTATCTATTTATCCCGGAAACCGTAAGGTCCTTGAGGGAATGTCCAGTGGGTGCAGCCACAGGTCGCAGCTTACACAAGCTAAGCTCTATCAGTAGACTCTAGTCACTAACCGAATATAACTGCTGACCTACGTATAAATGATTCGTAATAAAATTTGATGGAAACTGACGCGGTTTTGACACATTTCCGTACAATAAAAACAATTCGTCATGAAAAAACGGTTTCTAAATTTTTTATGGTTGCCAAGCGTTTGACTCCAGCTCACCTGAGCCTGAAGAGCGAGTTTTTCCGTTTACGTTTACCAATTCGATTGCGTTAACGTTAACTACGATTTGTATGATGTAAGAGCAGTGCCATCTAGCGACATCTAGATGGCACTCTTCATACACTGCTTATGGTGCTCTTACTTCATAAAAATCGTCGTTCACGTTAACGCGATTGTATAAGAAAACGCAATTGGAAAAACTCGCATTGGTGCGGTCCTCTGTGGTCCGGTGCGTTCCTCTGGAGATCCCGGAGCCCTCTTGTCAAACACTAAGGCTGGTTACCGGGGGGTTTTGTTGGGTATACTCCCATATAACCTGGCTGCACCCCAATGCAGCCAGCAATGCAGGTATCTATATAAGATTTCCGCATCGAAAACAAAAAAAGGCACTCTGCTCCTAACGCTAACGCTTCAGCATTCGGTGTTTGACGACAAGATTTTCAGCTCGAGGATGGTAGCTACAGCCAAACGAGCACTAAAACGTACCCTGCCACCAATGCTATGGTTTGCTCACGATGTTTTGCCTTCAGCGATAGTTCAAGCTGTTTGGATCGTTAGGATATGGATCCACGCCGAAGGCGACAGGGTGGAATTTGAAACAATGAGCTGTAATCGCTACAAAAAAACAATGGGTTTTCCCAATACGCCTTCAGTCGTTACCACAAAAAATTACAAAAACAAACGTTCCAACAGACGTCACAGTGATCTCGTGCCTTTTCAACACTACTACTTATAACTGCGAGTTATAAATACTATATAGAGGAAAATTGTATGCACGTTTTAGCTGACTAACTTAACAACCGTAATGAATGCAAGCGCAATGAGCGTATCATGATAAAAATCTTTTTGAACCGCAGTCTATAAATAGCTATTCTACAGAAATAAATTATAAGTATCTTTGTATTACGGAAAGATTAGGAGTTCAGAAATTGTGGTCGAATGAGAATCTTACAAGCTAGAGCTGCGAGCCTTCCATTGCAAATTAAGTAGAGCGTCGGAAAATCACTGGAAGATTGAAAGATCACTAACTCAAACCTAAATACCGGGAGCCATCATCATCATAACCAGCGTACCTTAGTCCACTGCTGGACAAAGGCCTCTCCCAAAGCACGCCACTCAGCCCAACCTTCAGTTTTTCGCTTCTAGCCATTAACAGCTGCTTACACGTATAGTCACTCTATTGAGTCTCAAGGCGTCCAACGTTACGTTTGCGAAATTCGTGGTCTCCACTTTAGAATACGTTGTGCATCTTGAGGTGTATTGTGCATAACTTTTATGTGTATTTATGCACAATACACCCCAAGCGGGATGTCAGTGCAGGTCTTATCGCCCCCACTTTGAATTAGAATACGTTATCGATTCTGTGAAATATAACCGGCCCACTGCCACTTCAGTAACTTGTCTGAATACCCCCCTGATATTACATCAGCGTTGTTAACTCTACTCGATACCCCCGAGTTATGTCGATAACTTTGGTTCTCTGGTAAATTGCTTCTTTCTAGAAACGACCCTTCAGAAAAACACCGAGCATAGCTCTACTCACAGCGGGACTATTCTGGGGCGATCTATATATTTCTATATTATTTCGGCCACCTATTACTCGTGAACATCAGCGTAATAGATATGAGACAAAAAATTTAGAGTGCGTCAGAAAGTGGAAACAAACCGACTCATATAATATAGCCCGATCTTAAGACCTTTTAATCTTAGGTAGGTACTTTCATCAAAAATTGCTTCTTTGATGTAACCAGATTTATGATGTGACGTTTTGATGCACATTCAATGTCAGTTCGATAATCGTTGAAATTTACGTGTAATCTCAGCTTCGTAGCTAATCTGTGGAGAACCTTTAACTCATCCCCTTTTCACAAGCTTTTATTTAACTTAACCTGTTACCAAGATGTGTGGGACAAACTGTAACTGAATTTTAGACCAATTATCCTCAACCGATTGAGCTGAAATTTGGCATACTTGTGTAAGTTCGGTGACAATGCAATGGTACCATCGAGCTGGTCTGATGATGGAGACAGAAGGTGGCGATAGGAACTTCCAAACGAAACGAAGTAACCCCGTCGAGTTTGGGTTCGTTGAATTTGTCTTCCCAAGCACTTTGGTTGTAGATGATAAGCAGACGCCTATATAAGATTATTTGAAAAAAGGTTTTTTTACTTATTCGATATAATAATTATATCAGCGTAGATTTCCATATGATTACAAAAATTATTGTAAAGCAGGATATGAGTAGCTACCATTAGCCTAACGACCACCGACGCTAAATACAAAAATTCTTATAATAACTGCAAAAAATACACACGATATCACGTCGTGAGGTGCCAGCCTAAAAATTGTTAACTTAAAATTGAACAAACACTGAATGTTGTCAAGGTCTCACAGTAGGGACAAAAACTTCACTGCAATATTGTGACTCTTAAGTGAACCAGTAGTGTAAGCTGTGGAAAATTCTAAAATGTAATTTTTGAAGATTGAATTAATTAAGCGTTTTAATAAACCGGCCAAGTGCAAGTCGGGCTCGCGCACTGAAGGTTCCGTACCACCACAAAATACAATAAGGTTGTCCAAGTAACCGAATTACCAGTTATTATAACGACTTCCAAAATTGTCGAAGCACTGTTAATTATTTTGCTACAGGCGCTCGAATATAAAACAATTATAACTTGGTAATGAACAGAAATTGGTCACCGACTTGCACTTGGCCATTATTTTTTTGTTATTTAGTTATACTTTAGTGTGTACTATAATCAGGCTAAGTTTGACGCTTGTACGTATTATCGTTTTTACATTAGAGCCAATACAAAAATACGTAAAAAAATACGTTTGTTGTATGGGGAACCCCCCTTTCGTTTTTACTTTTTGACTTTTTCATTATTTGTTAGTTAATCCGCCGTAACGTTATATATTCTGTGAAGATTTCAACTGGCTGTCTGTTACGGTTCGAAAGATACAGCCGTTAATAGGTAGGACGGACGGACAGACAGACAGACGGACGGACGGACAGACAGACATCGTAGGCTTAAGTTATATGATTATTTACGGGATATTTACCGTGGTAAGGTATACCTTAAAACGGTAAATATCCCGTAAATAATCATATATCTTTAGTGAACAACCGTGATAGTGTAACAGTGTTTTATCGTAGGCTTAGTAATAGGGTCCCGTTTTTGCCCTTTGGGTATGGAACCCTGAAAAGCGTTAAGGGGAATATATAAGATGAATGCCAAGTATGCGCGTTGCGTGTCGATGGCTAGTCAATAACACATGCAGGAACAACCTGCCAACTTTACTGCTGTAGTCACGCATTTACGCTTCCGTGCCATACAACAACAAACTGCTTTTTTTCAAAAACAATTTTCAATTCAATTGTGTTTTAAATTACTTAATGAATTTCATATAAAATGTAAACACTGATGTCACAACATATGTCTCACATGAAAGTTTAAACAGCTGATCTAACATATTGTCAGCGGACATTTGAAACCATCACTAGAAAGTAGGGTCATACAACTTTAAACATAGCACATTCGTGTAAATATGTATGTATATCGATGAAGAAGCGTCGAAGCCTCGCCGTGTGCGATACGAGCATTGTTGTCGCGACCATGAAAATATGAAATGAAAGACCCGTTATATTCGACAACAAGCAGTGTACAAACCATGAAGCACATCACAATAAACCACTGCACAATATCACTGGCTACCTATAATATTAAACAGACCGCATTACACCTGACCAAGACAAGAAAGTGAGTGCAACCAGACCAGTGAACGCAACCGGTGGCAGCGAGGCCACCGAAATAGAGGTCAGTGGATATGCGGCGTACCCTCGAGAGCTGGGAGGAAGGAGGAGAGCGACAGGCATGGCATCTTGGACTTCTTCTTGGTAACCATGGCTTCGTCTTCGGATTTGGTCGGCAACATGAGCGACAGGCGGCCGGACGTCCGCGCGCGACAACACTTACTAACGACCGAGCAAGCCAGACCGCCGTGAGTTACGGTAAGGCGCTCTGCACACCACGCGGCGAACGGTACACCGCGAGACTATTGACGTCACGTTTCGCTTTAAACAGGTTCCCAGTATCATTTTGCCTCTATCCAATCAAGCATATAACATATGTAAATTATATATGCTCAGCAGACGTTGTTCATATATTTTTTTTTCAGAATTGACAATCTAAAACAAGGCAATTATACAGGGTTACGCGGAAGGGTGTACTAATCCGAAAGGGGTCCGTTATACCTACTCAGCATTATGATAAACTTTTGTTATGGGACCAACCCGGAAATAGCAAATTATTCGCAAATTTCAGCTGTTCCATACATTTTGTCAAGTGTGAATGATATTTTTTTTATGAAACAACAGATTTTTTCTTCTCGTTTTTGTTCATAATATTCGAATTTTGTTCATAATGATGGGTACTATGGATGGACTGTAAGGACCCCCTCCAGCTTAGTAAGCCCTTTCCGCGTAATCCAGTAGATGTGAATTACAATAAGCTTTGTACACACTGCTATCAAAATTGAGAGCATCATAATATAACATGGTAAAGACATCGTATTACCATATTTTGATCAAATAAGTAACAGGAAAAATATTTGTGGCGATTATGGTTTAGTCATTAATAAAACTAACTTCGCTCGTTATTAGGTAATTGCTCGTCTGCACGATCGTGACTAATTACAGTCAAATTATACGGTCATCGATTAATGTAAATCACCTGCCAATAAAGCACCATGGAGGACGAGGCTTTACGGTACCTGAGAGGTTTCGAACATGGTTCAAAGATGGTCGCGCGCGGCCTACATTTACCATTCGACTCGCGCGCAGGCTGCGGCGCGCCGTGTGCGCTCTCCCTTTCACTTGCCTCCAACTCAGCGAGCGCGAACGTGACAGTCTCTTCACATACGTCAGCAAAGGCAATCGACTTTGTGCTAAAGAATAAAACATCAACAAAAGCGTCGCGATGCAACGATTTTTTTTATTCCACACATAATAACTCTACATTCGAATCACGATCAGAAGAGATGCTTCGAATAATGTGCATCTAAATAGGTATCGTAGACAATCGGATGTGAGCGCCCGGAATTAATAAAGGATAAATATTCGAAATAAGGATGGGAGTGGACAGACAGGTAGACGGCATTCAAGGATTCGATCGCTTCCGTAAACCAACTGAGAAAACAAAATCGCACGACATTGAACCTTCAATCGAAAACGTAGGGTGTTTATGTAGCTAAATAAGTAAAATGAAAGTCACCAGACCCGAGCTGACCATAGCTAGAAAACTCCTTTGTAAAAATCTTTATATCTAAATTAAAGTTAAAATTAAAGTTGCTTTCCGCGTCCGTCTGTCTGTATAACCGCTAACTCCTCCTAAGCCACGCAACGGATTTTGATGCTGTTGGTTTACACAGCTAAGCTTACTTACACCGCTTTTCACGGTAGGTTCATGTATATAACTAGCGACCCGCCCCGGCTTCGCACGGCTCTAATTTACGTGCGAAGCCGGGGCGGGTCGCTAGTGAAATATATATCTTCATATTTATAATATCATTTATTATAACATCCAGAAATAGTGGACAGTCATAATTATACCTCTCACGTCAATTAAACACAAATTCCCAATTACCTACAGAGAGATACTAAATAACTATATCGGTCGACTCATATTAGAATATATTTAGAGGAAGTTAACGTTGCCGCTCACCTTTACCCTTTCCCCAAGTTCTCGGGAGCATTAGATTCTGATCGTTGATTCATTCCACAATAATTGTTTCCATCCCCGTCACTCTCTTTTTTTCCTTTTTAGGGTTCCGTACCCAAAGGGTAAAATCGGGACCCTATTATTAAGTCTACGATGTCTGTCTGTCCGTCTGTCCTACCTTTAGACGGCTGTATCTTTCGAACCGTTATAGATTTTTAATTAGAAACTATTTAAAAAAGATGTACTTAAGTACGAAATATTGTTTTTACGGTCCATAATAAAAGTAGCTAAGTTTATTTTATATTATTGTATCCAAATATGTTTCTAATTTTATAACATTTTACCAAATACTGCATTAAAAAAAAGCATGCTGTGTATACATATTTAGGAATATGGTTTAGTTCAAAATTGTATAGTCTACAATAGCTTTAAATTGTTTTGACCATATTTTGTTTTGTGTGCCAATAAACTAAATAAATAGATAGCTATTTGAAATTTTCACAGAATATGGTAATGTTACGGCGGATTAACTAAGAAATAATTAAAAAAGTTATAAAGTAAAAACAAAAGGGGGGGTCCCCATACAACAAACGTACTTTTTTACGTATTTTTGTATTAGCTCTAATGTAAAAATTGTAACAAGTACATACAAACGTCAAACTTGGCATGATTATAACACACACTCTAAAATATAATAAATAAATAAATATTCAGGACATTTTTGCACACACGGTCATCTGACCCCAAACTAAGCAAAGCTTATGATATGGCTGCTAGAGACTGATATACATACATATATAGCTTTAAATACATACTTAAATAGATATTAACACCCAGATAAATATAACAACAAATACGGCTTATACAAATAAAAAACGGCTTATTATTATTTTACTTTTATTAAATGGTTTATTATGGCCGTTATTAATAGGCTTGCGTTTGACCGCCGCCACGATGACACGGTCTACGATAGAGCATGCTTGAAGATACCGATTTCCATCTCAATGAGACTGAGTGACAGAAGCAATATAATGCAATATATTGGCTGAAAATAGCGGGCCTGATCTGTCTAAACATTTATCTTTACCAAGTGATCGGTTTATGACAAAGCTTTCGCAGAAGAATGAACTTTGAAAACCAAGTAAAAAATGTATACTACAATTTTTTACCGAACATTAGCTCATCAAGCCAATTCGACTGGTTTTTTATATCTAGATAAAAAGACGCCACCGTTATAGTGCTTAGGTATACGTAGTATACGCAGGGGCGGATACAGGATTTCTTTGGGGGGGGAGGGCATTCTGACAAGGTTCGAAGGAATCAAATCGATAAAATATGTCGAATGTATGGAGTTGCTAGGTATTTGGGGGGGGGGGGGCGTGGCCCCCATGGACCCGCCAATGAGTATACGTACCTATATCTAGCACTTAGTTGGCAAAGTTATACGAGTCGTATTCCAGGGCAGTACTCAGTATTGATCCCTATTCAAGTAAACAAATATTACGTAACTACGATTAAGTTGCCATAAGTAAAGAACTAAACTTGTGAAACTAGTTCTAAGTCGTAGCGTATTAGGTTTATTTATCTGTATGTAATATTGTTATTGGGATGGGCGCCAAATCACGCGTACCACCGAGATACGATTTGCGGTCGCGCAACTTTGCGCAATCACCTAAATTGTATCACTTGAAACAGGGGATGGTACGGCCTAAGGTAAGGCACATTTTAGGACTATTTGTTTTATTTAGGAATAGGCTTGGATTTAACCACCAACTCGCCTAAAGTTAAGCGATGATGCAGTCTCGAAATATATTTGGACAAAAAATAATAAATTATTACAGTTTATAAAAACACGCGTATGTGACTCGTCACCGAACCAAATTCTAATTATTTATCTATACTAATATTATAAAGAGGAAAGATTTGATTGTTTGTTTGTTTGTTTGTTTGCATTGAATAGGATCCGAAACTACTGAACCGATTTGAAAAATTCTTTCACTGTTGGGAAGCTACACTATCCCCGGGTGACATAAGCTTTAATCTATACCCATGCAAAGCTGGGGCGGACCGCTAGTTGAGAATAAAAACGGACAAATTCCACTAACATTTATCTCACAAACTGTTAAACTAAAATAAATTTCCTAGTAAAATAGAAATAAAATTAAAAAACTAATATAATAAATATAACAAATTGCTGTAAAAATATGTTAAAATAAAATGAGTACTTATGTCATAAAAATTGTCATCATAGTCATCGGCTTTTTTGCCCGTGTCGAACTGGTCAGTTTAGTTTTTACAATAAGTCAAAAACACTTTCGTTAGTTTTCCAATTGTCACAAATAATATCAAAATCAGTGTTAGCGGAAAGGAGTGCATATTGTCCAAAAGAACCCAAACCAGAAGGGTTTACAAGTGGCTAGTGAAAAGTTCCACTATTCGCCTCCTGGCTCCATTATCAGAGTTTGATGGTACCAAATTATTGTATGATATAGATAGTGTTGTTTCCAAAGCTCCATAGAAGCCTCTTGTTTGAGTTTGATTTGACCATGCATTAGGTACTTTGCTTAACTCTGACTGCGACTTCAAACTTGATAATAATTTAATACTTGACACTGGCAATTGCACAAGAGTGCGACGCCAAAATATTCAAGGAGGATTTTTTTTTAAATAAATTACACACGTCTGCATCTCTCTGTTGAATTTAGATCTCTCCCCACTTAGCATACATTACATCGCCAGATCTTCGGCATACTTTAATTTAATTAAGTACGCAATGGTCAAATGCTTGAAGTTGTACAAAGTTGTAGCTCTTGAATACGGGCCCGTCTGAATTTATGATACCAATTTAAATGAAATTATCGTGAATGGGAGAATAATTTTGTTTACCAAAACCACTATTGAGTGGGAGGAACTAAAAGCTATAGCGACTTAAAACGACTCTTGACGATATTTTTCTATTTTCGATGCTATCTATAGTTCAACGTATAGTTTGTCTATATCTAAACTTTGAGATTCTTTTATTTAATTGTAAAATCGTAATTTTAAAGTTATGATGACTTATAGCGGGCAGTGGAGAGAGCTATGCTCGGAGTTTCTTTGAATTGAGTTTCTTTCTTTCGGAGAGAAAAACAGACACCGACATAGCTATTAAAATTAACAAGTTGAAGTGGCAATGGGCAGGCCACATCGCAAGCCAAGAACTGATAACCGATGGGGAAAAAAGGTTCTTGAGTGGAGACCACGAATCGGAAGACGCATCGTAGGTAGGGCTCCAGCTAGATGGAACGACGACATCATGAGTCGCGGGCATCCAATTGATGCAGATGGCAGACTATCGTTCAGTTCTAAGTGGGAGACCTATGTTCAATAGTGGACGTCTTCTGGCTGATGATGATGATGTCTTATAGTTAGCCAAATTTGTCAGTTAGTGGGTCCCAAGACTCCCAAGTAGACCCAACCCAAACCTACTACAAAGATCTTGAGGTGTTGGCTGCCAAAATGGCATGCAATGTACTTGTGACACACATGAATGACATGGTTGTATTTTTTTTGTTGTTTTTCTTGGTAATAAAACGACCCTTTTGATAACGTCGTCGTAAATACATAATATATCATCATGCTATTATTGTTCAATGGTAGTGCCTGCGTCTATATGCGTGATCTAAATCGTAATTCGAACACTCTTCGCCACCGTAACTATCAACCATGCAATTCCTGTTGGATGAAATCATTTCATGACCTAGCGGACGAGAGTGTAGGGTACTGATTATGTGATAACACACACACACGCACACACACAATAAGCCCAAAACAATAGGTACAGTTGTAAGGCGCGCAAGGTGCTGTCGCTGAATATCCAGCCCCCCGATTCTACTAAATAAATTGTCTTTAAATTGTAATTGTTGCGATTTTAATTTTTAAATAATTGCCTCAAAATTGACAGTTTTAATATTTTTTTATACTAAGCTATAATATTAGGTGGTTGTATTTTTCAAGTATAAAAAAATATTTAAAACTGTCAGTTTTGAAGCAATTATTTAACAATTAAAATCGCAACAAATACAATTTAAAAACAATTTCTTTAGTAGAATCGGGGCCCTGATCAGATGTTCGTTAAAGCTGATTGAGGTCTTGGACCAGCGGGCAAAAGTGCGCGAGCGTGGACCAGCCACCGAGCGGCGTTCCGATTAAAAGCGATGCCATCGATGGCGTAGACAAAATATACTGTACTCACATTCGTTGCTGTCGCTGGAGATCCTAATCAGCTGTTGTTCGTCGAGTTGGTCTATGTCTTGGTCCAGTGGCCAGACGTCCGCGAGCGTGCAGCCGGTCGCGGACCGACGCTCTGCGTCGCAACACGGCCACCGGCGCGACGCCCACGCAGCCGGGTGGTACGCAGCCCGCCGGCTGTTCAACTTGCACTCTGAAAACACAACACCTAATCTAAGAAATAAACAGGAGTCTTCTAATTCTAATTCAATATGGGGGTGATAAGACTTACACTGACATCCCGCTTGGGGTGTATTGTGCATTTGCCCCTGCCAGCATACACAAACCAGCCGAGCTCCTTAAAATAACGGAGCACAGCTTTGGGTCGCTGACTAAACTGTACTACCCCTATTTCGCCAGGTGTTGTGCTATTGGAGACTTATTGTTTTTGAGTTTCGTCAATAAGTCTCGACTGTAATCGTATGTATTCTGTGGCATTGCAATGCAGTACTAGTACATGACCTGGAGTGGAGACCACGAACCGGAAGACGCAGCGTAGGGAGGCCTCCCACTAGATGGACCGACGACATTGTGAGAGTCGCGGATATCCAGTGGATGCAAAAGGCGAGCTGTCGTTCAGTGTGGAGGTTAAAGGGGGAGGCCTATGTTCAGCAGTGGACGTCTTCCGGCTGATGATAATGATGATGACTAGTACATGCTCCACGGTCTCGATTTCCTGTAGACATCATCTGTACCGAGGCTGCCAACAGGAGTCTTGATTGCCTAAACACATTATGCCATTGAAAAGATCAAGTTTGTCCACTGCTTGAAGTAAGCCAATTGCCACATTCCCTATACAATATGCGTGTCTCGACACCCTCTTGGCCTGTATTACAGCAAAGTTATGATGAGATCTCGGGTCGCTTTATAGGCAATTATTCTTTTACAACATATATATTTAACTAACGTGACAAAGGACTCTATTAACCCTTCGTTTGAAGTAGTCCAAATTATACTTCGGAGGAAAAACCGAAGGTGGTAAGCCATTCCAGAACTTAAAGGTACGTGGCAGAAACAATCGATTGAATCAAACAGTGCGAGACTTCCACGTAATAATAATATGAAGTGAAGATATGAAGTGCATCTGGCGGCGGCCGTTTGCTCGACTTGGCGGGGTCACCGCGACCCCTGATTTGATCGACTCGAAACCTTACGAATCTTTTTAGCACTACACTATAGCAACCTTAAACACGCACAAATCAATGATTTAATGGAAAGCATGAAGAGCTAATGAGTACTCACCAGACCTGATAGTGCGTATCCAATCCAGGCGTTCGGAATGCTCTCGCGCTACCAGATACAACGTGTAGTCTGAGTTTTGCTCCGAGTAGCCAACCTGTGCACAATCTACAGTGAACATGCATGAATGAACACACAAGCTATATGAACCGTCATGTATACAAAACATGCAGAAGGCCAGTGCGACCAACTTATCTCGTGGGTTCGATAGGGAGCCACTGTTCTAAGTACCGATCAAAACTGATGGCCTTCCGTTTCCTTCCGTGAACATTTTTAGTTCTTCTTTTATCCACCTTTAGATAACTTGGTTACACTGCAAGTTAGCCTATGTGTTGCTACGTGTACAGTTCAATTTGTTGTGAGCTAATGTAGTTTGATTAAATTAACTTGCCCCACGACGTTTTATTGAAACTACTTTTCATAAAAATAAAAAATAAACTAACAGGTAACAACCTCACGCAGGCAGCTTCCCTGCATCACACTAAACAATTAATCCACGTAACTTCTCATTTGAGACTGTGTAAAATTATTGCCATTAAATTTTTTGTATTTGTTTGGAAGAAAGAAATAGGACGATTTATTGTGAGTGGGGAAATCGTTAATTAATTATCAATAACCCTGTAAATCTGCTGACAAGTGTCATATAAAATATGTTATACCAGCGCTGCGCCCGGGGGACAAGTGAATATGAACAAACTACACAGATAAATTAGAACACCTCCATTTTCTTCTAGCTTGCAAATTAAGTAAGAAGTCATTACGAGTATACAATTACCGCATATGAGATGAAAAGGCGACATTTAATTAATACGATCAATTTCAAATGTTTTTTTACTGTAACATCGCCAAATGTAACATAAACCAGCACTAAAACTTGCAGGTGGAGGTTTGAGATTTTAATTTCGGCGAATGTTAAGACAAAACTGGCAAGACGTCACA
The DNA here is from genome assembly GCA_914767915.1 of Agriopis aurantiaria. Taxonomy (NCBI): domain Eukaryota; kingdom Metazoa; phylum Arthropoda; class Insecta; order Lepidoptera; family Geometridae; genus Agriopis; species Agriopis aurantiaria. The sequence goes on from OU611987.1 coordinate 8,558,944, forward strand.
AACGTACAAAAACAGAGCCTATGCAACGTGCGTTCACTATCTCGCTCGCGTATTTCAACATTTTGTAAAGATAATATAAAATGATTCTGTTTTTATGGTTGACTTTTTAGGGTTCCGTACCCAAAGGATGTAAACGGGAACCTAATACTAATCCTACGCTGTCTGTCCGTCCGTCTACGTACGTTAACGGCTGTATCTTTCGAACCGTAATAGATGGCCAATAGAACATAATTTCACAGAATGTGCGGATTAACTAGGAAATAATAATAAAGTCAAAAGTGAAAACTAAAGGGCACAACCCATACAACAAACGTTTTTTAAACGTATTTTTGTATTTGCTCTAGTGTCGTACAAGTAATATTTACAAGCGTCAAACTTGGCATGGCTATAGTACACACTCTATAGAAAAACAATAATGGCCAAGTGTGAGTCGGTAATAAATTTCTGTCCATTACCAAGTTAAGCAACGTAGGGCGCGGTCGGTTCTTGGATGGGTGACCGCCTGGGCGTGATATTGTATTTTTGCACTACTTTTTGTATTTTGTGGATGTATGGAACCCACAGTGCGCGAGCCCGAATCACACTAGGCCATATGTTTTTATTTTTTTAAATGAATATTTGTAATGTTATTTTCTTTATCCGATCTGCTTAGATGTGAACATAAGTACATTATATTATTTTATATCTTAAAAAAACCTGACAAGTACGAGTAGGACTCGCGCTCTGAGGGTTCCGTTGGACGGAAACCTCAGAGCGCGACACCAAAAAAAAAATATTGAAATATTGAAAGACAAACTTAAGTTTGTAGTTGACAATAAGGTTCTTCCATACATTCCAACTACAAAATGTAAGTTTGTAATAGCAAAATATTTATTTAAATTATTTAATTATTTATTATTTTATATAACTTCAAATTTATAACTTTCGGATTTATTCCTATGTATGTGCTATGAGACCTTGCCTCTTGCCAAATTTCATGATTCTAGGTCAACGGAAAGTACCCTATAGGTTTTGATTCCCCTGTGAAATCGCAAAATATACGACATAAACGTTCATATCTTTTGCTTGCGTTGACTTAAACTTTTATTTTTTTACAGCCGAATGAAACCGTGGACCCAAATATTTAGTATAAATTTCAACATGATACCTTTACGCGTTCCTGAGAAAAAGGGTCTTGACAGACGGACAGACAGACAGACGGACAACGAAGTGATCCTATAAGGGTTCCGCTTTTTCCTTTTGAGGTACGGAACCCTAAAAACGTGGAAATGGGCGAGCAAGATAGAGGACGCATATATTATTTAATTCTCGGTGGATGCGTCAGCCTTCCTGTTTCGTAATCGGATAGGAATATAGGGGTCGAATACCTGGAATGGGTACTTGTAAAGCTGGCTTTTGTCACCGTCTATGTCGCCCAGCTGTTTGGACAGCTCGCTGAGCTGAGCTTGCTCCACTGTATGGATGGCGGCGATAGGGACTCGCCCGCGTTCCTTGCGTCTCTGTTGTACAACATAACAACATAAAACTATAAACACAGATTTTTATCAAGATAGACACGTCAAGTTGTTTGAAACTCCAGCGTGCCACATTTATTTTTGTACATTATGATGTCACGAAAATTTAGTGGTAGTATAACTACATGCGCTGTTTTCGAAGAGTTTACAGTTTACTATGGCACGATTTGAATTTTTTTTTTGTTTTTGTATTTTTGTATTTTTTTTTTATATTTTTTTTTTTTTTTTGACGTCTAACTCGCTACTACGGACACGACGGGGACCGAAATGCGGGGCGTGCAGGATAGAACGTCAGGCGATAGACACGTAAAGTAGGTGAACTCGTGATGTCTATCCTGGTAAAGATCTGTTATAACCTGGCTATAATGGTCTGGCTATTAACCATCATCGACGTAAGGGAAGAATAACTTTCTTAGGTACAAATCATAGCTCAGTTAGATTTGAGAAGATTGTAGGCATCGTATAGTGCAAAGGATAACACAAAGATCCTTCAAAATATAATCATTTCTAGTTCGGACTCTTAGTTCAAAGTCGGTTCAATAGCTCCAGATCAATAACAAAATGGAACCGACACCAAAAAGCTATTTTCATTCTCAATAAGCAAAATGAGCCATTTGATCGCAAAAACTGAGTAAAATATAGTTCACGCTACAGTTGGCACTAATTGAATCCACCGGGACAGCGCGCTAGGTAGCAAAATATTACTCTGCGGCATTTTTTGGAACCGAGATCGCATAATAATTTCTTTGCCTTTCGAGCTGTCATCACCGCCGCCACACACCCGCGGATTTCTTAACGTAACGTTAGAGGGAAGAGGATGACAAAACATTGTTGCTGTTTATACGATAACGGTAGCGCACTATGCAGTTCATAAAATTGCAGAACTCGAAAAACTGGAAGCGAACCTTATTCTAAGAAACGAACATTTTATTGCCATTTTTCCAATAACAGCACACAACCAGAATTTAACATGCATCAGGATTTAAATGACTGTATTATACGGATAGACTTAATTAGTTGTAATATGAGTTGCAATGAAGTGACGTTGGAAAATAAAATATTTTATTCAGTGCCGGTAAGTGGTTTCGATGTAGCAATTAGAGGCAATAAACCTGCTTCTGGTTTAAATAATGTTGTTGTAAAAGTTGTACAAACGCTCGTTTTAATAAAAGTTAGAAGCTTATCAAAGAAGTATTTTTCACGAAACGCGAGTAGAGTAGGTAACGTAAAGTATGAGCTATAGAAACTCATATAAAAATTCTAACAAGTACTTTATAAACGTTGCGTAACTTTCGTATCATAAAAGAGAATAACTTTTACTTTCAATTCAAGCAACACACATTATCTATGAGTAAATAATAAACTTTAGTTACAGAATAACGTCCGCTGACAGTTTACAAAATAAAGATATACAGGTCTAAGTGTATACAGGGTTACGCGGAAAGGGTGTAGGTAAGCCAAAAAGGGTCCATATAAGGTTGCCAACCGTCCCGCGTGATGCGGGACGCCCCGTTTTCGAGGCGTCCCGCGAGACAATTCAGCGGGACGCTAATGGTCCGGCTTTATGGTGAACATAGCCAGGTTAGACAAGTACTTACGTACGTGTCTAAATCTTTCGAAAAGAAAAATTCCTTGAGATTAGAGAGACTTGATTGAGCAAAGCTTTGCTTTGCATTGGTTTGTTTATTAAATTGTGTTTAAAAAATTGTTACGATTACTTTACGTATTTTTTTTTTCGTTTCTGTACATTTGTAGGCCGGTCCGCATATTATAGTTGCTGGTCTCCCGCATATCCGTGAGTAGAAGTTGGCAAGCCTAGGTCCATAGTACTCATCATTATGAACAACTTTTACTATTTGTGAAACTCAGAAATCACCAAGAAAAAAAATTTGCTTTCCAATACATTTCGAGTGTGAATTACCATTTTCTATGGAACAGCAGATATTTTTTTCACGATTTCGTGGTTGGTAGTAAAAGTTGTTCATAATGATGGGTAGGTATTGGGTACTATATGGACTGTATAAGTGTCATTCATGCAACTTCAAGCATTCAAACAAAAAAACCTTCCATTAATCGGCAAACACACCACAACTTGTTTCGTTTGTTTAGGACCCAAAAAATATCTTTATTTTAATATATATATATTGTAAGTGCAAGATTTCCGCTCAGATAAGCTTCGCCCGGACCCCACATTGCATCTTATTTGATTCGCGTACAGATTGTACTATTTTGAGTACTTAGTTAAAATATTTTCGTTTTTGTATGGAAAAATAATATAAACGAATCTAAAAGTCATGGAACTAAAGTTGTTAGTTATAACGTGGAGAAGTTGCCATAGCGAGAGTTTGTTAGCTAATTAACAATAAAATACTTTTTTAAACTATCACGGTTGTTCCGTCCCGTTAATAATCATATAACTGCCATTAACAATAACCCTATATATGACAAGACATCCGTTCAACCCGGGTTGACAGATTATGTAGCGTGTGTGGCCAAACGTGTGATTTGATCACTCTCACAGGCTCTTCTGCAGCGGTTGGCGTGTTGCCAGGTCTACAAACCGTTCACAGGCTTGCGAGCCTCTACGTTACATACTACACCAATTACTAACTTTTACGTGCGCCTCGGATATTAAGGTCGGCAAAGTTGGAATAGAACGCGTTCCATGGATTAAATTAGACCGCAACATTTACTGATTCAAGTCAAATATTCTGTTAGAATAATTTAGTGATGTTGTCTCTCATGTACTAATGTAATAGGTACAACCTCAGATCTGACAAAAAAGGGAGGTAATATGATAAACACATCAGGCTTAAATCAGGCCCATTGGCTTTTATCGAACTCACCCTGGAGACGGCTTGGCCGTTTTTTGCAAGTCCAATGACATGACCAGTTTGTTCACTGGTGTCGCTGGTGATCAGAAATGAGGAAATCCGTTATCAAACGAAAGTTACCGACATAGCCCACCGGATTAGCAAGTTGAAGTGGCAGTGGGCAGGGCACATAATACGCAGAACAGATGGCCGATGGGGCCGAAAGGTTCTCGAATGGAGACCACGGACTGGTAAGCGCAGCGTATTAGGACGTCCACCCACAAGATGGACAAACGACCTAAACAAGACCGCAGGGGAACGCTGGATGCAGCTCGCTTCCAACCGGACCTTTTGGAGATCGATGGGGGAGGCCTGTGTCCAGCAGGGGAGGTCCTATGGCTGAAATGATGATGATTATGATTTCCTGTTTGGTACTGCCAGCTTATCTAATGCACCTACTAAAACCCTTCGGTGGCCTGCCTCTGTGCCTGGCGGAGTACACTGGAATCTCCAAAGAAACGCACGAGTGCCCTATATTTTGCTCTACTTTGTTGAAATTCTCCCTAGACGCAGCGTTGCAGCCGCATGTCTTAAAGAAACCAATTCGTGAAAAGTTTCTTTTGTTCAGATTTACTTTACAACCTTTAGTTAACTTGATTCGTTTTCAGCTGTTGTGATTAAGTTACTAGGCGTCCCGAGCTCCATTTTCGAGCCATAAATCAAATCGGTAACGCAATTTCCCGATGCAATGAGTACCAATACGCGGTGGAAACTCGACGTAAACCAATCTCCGATCTGACGCCGCAACGACGTCCTCGTCGAGCGCCTAATGGAGTATTCTGTCAGTAAATAGATCCATTCTAGACTGCGAATACGGTGAGATTTAATTATAAAGAGACATCTTAGTTGACTTTATGACAAACCTACTTATGTAGGTAATCGCGAGATGGTCAAGCAGAAAGTGCCCTAGATATACAATTCAGCCAAGTAGGTGAGAAGAAGCAACAGCAAAGTGTTACAGCAAAGCTTTGAAACGCGAAAAATGTGCCCATGGCTTTAGAAGCCGCGAGCGGAGTGAGCCTTTTGAAACAATTAGCGCGCCCTGCGAAAGCTCTCCATTAAAATTGCTCAGAGAGCGGGGGGACCACACGTTAGCGTGACTGCACATACATTAGAGCGTTTGCGAGGGTTGCCACTTCTACGCACCAAACAGTGAGGGAGCGATAGTTTAGAATCTCACTACGAACGCGTGAACTGCACACTAGGGTTTTTACAACGGACTATGCATACGTTTGACCACAATCTCACCTGATGGGAAGCGATGATGTGCTCGCAGATGTAGCACGCTTGCCTAGGAAATACATATTCACAATTTTCTTGAACAACCACGGATTGTTCCTGTTCAGAAATATAGGCGATGGTAAGGAGTTACACATCTCTGCTGATCGATACAGAAAAAAAATTGGAAACGGAACGTGTCTGATAGAATTTCCACCTTAACCGTCTCCTTGTCTTGCGTAAATTAATTAAACGGTAATTATACGATATGGTACTCGGGACTCACTATTCACAACTTTTAATTCCTTTTTTTTTTATAATAATAAACAAAGTAAAGAATTTAAATCGAATAGTTGCGATAGCGAGTATTATGATTATTTCAAAAATGCGACTTTTCTTTGGGATATCGTTCGCAAGTCAACCATTTCCCATGATATTTTCATGCGAAATGTCATACGAGCGATTCAAAAATCGAGTACATGAAACCGAGTGAAGGGGGGATCAAGTCGGTCACCTGATGGTAAGCATCACACTTGCCCATACCAGTTCAGTGCCACCCATGCAGACTTAAGAACTTCGACAGTTCAAAACCCTGATGCGCGGCAATCCGCTGCGCTCGTCATCCTGATAGATGTTACATCTCATAAAGCCTAGTCATTTCACTGCAAATCCTCCTCCTACTGGGACAATGTTCCCCGATAGTTTCAATCTGGGTGTCTTCAAAACACGAGAGAATCGGATTCTTCTAGGCAAGCGAGCTCCATCGTAGACCGCATCGGTCGAGTTAGCGGTCAAACTCAAGCATAAAAACATACATTACTGGGTCCCTTCAATCCAGAAAACAGTAAAGTAAGCACACTAAAGAAGACACGTAAAAGAGTGAAAGAACACAAATGAGTAAATAACCGGTTATTATCTTAGAAAATTTATGAAGCTTTAGAGAAGAATTTCTCGTTAATATTCTGGAATCTTTTCACCTGACTCAACATGCAAATTAAGCTCTGATGTATACAAATACTGAATATTTGCGGAAGGTAAGGGGATTATGACAAAAACGATGAAAATAAAGTCTTCGGTAAGAGCACTCATTCACGCGTAGTAAGTTGCCGATCGAACATAAGACAAGGAGGCAACTGACACCTACTTTAAGTAATATGACTCCTCAATCAAGTAAATGCTCTTCCACAGGAAACGAGTCTTCACCGTCGATCAATAACACCAAAGATGACCATTAAAGTATTGAATGAAAAAGCGGCCCGACGTGGGTGGACATGAAAATGGAATGCGCACAATTTGGGAGACCAGATAAGGCGAAAATGTAATTAAGACGCCGGTTCGAAAAGTTGTAAATGAAGCTAAGTGTTATTATGCGAATGTCGTGCGATCAGAGGTGGGTTTATAGTTACCTACCAGGTTGGAGCGAAGGGCGCGGCCGGTCGCGAAGCGGCGGTGCGGGACTGCCGCGACTGCCGGCCACTTCGCAATCCTGACACACCCTGCCCGCGCATGCGTCCCTACACCCTCGCCCTCGCTCACCGGCCACACTTACTGCCCAACAAAATGAGCGAAACTCAAACAATACTTGAAATCACCAGAATGGCTTTCGAGCTGGTTTAGTTCCCAATCTCATCCCGAAAAGTTTGTTTATAACTCAGACAAAAATTATACTAATACTAGCCGGCATTTACTGAGGGGAAAGTTACCCTATGCCCGTCCTTATGATGTACACTATCATTCTGCCAAATTTCGGTAATAAGCATAGCTGTTTAGTCGTGAAAAGCGAACAAACAGAGAGAGAGAGACACACAGTTACTGTACTTTTATAATATTAGTTAGGATTATAAATGCAAATTATTTTTCTTTCACACAGCAACAGAACAACGAATCAACATGATTATTAGACATATATATACATAGTTGCGAGGGCCGGAGTGTGAAAGCACTATTTATTCAAGAAAAAACCGGACAAGTGTGATTTGAGTAGGTCTCGCATCCTGAGGTAAATATGTATGCTGGTCCGTTTTTTTCCTTTTGAGGTACGGAAACATAAAAAATCTAAAAATTTACGGTTTTTAAGGGAATGTCCACACGGGTGCAACCGCGGAGCGCAGCTAGTGGTAAATAAAATAATTAAGGAAAAGGTATACTTAGTATTATTTACATACATGGTGCTATAATTATAATAGTAACCACATGCGGTGGCAATGCCCCATGCATGGCCCGTCCATTCAGGGTATATTTCTGTAGTGATCCTGGAAATTTCTACCGAAAAAGCGAGAATCGCCACCTTGCAGGTTAAAAAGGATAATAATGCAGGGTAAAAAGCATCGAAGGCATTAATCGAGTTTTACAAAGAATTATTCTTGAAGATGTTATCTAGTAGATTCGCTCCGAAACTTAACAGTCTCAGAATGACATGATATTAATGAGACAATGTTTTAAACTATCACGGTTGTTCACTAAAGTTATATGATTATTTACGGGATATTTGCCGTGGTAAGGTTTTTTTTTTTTTTAAATAATATTTTGTTTTGGAATGACTTTAATGACATTAGTGTTACTAGTGTTGTTTATCTTCACAGTCCCTTTTTACTGCCCTTTACCGATTTTGCTCATATTCGAACTTCAAACTGTCAGAGCGGGCACGAAAAATCGACACCGCTCTATCAACCTATGGTTGATATTCCGAAAACCCGTACGAAGTGCTTTGATTCCACCTTTAATGTGCGAACCGCTAGTCTGTGGAATGCGCGGCATGAATGTGAGTTCCCCGATAGTCTTCAAATCACGAGTGAATAAGTTTCTTCTAGGGGTCTATTCCACTTTGATCACTTGGGTAATAAAAGTTTACTCTCTTTAGTCGACTTTTATCACCTGGGAAGCAAGCGTGCTTCATCGCGGTCAAACGCAAGGCTATTCCTAAACAATAAAAAACTTGTAGATCGAATCAACAATACGTAAATTCCCGTCGAACAAATATTTAGGTTACACGGAACGGTGGTGGTGATATATAAAGAGGTAATTGTCCTCATCATTATGAAGAACGTAGTTTAAGACAAACTCTAAAATCGCTATAAAATATCAACTTTTAAATTCAAAAGTTGTCATGTTTTCGCATTTTACCCGCCCAGCTCCACTTTAATTTCATTACTGCGATTCCGACGTCTCGAACCTTTGTTCGTCGGATTTCGGTATTACGAACTCGGTCTAAAGAGTTTGATGGCTAGCATGGATCTCTCCATGCCTCTCTGTGCTACTCTGATTTTGTGCACAGCCTCATGTGTGAGCGTCCATGTTTCGGCACCTTAAGTCATGGTGGGTAGAACACATTGGTTGAAGAGGCGAGTTTTCAAACATTGTGGCATATGGCGTGACTTGTCGTGTTTTTTTAATGCTGCTCATCCAAGCTGTGTGCGCCTGGAGACCTTTTTATTTCAGCATACCCGCAAAAATGCGGGTGAAACATCTAGCTAGTCAGGAGTGTGACATGAATCATTCGTCTCGACTCACGAGATAGGTACGCAATTATTCCGCTTGGGCGATCACTAAACTTCGCCTTACATCCTTTGTTGCCAGTCCCGTGGGAAAGGGGAATGATAATGTTTGTTAACAATTTATACATAAGTTGCGACCCGCAACTTTACTTGCGTGGTTATTATGATACTCTTTCATCCCTAGTTTATAAGGTTTCGTTGCAAGGAACCTTTATAATTTCGTTCTGTCCGTTTGTCTGTCTGTCTGTTTGTTTGTCTGTCTGCCCATCCATCCTATTTTTTTGAACCTTTTAACTTTTAAAGTTATTAACATAAATATGTGCTTGACACATTGCACAATTTTAGTTTTAGTAGAGACATATACAAACTAGATCTCATTTTTAAAAGTATGAAAAAATGCATGTTAGGCTTGGCTCTAGTACATGTGAAACTGGGATAAAAAAATTAGGTGTTGAAAAGGACTTTTTAAATGAAGGTAAGGTGTCATCCATCACTTTTTTATCAATTGTATGCTTTGCGTAATATGGCCCGCCATAGTGGCAAAAAGCTGATCCCTCCCCCTGCATTTCTAAACTATTAGACATAAACTTGTATCTTGTGATGCTGATAGATAACATATATATCAAAAAACTTTATTAAAAATTATTTCTAACATTTTCTAATTATAACGTGAATTATAGCGATAGAAATGTAACAAATTCAAGATGTTCTAGCTCAAAGGTCACAAACCTTTTCTTAAAACAATCCTATCAAAGATTGTTTCCAATAGTTTTGTTTTTGACCTAACTATAAAAAGTACATATATGTTATATTGGGATGATACATCCCTGAAATCAGTCCACTCAGCTTTGTTAGTTCGAATTTTTCTATAGCCACCAATTTCTGAACCTTATATGGGACAATATATAAATTACCACGAAACAAAAAAAAGCCACAATAAATATATGGTTTAGGCTAAGGAACCCTACCTCATTTCACGATTTTATTTTCCTAATACGCTGTTTTGTAAGATAAAAGAGATTCAATAAAGAATTACTGTTTAAAAAAAATAAAAAATGTGCCTTTCTTTTTCTAAAAAGAGTTTAATATGTCCCTTAGCAAGCTTTAAATTAAATACAATATCTTACTTTACTAAATTGTACAATCGATAAGTAATCATTTACCCTCGGGTCTCACAGATGTATGATAGGTGGATGTGTGACAAATAATTAATTAATTGTCGTAGGTGATTAAGGGTTAAAATAATGTAAAATATACATGATAAAAGTGTTTAATTTCGTTATTTGTTTTTAAGAGTATAATGTACAAGGCACAGAAAAAAATATGGTAGTGTTATACCTATAGTTTCCCCTTTAGCAATTACACCCCCTTACAGTTATAGGCAAATCCAAACTAGGTATATGATCTAAGGGTAAAGGTAAACTCTTACAATTAACTATTTCTATAGTATTTCATGGCTAAACATCATTATCTTGGTGTTGGTGGTTGTAACAATAAGTGCAGAAGAAAATCTGCATTGGACCCAATCATCCAAACATATGTGGACACTGTTATGCAACCCTTAACATAGGTACTCATTATGTGCCTTATTCAATAAAAAAAAGCTTTACTTGAGTTGTTTGAAATTTTAAGTAAATACCATGAGATTTATGAGTTGCAAAATTTTAAAGATATGAAGTTAACTGAATGTCTTTAATTAACAGTAATAAATCAATTAAGAACAAATAATTATGAACTTACCAGTTCAGGGCAGGCTTTTTAGGCAGCATAAAACGGGAAGTAAATAAATTAAAATTTACAGAAACCTAAAATATATTCGGGAAAGAGCTCATGAAGTCTTTTAAGCCGCTAGATATATTTTAATATAGGGTTACGCATATAGACTGTACTAAGCCAAAAGAACATTGTACTCGACATTATTAACAACTTTTACTCTGGGACCAACCTTGAAATAGCGAAAGAAATATCAGCTGTTCCATAGAAAACAGTCATTGACTCTCGACAAAATGTATGGAACAAATGATTTGTTTTTGTGTGATTTTAGGCTTGGTCCCTTTTGAAATAATTAGAAAAATCAAAGCAAATGTTCAATAGTTAGCAAATTTACTTGCTATAATAGTTTTTCTAATATCACATGAGCTCATTCAGAGCTGTTCATACACTTTTCTCATTAAGTGAAAATGCAGCTTTTAGGTTTTAACAGTAAGTGTGCAAAATTTACCTCTCCATCGGAATCGTAATAGATGATTGCGCGACAAGTGAGAACCACGAACCGCTCCCTGTAGTTCACTGGTGTAAACAATTTTTTATTCTGAGATCTTTTTATCATGTATGTCGAAAGGATAACCTCATCGTCTTTGCCAGCCATAATTACTGAAAAAACAATTTATTTGTTAGTAAATAATTCAATTATCAACACAAAGCAACCGATTCCTAGCACCTACATCTAATAAAACTATCTCACAAAATGTAGTGAAGTAAGCAGCGCTTTTAGCATCTTTTGAGATATCTATATTATTATACCATGGAGATATCATGAGGCAAAGGTCCCAAAACTAAATTTGGAACACGTGCAATTCGTATTAAGATTATGTAGGTAAGAATTCTGGCCGGTAAAGATAGACAGAAAATAATAAAATATGTTCTTCAGACACTCACAATAGATGCAGCCATCTATATGAAGTTTACGTTTGTTTTGTACGCATTCACCAATGCAGATGTGTAAAACAACTTTACTTATATCATGATTTGAGTTAGCTAATTGGTCTTCAATACACAAAACAAAAACAATTTTAATTTACATCAATACACAATACACATTGACACAACATTCCATTCCACCCGAACTTCCGGAAATTCCGAATTTCTATTCATTCGTTCATTCCACCCACAGATCTACAGACCCGTTCCATTCTTTCCTTTGTGCGGATTTTGGCGTCGCACTCTTGTGCATTTATAACAAGTTTGATGAAATATAGTCAAACAAATCAGTCACAGTTAGATTAAAAAACGTCCTTGGTCACAGTCAAGCAAAGTTATAAGACACGGTCAAGTCAAAGTCATGCACTTTGGGTATTTGAATACTTTTGGGAAACTATTGCACATTATTCATCATCATCAGCCGGAAGACGTCCACTGCTGAACTTAGGCCTCCCCCTTTAACCTCCACACTGAACGACAGCTTGCCTTTGCACATTATTGCCTAATATAATTTAATGTATACTGCATTTATATTTTCTGGATATCAGTCGTATTTGCGATATAAATCGATGTTAAAGTTTGAATTAAAAAATATCGCGCCAAAACGCAGACCTGCGTCATAGCTCCGGTCGAGCGACTCATTGACGTCACACAGATCTAAACAACTGCAGCCAGGCAGCAAAAGTTTGATAATCACTAAATTTCTAATAGAAGTAATGGTTAATAAATGTTGTGTAGTGCCACAATGTACAAATACTTCCATATAGACACCGGAAAAACTATTCGTTCCTGTTCCAATGGACCCCAAAACTCGCAAAAAGTGGTTGGAACTAAGTAGCTCGTAGAGAACCTAAAAGTCTTTGACAATACATGGTACATACATACATGTACATACATGGTCTAGACGGACTGTTGCAAAACAATCGCAGTAATAAAGCAGGCTAGGTTTGAAATAGGGTATTTGACTACTTTTAGGAAACTATTGCACATTATTGTCTGATATAAAATAATGTATACTGCATTTATATTTTCTGGATATCAGTCGTATTTGCGATATAAATCGATGTTAAAGTTTGAATAAAAAAATATCGCGCCAAAACGCAGACCTGCGTCATAGCTCCGATCACGTGACTAATTGACGTCACATAAAACAAAACAACTGCAGCCAGGCTGCAAAAGTTTGATGATTAATTAATTTCTAATAGAAGTAATGGTTTATAAATATTGTGTAGTGCCAAAATGTACAAATACTTCCATAAAGACACCGGATAAAATATTTGTTCCTGTTCCAATGCACCCAAAACTCCCCAAAACTCGAAAAAAGTGGTTGGAACCAATCTAAGGTTGGAACTAAGTAGCTCGTAGAGAACCCAAAAGTATTGGAGCTAATTCAAGTGTTTCTATGTGCGAAGATCATTTTGAGGTACATATTTGAGTCTATATATTTCTATTATAATTTGTGTTTTTATTGCATTACTATTTTATGTACTGTTACTTTCTTTTTAAACATTGTAAAGACATAACCTAACAAAATAGTTATATCCACTTACTACAACATACTTTTTGTACAACTTGATTGAATGTTTTGCTTGGAGTACAATTAAAAATTAATACTGACATTGTAGTTTTTACGTTTTGAGTTCTGCAGCGTAGAAACAATGACGTGGATTATTATTAAAGAAATATGCAACCATAAAAACATTAATTTTGGGTAAGTTACTGCTGTCTGCTTGCACAAAATGTTTCTCCATTCTTCTCACATTTAACCTCCGGAATGTTTTTGGTGAAAATTTCTGGATAAATCGCTCTCAAAATAGCTTTACAACATTAAATTCGCAGATATCAATACAAAATCTGTTTGTTTAGATTTGTGTGACGTCACTAGGGATGAAGCCAGTTACAGACCGTTTTCGATCACGTGATCAAATGTCGAAAATACAGTTATTTTATTCGCGTTTTTTACAAAAAATAAGCATATTTTTATCAAAAAGTCAATGAAATATGCTTTTTCATTATGTCATGTTTATGGATGGCGTCAATTGGCATAATATTTTTAATACAGTCAAGTACCCTATTCTTAGGTGCGTTATACGCATGCGCCACGCGTCACTGTCATTGTTTGACATCTACGTTGGCATGCCGGGTGATACCAGCTAATGGACATTTCCAATAAATTAGAAGGGAAATGCAATAACTTAGTTACGAGCATTTTTAATAATTGTTGAGAATTGTTGAATTGAGTGAGAACAAACAAACAACATTTTTTATAGGTATAATGTGATGAAAAATTTAAAAAAACAGGCTAAAGCGAAACGGGCTCGCGCACTGAGGATTCCGTACCACCACTAAATACAAAAAGTGCGAAAAGACATCACGCCCAGGAGGTTATCCATCCAAGTATCGACCCGCACCCTACGTTGCTTAACTTGGCAATGAACAGACATTTCTCACCGACCCACACTTTGCCATTATTTATTGTTTGTTGTTACTTTAGAGTTTGTACTATTATCATGACAAGTTTGACGCTTGTACGTATTACCGCTAATACATTTCGGAGAGTGTGCATAAGATCTGCATGATTTAATTCCCTCTTGCCCATTTTTCTATCGGACTGCCAGGGCGGGCACAAAAAATCGACATCGTATTAAGGTTGATATTGCGAAAACCCGTACGAAGCGCTTTAATTCCACATGTATTGTGCGAACTTCTAGTCTGTGGAATTCGCTGCCTGAATGGGTTTTCCCCGTCAGTTACAATCTGGGTGTCTTCAAATCGAGAGTGAATCGGTTTCTTCTAGGCAAGCGTGCTCCATCGTAGACCGCATCTTGACATCAGGCGAGATGGCGGCCAAGCGCAGTGTAAAAAAAATAAGTTTGTTGTATGGGGACCCCACTTTAGGTTTTACTTTTGGCTTTATGTTATTATTTCTTAGTTTATCCGCTGTAAAAAACAAGTGTACAAGCTGTACAAATTATGTGAAAATATCAGTAATCTCAGTAATCATCATCATCATCAGCCAGAAGACGTCCAATACTGAACATAGGAACATCCTTAATTGATGATGAACCCTCCCTTTAACCTCCACACTGAACACCAGCCTGCCTTTGCACCCTCTGGATGCCCGCGACAGGCTCATTATTTAGGTTCCCCCTTTTTTACCCTTTGGATACGGAAACCTAAAAAAATATATTTTATTCGCCAGCTACGAAGCTGTTGTATTCTGCAATTATCAATATTATTTTTAACTTGATATCATTACCTCTTTTCTGAGAATTTGTCTCAACAAACAGATTCTTTTTAGATCAGAACAAGGGTTTTCTTTTATAGTACGGAACCCCAAAAACGACATGGCTGCCATGTTTCTCGAACTTCAAATATCAGAAAACTGTCCCGGTAATTTTCCATTGGAATCGATATTTGTTGTTCAATTATGGAAAAGTTGAGTTCCTAAACAAGCAACACCACAAAGGCAAAAAATAACGACTTATAATTTAATTTATTTATTACAATTTCAACGTTTTATTTTGTTGGAACTAATCCGAAATAATGTTACTTACCGATAATAGGTCACTTTTTTAGTGCGATCTGTAAGTTCGGCATAATTTGATAGCATGACTTATTTTATACGATTTTATTATTTAAGATTATGATTTTCATCGTGTGACACCGCGCCTGACACTGACCAGTGAGAAAGGGAAAACAGAGAAAAAAATATAAACCAAAGAAAAAAATATAAGCCAACTGTTGGCTTATATTTTTTTCTCTGTTTTCCCGGCTCCTGGTGGAATCTAGACATTACCTGATCTAAGATAAAAGTATTGGAGCTAATTCTAGTGTTTCTATGTGCGAAGATCATTTTGAAGTACATATTTGAGTCTATATATTTCTATTATAATTTGTGTTTTTATTGCATTACTATTTTATGTACTGTTACTTTCTTTCTAAACATTGTAAAGCTTGACATAACCTAACAAAATAGTGATATCCACCTACTGCACTTTACCTGTCGTACGTCGAAAGTATGAAGTATCATACTATTTGTACAACTTTATTGAATGCTTTGCAAGAACAATTCAAAATTAATACTTACATTGTAGTTTTTACGTTTTTGAGTTCAGCAGCATAGAAACAATGACGTAGAAATCAGGATTATTATAAGTTACTGCTGTCTGCTTGCACAAAATGTTTCTCCACTTTTCTCATATTTAACCTCCGGACTGTTTTTGGTGAAAATTTCTGGATAAATCGCTCTAAAATAGCTTTACTACATTAAATTCGCTAATATTAATAAAAAAACCTGTTTGTTTATATCTGTGTGACGTCACTAGGGATGAAGCCTTAAACTAAGTATAGATACTACTGATACTACGTTCATGGATGAAGCCAATTCGGTATGCTAAAAAAATTAACCTATGCCAATTCCGAAACCATTTCGAGATTATATGTTACTAACCCTTATTTTTCTACTCTGACCTTTTAAAACGATAAGATGCCATTTATTTTAACATAAAACTAAGAAATCTTTCGACTTTCATTGACCTCTAAATGACGTCACGGTGTAGCATTTTATTATCTGTGCCTTTTAAGAATAAAAAATAAAATTCATTTCACACTTCTTGTTCGTCACACAGTTTTTTTATTTTTTTATTTCTTTGGTTTGACAGTCTAGGTCTGTTCAGGGCTGCCAACATGGGGTGTTTTTCCCTAAACGTCGGAAAAATCACGTGGAATGGTTTTTTCAGGGAAATAAATATCTGATCTAGAACGTTTTTACAGGAAGCACCTACTTAATAGAATTAATTTTCACCACGTCACATTAATTTGTTTTTATTATGGGTGGTACTCACAACGATATAATAATGTTAAATATATTTTAATATGTCAATTTGATGTATGATTAATAATTTCTATTCAAACATGATGTCTCAACCTAAGAATAAAAAACACAGAACCTTAATAATCGAACAAATAAAATTCTAACATCAATAAAATTGTTGTTTGCAAATCAGTGAGCTAGTAACCCTAATGTTTTCATAAACAAACAAGCAGACATTAGATGTCATTGTCACTGTCAAAGTATGTTCTAATGTAAAATTTTTTTTACTCGCTTTTTTTGGCTTCTCAACGCAACGACATTTTGTGCTATATGGTGACGTCACCAAATTTCAATTTTCAAAAAAAAATATTTTAAAATAACTACTGAATAGAAAACAAAAATATTGAAATTAGTTTCTTAAAATAGCTTTATCTACGAAATAAAAATATAAAAATAATACCAAAAAAAAACTTTACATACCGAATTACAGACCGTTTTCGATCACGTGATCAAATGTCGAAAATACAGTTATATCATGTCTTTTTACAAAAAATAAGCAAATTTTTACAAAAAAAAAACAATGAAATATGCTTTTTCATTATGTCATGTTTATGGATGATGTCAATTGGCATAATATTTTCAATACAGTCAAATACCCTATTATGACTTGTGGAGAAATGGTGGAGACTTTACTGTATCTATGGTCATAAAATAAATAACCAAATGTCAACTTCATTTCGTAGACTTACTCGTCTGACTGTGACATCTCTTATTTTGTTTATTGTCAGCGCTGCCAGAATGTTGCTTTTGTAATATTTTATGTTACTTTTGACCCTCTCGTGTTACCTCCATGTTACAAGACTCAAATAGTACAGTTCACATTTGAGCAAAAGTGCTCTAGAAATCGATTTTCATTTGCACTTCTGGGATATACCTGCGACTGGTATCGTTGGATTCCTTGTGGTGTCAGGAATACGAAACTGTCGGTCGTAGCGTGCCAAAGTGGTGGAGGGGGGAGCTACCCCCCATCAAAGATGGCGCCCGGGCAGTTTGTTTTTACGCCATAGCTCGATAATTTTAATCGTATATATCTCGTAAATAACTCGTGTATTTCTTTCATACACATTACATATGTATATGTTATAGTTAATGAGTTATCTTGTGAAATACATGTTTTCTAGCTAATACTCAAATACGTTTCGATGAATTGTTCAGTATCCAGCCCTTTTTCGAATATTTATGTCAAAACATAATTTATAGAATAGACATTAAGCTATTCAAAAAAGTAAGTTTTATTACGCTAGGTCTTCAAATCATTGAGATATGGCTATCCGCGTAAAACGGGTGGTGCAAGAGTGCTCTGGCGCAGTCGCTGTGGACACTGCTGTAACTACACTGTCTGCTTATTTTTTTGTATTAAAGTGTTCCATGGTACTACAAGGAACAGTTATAAGTTCATTCTGTCCATCTGTCCGTCCAAATTCTTTCATCATCATCATCATAATCAGCCTTCACTAATCCACTACTAGCCATAGGCCTCTCCCAAGGCACGCCACTCAGCCCGATCTTCTGTTTTTCTCTTCCAGCCACTGCCAGCCGTCTTACGTAGGTATATCGTCACTCCAACGAGTCTCAGGGCGTCCAACGCTACGTTTGCTGATTCGTGGCCTCCATTCTAGAACACGTCTACCCCAACGGTTAACGGTTCTGCGACAGATATGATTGGCTCACTACCATTTCAGCTTGCTAATACACTAAGCTATGTCGGTGACTTTGGTTCTCTGGTGAATAACTTCACTCGGATACGATCCCTCAGAGAACGTCGTACATTTTCGGCCCGTTTCGTCAAAACACGGCCCGTATTGCACGACATGATAATGTACGGCATAACTATGTACAGCCCGATAAAACGTGGACTTTTCCCACGTACACGGATTATTGCCTGTACAATCCTGGCTGTGCATTCCTTGCCGTACTCTAGAGACACGAGCCGATAATTGACGGCCAGTATTGTACAACATGATAATCGATGTTCATATACACCAATTAACATGCTGTACATTATCATGCCGTGGAATATCGTGTCGGCAAATATCATGCTGTACATTATAGATCCGAATGTTGTACTCAAGCTTGTACTACAATACTTACAATAATTGTTGATTTATAATTTTCACAAGAAGTTATCTTGTGAAGAGTAATAAAGTAAAATAATCATTTACTTCTTTCAAATAGTGTAAAGTAAATTAAAATACCCAACGAAATAGTGCCAGTGTTAATAAGTGTGAAACTTGCAGTGAAAAATGTCTTCCGAAACGGCTCAAGTCAGCTCTTTGCCATTGCCTCCTATGCAATACATAAACTTTTACACAGATGACAATGTACGAAGGAACCGTGCGCCTTTGCCGCCTCGGCCTATTCACGACTCTTACTCCATGTTCGGACATGCCTTTAACGCTGATGATGCTATTATTCGATCATTAGAGAGTCAGGTAAAATACAGTTTATCTTGTAGCTGAAGTATTCTAAAATTCACATTTTTACATCCTTTAGTTCTTGGCTAAACTTTTTGAGGCAATAGGTATGTTTTGCTTTGACATCCTGCTTACTATCATATGCAATAAAGTAGGAAGCAGTAATATGCAATAAAGTAGGGATTACATTGATTGTGAAGGTAGGAAAGTACATTTTGTTCAGTATTCTTATTATTTCAATGATCACAAAAAACGTTACTGTTTCAGGGTTTTCGGCGTTTATATCCCATGCATTTTGAAAGAAGAAGGGAGCTAAAAAAACTGAATCATTCATTACTGGTCAACTTTTTAGATTTATTGGATCTTTTAGTGCACTGCCCTGATTCCCCTAAAAGAGCAGAAAAGGTTGAAGATTTGAGTCTACTTTTCATTCATATACACCATTTACTTAATGAGTTTAGACCACATCAGGCAAGGGAAACTTTGCGAGTTATGATGGAGCTTCAAAAACGGCAGCGAATTGAAACTGCTACAAGGTAGGTATTTACAATACTGGTAGCAATTATTTGGTGTCTTTTGAAACTTTTTACTTATTTGAATATGAATATATTTTCAGGTTCAAGAAGCAATTAGATAAAGTTCAAGATATTCTT
The DNA here is from genome assembly GCA_914767915.1 of Agriopis aurantiaria. Lineage (NCBI taxonomy): Eukaryota > Metazoa > Arthropoda > Insecta > Lepidoptera > Geometridae > Agriopis > Agriopis aurantiaria. The sequence goes on from OU611987.1 coordinate 8,578,686, forward strand.
CAGAATGCGCTACAAAGTCTACCAGATCACAATGACATGGAATCTAACTTCAAAGTTCCAATCGAAATTCTAGAACACATGGAGTGCAATTCTGGAGACATGACCAATATAGATCCTTGCTTTGAATTGGATAGAATCATGTGTAATGTTGTTGATAATATGAGATAGATGTTTGCTAATTTTAGACCTTGTGACATAGGCTTCTAAATTTACAATTTATTGTTTTCGACCAAGCCTCAGATGTTTTAGTTACCTGTCTCAATTCAATATCAAGGGCCTTACGGACAACTGCTAATTGCGGCACCTAATCTGCTCAGTTGGAAAATAACGCGAACGTGAACATTATCGCGCCCAGATACGGTTTGCGGTCGCGTTGTCTGTAAGGCCCCTGGTCACCTAATAACTATGTAGATGAAGTGATTGTCAACTTACTAGAAATAAAAGAATTCAAAAATTTCACGAACACATTTATTCTTGTAGGTCAAAGTTGGTACTGCTTTGATACTTGAACAAAGAAGTACAAATCTGAAAATATTAAAAATAATATCTAATAATGGTTATAATAAATGGTCTTACGCCATCCAAATCGGCATCTGAAAGAGATCCATAACTAATGATACTTACATTATGATGATATATATCCAGGATGCAAGTGCACTTAAGTTAAAATAAAAAAGTAACTAAGCTATTCTTACCTTGAAGTAATGTAGGCTCAATGTTCTCTGTCATTCATTACTTGACCCTGCATATTGGATTGCTGCTCACGCTGAAGCTTATAACTACTGCAATACTTACTTGACACTGCTAGTACTATATTTACAATAAATACCAATAAACCTTGAGGCACCATTATCTGAAAAAAATCATGTGCTGCTGGCAACTGCTTTCTGTTGCAGGATCTTGAAGGTCTGGCAGGAAAATGGCTATCAAAAGACAGGATTCTCAGAACTGCTAGAGGCAAATGAATAAAATGTTCAAGATTAACTGAAAAATTATTTAACCAAGTCTGGTAAACTGGAATAAATCTGATATGTGAAGAATCTGTAACGATCAACGTAAAACAAATTGGATGGTACTGTGCTAAATAAAATAGCACACAAAATCTCGTCTTGTCTTTGGTTTTTGACTCCAGGATTTATGCATTTTGGCAGAATTTATATCTATTATTGATATAATGCTTCTGATTTTTACGACAAAGACGAATGGAAATGTTGAAATAGTAAAATTAGGGATAATTCGGGACAATTGAGATTTTCTTAATCCATTTTTAAGTAGCTTTAATAGTTGCTACGCTTTCTGAAGGGAGCCCCATTCCCCCTGAAGTCCCGTCTACCATAGCCACCACGGCCTCCCCTGCCAGAGCTGGGACCAGAGAACCTCCCAGTGTTGTTCAACCGTGAACTATATTTGCCCGAAGGCGGTGTGTACATTTTGATGTTTCGGTCACCACTACGAGCACGTTTTTCAGGCGATTTCTTTTCTTCACCATTGTCGAATGTGATTGGTCTGTGTCGCTTTGGTGGTGAATGCTTTTCTTTATCATCTGAGCTGGTCTGCTGTTTTTCCTAAAACAAAACGAATCCATTATACTCAGTGCAAGTTTTTAGCTCTGACAGCTGCACTAACATGTTTTTTTTTCCAGTATTAGAAGCATGAATCCATCCTTTTGATTATTTAAAGCTTGGTTTTGCCTTAAACTCGAGCTAGTACCGAAAAAAGTCTGCCAAAAACAAGGCAAACAAGGGGGTGAGGTAAATATGTATTGCACACACTGACATATTCTTACTACTTCTATAAAGGCACACTTCAATGTTGAGCGGCACACAAATGCAAACGAGATGATTAAATTGACCAAGACGACCAAGGGGGAGTAAATTTCTTAAACACTTACCTCTTTCTCAGACTTCTTGGATTGGTAAGATAGTTGAACCTTACTCTTGAAACTAGGTGGTGTGCGGAACATGTCTCTGATCAATGTATTGATGTTGGATGTAGTCTTCAGAGCAGCAATTTTGAGCTTGTTTTCTTCAGAATCTTCTTTCTTTCCCTAAAAATAAAGTTTGTGATGAACTAGCTATGGCACATAATATATAAGTTAACCTACAATTTTGGTTCAATTGTTTTAGTCAAGCCACTGCACATTTGCAAAACTAATTTGGCACCTCAGATCAGACAAACAAGAATGCCTTTTAGTACAATAATATCATTTTGTGTTTAAATAAATACTCGGGACATTTTTGCACACACGGTCATCTGACCCCAAACTAAGCAAAGCTTGTGATATGGCTGCCAGAGACTGATATACATACATATATATTTTTAAATACATACTTAAATAGATATTAACAACCAGATATAGAACAAACACAAATGTTCGTCACACAAATGTTTGTCCTTGGTGGGAATCGAATCCACGCCCCCAAGCTCAGAAGGCAGGTTCACTACCAACTGGACCAACGGGCTATCAAATGTCTCCAATTTTCATATATTTTTTTTCGATAATTACAAAAACGGTAAGTACAGCTCACTTACTCATTAATCACACACTAAGAAACTTGCAGCGACACTAATGAACAAATAGTCCACATGCAAAAAAAAAGGGTGGCAAGATCGTTCAACGAAAGGTATCCAGACTCATTTAGATTGGCTGCGTTTGTACTCCACCTTACCATATCTCCCTTGTTTGAATGATCTGAGTATAACATCATCATGAAATGGCAGCACGTCGGAAAATATGTTAAGAACCCAGTCTAAATATATTTATCATGTGAAATTACGGAACAAGAAATTCTTTTGGTACCAATTTTAGGGGGTCATTTAACATTTCTTAACTCATGTCATTATTAGCTTTTCGATAGAGATAGGCGGGGCAGGCCGCACAAGTCAGGCAGCATAAATTTTTCATGCTAAATTCATTTAGACCATATTTAAACTCTTCATATAAATGTTTTAGTAGATGCTGTCATCTCACACATCTACAGTGAGTGGGCTTACAGACTATTTCTGCATCAAAACAGAAACATTTAAAATTCCTTTCATACTTATAATAGTAGTGAGATTACCATGGAAAGTATTTTTCATAGTTACATAATTACCTGTGTAACTTCTTTGAGTTTTTTGATGTACCCTTGTGTGAGACGTGCAGTGTACTGTAGACGTAAACGCAGGGCCTTCAGCCTCTCTGCATCAGCACTTAAAGCTTCTGGAGCTTTACGGCATAGAGCATGCAGTGCGAATAATGCACACTCTACATGTGAGAATTGCAATGATGGTATTGTTTTTGCATCTTCTGCTTTTTCCTCAGTTTTCTCTTTGTCTCCATTATTTTCTTCCCCTTCGATTGGTGCTTCCGGCAAATATTTCTATGGAAAGAGAAAATAGATAAAAATCTGTATATTATCATGGGTAAAAGTGTCCTGAGTTTTCATTCAAGATTAATCAAGATAGACCAATTTATGGTCTATCAATTTTGTCAAGTTTGTGTCGTGACATGTACATAGTAGTGTTCTGTAGCCGTGTTAAAAATCATTCATCACAGGTTTGAGTCGAGTTATCAGCATACAAAATTATTTTATGCAATTTTATTGGAACATTTGTTTGCTGTTATATTATATGCATTAACTTTGTCAGCCATATCTCAAAAACTATTTGATTCAAGTACCTTCGTTTTTTTATTAACAGTTTAGGTGCTTTATAGTGTTAGAGATTTTTCAGATGCTTTCGGGATAAAATCTTGACTGACTGGAAAAGTACTTAGAAGTCAAATATTTTAAAAAATGGGGCACAATTTCCAACAGCATTGTAAGAAACCTTATAATATTTAAATTTACTCTTTAATGATAGGGACTTGATGGGATAGGTAAACTTATCTTCTTCACATTCCATGGTGAAGATATCCTTAAAAAATATTTCGCCACTTTCAATATTATCCTTGTATCCAGTATATCTATACTATAAGTAAAACACTGTTTTAAACTATCACGGTTGTTCACTAAATTTATATGATTATTTACAGGATATTTACCGTGGTAAGGTTATGAGGTTGTTCCCGTAAATAATCATATAAATATACTATAAGTGTACCAAATTTTATCACTATAATCTTACTAAAAGGAATAATATTTCACAGAGACAGTTCAGGCGAAATTATAAGGTTTATTCCTTAGAGTGCTAAGGAACCCAAAAAATAATAATTACCATAACAACATCATAGACTGTATCTATCTTCTTCTGTGAATCTTCCAAGTCTCCGCAATGATCTGCTACTTCAGCAAATATCTTGAGCAGCTCCAGTTTAGAATCCGGTCCTTCCTCTGCTGTTACAATAGCATCCCACTGAGGCAACACATGCTCACAGAAGAAAGTCAGAAACTGGTTTGAATCCACTTGAGCCTAAAATTCAACAAGATTAGGCCTTAACAATTTGGTTCTATAAAAAAATATGTTTGACAGGCATTTACTACATTCTACATTGGACACTGGCTCTCAAGTAAGACTGCCGAATCACACTGTTAAATGCTTGGTAACAAATTTTCGACTTCGAGTGACTATAACTATAAACTAGTCAGGGGAGTACTACCGTTGGTCCAGTTGGTAGTGAACCTGCCTTTTGAGCTTGGGGACGTGGGTTTGATTCCCGCCTACGACAAACATTTATGTGATGAATGTTTGTGTTTGTTCTTTATCTAGTTGTTAATATCTATTTAAGTATGTATTTAAAACTATATATGTATGTATTTATATCAGTCTCTGGCAGCCATATCACAAGCTTTGCTTAGTTTGGGGTTAGATGAACGTGTGTGCAAAAATGTCCCGAATAATTATAAAAAAAATATATATATATATAATTATATTACTGAGCTATCATCGTAATATATATGTAAGAAGCTTTGCCTACAAAAATAGCCAACATGCTTATTCAGGTATAAACCTACATGTTATTGGCTATACTGGTTGCACACAGCGCTGGCCCTAACCTTTGATCAGGGTAGAACGAGATAGTATTTCGGCTTGCTTCATTTTTGCAAACTATCATACAGGAATCGATTCCGGGACTAAAAGCATTCTTATTACTATATATATATAGGCATAGGCAAAAAACGTATTTTCAAAGTTTCTGCACAATTAATTGAATATTACAAGATGCTGCCACTGCACGGTTGTTGGTTAAGTCTGGAGACGAAGACAGTGTATATCACAAGGTAAACTTCACCCCAACCCTTTGGGGTTGGGGTGAAGTTTACTTCTGACTCATTTTTATCAGATTTGGACTTTGATAGTGATAATAATTAAGTGAAGACAACTATGGTCCCACAGGATCAATAGTATGAAGGCTGTGCATGTGTTCATGGATCTGAAGTAGCCTTGTTGCTGTATTGCTCCTGGCTGTTATTGTACAAAGTGCGACAGCTATTTGTGCATTACTAACCGCTGCAACTGCTTTTTTTATTCCTACTGTATGAATAATACATGTATTTCTTACCTACTCATTTTGAATTTATTTAGTTGTAGTCTAAATTTGTCCTAAAGTCCAAAAGATTAGGCATGTTTTAATACAACTGTGTGTAACTCAATTGTACATACAAAATGATAGACTACACAGATAGAATACACTACTAATATTATTGGTCTGCAGTTTTTCCAAGACGGCATCGAACAATTTGGGAAATAAAGTCAGAATCTCAATATATGCCCCAAAGTTTTACCTTTTTACAAACATTTTGGAAACTATTTACCACAATTTTTACACTGATGTGAATATGTTATTAGCATGCTTAAAAAATTGCATCCACTTCAACTGTTCATATTTGCTATGAATTAGGTGGAGTAAAATAAAAGGTAGGAATAAAATAGCCATCCTTGTTTTCAGACTGGCTGTTTTGATGTGCTCATAGCACAACCTTTTCTGACCGCGTCTCAAGTAACATGCTCGAAATTCTATACTTTTGGGCTGGATAGCAATGTTTTTACAAAACATGCTACTAATTAGCATTTTTTGCTACCTACTATCATGCTTATGTGCTAGAAATGGGCATGTCTGTCGGTACCTTTACTTACTGCTTGCTACACAACTGTATTGTATCTAAATACTTACTGAAAACATTGGTAGTGCATGCTGACAGCACTGTATGATCCTGTCAACACAGTCCGAATCTTCTGGGTGCCAGTCATCAGAGTTAAATGCGAGAGCTGCCACAATTTGTACTAATTCTTTCTTTCCTAGTGGAGTTTTACCTAATCTCGACCAGGTGAGCAAATCCATGATGTGATCGAACTCATCAGCTACCACATCCTGAAATTAAGTTTCATATTTTTTCAATGATGAAAGAATGAATCTATGTTTATTCGCTGACTTGTCTGACAGTAAGAAACTATATCAGAAGATGGAGAATTCTAATAAGCCTCCGTAACAATGTTCTGAATATCGCAAGTGTGTTGTGTGTATTGTAATGAAGCTGAGAGGTAAATTTGTTTGTTTCTATGAGTTTACGGTGTGCATTGTCTGTCAGTGAATGAATTTAGGATTTTTATTATTTTATTATTTATGTTTTAGTGGGAATTGGCTGTAAAAGTTCAAACATTTATATACAGTGTGAACTCTATATAGCGACAATTTAGGGGCCTGTGCATTATTGAGAGTTGTTGTTAAATGGAGAAAAGAAAAATCAATAGTATTTTACTATTGTAATATGCATTTACTAGTAAAGTATAAAATTCACAAACAACAAACATTAATATTCATACAAATAACAACGCTTATCGCGTATGTTATCTTCGTATGACTTTTTTGCTGCTCCAGTATTTTATTATAAATATTGTTGTGTTAACAAGTACTGTTTATTGCTTAATAATGATGTATCGTTGTCGTTATTTAGTGGGTGTGATGCTACATAGAGTGTATCATTGTATGGACAACAAGGTAAACCGACCATTCTATTAATTTTGACTATTCATGTTTCAGGGAGTTAGTCGTTAAATCGAGTGCCACTACTTAGAGTTTACACTGTATTTAAATTTAGTAGCTCACCTCTAGAATCTTCTTGCATTCTGTAATGATAACTTCTTCAGCCTCTTTATTTATAACCTCCCTTCCAATCTGTTTAACTTTAGTCGCTAAGAACTTGATGCATCTTTCCCTTACAATTTCATTTGTCACCTCAGAATCAGTGCTTTGGTGAATTTGAGAGAAGAGACCTGCCAGAGCTCCTTTTGGGTCATTTTTAAGTATAGCCAGTAGCGAGTTTGTCACTATATTTATTTCTGTAGTGTCCTCTGATTGGAGCAGTTGTGCCAGGATATCAGCGATCCTTTGAGTGTGTTCTTTGTGATCCTTGCAGAGGTTAGGCAAATCCTTGATGGCTTGTTTACGGATCTAGAACAATTTTGTTGTTACATTGGTTTGCTGACTTTAATTATACAAATTTAGTGATTTATCACTCTTTGTATTTTAAGCGGCGGAATCACACACTCCCCCCCACACGAGGGGTATTGACATATTGGTAACAAATGTAGGTTTTGTATTATCGAAAATTTATAATGGCACGTTATAACCCAAAGATACTTACGGCTACATCGTCATCCTCGCATAAATCGAATTGAGCCTCAATTGCTTGTTCCGCAAGTGTGGGAAAGCTATTGAAGAATTTGGCAATAAACTGAGACGCCAGCCTTTTTTCCTTGTCAGATCCTTTTACAGCAGCCAATATTTCCAAGTACTCTTTTTCATGCTGAAATACAAACAAAACTTGTTTAAATATTACAAAGCTTTTGGATATCTACGTTATATTTTCTAAGTGTTAGGTTATAGCATAAAACTAAGGACACCTACCTTCGAGATGTCATCTTTGGCGTCGGCTAAAATACCATAGTTTTGATACAACTTTTCAATATTATCAGCAGACATTTTGATCGTAGAGAGAACAGTGTTATTTATTTTAGCAAATTCCTATCAAATAAACAATATGAAATAAAATTCACAAAACGGGCGAGAATGCAAAGCAAACGCGAAAGTGAGCAAAGAGAATATAAATGAAAGTGAGTGTGAGGGAGGGAGGCAGTTTTTTTTTTTTTTTAATTTTCATGACTGTGGATTCAATGTCCTTTAGTCGTAATCTTAAACAGTTTACTGAGTCTTAATAGCATCAAACAAGTCATAGTCACAGTCAGAGTCAAGCTAAGTAAGTCACGGTCAAGTTTAACTCATGCCCCTGTAAAGTGGTGGAGACTTTACGAGAGGCTCCTATGGAGTTTTGGTAACAACACGAAAAGACACGTTTCACCTCGTTATATCACTTGGCCACACTTGAGCACGTTTACGAGCACATAATGAATAATAATACACATTAACACTTGAAAATACACAAGTTTAGGAAAATAATCCAACAAGCCGACATGGTTTTTCCCACGTTGGCGCCAAAAAAAAAAAAAAACATGGGTATAAACCACAGATATACACGGTATAAACACAGATCTGTGCACCTGTGGGTATAAATTCTTTGCATAGACTCAATGCATAGACTAGATAAAAGTCAAAATTAGTCTCGTTTCAGAGACGCCACATGGTGAAAAACTAAACCAACTTAAAAACCCGGCATCCTCAGGTTTAATTTTTCGCCTGAGTGGATTAAATTTTAACTACCTTTTGACACAGATATACACAACCAGATCGGCAATATATTTTAGTGAAAGAGACAACTTGATATGGCTCAGCACAAGTACGAAAAGGACATAAATAGATTTTGTTGTCCTTATCGGCGTGACCTGTTTTTGGTACCTCAAGTGTCAAAATCTGTAATAATCAGTGACAAACAAAACGGGTCTGAATTATATTTATTGCCTTTTTTTGGTGATTAAATGTGATAAATGCGTGTTTCCTCTGAGAAATAATTGTAAAAGATATTTTACAATGGTTGGTTGTAGCATTTTGGGCTGCAAGAAGCGCAGTGAGCGAAAATACGATGAAATATCATTTCACACGTAAGTAAACATATAAAGCTTGTGACGATCACCTAAATGAATTCAGGATATCAATTCGCAAATATTTTATTCATAATTAGTCAGTTTTTAGGTCGATTTGTGGTCTAATTCTATGAATTTTATCAAATTATTCACTTAGAAAATAAATTATGTATGTTGCCAGTTTATGAAAGAAATTACCCACCGCAACTAACATAAATTATTCGTTCTGCAGGTTTCCAACTGATCCTGTCACATTGCTGAAAAAAGCTGGCACATTGCAAGAAGTGCAAAATACCGACCCTTTTTGCCCATATGAATATGGTGAATGTTAATATTAAATATATATTAATGAGGCCACAGTTATGAAGCTGGAAATGCAAAAGGCGATTTCGGCGAACCGATTCAAAAAGCTACGCGCTGTTCGTGAAATTTGTACTGTAAACATTAAAGAGTCTATTTATCTAATTATTTGGAATGTTATACATAATTCCATTCATGAAAAAACTAAACTGACCAAGCGCGAGTCGGGCTCGCGCGCTGAGAGTTCTTTACAATCACAAAATACAAAAAGTTGTGCAAAAAGACAACATCACGCCCAGGCTGTCACCCATCCAAGTACCGACCGCGCCTGACGTTGCTTAGCTTAGTGGTAAACAGAAATTTGTCACTGACTCGCACTTGGCCAGTGTTTATTATTTGTTGTTTTACTTATGTTCACTATAATCCGCTAAATTTGACGCTTGTACGGATTACCGTTTTTACACTAGAACAAATCCAAAAATACGTTTAACGTTTGTTGCATGGGGGCCCTTCCTTTGCCCTTCCGTTTTAACTCTTTGACTTTTTTATTATTTTTAATTAATCAAAAAAAATCATGCTATGGTTACTTTACAACCCTTTTTCTAGTACTATATTCTAATCCTAACAAATAATTATAATAAAAACGCAAGTAAGTTTGTAACTTTCTGTCTGTTTTTTTACGAGGAAACGGCTAAGTCATGGTATAATAATATACTCCGCCAGGTATAGCAATTCGAGAAAAAATGTTTACGTAGGCGTCCCGCAATGATGTCATGATGTCAATTTACAACAGGTTCGAGAGAGATGACGATACACCACGTAACAGCTGATTGAATAAAGTGGCAACTGGACAGTGACGTCATTGCGGGACCACTCCCAGATTGCTAGACCTTGTTTTCTTAGATCATGGGCTAAGTCAAATTTTGTCAGGACGATAGGGTGTGTCATGAGGACAGACAACGTACTTTTCTTCCCAGAAAATTGCAGGTAGCACCGCGGGTTGCAGCAGATAGTGTATAAAATAGAAATATTTAAAAGGTAGTATTGTTTCCAAAGTACTCATTGAAGATTCACTACCCATCATAGTAGGTAAATTACCCTAACTTATAGCAAATCATTTTAATGTGGCAACACACCTTGTTGAAGCGAGAGGCACTGAGCTAGCCACGCTCATTGAAAATCTATAGGTAGTAGATCTGTGACCTTTTGAGGTCGCTAAAGTTCTACTAATGTCAGATTGAAAGCTGATAAGTAGGTTGAGGCGTCAACAAGAAGAAAAAAAACATGTGGGCTTGTTGTATTATTTTCCTAAACTTGTTTATTTTCAAGTGTTAATATTTATTATTGGTGGATTATTATTCAATAAGTTTTACTGAACGGGCTCGAGTGTGGTTAGGTGATATAACTATAGTTAAGACTGAAAGACTCTGTATTCATGGTCATGAATAATATTTATAACAGCCTCTTGGTGTGGGCTTAGGCCCCACCAACGCCTACCAAATGTTCGGGCTAGACTCAAGAAACATAATTAACACAGATATAGATCTGTGATAATAATAAAAGCTATTGTTGACACTATTTTGTAGTAGTTAATTGAATTTGACAGCTAGTTTTGACATACAATACCAAGGACGTTTTATACCCTACTTCCATGTACAATACATATGACTCCGTTCGGCGAACCCCCGCTAGTTAAATTTTTTGCAGGTGAAAGATTATCCAGCAACGCACCCTAACTCAGTCAGTGAGTGAAGCAATCAAGTCGTAAACAGTTGGTTTTTCCAGGGTATAAAACGTCCTTGGTTTCTCCGTCTACGAATCAAGTGAAATGAAAGTCAATGAAGTAAATGAAATCATGGTATAATACTTATTATCATACCATGATTTCATTCACCTCAAAATAAAAGGTGTCGCTCATATTATTAATATGAACGATATTATTATTTCATTTCGACATTTTTTATTTTCGCCTATTGCGGACCAGGCTAAAGTTATTAAGGCCATACCGCCTCGTCTTCTGTATTTTTAATGGTTGCTTGGAAGAGATCGCTTTTAGCGATAAGGCCGCCATTTGTGGCACTAGCTCGAAAGTGTTTTCTATCGTGTTGTAATTTTTATTTCTGTACACAATAAAGAGTTACTATCTATCTATCTTTCTTTAATGTCAAAAGTAGTACATATATTGCCCCCATTTAGGGTATACAAAGTCCTTGATTGCCCCAGAAAGTAGTGGAGACTTCTTTTGGAGTTTTTGAATCGACATGAAAATACATGTTTCACCCCATGATATCACTTACCCACACTCAAAAAGAATGTATGGAAGAACCTTATTGTCCACTACAAAATTAAGTCTTTAAATATTAACTACTAATGTTAACTTTTTTGTCTTTGTTTTTTTGTTTTGTTTGGACTAAAAGGGTCGGCAACGTATTTGTGATGCCTCTGGTGTTACAAGTATCCATAGGCGACGGTGACTGCTTACCATCAGGTAGCCCGTCTGCTTGTTTGCCACTTATGGCATAAAATTTAAAAAAAAAAAAGGACTAGCGCTCTGACAGTTTCATCGAGCGGAACCGAATCTATGAGCGGAACCCTCAGAGCGCGAGTCCTACTCGTTCTAGACTGTTTTTTTTTTAAAGTGAAAATTGTAAACCCAAATTGTTTGTGCGTTTGATGAATATGAATTAAGTTCATATGAAATAATGGTAGGTATATGATGCAACTAGTTAATAAAGGACGGATTTAAAGCGAGTGCTGTTTGAGATGAATCACGAGCAAGTGAAGGATTCTAACGACTGAATCATGATCGTAGGGAGTGATTCATGATGATTGAATCACGAGCGTAGTGTTAGAATCTTGAGCGACGCGAGTGATTCATGGCCCTCGATATATATCTGTTTTATTCAAGAGTTGCATACTATAGGTACTTTATACCATGACTACGAGAAAAAGAAAGATGACAATTAATGAAGAAAAAAAGGAAGGTTAAATTAATTAAAATGCACATTAAAATTGGAACAATTACTAAAATTATGAGTAATTTGCTCATTACTATTATTCCATAAGTCAATGTTATGCCTTTGACAAAATATAGGTATACCACCTGATCTAAGTGTTATGCTTTGCATAGAATACGTATACCTACTCCATAATGTAGATGACTTCTTTTTCTTCGACAGCTCATTAAAATAAGTTAGGAAAACAGACTCTGAAAAAAGAAGCTTGTGTAGTTATTCTAAGGCCAGAAGCCTTTCCTTTTGTCGATGCCAGAAGCTTGATTTTCATTTTTCCATTTGCAAAACTCATCGTAGGCTTTGATGTAAGCCAGCCGTGATTTGTTGGGTAGCAAGTTTTCTACTATATCGGCCGCCCTGTCTTTTGTAAACTCAGTCATCACTTGAATGCATTTTCAATCGATTCGTTGTCGTACAACTTACAGTTTGCTTACTTACAGTAATCAAAATAGCGCCAATTTACTAATGACAGCTAAGAATACAAAACAGTTTTTATTCCAATGCTAAACTCCTTGTCGAAAATGTCGACCAATCAAATCGAGGCATTGAGATGGGGGTCGAATAGGTATATTCATCATCATCATCATTTCAGCCGTAGGACGTCCACTGCTGGACATAGGCCTCCCCATCGATCTCCAAAAGGGCCGGTTGGAAGCGGCCTGCATCCCACGTTTCCCTGCGGTCTCTTTTAGGTCGTCTGTCCATCTTGTGGGTGGACGTCCTACGCTGCGCTTACCGGTCCGTGGTCTCCATTCCAGAACCTTTCGCCCCCATCGCCATTGGTATATATTGGTGTGTTCTAAATTCAAAATCGTGATTTAAAGGGCTTTTTATTCACTGTTTTCAGTGAATAAAATAATCTTTTTTAAGAGGGGGGAATGGTATAAATTTTATTTTTTTCAATGTCATCAACTTGTTTACTTTTGAAGTTGAGGTTCTTCTCTGGACAGTTTGGAATCTTCGCGTTGTCGTCAGCTAGACTGCTTTGTACGGCGACGAAGTCAGTTCAGGGGCCTTACGGACAACTGCTATTACAGGCACCTAATCCGCTCAGTTGGAAAATTACGCGACCGCAAACCTTATCGCGCCCAGATACGGTTTGCGGTCGCGTGATTTTTCAACTGAGCGGATTAGATGCCTGTAATAGCAGTTGTCCGTAAGGCCCCAGTGCTCGCTTGTGCTTCTCTTTCGTAATTCTTTTACTGTATCTTCTTGGCTCCAGGATTATTATCTGTTGAATATGTATTGACAATTTGGTAGGTAGATTCACTTCTCTCTGTATTAGGTAGGATTTGAACTCACATCCTGTTGATTGTGATTCAAATGCGCCAACCATTGAACTATCATCTCTACTAGTACCTAATCAAAGGAATACAACAAAAAACCGGACAAGTACGAGTAGGACTCGCGCTCTGAGGGTTCCGTTAGAAGGAATCCTCAGAGAGCGAGCCCAAACAAAAAAAAAACAACAAAAAAGTTGAAATATTGAAAGCAAAACTAAACTTTGTAGTGGACAATAAGGTTCTTACATACATTCCAACTACAAAATGTAAGTTTGTAATAGTAAAACATTTTTTTTTATTGATATAACTTCAAATTTATGATTTTCGAATTTATTCATGTGCTGTGAGACCCTGTCTCATGCCAAATTTCATGATTCTAGGTCAACGGGAAGTACCTACGTACGTACCCTATAGATTTTGATTTCCTTGTGAAATCGCAAAATATGCGACATAAACGGTCATATCTTTTGATCGCGTAAACTTACAAGTTTGGTTTTTTCACAGCTGAAAGAAACCGTAGATTTGAGTATTTGATATAAATTTCAACTTGATATCTTAACGTGTTCTTGAGAAAAATGTTCTTGACAGACGGACAGACAGACGGACAGACATACGGATAGACAGACGGACAGACGGACAGACAGACGGACAGACAGACGGACAGACAGACGGACAGACAGACGGACAGACAGACGGACAGACAGACGGACAGACAGACGGACAGACAGACGGACAGACAGACGGACAGACAGATGGACAGATGGACAACAAAGTGATCCTATACGGGTTCCGTTTTTTCCTTTTGAGGTACGGAACCCTAGAAACGACAAAAAAGTGGCTATCATTGGACCGGTCCAATGGTGGAAAACTCTCGCGGTTCAATGATAGCAACAAGGTAGTAAGTTTGGTATAACATGTAGTACCAAGCAAAAAAAAAACAAAAAAATATACATTGGCCTTAGAATTCGTTATTCTAAGACAAGGGCAAGATTAGCCAAAATTAAATATCATATAAGTAGGTACTTACATGGAATCAATTCAATTAAATTCAGTTTATTTTCACCATAGGAACACAAGGAACACTTAGCTATGTCAAGTTACAAAAGTACTTAAATTTTCTTATTAATATTACAATTTAAGTTCAAATTTATATGCTGCTGTAGCCGCATTGGACCTTGTCACCTTAAAAATAATAATAAATTAATACTTAATTAATAGTTATTTATGATACAAGTGCGGTAAGTTGGTTATTACAAACGAGTAGACGAATGTAAGCCCGAGACGAAGTCGAGGGCTTACCATAGTCACGAGTTTGTAATAACCAATCCGCACGTGTGCCATGCAACGTTTTACAACACATTTGCGAGAAAAAAACAAAAAATGGAAATTAAAAAAATACCGTAAAGTACACGCACGGTGCTATACAACGGAGCGTGCGGTAAAATTCATTACCGCACGCTCCGTTGTATGATCCGTAATGTTTAACTTTCGAACGATGTATACAGGCTTCGTAAGTGCACATTTTGAGCAAATGTGTTGTAAAAAACATTAATGATTACAACATTTGTGTGCGGCTGTAAAAAGACCTTGTCAATCTAATTACTATTGTGCAGAACTACACCGGTCCATGCAGATTTATCTTCAACTTATATAATCTAATCTTATTATAAAAAAACTTTACTAATTAAATTTGTTTTGACTACATTTTTGAACCTTTTTAAATTTCTGAATCTTGTAAAACAGTAGAGGAAAGTCACCAAATATGGAATAGTATCCTAATATGGAATAGTATCCTAATATGGAATACCTTCATTTCTCTAAGACTTAAGTATGAAACGCAACACTCGACCATCTTCTGTTTCCATGAGTTTCCTAAAAAAAGTTTTGCTAATTGTTTGTAGCCGAAGTGTTGGATGGACGAGTTTATGTTTATCGCGTCGCGCCTTCGACTAAAATAAAATGAATGGACAGGCCCAGTAGAAGCGCATTTTTGAAGATAACAAAATGAGCGCCGTCTCTCATTTCGTTTCAATCGGTCTCTAGCCGTAGGAAGTGCAACACGTGTCTATTGTTTGTTACGTGATAACGAAATATCTGACATTATGCATTCATATGCTTTCCCGAAGTGTAAATACCTACACAAATAAAACCGGGATCTATTTTTTGTAACAAATATACTGTACGTACAGTTTTATAATTAGGTGTTGAAGTATATGACCGACGGTTTTGACTCGTTTTTACTGAGCAATTTTAATGGTTAGGGCCCGTCCATTCATTTTGTTTTAGTCGAAGTAGGTCACAGTAGGTACAATGAAATTGAGCATTATTATATATCAGTACACACAAAGAAATATGAACACAATTATACTTATACCTACATCGAGTTGTCCTGGGTAGTAGGTAAGTATACAATACCTATGTAATTATTTAGATTTAGCCCGGCGCTAACACTCGCACACGTGTCACTGCTCGTCATGTGCCGCAGTGTGACTGAAGTGAAGTTAGAGGGGGGCGCAACTGAGATGCAAGAGCCTCGAGTGGGAGACTAGTGTGGGTGTTGCTACCTTGCACAGTTTTGGAAATACGTTGGGGGTCCGATAAAGCGCTGGTCCAATGATCGCAACCTTCCCCTAGCTATCGGATCAACAGATTTTTATTTGGTGTTTTAATAAATTTTCCCTACAAAAACCAGGAACAAGAATTGTAGCCACAAATAATATCTATAGATAGATAAAAATTCTTTATTGTGTAGGTACACCAGGAATAAAAATTACAAACAGATAGAAAACACTTACCTACGACCCTACGAGCTAGTGCCACAAGTGGCGGCCTTAGGTATCGCTAGAAGCGATCTCTTTCAGGCAACCATTACCTATACCTAACCATTAAGTATCATTATAGGTACTTACCTACTAGACTAATCGGAGAATTGAAGTCTATATAATTTAATGTTTTCATTTAGCTTTTTATACAATGTTATGGTACCTAACTGTCAGACGCATTCTTTCAGCTGCCGCTCTTTAAGTGTAATACATGGGCTTTAAAATAGCGTTAAGTGACTATCGAATAAGGTAACTAGGTACCTACATACGAGTATCTTTTTACATAGGGTAGGTGCCTACCTACTTACCTACGTAATTTTAGTAGATAGGTAGAGGTACGTACCTACTTAACTACCTACCGACTACCGCCCTAATACTACTTTGCCGAATAGTTTGTAAACGTATTTTTATTAAGTATGCACAACTTAAACAACAGAAAATTAATGAAAACTATTAACTTAAAAATAAACTTAAAATAACTAAATAAATATGTATTTATAATGTATTTTTTAATATTATTTTAGATATGATTTAAATACTTATACTTAGCTAATATTTATCATATTAAAATTAATTTAAGTTACCCGTACAATAATTATAGTAAAATACCTGGCAGCGAAATTATCTTCTGTAGCAGACCGGTTAAACCGGTTTCAGAATTACTGTATTCTTAATAAATTAGACTTAAACGTATCAAAATGTTATATCTGTTCATTTACACGCAAGCCTAAACCTATTGTTGGCAATTATCAATTAATAAATTCAACCTTAAATATTGTCTCTAGTGTCACTGATTTAGGAGTCGTTTTTGACTCAAAACTTTTATTTGATAAGCATGTCAATACTATTATTAAGAAATCATCGAAAGCGTTAGGTTTTGTCCTACGAATGTCCTCTGAGTTTCAGTCAATAAAAACCTTCAAAATACTCTATTGCGCGTACGTTAGAAGTCACCTTGAGTATGCGTCTCAAGTTTGGAACCCGTGCTACAATATTTACATTAACCGCATTGAAAGTATCCAAAAACGCTTTCTCCGTTATTTACAATTCCGCTCGAAAACTTACATAAACAGTTATAATTCTCGCTGTAAAAAATTTCATCTACTTCCACTACAGGAGAGGCGACGTGTGGCAGACGTTGCTTTCCTTATCAATATAGCGAATGGCACGATCGATTGTCCCGAGCTGCTCGGACAGATAGGACTAAGGACCCCCGCAACTATAATTAGAAAACCTAATCTAATTCACATTCCATTAGTAAAATGTAGCTACAGGCAGAACAGTTATTTAATTAGAGCGTGCAGGTGTTATAATACATTGGCCAGAGAAATTGATGTAGATTTGTTTAATACATCGGCGTTCGGACTTAAGCGACTTATGAACGATTGTTTCTTTGACTCGTGATGGATGAACTAAATAAGCTAAGTAGTTTGTTTGGTTTATCTATTGCGGGTCGAGGGGGCAGTTGTTCGTAGGTCGCTTCAGTCTAACTAATATGTTATTTTTCTTTTCTTAATTTGTTTATTCCCTTTTTTTTTTTAATAAGTTTCGTACACATCTACCATGGACAAATACAGTTCCTATATGTGAAAACTTTTAATTAGCCTTAAGTTATGTATATATAATCAAATATGTTTTTTAAGTAGCTGTTAGTTTTCCGAATAAAATAAAATAAAATAAAATAAAATAAAATAGACCTTATTACAGAACGTGTTCATTATTTTCGTTGTAATTAGGCAAATTAAATGATAGCGGTGCAGTGTTGTGTGCGGCTACACGCGGACAGGCGGAGGAGCGCCGTGTAGACGAGGCGCGACCGGAGCCCGAGGCGGGCCCCGCGCCTCCGTCGGCGCCATTGGCTGCGCCAGGCGCCGCCTTCCACCGCCGGCACCGGAGCCCCTCCCGTTTCCTCCACCGCCGCCTCGCCGCCTCGCACCTCCGCTCAGTCGCGATCGTTACCTCACGCGCGGAGTATCGGTGAACAGAACGGTGGTGTTGTGACGGCGAGTGTATGTGCGATGCTCGGACGGTGATCGAAGCATGGTGAATTACGTCAATCCGCTCGCCATGTACCAAGGCAAGGGCGGCCAATACGGGAGCGGGTGGTACGGGTGGCAGCACCAGAATTTTGAGGAGCAGCAGTGGTGCGCGTGGAACGGAGCGCCGGCGCCGGCCGGGGAATGGACGCCGGAGGCGCATCACTTCCCGAAGCGAGAGCCGGGGGACCGTGAGCCGGCGGACATGCCGTCGCCGGCGCGTGGAGACCTGGCCAGCCCGGGGGAAGGCTCTCCGGGGTCCCGGCCCGCGCAGCCCCCTGCGCCTCCGCGCTCGCCTTACGAATGGATGAAAAAACCCAATTACCAGACACAACCTAACCCAGGTACACGTCTATCTATCTTCAATATATAACGTTAACAGCTTGGATATATTATTTAGTATATATAAATTGTTTTTGGAATTGCACCTATCTACCTATACCGCAGGAAGAAGCCGGCTCCGGAAACCAGGACTCCTTGTATGCGGAGTACAACGCATTATAAAAATTTACTCCTAAATTTTGTCCAAATAAAATTGATTATAATATTATTATTTAAAAAAACAACTCTTCAGTTTTGTCATATATAGGTATACACTAAAGTACCTACTCGTTCACTCATTGACCCCGTTTCATCTCAAAAACTACTTGATCTGCAAAGCTGAATTTTGGCAGGTAGGTAGATTCTATAAGGGGTATAGAGGTCTGCTAAGAAAGGATTTGCGAAGGGTTGAATTAAGGACAAACGGAGGTTGAAAATCTATACAGAAGCCTACGTGTGTATGTGTGTGCGAACTTACACGTCTCACACAGTGCAGAATCGACAAGTACTCTGAATAACCTTGTAGGTATATCTACGTTATGCTTGTAGGTAGGTATACAATTTCATGTATAATTAATTTTATAGGAAAAAAACATTCTTGTTTTTGAAGTCGCGGGAAACGGCTAGTATGATTAGTTACTACTTATATAGGAATTAGTACACGTGGTAACCTTCGATCAAGGAATCCTTGATCGAAGGTGGTAACAATGCATAGGTATTTATTTGCTAGGTAATGAGGGTAGTTCAATTATATGTTTATGCACATAAGTTATATTATCATATATTTTATATTATATAATAAACAGGCGATGCAATTTTATTGATGTTACCCCAGTGAATGTGTTAGCATGTTTTTCTGTACTGTAACTAGGTATATAGGTACCTACATAGTATACCTACGTGTCAAAGTAATAATGTTTTTTTTTTGCTTTTTGAAGTGTTAGTGATTTAACAAAATTTCTTAGAGAATTGCTCGTTTACAGTTATCTTCTCTATCATCTCTATCTCTTCTCTACATAGTATAAATTAAAGTCTCCTTCCGCGTCTGTCTGTCTGTCTGTATGGCCACTAACTCCTCCTAAACCACGCAACGGATTTTGATGCGGTTTTCACCATCAGGTATATCATGCCAAGTTTGACGCTTGTTCGTATTACCGTTTTTATACCAAAAAATCGTTAAACAATATATTTGTTGTACGAGACCCTTTCGTTTTTAGTTTTTAATTATTTGTTAGTTAATCCGCCGTAATATTACATATTCTGTGAAATTTTCCACTGGCTAGGCATTTATATTACGGTTCGAAGGACGGATGGACAGACAGACAACGTAGGCTCAGTAATAGGTTCCCGTTTTACCTTTTGGGTACGGAACCCTAAAAACTTATGCTGCGTTATGTACCTATACCAACCTATTTACCTAGTAACTTGTGCATAGCACAAGCGGATTTAGTATAGATAGATATAGGTAAAAAGTAAAAACCATTTTATTACTAGGTATAATAATGTAGGTACATATGGTATATATGTAATAATATTTACATATATACCTACCTATGGTATATATTATATTATTACAGATTTACGCGTAATTTATGAAAATAATTTACGTAGGCATAGGATTAATAATAGGTATCGAGGTTAGAGAGTAATTGGACTACTGATATTAGGACAAAAACTATTGTTATGCATAATATTATGTACAGCGCAACAAATAATTTAATTAGGTAGGTAGGTTAGGTACGTACCTACCTACTTACATACGAAATCCCGGAATTTGCCGTACTTTCCGTGTAATTTTCTGAGATCGGGAACGCAAAATTCCCGGACACTGGAAACTTGGAAGTGCAGCAAAAGTTTGTATAGTACTTTTCTCAAACATTGCGTGGATATTCATGTAGGTAAATGTAAATAAATATTTTAGGGTAATTTTCATATTATTAAAAGTTGCAACCAGCAACCAACATTGACAAGAACATTTCCAGACGTCTGTGATTTTGTAGCATAGCCTACCTATTTACCTACTATGACTCAATCACGGAGAATACAGGTTTTTGTCTGGAATGCGGCGAATTCCAAAACTTCCGGAATTCTAGTAATGAAATGAAAAAGACAGGCACACGAGTTTTTTATGCCGCAAAAAACCTATGAGCTTTGAAGGAAATGTCCGGATATTTCTTTAAGCGCCCGGGGTTGTCTCCGGAGTTTTCTTTTTCTTCATCTGGTCAAAAGTATCACAGGACACCCAGCTTTAGTTGGAAATATCACGTAATCAAACCTCTATGCATATTAAAACATTATACGCATACTTACGTTCAAGATATTGTAGGGAAGACAAAATACATACCCACATAATTTATATTATATAGTACTAGCGACCCGCCCGTCCAGCTTCGCACGGGTGTAATTTACGTTAAAGCCGGGGCGGGTCACTGGTTATACATATAAACCTTCCGTGAAAATTTAACTAACTGATGGTGAAAATCGCACGTGGTTTAGGAGGAGTAAGCGGCCATACAGACACACCGACACACAGACAGACGCGGAAAGCGACTTTAATTTATACTATGTGGAGATATCTACATACCTATATAAATCGATTGCTATTCGTTAGTTTCGCTAAAACTCAAAAACTGGTACAGGACAACTTTTGTCCGTCAGCTATTATAATAATAAGTGTATCAATATAAAAAAACAGACTGCAAAATTAATAAGCATTTGAATAAAATTATTAGTAGGTACCTATTGAAAACCACTTGTCCAAACCTAATAAAATTTTAATAGGACCATCTCAAGAGTTTTCTC
This sequence comes from Agriopis aurantiaria, assembly GCA_914767915.1. NCBI lineage: Eukaryota > Metazoa > Arthropoda > Insecta > Lepidoptera > Geometridae > Agriopis > Agriopis aurantiaria. The sequence goes on from OU611987.1 coordinate 8,600,222, forward strand.
TACATAATAAGAAAAAGATTGCGTAAATCGGTTCACAAATGGCGTAGGAAACGAAATAGGTACATTACATTAAAAAAAAAATACAAACCAAAAAAATACAGACCGAATAGGTATGATGTTTAAGTCTGTTAAAAATGGCCAAAAATCTATCCTTTCTTTCTTTAAGGAAGGACCACTTTCGTCGAAGCGGGTTCTTCAAATAATAGACACATGAAAACAATGTCGAAGAAACTTATATTTACCTATACAAAAATATTCAATCAATCGGTACCTCTATGATCTATGCTTAGAATGCTTACATGCTTCTGTGTTATATTCAAGCGAGGTAATTTTGTAGTCAGGCTCCAAACCGGCTTTAAAGCTAGTATTTGAAGGCTATAAAATCTTTTAAGGACTATTTCACACCTATCAATGTGAAGGTAATCAAAGTAATTGCAGTTTTTGCCTCTGTTGCGGTTATAGCTTGTAGTATTATTAACCAACTTCGAAAAAGGAGGAAGGTTCTCAATTCGGCGTTGGTCCATTTGGTAGTGAACCTACCTTCTGAGCCTGAGGGCGTGGGTTCGATTCCCACGTAGGACAAACATTTGTGTGATGTACATTTGTGTTTGTTCTATATCTGGTTGTTAATATCATAGATAAACATATATCCATTTAAGTATGTGGGATCGGCCGATCTCCGAACTAGCACGGAAATCGCTACTAGATACGTGTCCTAGTATTGCAGATCGCGCTCGTATTCTTGCTGTCTCTGTTTGGGAATCGGGACTTTGGTTGCAAGCCATGCCCTCTTTTAACACAGGTAGCCTTTTAGATCCAACCGCATTTCGTCTAGCTGTCAGCTTACGCTTGGGTGCAAGGTGCTGTGAGGCCCATCGCTGTCAGTGTGGTACTGCTGTTGACCAGCTCGGTCACCATGGTCTCTCTTGCTCGAGAAGCGCTGGTCGTATTGGCCGACACGCTAGCCTGAACGATATCATACGCAGGGCACTTTCCACTGCCAATGTCGCGGCTGTGCTCGAACCGAGTGGTCTTGAGCGTGGCGATGGAAAGAGGCCTGACGGTATGACACTTGTGCCCTGGAGGTTGGGGCGGCCCCTTGTATGGGACGCAACTTGTGTCGATACTTTGGCGCCGTCACATCTTCCTGAGACACAAGGTAGGGCTGGCGCGGCTGCCAATTCGGCAGAGCAGCACAAGCGTCGCAAATATGCTAACCTCGGCAGTGGTTACATATTTGAGGCGTTTGGGGTCGAGACATTGGGCCCTTGGGGACCGGGAGCTCACCTCATTTTCAAAAATCTTTCAGAGCGCCTGGTTAATGCGACGCGTGACCAAAATGCTGGCGTGTTTCTGGCTCAACGCATTAGCATTGCCATTCAACGTGGTAATGCCGCCAGCATGTTGGGTACGCTGCCAACTGGTAGTGGGCTTGAGCATTTGGATTGTCTTTAGACCTTCAACGGTCTATGGGCAGTCTAACTGTATTTGTAGTGTAAGTTTTAGCTTGTATTTTGTTTAGTTATTAAAGGCACTTGCCCGAAAAAAAAAAAAGTATGTATTTAAAAAACTATATATGTATGTATATCAGTCTCTGGCAGCCATATCACAAGCTTTGCTTAGTTTGGGGTCAGATGACCGTGTGTGCAAAAATGTCCCAAATATTTATTTATTTTATTTATTTATACTGTGGTTGTTCCTACATACATCTTTAAAGTCAGCAGGCCGCGAATCGCGATGTTAACCAAAAAAAAAAACTTTTGACAAACAACTGAAAACAATTTTTGATTTTGTTTTGTTTATTAATAGTTTTAGTTCAGAATAAATTCATATTACAGTCGCTCAACACAATTAGCGATATTTTTTTGGATGCCGTTGTAATGACTGCTTTGCACTTGCTGTTGAAGCTTAGGCCTCTTGCCCGCTCATTATCACATGATTGAATTTATAAAGTCAATATTTTTCAAAAAGTGCCAATATTGTTTTGCTGTCTATGATAATTTACGAAATTTTCGTTTTAACTTTTACTTTTTCAAAGTAAATTGCTAAGAACCTGATGGTAAGTGGTCACCGCTGCCTATAGACAGAGACACCTACAATGTACCTAACAACGGTAGCTACAATACCTACTAAGTACATTTGTGTATTACCGTTTTACTTCATTATCTTATAGGTAAACTATATTAATAATAAAAAAGTATTTAGGTACCTATTTGGTATGTTATGATAGACAGTAGTAAAACATGGTATTGTCAATTTTATAAAATTGACAATCAACTATTTTATAGCTTCAATAATATAGGTATAATGTGCCAGCGAGAGAACTGCAGACTGGAAGCTAACCCTATATACCGCTATCTACTATAGCTAGCCTGTCGTGTGGCCCGAGAGAGATTTAGTAGGTAGGTATCATGGTATAATATAACATGCCTTCCGAAGGTCTCGGACATTTGTCTAACAAAACTTTGTGTTTTTGCAAAGTTACACGCAACTAAACGGAAAATTTTCTTGAATAAATAAAGGAACGTCAAAGGACGAAAGGACAAAATGGCGTTGACCAAAAATGTATTTAATTGAACATGCAATCATCGACTTGTAGATATGTAGGTAGTTATAATATACCTAATAGTTAGGTACTAATTGTATTCAAAACATAAATATCTGAGGTCGTTTATCAAAATCAGAGTTCAGGGTAATAAATAAATTAATAACAATTAATTTAAATTGACCTCTTCATATTGGCATAATATCGAGAAGTATAATTTTAGCATTGCAATTTGCAATAGGATTGTTAATGTTGTCAATTTAATTAGGGACGTTTTTTTAATAAAAACTAACTAACGTTGAAATATTGAAAGACAAACTTTGTAGTTGACAATAAAGTTCTTCCATACATTCCAACTACAAAATGTAAGTTTTTAATAGCAAAATAATAATTTTTAAATGGTATAACTTCGTATTTATGACTTTTGGATTTATTCCCATATATTTTGTACTATGAGACCTTGCCTTTTGCCAAATTTCATGATTCTAGGTCAACGGGAAGTACCCTATAGGTTTTGATTCCCCTGTGTAATCGCAAAATATGCAAAGAGCAAAATATGCGACATAAACGTTCATATCTTTGATTGCGTTGACTTACAACTTTTATTTTTTTGCAACCGAAAGAAACCGTAGACCAAGGAAGTTTTATACCCTAAACTTCCATGCCGTAAACCCAAGTATTTAGTATAAATTTCAACTTGATACCTTTACGCGTTCTTGAGAAAAAGGGTCTTGACAGACAGAGTGACAGACAGACGGACAACGAAGTGATCCTATAAGGGTTCCGTTTTTTCCTTTTGAGGTACGAAACACTAAAAGAAAAAAAAGTGTGTATATGTATATTTAAAATGTTGAAAGCGTTTTAGAGATCAAATAAACATTTCTAACGAAATCTATTAATGCTTTTGTTACTCTAAAACATTTGTTGATAGGATCAAGTTCCTAAAATAGTAATATACCTAATAACGATTTTTTATGCGACTTTTATGATTGCGTTTTGGCTAGGGAAGTGTTACAAGTATTTTTTTTTTGTTCAGGCACACGTTTGCGACCGCAACTTCACCGGATGGAAAGCGATGATGATGCGGTCGAAGATGGCCGCTTGCCTAGCGGACTTACGTGTCTTACAAGTACTTAGAATTTTATATTTATTAGATTAGACGTAGAACTTTTAACTAAAAAGGAACCTAATCGATAATTTAGTCAAAAGGTTAAGAATATTTAAATACGGTAGATACAAAGACAAACACAACCATATGAGTGCATAGACGTAATTAGAAAATTTATCAAGTTATACAAGCAAATATTAAGTTGTCAAGTTATAATACTATAGCTGAGTTTTAAAGTGCTTCATCATAATCATCATCATCATCATCATTTCAGCCGTAGGTCGTCCACTGCTGGACATAGGCCTCCCCCATCGATCTCCAAAAGGGCCGGTTGGAAGCGGCCTGCATCCAGCGTTTCCCTGCGGTCTCTTTTAGGTCGTCTGTCCATCTTAAGGAAGTACTTATATATTTTATTATGTTTTGTTTCATATGAACAATAACATGATGTACGTCCTTGCTTAACATGACGGAGACAAGGCACAAGAAGTAAACTAAACGCCACCACAATTATAGGTGCAGACTACATGCTATTAAATACGGAACCCTAAAAACGAGAGTTAGTTTTTGGAATACATTATACATACATTAAGTTAAGTTAGTACATTATACATTAAAAATTCAATAAATTTTTGACTGATATTCTAAGAATAAGAGAAAATCATTCCTTAATACAGCAGTTTGATAGTTTGCTACGAATAGATAGTTTGAACCTACCCACGCCACCAGCGAATAAGTCCACTACGTCATCTCGGGAGATAACATTAAACTCCCTGGCTAGTCTGTTAACAGGGGCATTTTTGCCCAGATATATTACGTAATACTTTTAATTTTACCACAGTTCAGAGTATTGCATGTAATTTTATTCCATTGGTACGTTTCAGAAAGAAAATGTTCTGAACAATTACATAACCATTAATTAACATAACATCTATACCTACTAATATTATAAAGAGGAAAGATTTGATTTTGTTCGTTTGCATTGAATAGGCTCCGAAACTACTAAACCGATTTGAAAAATTTATTCACTGTTGGGAAGCTGCACTATCCCCGGGTGACATAGGCTATAATCTATACCCGTGCGAAGCTGGAGCGGACCGCTAGTATTTAATAATCACATAACATGTCTATATTGTCTAAAGACATCCGCGTCATCTTGCAAAGTATACTAAGCACCAAGAATTAAAATATTGTAAAATCATTCAAAAGTATTGGTTTTTGTGTTTATTTATTTGTATTAAAAAAAAAAAAGCCACATACAGTCGAATTGATAACCTCCTCCTTTTCGAAGTCGGTTAAAAATAGGATTACGCTTGGCATCCAACTCATCTCATTTGATTTCAACATAAGGTACTTTTCATTTTAGTTAACAAAACATCACACTAAACGGCGAGATATAATATCTAAGTTGACATAACTTTGTTTCAGTTAAGAAAATATCATCCGATAGCCCGTTGATCCAGTTGATAGTGAACCTGCTTTCTGCGCTTGGGGGCATGGGTTCGATTCCCATCTAGGACAAACATTTATGTGATGAACATTTGAGTTTGTTCTATATCTGGTTGTTAATATCTATTTAAGTATGTATTTAAAGCTATACATGTATGTATATCAGTCTCTGAATGAGATTAGAATGGCTCTGAAACAGCTTAAGAACAACAAGGCATCGGGTGATGACGGAATCACGACAGAACTACTGCGAGCGGGTGGAAAACCGGTACTGTTAGTCCTCCAGAAGTTATTTAATTCCGTCATACTCGATGGTACTACGCCTGAAGCATGGCACAGGAGTGTGGTGGTGCTCTTCTTCAAAAAAGGTGATAACACCTTATTGAAGAATTATAGACCCATCTCACTCCTGAGCCATGTGTACAAGTTGTTCTCTAGAGTCATTACGAACCGTCTCGAAAGCAGGTTTGATGACTTTCAGCCTCCCGAACAAGCCGGTTTCCGTAAAGGCTGGAGCACCATAGACCACATAAACACCCTCCGCCAGATTATACAGAAGACTGAGGAGTATAATCGGCCATTATGCCTGGCGTTTGTGGACTATGAGAAAGCCTTTGGTTCCATCGAGACCTGGGCAGTATTACAGTCCCTCCAGCGTTGTCATATCGACTATAGGTATATCGAAGTGTTGAAGTGTTTGTATAGAAACGCCACCATGTCGATCCGATTACAGGACGAGAGCACGGAACCAATCCAATTGCAGAAAGGCGTGAGACAGGGAGATGTTATCTCTCCGAAACTGTTCACGAACGCATTGGAGGAAGTTTTCAAGCTCTTGGACTGGAACGGATTAGGCATCAACATCAATGGCGAATACATCACTCACCTTCGTTTTGCCGATGATATAGTCATCATGGCAGAGTCGCTGGAGGACCTAAATACGATGCTCAGCGACCTCAGTAGCCTTTCCCAACAGGTGGGTCTTAAAATGAACATGGACATTACAAAAATCATGTCCAATGTCCATGTTGAACCCGTGCCGGTAGTCGTTGGGAACGATACTCTCGAAGTTGTTGACCATTATACCTATCTTGGACAGATTGTTCAGTTAGGTAAGTCCAACTTAGGCAAAGAGGTCGCCCGAAGAATCCAACTCGGATGGGCAGCGTTCGGGGAATTGCGTGACATCTTCTCGTCCAAGATACCACAGTGCCTAAAGACAAGGGTCTTTGACCAGTGTGTGTTGCCAGTGATGACATATGGTACTGAGACGTGGTCCTTAACTGTTGGCCTTTTGGAAAAACTCAGAGTCCCACAGCGGGCAATGGAGAGAGCTATGCTCGGAGTTTCTTTGCGCGATAGAATCCGAAACGTGGATATTCGCCACAGAACCAAAGTCACCGATATAGCTGTTAAAATTTGCAAGTTGAAGTGGCAATGGGCAGGCCACATCGCTCGGAGAACCGATAACCGATGGGGAAGAAAGGTTCTTGAGTGGAGACCACGAACCGGAAGACGCAGCGCAGGTAGGCCTCCCACTAGATGGACCGACGACATAGTAAGAGTCACTGGCATCCAGTGGATGCAAAAGGCAGGCTGTCGTTCAGTGTGGAGGTTAAAGGGGGAGGCCTATGTTCAGCAGTGGACGTCTTATGGCTGATGATGATGATATCAGTCTCTGGCAGCCATATCACAAGCATTGCCTAGTTTGGGGTCAGATGACCGTGTGTGCAAAAATGTCCCGAATTTTTATTTATTTAGTTATTAATTTGAATTGGTGTAAAATTATTGCAAAGCGGAAAAATTTAGCCTAAGTTAAACGGCCAAACTCTAACTTATACCTAGTATATGTTTATCTATGCTTATAACTTCGATCAAAAAATTGTTCAAAGAATTAAGCCTAACTTAGCTTCTACCACGCGTTTAACCTTAAATTGGTTTTAGCTCACCTAGATAATGCAGTGTGTAACAACGAATTACTATAACAAATATTAAGAAGCTATTATTTTTATTGCATCATTGCAATAAACAGATCATAAAGTTATATTACCCGCTTTTTAGATGCTTATTTTCGGGTACATCCCGTTTGGTAAGAATCCCATTTGGTAAACCACTTGAGATACCTACTAAAAAGTTGCGTTTGGTAAACATTCTCCTTTCCATATAAGAAGTTGCGATTGGTAACCTTTTAAAGAATTTCATGTATTTTATCCCATTTGGTAAACTTTCTGTAGAAGTTAGTACACTCATGATAAAAATAAATAACATCACCTTCGCCTAAAACTCACTCTAACGGGCTGCTTGCGGCCTAGCCGACCGCAAGCGACGCAAACTCTACGGGTTTTTTTCCATTTTCAGGGTTCCGTACCCAAAGGGTAAAAACGGGACCCTATTACTAAACCTACGATGTCTGTCCGTCTGTCTGTCCTACCCACCTGTATTTTTCGAACCGTAATAGATAGCCAGTTGAAATTTTCACAGAATATGTATGAATATGTATGTTACGGCGGATAATTAACAAATAATAAAAAAGTCATAAAGTAAAAAAGAAATCGGGGTCCCCATACAAAAACTTATTTTTTAACGTTTTTGTATATGCTCTAATGTAAAAACGGTAATACTTACAAGCGCCAATCTTGGCATTATTACACACTCTAAAGTATAACAACATATAATTATAATAAATGATGGCCAAGTGCTAGTCAGTGACCAATTTCAGTTCATTAAAAATTTACCGAGCGTCACTTGCAAAATATTATGAACGGCGAAGCAATTGCTTGGCTATTTTGGTAGGCGTTAAGTCGTACCAAATAGTTTTTCAGCACCCTCAGTGCGCGAGCTCGACTCGCACTTCGCCGGTTTATTTGTACATCACCTTCGTTTGAAACTCACTCTCGCGGGCCGCTTGCGGCCTAGCAAACCACGCGACGTCGAAGGATCTTTTCCACTTATTTAGAGTTCCGTACCCAAAGTGTAAAAACGGGACCCTATTACTAAGCCTACGATGTCTGTCTGTCTGTCTGTCTGTCTGTCTGTCCGTCTGTCTGTCCTGCCTACTAACGGCTGCATTTTTCGTACGGTAATAGATAGCCAGTTGAAATTTTCACAGAATTTCCGTAATACATATTAAATTATAAAATAGGCAAAAAATAAAAACGAAATGGGGGTCCCCATACAACAAACGTATTTTTGTATTAGCTCTAATGTCAAAACTGTAATACGTACAATCGTCAAACTTAGCATGATTATAGTACACACTTTAAAAAGTATAACAACAAATAATAAATAATGGCCAAGTGCGAGCTGGTGACAAATTTCTGTTCATTACCAAGTTATAACTGGTAATTTCGATTTTGAATTTGGTGGTGGTACGGAACCCTTTTGTGCGCGAGCCCAACTCGCACTTAGCCGGTTAATTTTTACAGTCTTCGATGGCCACTTTCATCATTTTTTTTTTCAAAACTCAGAATACTAAACAACTAAACTAACTACATAAACTAAAAAAAAAAACATATTTGATTTTTGGACCTGACTGTACCGTACAAAATTAATGGTTTGCCAAACGGGATTAAATGTATGAAGAATAAAATAGTTACGAAACGCAACTTTTTAGTAGGTATCTCAAGTGGTTTACCAAATGGGATTCTTACCAAACGGGATGTACCCTTATTTTCGAGCTGGTTCTGATTTAATAAATGCTTGTCTATGGATAACATTAGGTACTACAATTTATTTGGTAAACACAATAAACACAATTTTTATACATTGTAATATAATGGTACGGAACCCTCGGTGTGCGAATCTGACTCGCATTTGGTCGGTTTCTCATAGCTTTAGTTAAATCACATTTATTCCAAATGACTTTATGCATACTATCTTTATCTAACACTAGCGGTCCGCCCCAGCTTCGCACGGGTATAGATTATAGCCTATGTCACCTGGAGATAGTGTAGCTTCCCAACAGTGAAAGAATTTTTCTAATCGGTTCAGTAGTTTCGGAACCTATTCAATGCAAACAAACAAACAAACAAACAATCAAATCTTTCCTCTTTATAATATTAGCATAGACTACACACGTGTGCATAGATAATTTATCTATTTCAATAACAAAAATATATCATATTTTTTTAGTTTTAGTTTATATTTCATGTTTATTATAATAAAATTAAACACTGAACTTATTTAATAACAAGTAGGTGTTTTTTTAAACCTTATAAAAGTGCTGGTAATCTTCAAACGGCTGAACACATTTTATTAAACAATAAGAAAGAAAATTCGATCAAATCACCTTTCGAACAAACAAAAAAACTAAATCAAAATCGGTTCAGCCGTTTGGGAGCTACGATGCCACAGACAGACATACATAGATATACATGTTATATATAACATGTATATATTCTGTTTGCGTCGGCGTCGGGGATTTTTTTTTTGAGATTCTGTTCAGGTAGGTATACAACGCGTGTAACCTCTATAATTTGCAAAAAAGAAACCTATTCGTAATTATCACATAAACTTTCATGCGTAGTGTCGGTAATTATGGTGACAATGACCTTCAATTACCCAGCTCATCTTCTGTACTGACCATTTAACTAAACCACCGTGAAATAACCGGTTAGCTTTCGATAATTCCGTTACAAAACACATTACCCAAACACGCAACTAAACAAAACATTGTCGCATTCGCGGATAAATTAAATAATTTACGATTTCGGCGACAACCACCGTGACGATATCCAATAAACGCGATTTGCGTCGTTTCTGATCTACAATTACATGGATACAACTACAACCGTTATCGACGCATAAAAATAATTGCCGTACGTAAAGTGAGCATAGGATTGTGTCAAAAACCCCAGTGTTATTTAAATACTCTCTCGCATTAGCAATAAATGTGTTTTTAAATGCTCAATGTTGCTAACCGAATGTAGCCCAAGCACTTCGGTTCGTGCCTGAGTAGAGAACAACGTGGAACAACAGAGTACAAAACCAAACCTACTCATGTCAGACCTTACATTTTACTACACCGCATTTCACTACGATAATGCACTCCACGATTAATCTCAAACATTGCTCAAAGGTAACATGCAGTAATGAGACGTGGTCCTTAACTGCAGGCTTTTTAGAAATACTCAGAATCACACAGCGGGCAATGGAGAAAGCTAAGCACGGAGTTTCTTTGCACGATAAAATCCGGAACGTGGATATTCGCCGAAGAACCAGTCACCGACATAACCATTAAACAAGTTGAAGTAGCAATGAGCAGGCTACATCACTCGAAGAACCGATAACCAATGGGGAAGAAAGGTTCTTGAGTGGAGACCACGAACCAGAAAACGCAGCGTTGGTAGGCCTCTCACTAGATGGACCGGCGACATCATGAGAGTCGCGGTCATCCAGTGGATGCAGATGGCAGGCTGTCGTTCAGTGTTGGGGTTTAAGGAGGAGCCTATGTCCAGCAGTGGACGTCTTCTAACGGATAAAGATGATGATGATTACGCAGAGCTTTTCAAAAGAAAACTATTAAAATTGCATATTAATACCTACAAAAATTCAGGTGAATCTGAAACTTCGAATTGGTCGGAAAATCAATTAAGTACATGATTTCAACCGGAAGGACAACATACATACTAGTACATATGTATTTACTTCCATACATACAAACAGTGCATGGTAAATTTGCCTGTAAAATAAAGAAATATAGATGCAAATATCTGAAATTGCCATCACACCACTTGTGTCACCCCCCGCAATTTATTCATCGCAATTATCGTCGAGCATAACATTAGTTAGATGTTATTTTGCGTTCAGCCGAGCATTTGTGTGTTAACGCGAGCCTTGGGAGCGAGTGCATAGCGAGAGCAATTAACCGCGGGTCCCGCGATCCCGGGACGAGGGAACCGGGATAGCGGGGGGATTCCGGGACGGGGATTCGACTCGCGGCGACAATCATCGCCAATGGCGCCCACGGGATTCAGAACAAGTTAAATCTTTGCCAAGTTGCCAACTTACTCGTTGTGGCGCTCCGTTGAACCTCTCAGTCGACTCTATCGTATCGCTTGCGTAATTTTAAGTTGTGCATGGAAAGATTGGAAAGTAAATTTAATTTGAGTCAACTTTAGAACAGTATCTATCTAAATTATGAAAATAATGACACATTGTTTTTTTTTTAATGATTACTAATCATAAAAATTCATCATGAACGTAAAAATGCATTTATATTATTTGATTGAATCAGGCGCTACTATGCGGCAGATTATCTTTCAAATCTGTTTATGAATCTCTAATTTTATGTACTTTTCACTTCAATGTCATCTATACTAATATTATAAAGAGGAAAGATTTGATTGTTTGTGTGTTTGTTTGCATTGAATAGGCTCCGAAACTACTAAACCGATTTGAAAAATTCTTTCACTGTTGGGAAGCTACACTATCCCCGGGTAACATAGGCTATATTTTTTTTTAATAGGGATCCTTACTAAAACTCCAATAATGTAAACCAAGGTGTAAAAAAATAAGATTTTCAATTTTGACTTTACGTTTTTGACATTTCTAAGACAGGACAACGTCTGTCAGGTCTGCTAGTGTTAAATACAATTAAAAATACCTACGGAATCAAATAATATTTCATCTTCAATTTATGAATAAATCTATTTTATCTTAACCTGAAGCAAAAAGTTATATAACATGACACAAAAATAAAATAAAACTTACTTAAACCTATTCAATAAAAACAATAGTAAGTTAGTTAACTAGTATTAGAAGTATTAGTAATAAAACAATTAGTAAGGATAATTAGATTTATATATTTTTTTAAACCTGGAAAGCGGAAAATAAATAATTGATTCCTTATTGTACTAGATACGATCATACGACATTAAAGCAAAACTACACTAGAAATTCGTACAAGAAACAGTTTTAATACTTATTATATACTTAGCACTTACATTGCTATTTTGTTTATAGTGTGTACAAACAATGCCCGGCACTTGGCTGTTAACAATAAGTGCACTTATATCATAGTACTTACATAGTGTATCACATGTGTTACATCAACACAATGTACAGTTTACACAATACATGTATTTCAACTTCGTATTTGTATTGTTAGTTGTGTCCACATTGTCCTTCCCACCGGCCTGTGTACAAAACCATCCTTTATTTATCTCCACGACGTGTTTGCACAAAACTGGGACATTCGGGGAAATAAATCTTTATTTATCTACATTCACCAATCCCGAAACGCGATACGCTCAGCAGGAGATTGGGAGTTACACGCTTACTGAGATGGATCGTTTTCGGAATTTCGCCTCCAACGGTCAGACAATACAAACAAAATCGACGCCTTTAAATGAATTAGTGAAGAGAGAAAAGTGTTGAAAGCTCTCATTTATGCGGTGGCCGCGCTCCGAGCAGTCTTGTCTCGCAAAAAATTCAGAAGCAGACAGTAGAAGAGGGTTATTGTTTGTTATTGTTTGAGCTCGTAACTAATCGGCGATTAACTGGGGAAGTTTGTTTATTGTTGTCATCGAAGACGGAGTAATCTCTCGGAGTCACGCTGAGCACGCTGTCAGGCTGTCAGATGATAATTAGTTTACTAATACTTGGATGCCTACGTAACAATGACGTCTGGTCGTATTGTCTGCCATCAATCACAGCTAGTCGCTAATTTGTGTAGGTAGATGTGTACAGACGTGATGCAGACTCATGTGGTCAATGCTGTGTCATTTTATGAAAGTTATGTAAAATCTGCATACATTTGGATAAAGAAATTAGACCCTTGCTATTTTTAATAGCTTTTATTTATCTTGTAATGTTTGTTTGTTTAGGTCAAATTTTGCAAGCTGAATTAGAACCATATCCTCATATTCTACAGAGTTGTATTTTTACATGTTGGTTCAGTTCCAATTACAATTAATTTTTATGGTAAGCATGACTTGAATCGACATCCAGAATTAGCTACAGACGAAGGAACTCTTCAATGGTCAACAGAATAAACACGAAATTTTCTGTACGCATTTTATTATAATAGCCGGGATTAGGTTTTACCATGGCATGGTTGCTGCACTCAGGGTTGGGTCCTGACTAGGAGAGGTTTCTCAATGGTTTGTAGCACAAACACGAAATTTTGTAAAAGCATTTTTTACATTTGAATAACTTGTTTAAAAAAATTATTTGGCAATTAGCAATCGTTTTATAGCAATATTCTTCCCTCAGATCCAGTGACTCAATTTATCTATGAGATTTACAAAAATCTTCTTAATAAATTTTCACCTACTTCTAATAAATTGTCGTATCGACTTGAAACTTTGAAAGTACCTACATATAATATGCAATTCAGACGACAATAGGAGCCTAAAAGAATTGACAGATCTTGAAGAGCATGGTGTCGTTAGATTAATTTTCGTGGCAGAAATGTCATAAATTACATTTTGTGGTATGTTTTAATTTTAATTTTCAATTGCAAATTATTTCGTGCATAGCATTTTTTTAATAAATTTCATGGTAAAAATTCAGCTGCCCGACTTCGATAACAAACATTTGAATCTCTCATTGAGATAATCAGAAATCTATCTCACACTTCAGATTCACAGTAAAATCGAGTGTTGAGATTCATCAGGATCGATCACAGCACTTCTCGGTAAGCGTCGGTATCGCGATAGCCGCGCCCTCGTCCATCAAAACTGCATTACAAGCGGTTACAAGAAGGTAACCACGATATGAAGCTTGAGTCAACACTGTTCAAAGGAGCCGCTATCGGCACCAGAACGCGATAATCGCGCGTTAACTGAAAGCAGGATTTCGGCAGACCGACAAAGCGACCATTACTGATACTGGCCGATTAATAGTTTTCCTTTTACAATAATTTATGTACGACAAGCAATCTGATAAAACGGTACACGTGTAATCGTATAATAACATTTTAATCGATAATGTAATTTGCGCTTTGAATTAGCCTTTGTCTGTTGATATCAGTTATAAAAATCTGCTCTGTTTCAATCGATCAGTAAAACAATCGGCGATAGTTAGGTTGCGTTGCCTAAATGAAGTATCAGTTTGTTGGCGGATCACGGCTTGCCTAGAATCTACGCCAAGTTCTCAACCTAAACAGCACAACCCACGGCATTACGGCTATTTGCTTTAAGCGATTCTTTTTAGGAAATGCGAAAAGTTGCGCGACCACAAACCGTATCTTGGCGCGTTAAGGTTCACGTTCGCGTGATTTTCTGTACTGCGCTGTTTCGAGTCCACGCTAAGAGGTAACCGTAAGGCCCCAGGAGTGGCGAGCTACCTAAATCGCGTCCAAGGCGACTGTTACCATCTAGGTTACCATATGATAGGGTTACCATCCGGATAGGCTGATGACGATGATGAGCCCTACTCCCGAATCGGCTTAGTTATGAGTGCAGATGTATTTCGGATGCTACATAAATCATCTCATGTAAATGGATATAGGCCGTTGATAATACATAATTGACGTCAATTACCATAAAATATTGTAATAATATAATTGGATAAACATTTACAAGAATTTCATAACAGATGACATCATTTTCTAAAGGATAACTAAACTTAAATTACATAAAAATAAAAATAAAACAAAAAAAAATATTGCCTAGCCTTTGATCTGTCATAAAAAACTGCAAAAGTTTAGCAAGAAAACCAATCACTTCACCTACATGGTAAATTAAGCACGCGTTCAAGTCTTTTATAAGGTCCATCAGGGGTCCGTAGAAAGATCTACGGGCCCTACGAAAATACATCAAGGCGCAAAAAACTCAAAGAAAAGATTGCTTATCCTTTCATTTGTCATAAAAACTGCAAAGCTTAGCAAGAAAACCAATCACTACACTAAATGGTAAATCAAGCACGCGTTGAAGTCTTTTATAAGGTCCCTAGAGGGGTCCGTAGAAGGATCTACGAGTCTACGAAAATACATCAACGCGTTGAAAAAGCAAAGAAATTAAGCCTTTCATTTGTCTTAAAAAAACAGCATAAGTTTCGCAGGAAAACCAATCATACAACCAATGGTGAATTAAGCACTTGTTGAAATCTTTTATAAGGTCCTAAGAGGGGCCCGTATCGGAAGCTACGGGTCCTACGAAAATACATCAACGCGTATCTCACAAAAAATAAAAATATTTAAGTATGTTTTTAAATATTTTTTTTCACTTTTTTATTATTATTAATTTAAGCGGTCTACGATGGAGCACGAAACATTAACAATATCAAAATAAAATAAACACTCAAAAATATCAATAATATGTAAGTAGAAGAGAGCACTTTAAAAACAATTGGGCATTATTTTTATAGTAACATTGCAAATAGCTTAAATACATTTTTATATTGACATTTGGATGGCAAGGAAATAATATACATAATTCGAAAAAAATATAAGTAAAGTGTAAGAAGCAGAAGTGTAAGTAACTGCTTGAATGCCGACAGAGTGGAGAGAACATTTTTTTTACACATAATTATACCAACTTTGTTACCCAGATTCATGGACTCAATAATTTGAATTTGTTATTCTATATTCTTCCGGATGTACCATTTGTACCATTTTTGGTTTTTTCTAAGTTCCTACTTAGTGATTTTTTATGTTTAAAAACGTTAAAAATGTGTGTGCGTGGTATAAGAAATCGGGTTCTCAAAATCTATATAAATTTTATAAAAGCGAAACACAACTTAATCATTCACTGACTTATCACGAAATCTCGAAAACTACCTATATATGTCCTACAAAGCTGAAATTTGACAGATACGACTGGGATGAAGAGGTCTGCTAAGAAAGGATTTAAATAATAAATAAACAAATATTCGGGACATTTTTTCACACACGGTCATCTGACCCCAAACTAAGCAAAGCTTGTGATATGGCTGCCAGAGACTGATACATAGGTATAGATATACTTAAATAGATATTAACAACCAGATATAGAACAAACACAAATGTTCATCACATAAATGTTTGTCCTAGGTGGGAATCGAACGCACGCCCGCAAGCTCAGTAGGCAGGTTCACTACCAACTAGACCAACGGGCTATTTAGCGATAGGGCTGAACTGAAAGGCGCCAAAGCGCTGAAAGTTTATAATGAAAGTCTACGCGTAAACCGCGGGCAAACGCTAGTTGCTTATAAATATACGGCAAAACACTTGTGTAGGTGCTTTTTGATAAAGAGTCCTCATTAAATACTAATTTGTCAGTCCATTAATTTTGGTGCCATCGCTTTATCATCAAGTACCGTGAGTAAATGAATGGGTGTGTACCGTTATCATAATTACTATAATGTTAATACTCTAGTGTTATAACTTTGTTTTAACTTTGAAAGATATATCTTTATGGTACAATATATAGCTATTTATTGCTTTAAGTGATTTACTGTGGGAATATAGGTTTTTTAGCCGTCCTTCTCCTATAGTCCTCCGACATTATCGGAGACATTTTTAGGTTTTATGTTTATTATCTACATGTTTGAAAAAGTTAGTACTATACACCGATTCATTCGCAATTAGCAATTCACCGTTTTAAAAAAATAATATCCAATTCACAACTATCATTAGAGGAATGGCCTAATTCAATAGTGTATGTCAACATAATGATATAAACCTAGCTTAGAACACAATTAAACACAAACAATTACACATTACACACGTTAAAAATTAAATTAATTTTTACGCACGATGAAACTATTTTAATATGAAAATATCGGTAAAATGCGACAATCCAAATCCTTTCTCGCGGACATCTACACCCCCACAAGGTATCTACCTGTCAAATTTCAGCTTTGTAGGACAGATATAGGTAGTTTTCGAGATTTCGTGATAAGTCATGGAGTAAGTTGTATTTCACTTTTAATTTTTTTACATAGATTTTATATACAGTATAAACTCTTTATAACGAATTTCAAGGGACCGAGCATATTTTTTAGTTATAAAGTGCTTAGGTTACAGGGAGGGAAGAAAAAATTTTTACCAAATTTAACCGATTACAATACATAATTTCTAACTTTATTACTACAAATAGGTAAATTATTCTAAACACATTATATTCTGTTAACTTTGCCTGACGTTTTTTGCTATGCCAATATTTGTTTTGTATTTTTTTGATATAATAAGAATTTTTCATGAAACTGAAAATACACGATAGTTAACGATGGTGCGTTTAGTAACAAAATTTCCTACAGAAAATGTAATCTAAGAATAATGGCACACGTGTTAAGGCAATTAACAATAACAAAAGCGAGACGACTGTTTATGACCTCAGGTGTCTTTCTTAGAAATTTCGGCACCTCAAAAGATTAGTTTTAGAGGCTGATTATAAAAACAATTGCATTGTCAAACATGTTGTTGATGACTAAATATGTAAATACTTTTCGTAATAGAGAATGGCGGTTGCGTTATAAAGAGTGAATGAATGTATGGGCTTTGTGGTAAACCAACCAACTTGAACAAATTTCTATGTTATAGAGAGTTTTTCGTTATAACGAACGACGTTATAAAGAGTTTACACTGTACTTGGATTATCAAACAAGTCAGATACATGCAAAGTAAGTCACGGTCAAGTCCAAGTCATGCTTTAATAAAGTGGTGGATACTTTACTAGAGAGGTTTATCTAGAGTTTCGTTATATCACTTAACCACGCTCGAGCACATACACGTACACTTAATACACCCACCTACATTATTATTAACTACTCGAAACAACACAAGTTTAGGTAAATACTACAATGAGGCGATATTTTTTTTTCACGTTGACGCCAAAACTTTATTTAGTTATGTCTGTGTCCTTTATCGTTGTATACCAGCCTCTTTAACTGCTTTCCTGCTTCTCCTTCTCTTGAAGATGAGATAATAGGTATTATGTTATTTGAAAATCAATTATTATTCAGTCTAGTTTTTGTTCTGTAACGTTATGACGTTATAATCTGTATAAATAAAAATTAAATGCTGTTCGCTGGTAAGTGCATCATATGAGAACTAGACCGATCGGCCAATTTTTTTAAATGTCAGTATTAGTCCTAACAAGGATTTAAGGGAGAGATAAATAGGAAAATTTGCCCGGAAAATTATCAATTCGGGAAAAAATAAATGCTTTTTTTTTTATGGGATTTTTGTATGACTTCAAGCAAAGTCTTCAAGACCATAAACAAATTTGTTTATTTGGACAGGACGTCTGCTGGGCTTATTTCCAAACGGGTCCAAAATTCCCACTAGCTCAGCTTGTTTTAAATAAATAACACAAACCGATAAACGATGTAGGTATGCCTACAGTTATAATTATGATTTGAAATGCAGTTATTATTGTAGGTATCTACAATACAATAGAAAAACTATAAATCTATTGGATTGCGATAATAAACACAGTAGGATAACCGCTTCGTGATATTTAAAGTTTTACGATCCAACAGTTTGATAGGAATTTCGTGCGTGACTGTTTTTTTCGTCACAATGTTTTTATCGTAAACGAGCACACTTATCATTTTGACGTGCTTTTTAAATGTGTTGGTTGAAGTCATGAAAATATTTTTTTTCTGAGATTTTTTTCTTTTGTGTTTTGGCTTCAGATATCTTTTCTATTTAAGTCTGGGTAAAAAAAGCCTGGGTAAGCTGGTATAATATAGAATGTTCAAGTAGTGTGCAAGTTTTAGAAGATATACATACAAAAATATTTACAAATAAACCACATTCAAAGTCAAGCAGAGTAAATCACGGTCAAGTAAAGTGCCAAAACCAAAGTAGGTACACGGTAAGTGCCTAAGTAAAGAGGTGAAAAATGTACCTGAAGTTTCTTTGGAAATTTGGTAACGCTTAGAAAATAGATACCTATTTGACCTATTCTATTCGTTAGCTTTCTGTTTTAAGTTGTGCATAATGTAAATAAATATTGGATACTATTTCACTGTAGCCTTCCAAGCCGTAGGTTTGATAATAATTTTTCGGTCCAGCACTCAAAAACTTCTAAACGTCTCCGAACCGAAGGTGGACGGACTAAAACAACTGCTGTGATAAAACGTATAAAGATGACGTTTTTTGTGTAGTTTATAGTTTAATTTTTTTATAGGTTTTAAATACGTTTGCCGGTATTTTACATAGATAGTCAAATGTATAAATTAGTAAAATTCAGGATTTTGTACTAGATGCAACATTTATGTGTTTGGAAATCTATATTTCAGGCCCATGATTTCAGAAGTAGATTGTTTACCAACCGACTTCAAAAAAGGAGGAGTATCTCAATTCGACTGTATGATTTTTTTGTATGTTAGTTACGCGATTACTCGGCCAATTACCAGTTGATTTTGATGATTATTTTGTTTGGTAGATCATACTTTAGAGGTGGTCCCATATACATTTTGTCAAAATAGATTCAGCGCTTTTTAAAAATATTAACAAAAACCAAAAAAATATACACAGATAACGTTTTGGTTTGTGGTTCCTTGCAGCAAAAGTTTTGATGAATCTCTGTTTTAACCACAGAACTACAAATCAATGGACCTAAATCTTAATATGCCTACCTCGCTGGCTGTGATTAAGGCACACTGCGTTTTAGGTACACAGCGAGCAAACGACTTTTAGTACCCTGGTATTAAAAGTCTGTAGTTTTACTGTCTTTATGTTACTTTTTAGGGTTCCGTACCCAAAGGATAAAACGGGACCCTATTACTAAGCCTACGATGTCTGTCTGTCAGTCTGTCTGTCTGACCGTCCGTCCGTCCGTCCGTCCGTCCATCCGTCCGTTCGTCAGTCCATCCGTTCGTCCGTCCGTCAGTCCGTCCGTCAGTCCGTCCGTCAGTCCGTCCGTCCGTCAGTCCGTCCGTCAATCCGTCCGTCCGTCCTACCTTTAAACGGTTATATCTTTCGAACCATAAAAGATAGCTTGAAATTTTCACAGAATATATTATGTTACGTTACGGCGGGTTAACTAACAAATAATAAAAAAGACAAAAAGTAAAACGAAAGGGTAGTAAGTAAACCAAAAAAATATTTTACGTTTTTTTTGTATAAGTTCTAATGTTAAAATGTTAATACGTGCAAGCGTCAAACTTGGCATGATTATAGTACACACTCTAAAGTATAACATCAAATAATAAATAATGGCCAAGTGCGAGACGGTGACACATTTCTGTTCATTACCAAGTTATAACTGGTAATTTCGTTACAAAATTTAGTGGTGGTACAGAACCCTCAGTGCGCGAGCCTGACTCGAACTTGGCCGGTTTATTAGTTTAAATTTGTACATGTAAGTATAGTCTTGAAGTCGGTTTTCACGATATTATTGAGACTTAATTTTCAAGTAAACATGCTTCAGATTTGACTTTTTTGTATCTAACTGGAACATAATCTATTCATCTGTGCATCGCTCTATCCGGTACATATCTATCTATTTGCCTGCGATAACGACTAAACAGCATACCCGCCGACGCCCTAGGTCGCGCCCGCCCGCACTGTTTGCGTCACACAAACAACTATCCTACGTTACAAACCCACGATAATAGAATAATAATGAGTTCCGAGCCTTTTAGGAAGTTAATTACAATAAAAGGTTGCGAGATATGTTACAATGGATGACCCGCACGCGAGGTCCTGGTACTGTGCTAAGCTTACAAAGATGGTAATTTGCTGATTACATAAGTATGTAAAAATATTATTTTCGTCGATTACTATTCGAAAATTGACGTTTGTTATCCAATAAGTGCAAGCAAAGTAGGTCTTTTACTGATAAGGTTTTATAAAGCGCAAATAAAAGAGTATTGAAAATAGAATATACACATTTATAATATTCCTCAACATCCTCAACTAAAGAGATTTGTATAGATTATTATTAGAATAAATGCAAAATAAGTTCGCACCTAAGGATGGCAACATTGTAGTTTTACTTCAAACTTTTTGCTATATTTAACAGTTCCTTTTTAAGGTACCGTAGCGACAAGGAACCCTTATAAATTCACTCTGTCCGTGCATCCGTCTGTCCGTCCGGCCTAATTTTTTGAACCTTCTAAGTTCTATAAATAATATATTCACACATTACAGATTTAGCAAATAGATATATAGAAAAAAAAAGAAGAAAAAAAGATGTAAAAATATATATCAATATCTATATATCTTATCTCAATTATAAAAAGAATATTATTTTGCGATTTAGGAGTGAGTTTGGCAAAAAGTTGGTGACCCCTGCATTTCTTAACTATTAGACATAGAAACTTGTAACTTGCCATACTAAAAACATTAATTTAAAATCATAAAAAAAACTTTTGAGATATAATAGTAGTAAAACTGTAATAAGTTCAAGACGTTCTAGCTCAAAGGTCATTGACCTATTCGTATAATTGTCTTAACAAAAAATGTTTCTCAAGTTGTTATCTTTTTAAATAAACCATAAAAAAATTATGTTATGTTGGTATGATGCACCTTTGAAATTTGGTTAAATCCACAGAACTTCGTTCTTTCCAATTTTTCTGTGACCGCCAATTTCTGAACTATGATGATTAAAACCACAATTATATGACTTTGGCTACAAAAAACGGAACCCTAGCATATGCATGTCTCGAGTCTCGACACGCTCTTAGCCAGTTTATTTTGCAACACTTGCCGCGCAGTGAATGTTGTCTTTTATTAATTTTTCTCATAGAGGGGGATGAAAAGTAGAGTGTATCACTCAGTCCCAAAAAATTTTTTGCCTTTGGCGACGTACTTTGAATCCCTCACATTCAGGGTTTAGGCTTCTACGTTAATGGGATTCTATTCTAGAATCCTTCACTACGTCCTGGATTCAACTGTGCATGTTTACGTGAAAATATTAATTTGCGCCCTTGTCATACAATTTAAAAATTTGACGACCGCATTTTTAATCTTACGCCATGCTGATTTACCTCTAGAGCGCACTAACCGCTAAGCTACGGTCGCTTTCGTGTCGGCATCCAAATTCTTGAGCTGTCTTTGCAACCAATATAACCGTTGGTGTAGCTGTCTATAATTCTTGCTACCAGCAAGTAACTACTCAGCTAAAACGGGTTAGTATTAAAATGGATAGATAGCAAAATTACTTCATCTCACTTAGGCCATATCTCAAAATTCTTTACAGGTCCCAAAGCTGACTAAGATACGAGTAATTTTCTTTTTCATCATCATTATAATCAGCCAGAAGACGTCCACTGCTGAACATAGGCCTCCCCTTAGACCTCCACACTGAACGACAGCCTGCTATCTGCATCCACTGTATGCCCACGATTCTCACGATGTCGTCGGTACATCTAGCCACCTACGCTGCGTCTCCTGGTTCGTGGCCTCTAAGTGAATTTTCTCTTACAAGTTTTTATTTAACTTCATTATTATTTCAGCTCTTTAGGTCTCACCTCACTGCTTCTATACCATGACCGTATCCATATTGGCACATACAAAAAATATGCTGTGTACAAATTGATATGAAATAACGTCTGCCAGACCGTTTCGTCTCCGACTAATACCGTACCAATTTATGACAGTGAATTAACCACTTTATACTGGTTACGATACAGTATAGTAGTAGGCTTGCCAAATTTTATTCGTGTCTGGTACGTTCATAGTAGGTACTAGCTGTACCCGCGACTTCGTCCGCGATTGCCATCCCTGCAGACTAATTATTCGCTCTTGGGCACAATTCCGTTTGTCTCATATTTTAAGCAACACTGTGGTCTGCGGTGAAGCACTCTTATCAAGAAAGACGCTTTTTACTTTGGATTTGAAAACTTTCAGGTTGTATTTCTCAGAAGACAATAACTCGGTAGTGTTCCTTCGCTATTCGACTAATAAATGTTGAAGCGAAGTGCTTTGTGCGAGTCTTTAGAATTTCGACAGTAAAACGGAATCTTGTCACCGAGGTTCTCCTCGTTTTTTGGTGGAAGGAAAATGATATCAGAAGGATAATAAATTGTGCAGTTGCATTGCACGCAGTCTCCGAAATGTATCCGAAAAAGGACAGATAATTTAGACAAATACAGACTCAATGCGGCGATGTTCTAGGTTAGCTAATTATTTACACCAAAAAACACCTGCTCATACCTATGCTATAACCTAAACAAAATCCTAGAAATACATAAGAAACCAAGTAATATTTATAGAAGACCAATAACTGAATAAATAGTTCTGAAAAGAACTTTTATCCGAATTTAATTTAAATAAACCGGTCAAGTGCGAGTCGGGCTCGTGCACTGAGGGTTCCGTACCACCACAAAATACAATAAATAGTTGGCCAAGTAACCGAATTACCAGTTATTAAAACGCTTTCCAAAATAGTGGTAAGTAATTTGCTACGCAGTTTGCTACAGGCGCTCGAGTATAATAACTTGGTAATGAACAGAAATGTTCACCGACTCGCACTTGTCCATTATGTATTATATTTTGTTGTTATACTTTAGAATGTGTGCTACAATCGTGCGTACGTATTATAATTTTTACATTAGAGCTAATACAAAAATACGTTAAAATAATATGTTTGTTGTATGTGGACCCCTCTTTTATTTTAACTTTTTGCCCTTTTTGTTATTTGTTAGTTATTCCGCCGTAACATTACATATTCATATTAAATTTCAACTGGCTATCTGTTACAGCTCGAAATATGCGGCTGTTAATACGTAGGACAGATCGACAGACGGACGGACAGACAGACAGACGTAGGCTTAGTAATAAGGTCCCGTTTTTACCCTTTGGGTACGGAACCCTAAAAATGATGGCATTGAAAACTTGTTTCATTTACGCGATAGTCCATAGAGTAGGTATTTCCTTTCTAAAGGATGTCTTCAGGGTGGTGACGGTGGTGTTACAGACCTTGACAATAGGGCTACCTAAGTACCTACTCAACGTACACTACAAAGTGCGCTGATGAGCCGTACGTTCAAAGGTACATTCCGGAGGTCAAGTTATTTGCAACTAATACTGAGGGTTGTGATGTCTGTAATTTCTGAACTAATAAAACGATGACCTTGAAATTTTTACGGGACTTTTCCTAATATACGTCCTTTCTAACAAAAAAAGAATTAATGAAATCAGACTACGTGGTAATGAGTTACAAATAAGTACACAATTTGACTTTCATCCCCTCTCCCAAGGGAACCATGCAAAATTTCGGGATAAAAAGTATCCTATAACCTACCTCGTAGTATGAACTCAAATTATACTAAGTTTCATTTGAATCCATTGAGTAGTTTTGGCGTGATGCGCGGCCCAGATACAGACAGACAGACAGACAGACAAAAATGAAAGAAATTACAGTTTTGACTTCAGTATCGATTATAGAGTGCCGTCCAATTTTTTTTTTTTCAAAATATATTCAATGTACAGAATTGCACCTGTTACAGTTTTATTATAAGTATAGATATGGGTCGGTATTGGGTCTTCTGCCAGCGTTTCTTTTGTTTGGTTGACGCTCCCCGTCGGTATATTTTATCCACCGTAACACTATGATTTACTTGTATTTTAATTAAATAACACAATCTCTACAATATTATTAATCGAAAAATTGTGCTGCTCTGAAACCTAACTTTTTATTGAATCGTAAAACTGTTGTTTTTATTGCTGAATATAAAACTGAGTAGGCGCCCCAGCCACCGCGCCGGCTCCATCACCACCGCCCGTAGGCTGTAGGGCTCCGCCGAAGCCTTCGTGTGCCGACCACCACTATTTGCCTCCGACATTAGCGCCTGCTATCAAACGCTGCATCGCATATCGCCTATAGACACAACCCATCTGTTTGCCTTACTTGTTCTCTACCTTACCTTTTGTTTGCTTCCCTAACAGGAAATTTATTTTGGTTATAATTTTCTGTCATTTGAGCGGTCTCGAAGATCTCGTCACTATGTTAACTTTTGTCTCGAATCTATTGCATCATGGTTTTCATTTCACTAAACTATTATATTTTTGGGTTCAGTTTTGTCTTATCTATAACGCGTATCTCAATCTGCCTTGTGTAAGCTAGTCGAGTGTTGTCACTTTTATTTTAGGTATAATTGGAGTGGTTTAATTTGGGCGGAATAAATACCTTTATTTGCCATGTTGTCATTGTAGTTTTTCTACAGCCACGTTTCATCTAAGTTGTCGTACCACGTACGGATTGGTTAAAGTGTTACTTATACTAAACACTAACCGTCTTACCACAAAAGATTTAAGCACGCTTTAGACAAGTGTTTAGCAATTGTTTCCCTGCGAAAAATATGCTAAGCACTTGTCTAAAGCGTGCTTAAATCTTTTGTGGTAAGACGGTAAATGAATCAGAAACAGAAATAATTTATTGTAAAAACTGTGTACAAAAAGATGGTAAAACAATGTCAACAGTCTGCCCTTTACGATACCAATAACTTTACTATCTTAAAGTGTTATGCTTAATATTATGCTAACTTAAATAACTGGTGTTTAGTTATTCATATTACATAACAATAAAATTGTAATGTACTCATCAAAATATTCCTTCATCTTTTTGTAGTATCCTTCGGAAATTTGCCATAATTTAATAAATAATCAGTCAACACTTATCTACTTAACAACTAATAAGCAAACGTTTTTCACAGTTATTTTAAATAACTTTGAAATTTATCAGATCGGTTTTTAGGTTGTTTTCCAGATCTGTTTGAAACTTCTGTGTAAACAATTAACATCTATTTGCAACGTGAAATGTCGGTAAAGTCGGTCGGTTACGTAAAATACCTATGTAATTCCACTGTGATTCTCTCGCGTGTGACAAACATAATTTATGAAGTTCTTAATACCGAGATAAGGAATATTTACACACTCCGAGTCGGTACACAATGGTACACCTCACCTCTGTCTTGTGTTATGTGTAGCTATCTTATAATTATACACGTAGGCACATCTACTACAGATAAAATGTTGTAAACAAAAATTACACTCTGAAAAAATCCCACGGAATTTCCTATTTGATTCAGCGTTAATTCCTAATCTAAATGTCTACAAAGAACTGTAAAGTTAAAACTGAAAAAGCTCAAAATCTAGAGAGTATTAGGTTTTTTTTCGTTGTGTGTCGTCATACGTCATGTCATCGTCATGTGTAAATACTCAAGGTTTGGTTTTTTCTTATTCCATATGTGTAGGTAAAACCGATTTTAGACATAGAAATGCGTAGCAAAAAATATTAGGTCTGCGATTTAACCTGCCTTTTTATTATATTTATTCTGCGTGCTGAAACAGTCAGCAGCTTTATGTCATAGATGACGCTGATACTGAGAATTAGCATCAGCTTAGTTATTCAATCACATACCTCGACTTTATGCGCTTAATATAAAACAGAAAATTAACGAAATTTAAATTAATAACTAAAAACTAAAACTTAAATCTAAACAAACTAAGTAGTAATTAAAATTTAAATTACAAACTAAATATATATAAAAAAAATAAAAAAAAAATAACCCGCCCCTTACTGTACCTGGTACGAAGGTGCCCATAACACTAGCAGCATTGCCACGCTGAAAGGCTTATGGCCAACCTTTGCACAAGGTACGAGCCGGAGCGAGGGTCATTATTTTTCTCCCTCAACCTATGAAGAAGCCAATGAAGCTTCTGGCTTCAGTGGCTCAACTGCCCATGGTCTCCACTTTCTGTTTTATAAGCTATTTTATAAGTCGATTAAATTATAGTTTTAGCTTAGTAGGTATATAAATATTCGGGACATGTTTGCTCACACGGTCATCTGACCCCAAACTAAGCAAAGCTTGTACCTACTATGGCTCCGAGAGACTGATATTCGTACATAAATCTTTATATTTTTAAATACATACTTAACATATGACATAGAACAAGTCAAACATATTAAACATATATTTTGGTTGTTTATGTTTGGTTTAAGTAAGTTATTTTTGAAAAACGGTCATAATGTACATATTCTTATGTTCAACTGTTGTAAGTATATACCTATTAGATATACATACTTACTTCATAAACCTGCATTTATGAAAATGAAACATTTTTACGTACTACGTTACTTCCAAGCATAGGTAATTATATGATCCAGATACATTGTGAACAAATACAAAGACCTCACAAGGCCAACATATACAATCAGTTTAACCTTCTGTTCCACTCGGTCTGATGTAAATTGCTACTATATTTGGATACTAGGCTTCTAGATCTACCAACATGATTTGATACGGTCGGAGTCGGTACGGTTACAAGGCAAAAATATGTATGCAAGATTTTTTTAGGTGCACGCATGGCTTATAGTTTATTTTGACCATTTCGGCGGTTTAGGACCACAATTAAAAAATACCACTTCTTCAAATGACCACTTCTACAAATGACCACTTCTTGAAATGACCACTTCTTGAATTGAGCACTTCTTGAAATAACCACTTCTTTAAAAAGGGGTCATCCTTTTTAAAATAGTTTTTATATCTTAGGGTAAAAATCTAGGAACATTATTTGCTTCGATCGGATTACAATGCGAAAATGTGCATGCAAAATTGTTTAGGTCACAGAAAAGAAATAAAATCTTCTCTTTTGTGGTTTAGGTGCACGTATGGTTAGGTCATTCTGACGTAGCTTAGTTTGACATCTTAGGGTAAGGTTAAAGTTAGATTTTACGGTGGAACCAGAGCATTTCATATTCTGACTATACATTAATCTAACTACTCGAAACTAAATTCTAAATCTCGAAGCCACTCCAGTATTTATCACTTGGTGTGGTCCTCAGTTGATCCCAGCTAAGCCCCGCGCGCGCGGTGCCTCTGAATCTACCCACTTGGTTACAAACCCACTATACACGTATTCTGTGACTCGGATTTACCTTATCGACCCCTGGGGACTCTTCGCCGCTCGCCTCGCGGCTTCCCTGCGAGTCGTTACGAGAATATAAAAGACTTTTCAAACAGTAAACCGACGAATTATCGTGCCACTAACTTGCCCTGAATGTTAGAATTCACTGTTTGTTGAGCGAATTTTCTACCCCTATTTATTATTTTGTTTTCAAATTACATTTGTAAGCTACTTTTGTATTTGTAATTATAGTTACGATCGTATAGTGTGCTAGATATTACAACAGATAGTATGCAAATAATGGTCGTGGATTTTTGTAAATGTCAGAACCAACTCTCATTTTGCGGCTCAGACGAAGCCGTTAGCCGATAGTGTTCCATAAAAATATATTTTACTTTCTATCTTCTGCAAATTTTTAACAAAATTTACCACGGCTCATAATAATAAAATACGAGCTCATAACCCAAAGTGTTTGCAAATTCTGTTTACCTTTTGCCCGAGAAGTGCGCACAAATGGTGGGATATGATTCTTTGGACAGGGTTTAAGTATATAGTTTTCGATTATAAAATAAAATGGTTTTTTTAAAGAACTAGAGATCCCTCGCATTTTGGATTCTGCAGAAATCGTATAGGTATATTCTGAAATAAAAAGTAACTGATGTCTATATATATACGCTACATAATATGCTTTCCATGTTTTTTTAGCTCTAACAGCTGCAATAAATAATTAAATGATGAATGCCAATAGTACATTAATAATCACTTTATTTTGCTAGGTTTTCAACCAACTTCCATAAAAGAGGTCCTCAAGTCGACTGTATTTTTAGAGGTAGCGTAGGCAGACGTCAGCGTAGGCTTAGTAATAGGATTCGTTAACACCCCTTAGGGACGGAATATTAAAAAACATGGACCAAGTATAGTATAAGTAGTGATTAGCGTGATTTAATGAACTTTTCTCATTGTTGCAGGTAAAACGCGTACAAAAGACAAGTACCGTGTAGTGTACAGCGACCACCAGCGACTAGAGTTGGAGAAGGAGTTCCACTACAGCCGGTACATCACGATCAGGCGCAAGGCAGAGCTGGCTGCTAGTCTGGGGCTCTCTGAAAGACAGGTCAGTTAAACTTGCATTACTTTTACAAATTAATGACAAACACATACAATTAAAATATAAATCTATAGAACCCGAACCGAACCGATATTTCCACGGTCGCTTGTACTTCGCGACTAGGGTCCGGATATGTCCGGACTTTTAGAACAATGTCCGGCTTTGTAAACTATTTTGTCCGAGTTTTTTAGCTTGGGCGATGTAATACAAATAGCAAAATCTTGATTAACGTCCCTAAACATAAAACCAACATCTCCATTTAAAATTAACCAAAACAATAAAACGTCCGAACTTTTTTTGAAATGTCAGCTCTATGTCAGGACTTTTAAAATTTTGCTAAATTATGTTAACCCTTGTCGCGACTGCATCTCGACTATCTAATCGGCGTTGTTCATACATTTCTTTTCCAACCGAAGCCCTTTAACATAGTCTATCGGTCGGTAATATACTAGTTATTACCACCAGTTTGAGGCGGGTGGAAACCGCAAGAGCTAAGAACCTAAGCTCCAGGGTGGAAGTGTTAAAGAGCATAACGCCACGCCACGCCACGCCAGTAGCTCTTAGTGAAAGTGCAGGACACCTCTCGACACCCTAAGCCACTCACGCCAATGTTGCCACTCACGCCAATGTTGCCCCTCCGGTGCCAAGATGCGGCAGCCATTATGGGGGGCCCATTTAGTGGGTGGCAAGTCATCACTCGCCAAAATATCTTGAAATGAGGCATAGTCGGCGGGTGCCGTACCTCATACCATAGACCAGGAACATACCATCAATAATTCACCACAATAGCCCAGATTTTTTTATCCAATACTGTACAATAGTTTTATATACCATTTTATACTCATAATTGTAAATTTTGTACTCAACGGGGCTTCTTGGTGTTGGCTTCGGCCCCACCAATGCCTATCAAAGGTCCGGGCTAAGACCCGTGTATAAGTTTGAATAATTTATAATAATAAAGTTAGGTAGGATGATTATTTACGGGATATTTACCGTGGTTAGGTTGTGGAATGAAATAAAAAAAATCACAAATTAAATCATATAACTTTAATGAACAACCGTGACAGTTTAAAACAGTGTTTTATAATAATATTTATTTTTCCTTTATAGGTAAAAATATGGTTTCAAAACCGTCGCGCAAAGGAGCGTAAACAGGTGAAGAAACGAGAAGAAGTTGTGATGAAGGAGAAAGGGGACCACGCGTCCTTACAACACGCGCAACTACACCACGCCACGATGCTCCATCACCAGCAGATGATGAACGGCATGATGCATCACCATCACTACCACCAAGGGGTCCTGCAGGGCGTCCCCGAGCCTCTGGTACCCGGAGTACCCCCCGTGCCTTTACTGTGACTACAACAAGACTTCAGTGAGGACATTGAATTCGCGTAGTGACCATTTCTCTGACTAATTCGTCGGAACAGTGCATTACAATTTATTGCCACAACGTGACCTTATTGTGTGATAAATTTAGTGCATTCTAGTGGAATGTTGTAAAATTAACCATCGCTGTAATATAAAATAACGTAAATATACTCTTAGGCGCTACCTCGGCGGTCAGCTAAAGCTGTGACCGCTGCGAGAGGAGACACTTAAGAGCTCGCTTCCCGCTACAGCTATCTCGCTTGCACATTGTTAACATTATTGAAGATGAAAAATCACTAAGTAGAATAAAAAAAACGGATGAGACATTATCTCTGAAATAAAATTAGCTTTCTGTGGATATTTTTTTTCCGGCAAATATAATAAAGAAGAATTTTTTTTAAGTTTTTTCTCTAACTCCTCTCTAAAAACATAAAATAAAAACGGATTTGAAACATTTGCCGTATTATTCTATAGGTAATTCCCAATCGGTTTTAAATTCCACTCATTGATATTTTACCTTCGAAAATGTGTGAAAGAGAGAGAGTTCTGGCTAGGTAGCGAGCTTTAACATTTTGGTGAATAGGCTCTTTCTATAATGATTCTAACTCTACGATAATTAAAATTAACATCATTTATATTGCCTTATTATCGAAATAGTCTTTTCGTCAGAATCGCAATGCTGTAATTAGCCTTTTTAGTGCTATTATTATGTACCTAAGTGGTCACGCCTTATAGCAGCTATCCTTTAGTACCTATTTTCGTTAATAGGTACAAACCTAATTTAAAGAATTTTGTCACTTGACTGTAAATATAGATAATTATATTTTTATATTATTATAGTAATAATTAAGTATTATTATATTGGTTATTTTTAGGTTTATTGATGAATATTTCTCAATGCTACAAGTGCCTAGTTTGTTCTCTCCGAATACGGCTAAATGAGCAGTCTTTAAACCAAAATGAAAATTAGTTCACCCTTTGAAAGTTCAAGAGAATTTTCCTTACTTATAAAACAAATATTTTGTAGACATTAATATTTTTGGGATTTATCATTTTCATTTGTCAAAGTAAATTTATTTCGGTGATAAAACCCAGTTTTATTTTTTGTATCTCGCCTATGACGTGAGGAATTTGTTCTTTTCGTCACCATACAGGAGAAAATTTGTTTGTTATATTATAATGTACCGAAGTTGCCGTTAAAAGGTCGTTAGTCAATAACCCTGTATATTATTTACCTCTATAAATAAAATATGGTTTAAGATGGAATTAAATTTCATTGAGAATCTCATACAGCATCAGCAATGAAATATCCATCGGTTTAAAACAGGTAAGTATGTATTTATTGCGTCAGTTAATTTTTTATTAGCATTTGTGGCCTTGGGAAGTAGGTGCAAATAGTTTTTTTTTTACAATGAGATTATTCCTAGTTGTAATTGTTCTGTATATAATAGCGTAAGTCTCGGTTCGACTTATTATTATGCCAGTTTTTGTAGATTTAACACATTTAGATATTGCAAATAATCACGACTTGCATCGACAAATCTGTCAAGTTTAACAAATAGTTGATTGTGAACGGTTATCATTGATTTAATACCGTAGTTTGATGTTGTTGATAAACAATTGTATTTCAATTCTTTATTTATTGGTTCCCAGTGAATGGAAGAAGGTGGTCGTTTGTCCTTGGTTTTGTGATTTAATTACAATTAGTAAGAGTGGTGCTAACGCTATTTTTTGGGTTTTGCAATCATTGTATAATTACAGACATAATAAAGTATCTATATTCAGGGTGGACTCTACGACATGGGTTATCTGTCTAATTGGTTCATCATCTTTAGCCTAATTAATGTTTTGGCTGGACATAGGCCTCTCTTAAAGAACGCCGCTGGCACTTTCTTCTGCTTTACGCATCGACTTGCGACCAGTCGCCTTTCGCAGGATTTCGCTTCCCCTAGCCGCAGGGTGCCCTATTCTACGTTTGCTGTTACGCGGTCTCCTCTATCGAACCCCAACTGAAAGATATTCTTTAGGATTATCAAAATTAGGCAGAGTTTTTTTTTTATTTAACTTCCTGAAAGAATTATGTGGTACCTATAGACCTACTTTACCGGTTACAATAAATTGAAGTCAGGTTGGTACAATAAATTGACCCATGTCGTGGTATTTAAATCCTGTAAGAAATAGATTGATGTACTTTGCATTATTGTTTGAGATTTGTTGTAATGGAGATGTTGTGTTGATGTTTGTACGGTTTGTGATCACATGATTTGTTAGAATGTACGCGGCACTATCACGAAACACATTGATAAACTTAATAAATCCATGTTAATCCATAACATCTTGTATTTATTTCTCGTTCCGCAATAATCCATACGATAGCAAACTTATTTTCGATTCTTGGGATCCAAAATAAATTTTAGAAGCTTAGGTACTACCCAAATGAACTTACAATTCTAATTGCTAGTTTAAAATTACTGACACATCAAACTTACTTTTATTCCATAACGAAGAATTCGGTATGTAAAGTTTAATTATGTGACGTCACCATATAGCACAAAATTTCGTTGCGTTGAGAAGCCTAAAAAAGCACCCCATATTGGCAGCCCAGAAAAAAACCAGACAGTCAAACCACAGAAATGAAAAAATATTCTATTATGTGTGACGAACAGTGTGTCAAATGTATAATATTTTTATTCTTAAAAGGCACAGAAAATAAAATGCAACAATGTGACGTCATTTAGAGGACAATGAAAGTCGAATGATTTCTTAGTTTTATGTTAAAATAAATGGCATCTTATCGTTTTAAAAGGTCGGAGTAGAAAAATAAGGGTTGGTAAGATAAAATCTCGAAATGGTTTTGGCATTGGCATAGGTTAATTTTTTTTAGCATACCGAATTGTCTTCATTTAGGCATTTTAGGAAAACTTCTATTGACAAGTTTTTGCTAAAAAGGCTGGTGTATGGTTTGTCCGACTTGGTATTTGAAGGACTTCGAAATAAAGCCAACTTTTACCAGAAGTAGTTTTCTCTTTAATCAGCAGATCCATCCAAACCACACTATATTTATGTTTTAAATGTTTATCGGGACTTGTCGCTTGATCTTGAAAAATCAAGTGGGGTAGAAGAACAAAACACCCGCTCTTCTCGCCAGACTCGTCCGTAGTTTTTAGTCAGCTCGTGACCACGGAAATTGTAACATGTTCAAAACGTCGAGTTAATGGTACCTACCTATTTTTACCTAAATAAAGTAATGCGTGATATGTCCCGATAAATATTTAAAACATGTGTTCAAATCGCGAATGTTTAAAGTTACAATATATATAGAAGTTATTTGATATTTCACACATCCAAACATCCATCTGAATGACTTAGGTATGTGATAATGTGACTCGTGTCAGTATAAAAATAAGAATTATAGTCCTGACAGAAAGTAAAAAATATCATGGTAGTTGAACAGATAAGAACAATTTGTTGTTTAGGAGTTCCTATGGTCACCTCCTAAATCCATCATCAGACCAGCTCGATGGTACCATAAAATTGCATTGTCACCGAATTTAAGGAGAAAGAAGAACGATTGAGAAGGATTTGCGTAGTGAAACACAATCGAGCGATTTTTCAATTTAGGACTAATCGTTCAACTGAATTTTAGAACAATTATCGTCAACCTATAGATCTAAAATTTTTAATACACGTTTAGTTTGTATGACAAATTGACAGCGCATGCTTAGCTAAGTGACTGGTGGATATATGGTGGACTCCCAAAGATGGCGGACCAGTTATTATTATGCGCCCCCATGACTTGGGTAACAAATGAAAGGGTTTGCTGAGAAGATTACAAAAATTAAATGACGGCACACTAAATTCAATATGGCAGACTCCTCAAGATGGCTGACAACATTTTCTTACATATAAATATGTATTTCTTATTTGATGGTAGCATTTATTATGATATGGGTATCAAATGAAAGGGTTTCCCGGGAAGAATACGAAAAGTTTGTTTTAAACCTTTTTTTATTATTACATTTATTTCTGACTAGTGGTTCGCCAGTGTCACCCGGGGATAGTGTAGACTCTTAAGTAGATAGTAAAATTCGTAATGATGAAGAAACTGTGGTGGCAATCGGGAATAGACGTTTTATTCTATCTAAACAAACTAGCAAAACTGATGCCGTTATTCTTAATACGAACCTCTAGGAACTGGAAGGCTTTGTCACCGTCCTTGTTTCCTGAAAACTATTTAACCTGGGTGTCTTCAAGGCCAGAGTTATAAATACTTTCTATATCTACGTGCTCCATCAGCGGCCACAATATCGATTTCCATCACGTGAGTTGGTGGCCAAACGTAAACCTAATACATATATATTTAAAAAAAATGCTAGTTTATTCTATCTGTACAAATACAAACTATCAAAACAATGCTTGCTTGCATTGTAAGCGATTAAAAGTCACGTGGGGATGTCTTGGTGGATCGAACGGAGTGTAGTAGTAGGTGCGATGGTGCTGGCAGGAATGTGTGCGCTAATAGCTGTGTAAACGCCGCTTATTGAGGGCATTTCGAGGGCGGGTTCAAAGGCGCCGCGCTCAGAACTCGCCGCCTCCGCCCACCGCACTTACCCGCATAATCACTGCTTCCTCATTGAATGTCGATGGGGAATTTCAAAGAACTATTCTAGGGAAATATGTATAGCAAAAATGTATTCTTTTTCGTGAAAAAAAAGGTCACTGTGTACACTATGGTCAAGCAAAAACAGACAAGGCACAGTTTATCTGGTGGCTTGTTTTAGAATTGCTTGACTGTTCCAGATAATTCTCTAGTAAAGTTAATATGTGATGCGAAAAAATTATTTAGTTTATATGAACTATATTTTCTGGCATGCTCTAGAAATCTAGATAGAGACGTGATTGGATTCAAAAAAGTTGCAATGTAACCCAATTCTTGTTGATTGCATGGATATATTTTGAGCCTCTACCAAAATAGAACCTACGAGCTATAGGAATAAGCCAGCGATTATCTACGCACAGATGTTCAAACACCTGCGGGTTTATTCTAGCTAGAGCAAGGAGTTTCAATGGTAACGGATAAAGATGGGGTTAAATTTTAATAATATTGGAATTGCTTGAAAATATGTTCGTAAAACGACTAAATAACCTCTTAATTGCGACTTTGAAACTTTCTTGGATCATTTTTTCTGATTTTTTCCGACAACCGAAACAATTCCAAACGTCAATTAAAGGTGTGATAACGGCTCGTAAAGTGTGCAACTAAAATGCATTTAGCATTTTAATTGCGCACAGTGTTGGTTCAGAGATCTCTAAACAAACGGATTACGTCTAATAACTACTTTTTTTTTTACTGGGCAAGTGCCTTTAATAACTAAACAAAATACAAGCTAAAACTAACACTACAAATACAGTTTGACTGCCCATAGACCGTTGAAGGTCTAAAGACAATCCAAATGCTCAAGCCCACTACCAGTTGGCAGCGTACCCAACATGCTGGCGGCATTACCACGTTGAATGTGGTAATGCCGCCATGATAATGATGAAAGCAGTAAAACAAAACAAAATTTTTTTTTTGTTTTACTAGGCTGCATAATTGTTATTTGGCGCTAGTACCGCGTATTGAATCCAGATCAAGCAAAGATTCTGTTCAAAATTAGCATCCTGAGCGTAGCGATGGAGTCAATTGGCACGAGACGAAACTACATTTTGCAGCCGAGTGGAACACTCGACTTTTCATCTTAGCTTAGCTAGAAAAGTATTGTTTTCTTTTAAATAAAGGCAGTTCCTGTCCACTTTGAATCAAACTATTTGAAGTGTTATTCGAAGGGATTAAAATCAAATGAAAAATGAGAAAGGAAGGAGATGAATGTGAATGTTTTAATACAAAAAAATCAAGGTAATAGTTCGTAAGTAAGACAATTCGGGTTTGGATTTCGAATTTTCTTTCCGCACTAGCATATAAAAACTACTTTTGCGCGTTGATTTTAAACCATAAAGAAAGCTTTTGAAGCCGAATTGGTGAGATGAAAAAGATATTATAATATTACTTCACTCACGAAATCAGTAAGCAATCATTGTTTCATAGGACCATAAATAAGTGCGGCATCAGAGGAGGCGACCACCTCGGCGTGCTGTGAATGCTGTGATCTCCACAGGGGCCCGGCTCTGAGCAAACAGCCTGGCGTGTTTGCCTTCCCGACTGTTTGCCCTTTGACAGCAGTCTCACAGGTCGTTAACACGTCACGCCTAACTAGAGATGCACAAACTCTGGAAGGTCATGCAGGGTGACAGTTTTGTATAGGTGACATTGATCGGCAGGTTTATCTATGCGTTATTGGACTTCCCAGGTAGGTGTATGCCTAGCCATTGCATAGTTCTTAGTACAATCATTCATATATTTTCATGTAGTTAGTTTTAGTCGCGTACATTGAAAGTTGATACAATATAACGAGATTTTGCTGGATGCATTGGAAGATCGAAAATTACAATGGATTATTTTCCCTTGCCAGTGGAAAAATTATATATTATGCATGCTGCAAGGCAGCAATAAAAATAACTCTGACTTTTATACATGATGATGTCCACATGCCATTGCATTAAATCATCAGACGCGTCATTAGAGAAGCAAATAGTGGCCAGCTCATGGCGGAAATACTTCCTCCGTGTTTGCCGGCGGTCGGTGTTTGAAGACCATTTAAACGGTAGGTGAGAAGAATCTTGGTATAATTTCAAATGCACACTTTGAAAGATTCCTTTTCAATGATCATATTTTAGACGGCTAAGCCAAAACCATTTTCATTGTATTGTGGCATGCCCCATTACGTATAGAGATATATGCGTAAAAAGCAGCAAACTTTAAATCCAATCTATTTCTTAATGCCCAACTAGCAAAAAAATACGTTCAATGATCGATACAACGTTTTGGTTACAACATCTAAAGTTGTGAACGAGATTAATAATAATAGACGTCATACTTCAAGAAAAGGGCCCAATTTGTACAGTTAAAAAGTCGGATAGTCATTGTATATCTGTCGTTAATTGTACTTACCAAATTCGTTATTTTAATGTTGCGTACAAACATATAGTATAGTATGAAATCTTTGGTTGCGTAACTGTGCCGTAAATCATTAAAATGTAATATAATACTTACCTTCATAAACACCATTAAAATAATGACCATGTAGTGTAATTGTCGAATACACGTAACAAATTTTAATAAAAGTAATAAAGCAGTTCCTCTTCATACGACAATTTTGCTAGTTGAGCATTCAATGATTCATTCAACGCTTCTCTGAAATGGAATTGTCAGCGTTTCGTTTAATTTATTATCATTAATGATTATAACTTTAATCCATTAGTGACAAATTGTGATCGGAAAATTTCCACTATATTGTTCATTAATTCTTCTGTTATCAATAAAAATCCATGAATCAAATAAGGTTCTCTCAATAAAAATAAAAAAAAGACCGCCGCGTGTAGTGCCTACCAATTCTACTTTCTTCAAATGTTGTTTGTTTACAGATATGAATGTGTTTATCCACCCAACATATGAACAATAATTTAAGGTTACGCATCTTGTGACAATATGTCATTTCAAAATAGGTATTCACATTTGTTCCAGGGAATAGTCTGGTTGGTTGCTGCTCTAAGTGCTATATCAGCTATATGTGCTCTACTTGCATTTGTGCAGTGTTGCAGCAAGTGTTGTTACAGCAATATTTGGCACCAAAGATGTTTAAAACTTAATTTGAGGATTTCGGGGTCAGTGCTCACAAATGTCGAACAAAAGTATACTAAAACTGTAGTAACTATATTTGGTAATCTCTGTACAAGCTACATTAGACCATTCAGTGGCCTTACGGCCTGTGTTGTAAAACAATCCAGTTTAAGTGATGAAAAAAATGTTGCGCGACCGCAAACTATATCTGGGCGCATTAAGGTTCACGTTCGCGTGAATATCCGAACTGCGCAGTTTTAACGTTAGTTTGATACCGCGTAACCAGTTGGCCGTAAGGCCCCAGGCTGACAATGTCTATTGTCTAGTATGCTAAAGAGTCTAGTGTCCTACGTTGTTTTGACTACAGACCCTTAGATAAGGTTTTATAGGTTTTGACACTAAATTGTATCTTATTATGTGTGTAAACTCAGATCACTTTTTGTATTAGACCCTCAGATCAGAAAAACAAGTATCGTTTGTGTTCAAATGTTTCCGTATTTCAGCCATTTTTTTCACTATACACGTTTTTCCGTTAAACCGCTTAACGCAAAAACTGTAAGTATGGCACACTTAATAATTTTTCATGCACACTAAGAAACTTGCAGCTACAGCAATGAACTAACTGTAGTCATTGCAACTATTGACATGCAAAAAAAGGCGGTAAGGTCGTCTGCGGAGTGAATTCGACTAAAGATATCAAGCCTTATTTAGGCCTGGTACATTCTCACCCACCACGTTACCTTACCATATCTCCCGTGTTTGTCTGATCTGAGACTACACCCAAGATGTATGTTTTTAAATATTTGGCACGTAATGAGATGTAGAAGAGGAGTATTTTTATTTCGATTGTGACAATAAAACGTTTGAAGGAAATTATAATTCAATTATGAATATTTTTAACCCATAACGGATGTGGTTGTTTGTTTTGAACTCTAATGAAAAGTACGCAAACGCAATCCTCAAAGAGCTGACATATCTATATCTATAAAGTTATATGATTATTTACGGGATATTTACCGTGGTAAGGTTGTGGAAAGCAACATAAAACATCAAGCAATATCAACAACAACATCAACATCAACAACAACAACAAGCAACATCATATAACTTTAGTGAACAACCGTGATAGTTTAAAACAGTGTTTTATCTATATCTATGTTACGTGGTAGGTATTGCATAAATTAATTGATAAAAACACTGACAGGCTTAGCTTAAATAATTTATGTGTAATATGTATCTACTTATATACTTTTTGGTCGTGTTTATCACTGCAGTTTTTGTCACCTTTTCCTATTTAGTCATGCTGAGTCCGTAAGAGCTTCACTTTGCAGATATCTTTTTTACCTCTCTTAGCTAAGCAACCAAAGCAAGGTAACCTAACCAAGGTAACCTAAGCAAGGTGTGTCCACTGGTTTTTTTATCAAGCTGACCATGACAAATCATATGAGTAATTAGGTCTATTTTATTCTATGTCGAATCTTTATAAAATGTAATAGAAGGCCTAAACGCTATAAATTTTGGAAATCGTCTTCGTTTAAACCTTGAATATACAATGATAGTTCAAAGTCACTGCCATAAAATTATGTAAAGGGGCCCGTGAGCGAACAAGGAATTTAAAAAAAAAAACACATCATCACACATCATCAGCCATTAAATGTCCACTGCTGAACAAGGCCTTTCTCTTAGAGAGGGGTGTTGCCATAATCCCCACGCTTGGCAGGCGGCTTGGGGATCGCAGTACGTTCACCGTGTACCTACTAACAGAACGCTGTTTCCCATCCTCCGGTGGTTCTGGTCGCAGTTTTAGGACATACCCGGTGTTACTTGACAATAATGAGGGTTCATTATGGTGTTTTAATAAACACATCGGTATTTTTTGTGAAGTGGCGTGTTTGTGAATAGACGCTGGCAAGCCAGCTTGGTTAAAAGTCAAGCATAGCATGACAGGAAGAGCTAGAGTTCATGGAGTATTCTTATTCCACCCAAAGGACCTAGAAAAATGATTTGAGCAATTAAAGCCCGTTTGTCTAATTTATATTGTCAAATTATTTGATGGTTTACGGGGCTCTTTAAATAGTGTATAAAATATACTCAAACCGCGTACAGCACTTAATCAGTTGTTATCAGGTGCATTATATTTAACTAGGTGAGTTTAATCCTCACGATTTGATATCTTGATAATGTGTGGATTATCGGCGAACATGAAAGCGGCTAAATTAATTTTTAATCCCGCTTTCCCTCCGTCACTTGGCCATATCTTAGCGACGTAGTCACACAAGCCAGCTCTTTGATACTGATACGATATCAAGGGTACCGCGTCCAATCATAAAAACCACTCAAACAAGTGAATCAAACAAAACTTACGCTATTTATTAATCACAATATTGCAGAGTACCATCTTGGGGTTTTATATAGGGAATGGTGGTTACCGAGGTTGAAGTCAGAGTCGGAGTTTTCATATTTGTCTTGTCGGAGTCGGAACCGGAAATGGAGTCAAAGTCAGAGGCGGAGGCAGAAAAGAGGTTGCTAAGAGCAGGTCTAATAAAGTTAAACAAAACAAAGCATTACTCAGCCTCTTTAATTTTAGAGGCAAAAAAAATTCACCTACTTAAACGCTGAAAATAAAAATAGCATACAATGACCTCCGATTCAAAACATTCTGAGCCGAGGTCGAAATCGGAAGTTCCAACTTATCGGAATTGTAATCGAACCTCCGTAACAGTCCGTAACCGTCCCTAGTTTTAAGTACTTGGAAA
Organism: Agriopis aurantiaria; assembly: GCA_914767915.1. Taxonomy (NCBI): domain Eukaryota; kingdom Metazoa; phylum Arthropoda; class Insecta; order Lepidoptera; family Geometridae; genus Agriopis; species Agriopis aurantiaria. Next base: position 8,641,002 of record OU611987.1, read on the forward strand.
TTATAAACAGGCGGAGAATTTTTTTTTTCTTAAAACCATGTAATAATAGCCTAGAAGTATTTGTGTAAGTTTAAAAAACATGACACGTTTGGGGCTACGTTAAATACATCCGGTTTAATCCAGTTTTGTTATTACAATTGTTCTCAATTTTTGCCGTGAGTTATTTAGATTCGTATTTTGGATTGTATTGTTTCTACCCAGCGTTTAATTTACTTTATCTCAATATGGTATTAATTTCATACGTAGTTTCATACGTTCATGTTTCCTGTCTGATAATAGCATTAAAATTTACTTGACCTTGTACTCGAGAATCCTATTTTTAGACATAGAAACGTTTTTCAGTTTATCTGATTACTTACTTTTACAATGTCAGAAAATTGTTTCAGACTATCTGCAATGAATGTCAAATTGGGGTAACCTACAAGGTGAATATCATGCATCATAACCTGATGCGTCACATTATGGTTAAAATTTGGAGCACCCTGTACTAAGATCAATCAAATGTGATGTAGCTTCAAGCATTTTGTGTATAATAATCTGATACTAAACTTTGTTTTTGCAATCAAAATTGCAATCTATTTGGTTGTTACAACGCGAAATACTTATACAGGGTTACGTGGAAAGGCTGTACTAAGCCGAAAGGGGTCCATAGTAGTATTATGAACCATCATCATTATGAACAACTTTAACTTTTTTTCGCGAATTCAGGTTTGGTCCCATCGTAAAAGTTGTTCATAATGATGGGTACTATGGACCCATTTCGGCTTATTTTTGGTTAGTAAGTAAGAATAAGAAAACACTGCGAAAAAACACGGAGTTCTATGATGATTGTGATTAAAGTTTGGGACAACAGTTTGAGACGTAAGTAGCCTTGCATTTTTTTGCATGTGGCTAATTCCCATCAACTCCGTTGAACGGTAGACAGAGTGGTGGAACTGGTAGAAGATGAGGACGCGAGCCTCGTCGTGCGCCCGTAGAAATCCACTATCGATATAGGAATGTAAGCTAAAAAGAACATGCTGGTGGAATCGGCCCTATGATATGAAATCATATCATGTAACCTACCGGTATTTTATCGATAGACGCATTTGACATTTGCCATCGATAAAAGTGGTTTTATCGATAAATAATGTCTAATATGACATTTAGAATCGATTCAACTACAAGTCCTTTAGCTTAGAAATAGTGCTAATTTAGCATAAACTAATCAAAAATGTTACATTCTTTACTCATAGGTATGCCAAAATTGTTGTAACCAGAACGAAACAGGGGTGCAAGTACCGTTCTTTTAGCGATCGCAAATTCGCTAAAATGCCATAGAATCGATCACAGCGAGTACTGAAAAAATGGCATATTATCGAATTTGACGACCTCAACTGTCAATTTGACGATCGCTAAAAGAACGGTACTTGCACTGCAGATATATTTTTGACACGACGGCAAATTGTAGTGTTGTAAACTGTTATCTACGATAAAAGGCTCCAAAGGCTACATACTATTTGACAGACGGCGTGCTACGCTTTGTAAATCACGTGACGGATTCTTTGCTAGTCCATTTTCTTAGGATTCAACAGATTTTGTCTATGTCATAATGTGAAATTTGACGATAGATAAAATACCGTACTTGCACTACTGAACAGGTAAGATTTCCCTGTGTTCTACCGCTTTATTCCAGGTTCCGATTACATAGATCCATTCCAATGTCATACATACATCGTAAAGATCTTATCACATTATATACCCACCTTAGGTATCTAAAACGGGTCACTTTGAAAGTGGCATCGGTTGTTTAGATTTTAACAACATTAAGGCATGAATATGTGATGCGATTTGACGCGGACTGAGATTTATATTTATTGCGTTCTTAATTTATAGCCATAATAAAATACGTGGAAACACCGAAGTTCGATCGATAGCCGACGTGAGTACCTACCTACCCACCGATATACCTGAGCACGGAGGCTTTTATACACACAACTTTAATAATAAAATTAATAAGGACTTGTGGGGTCAAATCGCAATACATTTTAGCTCCTATGTTTGTTTTTTATCACTCGTGATTAAGTACTTTACCAGTCACGAATCATGATCATCTATAGATACCATTAAATTGACTGAATCTAATGATATCGATAAGTCTAGTATAGAACCGATTAGTACTTACCGACTAGAAAATCACGCTCATCTTTGTATCGGTCTATTATAATTTTCACATGACATATCTGAGGCATTGTCTTTAACTGCTGGCATAGCGGGCAAAGGCTAGCTATGCTTGGAGTTTTTTTGCACGAAAAAATCCAGAACGAGGATATTCGCCGAAGAACCACAGTCACCAATATGACTGTTCAGATTTACAAGTTGAAGTGGCAATGGGCAGGCGACATCGCTCGAAGAACCGATAACCGATGGGGAATGAACTGAAGAAAGATTGTTGAGTGGAGACCACGAACCGGAAGATGCAGCGTAGGTAGGCCTCCCGTTAGATGTACCGACGATATCGTGAGAGTCGCGGCCGTCGCGGGCATCTGGTGCAGATGGCGGGCTGTTATTCAGTATGGAAATCTAAGAGGGAGGCCTATGTTCAGCAGTGTACGTCGTCGGGCTGATACAGATAAGAAATACAGAATTATTTAAATGTATTTAAATTATTACAGATCCAAGTTAAGGTTGGTCTCCGGCCAGAGCTTTTTCGCATTTCAATATTTTAAAAGATGAAATACGACATAGAATTTAAAAAAATTGCATTATTTTTAGAACAACATTGCAAACATTTTAAAGTAATTATTAATACGTTTTATTGCAGCGGAACAAATAGAAGAAAAAATTAATTCGAGATTTTATTTTTCCGATCTCCACCATCATGATATTTAAAAAAAATAAAAATTGGCTTGTGTTTGACCACCATCACGAAAATGGATTTATACCATTTGCAATATTTACTTAACGTAATGCCCTATTGGTTTCTTTAAACTCTCCCAGTTGTAGTAGGGTTAGATATTGACACAATCAATAACATAATATTGTCCAAGCATAGGTGTAATTTAAAAACTAGCTGAAGTTTTATAGAGCTTCTTTGGTTACATTCAAGTTTGGATTCCAATTAAGCAATAATCGAATTTTAAGATAACATAACTTCCTCTGTATTATGTATGTGCTAATTAAATTATACTTATCAACCAATGGCTTTGATTACTGTACATAAAATAGTTAGCCATCTTAATATCATCCGGTCTACTGAACGAGGCACGTGATGTTTTGCAAAAAGGAAATCATCGGCTCTTCAAAGAGATATCCACATGAATAGACGCTCTAGTCAAAATATGTACAAATGTTGGTCATAATAGGCTAAACAACAAAAAATGGATATCTTATTTAGCATGAACAATGAGTGGTGCCTGCATATCGTACGGAGTCGCCGGGAACAATAGTAGATGTTTACGACGTTGTAAACCCAGCGTCTTTGTCCTAGCCTCCTCCAATAAAACGTACGTTGGCGTAGCACACCCGAGTTCATCCAACATGTAAAATCTGGGCTAATATTAAAATGATGGAAAACAAAAAAAGCTTTTTCGTGAACATCGTCTCGCGGCAATTAAATTGTTTGCCTCGGCTTGATTTATTGTCTACCCATGCAGTAACATTTGAGGCGTCTTACACGAAAAAATCTCCAAAAATTATGGTTAAGCATAATTAACAGAATGTTCCGCGACATTAAGCAGATTTACTCTCATCAAAAATAAGATAACTATTCAGATTTTGATTGAGTTATGAGTCTTTTATGCAAAGTTATAACAGCTTTCTTTAGCTTTTTAGATATATTATAGTCGTTATTTTGCGATAAATAATTTATGGCCAGTTTTTAAGTTTATATATTTAACTTATGAATTGCTTCAACGACTTTCAACGATAGAATTGCATGAATTTCGTTGTGTGAAAAACAATTGCACACGACGAAATTTAAAGAAAAAGGGGCAAAATTATATTAATCAATCTACAGTAAATTACTATAGATTGGTTGCATTTTACTTTGTTGTTTTTTGTGCAACTTTTCGTTGATTTATATCTACATATTTGTCTTGCTTAATAGACAAGTAGATATAAAGTTACGAAAAGTACCTATATTGCGACGAGTTTTGTGCTTTAGTTTACTAACAATCTATTACCTACCTGTAAGCAGTCACGTTAACTTAACCAGCGTCTTCTCAAACAAATCTTAATTGATTACTTTTGAAAGGCTTGTTTGAGGCAAACATCAATAATTCGAGCTTGTATCTTTTTTATTACTTGCAAATTCGTGAGTTTTAACAGTTGTTAGAGCAAACAAAAGTCGCTACCTGCATTACCTGACAAACCGGAGTTACCCGGGTGTCATGTCTGTCTGTCGGGCCATTCATTTGTGAAGTAAACCTTTTGTTTAAAAAGCTGCGAACTACAAGAAAATCCTTTAAGCACTGAAAAAAAAAACATTGTATCAGTTCCTCAAAGAGTGCCGCCACAAAAGTCGGGGGACGTTTCGTTATCGGCACAACAGTCGAACAGATAATTATTATTGAATTATTTTGTTATATACAGGCGTTAATGGAGTGAATGCTCTAGTCAAAACAACTAACAATGGAAATACGGTAAATCTTAATCTTTTTAAGTTTTGCTATCGGGACGACTGTAGTAAACGACTGTAGAGGTGTAATCTTTTTAGCGTAGAGCGTTTACGACGAGGCAAAAAATATTATAGAATTTTAACATCCATAAAATAGCCAATATTCACCAATATTAATTTATGACCGAATTACAGTTTGTGTCTTCATTAATCTACCTATTTAAGTGTACTAAGATTATTCTAATACATTAATATTCTAGACACGAATAAGGTTGCCAATAGCGAGCCAAAGTTTTAAAACACCAGTCCACCACACCACCACAAAAATAATGTTGATGTCGCTAAAAATTCAGAGTACTTACTTCAATTCAAAAGCTATTTTTGTTGCACAATTTGTATTTTTTTTTATTCAGATAATTTATCAAAATGTTATTCGGTTAAGATTATTAACAGGTGTTTTTTCTACGAGTAGTATTTTTTTTAATCTTATCAGTTAAATTCGTCACATCACACTAAGCGTTTAAAAACACTTCTTTTGGTTAATTTCGCGATTGTACCGCGCCTTAAGACAATTTTACAAATAGACCTGGGTGGTCATGCGTATGCCGTCCTTCTACTTATCATGTTGTAAATAATGAGGGTAGAATAAGACCATGAAACTCATGCACACCCTCGCCGATAATGCTCGAGGCTTAGCAATTTTGGCGACTATGTAGTATGTTGTCACCAATCAACCTCATAGCACACCCGGTCTACCGACTCTACAGTTTTCAGCTGGTACAGTGGCCGGCATACTACTTGAGCCAAATTCGACGTAGTGGGGGTAAATTCGCGCATGTCGTTCGCGCATCGGCGAATCGCGTGGACGCGTGCCATCGGTATGCCCCCGCGCACCTCTCTTTCCACCAACGATACCTTAAAATCGTCTATTGCGCACTCGCAAGGTCATGGCTCAAGTTGTGTGCCGGTTACTGTACTTGGCAGAGCCATCAAAAAGGTGGCAGAAGTACACACGATCGGATAAGCTACTGCCCCGGGGAGAAAAACCACGTCACCTTATTGACAATGCCAAGTTTATTGCAAGCTTGTTTAGTTTTAAATTCAAGGTAGGCTCTATTTATAGCGTAAGAAAATAGCAAAACACAACTTTCTTTTCCTGTGGTACCATTAGACTGCAGGTAGGTACCATTAATGGTACAGAATTGTTTTTACCGCTGTACCATTGATCGTGCCAGTAATGGTAACATGGAATACTTATTTGACCGTTGATTCATTCCATACCTATCATCATCATCATAATCAGCCTTTTAACAGTCCACTGCTGGACTTTTAGCTTACCCCTAAAGGATGATTGGGCCATATCCACCACGCTGGCCCAGTGCGGGTTGGTGGTTTGTTTTCCATACCTATGCCTAAGCCTAAATAAATTAGTTCACAAACGGGCGAAAATGGATCTCGAAATAATCTCGATACCTATTGAATATGCAAGTAAATACAGAACTGTATGCAGTTACGTCGGTGAAGGAAACCACTTAAATTTTAATAAGAGTAGCGATTATGTGCCATAAAAAGCTGTAAATGCGTAGTTAGCCGGGTTCCCTGTGCGCGGCAATTTGCGGGAGTCGGTTTACGCGTGTGAGCACTTATACCCGACTTTGGTTTACAAGTATACGTTTAAAACATTAAAGTGAAAACTACTTGGAAATTATTTCACGTGACTTTCATAAAAGATTTTGAAGAGGGTTAGTAAAATGTGCTAGCACTTTTATGAATTCAAGAGTTAAATTAAATTGAGTTGAGTGAGAGTTAAATTAAACAACACAGGTGATAAGGCATCACCCTGTTTTAGGCCGGACACCATGTAAAAAATCTGTCAACTCTGACTACTAATGTGCTATATTGAGTGGCAGTGAGAAGAATGGCGTCTTTTATGTATGTATAATCAGTCTCTGGCAGCCATAGTACAAGCTTTGCTTAGTTTGGGGTCAGATGACCGTGTGTGCAAAAATGTTTCGAATATTTATTTTAGTATCGGAGGCCAAGACACATTTAAGATACCTGTGTCAGCATAAGTAGTAGTAATGACATAAATCAAAATGCAGCTAGCGCCATCTCACGTGTAGTAATAACCAAAACACTCCCAGCAGTTTTTTTTTACTGTCTTTTTTAAGTAAAGACATCTACTAGTACTCTCGTAGTTTCTAGGTAGCTCAAAAGCGTTAGAACGTTATACAAAAACTATCTTCATTGTAGTTTAGCCTAATAAAAGTTTTATAACATATACAGGGTTATTGGTTAATAGCAAATAAACTTTCTAATGTAACTTGCCTACATCATTTGTAAATGATGTAGGCAGGTTATACTTTTACTTATACTTTTTTACAAAACTTATACATTCCCCAATTATAGTATTTGTTTCTTTTTTCTTGTGTTGAATTTTGTAGGTGCAATTGTCAGCTCTTATGCTTCGGGCGCCGTACTTTTTCTTTTTAAAGTACCATAAGTAATTCAGAGCCCTAATTTAAAAAAAATATTTCGTGTCTAAGCGGTTAGAGCGCTTGATATGGTACCAGGATGGCACAATTTTGAAACCGTCACATTTAAGAATCGTCTGTAAACTTTTAAAAAGGAAATCCATAAGTGTGGAACAATACTTCAAACATAACAAAAATACTTTCGATTACTTTAAGTGACTTCAAAAAGGTTCGCAATTGGATTGTTTTAAAAAAATGTTTATTACCTCATACTCCGTCATTTATTAAATCGATTTGGGAAATTATTATTATTTGAAAGGATATACTTTCAGATTGGTCCCATAGAAATTTCCTCAAAATCGCTTCAGTAGTTTGGTTTTGAAATCAAAATAACTGGAAAAAATGTCATCCAATGGAACGAAATTGCGTATATTATGCAAATTTTAATTTGAAATCGTTTTTTTTTAAGTTGATAATTATCAAATATTTTTGTGTTGTAAGGTAGCAAATAGCATAATTATTTAAAAGTCATGGAATTTACGTTGCTTGGTATAACACTGGGAAGCTGAATGCGCGAAGTTGTTAGCTAGTTACCAATAACCCTGTATATTGCATCAAACTGCGGTCTAATTTAGAAAGCTTATCGATGACCACGTATTCAACATACAATTTAACGAGCTCTCGTACTTGTTACAATGTGCATTTTATCAAGGACTTAGCCGAATGTTTATCGTTACATAGGCACACACATGAAGTTTGATATATAGAGGATGTTATTACGAGCGGTCACAAACAATAAGGTGTGATAAGCAGATTCGGCGGCACTTTTGATGTGTCGCCTTTGTCCGAGTTTAATCCGCCGCCGACGACGCGCTGCGCTTGCGTCGCGTCACCAACGCGCGCCGTATGCTACGAGTGTAACGACATGCTAGTTGCTACGCCTACGTGCTACGGTCTACAAATACTCGTAGAGGAGCAGTGTTTTACTATTGTTTGAATAGTTGTTTTCTACTCTAGTTTACCAGACTGCCACAATAGGACAGCAATGTAAGTAAAGGATAAGTTTGGGTGTATGTAAGTATGACTATATATATATAAACATACACATATATATATATATATAAGGCGATATGTGTGTATGAACCTAAAATGGCTGGACTGATTTTGACGGAACTTTCACTGGCACATAGCTGATTATATAAGGAGTAATCCACACGGGTTGAACCACTGGGCGCAGCTAGTGTATAGTGTATATTTGCCTAAACTCTATGTATTTCAGGCAATAAAAGGCCTAATTCTTATTATTTATAACTTAATTTTACCAATAATAATTAGTACAACAAATCTAAGAGTAGGAAAACTAATATTCAACTATATCTAGTGGGACGGACTAGATACCAAACTAAGCACAGGGGCTGTAGTTAACATGTTCGGGTGAAACATATTAGATAATTTTATAAAAAATAAAATATATTATAATATATGGGAATACGCAAAATAACTCAAAAATGGTTTAGATCATATTTAAATAATCGAGAACAGTACGTTAACATTGAAAACTTTTGTCGTCGGGTATTTTGTTTTTAATGTTTCTATTTATTTATTAAATATCAGGCTTGCGTTTGGCCGCCAACTCGCCTGATGTTAAGCGATGATGCAGCTTACGATGTAGCACGCTTGCCTAGAAGAAACCAATTCACTCGTGGTTTGAAGACACTCAGATTGTAACTATCGGGGATCACCCATTCAGGCAGCGAATTCCACAGACTAGCAGTTTGCACAATAAAAGTGGAATCCAAGCTCTTCGTACGGGTTTTCGGAATATCAACCATAACGCGGTGTCAACTTTTCGAGCCCGCTCTCAGTCCGATAGGAAAATGGGCAGGAGGGAATTTATGTAGACAAATAACGAAGTAATAAACGATTACCTACTGCGTTCTTTTTGGTCCTAATGTGGGACGTATGAACTATGCATCCTTGTGACTTTACAATATTTTTTTTAATGTAATATTTTGTAGTCGCATTTTCATATCTTTTAATAATACATACATTAATTTAAGTAACTGAAAGGCATGTTTATTTTCTGAAACTTTGTATAATTCCAATATTATTAGCGATTCCATTAAATTCCATAGAATTCAATGGAATCGTCTTTATAGCCCCGATTGAAAATCAACTTAACAAAACAAAACAAAAGAATAACGGCGGTCAATATCAAAGATCCTCGACGAACATATTGATTAGTTAGATGAGGAAAACCTCCGAAGAACGATAATGCTGTACCCATTAGCCCATACTAATTGGTCTACGACTTTTTTATCTAAGTTATATAGCTTCGGTACCCACAATAATTGTGTAACCCGTCTCGTAAATATATCTACTAAAGCATCCATATTCGGTCACTTTAATAAATCTTTTATTGATGTTTAATTAGCACCAGTACGTGAAAAAGGGGCGAGACACCTAGATACGACCGAGTCATTGATGTCAAGGCGAATGTCTGTTTACAGTATTTGCCGCGGATTGACTCGATATTGAGCTGAATCTTAATAAAGCCGATCGTTCGCTCAGATTAGACAAAAAGGGAGATATGACTTAGTATAATTATCGTTCGTGTTTAAATGTCTCCATGTTTCACCCATTTTTACCACTTTACGCTAAATCACTCAACGCAAAAAATTTAAGTGGTTACGGCACACTCTTTATTTTTTTCACGCACACTAAGAAACTTGCAACAACACCAATGAACTAACTAATAGTCAATAAAAAATAAATTACTAGAAAAAAAAAAAAAAATCTTTAAACTAACATTTATAATGGGTTATCATGATATAACTATATTATATAATTATGTCATTGTTTATCATAATTGAATGCGTATAATTACATACAACATTTTATGCCTGTGCTGCTAACCATTGAAAAGTTCCCTGGTCAGGACCCAGCCCTGGGTACAGCAACCACCATGGTAAAACTTTAAACCGGCTATCATAATACAATGCGTACACAATGTTTCATGTTTGTGCTGTTGACCAGAGTTGAGAAGAGTTCCTTTATGTGGAGCTAATCCTGGATGTCGATTGAGGTCATGCTTACCATAAAAATGCATTGACATTTGAACTGAACCAACATGTAAAAATTCAACTCTGTAGGATAAGAGGAAGTGTTTCTAAGCCAAAATGCAAGATTTGACGTAAAAAAACAAACATACAAATATTGCAAAAAAGCTTGTAAAAAGGACGGCAAGTTCGTCTGCAGGGTCAGTGCGACTTAAACCATCAAGCCTGATTTAGGCCTGATGCGTTCGCACCCACCACTCTACCTTACCATATCTCCCTTGTCTGATCTGTGGCCGTTCGCGGTTCACGGTCGACAATGATACAATTAGACGCCGGACGGCCGATTGTTCTAAGACTATGGGTCGATGGCGTTCAGTGCGTAAAAGCAGTCCATAAAACGAGGTGACGCCGTTTTGTTTGAAGCAGCCTTTTTATTGTGCACTGTATACATTTATGGAATCATCATCGAGTTGTATGGACTCTATTCGTCGTTGGGTCCATAACCATTACGGATTGTATTTTGATACACATTTATTTACACTCGTTAAGCGGTTGTAAACGTAAGCGATTTCTTTAGGAAGGATTGCTACTTCTATTACCTTGTTGTAAACATTATATTAGGCACTCAGGTGCTTGTATAACGTATAAATATGTATTACACATAAAATAGGTAGGATAAAGAGTTTTGATACAAACGTGGAAAATGCAATGTATTTGTGATTTCTCTGGTATTACAAGTATTCATAGGTGGCGGTGACTGCTTACCATCAGGCAGCCCATCAGCTTGTTTGCCACCTATGGCATTAGAAAAGTGGAAAAATCTTGTCGCGGCATTATGCATCGAGTTTTTCTCTAAACTAAACTAATCTGACAGGACTCAAATTGTCTAGAGTCTCTTTTTATTACAATATATGAGAGAATAATGGCAATTATTTTAGAGCTGTCAAATTTAGTTTAGTTTAAATGATTGTACTACTGAATCTACACAATTCACATGCATCAGCCAGTAAACGTCCACTGCTGAACAAAGGCCTCTTAGAGAGGGGTGTTGCCATAATCCCCACACTTGGCAGACGGCTTGGAGATCGCAGTACACCATTGTTTTTTTGTCCAAAACATTAACTAGAAAAAGCATTTTTTTTTCGAATTAAAGTTAATTCCGACTAAAAGTGAAAATTTCTTTACCTTTATAACAATGCTCTAGATTCACGGCAAATTACTTTCTAAGCATAACTGCATAAACGATTATAATTTAATTAATAAAAATCAGGTAATATTGTAATAGAGACACTTTAATTTATCATGCAGTAAATTAAAATTTCATATAAATGACTAAAATTAATGATCTTGTACGTAGAACGGAGTTAATATATGCAAATTAAAAGAATATAGATGTAATGAGTTACATTCAGAATAGATTTTGGAGATAAAGTTACGACCGTGGGAGACCAGAAGTTAAGGTTCCAAAATATATTTTTTAGGCATAAAATAATTTTTGATTGTAGTCTTCTTGGATTTTCCTACATTTTGAGCGAACACTTTAGCGATAAAGTAAAAAATCTGTTGCATTTTACTATTTTCCAAAACTTGGGTTATGTGATTGATTGATTAACTCTTTATTGTTCACACCATTAAATTTGATACAGAGAATAAAAAATTCTCAAAAACTATTGTAACAACTGGCGACCTTATCGCTAAAAGCGATCTCTTCCAGGCAACCTTAGGATGGAAAGGATACGTAGAAGACGGGGTGTGTCAATTCATATAGTGATCAATAACGTGCGCGAGTACGCAAATGAAATAAGGCCGTGAAACGTGATTTTAGTCTTTTATCGAAACGAGTTTCGGAAACAGAATTAAAATTCCTATTTGGCAACCAGTTTCAGAAGCAGAATCATTTTTCGTTTCACGAAATTTGGTTTCGAAAGTAGCCGAAGCAGAATTTTCGTATTGTTTTGACTGTCTATTTACTTGTTTGACGATATCTTCTCATTTCTAAAATTATAGATACTGGCTAAATAAAGATGTATCGAGCCAACAATAAAATAAATAAATATATATATATAGTTATGTAATCTATATTTCAAGAGTTCTGGTAGGCTATACATTTTATAGAAAAAAACACCCTATTGTTGCTTGGAAATTCCAAATCCTGCTGGCAAGGCATTAGCCTCATAGTGCATCATTCGACATCATTGCTTCTACTTAGTACGAGTACGTCTTTCACTAACAAAAAACTTGCCCACGTATAATATAAAATAAACGTAATAAAATAATAGCAGTTTATAAAAATGTACACTAACTTTTGTCGTAGGTATTTAGATGCTTTCGACTAAGTTTTCTTGCGTCTACAATAAACACTGTAGACTTAAAAGATAGAGTTACAAACATCAAACCATAATGACAGCGGATAATTTATTCAAAAATAAATATTTTAGGAGGATAGTAAAATCTACACCGGCAGCTGTATATAGAGGCATATGCGTCGTATAAAGTTTACCCAAAGGCGAAGGGCTCGTTATTTTCTGGTCAATTGCCGCTTTACTGCGCCCGCGCATCCTCGCTTCCAATTACTGCCCAGCCGCCAACGCTATAAAACAAACCCTCGACACAAAACGTCTTAAATACCTCCACCATCTACTGAAGAATATACCATATTGCTTTACATTAAAGCTGGAAATTTAATAATTGAGATGGAAAGCAGTACGTCATATACTAGGATCAGATGCAAATTATGCTTAGGTAAAACGTGTTTGTTGTCCGTTGGGAGTTTTATTTTTTACAATTATATCGGCTCGGTTACTTGGAAATGCATTCACGAGAATCGGAGAGGGTTTCGTGATGTTTAATAGGCTTAGATTAGAAGTTAAAAGCCGAGCCGTGGGTTGAGCAGCCATTAAAAGGTTCTCAGGACATGGCCGGACATGTCTCAGCTCTCATTAGACGAATAGCTCCGACTCAGGACAAAAAATATGTTGTAAGAACATAGTAGGTATACCTACTTGTATAGTATACAGGGTTTCACGGAACGGTGGTACTTAGCCAAAAGGAGGTCAACGTACTAATCATGAACAACTTTGATAATGGGATAATTATTTTGAAATATTTCTATGGAACTGTTGATATATTTTGCATAGTTTCAGGGTTGGTCCCACAGTAAACGTTATTCACATGATAATTACCTTTTTCAAATTAGTACCACCGTTCTGTGTATCCTTGCACATATGTAGATAATACTAAACTTATTCGAACCTATTCTGTAGTGCAAAAATTAACAGTATTTCGGCATAGATATTGGAAATGTTTTAAAACAAATAAAATTTTATTGGGGGCGTAAACGCATTTATAAAACAGAGGAATTATTTTTGTTAATGCTCTACCGTTAACTTTTACCTACCCGCGAAAAACTATAAAAAAGTTTGCAACATTCCCTTTGAGTTAAACATGTTTAAAAAGATCCCAATGCATTTCGCTGATAAGCTGTGTTCATTACTGGGTAATAAACCTTTAGTTTTGCAAGTGCAATTAAGGCAGAGTACCGACAAAGGGCTGTATGCCTTTGAAGTCGCCGACGGGCAGCATCCGCTTTCTCTTAGTACTTAGATAAGACCGGATGTGACGTGGCCTTGCGCCGGCGCAAGCAGGAGAGAGCTTTTCACGATTACTTGATAAATTCCATCGTCAGGATAAAAACGTCGTCCGTTTGCACAACGGAAAAACTAAATAGTGACTCACCTAATCTAAACTCGAGTATGGGGAAAAAAAAGCGCGTGTCATCCTTTACATAAACATAAGCTTTTTATTTCTATTAGAATTACGATGGCAAAGTCAAGATTTACGCTAATGAAGCCAAGCAAATGCAAGAAACAATTTAATTATTATTGTTTTATTATTATGATTCAACATCATGAAGACTGTTACGAGTTTCGATGCTACCGAATCCGTGAATTTACGAGTGGCGTATTCGCTATCGGTTTTACGGTGCATTAAAATGAAAAATATGCATGTCGAGAATGCAATGGAGGAAAAGTGGGCAAGGGAAGGTAAAAGCACGTAATAGAGGGGGAGTTGGGGCGGGAGGAGAGGGGCGGGGGCGTCTGTAGCGGGCCAATAAAGGCGCGCAGTAAATCCACGTAATTTAGAGCGGTCGTAAATTATAGTTCCGCTATAAACGACCGCGTACCTGCCGGGTCGCGCCGAGCTGCGCCGCGCCCGCGCCTGCCGCCGGCCTGTCACGCCACGAAGGCATATAAGTAAAACAGACATAGTAGTTTTATACTAGCCTTTCAGCCAGACTTTACTTGCAGGCTTAGAATTACTTTCGTGATTGAACACATGTTTATCTATCCGGAATTAACGTATATTAAAACTGTTTAGGTAAATACATCGCACTTGCCGTTTTGACTATGCCACATTAAAATAAATTTAATTAAAAAAAAACCGTATTCCAGACTATACTACGTGTACAAACTTAAACTAAAAAGTAGAAAAATGATAATTAAAACAAATATTGAAAGTCCTCATCAAAACTTTTGCTGAAGGGAACCACATACCATAATGACCACACAGATGACTGTGATATTTTTTGTTTTTGAGGAATTTTCAAAAAGCGCTGTATCAATTTCGATAAAATGTATATGGGACCACTTCTGAAGTATGGCCTCCCAAACAAAAAAGGAGCTAATGAGAATTGGTAGACCCAGTGGTTCCTTTAGCTCCATTGAAGGAACTGCAGGGTCGAAAAAGCTCAGTAATTCCTTCAAAGGAACTGCTACAGGAACTAGTGAGAATTGGTAGTCCCAGTGGTTCCTTTAGCTCCACTAAAAGGACTGTAGAGACAAGAAGACAGAAGTAGAACAAACTGAAATGTGTATAATTATTTGGAAACTTAAAATCTTTTTCGCTCAAACACTTGTACACAACGGCATAAATAGAGCATCGGATCGCCTTGGGAGAAGGCCATGTTCAGCGGTGGACTGATGCGAGTTGAAAAACCAAATAACAAACAACAGACATATCTAAATTCTTATAAGTACTTTCTGACTGAATACATACATTCATATAGATACATCTTCATTGTTCACAATCATCAAAAGCCTCATGTGAACTCTGCATGAATTCCAAACTGGCATACCATTGAATAAGTTAATCCCCAAAAGTGTGAAATGTAACATCTTCATTTGAAAGGATTAAACCACGTCTCACGGCCCGACAGCCCAAATTCGATTTGAGAGGTATTTTCAAGTCAATTCACGGGTAAGCTCTTGATATTGACGTCTTCATGAAACATTATTACGGCGGATGAAGACATAAAATGACGATTATTAATGGTCATACTTATACATACAGAAAATCAATCAAATTTAATCGTTTTCTTTGTAGTGGTGTACTGTATAGATATGTGCCTGTAACCGTGACATCACCAAGCGGATCCAACGGAAGACCATCAGGGGCCTTACGGCTAGCTGTTTAATTCAATCCAGTTTAGGTGATGAAAAAATGTTGCGCGACCGCAAACCGTATCTGTTAACTTCGCGTGATTTTCCGAACAACGCTGTTTTAATCTTATTTTGAGACAGCGCGATTTGTGACTTTTAATCTAAAAAAATATATGTTAAACTTACCTCCAGGAACTGATTGAAGTGTGCGTTTTAGAACCAAATAGAATAGAATCCAAACTATATTATATTATGATCAAAGCTTTTTCTTTGTCTTTTAGTGATTTTTATAACGTAACTTGGTAACTTTATTCTTTCTTTCATATGAATCTATTTCTCTCATAATGCTTACCTATATTGCGGCGGATTGAAGTCTATATAGTCTAACCCTCTTACTCGATAAGCAAATCATACTAAATTGTTGAAAGTGTTTTTTCTTCTTTGTTCCTCTTCAAGCAGCAACAGAGTAACGGACCGACGTGATTTATGCATGGAGATGGAGAGCCAAAAATTACATAGGATACTTAGGTACTTTTTATCCCGGAAAAATGTAAGGATTTTAGGGTTTTGACGACCGATTTTGCTAAGTAGCACACCTGCCTCATGAACAGGAGGTCCCGGGTTTGATTCCCGGCAGGAAAGACGTTTAAGTCATGAATTTGAATACCTATCTACTCTGAGTCTATGTGTTTGTCACCCTTGCTTTTGTGAGTGTTCCATGGTGACCCGACATAGGGGACCCTAGTGGGGGAGCTGTGAGCATGAAGCCATTGTCCACGCGGGAAAATAGCGAGCTGCAGCTATAGTCACCGCGTTATCCACTGAGTCGTCGAGCAATAAACGTCATACCATAAGACCTGTAAGTGCGAGCGAGATAGACAGAAATGTCATGTGGGTGCGAGTGAGATAGACAGACAATGATTTATGACCTGACGACTCAGATGATAATGCGTTTACTATAGTCTGTTCAATTTTTTTTTTGTTTTCGCAGACGAGATGTTGCATGTGTTCTGCGAGAAATTTATATGGATCATTGCATGGATTAGATTAGCTTGACGCTGAGAGTATCAATGATTATATTTGTTTTACATAAATGAAATCGACTTCACGGCAAGTGCGTAGGTGAAATTCCATAAAAACGATTCGTCCCCTAATTTACTACCCTAAAAAGTGGGATATACTCTTTAAATTTAAATGTTAGGTCACCCTCGAATTAAGTATTCAAGAAATAAATCAATTATTAAAATCAGTGAAGATATCGCGTAACACACTACACAAAAACCAGTCAAATTGGAACCTCCTTTTAGGAAAACGGTTAAAAACAGCTTTTGAATAAAAATCTACTGCAAAAGCATAAGCTACTTGAGGCACATAATCCAAGGTATTATATATTGAAGGTTTCAACGAGTGTTACGAGTACGTACTTATTTTACTTGTCATTAAATAATCTTTATTCCACAGGTAACTTATCATTCTACTTAGGCAGGTATCGCATTTTATTATATTTTGATAATGACGTGCTTTACGATTATCTTCGTAGTAATCTCGAGATAAACACATAACCATAAAACATTATTCGAGATTACACGGCTAGGTATAAACTATAAAGCGATCGGGAAGGGTTGCCATCCGATTCCACGGGGATGATTTAAGCGACAATATAAACAACGTGACGCCTCGGTATGGGACAAACGACGTCACTTTTACGATTACCCACGTAAAGGAACACATTATCTGTTTTATCTGAGCTAAAGTTCCCTATACAAAGAGATAAAGGTTCCTAGTTTACCCGTAGTATAAATAAATTATAGGGAGTATTGTGCCTTGACTCGGATTGTCTAAAGTAAACTCTGGATATATTGTCGTTCTGGCTGCGTTGTAAATCACTCGGGGTTGCATCATGTGTTACGTAAAAAGGTTTTATAGGACTCGTAACCCCATGGAAAGATAACAGATTTTATATGGTTACGGCTATGGGGAAAATTGCTTTAATGGGTTAGTTTTTACAAATATTTTTTTCTACCTAGGTACTCGTTGGTTTACACATTCTGATAGGAGAACGTACGTACGAACGTACGTATACTACGTGACCCATTTTTTTACAATTTTTTTATCAAATAATCCACCCCTAACTGTTTTATTTCACTCGCTGCATTACCACGTTGGATGGCATTTTCTTATACTATTTTTCTAAAATGTCTAGCGTATACTACTTATCTATCTTACATCATAAGCTTCACGACCACATTCAAGATGAATTATCTATTTCGTTTCGGCGAGTTAATCTTAGCTCGTGCTTCAATAAAGAAAAGTTAAGTGAATGCTTGGGTAAAACTGTTAAAAACATCGCTCTAGCCATCATTACCCAGTCGAAAAAACAGGCCACGTAGTCATCAGAGGAAGACTTTGAAGTTAGATGAATAAACTCTACTCTCCCTGATAAGGTTTAAGTTGCTAGACGATTCTAATTGTTTCAGATTAGTGCACGCCTGATAACATGGCATTATAGGTACCATTAGAAGGGTTTCGAAGTCGTAGCCAGATTAGATTATGGACGAACTCTTGGCAGGATAAGTAAGTAAGGAGGCAGGTAAAGTAACGTAAGAACTGTTTATTTACCCATACATATTGTAATAGCTACTCTAAATTTCTTTTTGTGATTTCAACATCATAAACCAGCTGAATTGGTCCAAAATAATACAGCATGACCTCTCCACGACTAAGCTCTCTCTCTCTCTCTCTCTCTCTCTTAAATATGACAGAAGAACGCAAAGTTTAAGAAGATTAATAGGCATCAAATACCTATATGGCTTTCCAAACATTGAATTATAAAATTAAACCTAAACATTTTGAAACACTTGAAATATTAGGTAGGTATAGATACCGATAATTCTTGCTTTTAATGAAGCGTAAGTAGGTATAAACATTTTATAAACACCTAAGTTACAAAGGTAGAGTCTGGATATCTACCCTGTATAATAAGTAATTCAAAATCACGCGATGGAGTTTCTTTCCGGCAATTTTCGAGTTAATCGATGATGTTGCAACGCAATATAACCGTGTAATTTTCAGTGGAGGAGCCATGCAAACTGTTCATAAAATTCACGTTACTGGAAAAAATCGAGATAAGTTCCACATAAAAAGTGTAGGAGCTAAAACTACACACAGTGGGTTGGGAGCAGTCAAAGCGGCTTCTCGAGTTCGATCGCACGACGTTTGGCACGACGTGTGTACGATGAGCTTTGTTATCTGCCATCGAGGCTCCGCCTTGACGCGCGCGAGTCTCAATCCAACATGGCCGCCGTCGGTGCCGCGCCGTGCGCCTGGCCGGTCGGCACGACGCGCGTTTATATATCCCTAATGAAACCCCACTTTAATTAATTCACAGCAATCACATGCACCGTCCGCGCCGCAGCTTTTATGTTCATTGTTTCCATATCATTTTAAAGCATTTTGATTTCTCCAGAGTGTCACCGCCATTATGTTTTGTTTGGTAGGTATAGTCACTACCTGGCTGTTTGGCAGCAGCGTTTATTAGAGTTATTAGATTATTTTATTGCCATTACGCAACTTTTCACTTAACGTTATGAAGTCGTTCATGTTAATAATCCGGCCACCTTTGTAATTCGAGAGTCGGTAGGTAGGTAGGTATTTTACGAGTATTTTTTTCCATAAGAGTCGTATTAACATTTTATAATTGAGTAGTTATAGTACCTATGTAGTGTAGTCGTATTATTAAGAGTGACTAGGTATCGATTATTTTCAGACCTTCATGTTTAAAATATAGTACGTACTTAAAACGTATATAAATAGGACCTTAATATACTTAATAAGTAGGAATTTAATATTTTTGAGTTTTTTTACCCTTCAAGTCATGGTTACTACCTACTTACAATCCTGGGTATTTTTATCGATGGTTTAAAATATTTTTAACTTTGAGTTGTTTTTTTAAATATTTGATCTCATTATCAGTCTTTTCCAAGACTGAAATTTCATCTCCAATTTTTATAGGGAAAAATGTAAGTAGACTCACGGTTTCGATTCAAAACACATGTATGAAGACACAGGGCTTTCACAGGGGATTCATATTTTACGTAACAAAATAATGTATTATGCTTTAGTAATGAATTTAAACAGATTTTGCCAAAAAAAGTTCCTGGGAAATTAAATTGAATTATGACAAAAATTGTGAATAGAACTACAAATATTTACAAATAAATCTACTTACTCAAAAATATTTATTCATATAGTTATCTTATCGTAGGTATATAAGAGAATAAGAAGCGCAAGAGATATATGTAAGTATCTAGATGAAGACATTTACGACAAAATAGGTAAATTGGAAATCGACAAAATGTCGATTGTCGCGATTTCTGGGTTGGTCCCTAAAAGTTATACCCACAATGATATCCCCGAATATTTAGCCTAACCAGTCACGTAGTAAGTATACGCTTACATTTCTATGAATTATAACGGTGTGGTCGAAGATAGCTAACATCGGTTTCTTCTACGCAAGCGTGCTCCACCGCAAACCGCGTCATCGCCTAGATTGGAATGCTCTCAAGTGAGATGGCCGGAAAACCCTGTTAGTGCACCCATGCAGTTTATGTAGATCTACATAGTTGCGTTGCTCTACATAGAGCAACTGTTCAGTAGCGTAAAATAATTTCACTCGTATTACCGCATTTGGCTTCATCATCATTGGATTTCATGGATTAACATACACAAATTGATGGCATGAAGCGATTTGCATGTGAACGTGACAATCGGCAAGCGAGTCCGATTACTAATTGGTATTATAATAGTTTGCAATCATGCTATAGCTTCGTGCAAAATGCAGTATGCTTTGCAGATATCTAAATACTTAGACGGTTGTTAAATAACGGAGGCAAAACGAATCAGAATAATTTGTAAGATAATTTTGGCGAGGGTATACCTACCCAGTATTTTTATTTAGATTTTTTTTTATAGGTTAATACAGGTGTATATCTGACGTCGTCTAGACGACGGATATATTCAAGGATATCATACTACCTACCTACTCGTCATTATAAAAAACTTTTGCTTAGGGATCAACACAGAAATCGTGAAAAAAAATTGCTGATCCCAGCAAGCTGTTCCACGAAACGAGTTTTTTTCTTTTCTGTGAGCTGCTCCATATATACTTCGTAGTTTTCATGAATTTTTTGCTGTAGAATAACTGTTTTTTTTTCGTGATATCAGCCCCCCGATTCTACTAAACAAATTCCGTCTTACTACAAAAGATTTAAGAACGCTTTAGACATGTGTTTAGCATATTGTTCACAGTGAAACAACTGCTAAACACATGTCTAAAGCGTTCTTAAATCTTTTGTAGTAAGACGGATTGTCTTTAAATTGTAATTGTTGCGATTTTAATTGTTAAATAACTGCCTCAAAATTGTCAGTTTTTAATAAATTTTTTATACTAAGTTATAGTATTTGTAAGTGTAAGTGATTGTATTTTTCTAGTATAAAAAATATTTAAAATTGTCTATTTTGAGGCAATTATTTAACAATTAAAATCGCAACAATTACAATTTAAAGACAATTTATTTAGTAGAATCGGGGCCCAGGGATTGTCATTGGTCTGTGGTTGGCCCCATGGTAAAAGTTATTGATACTGATGAGTACAATGATATTTTTGAATTTGCCCGTCATCTAGAGATACACCAGAAAAAAAGAGAAGAAAGTAGGAATATAGGTACAGGGCTACGCGGAAAGGGTCTACTAAGCAGAAAGGGGTCCATAGTGCCCATCATTATTAACAACTTTTACTATGGGAGCAGCTTTAAAAGCGTGAAAAACATATCAGTTTTTCCATAGAAAACGGGCATTCACACTACAAAAAGTATGGAGCAGAAGATTTTTTACGCGATTTCAGGGTTGATCCCTTAGTAAAAGAATAATCACGAAAATTAGTTCACAAAATACGAGTATGTTAAGGCTACGGCCCGAATTCAAAAACTGTAAAAAAAAACCTTAGGTACCAAATAAATAAATTATCGTTTTAATATCTTTTAATTTGTCCAGAGTAGGATGTAAAAAAGTAACACGCAACAATTTCACATCTAACTATTTTACTTCGTCAACGACAGAAGATATAATAACGAAAATTTATTTACATATTTGATTCGTGTACAGCAACGATAAAAACATTTTTGTCACATTTTGAAAATTAAATTCAGCGGTTTTATAATCTTCAATGTGAAAATATGCGTGTGAGTGAACTACAGACGCCAAGAGCACTTAAGTTATGGTAGAGAGAAGGATAGTTCTAACATTCCCATTTTTTTCTCATTGATGGTTGCGCTGAATCCTTACGATATCATCTCTCTCAGTGAATTGACAGATTATTTCCTTCTTTCTGAGTGTTATTCTGCGTGATCGAATCAGAAATTAGGAGATCCGTAGACGAACGAACGAACGAAGTTACCGGCATAGCCCACCGGATTAGCAAGTTGAAGTGGCAGTGGACAGGATACGCAGAACAGATGGCCGATGGGGCCGAAAGGTTCTCGATTGGAGACTACGGACCGGTAAGCGCAACGTAGGACGTCCTTCCACAAGATTCACAGACGACCTAAAAGATACCGCAGGGAAACGCTGGATGCGGCCTGGGCCGCTTCCAACCGGTCCTTTTGGAGATCGATGGGGGAATCTTATGTCCAGCAGTGGACGTTCTTCGGCTGAAATGATGAGTGTTAAACTTTACCGCGCATATAACAAACCAGAACTTCTGTATGTATCCGTTTAGGGCAGTGTCGGTCTAAACTGATACTCCTACACAGTAAAATGTAAGTTCATGTAATTTTTTTTTTAAAGCTTTTGATTGGCCTCTTCCTCGCATGCATGATTTTAAGCGAGATGATACGGTCTACGATGGAGCACGCTTATCTAGAAGAAACCAATTCAATCTCGATTTGAAGACACCCAGATTTTAACTATCGGGGATCACCAATTCAAGCAGCGAATTCCACAGACTAGCAGTTCACAATAAATGTGGAATCAAAGCGCTTCGTACGGGTTTTCGGAATATCAACCATAAAGCGGTGTAAATTTTTCGTGCCCGCGCTGTCCGATAGAAAAATGGGCAGGAGGGAATTAAATCATGCAGATCTGATGCACACTCCCCGAAATGTATCCGTCTAAGTACCTATTCTATATTTTCTCTATAGGTATGGTGATCAAAATGTCATTCAAATTGCAATGCAATCATGAAACCAGTGTTCAATACAACGGCACACTAAAGAAGTCTTACAACAACATAAAGCTCATGGTCAAGCGCGTTGGGCAATGCACGCTGGCTGACCTTTAACGTACAATAGGCCTTGCGGTGCGAATTGTCGCCGACCGAGATAAGTCGCAAGTTAGCAAATAGGTAGGTTCGTGTATAGAGTGAGCAAATTATCTAAAGAATCGAGCGAATTGAAGTCACAAAAAATTTTTTAGGAGTAATTTTTTTTCTGTTTTGACAATAGACAAATTAATAAATAGTTTATTCATAAAAAAATCCACAACACACACAGTAGTTAGTTGTATTTTACCACAAAACGGCCCCAGATCAGCATGATGGTTGCTACCAACCGGCGCGATTCTACTAAACAAATTGTCTTTAAATTATAATATTAGGTGGTTGTATTTTTCTAGTATAAAAAAATATTTAAATCTATCAGTTTTGAGGCAGTTATTTAACAATTAAAATCGCAACAATTACAATGTAAAGACAATTTGTTTAGTAGAATCGGGGCCCTGGGGCCTTACGGACAACCGCTATTACAGGCACCTAATCCGCTCAGTTGGAAAATCACGCGACCGCAAACCGTATCTAGGCGCGATAAGGTACACGTTCGCGTGATTTTCCAACTGAGCGGATTAGGTGCCGCAATTAGTTTTTGTCCGTAAGGCCCCTGGGGCCTTTAAAAAATACGTGTTTGACAGATAGCCATCAGTTTCATAACCGACTTCAGTAAATAATTATTTCTCAATTCGATTTTATTTGTGCTTTTTAAGCATACTTACATATTTTCGCCGATTGTGAGATTGTGAACCAATGTCGAAGGTTCCATTTTAATATTACCCGATGAGGGTGGAAAATTAGAGGATGAATCCCATTGACTGAATTTCCCCCACTTCCCGTGAAGTCTGTTTTTAATCATTTAAGATGGCTTTTAGCGATAAGACCGCTTTTTGTACCTATTTTAAACTCATTATTTTTTATGTTCTTTTTGGGGTGTCATTTAAGTATTGAATTGTAAATGTAAAAACACCTCTTTTACTATACAAAACAAACGTACATATAAGTAAATAATGTTGCGTATCTATACATAAATAAAGTTATGTATACGTGAATAACCTTACGTATACGTGAATAACGTCACGTAGACGTGAATAACGTTACGTATACGTAAATAACGTTACGTAAACGTAAATAATGTTGCGTAGTAGATTGATTTTATCAATTTTGATGTAGGTAGGTACGCCTGATGTTGGCAAAACGTACTTTTCATTGTGACAACCACGCAAAGCCAAAAGAAGGTTATTGTGTTTAACGCGTATGTAGGTACAGTATTCTCACTAATCCGACACTTCGGTAGTACATTGGCACTTATCTCTGAAAAATTACCGGTTCTTGTAAGATTGACGATGCGGGTGAAGCCGCGGGGAGCAGCTAGTGTATGCGGGACTTTAGCAAAAATTCAACTGTACCCTTAGTACAAGTTTTGATAGTATTCGAAAACTTTTTTCGTATTCATCATCATCATCATCATCATCATTTCAGCCGTAGGACGTCCACTGCTGGACATAGGCCTCCCCCATCGATCTCCAAAAGGGCCGGTTGGAAGCGGCCTGCATCCAGCGTTTCCCTGCGGTCTTTCGTATTAGTGTGAAGCAATCTACTGCCGATTACTACCGATTTTAGTTCCTCCGCGTTTCCGCTGGAGGCGCTTTACTAAAATGTATGGAACAATACGTAAATGAAAAAAGGTTTTCGAAAACTATCAAATCTGGGACTAAGCGTACTGACCCAATAGACTTTTGCATGGGCAGGACGGAGGCCAGAGAGGCCATCCCTAGCAGCTAACAGTGGGATAAAAATGGATATGGATGATAATGATATGCTAGTTACTACAGCGGAAGTCCAGTAGAAAGACATGACAGCAAAATACGGCAACATCGGTAACCCTAAACGCGCTGACAGTGGCAAGTCCCCAGCGGCCATTTGTCGCGGGCAACCTCCCCGCGGCATCGTTACCATCCCCGCAACTAAATAGATATAATATTCTCTGTGACACTTCTCTGCTGATTTATTCAGCTCCAGCGACACGGAGCTGACACATAAACGTCGCTTTTGTTTCCCTTTACCGCGAGATTTATAGTGGCGTTGGGGGAGATTCTAGACGTGAATTCTGCCTCGAGGCGTGGGATGTCAACAGTTGAAGGTTTTTGTAGTGGTTTTGCAAACAAATTGTACATTAGAACATGAGTTGATGAATGTGTGAAATTATAAAAATTGGATTTTCTACTCACGCCCTACACACGCTATACAGGGTTACAAGGAAAGCCGAAAGGGGTCCGTTATACTCATCATTATGAACACCTTTCATCATCATCATCCATAGCCTTCCTTATCCCACTGCTGGTTATAGGCCTCTCTCTTGCTATGCCATCTGCCTCGGTCCTGTGCTAATCGAGTCCGTTCGACCCGCTATAGAACAACTTTCAAAAATCCTAAAAACTGGACCATTCCAAAAATCGCAAAAAAAATATGAGCTGTTCTATACGTTTTGTTGAGTGTCAATGACCACTTCCTATGGAACAGCTGCCATTTTTTCGCGATTTCAGAGTTTGCTCCTATAGTAAAAGTTGTTCATAATAATGGATACTATGGACCCATTTCGGCTTAGAACAACCCTTTCCGCGTAACACAGACCACAGTAGAGAGGATGCGTCCCAAAGTAACATAGTATGGGATCTCCTTGCGGCAATTCGGTATGCTAAAAAAATTTAATCTATGCCAATTCCAAAACCATTTCGAGATTTTATCTTACCAACCCTTATTTTTCTACTCCGGCCTTTTAAAACGATAAGATGCCATTTATTTTAACATAAAACTAAGAAATCATTCGACTTTCATTGTCCTCTAAATGACGTCACATTGTAGCATTTTATTTTCTGTGCCTTTTAAGAATAAAAATATTATACATTTGACACACTGTTCGTCACACATAATAGAATATTTTTTCATTTCTGTGGTTACATAATTTCAATTTTCAAAAAAATATAGTAAAATAACTACTCAATAGAAAACAAAAATATTGAAATTAGTTTCTTAAAATAGCCTTATCTACGAAATAAAAATATAAAAAAAATACAAAAAAAAAACTTTACATACCGAATTGTCCATGTTTGTACTATACCTACCAAACGGTACCACCCATACTTTAATTATATTTTCGATATAATAATGTTTCAGATATTTTGGAACAAATTAACAATTTATTTTAATTTTGGAGACTTCTTGATAAATGAGCCTATTTTTAGGGTTTCGTACCCAAAAAATGTCAACGGGACAACCCTATTACTATGCCCACTTTGTCTGTAATCTGTATGTAGGTACTACCTTCTAACCGCTGTATCTTTTGAACGGTTATAGATAGTTAGTTGAGATTTCCACCATAAATTATTCATACATATTTTTTTTAAATTTTTGTTTCTATGATCTAGTGTTAAAACACTACTATAATACGAATAAACGTCAAACTTGGCATGGTTGTAGTACACACTCTAAAGTAAAACAATAAATTATAAACATTGGTCAAGTGCGAGTCGAACATGCGTTAAAAAGGTATCCCAAATTAAATAAATGTTTTTGGGTGCGGAACCCTTGGCGCCCGCGTCGGACTCGCACTTGGCCGGTGTTTTTTGTTAAATGTATTGCTACTCTGTTGTTCTTTCTCAGGTTCTAAGTAAATGTACCTAATAATCAAAACAAACACCGTCTTACTACAAAAGATTTAAGAACGCTTTAGACAGGTGTTTAACATATTTTTCACAGGGAAACAACTGCTAAACACATGTTAAATCTTTTGTAGTAAGACGGACAGTCTTTATTTTAAATCGATTTCAAACAAAGATGATCTCAATTAGACTGTATTTTAGAACCCCTGACGCAAAAAGAGGGGTGTTATAAGTTTCACGTGTGTATTGGGTGTCTGTGTATCCGTGTGTAGCTATATGTATGGCATCGTAGCCCATAAAAGGCTGAACCGATTTTGATTCAGTTAATTTTGGTGGGGCTGGGGATAGAGAACAGATGCTTTGTCCCTCTCCCGCAAAGCGTGAGTCGTATATCATTTGTATATCGCGCGCACGGCTTGACGTCATAACGTGCTATAGTACGCTCTCTGTTCTAGCATGAAATTAAAATACTTATATCTTGTTAAATTTTGAACAAATTTTAGTTTTGTTTTTGTTTATGATTAGCTTTTTTAAGAGGTATTTTTTTATATTTTTTTCAAGAATTCTGTCCAACAATTTGTTCAAAGCAACAGTAACCATATACCTACTCAGATAACTGCAGATTATTTTGTATTTTCATCGAGTACAACCTGTCGAATGTAGAGTATTTATTGTATAAACACCACTAACTAACCAAGCCGTTGCTAACTATAACAAAATGCAATATTATGTGTACACAAACATTTAGATACTCGTATTTGAACTCGTAATGACCTGCGGCAAGATAAATAAACAGATAAGCAAATAACTTAGCTTGCTGATTGCTTAGTCGCCAGTGAATGTTTGGACAACATGTCTCATAAAATAAGTGTGGATGAAGTGAACAGCTTGAGAGGAGATCAGTTTGAGCAAATTTTCGGGAATGTGATTGAGTTGTACGTCGACGCAGCGAAGACTGTGAAGAACGGAAGGCCGTTTCAAAGTGCTTTGGATATTTGTAAATCATTTCAAAGATATTTGGACAATATCAGCGTAGAAGGTGATTTAAATTATAATTTTTATCGGATACATTTCGGCGCGTGCGCATCGGATCTGCTTGATCCTGTCCATTTTTCTATCAGACGGCAAGGGTACGAAAAAGCGATACCGTTTCATGGTTGAGATTATCATATCCGAAAGACTGTACGAAGCGCTTTGTTTCCACTTTTATTGTGCGAACCGCTAGCGGCTAGATTATAGATTCGATTTGATGATAGATTTGAAAATTGCAAAGCCTTGAGCACCGCCGTAAAGTATAGACAATAGACAATAGACAATATTTTATTTGTAACAAAAATCCATACACACTTAGAGCTACACACAAAAGCTTGTCTGTCTATTTTCTAACGGTTATATTTCGACGAGTATGCGCAAGAGCTTCATGACATTATTCTACAGGACAAGTAGGACTGCACAAGTGTACACTACCACCCATTCCTCGTGGAAATTCCAAAGATTCGTACTCAACGATTTGGGTCGTCATTTATGATACATACTGCCTAAGAATGGAACTCCCTGTCGTCCTCCTTCTTTCCTGAGAACTACAATCTAAGTACTTATAGGCATCTTCAAGGCTCAAGTGAATAGATTTCTTCTAGATCAACGTGTTCCACCCTCGGCCACACCATCACTTACCATCACGCCCAACTCCATACGCGCCGCGGTTTCATACTAACATTAAAACAGCGCAGTTCGGAAAGTAGCGCGGTTTGCGGTTATTTTTTCATCACCTAAACTCGATTGCTTAAAACAGCTAGGCATAAGGCCCCTGTTTCATTCTATATATTAAAACAAATTGCTAACACGAATGCCTATCGTGGTGTAGTCGGTAAATTGGAGCGAATCAAAGGGTCTTGCAAATTGAACCTAGTATGTAATTTTGTGGTACCTATAGGTAATTTTGTGGTACCTATAGGTACCACAAAATTACATTTGATTTGAAGCAAATGTGGACAAGATGTTTGCCGATATTCAAATGCGAAGTTTTTATCGTGACATCCCGAGACGAACATTTGCGTGATAATGTGGCCCCAGCATAACAATCGGCTGGACGTTAAGTATATACGGAACTGTTGTAGCTGCATTCTACTTTTAGATTATAAAGTACTTACCTACCAGGATATTTTACGCTGGTTTCTATTTAATCACGGACCAGTCTTGAAGGAAGTCGGTAATTATGAACGCGGAAACTTTGTTTCGCTCCGAACGATCATTAGAAAATCATGGAACATGATAATTAGCATGAAGACGTTCACTTTACGATCGGAGGTTTATAACTATACGGTTCATTTACAGTAATTTATGCGCGAAATGTTTAGAGTAAATAGAAACTAAGGACCTCACCTATCTAGTTTCCTATATCTCGATTATGATTTTTTATATTCGTACCAAACTTTTGATTCTACGTTTCTAATCCGTACGGCCAAGGATTGGAACAGACTGCCATCTTCCTTGTTTCCCGAGAGATATAATCTGGGCCTTTTCAAGGCCGGAGTGAATAAGCACATCGTCGCTTACCAACAAGCGAGTTGGTAGTCAAACACGGACTTAGCCACGATAGAACAAAAATTTAAGTGCTGGTTTAGGGTTACGCGGAAAGCGTGTAAGGCACTAAGCCGAAAGCTTCCATAGTACACATCATTATGAACAACTTTTACTACGGGACCAACACTGAAATCACGAAAAAAAAATACAGCTTCATACATTTTGTCGAGTGTGAATGGCCGTTTTCTATGGAACACCTGTTTTTGCGATTTCAGGGTTGGTCCTACAGTAAAAGGTTGTTGGGTATTATGGACCCTTTCAGATTAGTACACCCAGTTCGCGTAACCCTGTATTTATGTGTGCCGTGCAAGCTTAGATGTTTTAAGTAAATCATCATCATCCACAGCCTTCCTTATCCCACTGCTGGGTATAGGCCTCTTGCTATGCCATCTGCCTCGGTCCTGTGCCAATCTAGTCCAGGGGCCTTACGGACAACCGCTATAGCGGCACCAAACTAACGTAAGATCCGCTCAGTTGGAAAATCACGCGACCGCAAACCGTATCTGGGCGCGTTAAGGTTCACGTTCGCGTGATTTTCCAACTGAGCGGATCTAACGTTAGTTTGTTGCCGCAGTATCTGTTGTCCGTAAGGCCCCAGGTAAATAAAGTAAATGAAGCCCACTTATTCACTTAGAACACCTAAGCTTGCACTTGATAGGTATAGGTAGAGAGAGGTTCTACCTCAGGGGCCTTACGGCTACTTCTGATTGTGTAAAGTTGCGCGACCGCAAACCGTATCTCGGGTGTTTGCGTGATTTTCCGCACTGCGCTGTTTCGAGCCCGCGTTAAGAGGTAGCCGTAATAGTCCTATAACAGACGTGTTGGATTTGGTTGACGGACCGCCGTCCAACCAGGGAAAGAGACCGTTGCCGTTTTGGTTGGACGGTCCGTCAGTCAAGTCCGTCTCGTCTGTTAGCTAATCTCAAAAAAATATTATAGTAACCCACCAGATCAGACAACCAAGGGAGACACGGTAAGGTTGTGTGGCGGGTGCGAAGCGAACTCATCTGTCCTAAATCAGGCTTGATGCAGTTGATGCCTTTAGTCGAATTCACCCAGCAGACCACCTTGTCGCCTTTTTTGCATGTAGATGTAGACTATTCGTTAAATTAGTTCATTGGAGACGCTACAAGTTTCTTAGAGTGTGTGAAAAATTTATAACTGAGCCGTGTACCTACTTACTGAGCTGTACAATGATTTATTTTTAAAGATAAATGGAGACAGTACTAATGCATATATCCCTTGTGTCTGATCTGAGGGTACGTACTACCAAGGAAGATATAGTCACCGCGTTACCAACTGACTCGTAGGGCCATAAATTATTATCTGTCTATCTCGCTTGCACTTACAGGTCTTAATCTGTCTATCTCGCTCGCACTTACAGGTCTTATGGTATGACGTTTATGGCCCAACGACTCAGTTGGTAACGCGGTGACTATAGTACTACTTACGGGTTGAACAATTATTATCTTTTATCGTAACAAAATTTCGCTTGTTCTAGCAACCCTTGCCAGGTGCCAATTGTTGTAAAAAACCTTGCACATTGCAGAAAAACTGGTGGTACTGAAGCTACACCCAGACTTAGCTGGTAGGCTAGCGGTTCAGGGCGAGCTGACTCCGGAATCGACCACCGAACAGAAAGCCGCCGGGCTCCATCAGCTGACTGCGGCGGATAAGAAAACTATCGACGAGAGTAATCGCAGGTTCCTAGTACTTCTCTTTCTTTCTATCAGTAAGTTTTTTTTAACGCGGATAATTCCGCGATTGACCACCAACTCG
Organism: Agriopis aurantiaria; assembly: GCA_914767915.1. Classification (NCBI taxonomy): domain Eukaryota; kingdom Metazoa; phylum Arthropoda; class Insecta; order Lepidoptera; family Geometridae; genus Agriopis; species Agriopis aurantiaria. Next base: position 8,671,912 of record OU611987.1, read on the forward strand.
CCTGTTCGATGTGGTCGAAGGTGAAGCACGTAGACTTAGAAGATACCTATACGTAGGTTAACCAATTTAAAGAAATGTTATCGTAATTCGCATTAGCTGCTAACTTATATTATCTCGACACGTAGCGCCATCTGTACGACTTGATTTAAACTATAATGTGCCATCCAACACTTTTTCTGTTTGCTTGGATGAATAATTTCTTATCGTTTATTAAAGCAGGCTTATAACATAGTTTGTATTAAGTTCGTCAGATGTCGCTTTTAAATTTTTTACTCAATTTTCTTTTCAGATATAAGGATAAGTTTGGTTTCCCTTTTATCATTTGTGCAAGGGAGAATAAAGTGCAGTCTATAATTGCTGGTCTTAGGATTCGCTATGATAGCTCGCCCGAGGAAGAAATCAACATTGCAATAGAAGAAGTGAAGAAAATCTGTAAACTGAGAATACTTGACATTGTGAAAGATGCATGACTCTTAAATACTTCAAAAAGATTTTAGTTATTATAATGCTATTATAATACCAATTATTTGCCATATGAGGTGGTCTATCTACTATAGTATGATAATTTTGACAGGTCACACCTATGAAGTTTCGTATTTGTTCCGGTAAAATCACAGAAGAGAAAAAAAAATCCTTTTCTGTGGGTAAAATGTACTATAAATAATGTCATATTTCATTAATGGCCCACTTAGTGAAGTGCCATGCGTAATGAATAACTAAACACAATAAAAAATCGGTTCCGAAATAAAAAAAAAAAAAAATTAACAATTAATATAGGTAATTAGATTATTTTTTAATTTTGCTTTTTGTAAAAAAAACTATTAGGTACTTACCTAATAAATGATTTGTTTTTTTAAATTGTTAACACTGATTATTGGCAGCTGTCGTGGAACGTTCTATAAATCATAATTAGGAATTATTTTATCATACATTTTTATTAGGTACTAGCTGCGCCCCGCGGTTTCACCCGCGTTATATACCTCCTTGAAGCAACCTCCTTGGTAGAGACAGCAACCTCCTTTAACGTACATGACAATTTTGATATTTTAATAGTTACAATATACTTAACTATAATACGTACCATTAGTCAGCCATTTTGTAATCATTAAGAGTTCTGACACCATTGTGCCTTGTATACGATAATATAATATAAAGTATACGATACGCTTCTGTTCAGTTTTTATTACTGTTTTTATTGAGTTTTTATCGATTCAAGTTCTATGAGAATAATAACTATCGAGAATCGAATAGGTTCATTAACGATTATACACTACCTCATCCTTACTGTGAGCTGTCAAAATTATCATCCTATATTAGACAGACCATAACTATAGTCTTTCCATTATGTAAATCACTTTTAGACCGCTCATACAAAATTGACGATGTAAATTTGTAAAGCGCCATATATTAATTGTTAAACATAACTACAATAAAAAATAATATGCAATTTGTAGACTTACATGTTTTATTAAAAGATCCATAATACAAAGTAAACTAAGCTATCACAGCAGCCCGAGAGACCTTTCGATCACAGCATGGGGCTGGCCGGCCACTTCGCACAACTCCCGCTGGTTGAGGAAGTCTTCAAAACCGATGTCCAGGTGTCTACCAGTGAGGATGTCACTCTGGAAGTTTGAGCTCGGCATGAAAGGAAGGTGGCCGACCTGGAAGAATTAGTACATTATTAGAGACTAGCCGAATCCCACAGTGAGCATAACTCAAACAATACTTGAAATCACCAGGATTGCTGCTTACAACCTGGTTGAAATATGCGTATCGAATTTTTCCAGGCCGTGGCTGTGTTCCAGCTGTTCAGTTCACACTTTTTCTAGCCTGTGGTCCATCTTAATGATAAATAACAGGAATTTAATGGGTCATGTACTGGGCATAGACCTATCTTTTATTATGCCATTCACCTCAGTCCCTTGTTACTAACCTTGCTCGCAAACTTCTTCTCCATGGCAAGTTTCAGGGGTGCATGCAGGCCTTGGATATTCCGCAGCATGGCCATGTCCATTTTTTCTGCATTTAAGTGGAACTGGAAAGGACACAATATGAATGAGTTGAAAACTTGAAACATTACAGTTTGAACCAATGATCTTATTGGTTTGAATGGTAAATATTATAATATATTATGCCAAATGATTAACCTGTCAACCTATAAAAACAACCTGTTAATCAAGACATTAGGCCCTTGGGGAACGGGAACTCACGTCATTTTTAAAAATCTTTCAGAGCACCTGATTAATGTGAAGCATGACCAAAATGCTGATGTGTTTCTGGCTCAACGCAAGCATTGCCATTCAGCGTGGTAATGCCGTCAGCATGCTGGGTACGCTGCCAGCTGGTAGTGGGCTTAAGCATTTTGTCTTTAGACCTTCAACGGTCTATGGGCATTCTTAACTGTATTTGTAGTGTTAGTATTAGCTTGTATTTTGTTTAGTTAATTAAGGCACTTGCCCATTTAAAAAATACCTATAAAATATATAATGAAACTCTAGGACCCACAGAATCGATTCTAAGGAAGTCAAGGAACAGTTGACCCCATACCTAATGGCACAAGCTCTGAAGGTTCAATAAAGATTGGACGGTGATGGCTTAGTACAGAGACAAGTGGAAGGAGTTGAGAGGGACTTTTGCCAAACATGACAAAAACTATTAAACTAAAAATAACATCAAAATCACATTGTCATGACTTTCATTTACCTTTATTACTCATGTGTTACTCTATACTAATGTAAGTCATTCTCAATAGATTCATAAATAATACATGGTGTTGGGTGGGCCATGTAAAAAACCCGAGGGCCATATAGATGTTCCAATAAGTAATCAAACAAAATTATAAAAAAGCTGTGATGGCTGCTTTGGTATGTGTTGTAGAACTAGAATCTCTTTAAGTAGAAGTCAAAGATTATTACAACTAGTATCTTTGCTTATAGTCAATAAAGCTCGATATAAGTTTTTGTCATCCCACATACAACCAGAGTACTTAAAATCTGAATAGACGAATATTTGTAGATGATAAATAATCTTCACTTACATTTTTTTCAGACATTTCTAGGGGATGTGACATGCCAAGTTTTGGTTTGGAGGCATGGAGTCCAGCGACGAATGGATCTGGTACTCCAAATGCTCCTTCCTGAACTTGAACCCCATTGGCAGCATGATCAGGCTTAACTTTCAGTGAAGGCAGGCCGAAACTCTGAAATAATTAGGCACATTAATAATCCTACCAAAATCCTACACACTAAGATATTTGCATCTCACTGCCTACACACAACGCTAAATTGTAACATTGCATTGAAAAAAATTGGGCAACGTACTACTTACCATCTTGAATAAGTTGAACAGATTATGAAGTAATGCTCAGAGTCAATAGAAATAAAATTAATTTTTAGGAAAGGTACCTAATGATCAGAATTACAATTAGCAAAGCAAAGTAAGTGCCCGGTGAGGCAGTGAATGTGACAAATAATGTTAATAATGTTCCGTGCACTCGCTCGTGTCGCCGCGCTGACTTGTAGTTTTTGTTTTACAAGTTACAACTAAACTGTCAATGTCAAATGCAAATGCTGTCACTATTGTCAACAAAAATTATTGTCATGGTTGTGTATATCTGTGTTGTCATGCGTTCCGATAGCCCCTTGGTGGCAAAAATAACTGTTACAAACGCCAATAATGATCACACGTAGCGTTCGTTTTGGGAATGAGTGTGCAAAAGTGGCATTATTAATTGTTTTCGCTCACCGTTCGGATAGGTCGAAAACAGCTAAAAATGCCATCGTAATTTGCTACTTTTGACCCACCTCGCGACATGGGATCGTTGTGATCGTTTTTTGACATTACGATTTTGACGTTTGTTTTTCGCGGTGTTTTGTTTGCGCGCGACTGTAATAATTCTTCAGTTTCTCGTTTTACAACAAATCTACGGACAACTACGGATTATATTATCTTTGAACTACGGTGTTTGACGTCACCGCTGGTGACTGTAGCGTTCGTTTAGGGTAGGGATCAAAAGTGGCAAAACTTGCAAAATTCTCAAACCGAACGCTTTACATCACAGATCTACTACCTATTTACATCAACGCCAATTTTGACAATGCTAAAAATGCCAGCATAGCCTATCCGAACGCACCTCATGCTCATTGGCAGGCAACACAGCAATAATGCACGACACAGATAATGTATGGCATGATATTGTACGGCATAATAATGAACAATATGATAATTGGTGTATATGTATGTCGGAGAACACCCGGTACTAGGATGTTTTTTTGAAGCTGTGACGTCATCAGTGCTGATGATACTATTTCCATCACTGGGTTCTACCATTGGAGATAAAACCTTAGCTGGCAGAACTACTCTCTTCTAAGTAACTTTGTAGTTTTTAGGCTGTACCAAACTGACTTATTCACGGGGTAGGTCAAAGAAACACATTGAAAGTTCTGGTAATGACTTTTCTATCCTTTATTTCTGCATAGACCCTAAGAAGGTGCTCTATGCTAATGCTAATTTACCGCCACGTTCGTAAAACCCTAGACGCTTATAGAAGAAGGGCAAGAAACTACAGCGCCATCACTTTATCACAATTATTATAGAATAACACTTTTCATAACACTTATTGAGCAATAAATAGTAGTTAACAAAATAGTAACAGCACTCTAAGTGCACCGGATATCGCTTCAAGCAAGACTGCCTGTTTCTGCACTTTGTACTGTGCTCGATGAATGCCTCAAACAGAATGAGCCTGGCTCCACAACAGCTCGCCATTTTATAACAAAGATGGCGTCATGTCGTTGTGAAGTCATAACACTGTTCTTTAAAGATCTACAAATAACCTACTTTACAGTAGTTTATAACTTGTTAAATAATCTTAACTATTTACAGAACTTAGCTCTTATTAACACTTAAGCTAAACATTTAAATAATCGAAACAAGGCGCCATGTTTTTCGTTTTGTAAATCGAATATCAAATCAGCTGTCTTTTAATGTAATCATTAACTAATGATTTTAAACCTAATGTTTATCGTCTACAAATCAAGACATGAATTTAGCAATAGATAACTTTACATTTAACTAAAGATTAAATAGTCTTGTGTCATTGTTTCCTGTCCGGAAAGAGAACAAAACATATTTTTACATTTTAGTTTTCTACAGTTAACTTTACGCTTAAATAAGTAAACTAATTACATCAATCAGTTTGTAAACCTTTCTGGTCTTCATTTTAACGGACATTGTTGAATTCGACGTTATTATTTAGAAGCTTATATTGGTCTTGCGCCGACATGTACATCAAATATCGTGCTGTGCAATTTATCATGCCGTATAATATAGGGTGTTTGACTGTATTGAAAATATTATGCCAATTGACATCATCCATAAACATGACACAATGAAAAAGCATATTTCATTGATTTTTTTATAAAAATATGCTTATTTTTTGTAAAAAACGCGAATAAAATAACTGTGTTTTCGACATTTGATCACGTGATCGAAAACGGTCTGTAATTGGCTTCATCCCTAGTGACGTCACACAAATCTAAACAAACAGATTTTGTATTGATATTTGCGAATTTAATGTTGTAAAGCTATTTTGAGAGCGATTTATCCAGAAATTATCACCAAAAACAGTCCGGAGGTTAAATGTTAGAAGAATGGAGAAACATTTTGTGCAAGCAGACAGCAGTAACTTAACCAAAATTAATGTATTTATGGTTGCATATTTCTTCAATAATAATCTACGTCATTGTTTCTACGCTGCAGAACTCAAAACGTAAAAACTACAATGTAAGTATTAATTTTTAATTGTTCTCCAAGCAAAACATTCAATCAAGTTGTACAAAAAGTATGTTGTAGTAGGTGGATATCACTATTTTGTTAGGTTATGTCTTTACAATGTTTAAAAAGAAAGTAACAGTACATAAAATAGTAATGCAATAAAAACACAAATTGTAATAGAAATATATAGACTCAAATATGTACCTCAAAATGATCTTCGCACAAAACAAAACACTTGAAACACTTGAATTAGCTCCAATACTTTTGGGTTCTCTACGAGCTACTTAGTTCTAACCACTTTTTGCGAGTTTTGGGGTCCATTGGAACAGAAACGAATAGTTTTTCCGGTGTTTTATGGAAGTATTTGTACATTGTGGCACTACACAACATTTATAAACCATTACTTCTATTAGAAAATTAGTGATTATCAAACTTTTGCTGCCTGGCTGCAGCTGTTTTGTTTTGTGTGACGTCAATCGTCGCTCGACCGGAGCTATGACGTAGGTCTGCGTTTTGGCGCGATATTTTTTTATTCAAACTTTAACATCGATTTATATCGCAAATACGACTGATATCCAGAAAATATAAATGCAGTATACATTAAATTATATCAGGCAATAATGTGCAATAGTTTCCCAAAAGTTGTCAAATACCCTATTATCGGGTCGGCCCAATGACTGTTTTAAAAAGGGGGAAGACGCGTGACATCCAAACATTGTACCCAATAAATATGGCTCAAAAAAAAATGGCTCTGTTTCGGCTCGAGTCAGCGGTGACGTTGATGTCTACACTGTAAACGTCAACTTCACCGCTCCATTAGACACTACACTAGACCATAGATTAGTGACATATAAAGAAAATTAAGTTATTGTTTTTAAGTATTTACGAGTGAAAAGTAATGTCGTAAATTCCGTGAAACTTGTTTTTTGTCTTCGAACTGTTGGTGCACCTTGTGAAAAAGCAGGAAGTAATTTTTGCTGCTTTATTTCACACAATTTTGACAAGTTGTTCACGTGCTATCAAAACGACAGTTCGTTTGTGACTGAAGTTGATTAGGCCCGTGAGCCTAATTTGTGCGGTCCACGTCAAGAAGTTCGTTCCGTATCTTCCCCCTGTTTACTTACATCAATGATCTTATGAGAAAAAAGTTTTGAGCAACTGGCATTTCACTTTGACAGTGACTTTTCGTGACATTTCTTTGTTAACATAAAAATTCTAAGATTTGTATAGAATTTGTATAGAACGGAGTATAGAAAGTCTTTTTGTCTTTGCAAAGAAAGTTTAAATAACACTTTGAAAGTTCGAAAACAAACTATTAAAACTGTGATTAAAACCATGGTATAAATGACGTCTATGGGTATAAGCTAAGTAAAACGATTGTTTTTCCGGATCCCGAAACGGATGAATAATTTAACTCTGAAAGAAATGGATGATGAGGAGTTAAATAATAAGTTATTACTAACGTATGACTCCTCTTTGGGCGATGATGTTAAATCTGCACCTGCAATTATACAAAATAAGAATGAGAAATTACATAAATGCCCGATGTGTGATTATAGATCATCAAATTCTCATAATGTAAGACGACATATGCTAAAACATATCGGAGTAAAACCATACAAATGTAATATTTGTGATTTTAAATCAAATTATGAACCTATCTTAAAACAACATAACAGTGTACACACTGGAGAAAAACCATATAAATGCGTAATGTGTGATCATAGAACAGCCTACAAAGCGGGACTAAATGAACATATGAAAATACACACTGGAGAAAAACCATTTGGATGTGATTTGTGTGACTATAAATCAATTTCTGCATATAAAGTAAAAAGACATAAAAAAAGACATACTGGAGAAAAGCCATATGCATGTGATATGTGTGATCATAAAGCATCAGAGGCTGACAATTTAAAACGACATGTACTGACCCACACAGGTGAAAAATCATATCATTGTAGTATGTGCGATTTCAAAACAGCACAAGCAGACAGCTTGAAAACTCACATCCGAATACATACTGGAGAAAAACCATTTAAATGCGATATATGTGACTTTAAAACAGCACATAAAAGTAATTTTAGGCAACACATTAGAAATCACACTGGTGTAAAACCATATAAATGTGATATGTGCGATTATAAATCAGCGTGGTCAAATGATCTAAGAGAACACCATATACGAAAACATACTAGTGATAGACCATATGAATGTAGTTTTTGTGATTATAAAACAGTAAGGTCAAGAAACTTGAAAGAACATGTAAGGAAACACACTGGGGAAAAACCTTACAAATGTGGAATGTGTGATTATAAATCGACTATAGCAAGTTATTTGAAAAAACATATACGAACACATACTGGAGAAAGACCATATAAATGTGATATCTGCGATTACAAAGCAGCGGTAGTGGGTACATTAAAACTCCACATGGCTACACACACTGGTGACAAACCACATAAATGTCATATGTGTAATTTTAAATCGGTAGCATCAAGTTGTTTAAAACAACATCTAAGGAGACATACTGGAGAAAAAGCATATGAATGTAGCTTGTGTAATTATAAAGCAGCAACATCAAGTGATTTAAGGCAACACCTAAAGAACATGCACTAGAGCAGTGGTTCCCAATTAGTGGTACGCGTACCCTTAGTACGTACACGAAGTTGCATCAAGAGGTCCGCGCGGCAATCTCTTGACTAAGAGAAATTATATGAAAGAAAGACGTCACACTTTATGCAGTCCATTTGTAGTCCGTCTGCAGTCCTGACTGCATACAGCGTTTCATACTTTATTGCAACCTGGAACAAACTGACCTGAACCTGGACAACCTGAGTGCACCGGACTGGACTGCATTTTGGTGTGCTTGAGCCGAGCTCGAGGGGTACGCGAGTTTGGGGTCTTCCTTGAAGTGGTACGCAGGAAAAACTATTTGGGAACCATTGCACTAGAGAAAAAGAACCGGCCAAGTGGGAGTCGTGCTCGCGCACTGAGGGTTCCGTACCAGTGACGTACCACCACAAAATACAGAAAGTGGTGCAAAAAGACAACTTCACACCCAGGCGGTCACCCATCCAAGAAGGTACCTACCGCACCTGACGTTGCTTAACTTGGTAGTGAACATCATCATCATCATCATCATCATCATCAGCCAGAAGACGTCCACTGCTGAACATAGGCCTCCCCCTTTAACCTCCACACTGAACGACAGCCTGCCTTTTGCATCCACTGGATGCCAGCGACTCTTGCTATGTCGTCGGTCCATCTAGTGGGAGGCCTACCTACGCTGCGTCTTCCGGTTCGTGGTCTCCACTCAAGAACCTTTCTTCCCCATCGGTTATCGGTTCTCCGAGCGATGTGGCCTGCCCATTGCCACTTCAACTTGCAAATTTTAACAGCTATGTCGGTGACTTTGGTTCTTTGGCGAATATCCACGTTTCGGATTCTATCGCGCAAAGAAACTCCGAGCATAGCTCTCTCCATTGCCCGCTGTGTGACTCTGAGTTTTTCCAAAAGGCCAACAGTTAAGGACCACGTCTCAGTACCATATGTCATCACTGGCAACACACACTGGTCAAAGACCCTTGTCTTTAGGCACTGTGGTATCTTGGACGAGAAGATGTCACGCAATTTCCCGAACGCTGCCCATCCGAGTTGGATTCTTCGGGCGACCTCGGTAGTGAACATAAATAAAATTTATCACTGACTGCATTATCTAGAGTGCGTACTATTAATCATGCCAAGTTTGACGCTTGCAGTTAAGTATTACCATTTTTACATTCAAGCCAATACAAAAATATGTATTGAAGTAACATTTGCTATGGGGAATATGGGGTCCAACCCCCCTTTACTTTTTACTTTTTAACTTTATTATTGTTTCTTAGTTAATCCGCCATAACTTTACACTTTACATAATTCATTTAGTAGTTTACAAAGATTTAAACATTATTTTGTGCAAACAGGTAGGTATAATTTATAATTATGATAACTATACTGGTTGTGACTGAAACCCCTTAACTAAGCTCAATGGACGGGTAACTTGAATTTAAAATTTATCCTGATTATTATTTACCTTGAAGAATTCTGACTAAAATATATTCTATGTGTTTTTTATTGGTTTTTTATTAATTTAAATAAGAGATGGTCGGACTAAACTAAATGCACTATGGTCACAAACTAAAATAATCCGGCCAAGTGCGAGACGGGCTCACGCACTGAGGGTTCCGTGCCACCACAAAATACAATAAGGTCATCCAAGTAACCGAATTTCCAGTTCAGGTTTGACGCAGTCAGATAGTTATTTTTGCTACAGTGACGCTCGAGAATAACACAATTATAACTTGGTAATGAACAGAAATTTGTCACCGACTCGCACTTGGCCATTATTTATTATTTTTATTGTGCACTCTAATCATGCCAAGTTTGACGCTTGTACGTATTATCGTTTTTACATTATAGCTAATACAAAAATATGTGAAAAAATACGTTTGTTATATGAGAACTCCCGTTACGTTTTAACTTTTTGCCCTTTTTATTATTACTTAGGTAATCTCCCGTAACATTACATATTCAGCTGGATATCTATTACGGTTCGAAAGATACAGCCGTTATCAGGTAGGACAGACGGACAGAAAGAAAGACAGACATCGTACGCTTAGTAATAGGGTCCCGTTTTACAAGTTGGGTACGGTACCTTAAAAGTTAAGAAAATTTCAGAAAATATGACGATTTTAATTCGTGGGTGAAACTGCGGGGCGCAGCTAGTATTAAATAAAGAACAATGAACTGTTCATAATTTAAAATTACTTTTAACTGTGTTTTAAATAACTAGGTAGGCAGGTAGGCACTATATAGGCAATATGTTTTGAAACCTCTATTAAAAGTGGAACTGTCAATCAGGGTTTTAGTGGTGATTTTGATTGAACTTTCCGAATGAGAAAAATCACACAGTCCTCACAACCACCTTCTCACAACCAAACGGCTGGACCGATATTGATAAAATTTGCCAAGTCTTGTAGTGAGTGCGCACCAGGTAACGCGACGCTTTACGAGCGTGTTTGTAGTTAGGTAGTGAATCAGAAGGAGTACGGACGTAGGATTATATGATACTTTTTCCCTCAGAAAACTGCAAAATGGCCGGTGAAATTGCAGGACGCAGCTAGTGAAAAATATATTTGTAATCTGTTTGCATTTTTGCTGTAGAAGGACTAAAGTTAATAATTGTATCTACTAAATAAACTGGTCAAGGGCGACTCGGGCTCGCGCACTGAGGGTTCCGTACCACCACAAAATTCAATAATGAAATTACCAGTTTTAACTTGGTAATGAACAGAAACTTGTCACCGACATGCACTTGGGCATTTTCAATTATTTGTTGTTATACTTTAGAGTATGCACGTACTATAATCATGTTAAGTTGGACGCTTGTAAGTATTACCGTTTTTACATTAGAGCTAATACAAAAATACGTTAAAAAAAATACGTTTGTTGTACGGGGAGTCCCTTTAGTTTTTACTTTTAGATTTGTTTTAATATGTGCTAGTCAAACCGCCGTAACATTACATATTCTGTGAAAATTTCAACTGGCTATCTATTACCGTTCGAAAGATACAGCCGTTAGTAGGTAGGACAGACGGACGCACAGACAGACATCGTAGGCTTAGTAATAGGGTCCCGTTTTTACCCTTTGGGTACGAAACCCTAAAAAGTAACTCTTGAAAGTTTGGTCCTCTTGCCTATAAATAAAGAAAAGAACATCATCTTAGGCATGATACGTATCATTTTCCATAGAGTAAAGTAATATTCTCTTTGCTGTTAAAGATAATACAAACGCTACGATAGATTTGCTCTTTGACGTCATCCGTCCAAATCAAAGACAAGTATAATAAAGAGTCCAAATTTTTTATAAAAATAATTACAAAGTACCTAATTACCTGTGTATCATAGTGATTTATTTATTCGGTTAAAATAACCAAAGCAAAATGCCCCCTACAAGCCGTGGAAAGAAAAAGGAGGTTAGTAATTTGGTCAAATTTCCAATACCTAATACCTATTATTAGAATACCACACCGTACATATACTATACATATACCTAACTACACCGAATTTTATCCTGAAGGCGCTGTTAAAAACCCTTAGCAGCTTTTAGCAGCCCCGGGCTTTAGTGCAACTCCAATAAGTATAGGGTGTTTGACTGTATTGAAAATATTATGCCAATTGACATCATCCATAAACATGACATAATGAAAAGGCATATTTCATTGATTTTTTCACAGATCTAATACCTATAGATTTTCAATGAGCGTGGCTAGCTCAGTGCCTCTCGCTTCAACAAGGTGTGTTGCCACATTAAAATGATTTGCTATAAGTTAGGGTAATTTACCTACTATGATGGGTAGTGAATCTTCAATGAGTAATTTTGGAAACAATACTACCTTTTAAATATTTATATTTTATACACTATCTGCTGCAACCCGCGGTGCTACCTGCAATGTTCTGGGAAGAAAAGTACGTTGTCTGTCCTCATGACACACCCTATCGTCCTGACAAAATTTGACTTAGCCCATGATCTAAGAAAACAAGGTCTAGCAATCTGGGAGTGGTCCCGCAATGACGTCACTGTCCAGTTGCCACTTTATTCAATCAGCTGTTACGTGGTGTATCGTCATCTCTCTCGAACCTGTTGTAAATTGACATCATGACATCATTGCGGGACGCCTACGTAAACATTTTTTCTCGAATTGCTATACCTGGCGGAGTATATTATTATACCATGACTTAGCCGTTTCCTCGTAAAAAAACAGACAGAAAGTTACAAACTTACTTGCGTTTTTATTATAATTATTTGTTAGGATTAGAATATAGTACTAGAAAAAAGGTTGTAAAGTAACCATAGCATGATTTTTTATGATTAATTAAAAATTAAAAAAATTCAAAGTTTTAAAACGGAAGGGCAAAGGAAGGGCCCCCATGCAACAAACGTTAAACGTATTTTTGGATTTGTTCTATTGTAAAAACGGTAATCCGTACAAGCGTCAAATTTAGCGGATTATAGTGAACATAAGTAAAACAACAAATAATAAACACTGGCCAAGTGCGAGTCAGTGACAAATTTCTGTTTACCACTAAGCTAAGCAACGTCGGGCGCGGTCGGTACTTGGATGGGTGACAGCCTGGGCGTGATGTTGTCTTTTTGCACAACTTTTTGTATTTTGTGATTGTAAAGAACTCTCAGCGCGCGAGCCCGACTCGCGCTTGGTCAGTTTAGTTTTTTCATGAATGGAATTATGTATAACATTCCAAATAATTAGATAAATAGACTCTTTAATGTTTACAGTACAAATTTCACGAATAGCGCGTAGCTTTTTGAATCGGTTCGCCGAAATCGCCTTTTGCTTTTCCAGCTTCATAACTGTGGCCTCATTAATATATATTTAATATTAACATTCACCATATTCATATGGGCATAAAAGGGTTGGTATTTTGCACTTCTTGCAATGTGCCAGCTTTTTTCAGCAATGTGACAGGATCAGTTGGAAACCTGCAGAACGAATAATTTATGTTAGTTGCGGTGGGTAATTTCTTTCATAAACTGGCAACATTCATAATTTATTTTCTAAGTGAATAATTTGATAAAATTCATAGAATTAGACCACAAATCGACCTAAAAACTGACTAATTATGAATAAAATATTTGCGAATTGATATCCTGAATTTATTTAGGTGATCGTTACAAGCTTTATATGTTTACTTACGTGTGAAATGATATTTCATCGTATTTTCGCTCACTGCGCTTCTTGCAGCCCAAAATGCTACAACCAACCATTGTAAAATATCTTTTACAATTATTTCTCAGAGGAAACACGCATTTATCACATTTAATCACCAAAAAAAGGCAATAAATATAATTCAGACCCGTTTTGTTTGTCACTGATTATTACAGATTTTGACACTTGAGGTACCAAAAACAGGTCACGCCGATAAGGACAACAAAATCTATTTATGTCCTTTTCGTACTTGTGCTGAGCCATATCAAGTTGTCTCTTTCACTAAAATATATTGCCGATCTGGTTGTGTATATCTGTGGATTTTTTAATAAAAATATGCTTATTTTTTGTAAAAAACGCGAATAAAATAACTGTATTTTCGACATTTGATCACGTGATCGAAAACGGTCTGTAATTGGCTTCATCCCTAGTGACGTCACACAAATCTAAACAAACAGATTTTGTATTGATATTTGCGAATTTAATGTTGTAAAGTTATTTTGAGAGCGATTTATCCAGAAATTATCACCAAAAACAGTCCGGAGGTTAAATGTGAGAAGAATGGAGAAACATTTTGTGCAAGCAGACAGCAGTAACTTACCCAAAATTAATGTATTTATGGTTGCATATTTCTTCAATAATAATCTACGTCATTGTTGCTACGCTGCAGAACTCAAAACGTAAAAACTACAATGTAAGTATTAATTGTTCTCCAAGCAAAACATTCAATCAAGTTGTACAAAAAAAATGTTGTAGTAGGTGGATATCACTATTTTGTTAGGTTATGTCTTTACAATGTTTAAAAAGAAAGTAACAGTACATAAAATAGTAATGCAATAAAAACACAAATTGTAATAGAAATATATAGACTCAAATATGTACCTCAAAATGATCTTCGCACATAGAAACACTTGAATTAGCTCCAATACTTTTGGGTTCTCTACGAGCTACTTAGTTCCAACCACTTTTTGCGAGTTTTGGGGTCCATTGGAACAGAAACGAATAGTTTTTCCGGTGTTTTATGGAAGTATTTGTACATTGTGGCACTACACAACATTTATAAACCATTACTTCTATTAGAAAATTAGTGATTATCAAACTTTTGCTGCCTGGCTGCAGCTGTTTTGTTTTGTGTGACGTCAGTCGTCGCTCGACCGGAGCTATGACGCAGGTCTGCGTTTTGGCGCGATATTTTTTTATTCAAACTTTAACATCGATGTATATCGCAAATACGACTGATATCCAGAAAATATAAATGCAGTATACATTAAATTATATCAGGCAATAATGTGCAATAGTTTCCCAAAAGTAGTCAAATACCCTATTGGCGTTTCAGTGTAGGTAGGTAAGTAGCTTGAAATCATCTATGTACCAATAGGTAAGAAATGACTTCATGCTCCCTTCGAATCCTATTCTGAATCCTTCAGCAAAGTGCTAAGAGAATTCAGAACCAGGCAAAAACACAACGGACTCGAGCCTGGAAGATGCCTGGCTGGCTCAGTTGGAAAATTACCGCGCCCAGATACGGTTCACGTTCGCTTGATTTTCCAAGTGAGCGGATTTAACGTTAGTTTGATACCGAGTTAGCCGTTGGCCGTAAAGCCCCTGGCGGCCTAGAGGAGCCGTCTCCACTGGTTGAAGTAAGTACTTAGGACTGATCCAATGTCACAAATATGCGCCTAAGGATTTTTGAGTTGCATCGTGCTTTTTTGTAACCAAGACTAATGTTCGTAGCGCGACTAGCTTCGTCCCGTGGCTTGCGTGCCACACGGTTTCCGGGATAAAAGTGTTAATTTAAGTTTCAGGCCGCACTTTAGCCGAATAACATTTTTAATTCCAAGTAGCTACCTATAATTTGGTCAACTCTACATATAAGTAGGTAGGTACACAGATAAGGTTTGGGTACACAGATAAGGTTTAGGTACACAGATAAGGTTTAGGTATACAGATAAGGTTTAGGTACACAGATAAGTTGGTGAGTAGTATAAGTGTTTTACCCTAAGATATTTTTACCTAGTCACTGGTTTTACCCGTTTTGACTGTTTTCTATGCCATAGGACCCAGAGTTACAGATGAAACTAAAGTTTAAGGCCAAATGCCAATTCCGTGCGCTCTATCGATTGGTGTTGGCGAATGCATACTGGCTTATCGAAGATATAGACCATTACGAAGGAGTAGAGGACGTCAAGCGTCGTGTCCAGCAAGCAGTTAGAGGGAAGATTAAGAAGAAGCAGCTATTGACTATCAGAGTTAGCTTGTTGTGTTTGTTCGTGATAAATTCCCTCCGTTCGCACCGCATAGGTAACGCCGCATAGGTAGCGTTGTGCGTTCCTTAGTAGCACATCCACTGCTACTTGCACTAAGCACAAGGATGCAGACGATGCGTAGTAGCTACTTGCAACGTGTACTTGCTACTTGTACTACGCGTCGTCTGCAAGCGCCTTTAGATCACATCGTCACTAGGCAATAAGTGAGTTATGGTCAAACGCAAACCCAATTCATAAAAAGAACCAGAAGCCAAATTCGACTGAATTACTGCTAGTACCTCTACCTACCTACCTTGTGCTCACCGAGTCGGTACCTAGGTAGTCTAGGTACCTACCTACCTTTGAAAAAGTTCTAGCCCGGTCCTTACGTACTTAATAATGTAGGTACTAAGTCAAAGCATGTGATAAGGTACCAACAGTTCCTATGCAAACCAAATTACTTATGAATTATTAAACCCGGCACAAACGTCATTGCGTCGATATTCACAAGGATAATTTACTATACCTATAGGATAATAAATTTATTTAGGATAATTTTCAGGATAAAGCTCTCCTAAATAAATGTGCAAATGATCGTACCGATCATGAGAAGAAATACCTCTACCGCATACTTGGTGGATTGAAGTGCTTTAAGAAATACCCTAATGTAAGACAGTAGGCTTAGTCCCAAAATTTGATAGTTTTTGAAAACTTTTATCGTTTACGTATTGTTTCATACATTTTAGTAAAGCGCCTCCAGCGGAAACGCGGTGGAACTAAAATTGGTAGTAATCGGCGGTATAGATTGCTTCACTCAAACAAACGAAAAAACACAGCAATTACTTCAGTATTATTTTTCTTTTACGAAAAAAGTTTTCGAATACATTTCAGCCCAGCAATGTATGTAACAATACATAAACGAAAAAAGTTTTCGAAAACTATCACATCTGGGATTAAGCCTACAGAAGACCTTCAAAGATCTTATAAAATTATAAAGGTTATTAAATAAGTAGACAATATTGCATAAAATAATGCAATATTGCAGCGACGCGCAACAAAACCATGCCATAATATCAAAAACATTAATAAAATAACCTTAGGTACCTACATTGAATATGTCACGCTCTCTCGGCTAATGAGAGAGCATGACAAGTCATGTTCAGACATGGTTTTGAGATTATGGTAACCCACATCTATTATACGTCTTCTGTGCCTACATGGACGAACGGTACGGGCAGAGGCGCCAGGTGCAGGTGTAAACGACGTACACACATTTTAAAAAAACCAAAGCGCCGAATTGAGAACCTTCCTCCTTTTTCGAAGTCGGTGAATAAAGACGACCATCCATAAACCTAGATGGCACGATTCACATGCAAAATTATGTACACCAGACATTAGAGTCGCCTATGTTTAAGCAAATAAAATATTTTTCATTTCATTTCATTTCATTTACATCGTATTTAGCTTTTATAGCGGTTATAATCTACATAATCGAAATAAGAAATTGGCTAACTTTCTGCACTGTTCCGTAAATTCTCCCTCAGCATGTGAAAAAGAAATTAGCCGCAATGACGTATTTCAAGTACTACAGCCCAGGGCGTGTGATAGTCCGGCAGCACCAAGAAGCGCATGCACTTTACTTCATAGTCACTGGAGACGTAGTCGTCAGTCAGTTGTTATGGGACGGGCTGCTTCAAGAGTTTATCTCCACGGATATTGGCGTCTTGCATCCTGGCGACATGTTCGGGGAAGTCTCTTTATTGCATAACATACTAAGGACTGCTACGGTCACAACTGTGGGTTAGAATTAACTCAATTAATTTTTAGGGTTCCGTACTTAAAGGGTAAAAACGGGACCCTATTACCTATTACTAAGCCTACGATGTCTGTCTGTCTGTCCGTCTGTCTGTCTGTCCAACCTATTAACGGCTGTATCTTTCGAACCGAAATAGATAGCCAGTTGAAATTTTGATGTTAAAATTTAATTTTACGGCGGATTAACTAACATTACATACAACTGGGGGTCCCCAAACATATTTTTTCAGCGTATTTTTGTTTAATGTAAAAACGCTAATACGTCAAGCGTCAAACTTGGCATGATTATAGTACACAATCTAAAGTAAAAAATAAACAATTTGCCAAGTGCGAGTCGGTGATAAGTTTCTGTTCATTACCAAGTTATAACTGGTAATTTCATTATTAAATTTTGTGGTGGTACGGAAACCTCAGTGCGCGGGCCCGACTCTCACTTGGCCGGTTTTTGTAATAGTTTTATTACTGTACCAACGTGTAATTCCGGGAGGCATATCTTATCTAAATACCTTAAATATTTTGTCCAAGGCTGTACTTTAAAGGATGATCGCTTGATTTGGCCTTTGCCTAGCAATGGGCATTCAGAGCGGAATACGATGGTGATAGAGAAAAATCAAAGAGGTAGTTTTACAAACTGCACTAAAAATATAAAAGTACCTAAAAGTAATCATACAAAGAAAAGCTTGGCATGGCGTAAACAAACCTTTCTAAGATTTTTATTGCGGTATAAATAAATAAGTGATCTCAACGTTGAATCATCTGTAGCCTATTCAATATCCTTGCCTTGAATGAGACTGTTGCGAATGCAACAAACCATTCACTTTACGAGCCTTGTTTATTCAAACTTTAGACTTCTCAATTTGGTATCAATCAAGTTGTGGTATGAGTAGCCGAATGGGATAGCAGAAACGATGAGCGTGATCACGGGTCGCGGGGGGAAAACCCCTTCATGGTTTATGCAACCCTGGTACTTGGATTTGGTGAAAAAACTAGTCTTGATTAATATTGTACATTCTAATAAAAATTGGCCGACTCTTATTTCATTTGTTGGTCCATTATTATTTTGACATTCGTAAATAATAATAAATACTTTATTTTTTGCGTTATGATTTTATTCAAAACGACTGTACATGTTTTTAACTTGACAATAATACAGGAGGATCATTTTAATAGTTTGACCACGAGGAAAGACCATTCCTTGTGGTCAAACCAGTTTGACTAAATAGTTTGACTACGAGGAAGCACCGCTTTAGTACTAACCATGTGTGTGATTTTGTTAGTCACTATAACAGCTTTTCGTTTTGTATGGCGTCAGGTCACTGTGAACTATTGGCACTGATGAAGGAAGACTTTAAAGACGTTCTCCAATCGTCGGTGCAGAGACAGTGGGACGAAGTGCGTCATGCAATGAGCGTATTCACTTACTTCGATACACTGGATGATGTAAGCTTAGTGTTTGCCGAAGTGGCATAAATTGGGCATAAACTTCTGATGTACCTACTTATGTATCATTGCTAGTTGATAGCCATTGCCTAATTTATATCTTTATTTCCTAGATCGGTCTTCGTGAAGGTTGCATAGTGGCTAAGATGAAATCGTATGAGCGGAACGATACCATCATCGGCGATGGCGTGGGTGTGCATAACTTCGTCCACTTTGTCCTGACGGGACGTTGCCAAATGATTGAAACAATGCAAGTGATTGTAACAACGCGTATAGGAAAACACTATTATTCGCTTTACGATCCTTACGTAAGTCTTGTTATTTGTAAGGTTTGCTTGGTATATTTTTCCTTATGGTTAAATTTCTTGATAATGGTCAGCATTATTTAAGGTGCCAAAAGAACACAGCGAGCAAGATTTAGATAAAAAATATTTTGCCGGCTATAAAAATCTAAACCAAAGCTCGATTTCTGCTTCGGCATCCGGCGCAAGAGAAGCGAGTCAGCAAAAGGAGGGCGAATTTATCACTGCAGCAAAAGTAAAAACTGAGAGTATCATAAAGCCCGAGAGTTCTATAAAAGAACCAAGAATCTCAACTGCTAGCGGCAATGTAAAATTGGTTGAAGATAGCGAGAAAAAGGCTAGCATTTCAAGTGCAAAGCGCAGCTCTGTATACTCTGAAGTTATTTTGCATCCTTCTGAAAGCCTGCAAGTGCGTCCTCGTGACTCTGTCAGGTAAGTAAAACATGTGGTATTATGTGTGGTTGTTTAATGTGCATGCATAATATAATGAAGGCTTAAATGTTTTTTTTATAGCTAGGCTTGCCTTTGGCCGCCAATGATGCGGTCTACAATGGAGCACGCTTGCCTATTAGAAACCGATTCACTCTTGATTTTAATTTGGCAAAACATTTGATTGTAGTTCTTTAGTAAGGCGGTACGCAGACGGAGCAATTTTAGTTGACGCAACTGTCAACTTTTTACAAATTTCTGTTTACGGTTGCCTGTTGCAGCAACAGAAAGGTCCAGTTTACGGTCATCGTGATTTTTAATAAACTAAGATACGTATATAGCAAGACTGGGGTGCAAGTACCGTTCTTTTATCGATCGTCAAATTGACAGTTGAGGTCGTCAAATTCGATAATATGCCATTTTTTCAGTACTCGCTGTGATCGATTCTGTGGCATTTTATCGAATTTGACGATCGCTAAAGAACGGTACTTGCACTGCTGGCGCTGTAGACGGACGCTGCGAGGGACGGGGAGGGAGTGAAGTCGGTAAAAACTTGCAAGTTTCTAGTTGAGGCAATTGAAAATTTATTTATTCGGTAATTTTGGTATATAGGTAATCAAAAGTTGTAGTCTATTGTATTACCGAAACTCTAAAATGCTATGATTGCGCGATTTCCAATTTCAAATTGTACCAGTTTTTCCAATAAAGATTATTCTGATTCTGATTTCTTAAAATTATATGAAAAACGTCATAAATAGATAGGAGCGGGGAGCCAGTTGCCGTAACTCGAGGATCATATTTGCTTCGTCTACTTAGCGCCTACTTGATTTTTCGGGCTGTGACTAGGTAACCTAGATTTTTCACGCGTAGGGTTGAATAGCGCTATACCTACTATAGAAAATGTGGCCTTTATGAGCTCAATCTATAACTAGTTGGCAGTCATAGGTATCCCTATCGTGTTCCCACTGCTGGGAAACAGGCCATATCTCTCCATATAGGTAGGGCCTGCTTAGTAAAAACGAAACCTATGAACTGTCAAACTACCTATATGATTTTGTTAACCTACCCTTTTCAGGTTAAGCGTTGTGCCTGAATTTGAGCCTGATAAGTCCACGGCCAAGCCAATAAACTTGAAGACCTTTTTTATGCAGGTTAATATTCTGTTTTTATGTTTTTCTTTGTATCTTCACTTTCAAACGATATAGGTTAATCGGACATCAAAGAAGATAAGTTTCTCAATTTAATTGTATTACGGCACGTTCAACGGTATTTTTAATTATCGGATGCTAAGGTACCGATAAACATCTGGAGCTGCCGCATCTACCTACTTACACACACGACATAAAATCGCGGATTTGCGCTGTCAATATCTCCTTGTACCCCTTCGATAAATTATACATTTGTTAATCTTGCAATTTTTCACGGAACACATATCATTGTTACGGCTTGCGTAACTATCACGTGACTGTGGATCCAACTGGTCCCAGTATTGAGCCAGGACCAGTTTAATATTGCCACGATTAGCGCGTCATTGTGGCATCTTTAGACAGAAGTTTTACTCCCTTCGGTACGCCAAAGAGAGCTAATGATCAGCTCGGCTCTTTGCTGATCTCTGTATCATTAATGTAATAATGATACAGATAATGTAATAAGGCATAAGTACTTATCGCTTGGTATTTTACATCAATAGCAATGATAGCTAAGTGATTGGCGCGTTAAAATTCCAAACCACAGAGTGCATGGGGTCAAATCCCAACAATGAGCTTTAGCTGCCGATGAAGCAAAACATCGTGAAGAAACCATAGCACGGTGGTAGGGCACATCCTAATGACCAGCTGGTTAGCTTCAATCCTGAAATAATGGCTGAGTGTGTTTTTTTCTCTCCAGGTGGTACAGTACAACCCTGGTTCCAGTTTTGGCTTTGGTGAAAATATGAGAGACAGGCGAATAATAGCGTTGACTCCAGTAGACTGCCTGCTGCTGCCGATGGTCTGGCTGCTGCAACGGAACACTGCTAACATCTGGACTCGTATTCAACATTTTTTGGAAAAAAAGGTTACAAGTGCCTGTACAATATCCCACTTTTTTTATTAAATAGAACCCTAATTCCGCTATTTTCTTAGAAATTACCGCAGTTACTAAATAACTTGAGTTATCATAATTAGACTTGCTTGGTTTCTTTTGTGATAGTTTTTTTTTACTTACTGTGTTTTTTCACAATATCAAATCCACGGAGAGATCTATGCTAGGCATCAAACTCCAAGACTGAGTTCGCAATACCGAAATCCGGCAAAGAACAAAGATTCGAGACGTCGGAATTACGGTAATGAAACTCAAGTAGAGCTGGGCAGGACACGTTGTTAAGCGCAGTGATGAGAGGTGGAGTATGGTTTTGACAGAGTGGTGGCCGAGGCACAGTAAGCAGAGCGTTGGTCGTCCAGTTGCAAGATGGGTCAACGATATTGTCACCATCGCGGTCGAACCTGGACTCGATTAGCACAGGACCGAGGAAGAGTGCAGAGTGCAGTGAGCACAGCCATGAGAGAGAGATACCTATACCCAGCAGTTAGAAAATGTAGACTGTGGATGATGATGATGAGCTACGGCCGAAGCCCTGAATAAAGTTACCACACTAACCTATTTGTTTGGTCAGATTCCAGACAAGAGGACACTCTTCAAGGAGTTCGTGCAAGAGCGTCACTGGCAGGAGTACCGTGACCAAATAGTAGAAGATGTAGTGAACGCCTCCAATACGGTCAACTCGACATCTGTGCACGACGTGCCCTACTCCATACGGTTAGAGGAGATGTATGATGTTTGATTAGTAGGTACTTATTTACCTCTCTTTACCTTCTTATTTATTACTAGTGGTCCGCCCCAGCTTCGCACGGGTATATATTATAGCCTATGTCACCCCGGGATAGAGTAGCTTCCCAACAGTGGAAGAATTTTTCAAATCGGTTCTGTAGCTTTGGAGCCTATTCAATACAAACAAACAATCAAATCTTTCCTCTTTATAATATTAGTATAGACAAGTGTGACTTATTTTTTTTTAACTTCTTCATCAATGTCATCATACGCTAATATATTTGAGAGACTTAGTGCGTCCGAAAAAGGTCCAAAGGAATCTGTAGAATGTAGGTGTATAGGTAATGTATAGGTATCTCTATATTCTTCTCTTCGCTACATATTATAAAATAATTTGGCTTTCCGCGTCTGTCTTTCTGTATATCCGCTAAACTCCACCCAAACCACGCAACGGATTTCGATGCTAACCGATCCTAAAAATGAATGTATGATTCCTGAAGGATAACGGGTAAGAACCAAAGGATGCAGTTAAAATTATTACAGTTATTTGTTGCAGTTTTTTTTTCTTTTTTAGATTGTCAAACTGTTTTATTACGATAATCTTATATGTAGTTCAAAGGTTTAAGATATTTATTTATGGTTTAAGAAGGTTTATGGATTAATATTTAGTTATGCGCCTATTTATGATAATACATTTTTTAATAATTTTTTGGGTGTTTTGATTTCCGCTTGGTTCCTGTAGTTTTAACGCCAAATAATTAATTTCTATTTGCGTTGTGAGGAAAACATAACCCAATGTCACTCAAGGAAAGTGTAGCTTTCTATGAGTAAAATACGTTTTCCTATCAGTTTAGTAGTTCCAGGGACTACATCCTACTCTCAGATCAGACAAACAAGGGAGATATTAAGGCCTTAGCATAATACAATTATCGTTCCGTGTCAAATTTTTTCATACATTTTGGTTTGGTCTGATGCTGGCGTCACGGTTTTATCATCGTACTAGCCGCCACTGCCTGAAAGTGTAACCATACATCATAGATCAGTGGAAATCGCACGACCACACGATCATACGATCTTTCTTGCCTCATACCTGCAAAATGTGGAATGAGCTACCTTCCACGGTGTTTCCGAGAAGCTACAAAATGGAGTTCTTCACCTTAAGGGTCGGCAACGTATTTGTGATGCCTCTGGTGTTACAATTATCCATAGGCGACGGTGACTGCTTACCATCATGCGGCCCGTCTGCTTGTTTGCCGCCGATGGCATTAAAAAAAAACCTATTTTCTCGCGATAACTGCGGCTCACTCATTTTTCACACACAGTAAGGAACTTGCAGCCACACTAATGAACTAATACTTAGTTCACATGCATAAAAGGGGCGGAAAGGTTGTCTGTAGGGTAAGTTCGACTAAACATATAGACTGAATGCGTTCGCACCCGCGACGAAAATATATCTCTCTTGTTTGAATGATCTGAGCTACAAACATCCGTAGTCAGCATCGAACAAGTTGCTCGAAGGAAGTCAGAAACTTTACCTCTTTGTAATATCAAGTCTTCCTTGGTAATATTAATGTATGCTGAATGTTGGTGAAACAAAATGTGTATTTTGTTTTTATCGATAAAAACCTGTTTTTAATCTTATCAAGGTTTAACTTAGATAAGTAGGTATAAAGTACCCACATCTTTAATGGATATAGGTATAGGTAGGTAAGTGGAGGCGGAGGCCGCTTGACGCCAAACATGGATATTGTGGTGGGTAGATGCGTAACTAACAGATTGATTGATGGTATTATTGTAAAGAGGCAATTTTGGAGTTGATTGAACATGTAGGCATCATCTTTGGTATTAACATAGCGGTAAATCACCAAGTCCAATCTAGGCGACAGAAGAAAGCGACAGCTTTCCAACCAGCGTAAACAGATGACATCATGTGTATTCTAATATTACACTAATACTATTATATTATACCTAACTGAATACGAAATTTTGTGTCTATTTTGTTATTTCTAAAATTGGCTTTATCAAAGGTTAGGTTAGTGCCTCAACCGATTTGTATGAGCACAGCATTAAAAAATCACAGGAAGGCTAAAAAGAGCCTACTTATAAATAAAGTTACGCTTTACACACATAGCTTGGAACTAGGTATATATGAACAAATAGCTAGGAGGATATAGCTGCCTTGTGCCCCATAACCAAAGCAGATATTAAAATTCATAGTTCACACACTTGCCCGCGAGAATCGAACCCGGGACCTTTTGCTCCTCAGGCAGACACGCCACCGCTGACACATACTGGTCATATACCTTTGTAGGCATACCTACGCCCAAAGGTTAGAACTACTTTTTTAATTTAAATCTATAATATAAAGGCAAAATATAATTCATTGACTTACTGACTCATCACGAAATTTCGGAAACTATTCGACGAAAGAAATTGAAATTAGTTAGGCAGATTCTGAGATGCCTCGCATTCACTAAAAGAATATTTTGCAAAAGGGTCGAATTAAGAGGAGCAAATGGAGGGAAGGTTGAAAGTTGACGCCGTTTATGGGTCTACGTGTATATACGAAGTCGCGGGTAACGCTTAATTTTACATATAGTTATTTTATTTAAGGTAAGGAGTATACCTAAGTACTAACTAACTAAAACTATGTACCTAATTTCCTGGAAGTGAATAAATCCTTCACCGTCTGATAATAAACTTACACTAAGCATTCATCGCAAACTTATTATTATATAAACTATCCTCCAAATATAGGTGCCCATAAAGTACTTCATAAAAATTCAAGCCCAGCATAAGGAAATTTAAAGCGCTTTTGCAAAATGACATCATTCGCGCGTCGCGTAACCAAGACGACCACTTTCGGCGGGAAGCACCCACGCTTGGCGCAATGAAGACAACCATCGGTGGGCACATTCGACCGCAGTGCACCGCGAGATCCGACCGCGCGACCCCGACGACGGCCCCACGGCTGATCGAACCAGTTAACAGTTACATGTAAATAAACGACCATCCATCGATTAACGACCATCCACATATAGCATAAGCGTTTCATTAACCTGAATCGAGTGGAGGACTTGAGGAGTGTCATTCGATTTTATATTTAGAAGAGCTCGAGAAACTTTCACAGGTAAGTCGATTGTTGTATTTATCCTTTTAATATTTTTAAATGAATACTCAGTTACAAGGTGAACTTTTTTAAGATTATGAGGTCGTGTGAGTAATGTGAGCATGCCCTTGAAAACCCCAACCACTAGGTACATTCGTTTTGATAATCCTCAAATCCTTGCCAAGGTGAACCTGTATAAACCAAGGATACCACGCCAGGCTATTGAAAAAAAAAATATATATCCAAATAGGATGGTTGGCAAGTACTGCCACCTGCTTGGAATCCAGTCGTCAAATAAAATCGCAAACTATAAGACCTCTGGACACCATGAGCGACTGTAACTGCGTACATACTACACAGAGAAATGTTTAGATTAAATAATCATTGACGGTACTTGCAAAGAATTTCGTTATAATATCTATAGAAAACGGGTAATTTACACTCGACAAAATGTATAGAACATTTTTCGCGACATAGGTTTGGTTTCATAGCAAAAGTTGTTCATAATGATGAGTGTTATAAAACCTGTTCGGGTTAGTGTAACTTTTCCGCGTAGCTCCGTATTACAATGCACGAAATCTATGCTAAAAGTCTTGTGTTCTTTCATACTCTTCAGACCAGGGATTCCCAAAGTGGTCAATATCGACCCCTTGGGGTCGAAATCGGTTTCCCAGGGATCGACTTAAACGAAAACTAATTTTGAGGGTCGACGAAGTCTAGAAATCGGAAATCAAAATCAAAATATAGGGGATATTTTGGTTTTATTAATGTTTGATGAGAAAATGATGGCAAGTTTACTCACTAAACCAACCGCAAAGTTTTGAAATTGGTAAGTATTTTGTATCAATAGGAGAGAAAAAAAAACTAGAGACGCCTAGAGACTTTTTAGTACGCGTACAAAGTTGCGGGCAACAATTATAGTCTATTAAATAATAATTATGTTTTCTATGAACTCCAAAACGGCTGGACCGATTTTGACGGGACTTTAAATGGCAGATAGCTGATGTTATAAGGAGTAATCCCCGCGGGTGAAACTGTGGGGTGCAAAACCATAGTACCTAGGTGTAATATTTACTTAGTATTTTGTCGCATAACGGAAAGCATCCATAAATTCTTTACGCATCGTAGGCTTCGACCAAAATAAAATTAATGGACAGGCCCAGTAGAAGCGCATTTTTGAAGATAAAAAAAATGAGCGCTGGCTCTCATTTCGTTTCAGTCGGTCTCCAGCCGTAGGAAGTGCATCACGTGTCTATTCCTACGTGATAACGAAACATCTGACAAAATTATGCATTCATATGCTTTCCCGAAGTGTAAATACACAAATAAAACCGGTTTTTTTTTGTAACAAATATTATGTACATTTTTATAATTAGGTTTTGAAGTATATGTCCGACAGTTTTGACTCGTTTTTACTGAGCAATTTCAATGGTTAGGGCCCCCGTCCATTCATTTTATTTTGCTCGAAGATCGTAGGTAGGTAGGTACGCATCAGATGAATCAAATAACGACAATCATAGTGTTTATCACAACAGCAAGTAGTTAGTGTGAATTCGGCAGAATTTAGTCCGTCCGATGCGTACTATGCAGACAAGTGGATGCCTACCTTTATACGAAAAAAAACGTAGTAAATATTGCACGATGTAGGTAGGTACATACAGTGTTCATACTATACTCGACAGATTACAACAGCAAGAAGTGGGGCGTTAAGACTGGCCCACTAACTGGTTGCAATAACAATTTGCAGGTGTAGTGTTTCACTGCATTCAACAATGATTGCCTCTCAATTCCAATACAAGAATAGGCATTTGCCAAGTCGATATTCACAGCCATATGTAAATCAGTTTACAAGTATCGTTAACACGAATCTGTTAGCACGAGACGGGTAAAACGCTGTCAGCGGTGGCGAATTACACCACTTCCGTGCCACAATACACTTTGTTTATTTACTTATTGATTTATATAGTTCGTTGAGTTTGCGGCACGCAAAACGACTTTATAATTTGCATTTATAAAGCACCTATGTTAATTGTTTGAAGCGGCCTTAGCTTTTTGACCTTTTCATAGTCATTTCCTGATAGTAGCTATGCGTCTAGTACGAAATGGTCGATGACGACAGCCAGGCCGGCCGACTGTCGGTCGTCGCGTCGGCTGTCCAGGTTATCAGCAAATGAGCTCTATTGAGGCAAAATGGCTCGTACAGACCTAAGGTGAATAGATCCGATAGCATAGGTTATCGTTCAATGTCAGAATAATAAATATTATGTTGGCTATTCCCATATTTATGAGCTTCTCGTGTATGAGTGCAGTAACTTTTTCATATCTCGTAGAGCAAAGCACATAGAAGGTCATGTCGTAAACAAAACATGGTTATTTGACAGAACTATTCGTGTTGGAAAAATTTGATTATTCGCCAAGGTTTCAGGACGTCGCGTCGAGTCGAGAATGCCCCAAATACGAGTTTATTAATTTTTCGTGGCGACAGCGACTCGTACGTCCTGGCACTGAATTTGCTTTTCTTTCAGCGAATACTCCCATATTTAGCTATAAATAATCTTTAGTTATTCATGTTATATGACAATAAAGTTCATCAAGATTAGATATCGATTTTAATGTAACCTACGTTATACCTAATCACGAACAATGTAGGTATGGTCAAGTTCAGAAAGTATTATATACAAGCACAGTATGAAGCATATTATATAGGGTTACGTGGAAAGGGTGTACTAAACCGAAAAGGGTCCATAGTACCCATCATTATGCACCACTTTTACTATGAGAACCCTGAAATCGCATCTATTGAGTATGAATGACCGTTGTCTATGGAACAGCTGATATTTTTTTCACCATTTCAGGTTTGGTCCCATAGTAAAAGTTGTTCATAATGATGGGTACTATGGACCCCTTTCGGCTTAATACATTCTTTCCGCGTAACCCAGTGTAATGACATATGATGTTTTTATTGGATAATGACACTGATCATATTAAATAAACATTAATTTACTTGTCGTACAGGACGTGGGTGCTACGTGTGAAGGCGTTCAATGAGTAACTCAACCAGTTTAGCCAACGATCCTGTGTGATGACTATTAATCCTTAATCACTAATTTGCGATCGTTCCCATTGCATACAAATAGCATTTGAATATTTATACTTACCTATTCAGAGCTTTTACCTTATATTATCTCTTCTCTACATAAACCTACATTCTAAAGTCGGTAAATAAGTTTATCATTTTGAGAAAGCTTGTTATTTGTTATGCTTTAGAGGTAATTTGATAGATTGTGAAGAAAGTTAAATTATATTTTTATTGTACTTTTGTACGGAAGAAAAATTATAGTTTGCCAATATTTAACATTTTACAATACTATTACTGTACGATTGTTATTGCCGCTGTCTATTACATACCTACCTACCTGATTCGGTTTTTTAAGACTCCAGTTTCACAAAATCTATAGGTGTACAGGCTTACGCGGAAAGGGTGTACTAAGCCGAAAGGAGTCCGTTATACTCATAATTATGAACAACTTTTACTAAGGGACCAAACCTAAAATATTCGAAAAAAAATTCAGATGCTTCATACATTCCGTCGAGTGTGAATGACCGTTTGCTGATATTTTTTCGCGATTTCAGATGTGGTCCCATAATAAAAGTTGTCCTAATGATCGGCACTATGGACCCCTTTCAGCTTCATACACCCTTTCTGCGTAAACCAGTGTAGGTAGAGAAACTAAGAGTCTTAAGATACCATTCCTTGATTACTAATGTATTCTACCATTAAAAAATATCTGGGTAGAGTTGCAGCCGTAGCTTATGTCACATTACTCTGTAAAAGGAATATCGGCTTTCTACGAGGCGAATGAGCCTCCATTTTGCGAAATGTTTGAATCTGCCCGTACAAGGTAACATACACGACGCCGAAGAATTACTTACATTTATTGGTATTTGTTTGTATTTTGCAATATTATTAATGTGCTTACTAGTTTCTTCCCGCGGCTTCGCCCGTGTATTGGTAAAACAATGGAACTCTTGTAAGTAGAGTAGCAATATTATTAGGTTTACGTGTGAGTGCTTCATCCCATTAGTTATTGCCGACCGATATGGATCAGTGGTAGCACGACTGCCTAGTCCACAGGGAAAGAAGCAGGTCCTAGGTTATATTCTCGGCCGGGCAGATATTAATATTATGAATTTATGGAAATGTCTGCTTTGGGTATGGGTGTTAGTTGTCCACGTTTTTTTATGCTACCATTACAACCTCAATACACAAAATCCTAGTGACAGTCTGTTCAGATGCTCTATGTGTTTTAGTAGTAAAATTGCCCGATTTTTTCACGTTTGGACAACAGCTGTAAATGAACGCACTATCCAACTGTCAATTTTTTTACAACACATTTGCTCAAAAAGTGCACTTACGAAGCCTGAATACATCTTTCGAAAGTTAAACATTACGGATCATACAACGGAGCGTGCTGTAATGAAACGCATCATACAACGGAGCGTGCTGTAATGAATTTGTACGCACGCTCCGTTGTATAGCACCGTGCGTGTACTTTACGGTATTTTTTTAATTTCCATTTTTTGTTTTTTTCTCGCAAATGTGTTGTAAAACGTTGTATGGCACACGTGCGGATTGGTTATTACAAACTCGTGACTATGGTAAGCCCTCGACTTCGTCTCGGGCTTACATTCGTCTACTCGTTTGTAATAACCAACTTTCCGCACTTGTATCATAAATAACTATTACATTGGCAGCTAAAGATAAAATCAATGTTTTCTATCGTTAAGCTTGCGGGCAAAATAAATATCAAAAATATTTGTCTAGCCCCGACTTTTTCCAAGTGCACCCCATTGTAGAGCTTTTTCAATAGTTATCGTGAAATTCTGAATTTTTCTTACACATCCGCATGAAAGAAAGTCACCATTGCTGGGGGGTTAGACAAGACCCACTTACTATTAGCGTTAACACCTGCGGAAAGATAAACTTGTATGAAAATGATATTAGCTTGAGATAACATCTCTAAAACACTGTTTTAAACTATCACGGTTGTTCACAAAATTTATATGATTATTCACTAAATTTATATGATTATTTACGCCGAAATATCGGGAGCTCATTCCACAACCTTACCACGGTAAATATCCCGTAAATAATCATATAAACATCTCTAAAGCTAATGTCATTTTCAATGTCATTTTCATACAATTTCATCTTTCTGCAGGCGTTAACAGAAAGTGGGTCTTGGTGGTCTTGTCTAACCCCCTTGGTCTGCTTGTTGTACGAAGCGCCAGCGTACTGCGCAAGTTCAAAAGAAAAGTTGAAATTTTTCGCCCGCAGTCACTCGCTCACTCGCTTTATAGCCCAGCAAGACAACTACCTATAGGAATTACACACTCGCTTCTCACTGCTCGCCAAATTGTATCTAGTTTCTGGCTCTAATCGCTTATAGCTATCCAATAGGATTTGTAAATATTTCTAAAAACTCGCTTTTGTGCTGATGCTATCCGTAACTGTCATCACAGATTTCATTAAATTCCAATTTTCTAATTTTTAAACAACACTTAAACCAAAATTCTCCAAACCAATTTTATTGTAGGTAGCAAAGAAATTAATGTACTACATATAGGTCAATGGTAGGTAGCATCATTTTCAAATTGCATAAACCAAAATAGCCGAATGACTTCATCCAACCCACTGTGACAAAGCCATAGTGGTAAGTAAAGTTGAGGCGAGCTACTGAATTATTATAGTACATATTTGGATAAAACTTTTTTTGTTATTATTATGTTTGTTACACCAGCTATAGGTTAATAGGTAAATGAACTGCTTTACTATGAAACATTGATGTAAGTAAATAGAAAACAGTCATTGCTCTGAAAGATTATTTTAGGCACCTACTTGTTTAGGTTCGAAACGTAGAAAATAGTCTGTTATGATAAACTAATAGGCGTTACGATAAATTTTCATATAAGTAGGACATGATTTAAATTTAGATCATGAGCAAACTCTCCGACGTGTTTTGATAAAAATATTTACAAACAATCTCATGATGAGGGTCAAAATCCTTTATTTCTAAACTTTTTGGTACACAGGTAGGTTATAATAAAAAGGTTTAAAATTTAAATGGCACGCACTAGTTTATCAACTTGTCAGATGTCATTTGTCACATCATTAATTTGTAAAAAAAAAAAACTTATAGCGTTACTTTTGAAAACATTTTAAAACATTTCATTTCATTTCATTTCAAAACAAAGTTTTGAATAATTTTAACTTTATTAGTCTCTACAACTACATAGTTTGTGATTTAGTATGAATTTTGGATTAAGAGGAATCATTTTTGAATGCGTATTGTAATTTTTAGTCATTAAAGTAGTTGTGTATTATTTGCATAATAAAAAGCAACTTTAGAGATGCAGATGGCGAAGTCAAATAAGTCTACTATAAGCCAGGCTAGATCGGTAACATATTTGCTGTTTTTCTGTTTTCAGACTCACCCTTGGAGACTATGAACATAGATATAATACAGGGTTGTTGATAATTCGCTAACAACCTCTCGCTGGCTACATCATAATATATAATAGCCCTACATCATACCTAATATCATAGAATGCTAGTCTTTCCTAACACCTTTTGTTCCAAATATAGTTAGTTATTATTAGCTATAGGTAATAGTTATTGCCATTAGATACAAAATTATCTAATGGCGATAACTAATGGCAAACTAGGGCTCTAATGGCAATAACTTTACTTGTTTCTAATGAGAAGGAACGTGGGGAGAAAACTAGGAGCCTGTATTTGCATCTACATTACGAAGCTAAAAAAATCATACAAACTTCATTGATTTATTTAGTAAATTTATTAATATTATATGAACTTCAAAAAATTGGTTCATCAACAAAAAAACGTTTTTAGGCGTGAATTCTTATTTGGAACAATACGAATTTTTTGTTGACCATTTGTAATGTTATTCTAGAAGTCTTATAATCAATTAGAATCTGAATATAAGTAGATTCAGTTATTGTTAACCAACTTCTTTATCAGAAAAGTTGAAATATGCCAGCAAGATAGTTTTCGTTCGTGGCATAAGCCCTTAGGTTTTGTAAGAGTAATGGAACATATACTGAAGTATCGAAGCTGTTAGCTAATTATCAATAACCCTGTATCGAGTCCTAGAAAGTTAATAGTTATCTTAGTGCAAATTGATATTACGTAGACAATCACTGACATCAGCAACATCATCAGCCTATCATGTTCCCACTGCTGGGACACAGGTCTTCTCTCAGAGAGAGGTGATCCCTAATCCACCATGCTGGCCCAGTGCATGTTGGTGAATGCCAGGTTTTTTGAACTTTTGAGGTTCTTGGACTATTCCTTTGACGGTTTCCTTACGTTATTTTCCTTCACCGTGAGCGACGGTGCGCTTTACAATCTGACGGCACACTGTTCGATCCTCGGCCCTGCCCTGCACCAATGTCTTATTAAGTACTTACATAAGTCTATTTCAGGCGCAGATAGATAGAAAGTCCCTGATACGGACATCGTCGTCACTGCCCAGGAAAATCTACCCCTGCGACTCACTGATGGGCGTTCGCCAGAACCCCTGGAACCCTACGAAACGCCGAGGGCCGATAGCTGCTGAGTCTGCCAGTCCTGGGCCAGCTGTTGTCTCATTACCTACCTTGATAGGTAACTATTCTATAACCAGATGCACCTTCAGCGACGGCCCAAGCCGGGGTGCATGCTTTAGAGGTCCTTACGCTAGTCGCCTGAAACAGACCCAACGCTATCTGCCTTTCGTGGCCACCCGAGAACAGCAGATCAATTCATTCATAAAAAAAAAAACAACTGAACCCTGATATGTGATGCGTGATTTCCCAGTTTTTCACATTTTTCATGAACAAGAAGGTATGTTATGAAAATGCTCACGACGCATACAGACTACTTTCTTACAAATTTTCATTATAATCAGTTAAGTCGTTCAGTAGCGAAAAACCAACAGACATAGAAAGACAGAGAGGACAACAGGTGTTATTAATTTTGTTAACGTTTCAAATCTGTTCAATATTAATAGCCTTGTAAATTAATTAACAAATTAACTTGAGAATTTTGACTGTAGGACTCGTGTAATATAATTCAAATACGGACTTCCATATAATTATACTCTCAAGTCATGGCATCCTTCTAGCAAGATCTTTTGCTTACTCAGTCAAACACAATATTACAAAACTTGTGATATTTTGCTGTCCAATATTGACTCTGCTGTTCTGTATAAAATTTGGCCTCAAAGCGGTATTCCCACTTCATTGTTATTTTAATACCAAAATACATATCTTAAAAATTGAGATGTACCGATACCATGAAATGATAGTTGGTATGTGTAAACAATTTTACTTAGTTTACTTTTACAGTATGGCTATAGGTACATATTTCTTTTGTTACGTTAGTTTCAGTACTTGTACTGTTATTTCTTCTGTGGTTTCGGTTAAGTGTTGTTGGACGTACCTACGACGACGGCGTGAGTCAGGGGTGTCACGTCACCAACAATAATATTATGCTGGATATAATATTGTAGTAGTAGCGTTACAACTTAGCAGTTTCAGCGAATAATAAATAATTTAACATGTAAAAAATTACAGCGGGGATTTTCATTGCTCAGAGCAATTTTTTCATACATTCTGATCATACTTAATATTATAAATGCGAAAGTGTGTTTGTTTGTTTGTTAGTTTGTTGGTTTGTTTGTTCCTCTTTCACGCAGCAACAGAGCAACGGACCGACCTGACTTATCGCATAGGTATAGTTCAAGGGCCGGAGAGTGACAGGCTTTCACCATCTTCATTATCACTACTTTTCATCACTACACGAGTGAAACCGTGGGGCGCAGCTAATTTTATATAAAATTGGGTTGCTACGAGTGTAAGAATTATTTGAAAACTCCAGGGGCCTTACGCACAACTGCTATTACAGGCACCTAATCCGCTCAGTTGGAAAATCACGCGACCGCAAACCTTATCGCGCCCAGATACGGTTTGCGGTCGCATGATTTTCCAACTGAGCGGATTAGGTGCCTGTAATAGCTGTTGTCCGTAAGGCCCCTGATTAAAAACGCTGGATAATTCTCTAAAAAATAAATTGGTATTGATAGAAATATATTACTATACCCAGGTAGGCAGTATGTTTAACTGATTTAGTCCTGCGTAATTTGAAACTAACAAACTTTGTTAGATTCGTTTAAATTTTTCAGTTGTCATATAATTATATTATGTGACCCTGTGTACCCTGTGGATCTAGATAAGATAATTTGAACACAATTTAATCTTACTAATCTTACTAATATTATAAATGCGAAAGTTTGTGTGTAAGTGTGTATGTTTGGCTGGACTCAACGCCGAAATTACGAAACTAATTTAGATGAAATTTGGTATGGATTTAGACATAGGTTACTTTTCATCTTCATCATCACCATTTTGTCATCACAATGCGGGTGAAACCGCGTGGCTGAGCTAATTGTTAATACATCGGAAAATTTTCAAGTTTAAAAGTTCGCTCTATCGGTAAATAAATGTATAAAGTAAAGGTTGTATAGGGATTATCGCGAGCGGTCGACTAACATCCTCGCGTGTCGCAAGCGGTCGCGTGTTGGTAGACACAAGTCAAGTGAAGTGACATCATACGGTTAATGTTGTCCGTCGGACAACAACGTGCAGTTTTTACCCAATTTAAATATTTAATCCGTACTGATGAATATCTAAGTGGTATACGAGTTTCATTACAACAGACGGAGTTTATCAATACAAGGTGACTTTTAAATGTCTGCTTATTTCGTTTTTTAATAATAAAATTCGCCGGTAAGTCTAGCTGTATTTTAGCTAATAATTTGAACCAGGTGTTAAGATACCAGAAACTGGCTTTATCTCAGTAAGGTATGGTTTCTTAAACAGGCAAAACATATCGACGACTATTTATGGTCGAAACGTGGGCAAAAAAACATTGACTCCGCTCAAGGTGATCTCAATCGACGCGCGAGATCTGTATATACATATCTGTACGATCTAGCTATAGAGTTTCATATTGTCCTGGCGTAGGATGTATGGCGTAGTAGAGAATATAATTTTTAAATTTTTCATAATTATATGGTTTTAGTCACTTTTCTAGACAATTTCTTTACAATAAGCGACTGAGAAATAAAGTCAATTTATGTCTTTGTTACTCTGAAGAGTTTAGCTGAAGCTCTAGAAAGTCTAGAGCATCTATCGTTACTTTTACAAAACTAACAATTTTCTCCATTTTAAGGTAAACCCCCACCAGAATCCCGCAAGTCTCGTGCTCCAGCATTCACTTTCGGCCACAAGCTCGATCCACCAGGCACCACATCGAAGGCAGGACCTGGTCCAGCTTCATACAACACAGAAGGAATGACTTCTAAAGGTACTTACGGCTCCAAATACTTACAAAGTGGTTTTGTCTGATAAAAGTCATAGTAGACTATTTACACCAGGCTATTCAAAAATCCGATGTGATCCGATCCTTATGTGAGCGATGGTGGCCGAGCGGTAGCATGTGTGCTTTACAATGTGACGGCACCCGGTTCAATCATCGCCCTGCACCAAATTTAGTACTTAAATAAATTATGTGCAGTTTCGATGTCATTACTCAAAAACGGTGAAGGATAATCATCATGAGGAAACCGGTATATCCAAGAACCTCAAAAGTTTAAAGACATGACATTCATCAACATGCACTGGGCCTGGCATGGCACAGCATAGTGGATTAGGGCCCATCCTATCTCTCTCTCACACTCTCTCTGAGAGAAGGTCGGAGTCCCAGCGGTGGGAACATGATAGGCTTAAATGATGATGATGAAGATAATGATTCGAAAATCCATTCTACTAAACCAAGCCACTTGTCTTAGTCCACAGCCAGCCATGTAATGGATTGTCTCATTTTACACAACGATGATACTTTGTTTAGTAGTAGATATGGCTCATGAAATTATCTGGTGTAAATAGTCCGAAATACGGGTAATAACATAAAAACAAAAACAGCTATTTTATTTATCTCTTATAGAGCTCAAGTGACCATAAAACAGTTACTTTAAAAGTACCAGAGTGTTTTGTTGCGTCGTAAAAATCTGGTAATAGGTATTTGTAGAACTAATCAATTTAATTGTCGTCTAGACTAGAATTTACGATAATTACAAACCAGCAAACAACATGTACTTAATTGAAATTAAAGACTGAAAATGGCGATCCCTGCCATTTCCAACAAAATAAGTGAGCTCGCGTGCTTAGTTGGAATTCAGCCGTCTAACTACGAAAGCAAATTGCCTGCCTACGACACACTAAAGTTTTAGGTGGTTCTGGCGTTCAACTGAACATTTGCGGGACTGTAAACCTTTACTAATCACCTATCACAGTTAATGTACCTACTTGCTATGAGAACCAATAGATAGATTTAAGTTTTCGGTATCAGTGTACCCAGGGTTTATTTGTACACAAGTCTAAATTAAAATTTAAACAAACCGCGTCCAATTCGGAATATGCAAAAAAATGTTAACCTGCTAAATAAATATGATCAACCATCGCTAAAAACCACCGCAACATAACCTGCTTTAAAAAAAAAGTGTCTATTTGGTCCAGCCGCTATGGAGAAAAATGCCAACAGACATACAAACAACATTTTACTCCAAATGCATAATACCTTCTTTCGATTTTTAGGGTTACGTTCCCAGAGGGCAAAAGTAGCCCAATAATTATTGATGTCGCTCCGCTGTCCTTCCGTTTGAGCATGTCACAGGTCTCTAGCTCCTAAATAGAATAAATAAGTTACTGACCCGACAATTTAATATAATATTTAAAATGTTGAACAACAACCGAATATTAAAAATTCAAGCAAAAAATCTCATTGATTACAAATATATTTATTTTAACCTTTTTTTATTGCCCTGGCATAATCGTTGTATTGTGGGGTCGAGTACCGAGTACAAATACAATTTTAATTTATATTTGTGTTCAAAAATAAACAAAGTTGTAATTTTTAGACCCGTTTTGTTACGGGGTTAATCTCAAAAACTAAACTAGCTATATGAACTTGAAATTTCTGTATAATATATTATATGACATATCGTAAATACTGTATTTTAGCAACAAATACTAAAAACCCAGCGCGTGTCATACTTACGCTAACGATCCCGAACCGAATAGAGAAATTGAGTTGGGTGTGGTTATATAGTAGGTATGTAATGCTTTAGTGCGCGAGTCCAATTCTTACTTGGCCAGATTAAAAACACAAAATTCTAAACAGCTTGAACTAAAGGTGTTGTTCACATGTAGGTAGTACCAATATGATTGTCTCTGTTAAAGTAAGGCATCAAAGCAATTTTACGATCATGATGTTCTGAGATATTCCGATAAGCCACACCTACGGGTTTGACACGGAATCATCTGAGCGCATCCAGATATGAAACTACTGCTGTATAAATACGTTTATTGAGCAATCGGCTTTCTATAGGGCCCTTTCACATCCGTGCTTTAGTAAAATGCTATCGATTGCTTTGTTGATGGACATTGAAATTATGGTACACAGGGTTCCGTGCGTGCCTCTTCTCAACATTGATTTGATTTTGAACAAAATGGTTCCAATACAACACAATTTTGAATGTTAACTAAAAAGATTAGGCCTTATAGTCAAATCAAATCGATTTATTTGCTAGAATACATTAAAAATACTTGCGACAGTGTGTTTGTGCCTTGTTCTCACAGCAGCAAAGCAACGGATCGAAGTGATTTTTTGCATAGAGATCATTGTAGGCCCGCAAAGTTTCATAGAATACTTTTATCTCGGAAAATTTACGGTTTCTCGGGGAAAGTACACACGGGTGAAGCTAGTATAAGATACATTTAGTAAGGTAAATATTATATTAAATTTGTGGCTTTTGGCTTATTAACAAACAAAATAAATATATAAAAGTAATAATTATTCTGCTCTATAGCTGGTAAAATGACACTCTTTAATACGACTTATACTGAATTTTTGTGCCAATTTTTTGCCACATGTTTACTATTAGTAATTTTTAAACTTTCTTTTAACTTTTTATCGGGAATTATCACGTATTATTTAATTTAGGTAAAAATATGTACAACAAATATGTAAAAATGTGTAACAACCGTTCCGATATGGAAATATCGTACAACCCATAAAATTTAAAAATTTGAACTAGCAGACTGAAGCATTATCATTTATATCCCCAAAGTTTATCAATCGAATTTACCTTAGGGAAGTTCTATCATAGTCATACGAAGTTCATCCGAATATATTAACTTGATATTACTAGTAGTACCACGCGTATTACGCCAATCCGTACTTATAGTTGATCGTATTTATATATATGTGCATATCTACATCAGAGCCCAAAGTTTATAATGACCATAGAGACAAAAGTTGAGAATACTGGAATCTATGATCACCTTACTCACAGTTAACGTAATGTGAAAGATCTTGTGAATTGCGTAATCAAGGTAGAGGCGTGGGCAGGTCATGTGCAATTGTCGTTCACTGGATAATTGCACAGGTTTCCTTGGTCAACAAATAAATGTGTTCAGACGCAATTATACAGTCTGCCGCCTACAGCACGTCTGTCTCCATTATAGTTTACTTGAATCGTTTTTGCGATTGCTATCATTAATCTCAATATTTTTTTTAATCTTCACTTTTTTTTCCGTGTAATATGGATACGTAACTTGCTATATTTAGAATTTCTAGTTTCTGGCTTTGTATGTACTGCAATTTCTGCGTCAGATGAATGAACAACACAACTATGAACAATGCAAATTTTGTGTCCTAGATAGGGGTCGGACCCCTGTAATAAAGACAAACCTGATTGAACCCGGTTTAATTCTGTCACTTAAGGATGTTCGTTCTATTTTTATTGACCCGGCAGACGTCGTCCTGCCAGAAAGAGCAGCGCCACATTAAATATGATATTTTAAATAACAATCCAATTGTGACCAATTGTATTTTCAAACCATCCAGGAACCCATTGAAATATACACACAAAATTTCATCCAAATCGGTCCAGCCGCTTAGGAGGTGTTAGGTGACAAACACACGTACAGAAGAATTAATTATATTATTATATTATATATAAGACTAGCAAGCACTGCACGGTTTTACCCGCTATGCTACAGGAAGTTTTCGAGGATAAAAGTCCAGGGTAAAGTTACTTCCATACCAAATTTCATTCAAATCCATTCAGTTGTACGGAGTTGAGTAAGGACAAACCGAAACACAAACTTTTGCATTTATAATATTAGTTTAATATATAACTTTGATGCGTTGATATCTGCTT
The DNA here is from genome assembly GCA_914767915.1 of Agriopis aurantiaria. NCBI lineage: Eukaryota > Metazoa > Arthropoda > Insecta > Lepidoptera > Geometridae > Agriopis > Agriopis aurantiaria. The sequence goes on from OU611987.1 coordinate 8,711,956, forward strand.
AATTTTGCAGACAATGCTGGCTTTAAGCCAACATTTCAGAAGTAACTAAAATGATTGTCTTATTGAAATTCATACGAAACACCTGCATAGGTACTTATGGGGCCATTTCACTTGATTTTGTGATTCATACTGCGACACAACTGCAAGTAGGTCACGACTGTAGTATTATTTGCATAACCGATGTCGTCTGCTATTCGTTTACTTGTTTACTTCTTTTTCGCATTCCGAAATGCACTTTTATGCTAATTTTACTAAGATCTAAAATTCCCTTTTTTACCTGAATAAAATAATGCATTTAAAACATGAAAGATATATGCGATTGTTTAATTTATATTTGGTTGCATCTTCTGTTTTCCACTTTTGGCCTTACCGTCAGGAAGTCTTGAGTTTTTTTTTACTGTGAAACGTTTAATTGGCAGATATTATGTAGGTTGGCATTGGTTCGTAAAGTTTTGCTGCATTGAATGGATGTCACCAAATAAGTCCGTATGTGCGAAGGTGATCCATGTCTGAGTCAGAGGCTGCCTACAGATCGTCAGGGTCTGCGAGCTCTCGATCGGTCGAGAGCCCGATTTCGCTCTTCAGTCGCATATCCACCACGCTTGGATAACCACTCTGCTTGAGTGCCTTGAACTTGTTTTATCACAAGTTGCGCTAAGGCTCACTCTGTGAATGAGTATATCAGTGCAGTGTTGTGACGAAGTGGAGTTTTGAGGTGGGTACCGATATTAGACGTATTTAGAAACATAGGTACTTCTATCAATTTGTTTATTAAGAAGCGGAGTTACTAACAACAAGTGGTTGACTATTTTTTTGAAACGGATCAATAACATAATAGGAAATCATCGAATAATCTTCTCAAAATGGTTTTGTTAAAAAATTATAACATTCGTGGTCGTAAATTTATTTTATGAACATGTAGTCCAATCAGCAACAGTTGCTTTGGTTCGCGAACTTTTTTATGTTAAGCGATTAATGAATCCAATTAAATCCGATCCCAATAAGACTTGGAGTTAAATGTTACAACTTCGCCATATCTTGGTTCTTGGTAGTTACATAAATAAAAGTTCATGGGCCAAATAGACATTCTTTAGTTTAACAGGTATGGTTACGAAGGTAAAGTTGTTTATCGAATAAATTAAAAGTTCTTGTACCTACCTACTGCAACTTATGAGATGTATTTTTTGATGAATAAACGGCTGTTCGGGATAATAGGGAGATCTGGAGGTCCAGCCTTGTCGCTCCACGGTCGTTGGCCGCCGCCACGCATTGCGCCTACCCCAGCACCTTGCGACTACGAACCGAGCAAAGCCGCCAGGGCCGTACTCGACCATGCCCCGGCCTTCTCCATAGGACTCCGAGTGAATGCACCGATGCCCGGCATGAAGATACCAGGTTCTTCACATCTGCATGAACTTTAGAGCTTCGATTGTATATTAGATTGTTCCCTTTGATTATCGTAAATTGTTTCATTTCAGTTGTTTCTTTTAGTTGATTGTACTTTTTATTTGATTTGTGTTATTTTACTGTTGTTTTCATAGTTTTTCATCGTCCTGTCGAATGCTTAGCCTGTTGACTTTTAGATTTTAATAGTCAATTTCAGCATTGTTCTGGCAAAGTTTGTCAGAGCTTGGTTTTCTGGTGTGTTATTTTGCATTTTAATTCGTTGCCATTTCACGCATTGCATATTCTGGTTATTTTGTAAATAGCCAACCTGATTCTTGCAATCGGGATCTTCACTGACTAAGGTCCATTAGCCATTGGATGTTCCCTGACAGCTTTGTTAAATTAAAAAAAAAGCCGAATTAAAACAGTAACTGATGGGTGACCGAGCTTAGGTTTTTTAAACTATATAAGTAGGTAAACTTAAAAGGCAAAACCTTATCTAAATTCAATATGTCATTCAAATCGTTAGAACTGTTTTCGAGATACTCGAAATAGATTTATATACAATAATAGTTCGTTTAAAGTTATTAGATTAGATAGATAGATACCTACTCGTATATTAATTTCTATTATCATTTTTGTCTGCAATTGTTTGTTTAATCTTGAAATTACATACAGATTTTGAAACACTTTGCAGTATAGATAGATTATAATATTAGTATGACGGATGTTGTGAAAATATTTTAGAAGCACCGCCAATGTTTTTAATTAAAACGTTTGCTATGTACGCAGTAGTCGTTCATGGTGTCCAGAGGTCTTGCAGTTCTGCGCCGGGCTTGAGATTTTATTAAATCGAAGACTGTTTCTTAACAACTGCAGTGCAAGTACCGTTCTTTATCGATTGTCAAATTCGCTAAAATGCCATAGAATCGATCACAGCGAGTACTGAAAAAATGGCATATTATCGAATTTGACGACCTCAACTGTCAATTTGACGATCGCTAAAAGAACGGTACTTGCACCCATGGTACAATATGTTTGACAACTATCCTTTCCATTATAATTTGAATGCATTTGAGTGTAAAATTTCATTGTGTAATAATCTTGGAAACGTAAGTAATCATTATTATTTATGTTAGAAAAACTAAGAAGGCAAATGAAAACAGACAACACTGATTTTTGTTATTCGGCTTTTCATAATTTACTACAGTAGTCAGTGATCATCTGAAAGCGATTGAACTATACATATATTAAATATGATTTAAATTTCCTTATCTCTATTTCAAGCATGAGATATGCAATATGCATGCATATGTATCATATGCATATGTATCAAAGATAGCTACTTTAGTTGACATTCTATTCACCATTTACGTACCATAATTAATTATGTTTTCACTTGTGTTAACAATATTCAAGTACTTATCATGTATGTCATAATCCATGTACCTACCCAAGTAGCAGCATATGTCATTATCATATTCTTGAAATGCGGCTTATTGAAGTTTCTTGTTATTTGATGTCACCATTCGTTTTAGTATTGCATTGTCTTGATTTGGCATTGAACCGTAGCTCGTGAATCACGTTGAACTAATTCATCATTGTTTGCATATTCGAGACTAGGCTTTAGCATAAACAGATTTGCATTAAGTTTTTGTCATAAACCACATGTTTATTGTAGCCATTTTCCGTTTTTAAAAATGATTAATAATCTAATTGACGAAAAGAAAAAATATCCTGGTTAGCGATGAGATCAGATGTTTTCGCAATATAATAATTTTAATATAGGTAATGTTAGAATGAAGGTTCAAGTCAAGTAGGAATCTGTCAGAATTAATGATACTGATCACACACAAAATAAAAACCTATTCATTACCTATATCTATCAGTTGTTGTTGTATCATCAATACCTATCTCACGTATAGCTTTAACTCGTTCCAGCACCGAACGTATATTCCATGCCCCCCGTTCTCGGCGAGGCTAAAGAGGGCAACAAGCGAGCAGCACCCGCTTTCAGCATTACTGGCCGAGGGAAGGACTGGGAGTCCAAGACACCCATGCCAGGCCCCGGGACGTACACCACAGATAAGGCCGTGGGGGTGCTAGCAAGGAGGCCACCTGCCTACACCATGGCACCGAGACGAGAACACAAACATCCATCTGAGGCCGTGCCTGCTCCCGGAGTTTACTGCCCGGAAAAGGTACCGTATTTTTTTCTACGTAAATAATAAGCCGCTTTTGTGAGCAAAAAATAGCAAACATGACATCATTGACGAAATTATTCATGAACGCTCGTTTAATGCGTTGATAGCATTGAAAACCTTGTAAAATTTTGCTTATACTTACTCAATATACTCATCATCATGAGTATCATGAGCCTTTTTTAACAGTCCACTGCTGGACTTTTAGCCGACCCCCGAAAGGGTGATTGGGCCAATATACTCATCCTATGTAAATTAAATTTACTACAATCAGCAAACTATAATACGACTAGAACAGTTGGTGGGAGTGCGTACAATTGTTTGAAGTACATTTGTGTGATGTAACCTTTCGGGAGAACGACTACTAAATTGCAAACCACGCGGACGTTGCCTACACCTTTCCGTATAACGCCCTCTGCGGAAAACGTCTCTGAATTCGCTAACTTGATTCATTGAGTGAAGCTTTTGCCAAGGTCTTTTAAATCAACGTTTACCTGTTCATCGTAAACAACTGATTTGATTGATGGCCGTAATGTCGACTGCATGTTTAAAAAATAAATACTTTAAATGTCATCTATACGTAATATGTAAATAAGTTTGTTACAATCAATTTTGCATCCGCTATTCAAATATTAATCTGGTTTTCTACCTTTTATCCGTCTTTTCATAACCATCTCTTTAACTAACCATAAGCTGGGTGCACACAACAGGTGTGCGTGAACCTGCCGTGGGCGCCGGCGCATACTTTCGGCATCCGACATTCGGAATACGTCGGTCAAGCAGTCCACTACCCCGCCCCTGAAGGAATCAGCGCCATCTAACTGCCTGTCTGTAACATGCCTTATATTTAACGCTTTTCACAAGCTTCAACATCAACACAGTGCTTTCGCGACTTATATAACTTTAATGCTTTATTAATCACTTAACTAAAATATTAATTTGTTAAATTCTATTAAAATTATATTGTAAAACGAGTTTGTTATTGCCTGGAAGTTATTAGAAATGGTTAGTGTAATTATGTATATAAATGTATTTGTGAATTAGGGGTTGTTAATTTGCATGCTGCATGGATGCGACGTTAGACAATCAAAAGGTAATAAGAAACAATTTCTTGAAATCAATAGGTATTTAAATTGAAGTGTGTAATGTTATTGTAGTAAAATGTAGATAGTTAGCAAAAAACGGAAATAAATTTTTCAATGCTTTGGGTAGGTACAGATAAAATATAGTTAATTGATGGCACGTGTAGAAACAAACATTGTAAACAGGGTTTTCAGTATAGTTATCAGTAAGGTATTAGAATGTAAGATGATTATTATGATTTACGTCTAACATTACTCTTGTTTTCAATTTCAGACTGACTCTGTCCTCCGTGATAAGTCATCAAAGTACACAATATCAAGTAAAATGAAGATGGTCCATAGAGTCGATCAAGTTCCTGCGCCGAATTCATATAGCCCAGAAAAAGCCGATAGAATGTTAAGAGAAAAATCTCCTGCTTATTCTTTCAGAACAAAAACTGAAATTACAAGGACTCACGATGCACCCGCTCCAAATGTATATTCTCCCGAAAAATCTCTTAATTCATTTAAAAATGGGCCTAAATATACTTTAGCTGGAAAAGGATGTGCCGAGAAACATGAAGTTACCCCAGCACCAAACAGCTACAATCCGCAAAAAGCTGATAAAATCATGCATGAAAGGTCACCTGCGTACTCAATGCGCTCCAAGGAAGTTGTTGAAAAAATCGAACTAACACCTGCCCCTAACGTCTATGCACCTGAGAAATCAATGCACATGTTAAACGGTGGCCCTAGATACACCATGATTGGTAAAGGTACATCCACCAAAATAACTGAAACTCCAGCTCCAAATAGCTATAGCCCAGAGAAAGCTGACAAAGTTTTGCACGAGCATTCACCGGCCTATTCGTTCAGGACCAAAGAGCAAACTGTGACGAGAAGTGACTCACCAGCACCTAATCTTTATGCTCCTGAAAAGTCAATACACATGTTAAACGGAACGCCCAAATTTACCATTGCAGGTAAAGGGCATTCGGACAAAATTCAAGAAACCCCTGGTCCCAATGTTTACAATCTTGACAAAGCTGACAAATTACTTCACGAGTCTTCACCTGCTTACACCTTTAGACCTAAAGATCATATCACTAAAATTGACGATACTCCCGCCCCTAACGTTTATTCACCAGAAAAATCAATGCATATGCTGGATAGTTCTCCAAGGTTTACGATTGCGGGTAAAGGATATTCTCCTAAAATTGATTCCTTTCCTGGACCCAATGTTTATAATCCTGATAAAGCTGATAAACTTCTTCACGATTCATCACCTGCATATACTTTCAGACCTAAGTGTTCGGTAGGAAAACCAAGTGATACACCAGGACCTAACGTATATGACCCGCATTTGTTAGATGGTACTCCTAAATACAGCCTTTATGGTAAAGGTCATGATGCAAAGCTTTCAGACACACCTGGACCCAATCAATATGATCCGCATCTTGTGGATGGTGCTCCAAAATATAGCCTTTACGGAAGAGGTCATGACACAAAACCTTCAGATACACCTGGACCCAATCAATATGACCCACATCTTATAGATGGTTCTCCAAAATATAGTCTTTACGGAAGAGGTCACGATGCAAAACCATCAGATACACCTGGACCCAATCAGTATGATCCGCATCTTGTGGATGGTTCTCCAAAATATAGCCTTTACGGAAGAGGTCACGACGCAAAACTTTCAAACACACCTGGACCCAATCAATATGATCCACATCTTGTAGATGGTTCTCCAAAATACAGTCTTTACGGAAAGGGTCACGATGCAAAACCATCAGATACACCGGGACCAAATCAGTATGATCTTCATTTACCTGATGGAACGCCTAGGTTCACAATGGCTGGAAGAGGGAAATCTGCTAAGCCTTCCGATACACCCGGACCTAACGTATATGATCCACATTTGCCTTCTAGTACTCCCAGGTACACTATGTCTGGAAAAGGCAATGATCCAAAAGTATCAGATGTGCCCGGACCAAATCAGTACGATCCTCATTTGTTAGATGGTACTCCTAAGTACTCTCTTGGAGGAAAAGGACAACCCGGAAAATTAATTGATACTCCTGGGCCAGCTGCGTACAACCCGGAAAAAGCAGATAAAGTTTTGCATGAAAACTCACCATCGTATTCATTTAGAACCAAGCAACCAGTGAACAAGCCCAATGGAGTTCCAGCGCCCAATGCTTACGATCCTAGTAAGTACGACTATATGTTAGACGGAGCTCCCAAATATACTTTTGGCCACAAAGGCCCGGCCGACAAACTCTCAAACAACCCAGGACCAAATGCGTATTCTCCAGAAAGAGCTGATAAAATTCTTCATGAAAATACGCCGTCTTATACATTCCGTCCTAAAATAGAAAATGGAAAAGTTCTGAACACTCCTGGACCAAACTATTACCACCCTGACAAAGGCGATAAGGTTTTGCACGGATCTTCGCCAGCCTACACATTCAGGCCAAAAATTGAAGATGGAAAAGTTATTGAAACACCAGCACCTAACAGCTACAACCCTGATAAGGCCGATAAAGTATTATTGCACAGTGCACCACAATACACTTTCAGAGTTAAACCTGACGCTTTAAAGGTCCTTGATACACCAGGTAATTTTTAATTTTAATAAAAACATAATATTGACTTAATAGGCTTGCATTGGTCCCGTTGGTTCAGTTGGTAGTGAGCCTGCCTTCTGCGCTTGGGGGTGTGGGTTCGATTCCCACCTAGGACAAACATTCATGTGATGAACATTTGTGTTTGTTCTATATCTGGGTGTCTATTTAAGTATGCATTTAAAATATATATTATGTATGTATATCTGTCTCTGGTAGCCATATCACAAGCTTTGCTAAGTTCGGGGTCAGATGACCGTGTGTGCAAAAATGTCCTGAATATTTATTTATTATATTTTATTTATTTATTTAAGAACTAGCGGTCCGCCCCAGCTTCACACGGATATAGATTATAGCCTATGTCACCTGGGGATATGTAGCTTTCCAACAGTGAAAGAATTTTTCAAATCGGTTCAGTAGTTTCGGAGCCTATTCAATGCAAACAAAAAAACCAACAATCAAATCTTTCCTCTTTATAATATTGGTATAGATAACACCCTAGCTGCACCCCGCGGTTGCAAACGTTATCTACATTCATTCTTCTAAGCCATTTTTTGTAGAAACAAACATACATTACTTACACACAAACTTGATATACTGCATCATCAACATAATGTATCTTATAACATTGCTGGGCGCTCCGTTCCTTCCTTTAACGATTGTTATGGTAATTTTCAGCACCAAACTCTTACAACATCCCAATACCAGTGAAGACCCCGCTGTATACGATATCTGGCCGGCACAAAGAACCAATCGATGAGCGTTTGAAGGTGCCCGCTCCTGGGACGTACAGCCCAGAGAAAGGATACAAGTTTGTAGTGTCGTATTCTCCTCAGCACTCCTTTGGAATCAAGGTCCACACTAACAAATTCACCGATTCACCAGGTTAGTTAGAAAACTATTTGTTTTGATTGTAAATCGAATGTAAAAGCAAAAATTCTTTAGCGTGACAAAAAATATGGTTCTAGCATTACGTTACATTTCGTGTTGCAATGATCGATATTTATTTGAATACCAATAGAATTAAAAGCTTCTTAGATATAGGTAACTAAATTGATTTACAAACATCAAAGATGTTGATTCTAGTAGAAATTTGGCAAAAAGTTACCTATATATTTAGATTTTAATCCTGTCGTTAGAACCATGTCTAATTTAGTCTACATTTTTGTATACTTAATCCATAGATTTCTTTAATATATTTTAATTAATAAGTGGTATGGTTTTAGTCATTTTGGGTTAGGTCATTTTTAGTGCTGATCCGATATCCATGGCTTTAAATATCTTTGAACATAAATACACACAAAAAATTACAATAAAAGAGTAATTAAGTAAATTATACATTGCAGTCACGGTAAATACTACCTACTTGTACACCTTTTCATTTCTACAATCACTCCTAAATCGAGTGGTCCCGAGTTTTATGATCGTAAACAATATTTTATTACGCAAATTGTATGTGACCTACGGCAATTACTATGTCGGTTAATATTTCTTTGCTAACGACTATTCTTCATCAAGAATTTTGGAAATTCGAAAAACATACTGTGATACATTGGACGGGCCTAGTGCCATTATTGTTTATGGTTTATTTCACAATTATAGTACATTACTGAAGAAGACCGTCAATAGAGGCATTTATGAGTGAATATGAATATATGAGTCGAAGTGTAGCTGAGGTCAGCGGACGCGAGTCCATAAATGCCCAGTTGCCACCAAAGCAAAGTTAATACTTTTGATCAAACTTTGCGAGAATTATCACGTACAATAAATATATTGGAGTAATTTTCACATTTTATTGCATAACAAATAAACGTTCCATAGCAATCTAAGTTCGAAAAATAATCAGATTTACAGATACAAATACAAAATACAAATTAATTTATTGGGCATTATAAAAATTTACAAAATATTATATGAACCCATTGACTCCGAACTAGTAATAAATACTGTGTTTCGGGAGTCAATGGCCTCTCCCATTAGATGTTACTAACTAAATGCCAAAACACAGACTATAGATAGGTTATGGCTGGTGACTTGTGATTGCTCACTGTTGTCTAGTGTTTTGTGAATCATATCTGGTGATCTGTGAAAGACAACGGCCATACTTAGCCATGTTTTAAACAGCTTAGCTCCTTAAGTTTAATTCGACCCGAATATTTCTAAGAAAATATTTATTTTCAGCACCAAACACGTACCAGATCCCGTCAGTGCTGGACACACCCGTTTACACGATATCAGGACGCCACAAGGTGCCAGTAGATGACAGAGTGCGAGTACCCGCGCCTGGTACCTACTCACCAGAAAAGGTATGAATACTAAAATAACGGTAGGGCCCTGATTCCGTAACTTTAACACGCACGTATCGCGCCGCGTTAAACTAAAAACTAAGACAAACTAAACGTTAACTCAAAAAATTTGGACTCTATTCCCTAGGAATAAAGACCAACTTTTTGAGGTTAACTTAACACGCCGCGCTACGTACGTGTTTGTAGTTACAGAATCAGGGTCCAGGTCACTTTTTAGAGCGCTAGGCGCCTATTTGATTTTACAGCAATCTCACTTTGGAGCCAGTTGCTGTTGCATGTTTAGCGTGATCAATTTCGACGATATCATTACGTAACTTTCAATAAGATGTGGTCAGACATAATAGTATCAAAGCTGTAATTTACTCGTTAATGAGCTGAATAATTTGATTTACAGGTCCAAACCAGCAAAACTACTCATATCACATTCGGTATCAAGCACTCTCCTCTATTAGGCCAATTGAAACCTCTGAACAAACCACAACCTGTCGAAAATTCAACCAGCTCTCACAATGAAACTTCCAGAAACCAAATCATTAGGCAAAAGATTGATTATGACGAAAACTCCAACAGTAACAAAAGGGTCAGTACTAATGTAACGGAAACTTCAAGGAATCATATCGTACGGCAAGTAGTTGACGACAATGTTGAGCAGAGTGATGAAAGATACAGCCGGCAAGACACATACGATGTTGAATCTATCGATGACATCCAAAGTCGCACTCATTACACTCACTTGAGGCCTGAGAGTGAACTAAGGAGCACCACCTTATCTCCAGAACCGATACGAACTACTGACGCATTTACCCAGGAGATCGTTTGGGTGCCTGAAAATAACCAGATAAAACGCAGAGGGTCTTATACGATTGATAATGTGGACGGGAACGGGTATTCCGAACGTTATCACAATAGCGAAGTCGTTCCCCTCGAAAATGGGGTCATTCGTACGGCCCAAAGCGGCGAGAGGGGTGCGCATTGTACAGAAAACAGTAGCACGGAAATCATTCGTGGGGATGGGTTCGAGCAAAATATTGATAGACACGTGAAAAACGCGACCGCTCATGAGAAGAGTCAGGTTGGTAATGAAGAAGTACGTACGGGGACTGAAGTGAAACATCTTGCCGATGGGGGTATATCCAAGACGACCACTACGACGACCATTCGAAAGGTCGGGACGGCCGCGAAAACCGCTAACTCTACTACCAGCGTCACTCGCACCGCCACTGCGGTGACTTCGCGTGACATCGGGGTCAAGTAAACAGCTTTTCCGAATCACGCAATGTCGTGACGCTTTCTGCCTGACCCTTTGATATGACTAGCATCACTAACACATATAGGCATGACAATAATACTGTTTGAAATAAATCTCTGATTCGTTTTCCTATTTGCTCTAAGAAGGTAGATATTATAGTTATATAGTAGCCCAAGTGCCAATTTGTGATTGTTGTTTATGCCATCGCAACATAACCTTTAATCACAGATGCTTGACTATTTATAGTAATTATTTCAATAGCTATGCACTTATTTATTTCTACTTAAATGTATGGAAGCAGGTAGTTTTACCTATGAGCTGCGCAATTCATGCGGAACAACAGTGTGGCTATTAAATTTGTCTGACAAAGCTTCGTTACGTAATGTAAGGAAATATGACGATTACTACATTTTTATAATCTTGTTATTAATATTACTAATATTATTTTGTTACAGTACATATTATATGAATAAAGTTTTATTGATTATAGCAATTTTTTAATGTCAAATAAGATCCTTATTAAGTTATCTTTACGTATATAAAACAGGTATTCATTTATTTCATTTTTTTTGAAGATAGCCCGTTGGTCCAGTTGGTAGTGAACCCACCTTCTGAGCCTGAGGGCGTGGGTTCGATTCCCACGTAGGACAAACATTTGTGTGATGAACATTTGTGTTTGTTCTATATCTGGTTGTTAATATGTATTTAAGTATGTATTTAAAAATATATATGTATGTATATCAGTCTCTGGCAGCCATATCACAAGCTTTGCTTAGTTTGGGGTCAGATGACCGTGTGTGCAAAAATGTCCCGAATATTTATTTATTTATTTATTATTTGACCGATATCTCGTCCACTGCCCGAGCAGAAAAAGTTGTTGGCACTTATAGTGTCATTGAAAGAATATTTGGATAGGTAGATTCAAATTCCAAAGAGAAATATGAAGGCCCTCAATTATCTTTTCGGAGAATATTGTTTACAGAACAGTAGATATAATTATCAATGAGAAGAACATTGTGTTAAAATGAGTACTTTAAATTACTGTCGTTTGTTTTCATAATGAGATTGCATTTTTGGAAACTGCCAGCTCGATACTAACTAAATAACAAAGTTTATCTTTAAAAAAATATGCTCAGAAGACTTATCTGTAGCATTCTCATATTTGTGGCGGATGTGTTTGCCGATAGCGAGCTGGGCTCGTAACGGATGCTATACGAGAATGGACTCGGATAAGGAGTGGGCAGTGAACCATTGTGCGCCCACGCACTCTACCTACCTACTTAGTCAAAGGTCGACGCGTAACAAAAAAAAAATTGATAGGAAAAAGGCGTAGCGTAGGTTGAAATTATATAGGCGAGGGGCCTTACGGCTAACTCTTAACGTGGCCTTGAATTAGCGCTAAAACAGCACTTGAATCTTAACGCACCGAGATACGGTTTGCGGTCGCGCAACTTCTTTCATCACCTAAACTGGATTGCTTAAATCAGCTAGCCGTAAAGCCCTTGGTGCCTTACGATTTTGCCTCACCACCTGGGGACTTTTAAGCGATTCTGTTTAGGTGATGAAAAATGTTGCGCGACCGGAATTTTCCGAACGGCGCTGTTTTAACGTTTGCGGATCGCGTAAATAAAATATTACATTATTCCCATAGATCACTACCGTTGGAATTTTATTACCCTTTGTCCCAATGGTTACTAGTGGCGGACAGTGGGAATAAAATATTGGATCATTTTTTTTGAACATCGCCTAGTTTGCTGCCACATATTTGGCCAACATACGCGAAAACGAAGATATTTTCCCGCTGGCCACTTTACAAATGTAGACATTTTTGTTCACTGACAAAAAAAAAATTTTTGATGTAGCGTAGCGAGGTAAAGTGCTTCATCTTAGGACAGGAACGAAACACTGCGTATAAAACACAATACTGCCTTACCTGCTACCTTTATTAATTATGTACCTAAAGTTATAGGCTAAGTATACCTAAAGTAGATATGACTGAATCAGCCATGTCACCCCTGTGTCCGAGGAATGTTGGATCAAAACAAAAAACGTTTCATTTGAATGTTTAAGACAGGAAAAGAAAATTCTTTTGAAAAACTAAATTTTGGAATGGCTTTACGGCTAGATGTTTAAAGCAATCCAGTTTAGGTGATGAAAGAAGTTGCGCGACCGCAATCCGTATCTGGGCGCGTTCGCGTGATTTTCCGAACTGCGCGGATACCGCGTAAGCAGTTGGCCCCAACGTCTTTTCCCAAATCGTATTATAAATGGGGAGTTCTGAGGTAACAAACATTTTTTTAAAGATACATCCGTAATAAGAACCCCTTTTTTGAAGTCAGTTAAACAGCAAGTGTTTTGTTGTGATAAAAGCCTAGTGTTAGGTTCAAAGATCTGTATAAATATTACTTACAAGAAACATAACGTCTCACTTAAGCGATATCTTATTTAACATTTAGGTACCGTAAAAATTAGTGGAGTAGTTGGAGAACAACATATATAAGTATAAGTGTGTTATCAATTTTTATAAAAATAAGTAAACTTTCAGCTTCTTTTAAAATATTTGTGTGGATTTTGCATCCTTAACACTCTTGGGAAGTTTGTTTTGCTATATTTACCTTTTTATTGATGCGTATCATGCGCATGCGGTTTCTATAAATACCACAGAAGATTAAAATACAAATTACTGCGGCACCGCAATATTAAGGCAATACAATTATTCATTATGATATTGAAATAAAATATCATGGGATACCTACATTTTCAATGTTTGAAACTTTGCTCACAAACATCCTGTTAGTAAGTTGGAGGTGACTGACGTAGGTAATTATAAATTGTTATTTAAATGTAGGCTATTCAATAATCTTTATTAATATAAATAAAAATAAAACTTTTAAAAATTAAGCATTTTCGTATTTTTCTCAGCAAACCATTTCATTTGATGCCCAATCATGATGGTAGATAAGAAAAAAAAATCCGCAATCTTGGAGCGTCCGCCATATTGAATTTATGATCTAGGACCAAAGTGTTTGGGAAGACAAATCCAACGAACCCAAACTCAACGGGGTTACGTCGTTGCATTCAGGAGTTCCTATGGCCACCTTCTGTCTCTACCAGACAAGCTAGATGGGACCAAAACATTGCATTGTCACCGAACATGCATAAGTATTAAGTGTGCCAAATTTCAGCTCAACCGGTTGAGGATATATAACTGGTCTAAAATTCAGTTGTATGATATGTCCCACACGATCGTATTAGGTACATACAAACAGGGCAAGTTACATAATTAAATGCTTGTAAAATACGGTAAGTGGCTCTATCTGGTTACCGTACGTAGCTTAGCAGATATAGTGCATAGTAGAAACAACTATGCTCGTAGCGAACATCTGGATAGCGCAGGTTCGAGTCCTGCCGGTCGTTATTTGTTTTATTGACATCCTACAGTTTGGAACAGCACTTCAACAAAAATACCTATAAATAATTAGTTTATATGTAATATCTTCTATACATTTCTTTCTCTACATAGTATAAATTAAAGTCGCGTTCCGCATCTGTATGTCTGTCTGTATGTCTGTACGGCCGCTAACTCCTCCTAAACCACGCAACGGATTTTGATGCGGCTTTCACCACCAGTTAGATACATTTTCACGGAAGGTTTATATATTTATATATATATATATATATATATAACTAGCGACCGACCCGCCCCGGCTTCGCACGTAAATTACACCCATGCAAAGCCGGGCGGGCGGGTCGCTAGTTACTTATATATGATAGCCCGTTGGTCCAGTTGGTAGTGAACCTGACTTCTGCGCTTGGGGGCGTGGGTTCGATTCCCACCTAGGACAAACATTCATATGATGAATATTTGTGTTTGTTCTATCTCTGGGTGCTTATGCTAGCCTCGAAAGGGAACTGGCTTTCATGTGAGGCTGCTAGAATACGCCGTTAGGTGCTTGGTGACAGTTTTTTTACTTGAGCCTTTAAACTTGCCAGTTGAGTGCTTACTAGAAAGTAACTAACTACAATTATGGTTTCATCACGATGTTTTCCGGCTCCGGCAGTTCAAAGCTCATTGTTGAGATGTAATAATGTGGATCAAAAACGTATTACAGCCAAAAATTCCAAAATCCTCAAATACCTACGTCTTAAAACAACTCCTTAATCATCATCATCATCATCAGCCAGAAGACGTCCACTGCTGAACATAGGCCTCACTCTTTAACTCTAGCAACAAGGCACCACTCTTTAAGTAACTATGTCTAAAATTACCAGATTTTTTCAAACTTACCTAATATTTTTAAGCATTCAACATTGTACAGTCATTATCGTTTCAATAAAGCCGATAAAAGGTTTCTTCTAGCTATGCCCCGCGGTTTCACTCGCTAACCTACAGAATGTTTATTTTTCGGGATAAAGTAAGTAGCTATTCAGGGTATAATTTACCTCCTTACAAAATTTTATTCAAATCCGTTATGCTGTTGCGGACAAACTTATACACTTTCAAATTCAAATTCATTTATATCAGGCTATAACACCCATACCATCATCATACTAATATGATAAACGCGAAAGTGTGTTTGTTTGTTGGTTTGTTTGTTCCTCTTTCACGCAGCAACAGAGCAACGGATCGACCTGATTTTTTTGCATGGGTATAGTTCAAGGGTCGGAGAGTGACAGGCTACTTTCATCATCATCACAATTGTTCATCACTTCGTGCGTAAAACCGCGGCGTGCAGCTAGTAATTACATAATTTGACATAAAACATAAAATAAAATAACTTTCACATTTAATATTAGTATGATTCAGTAAAACTTCGTTAGATTATCACGACTGCAGAGCTATTCAGAAGGCATTCTTTGACTCGGCTGGGTAACAACAGCTGAAAATTGGAACGTTAATGTACCGAGTATTGTTGCCTTGAGTTTAACGTGTTTTTTATGAAACCCACCTCACCCTCTGACGTAAATTGAAAAGAGCACGAGTTTCTAACGTAATTTACCTTTATTGAGGTTGTATTCAAATTCTTAGAAGCGACAGTACACCCCGAAATAAGTATGTTTTTTATTAATTACCTATTGCAATGCAGCTGGTCAATTTACATCTGGTCTCTCGCCAGTCTTTCTCAAGGTAAAGTTATATTTAGCCATTGTTTTTTACACCTATGTATATATATATACTAGCTGCGCCCCGCGGTTTCACTCGCGTAGTGATGAAAAATGATAATGATGATGAAATGCCTATGTCACTCTCTGGCTCTTGAACTATACCCATGGAAAAAATCAGGTCAATCCGTGGTTCCGTTGCAGCGTGAAAGAGGAACAAACATCCATATATCCATACATACAAACTTTCGCGATTATAATATTAGTAGTATATATATTTATATTTATTATATATATGACGGGGCGAGCCTGGAGGCGTGAGGGCGGAGGCACCGGTCGGTGGATGGCCGATCTTCATCAGATTAATCTTGTTTCTATGGCGTGAGTATAGTGGCCGAGGAGAATGAGACATCACACGTACATTGTTACAGTTTTTATTTCGAAGCGCTATGATTACTAATTACAATATCCAAATTACTTGAAAATTACTTGGGGACAAGGTGTTCCGCCTTGTAACGAACGCTACCACCCTCCAACCAACAATTCCAATTTCTAACCTCAAAAGTGACAATCCCAAATCAGACACCAAAGTATAAGTGAGCTCCACTGAGCCTCGCGCACGTGTCCGCTGCGCCGCGCTCACTAGCGCCTCTGCCGGACGGTATACCAACTTACTAAACTCTGATTGGTTGTCAACGACACAACTTCACAACGAACTTCGGCAGAGTAAGTTACTGCAGCATTACACCAGTGATGGCGCCACCTCCATCACTAGTCCACCAAAACAAAGCTAGGTGACGCCTACCTACATAATCTAAGCCTTAAAAACTATCCGACGGTAGTTGCGCCGAGTGCTAATACTTCAACGCGCCGACACGGCCATACTGACATACGACCGTCCTCGGGCGTTAGAACACCAAACCTGGAACAAACAAAATTCCAATCACCAAGACATCCGCTCGTTCATCCTGATACATGACTTTAGCAGTTGAATTTCGAAAAAGTAAATTGCATTTACAGTAACTAAATAATCGAGGAAACATAACCGCAACAGTTTCGCGTATTGAAATAAGTCACCACAAAAGTCAATTCTAACGACTCAACACAAACTTAAGGAATCATTTTCTCTCCACTTTCGATCACAATATTCGAATGGATTGCTACTCAGATTGGTCACATACGGATGCCACAAACGCTTGCCACACAGGCTGGCCACACAGGCTTGCCACACAGGCTGGTCACACAGACTGGACTCGTATTTTCCAAGACGCAAGTAATAATGAAGGTACACCTGAATTTTCAATCTAGTTACGCTCACTGGTTTGGTTACGCTCGACTTTACTTAACGAAAACGAAATCGCCTACATGAAATAGATTTACGCTTTTCACTTATTAAAACGCTTACTCCTTGTTGGAGAATATCCCTAGGATAACCGATTCCGAGATAGGTACTATGAGGTGGCTCATTATGAAACAAAACTGTCAGTTTAATACCCTTGACCTTTAAATCACTGAGAATATGAGCATCGCATAAAATGTTTCTTTGACCTAGGTACCCTCGAAAGGATTTTTTTTTTACGCGCATTACCACCAACTTAGCACTCAAATCTGATTTAGTTAAAGAGCACGCAGAACTACTACCAAATAAAATTGGACGAGCTCACCCGATGATTTTCCCAGCGTACTCCGCGCAGTTTGGTGGTTTGACCTCTTTGAACACCTCCTCCGGACAGGCTGGAGCGATGTGTACTAGCTTGCCCGCACACGAAGCAGGATCTCTTGTCAGCGCCTTCCAGGAAACGATATAGATGGCAGCTAGGATGATGCTTCGCCCTTGAGTGCGTAGCTCAAAGCAATCATCAGCGATGGTTCTTGGCGATGCTGGTCGATCACACACATGACCGAGGTTGTTATTCAGGCTTGATCGTCGATGTCACTTTTTCCCAGATCAAATTCAGGAAGTCGAATCGCATTCGAAGATGTGGGTAGTTTTATTGCTTGCACCAATGCCATAATTAATTTGCTTTTTTGTTGCACGAAAACTAGACGCCATTTTTCTTTGCCACGTGAGTTGTTGTCTTGAGCACTTGAATTGCAATGGTTTTTCTCACTCATGTCATCGCTTTCTCCACGTGGGTGTCTCGGGTTTTATCCCAATTCTGATGACGAGGCGATCCTGGAGGCGTGAGGGCGGAGGCACCGGTCGGTGGATGGCCGATCTTCATCAGATTAATCTTGTTTCTATGGCGTGAGTATAGTGGCCGAGGAGAATGAGACATCACACGTACATTGTTACAGTTTTTATTTCGAAGCGCTATGATTACTAATTACAATATCCAAATTACTTGAAAATTACTTGGGGACAAGGTGTTCCGCCTTGTAACGAACGCTACCACCCTCCAACCAACAATTCCAATTTCTAACCTCAAAAGTGACAATCCCAAATCAGACACCAAAGTATAAGTGAGCTCCACTGAGCCTCGCGCACGTGTCCGCTGCGCCGCGCTCACTAGCGCCTCTGCCGGACGGTATACCAACTTACTAAACTCTGATTGGTTGTCAACGACACAACTTCACAACGAACTTCAGCAGAGTAAGTTACTGCAGCGTTACACCAGTGATGGCGCCACCTCCATCACTAGTCCACCAAAACAAAGCTAGGTGACGCCTACCTACATAATCTAAGCCTTAAAAACTATCCAACGGTAGTTGCGCCGAGTGCTAATACTTCAACGCGCCGAAATATACATATATATATATTCATTGTATTGAGCTATCAGTTGCTCAATTATTTTGTATTATTGCTTTATATTATCAGATATACTTTTTTTTTTTTTTTATTCAGATATACCTAGGTAGGATTAAGAAAATTAAAGATACCTATACTCTTATCTGTATTAACTTGATTGCAGTCATATTTCATGCTAAGAAAACTAATTAGAGTATAAGTCCGATCATTTTGTTCAGTAACAGGCATTAAAATTTATTAAATTTGAATCTCGTATTTCAATATACAAGATTATGCTAATATTGTTTTGATTCAAGTTCACAAAATCTAATTTCTTAATTGACCAGTCTGAAATTTCTCTCAACATCTAATTCTATTCTTCCAATAATATGATAGCACACCCCGTCCGTTACTCTTCTGTATTTCTGTAGTTCTTTTCTTCTATTTCTTTCTGGATTTTATTATAGTGTTTAGTCGAAAGTTTTCAAAATCTTAACCGTCGCGTCACTTTACATCTTTGAAAAAAGCAATTCCTTTAAAAAAATACCTCGAATATATGAAAAAAAAAACAAGTTGCTGATAAAGCACGTACTAAGTATCCGGTCAGGCAAAAATAACAAGACTAGAAATGCACACTAATCCACAGTACAGTGGCTCATCTTTTGTGCATGAAAATGCACAAAAATTCTCATGTTGTATGCAAATAAATGATCTTTATCTTTATCATGCAACGTCTATTAAAATATTTAGTAAATTACCTTACTTATTTGGTTTTGCTAAAAAAAGGTGCTATTATTTAGTAGAAAATTTTCTTAGTTATAAAAAATTGTATAAAAAGATCGAGCTGCTCCATAAAAAAATGCCATAACTACTGATATACACAGGGTTACGCATATAGACTGTACTAAGCCGAAAGGAGGGTATTGCAATCATCATTATAAACAACGCTTCGGTAATATGAGACCAACACTGAAATCACGAAAAAAATTACTGTTGGTCCATACAGTTTGTCGAGTGTGTTAATAACCGTTTTCTATGGAATAGCAGATTTTTTTTTCGCGATGAGTTCAATGACCTCCTTTAGGCTTAGTACAGTCTATATGCGTAACTCTGTATGTACTACGTACACACGTACATACCCCATACATACCCTAATTGCACAGCCTAATTGGGAAGAAATGTCAGTAGCATAATGACAATAGCATAATGACAATAGCATAATGACAATAGCATAATGTGCAATAAATTATTTGACTTTGACTTTTGTCACTATACATACATCGTCTTCTTTGTCCGGTAACATACGGAACATTGGTGTGCGTTGCGTTGGTGGACTAACACGTGCTTATCGGGGACAAACATTAATTTGGTTTATAGGGGGCGGCAGGAGCAGCGGGGGTGCGGTGCGGGGAGGGGGATGCTATTACATGCTATTACGTCAATCAGCCTTCGCCAGTGTCGCGTGTTCCAGACCTACAACGATTGCCTGTATAACGCTTTCCACAACTATTTTCACTTGGCCTTTATTTCACTATTTTTCTTTTCATTATATTCGTATGAACCAGTTGAGTTAAAAAACCAATATCGTAAAATGCTTATTACTTTTAACTTTTATAAGCTATTAGCTGTTTTCCGCGACTTGTACGTGTAGAATTTCATATAAACTTCCGACCCCTTATTAACTCCTTTAATTTGGCCCTTTCGCAAATTTCTATTTTAGTAGATTTGTATGGTGATAAGGCTAAATTTCAATTTTGCATGTCTTGCTCGCCGCAAGCCGTGGTAGCCATTTGGGAGCCCGCTACACTTGAAAGCGTGAGGTCGCGGATACAAACCCCGGGCCCGTACCAATGAGCTCTTTGGAGCTTATGTACGGATTTTTATACCACTGGCTTTTCGGTGAAGGAAAACATCGTGAGAAAACCTGCATACGTACGGAGAAGGAATTCAATGGCGTATGTGAATCCACCAATCCGCACTTTGCCAGCGTGATGGATATGGCCCAATCACCCTTTCGAGGGTAGGCAATTATTCAGTCGAAGAGTGGTATTTTCCTTTAATAAATTTAGAATAAATAGCAGAAGCTAGATAGATAGTCTAGCTTTTCCAATCTTGTGGCTGCACCCCAAGATTTTCCAATTTCCTCGCATTTTCTTTCCTCTTTGATGATACACACTGTGAAACCGACTAATTGGAAATATCGGCGGTAACCACTCATAATTTTTTATCAAGTGTCTATATAGTGCAGTATCTTAAAAAAAAACCGGACAAGTACGAGTAGGACTCGTACTCTGAGGGTTCCGTTGGAGGGAACCCTCAGAGCGCGAGGCCAAAAAAAAACTAACTGAAGTTGAAATATTGAAAGACAAACTTAACTTTGTAGTTGACTAGAAGGTTCATCCATACATTCCAACTACAAAATGTAAGTTTGTAATAGCAAAATAATTATTTTAAATGATATAACTTCAAATTTGTAACTTTCGGATTTATTCCTATATATGTGCTATGACCTGCGATAGACCTTGCTTTTTCCCAAATTTCATGATTCTAGGTCAACGGGAAGTACCCTATAGGTTTTGATTCCCCTGCGAAATCGCAAAATATGCGACATAAACGTTCATATCTTTTGATTGCGTCGACTTACAACTTTTATTTTTTTACAGCCGAAAGAAACCGTAGGCCCAAGTATTTAGTATAGATTTCAACTTGATACCTTTACGCGTTCTTGAGAAAAAGGGTCTTGACAGACGGACAGACAGACAGACACCGAAGTGATCCTATAAGGGTTCCGTTTTTTCCTTTTGGTGTAATGAAACCTAAAAAAGAAAAAAATTGTCTTCCTTTTGACCACCATCTTGCCTGCAAGTGATGTGTGACAAAAGTGTGTTCACAAAGCGCGTGTGCTGAGCTGTTTTTGTCTCTTACGAAATATGCCCCCTCTCTGCATTTCCAAACCATTAGACATAGAAATTTGTAACTTTTCGTACCTTTTAATAGAGCCTTATATTAAAAACCTTTATTCAAAATTGTTTCGAACATTTTCTAATACAACTTTTTGAGTTACACCGATAAAAATGCAATAAATTCGTTCTGGCTCATTGATTATTAATTGTAAAACGATCTTAACAAAGAATGTTCCCCAAGTAGTTTGACTAAACCATAGAAGTATTATGTTATGTTGGATCGATTCATCTCTGAAATGTGCGAAGTCCACCGCGAGCTTCGTTCGTTCGAATGTTTCTATGACCACCAATTAATGAATCATGATCAAATACATGGTTCCGCAATTACCTACTACGGAACCTTATCATACGCGTGATACGCTCTTGGCAAGTTATTTTAAATTCTCCCTTGTGTTAATCCAACGTACGAGTAAGTTATATCCGTTTCATTTCCGTGAGTGAGTGTGTATGTTTGTTACTTCTTCACAATTATCATTGTACACACGGGTGAAACAGCTAGTTGAGCAATACAGTTCAAACTAAAAAGTATGGATAGCTCGAATCTCTTTCTAATATTATAATCGCGAAAGTTTATGTCTGGATGTATAGATGTATGGATGTTTGTTCCTTTTTCACGCTGCAACGGAACAACGGTTCGACCTGATTTTTTGCATGGATATAGTTCAAGAGCCAGAGAGTGACATAACCTACTTTTCATCATCATCATCATTTTTCATCACTACGCGGGTAAAGCCGCGGGGCGCAGCTTGTACTCGATAAAAAACAATGACCCATCTCTATTACACTTCAATTGTTTTGCCACTAGATTCCGCTCCCAGCTTATCAGTGATCGGTTAGAAACTATTATATAGCTACCCTACAAGTAGGTTGGTATACGCTCATAGGCGCCGGCAGCAGTGTGCAAGAGGGTGCACTTGCACCCCGCTGCCAGGAAAGAAAATACGTATTTTATTTTATTTATTATGTTACTGTTTAAATAAAAACTGAAGAACTAAGAAAATACATTTATCTTCATATTATACACTAGCAGTTCGCCCCAGTTTCGCACGGGTATAGATTATAGCCTGTGTCACCCGGGGATAGAGTAGCTTCCCAACAGAGAGGGAATTTTTCAAATCGGTTCAGTAGTTTCGGAGCCTATTCAATGCAAACAAATAAACAAACAAACAATCAAACCTTTCCTCTTTATAATATTAGTATAGATGTATAATTCTATATTTTATATTAGTTTATATTATAATGTGTAGATGCAGATGCACCTCCCTGAAGGTAATCCTAACGGCGCCCATGTAGTATACGCTGTACTAAAGATAGGTAAGTACTAAATAAAAAATAAAAATAAAGTATTTTTACAATTCTGCCATGTTTACTGACGGGCTTCGTCGAACAACCGGTGTCGAATAAAGTTCACTATAAATAAGTACCTACTTACATGTAAGTAGGTAGGTATGTTAGACATTACCTACATCACATGCACAAACATATCGTACTTATTCCGCGAAAACTTCCATGATATTCTAATGCACTACAACAACAACAACAACAGTGAAAACTGTCATGGTTATGGCTGCACTGTTAAAGAAATATTATTCTCTTGGGCGTCTCTGGACTGATGCTATCACTATTTCAATGTACTAACGAATGTTTGCACGTCTACTTTGAAATATTAGTAGACATCGTCGATCAACATTTAAAAGTTTTAAATAATCTATGTAAAAAAACCGACTTCAAAATCAGTTAGAACTTGAACCACAAAATAGAGATGTAAAAAAAAACGTGACAACAACAACATTTTTGATATTGGCAAATCAACAGGCGCTCTAACAAAATTATTGTTAGAACTAGCATCATCTTTAAACTAATCTGTGATATCATCACAGATTACTCCAAAGTTACATCGTTGTTTCATTAATTGAACATAATTATATAGTTTATTTATTTTTAAAATAAATCAACTTTTTTCTTAAGTAACTTAAGGCCTACGTTACAATGTTAAAAAAAGCTAGTATATGATGTTTTCTAAGGGTGATAAAGGACCCCCTAATGTAACGCCATTAATGCTGCATGGCTTTTCTCTTAGCAAATTCAGACAATTTAGATATTTGGGCCACATTGTCTGTGAGGGTCTGAGTGATGAAGCAGGTATAGACAGTGAGCGCAGAGTGCTAACGGTGAGAGCAAATATGCTGTCCAAAAGATTATCTTTGCTCGAATGAAAAATTGCATACTGACAATCTTTCTAGGAGTTAAAAAAAAAATATAAATTATAGACTTGTATTTAACCACCATCTCGCCTGATGTTAAACGATGATGCGGTCTACGTTGGAGCACGTAGATAGCATACACGTATAGTCAAAAATCCATCGACACACAACGTTTCTAATATAATAATGCCTTATAGAATGCTGATCCGGCTCCCATCGTTTTGCTTCGCATCCTCCATGGGGGTGCGCGTGTAACGCGCGTGTGTTGTGGGCTTTGCAGCTATCATGCGCAAAAAGGTCACCTCACTAAGTAGAACGCGTGCAAGTAACAACATCATTCTGAAAGCTTATTATCGAGAAGTTTAACTGTCCCATCCTGCTACATCACATCAGGATGTTATTAAAATGATGAACATTTAAATTTTTGACATGTTTTACGTTATGATTTGTAGATTTTATAAACTATTGTATTTAAAGGAATGGAACTTTGGCCTTTTACTATAGCGCTACACGGCACTGTGTCTCGGCGGTTACCTTTCCCGTTGTTGTGACATTACCTATGTATTGACAGTGTTTCCTGTAGATTTACGACCGGTAAAGCATTAAGTATATTGTTTGTAATACATCCGGGTCACAAAGTCAAGTACAAACTACTTGACTTTGTGACCCGGATCTTTTATTAACATTTGCGTTATCAACACTTGTCTGACATTTGACAAATAATATTATGTGTTATCGTTTGAAACTCTTTGATAAATCATTATACTTTGTAATTGTTTGTCTTGTTTTCTTATCACAGTGGAAAACCCAGTGTTATTTAACTTCTTCCTGTTATTTATGTTATACGCCCAGAGATAAAGCAATATTATTGAATTGTTATTTTTCTATTTTAATTTAACATAACTCAGCTAACACTAAATGCCTAAACTAAGTACATAATTAGCCTATTTTACAAAAAAAAGTTTGAAAACGCAATGACCAGTTGGCAGCGTACCTAGCAAAGCATTACCACGCTGAATTGCAATGCTTATACCATTATTTTCCCGTGGTAAACTGAGTACTTATACTGATAGTAGAATAGATAATAGTTAGATATCCCGTTGGTCCAGTTGGTAGTGAACCAGCCTTCTGAGCTTGGGGGCGTGGGTTCGATTCCCACCTAGGACAAACATTTATGTGATGAACATTTGTGTTTGTTCTATATCTGGTTGCTAATATCTATTTAAGTATGTATTTAAAACTATATATGTACGTATATCAGTCTGGCAGCCAATCACAAGCTTTGCTTAGTTTAGGGTCAGATGACCGTGTGTAAAAAAAATGTCCCGAACATTTATTTATTAATTTTATAGTACCAATGGCATTTTGTTGCCCGTGGTACTACCAATAGAACTAAGTAAAAGTAGCCTAAGTAGTTTCCTGTAGTTTTTTTTATAGTTTTGACACGCGTTGCATCAATATGAGGAATAAGTATCGATCGGTTGAAATTTATTTACTTGTTTCGATTTATTGGCTAGAAACTGATTTATATGATAAACAAATACTTAAAACTTTTTTCTATTTCCTTGAATAATGAGTCTACCACATCCACATGATGACAATATGATGGGCATATTATTTATTATGTTTCTTTTATCTTAGTCTTCATTCTAAATTTATTGGACTCTTCAGCGGAAATGATGTTTTTACAATAATATCGGATTTACCATCCACCATGATATAGGATAATAGGTTATTTTTTTCTAAGAAAAGTGTGAACACATCCATTTTTATTCAAGTTTTGAGTTAGTTGGGAAAAAAAGTTGATTTAATTTAAAAATGAATAAACTATATACATATGTTCAATTAATGAAACAACGAAGTAACTTTGTATTGGTCGGTAACCGCCGAGACGCAGTGCCGTGTAGCGCTATAGTAAAAAAAAGGACAAAGTTCCATTCTTCGTTCGTTCGTTCGTTCGTTCATTCCATAATTTATAAAATCTACAAATCATAACGTAAACCATGTCAAAAATTTAAATGATCATCATTTTAATAACATCCTGATGTGATGTAGCAGGATGGGACAGTTAAATTTCTTGATAATAAGCTTTCAGAATGATGTTGTTACTTGCACGCGTTCTACGTAGTGAGGTGACCTTTTTGCGCATGATAGCTGCAAAGCCCACAACACACGCGCGTTACACGCGCTCCCCCATAGATGATGCGCAGCAAAACGATGGGAGCCGGATCAGCATTCTAAAAGCATTATTATATTAGAAACGTTGTGTGTCGATAGATTTTTGACTATACGTGTATGCTATCTACGTGCTCCAACGTAGACCGCATCATCGCGCGAGATGGTGGTTAAATACAAGTCTATAATTTATATTTAAAAAAAAACTCCTCGAAATATTGTCAGTAGGCAATTTTTCATTCGAGCAAAGATAACCTTTTGGACAGCATATTTGCTCTCACCGTTAGCACTCTGCGCTCACTGTCTATACCTGCTTCATCACTCAGACCCTTACAGACAATGTGGCCCAAATATCTAAATTGTCTGAATTTGCTAAGAGAAAAGCCATTCAGCATTAATGGCGTTACATTAGGGGGTCCTTTATCACCCTTAGAAAACATCATATACTAGCTTTTTTTTAACATTGTAACGTATGCCTTAAGTTACGGTACACATAAAAAAAAAATTTTTTTTCGAGAGAGCTTACAAAGCCATGTCGTCAGCGTAGCTTAGATTATTGACACAGACTCCGTCAATCGAGCAGCCCGTCTGCAAGCTGTTGAGAACCCTCTATCAGCTCATTTATATACAAGGTGAAGAGCCTCGGAGAGCATAACCCCCTTGCCTCACACCCCAGGAAAAAAATCAGAAAATTCATCATCAATTTCTCAGAAAATTCATCTGATAGTTGTACCAATACTCAAAAACATAACATTGTTGTGAGTACTTGGGGTAAGCTCCAAGGCGCAGGGTGTGTGTTCAAATCCTAACAATTGCGGGTGAAGGAAAATATCGTGAGGAAACCCTAGCATGGTGACAGGGCACTTTCTAATCGGCTGACTAGCTAGCACCCTCAAGTTGGAGCAGCATAGCAGCATCACTTGAGAGTCCAGTTCCTATTCTATATAGGCTAGGCATGTATACCATCTTCGACCACGCTTTTACTTACTATCAGGTGAGCTGTGGTCGGGTCCGGCTTTATGGTAAGTAGTCACAATCGCCATGGATACCTGTAACACCAGAGGCATCACAAATACGTTGCCATAACTCGCCTTCTGACGATTTAATTATATGTGGATGAGCTTTCTGGCGATTGCGGTTAGTGTGCTGATAAAACAGCGACGCCAGCATAAGGTTGAACAGTTCTACAGAACACTCCCCGTTATATATTTTATGAGATAGGATATACTCGAGATCCTTTCTCCCTACTCAGCTGAGCGGCTCTATTGGGGTCGTTGACGATTTTGACAGCTCTAAGATGTAAATGCGTCAAGGGGCTAACATTTTTATACTTGGGTGTACCGTTCCAAAGGCGGGAGCAGTACTCTACGTGAGGATGGACTTGCTCTTTGTATAGTTAACTACAAACGTACATATTTTACCATAGCTTGTTTTTCGAGCTCTACAATCTCGTATGTCAAAGTCACAAATAGTTTCATACGTTTAAGACCACTCAGTCGTAATTAGACGAGCAGTCTGCCAGTACAGTGGGGCTTCCATTCGTCTAGCTTTCCATGGAAACTGTTTTACGAATTCTATGAACTAGTTAATTATACGGATTGACGTCAGTCATTTCTCAACACTGGCCTCTCTTTTATAGAAATATTTGTTCCTTATGAAACTTATTTGAATAGGTTTTTGAATTATATTACTTTAATAAGCTAATTTCCCAGAAAAATTTGGCTAATAAATGTGTCTAAAGTTCGATTTTTTCCTAAAGTAAGCGATGGAATATCTATTTGCATTATTTACTTTGTACCTACACCCGGGCTTGGTAGAAACGCTACTACATAAGTTCTGTAACAGGTCATACTTATCTACGCTACATGCTCAAGTACGTGATGGCGTCTTAGGTTGGTCTAAAAGTAAGTAATTTATTAAGCAAAGTGGTAACAAAAAGGATAATCCATTTTCATCGTTAGTTTTTATGTGAATCGAAAATACCCTTAGTTATTCTAAGAAAAGGCCATTGATTAGAACTATAATATATGCTAATTATGATTTACTTAATCAGGTAGAAAAAAACAATTTAAGCAGGTAATGAAAAAGTGTTGACCTTTTACAAACTACTTGATTTTATTCTTTGTAGCCTACTTAACTTTATTTAATTTATATTATAATTTATTATATTATAATAATTTTATGTAAATAAATAAATAACTGACAGCGATAGTTGTAATGGATGTGCTTTACAATGTCTCATCTTTACGGGTGCGGAGATAAAGAAGCAGTTTTCCGAAACCAGTAAAAATGTACGGGTCGGTATAAGAGAGTCGCGCTGAAAAAATTGCCATCCCTCGAACTAGAGACCGTGATAGTAACTGTAAACCTATTTGCCTGTTTTATTTATGTTGGGGGTGCAACTGATCGGTATAGACAGACACCCCCCCCCCCACACAGGTTTATTTGTACCGGAAATTTGGAAATTTGGATACTTTCATGCAAAGGTTTCTACTTACAAGAGATCAAATTAAATGTGCTGCGGACGGCCTACGATTAATTTGATCGGTCCATTGGTTGACCTTTCGCAATTTCGACGCGGTTTAACTAGTGCTTTCCACCTCCCCCTGTAAAGAGTCACTCTATGAACTTGAACTGGTTGCCTCACCAGGAAAAGTGTCCAAATAACGCGAAATAAGTAATATGAGAGTTGTATACTTATGACAAAAACTATATAGACTAGAATAGAGAGAGTAAAACTTTGAATCTATCTACACCGTACTAATATTATATCCACCTTAACTAATAATATAGATGTGGCAAGTTTGTAACTTTGTATGTTTATAGTCTTAAGTTCAAAACCTATACCTATAGCGTGTCATCAGAACTCGTGGTTTTCTTTCAGCGTTTTACAATGTCATTGCAGCTGTCAGATCAAATAAAAAGTTGGTAATAACACGGGCGAAGTCGCCACAAGCTTCTTTGGTATTAATTTGTAGTTGGAAGTATAAATCCTTATTAAATTCCTTCTTCCATAAAATTTGTTAATACTCTTTGAACTCTTCCCGTTACTACTGAGCCTGCCGTGTGGCCAGAAATGCTATCCACTCCTTATAGAAACGTGGAAGTCTGGCGTTGTTTCTGCCAGGTACCTGTAAGTTGTAGTGTGCTTATTATGTCTTTTGTGGTAGGGCTTACCACATTCGTGTTTTCCGCATAAGTATAATTTGGGTTGCTTCAAACGAAGAATGAAAAGTCCACAAGCGTAGGCAATATCCTGACAATTCCCCGGGTATTTTTGGTGTTAAGTGGCGATGACCACTTACGGTCAGATCATTTTCGTCTTGTAATCTCCTTTCTGAGGTATCAATAACGCGTCGTTGTATTGTACTGTACCCTTAATACAAGTTATGATAGTATTCGAAAACTTTTTTCGTTTACGTATTGTTACATACATTGCTGGGCTAAAAGGTTATCGAAAACTTTTTTCGTATTAGAGTGAAGCAATCTATACTGCCAAATACTACCGATTTTAGTTCCTCCGCGTTTCCGCTGGAGGCGCTTTACTAAAATGTATGGAACAATACGTAAACGAAAAAAGTTTTCGAAAACTATAAAATCTGGGACTAAGCGTACTGTATTGATCAGAAGACCCGTTGCTTATTTGCCACTTAAAAAATACTAAGTATTTGGACCTTAGAATAACTATT
The DNA here is from genome assembly GCA_914767915.1 of Agriopis aurantiaria. Lineage (NCBI taxonomy): Eukaryota > Metazoa > Arthropoda > Insecta > Lepidoptera > Geometridae > Agriopis > Agriopis aurantiaria. Next base: position 8,741,648 of record OU611987.1, read on the forward strand.
CAGATAAGGTAGGTTTCCAAACAACGCCTTCTCAAAACGTAAGCTACAAATTCGCTTTGTAGCTTACGTTTCGATTGGTATTTTAAACGATTTAAGCAAGAAAATTAATGGATTACCTGTGGAATGTCACACCATAACTCTTATGCTGCTTTTCTGATTTGTTGTGGTACGATTTCACCGCGCAAATTGTCAAAGTAATTTTTTTTTTTTTTTTTGGAGCCATATATGACACCATTTGAATGGCTTAAATTTTGCGAATGTACTTGGTTTCTTTGTGTAGTTATTCTAAGATTTGGACGTTTCTTTGTGCGGTGAATGTAAAGTCGAAGTCAAAGTTTCTGTCGTCAGCACGCGACGGGTCAAGGCTAAAGCTAACGAATCGTTGTACATGCTGGTCCCTACGCACCACAATAATTGTCATTTGGACCAATTTGTGGAATTAACGCCCATGCAGGTACCACCGAGCGATGGCCGACAGATGTGCGATTCAATTAATAACGAGTAATTTAAGTGCTAAGAAACCTGAAATGAGTACCCATCTAGATAGATAGGCAGTAAATAGATACATACAAGCTTTTTTTGGGACAGCGATGTACTTATTTAGATATTTAAGTAGGTAAGTAGGTACTCATTAGTACTCAGGGGCCTTACGGCTACTTGTTTTAAATGATTCTGTTTAAGTGATGCGAAAAGTTGCGCGACCGCAAACCGTATCTCGGCACGTAAAGGTTCACGTTCGCGTGATTTTCCGCACTGCGCTGATTCAGCGCTGTTTTGAGCACGAGTTAAGAGGTAGCCCCTGTTGTTAAAATTTGTACTTTGGTTGATAAATTGTAACTCATAAATTGTTTTTTCTAGTACATTTTTAAAATATGAAAGGAGTTCATAAGCTTTGCAGCGGTTAACACAAAGTTTTATTTCGATCACAGCACAAAATAATTCTTACGGTCTTTATTGATGAGACAGAAGGTAATAGTGACAATTATTAACACCACGAAAATAATGGAAATATCATTTATCTTTATTAAGATACTGTTCTCTGCTGACAAAAAGATCCGCTAAGTCATTCCCAGCATTTTCTATGTTGCTTTGAGGTAAAACCGCATCCAGCCGTAAAGTGTAGGTAGGTAATGTTTGTGTGTCGTGTAAATTCTGCGAGTGGACGGCTCTACGAAATTAAATGTAATGCTCGTACAGACGCTCGCGGTGATACATAGGTGTTTTTTTTTCGTGAAAGATAATTAAACTCGCTTTGCTCGTCTGAACACGTTACGTGTTCAAGCTCAAGAATAGGTATGGAGGCTGCCAGGAAAGCGACCGTAGCTTAGTGGAAATAGCGCTAGGGACGTAAACCCGGATAGTGCAGGATTGAATCCTGCCGGTCGTAATTTGTTTGAATTGTAACTTTTAAATATTTCATGATATATTTATGGAGATATTAGTGCACTATGTTGCTAAAAGTGGTTGTAGTGACCAACAACTGTTTACGCGCATAAAAATGTGTCACCGGCCAGAGCATATACATGTAAACATAATTAAAAAAAAATTGAGATTATCATGATATTACGGTACGTACTTAATTAGATTATAATATGGATTTAGTTTATTATCAATAACCCTGCATCATAAAAAATTATAATAGGTATATACTTATGTATTTTCTTTTATGCTATACCTACTAGCGACCCGCCCCGGCTTAACATGGTTGTAATTTACCTACGTGCGAAGCCGAGGTGGGTCGCTAGTTATATATAATACTACCTGCGCCCCGCGGTTTCACCCGCGTAGTGATGAAAAATGGTGATGATGATGATAAAAAGTATCCTATGTCTGTCTCCTGGTTCTAAGCTACCTCCCCACCAATTTTCAGCCAAATCGGTTCAGCCGTTCTTGAGTTATAAATAGTGTAACTAACACGACTTTCTTTTATATAATTATATAGATAACTAGCGACCCGCCTCAGCTTCGCACGTTATATATATATATACCTTACCTCACCTTCGGTGAAAAATTATCTCACTGATGGTGAAAACCCAATGACGACTATTATCTTTGTGAAAACCGCTTCAAAACCCGTTGCGTGGCTTATATGAGAAGCTATCAGTTATACAGACAGGTGCGGAAACCAACTTTAATTTATACTATAGGTAGAGATGAACCAGATCCATAGAAATCGAATAAGCAAAGTCTCGATCAAGTCACGATTCAAACAAAAAAATTGTAAATCAAAATCGATGCCCTCTCTCTGCGTCGAGAGATAAAAAACTAAATAAAACACTTAGGTATCATTACTAAGCATTCTAAAATTCAACCGCCCTTGCCGCCACACCACCATTCTGGTACAGCAAAACAACTTATTTCCCGTACCTACTACATACTTACTCAAACCTAATGACATTACTATCTAAAACACAAAAATTCCTCTTTTGCGACATATTGACTTAACCATTTATGTTTTATGTAGTAGATCTGTGTGTTTTATAGTACAACTAGCTGACCTGACAGACGTTGTCTTGTCTTAGAAATGTCAAACACGCAAAGTCAAAATTGTAAATCTAATTTTACAACACATTTGCTAAAAAAGTGCACTTACGAAGCCTGTATATATCGTTCGAAAGTTAAACATTACGCATCATACAACGGAGCGTGCGGTAATGAATTTAACCGCACGCTCAGATGTATAGCACCGTGCGTGTACTTTACGGTATTTTTTTAATTTCTATCATAATTACATAAGAATTCCACAAAAGAGTTTCATATTACGAGAATAAATAAGCTGAATGATCAAACCTCCTTGGAAGCGCTTTTGCTCAATGCGTTTGTCTCAGTTTAATACTAAAGAGAAAATGAGACGAAAGATGTAGTTCTAATTTTCACCACGTGATAGTGGCGCTATTTGCATGTTCGCGCCATTTTCTTATTATATTATAGAAACTATTGTTGTGACTGATATTAATTTATAAACAAAATAATAAAATTGTTTCATTTGTAGCCTTTTTTTCTCGCAAATGTGTTGTAAAACGTTGTATGGCACACGTGCGGATTGGTTTTTACAAACTCGTGACTATGGTAAGCCGTCTACTCGTTTGTAATAACCAACTTACCGCACTTGTATCATAAATAACTATTTTTACACCTTGGGTTACATTATTGGAGTTTTAGTAAGGATCCCTATTTAAAAAAAATATATAATATAGCCTATGTTACCCGGGGATAGTGTAGCTTCCCAACAGTGAAAGAATTTTTCAAATCGAGTCAGTAGTTTCGGAGCCTATTCAATGCAAACAAACAAACAAACAAACAATCAAATCTTTCCTCTTTATAATATTAGTATATAGATAAATGAGAAACCATGCGAGTTACACTAAAAATAATTACAAATCCCAACCATTATCAGTTATCGCTATTATTATCAGTATGCAAACAGAAATCCGCAGATAGGAACTTTTTGCGAGATGTCATATCATGCTGTCTACAAAGTGTATTTATTTCTGATTGCACTATCTACTATCGATAACTGTACCGCCACTATAATATCTAAATTGTGTACTTACATGACACGTGAACTGTTTTTTGTACAATGTGTGATACAGTTTTTGGACCAATATGTATAGGTACTACTGGCTACTTGATGGCTCATGGAGCTATGGGCGTAGCCACGTTTTAATACAGGATGGGGCAAAGAATAAAAATCTAGAGTAGTAGTAACATTTATTTAGTTAACTAAATAATTATAAAAACACCTACTTATTTATATCTTAACACTGAAACGTTCTTTTAGAACTAGCTCACGAGGGTTCTGGCTAAAACTAGTCAGAATTTTAGTTATGAATGATTTTTTCGCTTCTAGAATCCTTTTTCTATTCACCCTTATCATAAACAAGCAACGAACAAGCCAACAAGCCGGCTATCTGTTGTTGTTGACCGTAACCAAGTTTGATAAAATTATTGTAATCAGTGAAGCCTGCTTTTTGGCAAGCAAGCGCAAGCGCACCTTGCCCCACGTGCCTCCGCCCATGCAGAGCCAATACTTCGTGCATTCCCGCTCGCGTATTTCAACATTTTGAAGATATAAAGTTTCGTGATTGTCTTGTTCTTACGTACTAATTATCAATTTAAAAAATTACTACTTCTAAATCAGTACATAGATACGCGAGAAAATACACCGTCTCTTACCATCAAACGAGATGGTGGCCAAACGCGATAAACCTACCTATACTAAGTGAAAACAAAAAGCACTTTCGTTTATTTGGATGACATATTTAAAGGGATTATATTATTATATATTTATTTGGATTCCATACCACAAACGTTTTTTATTTTTGCTCTACTGTAAAAACGGTAATACATACAGGCGTCAAACTTGGCATGACTATAGTACACTATAGTAATACAATAAATAATAAACAATGACCATGTGCGAGTCGGTGATAAATTTCTGTCCCCCGAAGTTAAGCAACGTCGGGCACGCTCGGTACTTGGATGGGTGACCGCCTGGGCATGATGTTGTTTTTTGCACTACTTTTTTGTACTTTAGTAATTAACAATTTATGTGGTGGACTAAAGATAATATCGTCATTGTCCGGAACCTTCAGTGCGCGAACCTGACTTGCACTTTGCCGGTTTATTATTTATATTCAAATGGTTGCGCCCCGCGGTTTTACCAACGTGGGCAATCCCACAGGAACTGTACAGATTTTCGGGATATAATCTTTTGCGGGATACAAAGTTGCGACGCCAAATCTGCTAACCAACAGCTTCTCTACAGTTTTATAATATGGGCGTTAGTGTCAATAAAGCTACGGTAAATCCTGAAGACTTTCTGGCCGGACGCTGTTCTCTAAAACTACTTACCTATTTAGGTAAGTACCATTGCTTTATTCATAACTCTATGTATGTGTAAAGAACAAAGCAAGTACCTACTCGTCTTACGGCTTGTACCTAGTTGTAATAAATATTCCTGAACTACGAAATGCACTAACAATATTGCAATTTAGTTTGCAAGGTATTTGCACTAATGAAATGAACACATTACCGTACACTGAGCACGGTACTGTAGGTACCCATTGTATTTAAAGGCTTGATGGAATGAGACTAGAATAGTTTTCAGAATTGTAATATAATTATTATGTATGTATATCAGTCTCTGGCAGCCATATCACAAGCTTTGCTTAGGGGTCAAATGACCGTGTGTAAACAAAAATCCCGAATATTTATTTTATTTATTTATATTTAATTCAACAACATCATAATTTTAGCCATAGGACGTCCACTGCTGGACATAGGCCTCCCCCATCGATTTTCAAAAGGACCGGCACAGGGACCGGTTGGAAGCGGCCTGCTTCCAGCGTTTCATTTACACACATTTTTGATGCCATTTAAAGCCTTTTTGGGCAATGCCATTTTATTATTCTTACCTAACAGTCAGATGAAGGGTGTTTCCGGACCTACCTATACGTATTATTTGCAATTCAATATTAGTATATCTGTATTAGCGCTCCGTGGTTTTACCAGCTCTCCATCTGGAACCTGTTTTTATTCGGATTGAGAAAATTTACGTACTAACCGTTACAGAAATCAGTGGGACCTAATATTACGCAGAAAATTACAAAATTACTCATTTTTAATATCTGTTTGATTTCATTAATCATACTAAATTCTTTGATTATATAACCAAAATATACTAAATTATTAATCCGAAAATGTATTTGTTTGTTCCTCTTTCACGTACCAACAGAGCAACATATTGGCTTGATTTTGTATGCTTATTAAGAAAAAAATACGGTTCCTTAGGGAGGGAATGAAAGCTTATTTATATAATAATAATAAAAGAGTCATATCCATAAAGAACCAGTTAATTGAAGGATATTTTAAAAAAGGATTCCTGTATTTACCTAATTTATTTCGTTAGCGTGTTTTTGTCTGTGGTTACCTTCCCCTTAACATAGGTACGAAGCTACAGGGTGTCTACATTCTTACATAAACACATTAAACACAATTCCCTGTAGGCGTCGTTAATTAATTAATTTGGAACCGCAACGCTTATTTTCAATGTTCCTTATGCACTTTGTTAAATTGAAACTAGTCTTTTTTGTTTTTTTACTTATATGTGGTGTGAGAAAAACAACTAAACTCGTTCCAAGAATTTATGTGCTCTGACAGCTGACAGTTGACATTGTAAAAAGCTGAATAAAAACATCACTGAAATATATCGGGTACCTGCTACAGTTTTACGCTCAAAAACCTAGCAAATATTTTCAGAATTCGTGGTTGTCGTTCAGTTATTTACAATGTTGTTGCAACTGTCAGAGCAAATCAATGCTTGGATCAAGTTTACGGGCAATGCAATATATAATAATAATAATAATAATTTAATAATATAATAATTTAATAATAAATTTATTGAACCAAATTTTTTAAATTGCTTAATTAACAATATTTGTTTTCAAGCTTACAAAGAAAAATTAGACATCTTAGGACTACATTAAACATTAAAAATATTGTTGTTTGTCTGAGACTGTAATATTATATAATTTGTTAGATGTCGGGGGAAGTTCTGACGCGAACTTCCTGAGAGAATGCCTGTGGCCCAGCCCAGCCCAGCAGTGGGAACATGAAAGTCTAATAATAATGATTATGACGAACAAGAAACTTTACAGAATGGACTTCTATAATAGCGTTGTAGCCTCAGATCGGATAAACACGGGAGATATGCTAAGGTAGAATAGCGGGTGCGAAAGCATCAGGTCTAAATCAGGCTTGGTGCCTTTAGTCGATTTAACCCTCCAGACGACCTAGCCGCCCTTTTTAGGTTTACGTACCCAAAGGGTAAAAACGGACCCTATTACTAAGCCTACATTGTCTGTCTATCTGTCCTTTAAGAGGCTGTATCTTTCGAACCATAATAGGTAGCCAGTTGAATTTTTTCAGAATATGTAATGTTACGGTGAATTAACTGAGAAATAATAAATAGTCAAAAGGTAAAAACGAAAGGGGGTCCCCATACAACAAATTTATTTTTTAATATGTTTTTGTATTAGCTCTAATATAAAAAAGGTAGTAAGTAAAAGCGCCAAACTTGGCATGATTATAGTACACACTTTAAAGTATAACAATAAATTATAAATAATGGCCAAGTGTGAGTCGGTGACAAATTTCTGTTCATTACCAAGTCATAACTGGTAATTTCGTTATTGAATCTTGTGGTGGTACGGAACCCTCAGTGCGCGAGCCCGACTCGCACTTGGACTTTAGTTTATTGGTGTCGCTACAAGGTTCTTAGTGCGCGTGTAAAATGAGTAAGTGTGCCGTACTTGGTCAATGCTGGTATAGTGAAAAAAGCGAATGAAACAAGGAGACATTTAAACACAAACGAAAACTATTGTTTTTCTTGTTTGTTTGATCTGAGATTAAGGAGAAATGGTAGAGAACCGTACATTTGTATGACGGTAATGCGGCGTGCGCGCTTTCAAATATTTTCAATATTTATTTTTTATTTATTTTCTACAAATAATCTTACGCTTTTACAAAAAACTGCGACCACTAAAGTATTTGAATGATTGTTAGGATTACACACAATTTTGTTTGGTATAAAATATCTTCTATTGAATCCGAATGAAGTTGATTCAATCCATTGAAGGGAACGTAAAAACGGGTGTTTTTTAGGAAAGTTTACGATTTTTTTCTATCGAGACAAATTTCGGTGACAACATTCGAATAAAATGTTTCAAGAACATTTACTAATATTATAAAGAGGAAAGATTTGATTGTTTGTTTGTTTGTTTGTTTGTTTGCATTGAATAGGCTCCGAAACTACTGAACCGATTTGAAAAATTCTTTCACTGTTGGGAAGCTACACTATCCCCGGGTAACATAGGCTATATTATATTTTATTTTTAAAATAGGGATCCCTCCTAAAACTCCAATAATGTAATCCAAGGTGTAAAAAAATAAAATTTACAATTTTGACTTTGCGTGTTTGACAGTTCTAAGACAGGACAACGTCTGTCAGGTCAGCTAGTTAAACATAAAGAAATAACGTCAATTCATCGATTTTAACCGTCTACTTTTGAATATTCGTGAGGACGAATCGTCAAATTTGAAGCATATTGCGTCTTAAGTATTTATAGCTGGCCGGGACTTACCAAGATTCTTAAGGAGGATGCGATAGTTAATGTAATAAATTAAGAATTGCTGTCAGACAGGAAGCCGGGTTTTCTGTCGCATCCACAGAGTCGCATCACTTTATTAAATTAAGATGTCAAACGTATCTTCCTTATAAATCTACTATAGCCGTGTGCCCAATGAGATTTTTAATCGACGAAAGGAGGAAATTATCAATTCGACTGTATGTTTTTTTTTTGGATGTTTGTTCCACGATTATTCTGCCAATTATGAATTGATTTTGATGATACTTTTTTTTGTTTGGTAGGTCAAACTTCAGAGTTTTTACATTGGAACTAATACAAAAATACGATTGTTGACCCACCTTTCGTTTTTTACTTATGGACTTTTAAACTATTTTTTTGTTAATCCGCCGTAACATTACATATTCTGTGAAAATTTCAATTGGCTATCTATTACGTTCGAAAGACAATGGCAGACAGACAGACGGACAGACAGACAATGTAGGCTTAGTAACAGAGTCCCATTTTTACCCTTTGGGTACGGAACACTAAAAAGTAATTTTTAATATTTGTCCTTACTTCATAGGGTTCTCGGGTCTAGCTCGGACATTTTGAGGCATTAGTGGGGCCGAAGCCAACACCAAGAGGATCAAAAACAATTATTGAGGGCGTAAAAAAGGGAACATTTGAAACTTGAACTTTGAACTTGAAACTATTGTAGAGTATGGGATTGATAAATTCTGGGCTGTTATAGTGAATTCCTGATGGTGTCGAACTGGTCTATGGTATGAGGTACGGCACCCGTCAATTATGCCTCAATTCAGAATAATATTTGCTATTGATATCATTAATTTATTTAAAATGTATTTATCGAGACAAGCTTTATCGAGGATTGGCTTTCGTCTCTATAATAAGAGTCTTAGTCTCCTAAATGCAAAATTTTATTTTTGTATACTTTTAAAATTGAGATCTATACTAAAATTGAAATTTTACTAAGTTTCAGGCACTTACCTTAATAAATATAAAAGTTAGAAGGTTCTGAAAATTATAACGAACGGGCGGACTGACGGTAGGGATGAACATAGAAGGGTTCCTTGTCCTACGGAACCCTAAAAAGCTGAACGAAAACCACGAATTTTGATCGCTTTCGCTAGGTTGAGCTTTGCACAACTACCGTTGTTTTGAACGTAAGACAAACGCAACGCAGAGTAGTAGCAGGTACCCGATATACTTCAGTACAATGTTGTTGCAGCTGTCAGAGCAAATAAAGGAATGGAAATAGTGTAGTGTAATATGACCAGGAATGAAAATAACTCAGTACCACTAGATGAGGCACAAATTACCTCGCATTATTTACTGAACAGGAATAAATAATCATAATATTTTCAAATGTAATAGGAAACAAAATTGGCACATCGAAGTCTTGTTGCTGCCTACATACATACCTACACACGCTTCATTATAATTAAGTGCTACTAATTTTATCCTTATTGTAATTTACCTATGAAGAATATAGGGTACTAGCTGTTGCCCGTGGCTTCATGAAAAATCCTTTCTTAGGTTAGGACTTCTACACCCGTACTTTTATATACACTTGTATATAAGGATACCTGCCAAACTTAGTATAAATTATCTTAAAAAACGACTTCAAAAAACCACAAAACGCAATTCTAAGTTAATATTCCACTACACATCAGAAATGAAGAGATCCGTAGACGAACGAAAACTACCGACGTAGCCCAACGGATTAGCAAGTTGAAGTGGCAATAGGCGGGCGCATATATCACGCCGAACAGATGGCTGATGGGGTCGAAAGGTTCTCGAATGGAGACCACGGACCGGTAAGTGCAGCGTAGGACGGTCCACCCACAAGATGGACATACGATTGCAGGGAAACGCTGGATGCAGGCCACTTCCAACCGGCCCTTTTGGAGATCGTTGGGGGAGGCCTACGTCCTGACTCCTGGCAATGGACGTCCTATGGTTAAAATGATGATGATGATGGTACATTACAGTCATTGCACTACAAAGAACAAAATATGTTTTACTTCAAAATCCGTTTAAAAATATTATTTTGTTATTTGTGGTTTTTTGAAGTAGGTTTTTTAGAAGATAATTTATTTTACAACACATTTGCTCAAAAAGTGCACTTACGATAACTGAATACATCTTTCGAAAGTTAAACATTACGGATCATACAACGCAGCGTGCTATAATGAAACGCATCATACAACGGAGCGTGTGGTAATGAATTTGTCCGCACGCTCCGTTGTATAGCACCGTGCGTGTACGTTACGGTATTTTTTAATTTCCATTTTTCGTTTTTTTCTCGCAAATGTGTTGTAAAACGTTATATGGCACACGTGCGAATTGGTTATTACAAACTCGTGACTATGGTAAGCCCTCGACTTCGTCTCGGGCTTACATTCGTCTTCTCGTTTGTAATAACCAACTTTCCGCACTTGTATCATAAATAACTATTAGAATTTGTAGTGAAACATTACAATGATAGAGACATGCTTAAAACCTTCTTAAGCTCTGTTCGGGGCGAACTACTAGTTTATTTTTAGATAAGATTGATGCATGCATGAATACCTCTTTGTTTTGACTCGAACTAAGCGCCTGAACAAAAGTAGTGTACTTATTGTTATTTGCTATCGCGACATTCGAAGGCGCTCGAGCAAAATTATCCATAATAATCGAGCTGGTTTAAAAACTACTGAGCCATAATTAATGAAATTTTAATGGGACCACCTCGAGTTATTCTTCTACATGATAAAAAAGAAACACAAATCGAGGTTCATACATAAAAAAATAATTTAAAAAAAATACAGACCGAATCCGACTTTGATGGGATGTTGTCTTTGTGCAAAAAAAAAATACTTTAGTAGCTAACAGAATATGTGGTAGTACGGAACCCTCAGTGCGCGAGCCCGACTCGCACTTGGCTGGTTTTATTTATTAGTTCAGTTCAAAAGATATGGCACATTTAAGTTATACTTATGTTACGAATTACGAATTTAGATTCAAAACTATTAAGTATTTATGAGGACAAGACACCCGCTCTAAATAGGTATAAAACGACACACCTTTTGTAGAATGATGACAAAGCAGGGTGCAAGTACCGTTCTTTTATCGATCGTCAAATTGACAGTTGAGGTCGTCAAATTCGATAATATGCCATTTTTTCAGTACTCGCTGTGATCGATTCTTTGGCATTTTAGCGAATTTGACGATCGCTAAAGAACGGTACTTGCACTGCTGATCGGTTTACACTAATGTTATATTTTGAAGGTCGATTAAATGCTTATGTGCAGAATGGTAGATAGCATGAGTATAATTTTTAATTTTACGGTAGACTGCATAGTTCTGATCGTTGTTCTTGGTGAGTCGTTAATTATGTTTGGTTCGTTCTCTTTTCCTCGCATGCCATGCACATGGTTTTATCTTCTTCACGCCAAGGTGTAGTTGAGGTCATACAAAAGGAAAACTCTGTACCTACCTAGGTATACCTATATAGGTCGATCCGAATTTAGCGTCAGATTTTTATAGTTGACTAATGTCTGTCAAAATCTCTTCTGTGGTTATAATGACACGGTTGTAGTATTTATAGTTAGTAGTTATAAACGTAGCTATTCCTACGGGTTCTTTAGTATGCTACGGAACCCTACATACTACGGATAGATGATTATGCTTGCATTTCATTTGTAAAATACGCAATCCTAAAAATATTCAAACTATTTGACATAATTATACCTATCTATCTACCTGCACACTACACACGAATCATCCAGACCTTTGAACATGTAATACCTACTTACTTAAAGATCCAGACCGTCCCAATGCGCGTCACGATGGAAAATTGGTGATCGCGCACTAGAGCTGCGCGACAAGCTTCGACCAAAATAAAATCAATGGACGGGCCCGGTAGAAGCGCAATTTTGAAGATTACAAAATGAGCGCTGGCGCTCACTTCGTTTCAGTCGGTCTCTAGCCGTAGGAAGTGCAACATGGGTCAATGCGGTATGCTAAAAAAAAATAACCTATGCCAATTCCAAAACCATTTCGAGATTTTATGTTACTAACCCTTATTTTTCTACTCTGACCCTTTAAAACGATAAGATGCCATTTATTTTAACATAAAACTAAGAAATCATTCGACTTTCATTGACCTCTAAATGACGTCACGGTGTAGCATTTTATTTTCTGTGCCTTTTAAGAATAAAAATAGAATATTTTTTCATTTCTGTGGTTTGACTGTCTGGTTTTTTTCAGGGCTGCCAATATGGGGTGCTTTTTTAGACTTCTCAACGCAACGAAATTTTGTGCTATATGGTGACGTCACATAATTTCAATTTTCAAAAAAATATTGTAAAATAACTACTCAATAGAAAACAAAAATATTGAAATTAGTTTCTTAAAATAGCCTTATCTACGAAATAAAAATATAAAAAAAATACAAAAAAAAAACTTTACATACCGAATTGTTACGTGTCTGTTTTTTATAAGTAAAAACTTCTAAATGGCCTCTTTGTCTCTAGCTAATTATTAACTCTGTTAATTAAGACCGTTAGTTTCTCTAAGATAATAAAAATAAATAAATAACGAAACATCTGACAAAATTATGCATTCGTATGCTTTCCCGAAGTGTAAATTCACAAATAAAACCGGTATCGATTATTTTGAATCATAAATACTGTACATTTTTATAATTAGGTGTTGAAGTATATGTCCGACGGTTTTGACTTGTTTTTACTGAGCAAGTTCAATGGTTAGGGCCATTCATTCATTTTATTTTGGTCGAAGGCGACAACAGCTCCATGCCACCTTTCCTTAATGTACGGAGTGTTGTTACTGTTTCTCCTTATTATACTATGACAGAGGCATGCTAGAAGCGTACAACGCGCCCGTTGGTTGACATTTATTTTCATTCCGCCGGAGTGGAAGCCACGAACGGTCGCGTCATCAGCTTGCACAACACTCGAATCGAAACGCGCAGCCTCCACAACTTTTGTTGCGACCTAAATAAGTTCGACTCACTTCTTGTGTACAGTCTACGATATTAAGTTTAAAAAAATAGTGTCTCTCTCTGGGTACCATCATGTGATTACTATGGAAATTACCTTTTGGTATTTACAATTACGCGTATGGTTCAAATCAAAGTGACTCAGTGCTTTAGAAATTTGAAGTGTTTATAGCAACAGTGATAGAAACTCTTAACCCGAGGAGTTTTAGCTCAATAGGCCGTGCACTCTGGAGCCGGTTCTAAACACGAAAATAGAATCCGAAAGAGATTTATTGCCATGAATTAAGGATACCGTTTACTATGAAAGAAGCCATTTGTGTATAAATGTTGTAATATATCAGTGTAAAGAGGATCCACAATGAAGGACAGCTGGTGTCTGCTGCTCGCGGCTGTTTCCGGATTATTGTTTGTAATCTCATCTGCGACAAATAAAACCGAATGCAAAGGTTTGAATAATTTTTTCAAGGATGCCAAAAGTTTAAACTTCAATGCACCCCAATCCTTACCAACTTTCTGTGTACAACTAATTTGAAAAGAATTCAACACCCTGTGAACTAATTCTGTAAAACAACTAAAATGCATCAGAGATATTATAATTATTAGAAGTAGACCTACTTATCTACCTGTCTTATCGCATGATGATGAATGCATAATATGTCTTTCTACCTCCTTTTCTAAAATATGCACGGTCGCACCACGTTTTTAAACAGTGTATATTCCATAGCCTTTATAAAAATGTCCAAGTAGTATCTTTCAATCAAGATAAGACATGACATAATGATGCTGATAACGAAAACTATGATAACAAACTGAACTGGTTTCTATTTAAAAAACAAACTAATGATTTTAAGGACTTTGGCTTTGGAATGACACAAAGAAATTTTCTACACATTTTGCAAGATCGATTTTGAACAACTTTTAACTTACTGTCTTTATCTTCCGCGTTAGGCATCATAAACTTCCTGGCATCTTGATTTAAATGGTCACTAATTTATGATAATTGCTTGCTATTGACTAAAACAATGTGAAATTTGCAAACTCTAGTGTCATAAGGGGTTTTTAAAGCTTTGCATTATAAGGATCTTACCTATGGGAAACATATGGGAATATTATGTATCATTTAGAGAAAGCTTGTAATTGCCTTGTAAATAACGAATTTGGTAATAAAGTGTGCTAATGGAATGCACATAATAATCAATGTGGTAACTAATAACAAAAAGGGAATTAACATTGAAACCATGCACCCAATGATGTCTAGCAACTTGTTGATGGTGGATTACACCAAAATTGTTTCGACGATGACTAGCAGGGCTAAGCTACAATAACTGTTAAAATATCCGGTAATCTTAACCAAGGGCTTAGGGCCGTGCCCGTTCCTGGCTACATACTTACATGATCTAAACCCTTTTACGTAAAAAATTTCCAGAGCGGCCGACTAGGCGCCAAATGTAAAATGTTTGTCTTCACCGTTTATTTTTGATGCAGTCGATTATGATTTACGGTTTTTCGGATAGGCATTGTATATCTTGTGGCAAAATGTTGGCAAGAATACAAAATTAAAGCAGTAAATTTTGCATGAAATTACCGAATCTGAAAGAATGTACCTACGGTTCACATTAGCTCCTGATAAGCAACATAATTATATGTAACCATATTAGATAACATTATCTAAAAGAACGTGCTTTTAAGAATACTTTTTCAGACATCATTTCTAACATTTTAAACAACTTTTTAAACTTGTAGATAGGTACAATACGCACAAAGGTTGGTAGATCACCATTTCTCTAATTACTTACACGTTCGCTTTTCCTGGAATTAGGGAAAGTAGAGCATGTAATAATTGTAAGTAGCGGTATAGTTAACCATACTTTGTACATGTTTATATCTATATCTCTTACTTATTGTAGGTACATCTCCTACATATAGGAAATATTATTAGGAACATTCAATTTTAATAACGAACAAAAAGAAAGCGTCTCTACGTAATCATTATAACTAAAAATATTTAAAATTATAGATTCTATATTCAACATCGATTCGCCAAAAAACGCAGTGGCTTAAGACTGTAAGCACGCTATTATACACAGCACATGTACCTACCTACGGAAGAGAAATTAAAATTATGATCGTTCATATTTTATTACGTAAAAAAGCAAGGCAGCTAAGTATGATCACTTGAATCAAATACTTGGGCCTTATTATGGTTCTTTGATCGGGATCGAGATTGCATGCCGTCCCGTTCGTATCTATTTACTCGCACCACGTGCGTAAGTGAGATGGCACGCGATCGCGATCACGATCCGAATCATCCATAATAAGGGGCCTTATCTTTCAAACAATAAATTCAACATCGATGCACCAAAAATGGCAAAAACATTCAGTGCCTTACAATATAAGCAGGATGCTCGGCATTAAACATAGAGCATTGAAAAAAAACCATGAAATTTTAATAATAAACAACAATAAAGCAACCATATACTTAATATCACATATTATGCGATCGTTTGAATCAAAGATAGTAAATATCAATGTGAAAAAACAACGTCACAACTTGCGGAAAGTATGTAGGTATAGTACGTCATTATACCTACATAGCGCATTTGAAAAATTTGCCGTAAGTGTATAGTAATAGTGTAATGGTTAATTTGAAAATCATTGCCATAATTTTAGTTACCTACGCTACGGTGCCTACCATTTTATTCGTAATGTTGAATCTATGGTTTTGAAGATCTTCGATTTAAATTTTATTGATAATTCGAATCATCGCGTACTGCAAAACGATAAAATTATAATGTTATGACATCATCTCGATCCACCCACATTTAGGATACCTACTTAAACTTAGTTCAAGCATTTATTTATTCTGACAACTGCTGCATTAATATTGTTAATAGCCGAATGAAAACCAAGAGTTTTGATTACTTTCGCCAGGTTTTTTCAATGTAAGACAGGCACCCGATGTACCACCTTATTCAGTGAAATATAAAAATAAAATGTTTTTATTCTGTCAGAGCAAATAAAAGCTTGGACTGAGCATAGGCGTCATTTGACCTGTATCAAAACAACAAACGACAGATGTCATATTACTTGAACCAAAACAACATATTAATGCGTCTTTATTATAAAGATAAAGATAAAGATTATTGATTTGCACAAAACACGAGTAAATCATACACACATTTAAAACGCATGCACAATAGGTGGTTTAAAATATTTGTTACTTTGTATCATGTTTTGCCTAGTTTATAGGCATACAAATCTAGAGAGATGGTATAAAATTCCGTAAATATTATTTATATAAAAAAGTATCAATTTAATTAACTGTCGAAACAATTTCAAATGTTTAGATATGATGTTATTAATATTATAATAATAGTTAAACAGATAGACATTACTATTATTGTATGATAAACAAATTGACCTACTGCAGTCATTACTAAAATTTATCATTTATAAAATCACTAACTTTATAATAACATTTCTTGACTATTCTCTGCTACCTTTAATAAACCGGCCAAGTGCGAGTCGGGCTCGCTCACTGAGGGTTCACAATCACAGAAAGGTTCATAAAAAGTAAAAACTAAAGGGACACGGGTCACACGGGTCCCCATACAACAAACATTATTTTTTTAACGTATTTTTGTATTTGCTCTAATCTAAAAATGGTACAATACGTACAAGCGTCAAACTTGGCATGATTATAGGTATACACTTTAAAATATAACAACAAACAATAGCCAAGTGCGATTCGGCGAAAAATTTCTGTTCATTACCAAGTTAGAACTGGTAATTTCATTACTTGGATGACCTCATCATTCGAACCTCGACCACTCCACCGAACAGAAATGCCATATTTTACTTATTACGAAGTTTTTTAAAGGTTTAAAGGTTTTTTAAATTGATAATTATAGTATTTTGTGGTGGTACGGAACCCTCAGTGTGCGAGCAGGACTCACACTTGGCTGGTTTATTTATTATTTCTTAATTAATCTGCTGTTACATATTTTGTGAAAATTTCAACTGGCTTATATATTATATTACGGTTCGGAAGATACAACCGTAAAAAGGTAGGACAGACAGACGGACGGACGGACAGACAGCGTAGGCTTAGTAATAGGGTCCCGTTTCCACTCTTTGGGTACGGAAAAACGTAAAACGTATCAATTGTTAAAACTGTCATAAAGTCCTTATATCACCAATTATTTTAACCTTTAACATCAGGTTCGAGCGTGTATGAATGCATAATGAACCGTAGTTGTAAATAAGCTAATTGATATTATATTCACGATCAGCCAATAAAGCAACACAAATGTTGAATTTTTAAAATTGGCGCCTCCTTGAAGTAGCGTTGTTGCTTGTAATCTAAACACCTAATTGGTATGTTGCCTCGGTCGGCCTGTGTCTATTCTGGTTCTATTTTTAGAAGCTACATGAGCGCCACGATGCTTCTGACTATAGCGTCTGTTCCTCTATAAATTATTTCAAATCACAGTATAAATTTTTATTACATTTGACACTACACGCAAATATGTGTGTGTTAGTATATTCGTTCCCACCATGGTCCCACTAAACTCCGTAACGGCTAAGCGGATTTGGATGAAATTTGGAATGCGAGTAGCTTATACGTACCCTGTACCTATTAACACATTACTTTTCAAGGATAGCGGGTAGCGGGCGGTGGCGGCGACATATTTTGTAGTACTTACCTACTAGCTCTCGACTTCGTAAACCTTGACTTTCATTAAAACTTCCGCCTTCTTTTGACCCCCTTAATTAATCCATGTTGTAATAGTAATTTATACAACAAGTGAAAAAAAAGGAACTAAATTCGAGGGACTAAGTTGGATCCCGAGAACAGCGAAGGATTTTAGAGGAGAATCGTGAGCGGAGCAAGGGATACAAGAACCGAGATGAATTTATTTTTCACGAGTTTTTTACTCTTCTTTTTACCATTGACTGCTAGAAAATTAATAGTAGTAATATAGTATTTATATTTTCGATGCCACAAAACAACCACGATAACAGAAAAGAAAGTAACTATAGTGTTGGTCCCATGAATATATGGTAAATTAGGTGGGCCTAAGAAAAAAAAATTGGTGGGCCCAAGAAAAATTGTCTTCTTTACGAGATATTTTTTCCTTAATTTAATTTTGATAGCTCAATGGAATAGCTCTATTCAGCCAGCCAGTAGGTACCTACGTTCAGCAACAGAACGTTTAATTTAATTTTGTAAATAATTCGTAAATGTTCCAAATTCAAAATATTTTTATTCACTCTGTGACTATAAGAATGCTATATTCACTGTTACCGATGAATCAAAATGCCCTTTATCCCGTAGCAATGGCAAACAAATACTTTTTAGCTATGCCACTCGAAAAAGAGTATTTGATTCATCGATAACAGTGAATAATAATCTTCTTTACTCACTGATTGGATAAAAAAACCTTTTGAATTTGGAACAAGCACGAATTATGTCCAAGAAATAAATAAAACACACTGAATATAGGTACTGGCTGGCTGAACGTATTGGCTATTCCATGGAGCCATCTAATTCAAATTAAGAACAAAAAATGCCGTCAATTTTAGTTACTTTGTTTTCTGTTCTAGTAAGTATCGTGGTTATTTTATGTCATTGGAAAATCTATTATCAAGTTCAAGATCTATTTATTTTGACCATAGGAACACAAGGAACACTTGACTATGTCAAGTTACAAACGTAGGGGAGACCGGGTCAAAATCGTATAGCTAAGAGTTTAGAGCTCCTAGGTCATTAATTTTAAACAGAAACTTAATCAAATCAACAGTTTTAATTATACAGTTCATCACCATCATAATGAGATCAACATATTTCAAATAAATAGAATATTGAGCAAATATTTCAAAAAAATCTTAATCTTCTACTTATGACGGTTTTGCCCCGACCCATGGACAAAACCGTATACTATATACGGTACTGCCCCGGAAGTTAATGTGAAACAATGCATCCCATACACATGAAATCATCCAACTCTTAAGACTGATAGCCTGTACAACCTTCAGGAGCCCAACCATGACAAACCGTACATTGCACCCAACCTTCATCCATGCCGCTTGTTCCGTTTTCTTCGAGACAATACAAACAAATGTTATCATTTATGGTTTAAGTTTTTTCAGTCTTGGGTGGCTTGATCAAATTGGGTTTGGATGTTTTTTTGTGAGGTAGTTATCAACTCATTTTTAAATGCAGACGAAGTTATAACCACTGTCTTTTCTCTGCGATGATTGGATGTTTTCTTTCGATCCGCGCTTATTTTAGGAACTGGCATAATATCTGCTGGAGACACTGTTTCACGGATCAAACTTAACGCAGCAGTTGATGGTGCAGCGGTTAATGGCGTTGGACCCTTAAGCAATGCTGAAGAAGTTGATTGTATTGAGTGAAACAATGGCACAGAAGATGTTGATGGCATTGAATTAAAGAGTTGCGTTGTAGAAGTTGATCGAATCGGGTTGACAATTGACGAAGTCGAACTTGAAGTGGTTGGTGGATCAGCGGATGTGGATGGTGAATAAACAGGCATTTTCGTTGTCTCAGCCGCGGCAAAATCTGCTTCACTGAATACGTTCCGGCTTGTCAGGAAAATACCCGTTTTAAGCCAGACAAGCCAAGCATCGAAGATCTTTATACGTGAGGCCAAACAACCGCCACTCCATGATTAAGACATGCTCAACTAGACACTGTTATTGAGAAGGTGTAAAAACCGGTTTATACATTCCTAAACCTTTTCGTATTGAAGAGCTCAGATCATCGTTTTATCGAAATTTAGTCACTCGATCTTGTTAAGTCGATTTAGGTACGTGATAAGTTTGAGCAAGTAAAGTAAAGTAAAGTAAAATTTTATTTCATATAAATACCCCATAGTTCTATCATATACGGCTTGAATAGCTTTTTTATGTTTTCGGGGTTCTATTCATATCTACTAGTTCTCCTAATATATTTTTGCGGCATCTCGACAGCACCTATAATAATTAAAACCATGTTGGTTCATATTCGTACACCTGGGTCAAAATCGTATATCGGCCGGTTTTACCCCATACGGTTTTGGCCTAAAGCTCAATGTATAAACATATCACTCACTACTACGTCACGAAATTTCAATCTCGCCGGTATAATCATTGTAAAGTACGCGTAAATACACACACTTTAACATAATAAATTATACACTTACATGGAGTATCCATAAAATTTACAATTGCTGGTTAAAATTTCAGAAAAATAAGAATAATTGAACCAAAAAACAGTAAAATCAAATAATTCGACACCGCGTAAACTTGCAGCGACAAGTGTTTGTTGACATTGAGCTCCCATTAGTTGGCGTCGCTGAGCAGTATGCTCGCGGGAAAATTTGAATTATTTGCAGAAATAACTATGCTATACGGTTTTACCCTGGTATACGGTTTTGTACTGGTCTCCCCTACTTCAATTTAAGTTCAAATTTAAATGCGGCTGTAGATGGGCATTATCATCACAGATATTAACATCTGTAATTATCTATACTAAATATCTATATTATATATATAATAATGTTATAAAGAGGATATATTTGATTGTTTGTTTGTTTGTTTGCATTTAATAGGCTCCGAAACTACTGAACCGATTTGAAAGATTCTTTCACTGTTGAGAAGCTACACTATCCCCGGGTATATAATATAATGTAGCCTATGTTAGGCTACATTATATTTAAAAATAGGTATCCTTACTAAAACTCCAATAATGTAACCCAAGGTGTAAAAAAATAAGATTAACTTTGCGTGTTTGACAGTTGTAAGACAGGACAACGTCTGTCAGGCCAGCTAGTAATATAAAAAAATGAGTTCTTCCAGTGACAAAATGAGACACTGACTCCGGAACCATTTCGTTATAAAGCAGCCAAAATCTATTACGATCGATTTAAAACCAAACAAGAATATAACACTAAAGTTCGAAAAATATCTAATTCCACCATACATTTCTAATCCTTTGTTTTCTTATTACCGATTATACTATTTTTTATTTTCGATGTCAATGGTACAAAGCAGAGTAGGTAATATATCTCGTGAAAAAGAATTCATTACGGTACTTGTATCCCTGGTTCCGCTCAGGATTCTACTCTAGAATCCTTCGCTGCTCTCAGGATCTAAGTCCCTCGAATAAAATTCCCTGTTTTCACTTGTTGTGTAGTTTATATTCTTACCAGATGTCTACTCCACATAATGAATATACCTGCCTTAGCTTCGTAGATTTAGTTTTTGAGGGGGAGTGCACTGACTCTGCGGCTGAATAATCAGAAAATCACTAATATTACTGTATTTTAATTTTATAAATTGAGCTTTTATATACCATTTGTTACCACAAGTAACTAGTTTGTTCGAGGATTCACTAAAAATAATGTAATTTGATGTCAGTTCTGTACGTCATGTCAATCCAGATTTTAATCATATCCTTTGTTCCATCCTGTTTAAAGTCCATAGCTTTGACAACACAATACAATATTTATTGTAATTACTAATACTTAGCTAATTAATGATAATACAAGTAGGTAACAGGTTCTAACTGTATGTAAAGAAGCGTTAGAAAATAAAGTCAAAATAGTTTTTCATGTAGATAATACACTACAAAGTTTTTTATAGATAATATGGAACGATGTTACGATAACTTTGGGTTTTCTCCAGCTAAGGTTAAGTAAGAAGTAGTAGGTAGCCCAAGTGTCGATAACACTTTCGTAAACAACATTCGCCTGAGCGCTCGTTTAATAGATTGAAACCGGCTAAAACCTTGTTCTTGTACCTAGTCTGCGTAATGTCTACCAATATATTAACCCGCCTACGCGTTTATTTGACACCTCACAATACCCCTTTGTTCATTGCAAAAGCAAATTACTGTACTTTTGTCATAATCCAGATTATCCTAATTGCTTGGTTTAGTAGGTCAATTTAGGGTACTAAAGGTTGTGGCCACATGGTTCTTTCTATTTTGGTTGACATCTAAAAGATTGACTTCATTTCATATCTACTTTGTAAATAATATAAAAAACTACGATCTTAAACTCGTCTATACAAGGCTACGTGGAAAGGGTGTTAAGCAAGAAAAAAAAGATCCGTTATATTCATTATTATGAACTAGGTTTAGTGTGATTTTGAAATTGCGAAAAAAACTGCCGTTCCAAATTTTAATACAGCTATAGGTTTTGTCGAGTATGAATGACCATTTTTAGCCATAGAAGTCAATGTACGTACTACGTAGTACATAATATCAAAGATTATATTAGATTGCTGGGAACAGCTGATATTTTTTCGCGATTATAGGGTAGGTCCCATAGTAAAAGTTGTTCATAATGATGAGTATTATGCAATAACTTAGAAAAAGTCTTCCCGCGTACTTTTTTCAAAGATTTAAAATTGTGCAATTCGGTTCAGCGTTTAAAAATGTCGGAACCAAAGAAAGGATAAAGCTAATTAGACAGTTACGAGGGGCATTCCAAAAGAAATTAGATACTCCATGGTCATTTGATTGATACTGGCAAGTTATGCACCATTGTAACGGCTGGTTATTTACTTATAAATTTAAAAATGACAGATCAACAGTTATGATTTATTATGACTTTAAAAAAGGTTTAAAGCCACAAAAATGTTTTGAACTTTTAGTCACGAGTTTTGGTGAGTCTGCGTGTTCACGTGCAACTGTTTTTAATTGGTTTGCTGAATTTAAAAGAGGACAAGTTAGCTTTGAAGATGAGGCGAAGACAGGACGGCCGCCAACCGCAGTTACTCAAGAAAATGTGCAAGCTGTGAAAAAAATTATTCGTACGACGAATTCCATACGTAGAGCTTGAGCGTGAACTGGGTATTAGATCAGCAACATTGCAAACCATCATTCATGATCAACTGTCCCTCCATAAGCGTTGTTCAAGATAGGTGCCGCACAAAATTAAAGATTTGCAGAAAGACCGTCAAGTGGATTGGTGCAAATTTATGGTAGATAAATTTGACTCTGGAGAAAAAAAAGTTTATGATATACTGACAGATGACGAAACATGGCTATATAACTACGACCCTGAAACAAAGTGACAGTCCACAGTATGGTGCTTTGAAGATGAGCCGATTCAAACAAAATGTCGCCGAGCACGAAGCACACAGAAACTGATGGTTGCCTCATTTTTCTGGAAGTCGGGACATATTGCTACGGTGGTAGGTGCTAGAAGATCAAAGGCCAGTTTATTCAGAATGGTATGTGACAGTTTGTGCCCCAAGAGTATTGTCAGCTTGTCAGCTTGACAAGCGGCCGAAGTCAGGACCTGCTCTGGCACCACGACAACGCTGCCCCGCACACTTCTGCCAGAACACTTGACTATTTCAGTTCAAAATACGTCACTATTCTGTTTCACCCGCTATATTACCCTGACCTAGCACCCTGTGATTTTTAGCTTTTTCGGAAATTAAAGAAAAATTAAAAGTTAAGCGATTTGAGAACAAAGAAGATGCCCTGGCTGCTTATAACTATGAAATTTCTGAGATGTCTAAAGAAGAGTGGTCATTAGTATTTTCCAAGTGGTTTAGACGGATGGAAAAGTGTATACGGGTTCACGGTGAATACTTTGAAAAAAATAGATAACTTAAATAAAGAATAAACTCTGAAACTTTTGAGTATCTAATTTCTTTTGGCTTGCCCCTCGTATTTTAAATTAGTTTTTGGTATTTCTACATGTAGGAAACTTAAGTGAATTTTGTACTTGACTATGTGTTTGTAAATCTGTATATTATACATTATACTGTTTTCTAAATTCACTTAAAAACAGGATTTTAAAAATGACTTATCACTAATGAATTTTATCAATGAAATGAGTCATATCGGAGGTTCGTTGCAACCGTAAACAGTTCTTGCGGTTTACTACACTCTCGATTGTTTGGTAACTATAAACTATGAATCTTAAGGGCTTTGGTTTAGGGTTTAAGATGTAGGTGGATATGTTGTGGTCGTAATACCATACAGACAGTCTCTTTCGTCTGGGAGGGGCGCCAACATCACGTATGAGTCATCAATGCTTAAGATGAATTCACGATATTTTACAAGAAAACAAATGTGATTCACTGTAATTGTAAAATGTCCGTAGACGCCGCCGCTGACGAATATGTATAAACATTGTAAAATATGGTATTGTCCTTTGTCTTAGAAGATTATAGAATGGACTTTATACAAACTGATCCTTTTGAAAAAAATACAATGCTACTTCTATTAGACACAAATGAAATCCTAAGCTCCTAGAAATAATTAATTGCACCCCGTGGTTTCACCCGTTCCAATAATCAGCCTATCATGTTCTGACGACATTGTGAGAGTCGCGGGCATCCAGTGGATGCAGATGGCAGGCTTTCGTTCAGTGTGGAGGTTAAAGAGGGATGCCTATGTTCAGCAGTGGACGTCTTCTGGATGATGATGATAAGATTCTCATTAGAATCTAAATTCAGCCTGTCACATAATTCCATTGTCACTGTTTACATTATAAGAAGCGTAACATTTAAGATGGCATTCATTCAAATGTCGATTGTATTATAAACTTGTTTGAAATAGGAAAATTTTCATATTTTATTATAATGTGTAAGAAAACTATGACTCACCTCAGCCTAAATTTTGTGTGTACAACAAACTTGTCGTTATGCTTAATTAGGGTACTTATACTCTAAAATGTGCTCTTACCCTTCGACTAATTTGGTCGAAGCTAACATCTGTATATAAACTTCATATTGTTGCAATAAATTATTAAGAGTCGATACTCGATACCACGTCGTCAGCTAAAATCCAAGTATTGCGCTTGCGCGAAACAGAGTTAAATCTATGGTATCAGTGTCTGCAGGAAGAGATACGCATGAGTCAGCGCCAGCTTCAGAATTAGATAACTAATTAAATAACATTCATTCATCATTCATTCAATATTTAAGAGCGTAGCTCTTGTCGGTGGAGAAACTTCCAGGCTTGACGGACTTCAGCCAGCGTTTTCACCTCCCTGCACGACATGACATTAGCCTTCTCTTTTATTAGATCTAAGAATGCTATTCTTGGACTTTTCTCTCTTTTCTTCTACCTTTCCCTCAAAATAACGTACGTAATGATAAAACTCCAGATTACTCAAAAAACATTAAACGAATTAACCTTAGATTAACTACACAGAGATGGTAAGTTTCCAAACAACGCCTTCTCAAAACGTAAGCTACAAATTCTCTTTGTAGCTTACGTTGGATTACCTATGGAATGTCACACCAAAACTCTTATGCTGCTTTTCTGATTTGTTGTGGTACGATTTCACCGCGCAAAATGTCATAGTAAAAAAATTATATTTTTTTGGAGCCATATATGACTCCATTTGAATGGCTTAAATATTGCGAATGTACTTGGTTTCTATGTGTAGTTATTCTAAGGAATTAACATTAAATAACATTAGTTACAATCAGTAGCTGTTATATGAAAAAAAAAAACAACGAATTGCCTAGAATTGTCTAGATTTGGGAAAAAACTAAAAACCTGTTTTAGAAGGCTTGTTTTCTCCAAATTATACCTTCTAGTTTTACTAATATTTTTCTAAAATAACATTAAACTTTTATAGTATATTCTGAACTATTTATAACCAAAATTTTAATGTGGTACTGTTTGCCATAACCACGCAAATTGATGCAACGCAACCCAAGTTTACGGCATAATCAACTTTGAATTACGGTTTATTTTTCGGATTTCTGTTTGTAAAGTGTTAGTCCAGGGTATAAGCTTGTTCAAATCAATTTAGCTATTACAGAGCTGAGTGTGTACAAACATACACATAAACATACAAACTTTTTCATTTATAATATGATTGTGATCAAAATTCTGCGTATATCTAATTAACGAACAACAAAAATCATCTACTCTGCTTCATCAGTTTACGCCGCAGTCTGTCTATGGCGTCATACCATGCCGTAAAACAAATAGGAATACACGAAGTATAGCCAAGCAACAAACCATACTCGACTACTTATACGTAGTATCGCTAACACCACGCCGCGCCGTACCGTTAACTGTATGTTGTAACCCTTAATTTATTGCATTTGTACGTTCTACCTTCACACGAATAGGGGTATTGGAAATAACCTCTAAAATAGTTTAGAGTTAATTGGTTTGTGTAGATAACATAATTTTGGTGGTTGTGTGGTATTAGTATTCATGATGTAATCAATATATTAGCTAGGAAAAAAAATAATGAACTGACCGAACCATATTTTACAGGTTTTTTAGGCCGCAATTTTTTTTTGGAACGTGTGGCATGGGTTTTTTTAATTATATGCCACCGCACCCACCCTCCACAGAAATGATAATAGTATAAAGGTATGATTCCGAACTCAACTACACGCAGCAGTGCTGCCGCAGCACTACTGGTCCCCATACATTCTATCAAAGATTAATTCTATATAGGTTTCTATGAGATTACATACCGAGATACGCAGCAATGCTGCATCACATTTTGGTAGCAAAAGATTCTATTTAAATATACAAAGTTACAAACTTTACCTCTTAGTTTCTCATAGATCGACCTTCGAGATTTACAGTCTGATCATATTCAATATTTTACGTCGCGTTCATACCTAGTTATAAATAGTTACCTCTTTAATAGACTGTACTTAGAGTCTGCAAAAACAAGGATAAATTAAACAGTCTATCAGACATTTTTTTGTCAACATTGGTGGCCTCAGCGTTCAAGTCCAAGTCAAGGTTATTTGTCAAGAACAACTGGAACGAGTTTATTATGGCTGGTATATGTTTATATAGGTATATCTCTTATTTTATTTACATGGATTTTAATTCAATAGTGTCACTAATAGGTATCATCATCATCATTTCAGCCATAGGACGTCTGCTGGACATCGGCTTCCCCCATCGATCACCAAAAGGGCCGGTTGGAAGCGGCCTGCATCCAGCGTTTCCTTTCCTAGCGGTCTCTTTGAGGTCGTCTGTCCTTCTTGTGCGAGGACGTCCTACGATGCACTTAATGGTCCTTGGTCTCCATTCGAGAACCCTTCGGCCCCATTGGCCATCTGTTCTACGTGCTATGTGCTCTGCCTACTGCCACACTAATAGGTATGGCATATATTTATCAAACTTGAAACAATTTAAACTATTATTAAATCACAAAATGTAGCACCAAAAATAGTTTTAAAATATAAATTATGCTAAAGTTATATGATTATCAAGGTAAATATACTGCTAACAAAACAGTGTTTTTTGATTATATATTTCGTGCTTATTATTATACACTTAAAACCTACACGCGTAAATGAGTTAGGTACATAATTTATACAATTATATGAAGGTATAATATTATATGTTTTGATGAGGAATCACTCCGAAATTTTATCAAAATTTACCTCTGTAAATTCCAGCGAATTTGTTTAGTGTCCTTCCTCATATTATTAATACTATTTATTTATAGCACATAAATATATGTTTCTAAAAAAAAAACATACAGTCGAATTGATAACTTTCTCCTTTTCGAAGTCGGTTAAATAGATGCGTCACTCTCTGGCCCTTGAACTATACCCATGCAAAAAATTTGGTCGACCCGATGCTTTGTAGCTGTGTGAAAGAGGAATAAACAAACCAACAAACCTTTCCCATTTATAATATTAGTATGATTACATCAAATATCATCATCATCATCATCGTCATAATCAGTCTATCTTAGTCCCATGCTAGCCATAAGTTTCTCCCAAGCCACATTACCACTCAAAAAATATTTGTAATTTTACAATTCGTAAATTACATTGGAGATTGAAGTAGGTGTACGGACAAGTACTTAATACGGAGTAATTTGTCAGCGTCCTGCTTCACAATTCATCACATCACCCTTGTGTCAAATCATTCACAGCTATTTTCAACACAATGCTTGGTTATCTTGAAGAAAAGGTCGTCATATTCGTTAAATATTGAATTTGGACTCGAATTTATTACTCGTTTTTTCTTCATTATTTCGAGGTATGGCTTTGTATGATTGTTAAATATTGTCACTTTGTGACAATTCATGAAACTATTTCAGAGTTAGCAAATATCAATTTGGTTCAAGTGGTATTTATAGTCGATAACAAGCATCTCCTATTAAAACATTGATTTAGGCAATTTATTTTACGCCCACAGTTTACTCATAAAATATGGGGACAAAAAGTAATTTGTGGACGAAATCACAGTTTTTATTTATTGGGCCATAAAATGCTTGTCACTCTACTTTATTGTCTGTATCAATCGAACACTTTCGTAACACGATACATACACGAAGCACTTGGGCTTCGTGTATGTATCAAAATCTCTAATGGCTGCTAGTACATATATTATATCGTAAATGGCTCATAAATGATTTGTGAAGTATACTTACTGCTAATAAAACACAGTCTTATTGACTCAGGTGATAGACTGTGCATATGGGTTATTTATTCTGTGATACGGGATGGAATTTTGCAGATGGTGGCATTAAATTGTATTTATTATATTGTTAATATTGTATCTATACTAATATAATAAAGAGGAAAGATTTGATTGTTTGTTTGTTTGTTTGTTTGCATTGAATAGGCTCCGAAACTACTGAACCGATTTGAAAAATTCTTTCACTGTTGGGAAGCTACACTATCCCCGGGTAACATAGGCTATATTATATTTTCAAAAAAATAGGGATCCTTACTAAAACTCCAATAATGTGACCCAAGGTGTAAAAAAAAAGATTTTCAATGTTGACTTTCCGTGTTTGACATTTCTAAGACAGGACAACGTCTGTCAGGTCTGCTAGTTGTATATAAAGCACAATATTATTACCTGTATCATACTAGTTCAGGGATGCCAAACCTTTATTTGTGTACGTGTAATTTTTAGGGTTCCGTACCCAAAGGGTAAAAACGGGACCCTATTAGTAAGACTACGATGTCTGTATGTCTGTCTGTCTGTCTGTCCGTCCGTCCGTCTATGTTTTGAACCGTAATTGATAGCCAGTTGAGATTCACGGAATATGTATCTAATGTTACGGCGGATTAAATAAGAAATAAAAAAAGGAGTATTATTTCCCCCATACTTACAACAAACGTATTTATTTAACGTATTTTTGTATCAGCTTTTATGTGAAAACGGTAATAGGTACATGCAAGCGTCAAACTTGGCATGATTATAGAACATGCTCTAATCTAAAGTATAATAACAACAAAATAATCAAGTATGTGTGTGTGTGTGTTTACGCTACAGATGCATGGCAGTTTTAACTGATACGTTATCATTTCCAGTAGGTGGAGATTTTACGCAATGGGTTCACCATTTTATTTACCGAAGCCTGTAGTCGTCGCGTGACTTAGATACATCGTAGTTTAGTAAACACAATGAGTTTTATTTTTAAACATTTGGTCCATAGGCAATATCGTTTATTGGAAATTCATATAGGTCTTTTGTCAACGTGGTATCTAATCTAAATAGAATAATAATAATTGAAATTGATTAAATATGATTTAAAATATACCTGTTTGTCTTTAGTATCTATGATTAAAAAATAATAAAATCTCACTAGCGTCCAAACACAGTTAATAGAAAAATCTGGAATAGTGTCAGTAAGACTTGCACTCTGCGGGTTCCGTGCAAACATAATAAATATGTAAGTAGATAGTTCATCCATCCCGGGAATCGACCCTCTATGAAAAAGGTTGAAACATTTAAGTACAAATTTAACATTGTAGTTGACAAACAAGTGCTCCGATACATACAAACTATAAAATGTAAGTTTGTAATAGCAAAAACATTTGGATTTTTTCCCTTTATATGAGCAGTGAGACCTTTCTTCTTGCCAAATTTCATGATTCTAGATATCTAGATTAAAGGAAAGTTCCCTGCAGGTTTGGATTTTCTTGCGAATGTCAAAATATGCGGTATAAACGGCCATATCTTTTGATTGCGTTTGATTTTTTTCACAGCTTCAAGGGATTGTAGACCTAAGTATTTGATATTAATTTAACTTGATACCTCCACGTGTTCTTGAGAAAAAAGGTCTTGACAGACAGACAACGAAGCGATCCTATAAGGCTTCCTTTTTTTTCTTTTGAGGCACGGAACGTGTGAACTCCATAAGCGTGTGGAGGACACGCTAATTTATATAAAAAATTTAAATCTGCTAAGTAACTGCTAAGTAATGCTTTGCTCTCAGCGTCTAGGTATTTGTTACGCCCTGATTTTCCCATTTCGGCAAATAAATATCTAGTTGTAGGCGTCGACTAAAATAAAATGAAGGTTGTAGGTACAATAAATAAAAAAGCGTTGTTGTATATGTTAACTGTTAAATGTTTCGCCTTAGGTACATACTTATGATTATTTAATAAACCCTATTAAAAAGATAGAAGACGGAATAACTATGCTTTTATTAATATGGATAACTGCTAAGGAGCTAATAGTGGACCGTAATAATTATTAATGTTTACTTCTAAGTTATTACTTGCGAACATTGTTTCTTTTGTAAGATATTCAAGAAATAAGCGTTTTAATAATAACACAGAATAAAATTAAACAATAGTCCAATAGTAAATTTCATCATTGTTTTACCTCAATAAAAAATGAAGACATTTTTGGAATGGATATATTTTTATTAATAATAATAACATAATTATTTTAAACTAGCTGACCTGATAGACGTTTTCCTGTCTCAGAACTGCAAACCGCGCGAAGTAAAAAAAGTTTTCGACAATTTTCCAATTTTCCGCGCAATTTTCTTATTTTTTCTTTCCGTAGTAACCTCCTAAAATGTATTTGCAAACTTAAAAAAAAAAATGTTGAATAGTCGTATCTCAAGTTATGGCATGACCAATGTAAATAGGGATTCATTTTTATATACCTATATAATATAGATGTAGGTCAGCGTAGGCTTTTTTGAGTAAACCAAAAAAGTCAAGACATCTTATATCGACGATGTAGGCTTACAAGTAGTTACTGTACACATCAATTATCATTGCAAAAGACGTCATTGTGAGCACTTAATGCGATGAAATGGCCATTAATTTGTCGATAAGTAGAACCGGCGGGATCCTAATCACTTAATTGGTCGCCCTTTCCAAAGTTTGATACAATCAATTTGTTATCAGGGATGGTACACTTGTTCCACTGGTAGGATTAATTTCCGAATGTAGACCGCGCCTCTGTCACGCGGCTCGGTCACGCCCAGGACACGATCGTAGCTAATTAATAGTGTTTTCGACAGGTGTGCGGCTTTCCAGATCATATTACAAGTACCATTAGCTCAATGATAAGCTCATCACTTGCTTGAACTCTACCGCCTTCTCCTAGATATCGTTCCTCCTCGGCCGATGATATATTACCCTCGATTAGCGATCCGGTTGAAATATTAAACTTACCCTTCCAAAGGTCGTCGATGTTTACCCATGCATAATGATTAACCACTTTTCATAACGTTGATATATCGTTGTTCATACATTTATACCATGGCGAAGATAAATGAAGGGATCACCGAGAAATAAATAATAGAATCTCGAATTAACTATACATAAATATATATTGTTAGTAAAAACGTGCCGTACCGTCATCAACTACCTAATAATTTAAAATAAGTAAATTCATAGTCTCTCTAGTTCATTATTAAATTATGAAATTGATTGCAACTCGAAAAAAGGAATTTGTTGGTTTTAATTTCAGAATTCTATCAACCTGACGGTCCGCAAATAACACCATGCAAAAAGGAAATCATTTTACAAAACGGACAAAATTACACAATTAAATGTCGAGCAAACACTCCGGTAGAATTCATTCAACAAGAGCCAGCGGAAGAAAAAGTAGGGGAGTTCTCTAGTATTACACAAGGAAATTTTACAGATGAAAATGCTGAATATGAATATGAAGCATATCTCGAGTTAAACTACGTTGACCGTTATGCAATCGGTTTTTACGCTTGTATACGCAAAGACAGTACGATTAATAAATATGTACTAGATCAATTGGTTGCAGAACCAAATAATACTGCAGAAATTTCTTATATTTACATCTATGTTGATGGTGAGAACTGATAAAAAATCATTTGAACATTTTTGTTATATAAAACTGAACAAGAAAATCACGATCATTTGTAAATATTCTAGGAACGGATAGTTTGTTTGCGCCAATGAGAGAAGTTGTAATGGGCAAGAAGGGATTTTACGTGGCCGAATGTAGGCCCACAACTCCTGACGTTGAAGTCGACATCCTAGTGGTATGTATAAAAGCTTAAAAAACATGGTCACACGCGTTATAGACTTTTATCAGTGTTCAATATGGTTTTATGAAAAAAGTTTTAAATTACCTGAGTATACAAATATACGCGTCAAAAAGGAATTGCTTTTCACGATTGCATGACTTAAAAAAAAACTAAAAATGTATCTAAAATATGATCGACCAAATGAGGCACAGTTAAAGTTTAAAAAAAACATCTACTGCGTCGAAAAATTTACATTGTCTCATTTTACATGAATTACTAACGCTTATTGCTAAACAAAAAACTATTAAAGCACACTAAAGCATGATTGATGCAGCATTTGATAGTTTGAAATGGTTTGTGATAACAGCATTCTCAACATTCAGGACATTCCAGAGAATACACCTAATAATGGCTATAGTCCAAAAATTGGGTTCATCTACGATAGCGAAACTCTAGATGCAATTGCGGACCGTAACGGGCTTACAACCATTTTTACTTGTGGGTTTAAAAAACAGAACGAAACAGAGGACAAAGATCTGTTTTTTTTTAAACGTAAATGTAGCCTATATAATGATGGTAGGTGTGATCTAGATCCATGTGTAATGATAATTTTAACAACAAATATGTGCAGTATTTGTTGTTTTAGCCACATTCACGTTTTAATTAATAATAATGTTGTAACTTACAGAAACAATAGTAAAATAGTCTTGATTTAAACTCTTTCATTTGATTGGATTCGTGAATGGGGCTGTAATGTTTTTCAATTTTAATATAATTTCAGCTTAGTATCGAATAGATCCCTAGATAATATTACATACCAGTTGGAGTACAATTTATACAAAACATTATTGTATACTTCTTGATTACGTGAGCTAAATTAGAATTGAAAAACATGCATAATAGGATTGTAAGTTTACGAATATGCAAACTAACCATACATTTTATTTGGTGAAAATACAATAGTCGCAGAACAAGACACCAAAATATTTATTGTTCTCGCCAAAGATTGGATTCGTTATGAGACAATGTAGTAAGATCGCTTACAAATGTCTTGCAAACAAAACCGGAAGTACTGCCGAACGGAAAACTATACGTTGTAAGTAGCGCTGCATTCGATGTCACCTAACAAGTAGCGTGGTGTTATGGTTTCATTTACCTGATTGGCATTCTTGTATAAACTTTCAGTTTCGTGAGCTTTGCTTCTTTTTTCTGTCTTTATTTTATGTTTGGTGTGTTGCTCTGCGTGCATGCTACTTGTACATGTTTTTTAATAACATTTTTAACAAGGTACTAACAAATTTATCTTTTGTGTTTATTTAAAATCTGTATATATATATATATATTTATTTAATTGTTATAAAAACTTTTGCTCGTGACTTTGTACGCGTAGACTGTCATACAATTATAAACTGTCAATCTCCATTTTCTCCCCCATTCGTACACCTCATAAGGAATTCTTCTGAATTTTTCTGCAAAACTTCAGCTGCACAGGTCAAGTAGTTTTCGAAGTTTCATGATCCTGTATTTTTTATGTCGTATTTTGCTATTATATACCTATAAGTATTGCCCTAACACTGTTCCATTTTATACAATAGTTAAAATACTACATAAATTTGAAACAGTCCTAAATATCCTTTTTTTATTTCTCTAGAAAGATAGCAGTTCGAGTAATGCCTTAATTATGGCAATTATTCCTGAGTAAACTCACCATGGGTGACTTGAGCTCACATTTTCAAATTCAGTTTATTAGGTATAAACACGAAGGAACTCATAGGGTAATAATGCTGTAATCATTCATGAAAGTACCCATTTTAAAACAGTCATTGGCTGTAATTGATAATGTGAACTCAATTTGATTATTGGCTCCAAACAATATTTGATTTTAGTCACAATGTCACAAGGCATTATTTTGTAGTGGCCACACCTTTGTTTATGGTCAATGTCAAACAAAGTGTCGATTTTTGGCGCCAAAGTAACAAATACAAGTCGCCTCATAGTATTATTTTCCTAAAGTTGCGTATTTCCAAGTGTTAATCTATCATATCATATGGTGGATTGTTGGAGGACGTGCTCGAGTGTGGGTAAATAATTTAAGACACATGTCTTTTCGTGTTGTTTTCAAAACTTCATAGACGTCTCTAGTCTCTAGTAAAGCCTCCAACCACTTTACGTGACTTTGCTTGACTCTAAATTTTTTGTCGACTTGGACGAAATCTAATAAAACTAAACTTGAATCTTTCGATACTTGGCACTGATGCACAAGACGTGTGACGCCAAAAAAAAATTCAAGAGGAAAGTACTGAAAAAAAAGTGGAACAATGTCGAAAACGTTGTTTTGCTGATTACATTCAGTGTTGTCGTCGAAAGAATTTTTAATTTCCCCCCCGTTTTATTGAGACATAATACGCTGATTTGACTACAACTATATTTTATGATGATGAGCAAATATCTTTCGACAAGGAACATGATTAATTCAATATTTTTTGATAGACTGTGTATTATGTTTATGTATGTATCTTACGCACCTTAACAAATAACTAGTGCATAGAATGCATTCTTCAATGAAACCATTAAATAATTTCTCATGGTTCATCCATGAGAAATTATTTAGTAGAGTTACTACCTTTTAGACTAAAATACGAATACGAAATTGACATTTGTTTTTAGAATAGTTGTCAAACTTTTGCTAATTAGTATAGGCAAGTAATACGCAAAAAGCTATTTTTAATCTAGTCATAATTATTTATTACATGTTTATGTATTGTAAATTTTAAAGGTTTTGCACAAATAACTTTATAATTATTGTGTACCTATAGCATGTTTAAATTGTGGTCGTTGGTTAGCTTTTAAATGTAAACGAACCCTTATTATTTTTATTTCATATTCTATATTTTTGTCGTATGTAGTATAATTTATAACACTTTTCTTTCAGTGTATTTCTAAATACCTGCTTTTGGTCATATTTTGTAGTAATTTTATAATTTCTACTTTTCTATTCCAAGAAGAATTATTTCCGTATTAAAACTATTCCTTTGTTTATCCAATAGAAACAATGTATTGTTATTATACTTTGGTATCATATTATATTATCAGTGTTGGTACCTTTTTATTAAAATAAATGCAACAGACCCGCTTCTAAGGCGGGCCATATAATTAGTACCTACTTAATTAAAAATATAAGATTCGATTTTATCATTATGCAGATTTAAATAGGACATTGCAAATTGTATGCAAAAGTCACGAAAGAACGATAGTTTTCAGTTATTACATCTGCTATTTTTAATTATTACATTTATAAGATTGGGGTAAATAATAACCAAAATCGAACATCAGGCGCAATATCAATTTGTTATTTAAATGGAAAATCCGATATTCTGAGTCAAATATAATATACCAAAAATTCGCCAACAATTTATTTTCTAATACAAGATAAAATGCATTGGCCAGAGGTGGTTCTAAAAGAATACATTGTTTGCTTTGCAGGGAAAGAAGACATACAATCACCAACTGTAATTGGTGGATACAAAGAGTTCCTTCTCGGTGAAAATTTTTCCTTAAATTGCAGCGCTAATTATACAAAAAATTCTGCTGTTCATCTCGAGTGGCTGTTACCTAATCCCTCCTTAAAGGTAAGTACAGATAATTATAACAATCATAAAATTAATCAGTATCTCTACATAGTATAAAATAAAGTCGTTTTCCGCGTCTGTCTGTATTTCTCCACTAGCTCCTAAACCACGAAACGGATTTGATGCGGTTTTCACCATCAATTAGATATTTTTTACGGAAGGTTAAATAATAAAGCTTACACCCGTGCGAATCCGGGGCGGGTCGCTAGTATAAATATAAAGTAAGTACAATGTGTATCTAACGCCTCAAGATATTTTCTGAACGTAAACATAAGCTTGTTTTTATTCTAAAAATGCAATTCCGGTGGACGATGGTTATAAATCTGCGCAGTTATCATAATATCCCATCGTCCAGCGTGTTACAATCATAAACCACACTTACACTTAAAATACTTTACATACCTGTAAAAAAAAATATACCTTTTTAACCTTCTTCCAAAAGAAGGAGGTTATCAATTCGACCTTAGGTTTTTTTTTTTTTTGTATGTTTTTTACGCGATTACTCCGCCAATTTAGAATTGTTATTGATGATTCTTTTTTTGGTTGGTAAGTCATATCTCATAGGTGGTCCCATAATTTTTTTATCGATATTGATTCAGTGCTTTTTCAAAAATCTACAAAAATATCTACGAATTCAATGTACGTTGTAAACATTGGACAGTGCCACCAACTTAGCTGTTAAGGTGGGCAACATTGGAACTACTGTTATTTCTTGGTGAATTTCATACTTTGTTCTCCACTAGCGACGCTGTCAACCTGTGCTGTCAACTAAACAGCAAACATAGAGGAACAGACTTCAAAAAACAAAGAAGTGTCTCCATGGCGACCATGCCCTGTTGTTTTTCGTTAAATTTTTCATGACCATGGATACAGAGTATTTGAGTCGTAATATTAAATAGTGTCGTGTATTTAGTATTAAATATTTTATATAGTGTTCAATAG
Source organism: Agriopis aurantiaria (assembly GCA_914767915.1). Taxonomy (NCBI): domain Eukaryota; kingdom Metazoa; phylum Arthropoda; class Insecta; order Lepidoptera; family Geometridae; genus Agriopis; species Agriopis aurantiaria. The sequence continues at coordinate 8,778,609 of OU611987.1, forward strand.
CGTCAAACAAGTCAGTCAAGCAGAGCTAATCATGCACGGTCAAGTCAACTCATCCACCAGTAAAGTGGTGGAAGCTTTACAAGAGGCTTCTATGGAGTTTTGGACCCTTATTAGGGTTTATTATTCCTTTTTAGGGTATCCAAAGGGTAAAAACGGGACCTACGGGTTAACTGAGCCTACGCTATCTGCATGTGATGTCTGTCCTACCTTTTAACGGCTGTCTTTTGAACCGTAATAGATAGCCAGTTTTTTTTACAGAACTTGTAAATCACAGCGTATTAACTTAACAAATAATAATAAAGTCAAAAAGTAAAAACTAAAAGTGGCCTTACTACAAACGTATTTTTTACGTATTTTTGTAATTGGTCTAATGTAAAAACGGCAATATGTAGGTACAAGCGTCAAACTTGGCATGATTATAGTACACACTCTAAAGTATAACAGTAGGTAATAAATAATGGCAAAGTGTGAGTCAGTGACCGTGGTCGGTACTTGGATGGGTACGGGTGATGGCGCCTGGGGCCTTACGGAAAACTGCTATTACAGGCACCTAATCCGCTCAGTTGGAAAATCATGCGACCGCTAACCGTATCTGGGCGCGATAAGGTTTGCGGTCGCGTGATTTTCCAACAGAGCGGATTAGGTGCCTGTAATAGTAGTTGTCCATAAAGCCCCTGGACGTGATGTCTTTTTGCACTTTTTGTATTTTGTGGTGATACGGAAAGTACGCGAGCGCGCTCAGTACGCGAGCCCAACGTGCGCTTTTTTATCTCTACGGAATAAATCCCACAAAAAATTTAAAAATAAAGAATTTTTAGAAAAAAAAGAACCGACTTCATGACTAATTCCTATCATTTACAAACTGAAACTAAAAAGTAGAAAATAATATTTAAATAACTTCAAAGCAATGAGCATTAGAGTACAATCAACGAAATTATGAATACATATATTACCGACTTATATATTTACAATTTATAATCAGTTATTTTTGGAGTCGGTGCCAGCCAAAGCAAAAATAACTTTAATAGATACCTACTTGATTAATCTATTATTATTTATGATATGAATGCGAAATAGAGATAAATATATAAGAAATCGAACGAAGGCTAATAATTGAAAAGAAGCGCATCAAAATTTATATGCATTTAGACACAACCGTCAACGTGAATTCCGCACATCAGCTGTAAGTTAAACTTCAAGGCAGTACAGTGCAGAAAACATAATATCCAAAAAGACTGTAGAAAAGTGTTTTCCTACAAAGGCAGGACAGGATTAACCTGTCTTTCTTTGCTGGCACCGACTCCAAAAATAACTGATTATTAATTGTAAATATATAAATAGGTAATATATGTATTCATAATTTCGTTGATTGTACTCTAATGCTCATTGCTTTGAAGTTATTTAAATATTGTTTTCTACTTTTATTTTCAGTTTGTAAATGATAGGCATAGTCATGAAGTCGGTTCTATTTTTTTCTAAAAATTCTTTATTTAATTTTCAGGTTACAGAATACAGTAATAATAATGTGGTAACGGAAGGCATAATCTATCGTAATATTACCATTGAAAACGCATCAAGTGCGTACGCGGGTAATTACACATGTAAAGCAAGTAGTCACTGCGGTTACAAGGGGAGGTCTTTCGTGAAGGAATTTAAAGGTAATTTATAGAAAACAAAAAAGTGTCAAACACTTTAGATGTAAGTATGTCGTAGTCCGAACGTGGCAAAAATGGCGCGATTTTATGATATTTCAACTATGTATCAGCTATATCACGTTATGTCCAGCCCAAACGATAAAATAACAACCAATTTTCAATATTAGAAACATATCATTTGGCCACTTTACGAAATAGCTGGGAAACACTTGGCACGTCTCGAAATTAATAAGTAAATATATATGTAGGTATGTATATCAGTCTCTGGTAGCCATATCACAAACTTTGTTTAGTTTGGGGTCATATGACCGCATGTGCAAAAAATGTCCCGAATATTTATTTATTGACAATGTAACTGAGAAAAATACCTATAAATAGTATGTTTCTAATCAATTTCGCCTATAATTCAAATGTGATCCTTACAACTTAGACTATACAATATGGCCCAAGGTTAGGGGCCAAATCGAAGAACGTTAAACATTCAATGATATGTCACCATTTCGTGAATTGACCCTACTTATCTTGATATGGCCAATTCTACGGTAATTATATACTTACACTATTAACTAATACTTGTTTTTTTTTTATAGATGAACCTTATTTGTCTCTCAAAACGTATGACAAACTGATAAAAGATACGCTTCAGCCGAGTTCCGGGTTCAGTGTAATTGTTAAATCCTATCCCCCAGCACGTTATACATTGTAAGTATATTATTTTAATATATTCAAACTCTACTGCATGCATTTTTTAAATATTTACTCGAATTATAACTACCAATACCTGGCTTGTCTGTTATTTCAGGGCTTTATTACGAATCAAATACTATACAATTTACAAATGTTTAATATTTTATTATATTTCTTATTATAGCTACAAAAATGGTATCCAAATAGAAAAGAATGAAACGTTTGATATGATAACAGATAAACCTACCACCACCGGTGTGACGTTAAAAATTTTTTGGAATCATGTTTCGGATTCCGGTAATTACACATTAATAGCCACAAATGGTTACGACACCGAGAATAAAACATTTGATATAAAATTCAGAGGTAAGTTTTTAATTGACTTCAAAAAAATAGTTTCTCAATTCGATTGTGTTTTTTGTGTGTATGTTATGCAATATCTTTGCCGATTTTTCATTATTATATAGAAGTACCTGCGCCCCGCGGTTTCACCCGCGAGTTAAAAGTATCGTTATGTTCTCTGAAGTTTTCCAATTTTCTGCGAAATTTTTCTTTCAAAATCCTTTTTAGCGGATCTCTACACCCCATATGGAATCTACCTGCCAAATTTCAGCTTCGTAGGTCAAGTAATTTTCGAGATTTCGTGATGAATGAGTGAGTGTGTGAGTAGAATTTCGCTTTTATATCTACGATATATATTCTGTCTTGTCTTGGTCTTTGACTAAAGATGAAAGTCCAAGCTCAGGGTCTGCTAGCGATCTATGGAGCGTAGTATACTAAATAATAAATATAGTATAGTAAGTAGTAAGCATATAAATTGATTATATTATGTTATGATTGACCGGGTCAGGAACTCAATACTACGCTCCACAACAAAGACTTCTTGATATTGGACAAAAGGCCGGTGATCTAAAGTGGAACTAGGCCGGACTCATTTGCCGCATGCCCTTAGACCTTTAGGCAACAGCAATGTGTGGACATCGAAATTGACAAGATCCCCGACAAGCCCAAAAAGAATGTCGAGACGAGCATAGCCAATGCAGTATCTATGTATTACCAAAACACACGACCACAAGGAAGAGAAGGAGGGAATGAAGGCCTTTGCCCTGCAGTGGGACAGTCATGACTAGAATAATATTAAATTATTACACTAGATGGCACAAATTTAAGCCAGTTCAGAATCACGTGGATATGCAGGAGATTTCGGGAGACCATAATTTGATAATTATTGCTCCTAGAGTGCTAAAATAATAAAATTGGTAACTACAATTGCTAATGCTCTATTATTGTCTCTTATTAGTTAAATGGCAAAAAAATCTGTTTTTTTTTTTTTTGATTTCTTTAATATTACACGTTTGAATGTTTTTTTTAGTAAAACCTTCCGTAAACTTTGAAACTACTGATAAAGCATGTGTACTAAATAGGATGGTCAGCTTGCAATGTCAAGTCATTGGGCATCCTTTACCTGATGTGAAATGGATATTTAATGATACAGTTATGAAGGTATGTTTACTTATTAAGCTATTTTATTCATTAATATGTATGTTAAAAAGACATCTTCAATAATTGGACTGAATATTTTTTATTGTTTTGTAAAAAGCTGAACAGACATCAATAATAATATTAAAATGTATTCAAAATTAAGGAAGATTATAAGCATTACAATATCCTGGTGGGCTACCATATTCTCAAGAACATTTATACAAAAACCTTAAATTGACTTTTGTCTTGCTTTCTCATGAGGCGAGAGAGCGAGACAAAATTCAATGTAAAGTTTGGGATTATGATGACCCACTTGCTAAAGAGCGCACTATACTTATAAATGACGTCACTTGTTACGCCTTACAATTTCCATACTGATAGTAACTTAGCGGAAAAGGGACATAGCATCCCTTTCTAAGCTGATCAAAACTTTCAACGATTATACAGGATTACGTGGAAAGGGTGTACTAAGCCGAAAGGGGTCCGTTATAGTCATCATTATAACTATTTTTACTATCGAACCTGAAAGTGCGAAAAAAATATCACTTGTGCGTAATGACCATTCTCTATGGAACAGCTTTTTGCGATTTCAGGGTTGGTCCCATAGTAAAAGTGGTTCATAATAAATTATGGGTATTATGAACCCCTTTCGGCTTATTACGGCTTTGACTTTTGTCTTATATCGGAACATTATTAGCCGTGTTTTAAATGTTTATCGGGACTTATCACGTATTATTTAATTTAGGTTAAAAATATGTACCTTTCTACTTTAAAACATGTATTCAAATCGCGAAAGTTTAAAAATTACCATTATTAGCTGATTGAAGTAATTTCTCGAGTATATGGATCTACATCACATTTAATTATATTGTCACATTATTTTTAACAAACTGTCTGGTAGCTTATTATCATTGATTTACAAACACATAATATAGAGTAGTTTTAAATAAGTATAACAAAATAATGTTTGTCAAATATTGAGCGATTGTGGCCGAGCCGTAGCATGTGCGCTTTACAATGTGACGGCACCCGGTTCAATACTTTGCCTTGCACCAATGTCTTATTTAGTAGGTGTAGGTACCTCAATAAATTATATGCAGTTTCGATGCCACCGCTGTGCAAAAACGGCAAAAGAAAACATCGTGAGGAAACCGGTATGTCTAAGAACCTCAAAGGTTTAAAGACACATGACATTCACCAACATGCACTGGGCCAGCATGGTGGATTAGAGCTCATCCGCTCTCTCTGGGAGAAGGCATGTGTTCCAGCAGTGGGAAAATGATAGGCTGAAATGATGATGATAATGTCAAATATCAATAAAAACTAGCCAATTAGGTCTTGGTGATTCATTGTTTCCAAATGAAATCAAACTAATATTATTCCAACATTGTAAGCAAAATTAAAACCCATCTCTAAATAATTGAGGCAATAACCATTACTGCTGTAAATAGATAAAACACTGTTTTAAACTATCACGGATGTTTACTAAAGTTATATGATTATTTACGGGATATTTACCGTGGTACACGTGAAGACAGTCTGTCTTCCAGTGAACACGGTGCATGTAACTGCGCCGAAATACAGGGAGGTCATTCCACAACCTTACCACGGTAAATATTCTGTGAATCATATAACTTTAATAAATAGACAAGTTGATGTAAATAGATGTAATTTTAATATGAAATTTTATTACAGGAAAGTAAAAAGCCTGAACAAACTAAACTTTTCTACGAAGGAAAATCGATTTTAGATATACCGTGTCACGCCAGCGGAAACATAATGTGTTTGGCTAGTAATAAATTAGGGACAGCTAACCAGACGAGAAGACTCCTCGTCTACGAATTGCCCAACGGGTTCGGAATATACAACCAAACCGACGAAAAAGTTATAAGGTTTTCAGAACATCAAGTTGCTACAGTAAAATGTGTTGCCTCTATATATCATTACTCCAGCATTTCGTGGGAGCGGGATGGCGAACTAGTCCAAAACGGTGAGCAGTAAATTTGCGCTTTGTTTGGGTCGAAATTTTGAATTCAGGGGGCAGAAATGCTACACCGACTAAGATCATTCAAACAAGGCAGACATGTACCCATAATTATTATGTATGGTCCAAATGTGTTTAGTACTAATCACTCGTACTAATCACTAATCAAAGTGCAAATGGGCCCTAAATGAGTATGGATGCCTTTTAGTCGAACTCACTCTGCAGGCAACCTTGCCGCCCTTTTTTTGCATGTGGACTATTAGTTAGTTCATTAGTGTCACTAAAATTCTTAGTGTGTCTGCAAAATGAGTAAGTGACCATTTTTGCGTTGAGCGATTTACGGTATAGTGAATAAAATGTGTGAAAAATGGAGACATTTGAACACGAACGATAATTGTACTAAGGCTTCTTCCGATATAGGTCTGTGGCATCTCCCTTTTTTGTCTAATCTGAGTACAGCGACATTAAACTGTGGTGGTGTAAGCGACCGCGGTTCCGTTTGTATACATGCATACCTAAGCCTTTCTGCTACAACCACGCGGTCGATAAATACCCCACCATAGTTAGGTTCGATATTAACTTAGGTCAATTGTCAGAACCACGCCGTCGATCTCACCCCGCTGCTCGCTGAAGACCAAAATGTGACAAACCCAAACATTTGCGTAAATGCGTTTGTCATGACGCACACGTTTGTTTCAAATTTACGCTTGTATAAGTTTTCTTGTTTAATATTTACAGTGGAATACTCGCAGAATCAATTCTCGCTAGTGGCAAGATTAAGAATTGATGACATTTCTTTGAATCATTCCGGAAAATACGTGTGTAGTGGAGAAAGATTTGATAATACATCGAGATCTGATGAAATTAACATCAAAGTTTCACGTACGTATTAAGTCATAATAACATTGTATTAATTATTTATAACATCTAAATAGCGGCGTAGGTAGACCACTAGACCGCTAGATGGACCGACGACATTGTGACAGTCGCGGGCATCCAGTGGATGCAGGTAGCAGGCTGTTGTTCAGTGCGGAGGTTCAAGGGGGAGGCCTATATTCAGCAGTGGATGTCTTCAGACTGATAATAAACGTCTAAACATATTCGTTAATATACTTTGCTCAGTGTAAAGAATATACAAATACATGATTGTTACATTACTAGTAGAAAACATACCACATTAATTATATCTAATTGTAATTACAGCTTTGAAAGCACCTAGAGTGATTTTCAGGACAGATACCGATGGGAATGTACAGACGTTTCAGCCTATAAATATGTTTTGCCAAGCGCAGGGCGTACCTCGACCAGTAATAAAGTGGAAAAAGGTATTTTTTCTTATTTTAACCCTCTTGTTTTAGTTGATATTGACTATAGAAATTTTATGTGTTATTCAGCATATTGTGGTAAACCGCTTCGGATGTGTTGAAATTGCCACAATTTTTATTCGCTTAAATCTGAGAAGTATATTTAATTTTATTTTGTTAACCAATTATTTTTACATAATTTAGAACCACATAGAAACAAAAATTAAAAAAAAAAGGTGTGTGCTTAAGACCCTAGAAAAGAAAAAAACTTCGTCTTTAAACCACATGCTCAGTATACCGGTGATCAGTGCCTTCATTCCGTAGTTGAAGACAGTAGGAACAAACTACTGTTTGAAGTAGAGGCCTCTCTTGAGAGGTCCCGGATTGGGGTCTCCATTTGTTGTAGCTCCTCACTTTCAGAACACTCCCCTCAAGGTTTTGGAGAGCATTGGAATCTTAGGAGTTGACATTTCTACGAATGTGCAGTTCCGCGGTCACATTGCGATAAGGCCAAGCTCGCCTCTAAGAAACTTGGTTTGCTCAATATGGCGAAGCGGTACTTCACGTCCAGACAAAGACTTTTGGTTTACAAAGCGCAAGTCCGACCTCACATGGAGTACTGCTCCCATCTTTTGAACGGAGCACTCAATTATCAGCTTGAACCACTTGATGCATTACAACGTAAGGCTGCCAGAATTGACAACGATCCCAAGCTCACTGAACACCTAGAGCCACTCATCATGCGCAGAGACGTTGGGTCTCTATGTGTCTTTTATCGCATTTACAACAAGGAATGTTCTGAAGAACTACGGGGTCAATATAGAAGTTTGATTGTGATCGAGATCGCATGCCGTCCCGTTCACATCAACTTACTCGCACCACGCGCGTGAGTGAGATGGCACGCGATCGTGATCACAAACCGAATCACGAACGGACATCCATAATACCATAGCTGTTCGATCTGATGCCAGCATCGCGGTTTTATCATCGAACCAGCAGCCACCCGCTTGAAAGTTCACCCACATATCATAGATCGGTGGAAATCGCACACGGTGCCTTTTACACCAAGTATCTAGGTATTTTGCCTAACATCTGCAATTTTTGGAATGAGCTCCCACCCTGTGGCATTTCCGACAAACTATAACATAGGGTTCTTCAAAAGGGCTTTTAATAGGGTATTTAAGGGTTGGCAACGTATATCTGTGATGCCCCTGGTGTTGTAGGTATCCATAGACGACGGTGATTGCTTACCATCAGGCGGCCCGTCAGCTTGTTTGCCACCTATGGCATTACAAAAACACGACAGAAGTGAAAATTTCATTAATGTTGACTATATCTCTCTCGCTCCCTTACTCGACTTGAGCCGACTTTACCCGAAAGAGCGTTACATAGCCGAACGTGACGGCTCAGTCTCATTCAATACCCCCAAAATAAGCGCGCCCAAAGAAGTTTTTACTTCAAAAAGATATATAATTTTCAGTTTCTGCGCGTCAACGTAGTGTAAAATTTGAATGGAGTTGTGTATGATTAGACGCTGCAGTATACCTTATAGTTTTAAAATGGTGCTAATCAAGGATTTTACATGTTACAGGACAATGCAGATTTCAAACCAAAAAATGACAGCAATATTGAATTTGTTGAGAACTTTATTGTGGATTACCAAACTGTGAACTCAAGTATTTTCATCAAGCAAATGAGCGAAGAGAACCGTGGGGAATACGAGTGTGTCGCTAAAAATAGCGAAGATGAAGTTATATCTGTAGCCACACTAACCTTGAAAGGTACGCAGTTTCAAAATATTCTTATCTTTTCTTCAGATTTTATATATAAAAAAAAAAAGACTCAATTGCTTTTTTTATGTTTGTCACCTCAGAGTTCCGTCATTAATAAACTGATTTGGAAAATTGTTGTCAAATTGGTCACATAAAAATTTCAACGAAATCGGTTTAGTAAGTAGTTTAGTTTTTAAATCAAAATAACTGGAAAAAAATTGTCATCTAAGTAAACGAAATTGCGTATTTATACTAATTTTAAGGTCAGTTTGTAGGGTTCTTTACCCAAAGGTTGGAAATGGAACCCTATTACTAAGTCTACGCAGTCTATATGTCTGTTCGTCCGTCCTAAACGCCATAATAGATAGCCAGTTAAAATTTTCACAGCCGTTTGTTGTACCTTCCCTTCCCTTTCGTGTTTACTTTTTGACTTTTTTATTTATTAGTTAAACCACCGTGACGTTACATACTCCTTGATTTTTTTTACTGGTTATCTATTACGGTTCGAAAGATACAGCCGTTAATAGGTAGGACAGACGGACGGACAGACAGGCAGACATCGTAGGCTTAGTAATAGGGTCCCGTTTTTACCCTTTGGGTACGGTTTTGGGCGGTTATCTAAAAACGGTAATAAGTACAAGCTCAAACTTGGCATGATTATACATTAGTACACCTTCTAAAGTAAATATATAAAGGCCAAGTGCGAGTCGGTGACAAATTCCTGTTCACCAAAGTTAAGCAACTTAGCGGTCGGTACATGGATGGGTGACCGCACTGACCACCTGGGCGTTTTTGCACTACTTTTTAGTAGTTAACAATTTATGTGATCGTACGGAACCCTCAGTGTGCGAGCCCGACTCGCACTGGCCGGTTTATTTAAATTGATAATTGTGGATAATTCTATAAATAAATGCATTTCGTATAATTACTAGCCACTCTGCTCTGACGGACGTGGTTTCTATAGATCTATTTTATTTAAATTAAATTTGAAGTTGATCGAGTTTCTCATAGAATAATTATAAAATAGAACAGCTTGACAAGAAAAAAAAATATGCCAGCTACTGCATTTGAACTCTTTCGTAATTTGCGAAAATGTTTAACAAAGTAGTTATATGATTATTTAAGTACGGGATATAAATACCATAGTAAGGTTGTGTAATGAGCTCCCGATATTTCGGCGCAGTTACATGCCCCATGTTAACGGGAAGACTGCGGGTGGTTGGTCGAACAGTTCAAAATTAGGTGCAGACAAAACGATCTACCCTCTTTCTTAGTCTTTTGCTACGGTTATCACTGGAACTCGTACAGTTGGAAAGTCCCGAAAAAACACTCTCACTGTGTCACTGCGTATAGTATTTTGAACGCGGACAGCGCCGAAATATCGGGAGCTCATCCAACAACCTTACCACGGTAAATATCCCGTAAATAATCATATAACTTTAGTAAACAACCGTGATACTTTAAAACAGTGTTTTACTGTTTAACAATTTGGATCGTGTTATGTCCACAGAAGCGGCATACATAAAATATGTAATAGCGATTGCGGTCATTGTTGCCGTACTGGTAATACTCTTGATTTACCTCACCTGCAAAGTTAAGAAAGAAAAACGGTTCCGAAAGGAGCTGGCGGCTGCCGGTCTCCTCTACTTTAAAGAGGGTGTTACCAAATCTCTCAACCCGGAGCTTGGTATTGATGAACAGGCTGAGCTGCTTCCCTATAACGAAAAGTTTGAGTTTCCAGCAGATAAATTAGTTTTCGGTAAGAACTAACTACTTAACTTTTTTTTATGAATTGTGAATTTGACAGTTTTCATTATAAGTGGTGGTTATGGTATGGAGTATATCAAGGAATGTTTTTTATCTACTAACAATATTATGTCAGTCAATCGAGAGATATGGTGAGGTGGTGGATGCGGAAGTATCAGGCTTGATGCCTTTACTCGAACTTATTCTGCAGACGACCTTTCCGCCCTTTTTTCTTGCACAATAGCTACAATTTTCTTACTGTGCGTGAAAAATGAGTAAGTGAGCCGTATTAACAGTTTATGTGCACTGTGCAGTAATGAAAAAATTGGGTGAAATACCTATGTTTTTTTTAATACGATTGATAATTGTAGTAGGGCATGAGATCGCCTGATCTGAGACTACTGATGGTAGCCGAAGGTAGCACACTCGGCACTCTCAGTGAACTATAAGTAGATGGTCGTACCTGCTAGATCGCAATTATTTAAATCAAGTATATAAAACATAAATATTTTCAGTAGTTCAATCATCTAACAAAAAAAAGTTGATAAAATATAAAGAAATCTCCACAATGTACTACAATGTACATTAGTTATTTTTTGTAATGTATGTCATCCTCGTCTAACGTATACGTAAATACTATCCATCCAATGGTTTCCTAAAAAATATTGCTTTTAGCGATAAGGTCGCCACATGATGTGGTAAGGTGCACATGTGACTCGTAGGTTTATTTATTTATTTTATTTCTGGTGTGCACAATAAATAGTTTTCATCTATCTTATGTATTTTAGGGAAACAGCTAGGAGCTGGTGCTTTCGGCGTCGTTTATAAAGCAGACGCTCGTGGCATTATAAATGCTGAAGAAACTACTGCAGTCGCTGTCAAAATGGTGAAAAAAACTGCCGACAACATGTACATTAAAGCGCTTGCATCGGAACTCAAAATCATGGTCCACTTAGGAAAGCACATCAACATCGTGAATTTACTGGGGGCGTGTACTAAAAATGTTGGCAAGCGTACGTAATTTTTTATTTAATTACGTTATTTAGACATCAAAACGTACAGGTTTATATAAGTACTAGCTGAAACCCGCTACTTCGTACGCTTAGAGCTCGGCCTTTGGCCTCGCTACTACAACCCGTTATAGCCTATGTGTTATTCTAATGTATAAGCTATAGGTATTATTGTAAACTTTAATTAAAATCCATCCATACATACAAACTTTCGCGTTTATAATATTAGTAGGATTCACTTATTACAAAGACAACTTATCTATACTTCTATACTATAATAATATTATAAAGAGGAAAGATTTGATTGTTTGTTTGTTTGTTTGCATTGAATAGGCTCCGAAACTACTGAACCGATTTGAAAAATTATTTCACTGTTGTGATGCTACACTATACCCGGGTGACATAGGTTATAATCTATACCCGTGCGAAGCTGGGGCGGACAGCTAGTATTTGATAAGCTTTGCGTACTTTACGTACCTATCTACTAATTATATATCACTTAATCGACCACACTTAAAATTAAGTTAATATTTAGAAATATAAGTACCTGATTCGTTGTACCCCGACCAAAGATAATATAAATTGTCATTGACCCCGATAGTTACAATCTGAGTGTCTTCAAGTCGCGAGTGAATCGGTTTCTTCTAGGCAAGCGTGCTCCATGGTTGACCGCAATATCGCTTAAAACAGGCGAAGTGGCGGTAAAACGCAAACCTATTATGCAATATTAATAAATAACAAGTGTGCTGTTATGCAGCTTTTATTGCATGTAGTTTAGCTCGGATAATACGAGTATCAACTGTTACACAAATTTCAACTAAAACTGCGCTGCATTACCCTACTGTATAATAATACTTGTCCTGTATATCATATTATCCTGTTAATGTACTGAGTACAATTCAATACAAACCGAGCACTGAATGCCTAAAGTTAACACTTAATCTGCAAACGTAATGCACTAATTATTATTACTAAGCGTCATAATCAAGCCAATAAAACAATTGAAATAATTAACTGTTATTTTAGGGGAACTCGTGGTGATAGTGGAATACTGCAAGTTTGGAAACATTCACAACTACATGCAGCGGCATCGGGAGGTGTTCATCGACCAATTCTCAGACACAAACAAGGAAAAGAGCTTCGGGAAGGTGAACCGTGGCTACGACAGCTCAGGAAGCACTGGGTAGCTTACAAATTATACTTGAACAACAAATTACTAGGCAATGAAAACACTGATCCACGTCTACACTAGTCTACACTATAACACCAAATAACAGTAAATAAGTTACACATAAAAATATACCTTTGCATCCAACATTTCATATAGATGTTAAAACTAGCCTTTTCCCGTGGTTTGGAGTGCGTTCTGAATAATTAATAATTACAATTCAAACACTTCAGGCATAGAGAAGTAGCTTTGTCAGTAAAATAATTTCAGAATCGGTTCAGTAATTTCAGAGATTACCTACTACGAACATATTTGCAGACTTTACCCATTTACAGGATTAGTCATTTAGACTGTACTATCTGAAAGGAGGTCATTGTACTCATCATTATAAACAACTTTTACGATGGAACTAACCACGAAATTGCGAAAAACATATCAGCTGTTCCATAGAAAACGGTCATTGACACAGACACAGACGGAACAGCAGATTTATGTTCCGCGATTTCAGGTTTGGTCCCATAGTGAAAGTTGTTCGTAATGATGAGTACAATGCTCTTCTTTCAGCTTAGTACACAGTCTATAAGCGTAACCCTGTAAATGGGTAGTCAGCAAATATGTTCGTAGTAGGTAATTTCTGAAATTACTGAACCGATTCTGTAATTATTTTACAGACAGAAAGCTACTTCACTATCCCTGAGGTGATTGAATTGTAATTATTGTAGTAATTGTTAATTATTCAGAAACAATCTCAAACCACGGGAAAAAAGCTAGTTTAAAAAATTAAAATTAAATGTTGGATGCAAAGGTATATTTTTATGATGAGTATCTCATTTACTTTCATTTGATGTTATTATTGTATTGCGACCTGTTTTTATTTATAAGTTGCATAGTTAACATTTTCCTTGTTGGGGTTTTGTTTTGCGGCGGGTAAATCGAATCATACCAAGTAGTTACATGATTCACACGAATCAGACAAATTAGAGTTCCCTCACTACTGCATCATATTGTTTAAAGCTAAATAGAAACATCTTACTTATATTTTCTACTTCCATTCTACTGGGTATTCTACTTTTCTATTCCTTTTTTTTCAGCCTCCAACAATTTAAAGTTAGATTAACAAAACTGAACAAATCTTTCGTATTAAGAGCCTTCTCACGTTTATTTACGAAAAAAACCAACGTTGGTGTTCTGATTATATCAAATAGAAAGATCTATAGAAAGTTTAATTTCTGTGTATTTTTTACTGAAAATAATGTATATTTTTTTGAAAACCTCAACATGTACAATTGCTAGGTAGGGCAGAGCGGATTCACTTGGTTCAAAGCAGTATAACTCCGAAGTAATGAAGTAACAAGTAATGATTTCTTTTAAATTATTTAGGTAATATATTGGGGTATGTAACACCATCAAAAACTGTAGCAAAAACGTTGTTTGTTATACCGTATTTACATAAATTTCACAAAAGTCGGATGGTTCAGTTGACCCCACTACGTGAGGTCAATTGATCCACCCCATGGGGCTAATTGACCCAGTTGACATTAAAATATTAGAAACTCTGAAAAAAAAACTTCTACGGCATGTTTCATCACATCTTTGGAGACCATAAAGTCGAGCAAGTGTTTACTTGTACTTTCAAACCCTAAAGAAATAAAAATAATTTTAGTAAGATCCATATTTATGTCTTATGGGCAATATAAAAACATATATAGTTTTTTTATTGATTTTACATAGAGTCTAGATAATAACCATGCAAACACTACAAAAACAATACATCCAAGCATCAAGCTCTATTTTGAGAGTCTAATACCATGCTTAAGAGACATCCACTTGTTTTGGCTTAAATGACCCCTTCCCCATTTATTCACTAATTAAACTGACCCTGTCTAAAACTATGAATATGAACTTATTTTTGATTCCACCTTGATTTGATTGATTGCCGTTACACAACAGACATGGGCTGGAGCTTGGATGGCTTTACCTTTGTCTCAAAAATATTACTTACGCACGTGTACAGTTAAACTGAACGTCAGCCGGTGACTGAAACAGCACCACCCGAGCCGCACCCTCCTCCCACTTATCCTTACATACCCTACGTGTGGTTAGCATGCATCGTCTGTCCTCTAAAGTGTGTGGCGCTGGTGACCCCGCGTCTCATAGGACCCCGCTCTGCCGTACCTCCAATTTACGAAAGTAGTTTTTTCGTAAAACTCTTGGACGAAAACTTTGAGAGTGGACTTCTTTAAATTACTAACAATAAATACACAACTATAATGTTATAGTTAATTTGTTTTATATTCGTCTTTATAATTACGGCTTTATTTTTCCGTTTTATGCTCGAAAATCCAGTGTAGCTAAAATTTTAATTATGCAATTTGTAATACGGCTCTTAAATCCAACTGTTATGGGTCTTAATACAGGGTAACATGGAACGGTACTTAGCGAAAAGGAGCCTTTAATTATCATTATGAACAGCTTTTACTACGGAACTAACCCAGATACCCAACAAAAAAATAACCGCTGTTCCATACATTTCGGTGAGAGTGAATGTAAATTTTCCATGAAACAGCTTTTTCCCCGCGAGTTCAGGGCTGATCCCATAGTTGTATAATGACTTCCTTGACATCCTTTCGGCTTAATATTATCACTGTGTAACCCTAAATACAGCGATCGGAACATAAGTAGGTTTCTATTATTGACACAGAATAAAGAGGACCACTCAACAAGTAAAATCAAACAATCCTCGACGAATAAACATCATCTAAGTATGTATTTGTATTGAACAAATATTCGTTGCAGGGTACAGTCAGACTACGGTACAGCAAACACTCAAGACACCGAAAACACATGCCTTAGCAACAACACCAATCGGACAAGTCGCAAAAGTAAGTAGAGATTTTTTAAACTAATAAATATGTATAACTAATACGTAGGTATTTAATATTTTACAACACATTTGCTCAAAAAGTGCACTTACGAAGCCTGTATACATCGTTCGAAAGTTAAATATTACGGATCATACAACGGAGCGTGCGGAAATGAATTTGTCCGCACGCTCAGATGTATAGCACCGTGCGTGTGATTTACGGTATTTTTTTAATTTCCATTATAATTACATAAGAATTCTACAAAAGAGTTTCATATTACGAGAATAAATAAGCTGAATGATCAAACCTCCTTGGAAGCGCTTTTGCTCAATACGTTTGTCTCAGTTTAATACTAAAGAGAAAATGAGACGAAAGATGTAGTTCTAATTTTCACCACGTGATAGTGGCGCTATTTGCATGTTCGCGCCATTTTCTTATTATATTATAGAAACTATTGTTGTGACTGATATTAAGTTATAAACAAAAATTGTTTCATTTGTAGCCTTTTTTTCTCGCAAATGTGTTGTAAAACGTTGTATGGCACACGTGCGGATTGGTTATTATAAACTCGTGACTATGGTAAGCCCTCGACTTCGTCTCGGGCTTACATTCGTCTACTCGTTTCTAATAACCAACTTTCCGCACTTGTATCATAAATAACTATTAACGCACTTACCTAGTTATTTCTAGATCCAAGTTATTCGTAAATCAATTATGCCATAGGCTTCCTAAACCTGGCACACCCTAACTTTTGCGTTTCGGTAAAAACCCTTACACAGTAAACTTTTAATTTAACCTACCTATTAAAGTTATTTTTTAGGCCCACCCGACAAACGTTGTCCTGTCCAAGTTTCAATTTCATACAAAAATCCCATGGACAAAAACACGTTCAACTTATCCCGAATTTTACATTTTCCGGGCAAATTTTCGGGTTCCGTATTTTCTATACCACCACAATATTAAGGAGATCACATCAAAACATCGGTCAAGCCATTATCGAGTTTTTGCGAGAGTCACCCCCATTTCATAGACGTAAATACAGCGAATTATTAGTTCGCTGTTTTGGCATATAAAAACATCACTTAACGATGACGTGAGGATTTGAGGTACCTTTATTTACATCTATGAATATGGGGGTTTGTTGATTTATAAGTAGAAGCTATATGGGGTAACACACTGAAGTTATTATTTATTTTTATATTAATTGGTTACTGGTAATCAGTGTCATCCTCTTAAGCGACTTCAATACGTCAAAACAAACGGCTTTTGTTCTACGATTAATCAAAATTCGCGGGAGTGTTGTCGGGAGTGAAAGATTTTTTAACCGACTTCGAAAAAGAGGAGGTTATGAATTCGACTGAATGTTGTTTTTTTTGTATGGCACGAATGATTTTTTTCGCGTTTTTCGAATGTCGTAGAACAAAAGTAGTTTCTTTTGATGTACTGAAGACGCCTTTAAGAGGATGCTAACTGAATACCAGTAACCGTGTATACTATATAAATAATGAAACAAAAAATTATTTACAATATTAGTGATCTTAATAAATAATTCATATTTATCTCAGATGGCCCTAGTCAGCTTACGGAGGTAAAAGGTAACAAAGACGTAAGAGTATAGATAATGCTTTGCGTGTTTCTTATTTTTAATGCATGAAACACAGACCTATATGATGATAGACACCTTGAGTTCAACTACTTTGCATTTCTGTGTAAGTTGGATCAATGCTCCAACTAGCTAGCACACCGCACAATTCAGTTTGATCTCAGTTGTCTTGGCAGTTGCATGGCACGTTAATAAAAATGCCAATTTGCGACGTAGTGAATTGTCAAAACTATTCGAAAGGAGTTGGCAGTGGGAATGGATTTAACTACTAATAAATTGCTCTCGTCACGTCATAGTAGGTACAAAATTCGGCACGCAGAATTTTCATACAACTGAACTGCTAGTCAGTGGAAAGCGCTGCCTGAATGGGTGTTCTCCGATAGTTAAAATCTGGGTGTCTTCATATCGCGAGTGAATCGGTTTCTTGAAGACAAGTGTGCTCCATCACAGACCGCATGATCACTTATCATCATGTGAGGTGCCGGTCAAACGCAAGCCCATTATTAAATAAACAAAAAAACTAGATGTGCTCGCTGGATCTATGTTGATAAAGGTCTGCAGCATAATATCTACTTTGCACCTTTTTTTAGACCCTTCAGTCAGACTTCATGTTATGCGGTTTCGTTGAAATTTAAGATAGTTTCTTTATCTTAAAACTTTTATTTATTGTTTGATAATGCCCTCTTTACTTAAAAAATCTGAATAATCTACCTACATCTCGTGATACCGCTGTTTACGTGTATTTCAGTATTTTATCATGCTGTGTTAATTTTTATCTCATCATAAGTTAATGAGTTTACTTGTCAAATGCATGGTAAATTCCAAGAACAAGCGTTTGTTGTGGAGTTATTTCGTTGAGTTGACTTTGTTACTTTATTTGAATAGATGTTTTTTTTGTTTCCATTCAGCTCTTTGACATATTAGCACATTTTGAGTGGTTGCATACCTATTTTTATGGTGCGGTTGCAAAAGGCATGGAAAGGCCCTTAATTTAAAAACAATCTATAAATATACCCTAATTTTAGGCTAATAAGTAATTTTAATTCTAACTCAAACTTCTATATTTGTAACTATATCAATTATCAATCTAAAAACCGACTTCCAAATTAGTAAATACGCAATTTCGTTTACTTGGATGACACATTTTTTCCAATTATTTTGATTTAAAAACCAAGCTACTGAACCGACTTTGATAAAAATTTTATGGCACCAATGTGAAATTATATCCTTCCAAATCGGTTTATAAATGACGTGAATGCTCTGAGGTAAAAACAATAAAAAATACAACCAAATAAAGAACCTCCTTTTTAAGTCGGTTAAAAATAGATACGAATTCCTTTTCACTTTTTCCTTCATTGGTCATGGAATGACCATATGTGAATCTAGAAGTCTGCGGTCCAGTTGCACGAATTACTTATCATTTCCATGAAGTGAACAGACTGGGTTAGTAACCGGTGTCTAATTAATTGCGTGATGGTTCAGCTTCAGAGGGCTACGTGCAGCCGGAATGGCGGTCCAACTACGTGAGTGACTACAGCTGCGACGGACGCAGTCCGCGGCCGCTGACATCGCGGGACCTCCTCGCCTGGGCCTTCCAAATTGCGAGGGGCATGGAGTATCTTGTCAGTAGAAAGGTATGATAACATCTAAACCTTATCACCAGTCATCGTCATCATCATTTCAGCCATAGGATGCCCACTGCTGGACATAGGCCTCCCCCATCGTTCTCCAAAAGGGCCGGATGGAAGCGGCCTGCATCCAGCGTTTCCCTGCGGTCTCTTACCACCAGTACAAAGATATGTAATCCCTAAGTTCAATCCCTAGTTCAGATCCCTAGTCCCCTAGTTCCTAGTTCTTCTTAGCCTTGAGCATTCGCGCAAAGTTGCTAGTCTAACGATTTTTTTACGGATACCTACTTTTCGGAGAGTGTGCATTGGCTCTGCATAATCTAATTCCCTGCTCCCCGCACTGCTAGAGTGGGCACAAAAAAATCGACATCGCTTTATGGTTGATATTGCGATAACCTGCATAACACTTTGATCCCACTTTTATTGTGCGAACTGCTAGTCTGTGGAATGTGTGTCCGTCCGATAGTTACAATCTGAGTGTCTTCAAATTACGAGTGAATCGGTTTCTTCCAAGCAAACCTGCTCCATCGTAGACCGCATCATAGCTTAACATCAGGCGAGTTAACGGTTAAATGCATGCCTATTATTAAATAAAATGTGTTTTTACCCAATTAACATTTTCGGATGTACCTAATGATGTACTTAGTAATTAATGTATATGCCGAATTTTATCCACACCCTTTCAGCCTTTTTGGTATGATTGAGTACCTAACAAACTGGCTGAAAATTACTACGACATTTCCAACTGAAAACAATTATTGTTTTGAAGATAAGCCCAACGACAAGAGGCTTAACACAAAGCTACCCAGACTTTGCCGTAGAATAGGATTGTTTAATTTATCTGCAGAGATTTGAAGGGTTTAGTATTTGTTTAACAATTATATGTAGATACTCTTATTTTAAACCAGCTATGCCCCGTCCAAAATGTAGTGCACTGTATGACCGAAAACGAAAAATTAATTTTCTGAAAGGACACAGGCTTTTGACTTACTGCGCCGAGAGCGTTGTTGTACCTTGGCTGTAATGGTCTTTTGGGTCCAGATTTACACCGAAATTCGCTTTGAACGTGGTGCTGGCCGGCAACATGTGTGCGTGTTTACACACACGCACACGCACACACACACATCCCCGTAAGAAGCATACGCTTTCCCAGGATAAAAAGTGTCATCTCTATGTCATTCTCCAGCCCTCAAACTGCCTCTACGCAAAAAATCGTATGATATTGACTAAAATGAATTTATGATTATTTCAGGTTCTGCACGGAGACTTAGCAGCGCGAAACATTCTACTGGCAGAAGATAACATCGTGAAAATATGCGACTTTGGTTTGGCTCGGAGCATATATAAAAACGACGAATATCAGAAAAAAGAAAACGTGAGTGACTAGATACGTTTTAGTATAACATCAGTTATGTCTCTTTTGGTGGTTTTTAACAAAGGAGAGAAGATCGCTTTTCACACACATCGAATATTTTGAATGCGTAAGCAAAACTTTTGAAAAAACAGTAACATAAATCATGATATAAAAAAAAAAAAAAAAAAATGATCATAATAAAATTACTCCTCTGAATTCAGTTAAAATATTAGGACCCGACACCACAAATATACTTATATATGGTAGCTACGTTAATATGTTTATATTAGGTAAATTAAATTACACAAGTTATCATCGTTGTCATTATCGGTTTAAACGAAATATCGGCGTATATTAGTCCACCGAATATATAGTATATTAGTGCTGGATATGACACGATCATTCCAGCCACTGCCAGCTGTCCAACGCACTGAACAGGGAAGTAAATAGAACAGAAATGAGAAGGAAAATCTGTTACCAGGCATTATGAGTGAACCTTGATTGAACATTCTTATTTAAATCAACGCGTCGAACTCCGCATCTCTGTTGCTAACTGATTTCGAATGACTGACGTTTATTTTATATGGGTGCAACTGGCTACAACAAATTTCATACAAAATGCCTTCAGAGAGCCGTTCTAACTTAAACAAAAAAAACAACTTTTATGTGGTCCTACGTATATCGTCACTCCATCACAAAAGTTATAACTCCATTTTCATTTAAGTGTCAATGCTCACTATTTTTTTCAGACTTGACAGAAGTTACTCGTAAAAATCTGGTTGTAAACGTGTTATTTTCATTCCAATTTCAGAGTCTTCTACCGGTGAAATGGCTGGCGATCGAATGCATGACTGACCGCATCTTCTCGACTCAATCGGACGTGTGGTCCTTTGGCATCGTGCTGTGGGAGCTGTTCACCCTCGCCAAGACTCCTTACCCGAACATGAGCCCCGCACACCTACTGCAGTTCTTGAGGGAAGGGTATGAACAATTAAGTACAACTATTAAAGCTATACTAATATTTCAGTTACTTTTCCAACGAATATCATGTATACAATGTTATTGGTAATTAGGTACAAATCTTGCAGGCAGCTACTCTACATCATACATTTTTCAATGATTTTTTTATAAATATAAATAAGTTCACTTAATTGTATTTTTTAGGTGACGCATTCTGCTACTAGCTTAGCTCTACTTGTTTTTTCTCATTTAAAACCACCTAAAGTGATTGCCATTGAAATCCCTCATTTAAATATTGTTGTATTTGTATGGAAAGGGAAAATGATGAACTGTTTAAAGTCGTGGAACCAAAGTTGTTAACTATGATGTTAGGAAGCTGCCTGAAAGAGTTTTGTACCTAAATATCAATAACCATTCTTAAGAATATTCAATTTAGAATAAAATAAATTGAAAAATAAAAATAAACTATTATAAAATCACACACGTTAACAAACTAAGTACCTAAATCTCTTCTTAGAATGAAATTCGTAGAATCTCGGCCGTAGCATAGGGCGGATCTATCTTTGAGCCTTTTGACGGTATCAATGTGCGGTAATGGAAAGAGATCGAAAGCTCTTCAGAGTTTCAAAAAACAAGCTGTAGAAGATGCAAATAACCCACCAGGTCTCTACGGAGGCTTTGTGGCTCCAGAGCGTGTAGGTGAGCTTGGGACCGTCAACAATTCTAGTGGCACGCCACTGTAGAAAGTTGAGAGTCTGAGGCTGCAGCTGGTATTCCGGTGCGCCATTCCAGAAGTGGGAGCAATACTCCATGTGAGGTCATTAGCCGCTATTCTGGCGTGCAGTATTGCTTTACTCTGTAAAGCATGCTGAGCTTCTTGGAAGTGAGTTTCGCTTTGTCATATACTCTAAGTAACCCTGAAACTTGACCTCACTGAATTTTTTACGCCAAGGATCTCTAAGCTTTTTGAGATCTTCAAGGATTTGCCCTGGAACTGATGAGCAACAACAAAAGGAGTATATCTTCAATAATGTGATAATATGCGAGCAAGATAGCTGCAGAAGGGAAAAGCCCTCTAAAAATAAATTCCAGCTACCTGATGTTAACTTTGTTTGAATTCGTAAACAGAGAAAAAGTTGACACGAGAACTATCTAATACGAATAAATCTTGTATTTCTCCTACTGAAGTGCTAAGTAGCAGTTCTAAAACGAATTTTGGCAAGTGCTTGTTTATCAAATTTTTCTACGTCAACAGGCATCGTTTGGAAAAACCTGCATATTCCGATGACCGTATCTACAAGCTTATGAAGCGGTGTTGGGAAGATAAGCCAACTACGCGACCATCGTTCTCGCAGCTCCAAGAGACTCTTGGCACATTCCTTGAAGATAACGTTCGGAATGTAAGTTATAATGAGTACAGAATCTTTTTACGCATGAGCTACATACAGGAAATAAAATAATTCATCATCAGCCTTTAACTGTCCACTGCTGGACAAAGGTCTCTCCTGATGCACGCCACTGAGCTGGGTCAGCAGCTCTTTCCAGTTTTTACCCTCCGTTTTACGCAGGTCATCACTCCACCTGCTCGCAGGGTATCCTACACTACGTTTTTCTGAACGAGGTCTCCACTCTTGAACTCATCTAACCCATCGGTAATAGGTCTTCGGGGAAAGCGGCCGGCCCACTGCCACTTCAGCTTACTAATCCTTTGAGCTATGTAGGTAGCTTTGGTTCTATATCAGATCACTTCATTTAAAATGTTGTCCCGTATAAAACAATTTATCCCTACAGGTCAACATCATTCGTAAAATGTGTTTTGCAAGTGTTTTTAATAGGTTTGCCTTTTCCTGCCAACTCACTCGATGTTAAGCGATGATGCGGTCTACGTTCGAGCACGCTCGCCTAGAAGAAACCGACTCACTTGTGATTTGAAGATTCTCCGATTGTAACTATCGGGGAACACCCATTCAGGCTAACATACCACACACTAGCAGTTCGCACAATAAAAGTGGAATCAAAGCGCTTCGGACGGGTTTTTGGAATATCAACTATAAAGCGGTTTCGAAAAGAACGTTAAATTGAAATTATAAATATTTACTTTACATTTTCCAGCACTACGTAGACCTAAACTCCGCTTTCATGGACGGTAACTACCAGCCCGAAGGCCAGGAGGATTACCTGGCGATGGCGAGCGCACCGGACTACAACAACATGGTGACGCCGAGTCCCCATCACTACGTCAACGAAGTTGGCGATCCGAGGAGATTCTTCCCTCCCTCACCTAACAAAGAAGTTGGTAAGTACAATAGTGATGTTTTTACGTAAATCGTATCAAATGAAAATAACTCCAACAATAATACTTTGTTTGCAGATAAAAACTGGATATTAAAGTAGGAATATATTCCTACTTTAACCCCCTTATGAATGAGGTTATAATAGTTAGGTACTCCATCTTTTGGCTTTTACGAGCGAGTTCAAAAATTTCAAGTGCTAAACACATTCGTAGGCTGTTAAAAGAAAGAAAGAAAATAAAATTGACACTTTTACAAAAACTTATATCTAAAGGATACAATCAGTGTTGAATGAGTCCGTCTCCGCATTAATGCTGAGTCACTAAAACGTTTTTAATAAGTGGGTTAAGAGTTACAAGGCCTTGCTTTAAGCAAGATTTCTGGCTACGTTGTCTATTTAACCTAATTTAAATAATTTTTTCCACAAATTAAGTTTTGTTTTGTTTTAATTAGATTTTGGTGTCCAGTTTTGTATTTTTGCTGGGGAAATAAGGACTTTTTTCCGTGTTATTAAATTACTTCCACTTCTTTCTCTATAGAACGTCACGATTCACGTTATAAGCCAATGTTACGACAAAAAAAAAACGTAAGAAATGTTTAGAGATGAAGAAATTGTTAGTAAAACCAAAACCTTTTCTTCTCTGACACTTTAGCTGGTAAAATTTTGACGGCGATTGGTGACATTTTTTTTTTACATCTGACCAAATCGCAATTGTACTTGAAATGCGTTACAATAATCTTAATTCTATTAAGAAAATCCAAAAAACTTATATATATGTACGCTACCTAAGTACTGACTGATGCACTTGACACCGATTCTCTACAAAAATGTATTTCCCTTTATCAGATGAAACGGACCATTCGACCTTCTGACAATCTCCGTCCGGTAACAAACCATCGTTCTTTTTCGCATGGTGTAGTCCGTGTTACTAACAACACAGAGTTTAGTTTGAAATGCAACTGCTCGTACTAAAACACTATGACAACGTATACTTTATTATGGAAACTGATGTGGCTTCTCAATTTTTTTTGTTTATATTATACCTACGGGAATAGGGTATTTGACTGTGTGGTGAATAGGGTATTATAAAATATGGTTCATGATGACATATCTGAATATAAAAGAAAATAAATCATTGATACGTGACTTGACTACAAACGCTCTATTTTGGTCGAATGACTTATGACGTCACAGGCAAGTAATATATGCAACAATTGTATGGCGAGTGAAAACTTGTTTGTTTGCTTGTGACGTCAAAGGTAACGTTTACGCGGTAGTATAATAATTTAATTTTGATTGTTCATTTATAATACAAATACTTATTGAAAAATACGGGGACTAAATCAAAAGATTGCTTTATTATAATATTATAAATAATTTTAGATGGTTTCGTTAGGCGAGCGAGCTTTCCCCACTTGTAAGCAATGCTTGTTACTACAGATGACCATAAGGTCTAAGATATTGTATTAAAGTCGCATTTAGTCGAGCAAAACCACGGCGCTTACACACAGTCGTGCGTTTCACTATTTCAATTTTTGAGTTTTTTTTTTCTTCATATTTTTCGAAAAGTATAAGTATAGCTGTAATGTAAAACGGTCCCTTTACGGTTCCCTCCATAATAATGAAATCTTTATAATTATTAAGATATCGTACATCATTTTTAGTTAATAGGTACCTATTTGAAAATCAAAAAAAAAAAAAAACGGAGAAAAGCGCAAATCAGTTTTACGTTAATATTACTTATTATATTTTTTTTGCGAAATATCCTTAACCGTGTTTGGGTCTTTACGTTTTCCTAGATAAACATTAAATTTTTATATTACACCGTTTTTATGGTAGTATACAAACTTAAACTAGAATGACCAATATTGCTAAAAGTGGGGAAAAAGGGCCTTAAACC
Source organism: Agriopis aurantiaria (assembly GCA_914767915.1). Taxonomy (NCBI): domain Eukaryota; kingdom Metazoa; phylum Arthropoda; class Insecta; order Lepidoptera; family Geometridae; genus Agriopis; species Agriopis aurantiaria. Next base: position 8,804,018 of record OU611987.1, read on the forward strand.
AGTCAAATACCCTATTATGTAAGATTAAGCCGGTTAGTCCGTAGTTTCAGTCGTATTCGGCGGCGCGCACGCGTCTTCGTCTCGCTTTGCACTTACGTGTAATTCCCGTATAATATAAATAAATAAAATGGTGGCGTAGAGTAGAAGTAGCATGAATACGTTTGCTCCATATGGAATATCTGAATTAAGATGAGCTTTCTAAAATTTCAGATGAAGAGGGGTATCTGCAAATGAGTCCGGCTAACATCTTCAGTCCAAAACCAACGGCCACAAAGTTTGACTTCGACTCTCTGACGTTTAACTCGAGGCCCTCTGAGGCTAGCAGCGGAGGATCCGAACTGACTCCTATGCTGACTCTAAACAATCTGGCAAGAAGCGGTTCTGATTCCGACCACGAAGGCAATGTTTCGCCATTACCAAACATCTGCCCCAGGATAGAGGAAGAACCTGATGATGTATTCGATAACAAACAAAGTAAAAAAACTTTAGACCAGAATGCAAAGAACGCTCAGATTACCAACGCTACTAACCCCATGTACATTACCTTCGGTTTGGATGTCGAAAAGAAGCCAATAGACAATAATTACGTTAACATTATACCGAATGGTCTAGTCAAATAGTCGCTTGTGGTGACCTCTTTCTTGCATAATGTTGACATCATTATCTGGAACGGTAACTTAGTAAGTACACCTAAAAAAAACTGACTTTTCTGCAGAGCCTTCCAAAACAGATTCCTTCGAAAATAAAACCTTTTCCTTCCTAAATGACCTTTTCTTTCCTAAATTTGAAGGAAAAAGTCTTATTTTAGAAGACTGCAGAAAAATCAGTTTTTTAAAAGTGTATGAGATACTCTTACTTGTATCATTTGTAGTCATAGAATTTTGTAAAATATTTAATGGCGTAAATTATACACATACATCGCTAAAATGTTGATTGGATAAACACTCACAATAATGAACAAAAACAGGTTCAATCAACATTTTTGTATTTTTATATTTTGGGTTACAAACATCGAGATTAGAAATTTTATCTCAATGGTCACAAAATTATTTAATTCGGATTCTTAATTTTGAACATGATACAATATACATAACTAAATAAAACAGCCCTACTACAGTTTTTTTTTGTAAAAATAATGACAAAATACATTTTATGCTGATTCATTTTAGATAGTATGATACCAAAAAAAAAATGCAATAAAGGGGCAAACCAGTCAATATTATATTCATAGTGAAACAATCTCAATTTAGTTTTATCTGTAGGAATGTTACACCTAAGTTGATTTATTGTTCTAAAATATATATTGAATGTTAAATTGATCTCCTTTGATCGTTATGATTCTGTAATTCTATGTTTCATTGCCTTATTTTTTAATCTTTCGTTTCTCGGTGCTTATAATCTTAGCTTGTAAATTTATTTCTTTATGTTCTTTATTAAATACTTAGGTGTTTATGACCCGCATTGTCTTATGTTATTAGGTTTGTAGTAAGAAAATAGATAATAAAATATATATTGTAAGATTTGTAACGGTAGTAGTTAGTCCAAAGTGTTGATTCTCATGAGGAAAGTTTGTGAAAATGGCGAGGTCAGGCCAGATGCACGAGGAAATTACAGGTTCATTTCCTTTCTTAATACCTGCCTAATAGTAGTTACCTGTAATAATTATATAGTATAGTTTTTGTACTATTTCAATACTGTATAACCCCACAAACTTATCTGGCCTGCAGACAGCGTCGCTGTCACTTGTAAGCAACGCTTATTACTACAGATGACCATAAGCCTTAACATATTGTATTAAAGTCGTATTTAGTGGAGCAAAACCATGGCGCTTACAGTTATACAGTCGTGTGTGCGTTCAGCTACTACAACTTACTGATTTTCTCATATTTTTTTAAAAGTATCTCTGTAATGTAAAATGTACAATTGCGAAAACAGGGCGAATGGCTCAAATCAGTGTTCCTTTTTTATATCGAGCGAAATGTCCTTAATCGTGTTTCGGTTTTTGCGATTTCCTAAATAAAACATGCAATGTTGGTATGAAACCATTTTTATAATTTTAAGCTAACCATGGAAGTAGATCAACCTAAACTAGAATGACCATAATTACTAAAAGTCGGAAAAGAGGACGCTACAGCATGAGGTTCTTCAAAAGGCAAGTTAATAGAGTCCTAAAGGGTTGGCAACTTATTTGTGATACCTCTGGTGTTACAAGTAGGTATCCATAGGCAGTGACTACTTACCATCAGGCGGTCCGCCTGCTTGTTTGCCACCTAAGGCATAAAAAAGAGGGCCCTAATATTTTTTGCAATAAAGTGGGTAAAAATGGGCAAGAGCATGAGTCATGCTCAATGAAAGATTCTCTAGCGGCTCTGGTACAAATAGGACTTTAAGGTTGATTAAACTTTATGAATAGCGTCATTAGTTCCACTTTTGACCACCGGGCCATATAAGTTTGCGGCACTGTACTGAGTTGCTTTTAAGTATAATGTAGTCAAAGAAATTTCTTTGGACTGCAAAATATTTGTTTGATGCACATTTTCAGGACAAATAAAACGTTTTAATATCTTTTGAGTCCAAAATCAATCGGGCCAGATCTATTATGTGTGGCATTTTATTATTTTATTATACTTTGTTGACCTAAGGCCCTTTTAGACACATTTGGACTCCTAATATTGCATTTATTTGTATATGGCGTATATTAAAAAATATACCTAAATATTATCTTTCACGTGCAAATTGACGGTGTGATATTTGGTTAAGTATAAGGGAATTTGGACTCTATAAGCTACTGAAGTAATGCATAGTGTAGATGCTAATCTAAGTAATTATCCCCACCATTTAATGTTACCTAAAGTTATGAATACTTTAATATAAATAATATATTTTATGTAATATTCTGAATCATTCCTGACGAACTATATATCTGTTAATTTAGTTTATATTTTCTGTATTTTTTGTTTATACTATTATTATTTTGGAGATGCAGTTAATTTCGATGGATATTAGTTTTTATACTGGGTTTATTTCACACATATTACTATCCTTTGACGATGTACACCTTTTCTTAGTTACTATCAATTTAACTTTTTTTACTATTGTGTTTTATACAAATACAAAATATTAATATTAATTAAATAACCAAAACACATTTTTAGAAGTAGGCACAGTAATTTTGTTAATAGACATATTATATTACATCTAATGTGCAAGTTCGATAGTGGCGCGCCATATTCATGGCCCTAATGCAGTCTAAATTCTGTAAACCTGATGCCTTACTATGGATGATTCGGATCGTGATCGCGATCGCGTGCCATCTCACTTACGCACGTGGTGCGAGTAAATAGATACGAACGGGACGGCATGCAATCTCGATTCCGATCAAAGAATCATAATAAGGGGGGGCTTTAAGGTCTTGCGTTTATTGTAAAATAACTAAGTATGTATATCCAACCATTTTACCACCACGTTTAGTTTTTTTTGTATAATGAACTTACAAAGATCACATTGATCAGCAACATTTATTATAATATAAGTAACTAAAGTTGATGTTTAGTATAGTATAGACTATGCGTATAATCTCCCGTGTAATTTTATAAAAATGGAGGAAGAACCTTTGTGATTCTAGTTTTTTTTTAAATCATGCATCTTTGAATCATTTATTTGGTTTTATAAGAAATATACTGTACATAACGATGTTCATGATTGCTTTTTGTTTTTTCATGTTTTATCCGCTACCATAGACAGTATATTTTGTCTATGCCGCTACTAATGGCGTCTAGTCCCATAAAAAGCGAATTACGACACAACCTTTTTTAATATTTTTATTAGAACGTCCAACAATCGATTAAAAAGAAAGTAAATTAAGTAGGTATTTGTTAAAATTATATTTTTTGTCAATAGCGTCTAAAGTCGTGGAGGCCATATTGATTATATTCCGAAAACTCATTAATCAATAAAACAATGTGATATTACATTGATGTAATACATAATTCGGTGTTTTATTTAGAATCGGATATTGAAATTATAATTCTAATTGATACTAGAATGATAATTTCAATAATCAATTTCAATTTTTATTGATCTATCTATAGTCGGATCGCGGTGACCTTGTAACAAACAAAAAAAGTCTGCGCAATAGCGTGCATTGAGTTTTGGTTCGAACATATTTTGGCACTATTGTGACTCTATATGTATTGTATCTTGATGGCAAAAAGACATCATGCCCAGGCGGTCACCAATCCAAGTACCGACTGCGCCCGACGTTGCTGATCGTACGAAAACCGGTGGTTATTAGAAATTTGTCACTGACTCGCACTTGGCCAGTAATATTTTTTTTTGTTTTAAGGAGTGTGTACTATAAATCATACTAAGTTTGACGCTTGTACGTATTACCGTTTTTACACTAGAGCATAAACAAAAATACGATTTAAAAAAAAGTTTGTTGTATGAGAAATTGGGAATGTATGGGGACCTCTTTTAATTTTAACTTTTTGACATTGAAAATTTTTCATAATCTGTGAAAATATCAACTGGATACATTAACCTATAATTATGTACTCTGGATATCTATTACAGTTCAAAAGATAAGGTAGGACAGACATACATACAGACGGACACACAGACAGCGTAAGCTTAGTAATTACTAAATTATCTTTGGTAATAGTGTCCTGTTAACACCCTTTGTGTTCGGAACCCTAAAAAGGAATCAGAAATCAAACATCTGTATGTACAAAACTACCTTATTATTATATTATGTTAATCAACAGTCGATTGTTAAGTATACACTGAAATTGTGGCCTTAAATATTTATTTATTTTACTTATAATATAGTGTAGTCAGTCATTACTGATTTCATTTTATCTTCCAAAAGTCACGATTTTTTGAAATAATTTCGTCCCCTGAAATAGAAAAATGATTAGTAAATGCAATTATGTTCAAATCTATAAACAGTCGGCAATTTTGACAAATTTCAATAACATTAACCGTCTTACCACAAAAGATTTAAGCACGCTTTAGACAACTGTTTAGCAGATTTTACACATGTCTAAAGCGTTCTTAAATCTTTTGTGGTAAGACGGATATTTTTTAAATTATTATTCATTATGACAAAATTCCTATAACACAGGTAAAAGCTTTGCTAGCGCCACTGTGGCAGCTAACATCATTGTATAAACTTTCGAGTTTAGCCAAAGCGACATCTCTCGTCAGCCTTTGGAAGGATGTAACGGCTGAGAAAAGTTTGTGTTAAATGAAACGATCGATGTTGGGGCATAGAAAGATGAATAATGTTCCGTAAGCATAAGGTACGTCAAAGATCATAGGTTGTAAAACAAGATGCAGATGGCGCTACCAACGTTTATAATCGACAATTCAAATATTCCGTGATAGCTTACAGGGTGACTGTAGCTCAAGCGAATTGAGCTACAGTCACCCTGTACACCTGTGAACTTTAACGCGCCCAGGCACGGTTTGCGGTCGCGTGATTTTCCAACTGAGCGGATTTAACGTTAGTTTCATTTGGTGCCGCAATAGCAGTTGTCTGTAAGGTCCCAGTAAACTCAGACCGTTGTAACAGGTCCAAATCCTGTCGGTCGGTCGCAAAAATACCATACCACCTTGCTGTCTACCATAAAACTTTACTTACTTCTGACCATGATGTTAGTAAACCCAAAATAGGTGCACTGAAAACATTGTGGAAATTCTCTAGGATCTGTAACAATGAAAGTTTTGAATTTGAGTACAGATTTCCTGTCATATTATTGTATCATAATAATTATGTATGTCACAGGAAAATATCACTAGGGATTTTACCTAATCTCTGGTGTAAGTATAAAACGATTTTTAATCCCTTGATAAAAGAGCTGATAATGTTCAAAAGATTCAACAGATTTCCTTGAATCATAGAACAATTATCGGTCAAGTCACGTTTCAAAAAAAATTAAATTAAAATTGGTTCAACCGTTTGGGAGCTACGATGCCACAGGCAGACACACAGACAGACAGATATACACACGTTTAACTAATAAAACCCTTCTGTTTGCGTCAGGGGTTAATAAGAAACGAATTCTCCACGTTTCTGTTTTCAATAGCTTGAGCTATGCGTTGACATAGCTATCGGCGAGTAGTTTTTCTTTAAATGTAACAGAAAATAGATTATGATGAAATCAAGATGAAACACTTACAGTTGGAGTTGATGTTTCTGTAGATGGTGCCACGGTTGTAGTTGTACTATTCGTGTCAGTAGAATTCTGACTGTGAGCCACCGCCAGAAAGGCCAAACATACAACTAAGAGCTTCAAGTCCGAACGAGCCATCTTCTCAATGCTGACTGACGTATCAACTACTCCTAGTATCTACTATTTATATGAAACCAGAAAAATAAAGTACGTAACCAAAACGTAACAGAAGCTTTGTTTACATTGTGACGCGACGTTGCGAGAAACGCACACAAAATCTCGGACCAATTAGTGTCTCGGACTCTGTGACATGTTGATTGTCAGATGTTTTCAAAGCTATGACAAGTGTCGCCATGTCACTTATGCTAGCTACGTTTTGAATATTCATTTTGTTTTAAGAGAATAATGATGAAGACGTATGGAAAAACAACAATTGCTCCATTTGTTGATGTCAATTACTAGTTATCAAACAATACATGGTAGCTACTGAGACTTGGTCTTTTGGAAAATCTCAGAATCACACAACGGGCAACGGAGAAAAATCTTTACAATACAATACAATACAACTTTATTACACACCGAAAATACAAATGAAACTTAAACTAACATAAAAAACAAATAAACGGCAGTATAATGGGCGGCCTTATCGCCTAAAGCGATTTCTTCCAGGCAACCTTTGGGAGATACTTAGCTATGCTTGGAGTTTCTTTGCGCGATGGAATCCGGAACGTGGATATTCGCCAAAGAACCAGAGTCACCGACATAGCTATTATAATTTGCAAGTGGCAATGGGAAGGCCACATCGCACGAAGATCCGATAATCGATGGGGAAGAAAGGTGCTTGAGTGGAGACCACGAACCGGCAGTGCAAGTACCGTTCTTTATCGATCGTCAAATTCGCTAAAATGCCATAGAATCGATCACAGCGAGTACTGAAAAAATGGCATATTATCGAATTTGACGACCTCAACTGTCAATTTGACGATCGATAAAAGAACGGTACTTGCGCCCCAGAAAGCGCAGCGTTGGTAGGCCTCCCACTAAATTGACCGACGACATTGTGAGAGTCGAGTCTATGCAGGTGGCAGACTGTCGTTCACTGTGGAGGCCTTTATGTTCAGCAGTGGACGTCTTCTGGCTGACGCAGATAATGATAATGAAACAATACATATTACCGTAATGTAAGATTATATACCTTGACAAAAAATCATGAAACGGAACTAACCAAAGATTTCATACTATACCTACTACGTATTTTCGTTGGAACTAACCTTTTTATCTGAAAAATACCTACTTATGTGTGAGAGAAAGAAATTTGTAATGCACTGTAATGCGTTGATATATTGTATTTTTAAATACTAACAATGTATAATAGCTCCTGGAATGGCAAGGACTCGGCATCAACATCAACGGCGAGTACATCACTCACCTTCGGTTTGCCGACGATATTGTGGTCATGGCAGAATCGATGGAAGATCTCAGCATGATGCTCGAAGGCCTCAATCGAGTCTCCCAACAGGTGGGCCTTAAAATGAACATGGACAAGACAAAGGTTATGTCAAATATCCATGTTGTGCCCGCCCCAGTATCAGTTGGGAACTCAGTTCTTGAAGCTGTTGACGCGTACGTCTACCTAGGACAAACCGTCGAACTAGGTAGGTCCAACTTCAAGAAAGAGGTCAATCGGCGAATCCAACTCGGCTGGGCAGCGTTCGGTAAACTACGCAACGTCTTCTCGTCCAAAATACCCGAAAGTCTTCGACCAGTGTGTGTTACCAGTGATGACATACGGCACTGAAACGTGGTCTCTCACTATGGGCCTCATAAGCAAGCTCAAAGTCGCACAACGAGCTATGAAGAGGGCTATGCTCGGGGTTTCTCTACGAGATCGAATCCGAAATGAGGAGATCCGTAGACGAACGAAAGTCACCGACATAGCCCACCGGATTAGTAAGTTGAAATGGCAGTGGGCAGGGCACATATCACGCAGAACAGATGGCCGATGGGGCCGAAAGGTTCTGGAATGGAGACCACGGACTGGTAAGCGCAGCGTAGGACGTCCACCCACAAGATGGACATACGACCTAAAAGAGACCGCAGGGAAACGCTGGATGCAGGCCGCTTCCAACCGGCCCTTTTGGAGATCGATGGGGGAGGCCTATGTCCAGCAGTGGACGTCCTACGGCTAAAATGATGATGATGATGATGATGAACAATGAATAATACATGAAATAATTTTGAATTTTAATTTGAATTATGTCTGTACTGTAGAGACAGCCTGGCCACATAATAAAAAACAAAGCCAACTCAGAACGAATTCAATCGTGTTTCGGAGAGGTAGGTATTACCACAGAAGACAATAGACAAAAACAAAACTGAAAAACAAAACTGAATTGAACTGTTAAATAAAACTGAAATAAGTACAAGGCACGCTTCGCCTCTTGAAAATAAACAGTTAGATGTACCAAGGTTCCAAGTACATACATGATAATAAAAGCACAGTGCTCGCGTAAGGCTGAATACTCGTATGGAAACGAAGGAAAGAATGGCAGCACACCATTCGCTTCGGTGCATCACCACATCTGAATATACGAGCGCGATGTAAATTATTTTCTCGTCTGCGTTGAAATACATAATGGAGGATTCACATTCTAACCAAACAACAAAACACACGTCAAAAATAAGATATATATAAAACTGCGTATAGACTGTAATAAACTTATCTCAGATCAGACAAACAAAGAAGATATGCCTTAGTACAACTATCGTTCGAGATCTAAAATGTTTCCGAGTTTTAGTAAAAAAAAAAAAAAATCGATACCGCTAAACAAAAAAAAAACTGTAAGTACGGCACACTTACTAATTATTTACGTACACTAAAAAAACTTGTAGAATAGTTTGTAAGTAGTTTACAATCTAAGACCAAATCGAGGCCGTTTAGTTTTAGTAGTACATTTATTAATTTAACAGTACCAAATAAATCGTAAAGTTGTCTCCGAAAATCTATTTGGAGTACAATGTGTCGTGTACTATACAATACAATAACTCTTTATTAAAATACCACAAAACAAGGATAACATAAACATTACAATAAAAAATATTATTTAGGCTTTTAACAGGCGGCCTTATCACTTTACTATTTTACAAGCTTTCATTTAACTTGCAATGTACGATATCTATATCTATACTAATATTATAAAGAGGAAAGATTTGATTGTTTGTTTGTTTGTTTGCATTGAATAGGCTCCGAAACTACTGAACCGATTTGAAAAATTCTTTCACTGTTGGGAAGCTACACTATCCCCGGGTGACATAGGCTATAATCTATACCCGTGCGAAGCTGGGGCGGACCGCTAGTATATAATATGTATGTAGGTGTGAATGTATGTAACTATGTTTGTTCGGGTGGAATCTTGCAACTCAATTTTGAAGCAGATAATATATTCATCTGATTGAGCTGAAATTTGGCATACTTATGTAAGTTCGGTGACAATGCAATGTTATGGTACCATCGAGCTGGTCTTATGATGGAGGCAGAAGATGTTTAATCAACGAAACGACGTAACCCCGTCGAGTTTGGGTTCGTTGGATTTGTCTTTCCAAGCACTTTGGTACTATGATAAATTCAATATGGCGGACGCCCCACATGGCGGAAAAAATGTTTTTATCTACCATCATGATAATGGGTATCAAATGAAAGGGTTTGTTGAGAAGAATACGAAAAAGCCTGTTTAAAAAAGTATTTTTAATTTTATTATAGATTATATATCGTACGATTGTAGTATAGAATGCATACTAAATAAAAGTAACGTCAGCACAAAATAACGTTGTTGCTCACAGCCGCACCTATAGTCGTTAGTAAAAATTATACATATGTGGCAGTAATAGTCACAAATACATACAGACAATGTTGCTGTACATTTCATGCATACTAAATTTGATTTCGTTTCTTTTGTATGAGCATTTTGTGAGCATAAAATTCCGGACTAGGTATGCATATGCAGGACGTTTCATAATCCTGATTAATACTTGTGAACCTTAGGCTAACGGACAGGTGTTTGATTTTGTTAAGATTAACACGGGCTTAGTGAAAATTATAATTAAAATTAATGCTGAAGATATGATTTCGATCGGCTGATAAAGTTATTTTTTTAATAGAGTTGCGTTTGACCGTCAACTTGCCTGATGTTGATGATGTGGTCTACGATGGAGCACGCTTGCCTAGAAGAACCGATTCAGCAGTGCAAGTACCGTTCTTTATCGGTCGTCAAATTCGCTAAAATGCCATAGAATCGATCACAGCGAGTACTGAAAAAATGGCATATTATCGAATTTGACGACCTCAACTGTCAATTTGACGATCGATAAAAGAACGGTACTTGCACCCCTGATGCGATTTGAAGACGTCCAAATTGTAACTATCGGGGAACAGCCGTTCAAGCAGCGTATTCCACAGACTAGCAGTTCGCACAAAAAAATGGAATCAATCTTTCGTACTGGTGTTCGGAATATTAACCATGAAACGGTGTCACCTTTTCGCGCCCACTCTGGCAGTTCGATATAAAAATGGCATTAGATCAAGGAGATCCGATGTGCACAAAATTCCGGTTTTAAATATTTCATTGGATTAGGAAGAGATGGTTTACCCCTTTCTCTCAAAGCGAGTGTAAATATTGAATTTTTATGGCTTTACTTACAAGCGACGTCATTAGTAAGTATGAAGCACTCGCGGACAAGCAAGACTTTAACATGCTCATATCTTCGTCTTACTTAACTTTTAACACATTTTAACTTTGTTTTCGGTGATCGGCTCTATCTATGATCAGTTTTTTATAGGGTGATAAAAATAATTAATCCGGTTGCCTATTGTGAAGAAGAAGTATAAAAGTTAATAAACTTTCATCACTGTAACTCTGAGTAAGTAATACCTAGAAGAGTGTGAGAAAACTTTCTAGCTAATGATATTATTATTGACGTCTAATAAATATCATTTCGATGAATAAAATAGTAGCCTAACTAGACTAACATTTTTCTGTTAGCAGACACGCAAATTGGAGCAGGCTTTCATACCAATAGAGTCTTTTGAAGCTTTCAGTGCGCCGCCAAAGTGAGTTTGATTGTGTAAAATTAAATCGATAGCTGAAAACGGTCTCGCTTCCGTTTTTGGCCGTTGTGGGTAGCTCAAGTGCCTGTTGACCTTTTTGCCGAAATGATGAAGGTAGGTCTTTTATGTGCGGCGGCCAGGGCACGCATGTGAGCTGCTCAGTAAAACAGAATGAGACTGTTCCTTTGTTACCTTTTGTAAACGAACGGTAAACAATACCTCTTACGACCTCTGAAACCCGACTATGAACTACCATGATATTATAAATCTAGGAAAACCAGTAATCACAACCAGTGATGTTGGAAAAAATCTACCTACAGTTATTAAACGATTTCCAAAGTGAGGACTTTATGATTCGAGTCTACAGCACTCTCGACCAACAGCAAAATAGAATTATCAACCGTTTCAGCCAAAAAAACTGCAACGGAGTGCCTTTTAATGTTTTTTAAGCTTTCACCGAGCCAAACGTTAAACCTGGGGTATTTGGTTTTATTGCACACTTCACTCGGGACAGGTAGCAATTTTTCAGAAAATTTTATTTGTGATATTTTCGTTCTAGAACGATACCTAGCGTGTGTTTCATTATCAGCCTTTCATGTTCCCATACTGGGAAAACTGCAGGCTTTCTCTCAGAGAGAGAGAAAGAGAGAGAGGATAGGCACTAATCCACCACGCTGGCCCAATGCATGTTGGCCAGTGTCATAATGTCTTTAAACTTATTAAGGTTCTTAGACATACATACGATGTTTACCATCATAATTTTTGAGCGATGGCATCTAAACTGCACGTAATTTGTTTAAGTACTATATTGATTTGAACCCGAGGATCGAACCGGGTGCCGTCAGATTGTAAAGCGCAAATACTGCTGCTCGGGCCACCATCGCTCATACGGTGTGTTAATTATTACATAATATGGCTAAATCCGGAAATTATTATATTATGTTTGCAATATGAAAGCATCCAAGGAAAGCCGAAATACTCGTAACCTACACAGAGTTAAGGCATTCTCAGTTACAGTACGCAAAAGCCTCGGCAGGAAGCCACCTATTGTGGAAACTATGGCAACGTCTCGGAGGATTTCTCGCTTACTAAAACATGTTTGCGGAGGTCTACGCAATTTAAATGCGGAAATGTGGTGGGTGTATCTCGGAGTATCCTGGCGTACTCCGACGTACTCTGGCGTATTCCGCCGAGGCCAGCGCGTCCGGGGATGACGGGCGGGCGGGTCTCGCCGCCGCGCTGTCTCCGCTTTGCTTACACGGGAATTACCTTATTACAAAGTCGGCTCCGACAAGAGAACAGTCTAAGAATTAATTATACATTCCAAACGCAGGCAATTTCAAAAGAATTTTCGCCGAACTGGTAATTTGACTTGCTTCCTTGTTCGTAAAACTTTTTCGTAATAAACAAGACATCGAAGCCGCTAATTATCTATGGTGGTGTAAATAAATACCTGTAGGTAATATAAAACATAATTTTTGTCTAAATTTTTTACTGCGATAGTTAGCGTGTGATAATATGAGACTGTGTTTATTTCTATTCCCACTCAACTCTGTAACGGCTTAACGTATTTTAATGAAACTTGAAAGTGGAGATAAGTATTTTTTAGGGTTCCGTACCTCAAAAGGAAAAAACGGAACCCTTATAGGATCACTTCGTTGTCCGTCTGTCTGTCTGTCTGTCTGTCCGTCTGTCAAGACCCTTTTTCTCAAGAACGCGTAAAGGTAGCAAGTTGAAATTTATACTAAATACTTGGGTCTACGGTTTCTTTCGGCTGTAAAAAAATAAAAGTTGTAAGTCAACGCAATCAAAAGATATGAACGTTTATGTCGCATATTTTGCGATTTCACAGGGGAACCAAAACCTATAGGGTACTTCCCGTTGACCTAGAATCATGAAATTTGGCAAAAAGCAAGGTCTCATAGCACATATATAGGAATAAATCCGAAAGTTATAAATATGAAGGTATATCATTTAAAAATGATTATTTTGCTATTACAAACTTACATTTTGTAGTTGGAATGTATGGAAGAACCTTATTGTCAACTACAAACTTAAGTTTGTCTTTCAATATTTTAACTTCAGTTAGTTTTTTTTTTGGTCTCGCGCTCTTAGGGTTCCTTTATGTCGTATATTTTGCGATTTCACAGGGGAATCAAAACCTATAGGGTACTTCCCGTTGACCTAGAATCATGAAATTTGGCAAGAGGCAAGGTCTCATAGTACATATATAGGAATAAATCCGAAAGTTATAAATTTGAAGGTATTTAAAAATAATTATTTTGCTATTACAAACTTACATTTTGTAGTTGGGATGTATGGAAGAACCTTATTGTCAACTACAAACTTCAAAGATGTCTTTCCAGAGACTGTGGGATCGGCCGATCTGCGAACTAGCATGGAAATCACTACTAGATACGTGTCCTAGTATTGCAGATCGCGCTCGTATTCTTGCTGTCTCTGTTTGGGAATCGGGACTTTGGTTGCAAGCCATGCCCTCTTTTAACACAGGTAGCCTTTTAGATCCAACCGCATTTCGTCTAGCTGTCAGCTTACGCTTGGGTGCAAGGTGCTGTGAGGCCCATCGCTGTCAGTGTGGTACTGCTGTTGACCAGCTCGGTCACCATGGTCTCTCTTGCTCGAGCAGCGCTGGTCGTATTGGCCAACACGCTAGCCTGAACGACATCATACGCAGGGCACTTTCCACCGCCAATGTCGCAGCTGTGCTCGAACCGAGTGGTCTTGCGCGTGACGATGAAAAGAGGCCTGACGGTATGACACTTGTGCCCTGGAGGTTGGGGCGGCCCCTTGTATGGGACGCAACTTGTGTCGATACTTTGGCGCCGGCACATCTTCCTGAGACACAAGGTAGGGCTGGCGCGGCTGCCATTCGGCAGAGCAGCACAAGCGTCGCAAATATGCTAACCTCGGCAGTGGTTACATATTTGAGGCGTTTGGGGTCGAGACATTGGGCCCTTGGGGACCGGGAGCTCACCTCATTTTCAAAAATCTTTCAGAGCGCCTGGTTAATGCGACGCGTGACCAAAATGCTGGCGTGTTTCTGGCTCAACGCATTAGCATTGCCATTCAACGTGGTAATGCCGCCAGCATGTTGGGTACGCTGCCAACTGGTAGTGGGCTTGAGCATTTGGATTGTCTTTAGACCTTCAACGGTCTATGGGCAGTCTAACTGTATTTGTAGTGTTAGTTTTAGCTTGTATTTTGTTTAGTTATTAAAGGCACTTGCCCAGTAAAAAAAAACTACAAACTTAAGTTTGTCTTTCAATATTTTAACTTCAGTTAGTTTTTTTTTTGGTCTCGCGCTCTGAGGGTTCCGTTAGACGGAACCGAACGGAGCACGAGTCCTATTCGTACTTGTCCGGTTTTTAATATTTGTCCTTACTTCATAGGGTTCTCGGGTCTAGCTCGGACATTTTGAGGCATTAGTGGGGCCGAAGCCAACACCAAGAGGATCAAAAACAATTATTGAGGGTGTAAAAAAGGGAACATTTGAAACTTGAACTTTGAACTTGAAACTATTGTAGAGTATGGGATTGATAAATTCTGGGCTGTTATAGTGAATTCTTGATGGTGCCTAATGGGTCTATGGTATGAGTAGTATGGTATGAGTAGTATGGTATGGTATGGTACGGCACCCGTCAATTATGCCTCAATTCAGAATAATATTTACTATTGATATCATTAATTTATTTAAAATGTATTTATCGAGACAAGCTTTATCGAGGATTGGCTTTCGTCTCTATAATAAGAGTCTTAGTCTCCTAAATGCAAAATTATATTTTTGTATACTTTTAAAATTGAGATCTATACTAAAATTGAAATTTTACTAAGTTTCAGGCACTTACCTTAATAAATATAAAAGTTAGAAGGTTCTGAAAATTATAACGAACGGGCGGACTGACGGTAGGGATGAACATAGAAGGGTTCCTTGTCCTACGGAACCCTAAAAAGCTGAACGAAAACCACGAATTTTGATCGCTTTCGCTAGGTTGAGCTTTGCACAACTACCGTTGTTTTGAACGTAAGACAAACGCAACGCAGAGTAGTAGCAGGTACCCGATATACTTCAGTACAATGTTGTTGCAGCTGTCAGAGCAAATAAAGGAATGGAAATAGTGTAGTGTAATATGACCAGGAATGAAAATAACTCAGTACCACTAGATGAGGCACAAATTACCTCGCATTATTTACTGAACAGGAATAAATAATCATAATATTTTCAAATGTAATAGGAAACAAAATTGGCACATCGAAGTCTTGTTGCTGCCTACATACATACCTACACACGCTTCATTATAATTAAGTGCTACTAATTTTATCCTTATTGTAATTTACCTATGAAGAATATAGGGTACTAGCTGTTGCCCGTGACTTCGTACGCGACTTCGTAAGCCCTTTTGAAAAATCCTTTCTTAGGTTAGGACTTCTACACCCGTACTTTTATATACACCTGTATATAAGGATACCTGCCAAACTTAGTATAAATTATCTTAAAAAACGACTTCAAAAAACCACAAAACGCAATTCTAAGTTAATATTCCACTACACATCAGAAATGAAGAGATCCGTAGACGAACGAAAACTACCGACGTAGCCCAACGGATTAGCAAGTTGAAGTGGCAATAGGCGGGCGCATATATCACGCCGAACAGATGGCTGATGGGGTCGAAAGGTTCTCGAATGGAGACCACGGACCGGTAAGTGCAGCGTAGGACGGTCCACCCACAAGATGGACATACGACTGCAGGGAAACGCTGGATGCAGGCCACTTCCAACCGGCCCTTTTGGAGATCGTTGGGGGAGGCCTACGTCCTGACTCCTGGCAATGGACGTCCTATGGTTAAAATGATGATGATGATGGTACATTACAGTCATTGCACTACAAAGAACAAAATATGTTTTACTTCAAAATCCGTTTAAAAATATTATTTTGTTATTTGTGGTTTTTTGAAGTAGGTTTTTTAGAAGATAATTTATTTTACAACACATTTGCTCAAAAAGTGCACTTACGATAACTGAATACATCTTTCGAAAGTTAAACATTACGGATCATACAACGCAGCGTGCTATAATGAAACGCATCATACAACGGAGCGTGTGGTAATGAATTTGTCCGCACGCTCCGTTGTATAGCACCGTGCGTGTACGTTACGGTATTTTTTAATTTCCATTTTTCGTTTTTTTCTCGCAAATGTGTTGTAAAACGTTATATGGCACACGTGCGAATTGGTTATTACAAACTCGTGACTATGGTAAGCCCTCGACTTCGTCTCGGGCTTACATTCGTCTTCTCGTTTGTAATAACCAACTTTCCGCACTTGTATCATAAATAACTATTAGAATTTGTAGTGAAACATTACAATGATAGAGACATGCTTAAAACCTTCTTAAGCTCTGTTCGGGGCGAACTACTAGTTTATTTTTAGATAAGATTGATGCATGCATGAATACCTCTTTGTTTTGACTCGAACTAAGCGCCTGAACAAAAGTAGTGTACTTATTGTTATTTGCTATCGCGACATTCGAAGGCGCTCGAGCAAAATTATCCATAATAATCGAGCTGGTTTAAAAACTACTGAGCCATAATTAATGAAATTTTAATGGGACCACCTCGAGTTATTCTTCTACATGATAAAAAAGAAACACAAATCGAGGTTCATACATAAAAAAATAATTTAAAAAAAATACAGACCGAATCCGACTTTGATGGGATGTTGTCTTTGTGCAAAAAAAAAATACTTTAGTAGCTAACAGAATATGTGGTAGTACGGAACCCTCAGTGCGCGAGCCCGACTCGCACTTGGCTGGTTTTATTTATCCTGGATTAACTCATAGACTAGGCACCTTTTTATCCCAGAAAATGTTAGATTGTGATGTATTGAGGGTAAAACCGCGCACCGCAGCAGTATTTCAAAATTGTGATTCGATATAATTATCAATATAAAAATCGAGTTCAACATTTGTAAATGGTCAAACAAAATTATTGATAATGCCAAATCAACAGGTGCTCGAACAAAATTATTAGTATTATTGGTGCTGCTTCAAAAACGAATTAGCTAAAACTAATGAAATTATTGTGGGACCATCTCGAGACCTTCTTCTACACGTAAATTGGTTCACAAATGTCGAAATAATTGACGTACATATATAAAAAAAAGAATCGGACATCATTTGAAGTCGGTTAAAAGGATTCAAATCATGTTTGTCTTTTGTTTGGGTTCCAATTACGAAATATTACAGCAATGAAAGCTATTAAGTACATAATTCTAAAACGTTTTTTCGTTTTGTTCCCAGGAAATCCTTTTATTTGATACCCATATTATGATGGTAGATAAGAACGTATTGTCCGCCATCTTGGGGCGTCCACCATATCGAATTTATTATCTAAGACCAAAGTGCTTGCGAAGACTAATCCAATGAACCCAAACTCGATGGGGTTACGTCGTTTTGTTTAGATGTTCCTATGACCACCTTCTGTCTCCTTCATGAGACCAGCAAACTGGTACCATAACTTTGCATTGTCACCGAACTTACATAAGTATGCCAAATTTCAGCTCAATCGGTTGACGATAGCTGGTCTAAAATTCAGTTGCAAACATTGATGTAAGTATTTAAAACTGTCATTGGTTGCAAGCAAAGACTCTATGTAGTAGCTTTACTTACCTAGTCTGTGGTTGCAAGATTTGTCCTACATATACCGCGAACGTACATACAAACTAACAGGACAAGTTAAATAAAAAAAAAATAGAAAATAAGGAACATTTACCTATTTTAAGGAATCAGATCCACTTCAAATGCAGTGTTGTGTTAACTGTAGAGCGAGAGCACCCCTATTTATATCAGGCGTAAGACAATTTGGGAAGCCGAAGCCGAGTCAGGATGCTTGGGGAAATTCTACTTGCTTTATCCTTTCACGTAGAAAATTAAATGTCTCAGGGTAATATCCGAAGGTTCCGACTCTGTTTCTGGCAGTTGATCTACTGTCGTTCCTGTCTTTTGTGGTTTAACGCTCGAAGAAATTATCTACCAACTACAAAGACATTGGGCACGTGTATCTACTTAGTAATTATAAAAATACTTTCACCGTTAGTATTCGTAATTGTAGAGCAAACTAAAATGATTATAGAGTATATAAACTGATATGGTTTTTGTTGTATTTGTCACCAGCATGCCTGTCAATTGGTAGTGGGCTTGAGTAAATTATAATATTATCAATATGTGTGCAACAGTCACGGGATATCAATGTAAAAAAATAAATTGCTTAAGGAGTTTTGGTGTTAAGTGTAATTTTGCTTATACATATTTTGTTTAGTTAATAAAGACACTTGTCCACAAAAAAAACTAGTCTTTTGTTTGGGCTTACCTACAACTTTTTTATGTGAGAGTTGATAGATATTTATTTATTTTTGATTTGTGAAGTGCTTTGAACATGACAATAGTTTTTACCCATCTATAATAGGATAAGGCCTTTTATTGGCTGAAATAAGTACTAATATATTATAAAACCGGCCAAGTGCGAGCCGGGCTTGTGCACTGAGGGTTCCGTACCACCACAAAATATAATGATTAACAATTTAAAAAACCGACTTCAAAATTAGTAAAATATGGCATTAAGATTCGGCGAAAGAAAATGAGCTCATCCAAATAACCCAATTACCAGTTGTAGCTTGGTAATGAACAGAGTCACCGACTCGCACTTGGCCATTATTTATTATTTGTTGTTATACTTTAGAGTGCATAGGTAAGTACCTACTATAATCATGCCAAGTTTGACGCTTGTACGTATCGTTTATAAATTAGAGCATACAAAAATACATATGTTGTATGGGGGTTAACGGACCCCCTTTAACGCTAAAAGACGGGGCATAGATCTTTTGTTTTTACTTTTTGACGTTATTTCCCAGTTAATCCCCCGTAACATTACATATTTTGTGAAAATTTCAACCGGATATCTTTTACGGTTTGACAGATACAGCCGTAAATAGGTGGGACGGAAAGACACAGACAGACAGACAGACAACGTAGGCTTAGTAATAGGGTCCCGTTTTCACCCTTCGGGTACGGAACCCTAAAAAAACGTTTGTATAAGTGATGCTTATAAAATAAAAGTAATACGACTAGCTGAAATCTTAAAAACTATAATGAGTATAATTCATTTCACGTGTAGATAAATCACAGTGGGAGAATGTAAGCCTTACAAGTAAAATCCGCCGCTTCTTATTTTCTTCTCCAGAAGCCGTCGGTAATTCTGTGCTGATAGAAACATTACGGAGGATGGTTCCTTTTTGTTTTCCTCGCCCACCGCGGAAATATGATGCAGTGCGGATGCTGCATTTGCATAAAAGCATCCATTATCCACGGCTCCGACCAAATAAAAAATCAATAATGCCAGTATATGTAGATTTGTGATTATAGGAACATACCATATCTCGATCTGTACTGGCTATGTACTTGTAGGGTTACGCATATAGACTTTACTAAGCCGAAAGGAGGCCATTGTACTCATCGTTATGAACAACTTCACGGAAAAAAATCCTGGCGAAATTTGTTTCCGACCAAGAATATTTTTATTCTCAGGAATATTGTTTAATATCAAGTAAATAAATGCTTTAATTAATAATAATGTCTTAGAACAACAAAACTGATACTCTTCGCGAAAAACAATATTATTCTCATTATATTTACTACAAACAAAACAATTATTATTCCTTCAAGAATATCTGGGTGTTGGGTAAACAATTTATGTATTTTTTAAATTAAGATCTTTTTGTATCTTAGTGTGAGAAAATAATGCATAGGACCAAGAACTATAAAACTTTGATTCAAAACCTGTGTCACTTTACTGAAACTAAAACAGATAACTTGTTAATTCAAGAATATCTTTTTGATGCAAAAAAATATTGTCTTACTTTAAATAATGTATTATTCTCATAAATCGGAAAGTAGGAACGTCTTATTTAAAGAAAAATAATTTTCGTATGAAGAAAAATATTTTAATTTTGATGTAAATTTAAGTATTGAATCAATGCTGTAAAATGATTCAAAATAAGATAGAGTTACGTTTTCTATTAAGAAAACACTTGTTTGGTTCAAGATATATTTTTTTTGGGTTAAGTAAGTATTTTGGTATTAAAGTAAGAATCGATTTAATTCTTAACAAGGTAACTGAGTGTTTTAGACCAAGATTCGTCTGTTTTGTGGGGATAAGTAGTGGATTTTTCAACTAAGAAACCCTATGATACAAAATAAGATCAACAATCATTTTATTCTAAGAAAATACATGTTTAGTTCGAGACATTTTTTATTGGATTAAGTAACTACTAGCGTCATACTAAGAAACAAAATAATTTTAAGCAAGACGGTCTTATGTTTTTAGCCAAGATTTGTTTGTTTTGAGGGAATACATATTGGATATTTCAACTAAGAATCCCTATATGATACAAAATAAGATAGACAAACGTTTTTTTCTAAGAAAATTCATTTTTAGTTCGAGACAATTTTTATTGGATTCAGTAATTACTAGCGTCAAACTAAGAAATAAAATAATTTTAAGCAAGACGGTCTTATGTTTTTAGCCAAGATTTGTTTGTTTTGAGAGAATACGTATTGGATATTTCAAGTAAGAATCCCTTTATGATACAAAATAAGATAGACAAACGTTTTGTTCTAAGAAAATTCATGTTTAGTTCGAGACAATTTTTATTGGATTAAGTAACTACTAGCGTCATACTAAGAAACAAAATAAGTTTAAGCAAGATAGTCTTATGTTTTTAGCCAAGATTTGTATGTTTTGAGGGAATAAGTATTGGATATTTAAACTAAGAATCCCTATATGATACAAAATAAGATAGACATACATTTTATTCTAAGAAAATACATGTTTAGTTTGAGACAATTTTTATTGGATTACGTAACTACTAGCGTCAAACTAAGAAACAAAAGAATTTTAAGCAAGATCGTCTTATGTTTTTAGCCAAGATTTGTCTGTTTTGAGGGAATACGTATTGGATATTTCAACTAAGAATTCCTATATGATACAAAATAAGATAGACATACATTTTATTCCAAGAAAATACATGTTTAGTTTGAGACAATTTTTATTGGATTACGTAACTACTAGCGTCAAACTAAGAAACAAAAGAATTTTAAGCAAGATCGTCTTATGTTTTTAGCCAAGATTTATCTGTGTTTTCGGAACAAGTATTGGATTGTTCAACTAAGAATTCTTAAGATGCAAATTATTTGCATTAATTCAAGAAAGATAATAATTTAAAAAAAGGTAGCTGTATATTTTTAACCAAGGTATCTATTTTGTGGGAATAAGAAGTTGGGTTTATAACAATGAATTAAATCCTATCTAAGTATCTTAGTCAAAAGTTTTAACACCAAGAAAGTGCATGATTAGTGTTCGTCTTTTTTTATCTGAATAAGTAACGAATAGCATTAAAAGGAAAAACATAATAATTTTCATCATATTAATAAGGTAGACCTCTAGGAATTGTGATATGTTTTTAACCAACATTTTTGTGTATGTGGTTGCTCAAATCTCGGTGTAAGAACCAGATGAACGTAACTACCAAAAACTCGAAAATAATATTTTTTTCATAAATTCAAATTCAAATTCAAATTCAAATTCATTTATTTCAGGCTATTATAAAACCCATAGCATAATTAAATAATTTAACAATAATAAAATCACACACACAAATAAAATTTAAAATAATGTCAAAACAATCAATTAAGTAAACGTCAAATTAAATTAAACAAAATAAATTTAAAGACATACACACGGTTTCAACAATAATGTCAGGTACAATCACTAGTACTTTCTCTCCGGCATTGGTACCGGTACATGTCTCTTACAACAATGCCGGAGGAAAGTACAGTCCAACCTGGCCGCAATCATTTTGAGGACGGTGTTAGAGCTGGCCCTAACTCTGCGCACCAAGGACGCGGCCCGCGACCGCATGATCGTGTGAAAACAGGCCGTGTGTGCGTCCGCAAACATGCCAGAGGCGCTGCAGAACCGGGGCAGCCCCAACAACCTCCTAAATGCGTTGTTATAAAGGACGCGGAGGTCACTGTATCGCCTTTTAGTGTAGTCAGCCCACAGGCTGCACGTGTAGAGGGATGTACAGAACGCTCTAAAGAGCGTTACTTTGACCTCTGCTGAACAACGTGCAAACCTGCGGGCTATCATGTTCGCTCTGACCGACAGAGACCTCCGCTCCCGCTCAATATCCATGTTGTCTTTGAGATCGGTAGTGACCACATGCCCTAAGTACTTAAACTGTTCAACCCTTTGCAGGGGAACACAGTCAAGCAAAACAGGAGGGATGTCTATAGGGCATTTACCACCGGTCTCAAAGACCATCCACTGGCTCTTCTTCACATTGTACTGCAATCCGTGGCCACAGGCATACTCCTCGCATATCCGTATCAGCCTCCTCAAACCACAAACTGAAGCACTCAGCAGCACCATGTCGTCTGCGTAACTTAAGTTGTTGACACAAACACCGTCAATGTGGCAGCCGACATGCCGACTGCTGAGCGCCACGATCAACCCATTTACGTAGAGGTTAAACAGGGTTGGAGAGGTTAACCCGCCCTGCCTGACCCCACACTCGAGCCGATATGGTTCCGACATTGCTCCCGCCCACCTAACACTGTTGAACTGGTGCGCATACCAGTACTGGAACATGCTGACAAGTTCCTGAGGCAAGCTAATGTCACTGAGTTTCTTCCACAGCAGGTCATATGACACCAAATCAAAAGCTTTTGACAGGTCGAGGAAGCAAGCATATACCGGAGTTCTACGTTTTGTATAATATTTGACGGTATGCTTAAGACACAGTATGGCACTTTCCGTAGACAGCCGGGGCCGAAAACCGAACTGGTTATCATGTAGTGCTACATACCTGTTTAACTGTGTGTTAAGCAACCCGTCAAACACCTTAGCTATAACCGTAGCTAGAGATATAGG
Source organism: Agriopis aurantiaria (assembly GCA_914767915.1). Lineage (NCBI taxonomy): Eukaryota > Metazoa > Arthropoda > Insecta > Lepidoptera > Geometridae > Agriopis > Agriopis aurantiaria. The sequence goes on from OU611987.1 coordinate 8,827,302, forward strand.
CCTGTAGTTACTCTTATCGGCAAGGTCACCAGTCTTGTTTTTCACTACAGGCACTACTAGCGTTTTCATAAAATCCGTTGGCAAATACGAATGGTTCACGCACAGCGAGTAGAACATAGCTAACACTCTAGAAATATGTGGTCCAGCGTGGTGCAAGTGCTCAATGCTGAGTCCGTCGTGTCCCGGGGACTTGCCTTTTGAAATGAGCTTAATGGCATTTGTTACATCTTTCGCCAAGAAGGTAGTCCCCACTACTCGAGTGTTCATGCCAGCATCGAGCACCTCCCTCGCCGGGCCCAAAGGAGACTTCACAGAGAAATGACTTTTAAAAACATTTGCTATCTCCTTAGGGTCGCTCACACCATCGACGCTCACTGGAAGACCAGGTCGTGCATTCTCTTTACCGGTTGCCTGCCAAAAGCCGCGAAAGTCGCCTTTAGAATGTTTTACAGCAAGAGCGTCCATTTTAATTTGGTCTTGATTATTTTGGCACCATTTTAACCTAGACTTGAACACTCTTCTGCTATCGTACATATCCTGATACACGCAGCCTGACTTCGGTCTACCACAAAATACCCATTCCTTGAACTTTGACCTGGCCGACCTGTGAGCCTCGCTGACATGCTTGTTCCACCCTACGATGCGCGAGCCACCACCCTTGTTCCGTGTACCACTGCTTCCTCGACTCACCACTGCCGCGTCTCGAAGAGCGGTCACAATGTCGGAATAAAGCTTATCCAGAATACACCTGTGGTCGCAGCTATCACAAAAACAATCAGCACAATTTACACATTCTGAAGGAAAGTCAATCAGTTTAAGTTTATTGTGACACTCCTTCATGTAACTCGTTATTTGGTCCTCGCTTCTCATACCCCACAACACATCTTTATTTACATTTGTAGTTGTAAGTGAAAATTTTGGGGTGAGTACTTTCAGATTACACTCAATAATGAGGGGGAAATGGTCAGACCAAAGAGTGTCACAATTCACATACACGTCAACAATAGACTGCTTTGCCGAGTGAGTTACCACACAGTGATCAAGCCAGCTGGTCGTCCAGTGCACTTCACTGACAAACGTATAAGTACCTGAGTCTAATCCAAGCATATCTACATCGACACAGGACCACTGTTGCTCACGACACATACTAGCTAGCTCACCATAAAACAACTCACCCGGATCCGCATTGAAATCGCCCAGTATGAATACGGATTCAATTCCATACTCGTCAATAATAGCACTGACTGTACTTAGGCAATCCGTAAACTCAAGCAAATTATCGACAGAGTTTGTTGGTAAATACACGCTCATCACTACCACTGTGCTATCGCATGTTGTGATTTTAATAGCGCATATACGCGCATTATTACACTGCAACACTGACACCTGTTGAAACGTACTATATCGATAAAGGACACAAACACCCCCATGACCACGCCCCTTCACGATTCCTCTGCTGGTATCAACTGCTGACGTTGCCGTGTAGCCAAAACTGCTGTCAATCGTGCTTATGAAAGGAATGTCGTGCGGTAGCAGCCATGTTTCCTGGAGGCAGATCACGTCACACGTACGACATAAGTTTCTAACGTCTTCTATTGATCGTTTTACATTCTTACAGTTAAAACTTGCAAAACTATGAGAACCTTTATCCATTATTGAGCTGGTTTAAACCGTTAGCAGTGTTCGTCTGTCTGCGCTTGAAATTCACGAAGCGCCTAAATATTATTCCTGTGGGCCAGATAGTTTCATCCATGTACAGTTGTAGGTTCGCCTCCGACGTTAAAAACTTGAAAGCTTTGTGACCTCTTTCTATTTTCATGTTTATTTTCTCTAAAACCACTGTTTCTTTCGTTTTACTTAGAATATATCTAATAATATCATTTTCAGTCGTGTCACAGTGTATATTAGTTATGAAGACGGGGATTTTCTTTTCTGCCGCTTTAAAATTACACTCTGCATCTCTAGCTACCCCTGATTTACCCATGAAACGATATTTTTCTTGTTTTTTGCGATGCGATACTTTCTGCCAACCTTCATAACGGTTATATTCATTCGTAACGTTTTCGCTAAGAAGTAGTGGCTGCTCCAAAACTCGCTGCCCCGTTTCATATCTGCCGCCGTCCCTATCAGTGTCTGCCGGCTGACGCGCTACCTGTGACTGTGGTGCTGAGGTGCATAAATGGGTACTAAACGTGGTCCTGCGCGTTGTGCCAAAACGACGTAACTGTACAGTCAATTTTTCACTAATTCAATAATAACGTAATGGAAAAAAATGTTTTTAATTGAACTAGAAGAACGTAACTTGAGTACCGGTACAAAAAAAGTTTTAAATTAGTTGATAATAGGTAATTATCAACCCATTTATACCAATTACATGCCCAAATAACGCATATTATTCCAATAAAATAAATTTTTGCAAACAAGTTAAGAATAGGTAAGTAAGAGCCGAAATAACGTATTTCAACCAATTTCTGAAAATATATAAATATTTTCTATGATAAGTGTATATATTTTATGCCTAATTTTATTCTCTAATAGTATGGGTTAATTTTTCTATACTTTTTTCATTAGTCAAATATACGAGTTATCCTTTATCTCTACAAAGTTCAAAGAAATGAAATTGCTCTCCTGCTAATTTTAAAAATTACCTAGTTACTTTTATCTGGATATTACACCGCGAATTTACTAAGGATCCCTATTATGCTTAATATATTTAGCCGATTCAAAAGAAAGTCTTTTAGTCTAACGGGACAAATCGGAGTTTGCATTTTATACCTTGCATGTTTGTTCGACGATAACTCGAGTAGGTAAAAAAACGACTGTCAGCCCTGCACCAGTGCTCAGCCTTTACAGACTTTATTTCTATGTAAATAGTGGTAGAATTTACCATTGAACAGAATCTTTGATATCTGATAGTTAAATACTCAAACCTACGAACTAACAGCTTCGTAGGATGCCTATGATCTATGATCATCTATTTGCACTGTTGCTATGATTTTTCATTGAATATTAGGTGTCTAAACTTGAAAAGCAATTTTATTCGCTAAATACGCTTTAATTTTGGTGGTTTACTATTGGGTTTTGAATTTCAAGGCATCTGTAGTAATTTTATGGCTGATTACTAGATATTAGTAATATAATCTGAAAGATCGTTTTATCATTAGTCAGCTGTAGATTTTATTGCAAAATTGAACCTTAGGACCGTTTGATAAGGACTATCTTTTTTCCATATCTCCATCTGGGTTCCATAGTAATTTAATTCTCATAGGGCTCTCTATCACGGAATTCACGGATAAGTAGGCTTTATTATAATAATAACGAGTAATAATCGACCAACTCATGAAATGTACTTGTTACACGTTATAAGCCGTTCAATTGTGAACTCAATAAATATTTTTAAAATTCTACTTAGTAGGTATTAACTTACCTATAACTAGTAGAAGTTGAAAGTCGTGTTTCTTCATCCAAGAATAATTGATTCTTAGATGTAAATCGAATGTCTTGACTAATAGATTATTTGACTATAACCGGCAACGGAAGGATGGGGGGACGAATGAGTGTTGTCATATCTAAAATAAATTCCCTAGTTTTAAGAAGAGTGCGAGTATTCAGAAGAGAATTTGCATTAATACCTGAAAGTGTATTAAGAAATTATTTCCTCGCAATCAAAGTGAGAACATGGGCCTTACGGACAACAGCTAATTGCGGCACCTAATCCGCTCAGTTGGAAAATCACGAGAACGTGAACCTTATCGCACCCAGATACGGTTTGCGGTCGCAAAAAGGGCCGCAAGGCCCTTGAACAGTTTAAAATAATACCCAGGCTAAAAATCTCAAAAACCGACTATTGTTTAACATAAAATATTTCTCTGCTTTCTACCCATATGGGTGGAATAATTATATTGGACCACCCTTGAGATTATAAGCCTCTAGCTTCACCTGTGTTGTCAATAAAACATAACCTATGTCACTCGAGAAGAGTGTATCTTTGTATTCGTGGAAGAGTTTTTTTATCATGAGTAGGTAAGCACAATCAATAATGCAGGTACAAATATCAGGTCGTACAATTCATCCATGTTATATAATATTGGCCGCAATTTATTGACACATACTGATAATATACAACACAAAGTATCACCTTTTATTTCGGTGATTGGTTTCACTGAACATTTATGTTACTTTATTGTACACTAGATTTCTTCCGCGGCTTCACCTGCGCTGTGAACAAAACATAGCCAAATATGTCACTCAGGGATAGTGGAGCTTTCTATTCGTGAAATATTTTTTTGTAATCAGACCAGTAGTTCCGGAGTTTGCCCGTTACACACAAACTCAGAAACTTTACCTCCTTATAAAACGTGTGTTGAAGTGTAGATTTTAGTGTGTACCTAATAGTGTATATACAGATATTGAGACCGTTCATTTGAAAGAGACAGATAGCGTTCCGCACGTCTATCTACCCTCGCGCACTAAAGAAGTGAGTACTTGCTCCGTTTCGAACTGCAGGGTAAAATCCCCATGTATTGTACATGTCCGTAATGTACGAGCTGTGATTAGTAATTTAAGGTTTAGTACCCAAAAGATAAAACGGGACCCTATTACTAAGCCTCCGGTACTAACCTTTAAACGGCTGCATCTCTTGAACCGTAGGTAATAGAGAGCTGGCAGATTTTTTTACAGAATACGGTGGTTTAAACAAAAACAACATAAAGTCAAAAATTAAGGGTCCTATACAAAGAACCATATTTTTAAAGGTATTTTTGTACTTTTCATCAAAATAGGTAATAAGTACAAGGCTAAGTACAAGTTTACTTGGTACTATTATAGTGCAGACTCTGTGGTATAACTAAAAAAAAACCGGGCCAAGTACGAGTCAGGCCCGCCCTAAATAGTCTCGTGCTATCACCAAAGTTCGCCTACCGATCGATCACCCACTCGCGCATATTATACAAAAACCCCGAGAGTTGTCAACTCGAGCTCTCTAATCGCTTAGATTGATTAGATTATAGTTTTAGATTAGTTGTTTAATGTTTTGAATGAATTTAGAGAATTTTTACCATTTATAAGGGAAAATGTTTCGGGGCTGGCAACCCTGTATTCGCCAATTCTCTGATTTGTCTTGTCGCGTCAAGTGGGGTTGCGAATCGTATCGAATACATTTTAATATTAATTTCAATTAATCTCATTTATTAAGCAGAGCGGTTGTGATCCATATTCACCGTACACCAAGAATTGAATTGAACCAAAAAAGCTATCGTAAGTTCTCTTTACAAAAAAATCGTGTGATCGTGTGTCATTGTCTACTGTTACAGTTTACTTTGTGATTATTACCCTTCTTATTAGTTTGTTGTGATATTAATGCAGATGGCTGACGATGAAACTTCGATAGAAGTTATATTGCGCAAATAGGGAGTTCCGGAGTCAAGACATATTTAACCCGTACCGCGCAAGAGGCTGAGTAGCCGCGGTTGCCAGAAATGCGAGAGTCCAACCGAATTTTCGAAAACTGACTGGATGTAAAATAAAAAATATTTTTTTTCCTAACAATTTGACATTGTATGTTCATATATTATATATATTATTCATTGTCTTGAATTGTTCTATGATATTTTCAATTGATTATATATCTAAGTACTCACCATTAAATAAAAAAAAATTAATACTCACAGAATCTCGTGATGCAATTATTATTCTTGAATTTTCTTGCGCCATCACGCACTTGTTGATAATAATATGCTATTTTTTCACATGAAATTACTATCACACCACTTTCACAACAAGGGAGCACTATTTCCGCAACTTTTACACTAACTACTTGACACTAATAGGCAATATTCACTTCAAAAACTAAAAGTTTATCGCGAACCATTTTTACGTTATGTTTCCGCCATGTCGGTTTGTCAAACACTGTCTAAACGGGGAAAACCCACTCACAAAGTATAGGTCCCCCCTGACACGGTAAGGATGCATCGATTCTCTAGTGATTGAAGTAAGCTAGAGGCGAAAGAACTTACATTGTCTTTGGAACGTTCATTCGAGCGGGAATAAATTGACGAATAGCGGTAATTTCCTTACGCACCGCTCCGGTGCCTAACGCGCGTCGAGCACTTTTCGCTTACGCCGACATGCGGTGCGTAACACATTCAAAGGGTTAAAGGTAAGGTAAGGTTTTATTACATATACAGTATCGTTTAAGTTCTCGAATAGAGACCACATACCGGCAAGCGCAGCGTAGGACGACCCACCACAAGACAAGGTGGACAGACCTATTAAAGATCGCAGGAACGCGCTGAAAGTGAACCGCTTCAAACCACTCTAGGAAGTCAATGGAAGAGACCTATGTCCAGCATTGGACGTCCTACGGCTGAGATGATGACATTGATTATTAATTTTTATTTTTTTATTTTTCCAGGACATGAAATTCAGCAATACCAACTAAGTGACGATTATCTCAAAGAGCTATGCTCTTTAATTGGCCATAGACTTCTGGTTAAATCCAAAATTGAAGAATATTTCACTGCACATGTAAGTTACACCTACTACTAATTAGTATTTAATTTATTTTTTAAGGGGTCAAATTTGTATGTATACTGGTAGCCAACTAACTATAATTATTGCATTGTGTATAGGTAGGTATATTTATTTTTATTAGTTTTGATCCGCAGTTCACTCATCTAGTGTTAAAGCAAGTGAAAAACAATATTATTCTCAATATGAAAACTAAAAACAAGACAATTATTATCTGTTCAAGAATCTCTGGGTTTTGTTTAAACAGTTTATATATTTTCAAAATCTTAGTAAGATAAATAAATAATAATAGTAAATCTTAGTGCGTGAAGCAGCTAAAAATGTAGCTTGTGTGTCAATCCGTGCTATTGGGATAGCAAACTTACACGCATCGCATATATAATATTAATCAGTGTCATGTGATTTCAGATTAATTTGGTGGATATCGAAGAAAAGTACAAGGAAAATTCTTTGAATTTTTATACAAAGTGGCAAACGTTTATAAATTCAATTATCAGTTTGAAATTTAATAATACAAATAAATATGATTCGTTGGAAACTTTATACGAAGGCATAACACAGGAAACCGATGATGGTGAGTTACATACTTTTTTCGATACCTATCTACTACATCACAGCATGGTAGCCAACCACTAGCCATACACATATCGTAAGTACCGTTGTTTAATTTTTCGCGTTTATTTTTCAGACCGGAAGGTTCCAGATCAAATGAAACTGCTGTCACCTCATCCCTCCATAAGGGAGACTCGACAGAAAAACAAAATTTTCGACACTGGAGTGTATCGAGAATCTCATTGTTGATATTTATGTAAGAGTAAGTTTATTTATTTATACAGAGCGTTATGTAGAGTGTTTAATAAGCCAAACGGGTGTGTTCGGGGAAGCATTTGGAAAATAAAAAATGGCCAAAAAATAAATAAACCTGACCTTATTAATATCTGAACGGGTGTTACTCACGGTATATTAGGCCGGATCGTGAGTAACACCCGTTCAGATATTAATAATGTGTGGAAACCACACTGACTGGGTTTTCAGAACCACAACCAACAGAACCAGAGTGGAAACTAATTTCCATACTAAAATTCCGGCCTTATTTTTTAAAACATTTATTTGTTATTTTCCAGGTTTTCACCAAAATTTTATCTATTAACTACCATAACTTTCGTAAAGTCAATTTGTCTGTTGATTAAATATGTAAATTCTAAATATTCTTAGAGAACCAGTCTCCCACAATATTAATATGTTAAGGCTGCAATCCCGTTTCATAGCTTTAAGGCCAACTAAAAAGTGGGCAATAGAGTAATATTTTTTATTTGTGTGTTGATTATATGTGTAAATTCTAAAATATTCTTAGGGAACCAGTCTCCCACAATATTAATATGTTGCAGTCTCGTTTCATAGCTTTAAGATCAACAAAAAAGTGGGCAATAGAGTATTTTTTTTTTTATTCGTGTGTTGATTAAATATGTTAATACGAAAATATTCTTAGTGAACCAGTTTCCCACAATATTAATATTTTAAGGCTGCAGTCCCGTTTCATAGCTTTAAGGCCAACTAAAAAGTGGGCAATAGAGTAATATTTTTTATTTGTGTGTTGATTATATGTGTAAATTCTAAAATATTCTTAGGGAACCAGTCTCCCACAATATTAATATGTTAAGGCTGCAGTCTCGTTTCATAGATTTAAGGTCAACAAAAAAGTGGGCAAAAGAGTTTTTTTTTTAAATTCATGTGTTGATTAAATATATAAATTCAAAAATATTCTTAGTGTACCAGTCTCCCACAATATTAATATGTTAAGGCTGCAGTCCCATTTTATAGCATTAAGGCCCTCTTTGCTTTCTCTTTTGCACAATTTAAACGTTTTGTTAAGATAAATAATCAATATATTTGTATAATAACAGTAAGTAGTAATTTTGTTTAGAAAAAATTACAAATGTTATAAAGCAATTTTCACATTGATATCTCAGATTTTGGTGAAGATATCTGGAAAATTAATTTTTTAAGTTTTTTTTTCTGATACCTTCGCTATAATCAGATGTAATCTTTAAATAGTTCAAAACGTGCGAAATGGATAGCTTATAGCAGGCGAGCACGCCCTTTAGAATTGCATATTTTTTTAAAGTCTACTATGTTTTTGATCTTATATTTTTAATTAATTATATTGTATGTACCTAAGTTAATAATTAAGATTGTGTGTATGACGTGTTTCAAACTTTTAAAATAATGTATTATAATAATAAATATTTTGATAGATGACAACTTAATTTAATTTAAAGTCAGGGTTAAAATGAGATTGATCCAAGGCGTAAGTCGTAACTAACTCGAGCTAAAATCGATTGTATTGATAATTCTGCTATGTTGTATGTATTGGTTTTTAAATGTGTCAAGTGCTTATAGAGCAATACCAGAATGTACTGCTCTATAAGCACTGCATTTCAGCTTTTGTCAATATGCATATATGACAGAAAGTCTCAAAGCAAGACCAGAATGAAACACAAGATTACGCGAAAGGGGTGTATTAACCCGAAAAGGGGCTCGTAGTACTCATCACTATGAACAACTTTTACTTTGTGGCCAACCTCGAAATCGCGATAAAAATATCAGATGTTCCATATAAAAGTGTCAGTGAAACTCTACAAAACGTATGGAACAGCTGTTTTTTTTTCCGCAATTTCACAGCAGCCCCCGGAGTAAAATTTGTCCATAATGATGAGTACTATGAGTCCCTTTCGGGATAGTACACCCTTTTTGCGTAACCCTGTGTTTCATTCTGGTCTTGCTTTGAGACTTTCTACTTTCCAACTAAGAAAATTATTAGTTTCAACTGAGAAGTAGAATTATTAATTCAAATCTAGAAATTACTTACTTGAAGTAACAAAACATCTTGATATAAGCAAATATATTCTTCAAATAACGCACAGAAATCGTTCGCCTAAGATCAATCTGGTTTTGATCTGAAACCCCCGATTATTTAAACTAAGAATATTACCATACTCTCCCTAAGAAGATACATTCTTAATTTGAAAACATCAACAGTCTTTACTTAAAATCAAACATTCTTTAGACAAGTAAAAGACATTATTCGAATAAAGAACTTTTGTCTTTGCAGAAGACTCTCAGTTATTTAAGGTTAAGATAAAGAAATACTTTACTTAAGAGTATGCATTTTCAGTTCAAAAATATTTTTACCCTTGACTGGACATTAAAAATCTTAGGACAAGAAAGGGTAATTATTTGAACAGAGATCAATTTAGTTTTAGTATGAAATCCCTGGTTATTCAAGTAAAGAACATTGATAATCTCACCTTGAAAATCTATATTCTCAGTTCAGAAGTAGTATTAGTCTCTGCTTAAGATTTAAAATACTTAAGAAAAGTAAATGACATTATTCAAATAAAATGTACAACGTATTGAAAGGAGAGAAATTTCATTCAGTATAAAATTTTAAGTTTCTTAAATTAAGAAATATTATAATTAGTTCAAACAACAGAATTCTCAGTAGAAGCCGTTATAATTTTTGACTCAAATTCAAAGGCTATTTAAAATAAAACTTATTGTCTCAATTGAAAAATACTATTCTCTTCTACTAATACTAAGATTTTGTTAATTTAAGACTTTTGCGTTCTGAGTGCAGAAGTTGATTGTTTTATTAGAAGATTATTATGTTTTCTATAAAAATAGCTTTGTCTTACTCCAAAAATAAAATAGGTATGTAACAAAAACTTTAACTGTCTTTGTTCAAGAAAACTGTGAGTCTTGAAGAACAAGAAACCGTTCCCTCTTGCATGAAGAAATTGCTTAATTCTTCTGTCGATAATATATTGTCTTTATATGAGACATTAAAATGTTGATTTGAGCTTATCAACTAAAACAATAAATTGCTTTATTCAAGAAAATATTGTTTTCCCCATATATGAAACCATATTATTCTTGACCAATAAATATACTCTTGATTCGAGACTTTTTTTCTTTCTGTGTTTGACTATGGGACCTCACACTGAAATCGCGAAAAACATATCAGCTGTTCCCAAAGAGTACGTAGTACGTATAGATCGATGGCTGTTCCATAGAATACGGTCACTGACACTCGACAACATGTATGTAACAGCAGTTTTTTATTCGTGATTTCAGGGTTGGGCGTATAGTAAAAGTTGTTCATAATGATGAGTACAATGACATCCTTTCGGTTTAGTCCAGTCTATATGCGTAACTCTGTAATGAAGTTAATTTGAATTGTTTCATAGATGGGCTACGTAGATAAGAGTACCAATCTAATTTAAAAAAATCAAAAACTGCAATAAAGAGATGTTATTTCGCCTTCGACCAAAATAAAATGAATGGACAGGCCCTGTAGAAGTGCATTTTTGAAGATAACAAAATGAGCACCGGCTTTCATTTCGTTTAAGTCGGTCTCTAGCCGTAGGAAATGCAACACGTGTCTATTGTTACGTGATAACGAAACATCTGACAAAATTATGCATTCATATGCTTTCCCGAAGTGAAAATAAAACCGGGATCTATTTTAGATAGTTAGTATATTGTAACAAATATACTGTACATTTTTATAATTAGGTGTTGAAGTATATGTCCGACGGTTTTGACTCGTTTTTACTGAGCAATTTCAATGGTTAGGGCCCGTCCATTAATTTTATACTGGTCGAAGATTTCAGCTAGTTGATTGTTCTAATAAGTAAAACCCTTAAAACCAGCATTAGTTAATACGTACTTATAGGTTCCTACTTAACAATTGACTACTTTCATTTTGACGTTGAGACGATCCATCTCGACAGATTACTTACCTAAAGGCTCGGCTTACATAATATGTCCTTGAATATGTGAAACTAAAAGAATAACAAAATAAGGTATACACTGGGTTACGCGGAAATGGTGAACTAAGCCGAAAGGGGTCTTTATTACCCATCATTATAAACAACTTTCACTATAGAAGCAAGTGTGAAATAGCGAAAAAAATATCAACTGTTCTTTAAAAAATTGCCATTCGCACTCGAGAAAAGTATGGAACTGCTGTTTTTCTGGCATTTCAGCGTTGGTCTCATGGTAAAAGTTGTTCATTATGATGGGTACTATGGACCCCTTCCGGCTTAGTCCACATTTTCCGCGTAACCCTGTATTTCTAATTTTGGCTCGTCAAAGCTGTGTAAAAATTTAGCGCTGTGCTACCACATTGAGTTTAAATTAAATATTATGTTGTAGGTATACATAATATTTAATACTAGGTAGAGCTTAATTTGATTTGATGTAAGTAGTCTATGCCCGATCCGATTCCGATAAATATTTAAGTCTTTGTAAAAAAAATCACTTACTACCTCTTTTTAAAAGAAGAGAGATTGCCGACATGACTTTTTTGTTTAAAATAACCTCAAACCTTATTGACTGTCCTGAGCTTTTAAGCAAGATCAAGCTTAATACCCCTCATAAGCCTATTCGTTTTTGTCCTCTTATCAATATACCAAAATTCTACACTAACTATAGACGTAATTCATACATGTTGAGAGTGAGCAAGAACTTTAACACCATCGATAAGCGCTTAGGGTTGGATCTATTCTGCATGAGCGTTGTGGCAGTTAGGCAACTGTTGAGTGGGGAATTCTTTGTTTAAGCCTATTGTAATGTAATTTTTATTTATTCGACAAACGTATATTGTGTAACTGCGTAATGTCACTTAAATTGTTACTTTTTAAATTTTTATCCGCGACGACCTATAATTAGCTTCTGGGGCTATTAAGATTGTTATATTTTTTAAAGCTGTTGGTCTTCGTTTGAAATAAATAAATAAAAAATAAAAAAATGCCCATAAAGCGTTCCTTAGATTTATTTCAAGGACTTACTTTATAAGTGTTTTACGAAGAAGATCATAATGTACCTTAATTGATACCCTTACCCACAGCTAACTAACTCAACTAAAACAACATCGACAAAAGTCAATCAGTTATAATCTTTATTTCTAAAAACAAGTTGTGGAATCTTAAATTAATTCTAAAGCAAACTACTAAGAATAATGTAATAAGACTTAATATTAAGAAGTGAGAAGTATCAGCAAAAAAAAATAAGAATATTTAAGAAGTCTAAAAAATTAAAGAGAAAAATTGGATGCTTCCAAATTAAAAAACTTAACTTGGGTACATCGTCACCTAGTGTCCCCACACTAGGCTCATGGCCCGTATTGTGGTGGCCAAGTGACGATGTACCCAAGTTAAGTTTTTTTATTTGGAGGCATCCAATTTTTCTCTTTAGTTTTTTCCTAGGTTATTAATTTATATTAATATTAGTTACATTTAGATTGGTTAATTTATTATTATATTACATTTCACTAGTTCTTAAGTCTATTACTCAAATTATATTAATAAATAGGTATAATATTAGATTAAAAAGAATCGCCCAAGTAGGTATTTAATATTCTATAGTCAAGTAGTAATCACAATCTGTTTATTTGTTAAAAAAACCGATTAATCAATCTCTTAATTTAGCTCTCTTTAAACTAGCTCAATTAAAAAACTAATCTAGAAGGTGAGTAGTAGGTCTCACTAAGTAAGTATATAGTATAGGTATTAATTAATATAGTACTAAGTATCTATGAGTATAACTTCGACAGTGACTTAAAATCACTTATCAATAGAAAGTAATACTCAAATAATTTTCAATAAAGTATTAAGATTGAACAATGTACCAATTACAAATATTTGGCACTTATTTAGTGACCTTAGTTTATAATTTGTTTTAGTAACGATATCAAGATTTCACTTGCAAAAATAACATGAGCTGAGAATATGATGTGCTGTGAAACGGACAATGATATTAAAACTTTATCAGACATCTAAAATGATTATAAGTTTTCCTTATAAAAATTAACACATTTGTGAAATTAGGCTACATTGAGCGAGGTGCCTCGCTGTGTATTTTGTCCGTGTGATGGCGCACCGCAATAATAATAATGGTAATGACGAATAACGCCTGTGTTTGACATAACGCCCCGGCTCACGCCCCGAGGCGTTTGCACAAACACATCCACCTAATAATTGCTATCAAATTCCAATACAATTTAACCTGCAATCATGAGGTCTTTGGTGTCTATCCTGTTATATTATACGTAAATTCTTACCATCTAATTGTACTGTGAACTTGTGGCATTAGCTCGTAAGTTATTCTATCTGTTTGTAATTTTTATTAAGTGTGTGCAAAATAAAGAGTTTCTGTCTTTCTTAGAGAGAACGATTAACTATACTAATAGATATGACGTATAAGCATTAAACAAAATAATTGATTAAATAAAACTTTTTAATAACCACTATTTTTTTCAGCAAACCTGTTCATTTGATACCCATATCATGGGGTTGCATAAAAAATAACTAGTCCGCCATCTTTACAAGTCCACCATATTGAATTTAGAATCACGTAATTTAGCTAACCATGCATTGTCAACCAAACTAAACGTGTATGCAAAATTTCAGCTCAATCGTTTGGGGATAACTGTTTTAAAATTTAGTTGTAAGATTTGTGATTACTAACAAGGCAAGTTAAATTTAAGAAAAGCTAGTAAAAACGTGACTTTATGTAAGCGTAAACAGTAAAGTCATTCTTCGTTTCGTATAATAGAAACCCAAACATAAAATACTACATATTAAATGGTTGTGATTGAACTTACGGCCCCGAAACCCAGAGGATACTTTTATACGGTCCGATCAAAATAGGACAGTATTAATCAACCCCTCTCAATCTAAAATCGACTTTCACGCCGCTGCTCCGGAAAACCATTAACTGATTTTCATTAAACCTAAATTGAAACTTTACCAAAAGACTCAAACTACAACAGTAAACCATCTGACTACGAAGCTTTTCATTTTAGACGAAATGAGAAAATGATTCTTGGAAAAAAGTGAGACTTGAACTTTAGAGAATTGGGCTCTGAGGTGCCATTTCATGAAACTAATTTCAAACTCTTCACTTCGAGTTTCATACAGAATGACGTTTAGAAAAGGTTGATGTACAAGGTTTTATCTTGAAGGTAGTTGAATTACCTCTTCAAAGGTAAAAAGTTGTTGTTCAAGAATGATATAGCACCTAGGTAAGATACCTTTGTTTTTCTTGAGTGAGTAATAAAATGGATTCGCATAGACTGATTGCCCAGCCCTAACGTCCGGTTTTCGGTTGTTGTTCTGGGCGACAAAAAACCAAAACCGCTTCTCCCATTAAATAAAAAAAAAAACTCACGGTTATCCAAAGGCTGTCTGATTGGTTTTTGAAGTTTGTTAGCTTCTTGTTTAGTCTGCTAGGATCACCTGCAAAAAAATCTGCTATCTTTGAAAAGATCCAATAGTACCATGTAAAAGCCTTTTTTGTCACCTGTTCGTACTTTGGGTCTGCTTACCTCTAGAAAACACTACTTCAGCGTCTGTTATTCAGCAACAAATACAAATTTTTTATATTCATATTTTTCAACATAATAAATAAATGGGCATTTACGACTGTCTGGAATGCAGATATAATAGAAAACATTCACTATGTAGTCACGGATTGTGTTTAGAATAGATAGAATTAATATTGGATAATAATGTTTATACCATACCCACTCGCAAAATATGTTAATTTTTCTAAAATAATTAAGAGCAAAGCTGTTAAAGTTTCAGTTTTTTTAATCATAAAGGAGACAATTTCTTTTGTTTGAAAAATAGGCCACGCACAAATTATAGCATATAGTAATGAAACTCATGTCGATTTGTTCCTCATAATCTCTAGATTCAGTGGTAATATTAGCTATATCCGATCTAACCGGAGTATTGAGAAATCAGTTAATGAATCTCACAATAACCTAAAACCTCACAATGAACAATTATATATAAGTAACTTTATTACTTAGGTTCTAGTGATTTACTACCTAATACTAGCGATTGCCTGCGCGATTTGGTTTGTCACAAAAATAAGTGATCATCCCATGAAAACTATGTACCTAGGTTTCCGGGATATAAAGTAGCCTAGTCATTATCAAGATTAAAACTATGTACATATTCAATTTCATCAAAATCAGTTTAGCAGTGAAAGCATAAGGAGACAGAGTTACTTTCGCATTTTTGCATCAGCACTTTTTCTAGCAATTGTGCCGATAATCATTATCAGCACGAGCAATGATTACTTGCGATATTGTATGGCTAGGCGGAATTTAAAAAAAGACATTGTAGGTAACAAAATATTATTATCATAATATTAATTAAATAGGTAACCCACTCAGAAATAGATTCTTTAAACCTTCGAAAAGTGACAGCAAAGCTATACATTATCTAGCACATGATGCAATTTCGCGTATCGTAGGTATTGTAAAAACACCAGAGAACATTACTTAGGACATACGGAAATGTTCCTACGTTAGACCCTAATACGAAAAGTAGAAGCAGCACGCTTATAATTATACATAGTAAGTGCTGCTGCTGCCCTGAAAATACCGGGCACAGTAAGAGTAGGCATAGAGGTTGGTTATGGGATATTCTTGCTGTCTTCAATATCCATAAGACGACTTGCCACAGCTCTGTTACCATCTCGTAGCTTCTGCCTGCTCACAGTGCTGGAAACTTTCAGCCACCAAGCCATACAGACTTGTTCTAAGCGTTCTACCTGCACAAAAAGGGATGGTTAGTATATAAACGTTTATTTATTGCACTCTATACAGGAGTACCTAGGTACTAAATAGCAAACTAGAAAAAAGATATACTAAACAAAAATACTACTTAATACTAGATATACTTAATATCTTTATTTTCAATGATTTCACTAAGAATTTTTGAAATTACCTGATAATTTGAAAACTGCAAAATCAATATTTCTTTCTGCAGAACAAGAACGCTGTGTTTGGTGTGTTCTTAAAATGGAACATCCACATGGAATGTAAATATTTCTATAGGTACCCAAATCTTCTTATTGCATCAGGAGTATGGATATTTTCTCGCAAAATTAATAGTAGCAGTATCTGCAAACTGCTAGTAGATTTAGCTGTAAATAAAAGCAGGTAAGTTAAAACAAACAGGGATAATAAAGTTAGTAATATTATAAGCAACACAAGTACGGATACCAACATGGTTTGAGACGTTTAAATGCATTGTTATCTATACCTCCTTCATCTTTTTCTTATATTTATATATAAGAGGCGATGTGTGTATGTATGTTCCCTAAAAAAAGGCTGGACAGATTTTGACGGGAGTTTCACTGGCAGATAGCTGATGTCATAAGGAGTGTGTCATCTACGCGGGTGAAACCGCAAAACCGCAGGGCGCAGCTAGTAATAAATAAAAATCAAATGGTGTTCTTAAGTAACGGCATAATTTGTGAACGTCTGAACCGATTTGACTTTTTAAAATGTTTGTAACCTTCAGGGAAAGAAATATTGTCGAAGCCGAAGGCCGAGTCCTACGCGTACGAAATCGCGGGCATCAGCTAATTAATACCTACTTAAATAAAAACTCACCTCGCAAGAAATCCACACACACACAAACGGCACAAATCAAATAGGTAAGATCTTTGGGAAAATCTTCAGTTGTCTCGGACAGTAATTATGTCTTCGCACAATTGTCTACGCGTTGAAATCTTACTGCACAGTTGACAACGGTTTTCTGGAGTAGGCGCTGTACATTGTACATGTTGATTTATTGTAGTTTCATAATGATACGGAAAAAATTGAGAGCACTATAAGACGATCACGCGATTTGAAACAAACGGAAAGTATGAATAGTGATGTGTGGTGCGAGTTATATCACTATTCACATATTATCATGAACGAGTTGACGAGACCAGTTTTGTGCAACTCGAATCAAATCTGTCAACAGTTTGTTACTGCGCCTGACACTGGTGCGAGACTGAGATCGAGTCAACTCAACTCAATAAACTGCTCCGTGTTGGTGCCAGGCCAGCTGGATGCGCTTAGCGATGTGACTGCGCTTAGCTATGTACGAGCGATTTGAGTGGGTTATTTGACCCGAGCGACTGTTCAAAAAAATAAAAAAACGAAAGCAGTGCGTGTCACATGTTCCACGGTCCACGTTCAATCAACGGAATAGTACCAACTAGCAGGACCTATTCGCGTTGACACTTGCATCGAGTTAGTAATCATTCCAGTGTCAACTCATACAAATACTGACGAGACACATCACCAGAACCCACTACCGCCGATTCAAGTTGACTCCAGTTGCAACTCGAGTCAATAGCACGAGTTACTTAAGTAATTCGAGTCAGAAAAACTAAAGTATGAGACATCACTAGTATGAAGTAACTTGAAATAAGTCATAACTGCTGTCAATTTCAAACCAACAAACGTCAAGATGGCGGATTTACGTTCCATTCCTCTATAATTTTACGAAACCATAGTATTACGGTTTCGGTAAATCAATATTAGTAAATATTTAAAACTAGGATTAAAAACATATTCAAGCCGCTAATTATAAGCGTCTATAATACCATTAGCGACTATTGTATAATTATTTTTACTTAAAAGCCGATTACTATGGCCACTGTTGTAAAATATGGTCTATTTATTTTTGTATATAAATTCCTGAGCATGCATCCTTTTTCGTATTAAAAACGTTCCGTTCAAGTGACTATAAGGGAAATGAATGAATTGTGGCTAAAATCAAAACAACACATTTTATTCTTGATATTATTATTCCGGTTTCATTTTTCCCTTATCTTTCGTCCGAATGGTACAAAAAAAACGACAAATTTTATAGTGCTGGTCCCATCAATATATGCTAAATTAGGTGGGCCTAAGAAAAAAAACTTTGGTGGGCCCAAGAAAAATTGTCTTCTTTTAGATACACAATTCAACGCGGGAATGCAGCCAGCGTTCTTGGCACTTTACCACACGGACAACATCTTGTTTTTTATATTTGGTTATATGTATCAGTGATAATTAGTAATAAGTAATAATTGAGGCTTTTTTATTTTCTTTGTTTGATATATAATAAATAAAGTTCTCCTTTTAATCTAAAAAAAAGATACACAATTTCATTTAGATTTTATATAGTATATAGTTTTTAGTTCGCTTCGGCCATATTCGAAGTTTCGAAACTAGTTTCGAAAAAAGAAAAATGATTCTGTTTCTGAAACTGGTTGCCAAGTAGGAACTATAATTCTGTTTCCGAAACTCGTTACGATAAAAGACTTTTAACTCTTCTTTCAAAACTCCTTAGTCCTAAATGAAACTGAATAAAAACACTTACATACCTACTATATGAATACAATTTATAAAAAACATCTGTCACTATCAACTATAACGATAGACGTCTGTTAGTGCTGATTTAGTCAATTTAATAGTTTGTTTCTAAAAATTATTTTCAAGTTAGTATTAATTTATACTATAGTTTTTCTAGAAATATGATTAATAGCGAATTAATAAAAGGGATTAAAGTAGATACGAGTAAATTCCCTGTGAAATAGCTACAAAATATTTTGTGCAACAATATTTTCGTATTCAATGTAAGCTTAACATTCAAATAAAATTTGCAACTCAAGCTGCTGAAAATGTGCATTTGAATTATCCTGATATAGAAATTGAATTCAATGACGCAGGTCTCGATATTTTTTTTAATTCCTGAGGTATATACATATATATATATATACCGTACATTACCCTGTTTTACCCTGCCTACCTGTCTACCAATCTTAGTACTTGTTATTATTATTTTATCACACAGAAACACACAAACGCTTAGTGTCGCCACTCAAATATCTTCGAGAGCCCACATTAAAAACGCTGCGCGAAGTTGGTCGACACGAGTAAATAACACAACATACCCTCACACCAAGTATTCATACATCGATCGTCCTTGCTCACACATACACAACACACCCCCACGCATATACAACACACCCTCATACATATACAAGTTTACGTGGATAGGGCGTACTAAGCCGAAAAGGTCCGTTATACTCATCATTATGAACAAATTTTCCTACGGGACCAACCCAGAAATCGCGAAAAAATATCAGCTGTACCATACATTTTGTTGAGTATCAATCACCGGTTTCTATTGAACAACTGATATTTTTTCGTGATTTCTGATTTACTCTCATAGTAAAAGTTGTTCATTTGATGGGTAATATGCACCTTTCGGCTTAGTGAACCCTTTCTGCGCAACCCAGTATAACGCACCCCCACAGAAACATACACAACCACTGCACAACACACCTCTTAAACGTTCAAGATTATTTGCTATTATTTATTTATAATGCATAGGTTTCTTCTACCTATCATTTCTTATTTTTTCCGTCATGGTAAAAAGTCACCTATATAGGTTTTTAAATTATTTCGCCAAGTTCGTAAGTTTCAAAAATAATTTTCGATGCACTTTGGTTTAGCGCGCTACGTTAAAGTTTAATTTTTCAACGACGAAGAGTTGGAAATTGGGATAAATGGCGAAACAGTTCATTCAAACAATGAAAACGTTAACGAAAGAAAAAAGTAAAATTGAAATTAACTTAAAAGTCAGCAGCCAGGAGCGACAGAAACCGCAGCGCTGTAAGAACGAAGCCATAAAACAAGCGACTAAGCCCCGTAATATATAATAATATCCCTAACTCTACCTTTCGCATCAGTTCAACAAACCGCTAGGGCTCCAGGCCCTTCTGGGGTGCCTGGGCAAGTCTGATTCCCACTCCCGCCGACGGCCCAAGCCGAGGTTCACCTTCGAGGTGCCCTTGTGCTAGTCGCCCAAAAACTTAAACCACCAAGTTATGCCGAACGCACTCTGCGTTGGCTAACTAGTCCGGTCAAGCTGTAGAGGCCAAAAGGCCAACAGTACGAGTCAATATTAAAAAAAAAAAACTCTTTCTTTCGGTTTTGCCTACAGATCTCTGATTTTCCCAAATATTTCTGAAACTAAAAGCATATTATGTCGTTATGATTATATACTACTCTCAATGTTACTTTCCAGATTCCATCAAAATCAGTTTAGTCTTACGGTCATGGTATGCCTTAGTTCATGGTTAATACTGGGTTACTTAGTTAACATGAATAAATATGTTTAAAAACAAAAAGAATATAAGTCTACGTTTGGCCTCCAATTCTCCTGATAGGAAGAGACATTGTAGCCGAAGATGGAGTACGTAGACATATAGATACTGATTCAGTGTCGACTTCAATTTAAGATTATATTCAGGAAACAATACAATACAATAACTCTTTATTAAAAAACCACAAAACCGGAATAACATAAACATAAAAATATTATCTAGGCTTTTAACAGGCGACCTTATCGTTTAAAGCGATCTCTTCCAGGCAGCCGTGCACGGATGAACACGGAGGAAACAAGGATGGTGCATGGCAAGGCATTCCAGTCACATCCAATATGACATGTAATGGCTCTCTAACATCTACAATGTACTTGATGTACAACAGTTTACTATCGCCTATTTCATAGCTTCAACCAAAGAATGAAACGTACCGTTATCGTTGAATCCGGTACCGCTGAATTAGTGCCCCGCCGGAACAGGTGCCTGAGCTTGCAACCCACTAATTTTACTCAGTAACCTTTGCACACATACAAGGCTGTAGCTGCTATACCTAAATACCTACGAATGGTCTCACATCCGATTTCGCTGGAGCTTGGTTTTGGTGTTGCTTTCTAGTTGATTGAATCAGGCGTTACCTCGCGAAAGTCCATCTTCTAAACTGTTTTTTCTGTCGAATATCTAGTGCAATTCCGCTTCTACGTCGCTAGACAAGTACAATAACGAAAAATACAATGGGTAAATTATTTTTAAAAGTTAAAAAAAAAAAAAAAAACTTTTCGTTTGTCGATATTAAATACTATAACAATTTTTTGTTTCAGGTGACGTAAATTTTATCTTTTTAGTAATTTTTTATTTATTTATGGTACGTCTGAATATAATTATTTTTTTATTTATTTATTATTGTTTATTAGCATCATTAAAAAATATCTATATAGATTAAAATAATTTATCCCATATTCTTTATTGTACTTAAAGAAGCGGAAATACCACAGGAAAGAGAAGTAAAAAAAATATTTTCCGTTGGAAATACACTAGAGATTCGTCAGAAAAACAATTTTGTTACTTTCGATTTAGAATGCCTATTAATTTTTTTATTAAATAAACGGATTATATGAGATTGCCCACGTGGATAAGACCGCAGGCCGCAGCTATCAGACGCCGTAAAAATATTATACGTTTTTTTTTTGTTTACATTGGATTAGGCTAGTGTTTAACTGTAGATAATTACCCGGTAAAAATTTTACTGTGTAACTGGCGGATTGGTATGGTATAGTAAAAAAACGGGTCTTTTTTGCACACTCGGTCAACTGACCCCAAACTAAGCAAAGCTTGTAATATCGCTGCCAGAGACTGATATACGTATTTAACACGTAAATATAAACACCATAAAAAAAAAAAAACGAATGTTCATCAAATGAATGTTTGCTCTAGGTGGGAATCGAACACACGCCCCCAAGTGCAAAAGGCAAGTTCACGATCAACTGGACCAAAGGGGCTATATAGGAATGAATATAACATTGTGCCCACGTGCCATACCTTGTGGTCGCACGCCTGCGGCCGCTGACGCTGCGGCCGACGTGCCCCCTTTATGATTTGTGTTCTACCCGCCTGTTACTCATGTCACCTACGCATGACATTATCCAAAAGGTGACCTGAGTAAACAAAATTCGAATAAATATAAATAAATTCAGTTTATGTATTCAGTAATTCCGCACTTGGCCGATTTATTAGATCCCTCAATTAATTCGGTAAGTATATTGTTATTGTACATAATAGGCCTCATACACATTATACTGCGGTTCATTAGGGGGGGCAAAAATAGCCTATGTCACTCTCCGGCTTTTAAACTATATCCTTGTTAGAAATCCAAACGATCCGTTGCTCTGTTACTGCGATAAAGAGGAACAAACAAACAAACATAATTTTGCATTCATAATATTAGTACTCATAGGATATTCCAAAAGCCAAAACAAACAAAACGTATTTGAATTCGGGGTGAACATAATCTTTGAAACAAAGTATTTGCCGTTACGTCCGACAAGAGACAATAAAAGCAGACGGTTTCAGTTTATTTTGGAATTCATTGCAGGTAGAGCTAGCAGGCAGGTAAATACAAAGCGCGAAGCTAATTAAATTGGAAGCTAGTTCGCAAACAAAGTGACTCGTTAATGTGATAGTGTCGTTGATGCTCGTACCTGACCCAAAACTTTCTCTTCGACCTCAAAGGAAGCAAACTCGCCGTGCCCGCATTATTAGAATTGTTTTACAAGTTTTTTACATTTGCGAAATTGCGCACACCTAATTATATTGCGTAAATTACCATTCATCATCATCGTTTCAGCCATTATCATAGGACACCCACTTCTGGATATTGGCCTCCCAAACAAACAATTAGGTACCTAGACCAACATTAAGCAGGTCTGATATTCTTTTATTCTTATGCATAAACGCTCAGTAAGTTAATCTGTTCTGTAGAATAATATCGTCGTAATATAATAGTCGACTTCTCTCTGAAGCTGACGTGACTTGTCAAGCGTGAAAACGCGTCTTTTTTAACTAACATAATATTATTTTGCTGAAAGGCCCTGAAAAGCTATTATATTAGCTTTTCAGGGCCTTTCAGCCTTTCTTCCAGAAAGCTTAATAAAGTGACGCTAAACTATTCGCTTAGGAGCTATGATGACACACAGTCAGATACGCAGACACACAGATACACACGTTAAACTTATAGCATCGCTTTTTGCGCCAGGGCTTAAAAATGTCACTCACTGAGACTAACGGACTGACTCATCATGAAATTTCGAAAACTACTTTAACTACGAAGCTGACATTTGGCAGGTAGATTCCTTATGGGGTGTAGAATGTTATAGATGTCCACTATATCCAAATATTTTACAAAAGTGCTAAAATGAGGGAAGCAAAAAAGGGTTGAATGTTTTTATGAAAATCTACGCGTACGAAGTCGCGTGCTAGTTTGTTAATATAAATCAGAACTCAGCAAAATCACATTACTAACCGACTTCATAACTCATAACAATAATCATTGAAACGTCAGCCGTCACGCTTGAAAACACGTCACAGCTGCAATTAGTCTGCGGCAGGCATTGTAGCGGAATGATAATAACATTAATGACGAACAACATCGACATTTGACCCCAGGGCTAGGCCAGTTTGGATTCACGACGAAACGTGCAATATATGGAATGAGCTCCAGCAGCATTTGCGAGTAAGTATAACATGGGGTTTTTCAAAAGCAGGCACGTCAATGCGGCACTAGCTCAACCCACCAGTGGGATGAGGGGGAATCCCTCAAGACCCGTACTACCACCAGTGGGATGAGGGAGAAGCTGTCGAGACCCGTACAGCCGTACACCCACCAATGGGATTGGTGGGAATCCTTCGAGACCCACACACCCGCCAGTGCGATTAGGGAGAATTTCTGTTTACAGGTGTACAAACTGTAAAAAAATAAAAAAAATATGCCATTACTTTAGTTATCATCTTTTTCATACATGTTACCTAAATCAGAAACAAAAAAAACTAATTACTGTTAATAGAGTCTTCAAAAGTCAGCAACGTATGTGTGATGACCCTTGTGACAGGTCCATAGGCGACAGTGATTGCTTACCAGCTTGCATGTTAGCTCGTTTGCCACCTATGGCATTAAAACTTTGTTAACATACTGTCTCATTTATTTATAGCACTAGGATAAAACGTGAGCCGTAACTCAGAAAATCGTCGATACCGTCAAGTTGTCGGAATAAAGATGCTGAAGTGGTTATGTGATGTTACCTTGTGCGATAAAATCCGCAACGAGTACATACGAGGTAGCTAGGCCGTACGCTACATCTCAACCAAGATGCGAGAGAATAGGCTGCGATGGTCACTTAAAGAGGCGACCACCTGACTACGTAGGGAACTTAGCGCTACTACTTTGCCGGTCGAAGATCTAGATCAGAACTAGACACAGTACAAAGATGTCGTGCTAATGGACATGAGAGAGAGAGAGAGAGAGAGTAAAGTTTCCAAAGACAATGTCAAGAATATAATGAGGTGGAAGAGAAAAGTAAGGAAGACTGACCCCACCACTATCTGGGATTCACAGCCGGGAAGAGATGGAGAGAGAGAGAGAGAGAGAGAGAGAAAGAGGTTTAGGTTTAAGGCTGACTGAATGGGATAACTGGTGGGGTCACTGTATCGAGTGTTCACCGATAGTTACAATCTAAGTACATTTTTTTATAATTATACAGATTAGGTCTAATCAACTCATATGATGGAAAGCTATGTTGGCAATTTGCAAAACATAGCTCTTCGTAACGGTGTCACTGTTGCCCGACATTGGCCTGTGTCATTTTGGCTTCGTGTGTTAGAATGGATATCCCACCATCTGTCGGTACGCAAGAGTCTCGTTTGTTATCTAGCAGGCCACAGGTGAGGTTTGTTTGGAACATTTAGTTTTGTTGGAGGTTGCTCCCTTTCATCTCTATCACTATAAAATTAAAAAGGGTATACTTTTAAAGTTCAGGCGGGTTAAAGTTGTGGGGAAAAATTAGGAGCTGATTTAGCCCTTTACTTAGGAAATAGCCAAATTTAAGATTACTCGGGAATATTGTTGGGAGTATAAGTGTCCCAACTGCAGTCAATTTGATTAGAATAAATCTTCATAGGGTTCCATTCTGCACAACTAGTTGGTGAGTTGGTTGGATTGGAGGAACAGGATGATAACGATAATTGTAAACGGATAGGACGTCACATCTTTCTCCTGATTCAAGTTCGGCCGATTAGTTTTATCACCGGAAAAGTGCTCTTAGCTCTTAGAAGATGCCTCCACTTTTACTTAGTATGTTTTGTCAGGGGTGCTAGCTAGTAAACCTATGTGGGAAAACCGAATTTTAAATCCTAGTAGTTGTATCAAATTTAAGTACAATATTAATTGTACCTTTGATAATTACAACAAAAAAAAAATTGGCTTGCGTTTGACCACCAACTCGCCTGATGTAAAGTGATGATGTGTTTGTTCTACGGTGGAGCACGCTTACCTAGAAGAAACCGATTCACTCGATTATGTACTTTCTAAAAGTATTTTCATAGATACTGATGTTGGTATCACAAATACCAACTACCGACTGATTTCAATCTACAAACGGCCTAACTATAGGTGCTTATTAAAATCTGTGTCATCATGTTATTTAAATTTGTCGAAGTTATGCGTATATTATTTACTTACATGTATCATTAGTAACTCAAAACCAGATTCATCATCATCATCATCAGCCGGAAGACGTCCACTGCTGAACATAGGCCTCCCCCTTTAACCTCCACGCTGAACCAAACCAGAATACCAAACCAAACCAACCAAAACCAGATTAGTGTAAATTAATTGTCTGGTTTTAATTAAATAAATTATGTTATTTTAAATTGAACTATGTAGGTATACATATCGAACGCAGTTATTGCAATAACAAAATCCCAGCCTCATCTAGCATGCACAAAATGATCAGCCAGGTAGCCACCGTAAGCAGATTTACTCGCATCTTGGAATGATTTGTGGCCAGAGCAGGGTCATGCAACACCTACTTAATTACACCCTCAGATGTGTCCATCCCTTATAAAGTGGAGATCCATGGAGCTAGGCCTTTTAACCACAACACTTACGTAGCTGCTCGCTTAATTCCGCAACCATCGCCTTCCGGAAATTAAATTATGCAGGGAATAAACACAAATTGAAAATTATTAATATCTGAAGAAGCTTAGCTGCATAATCGGATTTGGTTGTGTTGTTTCCCTTCTAAATGCCGCTGCTTATATTCATTTTTAGCTTATAAACGAACCAATAGAAGTGAGTATAGAGAGTTTATTCGATCGTAGGACCTAAATAATAAGCAAATTATCAATAGAGTGCTTGTGCAATGCACAAAACTAGGCCTGGGCTAATTTAATTAGGGTATTTGAGCCTTTTGGGGTCGAAACTTTAGGTCCGTAGTGGCCGGCCGTTAAAATATTTTTAAAGATTTATCAACTCGTCTGGTCGAAGCATCTCGTGACCAAAATGCTGGCCGATATCTTGCACAACGTATTAGCATTGCAATTCAACGTGGCAATGCAGCCATCATTTTGGGTAGGATGCTTGCTGGCAGCGGTTGATTAGATTAGTTTAGTTTTATATTTTAGTACTAGTTTTTTTTGTATTTTTTCAAGTTGTTTTCGTATTATTTAGCATAATTTTCTTATGGAAATAAAATACCTTATGCTTTCAAATTAGGGTATTTTATTTATATGACACGGTAATTACTCACGTTTGACTAAGCCAGTTACGTAATCCGACTATAGTTTCAACCACATTCGGCGGTCTTTGTCAAGGTGAATGCGCACGCTACACGCGTCCTGCTTTGCTCAACATATAAATAAAATGTATGAAAACCACATCAGTCTCCATAGTACAATTAATTATGGTACTTGCGTCAGTACTAAACGAATGATTCATAGATAAACACAGAAAAGGCAAAGGTATATGATTTCTGAATTTAACTGTATATCAACACCGTGGCAATTAATCAGCAGGTTTGCTGGCACTTGAGAGAGGTAATGAAGAGCTCATGTACGCCTCAAGTCCGCCTCGCCGGCGCCGTGTGCCGGATAAGCAGGGTTTGTGTAGCGCATTTGACATCCGAGAAACTTGGAGAAATCACATACATAGCAATTTGCGTAACGAGCTGCATCAGGTACTGGCTCTTTGACGTGTTAACTCGGCGCAAGCAAATGCCAACAAAATGCAATGCCAATACTATCCTTCAACGAATTCCCACTCATTCAATAAAAACGCTATAATGTGCGTTCTCTTCTCTAAATGTATTTTTGAAAAGTGAAGTGACTCTATTTTCCTCACAGAAATGAGAATATTTTTTCTTTTCAGCTATTTTCCTGTCCTCGTATTTCTTGAGTAACTTTCAAACTGCCGTTATTTCCTTCTAAGAAAACACTCGATACGGGGTGTGAGTATGTGCGTATGTGCCTGTGTGTGCGCGCGCGCGTGTATATATGTGTGTGTGTGTGTGTGTTTGTGGGGTTAATCAATTAAAACTTTTAATCAGCAAGTATAAGACTCATCAATTAATTTTTGTAATACACCCAACGACTCGACTTTTATGAATATAACAATATTTTGCAATTTAAAATTTGTTTTTCATTTCGACGGGACGTCGGTATCTGTTATGTAAATATGACTTCGTGGAACCGGAAAATAAGTTTCATGTTTGTACCCTTTGGCTTTGTACAAACAGGGCTTCGCTGAGGGCTGGGAGGCGACAGGCGCCGCGACGAGCGTCGACGCCGAAACAATTTTATGAGAACACAACTCGCCACTTTATGAATAGTAATCACTACCCGCGCCGCCCGCCCGCCGTTCATTTATCTCGCGACCAACCGACGATGAAATGTAGATGAGGGCTTCTGATACTCTACACTTTTACTTTGTAATTATAAAATGGCCCACGAGCAATCCGCTTAAATTATTGGGATTGAGTGGTCTTTCGGTAAACAGAAAATTGGTAGAGCTTTCTGTTAAGCCTGCGCAATTCGTAAATAGTCAATGGCGTTTCTAATTTGTTGCTTATTTCTACCAATTTGTTTGGCCTGTCAAAGTGTTGGAAAGTTTTTGGTGCGAATTTAATATTTCAATTTATGTTTGTTTTATTTTTATGAGTTGCGCGTCGATGTGACCCGAGCGGCATTATCGAACGACAAGGTATTCCGAAACTTCTTAACTAAATTGTATAAGTACGGGTCTGCCTCGGGAATAACCTTATTGTAACGCAAAATAGGCTGCGTCTTCGAAGATAGATATTTTAAAACATGTTGAAATAGTGGAAACTTCGGGAGCAAAAGTGCTATAAATTCTTATCAAAGAAAATATGATGAGTGACGAAACATTTTATTCTGCTTTGTATCATCACAATGCAGTGTAATTTAGCGATGTGTGTAGTTTTTATCTTTCGTTATTTAGATTTTTTCTCGTATTTTCATATTATTACACAGTTTGTATGATAATGATTATATGAAATGTTATAAAGTTGCTCTGTTGAGAAGAAAACCATAACAGAGTTATGTAAATATATGAACAACTAGCTGAAACCCGCTACTTCGTACGCGTAGAGCTCGGCCTTCTGCCTCGCTACTACAACCCGTTATAGCCTATGTGTTATTCTAATGTATAAGCTATATTATTGTAAACTTTTATTAAAATCCATTCGGTAGTTTTTGCGTGAAAGAGGAACAAACATCCATACATCCATACATACAAACTTTCGCGTTTATAATATTAGTAGGATGAAACATTTGAACTTAAATAGGTACCCAAAAAGTATTGTGCATTACCTATTACGCAATTTTTAAATAGTATTCTAGCTGTTACCCTTGACTTCGTACGCGTATATAATAATAATAATAACATACGCAGGGGTGGCTTTATGGTGAGCCGTAGGTGAGTGGCGACACCGCGTACCCCGATTCCTGGGGCTAAATGAGACCCTGACCCCTGGCTTGCTTTAACCGGTCATCTGGGGGTGGAAACCGCAAGAGCCAAGCCAAGACCCTAAGCTCCAGGGGGAAAGTGTTGAAGGGAATAATGCCGGTAGCTCTTAGTGAAAGTACAGCACACCTTTCGCCACCCACGCCAATGTTGTCCTTCCGGTGCCAATATACGGTAGCCTCTACGTTTACCCATTTAGTGGCTGTCAAGTCATTGTCATCACCAGCCTAAATATATTTTGTGATGAGACATAAGGCAGGTGCCGTTTCTCATCCTATATAGATTTGTAATCCCATCCACAAGTTGTTCACCTCAATAGCCTAGATTTTTTTAATCCTATACTGTACAATAGATTCATAGGTATTCCATTTTATACACATTCCATAAAATTGTATTTTATATTCAACAGGACCTCTTGGTGTTAGCTTCGTCCCCACCAATTTCTACCAAATGTCCGGACTAGACCCAAGAGTGCTTAGAGATAAAGGGAAATAATAACATGATAGACCTTCAACCTTCATTTGCTACCTTTAATTCGGTCCATTTGCAAAATCCTTTCTTAGCGGATCTACACCACCATACCACTTCATAAGAACTCTACCTGCCAAATTTCAGCTTCGTAAGTCAAGTAGTTTTCGAGGTTTTAGTCAGTCAGTGGGTACTTGGCTTTTACATAATACGTAAAATAAACAGAAGATTAATATTCAACAAGAAAATTTAAAACCAAAGGACTACATGGACTTAGATGAAATTACAATGAAGTCAGATTTCGCTGTATCAAGTAGCAGAAAAACTACTTAGTTAAAAAAGTAGCACACAAGTCATATAAGTTTGTAAGAAATGGTTCAAAAAGATATTTCCAATAACTTATCTAAGTTTACTTACAGACGATTAATATCTTTTGAAGATATCACAAAAAGTAGCGTAACCAAAAAGCATTGGTTCAGATGTCCGCGACAGGCGTCAATCAGGGCCGTCGCGCGCGACGTGGACGTCTATCAGGGTCTTGGTTATCGCGACCCTCATCTTTGAGGAAATTACTTCCTGCGTCAGTGTCGTGGCTGTGACACCCCTTACTCCGATGGTTGGCCCCCATTACCGGGCCCACATCACTTGATAGATACGCCGGCTGCTGCGGTTTACTTACTCGCGCTTTGTTGGTGGATGTTAGAAATTGGAGAATGTGTTATTTGAGAGTGAAATTATACAAGGTTACACGGAACGGTGCTATTAAACCGAAAGGAGGTCATTGTACTAGTCATTATGAACAACTTTAACTATAGGAAACAGCAAATTATCATTAGTGTTTTTTTGTATTATGGTATTGATTGAAATAAAATAATAATAATCGGGCCAACCTTGAAAAAACGAAAAAAATATCAGATGTTCCATACATTTAGTTGAGAGTGAGCAAAGATATTTAAACTGAATATTATATTTGTAACTATGTTTGTGTGTGAATGACATTGAGTGTAAATGACATTATATTTATCATGTAGGTAAATTCACAGTTTTTTCAAGGTTTGGTCCTTAATAAAAGTTGTCCAAATTTATGATTACAATGGCTTCCTTTCGGCTTCATTGTCATCCTTGTGACCCTGTATAATGATCATGTACTGAGTTCATATAATGCATGTTATTAAGTTAGGATAATCTTGTAAAATATGATATATTGGTAAAATAAATTGAATTGAATTGGTCAACTATAGTTTTAGATTCTTAGGCCGCCTGAGACCATGTACCTGCATCATTTAAATAGGCACATGTCATGTACCATTGACTCTGAAGCAGGGGACTTTCTTCGATATCCCTTGCCTAATCATAAGAGCTGATTAAAAGAGGAACTTGGAAAGGGGCTCGTTGGTCAGATTTGGGGAACCCATTCAAGCAAACCCTGGGAACACAGCGGCTCAGTGTGGTCCGCACCGCCAGACGAATAACGAAGTGGAAATGCTGAAGGTTTTAATAAGTAGCTGAACTAGCTGCAGACGACACTCAGTAGATAGGTAATTATTAGCAAACTAACTTAGCAAAAAAAACTTATTAAGTTTCTAAAATATTATATCACTTTATAACTTTCGTTTAAAATATTAGAGCCTACGTCTACCCTTTTATTATAAAAAAATACACTCAGTTATTTTAATACTTCAAATAAACGAAATGGACTCGAGAAATGAAACGAAAAATATGAAGACGAAAACATTCAAGAGGCGTCTACGGTTGAAAAATATAGCTCATTAAGGGATGTTTAGCCAAGCTAATTTAACTAGAGGCCTTAGGTGTCTCTGGGGAAATTACGAATATTGTGCGTAGGTATGTAGGTAGATATACCCGCCAAAGTTTAGGGACTTTGTTTGCCGAAACATTATCAAGAACCTCATTATTGCGAACTACTTATTGTTTCGTTTATCAAGTGATCTTTATTGCTGCGGTGATGACGTCACCGGTTAATTTGAAACAATAAGAGGCGAGGCAGGTACGTAGTGTAGAGGTAAATCGCTTAGGTATTTGAACGAATGGCTCCAGCATTTCCCGGTAATTGTGGCTGTCACCCGGACAAATGTCCTGTCCAACGTGTGCCAGGTACTCACTGTAACTGCAGCCATTAGCCCCCGAGATAATCTTAAATTACTGGCAACACACTCAATTGTTACCTTCCCATTCAACCGTTTGTTGTTAACTTAAAAGAGTAATATCATAAACGGACAAAAGGTCAGTCAGTGGGCTTTATAAATTGAGATCATCAAGTAGTGTGATACGACTTGAAATAAAAACTTATTTATACACTTATAGCCTGCTGAGCTGAGATTCGTTCTAGTTAAAAAATAGTTTGGAAAACAGGGTGAGAAGTCGCGAAGTACTAAATCCGATAGCAGCTCAGTTCAACTGAGGAATTGCTGCAAACTTTTTAACCCACTTAGGCGACAGTGCTGGGATACATCCAGTTAGAACCCAGTTATTTAGCGCTCAGCTCTGCTTAGAACAAAGCAAAGCGTAACTTAATATGAAGCATGTTGTCCTGTCCACGAATTTGGAGCGAGTTTCAAAGACGATCCCTCGAGTCTCCTTTATGCAAATCTGGGGTAATTTCTTTGGTGAGAGTCACAGGAGACCCTTTGCCAAGATTGCGTTGACTTTTCAACCGAGCCCTACCTACGTCTTACTTTGTATTAGTTTACATAAACATGTTACGCCGGACCAATCACGTCAGCGTTTCAGCGAAAGGAAAACTTTTTCCTGCCTACGGAAAACCCTGACTACATAATAAAATATACTTATAATAAAGTTACGACAAAATAGATTTAAAGATTCTTAAACGCAAGTAGGTAATATACTTGCCCAGAGAACGGAAATTGCGAAGAGCAAATGTGAAAAGTTCCCTACACAAGAGCGGGAGCCGAGCCTAGCTAGATGTCATTACCATACCATGAAAGTATATTACTTTGTTATCTTGATGTTCTAAGAGACATATTTCTCGTAAATATTATTATGAAGCTGTTTTAGCAAAGCTTACAGTTTTCTGAAGGTAGAATCACCAGTAAAAAGAAATATTATGAAAATGTAATAAATTAGGCAATAAAAGCTGCGCCCGTAGTTTCACCCACTATTCTATAGCACTTTTTTGTAATGGCCTCATTCTCAATTTACGGTATAAACTACCTCTATATACACGTATTATTAAGGTAGGCAACGCACTGATAATGCCTCGAGTATTGTAGGCAGCGGTAGCCACTTACAATCAGGTGGCCCGTAGCTTGTTTGCCACTTATTCTATTTAAAAAAAAACGTATGTCTTCTGTGCCTCTGTACCAATTTTCATTATTCTTATCCGTTATATTTTCATTATTAAATTTTCATTATCTTAACAGGTTATCAAAACTTAACAGGAGAGGCTGGACACATGTAATATAAAAAATCAGACAAATAAAGAATTCTGAATTTTGAAAAGATTCATATAAGGAAAGAGTGCACACACACACACATAAAAAATAAATATTAATAAATAAATATAAATATTCACACGGATTAATATTAGCACTAAAAGTGCGTATCTAATATAATTATTATGTTCGCACTCCAGCTGTCCTCCGCGCAGTTGAGGCTGCTCTCGTTGTGGGTGGACGTAGCGCGGTGGCGGTTTTTTTGCGAACAAAAAGCGCAATAACACAATGCGTGTTGCTTTTAGCGTTGCGCGTACGACTCCACAGCTGAACCGTGAACATAGTGGATACACACATTACACACCTTTACACGTTACACACAAATTTTCACATCTATAACATTAGTGTGATGGAATGGGATATTGGGATAATCAACAAATTCAAAATTCAAATTAATTTATTTCAGGCAATAAAATAACCCATACAATTCAATTATTAGGTACATCAAAAAATATATAAATAAATGAAAGCAATAAAATCTAAATAATAAAGTGACACAATACACTGTTTTAAACTATCACGGTTGTTCACTAAAGTTATATGATTATTTACGGGATATCAGTCTTCCCGTGAACATGGTGCATGTAACTGCGCCGAAATATCGGGAGCTCATTCCACAACCTTACCACGGTAAATATCCCGTAAATAATCATATAACTTTAGTGACACAATACAATTCAAAAGTAAAAAAGTAATAAGCAATGTCCAGTAAAATA
Organism: Agriopis aurantiaria; assembly: GCA_914767915.1. Taxonomy (NCBI): domain Eukaryota; kingdom Metazoa; phylum Arthropoda; class Insecta; order Lepidoptera; family Geometridae; genus Agriopis; species Agriopis aurantiaria. The sequence continues at coordinate 8,861,027 of OU611987.1, forward strand.
ATATGTCAAAATAATAATAGTTCAGTTAATTTAGTCAATCATTAATTAAATCAATACAAAAATCAAACAAAAATACAAATCAACGCATACGTACATATTTTTAAATAAAATTATATGACCCCGTTACTTGTCGTAAATAGCAATAATATGTCATTTCAAAAATATCAAAATAAATAAAGAGCAGGGATTAATGCACTAGACTAGACAAGTATAATAAATTTTAGTCTGCTTAAACCGGGAAAAACATGAATAAAATAGTCGATTGTCTAACGAGTGCATAAAACAATCCATTTAGGCGAGGTTTTATCTATGGATATTATTAAATACCCATGCAAACTTGCTACATTAAATATATGTATTAGAAAATAACCTTTAGGGGAAAAAAAAACAGTTTCTTTTTATGTACTAGCTAGTGCACTAAAAGCAGACCGAGCAGACAGCATAAAAAACAGTTTTAGTCCGTTTACTTCAAGCATAAATAATAACTTTATAAGCATGAGAAGTGAAAAAGTTTTTCAGTCTCAAATCACGTAGCAATAAACCCTGATTTGTAAATTTAAAACTACTTTTGTAGATATTATAAGTACGATATTAAGATTTACCCCAATTTCCTTAAGCGACACAGTTATGAGTCAATTTCGCAGACTCTCCGAATGCTTATTAAACGATATGGCGGTAATGTGGCTATGATTTCCGGCCGCCGTGCGCCACTGACAAAATTATAAGGAAAAGTCATCGCCGTTTCAGCAGATATTTTAACTGGCTTTTGAATTAGGTTGATACAATAGGCTGTGGCTCACAGGTTTACTTGCGTGGATGATGATTACTGCTCTATAACCGATAATTTTTTGGTACATGACCAGTTCATTTATAATATTTTAAAACTTAAAAAACCCTCTTTAGTCATCATCATCATCATCATCAGAAGAAGACTGCTGAACATAGGCCTCCCCCTTAAACCTCCACACTGAACGAAAGCCTGCCTTTTGCATGCCAGCCAGATGAGATGCCAGCGACTCTCACAATTTCGTCGGTCCGTCTAGTGGGAAGCCTACCCTCCTACTCTTTAGTGAATCGTCAAAACTAGCTAAAGGAGCCTGAACTTGAGAAGTCGTTAGGCTTGGTGACGAAGGTCTGATAATGGAGAGGTGGATAATGGAATTCTCGAGATGGAACTCGTTAAAATAAACTAAATGAGTTAAAACCATTCGAGGGGTAGCCATTAGGTAGTAGCCATTGAAGAGCTCCAGAATCCACCTCCTGGCTTCATCATCAGATCAGTTCAATGCTACCAAATTATTGTATTATCATCCGAATTATGTATACTTTCAAAGTTTCAAATCGGCACGAGAATTAAAAATTGGTTAAAATCGACTTCCAAAATTTGATAACATTGTTAGTTACAAGTGCAGCTAATATCAAGTGTGTAAAAAGACCACGACCAAAATGCTCGATTTTTTTATCGCTCGTATAATATTTCACACAAAAATAACATGCGAAATGACTGACTTTCGAACGAAATTCCAAACAAAAATTGCATTTTGTAATCATATCACTCGGTAACGCAACGAGTAGTTTAAACCTTTCGAATGTGCTTATCAATTGAAAATCTTACAATCCGCATGATATTTTCGTGCGAAATAAAATTAAATAAAAATAAAATACCATACGAATACTTCAAAAATTGAGCGCAAATTCGGAAAAGAGCTCATGGCTTTTACAGCGGACAGATTTTTATCAAACATAGCTAAGAACAATTGTTATAAAACCAGCTTATAAAAATATAAATAAAAAAACACTCAAATCCATTCAACCGTTTTGGAGATATTTTTTACAAACACACACTCTCTTACGCCTATACCTCTTCCGTTCTGTCGTAGCTAAAAGATAATGTTAGTGAAAAATCATGCGTAGGTAAGCACTTTTTTCAAAATATTGTTTTACTAGCTGTTGCCCGCGACTTTGTACGCATAGACTTTCATCTAACATTTCAACCCTTTTTGCCCCCCTTTTGCAAAACCCTTTCTGAGCGTACCACTTGCCAATTTCAGCTACATAATTACAAAACTTACAACAAAAAATTTAAGCCGCCATTTCCCTACTAAATCTGTGTTTTTTGTAAAAATAACAATACAGTGTTTATTCATTTCAAACTATTAACGTGAATACCAAATTTAATTTCCCTAACATCAAATCAAAAACAAAGGACTTTTATACAAACTTTCAACCTTCATTTGCCCCCCTTAATTCAGCCCTTTCGCAAAATCCTTTCTTAGCGGACCTCTACACCCCATAAGGAATCTACCTGCCAAATTTCAGCTTCTTAAATCAGTTAGTTTTCGAGATTTCGTGATGATTGAGTGAGTGAGTGAATGAGTAGATGAATTTAATATAGATTGATATATTTGATAAATAGATTTAAATGAATGAATTTAGATATTTTTAGTGAGTAGTGGATTATATTTAGTTCTCTCCAACTATAGATAATCTAGCTCCATAATGTCGAAAGATAAAGGATTTGCGTTGATTTGTCGAGCGGCATTCATGTTTCACCAACCATTCGACCATGCATCACTGAGTAGGTATCCGATAAGGCAGTGTCCATGTAAATACATCGACACATACTGTAATCCGTGTGCCAGCTTGAACATAGCTCTGGATAAGTACTTGGCGTATAGATTGAACATCGCAATGACCAAACTGTCTTACACGGAAAGTCAGCATTTAATTAATCTTATTGTATACCCTAAGAATCGATGAAGGACGACATTCGTAAGACAGTTAGTAGAAGTGAAAAGGCTTGAGCTGAGTGGCGTGCCTTGGGAGAGACCTGTGTCAAGCGAACTACTTATGTTGAATATGGTGATGATGATGAATGTACCAAAGCTCAGAAATCTAAGTTAAAAATCTCATGTAGTGCTCAAATTGTCAAAGTACTTTATTATGCACAACTTAAAAAACAGGAAATTAACGAAAACTTAAATAAATAAATGCTCAAATTAATCTCCATTTCCATCACATCAGGTGGGAATTTCAATTTTCAGTAGTTAACTTTCAAGTAGAATAGTACATTTTCATTTTCTGGTACATTAATCTAGAACTTTTATTTATTTTATTTATTTATTAATAGGCTTGCTTTTGACCGCAAACTCGCCAGATGTAAAGCGATGATGTGGTCTACGGTGGAGCACGCTTGTCAAGAAGAAACAGATTCACTCGTGATTTAAAGACACTCAGATTGTAACTATCGGGGAACACCCAGCGCATCCCATGCGCAGCGCATGCGCACCCGCGCACTTCAGACAGCGCTTTCCAGCAGTTCGCATAATAAAAGTGGAATCAAAGCACTTCGTACGGGTTTTCGGAATATCAACCATAAAGCGGCCATACTTTAAAAGAAATACTAATCTGATATAGAACTTACAGGGTTCATCGGCTAGAGAGTACCTATGTTGCTTGGTATGGGTCAGGGATCTAGCTAGAGAGTACCTACCTATGTTACTTGATATGGGTTAGGGTTCTCGCTAGAGAGTACCCATGACCCTTGGTATGGGTCAGGGTTCTCGCTAGAGAGTACTTATGTTCCTGAGTATGGGTTAAGGTTCTCGCTCGAGAGTACCTGTTCCTTGATATGGGTCAGGGCCTAGCAACAGTGTCAACTTACCTATTGTACTTCAATGACGTACTAACTCAAGGTAATTTGATCTTGGCATCTGTCAAGCCTTTTATTTAACTCACGTTACAATCCGTCAACACAAAACAAACCATAGAATTAGTTACCATATCATTATAAGTATAGTTTTGTTTCAAGATCCGTGAACGGTTTCGTAAGGATATTTCTTCATAATAGTTATAACAGTACAATGTGGACCGGACACTTTCAAGGTTAGTTTACAGAAGTTTCACATGTGCTATGAACTAACAAATCATTCAATAATTACACGCTAGTCATAATGAGTATCCAACAATTGTTATTTGTAATGTGGTTGAACTCGTTTTTCAAATGACACTTTAAACGTCAATATTATTAGACATCGCCACCCTCTTATTCCACAGCTAAGAACTCTGCGAGTATGGCAAGGAAGTGAGGTTTGACAGCTCGAAGAGAATGATTACAAAATCGGATAATATCTCTCTGCCCTTATCTGCTGAGTGCGGTAGGCACAATGTGTTATATCAGAGGTTATCTCTATATATAGTCTCTTCTCACGTATATAACCTTCTACACAGTTTATCCACACCTTTTTAAGTCACCCCTTCCGATGCAACCATTTACCGTCATACCTAGGGTACTCTTAGTATCATATTTTCTTATGACATGACTAGAATAGGTTACCGCTCTTTAATTTCTCAGTCACTAGAACATGATTGTGATGTTACGGCGGATTAACTAAAAACGAAAGTCAAAAAGTAGAAACCCCCCCTTTCGTTTTTACTTTTTGACTCCCGGTACACAACGCATTTTCAATGTATTTTTGTAATTGCTCTAATGTAAAAACTGTAATACAGCCCATCTTCCTTGGTAATAGATACAAGCGTCAAACTTCGCATTATTATAGTACACACTCTAAAGTTTAACAACAAATAATAAATAATGGCCAAGTGTGAGTCGGTGACTTATGTCCAAGTTAAGCAACGTATTTGCTACTTAGATGACCTCATCATTCGTCTCTCCGAATCGAAATGACACCATAATTTACTAATTTTGAAGTCGTTTTTTTTTAAATAATATGTAGTTAATAATTATTGTATTTTGTGGTGGTACAGAACCCTCAGTGTGCATGCCCGACTCGCACTTGGCCGGCTTTTTAGAGATAATAATGCTGTTATACTACCACAGATTCAAACCACCTTTATTGCCACCGAATTCTATTAAAACAACTTGAAAATACGTTTCACTAGAGGACTGTCGTACTTTGTATAAGCAATTTCGTAAAAGTATCACAAACAGTTTAAAAAGGTTAATTTGGAACGAGCGCGGCGGACCATGACATGAAACCGGCACTCTGGTATTTTCACTGATAGAAATTAAGCTGTTTATTTTACATTATTCTCCCTATTTTCCAGGTTTTTAGCTTAAAATTTCGTAGCAGTCATTACACGTTTCAATGTTTAGTCTAGTACCGATGGGGAAGAAAGGTTCTTAAGTGGAGATCACGAACCGGAAGATACAGCGTAGGTAGGCCTCCCACTAGATGGATCGACGACATTGTGAGAGTCGCTGGCATCCAGTGGATGCAAAAGGCAGGCTGTCATTCAGTGTGGATGTTAACGGGGGAGGCCTATGTTCAGCAGTGAGTGGACGCCTTCTGGCTGATGATGATGATGATGATTACACGTTTCAATGTTTAGTCTAGTTAGCCGATGTTACTATGTCATCCTCACGTTTACCACTTTTCTACTCTTAACAAAGTTACAAAAATCTATAAAATCATAATCAGCATAGATTAGGCAACTGCTGGAAATAAGCTTCTCCCGTGTCACGCCACTCAGCTCATCTTTGGCTTTTCGCTTCCAGCCACTGCCAGGTGCCTTACCGCCGTCACTCCACTGAATCACAAGCAGGGCGTCCTACGCTAAGTTTGCCGATTCGTGGTCTTCACTCTAAAATAAATCTATTCCAATGGTTATATCGGAAAACTGCGACAGATATTACGACCGACTACCATTTCAGCTTGATAAATACGCTAAACTATCGTATGAAGGGGACTTGGTTCTCTGGCGAATAACTTCGTTCCGGATAAGACCGCTCAGAGAAATGCCGAGCAAAGATCTCTCCATAGCTCGCTGAGTGTATGTTTTTTTTTTTTTAAACCATATAAAAACGCCTCTCACCTCTCAGTTAGTGGGTGAAATAATAATTTTCACTCATGAAATCTTGAATCTTATCTATCTGCCAAATTTCGCTTCGTAGCATAAACTTCCTAGGTATATTTCTTATGGGCTGTAGACATCCGCTAAGAAAGGATTTTATGACAGGGACGAATTAAAAGGTTCAAAAGGGGTCTGAAAGTTTGTATCAACGCGTACAAAGTCGCGGGCAATAGCTTTAATAACATAAAATTATTTTACTACGTAGGTACTTTATGGCTTCAGGTAGACCTATTTTCTTTAGATCACCAAAGAGTAGCAAAATGACAAGAATTTTATGTGATTAAACATTACTTACTTTTAGCGCTTTTGTACTAGATACTAGTAAAACATACAATTACTGTGAAAACTTCTATAAGAATGGAACTGAAATTGGCTTTATACGGTTTTCAAGTTAATACCTAAGTAGTACATTCTGCTCACTGTAATAGACATTCTTTTACTAGGAATCTGACTCCAAATTTAGATTAAAATAAAATTGTTTTCAAGAAGAGTTACTTACCTAATCTTAGCGGCAAGATTTAATGGAATTACAAATTTAATTTGAATGGAATTTTCCACTATGACAACTAAAAAAAATTGCAGCGCCTCTACAATTTACTTGACGTAGATTGAAAGTACCTACGAGGAAAACAAATTTAACAAAGAGAAGAAATCACAAATCAGAGTCTCCAAAAGACTGTATGTTGTCTGTCTGTCTGTCGATGATAACGCTTTCTTCTAATATTGACCCGGTAGCTCCGTACGGGTACCAAGATGGCAACACCGATTCATGGTGTATTTCAAAAACACTTGCGAAGCGTTTTGATTGTACTGTTATTGTGCGAACTGCTAGACTTTGGAATGCGCTGCCAGAATGACCCGATAATTACAATCTGGTTCTTCAAGTCACGTGTGAAACCTTTCTTCTAGGCAAGAGTGCTCCATCGTAGACCGCATCATCGCTTAACGTCAGGCAAGATGGCAGTCAAACGAAAACCTATTCGTCCTTGTTTCCAAACCTGGGTTCGTTGCCCAAATAATTTTGCTCTTAAATCACCCAATGGCCGACTGATTACTTTATTATCTATGCTTTCAGAATTAATTTACAGGTTCAGTCATAAAACTGCACGCACCTATTTGATATTTTTGTAACATTTGTTATGAATTTGTAGCGACACATTATTGCATGTGCATTGTAATTGCTGAATGCTGACTCTAATATGTTGCATTGCAGGATGCGAGTATGTCGTCAGTCAACAGTCGTCACCCTCCAGGCACGTTAGGTAGGCATTTGTACTAAATTAAATACCGTAAATTTCAGTTATAACTTTTATTTAAGGGCTCAATTCTGTATATAGGGTTACGCGGAAAGGGCATACTACTTAAACCGAAAAGTCTCCATAGTGTCCATCATTGTGAACAACTTTTACTAAAGGACGAACACTGAAATCGCGGGAAAAAAACAGCTGTTCCATACATTTTGTCGAATGTGAATGACCGTTTTCTATGAAACAGCTGATATTTTTACGTGATTTTAGAGTTGCTCCTATCATAATGACTGGTACTATGAACCCCTTTCAGCTTAGTGCACCCTTTCTGCGTAACCCAGTATATAATAAACAGTAAACTGGTGACACCGAGTGAGAAAAAATAAATTTTAGCAACATTTGTATATGTATATTATGTTAGTCTCAAAGAAATGGCCGTCATGCCCGGCAGATGTGAAACATGACGGCATAAGAGAGCGTCATGTCACTCGCCGTCACGGCATATGAGTCGGTTTAACTGCCACGGTGTTCCAATAGATGTTACACATCAAAAATTGTCAGTCGAAACCGAACGTACGTCAGGCGACAAGAATCAAAGTGATTGCGACAACCTGGATACCTAGATAGCGATAATTTAAGCCCCCGAGATTGGCTCGATGATCACTCACTTGTCATTCACGAACTGCAATCGGTCCATACATTCCAGTCCAATTGAATCTATTTCCATTCTTACAACCAAACATTATTTATTGTACTGTATTTTTAACACGACGCCGGAAAGCCGAAAAGGGGGTATTGTAGTTAGCACGAATGTATATCATCATAGGGACTATATTAAAATAAATTGTGTGTTTCTAGTGCTATTAAAACCTAGGATAGGTAGTTTCTTAACTTTCCTCGTCTTCGCAAGTCTTCGGCTCTAGTAGTCCTCATAGTCATTTGTGCGTCGTTGTGTGGATTTAGAGGTACTTTGAAATGTTAGCTAAACAGAAACGAGGGAGGAAGAAAGATGTTTTCAGGATTTTCACGCAAAAAAATCGGTTGTGTAGAGATACTTATACTCACCCCGTTTTTTAATATTACTTTGTTACAATAATTTACAAAGCGAGCAGTTTGGGTAACTATTTATACAAATGTTATTTATAATGGCGTAATTACTTCCCACAACCATTTGCATAGATATTAAACGGTGCTTTATAATACTTTCAGCTAAATTACACCTTGTATGTACGCGTAAGTTTTGAAGTTTGGCTTTTGACGATCTCTTTGGGATGATGAAAGCCAGAGCTTAATAAGGGTCATGGATGGATGGCAACCTTACTGACCTTACTTTGTCTAGGTGAGTACAAGTGAGGGCAAAATTATCTCAACAAAATTGTTGTAGCTTGTCTGCTACAGCCCTTCCACATTAGAAATAGACTCTAAAGGCTACAGATTTGACAAACGGCCTTACCTATAGCCTAAATAAAATCACGTAATGGCAAGGCAGTCCCCCGAAATGTCTTAGCTAACCTACCGTTTTATATGTAGGTAGGTACTTACTTATATATTGAACACGTCGAACGCGAAGCGGAGAGATAGTGTAGTGTCCTACTGGTACAACCTTGTCCAGAGTTCGACCCCCCTCACCCCGAAATGAATTCCTGGCTACGGCTTTGCATGATAGAGTCTATGTTTGTTATTATTCTTAAATTTTAGGTATCTGAATGACATATTTCTTGAGCTTATCGAATACTTTTCCCATTTGTCTCAATCTTTGCCTCGAAGTTCACGATTAACAGAGACAGACTGGCAGAGTATTATAAAAAAAGTTGTTACTTGTTTGCTACAGCCCTTCCACATTAGAAATAAAACAACAAAATTGTTGTTACTTGTTTGCTACAGCCCTTCCACATTAGAAACAAAACTAAAACAGATTTTGTACTAGAGTAAGTTAATTTGAAAACATATTCGAATTAACTAGTTTGGTTGGAAAGGTAGTGGAGCCTAGTTGAAAACGTTATGAGGATTCAGTTGTTGACTATACTGTACAATAATGCGCAAAGTTTCGTCTTCCGGGTCGAAGGGGCCGTAGAGCGTGGAAATACAAACACACGTATAAAATAAATTTCAGAGATACAAGTATATACATCATCATCATCAGCCAGAAGACGTCCACTGCTGAACATAGGCCTCCCCCTTTAACCTCCACACTGAACGACAGCCTGCCTTTTGCATCCACTGCATGCCAGCGACTCTTACTATGTCGTCGGTCCATCTAGCGGGAGGCCTACTTACGCTGCGTCTTCCGGTTCGTGGTCTCCACTCAAGAACCTTTCTTCCCCATCGGTTATCGGTTCTCCGAGCAATGTGGCCTGCCCATTGCCACTTCAACTTGCAAATTTTAACAGCTATGTCGGTGACTTTGGTTCTTTGGCGAATATCCACGTTTCGGATTCTATTGCGCAAAGAAACTCCGAGCATAGCTCTCTCCATTGCCCGCTGTGTGACTCTGAGTTTTTTCAAAAGGCCAACAGTTAAGGACCACGTCTCAGTACCATATGTCATCACTGGCAACACACACTGGTCAAAGACCCTTGTCTTTAGGCACTGTGGTATTTTGGACGAGAAGATGTCACGCAATTTCCCGAATGCTGCCCATCCGAGTTGGATTCTTCGGGCGACCTCTTTGCCTAAGTTGGACTTACCTAACTGAACAATCTGTCCAAGATAGGTGTAATGGTCAACAACTTCGAGAGTATCGTTCCCAACGACTACTGGCACGGGTTCAACATGGACATTGGACATGATTTTTGTCTTGTCCATGTTCATTTTAAGACCCACCTGTTGGGAAAGGCTACTGAGGTCGCTGAGCATCGTATTGAGGTCCTCCAGCGACTCTGCCATGATAACTATATCATCGGCAAAACGAAGGTGAGTGACGTATTCGCCATTGATGTTGATACCTAATCCGTTCCAGTCCAAGAGCTTGAAAACGTCCTCCAATGCGTTCGTGAACAGTTTCGGAGAGATAACATCTCCCTGTCTCACGCCTTTCTGCAATTGGATTGGTTCCGTGCTCTCGTCCTGTAATCGGATTGACATGCTGGCGTTTCTATACAAACACTTCAACACTTCGATATACCTATAGTCGATATGACAACGCTGGAGGGACTGTAATACTGCCCAGGTCTCGATGGAATCAAAGGCTTTCTCATAGTCCACAAACGCCAGGCATAATAGCCGATTATACTCCTCAGTCTTCTGTATAATCTGGCGGAGGGTGTGTATGTGGTCTATGGTGCTCCAGCCTTTACGGAAACCGGCTTGTTCGGGAGGCTGAAAGTCATCAAACCTGCTTTCGAGACGGTTCGTAATGACTCTAGAGAACAACTTGTACACATGGCTCAGGAGTGAGATGGGTCTATAATTCTTCAATAAGGTGTTATCACCTTTTTTGAAGAAGAGCACCACCACACTCCTGTGCCATGCTTCAGGCGTAGTACCATCGAGTATGACGGAATTAAATAACTTCTGGAGGACTAACAGTACCGGTTTTCCACCCGCTCGCAGTAGTTCTCTATACAAGTATATACATAACAGGAAATTAGTTCTATGAACACAGCGAAGCATCTACAAAGCTTCACGAAAATTACTTTTTCCGCTAATACAATTTAATTTTAAATCTTGATTTTTGGAGAAGGTAAACATAAAATTTCACCCTCTTATTATAAGTTACCACCTCTACCTACTTAACGGGACTAATTCAGTTAAACGAACGAAATTACCGTGGACATAAATTCGGCGATTTTAAGAAAAATTGGGTATCGCACCTGTGCCGCTAGGAAACGAAAATGAAGGCCATTATCCCACACCATAATCTTAAATCACTTCGGCTTAGTGTTTCGATTACAGACAAAGGTTCGGCGCGAAAACCCACATTATGATGGTAGTTGAATAATTGTATAGATAAGTGGAATTGATGGCTTGTGGCCACGTCTAGTTCGACGCTCGAGTTTGGGATGGCACTTAGGGAAATTTGCCGGATTACTTTACAGTTAAATATTTGGTCTTATTAAAATGTTTAATTGTCTTGCGTACACTCGAAGCTTAGACTCGTAAATTCTGGTCTCAAAGCAATTTCTCATGAAATAAGCTTAATCAGTGAAATTACAAATCAGTCTTAAAATTTTCGATTAATGCTTATTTTACTGGACTCCTATCTGTTGATTCTTCTTCTATTAGCACCCGATACAAATGTAGAAACTGAGTGACGTAGCGTTCTACGTAAAACAGCTCCGCGCTGACCCAGTAACGGTAAACAAAGGGTGAAATAGGGTCTATCACGTAATATCTCATCCATTCCTACTTGCATTTTTTACATTGAACTCAGTACAACGTGAAATCTAAGCGAAGGTGGGCAAGGGTCGGCGACCGACGGGCAAATAACTCTTTCCGATAACCCTCCGGCTTTCGCACTAGACTATTTACCATTCTCTCCATCGCCGATTGTTTGGAGGGAAAGCCAAAATGGTAAAACTTCACGATTAATGAAATAAAGCTCATCGTCTGAGCACCAATAGAAGCAATTAGATTAACGACTGTTCAACAGATAAGAGAGTCAAAACTTCTATAAATTTTGACAATAAATTAAGACTTAATAAATAAGTATAATTTTTAAATACGTACCTGTTTTAAAATTAAAACTATCATGATTTGAAGGATGTGATTTTCGAAAGATAGACAGAAAGAAACTCTTTATTGTGCACACCAGAAATCAAAGTTACTTACAGGTAAAGAAACTTATAATAGCTCGTGGCACAAGTGGCGGCTTTTTGCTGAAAGTGATCTATTTAAAGCAAATTAGATGGATAAGATTTACGTACCAATCGGAATAGGGGATGCTATATACACTTGACACAGTTTGACAATAAATGATTTCTGATTCTGATACTTTTATTAAACAAATACTTACATATGGTATAGATGATGATGATAATATGATGTTGTTAGGTATTGAGTACATCTCGTATCAATTTGTCAAAATTGTCAATAGTAATAAAACAAAGTTATAACCGGCAATATGTGGATTCAGAGAGAGTCAGCCGCAACATGAATGTTTTACTATTCTGGTATACATGGTGAAAATGTACATCACTATTGCTGGGAAACATATGTTTGCAAGCTATAAAATCTACGCGGTTATTGAGCAACAAATAATAACAGAACGCGAGGCTCCAGGCGGCAGTGCGGACGCTCACAAGTTTTCTCGTTATGTCCTTTAGAGATGTTTTGAGATTTGCAGGGGAGCGGTAGTGCATCGGGCACAATGGCCGTTTTCTTATCCTCTTTGCGGGAACACATCTATTTCGACTTTTTGTTGAGGCTCGGAGCAGTTGGTCGCGGAGCACGTACGTTCGCTCCTCGTGGACGCGCTTAGAATTCAATATCCCTATTCCGCGTTACCGTCCTTTGCGCATAAAACAACCGATAGGTACTTGGACTTTTTGTATCCCATTTGTAGATGCTCTAAGTAAAGGATTCCAGATACACGGCGTGTTTGTTACCGGCTATTTTTATTCCCTTACCGAGCTCGTTCAATTTCACCGCTTTATAATGTCTAGTTCTCGAACCGATCATAACAATAATAATACCTACTCGAGAGGAATTAAAATTGCAGCAGCATTACAAGCCTTGAAATCGGATCACATCAGACTGATACTAAAAGGATGGATAGGTACTATTGGTAAGGAGTGAGTGTCACAATCAAAAAGAGGTACCTAGCAGTGGGTAAAATAGGGCTCCAGGTGCTCATTTTTGTTATGAGTAAATGTTCGAACCAGTTTCGGATCTTTATTATGCTTCGTAGCCACGTAATAAGCCCCAGTTCTCTGAGAAGCTGTTTGATTGTCCGCAACAGAATTTTCGCAATACTAAATACTCAGCACGCGCATATGCAGGTTATTTCATTAAAACTTAATGGAGCTTGGCGTTTTTCTACCTCTTAATATGCAGCTATGAAGCTCTAACTTTGCAATTTAATTACGGTATAGCTGTAGGTAATTGTATTCAGTCCGGTCACGGAGCGCGCGGCTCGTTCACAGATCGCAACCAGCGCCCGGCTCCGGCCCGGTCCGGCCCGGCGCGGGCGGGTGGGCGACCGGCTCACTGCCATCACGTAATGACTCTCTCGAGCTGCATTATCAACTGAGGTCATTTAGTTAATTTAGAGAAGACTTCACCCTAGTTCGGACAATGAAAAAACTCCTAGAGACTATGATGTTGAGATAACAATTAACCATCACCATCACTTCAGCCATAGGACGTCCACTGCTGGACATAGGCCAAAAGGGCCAGTTTGGGTCACTCTCCAAAAGGGCCAGTTGGAAGCGACCTGATCCGGCGTTTTCCTGCGGTCTCCTTTAGGTCGTCTTTCCATCTAGTGGGTGAACGTCTTACGCGCGCTTACCGGTCCGTGGTCTCCATTGGAGAACCTTTCGGCCCCATCGGTCATCTGTTCTGCGTGATATGTACCCTGCCCACTGCCGCTTCAAATTGCTTATCCGGTGGGCTTTGTCGGTAGCTTTCGTTCACCTACGGATCTCCTAATTTCTGGTTCGATCTCGTAGAGTAACCCTGAGCCCCCCCCCCCCCCCCCCCTCTTCATAGCTCGTGAACATTATAATTTGACTGGAACTAAAAAAATTACGTTAGTGTTTTATATTTGAATCGTCTTAAAGTACATTGTTCCTCCATGGTTTTAACTTTTGTTAAACAAAAGATTACCGATAAAAGCTGCGGATATTCGAACTATATGTTTTTATTTTTCATGGTGGTTTTATTTTTTTTCTTAAAAGGGTGTGCGACGAAATATCATTTTGCATCTGGATAACAAAATCGGTCAACTAACGCGGGTGATACTAACCCAATATAACATGTCTGATGATTGTAGAGGCTTCGCGTTGCTAGCGAAAACATTCATGGTGATGAAATCAAGTACGTAAAGTTTTGTTTTTACCTGACTTCGAAAAAAGAGGAAGGTTCTTAATTCGGCCCATATATTTAATTTTTTAAGTATGTACATCGATTACGCATCTGTAAAGCAATTTGCGTGTTTTATACAAAACCTCCTTAATGTAGGAGGTATCAAACACAGAGAATATTTTTTTTTTCGTTTAAATGTTATCTTTGGTAGTCGGTTTTTATATTTATTTTTTTCAAAAAATTAAAATTTAATTATTTTCTTTGTAGTGACATATTAACTTTTTTTAATTCGGTCATTTAATATTACACGTGAATTTCTCACATACCTGCGACTGTAAGCCGCACAACCGATTGGTTTCAACCGCATTCGACGGACTTTTCCGAGGTGAGTGAGTGCGCTTATATTGTTTCCCGTATAATAAGAAAGAAAATGTGTAAAAACCGCGTGTGACACAATATACATACTAACAATCGTTAACGATTCGCCGAAGAACAGTTTGCCGAATATACTTTTAGTTCTTACCAGAGGCCCTCTCTAAAGTCTGAACTAAGTACCTACCTCACGATAATAGTTGAAATTCGTAATGAAAAAAATTGTTTTTTACTATTATTTAATAAACTAATAATTATATTAAAATATTTAATTATTTATTATTTTATTTACAAATATGGTTCATTACTGTATAATTACTACGTAGTTCAGAGTTTAAAGAGTGCCTGTGGTAAGAGGTATTTAATGCTTTTAGCGAATAGAATTTACGGCGAATTGTGACTCAGATAAACGTATTTTTGGTTTAACGTTCTTTTTTATATATAAAATAAGAACGGTTAATCGAAAAAAAATTCTCTCGGTTAAACGCTTATTTGCGTTCTTCAGAGAATCGTTTTTCGTCGAAACGTATATCAGCAAATCGTTACACACTCGATGAAAACAACATTTACTTTTCCACTAGGCTTCGTATAACAAAAACCAATGAGCTGAAAGACTTAGTTCGCCACATGTGCGAGCTCATATCAACCAAATGATCAGATTAGCGACGAGATTAATACAGCATTTTCGTTATTTGGACCTAATCCGGATAACAGATTGCCAGAAGTCACAAAAGTAAGTGATATATTATATAAGTGTCCTAGAGATAATCTTCTAAGTACTACACAAAATATGACTTATGCTCACTATAATCCACACAGTTAGGTTACTTTCATTATTAAGATAATATGAATATTTAGCAATTAAATCTTCGAACATTTTACCCCGGGGACGTCTAACACGATAATCTGCAAAAAAACTGTCGCTTTTGGTTGGAGTGACCACACATAGCACACATCATATCACACTAATATTATAAATGCAAGAGTTTGTGTGCGTGCGTGTGTCTGTGTGTGTGTGTGTGTGTGTGTGTGTGTGTGTGTGAGTGTGTGTGTGTGTGTGTGTTTGTCCGCATTTAACTCTGTAACAACTAAACCGTTTTGAGGAAATTTTGGTGTGGAGGTAGCTAATATCCTGGATTATCACAATCATGTTTTTATCCCAGAAAAAAATTCCTGGATCCAGTAGGGTAGCGAGAAAAACCGCGGGGCACTGCTGGTTAACACTTGATGAAGAAGATTCTGTTCATATGAAAGTACATTATGTATAAGAACAAATTAGGAATACCGACTTATAGTTATACTAGTATAAATTGTTTTTTTTTTCATACCTTCTATAAAAAAGCTGATAAACTTCAAACGGCTGAACATATTATTTTCTTGAATAATAGCAAGTACATTGTGGATCAAGTCGTATTTCAAAAAAAAAATCCCTCTCACGTTAAACTTATAATACCTCTCTTTTTGCATCGGGGGCTAAATATACTGCGTACCTAGGTATACTAACTACACAATGTTCATATGGTTATTATGGTCACATTGTTTGGTATAGATACGCCTCGGCTTCCTTCTGCTGTGGATAAATGCTCCATTATTTTATTAGAATCTTACACATAAAGACACAATAAAAAAATTGATTTAAAACATTTGCATGGTAATACATTACAATAGATTTTTTAAATATATTGTCTACAAAAAGTGTTCAAACGTGTCAGAATGATAGCTGTTGCGAAAGCAGGCTCTTAATTGGAAAAATATTTAACAATAAAGTCAGTTAATTGCCAACAATTACAGTAACATGGTCAATAAAATACATTGCGCTACAATTGTAACTGCAAATAGAAAAATGTACAAACAGCTTGTAAAATATAAAACTTAATGAACAGCAGTTCAAATTGAATTTAAGCCACTCACGTCTAGTTCGCCTCGTAAACGGTTTATACTCTTACTGAAATACGAGTTACTAAAATTAAAGACTCTCTTTAATACCCCATTCCGTACGTATAAACTGAGACGAAGATAAACCTACTTATCTCGCTTCGCAAAACTTTAACAGTATAATAGATTTTTAAAAGTTTATATTGCACTTTTAAACATCTTCTTATCTCAAAAATAAACTCCAAATACTATGTGATTGTTAAAACTAATCGAGCCTGAAAGCATTTTGCTTTAGAGGGGGAAGTCACAGACGACAATCCAACGTGCAGAAAATTCGACACTCCACTCATAAATTTTAATATTTTGTAGCAGTCATACTTGTAAGGCAGGTTTGTGCGGCGCACGGCAGCGGTGGCGCTGAGGTCAGCGTTGCAAGCGTAGTGCTGCACAATGGCCCGTCACTGCTTCGTACCAACTTCTCACAATGCTTCTACCTACTTCCACAATACGAGTCCCGAACCTTTCTCATTTCGTTTTTGTTTCGCTGGTTGTCGCGGCCGCAGATGTTCCTACGAAAACGTTGGCTCATCTACGGATTAGTGACCGTTAGGTTTTCGTATATGCGACCTACATTACAAATATGAACGTCTCCCGGACGTTGACAGTGATGATTTAGCCCTCGCGCTGGCAGCTTCCCCTATTTCTATTATATATTGGACGCGTTTTGCGACTGGCGTTTATTTTATTGGCAAACCGTCTATTTTGGTTTATGGACGGCTATATTTCTGTTTGTTTACTGCGGGTCTAGATTTACACGCTTTGTCAATAGAGAGTAATTGGTTACCAATGGAATATTAATACGGATATCTATGAGTGTGCATGCTCTTAGAATTTCACTTACCATGTCTAACTTGGAGTATCACTTTACATGTCTAATTCAATAATTACTCTTACTCGTGGTACAAATTATAGCGAAATTGGAATTGCCTTTGATGAGTTTCAGGCTTCCAAATTAAAACATCTATCAACGTCGGAAAATGTTAGTCCAAAAATTGAAGAGTACAGGTAGGTACCTATTAATGAGAGGCGCTCCCATTACAAAGTCCGGCGCGCGCCCGGCGCACTCCCACAGAGAAAATTACGCGAAAATTTACATAATAGAGAATCCGTGGCTGCCCTAGTCCTTTGAAAGTCGGGCTGCGGACCAGCTTCGAGTGACACGGTACTACATTAAATTAACATCTCTCTCACTTTGTTTGTGAAAGCTACTTCGACAGAACCTAATTTGTGTGAGTAAAAAGGTGTCGGGACGATAGGAAAGGGTGGTGTGGTTTCGTAATTACCACCTTAGTAAAAACGACGCTAAGTACTAAGTTCATCGCCGATTAATCAATATTACTCTTACCATGTAAGAAGACTGTAGATACACACATGTCATGTAATAAAATAACGGAGTGCCATCAATGTACGTAAAAAAAATCAAGACGTTTGATAGTTTGTCTAGGTCAAATCTTCCAAGCTGAATTAGAACCAGTTGCTCTGAACCGATTTTGCCGAAATTTTGCTTACACCTTTAGTTTAAGTGACAATACAATATTTGCAACACGTAAATTTGTAATATAAAAAATTGCCGTCAAACATAAATTTAAAAGCACAATTTAAACAAAAGCTTGTTTAAAAAAATGTATCTAAATAAAAGTTTGTTACACTAAAGACCACACACTTACTCCATAGCGGTAAACTTTGTACGTTTGTAGGAAGTAATCACAGAAACTACTGAACTGATTCAGTTTTTTTTTAACTGATAGAAATTTAAACTATCCTTGAGTGTTTCATGTTTCCTTAACAGCGCGGACAAAGCCGCGGGCACATGATACACAGATTACATAATAGTTGAAGTCATACTGTAATTATGATTCGTTTTCAATAGTTACCATAATTTATGACTAGATATTTATGAACAATTAGTTTTGCCCCGTGGTTTTACCTGCGTAGACATTCCATCAGGAAACGTAAATTTTCCACAATAAATGTATTCGACCGTTCAACTCGTTCAAATCTTTATGCAAAAAAACACGTCAATATGTTGTGGCGTGAGAGAGTAACAAACAAACAAACTGACAAATCAACAAAGCAAACACGTTTTCACATTTATAATACTGTATGATTGATTACGAAACAAATTCACTTAATCAATCCATGAACAAGCAACCGACTGACCTCTTTATTTCGAGTTAAACGATCGAATGAACAAATTTGCTCTGTACAAAATTATCGAGAAGGGAGCGTCCGAATCAGCAAAACTAAAAACGTGAATGCTGCAGTCGACGTAATTGGGTAACCGCCGCGCATCATTAGGTAATTGCAGCTGCGGCCCGCAGCCCGACCTAGTGCTACGCTACCACAGGTGCGGGTCTCACTGGCTCCTCGCTTATTAAATATCCTCTTTTTTATAAATAATAGGCTTGCTTTTGACCACCATCACGCCTGATGTTAAGCGATGATGCGGTCTACGTTGGAGCACGCTTGCCTAGAAGAAACCGATTCACTCGTGGTTTGAAGACACCCAGATTGTAACCATCGGGAACACCCATTCAGGCAGCGGCATTCTTACTTGTATCTCACACCCGACACTTCATACAATTAAACTGATTTAAATACCTGAGGCCTTACGGCTACCTGCTTACGCGGTATCAAACTAACGTTGAAACCACGCAGTTCGGAAAATCACACGAACGTGAACCTTAACGCGCCCAGATACGGTTTGCGGTCGCGCAAAATTTTTTCATCATCTAAACTGGATTGCTTTAAACAGCTAGGCTTAAGGCCCCTGGAACTACTACCACAAAATAAATAGGTACAGAAGGCCAGCTCAGTACAACGATATTAAATATAAGCTGCGCCCCGCGGTTTCACCCGCGTATTGATGAAAAGTGGTGATGATGATGATGATGATGAAAAGTATACCCATGCAAAATATCAGGTCGGTCCGTTGCTCCGTTGGTGCGTGGAATCAGAACAAACAAACCATGAAACTAACAAACAAATAAACACACTTTCGCATTTACAATATTAGGGTGATTAGTTACCTCAGAACTCCGTCATTTACGAACCGATTTGAAAAAAATATTGAATTGAAAGGATACTCTTTCAGATTGGTTCCATAGAAATTTCATCAAAATCGGCTTAGTAATTTAGCTTTTAAATCAAAATAACTAAAAGTTTGTTACTCGGATGACAATATTAGGTCATCCAATAAACCGAAATTGCGTATTTTATACGTATTTTGTGAAGTCTGTTTTTATCGATAATTATAATTTTGTCGATAAACAACTAGGCCTATTACCACAGAAGACATAACTAATACAAAAAAGACTTGTTTTTCAAAACTAGCAAAACTGGTAACACAATAAAGATAATTTTTAGAAAAAAAAGAACCGACTTCATGACTATACCTGCATTTACAAACTGAAACTAAAAAGGAGAAAATAATATTTAAATAACTTCAAAGCAATGAGCATTAAAGGACAATCAACGAAATTATTAATACATATATTACCTACTTATATACATATTTACAATTTATAATCAGTTATTTTGGAGTACTACAGATACTGGATACTACAGACTAAAGGACATTGAATCCAGGGTCATGAAAATTTTACAAAAAAAAAAAAATTGTCACGAGTTTTATTCGTAGTACGCTCAATCGAGCCAATACGAAACCGCACTGTTCTCGCGTTGTCTGCCGTACAATACGTTGTAGAAATACGCTGACTGGATTTTAGCTAGGTGTCTAAATACTCTCCTATTTTCTTTTCTTGAAACTACCTGTTTGCCAATTCAGCAATTTCTAAAAACGTGCCAACTGTTTCACCGAATAAAGTAGCAAAAATTGTGTTTTGTGTGCCTGGCCGTTGATATATTGTTGTAATAAAATAACCTTTTAGTAAATTTATAAAGAAAAAAAGTAGAGAAAGAGGCAATCGACTATGTCTATCGAACTATGTAAAATACAAAAAAAGGGAATTACCAAGGACATACATAAATGTTAAGTACAAAAAAAACAAAGTCAAGTAATTTTTTTAGATTAGTTTAAATCTAAAAAACCCTCAGTGGAACGAAAAAAGGCTAAAATAAAGGAAGCATTGCCATATAAGATAAAAACCCTGAAATGTATCGTTAATGTATCTTTGTGTTTCGAGTAGGAGTCAAAGCAAGGTGTGAATAGAGCAGGATCTCTCTTCACTGCTCTATACCTCAAATCCACGGCGGATAGTGCCTATATATTGCCCACCATAGAAATGATTATTCTTACTAAATATTATGTTTACTTCAATGTCGTTATCGTGTCGTATCGTTATTAACTTCCGATACTATGAGATAAGTTCTCTATTAAGAAGATACTTAGCGGGCATACAAACGGGTTGAAATAATGGCGTTATTATTGGGCCTAGTGGAGTCCCCCGACGAAGTTACATTAAGTTTGCCGTTCAGCTTAAGTCGGTTGCAAGCTCTGCAGCTATTACGCCATAGTGGCATAGTATACCTACTCGTATACCTAAAGCTATATTGAGTTAGTTATATGTAGTCGTGAACACGTGATCTCACTCCGCCTGCTTCTAGATTACTCTGGTTAAATTGCCTTGTTCAGCTGAATGCTTCGTGTAATACATATTGCAAACAGCCCCTTTTAGCTCATAACATCCAATGACATGTTACGCAAGGCACGTTGTTAAATCCATTCACTAAAGTGAGTTAATTGGACGTTTTGAAGTACCTGTGGTGTCAGGCTTTGTAATATTTTTGTAGCCATATATTCGAAGTATTAATGTTAATTATATGAATTTTCTATTTAGCTATTGAGATTTATTCAAATTGTTTTAGGTAACTAACTATAGGACTATTAACATGGCCATTTATCATTTTATAAAATCAGTTTTACTAAGTGTAGACAAAACATTCCCAGGATGCGTAAAATTTTATGATATGACACAGGCATTTGACTATGTCGATCGTAAAATCCTACTGAGTAAACTAGAGGCATATGGAGTAAAAGGAAATATTTTAGATATTATAAAATCGCGTCTTACTGTAAGAAAACAAATTTCTGAAATATTAGGATTAATTTTAAAACAAAGCGTGAAGAGGTATCAAGATCAAGAGGACGCGACGTAATATGTATGTATTTGGGGTTCCGCAAGTAAGTCAACTTGGGCCTCTTTTATTTATAATATAAATTAATGATTTCCCGAACGTTACAATTCAACCAATGACACTTTTGCTAATGACAGTACAATAATGATAGCACGTAAAAGAACTAACGAATAAACATTAGACAGTCATAATATCATAATGGCTTAATAATTGACAACATTGACGTTACCATTGTTTTTTTTTAAATACAAAAATGGTCACCGCCTTAACCTTTGTACTGCATAAACTGTCTGCCTGACTGGTTGTTTTCCGTTTGCTGTGGTTTAGTTGAGTGTCTATCCTCAGAAACGGTATTATATTTTATGGTAACTCAACCGACAGAGATTATTTTTAAAAGGCAAAAACGCTATTATTGTCATGTTTATGTATAGATTAGAAAATTTGCACCATCCATGGAAGACTGGCGTAAACACATTTGCGTCAAATATTTTTTATTTCATCATTGGATAGAGGAAAACCCAATACACGTACTCAAAATTCCTCAAATTATTATTCCAATAAATGACGGATATAATTTGATTTAAAAATTCAGTACGAATATATATTTTTCATAAATTCCCTGGTAAACTTATGTAAGTTTTGTTACGCTAATTACTTTTGTAGAGTTGCCTTTTAATATTAGCTTAAACGAAGTTACGCAATTATTCACAAAAACTTATTCACATAAATGAACTTACATACTTTTTCCACGTGATAAAATACAGAAATATACGCTCATATACAAGTTACTATACATTTTCTCATTATTTTTCCGTGGAAGAAAAGAGTATCATTTTTTACGTACAAAAGTTATATGAAAGTGGGCTGGAATAAAGACTTAACTCGAAATACAACCACGTAGTTCGTCTAATTTCCGTAGCATCAAAGCGTTAACTTTAGTTGTTTCTAAATGTCATATTGTTGTTCCGGGGATTAATGGAGTAACCACCTAATTTCATGCAAATTTTTCCTAAAAATGAAGTAGATAGGTATCTGTAAGGTAATTTTTGCCAGCATGATGCCAAAGGAACTAAGTGTCTAGTTCTTCAAATTTTTCCGCAAATCAGTTTTTTGACGCTCCTGAAAAGTTGGTGTTTTCAACTTACGCCAGTCTTCCATGGGTAGTATGAATTCTGATAGATGCACGCCCGCATATTTTTGTAAACATAAAATTCCCACACAACTGTCCCTAAACATACTGGAAACTGCCATATTCGTGAAAGAAAGAATTCGAGAATGTTTCGAAATAAAGAGAAATAATAATAAAGTCTTTTTATTTCCTAAACATACATATAAATTAATAACATTATAATATTTACGTTAAGCCCTTGGCGGGTATTAGGCCTCCTCAAACAATTTTCAGGTTGTCATCGTCTTCGCTTTCTTTGTCCAGTCTTCTCCAGCAATCATTGAAGGGAAAACGTCTTTAGACACGTTGGGCACTTTATGGGATGAGAGAAAAGCACTAAACTCGCGTGACTGTCACGTTCAGATACTCGTTTTGGTAAAGTCGACTCGAGTTGACTTAGGGAGCTTTGATGAAGTTTTATCTTCTGTCGTGTGGTGTGTGTCGTGCACACACTTTTTTTTCGCCTATCCATCGTTCTCTAGGGTGTCCTCTGCATCTCTTGCCTCTTGGACCTGACCAATTTTTTTGTGACTAACCGCTTGGTAATATGCCTATCGCGCGACGGTGGCGCCAACCCCAAATCGCTTTGGCGCGAAATGCAGTGCGGCGGCCACGCACACAGAAAACCGTTCACAATGAGTTGGCTTAGGAATATGACACCACATATTACAATGCTGAAGAAAGAATAAAAACATCCACTTCTTAAAAAATTTATTATTTACAACCTTTTATGATTGAGCGGCTAATTCTGTCCACCTTCCTTCTGTCGATCTCGCTCTACCAGCTTAAAAATACTTGTATTATATTCATTATCTTAATTTATACCTGTCCACCTAAATTTTATAAAAAACCTTCATGGAAAAGCAGGTCGGCACTCAGAAAGCCTAAATACACAGATATTTTAGGCTCAGGCTATAAACATTATTTCAAAATGATTTACTCGAAAACGGCGTGCGGGTGTCCGAATCGAGTACCGAAAAATTATGTTCCGTAAACATTACGAGGTAATTGGAATTATCGGGAATCAGTACAACGTGCAAATTACGGTACCTAGTGAGACTGGTCTCCCTAGAGCTACAATACGGTTTACGACATTAAAATAAAGCAGAGTGTTTAACGAATGTTGAACGGAAACTGTGATTTAACTGCTATTACAGAAATTTAACAAGTTGTATATAAAAGATATAGAAGTGGTACCTACATACATCATCATCATCATCATCAGCCAGAAGACGTCCACTGCTGAACATAGGCCTCCCCCTTTAACCTCCACACTGAACGACAGGCTGCCTTTTGCATCCACTGGATGCCAGCGACTCTTACTATGTCGTCGGTCCATCTAGTGGGAGGCCTACCTACGCTGCGTCTTCCGGTTCGTGGTCTCCACTCAAGAACCTTTCTTCCCCATCGGTTATCGGTTCTCCGAGCGATGTGGCCTGCCCATTGCCACTTCAACTTGCAAATTTTAACAGCTATGTCGGTGACTTTGGTTCTTTGGCGAATATCCACGTTTCGGATTCTATCGCGCAAAGAAACTCCGAGCATAGCTCTCTCCATTGCCCGCTGTGTGACTCTGAGTTTTTCCAAAAGGCCAACAGGCCAAAGGCCTACATACATACATATACCTAAAACATGATAGTTATGCAGGTATGTAAGCTCTTTTTAGGATGGGTACGCCAAAGGGTAAAAACGGGATTCTATTACTAAGCCTACGCTGTCTATCTGTCCGTCTGTTTGTATGTCTGTCCGACGGCTGTATCTTTCGAACCATAATAGATAGCCAGTTGAAATTTTCACAGAATATGTAATGTTCCGGCGGATTAACTAAAAAATAAAAAAAGTTAAAACGAAATTGGGGTCCCCATACAACAAACGTATTTTTTACGTATTTTTTATTTACTCTAATGTAAAAAAGGTAATACGTACAAGCGTCAAACTTGGCATGATTATATTACGCACTTTATAGTATAACAACAAATAATAATAAATGGCCAATTGTGAGTCGGTGACCAATTTTTGTTCACGACCGGTTCTCGTATGATCACTGAATTAAGCAACGTCCGCCTGGGCGTTGATGGGATGTTGTCTTTTTGCACAATTTATTTGTAATTTAATAGCTAACAAGTTATGTGGTGGTACGGAACCCTCAGTGCATGAGCCTGACTCGCACTTGATCGGGTTTGTTAATGTTCAAAATAAGCATTTTTTGGGTTGCATTGCATCTCAAGTTTGAGTTGATAATATTATCTTTATTGTAACTAATACTTAAATAGTATTGTATTATTGTTAACGTTTCGTTTCCGCGTCGAAAAATTAAATATAGATCGCCAAGTTATTTGATAGGCTGGCATCTGGCAGCTTTGTTACGCCCTCGCTATTGTCATATCAATCACATTATTATGAAGCTCGCAACTAATTTCGTAAATGTAGACTCGGCCTAGCGCCTCAACATAGCGACAGTAAAATGAGAGCCATCACTTTACGGAGTAATTTATAGCAACATTTATGAAGTGTTTTGATCGTGGAATAAGCAATAAAATCCGGCGATTATTTTCCATCCTAAATTGATTTGGACCGATTTATATTATCTACCCACGCGCTACGGAGACATAAATAATTGAGTTTTTGTGTGTTCCCCAATTACCGGCTCGACCCTTTTATTTTTCGCCCTTGTTTATTTTGTGACGCCTTTATTTATTTCACGTTAACAATCACGTAGCGAACAAAGCATGAACAAAGTTATATCAAGGACGATATTTCAACTTGTACAGGAATGCCACATGCACAGGAAGTGACCTATCAACTGTCACTTCTTGTATAATTTTATGCAACCGGCGTATTCGGTATTATTTATGATTCATTTCATGACATGATTTTATTTATTAATCGCAGCGAGATACAATACCTATAGAGTCACAATCTCTCAGTAAAAACAGCCAAAATCTTCAGAGTGTGGTTTTACATACCTAGACATCAATTATATAGATCGCAATGCCAAATTAATCCAATTTAGACGTTGTCACTTTCATAGTGTTCAACGTCACTAGTAGTCATAGTGTTCCTATGTCATCGTAGCACTGGCATCGCGCGGCGTTGTAGACGGATCGCGATTGCCTTACAACTAACCAAAAAGTTGGCGTAATGCGAAGCGTGCACCGAGTTTTGGTTCGAACATTTTTTTTGCACTTTTTTGAATCCAGGTATTGTACCTCGATGATTAAACGTGAGAAATCTCACGTGATCTTCTTGTACTCACTCGGCAAGATGGACTCACTCAATGGGACTTTTTTGTAACAGGAGAAATTTTGTAAGAGCTTACCGGCTGTAACAGAAAACAGCCGGGTTATGTAGAATTTCACAGATAAAGATAAAAATAATGTATTATATTACAAGACAAACAAAAACATGAGTAAATCATACATACATTTAATAACGCATACACAATCGGTATTTAAACAATATGAATCACATTGTATCGTGATTTGTGGGTTTAATCCCACATAATTGGGCTGCACACCAATGCAGCCTGGTATCTTGCGACGAAAAACGAGGTTGGTTCTATCTATATCTAAAGCCAATAAATTCGTCAATATTATTGTAAGCTCAGTAAATGAAGTGTAAATCCCGAGGCACATGCACAAATGCACAAGTTTTCGAACGAGGTCAGAGGTTTATATCAATTTCTCCATAAATTTGCCAAGTAGTCGGCGGTTAGCAGGCGCCCTGAACTCGTTTAATTAAAAGGGAATCTACTCGTCTAGTGCAGTTAAGACCCTGTTTGCTCTCCATCTGCGAGCAGTTAGCTATATGTATTAAAACATTACTTTGCTACTTATGGCATATGTCATGTTTGCATAGCGTCTTAATATGTCTTCTATTCTAATAGCATCAATCACAGCTTTGGTTTAATGGATGTAACAGTACTAAGTGCATGGTTTTAACAGTTGTACTTACACTAGTAACCCGCAAGTTCTGTCGCGTAAACATCCATGTATACTTTCAACCCCCTTTTGACCCATTTGATTTATTCTTTTCTTAATTATTTTTTTCGTTTTTATTATGAATAGACTTGCGTTTGACTGCCATCAGTATTTTTAACGGATACCCAACCCTATAAAAATCTGCCTGACAACTTTTGGCTTTGTAGGTCAAATAGTTTACGAGATTTTGTCGTTATTGAATGAAGGATTAGTTATACAGGGTTACAATTATTATTAGTATTGTTTTTGGAACATATTTCACGAATTATTTTTTTATGTTCCAATTATGATTCAGCCGCAGAATATTCGTAGATAACAACACAAGGCAAAGACAAGTTCCGGTAACTGATACAAGAGGGTGGGTGGGTAAGCAACGAGTGGCGCGAGCGTTTTCAGGTGAAGTTATTTTGTCATTTTCGTTCCAAAAGGTTGAAAAAAAAATACGGGTCGTTATATGTACCGATAACCCAAGTAAACCTGTGTATATACGGACAGGGTTATTAGTAATTAACTTTACGCAGTAGCATAGATAAATATGCAGTAGTATTTTTTTTTTTGTTTTTTTGTTTTTTGTATCAAAAGAGAAGGAATGCGAAGGCCCGAGCCTCAGACCAGACAAACAAGGGAGATATGCCTAAATAAAAAGGGCAGCAAGGTCATCTGCAGGGTGAGTTCAACTAAAGGAACCAAGCCTGATTTAGACCTGATGCGTTGCACCCGGCATGCCACCTTACCATTTCGCCCTTGTTTATCTGATCCGAGGCTCGGGCGAAGTTTTATTGCCGACTCCTGCACCACAAATTACACGACAAAAATTGTTTGATACAAACAACTTTTTTTTTGTTAATGTGAAAATTCATGGAACAAAATTTGTAACGTGTTATGTAGGGAAGTAACCTTCAAGAGTTTGTTCGCTAATTATCAAAAACAACAGATTTATTCCAGGTACCTACTAGATATAGCAATAAATAGTTTCATGATTGAAGTAACTAATAACACTACCTAGCGTTACAATACCTAGCGTTATAATGTTACAATACACCCTATAAAATTACGGTACTTTCGTATTTTTGCCAAAAAAAACCTAATATTTCGCCTTTAAGCTATTTGATAACAAAGTACCACTCATGACATTTGAGAGACAAGAGAGTCAGATGGTCCCACCGGCACTTGGGCGTTCATTGCAGGGCAAGTCACGTTTTTATTCCCTTCGAATAGTTTTATTTTACTTTCCTACATTTTTTATTGAATAGTGTGGCTAATGTGTTACTTCCTACTTTGGAAGGAAAACAGGCCAACGGTTCGATCTTTGAATCGCTCGTATGATTTTTTGCACGAAAATATCACGCGTTATAATGCGAAATGACTGACTTAAAAACGAAATTCCAAACAAAAGTGGATTTTTTTAAATAATCATTACACTCGCTAACGCAACGAGTGTATGGTTTGAGCCATTTGCTTTCGAGCAATAGAAAATCTTTCATTTCTCATGATATTTACGTGCTAAATCATACGAGCGACTCAAAAATCGAGCCCCAGGTGTTCATAAGTAGTTTTTTTTTTTTTTTTTTTTTAAATATAATAGTCGACAAACAAGCGACGGGCCACCTGATGGTAAGTGGTCACCGTCACCTACAATACCCGGGGCATTGGCGGTGCGTTGCCTACCTTTGAGGACTCTATTCACTCTTCGCTTGAAGCAATTGAGGTTATATTTTGGAGGAAAAACCGAAGGTGGTAAGCCATTCCACAACTTACAGGTGCGTGGCAGAAACAATCGATCAAATCGAACAGTGCGAGACTTCCACGCATCTATAATATGAGGATGGCTTTTCTGGCGATGGCGGCCGGTTCGATAGTAAAACCGCGATGGAGGGATGAGGTCAAAGTTAGTACAATAGTAGTAGAATTTGTAGACCTTTTCATATCTGTGCATTTTTTTTTAATTATACACAGAGTACTAGCTAATCAGTAATGAAATTGAGAAAGCTCCAACTGTAGCCATATAATCAATATATAAACTACTGTACAGTACACCAAGCTGCCCCCCGATTCTACTAAAGAAATTGTTTTTAAATAGTAATTGTTACGATTTTATTTAATTGTTAAAAATTGACAGTTTTTTTTTAATACTAAGTTATAATGTTAGGTGTTTGTATTTTTCTAGTATATTTTTTTTTTTAAAACTGTCAATATTGAGGCAATTATTTAACAATTAAAATCGCAACAATTACAATTTAAAAACAATATCTTTAGTAGAATCGGGGCCCTGATAGATAGATTATATGCCTTGATATCAAACAGACCACTGCTGTAATGTCTAGCCTTTTGAATAAGTACCGATGGTAATTCGGACTCAAAATAAGATAAAATTTTGATTTAACAATAAATTGTGTTAACGCTTGACTGACGGAGACAAAAATACTCAGTACAATGTTATTTGGAAGCTACCGCGAGTTTCTGTTACTGTGGCTTCCCGACTTAATGGGTTTAGTAATAGTCGAGTCAGTTGGAAGCTCATTTGGCAATTTAGCAACGCAACGTTGGTAATTGTAACAATGACTCCTCAGAGTCTCAGACAGAATAATCTATTAGACTCTATATTGATGCCTTCCTGTTTCTAAGTAATAATAGGTTCTATTTCAACGTATTTAGGACTAAGTTCAAAATGGTCTTTGATCTTATATTTATTTATTATGAAAATTTAGTTTTATGAATATAGTAAGGTTTTGAATGAATCTCAATATCGTTAGTTGGTTTGGTACAGATGTTTTTTACAGCTCGTGAAACAAAATTAAATATATACCTAGTATTAGCGCAAATTACCACTCACTCATTCACTTACTCACTGACTCATCACGAATTCTCAAAAAGTACTTGACCCACGAACCTGAAATTTTGCAGGTAGATTCCTTATGGGGTGTAGAGATTCGCTAAGAAAGGTTTTTGCGAAAGGCCGAATTACGGAGGGCAAGTGGGTTGAAAGTTTATATAAAAGTCTACGCGTACGAAGTCGCGGGCAACAGCTAGTAGCTAAATACAAGTTTGGAAATTTCTGCGATCTATTGGAATTGGTAAATCACGACAAGATAGTATTCCCCACGATCTGAATATTGATCTACTTAACCGTTATTTCTCTTCTTCATCTAATATTGACATCATATCCAAAAATAATACCCTTCTATCTCTTTCAAACCCACCTGCATTCGAATTTTCTCCATTTGATTTCAATCCTCTATCCGCTGGTGATGTTAAAAAGAGTGTACTGTCAATTGTATCCAATGCGGTAGGCAGTGATGGTATTAGTCGCAACATGATAGTTCCTATCCTTGATTTTATTCTTCCTGTGCTCTGTATTATTTTCAATAATTCTATTTCCTCTGGAATATTTCCATCTGCTTGGAAAGATGCTCAGATTATACCTCTACCTAAAAAACCTAATCCTAAATCGTTCTCTGAATATCGTCCTATTTCCATTCTCCCTTTCTTATCAAAAGTTCTTGAGCGTCTTGTCCACAATCAATTTAGCAGATACCTCTCCTGTAACAGCCTACTCAACCCTTATCAATCCGGTTTTTGCCCTGGTCACAGCACTGTTAGCGCACTAGTAAAAATTACAGATGACATTCGTTTATCTATGGAAAATCGTAATCTTACTGTACTAACTTTGTTAGATTTTAGTAACGCATTTAATACAGTTGATCATGACGTTCTCTTAGCATTATTACGCTCTTCTAACGTATCTCCTTCGGCGGTGGGTTGGTTTAATAACTATCTCTGTGGACGCAGGCAACGAGTTCGCCTTGATGAGACTTTTTCCCCGTGGTGTGCTACGTCAGAAGGTGTCCCGCAGGGTGGGGTTTTATCCCCACCTCTATTTTCTTTTTTCATCAACTCAATTTCTCAGAACCTTTCTTCATCGTACCACCTATATGCCGATGATCTACAAATTTACTCTCATGCACCCCTAGACAACCTGCCTGAAGCAATTGGTGTTATAAACACAGACTTGTCTCGCATTCTGGAATGGAGTAAGGCTTTTGGCTTAAAAGTTAATCCGACTAAGACGCAGGTTATCATCGTAGGAAGTTCTCGTCTTATTTCGAGAATAGATTGGTCAACTCTTCCTCAAGTCATGTTTGATGGTATTGCAATACCTTTTAGCGATACAGTTAAAAACTTGGGCATTACTATAGACCGTTGTTTGGGCTGGGCTCCTCAGCTTCAAGCTACCAGCAAGAAACTTTATGCTGCGGCTGGTGCGTTGAGGAGGTTACGTAACTTTCTCCCTACGACTACTAAAATTGCGCTGGTGCAATCCTTACTGCTTCCAATCCTTGATTATGCCGATGTTTCTTACCTAGATCTTACTGAAGAACAATTTAACAAGCTTGAGCGCCTTCAAAATTTTTGTATAAGGTTTGTATTCGGCTTACGTAAGTATGACCGTATTTCTCAATTCCGCGCTAAACTCAAATGGCTCCCTGTTCGTCTTCGCCGAAATGCGCACATCCTGGCACTTCTCTTCAATACATTATATAATCCCTTCACCCCGTGCTATCTCAAAGAACGTTTCAAATTTTTCCACGACCCTGCTTCTTCTCGTTCTCTGAGACAGTCAACTCTTCTCTCTCTTGTTACTCCCAAACATAAAAGTACTTTCTATGAAGATGCGTTCTCCGTGAAAGCCATACGGTTGTGGAATTCCCTTCCGGTCTCCATTAGACAATCCCAATCTATCAACATTTTCAAGGCTAGAGTGAAAGACTTTTACCTTTCCCAAGTCTAAAACTGTTCGTTACTGTTGGAAGAGAGTTTTTGGACATACCTGTTGCTCCGAATTCGTGTTGGCCGTTATTTGCTCTTTCATTGTGTGTGTTTCTGGCTGCCCTTGCATTGTGTGCTCATAGTGCGAAGGTACTCCAGGGACTTAGGGTATAGTATGTTCTTACTTGTCGCGTCTGTATTATGTGTGTTTATATATATATATTTATATATATATATTATACTATGTATCATTTAGTAGTATTTATTTAATGGTATCATTAAAAGTGTTTTAGCATCCCCCGTCGATTCTGTTACGTAAATTCTTTCCATCCAATGGTTGCCTGGAAGAGATCGCTTTTAGCGATAAGGCCGCCACTTGTGGCACTAGCTCGTAAGCGTTTTCTATCGTGTTGTAATTTTTATTTCTGGTGTACACAATAAAGAGTTTCTATCTATCTATCTATCTAAATACAAACTTTGCGGAATTATTTATCATTCTCATTGAAAAATGTGGAGATATATAGGGTTACACTGAATGGTGGTACTAAGCCGAATGAAGGTCATTGTACTCATCATTAGAACTTTTACTATGGAACCAAGCCTAAAAATCCCAAAAAAAAAAACTGTTTAAACGTCTTTCACACTCAAATTAATGCCCACAAATTTTGTCCATTTATGTCCTAACATAGAAAAATACAAAATAAATATACATTGTGTAATTGTAATTTTGTTACCAAGCATCTGTTTATTGTTTCGTGATGTCATGGTTGGTCCTATAGCAAAAGTTGTTCAATATGATAAGTATATTTCTCTTTTTGGCTTAGTGCCACCGTTCCGTGTAGCCCAGTGTAAGTATCTACATAAATGAGAGTGCCGAAAGCCAAGTAGCTATAAACATAAAAGAGTTCAAACTTTCTCTGAGAATAAATCAACAATCAATTGATCGAGTGAAATAAAACTAGTACGACTTCAAGCTCCCTAGCTAGAATTGGATTTTCAGGGTTGCTCCAAAGTGTTTTCAGTATTATATTTTCTAAACAACTTCGTAGGTAGAAATACGTACTCGTATATAATTTAATTTCTTCTTACAATAAGCGAATTGAATTAGAAACTGTTTATTAGACGAATTTTTGGTTTTTCCGCTTCGACGTCGTATCATATACAATAAGAATTAGGAATTATTACATATTTGAGCTGCTAAGGTCAAGACATTGGGCCCATGGGAACCGGGAGCTCGTCTCATTTTCTAAAATCTTTCAAAGCGCCTGGTTGATGCGACGCGTGACCAATATGCTGGCGTTTCTGGCTCAACGTATACTAAAAGCATTGCCATTCAGCGTTGTAATGCCGCCAGCATGCTGGGTACGCTGCCAACTTATAGTGAACTTGAGCCTTTGGATTGTCTTTAGACCTTCAACGGTCTATGGGCAGTCTAACTAATTTTGTAATGTTCGTTTTAGCTAGTATTTTGTTTAGTTAGGAATCAGGGATCAATTATTTTATGTTACTCTTTACAGGACATTGTCAACTATACTAATTTAATTAAATGAAACTTTGTGATGAATAACACTCGCACGACCGATTTAACGAAATTAAAATGTCAAGTACGTTTTTTTTTCTAAAATCTACACGATATTAATTTGTGGTGCAAGCCAGCCTTAATCTGAAAAAGAAACATAAAAAATTTAAGCGGAAATGCATTAGATATTTATCTAAGAAACAGTTTTGAAGATGAACTTTCGCTAAGTAATGCCTGTTTCAGTCAATTAAATCGAATTAGCTCACCAATTATAATGATTTTCATAATTTCTTTCCATCTTCGACTACATCATCAATTTACATCAAATGGGTTGGGATCTAAAGAAAAAACAATTAAACAAAATCATTATTTTAGCAATTCACAGTTTGCAATCATATGAATGATATGAAACATTATAATAGAACCGAGTATGAAGTATACGGACTTCAAGTATGAAGTTTCAGATTTGGACTGAAATCTCAGATATTGTTAACTACTGTGAAAGTTTGCTTTCTTAGAAAACGGACAAAGAATACTAATCCTTTTCACCGCTGCAAAACCGATTTAAAGAAAATGTTGCCAGGTTGGAGACTTTTCCTAGTTATTATTATATTTTCCTCAATTCCTTATGAAAAGTTTTAACAATGAAAGTGGAAATAAAATGTACGATATATTAGTTTTATTTTGGCTTATCCTAATACTTCTTTAACATCATCATCATCATCAGCCAGAAGACGTCCACTGCTGAACATAGACCTCTCCTTTTAACCTCCACACTGAACGAAAGCCTGCCTTTTACATCCACAAAATCTTTTTTTTTTACTTCTTTATAAATAATGAGTAAATAAGGAATGTTAAGAAAAGTAAGCACCTATGTTTTAAACTATCATGGTCGTTCAATACAGTTATATATTATGATTATTAACTGACTATTTACAGGATACGGAATACGGGAGTTAATAATCATATTACTGTAGTAACTAAATTAATGTAGTAAGTACCTATGTTTGAAAAAGCAGGTAAAAAAAAGAAAGAGCAAAATGTTTCCGACTTCAATGCAAATTCCATCGCAGAACTAAGAAGCCTGGTGACTTTTTTTACCATCATTTAAGCTTCGTTGGGGTGGAAGAGGCCTATGTCCAGCAGTGCGCGTCCTGTGGCTGAAATGATGATGATGATGTGCCTTCATTTGACAAATTGTGTGCTGTAGAAATATTAGATTCTCATGCTGGTATTACTATTAGGGAGGGGGATATCCAAAGATACAACTAACGTAGAACTAACTCACGTTTAACTTTTTATAACATTGTTAGATGAAAAGGTGCGGCATCCAGAAATACAAGGCAACACTGAATAGTACCTGGTACTGCAGATTAGCTTACAGTTTCCTCCTCCGGGATTGTATACAGCATTACAGCCCCACGAACAGCTCGAGCAGCTTACTATCTACTCACCTGCAAGAACATGTTCAAGACCTTTTTATTATACTCGTAGCTTGGGAAATGTGTACGGCTATAATAAAGAGAAACTGGATTCTTAACTCCTGTGTACAATTAGCACTTACTTGAAAAGTTTTATCTCATGTTTTAAGGAAACAATCTTAGAACAAGTCATGTTCTAAGCCATGGAAGCCTATATCAACATACATAGACATAGAGGTACATAGTCAAGTCCAAATCATGATGTCTATGTATGTTGATATAGGCTTCCACGGAGCTTTGGGAACAACATGAAAAGATACTCCCTAATATAATTATGCCTACACTTGTGCACGTTGCGATGGATTATTAGACATTGGCACTCGAAAAAGACTAGCTTTGGAAAAAACAATACGCATCGAATTGAGAACCTTCCTTTTTTCCTTATTCCGAAGAAAAATACAATGTCGCAACATGATTAATGTCCTCGTTGGCGCTGAAAACACTTGTTAGTTACTTAGCTGACCTTCAAGTATGAATGGATGGATTGTGTACTCAATAAAATACAATTATTGCAATTGTTTAGAGGTGAAAATATCACTCCAGACGTTGTTATCTCCGTATCAGACTCATGAATTTTGATCTTGAACCAATAATAGAACCACCATTGGGGCTCTTCAGACAAGATCGTTAACGAGTTTTGCTTCGCTAAGTAAGCAAACAATCTGCCTGCAAATCCGATAGTCCATTCCATCTGTTATTGGTTTAAAGTAATCAATTCTAGGTTAGTTAGCATTGCATTATTTGACTACCCCGGTGGCTCGCAGTTGGTAGAGAACCTGCCTTCTGATATATCTGGGCGCGATATCTATTTAAGTATGTACCTATTTAAAATATAATATTTGTATGGTATATCAGTCTACGTAGTACGTACAAACTTTGCTTAGTTTGGGGTCAGATGACCGTGTGTGCAAAAATGTCCTACAATCTACGATAAAATATATGACAGAATAGGTTTATTACTGAATCGAACTCGACATGCACATTTACATTTCATTCTCATATCGGTGATTCAATCCGAAGGATCGGAATATGAGTGGGATATAGCCGACAATTTGAGAACGTGACTAAGGTCGATATGAGGTATTATTTTCACTACATAGATATCTTGATTGCCAAATTAGATCTTGGGTTTTCCATGGGTACCTACTCAATGAGTTGTCGTAGATAACTAAAATTTTCGCTGTAAAATGCTCAAAATAAATAAATAACTGTAAGCGTTACACCTACAGTTTCCCCTTATACTTACACCTCCCCTTGTTCGTCCATTCGATTACATATTGAGCACATCGTTTCAGTTGTGTGCCGCTCAATATTGAAGTGTGCGTTTATAGAACTTGTAAGAATATGTCAATGTGTGCAATACATGTTAACCTCGCCCTTCAGTTTTTGGCAGAGTTTTTTCGGTACTAGCTACAAACTATACAAGGTCAAATGTAACCAACTCAAAGCCTCTTAGGAGCAACTTTGGTTCATCAAGACAGACAACCTCTGATAAACGACTTTTTGAAATTCGCGAAAAAGCATTCTGCCGTTCATCCAAAAAATCTTTCACTCCTGACAAAATGTTACTGCTGATTTTGTTTCGCGAATTTTGATAATTATGTTATAGAACAAAAGTTGTTAGTCTTGATGTACCAATGTCACCCTCCAGAGGTATTGCGTTAGCTACTTTTGACCATGAAGTTCATCCATAAAATTATATCTTAAATTATATCTTTAATCTTTTTTTAGTCTTTCATGCTCGTTATTCGTAACATGATAGTTTGATTGATTATTCATAGAGTAAAAGTTGTTGGTATTGATGCACCAAGAGGTTTTGCGTTAGTTACCTTTGACCCTGTGTTATGTTCAATGCATAAAATGATTTATTCATCTTTAATATTTTTTTAGTCTTTCTTTGAGCCTGTAACTGTCCCTTTTATAAATTGTCTACTGTTTTGCTGTGTATGGGTTATAAGTACCTGAAATAAATTAATTAATTATTATTATTTGAGTTTCTCTTCCCATCCGCAGTTCTTTCGCTCACATATTATTGAAAATATAACATCACTGAGTGTGGTTTTCTAATTAACAAAACCATGTTTGCTGGTTTATATATTACACTTGGTGACAAGGGTCTGATGATGCAGCCGGGGTTGGATAGTAGAACTTCAATAGCTCTAAGTTACGAGTCACATAAGCGAGTCTTTTTAGTTTTTTTTAACTTTATTACTACTAATAACCGAAGATTTACTGTTACTGCCAAGTACAAAGCATATTTAACACAATGTAGTAGCATCTTACCTCAAATAAGTTAAACTAATTCTAAAACATCCTCTCAGCCCTAACAAAGGCAGCATGAGTCGCACTCGCCACTCGCATGGAACGACGTCGTAGCGCCGTCGAGCGGCAGACGAGACGTTGCGAATGAAAACATAGATAAAATCGGCGACTGGTTGCACTCTCGCTGTTTTAAAGCTGCACATAATTCCAAAATTACCCAAGTTAAACAAATACAAACACATGAAAGGTAAAACAAAGGTAAAGAGAAAGAGTAAGCACAGAGAGGTACCTAAGTATTATTTTCTTTTGTGTTGTGAAACACATGAAATAATTGAAATGAGGAAACCCCCCCAGAAATGAGGAATAACTAGAAAATCGTGGGTGACACCGCGATAACACCTTTAACTAGTACGTACTTGTAAAATATATCAATGATTTAGTCACGTTTTCATAGAATTTGTAAATTTGAAGCCGCACTAAACTCACGTGCGGCTAAAATATTGCAGGCCATTTTATCGTCAAGATAAAGACGAGCCTTTAGCAGCCAACATCAGGGTGCTGACGCGCCGAGATCTCACGTAAGGGCTGTTCAAGCTACCCCGCGTGTGTACATTATTAATCATAATAATGGCATCTACTCCTCAACGGCTGGCTTAATTTAATTAATTAAGCAATACTAAATATTGTAGACGCACAGCTAACCAAGTGCGATGAAATGTTAACAATGTTATTGTTCTAGTGGATTAAATCCAACACTGGCGCAGTGGGTGATATAAATTTAAATGTTTGGGTGAAATCCTCAGACAAGGTCGTCAACGTTACGATATATTAATTTAGCGAAGCGAACATCATCCGGAGTTGAGCCGTGAAGTTGGAGTGATGTATTCATCTGAAATGGATCAATTAGGTAAACCATTAAAAATTTTACAATATCTGATCACAAAATCTAGCTAAACAATTCCTCCTCTAAACAAAACTCTCATAATAATTTATTAGCAAAAAATAATATTAACATGCACACTATGCACATAAAAACTAAATAATCGCTAAAAGTACTTAAAATCAAATATAAACAAAGTAGCAGTAAAAAATAAAACTAAACTAAATTCTTATACCTGACCTGTAATAAAATTCATAGAAATATCTTGTGGTTAAAGATATTTATTATTCTCATAAAGAAATACATTTCACTTACATGAGAATATAAGTTATAATAAAAAATGTTGTTGTCGTCGTACATTAGAGGGTAGTTAAAACAATCTTATCAATATCTATCTTTAAGAAGAAAAATTAAATGATGTTAGTTGATAAGCTCATCGCTTGAAAACGGCTGTACTGTTTTTTTTTTAATATTCATAATAGTCCGAATAAGGTTTTAACGTAAAGATAAATTATCCGGAAAATTAAAAAAATCGGAGAAAATTGAAAGTGTTTTTTTTCTATAGCATTTTTGCGTGAAATCAAGAACATAACTCAAACAAATTTATTTAAATTTGGACAAGACAACGTCTGCCTGGTCAACCTGTGCATGATCAAATAATTATGTTACCGTTTCTGAACGTGAAGTATCTGTACCTGATCATTTAACGTTCTCCATTTTTAGCATAATTCCCCCATAATCATAAAATGTCTAAGTACAATGATTTTTACATGAATAAAATGTGAAATGGAGCTCGGAGTAATAGGTTGAAATGCCGAGCAGTATCAGTGGATCAAGCTATAATCTCGTGGGGAAACACCGAGTATCCCTGGGTTGGACGTCTAAGGAGCCTCACATAATCACCCCTTATTAAATTTAACGTGAAAACCATTTCTCGATTTATATTCGAGTGTCTAATTGAAGTGTTATTCGGATTAGGCATGATTAATGTGGCGTTAAGATACGCGCGGCCGACCATTAGCGTCTATCTCACTGCTTGAAGGCAAGTTCCCGCTCTGTGCTCTAGTTCTAGTTCCTATGTATCAACAATGATACACTTCGTTAGAATAGATAACAAACGTCTAGCAGTATTCGTAGTACTTCTACACCGTTTGGTTGTATACAAAATGATCGACAAATACGTACTCGTACCTAAATTTATTGAGCTTTTCAACTGGTACCTACTTCTTATTTTACTTGTAAACTCGGTGTGGTAAGTCCATTAGAGATTTTTAAATAAATTTGACGCAATAATGTGAAGTTGTAGACATTTTTGAAAACTCGACCCTACATCTGAAACATTACCAAACCTGTACCTTTAAAAAGAGGAGCAAACAGTTAGCTTGCCGCCTGATGGTAAGCAGTGATATGGACATATTCTGCAACACTAGCGGTGTTGTCGATGCATTGCCAGCCCAGAGGTTTGCAGATACCCTTTTCGAATCGCTTTAAGTTGAACGTCGGTGGCAAGAACTACTAGGAAGGACATTCCACACCTTGCAATAAGTACCGCGAAAGAAAAGAACGACAGAACCGGACGGTGTGGAATTTTCAGCTCTGCAAGATGTCCCCACTTTTTAATGGTGTCGGTTTTGTAAAATGTAATGCTAGACAATTCAGCAATTAAAACCTAAGTGCAGAAACAAACAAAACACATGAAAATCCTTATTTGCGGTGTTTAAAATCGTATAAGATGCACTATTAAAATTTTAATTCTGCATTTAATGTACACATCAAAGAGTTTCCATCTCTCTATTCACCTCAAATTCTTGATTAATTATAATACCTACAATTACACCCTCACAACAGATTAGTTATAGCTACTCGTAATCTTATTATTAAATCCGATCTCAAACACAAACATTCCAAGACGCATATGCCCGATCTCTAAACAAATATGTAATCCTAATTGCATACTACGCGGGCATAAATCACTTTGTTGCCGCACTAAATCCGTCTATAACAGTGATAAATTTCCAAGTATGTTCCGAGTGTGCTCAGCACATCATATCTAGATAATAGTTCTGACTAAAGATACCTACGTCTACAGCGCGTTGTAAAATGACGGATGTTTAAGTCAGGGTATGTCATGTTACGTGTAGAGCTTTTGTTGTGTAAACAGGCGCATCAGTCGGAGCCCGAGGCGGGCGCGAAGCGGCGCGCGCGTGCGTTTTGTATGCGAGGTGCGAGTCTCGTTACCGGCGGCACCCGTGGGGCATTGCGACGTCTCAATTATGTCTAACTTCATTGCTCCGCTCTGTCATGAATATCAGCTTTAAGTTGTCGCGAATTCGACACGTAGCGCCGTAGCACCGTAGCCTCGTAGCGCCTACGTATGTTCGAGACTGTTTGTCTAATTAATTTGGTTCCTTTACAGCTCTAGTTCCCAGCGCTGGAAATTATCACAAGTTCGTTCGTCAGTAACACGACAGATGTAAACGCTTGGAAACATTAACCTTTCATTGGGCGATGCTCCGTTAATTTTATTAATTTAGAATGCTTTACGAGTACTTTAATATCCATTTAAGTGTGTATTTAAAAATGTAAGGCACATGTATGTATATCAGTCTCTGCCAGCCGTAGTACAAGCTTTGCTTAGTTTAGGGTCGGAAGACCGTGTGCAAAAACGTCCCGAAAAAAAACTTTAAGGGTAATACAAATTAATTCTTGAAACTGTAACATTATTTCTCTTTTGAATAATGTAAGCTGTGAAAAATTTATGTTACTAAAATAAAGAAAATTTTTACAAGACAAAAAAAAACAACTTTAAAGATTAATAATTTATGAGTTTCTAGGTCGCCATAATCCGACCGCAAAAGATCACGAGGTCGCAGCCCAATACGTTGGTCCGACCAGATTCGCACCACTCTCGACACCTCAGTCTACGACGCACTCCATGTTGCTGAGGATAGAAGACGATGGAAAGATATCATCAGAGAGAGATTGATGGAAGGTGGTGGTCACGACCCTCAGACATGAGGAATACGACTTAAGGAGGTCACCATAATATTTTATTTTCATTAGCCATTAGCACTACACATATGTGCCATGTTTTATTAAACTCTGTTAACGGAAATTGTTCTTATATTCCACTCTTGGATAATTTATTCAATTGTAACCACCACACTTCACCACTTTGGTGTTGTGAGACCAAACTCGAAATTTAGCCTATTCAACAAAAAAAATCGTTCACAATTGGCGAAGACATCGGGTATACAGTCGAATTTAGAACCTCCCCTTTCTTTGAAGTCTGTCACAAATTTACGGCCATACTTAAATATTTCGTACATAAATCTATTGACCGATTCAATCAATTAAATAAGTTAATAGCTGAAGTGGATAATAATAATCCATGGTATCGAATTATAAAAGAAAAGTTGACGCGATTAAAAGTTAGTGCATAACACAGCAACGTCGTTAGCCACCAGCCGAGAGCTACTTCTAAACTTGGACTACGTATGAGTATTAGTTCGAACTGAACGTTTATTTTCTTCTCGAAACCTCTCGTAAAGTTCACATTCGTTTCACTGAAAGTTTTTAAAATGATTAACAAGTTTCTTTCTTAAAAATACAAAAAATCTGACAAATGTATTGTTGTGCACATTATTCGCAAACGGCTAAAAGATCAATAACAACATGACATGACAGTTATATGCACTAGTTCGCAAAATTTATTCTTTTATGCACTAGTTTACAAATATCAGACTTTTATGCACTATGACATAAAAACTGTTTTAGTCCGCAAGTGGAAAAAAAAACATCCCCTTTTTACAGGTACCAAAGCCACTCCTAAAACACAACATAGTAAAATATATACTTATACTTTATAATTTTAAAATTGATTTCTATACAAGAACTGTAATTGCGTAAAGTTTCGTGGTCAATAACTATAGACGTTAGAAGCTTCTAAAGAATAACGACAGACAGACAAACGGACAGACATACAAACAGAACGAACTTATAAAGGTTTATTGTAGTGCTACGGAACCCTAAAAACGTTGTACCAAATCTAAAGACCTATAAGCACAATAATAAGTCACACGAGGGGTTTTTTTCATCATCACTTTCCATGTGTTTTATGATGACGTCTTGTGTGTTTGTGTTTGTTTTTGTGTGTTTATGATGACGTCACCTACGCAGTGATCATACCGGAACTTACAGTCCAAATGCTGAAAGAATGCGTATGCCAGCAGCAATAACATTAATAAAAAAATAAAAATAAAATGTAATGGCTGTACCAACTACAATCTTACGTTCAAAAAGATAGTAATCATAATTTACTGTTTTAGTTCAGCTTTTTGCAGTGTTATGATAACTAAAGTTATACTATAATTATTTACGGGATATTTACCGTGGTTAACCGTGATAGTTTAAAACAGTGTTATGATAACTGTCAGACGCATTCTTTCTGCGGTTCCACTTTAAAGGATAGTATTGAAAACACATTTACCAAATAGCTAGCGATTGATTCATACATATATATATTATTATACTAGCCCCGCCCCGCGCCCTGCCCCGCGGTTTCACCCGCAAGTTAAAATCACCGTTAAGTTTTGTGAAATTTTCCCATTTTCTGCGCAATTCTCTTTTTTTTCGTGAGATCCTTTTACAAAGTAAAGAAAACTTATAAAACAAGATGAAAGAAATCGGTAAAGTAAAGGTAAATGGGGATTCATTTTTATATATATAGATTTATACATACAGGTTACACACA
This sequence comes from Agriopis aurantiaria, assembly GCA_914767915.1. Taxonomy (NCBI): domain Eukaryota; kingdom Metazoa; phylum Arthropoda; class Insecta; order Lepidoptera; family Geometridae; genus Agriopis; species Agriopis aurantiaria. The sequence goes on from OU611987.1 coordinate 8,903,325, forward strand.
ACCTTTCTCTCTGCTTTGCGTCGTTGGGTACAAAGCACAAAAACTAGAATAGAAGAGACGAGTGAATAGAGTCCTCAAAGGTAGGCAACGCACCGCCAATGCCCAGGGTTTTGTAGGTGTCGATAGGCGACGGTGTCTACTTATCATCAGGTGGCCCGTCGCTTGTTTGTATAATATAACTTTTTTTTAACCAACTCAACGTAGATAAAATGGCGCTAAATGTAGCCAACTACCTGCCACCTAACTCACCTGCTGAATTTATTATTCCATCAAGAGAATACAAACATCGAGCTCCGCACGCAGTTTGCAACAACGCAGATACTATTGATAGAATCGTTTATTCATTCAACTTCATTCCGACAAAACGCATCGTACGCGTGACTTTTTGTTTCCGCCAATGAATAAAATAATACAAATAAACCGGCAAAGTGCGAGTCGGGCTCGCGCCCTGTGAGTTCCTTGCCACCATAAAAAACAAAAAGTAGTGCAAAAAGACATCACGTCCAGGCGGTTACCCATCCCATTACCTACTCACCGCGCCCGACGTTTCTTATCTTCGGTGAACAGAAGTTTGTCACCGACTCGCACTTGGCCAGTATCTATTATTTATTGTTTTACTTTAAAGTTTGTATTATAATCATGCCAAGTTTGACGCTTGTACATATCACTGTTTTTACACTGGAGAAAATACAAAAATACGTTTAAAAAACGTTTGTTGTATGGTGACCCTTTAATTTTTACTTATTGACTTTATTATTATGTATTAGTTAATTTGCCGTAACATTACATATTCTGTGAAAATTTCAACTGACTATCTATTACGGGTGGAAAGATACAACCGCTAAAAAGTAGGACAGATAGATAGATATATAGACAGACAGACGGTCAGACAGGCAGCGTAGGCTTAGTATCGGTTTCACTCTTTGGGTACGGAACCCTAATAACAAAAAAAAACATTCAATCAAACGACGCACGATGTGTATCGGAAGCGAAGCTAACGATATCGAGTATTGTGTGTTCGCACAATAATGAGGCAGAAGTAATTCCTTAATAATTGTTGGTGAGAAACAGCTAAGGAAGTTGTCGGCTGGAGGCGAGACTTCAAAGAAATTAATGAGTGTTAGGAACTCGGGACGTGCCCCGACCGACTCGATCGCTGGACTTCAGCCGGAACAAAGTTACCGGGAGCTTAAAGAAATTCCCTGCTAATTGCCGAGCCGAGTCTGGGAATGATTCGAGTTATGCATAACATGGAATAAATTTGCCGTTAGCTCGAGCATTAGGAATCGGCGCTATCGAACTTATGAATAATTAAACGTTATTGATGAGTCAAGATACAATCAATTTTAATAATCACCTTTTCAGTATATTTTAATGTGTACTTAATATTGTAGTAGTATGACTTTGACCAGTGTGTGTTGCCAGTGATGACATATGGTACTGAGACGTGATCCTTAACTGTTGGCCTTTTGGAAAAGCTCAGTCACACAGCAAGCAATGGAGAGAGCTATGCTCGGAGTTTCTTTGCGCGATAAGATCCGAAACGTGGATATTCGCCAAAGAACCAGAGTCACCGACATAGCTGTTAAAATTTGCAAGTTGAAGTGGCAATGGGCAGGCCACATGGCTCGAAGAACCGATAACCGATGGGGAAGAAAGGTTCTGGAGTGGAGACCACAAACCGGAAGACGCAGCGTAGGGAGGCCTCCCACTAGATGGACCGACGACATAGTAAGAGTCACTGGCATCCAGTGGATGCAAAAGGCAGGCTGTCGTTCAGTGTGGAGGTTAAAGGGGGAGGCCTATGTTCAGCAGTGGACGTCTTCCGGCTGATGATGATGATGACTTTAATATGGCCAAACTTTAATATTCTTTTAAAGCAAGTTTTTAACATGGACTTATATATTGTAAGGCCCGTCATTATAATTTGATTAAGCGAATGTACGGGTACATTGGTACCTAGTTACCTTCCTACTCAGTGGTGCTAAAATTAATAAAACTCACCGTCACCAGGCGTGAAGTCAGTCGCTCGCCGACTTCGTTGGTGCATGGTCGTTGTTGCGCATCGAATCATTCTTGAGAGCAAACCTAAATAGACATAATTATAGTTGAGATTCCGACAAACAGTGCGTTTAAGGGTTCCATACCCAAAAACGCATACGGTCCCGTCAACGGGACCCTATTACTAAACCTATGCTGTCTGTCCGTCCGTCTGTCAGTTTATCCTACCTTTTATCAGCTGTATCTTTCGAACCGTAATAGATAGCCAGTTGAAATTTTCACAGAATATTTAATATTACAACGGATTATCTAAGATATAATAAAAAAGCCTAAAAGTAAAAACAAAAGGGGGTGGTCCCCATACAAGTATTATAACCATCAGTGCACGAGCCTGACTTGCACTTGGCCCGTTTATTTTCAAGTACAAATCAAAGATTTCATACTATACTACGTATGTCAATCTTTGTACAAAATATATTGAGACGCAATGTTCACAGATCTTGATATACAGCTTTATGGTGTTAAAATATGCAGGTACATTAAATTGAGTTAAGAGTTAGGCTGCACGGGACGCCTAGAAGATGTGAAACATGATGGCATAGAGTCGTATGCCGTTTGCCGTCACGGCATACGAGCGGTTTTACTGACAAGGCGCGCCAATAGATGTTTCACATCAAAAACTTTGTGCGAAAATGGAGCATTTTGCTCCGCTCTAGCTCAGGTAATCGCTGGAATAGTAGAACATCAGGTGTAGGACGCTACGTCTACATCGTATAGGTCCATTAGCGTATATAAAGTGCTCTCCACGGCCCAATATGGTGATTAAGGTAATGCCATTGCAGCCGCCGCGAGCGAGCTGTGATTTCGAGCACGTACCATAGGTTATTGTCACAACCGACCAAACACCAGCCTAATCAAATGGGCAAGTTGCTCCGCACTGAATGCAAAAACACCCCGAATCTGATCAATCTTGTTTAGCAAACTTTGGTAGCGAAATCCACCCGAGATTCGAGTCAAGAATATATTAGTTCAAGACATTTGATAAACAAGGCAACGGTTTTGTCTTCCAAGTTATCTCTGTTTATTTTATAACTAGTAGGCCGCCCCTGCTTCGCACGGGTATAGACATATAGCCTATGTCAACCGGGGATAGTGTAGCATCCCAACAGTGAAAGAATTTTTCAAATCGGTTCAGTAGTTTCGGTGCCTATTCAATGCAAACAAACAAATCTTTCCTCTTTATAATATTAGTATAGAAAATTCCCAATAAATTAATTTGTATTTGTATTTTTTGTATTTTATCTATTTATTCAGAAAATTATTATAACAATAAATTCTACTTACTTAGATATATACAATAGCATACCATTAAACCATATCTATACCATTTAAATTGGGACTCAGAAATCCTGAAATCGCTAGCACCACAATTACCTGCCTATCTATCTAAAAGATTGATTACTGACCTGACCTATATTATTGAACTCTTCTAAACTGTGTAGAAAGTTCTACTTACGCTACTTCTTTTAGATAGTCAATAGAACAAGTAAGCAGACGCGAGAGACTGTATTCGCCGGCTAACTTAAACCTTAGCTCTAAGCGAAAATTGCATACAAAGATCCGTTTCATGCAAACTTTAACAAGAAAGTTAAAATCCTAGGAACATTCTGATGAGGATATGAGAGATGTATGAACTTCGATGCAAACAAGAGTAGGTGACTACAGTTTAGTCATGTAACAGCGGCTAGTTGTGTCTAAATATAAGTCATTATTTGACACTAGTTTCCATTCGGACATGATAAGACCTCTGACGTCACTAACTGGTTTATACATTTCTATGTTTTATTCCTATTTTGTGCACAAAGGAACCTCGAGTGAAATAACACGATCACTATGGAATAGAACTAATTATAAAATAGTACTATTCCATAGTACCTACACGTGTCGTTAATACACCGTAATACACGTTTTTAATTGCCTATCGGGATTTATCTCGCAAGAAAACTGTTTAGATAAAATACCTTTCGTTCAACTTTTGGCCATGTTGCAATAACCGCGGTTGTCCTGATAGGCAATTAAAAAAATGTGTTTCATTTGCGAAGGTTTAGAAGTTAGGGACATAAACTATGAAATAGTATCATAATTATATGAGAGTAGAATTGTATGTCTTTGTTAATTGTAATTGAGATAAGATCTTCTTTTCTGTTTAAAATATTTATTTCTATCAATTTTTTTTCTGTATCTGCTACAAAAATATGGAACAAAATAAACTCAAGTACCTACTTAGTCTACCTACCTACCTGCCTATATACCCGCCTACTTAGTTTATCTTTTATAATTTTGTGAAAACAAAGTTACAAGTTTAATAAAGAAGAAAGGTGAACACTGTTACGAGGAAACGAAATTTCGTCAAAGAAACTTATAAAGTCTTACCCAGACCTCGAGCAAAATTGATGATCATTGGCTAGTCACAAAGGCTAGGTAAGTGCTGGCTTGGACTTTCACATAGCTGGTGTTTTAAACTACCTGTAGGTAGAGTCCGTATTTTACACTCGTATGGAGATAAGTTTAGCATCATACACTATCAATTCTCTCAATAGTCTTCGTCTGTCAATTCTACAGGATTCATTTCGGAGGATGTGCATCAGAGCTACATGACCTTTTCCTGCCATCCCTTTTCTACTACAGGACAAGTCCCACTACCATCAATACATAGTGAATTTTCCTTGGATACGTACCAAACGTTTCGATACTACGTTTCTAATCCGTACGGCCAAGGATTGGAATAACCTGCCCGTTTCCTTGTTTCCTGAGAGATATAATCTGGGCCTTTTCAAGGCTAGAGTGAATAGGTATCTTCTAAGTCTGCGTGCTTCATCTTCGATCACATCGTCACTTAGCAATAGGAGAGGTTGTGGTCAAACGCGGACCTATCCGCGTTAAAAAAAAACACAAATAACATTTTTACTGGTACATAAAAGAGTCATTGTTATTATTTTCTCCTACGTTTTAATTTCCAGGGGAAATCGTTATGCAATATGTTTTAAATTAATCCTTTTATCGAGTCATATTTGTACGATGAAATGTGAAAAAGCATAATCTTTTAATATGACAGTGATTTATTTAATTAATTTGCGTTATTATGGTAGTCGTTTCATTGAAGAGATTATTAACCCCCGACTCAAGAAGAGGATGTTTTAAGTTTATCTTTAAGTGTGTATTTGTGTATGTGTTTCTGTGTGTCTGTGTATCTGTATGTCTTGTGGTATCGTAGCTACCAAACGGCGGAACCGATTTTGATTTAGTTTTTCTTTTGTTTAAAAGGAGACTTGGTCGAAAATATTCTTAGCTGTAATTCATAAAAATCTGTTCAACCTTTTGAATATTATCGGCTCTTTTAACGGGGGTTTAAATTTTTTTTTTTTTAACTTGTAATGTACTTCTGTTGAGCCGATAACATGAATACTACAGATGATATTCCGGTACAACTTGCTTTGTACGCAGTATATGTATTTTGTACAGCATGTTAATTCAATATGATGCTAAGTGGGTGCTTCGTGGCTTGTCTTTGTTCAGGACTGTGGATATCGCCAGTCTGTTAAGCCAGCTGTTTAGACTGCCCGCTTAATTGGGAGCGTTTTACAGCTTATACGTACCAGATGCCGCCTGCGGTTGGCTTTCAACTCACAATTATTCAACGTACCTTCCTCTCGGATATCGATTGAATTGCGAGAAGCTATGAACGTAAATCACTTGTACAATCATCAATCTCTCCAAACTAGCACCATTAAAATAAATATTAAGAAGGCAAACTCGACGATACGAACAATTTATTCACTAATTTGCATATGCGAAATCCTCGACGCAAGTTTGGCCGCCTGCATGTTTTTCAACCGGTAACTAATTGCGACAAATTCTGTACTCTTAGCGCTTGAAAAACCGCAGGGACGTTTTGAATGGAAACCGGTGAAACAATGTGCAATAAGCGGTGGCCGCAGCCCCCTGTGGTAGACAAAACAAAGGTTTGTTTTGTCGCGTTGTGTCGCGGCGCACCGCTGATGTGTTCTCGACAAAACGCCACTTACTGCAGAGTATGTGCTCTTTACACAGCTGTCAGTGCAAGCGGAAGCGTGTTAGCTAATAATTTACCCATTAAATAACATCACATTTTTATTTAGTTAAGTATTACTACTGCCTACGGGAAAATAAAGAAACGCTCATATAAAGCAGTCCAATAGACAGTTCAACATAGTAGCGTTATTTAAACAATAGTTAGCTAGGTACCTATGTATAAGTGTATAGGTAGGTAAATATTTATAGATCCATCTCATTTAAACAATCTCATTGTTCTATATCTGGTTGTTAATATCTATTTAAGTATGTATTTAAAACTATATATGTATGTATATCAGTCTCTGGCAGCCATATCACAAGCTTTGCTTAGTTTGGGGTCAGATGACCGTGTGTGCAAAAATGTCCCGAATATTTATTTATTTATTTATTTATTTCTGTAACGGCTAATTGGATTTGCATGAAGTTTAGAATAACGATAACATTAATAGGTATAATTATAATACTGTTTTTGTAGGATAACGGATAAAACCGGACGCTGCTTGTAACTGAATAAAGCATACAAAACTTACCTATGCATTAGCTTATTTATCGATAATGGCACATTCAGAAAGCTATTTTCACGCTCTTTACGTGTTTGCGACCATTTGATACGAGTTTTTATGTTGGTTGTAATATCGGGGGCAAGAATCAGATCAGATGGAAACTTTGCCCATTGGCTTTATACTTTTCTAACTTGAATACTAAATCAGAGAGAATTTCACTCTTTTATGTTAACCTAACCTAAAATGCAAAAAGGGTAAAAACAACGTGCTCAATTCAACTTTGAATCGAATTCATTTCATTACTAGGTCAGTTTTATTCCATTGTGATGCAATAGTGAAAAATTCCGTGAGGTTTTAAAGCATGGTTAAAAATCGTATGGGCGATAAATAGGTATGCGTTTTGAAGATGCATGTAAGTAGTTGTAGGAATTTAAATATGTACACAAATTTCAATAAATTGTTTAAAAACTTTTTTTTAAACTATAGCTTTTATGCTTTACATTTCGTCTCAACGAGCCAACCTTGAGTGCAGTAGCCATGTCATGGTGACACTTAGAACGAGTTATCATAATGGAAAGCATATACAACATTTCATGTCTGTGCTGCTAACCATTGAAAAGTTCCCTAGTAGGACCCAAACCTGATTGCAGCAACCATGTCATGGTAAACCTTAAAACCGGCTATCATAATAAAATGCGTACACAAAATTTCGTGTCTGTGCAATATTGAATGTTGAAGAGTTCCTTTTTCCTTAATCCTGGATGTCGATTCAGGTCATGTTCTTTTTTTGTTGACGGTTGGGAAATCTTCAACAGATACCCAGCTGTATTGGGGTGAAGCTGGGTTATGTGAGATTGCACCCACTAAAACCCCCTCGGTGGCCAAACTCTGTGCCTAACGGAGGGTACCAAGATCTCCTTAGGAACGCACCGGTATCCTCCTAGCACACTGCCTGAAGCAACGCTCCCGGGAAATGCTCAAATGCTCAGGTCATTATCTACCATAAAAATGTAGTGTCATCGGAACTGAACCAACGTAAAAATCCAACTCAGTAAGATAAGAGGAAGTAGTTCTGATTCGGCTTGCAACATTTTACCTAAACAAACATAAAAGCTTGTAAAAAAGATAATAATATTTTTCAGTTTGTTTAGTAATCTTTGGTTTTGGCTCGTGGGTGGTCAGATTAGGAATCGTATTTGCTTGCTGCAAGGGAAATGAGTTGGGAGGGACGTTCCCATGGAGATCCCGGTTCCTTTGACCAGGCATTGAGGCAGACCATAGGGTTTTAGTTATGCAATCTTACATAATACATAACCTGGCTCTACTCTTTACACTAATTACACTAATATTATAAACTAGCTGCGCTCCGCGGTTTCACCCGCGTAGTGATGAAAAATGGTGGTGATGCTGATGAAAAGTAGACTCACTGGCTCTTGAACTATACCCATGCAAAAAATCAGTTCGATCTGTTGTTTCGTTGCAGCGTGAAAGAGGAACAAACATCCATACATCCATACATACAAACAAACTTTCGCGCTTATAATATTAGTAGGACACTTACGGAAGTTTGTGAGTGTGTATGCTTGTTATTTTTTCACTGTGAAATGGCTGAACGGATTTCGATAAAACTTCAAATGGAGACTGTTTATAACCTGATTTAACACATAGATTACTTTATATCCCAAACAAAATTACGGTTCCTGTGGGATAGTGGGTGAAACCGCGGAGCACAGCTAGTTTGTAATATTAAATAAGAATACTCCAATCCCGCCAGGTCTCTTTAGACGATTACTAAATCCCGTTACTCAAACAAGAAAAGCTACTGTTACCGTATCCTTGAGTGATCTACGTTATGTGAAGCCGCAGGCAAAAGCTAGTACCTAATTAAATATTTATATACATACGAGTACATTATTAGTTTGTGAGCAAGAACGTGCATTGTGTAGCCGTTAGGTATTTGAAATGTTTTGGAGAGTTCTAGGATTCTCGTAGTACCTACGTCTAACTTTCCATCTTTATTGTATTCGCTTGAATTAAAAAAGTTTTCTCTACTTGTTTTTACCTACTCTGCGAATATTCTCATATGGATGGTATATTTTAATCTGTTTAAGTCTTAGGTACTATATTTTTATAAGTTTCAGTCATCGAGATACAATACCTATAGAGTCACAATCTCTAAGTGAAAGCAGTCAAAAATCGCCCGAACGTCGTTGTACATACCTAGGCACCACTTATACTCGCACTGTTATGTTCGCACTGGCACATTTGTTCTGACCCGTGCATAGTGTTCAACGTCGCTTGTCCGCTTTGTCATCGTAGCTATGGCATCCTGTCGGCGCAATGCGCCGAGTTTTAGCTGTGTTTTTTTACATGTTTGTGACTCTATTGGTATTGTATCTCGATAACTTCAGTACCTATATTTTTGTGTAATAGATATAAAAGATTTTTTGAAACATGGTTAGATTATTTTCCATTACAATAAATAAATAAAACTTAACCTTAACCATCTAACAAATATTAGGGTACTAGCTGTTTGTTGACTTTTTTTAGAAATGGATAACCTCTTTTTGATCCTTATTTCGGCCTTTTTGCATAATCATTTCTTAGCGGATCTCTACAATCCATAAGGAATAGTGTCTACTTGCCTCAGGTTCATAGGTCAGGTAGTTTTTGAGATTTCTTGATGAGCCAGTCAGTCAGCGAGTATTTTGGGTGGGTATTTACCTATTTCACGTTACGTTATATATGAATGAACATATTTTCTTGAATCATAGCTCACATAAGATCAAGTCACCTTTAAAACAACAAAAAAACTAAATCAAAATCGGTTCAGCCGTTTGGGAGCTACATCACCACAGACAGACACACAGACACACAATCCGCTCTTTTTGTGTCATGGTAAAATTTCTTAGAATTACCTGCATTTGTTCAGTATATTTAAAATCTGTAATTCTTAAATAATGGAAGAAAGGTTAACAACATAATATTAAAATTGGATGAATATTTAATTCTTTGTTATTATCGTGGCTTAACAACGTTTCTTGTAATTAGAACACGTATTTAGGCATTATATATGCTACCAGCGTTTATTCATTTATATTTTATACATTCTCTTTGAAGGTAATAAAATTGACTATAAGTATGCTTTTACGTTGACCATTTTTACCTAATCGAAATTATGTGTCTTGAATAGTTGTTATTATTACTACCACCAAAACACTCTAATGTGTGTGTGTCTGATGTGTTAGTGTGTGTGTATGTCTGTCCCCATATTGCTCAAAAAAACCTGCACCGATTTAAATGCGATTATTACCTAAAAGCGCTTTTTTATTGTTATGATTCTTACCTATTTTGATTTGACGCGTTGATCTAAATAAGAATGTTCAATCAAGGTTAGCTCATAATGCCTGGTAACAGATTTTCCTTCTCATTTCCGTTCTATTTACATCTTTTTTCTGTGTGTACTATCAAAGATTATATGGTACTATGCATCGCCTGCAAGCGCCCTAAGAATAAATCGACGCAACTTAAAGTTTCATTGATGAACTTAAATATATGCATCCTAACCTTAATAGCCCTGGAAAGCAATGCTTAAACGTTTCCTTTATTCTTTTGTGTAATTACGCCTTGTGTGGGGTTCATATAAGTAACAGAAGTAACTGGCAATGCTATCTGGGTGTAAGGCTACGAGCTTGGAATTTAAGTGATCTTATTTGGTCCAAGCAAGGCGAGCCGATTCAGACGCCCGTGTGCCCTGCGCGTGCTTAGAATCCGCAATTTTTGCCTACCTGTTCGATCTTTTACCCTAATTATTACTTACCAGCCTTTAATCAGCTTTATTTCAATTAAAACAAGCTCTATACAAACAATAGGTATATATTTAACTCCAGTGAGAGGGTAAAGCATAATAGGTATCAAGGCAAAGTTGTGTCCTTTAATGTTATCTATGGTGAAACATATTATCTAACATTAACTTTTTTTTTACGAAATACATATGTGAAATACAGGTTTACACAGAGCGAAGGTACTAAGCCGAAAGGGTGTCATTGTACTCATTATTATGAACTAACAACAACTACTACAAACGACGTTGAGCCCAACCCTGACAACGCGTTTTGACAAAAATACACGATGTCAGGAATAGGCTTTTATAATATGTTTTTACATAATTTTTTTTTTATTGAATTGGCTTGTGTTTGACCGCCAACTCATCTGATGTTAAGCTATGGTGTGATCTACGATGAACACGGTTGCCTAGAAGAAACCGATTCCCTCGTGATTTGAAGACACTCTTATTGTAAATACCGGGAACACCCATTTAAACAGCTACATTAGCCCATTCCACAGACTAGCAGTTCGTACAATAAAAGTGGAATCAAAGTTATTAATATTTATGTGTATTACTGACCTCCTTTTGATTTTCTACCATCGTTTCGTGTAATACTTGTTGTAATCTCTTGTTGAAGTTGGCTTATTTTTTTCCAATGACTGTTTGAATACTTTTCTCGTCTTTCATTTTTTGGTAGAGAAACTATTCAAATACAACCTCCTGTATGAATCCTCTTCATCCTAAGGTTGCCTGGAAGAGATAGCTCTTAGCGATAAGGCCGCCGATTGTTGCACTAGTTTTTAAGCTGTTTTATCGTGTGTATGAAATTTGTGGTGTGAACAATAAAGAGTTTATCTATCTATCTATCTATATATAAGTACCTATATACCCAGAAAGTGGAATGCTATTTTAGCTAGGTGGTGCCTCAATTTGAAACCGTCTACCTATATATACCTAGAAAAACCAAAATTCGAAGTCTGTGTATATACCTACCAGTAGGTATTTATCACCATAACTAACGCATGATTAGTCGAACATATAAACATTTTCGGTGTTTAATTACAAACGCTTTTATTATTTACGTGTTCTTATTTTAATAACTTTTCAAACATTCTGTCATAGATTAATCCGGCTAATATGTAACGCCACATCGTATGTAGATGTCATGTTCACTGAACGAACCTTTGATTAACGTCGCATGTTCCAAACATAAAGGGAACCAATTATACAGGGCTATTTTCCTTTAGATTAATTTAGTTATGTTGATATATTTTTGAGGCTTTTGTGTCGCATCTCTTAATACTCTCCGTAGAAGTTTTATTAATTCTATTCAAACATTGAAACTGATTTGTAGCCAAGTCTCTACATATTTGTTATGAAATAGATTCGAGCACTAATTTACTTCAGGTAATTTAGGTTAGATACCTGGATGTTTTTCGAAATTATTATAATTTATAATTTAAAGAAAAAATTATGGCCCATAACCACACAATTTATTAGGATGCAGTAAGAATCAATATTAGGGCTTGAAACAGAAGAGAAAAAAGTCCATAATCTATGAATTTACATGAAACCTTGTCAGGGTCTTATTTTAGTAATAAATGATTTTTATACAAATATTAATTTTGTGCAGATTTAATACAACGTTTTGTACATGGAGTAGACAATTTTTATTTGTTTTGGTAGGCATCAGAAATACAAATCCTGTCGAATAATGCCTTAACATTCAACGTTTAATATAATATAATTAATTTGCTGATATTTTAACCATAATTATAAGATTAGATTTATAAGAATTTAATGATATTCTTTTGTTTTTCCTTTTAATAAATAATAGCGATACATGAGAAGTAACAATAGAAAATTATTTTATTTGCGTACAAATCAAAATAGAATGTGAGAAAACCACGTCAGTTTTTACAATAATAATGTGTTGTAAATATATATTTTTTAAATTTGTTTACCTTGTGGTAAATTTTGTAGGTTTTAGTTGACAGAACTAAACTTACTTAGTATTGCTGTCTTAATCTAACTTGTCTGGTTAAAAAGGGACAGCGATGTTTTTAATAATTTAGCTCTGTCAGCTTAAGCCTTTAAAATAGTTTGTTTTTCAAATATAGCACTGCCTAAGTATTGTAATGACTGCAAATTATATTACTTACGTATTAAACAAAATTAAATGTGTGAAAACACTTCAGTTTTCATAATATAATCATCATCATCAGTATTTAACTGGCCACTGTCATTATATACCTAATGTTACTTATGGTTCTTATGAATGGTTTTACATTATGTTTTTAAAATACAACCTGGCCTAACGTATACTATTGCTAAGCCATTATAAAGCTTGTGCTGCGCAGCACAATTTTGCAAGGCTGTTAAACGTATGGCCAGTATACATGAAAGTTATCTTACGTAGTACATACAAGCGGGCGGCCAAGTTTCCTAAATTTCCAGCCGGCTGCCGCAGCGTTTATCTTGATTATGGGATGCAAGCTTGCACTGCACTTTGCATATTTTAATACTCTTAAAGAAAACAACAGATTTGATCGAATGTAATCATTAAAGTGCATTGTTTTTTGTTACGGGGCGAAATCTAAAGATACCCGTCTGTATTGGGGTACAGTCAGGTTATGTAGGCTAAAACCTACTAAAATCCCCTCGGTGTCCTGCCTCTGTGCCAGACGGAGGGCATCGGGATCTCCATTAGAATCCCAACGGTTATATTTTTTAAATAAAAAACGGTACCTCCCTGGCACGCTGCCTGAGGCATCACTCCCGGAAAATGATTGGCGCCATTTCCGCTCCTTCTCTCTACAATGGTGCGAGCCACCGTTACCGCGGTGTTTCTTCCCTGGGTTCGCTCGAATGGAAGGTCAAAGCCCCAAATCTTTTAACCCACAAGCCCACAGGTCCCCTTTTAATCGTTACAGGTACATTTCAAGGAAAGGAATAATGGATACTCTAAATTGATAGGACCGACCAGGCGACCGACTTGACCAAGAAATCCGATCCAATTTTACCGTCCGATTTTTCCTCTTCTTTATTCTGCGGACCTGCAAGGTGTGGAATGTCCTTCCCTCAAAGATTTTCCCACTGAGCTGCTTCAACATCTTCTTCTCAGTCGTTTTGCTCTTGGCAGAGTGGTCGTCATATAGTAGTATAGGACGGGCCAGATAGAATGCGCTTCACGACGTCTCGCCATCTCTCTCTGCTGTAGGTCACCCATGCGATGGACGGACCAGATCAAGTCTGCAGTGGGTGGTCCCTTAAACGAGTGCAGCAGGATGACCTCCAGCTTCAACATAAAGCGTTTCAAAAAGGGTATCTACAACTACCTCTCTGGGCTGGCAAAGCACCGTCTACACCGCTGGTGTTGCAGGTCTATAAGCGGTGGTTTCTTCTTACCATTAGGTGGACCGCATGCTCGTTTGCCGCTCTTTTTACAAAAAATAAAATCTTCATAGTTACTATACTGTTTTCCATGATATCAAATTATTGTGTTTACATGGAAGATGGTGCAAGTCGATTGATTAAATTTTCTCCAACAAGTTTGCGAGGAAACGTACCCAACCAACTTTGACTATCAAGATCCTCTATTATTAATAAGTTGTATTTATATGCCTGTATGGATACATGGATACGTCAAAGGGTGGGTCTTTTGGCCTAGTGACCTCCGCTTTCACATGAATATGATGCCACCTTACTGACATCTTTATATCTTAACAAACTTATATTTTGAGTACGCTGCCAACAACATGATAACATGATTCTTGGCACTTCAAGGCTAGAGTGAATAGATATTTTCTAGATCGACGTGTTCCATTATCGGCCACACCGATGCTTACCATCAGATGAGTTGGTGGCCAAACGTAGATCTATAAAAATAAAATGGTATTATATTAAAAAAAACACTTTAACAACAAATTAGCTTGTAATTTGTTAAGGTAATAAATATACTTGTCCAATAAAAAAGAAACTCATAGAAACATGGGATTGCATATAAAATTCTGCTAATGTATTCATTTCTTCATAACTCGTCTCAGTAGATTTGAAATATATCCTCTTATCTCAATTATTTCTAGCTCAATTTTCAAATAAGCCACGGTAGAGATAAATTTGGTTGTTTCTATAGGTACCTATTTAGCTTCTGTGGTATGTACTCTGTAAAATACTTCCAAGAAACAAACACTACGTGAAAAGAAAAACAAAGCCGGAGGGAATGCCGGAAATTGGAGCCAGATTTCAGGTTTTATTTGTAGACAAAACATTTTAGGGTTAGCTATATACATTTGTATTTATAAATAGAGGTATAAAAACCTTTTTTTTCAGAGCTTTGTTAATTTGTACAGTGCATTAACAGCAAAAAATTATATCAAATCAGGGACCAGGGTATGTCCCAAAACTGCAAGCAGAACCACCAGAGGATGGGCAGCATCCTACCGGTACGTTCACGGTATTGGTACACGGCGAACGTACTGCGATCCCCAAGTCACCTGCCCAGCGTAGGGATTATGGCAACACCCCTTTCCAAGGCATTTGTTCAGCAGTGGATGTTTACCGACTGATGATGGTGTGATAATAATATGAAGTCTCTAAAGTTTTTAACATAGTACAACCATTTTTTTTAAATCTTTATCCTTAACTAAATGGCCCGATAGACATTGTTCTGTCCTTATTTCAATAAATTTGAGTTATGATCCGGAGATCATATAAAACCTCGTAGAAAAAAGCACTCTCAGATTTTCCCAAATTTTAAGGCAACTTTTATATTTTTACTATCCCTAAAAATCTTAATCGAATATTTTAAAAAATGCCACATCGATTGAGTATTTCTCAAATGATGCGCTTATCAACGAACAGCGTTTGATTTGTAAGCTTGATAGCGGCAGAAAACTAGTGAATGCAACTAAAGGCTGATTTATGCTAAACCGTGGCGGGCACGACCTGTAACCCCTACGAGGCGCGGACAAGGCATGGATTAAAAAGTGCACGAACATTTTATATAAAGCAGTTCATGCTACACCGTGTCGGCCGCGTCCCGGACGAGACTCGGCCGTGCCCCGGCAACTACGCTTTCATATAAAATGTCCGCGCCTCGTACGGGCCACGGTTCCTGCCCGCCACGGTCTATCATAAATCATTCTTAATAAAGAACCAGAATAAAACCAGAGCTTAACAATAAAAATAGTTCATTAAACCCATCATTATGAAAAGTTAATATATCAAACGTCAGCCTAGTCTGATGTAAAAAAAAAAAGTTTTACTATGAGACTAACTCTGAATACATTTTGTCGAAACGTTAATCACATGGAAAACAGATTTTATTTTCACGATTTATCGATGGTCCCATAGTAAACTTTTAAATATAATTTTGAGTACAATTATCACCATCATTTTTAGTAGGTACCACCGCTCCGAGTAACCCTATAAACCCAGCAGTAGATATTGTTTTTTTTCTAGGAATAGGCTTGCCTTTGATCGCCAACAGCTCGCGATAATGCTGTCTATGATGGAGCACGCTTGCCTAGAAGAAACCGATTCACTCGTGATTTGAAGACGCCCAGATTGCAACTATCGGAGAACACCCATTCAGGCAGCGCAAAATATGAAAATGAAATGGGATGTATCATGAAAAGTTATGGGTAAAATGACGTTTCATCATCATCCTCCAAGTATCAGCGAAAATAGTAGAGCCTTAGAAGAAGTATTGAAATCTGTACTCAATGGCTTATATTATTAACGCTACAACATTTTCGTGATAACAAACTTAACTAATTACATTCATAATGAAACGATGACCGCAACCAACAACGTGACCGCAGTCGGCATTCACCAGCAGGTATGGTTAACGTCATAAACCGGACGTTTAGTACGCCGACCTCAATAAAGGCTAATATTAATGTAATGTTCACTACCGTGCTAGCTACTATTTGTTTTTCCTTGGGTGACCTCAGACTCTCAGCCTTCATCTTTCTCTGGGTATATTGACTATCATGAAATATTATTATATCCTTATTAGCGAAGCATTTGGTATTGTGATATTATTTATGGGGTGTTTCTCTACGACGGACATATTTCAGGATATCATTTAAATTATCGTTACGAACAACTTTTACAAAAGAAATGAAATTTATTGAAGTTATAATTATGATTATTAACGGGATATTTAGCGTGGTAAGGTTGTGGAATGATCGCCCGATGTAATTTAGTAATGAAATAAAAATAAATAAAAATGTACTAAAAATAGGGCTTTACCTTAGAGATTTAATATTTTTTGTCCTGTTTTGCCGTAACTCGGTGTGGGTGGTTGGTCATATAAAAAAAAACATACAGTCGAATTGATAACCTACTCCTTTTTGAAGTCGGTTAATTAATGTGAAGTATAAAAAAGAAAAGAAATGGAAAGTATACATTTCGAAGCTGAATGCGTGGTCAAAAGATCGGTAGGCGGCATGTCAGAAAGAAAAATTAAAAAATTTAAAGTAGGTACCTATGTCAAAGTATACAATTATAATGTCAAACTTTTAATGATAATATAAAGCTAATAATGTAAAAGTAATAACAAAATGAATAATATTTTACACATGCATTTTTGTTTTTTACTATGAGATCAACACTGAAATATCTAGAAAAGTTATTTTTGATGATAATATCCTGGGATATGTCTGTCGTCTAGGGATACAACCTATATATAGCATTAACCATATAATATTTTATTTTACACTATTCGGAAAACAAACAGCTGAAACTAACTAATTAGGTATAGTTTTTTTTTAATGCCGTATGTGGCAAACAAGCAGACGGGCTGCCTGATGGTAAGCAGTCACCGTTGCCTATGGATACTCGTAACACCAGAGGCAATTAGGTATAGTATAGGTAGATAGTAGACGCAAGCCATAAAAAGTTTCACTTATAATATCTTATAATAGCTTTAGGTCCTCAATTTGTGCATTACTACATTAATTATTATTATAACACCGGCTTGCACTCACGATTATGTTTCTATCGTGAGTGCAAGCCGGTGTTATAATAATAATTGATAATGAATCCTCACGCGAGTTTTGATGAAGTCATTACTACTTTGTTTGTATGAGTGCAATATTTAAAAATATAATCATATTGCTTTCGAGATAGATACCTAAATTATTCGGAAAAGGTTGTTTGCTACTAAGCCGTTGTTTACGGTTTAAAAATAAACAAATACCTACATGGTATCTATGCCAGCATTCGGGCTAAATACGAGAAACCAATTATATTTGAGTAAACGGGATTCAATCATTATTCTGAAATAAAAATATTGCATAAATGAGTGTAAATATTTCGTTGAAAATTTCAGCGTTTTCAATAAAAAAGGAGATTTCTTTTCAATCAATGTTTTGATATTACTCTGTCGACAATCCACAACCTATCACTGAAAAATCACACAAAAAATAATCCCTCGTAAATAGCAAAATATCGATGACAGTCAGACGAAGATATAATATATTTTGTATTCGGTAAGCTTTAGAGAGATAAGAATTGAAATGTATAAAAAAATATCTATGTTGGTTGCGTTGCGAGCAATATGACTTAAGATTTCAGTTACCTTGGTTTCATTCTAACAAATTCATATGATTAAATGTACCTTCTACTCATAATTAAATTGGGAATTAGGAATATTCTCTATTTAATTATAAATCAGACCGAAATCTTTTTATCAAGTCTCTATTGTGGTATCGAGTATTCAAATTTCAGTAGATAACAGCCTACGTTGAACTTTGTGGACACGTCTGCACTAGTACCTCTACCACAGATCAGACATACAAGGGAGATATGCCTTAGAACAATTTTTATATCGTTCGATGATGTCTCAAATTTTCATACATTTGTTTCACTATACCGAAAAACTGTAAGTACAGCTCACTTACTTATTTTTCACACACACTATAAAACTTGTAGCAACACCAATAAAGTAAATATTCCACATGCAAAAAAAGGTGGTGACGTCGTCTGTAGGGTGGTTCGACTAAACACATTAAGGATAATTTAGACTGGATGTGTACGTACCCGCCACGCCACTGCCGCCATATCTCACTTGTTTGAATGATCTGAGATCTCTACTAATATAGAGGACCCTACTCTCATGTCTAAGTGTTTAATTACTCCAGCTTTGTTGTTATAAACAGTGCCACAAGCAGGCGTTAGGCCACGGACCACATCTGCGGCAACAGTCGACATAAATTGCTGACCAAGCCCCGCCTAAGCAAATTCGCTGGGACCCCTCTAATCTGACACTTTTAAATGGATTACTGCTGAACTTAGAGAGAACATAAACACAGATGGCGATATTGCTTTAGAGATTTACAGGCGTTTCGCACCAATTGACAGTTTGTATGGCAAATTGGAAACCATGAATCGAGCTCTTTAAGTAGAGAAACTGTAATACAGATTGATCTTTATTAATTCTGTTTTGGATTACTTTTACATACTTATGCAATCACTGGCAATACCCCGGGTATTGTAGGTATCTATACATGTGGCGGTAGCTACTTACAATCAGGTGGTCGTTCGCTTGTTCGCCACTTCTTCTATAAAATATCTAGAAATAATTCTATCTTCTCATAACACCAAAGTTTTTTAAGTAGCCACTTACATAAACTAATCAAATTCATATTGCTTTGTAAAGAAATCACAAGACTGATGTTCAAATTGCGATGAGACGAAATATTAATAAATAACATCCTGCTTTTAGTCATTGACTGAGCAAGCGCGGTTAAAAATAACTTTTCGTTTGAAGAGTTTACAGTGCCAATTTCTAGTAGCCATAAAGCTCTCGATCTTGCTAAGCATCAGAGGATTCTGTTGGCTGTAAATCAAAGGGAGTAACAGCAACGCTGCATGAGGACTCGACTCGTCGTGTAACTATGATGTGTTTTTATCAAAGACTGTAGTAGCTTTACTTAGTCTGTGGTTTGTAATATGCATATACAAATGTATATTATAATAGTGTATTTATGTATGTGTATTTTTATATAGTATTGTGTACCTATAAATCAAACCAGTTGCGCCCCGCAGTTTCAATCACGTATACATTCCTTAGACCTCACCATCATTATCATCATCTCCTTGGATCGTAGGACGTCCACCCACGAGATGGATAGACGACCTATATAAAAGAGGCCGCAGAGAATCGTTGGATGCAGGCCGCTTCCAACCGGCTGTTTTTGAGATCGATGGGAGAGGCCTATGTCCGCAGTGGACATCCTATGGCTATAATGATCATGATGATACTGAGACATTCTTTCAGGAATCGTAAATTTTTCCGGTATTACAAGTATTCTATGCCCGGCCCTCCAACTATCTGAAGCAAAAAATCACGTCGATATATATATAGCTCTGTTGCTGCGTAAAAGACAAACATATAAACAAACAAACAAACCAAGAAACAAACACTTTCGCTTTTATATTATAAGCATGATATGGACGACATTTCGAACCTATTCGTATTGTAATTTCGTACATCGGCATTTTTAAAATCCTTCAGAAAGATTCTTAAAAATTCTTTTATATTCTATTACACCTATACTACCTTGCCATATACTAGCTATGCCCTTAGCGGCTTCGCTTGAGAAGGCTAGAAGGTCCTGTTAGTCTAAAACTGAACCCTAAAATCGCACCTTCTTACATTTTTGTATTCTATATTATTCGAAGAAAAAAATTCACTTTATCTAAACTCACGTCTCGGCCGATAAAACATAATCGTGAGTGTAACCGGTGTTATAATAATAAAAAAAATACACTTTGGACACCCCAATTGAATCATAATCATAATCAGATTTATTAATAACAGTTGTTACAGGTCATGTCTATTACAAAATGGGTAAAAAATTAAAATTATTATAAGTCTAAATATTGAATTGAGTACCTATATTGTACTATAATCGAGTATTTATGTCTAATCTCCAGTAGAAATAATAATAATAATATAACACAAAAATACCGAATTGGAATTATTACAAATTACTATTAAAATATATTAATTATCAAAAGCGAATTGCCTTATCGCTTGAATTGATCACTCTTCAAGGGTTGATTTTCAAAAACGGTAAAACACTTGTTGCTTATTTTCTTGTCTGATATTTATTATTTACCTACAAAGGGTCATTACTGTAGCTTATAAAAATTACAAATCCAATGAATCCCACTTAGTGATTGATTAAAAAAAAAGTTTATTATTTTCATTTGCCTACAGTAAATAAACTTTGACAAATCATTAAAACACACACATACACACGCACAGACAGAGACATGGACAACAAGCACCTAGACCCAGAGCAGATAATTATATAAATTCATCATTCAAAAAATCCATTTCATTCTGGAAATCGAACCCTAGTCCACCTCCTCATAATACAGATGCGCTAACGCTAAGCCACACTGGTCGTAACAGCAAAAACTAGCCAGTGACTAACTAAATTAACATAAATAGCCGGCCATAATTAGAGGAAGCCACCAAGCAACTGCAATAAATACCCCTCAAAATATATTTAGATCTAGTTTACAGATGTGTCGCCAACTTAGATGCGAAAAAGTTATCCGCCATCTAATAGCTGAGGGGAAAAAATCCCGAGATGTAGGCTTGACATCCCGGGATACAGGGATCAAGCAGACTACTAACAAGACTTAAGATAATCCCATGATTAGAGGGGTCGACCCCGTTTACCATCTCATCTTCAAAAACTTCTATTACATTAAAAATATAATTTACAAAATTATATTTTTTACTAAGTTATCGTAGAGAAAATTGTGATCCGATCTCTTCAGTAAGAAAATACCTAAGGTTTCTGTATCAAAGGAAGTCTATTCCGAATTTTCTTTAATTAGAAGAAAATTGCGAGCATGCTCAAGGAAATTGATTTTCATTAAATTGTGGTTATTTACTAATTAAAAGGATTATCCGTAATATTTAGGAGGATCTTTGTTTGATCCGTAGTAGATAGAATTTTACGTAAAATACCCATTCTGCAAACAGTAAATCTTGATTGACGCTTGGAATATTTTACCAAAGATCATTCGACGCCGATTTAAGACTTTCCAACTCAAAAGTATCTGCAGTTTGGCGATAAGGCAATGCGGCAAAGAGTTAAAATATCAGCGATCTTAACCAAAGTCGTTAAAACAATCGTAAAATAAAGTTTAATTTGAAGCTTTTGATCTGACCAAATTTCCTTTTATAGAATTGATTGAATCATGTTATCTTCTCTGATATATTAGGGCTCTTCAAAATTTACCCAAATTTTGCATAACCTTTTTTATGGATGGCGATGTTTTCCCAGTTTTAAGCTACGCTTCTTACTAGAGACGACCATAAGGCTTAATATATTGTATTAAATTCGCATTTAGTGGAACATTACCATGGCGCTTACACATAGTCGTGCGTTTTGCTATTTCTATGTTTGAGGTTGTTGTCATATTTTTCGAAAAGTATAGCTATGATGTGAAACTTCCCTTTACGGCTCCCTCCGTGATTATGAAATTCTGTGTATTAATTGATTGATTGATTGATTAACTCTTTATTGTTCACACCATGAAATTTGATACAGAGGACAAAAACTCTTAAAAACTAGTGTAACAACTGGCGGCCTTATCGCTAAAAGCGATCTCTTCCAGGCAACCTTAGGATGGAAAGGATTTATAGAAGACGTAGAAGACGGGGTGTGCAATAGAGGATCGACTATAAATTTTTTACTTATACCATACACATACATTACATAGTATTAAGATATCGTAGACATCATTTGGTGAATAGGTATTTGAATGAATCCAAAAAAAACAGGGAGAAAAGCTCAAATCAGTGTTTCTTTCATATATTTTTTTGCGAAAATGTCCTTAATCTTGTCTACAGTTTTTTAGATAAATAAAAAAAAATATGTGAAACTATTTTTGTAATTTTAAGTTAACGATGGAAGTAGATAATCTGAAACAAGAATGACCAAATTGTTAAAAGTGAGAAAAGAGGGCCCTAATATATTATACACTTTTTTTATGTACTTGCTTACCTAATAATAGTATCTAGGAGAGACACAATCAATTCTATTGTACCTTTTTGTCAACAGACAAGGGATATGCCACACAAAACAGAAGTAAAAAAAAGCTTTTCTGTGGGATATGCTCTTGACGGTTCATTCCAAGTATCGTGCGAGTATATACGAGCAGGTAAAATAAAAGTCGAGCTGTGACGGCTGACGAGCGCCACTCTGCACTGACCAACTGACTGATTCATCGCTCCTATTGTTTCACATTTGGACCGTATGCGATCCAAATCCGAAAAAGCTTTGATTGGCTCCCGACGAAATTGAAATAAATCGAGTATCACCCTACACGAGTACACCGCACTGACGTCAAAGAAACGTTCAAGCCGCCGCTAGAATTGAACATTCAAAAGGACACTATTCTCTGTACGAAACGTACCGATATCAGTCTGTCCAAGAGAAAATTGGTGTTTGAGTTTTACACATTTCTAATTCCAAGCGTGGAAACAACGTGGAACAAAAATACAGCGAGTTTTATTTTGTTTTATATCGACAATGAAATTGAATTAGCCGACACGCGCAGGCTTTCTAGGTCTGTCTGTAATCCTATTGCGGTAGAGCTCGCGGCAGTTGGTCCTAAAAGTTGAGTTCGTGGCGGCAACAACACGCTCCCGCGCCTCTCGAGACCCGGGACTTATTGCACTCGCAGCGGCTCTTCGCATTCTATTACATGTGTGAGCTGAGATATGCTGCTCTGGATACCATTCTTTCATGCTTAACTCGTTTTTTCTAGTTTATCTTCACGGCCTTGACCACTTGCTTTCTTGACGATTTGCAAACATGAGAGCATGCAAAATTACCGATCTGCTACACCCATCTTATGGTATTATTTGTAAACAAAACTAGTAATATCAATACATTTCAGTACCGTGCCTAATTTTACCTTTGTTTTGTTGCTGACGTCTTGCTTTCTATTTCTTCTATTCTTCTAATTTTTTTAACTACTTTGATATTAAACTATGACAACCGGTTTATTCTCGCATCATCGGCCAGTAAACGTCCACTGCTAAAAAAAGGCCTCCCTCTTAAGTTTATTCTCACTTTATGTTTATCGATCATACAAATTTTGATGAAAGACTTTCATATTGAAATAGGATTATAATTAAAATAATAACTACCTACCACGCATTAATATCTAAGGCATTTAAACATTTCATTGTGCATGGACAAAATACGTACAGAATGAAAGACCTCAGATAACATCTTCCCTGCAGTGCGCATATTATACAAGTAAATAATCTACATGGAAATTATACTCATACATATTTACCTCGGCCTTGCTACAAAAGCTTCTGCTAGTGGGCTTAGCATGGAGAACTTGGGCTTTAGTTTGCTTACCTAGAGTTTGTGTTTCGGTCACTGTATTTTTGTTTTGACAAAAACACTTATAATGAAAGAAAGCCGCTACGATCTTTGGAAAAACTGTTAAGGTAGCTGGTGGCTTATTGACTACACTTATAAACACGTCTCAATAACCATTTTTCCTGACAGAATACATAAAGTACTGAAAGAACAAAAATCTAAAATCACTAACCTATCTGTTACCAAACTGTATGTAAGTGAAATTGATAATCAATTTCACGATCGGTAACAAGATGAAATCCCGAAAGAGAGTTCCCAATGTTGCACCGTCACTTCGTTTCGCATTATAAAATATGCAGATAAGTTACGGGAATTGATTCAAGGCACAAAGGAAGCGAGCAAAACTGT
Source organism: Agriopis aurantiaria (assembly GCA_914767915.1). Classification (NCBI taxonomy): domain Eukaryota; kingdom Metazoa; phylum Arthropoda; class Insecta; order Lepidoptera; family Geometridae; genus Agriopis; species Agriopis aurantiaria. The sequence goes on from OU611987.1 coordinate 8,927,555, forward strand.
CTATAGGCAGGCGGTGAGATTTCGGCAGTAATTTCCCGGGAGGCTACGTTTTTATCTCATGACACTGAAAATATTTTGAATAACATTATCTTTAAATTTAACACACGAACAACCCGTTCCAGTAAATATTCATAAATTTAAATGAGCATGCATTGTACCTCGTGATCAGTTAACTCTGCGTTTTCATAATTAAACCCTTAAAAGTTCGCAAGTCGTAACGTCAAGTGAGGAACGAGCTCGGATAGAAGTGCAGAATGTGGGACCCACATTTACGGCGGACAACTTTAGTAAGGACGCTGACGCTGACGTAATAGGATGGTGGTTTCTGATCGTTCAGCACGTTTTAAATCATTAGTGAGCTTTGTGTGTAACTGAATTCAAACTCTGACATTACTATCCCAACTTTCATTTCATTTCATCACAGATAGCCCGTTGGTCCAGTTCGTTGTGAACCTGCTTGGGGGCGTGGGTTCGATTCCCACCTAGGACAAACATTTATGTGATGAACATTTGTGTTTGTTCTATAACTGGGTGCTAATATCTATTTAAGTATGTATTTAAAACTATGTATGTATATCAGTCTCTGGCAGCCATATCACAAGCTTTGCTTAGTTTGGGGTCAGATGACCGTGTTTGAAAAAAATGACCCGAATATTTATTTATGTATTTATTTCTTCGGAATTTTCTTTTAATTCTTCATTTATATCAGGCGCTATCGCTTCACAATACAATTATAGCGTTATACCGTTGGGAATCAATCAAAATAATGCTGGTGGTTCCAATTTTAACAGCACAACATAATATAATCTGCAAGAAAAGGTTTTGGGTTTTTAATTGCTTACAAAATGATAAAGGTTGGTAGAACATGGAATTAATTTGAAACTATTCAAAAGCTGAAATTTAACCCTTCTCGGAGCATTTATTAAGACGTTTTTCTCGTGAATCCTGAGAATCGAGAGGTAATTTAAGTAGAAGATTTGTTTTCTGACGGTAATTACTTGTCGCCGACGGCCGCGAAGCGCCCGAGAGAGCTCAACTTGCTCCCTTGAAGTCTTTGTACTTGACGTGACCCTATAATTGAATTAGGCTGGTTTTTTTTACCCTTTCAAATGTTGAAGATGTTTTAAAAAAATCAAAAGATGGTAAAGATATTTAACACGGGTAATTTTGCTTTTTTGAGTAAATCCGATCGTTGCGGGAAAACCACAAAATATCCAATCGGACCTTTCTGGGTGCGCATCTCGAGTAGTCCGTAAAACTGTAGCGCGTCGCACGTGCCACCCATAAAAGTTCCCGCAAGTAATTTGCATGGTATAGGTGTCAATCAGGTGTTTGTTTATCTGAGGTGCGAGGGTGGGAGATACTCGGCGGTGCCGAAACAAGGCCAAAACCGTCGGCACAGAGCACTCACGAAACTCAAACACGGCGCACTATAATGAATTAAGTTAGCAACTCTCGTGGAGAATCCCGCTCGCGTCACACTTTGTATATGTCTATACCTATCGTCTTTACCGACAATATCTTACATATTGATTAGCTTCAACATTAGTTTGCTATTATGGAACTTTTGAAAGACACTTAATTTATATTTTGATTTGATTGGTATTATTTGACATGTAAAAACATTTTATCAATAAATAATAATATGAAAGGAATAATGCGTTCTGCTTAAATGTTTCAAATTATTGTGAGTACTTATACCTACTATTGTTAAAAGCTTAATTACCTCTAATAAGAATTTTCCAGGCTTCATGAATGTATTTATTTATTAAGGAATAGGCTTGCGTTTGACCGCCAACTTGCCTGATGTTAAGCGATGACGCGGTCTACAGTGGAGCACGCTTGCCTAGAAGAAACCGATTGACTCGTGATTTGAAGACACCCAGATTGCAACTATCGCGGAACACCCATTCAAGCAGCGCATTCCAAAGACTAGAAGTTCGCTCAATAAAAGTGGAATCGAAGTGCTTCCTACGGGTTATCTGTAGTGTACATAATAGTACAATAACATATAGTACATATAGTGATGATGTGTCAGGTAAAGTTACCCTCATAGTTAGCAACTTAATCTCACTGAGGGTAATTAAGTTTAAAGTTAAATTGATAACAGAAATCAGCACGTGGCGCTAACGAGACGCATGATGTGATAACCGTCGATTAATGGACGTATTGATCGAATGATCGTATCGAATGCGAGGCTGATTGAGACCTCGTCAAACATGAAATTAAATAAGTGTTCGAAAGCGCATTAAATTAAATTCTCGTGTCCAGTTTTATAAATGAACTAGTGGTCCGCCCCAGCTTCGCACTGGTATAGATTATAGCCTATGTCACCCGGGGATAGTGTAGCTTCCCAACAGTGAAAGAATTTTTCAAATCGGTTCAGTAGTTTCGGAGCCTATTCAATGCAAACAAACAATCAAATCTTTCCTCTTTATAATATGTATTAGTATAGATTAAATTAATATATACACTATTACTAAATTATCTTTGATTATACACACAGGTGTAGGAAGTTCATCGTTTCATTTACACCTTAAAGCAATCGCTCCATGTGAGCTAAATACAGCCAAATTTTTCTACAAACAAGTGGCAGTCTATGGCTGCATTAAATGCTTCGTCAAAAAATCTAATTTCTTTCATACGTGCTTAAAGCGATCTCTCCATGCAGACTAAATAGAGCCGAATTTACTTACATGCCAATAGCAGTCTATGGCTGGTTTCAAAGCTTTGTCGAAAAATGTATCGATTATCTTAACTAAACAATTGACCGTGCAGTTTTTTATACCGATTCAGGAACTCTAAGATAACCATTGATAGCTGTCAACATCTATCCATTTAACATTGTGCTGCATCTATTTTACAATGTTGACACTACTGACTCAAACTGCCCGCAGAATTTACGAGTATGCAAAACAAACCAACATTGTTAGCTTATGTCAGAAACTGTGGGTTACCTTGCATATGTACAACTCTAGCATGAGTCTTGACGATGAGAACGGACAGTGTGACAACGGGCTGCAATCGAACCAGCGCAGATGTATACACAATACTGATTGCGAGAGAAACACTCCTGGGAAACAAGACTCATTTTAAAAGCTGGACAAAAGCATCGATCATTGGAAGTTTCAGTTCCGACCAAATAAATTGCTCCCCATATTGCGGATACCAAACTAACAGAATGTTTTCAAATTTAGCACGCACTTTTCATTTTAAAATTCAAACTCGAACCTAACCCGTCTGTTTCTTAAATAATTAAAAATTAATAATTCAAACGATCTAACCCCTATTCGCTAACAACGTCTGCCTCGAACACGATTTATACTACAGGTCAGGGAAAAACATTGCCTTTCTGTGAGAAGATAACTCAAAATATAACGGATTTGCGTAAAATATGTGAAACCTTTTGTATGCTAATACGATCCCATTGTTCGGAGATTGAATTTTCGGGTTATCATGCTTAAGAATTATTCATGACAGATAGGTTACGATTGTTATGATTTTTTTCAAGGGTCTCTTTAGTAACGCTAAGAAAGACCTCGTACATGCTTTGTTGAACAACAGAATATTATGTTTACGTGAAACATTTTGAAAAGAATAATACTAGAAATATATTGAATTTGGTACACGACTAGATATTTATTTGTAAGGTTTAAGTTAAGTTTCATTTATTATAAATATCCTAGTCATCCTAGCTTTCATTTCTTATTGCTCTATGAGGTGTTATATGATTTCCCAACATGAACTACGAGACATAAAACTCGTCAACTATCAAAATCGCAGTTTTGTTGCTTCTTACGGTTCTGTTTTTTTTAAAATCCTTTGGGCTTTTGCAGTAGGATGCGTCATAATAATATGACGCCGGTGGTTTGTTAATTCGTGATTGAGAACAACCGCATTATCGTTATTCGGAGTAACGTATAATACAGTCAAGTCGCTAATACCCAAAGAGCCAAAATGCATATTATTTTACAACAACATAATCAATATTGTCAAAAACACCAAAATAACTTCGTCCTTGAGATTTTCGGATTAAATCCATCACAGCGAATTAATTTGGGTGTGAACGGACGGAGCAATAATACGCATTAATGACACGATCAAATTGTAAACCGTCGAAGAAAGGGGGGGAAGGGGGGACAACAGATCAAAAGAGGCATTCTCAGCAGGCACCGCACGTCTCGCAGAGTGAGGGGAAATTGAAACTTTATATTTGAGCGCACTTTATCTGACCGACGGACCTGAAGCCTTTCTACCAGAAAATCTTCCGTCGAAATAAAATAAAACAGCAAATTTACTCAATACTGCCCAGTAGAACATACTTTACTGCACTGCGATTTTTAAGAGCATGTTTGTTACATACTTATTTATATAAATTTGTTTACACATCAGTCGATGTTTTGGAGCACATTGATCGCAAAGATAATACAGGGTGACGCATTTAGTATGGAACTAAGCCGAATGGAGGTCATTGTACTCATCATTATGAACAACTTTGACTATGAATGGGACCAAAACTGAAATAGCAAAAAAAAAAATTACTGATCCATAGAAAATGGTCATTGACACTGAATAAAAAACTGTATGAAATAGCTGATTTTTTATCGCGATTTCAGGTTTGTTCCCAGAGTAAAAGTTGTTCATAATGATAAGTACAATGACTTTTCGGCTTAGTGCATAGTCTATATGCGTAACTCTACCTGTATATTGACTTATCGGCTAGCTCTACCGTAATTTCATACAACTAATAATAATTATATACTATGTTTTGAGGCGGATTAGTGAGATTCTGTTTTAAATTTTACTTCTTTTTCTATTTTTTTTGACCAGTAATTTTAGGAACGAATGACTATGCTACCAAGTTTCATTAACAAAAGCGGAACAAAAGGCCTTTATAAATCCAAATCCAAAATTTGTCAATCCCTAAATCTTCATAAACGACTGGTTTCATGCCTTTGTGATTATTTACGATACAATATCCAGACTAACGTTTCTTATCTCTACTGAAACAGAACTTTACAACTGTTTTAATTTCGCTCGAAAGGCCACTTTGTTTTACTCGTTCGGAATTCAAATACTATTTTGTATTACAAGCAACATTGAACGTTACAAAATGTCAAAGGTTGTAGATGCACAGCTACACCACGAACCAAAGCTTCGTTTAACTCACAGATTAAAATGTAAGTACCTACCTTTAGGTACTACAAATATTAGTCCAAAAGTGAAGACTGCTACATTTTATAATAGAAACTACCGTGGTTTTCACACATTTTATTTATATTACACGGGAATTACTCACGTCACTCCGACTAAGCTATAGTTTCAACCCCGACCCTGCACCCGATCAGCAGCCGTTGTCATCACGTGCGCGCCGCGCGGTGGCCCGTAGTGCAAAGCTCCTTGAGTAAGTGTTCCGTGGTGCAAAGCGAGACGCAGCCGCGCGCGCACTGCTACATTGTTTCTTCTTTTTTAGTTCATCACTGAACAATGAGACAATGGTTCCAATACTCCAACCAACTTGATCAGGCGATATTATACGAAAGAAGCATAATATAAAATAAACAATCGATTATAATTCAAGATCCGTGATTGTAAACATTGTGGGAGGATATATGGATAAGTAAGTAGTAAAAAGTAAACCATTTTTTTTGGCTATGTACAGTTCGCCTTGTTTAGCAATTAAATGTATAAATAAATGTAATTTTATTGCCTCTTTTTAGTAATAAAATTAATAAGATCTGTTTTTTTTTCTATTTTTTGAACGTTTCTACGAAATTGGAGTTCAAGGCATCGCCGATCGCTAGACAGGGTAGCCAATGTTTGTCTCCTCTGGGGGGTTAGACAAGGCCCACTTTCTGTTAGAAAATGGGTTAGACAAGACCCAATTTGTTACAGAAAATGGGCCTTGTCTAACCCCTCTGATTATCTTGTACGTGCTAACTTTATTTCAATGTGCAAAGAAGTTTAATTACGTTTTTCCATTAGAAAGAGGAGAATGCAGAGGTTGTGTTAGAATTTACAAAGAAAAAATTATTGACTGTGTATACCCGTAGTGTGCATGTTGATTGCCATAAATATTTACGCAAAATTTATGAGTAGATAATTCCAATATACTAAGGACGCCCATTACGCCTACGCCCAGAATGTATAGCATTAAGCGACAACAAGATGTGTGAGAACGCCCACTGTAAAATTGTTAGATAAATCATAATTAAAGTTTGTCACCAACAAGAAACTATTATTACAGAAGAGCAGATATTTCATTACTTAAGGTGCTATTCCGACGACGACCGCAGTCCGTAGACTGCAAAATTCTTAATCGCAAAAAGCTTTTAATAGTTATTTTAAAATGGTCAAAATTCATGGATACGAAAATTGTTAATAGAAGAATGAAGATAGACCTCGGGCGCCATTGGATTAATAGTGTTGTTGCTGGGATGAAGTATGTATCTGGATTTGAAAGCCAAATGTAGCCATCCAATACCTAAAATGAGGTAAATAAATTAATATATACAGAAATACTGTAGTATAACAAAGGGTTTGTATCCACGGATACCGGTATCGGTTTTATTAGCCACGGATCCGGGCGAGTTGTATCCACCGATACCGTGATCCGTTTCCTTAAAAAAAAACAATTTTCATTTTACCCGCTGATACCGGTATCCGTGGATACAAGAAAAAAATAATTTTCAAATTACCCGCTGATACCGCTTGTATCGGTGGATGCAAGAAATAAAATAAAATAATTTTCGAAACGAATCCCGGCGTACAGAGTACTTTATTTTTCTGGTATTCCCCAAAAGAAAAGAAGACGGCCTTCAAAGACAGATTTTTAAGACAGAATTTTACAATTTTACTTCAATTTATTTTCGGAATGTTTTGATTCTATTAAGAGTAAAATATTTATTTATAGACGTTGATTCTGGTGGTATGTATTTGATATGCAGTGTTTAGCTTACGATAGCCATTGGAATATCACTTTTGCTAGAACAAGTGGCGTTGCTTACTGCTCTCACCGTGACCTGGAACTTCACAAACATCAGACAGAAACTCGTTAACCATTCTGTTCCCCGCAGCGCTCACCTCGCCCCTTCAGTAAATAAATGTCTCACTTCAATTGCTGCCTGCAGATTGGCACAACTTATACCGTAAAAGTTCTCTTATTCATGCAAATTCTGCATCAAGTTTTCGTAAACAAATTAAAGTTACAAAAGTTATTTTGCTTTCTATGATATTTTTGTATGAGCTTAACTTTGCTCGGCGAATAAAATATATTTTACAACACATTTGCTCAAAAAGTGCACTTACGAAGCCTGTATACATCGTTCGAAAGTTAAACATTACGGATCATACAACGGAGCGTGCGGAAATGAATTTGTCCGCACGCTCAGATGTATAGCACCGTGCGTGTACTTACGGTATTTTTTTTAATTTCCATCATAATTACATAAGAATTCCACAAAAGAGTTTCATATTGAGAGAATAAATAAGCTGAATGATCAAACCTCCTTGGAAGCGTTTTTGCTCAATACGTTTGTCTCAGTTTAATACTAAAGAGAAAATGAGACGAAAGATGACGATAGTTCTAATTTTCACCACGCGATAGTGGCGCTATTTGCATGTTCGCGCCATTTTCTTACTATATTATAGAAACTATTGTTGTGACTGATATTAGGTTATAAACAAAAATTGTTTCATTTGTAGCCTTTTTTTCTCGCAAATGTGTTGTAAAACGTTGTATGGCACACGTGCGGATTGGTTATTACAAACTCGTGACTATGGTAAGCCCTCGACTTCGTCTCGGGCTTACATTCGTCTACTCGTTTGTAATAACCAACTTTCCGCACTTGTATCATAAATAACTATTAATTACTGCTTGAAGTGTGCTGCTTAATACAAGGCTCTGTATAATTAGAAAGTAGGTAACTATACTCGTATTAACTAACAGTATCAGCCTATCATGTTTCCACTATTGGGATACAGATCTTCTCTCAGAGAGTAGATGAGCCCTAATCCACTATGCTGGCCCAGTGTATATTGAATGTCATATGCCTATGATTGTTTGAGGTTCTTAGGCATACCGGTTTCCTCGCGACATATTTCACATCACATCGTCAGACATTAAACATTCACTGCTGAACCAAGGCCTCCCTTTTAGACAGGGGTGTTGCCATAATCCATACGCTTGGCAGGTGGCATAGGGATCGCAGTACGTTCACTGTGTACTAATAGGACGCTGCTACCCATCTTCCGGTGGTTCTGGTCGCAGTTTTAGGACAAGCCCGGGTCCACGACACATTTACCTTTACCATTTTACTAACCTAAAGTTATGCTATTTATTGCAAAATTAGATTTATATTAAGAACCACGAATATTGAATATAAAGTGTTTGTCAGTATTTGTCTCATAATATTTTCATAAAACCTTCATAAATAAAGCATTAAGCGAAGATGTTTACACTTAGCTAAACTCCTATTAAGAATACGGTTATATCACCAAGTTTGCGTCTTGATTAATAAATACTTTGTTCTAAGCCCAATATCCCTCGAGAATACATAAGCTATGAAAAGTTAATAAAATCGTCGAAGTTTCGGTCCTTTGCCCTTAATCCCATTCCAGTGTCAGTTTGGATTTTAGACGAACTTTACTACGATATGATCTTAACCCCACTAAGACCTTTGACTTAACGACCAATGTTTGAGAATAACATTCTTTTGATAGTTGCTAATCACTACCGATAATCTTTTTAACATTTTGCCAAGTCCTTATGAATAGAATTAGATGGGGTATTCGATATTAATGAATATTTTAAACAGGTAATTAATATGCTAAACGCAGTCTCCAAAACAATGGTAATGTTTTACAGCAAGGAAATGCCGTGAGACTATAACAAGGTTTCCGTTTTTAATTATTGTCTATTTGTACAAGAAAAATTAAATTAAATGTTTTAGTACAATTCCTGGTACATCAATAAATAAACAGCACATATTTAGGTTGACTAAAAATAGAAGCAAAAAAAAAATGGTGCGAATACGAATATTTAAGGAGATGTTCGCATGAAGCTATGTTAGATTTTTCTGTACACGTAACTACTCACTTAATAAGTATGTATTTAGGGGCCTACCTACAAAGTATGGGAATGGAATCTGAACCTGGTGTCGTGCCTTTTAGTGACATTAGAAGTATTGAGATAGAAATTTAAATTGAAGCGGGTAGACGCTCTCACTTGGATTTTCTTATTCGCAACAGTTTTACGCCGTAGAGGTGCTTGCCAACAAATCTTCTTTGGGAAAGGTTTTACTAACCGAATCCAGAATCCAGGTGTCTGCGGAACAATGCAATTCTGGGAACAAATCGCGCCGCCGTCGCGTGCGGAATAGTGTTGTGCACATGGAGTGTCGCGTCGCATCGCAAGTGTACGCTGACTCATATACCCGCGCCCACTTCGTAACTGCCAGTCTAAACCCTAAATATCGAGTCGAATAGTAAGGATCTGTGTGCGAAAAAGCGTGTGGAAAGTCTGCGATTGAATATCAGCTTTATCTCGTGTTTGCAAACGCAAACGAATTTATTTTTATATTTATTCAGGCCTTTCAATATTAGGTGTGTTTACATTAATAATTTTACTTTATCTCACTAACAGATTTTTAGATCATGCTGGCAGCTATTTCGTTTCAAGATCGTCAATAATTTTGGCAAAAAGTATTTAGAGCAGATTATCTATGACTGCATGACATAATTTGCAAACCCATATTGGACCGTCGCGTCGTCATAGTGAATTAAAGCCTACATGTTATCCGATGTTCATTTGTCGAAGAGTGATTATTTTACACTAAATCAATGCTTCAGTAGGAAGATTTATTCTGGGTCATTAATTTCATTTTAAATCTTCATAAAACATTATTCCAATTGTCCAGCGCAAAGGATAAAAATTACAATGCAAATTCATGTAAAAACAATTTCCACGGAACTCTAAATACTTTCAAGTAGATGCTTCCAACCGAGGGGCTGGGTAACTTTGTTGAAAAGAAATCCGGTGCAAAAGAGAAAAAGAAATAAAACTGTTGGCTGACGAATTCGACAGAGATTTATCACCTTCTTGAGGTTTTAGCGAGCCCTAATTTACCTAGTGGGAGACGGCTGAAAAACGATAATTCATTTTGCATTTTTATCCGTATTACAAGAAGTAAAGTCCCGGTAAGAATCAGCAAGGGAATTTTAACTAATCTTTCTAGGAACAACGTACTTAATTAACCTTTTACTTGTAGCTCACGGAACAAAGAAGCTGTAGCCAAAAACGACAAAGTCATTAATATCGGTTTAGACCAGTTAGAACAAAGGCTTATTAAAAGTGATGCGTTGCATTGCGTATTTTTATATTATAAAATTAATAGTAAGAAATATTATTTTATATGACATATTATAAATTACAATTAATCTAATTAAAATTTACAAACAATAACACTAAATCAATCGAATTATACTTAAAAAGAACCAAATCATAATTGTGCTCATTCACAACACAAACATACAAAGGGTTATACCATATGTTGTACCATAAAAGCAAAACGAAGATCTTATTATTTCACTAGCTCCAGGAACTTACAGCATTGATAATTAAATTAATCCAGGTTTAATATTGAGATAACGCTGTGCCCGATGGTTATTGTGACTAGACAATCAATATTTTCCATTTTACAATAGGTACCTACCGCGATTTCAATCTTTGGGAAATCAACAAAAATTTGCATACAAAAAGCGCTATCTCTTTTGCATAAATCGATTTACCTATCCTCTTTCAAAAGCTTTTTCCTTTCCAATTTCAACGCCAAGTTTATTTGTAAACAAAGTAAGAATTGCTCTTGGGTATTACCAAATAAAACTTTCGAATGTGACCGAAAATTATTTAAGTTTTATTCGTAGAGCCCGGGATTTGTGCTACGATTTCCATGACGAAGAAGTTCCTTTTATATTTCTCACTCGTGAATTAATATTGGTATACTCATTACGATTATGAACTTTGTTAGAAGTATATCAAGTCAATAAAAAAATTTGTTTTTGAGACAACGTCGCCGTAAAAAGAATTTTGCGCCAACGTGAAGAAAATATGTCGTCTATTGTATTATTTTCCTAAGCTTGTGTATTTTCGAGTTTAATGTGCAATAATATAATATGTTTCCAAAACTCTAAAGAAGCCTCTAGTAAAGTCTCAATTAACTGGGGCATATCATACTTAAAACATAAAAATACGTAACAACGAGGCGGTATGGCCTTAAAGGCTATTATAGCCTGTCTAAAAATAGGCAAAAAAACTGCCTTTATTCCACAGATCTTTATTCCTATAAATCAGAAAACTATGCTCATCAAATGTCTAAATGGCTTTCCGAAAATATGTTTGGTAGGTACTCGATATTGCTCGATTTCGCCTAACAATACTAAACGTATCGTGAAACTTTAATTTATTTTACGAACTGATACAGCTCAAGATACGGCGAATGGAGTGTCAAACGTTGACAGATACCCCGACGATAAAATAAATGGAGTAGAGTGTAAAACAGAGTCTAATATCGAAAGACACGGATATAGACAAGCTTCGGCGCTCCGGGCGAATGACCGATTTAATCGTTTTTCTCTCTTTGGTAACGAATCAGCAAGCTCATGGGACTTTTAGCGACGCGCTTTGTACGGCTATTGTTTCCTACTAGTTTTGTATTTTTGATGCATAGCTCTTTAGTAACATCAAGTATGAAGTTTAATAAACAAAAATTTCAGTAACTATAGCTTAGTAATTTTTGAACATAGCAATATTTTGTTCATCTTCTGGGTGGACGTTCTACGCTGCGCTTACCGGTCCGTAGTCTCCATTCGAGAACCTTTCAGCCCCATCGGCCATCTATTCTGCGTGATTTGTGCCCTGTCCACTGCCATTTCAAAGTCCAGCAGTGGACGTCCTATGGCTGAAATGATGCTGATGAATATTTTGTTAGCGAAAGACGCAGCGTAGGTAGGCCTCCCACTAGATGGACCGATGACATCGTGAGAAGCGCGGGTATCCAGTGGATGCAGATGGCAGGCTGTCTTTCAGTTTGGAGGTCATAGGGGGAGACCTATTATCAGCAGCGGAAGTCTTTTGGCTGATGGTATGATGATAAACATTTTTCTTAGAGCACTTACTAATTTTAAAGTTAGTTTTATTATTGAGTATTATCATTGTCGCAATGGGCTGTGGAACTACGTATTGATATAGTAGGTACCTACGTAACATACCTAGTAATAGTCTATACTAATAATATTATAAAGAGGAAAGATTTGATTGTTTGTTTGTTTGTTTGTTTGCATTGAATAGGCTCCGAAACTACTAAACCGATTTGAAAAATTATTTCACTTTTGGGAAGCTACTATATCCCCGGGTGACATAGGCTATCTATACCCATGCGAAGCTGGGGCGGGCCTCTAGTACTTAATAATTTACTAGCTGACCCGACAGACGTTACGGTTGTCCTGTCATAGAACTGACAAAAGCGAGAAATTAAAATCTTAGTTAACTTTTTGAAATTTCCCAATTTTCTGCGCAATTTTCTTAATTTTTCTTTCCGTAAGAACCTTCAACAAAGTATAAAAAAACGAAAAAAATAATTAATGAAATCAGTTAAGTCGTGACGTAAGCTATGGCGTGACCAATGTAAATAGGGATTCATTTTATTTATATATTATTTTCGCACTATGCAATGGCAGTGGTAGAAGCTTAGAAGACAAGGAAAACATTGTCCAAGTAATAGTTACTATAGTCATTACGGACAAATTCATAAATTACGTACACTAGAGTGTAATTAAGAAGTTTTATCCCAGCACAAAGTTGAAAGAAGTTGCTAGTAACTCATACTCACACTTGGCTCGATTATTTTACGTATCCATCTAAGCCGAGTACTTTGCGGAAGTCGGCTAACTTGAGTACCATGATTTATTACTACCGAATTTCGATAGACACGTTCAACTTTTTATATCCTAAGAAAATTATTTATCAAGTTCCAGATTTATGCGATAAAATAATTTATGCGATTTCAAAGATAATGTTGCGTTATTTATCCTATCTTTGGAAACATCGTGTGTTTGACTGAGTGCGGTGAAATGAAAAGAAAGAAAACATTTATTTTCAGCACAAAACTCTGCAACATCAACAACACAAAACAGAAAGATATTAAGTTGTTAAGTTTTTGCTGAAATGTCCATTGTGACAAAAAAGGCCCAACGCCTACCGTAGAAACGAAGCGGTGGCTTCGTCGCGGCGAACAAGCGACTGTGATAAAATCAACTTTTTGATAGCCCGGTTGGCGTTGAGCCTAACGTACATAACATTATACTAGATGAGGTAATAATTAGCGTTAACTTACCGTTTTCCTTCACGGTGGAATGGTGATTAACACATAAATGTGTCAAGTTAGTGTGAGACCTTGTTTTTAATAATTACTTAACTAGGTACGCTATCTAAAAAAATTAGCTTTGCCTATAAAATTACCTACTTGAAACACAAAATGACATAGTAACCTCATGTAAATAATGAAAGAAAAAAATCATCATGGCGAGTACCTTTGATCTCCATATAAATTGTAGAAAAAAAGATTTTTCAAAATTGCTACATCATTTTTTCACGCGCTTTCATTACAGCGAGCCGTGCGCGAGTAGGCAGAATATTATCTCGCTTTAACTAGGCCGTGCTTGACTGATGCTGATTATTCTCATTGCTATTCAGTGCTTTATTATTTCAATGCGTCTGGAAATGTACTATCTCTGATTCAAAAAGTGATTTATGGACAATGACACCGTAACGTCTGTGGTGCCTCAGTTCGAAATTTTTAAGCTTTTTGCAATATTGATTTTAATATAATAGGTGTGTTTGTAATCTTCTGCTTATACCTATACTAGCGACCCGCCCGCCCGGCTTCGCACGGGTGTAATTTACGTGCGAAGCCGGGGCGGGTGGTGGTGAAAACCGCATCAGAATCCGTTGCGTGGTTTAGGAGGAGTTAGCGGCCATACAGACAGACAAACAGACAGACGCGGAAAGCGACTTCAATTTATACTATGTAGAGAAGAGATAGCGATAGAGAAGAGATGTAGAGAAGATAGAGAAAAAAGGCGATGTGTGTATGTATTTATTTTCCCTATGGACTTCAAAACGGCTGGATCAATTTTGACGGGACTTTCACTGGCAGATAGTTGTTATAAGGAGTAATCCACGTTGGTTATACCACGGGACGCAGCTAGTTGAAAATATAATTTGACCAAGCAAAGAGGTCTCAGATTATAATGAAACAATGCGGCGTTTCTATTTGTATGCTTGTATATTTGCTCAACCATAACTTGCGTATCGTTGCACCAATCTTCTGAAATTATGTAATTAATTTTTTGTCAATCTATTAAATCTATTGTCTATATCTATTAGTTAATCCGCCGTATTGTTATATTTTAGAGTATGTACTATAATCGTTGCAATTTTGACGCTTGTACCTATTGCCGTTTTTACATTAGAGCTAACACAAAAATACGTTAAAAATAGGTTTGTTGTATGGGGACCCCACTTTCGTTTTACTACTACTACTCTACTTTTTGTAATTTTTTTATTCTGTGAAAATTTCAAATGGCTATCTATTACGGTTCGAAAGATTCGACCACATCGTCGCTTACCAACAGGCGAATTAGTGGTCAAACGCGGACTTATCCACGTTAAAAAAAGATGCTGCCGTTTAAAGGTAGGACGGACAGACAAACAATGTAGGCTTAGTAATAGGGTTCCGTTTTTAACCTTTGGATACGGAACCTTAAAAATTTAAAAAATATACCGAACCTATGTCAAAATAAAATATGAATTAATATTTACATAATATGCATGAAAACACCTTAATGTCAAAAAAACTTACGAGTGGTCCTGAATTGTGTTCACAAAATTCATAAAATAAGTTTTGTTATCACTTATGTAATACGTAATCAAGTTATGGTTTTATGAACATAATCATAATCACAACTTCCTAGGTTTTGTAATAAAACGATGACATCAATGACAAGGGACAAGGACAAAAAGGATCAATATGAGACACCCATGAGCCATGAGTAATGTCTACAATTTTATCACATTCGTGCCCACCCGTTACGCTCACTTTTCATTCCAATAAAAGTCCACTGAAAAAGCTTTATCTTTAAAAATAAAGAAAAAATCAACCTAGTTTCAATTTAATTAATGAACAATGAAGCAAGTGCAAACCCACTTCAGTATTAATTCGTAGGTACAGTCCATTTGTCGATTGCAGCTGGATTCGCTATGAAGTGCTATCGGGTTTCCTATCTAGGTCCACTTTGTGTACACACGGGCAATTTAATTATGTCGTATGGTGAATACCATGCACATAACACACATGATGGTGGTATAGTGGTGGTGGTGTTCCATAGTTTGTGAAGTCCTAGATAATAAATAATAACGTATGAATCGTGCACCCTGAGAGCGAGGCCATCGCCCGATGGTAAGCATAACTCTTGCCCATAACAATTCAAGTGACTTTTAAACTTTCACGACGTGAACACAAATGTATAAGTATAAAACAAAATTTATTAAAAATTTATACATAATTTATATGTATAAATTATTTTATTTAAGTAAAAATAGGTACTTTTCGACCATCGCTCGAAGAACCGATAACCGATGGGGAAGAAAGGTTCTGGAGAGGAGACCACGAACCGGAAGACGCAGCGTGGGTAGGCCTCCCACTAGATGGACCGATGACATTGTGAAAGTCACGGGCATCCAGTGGATGCAAAAGGCAGGCTGTCGTTCAGTGTGGAGGTTAACGGGGAGGCCTATGTTCAGCAGTGGACGTCTTCTGGCTGATGATGATGATGAGGTACCTTTCTCTCGTCTTCGACCATATTACAGTAGCAGTGGTCACAAGGTTGGTCAAGAGCTGACCTACTTACCTATTTATTTGTACCAAAATAAAATAAGTCAAAGGCTAAAGTTCAGTCATCGTCAGCCTACTCTCAGAGAGAGATAGAATGGTAATTTTTAAACTTTCGCGATTTGAACACATGTTTTAACACATATTTATCACCTAAATTAAATAATACGTGATAAGTCCCGATCAACATTTAAAACAGAGAGAATGGGCTCTCATCCACCATGTTGGTCCAGTGCATATTGGTGAAAGTCATGTCTTTGTACTTTTGAGGTTCTTGGCCATACCAGTTTCCTCCCAATGATGTTTTAGCCCCCGACGCAAAAAGATGGGTGTTATAAGTATAACGTGTATTTCTGTGTATCTGTATGTCCGTCTGTGGCATTGTAGCTCCAAAACGGCTGAAACAATTTTGATTTAGTTTTTTTGTTTGTTTAGAACGTCAACAGTTAAAAACCATGCACAGCAATGCTCTGCTCTAGACACTATATGCTGAGATATTCGATTCTACATCTTTTAATACTCAATAGTTTTTCTGGAAATATGGGCAATGTTACCAGGAAAATTATTTTATTATTGAAAAATTTCAATTTGAAACATAGCAATCTTTACACTTATACCTACTGCTTAGCTACATTCTAAGCTATTAGTGAAAGATTATTCAAGCTTTATCTGAGTCAGACTTTTCAACAAAACTGTAAATCAACTATCTGAATTTGTGGCTGATCGAATAAAAGTAGATACTCGTATATCTCCGCCGCAAAGGTAAAATTTCTCCGGATTAACCGATATTGGATCTGTGTGATTTTAGCTCAAAACACTTGGCTAGATCTCTCTTTGAGGCTCGTGAGCTACGTATGGATTTTCTACCTAAACTAAGTCCAAGTTATTTGCTCTGACAGCTGCAATAACATTGTAAAAAAACTCGAATGAAAACCACGAATTCTCATCACTTTTGCAAAGTTTTTTTTTTTTATGTAAGACTGTTGAAGGTACATAATATACGTGAAATATTTAAAGAAAATGTTTTATTTAGCTTTTTACACTACAGTTGTAGCTGTCAAAGCCAATAAATACTTGGACGGAGTTTAAGTATCTAATTTATTGAAATAAATCAGTGTACTGGCTCTCTTGAAATCTGGCTCTCTCATAACAACCTGATTTTGAGCCTCCTCGGCCTTAATTTGATAAAACCTAATTTGCTATTCAGACTCCGATGTTGTAAATATACCTAAATGAAAGTTGTAAATAACAAAAACAGACTTACTTTGAATAATATCTCGAGACAGAGCCGCTGACGTAGCTTTTTCTTAGGTATTTATTATTAAGTAACTTTTGTAAGACCTGCTTTTGTGGTAAATTACTCCATTAGTGCTTAGAATTACTCTCATCTCATCTTGTTTGTTCAACCCACCTTGTTAACCTTCTCGGAAAGTAACTCACGTACTTACATACATCGAACAGGGTTTGCTTTTCCATTACTCAACTTGGAACAAAAGTTCATGTTTGCTAATACAAGGGATCAAGACAAACTCACGAGGCAACCTAAAACATTGTATAATCTGCTTAATCTTTATCGAAATATTTGTACAGTTTAATATAATAAGTACAACAACGATACGGTTCAGTTCAATTTATATTAGATATTAGCTGAACCTAAAAGAGACCGCAGGGAAACGCTGGATGCAGGCCGCTTCCAACCGGCTCTTTTGATGATCGATAGGGGGGAGGCCTAATGTCCAGTAGTGGGCGTCCTACGGCTGAAATGATGATTAGCTGACTGGATCTGATTTTATGATAAATAAAGAATCAGGACCTATACCATATTACTTCGATATCGTAGTACTTTCGTATAAACATTGTCGTACATAGCTTCTTAATATGCCAGCAGACTGGTAATGGGCTTGAGCATTTTCGTTGTCTCGGTCGGCAGTTTTTTGCATCCAGTTTTTACCTGCCTTTTACACAGGTCGTTACTCCACCTGATCGCAGGGTATCCTACACTAGTTTGTTTGTTTTTTTTTTTTTTTTGAGTTTGTCTAATTATGTACACAATATAAAACTAATCGTTGTGTAAACCACTGCAGCGTCGTTTAGTTCATTACCTAATTAGGCAACAGTGTGTTATTACAGCGCACAAAGAAATACCTAGTACTTATAATATTTCCAATCCATAAATAACATTTGGACGTTCATTTATTTACAAGCATGATAGTTATAGAATTAAAAAAAACATGTTTGTCATGATGAGTAGAAGTCCTGTTAAATGTTCTGGTTCATATGTTCCGCTAAATTTATTTATATCATCCCGCCACCACTGCACTGGTCTTCCAGGGCTACATTAACCCTCGCATGACCACCATTTCATCAGAGACCTCCTGCCGTTGCTGCATCTGGCCAAGTATCCTACCCAACGCCACTTGAGTTTAGTTATACGGGATCCAAAATCTTACACTACCAGGCTTACTGTAACCCACTGTTTGTGAATTATATAAAGAGCTCTAATACCGAATCTCTTCGTGGTGTGAACCCTCAGACAATGTCACACTTGATGGACTGTGCAGTGCAGCGCGTCCTACATCCTGTTCACCAATAGACGACCTGCGGCAACCTGTTTTAAGAAATTCTGTTTAGGTGATTGCGAAAAGTTGCACGACCGCAAACCGTATCTCGGCGTGCGTTGGTGTGATTGCTGTTTCAGCGCTGTTTCGAGCCCGCGTTAAGTGGTAGCTGTAAGGCCCTGAATGAGGCCACGGAGAGTGCCATTGGGGTGCCAAATTTTGGTCCAAAAACCTAATTTGAACTCAAATAAATCATTTACAATACATCTACTCGAAAGAAGAAGCAGAAAACTGTAGCCTATATACTTAGAATAACTACACAAAGAAACCAAGTACATTCACAAAATTTAAGCCATTCAAATAGTGTTATATATGGCTCCAAAAAAAATATAAAAATTTTACTATGACAATTTGCGCGGTGAAATCGTTCCACAACAAATCAGAAAAGCAGCATAAGAGTTATGGTGTGACATTCCACAGGTAATCCATTAATTTCTTGCTTAAATCGTTTAAAATACCAATCGAAACGTAAGCTATTGAGAAGGCGTTGTTTGGAAAACTACCTTCTCTGAGTAGTTATTCTAAGCCTATATACTTCTATTTTCAATGTTGTTACTTCTCTACGTACCCACGTAACGTAAAGGTAAAGATATTATATATGCTTACCAAGTGAGAGACCTATAAAGACCTAAAGCTTTACGCCAGTGTGTATTATCCGAAGATTTCGTATCACAGTGAGTAGTAAATTGAGGATCAACGCACCGAAGATGACAAGAAGTATAAAATAAGGTTTATGACAGTGCAGGAGTAATTCACCTCCTTATCTCAGCTTTGGAAAGTAATGTTGACATAGAATTACGACATTGCTATGGGTAGAGTATAAATATGAACTTACGAAGCAACACTTTTGTTCAACCTGCTCATTTGATCGAAAGAAAATACAGATGTTGTATGTACAGCTTTTAAGTTTAAGGTGGACTTTCCGGGAGTTCTGGTTGCATCAAAATTATTATGTTCATTACATACATCGCACACATTCACACTTAATTTTTCAAATTAAATTAACAGTTTCAAATACCAGAAGTTGAACAATAGTTATTTATGATACAAGTGCGGAAAGTTGGTTATTACAAACGAGTAGACGAATGTAAGCCCGAGACGAAGTCGAAGGCTTACCATAGTCACGAGTTTGTAATAACCAATCCGCACGTGTGCCATACAACGTTTTACAACACATTTGCGAGAAAAAAACAAAAAATGGAAATTAAAAAAATACCGTAAAGTACACGCACGGTGCTATACAACGGAGCGTGCGGACAAATTCATTACAGCACGCTCCGTTGTATGATCCGTAATGTTTAACTTTCGAACGATGTATACAGGCTTCGTAAGTGCACTTTTTGAGCAAATGTGTTGTAAAATATATTATTGTTGTACTAACTTCGTCCTACGGTTTTCCTACGTGGATTACTCCTATCATCAGCTATCTGCCTGTGAAAGTCCCGTAAAGATTGGTCTAGCCGTTTTGGAGTCCATAGGGAACAAACATACAATATATATATACACACATCTTCTTTTATATATAAGAATTAGAAGATAAGAATATTTGTAATGTTTCACACGCTATATGTTATATATATAATATGTTATTTTTTTCCTATTTGAAGCTTTTTATAGCAAAGTTCGAAATTTAAATGAAGTCGTTGATAAATTACCTCCTTGGTTGCCATGTTTCGGAGAAAAAATTTCGTTCCATTTTTAAATAACATGACTGTTATGAGTTTCATGGCAATTTAACACGACAGATATGGATTTTCATACTTTTTGCCTGCAGCTGCTTGCGTGTATTAACAGTACAGTACTGTACAGTAATTTCGTAATATCTCGAAGAAGATAATCAAACTAATGATCGAATTTCCAAGTATATTGCCCTTGGTAGTGGGCATGAGCATTTGGATTGTCTTTAGACCTTCAACGGACAGTTCAACTGTTTTTGTAACAACATAACAACCAGCGCTGCTCCTGGAATAGAGCAAGAGGAGCGGTCGCTCTAGGCGCCAGACAGTGAGGTGCGCCAAAATGCAATGAGCGAAAAAAAAAACGAACGTAATTTTTTTTTAGAGTTTGCACTTCGAGGTTTCATTAAAAAAAATTGGCGGGGGCGGCAGACACTCTTCCATTGTTCGTTGTTGTGGAAATATCCACATCAAAGTTTTATGCTGAAGTATAACATCCTAGATTAGCACATGGGGTACTTTTTATTCCGGAAAAAATATCGATTCCGTACGATAGTTTTCATATATGTAACGCGTCGAAATACAATCTCGCTTTACCCTGATCAAAGGTTACGGCCGGCTCTAATAACAACTATAACAAAACAAGCAATCAACACTACACAACAAGCTAACTAAAACTAGTTAGCTTGTATTTTATTTAGTTAATAAAGGCAACATAGTACTAGATATCGATATCAATTACGTTCTTATACGTAGTTATAGGTACCCAACTCTATAAACTGTACAAACAGACTATTCAAACTACGGTGAAAACGGCAAACAAAACGTGACGCCGATAGTCGATTATCAGGATAAATTATAAGAGCGTGATTTGCCTGTTTTAACGTTCACTTTTGCTAGCGATTCTCTTTCGGCTCTATACTTAGTTGAAATAGAGAAATAGATTTTGATGAGTTTTGCGGCTACAGTTTTCTTTTCTTCATAGTTGTTTTTTTTGAGGTTACAGGCTTTAATTTCTTTAGGTGTTAGTATTTTATGGTTGGCAGGATTATGATCTTAGCTCACCTGATGTTGAATGACGTAGTGGTCGGTAAACACGTCTAGCCAGGGGCCTTACGGCTACCTGTTTTAAGCGATTATGTTTAGGTGATGCAATAAGTTTCGCGACCACAAATCGTATGTCGATGTTAACGTTCACGCGTTCGCGTGATTTTCCACACTGCGCTTTTTCAGCGTTGTTTCAAGCCAGCGTTAAGAAGTAGCCGTAAGGCCCGTGGAATGGGAACTGGCTCTCAAATGATACTACCGGAACATATCGTTATGTGCTGGCAATACACTTTCAACTTGAGTGTAGTAGCTAGCCAGCATTAGAAAGTGCTCTACCACCATGCTATGGTTTCCTCACGATGTTTTTCTTTAGCGGCAGGTCAAGCACATTGTTGGGATTTGAACCCATACTCTTCGGATTGGAATTCAACGTTCACTGATCTGTCTTCGCTACGAAAAATTACACAATTAGTATGTTACGTGGAACATAATATTTCTTTAAAGTACGGTTGCTTAAACAAGACTCCAATTTAAAAATTACTTTCGAATTAGTCATGTCTGTTTTATGCATAAAAGTATTTTAATTTTTTATTTCTATTAAACACTAATTTTCATATGTTTTAAACGTTTATCGGGACTTATCACGTATTATTTAATTTGATAAGTCCCGATAAACGTTTAAAACATGTGTTCAAATCGCGAAAGTTTAAAAATTACTAATTTTCATGTAATATAAGTTGTTTTTTAATTAGTAGAGGCGTAAGAAATGTCGTTGATCACTTTTGAGAATTAATCATCATGCCTATACTTGCCGTATACCTGAAAGTTAATTCTACTAATAAATCTTCTTGTTGATCACATTGACATCAAATCAAATCGTCTATGAAGCAATACTGTCCACTTTTTAATTAGACTAAAGTAAAACGCCTAAATATTACAATGAACTTTTTTTTTAAAATGTAGTAAGCGTAAAATTACTAAACTGTAGTAAGTACTGCTAAGTACTACTAACTGTAGTATTACTTACTTCAATATATACCAATAACAAATAATAATTGCGGATCTTCCAAAGTCGATTCAGAAAAATATTTAAAGTACTATCACAATAATGTTCTCGACATTTTATTTTGTAATCCCTAATTAACCTTTTCCTAAATATGACGATTTAGAAATAAATAATCATCACATCGCAGTGATATTTTCCTTTTATTGTCTCCTTTTTACGAGTCGTAGCCGTCAACTGCAGGTGTAGCCGTAGGTCATTACGGCCGTAATACGGCTCTCTCCGACGTAGCTTGTAGCGCCGCTACGCCGTTACTCGTAGAGCCTACCCTAATCACCACTAAGGTCTACGCGGGTATTTCAATCAACATTGATGATGTGGGCTTATTTTATTCAATAAAGAACGTATTTTATAAGGGAATAATTTCAAAACAAAAGCATACCATACTACAATATATAAAACTGCCAAATAAATAAACAATGTTTCTGTAATCTAAAATCTTCGTGTTTCCAACATACATGATATGACATAAATGATTTAAAAAACTAGATATGAATCAGTGTATGTTTTGTGTGTGGTAAATATGAAAGTTTGTAAGTATGTGTGTGTGAGCCAGTATAATGTTTATGTTTGTTTTCATTCACCTCCAAAATGGTTGAATGGATTAGGATTAAAATTTGCATGTA
Organism: Agriopis aurantiaria; assembly: GCA_914767915.1. Classification (NCBI taxonomy): domain Eukaryota; kingdom Metazoa; phylum Arthropoda; class Insecta; order Lepidoptera; family Geometridae; genus Agriopis; species Agriopis aurantiaria. The sequence continues at coordinate 8,950,532 of OU611987.1, forward strand.
AATAGCTTGTAACCTAGATAAACACAAATTAAAAATAAACTTTTCATGAAGGAACCAGGTTAAACTGTAGGGTGCAGATCAGTATCATAGTGGATTCTTACTTTCTCCACAATCTAAAACAAATATAATCACGTGCTAGATAACAGTACAATAATATATTGTGCCTTCTTATACTTAAAGATTTGTAGAAATATTGAGCAAACCTGTGTAAACCTAACAAAAGACGGAGAGGAAACTTTTCTCTTTCTTTCGACATTCACAATGGCATTAGGGGTAGGATTTAACGAAATTGGACGGAAAATCACTTTGATGCGTAAATAATTGAAAGTTGGAAGTAAAATTGGCGAAGCTGATTGTTTAAGAAGAGAAACAAGGACTCTACCAATCATACCTTGACGGGTATTAAGAACATTCGAGAAATACATTGGAAACTTTATCTTTGTCTTATAGACTGGTGTTAGGTAAATGCCATCAAAAATCAACCTTCAAAAATAAAAAAAATAAACAAAAAAGAACTAGCTCATCTTTTATGCGTAGTTCAAATTACAAAGTAATACTCACGCAGGTAGTTGCGTTCTACTCACTGTTTTTATTTAAATTATGGATAGTTTAACGTTTGGCCACCATCTCGCCTGATAGTAAACGGCCACGATTTATTCACTCTAGCCGTGAAAATGCCAGATTGTTGCTGTTTATTATTATTTTTACCATTATTTTAACCATCCTTAATCTCGTTAGGTTAATAGTTTAACCTTTCTCTCTCGCACGTTGCTTGTTTTGACGGTATTGTGCACAGACCTATATCCAAGTAGACGCCACAAGTCGACCTACCTTGCATGTCATATTTCCATGACAACTACGATAAATTGTCGTAGTAGAGTCCGGTTGAAATCAGTCTGCTCAATCGGTGCCGCGACAACTGCAAGTGTCAGTTTGAAACGAAAATGGGTAATTGTGCAATACTGAGTTATAAGAATACCACAAATAGAGTTGGCAGACAGAATAAAGATATTTCTTTTCACAGGTAAGTACTTTTGGGTACGAAAAATTGGACACGCTTAGTTTTCATACATTTTGGACCGCTTGTGAAGTATACTTAGATATAGCCTAGGTCTGTGGTATTGTGCATAGTTTAGGAACTATGTGTTTGCTTTTGCAAAAACTTTAGTACTATTGTTAGCTTTTCAGCCAAGAAATCACCTTTTAAACTGTTTTACACACAATTCGTTTACACTTGTTATCGCTTCGAGGTTCGAGCAAAGAAAGAGGGTGATTGCAATGCAACCGCCACTCATATACTGTGTTCGTTGGCAGTCGACAAAAGACTGTCAACTGTCAACGAACACGTGTGAACTTCGCCAATACAGTTTCATTATAATGGTGTTGTTAGTTCATCTATACATTAAATGATTAAACTAAAGTTGTTTTACATTCGGCCATCCGACTCAATTACACGTCCTCGTGTATACGTGTCATGTATTATATGATAATAGACATTATACGTGTTAATTAAATGTGTACTTTACAATCTTATTTTGAAGTCTTATACTATCGTTTTATGTTACATAATATCAGAATGCAACTGCATACTGAAAAGCACATCATATCAGACTAAAACCGAATCTGGTTTAGTTAAGTCAGTACGCAACTGCGTACACTGTCTCTTACGCAACTGCGTACATCGGCTCTTACGCGACTACGTACACCGGATCTTACGCAACTGCGTACAATGTCTCTTACGCAACTGCGTACATCGGCTCTTACGCGACTACGTACACCGGATCTTACGCAACTGCGTACAATGTCTCTTACGTAACTGCGTACTGGAGGCTCCGCTGCAGGCTCAGCTGGCAGGTTCGACGGCAGGCTCAGCCGCAGGCTCAGCCGCAGGCTTGACAGCAGGCTCAGCCGCAGACTCCGCGGCAGGCTCCACTGTATGCTCCGCCGCAGACTCGACCGCAGGCTCGACAGCAGGCTCAGCCGCAGGCTCGACGGCAGGCTCGACAGCAGGCTCAGCCGCAGGCTCAGCCGCAGGCTCGACGGCAGGCTCAGCCGCAGGCTCGACAGCAGGCTCAGCCGCAGACTCCGCGGCAGGCTCCACTGCAGGCTCCGCTGTATGCTCCGCCGCAGACTCGACCGCAGGCTCGACAGCAGGCTCAGCCGCAGGCTCGACGGCAGGCTCGACAGCAGGCTCAGCCACAGGCTCGACAGCAGGCTCGACGGCAGGCTCAGCCGCAGGCTCAGCCGCAGGCTCGACAGCAGGCTCAGCCGCAGACTTCGCGGCAGGCTCCACTGCAGGCTCCACTGTATGCTTCGCCGCAGACTCGACCGCAGGCTCGACAGCAGGCTCAGCCGCAGAATCGGCGGCAGAAATTTGCATATATAACAATAAGTACACTAATCGGATATATAATCTGAAGAACTTTTAACATGAGCACAGTTATTTAGTAATTAGTATTAAATTAATCATTAGTAAAGAAATTATAATCAAGAAAACGCAAGGAATAAAACAGCCACTTTGTACAATAACTATTAATTAGGGCTCTAAAAAAAAACATGACTAGCAAACATGTTTTGAACCACTTAACAAAAGACAAATTACACTCTGTGGACATGGGAAAATAAGAAGACATCTGTAACTTATTAATCCCGATTCTGATTTGTTAGCTTTTCAGCCAAGAAATCACCTTTTAAACTGTTTTACACACAATTCGTTTACACTTGTTATCGCTTCGAGGTTCGAGCAAAGAAAGAGGGTGATTGCAATGCAACCGCCACTCATATACTGTGTTCGTTGGCAGTCGACAAAAGACTGTCAACTGTCAACGAACACGTGTGAACTTCGCCAATACAGTTTCATTATAATGGTGTTGTTAGTTCATCTATACATTAAATGATTAAACTAAAGTTGTTTTACACTATGGAAATAAAGTTGAGTATGTAATCCAATCCCAGAGCGGTTTTCATGTAAAGCGCGTGCAAGTGCGTAGCAGATGAGAATGGACCTAAGTAGATCCCTACCTAAATAGCACGTAGATCCCTACCCAGATCCTTGCGTAGGTAAAACCTACGTAAATACGCAAGTCTCAACCTAGGTTGATATTATGCTGAGTGACTGATTGATTTGTCAGAATTTTTCTCGCTCAAAGGCATCCCATGGGGACCGATACGCGATAGTTATCAAAGGACGATTTCTACAGAGATAGTTTGCCGTTCAAATCGTAGAGCAGCGTGTTCGATCGATAGAGCACTAATGAGCCATGACGCGATGTGTCGACGTCAACATCGACAGCAGACGTGTGGAGTACAGGAGCCTGTGGTTTACTTTATTACTATACTCTATAGTCCTTTTAAAATAGCATGGCACTTGACAGGTGGTTTGGCAGTACGATAATATTTACGAATAACGTTACATATACGTAACGTTATTCGTAAATATTGAATGTGATGTCACAGAACTAAAATAAAGATTTACATTTTGCGGTGAAAGCATATAGCTAAGCGTTACGTGGCGTTACTATGAAAACTAGTGGTGAAAACTACTCTGTTAATGGTAGTTTTCAAGTGCCATGCTATTTGAAAAGGACTATTGTACTATGTTATAAATGGATCTTAGCAACGGATCGATATAGTTTTTGAAGTGGTGCTGGGTAATGACATAGTATACTTCATATTTTGGAAAAAAGTACGGTTCTTGAGAGATAGTCCACGCGGGTAAAATCGCCGGGTACAACTAATATTATAAATGCGAAATTTTGTGAATGTGTATGTGTTTTCCTCAACTCCGTCAAAGAATGATACATGTAAATTTTGATTAAGTGTAGATTACATACTACATTTTGAATAAGTATGACGAATGTATTATTATAATCAAAATGTAGATTAGACACAGCTTATCATATCTGAAACCAACATAAAATGTACATCACTTTTATGTCGTTCAGATAGAATAAGCGGCTAAGTATGTCATGCTTGTTCAAATTGTAGAATACATACTCCATTTTAATTCAGTAAGATAATTAATGTAATATTAAATCAAAATGTAGATTAGAAACTGCTTACCCTATCTGAAACCAACATAAAAGGTACATCACTTTTATGTTGGTTTCAGATATGGTTTATAACATAAAGACAAATAGTTGTTTTTTCTCAAGATGAGAGGTTTACAAAATGATTGAAGGAAGCGGCCCTGACGCAGTTGGGCAAGCGTACCACCATCGAAGCAATTTATTTACCATATTAATCGGTTATTTTGTTAAAAAAAGTAATATTTTTCAGAATTTATAGCTACAGGATTACGATTATATAGACTGTACTAAGCCTAAAGAGGTCATTGTACTCATCATTATGAACGGCGACCAACACTGGATAGTAAAAGTAAAAAAAAAAAACTTTTTCATAACTATGAGTACAATGACCTCCTTTCGGCTTAGTAAAGTCTATATGCATAAACCTGTATAATGATCTCTGTAGTAAGTTAGTAGTTCCGATGCTCTCTGACTAGCATATGAGCGACGATGCGCCGGCTGGCGAGCACGCACGCGTGCCGCGGCCGCGCCGCACCGCGCCGCAGCCGGCAGCGTATGCCCACCCGAATGCCAATAAGCCGCTTTGCGCAAAAAATAATCCTATCCCAATTATCGCTGAATACCTCCCAACATTCAGCTGAGCGGAGCTGAACTGTACTGGAATACGTACAGGAATTAACGTCGAATGAATTCTCGTTCTGTGTACGTTCGTTATTTCTAAAATAAATACCTACATCGCTTTGTTAATTTGTCTGGTTCCATTTCAAAAGAAGCCTTTGACTTAAAATACATTATTATCAAGGCTATAAAGATAATTGGAATATTACCAGTGCCTTAAAACCTTAAGTAGGTAACTTAAGCACATAACTTATGACCCACCAAAACTTTTTTTTTTCTTTTTTTTTTTTTTTCTTTATCCTATTAGTTTACATAATTAGGACATGAAGTTAACTAAAAAATTAAGAAAAATATAATATATGTTTTTTGAATCGCAGCTTTTGCGAAGTTCTTAATTTTATTTTCAAATAACAAAATATCCTTGATTATGCGTGAAACTAGTAAATAGTATGTACTTTTTAAATTTTGGTGTGTTACAGTCGTAACTCATCTTATTAGCTCTTGTGTTTGTTTATCACTATGTTTTGTTAGGATTAAATAGTCTAACTTGCAATATACTTGCGATTGGCCATCAAAATCAATCAGCAATCTTTCTAGTCCGCAGCTGGCTAGCTTCCACCCTTATGTTGAAAATATGTCGCCAAACACGTAATATTATGTTCCAGGAGCATCACTTGAGAGCCGTTTCCCATTCCAGGCTAAGCGTATTTACCATCTACACCAACACTTAACATCAGGGCCCCGATACTACTAAACCAATTGTTTTAAATTGCTAATGAATTGCATCACAAAAGTATAAAAAGTGTCATAAGTGAAATTTTTTGTGATTAGGTATAACTAATTGGTTTTAAATTGTTAATGAATTGCCTCAAAAATGACATTTTTGTAAAAGTTGAAAAAATATGTATAAAGTGAAAATTTTGACTGATAAAAAGTGAAATCAATTATTTAAACAACTACAATTTAAAAACAATTGGTTTGGTAGTCAGGGGCTGTAGCCTATCAACCATGAAAATGGCAATTACTCTTTGAATGATTAAAAAGTAGTGTGTGAGAACATAGCAAAATATATATTTTACTCCTAACCTTCTTTGCAAATATCTCACTCGCTACGCGTTTTGATCTCCTCACCTCATTTACGTCCCTCCCTTGACCCTCATGAGATTATTAACTCGCCTCTCCGGAAGTCCTATTTACACAGCTTCTGTATTAAGTATACCCGCAAAAGTACGTACATTCATAATTAACAGTTTTAGTTTGCAGTGAGTCACTTACCTATACTTACCTTGATCGGAAATGTTAATCAGACTATGTGTAAGATACTCGACCTCTGAATTCCTTCAGCTTTTTTTGCTAGAGTAACAGAAAAGTCATCAATCTTTTAATACCTATACAGGGTGGAAACTTTTATATGAACAGTAAGGACAGCGAAAAAATTATGCACTTCGTAAAACAAAATCTCAATTTTTCCAATGAAAATATCACCAAAACCATTTAAGCATTTACAGTATATGGGAAAAAGTAAATTCATTAAAGAACGTAGTGAATAAATAACTTTTTTCTATAGAATTAGTAGATTACATAATTGTTAGGGTTCCGTACCCAAAGGGTAAAAACGGGACCCTATTACTAAGCCTACGATGTCTGTCTGTCCGTCCGTCTGTCCTACCTTTAAATGGTTGTATCTTTCGAACCATAATAGATAGCCAGTTGAAATTTTCACAAAATATGTAACATTACAGCAGATTAATTTAAAAAAAAAATCACAAAATTTGTAACATTACAGCAGATTAATTTAAAAAAAAAAGTAAAAACCAAACAACAGTACAACAAACCTATTTTTTAACGTATTTTTATTAACTCTAATGTAAAAACGGCAATAGGTACAAGCGTCAAACTTGGAACGATTATAGAACATACTCTAAAGTATAACAAAAAATAATAAACAATGGCCAAATGCGAGTCAGTGACAAGTTTCTGTTCATTACCAAGTTATAACTTGTAATTTCGTTATCGAATTTTGTGGTGGTACGGAACCCTTAGTGCGCGAGCATGACTTGCACTTGGCCGGTTTTTTAATCAAAAATCTGTCAACGACAATAAATATATGTCTCCTAAAATCCATAGAATGTCTCAGACCATGTTCATGTAGCCATAACGGTTAAGGTAATTAATAATACCTATACTTTATTTATAATTAATACTTTAATAGAGACAGTAAGAGTTTACTGACCCTATTAAAGTTCCCATCCTGTATAGTGATGACAAGAGTACGAACCAGGCTTCTCACACAGATTAATTAATAGTTGCCACGTAGCTCCTAGCGAGATCTGTTCATTTTATTCTTCGCTTTTTTGTTCTCTCGTGGCTCTCTCGCAATGAATTGTTGGACGTCTATTTCGTAGAATCGATTTTGGTTAAGCGTTTCCATGGAGGGAATTCGGATTCGAACCATAAACTATGTACCTAGAGAAGATACAGATTGTAAAAGCTACCCGCTTTCCCTCGGGTGCAACTACACCATTGATAAATGATTCGTTGAGAATTTACTCTTGCTTACCTATTCAAGAAGTAAATTTACGAAATGCCAATTTTTTTGGTTGGTGCCTTACCTACGTAAAGTTTCTAAACAAGTGAAAAAACATCTGAAGTTTTAGCTGTTAAAATAATAGCATGACATTACTAACAAATAACAAGACAACAGTGCTTACATATTCGAGCCGTTTGGGGTGGAGACATTGGGCCCGTGGACCGGGAGTTCACATCGTTTTCAAAAATATTTTAGAGAACGCGTGACCAAACAGCTAGCTTATTTCTGGCTCAATCGTTATGCATTAGCATCTAGTGGCAATGCTGCTAGTATGCTGGGTATGCTGCTAACTGGTAGTGGGCTTGAGCGTTAGGATTGTCTTTAGTCTATTTAGAGTAGTAGTTTTAGTTAGCTTGTAATTTGTTTAGTAAATAAGACCGTGTTATATTATATTAAGTATATAATGATTGAGTATTCCAGAACCTGAACTATCTACATTTTAAATTTCATAAGAATTTAAGTAGTTACGGAGATAAGTGGTAACAAACATTCACACAGACACAAACTTTCGCGTTTATAATATTAAAGTAGGATATGTTTACTTCACGGTAGTGTTGTCATTTCCAAATATTATGTTCCAAATGACAAAACTACCAAGAACCTGGAAGATTTATTAAATTAATTTATGCGTAAGTACTATGAAACAAATACAAGACCAGGTAACGAGGGCTGCGGATCCCTCCAAACCTTATCGGTACTAGTCTGTGCATAGTCTTCTTCTTCGTTCTGTCTTTATATCATTGAAATAAAGTTACAATAAATTTTGATGCTACATAATAGAATATTCGAAACATGTATATGCAATCTTTCGAGTCAGCGTTTTATTTCATGTAGTTTCACTCGGACAAACCCATTGCATTAAAATGAAAGTCCATTGTGTCCGTTCGACGAGGGGTCGCCGTCGTAAGAACCCGAAGCTCTACATTCAACCGATATCCGGGTAAGATCTCCGTAAGCCTTATACAAGTGTCCCGTTATCCCCGCGGTGATTGAAAGAGGTAATTTGACAAAGTAACAACTGTTAGCTGTACAAAGGACGCAATGTTTTATCGGGTTTCTGTTTTCGTCATTCAGTATGGTGCAGCAATTGAAAGAACGAGCTATATATTTGTGCGGACAGCGGCCGGCGAAGGGCGGGGGCAGGCGGCGCACGAGGGGTGCCCGTCTTCCGACAGCGGAACATTACTCAGCCGGTATCTGATGTCGTCTGCTAATTGACTAGAAATACAGATAAACGCTATTTTTACTCGACCATAAATCTTCGAATCGACGCCGATGATTTGCACAGCGTCCATTCGAAATCTACTGGTATTTTTTGTTTTATATATGAAATCTCATATTGCTGTACTTTCAACGAGAAAAATTGTGATGATATTTCTGAAATATTGAGGTAAAATTCGTTTAGATGCAAATTCCTCGAACGTGTCACACGGCGCGCAAACATCGGTTAACGAGGTCGGTATATAGAACGAATAAGAACAATGGAACGATTATTTCCAAAGGCAAATTTATTCATGGTCCAACGTATACACAATGAACGGACCCTTTCAATGTAAAATTTCGCATTATTTATACATAGTCGCGTATATTACAATATTTACAAACAGATACAACACACCTGAACACCACACAAACTTGAACACCGAAGGCGGTTAGCTGGTCGCGAGGAAAGCGAGCGAGAGTGTGGCGAGCGCAAGGCGGGAGGACGCGCCCGCTGCGTCTGCGCCGGCGGCGGCCCGCGCACGCGCGCTGCCGCCTGCCTCGCCGCGACACGCGCTGCCGCCGCCCGCCACGCTGCCCAGCCGCAGACCGCGCACTTTCAACGGAGATATGCAAAAGTTCTCCTCCGCGAAATCTGGCGACAACGCCAACGGATTGACGAGGGGGTCGCGCCCGCACTCACACGGAACGTGGTTCCCACGAATCACAACGTTCTCCACCTCCAGTGTGACCGCCTCGGGATTCTCCAACATGTGATTGCCGGTCAGTCTGAACGTATTCACACTGTTGTTCTGTATGATAGAGAGCTCCTCGACTGCATCAATTTTGTTGTTGCAGATTTCAAGAATGTCAACGCGCTGTAAGCCGTCAAACGCACCCACTTTGACGACACCGAGATCCGATTCGCGCAGCGCGAGACGGCCCACGCGCAACATGCCGTGGAAACTATCTTGCACTAGCGCCGGGAGGTCCATGTATGCGAGCTCCAGTACTCCCACGCCTTCCAGTCCGACGAACGCCCGCGGCTCGATAGATCTAATTCCAGAAGGCAGCTCTATCTGTCCGACGTCATTGAGGCCGGAGAACGCGTGAGTCAATATGCGTTTTATGGGGTTGTTTCGGAGAGAAATTAGCTTTATGTTGTTAGTACCGGCAAACGCGTAACCTTCGATCTGCGCTATTCTATTGTGTGTGAGCACGATAGAAGTGATGTTCTGTAGCGCGGCGAAGGCGAACGCGTCAACGGTGGCGAGCGGCGTGTGTTGTATGTAAAGCTCGCGCAGGCGTGGCAGGCCGCGGAAGGCGAACGGGCGGATGCGCGTGAGGTTGCACGCATCCAGCGCGAGTCGACGCAGGTGGCGTACGTGCGCGAACGCGTCTGAACGCAGCACGCGTAGCTCTGCACGCGACAGTGACAGCTGCGTCACCGTCGGACTCAGTGCCGACGGCACGCCACGCAGCATGGCACTGTTACACACCACCTACGAACAAACGTACCTTATTAATAGACCCACTTCACATCACGCGTCGCTAGGCGATACCGAGTGGCGGTGTCGATTTTCCGAACAAATACCAATTTCGAATTGTATTATCGCTTTCGACATGTCATGGCCTAAGCGCTATCTCCAATGTTTACGCTGTCAATAAAATTAATCCTTCCCAAATATCAGCATCGTCACGCGCGGGTACAATCCTCCCTTATTTTGATTGAATTGTTTCGAACTTAAGCCTCGCAAATAATCGACCGAACAAATATCAATTTGATTTAACCTTCCAACCTATATAGAGGTGATAGAGGTATTAGAATACAATTATAGGGAGTGTTGCTGTTGTCACTAATATTAATATTTAAATGATAGTGGATAAATGTAAGATTACGATTATTTAAATTCTTTGACAAAGTACGATTACTTAGATAAGTACCCCGTAATCCATATCATATCAGACTCATAATTCTCAATATAAAAAACCGACTTCAAAATTGTAAATGCCAAATCAACAGGCGCTCGAACAATATTATTCGTATTATTAGAGCTACTTCAAAAACTACTGAGCCAAAATTAATGATTTTTTTATGGGAATAGTTCGAAAGCTTTTTGCATAAATTTAAAAAAAACACATAAAAGGTCACAAATGTCGGAGTAATTGGTGTACATAATACATAAAAATATAATATTGACCGAATTAAGGACCTCGGTTAAAATTGGTCATAGCATGAAAGTTGTTACCAAATTCAGTCTTATTGATGTCAAAAAAACTCGTATCTTGCTTTGTGTCTTTTTCTCTTCGGTTCATTATTTGTACGGCCCAAATACCTTTATCACGATCTCAGATCATTCAAACAAGGGAGATATGGTAAGGTGACGTGGTGGGTGCGAACGCATCCAGTCTAAATGAGTCTGGATGCTTTTAGTCGAACTCACCTTGTCTTTTTTGCACGTGGACTATTAATTAGTTCATTAGTGTCGCTGCGAGTTTCTTGCTGTGTTAAAACTTAGTGAATCGTTCTTACCGCTTTTGCGTTAAGTGGCTTAGCGATATAGTGATTTTTATAAATGAAAAATGGAGACATTTTTACACTAACGATAATTGTACTATCTTCCTTGTTTTTTTGATCGGAGATCACGATAAAGCTATGTGGCATATGAATGATATACGCGTATTCGCGCTTTATTTCCCTTTTTTGAGTGACGAGTACGTCACGCTTGTTCAATAACTCACTTGTGACTGCGAGAGGCAAATGCAGTGCGCGGGACAGGGCGGCGCGAGCGCCGGCGTCAGCGGCAGCTGCAGTGAGAGTGAGCCTGCGCCCGCGCCGCCCAGCGCGCCGCACGCCGCCGCCGCCACCAGCCATCGCACCACCCATCTACTGGAACAACATCAGCTAATAAGGCTATTATCATTTCAGCCTGTGTTCCCACTGCTGGGACACAGCCTTCTCTCAGAGAGAGGGGATGGGCCCTAAATGCTCTAATTCACTAAGCTGGCCCCTAGTGCATGTTGGTGAATGTCATGTCATTGAACTTCTTGGACATACCGGTTTCCTATATTCTTTTACCGTTGTTGAGCGAAGGCATCGAAACAGTAAATAATTTATTTACTAAGTATAGGTACTAAATAAGTCATTGGTGCAGTAGGGCCTAGGATCGAACCGGGTGCTGTCAGATTGTAAAGCAAACATGCTACCGCTCGACTACCATTGCACCATCCAAATGAGGCTATTACATTTGAATAAATTCAGAGACTAAATTTAAGAATTAAGGAAGCCTTCCTTTCCTTTATTTAGCATCATAACTCTCCTAAGCTTGCATTAATTAGTGCTTCCTAAATTTAGGTAATATAATCTATACTAATATTATAAAGAGGAAAGATTTGATTGTTTGTTTGTTTGCATTGAATAGGCTCCGAAACTACTGAACCGATTTGAAAAATTCTTTCACTGTTGGGAAGCTACACTATCCCCGGGTGACATAGGCTATAATCTATACCCGTGCGATGCTGGGGCGGACCGCTAGTAATAAAATAATGATAATAGCATCTTTACTCGGTACCAATTGATAACTACTACCACTTGGGTTTATGGAGACAGAGGGGAAACTTCTATCTTATTTAAAAAAAATTACCATGCAGGCGGTTGACGCACCGCAAACCGTAAACGCTGGCCTGTATCTGGCCGAACTTATATTTCCATTATAAATTTTTCGTGGCAATGCTGCCAGCATGTTGGAAACGCTTCTAACTGAGTGGGCTTGAGCATTTGGATAACTTTTAGACCTGTATAACAAGATAGATTAGGTTTAGTTCGATTATATGTATTCTGTTTTAGTTATTAGAGGCCCCTTTAAAAACTGTATTTAGAAATAACGTAGGTAATGACCTGAATGAGAGTGAAGTAAGAAGATAAGAAGGTTATGGCCTCCTTATAATAAAAGACGGAACCTTGCCAATAAAGACTAATCGAAAAGGCGATAGAAATAAAGCGACCGATTGCTTGCAAAGCACCGCTTTGCCGTGTAAAAATTGCTTGATCAAAGAAATGAAGATCTTTTCTTGAATAATAAAATCCCAAGTGCATATTTTACGGAGACATTTCTCGTTCCTTTATACTGCTATTAAGATAGTAGATAATCTGTACCTAGGATTCAAGTCCAACATAAATCTCTATATAGCTGTACGTTTTTCTAAAGAAACCCAGTATTTCCCTCGAGATATACAAAATTCTTGGTCACTATCTAATGCTGTAAGCAAAATACACATAATATTACTTCCTGGAGGTCTAATTAGCGGCCACCTTGGCAGTAAACGACGTCACAGGAAATATAGAGCATTCCCATTCCGTGGAGGGCTCGCAATATTAAACATTAACAGGACGCAATAAACAACTCAATGTTAAGTGGCTTGTGGGACGTAAAATATCTTCGCAACATTGATGCACCCGAGGGTACCTTAATAGCGGCCCGACAATTACTGTTGTTGCGTTTGATACGCGGGAACAAATGTAAAAAGGTACCGCCACAATTTCAGGCTCGGACAGAAAAAAGTATTAAAGCTACGGACAGAAAACAAGAGTGAAATGTCAGAAAACATGAGTAAAATGTATGAACACAACTGAATGAAAAGTCAAGTCATAACGAAGACTTTTTAGAAATACTTTTCTGCCGTTGTGTTACTAAATATAACTTTATAATGTTTTTTTTTTGTCTGGCAACTAATTGCTTTTAAGTGAGTTTTTCAAAAAATAAAACATGTTTTGCATTCATATTGCCAATTCAAAAATACTCGCCACTATTTCAAATATTTATTTACACAAGAAAACTGTAGGTACATATTTGGAAAACCAAAGAATTGAAATGGAAACGTTAAAAACTACTTAAAATTAATAAATTTCACTTACCTTATTTCATCAAAACCGGACAGGTTCCGAAATATTACTAAGTATGAAAATTTAAGGAAATATCGATATCGCCTTAACATTATATAAATAGGCTCGCCACTCCTCTAACAGTTTTTTTTGCGAGTTCATTAAAATACAACTTATTTTCTAGGCTCTAGACTCCAACTAAAACACATGCTAGAGTGATTTCGAAAGTATATATTGTTTACGGGATACTAAACTATATATTTTTTATTCTATCTAAATGCCGCGTCTTACACGACTATAAGATACGCGTAAGGCTTGTGGTTCGGCCTCGCCAATAGATATAATTTTCATCCTTTCTTAGTGGTCACCTACGTTATTCAAGCAAGGAACACTTATGGAAAATTTTATGCTTCTAAATCTAGATCATCTACATACAATACTTATATTTATCTCGATGTTCTAGACCCAATAATTTAAAATAAATAAAAGAGGAAAGAAATATATTTAAGACAGAAACAAAAGATACATCACAGACTTTACGAGTTAATAACCTCCTTCTTTTTGAAGTCGGTTAAAAACAAAAAGGTTTAGGCTGTGCGACTTTACGTTGTCTATCTATTTATTTATGACTGGCTGTTGCCCGCGGCTTCTCTCACGTAGTATTGAATTCTACTTTACACCTGTACATCCTGTCTTTTTAGTTTCAGTCTCGCATCCATCCTGTAATCTACTCTACTCCTGTACCACCCTTTCCGCTCCAGTTCTGCATTCACCCCCTAAATCCACTCAACTTCTGTTCCGCTCTTTCCGCCCCAGGCCCGAATCCGTTCCGTAATATACTCTTCTTCCGCCCCATCCTTGCCGCGCCAGTCCTGCATTTGTCCCATAATCTTCTCTATTACAGGCCCACCCTTTCCGATACAAAGACGGATTCCGTCCCGTAATCCACTTTACTCCCTTTCCGCCTTTTTGCAATCCAGCCCCGCATCCATTCCGTAATCCAATCTACTTCAGTCCCACCCTTTCCGATCTAATCCCGCAGCTGTCCGCTCCACTCTACTCCCATACCGTAATCCAATCTACGCCTATCGCGCCCTTTTCACTATAGTCCCGCATCTGTCCTATAATCCACTCTACTTTAGTCCCGCCCTTTCCACCTAAATGGTATGCCTACTTTTATAGTATCGCTTAGCACAAAACCATAGTTTTATCTATGTAAAACTAAAAACATTAATGATTAGCCCGACGTCAAAATTAGTAAAATACGCATTTCGAGTCAGGCTCGCGCATTGAGGGTTCCGTACTACCATAAAATATAACCATCAGTTATTGTTCAGGCTATACGCCTCCCAAAATAGTCGAAGCAATTGCAACGCAGTCACATCTTTAATTCTTGGCTACAGTGACGCTCGAGTATAACACAATTATAACTTGGATCAATGGCACAAGGGAGAGGAGGCCTCTACCCAGCAGTGGATTGATAAAGGCTGACAATGATGATGATGATGAATGAACAGAAATTTGTCACTGACTCGCACTTGATCATTATTTATTATCTGTTATTCTTTAGAGGGTGTATTATAACTGTGCCAAGTTTGACGCCTGTACGTATTACCGTTTTTACATTAGAGCTTATACAAAAATACGTTAAAAAAATACGTTTGTTGTATGCGGGGAATGGATACCTCTTTTCGTTTTTACTTTTTGTCTTTACTAAAACCGTAACATTACATATTATTCTGTGAAAATTTCGACTGACTATCTATTACGGTTCGAAAAATACAGCCGTTAAAAGGTAAGACAGACAGCGTAGGTTTAGTAATAGGGTCCCATTTTCGCCCTTTGGGTACGAAACCCTAAAAACCACGTAACTGAGAACCTTTTTTAAAGTCGGTTAATAATACCTGAGACACCGCTCCACCGCAGCACACCATTGTTGAAGGTAGTCTGGAAGAGGTCGGTCATAGCGATAAGGCCGTTTTTTTATACCCATATTAAATGTAATCTTCTTGTAATATCTTTTTATGGTGTCGATAAAGAGTTATTTTAATTATACCTACTTGTTATGTGCAGTATGAAGGCGCTGCGTGGATTAAATTATGGTCGCGTTATTTTAATTTTATATTATCTCATGAACTGTGCGACTAATCAACATGCTGTAAAGGGCGAACTTTATCTACATTAAGTACTCCTAATAATGAATTCATTTATTTTTGTAAAGATTCATAAGTTAGATTACAAAACTGCATCTAAACATGACCTTATAATTTTAATTTTAATTCTAACCACAATAATCGGTTATTATCGTTATTGTGGTTTTCTTATAAAAGTTAGATTTATGCTATCGGGGACTTTTTTGTAAAACTACTTAAGAACTATATTTTTGTCAAACATTGTATTTACTTATCTCAAACCGTTAGGTCAGCGCACGCCGATAAAGAAGCCAATCAGCTTATTTTTCTCCAACATGTTTTAATAATACGGTTATTTAGTGTAGAAAATTAGCTTTTATCACGTGATACATACCTGATGCTGAGAGCGGTGTCCATGGGCGGGCGCGGTACTGGCGCGCCGCCCGGCGCCTGCCCTCACCTGTACACCTTCATCTCACCTCGCAGGCCTGTCGACAAATAAATGAAACGTTTGAAACAGTGCCTTCTGTTGAGTAGGAACTCGCGGTTTGCTGAATGCATGATATATTTATACGTATTTCATATTTAACCACATACCTTTATCAAGAAGGTATACAAGCACAAAAGCTAATCAGGAACTAATATCTCATAAGATTAATCTGATAAAAAAAACGATAGACCAGCCACATACGCAGCAACAAAGCGCCGATATTCAAGACTAGAACTAGCCTTGAATATCGGCGCTATGTTGCTGGTCTATCGTTTTTTATTGGATACATTTCGGAGAGTGTGCATCAGATGTACATGATTTTATTACATCTTGCCTATTTTTTTAAAGAACGCGCTTTAACGATTCTATATTTAATTGCGCACAGAGATTTGATTACGTATTTTAGCAAAAAATAGGCGAGTGTACAGAGGTATTGTACAATTACATTTTCAGATGGATGTAGCTGATGTCTTGTGATTGTCTAGTATAAGTATAAGACATAGTCATCCTGAAAAGTTTTTCTTATTTGTTTGCTAAGGCATTTTTTGTGAAATGTGAATTTTTTTCATTTTATTGTTAATATCCACGTAATGTTTGAGAAACGTACTATAGAAGCCTTGGCGGACATTGGGCGTTTATATGGACTTCAATAGTGCTGGCTTCGGCTTCAGCGCACATTTTTATATCCACAAATGCCTCTGTTGCCTGCCGCTGAAGTCTACTACAACAATTTTGTCTCAAATCTTTCAGAGCGCTTGGTTAATGCGAAGCATGACCAAAATGCTGGCGTGTTTCTGGCTCAACGCATAAGCATTGCCATTCAACGTAGTATTGCCGCCAGCATGCTGGGTACACTGCCAACTGGTAGTGGGCTTGAGCATTCGGATTGTCTTTAGACCTTCAACGGTCTATGGGCAGTCTAACTGTATTTGTAGTGTTAGTTTTAGCTTGTATTTTGTTTAGTCAATGTAGGTAAGTAATTAGTCAAAATTGTGAATAAATAATTGCCTTTGTTCATTTCAATACTTGCCAGTTGCTACTTTCAGCTGTAAATTGTTCTATATTGGAAACATTTTTATTGCACGTTTTACAATCCAAATTTATGGTACGAATTTTAAAATTGACCGAGTACAGCACGCTGTGTTGCTTCGTGTTTGTAGCATAAATATCAGACACTAGAATGAATTGATGTTTTAATAAATAATTTCGATGAATTATTTGTCGTAGTGTAAGAAACGAGAATAATATTTAAGATTCAATTATACTTAAACGGAAATTGAATTCGAGGAGATTCGAGGACAGCCCGCAGCCGTCAGCCCCGCGAGACTATATTCACGTGCGCTCGCAGTAGGCAGCTTTCATCTCTCTTTATTAGCATCGCAGTATCAGGAAAACGAACCTTTAACATTTTAAAAGTTATTGTCAAGCCTCTGACTTCAGTTTACTGCGAACTTTCAGAATAAAGCAATAACATTTTCCACAAAATGGCACTTTCTCGACCCGCCCGCCCATTATAAAGCTCTAGAAACATTGAAACTGCTATGATAAAAGCCTACAGACGTCGACTGCGCTTCCTTGTGATACAAAACACTTTGAATAATGTTGGGTCGCATGCCAAAAACTTAAAATTGTAGAAGCATGTTTCACGCGGCGCCTCGTGAAGATTTCCCACCAAGAATGGTCCCCGCGAGGCGCCGTTTTGCCTTCAGCTCAAGCCACGCACCAGCTTTTAAACTAAACCTCACTTACATTTTTCCTCAAATATTATGAATAGCTACATACATTTTTCTAATAGCACCCCAACGCGAGGTAAACTAACCGCTACACTTTTAAACAACGATTCAACTCGTATTTTAAATTTAAAAAGTTATCGCCCTAAATGAAATTTACCAAGCAAGTTTTTTTAATACTTTTTCCCCAAGCTACTGGCTCATTTACCTACCTCTTACTAGAAAATTACGATGTCAATCGTCATCATCATTTCAGCCGCTGCTGGGACTCCTCTCCCTTCCTTCCTTCCTCACTCCCTGCCTTCTCTCAGAGGGAGAGGTGGAGGGGGAGGCCCTAATCCACCAACTTAAATAAAAAAGTAGAAAAATTACAGTTAAGACAAATTGAAAGTCCTCATCAAAACGTTTGCTGAAGGGAGCCACAAACTAAAACTCCATCTGTGTAGGTATATATTATTTGTTTTTGTTAATTTTTTTTACAAAAAAGGCTGAATCAGTTTCGATAAAATGTATACGGGACCAGTGTTTTTAGTAGTTATGTACCAATAGAAAACCTTCGAAAAATAAATATTAAACATTATACGGTTGCTCTATCAGGCCTAAAATCACCGATATCAATTACGTGACGAACCATTCAGTTTATCATTGTTCAGTATCTATATCTATCGATAAATTTCAGGTTGTCCCATGTAGTGGACAAGTTTAATTGGTTCCGGCATCGCGCGATCAATCATAGGAGGCAGCCCGTTGTTAGTGATGCTAGGACTGCTCCATGATGAGTCATGGGGTCATCACTCACCAAATGCTTCATCTCTTCGTGATCAGACAAACAATGGCACGGAAACTTAATATTATGTATGTATTGTGCAAACAATCTAGGGCCTACCTAAAACAGAGCTGACTTTCCAAAACATTACTTACATCTTGCCGATGCATGATAATGCAGTAGATACTAGATAGTCTCTATACAAAGCCCTTTTTCCCCACGTTTAGCAATTTTGGTCATTCTATTATTATTAGTTTGTCTAATTCCATTGTTAGTTTGAAAACTGTAAAGACCGAAACACGATTGAGGACATTTAGCTCAATAGAAAAAAAAGTTACGCTGATTTGAGTTTTTTCCCCTGTTTTATTGGATTCATTCAAATACCTATTTACTAAATGATTCTACGATATCTCAATACATAGATTTCATAATTATGGAGGGCACCGTATATGTACATTTTACATTACATTTTACATTATGGTATTCTAAAAATATAGATAGATAGATAATCTCTTTATTTTTCACACCACAAATGTGAAAAACAACACAACAACAATATGAAGATATGAGAAAAACCATAAAAATAAAAGTGGTGAAACACACGACTAAGTGTAAGCGCCTTGGCTTTGCTCCATTAAATGCTACTTTAATACAATATATTAAGCCTATGGTCATCTGTAGTAACAAGCTTTATTAATTCCCACGTAAATAACTAAGTACCCTTTAAATATCTAGGAAACTGTTTTGACACCAGTGTTGATGTAGCACGCTTTGTAAGGTGTAAAAGATTACTGAAGTTATTACACCACGTTCCCCTACCCTGGTTAGTTTCTCACAATAATTCTATTATTTTTATTCTGCCCTCACTCTACCCCACCGGCTATATCTTTCACTGGTTCCTTTACCTTGGCATTTTCTTTGCTAACAATATTTTCAAGGTTGAATTTTATTTGTATGCAGAGCGATTTAATAGGTTCTTTCGAATAAATGGTATTGTTGGAAGGTTGGAACGTTAGTCAGCACGCTATAAATTATTATGATTAAACAAAATAAATTTTAGCAGGTACAAGATGGTACCTACATACTTTTCTATTGTATTTTTTTGAGTACTCTATAGGTACAATTCTAAAAGTTATTGTCTTTTTACAAGTTTTTATTTAACTTGCCCTATTAGTATATGAGTGGGACAAATCTTACAACTGAATTTAGAGCAGTTATCCTCAACCGATTGAGCTATAATTTTGCATACACGTTTAGTTTGGATGACAATGTATGGGTAGCTAAGTGACATCATTCTAAATCTAATATGGTGGACTCCCAAAGATGGCGGACCAGTTATTTTTCTGCACTCCCATAATATGGGTATCAAATGAAAGGGTTTGTACAGAAGAGAAGAATACGAAAAATGAAATGACGTCGCCTAAATTCAATATGGCCGATGCCTAAAAGCTTGTTTTATTTTTTATTTTTTTTAATTATAATATTTATTTACTACTCTATAGGAACTGACAACCGCTGGGGTAGACGGGTTCTAGAGTGGAGACCGCGCATCGGCAAACGTAGAGTAGGACGCCCTGCAGCCAGGTAGAGTGACGACCTGCGAAAGGCGGCTGGTGGCAAGTGGATGCGAAAAGCAGAAGGTCGTGCCTTGTGGCGTTCTTTAGGAGAGGCCTACGTCCAGAAGTGGACGATCATTAAATAGGCTGATGATGTTTGATGATGATAGGTAGAGATCTAAAAGTATATTTTTTGCTGTTGTACTTTTTTCATTTTAAGAGTAGACATAATGGCCTTAAAATGTTTTTTCCCCTCTCATGCCCGTAGTTCTTGTTTATGCCTAGCCTAGTCTAAGCGGACTAAATGTGCTTTTTTGAACGAATGTTTACTATTTAAATTGTTCAGTGAGGTTCAGTTTGTAATATAATATATTTCATTTAGGACGTTTGCCCGGGTATTTAATGAAACCCATAGATTAAAGTATTGTTAAAATAACATAACCTTTTTTCCCGACATAACTTTTGTCTAATAAAAATATTAAAATTGTTTAAAATTATTTTTTTATTTTAATTAAAGAAATACTATTAACAATATCCTTGTTTTATTTCAGTGTCCTCGGTTTCAGTTAAACCGTAGCTTGAACCGTTAACCGGGCGCTGCCAGTGGTACCTACATCTAAAACATGGTTGTTATATTTACTTTGCCGTTTAATGACGTAAAACTCATTCTCCTACAATAGGCTATCGGACAGCTGTTAAAAATAGCAGGCATAATGAAAAATATAATTAAATGTTACAAACATACCTACTGAACAAACTATTTAAATTGGCTAATAAAGTTCTGAGATATAAGCGTTTAAATATTTTGTTCAGATTATGAAGGGATTCTATGTTCCTTTTCCACCAAGGCCAAGTTGTGAGTCAGTATGAAGTTTGTATGGCGTACTTACATGTGACGTCATTCGTAAGTATAATGCGCTCTCTGTCTAGCAATACATTAAAATGTTTATATCTTCCTTAATTCGGAGAAATTTCATTTTTTTTTTCGAAGTTCGGCTCTGGTTATGGTCAGCTTTTTTATAAGACAAGAAAAAATAATCAGTCCAGAAAAAAAAATTACTACTTCTATTTGACAAATAGGTAGTTTTCCAACTTTTACAAAGAAAGTTTATATTTCCAATAACTTTATAGGCTCAGAAAACACCTATATACTCGAACATGATAATCCTGTTTCAAATAAAAAAGTGTATTCCTAAAATATTTGCGAAGGAACATCAAAGCTTTATGATATAAAAGAAAAATATTATCGAATAAAACATTAAAACATACAAATATAATAAACCTGGCCTTTGTGACGTTCGCAACAACGAAAACAAAGCAACACAAGCAGGAGAATAATGATGTTCTTATACGTACTGAGATGGCAAACAAGGATGTATCTACTAATGTTGATAGAACAAACGTACAAGTTATGAAAGAAGGCAAAACAACCGGAAACTTCAAGTAATAAATAAACAATATATATGAAAAACTTACCATAGAGTTTTGACATAATCCAAAAGGATACAATACAATACAATATTACTTTATTACACACCGAAAATACAAATGAAACTTAAACTAACATAAAAAACAAATATACGGCAGTATAATGGGCGCCTTAAGGATGTATATTGTATAGGATGTAAACTTTGATAATATATAGTTTGGATCTGCCTTAAACTTGAGCTAATACCAAAAAACATCTGCCAAAAACTGAAGGGGACGAGGTAAACATATGTATTGCACACACTGAAATATATTAATTTCCTTTCAATCTTACTAGTTCTACAAACGCACACTTCAATATTGAGCGGCACACAACAGCAAACGATATGCTCAAAATGTAAACGAATGGACGACCAAGGGCTAAAGGGGAAACTGTAGGAATAACGCTTTCGTTTTGTTTCCTGAGGATGTAAAAGTAGTTGCAACTGTATCTTACCTATTCACAGCTTCAAACTGTGCAGCTTTTTACAAGCAGATCTTACTTAATTTATGGTTGATTTTGTGTGAATACTGCAGTACAGAGTTCGAGAGAATAGAAACTTAACAAACTTAGCCGACCGTGGTCTGTTCACTTCGTAATTTACGAGTTGAGCATTGTGACGTTTTCTAAAATTAGTTTATGATTTATCACCTTGAGAATTTGATATACAGTGAATATACTTAATTTGTATCCCCATTGCTACGCCGTTCGCTGCGTAAATTGGTAAATTGCAGAAGATAAATAAATACAAAACTTTTTACTCGATTTTTATTACAGGAAGCGAGGATAGTGATGGTGGCCGAGCGGTAGCATGTGCGCTTTACAATCTGACGGCACTTGGTTCAATCCTTGGGTAGCAATGACTCCTTAAGTGTTTAAATAACTTGTATGCAGTTTCGATGCCAAAGCTCAAAAACTGTGAAGGAAAAAATCGTGAGAAAACCGGTACGTCCCAGAACCTCAAAAGTTCAAAGATATGACATTCACCAACATGCATTGGGCCAGCGTGGTAGATTAGAGTCCCGTCCTCTCTCTCTCTCTCTCTCTGAGAGGCCTGTGTCTTTTACTTACTTCTTATTTCACGTGTATCGCTAATTCGAGAAATTATGCGGTGTATGTAAGTAAGTAGGATGTTACCACATTTTATACTCAAGAGAATCGCAATTTTAGATTGGAATATCTCTTTTAACATATTTTTACACTTATCATCCCTCTTTCATCCCGATTTTACCTTTTGCGTAAATCTACGTTCTTTTGCTCAAAGACCTGTCAAAATAATTTATAGCTGAAATATATATTTTTCCCAAGAGCTACCTATAATGTTATACTGACATCTAGTTATTTTATGTACAGAGATATA
The DNA here is from genome assembly GCA_914767915.1 of Agriopis aurantiaria. Classification (NCBI taxonomy): domain Eukaryota; kingdom Metazoa; phylum Arthropoda; class Insecta; order Lepidoptera; family Geometridae; genus Agriopis; species Agriopis aurantiaria. Next base: position 8,973,352 of record OU611987.1, read on the forward strand.
CAGGGATACGTTTATAGACTATACTAAGCCGAAAGGAGGTCATTGTACTTATCAATATGAACAACTTTTACTATGGGAATAACCCTGAAATCGCGAAAAAAAATCAGCTGTTCCATAGTTCCATAGTGATTGGCACTCGACAAAATGTATGGAACAGTAGTTTTCTTTGCAATTTCAGGGTTGATCCCTTAATTAAAGTTGTTCATAATTATGAGTACAATGACCTCGTTTCGGCTTAGTACAGTCTATATGTCCTTTATTCTTTATTACAAATTAAGCATATAACTATATACTAGTATCCGTAACGCTGTAGAGATTTACCATATTAGTACTAAACTTCGTGAGGAAACCTTAGGTGGTAGGACACTTTCTAATGCCCGGCTGACTAGCTACCCCAGTTCCCATTCATGGCTAGGCATGTTTACCATCTTCGAACACAACATTACGTGAGCTGTGGTCAAACGCCTATCTTGTCAATAATTTAAAAAACCTACTTTTTATCTCTATCTAACACAATTATAAATTGAAATTAAAATTAAAAACTTCTGGATGTGCATTTTTTTCAATGCACTCAAAAAAATTGTGTTAATTTTTTAGTTAGGCGGAAAATCTTCAAAAAATCTGCCTCAAAAACTACAAAAAATTATAAACCATGGGAAATTTTCGTGGAACCCAAATTTTTCATTTTGACGTCATCTTGTGGACCAACCTATATATACGAGTATACGGTGCCGAAATAATTGGAATTTTATTGGTTTTGTACCTGTACCTACAGAAGGTATTTTAATAAACAAATCTAAATGTTATCTGAGCAATTAATTTAGCCAAAATATTTTTATTACAGACTTCGTATAATGAGAGTAGATTGTAATATTCAGTAATTTTTATTACAAAGCCTATAATAAATTTTATTCAAACAGTTAAACAATCATACCACATTAGTATTATTTTAGGTACGAGTACATCTACCAATTTGAAATACTTAAGTGACTTGAAATTGCTCCTTAGATTTTTAATAACAGATTTGGTTAGCACATAACAGGCATGTATCCTAATTAAAAAAAACCTATAAAGAAGCTGATCATAAATAGAGCCCGTCAACGAAAACAAAATTAAAATTGGTTTTAAAATAAATAAGTTATAAGTATTATAATTTCATGCTAAACAGAGAGCGCACTATAACAAGCTATGACGTCAAACCGTGCGAGCACCATAAGAATACTATACTAACACGTGATTTGCGGGAGAGGGACAGCATACACTGTCTATCGCCACCAAAAACTTTAAACGCTTCGGCCAGTATCACTCAGAAATGTATCGGCCAATTATTTCTTTTTTCATCGTATGTATCTGTAATGTATGTACAGCTATCTTTAATTATACCCTCCGCTAAGCTTATGTTATTTGTAATAAATGAAACATTAAAGGATTAGGACACAGGCCTATTATAGATTTTTCATGTTTTGCCCGCAGCCATAGTTCGCTTTTCAAGAATGTTCAATAGCGATGGTTTTTGACAAATTATGCAAGACGTCGACTTCAAAGCCATGCTTGTTATTTGATCAGAGCATTAACTCAAGGACTTTGTATACTTTAACGCTAGAGCATAGAATGAACATCAGAATAGCTTGTGTCAACCTTTTTTTGTGTACCCAAAAGGTGAAAATTGTTTTCCATAGCACGTACACCAAGGGATATTTTCCATTATACCAAGATAAACGAGGTGTATGTTGACACATGTAATCTTAAACAGAACGAGTATGAGATTACACGTGTCAGATGATATTTGTGCGCCTCCACGAGACAGCTGCTAGAATAATATCCTCTAAAAATATAAAATCTTTTAGGAAATTAAATATACCTACTTTTTATACATATATATTACACTAGCAACGCACCCCGGCTTCGCACGGGTGTAAGTCTTATTTTCTTACACCTTGGGTTACATTATTGGAGTTTTAGTAAGGATCCATTTTTTTTAAATATATTATAGCCTATGTCACCCGGGGATAGTGTAGCTTCCCAACAGTGAAAGAATTTTTCAAATCGGTTCAGTAGTTTCGGAGCCTATTCAATGCAAACAAAGAAACAATCAAATCTTTCCTCTTTATAATAGTAGTATATAAATAGTAGTAGTATATATAAGTATATCCTTAAACACACCTTGCTTGAAAATGTGAGGCTTATGAATTCGTTTACGTTTCATTCGTCCCTATTAATAATAACAAGCTTTTCTTTAAATAAAAAATTTATTCGTATACTTAATTACCTAAACCTACATAAAATATAGGGTTACTGGTAATCAGTTACAGTTTCCAATACGTCAAAACAAACAACTTTTGTTCTACGACATCAAAATACGCGATCAAAAATCTACTGTTTCTTATATTTTGTCTGGAGTTAAAGATTTTTTGTATGGAACGGTTGTTTTTAGGGTTCCATACCCAAAGGGTAAAAACGGGACCCTATTACTGAGCCTACGATGTCTGTCCGTCCGTCTGCCCTACCTATTAACGGCTGTATCTTTTAAACCGTAATAGACAGCCAGTTGGAATTTCACAGAATATTATGTAATGTTACGGCGGATTACCTAAGAAATAAAAAAAGTCAAAAAGTAAAAGCGAAAGGGGATTGAACCAACGTATTTTTTTACATAATTTTGTATTACTCTAATGTAAAAACGATAATACGTACAAGCGTCAAACTTAGCATGATCATATTATGTAGTACACACTGACGCATAACAACAAATAATAAAGAATGGCCAAGTGGGTGTCGGTGACAAATTTTTGTTCATGGCCAAGTTATAACTGGTAATTTAATTATTTGAATGACTTCTTCATACTAACGGCATTTCACCGAATCCAAATGCAATAATTGACTAATTTTAAAGTCGGGTTTTTAAATTGATAATTGTTGTATTTTATGGTGGTACGGAACCCTCATTGCGCGAGCCCAACTCGTCATGTTATAAAAGTTTATCTGGTCTTATCACGCATGATTTTATTTAGTAAAAATAGGTAGGTTGAGTCAGCTTGTGACCACGGCCACTGTAACATGGTCGAAACATTGAGGGAAAGGTACCTTTTTTACCTAAATAAAATAATGCGTGATAACTCCTGCATAAACATTAAAACATACAGTAAGCATCCTTACAAATATGAATACAAAAAACGAAGCGCTCCATCTTGAAACTTTGGACGTGGCTTATGGATATATTGCGTTGCTCATTACTCGTGATGCGTACGAAAGTTGTGCTCATATCCATACGGAGAGTGGTTCGTGGGGTGTGCGAGTTGTTTCACGTACCTACGTAGTCTAAAACACGAAACCTACCCCGGGGGCCGCTCCACTCACCTCTACTGCAAAAGGCGCAGGCATTATCACGCGGTTTGTCAAATACTTCGCGGTGCGAGGAAATGAGTTGAAAAGAGCAGAACTGTGTGAAAATATTTAAGTACTAGCAACGCACCCCAGCTTCACATGGGTGTAAGTCTTATTTTTTTACACCTTGGCTTTCATTATTGTAGTTTTAGTGAGGATCCCTATTGAATGCAAACAAACAAACAAACAAACAAACAATCAAATCTTTCCTCTTTATAATATTAATATAGATAATATTATATAAATAATTTTAGGTCATAGATTAATGTTTGAATTTCATTCAATCATGGCAAGTTATATCTATTATTGATTTTTAATACAATCAAAACAGAAACGTTATTATCATAAGGTACACATGTACCTATATTATAGCAGTCAGCCCTAGGATAGTATTTGGATGGGTGACCGTGAGGTCAAGTTACAGTGGTCATTAGTATATAAATGTATGTATATATATATATCGTTCAAACAGTACCGACTTCAAAATCCGTGTAAAAATATTATTTTGTTCTTTGTAGTCGCATATTAACTTAGAATGTTTGTGTTTTGTTATTTTTGAAGGCGGTTTTTTAAGATAATTTATTTGTTATATATACTCATACTCATTGCTATATTTATGTAACATTGTTTATCACAGAAAAGTAAAAAAAAACTGTTTTGTTTATATACACGACCGAACACCTACCAAGATGCCAAACTTTAATTTTCTGACATAATTGAAATTAGTATGGGGGAGGGGGTCGAAAGTGGCGTAAAATTGTTCGTGTCAATTATTACACACACATATGCCTCAGCCTGTCGCTTGGCACCACAGCTTGGCACACTACCGTGTCTCTAAATTTACTTAGACAGAAAACGTAAATTCGCGAATATTAATATTCATAATTGGAATAAATAGGTAGGACCTGCCTAGATAGGTAGGTACTCTTCACCGTACTGCACAAGAACTTGGCGAAGTGTTGATAATACAGCCAGCTGGTAGTTGGTCTCCAGTACCTAACTTAGTTGTTTAAGTCCACAAAGTAGAATTCTCGGTTACTGTTTGTTGTTTGGAGCTCTTAAGTGGGTTGGATGTGAAGTGATCTATTGAGATAGTTGCCAAGACGATACAAAATAGAAATAGTAACTAATTTAGATCGTTACGACATTTACGTCCGAGCAATTTGAAGTAATTTACAAAATTCAAGCTACATACAAAACCTATTAGCTCCGTAAAGGCAATAGAGACTGGGGTCTCTCGCTAAAAGAGTTTTCGGGGGAGACATCGTTATGACATGAATAACTGATGGACGTCGTCCTTTCTCTTCATCACCCGATTAACATTCAGAGTGGCTAGCGACTCCGAGCTCGGCATCCGTGTAACAATACCCGAGCACAAAATAAAAGCTTCGCACGTTCACTCGCTGAAAGGCGGGCTTGCCCAACTTATGTCATCCCAGTTTTCCGTGTCGCAACTTCGGCAAAAACAAAAACAACGGTAGTTATTCAAAATAGGAACGAGTTTCATTCAGACTTTTTGTATACTCTTTACCGGAGGAACGTGTTATTCATCAGATGTTCAAGCGAGTTGGTGCAAAATCAGATTTGTTATACGGGCGCTGGAGACGGCGCGGCGGCGGCGCGCGGCGTTCCAACCGAGTCAACGCATCGAGTTGTACCAAGAGCTACGTCATGTAGCATTCTGCAGAAAATAATACAACCGGGAAAGCAAACTGGAGCATTGAAGTATAACGCCTACATTTTGTTTTAGACTACTCGTGCACTAAAGTACCTACACACTCTCCCTTTTCTTTTCTGACTTTCTAACTTGTAATGGCTTTACAAATTGTTTCGAATACATATTGGCGTATTGTATTAGCACATCAGTATTAAGTACTTGACTGAACAAATACCATTAACTTATTTGATAAAAAGACAATATTTATTTAGGAAACCCGAAGACTTTTCCCATTCACAGAAATAACGAACACATTGAAGTAGAGTGTACTCTTCAACGAAACAAGGTAGGTGCTATTGAAATAAAAGTTTCTAATACTTTCGAAGATTCATTGGGTATTTATGAATTCGGAAATTTTGAAGAAAAGGTCTGCTCCCCTTAGGTATTTAATTCCTATAAGTATTCTCTCATTTGCATAACAACAAATTGTGTTTCAAATAAGACGGTCGTAAGATGCAAATTGAAGACAGAGATAACTTCGTGATTTATCCTCTAAGCGCTTTACTTCTTTCTTTCTTCTACTCGTACAATGTGAATGCGGTCTTTCACCGTTTGTTAAATTGTTGAAATAGGTACGAGTTAACACAGGCCTGGCACAATCCGCACTTTAGGCATGAACTGTATAAAGCTACAAGTAGCCGACTTGTCGGACCAACAGTTACGCGATAGACAGAAAGGCAACTTCTAAGTTAATATAGCTGTAGGTAGTTAGCGCTCGCACGTCCTGAATTGCACTTGTGTAGTAGGCAGTAGCAAGAGTCGCTACTTATTTAAATTATTTTGCGGAGTGAATCTTCTGTACTATTATGTCTTCTGTGGTAGCACGTAAAGTGAGCAATGGTCCGAGATGTTTACTACGAAGGCCACGGAGCACAAATTATACCCTAGTTCTTTATTTTTATCGCTGCTACTAAGCTAACCCAAGTTATTCTCGAGATTTTTACGTAAATAGTTTGTTTATTTCTTAAACTATGGGTCCTTATTCACAAATTTCGTAATACCGCATTGCAAACCTAGATGTCACAAGTCAACAAACTTATATTAAACAGAACAGATTTAATAATCCGCCTCTAACTTATGGTAGAGACGAGATTAAAACCCAAACCGAGTATAGATTCTGATTAAGCAACTTATTAGATTTAAATTATTATTTGTTTCAAATTATTTGTAACATTTCTTGATACAACCACAATTAGTTGAGAACCAATATTGATTATGTAGATACTAAATGTACTATGTAAAACTATAACAAATAAATCATAGTGCATTTGTTTTTGTTTTATTTATTTAAACAAATAGCAACCGATATTGAATTTATCATAAAAAGTATCCTATGTAGGTTTTTGGATTTTCTCAGGTTTATGATAACACTAGCTGCGCCCCGCGGTTTCACCCAAGTAGTGATGAAAAATGGTGATGATGATGAAAAGTAGCCTATGTCACTCTCTGGCTTTTGAACTCTACTCATGCTATATATATACAATACTATACAATCAGGTCGATCCGTTGTTCCGTTGCAGCGTGAAAGAGGAACAAACATCCATACATACAAACTTTTGCGTTTATAATATTAGTAGGATTAACATTAAGTAATAATTATGTCTTCTTCCCAACCCGCGTTTTTCTACGACGACGACGACGCCGCGATTTTCTTTGCGACCCGGGTATGTCCTAAAACTGCGACCAGAACCACTGGAGGATGGGCAGCAGCGTCCTTTTAGTACACGGTAAACGTACTACGATCTCCAAGCCGCCTGCCAAGCGTGGGGTTTATGGCAACAGCCCTCTCTGAGGGAGGCCTTTGTCCAGTAGTGGACGTTTAATGGCTGCTGATGTGTGCGATGTGATGTCTTCTTCCGGTCTTCAAAAATCTAAGTTTTTGATCAAAACTTGATTTTATCATAAAACTTGCGTCATCTCGAAATCTCAAAAATTAAGTAACCTATACGAAGCTGAAACTTGGCAGGCAAAAGCTTGAATTGAGGGGGCAAAAAGGGGGTTGACAGTTTATAATAAAAATCCTACGCTAAGTCGTGGGCAACAGCTATTAGATGGATATAGTTTAAGTGTATAGGTAGGTACCTACATCTTTTCTTGTCTCGTTGAAACATGTGTTCACGGGCGTTTTATTTATGTAGGTACAGACAGTCATCTCGCCTAATGGCAGGACATTCAGCTCGACAACCTATACTCGTATGTATCAACATTATCAGATGTACCCCCATAAAAACTAACGGGTTTGTGTGATACTGCGTCCTCCTTTATGAGAAAAATAAATGGTCACAGCAATTTCACCATTTTGTCTGCAGAATATATTTATATAGCATAGTTAAATGGGCATAAAAAATCGCATAGATCATCCACGAGTGACCGCTCGCTCCGCTCAGCCCGTCCGAGCTTCCGGCAACACGGGAAAGCTCTTTCAAATCGCATTACAGATTAACCCGCATAATGCAACCCAATTATACCATTGTGTTTATATTATTTACATGCGCGTCGTTACTGACTGCTCTTTCAGCCAACCACTCATTATTATTTATTGTAATCAATTATTTTGTTAAATAAGCTTTAGTAATTTTAATGACGGCCTGATAGCAGTGATACGTGTGGTTTTATACCACTTTCCTAGGGATATCAGCTTTAAACACGACTGCTCTCGTAACTGTTGCTCAAAGTGACTTTTATTTGGAGAACACAGTTCTATGAAAATTTTATTGTACTTAACGGTCTCGATCTTTCCTAAAGTAATAGGCGTCAACTTTTTGTCTCCTCTATTGAAACAATAAAAGTTATTCTATTCTATTCTATTCTATATTTTTTTTGCGTGCGTATATATTACGTATTTGAATGTGGATTAGCAGGTGATGAGCTTCTCGTGCCAAGAGGCTCATCAGAAACAAATCCCTAATTCAAACTAAGCTGAGTTTTGAGCATTGGCTCAAAATTGCTAGTCTATCGGTTTTTTATCGGATACATTTCGGAGATTGTGCATCTCATCTGTATGAACTAAAACCTCTAATACCATATAGAAAAATCCTCATCATCACGCGGTGGCGGTCAAGCGCAATCCTGATAATTAATAAAAAATGTGCAAACAGTAGTAATTTTATTTATTCTCAATCCTCAAATAACAGTAAGAATTTTGAATTTCTTAGTCAAAATTATTATTATTTATTTATTTTATTATTTATTTGTTCTTCAGTTCTAAGTTAGAACTGAAGTAAATGTGAAAAAAAAATCTTTTATCCCAAGTTTTCGCAGAAAGTTAATAAAGCGACACTACTGTGAAGGATCTCTAACATTCAGCGCTCTGCGTTGGTTTCTCAGTGCACTGATATTTATACAACTCAGTAAAGTAATAAAAGTTGCCTGGAGAAATGATATTTTTAGCTAGAAGGTCAACAAAACGCAAAGCTTTTATAGTGTGTAATACCTACCTAATAAAATACCTTACCCTGTCAATGGAGTGGCAAAACAACCACATAAATATTATGCAGTCTATATAGTTATTACTCTATGTAGGTATGCCTATCCAATGTTCCTACTCTGTGGTCTACATTCAGTAGACTAGATTTATGTGTGTGCTGATACCTATAGGTATAATCAGCACACACAGAAATCGGCAGTCTCGCCATACAAACTTACGATCCTCCCAAACACCATTGCGCCATTTATTTACTCTGCTAGCCTTTACCTTATCACTTTCCACAGTTTTGGATTCACTTTCCTCACTTTTGGATTCCAGCCAGCAATCTGCTAGGAAATGTAACAAACTTATTACAAACGAATATCCAGCTGTTATCACGAGAAAACTGTTTCATTAAGATTAAGTGGCGGAAAACTCACACGGGAGCTTATTAACACTGCAATTCACTTGTAATTAGAGATACTAATCCTGCTTGAGAAGCTGGTGAGTGGAACTGAATAATATATGAAACAATTTGCAGAAAGCAGCAGTATTCCCTGCCTTTTCTTACATTTTCCCATCCAATAACAACCCAAAACCACAGCATTGAATATTAAAATCAGCCAGAAAAATTGTAGACAGAATACTTTACTATTTGAGCCACCTAGCCTTGTAACTACATCCCAAGTATCTGAAAGTCCAATAGGTTAGGAGAGATAGTTCAAATTCAAATTTTAAGAGTCGTGCTATACCAAGGCTGTTGCACTCCGTACTTTAGGTACGAAGCCACAAGTAGCCGACTTGTCGGACTTGCCGCGCCCGCTGCCGTGCGATAGTCATAGATAACGCGACAAGAGTTACGCGATAGACAGACTTTTAGGTTAATATAGCTGTAGGTAGTTAGCACTCGCACATCCTTAATTGCACTTTATTGTGTAGAAGCAAGAGTTGATACTTATTTAAATGATTTTGCGGAGCAAATCTTCTTTACTTGTACTAATATATTATATTCTGTGTTCATAATGTACGTAAAGCTCAAATGATTATTTTCAAGAAACAACTGATATATAAAATGAAGCTACCCCCTGAAAGGATATTTGAGTTAACTACGGACCGCAGCGGGTAGTACGCAAGGATTGAGGGGATTATCTTAACAAAGCTGTGGACGACGAAATATTAAACTTTCGATGGCTCTGGGATGTCTCCTAACGGTATTAATAGATAATAGAACCTTCTACTCTTATTAGCAAATTTCCTAATACCCATAATGAGAATACTACCGTTAATATTAATCGTGCAGAACCACTGTAGACAGGTAGGTACTGATAATGACGTAGTAGACGTAGTTTCCATTCAAAATGCTATTCCGGTCAAATAATTCTGACGCCGCATAAAGGTTACTTGGTGGATTTTCGCAATTACAGGAAAACGAATTTTTTACTGTCCCGCGTAATGAGAGAGTTGCAAAAACCCTAGCGTTTCGCCTCCCCCTACTATTAAAATACGCGAGGTAATAGTTGGAGGCTCCGCTTGGAGCTCAGTACACGATTAATGTATGTCGTCTCTGAATCTGTGCAAGCACGCCAAATAAATGTTTTGTGAAATGTGTGTCCCCGCCGGAATACAACACCTGATAAATGATAGCTACGGGCGCTTTATGAAAATGTGTAACGATAAAATACTACCGGCGTCATTCCATGTGGCAGAGTTGACGCAACATGGACACAACTCGCGTTGACGCCACAGATCTTGCATTTTTTAGGGTTCCGTACCCAAAAGGTAAAAATTGGACCCTATTACTAGTCTGTATGTCTATCCGTCCGTCTGTCCCTCTGTCCGTCCCACCTTTAAACGGCTGATATCTTTCGAACCGTATTAGATAGCCAGTTGATATTTTCACAGAATATGTAATGCAATATGTAAACGGCGGATTAACTAACAAATAATACAAATGAATGAACATATTTGAACTTCATCATTGAACATCGGTGCAAAGTTGCTAGTCTATCGGTTTTTTTATCGGATACATTTCGGTGAGTATGCATCGAATCTGCATGATCTAATTCCCCCGTGCCCATTTTTCAATTGGACTGCTAGAGCGAGCACGAAAAATCGACACCGCTGTATGGCTGATATTCCGAAAAGCCGTAGGAAACGCTTTGATTCTACTTTTATTGTGCAAACTGCTAGTCTTTTGAATGGGCTGTTTCCAAATTAATTACGATTGAATCGGTTTCTTCTAGGCAAGCGATCTCCATCGTAAACCGCATCATCGCTCAATATCAGGCGAGTTGGCGTTAAAAACCAAGACTATGTAAAAAAAACTGTCAGACAAAAACAAAAGACATCGTACCAGCGATAAAACAGAAAAAAATACAAAGAACAAAGCAGAGTAGATAATAATTAGCACTTGTTTCTCTTTACAACTACAAAGCCAACGTAATGACATGATAGAACATGGAACGTGCTAGTGAAATATTAACCGAAAAGTTCTGATGAAAACCATTATTTTAAGCGCATCTACCTACACCGCGATACCCATATCAATAGGTACCTACCTACCTACGCTACGTGGCAAATTAAGTCAGGGAAAGGTCAAAACCCGCGCTGAACACAACTAAAATATGCTGACAATAATATTTTCAATGTAGAATTTTACATTGTTTGATATACCATAGACGTGATAAATGCTGGGCGCGGTGAGATCAATGAAGCGTGACCTGAATCGATTCTACGGATCATCACTATGTTAAAACTACTGCTGTACAAAAGAATTAAACCTACTTATAGATACTTAGTACTTACCTAGTTATAGATAGTTCAGTCTACGTAGCCTTTCGACTAATTGTTATAAGTGTGTAGGTACTAAAGACACTAATACCCCTTTAATAAACTTAATAATAATTAATAAACTTGGAGTAGCCTTGGAATAGTTACTCCGTCTTTTGTCTTGTTCGATCGAGTTCAAACTTTTGAAAGAGAGAAGAAGACAAAACACTGCGTATCTATTCTAAGACTACTCCACGTTTATTAATAAGGGGGTAAGTGAGCAAGTCTATATGAACACCTAATCACGAACTTTGTGCTCTTACAAGGGTAGGGAGGGTAGGGAGTGGATTAAACCATCTGTAGGTACCTATATCCTTGAACAATATTTATACATCTATCTATAATTGACCTGTATAAAAGAGACAGAAGGGAAACGCTGTATGCAGGCCGCTTTCAACCGGCCCTTTTGGAGATTGATGGAAGAGGCCTATGTTCAACAGTAGACGTCCTATGGCTGAAATGACGATGATGATCTATAATTATCTACTAAAATCTGGGTGTCTTCAAGTCGCAAGTGAATCGGTTTCTTCTAGGTAAGCGTGCTCCATCGTAGACCGCAACATCGCGCGGCCTAGTATCTATAGTCCGATAATCGGACTGATGAGAATTTTCATCTCCGTAGTCCGGTGTTATAGATTAATATAGATAATCGGACTACTCTTTTATTTCGATGTTAGCATTATTTTATTCCGATGATCGGACTAATGAGACTTTTTTTCACACTAGCCCGGTGCTATAGATTATCGGACAGTTCTGTTTACACGTTCACACTCGTAAAAGTCACAATCAGATGTGAAACATGACGGCATAAGAGATAGTCATGTCGTTTGTCGTCACGGCATACGAGTCGGTTTTACTGACAAGGTATGCGCGAGGTGCGAGAGGTTTCACATCAAAAAATAAGTAGGTAACTTCATTGTGTCGTCATATTTTGAAAGCCGTCACGCACAGAGCACAAGTGAACGAGATGAGCCCATACAAAATTGAATTATGTGTTTGTCCGACAAGCCTGATTTTTCCGGCCCCGCCATTTTCTGCTCTTCGTAAAAATGTTGCAACAAAGTAATTTCAGGAACAAATAACAATATTGTCACAATATAATGACCGTGTCATAAAAGAAACTTAATTTATCTTTTTACCCGACTCTCGAGAAGGAGAGTAATTATTTATATGACAATTTAAAAATTTACCTGACTGGTTTCGGACCTGTTTCATCCGGGTTTACGCCTTTAGCGACTTTTCCGCTAAGCTAGTCGCTTTTCTGTCGTTTTTCACATTCCGCAACGTAACATTTACATAATAAATCCTAGTGTTAGAGGCCATGAATGGCCTAAGAAAGTATTACCAAAGCAGAATTTTCTGCAATGTTAAGTCCTTCTCATTGTCAACAAAAGTAAGCGAAGCTCTTACCCCTCCTATGCTTACGTATACATTGGTATGTGAATTTTATTATTATTTTAATCTGTTCAGTATTCATTATTAAGGCCCATCCTGTCTCTGTAAGAGAAGGCCTGAGTCCCAGCAGTGGGAACATGATAGGCTGAAATGATGATGATGATGATGAATAAAAAAACTGTTTCATTGACGAATCTTTAGTGTATTTGCGCTTTAACGTCATTTCAAGTACAATAAGAAATTAAGGGGTCGATTATTTATGTTTTACTCTGTGTTAATGTGTGAAAAGTATGATGCTAGTTTAATATCTTAATCTGATGAAACAAAACTTAAAGTTTGAAAAAAAAGATTTTTAGTGGACTTCCTTAAAGTAACGCCCGATTAAACTACTACCTAATAATAATAATATAATTCTGTTTTTTTTTTTTTAGCTTATACTTACTAATTTTTTTATGGATCTTTGTAACTGACATAATAAAATGCTTTTGTACACACTTACAAAAATTTGAAAATTTTCAATTGTTGTTTGTCATATCTAACTAATCCACTCCTACCTACGGAGAAACAAACGTCGAACAACGAGTACGTATATACCTAGCCGTAACATGTCCTCAAATATTCAGTTTCAACAAATAAAGCCTGAGCGTAGAGCCACTGGTATCCATATAGTTTCGCACAACTTGAATATCTACGTGGCTTATTTACAAGTTGTTATGTTTTTAGGTACACCTGGTATAAAACGGTTAGGAATTAGTTTGTTCGCTTTGGACGGCAACGCGAAAATTAATCCGGCCCATAATTCAAGAGTGGCGAACAGGGCGGCGCAGGGAAAGGGCGGCACCTAAACATACGTCACTTTCACAACTCGTAACCGTTTTTCTTTATACAAACCTGCATCATACTTGAGAACCAAAAGCTGTAGGAATTATTGGAAATTATTTCACCTCAGCTTTTGCAACTTTAAATCATAAAATATGAGGGTATTCCAATGGGTTTGCTATAATTAAAGCAATGGTAAATTAGCGGAAAGATTGTCCGTTGAATGAAAGATTGCGTTCCGACGACACTGGTATAAAATGATTATCAATTTAAAAACCGTAATCACAAAATTAGTAAAATAAGCAATTTCAGTAGCCGAATATTCCAAATATTGTGATTTAAAAGCCAAACTAACAAACCGATTTTCTATGGGACCAATATGAAAGTATATCCCTTCAATTAAAAAAAGAATTTTCCAAATCGGATCAAAAATAACAAAGTTCAGTGGTAACAAACATAAAAAAACTACTGTTGTTAATGTTTTTCCTTCAGCAACAGCTCAAGCTCATTGTTGGGATTCGAACCCACACACTGCGGATTGGAATTCGAACGTGCCAACCACAGAGCTATCATCGCTACATCATCATCATCAGCCAGAAGACGTCCACTGCTGAACATAGGCCTCCCCCTTTAACCTCCACACTGAACGACAGCCTGCCTTTTGCATCCACTGGATGCCAGCGACTCTTACTATGTCGTCGGTCCATCTAGTGGGAGGCCTACCTACGCTGCGTCTTCCGGTTCGTGGTCTCCACTCAAGAACCTTTCTTCCCCATCAGTTATCGGTTCTCCGAGCGATGTGGCCTGCCCATTGCCACTTCAACTTGCAAATTTTAACAGCTATGTCGGTGACTTTGGTTCTTTGGCGAATATCCACGTTTCGGATTCTATCGCGCAAAGAAACTCCGAGCATAGCTCTCTCCATTGCCCGCTGTGTGACTCTGAGTTTTTCCAAAAGGCCAACAGTTAAGGACCACGTCTCAGTACGTAGTATCATCGCTACGTAACTGTTTTATTACGTTATAGAGTTTCTACCTCAGACCTCAGCTTCGTTACCTCAGATCGGACAAATAAGGGAGATATGGTAAGGTTGCGTGGCAAGTGCGTTTGCATCTAGTCTAAATCAGACTTGATGCCTTTATTCGAACTCACCCACGCAGCAGACGACCATGTCGCCCTTTTCTGCATGTGGACTATTATTTATATTATTAGTTAGTAACTATTAGTTAGTAGTTACTATGGGCCTCATAAGCAAGCTCAAAGTCACACAACGAGCTATGGAGAGTGCTATGCTTGAGATTTATCTACGTAATCGAATCAGAAATGAGATGATCTGTGATCTGAGACGAACGAAAGTCACCGACATAGCCCACCGGATCAGCAAACTGAAGAGGCAATGGGCAGGGCACATATCACGCAGAAAAGATGGCCGATGGGGCTGAAAAGTTCTGGGATGGAGACCATGGACTGGTAAGCGCAGCGTAGGCCCTCTACCCACAAGATGGACAGGCGACCTAAAAGAGACCGCAGAGAAACGCTGCATGCTGGATGACCGCTTCCAACCGGCCCTTTTGGAGATCGATGGAGGCTTATGTCCAGCAGTGAACGTCCTATAGCTGAAATTATGATGATAATTAGTTAGTTTATTGGTGTTGCTACAAGTTTCTTAGCGTGCGTAAAATATGAATATCTAAGTGAGCCGTACTTACAGTTTTTACGTTTAACAGTTCAGCGATAAAGTAAAAAAAATATGAAAAGTGGAGACATTTGAAACACGAACGATAAATAAATTATGTACTCAAGGATTTCCTAAAACTGCGACCAGAGCCTTCGGAGGATGGGAAGCAGCGTCATATTAGTACACGGTGAAAGTACTGCGATCCCAAAGCCACCTGCCAAACGTGGGGATTATAGCAACACCCCTCTCTAAGGGGAGGCCTTGAGTTTTGGCGCCAACGTGGAAAAAACATGTCAGCTCATTGTATTATGTTCCTAAACTTGTGTATTTTCGAGAGTTAATGTGTACCTATTAATGGTGGATTATTATTTACTAGCGGCTCGCCCCGGCTTCGCACGGGTATAGATATATACCCTATGTCACCCGGGGATAGTGTAGCTTCCCCAACAGTGAAAGTATTTATCAAATCGGTTCAGTAGTTTTGGAGCCTATTCAATGCAAACAAACAAACAAATAAACAAACAAATCTTTCTTCTTTATAATACGTATTAGTATAGATTAAGTGTTCATGAAAGTGTTTGAGTGTGGGCAAGTGATATAACGAAGAGAAACATGTATTTTCGTATTGTTTCCAAAACTCCATAGAAGCCTCTTGTAAAACCTCTACCACTTTACTGGTGCATGAGTTTGACTTGGCCGTGACTTACTTTGCTTGACTCTGACTGTGACTACCAGTTGTTTGACACTATTCAATACAGAGGAAACTTGTTTAATATACGGCTGAAGGACTTTTTGTATCCATGGTCATGAAAAAAATTAATAACAAACAATGAAAGAGGGAGGCCTTTGTTCAGCAATGGACGAATGGTTTACTGGCTGATGATTATGTGATACCTATTTGCTTTGTTTGAATCTGAGGTACCTACTATAAATTTAATAGTGCCATGAAGCTAAATATCAAGTGTTCAGCTTCAGTTTACCCTTGAGCCTAGCCTCGTGTTAAATGTAGGCTTTCAAACCAAACAGATTCCAGAAGGATTGCGTATCTATAGTTCGCAGCTAACTGAATATGAAAACGGATTCGCAGCAATATTATTATGCCCAAGTTTCGGTTGCTGGGTCTTACGAAAATCCCTTCAAACAGGCGTAGCTACGCTTTATGCGTAATCAATTTCAAAGGAACTCCTATTAGGAGGCTCGGAAAAATGTTATCAAAAAGATACAAATTCAAACGCTGTGGGTAATGTTTGGTTATTAAAATTAACAAGAGTTAAGAAGGTATTCTAGTAATATTCATTGTTATGATGGGAAAAGATGGTCGAATAAATTAATAAAACTAAAAGGACAATTAAATAGATTTCTGGAACATCACAGCTTATAAACACGGTTCGAGCATTTATAACACTTCCTCTGTTAGTATGTGTCGAACAAATCTTGCAACTGAATTTTAGATCAGTTATCCTAAACCGATTGAGCTAAAATTTTTATAAAATACACTAAACTAAATTTGACAGCTCTAAAATTGTTACCGTCCTTCTCTCACATATTAAAATAAAAAGAGAGGCAGATAATTTTAGTCTTGTCAGATCGCTCAACTATAAATAAATTATGCGTAAATGCCTTATTGTACGTGATACGAAGTTTTCTGGTGGAAATACACCAGAAATACGTCAAAAAAAGTTTTGCAATAACATTGTAAAAAGCTGAATAAAAACATTTTCTTTTAATATTTCACTGAAATAAGTCGTATTTGCAACAGTCTTACGTTCAAAAACATCGAAAGTGATCAGAAATAACGGTTTTCATCCAGCTTTTTATATTTTTATTGCAGCTGTCCGAGCAAATAAATGCTTGGACCGAGTCTACCAAATTTCTACCTGTCTAATTTTCATTGTCTACGATAGCTTACATTTATGCTACGGTCGTAGACATTTTTGCTACGCTTGTAGACAGTGTCTACGACAATGCTACAAATAAAACAATTTTGGACCGAGTTTAGGCCTTCACTCCGTGCCTAATTTTCACCCATTTTTAGTCCGACAAAACGCTTTTCGTTTAATTTTGCTTACTAGTTTCACATAATTAAATATTTTAAGTACCTACTTTACCAAAAACAGATTTAAGGCAATTATTGTTCACTTTCAGTTAACGCTGTGTCCTTGTCCTTGCATAACTTTCAAGTTATGGTGAGTAAAAGTTGTGTGAAAATAAAGTATTGCCATCTTTGACACAATTTCTGAGTAACCTCCCCAAAAGAAGCTATATCAACGTCGCTAGCCCCCGGTGTCAGTGTAACTAACTTTTTCCTTCGGCACGTGCGTCGTAAATACCTCGGCGGACTACCAAATCATTCTAATTACGTTTACAAAGGAACAAACTAAAAGTGAATTTAATTCCCTGAGACACGAAAGATGAAATGGCCGAGACCAAAAATAAATTTCGCTAACAATTCAAGGGAATGAGTAGCGACAATTGCGGGGAGGTGGGGAAAGGGCGGCCAAGGCATAAGTCACTGTCAGAGACCGGTCCGCCGACACTTTTTTGTTCATCCTCCGCGGTGCTAGCAGCAATGATTAAATGTGTGTAAAGTCTTATCATCGAGCCGAAACCAGCTGAGCTTTATCGCTTGAAAATATGTTTTCGCTGCCTTGAAACGACATTAACTGCCACTGTTGCTTCGCTTCATTTATTTAGAGTAGGCACTTCCATTACGTGTTGTATACTTTAGCTACTGATACAACAACAACATACATGTTTTGGTTGTGAATGAAATAACATCTACTATTCATAACCGAGATAGAAAATATCTAAATGGAACACAATAGCAAGGTATCATTACTGCTGAAGAAAAGAAAGACAAATTAAAAGGATTCGAAGACACAAAAAAGCTTATGTTGATCATGTTGATAGCACGGGAAGGCCCGGTCCATGGTAAAAGCATAGTATCGTATTACCCAATTACCTCCTACTTTCCGTACCTTAATGAATAGCTAACGAAGGAGCTGTATTAGCTTTCATCTGCTGATTAAGTATATCCCCGTGTTGGAGCCCCAGCAAAAATACTACGTTCGCAATATTTTTTCATCCATAATCATAAGCATTTTATAGAGGAATTCAATCCGCATCATATAGAAAATATCTTCCGTTGAATATTTTGTTTCGTTTTATTTATATTCTCGGTTGTATAATTTGATTTGCAGAGATAGGTAAATATTAGAAAGATATTGCTTCTCATATTCCTTATATTACTAAATATAGAACGCGAGGTATACGATTGAAGTTTGAATCGATTGTTTGTATAATTTGTAAAGATGGGGTAATTTGAAATTAATTCACCGAATAGTCGATCCCAATCTCCCTTCTATTTGTAAACGTCATCAACATTTCGTTGGAGACGATCTGAACAGTCAGAAGCCGATGTAAAGTTAAATAAATAAAAAATAAAGGGCCTCGTTAAGGAACTTGCGAAGGCTATTTACGACGGGGTTTGTTTCGACCATTTCGTGTTTTTAACATTTAGCTTCCGTTATTGTCCTTTACTTCCCGCTGTGTACTGGCAAAATAAATGTTTTGATGATATTGAAATTTTGAAGCAAGGTCAATATTCAGTATGAAATATTAGTTAGAATGACTGTTGGTGACTGAATAATAATCCCAGTTTGTAGTTATTTATGTTTCTTATTGATTTTATTGAATTGTATATTTGTGTGTATAAGCGATGGTGGATGCATGTGCTCTTTACAATCTAACGGCACCCGGTTCGATTCACGGCCCTGAACCAATGATTTATTAGGTACTTAAATAAAGTAGTATGAACAGTTATTTTTTCATGCCCTTCACCCTTCTGTTAGGAACAATCTTCACCAGTCTGTATAATGGATGAAAAATATTTTAATATGTTAAATAAAATTATATCGCGAATAGGTCGACTGAAAAATTAATTCAGAACAGACTATGATTTTTGCTATTACCAACTTACATTTTGTAGTTGGTACATATGGGAGCACCTGTTTGCCAACTACAAGGTAAGGCTTGTCATTAAATATTTCAATCTTTTTTGTTAAACAAACTTAACTTTGTAGTTGGCATAGAGGTACTCACATACATACAAACTACAAAATGTAAGTTGGTAATAGCAAAAATCATAGTCTGGACTGAAATTTTTCAGTCAATCTATTCGCGGTATAATCATTTAATATAATAAATTTTATATAAAATACTTTTCATCCATTAAACAGGTGGGTGAAGGTCGTTCCTTACTCGGATCTTAGACTAAATGAGGCGACATGTTTTTTCCACGTTGGCGGTAAAACCCGTAACGTAGCCAAGTTTATTTCTATTTATTGAGGAAAAAAACTGCGTTCCGGAATAATAATCAAAATGAGTTATAATAAACATATAACTAATTATTATTGCATTCCCCTGATAATTATAGTATTTACTTTATTTACCTACTTGTTTTATTAATAATCTAGCTGACTTAACAAACGTTGTCCTGTCCAAATTTCATATAAAAAAGTTCCCGAATTTTCTAATTTCGCGTCAAATTTTCCGGTTTTATTTTTCTTTTAACCACCCCTGGGGCCTTACACCTAATTTTTTTAAGCAATCAAGTATAGTTGGTGAAAAAAATTGCGTGATTTTCCGAACGGCGCTGTTTTAACGTTAGTTTGAGACCATACCTTCTAATCCAAAGAGACCGCGTAAGGAGTTGGGCGTAAGGCCAAAAAAAAAAACAGATCGGTCAAGCAGTTTTTGTGTTTTAGCGAGACCTATATTTATCTATGGCGAGACTAACTAATAGCAATTGATTTTTATATAATAAGAAACGCATATGAAATGTTTCAATAATATGTCATTCGCGTTTTACAAACACGCGGATTAGACAGAGTTTAGGTCTGTTCATTTGCGAGCAGTTACTAAGCTCCTGATAATAATTTCATTTACCAGCGTTGGGTCTGATCTAATTCCTTTGAAACTTAGCGGCTTCACAGGATTAAGGTGCCTCTCGTAATTATTTTAATTCAACTTTACCTATACGAGCACAGATGCTCCCCAATATTGAGGGGCTTAATCCTAATTATATCCTAGACCACAAACATTGAAAAATATTCGGCTTTGAATTCTTGATAGGTACTTACCTGTAATCTAATAAGTATTATCACAATAATTATTAGACGATTTTCAGTTTTTTTTTTAACAGATTTATAGTTAACGTAACGTTGACCCGGGTATGTCCTAAAACTGCGACCAGAACCACCG
Source organism: Agriopis aurantiaria (assembly GCA_914767915.1). Lineage (NCBI taxonomy): Eukaryota > Metazoa > Arthropoda > Insecta > Lepidoptera > Geometridae > Agriopis > Agriopis aurantiaria. The sequence goes on from OU611987.1 coordinate 8,993,842, forward strand.
GAGGGTGGGGCAGCAGCCTCCTAATAGTTCACGGTGAACGTACTGCGAACCCCAAGCTGCCTGCCAAGCGTGGGGATTATGGCAACACCCCTCTCTAAGAGGGAGGCCTATGTCCAGCAGTGGACGTTTAATGGCTGCTGATTGTTGAAAAATTGTTTTAGTGAAGGTAATTAGGTAAGTCCTACTTATTACTATCTATAATTTATATACATATATAAATATACATACATATATATACACATACAAGTATATACATGTATGTGTATTTATAAATTTTATATACTTACTTTACTTTTACTTGAATCTACAGACAAAAAAAATGTGGTATAAAATCAATTGTTATTTTCTGTTATTTGTCCCTACTTGTTCATAAAATGTTGGAAACTTAGAACAGGTTAGGCGTCTGAACTCATCTGAAATGTTAAGTGATGATGTTGTCGAAGATGGTAAACAGACCATATAATACTATAATAGAATGTGAACAAGCTCTCAAATGAGGCTGCGGAACACATTGCCTATCCTAAAATGCTTGTTCTAGTTCATATTATGGACTTAATGTTCAAAGTGTTGTGTTTAAAGTTTGGGGTATGTAGAGAGAAACTAAGCCCCCAGGCCCACCGAGCACACGAGTACACGTGTAGTTATTAACATTATGTAGGTTTCCTCCCATCCCTCCCCCCCCCCCCTTATTCTTACTGAGATCAAGCCAGACACGAAAAAAACACGCCAATAAATCTTTTATTTTCAACTGTCTACAAAAAAGGAATTTCTTAATTCGACCTTAATGTTTTGTATGTATGTTACGTGATATCTTTGCAGATTGTAAATCGATGCTTCTTTTTATTGGATGGCTATAATTCTCAAGGGTGGTCACATTTTTATTCGAAGAAAATATTCCCCGTCTAAGGATTAGGGGATGAATTTCGTTCAAATTTTTATGTACCTATTAATTATTGTTTTTAACACTAATTAAGACAGTTAAACAAATTAAAATATACCCAGATTAAGTACATGGGGTTGTTCAAAAGGGTTGATAATAGAGTATTTAAAAGTCTGCATCGTATTTTTTTTTTTTATTGTAATTAATAGACTTGCGTTTGACCACCATCACGCCTGATGTTAAGCGATGGTGCGGTCTACGTTGGAGCACGCTTGCCTAGAAGGAACCGATTCACTCGTGATTTGAAGACACCCAGATTGTAACCATCGGGGAACACCCATTCAGGCAGCGCATTCCACAGACTAGCAGTTCGCACAATAAATGTGGAATCAAAGCGCTTCGTACGGGTTTTCGGAATATCAACCATGAAGTGGTGACGTGGTATCTGTGACACCCTGGAGTTACACATGTATCTATAGGCGACGGTGGTCGCTTACTATTAGGCGGTCCATTAGCTTGTTTGCCACCTTTGGCATAAAAAAAGTATTTAATTAACGGTATTATGTACAGTTTCAAGTCAAACTTAGTCAAAGTTTACAAACTGTGTGCTATATCGTTGTTGTAATTTTTTTTCGGGACTTTTATCACACACGGTCATCTGACCCCAAACTAAGCAAAGCTTGTGATATGGCTGCCAGAGACTGATATACATACATGTATAGTTTTAAATACATACTTAAATAGATATTAACAACCAGATATAGAACAAACATAAATGTTCATCACATAAATGTTTGTCCTAGATGGACCTGTTTGGACCTCAAGATACAGGCTTAGCCTAGTTTGAGGCCCTCAGGCAATTGCTTTACTGTATCTTTACCATTATGTGAAATAAATAATTTTGTATTGTATTTGTATTTGTATTAGATGGGAATCGAACCCACGCCCCCAAGCTCAGAAGGTAGGTTCACTACCAATTTAACTGGACCAACGGACTATCAATTTTAATTTAAAATGTAATTTACTAATCAATTACTTGCCCTAATCAATCATCATCATCATTAGCAGTTTAACATTTTCCCACTGCTGGAACACATGCCTTCAGAGAGGCAGAGGAAGGGCGAATCCACCATACTGGCCCAATGCATGTTGATGAATTTCATAATGTCTTTGAGCTTTTGACGTTCAAAAACCCGTAATGAATCTATTCCGTTTTATTTCAACGCAATCATCGGCTTGTTATAATTATTTTATATCGTGGTCAAAAGCTATAGGCAGTTATAAGGTTTAATCGGTAAGTACATCAAAATTAAAAATATACCTAATATTAAATTTTAAAAAACGGGCAAAGTCAGATAGGGAGACTACACCTTACAATGACTTTCAAACAGGGCCTGGATGAGCTTACGTAACAAGATCTAGGTTATCTCATTTTCTTTGTTATGCAGGTTAGTGCTGTGTTGTGCTAAGTTCCCACTTGCATAAAATTAGGATTGTTTTATCCCGGTGTTTGAGAACGACTTCTGAAGAGGCGTTTTTATGCCACGTTCACATTAAAGACGCAGATGGATGCGTTCTACTCGGCGAGTTTATTTTAGCCTTTGTTTCAGACCTTGGTGCCTCTTTTTTAACCCCTCACGCAAAAAGAGGGTTGTTATCAGTTTAACGTGTTCTGTGTCTGTCTGTGACATCTTAGCTCCCAAACGGCTGAACCGATTTTGATTTAGTTTTTTGTATGAAAGGTGACTTGATCGAGAGTATTCTAAGCTATGATTCGAGAAAATCGGTCATGCCACTCCTTCCAACTAAACTGATTAACTGAAACGGATCAACTAATAAGAACTTGTTCAACCATTTGAAGCATTACAGCTCTTTTATCGGGGGTTTAAAAAAAACAATTTATACTAAAAAAAAAAAAAAAAACCGTGTGTGCAAAAATGTCCCGAATATTTATTTATTTATTTATTTTATTTTTTTTAATCGTAAACCATTTTGTCTCTCTTGCACGTTGCGTGTTTTGACAGTTTTTTTTTTTTTTTGTATTGGCTCATAGATTCTGTATAACTCTACGTATTGGCTTGTCTTTAGCAATTTCTTAATTCCTTTTACGAAAACTTTAGTGCTATTTAGTTAAGGTCGAAAATGGAACAAACTCTGGTTTTGCGTAGAGTGCGCCCCAGCAGTATGAAAGCGACGCGATCGCGCGTTTTCAAAAACATCTCTTATGCATTGACGTTCGGGTTTGTTTGTATAGCGCTAGCATCGCTGGAAACTAGCTGCTAAAAACCTCATAATTAAGTCACGTCTCTTAAGTTTGTCCATTAAAAAAAGCAGCCAAGTGTGAGTCGCGCCCGCGCACTGAAAGTTGTACCGCTAAAAATACAAAAACTTAATGTATATTAACTTGATTTGCTTTAAACTATATACCTAGTCATGCCAAGTTTGACACTTGTACGTAATAGTACGTATTATCGTTTTTACACTAGCTAGTGCAAGATAAAAATACGTTTGTTGTATGGGGACCCCCATTATATGGTACTTACTTTTTGATTTTATTATTATTAAATCCACCATAAAGTATCATTACATATTACTTACTTTAAAATTTCACTATTCAAAATATAGACAGCGTAGGCTTAGTAATAGGGTTCCGTTGACTCCCGTTGAATTTGGAACGCTAAAAACTATCCCAAATGTTTTAAAAAACTTACCAACTAGTAGCTATTTACGTGATTTGCGATATGATAGCACATCCCGTACTTTACATTTTCTATTATATCCATCTATACTATAGGTTGCCTGGAAGAGATTACTCATAACAATAAGGCCAACATTTGTTACACTAGTTTTAAACATTGTTTGTTTTTTGTATATCATTTGTGGTGAACAATTAAGAGTTTTCTATTTTGAATATTATATCATAATTTGTTTCGTCTAGTTTTTCATGGTTTTCAGTACTTAGGTATAACTAGGTATTTTAATAGTATTATATAATGTTTTATAGTAGGTATTAATAATTTCATAGTACTTAAAACATGTGCTCAAATCGCGAAAGTTTGAAAATTAAGTAAGTACTAAATACTTCATCAAACTACCAACTAAATACGTGAACTAAATATGTGTTGTTTGGAAGAATTACTGCTCATATTTTTAATAGAAGTTAGAGGCTCGTTATTAAATAAAGACACGTCTTAGGGTTCCATATTTTAAGTAGATAATACATTTTAATTCATAAAGAAAATACCAAGATAATATGGTAAAACAGTGATTTAGAATGTCAGACGCCTGAATAGTTAACAGCACCTTCATAAACTTTCCGTAGCCAATTAGAATTGCTAAGGACTTGCGTGTTTTGCCATAGAGTTATAAAGATAAAAGTGCCGGAAGCCATTGCACCTGACGGTAATCGTAAAATAATATAAATATTTCATGGCAGCAACACATCGCCGGCAAGGGTAGCCAGCACCGCTATTTCTTCTCATTTCACCGTTAATACATAAATATGCTATCATCCCGCACAAACTCCTAGCTACGTCCGTAGTCTCTAAATTATACGCCAGTACCAGCGAAATATTAAAGCAAATGTGCTTCATTAAAACGCTTAACCGCAGTAAAAAGCCTTTCCCGACGAACCGCTTAAGTAATTACAGAAATAAATAACTTAACAGCCATTCCATTTATAATACCTACAGAAAATAATGTTTTAAATCAACTTACAAACACTACATGGCTCGACACTCGAACGAAGCAGAATCCATGCAAAAAGTTAGGAAAATAGAGAAGTTCTATTCGAACTTCGCAAGGTAACTAAACATAGTCGTAGCGTAATAAAACTTAAACTTCACCTGTTTAATGTTATTATTAATCACTTGTGCTGTCACTGTTAAGTGGTGATGATCATGCAATCACGCGCGTGTGGGCATTAAGTCGAACATAATCAGACGATTTCGCGGTTCGCGGGTGTGGATGGGAGGATGTCGCGTCACAAATGTGTTTGTTGGGCGCGGGATGCCGACTGACGGCCATCAGGCAGGTTCGCCGGTCGGGCGCCGCTGCACTCGGCCCGCGCAGCCGCCGTGTTGCACGCTCCGCGCTCCGACTTCCAGCGTGTGAACTTGCGAATGTGCTGCGAGAACAAACACCTCGCCGCCGCAAATACTGCGCCGACGACATCTTTGAGTATCGACAGCCATTGTGAGCCAACAATGGAACCGCTTTATAAATTAAATTATGGGTACGGTGGTAGCGTTCTTCATAGTTTCAAATAGGTAGTAATGTTTTTATTTAGAACAATTTTTGAAGTGCCAACTTCTAACCACGTTAAGTAATTTTTTTGGTAGACGCAAAAAAACTTATTGGCGTACCTACGTACCTACTATGTGACGTATTGCATCAGACTAGGTTAAAAATTTATTATTATAAGTTTGAACTTCTGTCGGCAGTCCCCATGACTGCCTTTTTATTAAATTTAGTTTTGCTTTATTGCTTCTTTGTACAGCTGTTGGTTAAACTAAGTTGCGGGCGTAAACAACGCTTAAAGTGCTAAGTATTACACGAAACTTATTTGAAAATGATAAACAAAATTAACAAATAGTTTTTTTTTTTATAAAGTTCTTAGAAAATTATTTGGGAGAAGTAGCGCTCCGCAGTTTCACACGTAATTTTGAGAGCATCCAAAGTAAGTAGTAGGTTTGTATCTTTAACTTGAAGAAAAAAATCTGCAAAAGTTTCATTACTTACCACAACCTGTGCCACAACATTCATATAAATTTACTCCGTCAATACCTCGTGAGGACGTCGATCCTATCTCTACGATCTAGGTATATTATCTGTTTAGATTAAACCGAATTTCATGAGGGTGGCATATATATTTTTCGCCTACTTTATGAGGTCCATTTCACCCCTTTAGTTGTGGAATTTCGCAAAATCCGTTCTTGTATTGTTCACCTTGACTATTTGGGTCCACTCTGTGGGGGTTCCACGACTCTATCATTAGCAGTTTATTAGGTAGGTATGTACGTTGATTACCTACTAGAAAACGCTAGTTCTTTTTAACTGACTACGAAAAAAAGTGAGCTCTCATTTATTTTTTGTGTTGTGAACAGAAGTCAGGTATATTTGTCAAAGCCTAGGTAGTGATAAGAATTCGTGATTTTCATTCGGCTTTTTACAGTTTTATTGCAGCTGTCAGATCAAATGAATAAATGCTAGGACCGAGTCGACCTAATTACCATACGCCTACGTAATGCTTACGCTCGTAGACATTTGCTACGCCTGTAGACAGTGTCTATAACAATGCTACAAATATTTAATTTTTTACTTCTCATGCTCGTGAAGTTTTTGTCGCCCGGTGTAAGGTTTGTAAAAACGTGACTGTGCTCGAGTGTGGTAGTAATATTATAATGAGGTGAACATGTACCTATTTTCATGATCACAAAAGTTTTTTATGTTGTTCCATAGAAGCCTCTAGCCTCTGTCTATTATAGATAGACATTACTTAAAATATCACTGTATCATTTAAACTCATTTTATCCTCATACTAAATAATCGCCTCGGCTCAGGCTAATAAACGTCTAGTCTACAATGATTTGTTATAAGCACTTGTTGTACAATCTACACAACAAGAATCATCATCATTCATCTATTGTTGTAGTTTTTAAAATCGTCTAAAGTTTTTAAAGTTTCTAAATGGTCTAAAAAAATTATATCCGGGGCGTTTCCAATACCACAACAAGTTTCCAATGCCACCATTTCAGGCGAAATAGGGGCAAGACCCTACTCTGAAATGTGAACTCTCACTATGGGCCTCCGAGATCGAATCAGAAATGAGGAGATCCGTAGACGAACGAAAGTCACCGACATTGCCCACCAGATTAGCAGGTTGAAGTCAGGGTTGGGCAGTATTTGAATTACTTGTAATTAAAATACGTAATTGAAATACAAATACGTATTTGGTATTTGTATTTCAGTACTTCATTAAAATATAATTTGTAATTCGTATTTCAAATACCTGACGCCGAGGTATTTTGTAATTAGTATTTCAAATACTTGAAGCTTCAAAATACATTTTAACATTAAAATACATTTAACCTTCATTTAAAGTGCGAGGCGAGACTGTAATGATGGTAAAGCTGCTATTAGAGTTGGCAGCACTGCACCCGTTATGTATACTGTACGTCAAAATTGCAAAGCAAAGAGCTTTCAATTCTTGAGCGCTACTATCCAAATATAAAAAATGTGTTCATACAATTTTTTTTATTTTTATTTATTCACAATGACTATTTAACACAAGTTTGTGGTCATCAGGACCTGTAGAAAGATTGTTTTCTTTAGCAGTTTTTATTGACTCTCCAACAAGAGGCCGTTTGTCTGACAGTACATTTAAAAATTAACCGGCTTACTACAAAATATTTAAGAACGCTTTAGACATGTATTTAGCAGTTGTTTCACTGTGAAAAGTATGTTAAACACGTCTAAAGCGTTCTTAAATCTTTTGTAGTAAGACGGCTAATGTTCATTAAAGGAAATTCTGGTTTTACTGAATAATTAATAGATATAGTTTAACGTTAAATTTAAATACACTAAGAAACAACAGGGGCCTTACGGACAACTGCTATTGCGGCACCAAACTAGCGTTAAATCCGCTCAGTTGGAAAATCACGTGAACGTGAACCTTAACGCACCCAGATACGGTTTGCGGTCGCGTGGTTTTCCAACTGAGCAGATTTAACGTTAGTTTGGTGCCGCAATAGCAGTTGTCCGTAAGGCCCCTGGTCTAGATTACTTATTTTGTAATTTGTATTTTCTATTTCAAATAAAAATAGCAAAAATACTGTATTTTGTATTTTATATTTTAAATACCTTACTTAAAAATATTTTGTATTTAGTATTTTAATTACTTGCGAGGCAGTATTTTGTAATTTGTATTTCAATTAAAGCAAAGCATGTATTTTGCCCAGCCCTGGTTGAAGTGACAGTGGGCAGGGCAGATGTCACGCAGAACAGATGGCCGATGGGGCCGAAAAGTTCTGGAATGGAGACCACGGACCGGTAAGCGCAGAGTAGAACGTCCACCCACAAGATGGATAGACGGTACGCAGGGAAACGCTGGATGCAAGCCGCTTCCAACCAGCCCTTTTGGAGATCGATGTGAGAGACCTATGTCCAGCAGCGGACGTCCTATGGCTGAAATGATGAGCGGCAAGGCCGTTAGACGGCGGATGGTGGAGGGAACTCAACCACGCGTCTGACGCCCAAATAACTATTACCTATACTATGAGTCGGAGAGTCTGCGGCGTGTGCATAGTGTAGATGGTGTAGTTCTATGAATCTACCATCAATCAACGCGTCTAAGAAACCATTAGGTACTACTACCTACTCATTGCTCGAACGTATTTTTTTCCTTTTTATCCTGTTTTAGCGCATTTTAGATGCACGTGAAATGTATCTTAGCTCACGTCAGTTTAGTGTGCACACCAGCTTTATACGTGTGAGACGTCGCAGACGTATGCGTCGGCATAAAATGTAGTTCCCCCTTTATTAATTACAATGCAGCGTTGAGTCGTTCAACTGTATTTGTTCGGTTTTTCTCCACTCTTCCTTATGCGGACTTTGGCCCAGGGCCCTGATTCTAAAATTTCCTTATAATTTCATACAAGCGCGTAACGCGGCCCGTTAAGCAAAACCTCAAAAATGTGGCCTTTATTTCCTAGGAAATAGAGGTCAATTTTTTTAGGTTAAATTAACGCGCCGCGTTACCTGCGTGATAAAGTTACGGAATCAGGGCTAAATAATAAGATTTTTTAATTTTCTTATTTAATAAAAATCTGCGTCGTTGTTCACAGAGTTTTTTTTTTTTCTATGATGTTTTGAGTCGACGTGAGATTTGACCTCTACTCATGTCAGTGGCACTGTCACTTGTCGTAAAGTAATTTTTGACAGTTATTTCAATTCAATGTCACTGTCATGATGTCAAACAAGTCATGTCATTAATTTTCTTACTCGAGTCGATTATAGGTTTATATTGTTTTCCTTTCGCATTTGTTAAGTTTTCGCGGTTCCGTTTGAACGTAGTTTGTAAATAATATCACAAACAGATAAAATAGGAACAATGAAAACTAAAACAAGCCTAACACGATTCCATAATTGTTACATTTTACGAGACAACAAAATCATCAAAGAGAATTTATGGATACGAGACGGTAAAATCGAAAATCCTGAACAGGTATTTTATGTAGAACAACTCGAGGCCGACGTAACTGTAAACTGCGAGGGTCTGCTGATAGCTCCTGGGTTCATTGACATACAGATTAATGGTGAGTTACCTACATAATATATTTACCTACTAGCTATCATTAATAACAAACAAAAAACTCGTTAACAATATCTATTTTCTTTATTGTGTAGCACTCATGCGCTTATTATGCGTCCATGAAGCGATTATTTATACATAATAATTATTTATTTCTTGTAGGTAGCTAGGTAGGTATCTCAAAAATATTTACCTACTTTAGTGCTAAACTTAAATGCAAAATTTTAGGTGGATGGGGTGTAGACTTCTCTTACGACTCAGACAATGTAGAAGAAGGTTTAAACAAAGTAGCCAAAGCCCTATTGGCACATGGCGTCACATCATTCTGCCCGACCATGGTCACTTCTGATGAAGGAAAGTACCACAAGATATTACCGAAGATAAAGAGGACCCAAGGAGGAAAGCACGGTGCTACAGTACTGGGGGTTCATTTAGAAGGACCTTTTATAAGCCCAGAAAAAAAAGGTGCTCACATGGAGGAATACATCAAGGTCCCTGACAAGGTTAGTCCTAGTTTTTTTTAATTTAGATCCTTTTTGCTGTAGGGGCCGTATTTCTCGTTTTACAATGATGCAATTCAATTATTCTCGAAAATTTACTCTTCCGATTCAGCTGCCCTAGATTTAGGATCAGTTTGGTAGCTCCACTTTACAGTGTTAAAGGATAGTTCCATAGTTTCCTACAAGTGAAAAGGACAATAAAAAGTGTTTATCTACGTGATATGTAGCGGTTTGGTTTGTTGTGATGCAATGAACCTATCGGCAAACTTATCACTAACCTACTTTAAGAATGACAAATGAATCTCGTTCACACACAGATACATATTGTACTTGTATTGAACTGTTTGTGCCATTCAACCTACTATCAAGTCTAGATTACGAAACATGGTATCATTTTCGAAAGATCGAAGAAACATCCCAAAAACGTAATAAATAAATACACTACTGATTATAGATTGAAAACTAAAAAAAAAATTGTGGCCAAAATAAATCAAAGGACCACTTCTAGGGGTTTACTGGTAGCTATAAAAGAGTCCACTTCATCAGACCCTTTTCACTAAGTGTTATGTATGTAGGGTTACCATATCAATATTTCATAAGTCCTTACATAAAGCCGGATATTTCATTAATAGTCCAGACATTTTAGTTGCAAATATCAAACATTGCACACTTCATCACAGTAATAGCAGATTCAATTTTAGTCAAGATGTTTATCTGGCCAAACCGAAAACCAGGATAGATATTTAAGTTGAAGATAATATTGATTTTATGCACGAGTTATACACTCAGCTTTTCACTTTTAATGCAAGGAAATAAAACAGTGATATTGTAAGTAATATCCCTTTAATTAAAATTAAAACTTTTTTTTCAAATATTATTATTTTTGTATTCGATAATCTATGGGTAATATTATAGACCCAGGCAAACTTCCTACATTAAAATATTAGAACATCATAGAACAATTTTTATTTGAAAATAATTACTTCTTCCCAGAATGAGGTAATGCTTTCTAGATGTATGTTTATTTTTTTCCATACAATATAACCTCACGTACCCTAACCAGCTTGACAGCTTGATTTAATGCACCTCACAAGGTGTCATTATATTCTTTTTCATGACCAGAATGCACACTTTGCATCAGGTTTTTTTTAAATTTCTTTTAATAATATAAGTTAATTTAGTCACCATCAGCCAGAAGACGTCCACTGCTGAACATAGGCCTCCCCCTTTAACCTCCACACTGAACGAAAACCTGCCATCTGAATCCACTGGATGCCCGCGACTCTCACAATGTCGTCAGTCCATCTAGTGGGAGGCTTACCTACGCTTATATGTAACTTAACTTATCATGTACTTGATAAAAAAACTCAAAAAATTTAAGTTTCCATTCAAAATGTTATTCCTAACATTTCAGGGTCTAGAATCTATCAAGAATGTTTATGGGTCTCTCGAGAATGTCATCATCATAACACTGGCACCGGAGCTAGACGGTGCGACTGAAGCCACCCAGGATCTCACCAAGCTCGGGATCAAAGTAGCCCTGGGACATTCAACAGCAAGCTTGGCACAGGGAGAAAAGGCTGTCGAAAATGGAGCCAATCTGATCACCCATCTGTTTAATGCCATGCTCCCTGTAAGTATTTGACTACTGATATGGCTCAGTGGAAGCACATCTGGCCTTAAGAGGTCCCAGATTCCCAATGGCGCAGTTGTTTGAATGGCGAATTTCTGCTCTAGGTCAGAGTTCTTCTACAGAAACCATGAATTTTTCTTTAACTAATGTGTTAATCCAAGTCGTAAGCTATATCCACATGAATGAGATGTGGTAATGCGGAATGAGATGAGGAAGCGGAATTACACTAGAAATTCATCAGAAAAACAGTTTTGAAGATGAACTTCTGCGAAGTAACTCCAGATTCAATCAACATTCAAATCTTTTCAGCTGTTATGGAGTTAAGTGCGGACAAACATACACACACAAGCTTTCACATTTATAGTTTTAGTGTCAGTAGTCGAATTGGACTTACGAACCGGAACGCATTTCCCTTCAAACCTTGCGAACTTTTAACCGACTGTCCACGAAGGAGGGTAATATTTTTGGGTTGTATGTATGTTTCGTAGTACCTCCTGTAGCCCAAATGGCTTGAAAGATTTTGACGACTGAGGTGTCGTTGGATTCCTTTATGAAACGGAACGGTGATTTCATGAACCGGAACTGTGTTCCGGTCCATTTCAAGCACTGATTAGTGTGATTTGTTTAAAAACAATAGAGATACAGTGTCTTATTGGTGGCAATGGTGATCTCTCTCATGTGCATGGTAGGATTATGTTGGTACGAGGGGAATAGCACGCTATCACCATCGAGATTTATGAGAAATCTTCAAGTACCTTTAGCACAGTGCATAGTCAAGGAGATGGTGTCGTGGAATTGACAACGCTGCTCAGTTTTCTGTTTTTTCTTTTTTCTTCTAGGTTTAAGACATAAAGCAGATTCCATGTTTCCATGGCAGTTGGTTCACACAGTTCTGCTACATCTGCCCTGTTTTCCTTTTTTGCGCCTTTAGCAAGTGGATCTGCCTTATTGTTTCCCTGACATAAGCAGTGGCTTTTTGTCCTTTAACTGTAAATTATCTTATCTTGTGCTTGTCTATGTAGGATAGAGTGGCACTCTGATACCATTGGTCATAGTTGTAGGTTTTCTGAGTGCATAGATGAAGGCTGAACTGGCCGTAGTAAATAAATAAATAATAAATAAAAATCATTTATTTCAGGCACTTGCTTGACCCACAAATTACAATTACAAACTAATCTATACTAATATTATAAAGAGGAAAGATTTGATTGTTTGCATTGAATAGGCTCCGAAACTACTGAACCGATTTGAAAAATTCTTTCACTGTTGGGAAGCTACACTATCCCCGGCTGACATAGGCTATATATTTATACCCATGCAAAGCCGTGGCGGCCTACTAGTAATAAAATAAAATTTTGTGATACCACGCTGTATAGAGACGCTCGTCTACTTATATACCTAAACTGAGTGTAAATCTAAAATTTAAATAAATCTAAGAAGCACATTTGCTGGTAACAATAGTGCTGGGTAATTTTTTGTTGCCATCCGCGTGAACAGAGTCCCAATGCTTAAACATTGGGCTCCTTAAATTGTCAATATAAACGTATGTTGCATGTTAGTTACCCTCACTTTCTGTTGCAACTGTCATCCGAGTACTTATTTTGCCATGTTAGCAGAATACTATCAACTCTGCGGTTTCCCAGCTACGGCGAGTGATAACGAGTGATAACCACAGCCCGCTTTTTAATATTATTATGCACCGTCAGTGAATACACTGTGTTTATTACGTCTTTCGGGGGCCTTACGGCTTCCTCTTAACGCGGGCTCGAAACAGAGCAGTGCGGAAAATCACGCTAACGTGAACCTTAATGCGTCGAGATACAAAGCGATGAAAAGAGCGAAAGACAACGATGGAAAGCTCACGTTGAGGAGCTCTGCAAAAAGCTTGGAAGCTCGGCATATGCTCTCCATAGACTTGCTTCAGTTGTAAAAACAGACGCATTGTTAACATCTTATCATGGTTTGGTGGCATCACTATTGAGATATGGCTTGATTTTCTGGGGCAATTCAACAGAGGTGGAACGCGTATTTAAGGCACAGAAACGATGCATTAGAGTAATGTTTGGACTTAACAGCACTGATAGCTGTAGACCAAAATTTAATGAATATAAAATTCTAACACTTCCGTCACTTTACATCTTTGAAGTAGCATGTTTTGTTAAAAGTAACCCGAACTATTTTCCCCTTACAAATGATAAATCTAAACGTAATAGACGTGACAAGCACAAGCTTCTCATAGAACACCGCAACAAGAAATTATTAAATGATAGCATTTTCTGTATGGGACCGTTAATCTATAATAAGATGCCTAGAAACCTTAAAGATCTAAATATTAATCTGTTCAAATTAAAATTGAAAAAAATTCTACTGACTAAGTGCTATTACACCGTAAAAGAATTTATTAATGATAAGAGATTAAATTGGAATACTAACATTGACTAACTAATAATGACATTATAATATTGTAGACATCGTACCTATTTAACTTGACATAACTACTATACTAAGACATTTCCTTTGTAAACTAACAATACTAATAACTTATAATTAGTGAGTTATGAATGCCAGTACTAATATTGCACGTCCATTTAGAGACAAGTTTGTTTTCGGAGCTCTTAAGAACAGATTATGTCTGTATTACATCTAGGTTTACCAACAAACTGCAATAAATATATTTTGATTTTGATTTTGATTTTGACAGTTTGCGGTCGCACAACTTTTCGCATCACTTAAACAGAATCAATTAAAGCATGTAGCCGTAAGGTATCTGTAATGTCTATTGAAGCGCGTATCTGTAACCAGGTACAATACAAAACATAAAAATATTTATTATTTAAAATACATTTATCATAAATAAAATCCTGCCTGCTCCCTAATCATATAGAACAATACAAGATATAAAAGTATTAATAATAATTAATAGAATCGATGCCATTGGCGTCCATTCTGTCATACCACTCACTAAACTAAATCAATCTGACAGGTCTAAAATTATCTGCCTCTCTTTTCATTTTAATAAGTGAGAGAAGGATGGCAACAACTTTAGAGCTGTCAAATTTAGTTTAGTTTAGAGTGCATCAGAATCGATGCCAATATCTTATAAATTACAGTAAAACCCTAGTGCTGCCTACTTATAAGCTGTGTTGCACCAGTAAGTGTCTACAATAACACTTGATAATACAAATCCTCTTGTTATTTTCTAGTTCCACCACCGTGACCCCGGCTTGGTGGGGCTCTTGGCGTCAACGACAAAAAAACAAGTATACTATGGCATCATTTCTGATGGTATCCACACTCATCCCGCTGCATTGAGGATAGCCAGCAGGACTAACCGGGAAGGTATTGTATGGTTTAGGTTTATCATACTAATATTACAAATGCAAGTGTATTTTTTTGTTTCTTCTATTTTTTTTTATATAAGTACGTCATTGACTTGGTAGAGGCCTGCAACAGATGCATCTATGGACGAACTTAAAAAGGTGGGCTGACGCCAGCATATGTGGATCCATAAATGCTCAATTGCCGTCAAGATTAGTATAGTATCTTTCTGAAATATTGCACTGATATTCATGTGAAATTTGCATATATATTTTGGGGTAACGCCCATTTAATTAAAACTGTAGCAACCAATTCACTATAAAAAAAAAAAACATTTCCAGGTGATTATGGCTTGTAATACGAGCCAATAAAAATATTACATTTCCAAGGGGTGCCACCCCCTGTTTTTTTTTTTTGTCGTTAACTATAACATTGACAACACGAATCGGGTGCCGTCAGATTGTAAAGCGCACATGTTACCGCTCGGACACCATCGCTCTTTTAAATCATGAACATCATTAAATACCATGTTAAATATTTTCCAGGTCTGGTGCTAGTAAGTGACGCGGTGGCAGCGCAAGGACTCGCGGATGGCAACTACAGGATCGGACCACAGTCCGTCACAGTGAAAGACGGCCACGCTTACGTGTCCGGCACAAAGACCTTGTGCGGCAGCACTACTGCATTAGACTCCTGTGTAATCACCTTCAAACAGTCCTTAGGTATTTAAATGTTTAGACAATACAAAAATTCGACGGCAGGATTCGAATCTGTACGAAACGCTAGATGTGAAATGCGCTGCCTAAATGGGTGTTGCCCGGTAGTTACAATCTCATCATCATCAGCCAGAAGACGTCCACTGGTGAACATAGACCTCCCGGACCTTATAACTCCACACTGAACAACAGCCTGCCATCTACATCCACTGGATGCCCGCGACTCTGACGATGTCTTTGGTCCATCCAGTGAGAGGCCTACCTACGCTGCGTCTTCCGGTTCGTGGTCTCCTCTCAAGAACCTTTCTTCCCCATCGGAATTTACAATCTGGGTATCTTCAAATCACGAGTGAATCGGTTTCTTTTAGGCAAGCGTGCTCCACCGTAGACCACATTACAAAAACTTTTATCTTTCAAAATCTTTTAGGTGTCGCTCATCATCTAGGACCAAAGTGCTTAAGGGTCCCTTTGCAGAATGCGTAGGTATAAAAGTCGTACTACTACACGCGCACTTAGTTAGTCGTACTACTACTTTCCGTGTACATACAGCGATGTTTTCGAGTTCGAGGTGCTGGTGTCAAGCGGCGTAGGTCTGCTTTCGACGGCGTCCGAGCGCTAACTGACACGCCGTTTCAAATGATAGACAAAATTAGCCATAAATAATCAAAGGAAAACAAACCTTATCGTGCATAATTTAAGCCATGTCGGTTCTAGCAAAATATTACAAAACGTTAGTAAAACTCTTTTATTTTTCCTATGCCTATTTGAAACATATTTGAACATTTTTTTGCGTCGTTTTGTTTATAAATATGCATACTAATGGATTGTATTTTTTTAATTGATTAAAAACATATATTTTTTGAGAAATGTGTTCCGAAACACCACTAGTTTTCGTAACTTTTGTGGTAGGAGGCTACGAAAAATATTTTTAATTAATTATTGATAATCATTTTATGTATAGTTTTTGCGTTGATAGTGTAAAAAAAGAGGTTTCTATCTGTAGATAATAATACTAAATGACTAAGTATTACATAGTCGTCGGAAACGGAACCTAAAGTTAGCTTATTTTATCAGTTGACGGGCTAACGTCCTTAAGCTGAAATATGTGTGGCAATGGCGGATTTACACTTTTGCCGCCAGTAGGCTATTCGAATTTTGCCGCCCCTACAGCCCTCTACAATTCGATACCCTAGCTCACAACTATAGTAATTTCAATTTTTTGTCAAAGAAATTGTATCTATATAATTTGTGCGCTATCGTTCTAACTACACCACCTTTTTCCCGTAATTAGTATGATTGTGAATCGCATTGATGTGTCAGTTCTTAGATTATTCGTGCAGTCAATTCGGCCAACACACTTATCTAACGTTCCCGTGCCGAAGCGAAACGCGACTACGCAAATTGTATTTTTTTTAAAAACCATATTACATTTTGAATTGTTTGTGTAGACCTAATAGCATTTAGGTATATAAATCTTTTTAATTTCTGTAAGAAATTTAAAATAAACCGGCCAAGTGCGAGTCGGGCTCGCGCACTGAGGGTTCCGTACCACCACAAAATTCTATAACGAAATTACCAGTTATAACTTGGTAATGAACAGAAGCCGGATGATGATGATGAATGAACAGAAACTTGTCACCGACTCGCACTTGGCCGTTTTTTTGTTATTTGTTATACTTTAGAGTTTAGAGTGTGTACTATAATCATGTTAAGTTTGACGCTTGCAAGTGATACCGGTTTTACATTAGAGCTAATACAAAAATACGTAAAAAAATACGTTTGTTGTATGGGGGACCCCCCTTTCGTTTTTACTTTTTGACTTTTTTGGTTATCAATCTGCCGTAAAATTACATATTCTGTGAAAATTTCAACTGGCTATCTATTACGGTTCGAAAGATACAGCCGTTAATAGGTAGGACAGACAGACGGACGGACAGACAGACATCGTAGGCTTAGTGAAATGGTTCCCGTTTTTGGGTACGGAACCCTAGAAAGTATTGACCTCAAATTTGCCGCCTTTAAAATCTGCCGCCCTAGACTCCAGCCTACTCAGCCTGCTTTAAATTCACCACTGTGTGTGAGAGTTTAAAACAATGTCCTTTATTTTTCAGATTGTTCTTTGGAATATGCTCTTGAAGCGGCCTCTCTCCACCCGGCGCGGGCTCTCGGCATCGACAACAAGAAAGGAAATCTCAACTTCGGCTGTGACGCGGACTTTGTTCTCTTGCATCCCAAAACGTTGAAGGTCCAGTCGACTTGGATCGCTGGCGAGTGCGTTTATAAGACTGATGAGTAATACGAGCTGAGAATTATACTTTATTTGTTACGGGTAATGCTAGAAGATTGAGTATACCTAGGTTTACTTGGGTTTACTTAGTATTACCCTAGCTTTTTGGGTAAAGTCCGAGTATTACATTAAAATTAATTTATGTTCGGCATTACCCAGCCAGTGTTGGGTAGACCTAAGTGTGTACGGGTAAATCACGAAATAAATTTTATTTGAATGAATATAACGGACATTACCCAAAATCCTTGAGTCGTTCTAAGTAAACCTCCATCTTCTTGCATTACCCGTAACATAATTATACCACAATATTTTATCTTCTGACAAAAACTAATAAAAAATAATCAATATATAAAAAATATGTAAAATACGCATTTTCGGTTACTTGGATGACATAATATTGAAACCGAATTTTCCAGTTATTTTGATTTAAAAGCCGAAAACCGATTTAGTTAAAATTTCTATGGCACCAATCTAAAAGTACACCTTTCAATAAAAAAATAATTTTCTAAATCGGTTCATAAATGACGGAGTTCTGAGGTAACAAACATTTAAAACGACCCACGACAACATTGTGAGTCGCGGGCATCCAGTGGATGCAAAAGGCAGACTGTCGTTCAGTGTGGAGGTTAAAGGGGGAGGCCTATGTTCAGCAGTGGACGTCTTCTGGCTGATGATGAAACATTTAAAAAACATCCGAATTGTGAACCTTTCCTTTTAAAGTCGGTTAAAAAGAGGTGCGTTACTATTGATATACAATCATATAGATGTTGGATCTAGTACAAATGTCACGAAAAAGGTGTCCCGAATTTATTATCTATGTTGGTGTTTCTAAGAAATTACGGTGGACGACCGACAGAGCTTCCTCTCGCGCACTATTGCTTATATGGGTCGCTGGCCGGTTCGGAGAGAAATTCCATACTACTTGAGGGGTCTTGCCTAGCACAAGCTCAGTCTGTCGTCCGCCAACAATTTCTGGTCATATAAACTAATTTAAATCCTATATCATTGTAATAAGGTCTAATATAGCTTGGAACAAAAAAATAGGCTAAATTTTGTGTGGTTTAAACCAACTTTTAGTTGGAGATATTTTTGCGCGCCGACCCGTTATACATATACAGTGGAAACTCTATATGACGACACTGAAGGGACTGTGCATTTTACGGCGTTATAGAGTTGTTAAATGGAGAGAAGAAAAATCAGAATTATAGAAATAAAAAGTTTATTTCAGACTAGTGTTTAGTAGTTATGTACATAAAAATGTTATGATTTTCTTTTACTGGCCATAATGTTTACTTATGAAAGTTTATGAGCAACTAAGAATATGATAGCGTATAGATAATCCATGACTCCTACTTATTAGTCATGGTCAACAACAAGTCCAAGCAATCCCAATTTGTAAGCAAAAGAACGAATTTCTTAGAAAGTCCGGTATGCATGATGCCGACAGAGTTTATTACGAGCTAGGATAAAAAAAGCGACAAAAGAACGTACACAGCTGCGCAATTTTTACTAATATAGGCAACTTAAAAGGTACTTTTCATTACTTAATTGTTGTCGTTATTGAGAGTGGGTGTAATGCTATATAGAGTGTATCATTGTATGGAAGGCAAGCTAAACCAACCAAAGCCAAGTGATTTCGACGCTTTAGGGAGTTTGTCGTTAAATCGAGTGACGTTACATGGAGTATACACTGTATTTTAAATATCTTTGCGTGTCGTCCTTTTTTTAAATCTCGTACAATGCAAATGTTCTGTTACTTTACATTTGTGGCCCTTAATTATTATATATTTTTTTTAAATTGTATTTTGTATATAATGTAAGCGGTTAGGAGGAAGGGTGGCGAGCATGTTTAGTTTGAACTATCTTTTAAAGATAATTTAAAAAAAATAGGAACGGCCGGTTTTAAACCCCGCCATGGTTGCAAAACCGACTTCCATGGGTTCTAAACCCGCTTTCCATGGCCGAGCCATTAATGATTATTAAATAATTACTTTATATTTTTTCAAAGTACTCATTGACAAATGTTACAAAGCTTTTATGAAAATTGTGATATTGTTCCTTAGGTATAAAAATATTATGAAGACTACAATGTAAGTATAATAAAATTACTTTATGTACCAATATAATTTACATCAAACAAGTGTTTTATTGTGTATAATACTATTGCAATATAGGTACCTTCGACTAAAATAAAATGAATAGACGGGCCCTAACCATTGAAATTGCTCAGTAAAAACGAGTCAAAACCGTCGGACATATACTTCAACACCTAATTATAAAAATGTACAGATAGAATCAGAAATGAGATTATCCGACAAAGAACTAAAGTAACCGACATAGCTCAAAGAATTAGCAAGCTGAAGTGGCAATGGGCTGGCCACATCTGTAGAAGAACTGATAACCGCTGGGGTAGACGGGTTCTAGAGTGGAGACCACGTATCGGCAAACGTAGAGTAGGACGCCCTGCAGCCAGGTGGAGTGACGACCTGCGAAAGGCGGCTGGTGGCAAGTGGATGCGAAAAGCAGAATATAGTGCCTTGTGGCGTTCTTTAGGAGATGCCTACGTCCAGCAGTGGACGAACATTAAATAGGCTGATGATGATATTTGTTACAAAAAATAGATCTCTGTTTTATTTGTGTATTTACACTTCGGGAAAGCATATGAATGCATAATTTTGTCAGATTTTTCGTTATCACTTAACAATAGACACGTGTTGCAATTCCTACGGCTAGAGAGTAGAGACCGACTGAAACGAAATGATATCCGGCGCTCATTTTGTTATCTTAAAAAATGCGCTTCTACTGGGCCTGTCCATTCATTTTTTTAAAGACGGCGATTAGTAGCTAGGATTTAGTAGGATCGGCCTTAGTGAATCCTTGGCCTTACAGAGTCGAGTGCAAATTCATATAAGTGCGGCGTATTTTGAATTTAAATAAAACATTATGGTAGTGGCATGGAAAATCTTTATTGAAGTAAATATATTTATAAAGTCAGTACAATTTAAGTTCAATAGTTTCCAAAAATATTAAAGTGCAGGTTGCTGATCACCTGGCAATGTTAAATATGATTATTTCTTAATTAAAATACAAGCTAATATTGAGAAAACTGTAATATGTGAATAATAACATGTATATATACCTAAATAAAATGACAAAAATATATTTTAGGCAGGCTCTGAAATACACTGCTCTGTGCTGTTGTTATCCTGGCCACACTTCATGTTAAATAAACTTATTATTAATAAAGCCGCTGACGTCACTAGACAATTTGCACTCACCGTTAAAATAAAATACAAAATAAAAACAAGAGTGCAAAAAGACTTATGTCCAAATTCTCAAGTTACATGAGCGGCGAAAAAATTTGGTCAAAGTAAGATGTGCAACCATTCACTCCATAACAGAGATGAACTCTGTACCTACGCTACACTACTCGCTCGCTCCTTCCGTTTGCATAGTGTGACTGTGGAAGAGCAGCCGGTTGGACATCTTATTTTTACACTAAAATTAAAACAAACATCAAGTTACAAACCACGCAATGTATACCATATAACTAAGTGTATGTATGTATATAATTATGTAAATACATTTGAATGAAAAACAATAATATCATGGAATATTCAAAGAGCCAAATATTTGAGATTAACTCTACCTTGATACCATTAACTTCTAAGATCTAGGCACAATGCAGCAGAGACTCCTGTATGGATTACATTACAATTTTCGTTGACTGTGGGGCAGAAACAGTGTTACATCATCGTCCAGTCAACACCATCACACAAGGCATGCTGAAGACATTACCTAAACTGCTAATAATTTGTACCTATTTACGGAAGAGTGGAAGGATTTGAGAAACCGATGTATAGCGGAGAAGCTTTCGTGTAAATGACGCGACGTGAGTTTGATGCAGTTAGAATAATGGTTTCAGAGCGAACAGTACTCCTATGTGCTGATGCCACTGCGCCCCGCAGCTTGCACTGCAAGCCGCCCCGTATAGGCTACACTACATCTAATAAAACATTAACGTTTACATATTTCTTGTTACGGAGGGTATTGTCTGGTAGATATATTCGTGTTGAAGTCCACACACACTAAACACGACGTGGACTACACCTAACTTTAAAATACTTTTAACAGAATTAAATTATTGAGCAATATATTCTTTAGAGAATATAGTACAGATTTGCTCGGCTGCACCAACTCTACAGAATAATTCTTGTTACCTCTAGTATCAAATACCAATGCACACTCCACAAAAATGTCATTTTCATATAATGAGAAATTATAAGTATTAATTAAAATTATTACACATATTACAAGGAATAATGAAATCTTTGGATCAAAATTAAAATATGCATTTGGAACTTGCACCTTTCACACTAACAATTATTACAATTAATTTCACATTTTCAACATAAAATGAGGAGAAACATAAGACACGTTAACTAAAATACTCTTACATCTAATCCCAAAAACAAAACAAATAGCCATTATAACACACTTGTATAAACCGAAGGAACACGGGATTTGCACATTTCAATGTAAACTAAATTGATTCGGTATGATATGTTTTGTTATATACTATACTGAATAATTTGCGAGATGTGAAATACCTAAATGGCCGCTTATGTGAAAAAAATTATGCTTATATAGTAATAGAATCAATTAAAAAAATAAGAACTACAATAAGTAAATACCAAGAATTGTATATTAAAATATTTGTACTTTTACTGACTAAAGGAAAAACATTGGCAACTGCTAATAATCCTAAAAATGTAAAAAAAAAAAAACTTGTAAAATGTAGATTGAAAACGGTCATCTCAAATTCGTTCACGCTAAGATGTGGAATGCATTAGAATTCTTTAACAATATTAAAAGGTATAATAATATATTAAATTTTTATAATCAGCTCAACAATGTATATAATCTATAATAATTTAAAAGCCTAGATCCAAACTGTGATATTTATTGCACAAGCACACACGTGGCTTTAAATTTTCCAATTGGAACAGAGCTCACAACCTTTTATAATATTGTTGTTTCAAAACAGCGGGGAATTCAATAGGTGGGTGTGAAAATATAATTAAGTCGTTTCAATTATTTGAGCATGCCGTTTTTAAAATATCTAAAAATAATGGAATCATTTTGAAGACTTAACTGATAAAAATACAGTCTCCAGGCGAAAATAAAGCACATTGTAAATTAGTGAAGGACATTTTCAGCCGCACTGAGAGACGTTACTTAAGTTAAGCAATACTTAAAATTGCTGTCTCGTTTTCATGCGTGACAATTTCCGTCAACGAGAAGTTGACAGAGCAATTTTAAGTATTCCTTAACTTAAGTAACGTCTCTGAGTGCGGCTGTAAGTTCTTTTTCATAAGTGCCAACGATTCTCAGGTGAATGCTCTATTAAAAGGTTCAAATTCAAAGTACATTATTGATAGGGCCCCAAAAGAGTATGATAAGAAAGCATGGTTACAACACTCCTATATAAAAACGTAGTTAAGAGGAATTGCTCTCCTATTTCATCTTTAGTGTTAGAGAGAAACGCCAACAGCAATCATCTATTAATATCTTCGAAATACATATATACTATTATACGCGAAAATATTTTTGTACAATAATAACATATGCAGCTGCAAAAAGCTAACACATTACTTCCCGTGTGGGTTGTATGGCGCCAAATAATATCTAATAGCGACTAATTAAAAATGTGTAATATTTCCCGCCGGATACTGTACTCAAATATAACCCCACCTACGGTTAAGTAACTGTTCCAGTTGATACAGAATCGAATCGTACTGCCACAAGAGTTCATCAGAACCAACAGAACTGTGCTTGGTGCCACTAATAGGCAATACGCCCACCTCCAATAGGGAGGGTAACATTAGAGCTCACCTTGTGCGCCGCGAAACCTAACTACCGCGTCATCTGACAGTGGACGTCCATGACCACCCTCGGTATTCTACTCATTCATATTAGAGCCACCGCATGGCGAGTGATGGCAAGAACCCCGAGACCTATCGCCACATACAGTGCCATACGACGCGGTACTACATATCTACTGAAGTATTTATTGCTGGATACATAAGGGAATATAGAGTCAAGAGAAATATATTTACCAAAATTGCTTTTAAGTGTATATAGGTAACTTTAAGATTTTTCAAGAAAGGCTACTGTAATGTACTCTAATGATACAATTATTATCGAGTAACGTCAATGGACAATAGATACCATTTGACCTGCCATTAATCCATGACAAAGTGCTTAACTTCTACGGCAAATAATACAGCCAACGGGATGCGACGAATAGCCGCCGCGCCCTCCAACTTCTAATAAACATCTCTAAACCACCGTAATAGGCAAACTTGTGATACTGTTATGTGTGTATATCAATTGAAAAATACCTTCTAGTTCTACAAAAAATTCTACGATGATCCCTAAAAGACATATGGCAAGAGCAGAGGAAACATGTCGATGAAATATCACCAAATAAACGCAACGAGTTACAATAGTAAAAAAAGAATAATAATACTCTGAAATATTCATGTCATTGCAAATATACGAAAAATATAATTTAAATACATATTCAATGACCACTTGAAATTTTAATAATTGGAATTCACACATAAAATAGTCAATTTGTAAAATTATCCAAAACTTATCACACCACTTTTTAATATTTTTGCAACCCTAAAGCAGTATTTTTATTAGCGTCAAACGCTCCCTTTGGGGCAATAATAAGTTCTATTTCGGTTAATTTTACTTCACTAACACGCAATAATTTTGATCAATTACAACGAATTAAAAATCGAACATTTATAATATTAAAACCCTGAATAGTAATAAAACAAAAAAAATTGGCAACAATTAATAACTAATTTTTTTACAAATATTATACAATAAAATAATTACTATGTGCATGCACAAATATCGTAAGAAAATAATTTGGCAGTAAAATTCGTAATTCTAAAGGCCCAAACACTGGCCAAAATACTATTCACTTGTATATCATAGGCCCGGAACATCAATTAAAACAAAACAATAAAACGACAAAATGAGAGTATTAATCACACCTGCTCATATGCGAGGGGTGTGCAGACTCGTTAATTAAGCCTAATTAAAATAAAGAAAATAAAATTCCCTAATACTATTGGGACAAAAATCCTGAAAAATAAAACAAATAACTTAAAAACAATATGAAAAAATAAACCCAAAAGTTTACTCACTAATTAAATAGAGGATTCAGACTCAATCGTCAGAGTAATTAAAAATCACTGGCTTTGTTGCAGTAGCTCCTCTCGCGCCGCCTTTACCACCTCCACCAGTGTCTTTCGAATTGTCTCGATTCTCGACTCGTAAAAGTCCTTAAATTGTTGGATCATTTGTCTCTATTATTGCTCATATCACATTGAAATTCTCTTGTAAAACTGTTCCAATACATAACAAATACATAAATAAATACCTATTGCTAATTAAGTACAAACATTAATGTTACACATAATATTAATTTCAAACATTAATATTAAAAGTGATGATATTCATATTATTTTTCTAAATCATACATTTATGGCTCAGGAATATGAATAGGTATAATGCCTAACTTTTTTCTTTAGTAGCAAGCATCACATCAGTTATCATATTTTATAGGCTGTGAGATTGTTTCTTGTACCGCTGTATGAGTAAAATTTAACTTTAAAATTTTTAGTAATACATTTAACTTTCAAATAAAACATACCAAAAACGAAATTAGAGAGCAACATTTAACTGGAAAAAATATCACACTTAATTTTAGGTGGTCTTTTTAAGTACTGTGCTAAATTAGAATAACTTCCTAGTGTTTGCAAAACAAAATAATGGTCACTTACAAGATTCCGCACGATTTTGAGACAAAATTATCACCTGAAGAAAATTGACGTTCATTGCAATATGGTTCGCGGATAATTCGTTCAAAAGCCTAATAAAGTTGGAAGACCGTGGATTCGCGGATGTAGATATATTTCTGAGTTCATTTGGTAATTGTATTTGACCATTACTTGTGAATTACAAGGATTGCACCACGACATTGTGTATTATTTTAATTTTACCAACAGTTACAATAATACTGCGGTCCCCACACTAACTACTTTAAAAAGACAAAAAGGGGACCAACCATGCATAATGTGACTATAAAGAGGTAAATATAGTGTTCACTTTATATAAATCGCAAACATGTGTTAATATTTTGTAACTATTTGTACCTAAATCTATTAAATCTCAATTTTTGAATATAAATATGGTTTAGTTACAAAAATATATAATTTGGCGAACTGTATAAATACATATATGTGTTTGAACAATACGGGTACATGTAGTGTTTATTATGGCAAATTCATGTACATAACAAGTGAAAGAAGCATTGGACTGGGTACTAATGGGGTTAACGCGATGGGCGATGGGCATACACATACTACGTATGACTTAACCAACTGTTAAAACACCTATCGTAACTAATATGTATCATTTACCAGTGTAACATTGGCCATGCCAGCTAATATTAAACGTTAATAAAAGCCATTCGTGCAGTTATTGTTAGAATTACAACAAATCACTACAGTTACATCGATACGCCAAATGTAAATGGCAATGACTACGATACTCGCCATATACAAGAACATGCCAGATAAACCAACTAGGTACATATATAATAAGTTATAGATATATATATAATTATACTTCATTTTCTCTACCCCAATTACGTTGTACAAAAATTATTGCGTTGATTTACAGCGGTTTTTTTTTTCTAATTTATATAGCATTACAATCTATTATTAAGATACATATAATAAAACGGAATCTTAATAATGTAATCGTAATGCAATAATAGCCTACTTATGAAAAAACCTTTTAAATATGTAATAGGCTCTCAAAACAAGAGAACATGAAAACATTTTGTATAGACACAAGAAATTCTGTAAATGGTAAATATATTTTAACGGACAATATATAATATTGTATACGAGATTAACCTAAACTAGATGGCACGTTTTTATAGTGTCGCCTCCTTTGGTCACATCACACTCAAATTTAATTTAAGAAAAAACAATTGTGCGTCAAAATTTGTTCATAGCGAAATAAATTACAGATCATAAGCGATTAATTTTGAATTCTTACGTATATTGGGCTTAATTAAAATATAACAAACAAATCATTAAAACGAGGCGACACTGCACGCAGTCCCCTAATTGACATTTTTTAAATACTCGAACTAGGAACCATACCAGCTGCTAATTTAGAAACAAGTCCTGTCGATGGGAGTTCTTTAGTTAAATTTGGTTATGGTAATCGTTCTTTGGTGGGACATGAAAGTTTCGGCTCCAAATGGCTACCGAATTTCGATCACATCACCCTTACGTTCACACTATAATAGATAACATTAATTACAATATTATTAATTCGAATCAGGATACAATTTGCATATATTCCGAAACTCGTATCCTCCATGACCAAAAGTAACAAAACAATTTTTTTACTGGACTAAAACGAATATAAATGGAACTGAATTATACTAACCTTTGGATTTTCGTTACATAACTAAATGCAATAATAAAATAATAAAAATGAAAGTGAACATATCTATGACTTACGGAATCCACAGCAGTGACAATGACCTATCGATATAATCCCTACCTAAGGAATCCTAAAATGCCACAAAATAAAAACACGAAGCGTATAAAATAGGATGACTCTAGTTCACTGCTAGTGGAGGTGTTAAAATCAGACTAATGTGAAATTCAACACAAAAATAAAGAAAGTAGTCAAATACTGTTTTAGCAAAAAATGTTAAGCTTTGTAAAATCAGCAATTAAAATAAAATATAGGGAATAAATGTGAGATCTTGTAGTATGCAGACTTACAGCCATCGAGTAAACTCCTCATACAATGTAAAGGGTGTTGAGGACTAGAACGTGATGATTATTCTTAGCCAGAGTGACAATGTAGCCTTCGGAAGTGATCTTCAAGCCGCAGCAACGAGAAACCTGAAACAAAGAACATTCTTCAACGTCTCTTCTAATCATCTAAATCTGATCATTATTTATACCAAAGAAGATATCTATATGTTCACACCATAAAATTTGATACAGAGGACGAAAAGCTCTTAAAAACTAGTGTAACAACTGGCGCCCTTATCGCTAAAAGCGATCTCTTCCTTACCTTAGGACGTAACCTTAGGATGAGATTATATAGATTAGAGACGACCACACGAAAGTGCAGCGAATTTTTTTATTTTGTCTTAATTTCACATGTACCAGAAGACTCCGGGTACAAACCGTTCACATGTCATAATGTGAGTCGCCCCAAAAACGCAAAATTATATTATTAAAATGAAGATCTATACTTGAACTGTAGTTTTGCAAAGTTTCATGCACTTGCCCTAATAACTATAGAAGTTAGAAGGTTCTAAAAAATTAGGACGAACGGACAGACAGACAGACGGACGGACGGACAGAACGAATTTATAAGGGTTCCTTGTCGGGCTACGGAACCCAAAAAATTACATGTATTTTGGCAGATACGAGCATACATACGCCGATTTCTATAACAAACATCTATCGTTCGCTTGTGGCATCAATAGCTCCTAACATAATAACATCCCAAAACAAAGAATGAGATCATAATGAAATCGTACCGCGAGTTGTATTGATTAGGTCAACCCTCGTCTTACGTAAGTGTTAGTAAGGTGGCTTGTCTCCCTTACGACTTGAAAAGTCTGTGACGTTCACTTGTCTCAGTTTGGCGGTTATTACCTAGGATTTTTCAGCTATCCCGCTTTTTTTTCGAAATTGTAATTAGCATAAAAGAAAATAAGCACATAAAAAGACAAAAATAAATTATACTAAAAAGGTCATTGTAGGTAAAGAAACAAGGTTTTTAGACTTTACTACTATAAATTGAGTATAGTAAACACGATATCTCTAAATTAGTGAGGTCTGGGGTTCTGTCTAAGCATGAGCTTGTAAGTTGTGCTCATGTTCGATGACAATAAAGCTAAAGTGCTTATTATCGAGATAAATAGCAGCCTATGTCCTCCTTATTGGCGACTGAGATGGGGGCGACTAGTACTGCACTGACGTCACGCTTGGGGTGTATTGTGCAGCAGTCCTCCCCCCCCGTGTCTACTCGAGCCAACCTAGCTCAATAAAATATCGGAGCGTAGCTGGCACATTAAAATATGTCCCTCGTTATAACGCATACTATTTACAAGCTTTTATTCAACTTGCAATGTTCGTTTGTTTAGGCCAAATATTGCAAGCTTAATTAGAACCATTTTCTTTTATCCGACGGAGTTGAATTTTTACATGTTAGTTCCGATGACAATGCATTTTTATGGTAAGCATGCCCTGAATCGACATCCAAGATTAGCTCCAGATAAATGAACTTTTCAACGATAAACAGCTCGAAATTTTGTGTACGCATTTTTTTATTATGTCGGTTTTAATTTTTACCATGTATGGTTGCTGCACTTAGGTTTGGTCCTCAATGGTTAACAGCAAAGACATGGAATATTGTATACGCATTCATTATGATAACCCATTCTAAGTGTCACCATGGCTACTGCACTCAAGTTTGGCTCATAAGGAGGGAACTCCTCAACAGATAACACAAAAAATATAATTTTCTGTGGTTAACAAAACAGACACGAAAAAGCTTGTTTAAAAATTTATATTTTTCCATTAAAATTATTTCCTACCAAATTTCATCAAGGTCGGTTCAATTGCGCAGTCGGAGAACAAACAAACAGACAGACACAGTTTCCCATTGACAATACTAGTATGATTTATAATATGTATTAGGCTTTGCTGTATTCGTAAGTAAGCTTATATAGTTTGTGCATTGATCGCAGGGCCGCCATATTTACATAAAGTTCGTGCGAATATTAACGAGTGTTGAATATCATATTCAAGGGCATTCAGAACGACTCCCAATGGGGCAGAATATTTCCAGAACCAGGTTATAATATTTGCAAAATTATGCAACGATCTCACTGGGCACTTCAGCTGGTTGGAATTATTTACTCGTCAAAGGCTTTTTGAGCAGCATATAAAACTGAAATAAAAGCCATTCCCTTGTTTATTCCAGATGAGAGATTACATTCCTTTGTGAGAATACTTGGTGTCAATCAATTTGGATAGGCGGAGAAGTGTATGTGTCATTGTTCTACCTAGACGACGCGACGGTTCGCTCATATATTAATAATAATATTTTCATTGATATATGGGTCGCATAGACGTCTTATAGCCTTCCGAAGATTTGCTTACGTACAAGAAAAAATAAACCGGACAAGTACGAGTAGGACTCGTGTAGGGTTCCGTTGGACGGAAGCCACAGAGCGCGAGGCCAAAAAAAACTGAAGTTGAAATATTGAAAGACAAACTTTACTTTGTAGTTGACTATGAGGTTCTTCCATACATTCCAACTACAAAATGTAAGTTTGTAATAGCAAAATAATTATTTTTAAATGATATAATTTCAAATTTGTAACTTTCGGATTTATTCTTATATATGTGCTATGAGACCTTGCTTTTTGCCAAATTTCATGATTCTAGGTCAACGGGAAGTACCCTATAGGTTTTGATTCCCCTGTGAAATCGCAAAATATGCGACATAAACGTTCATATCTTTTGATTGCGTTGACTTACAACTTTTATTTTTTTACAGCCGAAAGAAACCGTAGACCCAAGTATTTAGTATAAATTTCAACTTGATATCTTTACGCGTTCTTGAGAAAAAGGGTCTTGACAGACGGACAGACGGACAGACAGACAGACGGACAACGAAGTGATCCTATAAGGGTTCTTTTTTTTTTCCTTTTGAGGTACGGAGCCCTAACAACTAGAAATAGTTGGCAGCATTTTGAAAAATACATATATTATAATACATATATTGTACGAGCCCAGATCAGTAAAATTTGGCACCCAATTTTAAGCCCCTACATATTTTATAATAAACTAGCTAAATCCCGCGGTTCTACCAGCGATTTTCCAGTTTTCCGCATTTTCTGGGGAGAGAAGAACCCTATGTCCGCCCTTATGATGTACACAATCATCCTGCCTTTCGTTAAGATCGGCTTAGCCGTTTAGTCGTGATAAGCGAACAAACATACAAACAGAGAGACATAGTTACTTTGGCTTTTTATAATATTACTAGATGTATAAATCAAATACTGGCGTACTGTTATGTATTCTGTGATAATACCTGATATTGATTCCACTCGAAAAAAAACCGTTTGCGTGATTATAATAGAAGCATAATTGATATTTGTGGAATTACAAACTGTTTACGTTACCTGCATTATTACATTTTTAATAGTATTATAATTCGTAAAATTCTATGCCATCTATGCTAATATTATCATCATCATCATCATTTCAGCCATAGGGTGTCCACCGCTGGACATAGGCCTCCTCCATCGATCTCCAAAAGGGCCGGTTGGAAGCAGCCTGCGTCCAGTTTCCATGCGGTCACTTTTAGATCGTATGTCCATGTGGGTGGACGTCCTACGCTACGCTTGCCGGTCCATGGCTAAAACTATGGAACTACCAATTTTATGTTTGTTTGTTTTTCTTTAAACATGCACATTTTTTAAACCATTGGACGGATTTTACTGCAGTTTCCACGAATATGCTTGAAAAAGACCTTACCATAGCGAGATTAATTTGGTGATATTTAACTCCATTCCCACAGCCAACTGTTTTCGAAGGGTTTTTACAGATGTACTACTGCCAAGACTACGGACATCGAACTGATTTATGTTGTTGCCAGAATCAACTTCAAGACGGAAACAGACACGCAAACTAGGTGAACTTGCGGTACCCGTACCAGTGATACGGGAAAAATATCATAAATTGCGGGCAGTACTCTATTCACGACTGAACTTGTGCTTAAACAAAAAAAAGTTTCTATCTAAGAAAGCAACTGTTTCGACAGGAAGTACCGTCGCACCTTTGAGATGATACCTAGCTTTATGGCAGTTAGTTGAGTTAAGTTTGTTCTCTATATAGAAGCCAAAATCGAGGTTTAACACCAGGCCCAGGGTAATTATAGAAGAACTGAAGGTGCACCCCAGGAGATCTCGGCACCGACAAAAATTTACTTAATCTATGGACCTTTTTTGGAGAAATGAAGAACCAGATGGTGTGTCTCAAGAAGCCAATGACATGCAACTTGTTTCAATGCGAGACTTCAATAAGAGAAAAGAGAAAGTTGTTGGCATTAATAGTACAGACGTACCTTGACGTAGGGGCACTCGAACTCGGTAACGAGCACACCATCCCTAGAGAAGACAGCGACATGGAACTTGTTCCCATGAGAGTCTCCAATGAGGACATCCCCAGCATCAGATACATCGATCCCGTTGGGGAAGTTGGTGACGTTCTCGCAGCCGATGCGCCTCAGGAAACGTCCCTCGTCATCAAACACGACCACGCAGTGACCCTTGAAGTCGCACACGTAGAATTCCTTGCCTAAAACAGAGATTTTGTAAGATTACAGAGGAAGATAGGTTTAATTTTATTCATCTTCATTGTGTTGACGATTTATTTTTATGGTTCTCTCCCAGTGTTTGGTACTGCGATCTCACAGGGGCCACAGGATGGCCTTATAGAGGCCTAGTACCAACGGTCGCCACTGCACGTTTCGCAATCAAACTGTGGCTTCTCGGTGACAAAGTATCCTTTGGGCAGGTTGCTTGGCAGCGGCCCAGTTGGTCCGGATTTAGTTTTCTACCAATTGGGCCATGGCAAGGTAGCAAACCTTTATTTTATAATTTTTGTTACTTTCAATAACACTGTACTTGATATCACACATCTAGTCTAGTGACAGCCTAGTTTATTAGAATACCTAGAGTTAGTAATTTTAGAATGGAAACAACTACAGCGATACCGGGCTTATTGCTACAGGGTGTAACAATAACTCGGTCAGATCAGTCAGGGTGATATACTAATTTGGAAACAATAAATGTTAATGTTGTCATTGCCTTGACTGAAAAAATATAGAAAGACATTTTAATTTTCTAGCCCTTTTTTTGTAATTTACAACTAAATGGTAGAGATTTCTAAAATTATACAATCCAATTGAGAAAATTGGAAGAGATTGAGTGAATTCTGCCTAGCAGAGTAAGTTTAAAGCAACACATTTTTTTTTCAAATTCTTACCACTGATGGCGATATCGGAGGGCTCCCGCATGCACTCACTGCAATCGAACCAGCTCATGAGGTCTCCCTCCTCGGACAGTATGAACACGGTCGGCGTCACGCTGTCCACCGCCACGATCAGACCTTCAGCGGTCACGGCCAGACCCGCCACGATGTCGATGAAACGGACCTGGGAATATCTGAGGTGTTAACAAGAGGAGCCGATGAACGAAGCAAGAGCCTTGCTTCGTTCATCGTCAGCTCACATCATTCGTTCTTAAGACACGTCACTTAGTTTCAATTTCTTGCTTTTGTTCCAAATCAATATACTACCAAGCAGCAGGATTTTATATCAATGCCATGGTCATGATACATACCATTAGGATTCTCGGGTCTTATGCGCCCAGTCTTTTGATGGGCATTGATGGCATGGGTCAAAGCCAACACCAAAAGGCCCTGTCAGTAAAATTGTTTGGTAAAAGTATGGAATGATTGCCTTATTAGTTAATACAAAATAACAGGGTTGTGATCTTGATGACCGGTAACTAGACTATGGGATAAGATACGGCACCAGCCAGTTATGCCTCCATGACATCGAGATTCAATACCTATCGAGTGCCTCTGTCTGTATATGCCTGTGTCTGTGCCTATATAGTATCTCTAAGTGAAAACAGTCAAAAAATTACTGAGCGTCGAGACATCAATTATATAATTCACAATGCCATATTTGCTCCAATGCGTAGCGTGCGCAGTTTTGGTTCAGATTTTCTTTGACGTTTATGACTCCATAGGTAATATTGTATCTCGATGCTTACCATCCTTATTGTGTTAACAGTCAAGAAAATATAAATACATACAGCTATCTTCTTCAGGAAATGTCCATTTTTGGTAAATATCTGCATGCGTGAGCGTTCGTTGCCTCGGTCGCAGACGACAAACTTGCCGGTCGCGCGAACAACGGCAACCTTGCGGGGGTACCACAGCTGCCCTTCCTCCTTGCCCGCTACTCCGAAGTTGAACTTGTGGGTGCCGGATTTATCAAACACCTGAATAAATTGTTGATATTTTAGTTAGGCCAATTTATGTTAAACAAAATTATGTTAGAAATCATTTGATAACAGTAATTCAAAGTTGTTGACTTGTGGCTTAGTGGTAGGACATCTGCCATAATTATGAGCAGGTCCAGGTTAGATTGTAAGAGTTCTTTGTTTTCCAAACTTGCCGCCTTGCCACGAAACCCAGACCAATGACGGGGATTACCCTAATAATAAGAAGCGGATACAAGAAAAAATACATTCATTATTTAAATGTAGGTATCTCGAATTCTCGGTAACTGTAACATAGTTCCCCCACACAATAATTCCTTTATTGAAACTGTCTGGCACAAACCGGATTTTAAAATGACCTTGCTGTTTAAAAAATATTACTTCATTGTGTAGACTACCTAAGTAGATCTCGTAGACGATTTCTTGACACTTCCCACCAATGACAAATTTTGAAAAGTTGGTATTCTAGGGTAAATAGCATATGGTAGCATGTTACACACAATAACAATTTTAAAACGATGGCTCACCGTGATACGATGATTGTTTGTATCAGCGACAATAATGTCTTCATCGTTGCCGAGGCAGAAACCATGGGGCGAGTTGAACTGGCCCTTGCCTCCGCCGAGCTGGCCGAACTTGAATCTAATATGCATGGGCGTAGCCTTGGTAGCACGCACGAGGGGCGCGGGAGGCGCGACTAGAGAGGCCTCCTCAGCAGCAGTTAACAAGGGCCTTCCTGGAGACACGCCACGAGGTCCTACACCTCCGATACCCGAGACGCCCCCAACACCACCAAAACCGTTCACCTCTGCAAAGAAATCATCTAAACAGTTAATACAAAGTATTCCAAGAGACAACTGAGGAAGTGAGTAGTTATAAATTGTTAAACGCTCACCAGTATTCAATCCTAGTTTAGCGAGAGCTTGCAAATTGTTATAAGCTTGCGGAGAGTTGAGATCACCAGCAAGCAGCTCGGCGAGAGTGAAGGATGGGGCCGGAGACGTGTGCTGCGGCGGAGGGACATCTTTTTCAGCGATGCTGGCGAGTTGCTGCAGATTGTATTCGACCATCGAGGGTAAAGCGGGTACGCCCCCGACGCCGGTCACCGCTCCAACTCCAGCCACGCTGTTGAGGGTCACTCCGGGGGCCATGACGCCAGCGTTACCAACACCCACGCCACCGACTCCGCCGACTCCCATCGCGGGCACGCCAACCATAGCCCCCACTCCCGACACTCCGGTTACACGACGCACCCCCGCCATAGGAAAATCATCGAACACTGGGGCGTTGGTCACCGATACAGCCGGAGAATGAGAATTAGAAGCGATAGATACAATAGCCGAAGATTCACTGGCACGCTTTCTTTCCTCGGCGCGAGTCGCCTCAGTACGGAACACGCCAAAGCTATCTTCGGTGACAGTATCGAACTTTTCCATCTTGCTGACGAACTCCAGAGAGTAATCGACGTCGAATTCAGGTGCACCTTCCAGCAGCCGAGCGAATTGAGACGCGACAGTTTTCTTCAGCATAACGATTTCAGTTCCGTCTCCGCGGCGAAGCAACCTCGCCGCGAACTTGCAGGCGCAATCGATGCGTTGAACGGTTTTGTCGACACGATCAAAAAGATCCATGACTTTAAGCTCTCTCTCCTTGTGTAGACGCTCGAGTTCTTCGAGAGCCTTCTCGCGACGTCTCTCGAGAGCTAACTTGTAAGTTTGGAACGCATCATTGATGACGTTCTCCGCCTCATCTCGCTGGCGTTGCAGGTCGCCGAGGGCATCATCAAGCCTCGCAGACGCAGTGCCGGCGGTGGCAGCGCGGGCGTTGGCTTCCACGATAAAGTTGCGCAGTTCCGCCCGGATATTAGCCTCCGCATCGACGATGCGTTCACAACGATGTTCGCCCACTTTATGGTCAACAGTCAGGCATTCGCTGCAAGCGCCCACCTCGCACTCGCAGCAGTAGAACTTCAGGCTCTCGCCCGCGTGACGAGTGCAGAAAATCGGCTTATGTACGGCGGCCTTCTCCTTGGATGATCGCAAGGCATCGAAAGGTACAACTCGGTGGTTTTCAAAGCATCTCATAAACTCATGTGCCGAGTTGCAGTTAGAACACAAGAAATGGGAACAGTCGGTGCATCTCGCTACGGCCGGCTCCTTGCTCTTGCAGCATGTGCAAACAACAGACTGGTCCATGGAGGACACATCCAAAATGTTGGTAATGACATAGTCAGAAGGGAGAGAAGCTGCACCTCCAGGAATCTAAAGGAAAAAAATATGACACAATAAAATAAAAATACAAGTGAAAAACCCACCCATTTTAATTAAAAAATATACAATCTCACCTTAGTTTCTTGCTTGCAGATAGGGCATTCCACGGCCAAATCAAACTTTAAAGAATCGCCAGCCTCATTTACCATCAGTTTGTCAATGCAGGCTTCACAGAAGACATGAAGGCAAGACAATACCCGTGGATTGCACAACTTATTACTGAAAAAATTTACATCGTTTGGAATGCAGCTATTATAAACATAAATAGTCACACATTTAATTTGTTTTAGAACTAACATAAATAACTTACTCGCAAATGTTGCAATTCTGATCCTGCTTCCCATTATCAGTTGACTCCAAAGAACCCTCATCCAGACTAAGTAGCCCATCCCCATAAAGCTCCCCATTCATTTCCTCCATTTTTGCTTATAATTACTGGTGTATATTGTAAATCCCTGACTGCACAACAAGAACCTGGAAAAAAATTATTGTAGATAAGCTATGGTTAAAATCATGTCACATGTCAAAGTCAAATTGAGATTTATGGAGTAATAAAAAAAATTGGAAGAATGAACGTAATAAAACTTAAATCTACAATTTAAAGAAACCCAGACAAAAGCTTCACGGCTGAACAGATTTTCTTGAATCATAGCTAGGGACACATTTGGTCAAGTCTCAATTTAAAAAAAAACAGTCGAGTGCGAGACGGACTCGCGCGCTGAGGGTTCCACAAAATACAATAAGGTCGTCCAAATAACCGAATTACCGGTTATTGTTCAGAATTAACGCCTTCCAAAATAGTCGAAGCAATTGCTACGCAGTCAGATAATTATTTTTATTACAGTGACGCTCGAGTATAACACAATTATAATTTGGTAATAAACAGAAATTTGTTAACGACTCGCACTTGGCCATTATTTATTATTTGTCGAGTGTGTACTGTAATCATACGAC
This sequence comes from Agriopis aurantiaria, assembly GCA_914767915.1. Classification (NCBI taxonomy): domain Eukaryota; kingdom Metazoa; phylum Arthropoda; class Insecta; order Lepidoptera; family Geometridae; genus Agriopis; species Agriopis aurantiaria. The sequence continues at coordinate 9,030,927 of OU611987.1, forward strand.
TCGCACTTGGCCGGTTTACTTTAGTGGCTAGCAAGATAGGTGGTGGTACGGAACCCTGAATGCGCGAGTCCGACTCGCACTTAGCCGGTTTTATTACTTTTAAACTTTTATTATTATTTCTTAGTTAATCCGATGCCACATTACATATTCTGTGAAAATTTCAACTGGTATGTTGATATTAATTATGGCTGGTATTTTTACGGTTCGAAAGATACAGCCGTTTAAAGGTCAGACAGACAGACAGACAGACAGACAGACAGACAGACAGACAGACAGACAGACAGACAGACAGACAGACAGACAGACGAACAGACAGACAAGACAAGACAGGCAGACATCGTAGGCTTAGTAATAGGATACCTTGTTACCCTTTGGGTACGGAACCCTAAAAAAACAGTTCATCCATTTGGGAGTTACGAGGTCATAGATACACATGTTAAACTTATCACCCCTCTGTTTGCCTTTATAAACAAGATGATGATGTAAAATATTGGAAATAAGTGTCTAATGAAAAAGTTGATGATTCCAAAATACTATATTAGTGTTTCTTTTAAGTATGTGTTGTCTCTTTTGTTTTAGAGCTGAAGACACTGGCAGAATTGTGACACTATAGTAGCAGAAGCCATAATCCCAAGAAGTCAAGTCCCAGCAATGTCACGAGATCAAAATTAAACATTCAACCACATTATTTCTGTATTGTATTGGTATTGAAAGATAACTTAAAATAGTTGCAAAAACCTGTACAGGGAGAAAGTATACTTAGCCTATGCAAGAACCGCTATTGATTTTATTTGATGCAATTGGCATAATATACACAGAGAGTGAGTTTGTATCTGTGTCTAAAATTAAATCAATACCATTCCCCCTAAATTCTAAAAATTACTTTTATCTCATTCTAAAAAGCACTTTTAATCACTATTTTAGTGTTTGAATTTGGAATACACCAATATATTCGACCTCCATCTCAATGCTATACAACCTCCTTGCGCAAAATATAATAAATAAATAAAATAAATATTCGGGACATTTTTTCACACACGGTTATCTGACCCCAAACTAAGCAAAGCTTGTGATATGGCTGCCAGAGACTGATATACATACATATATAGTTTTAAATACTTAAATAGATATTAACAACCAGATATAGAACAAACACAAATGATCATCACCAAATGTTTGTTCTAGATGGGAATCGAACCCACGCCCCCAAGCTCAGAAGGAAGGTTCACTACCAACTGGACCAACGATACAAACTCCTTAAATCTTTCTTTTTCTCATAGTCATGGTATAAAGTATAGTATGCAACTCTTGAATAAAACGAATTTATATCGAGAGCCATGAATCACTCGCGTCGCTCAGGATTCAATCATCATCAGTCGTTAGAATCCTTCACTTGCTCGTGATTCACCTATGGCCCTCGCTTTAAATCCGCCCTTTATTCACTAATTGCATAATATACTATTAAACTATAACCTGGTTTATTGAGACCAGCCCACTGTCACTTCAGCTTGCGCTAATACCTATGCTGAGTAATGTTGGTGACTTTGTTCTCTGGCGCATTTCTTTATTCTGGATACGATCAGAGAATTCGGTATGCTAAAAAAATTTTACCTATGCCAATTCCAAAACCATTTCGAGATTTTATGTTACTAACCCTTATTTTTCTACTCTGACCCTTTAAAACGATAAGATGCCATTTATTTTAACATAAAACTAAGAAATCATTCGACTTTCATTGACCTCTAAATGACGTCACGGTGTAGCATTTTATTTTCAGTGCCTTTTAAGAATAAAAATATTATACATTTGACACACTGTTCGTCACACAGAATAGAATATTTTTTCATTTCTGTGGTTTGACTGTCTGGTTTTTTTCAGGGCTGCCAATATGGGGTGCTTTTTTAGACTTCTCAACGCAACGAAATTTTGTGCTATATGAATAAAAAAAATACAAAAAAAAAAACTTTACATACCGAATTGCATCAAAGCACTCTTTCCATAGCTCACTGAGCTACTATGAACTTGAGGAACACCCCAGCTGTGTGCGAGTGTTCACGCTTTGGCAACGTAAGTCAGAACAGATAGAAAGCACTATTCACTTTTATTTATAATCAAGAATAGTTTTTTCACCAAACCCAAGTACCAGGAATGCATAAACACCATGAAGAGGTTTTCCCCCTCGCAACCTGTGTTCACACTCTTTGTGAATCTAGAGTAAAATACCTCTCCATTGTTTCTGCTATCCTGGTACCTGGTATCGACAAATTAATATGTCTGGTACCCTCGGGATTGTTCACTTAATTTTTTTTGAAACTCCTTGTTTAGCTAAAGTTGTGTTATAGGGACAATAACGAAAATATTTTTGAATAAAATTTCAAATGACACAATTAGTTGTGTCACGAGGACAAATATTTTTTGAATATGTACCTATAGCACAACTAGTTGTACCAAGTAGTTGATCCACGGGTACAACCTCCGAAAGACACAGCCTTTTAAAGGTAGAATGGACAGACAGACAGCAGAGGCTTAGTAATAGGGTTTCCTTTTCACTCATTGGGTACGGAACCCTAAAAACTACAATGTCATGGCTGCAATGTGCTCACATTCCCGTTCGCGATGGCAATGCCATTGTGGTCTGAGCAGCTTTTTTTCAGTTTTTTCAGTTGCTTTAAGAAACTCATTTTTAAACAAAAAATAATCCTTACTAATATTATAAAAGCGAAAGTAACTTTGTCTCTCTGTCTGGATGTTTATTCGCTTTTCACGACTAAACCGCTAAGCCGATCTTAACGAATTTTGGCAGGATGATAGTGTACATCATATGGACGGACATAGGGTACTTATTCTTCCAGAAAATGCGGGAAAACTGGAAAATCGCGGGTAGCACCGCGGGATTCAGCTAGTATATAGTAGTATATTTCGTCACTTTGTGGTTATTAGTACTACTGGTCTGCATTGATCAGAAGACTAATACATAGAAACTAGTAGTGGTGCTGTCAGGCTGGGCGCCTAGCTCAGGATTCACACAACCAACTACATTATTTTTAATTAATTTTCTTATCTCAACCACAATGTGTTCCTTACTCGACTCTAAACAAATTTTGACATTCTAGAATTACCTAACTAGGGTTTGTCATGTATTTTTTAACTTATTGGTAACATGATAACAAAAAATCTTTTGGATGAGTAAGTTTCCTCTTAGCCTCAGAAGGCCATAGCCCCAAATTATGAGGAGACTCCGGAAAATATAGATAATAATTTAAAATCAACATTATTCTTTACTTGGCTGGCTGACGGTCAGCTTTCTTGGCAGAGGACTTTCCTGCCATGGACCCTGCAGGGCCTGTATGTAGGCTATTAATAATTCAGCTAACTGCATGATCTTCACTCACACAAAGCAAGAGATTCAGTTATTTTTCACATTTTTGATGATTACCAAAAATTATGCAAAAAGGATATTTAACTGCAAGATGCCAAACCAATCATAATTTTTCATTGCTTTAAGAATTTGGTTCCCTATTTCAGGCACAATATTTAACTGCAAAATTCACAAATCTGCTCCATTTTTATTGGCATATGGCAGATGTGGAATTTATTAAACTGCTGAGACAGTTAGGTGTAAGTTGTAACATACATTTTACATCAAAATCTGAATTGTAAGGATTCCTTCTCATGTTTCATGGGCATGTGATTAGAAGGTATGAGTAGGAAGTTAGTGTTCATTTGGACATTAGAAGATCATAGTTTCGCTTCTACTATGTATAAGATTAAGATAGATATTTTGAATTTGAACCAGAAGCTATTTGAGAGGCAGTGGAATAATACATAAATAAAGCAGCATATTCAAAAATGGACTTCATTGAAGCAATTATTAATGATAGGTTTAATGACTTTATAATTATAATCAATGTCAAACAAGGACATTAATTTAATTGCTTTTATTCAAGTAGACGCTATTGAAAATTTTATGAATATACTCGTACGTTATGTAGGTAGGTATACCCAACAAACGCAATGCACCATGCAGACAATGGCGAAGGTCGATAGTCCGTTTGCACATGTTACTCGAAGAAAGCGGCGAGATGATCATCATGATATCTGTTTTGGTTAAAAATATTAATAAATATTATTTACTGACCTTATAACAATTCAAATTGCAGCAAAAGCAGACAATCAATGCGAAGAATGTTCTACCACGCCGTAGCTACGAGAAAACTCATCACTTTGTAAATAAATAAAAAATGAGCATCAAAACTCAACAGTTATATTTTTTAAATTAAAATGGTTTCTTCGATGAAGTAAAATTAAAGTTTTGTCTCGTTCTCATTTTAAAAAGGAGAATACATCACGGTGTATTGATTTTCTGCGTAGTCGGTAGGTTCGTTGGCGTTGCGTTGCGGTGCGGTGCGCTGCGCTCTTTTGCTTTGGCTGTTTCCCTAGGGACGTGACAATTAATTTTGTTTTATAATATATCGATACATATTATCGACTCCACACATTATTTGTTACAATAATCAGAAAAAAATCTTTACTAGTAGTTATATAAATACATAACTGGGATATGAATACTATATTTTAGTTGCAGATTCAAAATCCACAACAATACAGTTTTACTAAAATGTCAATGACTTTTTACCTTTGACCGTCATGAAAGTTTTTACTAAGACCAGTTACAAGTTTATATGTCTTATAGTTTAGAAATGCAGGGGGGACCAACTTTTTGCCATTTTGGTGGGCCATATTTTTTAAATATACACTGGATAAAAATAACTGGATAATAATGCATGAAACCTTTCGTTCAATACCTATTCAACGACATTCCACAAGAGGGAAAGCAGAAAAAAACATCCCCATTTTACATGTATCAGAACCACCCCTAAAATTCAATATTATATTATTTTTATTTTATACTTATAGTGTAATTTTGCAAAGTTTCAAGCATCTGCTTTAATAACTAACTATATCGTAGAAATTAGTCGTTTCTGACAAATTAGGACGGACGGACGGACAGGTGGACAGACGGACAGACAGATGGATGGACAGAATCAAGTTATAAGGACTCCTTGTCATAAAAACCATAAAAAGACCAACATAAAAAAAATTCAACAACAAAAATACTGTAGGTACAATTTAAAGTATTTAACATAAAAAAAGGAAATAAAATATATTTATTTTCTTTTTTGATAAATTCAATCAGCTTATCCTTCAATGTGTAACATTGTGTCATTGATATAATAATTATTAACACCTAAAAAAATATCCGCTTGCTATCGAATGATCGCTGACAACTGTAGTGAATAGGGTATTTGACTACTTTTGGGAAACTATTGCACATTATTGCCTGATATAATTTAATGTATACTGCATTTATATTTTCTGGATATCAGTCGTATTTGCGATATAAATCGATGTTAAAGTTTGAATAAAAAAATATCGCGCCAAAACGCAGACCTGCGTCATAGCTCCGATCGAGCGACGATTGACGTCACACAAAACAAAACAGCTGCAGCCAGGCAGCAAAAGTTTGATAATCACTAATTTTCTAATAGAAGTAATGGTTTATAAATGTTGTGTAGTGCCACAATGTACAAATACTTCCATAAAACACCGGAAAAACTATTCGTTTCTGTTCCAATGGACCCCAAAACTCGCAAAAAGTGGTTGGAACTAAGTAGCTCGTAGAGAACCCAAAAGTATTGGAGCTAATTCAAGTGTTTCTATGTGCGAAGATCATTTTGAGGTACATATTTGAGTCTATATATTTCTATTACAATTTGTGTTTTTATTGCATTACTATTTTATGTACTGTTACTTTCTTTTTAAACATTGTAAAGACATAACCTAACAAAATAGTGATATCCACCTACTACAACATACTTTTTGTACAACTTGATTGAATGTTTTGCTTGGAGAACAATTAAAAATTAATACTTACATTGTAGTTTTTACGTTTTGAGTTCTGCAGCGTAGAAACAATGACGTAGATTATTATTGAAGACATATGCAACCATAATTACATTAATTTTGGGTAAGTTACTGCTGTCTGCTTGCACAAAATGTTTCTCCATTCTTCTCACATTTAACCTCCGGACTGTTTTTGGTGATAATTTCTGGATAAATCGCTCTCAAAATAGTTTTACAACATTAAATTCGCAAATATCAATACAAAATCTGTTTGTTTAGATTTGTGTGACGTCACTAGGGATGAAGCCAATTACAGACCGTTTTCGATCACGTGATCAAATGTCGAAAATACAGTTATTTTATTCGCGTTTTTTACAAAAAATAAGAATATTTTTATAAAAAAATCAATGAAATATGCTTTTTCATTATGTCATGTTTATGGATGATGTCAATTGGCATAATATTTTCAATACAGTCAAACACCCTATTGTAAAAAGCTAAATGAAAACACCTCACTTTTAGGTTTCAGTACCCAAAAGGTGTAAAGGGGAACCAATTAATATGCCTACGCTGTCTGTCTGTGTGTCTGTCCGTCCGTTCTATCTTCTAACTGCTATATCTTTCGACCTGTAAGAAATATCCAGTTGAAATTTTCACATAATCTGTAATAATAATTAATGATAAGGATCTAAGAAATAATTATTAAGACAAAAAGTAAAAACTAGAGGGAGGTAAACGTACAATATAACATAGCTATTACTGTCACTCAGAGATAAGAGTTTAGCCTCATTGTTTATCGATATTAACTAGTTCTCGCTTCTTACATCCCTAAGCTGTGATTGTAGTTGACTCAAGCGACAGTTGACGTTGACGGTAACATATCAACAAACCTGACAATTGGATAAAGTAGCCAGCTTTGATATTTTTCCCGATTTCATGTACTCATTTCATTAAAGACGAGCTACACACAATCGGAACTTAAAAATTCGATGAACAGCCAAAAGTTTTGTAATGATTCGAAATACAACACGGTTAACAACAGCTGTAGTCTTCTTTCTATAAAATAGAGACACACGTAGTGATAGAGGCCCATCAGATCCCCTAACCGCATAGCTTACCTTTGGCTACCATAACTTTGATCGATCAAAAATAATAAAAAACTGTTTTATGCCTTTTCCATTATTATTATTTAGCTATAGAAATTCTCGGTAAGACCTGCGCTACGCCAGTTTTTTTTCCCCACCCAAAAATAAAACCTGGCTACGCCCATGAGTCAAGCCACAATAGGGATATTGGCGTCGATTCTATCATACTCTCTCTCATATCATACGGGAGAGAAAGAGTCAATTTTCTCTTTCTTTCTAGTACTTGATTGCATGTTGAATCTTTAGGTAAATTTGGATATAAACTGGTATCACTCTCTTTGGGTTTACTTTACCGTGAATTTGTTGGTCTGTGGAATTGTAATTTTAGGATGATTTTAGGTTAGTTTTTATTTTTGTTTACGTGGGAACTGAAACGTCTAAATTGGTGAAATAGTAGGTTTCGATTACTAAATAATTAAACATGACTTTCATATCTAACTGGGAAGAGTTTGAGAAGTCTGCAGAAATGTTGTATTTAAGAGACCCACTAAACGCACGATACAGCATTAAGTATTCTCATTCCAAGGGTGTTTTTATTGTCAAAATAACTGATAACAAAAAGGTAGGTATTTTTTAACTTCTATGATTGTTTAAATGAATAAATAATTTATAACTTTAATTCTAGCTATGGTTTTACAAAAGTTACCAATATGCTAATGTGTATGATAATAGCGCTAATTAGTCACCGCTGCGGTGCCTAAATCAAACCTAATTGGACTAGGTCTGTACAACTATTTTGTTTTATACATATAACATCACCATTCTGGTTTTTATTTTCACATTTAATTATTCTAAGAGTTTATACTCATACGGGCTTACATGAAACATTACTTGGATTACTTACATTATGCAGTAAAGTCGAATTAACCTTGTCTTTTCCTTTTTTCAGTGTCTGCAATACAAAACTGAGATACAGCAAGACGTCAGAAAAATTGATCAGTTTATATCAAATTTAATAAGGCATATGGCATCAAATGATAATTAATTAAATTATAGGCAAATAAATATGTTGTGACTTATTATTTACTTTAGCTGTCCTATGCGGTTTCATCTGCATTTCTATGGGAATCATTAGTTTTTATGGGATTTAATGATGTGTTAAGCTGTCCTCCCCTACCTCCATCCGTACCAAATTATATCTACGTACTATATCTATGAAGTTTCATGGGAACTCGCACATAAAAACTATCATTTATAATATTTTTTTTTTTAAGTCTGCATATAAAAGTGACTCGGTTTCTTATAAGCAAGCATGCTTCACCGTAGACCATCAAACGCAAACCATTAATTATTTAATAAAACAAACAGTGAAATGTTAGTTTTTTTCAAATTATTTAATTTAATTACTATTAAGTTTTACTAATTTTGATATTTGTATCACGGATGCAGGTAAGATTTTATTTTATTCTGTTTATAAAAGTACTTAGGTACTAGCAACTGCTAAATAAATTAACCTCTGAAGTTTACATTTTACAAGTGGTATCATGGTGTTCGTTTGGCGCATTGGCGAGAAGCCCGTCCTCATTCTCACCCTTCCCTCTTCCGTGGTAAGATTTTATTTTGTTTCTTTAAAGTCAATAAAGTACTTTCTACTTACTAATAATTTCTAGTATACCTAGTATTATATATTTATCTATGCTAATAATGCTAGGTACCTGAATTAATAAATGAAAGAACTAAATAAATTAACCTCCGAAGTTTACAAGCGGAAATGAGTTTAGGCCTTTTGGTTCTGGCCTACGCTACGCTTGTTCCAATAAACCGGCCAAGTGCTAGGCGGGCTCGCGCATTGATAGGTTTCTTACCACCACAAAATAGAACCATCAGTTACCTATCATCATGGTTGGTTTTGCTGATTAAGACAGCCATCTAGCGGCGACACAGATCTACTACAGCGGCGAGTAGAATTTCTAGTACCAATAGTATTTAATAAACTGCCATCTGTGCCATTTAGTATTGCCAAAGATAATTATTGCTAACAGACGTATGGATTTGGTTTGGTTGACCTCCACCGCCGTCTGACCAGCGGGAGAGAAAGAGAGGGAAATATGTTATTCTCACTCTTTCTCCCGTTGGTTGGACGGCGGTTCGTCAACCAAATCCACACGTCTGTTAGTACCTTATAATACTTCTAAGGTTAGTCTTAGTACCATGTTCTCTTTGGTACCATGATCCAACAGTATATTTGCAGTATAATATTATTATACCATCATGGTATAATAATATACTGCAAATATGGTATACATGGTATTGCCATAGTAAAAATATAATAGTATGTTATCTTCGAAGAAAGGTACATCGCGCGGCTTGTATGTGCGCACGCCTGTACGCACGCACCGCAGCACGCACACAAAAACAAATGTCTAGGGAGCAAGGGGATTTCCATTCGGGGCTATGCCGGTACCCAGCCAGTGTAAGTAAACACGTATACACACGACACATCGCCCAGGTGATCAAAGTGGAATAGACCGACTGTACTACACAGAAAGGAGGTCATTGTACAGGGCTACGCATACAGATTGTACTAAGCCGAAAGGAGGTGGGTTACACATAAAGACTGTACTAAGCTGAAAGGAAATCATTATACACGGTTACGCATATAGATTGTACTAAGCCGAGAGGTAATCATTATACAGGGTTACGCATATAGTATAGACTGTACTAAGCTAAAAGGAGGTCATTATACAAGGTTACGCATATAGATTGTACTAAGCCGGAAGGATGTGGGTTATGCATACAAACTGAACTTAGCAAAAAGGAGGTCATTATACAAGGCTACGCATATAGACTGTCCTATACCGAAAGGAGGTCATTAAACACGGTTACGCATATAGATTGAACTAAGCCGAGAGGAGATCATTATTATACAGGGTTACGCATTTAGTATAGACTGTACTAAGCTGAAAGAAGGTCTTTATACACGGTTACGCATATAGATTGTACTAAGCGGAAAGGAAGTCATTATACAGGGTTACTCATATTATTTTTATTATTTTTCATTAATAGGCTTGCGTTTGACCACCATCACGCCTGCGGCGTTCTAAAGTTCTAAAGGGTCGGCAACGTATTTGTGATGCCTCTGGTGTTACAAGTATCCATAGGCGACGGTGACTGCTTACCATCAGGCAGCCCGTCTGCTTGTTTGCCACCTATGGCATAAAAAAAAAAAAAAAAAAACAACCCTGCGTGTTCGGGCATGAGTAGGTATTTAAATCTCCTACGGGCATCGAGTCAACTTACTATTATATTTTTACTATGGTTAGTACCAGTTAGTACTATAAGTGCTAACAGACGCTTGCTTCTACCCTGTGCTTCTACCCTTGCTTCTTTATAAGGTCCTTGGTTCCGGGAAATGTGGTTGGACAGTTCACAGATTAGTAAATAAATTATTATTCATTACGATATGATTACGACCATATATATGACATGTTTGCGCAAGGAACATTATTACCTACTCCTAGCGTGTTTGCGGCACAACATCAAAAACTTTGCAATGTTTTTTTTATTTATTTACCTTGATAAATGAATATTCTCTTGTACTCTCCTCGAAGCTATTATGAAGAAGACTTGGAATGTAACAAGAAATAGTTATGAAGTCTAGAAAGCGGTGATTTTTCTAAAGCTTTACCAACATAATATATTATTAATAATAATATTTTAGGATTTTATGAAGTAATGATCAAGTTTATCTGCCTTAGCCAAAAAAATGAAAAAAAAAGAAAAGAAATGTCAGACAACTTGAGACAACCAATAAGAATTGTCAAAAATGTTGATGGACATTGGACATGTTATTTTACTGTCATGAAGTGTGAAACATAAATAAAGCATATAAGTTTTTAATTAAATCATGACTTAATACTCAGGCCTAAATGTATAATATGAAATAACACACATAAAAACATAACTACCACTTAAATATTTGTTTTAACTAATGACATTATGGATGGTTTAATTCACGCGGCATTGGAGGCTGAGGTACTTTCATCTATCATTATTTTTACTTCCCTGCTTTGCATGCGATGTTATTGCTTTAGAATATCTTATATTTATTACTTGTTTTTTATTTTAGGTAATTCTTAACCGGGCGAAACATGTGAATACAAACTTATCACAATTTGGTGGTGGTGTCCCAGACCATAAAATGACTTGGACCCACGATAAAATGCACCTGGCTGAGTCTGTAGACGAAACACGAATGAAATACCAGCGGAATTCCGTTGGTTCCTCTTCTAAGGCAACAGAAAAGTTTGATCTATTTAAAAAGCTCCATGAACTTTACAATGAGTTAAGTAGAGATGAATCGGCACAGACAAACTATGTGAGTACCATCAGTCATTGGGCTTTTACCTCACATTCATGGTCAACATATATGCAATATTTAGCACTATAAATACTCATTAATTATTATTGTCTGGTTATCTGAATACTTTCGCTATAATTTGTGCAATTTTTCTAAAGTGAGCTTTGTTGATTTCCCCTTTGCAGCAAGGCCTCAAAACCACATCATATCTCTTAGAAAAGTTGTTGGCAACATATAATCTCAATACTTTGATAATTAATTTGTATCCGGGAAATAAAGGATATTCATTGTCATTGAAGATAAATGGCAATACCCAAAGTTTAAATCCACCTGATGGACATGTAAGTAGTACATTAACCTCATCATACTAATATTATAAATGCGAAAGTGTGTGAGTGGTTGTGTGTGTGTATGCTAGTTCCAAATCAACTTGGTAATTGCTGAACGGATTTGGTGAAAGTTCAATACTCTGTATAGGCATTTATAACCAAAAATAAAAAGTCTACATAGGCTTATTATCTGTAGTTTGTCATCTGTATTACGTTTGCTCCAAAATGCATTGCTGGTGATGCGCTGCTTAAAACACTGTCATCTCTTAGGTATATCACATTTATGATAATACAATCTACACTAGTATTATAATGAGCTAAAGTTTGTTTGAGGTAATCTCTGGAATTTCAGATCCGAAAAAAAAAAACTTCCGCTAAAAGAAAGCTACACTATTTGTGAGGGAGATAGGCTATGTTTTGTTTACAATGAGGGCAAAGCTGCGGGCAATAGCTAGTTTTCAAATAAATGTATTGCTCACATCAAGCATCACAAAAAGAGGTGTCACTTTAAATACGGCCGGTATTTAAAGTGACATGGCTATGTCTATGGCTGGGAATTATCGGGATACCAAGTTTTATTATCTGTGAATATTATGTACTATATTGCATTTGCATGTTTTATATATTGTGATACCCACTGGATACTTTAATAAATATATTTATTTTGTAGGTAACACAGGATGAAACATTAATAGAGACTCCTAGATGGCCATACGAAGAGGAAGAACTACTTACTTACATAGACAATGAAGAATTACCTGTCATATTGTTAGATCTATTGGAGTCAGAGCATTCGTGTATATTCTACTCTGGATGTATTATTGCACAAATAAGAGACTACAGACAAGCCTATCCAAGTTTTGTTTGTGATACTCATCACGTACTTTTAAGGCCTACAAATCAGGTATGACCTAGTTTTAAACAGGGATACATGGAGTGGTTGTTATGGCTGTGTTTTGAATAACAAAAAAAAGTTGCTAAAAAGTAATTGTAGTCATGCACCCACACTGAACCCCTAACCCCTGACCCCTGGACCCACTAAGGCCACTGAACCCTGCGCAGAGGATCTTGCACAAAACTAGCCTGCCACTACACTGAAGAGCTTCCGGACGTTAGTTTAGGCGAGAATGAGTTGGCCCTCAGGCAACCTAGAAATAGAAAAGCCCCAGGTGAAGACAGTATAACTTAGGAGCTATTGAAGGCAAGGGGTAAGCCGGTACTTCTTGAGCTTCAGAAGTTATTTGGTACTATCTGGAACAGCAGAAGAACTTGAGAGGCGTAGAGCAGGAGTTTGAAAGTCTTGTTCTTTAAGAAAGGAGACAAATCACTGCCTAACTACTGCCCTATCTCACTTCTGAGCCACGTTTATAAGTTGTTCTTGAGGGTTATCCTACATCGCCTCGTATGAAGACTTCGCAAGAAGGGCAGGCCGGGTTAGGCCTGGGATTTGGCACCACAGATCAAATACACACAGTGAGGCAGGTTGAGGCATACAGAAGACTGAAGAGTATAACTAGCCTCTGTCTTGCTTTCATGCACTATAAGAAAGCCTTTGACTCAGTCGAAATCTGTGCTGATCTGGAGTCTCTGCAGCGTTGCCAAGTGGACTGTCTGTACATTGAGGTGCTGAGATGTATTTACGACGCTGCAACTATGACTGTCCAAGTACAGAACCAGTAGTCTAAACATATCCCATTGTGCTGGGGAATGAGACATAGAGATGTAATATCCCTGAAACTCTCCATGAATGTCCTGGAAGATATGTTCAAGGCCCTGGACTGGTTAAGTATGGGCATAAATGTCAATGGCGAATACGTCTCACACTTACAATTTGCTGATGATATTGTCTTAATCGCTGGGTTGCTGCAGGACCTGCAAGGGATGCTGTCTAGCCTAGCTGATGCTTCTAGACGCATTGGTCTCAAAATGAACATAGACAAGCCAAAAGTCATACTCAATAGCCACATAGACTTAGTGGTTAATGGTGTTAACTTTGAAGTTGTTTAAGAGTATGCATACCTAGTACAAACCCTGTAGTTAGGTAAGAACAACTTAGAAAAAGAAGCCAATAGAAGGGTCCAGCTGGGATAAGCAGCATTTGGTAACCCCCGTCCAAGTCTTCACATCGTCCACACCACAGTGTCTCAAAATTAAAATCCATAATTAGCGTATCCTACCTGTTGTGACCTATGGTGCCGAAACATGGACACACACGGTTAAAGTGGTAAAATTCAAAGTCTCAGCGAGCTATGGAGAGAGCTATGCTCGGAGTTTCTTTATGAAATTCTATACCTAATGCCGGTGTCTCCCAGAGGTCGGTGCTCTCTGCAATGCTCTTTCTGCTGCACATCAACGATCTGCTCAAACCTTTGGGTACGCAGTCGACAGCACAAACCAGTGGACCTCAAATCCAGTTTCAGAGAGGCCATGGTCGAGCAGCATGAATTTGTCCCAAAAATCGTCACCGCTTTATGGTCGATATTCCAAAAACCTGTACGAAGCACTTTGATTCCACATTTATTGTTCGAACTGCTGGTCTGTAGAATGCGCTGCCTGAATGGGTGTTCTCCGATAGTTACAATCTGGGTGTCTTCAAATCACAAGTGAATCAGTATATCAGCAGTGTATCAGTTTCTTCTGGGCAAGCATGCTCCAACGTAGACTACATCATCGCTTAACATCAGGTGGTGGTCAAACATAAGCCTATTGTTTATTTAAAAAAAACCGAACAAAATTCAGTAGGAAGTTATCCAAACCACACAACAAACTAAACAACCAAACCACACCACACACCAAACAAACAAACCAAACCAAAGAAACCAAACGCGGCATAGAACCAAAGATACTTACAGCTCAAAGGATTAAGGGGAGGAGAAATGGCAGTGGGCCGGCCACATTGCCCGAAGAACGGATCACCGATGGGGTAGAGGAGTTCTAGATGGTCTCCATGATTATGTTTAGGCTAACATAGTGTAGGACATCTTGCGACAAGATATTGATGATCTGCATAGAACCACAATGAAACCTGCTTTTAGACTAAAACTGAAGTAACTATTCAGTAATTACTGAATAAACTTAATAAAAGCTAATCTGTGCATGGAGACTAAAATTGTTACATTAAATTAGATTGTTGGGTTTCTGAAATATTGCTAAAACACACACGTTTTTTTGAAAACGCATAGATAAATCCAATAAGTCTGAGCTTATTCAACCGACTTCAAAAAGGGGAGTTTCGACTGTATTTTTTCTTTTTTTGTAATTCCGGCTTTCCGTTCCATTCTCCGTCAATTACGAATTGATTTTGATGATTATTTGGAGTTGTTTCAGGTGGTGGTCAGAGGTGGTCCCATATTTTTTTTTCGCAATAAATTCAGTGCTTTTTATAAAACTGTTGATTTATTTCAGAGCATAATAACGGATGCAATGTGCATCGGTAGTAAATGTGGGTTGGCGGGGGAGGAGAGGAGTGCACTCGAAGCTGTTGAAGCCGCACTGGTGCACGCGGCTGCTCCTCCGCTGTGCCTCGACCCTCGGCCCGCGGTGGGCTTGCTGGCAGCAAGGCTGCATGCAGCACCACGGTTATTCAACACTCCTCGGATACGGCGACAAGCAAAAAAGTTCTCACAGGTCAGTGCTTGGACTAAATTTATCAAGAGGCGTATTAATAAATAAAGCCGTAATTTTCAAGATAAATATAAAATAACTAAACCATAACATAAAAATTTATGACAGTAATTTAACGAAATCCATTCTCAAATTTTCCCTCCTAAAGTTTTACGAAAAACTACTTTTGTAAATTGGAGGTAACAAATGGATATATTGAGTTTTACCAAAATCTGAAGCCGCTACATTTAATAAAAAATACAGATCTATTTAATACAGCAACTGAATTTTCTACAGATCTCATTAGATAAAAGAAAAATTATTTCAAAAATCCAGTTTTCGATGTTTTTTTCGTCAAAAAATGTGATAAAAACTTTTATACCCTACCCTATAGTTAGGGGATGAAGTTACAAAAACCCTTCCTTAGTGCTCACCTTAGTTGTATCAGAAACACTTGTGCAAAATTTCATGCTACCAGACCCAGCAGTTTAGGCTGTGCGTTGTCAGTCAGTGAATCAATGCATTGATTCAAGATTTTTAATAAGTAGATGTTAATTTTTATAATAGGCTAGGTGTTGTTACAGCTCACTTGATTTTAAGTGATTGTGTGATTAAATATGGTAAACACACCTAGCATGAAGTGGGGCTGCCGGAACATGCTTGGCGACAGATTTGTGGTAATTAGCCAGCCTTAGAAAGCGCCCTACCACCTTGTCACAGTTTCCTCACCATATTTTTCTTCACCGGAAGCCCAACCTCATTGTTGGGATTTGAACCGACACCACAAAATAAATAGGTACAGAAGGCTTTCTTCGGCTGACCTTGATTTTAATAAGCTACGCGTAACCGTTGCTCTAGGGCTAGGCAAAGCTAGTACTAGCTAGTATAATGTCATTTGAAAAGTTTAGATTTGGGAGTTTCAATTAAAAACAATTCATTAAGTACATTATGTTGCTTTAAAACACATTCATTTCTAATAGAAAAGGGTAACGAAATAAATGTCTATAAATTGGTTACTTACCGAAATGTATTTTCATTGATCAATGCACATATGAAAGGCACGATTATTAAAATGACTAAGATTTAATTTCAAAATAGTATGCGGCAGGTATGTCAGAGATGTTCCACCATGTTCTTTCTAACCAGTGACTATGAATTTTGCTAAAAATATTAACTCAAACTGTGCTGGGACAGCATTTTAACTACTTATTAGCCACGTTATACTTGGTTCAAGCTTTTTCCTCGATATGACAGCTGAAATAACATTCAGAAGAAGCTGAATGAAAAAAAAAACTTTAATGTATCGGCTTTCAGCTACAATCTAATGTACAAAACAAAGCAAAGCTGATCAGGAGTTATAGTTTTCATTCTGTTTTTACAATCTACTTCAGCTGTAAGAGTTAAAAACAACTTGACCGGGTGCAGTAAAAAAATGTTTTATACTTTTATAACATTGTCTTATATTCCTTCCTGCAGATGTCACCAAGTAAGTATGATTGATGATGCTCTTTGTTTTTGCGAATATAACACAAATCATATATTTGTAGGTGGCAATAAATAGAAAGAGAAAATTGGACCAGTTCACACATCACCATGGACTGGAGTTGCTAGATTTAATACATCGCCAGAGAGCTAAAAATAGTAGGCAATCTGTACCTCATACAAGGTTGACTTCCAAATATCCCAAAAAACCACCAGAGGTAAGTAACTATATTGTAACCATGACTTAAATAGATATAAGAGTTCTAATAGGCTGTCGGACTGATTATTTATTATTATCTTATAAAAAAGCTGAACATAAATTTTATTATCCTATCACCGAAGACAAAATTAAAACATGTTCAAAATTAATGCAGATATTATAAGCGCTTTAGTGTTTTTCTAGACAGAGGCCGGACTATACTCACAAAGTCACAAATAACGTCAGTTGTAAGTACTCTATACTGACGCTCGCGTTGCTGGAAAGGGACAGAACATCCTTCCAAATCAGACCAAAAACTTAAACGCTTATATATCGAAACTTTATTAGCCGATTTAAATAATTTCTTCAGCATTTGTATTACATATAACTATATTTTTCACTACGACTGTTCAAACCCCTGTCCGATAGACTATCCACTATATATGCAATTTATTTGCAACTAAATAGTGCATTCAAAGTGTCGGTGATCTACTCATGATCAGAACTTTTGAGCTCAAACCTTTTTACCCATGTATAAGAATACCACGTAATAGAAATGGTTTATGTGTTATTGTGTGTGGTTGTTTATCTCTTCTACATGTAGATGCCAAAATGACCAATCTGAAAGTATATCCTTTCAATAATAAAAAAATCGGTTCACAAATGGCGTAGTTCTGATGTAACAAACATAAAAAATAAATTGCGAACCCCCTCTTTTTTGTAGTCGGTTAAAAAGGACCACCTATGTATTTCATATGTGCTGGTATCATCTATTCTGTTAAAGATGTATGGGTCAACAGATCCAACTGCAAAAAAGGTCGGAGCACCTTTCGGCGTTAATTGTCAATTTTTCCTACTAACTGTCACTGTCAAATTCCAGGTGTTCAAAGTAATAGAGGCGCCCAAGATGGATCCGTTACCTCTCGGGCCGCCGTCGGAGCCTAGCGGGCCGCTCCGAGTCGCGCGCGCTTATGAGCGACCGCGCCCCACACCCGACTGTCAACCCCAGCTAGTAGAGGAATACATACTCGAGACTGAGAAGTCACCTCCCCAGCCCGGCACCGGGTGCTTCCACATAAAGCTCTCGATACTCCAGAGGCCATCGGACCAAGAGTTCCTTGGGGAGCTCTATGTAGATAGGGATCATGTTGAGGGGGAAAAGAACGGCGCAGCGTGTAGATTTTCGTTAGGTAAGCTTCATCTTGGTCCATTTTTTTGTATCATGGAACGTCTCGTGAACTTGGGTAGCGTTGCATCAATTTACGCGGTTATGGCACACAGCAACGAATTCATATTTTATTCCACAACCTTACCACGCTAAATATCCCGTAAATAATTATATAACTTTACATTTTTATATTCTAACTCATCATACATTTTTGTTTTAGGAACGAGATTACACGCTAACAAATACATCCAACAGTTCACGGAAATATTCACGGAGGAGGGTAGGAAATCAGTAAGAATAAAGCACATAGTGCCTGGCCAGTTGCCACGGGTATCCTTTACTGGTGGCATGAGAGAATTGGTGAGACAAGTAAATTATCAACTTCCAGTGTTCTACTAATACATAGGAGCTTTTTTAACCTGTGTGATGTCAAGCTTCCTTGAGAAAAATAACAATGCATTGTGTTTATTGTCTATTGCTTTTCTGCTAAAAACTTTATGAAAATTACTTAAACAGTAATATTTTTCTAAACCATTGAAAGACAGTGGGCAAGTCTAAATAAACCATCCCATTTCTAATAGTCAATCATACCAGAACATACTTAAATTCTTACTAAATCAATGTTCAAAAATCTGAGCGGTATTACTTCTCTTATGGGAAAGCATGGCCCTTACCATCAGACGAGAGACTTTCTCATCTTGTCACTCAGTTATATACAAAATTACGTTGTAGAATGTCAACAAAAACAAGGAAGGGTGGCGTTACAGTTTTTCTTTCGGCCTATCTTTTAACTATCCTCTTTTAAAATTAGCTCCAAACGTGAAATATATTTCAACATCGATCCACAACTTACATGTTGTATGTATGTTGCAGGGCCAGCAGATGTTGCTGCAACAAAGAAACGCCGCGGCCGCCGCTGCCGCGGCAAGCAGTACTGCTGTACAATCGCACGCCACCACTGCACCAGTAGTGTAAGTATAACTTCATTATTACAACATCATATTGATGGGACATCCATTAAATTTCAATTCTGCCAGACTCCGTGTCCCCAAAATGGATAGCCAGCTCATAGACTATCGGACAGGGGTTTGATTTGTTAAAAGTAGTAGGCTTAGTGAAAAATATAATTAAATGACACACTTTGGACTGACTGACTTTGGACGTTTTGGACGTTTTTAATCCGAAAGGTGAGTGTCAGTTTGGAGTTTGTATGGCGTACTTACATGTGACGTCATTCGTAAGCATATTGCGTTCTCTGTCTAGCAAGGCATTACTAAGATTATATCTTCCTTAATTTTAAATAAATTTCAATTTTGTTTTCGGTTTTGGGGTCTATTTATGGTCAGTATTTTATAAGACAATAAAAAATAATCAGGTATTGTAATAGCGGCACATCCAGCACAAATTCTCTGCCGTTCTATTTGTATGAATCGTCAAAGTGGATGTTGCCTTATGGTCTAACACTGACTGAACAGTCGAGGAAGTGTCGACAAGCATCCGTTGAAAATTCAACTTTTTTCGGTTTACGCTAGGATCGAAATCTAAATTTAGATTTTAAATCAGTCGGCAATTTAGAACCTCTGTAAAGGGGGAAGAGTATTTCACGGTCGCATAATTATGCGCTGCCTCGGCCCTTCAGATAGCTCTGTTTCTATTGTTTTCAACTTTGGCGCGCGTCGCAGTTTTTACGAAACAAAATTATGTTAAAAATGATAAATAACAAGTTTTTCGTTATTTAGCTCCACAGATGTTACACGATAACATCTCATTCAAAGATGTGATATTTCAGAACAACAGCGATAGCGGCGGCACCGAACACTCATCCAACCCGGCAGTTACCGATATTGGTTGGTATATTTTCATTTAATTTAAGAGTTTGTCGGGAAGGCTTCATAATAAAACTCACAGTAAAAAAAAAAAAAAAAATTTTCAAATTAGAACGGCTGTCAAGGAATTTTTGTAAGAAATTTGTTGTAGCCAGTTGCACCCATATAAACGTAACGTCAGTCATTCGAAATCAGCAACTGTGATGCAGAGTTCGACGCGTTGTTCTAAGAATGTTCAATCAAGGTTCACTCATAATTCCTGTTAACAGATTTTCCTTCTCATATCCGTTCTATTTACTTCTCTTTTCTGTGATAAAACTATATAGAAGCAAAAATAAATTTTGCTTTACAGAGTTGTTTAAGAGTGTGTCGAAGTTGCATTGCAGTCTTTAACTCATTAAAAAAACCTATGAAACAAATACTTTGAAATGAAATGAACTGTAAAGATAATCGTTGTCTGTGGTCATAGGTCACCTACCTGTATAGTCAGTCTACATGCGACCACGGTCACTGATAAGTGTTTCAAATGTAAGAAATTAAAATAATTTAAAATACACACGATCTAATTCGTTAAAAGTGTTTAATTAATTTTAATGTGTAAAACCTCGAAAAGTAAAAAAAAAAGATGTATGGTAAAAAGTGTTACTTACTTTATTTGTTTTATGCACAGCAGGCGCAGTTACAGCAAGTCCAACAAGTCCAGCAAGTCGGCACCGTTACGAACGTTGGCAACGTCGTCACAAATGTCGGAAACGTTGTCACGAATGTCGGCAACGTTGTCACGAATCTCGGCAACGCTGTTACGAATGTCGGCAATGTGGTCACAAATGTTGGCAACGTTGTCACGAATGTCGGCAATGTAGTTGGCAACGTTAGCGGCGTGACGTTGCCAGTTGGAAATGTTAGCGGCGTGGTTGGCAACGTTAGTGGCGTGGTTGGCAACGTTGGTGGCGTGGTTGGCAACGTTGGTGGCGTGGTTGGCAACGTTAGCAGCGTGGTCGGCAACGTCGGTACTGTGGTGGGGAATGTGGTGGGTGCTGTGGCGACGACACCCGATGCAGCATTGAAGCAGCAACCGTCACCTAGCACGCCGCGGTTATCGCCTCAGGTACATAACAATAATTATGAACGGCACCACATGCTGTTTGCATACTACAAAATATCTCTTTTCACCTCTAGTGAATCATTTGCCCGAAAGTTTTAACACTCAGTTTACACTCTTTGGCAATGACGATATAACCACTTGACTGTATCCTTTTCCCCGCGTGATGAAACTTATACAAAATTTTCTGCATAACCTTTTTCGGGCGGGCCAATCTTAGGCACGAATTGTATGAATGACTTGAGTCTCCAATCACAAGCGCCATACGCCCCTCCCGCGACCAACGTGGCTTAAGCATCGTGGCTCGTGCA
Source organism: Agriopis aurantiaria (assembly GCA_914767915.1). Classification (NCBI taxonomy): domain Eukaryota; kingdom Metazoa; phylum Arthropoda; class Insecta; order Lepidoptera; family Geometridae; genus Agriopis; species Agriopis aurantiaria. The sequence goes on from OU611987.1 coordinate 9,052,296, forward strand.
AAAGGCATTTTTGACATCATGCCCGATCAAGTGGTTATATTATCTTTGCTCTTTTGGTATAGAACCCTAAAAAGATTTAGGACTTTGAAATCGATTACGACTGGGGACTACTCTTTCTTTTCCGTCAGTCATAAGTGCGTCATGGGCACTCTCGCACCCCTCGCTTTACTTGCCCTTGCCTTGCGGAGTGCCTGCTTCGCACGCCACTTCTACCGTCTTCTTCCGACAGCCACGAACGTACTCCCATCTATAGCAATGTCTGGCTAAGATTAATATATTTTACTTCCAAGTATTATAGAAAACCGTATCTTATGGCTCGGGAATTAGAACGATCATGGAAATAAAAAAGTATGTTTTTCCATACAGGCGTCAACTAACCAACTCCTAGCGCAACAGCTGACGAATCCCCCGCAACCACTGAACACGCAAAAGATGCAATCCGCCATTATACACATACAGCACCCACTGATGTCTAGTGCAGGCACTTCACAGGTGAGGACTTCAAGGGATAGCGTCGACTAGACTCACCGAGACTAATTTAATCGCAATAATTTGCCTCCTAATAATTACTATGCAATAGCGTCGAATCTCCCACGCGTCTGACGCAATCGTCAGGGGAATTTTGGCGGCAACGCGTTTCGATTCGACTTGGCGCGTCTCAGTCGACACGGAGAAGCGAATGGATGTCGACACGTAGACCGCATCACCACAGAACAGTACAGAAGGTTGGCTGCATATATCAAGCGTAAACATGCGCACGCACACAAAGACGCGCACTTGCAGCGATCTCGGATCGAATCGGTCGACGCCAGTCGCGAGGGCACTTAACGTAATTATAGTTTCGCCCGATAAACGCAACATTATAGCTGCTTTGCGTACCATAGCGCTACGGCGAGTAGGTTATTAAAATCAAGATCAGCCGGAGCCGACTTTCTGTACCCTTATATATTCTGTGGCATCACGCTTAACATCAGGCACGGTGTTGGTCAATCGAAAACGTATTACTCAATAAATAGAAATAAACCGAGGGCTGTGCACCACATAAATTGTTAACTACTAAATACATATAATTATTTACATTATCATTATATTTATACTAATTTATATCCACTAGTTTGTATAGCATTCTGGTTGAGTCTGAAAGAGGCTCGGCCAGAATGCTGTTACAATACATGAACACAATAGGGTAGTTGACTGTATTAAAAATATAATTCATGATGGTGTAATCCTAGATAATTAATAAAAAAAAATAAAAAAAAACTGAAACTAAAAAATAAAGTACCGATTTTCAGAAAAATACAAAATATAAATATGATTTTCATTGATCACGTGACTTGACTGCAAACACTCTATGTAGGTCGAATGTCCTTTCGACGTTACACAAAAGTAAATAATGGCAATAATTGTATGGCGAGAAGAACTCGTTTGCTTATGTGTGACGTCACTAATGTCACGTGGCCGTATAAATGCCTAAAGGAGCGTTTACGCGGTAGTTTAATAATTTGAATTTTGATCCGCCATTTAAAACACAAATACTGAAAATTATGAGGATTAAATCACAACATTGCTTTATTTTAATATAATAACAAATTTAAGAACGTAAAATCAGTCAAATACCCTATTTGTAACCTACTGATTGAGTGCTTAGAACAGCGCTTCGAATAATTTGATTCCGGCACATTCCATCTATGACGTTACAAACAGTAAACCAAAAAATCTTTATTCCAAAAACTAATTTTACAGGTACAAAATATCCAATACACGAATACAACGACGACGCAGCAGAAGGCAACTATCACGAAACCGCGGACGACGAACCCTGCAATCAGCGCGCTCGTCACTAGCCTTATGAACTCCGCGCAGCAGTTCCAACAAGGTGCTAATAATCATTTGTCATTTAGTTTTAAGGCGACGTATTCCCACATTTAAGCAACGCTTATTACTACAGATGACCATAATCCTTGGTTTATTGTATTAAAGTCGCATTTAGCGGAGCAAAATCATGGCGCTTACACACAGTCGTGCGTTTCGCTACTTCCATTTTTGGGGTTATTCTCATATTTTTCGTAAAGTATAGCTGTAATGTAAAATATACCTCACCGGTTGCCTTCATAATTATTAAATCTATATATCAAGATATCGCAGACATAATTTAATAAATTGGTAATTGAATTAATCCAGAAAAACAGGGATAAAAGCGCAAATCAGTGCTACTTTGATAATATTTTTTCTATCGAGCGAAATGTGCTTAATCGTATTTCGGTCTCATGGGGTTCCTAGATAAAACATTAAATTTTGTTATGACACCATTTTTATAATTTCAAGCTAACCATTGAGGTATGCACACTTAAACTAGATTGACCAAAATTGCTAAAAGATGGAAAAGAGCGCCTTAAAGTCTTAGCTTAGACAATAGGATCTTTTTAAGGGTGATGGGCGACATACAATTCCTATAGAGCCATATCCTCTCAGTGAAAACAGTCAATAAGCGTCCGACCGTCGTTGTACATACAATGTATCAATTAAATAGTTCGCGATGCCACATTTACTCAAATTTAGACGTTATGTCGATTGCATAGTGTTCAACGTTAGTTGTCCGCTTGTTATCGTAGCTCTGGCGTCGCGCGGCGTTGTAGTCGGATCTCTGTTACCTTGTAACTATAACCAAAAAGTCTGCGCAATTCATAGCGTGCGCCGATTTTTTGTTTCGGTTTTTTTTTTGGCACGATTGTGTCTCTATATGTACTCGTATTTATTGTATCTCTTGTATTTCCCGTGGTCCAGTTGGTAGTGAACCTGCCTTCTGCGCCTGGTGGCGTGGGTTCGATCCTCACCACACACATTTATGTGACAAACATTTGTGTTTGTTCTATATCTGGTTGTTAATATCTATTTAAGTATGTATTTAAAAATATATATGTATGTATATCAGTCTCTGGCAGCCATATCACAAGTTTTAAAACAAACGTTCACAAGCTTAGTTTGGGGTTAGATGACCGTGTGTTCAATAAAATGTCTCGAATATTTATTTATTATTTATTTAATCATAAAGAAACCTCTTCTTTGTTTACAGCAAACGCTGCTAAAGCGGCAGTGAGCACAGCGAACAACAACGCCACAATTCTCAACCTACTGAACAGTGCGCCGGCCGCCATGACACATGCGACGACTACCGCCGAGACGATAGAAGCACATAAACTGCTGGGGCGTGTGTCAATCGCAGGCGCACGGTTAATAGCGACCACAGCAACGCATACCTTACCCACATACACTCAGGTAATAAACAAGAAATAATGTATTACTGCTTCGACCAAAATAAAATGAATGGACGGGCCATAACCATTGAACTTGCTCAGTAAAAACAAGTCAAAACCGTCGGACATAATACTTCAACACCTAATTATAACCATGTACAGTACATTTGTTACAAAAAATAGATTAGCGGTTTTTTGTTGTGTATTTACACTTCGGGAAAGCACACGAAGGCTTAATTTTGTCAGATGTTTCGTTATCATGTAACAATAGACTCGTGTTGCACTTTCTACGGGTAGATACCGACTGAAACGAAGTGAGCGCCGGCGCTCATTTAGTAGTATTCAAAAATGCGCTTCTTCTTCATAAGCGACAGACGACAAACTGCAAACTACCTGTGGTCTCGTTTTACGTTTTCCCATTAGTGACTATTCTGCAACTGCAATTAAAACGAACGAGTCACAGAATCACACGAATCACGTAGTCGATTTCGGCGAGTGCCGAATGAAATGTCGTTTCGTGATCGTGCGATGCGTCGTAAGCAACCTCATACTTATTTCAACAGCCATTCTGTCGCAACAGCAAGAAAAATCGTTATGATTTAGCGGCACCGACGACATAGCCGAATAGCACTGACGTAAGCTTCAAGTACGTAAGTGGCTTCTATTCCCTAGGAAATAAAGGCCAACTTTTGAGGTTACAGGAAAATTCAAATTTCAAACAGTTTTCTTGTCCTTGTAGCTAGGCCGGGTAATTATTGTAAACGACGAAATTTTATGACGTTTGCGCAAATTGATTAATATTCTTTACAAAACCATGTAAAGCTCAGCATTACAATCTTGGAGTGTTCAAGTCTAGGGTTAATAGGTTATTACTGGGCAAACGTGCTCCATCTTCGACCGCATCATCGCTTTCCATCGCTTTTTCCTAGTCCAATGTAAAAAAAAAAAGCTTTAATGCACATGATTACTGACATTTATCAATAAACAATTTTTTGCTGTTTTAAACGGTTTATCGACAAATGTAAGTAATATGGTGCGATACTGTTAAATAGCTGTACATGATAATGTAAAAAACAACCATCAATTTGCGTAAACACTGTGTTATTTAATTTTTTTTTTTTTCCAGTTCTGTGAACCTATAATAAAAAAAAAAAATGGAGTGTTGCGTTGGAGTGTTCAAGTCTAGGGTTAACAGGTTATTACCGAGTAAACGTGCTCCATCTTCGACCGCATCATCGGTTTCCATCAGGCGAGATCGCGGTCAAACGTATGTCTAGGCCGAAGTAAAAAAAAAAAACCCCGGGCTAGCTACTAGGATCAAAAAACTGTTTGAAATTTGAATTACTCGCCATAGCTAAAACGTACCACCTTAACGCGCCGCGTTTCGATCGTGTTTGTAGTTAGTGAATCAGGGCCCTAATTGTAAAGCGCACATACTACTGCTCGGCCACCATCGCCCATTAAATCAATATCATACACTAAGCAAGATCGTTAAATTCCAGCAGGGCGTGGCGAATGTGCAAGTGATGAGCGGGTACGCGCGTGACAGCGAACAAACAAACGTGTCGAGTAGTGAGAGCGCGCTGTTAGAGCGGCTCATGGGACCCGACACGGCGCCGGCTGCGTCGCAACCGCAGCCAGTGTGTCACGTGCAGGTAACCTTGCATTTCTTTACAAGCTTTTATTTAACTTGCAATGTTTGTATGTTTGTTTAGGTCAAATTTTGCAAGCTGAATTAGAACCAGTTCCTCCAAACCGATTTATATGCGAATACAAAGTTTTTTCGTATTAGAGTGAAGCAATCTATACCGCCGAATACTACCGATTTTAGTTCCTCCGCGTTTCCGCTGGAGGCGCTTTACTAAAACCAAAGATTATATACTAGAGAAGATTGATGATAGCAGTACTTTGTACCGTACCCCGGAAATTTGCCAAAATACCTGTTGAAACTTAGAGGGCGCCACCATTTGTCCGGGCAATAGGTTGTCTCGAACTTACGTGAGATGGCGTACGAAAGGGTTCAAAAAATTACGGTAGCGCAACATTTCAAGAGAAGCGCACCCGATATCAGTAGATGGCGCTTTTCTTCGCGCTCACAGAATGCATCACAGAATAGAACGTAGTAGTCAGGTCAGTTTCGTTTCACAATGCGACGTTGCCAGTTCGTGCTGAGAGTTAGGCCCGCGCTGTGCGACGTTGCCAGCGCTGTATCGACTTGATTTTATGCATGGGTTATAGTTCTCAACCGGAGAGTGACATAGGCTACTAGTAAAATTCTAGATAAATTAGGTAGGTATTTACCGACTGAACGCGCACAAATCCACTCTCCATTACAGGTACCTAGTAGGTACCTACCTACTGTATCGTCAAAATTTTACGTAATTTTATTCTAGTAAATAAATAAAGCTCACAACTACTACCTACTATGAAGTCGGTACACTACTAGACTACCTACTACACAAACAAACACACTGCTTTCCTGATACCTACCGTAAAGATGAGTACAAAATACCTATGAACTTCTAGGCTGGAATGTAATTACTGTTTTAGTAGGTACAATACTTACCTACCTAAGTACCTACTTAACCTTCGCGCGGGCAGGCCTGGCCAGACCTGACGCACTCCGCACTCTAGGTACCTATAAAGCTACAAGTAGCCGACTTCTCAGAACCGGAAACTTCCGTGTCCACTGTCGTGCGATACACAGAGATAACGCGACAAGAGTTACGCGATAGAGGCAACTTCTATAGGTACGCATACATACTTCGGCGGACCATATTTTGCAAAGAAGGTTAGGTACCTACCTATCTACTCATGAATACCATGAATAAAAACCTTAAAAATTACAAAACATCCACCCTATTAAAAAAATACCTATAGGTACCTACCTACATTATTACCTAGAACTAGGTATTAAATAGGTACCTGATTTCCGAATCCATACAATCAGCCGACCTTCATCGTGAACTGGGAAGCAAAACTACCTACTATGTCCCGACTAGTTTTGGTAAACACATTTTGTGTATGACATTTTGAATATAGAATATAGGTATAGGTACTTTAGGTACATAGGCGACTAGCAGAGGTCGATGCTTGAGTGTAGATAGTCATAAAATCAAAGGAAGCAGTTATTAGAGTCCAGGAACCTTTCGGACAACAGTCATTGCGGCACCAAACTAACGTTAGATCCGCTCAGTTGGAAAATCACGCGACCGCAAACCGTATCTGGGCGCGTTAAGGTTCACGTTCGCGTGATTTTCCAACTGAGCGGATCTAACGTTAGTTTGGTGCCGCAATAGCTGTTGTCCGTAAGGCCCTAGATTCACTTAGTTGCAGGAGTCACAGTTTAAACGTAGATAATCGGAGCCCAGATTCACTTGCAGGGGTCACAGGGGCGAACGTGAACCTTATCGCGCCCAGATACGGTTTGCGGTCGCGTGATTTTCCAAATCGTAAGGCCCCAGGTACAGATAAACAATATGAGAAGAAATCCCCGCAATTCACACCTAACCACGTTAGCATTTATTTTAGCCCATTACTGAGCAGGCTAAAGCTATAGAGGTCATACCGCCTCGTCTTTCGTAATTTACTGTCCTGTCTGCCCCAGTAAAGTAGTGGAGAAAACAAAACCCTACCACGCCCAAATTTTGGCTCGAGGTAGTAAAGCTCATTTTAAGTTTTAGTAATTTTTTTTGCATATTTTTAAGGCTCTGGTTTAGGAAATACAACTAGTTCTAGTTTTTAGTTTAAATTATAGTCTAAGTTAGGTCTTACGATTTTGACGACCTGAAATACCCGGCTCCTCAAGCATTTTGTCCCAGGTCAATCCAGGCAAGGATAGTGACCTTCACTGGCTTTCCAACGATAGGTCATTTAGTATTTTAAGACTCTTAGGTACTAGAGCTACTAAGTAGCGAGACGGAGCCTAAATACCCGATTTTTTGAAGGTCCATAACTTCGGACACAAAGGTCCAATCAAAAATCTGACGTCATAAACCTCATTTTTTCTAGCAGACGATGACGTTAAACTCAAAAACTCGGCTTTAGGACCTACCCCTAAAGACCCCAAATTGGGTTTGTAATTACGTAACCGGAAATTCATGTTAAGAGGGGGCATCCGAAATTTTATGCAAATATGCCATGATATTATAACTAAACCAAATATCCTATCAACGTAATAATTGATATATATGATTTTTCAATTCATGTTTTTTCCGCCATTAAGACAGAAACATAATAGCAAGATATTTACTCGATACTTTAATGTTTGAAAATAGTGCCTTTTTGCTAATTTTTTTGATTTTACTTGGAAAGTACTTCAGTTACATATCTAAAATAAATACTCATCGAAGGAAAATATAGTTTGTTTTCCAGTGTTAAGACAAAATTTACCTAGATTAATTAGTACTATCATAATAATATATATTCGATTTGAGACTTACGTCCTTTAGTTCTAAGCAACTATTCGGTCAAACGGTAAGTCCGATATTCAGTCTTATTCTGTTGCGCTTTGCATCTAAATAGCGAAACATGCTCCGTTCAACCTCATTACCGCACTGTGCCTCAACGGGGAAGGACGCACGCGCTTGCTTTTCGCCTTGGTTTTATCTTCCGAGTGCGATTATATCAACACCTACTGTATTTTCAAACAAAGGATAATATAAAAAATCGATGGCTCGAACGCGACCACTTGACGCGGCAACCAAGTGGTGCCAATGACCTTAGAGCACAGACTAGGTAAAGCTACTACGAAAAAATAACATAGATACAAATAAAATGGATATGACTAGGCCGTAACGCATCCATTATTATGTATGCTCAGTAATATAACTATTAGAGTCGGAGTGTTTCTTTGTGACAGACAAACAGACAGAGAGAGAGAGAGAGACGGAGAGAAGCAAAGAGAGAGTCAGAAAGATAAAACTAAAAATTAAAAGATAATATAAAATAATTTAAGTTTATTATAATTTATTATGAGAGTACTAATTAATCTAGGTAAATTTTGTCTTAACACTGGAAAACAAACTATATTTTCCTTCGGTGATTACTTATTTTAGATATGTAACTGAAGTACTTTCCAAGTAAAATCAAAAAAATTTGCAAAAAGGCACCATTTTCAAAACATTAAAGTATCGAGTAAATATCTTGCTATTATGTTTCTGTCTTAATGGCGGAAAGAAAATGAATTGAAAAATCATATGTATCAATTATTACGTTGATCGGATATTTGGTTTAGTTATAATATCATGGCAAATTAGCATAAAATTTCGGATGCCCCCTCTTAAAGAAGAGCGTTCAAGACACACATAATTTTGGTGGTATGGTTCCTTATCCAAAGCCATACATACAATGGAGATACTTTTCTGTATTTATGTTTATTCGCCCGAGTTAGGTAATTATCAATTTAAAAAACCGACTTCAAAATTAGTAGGTACCTAAAACTACTGAACGAAACCAACGAAATTATTGTACAAATTTAATGAAATATCTATGGGACCAATCTAAAAATCCAAATCAGTTTTTAAATGATGGAGTTCTAAAGTAACAAACAACCGAATCATTGAGAACCTCCTTATTTTTTGAAGTCGGTTAAATAATCTTGCAGTATAAGCTCTCCGCACTTTAGGTACCTATCAAGCTACAAGTAGCCGACTTATCGGAAGCGGGAACTCCCGTGCTCACTCTCACGCGATACACAGAGATAACGCGACGCGAAGAGTTACGCGATAGACAGAGAGGCAACTTCTAGGTTAATATAGCTATAGGTAGTTAGCGCTCGCGCGTCCTGAATTGCACTTTATTGTGTAGTAGCAAGAGTTGCTATGGTTTTGTGGAGTGACTCTCCTGGGTCCTGGGGCCTTACAGCTAGCTGTTAAAGCAATCCAGTTTAGGTGATGAAAAAATGTTGCGCGACCGCAAACCGTATCTGAGCGCGTTAAGGTTCACGTTCGCGTGATTTTCCGAACTGCGCTGTATTAACGTTAGTTTGATACCGAGTTAGCAGTTGGCCGTAGGTAAGGCCCCAGGGGCCTTACGGACAACTGCTATTGCGGCACCAAACTAACGTTAGATCCACTCAGTTGGAAAATCACGCGAACGTGAAAAGTACACAAGTTAAGAAACTAAAACAATGAGGCGATGTTTAAATAAAAAACACAACCTTTTCTATATAATTTTATTGATTATTAAAGTACTTTTCAAGACAAAAATGTACCTTGAGATCGACAAAATGCCATTTGATCAGGGGGCAGATTTGATAGTTTTCGAAAACTTTTTTCGTATACGTTTCGTTCCATACATTGCTGGGCTGAAAGGTATTCGAAATCTTTTTTCAAATTAGAGTGAAGCAATCTATACCGCTGATTTTAGTTCCTTCGCGTTTCCGCTGGAAGCGCTTTACTAAAATGTATGGAACAATACGTAAATGAAAAAAGTTTACGAAAACTATCAACTTAATTATCCATGAAAAAAATAGTAATGTTGAAATTCCTGATATTATTTTAGTTAAATGTTAATTATTTACATTCTAAATTATTTAACTAAAAAAATGTATTATTATAAGACATTTTAAAGTAGGATTATTTTATTGTAAAGCGCCATCTACTGGATATCGATTGTATTACTAAAGGTGCTTGCAAAGGTAAGTTCGGTAAGTTATTGGTTTCGTTGCCGTAGTACTAACTATTATTATATTCTGTGTTTTCGTACAGTTTCAGTCTAATTCGATACTCCTAGCGCCATCTAAACAATCACTTTGGATCTATTTTAAGGGTCACGAAATGTTCTAGAGGGTTAGTAGCGGTCGCTAAAACGTAAACGAAAAAAGTTTTTAAAACTATCAAATCTGGGACTAACCCCTCTGGTGACAATACAATATGCATAATATATATCCAATATTGTAATATTGTTAAAATCAAGATGACGGTGTATATTTTATTAAAACCCTGTATTGGATCAAATGAAAAGGCTTGAGTAGAAAACGATAAAGTGGGTGAGATCACACTAAATTCAATATGGCCGCCGCTCAACAATCTTGGTGTTTTAAATGTTTATCGGGACTTATCACGTAGTAATCTTGGTGTATTAAATGTTTATCGCGACTTATCACGTAGTAATCATGGTGTATTAAATGTTTATCGGGACTTATCACGTAGTAATCTTGGTGTATTAAATGTTTATCGGGACTTATCACGTAGTAATCTTGGTGTATTCAAATCGCTAGTGAATCTGGTTCTTTGCTTAATATCAGGTGAATTGGTAGCAAAAGTTAATACACATTTTTTTTTATGAGGCCACTTAACACGGTAACCATGGTTACAAATAACACATTAAACATGGTCACTAAATTAAACAATGTAAATGCGTCTTCCGTTTGTATAATAAAAATTTACTACCCGGGCCGCCCGCGTGGCAGGCGAGCATTCTACCACTAAACCAGTAAACCACCGATGCGCCGTGTTGTGCGGATGGGGTCGTCTATTTACGTTCCGTTCTACGTACCTATCCTAATAAAAAGCACCGCTACATTATACAAAGCAAAGGTCGCAAGTAACATAACAATAATTCCTTTCCAGGGTTTGAGTTTAACCTCGCTGCAAGGTCTCCAAGGGCTGCAAGGATTACAGAACGTCCAGGTTCAAATTCCGGGATTATCAGCGCCTATATCCCTCTCTCTCAACGTGTCGGGCGCGCCGAGTGGGTTGCTCGTCTCTGTCCCGCCTACAACGTCTGTAGTACTCACTAACCAACCCTCCGTGCTCTCTCTACCTATAGGTAATAAATGTTATTTAGTACCTCGACGTTATTATATACTGAAATTATAAATGCTAAAGTAGTTCGGTGTCCTAGATGTTTGTTAATTTGTTACGACTGCTGCCTTCGCGGGCTTGCAACAACAGTTACAATCTGGGTGCCTTCAAATCACGAGTGAATCGATTTCTTTTAGGCAAGCGTGCTCAATCGTAGACCGCATCATCGCTTAACATCAAGCGAGTCTGCAGCCAAACGCAAGCCTATACACATAATACATTAATACACATAATACTTTGACATAATGCTAATTAATTATTATTTTTTGACATTGTGCTCATTCTTTTTATTATTATTTCTTTCTTTATTAATTTGTATTAATTTGACACTGATTATTTGTTTTTGTAATTGTTAGATATGATAGGTACACTATTAGTACATTTTTACCAATTACCTAGTTTAAGTTAGAATAGATCTTATAATTATTTACTTTAGTACCTTGATACTAGTAACAAAGATGACTTGTAATTATTAGTTACCAATAAAATGATTATGATTATGATTAATAAAAAAATACTACGAACAAACGGGTTACGCAGAAAGGGTGTACTAAGGAAGGGTGTCCGTTATACTCATCATTATGAACAATGAATATAGGACCAACCCTAAAATCGAGAAAAAAATATTAGCTGTTCCATAGAAACCGGTTATTCACACTCGACAAATGTATGGACATTTAAAAAAATGCATTTTATTTGGGAAAGATAATATAACCATCTGATCGCACATATAGTCGAAATTCCCTTTTGCGTAAGCTACGTCTGTCGCAGGGGGTATCGAATGGCGGTTTGTGATTGGAGACTCAAAAGTCATTCAATTCGCGCGAAGGATTGGCCCGCTCCAAAAAGTATGCTGAAAATTTTGTACCTTTTCATCGCGCGGAGAGGATGAGCAGTCAAGTGGTTGTGTCGCCATTGTATATATAGTCTTATTCATTTTCGCATGCTGTGTTCACAGCTTTTAGAATGGACACTGAACGTTCCTTATGTAATATATTTTGTAGTGTTAAGGGTGCCGCCACATTAAATTAGTAAACCAAATAAAATAAAAAATGTATTTAGGCAACTCCTAGGATTAGTGAAAACGGGCATTAATGCTGTGGCGGTATTATGTTCCAGCGCAACTAATGGCGAACAGCGTGAAGGGTGGCGGGCGGTGCGGTGGCGTGGGCGGCGCGGTGCAGGTGGTGCGTGGTGCACGGACTGCGCGGGCGCCGCCGCGGGCCCCGCTCCGTGCGCCGCCCGCCGGTGCGTCGCCCGCGCACGCGCCTGGCTCCACGCCCACACCCGACCCTCTCCCGCCAGGTAATTCACACCACTCTTACTACTTCGCAATGTAATGCAGCCAAGCGGTATATAATAGTCCCGATTTTTAATAACGGTTAATTGTACTGCCTACTTCGTGGGCGCGTGTTCAGACCTGCATTCATCGAGATACAATACCTTCAGAGTCACATGCAAAAAAAATAACGAACCAAAACTCCACGCACTGCGCCGAATTTTTGGTTGTAAGGCAACCCTGATCCTACTGCAACGCCGCGTGATGTCGCTTACGATGACATAGCGAACAAGCGACGTTGAACACTATGCAAGCGACATAACGTCTAAATTGGAGTTAATGTGTCATTGCGAACTATAATTATAATTGATTTCTAGTTACGTACAACGACGCTCGGATGATTTTTGACTGTTTTCACTTAGGGATTGTGACTCTATAGGTATTGTATCTCAATGCCTGCATCACTATAACCAGCCTTGCAATACATAGCACGGACGAATATAACAATTATACTATCGGTTGAAGCATTCACTTAGCGGGCACCATTCCGGCGTGGGTGAATGCATTTATTTAGTTTACGATTTCAGGTGGTCTTTAATTTTCTTCCCCACACCGACGGCAATATAGATTACGGTAGTTTTGTCCAGTTTCAGCTTCAAGTTCGAAATTGTATTTTAGATTATAGGATAGGCTTGCGAGGGAGCGCAGTGATCTATACGGCTATAAGCTTGAGATTTACTGAGCCGAAAGGAGCTCAACATTAAGAACAACTTTAACTACGGGACCAAGTTTGAAATAGCAAAAAAAAAAAACAGCTATTCCATACAAAAATTTCATTCGCACTCAACGAAATGTATGATACAGCAGAATTATTTTTTTTGCTGTTGCAGGGTTGGTTCCATAGCCACTAAAATAAATAAATCCATTAACTTCACTGTCTTTAACTTACAAAGCTAACAGAGAATAACGACAACACTCGCGTTTTCAGGAACGGCCCAGTTCATCACGCAAGCACAGGCGCAAGCGTTGACCGCGCACCAAGTGAGACGGAAATCTAACGCGGACAGTTCATAGGGACTATTGCAAACCACTGCCGGTGTATAGTGAAATTACCATAGTTTAAATTGTGTAAATATTGAGTCGAACTGCAGCGCGCGTTACGAGATCCGATATTGTGATCACACGTGAGTACCTAAAGGCTACTACTTCAACCACCAATAATAATTTATTTTTCGCAATGTAGATTGTTAAGTTTAATAGTTTTAAGCCGATGTCCGTAATATAAGTTCGTTGTTAGTTATATTTAGACTGAAATGTGTATAAGACCTTACTCCGCATTATATAGAGTTCAAACTATATTTACGTTCTTTTGAATGAACATGTGGAGCTATTGTTCATTCAGTGAATTGACGTTGTAAACGCGATCATTCTTTTCATGCTAGGCGCTCACTTAGCATGTAACTGTGTTTAAAATAACCTTATTACCGGTAACCAATCATGGTAACCAATCATGGTAACCAATCATGTTCATTCAATTAAGTTCATTCTTTCGCTTGAACTCTATATAATAAGCAGAAAGGTTCTTATAGTGGTGCAGCCAACCTCGAATGGATGTTGCTTGCTATTCTTTCTTGCTGTCTAGTCTTTGAATGGTCGACTATGAGTCATGTTTTCGCTGAATGTTGCCACTCTTGTCAAGCGTCTAGCGATATAGAGCTTTTACTGGGTCATGTTAGAAAGCGTTAGAAACTTTTAAAGTTACCCCACTTTACCCAGAGTGCTCCAGAATCGTAAAAACATCATAAGAGAAGTTGAAAGCTTGTACTGCAGGTCTTCTATATAATGAAAGAAAAATACATTGAAAATAAGGTATTTTCATACAAACATACTAGTTTTTTTTTCGGCAAATATTCTTGCTAATTTGATACAACATGGTGTAGTAAAAATATATACATGTACATATTCAAACATTTTAGCAAAATAAATGCTTATATTACTTTTTGAATAACCCAATTTAAGTTTTGTTTTTTAGTTTTCCAAAAAGTTATGTAGAATTATTCATTTTTCTAATTTAAATATTTATACCAAGTTTCATTAAAATGGAAAGAACAGTTGGCGAAAAATTAAAAATAGAACATTTGCATGAAAATCACCGAGCTCCATGGCCGCCTTAACATGCAAGAATAATCCGTTATCCTCAATTAAGGCGTGCTTTAAAAATCCTTGAAATACGTAAAATAGTTGGCGCTTTACTTAACAAGAAAACACTTCAACACTTCTATGAAATTATTATTGCTCTTGCAATTTATGTCCCGTACGAAATACGCGTCTGCGATCTGCTATGGTCATTGTGGAATTGAACGGTACTCTAAAAATATCCACCTGCCTCACAAACATACAACAAATCAAAACAGTGATCTGTCAGTTTCGTGCTGAATGACAGACAATAAAAGTGGGACGGAGTAAGGCTAGAATTAGAGTGATGCGGACGTCGCCGTCGGTCGTGGGCGTCGGTCACGCGTAGGCAGTAATTGACAAAAAAAAATTTTAATCCCCTGTTTCTATTTGATGAATGATAATATATTTAAAAAAAAATTTACGCCTGTTTTTGTTTTCCTTAGACACAATATTTGTATTTTAATTTATTTTTTTTAATTTCAAAATCAGGGACTGTTTATGGATGAGCATTGCCGTAACCAGGACAATTATAAAACAATATTACAAAGAAAATTCAATTTTGGTTCTATGCATCTTGTCCATTTGTCCAATGCAGTGACACTTACATGAAAAATGTACGTTGTAAAAATTAGGTTGTAGGTCACTATGACAGACACTATATTTTTGGCATAGCAAGTCAGCCTCATTTAGCGTATGCTCAGCATTATTTCTGTAATTTTCAAATAACTCGAAAAATCAATGATAGAAAAATCTGTAATTTTTTTATATAAGCTTTTTATTACATAATCTTGTAATGGGTTTGGAATTGAAATTCTCTTTAAAAAAAAAATAATGTTATTAATTATTATCATATTATCATAACATTTATATCATATTATAAATGCGATAGCGTGTTTGTTTGTTTTTCTTGCACGCATCAACAAGGAAATGGATCTACTTGATTTTTGCATAGAGATCGTTGGAGGGCTGGAGAGCGAGATAGGATACTTTTTATCCCTGCAAAATGCATATGTAGGAATTTCTACGCGGGTGAAACCGTGGAGCGTAGCTAGTTAACAATAATTCCCTAACGCCGAAAATGACCTTAATCTTTCTATAGATGAAAAAAAATCTAGCAAACATATTTATTCCCTGTCATTCCAGAGCTGTTGTATATTATATAAATTACAATTATATGCATATTATGTGCATAGAGTAATGCATATGCATCCATATCCATATGGCCAGCGGCGTGGTAAGACTAGGAATTGCCACTCGTGACCGACGGTGCTTGTCCGAATCCGTACCACTTTAATTCTAGCCTAAACAATATAAGTAACCTCAGTACCTACTACATAAAAAAAGGTTTTGCAGCTAATGTTTTACTTATTCAGTACTAATATCCTGCTTCCAAAGTCTTTGATACTCTGTGTCTTCATTTAATCAAAGTCACAGTCCTAAAAATTGCATGCGAACTTAACTCTTTTACCGGCGTTCATGACTATACTTTATTCTGCCGTTTTATTTTGACGTCATCAAAACATGTATCAATGAATTAAATCCCATTAATGTTTTTAATCATGTTTCAACCAACATTTATTATATTTGTATTTGTTATACGAATCATGTATTTTTAATTATATTACTGTCACAAAATTATTTATAGACAAAATTGTTTTACCTATTGGTACATAATTGTGGCCAATTTGAAATAGTTATTTTTTTAAATTATGACTTCATGGTATGACTAATGCGTTTTACGTAATAATGAAATATATCTATCTATCAAGCCACCTGTGAACTGATTGGTTGCTTCGAAGTAAGAAAATCATTATAAAAGATATTACTGATTCTGTTTGTATATACTCCAAATCTCATAACACTTGAATTATCTGAACAAATATGTTTATTTACTAAAAATCCCGACAACGGTATGATTGACTTGAAGTGGGAAAATATCACATATGGCGGGAAATTCCAAACAGTTTATTTGTCCTTGTAGCTAGGCCGGGTAATTATTGTAAATGATCACGGTGTTTGCGAAATCGATATTTATTTTTTACATTTTCATGTGAAGCTATATACCTCGATATGCGCGAAATTAACGCAAATTTTAAAATTTGCTCGAAATTGCTTCACTTCACGCGGATGCACTTACCTAATCTTTCTCATATTACCGAATAGTAAAATCGAGCATTTTATTTGTCCAGTACACAGATATATTGATATGTATCTATAGCAGTAAAAAAAAACAGATATTACTATTTAAAAAAAAGTTGAATTAACCTGTAAATACGGCTAAAGACTTGTATGCAAGCTAAATTAATGCGAGTTGAAGTCACACGACTAACTGTAGTCAATATGCATAATCTGTACTTAAAATTATAAATAGTCGTTAAATAAAATTCAAATTTCGCTCGATCAGTATTAAAAATCGCTGTTGGCCAGGCTTATGAAGTTTTCAGGACTTGGAAAGTACAATATCTCTGCGGTGATTCGAGAATCTGTGTTATATTTAAGTTGTAAATACTGTATATAGTAGTATATTGTAAGCGTCACAGATATAATTAAAATGTATCAAGAATTTTGCCAGTATGGTGCAGCATCATCTAAGATTAAATTAAACTAAACTTGACAGCCCTGCCATTATCTCTAGCTCTTTCGTGTCAGTCTATCTAGAAGAGGACAGCAACACTTTTGTGACGTCAGATTATATTCTCCAGTGAGAAAAATATGGCTATAGGAAAAATTACACAGCAATTGCATTAGTTGGGATGTTAAGCAGCGTTTTTCACCTCAGCTTGCAGCGGACGAGAAACGACAGCGGTTTAGTGCAGCTTGTGAGAGCAGCAACGGCTTCATTTGTATGGAGCAGGTCCGTCACAGCTGTGGACTACAATCCTATACAAATGACTGCTTACTACTTAAATCATGTTCTGTGGCCGCCAATCCATTTTTTCTTCCGCTAGATGAGATTGTAAAAGCGGCTTTATACCTACTGCGTTTATTCAAACAGGGTTCCCTATATTAGGCATACGTTCTTGATAGTTCTCGCTCTAGGCGTTTTAATACTAACGTTTTACTAACAGTTCTATACAATGAACTTTAAATCAGAAACCTCATGGAATTCATCGAAGCAATAACAAATATAAAGGAACAATGCAATGTAGATATTAAGTCGAGACGGGTTTCAATTTAAATATTCAATAATGAGTTTTCAGAAGTGTGTAAATATATGACTATTGTGTTAATCGTTTGGCAATCAATGAAATTATAGATTTGCTGTTAGTAGGGCGGATTTTAAGTATAGCTTGAAGTTATGTGGGACTCTTACCATAGTTAATAACATTCATTTATATGCTAGCTGTGCATTGCTGTTTTCCCGCATTTTCCAGTATAAAAAGTATCATATGGCCTTCCTCATTATGTATACAATGTCTTTGTAAATTTTCATCAATATTTAGTCCCGTCGTTTACCCGTGAAATGGTTACAAAAAAACTAGAGACAGTAACTTATTTTTAATTGCATACCGGGTCTTTTTTTTGGCATACCGGGTCTTATCGCGCATTGAAACTGTTTAGGTAAAAACATTTCAATAATTTTAATGCGCTATAAGTGAATTAAATTAAAAAACAAAAGTTTTAAATTAAGAAAAACACTTTTATATTTAAGTGTATATTTTATTAATTAAGTGTGTCTTACCAAAATATATTTGAGCGTGATATATGTTGTCTCGAACTTCCGTAAGCGCTGCAGTCAGATAATGTACGAAAGGGTTCTACAAATTACCGTAGCGCTAGTATCGCAGTCAAGTTTCGCAACATTTCAAGGGAATAAAGAAAGGCGCCATCGATTGGTATGAGTTGCGCTTCTTTTGAAATGCTGCGAAACTTGACTGTGATACTAGCGCCACGGTAATTTGTAGAACCCTTTCGTACATTATCTGACTGCAGCGCTTACGGAAGTTCGAGACAACCTTTATCACGCTCAAATTACGGCGCCATCTAAGTTCATACCGTTTTTAGGCAAATTTCCGAGTTACGCTCTAATGTTCCGCTATTGTCTTTCCTTTTAATATATCTTCCTTATCTTCCTTGATCTTACTCAGGTCCGCCCTGTGATAGCACAATTTTTTATCCGTACGATTTTTATACACCCAATCATGCGTGTTAATTGTTATGCCATTTTGTTCTGTAGCTTATGAATTGTATTGTTTCTTTCAATATGCGCACAAACACAGTATGATATTAACTATTATGATATAATAACATTATATTTGTTACCTAATCAAAGTATATCAGTCCACTAGCTATCCGTTATTGTAAATATGTAGGTACTGTATACAGTTTTAGTGTTGCTATTTATTTTAGTTACGGGATCTGTTCCTACATTCTATTAGTGCGTAGTTTCGTATGAAGATGTTTTGTTAATGAATGCTTGTACAGTGCCTGGCAATGAATAAGGCAAAACTAGAAAATACAAAGAGCTTAGACACCAGGCATTATCATGACAGGACCACTATGACGACCATAATAAAAAACACTCGGGGTAACTGACCGTTCTCACAGCGATCTTTTTACCTTTTATTTTCTACTGTTGGTATCGATATAATTTTATCATATTAGGTATTGATAATTAGGGTTTCGTACCCAAAGGGTAAAAACGGGACTTTATTACTAAGCCTACACTGCCTGTCTGTCCGTCAGTCCGGCCTACCTTTAAACGGCTGTATCCTACCGCAATAGATAGCCAATTGAAATTTTCACAGAATATGTAATGTTACATCGGCGTAACTAAGAAATTATAAAAAAGTCAAAAAGTAAAAACGAATAGGGTCCTCATACAACAAACGTATTTTTTGAACGTATTTTTGTATAAGCTCTAATGTAAAAATGGTAATACGTACAAGCGTCAAACTTGGCATGATTATAGTACACACTCTAAAGTATAACAACAAATAAACAACAACAAACAAACAAATTTCTGTTCATTACCAAGTTATTATTGTGTTATACTCGAAAACTCATCGCGTCACTGTAGCAAAATTTTAACTAATGTGACGGCGTGGCAATTGCTTCGACTATTTTGAAGGCGTTAAGCCAACATCAACTGGTAATTCGGTTACTTGGACGACCTTATAATTTCTTTCACCGAATCGAAATTTATTGGGTCGGTGACAAATTTCTATTCATTACCAAGTTATAACTGGTAATTCCTTACTTAGATGCCCTCATCATTGCGTCGACCTTATCATTTCACCGAATCGAAATGCCATAATTTACTAATAAAATCGGTAAAATAATTGAAGTCGGTTTTTTAAATTGATAATTATTGTATTTAGTGGTGGTACGGTACCCTCAGTGCGCGAGCCCGACTCGCAACTGGCCGGTTTTATTTTTTTGTCAAATGTTTATTTGCCAATGTGTTATTATCAGCTTCGACCTTTGCGACAACATGCATTATCATGACAGGACCACGATGACGACCGCAGAAAAGATTATTTTTTTGATGACCGTAATAAAATTATTCTCGGGGTAACTGGCCGATATCACAACGACCTTTTATTTTCTACTGTCAATAGAATTTTATCATAGCATTGAATTTTATAATTTTGTCAATTTTTTGGAAACAAATGAAATGCTGAATTATTTCAAATGTTTATTTAACAATGTGTTATTTTCAGCTCCAATCATTGTGTTAGATAGGTCTACATAACGTTTTATCGTTATTCTTGTTACAATTTAATCTGTAAATTTTATTTGTTTTCTACGAGATCGATCGTCGCTCGACATGTCCATGACAAACACCATACTCTATGATGAGTCTGCTCTAAGAAATCTCTAAGTTTAACATGACCAGTAATATGTCCATGTAATGTGTGCCATATTTGTGGCCGGGCAGTGTACGCATACGCTAGGCATACGATAGATTGCACGGACATATCTTGCTGTAAACACAAATATGCATAACGTAAGTCGAAATGTAGCCGCGAATTGTTGATCTCATTTGTTTACGGACATGTAGCTCAATATGTAGTTGTTTTTGTAACATAAATTATAATTAAAGTTGCGAATGTACCTATATTATAAGAGATAGTCAAATTAATATTATTGTATATATTTTGGAAAGGAGATTTTTATACATAGACCTATAATAGTTCACTTCAATGGTTGTAATTACGTAATGAAGGTGTCAGCTGTTTCGTATGTAACATATTGCGTTGTATATAATTGGAGATGTGATATACATTCTGATGTTTATAACTTACATAAAGGTGTACAATAAAGTTTATATAATTGCGTTGACATGAATTTTTGTGTATAGTTAAAATTGATATTGTAAAAATTAACTTGAATACGTTGTTCAGAGATTGACGTTTCAAACAAATAAAATAACTTTTACATTAGTCATCTGCGTTTATATTCTTTTAACTTCTACACATCTTATCAGCAATTATATTCCTTTTTTTGTTTAAAGTTTTTTTGTCTAAAATGTATCGTCTAACAAGTCATAGTCAGTCAAGTCAGTGGCAAGTCCAAGCCATGGAGTAATTTGGTGGTGACTACTAGAGGCTTAATATCTAGCCTTTTGCATAAAATACATGATATCTAGTGTAGTCATGATCTTTTTTCATGTACAATTGTCTTTTTATTTTGGACAAAGGGAATGTTAGGATAGGTCAGGCTGGAAATTAGTCAGAACCGACAGAGTAATTTTGGTCCAAGTACTCTTATGGTATTTACCCCCAATGCCCGCTTTCATTAACCCTAGGAGTCGTCTAAATCAGACGCCGAAATATTTAGGAGTTGTCTAGAGCAAAAAAACATTTCGTCCATCTTTAGGTGATAACTAGTGACGTTAGGCGCCACCTAAAGATACGACATCGATTCGGGGGTGTCTAATGATAGGCAACTACAGCCCGCCCCGCGCTCGCTCACTCCCATCAAAGCCTAACTATTAAAATTTTTGGCAACATTTGCTTAGGAGTCACCTGAAAAAACGATTGGTAAAACAGAAGATTACGTTTAAGACTCTGCTTAGATTAGAAGTTCCTCCGTTAGGCGTCGCCTTGTTCGTGGTTAGTGAAAACGGGCATAAAACTCCTTAGGGGGGGTATATGCCCCCCTTATGAAAAGTGCGGTAGTCAGAAGCCCGAGGGAGGTTCTGAGTGTGGCGATGCGACACTCAGGGCCGACCGCAAGAGCTTCAAGCGCGTCGGGGCCCACCAGCATGCCTATTATGCGAACCGCGACAAAATCTTGTCACTTTGTAGAGCGAGAATAAAGAATGCGACAAGGCGCCTACGGTTTCGTATACGCCTGTCTAGTTTTGCCACGATAAAAAGAGTGGACAAAATTTTGTCGCAGCGAGACAGGACACCCGGACTTGAGTAGGTTGGGTTCAAAATGACTGACAGATTCGATACATAGGAGTCCGCAAGAGTCCGTCGAACGCTAGTTTCCATGGATACCAACAGTATTTGTTTACGTGTCGTATATAAACAACTACAAAAAACCTTCGGCTAAAATAAAATGAATGGACGGGCCCTAACCATTGAAATTGCTCAGTAAAAACGAGTCAAAACCGTCGGACGTATACTACACCTAATTATACAAAAATGTACAGTACCTAATTATTTGTCACAAAAAATAAATCCCGGTTTTATAATACTAATAATATATAACTTATATTGTGTACTTTTATTTGTGTATTTACACTTCAGGAAAGCATATGAATGCATAATTTTGTCAGATGTTTCGTTACCGCGTAACAATAGACACGTGTTGCACTTCTTACGCCTAGAGACCGACTGAAACGAAATGAGAGCCGGCGTTCATTTTGTTATCTTCAAAAATGCGCTTCTACTGGGCCTGTCCATTCATTTTATTTTGGTCGAAGCAAAAAACTAGCGGTATTTTGTAAACGGCACGGCGCCAGGTGGCGTTCGATTCGTCAATTGCGTTTCATGAACCTTTACAAAATTACGAGGCATATTACAATTTGTCTTCGGCATTTTAAAAACCAGCGAGCGCTTATAAACAGACAACGCCGTTTGTATAATGATGAGTCATACAATTTGCCGACGACATGTCTAGTGCTCAAAGCTAGGTAAAGGTAGGTAAGCATAATATTTAGTTTTATACTACATTCTGTTTTTTTATTACCTCAGTTTTGTTTCTTTTTTTTTTGTCGTTCAATCATGACTGTAAATGAACATGGCGGACCGGCAACCAGTGAATATTACTAGTGAGGAAATTCAGAGTTGTCATTGGTCGAAAAATACCATGTTGTAAGTTGTTTAGCAATAGATCGAATTAGAATTAGACAGTTGGACATTTAACAAGTATAAATTTTAACTTTTTTAAACCCCCTTTGAAAATAACTGATAATCTTCAAATGGCTTCGCAGATTGTCTTGAATCATAGCTAAGAACAATCTCGACTAAGTCATCTATACTTATCTATAATAAAACTAACAGGTCCAATTCTGTACATTGAAGTTTTTTTTTGGACGACACTCTATTTTCGATACTGAAGTCAAGAGTTCATACTCCGAGGTAGTTTATAATATACTTTTTATCCCGAAATTTTGCATGGTTCCCTTGGGAAAGGGGATGAAAGTCAAAATGTGTACTTAGTTGTAAATCATTACCGCGTAATCCGATTTCATTAATTATTTTTTTGTTAGAAAAGAGGTACATTAAAAAACTTCCAGTAAAAATTTCAAGGTCATCGATTTCGTAGTTCAGAAATTACAGACATCACAACCGTAAGTCCAAATAACTTGACCTCCGGAATTTACAGGAACCTTTGAACGTACGGCTTATCTTAAGCTGGAGGTAGCTTTGTAGCGCACTTTGTAGTGTACGTTGAGTTGGTACTTAGTAAATCTATAAATCTTATTAAACAAATAAATGCCAAAAAGGGTCCGCAAACCACGTGATGCAAATTAATGGGGGTTACTATATTTTGTAGAAGGTTCCGGAAAGAAAAATTAATAGAATTGGAAAATTTCAGAAAACTTAACGATTTTAACTTCGTGCGTTTTTCATTTCTAAGACAGGACAACGTCTGTCGAGTCAGCTAGTCTTTTAATAAAATAAAACTAAATCACAGAAAGATACCTACCTACACAATCATGTTAAACTTATAACACCCCCTCTTTTTGCTTCGGGGTAAAAAGAAACAGCCTACGCAAAGTGACATGTTAGAACTTAAGTTTAAATTATGGCTACTACCTAAAAATATTTTATGTGATGTGGGATAATCAGATAAAACCACAACTTTATTTTGGTTAAAAAAGTATGCCTTTTTATTTTTTCAAATAGTCTTCATCTAAATTTTATAAGAACATTGGACACGATCGAAGCTTTTTACCGATAAATAAGTATAAATAATTTTATATTCACATAAATTATCTTATCTATACATTTACATTACATTTATTTTTATATCAGTCCTCTCAAAAGGTCCATTCTCTCCCTGCAAATTAAATATTAATATTTACACAGCGATAGGGATTCGCATCTACCGTACATACATACATACATCAACAATTAACAATTAATAGAGACTATGTACAAAATATATTCGACAAACACACACACGTCCATCCGTCACCGTTCACACACACCGAGTCACATTCACACCATTTGGCATATGGATGGCGGCACGTCACTAGCAGAGGTCGTCCCGGGCGCGCCACCAGGGCGCGGGCGCGCGGCAGTCGCGCTTCCGGCGGCGGCGCTCGGCGCGGTCCGAGCGCTTCTTGAGGAAGCGCACGTTGTACGGGTCCTCGGCGAGCTCCGGGTAGCGCGCTACGTCGTGCACGTACTCGGCGTCGTAGCCCGCCGCCGAGCCCGCCTTCTGGATCTCGTCGAGCTCGGCGGGCGACCAGTCGAGCGAGCCGCCGAGCCCGGCACGCAGCGCCTCGCGCTCGCGGTGCCACGCCTTGCGCATGGCGGCGGTGCGTGCGTGGTGCAGCAGCCGCTGCCGCTCGCGCTCGGCGCTAGTGCCGTACCGCAGGTTTACAATGCTCGTGCGCCCGTGGATCTTGACGTCTGCGTACGAGCGGCCGCCCTCCGCCACCTCGTGGAAGGTCACGTTCAGCTTGCCCTGCATGCGCTTCAGCTGCTGCTTGTCGTCGGCGGCCCGCCACGTGTCCTCCTTCACGAAGTAGAACACGTCTTGCTGGTCGCCGTGCACCACCAGCGAGAACGGCAGCACGTGCGACCGGTTGAACACCGACGTGTACACGTCGCGGTAGATGGCGTTGGCGGATGGCACGGCCGTCACCACGGCACGCCCGCGCGAGTTACGCGACACGAGGATGCCGCGCCCGAACGGGGGTTCCGAGTCCGAGCCGATCCTCTTCGGTGCCAAGTTCAGGGCGTCCGTTTTCAATGCGGACATAGCGGGAATAGAGAGACTTCTGAAGTCGGCTATTCTCTTGTTGGACATGTGGGATAGGAAACCCGATTCGATCGTGACTGTGGGGAGCAGCGACATCGCCGAAGGTAAGCCCGGGGCGCTGTCTGCGGGAGCGGTGCCCCACACTGGGCGTCCCAGAGGAATGCTGGGCAAGACTGAGCCACCGGGAAGCTCATCGGGATATAGTTGCGGTGCCAAGCTTTTCGTATCGTAACCAAGAAGCTTCAACCATGACAGGTGATCTGTGAAAAAAATTAATACTTAGGTAAGTAGTTTTTTTTATCAAATTACTACTTATTTGAAAGTCTGATGCAATGAAACGAAACTGAATAATTGGTTGAATCAGACGTTACTTTGCTCAAATTCAAATCTATGTTTAAAAAACCGGACAAGTACGAGTAGGACTCGTGCTCTGAGGGTTCCGTTGCACAAAACCTTCAGAGCGCGAGTCCAAAAAAAAAAACTAAGTTGAAATATTGAAAGACAAACTTAACTTTGTAGTAGACTATAAGGTTCTCCTGTACATTCCAACTACAAAATGTAAGATTGTAATAGCAAAATAATTATTTTTAAATGATATAACTTCAAATTTGTAACTTTCAGATTTATTCCTATATATGTGCTATGAGACCTTGTCTTTTGCCAAATTTCATGAATCTAGGTCAACGGGAAGTACCCTATAGGTTTTGATTTCCCTGCGAAATAGCAAAATATGCGACATAAACGTTCATATCTTTTGATTGCGTTGACTTACAACTTTTATTTTTTTACAGCCGAAAGAAACCATAAACCCAAGTATTTAGTATAAATTTCAACTTGCTACCTTTACGCGTTCTTGAGAAAAAGGGTCTTGACAGACGGACAGACAGACAGACAGACAGACGGACAACGAAGTGATCCTATAAGGGTTCCGTTTTTTCCTTTTGAGGTACGGAACCCTAAAAATGAAGAACAATTAGATGTCATACCCCTTATTGTACTAGATACGACATTGAAGCGGAAATACACTAGATTTGCCTAAGAAACAGTAAACTATGAACTATGACGATTACCTGTTGGTTTCTTATTCTGAGGCACTACATTAATTGGATCATTTCCATTGAATCTGTAAAGATGTAATTGAGTCGGGTTGTGTATTCTCTCGATGAGATTCTCCCAAAGCGGTGACATCCATTGTCCGATCAGAGGGTCGTATACTTTTCCGTTAGCCATGTGGACTAATGACGTTACTTGGTCCAAGAGTCCTCCGCAAAAATCAACGGGGAGATACAAATAGGGGTTGGAGTCATAGACAATGTGACCGTATGGAGATCTCATTATCTCTCGGATTCCTTCTCCGTATTGATTGAACACCATCACCGGTGTTCCACATTGGTCCGTTGCGATATAATACTTGTGTCGAGCAACCTGTGACAATTATAAAACGTTAATATTCACTTTGAAACGCAGTGGAAATATAAAAATTAAGAAAATATCTTTAATGGAACTAACCTGTGTATAAATGAGATGCCCTCTGTCATCATAAACCAAAGTCATGAATCTGTTCTCTCTTGGAGAATAGATATGGCTAACTTCATGTGGTTTATCCTTATTTGTGTAGAAAAATTGAGTTACATTTCCAAAGTTATCTTTTCTAGTTGACAATCTAAAACATACAAAAATGTTTATATTAGTGATTTGATTCGTTAAATCTAATGAAGTTGTGAGGCAGAAAAGTTTGTAAAGAAAGAGTGCGTACCTGTCGAGATGGTCGTAATAATAACGAACGTCAAATCTACCACGCTTCATGGCTCTGATCAGTAGTCCTTTAGAGTTGTACTGGAATCGTTCCTCGCGAGCATTTTGGGAAACCAGTCCTCGGCTGTCATATCTGTATTGACCTTCTCCAAACTTGATGATGCGGTCCATATCGTTGTACTCCATCGGTATCGTGTTTCCTCTGTATGTCAGTGATAGCATATTGCCGTTGTCATCATACCGGAAACCCCATGGCTCTTGAGCCTCGACTCCTGTCAACTGGCCGTCGCAATCCCAGGTATAATTCTTCACATTGGTATACGTATTAACTCCAACGTTTCTTGTGTGAGTTCGCGTCTGGGATATCCTTCCATGCTTGTCATAAGAAAATTCCATTCTAAAAACTTCCATTCTGTGGATGTTTACCGTCACTTCTTTCTCCAGAAACTGCTCGTTTAGTACTCGAGAAAACATCGCTATTCCATCATAAACGGAAGTCTCATTCCATTTCTGTTTAGATACCGTGAATTGACCTAAAAGTTCTGGTGAACCAGTTTTAATGTTGTACACTATATGGTAAGGAATTAGCGTTTGACCACCAATTCGTCCCTGGACTGCTGTTATCCTGTAATTATTGTCGTATTCATATATAATTTTGGCGTTGCTCAGTCCAGTTTTGGCACCGTAGTCGAGTCTTTCTTCAACGAGGAGCCCACCAACGTATGTAGATTCCCAACGATAGTCAACGTCCCGATCAACATGTAGTATTTCTGAAGGTAAGCCGCTGTTTTCTGCATAATGTATTTGTGTTTGACCATCACCATGAACTACCTCTGATACTTGATTAGTAGTAAAGTACCGATAAACCACTCGAGCTCCGTCGCCAGGGAATACAGTTTGCAGAAGTTCGCCAGTGTGGGAATAATGTTGTAAATATTTTTTTGATGATCCTGGAGGTGCATATGTTACTCTCAAAAATCCAATAGATGGTTGCACGCTAAACGAGTGATTTGTCCCCGAAGGCAACACAACATGCGTCAATCCACCCTCCTTGTCATACGTGTATTTGTAATTTCTTTGACTTGCTAACGAGATCTTGGATACGAGATTTCCTTCGTTGTAATAGATGAACTTTGTGCCGTCTTGAGGGCTGGTTATTTCTGAGAGCATTCCATGAGGATCGTAGCTGTATGATTCTTCCGTTTCACCCCATTTCCAGCCATTGATTCTGTAAAACCTGTCATATGAAATGTTCAAAGGCACTGCAGCTCCATGCGGAGTAAATGATAGCGGTAGTCCGGCCAAATCGTAAGTGATCGTAAACAGAGGATTTCTATCAGCATTGAAGAAAGTTTCTCGACTCTTCCTTTGGTCAAACTCTATGATAAGGACTCGGGAATCGTTAACCCATATTTCACGGTTTAGAGTCTGTTGCGGGTTCCTGACATCACCGACTAATGTGTAGAGAGAGTACATGTTGTTCACAAGCCCGTCGCCAAATGTTGTTGTTTGATGGGACCACATGTGGAGCATTTCAGCCTCAATTGGTAAAGCAGCTTCTAGTAGTGGATGTTTGGCAGCTGCGATACTCTCAAACTTTCCAGACCAAGGTGTTTCAAGGACTAGCGTATTGTTTGTGTAAATTCGGCCTTCCGTTATTTGCTTTCCGTTGTTAATGGTGATTTGTTTGAATGATTGGCCGTGCAACACATATTCGCGTTTCTTGGCTACGCCAACAGGAATCGTGCTCGATGGGTTCGACACAGTAACTGCTAAACCATAGTTCTTAGCAAGACCTGATGTAATATGCACTTGCTCTCCAGAAGGCATTATAATTTTAGTAACCCGTCCAAGTTCATCATAATTATAGATGACAGTGTCTCCAGCCTGAAAGAAAAAAAAATACAAAGATTAGTAAAATAAAATATCAAATTAAAATCAAATTGTAATCCAACGATCACATTCTTCAAAATTATTAAATACTTACGCCTGAACGACTGTTGAGTAAACCAGAACCGGCGTCATAATCGAATTCAATTTCCGTCGTTCCCTTTTCAGCTATCTTAGTCAGATATCCAATTCCAGATATCTTTAGCTCGAGTTTGTGATCTTGCGTATTTTCAATAGAACTTACGACGTTGCTATAGTCCCTAAGCAGTTGTATTTTGTTTCCAGAAGCATCTGTCACAGTCGAGAGCTTACCAAAGCTCGTGTTCTTGGAATAAAGGAATGAATATCTAGTCTTGGCTGATGTCAAGTCTTTCGTAGTTATATGTTGCCCGTATCGGTTAAATACGTATATTTCAGATGTTGGAGGGTAAGGTATTCTGAATTCTCCATTTTCATCATGTTGAGGCAAGTAGTGTTTCAGAGCCAAAATATGAAGGGAACCTTGGTCTACAACATTCAGAACGCCATCAGGTGTGACGGCGAGTGCAGAGATCGTTTGGAACTTGGCATTAGAGGACAATAATGTTTCGGTACTTGTAGGGGGTTCGTCACCCGCTACTATACTCAGACGACAAGGACAACCAGCGCCTTCATCGCGAGAGTTTACCGGAACAGCTGTTGCTGAGACAGAACTATTACATTCACAGCTCAGTTCTTTCAAATTTTCTTGCAGTTTGCCAGCAAAGTGCATTATTTTCCCAGACGGGTCGATTGATTTTATCGTGTTCGTTTTCTTTGAGTCAGACTCGGCGACGTAAAGAATACCGCTTGGAGCAAAAGATAGAGCTAATATCGTACCCAAGCTTGAATCTTCTCGATATTCAGTGCTTGTTTTGTTCGAAGTCTTGGTAATAGGCTTTCCATCGCTGCCGAGACGACAATGGGATGGTTGTCCAGCAACAACTTTGATTTTCATGTCAACAGTCAGTTTAAGTATAATTCTGTCATCTATAAAGAACAGAGATCCGTCGAGAGGTGATAATGCTACACCAGTAGGCCATTGCAGTTGTGCTTCGTAAGGAGCTATGGCGCCCCGGCAGGGTACAGGAGACCAATGGTTATAATGTCCGTGATGCCCTACCAATGTGTGAATGATTCCATTGGGGTCAACTGCTCTTATGTTAGTTCCATCTGCGATATACATTGTTCTGTCTGCTGCAATTGCAAGACCTGTAAAGATATTATGAAAATGTTAAAATTAAAGTCATCTTACAAAGAAATTTCAGAGAGGTCAAGCCATTTTATCTGTTTTTACCTTTTGGATGGGCCAATTTGGCTTTGATTGCAGGTCCTTCATCACCACAGTTGGAATCGTCTCCGGGTACACAGCGGTCTCCGTTGCCCACCACAGGTTCAGAGTTCATAGATGGGTCACGAACTTTCTCCAAAGCTATTACTCTTCGCACTTGATGCCTTTCAGAATCGGATATGTAAAGGTAACCGTCGGCTGGCGATATGCAGATGTAATATTGATATGCGGTCTGTGTGGTTCTAAAAGAAAATTTGTTCTTTAGTATCATTCTTCAACTGTTGTGTTATATTTTTAATTGGTTAAAAACTACTCACTCTAGTTTTAGGACAGTTGTGACAACGCCTTCGGGAGTAATTCGGCGAACAAGATTAAAATCTCCTACGTACAGAGACCCATCAGGCCCTGACGTCAAGGCAGTCGGTGTTAGAAGTCGGGAGTCGGCAGCTTTACCGTTGCAATGATCAGGACATTCAAGTTGTCTTTGAAGACCAGTTCCCATTACCACCTAGAAATTAGACACATAATTATAAAAATATAAGCTTACAATAAGTAAGCTCAATAAGTAAGCTCTACAATAAGTAAGGTCTTTAGTAATACAGACTCTCTTGCTAATTCGCCGCTCGACTATCCGACAACTACTATAATCCACCTGCGAGTTGAAATTATTATTGGTCTTACCAGACTCTGAGAGATCCGCCGTCATTGAAAATCTTCAGCTCGATAATCCGCCATCTATGAGTATGACAAATACAGTACTATACTTCGCTGAACGGTCTTAGCTTATGACTCATAAGCAACCACTCTTTAGTCCGCCTACGACAACCAAGGTGAAAGAAAGGTCGTGAACTGCGTTTTCGCCGAACCTGAGTACTAATGAAAGTTTCATTCTAGTTGATTTTAAAATACAATAACACGATAATGATAAATTCCGATATTTTGTTGTTCCTGTATATTATAATCCGCCGTCTTCAGTAATCTGCCGATGGTTGGGATATTGTGATAGCGGATTAGCAAGAGAGTACTGTGTTTGGAAGTGGTACTGCTTTTAACATTTACCTGAACAGTTCTTGGATATTGCTTCAGATGGAGTAGCGCTCCATCGCCTTTTTGGAGAATGCCTTCGTGGAAGTTGTAATGGTGGTGGATATCAAGTCCCCAGCCGCCAATATCGGAAATATCCACATCAAACCCTGCTAAAGTAGCTGTCTGTGTTTCCCAAACAATGGAACTGCACGAGGAGTATTCGTAGCCAATTGAGATCTTTGCTTGAGCTTGGCCATAGACTTTCTGTTTATAAACGTTTCTCTTATTCCAAGGAAATACGTGTGTCAGGTCTGGGTCTGCTTCGTAAGTGTGCGTGTGCAGAGAGCCTTCTATTTCCACCCTCACATGCACACGTGATAACGATGCTGGCACGATTTTGCGAGTCAGTTGGATATGGACGCAAGATAAGTATCCAGCTGCTTGTGACGATCGATATGTCAATTTTACAAGTGAGCCAGGGATTCCGATAGATTCGCTGACAATCTGCGAAAAAACAAAAATTTGTTTTGGGTAGGGCGATCAACTAGGACAAAAAATTCAATTGGATCGATGCGTTTGTTTTTAACCACCGACGCAAACAGATCTGTTGTGTAGGTATCTGTCTGTAGCATCGCAGCTTCCAAATGGATGAACCGATTTTTATATAGTTTTTTGTTTGTTTGAAAGATGACTTAATCGAGATAGTCTACGGAGATAGTTCTTGGCAAAATGATTCAAGAAAATATATTCAGCCGTTTGAAGATCATCCGCTGTTCTGTCGGTTTTTTATATTTTTAAGGTTTACTTTTTAGGGTTCCGTATCCAAGGGGTAAAAACGGGACCCTATTTACTAACGCTACGCTGTCTGTCCGTCCGTCCTAACTTTAAATGGTTGTAATCTTTCGAACAGTAATAGATAGCCAGTTTTAATTTTCGCAGAATATGTAATGTTACGGTGGATTAAGAAATAATAAAAAAGTTAAAAAGTAAAATCTAAAGTGGGTCCCCATACAACAAACGTATATTTTTTTTTACGTATATTTGTATTAGCTCTAATGTAAAAAGAGTATTACGTACAAGCGTCAAACTTGGCATGATTATAGTAAGCACTCTAAAGTATAACAACAAATAATAAATAATGGCCAAGTGCGAGTCGGTGACAAATTTTGGTTCATTACTAAGTTATAACTGGTAATTCCTTACATGGTTACATGGATGACCTCATCATTGCGTCAACCTTATCATTTCACCGAATCGAAATGCCATATTTTACTAATTTTGAATTCGGTTTTTTAAATTGATAATTATTGTATTTTGTGGTGGCACGGAACCCTCAGTGCGCGAGCCTGACTTGCACTTGGCCGGTTTATTTTAACTGTTGATTATAATTCTGTGGAAAGAAAGTATCAAGAACATTAAATTACCTGAGCTTCAGGATAGATCACAGTAGTGGTGGTAGCAGAAGAAGCAGCCGGTGCAGCCAGCGGAGGAACTGCCACTACCTCGGGTCGTAGGCGCTCGTGGTCATGGTCTGCGCAAGGAGGCGCTTCTACTTCCCACCATTGGGGTGTTGGATTCCAGTCCAGCCGAGGAGGAGCCCTGGAAAATTTATGGATTTTTCGTAAGTTTTGGATTTATCTTATTTCGTATTACAAGAGCTGCCTGTGTCCAATTTTTTATTACCTCTTTAAAAAGATGATCATAAAATTAAATAGACCCCCCATCGAAAACAAAATTACAATTTATTCAAAAGTAGGTAAATCTTATACTTAATAATAAATTTTAAGTTTGTTAAGTATCCGCTCTCTATCCCGACCAAACACTAAAAGCTATCATCTCATCTCAGAAGTACGTGTAATGTATTTCATTATATCTTCAGCTAAGCCTGTTATTTATAATACTTAAATGAAACATTAGGATATAGGCCTATTGGATCCAAAAAAACTTTACATCGTGAAGTAGGAAGAGGATGGGAGGCCTTTGCCTAGCTGGCAGTAAGACGGAATACACACATAGGTACATTAACTTTTTTCGATTCTGACCTCGGGTACCTAAAATGAAACATGCCACTACTGCATCATACCTATGGCGCGAATTGACTAAGAGTCAGATTGCCTAACTGTCAATGCCTAAACATTGTAATTTTTTTAAACCTTAGGTTAAGATAGGTATAGCTAACTTTCCTCTTCCTGTATTGTGAATAAGTAAGTAAATTCGTTTAAGTTAACAAAATTGTAGTCAAGTATAATAAAAGTCACGGACCCTGGAGTCCGTGGAGTTGTAAAACATTGTAATTGCCTAGATATCATTACGTCAACAAATCGAAATGCCTAAACAACATTTTGTCTCCAATGCCTAATGCACATTATGCTTATTTTGTTAGAAACTCTTTTCTTGTACACTTGTCTTGTTTGAATGGCTTTTTTGCTGTTGTATCTCGATAATATACCTACTGGTACTCCAAACTGAAAAGTTTTATGTGTACCTATCGTGTCTTCATGGTCAGTCATACTGACATCTGCTGCAACTGCTTTTTAAGCATTGGGCGATATGGCAGCATTTGAAGAACATTTGTGTTTGTTCTATATCTGGGTGTTAATATCTATTTAAGTATGCATTTAAAGCTATATATGCATGTATATCAGTCTCTGGCAGCCATATCACAAGCTTTACTTAGTTTGAGGTCAGATGACCGTGTGTGCAAAAATTTCCCGAATTTTTATTAATTAATTTATAGAACAAACACAAATGTTCAATACATGAATGTTTGTCCTAGGTGGGAATCGAACCCACGCCCCACAGCTCAGAAGGCAGGTTCACTACCAATTGGACCAACGGGGCTATCAATTGTAATTATAATAGTCAGTTTTATTACCAAAATACGTTTAGGCATGTTTAAAGGTACAAACAGATATGGTTTTTTTATTCATGGAAACAACTATGGTAGACGCAGTTCAGAGGAGAAGGAAAATTGATTTACCTGGGTGTTGGTACTTTGACGCTCTCATCACTGAGTTCCATCTGCACTGATGGTAGCACAACTATCTGGTTCCAGGGTACAAAGACGGTCTTCCGTAGAGGCTTGAATGGAGAACGCTGGAACTGTAGGGTGACCGCTCCTCCACCGTTCACCAACACGTCGAACCTAGGGGCATATAATATGTTGCTTATAAAACTTTTATTGTAAAGCAATTTTAGTAAAGCATGAAACGTATGTAACATTTAATGCTTTACTAAAATTCAAGAAGATAATAATTTAGGTACTTATAAATAAGCGGTTTAACAATATTCTAACAGAGACATAATTTTTAACTAATAGAAGAAAACAAATCTCACATTAGTACGCCGAACCTTACAGATACAACATTTCAATTTGTACGACCCTGTATGCCGTGCGTAGTTATCTACCATGTTCTGAGAAATAAATTGTTGGTTTTACTTGCTTAAATAAAGACTGCAGAAAACTTCTTCTAGATCTAGAAGGTGACTACTGTGGCAAGCATAATTTTTGCTTCATTTGCTTCGATCAAATAAACAAAGGATACTTATCGCACCAACCGCCCGACCGCGGCTTCCTAAAACTCCGCCATAACGCGCTGGTGCAGCAGTTTGCATTCAGTTACGCCTTACCTAGCAATGCGTAAACATAACGTGCCATAAACAAATACACAGCTAGTATGTACAAATAGTATGAATTGACAATGCCACTATTTTCGCAGTGCATGTACGGCGTGCGATATTATCTGTTTATTTGATCAAAATTTATTTGGGACTTGGTGCAAGTCCCACGTGAAGTCAATTGTTGTGGTAAGAGAATGTTCTGACATTGACAGGTTGGTTGTATAAAACTTTATATTATGGTTGGTTGACCACTCGGCTTTTACAAACATAGATTTATGGTAGGTTCTTGCTAGTCTACTTGGTCGTCTATTTTACTTCTCTTGGTCTTCTCTCTCTCTTGGTGTTTTAAAAGGCCTGTCTTCGCCGAATTATTCTACCGAGAAAAGTTTCACCAATCATGTTTCTGAAAAAACATTTATATCTTTAAACTTATTTATATCCTTTAATTATGACCAAAATATGAATTTGGTACTGTTCGC
Source organism: Agriopis aurantiaria (assembly GCA_914767915.1). NCBI lineage: Eukaryota > Metazoa > Arthropoda > Insecta > Lepidoptera > Geometridae > Agriopis > Agriopis aurantiaria. Next base: position 9,087,287 of record OU611987.1, read on the forward strand.
TGTGGTTCTGTTTGGCCGCTCAAATTAATGCAACGCAACCCAGATTGACGACATAATAATATATTAAGTCAACAGTACTATTGCAATAAAGTCTGGACTAAAATAAATTCACGGCGGTTTTCACATAGAACGCCCGCAAGTCTGTAATGTATGGCAAGCACTCTTTACAAAATAATGAGATTCGAAATGAATCCGATTTTCACGCTTCTATTTATCTAATTACGTTTCAATGTTTCGAAAATAAAACAAAAGAAAACGTAAACAAAAACCGTATTCCCTGTAATTGGCATTTAAATGGTTAAACGGGACGATACTCGATTACCTGTTCTCATGATACAAGTGAAGCTGTTCGTACACAAGGCGATCAAAATATCAGATACTAATCGCTGACTCGAGTAGCGCCGTCGCAACTCTCGTAGTGCATAAAGTTTTGTTCATGAATCGATAAAATGTTGGAAAATTCACGATAATTCAAGCATTCTAAGCGTACGGCGACGAAAGTCGCGATTCAATTCAAGTCTCCGAATTGCGTCGCCTTTTGTAAACCTATATCGAGTAAGTAAGTACAGGTTTCGTTCCGCCGCGAGTAATTCGATTTCATACTCGATGCTTTTACAGAGACGTGAGGGGAATTAACGACAACCGTGACCGAAAATTAATGAAGATTGCACGGATGTTATCTCAAATATTTAACGTTGAAATTCTTATACAAATATTTTATTGTTTGACACGCGATGCTTACAATCCGGCGCTATTATCAACGCATTTGTTGATCTATGACTAAAAATATGGCTGTGACTAAAAAGCTCGATTTTTGCTGTGAAGCGTGTTTTATCTAAAAATGTGTTATAAAAAGTAGATAGATAACTGCTTATTGTTTACAACAGAAATAACATATTCGTACATAAAGCAAAAACGACTGTAACAGATGGTGGCCTTATTGCTAATAAATGAGATCTCTTCCAAGCTATCTATGGTACGGATGTTATGGACAGCACCAAAAGAAACAGTATGGTACTTAGCCGAACTGAGGTCATTGCACAAGTTTGTACACATCATTATGGACAATTTTTACAATGGGACCAATACTGAAATTTCGTATAAAAATTGTTCTGTACAAAGCATTTTTTTTTTTATTGGAATTTCAGTGTTGATCCCTTATTTAAAGTTGTTCTTCATGATGGGTAAATCGACCACATTTAAGCTTGGAAACACCGTTCCGTATAGCTCTATATCATATTAATACTAGCTACGCCCCGCGGTTTCACCCGCGTTGTTTACTCCTTAGTGTATTATCTGCCAGTGAAAGTCCCGTCAAAATCGGTCCAGCCGTTTTGGAGTCCATAGAGAACACCGCACACATCGCTTTTTAGGGTTCCGTAGCTAGACAAGGAAACCTTATAAATTCGTTATGTCCGTCCATCTGTCTGACCGTTCGACTTTTTTAGAACCTTCTAACTTCTATATTTATTAAGGCATGAAACTTTGCACAATAAGAATTTTAATATAGTTATTAATTTTAAAATTAAAAAAAAAAATATTTTCGGTGTGGCTCTGGTACATGGGAAAGGGGGATGAAATATTTTCTTTCGCTGCACCCCCATTGAATAGGTCTTTTAAAATTAAGGTATGGTTTGATATACTTATCACTTTTTATCAATGTGTATATTTTGTGAAATATGGCCCGCCAAAGTGGCAAAAAGTTGGTCCCGCTACATCATTTTTAAATTATTAGACATAGAAACTTGTAAATTGCCATGCTGATAGGTCATATTAAAAACCTTAATTCAAAATAATTTTGAGCATATTCTGATTAGGTATGTACCTTTTTGAGTTATATGATAAAACTGTAATAAATTCAAGAAAAAGCTCAAAGGTAAATCATCATTAAATTGTCTTAAAAAGAATGTTTATGAAGTAGTTTTCTTTTTGACTAAACCATAAAAAGTATATGTTATGTTGGTATGATGCACTTCTGAAATTTGGTTAAGTCCACAGAGCTTCGTTCTTCAGAATTTTTCTGTGACCATCAATTTAGCCAGTTATTATATACTAGCGGCCCGTTCCGGCTTCGCACGGGTGTAATTTACGTGCGAAACTGGGGCGGGTCGTTAGTTATACAAACAAACCTTCTGTGAAAAATTATCTAACTAATGGTGAAAACCGCATCAAAATCCGTTGCGAGGTTTAGGTGGAGTTAGCAGTTATACAGACAGACAGACGCGGAAAGTGACTTTAATTTATACTATGTAGAGATTAGATAGATTATTTATTTTAGCCATTATTGTCCCACTACAGGGCAAAGGGACCCGGGGAGCAGGGAGGCCACCCTCCCCTCCTTCCATTCCTCACGGTTGAGAGCTTTTGTGGTCCAGCCGCTACAGTCGAACAGTCAAGCTAGTCCCGCCATCTCTTTTAGCGCTTGGTGTCCACATTGTTGTGGTTTTTGCCCATTGATCCGGCTCAATTCCACTTTGACTGCCTTTTGGATGACGTCGTTGATTTTTATTTTAATGCGCAGTATAGAGTAGATGCGAAGTATGTTCTAAATACTTATTTCTAAGACATAGTTTTATTTATGGTTTACCTATTTTCAGAGACAATCAGTTCTTACCTATTCTTTATTGAAATATAGGTTTGCGCTTAACCGCCATCTCACCTGATGTTAAACGATGATGCGGTTTTCGATGGTGCACGCTTGCCTAGAAATCAATTTGTAACTTTCGGGGGACACCTATTCAGGCAGCGCATTCCACAATCTAACGATTCGTACATTAAAAGATAAATCAATAAATCTTTTCTATGTAATGATGCACATAACAGTGTGGCGACAAAAATACTTTGGCTGAACTTCTTCATCGGTTCATCAAAATTGGTAAAGCCAAGAAAAAGTAACTCACACAAAAAGACAAGTTTTCTTTTGCATTCATAATAATAAGTGTGATGAACATGTTTCATACTAACCATCCACCCTGTCTGGTCAAGGTAAATCCGAAGCGCGCCTCGCGGTCCACCGAGACCCTGATGCCGATGATGCCGAGTCCCTGAGGTGAGACCACCTGCCCCCGCATCACGGAGACGCGGCTGCACAGACCAGCTCTCGTCAGTTGGAGTCAAGGAAGGCACAGCACACCGCCACGACCGATATGTTCTATTGTTCACATAGGGTGAGTCAACCTTTCCAAGTTCCCGCCTGGTTTGATCGATCGGATCTTCCGAGATTCAATTTAGGGAAGCTTGCTTTCTGAATAGATTGTGTTGGTTTTTGATTTTTTTCTTACAGTGATTGATCGCATTTTGTAGCCTTATATTGTAGACGGTAGAGCACGGAAAAATAAGCCAAAAATACGTAAGCACTTACGTAATATACCTTATACAGCGTCATATAAAATGTAACGTATTATGTGTATTATAATAAATAAATAAATAAAATATAAATTGAAACGGTGGTCTTAAGCCAAAATAAGATTATTGTACTTTATAAACATCATTTACAATACTCAACTCTTAAATCCCGAGAAAAATTTCTGCTGTTTCATAAGAAAATGTCATTCCCATTCAACGTAAATAAAAATGTTAGCTGCAAATTTTAAAACGACGCAAGAGGTGACTCCTTTCAAATGATTATTTCGGTATCTATTGATTATACCATGGTATAATAATATACTCCGCCAGGTATAGCAGTCCGAGAAAAAATGTCACGTGGGCGTCCCGCAATGATGTCATCAATGTCATGGATACACATACACGTGCATAAGCAAGAGCAGAATAAGTAATTTACAACAAGTTCGAGAGAGATGATGATACACGAAACAACGGCGCCATTGTTTTGTTGTTTTTGTTTCTCTATAATTTTCTGTGTTAACAGTAGTGTGAAATTATAACTCGCCAATAGCCGTATATTACCTGTGGGAATCCAATAAATCAATGTGGTTTTGATAAAATTGTGTTTAATATATTCAACTCGTGCCAAACTTGCTTGAGCGGACAAGCCAAACGACAATTGAAATGCTTTTTGTATTATATTTAGTAAATTATTTAAAAAAATGTTTCCCAGTATCTGTGTTTGGTAGAATAAAGTGGCAACTGGACAGTGACGTCATTCCGGGACATCTCCCAGAGCGCTAGACCTTGTTTTCTTGGATCATGGATTACACGAGCCATTTGTGCGTGTTTTGTTCAAAAAATATTATCATTACAAGTCATCACCAATCAATACGATCATTTAATATTGCGGTATACTTTTTGCTCCATAATTTGTATTCACTTGGCTAGAGTTTTATTCAGTGCTATGTCAACAACTTTGACAGTTTTACTGCAATAAAACTTGTGTTTTATGTATCTACGTGTTCTATACAGAAAGCAAAACTTACAAACTTAAGAACATATCGCTCGATGCGCTCCCTCGGTCAGAAGAGATCGAAGTTTGTGCTATGCTTTTATTTTGTAAATGCTGTGAGAATGAAGTAAGTATGAAAATAAATTTGAGAAAATAATATATTAAATAAGAAGTTTGTAGCATTGCACATTCTCGTTTAAGGACCAGCTAAATGTCTAGGATACATTTCAGTTTAAATTTTTTATTGCACTTTAGTTTAAACAATTTTTTTTACATTTTGAAATAAATTTTGAATGTGATGTGAAATTTTCCTATGTAAACGGAAATCTACCTAGAACAATAATTATGTATGTATTAAATATGTAGGCATGTAATAGCTGCCGCACAAACCATAGGATCAATTGATTTCGTATTTTTCTTATAAATTCTATGACAGACAAAATTGGTGCAAAGATAAATAAAACTCATAGGCGAAACTGTTTTTTTTTCAAACACAAATTTTTAAAACAGTCTTGAGCAAGACTGTTTTAAAAATTCGTCTGCTCTAAAAGCTTAACAATACAAATAACGCTAAAATATTCATGATAACAGATACGCTCAATGTAGAAAGCTTTCCAAATAAAATAATTTATTATGACGCAAATGTTCTGATACTAAAAAATTCGGTAAGCTAAGTCGCATTTCATCTGAAAAAGAATGTTAAAATACACAGACTTAAAATTTTATGCACTTTCTTATAAATAGGTAGATAGATATATTTTTAATAATTTGGTATTTTTGTTTGCGATAAGTTGGGGCATAGTACTGTGAATCAAAATGTACATATATGTAGATGAATGAACTTAATAACTATCGTTGCACCAATTTCATAGTCTTAGTAGGTAGGTTGCAAAATACTAATCAATGGAAGCAATGGTTGTAATGTACAATGTCGGTATAGTCTCGCTGTGAAGTAGGAATAACATTCAAATAAGTTTGTGTGTTGGTTAGTCGCAGGGGGTGAGGATCTAAACACATAAAGAGCTCGGGCGAAGGGTAGGGGGTTGGTTAACAGATGAAAGACGCAGACAAAGGGTAAGGAACACATAAAAGGGTAAGTTTATTTGAAGCTTAATTTGCGTGTTCGCTGGAATTTTGCTCAATTGATAGGTTCTATACATTCCGCGGTACGTTTCATATTTTTACAGCCCTATCCCTATCGTGTTTTAGACGTTTTGCGTGAAAGCGTAAATGATTTTCCTAGGTTTCATTCAGTACAAAAAAATATTATACCACAGTATAATGTCAACTATAAATATATAAGCACAATAGACGAGACAAATAAATAAGTACAAAATACTTTTGTGACTGCGGCAAATGATATTTGCAAGGTCGGCTCGCGCGCGGGCTCTGGCGCGTGGTTACAAAGAAACATCTAGTTTGTCGCAGCCACGGGAACATTCAAGACAAACATACAGATGTTACATACACATAGAGAATGAAACGAATACAGACAAAGGATTGAACAAAAAGTGAAAAAGCACAGTGGGTCCGATCACATGCCTGTAATGGGCTAGCGGCGGACGCCGGCATCACACACATATGCAGGAGACGCAACAAAAGGGAAGAGGTGAACAGATACTGAACACTGAGGGGCGAGGGCGGGCTGACTGACACTTACCATGGTGTAAAGGAATTCCAGAACTCGCTAGGAGTGGCGGACACACGGCGGCACAGGGACACAGAAAGACAGGACAGATTACTACACAGATACCTACATCCCTCAGTGCAACCCCACCCCGGCGCTAGGCAACCGCACGGCCGATTGCACTCGTCTAACTTGGTTACCTTGCGTTTTAACACTTGTTAAAATTAATATGCAATACTTAAATCGACGACGAAGCCCGTTTGCATTAGAACACCACCACATGGGACCAAAATGATCGTTCATGGGTCAACAGAAATTTTGAAGGTTGCACTAAAGATTGTTTCTGAGTACGAGCAAAGGACATGCTGGATGGTGAATGCACGAAGAAACCCGCCACGTTGAGGTACGAGAGGGCCAATGGAACAAATGCCGGAACGCAATATAACCACTCTAGACTTTAAACTTAAACAAAATAGTGAAGCGGCTCGTGTTTTAATGCAAACAAACTTTTAGAGGCGCTTTTGCATATTAAGCAAGGTGGGTTGACTACTTTTGATATTCAGTTTTGCTTTGTCTTGTTTTGTCAAAGAGATTGCTCGAAAGTTTTATCAACGCACACGGTACGGCAAATAAAACTTTGAATTTAAATCAGAACTCAGATCATGAAAGACGCATTTGAATTTAGGAACTGAACACGACTACCATTTGCCAATACCCCTAAAGTTAAAGTCATAGGCCGATTCCTTTGAATAGCTAAAGCTGTTTACTTAAATATTACTCACGCACGCTCCTACACATACATTATTGTTTGTCTCTCATGATTCGAGTTTCGCTTATATTGATAATCTGATAGGCTAATCAATGAGAAGACAAACAAAACTGTTCGAAAGCTATTGAGCGCTCATTATAATTTGTAATTTTATCAATTTGTTACTAAGACGCTTCTGTATTAGGTAATCAGACAAACAGGTAGGGTTAGACACACACAAGGGATGAACATTAGACAATACACAACACATCGGATCTGGTGTGAGAACATAAATAAAAACAAAAAAAAAATATACAAAATTATGGTTAATGATAAAACATAACCATGCTAGGATCGCAAACAATAACTTAATATCTTACACGCGAGTAAACACAGGAAAATCAAAACACTTCCACCAGATGATAAAATAAATCGTAATTCAAGTACAAAAGTAGAATAGTCACAATTAAAATTAAAAATAACCACACCAAATCCACGGAGAGGTTTAGGAAGATGAGCGGGAATGGTGAAGGTGCTATATTCCTATACTATGTCATTATGAATTTTGTATATTCTTACGTTTATACATTACAGTACGGCGATGATATCACGAATCTAAAATCATTGTAAAGTGCAATTATATTAGATTTATGAATTGTGCAAACCGACAGGTCAGTCCTAAACCAACTTGCTTGTAAAAGGTATCGTCCTCCATCCAACCGATATTGAGTATTCATTGAAGTGAATATCGGAAGATTAGGGACGATGTCTCTTACACACATGAAGTGATTTGGTGTTTGTAAACATCATTTCGTGGTAGAGGAAGCACTTACCTCTCTGAATATTCGTCCATGTGTGCGTAGCTTTGGACAGAGTTTTCTTCGATGAGGAACTTGACTCGCTGGTAGAAGGAGGCGGTGACTGATGGCGGCTGTTTTCGAAGGAGGACCTCCACGGGGTCGTTGGAGGCTAGGCACATGATGTGCTCAGCGCACTCGGGCCGGCTACAGCATTCCGAGTCGGAGCAGTCGGTCATGCCATCTTCAAAATGGTAGGACCATTGTCAGCCAATTTTGTACATGTTTCAATACCAATTGTCCACCACCAACGAACGATATTTGTTTTACATGCAAATCTTTTCACACAGTTTTTGTAGCATTGTTTCATTGTTTCAATGAATAGGAAACAAAACAAAAAATTGTGAAAGATACTATCAAGAGTATTAAAAAAAAAATTGTCGCCATTACTTTTCGAAACTATAAAGAAAAAATCCATGTCTCTGAAAATAAAGAGACTCATACCTTCGTCGTTGTCTTCATTGTCGACGCAAGACAGTTCCAAAGCAATAGAACAGTCGGTTCCCGCCCAACCGTCAGCGCAAGAGCATCGGTAGACTCCATCTTCTAGCAAGCACTGTCCGTGGCGAGAGCAGGCGGTGGGGCATCCAGCTGTAGGCAAATCGGATTTAGATATCTTTCAAACAATTATATAAAATAAAATTTGTGATGATGTAAAACTTACGTAAAGTACAATGTCTGCCATTCCAGCCTTGCGTGCAGACACAGGTCCCGTTCTTGCACTGTCCGTGCTCGTGGCAGCGTGGGTCGCAAGGGCGCTGGTCGCACATGGAGCCGGTCCAGCCCTCGTCACAGCGGCATACGCCTTCAGCGCATACGCCATGTGGACCGCAGTCTAATGAGCACACCACTGTGGCACAAAAAAAGGAAAGATTTTCGTATATACGCTCATCTAACTACACTTAAAAAACGTAGGTATGTATCTAGGTGCCTTGTTCTGTGTATTTTTTTTTCGAAAATATATTCTTCTTATAACAAGTTCTAAAGTGTCCAAGGACGGATATCATAAAACGGCAATCGTCGCTCCAAAAAAATAATCGCGATTCACATCGCAAGTTATCGACGTGTTGCTCAAACGCCACAGCAGGATTGAAGTTGGAGTTTTTCTCTTACAATAAGACGGTTTTCCTAGAATTCGTACTACCTTGAGAGCAATCATCGCCAGTGTAAAGAGGGTCGCAAACGCATCGTCCAGCGTCCAAGTCGTAGACTCCGCGCTCCGAGCAAGCCGGCAAGCACCGCTGGACGCGGGCATCACGCTCCGTGCAAGCGGCTCCTCGCCAGCCCGCGCGGCACACGCAGCGCCCGCGCACGCACGATCCGTGACCGCCGCATGTCGGGTCTAAGCAATCCTCTGAAAAAGGAGTGAGTTAACTAAGCATACAAAAAAAAAAAAATAACAATAAATAAAACATAATACAGTTAACTTACTCGTATATGCTCAAAACTAAACTGTCTGGAACCAAGCGTTCCGTTAAGAAATACGTTACTTTTTTACCTTCATCACATTTTGGTCCTTTCCATCCAGGTTTACAATGACAATGACCAGCCACACATTGTCCTCTTCCAGAGCAATCAGCAGGTTCACAATCGTGTGCTGGTATGTCACATTCTGTCCCTTTCCAGCCTTCTGAACAATGACATACGCCACCGGCGTATGCGCCGTGACCCGCGCATAGAACTGGACAAACACCTGTCAAACAAACGAATTAGTTAGTAACTTTTAAGAAAATTACAATTTGAAAAATTGCCTTCATGTTGTTTGCTTACTTTTAGAACAGTCGTGACCTTCGTATCCATCCATACATTCACATTTTCCCAAATAACAAGAACCGTGACCAGAACAGTCGTCAGGACAGGAGTTGGTGATTCCCTCGGCTTCTGATACGATCATTTCCACACTGTGCGGTTGCAGTTCATCGTTGTATATCGAAATAAACCATCTTCCTGTGTCGAGGTACTGTAATATACTGACGTTGACTCTCATATCGGTCGATCTTTTGCTAATCGTATGGTTCCATCTCTGAAATGGGCCAGTCGTGCTTAGTAACTCGTTCCAGTCGACAAAGGTATTTTCTTTCTCAGGCCGGTGAGGGCTTCTTCTTCTCCTGAGTCTGTGATCGACACGACCGCCTCTGATGAACTCAACAAAGTCGTATTGTGTGACGCTAGGTGCTACATTCCGTCTGCCGTAAACTGCGAAGTTAGCTCCCCATGGCACAGTGAAATTCAAGCTCACGTAAGCTGGTTGTTTATTTCGAAATTCTGAACTCCAGAATTGGTAAGCGGGTATGGTCGCATGGTGCAGTTCATCGAATTCTCTAATCTCCATTGCTGGAGACCAAGGTGGTGGTGCAGCTTGTTGTGCTTGCTGTGGTATGACTGCTGATTCGAGAGCTGCTTCCGCAGTCGTTGACCAGCCTCCTAGCGATGACGTTGATATCGATTCTGAAATGAACAGAAATGGTACATAAATATTATGAGAATGGGATTAAACTATCATAAATTGCCAAAAAATACAGAAACAGCTTTACATACCGTCAGAAGGTGATGACGTTGATAATGAATCTCTAATTCCTTGTGCGTGTGTTACTGCTTTCACATCTTGTACCAGGATGCAATTTGAATTGTCTATATTACTTTTAATTGACGATAAAGCTGAAACAAGGGACAAAAGCATTAATTAGATTGTGCTCGTTATTTTAGTTGGGGAGCTGATTTGTCAGCAAGTTTATTTCGTAACAAATTCCAAAAGACCCTTTCAAACAAAATTATGTCGTAAGGTCAAATCTTTCGCTCAATCTGGCCATCCAATTAAGTTTCCGTCAAGTTTGCGTCTTATCGAAGGCTCACATCGATAATGTCCAGTAGCCAAAGTGTAATTCTATTAGAATTCACACGGTTGTCGCTCCGAATCGGAGAGAAGCTAGATCGACACAATGAGAGATGTCATTTGAAAGTGGGAGAGGTGGTGGAGTGAGCTTTGCGAGGTAGGTGACGTCCCATCGAGTTTTAATTAAGCGGAGCACGGGCAAGCTGCGTTTCATGGCGGTGTGACGGAGTGATCGGTTCCGCTCCCGCGGCCGCATCGAGCACGTAGGTGGCTCGGCGACACCCAGCGTTTCTTGCTCGAGGGAATGCCGTTGTCTCCTCATTATGCGACAGTTGCAGCGATCGGATCGATCATAAAATGCCGCGCTACGCACTCTAATTGGATAATTTTTCACGGTGTTAACTGAGAAGCGCACGGGCTCCGATAACACGAGTCTGGAACTCGGCTGACATGATTTACTTTTTACATTTTAACCGCTGAAGCGTTAAATAAAATGTTACAAAAGAGTTCCCTGAGTTATGTTTCTTATTAAAGAGCCGCATGGAAGGCTCGATGGATCGTTCATTAAAAAGTTCCACGGGCGATCGGAGAGTAAGCAAAGCTTCGGGTTCGTACATAAATCATTAAGCATTTACATCACTCCAATTAAATACAAATAAAAGAATATTGCAAGCCCTGCTGTGTGCCGGTTCACCGATACGAAACAAATAAAAAATGCAAAGGAGCAAACAGACGTCGCTATTATTGTAATGTAAAGAGAATTTATTGTGTTCATTTATTAGTTTTGTAGAAGGTGGGTCGCGGAGAATGGATGCGGGGTTTTGTGCTTCGATGGGGCTGCTGGGTTTATTTACTGGCGCGTGCGGCAGGATGTGCGGCTCGGCTCGCTCTGCACGAGGCCGCCGCCGCGCCGTATTTCAATCCATATTCAGTTAATTGACGCTGCACCGATTCCGTCCGACTAATTAGGATCGGAGTGCGTTTAATTTGTCGAAAGAAATGTTGCGTGCATGAATAAATTATGACAAATAGCCGCTAATTGGTATATGTATTGACTTTTTATGGATCAGAGATTTATATAGATGGACTGCATCTGGATACATTTATTATTTCATAGAAAATCATAGAAAATACAATTTATGTCTTGTAATTAAAAACAGTTGCTTGAGTATGGCTAATGTTTATATTTTCCCATAAAAATAAAAGCAAATAATCTGTATCTAACCTACCCACTCGATAACGATACACTGTCAATAGAGCTGCAATAAAGAAACACTTAACGAGTCATTTCCCTTTCAACGTCCGTATTCATAGCGAACACTGAACAGTTAAGATTTCTGGGCAATAAAATATCGAGTGCGGCGCGTGCAGGCCTATTTACCATAATTCCTGTGGCCCCAGCGTTAGAGCAATTAACTTATCTTTCGTTCCCTGCTCTCTGATCCCACAGATCTTACTCCTAGATAAGGACGGAGCGTTGACGCCATTTGCCCGTCAGAATTGCACATTTACATTAACCCTGCGATGCTCTTTGAGGGTAGATAGGAATAGTTCGATGACAATGACCTTTATCGGCTTACCATCGATGATAAGTAGGTGATTTATATTCAGTAGAGTCGCGTGCGTTGCAGTTACATGATTGCAGTGGAGTGAGTCCAATAATGTTAAATTAATCATGAATGTTTTGTGTTTAGCTTTCAACTGATATCTTTATATATATGTAACTAGCTGCGCTCCGCGGTTTTACCCGCGTAGACATTCCCTCAGCAACCATAAATTTTCCGGGATAAAAGTAATCTATATCACTCTCTGGCACTCCGACTAACTCAATGCAAAAAATCACGTAGAACATATGCTCTGTAGCTGCGTGAAACAACAAACCAAACGGAGAACAAACAAATCAACAAACATACACACTTCTACATTTATATAATATATTGAAATGATAAAATAAAAACATTCCCACCAAAAGACTTTCTGTTTTCACATTACTTCAAAATTAGTAAGCGCTCTAGCATAATTATTGCTATTGCCAAATCAACGGGCGCTTGAACAAAATTACTCGTATTAGCAATGGATCTGGTTTAAAAACAACTGAGTCCAAACCAAAGTGACTCAAATTATGGGACCTCGAGAGCTTCATCTACATAAAAACTAAAAGAATCACGTAAAATGGTTCACAAATATCAAAATGATCGATGTACATACATAAAATAATTATCAATTTTAAATAGATAAATAATAAAAAAATACTGCATTACATATTTTTTTCCAGTTATATTTATTCAAAAAGCAAACAACAGAATCGATTTATGAATTTTCTACGGGACCAATGTGAAAGTATATCCATTCAAATAAAAAATAAAATAAAAACAATCCAGTTTATGAATGACGAAGTTCTAAGGCAACAAACATTTAAAATAAAATTATTAAATAAAAAAAAATACTTTTTAAAACAAAACTTTTGCATTTTTCTCAGCAAACCCTTTCATTTGATACCCATATCATGATGGTGTATCAAAATAATTGGTCCACCATCTTTGGGAGTCCGCCATATTGGATTTTGAATGACGTCATTTAATTAACCATGCATTGTCATCCAAACTAAACGTGTACGCAAAATTCCAGCTCAATCGGTTGAGGATAACTGGTCTAAAATTCAGTTGTAAGATTTGTCCCACACATATACAACTAATAGAGCAAGTTAAATAAAAGCTAGTCTATACTAATATTATAAAGAGGAGAGATTTGATTGTTTGTTTGTTTGTTTGCATTGAATAGGCTCCAAAACTACTGAACCGATTTGAAAAATTCTTTCACTGTTGGGAGCTACTACTTATAAAAAAATAGGGATCCTCACTAAAACTCCAATAATGTAACCCAAGGTGTTAAAAATAAGATTTACAATTTTAACATTGCGTGTTTGACAGTTCTAAGACAGGACAACGTCTGTCAGTTCAGCTAGTATCTAATAAAAATAAAACGACTGAACTGAGAACCCCCTTTTTGAAGTCGATAAAATTAATAAAAAAATACAGACCTGAAATCCTGAACTCGGGTCCATAAAACCCGGTTTCTTAGAAACGAAAGGTACGCGATTCATGAAAGTAAAGACTTAATACTAAAGTAAAATGTAGAGCCGAGTTTCGATACGACGCCTCAAATAAGTTCATTTTGCAAGCAATATCCATATTTCACCTAAGTATCTAGTTTCCCATTACCGTGACATATTCCAGGAACAATACGAAACCTGTAGAAAACATAAACAACGCCACTGTTCCTCGGATAACGAGCGTAGATGACGTAATTTCCGCACGAGAAAATAAAATATGGCAATGCGGTGAACAGCGGCTTTCGCCGATCATCCCTCGTAAAATCTATAAATTTTCGCCATTGAAGGAAATGGGGTGTCTAAAGAAGGTCGCGATGCAACGATCGAGTGCAGATGGACGATGTTTGCTATCTCAACTATTTTTCGAGCTAATACAATTTATTGTAATACGATTCAGCATAGATTGCATCGTGTGCTAGGGGAGCGAAACTCGTTTGATAAAGTCCCGAGGGAGGAGAGCCATCGCATCGCGCCGACGATATTAGTCACGTGATAAATCTTCCTCTATTCGTCTGCCATGTCCCCGTCTTCCCAGTACACTGTCAGATAACTGCTCTTGTCACCTCTGAAATAAGAACTATATTCGCTCTCCTGATTTCTGACCCATTTAAACCGAAGCGCGGACAAGTACAAATGTCTCCAAATTTTTAAACCCACATCTAATTGAAAATTGTTATCAATTTAACTCCTGCCATTGTAGATTGGATTAAATTGCTTTAGCGTTCCTTACTGAGTTGACTCGAATACACTTTTATATAGAAAGATAGAGATATCAAGGTTGTATCCACTTCTCTAGCAGTTATCTAGTTATCTTCAAACTTGCTTACACAATGTGTTTACACGAAGCTTCGCCAAGTTCGGACTTACGAGAATTTATCGTTAAGCTCTCCTAACAATTTATTTTGAGAAGGTGCCATGTTTTATAACTACGTTCGAACAACTAATCCTCCCAAAAGTTCACATTGTAAAAAAGTTAGACAGGTTTAATCGTGTTATTTGTGATGTATTATTTTTTGTTGGCAGATGTAGTATCGCGAGAACCACTTCACAAGCGTTAATGTTCGTCGGTGAGAGAGCTTTAATAAAACATTTGGGGTCCTCACAATTTCAATTACATTAAAAAGTTGACGGAGCTGTGTTTGCCCCATTCATTCAGCGCCACGTACGTAATGAAGGGTGCAACAGATGGTCCACATATTTTCATTACAATGCTAAAACTACCGACATACACCAGGAGATTTACGTCGGATTAAACTACAGAACCGCTTTTTTATTCAGTACACCTCCGGAACGCCAGGAGGCGTGACCGATAATAATTTCCATTGTTATTGATCTTATAGTCCTGAAACACTGTTTTAAACTGTTTTTCGTATAGTTCTGATCAAAATTTAAGGCCCAGCGCCTAATTTTCCCACATTTTTGACTCGGCAAAACTCAAATTTTGTTTAATTTTCATGCTATTAACACAAACGTTGGGATTAACGTTATATTTTTTATGCGAATTTTTAATTTTTCATTAACGCCATGTCCTTAATTATGCGAAACTAGTGGGTTAAAAAGTGTACTTAAAATTCATTTTTTTTTTACTTATCGCGGTTTACCACAAGCTCGACCGTTGATAAGCAACGGTGTAATCAATAAAAATTTCAAACACAAATTTAATTAATAACATACTTTGGTGAAGCTGAAATCAATACGAGTCGAATTAAATAGGTAGCGCTAACGGTGTCATTGATTACGTTTACTATCTGTCGGAAATCTAAATGTGGTAATTTAGAGTCGTACCTGAGGTTCGTTTAGAGACACTTATTTCATTTTGAAGTGGACACTTCGGCCGCTGCATTGATATGCGACGAGTCTCTTATCTTCTGTCCTATAATTTAACGGGCAACTAAATGAACCGAGATCCGATACGATAAGCCTCATTGACTCTAGACACCTTACATTGGGCCGGTTCATTACATTACTTTCAAGAAGCACCGAATAGATTTATTTTACTGTTACTTTATTACGTCGTCTAAATTAGGATTATCTTACGAATATATTCATAGCTCTTCACAAATATGTGCTATTAGGTTGAGAATGGCGGTGGGAGTTGAAATCAAAACATGTTTAGCGTTTCTAGGCTTGTTGCCGAAACAGCTAGGGTTGTAAGCGTGGCTTAGCGTGCTGAAAACTTATTATCGCTAAAACTATTTATTAGTATGGTGGGTTATGTTAAACTAAAACAATCCTGTAAGCAAACAAGGATCATGGTTTTAAATTACCTTCTTTACATTTTCGTAACAACTAGATTTTGACGAGACCAAAATGCTGGCGTGTTTCTGGCTCAACCAGGGCCTGGCGCACTCCGCACTTTAGGTATGAAGCTACAAGTAGCCGACTCGTCGGACGTAACGTGACAATATGAGTTACGCGATAGACAGAGAGGTAACTGTAGGTAGTTAGCGCTCGCACGTCCTGAATTGCACTTTATTGTGTAGCAGCAAGAGTCGCTACATATTTAAATGATTATGCGGAGGAATCTCCTGTACTTGTACATATGTATTCTGTGGTTCAACGCATAAGCATTGCCATTCAGCATGGTAATGCCGCCAGTATGCCGGGTACGTTACCAACTTGTACCTAGTGGGCTTAAGCATTTGGATTGTCTTTAAACCTTCAACGATCTATGGGACGTATGTTTCTTATAGTATAAGGTTGTTATTATTCTTAGTAAATAAAAGCAAATGCCGGTAAAAAAAAAACTTTTCAAAATTAAACATTTTTAAACCTGTAGGTAGGTATGTATAATAGGTAAGTACTCATTAATTATTTAGAATTAACGACTGTAATATATAATCTTCGAGTATCTAATAAAGATTCAAAACTTTTTAATGGCTATAGAAGTTCAGTTATAAACGCAAAAAGAAAACACCTAAGTACTTGGTTACTTTAACATTCTCTATTTTTCATATGAAAATCATGACATCAAAGTAAACTTTAAACGAAGTGCTGTGGTTTGATTTATAAGGTTGGCACTACTATTTTCGGTACATTAAACAGACGTGGTATGTATTTAAAGTGAAATAAACAGAAGTAATTTCCTGACATTACAGCGAGTGAGCACTTTCAGCATAAATGGCGCTATGCAGTCAACAACACATTGTTTCTGGGAACGTACAACTGTTATACGGGATTCGCGTGACAGCGCGACGGAGTACCTTGCCAAGCCCTAACCATTGGTGAACTTCCACTGAACTACAATATCTCTTTACCTACTATATAAAGGGCCACATAAAACCTCAACTTTACAACTCGCTTCTATTTAGCTGACCCAGAACACGACCCAGATATGGAACATCATATTTCTTTCACATAAATCGTCCCGCTCCCTCTCAGTTATCAACTATATTTTTTTAAATTATTTTATGGAGTTTAATCTTTTCCAACACCGAATAACGTAGGTCGTTATATCCTTTATCTAAATGACTCATGTTATTTTCATTCGAGTTTTTATAGTAGGCGGTGAGGGCTTGGTTCGGCAGGGTAAATGCACGCTGAAAACTAGGCCAGAGGTAACACTCCCGTGGTTCCCCGTGACGACTTTGATGCTATTTTTGTGATATCTTATGTGTCTGCGGTCGGAGTTTTATCGCTGACGACTCACTTGCGGTTGATTGCATGAGCTTGACTCTTATGAAACACCTAACCGTATTGTTTCAATACCATTTACTATTTTATACCTCTCCGGACGGTTTATTCTGCGCCGCACCTCATCGCACAAAGAGCTTGCTGTTATGTATTTTATGTTGGTCGTGTTTTAAATCGTTAGCGGGGAATACTTGTAAAATTCATTCTAGAGTTATGTAGGTATTTCATGTATTTGCGAGAATGTGCCATTCTACCAGATATACGAGAAAATATCGCTTTATTATACAGCAAGTAAAGGATTAGTTATTTAGCGTTAAATCAAGCTGGGATTTACTTTCGCGATTTATGCAGCATTATGTATGTATAAATTATGATTGGTCGTTGAGCGGGCAGGCCGGGATTGCGAGCGGCTGATATATCCGCAGTAAAATAATATGGGACGTGGAAGTGTAAGATAATTTATAACCGAGCTAACGCGGGCCGTGAGCCCGTGGGCCCGAACCCGAGGCACGCAGCGCGTTGCCTTAGGTTAGGCGCATCATTTATATTTTTCTGATGTTTGTTTAGTTTTTTATAGCCCCCTCTGTAGATGCCGAGATCTAAACAAAGAATGATAAAAGACTAATGGTCGATGTCTGTTTTCGTCAGAGAGTCGATGTTTAATCAACTCATTTGCATGCACGAAGTGGATGTTTGAATTTATCACCTTTCGTAATTGAGTTTTGATGTGTTGATGGAAATATCTTTCTTTATGATTTGGTTATAAAACTGTATACTCCCATAAATATTTAAAGCCCACGGTTTGAAGAAATAAAATTTCTGTGATGACAGTAAAATAGCGTGCATTCTTTCAAGTTCAGTAAAAAATAGTGAGCTGCCAGGTCAAGTAGGTATTCGAATCGATCGGATATTTCTAAAACATTTTATCAAATGTGCACAGCGATGCAATATACATAATTCTAAAGCTGTGATTTATAAAGGCTTTTGAAATCTGATTGTTGCTACTGTTTCGTATTGGATTCAATCCCCTGAGGGCTTCAGCGTCGTAATCCTACGTGGCTCAAATGCTACCCTTTTTTAATGGTTTCCAATCATAGAAGACTAGAACTGCCCCTTAATTGGAGAGAGCTAGCTGCCCCGGGCGCGACGATTTTGCTGCTCGAATAGACAAAGGATTATATTTTTTGCAATCTATAATCAAGGCGAGCAACTTTTTTTGCTTTTATTGGACAGACTAGAAATTGAAGTGTGTGATGGCTGACTGGTTTCAAATAAGCTTGATAAATGTACTTATATTTCATACCTAAGTATAGAGTTCTTTCACCACTAGTTTTC
Organism: Agriopis aurantiaria; assembly: GCA_914767915.1. Lineage (NCBI taxonomy): Eukaryota > Metazoa > Arthropoda > Insecta > Lepidoptera > Geometridae > Agriopis > Agriopis aurantiaria. Next base: position 9,105,771 of record OU611987.1, read on the forward strand.
GGATATTATCTACCTACTTAATATCTTACACAATGTTTGATTATTGTTGTTCACCTTGTTATTCAACGTTGTGAGACTTGTGAGATATAAAATGACTGAATGTACTTATGTAAGCTGTATTAATTAAGAAAATAAACAAATCTTTATTTTGATTTTATGACTGTTTTAAAATGGGTACTCACATCAATGTTTTGATTCAATTATTTGAGTCATAATGAAAGTTGGAACCATATGTTTTGTTTTGGAAGCTTATGTTTTCCAACATCAATACTGAATCATGAAAAGTCTACTAGAGTTATGTTTACGTATGAAACCTTTATTGAACCAAAATGACAACATTATTGAACATTTTTTTTTCTTTTCTTTAGCTTAAATTTTCTATTTATCTTAAATAGTAAAAGTTAATTTGGAAACAAAACGCCAATTTTACTGAACAATGATTTTCTTCATTAATATGGCTTACATTTTACATACGATAAGTAGTTGTTTTACGTAAGAACATATTTGTAAGTTATTTAAATATTTTTCTAAACTCGCGTTTTTCAAAAATACGCTAGCGAGATAGAGACGCACAAAACATAAGAACTTTGTCGAAAAAGACAAAAAACGGAGTACTTACAATGAAATTGGATTTTGGCTACTAGGTCCAATTTCTTTACAACAAAATAGTTAAAACGCTAGATGTCAAACACTTTTCGGTTAACCAGGCAAAGCGCATTGTTCAAAAGTGGCTTCTATCCTTATCCTATGATAATACTGAAAAGTTTCTTAAAATTATTTCTTAATGTTATGTTATTTGTTTTGTTAATCTAGTTTTTTATTACTTGTGAGCTCTTGTCGTAGTTTCGTAAAATATAAGTATATCTTTTTTGTTAATTTGTTTTATGGCCTCCACGAGACAGGCTTTGTCCTAGTGTGGGGACCAACAGTAAATTATTATTTTTAAGGTGTTACTTTTTTAAGAAATAAAAAATCTCTCTCTCTTTATTAATAAGAGGGTATGACTACCGTATCGATATTTGAGACATTGAGACATTATCTGCTACGAGCTATCGAATGTTTAAGCAGTGAAAGTTGAGTAGTACAAAACAAGAGTAAGCATCGCAGCGTCACGCTGGCACGACAATAAACTTTTGTCTCGACATGCTCGAAACGAGGGCCGCTCTAACGCTAATGGATTGAGAAAGAATAATGTTATGAATATTTTAATCGGCATTCCGAGCGAGTTAATAAAAATACTATCCTAACGAATGTTCCGAACGTCCCGCTGAGATTTTATGAACAAACATATCCAAGTTATAACTCGTATTAATAATTCGATATATAATCAATAGGACACCCTTTGTTTTTATTCAAACTCGCCTTTCTCAATTCTATTACTTTTTTTATTTCAATTACGAAAGTTCACCAACTGAATACGTTAAAGATAAGACTAAGTCGTAAGTTATCTGTTTGCAACTTTTCGATCAAACTTAACTTATGTAGTTAGGTATAAGTTCGCGTACTTACTCTGGAAATTGCAAGAACTTCTTACTTAAATATACGAAAAATATATAGTTTTCTTAATGAAATAATTCTAGCGATTTCATCGAGAGCCTTCGAAGAAAAGTTGTTTATCTTAGATATATTAAGTAAAGAAAAACGTTTTATCTTAATTAAAGTTGTTATAGTTACACGATAGTGGCTCCACAAAGATTGATGAGTTTGTATTATGTGACCATTTTGCTGGGGAACTTTTCTTATTAGTCCGTAGGCGGTAACCAATATAATGAAAACGAATATACTAATCGTTAATTTGGGTTAGTTAAACTATTGGTTAGGGTTCCGTACCCATAGGCTGTCTAGGGTCCCTACGCTGTATGTCTTTCTGTCCGTCCGTCTGTACTACCTTTTAACGGCTGTATCTTTTGAACCGTAATAGATAGCCAGTTGAAATTTTCACAGAATTTGTAATGTTACGGCGGATCAATTAAAAATAACAGTCAATTCAATAAGTAAAAACTAAAGAGACAAAAGTTTTTTAAACGTATTTTTGTATTTGCTCTAGTGTAAAAACGGTAATACGAACAAACGTCAAACTTGACATGAATAGGTCATAATATATTCTAACGTAAAACAACAAATAATAAATACTGGCCAAGTGCGAGTCGGTGTCAAATTTCTGTTCACCAAATTTAATCGTCGTCGGGCGCGGTCGGTTCTTGGATGACCTCCTTGGCGTGATGTTGTCTTTTGCAGTACTTTTTAAAGCGCAAACCCGACCCGCACTTTATTTCATTGGTTTTTACCAAATATGCCGGCAGCACGTGAACGCAGCTATATAGGTACATATCAGTACGTGCGGTATGTACTGGTTCATACTGTTCTTTTGTATTACGCTGTGTTGCTGCTGATACGCATTTTGTTTGTGAAAGGTCAGTCCCTTATCAAACGAAACAAACTAAAAATAAAAGCTTACCTATAAAATAGGCGAGCATAGCCGCCAGTATGACGCAGAGGCATATCATGGATATAGCCATGCATTTCCACGTGCACCGGTGCTGGCAGCGCTTGTCTATGTGAAACCGGGAGGGCGAGTAGACAGGCACAGGGCTCGGCTGGCTGGCCCGGAGGGGGAACACTGGCATTACTAGAGGCTGGTTCGCCAGCTGGCAGTGCCCGCTGCCCAGGGTTCCACCGCCCATGCCGCCAGACATTTGCGGCCCGCCCAACCTGAGGACAATGGAAAACTTTATTAATGACTTTTTTTCAAGTAATTAAATTGCAGAACTACAAATCTGTAGGTTAAACAGATTTTTAAGTTGTTGTTTAAAATGGGCTATCAGAGAGATGTTTGATTTGTGAAAAATAACAGACTTACTGAAAAATAAATAAATGTAACACGTTAACAAAAAATAAATCTATTGGCTGGTAAAATTCTGAGATACAAGCGTTTAAAGTGTTTGGTCCGATAAGGAAGGGATGCTCTGCCTCTTCCCCGCAAAGCGAATGTCAGTGTTGAGTTGGTTTGGCGTACATATTTACAATTGACGTCATTTATAAGTATGGTCACGGCAGGCCAAATCGCTCGAAGAACCGATAACCGATGGAGAAGAAAGGTTCTTGAGTGGAGACCATGAACCGGAAGACGCAGCGTAGGTAGCGGGGACTGATCCAGGATTTCATTTTCGGGCATTCTGATAAGGTTAAAGGAATCAAATCGAAATTTTTTGTCGAATGTATGGAGTTGCTAGGTATTTTGGGCATGGGGGCCATGCCCCCCTGCATCCGCCAATGGTAGGTAGGCCTCCCACTAGATGGACCGACGACATTGTGAGAGTAGCGGGCATTCAGTGGATGCAGATGAGGCTTTCGTTCAGTGTGGAGGTTAAAGGGGGAGGATGTTCAGCAGTGGACGTCGTCTGGCTGATGATGATTATAAGTATGGTCTCTGAGGTGAGTACTTTTATACCACCAAAATTTAACAGTGACTATTTTTAAGTAATTCTTTTATGTAATTCTGCTTGTTCCATTTTAACTTCAAATTAAAAACTTGAGCTATACTTTCTTGGTTTTGTAAAGATAAAGTCTAGTATTTTATGTTTATAAATACTTCACTCTATACTGTGGATGTAAATGAACACGACTTCTAATTTTGTACGGTTGATACAAAAAGTAACAAAAACCTAAGCATTAAATAAAATGTAGAAAAAGTCCCCAGTAATTGCCTATTCCCTTTTATTTGCTTGCTCGAAAAACTTATTGGATTGGTGTCTCCACTGGAATTCAAATAAGGCGCAACTAGAAATATCTTGTCTTGCCTTGTTCTGTCGTAAAAAAACAATTTTTGTGTTAGTTTAATATCGTCCAGTAAACGGTTTTCAAAGTAGGAACTGGGAAATTAGTTTAAGTACTCTACTTAGGAGTTTGACTGAGAAATAGTGCGTCATCATACATATTATAAATGCGAAAGTGTGTTTGTTTGTTTGCTTGTTTGTTCCTCTTTCACGCAGTAACAGAGCCACGGATCGATTTTTTACAGTGATAATTTTAGAGAGTACATATATACTTTTACGAAAAAAGTTACGATGTCTGAGGGAATGTCTACGCGGGTGAAACTACGAAGCGCAGCTAGTCCTGAAACAATTGTCTGGTTGTTACTTTCCAGAATTCCAGAAATCTCTTATAATTTGCTGTTGTATTGCACTTTAGACTTAAGATCTTTGCTATAATTAATAATCCTTAAAATCATTTAAAATTAACCTTAGATGAAAATCAATAACAAGTCAGAGACGAAAGCGGTGAAATAATTTTCGAAGTCTATATTTCAACACTGTAAATATCCTAAATGTACCTGCTTAGATCAAAACAACAACCGTAGCGGTTTTACAAACTTTCCGATTCCCGTAAATAATAAATTTTGTTTTGTTCGGCCCAAGGCCTGTTTTGTTGAAAGGAAACAAAAACAAAAATACGTTACTTAACTTCCATAATTACTTCTATTGTCTAGTTTATATACGAAATACCGGTATTGAGTCTGAGTCATTGGAAAGTTGTGGCGTTCGATCTTGTAGAGTTCGAAGCTAAAACAAAGAGGCCTTAAGTATTTTCATATTTTATGTTTTTACCCACGACAGCACGGAGAAACTATAAGCTTTTGGTGTATGTTTGTATGCCTGATAACAATTTTCTCCAAAACGGCTAGACCGAACGGTTTCCATGATTTCAAAGCAGTTTTCACTGCGGTGGTTCTTAGCTACTTGATCAGGTTGTCTGGAAGAGATCGCTTATAGTGATAAGGCTGTCAATTGTTTCACCATAATTTTTGTCTTATGTATGTAATTTCTGGTGTGAACAATAAAGAGTTATCTATCTATCAGACAATATTGCAATCCAATACGGCAATGGGCAAATTATGTCCAAGGATTTATTTTTAGTTGAGAGCTCTTGTCCAAGGATTTTAAGTTAAGAGCTCTGGTCCGAAATCCATGGGGATTTTATTTAACTTGCAATGTATGTACGTATGTAACTTTGTTTGTTCGGGTTGAATCTTGCAACTCCATTTTAAAGCAATTATATCCAACCGATTGAGTTGACATTTGGCATACTTATGTAAATCCAGTAAAAATTCAATGTTATGGTACCTTCGAGCTGGTCTGATAATGGAGACAGAAGGTGGCCATAAGAACTCCTAAACGAAACAACGTAATCCCGTCGAGTTTGGGTTCATTGGATTTGTCTTCCCAAGCACTTTAGGCCTAGATGATAAATTCAATATGGTGGATGCCCCAAGATGGCGGACAAAATGTTCACATTATGATATGGGTTTGCTGAGAAGAACACGGAAAAGCTTGTGTTTAAAAACTTTTTTTAAATTAATAAAGCTTATTCATTTTTAATACTGGTAAACATGAACTTTAATAATTGTCATACTTTCCTGGAAAGGTTATTATTGCGTTACGCTATGATAATTTAGTCATTACGTATCTCAATATAAATTTATACCCCTAGGCATTTCTCAGGTATATTTACCTGTCGTCCGAACATATGCCGCAAGGTAATATTATAGCCACCTGTTAGCGGAATGAATCTGTGCCCCGCGCCATATGGTGCTTCTTTTATTACGAGCACCATAAAAGACAATCGGAACGTATCATTAACGGAGATTTCTACAAAAAACGATGATCGTAGCGTTTAAACACGTCCGCCCAAATGCCATTGATCAATTATCCGAGCTTCACTGTCACGACTAAATTTAAAGGCTGAGAACATATGGTGCATCGGCCGGGCCCGTCGCTGTCGGCCGCTTACCAACTGACGCCACTATAATGACCTCTAACATAAAGGCATAAGCAAAAAATAAAGTAGAAATAATTGGACTGAGTTCAGCGAGAACGAAGCGTGACTCCTTAAAGGGTTTGTTTCGTGGAGGCTCTCCGTTGTAATTTTCTTTTGAATAGCGATTGAGGAGCCCCGGCTGCCCGAGGAACGAAAGAAGGACGAATTCATTAAAACGTGTGCAGAAATCACAATGTCGGGATGCGGAGTTTGCCCTTAAATGGCTTGTAAAGTGTCCGACCTCGGAAAATATTTGTATGGTGCGATATAACTTGAAGACAATGGCGATACAACTTTTAAAAGCGTACAGAAATATACAACATGCTCTACAAAAGCGTAAAACACGAATACATCTTTAATGATGCAAGATGTAACGGCTTATAAGTACTGATTATGCCGATATTCTCTAACTGTATATCTAAAATTGATTTTTTAAATCCATCAACATAATGATGATGGATTTTATTGTTTGTAATAATGTAACGTCGGTTCCATTACTGGTTAGAGCGCATCGTTTCCGCACGTTACCGAAATGGGTAGAACGTTATCATTCTGTTTTTGTAAAAGAAATGATGCGGTTTGGCAATAAAACGTTGCGCAATATGCAGAGCAGTATTTCAGTTTTTGGGAACGGAAATAAGTCGTCTATTTTACGAGCAAAAAAGTTGCGCTTTTTAAATAAAGAAGATGCCGCGAAGGCGAGACGACTAAGACAATTAACGAGACCGATGACAGGGTTATTGTAGGACAATGCTGCCGATATTTCAGGCGTTGTGACGGACGTACGGGCGTTCGGTGAGGTTTTGACAGCCACTCGTCGTGACGCGAGTGAGCTCTTAATGAAGCGGTAAATAATGAGCAGAGGTGTTGCGCTGCGCGAGAGCCGTGTCTAATTAACGCGAGAGAGCCACAACCAGTTTACAGTCGAACCGACGACCCCACGACATGAGCCGTTCACACCATTACTGATTTTAAATCTAAAGCTACAAGCACAACGGTAATGCCTTACCGTAAACAGCTAAAGGAATGGTTACAAAAAGCCAGGCAGGTAGCCGGGAGGTTCGTTAGGCGCTGGATCGCCGCTGTCGCACAGTTTTTATCACTGCAATCGCGCGTGCAGCGGTCACTTCTAGTCTGAGCGACCTCTAACTCGGAAACCAGATGAAACAAAAAGAAGGAACGTAGGCACGGGCCGTGAGAACGCGTCTCCTTGGCCGTGGCGGCGCGGCGGCGTTCGGTGCCGTCCATTTATCTTGCACAGTCGTGCGGGAATGGACCGGACAGCGATGTGCTTTTATTGCATCGCGCCCCTAAATATAGGCCTGCGGAGGCAACCACAATGCTTTTAGCCCTAAAATGATTGGCCTGTTGAACTGACTTAATGGCATGGAAGATATGACATGGTGGAGGTACGAACGTATGGTAATAGTCTGCGGAGTTTTTTTTGTCTTTTGTAAAATTTTACTTTATTATATTTTCAAAATAAAGCTGAGAATAAACTAAAAAAGAAAGGCAAACAGGCCTACCTAACTACTACCAAGTAAAAGGAAGTATTTTTGTTGTGTTGAGGTGTGATTATGTCTTCTGTAGTTGAGGTAAGTACCTAGTTTATCTTCCTTGGTACCTCCTATCTAGTCAAAGCGAAATCATTTTATATTAATAAGTTTAGATAACATATTAAAAAAAATTACATCATATGCGTCGTTGCTAGAGTTAAAAATACAATGCCTTTTAGGGTGCCTATATTATCTGGGGTTTTTTAGGAAAATGTGACGCAGTTACGCGCTGTTAAAAAACTGTAGGGTAAACCAAAACTTAACTTTATTTTAGAATTTTTAGTGAAACACCTTTGATAGTGGAATGCTCAAAACTTTCATTGACTCTGTTCGGCGCGAACACGTTTATTTATAGATACGATTACACATCCATGCATGAATAACTTCTTGTTTTGCTTGAACAAAAGACAGAACAAAAATATTGTAGTGTTTTGTTATCGCGACATTCGTAGGTGTTCTAGCAACAATCCTGTTTATTATTATAACAACAATATTATTTGAGCTGGTTTAAAAACGACTGAACCCTAATTAATGAAACGTTTGTGGGACTACCTCGTCACTTTTTTACATGAAATTAAAGAAGCACGCAAATTGGTTTTCATTTGCGTAATCGCTGTACATACATATAAAAAACGGGCCGAATTGAGAACCTCCCTCCTTTTTCAAGTCGGCTCAATGTCATCTCAAAACAATGTCAGCCGCATGCCTGTCAAACCCTTAAAATGCCTGTCAAATGCGGCAAATGTTTGTCATATTATGGTAACCCTAGCCTTAGCTCTCTTGTCTTGGCTAATGTACAAAAGTTGCGCTCACCTTTCTCAGAGAAAATTCTTAGTAGTACCTTATGGATGTTGACCTTCATACCTTCGGCCACGTTGTACATCGATTCGCATGGGAACAGATATCGGTACCGATATTATACCGGTTCTTCTGCTACTATTATCACTGGATTAGGGTACATTATTTTATTCTTCGTGATTACTCGTAGAAGATGATTTATTTGGGAATCGGTAATAGGGAATATGCATGTGGTTTAAATTTGGTTGAAATAATTTTTTTCCGAATCGTTATTGTTCTAATTGTATATCTAAAAGATATTTTATTTATTTATTTGCATTTTAATTGCTTAAAATATTAAACAAAAAGTGCAAAATATAAGAGGGAAATTCAAATTAGTGAAACGCTTCACCATTGGTCAAAACGAAACGTGACGTCAAAAGCCACAACATCGCCTAAATCGGCGTCGATATTCATACTGTTTTAGTAGTGTTTGAGAGAAAAATAGTTTTATATTGAGTTCCTGTAGTTTTTTCCATTAGCTAGTGTAATTTTAGCATTCTCGTGAGACTAGAGATCATTTAGGACGATGACTGAGACTGGTTTTGTCAAAGCACAATCGGACAATCTACCAAAAATACCTAGATGCATTCATTATGACAGCATATTTTGCATCAAATCCAGATTTTATAGTTGCTGAGATCAAAGGAGTGAAAGCTGCAAGGTAATTGTTATAATCCATGATATATTTTAATCCATTACATAGGTTTTTACACATAAATGCACTCGGCACTGATTACCAAAACATAACCTGTAAATAATCATTGGTCATTAAAATTGTTATGAATTTGCTGTTCTACTGTCTACATTATAATAATTTTTAAGTAATTTTACCTAACATTACTTATTTTCCGTAATTTTCCGTGAATTTTTAAGTTTTTTTTAATGTGAATACTGTTTACTCTAAATACTTAATGTGCCTACACATAGTTTTTGTTTGTTGAGTGCATAATATTCTATACTAAACATACTTCTAACTCACACCATGCTATCAAAAATGATCTTCACAACAATGCAAACATGATGTTGGAGATACTTCATCTCTTCTCATAACCTTACACCATTGTTTACGTATTTTCGCATCTCTTGGAATGGGAAAAAAACACTTTATCGGGTGTATTTCTAATAGTGTTCGTACATTTTGGCACAAGACAATACCTATAAAAATGTTTTTTAGCTTCTTCCATGGTCTGAATATCTATAAAACTGAAAATCTGTATGAAATAACTGTATCGTCTATAGTAAACAAACATAGAACGTGGCTTCTGACGTCATCCAAGGCCCGCGAAAAATTCCGGCGTTCAAACAGCTCAAATTTATTCGATGTTCTAAATATTATTTTAAAAATTAATTTGAGCATTTCCAACTGTAATTATATTTTTTACTATGATATACCGATGTAAACAGTTAATTAAAAATATAAAAAAAACAGATGCATATTCCCTATTGGTTAGCTTTTAAATGTATGTCCGATATGCATACCGGAGGTCAAATTATTTTCAAATACTTGTAAAGTATGTACCTAAATGAGACTACATTTTCATTTTTGTCAGAAACTTTTCGTTAAATTTTTGATGAAATTTGGTAAGTATAATTAAATTGAAAATAAGTTAACAGAAAGTTTTTTGAATAACATTATAATATAGCAAAAGTTTTTTCGTTCATGTCATGTTAATTCAATAATTTTTCACTCGTCTATACTAATATTATAAAGAGGAAAGATTTGACTGTTTGTTTGTTGCCTAGTAGTTTCTGAAAAAAATAAAATACACAAAATTATATGTAGAGTCTGAAAATGACGGTTCTGTCTTAAATGTGTACTTTGGTAACGATAATTTTTTTGTTTAAGGTCTCGCCGGTCTTGGTTTCACTATTTTTCTAGTTATACCTATTCATGTCAACCTTACATTATTACACTTCCAAGTTTCATAGATATGTAGTTAATACTTTGGAGATGCAAGAGTATACGCATACATTACGTTAAGTTTATCGCGAAACGGGATTTTAATTGTATGTAGTTTAAAACTATTCACATTAAAATTTAAAGTTTCCTTCCTGAGAATTTTAAACTACATATATTTTTGTAAATAGGTGTCCAAAGTATATATTATCGCAGCTAGCTATACGAATATTTAGGCCTTTAAAATTGAATTTGGTCACGGTGACGAAAACACCAAAATATTTTCGGGCGTGCACCTAACAAATGTTTTGTTGCGGTAGCAAAACAATTTTTTTACTGACCTTATTGGGTTATTTATACTTATATTTATTATGTAATGTCTACTTTATAACCATTTCTTTTATTAAAATGTGTCACAGTCTAAGCAAAAAGACGAAACTTATGGTCATCAAGTTTTTGCGTAACTAAAGTCCTAATGTCAGGTTGAATAGGGTAAGAAGCTAGGTAGGATGTTTGGCAGTGAGCAGACACCACCAGTAAATACCTTTGCAATCTTGATAGAACAATTTTATTGTATACTTACCTACAGTTTCACAGTTTATCGAAGTCTGAGACAGATAACATCTTAGCGATTAAAAATATTCGAAGTAGAAGGCAATGGATAAAAAACTTTTCAAAACAAAAGAAACAATGCATGGAAAGAACAGTGTGGTGGGTTGATTCATACATTTTATTTTATTTTTCTCAATCCTTAAACGCCCCCTACGTTAAGTGCGAGGGTCGAAAACGGTTAAAAGATGTTATCGACTGTTTTTAATACAATTAACATTTCTTAATAATGCTATTGAAACAGCTTATATTCGATATTTTCGAACTAATTGCCTCATGGATGCCGAACAATGGAATAAATACTAAATTAGCTCGCAACATGGGCGAGGCTCTCAATAATCATTGTGTAATGAATGAAACAATCATCATTTGTGTTAGTCGCAAAAGGTTTGCAGAAAATATATGGCCATGGGAGAGATATATCTAAAGGAATTTGTATTCAAATATCAAAAGTATGAATCATACAAACAAGAATGTAAATTAAAATTTTAAAAACCCCTGCGACCAAATTCGGACAACCGCCCATAACTTTTAAATCACTGGACAGATTTTGGGTTAAACATAATTATAGCTAAGTACATCCACAACTCCACAAAAAAGTCCAGCCGTTGGAGTTTTTTTAACAGACATACAAAGATACACACTGACATACAACCCAAATGCATATACCTACCTACCTTCTCCGTTCCGTCGTGGATAAAAATGGAACGTACCAATTTTTGACAAAAAAATAAATAAATAAAAAACAACCACAGAAAAGAGATAAACGATTTTTTTTTCTCTTCTGTGAAAACAACGGTCTACTTATAATTACATGAGCTGTCACCCGCGACTTTGTACGCGTAGATTTTCATATAAACATACAACCCCCTTTTGCCCCTTAAATGGCCGAAGCTTTTCGCAAAATGCTTTCTTAGCGGACCTCTACACTCCATAAGGAATCTACCTGCCAAATTTCAGCAAAGTAAAGGTCAAGTTAATTTTCAAAATTTCGTGATGAGTCAGTGAGTGTATTCCGCATGGTTGTCATAAGAATAAGTACTTTTAAATTACGTTGATAAAGTCGATCATTTATTTATTTTGTTAGGCATACACTTACTGAAACTCGAATGCAAAAGGTTATTTTTAGAACCAACTCGTATTTGTCACAAAATGAAATCGTTGTGTCGACACAAACGTGCTGGTTACAACGGCGCCGCGGTTTCCTTCGCCGACCACCCTCCTATTGCAAGTCATGGGTGTAAATTCAAGAAAGCTCCCCAATTTAAAACGAACTGAGTAACAATAGCATCACCCCGCTATGCCAATTTCCTCCCTCGGCAAACGCTCTCACTACAAAGAAACTGAATAAAATTATCATCCGCACTTACCTATTATTTAACACGGAAAGTTGAAATGAGGTAAGTAACATTTCCAATTTGAGAGTACAATCACTGCAGGCGAATACAAAAGAGGAAAGGAATGTGAAGTAAACAAGGGAGTAAAAGAGCGGCACCCGTGCTCATACATCTCTAAAATCGCGGCGGCCACGCCCGGAATCTGTCCACTTAAATAGCTGCCTTATTCGACACCGATCACGCCCGCCGGATTAATTAAAAAACATTTGTCAAAATGCCCCTTTAAATGGAAAACCTCTCGGAACATATAATCTATCGACAGATTAATAACATGTTAAAGTAATAAAATAACTAATCTATGACATCCAATTAAGTTTGTACAATCGTTTAGATCACGGGATGAGTTCATAAATATAGATCGGTATCGTAATTGATTTCCGCAAAGGTGAGCTTTAATTCTGGGTCTCATTAGACAGAAAGCCGGGTTTATCTACGTGGATAAATGTGTGAGGAATACCGCGGGCCATTGATACAGCGATTTAAATGCAGTACGCATGGAATCATTGAACTCGAGTCTGGTATTAATAACACATAGCGTGATGTTTGTTTTGGTCGTCTTGCGGCGTGGTTAGGTAATGCTGAAGTTGATTCATGAATGGGAGAGTGCGCGTATTGCGCGTGCTCCGAGCCTAGTGCAAGCGCCCACTCGCGTATATTTAGCGAACATCATTTTCTCAGATATATATCAGACGACGGAAGCCGACGATGTCTGGATTTCACAAGGAGCGCTAGTTACGTCGAACATTATCATATTTAACGTGTATTTTATTTTACTACTATCATAATTTTAACGGTATAAAATTAAACTAATAAGCAGCGGTCTCAAGTCTTATTTATGAACGTGTACTGCCTGAATATGATAAGTCGATATCTAATTTTCTCATTTTATTAGAGAGATCTCAGAGCACTTGATTATATGAATCTTCCAGTCATGAGTTAGTGCTGGAGCTGCGATTAGTGTATGTCGTTCCGCTACTTTGCTACCATCTCTAATCTCGAACTAATCAGAACGTTCGATCTACCTGCTGTGTACTTAATGCAAAGTTATCGATCTGTAATAACAAGTAAGATAAACTTGTGCAGTGGAACCAAGTAAGCTTACAGAGCTTGCCAAACGTGCCCCGGGCACCGGGCGAGCGGCGTGGCGCGCTAGGCAGGTTTATCGCGAGAAATGAATGGAAGCGATATCGAATAAGCGGCCAATTATTGACCGTTCTGCACTGCCGCTAGACTGCGAGGATCCGCACGTAAATAATCCTGCTCGCGCGCACTCCGCATGCCTGAGCTGCGCCACCATCGGCGCTGATAAACAATTTTCCATTAGTGCAACGGAGGGCTCGCACAATTTACAATTTCCATACCTAACGGAGCTCCGTATATGATAACGATAGCCTTCTATTACCTACGGAGTTTGTCGTTTGAAGATATTATTATGGTAATACCCTACGAATGCAAATTAAGTACAGCAATAAATACGAAGAGGAATAGCCCCGGTTGGGCAAAAACGGCAAGACTAAACCTAATAGGCCGTGATTCGAAACGGACACGATTGCATATAAAGTAGAATTTAAGCGCTTACCGAGTCGTGGAAATCTCGTCTTGAGCGGTAATCTCCCTTAATGAATGTTCAGGCGTAAGGTGTATTAGAGGGTGATATAAATTATTATCGGTGTTTCGTGTGACCCGATACGGAAAGTTACGAAGGAAAGTCCTAAACTAAACGCTTGGTATTGTTCAGCGAAACGGAAAAACGGTTTCGCAGGAGGCGTCCCTCTGCGGGCGCTCGTATTTCACCGGAGTTCAATATTATTTCGGCAGGGCCGCACAAAGACGCGGAAGGCCGCGCCGCCGCCGCGCCGCTCGAGGTACGCGACGTCGACGCCGCGGGCGTCTCGCGTATCGCTACACAATATTGTCCTCCCGCCTGGCGCCCGGTGCCTCGGGTTACACTGTAAATATTTTTTGGCGGTTGCCTGATTGAAATTTTTTATCGCATTCCACCCCTCTTCTTTCGATAATGGATTGTGATCGCACACATTGACAATGCGTTGCCGTTAAAAGCCTCTGTCTACCAAAGCACCCATATGCGAGAACACTTGGAGCGGAGCACATAAATTTGCTATCAGATACGTAAGTACGCTTTAAAAGACAAAAGCTGACGATCAAAGATGTCTGCAGTGAGTATCACAGTCTCACATAATTTTCAATGATGAAAGTTCTTTACTGCACGTACAGAAAGTACCTAATGTAGTCAGTTGTTTGTAGTTGGGAATGAACTGTGAGATGATACGAGACCACTAACTCAGACGCCTTTTCATATAAGTAACTTTTGGAAAATGGACGCCAGCGGACGCCTGCTCTAGCAATCTCTACATAGGAAAACTTTGGATGGGATTTAGGTGTATAACATCGTGTTATTCCTACAGAAATACACCATTTTCTGTGTAAACTTTTAAACTAAATATTACTGTAACCGTAAAAGCAAAATGACCGTAAAAGCTCGTGCCCTTTTTGAAAACACATCACTGATCGAAAAGCGTTGTTACTTCGGCTATACAGCTGGTAAGTACAATCGTGATAATAAGTGTTTTCCAATGTTTAGTCCACTTCGATCTTTAGTACACTCACCTAAACTCTATAGCTTTTGTTTGGCCGGTATGCAGTGTAGCGATGTATCGGAGGTCAACACGCCCCAGGACAATATCTCTCTAATTATATTTGTTTTGGGCGGCCGTGAGGCGTGCGGATCGTCGCTCGTCGCCCGGCGCCATTATTTATACAGAGGAAGATACAAATGAGTATCCATTACTGGATTTCCTCGATCTGGGCCTAATGAAAGACAAATAACTTCGAGTTCAAAGCGATCGATAGAGGCATTTGCGTTAACTTGATTTACGCGATTGCTTAAAGCGATAGCGCTTCATTTAACGATTGTACAAATTGCAGACGTATAAGAATCGGTTTTAGCAACTACTATTCAAGGTCTTTGGGAAGGGGTGCGACGCATTTGTTACACCATGCATTACCAAAGCCGCGACCATGTCAGCAAAACGGGGCTACCCCACCCTACTTTGAATTAAACCCGATTGACATTTTGTCTCATCTACATTTTTTTCCTATAACAAACTCCATGGGCCGTGAAATTTACTAAAGGACAATTCCATGTGTAATATTTTATCAATTAAGCACGGTTGGTTTCGATTTCGGAATTATATCGTGTCATTTGAACAACCCGCAATTTATTGCTCACAATTTTATTATTCAAAATGTCACAGATTCGCTTGTAAAGGGAATTACAATTCGCAAATGGTTAATGTTCAAGCGCGATGGAAAATTGCCAACTCCTTAGTCGAACGTGTTCCAGGATTTTATCGTTATTAATAATGTTGACGCAACATTCGAGCGGGCTCGTCAGTGTAAAATGATTTTAGCATTTGAAACAACATTTTCAAGCGAGCACGGCCTCTACGCGATATAAGATAAAGTTGAAATATTGCTTTATGCTTCAGACACGTAAAGTACGGAACCAAAGCACGATGACTGTCGTTTATTTTAATTTATGAGTAAAAGTGGTCTCGGTATTGGCTCCGCGCGCGCGGGCGCGCTCGGAGCGCGGAACGGTCGGCACGGGCCGACTCTGACCAGCCCTGCCCGAATGATAAGGGTCATTCGTTCGCTTGCACTAGCACATTGAATTGCAAAACAGTTTACTTGCGCATTGAATATTTACACGTTTAATGGCTGTAACGTCAGTTAATGACGAGTGAATACTTACCTAAGTTCTGTTGCCTTTTCAATTCTGTGAGAAGAAAAACGAGTTTTACGACGTTTAGCTACATAGGTAAGGTCGTGAAAACCATGTGCATTACTCTACAACTGCATAAAAGAAAGTCACTATTTACAAAATGAAATTATACTACGTAACTATCATGCGGTTTGAATTTATTGATTTTTCCCCTTTAGAACTCCACATTGAACGACAACCTGCCATCTGCTATATACCTCCACTGGATACTCGCGCCTCTCACGATGTCGTCGGTTCACCTAGTGGAAGGTCTACCTATGCTGCATCTTCCGGTTCGCGGTCTCCACTAAATAACCTCAGTCACCGACATATGCTGCTCGGATTTGCAAGTTAAAGTGGCAATGAGCAGGTCAACGCTTGAAGAAAGATATACATAAATAAGTATGAAAGTACATAATTAACTTTAATTTACTTGGAACACTGATAAAAATTAAAAACTAAATACTACCACGTAAAGGCGTAAAATGTTGTTAGCTCACATAGAAATTAATTTTACCATTTATTAGAAGAGCGTAATTATAAATCAAGCACGATAAATTACTCGATCAGATAGATGGCGTAACATTATTTTAAATTAATCGACGCGTTAATTACTCACAATGGCAGAGGTAAAGGCAGGTAGGCACAGAGTGTAGGTAAGTCTATTTCGGGGATTTATTTTAACTTGTTTTCTCAGTAATCTTCATTTGGATTCGCCCACGCGAACTGTGGTCGTATTTCTTCTAATGTCGCGGTGGCACCGAAAAGTTACGATTATTTTAAAACTTGCGTACTGTAAGTGTATCAGGATCCCATGTCTCGGAGTCGTAATATCGTTTGATTTACGCCTCGGAGCGTTAACCCTACCAAATCAAAACGAATTAATGTGTTTCAAGTGTTCGGTGTGTTTTGGTGTCTCTAATTACGTTTACGGTTCAGCGGGAGTTATGGTTATGTCCGGCAGCCTCGTGGATGCTGCCGCGGCGTCTCACTGATACTTACGACTCAGAATTTAGGGTCTGTAGGGCGAGCCATTCGTTAGTCACGCCCGATGACGTGTACCTTGGACAAGACCAAAACTGTTATTAGAATGAGTCGTCAACCATTTTAGGTCGGTACTTGTCTTAAAAGGTTTTTTTATATTATGTACCCTTGAATCGGAGTGGCATACTTGAAATTCTCAAGCTATTTTAGTAAAAAGATGATAAGGCATGCAGTGGAATAAGGACCGAACTGTCAGAATGAGTCATTACAAGTGGAACGGAAAGATCATTCTTTTGGAAACTTATGCATCGTCCCTTAACTGCACATTGCCGCAAAATGCATGAATTTCCGGACGAACAAAAGCGCTCGGCACGCAAAGCATGCGCTACTATGAAGCCTTAAAGGGTAAAAAAGACGTTTTGTGGTAAAAAAGTGAGTTAGGGGGCAGCTTTGTTTGTGTATGGCTCGAGTTAAGTGTTTAGATAAGTGCAGCCGAGAGAAGGGCACGTTTGTTATCTCTCAGGGAGCAGTGGAGCCACCCTGTGTGGTCCAGTATTTGGTCGACTCTCACCAAATATGTGCACTTAAATCAGAAACTCTACTAATATGCCTGGGGAGAGTACACTTTGCTGACATACGGAAGGTTTAAATACTAACTCTGGTTCTCAGTGTTAGTTTTGAATAATTACGATGCTTGGTTGCGTCAGAGACATGCATTCCTTACGAGACTCATAAAATGACAAAAACATGATGAAAATTTATTATGATTTCATGCTTTACATCTCTAGAAGTGCCGGTGTGTTGCTTACTTTTATTCAAATACGGAAATACGTATATCTTCAAGAAGTCTTAGTTTATTTTATTGAAGTGGAAAGGTCAATACTCATAGACTTCTTTTGTATTCTTTTTTACAGTTAAACGTATGCACACAGCATCCATGTTTACCGTTCAAACTCCGGCTGCTTGTTCGTGTAATGCGTGTTTCATTGTCGAGGAATGAGGGGAACCAATCCTTCTAAATTATAAAATATTCAAATAAGGAGAGAAATAAATCCAAGCGAGGAAACGTCCACATTACATATTACTGCGGGAACGCCAGCCGCCTATTCATTACTGTTATTTATAGGAAGCAATGTCAAAGCGAGCCTTGTATTTATTCGGACGGCGGCAGTTTATTTATTTTTAAAGCTGGTTAGGCTGAAATACCGTGTTCCGATAAGCGTCCGGTGCCGTCTCCGATATGCACCGAAATAGTCGGGCGGCCTGCGCCGGCGCTGATCTCCCGATACCGCTGATGTCACTGTCACCGTCCAACGTGTACTGTCTCTCGGTCTCCAGACCCCGCATCACGAAATCTATGGCTATTAATAGACTTTCATTACTATCCGTACGGTGAACTCTTTGTTTACCGACTCCACCTGCATCGAAATTGACTTCAATGTAAACATCACAGTCGGCACTGAATTATTTATTCAAATTGATATACCGAGAAGAATTGCCCATTAAATTAACAGAGAACAGTATCCGCCCGGAAAACAATTTCAATTTTCAAAGCTGCTAGTGGTAAATAAAGAGATGAGTTCAATCAATATCGGAGGAGACAATAGGCATCTCTTATTCAAAACGGAAACTATTACAGTGTCGCTATTGTATGCGGGGCCTCACCTCGTCGAGTGCATTATTCAAACGAAAAGTGGTTTGTTTACCAACGTCGGAGAGATAAGTATTAGGGATAGTCGGTGACAGGAGATTATTACAACTGTGTGTGTGCGGTGGTAACTCAAGAGTGTACTCTCTGTCGATCGATGTCAGCGTGAAAGATTTATGTCCAAGTTTGTGACAGTGGTATCGCTGTGCAGGATCCAGGATTATCCTTTGTTCGTGGGACGTCATACATTCCTGATAAGCTTTGTTATCCTATTGACGACGTTCGTAAATAGAAACTAGATTGAAAGACGAGGTTAGATAAACGTGGAATCAATTTCCTTTGTACAAACAGAGATTATTAAATGTTTTATTGTGCTGTGACAACACGAGTAAAGGAGTTTATACCATTAATTTTCTGTCATATAATTATATTTATTTTATGTTAGTTTTCGTATAAACACAAGAAGAACGAAAACAACAAGCTTGGAGAGGAAAAATGTAGAGGTAAACATAAAGTTCCTTTCAAGATAATTGGTCTGTTTGATCAAAACGATTAAGCAGGATTGAATCAGCAAGATAAAGTTTAATGAAATGATTGTGTGGACATTATGCATTAAAGTTAAAAGAAGATAATTGAACTTCCTGCGGCGGCTGCGATTGGTTTGAAGTGGCCGGGCCTTATCCCCTTTCATATGAAGAGGACACACGGTGCTCTCTCGATGAGGCGTTTCCTCTAATTATACGAACTATTAATAAAACGTGCGAGTTACAATAAACAATCGATCACTGCGCGTTCTAATGGATCCGTAAAAGGATCTGGGAGCAACACCCATATGCGTAGTTCAAGGGCTTGTGATCGTAGCTTTGGCTCTGTCTATGATAAACTTGTTGATGTTTTAATAGCTTGAATACTCTGATCATAAGTAGTGTTTTTTATTTACTCGCCAGTCTCCAACGATTACAAAAAAAGTGTACTATTATTTGATTCCATTCGTGTTTGACTCAGTAATAACGTGGCTAGCACCAGTGTAGATTTTAATGTGGTCTGAAAACATATTTATAAATATTTATTTGTAGGAAAGGTTTACTTTAACGCGGTAGTTATCTAGGTAAGTACTTTTATACGGGGTTACTCGGAACGGTGGTAGTAAGCTTAAAGGAGATCATTGTACCTACTCATCATTTTGAACAACTTTAACTATGAGACCAATTCTGAAATCGCTATAAAATCTATTCCTTAGATTCCTTATCCTTTCCATAGAAAAAATGGCATTAACACTGGAAAATGAAATATATGAAACGTCTGTATTTTTTTGCGATTGCAGCATTGGTCTTATATTAAATGATCGTAGCAATGAGCCTAAGTGCTACCGTTCCGGTAACCCTGTATAGTTTAAGTATGAATCTATCTATGGCACTAAAATTTTGCATCACACTGTTAAGGAAGAAATGTAATATAATACTAATAAAAGAGCTTTTATAGAAATGGATATAAAATGTAATGTTCTGAATATTGTACCACTCGCAGCAATCCTTGTAATGGTGTTGAGCAAATAAAACGACCGATACGTTAAACAAAATGATGTGTTTGAACTACAACGAGAACTAAAATCTGAGAGGCTTCCCTTCTCGACTTTCCTTCCAGCAGTTAGAGTGTCAGCTAGCATTCGCTAAATATCTAAGTAATAACGACAGCGCAACTTCCCCTCAACAAACTTTGTGCCATGTTGATCCTATAGTTGAAATTAATAGTCGATATCGAACAACACAAAGTCGGTAAAGTCGGTTTGAGCGAACACGGAAATTGGGCACGAAACGTTTGCGTTGCGATCGTCTAAACGCTATTAACTAAGTTGCAAGTTTGTGTTGGAGTTTGATGGGTGAGCGTTGTTTGCACTGTCCGGGCAACGTATGGAAATCATTTCTTGTTCGGGGGAACTTCCCGGCTCCATATGGCCAAATATTTGCCGCCAGTTCCGAACTTGGAACCGGTGCTCGTGTCTCTGCAGACGTATGTCGCATTTCCCGCTGTTTGCGCTAGTCCTTTAATTACGTAAACTTTCGAAGATTTTTGATAAACGCTAACGTTCTTAGGAGTGAACTTATGATTGATGTAGCTAAACAAATATTTATTCACTTTTATGACCCAAAAGTTGTTATTATCGATGATGGTTTCCTTGAAATTTTAGATAAATTCTGTGACTCGTTTGAAACTATGTGGTAATTTTGCGTGGTAGCTATTTTTATTATCTGGCTCATTATGTATTAGGAGTTTTATTTATTTATTCAATTAATAGGTGGCAAACAAGCAGACGGGTTACCTGATGGTAAGCACTCACTGTCGCTTATGGATATTTGTAGCACCAAAGGCATTACAAATACGTTGCTGACCCTTTAAGAATGTATTAACTCGCCTTTTCAAGAACCCCATGTTGTAGCTTCTTGGAAACACCGCGGAAGGTAGCTCATTCCACATTTTGCAGGTGCGAGGAAAGAAAGATCGTGTGAATAGCACAATGTGCGATTTCCACGAATGTGGATGAGATTTCAGGCAGTTAAAATGTTCACAGGGAACTAAGAATGCATTTAGATTTTAGCTGCTTTTTTTATTATATTTTGTAGATTTCTCGAAATGTATCGGAACTATAGTCTAGTGCGCTTGCGTAGTGAGGTAGGCAAGCACATTGTTCGACCGGGGTTGCGTCTCACAATGACGGCTTCCTCCTCGAAGCGTGGCGACGAGCGCGCCTGATCACGAGGGGCGCCCGATGCTATCTATTCACCATTGTTGCGTGCACTTAACCGACGATACAGTTCGTCTTGTATTCCTACCTTGTTAACACATTGTAAAGGAAATTACATTCTCGACTCGCCGTTGCCCCGTCCTCAAATATAAACTGTTTCCTTTATCGACCTTCTCTCTACCGTGTCTAATTGTCATCATTACACTAGTCAATAGTCATTTCGGTTTCGTTAATGTAAGTAAATGGGTATTTACGAGGCGTATCCTTTGAATAGTTATCGCGCTCACACCTGTGTTCATGTTATTAACGTAATATTGGTAAGTCGCCGAGTGCGGAATCTAATAACCTCTCTCTTTTACCGAAACACTCAGAGGTTTATGAAGGTCCCGATATCGCAATATTAATAGTTGGGATTCGCCCTCGAATCTGTTGAAATTAAGCTGAGCGGCGATTGGGGTGTCGCAGATGGCAGTAACTGCGCTATCTCCGCTGCCCGCTGCCGCTGCCGCGCTCGGAAAGTATAAAAATATGATTTACGACTGAGTATATAGCGGCACATCCGCCTCTAGCTTGTCTACTCCACCGCCATTAGCACACATAGCATCTGCATACTTCTCTACTCGTGCAATATAAAGAATCACATTTTGGTAATTCTTATTGTTACTGCGATTGGAAACCCCCGAGGAGAACCCAAATAAGAGCCGCAGAATTAGTTTTGTGTAGTGCCTTACTTTAATAATGTTCTGTGGTCTTCGGAGGTTTGAGGGGTTCAGTGCGGCCCATGTTTATGTAGCCGTGCGGTATATGAAATAGATGTTTTCTGGCTTCAGGCTCTTTATTATTACTTTGAACTGCGGACTTGAATACAAGGGGTGGCGTACACTTGGGGTTCGGGAAGTAAACAAGTGCCGTGTAACGATTCTAATAGTCAATCGATTTGAATGTCACCCTTATTTCTTTTAATATTTTATCATGGAAGTGAATCACTCCCAATTTGATTAATCGACACATAATGGATATGGAGTAGGTATACATAATACTAGAGGTGCTCAGAAATCTATCAGCAAGCTATGTCTCTTTCTTTTTCTTCTTCTGGTGCTTCTGCACTACTGGTGGTTGGATGTCAGCTCAGCGAAACTTTATTCTTTTTTGTGCCAAGCGGAATAGTTGTTTAATGCTGGCTATGCTGTTGCATAACTGCAACTGCATAACGGGATGTTGTACAACTACGACTTTTACTTCTTACAGCGCGTCGTTTGCCATCAATTTGCCCACCATATATTTATTATTTCCTTTTTTGAAAGAATCAGAATTTAGATAATCCGTCAAAGAATTAAAGTAACTGACATAAATCTAAGAATAAACAAGCTTAAGTAGCAATGGGCTGCCATATCTGTAAAAGAACCGATAACAGTTGGAGCAGACCGTGTGTAGGCAAATGCAAAGTAAGGCGCCCTGTGAACGGTGGCTGGTGAAGCAGATCGGAGATCGTGACATGTAGCGTTCTTTAGAAGAGGCTTATGTCTAGCAGTAGACATACATTGAATAAGTTAATGATGGTGATATTCGTAGAAATTTTAAAAGTTACCGATTGGAAACCTTTCAAATACTTCAGCGTTTGCCAGGTAGGTTATTCATCCATTCAACATTCGACCAGTACCGGTTATGATTCAGAGTTAATACATTTAATAGTACAACGTTTGGCATGTTCGAATGAACATAACTGATGGGCTTTCAACGATGCTGATGTTACGTGTATTAAACGCATCGTAAATTATACAGCTTCGACTATTCCACTAATACCTGCCGTCGTTGAAAATGATTTTAAGATTTATTATAGAGGAATATAACTAGTTTTGTGCGCATTTGCGTTGAGGTATCTGTGGGTGAAGATAGTTTTGTAAATAACATACCTATACTAACGGTAATTCCGGTAAAAGGTCAGAAGGGCAAAAATTCACATATAAATATCTGTATTTATATTATTTATGCATACCTATGTAACCATTTGGTGAAAATATCATCAGAATCAACCTGTTTTATTCTATGGCTGGACCTGGCTGGCTTCTCCCAAGGCATATTATGTCACTTACGCCAATCTTCGGCTTTTCACTTCAACTCTTCAAGGCACTAGTCCACCTGCCTTACGCAGGTATATCGTCACTCCTGATTCGTGGTCTCTAGTATTGAAAATGTCTACCCCAAAGGCAATACGTTCTGCGACAGATACGACCAGCCTACTGCTCTGCAAACGCATGAGACAAATAATATGCTATCGTTTGTCAAAATTTGTTATTTGAACTATAAAATATTTATAGCTGTAAAAGAGACGCTGTTAGGAATTTCATAGCTTCTTCAGCCGCACCACTGCCGCACAACATCGTGTGGCCGGGGCCTTAGACGTTTTATTAGGAGAAAATGTTAAAGTAGGTAGATTTTCTAATTATTGCCAAGTAAAAACTTGATTAAATTTTAAAAAGAGTTCAAAAGTTTCCATGTTACGAAATGATCATACATATGGTTACCTACATATTTGTTTGACTTGCTAACACGTAAACATTGATGTATAATTAACGGTTACCCACGTGAGTTTGATAGCAACCGCAGTGATATCTTATTCATGAAAATGGCGTTGACTAGTTCTTTTGTTAGTAATAAAGACTTACCTGCTTGCAGTGTTGTTAGTTGTTATAGTTTTCCACCGATGAAAGACAATGAAGAGGAGATTTTTATCGCAACTTACCTAGGGTCCACGAAGGGTTCTGCATAGATATTCCTGACTGGCTGCCGCCGAGGCAAGGGAGGTGGCACTGGACTGAACCCCTCCATCATATCCTCCCTTTCACTATACTTCAATGATTTCATCGTCATCCTGACCGCTTCGAGTCCACTTCACAAACTCAACATCACTTTGAACGGTCTAATCACTCACATCTTTAGTCTCACTGTTGCGTTTATTGACATTGTTTAGAGAATACACTGGAGCCGTGTCGATATCATTTCTACTTGGTTTAACTTTATTTTCTGTAATGTTGTATCGTTTGTTATTGTCGCGTTACGTGACAGGCCGTGCCGAAGCCCTACAGCACGTGTGACTCCCGCCGGGTGCGCCTCGCGTCTGCCTCGGGTCCCGCGTCCCGACCCTCTCTTAGAGCTTGGAGCTTTGTCGTTTTTTGCGCCCGCGCCGACCCGTCAAAAGCTTGTCGAGTTATTAGACAAGCGCACAAAAAATACTAGCATACGCAAGACGAGGGACCAGTGCAACAGACTTGACGCAACGGCATAGGGATCGAACATGGGTGTGTTCGACAACGTGGTGTGGTTACAATTCCCATTGTGCTCGTCCTAAATATCAACTGTGATAAGTGTGAATAAAAGATGTTTTGTATGAAGAGAGACGAGGGTGCTTTTGTAAGATGCCGCGACGGATTTGCTTGAATATTATTTTTGCAAGCCGTTTTGTTAGATTTATTAATAAGTCGTTTTTGATCTGCAGCCAATTAAGCATATGTTTTTTTTTTACATGTTCACACATAGTAGTAAAACCAACGTATCGGTATTAATAAAAGCATTGAACAAGTTCCAAAGGTGAACGTTAAAATGATTGAAGTTGCGCAAAGAAAGAAGAAAGTATCTAATCGATACGATTATCGGAAGGATGAGGGTCGGGTCGGTCGGGGCACAGAGTTCCTTCTACTAAATTACACTGAATGATAAGATAAAGGTTAGTTTAGACAAATGATATTCCTGCATAGGCCGATGGTAAGAAAATTAAACAGAGGGAAGTCATTTGTGGCGCATAATTCATACGCCCACTGAGTTCTAGAGTTCATTTGTACGGTCTATTTGCAGCTGAGTCTTTGAGCCCTCAGGCTTAGTAACGAGTGGCAAAATTAGATGCAAATAATGTTGAGGCTAGATGGAAATAGTGCACTGAGTATGAGCATATCGTGACGTGCACCAAACGTGGAACAGAGCGAGAGCTCAGTTAGTTCAAAGACCTGGCGCGCACCCCGCCGAGTGTCGGTTGATCTCCGAGCTTTGCATGTCTAACAATTACCCTTGACGTTACACACGACAAATACGAGAGGCGTACACCAGTACCCCTTTTTGTTCACTAAAATGTTTGTTTTCAAAACTCGTTACCCTTCGTTCCAATTTTATTTACGATCTCCGAAATTGAATTACGTTGTGATTTATTAAATGTTTAATTCTACGCTACCCACTACCGTGCGACCGAAAAAGCGCGCTAAAAGTGATTCTGTGAAAATGTACAGTGAGCGGATAGAAGGGCTGCGGTAAAATTATGTTAAAACCTGTCCTATGGGCCCGAATTATCCCGCAAGGATAAGGAATAAGAATATAAAAGAGGCTTAGAGTTTCCATACGGCTTTTTGAAGAAGAAACGAACGCGAGCTTTACATACATACAAGCGGGTAAACATGTTCGATGCCGAACTCTTCAAGTACCTGTATAATAAATTGATTTAAGCGCCTCCTGACAGCTTTAAGTATGTTTTGACAAACATTAGGGAATTTAAAGCCCCGGTGACTAAACTTTGTTTTGTACATTCGAGCCGTGTCTATCGGAGAGGCGTGAAGTCAATTTTCTTCAAGTTTGTAAACGTTTTATGCTAACTTTTTATTGCGGTTACTTTAAATAAGGCGGCGTACATACTATGTGCTGTATATACATTGAGTCAAGAAAGTTCAGAAGGTCTGGTGGTAAATTATTAAGGATCGTCATAAAGTCATGAAAAGTTGGGCACTAATGGATGTGATTTAAGCATTTTAAGACTTCAACTTTTAGGGTACCTACATAGTCTGTCATTCTTAAAAGTCAGATTATGGTTTCGTCGTTATTTGAAGCATAAAATCATACTAACGCCCACGTAACAAATACAAAAGCAAAATAGAAACTACAAATCGAATTTATTGTTATTGCAAACGTCGTGCAAGTTTCTAGAGTAAATCAAAAGGTGTGAGAGAAATGCAAAGATCGTGTACGGCCATATCTTGTGCAATAGCGGTCGGTGCATATATGGCGGGAAGGAAACGGCCCGCGTCTCGGAACGTTTTCCCATGCTATAGACGCTGACTGATGTATTTGTGACGCAGTGATCTACGGCGAAGCCTGTTCTTGCACTTGAACTTACAACCGCTCTTGATTGTAACACTTGAACCAAACATGTATGTTTGACGGCGTGTATCCGACGGCGCTATCTAACCGCCCGTTTTATTTCAATGAGTAAACCTTACAATGGGTTCGTTATTGGTTTTAAACTCGAAAGCAGGAGCTGTTAACGTTTTTAAAACAATGTTGCGCAACATCACTGCACCAATTACACAGCATTGTTTGTATTTCGAGTGCTATGGCCCACTCGAACAGAGCAGTTGTAGACTAATAAACACGTTTTACTGAGTGTATTTACGCTAACATTAACAAGGCGCGGGTTTCGTTTGAACCATATTAATCTTCACTCCTGGCCTAAATAACCGGCATCCGTCAGCCGGCTGGGCCACAAAAACGTACTCAGCTATTTTAATTGGCGTAAAAGCTGTGAGTTACTGTGACGCACAAAAAATATGTCAATGAATTGGTTCACAGTTATGTATAAGTTAGTTATAGTTATTAGCATCCGTCGATTTCTCGTTCTGTCTTTCAAGTAGCGAGCTCGATACAGCAAAGTTTTGTGGCGCTAAGTTTATTCCAACTCAATCCTTTATTAAAGCTCTGAACTATAACCATTTTAATTCATCTGACTCGTCGTTGCTGAGCTTTTACTATTTTCAGCAACAAAACGCGAGTCACGAGAATAATAATTAAACAGCGAACTAATACCTAGAGTTAAGAGCAGACTTTAATTAAATCTCCCGAGTTTTAGAGACCGTGCGAACAAACACGTGCAGAGCGAAGAAATTTGGATTAATTATCGCTATCTGCCTGTATATTTGTACATTTTATTCGTGCGTCGGGAGTCAGCCCTCAGGTGCGCTCGTGTGAGTGCCGCGAGCCTGTCTATGTATGTGGAGCACGTTCCATAAGATAAAAGACGATATTGATTCCGTGACGAGCCGAGAGCGGGCTGTGGGAAACGATTCCTGTCCATTTAATAGATGCCCCGAGGAGTCGAGTGTACTTTGACTTCACCACTCCTAAGAAAAACCATTAAAAATAACGCTTTGAACTTTGGAGTTTGAAAATAGACTTTGGAATTAGAAGGATGCTGGAGAATGTAACGTGTATATCAAGTTAGCGAGTGTAATTAAGGAGTTAAGGGCACCGCACCGAGCACTTTATTCCTAGTTTAGCGAGGCGGTCGGAGGCTGCTGGGCCGCAGGACTTGGCCACATTCTCGTCGGGTAATTACGCACGCTCGCCTCGTTCCCAAGCCCCCAGTCCCGACTTGTCTCGACTCTAACATTTTATGCCTCATTTCGTAGTGTATGATTTGCTGAACACGTTATTTGCTATAATTATCGTGGGAGCCACTCGAGATCGCGTGCGAATCGAATTCATTCATCGGATGTCGATGATACCTATATGTATATAGGTATTGTTTTCATGTTGCTCAATCGTGTCACATTTACATAGCAGAACAGGGTCATTAAACTTAATACTAAGACAAGTTGTTCTTTCGGTTGTACTTGTTATTCTTAAGTACCTATTATCAAAGCAACTGATGCAATTAATGATGTTTTTGTATTCATTAATTTCTACTGAAGACATTCCTCTTTCTATAAACGGCTTCACATCTTCTTAATTTTTTAAAGTGGCAACACTGACTATGAATTTCTAAATAAACGATCATTCAAAGATGTTATTGCTGCTAACGAGCATAAGCGCACTGTTTAGAAGCCGAGATTAAGAGTTCAACAAAGGAATCCAACATCAAACGGCTTCGCAGTAACCGAATGATGATTACATCCGACGTGCCCGTTGATTTGTTGTCCGACGGAATTGTGCGGTGCCGTGCCCACTCCGGCCGACCGGCTCCAGCCGAGTCCACTCGGTTCAAAATAAACTGTCTTCGCGAAACATGGCCCGAGATAAAAGCCCGGCGTGGCTTTTTATCCAGACGTTTTTGTCCTCTGTAGCGCCTTTTCACGAGTTTTTAACGGTTAATTTGTCATTAGCCCTGCATCTGTCAGCGCTCGAGTTTTGTCGCCTGCAGACTCGCAGACCTCGCAAAAACAAAACGACTCAACTTGGTTTAATGATATTACACCTACACCTGAGATAAAAGAAACTTTATTAGCGTAAAGATGGGATTAACTTTAATTATAATATTTAACGTAACTTGTCTGCTGATAGGATCTTTGTCGGCAATCAACATAAAAACAAGCCGTGTCTTCGCTGCTAAAGGAACGGCGCGGTAATTAATTTCATAGGTAAACTATCATAACAAATAACAGTTTTAAGTTTAACAATAAATCAAGGAAACGGTAGAGACGCCCGCATTGCGCGCTTCAAGTTTCAGTTAATAAATAATAATGAAATGAAATCAATGTAAGGGAATATTAATGGCGGCATCGTTAATGTTTATAATGGTTCGGGAATTGTTTCTAGTGCGTAATGGCGGGAAGGTGGGGTGGGCCCGGAAATTGTCCTCTTGTCGGGCCTCGGCCGCATTAGCTGAGGACATTAGGCCAGCTCCGACGATGTGTGCGTGTCGTGTATCATTCCTGACACGTGACATATGATGGACACTGCATGGAGACGAGCCCCGGCAATGACTAGACCGAATCGCGACGGCCGGAACAAATTGTGACTGAACACAGTTACGCAATGCAGAACTGATCCGAGCAAGTGCATGGCAAGAAATATTTGATAAAGCTAATTAAGCTAATGAAAGTGCATACTGGCTAGCGTACGGGATGGAGCATCGGGCATTTCATTCCCGTTAGGTTATTAACAAATTGCAATGCTTTTAACAGACGAGTCGATAGGTAGATAATATTGAGTGAATCATATATATGTTTGAATACTTTATACCTTAACTAATACATTTGAATACTCAGGTACTTGTATAAGATCATTTTGGATACCACTAGAAATTAACTATTCGTAAGTTGTTAGTCAATAAGCAAGTCATGTTTTGGATCGAATAGTCAAAGCACCTTATAAATATCATAGACTCATAATTTTGAGATATACAAGATTAACTAAAACGTGGTACTAAACCAAATGGAGGTCATTGTACTCACTGTGAACAATTTTTACTATGAGACACAATGAATATTTCGCAAAAAAAAAGTTTTTTGCGATTCCACACTTTCCTTATAGTATAGAGTTATACGAATATTTTCACGGCTATCAGGATTGGTCCCATACAAAAATTAGTTTATAATGATGAATACAATGACCAGGAAGACGGTAATACAAACCGAAAGGATAAGGTTTTGTATTACCGTTTGCTATGATTCGATTCGAATTAAAACATCGACGTTAATGTACTCAAGATTTACAACTATTTTTGTACCATCGGCTAAACTATTTTGGTATTTATTGTTAGCATGTATTTTGTTCAGAAAATAAAGGCATTTGTCCGTAAAAGTTTACAAACAAAAAACATGCAGATTAATCATCATCAAAGCGCCCACGTCAAATCGGACCGTCCAAATTGTCACTCAAGAATTTGAAGTTCACACAATTCTTTAGCCGTGTGAACGAGAGTCGCCTCGCTCATGTGTCACGGTTTATCCGAAGCATGAAGTCAACGAATCTCCAAGCAATTTAGCTTGAGTACATAATTGCGAGAACAAGTCGAACCTAATTGATGTCCGGGCGACTCGGGGGTTCAAGTTGCCGTTGGTATGTACCTAGCCTTGCAGCATACGGTTTCACATTAATTGCAGCCGTGGGACTGGCTAATGTATGTTCAGGAATTATTGGAGAACTAATTAATGGCGTATTAGGCTAATAATAACTAGTTGTTGCACTGAGCTGAGACTTCACTCCTATATCTTCACAACTTAAGACCGACTTTGCATATTAACATTTAACTTGCATGAACTACTTGCCTAAACAAATTCGAGTAGATCGGATCTGCGATACGCGAGTTATCGTCGGGCAAATGCATAGAAACGCTGACTTCTCCCATTAGAATCTGAATTAGCTGTCAATAATGTTTGTCAATGTCTTGAAGCAGAAGTAATGCAGGATAGTTTATTTTCAAGCGAATCAATGAATAGGGAATGCAAATGTTTCGCAAGTTTTATTATTATTGCTAATCAAATACGACTCGTTGTCGTAAACCTCGAAATGTAATTAATATAATAATGACCATATTATTTTGATTAAGGACTAGCTGCACTCTACGTTTTCACCCGCGTGGATACTTCCTGAAGGATCGTATATTTTCCCTAATAAATAGTTTTCAATGTCACTCTCCCCTCCTTATACCTATGCAGTTACGGTTGTCACGTTTGCCTGGAAAAGATCGCTTTAAGCGATAAGGCCGCCTGTTAAAAGGCTAGATAATATTTTTGTTGTAATGTTTATGTTATCCTTGTTTTGTGGTATTTTAATAAAGAGTTTAGTATTGTATTGTATTGTTATGCACCTAATAGTAATGCAAAAAATCACGTCGTTCCGACAATCTGTTTACTACCTCTATGCTAAAAATTTGGTCGTTCCATCAATCTGTTGCTGCGCGAAAGTGGAACAAACAAACATACTGTCGTATTTATAATATTAGTGATATTTAATGCATATGTACAAGTGACAACACCTCTTGTTGAAAAAAATTTGATTCAAAATTCAAAATTATTTATGTGAACTACCTAAACAATTAAATTGTAATTTATAAATTGATCATATGCGTGTTGTGTCACGCCTTTGATAGGGTTCTGTAGTTATTATACATAAATAACAGTCATCGTTGGCAGAGTTCAAAGACCTTTAGGTACGTTCAAGAATATTATACTGGGTTTTCCTGAACATATGAGTATTAGCTTGGTTGGATATCTCGTAACTATTTGGTACTAAAAAGTTAACGATAATTTCAGTCTATGTGCTAGTATTAGTATTCGAGATTTCTTCGGATTTTTTCAAACATTTGTTAAGGAGAAAATCTTAGCCGGCAGAAAATTAAATTAAAATTACCACTTTGGCCTATAATATAAGATTTAAACAAAATGGGCTAGGAAGCCTCATAATGATTTTCTATTTCCTTTTAACAGATATCCCATGCGCTAGGTAAGGCAAAACTTTTGCACTCCTACTTTTCATGTCACCTGTATTATTTAAAAAACATATTTTTCAAGTTGCCCATGTTTTCCCATATTCAAGTTCACTATATTATAGTGATTATAATTCAATGTAAACACGGGACTAGCCCGGACCTTTGATAGGCATTGGTGGGGCCGAAGCCAACACCAAGAGGCCCTGTTAAGTATAATTATTATTACGTGTACCAATTTTGAACAATATAGTCCTTATGGTCTCTGAACAAAATGATCGTGATAGACTGCCAGATGAACGTGGTGAAATTAAAAGGGCTTCGTTTAGATCGGGGACCCTAGGAAAGGCTTTTGCTTTTGAGTGATTGTTTGTAATTACATTAAAAAACAGCTAGGCCAAAATTGAATTAAAAGCAACACTAAGCGGCTGGTTTAACTAAATACGAACTTTTGAACTAATGACAGGAAAATTGACATAGCTTTGTACTAAACTTGTTGGCCTAAATTCAGGTAAATGTTTCAGAGTTTTGAAGCCGCCCGAAACATGAGTAGAGAACCAATTATTTTAAAAATAGGGGGTAGGTTAGGTGTTTGTAAAGTGTCATTATGGCTCAGTGGTAGCGCGCCTGCCTTGTGAGCCGGAGCTCTCGAGTTCGAATACCGGCCGGGCAGATGTTTAATGTTTGATGATGATGAATCTGCTCTAGGTCTGGGTGTTAGTTGTGTATGTTTCATGGCATCTCCGACACAGCAAAATATAGTAGGTAACTAAGCTAACTTAGTGAATGTGCAGTACTATTTATATAAACACTTGCTGTTGCCTGCGACTTAGTACGCGTATACTTTAATCTATACTAATATTATAAAGAGGAAAGATTTGTTTGTTTGTTTGTTTGCATTGAATAGGCTTTTAGAAAAATTCTTCCACTGTTGGGAAGCGACACTATCCCCTGGTGAAATAGGCTATATTATATTTTCACAAAAATATGCAATAAATACTATAATACTATATTTATAGAGATAAAACTTAAGCTCGTGTGAAGCCGGGGTTGGTCGCTAGTATATTATAAACTATCAACCACCTTTTGCTGACCTCTACAGCCCCCAAGGACATCTAAAATCAGGAATTTACTTGCCAAATTTCAGCGTAGGTCAAGTAATTTTCGATATTTGGTAATTAATTAGTCAGTCAGTGAGTGTGAGGTGTTTCGCTATAACATATAAAGTTAGATTCTAAATTTACGATTTAAGCAACAGTTGGTTTTGAGATCATGTAAAAGATATTGACTAATTTGTTTAACTGACTTTGGTTAATATAGGAAAATAATTCAAAATGGTTACCCAAAACGATGCCTAAATCAAGGCTAAGTCTTCGCAGATATGAGATAACTAAGTAATCATAAACAGTATCCAATGAAAAATATTACATCCGGTGTAAAGCTCATTCTAAAAACATTTCACATTATTCTAGACTACGTATAAGTCTATGGGCCAATGCGAATCATCCTGACGAAGTGTCTCATGAGATACCTACCTATTATGATAATATTAATCAGGTACATTCACTCACAAAATTAAAATGACACAAGAATAGAATAAGATAAAAAACTGAAAATTTGAAAAGAAAATTATGTATCTTTACATATCACTGCACCATTAGCACTTACTTTAAAATCATAGCCCTTTTTTGTAGACTTGAATTCTCAAGAGAGCTTTTAGCTATAAAAACTTGCACCAAACAACACACGTGTCAGACCTCTTCATGTCAGAGGTTAAAAATGTAGACAAAGCAGTTTGCTACGAGTACGTACTCTTCAGAATTTTATGGGATATGGTAATGCCTCCTTTCATCAGTTTTAGGTCAAATTACGCATAATTTACTCCATCCGGGAGATAGTGAGAGTGACATGAATTCACGATTTTCCAACCCTCGTTTCCATCTGAATGGTTTATCGGATTAGATTCTTAGTCCCAAATCATCTTACGCCAATATAACAACGAAAGGGACATTGTATTGACTTTGTATTTTGGGTATTGATCCATCGGCAATAAAGGCCAGTTAATGTTATAAACTGAACTTGAAAAGCTTTTAACGAATAACTTTATAATTATATTACTAGATAAATACTTAGTACAAATAAAAAAATCGTGTTGTTATGCATAATCATTTTTACAGAAGTTATAAACAGATCACAGTGCCAAATGAACAAGATTATTCATGGAATTTCTTTGATTTATCGACATAAAAGTAGACCATAGCGTAATAAACATGCCCCAAGGGATTTCATAAATCATAAAGCTGCTGATATCAAACAGTCTGTCTAAGTTGCGCTATTTTTTTTTTTATGTATTAAATTATCTTTTTGTCATCATAAACTGTATTTCATTGCTAATGATGCTGTTTCAGCAGCTTGATAACTTAACAACTGACTCACGCCCAGAGTTGACGCAAACCGCTAACATAAATTCACTCCTCGGGCACATTCTCGCGCTTCCAAATTTGAGGCATTTTACTACGACGAAAACACATTTTACGAAAACAATAAACACCAAAAACAATAAAGAACAAATTAAAGTCGGACACAGAACGAGCGAGTGTATTGTGCCGCTTAAGGATATATTGCGGGATATCACGCTACCGAGGGTCGGGCATCGGGCTACCTGCAGGTGCATGTGTCAGAGAGCGGAGGCACGGGCCATCACGTCACGTCACGTTGGCGAGCCAGCGCAGCCGAGGGCGGAGGTCGCCGTAATCACCGCGCGCGATGAGACGGTATCGGTCAGTGACCGCGCACCAGGCCGAGTCGCGAGACCGTGCGAGTGCCTCCGAGGAGGTGTCGACTCGAATGAACGCGGGAGAAGCACACGAGACGCGCGGACCGCTCGCCCTCCGCAGCCGATTTGATGCCCTCCGCTCGACGCCTCTGCGCGCGCACTCCTCGCAAGGATAATGCCGCCCTATCCCATGTCGAGCTATCGAGTTATCAGCGGGTGGATATTGCGCTTAACCCTGTCACTTATTCCAACTGATACGTGAAAGCTCGAGTGCACTCCATGAAAGATGCTTCCTATTCTTTTATTAGCCGGGTGAGAAGAAAATCCCTGTTTAGACGTTTCTCGTCGTGTTGTTGTTTTGAAAACTGGACGTGGAGGAAATGTTTTTCAGGGATATGTGTGAAAATGTATAGGTTAGAGAAAGTACAATTTTTAATCGACAATAGACATCCCTAAACAGATTATAATTGGAGCATGCGTGGTAGGAGGGTTGAGGGTAGCAGGAGGACGTTGGCGGGTGTGAGGGCGGGCGCGGGCGGTGCAGCGCGGGGTGCGCGGCAGGCGCGCGTGTCACCCGCTCGGCGCGACGTTACGACGTGATCTTGACACCGCATGCACAGCTTGTGATGCTCCACATTTTGTAAATACAATCTGATAATAATCATCCAAAACAAACAGTGGATGTAAATGAGATTCTGGATCTTTGCTTTGTGTAGCGAATAATATAACAATAGCTTTTGATCGTAAAGAGAATCATAATAAGGGTTTATGGACAAAAAGATATCAGTATAATAAAGTATAGAGATATCGCTGTTAGCAATGAATGTTTTGAGGAAATTAGAAAAATTGTAACGGCAAATATTTATGAGGAACCAAAAGAGTCAGCCATGTCGATTTTCATTAAAACTGTTTAGAAAGTAAGTTGTCAGATTAGGTTTAGTTACAAAATAAAAATAATTAAAATAGGAAAACCCTAAAATCGGGATCTCTACATTTGCAGGCCTACTCAGCTCATATTTCCTTTCAGCTTTGTGTTGCTAGCTTCAGTAGTACCTCCACGTAGCGGCTGAATTCATCATCATCATCATCATCGTCAGCCAGAAGACGTCCACTGCTGAACATAGGCCTCCCCCTTTAACCTCCACACTGAACGCTAGCCTGCCTTTTGCATCCACTGGATCCCAGTGACTCTCACAACTCAGCGACTCTCTTTCTCTCTCTCTCTCTCGGCTGCATTACACCGCTTCAAACGTAAGTGCAGGTTCGCCGATGACACAAAGCCTGCATGTTCTTTCACCGCAGGGCTAAGCTCTTTCATAGCGAGTCTTTTACACTTTATTGTTCTGACTAGATTGCGTATATTGTATGGAACTATATACGGGTTCTATCCCCCTTTCTTAAGGTGGGCTGGCAAAAGGGGCCCCTTAATTTAATTAAAATCTAGCTTAATGTAAGGATCATAAGTAATTTAATTATAACCAAAACATCTACGTATATTATTTTAAAAACCAAGATTGTGTCCATTAACACGTTTTTTATTTGTCTCTATTAAGGGGAAGACACTTTGTTCGTGTGTTCTTTTGAGGTAGTACTACACTACTTAACACTGACACTTTGTCTTTCACTACACTAACTCGAATGGTTTTGATCTTTTATGTCTTCTAACAATGACCTCGAAATTCACATGATGATGGAATCTGTTTTCGTGAGCTTTGCGTTTTTTTATTGGAACTACGCGTAGAAGATACTAAAATGTGCTGTATTCAATTTATTTTTTAGCATTTTTAACAAGCAAAATGTAGGCATGTGGTCTAATGTTTAATTTATTACAAATTTAATAACAGACTTAGTGATGAATATTAATAAATACGTAACGCATACTGAAAAAAATAATTAAACTGGCTGATAAATCACTGAGATATGAGCGTTTAAAGTTTTAGGTGGGGATAGAGAGGGGATACTCTGTCCCTTTCTCGCAAATCGTGTGTTAGTATAGCATTTGTATGGCGCGCCTGAAGCGTGACGTCATAACTCAGTATAGTGCGCTCTCTGTCTAGCATGAAATTAAAATACTTATAACTTATTTATTTATGAACTAATTCAAATTTTGTTTACGTTGATGGACTCTATTTATGATCAGCTTTTTTATGAAGTAATAAAAAATATTAGTCATATACAAAAGTAAATAACCACACGTAATATCCACATGTTTTTTGTGTCGAATGTCTAGACAGCATGTTAGTCTGCTCTTCATGTCACTAATTATTTAGTATCTGAATAGAAGCGATCAGATTCATTACAGCTCTTCTACGAAATAACTTACTGGTAAATCTGTCATCATTTACGAAAACTCGACTCAATTTTGCTATTACAATAATTGACGTTTGCTTAGATGATCTATTTATATGTAAGCACTTCAAAGTGGCTTGAAATTTTACTGACCATAACTGCCTCGTGCGGTTACAAAAATCCTTGACGCGTGACTCTTGTTCACGCTTCATCGACTTTTTGGTATGTCGTATCTACTAAACAATCTTCGAACGCAGAAGCTTAACTAACTCGAATACTTTGGGGAG
This sequence comes from Agriopis aurantiaria, assembly GCA_914767915.1. NCBI lineage: Eukaryota > Metazoa > Arthropoda > Insecta > Lepidoptera > Geometridae > Agriopis > Agriopis aurantiaria. The sequence continues at coordinate 9,142,581 of OU611987.1, forward strand.
GAATGCCTTACGAACATTCTGTACTTTGATGCAGTGACATAGAACTTATGCTTGATAGCGAAATTCCTAGGGGGAACACTGAATGAGAAGCGCTTAATCCTTTAACATGCAGTAGAGTTAAAAAGTCGGGGCTTAAGGGGAGTTCGAGCTTTCAATATGAGTCATACTTTATAAGTATTCTAAGCTTTGATTGATACATGAAATACACTTATTAATTATGTCATGAGTGAAAAGTACTAGTTTTGCTTACTAGCTGCGCTTCGCGGTTTTACCTGCTGTCCTACAGGAACTTATTTTGGGATAAAGGTAGCCTATGCATTAATCTAGGGTGTAAGCTTTTCCCGTACCAAATTTAGCTAAAATCCGTTCAGCCGCTACGTAGTTGAGTACGGACAAACACACCTACACACAAACTTACGTTCATGTGATTAGTGGTGATGTAATGTTTTTATATGAGCACGTACATTAGGTATAACAGTCAATAAGTATAAAAGGAATTAGAACGTCGGAAAAGAAAGCAAAATACCAACAATGATAAAAACAGAATACATTAGTTATATGTATAATTAAGTTATATTAATTAAATCTATATAAATAAAAGCGAAGTTCATCTACGTTTAATGAGTGAGTGAGTGATCACTCACTCACTCACTCACTCATTAAACACGAAATCTCAAAAACTACTTGACCTACGAAGCTGAAATTTGGCAGGTAGATTCCTTATGAGGTGTAGAGGTCCGCTAACAAAGGATGAAAAAAGGGGGTTGAAAGTTTACATGAAAGTCTACGCGTACGAAGTCGCGGGCAACAGCTAGTTCAATATAAATTTAAAACACAATTTCCTATAACCTAGTAATTTATATAAGTAGAACATAATTGGTGAAACAAGTATTTGTGTCAGATAAAGTCGCCAATTTCATAATAAGCTTTTTATAACAAAAATTTATTTATAATTTTTTTTAACTTATTTCTGTATGCGTGAGACGTGAGTATAACGGACCAATTTTCGACGCGCGAATTCTTCCTTTCCCCTTGTAACTTTCCTTGTAACTTTTTATTTATTATCTACCGCAGATGCTTCTATGCCTACTAATTAAAGCTGTAGTCTTTCTATACATATAAAAATCATTCCCTATTTACCTTGGTCACTCCATAACTTGAGAACGACTGTACCGATTTAATTCATCTTTTTTTTTTAAGTTTTCTCATACTCTGTAGAAGATTCTTACGGAAAAAAACAGAAAACTTAATTACGGTTTTAGCTCGCGGGTGAAACCGCGGGGTGCAGCAAACAAAGTGTCAGTATTTCATATATTTTTTATTGGAAATCATAGCTTACACTCACTTTTCCCACTTTTATTCTACTTTAATGCATGTAAAGAACCTATATAGCCCTTTAGATAGCCCGGTGGTCCAGTTGGTAGTGTACCTGCCTTCTGAGCTTGGGAGTGTGGGTTCGATTCCTACCTAGGACAAACATTTGTGTGATGAACATTTGTGTTTGTTCTATATCTCGGTGTTATTATCTATTTAAGTATGTATTTAACAATATATATGTATGTATATCAGTCTCTAGCAGCCATATCACAAGCTTTGCTTAGTTTGGGGTCAGATGACCGAGTGTGCAAAAATGTCCCGAATATTTATTTATTTATTTATATCATTTGACATTTAAGGAGAATTCGAAATCGTTATGAAAATGTATAGCATAACTATTATATAACGCTAACACGCAATTTATATAACCTAAGGTTCACGTAATTGGTTTTATTATTCATGATGTTATTCGTAGTTTATATCGGTGAGGTTTCGTGGCGGGAAAGGGTTTTGTTTTCTTTATAAACAGGCGAGAAGGTGCTGTTAACGACCCTTTGAACAAATACGAAATTCGATCTTCCATTACGCATACAAATGACTCCCCTACTAAACACCACCTCTACCGTGAAAGCATTGTCTTCTCTCTATTCTGTGATCACATTCAGACATAGGTATTAAGCTTAACTATTATTTACGATTTCTATTTGTGAGGATTGTTTAGATTATGACATCATTATAAATATGAGATAATCCCGCAGTTTTTCCCGCTAATTCTCCTGTAATTTTCTGAAAACTAAAGTATATACGTACGTTTGTTTTAAAGATTTTCACAAAAAAAAAATTGCCACCTTATGCTACCGCATTGATATTTTTTATTATTCTATAAAAAAGTAGAATGTAAAATGAGTCGATAACCGAAAACAATATTGAAATGTGTTCAAAATTAAGGAATATAAATATAATAGCAAGACATTTCAATGTCTGACGTCACTTGAGGGTACGCCAAACATACTCGATACTGACACTTAGTTTGTGGGAAGGTCGCAGAACATCCCTTCCTTATCCGACCAAAAACTTGATGATATTTTATCTTTAAAGTGTTGAATGTGCGAAAGAGATAGCACTAGCCAGTGAGCGCGGTTGGATATTTCACGGTAAAGCGACTTAAGGACCAGAATCATCATCATCATCAGCCGGAAGACGTCCACTGCTGAACATAGGCTTCTCCCTTTAACCTCCACACTGAACGACAGCCTGCCTTTTGCATCCACTGGATGCCAGCGACTCTTACTATGTCGTCGGTCCATCTAGTGGGAGGCCTACCTACGCTGCGTCTTCCGGTTCGTGGTCTCCACTCAAGAACCTTTCTTCCCCATCAGTTATCGGTTCTCCGAGCGATGTGGCCTGCCCATTGCCACTTCAACTTGCAAATTTTAACAGCTATGTCGGTGACTTTGGTTCTTTGGCGAATATCCACGTTTCGGATTCTATCGCGCAAAGAAACTCCGAGCATAGCTCTCTCCATTGCCCGCTGTGTGACTCTGAGCTTTTCCAAAAGACCAACAGTTAAGGACCACGTCTCAGTACCAAGGACCAGAATACCGGGTTTTTATGCGCGAACTCTCTCACGCATAAAAAGAAACAAAAAGAAGAAAATAATAAAAAAAAATATGCTTAGTAGGAATAAAAAATATTAGGCAATATTTTTTAAATATCTTTGCAAACAATTTAAGTATTTTTCATGTTGATTTGTTTTATTTTGGTGGAGGAGACAGAAAATAAAAGTTTTTTTTTTTATCTCCTTCGCCATCCTATAAAATATCACCACGAAAATTGCTATATTATTCGAAAGATATCCAATTGTTACTTGCTTCTTAGTTTATGATATTTTATCTTCATAATGTTGAAAATGTGCGAAAGAGATGCGATGAGCACGGCCTTAAAAGACAAAAATAGAACTATTGAAATTACTTTCCTATTTATAAAGTTCGTGTTTCTTAAGTTTTATAATTCGAAATAATTTAGGTCTATATTTACCTACCCTATATGAATAATCATAACTATCAGTCTTTGTCTAAGAACCTTTACTTTTTACAAAATATGACTTTCATATCATATCTTATGTCATGTCTTCAGAACTCCGTGCACAGATTATAAACAAAATATAAACACTTATTACCTTATATCACTTGGTATCATAAAATGAATCATCAGACTTGACGAATTTATTAGCAAATCATTTTACAAAACTTTCCCGATATTTTTATCGCTATATTGAATCCATATTAAAAAGGAAATGAAAGGTATCGTTTCCAGAAAAACTTGAAGTGTTGTTATCGCTTTGATCTTGAGGTATTTGCCTTCAATTTTGCTGAAGATATTTAAATTCGACATTTAAGTGACTACGTAAACGATGAAGGGCAGCTCTTCAAATTGGATTGTCTTAATCACTGAATTGACGTAAAATTATCAGACTTTAAATTATTTCATCAAATTGATACACACTGTTTATAATGTACGTTTTTTACGTCTCCTATATCGTAAATAGTCGGATAAGTTGGTATACTTTTATTACTTACTCGTATATATATATACGATACGATACTTATATTTGCATCTATGTTATGAATTTGAAAAGCTTTTTTTCTCTTTTTTTTTCAGTAACTAACCAAAAATAAATGACTAATGAACCAAGTAGGTACGAGTACGTATGACTCCGATTCTCATTTGTTCTTAGTAAAGTAAAAAATAAGTAGAAGACCGAAAAATTAGATTAGATACCTGTAAAATAAAATTTATTTTTAGTACCAATGCACTGAGCGTAAATAAATATTGTTTTTTGTTAAATGTCCGAAGAGGGAAAAGGGGTCACAGTTAGCCCTAAGCTATAGGCTAGGCCTGGACATCCAAAGATTCAAAAACATGATTAAGCGCTGAGGTGTGGTACAAACTCAAATATTATTAAAATATTTGTATGATTTACAATATCTGACTTAGAAGGTTTACAAATAATACGGTAGTGTTAAATAATAATTATGCCAAAAAGGCTGATGAATGTTACGGTGATATTCCGTTGTTCAAGTCTTGCAACCCAGGTCGCACGACCGACGACGTGTACGCCTCGCCCCACGTGATGCCGCAATATCAGGCCATAAGGGGTTTCACATGCAGGCGAACCGACTCCGTATACTGAATTTTAGTATAGGTTCAAAACCAAAACAAACAAGGACTACAAAAATTAGACGACCAAAACAATTTCAGGTAATGGCTTGCGCTACATTTATTACACGATCGAAATAAAAAAGACATCTGACAAAAAAGGCAGAGGTGGGACGTAAATCGAAGCATTTCTATTGAGGGCCATGACTGCGCATAAACGTCGGGCACGAATGTTGTTTGTCACCGTACGGCTAGTTGTATAGGGATGTAGACTGTAGATGTTTCGAGATTGAGACTGAGGACCGATTTTGCTTAAAAAACTGGCACTAACGCATTTTTTTATTCAGTTCTATATCGAATAGGATATTCACGTTCATCATAATTTACCACATGTTTTAGTAAACCAGTGGTCGCTGATTGTTTTTAGCAATTATAGAACCGATAACGCTGATTAGAGGAGGTCTGTGCCATAACATAAGCCTCCTCCAAAGAACACAGCTCGATCCTCAGTTTTTCTTTTCCAGTCACTCCTATCAAGTCTTATAGCAGCCTATACGCTACGTTTGCCGATTCAAGGTACCTACCGACCCTACCCTACCACTGGTCTATCACAGCGGTTATTCAAGGTTCCTTACCCCACCAGCGGTCTATCACAGCGGTTATGAGTCCTAAACTATCTGATGAGACCGCTGGTGGGGTAGTGGGCCTTGAATCAGCAATCGTAGCGTAGGCCACTTCAATAACTGTATAGAGTGGAACATAACTGGAAAAGAAAAACAACGATCGCGGTAAGTGGCGTTCCTTGGAGGAAAGCTTATGTCATGACATAGCTTCCTCTAAGCAGTGTTATTGACAAATATGTACCAATAACATTGTTTATGTAGAGCTTTAATTCTCAAATTCTCATCGTCACTATTTCGTCAAACGACTCATCGTATTTTTATTTAGTAGGAAGGTACAATTTGAATAAGACTAGAATGTTAGTAGTGAACTCAAAATTAAAGATAAGTACAGGTAATACGCGATGAGACTCAAAGCGGCGTCGAGTCGTACAAGCGGCCTGAAAATTTCTCTTAAATCTCTATTCTGTTTACGCTAGGTTCAAATTTTCTCATTTATAAGTTTAGAACAGATGGTGCGGTGGAGTGGCGCGGAAACGCGATTGAGCCATGTACATAGAAAAGTATCCTTTTCCATATTATACATGGGCGTAGAGCCTGATTTAAGAATATTTGGTCAATAGTCAGTTCACGGAGAAAGACTAAGGTAGGGCGCTCTCTGTAGCACAATTGTATGACGTATTATCTACCGAAAGGCTATGAATGTGTGGTAGGAGTGACCATTCTCTATAAATGTTAGGGTGTGTTTATATTGCCGACTGCAAAGTACTTTTTTTATTTAATAGTAGCATTACGCCTACATAAGATTAAAATAATGATATTTAGTTGAAACTAAGAAAGAAATTATGAAAATAAGAACTACAAATGGCAGTCTTGAAAATCATAGAACATCACTAAACTGTAGATCGCACGATAACGCCACAGAGAAGACGGACGGCTGTGCCTTGTTATTGAAATTACTAATACTGAAAAATTGTTCGTTCAATACATTGTTTTATCAACGATTATGTTGCACTTCTATCTTATCCGTCCATCAATTCTAATCCTCGTTTACAAAACAAGTTGCGCTATTGTTACGAGTTTATTGTTTGGTAGCCGTAGTTTTGTATTTCTGTTTATTTTTAACAGAATGAAATCTGATAGGGGTAGTCATGCCGACATAAAGGATTTAGTATACTGAAACGCTTTTTAACAAGCTTTTATTAGTTTTACTTGTAACTAACCAACTACTAACTTTAATTTTAATAACTAATTTTATTATACAGGCAAAACCTCTTAAGGACGACTTTGATGCATCAGGACCAATGACAATTAACTTTGAACAAGAATAACAACTTTTCAAAATTCGCAATAAAATGCAGCTGTTCCTTACAGTTTTTTTATCACTCTCGACAAAATGTATGAAACAGCTGTTATTTCGAATTACGAAAACTTGTAGAACAAAAGTTGTTAGTCTTGATGCACCAAAGTCGCCCTTAAGAAGTTTTGCGTTTTACAAACCTTGAAAGTCTATTTTAACTTATGATACTAACATATTTTTTTTCTACTTCTCGTATTGATTTGAAACTTTGCAAGTTTACCTATTTAAATGTAATCAGGATGACAATAAAATAATTTGGTACCATCAAACTGATTTGATGGTGAAGCCAGTAGGGGATTAATAGAACTCTTCAATGGCTAACTAGTGAACCCCTCGAGTTTTGATTGATTTGGGTGGTTTTAACGTGTCATATAAAAGTATTTTTTAATATTTTAAACAACGAGTATAATAATAAATATTACTAGAACAATATAACCATTAAAACATAATTCTGGCATTTTACTGGTAGTTGTACTTCAGTAGCTTATTATTTTTAACTTTTGTTAATCATCGGGTAGGTATACAGTTAAACACTAATAGGACAATTAGGAGATCATCACGCTTTTGCGGAACTTTCATAATAAGTACTTTAAACATTATCCTGAACGTAGTAAACTTACAAATATAATAACTGCACCCTACACACATTCACCACTTACCGGATTGCCTAAGAGCAACCTACATCCATTTTTCTTTTTAAAGTGTTGGTTAAAACCAATCGTGGTCACTGACACGACGAAGTTTGGAAGACAGGGCAATATCCTCGCAGATCACCACGTTCATGCAAGCTTTCAGATAGTCGGAAGCAAAGCTGAAGTCTAAACATTAATCAACATTCTAGAGCATTTCTACCGTTACATTAAAGGGACTGACGTGGTGACCGTACCAAAATTTACTAATAAACCTTCGTTCTCAATAACACTAAAACAGTGCAAAACACGATCGCACGTAAAACGCTTTACCCGCACGTTCAATCCCGATTATGAGAATCTGATGCGGTTGATTTTCATTGCCTGCTGGATCCTGTAACTGAATAGGACACGGTGCGGCGAGCGCGCGACACTCTCTATAAACTTGAGATAATTGAATAAACCCCCCGAACCACCTAATGGAGGTTATGGGCCACCTTTATCTCCTGAAATGCACTGACGTATTTCGTAAATCCGACGCTTCTAGCTAATGGAAGTTTCACAGAAATGGCTGCTATGATTTCAATCGGGCGTTTTGGCCCTAAGTGGGATAAATTCACTGTTGCTTACTTCATATCTACGAGTGAGTACTGCTGAAGTTACATACAAAGTTTCATGTGTATTGAATACCTACATACAACTGTTGTTAGTTTCATATATAGTTCTCAGCACGAAAGTTACTTCACGTACTAACTTTATTGGCTCTTGTTTGTACAGTCTCGCTAGATTGTATTTTTCCAAGAATATTGACACATTTTTAAATTTATTTATTTTTATTTTATTTATTAAGGTACACAAAACAGGATACAGTCATAACAAAAACTAAATTAAGTGTGTTGACAATTGTGAATCATCATGGTTATTAAAAAAAGAGTGTGATATAAAAATTTAAGTGGTTAATAACTATAATTAACTTTCAGTTAGCTACATTCACGATGAGCCGTGAATGCAATCTTTTTTACATCTCTCTTAAATCTGGGTAGACTTTGATCATAAATATCTATAAAGCTATAATGTTTTTTGATGATTTCGATTTAAATGTAAGTAATGTGTGGAAATTATTTTGTAAACTAAACTAATCTAACACATTTTTAGCACAAACTGTTGTCAAGTTTGAAACGAATGAATTATATATAAGAAGCTTAAAAAACTATTTAATTTAAAAAGTATTATTATAAAGTAGTTTGGAGAAATACATTTAAAAGCGGAAAAAACAACTTTTGTGCCGAAAAAATAAAACGTACGCCAGCTTTTTTATTGTTTGTTCGTGTTTTATCAATCACTATTCGCTAGGTGTTCGTTAGTGTTTTGAATCTAGATAGAGTCGTATCGTTTTACGTAATAAATCGAGAAACAGCAGCAATTTGTCAAAGCCTTCGTTAATTTTCCATTGTTTGTAGAATTTAGAGCTAACTTGAGCTCGGAAGATAAATTGCAAACATCTTTAATTTAGTAAACAACGGTTAGCTTGATCTGAATCCAGCTGAATGGCTCAAACAGTTTTTAAACGCACTGGTAAATTGTTAGAAGGCTCATGCTATCCAGAAATCAAAAGATATTTCAACGATGCATTTTTATCCTACTGAGAGATGAGACGATCTAGTCACTTACCTGATGGTAAGCGCCAAGGTGACCATAACTTTTTAAAGTAAGGACCCATAACATTTTAGTTATATCATATAACCTGTAATTTTACTGGAAATATTTTCTTTTAATCCAAATCACAATAATATTTGCACACTACTGCTTGGCGGAGCTTACCACTAGGTATAAATAAATAATGTATTTAGACTTTTTGTAGGACATGTTATGCACTTAATAACGGCCACTTATTTTAACAGTATATTTTTAACCAACTTCAAAAAAGAGAGGGAGGTTCTCAATTCATTTTTTTAAATGTTTGTTACCTCAAAACTTTATCTATACTAATATTATGAAGAAGAAAGATTTGATTGTTTGTTTGTTTGCAGTGAATAGGCTCCGAAACTACTGAGCCGATTTGAAAAATTCTTTCACTGTTGGGAAGCTACACTATCCCCGAGTGACATAGGCTATAATATATTTTCAAAAAAATTTGGGATCCTTACTAAAACTCCAATAATGTAACCCAAGGTGTAAAAAAATAAGACACACCCGTGCGAAGCCGGGGTGCGTTGCTAGTCATTTATAAACCGATTTAAATATGTGAAAGGATATATTTTCAGATTGGTCCAATAAAATTGTCATCAAAATCGGTTTAGTAGTTTGATTTTTAAATCAAAATTACACGGACAAATATTTCATCCAAATAAACGAAATTGATTATTTACTAATTTAGAAGACCGTTTGTAAATTAATAATTATGAATGTTGTAGAAATATTTGAAGCTGATGGAGTGAAAGTGCTTGAAGTTCAAAGCGTTTAGTCACCCACGAGACAATCGTAATTAAAAGATGCCCTCGATGGGACATGCTTCAAGCGCGAGGACATCTTTTGATCTGTGAGTCCAGCCACCTCGCATCACACACATTGTGGCATTCGAGACGTAATGAACATTAAATTTGAACACGTCGGCGCACAATTTACGACCTTTTGGACTATTGTGCCGACACTGATTACTCTTTATGGAGATTTGGCGTCCTAACACGATGCGCCCTACACGATCGCTCAGTTCACCTACACCAACGGGTTGTATGGACGTAAAACTTTTATGCCTCTACCGCGTTTTACAGCGGGCCTTTTATTATTTAGTGAAAGGAACGACGGTGATGTCATAAATCTCGCTCCTGCGTGAACTTTCGCCTCTTATCTCGGCGAAGAAATTATGGAACTTTCTGGCTTCTACTAGACAAAGTGTTTGGCTTTCGGGTTCGTGGGTCACTAAAAGCTTCTCACGAATTAACGAGGATTTTTGGACGATTGAATGTACCCAGTTATTAATAGCGTTTAGTGATTCAAATTAGAGTTAAGAACCAAGCTTGAAATTACTGTAATCATGAAACTGTGGGTATAAAATCTAAGAGACAGCAGCAGTCTTGTATCTGCAGCGTTGTGGTACATTAATCATGCATTAACTAGATTCTGTGTGGGCTCAATGACAAGCCCTACGTGTAATTAAATTACGCTTAGTATCGTTGGTTGAACCTCTTTAAATCATATCTAATACGTAAATGAATTCTGGTTGAGACAGATATGATCGGTCATTATAGTGTTAAACTACGGTCGAACGTTTTCTTTATTGTTTGCCTTCCTGCCGTGATTCTGTTTGGATACATTATGGAGGCAGATCACGTGCGAACTTTACTTTCTTGAACGTTAGGTACCTGAAATAGAAGATGGCTACGTTTTCCTTTTTAAGGACAACCTTGTGTTCGATATTACTTAAAAGTACACCTATAATATTGCTACTATACATTACAGCAATGGCCGGCAACAGAAGTATTTATGGACGAACGTGACAATGTGGGACGAGGCGTAGCCGAGGCCAGCTTACAACATACTCTTCTCAAACATTGCGTGGATATTCATGTAAAAGTATATATAAATGTTTTTCGGTAATTTTCGTGTATCAATAAAAAGTTGCCTTTTACGAAACTTAAAACTATATACCAAACTTAAAAAAAAAAAAAAAAAAAAAAAACATTAAGGCCGTGGCTTGTACTATGTATGATCCAATCACTGACCACCCCGCACATTAGCCGTCTGGATATTTTAATCATTTTTTAACAGTAAATTCTTACATAAACTTTGTGTAAGTATTCGTCTCATTTTAGTGAAAAAACGTCATAAAAACTTTTCACATTGAAATATTGGACGCACGTTCCTACAAGACATTAGAAGAGACAAAAACTAGTCGCCAATTACACTTCAAGGTCGCAACTTTAAAGGCCAATTTTCATCGAAGAGGGATTTTTAAATTACGAATACATAAAATACCATAACTCAGATTTAAACTATTGGGAAATTTCACTACACGCAGCTATAAAAATATTTATGGGATATTTAACATCGAACCTAGGATTCAATTTGGCGATCTCCTGATCATGAAGAAGCGGCACAATCACTGAGCCATACTAAGTCAAGATAGTAAAATCTGTACAATGTATATGCATTTTTGACATTTTGTTACCGTCTCAATAATAATAGAGTTAATGAAATATTCAGATGGACTATAATTATACTTATGTTCCTATTTGTTTTTGTTGTTGTTGCAATTTTATGTAATTTGAATTCATTGTATACTTTCAAATTTCTTTTTTTCATAGCCAATTTAAAGTAACTCAATCGACCGTCTGTCACTCCGTTTTTGGTTGACTGAAGATAATTGATTTGATTATAGTTTATATTTACTAAGCCATTCGTTAAATAGGATACTATCATGTTTTATCACTTACTGTCGCTATAAAACTTTATCAATCCAATTAACAAAAACCTTTTACAACATTCAACTATACCAATAATCATATTAACCGTGATCGACATCTCACTGGTCATTGTTGTGGACATAACACCCGATAGCCGATAACGCGGACGAAGCCGGAGGCTTATACAATAAAATTAAACAGATAACATAAAATTAACGAACTCAGCCGTACATTTATTTCCTTTATTATCTATAAAAGTCACTAATTAATTAATTAGGAAATGATAAAGTGTCTTCTTCTCTGACGCTGCGGTTTGAACGCTGGTGTTTATCGAAAAGCAATATTGCAGCGTAACTTAGTTGTCGTTACATTTGCCTTGTTAATTCACTTATCACTGATGTGGGTCATAATAAAATAGTCACCGTGGCGACCTATTAACTTGATAAATGGATAAAACTTTTATGGCAATTAAATGGAGACAGCGAGTGCATCTAATTTAATTTATCAAGGATCAGTCGAGGATCGTTAGCGGCTCAGCTTAGAGTAGCTTATTATTTAGTGGTGTTAGAAGCTCTACAGCGCAGTAAATCTCGGCTCGTGGCTGTGACGGCGGTTAATGCAGTCTACCTAGGCTCTGAGAGATAAGCTAACAAGCCTCTTTAGCTAAACAAGAGGCGGCCGAACAATAAAGGCGAGCTGAACGCGTAGAGGCGTCGTGAAATATGGCAGAGACGAGTCGCGATAAGTCAGCTGTTCAGGTTCGCTGGCCGAGCTTCTTTTCCCCTAATTAGCCATTCAATTCCCGTAATCTTGTTTACTCGCTGGGCGGCTCGCCGGCCAGGTGCGATAATGGCCGAGCTATTTGCATGCCGCCATATTGTTTCCCCATGTTCGGCTCGCAGCCTCCGATCCCGTCCGATGCGACCCCCCGTTGTTTTGGCCGGGCTTATTGGATCCGCTCGCGATTACTTTGTATTGATCCCGCCGTCCATTATCTACATTCGTTTATTTTGGTATCAGGGTAATGATACTGGGTGATGTCCGCAAATCCTGCGTGTCCTACTTACTGTTGTTGGAAGCCAATTATTTCTGTCTGCTAGGCTCTTTTGCCTACCAGTCTCATTTTCATGTTTTGATGAGTCACGTTTCGATGATGTTAAAATAAGACTTTGTATTTTTGGGACAGAGAAGAGGGTAGTACGTATACCACTAAAGCAGACGGTAAAAAGGACGTTTACAATACCGATGAACTACGCGCCTCGTTGCGTGTCTTTACGTGTGTATTCAGGGTTACACAAAACGGTGGCATTTAACCAAAAGAAGGTCATTGTATTCATCATTATGGACAACTTTTACTATGGAATCAACACTGAAATCGATAAAAAAATCAGTTGACAAACAACGTTTGGTACAGCAGATAGTTTTTTGCGATTTCAGGGCTGGTTTTATAGTGAAAGTTGTGATTGATGATGAGTACAATGTTTATAAAGATGTTTTTTTCTGCCTTGTATCACCGTTCCGTGTAACCCTGTCAATTATATTATGTGCCTATTTATGCTTGATCTCAAGAATGTCGCGACGTGAAACGACTGCGCACCAAGGAAGTTGACGAGTGACTGACTTGGAGCGCAGCATACTTGTTAGCACCACTGAGTTGTTACAATTGGAAAAATTCATTCGCCCAGTTCTTACTAAATAAGTCAAACTTTACACATTTATTATACACGTGCCTAAAATAAACATTTTGTGTAAACAACATAAGCTTAATTCGTGTAATCAGACTTTCCCTAATGCCCTTTACGACTGTTAGTAGCTTAATTAAATTATCACAATATTAATCCATTAAAAGAATTAACGAAGTTGTCAAAGCATTTTGTTGGAAGTAATTGTTGAAATAACTCCGGAAATTTATATTTACAGAGCGTTTGTAACGTATTCGCAGTCTGAGTTCATCGTCGGCGGGTATAGTGTAGAGAGCGATCGAGTAGCTAATCGTAATCTGGAACGGTAAATTGAAGGTGATCCATGCAACGAGGCGATGCCGGCACATCTTCTATAAATACATTACTGAACACGCTTTATTACTTCGCCATCTTCATCTAATCCTATTAAGTGTCTGTTCCCGGGAAGCTTTCCTTTCTCGCGAAAACGTTCGCTTTTAGGATGCCATTTTTTTAAATAGTATTAGGGTTCGATAATGGCTTTAACACGGGGCACCCCTGGCGTCTATATTCCGTAGGAATTGGACGAGCTCAGAGGATATGCTAAACGGCGCGGGCGGTGCGGCCCGCTGACGTCGCGTCTGGCGGCCGCGCCGATGAGATGCGATCATTTAACGACAACGCTCCAAGATTGCCCTTCGAGCAGCGATATCGGCGATATTACGTCCTCTCATACCGCGGACCGCGTTTCATAATTCAGACACCCATCGCCTCAGGCTGAATAACATTAAAGGAATGTTATGTAAATGATATTTTGCATAAGATTGGAAGGATATTAATTTTCTGATACCGACGTCGTTACGCTACTTTATAGCTTGTTTCATCAAAAATCTTGTTCAATTTTCTTTCGAATATTTCATCAAGTTTCGTCGAAAAGCGACAGTTGTAAAAACAAATCGAATTTAGGGATATTTTTGACGGGGAGTATTAAGTTTTGTGTGGGGACGTGATTTATGGTATGGTATATTGTTCAAAACTGGGGAAAATGACACTGAATCTACGCAGCGCATTACGTTAATTACCGCGTTTTATCCGCTCGTATCAGCGGAGCTGTTTAATTAGGGGTGTCAACACAATGCCTGGAGGCGCGCACAATATGTCTGTACAGACCACATGTCAATTTAATTTGACCCCCGATCCAAGATGGCGGCCTACCCTCGCTCGTGGCGCGAACTCGACTCGACCGAATGCCTGTGGTTAACTGCTGTTTACTAATTGACGTGTTTTAGGGAAACACTGCATGGTTTGTGTCAGTAAGTATGCCAGATTTATTTTAAGGCAAACTATTTATACAAACGGCTTAGCAGGGTTTCGAAATAATAAGTTGAAATGACGTAGAATCTGACGAAATACGAAGGCGAACAGTGCGTCCCAGAATGTTTTTAGTATATTAAATTACAAACACATAAATGTTGGATCTAGTATAAGTTCCCGCAAAAATTGTCCTCAGTTTACCTTAGTATATAAATTAAGATGCATTTTAGAAATACCGACAAACTAATTTTAATAGTATGTCGTTACACCAATGTATAAATTAAGATGCAAAAAATTTAACTAAATGAACACCATTATTATCATATTAGTTAGTATGGTTGGTTTGAGTTTACTTTTATTTCGGACATTTTTGAGCGATAGTCCGTTATCCATGTTTCGTTAGTACCAAATTTGCGATTCGAAATCTAAACTACGTCGCATCGTATAGCGTACGTACTATGCTCCCTGCGGTTTTGCTGACGTGTATATGTATAATCCCACAAAGACCATATATTTTTCGAAATGGAAACTATCCTAGTCACTCCCTAGTCCTCCAAACACCTTAAGGAAATACCTAGTTACCTAAATACATAAGCATAATTTCCTTTCCACCTACAGCAAAGAAGACGGATGGTAATTAATCTCTCTCTGAGTTGAATGAAACTTGATCATAGGGTATTAAAGTCTTATTTAACTATGCTCTAATCAATTAACGGTTATCTTAGTCTCAGGGATCATCAGATATTATATAGGACTATTAAATAATTTTAGTAAATTTGTTTCCAGCTTGCAAGAGTTTGGTGTAAGTTTTTAAAATAAAATGCCAATTATAATATTATTTTTATAAACTCATTATTAGGCTGGCGTTTGCCCGCCAATACGCCTGATGTTAAGTGTCGATGCGGTCTACGATAGAACACGCTTGCCTAGAAGAGATTTGAAAACACCCCGATTGTAACTATCGGGGAACACCCATTCAGGCAGCGCATTCTAAAGACTAGCAGTTCGCACAACAAAAGTGGAATCAAAGCGTTTCGTACGCTGCTTTCTACAGACGGCATCCTCTGCCGCAGCTGCCGGTGGTGTTAGGTTCGACTCAGGTGGTTAGCCGCGACCACAGAAAAGAGAAGATTTTTTTTTCTCTTCTGTGGCCGCGACAGTCCTGACGCAAGTAGCGTCCCACAATAAGCACTTGCCGTTTTTCCAAGGCATCAGAGTCAAACCGTCTGGCCGTTAAAAACTCTCGTCTGGTGATAGTTTAAAATAAATCAAACAATATATAATAGATTACACAAAACGGATGGAACTTAGGCGAAAGAAGGTCATTGTTTTGCGCATTTTGGACAAACTTTTATAAAATCATCTAGCATTAGAATTAAGAGTTGAAACTAATTGTAGTAGTAAAATTTAAGATGACAATTTTATCTAATATTTACATCACACTACATAACCCACACACCTACATACACACACACACACACACACACACACACACACTCACACACACTTCACTTCAGTTCACAGCTTCACATTTACACTATGATTAATAGATATTTAAGTTTGTATTAGTGAAAACATACATATCTACCGTGTTTGTTAGCAGCTGTTTGTTTTCCATGTCAAATAGAATGAAATACATGTTGACCATTAAAGCTCTCTATGATTTATACTTTATTGTACAGGGACACAGAGAACGGTAGTAATAAGCCGCAAGGAGATCACCATCGTCATCATTATTTAACACTTTTAACATAGAGCCAACCCTGACATGAAGAAAAAAATATAAACTGTTCCATACATTTCATTGAGTGTTTTTTTTATATGGAACAGTTTTTTCCGTTTTCTCATGGTGGGACTCATAGTAAAAGTTTTTCACAATGATAAGTATAATGACCTCCTTTCAGTTTAGTACCATCTGAGTAAGCCTGTATTCATCATCATCATCATCATCCACAGCCTTCCTTATCCCACTGCTGGGTATAGGCCTCTCTCTTGTTATGCCATCTGCCTCGGTCCTGTGCTAATCGAGTCCAGGTTCGACCCGCGATAGTAACAATATCGTCGACCCATCTTGCAGCTGGACGACCAACGCTCCGCTTACCCTGCCTCGGCCACCACTCTGTTAAGACTTTACTCCACCTGTCATCACTGCGCCTAGCAACGTGTCCGGCCCAGCTCCACTTCAATTTCATTACCGCAACTCCGACGTCTCGAGCCTTTGTTCTTCGTCGGATTTCGGTATTACGAACTCGGTCTTGGAGTTTGATGCCTAGCATGGATCTCTCCATGGCTCTCTGTGCTACTCTGATTTTGTGCACAGCCTCATGTGTGAGGGTCCATGTTTCGGCACCATAAGTCATGGTGGGTAGAACACATTGGTTGAAGAGGCGAGTTTTCAAACATTGTGGTATATGGCGTGACTTGAAGATGTCGTCCAGTTTTTTGAATGCTGCCCATCCAAGCTGTATGCGCCTGGTGACCTCCTTCTTTTGATGTTCTATGCCAAAAGATAGAGTATGACCAAGATACACGTAACTGTCAACCGCCTCTAGGATCTCATTCCCAATCGTGATTGGGTTTGATGTCCCAGATACGTTCGACATCACCTTGGTCTTGGCCATATTCATCTTCAAGCCTACCTTCAAAGTATTTCTAGGATTTCTTGTAGGATTTCTTCGTAGGATTTCTTGTGAAGCCTGTATTATGAAGACTAAATCTTAGAAGACGTTTATGACCAAATATAAAGTTGAAAATATTTTATGAAGATGAAACTCACAGTAACGTTGATATGTGGCTTAATGTAAGTATTAATAAAACATTATTATGATGCAGCATATCCTAATGTTAGGGTTTTTTAAGTTTTTCCAAAATGCACCAGAGTGAGCTGACGGAGGTCATCGTGGATTCATTGCATGATTGTGTTAGTCGTTGCAGGGCAAGACACAAAAGAGACCGCGGCTATACATAGCCGGGTAAGTGCGAGTCAGACTTGCGCATTCCGTACCACCACACAAAAATAATTTAGACTCATACTAGGCCGGTTTTAATTATTTGTTGCTTTACTATAGAGTTATCACTCTAAGTTTGACGCCTGTGTCCATTACTGTTTTTACGGTAGAGCCAAAATCATAAACGTCGGAATAAAACATGTTTTTTTTGACCGCACTTTTTTTCAATTTTATATATTTTGGTTACATATCCGCCATAATTACATATAGCCCAGCCGATATCTAATTGCAATGAACTGATAGAAATAATGAGAAGTTCATAATCTAAAAAAATATTATCATTCCGCCAGTTGTAACTCATTAAGTATTAGACTTACAAAATTGATTTATATACCAAAATGTAAAGTATTTAGTTTTCTAAATGTTTGCCATATACGTTGTAAGATCAACACTTCGGGAGTAATTTTGAGGAAAATACCCAGTATAGGGAGTTTTTTGGTGAAAAGTTCATCTTTTCGCCGCTGTAACAAGTTAGTTATTGGACGTACAAAAAAAAGTGTTGAGACAAAAATGTTAATAATTTTATCTCCTTTAACTTTGCTTTTGACATTTTTGACGTTAAATAAACCGTTAGTGAATTATTTTGATTAAACCAATTTTTCACACCTAAAATCCAAGATGGCAGCTTGCGCTCACCATCTCCAAGGTCGAAAACTTGGATTTTTCATCAGAGTCTAGACCTAAACAACATATGTGAAAATCATTACTACACCACCTTTTGCAAGGCAAAGGCCTTTTTAGTTCTCTACTGACTGGGCTAATATTTTGTTAAAAATTAAACCGACTATCTATTGCGGTTCCAAAGATATAGGTAAGACAGACAAGGCAGCCTTAGTAATAGGGTTCCGTTGGACACCATTTGGATATAGAACCCTAAAAACAGACATTACTGAACTTTTTAAAGCATTGTTAATGCCGGTTGTTCCGACTATAGTTTCAACCGCAATCGGCGGTATTTTTTAACACTCACTCTGCTGGCGCAGCATCCGGAAGTAGGTTTTGATCTCTGACACAAGACAACGCGATCGGTCCCGGTCTCTCAATGCTCTGCCAGTTTGTGACTTGGAGCTCGCGCAGATCTGACTCTACGGCATCTTTCTAGTGACATCTAGGATCCTTCCAGGTCAGGTTTTCCAGGTCTTCGAAGACATTGCAATCCTTCCTCATTCTCAGCAGATGGCCTATCCAGCGGAGCCTCTGGGCTTTGATCTCTCTCATGACGTTTAGGTCGGCGATAAGCTCCTGAATTTCCATGTTTTTACTATAGTTTCAATGCATATTTTTTACTCTTAACTATTCTTCCTCTTTTTTTCTTATTTCTTTTTAAATAAAATTAACGCATGAATATTTATCTTAGTTATTTTTGATAGCAGTGCTATATTTAATATTTTAATGGTAGCATAGGTGCATAGCTCGTTGAGTAATAAAAACTTAAATATGACTCAAAATAAATTGGTCTCATATTTTCCCCTCTGTATTGCCTTTTTATTGAAGCTATAAGTATGTCATCGCTCGCTCGATTATGACTATTTATACGCTACTTAAATCATTTTCCAAGAATCTAACGAGAACGATGAAAGGACAGACTTGTACCAGCGGGAAGATTTCCCTTCAGTCCTTCAGTTCTTTGACACTATTGGATATTTTTCTTTGTGATATTTTAGGATTTTGGTGAAGGTACATTTATCATTTCTCTGTAACTCATTTTGTATGATATTCTATGCCGCTTGCTATGTACTGGCTGGGTTCTTTCCGAAAAAATATCTATCGGATTGTACATCGTAGCGTACTATATTATTACACTAATTACATGAACATTAGAAACATGAAAGTTTTATATGTAAGTGTGTTTATTGTCCCATACTCAACTGCCTAACATTATAAGGGATTTAAATGAAAACTGGTTTGAAAGTCTCGTATTACCTGAATTTAAAATTATTTCACATCAATAAATAATTTCGGCCGTAGTCACCAAACTGAGCGTCAGCCCATATCTTGGTAGATAGAATGATTTTAGATATTTTCGTAATTCAATGTTAATTGTTAATTTTGTTTTAAGACACAATATAACACAAAGTTTTTTTTTCTTATGGGCAGATTAGATCAAGTTATTATTCTGATACCATTGATTACAATTTACTGGATAACTCTGTGTGTGTGTACTGTGTCTGCATGCTATAATTATTTAAATTAAACTAGATTGAATATAACATAAACAAATATGCATTTAAATAATATGATATAGCGTATAATACAGCGGCGCGCAGCTAGTAATATTTAAGTTTCTATTAAAGTTTGCTTTCAATAATGACGCAACGCGCAACGTCCGCGCATCATCATGTCGTCGGCGAGCGACTGACTTTTCACTGGTACGCAATATGATTATTTGTTAGCACCATTGATCTGGTATGGGAAAACCTCATTCGCTTCGTCCTTACTATATAAGTCAATGCTTGCGCGTAGAGCGTATCACTTCCAGTCGGTATTATATTTTAAGATTATTAAGAATTTTTTAATCGATACAAATTGCTTTACTGAATTATTTATCTTCTTTAACCAAAGTGTACAATATTTAAGACTCAACTTCGGGGTTATAATATTTTCGCGGGAAGACAAACGCAATGGCGTCTATTTTCAAATTGAGAGCGCGGGAGGCCGTCAATAGACACGAATGACATTAAATTGGTTAAATTGCTTTGCCGAGCTTGGTTCTGCGACTCCTTTGGGAGGTGTACGCTTGCCCGCGCCGTCACGCCGCTGTTGCACATAGCCCTTTATCTATTCACAGCAATGCTCGTCATTTCCTCGACGCAATGTGTATATGAAGTAAATCTTACTTAAACTTTTAAATTGATTTATTGTATTGTACCTATACTTGATCACACAATTTAACCATTAATTTGTTTCACACGTATGTCTGTAAATACGTTCAAGAATTCGATAAGGTGGTAGTTTCTGAAATGAAGGTGTCTATTAGGACAGAGCATGGATCTAATAGATTTTAATTACACGTTGGACAATAATGATTTCGACAGTGCCCATTGCCCGAACAAACATGCAGGCGACCACTAATAAAGCAATAGAGCGCTTGCGGTGCTTCACTAATCCCGAGCCGTAGTGAGGTGCGTCTATCAGGCTGACAGATACAAACCCGGGCGAAACCAATCAATCAGCCCAGCGAAGCGTCGCGCAAATTGAACTCTTCCCTCGAAGCACACCGATTCAATAGATAATTACAATCGCAAACCAAAAATTACACGCGGCATTTAACAGTAGGACCCTATTACGTTTCACAAAGCTGGGTCGGTCGCATTCGATCGACGATCTTTGCCGGACGGAGGATTAACTCGCAACGGCGCACAATGAGGCCTCAAGAGGAGACGAGTGGGGAGGGGATGTATTAATAATGGTCTCCGTAGTGAATGGAGCACTTACACGGTCCGCCGGGAGCTGAATGTGTGACTATCGCGTTAGAGCAAATCGAATCGGTCCGGTCGGGCGCTCGCACGCGCCGAATCCGCCGTTTGACCGGAAACCTTCGACAGGAAGATACACGGAACGGAATTGGCAAACATCGTAAATTGACACGAGGAAAGCATAAGGGCTAACTAGTCGGTCTGTATCCACTACGCTTCGAGATAGATATTCATTCCTGACAAGTTTTCCTTAAGACATAGTTATCTATGTACCTATATGACTGCTAGTATGTGGAATGCATTGCCGGAATGGGTGTTCCCCGATAGTTATAATTTGGGTGTCTTCAAATCGTGAGTGAATCGGTTTATTCTAGGCAAGCATGCTCCACCATTGGCCGCATCATCAGGCAAGGTGACGGTCAAAGGCAGGCCTATTCTATAAAAATAAAAAAACATAATATAAGTATGTATACATACTTATCTTAGGAACCAGTTTCAACTTAATGATCAACTTACTCGTAACAGAATTATTGCTAAATATCTTTCAATACTTAAAACAAGTAAGTATTTAAGTACTTAGCAAGCTTCACAACAATGCAGCAAATTATACCTACACATCAGGTATTTCACATGAAAAGCAAATAAAACCCGCATACGATTCCATTCCGATACAGCAAAAATCGATAGAAAACAATCATTACAGGTGACATTATCATACTACAGGCAGGTATAATTCAGGAAATACGCGATGGGCGGCGGCCGAGCCAATTACCACTGTCGTAATATGCAAATCGCTGTACTTTGTAGGACCTTTCGACAATAATACTCAATTGAAACAAACAACCGCCATGGTTTATGAATGAAAGGGCAGCTAGAGCTCGTCGCTGCGGTTTGTTCTGCTCGCGACTTCGTTATAAGACCACCCACACTACGGGAATAAAAAATATTGATTTTATTCTAATTTCAAACTATCGGTTGCAGATAATGGAAAAAGTTCATTGCTGTCTGCCCCGTTGCGTAGTTAAGACCGTTGAACTAGGCTTGTATTTTGTTAACTTTTATTAAGATTGTTATTGGAAAAGAAACATCAATTTAATTACAGTTATGTTATCTTCTTTAGATATTTTTGAAATAACTTCTTTTAAAATGGCTTCTATCAATTGACTATTTATTATTTTCATTGGAGTGCTTTGAATTTTACATCTAAAATTGAAACATCTGTTTGATATTTTTAGAGAAAGAGACTCGTATTCCTTTGAAAGGTTGTCATTGATTGTATATTACTAGGTACTCAGGTAAATATAACTATGATATCGATGTTTTTGTACTCTATACTCGTATACATTTATTGCCATGAGCGATGGTGGTTGAGAATGCAAGCAGCAGGTGCGCTTTATAAACAGGCGGCACCCGGTTCAATCCTCAGCGCTGCCAATGACTTATTTAGTACGTAAATAAATTATGTGCCATTTTGATGCCATCACTCAAAAACTGTGAAGGTAAAACATCGTGAGGAAACCGGTAGGTTTGTAAAAAAACCTCAAAAGTTTAGACATTCACCAACATGCACTCTCTCTCTCTCTCTCTCTCTCTCTCTCTCTCTCTCTCTGAGAGAAGGTCTGTGTGAACATGAATGGCTGATAATGATGATTATGAAATATTTATTCTAAACTAGCAGCGCCTGTGGTTTCACTCGCGTGGACATACCTTCAGGAACCCTATTTTTTCCGGGATAAAAAGTATCCTACGTCACCCTACAGCCTTCCAACTATTTTTGTGCAAAATCACGTTGATATGATAATGCGTGAAAGAGGAACAAAGAAACCAACAGGTAAATTAAATAAAATAAAAAAATAACCCGATTGCATTGTATAATAGGGAAGTATAACTAAAAAGTAACAGTGGCGTGCTGCTTACCTATTTGTACCTATATTCGTAGTAGATACAGAGCTATTTCATACCGCTTTATCTCGTAAACTACTGAGTATTTCATAGTAGTGTTATTTATTTTTGAAATCTGCTGAGTGAGCTCTACATAATGATGGTAATACTGACCTATTTAGCAAAGTTTACTTTTTATTTTTCACTTTAATTTTCTTTTCGTAGACGCCATCTTGAATGTTTGTACCCTAAGTCATAAGCTCACGTAAGTAATAAAATTCCTTGCTTCTTTATAAACTTCGAAAGAGAGTCGATTGTCGAAGTAGTTGTAAATATAAGATGTACAGTGCAAGTTTCGCATCACGTCGAGTCGCGTGTCGTGTTGCCCTCCGCATACGAGTCTTGCAGAGACGCACGTGCTCTTTGTCGAATGATCTTGGTATCTGATACCTAGTTCGTACCTACGCATTCTGAAGCTCTCGTTCATTCTGAACTTTAAAAAAATTTAGCTGTTGCTTCTTGTACACAATTGAACTAATACCTGAAATAACAATTAATATTGGATATTATGTGTTAGAAATTTATTTGATTTTTCAATTATCAATTGACAACATACTCGTACCTACATACTTATTGATAAAGCTATACAAGAAACTGAGATTAAAACAATATTTTAGTGAGTAGGTCAACTTAAATTACTTATATATACAGCAGTGCTTCAGTAATTTGAATTTCCTCTAATCCAAACATCTCTACAATCCCGTTTCTAGTATATCGCTCATTATAGTGATGACTAGTTGTCTACCATGCACAGACTAGGTAAAGCTACTATAGCCTACTACGTACCCAAAGTCTTTAGAGGTGCATTAGAGGTGTCACGCGAGATTGTCGTTCTGTGTTCTGCCATTTTGTTGGTCGTTGTGTCTGGTTCATCTCGTCACTATACCATAAATTTGTGTGAGCTTTAAATCACGTTTAAGATTCTCCATATAAACTCAAATCTGTAAGTTTCGCGCATCCACACGCGAGGGTAAATATTTGGTGTTCGGATTAAAAAGACCCTGCTGTATCTATACCTACAATGATTCTAAATGAATCGAAAGAGACAAACCTTCTGTTAAAAGGGCAAAAGTCTCTTAAAATTAGACACTATCTTATTTTAACCTTCAGGTCAAATTTACTACTTTCTTTTTTCACAAACCTCCTTCAAGCTCCTTGACAAACTTCGAAAGAAAGTTCATATAAAAATACAAAGGACGAGAAAATACTAATACGAGTATGAACAAAATTATTTTCAAATAAAGTATCCTCCGTTATTATAATAAATGTAAATGATCTCATCCCGCTCACGATTTGAAATTTATAAATAAGTAGGGTCGTTAATACGCAAACTTTTCTGAAAGGAACCATTGATTTTTTTGTAAAATAATTTTGTTAAGACATTGAAGAGTGCTTTAAAGTTACGAGCTGATATTGACTTTATGAAACTTTGGGATAAGTTGAGATCCTTAGATATTTTAAGGCCTCTGAGATATTTTGCGTTGAAAAAGATGATTGTAGATCAAAGAAAATTCACAGTGTTTACATTTTTGTGAAGAAGATAGAAAGTGTAGATTAGGTAATATTTTACAGTATCTTACTCGTTTTCTCGTGAAATTATATATTGGGCAAGTTTCATACAGATTTCCTTAATGAGATTATATTTGCCAGACAGATATTCTATACATGAGTATACCTACTCGGTGAGTAACCTCAGAGGGCGTCGAACTCACCTACCTACATTACATTGCTTGCGGTTCAAGTAAGAGTCAGAGTGCAGGTATTAAAATAGTTTACAAGCTGTTGAAGCCTTTGCCTCAGGATATATAGGATCTTGACACTTTTAAGGCTTGTAAAGGATGCATAGGTCATAAAGCCAGGTGCGACTCGTGCGCTTCCGTTTCCTATGTAGTATAGGGTCGCCATGATGTGGCAAAAGCTCTTCCAAACATATATTTTTATGGTGTTAACAATTTGCTTTGGAAATAATGAGAAATAAAAAAGAATTGAGAATAATAAGTATTGAATAGAGTTGCTATTTGCGTTGTGCTACAGTTTGTACATGGTATCACAAATAGAAACGTACAGTATGTCAAAGTCAATGACTGTTTAAATGGTCATAATAATGTTATTTATTAAACGTAGGAATTGAATGAACATACACAACTTATATGCAGACAACAATTATAAAATGTATATATGTTTTAAATATCTCACAGGGAAAAAAAAACAACATTGCTAAGTACATACATAATAAATATTTAAACGATTTTCGAAAATAATACAAACTTTCATAAGTTTAAAAAAACCCACAAAGTTTAAAAAGAGGAAATGTCTCACACTAAATTTGGACAACCTGGTCACCAGTAGCATTGTCCCCTACCACAGATTAATAATAAGATACTCCCCATTCAATACGCGGACAGGTGGTCAGTATCGATCGATGACCGTTTAAATGTAACACAAATAAATTGGATGTGATACCATCTGTATGCTTTGTAGAGGCTTGTTCAAACACTCGTCGCGGTTACATAATGAGGAGGGAAGAATATTAATGTGGGGAATAATTTTATTAAAAAAATGAGTTGACAGTTTCTATACTAAATTGTTGGCATGGAGTTTCGTCGTCGAAATAATCCACGAGAATCTAATAAATTATGTGTAAAAAATTGTCAGTTTTGTAAAAAAATATATGGGGTTTCAAAATTAGATATTCTGTTACGAGTTTCATGGAAAAGAAAGTTTTTAAAACCACTAATTATTATCTAATCTTCCAACGCTCATTTAGAGTTGTGGCGGCGTTGTAAAGTTTAAGCTGCTGTGGAAAAATCAACCATTCCCGGTTTACCGTAGGCTCCAAATAGTACAGAGGTGATCCGTATTCGATAATTCTACTGTTCTAAGCTTTTATAAATGAGGTATAATTTTGAACTTAGTGTAAACCGAAAAGTTGACAAGCAAGGGAGATATTATATGCCCTAGAACAATTATCGTTTCACTATACCGCTAATGTAAGTACGGCAAACTTACTAATTTTTAACGCTCACTATGAAACTTGCTGCAGCACCAATGAACTAATAGCCCATAAGCAAAAAAGCAGCAAGGTTGTCTGCTGGGTGAGCTCAACTAAAAGCATCAAGCCAGATATAGGCCTGAACCGTTCGCACACGCGACACCACCTTACCATATCTCCCTTGTTTGTCTGATCTGAGGCCGAGACGCTGCTTCAACTCTCCAGTAAATTTAGGGCCTTGACCTTTTAATTAGTTTCTCTTGCGACTGTATTTTACCTTCAGATGTCTTTCATAAAATCTATAACTTGCCATTATATCGCGCAGCACCCCACAGCTATAACTAAACAATAAACTCCCCAACACAACTGTCTGCATTCGCCAGAGAAGAATAGGAGCAGAATCACCGGCATGGCAGACGGTATTGCCGGACTCCGTGTATTGTTGCAATTTCAGAAATTCCCATTATGGCGGCGAGAATGGAGGAAATAAGAACTGCCGGACAGTAAATACCATGGCTCTTTATAAGAATAAACTAAAATGAAATGTCGAACGTATTCACTAACGTCGACATTACAAAATTATTAAATTTTACTGCAGACTTTTTGTAAATTCTAAAATACACATATTATATTAAACAATAATAGGTTTACAAACACGTGGATTATAGGCCTAGTACAGAGTTCAAGACGTGCCCTAAGTCTGCCTATACACTGGAAGAAACCGCTAAGAAAAAAATCTGCTGTTCCATAAGTTCGTAGAGTGTCAATGAATTTTTTGTATGGAACAGCAGATTTTTTTTACGATTTCAGGGTTGGTCCCGTAGTAAAAGCTGTTCATATCAATGAGTACAATGATATCCTCGAATATTTCTACTGTCTAACTAACCAGTCACCCAGTAGATGTACTTACATAATTTAAAAAAATACCGACTTACTAATTTAAAAAATCCTATGTCCTAATAACAATGTCTAGTTGTAGTTTACTTTTACATAGACATCATTTATTTGTGGCAAAATATACTGATAAATATAAAATTAAACTTAAGATAAAACTGAACTAGGACTGAACTTATAGTTCGAATATATGTATGCGCGGACCCGATGTCCATAGTTTAAATATCTTCGGCAGTAGCAAGGACAAATATGTCTATGAATCGTTGGCAGTAGTAAGTAGAAGTATTTATGTCTATTTAAAAAAAAACATTCAATAGGGATAGCTAATATTCTTAATTCTTGTCTGGTTATGGTACTCTGATTCCAATTCATTTATATTGTAGGTACGCTACCTGAGAACCTTATGCGTAGGTATAATGTATACAATATGCACAGCTATTACCACCTACAAATCATTTCTATAAATCAGAGATGCAGGCGAGGAAATGCCTGGCTAATCTAAGCT
This sequence comes from Agriopis aurantiaria, assembly GCA_914767915.1. NCBI lineage: Eukaryota > Metazoa > Arthropoda > Insecta > Lepidoptera > Geometridae > Agriopis > Agriopis aurantiaria. The sequence goes on from OU611987.1 coordinate 9,169,800, forward strand.
TGACTTTGTATTTCCAAATTCCCTTGAGAGACGTTTGTGGATGACGATGCTTGAAGGCCTTAATCTCGGTTCAACGCTTTGAGGTCGAAGCTTGTGCTTAATACTGGTCTGATACTTAGAACGTCATGGTTTCAGAGAGATAGTGCAGAGTCTACGCTAAGACGACCGACTTTGAAGTGACGAAGAGATGATAAGTAATAGCTGCATGAAACATGAACGTTCCTTTACTTTCATTCCTGTGTCTATTAATTTATGTCCCGCAAGAAAAAAAAAAAAAACTTATAAGTACTATTTATGTAACAAAATTACCGGTCAGAGCTTTTATGTTATTAAGTTTACTAAGCTTTTACGCCTTGATATTTATCTTCGTCATTGAATACCGAAAGTGTAAATAGCGGATTTATACGATGCATACTTTCTCAACCTCAAAGAAAGCGGCCTCTTTCTTTTACCAAACCGGGAACGCATTGCTTCCCTTTTCATCGATGGAAAATACCGGCGATCGATCGGGTATTCGCTGCGTTCTAATAACATTCCGGGACGATATTTCACGCACCTCGATCGCGACTGTGTACATCACTTAGCCCGACACAATGCTACACGGAGGATTTATAGTGAACACCTCGCAGATAAAGCGTAGACAATGGCCTATCAGATAGACGCAGCGCGCCGGGTCTACCGACACGTGTATGCTTTTAGCTCTAGACTTCGACACCCAATTACGTGACCGCCGTCGCAGGCTTCATTCATCACGTGCAAACGAGCGATTTTTTATACGCGCGGTGAGAAAAACAGGAAGACGGCCGAAGAGCAAATGACGCTACAGTTACCGCAGTTATACGGCAATTAGGGGCAAAGTTACTCGTAACGGATTTTGTGAGGATTACGCACTTATTCCGACGAGTTTCCTAGATGTCGTTGATGTACGAAAAAACTTTGGCAAGTTTGTCTGCATCGGATGGATTGTAACATGAAAAACTTTGTCATCGTAAAATTGTTATAGTCCGTTCGGAAGTCCAAGACGTGGAATAATTAGGAACAGTTTATTAGTTTTTCGTTGTGCTATCAGATCTGTTTAATACATTTTTATGTTCGATGTAAATTTTCTACAAATCGTACTTACTTGTATCTATTCTATATTTTTGTTTGCTCATGGAGGCTTTAATTACCACACCTCGGCGATTATGTTATAATATTATTCCTTGAAGCTGATTATACTAGATTTCTATGTATATATGATGATGATGATGATGATGATGATTGTATAAATTAAACTTAGTTTCAATATTATGTTCAAATCTTCGGAAACCCAAGTTTCTTTCTCAATCACGTGGCTTATGGTTTCGAAATGAGTTCTATATAGCTATACACAACGATGTGCCGACTAATAAAGTTTTATATTATTAGGCAATGAAAGTTTATGATTAGTCCCAACCAGACAGACACCGAACGAGGTCAGCAGAACGACTACAGGCTTAAGAGCTTATTAACATTCACTGTAAGTATAGGATCTACACAGCTTTGTTTCCCTAGTTTTCAGCTAAGTTTGTCAGATTAATTGTAAGTTCTTTGAAGTAGACGTCGTCATCTGGAACTTCCATTATCTACACATAAACAATACTTTATTTCAATACTTCAAAAAACTTTCTACCTTCAAAAGAGGCTGAGAGCTTCTTTTTTTTGAAGTTGACTTGTAACTACTAACATAGAACTGGCCAAAAGAGAGGAAACGCACAAAACCTACAGATATTACTACATGGGCTATTATCGGCTAGGTGCTATTTATTGTTAAGTTCGAAACGATAACCAAAAATGTAAATTTTATTGAATAGTTTACGGCACGTGGGTGGTCTAATTTAAATTCAAAGAAAATATTCCATACGTAAGGGTGGAAAATTAGGGAATAAATCCCGTTTATTGAACTTCTTTTATTTGAATAGGTTATGTCTCGAAGGTGGTCATTTAAATTTGAAGAAAACATTAAACTACACCACGTTTATGGTGTAAAAAATATTATATTACTTGTCTTATGTTTTTTTTTAATATTTTGTCAAGTCTAATCTGTCGTGAAGATCGTAAAAGAGTTCTTTTGGAATCTTTTAATTAACGACTGCTGAATATCAAAATTTGTACCAAAATTTTAAGACTAGTCTGTTGGTATTAAAACTTCACGTGTATTTTAATTATTATCATTTAAAAACACAAAAACGTAACAACCATGGATTTTTGATCTATCAGTAGAGTAGGAACAAGTTTATTGTGTAAAGAATTTCATAAAAGCCATAAAACTCGCATCATGACATAAAAGGTGAAGTAGAAGCATAAAAAGTGGGGTGCGAACAGCTCTCCCTCATTGCCGACGTTGTTACCACAGTATAGAGACAGTGTCGTAAGCTACATTAATCAAATTTCGAATCAAAGTCGACTTTTTTTCTTCGAAATATTTATTAGTTACTAGCGCACCCGACAAAAGTTGTCCTGTACGAATTCCATAGAAAAAATTACTATCCAATTTTCGCGAATTTTAAAATTTTCCGGGCAAAATCAACTCGGTCAAGCCGTTTTTGAGTTTAGCGAGATTAACGAACAACAATAAAATTGTTTACATAAGTAGGTATATAAATAAGATTTCATGTTATAATGTTAATAATTAAAAACTGATATAAATTTCTCTTAAAACATAATTATTTTAAATCAAAAACTCAGTGAATTGACACGAATCCAATCCACTCGCTGATTCTTTATTATTTTACAAGCTTTTATTTAACTTGCTATGTATGTATGTATGTATGTATGTATATTTGTAACTATGTTTGTTCGGGTGGAATCTTGCAACTCAATTTTGAAGCAGATAATATATTCAACTGATTGAGATGAAATTTGGCATACTTATGTAAGTTCGGTGACAATGCAATGCTATGGTACCTTCGAGTTGGTCTGATGATGGAGACAGAAGATGGCAATAGGAACTTCTAAATGAAACGACGCGACGTAGCCCCGTCAAGTTTGGGTTCGTTGGATTTGTCTTCCCAAGCACTTTGGTCCTAGATGATAAATTCAATATGGCGGACGCCTCAAGATGGCGGACAAAATGTTAACATCATGATATGGACATCAAATGAAAGGGCTTGCTGCAAAGAATACGAAAAGAATTGTGTTTAAAAATATTGTTTAAATTAATAAAGCTTATTTCAATTAACAACATGTAAAGATGGCAAGGAAAAAGCCACATGAATCTGCCAGTTAGCCTAATACGGAGCAAAATGGTGATGTATTTTGTATGCCATCAAAGCACGTCTCTCGCCACTCGTGGTCGTCGCTACGCAACCGCCCCGCAGTAGCCAGGATTTCACCGTCAAAACAACCACCAACGGGCTGCTCTACATTAGCCTACGACACGATAACGATATCGGCATGAATTATAATCGGCATTGCTGTTTTATTACCGTCGACATTTACTGATACACCCTTAGAGTTCATACAAAGCAGGCAATGTAACGCCAAAAGCTACCGGCTGGTTTAGTTTTTAACCGACTTCGAGAGGAGCTTGCTTTGGCTGGCACCGACTCCAAAAATAACTGATTATAAATTGTAAATATGTATATAAGTAGGTAATATATGTATTAATAATTGCGTTGATTGTCCTTTAATGCTCATTGGTTTGAAGTTATTTAAATATTATTTTCTATTTTTTAGTTTCAGTTTGTAAATGAAGGTATAGTCATGAAGTCAGTTCTTTTTTTTTTTTCAAAAAATTATCTTCATTGATAATACGATATATAGTTTTGATCTGCCAAAAACAGAAGGGGCAAGGTAAACACGTATTGCACACACTGATATATTCTTACTAGTTCTACAAACACACTTTAATTTGAGCGGTACACAAAAGCAAATGATATGCTCAAAATGTAATCAAATGGACGACCAAAGCGTCTAAGTGACGAAAGAGGAAACTGTAGGTATCATCATCATCATCATCATCATCATTTCAGCCATAGGACGTCCACTGCTGGACATAGGCTTCCCCCATCGATCTCCAAAAGGGTCGGTTGGAAGCGGCCTGCATCCAGCGTTTCCCTGCGGTATCTTTTAGGTCGTCTGTCCATCTTGTGGGTGGACGTCCTACGCTGCGCTTACCCGTCCATCGTCTCCATTCCAGAACCTTTCGGCCCCATCCGCTATCTGTTCTGCGTGGTATGTGGCCTGCCCACTGCCACTTCAACTTGCTAATCCGGATAGTAGACTGTAGATATAACGCTTCCATTTATTTATTCTGAGGGTTTAATCGACATTAAACCTATTTGCAAAATGACCTATAGTCTTATTAGTAACTATTCGCAATATGCCTCATTATGAAAATGTCCTATCTATACAAAGATTTATACTTAAAAAAACATATTCGCAATATACATCGTGTCGTATCAGCTAATATGGAAACACCCATGACTACATTCGCTCTTCACGCAGCACTGCTCTTCTAGATAAAATATCTCTACCAATAAAATAATACAATGCCACACGGAAAACACATCCGTGAGTAGGAAGTAACATTTATGTCGAGCCTGCAATAGACTCGTAAAACGTACAGATAATGCGTACAATAAAATAATTCATGTAGAAAATATGAAAGTTAGCCATCATCCAAAAAGTTGCCAAAGTATGATATCAAAAATATTTTTTTAAAAAACCTTGACATATGAAGATTACTTAAGTAAAAACCACCAAAGAAACATTTAAAAAAAACCGGCCGTTTTGCTTAAAAATCCTCAAGACCTACCCAAATTTATTGACCGAGCGAAGAGTAACCTTAGATTCTCGACTAGTCGGTATTTGTATGTATGTTCGTCATGAAATTTTACAGCCAAATTGTTGATGCGAAATTGGGGCTGTGAAGATTTATAGAGGCCGTGGGGTAACAGTTCGGGGCGAACTACTGGTAGTTAAGAAAATCAACTAAATATAAGAAATTTTACTATGGAAACTGACGTGGTTTTCACACATACGAAAACGACAAACGAAACGACAATACGAAAACACTGAAAAGTCTCAAAATTGTTATTGAACGTGATATATTTCTGGTTATATACAGCTCATTTGCGTATGTAATTAAAATAATGAAACGATCATAGCTCAGTTTAACTAAAATTATCAATGGATTGAGCTTTTAATATGAACTAACCTACCTTCTTAATAGTTAATTTTACCTACCTTATAATAGTATAACCTATTATAACCTCTATAACCTTAATTATAACCTCTATAATAGTTGGTCTGTCTTTATAAAATTTGCTTACTACTATTTTCTAATTGACTATTCTTATTTGGAGACATACTACATTAACCTACCAAGTGTAAGTATTTTATACCTCACAGTTAACATAATTTTTCTATTCTATGAAAATAATTAGTTTTTTTTTAAAATTACCAAAGCATATTACCCATTAAGACTTACTGTCCACGACGGTATCATTGGCAGTTTGCATGCATGCTACAAATGACGAATACGTATTTTCAGTTCTGTCCATGAAATGTCATACAACCTTCATGGAAGCTACAGACATCTAGATAGATAGAAACTTTTAATTGTACACATCAGAAAAAAAATTAAAACAGATAGATAAAACATAAGAGCAAGTGGCCGTCTTGTCGTTAAAAGCAATATCTTCTAGGCAACCGTTGGATGGAAAGAATTTACGTAACAGGATACACGGGGGAGATTAAAAACACTTCAAGTGTATATTTTTTAAGTTTAGTATTGCAAAACCACCATTTTAAATAAGGGAAATATCATCTGATGACTGAGAGAATGAGAAGACGACGAATCAGTCATATCCTTACTAATATTATAAAATCAAAAGTAACGCTGTCTCTCTGCCTGTATGTTTGTTCGCTTTTCACGACTAAACGGCTAGGCCGACTTGACAAAAATTGGCAGGATGATAGTGTACATCATAAGGGCGGCCATATGTTACTTTTCCCCAGAAAATGCGGAAAACTGGAAAATCGCGGGTAACATAATATTATAATATGTTCGCTTCATCTATGTATACATCGAAGAGAACATTAAACGCAGATTGTTTGTTAGTCTGTTATTATAAACAAGGATATTGTTCAATTCTATGAACAAAACTAACTGCCGAGGACGCCTTAACAAAAAAAACAAGTCTTTTTTTTGCCTTTTTTGTATTAATTTTTTCATCTTGCAATACATTTGAGTGACAAAACGTTTAGCCGTTTAGGCTACGTGACACTACGCAATAATATGTTGCTGTTCCATAGGCTAAGTATACTATTTCTCCCTCTACGTGCTGTTCCGAAATAGCTTCGTTTGTTTACACTCAAGGCGCAAGCAAGCCTACATCAAGCGGCAAATGACGAATGCGTGCGTATGAAGTAACGCTACGTGGACAGTAAGCATATCCTATTATTCATATATTTAATCACCTAATTAAAAACTTCTTGTAACTGGACTAAGGAAGGCGGCCACAACTGAAGGAGCATCATTATTATTTATTAGTCGTTGTTTTGTCAGCGAAATAAATCTTCCGATTGATCTAATTATTTTATGGCACCCCGAGTTAGCATGTGACCATGTTTCAACAACTGAACAACGAGGATGAATCTGGGGCAAACTAAATGTCATATAGTTTATTTGAATTGAATTAAAATAGTGTCCGTTCCTAGTTGAGTGACCAGCTTTTTTGTCAGAGCTCCCGAAGCCCTCCTACATGGTTTTGAGGCTTTTGTGATAGAACAAACCCGGGATCTACAAATAAACGTGTCATCCAACCCATGTTAGTATTCAGTTGAAATTGGAACTCGTGGTGACCCATCCTAAAGCCGGGTCTCCTGCGCCAAAATCTAACAAAACAAATTCACAAAACATGTTTTTTCATATGTAGACTTTCCCTCATGAAGCGTAAAATCATGCTCAATTAAAAAAAAAAAAAAAAAACTCTCTCTGGGCCCATTAACTATATGCATAATATCACGTTGATGCGTTGCTATTGCTACATGAAAAATAAACAAACACACTTGCGCATTTAAATAAGTAATATTTGTATGAAGTATGGTGATGTTGACCGGGTGGTAGCATGCGCGTTTTACAATCTTATAGCACCCGGTTCGATACTCGGCCCTGCACTTCTGACTTATTAAGTACTTAAATAAATTATGTGCAGATTCGATGACATCGCTCATCAACGGTGAAGAAAAGCACTGTGAGGAAGCCAGTTATATATCCGAGAACCTCAAAAAGTTTGAAGACATAATGACATTCACCAACAACCACTGGGCCAGCATGGTGGATTAGAGCCCATCCTCTCTCTCTGAGAGAAGGCCCGTGTCCCAGCAGTGGGAACATGATAGGCCGATAATGACGATGATGATAATTTAGTAGTAAGCTTACATTTGCGAAAACTTACAGTCAGTAAGTATTACAGATATAACTTATCATTGTGCCGCGGCAGATGTTTTCACAGGAATAACTATAAATCTGCCTGAAGACTAGGCAATACAGATTTATTGCTCCTAGGCAGGCAAACGGACGTACTCAAAACATAATATTCTTTTAGTATGTAGAAAAAACATTAAACTCAATACGCTCCAAAAGCTGTCAAGAACATAATTTATTTTAACCATTTGAACTTTTCCAGCATCGTTGAAAGTATTTTAATTTCGATAAAATAATACTGGCCGCTATTCAACCAAAAATTTACTTTCGGTTGCCAATTGAATTTCGATAACGCCATTCGCTAATGTTAGATAAACATCTATGCCTTCTGAAAATGAAATTGAGCCTGAACGACAAATCATTTTATTAAGTCGATCTTCTTTGCAAATAAGTTTGCGACTAAATAATATGTCAAATATTTTGACATAAAACCTTTTATAGTAACTGATGAATAACTGAAAACTGAAGATAAGCAATTATTTATATTTTTTTGTCTTGGGTGGTATTTTGTATAAAAGCAAAACACCACATGCTCACTCACTTACTGACTCATCACAAAATCTCGCAAACTAATTGACCAACGAAGCTGAAACTTGACAAGTAGATTCCTTGTGGGGTGCAGATATCCATAAAGAAAAGATTTTGCGAAATTACAGGGGGCAAAAAAGGTTGAAAGATTATATGAAAGTCTACGCGTTAGAAGTCGCGGGCAACAGCTAGTAAAGTAGCGGGCAATATTTTGCAAACGGTACACTTGAACAAAACATGATGTTTTGAAACGTTTCATGTTGATGCTCGGCGGGAAGACCTTTGCAGGAAGAACATTCCACGCCTAGCAGGTCCGCGGAAGAAAAGAGCAGAAAAATCGAACGGTATGGGGTTTCCAGCTTTGCCTTTGCAGGTGCCGGAGCGTGCGGTAATGGAAGTCCGACGCAGATATGAGATCAAAATCTATGTCTCGATCGATCGATCTGTTTATTTTATATAACATTAGCGGTCCGCCCCGGCTTCGCACGGGTATTATTGAAGTTTTAGTAAGGACCCCAAAATAAAAATAAAAATATAATATAGCAAATGTCCAGTAGAATGGAGACCACGGACCGGTAAGTGCAGCGTAGGACGCCCACCCACAAGATGGACAAGTCAAGTGGCAGGACGACCTAAAAGAGACCGCAGGGAAACGCTAGATGCAGGCCCCTTCCAACCGGCCCTTTTAGAGATCGATGGGGGAGACCTAAGTCCAGCAGTGGACGTCCTATGGCTGAAATGATGAAGCGAACATTACACCATAATTATTAAAATCGGTTAAGGGATTTAGACTATAGGTGAGGAACACGATACACGATAACTACAATACTCACCTATTGGGTTTGTGTCACGTAAAAACTTAATCCAGGTTAAGGGCTACCACAATTTCAAAAACATACTTATAATCATAGCCTTACATTGATTTTAGTCTTGCTCTTTCATTAGCTGAGAGAGCGAAACAAAGCTCAATGTAAGATTATTATAAGTTTGTTTTTAGGTTGTGGTAGCCCCCCTGATCTTGCTTAACTGTGAAGTAGCCCAATAGTTTGCTCGTGCATGTGAAGTACGGTACTGACCAAACATTCCATTCAACACCATTCAAATTAACCTTCCCATACAAAAGAGGTGACGGCGTACAATCAATTTTGTTTTGTCGTACAAAAATAATAGGTGGTTCGACGCAGCTTTTCCCTCGTGACATCTATCGAGGCCGCATCGTGTGTCACTACGCCTCTAGACATCAGTTCACGTCGCAACGTAATGCTAAAGTGATTTTTATTACATTCGATTCGGTTGCTTTGTTCATATTCGAAGCCCTTCTGTGACAATAAGCCTGAAAGTATCGTACTTTTGTCTGAACAGTACCTAAACTGGCGCAAATTATAGCTAGCGACGTGCTGGTGACATTTACGCTGCCTAAATGTATCTACGAAAGTACGATTAAGTTAGGTTCAGGTTCAGGTTAAGTTAGGTAGCGGAGGCGCATCGTGCCGCGGAAGCGCGGTGGGACAATATTGAATTTACGGTTAACTAGGAAGAGTTTAGTTTCAACAGCAGATTGTTCACCGCGAAGCGGCCTCAATATTCCAAGTATACGTTGGTCCTAACAAAATATTTTACTTAGGAAGATACAAATACATTTAGCCACTGAAGGCTGCGTTAAACGGCCATAGCTATCCGCACCTTTAACTGCCCCTTTAATTAATAATAACTCATAACATAGTGAAATCAGAAGTTTACCCACTAAAAACCGATTAAAGGTTTTAAAAACATCACAGAAATCACAAGAACAAATATGAACCCTATTATTTCTCAGTAGCTAAATGTAGGTTTGGATCTATCAATATTTAATTGCTCAGCTTGATCACTGTCTCTTAGTAAACTGGGCGAAAGTGTACCGTCGCGGAAAATACTATCAGCTGATATTCGGAATTTTCTGGGGAATTGATATCGTGACACGGTTGCCATGCTGAGCGTGAACGTTGTTTGAGATGATAAATTGCTCGCATATTTGATAACAAAAGCATTTGATGTAGTATAGTAAGTATAGCTGCTCTACTTAATATTCCGTCGAAGGTCTTATTTTAGCTTATAATAACAACGTATAAGTGAGTCCTGATATCGTTGTTATTTTTAGCTTAATTTTGCTTTACTATTTCAATAATATTACGTATAATAGGCCACCGGACTGTTTTTTTATTGTTATCTAAAAAAGCCTATCATAAATGTAGCCGATCACCGAAAACAAAATTAAAATGTATTCAAATTAGGGAAGATATTTTCATTTTAATGCCCTGCTAGAGCGAGAGCGCACTATACTTACAGATGACGTCATTTGGGGGTACGCTATACAAACTCCATATACTGACTCTGTGGGAATGGGGCAGAGTATTATTTCCTAACTGGAACGGAGACTGCTTATACCCTGAATTAACACATACTTTTAACCCAAAAAAAAACTACGGTTTCTGTGGAATAGCGGGTGAAACCGCGGGGCACAGCTAGTATCACATAACGCAAACCTGCTCTTATTTGTATGACTGTAAAAACTTTTGATTTACAAAAGAATTAAAAAATATTGCAGTGCAGATGCGGTTGCACAAGCCAACATATGCAGTTCAATTACTAATACTTATCAGCTCATAAGGTTTCGTTTGAGAGCGAGCTGAAGGCACGCGACTGCACCTTGACAAGGTTTCTTTCATTACAAAAATATCAGAGACTGGAACTGGTAACCGGAGTGATGGCATCTACTTTGACCAAAAATTTTGCTTTATCTTTGTTTTGTAATTATATGTTTCATGACCTTGGAAACAAAATCCTTTAGTCGTAATATTAATCAAGTTTACACAGTATTGATAGCGTCAAACAAATCATAGTCACAGTCAGAGTCAAGCAAAGTAAGTCATGGTCAAGTCAAACTCGTGCCCCAGTAAAGTAGTGGAGACTTTACAAGAGGCTCCTATGGAGTTTTGGAAACAACACGAAAAGACACGATTCACCTCGTCATATCACTTCCCCACACTCGAGCACGTTTACGAGCACTTAATGAATAATAATTCACCATTTAGTACACATTAACACTCGAAAATACACAAGTTTAGGAAAATAATCCAACGAGCCGACATGTTTTTTTCCACGTTGGCGCCAAACCCCGCATTGACTTTCAACGTGCCATGCTGCCAGTATACTGGCTACTTTTCCTTCCACCAAGGAGCTACTTTTTGGATATTTTTTTTAAAAGTAGTTTTAGGTTATACTTAAAAAAGAAAACCTTAGGACAATTAAATAACAATTAAGGGTTATCTAATTATCATTGCGAATGTTTTAAACCAATTTTAATGATGATATTGTTGAAGTGTTTTCTCAGATCCGATAAACAAGGGAGATATAGTAAGATCTGGCCGCATCTGGCCTAAATGAGGTTTGATGTCTTTAGGCGAACTCACCTAGCAGACGACCTTGCCACCGTTTTGCATGTGGACTATTACTTAGTTCATTGTGCGTAAAGAATGAGGAAGTGAGCCGTATTTATAGTTTCTGCGTAGAGCGGTTTTGCAATGTAGTGAAAAAAATATAATAAAAATTTTTGATGTTTGGTCACGAACGATAATTGTACTAAGGCATATCTCCTTATTTGTCTGATCTGAGGTTGTTTCTATGTTTGTAATGTTATGATAGCAATACATGGTTTTGTCACATTTTACGAATTCACGCTGTGATTTTATATTTTTCATTTTCAATACTGAAAGTTCGCGTGCGAGTGAACTTCGGACGGGAAGAACCGCCTTAAAATAGGTAGAAAACGCCCGTACAAGATAGTATTTGGCGGGAAGCGGAGTCTTAACAATCTCAATAAATTGATACTGAACTCACTGCTAGCACCGGTTAAAGCGTGTATTTCTAGCAAAGTGTACTATGAAGATATAACATAGGTGCCTATTTCACTGCAGACACACAAGTAGTCATGGTCTTGATCAGATAAACTTTGATTAGTGGATAAAAAAATATTGTGGTTAATATTTATAAAGTCACCTATACGACAGACACTGTCGAGTTCATAAGCCCATAAGCGACATTCCCAAACACCCATTTCTGTCCAGTTAATTACGTTATCTCGCCTGTAGACGACGTCTGCATTCTCAAAGTCTATCTCAGCGAGAATTCTCATTCATTCAAATCTATGGTAACGCACAAAGTAAATGTCTAGGGTATAGTTTGAATGGAGCATGTTTGAAAGTGGCAGCTGAACATAAAGGAATGGAGAACGGTGTGCCTCGAGATAGGCACTCCGTGCCGGCTTGTAATTTTAGATATCGAGCCTCCCCGTCACCCGGCGAATCCCCCGGCTCATCCACTGCCGCCGTGGATTAGAATGAAAATACAACGCTTTATTATCTTCCCTTTGACCGTGTGTCTTACCTTCCCGATCCTGAGTTCCCCCCCCTCCACCTGTCGGCCAATGGTGGATGGATTTTTGGTTTTATTAATCTACAAAACTGTTCCTTTGACGTAGACCGCATCATCGCTTAACATCAGGCGAATTGGCGGCTAAACGCAAACCTATTATTCAATAAAAAAAATCTTTAGTGTTTTTTCGCTTCAACGTCGTATTAAGTACATTAAGGAGTTTGGGACTCTCAAACTTAATTCTCAGCTTATTGCTCAGCTGTACTTCCTGACCTTAGTTGATTAAATTAGGCGTTTCTTTGCGGAAATTTATCTGCAAAACAGTTATAAAGATGAACTGCCGCAAAGTAACGCTTGAGTCAATCAATAATTATTAATCCATCTTTCTTATTTTTTGTTACACAAAGTCACTGCAATATACAGTCAGATACGAGCACTTGTGTATTTTTCACTGACTTCGCGGTGATAGTACATGTCTGTGAAACTGTGCATTTTATAGCGACGAAAGACGGCATCGAAGATTTTTATTAGAGACAGGATTTCACCGACAGTGGATCGTGCTACAGGCGACATTTATCTTCGAAGGCGCAGCGGGTTGGGCGGGGTGGCTTTGTAAAACGTTTGTGGGTGAAAGATTTTCCTCTTTTTATTATTTCACATGTAATTTATGACACTTTTAAATTCACGATTTGCTGAAATAAAGTCAGCATTGAACGTTTGAATGAACGATATTAAGTTATCTTTTTTGGCGTTTTCTTTTGAATTCCGATGTGAACTTATAAATGATTTTATTTTAAAAATGAAACACATTCACCGGGTTTTTATGTTTCCCATCTCGACTGTACGCATAGAGCATCTCCGCGATTTAATGCGAGCGGAGTGCGGAGATCAAAGGGCCTTATGCATTATATTAAAGTTTTATCCGAGGCCGGCGCGCCGCCCAGCTCGGCAATTTCCTTTTCAATTACGCCTACTTGAATAAAAATACAATTTTTATTTGTGCCGTGGTAATTAAAAAGGGATTCTGTAATGAAAAGGTATACCGGCAGTTCCGGGCGCTCCTCTCAATTTCACTTCCGTTTGTTTGTTCCACGGGAGCCACGCCTTCGGGGGCTGAACGCAAAGGGTTGACTGCTGCGTGCGGGGCTGTCGTCAAACGTGCCCTAAATCACAAACAATCAAATGAAACTCATTTTGCGGCTGATGCCTGGTGAAAAGTGTTAGACTTTGTATATTATCCAGTACTTCTTTGCAAATTGGAACCTGGAATATTTATATTACCTAACAAGCTGTATCCGCAACTTCGTTTGCGTGAACTTTAGAATAGCACCTGCAGACGGAGTTATCCATTTGAGCGTGATGCGGTAACAAAGGGACAGAAAGACAGACAGACAAAAAACTGTTTTGGCATCTAAATCGGTAATGACGTATCCACAGTCAAAATTTTCCAAAAATGTTTTAGTGTACAGATTTAGCTAGACTATAGTGTTATAATGTGTAGGTAGATAGATATAGATATCCCAAACACATATGTAATAATTTTTTTCTTAACATATTTAGTAAAAATCTAAGCTTAGCAAATAAATAAACTAACGGCTCTATCAAGGCAATCGTCGTTTCAAACAAACGTAAGACGGTATAACGTAAGACTGTATAGTAAATCACTCTTTCGGGGGTAGGCTAAAAGTCCAGCAGTGGACTATTAAAAGGCTGATTATGATGATGATGATAGTAAGACCGATCTAGTACCCGATTGTATACAGTTTGAGTACGGGGCACTGTTTCCTGCGTCCGGGAAACAGCACTCTGGTAGTGTCTCAATGTAATTTCCTTTGATCTAGCATTTGACGAGTTTTCAATAAGGATATTGAGGTGTTAGGAGTAAAATTGGAAATGAGATACCTGAGAGTTTTCACTGCAGATAAAGTTATATTCTTGCATAAATGCTTCTTAGAGATTTTGCCGAACTAACTGCTGCTGCTAATCATTCAATGCTGAAGATTAACACGGGTAATACCTACGGAAAGATAAGTCTTGTATTTTGTAGATTTTTTTAAGAAAGCTGGAAAAGAACAACGAACACACTGATTTTATCTGATGTAAGTAAACTCTGAATTGTTAGCTTTCATGCAGAACGAGGTAAATGCAAATTTTAAATTATTGTTAGCGTGTATGTAGGTACGTGTGTACGAGTATGCTTGTATGTTCCAACCTCTTGAACGCGTCCATCGATTTTGATAAATAAGATAGATTTGTGTAGATTCAGGGATGGTCTTAAGGCAGATTTGACGTCATCATTAGTACAAAATGGCGGCCTTTAAAGTAGGTGTAAAAATAAAACTGATTGTATCACCTCATATGGGGTGATTGAATAGGTATTTAATTTTCTGTTCAATTGTACCGTTTGCGAAATATATTATTATTCGCCAAATATACCGTAGCCTGGTTTTTTTATTTTATTTTTTATAAAAAAGTTTTACTAAGTGATTTTACAGCAACCAGCATTACAATTAAGAAAGATTCACTATTATTGTTTACAGCATTACAAAAGAAAATATAAAAAACACGTAAGAGCTTCGGTGAACCACACCTGCAAATAAAATAAACTCAAATACCAACTAACTCCAGTTTGCATAAGCAAATAGAGCTCAGTCCATGAATACAAGAACTAGTTGACGTGAATACATGAAAGACAAATGAAAGAACAATATATTTAAGTTACCACTACACCGTTGCTGTGTTTGTGCAATATTAATGGTATGTTTACGTAGAGAATACGACGTTATGATGAATTTGGCGTTCTTTCACGTTACGTTTCACAGAAACTTGTGTATTTATAATTAATTAAATTTGTTGTTATACATGCTAGGCGTTTGACCATAACACACGTGATCTTGAGTGACGGTCAGGTCAACTATGGTGAACACATCTAGCCTAGAATGGGAACTGACTCTCAAGTGACCACACTCGGCCAACCACCAGAAGAGCTGGTGGCCGTAAAACACGTAAAATCTCTAATAATAAGTTAGTAGTAAAACAAACATTTTAAAAAACAACCTTTTGCCTTATCATAATGTATTGTCACTAGAACTAAAGGTGTATGCAAATTTCAGCAACATTGGTTGGGACTTTAGGAGGAACTGGTTTCTAATTCAACTTGCAACATTTGACTAAAACAAACGTAAAAATATTACAAGTTTAATGTAGAGATAATATAGAACCAACTTATAAAAAAGTGAGGCTGTCTGGCGACAGATTTTTAAAGGTTAACTAAAGGCCTTATTTAGAAAGGTTAGTGAAGTTAAAATTTATTTGAGTTGTCTTGTTTCGTGCGTGACGATTTTCGTCAAAGAAGTTTCCAGAGAATTTTTAAATAAGTATTGTTTACCTTCTAAGTGAGGTGGTAAATACTGATACAGGTACTGATCTATTTAATGTATGGATAATTATTTTCAGTATCTGTAACGGGGACGGTACTTAAAAATTAGTAAACATTTTCATGGCATAATGATACGTTATTACGTTGGTAATAGAAACAAATAAATTCAAATTCCCATGTTGGGGCATTACGGAATTCTAATTGGTGGCTTAAATGCTGACCCTGCAATTAAAAAGGTAGGAATTAGGCTTAACCGCATTAAAGTTTAATTTTGAAATACAATGAAATACTCGACGACGATCTTGAATTTTATGAAGAGATAATGTCCTCGAAACGCTAGCGACCCTCTCGAAATATTCTAAGAAATTTGCGATTCAAATACGCAAAGCCGTTTAAAACGCCTAACAAATTACAGATGGACTCGCTAAAGCAATAATTACTGCTTACATTATGAAATGATGCGATCTTTTAGTGTCAAACGTTACGTTTTGTGAAAATACTGCAAAATTCTAGTGTTATTTTATGAGAGCAGATTCTTAATAACATATGTTGCTTAATAAGCATTGCATTTTCAATATAAAAATGGGCAAATCAGACAAAGAACCAAATTCAAGCTAAAATTACTGTTTAGGTTCGCCCAGCCTGAGAATAAATCACAAAACGTGTACAAGTACAATAAGCTACAAACGAGATAAAAAATGAGTTTTGCTGTTCGCTCAGGATTCAGCAGGACGCTTATGTTTTAATATTTTACCGGAAACTTTGCGCTGAATCGCCGAATGCGCAAACAAAGCTGCTACCTTAATAACCGCGTCACCGCAGCGTGCGCGGTTGAAAGCTTCATAATCCGACCTCGGCAGCTCGTCAGCTAAAGAGTGCGCTGAAGCTTTTTAAACCTCGTCCTGCGCTTAGGTAAGCGCCGATAGAGAAGACTCTACTTGTCATCTTACTCTCGGATATATTTTACGTCTGAAGTCCGCTGGGAAGAAAAATAAATAGGCGAAAGATTTAATCTGTGAGCGTTTCCCTGTCTGTTTAAATAGAAGTCACAGAAGACGGCGTCTTATCGGCGCGGGCCGCACCTATTTGCCGAGGCACGGCCGGCGCGCCGCCCGTAACTTCCCTTGTTTGCAAACTCGGATTGGATCTCGCATTCTACTTTCCGCAGGACACCCACAATCTACTTTTATGACTTTAAAATGTTAGCGCCGCTGACCTAACCACGTGATCATTACTTTAATCTGGTTCTGCTCTCCTTATGACAAACAACTCTATTTTTATTTGATTCCAGCTGTTTGTGAGACACATTATTTTTGTTTGTGCTCTACTTACACGGTATATTTTGGTTTCGTTTTTGTTTTACCATTTCGTGACAAAATAATGTTTACATAATATGGACTTTCGTGTCTGATAATAAGTAAGATACATTCCTGAGAAGTAACTGATGGAAGATTGGCGGGCGGTACGAAGCCGCGACGACTCAGTGGGAGTTCGGCTCAACAAAAGGATTCAATAGACGACACAAGCGGTCAGACAGATGAATGCATAAATGACTTTGACCAATTGATTTTAACACCGCATTGTACCGTAAGAGATGTACCGTCGTTTTGTCATGTTTGCCGACATAGGTACGATGAAAAAATCAAAAGCGCTTTGTTCAGTGTCTTTCATCAACGTCACTGATAAATGCACATGTTGTGTCGCTCTTAGTAGAAAACATTAAACTATTTCAAACATTTTAAAGTCAAACTCTTTGTTTACACTTCACGTCGCCCATAATTATTTATACAATCTTGGTTAGTGTAAACAGTGAAAACATCAACAACACGTTCGTAGACACATGTTGGTTTAGTGAACAAGTGCATGCGCAGCGGGTGGGGGAGGCGTCAGGGAGGGAGCAAGGGGGGAGGAGGGGTCGAGGGCACGCCTGACGAGCCTTTGTTTAGACCATAAAATTATACGACACCAATAAATTCTTTGTTTACTCGATAAATGAACGAGTCCGTCCGACTGGAAGACCGATCGATCCTGTGTGACTTTTATTTCTTACAGGTTTTATTATTGATCGCTCCTACATAACAGAACATTGGTAAATAGGTATTACTCGTGCACATACGTGCCTAAGATTTGCTCCTGCATTTAGAAATATTGTTTTTGGTTGATAGAAATCAAAATAAAACCATCCGTTTTAACAATCCCTTAAATAAACAAGCACTGTCAAAGCACTCGACTGTATAAAAGTTAACAAAAAACGAAATGTCAACTCTTCCCAAGATAATACCTATTATCTGGTTTACCTGAAGACAGTTTTGGTTAACAATGGCCCGTTACCTCGGCAGATGTCTCCGCAAAACAAACTTCACTAAATCGGGGTTGGAGATAAAAAAATGTTGGATTAATTATATGACATAGAGTTCGCGGCTTGTAGGGTAACAATAAATCGTCGTTATTGACGTGAATCGCGACACGTTAATGCCGCATATTATGCTGCGGCAACAATGATGCATTGTGTAAAGAATTCGGGAACCGCCGAATGTGACACACAATAAACCGATCAAGTGCGAGTCGGACTCCCGCACTGAGGGTTCCTTACCTTCACAATAAACAAAAAGCTGTGCAAAAAGTCAATATCACGCCCAGGTTGTCACCTATCCAAATGCCAATCGCGCCCTACGTTGCTTAACTTTGTGGTGAACAGAAATTTGTTATCAACTCGCACTTGGCCATTATTTATTATTTGTTGTTACACTTTAGTTTAGTGTGTGTACTATAATCATGGCAATTTTAACGCTTGTAGGTTTACCGTTTTTACATTACAGCAAATATAAGAATACATAAATAATAAGTTTGTTGTATTGGGAGATGGAGACACCCCTTAACCTTTTTTTTTGAGTTTCTTATTATTTCTTAGTTAATCCGCCGTAAAATTCATATTCTGTTAAAATTTCAACTAGCTATCTAATACGGTTCCCTTTTAAAAGATACAGCTTTTAAAAGGTAGGACGAACGGACGAACGGACAGACAGACAGCGTAGACTTAGTAATAGGGTTCCGTTTTCACCTTTTAGGTACGGAACCCTAAAATTACAAGCGTCACATAGTTTGGACTTTTTTCTAACGACACATGCACACACTGTGACACTCTAAAAAGATATGACGCGTGAAAGTTTTTACAGATTGAAGTACGGGATTTTAATGTACCATGACCCTTTTGTATGGGAAAAGTAACAAAATGTTAAACGTACGGTTGTAAGTGATTTAAAGTCTGGGATTCAAAATTTCTTTATGAAAGTTATCTTAGTATACTCGTACTTTGCAATAGGATTAACGACATTACTTAGTATCATAAATGCGAAAGATTGCGAGTGTGAGCGTGCGCGCGAATGTGTGTAAGTTTGTTCCCTCTTCATAACAAATGACCGGATTTAGATGAAATTTAGTGTGGACGTAGCTAAAATAAGCACATAGCTAAAAAGAAAACGGGAGATCGATTCTTATGGGAGATCGAGTAAAACCGCAGGAAACGTGTACATAAAAAAATACAAAAAACCTACTTATTCCAAACAATATAATTTTCTGTGATTCCATTTTATTTTGCTTAAGTTAAAGTACTCATTATAAATAACTTTTCAAAAGAAAATAAATCTGTTCTGACACAGAAAAGTTACCTTAATTTTTGTTATTACTTATTATAGTTCGTCAAAATTGCATAAATACGTAAAAGTTCACAACATGCCAAATCAATAGAGGTTTGGCGCGCACCCCGTTTCATGTCTACCTGGCCCGGAGTAGAAGGTCGCGATACTTGGAGGTGGATTACGAATCGTCCTCCAGTCGTCTTTATCCTTTAAAGGAGCCGATATTGTTGTTTATGCACGCCGGATTCCCGAACCCGACTCCTTTCTTAAGAAGGATTCCGGAATATTTGATTAGCCTACGTCCTTATCTGGCACTGTGGGCTATTAACATTTTCTCCGTTCGGACGGAAAAACTTCTTACAAAAAAACATTGTTTGCGACCGCTGCGTTCTGTCGATCGCTTTCAATGGAGCTTAAGATTTCGCTTTGATAAATTTAAGCTTTCGTCGCGAAAGGTATGCAAACTACGCAATTCAATGTATTATAATGGATTCCTTTTAAGCGTCTTCGTTTACGCGTGAGTTATTGTGAACAGTTCTGGGATCCTCATGTATGCGAAAGTTATGCGAGTTAATATCAACATGGATGTGTTTGGCTCTATCCCGTTTTGATTTCAGCTTCCTCCCCTTTCATTACAGGTTGGCCTGAAGTTACGGTCATGTTATTAGTTGAACTCGGCCTGGTTCGCAGATGTCGCCGCGTGTACGGATAACTACATGTAGCCTTCGGGCGTCGCACAAAAACATACCCGTACCATAATAAGTACAGCTGTTCGAATACATGACATTCTATCTCCATAGTCGTCCCTCGCAACACAAAAGGATTTGTCTCCTTAATTCACGTGTTATTTACGATTCGTTTCACCTTTTTGGCGGGATGATAATATCAGTTTACGATACACCTAATACTGTCTCATATTACTATTGTTACTAGGAATAATCGGAATAATCGAGGTCTGAAAAGGGATTATTATAATCCACCATGTGAAAAATTCTATTAACAGTGCGTGTGTTCCCTTATCTGAATTGTGACACTCCAATTAAATAATTTGCAAACATTGACTCAATCGTAGGTACCGGACTTCGTGAATTGGGGCGCAAATAACATAAATTGCCTACAACTAACTGTTATTTGAAAGGTCGCTTAATCACTCAAGGGCACGGAGACAGTTCAAACACAAATATTAATTAATGCGGCGATTCCGGCTTACCTAATTCGAGAAGTTTGCCGTATCTGAATAAACAATTAAACTAGAGAAGTGTCGGGAACGGGCGCGAGCGCGGGTCCGAATCGAACCCAGAACACGAACCGTCTCAATTGAACTACTGCTAAAACGTCTGTGTACATGATTAATCAACAAGTCACTGTATATTGTAATCATAAAAAATGTGCATTGTTTTAAATGTAACTAATGTAGCTCAGCACACGACTGAGATTATTCAAGCAAGTCGTTCGATGGTAAGCGTCACGTTGTACATAACGGTTCAGCATGATATTTTTTTTAAATGTTTCCTCAGTTTAAAACCTTGAGGCCCTAAACGGCAGTGACCAGCGCTCGTTACACTGAGATATACTACTATGCTTATAAAATTATAAAAAGTATAAACTGTTTTTTAAGCCCCCTATAAAACGGCTGAACATATTTTCTTGAATCATAATGTAGATACACTCCCGATCAAGCCACCTTTTTTGTATTTTTTTTTGTACGACGCCTAATTAAAATTCCCGACAAAAATATCTGCTGTTTCATATCGCGAGTGAATGTTTTTTTTAGGAACTGCTGATCTTTTTAAAGAAAAGTCGTAGAACAATCGTTTGTTTTGACGTATCTTAAATGATTACCAGTAACCCTGTATACAATACTAGCTGCGTTAACGGTTTACCCGCAAATTGGATTTTCAGTTTTTCGCATTTTACGGGATGGAAATACATTCATGTCAATGTCTGCGGTTTCCTTTAAACTAACCATTTATTTTGCTAACCGCCTACATTGTAATTTACTCTGCGTACAATATTGTTAGTTGCACACACACCAACACGTTTCTGACTGGAGATATTATTTTATTTTTTGTCAACCGTTGGACATAAATTCAATATTACGTAAATGGACATCAAAAGGAGCACAGAGGAGCACATACACCGCAATACCACCACCACGTTCCAAACAGGCCCTAGCGTGTGCCTGACGAACCGTGCAAAATGATAATTAAGAGAAACCGCTCAGTCATCGTTAATGCGATAGCCGGCCATGTAAATTACAGCAGCGGTGTTTATAACAATGCCCGCACTCCGCACTCGATGGCTTTCATTAACATTTAATAGAACGAAAACGCAAACTCAAGTCAGGAAGCTCACGGCCTCACGTTTTATTTAGAAACTTTGTAACGCGGAATGCTTTGTGACGTTTCACTTTCAGTTAGGGTGTTTGCAGAATGTGGAATATTGGAAGCGCTTTTTCAAAAAGCTTTTCATGTCTTTGAAAGAATGAGGCTGAGGTGGGTCGTCGTGTTGATGACTGTCGTTGCGGGAACGTGTCGGTGTAGGGCACTTCATGCATTGGTTAAGGACTGAGGTAATGCTTATTGCTCACCTGCAGCGACTGCGAGTCGCGGTTAACCGCTATTCTACATGCATTTTGCAGAACAATTATGGCGATAGCTCGAGTATTTAGATTAAACAACTTAATTTAGTGTAAGAAAACTTTTTAACGAGTTTCTAAACAATGTTCATAAACAGCGCTAGAGATGAAAACTACATGTAAGTAACATTGCTTATCTTAAACATGTGAAAAGTTAGATACCCAAGTACGAGTACATTAAACTCGTAGGTTCGTTTCTAGGTGAGTACTTAATATTATTTTCTACGAATGCTTTTAATCATGGAATTAGTTAAATATTATATAAAGCTAACAAACCTACTACGCAGCGTCTTATCTATACAGCCCTATTCACATTTTAGGTATCGACGTTTAAACTTTGCTCTACTAAAGTTGTCAAAGTTTGGTATGAAAAAAAAAACTTATGAATACGGCCCATCGAGATACAATACATATAGAGTCACAATCTTGCCAAAAAAATCCGATTCAAAACTCGGCGCACGCTACGAATTGCGCAGACTTTTTGGTTAGTTACAAGGTAACCGCGATCCGACTACAACGCCGCGCGATGCCAGCGCTACGATGACATAGCGGACAACTAAAGTTGAACACTATCCAAGCGACATAACGTCCAAATTGGAGTAAATCTGGCATTGTGAAGTATATATGTAATTGATACAATGTATGTACAATGACGCGCGGACGTTTTTTTGACTGTTTTCACTGAGAGATTGTGACTCTATAGGAATTGTATCTCGATGATACGGCCCCAGATTTTAAGTTATGACATTTACGTAAACACGTCCCGTGTTGTGAGAGTATGTCCCGGCGAGGTTGCGAGGGCTCCTCCAGGCTCTTGAGTGTCATTCCGCTAACACATTGTCTAGCGTCATTGTCTGCCGCGGCGGCTCTCGTTACACCGACGCTCAACTTTTTATTTACGCCCAAGTGCACTCCGCCTCGACGCGACGAGAGCTGAATTAAGGCTCTTCTCTGATATGGGAGCATTCAACCCGGGAATATCGAATTACGCAGCGCGCTGGGCGCTTTGTTGGCTACTTGCACGTGATTCTTCTTTTGTACTATTCGAGTTATGAGATAGACGAGTTTAAGACACCAGCGTCGTACCGTTTGAAATGCAATCTTGTTCTTGTTTTTTGCAGCGTTTTCCATTAACAACTAACTCTTCCGAGAGCCTGCAACTTTGTCTCTCACGCTCTAATTACCAATAGCGGCATTCGAGAACTACCGCTGTAGTTTTAAACTTTTCAAAATACGAGCCTTTCGAGATGCAAATGCTAGTTGACTCACGCCTTTTGCTTGCACCTAATTACGTGGCCACCGCAATGTTACTAACTTATGATAAACTTGGAAACTTTTTGGTAATTAATTTTGGTTTGCATTAATTTTACAACTTTATTTCGGTTGTTGCTCTAGTTGAATTTTGAATTTTTTAGCTAATTATTCACTGTATTTCTAACTAATGTAAAACTTACTAATTAACAATGAGAATTTTAAGTGAGCTAAAATAACTTATTTATTAATAGTCTTGTCTGTAATATTCAGTCTTTAAAATATTTCATTGAGAGGAAATGGCATTTTGAATAAATTTGAAAAATAAATAATTATCTCTTTAACAATAATAATTATCTCTTTTTATAATAGTAACAGGCATTCAACGTTAATAATTAAAATAATAGCAGCTGGTTCGAACATTGGTCCTGAATAGTGGACTTATTACGCGACCGGTACCGGAAATTGAATCTGAAGGTACGCACTTTCCGGTCGGCGCCGCGCATCCGCTTCCCGCCCTCTGAACAATTTACCGTTTATTGTAAAATTCTAACTTGTTTATATTTCTAATATTTTCCTGGTATGTGAGATAATATTGGTGATGTATGTTACTTATTGATTTTTATGATGCGGAAGGAGACAATTCAAGGTGCAAACATGTTTTAAATATTAATCAGGACTTATCGCGCATTATTTTATTTAGGTAAAAATAAGTACATTTCGCTCGACGTTTCGTCCTTGTTACAATTACGGCCGTGGTCACGAGCTGACTGAAAACTGCGGGTGAATCCGGCGAGAAAAGCATGTTTTTTGTTTTTAACTTATTGAAAAATCGCAGGGTTATCACTAAGACACAATACTGACTGTATCGGTAAATATCCCAGTCCCTATACCACGGTTTGTACACTTGCTTACTATGGGCTTCCACACGCCGCCGCTAACTTAAATCCACCTTCTCGGTTGAAATTGCGATGTTTTCTAATTGCAACCGCTTCACGAACATTTAGAACATTAGAAGAACATTTTTTTTTTTAATTTTAATAATAGGCTTGTATTTGACTGCCAACTCGCCTGATGTTAAGCGATGATGCGGTCTACGGTGGAGCACGCTTGCCTAGAAGAAACTGATTCACTCGTGATTTGAAGACACCCAGATTGTAACTATCGGGGAACACCAATTCAGGCAGCTTCTTCAGCTTCAGCTTCTGTGTCTGGCGATTTTTGACGGTTGCGATATGTTCTTTGATCCTTTCTGCTATGGTACGTTTTGTTTGACCTATGTAGGAACTACCGCAGGAACTGAAGGTGCAAACACACACAAAATACAGGGTTACACGAAACGATAGCACTAAGCCGGAAGAAGGCTGTATTTATCATTATAAACAACTTTTTATATGGGTTATTCCTTGATATTAGCCATTATTATTAGCCATTATTTTTCCATATGTTTCATTGAGTGTGAATGAAATTATTCTATGGAACAATTGAAGTTCCAAGATGGGTGCCATACTAAAAGTTGATCATACAGATTAGTTTAAAGAGTTTTTAGTTTAGTACAACCTACCCATCCTGGCCCTGTAAATGGAAATGGCCGAGCACCTGGACCAAGCTCCATAATTACTATAAGTACATGAAAACGTACGCGTATTACATACAATATCAATCATGGGGTTTTCAATGAGTTTTTTCGATTTACCTTCGAACGCCGTTATATTTTTTGTTTATTTGAAAGGACATTCTTTCCGACTAGCCCCATAGAGATGCCATCAAAATCGGTTCAGTAGTTTGGTTTTTAAATCAAAATAACTGGAAAAAATATGTCATCCAAGTAAACGAAATTGGACTAATATCGAAGTCGGTTTATTTAATTGATAAATTTAAATTGTTAGAAGACATATTGATTTATTAACATCCAATCCAAATCAAATGGATGCGTATTTTAATGGGCAAGAAGATATGATTTTTTGTAATTTTAATTTTAATAAGGGAATTGTAATTGAATTTTATTCAAGATTTAATGTTATGTATTTAGGTGATTATTATTTTGACATTCTTTTATTTTTAACGTGTACTATGGATATATTCCTAAATACATTTATTTATTATTAACTCAATAAAACGTAATATCATAATATACGTCAACAAATACCAATAAATTCTTTTGGTAAAAACCAATCAGCCGATAATATAAATATGGTTTACCTTCCTTAGCAACAATCATATTACGAGGCTATTTTATGAGGTAAAAGTACGTCTTTATTTTCATCCCATCCTTGTTTGGAGGCTCAACGGCCATTTATCACTCATACAATATTTCCGATGACGGATCAAGAACGTAGCTGGAAATCGTCAATTTCTCGGAAATAGAGGCAATGTGCTCTGTCCGGTCACACTATACAACTGTTCAAGAGAAACTTCCGAACATAAGGGAAAGTGGCAGGACTTGGCGCGCCGCCAGCGTACTGGCTTCTCAAAACGCTCCTAAATTTATTAATACCATTCAATCGCTGAAATAAATATACGATCGCAATTAACGTTTTTGTCGTCGAAAGGATTAAGGATAACCGATTAATGTGTCTCCATTTCTCACGGAATGAGATATTTATTTAAGTGAGCGATAAAATTTAATGGATCAATTGTCATAAAAATATGCTTCTCAATATATTTTCATCAACCGGAACTTGTATGCTGCCCACATGGGAACGAGACACGCGGTGTGGTATAAAGCTCTATAACTGTACACTTTGTTATGTGAAAAATGAGAATTCGTTGTTAGAGATTATTTTAGATATTGAACACAATATGAATGATAGCCCATTGGTCTAGTTGGTAGTGAACCTGCCTTCTGCGCTTGGGGGCGTGGGTTCGATTCCCATCTAGGACAAACATTTATGCGATGAACATTTGTGTTTGTTCTATATCTGGGTGTTAATATCTATTTAAGTATTTATGTATTTATAAAGCTACTAGCTGACCTGACAGACGTTGTCCTGTCTTAGAACTGACAAACACGCAAAGTCAAAATAGTAAATCTATTTTTTTTACACTTTGGGTTACATTATTGGAGTTTTAGTAAGGATCTCTATTTTTTTTTCAAAATATAATATAGCTTATGTTACCTGGGGATAGTGTAGCTTCCCAACAGTGAAAGAATTTTTCATATTGGTTCTGCAGTTTCGGAGCCTGTTCAATGCAAACAAACAAACAAACAATCAAATCTTTCCTCTTTATAATATTAGTATAGATATATGTATATGTATATCAGTCTCTGGCAGCCATATCACAAGCTTTGCTTAGTTTGGGGTCAGATGACCGTGTGTGCAAACTATCCCGAATATTTATTTATTATTACTTATTATTTTGAACATGACACATTTCTTTTTATTTTGACATTGGGATTAATTTGTAACTAATTACGTAATAAAAATTGGTGGACACGTAACTGAATTTCGATTTCCATCAATGGCAGAGCTTTAATTTAAATTCAAAGCATACAGAAGCGTGTCGCTGAGTCAACAGAATATATGTTTGTTTGCAGAGGCCGAAGCGCGGGACTGTCAACACGAACAGGGAGTGTCCAGCTTGTTATGCTCACTTTGTTCTGCTACATTTGCTTGTGCTTCATTGCTTTGGTCATACATATACTATGTACTCGTAAATGTGACGTCGACCTTTATTTAAAACTTTTTTATGCAGCTTTGTATGGCTCACTCATATTGGTGACGCAAAAGGCAATTTCTGCATTGGAATAGAAAAATGAGAAACTCCATATTTGCGTCTCTGACATGAATGATATCTATAATATTATTGCAAAAATGGAGAAACTTCCAGGTGATATGTCTGTTTACCTATTCGACAGCATAGCAGATTTCCAATCAGAGTCGGCGGCGCGAAAGAGATTCTAATAACATTCAAAACCCGTCCCGCGGGAGTCGGTGTCAGTTTAATTACGGCGGCGCCCTGGGCCGCGCCGTCTCCGCACTCCCATCACAACGGATTTATTTTTTTACTGGGACAAAGGACGATTAAAAAAGTTCCTAATGAAAGTCGTCCGTCCAAAGCAAAGGGTTAAAAAACTCAAAATATTTGCATTTAACTTTCACGTCGAAGGTAACTACCACACCCGACAAATGTAGCCGGTGAAATTAGGTGGCTGCAGTAAAGTCGCGAGCTATCTCCGCTTCAATGGAAAATTCTTTGCGGGCTGGACGTGTCAGTTGGTCAACATTTTCACATGTACCAAACAAAGAAAGGCTGCAAGGGTTAGAGGCATGTGACATCCGTAGAGCACAATACAGCATGTTATGCTGGCGGCAAAGCAGGGCGGAACGGCATTGTGGGAGCTAAAAGGTAAATAAATCGACGCATACTCTACAAAGCCGGCTTAACTAGCTATTACTATAGAAGCTGAACTTTCCGCGGCCATGTCTCCTCGCCTGTCACGAAGTTATTCACTAACGCTATTCTCTAATTAACTCTATTCTGACATCTAAGCTTGGGATCCGCTTTCTTGTTGTACTCTACGGGAACTGCTTTTGGGCAAATTGGTACTTTACATAAACGTTTTGTAAGTAGCTGAGATTATCTTAATGTGATGATAAAATACAACGTTGTCTAACGTTTCACGTTCCACAATATCTGGATTCAGTCACAACATTTGATCGTGTTTTAGGAATCCAATGAATATTCTAACAAAGTGTCAGTTGATTGCGTGCAAAAGTTATGTTCGTTTAATATTTTTATTTGTATACAGGTTCGTTAAAATCACGGCACTGTGTTCGGTTGGTTCAGTTAGACTTGTTAGTTAACTTTTTGCATATTCCCAACTAGAGTCCACCTAAAGTCGACATCAAAGAGATACCTCACAGTTATATTGGCTCAAATTATTCCCACTTCAGCAGCTCGCCTTTTCCGTATTACGCTCATCTCATTTTCGTATTCAGGTCGAATATATAAAAATATAGAACGACACACCGACTGAAGCGTTGAAGTGGGTTCGGTAGGTACCTGGAACAAAAATGTAGGGTTTTAAAACATAACGAGGTAGGTGGTTGTTTTTTTTAGGCGATCATTAACATAATTTGAATCGCGTAGGTGTCGCATGTCGGCGTGACCTGCTCGCGACCGTATGGAGATTGTAATGGCATTTGAAGTATCACAAAATGAGCGGGCGTGACGGTAAAATGCCGCCCGCGAGAGCGCTTTGTGCGCTTCAGGAAGAGAAAGAGATAACAGGTGACTCTCCCGGCGCGGAATTGATGCCGTTATTTGAAAAACGCCCTGATAAGTCCCCTCCGGTCCCAAATAAAGGTTGGATTTTCAGCCGACGGATAAAGGTTTCAAAAATGTTCACCTTCATTTAAAGTTACGAGAGCGTTGATTAGAATTCTCTTTTCATTCATTGGAATGGTCGTAACGATATTTTATTTGGAGGAGATGCCAGAATTGGCACTCAAGAAGATTTTGTGGAGGTCTGTCGTTTTTGGAATGGTGAAGTATTGCTTAGTTTGCTCGGAAAGTTAGCACGTTCGATCCACTTCCGAGAAATGGCTGAGCGAGGAACAATAATATTTCTAGAAACCTATGCACTTGCAACGTTGGATAAATTATGCTATGTAAGTAGTTGTAATTATCTACAATCTCACATAGTACGTATAATCTATAAATTTTACCTTTATTGTGTGGGTATAAGTTGCAATAAATCAATCAAAAAGCTTTGTCCTGAATGACTGACTGACTAACAGACAACGCACGGGTGAAATCGTACACTAAGAAAAGATTTGGGAAACTTCACACCCCATAATCCTATTCAAAAAAAGGGTCAAAGTTTTAACAAAATAAAAACAATTTTCGGACACTGTTTATGCTAGGCAGTTCAAATTCGTATGTGTACTCCAGAGATAAAACAAACTTATACTTTGTTTCTAGTTTTTATTAGTAACATGGTATGTTCTGCCGCTTGCGGCCTACCAGAATGACTTTCACGGAAGGAGTCGCTTAACAATTAAAAAAGCTCAAACATGGAGCATTGCCCAAAGAGAAATGCGCTTCGGAGTTTTATCATTTTTTTTTTTTCGTAGAGATCGTTTATATTTATTTTGCCTGCAAGCTAAACGATAGACAACATTTGATTTCACCTTCACCAGCCAAACTAAAATTATTATTTCGCCTACGATGAATATTGATATTGTGGAGAACTCGATAATATGTTGTTTTATTAGTTGTCCAGATATTAATGTTTTGGAAGGTTTGCCACAAAATATTGTACATAGAACAGCTGCACGGACTATTACTAGGATCCCGTGTGTCGAGGATTAAAGACAGACAACTAACACCCAGATCCGAAGCAGAAGTCTATTACTAGGATCCCGTGTGTCGAGGATAAAAGACAGACAACTAACACCCAGATCCGAAGCAGAAGTCTATTACTAGGATCCCGTGTGTCGAGGATAAAAGACAGACAACTAACACCCAGATCCGAAGCAGAAGTCTATTACTAGGATCCCGCGTGTCGAGGATAAAAGACAGACAACTTACACCCAGATCCAAAGCAGAAGTCTATTACTAGGATTCCGTGTGTCCAAGATAAAAGAAGACAACTTACACCCAGATCCAAAGCAGAAAATTATTACTACGATCCCACATTAGTACACAATAGTGTAATTTTCTTTTACTGTTTCTAAAAATATTTAGTGAGAATGTAGTTGAAAACGGAACTAACGTACCTACCTACAAAGACACAAAACAATATTAATTGTAATTATAAATTAATTATTGTACTAATTTAGTCAAGTTTAGTATAACAAAAACTATAGAGTTGGTTCTTAAACCAGAATATAATTTAAGGAAATACCTATTCACGTCTCGCATAATGGCCACTATACATTAAGCGCGTAATGCACGAAATGTTTGCGCCTGCGCCGGTATATTCCTTACACGGAGTGCGTGGGCGACCATCAACAATGCAGCGGTGACTGGATGTGCCTTAAATTGATACTAACTAAAAGCCTACCTAATTTACTGTCAAGAGTTAGTAAGACGCAATTATTTCCAGTTTTACAACCAACAAATCAAGTTATTGCATATTACATAATTATAAAGTATATTTATAACCTAATACCATTTCAACGATAATGATTATTATATAGTAGAAGGAAAAAAAAGTAAAGGAAAAACCTAAGCTAATCGATTAATCCGCTACCAGTGGGAATTGTTCTCAAAATGTTGACCCCATTACCACGCTGTATGGCAATGCTCATCCTTTGAGCAAAGTAGAGACCGGCATTTTGGTCACGAGTTGCATGGACCAGACTCGACGACGTCGACGTTGCATTATTTTCTACATCACCAAACATTACCGTTTTTTTTAAATCCAAGTATTGAGTTCAATTTCAAGTATTCGCTGTGCGCGAATTTAAACAGATCATTTTTTATTTATTTTTAATAATTAATAGGCTTGCGTTTTACCACCATCACGCCTGATGTTAAGCGATGATGCGGTCTACGTTGGAGCACGCTTGCCTAGAAGGAACCAATTCACTCGTGATTTGAAGACACCCAGATTGTAACCATAAATTGCAAGAGCAAACTGCAATGCTGCTGTCATCAACGGTCTGTTTGCAGCCCCATATTGAAACGCACCTTTTAAGTATCTACCTAACTATAGGTACGTGCATGTGTAAAACAGATTTTTTATGATTTTTACGTATCTATGTGTAATATCTTAATTTGTAGATCACCCAACTATGCCGTCTCCATTAAGTTTTAGTGCGTTGATGTCGACTCCTACGCAGTCACGACTCTCGCAGTCCTCGCTTCATACGCAAACGACGGACGACAGTCCAAGAACAAACTACCGGAGTTATCTGATACAGCCACTTCGTGACGACGATCTCGCCGTGATTCACTTGAGGCTGCCAGTGACTGACGGAATAATAGATACGTATTTCGCGTCGAAGAATTCATGTGGCTATTATTAATCCAAATATGGGCAGAACGAGAGGTAAAAAAGGAGAAAAATAAATTTACATAAGGCATAGCTTGATCACAAAACAGCGCGAATAAACCAAACTGTGGAATGTTTTTTATGCAACTGACAAGACGAGCAGCTCGTTTGCCTGATGGTGAGCGTCACGCTTGCCCATAACAATTCGAGATCCGCTGTAAATAAACTTCTCTGTCTACTTTCTTTCGGATACATTTCGCCAAGTCTACGCAAGAGCTTTATGGCCTTATTTCACTCTCCCCATTTAACACCTTCCTCGTAGAAATTTCAAAGATTCGTACACAAAGATTTGGGTCATCATTTATGATACGCACTGCCCAAGAATTGAACTCCTTGCCATCTTCCTTGTTTCCCGAGAACTACAATCCAGGTATGTTCAAGGCTAGAGTGAATAGATTTCTTCTAGATTAACGTGTTACACTCTCGGCCACATTGTCGCTTACCATCAGGCGAGTTGGTGGCGTAACGTATATCTATCTTACAATACAATACAACTTTATTACACACCGAAAATACAAATGAAACTTAAACTAACATAAAAAAACAAATAAACGGCAGTATAATGGGCGGCCTTATCTATCCTACTAATATTATAAACGCGAAAGTTTGTATGTATGGATGTATGGATGTTTGTTCCTCTTTCACGCAAAAACTACCGAATGGATTTTAATGAAAGTTTACAATAATATAGCTTATACATTAGAATAACACATAGGCTATAACGGGTTGTAGTAGCGAGGCCGAAGGCCGTACGAAGTAGCAAGTTTCAGCTAGTTCTATTTAAAAAACAAACTGTGTTTTTTTTTTGACCAGACGTACGTTTCACTTGCCTGATCACGCTTGCCCATGACAATAGCCACCCAGAATTTAGAACATTAACAGTTTAAAACCCTACGCGAAAATGTTAATAGATTTTTATGAAAATGTGTAAAAGTAATATCGGAATCAAGTAAGTACAAAAAAGAGATACTGTGAACTGATTGGCAATCACAGGGTTGGATACACATCACATACAATTTGTATTAGTAGCGAGGCTCCCTTCATCGATGCATTGCATCATTCAATATGAATCACCCATATACGATCATTCGTATTTCTTCTATTTTCAGATATACTCTGTTATTTCATAACATTCAATTTGCATCGCAGGTTGGTCAGAGAGCTGCAGCCGGCGCCAGCCGAGGCTGACGCCAGGAGGGAAGGGTTACAATCGACTTCGAACAGATATAAACAGGAAATTTCATCTGTTTTGTTCTTCCTGTTATTCTACTCAAGTATATACTAAATTATTTGCAGATAAGTTCATATTTATTATATTTGCTGGGCGGTAGCAGAAAAGCTCACGGAGAAACAGATGGGAATGGAAAAAACAGCTAGTGGAAAATTAAAATTATTCTCGCGTATGTGTAAATCATGAAGATTTTTGATGCCATAGGTGAATATGTGGCAATCAAGCATACGGGCTGCCTGATGGTAAGCAGTCACCGTCGCCTATGAATACTTGTAACACCAAAGACATCATAACTACGTCGCCAACCCTTTAAGACTCTATTAACACGCCTTTTGAAAAACCCAATGTAGCTTCTCGAAAACACCGCGTCGAAATCGAAGCTTCTCGAAATTGTTCTTTGTTTAAATAATTCAGAAATGATTGTTTCAAATATTTAGAGCTACTAATATTGCACATCAGATACTGACTTCAGTCTTTACTTGTAATTTGGTTTTGATTTCATAATGGTTCAATAACGGCTTATTTTTAAGTCCAAATACATTTTTAAATTCCACTCGCACAAAAACTCCTGAAATTCCTGCTTACATTAAATCCCAGCAAAGTTTGCACCAACAAATGGACTTTAAAAAATACGGACATGAAAAATGCACGTGGAACGTAGCATCGGAGTGTCGTAAACAGGTTTGAAAGTGACAGTGCGCAATTTGGTCGGTATTCAGAATCGCGACGCTGTAAAAGCTCGCCATATCTAATTATCATCGGGTTACGATGGTACCAAAGGTTCGTGAGTGTTCCAACTCTGCAGACAATACTGGTTTATTAGCTCACCCGCCGCCGCCGGCGGGTGTCGACGAATGTTGAGCAAAATAATTTTCAGTTCCATGAATAGTAGCTCTAATCAAAATGCTTCCTTCATTCATGTTAATTTCTTTGGTTAGATCGAGTTTCTGAGAGTTCAAGTTGAAGGTTGAGATTGAAGATAAATGTTGGATACAATATTAAATATTCTTGATTAATCTTACTTTTGGTAATGTTTCTGAGAAACAGTTGGCGAAGATAAAACATGACTCATAGGGTAAGGAAATTATGTAATACAAAATTAATTGAGGTTTGATGTAGGTGGCTGTATGGTATCTATACGTATGTATGACTTCCTGATATAATTTTGTCTTACTCGTGTAACTGTTAGTTTAAGCGTGTTCATGTTTTAAACGTTTATCGGGACTTATCACGTATTATTTAAGCGTGTTCGACAAACGATAACGAAATAAATGAAACTCTCCAAATGAAAACTTCCTTATTGTAAAATGAATGTCATCACGTGACAGACACAGACATGCATGAGTGACAGACTTATTAAAATTTAAACATAGGAAAGCTAATTTGAATCAGTAATTTCATTCCAAAGTATAACAACTATGCCAGAATCGAATAAAGATGTGTTGTAACAGATTACACCGTCAGTTGCAATAACATAGTTACCGAAGATGTTTTTGAAGCTGTTTTGTGCGTTCAGCTCGCACTCGCCGCTAATCAGGGATTTATTCCATTAAAAAGGGTGCAAAATGCACGCAGACGTGACAATTGAAATATAAATCCCACCTCGATGAAGTGGACCTATTTAAATTTCAAGCGCTGTAATATTTACGAGTCTGATATTTCTCACGTGAATTTTTTCAGCATGAGTCACTTTAATATTGGCAACGTTAAATGAGCTCATGGTATTCTGGTCTGATATTTTCAACTCGATAATCACTGATGTCTGATAAATTATGAAAGATGTATTTCAGAGTATGCTCTATTGAAATATTTGGTAATAATGCTCAAATCCATTAACCTGTCAAAACGAGATCTCCACATAGAACTATAAAAGACGTACGTCATTCGTACCTTTCTGCGCAGTTAAGTTCAGACATCAGTTTTGCTTTTGAATGACAATGCACTTTTTTGTTCAAGTGTTATTTAGCAAACTCAATTGCATCTCTCATTGGGGCCCGCCTAGTGAGAATAAAACAGTGCCTGCTGCCATTGACGGTTGTGACAGAGCGGCTGCTCGCTCTCGGCTTAATTAATCTCCTAAACTAAATTTAAATACGCAGAACTATTGCTAACTGCAGCTCTAAATTAAATCCCCTACAACGACAGAGCGTATAGAGGACACTTTATGACGTATGTCATATATTTCTTTCACTATTCTAAAACTCTATAATCAGTGACCCGTGTGGAGCACATCCGGTTGATATTTGAAGGCGTATCGAGGACACTTTATGACGTATGTCATATATTTCTTTCACATTTCTACAACTCTATAATCATTACCCGTGTAGAGCACATCCGGTTGACATTTGAAGTAGTTTAGTTTCAGTCT
Organism: Agriopis aurantiaria; assembly: GCA_914767915.1. Lineage (NCBI taxonomy): Eukaryota > Metazoa > Arthropoda > Insecta > Lepidoptera > Geometridae > Agriopis > Agriopis aurantiaria. Next base: position 9,204,701 of record OU611987.1, read on the forward strand.
AATTGGATCCGATGTAGCGACTCGAAGATTACTATGTTGTGCTACCTAAGAAAATGATGAGGAACGTTATTATTATTTTTTAAGAACTCTGCCTATTTGATTTTGGTAATGGTTGTAGTGAAAACTTCTTTACCCGCGTTGAGCGATTTTTCGTAGGGGAAAAACTTATGGGTTCGCGTTACCGTCATGCTAATGTGGCGAAAGTATTAGTTTTCACTTCTGTCGGCAGTCCCTATGATTGCCTATTTTTTATTCTTTGATATTTCATAGATAACTAGCTGTGCCCCACGGTTTCCTACCACAGTAATAGACATTCCCTTAGAAGTCATTAATTTTTTCGGGATAAATTCCATTGCTCTCTTTCTGCGTGCATTCACAAACAAACACAAACATACAAATCAACAAATAAACACACATTAATAATAATAGTTAGTAACTAAATATTAGGAGATGACAATGTAACTTACTAACTTTTAATTAAAAGAGATCGCTGCTCGAATTTTGACTCCATTGCCCAAGAAGGCTGTATATGCAAAACTTTTCTTTAACTGAACTTTAACCACAGAAAAAAATAAACATACAGACGAATTGATAACCTCCTCCTGAAGTCGGTTAAAAAGAGAAGTAAAAATTTTTTTTTTCTTTACTGTGACTTTAACATCATTTCTGTATATTTAACAAGCTTTTATTTAACTTGCAATGCTTATTTATTTTTACATTGTTCGGTTGGAATCTTGCAACTCAATTTTGAAACAGATATCTTTAAGCGATTGAACTGAAATTTGGCATACTTATGTAAGTTCGGTGACAATGCAATGTTATGCTACCATCGAGCTGGTCTGATGATGGAGACAGAAGTTGGTCACAGAAACTCCTAAACAAAACGACGTATACCCGTCGAGTTTGGGTTTGTTGGATTTGTCTTGCCAAGCACTTTGTGGTCCTAGATGATAAATTCAATATGGCGGACGCCCCAAGATAGCGGACAAAATGTTCTTATCTACCTGAGAAGAATACGAAAAAGCTTGTTTTTAAAAAGTTTTTTTAAAATTAATAAAAGTTATTTAGATGTAGTTGCGGTTTTTGTGGAACAACAGCTGTATTCTTCACCTCGAAGTGGATGGTCCGCAATATGTGGAAGCACTTTCCGTTCTACTACTTTTTACCGCCCTGATTTACGGTAGCACCGGCTATACGAGTCTACCCACATGATGTGTCGGTGCGCACGTTTAAGCCCACAAAATTCACACGGCTCGCTTGTCGCCACGCGCGAACGCCTCGCAGCCGGTCTCATTACGCAGCCCCTCTCGATGCCATTGATTACACCCAATATGTCGGATATTATATACTGGCACATGGTTGCACGCATTAAAATCAAATTGTCAGTAAATGCGACGCAAATGATGTCCACCTGATATGGTGTGAAATGGGTGCAAAAATTGGTTTGATTTTTTGCAATTTAGTTAGGTATTTATTTAATTACATTAGCTAACAGTGTTTAAAAAAATTGTTTCCTAAATTTCACATACAGGAAAATTAGTTAAAAAATTGAATAAAATAAAAAGCTTCATATTTCACGTTATCTTAATCCTACTAATATTATAAGCGCGAAAGTTTGTATGTATGGATGTATAGATCTTTGTTCCTCTTTCACGCTGCAACGGAACAACGGATCGAACTGATTTTTTTAATGGGTATATCTCAAGAGCCAGAGAGTGACAGGCTATTTTGCATAGGCTTTTTACCATCATCGTCACCATTTTTCATCACTACGCGGGTGAAACCGCGGGGCGCAGCCAGTATTATATACGTATGAAAGTTCATTAATTTAATGGATCGCGATATACTTTTGATAGTGATAGTTAATAACTATATTTATTTTACTTTAATTGGATGATATGAGAACAAACTATTAAGTACTCATTTGAGCCTTATACATATTATAAATCAACTTGTAGGTAGAATTTCATTTAAAATGTGATTAAATGTAGCTAATCCTTTTGCAAATTGAAAGACCGAATAATAGTATCGGCTCAACTAACTTCAAAGTCGGTGACTACGTGAAGCTGACAGTTGAAACAAATAATCCACATCTATTTACTTATTTATTAATGTTAAGATATTCTTGAATACCTGTGCAAATGAAACTAGAAACTTGTACCAATTTTGTAGACAAGGTGAATGTGACCTTGTTCGAGCATCTACTTTAAAACCACAGTGTATAAAACATAGTAAGAAATATTATATAACATGATTTAATTGGCATTTACATTAATAATGTTGAAATTGAATACTTTAAAGCGGACACAACTAACATGTAATTTTAAATTTTAGTGATCTGATCACATGTCAGGACTTATCGCGCATTCAAACTGTTATTGTAAATACTTCTCACTCGACGCTTCGACTGCATGTTAAGTCCCGATATATAATCAAAAAGACAACTCATAAACGTGAAAAAAAAACCCTGCTTTTCTTGACGAACTTGTATCTCAAACTAGTTTAATGGAGTTTAGGCTTAGGCTTTAAGTAGAGTGCAAACTCATAATTATATTGCAACTGAAGTTCATCTGATCGTTGTGTCTAAGTTTGAATAAAAGCCCTGAAGCTGTCTCAGTGTCGTTTACTAAAGTTCACTAACTTTTATTTACTGTGTCTATAATTTTGAGATTAGGTCTTGAAAGTAAGTGTGCTCTAAAGGTGTAAGACTGGTAGGTCTCACTTAGTAAATTGCTTTAAAATATCGTCCTAGAAAATTCAATAACTATTACAGTTTTTCGCAAATGTTGGTTAACCAAATCATACTCTTGAGTGTTCATGAATTTTACTCTGAAACGTGATGAATATTGTTTTTATTTATAACACAGATGTCAAATCATCATGATGATGTGACGGTGTGAGGTATGTGTGTGTTTGTGTGTGTGTGTGTGTGTGTGTGTGTGTGTGTGTGTGTGTGTGTGTGTGTGTGTGTGTGTGTGTGATGTGGTGGTGTGATGGTGATGTGATGTTAGGTTTACCTATATTATTTCTCAATATTTTTTAAAGATTTATTTAATAAAATGTTGTACTCAATTTTTTTTTTAAAACCTCTATTTACTAAGACTTTAACTTATGACTTAGCTTAGCTCACTAATTATGTAAATGAATCCTGGAAGTCGAATTTAACCTACTTCTAAATGTCGTATACTGTCGTAATTTTTAAACTTTCGCGATTTGAACACATGTTTTAAACGTTTATCGGGACTTATCACGTATTATTTAATTTAGGTAAAAAATATATACCTTTCGCTCGACGTTTCGACCATGTTACAATGGCCGTGGTCACGAGCTGACTGAAAACTGCGGGTGAGTCCGGCGAGAAGAGCGGGTGTTTTGTTCTCCTACCCTCACTTGATCTTGAAAAATGGCAGGGTCGTATACTGTCGATTTACAATTTTGCAAGTATGTAAAAATATCAGGATGATAACACAATAACGAACTGATCTGATGATAGGGTCAGAAGGTGGATAGTGGAACTTTTCAATGGCTACTAGTAAACTATCGAGTATAGCCTCATTTTGGGGTTCCATAAATTACACTTGATGATGAGAGCTTGATGTTGGAGCCGAGAGGTGGAACTCTTAAATAGCTAAGTACTGGAAAACCTCACGCCTTTGGTTTGTTTTAATGAGTCACCTAAGCGTGTTTTCACAAGCTTTTATTTAACTTACCCTGTTAGTATGGGACAAATCTTGCAACGGATTTTTTTTTTTTTTTTTTTTTCAACCTTTAACTGATTGAGCTGAAATTTGGCATACTTATGTAAGTTCGGCGACAATGCAATGTTATGGTACCATCGAGCTGGTCTAATGATGGCGATAGAAGATGGTCACAGAAACTCCTAAACGAAACGACGTAAACCCATACCCCCTTATTAATAAACGTGGAGTAGTCTTGGAATAGTTACGCCGTGTTTTGTCTTCTCTCTTTCACATTTTGAACTCGATCGAAAAAGACAAAAGACGGAGTAACTATTCCAAGCCTACTCCACGTTTATTAATAAGGGGGGTAGAGTTTGGGTTCGTTAGATGTGTCTACTTTGTCTTTGTCTCTTTGGTCCTAGATGAAAAATTCAATATGGTGGACACCCTAAGATGGTGGACAAAATGTTCTTATCTACCATCATGAAATGGGTATCAAATTAAAGGGTTTGCGGAGAAAAATACGAAAAAGCTTAATTTTTAAAGTATTTATTTAATTTAATAAAGATTATTTTTACTGTTATGATTGTTTGCATATAAAATGTACATAAAATATCCAATGAAATTATTAGAACCTACGAAAGTCTTTTTTTTTTTTAAGGAATTTTGTCGATATTCGACCATGCCACTCCCGTAAATCTACTAACATATTTAAACTATTTTTTAAATTAAATACTATAACTAACTAATTACATCGGGATCACGAAAGTCTTAGACGTACACGTTCATGGTAGGCGGATTCATCACCATCATTATAAGTTAGGTTTATTAAAACAAAGTATATAGTCTTATATACACAAGACAACAATTCTTGATTACACACCGAAAAAACAAATGAAACTAAAACTAACATGAATCAAAATACACGGCAGTATAATGGGCGGTCTTATCGCTGCATATTTTCCAAAAAAGTCAAGTCAGGTACAGCTTTTATGACATTACAAGATACATTTATGTTTCTACTTTACTTGCACAAGCCACGTAGTAGCATGCACAACAGCAATTGCTCGTAAAACTTTACAGGCGTTCATTGATCTCAGATTCGAGTTTCATGTGTACAAAATATTATTATGAGACCAACCTAGAAAAAAAACAGCTGTTCCATTTTGTTGAGTGTGAATTTCATTGGATTAGCTGTTTTTGTTTATGTGATTTCAGGGTTGTTCGCAAAGCAAAAGTTGTTCATAATCGTGAGTACAATGACCTTTTGGTTTAACACTTTGTGAACCTTTCCATGTAGCCATGACTGTATGGAAAGTAATCAAATTAATTTTTAATCATCTTTTTAGGTACTTGTAAATTTATCACCAAAATTCTGCACTACACAAATCTATACTAATATTATAAAGAAGAAAGATTTGTTTGTTTGTTTGCATCGAATAGGCTCCGAAACTACTAAACCGATTTGAAAATTTCTTTCACTGTTGGGAAGCTACACTATCCCAGGGTAACATAGGCTATATTATATTTTCAAAAAAATAATAGGGATCCTTACTAAAACTCCAATAATGTAACCCAAGGTGTAAATAATAAGATTTACAATTTTGACTTTGCGTGTTTGACAGTTCTAAGACAGGACAACGTCTGTCAGGTCAGCTAGTAATAAATAAATAGCGTGCCGAGACACGCATATGCCAAAGCTATATAATTGTGGTCACATACATGGTACAAAAATTTGTGGTTATAAAAAATACAAAAGAACGAAGTGCAGCGGACTTAGCCAAATTTCAAAGATGTATTATGCCGACATAACATATACTTTTTATGGTTTAGCCAATAAGAAAACTACTTGGGAAAATTTCTTTGTGAAAATATTTTTTTTATACTTTTTAAATTGAGATCAATACCAAAACTTTAATTGTGCTTTTTTTTGCACTTTCCTTCATAACTATAGAAGTTAGAAGGTTTTAAATGATTAGGACGGACGGACAGAATAAATTTATGAGGATTTCCTGTAGTACTACGGGATCCTAAAAAATACAGATAATTTCCTATCAGATTGGTTTAGTGTAGTGAGTAGAACAACAGGATTGACGTCGATTTCGAAGGTCAAGTTGACAAAAGTAAACAAGCAAAAACATAGCTATCATTGAGTCTATCAGAAATATCAGAAACAACACTTTTAGTAAGCTCAGCAGTACAAGTACCGTTCTTTATCGATCGGCAAATTTGACAGTTGAGATCGTCAAATTCGATAAAATGTATTTACTCATTTAAATGTATCAGTACACACTATGATCGATTCTATGTCAATTTATCGAATTTGACGATCGATAAAGTTCGGTACTTGCACTGCAGTTCTGTTATCTTAAAAATCGATATAAATAAAAGCGAGTGAGTTTAGAGTATCAGGCTCGCAATCGGCGGATTGGTCCGCTATTGGCAACTGGGTCGCAAGCAATTTAAAGTTTTTACAGAATAAATACACCAAGTCAAAAATGTTAGCCTTTCGAACGGCACAACCGTACTGGAAATTAAAGTGGATTGGGTAGAAGATATTGGAATACTGAACTCATATAGAGAGCCAATCAAATGAATATATAAAATGGCTGTTCCATTTAAACTTTACTCCATATCCATGGAAGGTCCATGGATATGGAGTAAAGTGGATTTGGATCTTAGAGCCAAATATTATGGGAGAGACCAAAGCTCAGAAACTCCGTTGGGCAGGACATGTGTTAAAAATGGGGGAGGATTGACGTTTCTTGGAGCTCCCAATAGCCGCTGACGCATCGACTGGCCTAGAGATTGCTAGAAAGTTGCGGTAGAGTCGGACCTGTGCCAGCTCCAAGTCGCCGACTTGCGCGATAGCGCGAGACCGCAGGACCGATGGTGTTCTCTTATATCGGAGACCAAGAACCACTTTGGGTCGCTGTGCTAGCGAAATAAGTAAGATTAATCCATAAAGAGCAACGCACCGCCAACGCTTTTGGCGTTGCAGTTATCCATAGGCAGCTGTGATCGCTCACCACCAGGCGGCCCACCAGCTTGTATGTCATAAAGAAGTAATAAAATATAAATACAGGGTTGCTTTTTTTGGAGTGTGCCAATGTTGCATACGTCATGCTCATTCAAAATAAAAAGACGGATTTTTTTACCCTTTTTGGCTTAGCTTAGCTTTGTACCATCGTTTTGTGTAATCCTGTGGAATATTTTAATGATAGATGGTTATTTGTACGTATATCCATAAAGTTACTTCTCCAACAGCTGCAAATTTTAGTTAATAATTATCAGCCAAATATAATTGTTTCTGGTAGTATAAGTCCGCTGCAACGTCAATGCTGTCAAGCAAACAAATTGGTACAGTTACCATTCAGAATAGATAGGTACTCTTAATGCCGCTCATTAAAATAAGCCTTTGAATGAACTACTAATTTACTATGTCCACAGTTTTATCACGTTTTATGCAGCAATAAATGCTGCTACAGACAAAAATATAGATGTATCGATCTATGGATATCCAGTAATCGCTCAAAAATGTCCGATCCAAGCGTAGAATCAACGCCAATGAATTTAAATCAAAGTTTTTGAAATAAAGAAAAACATTACTTTGTAACAGTCTAGAATTTATTTTAGGTTTATATCGGGCCATAGATAATTTAATAAAATTATGATTTTAACTAAATTATGAAAGTTATTAAGTCACATTGCGATATACCTTATTGTACCTCATATAGATAGATTCCATGTAGATATGAAAACAAGAATTAGAATAGGCTTTAGTTAGTAAACACTCACGGAGAATCACACTGACATTAATGGGTGTCAAGTCGAGAGTGAATTGGTTTCTTCTGGGCAAGCGTGCTCCATCATTGACCGCATCCGAGTTGGCGGCCAAGCGCAAGCCTATTTATAATATAAAAAAATATATGATAAATTGCAATTATTTTAACATAATAAATAGCAGCTAGTGATGAAAGATCACTGTCTGGTGCGTTCGACTTCTGCGCCGCAAGCATGGGTTCGAATCGAAAAAAACATTGCGAGAAAGTTACAGGGCACATTCCAGTGCTCGGTGAGTATCTACCCTCAAGTTCAAAAGATCTGTAAGCTCCCAACGATGCGTTCCGGCAGGCGCACTTGCGAACCAGTTCCCATTCTAGGTTAAGGTTTACCATATACGACTACATCGTCACTTAACATCAGGTGGATTGTGGTCTAACGCATGTAAAAAAAAAAAAAAAAAGGATATATTTGTACACACGGTCATCTGACCCCAAACTAAGCAAAGCTTGTGATATGGCTACCAGAGACTGATATACATACATGTATATTTTTAAATAAATACTTAGATAGATATTAACACCCAGATATAGAACAAACACAAATGTTCATCACATGAATGTTTGTCCTAGGTGGGAATCGAACCCACGCCCCCAAGCGCAGAAAGCAGGTTCACTACCAACTGGACCAACGGGCTATCAAACTATAATATTGATGATGCTTATTAGTAGGTAGGTACACTAGGCACCTCATTTAATTTCCAGTAAAAAATAAACCCTTCGGCTCAATATTTCAACGGAGCCAAAAGCTTTTTATACATATAATAAATTTTGTTAGGTAGCCGCCGCCGTCTACGAAACCGTTTCAATTTTTAGTTCCCGTTAATAATATTTGAAGTGGCAAAGAGAGAATTTTCGCGATACTTTTTAAAAGGCAATAAAGTGAAAGAGAAAGCGTCGTTAAAAATGTCCTTTGAAGTCGACGAATCTCCAGCGGCCACCTAACGAAATTGTTCTTTTAGCCTTCATAAATGTGCTTGTACTTTTGCCCTAAGTTTTAACAGAATCAAAGTGTGATGTGACAAAAAAAAATATAGACACAGTAGTTGGAATATGACTCAAATTCCAACTACGCAACGAGATTTATATTCAAAATTATCTCTATTTATTACTTACTAGCAGACCTGACAGACGTTGTCCTGTCTTAGAAATGTCAAACACGCAAAGTCAAAATTGAAAATTTTATTTTTTTACACCTTGGGTTACATTGTTGGAGTTTTAGTAAGGATCCCTATTTAAAAAAATAATAATATAGCCTATGTTAACCGGGGATAGTGTAGCTTCCCAACAGTGAAAGAATTATTCAAATCGGTTCAGTAGTTTCGGAGCCTATTCAATGCAAACAAACAAACAAACAAACAAACAATCAAATCTTTCCTCTTTATAATATTAGTATAGACTACTGGCAGACGTTGTCCTGTCTTAGAACTGTCAAACACGCAAAGTTAAAATTGTAAATCTTATTTTTTTACACCTTGGGTTACATTATTGGAGTTTTAGTAAGGATCCCTATTTTTTTTAAATACATATAGCCTTTGTTACCCGGGGATAGTGTAGCTTACCAATAGTGAAATAATTTTTCAAATCGGTTCAGTAGTTTTGGAGCCTATTCAATGCAAACAAACAAACAATCAAATCTTTCCTCTTTATAAGATTAGTATAGATATGTATGATGTATATATGATACGAATAGAAATAAGTGTGTTTGTTTTTTTTAAATTTGTAACGTAAACTAGGTAAAAAAAAAACTACTAATGCTCGTCGTTGTACCAATTTGCTCTGTGATGTATGCTAGATTCTTTCAAACAATTTAGCGTTTGAAATAATATTTATCGCAAAAATTTAGAGCATCACATTTTAAAAAGTTTGTACTGACTGAGAAGAATAAAGAAGGCAATTTCTTCTAAAATTGTTTAGTTTCTTAAGTTTAATGAAGATCTATTTTCTGAACTGTTCATAAATCAATCCTTAGATTAAAAGAGAACATAATTGTCTCCATTCTTTTTGAAATGAACAAGTTTATTAGCTTTTCTTGAAGACTTAGGGTACACTTTATTTGGATTTTTCTACGTAGCCAGTTGATTTACTGTTTGCAATTTATAGGTAACCTAAATATGTATGCATCTTTAGGATTACCAAATATATAGTTTTTTTTCTCTAGCAGTGAAAATCATGAAAATACTTGATTGAGCCCAATTTCAAAGGAACTTCTAGGAGAAGATGTCTTGTTTTGTCACTCTTGTTTTATAAAGCACTTCAGCATTCAGCGTTTTCTTTGATATTTAAGTGAGTCTAAGAAATTTTTATCTAAGAAAACTTTGCATGTAAAAGTGACAGCACAGTGAGTCAGTTCCATCGATATATAATGTAAGATTATTTTTTAACCGACTTCAAGATGAGGTTATCAATTCGACTGTATGCTTTTTTTTTTTTCTTGTCAATGGTCAGTACCTTGTAACCAGACCAACCTGTTAAATTTTCCAAATACCGCTGAGAGGTATAAACATAAAGGATCCACACTTAAACAATATCTGATGTGTCATTTTCATAGGAAACGTATAACTTGTTTTGATTCAAGAGTTAGCAGATTGTACCCTTGTGAATAGAATGGAAATATCAAGGTAGGATTTTCTCCTACTTGTTATCTTGAACTAGCGGTCCGCCCCAGCTTCGCACGGGTATAGATTATAGCCTATGTCACCCGGGGATAGTGTAGCTTCCCAACAATGAAAGAATTTTTAAAATCGGCCCAGTACTTTTTGAGCCAATTCGTTACAAACATACTTACATACAAATCTTTCCTCTTTATAATATTAGTATAGATGCATGGAAAAACAGACTAAACGGACTAAAGAATCGTATAAGGATATGGTTTATAACAGTTATACGATTATTGACAGGATATTTTTTATTTATTTATATCGGGTGCTACAACCTTATCACGGTAAATATCCTGTTAATAACTTTAGAAACTTTGGTTAAGAGAAATAAGATTAACTCATTTTTATTTAAACTGAGATATGTTTGACTGATTATATTTTATTTTAATATTAGAAACAAATTTGAACATAATATATAGCCGTACCAAAATAGAGTAATCTGGTATTAGTAAACTTTTTAGATCACAAACAGCACTTAGCGCTAATTTTAACTTTCCTTGCTAAGTTTTTTAGTATTATCACGAAGACAAGAGATTACGTATAAACTTAATTACCCTATTTCGTAATTGCCTTGTTTTGACGTCTACCCTTTGAGAGGCCGTCGCTTATTTCCGAGTCTACAGATATTAATAACCATCTAAGTCGTCGGCTGTCTTCTATCCCGCAGCATCGTCCCAATGAACATTGCAAGGACAGTACAGAAGCTTTTATAATTGTACTAGCGGTCCGCCCCAGCTCCGCACGGGTATAGTTATATAGCCTATTAAAATAGCCTATATTAATCAGTGATAATGTAACATTCAAATGGTGAAAGAATTTTTAATATCGGTCCAGTACTTTTTCAGCCAATTCGTTACAAACATACATACAAATCTTTCCTCTTTATAATATTAGTATAGATATAAAAGTATATAAGTGTATATAGATTATTACCTTCGTGGCCACCCAACGTGACTGATGATGATTTGACGACGTGTAAGAAATAACAAAAGAATTAACTCTCCATGCAAGATGGTCCCGTATGAAGCTGAAGAAATGCTGCAAGAACGCGGACCAGGTTCGAATCTAGATAAAATTTAGGATAAGATGGAGATGTTAGAATGACAGATATTAAGGCCACACTCCCATAAAAATTCTATATTCTATAATTTATATGATAAAAATGTCTCTGAGCAAAAGAAAAAAAAAACAGCCATTCAAATTAGATCACATCTAATCTAAAGCAATGATGATGAAGCATTTTACATTTTTAGGAAAAACTATGAGATGGCGGTGAAACGCAACATTCATCATCATCATCATATCAGCCGTAGGACGTCCACTGCTGGACATAGGCCTCCCCCATCGATCTCCAAAAGGACCGGTTGGAAGCGGTCTGCATCCAGCGTTTCCCTGTGGTCTCTTTTTTGGTCGTCTGTCTATCTTGTGGGTGGACGTCCTATGCTGCGCTTAAACGCAAGATTATTTATTCAATATAAAAAGCCTTTGCCGGAAAAGGGGCTCGTTGAGTTTTTTTGCGACCAAAACATATATTTGAAGTTAAATCACTGACTTACAGACTACAGTGTATTTTGGTGGTGTAGACTACCTCCCCCTCTCTGTTCGGTCGTGTTTTTCGCTAATACCCCTTCGGAGATGATAAGATGATGGCTTTACAAGCAAGCAGTAATTACGGGCGTCCTATTACCGCTCGAGACGGGAAGCGAGTCATTACTAAAATGGTCTATTTTGCAAATTTACCTACCATATTCCAGCTTTATTATTTGCTCTAAAATTGCAAAATTTAAAATAGACCCACCTAAATGCATTTTTATTGCGCCGCCCGTGCCCGCTTTTGGTTATCACCTCTGAGGTCGATGTGGTCGAAGATGAAGCACGCAGGCTTAGAAGATACTAATACTGTGACCTTGAAAAGACCTAGATTAATCTTCCAGGAAATAAGAAAGCCGGTAGGTTGTTCTATTCTTCGGCTGTATTTATTTATTTTATTTAACGTTTATAAACACAGAATAATAATATAAGAGAGAAATTAAATACTTGACTGGGACAATTATTTACAAGCTAATTGTGAGCATAGGCACAGAAGACATAATAGGTGTAGGTATTACGCACACGTTACCGAAGAGTACATTGATATCATTATGCAACAATTATTTGTTTATAAAAGAAGAGTTCCTGTGAAGAAACGTACTTTTTACCCGACTGCGCAAGAAGCAGGGTTATATTTTTCGAGTGTATGTATGTATGTATGATGTTTTCTTTGGCACTCCCTACAGCCTAAACAGTTTAATGAATTTCGACATGTTAGGTGTCATTTGAATCGTTTTAATAGTGGGAGTGGCATACAAGGATACAAGAATTCAAGATGGCGTCTTCAAAAAAATATTGAAGGAAAAATACTAAGCAAACTTTGCTAAATAGGTAATAATACCATCATTATGTAGAGCTCACTCAGCAGATTTGAAAAATACATAACACTACTATGAAGTACTCAGTAGTTTAGGAGTAAACGCGGTATGAAAGAGTTCTGTATGTACAAAATTACAAGAAGTAATACTCTACTCTGCGGCACCATATATTTAGGACCTAATATAATGCACATTGAAAGATTTACTAAAACTAAAGTAGGTGTTAAGAGCTATAAACTAAACTAATTGAGACTTTACGGAACTAGTGCCGACATTCACTTGAATCCTAACTGCACGTTGAAGAGAAATATATTCGCAGAAAGTACCATTTGCGTATTAAAAGCGGGAAATTAGCAATGTTTCTTTAATCTTGAAGTGCTTTAAAATCAAAGCAGAGCGTTAACTATAATTAGAGGTAAGTAACCGGGAGCGAAAGCAAGAGACGCAGCAAAAGCGGAGGCCACAGCGATAAACAGCCAAGTTACAGACATACCACTTTACCTGTGGAAGTGGTCAAATGATGAACTAATTATTTTTTACAGTTAGCTATTAGTTTTGCACAGAAAATGCGATTGTCGCTCCCTCATGTAACTCTACAGATAAGTTGGCCGAACTGTATCCCCCTCGGTGACAGTTCCCTGTAATTTCAGCGACGAGTACCGGTCGTCGGCGACTAATTTGTCATCCGAATATCAAATTACGCGTGAAATGGTGCGTTACGGTATACCTCCAGCTCCAATATCGCAGTTTTAAAACATAATTTAATTCGCCGTCTGGTTGCAATAACCCAGGTAATTGCAGCCCGTGCGCGTTGACAGCGCTAATAGGCAAGTAAATTTAGCGCTATCGAATAATTGAATACGAAACGAAAGAATCACGTTGTTTTAACAATCACTTTGTTGACCAGTTGTGTTGCATTTTTTAACACGGTGAATTCGTTTTATTTGTGCTGAATTAACTTGTAACATTTATTTTGTAAACCTTTTTGGCGTGCAGGGGAGAGGAGGACTCTGAACTCGTACAATGGGCGTTCAAAAGAATTGTTTATTTAAGAGTATGCAATTATGTTTTCACCGAATGTATTTTAGCAGTTTCTAGAGTACTCTTGCAATTTTATATGCCAAATGTATGTAAGTAAAATGCGACTAAAGATTATTACGTATGTTAACATACGATAAAGTCTTTTTTATAAATGGCTTTACAACTCAAAACATAGTAATTATTATAGTAAAAAGAGCACTTTATAAATTCATTAAAACAAACTATTAGAGTCCAAACTCAAGGGGTCACTTTAAAAAATAAAAATCTGATTTCAATTTACAGGTGTTTGTCTTCACCTGTTATGTTTTGACAACCTGTATTAGATCTGATGATGGAGCCAGAAGGGGGATAGTGAAATTCTTGGAATGGTTTACTAGTAGCCATTGAAGAGTTCCATTATACAACTTTTTCTGACTTCATCATTAGATCACTTGGATTGTACTAAATTATTTTATTGTCATCCGTGCATATTTACTTGTAAAGTTTCAAATGGATACGACAAATTAGAAGTAGGTTAAAATCGATTTTTATTACATTGTTAGTTTTTTACAAGCGAAATTATTATAAAGCGTTTACCTCATAATCAAAATATAAAACAATTTGAAAATATAACAACTTTTTTGTCTGTTAAGAATGAGATTTTTTTTCGTTGTACATTTTCTTTAAGCCCCAGGATTATGTTATGGTTCATCAGAGAGAGCAAGGAGGGTTTGTTGCGTGTAGCAGTAAGTGGTCGCCATTTTGTGCAGTGGTGTTACGCACGTAGCTATGGTATAGCTACGGAGGGATATGTAGTTGCTACGCATTGCTACGGCTACTAAGCTACGAGATTTATAACTAGAAGGCATGTTGAATTTGTGCTTATGTAGGTATAATTACCTAAATAGCCATGTACGTTTTTATAAAAATTTTAGAGTTTACAGTAAATTGAAAGTTATGATATTCTCTAAAATTATTTTATACGAATCTTTAAAAGGGTTGCTATACTTTATGGTTTATTGGCGTGTTTCATGTTTCGCAAAAAGGTTAAAATTTATAAAAATGTTGGAATTATTATGTGTTTACCGTACGTTTTATCTGAAAAAATACATACACGCCGCACGGCAAAAAGACTCCCCGTCCAGTCGAATTCGGTGAATTGTTTCATTCGGGAACAATATGTCATAATAGCTGCACAGTGGCGCCCCCATCCCCGTTTGCATCAGTTGTGCCCCATTGTCCTATGCGATTCAATTAACATGAAACATGTCAAGCGTTGATGCGGACCATGTTCAGGACTGCCGCTAATTATCTACCTTTTGTATCATATAACATGATTGACAGCGACGTGTTGTTTATTTTATTTGGTTAATAACAAATAAATAAATAAAAACGAATATTCAGTATACGAATTGAAGGTTTATTATATTAACACACTAGCTGACCTGACAGACGGTGTTCTGTCTGACAGAACTGTCAAACACTCAAAGTTGAAATTGTAAATCCTATTGTTTTACTCCTTGGGTTACATTATTGGAGTTTTAGTAAGAATCCCTATATCATACTAATATTATAAATGCGAAAGTGTGTTTGTTGGTTTGTTGGTTTGTTTGTTCCTCTTTCACGCTGCAACGGAACAACGGATCGACCTGATTTTTTGCATGGGTATAGTTCAAGAGCTAGAGAGTGACATAGGCTTTTTATCATCATCAACACCATCACCATTTTTCATAACTACGCGGGTGAAACCGCGGGGCACAGCTAGTATAAAATAAAATAAAATATAGCCTATGTTATCCGGGGATAGTGTAGCTTCCCAACCCCAACAGTGAAAGAATTTTTCAAATCGGTTCAGTAGTTTTGGAGCCTATTCAATGCAAACAAACAAACAAACAATCAAATCTTTCCTCTTTATAATAATAGTACATTGTATACTACTTTGTAGGATCCGCCATTTTGAATTTTTAATGACGTCACTTAGCTAACCATGCATTGTCATCCAAACTAAACGCGTAAGCAAAATTTCAGCTTAATCGGTCTAAAATTCAGTTGAAAGATTTGTCCCACACATAATATACATATACGTACATATAAACAGGGCAAGTTAAATTAAAGCTTGTAATAAAAGCACAATAAACTCAGTGAACAGAACGCATCCGCCTTCGTCTATAATGAGCACGACGCATATTAAACCGGCAAAGTGTGATCCGGGCTCGCGCACTGAGGGTTCCGTACCACCACAAAATACAATAATTATCAATTAAAAAACCGACTTCAAAATTAGTAAGATATGGCATTTCGATCCGGTAAAATGATATAGAGGTCATCCAGGTAAGGAATTACCAGTTATAACTTGGTAACAGACATCATAACTTAATAATAGGGTCCCGTTTTTACCCTTTCGGTACGGAACCCTAAAACGTTAAAAAAAACAACGTTCTTATACATTTTTTTTTTACAAAAACTAAAGTCGACTTCACGGGTATAAATTCAATATACGGGATTAATCCTCTATGTCGTCCGCCAATAGGGGATAGTGAAACAATTATTGTGGTATTGGTCCCACTGGTGGACATTGCAACTTTTCATGATGTCCACCACTGGGGGACAAAGGGACAAAGAGTGGTGGACAACGGGAATAGACGAAGATATCCTCATATCACAAAAAAACAATCTCTTCTTTTTTTAAGTTGATTGAAAATAGAGCCAAGGTCAGTTAGATAAGAATCACTCACTACATTGACCTATGAATGCAATTATGTCAAATATTGCCACAAAATCAGACAGTAACGACCTCCGGAACAAATCACGCGTCCATAACCAATCCTCTTAAGCTAAGCCTCTCCCTCTTCCCTTCACATAAGCCGAGCAATGGAGATATGATAGACGTTATTAATTAGATGTCGTTACGTCTTATGCCGTTTCATTGTGATCTGGAAAACCCATAGAGCTGGGAGTCGCCCTCGGAAAACAACATTCGGAGCGCAGCAGTGAACGTTTATAGAGCAGATGATACGTATACTTACTTTATATGACGTAAGAAGTTTTTCTTTTAATGCATTTTAGGGTTCCGTACCTAAAAACGGAACCATTATCGGATCACTTTGTTGTCCGTCTGTCTGTCAAAATCCCTTTCTAATTCCCGTTGACAAATCATGAAATTTGGCAAGAGGCAAAGGTCTCACAACACATACTATGTATAAAGGAAATAATCCGAAAGTCGTTAATTTGAAGTTATATCGTATAAACAAATATTGTTTTGTTCAAACTTATTTTTTTTGTTGGTATTTATGGAACAACCTTATAGTCCTCTACACATTTTTGCCTTTAATATTTATTTATTTTTAATTTTTATCGGACTTGCGCTCTGAGTGTTCCGGCCAACGGAGCCCTATTTTTTTACGATTTCAGGACCGTTCTCTATTCGAACCAATTTTTAAATGTATCTACACTGATTACTCCGCCATTTGTGAACCAATATAATTATGTTTTATTTTTTTTATTGTGTAAACCGAAGCTATCAAGGTGGTCCCATAAAAAATTTCATTGACTTTTTAATAGTCAACCAACTCTAATAATACGAATACTTTTGTTCGACCGCCTGTTGATTTGGAAATAGCAATGGAGCTCCATCCAAAACCTAATCACAGTAATAATCCCGTTAATAATTACACAATTATAGCAACAATTTTGTTCCAGCGCTTACAGTCGGTTCTTGAAGTGAAAACTTCGTTAGCTAAGTTGAGCGATTTTTGGTAGGGGCAAAACCAAAGACTTTTAGTATACGGGCAAAACTTATAGGTTCGCGTCACCAACATGCTTACTGCATCGACATGCTAATGTGACGTAGCTTATGTTTTTAAATTGAAAATTACGTTTATTTACAAATACTATGCCGGAACTTTGACTCTACGGCTATGTAACCACCCAACCTATCCATAAAAAGTTGTTATTTACTATCGGTGTCTCTATTCGGTATGTATTTATGTTTATCTATAATGAAGGCGCTTGCCTTCAAAATTATATCGAATATCATGTCTGTGAATATCATGTTATGATTACTCATTAAAAGTTAACCAAAGTCTATCAACGTTAACGCAGGCAAAATACCTATATCAGGTACATGATTGCTTCGCTCAAATTTAAGTTTAAATGACGTGATTGTAAATTTATGGCCCGTTAAAAGATTCACTTTGATAACTTTGCATCGTCATACGCATTTTCAGAGTTCAAAAACGAATAGCTGTGTCAAAAGCAATTAAAAGTTTAACATCGTCAACTCCCGTGCTCTTTCGATATGAAGCACAGTGTGTTGCCTAATTTTTGCATGCATTTTGCTTTGAAAGTAGAAATATTTCGAAGCTACAACTGAATCAAACTCGTGAGTGAACGGGTAGTCTGTCAAATTACTAGTCAAAACAATGTTAATTGCCTGCATAACTTCTTGAATGGATAATTTACTCAATTTGTTGCAATATTTCATTAAAAACTCCGTTTCAAAATCAGTACTTGTTTGAAAAATTATAAATAACGTATAAAAAAAAATCGTGGATAATTTTCGTATGATTTTTCTTCTTATGGTATGAATGGAGAGTATAGTAAGGTACTAATTTATCAGCTAGCAACACAAGTATTTATGTACAAAGTGAAAATGTGGGCAGAGACGTAAGTTCATAAATGCTCAGTTAACGCTCAGGCTTGTAAAGTACTTTTCTGAAACATTGCGTAAATATTCACGTAAGAATATACACATACAACGTGTTCCATCCTAAACCACACCGTCGCTTACCATCAGGCAAGTTGGTGGCCAAAAAACAACGTAAAATAAATTAGGGTAATCATCACACATTACATCCAAAAGTTGCCTAGCAACCAAACTTTTCAGATGGCTGTGGTTTGTACTATAAGTAAAAAAGTCAAGACTTTAAAGCCAATTTTTCTCAGAAGTTTGTCTCACAATTTATTAGTAGACACATATTTACACGATATTTATATCGTGCTTACGAAAAAAGCCAATTCTTAGCTGTATTTTCACTGTTTAAATAGATTCGGTACATAAAAATGCAATCCAATACCATAAACTCTCCAAAATACGGACAAACGAGGAATCACAAAGATTTGTTAAACAATTCAACTTGTTATTTACAAAGTTTTCCATTTCGTAACAAATTTGTTTTTGGCTTTTATGACAGATAATTTGTCAGGGGTAGCTTTGCGCGAGTCAAAGATAATTTATCTGTCTCAGCCGCTTTATTTATTACACGCGTACTTGGCTGAGCCCTTAAAGTTGGTGGTTAATGGACCTTCTTTGGGGCTGAGATGTCAGTCACTTCGAAGGGGCGTGCATGTGGTCACCCGTGCTCCCATGCCCGCACCCGTGTTGACCACCACCTCGCAAAACTTCTTTTTTTGCAACTTCCTTAGT
This sequence comes from Agriopis aurantiaria, assembly GCA_914767915.1. NCBI lineage: Eukaryota > Metazoa > Arthropoda > Insecta > Lepidoptera > Geometridae > Agriopis > Agriopis aurantiaria. The sequence goes on from OU611987.1 coordinate 9,223,736, forward strand.
GAGTGCCGGTTTGATGCGAGCAGTTTAGTGTTCGCAAATATACTGTTTCGTATAAGAAAAATAATAATAATGTATTGGATATTTTGACATTATACATAATAGGTATGATGACAAATATTTAATTTATTCTAAATAACCGGCTTAGCAATTAATATAAATAAATACATTACACACACTGAAAAACTAATTTAAATCGGCTGATAAATCTCTGAGATATGAGTGTTTAAAGTTTTAGGTGGGGATAGAGAGGGGATGCTCTATCCCTTTCTCGCAAAGCGTGTGTTAGTATAGCATTTGTATGGCGCTCCTGAGCCGTGACGTCACGGCTCAGTACAGTGCGCTCTTTGTCTAGCATGAAATTAAAATGCTTATATCTTATTTATTTTTCAACTAATTTTAATTTTGTTTTCGTTGATGTGCTCTATTTATGATCAGCTTTTTTATGAGGTAACAAAAAAATATTAGTCATCATGCCTATTGGCGGGTGCCGTACTTCATACCATAGACTAGCACAACGCCATCAATAACTCTAGGCAAGCGTGCTCCATCGTAGGCCACATCGTTGCTTAACATCAGGCGAGTTGGTGGTAAAAGGCAAGCCTATTACTAATAAAAAATAAATTTAAAACGCCACAGATAATTGAATTTTAACAAGGCTTCTTGGTGTTGGCTTCAGCCCGCCAATGGCTGAAAATAAATTTGATGAAAATGTTCTGTTAAAAATAAAAAATTATATCGTTTTAAACGCTTCTGTAACCGAAACAAATTAAGTGATATACCCGTACCTTTACATTTAAAGTGATTTTTAAACTAACATTGAAATCATCTGTTTTTTCTCTTAATAGGACTAGCCTAACCACTAGTCCCACTTATCTGAAGCTTTCAAAACATTTTTTAATTGCTTTTGTCCACAAAATGTTTAAAAAAACCAAAGGTTTATCTAACCAAATAATACACTGTACAAAAAATATTAATTTCGGTACTTTGTTTTCATTACGGGCCAGTACGACGCATAATTATAATTTAATGCGTACTAGCCATGTTTCATTTAGAGACGGATAAAAGATGTCTCTTCTCGGCGTTAATGCGAAAATTCGGGGTTAAAAGGTAGATTTTCTACTCTGAAAAACCATTAGCGCCAAATCCAGACTACGTTATAAAGGAGATACAGCCAGAGTCCATAATACTTGGCCCTTGATTTTTTATTCACCACGAGATTAACCTGCCACTCTCGCCTCTACTAATGTGTTGATCTCTAATTACGCCTCTCAGCTTTGCCTACCTGGCAGTAGCTTTGAATAAAATATGTTGACATAGAGTAAAATGATAGCCGTATTTTCTGGTAACTAATTTTTTGCGGTATACATGTTTGTAAACGGAATAAGGCTCTGAGATCGCGTTTTTAAAAATATCTAAAAGTTTGTAAGTAATATTATCCATGTGTTTGCGAGATTATTATTCATAACATAATAAAGTCTAAACAGTATGTACTTTGGCTAACGCATCGTTCATATTAAATACCCACTTATATACGCATTTTACGCAATATGTTTATGTTATTTGCGACCTTTTTTCTACCACAATTTTTTTATCAAATGCATAGTTGTCAAAGTATGCACAGTACTGTCATACTCCTTAAAATAAAGCCAAGAATAAAATGACCACTCTGATTAGAACGCATAATCCTGCGTCTGTAGTGTGAACGACGCGTAAACATTCCACTCCACATTTTATCACTCGCCACGCTGCTATAACATTAAAACAACACCTTTTATCAGCAAATTAAATTAAATTACTAAACAGTGGGATTCCATTTCAACGAGGTTGTAAAAAGGGAGGCATTATGATTGATGATAGGATATGATTCCTTTCCACTTAACACATCGTAAGGGGTTATTTTATTATTGCCCCCAGCGTTGTTCCTGAGGTCAATGACTAATGAACAAAGTGACTCAGCTGTTTTCAAGTAGTTTTATTATGATAAGGGATCGGTTTATTGTTAAACTACTAATTTTACATGTTTTAAATACTCCAGCCTTTATTACCCGACAGCGCTAAGGCAATAGGGCATTGAAGTATGTAACTAATAACTTGCATGTATATTGAAGAACTAAATTTGACAGTACTGAAACTGTTGCTATCCTTTTCTCACATATGAATTGAAGATAATTTTTTGCAACCCTTATTACTACAGATGGCCATAAGGCATGTCGCATTTAGTGGACTGCAGCCCCCCCCCCCCCTGCATTTCTAAACTATTGAACCAACTTTTTGCCACTGTGGCGGGCCATATTTCGCATAAAGTGATGTATGAAACCGTACCCTCATTTTAAAATACCTATTCAAAACAAAAGGGCACGACAAAAAAAAATACATTTCTATTTTACTTATGCCAGAGGCTTTTTAAACATCATAATCTTCATCATTTCATCCACAGGATGCCCACTGCTGGACATAGGTCACCCCCATCGATCTCCAAAAGGGCCGACGTACGGACAGACGACCTAAAAGAGACTCTACCAAAATAGCAATTGTGAAAATTTTCATACACTTATCTTAATAACTGTAGAAGTTAGGTGTCTAAAAATAGGATGGATGGACAGACGACAGATTGACTGGGTGGACTTAACGAACTTATAAGGGTTCCTTGTAGTAGGTACTCGGAGCCCTAAAAATGTATACCTAACAATTATCTACCTACTGGTCTTTACCAACTTAGAAAAATAATTTCCTCGCATAGTCGGCAACGCGGCACTCTGCGTAGCCCATTTCCGTCGCAAAGGAAACCTGCGCTATTTTTGAATCGAGTCTTAGAATAGCTGTTATATTATTTAGGTTCAATTTAGAAGCTAACGCGTTAAGAAATGGTATGTAAACGTGAATAAGCAAGAATATAGGCGGAAGGTCCCCCAACGTATTACCGGCCTGCGTGTCCCTCAGAAACAAGATACGGTTGTATTAAATATTCGTTAATATTTCTGCCAAATCATCTTTTGTGAATATTGAAACAAGAATCGTGAATTTGGGGTCGTTTATTAATTGTTTTTTGTTTTTGTATTATTTATCATTATCATAGATTCATTTTTGTTGCGGTTAGTTTGTTAAGATTCCAAATATGTATTACTTTTAAGTTAATAAATAATAATAAAATGTATTAAAGGTATATTATAATAGCGTTGGTCGATAAAGGTATTACGAAAAAAATACTGTTCTATGATATGCTATCCAAAACTATTAAGTATTTCAAAAAACATATTATAAAATATATTTTTTTACCGATTTTAATATTGCACCAAAAATACTCGCAGGCGATGGCTTCTGTTTATGACGTCACGAGCACAGTACTGAACTTTCCGCGATCTTTAAACCTTAACTTTTTCATTTTTATTTATTTAAAAATATACGGTCATCTTTGTCTTCATAACCGTGACGTCATTGGCCCTGATTGGCATTAACACCTACGTTTATTTATTATTTAAAATCATAATTTCAGCGATTAATCAAAAGACTAACAAAAGCACTGAACTGTTATAGGCAAGCGTGATGCAATCAGGCGAGCGACATCTAAAGACTGTTTTTTTAATTCATTTAAATAATGTTATATCAGGAACTACTTATTACTTGCCAAGTCGCTAAATGAGACGAACTCTATAAACTGGGACTATTTTTATAAGATAAAAAGCTCATAAAAAAGCAGTGCAGCTGTTTTGGCGGTAAATAGATTCACTAAAGCATTTTCCGTGTCCCGACGGCGCGCATGGCGGGAGCCGCTGTCTATGCCGACTGGCCGACACTTGGCCAGGAAATAGCCCAGGGAAATGAGCTAAAAATCCTCACCGAAAAACGACTGGCAAGTGCTGGCCAGCTGGAAAATATACGACCAAGTAAGTCCGAGATTAACAGTGGTAAGTGTAGTTCCATGTTGCAACGAAATATTAATGTACCTACTTACTCATTTCAGTGTGATCACCTACTTATCTGATTGCATTTACAATTGGAAACCAAAAATACTCCTACTATTAATTAAATTACTTTGTAAAATATATAATAGTTTGCCAATTAAACAGCGTTTCAGATACTGATAATCATACTAATATATATTCATAAGTTTTTTATAATACCTGCATTGTTTTTATACCGGGTCTATCTCTACACGACGGACATATTCGATGATATCATTGTACCCATCAATAGAATCGTTGGTTAGCTCAGCTTGTTCTACAGATATTATAACGGGGAATGCTCTGATGAACTTTTTGACCTTATCCCCCCCATCCCGGTTTTACCACCGAACCGGCCGCCATCGCCAGAAATGCCATCCGCACATTATAGATGCGTGGAAGACTCGCACTGTTCGATTTGATCTATTGTTTCTGCCACGTACCTGTAAGTTGTGGAATGGCTTACCACCTTCGGTTTTTCCTCCGAAATATAATTTGGACTGCTTCAAATGAAGGGTGAATAGAGTCCTCAAAGGTAGGCAACGCACTGACAAGGCCCCGGGTATTGTAAGTGTCTATAGGCGGCGGTGACCACTTACCATCAGGTGGCCCGTTGCTTGTTTGCCACTTATTCCATAAAAAAATAAAAAATAAATAGAAACAACTTTCATTTTGAAACCAACCCTAGTAACGCATTTAGTCACAAGAGAATTGGTTTCTTTTAGGCTAGCGTGCTCCATCGTAGGCCGCATCAGATTTAAAATAAGTAATTAAAAAAACGTCTCGGTGTTAATTATCTGTGTTTTTTGTGTGTTCCATGGCATACCCCACACGCAGGGAATTCTACTGGGGAGCTAAAAATGTGAATAATTATTATTTATTGTAAGTTATATTTAGTATCTCTCAACGAGATCAAGTTTGGCGTGGAAAATGCTTAGACCCTGGATAGGCTTCATAGGCCAGGAATGAACAGTTTTTATAGATTTAAGAGACTAAACTGCTAGTAATCAATAACTCCTCTAATTTAATCTCGTCGTCTCGTTTAGATTTTAATGATATTTGAATATAAAAATTTCACAACAAATTATACTTTTCAATAAACGGAATTCATCACCTAATTTTCTACCCTTAAATATATATATAAATATGAATCCCTATTTGCCTTGGTCACGCCATAACTTGAGAACGACTTTACCGATTTCATCCATCTTTTTTTTTAAAAGTTTTCTTATACTTTGTAGGAGGTTCTTACGCAGAGAAAAATTAAGAATATTGCGCAGATTTTTACTTCGCGCGCTTGACAGTTCTAAGACAGGACAACGTCTGTCGGGTCAGCTAGTTAACAAAATGGCACCACCCTCGAGATATAAGCCTATTAAAAAAGACGTATTAAAATCCGTTTATAATCGGAGGAGATAACTCGGAATATTAAAAAAAAACCAGTCGTATTGAGAACCTCCTTTTTGAAGTCGGCTAATAATTAGTCAGCATTTTCTAATTTAACTCAGTACCCATTTTGAAATCAAAGTGGTAGCCTAGCCTAACCAAATTTATTACCAACCCACCTATAATCAATGAACTATATAGTTTCCAAACCCACACAAAGTCTGGAGCATGTTATCCACAAATGCCAACGCCCTCAAGATTCGTGTTGACAGCTTGTTAGTCTAGAGTAGATAGAGGTTAGGTATTAAGACAGCAAATGACCAGAGTACTAACAAAACTTTATAAAATTCTCCAACTGAAGCCAGCTAAGCTGCTTAGCTACATCTGGCCTCAAGTTATCAACTACTCCGAGTTTTGCCATTTAACTGTGGAGTAAACATGCTGTCACTTACCAAGATTGTAAACTGTTCGCCAAACTCATTTCAATATCTGAAGTTTTTAGATTATCCCTAGACTTTTTTTATTTTATGACAGCCAGTCTGCGATAAGCGACCGCCGACGTCCTCCGTAGGTAAGATTTTAAATTAACTTATTTATAAGCTAACTAACGGGCTTTTTCCTTGAGTTTTCCAACTCAATTTTTGAGCTACTTAGCTTAAAATTTCAAGAAAATTATGACATTAAGCAACGTCACCAATCATACAATAGAATATTGATTACTTGACATACATTTTTAAATAAATAAAAGTTTAAAAAGACGATTTTTTTCATTTAACACAATGGTTGTTGGTAAGATTGATGATGATGACGATACATAATATACAGGTTGTAATTGTACTCTGATGAGTACAATTACCTTCTTTTGGCTTCGAGAGTGTTCCCCTTACACCCTGTATATCGTTCACTACCGGACGAGCGCTGAAATCTATAGATGCCAACAAAAAAAAAACTAAGATAAAATAGGGATCCTTACTAAAACTCCAATAATGTAACCCAAGGTGTAAAAACACACTTACAATTTTAACTTTGCGTGTTAGACAGTTCTAAGACAGGACAACGTCTGTCAGGTCAGCTTGTACGTCACAGATCTACTACACTGTATGTAATCGTAGAGGAAGAAAGCAAGATGGAGTACATTAAACACGTTCGAGTGTGGTTAAGTGATATAATAAGGTGAAACATGAATTTTCGTGGTTTTTTTTTCAAAACTCCTTAGAAGTCTTTAAAAGTCTCCACCACTTTACTAGAGCATGATTTGGACTTGACTGTGACATACTTTGCTTGACTCTAACTTATTTGACAATATTCAATAAAACTCGATAACTTTTCAAACTTAATATAGGCAAATGCACAAGACGTGCGACGCCAACGTCTCTTCTCATGAAATGCGAAAAGAATAAAAAAAATAAAACATAGGATTTTCTTTTTCATTCACTTTTAGGTAATTAATCAGCGGTCATCCGATAGCGAAAGAACTATTACTCTAGTACATATTCAACTTCACAAAGGTGTTACCTTTCAACGTATCATCAGCCGTTGAGCCAGCTGTTCTAAAATTGTTTTACACGGAGAAACTTATCAAATTCACCTGTGGGTCAGGTCGGTGAAAGGCCAGATTACGGCGGGCACCTCGGGGCCTAACGAACGAACATTCGCGCAGTCAGCGCACGTAGCTGCGGCTAATGTATTCTGATAATGGCACAGGCAGCGTAGAGCTGGTGCTGTGACGCTACGTAAGCACCTGCAATGTGTATGTACTGGGAAAAGTGAGAATATTTTCTAGATATTTTTGTTGAATAGTTTTTAATACAATGTATTTTTAACATGCTTATTTTCATCATCATCAGCTTATTTGATGTACGTCTTGCGTCTACTTAGGCCTCTCCTAAAAACGCTATTAGGCACGATATTTTGCTTTTCGCATCCAGTTGCCACCAGCTGCCTTTCGCATGCTTAATTAACGCTTATACAGGGTTACGTGGAAAGGGGTGTTCTAAGCAGAAAAGGGTCCGTTACATTCATTATCATGAACAACTTTTACTATAGGACAAACCCTGAAATCGCGAAATAATTATAGACTGTTCCTTACATTTTATCGAGTGCCAATTCTATGGAACAGCTGATATTTTTTTCGCGATTTCAGAGTTGTGTTGTAAAAGTTGTTAATAATTATGGGTACTAGGATCCCTTTCAGCTCACACCCTTTCTGCGTAACACACTATTAGCTTCACTAAACTAAGTAACAATCTAAACAAATTTCGAAGTCCTACTTCTTGTTCGTCGTATCGATTTGTATCAAGATACACAGGCGTAAAATATAGGAACTAAACAAGTATTTAATTAATTATTTTGTGTTGGATAAATGCGTGTCATTAGAGAAGAATCATCGCTGAGTGGCGAGGTGTGGCGTGGGAGAGGACTCGGTATATCCAGTAGTGCACTCATCATCATTACCACCCTTTCATGTTCCCCACTGCTGTGACACAGGCCTACCTTACCTACTTATTACTAATGTGACATTATGATAATAAATGATATTCTATTCTATTCTATTCTACTCTCAGAGAGAGAGAGGATGGGACACTATGGACTTTAGTAGTGCACTAGAGTGGACTAGGTACTTAATTGATCTGATGCCCACGTCGCGGTTTGACCATCGCACTAACCACCACCGCCTGAAAGCTCATCCACATAATTATATAGATCTGTGGAAATCGCACACTGTGCAATTCACGCGAACTTTCTTGCCTAACACTTGCAAAATGTGGAATGAGCTACAACATGGGGTTCTTCAAAAGGCGAGTTAATAGATTCTGAAAAGGTCGGCAACGTAGTTTTGATGCCTCTGGTGTTACAAGTATCCATAAGCGATGGTAACTACGTACCATCAGGTAGCCCGTCTGTTTATTTGCCACCTTTGGCATAAATATATATATATATATTATGATGATTATAGTAAATAATGGCTAAAATTTGCAAGTTGAAGTGGCAATGGGCAGGCCACATAGCTCGAAGAACCGATGACCGATGGGGAAGAAAGGTTATTGAGTGGAGACCACGAACCGGAAGACGCAGCGTTGGTAGGTCTCCCAATAGATGGACCGACGACATTATGAGAGTCGCCGGCATCCAGTGGATGCAAAAGGCAGGCTATCGTTCAGTGTGGAGGTTAATGGGGGAGGCCTATGTTCAGCAGTGGACGTCTTCTGGCTGATGATGATGATGATGATGAGTAAATAATGGTACCTACCTATAGTACTGTAAGAAAGTACGTATTTAATTCAGCTAAAGAGGTCTTTCGTAACGAAGTAACATAGTTCAAACAAAATGAATAACGCCATCTAGTGACAGTAAATCAAACAAAAAACCATGGTATCGCCAAAATTCAGCTTTATGTAAACGTATCCTTATCCATTTCAGCGTGCAGAGGTGTGGCGCACGTTAATTAGGTAACATTATGACGTCACAAGGGACTGTCGCGCGCAGGTGAACTTGTAACGTATGCACTTTCGCAATTTACCGCTGGTTGCCAGCTATTTGATCATACCTAACTGCACTTAGTAATTTTAGGTTAGTATTATGACCACACAGTGATATCAATTTTAATGGTTTTAATAATAGAATTAGGTGTTTTTGTCCTCGTCTTATAGACTACAATGAAAAAGATATAGCCATAATTCTAATGCGTTTTTTGCGGCCAAATTTAACTTTTTGTAAAACACAATTTATAGGGATATTTTCTGAAGATCGGACTGAGTGACGTACTTGGAAAAACCTAAGTGAACAATAAATATCAATTTAAAAAAAACCGACATCACAAAATTTGTAAAATACGTAATTTCTGTGTCTTGGACGACCATAATGCCATCCAAGTAACCGAATCCCCAGTTGTTTATATTTTAAAGACAAACTACTAAACCGATTTGGATAAAATTTCTATTGAACCATTCTTAAAGTATTGTATATCATTTCAATTAAAAATCTTCTAATAATTTTCTTAATCGGTTTATAAATGACGGAGCTCTGAGGCAACAAACATAAAAAAACAACCGAATTGAAACCCTCTTTTTTAAGTTGGTTAAAAATGATTTGTGAACGACGAACTCATGATTTTTCAAACCTTTGGTTTAATTATCGAGTATTGAGACAACCCCAGATTAAGTATTACATTGAAAACTACTACGTGAATTGCTAAGATAAATATTTGATCGCTCTTTTCGTTTAACGACTAGAGTTATCACCGCAGACGTAGGTAAAAGCCTACAGATTGCGATTTTGCGCTGTAAAAGAAAATCTCTTTAGAACTTTTAGTTCGCGTAAAAGTGACGTTAACTCGGTTATACAGGTACGCAGATAAAACAGAGTATCACCTCTGTTGGTAGAAGGCAGGCATCGAACTGCAGAGAATACGATTGGCTTTTTGGCAGCGTCCAATTTACCGGTTTTGAATATGTTACCTTTAAAATAAACGCGCGAAAAAATCATTTCCTGCTACAAAACATAAGGTTTATTCCTCTAACTATGTACACAATGCTAGAGGCTTTCTTGACCCAAACCATAAGGTATTAGGTATACTCAAGCTATCCAAGTTACTACAGTGTAGTTAATTACTTCAAGGTAAGTTTAGGTCAACGCAAAGTGTAATGTTTTAAACAGACCACTAATTTCTTTACTTAAGCATACCAAAGTAAATAGAACTACGATTAAAAATGTAAATTGGACATTCTCAATTCGAAAGTTTAAAGTATTTTCTCGCGGATAAGTTTAAATTAATGTGGACCGTCACCGGCACTTTACTGGAGCAAGTCCATCAATTTTTTATTAGCTCCGAGATTTTGTTTCAGTTTAACAGACTAAAGGTAGAATTTCACTTGAGGTCACTATTTTTTACAAATATTTTGAGGAAAGTTCTTTCGCATATCTCTTACGTTTTTTTACCGGCAGTTAACTGAAGCAAGTATACATAAATGTTTAGTAGCTCCAACATTTTGTTTCAGTTTTAGTGACTAAAAGTAGTATTTCACTCGAGGTCACTATTTCTTACAAGAGTTACAAACTTTTAGGTAATTTCATTTGCTAATCTTGTTCAATTACCTGCTTACTCAACAATTTGAAATGTAGGTAAACTGTGCATGTTTACTTTGATATGCTCAGGTATAAATACAAGTAATTAACATGTTTTTTATTTTTTTATTGTTAGGTAATAACATAATCAGCAAACTATTGTTATAAACTTAAAAACGAGTACAGAAAAAACAAACATTGTACACAGCATTGTTAACAAATCTTGTTTTTACAATACAACGTGAACTACTTAAATAATTGTACTAAGTATTTTTTAAATTAAACAAATTCAGATGAAGTATGTCGAGTACATAATCGACATAGCTTCACTGCTAAAAACAAAATACTCATCGTTTCAATTTTACGCAAAGTAGCTGACTGAACCGTTCATATATGCCAGAACATTTCTATAATCCTGCTTCATACGAACTCGACACGTCTAATTTCTCGTTGCGAATTCGCGTCCGTTCAATACCCGCTCGGTATGCAGACTATTTTTGATCCTTTTGATGATCCTAAGATTAATTTCAGAGCGCTTGCGGAGCTCAAAGGAAAATTTTGAATATAAGTGCACTAATAAAGGTTTTCAGGGGGCACTTCATAGCAAAAATGTCTTTATTAAATTTTGTGGGCTTTTATGTGCATATTCGGTGACTTTATTATCTGCGTAAAAGCTTTTGTCAAAAGTATTGGGGGCCTCCGATGAAATATTTCGACCTCACTAAAATGTAACTAGGTTAGTTTATTGGATTTTTTCCTAGCAGCACTTTATTTGCATGACAAGTATATCATTCATAAAAGTTAAATCCGAATGAAGTTTGAAAATTAGGACACATTTTAACGTAAAGTGGGTACTCGTTTGATCACCATGCTGGCAGACGAAATTGCTTGGACGGCGATGACTAACTTTTGCGAAATAGTAATCGTATTGAAGAAAACCGCTAAGTAGGAACGCGAGCGAGCTGATCATGAGTGGTCAGATTTGAGGGACCGTCCTCTCGAGCCCAGAGAAAATAACGGCACGGCGTGGCGCGCATCTTTATAGATAAATAAATTTCGCAGGAGTGTTGCCTCAAGCAGCGTGCTAGGGAGGTATTGGTGCATTCCTAAGGATATTCCGGTGCCCTCCATTCGTTCCTCCGTACCCGGAGGCCTCTGTGCGAAAATTTCAGCGGGTGCACTCTCACATAGCCTGGCTGAACCCCGAACCCCGATGCAGATTTTAACCAGCACCAAAAAAGGGAACCTATTAATACCTTTCGCAAAAAAAGGCATTCTCGTATTAGCCGGTTACATGTAACTACTTCGGAATAATTATATTGATAAGCTTTAACTATTCAATAATATTGTCTTGTCAATCTAAGTACATACCTGTGATGACTGGAGCTGGAGTGGCCCGTCGTGGAACTGGACATCGGCGAGCGCGCTGGGTAGTTGCTGCCTACGGCACCACCTTCAGACATTACGTACTCTGAAACAAAACGGCAAAAATCAACTGTGCAATATGATAATGACATTATGTAGAATATACTACCGCCGGCATCAAACGAACGCTGACCAAGTCGGACAAGCTTACTCATGTCATGGGCCCCGACGTGTACAACCACCTCCCAGAACATGTCATTGCAGCTCCTAGCCTGCAATGTTTCAAGTTACGCTTACAACGTTGGCTTGTTGAGCAAGCATTCTACAATTATCATGAGTCCTACAAATTTTTATGTAAATTTTTACCTACTAAGTAGTATTTTTAATGATTTATTATTGTATTATTTTTTTTTTTTTTAATTGGACATGTGAATTGGCTTTATAAATAAAATAACTATGACTATGATATTTCGTGGTTAGCATACCAAATAAAACCAATGTAGAGCGTGTGTCAAAGAAATGTTATACTTGAGCTTGCTTTATTCGAGAATGCTTATCACAATCGTGTCGTAAAATGCTTTGCAATCTTTGGCTAACAGCAAGTGTCATAAAAAATTGCTAAGCTTTGAGCACCGTCGCCGCGTCGTAAAGTATATGTTTGTATATTTTCTACCAATTCATTTCAGCGAATGTGCGCAAGAGATTCATTACCATATCCTATTCTCTCCCTTTTAAAAACGGTACCTTACTATCCGTTTCACGTGGAAATTTGAAACTTCGTACATAACGGATTGATTCTACATTCATAATGCGAACCAAAAATGGAAATCTCAGTCATGCATTTTGTTTCCTGAGAACTACAATCTAAGCATCTTCAAAGCTAGAGTGAAGAGATCTCTTCTTGATAAACGTGTTTCATATTCGGCCTCTTGGGTCTTTAGGATTAAGTGTTAAAAAAATATATCGTAATAAACATTTCTGAATAATACCAAAAGGATGCAATAAAAACTATGATCTCTAAAAAAACAGTACCGTCGATGGCTTTGGTAGCAAGAGAAATTAGTTTCTTTAAAGTCCATTAAATATTTATGGTTAAACTTAAATAACAAAAATCCAGGGCCTATTTATTATCTTTAATATATTTAAATATTATTTATATTCTACTAGGCATCATTATAGTTTTTAATAAGTAATGAAACAACTTTGAATTTGTAAAAATATCAAAACATGAATTAATAACGCCTCTGTTGTAGTCAGTTTACATTTTAATTAGGAGCATTTGTATTTTGATAGAGACAGCACTGAAATATTTCACATTTATGTTCATCATTAATAACAGGTTTGAATTTCATACTGGCCAGTCTGATGAAGCATGTTTTTGTTCACGTGCGAAATGTGAGGACGACACGCAGGGAGCACCAACTATCAATCCTTCTGTCACGCTATCGACAACGCATTTGTTTGCTTTCACCATTTTTGTCTCAGTGTTTCCTCGTTCCTCTACCGCTGTATCCGTGTTGAGGCAAAGCTTCATACCTGCAGTATGGACGTAACGCTCCAATTGAGTTGCAAAATTACTAACAAACTCTCGTCTGTATAAAAAATTCGAAAGATAATCACAATAAAAATAAATATATATTTGGAAAAGTTAACAATGGATTATAACAGCAATAGAACCCAAAATTACCTACAATAGTTGGATAACTGTGTCGCGGGTATGCCTACCTTCAAAAATGTACATTAAATAAAAGTTGTAGAAGTTAATATTTTATAACAATAAAAAAATCACATGTAGGTATTAATCGATCGTTTTATTTTAAATGCATTTGTGAATAATTTTTAAACATTGACAAACATTTCTAAACCAAAATCAGCTAAATCGGCCCAGCCGTTCTCGAGTTTTAGCGAGACAAACAAACAGCAATTGATTTATATATATATAAAGATAGAGACTAGGCTAACGTTTGAACTGAATCTCGCCTAATGGAGAGCGATGACGCGGTCGTAAATGAAGTATGTTGTAAAAACTTATTAATCTTAGACTTAAATAAACTTAAACACTCCAAGATTGTAACTAGATAAAACACAAACAATAAACGTACCTACATTAGAAGTAAGTAGCGTGCCCATTCTGTTATGTTTTATAGTGTGTCAGAGGCTTGAGGCAAGAGCGGCCGGCGCCGGCTATCAATCTGCCGAGCGGCCTCTGAGCATGATGGATGCCCGACCGAAGAACGAAAGACTCCCCACTTCCACACCTCCACGAGACACCATACATTTTGCCGAACACGTTTTTACACAAAGTGCCTATCTAACTTCGTCGCAGCTATCTAATGAATTATTTACACAGTTATTCTAGCCCTGACTGATGTTTATTCGAGTAGATTTGACTTTGAAATACTACATGTGTTACGTTTCATATTTTCATTGCTTATTAGCGGAGTAACGTCGAAAGTTTCTTTTGAATACGAAATGTTGTTTCAACTTTTGACAAATTCTGTATTGGATAGGACGTGACATGATGTGATGATACGGTCGGCCCGGCTCGTTACGTCGGGATCCTCTGAATTATAACTTCCCGCGTTCCGTTCTGTTTATCATCTCGCAAATATTAGGTGGCTCTTCCGTTTGTGTAATAATATGAATATACGAGTTGAGTGAAGAGAATGAAAACAAATCTGGCGGGTCCGTGTTATTCATTAGGCAGGCGTGCACGCAGAGTTGTATAATTCAAGGAAAAACAATATTTTTAACAGCCACTTTGTTTCTCTTTAGGGTTCCGTACCTTAAAAGGAAAAAATGAACCCATATAGGATCACTTTGTTGTCTGTCTGTACGTCTGTCTGTCTCTCAAGTCCCTTTTTTCAAGAACGCGTAGAGGTATCAAGTTGAAATCAAACAAAATCAAACTTATATCTGGATGATTATTCAAGTCATACTTATCATAAAAATGCATTCTCATCTAAACTGAACCAACATGTAAAAATTCAACTCTTTAGGATAAGAGGAAGTGGTTCTAATTCAGCTTCCAATATTTGACCTAAACTAAAACCAACATAACAACAAACATTGCAAGTTAATACTTGGTCTGGTACTAAACAAAAGCAGCACTTAAATCGGTCCAACAATATTAGAGATAAATGGTAACAGAGAAAAGACCATACAAACATAAACACTAACAGATATCCTCTTAGCCTAAACGCATGTACCATCGCCGTTCTGTGTTATAAATAATGAAAGTCAGAGTAGATATCTAAACAGAATCGCAAAACAAACACTAATTTGTTTAGCAATTAGCAGTATATCACAATAACAGTGTTAGCGTTTCATTTCTTAAGAAACGTAATCTGTGGAAAATGAAAATTGATCGCTCCTAACTAAGATAAGTTTCCGAAGTTATGACGGAACGGGAGTGCTTGCGGACTGTGGGCGACAGACGCGCGATGAGACCAAAATTATCTAGCTATAGATTTAATGCAAGGTTTACCAATATTTTTATAACTATTATTACTATTATTCTGTGTCAATACTATTATTAGTGAGTACCTCTTTGTGTTGATTCTTTAATCTAGAGCACCGAGAGTACGGCGCCATTTTGGTGCCAACGTGGAAAAAAATTATTCGATGCATTCGTGTTTTCGAGTATGAATTGTAATAAAGGTGGATCATTATTTGTTAATTGTTCAATAACTTGCACCTTAAGCAAGTGAAATAATGTGGTGAAACGTGTCTTTCGTGTTGTTTCCAAAACTCTGTAGAAGCTTCCTACATCGCTTCACAGAAGCATGTCTTGGTCTTGATTGTGAGTTACTTTGTGACTGTGAGTTTGTCTCATTAGATGTTTTCTACCGAAGCTTGAAATAAAAAACTTCTTAGCTAACTAGTTAGCCTCGTTGGTCCATTGGTAGTGAACCTGCCTTCTACGCTTGGGAGCGTGGGTTCGATTCCACACAGGACAATCATTTGTGTTTGTTCTATATCGGGTGTTAATATCTATTTAAGTATATTTATTAAAAAATATAAATGTATGTATATCAGTCTCTGGTAGCCATATCACAAGCTTTGCTTAGTTTGGGGTCAGATGACCGAGTGTGCAAAAATGTCAGAATATTGATTTATTTATTATCTTATAAATAAAATTTTGTTTTTGACACTGGCTAAATCGAAAATTCTGGAGTCTGGAGGCAAAACTTAAATGAAAAAAGTTAATAGGACTAACCTGTAAAATTTTTGATAGTACACAGATAATTTCCTTACAGCACGCAGTGTACCTATATATCTGGCTATTTATAATGTGTTTGTATTGTTATGGGATTTAATGAGATGAGAAAGTTTTGTACAGGGGAGGGGGAAAGGATTAGATACCACACCCGTGGAAACCCAGAGCTACTTTCGGGCACCAAGCCTAATCCGGTGCTGTCCAGACAGTAATTATTGTTCAAACAAGAAACCTAACGAGTGTACCCATTAATCACAACCCATTTATGTCGCTTGCTTTGTTACCAAATGGACGTTAGCTACAAAACAAATACTACCTGCGTGTTAGCGGCCTCGTTCAATTTATAATTAGGTACTTCAAACGTTTGCTGAAAACCGCTACTAATATTAAGTTTTCATGTTATTGACTTGTTTATGTAGCAAATAAAATCAATAATTAATTACTCAACATTTCCAAAATATGTTTATAAACGTAACTTTTAGCACCCTGCGGTTTCTCCCGATATCCTACAAGATCCATGATTTTTTCCGTGGTAAAAATGTTAGAAATTTAAATGTCCATATGTTAAACTTGCATTCGTATCAAAAATTCAAAGAAGACAATTTTTCCTGGGCCCACCAATTTTTTTTTACTTAGGCCCACCTAATTTAGCATATATTAATGGGACCAGCACTATAAAATTTGTCGTTTTTTTTGTACCATTTGGACGAAAGATAAGGGAAAAATGAAACCGGAATAATAAAATCAAGAATAAAATGTGTTGTTTTGATTTTAGCCACAATTCATTCATTTCCCTTATAGTCACTTGACCGGAACGTTTTTAATACGAAAAAGGATGCATGCTCAGGAATTTATATACAAAAATAAATAGACCATATTTTACAACAGTGGCCATAGTAATCGGCTTTTAAGTAAAAATAATTATACAATAGTCGCTAATGGTATTATAGACGCTTATAATTAGCGGCTTGAATATGTTTTAATCCTAGTTTTAATTATTTACTAATATTGATTTACCGAAACCGTAATACTATGGTTTCGTAAAATTATAGAGGAATGGAACGTAAATCCGCCATCTTGACGTTTGTTGGTTTGAAATTGACAGCAGTTATGACTTATTTCAAGTTACTTCATACTAGTGATGTCTCATACTTTAGTTTTTCTGACTCGAATTACTTAAGTAACTCGTGCTATTGACTCGAGTTGCAACTGGAGTCAACTTGAATCGGCGGTAGTGGGTTCTGGTGATGTGTCTCGTCAGTATTTGTATGAGATGACACTGGAATGATTACTAACTCGATGCAAGTGTCAACGCGAATAGGTCCTGCTAGTTGGTACTACTCCGTTGATTGAACGTGGACCGTGGAACATGTGACTCACACTGCTTTCGTTTTTTTATTGGTTTGAACATCGCTCGGATCAAATAACCCACTCAAATCGCTCGTACATAGCTAAGCGCAGTCACATCGCTAAGCGCATCCAGCTGGCCTGGCACCGACACGGAGCAGTTTATTGAGTTGAGTTGACTCGATCTCAGTCTCGCACCAGTGTCAGGCGCAGTAACAAACTGTTGACAGATTTGATTCGAGTTGCACAAAACTGGTCTCGTCAACTCGTTCATGATATGTGAATAGTGATATAACTCGCACTACACATCACTATTCATACTTTCCGTTTGTTTCAAATCGCGTGATCGTCTGATAGTGCTCTCAATTTTTTCCGTATCATTATGAAACTACAATAAATCAACATGTACAATGTTCAGCGCCTACTCCAGAAAATTGTTGTCAACTGTGCAGTAAGATTTCAACGCGTAGACAATTGTGCGAAGACATAATTACTGTCCGAGACAACTGAAGATTTTCCCAAAGATCTTACCTATTTGATTTGTGCCGTTTGTGTGTGTGTGGATTTCTTGCGAGGTGAGTTTTTATTTAAGTAGATGTGGCGGCGTGCATCTGCGGAGCATTCGTAGACGTGCGCACCGACCAGCGGCCGCGCCGCTGGTCGGTGCGCACGTCTACGAATGCTCCGCAGATGCACGCCGCCACATAGGTATTAGCTGATGCCCGCGATTTCGTACGCGTAGGACTCGGCCTTCGGCTTCGACAATATTTCTTTCCCTGAAGGCTACAAACATTTTAAAAAGTCAAATCGGTTCAGACGTTCACAAATTATGCCGTTACTTAAGAACACCATTTGATTTTTATTTATTACTAGCTGCGCCCTGCGGTTTCTCCCGCGTAGATGACACACTCCTTATGACATCAGCTATCTGCCAGTGAAACTACCGTCAAAATCTGTCCAGCCTTTTTTTAGGGAACATACATACACACATCGCCTCTTATATATATATATATAAATATAAGAAAAAGATGAAGGAGGTATAGATAACAATGCATTTAAACGTCTCAAACCATGTTGGTATCCGTACTTGTGTTGCTTATAATATTACTAACTTTATTATCCCTGTTTGTTTTAACTTACCTGCTTTTATTTACAGCTAAATCAACGAGCAGTTTGCAGATACTGCTAATATTAATTTTGCAAGAAAATATCCATACTCCTGATGCAATAAGAAGATTTGGGTACCTATAGAAATATTTACATTCCATGTGGATGTCCATTTTAAGAACACACCAAACACAGTGTTCTTGTTCTGCAGAAAGGAATATTGATTTTGCAGTTTTCAAATTATCAGGTAATTTCATAAATTCTTAGTGAAATCATTGAAAATAAAGATATTAAGTATATCTAGTATATCTAGTATTAAGTAGTATTTTTGTTTAGTATATCTTTTTTCTAGTTTGCTATTTAGTACCTAGGCACTCCTGTATAGAGTGCATTAAATAAACGTTTATATACTAACCATCCCTTTTTGTGCAGATAGAACGCTTAGAACAAGTCTGTATGGCTTGGTGGCTGAAAGTTTCCAGCACTGTGAGCAGGCAGAGGCTACGAGATGGTAACAGAGCTGTGGCAATTCGTCTTATGGATATTGAAGACAGCAAGAATATCCCACAACCAACCTCTATGCCTACTCTTACTGTGCCCGGTATTTTCAGGGCAGCAGCAGCACTTACTATGTATAATTATAAGCGTGCTGCTTCTACTTTCCGTATTAGGGTCTAACGTAGGAACATTTCCGTATGTCCTAAGTAATGCTCTCTGGTGTTTTTACAATACCTACGATACGCGAAATTGCATCATGTGCTAGATAATGTATAGCTTTGCTGTCACTTTTCGAAGGTTTAAAGAATCTATTTCTGAGTGGGTTACCTATTTAATTATTATTATGATAATAATATTTTGTTACCTACAATGTCTTTTTTTAAATTCCGCCTAGCCATACAATATCGCAAGGAATCATTACTCGTGCTGATAATGATTATCAGCACAATTGCTAAAAAAAGTGCTGATGCAAAAATGCGAAAGTAACTCTGTCTCCTTATGCTTTCACTGCTAAACTGATTTTGATGAAATTGAATATGTACATAGTTTTAATCTTGATAATGACTAGGCTACTTTATATCCCGGAAACCTAGGTACATAGTTTTCATGGGATGATCACTTATTTTTGTGACAAACCAAATCGCGCAGGCAATCGCTAGTATTAGGTAGTAAATCACTAGAACCTAAGTAATAAAGTAACTTATATATAATTGTTCATTGTGAGGTTTTAGGTTATTGTGAGATTCATTAACTGATTTCTCAATACTCCGGTTAGATCGGATATAGCTAATATTACCACTGAATCTAGAGATTATGAGGAACAAATCGACATGAGTTTCATTACTATATGCTATAATTTGTGGGTGGCCTATTTTTCAAACAAAAGAAATTGTCTCCTTTGTCAAGCTGTTACGGAATTAAGTACAAACAATCTTACATACAAACTTTTGAATTTATAATATTAGTGTGAAAGTCAATAAGTGAAGGCGAGTAAAGACAAAAAAATATAAGGGAATTGGTAATATTATACAGGCAAAAATAGAAGCACAGACTCAAACGATGAAAAATGAAACCCTACATGAAACACTCTGCATAAGTGTCCTGCGCCAGGAACATTTATGAATACCATATGAGAATCCCGCTATTTTTACATGCAAAATCGGCACGGAATCAAAGTCCACATGTCCTCTGCGGCCTACCTTAATTTTCCTTCACGGTGCGCGCACGGAATAACAAAAACAGAAAGGACATCTGCTCCACCCTAAAGCACGACCTTTACATACAAATTATCAAAAAAGGTTGACTTTAACTAATATCATAACATCGTTTTGTAAGTAATGCTGATTTAATGATGTTAAATACAAAATTTAATTTGGTAGAAACGCTTGTAGAAATGTGCGGTGTTGAGAAGCCGACAATGCCGGGTAATTTTGCTTATTTCGGCCTAAATTACTTGATCTCGTTTACGGCCTTTGAAGATTGTTACAAAGTTTTCTCAAAGTTTGTGTGTAATTTATTGTTTACCGTCACTTTCTTGTATTTATTTAACATAAGTTGCCCGGGTAGAACATTTTGTGAATCGGTTTAATTAGATTCAACAGATCAAATTGAAAAAGTTTGGAAAAGTCGATTAAAAACCAACTACATGACATTAACTATCATTAGCTCCAAATCTCCTTTGAGCTCGCTTTAGAATTTAACTTGAGTAAATTATTCGATATTTATATTTAGTTGCAAGAGTCGATAAGGGTTAATGAAGTACTTTAAACAATACTTATAAATCTAAATAAATCAGTGTAATAAATGACTTTTACTTTACAACATTTTCAAATCCCAAGCCATATAATAAATTGGTGAAAATTACAAACATAATATATCTGTTTATAGAGTAGGTATATATAAAGACCTTTCAGAACTAGTGCGAATGGCACCGACTCGTCGGTGTACAATCGCGTCGTGTGCACCGCTGTGATGTCAGTCGCTGGCCAGTTTCGCTAGTGTACGATCGCGCATGTGAGGGAAAACCTCAAAATAGTCAAATGTGTAGTAAAAAGTGACTAACGGTAATATAACTGTAAACAGACTGTACGTTACGACGTAGTTACGCAGAATTTCGACAAATGGCGCTATTTTTTACTACCTACTATGCAATTTTATTTCAAGACAATGCGTAATGCGTAAAGATGCGTAAAGAAAGTAAAATTGCAGCTGAATTTTCCTAAGAAATCAAAAATCACATATATATATATATTTTACAATCCTTAAAGAAAACAATTTTTTAATCATACTATGTATATTTAAACAATTAATTGGATGTCTGAGTTTTGCTTTATTTCGAGCGCACGGTGTATAATGTATGCCACTTTACATGTACCGTAAGTAAACTTTACATCAAGTTACTTCAAGAATGCGTCGCCAGAACAACTAATGACGAACGCTTATTCAATCAAAGTAAGAATTTGATCTCAACTTAAATGAAGGTGATTCCTTTATAACTTTTCGACGCAGTCGCTAATAACGAAACTTGCGGTTAATAGCTCCCACAGAGGCGGGGAAGGGATGGGGGCAGGGCTCCACGAATATTCGAGACAATTCAATGGGAAAATCTGCCTTTGTGTAACTTCTATTGTAGTTAATATTCTAAGTTATAACAAAGAAGTTTAACGATGTATGTTTATGAACATGTTTCAGATCAAAGGCTGAAATGATCTGATACATTGGATGTTTAAGGGTTCAATTAACTATGCGCTCAATTTTCAACTTTAACCCTTAAAACTTGAAAGCAGACCTTATTTTGTTATGCTACTAATTTCATACTATTAAAGGCATGCCGTTAACTGAAAATGGGAAAAAAGCTTTTATTTGTAATTACTTTCAGTTTTCGTGTTTTTTGCGGTTTGCGTTTGACTGCCTCCTCGCCTGATGTTAAGCGATGAATTATTTTAAAATGCACAAGCTGAGTAAAATGCACGTATGTCATAATACGTGCATCCTGTTCTCACACGCGCGGTTATGTTCTTTTAGCACAGTAACCGTAGCTCAGATCAGAAATAGAAGGGAGATATGCCTTAGGACAACTATCGCTCGTGTACAAATCTCTCTAGTATTTTTTTTCACTATACCATTAAATCGCTTAACGAAAAAAACTGTACGTAAAGTACGGTTAAAAAAAAACACGCACACTAACAAACTTTTAGCGACACCAATTAACTAACTAATTGTCCACATGCAAAAAAGGGCAACAAGGGTTCATCATCATCATCATGATCAGCCGTTTAACAGTCCATTGCTGGACTTTTAGCCTACCCCCGAAAGGGTGATGACAAGGGTTAGTTCGACTAAAAGCATCAAGCCTAATTTAGGCCAGATGCGTTCGCACCCGCCACACAACCTTACAATTTATCTCCCTTCTTTGTAATACAAAAAATATATACGGGCCGAATTGAGAACCTTTTTTGACGTCGGTTAATAAAGGGTAAATCTCTCCCTCTCTTCCCGGCTATGAATTCCACATGGTGGTCGGATCAGCTTTCCTTGCTTTTCTCCTTAATTTTGCTCTATTCTCAACATCATCGTCAGAAACTTTACTCTCTTTCATGCATTATAAACACGTTAATACGAATGTTAAAATATTAAAATACAACACATAGATAGCTCAACATTGAGTACATGTGCAAGTATGAAGGCATAACGTTTTGGCTAATAATGGCTGTATTAAATATTAAACGCGAGTGCAGCGTTAGTGTCGATAGAGCTATTGCAATAAATGGGACACTCACGGATTTATAGATACCCTCATAGCATAATGTATACTTTGAGAGCGAGCCGGCTTTCAGCGCTCCGTGAACATATCGAATCTTTATGAGGTCATTAAACATATTTTTACGAGGACACCGCCGTGTTCTGTTATTACTCTGAGGGAGAGTACAGGCATTTCATTGGCCAGTAATTCGCGGAAGTGAACCTTCATCGTAATTGACAACCACGAGGTAATAAACAATTTATAGTGTGATTGCAACGAGCCCGCACTCGATCAACTCCCAACATCATCATCATTGTCATTTCAGCCTATAATGTTCCCGACTGCTGGGATGCAGACCTATTCTCTCAGAGAGAGATGTTTAGCCCTAATTCACTATGCTAGCCCAGTATGTCATATGTCTTTGAACTTTTGAGGTTCTTGGACATATCGGTTTCCTCACAATGTTTTTCTTCACTTTTTTTGAGCGATGGCATGGAAACGGCACATAATTTATTTAGATACTTTATAAGTTATTGGTGCAGGGCTGAGGATCGAACCGGGTGCCATCAGATTGTAAAGCGCATATACTTGCCGCTCGGCCATCAATACCTAATACCCATTCAACTCAAAACTTCAAAGACATGACAATCACCAATATGCACTGGGCCCGCATGGTGGATTAGAGCCATCCTTTTTTCTCTCTGTGGGAATGATTGAGCAGTGGAAACTTAATAGGCTGATAATGATGATATATTGTTCATTGTTAATGGATATGATAATTAAATTATCAACTTCTGTTTGTTTCTAGATCTCATTGTGTTCATTAGATGAACATCAATTTCTTTATAACGTCGCCAATCTCATGACCGTAAAATTATAAATTTCTAAAACCATTAAAAAAAACAATATTTTTTAGTAGACTCTTACGTAAGTATATTCTTAATTTTGTGGTAAGGAAACAACATCAATTAAAATTTGATGGATTTGAAATAACTTAAGCCGCTTACAGACTGTTGACAAGAAAGACTAATTAAATAGATGACTCCGGAAAGGAGGAAAAATTACTTTGCCGATGGCAGCCAAACACGCCGGGAAGCTGACAAAATGCCACGAAGATCCACCAAATTACGCAGTAATTGAACCGAATTTCAGAACGAAGCTCAAGTAATGAAAGCAGATAAAAAGAGAAATAGTAGAGAGGCCCATTCAATTTGTTTGCCAGCTCATACTGACACTGACTTAAGTAAGTAAGTAGATAGTTAAGATTTAGCAAGAGAAGCGCCCACTAATGTGTACTCAGAAGTAGTCTCGCCTCAAGAATTGGCCGCTTAAGTACCTACGGAAACTTGCCATCCATTAGCTACTTGTGCGAGCACATTATAGTTTAACTTTTGTTTCTCTTTAGTTGGCGCGCGCAAACAAATGGGTGCAAAGCAGGTATCTAGTTTCGAAGCAATTTTGTTTAGCAATCTAGAGGGGAATTAGTTTAGTGAGGTAGTGGAGACTTTCAAATTGGATGTAAGGTCGGTGGCGTAGCTTAATATAGGGAGGGGTTACTCAATTTTGCAATGGCCGATAGCACAACTCTTGTCAACAAGCGAAACGTTTCAGCTAAATAACTCTTAAGACGCCTGAGTCCGCGCACTTTGCTCGATTGGATTTGAGGTTGACTCTCCCTAAGACTTTACCTGTAGGTATCTACTTTTATTAACTAACCATTGCAAGGGTCGACAAGAACTATACATATGCATGGGTACATACATATGCCACTCGTTGTATTTGGTAAACCGATTAAGAACTATATATAGTCACATATACGAACTTCGTGTCTCCATTATCTACGTTATTAATCTGAATAAAAACACACCTACACGCGTAAGTTTCTACTGAATCAAAGCCTACGCAGAATATCTAAAATTACTCTTATTATCATAGGTATTTCGTAGTGTGATACAAAAGGGATATTTGAAAAACCTTCTTAAAACACCAATAGCGCGCAAAATATCCAACAGTCACTGTGTTCAGTTTGAAAAGGGAACCCACGCTACCAAATTCTGAGCTGAAATATTGTTGATACGAAATTGAATTGTTTACTGCTGCGTGACGGTACAACGCCCTCGCTTTTCACATTGATACAAATGTGCGACAGCCGATAGCACTGGCAGCGCTGTTGACAAAAAAGCGGGAAATCGGCAGCCAAAAATATGTCCCTTTTAAGTTTATTTACGGAATATTCTTCCATGTTTCACAAGAATATGAAACTGATCCTATGCATATCTGATTCGATCTTCATTCGTATGTTTGCGTAAAATCTCTTCTGTAAAGGAATCTACATAATCAGAGTCAGCCGAACGCTGTTGAATTACGAAACCATCTGTTGTGTGAATTTTGATTAAATGATCGACCAGTTTAATACAGGTAAAGCTTAGTAATAAGAACATTGTACTGAGAAAGACTGCTCAGAAATAGGAAAAATAACTCGTCAAAATTCGATGTCAAGAAATGGATAGAGACAGGAAAATGGCGAAGATAGGAAAAAACCCGTCAAGCTGTATTAACATTGTATCAAATATTAAGTTGTTCAACGGAAACTCTGCAGTAACGACGCTCGTAGAAATATACAGAAAAGTAAAGGAAAACCTTCAAATTTCAAATACAGCTCTACTTTATAGATAAAGTAATAATACCGGCCAAGTGTGAGTCGGGCAAGCGCACTGAGGGTTCCGTACCACCACAAAAATAAAATAATTATCAATTTAAATAACAGAGTTCAAAATTAGTAAAATATGGTTCCATTTAGATTCGGTGAGACGAATGATGAGGTCATCTAAGTAGCAAAATACGTTGTTTAACTTGGTAATGAACAGAAATTTGTCACCGACTCGTTCTTGGCCATTATTTATTATTTGGTGTTATATTTTAGAGGGTGTACTATAATCATACCAAGTTTGACGCTTCTACATAATACCGTTTTTACATTAGAGCGAATACAAAAATACGTTAAAAAAATACGGTTGTTTTGTAATTTTTGACTTTTTTATTACTTTTTAATTAATCCGCTGTAAAGTTACATATTTTGTGAAAATTTTAACTGGCTATCTATTACAGTTCGGAAGATACAGCCGTTTAAAGGTAGGACAGACGGGCGGGCGGACAGACAGACAGACATCGTAGGCTTAGCAATAGGGTCCCGTTGTTACCCGTTCGTTACGGAACCCTAATAATGATAATTGCTTAGTAACATTTTGTACTCTATTGAAAGAATATACCATATTTTCTCAAAACAGTACAAAGTGTCACCTTCGAATTGTATAAAATAATGCGTATAATATTTTATTCCACGAGCCCACGCGCTCTCACGTGTCTTTTATCAAACTCGTCGCTTCATCGGATTCCTTGGAATTAGCTATCAAAGAATTCCCGCGTATCCCGAGATGATATTAATTTTGAAATAAAAGGAACATTATCGCAAGAAACCAATAACCTAACGCAATAAAACGTATGAAGCGGGTGTATCTCGCATGATCACATCTCCTAATAAGTTGGATCCCACAACGCGTTCAATGTGGCGAAAACTAATATCTTCCGTCTCGCTTCTGTTGCCGTCATTCACGAGTCCGTTCAATCGTTCACAGCCTCCACTTCATTATATTTTGTTTACTTCTGTAGATGCATTTTTAGGGTTTCGTAGCAAAACGTAACTTTTATAGTTTCTCCGTGAATCTTTATGGTGAAACAAAAAACTAAGACTAAGTAGGTAGTTGTAAACTATACCTTTATTGGTATCGTTGTTAGTATTTGTTTTTAGATGAGTTTATTTGTTATTTTATTTCGTAGTGGTGTACTGTGTATGTGCCTGTACCGTGACATAACGGATACAACGGACGACCAGCGCTAATATTGAGTTAGGCGCGATTTGTGACTTTATCACCCACGTCTTTTAGTGATTTTTAAAACGTAGCTTTCTTTCTAAAACAACTCTACCGCTGAAATTTTTAACACGTATTACTATACACGGAACTGCTACATAGAAAAATACTAACAATAAAAAAAAACAGCGATTGTTTGTAAGTCGATAACGATAACTTGCTTACCTTGATCTGGCTTCCATTAAAATAAATTGTAAGTAAATAGTATAGGTATCTAAGTCTGCGTGCTTCATCATCAACCACATCATCGCTTACCAACAGGCGAGTTGGTGATAAAAAGTGGATTTATTCGCGTTAAAAAAGTTCATTTCAATACAATTTTTATGTTTGAATATGAGCAAAATTGGTTTAGAGGTTACGATCGCCAGGATCTGTGTCCAGGGTGAACAAATAGTTAAGTAGCATTCTCTTACTTTTCAGGCACTGCACTATGGGTATTTAGCTAGTTACGTCATAATATTGTAAATACTCAACCATAGCTTTTCAATTTTGCATAATATGAACCATATCAATTCCTAACACTAAGCATTTTTCAGCTTTTTTCTATTGCATATGTTATACGGTTTTCTACGAAACCCACTATAAATTACAATTACTAGGTACTGCACGGTAGCTACTGTGCCAGTGTGCAATTACCTTTCACGTGAAGGATTTATTCATTGAATGAGTAAGGAGTTCATACTTGCAATTTTAACATTTCATTCTTTGTTCTTGCACGTATTTTATCTTTTAATTCATACGAATAGACCACTTTAGTTCGGCATTTATCATTGTTTGATAAGGTTGAATAAAATATACCTTTCTTTGTATCCACTGTACTACTTAATGTATAAGACAAACATTTTATTTATTTATATTCAAACGCTTACAGTGCTTCCAGTGAGGCGTCGCTGTACAAGACGTCAACATTGCAAATAATTCAAAGTGATTCGATTATGATTCATCATTTCAGCCATAGGACGTCCACTGCTAGACATAGGCCTCCCCCATCGATCTCCAAAAGGGCCGGTTGGAAGCGGCTTGCATCCAGCGTTTCCTCTCGGTCTCTTTTAGGTCGTCTGTCCATTTTGTTGGTGGACGTCCTACGCTGCGCTTACTGGTCCGTGGTCTCCATTCCAGAACCTTTCGGCCCCATCGGCCATCTGTTCTGCGTGATATGTGCCCTACCCACTGCCACTTCAACTTGCTAATCCGGTGGGCTATGTCGATAACTTGTATAGGTTAAATTCAGTTTTGTTATCGTTTTATAAAAACTAGTCTCCTAAGGGTTAAATAGGTGATAAAAGTTTGATCATTTTAAAAGTGTAGAAACAAGGAAATTCGCTTTTACGCTTCAGTTTTAAACAACAGTCAGTTGAGTCATACTTTTGGAATATCTTTACCTAAGGGGGTTTAAAAGGCGATAAAATTATGTATGAAAGTTTGTCAGATTTTGTGTAATTGAGGGGGTAAATGGAAGTTAAATGTGTATATAAAAAATCTACGCCTACGAAATTGCAGGCATGAGTTAGTACATTATAAAGGCGTATGCATACAGCTAGCATTCGTCACAGCTTCACCCGTGAAACGTTCCATTAGTACGGTGGCCTGCGGTGGGCGTGCGACTCGTGCGAGCTACAGGGTGCGGTCACTTACGGTTGCTATTAGTGGCTGTAAACTGAATTAATGTATTAGTTATTACCTATTACATTAACGCCTAATAAACTCGATATGTTTTAATTTAACTGCCATTTATTAATAACCTATTTAAGCTCTGTGTTTTTGTGGGCATATAGCTCTTAGATCTTAGTGATTACGAAGTAATGGACTCGTAAGACGCTAGTAGCTGCTTCCTTACCTTACAATCTCTTACGATTTAGTCATTTTGGTTCAATCATTTCAAATCAGATGTTATGCTCTAACTAAAGGTGACTTGACAAATGAATACAATATAATATATTTCCGCTTACTATCTTCGCTCCGATGATTAATTAATCAATTCTAAAGGCATGTCTGTCAAAATCTGAATAATTTACCTACCTAATGACTGCCCGACCGGTAGGACATATAAAATGCCTTTCTGTTGTTTTCCATCGTGGATACAAATGTCCATTTCCGACCACGCAATCCGCGCATTAAGGGATTCAGTCAAGTGTTCCTGTCGATAAGTAAAGGAGTTTAAGTGAGGTAGGTAGTCGGGGACGGGTAGTTTTAGTTTTATTAAATTGAAAACTATGAGCCGGTCCAGTTTGCTATCTGAGAATGTATTTCTCATGCCTTTTTTCTTATTCTTTATTGTCATAAATATATTATTATAATCTAAGTATAATAAAGATTACGTTTATGGACTCGTCTGGTTTACATAATCTATATTATTTATTATAATATTATAAAGAGGAAAGATTTGATTGTGTGTTTGCATTGATAGGATCCGAAAGTACTGAACCGATTTGAAAAAAAAATATCACTGTTGGGAAGCTACTCTATCCTCGGGTAACATAGGCTATATAATATTTAAAAAAAATAGGGATCCTTACTAAAACTCCAATTATGTAACCCAAAGTGTAAAAAAATTAGATGTACAATTTATAATTTGCGTGTTTGACAGTTCTAAGACAGGACATCGTCTGTCAGGTCAGCTAGTTTTAAGATAAACACGGTGCCGCCGTTTTCTGGCCTGAGTTGCACACGCAACTGATTTGGCTATCCTACCAAACGCTACGCCTTTTCGAAATGGCGGTAAAGTTTTTTTTTTACAGGCAATGACCGTTGGTAAGACATTATTATGACATGGGTAGAAAACCTGTTTTAAAGAATAATATGTCGTACCATGACGGGGGTCTAAATGATTGTGCTTTGCTTTTATAGAAAAAAGTTGAAATAAAACCCAACGAAAATAACTTCCACAAAAAAAAAAAACAATTATTTGTTATAACAAAGAGAACATTAATTTTACAACAAAATCCGCCCGAAGCTGAGTCAATATCTCTAACTCCCACCACCACCGCCACTTTTACTGTCACAATTTAGGCTAATAACAGTTTTTGTGACACTAAACACGAAAAAAGCTTTCCGCGTTTAACGGAGCGTAAATGTGTACTCCATGTTACCGCCGCCCTTAAGCAGACATTATTAGGGGGGTGTCGCGCGGACGTAAAATTTTGTAGCGATTTTTTCCTCTAATACCGTAAAGCTATATAGACTGGAGGTCACGTTGACGACATAACTTGTACCGTGTAATATATTGGGGGAGAAATGAAAACTTAAATTGTGATTTGCATCAATTGTATTTGGTTGAACCTTCATTTGCAAATGATTTGTTTATTGGCGTTGACAGGTTTTTGAGATTTCAAAACTTCTATGCAGGTTTAGTGTAAGTATAAATTGTTTTTTAAGCCTCCGATAAAAGAGCTGATTATCTTCAAATTGTTAAACAGATTTCCTTGGATCAGCTACAACCCGAGTGGTTGTTTCCCGGTTCAAGTCACTTTTCAAATAATAAAAAAAACTGTTGTTCAACTGTTTGGGAGCTACGATGCCACAGACAGATATACAAATACATACGTTAAACTTATAACACCTCTTTATTTGCATCGGGGCTCGGGGTTAAAAATTTACGTACGATCTATAGCTGAGTTGTTAACTCTAGATAAAATAGTTTTACTTCTTTATAATTGAACTAGCTGACCTGACAGACGTTGTCCTGTCTTAGAACTGTCAAACACGCAAAGTCAAAATTGTAAATCTTATTTTACTACACCTTGGGTTACATTATTGGAGTTTTAGTAAGGATACCTATTTAAAAAAAAAATAATATAGCCTATGTTACCCGGGGATAGTGTAGCTTCCCAACAGTGAAAGAATTTTTCAAATCGGTATTGTAGTTTCGGAGCCTATTCAATGCAAACAAACAAACAATCAAATCTTTCCTCTTTATAATATTAGTATAGAAGTATAGATAAGAAACAAATTGAAAACATTTCGTGAAGAATCCCATCTACTGCAGTATTTTTCCAGAGAAAAACCAGATGGAGATATACAACGGCCCTTTTAGTAGTAATTAGCAATATTTTGTGAGAAGCTCAAACGATTGTCGCCGTTAGTCGCACTGACACTATGTAGGACAGCCACAAAGATTCTCACAAAACATGTCATGGAAATCCGCAATGCGCATGTTACACTTGTTATTCTTAGTGTAATTTACAAGTTTAGACAGGATAGACATGCAATTTGGTTATGCTGTCGTAGCCGTAGTGGTGCTACGTAAGGGTTTTTCTCACAATTAAATAAAATTTCAGGTCAAACGAAGCTGTTCTCTGTAAGGATGTTTGGGCCCAGATCATGTTCAGTTCAGACTGAACTGATATGAAAGAAAATAACTGAACTGAACAGTTCAGTACAGTTATTTTCTTTTGAGATATATTATGTGGTGGTACGGAACCTTCAGTGCACGGACCCGAATCGCATTGGTCGATTTTATTTACTAGGTCAAAAGTCACTGTCCAATTTGTGTGGATATTTGGGCCCAGCTCAGACATATACCAACAGTTCATTTGTTTTCTTCTAAACTTTTTGTTTTCTGGTTTTTATACTTGTTTTTTATTCATAACTAGCTGCGCCCTGCGGTTTCACCAGCATTATATGTTTTTTATTTAAAACTAGCTGCACCCTGCGGTTTCACCTGCATTATATTCCTCCTTGAAGCAACCTCCTTGTTAGCAACAACAACCTCCTTTGACTTAGATGACAATTTCTTAGTTTTTTTTCTGTGATGCAATATGTCAATGTATAGATTTCAATTCTTTCCGTTCCATACATAAAGTTTGGGGAAATTTGGGGGAAATTAATTTCCTTCATAATCTTTTTTCGATAATATTTAATAATATTTTAATACTTATTTTCCTATTCAGCGTAGAGAAAAATCCAACAAATCATACATCATGAACATCTGTGTAGCCGTTCTTGAGTTATAAGTTGTGTAACTTTGTTTTATATAATATTATAATTATAATATGTAATAATATAGATAACAAAGAGTTTTAGATAAGATGATTATTAACATTAAGATTTTCCCTTAATCGAAATGTCTCTGGTTTAACAAAGTATAACGACGACATAACCTTACATCTAAAATAAGTAAAATTACGAATGTCACAAGTTTATGTACTCATCTGGGTATATATCTGAGTTTGTCTTTGCACAAAGTAGAGTAACCTCGCACTACAAAGGGCTTAGGCTCTAAATGTTGCCGCTCGAAAATTTGTTTCATTACGAGCTAACCTAAAATTTCTTTTACGCCCAAGTTAAATCCCCGCACCGTATTTTGTAGAGCTCCACTTACCAAAGAGTTTTTGTATAGAATAAATAACAATGGGTGAAATTTTAGGGTGTCCGGTAGATAGGCCCGAAGCTATTTTCTATGAATCGGATTCAAGTTTCAATGGTTTTGTGTGCTTTCATTCGAAACTTTGTTTCAGCTTTAATATTTCGGGCGCAAACATAAAATATATTCACGCATGGAATACGTCAATGTTTTCCGTGCCTATCTTTCGCATACCTGCAGTCGTAAAATTGATTTTAGGCAATGTTAACCTTCTTATAGACATAAACAAAGAACGTACTTACTTTTGTGTTTCGTTATTTGGTTTTCGCTTATCATTTCACAACTTACTTGTTTGAAATGCTTGCTTTGTTTGATTTTTTTAATAGTATAATGTTATGTATTAAATGAGCACCTAATAAAATTATCTTAAATAGTATTTCAGAGCAAAAATATGTCGATAGCAAATATTGTCATCTTAAAATTTTATATTTGAGCCAGGATCTTCCGATTTTTCGTATGCTGTACTTATACCTACTCATATTTGTAATTCTGTTTATTGTTTATTGAATCTAAATTTTCACAAAAATATTACGAATTTAACGACATCACTCACGTCAACAACTCACTCAATGACTTCACTCTGATGTTTCAGTACGTAAAATTGTACGTAAGCAGTAAACCCTAGATTTCGCGGTTTAGTTTTAAACAATGGAGACTGCTGATAAGGATCTCGAGATAAAAGGTTAGCTGATTACCGCATTACCGCCATCAAAAGCACACCGAGTGTTGTTCTTGATATAACAGCGTTAAATAAAAAGCTGTTCCGAGAACAAAGCGGTACGTGAGGCAAATTATTTATGTATTGCCGCGGTCGGTCTAATTACGCGAGCCTTTTGTTCCTGTTGCCCCAGCGCGGTGTCAAGACAGTGTTACAGTTCTTTATCAGGCGAGTCAGTTTACGCCCACTAATACGGACATTGGGCGGGCTAGGCGTGTTACTTCAGACAGCTTAACTTACTAGCTGAAAAAAAAGGATCAAACTGTTTGTTTTTACGGCATTATCTTGATTATCTATGCATATAATAAAATCGTACAGAGATAAAAGTCTGTTACTGCGAGATATTAAAAAAAAATAACAGAGAGAGTCTTTAATTTTTGTCTGTCTGTTTGTTTGAACACGCACAAATTCTAAACCACTGGACGAATTTTGATGCGGTTTTCACGAATATACTAAACAAGGACGAAATAGACATAATGTTATGTTATTTTGAGAAAGAGTTGAATTAAGGAGGACAAATGGAGGTTGAAAGTTTACAGAAAAGCCCTTTGTTTTTGATGGACATGGAATTTGGTATTCAGGTTTAAAATAAATAAATACTGTAGTAAAAAAAAAAAAGATAAAGACGGATTAATGGGACGATAAGGGGTGAGAAATGCTTTTAAAATAATTTATTTGGGCATAATTTATAGTAAGCTATAGTATTGATCCCAGAAGCTCTCCAACTAGTAGCTCATTAATGCTGAGACGGACCCATTCGACACTGATTGTATCCTTTAGATATAAGTTTCTGTAAAGGTGTCGAATAAAATTTATTTTCTTTCTTTCTTTCTTTCTTAGTCAAAGAATATGTGATGAAAAAAAACTTTATCCTTATTAATCCTACCGATTTTTTTTTTTTTTTGGGAAAAATCCAAATAATGGTGGCAAAAGAGTTGAAATTTATATGAAAATCTACGCGTACGAAGTCGCGGGCAACAGTTAGTTAATTTTTAATAGGATAAAGGTAAGAGAACATGGCGGTAAATTTGGAATCAGAATGAGAGCTTAAGTACTGTCTAGATTTTCTTGCCAACTTGGCCGCCAACCACACTTTCCTTTCCACATATAACCTTCCATATAGTATTCCACTAGATGTTGCTTAGATAACAGTAATGTAATGAGCCTGCGACCCACTAACTTAAGAATGTGACCGCTTTGTTAACTTACACAGACAATGCTGAATAAATGAAACCGTAGCTGCTAGCTTGATGCTAGTGCATTGCGATATATATAATATACAAGTTTAATATTAAAGGGTTGTTGTTAAAAGCTGTCGGTCTAGACAAACTAATTTTGACTTTTTCAAACGCCTTTATCAGCAAATAGTGTACTTCTCAGCCATTTAACTCGGAGTTAAGAAAAATAAAACAGCAGCAGTTCCGAAAATGCTTTCATTTGCGAGAAATCCCGTCCTATGACCCCGCGGTTATGACAGAGAGGGAGAAACTGCAATCACACTTGGCGCAAAGAAGTGGTATACGATATTCACACGCAATAAATATTAGAATAGGTGCAGTGATTGCGTGAACAGGTGTAGACTTTAACCGCCCGAAGTAAACCAGCCCCTTTTACTTTTTATTCGAAGGACCATTTTGAAATTTGCCGAGTTCGCACGTTATTTTACTGTGGCACTCGAGGGTAACATTTTATTACCAGCCGGGCCCTTATTCGATACTTTCAATCTTTTTATTTGTTAGACGTAACGCAGGTACACGATTACAAGTACCTAAATGATTGGATGAAACGGTTTCTTAATAACATATTCCATCTTTCGCGTTGTTACGAAAATTCAAGTGTTTTATTGATTAGTTATCACGTTTTGACTACCAAAATCACGTTAATAAAATCGTGTTGGCTGCCAACAAAACCCGTGTGACGAAATCAGTATCGATATGGGTTAACAAGGGAAAACAAATAATCCAAACTAAACTGTTTCATACACGAATCTCTAATTTATTTCCGCATCTATGTCGTCACTCACAAACTCATCACGAAATTTCAATATTGACCTACGAAGCTAAAATAAGTTAATTGTAAAAAAGCTTTTAGCTTTAGCAAAGAAAATATAATCCGCCATATTGGAGTGGCGGCCATATTGAATTTAGTGTGAAGACACTCACTTTATCGTTTTGTATAATCTTCAAGCCATTTCATTGATACCCATATTAACAGGGTTGACAAATTACTTTCTAAGACCACCTTCCAACTCCATCATCAGAAAAGCTCAATGGTACCATATTAATGCATTCATTCAACTCAATTGAATTTCGGGAAGTGGGTCAAATTAGGCTTGCAAGATTCCACCCGAACAAACATATTTACATACATTGAAATTTAAATAAAAGCTTGTAAAATGGCAAATAACATCCTTGTGATGCTTTATTTTTACTGCTGAAAAGAAATTGCGAAAGGGCCGAATTAACGGAGTCAAGAGGGGGTTAAAAGTTTATGTGAAAGTTTACGCGAACTAAGTCGCAGCCAGATAGAAAAAATTACTCTAAAGTTTCGTATAAGAAACAGTTTTTAAGACAAAATTCCGCAAAGTAAAGTTTTATGCACTAAATTATCAAGATCCATACTAATTTGAATTCACACGTTCAGATTAATTCACACTAATACTATAAATGCCAAAGTGTGTGAGTATGTGAGTGTGCATGTTCTCTAAACGAATTTAGGTAGCTTATAGCCTGTATTGACCCATACAACCTATGGCTACTTTGATTACTATAAAAAATACAGAACGAATTCTAGAAAAGCTGGTGTAACCATGGAGCCCTATGTCCTATAAAACATACAGGGACATAGTTTCTTTCGGAACCGTTCAAAAGTTGAATTTTTAATTCCACGTAGAGTATACCTAGCGCCTAGCCTGGTAATCTTGTTCTTCTAAGCTCCATAGCCCAGTACAAGCGACGAGCGATAAACAAGAAAACGTGAGCGTAACGTGAGCGATAGGTGAGCGATTGTCACAGGTCCGCGAAGAGCCATACGGGGAGGCAGAGCGCGGTGGAGACTTCGCCCCCCGCGCCTCCCTTTATCGATTGCCCCAGTTGAGAGCGGAGCGGAAGTAATGATAGAGCGGGATGCAACCACTGCCCGATCCGATGCCCAACTCCACCTAGTAACTGTAGTGCACTCACTACATAAATATTTGCTCAAGATAATATTTAATCTTCCCTTTCTTTCGTGTAATGCAATTCTCGAAAACACTTCTGCGACCAGCGGGTCCGGCTCCCCGTGTGTAATCTAGGATTATGTTAACTTTAATCTCGACGAGATTTATAATACATGTTATTGCATAAAATGAATACTATTAACTATTAATTAACTCAAGTCAGAGTTACTACTATGCGTCTACACGGTACACAGTCAGTCTCTTCAAATAAATTAGTCAAAAGTTTGAATCATCAAAGTAAACAAGTTCACAAGTCGAGCGGTGGAAGTGACATCCTGCTCATACCTATCTGAACGGATCCGTAATAGCTTCCTCAATCTCGGCGTCAAAGTTCTCATAAGGCGCTTCTTAACTAAACCGTTAAGGAAGATAGTTAGTAGGAGGCCTTCGGCAGGGTCTTAAAACTTGGCCGAAACTTGCGTAACTCGATCTCCAAGATCCGTTGGCGGGCGTCAATGCGGCGATAGCTCACAATACGTTATTAGCATAATAATGATATAATTGCCGATAGATCGCGAGCTGTCCTCACCATCGATCCACTCCAAACTTGCGGAATTTCCCGACACACAATGGAACTTCCTAGTACCTTCCTCGTCATTGTGATACTTTAATTTTGTTAATGGGAAACTACTCCACGAACAGGGACATGTCACATCGTAAAGAAGTTGTTAAAATGCCGTTTTTATAAGAACACCCAAATGGCGATTCGATGTCCATCGTAAAAATGTAAGTCATAAGCCATGACGTTTCATAGCTAAGCCTATAATCAGTAAAATCGATTTTGCGATAAAACGTGTCCAACAAGAGTGTCTTGCGCGGTAAATTGCGAAGGAATCTGAGCCGGCGTTCACATCCAATGATAATAAAGTGTAAAAAGAGTCGTCGTTTTAACGTCCACTTTATGGGCACTTCCGGAGGTCCGTATAAGGTTCAGGATGCGCCAGATATATGGCCGCGTTAAACTGTTTCGCCACTCGCTGCTTCTCTTTGTCATCGTCAGAGAACATACGCATTTGCTCATGTAAACAAGAACGCCATTCGACTTTGTTGATTCTTTAATTACTACCTCTTGTATAGATTTTCCAAACTTATTTCAATATGTTATTAAAGACAATCAATTAAGAGTTAAATACTATAATTGATAAGTCAGCTTAATCATTTAATTTATAAGCGAAGCATTATTAGTGAAAACAGATCCAAAGTCGTAAAACGAGGACGCCTATTTAAAGTGGATCGGTCTATAAAATAAACTTGAGAATCCAATTAAGAAATGAGAGGAGAAAGGATTTATTCTAGTCTCACTTTATTAGCGTACATGGTAGTAAAATGAAACGATCAGACTTTGTATAAGAGTCGCATAGAATGACCAATTAAAATGAATACTCGTTAGTACCTAGGTGTTCATTAAAAAATTGATTGGGAAAGCACCTGTTAAAAGGACAAAGTCCGGTTATATGACCAAGAGACGTTAATTTGCATATATGACGAATAAAGAGGTTTTGCGCTCTTTTCGGTAACGAAATTTGCTATTGTGAGTTACGCAGCTAATTTTTTTTTTGTTAAAATTTTAATGACCAGTAGATTCAATGTCCTTTAGTCGTAATATTAAACAGTTTACATAGTCTTAATAGCGTCAAATAAGTCATAGTCACAGTCAGAGTCAAGCTATGTAAGTGACGGTCAAGTCAAACTCATGCCCCTGTAAAGTGGTGGAGACTTTACAAGAGGCTCCTATGGAGTTTTGGAAACAACTCGAAAAGACACGTTTCATCTCGTTATATCACTTGCTTACACTCGAGCACGTTTACGAGCACTTAATGAATAATAATTCACCATTAGCATGCATTTAGTATGTTAGTTGCATACGCCTAAGAAGCAAAGGCGCAGATCCCAACATCCAACGTTTTACCGTGACCTTGTATTAATTTAGTAATACTCCTGAGAAATGTGTATAGGTACTTATATATCAACTGGTATTCAAAGAGACCTCGCTTCTCGTTATAAGGCCGACATTTCCCGTGGCTATTAAAATTTTACGAGTGAACTGGCGAAATGAATGCCTAAATTAGGTTAAGGAGTATCGCGGAACGAATCGCGTGATATACACCGCACTCACTGTAAATTTAAATGTAAAAACAATGTGCGGATTGTACGGAGATTTTTTATTTATTAATTTCTCAAAATGTACACGACAACGGGTTTTTAAATCTAGTTCCTTATTTTTTGCACACGATGATTAAATTAATGATTTTATACTAATTCTTTGCGCAGCTACCAAATGTACCTATTCAGAAAAGGTCACCTCCACGGAATATTTTTGTATTGTAACAATATTGTCTACACCAAAGCTATCACTCGTATACAAGAGTAATTAAATTTTAATACAGACTATATAGCTGTTGCTCGCGACCGAAAAAGTATGATTCAACTGACTTCTGTTTAGAAACGGAAGCGCCACTAACCAATTTCCACGTTTCTAACTTTAAAAAAATAGATAAAACTTCCATACAAATTTTCATCCTATATTTAACCCACTTAGAGATGAGTTTCCAAAAAAGATGTTACAACTGACTTTTACTTATAATCAGAAGTCCCAAGTTCTATGTTGCTAACGTCAATTATTTTTTCAACAAACTTTTATGCATTCGCTACATTGAATTTAGTGTGACTTTATTTTATTTTTCGTATTCTGCTCAGCAAACTCTTTCATTTGATACCCATATCATGGGAGTGCATAAAAAATACTGATCCGCCATCTTTTGAAGTCCATATTGGATTCAGAATGACGTCATTTAGCTAACCATTGCACTGTGTCATCCGAAATAAACCTGTATGCAAAATTTCAGCTCAATAGGTTGGGGTTAACTATGTTGAAATAAATTTACAAGGTTTGACCCATAACAAGGCAAGTGAAATAAATAGTTGTAAAAATTACGAACTTTTATGTAATCATTGATCCATTTAACAGCTTAGGCTGGGCGTTTTCAGGGAATGAATGAATTTAATATTTTTAGTAGATTTTATAAATAACTAGCGGTCCGCCCCAGCTTCGCACAGGTATAGATTATAGCCGATTATAGATTATATGTCACCCGGGGATAGTGTAACTTCCCAACAGAGAAATAATTTTTAAAATCGGTCCAGTATTTTTTGAGCCAATTCGTTACAAACATACTTACATACAAATCTTTCCTCTTTATAATATTAGTATAGATAACCGCAAGTTATACATAAAGTTGTAGGCATGAGCAATTATTTAGTTTTCAGACCAATAAAATCTAACATTAAGATTACGTTTCGTTCCAATTTCCAATAGTAATTATTGGACCTCTTTGTTTCGTTGTATCGCATATAAGCTTTTCGAACGGTATGACCTCAACAAAAAGAGATAGCTGCCATAAAATACAATTAAGGTTCAAACGTGATGTAGGTAAGTACCTAATGCACCTACAAACCACCTTCACTAACTCTGAAACCGATTTCATTCCCATATCTTATTCATAATATTGAGCCTTCTAGATAGTTTTGTAGACCTTCAAAATTTAATTCAAAGCTAGTAAAGTCCAAGAATCCGTGACTTATTAGATTTGTCACTTCGTCTGATTACTTCAATTGTTAAGTTCTTGGCAAACTTCAAACATTCGCATGAATAAATATTAAACGTACCTATAAATGTAGCAGATATTGTGTCTAAAATATAAGGTCAGTCGTGTAACCATTGTCTTGTATGATATATATTAACTAAAATGTTGTAAACAAAACGTAGTACAAAAACTGTTTATCTCGATTTATCGCTACGAGGGCGCAGGTTAAAATCGTTTACAATATATGAGTATTGTAAGGCTGCGTTTAATAAAGGTACGATAAACAACGGGCAGGGCAGAGAGGCACCTTTCGATAGATTTTCAGGATTTTCGAAGCTCGTGCGGATCGGCATTCGAGGCACGCGCTGCTTTCTTTGTTTCTCTTATAACGAGATATTGTGATTCCTTCCATTATGACACCACATACACAGATGATTCGAATATCAAACACTGCGTTAGATACACGTTTTCTTATTAAGGCGTTGTGCAAGCTGAATAATAATGTACATTGCTGACGAGAGCTAGTTATGTACCTATTATAAATCAATGAAATAACTTGAGATTGCGTAAATACGTACATGGTGCACTTTCTATTTACCCGACTGCCCGAGATGGAGAGTAATTAATGTATCTCGGGGGAATGTATAATACACACGCATTATAGACACTCACAATTAATACCCAGATCCTTAGCAAATATTTAAATTCATCATTCAAACATCTATTTTGTACTAGATGACCTGACAGACGTCTTGTCCAAAGTATATTTTTTTAGTGTCTTGATTTACAAAAATCTCATAGAAAAAGCACTTTCAGTAATTTCCGAATTTGCAAATTTTCGGGGCAACTTTTCTAATCACTCTATCACCAAACAACCAACTAAACTAACAACCAACTATCAACTTTTCTACAAATGCAAAAAAATATAAGCTATGACAATTCCGAAACCGATTTTTTTACTCGCGTGCTTTCATTGGCTCCTCAGCGCAACGACATTTTGGGCTAACCTAAGACATAACAGGATTTCAATTTTCAAAAAAATATTATATAATATCTACTGAATAGAAAACAAAAATATTGAAATAAGTTTCTTAAAATAACCTAATCTACGAAATAAAAAATACCAATAAATCTTTACATACCGCATTACGATTTTTTAAGTTAGAAATTCGGCCACGTCTCTATTGTAAGTGTTGCGCTACAAACGAACTGCACTTAACTTTTATTTAAATAAGAATATTTGAGCTTGTATGGAGGTATTTATTGTCGTTTGACTTGTTGAAATTACGGCGCAATTATTTTAACTTATTGGGGATGTTTAATCTTCACTTTGAAACCGCCTCAGATCGGCGGTGTCGATCTAATGATCTCCTTTGGGGAACACAATGTACGACCGCAAACCTTACCTACATTATGTCCGATTTACGACTCTATTTACAAGATACATTACAGAAATCTACTAAAACTTAGTTATATTGTATCGTAATTTAATTATTTTTAGCAATTTTGTGTAACGTGATACTTTCAGTAAGTTTTGTTTTTGTTAGTAGTCTTGCGCTTGTCCGCCAACTACTCGCCTGATTTTAAGCGATGATGTGACCAAAAGCAATTTTTTAATATTATTTATGAAAATCTTTTCAATGAGTTCCATCTGAACTTGAATGTTTAATCTTGGAACGATTATTAAGGCCAAACGCCACCTTGAAAGATGAGGCGGTGTCGAGCGGAACAACACCAAGCTTTAAATTTTAATTTTAATGTTCTTATTATAAAAGAGTCGTTGTTTTTACACATTTTGTTTACGTAACACAAAAGATACTTACGTATGATTGTGCCGGTTATT
Organism: Agriopis aurantiaria; assembly: GCA_914767915.1. Classification (NCBI taxonomy): domain Eukaryota; kingdom Metazoa; phylum Arthropoda; class Insecta; order Lepidoptera; family Geometridae; genus Agriopis; species Agriopis aurantiaria. Next base: position 9,265,058 of record OU611987.1, read on the forward strand.
TCGACTATAGATTAAACCGCATTTGTCGGTCTTTTTCAAAGTGAGTGCGCGCGCGTGACTCCGTCTCGCTTTACACTACGGGCTGCCGCGCGCCGCGCACGCAATTAAATCGGCTGCTGATTGGGTGCGAAGGGGTTAAATATTCTTATTTTAATTTTGGCGGCCATTTTGAAAATATTACATTATTAGGTATCGCATATGGTATTGTCATCGGAACATGCGATTTTGAACCTTTGGTATGCCAGCAAAATGTGACTTTTCCACAGCAGTTTGCTCGCCGACGCCGTGACGCTGCCGCCTTGACTCTCCAGTTGGCGTTGGACCTAATTATTATAACTGGCCAAGAGCGTCTCGAAACCCGCGTATGGTAGGGTTCCGTAGCCAAAGCCATTTAATTGTATCTTCGGCTACGGATTGGCTTTGGTCGTTATAGAAAATTTCGATTTAACGAAGCTCCGTGAACTTATCAAAACATCAGATATGGATAATGCTGACAATCATATTAACATTAAACTTTTTTTCATGTTTTAGTCAAAGAGAAATCTACTTGGGAAACATTATTTGTGAGGACCATTTACGAAACTAAAAATGGTGCCTAAATTCAGGACCTTTTTTTAAGCGGCTTGAATTTATTAGGTTTTATCACTTTTACTCAATTCAATTCATTTATTTCGGGTTTAAGGTATAACTAATATACACTTGACGACGTCATTTATAGGATTAAAACCACAACATAAAATTAACATGACACAATTAAAAAAATATGATCACTAATTGTTCTAAATAATTTGAATGAAAGTTTTTAATATCACCTATCAGCATGGAAAGCTACACATGTCTAAATCTAATAGTTTAGAAAGGCACGAAGGACCCGTTAGCACAAAAGTATACACTTAAACCTTACCTTTATTTAAAAAAACTTATTCAACGTTAACACATACAGGAGTCACACACAAAAAAAGCAGTCAAAAAAATCATCCACTTTTTACTTGTACCCCTAAAACCAAAAATATAGATTTTAATACTATGGAATGAAGATCCATATCAAAACTGTAATGAGAACAGGTGGACAGACAGAGACACGACCAGACGGACTGACAGAACGGACTTGTAAGGGTTCCTAGTAGTACTACGGAATCCTAAAAGGCTTACCTACCTGTTCCCTGCTTCCGATGTCTCGTGGCGTAAAAGCATGTTACGCAACGCTCATTACGTAACTCAGATAAGCAAGGGTGAAATCCTATCTTATTTGCACCCTTGGATTAAAATTAAATTTTATAATGTCAGGCAGAATCGCGCCGCCGCCGCCATTGCCACACCTAATACGTATCTCTATCTACTCACTCTTGCGTATTGTCTAAAATCTTAATTTAATTTAATGTGAACTCCCAAATATGAAATCCATTTGTATGCGTGTTAATAAACAGTTGTCTGACTTTCGTTCAAAAGGCAAGAGATCTTGTTTTACATTATGAAACATAATTACGATTATATTTAATTGTTTTGTGGTCTAAGCATATGTATCTATACTTAGATGTGGTTTACTGGAGTTTTAATCAATTCCTTTACTTATGTAGTATTCGTCTCGTATACTACGCTTGTAGTTAGGTAAACTGTAGAATGGTAGTATTTCTTCAATGATTAATTAGCAAAATGTAAGTAAATCGCTACACATCATCACTAACTCTTAGATTAGTTGCAAATACAGCCCAAGAATTTGGAGGCCAACAGGTGGCAGTAGCTTAGTTTAGAGTGTTTGGGAAGCATACCGATATTTGAATCCTGCCAGCCGTCAAATTTTTTAATAGTCTATCACAATTAAATAGTATATTCCGGCTGGTACACTTCAATAAGCTCACCTAAATTCTCAAATTTGGAACAGCACCTCATATAAAAAATAAAAAAATTAAGACATTTCTAAGCTCACGCGGCCTTAATTAACAACCTTTAGTTAAACAATACTCATCTTCATCATCGCTTTACATCAGGCGAGTTGGCGGCCAAAGGTTAAATTTAACAAAAAAACGTAAAATTGCTTTGTCATCTTCTGACGGAAATTGTCACACACAAAAATGATATAAAGCAATTTTAAGCATTGATTATCTTAAGTGACGTTCTAAAGTAAGACTGAATATATTTAAAATGTACAACATTGTGCACATTATTCAGAACTTTTCAAGAAAACGCCTAAATGAAACCCTCTGAAAAGAGAAATTCTAATGAAGAAATATTTCTTAAAAGACGTCAATGAAGAATTGTGGAAAGCATCGAAATTGCAATTACATTGTATCATATCCTGCATGTTAGCGGGAAATAGATAATTTTCTTTTGCACGTGTGTCGTCATGCATGCATATGAGAAAATCTGATATCTGATTATTGAGTCTCTCGAAGCTGTTGCCACTTCAGTGGTTTGTTACCTACCAATAATTCTCGAATGCGATTTTGAATTGAAAACAGAAAACTCATAAAATATCTTTTGGATATTGTACAAAGAATAAAAAATACAAGGTTATATTCTACAGGGTAACGCAATTATCCTCTACAAAACTGAAAAGGGGTCATAATATACTCATCATTATGAACAACTTTTACTATAGGACCTACTTTAAAAACGCGAAAAAAATATCAGCTGTTCTATAGAAAACGATCATTGACACTCGACAAAATGTATGGAACAGATGTTTTTTTTTCTCGCGATTTCAGGGTTGGTCCCATAGTAAAAGTTGTTCATAATAATCAGTACAATGACCTCCTTTCGGTCAACCCTGCATAAACTAAGCTGTTAGAAAGGCAAATAAAAGTTTAATCCCATAAAAAAGATGCATTAAGTAAACTGTACAAAAAGAGTTCGATCTACGTCTTACTGATGACAATACAAATAGCCGATATAGGTACTTACGCCATCAACGCCCCCTCATTAATATTTTTTAACAACAAACAGCTCAGTAAATACAAATTAGGCTTACACGTCTCGCGTGACGTTAAGTGTTTCCGAAACGCATTATTTTAGTTCCGAAAACTTTTACGAAGCACCGCTTTTATAAGGTAGGAAAATATTGGTCTGAGGTATTCGAGAGAGTTTGTTGGGTGGAATTTTTCTTTGCTTTTACACGTGAACACTGAAAGGCTGTTTCCGTCGCGAACAGAACACGGAAATGTACTATAGTAGGTGACAAAAACGCGGACGCCAATCTAAGTAGTTTACAAAAGGCACTCGCAGGCAAGCTCACTTCCGATGGTAATTATTTAATGTATTACATAGCTACTTACTACATTTTAGCACCTATTCACTAGTATGAAGGTTGATATCAAATAAAAAATATATATTACGTCGACACTATTCATGTAAAAGGCAAAAGGAAAGAAGTATAAAATCTACAAATGGAATTTTACAACAAAGAAAACTTTATTCCGTCTGAATGTTTTAAGTCTTTTATATTCGTGGTGGGCGGTTATTACCGGTGGTTACTTGGACGGAGGATAAAGACAAAGATCACGCGATTCATTCCTCTAATTGTGTCTGGGATTGTATTCTTTGCTATTAAAAGGAGAGCGCTAGAGAGAATCAACTTAGCTTTATTTTATCGATAGACATAAAGACGGTAAACATTGGGTCTCATCGGGGACACGTGCCTTATTAGTGAGCATCATAAAAGCAAACAACTCGAGCCAATCGAACGCGTATGATATTACAAACTCAAGCGTCGTCGACATATTTTCGTTGCGACCAATAATGGGCCTTCTAATTTTGCGACGTGTTAGCACAATATGGCTTTCGGTTGTTATAGCGGGTGTCAAAACACCGGCGCTCAAAAGGCTCGCTCTGGCTCATAAGTGTCCATTAGCAGCCGAGACTGATACTTTGTAACCCTATATGTTTGACATTCGGCAAGGGTCTGAGAGCAAATGGGACGACAGAGCTGATAGCGACGCATTTTCAGGGTTTTTATTATCGGGTTATCCACTTTCGCGCTTTCAGCCTCCTATTAAATATACCTTTTTAATATTAGACCAATATTAATTATACAAAACACTGTTTTAAAAGTTGTTTCTCGTTAAAAATCATATAACTGTAATTATTAAACATTGTATATTTTTGCTATGTTCTAGAGGTGGCTGACATAAATACAAGTTTTCGACAAATAAAAGGAATAAAAGGACAACGGGCTAAATAAACGCAGCACAGATAGCAGGTTCTATTCAGAAAAGCCACTGAATTCACCCTCGCAACAGAGCTTTAAACTCCCAGGTATAGTTAGTGCTTACTGAATTGTTGAGTAGCATTTAAGTTTTTAAGCTTCTATGTACCTACTTACGTTTGAACTAAAGTAGCTGTAGGTATAATTTATTCGTCTTTTTATCTTGATTCAAATTTACATTAAAAATAGTATAGTTATAGTTAGTATACCTTGGGAATCAAGAAAATAAATGGCTGAAACGACCTTAAGACAATGAATTAAATAATTAGTTACTGAGACTAAGAAGAATGGCATGAGGGATGCCCATATATGTATATCTATATCCAGCAGTGGGTTGATACAAGCTGATGATGATTATGACAGTCAAACTTACTATGCTGGCGCAGCAACCCAAAATGTGTCTTAGCCTCCGATACTAAAAGTTCATGCTAACCACACGTACAGTTTCCGCTTTCCGCTTTATCTTTCCATCTATACTTGGAACCTGCCTTTGAACCTTCATCAGTTCCAAATAAGCCCGTTTTACGGTGAAATTATCTCCCACTCTTTCCAGATGTTCAAGCCAACAATATCTTAACGATTTTATTTCAAAAATCATTTTGGGTTCCAAAACCAATTCTTAAATCCATTAGTATTTTATTTGGATCCTCCGACTGCCGTCTTCCTGGCTCTAAATTCTACTAAACCGACAATAAGAGAAAAACGACGATTATAATATACTAGTATTAAAATCACAAACTTGCTTAAATATAAAGTCACTATCTAGGTACGTATATTCAAGCACATTTTAAAACATTAGAACACGGAGACCGGATGCAAGGTCACGGGAATACAGCTTATCTTGGCTCTGCAAAGCGCACCTTAATGTTTTGTGCTGAAACATTTTCAACTATTCGAGCGTTACAGCTCCAGATAGCTGCAATAGTTATAGGGATGGCTACTCAAAACAACAACGCCAGTTTTAAGCTTATTTGCTCAGCCAAATTGACTAAATTGTTTGGAAAATTAGATAGTCATCGTCGAAGAAATTTTAAAGGCACTTTACGGAACAACGTCACTTAAAGTAACAAGAACCCGTTGCTTCTTAAAACATTATAGAGCTATATTAATAACTATAATGGTTTGACCTTTTGTAAAAGAACAAGTACAATTTTCCTTTTGTCTCAAATACTGTCAATGTTAAACGTTCCGTAGCACACTAAAAAATCAATTACTATCGAACGCTGTGCGACCCAAAAACGGAGATATCGGTTTATCACAAAATACATGACAGGCTCTCTATCAATTGGCCAAGCTCAGTGAGCCGTGCGAGTCGTCAACGGAACGGGAAGTGTGCCAATTATCCGCCGCCATTAGACCGGCCCCCGGGACCACTGACGTTTTTCATCAACACGGCCAATCTATGGCTAGCTTTATAGGTGAGCCTTTTGTGTCGATTGAAGTCGAAGGACACGTATCGCTTTCACCTAAATGTTTTTTGTACGTGTAAAATTATAGCTACTAGCCTATTTGAACTTAAAATTAACGGCGCCCCGGAAATCAGACAATTGTCTGATTTTTATGGAACTTGGTAAGCATGCTTGAATTAGCAATACGAATTTCTATTATGATTTACTTTTCAAACCCCTAATAAACATAGTTTTTTTTATTCAGTTCAATATGGCAATTTTATTTGTCGCAGTTGCCATCCTGTTGACGCTGTTGTTGTTTATTTAACATCTCATATTAGTAGATTTTATATGTTTATGTATTAGTATATTATCGTAATTTTAAGTAATATATGTATTAGTATGTATTGTTACTAGAATGTACGGTTTATATTATAACTATCACATTTTCAAATATTGCACGCCCCGCCTTCTACCTCCTGTATAAATCCTCTCCATTCTAAGGTTGCCTGAAGAGATCGCTCTTAGCGATAAGGCCGCCGATTGTTGCACTAGTTTTTAAGCTGTTTTATTGTGTGTATGAAATTTGTGGTGTGAACAATAAAGAGTTTATCTATCTATCTATCTATCTAATTTATATTTGCTTACAATGTTTCATCAAAATCAGACGATAGTTTCCGAAATTCTAACTAACACAAAACTTCTAATATACATATAATAAATAACAACACACTTAATTATAACCATTTTTTTTATTTTATTTTACAATTTATCTGACACTCTAAACGTTAAATTTAAATAACATCTCATCACAACCAGAACAATATTACAATCAACAGGCACTTTTAAATGTATCCCAACCGATTAAAGTTTAAAACTTACTAAATTGGTGGTAGGTTTAATTTTGTGAGCCACTGAAGAAATAAATTTTTTTCGTACACTTGGCAAGACCAAAAATAAAAAAATACTACTAATTAATAGTAGTATTTTTTTATTTTTTTTAAATGTTTGGTAGTAATAGTTTTAGGTTTTAAATATTTTTCGTGTAAATAAATAATTATTTTATTATAACCAGAACTTAAAATTTAAATACTAAAATAAATAATAGGATATTGATTATAAAAAATGAATGCCTATAGATTTATAATATTAGGTTTTGCAATGACAACAACATATAAATTGCATGTAGACATATTTTAAAGATTCGTCTTTCATTTATATTTTACCGTTCTTTAATAAAATGTATTACAAAATAAAATGTACGTAAAGAGTAATTCCTATGTAATATAAACAAAATAAAATGCACTTCCTCGTCTTGTTGCATTCAATCCAGTACCCCATGAAAAGTGATAGCCACCATTCAAAGTTCCAGGCTTCCAACACCATATCGCGCCACATAAAAATAAACTACGAAACAAAACGCAACAGGACCGTCGCGCCCCATACGACACTCACCATTAGTTTACATACAAATGGGCCTCGTTTTACATAATCCATCGTGTACAATGGAGGTAATTTGTTGCAAACCGTGTGGATAAGCAAGCTGATCGCAAACTGAGCGCAGACTGAGCGCAGCCTTCGTGGCGCAAACTTGATAGCTTATCGATGCGATCGGAGGTCGATGCTCTGTTATTACAATAACATGCAAGTTTCTTAAACATGCACAAGTCTGCTATTAGTAGGTAAAACATTATTTATAGTACATTAATGCAGCGGCAGGCTACAGGAGGATTTATGGACGACCGCAAAAATTAAGACGTATCCGAGGCCAGCATACACGAGTCCATAAAACATTACGTGGATATTCTTGTTAAAATATACATAAGTATTTTGGTGTAATTATCACATTTCGTTAAAACCTTAACTGGCAGCTTATACTAATACTTCGAAAAAAGTAACATTTCCAGATGGCTATGGGACCCCAATGGAAATGTCAATTAGTATTTAACCGACTTCAAAAAAGAGGTGGTTATCAATTCGACTGTTTTTTTCTGTCTGTAAATTCTAATGTAACACTAGCCTCTTTTTGATGGAAAAACATTATCGAACTTTTTGTACATTGAAATATTATACGCAGATACAAGATAATATCCAATTAAAGTCAAGAAAAAGTGTTATTATTGTAGAAGTGATTTCTTAAAAATTTACTCCATTAAAAATACCATGTATGAGAAAAAGAAAAACAAACAAAAACAAATAATTTAAGGGACGGTGTGGTCAAAGATGGCAAACGCATCTAACTTTACTAAAGTTTACTCCATAGTGCACTATTAACAAATCTGCAACTTTGCAAAACAGTGCAGCACACCTTCAGTACGAAACCTCGGTTTTTCTGTGTTGAATTTACCAGAACTGTGTAGTAACTACAAATGTACCTATTTACATTTCGACGCTTTTCGGGAGGCTCGTACTACCGCCGTACCCGTGCGAGAAACAAACGGCTAACGAACGCCGGACGGGTGATACGATTTGTAAACCACTGAGACCTATAACATGGATAAGACAGTTTAACTTTTTGCTTCAATTTCGGCGTGCAAAGTTTTTTTCCACGTCTACGGTGGTGACTCCCACTCTGGCTCGTTCATAGTGCAAAGATTGGCCATTGCCATTCAGCGCGGGAATGCTGCCAGTGTTATGGGCACTTTTGCACCAGGAACAGTGCGGGGTGGGTTATTTGATGAGACGTGAATTTATGTGATTTAAATTAGTTTGTGACATGTATTAATTGATTGTAAGTATATAACTATATAAAGAGATCATACAAATGGTTAAAAAAACAAGCAAATAGTTTAAAAAAACGTCAACAATACGAACATAACTAGAGCGTTGGTTTGGTCAAACAAAAGCTATCGAAGTTTTTTGATGCTTGTCTTTTGAATTTTGGTGGCGTTTTACTTCCTTGTGCTACGAGTATTATACTGCCTAATTCACCTGTATGTCACACCTACACTATCACACTTGCATTATATATATACTTTTATTATTATTATTATTTACTAGCGACCCGCCCGCCCGGCTTCGCACGGGTGTAATTTACGTGCGAAGCCGTGGCGGTACGCTAATCTATATAATTATATTAAAGCGAAATTCATCTACTCATTCACTCACTCAGTCATTAAACACGAAATCTCGAAAACTACTTGACTTGCGAAAGGGCCGAATTAAGGATGACAAAAGAGGGTTGAAAGTTTATATGAAAGTCTACGCGTACGAAGTCGCGGGCAACAGCTAGTTATATATATAAACGTTCCGTGAAAATGTACCTAACCGATGGTGAAAACCGCATCAAAATCTGTTGCGTGGTTTAGGAGGAGTTAGCGGCCATACAGACAGACAGACGCGGAAAGCTACTTTAATTTATACTATGTACAGATAGTTGTAAGATAAAGTCTACTACTGTAGCACTTGTGTAGCATCGTAGTCTCTTCGTAGCTCCGTAGCGAGTTGATATTTGCGCCGGCTGCAAGTGGCGATATTTCAGCGCGCCCAGACTCTGTTTGTGAAAACTTTATTCACGTCAACGGCTCCCTGTCTGTCAACGTACACCAGAAATTCCACGTTATTACATACATACCGAAATAAACTAGGAGCAGCCGGCGAATCACATCACATCATCAGCTATTAAAACGTCTACTGCTGAACAAAGGCATCTTAGAGAAGGGTGTTGCCATAATCCCCACGCTTGGCAGGTGGCTTGGGGATCGCAGTACGTTCACCGTGTACTAATAGGCATTGCTTCCCCTCCTCCGGTGGTTTTAGTCTTAGTTTTAGGATTTACCCGGGTATACATTAAGGTTCTAAAATGAATTAAATAAAATTACAATATTATATTCGCCGGTAAATTTTACAGCCAATACTAATTTGTATGTATTTTTATTTATTGTTAACTGTAAAAATCGCAAAGCGAGACTCAGCCGCGCGCGCGCATTCACCTTGAAAAAGACCGCTAAGTGCGGTTGAAACTATAGTCGGAGTAACCGGAGTAATACCCGTGTAATACCAATAAAATGTGTGAAAACCACGTTTTCATAGTAAAACTGTGTGAAATGGCTTATTGGAGCTGTCAGAGTAAATAAATATTAGTAGTAAGTTTATAGATACAGCACAGGCATGCTGCGGTGGCTCGGTCATTATGCGCGGATTAAAGAATCGGGGCTTGAAAAGTACGTATTTCAGACAGGCTACTGGACGTCACCCGGTAGGTTGTCCTAAGTACCGCTGGTCGGACGCTGTGGAAACTGATCTGAAGACCTGCCTAATTGGGATGAGGTTCACAATGCCGCAAATATTGGTCTATTTTATAGACAAAGGTCAAGATCCACTTTGGGGTCATCGTGCCACCTCAGTAAATAAGCTTATAGAGCTGATTTGAATTAAGTGCTCTCAGGAAATTAATATTTATATCATATGAAAATTGCCTTGAATAAAACCACATAGATTTTTGTGTAATATTAAGACGCTATTTTCCGACTTTTAAAAATTATGGTCATTTAATTTAAGTGTGCATACCTCCATGGTTAGCTTAAAATTATAAACATGGTGTCATAACAAAATTGAATGTTTTATCTAGGAAACCCATAAGACCGAAATACGATTAAGCACATTTTGCTCGATAGTAAAAATATACAAAGTAGCACTGATTTGCGCTTTAATCCCTGTTTTTTTTTTGGATTCATTCAATTACCTATTTATTAAATTATGTCTGTAATATCTTGATATATAGATTTCATAATTATGAAGGAAAGCGGTGAAGCACATTTTACATTGCAGCTATACTTTTCGAAAAATATGAGAAAAACCCCAAAGATAGAAGTAGCGAAACGCATGACTGTGTGTAAGCGCCATGATTTTATGCGACTAAATGCGACTTTAATACAATGAACAAAGGATTATGGTCATCTGTAGTAATAAGCGTTGCTTAAAAGTGGGAAAACCTCGCCTTAAAGCCAATTTGAAGTTCTACAGCAACGTTTCTAGCCCAATGTTGTATAATATTTTAATTTAAAACATACAATACATATAAACAAATTATACCGTTGCACCCGAACTACAACCTATTCCACTTACAAATAACACGAATAATGTGAAACTCCCGCGGCCTGAATAATTCTCTTTTATTGTAGGTACCGTGCTTCAGTTGAAGTTTGTCGGAAACTTAATTTGCATTTTTCACTTCTTTATCTAACCTACTCAGTGAAATATCATAGCCGGTAAGAAATGAGATTCTGTTCATACAACAGAGTTATGTAAACCAAGAGAGCATTTTATATAAAAGCTATTAGGAATTTACTTTAAGCTGGCCTTAATAGTAAATAAGTTTTTATTTATTGTAATCAAATTTATTTTTATTTTAGCATTTTATTAACCGACTTCGAAAGAGAAAGTTTCTCAGTTAGGTCCTTAATTTTTTAATTATTTTGTATATAATATATTTGTATGTAATGTATTTATGTACAGCGTTTACGCCGGCCATCTGTAAACCAACTTGAGTGTTTCTTTTTTATCATGTAGAAGAAACTCTCGAGGTGGCCTCATAAAAATTTCGTTAATTAGGGCTGAGCAGTTTTTAAACCACTCAAATACTATGGATATTTTTGCTATTACCTACGAACTAGCCTACCTTACCTTACTACCTTTTTATGTTATCCTTGTTTTGTGGTGTTTTAATAAAGAGTTTTTGTATTGTATTGTATTGTATTGTATTGTAACTTCGCGATAACAAATCACTACAATACTTTTTCTTTTTCTTTTGTTCGAGTCAAAATAAGGAGGTTTGCATGGACGTGTAATCGTATCTAAAAATAAAATACTCTATATAAATACTCTTTGTAAATACTCTAGTACATCGAACAGATTTGAAGAAGGTTGTAAGCATACCACTATCATAGGTGGTATTTCACAAAAAAATCTAAATTAAAAAACTATCTAATTTAAAGAACCGATTTCAAAAAACCACAAAACACTAACATTCTAAATCAATATGCCACTACAAATAACAAATAATACTTTTTCACGGATTTTGAAATCGGGTGTATTATTAGTGTAGTTCGTATTTATTTGAAAACACTGCCGTACCATCATAACTCTAGTAGAAAAATAAATAGCACAATTTTTTTTCTTTTAGTTCAAGTTTTTAATTTTGAATTAGTAATTTTATTTGATATTTTAAGTTTCCATTAATTTTCTGTTTTTTGAGTGGTGCAAAAAGAAATATTATAACATTATATAATGTTACCCGGGGATAGTGTAGCTTCCCAACAGTGAAAGAATTTTTCAAATCGAAAGTTATATGATTATTTACGGAACAGTAGTTCAGAACAGTAGTGGTCGGTTCAGTAGTTTCGTAGCCTATTCAATGCAAACAAACAAACAAACAAACAAACAATCAAATCTTTCCTCTTTGTAATATTAGTATAGAAGTATAGATTAAACCAGAATTACACATTTCAATGTTGTTTAATATTTGATGAAAAACGTGCAAAAATATATTTTTGGATTCAATCAATTGAATTAAGTAAATAAAGATTATTTATTATTATTAATTAATAAAATGTCAACCTTTATAGTCGATATAAATGCCACCCGTATTTTTTTTATACAAGACAATAAAGAAATGCACAATTAAAACGTATCTGTGGCTTAAGAGCGCTGTACCCAATCATGCCCCTAATTTAAGCGCTGAAACTTTGATCCAGTTTTTAGCAAAGGAAATTACAACATACAAGCCTAATAACTTTACACTTTGATGTTGTTAATTATCCTCTTTTCATAGAATTCCCGTATGATCACGGCAATGTGTGTCACTTTGTGGAGTGTGTTTACACAGGGGTCGGGAATAGATTATAATTCCTTTGCAAAGTGAGAAAATGTTTCTGGTTTAAGGGAATTAGCTCCTGGCGTCTAACTTTAACCGGTATAAAAAATACAGGATTATTTTTAATAAACCAAAAACCTTTCGTAGGCAATTTCGCTACTTTATACTTAGTGACTTGTGTTCTGGATAATGAATAGGTTTTATTATTTTCAACTAGCTGGTGCCCGCGGTTTCACCCGCGTTAATACCTCCTTGAAGAAGCGGTAGCGACAGCATCCTCCTTTTAGGACTTGGACGAGGATAAACTTAGGTGTTTTTTTTTCTCTTAGACTTAGATGCTGTAATATACGAGTATGTCAATGTATATTATATAGCCTTCAATTCTTGCCGTTCAATACAAAATGTAGGGAAATATGAACTTTCGTCATGAATAATTCTAACCTCAAACTCACTCAGCTGTCTCCAACCCATCACTCTCGCACAACAGACACTCTTCTTGACCTGATCATTACTTCCGATGAAAATCTTTTCTCCACCCATGGTCAGATGGAAGTCCCTGGGATTTCTCATCATGACCTTATCTATGTCTCGGTAAAGGTTCGTACTCCTAAGTCGAAGCCTTTAGTGCTATTTCAAAGGAATTTTGCCCGTATGGACATAGATCAGCTTAATAAGGATGCTGGTGATCATAATTGGATGGAGGTGGAATCTTTTCACTCTATTGATGAAAAGACCGAATGCCTTTCTTCTAAAATCATTAGTCTCTTTGACCATCACGCTCCTATACATGCTGTTAAAATCAAGCATAAGGCGTCTCCGTGGATGTCTGATCCGATTCACAAAGCTAGGGCTAGAAGGAATCTTGCGTTCCGTAGATTCAAATGCAATAGATCTGATACTAACTGGGACGAATATAAAAGGTTAAGAAACCGATGTAACCAGCTGTGCCGCAGTGCCAAACGGCGGTACATAGCCGATCAAATTGAGTCTTCCTCTACGGGCGGTATCTGGAAATTTCTCCGATCAATCGGCATCGGCAAGCCCAAGTCGCCCGATATCAAGGTTCCGTTGGATTTGAATACCCTCAACAGACACTTTACCTCCTGCAATACCCTTGACCCCACCGACAAACTTAATACCCTTGATGAAATAAACAAATTACCCTTCGCGATCTCTGACCTTTTTGATTTATCTCCCGTTAGTCAAGATTTTATCCATAAAACAATTCTCAATCTGAAATCAAAAGCCACAGGTTGTGATGACATTGGCCGTGTCATGTTAATGTACATCCTAAAACATATTCTCCCTGCTCTTGTCCATATAATCAACTACTCCTTATCATCCGGACAATTTCCTGATATATGGTGTAAGGCTCACGTACTTCCTCTTCCCAAAACCCCCAACGCTCTTTTACCCAACCAATTTCGCCCTATTTCTATTCTTCCATTTCTTTCGAAGGTCATTGAGTCAGTGGTTCACAAACAAGTTACCGAGTTTCTGACGATGGCGAAACTGTTTAACCCACTTCAGTCAGGGTTCAGATCTGGACATAGCACTACTACCGCTTTATTAAAAGTTACTGAGGATATGAGGGGAGCCATGGAAAATGGCCAAGTTACTGTTCTGGTTTTGATTGATTTCAGCAATGCCTTTAACGCAGTTGACCATGATCTCCTATTGGCAGTCCTGCGCCACTTAAATTTTTCTAGTACCTCAATCGACTGGTTTTGTTCATATCTTAAAGGACGTCGGCAGGCGATTCGTGCCGATCAGACCTTGTCAGATTGGTGTGAGTTGATTGCAGGGGTCCCTCAGGGTGGCATTTTGTCACCATTGCTCTTTTCTTCGTTTATCAATATGCTTTCGACTCTATTGTCTTGCCGTTATCACTTTTACGCTGACGATCTCCAACTGTATCAACATTCTAGTGTTCAGGACTTGGATGTAGCTATTTCTTCTCTTAATAATGACCTTATTCGACTTCAGTCATGGTCAAGGCGTTATGGTATTCAGGTTAACCCGGAGAAATGTCAAGCGATCATAGTGGGTAGTTCTCGTCGCCTCAACAGTGTAAATCTTACCACACTGACTCCGCTGAGTTATAACAACTGTGTCATCCCATTCTCCACCACAGTTAAAGACCTTGGTATCATAATAGATTCAAACTTGACTTGGCATCCTCAAATTAACGAAGTTTCCCGCAAGTTTTACGCCTCCCTCCATTCCATAATTCGTTTTAAAAGATTCCTACCTATCGATACTAAAATTTCCCTAGTAAACACCCTTCTCTTGCCAATCATCGATTACGCTGACATATGCTACCTAGATATTACTGAAGAGCAACTTAACAAGCTTGAACGATTACTCAACACCTGTATTCGCTTTGTATATTGTCTGCGTAAGTATGACCATATCTCTGAGTATCGGTCTAAACTTAGGTGGCTCAAGATTCGCGAAAGGAGAAACGCCAGGATTCTTGGCTTACTGTATTCCATCTTAAATGATCCTAAATTACCTTCCTATCTTAAAGACTCCCTTACCTACTTCTCGGACGTTCGTATCAATCCCTCTAGAGCTAGTAGTACCTTGCTTCTCAAAACCCCTAGTCACAGCACTTCGTTTGTAGGTGACTCTTTCAGAGTTGTAGCAGTGCGACTGTGGAATGAGATCCCTCTAATTATTCGGCAAGCGCCATCAAAAGCGGTTTTCAAGCGAATTTTACGTGAACATTATTTAAAAGCTCATCTATCATCTTAAATCACTCACTTATATATATATATATATGTATATTTATTATAATTTTTATTTATATGTCTAATATTAATTATAATTTATGTAGTAATATAATAGTATAATTTTGTATTTATAAATAATTTAAGTTAGATTTATATTTATTGTAATTTGTTGTTTTGTATATTATCTTGTAAAACTTTGGTATTTCTATTTATTTCTGTTTGTCTTTTATAAGGTGTTTTTGATGCACGCCTACCTACCATTTGTTCCAACCTGGTGGATGACTGGTAGAAAATGCTTAGCATTAAGTCCTCCAATTGTACATATCTACTTAATTTGTAAGTGTGCAATAAAGTATTAAATAAATAAATAAATAATTTTTTTCGTGAATTTTCCTATATTGTAATAATACTGCTCTGCTATTCAGGGCAGAGAGAAATCCAACAATCAAATCAAAGACCATGAAAATTGGTTCAGCCGTACTACTTGATTTATAAATGGTAGAACTAACACGAATTTCTTTTATATTAGAACGTATAGGTTAAAGAACCTTTGATTTAATATGTTGTCTGTGCGAGTGAGAGGGAACGTAGTCCGTCTACGAGTTTTTAAGTATTCATTTCTTTTCGGTAAACGAAGACGTAGATATCCTAGATAATATTTTCGCACACTGAATATTGATTTTCGTCGTTGTAAATTCATGGGTACGCAAATTATCAGGCGATGTCGGCTTGCGAGCGTGAGGCTGGCACGTGCATGGCTGGCTCCGATCGTACGCGTCACTATTTTACATATAAATGGACGTCGCTCCATAATCCGTCTAACACAATGGCTTTAATTTGTTCCATGCATGTGTGCGTACACGGATGAATCCTGAAATTTGGCTCGAAGGACCAGGTATGTGTTATGTTGTTTTAACTCCGAATATAACTTGACATAGGCAACTATGTAAAAACTAACTAAGTAAATAGTTTTTGGGTAATAGCTTTTTACACTGTTTCCATTTCTTATCTAGTAAAAGATAGCAACTTTCCATGGTAGAGTTTGAGTATTCAAAGCCTACGTTTTAGTAAAATTTTAAACTAAGTGGCATAGATCTTGTACACAGAGTTCGCAAGTAACACGAAACTTAGCAGTTTGCACGGAATGGAACCACGGAAAACACCATAACATTGGTCTATTGGTTTGCAGAAAGGATTGCACGGAAACGTCGCATAGTTGTTTAGTTTGACTTACCTAACAGAGAAGTTAAATTAGTACGGGCATTTCCGAATGCAAATCCTGTGCACGCTGGAGTAAGAGTGCGCCACCTGCACTGACAGTTTGTGTAATAGCACGGAACCACAGAATTAATTCAAAACTCTGACCTGTCTCTAACAAAATAATGTTTAGTGTTGTTTTCACCGTTCGTATCCCAAATTACTTTTTATGGTTTTATGGAATTCCAATCTATCATACATAATATCTCTTTTTTGTGTTAATTATGATAACACTAAGTTTATTTTGTTTCCTACTAAAATAACCAAGTAGAAATTAAAATTAAATTTTTGAAAATATTTTGCAAAAAATATTACTCAGATATTGCTGAAATTCCACCTGTTCATATTTGTTTGACCAAATAAAGAAATAAAAAGCACCTCGTGCGTACATTGTATAAACTTTACAAACCTTTTTACTCACTGTACGTTTCTAGTTAAAAACTTTGCTGCGAAAGGCAATTTCAGTTTGGCTACGTCCCTTTGAGGGTGAATTTTGAGGGTCACTGCGAGTGACATTCTCGACGGCTGCCATGTGCGGCTGCCGTGCCAAAAGCCTAACATCTGTGATACAAACAAAAACTAGTTATGAGTCTGCATAATTTTGTTTCTCAAATAAATAAATTAACCTCCAAATTTTAATACCTGTTGTCAACAGAAGAACAGGTTTGTAATATTTTATTATAGTTTGCTTGAGTATTAGTATAACGATATAAATCAAGTTGGAAGTCTGTAATAATCATAACGCAAATTTTCAACGAAGAAAAAGTTTAAATCCGTCGGCAACTCTTATTATTTTCTCATCTCTTTATCCTGCGACAGGTGAATAAAGATAAAAATCAGCATGTTTATAATAAGACTTGAAACGCACCAAGACGAGAGCTTCTATACAGATATGTTTTATGTTTATAATCCATTTCTGGGTAAAACTATTTTGTTACATTAATTATTTTCTATTAACGGTGTTTAACTAATAAAGTTAAAATTTAAGACAAACACGATTTTTGTACGCGCGGTATCTGGTTTAAATACTTGTGGGGTTTCATCCCAAGAGCGGTCTCCAGCGGTGCCGCAAACAACTTTGAAACTGGCCCAGCTACGCAGATGCGCATGACATCTCTTTGAAGATAAAGACGAGAGATAATTTCGCAATTTTCGTGCTGAGAGTTCAGCGATATATACCTGCTGCTCATGTTCCTCAAATTAACTTTTGATGGCTAGCAACTTTCGCTTTGGAGGAAAATTTACTACGAAAATGTGATGCGAGTGAGCGACCGCAATTACCAATTTCCAACTTTGATCGATGTCAAATCAAGATTTCGTACCTACTCTCAATGAGCAATATGACGCCGACGTTGACAATTAGTTAAAATTTAATTTATTTTCATAAAAGTGAGCGTTACAAAATCATTAGGTGATTTCAGTTGTTTATAACGAGACAAGAATATATTTCAAGAAAATGTTGCTACTCTTACATTCAATGTCTGGTAAAAAAAACTGAGCAGGTACTTAGCGCTAATACTCGAAGTAACATCATGTTGATGCGGGATTTATGGTCGATACTTAGCGGCCGAATGTCATGTGTCATGAAGGACGGTTTTGGGTTATAATCTCTCTTCATAGCAACCCTGTCGAGGGTGGACTGGTCACGCGTACAAACACCATTCACTCGCCATTCAATGAATAAGCTCGTAGCTATTCCAACACTCCAAAATTATTTTG
Source organism: Agriopis aurantiaria (assembly GCA_914767915.1). Classification (NCBI taxonomy): domain Eukaryota; kingdom Metazoa; phylum Arthropoda; class Insecta; order Lepidoptera; family Geometridae; genus Agriopis; species Agriopis aurantiaria. The sequence continues at coordinate 9,283,172 of OU611987.1, forward strand.
TGTTGCCATAGACATAATCTCGCAGCTGTTGCTTTCATTTTTTTCTCGCTGAAATAATAAAGACTACAAAACAAACTTTGTTATTTTGTTTAATGGTTGCCAACAGTGTTTTCATAATCCAGTTTTGAGCGTATTATATTCATTTGAAATATAATGCTAAGCTCAGTAATATTTTCCAGCACTAAATATTTTGAAATCATATTGTGTATATTTTCCGTGTATTAAATCTAAATAAGTAAGCGCACCTTATACTATATTTTTCAGATAACAGCTGTTGAAATCTGCTCACATCACAAACAATAAACACACCGTGTGTACGAAAATGAACACGTCAAAACCTTGACAGCCCTAAAACATACATTTGTCACTACGATTATGTCAAACACAAAAATAATCCCGTCATCTATTTGGCGTGTGTCGCGGCACCCCTGCTGTCGCGACTTGCAAATTTGGGGAGACTCTCGGAGAGTAACTACAAACGCAGCGGAAGATTATAGAGTGCTCTGTATAGGTGATCAGGCGTCGTCAACGTCGTGATGTTTTGAAGAAGAGGAGAGCGAAGGGCGTCGGTTGCCATGGTTAATAATACCCGCTCCGTATTGCTCCACACCCCACAAACATGTTGTTGGGCAATTTTCCCTTCATCGTTGCGTTAGCAACAGGTCCTCGTATTATATAGCAAAGCTTTTTATATCATTTCTTATGCTTATAACTTCTCCACAAGCACACGGCTCAAAAGAAGTCAAAAGCATTACTTTTCAAAGGTGAAATCGCTTTGATTCAAGGCAGTCTTTTAAAATGTCAAGAACACGTACTCGTATGTTGGATGGCAAACAGATTTTTTTGGATATTTTGTAATAATACCTATAACCTGTGTGTAAGAACGGTCCTCAAGAAATGCGTAAAGTACGAGTCGTAATAACTTTTAAAGTTAAGGTTTTAAAATTAGAATAGGTAAGTAGGAATTACATTATCAAAACTCGAAGTATTTTGAACTACTTGTTTATAGTATTGAGTAAATATTACTCGCCTCTTCAACCAATGTGTCCATCATGACTTAGTGCCGAAACTTGGTCACTCACACATGAGGATATGCACAAAATCAAGATCGCACAGAGAGTCATGGAGAGATTCATGCTATAGGCATCAAACTCCAAGAACGAAATCGTAATACCAAAATCCAGCTAAGAACAAAAGTTTTAGGTGTCGGAATCGCGATACTGAAAACAAAATGGACCTGGACAGGACACGTTTCTAGGTGCACTGATGACAGGTGGAGTAAGGTTTTGACAGTGGTGGCCGAGGCAAGGTAAGCGGAGTGTTGGTCAATCAGGGACCGTACCATAAGCTCTTACGCGATTCAGTTTAGGCGATTGCGGAAAATCACGTGAACTTGAACCTTAACGCCAAGATACGGTTTGCGGTCAAGCATTTTTTTTCGCGCTAATGAGTTGACAATGTGGCCCCAGCTGTTCGATAGGTTGACCTTATATAGGAATATTATCACCGTCGCGGGTCGAACTTGGATTCGATTAGCACAGTAACCGAGCCAGATGGTATAGCAAGAGAGAGGCTCATACCCAACAGGCTATAAGGAAGGCGGTGGATGATGATGTTTATGAAATATTACATTTAATACCCGACGACGCAAAACCAAAACGAGATTATTTTGTTTAATGCGTTTGTATGCTTATTTATATGCTTGTATGCTACTATACTTCCAGCCAAAACGCCTCAATCGATTTTGATCAATTCATGTAGGTTCAACCAGGAATGTTCACGTCATAGGAAGTGACGTAATTATAAATATAAGGTGGCGCCCTTAGAATAACTACTCAGAGAACGTAAGTTTCCAAACAACGCGTTCTCAAAACGTAAGCTACAAATTCGCTTTGTAGCTTACGTTTCGATTGGTATTTTAAACGATTTAAGCAAGAAAATTAATGGATTACCTGTGGAATGTCACACCATAACTCTTATGCTGCTTTTCTGATTTGTTGTGGTACGATTTCACCGCGCAAATTGTCATAGTAAATTTTTTTTTTTTTTTTTTTGGTGTCATATATGACATCATTTGAATGGCTTAAATTTTGCGAATGTACATGGTTTCTTTGTGTAGTTATTCTAAGGTGGCGCCATAAAAAGTGGGGATAATAACGGATACGGCTGATAATACAACTGAAGAAAAAAAAAACTTTATATTAAAGTGAGGTTTGGTACATAAAACCAGTGTACCGTTATTAATCGTCAAAATATCTTTAGCAGGGTTTAACTTTTTGAAAGAAAAAAATTCTAGGTGTATTCAAGTCGTGAGATCGGTTTAGTCTAGTTAAGCGTGCTCCATCGTATACCATATCATTGCTTAACATCAGGCGAGTTGGCGGTCAAGAACAAGCCTATTTTCAATTTGAAAAAAACTTGTTCGAGCGTATTTTTAGGCCACATCATTTTCTCAACGTATTTCCATTCCAGTACTACTTATAAAGTCATACAAGTGCCGAAAGTAATTAGAGAACGTCAGCTCCAGCAAAGCAAACAAGCATTAAAGGCTCCTATAGAGGGCGCTGCTATTCCAAGTAACGTTTTAATCAAACACTGACCACGCCCGGCCTGTCATGTCGCGTATTTATGAGTTGTTAAAGGGGATCTTTCTGACATAGGTACGGTGGCTATTTATACGGATTTTGCTTGGATAGTAACTAATTTAACCTTTCATATGTGTCATTAAAATTAACGTGTTTTTTCCCGTCTTAACCAATGAGATGAACGAGAGAATGAGAATCTATAAGACACTCTTGCAACATTCTTTCCTATCATTTCACTGCAGTGATTTAAAACTGTATTAAGCTATAGCGACAATATCCAGATTAACACAGAATAGAGAGAGAATATTCGGACTGTCAGACTGGGCACGAAAAGGGGACACCGCTTCATGAAGCGGTTGGTTGGATCAACCATGGTTGATAATCCGAAAACACGTACAAAGCGCTTTGATTCCACTTTTATTGTGCGAACTGCTAGTCTGTGGAATGCGCTGCATGAATGGGTATACCCCGGTAGTTACAATCTGGGTGTCTTCAAATCGGGAATGAATTGGTTTCTTCTAGAAAAGCATGCTCTATCACAGACCGCATCATTGCTTAACATCAAGCGAGGTGGCGGTCAAAGGCAAACTTATTATTAAATAATTATAAAAAACTAAATTGCTGAATGATCTAGCTAAGTACAACTAAGTACGACAGCTAAGTGGGTCTTCAAATTGCAAAGTATTCTGGCGATCACAAATGCACAAATTAAAAGTTTTAAAAATGGAATAAAGTTTGGCACTGAACTGAAAGTTAATTGGCCGATAATGAGAATATTTTTTTTTAACATTGGTACTTACAGAAACAAGTTAGTAACCGTGCCTGCTGCTTTAGCGTGATCTTCCCAATAATATGAACTACCATATAGATCATTACCAATAAACACCTTAAAAATATATTAACAACAGGTTAGTGGAAACTGTCCATGCGGTAGGTTCTTAGTTTTTTAGATCTGACCGTCACACAAATAGAACCCAAAAATTATCCGACCATGCCCGTAACCTCATGGCTGATACACGCTCGCTACAACTGCAATCATAAAAGCTTTATTTATTTACAAATACTTTTTATACACAAGCTTTTTCGTATTCTTCTCAGCAAACCTTTTCATTTGATGCCCATATCATGATTGGAACGTTTTGTCCGCCATCTTGAAGCGTCACCAGTTTGAATTTATCATGCGACCAAAGTGCTTGGGAAGACAAATCCAATGAACCCAAACTCGACGGGGTTACGTCGTTTCGTTTAAGAATTCCTATGGTCACCTTTTGTCTCCATCATCAGACCAGCTCGAAGGTACCATAACATTGCATTGTCACCGAAGTTACATAAGTATGCCAAATTTTAGCTCAATTGGTTTAAGATAATCTGGTTCAAAATTGAGTTGTAAGATTCCCCCCGAACAAACATAGTTACATACATACATAGGTACATACATTGCAAGTTAAATAAAAAAAATTGGCTTGTCTATACTAATCTATACTAATATTATGAGGAGGAAAGATTTGATTATTTGTTTTGTTTGTTTGGATTGAATAGGCTCCGAAACTACTGAACCGATTTGAAAAATTCTTTCACTGTTGGGAAGCTACACTATCCCCGGGTAACATAGGTTATATTTTTATTTTTTTTTAAATAGGGATCCTTACTAAAACTCCAATAATGTAACCCAAGGTGTAAAAAAATAAGATTTATAATTTTAAGTTTGCGTGTTGGACAGTTCTAAGACAAGACAACGTCTGTCAGGTCAGCTAGTATGTCAGTCATACACGAGGTGGATAGTAAAAAAAAAAAAAAACATACATTCGAATTGCTAACCTCCTCCTTTTTGAAGTCCGTTCAAAATTATATTTATATTATGAATCTTATCGGTGTTAGAGCTCACAGTAATAAGAAGTTTTAGTTATAGAATACGAAATTTTTTCACATTTTGTATTTTTGCGTCAAAATGTGACTGCAGCATCATAGAATATGAGTTTGTAACGCAAAAGTTATTATAAAATTTAAAAAAAATCCTAAATCTGCGTGATGATGGTGACCCTAACCGCAGTTCACTTTGTGAGGTATATGCAGTATTTCGCTGGGTATATGGTAATGGCATGTATATCATGAGACGTGCCCTGACATGTGTCAACAGCGACAATGAAGTCCGACGGCGACGCGACGTGGCGCGCAATGGTGAAACGATGTCGCAATCGCATTGGGACCAAAAACACGGAGATTCACTGCTTTACGTTTTCAATTTTTATATATTTTTGTTAAAAAGTGCTGTGGATTATGTAAATATAATAATTAAATAATTAGCAACGCCCGCGGTTTCACTCAGTATAATTTAAAAAAAATAATATCTACGTTTAATATTTGCAAAAAACGGTATTGAAACGTGGTTTCTCACTATGGGCCTCATAAGTAAGCTCAAAGTCGCACCACGAGCTATGGAGAGGGCTATGCTCGGGGTTTCTCTACGAGATCGAATCCGAAATGAGGATATCCGTAGACGAACGAAAATCACCGACATAGCCCACCGGATTAGCAATTTGAAATGGCAGTGGGCAGGGCACATATCACGCAGAACAGATGGCCGATGGTGCCGAAAGGTTTTGGAATGGAGACCACGGATCGGTAAGCTCAGCGTAGGACGTCCATACAAGATGGACAGACAACCTAAAAGAGACCGCAGGGAAACGCTAGATGCAGGCCGCTTCCAACCGGCCCTTTTGGAGATCGATGGGGAGGCCTATGTCCAGCAGTGGACGTCCTACGGCTGAAATGATGATGATGATGATATTTTGCGATAAGGCTAGATAATATTTTTGTTGTAATTTTTATGTTATCCTTGTTTTGTGGTATTTTAATAAAGAGTTTTGTATTGTATTGTATTGTATTTGCAAAAAATAATTATATGATATAAAAAGTATCTCACATAATACACACATCACATCATCAGCCATGGTAAACGTCCACTACTAAACAAAGGCATCCTTCTTAGAGAGGGGTGTTGCCATAATCCCCACGCTTGTCAAGCAGCTTGGGGATCGCAGTACATTAACCGTGAACTAATAGGAAGCTGCTGCCCATCCTCCGGTGGTTCTGGATGCAGTTTTAGGACATAGGGTCCCACATTATACGTTGTGTTAATTCAGGTTAAAAGCTACGAGTATACATGCGCAAACCTAATTTCATCTGTTCTGCCGTTATAGAGTTGAATTGAAGCACATACGTAACACATACGAACAAATTTTCGCATTCATAATATTAGTGTGATTAAATGATTAATCAGCCAACAAATTACACTTTCTACTCAAATTTTTTATTCATTCTCTGACAGACAACGTACATCTACTTAATACAAATTTTAAATTTATTCATTATTTTACTGCTATACAACGTAATCTAAACCACGAGGTCAAAAAGCGTGAAATTTCACATATTATTTAACGCAGTTAAGCACTAAGAAAAGTTATATTATGTATTGGCAAGGCCGAAGGCTGAGCCCTGCGCGAATAAAGTCATGGGCATTTAGCTAGTTTCTCATATCTAGAAATTTTCGAAATTAGGACATCTAACATCTGAAATTCATTACTAAGATATATAAAGTTATAAAGAGCTAATATTGTACTAAGCAGCAGGCTATTTACAGTTATTACATTCTGAGCATGACGGGTAAGAATGTAGCTGGCCCTAAAAGGGACGGCATGTAGGGCAAAGTGGCCTCACGTTTTAATATATCACATTTTCCACTTATATTTGCTTGTAGGTATATCACCATGTGTATTAGAAAATAATTGTGGGACAAAACGCGTTGTGTTAAGCATCTACATTATTTGATTAGTGCAAAAACAATTTTAATAGTGGCATTCATAGTAAATAAGCTTAAGTAAAATGAAAAAAATGTGTGATGCGGTTTCTGAAAGATTTAAAATTATATCACGGATTAGGTACCTAAGTCAGATAAAGAGCCGTTAATACAATGGCGGTCGGAATCTGCCGAGGAATTTATGCGTAAAGAGAGGTAATAGCGCGGCTCATTGGTTTTTCACTCAGTTTCTCAAATGTAGATGGATGAGGTCGTCGCCGAGCGCGTCGGAGACAATTGTCAGACATCGCTCAGTGTCCCCGCTAATTGATAATTCTCATCAGCTCCATTTGAATCCAGTTCGACAAGAAGAAGAATGTCAAAATAAAACCTACTATCAGTACGGTCACCCACAAAAGTTTCAAATCGAAACGATCAATATTAACCTTCTAAATAGCACCCAATTTTTGACCAAATCGAAGTGAACTCCAGTCAAATTCTCAAAACATTATTTATTTCCAAAGAAAGGCAGGCAATTTGAACAGAAAACTCGTAGTAAAATAAATTCGTTGTACCAATTAAGGATCCCTTATACCTAAATACCCTTTCAAGTGGTTCCGAGGAAGGAAGAGGGCGCGAGCGGAAGAAATTCTCGATAACAGGGAGTAAAGAGTGGAAAATTATAAAACGTTAGAGCCCAGACAACGTTTTGAGTGGATAATATTATGATTATGATCGTCGGAGTCTGAAATAATGCTGACGTAATAACTTGACGATATTACGTGTTCTGTTCTGAGGACTTTACTGCTAAGTGTTATTGTTATACCTGCGGTATCGCTGCGGTAGCAATGTGATTGGCGATGAAAGCGTTTTTCGAAAAATTTTAAGGCTTGAAAAAGTGCTATTTAGGTAGTTATGATGACTGTTCAGATTTAAATACTTGTCAACAAGAAAGAAATTTAAATTCGTTTTTCTATGTGGCGTTAAAGAGGTGATTAACTCAGAATATAAAATATTTATCCCTAAAAATGAACTCAATAAAAAAGAAAATTATATATAATTTTCTTTTTATTCTCAGCTATAGCTGACATTGACTTTACATTATCTATACTTCTATACTAATATTATAAAGAGGAAAGATTTGATTGTTTGTTTGTTTGTTTGCATTGAATAGGCTCCGAAACTACTGAACCGATTTGAAAAAAAAATTCACTGTTGGGAAGCTACACTATCCAGGGTAACATAGGCTATATATATATATATTTTTAATAGGGATCTTTACTAAAACTCCAATAATGTAACCCAAGGTGTAAAAAAATAAGATTTACAATTTTGACTTTGCGTGTTTGACAGTTCTAAGACAGGACAACGTCTGTCAGGTTAGCTAGTATGTAATAGTCATAGGGTGTTGTAAAATATTATATTTAGAATGATAATGGGAAATATGACCACCATTACAAGCGATTTTACTGGTCATATCAATATCACATGCTAGTACGATTATCAAGAACGCCCGATTTAAGTAGGTACAACGCACTCCATGTCACTAAGATAGAAGACGATGGCAAAAGATCATCAGAGATAAACTAATGGAAGGTGGTGGTAAAGTGGAGGAAGATGAGGGCTAGCCACTCAGCCCATACGAACTAACTCATGATTTGTCTTTAGGTAAGGCCTCAGAAGTTAATAATTATAGTGTTACTTTAATTATAGTACACAACCAAAAAAAACACGTGTAAGTAGCTCGTTAAAATAAAAAGCGCAACAAATGACAAGCCATCTAGTGGAAAGATGCAAAACAACATGTGCCGCGCCGCACATGATGTTATCCGTCTTTCCACTACATGGCTCTGTGAGTATTATTCACGCCATTGAAGAGTTTGACCTTCCATCTCCTGACCCTCATCAAATCAGTTCGATGGTAACAATTATTGTACAGTTATCTAAATTACGTATACTTGCAAAGTTTCAAATTGAAACGACAATTCGAAGTAGGCAAATTCGACTTTCAAGATTTGATTACAAGTGAAACTAATATAAAGCGTGTGATAAAAATAACCATAAATAATATACTTGTATACACACTAAATTACTTGCTCGTTAAATAACGATATTTAAAAAAATCTGATTATACACAATCATAACTGAACATGCGTCGCCAATTTTTATTCATTCCATAGCAAAATCAACATTAGTAGAAAGCGTAGACGGGAGAGGACGACCCGTATTAAAATATTTTAAGCAGGGCATGAATATGCAAGAACACGGCTCTCGGCGGTGGCGGTTAACGATTTGCACGTTTTTGGACCACTTGCTAATTGCAAATATGAACGAACACTTATGGCAAATGTAATTGCTTTCACTGATACCTGATGGTTTACCTCTTGTTTGCTCTTAGATTTCATTTGTTATACAATATATTATACAAATAATTTCTTCAGTCACGCTTAGTGCCACTTGTGGCACTAGCTCGTGATTTCTATCTATTTGTAAATTTTATTTCTGGTGTATACAATAAATAGTTTCTATCTATCTTATAAATTCTCTTAAAATACCGCTTTCAAAATAAGTGAGCGCTCGAACAAAATAATTGATAAAAACTCGTTTATTTGAGCTGGTTAAAAAACTATTGAACTAAAGTTAAACTAGGCGTTATATGTCTTTTCGCTCACGCATTTCAACATGTTTGAAGATATAAATTTAATGACTACCTAGACTTATGCAAAATCTAAGTAGACCGAATTAAGAAAATGTCATTCAAAAGTTTTCTAAAATCTTTATTCCCTCCTGAAAACGGGTAAAAACAAGCTCAATTTGCGATACTAAAAATATATTTTAAAACCTACTAGGTTTCCCGACGATTTGCAAAAAAAATTCCAGCTGTCTCGACAGATGGCGATATAACCACATCTATCTAGCCCAATTATATTCGCAAAATGTAGGTAGGTATCGGCATTTGCGAGAAACTAACGATACTTTCCATTAAAATTAGAAAGAAAGTGGCGCCATCGTGATGGCTTAAATCTAAGACAACTGATTTAGAAGGGTTAGCGAAGTTATAACCTCGCTTATCATATTCTGTGGCATAGTAATTTTTCATACAATAAAACTAGCGACATATAGTTAAGCTTACCGGAAAAACGTTCTGAAAAGCTCTCATTACCTACTAAGGAGTCAAAGTATTTCATTTTTAATCCTCGACGCATAAATAGTGGTGTTATATATTTGAAGCCTATGTGCCTGTGTGTAAGTTTCAGTCTATGTGTAGGTTTTTGTAGCAAGTAGATAGTTGCATAATTTTTAGGATGAATAAAGAAAACACTACGTATAATGTAATTTATCATTACAGTGTACAATAGATAAGCCAAAATTACAGTAAATCTACTGTTATTACAGTGAGTTTGGAAGCACTGTTATACCAACAATACAAGATACCCGTGCTCTCAAGCTTCGAGTTTCTTAATAAGATCAAGTGTAGAGTGCGATCCGGTGTACAATATTAGCCGCTTGTTGCCTCTGAATCTATCTGGGCCTTTTCAGTTCTGATTAAGGTTGGATTGAGGCGAGCTACAGACGTATCTATTCAATTAATGTTCTAGTCTGGAGCTCGGTACATTAAATATACAGTAAGGAATCTGCGGGGCGCGCTGAAATAGGGCTTGAGGGTAAATCGTGGTTGTAAATCTATGTTATACCGAACGTTTTACACTCAGAACTGCTATTTAGATAGTTGAAAACTTCAGATACCCTTTCCTTTTTGTGCAACTGAGTGACACGATGACACGAGCATGTCGCTCGCTTGATGGTAAGCGTCACGCTTGCCCACAAGAGTACAGTGCCACCAGAATTTTGATTTTCTCACTTCACAATCCGGCACCCTAATGTACAGCGCATAGAATACGACTGCAGCATAGATGATGGTAGTTTGACTGAGAAATTATTTTACAATTGATATACGTACCTAATAAAATTACCTAGTCTAGACTCTACGCGGCTTTTCAAGGCTTCTCATATATATACGTATACGTATTATAATATTGTACTTACGTATTCATTGCGTTAGGCAATGAATACGCCTGTGTAAATGACGCTTTACAGGAGGGCCTAAAGTGAAAATAAGTAAGACCAAGTCACGCATGTGTGATGAAACTTTGTAAGATATATTAGAATCGATATTTTCCCCTAGAGACTATCAGTATAAGAGTAACAAAAAATAACTTTGAATGTAAATACAAGTGGTTATCAATCTCTGTAATTGGTAATCTTTGTCGTACATTGAAAACTAGCTTAATATGTTTTGGAACTTGACTCATTACTGTTATAAACTGTTCGAACTCAGGTTGGTCAGTACTTCAATTTATATTGCATCAAGTCTGTAAATTGGCCCTATTTGTACGAAACCTGCGCTTGGGAACCGGCGGGCGGTCGAGACTGTAGCGAGTTGAAATATGGCTACTTGCAACGCATAGGCCGAGCCTTCGACGTATTGACCTGTCTGAGAGTTATTTATACCAGAGCTGTGTTAGCTTGTTTTAGGTACCCGTGTTTGTGTAACAAAGGATTTATTTACGAAGAGCGCTTGATCACGATATTCGATCATCGCGCTTCATAAATCGTTATAATTTGTTACCAATAACGTGGTGTTGAAGCACAGATGCTTCGTTGCATTATTTAAATTAGAAACGTAGTGATTAAACTAAAATCTACTTTTACTTTGCCTCATTTTCTCGCGCGACCTTTTTCAATAACGAGAATTTGACATAACACGTATTAGCGGTTACCAGTTTACCACTGTCTTTTTTAATTTCGTAAATAAACTTTAATAATTACCAAGTTACGTCAACCAAACTTGCCAATAAAGCCTTGAAGCAGCATTTTTAAAACATTATTAAAATGTACTTGACAGGTACAACATTTTGAGGACGAAAAGCAATCTCAGTAAATGGCAACCGCTTAGCGAGCCATTTTGCCATTTCGATGCATTCCCGGTTGGAAATTACTGTCATTTGTTAAAAGAGAGATGAACATTGCCCAACTGGCCATGGAACTGTTCATTTATTATCATGTATCCAACATTTATTCCATATTATTTTAATATTCTTTGTCAAATTATATTTAAAAACACCGAACATTATTATTTAGTTTTGATTATATTAGTGATAATTAGTAATAAGTAATAATTAAGGCTTTTTTTTATTTATTTGTTTGATATACCTACCTTTGTACCTATAAAATCATTTGTACTTTGTGTATTCCAAGCATAAACAAATTAGCGTCGTTTTTTCAACTAAAACATGAAAAAACAAAAGCTATTCGCACGATTTTAAATAACGTCCCTTGGGTATAAAATTGCCAAACAGCAAATCTCGCCAAACTGTCGATAAATCTGACCATAAAAATAAATCCCTGTTATCAAATCGCGAACGGCAAAAACGTAAGGTTGTTTGTTGCTATCTCTGGGAGCATACATGAGGATATCTGAGAACTATTCCGTACGATGGAAGGTTCACGGACTATGAATATAAATATTTGCGGTGCGGCCTGTATTGTTAACTAGATGGCAGAGATGGAGATAACCGATCCCTGATTTATTTACTTTTTAAATTGTGAAGCGACTGCAATCATAATTCTTTTTTTTAGGGTTTCGTGCCCAAAGAGTAGAAACGGGCCCTATTACTGAGCTAGTATGTACAACCTAAGTATACAAGTTTCTGCTCATTATCAAGTTATAACTGGTAATTTTCTTAATGAATTGTGTGTTGGTTCGGAACCCTCAATGCGCAAGCCCGACTCGCAGGCTTGGCCAGTTTATTTGGTTATAAATATTTTGATTACAAAATTGTAAACTAAAATTATAGATAATTTAATATAGTAGTTAGTAATATATTGAAATATAACAGTTTTGCTATATTATATAGCATACTCTAAATTCCAAATCGTGTTGTTCCAATGAATGAACACGAGTTTGCAACATATTTCAATCTACTAGTCCCCAGAATAAAATGTTACCGGAAATTACTACACCCCTGTGCAATAAACGTAGCGTACTACTAGCAAATACATTTATGCACATTTTTGAACAATACTACACAACTTAACTGCATAAAGTTCAAAACCGTGCGTCATATTGTCATTTCCAGACCAGACATACGGACTCTCGGGGCGGTACCTACCTACAGCAATCTATACTAATATTATAAAGAGGAAAGATTTGATTGTTTGTTTGCATTGAATAGGGTCCGAAACTACTGAACCGATTTGAAAAATTATTTTACTGTCGGGACGCTACACTATCCCCGGGTGACATAGGCTATAATATATCTTTACCCGTGTGAAGCCGGGGCGAGCCGCTAGTATGTAATAAGAAGGTACATACGAGCTTACACGATTGCTGGTATAAATATTTTCAGAAGAAATGCACATCTGAACCATTGTGTATTAGACACTTAAAAACACTAACACCACGTAAAGCAAAAACATTAAGCGGGTTAAAACATCTGTGACCTTAACAAATATGGTGTGAAGTTGTGGAATATGGATAGTATTAGTTATAACGGAAATTCTGAACTAGTGACTTGGACTAGAAATGTTTTTATAAGTTTAACTTGTGACGAACTCAGTAAACAAATCATGGAGTGCTTTTTAACCTCAGATCAGAAAAACAAGGGAGATATGGTAAAGTGGCGTGATGGGTGCGAATGCATCTGGCCTAAATCTGGTTAAAAGCCATTAGTCGATCTCACCCAGCAGATTTTTTTGGTCGCCTTTTTTGCACGTTGACTATTAATTAACAGTTAGATAATTAGTATAGCTGAAATTTTCAAAAAATATTAAGTAAGTCGTACTTACAGTTCTTGCATTAAACGATTTAGCGATATATATAATAGTATCATTTTTGATAACTACCAGTAAAATTCTCTAGTTTGGGCTCCTTTGGTTTGGTTTAAGAGCCAAGAGCCACATAAGCATGTTTTTTTTTAGTTTTATCATCTTCAATAATTATAATATGCAACGTAGAGACTGAACGCCCTATACAGAAATCTTTATGTCGCAAGCATAGCCATGACTGCAATGCATTTTGCCGAGAGTTCCGTGTGGTTACAAGTCATTATGAATTTAAAGACGAGGCCCGAGAGCACGAATTCAAATAGCCAGGATTCCTACGTACAAATTTCTAACTATTCCAGTTTCGATCACTCAGCCGTCGCCGTGGATATCAACCGACCAATGCTCAGATGCCAAAGGAGGTGTTTGTCAGATTTATTACCTACCATTTCGATTTGTTTACTCAGTTGTTCAGATCCAATTACTTGGCACTGTTTCTGTACTTAATTAAAGGGACGCTTGATTACTCGCCCGCTGTGGGGCTTTGTATAATTGCTATTGTTTAGCAAATGAAGACAAATGAAACTTTAATTTAATGACAGTGTCTCATTCAGACGCACGGGAGAAGAACTCTTACTCCTATGTACACTCTCAACAATCTCATTTAACTTTAAATTAGGTATCGTCGAAATGGTCCACACTTGTGCTCTGCAGACTAATATCCGTTTTAACCTCCAAGGTTTCAACAAAATGCGTAAATAAGTAGACTTGCCTAGTTTGATTTTATTGGATTTTGACAATATTGACAAATAAAATCATAGCGTCAATTTTATTCTAAAAGCTTTTTCTGAGATATTTCTCCAGATATTACGAAGAAGCTGCAAAGTGCTTTGTAAAGAGCGAAAAAGAGTTTCTTCGTATTAAAGTTTTATGTATGAACGTAATATAATCTTCAAAGAAATATGCTAAAAATATTTATCGAAATCAACGTCTGAAGGTATTTTTTATTAATAGAAAAATCCCACAATGTATATGGAATAGCAGTATTTTTTTGCAATTTCAAGATTGGTTTCATTAGTGAAGTTGTTAAAGAGAATTTACCTACTTACAATACATTTTTTAAGTGACGCTTTCGTCTAAGCATGCCCTTTTCGACTACTAGCTCTGCATATTAATATTTATGCATCAATAAAGAATTTCTATCTGTATTTTAATTGGGTTTTGATTCTTCGGCGTCGAATTGCCTTCCAAATTTGACATTCTAAAATTCGAAAAGTATATAATTAAAGTATTAAGTAGTTTTAAAGTATAAGTTATTGACAATTCAGTTCGTTTAAATCCTAAAGTGTGGTAAATAAACAATACTTCAAAAAAAAATGCCGTACAAGTTTTGACGAGTCAAAATTGTATGAAAATTAGGCCCAATTTAAATCGTTAAACATTATTTTTACTTAACCAGTATTATAATCAAATGAGCACGTGCGCTTTACAATCTGACGGCACCCGGTTCGATCCTCGGATCTGCACCAATGACTTATTTAGCATATTGTGAATGACTTATTTATTTAGCTTATTTTTTATATATTTTTTTTAATCTTTAATTTTTTTTGGGGGCTTTTAGACAACATGTCTATGTCAGCCCCATCGTATCCTGACAAAACATAAATTTCCTAAATAAATGTACTTAAACTTATTACTTTACACAACCAAAAACTTAACTAAACCACAAACCTACCTAGTTGGTCAATTATACTTATGGTATAATTAACCAACCAGGCAAGGCTGTGGTGCTAGAGGCTTAAAGCCTGTAAAACTGAATAGATAATGTGCAGTTTTGATGCCATTGCTCATCAACGGCGAAGGAAAATAAAGTAAGGAAACCAGTCTGCCCAAGAACTTAAAAAGAACAAAGATATATGACATTAACCAACATGCACTGGGCCAGTCCGATCTTTCTGAGAGAAAGCATGTTTCCTAGCAGTGGGAACATGATAGGCATAATGATGATTATCAAAATATTTCTAAAACTTAACCGTATACTTTACAGGTAGTAGGTAGTACTTATTGAAGTACATACTTACATATTCCGTCGAAAGTAGAATGACTGACTGGCATTTTCCAATACGTGACAAAGTCTCATCTTCGCAAAATAGTTTAGAAAATCACGCCAGTAACCAACATTCTTTGTTTGGGTCTCAAGGTGGGGAGCACTCTCGTATCGCAACTCGATTCCCGGAGAGAGAGTGGCATACTTTTAATTGGCAGTAACTGTGTTTCCTGCAAGCGTTATTGGATTACCTTCCTGCGCCGCTTGGGGTTGTCGAGCTACTAAATAATGCTTTTACCAGTTGCGGTGTTTTTTAGCCTGTGGAAAATAATGGTAGGTAGTAGGAACACGAGACACAAAATCAGGTAAATAGAGGGCTCGAAAACCCTTTGGAAACATCAATGATAAATTTTTCATTTATGAATTTGTAATTTATGTCGAAAATCATGAAACTCAAAATTTGTAAACAATTTCACCAACCATGTTTTATTAAAAGTCATATTTTATCCCCGTAAATCACTTTAGTTACAGCTTACTGAAAATATCTTTAAAGAAGATTTGCTCATAATATTGCATTTTATTTGCTGAAACAAAAATCCAATTTCAACCAAGTCAGACATTTTTATCTTGCAAACCCTTTTTTGAGAACTTTGTTTAACACGATTTCGTATTTTAAAAGTGCTTGTTCAGTTAATTTGACAGTGCTATCAACGGACTGAGGTTGTAATTGAGATAACACTTGTTTTTGCGACTAAACCGGTGTTAATGAAAAACAAATATGGTATAACGTTACCTACCCATTACTAGGTGTGCGATGGAAAGCGACCAGGGGCGAGGCGATCCAACTTCCATATCAAAACTGAAAAGCCTAAACTCACGTACACGTAGGTATACAGATACCTACCTACGTGACAACGTACCCTATTTGTGAGTACAGCAACTTTTTACCTGACTACGGCAAAAGAAGGGTTGTTATATTTTCATATCTACGCGACAACGTAGCCCATTTTCAGGTGCTGTTATCTTTGTATTTTAGAACAGCAAGAAAACGTAGCCCCTTTGAAGGTACAGCTACTTTTTATATTATTATTATTTTAGTACCTACACAACAACGTAGATTATTTGAAAAAAAATAAAAGAAAAAAAACTGTGGTAGGTACAGATACTTTTATGTATCCTTATAGTCGCATTACGTCGCATCGCGTAGCGTAGCCGCATTTGTTGCTCTTAAAGAACAATGCGTTAAGACCTGTGGCATAAGCGGAAGCGGAGAGCGATTATCGGACATCGGTCATTGTGTTAGTGGATCCGCTCAGGCGAGCTCGGTATAATTACATCAGGGAATTCTCTACGGGCAGCTACCGACGCTCCTGTTTTTACCCGTTCTGAAACTGCTACGAGATAACTACCTCTACTTTTGATGAAAATTGAGTTTCATGTTATTTAGATTGTCAATCTATTTTCAATTTTTTTTGCAAACATTCACATTAAAGGTAGCATATACATCAGCCATATATTATAATCAACGTCGAACAACACAGTAAAAATGCGTAAAAAAATAAAGAGCGCAACTAATATTGGTGTATAATGAAAAGAAAAATTAGTGGGGTGCGGACAGCGAGCGTTTTCCGGTTTTACGACGTCGACACATAATTCAGGACAAGATTAAATGCCTCTTGGACCCCGCCGGAAGTCCAGTGCTCCATTAGACAACCGTGGGCCTGCAAGTTGCCCTCTTAGAAAATTTATCAAGCGTGAAACGTAACAGTATCAGAATAATTTTGTGTTACAGAAGGATTTATAGGTTTTCTAACTTAAAAATCAATTCTTGTATGTAACAATGTATGTAATCTATTCACTAGCTCTTAACCTAATAACCCATTTTTTTACAATAACATAATACAAAACATAGCTAACCAAAATAAAACAATTACAGAACAAAAATGCCATCGAGAATGCCACCGTGCGGCAGTGTCCTCAGAACACTGGCAGAATTGCCACGCTGTATAGCAATATTGTACTGAACATTTATTCATTCATTATTCATTTATTATTTTAACACATTTTGCATCTTGATAAAAGGATACTATGATATTCATTAGATAGCTCATTATTTCGACGAACGGAAAAGTTATTTACCAGCATCTAGGTTTTGTTCATCGAAGCATTATTATTATTAGCACACTAAAGCTCAATAAATATCAAAATACATACTTGTATATGAGAAGATAATAATGATCTATTATTAAATTGAAGAGCCGAAATACCGAAGAAGCAAAATGTCAAGTGAGTCTCTAGCTTGAGGGTCAAAAATAAGGAAACGCCTACGTTTTAATCTGAAATGTGTTTATTCACTAATCAGACTAATTTATGTTTTGTTTAAAATGGGGTGTTGATTGCTAAACTCGGGGGGTGCCTTTGTTTAAGACCTTAAATTATAGGGTAAGGGCCTATTTCATTTATGTAGGTTGTTAACAGAATATCAATAAACGGATTTAAAGTTTCTTTACTTATAATATTATAGTACACTAAAACACTTCAAATGCTAAGAATAGATGCGTAGAATGCGTTGTTTTTTTGAGAAAAGAGTTAATAATTCATAAATTTTGATTAATACAAAAACATTTTAAGAGAAAAAAGTTATTTGAAATCCTTGTCTTTAGCATAAATTGTTTTTAAACTCTCGATAAAAGTCGAGCTGATAATCTTTAAACGGCTGAACCGATTTTCATGAATCATAGACATACACTCTCCATCACGACAACTTAAAAAAAAGTAACACCCCTCTTTTGCGACGGGAATTAAAAATATTTAAAAATACTTGTCCTGTTTTTATGTTTTCATTTACGATAGATCTACGTTTGTCCTCCTACTCGCCCGATGGTGAGCGATGGTGTGGCTGAGGATGGAACACGTTGATCTTGAAGATGATATAGATGCCTAGATATTAGTTCTCTGGAAACAAGGTGGACGGCAGGGAGTTCCATTCTTGGGCAGTACTTATCATAAGTGATGACCTGCAGTAAAAGGGGGAGGATGGAATAAGGTCACGAAACTCTTGCGCACACTTGCCGAAGTGTATTCGATATAAAATAGACAGATATACTTTACGGTGTTCCAGGCTTTGCAATTTAATGGTTTAAGTCCTGTAAAATAATTTAACTGTCTATTTAAACCCTTCAGGGTATATTATACACGCTTGATTTAAACATCATAATTTAAGTGTCAATAAAACATAATATTCATTTCATTCAAATGCCAAACTCTCTGAGACTACAAATAATACCCGAACTTCCATTGAAATATAATTTAAAATAGAATATAATACCTTACGTCCCTCCGGTTGAAATTATTCTCGGCTATTCATTGCTATGGTAGCGCCGCCTGTGATGATAGGGCATCGTCTATTGTTCCATCTCGAATGGACTGTAGACTTTTTAGCAGATACAGAGCTTCACAAAAATTGTCATACAGAATATGAGTTCGAAGTGGCAAATATCATTTAAGACATGAATTTAAAGAAGCTAAACCATTTTTAACTAAATTTTGAATATGTTATGTTTGCCTTAAATACAATTAAGTAGGTAACTTATGTTAGGTTACAATCGAAATCGTAGCAAAACGTCCAAAGAGGCGATAAACGTCCAATGAGCAAAACTATTAACGAAAAAACGCCCAATCATCAAAATGTATGTAAAAGTGACAGATGTTATTGTCATTGGATCATCATCATCATTTCAGCCATAGGACGTCCACTGCTGGACATAGGCCTCCCCCATCAATCTCCAAAAGGGTCGGTTGGAAGCGGCCTGCATCCAGCATCATTAAATTGTCACTGGATATATTCTCATAAAAGTTGCGGTTACCACTGTTCAATATATTTTGTCGAGCGTGGATTATCTTTTTCTATGGAACAACTAATATTTTTTCCCGAAATCAGAGTTGGTCGCATATTAAAAGTTGTTCATAATGATGGGTACTATAAACCCCTTTCGGCTTAGTGCACCTTTTCCGCGTAATCTAGTGTATCTATATATATATAAAAGCCGTGATGTGTGTATGTATGTTCCATACATGGACTCCGAAACGGCTGGAAGGATTTTGACGGGACTTTCACTGGCAGATAGCTGATGTTATAAGGAGTAAGGGGCGCAGCTAGTATCTTATAGGTTTGCAAAAATACAATAACGACAAAAAGTTACTGTGGCATTTTGCTACGAATGGTTCAATCTGTCCTCAAAATCTGTGGCACTGTCTGAACTAGTAGGTACGTTTGCCACGTGTGGACTGGACACACGTAATCAACTAATCAATAGAGCCATAGATTAGAGGAATGGGGTTTTATTATACTACCAAATGTAAATGTGGTTACAAATAATAAGAACGGCTGGTGGTTAGCTTCGTAATAATTATAGTTTACTCAGAAAAAATATTTCCGTAAAATAACGAAAATGAAATTGAATTGAATCTATTATAAAACCAGATGCAAATTTCGTTGCCTCTTTTGCCTGAATGGGCTGGGGAGATATATCTCCTCATATAATTATGTCCATGTTCAGTTTTCCCGTGAACATGGTGCATGTAACTGCGCCGAAATGTCGGGAACTCCTTCCACAACAATACAATACAATACAAAACTCTTTATTAAAATACCACAAAACAAGGATAACATAAAAATTACAACAAAAATATTATCTAGGCTTTTAACAGGCGGCCTTATCGCTTAAAGCGATCTCTTCCAGGCAACCCTTCAGATAGCCAGTTGGTCCAGTTGGTAGTGAACCTGCCTTCTGAGCTTAGGGGCGTGGGTTCGATTCCCACCTAGGACAAACATTTATGTGATGAACATTTGTGTTTGTTCTATATCTGGTTGTTAATATCTATTTAAGTATGTATTTAAAACTATAATTATGTATTTATATCAGTCTCTGGCAGCCATATCACAAGCTTTGCTTAGTTTGGGGTCAGAAGACCGTGTGTGAAAAAATGTCTTGAATATTTATTTATTTATTATTTTAACCTTACCACTGTAAATATCTCGTTAGTAATCATATCATAGTATCGTCGAAACAGTTGTAAATGTCACCTCTAAGTACTACTCATTTCTAGGTAGAGTGTAAAAAAACTGAGAACTTGAGTGTTTCTACGTATGCTCTGCAGTTCTCAGTTTGGGATTACAGTAGCTGTTCTAGAGACTTTGGCTCAGCTTCGGATGCACTGATAGAACGTCGCCATTGTACGGCGGACACGCGCAATCAACGGAGGTGAGGATTAGAGCCGAGGGCAAATTCCATCACCCTCCAGTTGCCGGGTAACTAGTCTCGAGTACCAATCATAAATATGTGTGGCAAATTAGGTTCATATGGATGGGCGATGAGATTAATTGGGAATGAACCCCGAGATTACTCAATGGAGCAAATAAGCTTCTATTGAAATCCAAATCTATTATTTGAAATTTTACAAGTATGTATTCCTATTTATTTATTTTTTGTAAGTGATTAATCTACGTTTGCCCACCGTATGGCCTGATGGTAAGCAATGGTGTGACCGAAGATGAAGCACGTTGATCTAAAAAAGCTATTCACTATATTATAATGCTAAAGAAACTAGGATAAAGGCACTCTGCAGGCATTCATTCTTGGGCAGTACGAAAATTGAATGTGAAACCAAATAGTTGCGTAAATTTTAGCATTTCCGCTAAAAGCAGGTGGTAGTGTGTAGTCTTTTTACTTATCCTGTAGTAAAACAAAGAGTACTCCTGCGAACATTCGCTAAAATCTATGTGGTAGAAAATAGACAAGCAAGTTAATTTACCATCGAAATAGGATGAAAGCCTAAACTTTTTTTCAGGTCAATTCTTACGACGGACAGACGGTACTCCAGGCTTAGCAGTTTTCGGCAACCAGTTCTTTGGGTTTATTAATTCACTTCTCCAATAATTGTATTCAATCATAATTTTCATGTTATCTTCTCACTATTGAACATCGTATGAGTACACATGTTGCCTTTTGCCTTTTTTTTTATATTATAATCTTTATTTAAAGTGCTTTTTCGCAAAGCGAAAATGTCGCACTAATAGTACTTAACATTAATAACATCTTTTGACTTGGCTCGCTACAATATGTAGGCTCGTGGCTTATCTCACACTCAGGGCTCAAATTTTACTTGTAAGAAATAATGTCGGTATTAATCAAAAGCTTCCACGAAATTATATCTATATTATACCCAGAGGCTGTATTAAAATAAAGGTAGGTGTATCATGGCAACAAAAATCCAATTACGAGTAACGTCACATGGGTAATGCCGTTGTTTGCTCCTGGGGCAGTTCGCTTCGGATTTAATCATCCCACTGTAGATTATGTGAAGGCAGTGATAAACAAAAATAAAAACCGGCCAAGTGCAAGTCGGGCTCGCGTACTGTGGGTTCCGTACCACCACAAAATTCAATAACGAAATTACCAGTTATACTTTGGTTATGAACAGAAATTTGTCACCGATTATTTATTATTTGTTGTTGTTATACTTTAGTGTGTACTATAATCATGCCAATTTTGACGCTGGTACGTATTGCCGTTTTTACATTAGAGCTAATACAAAAATACGTTACAAAATACATGTGTGGACAAGCTAGTGACAAATAATTAAGTATTTTTGTGTTTTTTTTTTTTTGTTTCGAGCAAAAACATGTATGATATACGAATTAGATGATTAACAAACAAAGCATTTTTGCCTATTCAGAGTATCAAAAAATTACTTCGAGTCAATCCTAAAACAACGTTTTAGTTTTCTTATGTTTAGTAACCTAGTACTTAGACACAACAATAATAACTATTCTTAGAAGAGATCCGTCGGTTTTTTGAAACTTTGGGTTACAAAATAGAATAACTTAAACAACTGAGATATATTTATGTTGTTAGAGAACAAGATAGGAATTATTACTTTGAACAAATTTTAATATCGTTGTTAAGTTTTCTTGAAGACAGTTCTAAAATTCTACGGCCATTGGAGTTCAATTCCACAACATTCTACGTCCAGTGGAACCATCATTCTGATATTATAAATGCGAAAGTGTGTTTGTTTGTTGGTTTGTTTGTTCCTTTTTCACGCTGCAACGGAACAACGGATCGACCTGATTTTTTGCATGGGTATAGTTCAAGAGCCAGAAAGTGATATAGGCTAACCGCGGGGCGCAGCTAGTAGATTATATTTGGTTCCACTGGCTTCTAAGTTATAAAACACTAGTAGGCTGCCCCGGCTTCGCACGGATTTAGATATATAGCCTTTGTCAGGTTCCCAACAGTGAAAGAATTTTTCAAATCGGTTCAGTAGTTTCGGAGCCTATTCAATGCAAACAAACAAACAAACAATCAAATCTTTTCTCTTTATAATATTAGTATAGAAGTATAGATTAGGCCTGTAAGAACCTATACTTGAAACTACATGACTCAAGGTGTCATGTTTTTTCACGTTGTTGGTGCCAAAACCCAAGTATTAAGCTTATTAAACTTCCTTGGCAGTCAAATTAAGAACTAATTTCACTATGAACCATCAGTTAATTTTCGCCATAATACCCATAAGACACGTAATGGACACCATTGAAGTTTGCTCATCGAAGTTTGCCGCGTCGCAGCAGCTAATGGGTATCGCCCGAGGTCTAGACCGCGAGCTTGCAACTACCCGCACGAATATTAATTTTGTGTATGACAGGTGGGTGGTACAGTTACAGGGGTAAGAAATAATAAAATTGTGTTTGGTATCCACTTGTAAATTGTATCATTTTATGAGTATCATCTCTTTGATATTTTCTTTGTTCCTGTCACTGACATAGCTATTACATTTTGCTAATTGAAGTGGCAATGGGCAGGCTACATCGCTCGAAGATAACCGATGGGAAAGAAAGGTTCTTGAGTCCTTGGTTCAGCCTCAGAAGGACCGACAAAATCATGAGTTTCGCAGGCATCCAGCGAATGCAGATGGCAGGCTGTCGTTCAGTGTTGAGTTCTAAGGGGGTGGCCTATGTTCAGCAGTGGACGTCTTCTGGTTGCAGCTGATAATGATGATGATCTGTTTGATAAATGGACTAGACTTTTTACCACTGAGAAGCAAATTAAACTCAACTTGTTATTGGGTATCTTCTGATTTATCTGCCCCATTTATATTCAAACCACGTCGTTTAATATTTTAGGGTTGAGATATAATTGGATCCAAACGTTGCATTCGGATGCAGCCTGTATCCTGGCAGCATGCCACGGATTGCATAATTTAATATCTTCCTATTAAATATATTACAATGTCACTGTTTTTGCTTTCACTACGTCTGCTGATCCAGCATTGATAAATTTGTGGTACTATTTCTAATGTACGTAGCATCGATCTGATTAAAATGTCTTGTTTTTGTTATTAATCATCACCATCATCCTCATCATAATTTCAGCCGTAGGATGTCCACTGCTGGACATAGGCCTCGTATCGATCTCCAAAAGAGCTGGTTGGAAGCGCCTGCGGAAGAGTCTGCATCCAGAGTTTCCCTGCGGTCTCTTTTAGGTCGGCTGTCCCTCTTGTGGGTGGACGTCCTACGCTGCGCTTACCGGTCCGTTGTCTACATTCGAGAACCGTTCGGAACCTGTCGATTTATTCATCATTCCTCTGTAATGTTATGCATTATAATTTTAGCTTACCATGTAGCAGAAACTAACTATTTACTTCATTAAATTATTCATAGTCATGACCATTAACGATTCGGATATGAGCTGATTGTCATTTAAATTGATGAATAATTTGTGCGGGAGTTCAATTTTCACATCGATGGGAGGTGACTGTCCAGAGACTGAATATAGAGAACCACAAATAAATTGTAGCTTTTCTGTATATCACTATCCAAATTTATATTTGTGAGTACGTAAAATAGTTTTGGGATGGAATTATTATCTACTTGAAGCATGGGAAAAGTTGAAGATGAAATGTGACTACTGATGATGTCAAAATTTTATACTTTGGAATAAAAATGTATCACACATCATCAGCCAGTAAACGTCCACTGCTGAACAAAGACCTCCCTCTTAGAAAGCTGTTGCCATAATCCACTTGCATGGCAGGCGGCTTGGGGATCGCAGTACGTTTGCTGCTGCTCCTCTTCCCGTGGTTCTGGTCGCAGTTTTAGGACATACCTGGGTCTAGGACATACCCGGATTTAGGACATACGGGGTATTATTTTTTCATAAAAATTTATGAAAAGTAAAAATTTATTTTTCTAAGATTTATTTCATAATATAAGACGCGAAATAATGATAATCTCGTTATTTGTAGTTCATAGAGTGTGAGCTAGAGACGTTTGCACGTATGAAAATTTTAATTAAATCCGAATGTGGCATGAATTTTCCACGTCCACAGTTAGAGCTTTAATTGAAATTTGTTGGCTCACCGAAACGATTGCTGAGTAATTGATATTTTAATTGTTTATGCTAACACCTGAATCCCACAGCCCTCAAAATAACTCAGAATTTCATATTTAAAATAATCATTTTTAAAATAAAACTGTATTCCTTCCCAAAGTAATTCTATTTCACGCAGATGACTTCTTATAACTCAGGAGTAACAAGCAAACCGAATTGATTCCAATATTCCCTCTTCACTTTTTCTCAGATATTTTCTTTGCTGTTCTACATTTTACATAAACTAATTTCCTTGGCAATATTGGTCTTGCGACAGTTCCGTAGGCACGGCGCCTCCCTCAAAAAGAAACTCTTCGAGTCGGGCCTGCGACGACCAAATCAAATCACTCGACCTTATCGATCACCCGGAGAAAACTTACAACTAAATTTATTTGCGTATCTAGAGGGTCCCAGTCACAGTGAACTGTATACGCAGTACTTTTAAATCACAAACTATGCATATATGTGGAGATGATACAGTATTAATCCAATAGTACTCTGATTTAACGCGATTGCCGAGGTTGCATCCCCTACGAGCCGCAGGGCCAGTCACCCTTCGCTGAAGGGGAAACGCTAATATGAGGATATGAGAATTTACTGTTTAATCCTGCTGGAGGCCAATTTGTTAATATTTTCACTCAATCCACTTAAAAGCCCGAACGTAAACGTACAGATAAAAAAGCTACGGCCACGTGTCTTTGTATGGGCTTAATCGTCGAATGGTCTAGATAGGTTAAAAGTGTTGAAAAAATATTGAAAAACGATATACGGAATGACTTCAATAAAAATTTCAGCGTCGGAAATAAAAGCGACCGTTATGACATGGGCGGATTATCGTGCGGCATTTATATTGTGCGGAATAAACATTGTCGGGCGATGCGTTTGATGTGGTCGCTCGGACAGGCGCGCGCCCTTTATCAATTACGGCTAAACAAGAAAAATGACCGTCCGTAAGCCTACACGAGACTAATTAAAGCAAGTAAGTAGGTAAATTCGGGGAAGAGCAGCCGCCGGTGTCGCAGCTCCAGCGCCGGCTCCCCTCGCCCCAGACTCGTGTTCTGTTCATCATTCTCGGAACAGGTGGTTAAACTTTTTGCTAATTTCATTAAGAGCGGTGTATATTTTGATCAACACGCAAAAATTCTTTCTTCGTATAACCTAAAAGATCCCGCTTTCTTAGGTGTTTTTTCTAATTAATTTTCATGATTAAATTAGATTTGAATGCTTGACTTCATCAACTTAGTTTCTTTAGAAGCTCTATTTGAAGAGGTTTTGAAAGAAACCCTTAAGGACTTTTATAATAATTTTAGTAATTTTGACATAATTATTAATTTAACTTTCTTGTATACGTTTTCTGTGAGTAAAAGTATTTGGGAACGTCTATAAATCATTCACGGTAGATTAAATAGTAGTTGACCTCTCCCTTCGTTGAGCAAACACCATTACGAGTAGTTTAGGGGCGCTTGCGAGGAAAAAATCACACCTAGACGCCTACCAGCAAGTAAATTGTTTGAGACGTTCAATTTATTACCGCGCTCGCGCTTTCTCTGTTCACTACATAAATATTTTGATTAGACTTTTAAGAGTAAACCGATTATAAAAGTTGTTCATGACAAAATAGTTTTAAAATTTTATAATCATTAAACGGTTTAGGATATTAAATAAAATCATTTAATTTCAACAATATTGTAAGATCTAACACACTCTACATAATAATTTTTTAGACAAAAACAAAAACCGACTTGAAGACTATTATAGATTTACAAACTTAAACTAAAAAAGCAGAAAAATTACTGTTAAAACAGCGATTAAAAGTCCTCATCAACCCTTTTACTGATGGGAAACACATACCAAAACGTCATCTGTGTATAATAATATTTAGTTTTGGTTTCTGTTGATTTTTTCAAATAGCGCTGAATCAATTTCGATAAAATGAATATGCTACACTTACGAAGTAATACCATACAAAAAATCTTTTTTTTAATGAGTAACAGACCTGCGTTTGACCACTATCTCGCCTGACGTTAATCGATGATGCGGTCTACGTCGGAGCACGCTTGGCTAAAAGAAACCGATTCACTCGTGATTTGAAGACACCCAAAATTCATAATTCGCGAAGTAATCGCGTAACAAACATACAAAAACAACATACCTACAGTCGAATTGATAACCTCCTCCTATCGTCAGTTAAAAATGAAATACATAATAACGACATTGCTGTAATAAAATGACATGTTAAACACTTTATACAATAAATTTATGGGATATCTTTTAATAATGTCCATCGTTACCTAAATACCTGCCAAAACAAAGTATCCATCACATGATTCATAATAAATTAAGTGACATTTTAATCGCGGCTCAAACTAAGTAGTCCCTGCGAGCGCTAGGCTCAAGCAGATTAAAACTTTCTCATAATGGATTTCACACTGAAAGTAATAAAATAATGCCTTTGCGGTGTGGTGGTATGCTCTATATTGGTAAAATATTTACAACAGCCATTTAATATGAGTGATGTTGAACTTTGAAGTCGAAACCACTCTTCACTTTTCTCAAAAGCTTGAGCTATCTTATACATAAACGCAGCCAGATTAATGTTTTAGTTTATTATGACATCGAAACGTGTGAGCCTGTTAACCCTTTATTAATAAACGCTTGGAATAGTTACGCCGTGTTGTGTCGATTTCACTCTTTAAAATTTTGAACGTTTTGAATTTAGACAAAAGAATGAGTAACTACCGCAAGGCTAATCTACGTTTACTAATAACTGGTCAAGAGCGTGCCAAAACATGTGGGGAATGTATAGGTATGGGGTCCGTGGCCAACGCCACACAGTTCTTGTCATATTCATAGTTTAGAAATTGGTGGTTAAAGGAAAAACCGAATGAACGAAGCTCTGTGGACTAAGCCAAATTGTAGAGATAACATTTATACAAAAAGGTTTATTCAAAGAGAAAACTACTTGGGTACATCGGGTAACACTCTTTGTTAAGATCATTTCACGCAAAAATAAATGTCTCTTGAGCTAGATCGTCTTTAATTAAGTCATTACTATAATTTCTAGTATATATTTATCTATGCTATAATTAAAAAAAAATTAATCACAAAATGTGCAAAGTAATTTAAAAAAAAACCAGACAAGTACGAGTAGGACTCGTGCTCTGAGAGTTCCGTTAGACGGAACCCACAGAGCGCGAGACCAAAAAAAAAACTAACAGAAGTTAAAATATTGAAAGACAAACTTAAGTTTGTAGTTGACAATAAGGTTCTTCCATACATTCCAACTACAAAATGTAAAATTGTAATAGCAAAATAATTATTTTTAAGTGATATAACTTCAAATTTATAACTTTCGGATGTATTCCTATATATGTGATATGAGACCTTGCCTTTTGCCAAATTTCATGATTCTAGGTCAACGGGAAGTACCCTATAGGTTTTGATTCCCCTGTGAAATCGCAAAATATACGACATAAACGTTCATATCTTTTGATTGTGTTGACTTACAACTTTTATTTTTTTACAGCCGAAAGAAACCGTAGACCCATGTATTTGATATAAATTTCAACTTGATACCTTTACGCGTTCTTGAGAAAAAGGGTCTTGACAGACGGACAGACAGACGGACAACGAAGTGATCCTATAAGGGTTCCGTTTTTTTCCTTTTGAGTTACGGAACCCTAAAAATTAATAGGACATTTCAGCATGGCAAGTTACAAGTTTCTATGTCTAATAGTTTAGAAATGCAGGTGCGGAGGGCAACTTTTTGCTACTTTGGCGGGCCATATTTCGCAAAGGATACACTTGATAAAAAAGTGATGTATGAAACCTTGCCTTCATTTATAAATACCTATTGAACGATACCCAAGATGAGAAGTTGCAGCGAAATAAATCATCATCATTTCAAATGTACCAGACCCACCCCTAAATTGCAAACTTTACACTTTTAAAACTGACATCTGTACGTAATCGTACAAAGCTTCATGAACATACCTTAATAACAGTTATTATACACTATAGAAGTAAGATAGCTTTAAAAAAAAAATACGGATTGACATACGGACGGACAGAACGAACTTATAAGGGTTTCTTGGAGTACTATGGAACCCTAAGAAGAGAGCAACTTTTAGAAACGGCAGAATGCAGACTAGTCGATATCAAAGTTAAAATTTAGAGTCTCGGTAAAGGATGTGGTAACAATCTGCCTACTAGTTCACACGTTACCCTGACGTCGACGCCTACTTTGCATTATAATCGAATTTCCACAAAGTAAAACAAAATCTCGTGGTCCCATTAATATTCAGTGATAGGGCTCAACGCATCGCCGTCGGATTGACGTTTAACATGCAAATTGCATACAGAAAATCTAGCAAAATTGTGTGCCACTAAATATTTTCGTCATTATTAATTCAGGACGCAGTTGTTTGAATCTGTGGCTAGAATATAATTTAAATGTTAAACGAATTTGTGCCACTAACGCTAAATTAGACTGGGGTGCTGGCCGCCGGGAATTTAATCGGACAGGTGAATGTACCTACCCGGATAATAGGACCAGGAGATACATCATTAACTGTACGATATGTTTATATCCAGCTCCTACCAATTTAAAGTACGAGTACTTATAAACGCGATAGGCATTTTTATTTAGACAATAATATTATAGTAGGCTTACAAGAAAAAAAAAACCTAAATACTAAGCTAATCGATTAATCCGCTACTAAAAAGAATTGTTCCCAAAATGCTGGCCTCATTATCACGTTGTATGGCAATGCTCACCCTTTGAACAAGGTAGAGACCGGCATTTTGGTCACAAGTTGCATCGACCAGACGTAAGGATAAATCTAAAAAAAATATGGCTCTCGATTCCCACTGGGCCCATTGTTTCGACCCCAAAAGGCTCAAAAATGTACCCACTGTCCAGGGTACTATATTTGCGCCTTTTGAGGTCTTCTGCGGATTCAGCCACCGCGCCAGCCTCACATATTAAGAATGATTAATTAATAGGATAGATAAGTAATATAATTTTTTTTAAAAATACTCAACGACAGCCTGCCTTCTGCATCCTCTGGATGCGTTACGAGACGTCGTGACGTGTGGAGGCCTAAGCGGGACGCCATTGTTCAGCAGTGGATGACATCGGGCTGATGATGATGGTTCCAAATAACAACAGCTGACTTTACGGGAATTTCATTAAACGGGATTTATCCCCTAAATTTCCACAGTTAGAGAAAATTTCTTCCAATTTAAATGTGACTAACCTCGAAATATCCCATTCAATAAATAAAAAGTTGTCCGCCACGGGCCGCCCGGTAGATAAAACATGATGACATAAGAAAGCGTTATAACATTTGCCGTCACGGCATACAAGTCGGTTTTACTGCCAAAGCGCGCCAATAGATGTTTCACAACAAAAAATCGGTTTACAATCGGCGAAGTAAAGAGCAGTAGGTTTTATTTTTATTTTTAGCGAATTCGTAAAAAACACAATTTTTTTAATTAAAAACCTCCTTTATTGAAGTTGGTTGAAAATAGAAATAATAGGTTGTTAGGCTCTTGTTCACAAACGTGCTCTATAAATAAAACACCACAAATTATGACTTAAATTTCAAAACATCATTTTTTGTTATATTTAAACAAAGCCTAGCAATTATTATCTAAATAGTCAGTCTCGAAAACTGCAGACGATTAGAGAGAAGGGGAGACAAGACGTCTCAGCTGAGAGCAGGGTGATGGATGCGGAAAATAAATCAGCTCTCCGTACTCCAGATGACCAGATGTGCCCCAGAGTGAAGGTCAGCTTGTACTTTCGACAATAGATAGTATATCTTCTATTTTGTTATTTTAAGTAGCATATTTGACCGCTGTCTCTGAAAAGTAACACTGGCATAAAACTAATTACTCCAATTTATTTAGTTGTATTAAAATTAAAATTAAATACCTACATCATCTGAAATATTTAATTGATTTAGTTCTTTTGAAATGTATTATTATCAGAAAGTAATAAGAACTTAAAAAGGTCGTATATTTAGTATTGTGTGTAATCTCGAAATTCCAAATAGCTTTAGCTGGACTGGAAGCTGGGAGTTCTTGAACTATAATACGTATTTTGTAAACTTAATGTACTTACAATAATATGGTTATATCAGGATTTATTTTCATTCTCGGTAGGTAGGTAGGGCTGAAGCCAACACCAAGAGGCCCTGCTGTTTAGTATAAATACAATTATGGAATATGTTTTTTTTTTTTTTTTTTTATGCCATAGGTGGCAAACAAGCAGACGGGCTGCCTGATGGTAAGCAGTCACCGTCGCCTATGGATACTGTCGCCTGTGTGATAGGGAATATAAAACTATTGTACAGTCTATGATTGAAACATTCTGGGCTGTTGTGGCTAGTTCAGCTCATCTCTGGTATGAGATACGGTCCAATTATGCCTCATATAAAAAATTATCAAGTTTATCATTATTTGAATTATGTCAGGAGAACAATAGTAAAGTAAACTATGGTATGGAAACCCGTAAGTTCTCATTTAAATACATATGTACTGAATAGCAACGCAACTAATGTCACGTACACACTTTCATGTTATACATACTTTCTGGGCCTACCGTCTAAGCTTCACTCTAGATGTCAAAATTAATTCAACTCAACTGGAGGAGAAATTCAAAAGGAAACTTAGTCTTTTTTTTCGTTTTGAACCATACTTTAAGCAAAGTTGCGCTTATATCGCCCTCTATTGAGTCAGCCAGGAACATTTTTTTTATCGTGTCTTTTTATTTATTTATTTGAAATGGTACGAGACAGCGTATTCGTGTTCGATCGCATTCGCTAGGCCTGTATGTAACAGTATAACAACCCTTCTCATTAATGCACTTTAAGCAATATGCCTAATTGATCACGTAGTCACTGATTAGGTCAGTCATAGGGGTCTACCAACCCAACTTGCTCCTGACTTCAAAGCTCTGTCATGCCCAATAAAACTACCAACGATCCCCTTTTTATATAATTACAATTTTCAATTATGAAATATTTGTTTCGTTAACACGTTTTTATATGTCGTTATTTTCTTTACCCTTTTATGTTATATCCTAAAGTTAATTTACTAAGCCAAAACAGCAACGTTTGCCGGGATAATAAGACATATCCCTAGTGACGACGTAACGTGCCTTCGGATAACTCGGCTTACGATATAATATCAATATGACAGATATTACAGTAAATTCGTGTCGTCTGGTTTGGAAGATCTGATAAGCGAACAATGGCGCCGTCGCATTGTGTCAGAAGGGATACAAAATTGAACACTATTAAATTGCATGTTATTTTGATGATATTATTTTCATTGGTATACATTAAGTATACATCTACTATGAAATATAAGTATACTATAATTGTTGAATATAACTCTTAGGTTTCATTTCAATAATTAGGATTTTTAAGTGTATTTCCACAGTTTAGAATTTTTAATTCCGGATTATATTTTTGAATTTTTGTAGATTTTGTGGAAATATATATAGTGTTGTTCTACACTTTAAGACAGTAGGTATTAGCAGCACGCAGCAGCAAGTGCAGATAGTAACCCTCAAGAAAGTGTCATCTATCGCGAGATGGCCTCTAATGACCTCGAAATGGCCTTGACAGCTTGACCGGGCGGTTGGCAAACGCAGATGGCGTTGGGCCTAACTAGTGGACGACTAGCTCAAAGGCACCTTGAAGATACGGACCTCGGCTTGGGCCTTCGCAAGGAGTGGGGAATCAGACTTGCCCCGGCACCCCAGAACGGGTGCATGTGCCCTGGGGCCCTAGCAGGTTGTTGAACTGGTTCGGTTGTTTTTGAGGGCTGACCCGAAATCTATATTTTTAAATAATATGTCTGCTAATAAACAACAGATGTGCTTGCTTCTTTTATCGGGACCGTGCCATGGCATATCTCTATACCTTTTAGTATCTACTAAGGTAAAACAACGTGTTACCTTTTAGTATCTACGGAACAAAACAAACACAAAACTAACATTGAGATGTTGATGAGTATGAATCAACCCCTATGTGCTATAAAGTGTTGAAAATTCATTTTATGCACAACACGTTCACTGCAGGAAAAATACAGTGAAAAAATATTTCGATTAGTTAGTAACAACAACGCGTCCGGACTCCGGTAACGTGCAAATATAAACGGGAAATGATTCATTCCGAATTTCGACATATGCTCGAATTGAAAGGTCGGCTGCGAGTGACGTATTTTTAATTACCTTCTACCGCGTTCTCAACTCGAGGATATTGAATCTCCATAGTGGACAGTAAATAAAGCGAGAGCCTTCCTGCTAACTAACCAACTCATACGAGATAATGGTCAAGTAATTAAAACTCTACACCAACAGCGAACCAACCACCATTACCATTAGGAACAAGTTATTAAAAAGCCAATTTTTGTCAACATTGGCTTATTGGAAATAGATTACTGAAACATAAAATAAACTTCGTGAGCTTGTAGCCGGTTGGTCCAATCATTGAGGGCCGGCGAGTGGTTGTATTTAAGTAAAAAGTTAGGTATTTTAATTACCCCAATCTTGATCGAATCTCCGTGCGAGCTTGATTGAATTTCCGGGCGAGGCTGTCTCTCGTATTTGCAGAGCTCTGCGGCCGCCCTAACGCCCGCCCGCCCATTCGCTCCGGCTCACTGGACTGCGTCGTCACACCGACGATTACGTTGTTTTTCCACTATTTTCTACTGTAAACAACCGCTCATAAACTCAGCTAAAGGCTTCACGCTCTATGGCGTCGCTTACGATACGATAATAGTTTTCTTTGAGATTCTCGCAAGACGAAACTAGGACATTAAATTTTGTCATAAGCTGACTAACTGTCGCGCTGTCGAGGGTTTATATTTCGGTTTACGGTTAGGTGATGATGCATCGCTGCCATACATCAGGATGTAGGCACGCTTCCCGCGAACGCACTGGCAGCGATTGCGATGCTTCAAACCGTGCGTAGGTAATACTACACTTTAGGGTTCCATGATTGATGTGACGGGTAATAAGGCCCACAAGTATTGCAATTTGTTTACCCTTATCGCATTAATATACCCGAGGAGAGGTTCAAAGACAGGTTTTCGTATCGTATTTTATACCGATCAACAATACCGACCCCGGCGTTCGCCGATAATTGGAGAAAAACTCCCCAAGGAGCCAATTTTGCTGACGCTACTTATAAAGGCGGGCTCTATATCTAGAAATAAATTATAAACGATCCATCACTCACCACTGTTGACAAATGTATCACAAAAATAGAAAAATATTTTACATATTATTTAGGGGCTGTAATAGGTGCACATCACTTTTAACCGACTTCAGGAAGGAGTCTTATTATTCAGTCCACATTTATTTATTATTATGTACGTACCTACATACACCGACTATTACTCCGCCCTTTGTGAATCGATTTATGTAAAAAAATAACCTCTGAAGCTAACAAAGGGTTGTTAGACGTTTAATGTGTGTCTGTATGTGGCATCGTTTCTCCCAAACGGTAATAAAATATCCATTTAGTTTTTTTTTATGCAACTTGATCGGGAATTTTCAGAAATTTTAAAGTGTTTAAAAAAAACAATTTATTCTTCATTATTATGTAGAAGATATAGAGGGAAAAAAAATCTTTTCTCTAATCTCTTCTTCTTCAAATCTCATCTCTTTTTTCCATAAAAATTGCATTGACTTTGGCTAAGTGATTTTTAACCAACTCCAATAATGCATATAATTTTGTTAGAGCAAAATTTTGGCAACATCAATAATTTTGTAATTTTGGGTAACGGTTTTTTATATTAATAATTATTTAAGGTTCGACAAATTAGGTGACTGACCACAGCTCACCTGATTTAAAGTGACGGTGTGGTCGAAGATCGTGATCACGCTTAGCCTGGAAAGGGAACTGGCTCTCAAGTGAGAATAAAATTTCCACACACCTTTCCACAAATTTTGCTAGGACTATCGGCGTCCTTTATGGCTGCTTAGTTATATCTAGTTAACTAGGCACACTACTGACTAGTTAAAAGATTAATCTTTTAGAAGATACTGATCTCAATCTTGAAAACCTAATGACTATTTGATAGTACAGTGGCTTTAACGTGAGGGATTAGTTGTGAAAGTTATCCTTTGTTCACTCATATACCTACATTCAAACTTCTTCGTTTTATAAGTTCATGAACAGTTAAGTAGGTATTCTTGTTTTTTAAATCAAGCTGTATTTCATTGCATTTCGTGCGAAACAAATACACCCTCCAACCACACACACACAAACTGGCATTATATTTATAATATTATTGCTATGATAAAAAATAACTGAATGTACTTTCAAAATAATATTTTGAAATAAATTTGTACTCGCTATAAATTGTGACCATGGAGTACACGTATAAGTGATCATAATGTCTTTAGACTCAACAAGTGTCTTTGGACTTATAGCCATATCTTGGAGGACTGTGTAGACGTAAATAATCAATCAACAATAACAAAAAACTTCATGTTTCTTTTGTGTCAAGATCATCTAATACTGGGTGCCTGATGGACGACGCAGGCAAAGAACATCTAACAAACGCTGGCGATATTCCGGACAAGTTGGCAAGAGGTAACGAAGGAGCAGGATTTATGGAATGAAATGGAGGAGACCGTTCCCCATCAGTGGGATAGTATAGGTTAAAAAACCTATGACTGCGACGTTTTTATTTTAATAACAACACTTTGATTCTCTCTTTAGCTTCTTATAAAACAATATCGAGTAGGTACGTATGGCTCGAAGTGTATAATACATAGGCAATGTTTCAAGTTTTGTTTTGTATGTGATCAATACGGCGTCTTGGCGATGCGGCACGTGTTTGCCATAAACCTGCTTCTAAGGGACACCCCGCCCTAACATAGCCAGCTTACAACAGGTTTATGCAGTCAGTACATAAGCTTTATTTTTAACCGACGTAAGGAAGAAGCTATCAATTTGACTCTATGTTTATTTTGTATGTTTGTTACACGATTACTCCGCCTGTTTTAACTATGTAGGTATAATATAGTCTTGAAGACGTTTTTTTTTAAATCTAAAATATGATTTGATGTTTCCTCTTATTTATTCAAATACCACAACTGTCAGAAGAGTCTCGAAATGTACTCTGCACGCCTGTGGCACGCCCAATGAATTAGACAGCTCCGCAACGGAAAAGGTTACACGTGTTATTTGTACGTCTCGTCGTGTGGATATTGAAGTGTTCTAAAAAGTTACCTAAACAGAAAACAGAAAGAGAGAGACATTTTCAAGCAAGAAATATGGTAGTGTAGTAATACTCGCCCCGTTTTTGTTATTGTGTAATAGGCTTGCGTTTGACTTCCAACTCGCTGCCGATGATGGTGTCTACAGTGGAGCACGCTTGTAATTATCGGGGTAGACCCTTTCAGGCGGCGCGTTCCATAGGCTAGCAGTTCGCACAGTAATGGTATCAAAGCACTTTATACGAGTTTTCGGAATCCCTAGCTGTCCCTGCCCCTGGCCGTCGGATAGAATAATGGACAAAAGGAAAAAAGTATTAAATGTACTGAACTATTACTACTACAGTATAGTCAATCTTGTCTCTATAAATAATACATATTCGGGAGATTATGGCACACACAGTCATCTGACCCCAAACTAAGCAAAGCTTGAGCTATGGCTGCCAGAGACTGATATACAGACATACATAATTTAAATACATACTTAAACAGATATTAACATCTAGATATAGAACAAGCACAAATTAATGTTCATCACATGAATGTTTGTCCTGGGTGGGAATCAAACCAACGCCCTCAAGCGCAGAAAGCAGGTTCACTACCAACCGGAAACTGAATCTATAATAATCTGTGACTAATATTGAATAAACAACTATTGAGCATGTGTTTTTAATTGTGTGTATGATTTACTCGTGTTTGTGCAAATGAATTATCTTTATTTAACTGTCAACTAAGAAAGGTTAATGATGGCAACTACGTCCTTCTTACATATGTATCAACTCATATAGTGCAAGTGTATAGATATCCGGCGGTGTTTTGGATTTCGGGTACTGTGTAGACAAATACAGCACTACGGCGGAGGGGAAGCCGCAGTAAAAACTTGTCGACTATTAAGGGCTTTCCACGTTACTAGTTTTTATCATGCTGGGTCAGCGCAAAAAGAAAGGTGGCCCTCGTTATTGTAACAGTTTAATTATACCTCCTTTTGTATCTGATACCAGTTTTGCAAGCATTATCATGAAACGTTTGTGTTTTGCAAACCACAAATAAGTATATAATAGTTATTTATGATACAAGTGCGGTAAGTTGGTTATTACAAACGAGTAGACGAATGTAAGCCCGAGACGAAGTCGAGGGCTTACCATAGTCACGAGTTTGTAATAACCAATCCGCACGTGTGCCATACAACGTTTTACAACACATTTGCGAGAAAAAAAGGCTACAAATGAAACAATTTTATTATTTTGTTTATAACTTAATATCAGTCACAACAATAGTTTCTATAATATAATAACAAAATGGCGCGAACATGCAAATAGCGCCACTATCACGTGGTGAAAATTAGAACTACATCTTTCGTCTCATTTTCTCTTTAATATTAAACTGAGACAAACGTATTGAGCAAAAGCGCTTCCAAGGAGGTTTGATCATTCAGCTTATTTATTCTCGTAATACGAAACTCTTTTGTGGAATTCTTATGTAATTATGATGGAAATTAAAAAAATACCGTAAAGTATACGCACGGTGCTATACATCTGAGCGTGCGGACAAATTCATTACCGCACGCTCCGTTGTATGATCCGTAATGTTTAACTTTCGAACGATGTATGCAGGCTTCGTAAGTGCACTTTATGAGCAAATGTGTTGTAAATATAAAAATTCCAAACGGTATATGAGTATCTGAATCTATACTTTTATAATTATCTCTAGTACCTATGCTTATATCATAGCAAATACCAAACCAGTTTTTAGGGTGAATAGAAGAAAAAATATAAAAAAGTTATACACATCCCAAAAATTGTACTCGTAAATTTTTACACCCGTAGCTTCTATCACATAAGATTTGTAGTTCGTAAACTATAATGTATTCACCCTCGGTCATCGTTTTATTCTAACAGTTCTTTTTTCAGACATGATAACATAATATTAGACGTAAACCTGCCTCATAAGATAACATTGGAGGTACCGAGAATTTTCATCGCTGTCGTGTTGCAGCCTCGGCAATATAAACGCGAGTGTCATGCAACAGAGACAACATCACGCCTTCTGACCTTGGCTAGAATGAAACAACCATAGTTCCAGGCGTTCGTCTCTGATTTCCACAGGTTTTATTGCATTCCCCGCAAGCTCAGACGCTTAAACTTTATTGCTCTGGGATTAAAGTAATATTTGCAGCGGCTAAATGATGTCGAGGCAATTTCATGATATTAAAAGCTGTCTATGTTGAGGCTCAGGTCAATAGTTTGGTGTTTCCGAGGTAGTTTGCGTGGTATAATCGACGGAAAACTTTCTGCCTCACATTCTTGGGGCGGCGACGTGCAATAACAATACGTGCCTTTTCAACTATTTGCTGCGTACAGCATAGTTGAAAAGACGGAACACTTCATCTGTCTTTCTACTGGATGTTCGGATACACGACATACATAATTCAAAGACAGAATTATTGATAATGTAGAGTGATCGTGTTACTACACGATCAAATACAAATTCTACACAAATAAAATTTTATGAACCAAATTACTGAAAAATTAAAATTTCCACCTAAGTTCTGTGCGTGACAAGGATTCCCCACGCGAGCACTTACATAAAATGTTTAAAACGATGCGACGCGAGTTACATTACTGATGTTACACAACTCAGCTGATTAGATAGTCAAATTCGTTATATGTCTCCAGATCGGTTCCGTCAAATAATAATGTAATTTTTTACATATTTGGGTTCAGAACCGTGTACTGTACCCTTCTAAAGTGTATCCGTCGTTAAACCGAACAGCCTGTAAATCAGGGAAATATTTCACACTGAGCAACACTGAAAGTGTTCACTCGTGTAGCGGGAGCGTAGTGGCTACCTGTAATGATAAGTTAACACTTACGCTCGGAATGCGTTTGAATTTGTGTGATATCACTTGCACAAGCGCTGTTATCGTAAAATCACTAATGGATCAATGACCTCAACCAAATAAGCTCTCTTTAAAATTAAGATCAGAACTCAGGGCTAGGTAGCTAGGTAGTTTTAAGAGATTCTGACTAGGTGATGCAAAAAGTTGTGCGACCGCAAACCGTATCTCGGTGTTAAGGTTCACGTTCACGTGATTTTCCGTTATGCGCTATTTCAGCGCTTTTTGGAGACCGCGTTAAGAGGTAGCCGTAAGGCCTAGCTCCTAGTTTTCACACAACTTAGACCGGACAAAACTTTTAAGTACACCTTTTTTGGTATCCTACTAATTTCACATAGTCAAAGATTATTAAGCCGTTAACAGAAAATTGCATATTCACACAAAAAAGTATAGTGAAAAAAAAACTTTGGCTAAGATGTTTGTTATTGAATAGGCTATTCCTCACATTTCAATTAGAAGAAAATATTCTCGTTATTGACATTTTTACTATTGGATATTCTAAAGGTTTCCTTGTTTGTTTATCTTCAAATATATTGAAAACTTGCGAGTTAAATAGGTCTGGCCGTAGGCGTGTTAAAGCAAATGACTAAAATTATGTTAAAAGCGTCTACAGAGACCTATTTTTACAAAAAGCATACAACGTATCAGCAACATACATGTCACGATATCGAAGTATCATGCAGTTCACGCTTCAATGAGTTAGTAACATTTTTCAGTGAAGATAGCTCTGAAAGACGTCCTGCGATTCTAAAGGGCTCAGAATAGTACACGCTAGGCGAAGTGCAGTCGCTATTGGTGTCGTTTCCGGGTTCCGTTCAACATAGTTGAGTTCTAGAAGGTATATAAGGTGGTATTGGAATGCAGTCTATTTGATAGCCTCCACAGGTGCCAAGCTCAACGCATTGGACATCTGAACGCTGCAACTGTTTAGAATTTCTATAGATACGTACTTATATAGGTATCCATAGATAGGTTGGTAGCTTGGGTTTGTGATAAATATTTTCTATTTCATCATTATAAGCAAGACATATTAAAAGAGAATCAGAAATAGAATCACAATATCATATCACAATCATACTTCATACTAATATTATAAATCGAACATTATTATTAGGTTTTCGCGGTTCTTTCGTTAAATTTCGTTTCGTCACACTAGCTATTTAGTCTGTATACTTTATAAGTCACATTCAAAAGTACATCACTTTGTGCATCTAGTCTAGTCAATTTCTATAGCTCGTTTCATGCTTTATCTCGACTTTTTATCAAATAGTCCGATGCGTTTTCCGTCTGCATCCGCGGTAAAACCGCGGGCGCTTCTAGTTAAGTATAACAACAAACACAATTGTGGTACGATAAATGTGTCAGAATTATCTATTTATAAAATTACTAGCTGAAACCCGCTACTTCATACGCGTAGATCTCGGCTTTCAGCCTCGCTACTACAACCCGTTATAACCTATGTGTTATTCTAATGTATAAGCTATATTATTGTAA
Organism: Agriopis aurantiaria; assembly: GCA_914767915.1. Classification (NCBI taxonomy): domain Eukaryota; kingdom Metazoa; phylum Arthropoda; class Insecta; order Lepidoptera; family Geometridae; genus Agriopis; species Agriopis aurantiaria. The sequence continues at coordinate 9,323,488 of OU611987.1, forward strand.
ACTTTCATTAAAATCCATTCGGTAGTTTTTGCGTGAAAGAGGAACAAACATCCATACATCCATACATACAAACTTTCGCGTTTATAATATTAGTAGGATAAAGGTACTAGATATTAGGTGTGGCCCGCGACTTCGTGTGCGTTGTCTTTCTGATATAATTGTGCAACTCCGTAATTCCATCCTAGTCATAAAACCCTTTCATAGAGTATTTTTATCCGTCTTATGGTAAACGGTGGTCACCACTGTACACCTACAATACTAGCATTTTTGACAATGCTTTGCCAGCCCGGAGAGGTGTTTGCACCTCGAAAAGAACCTACTTACAAAATTTCAACTTCATAGATAAGATTCATTATACTTTAGATTAGTACGCTTACTAGGCAAAACATGATACAAAGTGACTCATCATCATTAGCCAGAAGACGTCCACTGCTGAACAAAGGCCTCCCCCTTTAACCTCCACAGTAAACGGAAAGCCTGCCTGCAAAAACAAAGTGACTAATATCGCTTAAACACCTACTGTGCATGTTTTTTAAATATTTTATTTAATCGTGTCTTGTGCTAATAAATTATCTTTATCAAGCTGGTTCGAGATTACGCTGTAATTAGTCAGTAAGTGAGTTAGTGATATTTCGCTTTTAAAGATAAACCATTTCTTTATTTGATTTACTACTGCTAGCATTAGTTTTGTTAAGTCTCACGGAAGGGTGGCCTCGATCGATCTCTTCACACCCTCCAGATATGATTAGCGGCTAATTGAATTCCGGGGCGAGATCCACAGTTTAGTTTTCTAATTTACGAGTCTTTCCTTTGCCCGCCGGAGTGAAGGGTTGAATTTAATTATCTCCACGTCGCGGGCCCCCAACTAAAACTCACAAAAAACGGATGAAATTGCATCTCAATTTGAGAAAAGGCTTCGTTATCGTTAACCTTCGGGATCTCATTATTTCGAGTTTATGATACGTTGCCCCGTCGTAGCAGACTGTTTCGCAGCGTCGCTCCCGTAGCAGACAGCTCGTAGCACCATCGCTACGAGAGTTTGTAGACCTCTACGTTATTGCAAATTATTGCTTTAAATATTGCTACAACATACCCAATCCTTTTTGCAACAAATAGCTTTTGTTGTAAAGTAGTTACAAGGCCAAAAAATACCTAAGTACAGGATTTTATTTTGTCGGGAAAGTTCGTCTGGTAGAACAAGAAGTTTATTTGATATTCAACCTATAAGTCATTGTTTTATTTGCTGTCTTGATATAAAATAATTGCCGGCTCTGTCTAAATATATTTGCGAACCTTGAATGTCATATACAGTGAGCACTTTAACACGTGAATTTAATTGTATTTTTAACCGACTTCGAAAAGCAGGAAGGTCCTTAATTTGGCCTCTTTTTTGTGTATGTACAGCGAGTACACCGATCTGTACACCAATTTGCGTATTTCTTTTTCGAAAACCCTCGAAAAAGTCCCACAAAAAAACCATTAATTAGGGATCAGTAGTTTTTAAACCAGCTCAAATAATAGCTAGGCACCTACGAATTTCGCGATAACAAATCACTACAATACCTTTGTCTTTTGCTCGAGTCAAAACTAGGAGGTATTCATGCATGGATGTGTAATCGTATCTATAAATAAACTAGTAGTTTGACCCGAACAGAGTTAAAGAAGGTTTTAAGCATACCACTATCATAGGTGTTTCAGAAAAAATTCAAAAATAAATAATCATTAAAAAAAAACGACGCCAAAATTCATGTAAAAATATGATTTTATTCTTTGATATTAACTTAGAATGTTTGTATTTTGTGGTTTTTATTAAGTCGGTTTTTTAAAGAAAATTTATTTGTTTTATATGTAATTATGCGCCGTTTGTATTCTACAACCGCCGTGAAATTGCATGTTAATCGGGTGCTGTTTTTTGCATAGAATTTGGTGATAATCACCTTCAAGTTTAACTTTGTATTCTGACGGCACCCCACTCCTCCCCTGTTCTGCTGTGAATTTGATAATGAAAGGGCCCCACTTGTGTGCTGCAGAGATAATGTAAATAAGTATGCAAATTATACATCGAGTTCTATGAACCTTTGCGGGTCTTTAAAGTTTTACTCAAAGCCAAGTCTGCACTGCCATGTTATACGCGCGCGTACCCCTGCATTAGAATATTTCGAAATAAGGAAATGATGTACAAACAGACGCGGATTCATGTCGGCAAAGTTTCGCGTCGAACCCTATTTATGAGGTTACGAGTCAAGCGCACCAGACCGTATCAACCAATATTGCACAGGAATACTCGCTTAAGCCCAATGCAGACCATGTGAAGTAGCTTGCAAGTACAAGTAGCAAGTACTCAGCGTCCAAACGTAAATACCCACTCGCGTGGCGACGCGCACAACTCGCGTGCGAGTACGTACTCTCGCGAGTGTCTGAACGAGACAAACGATGCGCAGTATAGGCGTTGCGTGAGTAGGGCGGGGAAACGAAGCTTCACTAACGCAAGGATCAGCTCAGATCGTGCTACTAAATACTTCCACTGCCACTTGCACTAAGAAAAAGTGTTGTCGCTCGTTGCAGACGATGCGTAGTAGGTACTTGCTACTGGTACTTGCAAGCAACTTTGCATGGTCTGCAACGGGCTTTAGATTCATAACTAACTCTAAGAAAAATACATGATACCTTTGAAGGACAGGTAGCTGTAATACCCGTCAGTGTTATGAGGGTGCATCTCTAGGAATATTTTATTTAGGAGAGTGCTAACATTACGTGATGCTCGGAGGTGATGAGTGTCGTGTCATTGTCGGCCGGATTGCTTTCACGTTTCACCCGACATTGGCACGGAATGTCTAAAATATTTTCGTTGTAGCCAAGTGAAAGTCGCGCGTGATAGCGCACTGTGACGTCACAGAGCCATCAATCATTTATCCGAGAGTCGCTTCCAGCGTTACCGGGGAAAGCTCTAAGGCAACGCCACTTTGATAATGTATCACGTTTAAAACCGACTTTTAAAGGCTCCCCTTCTTCGCTTTATTATTGGACGAAAGGAACCGTGCAAACAAAATAGATTGATACCGGTTTCTGATAAGCGAGAATTGAGTTTTATTTTTCGGGGTATTATTGGCGTTGAAATAAGGTTTTTCAATCATTCTGTAATAATATTCTTGCGATGAGATAGACAGAATTGTCATGTCACACAATAAATTAAAGTTGTAAGGTTTACATGTTATTTACAACTTAGATTTTACGAGCCATTCCCACGTGGCAAGTATTGCGAATTGAACTATGACAGCATAATATACCTATAACGTTTTACGTAAAGGATAAAAGCAGGGCCTGACATCTGGGGTTGGGCTTTGGCCTAAAGCCTACTGGAGAGTATTAGAAACATCGTAGCGGCGCGGCGTACAAGCAATCGTGAAGTCAACTAGTACTCGTATTCCGTTGGGTAAAAACCTCTGCTCCGCATCGCTCCGCCGTGTTTAGGTTTAGGTGTGTTTGTGTAAAACACAAAATTTAAATTTTACGTTTCCCTTTGTATGCCACCTCAACTCTACAGTCAGCGTTAGGCCGTACAGTTTGAAAGCACGATAAATTGAGTTATCAAACAATATTACTTTTAAATGTACAATTTACGTGAAAAAGCTTTCTATCATGCAAGCAAATATTATTTTGCTGTTTCTTATTATTTCTTATAGTTTCCGCGCCTTGACGTTGTATCAAATATTTATAGCAAACGATGTGCTCTAATGGCCTAATTGGTGCCATTATGACGTCATTACACGATATTGTCAATTTATTTGGTGTTTTCTTACAATATAAGTCGATAGAGAGCTGGGACAGCGCTCCTAATGGGTCAATATATCAAATAGGATTAAGTGTAAATGAGCGCTGTGCTTCCGACTGATACTTTGTAGTACGACACGACTGGAATAGATATGAAAGGATTTGGAGAACTTTTCCGAATTTTAAAACTACATTTTGCAAATTGCCTGTACAATGTAGACCGTAGAGGATGCGGGTGCAGTAATGCGATTAATAACAAAGTGAAAGTATACGCGCTACCCCTAAAGCACTCTATGGCAAATCACTTTAACGTACATGAAATATAACTATATAATAAACGGGTTGGTGCGTTCAAAGTAGCCCGACTAAATTGCATTTGGGAAGAAGAGAATACAGCCATAGGGAAGGTAGAAATTCGGAAACGTTTCTAGTTTTTTTTCCAGTCGAGTGGTGAAGCGCAGACGGGCTAGGAAAGTAAACGATTTGTTGGCACTGCTTAGCTACATGCGCTGTTATATCTGAATCTGTGTAAGCTTTATGTTATATCTACAGACAAATCAGAAGTGTTTTGTTTCGTTTATTCGTAGAACTGTTTATATAGGTATAACTTTATGGAAAATTTTCTTTTTGATAATATGGGATACATCATGAGTATTGTATTGTTATTTGTCAATTTTTTTATGGCAAAGTTATGTCTGTTTAATAACCCTGAAGACTTCTATATAAATTAAGACTTGTCCGTAGACAGTAAAAAACTTTGGTTGCAATCTATGGCATTATAAAAACAAGTAAAAGCTAAAGAACAAATTCGTAAAGAGCTTTATTCCAGTTTTTTACACACGATTAATGTGAACTGGCCGATCATTGACGACTCGACCACGGAACACTATTACGGACTCGACAACGAGATGGAAACGTTTCCCAGACGTCTGTCGTCGTCTGTCCCAACATGACTTTCTTTCTTGATTAAAACTCGGAATAATAAACGGCGAAACAATTTTGCTTCGCCGCGCTCCGTCGGCCATCTCTCTCAAGAGCAAACTAATATTGGAGAAATGATGAGGACTTTTTGTTTTGGATTTAGTTGATGCGGATAGAGGATAATATTGCAAACAAATCAAGATCAAAAATTCAAGGTTTTTGTTTATGTCTTTGAGGAAAATTTCGTACATCTGTTCACAAATAACCTATAGTATGTCTTTATCCAAATTGAAGAGACGTGAAATTTGACTGTTTCTACCATGTAAATAGAACGAGTAAAAGCGCATATAACTCGGGTGTAATTTTTTTTTGTACCTAGGGTTTAACACCTAATTTCGAAATATTTGGTATGGCAAGACGTGACGACCAAATTTATAAATAAGAAGACTTCCATTTGCTACTTGAAAAGAAACTTTCCGTCTGATACAGCCCACAGTTATTTACAAGGGAAGGTAACGCATCAAAAAATTTTGCTGTGGTAGATGGTCCGATTGGACCGTCTGCATGTTTTTCACTTTTGTTACTGGCTGCCTTTGTTAACAAAACAAACTACAAGCAAACACGAAATATCTAAATAATTTAGGATGTGATAAAAAAAACAGTTGAATCTTTGAAAGTCTAAAGATAATACAACTGATAAGGCCGATTACAAGTTGGCAGAGCACCCAGCATGCTGGCGGCATAACTACGCTAACTGACCATGCTCATAAGTTGAGGCTGATAAACGCCACTTCCCACTTTTTTATTCTGCCAAACAAAAACATTAGCATATACATCACACACACCTACACATGTCTTTTTATTTAAGTGACCTTTGTAACAGCTTTGATTTATTTTCACTTCCTAAAACGTACACATACCTGACTTTTAGCGACCACTATAAGAGGAAAAACACTATTCGTGAGTGGATCGTTTTGGGAGTTTGCGGTATTCACGTTCGCTATTGACAGATGGACAGACGGATGAACGGGCTTCTATCAGAAGAGATCATGAAGAGATAGAAAATACTGTTCGAATATCTGACACTTACGACGTAGAGTTTTCATCTACATTTATCATGCTAGCAGCTACGGAATGAAAATGCAAATAGCATTGTTAGTATCGAGATAAGGGCATATTGGTAAAGCGTACAAAATGCTGCTGGTCTGTGCAGTTAAAGATCTTTAAATTGGTAGAACTTCAGTTTACGTATGGCATTTTGTGGTAGCCATTAAACAGTTTTTTTAAATCTATACTATTATTATAAAGAGGAAAGATTTGATTGTTTGTTTGTTAGTTTTCATTGAATAGGCTCTAAAACGACTGAACCGATTTGAAAAATTCTTTCACTGTTGGGAAGCTACACTGTCCCCGGGTATCATAGGCTATAATATATTTTCAAAAAAATTGTGATAAAAAAATAAGTTTTACAATTTTAACTTTGCGTGTTTGACAGTTCTAAGACAGGACAACGTCTGTCAGGTCAGCTAGTATCTTATAATAATAATATGATAAGTATTATTATAGTCAGTGGTGCGTGCTGATCGAATTTAGATGTTCGTTTTATATTCAACTCAAGAAAATATGATTGTCATGAGTCGATATTTCCCAGAGAGGAAAGTTTCAAAATAATCCTGATCCATCGTTACATAAAAGTTGTAAGTTGTTCGCGTCTCAACGGATAATCGAGTTTATACTTGGAGGACCCCCATCAATCATTTATCCCGGACTGTGTGGATGGATCCGTGCCGCGGTACGCGGAAAAACTTTAAAGTGTCCCGAGTTACTATGACGTATCGTAGGTGCTCGCTCCCTTAGCCTACTTGAATAATGCACCCTAACCTTTAATATTATGTTTACATGGCGGAACATTAGTCAACTTACTGAAAGCAGAAATGGCTAAGGGTTTGTTTCAGAATGTGCTATTAAAGTACCTATAGTTGCTAACCATCACATAGATTAAGTGGAAGATAAAACTTTCTGTTATCTCACATCGCGTTTCACAATCAATTTTTGGATTCCGTACCCAAGGATAAAAACGGGACCCTATTACTAAGTCTACGCTATCTGTCTGCGTGAAGTGAAGTTCTACTCACTGAGTTTATTTTATTCTCGCCTTTGTTTTAATTTCCTGCAAGATCTCATTTGTTTAATCGTAATCAATCTAGTATTTAGGATGTTGCATATTTTGACAGTACTTCGCAAACTGTACCCGACTCGGGTATGTCCTCAAACTGCGACCAGAACCACCAAAGGTTAAGCAACAGCATCCTCCTACTGCACGGTGAACGCTCTGCACTCTCCAAGCCGCCTGGCGTGGTGATTACGTATGGTAAGTCTCGATAAGTACAAGGTTGCATGGGAAGGTGGTACTAGACCGAAAATTGGTCATTGAGCTCTGGTGCTATTATGAATAAGCTTTATTATGGGACCAGTCTTGAAACCGCAAAAAAAACAGTGTTCCATTAAAAAAAAAACATTCACACTCAAAGAAAATGTATGGAACGGCAAAATTTTATTTGATCCCGTAATAAAAGTTGTTTATAATTATAAGTACAAACAAATTGTTTTTTATTAAGTTATAGGGTGGCGTTTGGCCGCCAACTCGCTTGATGATGCGGTCTACGATGGAACACGCTTGCCTAGAAGAAACATATTAACTCTTGATTTGAAGACACTCATGCAGCCCTGCCAGCTCCTCCTTTTAGCTTATTACAACCGTTCTGTGCACGGCAGTGTATCGGGCTGATATAATGTGAATCATCCAAAACCCGTGTTTCATATTAGAAATTTTAAAAATTACTAATGACATTTAATTATGTCAGTAGTTTTTTTTTTTTATTAAGCTATTTAAAAACAGTGATAAGTCCCGATAAACATTTAAAACATGTATTCTGTCTTCATTATACGTTTTTATAACGTTTTGCATATAGTATTCATAAAATGAGCAAAACAAGAGTGTAAGTCGTATATAAAATTGTATGCCCATGACAGAAATAATTGGCTAGGTAAAGGACTCGGTCGCGGAGACAGCATCCACCGAATAAACAACATAAAAGAGGAGCATCTATACGGATACTCGTATGAGTGTTTTATGAGCACTTGAGTGCTTTCCGGACGGGGATGTTTAAAGCTCTCCTCTTGCATCGCAGCCAGATCTGGCCCACTCCAAACATGACAATGTCGGATTTGAACTCAGCCGAGCACACTTTATGTGCGGTTAAAAGTTTATCAATACACGTCAAGTGTAACATGTTATTTTTATGAGCTTTGGTGCAGCAGTCCCGAAAATCTAAGCAAATACACAAAGGTACTATAGAAATACCAATTACAGTTTTAGTAAATTTACCTACCTCTTTCTTGTGTTCAGGGAAATTACTACTTAACGGCCTTTTATACCAAATTTGACGGTTTTAAATCAATTTTATTCAGTTAAATTACAATATTTGAGCTGGAAAAAAATACATGTCACAAATACATCTGTGTTTGAGTTTATGTTTTGGTTCAAAACACAATAAAATAAATTTTCCTTGATCAAAAAAAAAACTGAAACTAAGTCGATTTAGTTTTTTTTTTTCGTTTTATGCTCTAATGAAAACTCGTAACAACCTGGAAATTGCATGTACTGAAAGGCAATCCTATTCAATACTTTTTGCATTGGATAGATTTTTGATAGTGAATAGTTTCGTTTATTAGTGAAATTAAAAGCGTAAAAAGGTCGCGAGAATTTGCGCGCGCCGCGCTAATTACCGCGCCAGGCGTGATCGAGGACGGACCTATGTTCATTTTTGTTGTTGCACTCTCCCCGCGGGTCTCTTGACTCTTGCGTGGCAAAATACATCGTCGCACTAACTTGGCGGGGGCTGAGGGAGCATTTTGTTGCCTACGCGACTCGGATAACAGGCCGTTAATTGGGTCACTGATTGTTGCGCTAGTTTTTTAAGTTGTTTGTCGTGTATGTACTGCTGTGAACAATAAATGGTTTATATTTATATCTATCTTATTAAATAAGAAGATATAAAAGGCGATGTGTGTATGTATGTATGTTCCCTATGAACACTAAAACGGCGGGACCAATTTTGACGAGACTTACTGGCAGATAGCTGATGTTATAAGAAGTAATCCGCGGGTGAAACTGTGGGGCCCAGCTTTACTCTATTAGAATTTATCCTTAATTTTCTAAAACCCTTCCTTAATGCTCACTTTTGTTATATAAATAAACCGGCCATGTGCGAATCAGGCTCGCGTATTGAGGGTTTCGTACCACCACAAAATATAACCCTAAGTTATTGGTCAGGCTTAACGCCTTCCAAAATAGTCAAAGCAATTGGTACGCAGTCACATATTTAATAATTTGCTACAGTGACGCTCGAGTATAACACAATTATAACTTGGTAATGAACAGAAATTTGTCACCGTTTGACTCGCACTTGGCCATTATTTATTACTTTTTGGTAATAAGTTTGACGCTTGTACGTATAACCGTTTTTACATTAGAGCTAATACAAAAATACGTTTGTTGTAAGGTGACCCCCATTTCGTTGTTACTTTTTATTGTTTCTTAATTAATCCGCCGTAGCATTACATTCTGTGTAAATTTCAACTGGCTATCTATTACGGTTCGAAAGATACAGTCGTTTAAATGTAAGACAGACAGACAGACATCGTAGGCTTAGTAATAGGGTCCCGTTTTTTCTCTTTGGGTACGGAACCCTTCGAACGCATGTGCAAAATTTCATCCTTCTAGACCTAGCAGCTTAGACAACGCACATCGCGTTGTGTATCAGTGAATGAATATATTTAATATTTTTTATTTATCTTTTATGAACTTTTTACGCCCACATTTTATACGTTCGTCCAACAAACTTCTATTTTCCTGCCGAAACAGGTATGATCAATAATATCATAGAACAGTTTGTTTTATTTTATTGCAATTGGTTCGGTAACACACCATAATATGCTATATAACAAAGTATATCAAACCTGTGGACAAATTAGTTTAAACTTAAAGCTCAATTACAACTACACACAACTTATTCATACTTATAGTGCGACAGCTCACTACTAAAACTATGCCTTATGGATTCAAGAACCCAGCTAATAATTGTGTTGTATGATAGATACCTATTTAAATTTTAAAAAAATATTGGTATACTTCGTTTATATACCCAATCTTTTCTACAATTTCAACGGAAAAAGGTCTATATCTATCAAAAATTAAAACAGATACTTATAGGTATCCGCGGCTGTAACCTTCTCGTAAAAAGTGTATTGTGAAAGTAACGACAGAAAGTCCGTCAAATGAAATAGAAGAGCGCCGACAAAGAATGCTTCAGTTATATCAATTTTACCGCGATGTTAAACGATGTAATAACATTTTTATTTCGCCATTAAAAGGAAGAAATAAACGTGCCAGCGTATACAATGCGGCAGCGGCCGTCGGAATATAATGAGATTGCGAAATAACCCATTATTGACGTCGAGTAACGAAAGTGGTTAAAGTGCCTTAATGGTTTATTTTCTATATACTTCTTTACATTAACTTGTATGTAACTTGTATAAGTTGATTATCTCACATAATTGACGTAATCAACAATAAAATCTAAACTCGCGCAAGGAAAAATTACATTAAATCAATTCTGACAATTTAAGATGGTAAAAACTTTTTAAATCGGTCTTTGTATATGGTATCCCTTGACAAAGAACCGACAGATCGAAGAAAAAAAAAACATTATTGTGTAGAATTTTTTACACCTCAGCAAAACTAGATCAAACAAAAACCAAGTCATAAAACATTGAATTTAAGATGCCTGTAGCTTCAAACGAAAAGGAAAAAGATATTATAATAACAGTAGGCAAATACGGCTAAGTATTCGAGTTTTAACTGAAAACAGCGCTTCTCGGAAGCTCTAACAATACGGCATCGTAAAAATTAAATTACGCAGTACCTCCGGGGAGGTTTCAATTTTCAAGCTCGAGGTGGACTCGAGACGGTCGACTTCGTGGCAAAATAATATTGCATTCACAAGCACTACTTGTAGGGCTTATTTATACTATTTACTTGGCTGCTTCGTCATTTCCATGTCAGTATGTTTTGGTATTGTCAAAACTTACTACCGACTAAGCTTTCACTTACATCTATACATTTTGTAAAGTATTCAAGTAACCGAAACAACAATTTAAAATGGTACTTACGGAATATTTACCGCAATTTGTTTCATAAAACATAAAGCCTCGATTAGCAACAACTAAGTAAAGATGTTCATGTTTTGTCATTAGGTATATCTTTAAAGCAATCTAATTACAAGATAGGTAAACTTAAATGGGGAATGGTAATCCGAAACGGCAAAAACTCCAGTGGGCTGAGTCTAGCGGGCAAATTAGAGGGAATGGAATATAGTTTACTTTAAGTTAAACTTATTACGGTCCTCGAGAAACAAGCATCGGGAGGCTCGCTCGGCGCGCGGGTCAAGTGCCCAATTTGTCACCAGCGCAAACTTCCGACTACTTCTCCGGGCCCAGTTCGATTCCATTAAACTTTCAAGACCTTTTGAAGCTATTTTCTTGTTTGAATCAAGATTTGCCTAATTCATTTCCAAACTTGTATATTATAATACTACCGCCAATTTCAATGTAAAATAACCTTAAATTCACTCAAATGTGTTGACTTTTGTTTTAGACTCTGGAATCATAATTCGCTAATACGATCAGATCATAATTAGGGTATGCACAACAGAATATTAACAGGTTTTATAGTGACGCTCTATTGAGTCACATGGCTTCACTTAGGTGAGAGAATAAAACCAAATATAAAACTCTCGCAGGGGCGCTTACAATGCGCTATCATAAAAATTAAATTACGGTACAATTTCTGTGTAAGTGCACGCCATTTTAGTGGGAGAGGTGTACGGCAGGGGGCCGGGATAGCCACATCAAAGCAACTCATCCTGCTCGCGCTCAAATCAAATTTAGCAGCTTTCTTCTTTCGTTATGGCTCAGAAACTCGACCGACTCTGACCCTCGGCTCACTCACCTGTCTCTATTGACAGTATAACAAAAAGTTGAATTTTTTACTACAATTTATAAGAGGATACAGAAGCTAATAAATGCGAGTTGTAAACAAGGAAAGAGCCGTCAAAAGGAGATGGAGAAGAAATTAAAAGTCTGAGTTCTTTACGTACACGCGCCTCGGGCGCGGCGAGATCAAGTGGCTAATTTGTCAGCGCGAGTAAACTGTACGCGCGGGTCGGGGGTACGGACGATGCGATTCGATTAAACTTCTCCCAAGTAAGAGTACATACAGGAACAGAGCCTATTTAACTAGTTGTACATTTACGGCGGAAACTAAATTAGCTAACTCATCAGGAGAGTGGTCCGCCACCCGCCTTTAATGTGCTGCGTCAATTTTTTGATGCTGTGATTTGCTACCTCAATGTGGCCAAAGTTCAGTAGAAAACTTACCTTGTTAGTCATAAAAATTCGGCAATTTAAATCTTATAACAAAAATAACAACGTAAGTTTTTTAATTGCATATTCTTTACTAGGCAAGTTGTGTTTAGTGTAATCTATGTTACGCTAGTTTCCACGCAAAACAAAGGCTTCCGTCGACTATGAATTTGTTCAACTATTAAATTATGCGAAGTTTAGAGAACCCTCATCTTGAAACTTAGATTAAAGGAAAGTTTGTTTGCGAAGTTTATTTTCTAAGTGCGGTTAAAAATCAAACGACGTGTTACGTATAATTTGTTTAATATGAAATGTTGGGACGAGTTAATTATAATCAAACTGACATCATTTAAATATAAATATAAAATAGGTAGGTATACGTTTCGCCACTAACTGGCCTGATGAAAATCGAAGTTGTGGTCAAAGAAGGAGCATGTAGGCCTAGAAGGTACTTAGCCATTCTGGCCTTGAAGATACCCAGGTTTTCAGGAAACATGAATGCTGAAAGTCATATATTATATGGAGGAGTCTATCTATATATCTTCTATTTATATAAAAATCAATTGCTGTTCGTTAGCCTCGCTGAAGCTCGAAGCCAGCTTGACCTTTTTTTAAGCCTCAATACAGTGTGCCTCTGTTTTTAGTAAGAAAATTAAAATTGGAAAATCATCCCGGAAAATTCAACATTATGACCTATCACATCCATCCATGAATACCTCCTTGTTTTGACTCGAACAAAGCACCTGAACAGAAATACTGTAGTTACAGTTTGTAATATTGTAGGGAAATTGGTAAGCGCTCGAGCAAAATTAACCGTTCTATTCGAGCTAGTTTAGTCCAAAGTATTGTTTTTTTTTTTGGGACCACCAAGAGAATTTCCTCTATACTACATGATAAAAAAGAAACACGCAAATTGGTTTACCTTTTTGTTAATTAAAAATACGGGCCGTACTAGGAACCTTCCTCCTTTTTCGAAGTCGGTTAAAAATACTCATATTTTTATAACAGAAATTGAATTTTCTATAAATCTTTCTATTTCATGGAATCCGAAAGCCACACATGTAGTATTTGTTGGGTTTTTTTCGTCATAAAATGTGAGAGGGCTCTTAATGTTTCACCGAAATGGCTTAGGTCAGGGGTGTCCAACACACGGCCCGCCAAGGTTCCTAATCCAGCCCGCGAATGAGTCAAAAGTTGGGTAACTTTTAACTTTTTTAGACGTAATTTTGTAAATAACGAAGATTCATATCTATATCAGTGTGCCTGTGCATGCAGTTACAAGTGAAACCTGCTGTGAATTCCGCCAAAAGGTTATAATTATACCCTTTCAACCATTTTTTAGTCTTGATTTGCTCAGTTACGAAACATCTCTTGGCCCGCCATAGTTACAAAGTTAAATAAATCCGGCCTGCCACAAACACAGTTAGTTTAGTTGGACACCCCTGGCTTAGGTATTCTGTTTAACGTGTAGACGAGGATACTTACAAAAGACTAAGATTTTTAGTTCTATATTAAAACCGCGATGAAAATCATTATAAGGTATGTTTTATTATCTTTAGTACGTTTTGTTTATTTTCAACCTGTTCAAGAAAGTGCTATAACAATGATATCGTGAATTACAATAGAGCCTTGCATATTAACTTCATAAAGAAAATACCTTCAAGTATATTATTACTGTATTTCAACCTTTGTCTGGGGATTCGAAAGCAATTTAGGAGCCCTAAGTTAATGTAAGTGGCAGAACATAAAAACAGCTTTCATTTTCTAGAGAAGACTTATGTAAATTTCAGATATGTATATTTTATCAAGCGCAATTAAATTTTGAGTCCATTATGAAATTAAACAAGTACCTTTTCATTTACCAATTAAAACTTACTAAAAATAAACCGTTTCGAATAATCAAACTTCCAGTCTATCTATATTATCTAATCTATATAAATAAAGATCGTCGGTAAGCGCATCACTTGAGAACGGCTGGGTCGATTTGCCAAATTATATTTTTCTTAAGGATTTAAAAAAAAATATTAAAACTTGGCTGAAAAATTTGGGAAAAAACTGAAATTGCTTTTCTTATGCGATTTTTGTATGAACTCATAACCATAAACCAATTTTTTTATTGAACTTTGGACAGGACTACGTTGTCATATCAACTATCGTATTAAAAACCTATTACAAAATTGACCTAATTTGTGTAAGCATCATAGCAATCATATAAACACGCGTAAAATATATTCGCACAAACTTGAAATGGGACACTGTAGTACTCCTCTGGTCTTCTTGGTACTGGTCTTGTATTGAAACTAGTGACGTGATTTGTCCAGGTACCACTTACCTTCAGACAGGTAGAGTCGATCAGCTTCGACGGGTGGTTCAGGCCTGTGTCTGAGGGTGACGTGGAGAGACGGCCCTCGAGGAGGAACCTCGGGTGGTGCTGGTTCTGGAGGTGACTCGCACTCCCGTTCGGAAGTCTGTACGTTGCCATTCACTGTGCCTGTGAATAGCAAAAATTTGGTGACGTTATACGGTTCAAAATCAGAACCAGAATTAATATATCGTATTACTGTGTAGGTATTAGTAAGATTTTAAAATAGATTTAGTCTCGCCAGCTTCGTCCTTATCGGACATATAATATTTTAGTACATAATGTGTCAAATTTTAATTAATAATTTAAAAAATATATATACCCGCTATGTATAGCATGTTATTCCAAATGGTAGTGAACCTGCCTTCTGCGCTGGGGGCTTGGGTTCGATTCCCACCTAGGGAAATCATTCATGTGATGAACATTCGTGTTTGTTCTATATCTGGATTCTGGGTGCTAATATTTATTTAAATATGTATTTAAAAAAAAAAAAATATATGTATATCAGTCTCTGGCAGCCATATCACAAGCTTTGCTTAGTTTGGGGTCAGATGGCTGCGTGTGCAAAAATGTCCCGAAAAAAACCCATTAGTATAATACAATGTCAACTACCTACTTACTTAAAAAATAAGGGCCGAATTGAGAACGTTCCTCCTTTTTGAAGTTGATTAATAATAATGATGTACAAATTCCATAAAATGACAAAATACAATTGTCAAATCGATATTTGTTTACATTATATATTTTACTGCTTGTCCTTAATTGTCAACTACACACCTATGCAACTATACTTTATAGCAACGAACAGTGAGGTACTGTAACGAAGCATACTAATTTTATATCGATGGCGTTTACCCGACGCGCGACGTGTATTGGAACATAACTAGCCGGCCAGCTTCGCACGGGTGTAATTTACGTGCAAAGCCGGGGCAGGTCGCTAGTTACATA
Source organism: Agriopis aurantiaria (assembly GCA_914767915.1). Taxonomy (NCBI): domain Eukaryota; kingdom Metazoa; phylum Arthropoda; class Insecta; order Lepidoptera; family Geometridae; genus Agriopis; species Agriopis aurantiaria. The sequence goes on from OU611987.1 coordinate 9,338,975, forward strand.
TAAACCTTCCGTGAAAAATTATGTAACTGATGGTGAAAACCGCATCAAAATCCGTTGCGTGGTTTTGGAGGAGGTAGCGGTTATACAGACAGACAGGCAGACGTGGAAAGCGACTTTAATTTATACTATGCAAAGATAAAGATAAAGAAGATATTATGTAGAGATCCTATTTTGTATAATTATGTACATGTAGTTCATAGTATAGTATTTGTATTTAATTGATTGAATCAGGCGTTACTTTGCGGAAGTTTATCTTTAAAACTGTTTTCAGACGAATCTCTGGTGTATCTCTGTTTTTGAAGCAGAAATACACTAGCGATTACCTGGATTTACCTGATATCAAAAACAATTTTAAGGCTTGGCATATTATGCGATTCGTATGCTCGTTATCTTTTTAGTTCTGAATGAAGAATGAAGAATTCTAGGTAGGTACTTAGGTACCTACATTGCTGATATCGTATTTCACTTAATTAATATTTTGTTTAACTTTTCTTTGAAATTTAATTAAACCTATTTAAGCGCCTTATAAAAAAAAAGAAATTTCAAGGGTATGTTTGTATTCAACTTTAAGACAGACTTGTTATTTACTGTTGTACACAATAGATATTGAATAACATAGTATTATTATTGCTGTTGATCTAAATAAAGTTATTAATGTTAAAAATGCGGTCTCTGTTTTTATGTTGTTTTACCTTTGACGACATAATGACTGAAATCACAAGGAAGAATAGGGCGGATATGGGATTTCTATGATGAGTTTTGGGGTGAGAACGTATGCACATACGTGTTTACGCGTGTTTATCCGCAAAGAAAGGAAGACAAATTGGAAAATCGCAGGTAAAACCGCGAGGTGCAAATAGTATTGTACCTACTATAGGTACTTAATACAGAATTTCGAGTAGTCAATATTCATTTGTGAGAAATGTTAGGAATGAATGAAGCATTACACACATTCTGGAATCCCAGAGTTGTTATTGTAGCTAGGCATTCTATAGTGGCCATTATAGCCGCAATACGGAGATGCCTTTGATAAGGATGCCGCGCATAGTTCCCAACTCACGTCGATAAAACGTGGATACAACAAAGTGTCTATAAGCTGTCTAATGGAATCATGTCAACTGGTAACTCAGCAAATATAACTAACTACTAAATGTAACACTTTCCTCTTTATAATATTAGTATAAAAAACAGAAAATTAACGAAAACTTAAATAATTAACTAAAAACTAAAACTTAAAATAACTATATACTAATCTAAAAGCCCCTAGGTGGAGGGAAAAGTGACCAGAATGCTGGCAGCATTGCCACGCTGGATGGCAATGCTAATTTTTTGACCAAAGTAGGCGCCAGCATTCCGGTCACATGGTGCCTCCACCAAGCGTTTGGCCAAGTCCCTATATAGATCATGGGTGGCCGGCCCCCACGATCCTAAGGTCTCGACCCAAAACGGCACAAACATATACACCCTGTCTAATGTAACAACATTTTGGTGGTTTCAACAAATACATTTCGGCCGCATTAAAAATTTTTTATATTGTTTTGATATATGCTAATTTCTATCATATATTCATATATCATATTTATTTCATTACAATTTTCGTTCCTCCTGTCATTATAATTATATTCTCCGTCATTGTTATGTATTAACTCCTCGTTCTATTCTATTTCTCAAAAGGCAGGTAAGAATAAAGATTTTGTATCATACCCTATTCTATTGACTTGACTAGTGTTCAAGATCATCGACATACATTTTGGAACCTTGCGTAAAGATCAGTAATTATTTTGCATGGAAAAATAGAGTTGTAAGTAGTGATCAAGAAGTTATAATACCATTATTAAGGCAGAGGCGTGTGTTCCGAGCGTTGTTATCATGCACGAAGTCCTCCGTACGACGTTCCCTTCGGCGAGATAGAGTGCCTCCTGTATCGTTACTAAATATTTCTTCACCTGGAAATAAGAAGACAAAGCTTCGTGAAGACTAATCTTTCTCTGTACTTAAACTGATGTTTACCTGGAAGTATTATTGTACTGAAATATGCCTTCCGTATCGAACCCTTGCACAACTATCTTACGTGGACCGTGTTGGTCGGTCTTTTATAAGTATGTACGTATTATTAGAATGTATGTCTATGGCTTAAATAAGTATCAGATATACGGTGTGTAGTTATTTGTTCATTATTGTACACCACACCTTTTAACTCTTCTATAAATTCTTTTCATCCTTCGAGGAAAGTTTTTCCTCGAAAGAGATCGCTCTTAATGATAAAGCCATTGTTACACTAGTTTTTAAGGAATTCTTTCCAACGTATGTAATTTTTAGTGTGAACTATAAAGAGCTTATGTATATCTTCTGACCATCTACAGTTTACCATCTATACAATACGAAAACTTCAGTGTTGTTTTAGGTTACTAAATTGCAAAGTGTAAAACATTCTAGCAAAATCCTTTATAGTTGTGAGTAGTAATTTGAACCTAGCACTTATATGAAAAAATACTCGTGTTATTTATTTACTGCTTCACATTCATGTTTGTTACATTGATTGGAGTGGTATTCACGCACCTTTCATAGAAAAAATCCTGCATACCAGCGCAAAAAATACTTGCACACAAACAAGTGTGTATTTATAACAGTTTAAAAAAAAAAAGAATTTCGTGCCTGTTTTTCTAATCGGCCAACGTAGTGTGATACCCGGACACTCAATAGAGTGACGTAAAAAGTAATACAGCTAGCGAAAAACTGAAGATTGGCCTGAGTGGGGTGCCGTGGGAGAGGTATGTCCAGTAAAGTCTAAGATAGCCTGTTTGTGATTTTTTTCACAAAACAGTGATGGAATTTTTATATACGTGATATTCTGGTTCTTATTGTATAGGTACGTGCATAGCTGCAGTGGCAGTTCTATCGTGTACATCATGAATATCTAAGTTTGTTCTATGACCGTGGTAAGACCATTCTATTATGTCGCTAACGGGAACAATCCGCTTGACCGCAGGCGAAGCATTGACCTATTTCATTTATCCTCACGGCCTAGGCCGTTACTGCCTAAGCGTAGCTGATAAAGTACTTCGCATATCAGTCGCCACTTAAAATGTACCTATAAAAAAGTAAGTTTGTTTGGGATGAGTAGCCAGCCCTGAAGTCACACTTTTTTAAGCTGCCTGGTGACCTTTTATGTGACTGGATGGTTCAGGACAAACACATATATTAACGTGTCATCTGACCCACGGTAGTGCTCAGTTTTAAATACCACTCGCAGTCACCCATCTGAAGCCTGACCATTTCGTCAATTGTTTATGTTATAAATTCTTTTGACTGTACTATTAAATAATATATTCACAGGACGTACAGGAGGATTCGTAGAACGTCCACCCATAAGATGGACAGACGACCGGGACAATATGACCAGCAGCGTACGTCCTACGGCTAAAATGATATTGATGATGATACTATATTTCTATATGGTGTAGTATAGTTGTATGTGGTATAGCATATTAATTCATTTTAAAATCCTCTCTGTAGTATATCATATGGAAATTTAAAAAAAATTATTAAGAAAATAACCAAATTACTAATAAAAAAAACTGACAAATCGCGCAGTACCAGGCCGCAATTTAGACATAAATTAATCGAACCATATTCCAACCTTGCAATAAATACACTGCCCTGGCCCTAATACAATAGCCGTAAAAACATTTAATGAATTGCCAAATTAATTAAATGATATAGAAAAAGAAGTTAGTTTCACAAATCATGCATCTTAGAATTCAAATGTTATTAGAACCTAAAATAATTTTACAATGATAATTTTGCCGAAATTAAATTAAACAGTTCCGTGCCGACTGTTGCCATATATAGTCATATATATTTATTTCTTATTGAAACCTGTAATTTAAGAACTTCATGCACCTACATAAATATTATTATGTCTGCAATAGGTAAAATATCTAATATCAAGAAGAGCGGTAATATTTTAGGAACACCTAGTCAAGCCACGGCCACGAGTGCTGCAAATGTGTCAAATATAAATCACTTATTTAGTTGAAATACTTTCACACGTTATGATCCAAGGCAAATCGCTCATATAGGGTTACTGGTAAACAGTTAGCATCCTCTTAAGGCTTCAATACGTCAAAACAATCAACTTTTGTTCTACTTTTTGTTGAACTTTGTATATACCTTCTTGAAACCCAAAAACTCATTATGTTGCATAATTCAAGAACGAGAAATAATTATTTCAATATCTATTAATGTCAAACAAAACAAGGCCACTCATTCATACCTTTAGAATTCCTATTTCTTCTGTAATATCTGCGGTTTGTGCTTTCGTGTGGGAATGGAGACGACTGACGCTGAGGGCTGCTGATGTATCTCTGTGGTACTACTTCATCACCAGCTTCAGATCCATAGATTCTTCTTTGTTCACCTAAAACAAATGAAATAACTTTAATTAATACACGTGTAATCGGAAAAAAATTATAGTGCACATTGTTTTTTTTTTTTATGGCGGACGATAATCTAAACATAACCAATGCCGCCAGGATGCTGGTTACGCTGCCACCTGATAGTGGGCTTGAGCATTTGGATTGCCTTTATACCTTTAACGGTCTATGGGCAGTCTAACTGTTTTTGTAGTGTTAGTGATAGCTTGTATATTGTTTATTTACTTTATTAACACACTTGCCCAGCTTAACATTTTACAAAATAATGTAGCTATTTTTTTACATGTGCATTGCCTTAAGACGGTTCCACAAAACTTTCTCATGTTTAATTATAAACTAGCTCAACCAAAGCACATTCAATAAAAAAAGCTTGTAGAAAACCACTTAGTTACCTTCAAGTAATAATTTTCACCACTTTACCCAAATAGGTCAGTATAAAAGTTAGGGTGGAAAGTGGAAACTTTGGAATTTATGACGCGGTCTGTTTGGGTAGGTAATTCTAAACAATAACAAACAAATTGTGCTACGGTATAGCAGCGAAGCAACACTGGGGTGCTAAGGTACAAGTTAAGAGGCCGCAAGCCCCTGATCTCTGCTCCCTAACAACTGAAGTAGAAACCTAAACCTCTCTCTGCCAACTCTTAAATGTAAACGTTCGCATTACTTAAAAGTACACTGAATGTTGTGCTAGAAATAATGCTGGCTGCACTTAAAGTGCTATGGCTTTGCCACATGAAATAACAGTTAAATAAAAGTTTCATAACAGGGACGTTAATATATAATAATAACTGTTATTATAACCTAAAGTTTCGACCCCAAAAGGCTAAAATATGTACCCACTGTCTAGGCTACTATATTTGCGCCCTTTGATGCCTACTGCAGATTCGGCCACCGCACCAGCTTTGTTTTGCGTACCGGGAAGGTGGGACGGCGCAAGGGTATCAACGCAAGTAGCGTTCCATATTAAAGGCCGCCCTATCTTCCAAGGAATCAAAGTCATTTCGTCCGGTCTTTTACCATTGCTACGTTCGAGACCACTCGGCTCGTAATTAGCAGTGGTAAAAGCCACGCCTAGTGGTGGATGATGCCGTTAAGGCTGGCATAGCGGGAAATCCCACCTGCACTCCTTACGCAGGGATGCCAGTGGTGACCGAGCTGGTCGACAGCAACACCACACTAGTCTTGCTGTCTTCAGAGACTATAATAACCGATTATCTTTAACGAATTAAAAAAATATCAAGTAAATGTTAAAACGTTTCAAAATTAACACGAAAACACGCGTCAACAACGGCTGTTTTTACCTTTAACAAGCTGCGACAAAATAAAAAGCCCAAGGAAGTTTCAGCCGAAGAAAATGAAATTGTAAAAAGACTCGGTGTACAGATTGGTAAGTTTTGCAATACTTTCAAAATTTGTTGGCAACGTTAACAGTCTTTGAAACGAAACGTGAATAAATTCTCAATGAGGAGGGTGAAACTTATGTATTCAGTTTTTTTCATAAAGAAGTTTAAGAAATGTTTTTATTTTGACGAACATCATTCATCATCATTTCAGCCTATCATGTTCCCACTGCTGGGACTCAGGCCTTCTCTCAGGGAGACAGGAGAGGCCCCAATCCACCATGCTGGCCCAGTGCATGTTGGTTAATGTCGTATGTCTTTGAACTTTAGTGGTTCTTGGACATACCGATTTCCTCACGATGTTTTCCTTCACTATTTTTGGCGATGTCATCAAAGCTGCACATAATTTATTTAGGTACTAACTAAGTCATTGGTACAGGTCCGAGGTTCGAACCGAGTGCCGTAAGGTTCTAAAGCGCACATGTTGTTCGGCCACCAGTATTTTGACTAGTCAACATAAGAACATTACGTACCTAGATCTCCAAATTAGAGCTCAAAAATTGAATGAATGGCAGTATCTACTCATATGTAGAAATATATATAAATAGCGGTCCGCCCCGACTTCGCACGGGTATTGTTGGAATTTTAGTAAGGATCCCTATTTTTTAAAATATAATATATAGCCTATGTCACACGGGCATAGTGTAGCTTCCCAACGGTGAAAGAATTTTTCAAATCGGTTCAGTAGTTTTGGAGCCTATTCAATGCAAACAAACAATCGAATCTTTCCTCTTTGTAATATTAGTATAGATAAATATTTTAGTTATTGCTTAAGGTCAATTTAACATTATACTAACGTTAACTTTTAGCAGTTAATCATTTAGGCATTTCCCATATTAACTGTACCGACGCACATTGATTACGCCCACTGAAAGTTAACTTAGTGAGTGAAGAGTAACACATAGCCAGGGGCTACCAAACTAAACACCTTGTTTTAGTTTACTTAACGAGTCTACAAACTCAATTAGCATTACAACCTCCGAAAGCAAATTTAGGTGGAATGGTATAATGTGAACGCGAAATCTGGTTAACGCTTTTAGCCCTTTAACCACTCGAATAATTCCATAGTGCTGGAATTATCGTCATTTATTTTAACGGCGAGTAAATACAATATAGTAAACTATTATAAATATATCTTTCCATTAAGATATTTGTGAGATTTTCAATTAATTATAATAACTCTATAAAATAGTTTTAGAACATACTAGCTGAATCCCGTGGCGAATTTCCACTTTTTCCCGCATTTTCTGGGACCAAAAGTACTCTATATCCGTATTAATGATGCACACTATATTCCTGTTAAATTTCGTTAAAATCCGGTCAGCCGTTTAGCCGTGATAATGCACAAACCTCCAGACAGTGAGACAGAGTTACTTTCGCTTTTATTATGTTAGTTAGGATAATTCTAAAACTATTATAATAGGCAAAACAAAGTGTTTATTTAATTGTCTACATATTTTATCAGATCAGACAAACAAGGGAGATATCTATGGTAAGGTGGCGTGGGGGGTGCGAACACATCTGGCCTAAATCAGGCTTGATGCTTTTAGTCGAACTTACTCTGCAGACGACTTAGCCGTTCTTTTTGGAATTTGTGGACTATTAGTAAGTTGATTAGTGCGCTGCATGTTTCAGTGTCGTAAAAATTTGTAAGTATGACGGCCGTACTTACAGTTTTTTTTACCGGTTAGCGATATGGTGAAATAAATGGATGATAAACATTTGACATTTGAACACGAACGATAACTGTACTAAGACATATCTCCCTTGTTAGTCTGATCTAAGATCTATATTTCCCTAAGGGTCAAAAATGAAGTTCAGTATATTTTTTATTTACGTACCTATTTACAAGACTAGGTTATTCTCCAGCACATGTTAGCTCAAATTGTTATTCCTTATCACAGATCGCATGAATATTTAAATGTTTATCAATCGCTCCCAACCCTGCATTTTAGACCTTATATTGTTTTTATTAACCTCCAAAGTTGGTCAGCAAGGGCTCGAGTCCTGAGGCGCGATGCTTCCAGTAAACAGCTCAAGATTGAATATGAAAATTTAATCGTCTAATTTAATCGAACTGCGATACCAGCCCCGTCCTGCCTACATCCAAGATATTAAAGGCATCTTAAAGGTAGATTACGACTGTAAATATGAATATCAGATTATGTTGATGCTTATATAAACCTTATCTGTCCCTATTGTAATACAAATGAATCGATATCAGTCCTTGGACTCGCTTTGAAAATCGTAGTTACGTTGGAATCATTACTGTGTTACTTCGTCTGTTTCTGAAAAATTACAATCTTGTAGTGTTCATATTCATACAAAAAAACATACTGTCGAATTAATAACCTCCTCTGAAGTCAGTTAAAAAGGACCGAATTGAAAACCTGATTTCGGGTATTAGAGGTTAGAGGTTAAGTAAAATGAGTATTAGAATTATTATTCAAGTCTGAAGCTAGCATTCATTTGCAAAGCGCCTACAGAAAGCGCCAAACTTTGACAAGTTACGTCGCATTTTAATGTCAAGAGGAGACTTGAATTTGCTTTCACCCTCTACGCTTGAATGTGATGGTTGCAGACTGTTTTCACCTCCCTCCGCCAAATTTGCATTTTTCAACGTCTTTTGTGCCCCAAAGTTGAACCGAGCTGCATTTCCGGCCCGTACATACATATAAGTGCACAGTTTTAAGAACACAGCAAAAACTTTATTCACAAAGATCGCCAGACGCTAATGGCATTAAAAACTTTCACCTCACCTCTTTGTGCACAATAACAATGAAGCGTCATAATATTAACAACTACGAGTACTAATGGATGTTACGGGAACTCGAGGCGAGCTTAACGTGGATTGCATAAGTAAACAGAACCAGACCGCGTCTGCCGCGAAAATATTATTTGTATTAATAACCATCTTTGGGGAAAAATAATAGATTCCTTCGCTGGTGCCACGAAAATGACCTGAATTAAATTTTCACATTCAATCGGCGGCTGTTTGCCCCTGAGAGCGATCGCAGCCCGTCGCTCGCCGCAGCCTCCCCTACCCCGCCCCGCTCACTGTCTGCCGTTTCTCATCATACTTACCTATGTATTTATGATTGCTATGAAAATTGTTTGGTACCTCTATAACATTTATTACTTTTGAACTGCGTGAAATTATAGGCAAAAGTTTAATACGCAATATTTCGGACTGAGGTATTGGGGATCAAAGGAAAGTTGGCCCAAAGCCATATAAATATAACGTGTTTTAGCTTCAAAGTGTAACTTATTTAGTATCCAATATCTACACAGAATAAAGTTGTGAGAAATGGTTTCAGGTGACTTCGTACAAAATGTTTCCGCAGTTTGACCTACATTTAATTCATTAATGGTCGTTTAAGTCGCCGCAAACAAAATAATAGATCGTCGAGAAACCACTTAGAGCTATTTCCCAGGATTGCGTGATAGCAACACTTAATTTACAAGCTCCGTTTAATTTGAACTATTTTGAGGCTCAGACTGGAATTTAAATATCTGCAGATAAGGAGCTCACGCGAATGTTTCCTCCCCTCAACCACATAGGACAATATAGTCAGTACGATAGTTCGCGCGATATTGAAATAGAGTATGTTGTCTGTCAACTATTAAGTTTTCATAGATAGCACAGCTTCTGTGAAATAAGTCAATCTAAGTATTACCTACTTAGCACTTAATTTATGCTTAAAATTGCAGTCATAAAAAACCATTAGTTAACATAACTAACGAAAGTACAAAATTTATTATCTAATGCAAAATAAATGATCTTATAAGTACCTATGTTCTGTCCATCCGACTGTCCGTCCGTCGGTCCATCCACCTGACCGTCCTTCCTAATTTTTTTACAAACTTCTATAGTTATTAAGGTAATCGACTGAAACTGCACAATTACAGTATAGGCATAGATCTAAATTTTTTATTATTTTAAAATTATTTCAAAAAAAATATTACATGCGATATAGGGATGTGTTTTCGTTTCGCATCAAGGTATCCGTTGTGAAATATTGCCTGCCAAAGTGGCAAAAAGTTAGAGCATTTCTAAACTATCAGACATAGAAACTGCTAACTTTATCTTTAAAACCGTTAACCGTTAGTCTTATGTAGATGTTCGTAAAAATCATGGGCTTTTTTTTAGATAGAATAAACTCTTTATTGTTCACACCACTATTTTTTAAGCTTTTATGTAAAGATATTAAAGAATATTTCCATAGTAGTTATCTCTTTGGACAAACCATAAAATTACATGTTTGTCGGGATGATACATCTCTGAAATTTGGAAAGTCAACAGAGCTTCATACGAAACACTCTCCCGAAACGTCTGATGCTAATACTATAACTTAAAAAAAACTATGCAATATGGAAACTATTTAGTTACTATTCATTTTGATAATGAAAATGAAAAAAACGTCATTGTGCACTGAAATAAGTGTATATTCTATGAGAGTTTAAAGTATTTTGCATAAAACAACTATTATTTTACAACACTTGTCTATTTGTTTCTTCACTAGGCTATTATCAGATTCTATCATAATTATGCGTGTCTCAACACGCTCTTGACCATTATTTGATGAGGTTCCTCGTTGTTAATACACGGCAATTTGTATTTTCATATTATCTTATGTACTGTCAATAAATACCAGTATCACAAAGCACCGCAACCGCTGAGCCCCAGTTAAATTACGCTCTCAACAAATAAATGCTAAGGGGAGATTTCTAAGGATTTTTGTACAGATAAATAAAATGACACCTAAGTACAAAATAGTTTGATTTTTCTACATATACAAGTTTACAGTTTTGACAATAACAAACCAAGAAAGCGTAGCAATAACAAGTTTAATAAACCGGCCTTGTGCGAGTCGGGCTCAGGCACGGAGAGTTCTGTACAACCACAAAATTACCAGTTGTAACTTGTGAACAGAAACTTGTCACCGACTTGCACTTGGCCATTATTTATTTTTTGTTATACTTTAGAGTGCGTACTATAATCAACCCAAATTTGACGCTTGTACATATTACCGTTTTTTTTTTTTACTTTTTTATTATTTGTTTGTTAATCCGCCATAACAGTAAATTTTCTGTGAAAATTTCAACTGGCTATCTATTGCGGTTCGAAAGATACAGCCGTTTAAAGGTAGGACAGACGGACAGACAGACAGACATGCAGGCTTAGTAATATGGTCCCGCTATTACCCTTTGGGTACGGAACCCTAAAAAGTGATAGAAGTGTTGCCACGCGGATCGAAACAATGAATTGACTTAAAAGTTAATTTTTAAACCACAAAATAATTCCCTATTTTATTGGTCTCACAAAATAGTAAAGTTCATTAAATTGGGAATACAAGTAACAAACGTCTCACAACTAACCATTAAAATGCTAGACTACGCTTTTCAACCACCTAGTTTCTACACTGCCGGAACTTTTCCGGAGAGCTGTAAACATTAGAGTTTAGAACAAATTGTAATCGCGCAATTAAAAACCAGGATCCCGAGCGGGATTCTGTTTTTAGCTAGAATTGGTACCTTTTAAAGCTGAATCCACTGACTAGGTACTGCCTCGTCTGTGGGACTGTAGCCTTAAGAGTGCGTATAAAGCGAGGAAAATTTCTGATTTCACCCGCGCGTCTCGCATCACCCGCATTAGTGAGAAACACAACCACGGCAGCGCGGCAGTCGCGCGCAGCTCCAGTATACATAACTCGCGTAGTCGAACTCGTCATGCGGCAAGGAGTAATAAACACAGGATAAGCATAATGTTGGCGTTTTGGCGATTAGCTGGGTTCGGTCGCGGCGCGCAAAACCGTAAATTGTTTATTTCAATTTTCTATATTGTGTTTGTTGTTTATTTTTAAACTTAATTTTTAAGTTTTCTACAATATAAATATAAAATTAATAAATTATATAAATTAAATTGAAATTGCCTAAATTAATTTTCAAATAAAAATTTTACGCTGGAGACAGAGAGTCAGAGATCGTTAAACATTAAATCAAACTAAACTAAACTAATGCTATGCTATGCTACGCTACGCTATGCTATACTATACTAAACGAAACACGCAAAACGAAATACCCGAAAGCCCGTTGGTCCAGTTGGTAGTGAACCTACCTTCTGAGCTTCGGGCGTGGGTTCGATTCCCACCTAGGACAAAATTAATGTGATGAACATTTTGTGTTTGTTCTACGAGTATTCCTGGTTGTTAATATCTATTTAAGTATGATTAATTTAATTTAATTTAATGCAATGCAATTCAATTCCATTCCATTCAATTTAATTTACTAAAAAATATCATCATCATCCTTCACAGAACCTTCCTCATTATTTGAAGTCGACCTAATATACCTACTGTTTGACCTACCAGTACCTACCCGAGCCAACCCGGCCGGTCTAACAGTAGGTATTACTACTTACCTTTTTATCCGACTTCAAATAAGGAGGAAGGTTCTCAATGCAACTTGTATAATCTTAGTGTCTCTGTCTACTTGGTCCACAGTGTTGCACAGCAGTGTTGTAAAGCAGTGTTGTAAAGCAGTGTTGCACCGCAGTGTTGCACCGCACTGTAGCACCGCAGTGTAGCAACGCAGTGTTGCAACGCAGTGTTGCAACGCAGTGTTGCAACGCAGTGTTGCACCGCAGTGTTGCAACGCACCGCAGTGTTGCAACGCAGTGTTGCAGCGCAGTGTTGCAACGCACTGTTGCGCCGCAGTGTTGCAACGCAACGCGGTATTGCAGCGCAGTGTTGCAACGCAGTGTTGCAACGCAGTGTTGCAACGCAGTGTTGCATCGCACTGTTGCGCCGCAGTGTTGCAATGCAGTGTTGCAACGCTGTGTTGCAACGCAGTTTTGCAATGCAATGTTGCAACGCAGTGTTGCAACGCAGTTTTGAAACGTAGTGTTGCATCGCACTGTTGCACCGCAGTGTCACAACGCAGAGTCGCAACGCACTGTTGCGCTGCAGTGTTGCAACGCAGTGTTGCAACGCATTGTTGCACCGCAGTGGTGGACCGCAGTGGAGGACCGCAATTCAACCAGTATAAAAAAAAAATATACTGGTTGAATTGAAGGTACTCTAAGGTAAATGAGAACCTTCCTCCTTATTTGAAGTCGGATAAAAAGGTAAGTAGTATTTGACTTTGACTAAGGTAAGTAGTCCCGCTAGTGTATTGTGCATTTCCCCTTACCAGCACATACCCAAGCCAACCCAACTGGTCAAACAGTAGTAACAGTACTTATGTTTTTAACCGACTTCAAAGAAGGAGGAAGGTTCTCAATTCGACTAGTATTTTTTAATACCGGTCGAATTGAGAACCTTCCCTCTGTTTTGAAGTCGGTTAAAAACATAAGTACCTATTGTTTGACTTTCCATATTTCCATATTTTTTTTATTACAAGCAGTTTTTTTGCTTCCATTTATTACCAAGCTATTTTTTGTCGGTTAAAATTGAGAACCTTCCTCGTTTTGCAGAAAGCCGCTTCTAGTAAAAACGTGAGAAAATGTGGATGGAACTCAAAAGTCAAATTAACCATCACATTAATTTAAATGATTTTTAATTTTAATTTTATAAAATTATAATGAACTTAAATTATTTTATATTATCTTTTAATTTTATCTTTCTGACTCTCTCTCTGCTTCTCTCCGTCTCTCTCTCTCTCTTTCTCTCTCTCTGTCTGTTTGTCTGTCACAAAGAAACACTCCGACTCTAATAGTTATATTACTGAGCATACATAATAATGGATGCGTTACGGCCTAGTCATATCCATTTTTTTTGTATCTATGTTATTTTTTCGTAGTAGCTTTACCTAGTCTGTGCTCTAAGGTCATTGGCACCACTTGGTTGCCGCGTCAAGTGGTCGCGTTCGAGCCATCGATTTTTTATATTATCCTTTGTTTGAAAATACAGTAGGTGTTGATATAATCGCACTCGGAAGATAAAACCAAGGCGAAAAGCAAGCGCGTGCGTCCTTCCCCGTTGAGGCACAGTGCGGTACTGAGGTTGAACGGAGCATGTTTCGCTATTTAGATGCAAAGCGCAACAGAATAAGACTGAATATCGGACTTACCGTTTGACCGAATAGTTGCTTAGAACTAAAGGACGTAAGTCTCAAATCGAATATAATTTATTATGAGAGTACTAATTAATCTAGGTAAATTTTGTCTTAACACTGGAAAACAAACTATATTTTCCTTCGGTGAGTATTTATTTTAGATATGTAACTGAAGTACTTTCCAAGTAAAATCAAAAAAATTAGCAAAAAGGCACTATTTTCAAAACATTAAAGTATCGAGTAAATATCTTGCTATTATGTTTCTGTCTTAATGGCGGAAAAAACATGAATTGAAAAATCATATGTATCAATTATTACGCTGATAGGATATTTGGTTTAGTTATAATATCATGGCAAATTAGCATAAAATTTCGGATGCCCCCTCGACAGCGAGACACAGCAATTTAAAGCTTCAATTAAATCATGTAACGTTTTTAAGTTAGGTCGCTAATGTTAAAGTCATCATAATAGTAGACATACCAATAGTGGGGGGTCATACCTGTATTTAAGGCTACACGGAACGGCGATACTAAGTCAAAAGGAGGAAATTGTACAAATTTTTTTACGCGTATAAGTCCGCGTTTGACCACCATTTCGCCTGTTGGTAAGCGATGATGTGGTCGAAGATGAAGCACGCAGACTAAGAAGATACCTATTATCACGAACAACTTCTATCGTGAGGCAAACCCGGAAATCACAAAAAAAAAATCTGCCATTCCAAACATCTAATTGAGTATGGTGACATTTTTCTACGAAATGGCCTGAGTTTTTTTTTCTTTTTCGATTTCCGATTTGGTCCCATACAGTACATTGTTGTTTGTGGCATATTGGACCTCTTTTCGGCATCGCAATACTATTCCGGTTAACCCTATGCAGAACAATACGCTGATAGGTACATTCTCAACTTGAGATGTACTTATTGTGTTCTCGTTATAGGTACTAGTCTTTATTTATCATTCTTAGCTAATTAATCAATTATATACAACTTATCCATAAAACTATTACTAACAAAAATATAATATATACAAAGTAAGAAGGGAAAAAAACTAGTTTTACGAGTTTTTCGCCCCAAACTGAGACATCGCGACCGATTTTGCCCACATTCAAACTTATTTTTTTTATTGAAATTAACTACTAGCTTAAAACATTTCAAGTCTACACAAGTTATTGTCGAACAAATATATAAACAAACCTAGAAACGCTGACTTATCCCATTAGAATCTGAGACCTCTCTTCGCTCAGTCAACTATGTGATTATGTTTCTTAAGTGTGTTTGAATAGTAAACAGTTATTTTAACCTTGTGAAGTATACTGAGAGCAGTGAAAAGAAATCAAAATGCTAGCTTCAGTTTACATAAAATTTGCGCTGAATACTTCCACAAAGGCCCCAACACGTATGTAAATTGCACGAAAAAATTAAAAAAGGAGATGAGCCCGGGAACAGTACAATGCAGATCCGGGAGCAAAGTGCAGAGATTAGGAACAGTCCCCATCAATTACGAGTAATCCGAAACACGTGCGTGCGCCGTGCAGAAAACCTATGGGGATTATTGAAATTTTCTCTGCGCACGGCAGTCCGTGCACACACGTGCTTTATAAACTCACCGTGTATGACCAGCTTTATTTGGTTCGAAGATAGAGGGAATATGATAGGCGTGGTGGGAAATAATTTGGAGAACGTGTTGAAGGGTTGCGAAAACTGTGATGATTTTCATCATCTCGGCTTCGTTGTTTTTAAGATTCAATTTGAGACGTACCTATGCATTAAAATTTCAAAAACAGTAACCGTTTTGAAAATAATATTGTTTGCCCATATTTTATATCTTTTATTCTTTTCAAGTTTTGGCGGGTTGAATTTTATTTGAAAATTTGGGGTTGAGTTTTTTTACAAACGATTATTTAACTTGCAATGTTTGTTAGTATGATTTGGTCAAATTTTGCAAGCTAAATTCGAACCAGTTCCTCCAAACGGATTTTGCTGAAATTTTGCATACACCTTTAGTTCAGGTGACAACATAATATGCAATACCCAATATTATAATATTTTCAAAATGGCCGCTGAAATAGAAATATATATTTATTTAAATAAAAATTATTAGTATAATTTTTGCAATAGCTTGTATGAAAAAAGTTTTTTTTTTTTTAAATTAAAGCTTATGTTCAATTAAAACTTAACAGACATTCTGGCTCATTGACAGACTAAGTTAGTTGCGGATTGCTAGTTGCAAGCTTAGTATATTTTTAACCGTCTTCAAACAAGGAGGAGGTTTTCAATTCAACTGTATGTTTTTGTATGTTTGTTATGCGATTACTCCGCCAATTATAATTTGATTTTGATGATCCTTGTTTTGTTTGGTAGGTCAGAGGTAGTCCTATATTATTAAAAGAAATTTACACATCACCTTTTAAAAAAAAAAAAAAAAAAATTATATACTCAGATGACGTTTTAGCTTGTGGTTTGTGTTTGTGTTTGCTTCATCAAAATTCCTACTTGTTAGTTTAAGTTTACATGTAGGTATAATAGCCTAGAAGACGGTTTTTGTATTATTTTATAAAATTAACTTTATCATATAAATAAATGTATACTCAGCATTATCACTACGAGAATAGCCTGAGCAATCTTATTTTAAGGCAGTCGTGCAATTCCCAAGCCCCCAAAGGGTAGACGTGCCTAACTTATTATTTAGTACCAATAAACAAACAATATAATTTCCCATCAGCAAAACAGATAAACGGCTGACGTAATATCATAAAAGTGATAATTTAATATGCACGTCCGCAAATCCCGGTGCTTGTAGGTACTAGACAATCTCGTGAAATATTCACTCAACCCTGTTGGGTGGCTAAACGGAATAACCAATTAGATATCCACCTATTCCGGATCAGTGCATGATAAATATTAGTTTGTAATTACAATTATCAACGAGTTTTTTTTTAATAATAAAGATTATCAAATGTTTTTGCATGATTGTTTTTATCATACAAATAGAGCCTTGATTGAGAAACGTTAGTTTGCCTCGTCTATGCTTAAGGTAGCATGGTAGAACAGATAACCAATGAGGAAGAAAAGTTCTAGAGTAGATACTACGAACCGGAAGACGCAGCTTAGGTAGGCCGCCCACTATGTGACCGACGACATCATGAGAGTCATCCAGTGGATACTGATAGCAGGCTATCGTTCAGTGTGGAATTCTAATGGAGAGGCCTATGTTCCGCAGTGGACGTCTTCAGACTGATTTCAACAAACAAAAAAGATTGCACTTTGTCCGCCTCGCAACCGTCAATATCGTTCGACACTGACTATTACCAAAATATTGTCATGCCATTACTTATCCAATTAATTTAAGTGTTTTTCCCGCAATAAACAATGTGATATCCGGAGCACCTGCTCCCGTCGTGTGGCTTCCAAACTTCACATACGAGTCATTAATTAAATGAGCATTCTACTTTCCAAATAAAACGTAATGCATTGTTAATGACCCATTCGAACCTAAACCTGTATGTAGGTACTGGCACAATATAAACGTAAAACAGTGACTAAGCTTGTTGCTATACAAGGCATGCGAAAGCAATTTTTTTTTACTCAACGATTAAAACCAAAGAAAAGGATCGTCATCATCAGCCAGAAGACGTACACTGCTGAGCATAGGCCTCCCCCTTTGACATCCACACTGAACGACAGCCAGTCGTCTGCATCCACTGGATGCCGGCGATTCTCACGATGTCGTCAGTCCATCTAGTTGGAGGCCTACCTACGCTGCGTCTTCCGGTTCGTGTCTATACTCAAGAACCTTTCTTCCCTATCGGTTATCAGTTCTTCGAGCGATGAAGGTTGAAACGAAGCAATAGGAAAGTCGAAAATTACAATCGAAAAAACCGCCATAATTTTACGTGATTTATTCTCGTCTAAAAAAACAAAATGTGTGACACCACGTCAGTTCCCATAACATAAGGAAGGTATATGTGGTGTGTGTAGTATGTGTGTTAAATTTTACTGATTTTGATAAATGAGAAATTGATAGATTATTCTGAATTTAAGGATAGCCAAGCTTTTTTTATGTTTTTATCTGTGCCGATTCTGCGAAAAAAAACAGTTATTAAAACATTTTATGAGGTATGATTTATCAAAAAGTGACACTTTATGTCGCATCTCCATTAGTATTAATACGCGATGCGAGAGCGGTGGTGGCTGGGCGGTAGCATGTGCGCTTTACAATCGTTCGATCCTCTGTACCAATGACTTATTTAGTACTTAAGTAAATTATGTGCAGTTTCGATGCAATCGCTCAAAAACGGCGAAGGAAAACGTCGTGAGGAAACCGGTATGACCAAGAACTTCAAAAAAAGTTCAAAGACATATGACATTCTCTAATATGCACTGGGCCAGCATGGTGGATTAGGACCCATCCTCTTTCTCTTTCTTTCTCTCTCTCTCTCTCTTCTCTTCTCTTCTCTCTCTCTCTCTCTCTCTCTCTGAGAGAAAGTCTATGTCCCAGCAATATGGGAACATGATAGGCTGATAATTATGATATGTCAAATGTCAAATATGATTTATGATTATTTTGACTGTTTTGTTATGTTTTCCCATTTAATTAAATCTGAATTCTATAGCGAGGTTACTGTATTATATTATATAGACTTAAATTATGTTAGATTCGAGACAAACTGTTCCTTCAAAGCTATATCACTGTTGTATATTCTCAGCATGCTTGCGGTTTAACGGAGTCAACTGCGAGCGAGTAAAGAGGTTGTCTTCGGCGCCCTCTCGTGACCTGCCGGCGAACAAAACGACAAAGAGAAGCAACATTTACAGAGAAAATGGCCGCGGGGCAGGCCGACCCTCCACCCTTTGTTTTCTTACAGCAGCGCTCGTGCTGAACTAAGCCCAGCCAACCAGGCAGCCGGGGCACATTGCGGCCTCCGTTCTAATATTAATGTGAACTGTAAAACATGTTTATTAACTTCTGTGTTCACAGCCAACTCGGCGGGAAAGTTAAGGATTAAGTCAATAAGTATGTGTTTGTTTTGGGAAAACCTTGGAGTTTTTGATTTCATAGTCTGTGGTATAACTGAGATTAACTTGTTTAGTGTACTTTTAGTAGTTTCATTAAATATTTATTTATTACTGGGTGAACATAAAAGAAGGAAAAAAACTATTAAAATTTTGCTATAATTACATAAGGAATTACTGCCTAGCTTAACATCTCATTTCCTTATTTTATAAAGCCTTAGATAGATAGGTATAAGAAAGGCAGTAAAGACCCGGCCTCGCGGTGAGGCAAGGCAAGCGAGACGCATACCGCAGGAATTTCTAAATCTTCATAAGATAATGGATCGCTTCGTGGAAGAAAGGGACCTCCTTGAGTCGGAACTTTGTTGAATTCCTGACTCGTAATTAATAAAATTACTTTTTGGGAGCTTTCTTCGACTTCAAAGAATTTTAGCATAAAAGAAAAAGTTAAGTAGATGAATTATTTTTGAATGAGAAAGGGAATAATTCCGGATATTTATACACTTGGAAACTTATAACTCCCCGAAGAAATTCCACTTATCGATCTATGTGATAATTTTGCCGTATGTCCTGAACACATCCAAAACACCACATTACCAACCAGAAAATCATAATTATGTGCAAACCCAAAGCAGATATAATTTTTGCAAAAATAGATCTGCTTATTCGATCAACCCCAGAATAAATATGGCTTTAAAGCAAATTTCATTTCCCAAGAACCGTTCTGAAATTATTTACTCTACAATTGAACTTTATAAGAGATTTTATGGGGTTTCCTTCTCCGACGACGCATACTTGTCGAGGTTTCATATATAAATGTCTGCTTTAATGCTAAGAAATAGAAAATGTGCGAAAACACGTCAATATTGTTGTTCAACTTATGTTTTGTGGCAATATTTCTGTACTCTTATTTTTTAAGCCAAGCTTTGCATAGCGGGCTAAGGCTTTTAAATGGTTTTGAAACTACAACGTCATCCACAAATTGTCATCCATCGTGATGAAATCACGAAAAAATCTGCTCTCATACTATTCGTGAATAGCATGAGAGCAGATTTAAAAATTTCAATTTAAAATTCACTTTCTCTATCCAAGAACACAAAGCATCATCATAATCATCATAATCAGCCTTTTAACAGTCCACTGCTGGACTTTAAGCCTACCCCCGGAAGGTTGATTGGGCCATATCCACCACGCTGGCCCAGTGCGGATTGATGGATTGCGGATTGGACACAAAGCATACTGTCATATAATATACTAGCAGACCTGACAGACGTTGTCCTGTCTTAGAACTGTCAAACACGCAAAGTCAAAATAACAAATCTTATTTTTTTACACCTTGGGTTACATTATTGGAGTTTTAGTAAGGATCCCTATTTTTTTTGAAAATATAGTATAGCCTATGTTAACCGGGGATAGAGTAGCTTCCCAACAGTGAAAGAATTTTTCAAATCGGTTCAGTAGTTTCGGAGCCTATTCAATGCAAACAAACAAACAAACAAACAAACAAACAATCAAATCTTTCCTCTTTATAATATTAGTATAGATGTACGATATATCTATGTTTCATCACACTAATATGAAATGCGAAAGTTTGTTGGGGTGTATGTGAGTGTCGTGTGGGTTTTCAAAAAATCACCTTTAAGAGGGAAATATGTGTTAAAATTGGTATGAACCTTTTTATTCTCTGGGTCGATTGACCCGAAACATAGTTTACCAGTTAAAAAATAAAAAGTAAAATTTAGGAAAAAAGAAGTTGACTTCAAGACTACATGTACAACTTTAAACTAAAATGTAGAAAAATTACAGTTGAAACAGAGATTGAAAGTCCTCGTCATAACTTTTGCTGAAGGGAAAACATCATCTGCATAAATATTTATTGTTTTTTTGTTTTTAATATTTAAATATTGCTTAATCAAATTCGATAAAAAAAATGGGACCATCTCTGAAGTATGACCTTCCAAACATAAAATAATCATCAAAATCAATTCATAAATGGCGGTGCAATCGCGTAAAAAACGAAGTCGAATTGAGAAACTCCTCCTTTTTTGAAGTCGATTAAAAATTAATCACGTGCGACATATTTTTTATAAAATCCCATATATAGGCAGGCTGGCATATAATACATAGGCTTCTTTTTATCTCGAAAAAAATAACGGTTCTTATAAGATAGCTAGTGAAGCCACAAAGCAATGCCACTAAAGAATTAAACTATCAGGTACCCAAAATTTTCAAATATGAAAAACCTTACCTACTGTGCAGTCAAAATTGCACTAATCCTAACTAAGCCTCAGGCATGAACCGTCGCGCTACGAAGCACTCTGCTTATCTCCACTGATAAGCGCCCGCATTTCTAATGCCATTGCGTTTAAACGCTTAACGCATTCAGTGCAACGTTGCCATTACTGATATCTAACACTAGTTTCACAGGGATGGCTGTAGTTTAATTTAACCAGCATAAATCCCATTTTGATGAGGGTAGACGCGAGTTTTGATTAGATATGAATTCAATGCTTGGGTTTGATTATTATCTTATACAAAGGACCCGTTTCTATAACTATTTTGTTATGGTTATTGGAAGGGATTACGGGTTGAATCGAAGACGATACGTTATAATTATGTAGATAAATTTAAAATTCAGAGTATCAAATCGCCTTGTCCTCTGAGTTACTACCTATTAGCCGGGAAAAAATAGAAAACCAAAAATAGTGTCAAAACTTAAGCCGCTGTCCCTGTACAGGGTTATTGATAACTAGCGGTCCGCCCCAGCTTTGCACGGGTATAGATTATAGCCTATGTCACCCGGAGATAGTGTAGCTTCCAAACAGTGAAAGAATTTTTGAAATCGGTTCGGTAGTTTCGGAGCCTATTCAATGCATACAAACAAACAAACAATCAAATCTTTCCCCTTTATAATATTAGTATAGACTAGCCGTGCCCGGCAGTTTTACTCGCATAGTGATGTGAAACGGTGATGATAATGATGATGAAAACTATGTTACTCTCCGGCCCTTCAACTATACCCATGCAAAAATTCAGGTCAATCCGTTGCTCTGTTGCTGCGTGAAAGAGGAACAAGCAAACAAAGCAACAAACAAACACTCTTTTGCATTTATAATAATAAGTATGTATGATTAGTGAACATCTCGCAGTCAATTTCCCTACATCAAACTTATTTTTTTTTTAATTATCTATTTTATTTGTTTTTCTAGGTATACTTGCGTTTGTCCGCATCATGCTTATGTTATACAAACAAGTAGTATAAAAGACTCCTGTTTTAAGACTCTTTCTGAGCTAATAGACTCTAATGTTAGCAGATGCCGTACTTATAGTTGCTAAGCCTGTTCATAGTTGTAGTTGGTAGTCTAAACTATTTAGTGCATCTTGTTACCAGTTGCTACTTACTCTGCGTTTGACGCTGGTGTGACCTAATACAAACTTTACATTGTCTTTAGTTCCCGCAACAAAATAAATTGGGGTGGCAACACTAAATTAGAGCAGGGTAACTTCATAAGAACACTGCTGCATATTTAGATTAAATAACATTATCTGTGACAAAAAAATACACACAATAAACCAAATTAGATGGATGCGTTGGTAGCCGAACGGAAGTATGTGCGCTTTACAATCTAATGGCACTCGGATCAATCCTCAGCCCTGTACAAATGTCTAATTTTGTCATTGATCTATATTCATTAGAGCCTAAATAAATTGTGTGCAATTTCGATTTCATCGCTCAACGGTGAAGGAAAACATCGCGAGGAAACCAATATGTCCAAATTGTCCAAGAACTTCAAAAAAAGTATGTATACAAATACATGTATGACATTCAACAACGTACATTGGGTCAGCGTAGTGTATTATGGCCCATATTATCACTATGAGAAAAGGCCTGAGTCCAAGCAATGGGGACATGATAAGCTGATAAAGATGATGATGAGACAACAAATTAAAATAAACCAATAAGGAATATATAATTGTTCATAATAACGGTCTTATCAGATAAGTAACTCAATAACTTAAATAAATAATAATAAGTAACTTAATAACTTCAATTTCTGACATCCTTATTGTCTCTTTATACAATCTCACTGTAAGGGAAGTAAGAAACAAACCAGTATCCTTATTCATCTTCGATAATATTAAAAATAACGTATCTACTTCTATAGCAACTGGGTTTATTTAATACGAAAGCCAACAAAAAGGCTTTTAAGTAAATCAACCTATAAATTTATTATGTTGTCCCTGCCCCCATATTTATGGTTAACTTCCTTACCTCCACGACTCAATAATGCGTCAATAATGTTTTAGACTTAGAGCCAAAAGCCACTTCGTATAAGGTGTACGATTAAGTCCAGCTACTATGAACTGCATTAATATCGTAATATTGTAATATCGATTAATTGGTAATTGTTCAATGACTTATAGTCTTCTGTGAGCTTACAGAAGCTTACGGTTTTTATAGTCTAGTAAACACCAGTGAAATATTTAAGGATTTAAAGCAGCTGTTCACACAACTGCTTTAACAAATTTATAGCAGTTGTTCGAGCTGAAAAAATATTGGAAAATTAAGTTGAAAACTGGTTTATGATCATCTAACATTTGGTGTCTGTGCATTAAAGTTATTTAGATTAGATTATAACCAATTTAATGTAAGCACAGTGTGCAAAAAATATACTCCTGTGTTTAAAAACTTGACTCCGTGACACACATGAAATAAAGTTTTCACCTCACCAGTTTAGAAAGGTTTATTTATTGTTAAATATCTGCGTGATATCGTTTTTATCCTCTAGCACGGAAAGTAAATTCGATGAACACACTTGCGCGAAAAACGTGACGAACTTTTGTTCATATTTACTACTAAACCATTCCAAGTCTTTGATTATCGCCTCAAATAGTTCAAGGAGGTTTCAATGTCAACTTAAATATATACAATAATATTATCTTATTATAACGTAGAAATGCATAAATTTTATGTTAAGTAAAAAAAAATATGGTCTTGTCTTTACATAAATTGCTTTCTTAGTTTTTACAGTCTTACCTGCGAAAAATAATTACGAATATTTAAGTAGAACAAAGTCTAAGCGAACAGGAAAACGTACGCTGTGCGCATAGAAACAAAACCGTAGCAACATTATTTAAAATACTTATTTGTGGTGTATTATGTTGTACCTTTAAAAAATATGATTCAAGTATTAATATAAATTTAACACCAACAGAGTGAGTAAAAAATACCTAGAGCAATCGCATGAACTATTTTCCTTGCTAAGGTGAGGTGAAAAGTTGTGTATTCCACTTGGCTGCAAAATTTATCTGAGTCTCGTGCCAATTGAGTTCAATTCGAGACACCCGCATCAATAAACAACTTTGCAGCCTAGTAAGATGATTATTTACTCAAAAGTGAATGGTAGCTCCTGACCTATAATATGTCAATAATGTTCGCAAGCGCACCTCCCGCCCGCCACAAAACCACCTGTCACGTAGAAAACATTTATCATAATTCCATCGAATTTCCATTCAGGTGAATGTAAAAACATATCCGGTTGTAATCTCAATGATATTTTGTCTGGTATTTTATACTTTGGCAAAGGTGTCGAGGAATTAACAGAAAATACGCAACAGAAAATAAAATCGGACAGTATAGGATCAGGAGATCTGAGATCAGGGATATCAGGGATCATATACCCTAGTCATTACCTGATCTAAGACCCTAGTATAAGTTCCTATAATCTGAATATAAGTTCCTTCAGTACCACTAGAAAAGAAAATTAAAAGTACAACAAATATCATTTCAACATTGATACAAAAATATTGTTGTCTGCTTGCATAACGTTCTCTTTAATTGTATTTACCTAGTTAAATAAGTTTATCTGCCTAAATACATTTAAACTAAACCCATTTAAGATTGCCTTGCATAACACGCTTTGCAATGCTGTTTAGCTAAACGACAACTCAAGTCAAGCACAGTGAAGAATTCAAAAATTAATTAGGATAAACTTTTGCGTAAAAAAGAATATTAGCTTGTCAATGTCAAATTGTCATTTATGGTCATTTTATCTACTGTCGTAGTCCATTTGTTTAGTTTGTTTTACTAAAACACCACGTTTGTGCTTTGAAATGAATTTGGTTGCGTGACAAAAATTTCAAAAAAAAAAAATTAAAAGAAAAAATCCATTGATAAATGAAATTACCTCAGATTTTTTTTTCTCTGAAAGATTGTCAACAAATATTGACATCGGAACAGTGCCTGCTGATCATCATCATCAGCCAAAAGACGTCCATTGCTGAACATAGGCCTCCCCTTTGACCTCCACACTGAACAACAGCCTGCCACCTGCATCCACTGGATGCCCGCCACTCTCACGATGTCGTCGGTCCATATAGTTTCCCACTATATGGCCTACCTGCGCTGCGACTTCCGGTTCGTGGTCTTCACTCAAGAACCTTTATTCCCCATGCTGCCGATCAGCTGTGGTATTTCAATATGGCGCTGAATACAATTAGATTTGCTAAATGACCATTTTTTTTCTTCTATCCTCTTTAGACGATTTTAGATCCTAAATATATATAGCATACATTACTTAATACATTTACACAAGCTTCAATATTTTTTTTTTATAATAGGCTTACATTTTTTTTAAAGGCATGCGCTGGATATTGTCCAAATGTAAAGCAAAAATGCTGACTAGGATGTAACAATTATCTGTCAAGGGGTACATATATATTAAAGCGTATATTTTTGCATATACTGTGCAGTAGACTTGGCTTAAGATGTAAGAATAAAGAATATTCGGGCAGATTAAATAAATTTAAAATTAAATGCCTCAAGAGTGCACATTGTATAAGATTGTAATGGTTTATCTGTTGATGAATTGTTGTGATATTACAATTTCAAAGTACCTGTTTGCAATTTCCAGTTATTTAACATGCCACATGCCTACAATAATGTCTCGGACAGCAGTCCTCTAACTACAACTACGTACGATAACTTGAGTGATCCCAGAGACATGTCCTCGTATAGTTTTTGTTTTTTATGGCGGTACCACACTTCGTTATTTGTATTCGCGTATTCGCCAAATAAAACGGTATAAAATGTATGTATGATATGTACGCTGCATAGCTGCGTCTCTTTTTATTTGGCGAATACAAATAACGAAGTGTGGTGCTGCCATTAAATTTATTAACAAACTGCTTACATAAATGTACAATTGCTCTACTACATCATATTTATATTTTTATAATATAAGTTATGTACGGTTTTAAACCTAAAGGTTTAAAATGCTATGACACCTATGCTAACATACCTGTACCTATGTGAAACAGCCTATAGCCTGTTACCAAACCTACAAGTATCTAGATAAAATTAAATTAAATTCAAATAAGCACACTTACCTAGAAGTAACTGTTTACTCTCGATTTGAAAACACCTATATTGTATTTTTCGGGGAACAGGTATGAGGTTTATAAATTATTTGTTTAGAAATAAGGTTAATAAGGCTTCAAAAAAGGAGGAAGGTTCTCGATTTGTTATACTAAGTACAGATTACCTCGTACATTTTTTATTTTTTAAAATGTATTATTTATCTTATTGACTAACATACATGTTATTATAACACAACTCTGCCAAACTGCATAGCAGTTTGTAGCAGACATTTACTCTTGACACAATGTATATATGAGTACATAATTTGTATGTGTTCGATGACGTTCAATCTAATGAGATACGAATAAATCGTACTTACCTACAAAATCGAAACCAAGCAAATGTAATATAACTAAAGAGAAATAACTCCACAGATATCCAATAATAAATTAATTAATTCTCAGTTCGTCCCAGAGGGCAGTCTCGCACTTGCGGGCTTTTTCCATACGTGCCTACCGCACAAAGGTCCGTTTGTTCGGCTTAATTGAATAAACCTAACTGCTTGTGATTCAGGGAGGGTAATATCAGGTGCCTCCCTCGCTTTTGAAAAACAATAACCCGGGAACATTGCGCGGAAACCTTTATACAAAAGAGAGTCGCTCAATGAAGTTGCACGCCGAAGAATTTCCATGCAATAACGTCGGCATAGCCCAGCTACGGTGGAACGATACAAGGAGTACGTAATATTGCTCTACAGTAGTGAAAATATATATTTGCTGCAAATTGTTTAGCGTTATTGAATATTGACCGACGAGCTTGTACATTGCCTTCATGATAGCAAACGCAATAAATTACCATCAAATATAAAGCACTAAATAAGGAAACCCTATAGGATAGAAACACTACTGTATAAAAACTGCACTCGTTGGCGCCACAAGATGCAACATGAATCTAAGCTATGGCATTTGGGATCGTTTTGTTGGTATCTCAAGCTCTGTTTTTCACTGTAGCCTCGGTAAGGATTCTTGCCGAGACCGGGAGATATTGCGTACTTACTGGGCTTGCCTCTAATAACACCGCCGATACCGTTTGTGTAAGGAGAAAAATACGAAATGAAATGGAACTTACCCACCGCCTTATGGTTTCCAATCTCGCCTAACAATGTACCAACACGGCTCATCTTCTATTTAAATATTCTGAGATCTGCCAGTGGCCGGATACAAATATGAAACTTGGTGAAGGATATCAAATATCGATGCAATTCTAAACAATATTATGCGTCCATAGAAACGAAACCTATAAATATAAAAATTATTTACGGAATGGCACATAAAAGGCTTAGGACGTGATTTGTTTATGAAACAAAATGGCTACCTACCTACTTATTACAATACTATAGTTACGCCCCGACGTTTCATCCGCTTTCCCGCAAAAGCTGTAAATTTTTTAAAATAGAAATTGATTATTAATATAGAAATTGATATTTCTATTTAAAATATTCAATATTAGGTATATTAGGTCAGCAAAAGATATTTTCTTTACTAAGCCCGTCAGATCAGACACAACCACTGGGTTGAGTCACATCCGATTCATAGCATACCCGTGCAGAGTGCGCACACCTGCGACACTTGTAGTGGTAGTGTGCGCTCTGCAGGTTTATGCCCGGTTTGTATACTAACATTCATTTCATTAATGTCTTCTCATTTTGTTTTTATGTTTACACATATTCTAGATCTGAACCTATAATAAGAGATAAAATGTTTTGTAAGATTGTAATTTGTGTTGTGTGTAAAATAAAATAAATAAATAAATATTTTTGGAATACTAA
Organism: Agriopis aurantiaria; assembly: GCA_914767915.1. Taxonomy (NCBI): domain Eukaryota; kingdom Metazoa; phylum Arthropoda; class Insecta; order Lepidoptera; family Geometridae; genus Agriopis; species Agriopis aurantiaria. The sequence goes on from OU611987.1 coordinate 9,367,065, forward strand.
GTAAAGTAGTCTATGTGTTAAACCAGGGTTTAAGCTGTATTTATTCAAAATTTTATTCAAATACGTTCAGCCGTTTCAGCATAAAGAAACAACGAACATCCATTCATACAAAAACTTACATTATTATAATAATATTAGTGTAATTAGTCTGCTTCATTTTACATAATCTGCGTTATTTTTAGGTTAGTAAGCCTAAGGAAGATGATCACTTTTAAACTTTTCTTCTAACTTCGAATATATTTTAGTGCTTTCATTAACTCAACCAAATGTTTATTTAACTAACTTACACCACACGGCCCTTAACCACCTAAATTACACGGCCTATTATACAAACAGTTGGACTGCCCATAGACCGTTGAAGGTTAAGAGACAATCCAAATGCTCAAGCTTACTACTAGTTGGTAGCGTACCAATCATGCTCGCGGCATTACCATGCTGAATGGCAACGCATTAGAGCCAGAAAATGCCAGCATTTTGGTCATGCGTCTCATTAATCGTAATCGTTTGCATTTCAGGCTGTTCAATTGTGGAACGCGTTGCCCGTGCCTATTAGACACGCTCCATCGCTCGCTGTTTTTATAAAGACCGTGTAAAGCAGTTTTTTTTGTCTCAGTTGCCACCTTGTTGAAGCTGTTGTTGTTTATGTAACTAATCATATTAATTAATTTTATATTTTTATGTTATAGTATATGTCGGAGAACACCCGGTACTAGGATGTTTTTTGAAGCTGTGACGTCATTAGTGCTGATGATACTGTTTCCATCACTGGGTTCTACCATTGGAGATAAAACCTTAACTGGCAGAACTACTCTCTTCTAAGCAACTTTGTAGTTTTTAGGCTGTACCAAACTGACTTATTCACGGGGTAGGTCAAAGAAACACATTGAAAGTTCCCATAATTAATCTCTGCTCTTTTATTTCTGCATAGACCCTAAGAAGGTGCTCTATGCTAATGCAAATTTACCGCCACGTTCGTAAAACCCTAGACGCTTATAGAAGAAGGGCAAGAAACTACAGCGCCATCACTTTATCACAATTATTACAGAATAACACTTTTCATAACACTTATTGAGCAATAAATAGTAGTTAACAAAATAGTAACAGCACTCTAAGTGCACCGGATATCGCTTCAAGCAAGACTGCCTGTTTCTGTACTTTGTACTGTGCTCGATGAATGCCTCAAACAGACTGAGCCCGGCTCCACAACAGCTCGCCATTTTATAACAAAGATGGCGTCATGTCGTTGTGTAGTCATAACACTGTTCATTAAAGATCTACAAATAACCTACTTTACAGTAGTTTATAACTTGTTAAATAATCTTAACTATTTACAGAACTTAGCTCTTATTAACACTTAAGCTAAACATTTAAATAATCGAAACAAGGCGCCATGATGTTCTTTTTGTAAATCGAATATCAAATCAGCTGTCTTTTAATGTAATCATTAACTAATGATTTTAAACCTAATGTTTATCGTTTACAAATCAAGACATGAATTTAGCAATAGATAACTTTACATTTAACTAAAGATTAAATAGTCTTGTGTCATTGTTTCCTGTCCGGAAAGAGAACAAAACATATTTTTACATTTTAGTCTTCCACAGTTAACTTTACGCTTAGAAAGGTAAACTAATTACATCAATCAGTTTGTAAACCTTTCTGCTCTTCATTTTAACGGACATTGTTGAATTCGACGTTATTATTTAGAAGCTTATATTGGTCTTGCGCCGACACGGCCATTCTGACAGGTGGTGCGTGCTCTGCACCAGCCACATCAGTCTGTTGTTAGTATTCTTGAGAAACTTGCTGCTGGTACTTAGGGGTGGATAAAGATTTGGTATTGGAATTTTCTAGAATGTTCTTGAAGTGTATAAAGTATTTCGGGGGTCTCGATGTGTCTAGAAGATTTTAGTACTGTACTGTCGGAGAGTGTTGGAGTATCTGAGTGAGTAGAAATGAAATGAAATTAAAATTAATCTGGGTGGTTCTCGGAGTGTCTTGATGTGTCTCGGAGTGTCTCGGAGGTTCTCGAAGTGTATCGGCGTGTCTCGGAGGTTCTCGGAGTGTAACGGAGGGTCTCGAAGAGTCTCGGAGGGTCTCGAAGTATCTAAAAATTAAAACAAGTTTCTCTGAGCTAGGTATCCATTCATAAGCACACTAACCGCTAACTTATTTGTGGTCGGTATTTCAGTTGTTTCAAAATAAGAAACTCAGCATGATTTCTATTGAATATCTTTTAATGATAACCGATTCCGATTATCAGTTATCAGCGGATATTTTTCACATCTCGACAATCATAAATGAATCAAGTTTAAAATTTATGGAGGTAGGTAGAAGTTTACTGTACATGGAGAAGTAAGCGAAGATGTTGTAGTTAATGCTCCACGCATTGCAAATGTCCCTCGCATAACTGCAAGCTTTTATTTCTTATCGATAGGAACGATTTTATACTCTGCTATTGTTTGCATATTCAGCAGCTGGGCAATAGTTTGCTGTTGTGTCTACAGCCACTCGATGATGTCATGAATCATCGTCATCATTATTATTATACGAAAAGAATTCTGAAGGTACATCACCAGATTGTAATAGCAGCACCAGGTCCGCTGCAGGTCCACTCGTCACTGTGCATGGTGTAGACACGTCTTAACTTGTCGCACCAGGCATTAATCGGTTTGATTTGGGGTAATCCATCCATGAGCATTAACACTGTTCTCGTGGGCGTGACTAGGATAATCTGAAACATAATAAACAGACAGAAGGATCATTGGATTCTATCCCACTTCTGATGTCGGAGAACACCCGGTACTAGGATGTTTTTTGAAGCTGTGACGTCATTAGTGCTGATGATACTGTTTCCATCACTGGGTTCTACCATTGGAGATAAAACCTTAACTGGCAGAACTACTCTCTTCTAAGCAACTTTGTAGTTTTTAGGCTGTACCAAACTGACTTATTCACGGGGTAGGTCAAAGAAACACATTGAAAGTTCCCATAATTAATCTCTGCTCTTTTATTTCTGCATAGACCCTAAGAAGGTGCTCTATGCTAATGCAAATTTACCGCCACGTTCGTAAAACCCTAGACGCTTATAGAAGAAGGGCAAGAAACTACAGCGCCATCACTTTATCACAATTATTACAGAATAACACTTTTCATAACACTTATTGAGCAATAAATAGTAGTTAACAAAATAGTAACAGCACTCTAAGTGCACCGGATATCGCTTCAAGCAAGACTGCCTGTTTCTGTACTTTGTACTGTGCTCGATGAATGCCTCAAACAGACTGAGCCCGGCTCCACAACAGCTCGCCATTTTATAACAAAGATGGCGTCATGTCGTTGTGTAGTCATAACACTGTTCATTAAAGATCTACAAATAACCTACTTTACAGTAGTTTATAACTTGTTAAATAATCTTAACTATTTACAGAACTTAGCTCTTATTAACACTTAAGCTAAACATTTAAATAATCGAAACAAGGCGCCATGATGTTCTTTTTGTAAATCGAATATCAAATCAGCTGTCTTTTAATGTAATCATTAACTAATGATTTTAAACCTAATGTTTATCGTTTACAAATCAAGACATGAATTTAGCAATAGATAACTTTACATTTAACTAAAGATTAAATAGTCTTGTGTCATTGTTTCCTGTCCGGAAAGAGAACAAAACATATTTTTACATTTTAGTCTTCCACAGTTAACTTTACGCTTAGAAAGGTAAACTAATTACATCAATCAGTTTGTAAACCTTTCTGCTCTTCATTTTAACGGACATTGTTGAATTCGACGTTATTATTTAGAAGCTTATATTGGTCTTGCGCCGACATATATTATCGTAATCTTAAGTAATATAAGTATTAGTATCGTAATTTTAAGTAGTAAGTATATGTATTAGTATGTATTGTCATTAGAATGTACGGTTTATATTATAACTAAGTATCACATTATTCAATATTGCTTGCCCCGCCTTCTACCTCTTGTATGAATCCTCTCCATCCTAAGGTTGTCTGGAAGAGATCGCTCTTAGCGATAAGGCCGCCGATTGTTGCACTAGTTTTTAAGCTGTTTTATCGTGTGTATGAAATTTGTGGTGTGAACAATAAAGAGTTTATCTATCTATCTAATCAGGCTCTGATAGATTTTTGAAAATTATGTGAACACCCGGTCCCCAAGATCCCAATGTCTCGTCAAACGGCACGTTAAATATATAACCACTGTTGAGGTTAGGATATTTGCGCCGTTTGTATTGCTTTGTAACTTGGTTGGGTGGTTTCAAGGCTAATTTACTAATAATTAAAACTCCTATCAACAAGCGGGATATTAATAGTACATCTGAAAACAAATAAGTACAGCATAGTATTTACTCAGGCTCAGTGTAGGTACATGAAACGCGAACTTTGGTTTGGCAAGCTGGCTACATATTCAATGTATTCATACTTGATACACGAGCCTTTCGGCATACAGGCGAGGCACAAACTTAGTCGCATGCACCCAACCAACTGCTTCTTAAGAATTCTCAGTACACAGTTAACACAGAACCAGTAGAATATCTTATGACACTTAATAACACTTAACAATTTTTTTACAAAAAATTCAGTGCACCATTTTTAATGCGACCAAAATGCCGGCGTGTTTCTGGTTTAACACATTTCCATTGCATTTTAGCGTGCAAAAAGCATTGCCACTTAGCGTGGTAATGCCGCCGGCATGCTGGGAACGCTGATAACTGTTACTTAGTGGGCTTGAGCATTTGGATTGTCTTTAGTCCTTCAACGGTCTATTGGCGGGCAACTATTTTAGTAGTGTTAGTTAGCTTGTATTTTGTTTAGTAAATAAAAGCAAAGGCCAGTTTAAAAAATAACCCGCTTATAATATCTCCACTTATGTAAACTAATCTTGGAATTCCATTTTAGCCTACACCTAATTGTCATATTAGTAATAACTATTTGTAATCCGGATAACAATACAATAATTTGGTACCATCGAACTGATCTGAGGTGGATAGTGAAGTCTTCAATATCTAAGCATATTTTTTTGTGTTTGAACTGTAATAATTATACTACTTATAATTTTTCCTGCTGCTTATATCTAACCTCTATATCACTATGCTTTCATTTTGAAAACAGCAAAATCAATCTTTTACCACAGTGGGATTCAAAACAAATCTGAGGATAAGTTAAGAAATGTGGTAGAGCACCATAGTTATAAAATGAAAATGTTGTACTCTAAGAGTTTTGGGGCCTAATTCTGTTTTTCGTAACGTTGTTTTGGGCCACGTTCACATAACAGACGCAGGTGGATATGTTCTGCTTACCGAGTTTTTTTTCCATCTCGGTTTTGTTTCAATCGTCCTTTGTTTAATCGTAAACTGTTTTGTCTCTCTGACAAGATGCGTATTTTGACGGTACTGTGCATACTTTGGCAATTTTATGATTGCTCTTACGAAAACTTTAGTGCTATTGAGATATCTTATGGTCGAGGATGGATCAAACTCAGAGCAGTTTTCGCGTCGCTGTCATGAATGGTTTAATATCAGCGAAATTAGAAAATTAGAAGTAATTTTGAAATCTTTGTTATAGTAAAGTTGTCATAATCGGTTATGAACAAAATGTGAATAAAGCTATAGATTTTCAATTTATATGCAGTACACCATATTCATTACAGTAGCCGTCTTACTGAAACTTTCACCATTTTCTGTGATCACGTTGCTCTACCAACTAATTTAATTAATATTAGTCAAATTGTTCGACTTTGGTGATACGTTAAAGCTTTTGAGCACACATTTTTACGATCTATTTTAGAACTATATTTTAAAAAACTTGGAATGTATAAATGTATGTATATTTAATCCTATACCCAGTAACTACACGTCATGCTACCTCTGAAAAAGCAATGCATCAAAAGCGCCATAGCTTGGAATCTGTAATGCAAAATATGCATGAGCTTGCAATATGTAATGCAGTGCAACACTGCACATTCTCGTAAGTGGTTCAAAGGTCCGCTCGTACTGCCCGTCTGACTTGCAAATGGGAGCGTTTTCGGCAATAGAGGTCAGCCTCCACTTGGAAGTTTTCAAGTTGAGAGATGTTGAAAAACTTTGTACTTCCATAAAATTTCCATAAATAGCGTAAATGTACATATTTAATTAGTATCAGCGTAACTGCGACACACTGACGATTCTTGTAGAACTGAAAGCTGTTTGAAAGCTTAATTCAAATTTATTTATTACATATCGTTATGTAGAGGTTGTGTAGTTAAACAATTTAATGTAGGCGTACAAATTTGAAATTTACACTCTATTAATTATGAGATTCCTTCACAGTGGCTTTTTAGTCGTAACCAAGATAAATCTATCATTTGTGGGTAACCCAACTTCTGCAATATATGTTAGCACACGGTGCATACGAGCCTTCAAACTGTTACCAGCATTACCTTTGCCGATGCCACTAACGTGATTAGCGTCGGCGCACGCCGCTGTTTGCGAGCTTAATGCGCCGCTGGGCGGCAGTAAATGAGTTTTCAGATTTGGTTGATCGATGAGTCAGTCTGGCTCGCTCTCTGATGGGATAACTGGTGGATCACTATGTCGATGCCGTCACAGATACTGTGAGTGAAATTTGATAGTATTTTTGATGATACATACATATTTCAATTCTCTCCGTGTTGACAGTCATCGGGTTTTTATTTGTCGTCGTTTTTTATTAAGGCTACTTTTATTTTCCATACTCTTAAGCAATGCTTGTTACAGTAGATGACCATAAAGCTTGATATATTGTATTAAAGCCGCATTTAGTGGAGCAAAACCATGGCGCTTACATAGAGTTCTAAGTTTCGCTACTTCTATTTATGAGGTTCTTCTCAAATCTTTCGAAAATCATAACTACAATGTTAACTTTACCTTTACGGTTCCCTCTACAATTATTTTATCTGTATATTAAGATATCGTAGACATCATTAAGTAAATAGGATTTTAATGAATAAAAAAATAGAATTAAAAGCGCAAATCAGTGTCACTTGCATATTTTTTTCTGTCGAGCGAAACGTTCTTTTCCGTATTTTGGTCTTTACAGTTTCTTAGATAAAACATTATATTTTGATATGTTAAATTTTTTATAATTTTAGGCTAACTATGGAAGTAGAAAAAATAAAACTAGAATGACCAAAATTCCTAAATGTGGGAAAAGAGGGTATTGAATGTGAAGTTCGTTCATTCGAACATACAAAGCAACGTCATTGATACATGCTTTCAGATGACAGTAACAATTATATGTTTAATCAATCAGGTGCAACAACTTTGCAGTCACAATGGAACTCGTGCGATTGGCAATCGCACTAGATATTAGGTTTCATCACCAATTACCGAGCACGAAAATGCATCTGCCACAATCAATAAAATTCCACAAAATAACTCTATCAATAAAAGTTACATTCATCATCATCATCATCAGCCTTTCATGGTTCCACTACTGGGGCACAGGCCTTCTCTCAGAGAAGATAGATCCTAATCCACTATGCTGGCCTAGTTGCATGTTGGTGAATGTCATAATAATATTTCTTTGAGCTTTTGAAGATCTTGGACGTATCGGTTCCTTACGATGTTTCATTCTCCATTTTTGACCGATGACATTGAAACTGCACATCTATACTAATATTTGTTTTAAATGTTTATCGGGACTTATCACGTATTATTTAATTTAGGTAAAAATATGTACCCGTGATAAGTCCCGATAAACATTTAAAAAATGTGTTAAAATCGCGAAATTTTAAAAATTACTAGACTAATATTATAAAGAGGAAAGATTTGATTGTTTGTTTGTTTGTTTGCTTTGAATAGGATCCGAAACTACTGAACCGATTTAAAAAATTCTTTCACTGTTGGGAAGCTACACTGTCCCCGGGTGACATATGCTATATATCTATACCCGTGCGAAGCCGGGGCGAGCCGCTAGTAATTAATAAAATTACTAAGTAAGTCATTGGTGCAGAGCCGAGGATCTAACTGGGTGCCGTCAGATTGTATAGGTGCTCATGCTGCCGCCTGGCCACCATAGCTCACAAAAGTTTTAATAATGAGTAAAATTAAGAATTGTATGAGCCCGCATGGTTCCATTAAAGCTTGAATTTCGTTTTCATAACAGCGGTCGTGTATTACCAAATGTAGTTCTGCCTGTAGTACCGTGTTTTGTGTTGTAAAGTGCACTCATGATAATGTAGCGGCAATTCGTTTGGTGTAGGTGTAAATATGCGGCTAATTGATTGATTCCATTGGTGCTGATGTAGGTTGTAGGTTCTTTAGGTATATTCTTCAGACTGGTGATGAATAATGCAATATGAAATGAAATTTTTATGTAATCATAAATACTTAAATCTTATAGAAAATTCAAAAAACGTACGACTGCCAGGATGCGGGTCTGCGTCATCTGGATTTTGCGTCGCGACCGCTCTATTCACTAAGCTACGGGCGCTTTCCCGTTGGCCTCCAAATTTAAGATCTTTGCCTTTTGCAACCAATCTAAACGTTGTTGACACCATCCATACTTTATTCTTACATCATTTAGTCAGCTTTGGGGAAAACTGACTAAAAGATGATGCTTTTTTACTAACTCGAAAGTTTTTTTTTAAATATTCGGAGTGTTTTTACGCTAAAATTCACTATTTATTAGTTATAGGTATTTAAATTCTTAAAGTCGCACAACGAGCTATAGAGATGGATATGCTCAGGGTTTCTCTACGAGATTGAATCTGAAATGAGGAGATCCGTAGACGAACGAAAGTCACCAACATAGCCCACCAGATTAGCAAGTTGAAGTGGCAGTGGGCACATATCACGCAGAACAGGTGGCCAATGGCGCTGAAAGGTTCTGGAATGGAGACTACAGACCGGTACTCGCAGCGTAGGACGTCCACCCACAAGATGGACAGACGACCTAAAAGAGACCGCAGGGAAACGCTGGATGCAGGCCGCTTCCAACCGACCCTTTTGGAGATCGATGGGGAGGCCTATGTCCAGCAGTGGACGTCTTATGGCCGAAATGATGATGAAGGTGAGGTACCTTAAATTCATGTAAAAGATTATTTTTAAATTGAGATTATCCTATTTTGTGTACCTTTTAAGTAAAATAAATGTAGTCTCTTGTAAAAATTCTGCTCCATAGGAAAAACAAAATTTGGAAAACGTAATATGCGAATGGCTACCCTATGTGTTGAAAACCAGCAGCAAGTCAGCGCGGTGCTGTTAATTTCGACAATATGGACGGTGTGTGTTGATCGAACTCTAGGGTAATAATGGATAGGCACAATATTATGATGAACGTGCTGAACCGACTATTTGTGAGTGACAACGCAACAACTCACTGACAACGGTACAAGACTAAATTAATAAATGTTTCAACCACATTAGAAACCAATTTTCTTGGAACAATACGGTGTGTTCGAAAAGCTAAAACAATAACAGATTTAATAAAAACTCAAATCACAAATGAAATCCAATAAATGTTCGATAACCGGAGTTCAATAAAGTTATGATTTGTTATAAGTATACAAGGAGCAATGTAAAACATATTTTAAGTATGATATTACAAAAAACCCGAATCAATGTACAAATGAACTGGAATTCATTCTGTAAAATAACGTAATTGGGTTTCTTTTATACAGACAGCGTCTGCTCAATAGGAGAAAAAAAATAACAAACCAAAAAAATACCTTTCTTACAAAACACTCTAAACCAAATGTGCCCAAGCATAATAGAGATACATGAGACAAGGTTACTCATATTAAAGCGAAGTGAAACCACCTAAAAGTAGTTACGTTGAGGCCAAAAAGATAACGCGCATTGTCGTCCTTATTACCGAGTAAGGTAAAGAAGACTAAACGCGCAATATCTGAGCCGCAATAACATGAACCTTTATGATAATGCTACCCGCTCGTTCCGCGGCAAATGTACCTCTTGCATATCGGGGAAATATTAAACTGAAAGATTTACGCCCGATTACATATACTAACGATGGGGATCGATGCAGTTCTAAGACGGGATAGATCGGATATGATGTATCAAACTTGTCGGTAATTTTTGGTTACCAGTCATAAATCAAACTGACTCTTTCATAAACCAGTCTTCCATCTTAGTTGATATAATTTCAACAACCAATATTGTTACTGTTGTAAAATACGTTGATATAATGCACAGTGATCTGTGACTTCATCAAGCATCACTCAAGATGCTAAAGCTAGGGTTTACGCGTAAAGTTTTCCTCATAAGCTCACCGTAGGAGCGCTCCCCTATCAATTGCCGTAGATCCCTCCCCACCCCGCTGCCTTCTCCTCGGACTCCTACTAATGATCCCACTTGTTAGGGCTCAACGCGGACCTTCGACCGTATAACTCGGTGAATAACAAATTCTAAGCTGATCCCGCTACGCCGTAGCTCCGTAGCTCGTAGCGCGTAGCAGCCGTCTGCACTCCAATATTACTATCCATAAGATGTCGTTCAATAAGCTATCCACGACGGTTTATGTATATTTCATTATTTGACTTGTTAACGTTTATTTGTTTACTTATCTACCATTTGCGATTGTCATAATTGCTATAAGTGCACAGAAGACGGCCGCCTGTGTCGAGATCCCGGTTCGATTTCTAGCTGGGTAAATGTTTGAAAAATTAATCTGATTATCTGTTGTAAATCTAAGTCTTAGTTATGTCTGCATACGTGTGTGGCTGATGTTATACTCAACACAGGGAAGGAATAACTGTAATAAGAAAGAAAAACACAAGTTTAATGTCAGAACTTAATTTTCATACTCACATTCACATTTTTCGTAACGCTGGTTTCACTTTGATATATTTAAAATAATTACAAATTCAGTATAGTAAAGCTGTCAAAAGTCGTCATGACAAAATTTATGAATAAGGGCCCTTTACTTGAAAATATTCCTTTTATGTTATATTCTGTTATTCTACTAGTTTCAATTCAAGGAAACGTAGTATTAGTTAGTTTTAACGGCAAACAAGCATGTGGTTCGTCTGATAGTAAGCTGAAACCGCCACCACCGGACACCTGCAACACGTGGTGTTGACAATTGGGGAAAGTTAGTTGAAAGTTAGTATGCTTTTAAGATCTGGTGCGGTGCTGTGGTGTGGTTTATGTTATGTAAAAATAATCACTGGGCTATTCAGCATTAATTTTCACATGAATAATACGATTCTTTTTCTAAACCAGATTAAGTTGAACGTACTGTCAAACTGGTGAGTGGCATGCGCCAGCAGCGAGGCGAACACCCTGTCGGCGAGCGGTGGCGGCTCGACGGGCCGGTCTTCGTCGCTGCTGCTGTAGCGGTCGCCGGCCCACTCCAGCGAGCGCTGCCGCCGCACGCCGCCGCCAGCGGCCGGCAGCCCGACTGACAGCCCGCTCAGCGAGCCGGCCTTGGGCCGCCGCCCAGGCCGCTCCATTCTCGACGTGCTCATCTCATGCTGTCACCACATCTGAAAAGAAACAATGAGTGCGGGTCAATACATTTACCAAAACAATACAACTTTACGGTGTTCACTTTAATGTATCTTACGATGACAAAAATCTTTTTAGGGTACCTTACCAAGACCATTACGGTAACCGTAGGAAACATTATAGTTTCGCCATGTACGAAATAAATATCACAGCTACTATATTCAGATATAAAAAGTTCGATTCTGCTAAAATTTGGTGCACTTATAGATTACATCCGCTACCAACGAGAAAAAGTAGAAAAAATATTCTTGTTTTAATTTATTTGATATGACTACGGAATTATTTCACAAGCATGTCCAGTAATGCATTTTTTAATACCATAGGTTGCAAACAAGAACACGGCCTGCCTGATGGTAAGCTTTCACCGTCACCTATGGATACTTGTAACACCAAAGGTTGCAGACCCATTAAGATTCTTTACAACCCTTTTTTTAATGACATCTGAATTTTAACTCTCATAGGACTTGTTTCTCAATCTTAACGTAGCTGTAAGGCTGATTATTGGTAAAAACCTAAATCATTTTGATAGTCTCCTACAAAAATATTCGTATCCTTTTTCTTCTACAAATTGGCATAATCTGTTTACTTGCCAAAATAATATGAGTAATGTTTACCGTCGCGACTGTTTCATCGAATCACTATCTCGCAACTCAAACAAAATTATAAAAACAAAATAACATTTGTTATTACGAATGGAACCCGTATAAGTACGTCGTAATCCCCCGGTCAAACAAAAACGAATCGCCGCGATATTTTATCGAAGCGGTAACAGCATCGTGAGCGGAAAAGAACAACTGTAATAAAGAGCCTACAAGTCGTTTGGTTAGCGACCCAACATAAATAGGAAGTCGGCGTCGCTGTGCGTGTTGGAACTCTAATCCGAAGGATTGCGTCGCGACGAACGCCCTCTTGTGAACCTACAATGTATATCTTCCACTATTGACTTTGTATCTATAACCACTATATTGCTATCAAGTACGAACTGATGGCAAAACTATGTTGGTGGGGAAAACACTTTTCAAGTCAAATTATTTTTAGTTTTTGTTATTGAGATCATGGAACAATTTATTTGCCAAATAATACCTACAAACCATTAAAGTTTCTATCTATAAATAACACTCCTTCTTGCACACTCGGATAAAAACGGCTGCTTCTTGATTTAGTGTTAAGGACAGCGTCTAGTTTTAGACATAAAGAAAATAAAACAAGGGTGATAGAAAAAATAGTACAATATTGCAGTGGTCAGCATCAGAAGTATTTGTGGGCAAACTTGAAAATATGGGCGAAGGCAATGCCGAGACCGTGAGTCTATAAATGCTAAGTTGTGGCCAGGACTTGTAGATAGTACTTTTCTCAGATAATGCGCAAAATTCAAACTGATTTAGTGGTACCTCTGTAGAACATTTTATTTGAAAATACCTGTTTATTTGGACCTTTTTTAGGGTTCCGTACCTCAAAAGGAAAAAACGGAACCCTTATAGGATCACTTCGTTGTCCGTCTGTCTGTCTGTCCGTCTGTCAAGACCCTTTTTCTCAAGAACGCGTAAAGGTAGCAAGTTGAAATTTATACTAAATACTTGGGTCTACGGTTTCTTTCGGCTGTAAAAAAATAAAAGTTGTAAGTCAACGCAATCAAAAGATATGAACGTTTATGTCGCATATTTTGCGATTTCACAGGGGAACCAAAACCTATAGGGTATTTCCCGTTGACCTAGAATCATGAAATTTGGCAAAAAGCAAGGTCTCATAGCACATATATAGGAATAAATCCGAAAGTTATAAATATGAAGGTATATCATTTAAAAATGATTATTTTGCTATTACAAACTTACATTTTGTAGTTGGAATGTATGGAAGAACCTTATTGTCAACTACAAACTTAAGTTTGTCTTTCAATATTTTAACTTCAGTTAGTTTTTTTTTTGGTCTCGCGCTCTTAGGGTTCCTTTATGTCGTATATTTTGCGATTTCACAGTGGAATCAAAACCTATAGGGTACTTCCCGTTGACCTAGAATCATGAAATTTGGCAAGAGGCAAGCAAGGTCTCATAGCACATATATAGGAATAAATCCGAAAGTTATAAATTTGAAGGTATATTCATTTAAAAATAATTATTTTGCTATTACAAACTTACATTTTGTAGTTGGGATGTATGGAAGAACCTTATTGTCAACTACAAACTTCAAAGTTGTCTTCCCAGAGACTGTGGGATCGGCCGATCTGCGAACTAGCACGGAAATCGCTACTAGATACGTGTCCTAGTATTGCAGATCGCGCTCGTATTCTTGCTGTCTCTGTTTGGGAATCGGGACTTTGGTTGCAACCCATGCCCTCTTTTAACACAGGTAGTCTTTTAGATCCAACCGCATTTCGTCTAGCTGTCAGCTTACGTTTGGGTGCAAGGTGCTGTGAGGTCCATCGCTGTCAGTGTGGTACTGCTGTTGACCAGCTCGGTCACCATGGTCTCTCTTGCTCGAGAAGCGCTGGTCGTATTGGCCGACACGCTAGCCTGAACGACATCATACGCAGGGCACTTTCCACCGCCAATGTCGCAGCTGTTTCTTGCGAGTGACGATGGAAAGAGGCCTGACGGTATGACACTTGTGCCCTGGAGGTTGGGGCGGCCCCTTGTATGGGACGCAACTTGTGTCGATACTTTGGCGCCGTCACATCTTCCTGAGACACAGGGTAGGGCTGGCGCGGCTGCTAGTTCGGCAGAGCAGCACAAGCGTCGCAAATATGCTAACCTCGGCAGTGGTTACATATTTGAGGCGTTTGGGGTCGAGACATTGGGCCCTTGGGGACTTGGGGACCGGGAGCTCACCTCATTTTCAAAAATCTTTCAGAGCGCCTGGTTAATGCGACGCGTGACCAAAATGCTGGCGTGTTTCTGGCTCAACGCATTAGCATTGCCATTCAACGTGGTAATGCCGCCAGCATGTTGGGTACGCTGCCAACTGGTAGTGGGCTTGAGCATTTGGATTGTCTTTAGACCTTCAACGGTCTATGGGCAGTCTAACTGTATTTGTAGTGTTAGTTTTAGCTTGTATTTTGTTTAGTTATTAAAGGCACTTGCCCAGAAAAAAAAAAAACTACAAACTTAAGTTTGTCTTTCAATATTTTAACTTCAGTTAGTTTTTTTTTTGGTCTCGTGCTCGTACTTGTCCGGTTTTTTTTTATAGTTGAATACAGAATTTTTGAAACTTTCGGAGGATTTTCCAAGATTTCAGGTGAAGTCAACGAGGCTTACGAGTCACCACTATTAATAAATTATCTTTAAAAAACCGACTTTCAAAAAACCACAAAACAAATTCCCGAATTGTAAACCTTTTTTCGACGTCGGTTAAAAATGGATTGGCACAACAGACTACGCTTAAGAATCTGCATAGATTAAGAGTTCCTTAGTTAGGCGTCGCCTGACTTCACGAGAAAAAGGGAAATATTTTCGATTAAATAATACCGTTTATACTTATTTTATAAGTAGGATGCCGATAGCAAATTGTCAAGGTTTGCTGCACTCATCTCTCATTTCGCATCCACACAGAATAAACAGAGATGGATTCATTAGAGATTCCTCGACAACACATAGACATGAGCATATTTAGACATCGAAATTCAATATTTTAAAAGAATTTATTTAAAACAAATATTAGTTTCATAGTTTTATTAGGTAAATGTTCGCATGCTTAAATAGTGAGACTCAGCTATGCGTGACACATTCCGTTTTATGTCTGTGGTCATCACATTTTTCCAACCACATTGGCCCGCATTTTTACCAACTTCACAAAAGGAGAAAGGTTCTCAACTCAATCCGTAATTTATCGAATAAACTTGTTTTAGAAGGAAGGAAGAAACAGGAGTAGAAGCAGGTTTGAAGTAAATGGTAAAAAAACAGGAGTAGGTTTTGTTCCTTACAAGACGAATTATTTCACTGTATCCGTAAGAATTCACTGGCTACAATGATTAATAATTGATATTATAATTAATATTATAAATTTATAAAGTAAAGTTTTCAAATGATAATAATATTTCAAATAAGCCATCCTAAGCCACCCACTCCAATTTTGCCCCTCCGGTGCCAATATAAGGCAGCCTTTTAATAATAGTTGAAGGGCATAATTGGAGGGTACCATACCCATACCATATAGACCACCTCAACACCATTAAGAACTCACCTCAATAATAACCCAGATTTTTTCAATCCTATACTGTATAATAGTTTATTATTCCCTTTCACACACATTCCATGAATATATTTTACATTGAACCCGTTAATCAATTAAAATTTAAATAATAATCATCCTTCAGTAATCTATTAACGTATTTGCCGGGTCTGTGAGAGCGCAGTGAGCTGTCGAGGCAGGCTAATAGAGAGTCTGATGGCCGCTCGGTTTAATATAAAGTAGATCCCCTGTTTACTCGGCTGTGTCGCAACGTTAATAAATATCCGGTTCTTTTACACTCTCTGCTCTGTTTCCGTTTTACTCAATATTAACTCTCAATGAGGGATTTTACATATTTACTCTTATTGTGCGAATGTAACGCTTTTAGGTAAAGTCATAATAGACAATCATTGAGTTAATTTACCATATAAAGATTTTTTTAAATCTTTGTTTCTGTCTTATTTTTCAGTGTAAATTAATTTACCTCTAAATGGAGTTGAACTCTAGTTGGTAGGTACGTATTTTTTTAAACATTTATCAACTTGGTTTTTGTTTTTTATTTCTTCTTTTCTCATTAGAGAATTATGGCGGCTCACGTCTCGTGCATTTGCCAGTGTCAAGTATTAAAATATAATTATAAAGTTTGATTAAATATTGTAAATATTGTATTTATAGTAACGGTCAGAGTCAAGCAAAGAGTCCAATTCATGCCCAAATAAAATGGTGAAGACTTCACTAGTGGCTTCTATGGAGTTTTGAAATAACACGAAAAGACATTTGTTTCACCTCGTTATAATTATCACATGCCCACACTTGAGCTCGTTCACGAATACTTAATAAATAATAATCCACAATTATTATACATTGGTAGGCTTAGGTATACACAAGCTTAGAAAAAAAATACAATGAGGTGGTATGTTTTACCTTTGCAATTACTTTCCGATTCTTCCAGGTCAGTTGTCAGAGGGATTCGTGTAAAAGTTAGCGATTGCAGGGATTGCACCGCATTCGGCACACGTGGCCCGCCTGATGCCTGTCCGACCTACTCGCTACGTGATGAGACTCACATTTTAAAACAACCGCTTCAGACTAGGCCGTATTCAGGTTTAAGTAAGGGTTTAACCTAGCGTCTTATTTTCACATAACTTTGGCCATTAAAAACTTGGATAATATACTTTTGTGATTTCTTAGGTTTTCGTAATTATTAAAACCCAATTTATTTAATCTCAAACCTGGCGCAGTACCAAAGGTGTCCAAAGGTCTTGCAGATCTTTGGACATTTGTGATCTTTGTGAGCGATTACTTCGTACAAAGGAACTGTTTTAATAAAAAATCATTGGCGGTCTACTACATCTAGTCTACTTATGACCACCTTGGTGTTGCAGTGTTTTCAATGTCAGAAAAAAAACATACAATCGAATTACTTAATTAATTCCTTTTTGAACTTGGTTAATAATGTAAAATACATGCGATAAAATTCGTTAATAGGGTTTAATAATCATTATACTTTTTTCTTATAACAATTAATTTAATATGATTGAAGACATCCAGTTTACGTTAAAAGTTTATGGATATAGGCACTAATAAGCCCAGAGGCCTTAAAAAATATACCTACCTATTTACGAGTACTAGACAGTTTAAGTAAATAAATAAATATTCGGGATATTTTTGCACACACGGTCATCTGACCCCAAACTAAGCAAAGCTTGTGATATGGCTGCCAGAGACTGATATACATACATATATAGCTTTAAATACATACTTAAATAGATAACACCCAGATATAGAACAAACACAAATGTTCATCGCATAAATGTTTGTCCTAGGTGGGAATCGAACCCACGCCCCCAAGCTCAGAAGGTAGTACATCAAGTACACAAGTACATGTTTTAATATAATTTTTTTTTCCAAATTTTGCCGATATTTTGGATCTGTAAATAACAGTAGCTACAATTACCGTAGAATTTTAAAATCTAGAAAAACTTCGTTAAATATTATGAGCCTCAAACTTTGGTATCTTGATCGAAACGCACAACGCAAGCGTTATGTGGTGTCAGACACTGAATAGGCATGATGACTAAAAAAAATAAAGGTGATCATAAATAGAGCACATCAACGAAAACAAAATTAAAATATGTTCAAAAATAAATAAGTTATTAGCATTTTAATTTCATGCTAGACAAAGAGCGTACTATACTGAGCCGTGACGTCATGGCTCAGGAGCGCCATACAAATGCTATACTAACACACGCTTTGCAAGAAAGGGATAGAGCATCCCCTCCCTATCCCCACCTAAAACTTTAAACACTCGTATCTCAAAGATTTATCAGCCGATCTAAATTATTTTTTCAGTATGTGTAATGTATTTAGTTATAAATCATCGCTAAGCCGGTTATTTGTACTAAATTAAACATTAGGACACATGCCTATTGTATGAATCGTTTGGATTGATCTGTTGTCAGCGGTGTGATGCAAAGCTTGACGTTCCATTAGAACCGCTTACCGCAGCGTTGTGCATCCCAGTCAAAAGACCAAACCTTAAGGCTGTGTTCACCGGTCAGAGCTATCTCTTTCGCACATTTTCAACATTGTTGAAGTAAAAATCACTATGTGATAATTTTATAAAGCCTATTGGGCATTATTTTTAGAATAACATTGCAAAAGCTATGGAGCATTTTTTGTGTTATTATTTTATAAGTTGGCGAAAGACTAGAAAAATTGTTTTTTTGTCTTCTACCAAAAAAAACATACCAACTTAAAATTATTTTAAAACGTTTACATGTTATTCTAAGAAATGACCATCGTATTTTTATTCCCATTTAGCGAATTTATATTGTAAAATGTTGAAAATGTGCGAAAAAGACAGCTCTGGCTGGTAAGCGCGGCCTTAATTAAGTTTTTTAGCATTAGTTTTTCGCTTGACTAAAACCCATTTGTTATCCCATAACTATTGACCCTAGCTACAGCCCTGTCGCTCGCTAGGGGTTTCGATCACGTTCAGATATAAATTGTGTTTCATTTTTACCCTCAATCTGAATGTAAGTGTTGTTACTTTTGTTTATCTTTAAAAAGTTTGAAATTTAATTGTTAGTTCAAACGCTAGCTTTTTGTACACTGGATATTTAACTACGTTACGTTATTAGATTGTGTTCTCGTCTCAGTTAACTACGTACTTTGAACGGTAATATGTAAATTTCTTTGATAGCACATCGTGCATTTGCATGCTTTCCTATTTATTTTCCTGCTAACGGGGTTATTGTATTCAAGTACTACTATTAAGATAAAAATTCAACTAGTTGTTTGCTTCTAATTGAGACCTTGCGACCCTTTTAATTGCGATATCGCAAAAAATATCAGCTGTTCCATACATATTGTCGAGTGTGAATAACCATGTTTTTTTGCAATTTCGCATTTAAAAGGGTCGCAAGGTCTCAATTAGAAGCGAACAACTAGCGTTGCGATGCATAGGGTTGATCCTATACTAAAAGTTGTTCATAATGATAAATTCAACTCGATTGAATTTTACGTGAACATTATTTAAAAGCTCATCTATCATCTTAAATCACTCACTTATATATATATATATGTATATTTATTATAATTTTTATTTATATGTCTAATATTAAGTATAATTTATGTAGTAATATAATAGTATAATTTTGTATTTATAAATAATTTAAGTTAGATTTATATTTATTGTAATTTGTTGTTTTGTATATTATCTTGTAAAACTTTGGTATTTCTATTTATTTCTGTTTGTCTTTTATAAGGTGTTTTTGATGCACGCCTACCTACCATTTGTTCCAACCTGGTGGATGACTGGTAGAAAATGCTTAGCATTAAGTCCTCCAATTGTACATATCTACTTAATTTGTAAGTGTGCAATAAAGTATTAAATAATAATAAATAATAAATATTACAGACCTCTTGCAGCTAAGCACCTTTTCCGCGTAACCCTGTATATCTAAGTAACCCGAGACCTCCAGCTACCACTAAGCTGTATAAGTCGTCAACAAATTATAGCTCTTAGTATCTATCTGAACCTAGTCAGCCCTTTAGTCTCTTTAACGATGTACGGTAAAATAAAATAAAAACAATATTTATCTATTTTTATTTAAATTCTGAATATACTCATAATATGCAAAGTAGACGTAACAGCAGACAAGTGCAAGATGCAGTTTTAACAAAGCATCGTGCGCGCGTTTCGCTCGTATATCACACGCTTGTCTCGCTCCCCATTGGGCTGACGGTTATTTTATACGTGACACGGAACTGGAATCACGGATACAATACTGCTCTAATGTCTTGTATAGATTGAACTTGTAACATGTCTGTTATTATGTATTGGATTCTCTACAATACACGGCGATGCGATGTCGGATAGCTGCATCTGAATTTGTAAATTTAAAGTGTCGAACATTTTCTTACATTTTTTCTGTCTCTTAGCCGTTATTCGGTGTCCCGGACATCACAACATTTTAACCGACTTCAATAAAGAGAGCTCCTCAATTCGATTCTTGTTTTAACCGACTTCGAAAAAGGAGGAAGGTTCTCAAATCGGTCCGTATTTTTTTATTTATGTACGCCTATTACTCTGATATTTGTTAACCGATTTACATCTTTCTTTTTTATTATTATCTTTGGCTGAGTAATTTTTAACCAGCTTCAATACTATGAATAATTTTCTTTGAGCGCCTACTCATTTTGAAGTAAGTTTTACTACTGTGGTTGTCGGTGATAATTAACCTTGTTATCAAAACGACCAGTGAAATATGTTAATATATTTTTTGCAACCTAAACGTCTTAGTTTAATAAAACTTGGTAAGTATACATTGAAATTACCAATAAAAATCCGATGAGATTGCTTTTTAATTTAACCTAAAAAACTAAATGATTTCAGTTGTTTTAAACTAACTTGTCTTGCGTTTGACCACAAATTGACCTGATGCAAACTGATGATGTAGTCGACGGTGAAGCACTCTTGCCTAGAAAATATATATTCCCTTTTTTTGCAACTACTACCAATGCCAAGATCAAGGGCTGTTAATAGAGTATTTGGTAGATCGGCAACAAAATATCTGTGATGTCCCTGGTATTACAGGTACGCTTACCATCAGTATGGCTTATAAAACTGATTTTACTTGTTCGGACAGGCGAAATCAAGGAGCCCAACCTCTCTGCTCTGTATTTTCAATTTAATATGCTATGCTATTTTCATCAAAACAGGACAAGTTGTTTACAAACAAAAATTACAAGTACATTTGTGAGACAAATGTAAATATGATCTGACCTCCGGAGGAGCCTTATTGAAGAGCCTTACACAACTGATACTGGTCTGGGCTGCAAAAGTCCCCCTACATGCTACACGTCCCTATCTCTCGCCGACTCAGACCAATCGGGCTAGCAAGAACCTTGAATATCGTATCAAGCCCATTTGTAGGCTCCATTGAGTGTCGTTCTTTGACTATCTACGTACTTACATCCATTATATGAAATACAGATTGCATATGAGCTCATAATTGGGTGAGTATTGTTTAACAGCATATTCAATACATGCGTATCACGCGAGAGTCCATGGTCCAATGAATGTCCGTATTAACTATGCACAGGACGTGACGTATTCTATAGCAGAGACAGATGGACAGAATTAGGAGTTAATTAATTTATGACACACTAGTTAATTAGATATCCAATAATATATTGCATTGACCACAGCTTTACGTGCCACCAATAATTGTAAATCACGCGGTGAGTCGAATTACATTCTGTGGTTTGTGACCTGATTAGTTTGTATTAATGCATTGACGTTTACTAATGCGCGAGCGTAACAAACTTGGATATTATTTGTACTTATCAAATCGTGGATTTTTGAACTAGTACTAAACTCTACACCTACTATTCCCTGAAGCACAAGCTGCTGCTTAGTTTAGGGATCCGAAGCTCATTAGTTTTTGAGGTAAAATCCGAGAAATATATTTACCCACCTAATTGTGCATGCGTTTATAAATGTATGTGTACCTATATGAAATACTCGTGTTTTGTGCAAACAAATTATCTTATTTTATCTTATCTTATCTTATTATCGTATCTTATCTTATCTTATCTTATCTTATCTTATCTTATCTTATCTTATCTTATCTTATCTTATCTTATCTTATCTTATCTTATCTTATCTTATCTTATCTTATCTTATCTTATCTTATCTTATCTTATCTTATCTTATCTTATCTTATCTTATCTTATCTTATCT
This sequence comes from Agriopis aurantiaria, assembly GCA_914767915.1. Classification (NCBI taxonomy): domain Eukaryota; kingdom Metazoa; phylum Arthropoda; class Insecta; order Lepidoptera; family Geometridae; genus Agriopis; species Agriopis aurantiaria. The sequence continues at coordinate 9,388,982 of OU611987.1, forward strand.
TATCTTATCTTATCTTATCTTATCTTATCTTATCTTATCTTATCTTATCTTATCTTATCTTATCTTATCTTATCTTATCTTATCTTATCTTATCTTATCTTATCTTATCTTATCCTATCCTATCCTATCCTATCCTATCCTATCCTATCCTATCCTATCCTATCCTATCCTATCCTATCCTATCCTATCCTATCCTATCCTATCCTATCCTATCCTATCCTATCCTATCCTATCCTATCCTATCCTATCCTATCCTATCCTATCCTATCCTATCCTATCCTATCCTATCCTATCCTATCCTATCTTATCTTACTATACCCAGTAGTCTGCCATCAACATCATCATAATAATCAACTTGTCTTATTCCACTGCTGGGCATGGGCTTCTCCGAAGGCCCGAAACCCATCTAAGTGACGCAACACGTGATCTGACAAATTTATCTTAGATGGGGTTTAGGCTTAAGGCGCGCTACTTTTTCAGTCCGATCTTCGGCTTTACCGTAACTACCTTACGTACTTCATCACTATATTGAGTCTCAGGGCATCTCACCGACTCGTAGACACCATTCTAAAACACGGCTACCCCAGCGATTATCTGTTCTGCGACAGACCAACCCACTGCTACGTCAGCTTGCTGATTCACTATGCTATGGCTATGCTATGACTTTGGTTCTTTGGCGAATTACTTCGTTCTGGATACAATCACTCAGAGAAACGCTGAGCACAGCTCTTTCCATAACTCACTAAGCAAATTTGAACTTGTGGACTAATCCAACTGTAAGTGTTTACGTTTCGGCACTGTAAATCATGACATAGAACGTACTGATAAAAAAACTTAGTTTTTATTTCACGAGTTGCTAATTTTAAGTTATTGCTATTAACAACGTCAATGTAGTTTCACAACAATTAGTAACATCAGGGTATATGTACCAGAAAATTAGATACAATCAGACATGGTACAAAGCAGTCGAATCAGGCCCGATAATTCAATAACGTTGAGACTACGTATACCTATCCCAGTGCAGATTAACACAATCCAATGAATGTCTCACATAGTGCTCTCTCAGGACACCGACCAACGGATATCTACTATAATCAGTGACAAAGCTTCACCGTTCAAGACGAAGATTTGGAGACTGGATAAGCTCAGGGACCAAAGCAATTTTATAGTGCTGCCCTAGCTAGTTCAGCAAAATGCTGCTATACAAACATGTGTTTAGGCAGTCTAATCCTAGCGTGACGTGTTTACCATCTTCGACAACATTTTCAAGTGAACTATGGTAAAACGCTGGCCTGTCCGCTGATAAGTACAATCTAAAAAAAATGAGCATGTACTATATGCGAGGACCAACGCTGGCTAGAGACGACGGCGTACAATCTGCAGTGGAAAAGTTAACTCTACTCGGTTTGTCGTAGGTTCAAAATAGTTCGGAGCACTTTTGCGCCGCGTCTCAACCGTTCTAAACTATTTTGTTATGTTTTCTGAAACCACACGCTTGGCATCGATGTTAGTATAAACGTGACTCTACTATATTTGCAATAATACCGTTGACACGTGAAGGTGTAGCTATATACGCTGCGTGAAACTGTGTAAAAACTAAAACATAATATTTTTTCGCCTTGTCAGGGAGTCTAGTCGTAAATGTGGTACAATTTTGAAAGTTGTCTAAACTGAAATGAATTGAATTTTCCATGTACGCTTGTGTGCCGTGACGTCGCCTCTACTCTGCAGAGAGCGTTGCAGGCGTTACCTCAGATCAGACTAACAAGGGAGATATGCCTCAGTATAATTAACATTAGTTTTCCAATATCTCCATGTTCTATTCCCTTTTTACTATACCGCTAAACCGCTTCCCGCAAAAACTGTAAGTAAGGCACATTTTCTAGTTTTTCACGCACAGCAAGAAACTTTCAGCGACACCAATGAACTAACAGTTCACATGCAAAAAAGGGCGTATGCAGGGTGAATTTAACCAAAGGCCAAAAACCAAATGCGCATTAAGCCTGATTTAAACCTGCCACGCAACCTTACCATATCTCCCTTGTTTGTCTGATCTGAGGGCGTTTCCGTCTCGTAACGGAATCACATTTTAGGCTCTAAACTAATGCTTCCATTCTGTGATCCTTAAAGTACCGTGCTTGAAACGAGTATTCATTAGATTAACAAACTGAATATTCCAACTAGCTAGCGTTCGTTTTCACATTAACTTGACTTGAACTTTTTAACGACTAACATTTGAACAATTTAAGTCCCGCTAAAACCATTTTCATGTTAAGTGTACTGTATTAGTAATGTAAGTTACTAAACTTTATAATTTAGGCATAATAATTGTAATACGTATTTAAAGGTTTCGTTGTATACATTTTGTTGAGTGTTAGTGTAATTTTTCTTTGGAACACATGGTTTTTTTTCGTAAATTGCAGGGTTGGTTGTAAAAGTCACTTATAAGAATTAATATAATGACCCTTTTCCAGCTTAGTACCGCCGTTTCGTGAAACCTTGTGTTTAATACGTGGTCATTAGCGACAGAGAAACTAAACGTGTTTAGTTTGTACCCTCCAAGAAATAATTTATCTTTTTATCTGAATGTTTCGGTGTTTTTGGATGTATGTTCCCAATGTGACCGCAATAAGAATAATAAATAATTGGAATAATTGCAATAATTGGAAGATTATGCAATACGGTATATTTTACAGTCTAACAGTATCCTAATACTTGTATACTTAGATTGGAATGCATATCTACCAGCATAAGCAATGTATATCCGTCCGAAGACGTATACAGTACATAACATATTGATGGATTTAATCTGCATGACTATTGATGCTCGGTTCAATGATTGGATGCTCTGAACACTACACAGGGTGTTTTCTAAAGCTTTAGATTTCATTTGTGTATAATATAGCTACAGAACTCAGATTAGACAAATAAGGGAAATATGCCTCAGTGCAATTATCGTTCGTGTTTTAAATGTCTCTATTTTTAGGATTCCGTAATCCTAAAAGGAACCCTTATAAGTTCATTCTTTCCGTCCGTTCGTCTGTCTGTCTGTTTGAGAAAAAGCCTTGTCAAAGGTACACGTATCCAATGAGCTTGTATGAAAATACTCACGAAAGTAAAAGTGAAATTTATGTGTGTCAGGATCGTAGCAAGTGGAAAGATGCGGTCTCTACCCACCCCAATGGAAAAGAGACGTGACTGCATGTTTGTATGTATGTATGTAAAAAAGGGTAGAAAGTTTGTATGAAAATCTACGCGTACTAAGTCACGAGCAACATCACTTAGTATGGATATAATTTTATGTCAGATTTACGTTAGAAAGTAAGGTATGCCCAAATTGAACGGCGGAAATGAGTCTAAAGTTTCACTGCACAGCGGAGGGATTAAACGCAACCCAATTAAGCTGGCGCAGAGTCCGCGCCTGCCTGCCTCCATATCAGATTAGCTGCTACTGGATTACATTAGTGGCCGTCATAGTTCCTGATACGTGCCATGTAGATGCCTATATCAAATACCTTAATCTAGTATTTGGATCTAGTAGGCATACATAGTACATTGTCGTGCCTATTTCATTACTCTAATTTGCGTCTCAATTGATGCACTCGGGTACCTTGGTAAACGATACGTTTTACGGATGGATGATGAGTTTAAAAGGAGAGCTCTATATTAAAATAGAAAAGGAGATAGATAGAAACTCTTTATTGTGCACGACAGAAATAAAATGTACAACAAGAAAAACATAAATTTAAAATCGAGTAATAAAAGTTGTGGCCTTATTGTTAAAAGCGATATCTTCCAGGCAACAATTAGATGAAAATAATTTACTTAACAGGATAGACGTTAGAAAATAGAGAAATGAGGAAAGTAGTGGTTAGTTCATCTCTAAACCTTTTAGCGTCTAACCACGGGAGACGACAGAGCGGCGGTTGAGGATCACGCATAGCATACAGTTATAGATGAGCGTTCATACGCGTAAAACAAATCCTGTTCAATAACAATAATTATTGTGTCATATGGTCACATTTTTTGGCAGAGGAGTACGCCTTGTATACATCGTGAAATCACATTGCAAAAAGAGATTTATTTCTACGAAGTCAAATTAAAACTTCTTCTCCCATGAGACAAGAAATACCATAATACAGTGATCTAAAAAAACAATGATTACAATTGTACGTTCGCTATCTGAATTATCTCAGTGTTTAGTAATTTCACGGTGAATAAATGCAATAATCTGTGCCACAGCAGATAATTCAATTTCATTGTAAGTACATGGCCCGTTGCCGAATTTCCTTTGAGAGATGGAGCGTGCGCGGTTTCGGCGCGAGCCGGCACGTCTCTGAACTTCGGAATTCCAATTTTGAAAAGTTTCCCAACAAGGGCCCGATATTGACAGCCAGTGTCAGAGGGCCACTCAGCCGTCCCTGTCCTGCTAAATAAGTTTTCCAGTTTCAAGATGTCAGCAGGTCGAGCATACAAATAAAATATTGATAAAAGTAGGGAAAATTTAACTGAAAAACTTTGAAATGTTACAAAAATACTTTGTTCTACCTTTCTGAGAGAGTATCAGGGATATATTTATACTAGTTAAATTGTCTTCCCTTACCAGTGTTTTATCAGAAATAACTAACAAAGTAAACTTTAACCAAGTACTGATAATTGTAACCAATAACTATAACAAACAGGACAGTGCGTCAGGAGCATAAGCCATAGAAATTAAATAAACTATGTATTTACTAGATACTAGTAAAATAAACCTATGTCACAAACTCAAGATCTTAAGCCATTTATCGTGTAAGTGTACGAAAGAATTAACAAACAAAATAAGTATACAAAGATAGATATCTAAAGAGTTGGCAAGAAAATCCAACCAGCTGATCGGCTTTATTTTAGCAAGCAAAGCTTTTACCGAAGCTTTGGAATAGCGCCATCTGTGTCGGCATTAGAAAACTTCGTCGCCACGTCGAAAGCTTATGCTACTAACGCCATCTACTCAATGTAGCTCGAACTACGAAGCTTTTTCACCCTCTACGTCGTAGGGTGATCGTAGCAACAAGTACCTTTTTCATCGTAGCTAAGTGAGAACCCCTAAAACCTTCGCAACTTTTCCGTTGACCACAAGTTTTTGAGGAATTACGCACTGTGAGGGCCTCGGGTTTGAGGCTCGGGCCACAGATTGCTTGGGGTTTCCTTTGTGTTATGTTTTCAGATTGAATAACAAACATTATAGGCTTCGTTCTGAATCAAATCAAAGTTATTTAGGTAAAAACCTTTTTGATTATAAAATGTAAAAAAAACATGAGCATGTTATCTACACTAATATTATAAAGAGGAAAGATTTGATTGTTTGTTTGTTTGCATTGAATAGGGTCCGAAACTATTGAACCGATTTGAAAAATTCTTGTTGGGAAGCTACACTATCCCCGGGTGAAATAGGCTATACCCGTGCGAAGCTGGGGCGGACCGCTAGTTTAGTATAATATCAATTATACGAAATAAATTAGTTGAGCATTCAATGTTCATGATAAAGATAAACACGCACTTAATGAAATTTCAATAATCTCATATAGACAACATTAGATTTAGATGAAATTAGGTTACCGAAGTTGATAAAATTTCTAAATAAAAACACTGTGTACACAGAAAGCAACGATTCTATCCATTCTTGATATCCAGCGGTTCCTCAAACTGGCTGTCTAATAAATGCCAGCCTCAACAAAGAATCGAAATATCCGATACGTATCGTTGGGCAAAAAAGTGAAAAGAGTGATTGATAGGAAGCCTCTATCGCCAATAGACAAGGTGTGCCTTTGGTGTTTATTCACAAAAGTAAGCTGTTTTTGAAACCGAGAGTAAGCTTTTGATACTGACGAATGTAATAATCCAGGCACAATAGGCATGATTCCTAATGTTTAATTTGTTACAAATAACCGGCTTATCGATGAATATAAGTAAATACATTACACATAGTGAAAAAGTAATTTGAATTGGCTGATAAATCTCTGAGATATGAGTATTTAAAGTTTTAGGTGGGGATAGAGAGGGGATGTTCTATCCCTTTCTCGCAAAGCGTGTGTTAGTATAGCATTTGTATGGCGCTCCTGAGCCGTGACGTCACGGCTCAGTATAGTGCGCTCTCTGTCTAGCATGAAATTAAATTAAATTAAAATGCTTATATCTTATTTATTTTTGAACTAATTTTAATTTTGTTTTTGTTGATGTGCTCTATTTATGATCAGCTTTTTTATGAGGTAATAAAAAAAAATTAGTCGTCATGCCTATTGACTATAATAATTAATAACTATTTAAGAAGGTATGTACTCGTATTTCACTTAAAAATTAAAGTTACTACTGCCAGTTACTGTGATAATCGACTGACAATCTTCACTTCAGTCATACCAAGTCATACTGACATTATTTGTACAAAATAAGTTCATTTCGGATTCATTAGGAACTTCTTCCTCCAATGGTATTTTATAACTTTGTTATTTTAATATCTTTACAACCCCTGCATAGGATTTAATCATATACAAGCTAAAAATATATATTTACTTGAACTACGTGCCTACAAAATGTCATGTAGATCAAATGAACGGTACTCAAGTTATCGTCTAGGAAACATACAAACATAAATTTTACGCCGATTTCGTCCCACAGTAGACTCTTAGACCTCACTTCGCTAGGTCAATAAAAACATACTTAGAGCAATTATCATCTCGTATGAGCCTCCCGTCAACTGTCGAAAAACTCAGAGTCACACAGCGGGCAATGAGAGAGCTATGCTCGGAGTTTCTTTGCGCGATAGAATCCGGAACGTGGATATTCGCCAAAGAACCAGAGTCACCGACATAGCTGTTAAAATTTGCAAGTTGAAGTGGCAATGGGCAGGCCACAGCGCTCGAAGAACCCGATAACCGATGGGGAAGAAAGGTTCTGGAGTGGAGACCACGAACCGGAAGACGCAGCGTTGGTCCACTAGATGGACCGACGACATTGTGAGAGTCGCGGGCATCCAGTGGATGCAAAAGGCAGGCTGTCGTTCAGTGTGGAGGTTAAAGGGGGAGGCCTATGTTCAGCAGTAGATGTCTTCCGGCTGATGATGATGAACCCCTGTTGGAAGACATCCTAGAAGAAATCCTACATTTCACGTGACTACGCATGGCACGTTGCTTATGTAATAATAATCAATACAAAAAACTAACTTCAAAATTAGTAAGCTCTCGAACTAAATTATTGATATGGCCAAATCAATAGGCACACTTCACACATCATCAGCCTTTAAATGCCCACTGCTGAACAAACGCCTCCTTCTTAGAGAGGGGTGCTGCCATAATCCCCACACTTGGCAGGCGGCTTGAGGAGTCCATTACGTTCACTGTATACTAATAGGACGCTATCAATATGCGCTCATACAAAATTATTCATATAATTACACCTGGTTTAAAAATTACTCAGCCAATTACAATGAAATTATTGTGGTACTACCTCGAGAGCTTTTTCTACATAAAAAAATATAACTACGTAAATTGTTTCACAGGTGTCGGAGTAATCGGTCAAAATATATTAAAAAATATGGATTAAATTGACAACCTCTCTCCTAAAGTCGGTTAAAAAGGCATCAAGTCATTAAAACATTGTGCATCGAGAAAGTATGTTTTGAAAAATATTACAGATAAGCCCATCTGAGGACGTTTATATATATATATATGTATATATATATGTATATATATATATATATATGTATATATATATATATATTTTTATATATATGGTTGATTTTTTGCAGTAAAATGTCTTACCAGCCTCCAATACCTAATTACTTAAATATAGTTATTTAAAAATGTTGCTACTAGAATGTATTTTCGGTTCAAATGGCTTTAACTGTTATTCATAAGCACAACCTAGGTAATTGGTGAGATTTGAGTACAGTGTCTTCATGGATGGCATAACACGGAATGTATGTTTGTTTTACACCCTAAATAAATTTATATCACAATAATAAAACAACTTAGAAAGTTCTGCACTGGCATCCCGATTAGTATTATGCATTTTCCCTTTGCATCTACCCTAGCCAACCCAGACCCATGAAATATAGGAAAGAGACACTGAAGCACTAGCACAGTTACTTTATTAGCATAGGTAGGACTGTAGACGTTGGTGAGAAACAGGCAAACTTGTAGTATCTTGGAGACGTTGAAACTGCCTCAAGCAAACCTGTAGCGGTTCCAGTTTCTTCTATGGCTTCACAATGTAGCTACAGCACTTGCTCTACAGTTTCGTTGTCTTTTATGCAGCCATGGTTTTTACAAGTGACTATTTAAGTTGCAATGACCGATTATCAGGCCTGCTTGTAGACTAAAACCTGTTGTTGTAACTTCAATAGTTTTTATGCTTGCGTTTAACCGCCAACTCGCCTGATATGTTAAACGATGATGCGGTCTACGATAGATTGGTAGTTAAGTAATCTTCCTAGAGTAGAAAAGTGGCCATAGCATAAACTTCACATTACAATTCAATTAAACGCTGCCTGAGGTGGGTAGCCGATCTTTCAAAACGAAAAATCAAATACCCAAACCCAAAAGAGCCATTCGAGCAGATGTTTCGAATCGAGTGATTTCCAAAAGCTGCTAAGCCAAGCGTGAAGACTGTAATAAAGACTGTGGCGGGAGATTAATTAAGATAGAACCTCAAGAACATTTCACTGACCACGCCTGCTACTTCGTTTTACTGGCCCGTTTTACTTTACCTTTTTGTTTAGAACTGCGAAAGAATTGCTCGTAATAGCATAGTCTCGCGGGACTAGGATTTAACTAAGTTGCCGCCACAGAGATTTAAAAACCGGTAGTGCAGCTCAACCAGCGCAGCGGTAAATTAATTAATTTGCATCTACTTAGACGTTTTTCAACAGATTATTAACGAATAAGTGAAGCGTTAACCGGTAAGTGAAGCGTTAACTACAGAATGAGCAAGAAAAGCTTTGGCGTATAGATGCCAGGGGCGGATCCAGGATTTCATTGGGGAGGGGGGGGGCGGCATTCAGACAAGGTGCACCTGAATCAAAGCGAAAAGTGTTGTCGAATGTATAGAATCGCTAGGTGTTTTGGGATGGCGGATCCAGGGGGGCCATAGCCCCCCCGGCTATGGCCCCCCTGGATCCGCCAATGATAGATGCATTCTTCGGATTTAGTGTCACTACCTTTATATTACTTTCTTACTAATAAACGTGGAGTAGCAATAAAATAATTACTCTGTCGTTTGTCTTTCTCGAACGAGTTCAATATTTTGAAGAGAGAAGAAGACAAAACAGGATGTATATACTTCAAGACTACTACTACGCTTTTATTGAAAAGAAGAATGCTGCTTTTAAAACCAGCTCAATTAAAAAGGTCCAAAACCAATTCCTGTAATCTTCAGTGAACATCTGCGTTACGTAACCTATCTCGGTCTCCGGCAAGCAGATAAGGTATCTGCACCGTTAACTGGCTGCAATTGATATCGCCGGAAGGATTCCTTACGTGAAATCCATTGACCCAATGCCACTGTAATTCACGACTACGACCGCGCGGGACACACGGACTATAATGGCTCCCATAATTTGCCTGTAATGGGCCTTACACTATCGCACTGTCAGCTCCGCCAAAAATAAGCTCCTTTACCTTAAATCTTTTGGTGAGTTGCGATGAGTTTTACACTCTTTCAGGACACTTGCTTAAATAATGGAGGTTAATGCTGTATTTTTGTCATCATTTTCTTAATCACTTGCTAAAATACTGAGTGCATTAGGATAATTTTCATATTTACTTACTTAAAAATTTGAGTTTATATATCTCTGAACAAAAAGGCATTATCACTTGCTTAAATATTAGGGACATTTGCTGTTAAATACAATGTCTCAGTGCCCATACGTCATCACTGGCAACACATACTTGTCTTTAGGCACTGTGGTATTTTTGACGAGAAGATGTCACGTAATTTCCCGAACACTGCCCATACCACTAGCCCTAGCCACTTATTCTATAAGAACTTACTTACATAGACCTACTCTAAGCTTCAACCAATTCTTTTTGTCCTATATTTTTCACGAAATGTTTCAGTGACAAAAGTAGGTATATTCCGAAATTCCCCAATTATTTCTTTGATGCGACACACACAGAGAGACTCCACCTAATATGAACCAAATAAGCCTGCAGCAGCAATAAGGTTTCATCACATGAAAGCAATTTTCCCTTTCACTTTATGTTCTGACGTCTTAAATTAACTTCCAAGGTGTATTAATATTTCAACGAAGCACGATTTCTACATTCCTGTTTTTGTGCGAAAAACGTATAAACACGAAATTATTTGAATTTATACTGGTTACTGTTTTTTCTTACCTGCGGAGTCTCAAAACACACAAACTTTTAAGGTTTGCAGTTTAGCGGCAAATTTTCACATGACTTGTACAAAGAACTTGAAAAGTATACTTGTTTTATTTGATTTTGGTATCCTACTATATAGTTACACATAAACAAAGAATAAAAATTATAAATACTTTTTTTGTTATATTTTTAGATTACTGTATTATCTTGATTATTATTACAAGATTAATAAAATAAAACAGGCTAAGAGCGTGTCTAGTATAGTTCTGTAGCCAAAACCATATAATTGTGGTCACATAAGTGGTTCAGAAATTGGTGGTAATAGAAAAATTCGATCGAACGAAGCACAAAAATATAGGTACTCATTTCACATAGGTAAGTACCAAAGCCATTCAAAAACATATTTTTTATGAGATCTATTACTAAAACTGTGACTATGCAAAGTTTCACGCATTAACCAAGTTCGGTTCAAATAAAACCGGCCAAGTGCAAGTTGGGCTCACGCTCTGAGGGTGCCGTACTACCACAAAATACAACCAGTATTCAGGTTCAAGCTTAACGCCTTCCAAAATATTGGAAGAAATTTCTCGCAGTCATATATTTAATACTTTGCTACAGTGAGGCTCTAGTATAGCACAATTATAACTTGGTAATGAACAGAAATTTGTCAGCTACTCACACTTGGAAATTATTTATTATTTTTTGGTATACTTTAGAGTGTGTTCTATAACCAATCTTGACGCTTGTACGTATTACCGTTTTTATATTAGAGCTGATACAAAAATACGTTTAGATAAAATACGATTGTTGTATGGGGACTCCCTTTTCGTTTTTACTATTAGACTATTTTATTATTTCTTGGTTAATCCGCCGTAAAATTACATACTATGTGAAAATTTCAACTGGCTATCTATTACGGTTCGAAAGATACAGCTCTTAATATGTAGGACTGAAGGACAGACGGACGGATAGGCAGACAGACAGACATCGTATGCTTCGTAATAGGGTCCCGTATTTACTCTTTGGGTACTGAACTAAAAATTAGGACGGATGGACAGACCGAACTTAGGTATAAGGGTTCCTTGTAGTAATACGGAACCCTAAAAAGGTATATTACATACTTTTCAAGTTCAGTCTAATCATAGTTGTGTAAAGGATAGAAGCTGAGTTGCCACCTTAAAGGAATGATGGTGTAACATATTTGTATTTTTTTTTTCAGTCAAAGATCCTAAATAAACCGGCCAAGTGCGAGGCGGACTTGCGCACTGAAGGTTAGTAGTAATAATAGGGTAGTAATAGGGTCCCGTTTATACCCTTTGGGTATGGAACTCTAAAAATGGGAATTAGGCAAATTGTCTGCTAAATTGGTCTAATTTCTACTGATAATTATAGAAAATGGGGTCGATTTTGAAGGTTGAGTTGACAGTTAAACTTATAAAAAATATTGCTGTCTTTTTATTTCAGGCAACGAAATAAAGACAGCAACGCTTTCAATTAGTTTAACAACTAATTATCAATCCTAATTATGATGTAAAATAACACCTACCAGCACAAGTCTCAGGTTTAGTAGGTACAAACAGGGCAGCTGTGAATTTACACCCAGCTACCACGTACGTGTAATCTAACGGACATCACGTAATCTGAATAAATAAATTACATCACGCACCCGTGGCGAGCTAACAGGGGGTCCCAGGGCGAGCCTTGCGCAACTTTGACGAAGTTAACCCATTAACAAGGTCACTAAATCACCCGCGTCACTACCCACTGGGCTCACTTGCTAGTACCGCCAAATTATTTTAATTACCGCTACAAGTTCATCAAACTAAACGCTAACTAACCCGAATCGATCGACACGTCGCCACTACGCCATGCATCCGGAATAAAATGCTCTCAGGAACTTTAGCACCGTGTCTCTATTAGGCTAACGACGTAGGAGCGGCAATTATCCTCGTTGATTTAGATAGTTGTCCACTGATGCGCAAAATAGAGCAAGCTTAAAATCGGACTTGGATCCCAAGGCGACTACAAAGCGGCAGGCGACCGATTACGGTCAAATTATTACTGTCATTACGAGCCGGACTTTGGTACGATACCGGGTAATCACGGGCGCCGTTTCACACTCGAATGTGCGCTGCATCTCATTTGCTCCCGAAAAATATGTGTCCGAATATCTGGACTCCAGTACGCATTGTTGTGCTGCGATAATGCTCGCAGCGACGCTATTATACAAGTTCCGAATTGGAAACTCACAGCTGTTTGTGTATTTTCGTTTGAATACCAAAGCTGTGAACTATTAGTGATTTGGAGTGAATATTTAGGAGTCCTGATTTTCATTCTCTTGTAAAATAGTAGTACAATATTAGATGTCTGCATGAAGACGGTCTTAATTTATGCCTACGAGCGTCTGCATCTAAATTAGGAAAGATTACGTTTGTCAAAACAGAAGTGTGTCCCTCTGGGTGCTGCGTTATCAATTATTAGAGGACGGCGTCAGAATATACAACACAATAACGTAGTTACAGAATAATTCATGAGCAGCGAGGTGGTTCTATACACTAACGGAAAATAATGGCACGCTCAACGCAACGTTACTACACAATCGTCGTTGAATTATTGCCTTCCAAAACATAGCGGTGTATTTGAATCGTAAATATATTCTGACTTTCAATTTTTAAATTATCAAAGGTGGCATTTTTATAACTTTGATGAAATATGAGCGGGTTCAGAACGGGTCGTAGTGCATAGTAGTAGAGATTAGGTTTAGTGCTCACCCACCGACCGACGATTACGCGAACAGAATAGAGCGATGCTTGAGAATGAGACTGCTCAGTCTTTTGTTCGAATAAAATGCGCGTAAGTCTTTCTTTGCTTCATTGTTCAGTATTGTCTGGATTAAAATCACCAATGTTAAAATACCATTGTTGCTGGAATTTCTTTGTAATTTAACTTAAAAATAAAGACTAAACAGATATTATAAATGCGAAAGTTTGTTTATAAGTGTGTAAGTTTGGTAGCACTAATCCTGAATATCAAAAAAAACTCTGTTCCTGTAGTATTACGGATGTAACCGCGAGGCGCTGATAGTCTTGAAAATTTTCACTTGTAGGTGAACAAAAAGGTTTGGTTAATTTAACCATATTATGTAACATAAGCCTATAAAGAAAAACTAAAAGATTTTATTTAAAAAATCAAAATGCAGTTACGTCTGTATCACATCAAATTTCCAAAAGTTTCTCTAGTCCTGTAAACATTTTAGGTACTCTACAAAACTAGTTGATCTCGTTAAATAATGTCGTTTGGACTGTAAAAGGAAGAATGAACGTCATAAACGCTTTAGCATCTACCCTCCTATAAACAACATGAGTTCGGAGTGCCTATTCCAACATCTACGAACGTTATTTGGAAATTTCATGAAATGGTCATTGCTTTTTATTTCGATTGCACTCGTAGTTTACCATTTCTTGTGAGTTTGGCTCAGTATCGACTGTGTCGAGTACTATTCACAGTGTGTGTCACAGTGCCTTATTAACTTTCATTTACGTTTATAATTATATGACTAAAAGATGGATTTCATTAAATTTTTATCGCTTTATAAAGAAGCGGTGAGTCATATATTTATTTATGGCATTTGATTTTTTTCATCTATAATTCTATATCTAACTAGCAACGCATCCCGGCTTTGCATGGGCGTCTTATTTTTTTACACCTCGGGATACATTATTGGAGTTTTAGTAAGAATCCCTATAATATTTTTTTTTTTAATATAGCCTGTGTCACCCTGAGATAGTGTAGCTTCTCAACAGTGAAAGAATTTTTCAAATCAGTTCAATAGTTTCGGAGCCTATTCAATACAAACAAACAAAAAACAAACAATCAAATCCTTCTTCTTTATAATATTAGTATAGATAATACGCAGTATGCAAGAAACATATATATATATATACCTTGCAGATATTGCTCTTGTAGATATATAATCAATAGTTGGTATATTTCTTATAAAGAATATATTGACGTGTGGAGTATGAAGCAGTAGCCTTCGTAAATATATTATAGCTCAGCTAATCAATAGAGACGAAACCACTGAATAGTTTGAAATCGGGTTCGGTCAGCGAAAGAAAATTACTGGTCGTTTAGGTAACGAGGTGCCCTGATTGACGCCCTTCGCTCCCTTCTTGATTAAACTGATCAGTTTTTGCCTCTTAAGGAACGTTCTGATCGGGAACATTCCTCAGTATGAATAATTAGATGATTTTACGTCTCTTTCTCTAAGAGAACGCTAATGTAGGAGCATAACGGAACGTGATTTTTGTCCCTCATAATAGTGGTTTGAGGTTTGTATTATTACTTGTTTTGTACAATATAATTACATATAGTTTAAATATAGGCACTACTTCTATAACCAGATGAATAAAGATGATTATTTGTGAACAATAACCGTATCACGACACGTATAATAAATCTATTTAAACGCATGTAAAAAAATTACTCGCCACAAAAAACGCACCTTTACAAAAAAAAACTTGATTAAGTAACTAGGCGTCAAGGTATAAAGACTTCACTGCCAACGAATGAAATTACAAACGTGTACGGCGATGAGTTCGAAACGCTTTACGCGAATTCGTCAAGAAAGGTGATTTGAAACTTTTGAAACTCACGCTATCAGCTTATATGAAGCATTAAAAAGTTAGCGAAGTGTACGGTACGTGGTAAGTCATAACCTTACCTCTGTCGACCTCAAAGAAATAAAAAAGATGAAGTGGACGGGTAGCTACTTCAAAATTGCCATCTTTCATATGCAATAGGACTATAACAAAATATAAAAATAACATATAAAGCTCACATAACAATGATTCACGCAATCATTAAAAAGGAAATGTGCCTAACAAATACTCATAAATATATTATCCTTTTCCCGCGGAACCATAAAAAGTAATAACTTTTATGATTTCATTTCATGAAAAAGAACGTTCCGACGTATATTATGTATCAGAATATTGTTAAATAAAATATTATATTTATTAAATTGTAATGAGGGAGAATATACAATTTATACAATATTAAAAGTTTTAGAGCTTACTTTCTTATATTTTATTATTATCTTCATAATATGTTATACGACTAAGAAGATTTACAATGAAGAGTAACGGGCGACTTGCAATTTTGGCCGACTGCGTTTTTAATTAATTTGACCGAATGCTAATTTAACCGAACGCGACGAAACGAAATATTCATAGAGAATATTCAAGATGCTTTATAAAGGAGTGTATTTTATTTTATAAGTCAGTATAGTTTATGTTATTTACCATTACTTACCCGAGAACATCTTAAAGATACAGACCTTGTTGAAATTCATAAGGATATCAAACAGCCAGTAGAAAACCCAAGGTAAGAATTTCATGTTACCTTTATAAAAGGACCTTTTTTCATTTATAATCTGAACTTATTCTCATATTTTCCGCATGCTTAAGTCAAACAAATCTTCCATTTCAATATAAAGGCATAAATCTCTCCCACAAACAAATTCACTTTACATACAGTACTAAGCAATGGTAACAGTATCTCGAATTGAAAACAATACGTTGTTGAAGTAACAAAGTGCGCCTTCTAATGGAATAGGGTTCGATCCCTTTAATGTAATTGGAACTGCCGGAGGCAAACAAGGCAAGCAGGTAATTATTGCCTGCCACTGACGAAAATTACAGTCTGACTCGCGACATCCGATGCAGCTTTGCCGTGGCTTAAGGCATTTTGCACATGTCGATTTTATTCTGTGCTCAAGCAGGAACGTTTTAATGAGATATTGATTTCCTAGTTAACGTATTGAACGAAGTTTATATCCTCAAATAAATGGTGTGATCATCATTATAAGCCTTTCATGTTCCCATTGCTGGTACATAGTGCTAGTGCCTTCTCTCAGAGAGAGATGATGAACCCTAATCCACCATGCTGGCCCAGTGCATGTTGGTGAGTGTCATAGTTGTCTTTGTACTTTTGGGGTTATCGGACATACTGGTTTCCTCACGATGTTTTTCTTCACTGTTTTCACCGTTAGCAATAGCGTTGAAGTTGCACATAATTTATTTAAATACTATATAAACCATTGGTGCGGGGCCGAGGATCGAACCGGGTGCCGTCAGATTGTAAAGCTCACATGCTACCGATCAGCCACCATCGCCAAAAGGGGGCCAGCATCTAACTAAATTGATATATAGGTTTTAAGTACACTTAACATTAAACAACTTTATTTAATACATGTACAACATTACTTGTATAACAGTATACTATACAATATAGCGCGCGTATTATCTAACTACGAACACGCTGTAAAAATAGCCTTTATTTCCTAGTGAATAGAGGCCAAATTTTTAGCGCGCCGCGTTAGATGCGTGTTTTAGTTAGTGAATAAGAGCCCCGTTATCAAAAGCCATTACTTGACTGACTAACATTTCTAAAATGTTCATATTCTAAAACAAAGAAGCTCTGAAATAAAGCTGCTGGTAATCGTTTACTACTTTGAGTACTTTCAGTTGGTTGCATTTTGACCTCATTCACTAATCCTTCAAGTTAGTCGAATTGACCTTCGTTATTTGTCGGATCAAAGAGAGAAACGAAACGCGCCCGTATTTAATTATTGTGCCGAGATAATAGACTAAGCTTACTAACATACGTATCTGGGTAGTACCATAGATAAATATATAAGGTAGTGCTTAAGTAAATTAGCAATTTCTGTCCTTCAAGTTAAAAAATTACTGGCTACAAATAAATTTTTATTTAATGTTATTAATTTCTTTACACAACAAAGTGTTACTCAAAAGAAGATCCCAAAGTCATTCCCTCCCTATATCCGTATATATTCCAGATTAAGATACTTTCGCTACTTGAAACCCACATATTATCATAATTATATACTAGGTAATATTCTACCAATTGTTCCAATTTTTTTATTTTTTTTTTAAATTTATACCAATTTTAACCAGCGATAGAAATGAGTTAAAAAAAAATAAACGTGTCCGTAGGTTAAAAAACATTCCCTCACACTGTTACTTACAGTTTATTTATAAACGTATTTTTAATCTTTTATGAACGCACCTTTTAGTTTTTGAAAGCTGGCAATAATATCGACAATTCATAATGGCAGAGTTTTGGCGCCAACGTGGAAAAAAACATGTCGGCTCGTTGGATTACTTTCCTAAACTTGTGTATTTTCGAGTGTTAATGTGTACTAAATGGTGAATTATTATTCATTATGTGCTCGTAAACGTGCTCGAGTGTGGGTAAGTGATATAACGAGGTGAAACGTGTCTTATCGTGTTGTTTCCAAAACTCCATAGGAGCCTCTTGTAAAGTCTCCACCACTTTACAGGGGCATGAGTTTGACTTGACCGTGACTTACTTAGCTTGACTCTGACTCTGACTATGACTTGTTTGACGCTATTAAGACTATGTGAACTGTTTAAAATTACGACTAAAGCGCATTGAATCCATGGTCATCAAAATTTTAACAAAAAAAATATCATACTGGCGGAGTTTTGGCGCCAACGTGGAAAAAAACATGTCGGCTCGTTGGATTATTTTCCTAAACTTGTTTATTTTCGAGTTTTAATGTGTACTAAATGGTGAATTATTATTCATTAAGTGCTCGTAAACGTGCTCGAGTGTGGGTAAATGATATAATGAGGTGAAACGTGTCTTTTCGTGTTGTTTCCAAAACTCCATAGGAGCCTCTTGTAAAGTCTCCACCACTTTACAGGGGCATGAGTTTGACTTGACCGTGACTTACTTAGCTTGACTCTGACTGTGACTATGACTTGTTTGACGCTATTAAGACTATCTAAACTGTTTAATATTACGACTAAAGGACATTGAATCCACGGTCATGAAAATTTTAACAAAAAAAAACATAATGGCAAAATTCATCTGTTTTTTTGTGTATTAAATATTTTCGCGGTTAAAAAGGTGCTCAGGTTATTAGAATTTACAGATTTTTGTGTCAAAAATTCCCGTAGCATAATATATAGGTATCTATTATTTTACGTTAATTCAAGTTACTCGTAGTAATAATTTTACGTCAAGCTTTTATTTAACTTGCGGCATGTGTGGAACAAGTCTTGCAACTGAATTTTAAAACAGTTACCTTACCAGATTGCGCTGAAATTTTACATATAGGTACTCGTTTAGTTTTGATGACAATGCATGGGTCTTGGGATGTCCGCCATATTAAATTTTGTGTAACGTCATTTTATGTTAAGATGATACTCTCTCTCTGAAATTTAGCAAGTCCACCGATAGCCCAGTCACTAGAAGTTTTTGCCTTGCAAAAGGTGGTGTAGTAATGATTTTTCACATATGTTGTTTAGGTCTAGACTCTGATGAAAAATCTAAGTTTTGGACCTTGGGGATGGTGAGCGCAAGCCGCCATCTTGGATTTAATGTGTGGAAAAATTGGTTTAATCAAAATAATTCACCAACGGTTTATTTTACGTCAAAAATGTCAAAAACAAAGTTAAAGAAGATAAAATTACTAATATTTTTGTCCCTACACTTTTTTTTGTACGTCCAATAACTAACTTGTTACAGCGGCGAAAAGATGAACTTTTCACCGAAAAACTCCCTATACTGGGTATTATCCTCAAAATTACTCCTGAAGTGTTGATCTTATAACTCACACGTATACGGAAAACATTTAGAACACTAAATATTTTACATTTTGGTTTACATTCTAATTTAGGTACCTGGATTTTCGTGTATAAAACGAAAAAATAAAGCCATAATTGTCAAGACAAATATAAAACAAGTAATACATAACATTACAATTGTTTATGTAATGTCAGTAATTTAACGAAATTCACTCTCCAACTTTCCCTCATAACTTTAGGAATAACTACTTTTGTAAATTGGATGTTGAGTTTTACAAATTTGAAACCATTATTTTCAATCAAAAATACAGATCTATTTATTACAGGAACTGAATTTTCTATAGATATAATCAGAACGCCAAAAATCCAGTTTTCGTTGTTGTTTTCGGCCAAAAAAATGAGAGGTAAGAGCCCTCTCACATTTTTGGATATGTAACCTAATATTACATTAAACACCGCTAACACTGGATTTTTGAGGAGTTAAAACACGAAACTTTATTTTATACTTAATTTCTGCTACAGACACGCTCTAGCTAGATATTTATAGAAAGTTTCACTGGTAACTCCACAAACTCCTCGCGAATAATTAGACAAGCTACAACAGCTTTGTCCGATTCCAGGCTTTGATTACTCGCATTGTCTTGCGAAATTTGAAAATATCGGTTACCTATTGTATTAGAAATGGAAATTCTATTTCGAATGGAAATTAGAAATTCGGAAAATTTGCTATAGAAATATAACTTGCAAACATACCTAAAGTAAAAGAAATAAACAAATTATTAAACGCCCATCAAAATGTCTCTATCAATCTAACTACGGATGATGAATCTGATATAAGTATATACAAACATTTTTGTTAGACTTATTTAGTTAGAAAAGAACGAGAAGTACATATTACTAACTTTCTGGTTATATTGACGTACGTTAGAGCAAAATTCAATAAGATCGAGATTTCTCGCTATCCAGGTCAACAAATCGATGGGATCTCACATCATCCACGGACCATCCGCTGTAAATCAGACAGCAAACACAAAGAGCAAAGTGTTTACCATAAAATCGCATACGCGTCCTTAAATCATAACACAATAAAATTTATAGCGAACGGAAGGTCCGGCCTCAAGTGCTGATAAATCAAACACATTTTCTTCGTGCGACTGAAACGGAAAATCTTTCCAGCAAATATAGCAGTGACGACGGCGTTATTTATCCTCCCTTTGTATATCTCCACGAGTAAAGTTAGACGTACTATACTGCGGCACACTTTTTACCCCCGATTATTAAAATTAATACAGCGATAAAGACTTTCCGGGGAACTTTTATGAAGCGATTTTTATCCTTCGCTTGCTGGAATGAAACAAACGTTTATTTCCGAACACATTAATCATCGTCAACCTCATTGGCTTTGCGTTTCTTTGTCTCAAAGTATCTGTTGTTTGAGTCCTTATTTAATTTGTGAAGTCCCGCTGAGGCCATTATGTTACCGATTTGCGTAGATTCAGTGAAGCATAGTGATGCAATCTCTCTTTTGTGGAGACAATGAGAAAAGTAATGAATTTTAATTTATTTGTTAATTCGTTTCCTTTGTTTAAAATAACAGATGATAATAACAGAAACTCTGTTGCTCAAACCGGAATACTAGACAATATTTTCGCAGTTGTTGAAACAGATTAATTAATTTATTGATTATAATAATTTTAATAAACTGTCGTAGGCCATGAATCAACATATTTCTTCATAAATTTACACATTATTTATTAAGATTGCATGTACTTATTACGAGCCCAGTATTGAAAGCGGGTAATCCACACACAACTACGTAAGTTTCTTACTATATTAGTTGTTGTAACAACTCGCATAGATATTGTTAATCAACAAAGCATAATTAATACACTGAATTTATGGACTTGAATAATCTATTGTATACATATAAAGTCATAATCTGTTAATTGTGCAAAAAATTGTTAGGCAAATATATAGTTACCTACATTAAAAATAATAATCTCCAAAACTAAAAAAAATATCTGGAAATACATAGGTACGTAAACTAATTTATGGGCTTGAGTAATATATAAAAACAAAAAAAACTCTAAAATGTTGTTTAAAATTGTTCTGAGTACGTAAACTGACTTACAGTTTTAATTAATGTCGGTCGCATTTTTACAGCTGTTGGTTAAACTAAGTTGCGGGCGTAAACAACGCTAAAAGTGCCATTACACGAAACTTATTTGAAAATGATAAACAAAATTAACAAAAACGCTGCAGTAACTCGGTCGTACGGCACAAAATAAATAATTTATTAAGGACAAGTTAACAAGGGTCTCATAAAGAAGGCAAAAGGTCGGCTATTTGTTTTCAACGAAGGATGGTTCGCCCCACTTTGTTATTTAGAGTTTGTGAGAGTTGCAGAGGCGACGGCCGACGCTCCGTTGCCCGCAAAACAACCTAAATACTACTTAGAGTGTCGTTCGTTATCGACTCTCTAAATACCCAAAACGTTATTTATCATCAACGAGATTGTTATTCAAAAATTTAACTGCGTATCTTAATTTCTTTGGCCATTTTCGCTCTATAAATGGCTGCTACTGGTGACATTGTCTGGTTCGTATTGCGTTGGAATATTTTATGAATGTCCACAGTTAGATATGATCATGATTGTAGGTCTAGGCAATACACCTAGACACGATTTCACTGATTGCATTGTGTAGTTTGCTTCAATCGCCTCCAATTACCTAAACGTATCTACGTAAATGACGTTGTCGAAGATTGTGGGTACAATCTTTAGGTCATCAAAACTGTCAATTAACACAGTCTTTAAGGATACAATTATTTTTACTGAATCTAGTATTTGTATGACTACACACTCATCTCGTCTGTATAATACTAACTTTCCCTGATTTCATTCAAAGTTATTTTTTTACAAGTGAAAATCTAAATTTTAGCTTAATCTAACTTAAGCAGACAGGCGCATGCTTATATAGCTACGTACTGTACCTTTAGATGTTTTTCTTTGTTTTTACTTCGTCTGTTCTTTAATCAATTACGTTGTGAAAACATTCTAACCTTCTTAAATTCTTTTGCAAGAATTTTAATAACATGAACAAGTTAGAGTAAGTGACCGCTTTACGATGTTGAGTTTTCATCCTTTTTTTATGCTTGGTAAATAAATAAGATACTTTTAGTCATTTTTATCATAATTATTTTATTATTGTATACGATTCTATTAGGAAGTACTATTTCTCACTGTGCACAAGGTTCTATTTGAGATTTTCAAATTGACGTTAAAACAAGCAACTATTTTCTAATTGTGTGTTTATATGTCGTACGTGACCATGAACCGAAAGACGCAGCGTAGGTAGGCCTCCCACTAGATGGACCGACGACATCGTGAGAGTCGCGGGCATCCAGTGGATGCAGATGAGTGTCGAGGCTGTCGTTCAGAAGGTGGGGAGGCCTATGTTCAGCAGTGGATGTCTTTTGGCTGATGATGATGATGATGTCATACGTGGCAAACAAGCTAACGGACCACCTGATGGTAAGAGTTCACCGTCGCCTATGGATACCTGCAGCACTAGGGGCGCATCACGGATACGTTGCCAAACTTTTCGTCATACAAAGTTGTGTGACGAGATGCAGCTCGTATATTGCTTAAGCAGGATTTATAAATTGTGAAAAGTCACACATATTACGATGCTCTTCACATGAAATCTGTTGCCATTGCCGCGGATGCACTTAGTCGTGACACAGGGGAAGCACACAGGCATCCTTGTCGGCACAATGCCTGAATTATTGCGGAAACGCGACAACTTCCGTCGAAACCACGATACACGCCAGTACCTAACTGACACGTATTGGAGTAGTATTTTCAGTTTAGACAGTAACAGCCTTACTTTAAAACGTTGTAAGTAAGGCCGTAAGTTGATAGGCTACGCGTTTAACTACAGCTCTTCTGACTTCAAATGACGGCTGAAGTTAGTAAACCAGAATGGGAATTGGCTGTCATTTAAGGCTACCGAAACACACATTTTTAACTCCCGACGCAAAAAGAGAGGTGCTATTCACAATTCAGCCCGTATTTTTTATTTTATTTTTTATGTATGTACATCGATTATGCTGGCATCTTAAACCAATTTGCGTGTAATTTTTTTTATCTTGTAGAAAAAAACCAACGAGGTGGTCTCACAAAAATTTCATTAATTAGGGCTCAGTAGTTTTTAAACCAGCTCAAATAATATGGATTCTAGCTATCCATATTATGCGCCTACGAATGTCGCGATAACAAATCACTTGTACCACGCGATACTTTTGTTTTGTCTTTGTACAAAACGTCTGAACTGTGTGGGAACAACGGCAAAATAAATTTAGAAAAATTTAAATCTATTTTTGATAATATCGTTGATGAATAGAATAGTTCCCGCCCAACTTCAAAATCCATGTAAAAATACTATTTTGTTCTATAAAGTGGCATTTTAACTTAGAATGTTGGTGTTTTGTGGTTTTTGAAGTCGTTTTTTTTTTTTAAATATAATTTATTTGTTTTTGAATGGTGACTTGGTCGAGAATATTCTTGGCTATATGGATTCAAGAAAACCTGTTCAGCCGTTTGAACATTATCGGCTCTTATGTCGGGTAATTTTAAAAATATATTCAATTAAAAGGTGGTAGCTAGCCAGCCAATCTCTACAAAGTATCCACCATTCTATGTTTTCCTCACCATATTTTCCTTCACTGTCAAGTCAAGCTCATTCTTAGGATTTGAACCCACGCCTGCGAAGTACAAAGCCAACCAATAAGACATCATCGCTATCGTAAAATACTTCAAACATCCTGTAGCATTTAAGAAAGTGTAAATACATGTTTTGCTTGGGCAAGTCATACAAAGAGATATATGTGGGTACTATGTACAACGAAATATAGAATTAAGGTAACAACTACCACCAATCACAACTGAAGCATAAAAAAAGACATCAAAAAAAGGTACCTTCCTCATAACCTAATGTATGTTCAAATTAACGTCCGTTATAACTTCAACATTGTACACGAAATACTCATTCTCTTATATCCACCTACGCGCTGTTTTCAATAATTGTAACACAGTAACATAATTAGGACTTACTTACCCAAGTATGTAAACTTACAGTTTATATCTGACAATCAAATATCCCTCCAACATTTTGTCGAGCTAAAAGACTTGTAGAGATATTTTGAAGATGTGAAATATGACGGCATAAGAGAGCATAATGACGTCACGTCCGTCACGGCATACGAGTCGGTTTTACTGCCAAGGCGCGCCAATAGATGTTGCACATAATATTATTTTTATGAAAATCAGTTAACAATCGGTGAATATATCGCGTAACATGCACATACAAAATATACCAGCCCAATTTAGATCCTCCTTTTTTAAGTTAGTTTAAATTATGCTACTTTAACACGGCATTGCCAATAACAATGATGTAATACTATCATACGGGTTCCGCATACGAATAATAGGTTCAAATTAATCAATTATTACGCGAGTCAAATGGCCATTTTGTCCGATGCAAATAACTCAAATTGTTATTTGGCAAATTGATGTCAGGTTTCGCGGTATTACCACAATTAGAGCGCGGGTAATTCAGACTTGCAAATAGCAACTTCGGGCGAAATCTGACGGCCTGACGGTTCCAAGAATCTTCTAATACCTATTACCCGCAGATTGCTCGAAGTTTGGATGATATTCGACTTTTCAGTTTTACCGAACTGTATCAAGGGAACACGAAACGGCACACGAACTGTATATTACAAAATTATGTTAAAACCCTAAACGAACGAACTTGACGTCAATTTGTCTAGAGCTCTAGAAGATATGTACGTACGTTATGTAAACGAAGAACACAAGTACCTATTTCCATTTTACATTTGACTTGAAAATTTGAATTATCTTTACATTAAACATGATAAAAAACACAAGAGTTAGGAACCTAAACTCCAGGGTAGAAAAGTTAAAGGGCATAATGCCGCGAGTAGCGTTTGGTGAAAGTGCAGAACACTGCACACCTCTCGACACCCTAAGCCACACCCTGCCACGCCAATATAAGACAGTTTTTGTGGAGGGCCCATTTAGTGGGTGGTTATAGTCATCACCCGTCACAATATTTTGAATTGTGGCATAATTGGCGAGTGCCGTACCTCATACCATAGACCAGCTCAACGCCGTCAAGAATTGGCCTTAATAGCCCAGAATTTGTCAATCCCATACTGTACAATCGTTTCATATTCCTATTTAAACACAATCAATAGTTGTATTTTATACTAGCGGTCCGGTACTTTATAGCGGTCCGGTAGCGGTACTTTATTATTTTGTTCTTTGTACAAAGAACAAAATAATAATATTTTTACACTACTAATATTATAATATAATATATTTACATATTAACTTAGTATGTTTGTTTTCTGTTTTTTTGAAGTCGGTTTTTGAAAGATAATTTATCTCATCACTCATCTCATCTCTTATTTCTGGTTCTCAATTTCAATTATATTTTTATTTTACACGATATCTCCGCCAATTTTGAACCGATTTTAATAAAAAAAATATTATTTCATACGCGTAGGATATCCGAGGATGTTACTATTTGAATTTGAAGCAAATATTCCACCTCAAGGGTGGAAAATTAGGGTATGGGTTTATTGAATAACACTCACTGTTCCCGTGAAGTCAGTTATTGTTTTTTATAGTTATGAATGCACCATTTCGTTAAAAGCGTACAATAAATCTAGCAGGTAAGGCAGCATTTGCATATTACGGGTATGTTTGTCGTAAGAATTCCTTCCAGGTTGCTATCTAGCTCCAACTTAACCGTGTAGTCAAAATATTTGTCTGGTTGCACGTTACGTTTTACTTACAAATGTCTGCGTGTTTTACCATGTCATTATAGTTATATCCGAGAGCGTGCCAACTACCAACACGGACAGTGTAAAAAGAACTAGAAAATTGCTAAACAACCTCACTCACCCACACTAATGTTTGAGATTACAACAGTTTTGGCAGTGTTAGCTTTGCAAATGTGGTTTTGGTTCCACAGCAAACATTTCCGCACAAAATAGTTTAAACAACTTTAACCGCCTTAGTTCCTAATGTCATTTACGGCTGTAATATCATCTATGTTAAACCGTGCTTATGGCTTATGCGTTTTCGTCGGATTTCGATAAAATGTATTTGGTTCCACCCTTGAATTGTACGACCCATCCTATTTCACAAAGTAAAAAAACTGGATCGCAAGATATTCAGGGTTACGCATATATTTATTTATGTATTTATTTAATTCATAAAGAAACACCAACAGTACACATATTAAATAATACAGATAACACTTATTTATAATTAATACAGTTCTGATATGTGCACCCTTAACGTGTGTTTACAACATATAGACTGTACTAAGCCAAAAGGAGGTCATTGTACTCATCATTATGGTGTCTATTATGTCTTCTGTTATTATGGACAACTTTTGCTATGGAACCAACCCAGAAATCGCGAAAAAAAATCAGCTAATAGTAACGATTCCAGTTGGTAGCTCAGATTAACTTTAAATGTAACAACGAAAGAGCGGTCTCTTTTAATACAAGTTGTCAAAATTTAACAGGAGAGGCCAAACACCTGTAAAATGAAAAAATTCAGACATATTATTTTTATTGATTTTGAGATTATAGCTTCGTTTGTAACGTTACAAGAATTTTCCAAGAATTAGTGCTAGGTTAGTCACTGCTCATAGTGCCATTTTGCTCCGCGAGCGTCTACGGTAAATTCTTGAGCTCTCGTTTGCGTAATACCGCCATTGTAGCAGCACACCTTTGAAGATAAAAGCCTTTCATGCTACTTCGCCCGTTGCCTTTTCGCGGTCTGGTAAGCCCCGAAGGCAAAATTATACTGCATAGATAAAAAAATAACGAACTATTTCGATGCGCGTAGTAAGGCATGCCGCCTCTAGATTATGTGAATCTTTGTGAATCTAGAACATAACATAAAAGGGACTTAACATAAATGTAAAGATAACGATAACTTTGACAAAACCAACGCATGCACAATAATTGTTTAAACAATATTAATAACTTTGTTTGTGTAAGTGATTGTTGACGTGTTTTACTCAACGATGCATAGCACAAAAGAGGATATTGTGTTTAACATACACAACATCGCTTTCCATCAGGTGAGTTGGTGGCCAAACGTAGAACTATTCTATACAGGGTTACGCATATACGCTGTACTAAGCTGAAAAGAGGACATTCATTGGAGGTTGGATCATTATGAACAACTTTGACTATGGGACCCACTACTGAAATCACGAAAAAAACAGCTGTTCAATAGAAAACGGTCATTGACACGACAAAATGTATGGAACAGTCAATGACTGTTTTATTTACTTACATCATCTTTACAGGTTTTTTCAGGGTTGGTCCCATAGTAAAAGTTCTTCATAATAATGAGTACAATGACCTCCATTCGGCTTAATACAGTATTTATGCGTAGCTCTGTATTAAAAAAAATCGTGTATGCTTGTATGTTCCCAACAACAGCCTAAATGTCTCAACTGATTTGGATGAGGTAATATATTCCTCTAAGTCTAGTAAGATGCTTCAACTGATTTTGATGAGGTGTCAATAGATTCCTCTAAGTTCAGAGATGATCACTGGATATATTGTGACGATATCATAAATACAAGATGATGATATGTAAAGTGGGGAAGGAGAAATAAATTTGACTGCATCCCCAAAAAATCGATGATGGATTTAAAAAAAAAAACCTACTTTAAAGTATCGACCACAAACTGTAACCAACGTTAACGAGCATATACTGCAGCTGTGGATGTTACCTACATTGTTTTATATGTAGTTCAGTTTGGTTGAACAATATTTTTGCTCATTCAATGACCACAGACTAAGTAGATACTGTTCTTTCGGTAGAAACTTTCATTGCCACAAGCTCAATAAACCAAAACCAATATTTATCAGTAAACTTGCGTAACGTGTTCTGTAAACGCAATCCGTATGTCGGCGGAGAGCAAACATCCGAAATTAGTCAGAATTTGAGACGGGGTACGTATATAACCGATTCACGTGATAGCGTGCCACAATTTGAGCTTAGTTCTACTAGCTACAATACGCACGTAATCGAAGAATCCACTCTGGATTTTGAGGTATTGTGATTGTCGTTCAATTTTCAACTATCCCAATGTAGATTCTATAAACATGACCTGGGGCTTTACGGGCTCGAAACAGCTCTGAACCAGCGCAGTCCGGAAAATCACGCGAACTTGAACCTTAACGCGCCGAGATACGGTTTGCAGTCGCGAACTTTTCGCAACACATAAACAGAAGCGCTTAAAACAGGTTGTTCTCCTACCCTGTTCTCCACAATGACTGGGCCGATTTCAATCCGGTTTATTTTATTCGAAGGTAGGTGCATTATGGTGTTTCTTTGCTGTATTTGCTAAACATCTGTCCAGCGTTTTAATAATTAAGTTAGCTCTATTACGAATCGGTCGTGTTTTTAATTTCAAAATAATATTTTAGTTTGACACGT
The DNA here is from genome assembly GCA_914767915.1 of Agriopis aurantiaria. NCBI lineage: Eukaryota > Metazoa > Arthropoda > Insecta > Lepidoptera > Geometridae > Agriopis > Agriopis aurantiaria. The sequence continues at coordinate 9,417,532 of OU611987.1, forward strand.
GTGTTCATATATTGTAGTAGTAATAGTTTCCTAAGGTGTCAAAATTATATCGCATTGTAATCCTGAAGTTTAATAATCCCCTATAACTAGTATTTTACGTCTTGTGTGTGAAAATAGCGCTGTTTGGTGGTGAAATGTAACACGCCGTACTCAATCAACCGTGTGATGCCTTGACGGGTAGCGGAGGTGCGGAGTAAGAAAGCCATACTATCTACAAAATATTGATTTTTCGTACCACGTCCTGCAAGTGTAAATCACAATTTTCACACCGTATTTTATCTTTTTTTTTTTAATGTTGGCATCTCTACTTTTAATAATCGAGTCAAAATTTTAATAAACAACATTAGATGTAGATACAATTTTTATTGCTGCTATCTCGCACGCGCTTTTCAACATTTTTGGAGCTATAAAATCATGATTGGGAAAAGTTATATACTATAAATTTATATACTATAAAGTTATATACTATAAAACAAGTTTTTATATAAAAAACTTTTTCAGACAAAGCTTTTACCGCTTCACACCGTGACAGATGAAACTAAATAAAAGCTTTGATAAAAACCAGTCACTGTTCTGTTCATATGCATCCATACATGGCCTTATAACGTAAGAACATTGAGAACCAACCACAGTGCTCAAAGTTTCACTGCAACCGTAGATGTCTTTATTTTTAAGCGACTTCGAAAAAGGAAGAAGGTTCTCAATTTGGCCCGTATTATGTCTATGACAGACAATATAAACAGTATCTGTGGGATTCTAAGGACACTTTCTAACGTGACTATATAAACCAATCGTCATTGATATACCTAAACAAATACGAGGGCGGCAGTTTTGTTGATATTGACATTACAAGACATTACATATTTGAGGCGTTTGGGGTCGAGACATTGGGCCCTTGGGGACCAGGAGCTCACCTCATTTTCAAAAATCTTTCAGAGCGCCTGGTTAATGCGACGCGTGACCAAAATGCTGGCTTGTTCTGGCTCAACGCATTAGCATTGCCATTCCACGTGGTAATGCCGCCAGCATGTTGGGTACGCTGCCAACTGGTAGTGGACTTGAGCATTTGGATTGTCTTAAGACCTTCAACGGTCTATGGGCAGTCTAACTGTATTTGTAGTGTTAGTTTTAGCTTGTATTTTGTTTAGTTAATAAAGGCACTTGCCCAAGAAAAAAAACAAAAAAAAGTATTCTGAACAAAGTTTAAATATTTTTTTAAACTTTGTTTATAATACTTGTCCGTCAAAGATGTCATATTATACTACGTATATATATCTATGCCGTCAAATAACAAATAACCAAAGCATTTTGTTGTGCAGTTTTATAACAAATCCAGTTTTTAAAGCCTTTGTCGATCTTTATGAACTGATCCTGGATAGAATAGACCTGTCTTACTCACAAGCAATTTCCCGTGAATGCTTCGGCATGAGTTTTCTCATTCAGAGCGCTTATCGGACTCCGTCGGAATGAAAAGGTCACAGGTTGTGAATAAATGCCTTTGGTAGGTAAAAGAATGTGCGGCGGAAGACTATGTTCAATAGACTCGCGTGACTCAAGGTCTGTGGACATGCGCGAACAGGGTTGTCGCTTATCTATAATATCTATTATAATAATTACTATCTATATTTTAGTTACACCATTTGTAACTCAAGTACGGCTGGACCGATTTTTCATGATCTTTGATTTGTTGTTCCTCTCCACCCCAAATAGCAGAATAAGAATTAAAATATCGGAAATGAAGGAAAAAAATATGAAGAAAATTCATTTTCCCATACGTTTGTATGAAACGGCAAGAAGTCATTGGCAAATAGTATAATAGTAATAAAAAAAATATTCATCTAAGTCAAAGGAGGTTGCTGTCGCTACCAAGGAGGTTGTTTCAAAGGGGAGTATATATCGCTAGTGAAACCGCGGGGCGCAACTAGTATAACATCAAATCGTGATTGAATAAGGTGCCAGAAGAAAAGGTATTACAATTTACTTGTATTAAAATTAAAAATAATAACATAACCCGCAAGGCATGTGTTCTAATATTTTATTATTACCTCATAAAAAAGCTGATCGTAAATACGGGACATTCGGGACATTTTTTGCACGCACGGTCATCTGACCCCAAACTAAGCAAAGCTTGTGATATGGCTTCCAGAGACTGATATACATACATATATAGTTTTAAATACATACTTAAATAGATATTAATAACCAGATATAGAACAAACACAAATGTTCATCACACAAATTTGTGTCCTACGTGGGAATCAAACCTACGCCCTCAGGCTCAGGAAAGTAGGTTCACTACCAACTGGACCAACGGGCTATCATAATATCATATAACGGCCATATATATATTAACTACAAATAGATGTTAAAGTTGCGCCCGCGCAAGTGATTTTTTTATCTTTAATAATGTTGAAAACGTATAAAAGATATAGCTGTATGCGGTGAGCGTGGTGTGTGAGTAATGATAAATATGCCTAGCCTGGAATAGTAGGTACCTGGCTCTCAAGTAAAGCTGACTGTTACTAATCTATATATAGAGGTCTCTAAATGTAGAATACCAACCCTACACGTAGATACGCATCGTATACTCAGCACATTCCGTCACGTGTAAACCGGCCATGACAAAAATTATGAATATAAACTTGAAATATCAGTCTCATAAATAACGAGGCTATTGTAGTTCATTGCCTTCTAAAAAATTATTATTCAAAAACAGCAACATTGCCAGCTTAGCTAAAATTAACGATGTTAATTTAGCTAAAATATGAAAAGACTGGTGATTTATTTAAACTCGCATAGTCTCGAAAATCTCTGCCTCTAAACAGATTCTCGAGATTTATTCGCATTATTTTTCCTTCAATAAAACTTTCCCTATTTCATGATGACGAATGACAAAAAATAATAAAATGTCGACAGAGAAACATTGTGTCGCCTACGTATTCGAGATAGCGAGAAAATATACAATATTTGACAGCAGGCAAAAACGAATATCCAAATAAATACTGAGCAATGAGATTCCAATTCCCGGTTTCCCTTGGGCAAAAAGCTACTAACATAAAATGCGTCCGGATTTCGGAACAAGTTGACCGTATGCCAATAATTGGTTAAATCGCAAGAGTCGTGATAAACGTCATATCGTAACGTACGTAGCGCGCACGGGAGCGTGCCTACTAAATTATTCAGGTATACGCCGACAGTCGCGCCCACAGCTTTGAAAAGGGTACAAACCAAAACCTCTAATGACTGACTACTGAGACGTATACCTTCACCTTTTCAAAATATTCGATTGTGACCTATTATTGTCACGCATTATCACTCGGGCTTGTTAGACGCCCACGGAATACCAGAATTATCCATCGTTTTAGCGTATTGCTTATTTAGATAATAACTCCGTTTAAATATAATAAACTGACAGCGCACCGCGTATTTACCCGCGTGTACATTCTCTATGGAACTGTATTTTTCCGAGATATGTGTAGAAGAAGAAGAAGAAGAATCGAAGAATGGTTATGATTTATATGCATGGCAAGCTACAAGTTTATGTGTCTAATAGTTTAGACATGCCAAGGTATTGCCATTTTAGCAGGTCATTTTTCGCAAAGGATAAGTACACTTAATAAAAACTGATGTATAAAACCTTACGTCAATTCAAAAAACCTGATTATCGAAACGCCGCAGGTAGGGGTGCAGCAAAAAAACAGCCCTTTTTTACATGTTCCTGAGCCTTTCCATAAATGCTAAAAGAAAAAATTAGGACAGACGGACAGACGGACAGACGGACAGACGGACAGACGGACAGACGGACAGACGGACAGACGGACAGACGGACAGACGGACAGACGGACAGACGGACAGACGGACAGACGGACAGACGGACAGACGGACAGACGGACAGACGAACAGATGCACAGACGGACAGACATACGGACGGACAGAACGAACTTATAAGGGTTCCTTGTGATACTACGGAATCCCAAAAAACTAAATACAACTCGCTCACTGACTGACTCATCACGAAATCTTCTGCACCTACGTAGTTGAAATTTGGCTACTAGAGGTCCACTAAGAAATATTTTTTGCTAAATAGCCGAATCAAGGGGGTTTAAAGTTTATATGAAAAATCTACGGGCGTCAGCTGTTTATTTTTTGTGTAGTTTGTGACTAGCACTGTCTTTAGAGGTTTTTACCCGCGTGCTGTAATAACCACACGTTTTTCAGGATAACAAGTAGTTTATGTGTTAATCCAGAAATATGAAAATACTTCTTCAAATCAGTTCAGAAACTATAAGGAATCTGAATAGCGCAAACGAAGTTTTCAGCTTGATACGTACGTATTAATTTTTACAACTCAAGTCAAAATGTTTTGACTTTCCTTGTTACGACAGCGGTCACACTTCTTTGACTTTTACTTACATGATATTAACAAGGTATTTTTTCTTTCACTGGCAAGTGCCTTTATTATCTAAACAAAATACAAATTAAACACTTCAAATATAGTTTGACTGCTCACAGGCTCGGTCGCCATGGTCTCTCTTGCTCGAAAAGTGCTGGATGAATTTTCCGAAACGCCAGCGTGAACGACATCATACGCAGGGTTTTTTCCACCGCCAATGCAGCAGCTGTGCTCGAAGCGAGTAGCCTTGCGCGTGATTCCCTGGATTTCAAGGAACAAGTGTCATGCCGTAAGGCTTCTTTCTATAATCACGCCAAAGAATGGCCCACTTATGGGACGCAACTTGTGTTGATACTTTGGCGCTATCACATTTTCCTGAGACACAAGGTAAGGCTGATGCAGTGACCAATTTGGAATACAAGCGACGTAAATATGCTAACCTTAGCAATGGTTATATATTTGAGCCGTTTGGGGTCAGGAAGTTGGACCCTTGGAAAACGGGAGCACGACTAATTTTCAAAAAATCTTTTATGAGCGCTTGTTAAAATCTAGAGAAGCCTAGTTCATAGCCGTGGTGCGCATAAAGTGCGTGTAAACGAGCAAAATTTTATTGATAATGCAGTTTTAATTACCTGAAACGATGATCCGGAAACCGCTTACTGTCATTCTTGCAACATAACTCATCCATATCCTCATAAATATCGTTGTAATGTAAGTATTTCACTCTCATGGATAATATATTACCCACATGGAAATGTTTGCGCTGGTGACATGCGCGCAAGTGATGTATTTATTGCTCAAATGCTCGCAGGCGAAGGTCCTTACGATATTCTCGAAGGTGGCCTTAATTCACTCACAATTAAATTAGCGTCACCCGATCCTCTTGACAGTAAATAAATTAGGACAGAGCCATTAAGCCGGCGGAAATTTATTTCCTAATCTATTAGTTTAATAGATGCGTCACACGGGTTGCGAATACGTACCTGTTTGGTGCTCGGAGGTACAACTCTCGGGAAATTATAAATCTTGACTAATACTTGAACAATGGTTCATTAAATAACTAAACGGTCTGAACCAGCGAGATATTTTCAATGGCTATTTTTCCGGAAAGTTTCGCTAGGTGGCGCTAATAACTTAAATCAACTGGGTAAATACAAACAACTGGGTAATTTGAAATTCTTATTAATATATACACGTGTAAAATTAATTTGTAATGAATAAATGACATGACTTAAAGTACATAAATAAACTTAGACTTACATATCCTTTTGGACCATAATACCTTAGATTCAGTAGTGGCTGTATCGCCATCTATGGAGTCAGCAGGAACTAGATCTTTATTTACTTGTAATTATTTAATCGTCTCTTTTAAAAGCTCTCATTACTTGCCTATTGAATATTTGCCTGTAACTAAATCTAACCATAAAATATTATTGTCTGAGAGTTCTCAGACAATAATATTTTATATTAGTAGGTCTAAACCTCAGAAGAAGGACTAAACAGACTAAAGCATAGAAGTAATGCTAATTTAGCATAAACGAATTAAACATGTTACATTCTTTGCTCATTATGCCAAAATGGTTGTTACCGGAACGAAACAGATATATTTTTGACAGGACTAGAAATTCCAGGGTTGTACACTATTTCAATGTAGTAGGGACCTGTAAAAGGCTCCATACTATTTGTCAGACGGCCTCGTACGCTTTTTAAATCACGTGACGGATTCTATGCTCTTTATTATTCTGTGCCCTAAACAAATAGATCATAGTTTTAAGAAAATAGTAGACAATTTACAGTATTATTATACTATCGATAGCTCAAGGTTACTCGTTTGCTTTGGTAGAATTTCCACTCATATTTTACTTGTCATTGTTTTAGGAATACTAGCTTTACCAGTACACGGTTCTGGAAGAGACAATAGTCAAGACAGTTAAAAGGCATCACTTCCAATCTAAATCGAGTAGGATTACCCAGTCGTCATCTAAGATTAAGCACTAATAATTCACTGCACGTAGTCGAAAACTAAATTATCCGCTGTAGTAGCCCGGGAAGTCTGCCAACTCCCATCATATTAAGGCGAGATGATAATGAACGCGATGCTTCTGTTGCTATTTTTCACGAATACTCATGCTCGGTCGAGTTAACAGTACAGACTTTGATATACAGCAGCGCGCACTTTTTCATTGCACATTTAACATTGTGGGCGCTCTGCGAACTTTCAACGAGGCATTGTTCTATTCTTAACATTTTATTTGAGGCATAAAAACATTTGTATTCGAGGAGCAGTTATCGTTCTCAGTCATTCTCACACCATTCGCCGAAGACATCAACTCTAAAGACATTTTCCGATATCCCACAATCCACACAAGCCCCGCAGTGAACGACTGAAGCTCAGTGGGCTCTAAAGCCGCACAATCGAAACTAACTAAAGCGAAGAGCGGAATCCTAGGGCCGATTACCCCGCACCCTATTTTGGTAACATTTATTATTACAAGGCTTTTGTTTCCGCTATTGGAAATAAAATGAAAGAGTGATTAACGGGGCGGAGAAATTCACTTAAATAACCGAGTGCGATACTCGTAATAATCGGCAATTTGTTGCGATGTTATTAAATTATACAACAAACGCAATCGAAGCGGCAACAATGCTATTAAATACGTTGAAGTCGCCGCTAATTGCTGTGAAACTCGAAAAGTTTTCCGTTATTAAAAACTGAATCGAACACTTGTCACTCGTTTTAAAAGTTAAATTAGTCGGGTTAGCCGTTTTCCCACTATGGACTGAATAAAACATAAGTCGCCGCACTAATGAGGCGGGCTTTTTGTTTTTTTCAGTGACTGCATAAGTAGTGAATGAATGCGGGATCGGCGGTGACCGCGGGTGTCGGATCAAATCGCACTTCATTTGTCCGCGTCAGGCGCTTGGCGGCCGCCCCCGAGTGATAGATGACAGCCGGCCGCCGCACTCGTTGCGCACTGTGCTTTTAATTGATACCGTCATTTTTATGCCGACCACGGAAAAAGGCGCACGGCACGGTAAGGTCTTCCACCCAGTAAAAACTTCTCGAGACAACCTAGCAAACTGTTGAAGGTCAAATGCTAAATCAACAACTTTATAAGGAGGTACCTACCTGAGCTGTGAACCGAGTTTGTCATTACCAACATATTGATCTGTACCAAGAACTTGACTAATTAGTGGCAGGTGACCGCGGCTCAATCTGCTTAGTGCCTGTCGCCGCCCCCACCGCCGGCGGTACCTCCGCGCCCTGACAACTCCTTTCATTACCCAACGGCACGAAACGCGATCACTCGTTTATCTTCCGCATCGAAAACAAATAAATAAACCTTTTAAACATACCACACTCCATTTCTGTTGAACATCGAAATAGAGCCTGTCTATTATCGTTGATGGAGGTAATTTGTTTGATATTTCATTTCACATGCGACCCATATCACGATAGGATACAAATTGGAATATGATCGGTAAAACCTACAAAAGATACTAACATTTCTGGTATGTATCATGGAGAAGAATGAAAAGTATTGGGCAATCTACGAATTGCTGTCAATTTGGAATAATAGCTTTGAAACTGGTAATTACTATAGTGGCTGCACGACTACTAATGGTCGCTCAGTGACGAACTGCCGTGATTGATTACTCTTTACAAATGATCGATGTTATGAAAACTCAATAGCACAGACAACATTTTAACAAAGCTTTTCATTTCATATTAAATATTTATTTACGAGTTCTAAAGCAAAACGTAGAAATACTCGACCCAAATAACTTCTCAACCGGTATCAGATAAAAAAATACAGAAAGTACGATTTATTCACGATGAAAGGCACTTGAATCTATGCAGTGCATCCTACGGCTACGAGCTACGGCGTAGCAAACGTAGCACGTAGCAGGAAATGGAGTTACTCTCCTGGCGAGCGTAGGACTTCTGCCAAACTCGGAAAATGATAATGAGAGCAATTTATTTTTAGTTTTTGTAGATTCTTTGGATTACCTTTAAATTTATTTTGAATATTTGATTGCAAAACACATTCTTGATTAACTTTCTGAACAAAATGTTCCCTGGAACTTACTAAGTAGGTATCTGTTTTTTTTAAATATTTTACAAAATCTCTGTACCACCTCCTTTTAACCGTGGATAGGCTTTCTTCAACCACGTGACCATACGCGTTTGAGCGTGCAAAGCATACCCGCAAAAAGCGCGTACCTACAAAATCTGAAATCTTCATGATTGTGTTAAAACATCACAAATCATTAGCAACACGAAATACCCCATTCCGTTTGAATTCAAAGCGATTGCTCATTTGTAGTATCGTAAAGCTTTGAGTACCGATAAGCGTAAGGTAAGCTTCGACTGTCGAGTGTAGGAGACATTTGTCGGGATCACGACCCGGCGCGAGCCAACCGTGAATACTCGAGCTCTCATTTGCGTAATGTGATTACAAAAGCACATCTTTCGAGATAAAAGCGTAGGCTTTCTACGTAAGTAATGAATTTCCCGGCCTCATCTGAGAAAGCCGAAAGCCTCATAATTGTGAGGGAAACGCAAAGAGATCTATGATCATGTAAGCACTCCCTAAAATCACGGTTCGGATTTTTTATCAAACAACAGCTTTGTTGTTATATTTGAATGCTCTTTTTGTCGTTGTCATTATTCTTTGCTTCTTCAAGCGTTCTAGATGGCTACTTAAGAACTTTTCTTTTTTCTTTTGACATAATACAAATAATAATGTTACGCAATGAGCTATGGTCTGCCGGTGGGTACACCGGTAAACAGATATTCCCTCTAATCGCACTGGTGGGGAGTATGGGTATCGCCACTCTCAACAGATTCCCCCTCATCTCACTAGTAGGTGTACGGGTCTTGAGGGATTCCCCCTCATCCCACTGGTGGGTTGAGCTGGTGGGTGCTCGGGTCGTACGTGCAGTCGACATTGCTTATATGCGCGTTTATCCATGTCCATCTCAACAACAGTGAAAGGTGACAGAAGGTCTATATATATATATATATATATATATCTATACTATATCTATACTAAAGCACTGTTTTAAACTATCACGGTTGTTCACTAAAGTTATATGATTATTTACGGGATATTTACCATGGTAAGGTTGTGGAATGAGCTCCCGATATTTCGGTGCAGTTACATGCACCATGTTCACGGGAAGACCATATCTATACTATATCTATGGTTTATCTATAATATATCTATACCATATTATAAAGAGGAAAGATTTGATTGTTTGTTTGCATTGAATAGGCTCCGAAACTACTGAACCGATTTGAAAATGTTTTCACTGTTGGCTGCATTTCGGGATAGTGTAGCTTACACTATCCCGAAAAGCCATAGGCTATAATATATTTTCAAAAAAAAATTGGGATCCTTACTAAAACTCCAATAACATTTGCCCAAGGTGTAAAAAAATAAGATTTACACCCGTGCAAAGCCGGGATGCGTTGCTAGTATATATATAAATTGATGTGTGTATTGTATGTATATGTGTATGTTCTCTATGGACTCCGGAACGACTGCACCGATTTTGACGGGACTTCCACTGGTAGATAGCTGATGTTATAAGAATTAATCTGTGTGAATGAAACCAGGGGCGCAGTTAGTATAATTATCATACAGGTTGTTGAGGGTAAAAAGTACTGCTGATACTGAATATAAATAAGTGAAAACAATAGAATTTAGTGGAAAAAAAATATCGCACCAAATAATATAAACCCAAAAGTGTGTTTGTTTGTTTATCTTAAAAGCAACAACAGAGATCCGGACCGAAGTAATTTTTTGCATGGAGATAGTAAGGAGGAGAGCCGAATAGACTTAATATGATTTTAATCCGGAGAACCACCGGAGGATGGGCAGCAGCGTCCTATTAGTACACGGTGAACGTACTGCGATCCCCAAGCCGCCTGCCAAGCGTGGAGATTATGGCAACACCCCTCTCTACGAGGGAGGCCTTTGTTCAGCAGAGGACGTTTACAGGCTGATGATGATGATGATTTTAATCCTGGAAATGTACGGTTCCTGAAGGAATGTCCACGAGGATGAAACCACAGGGCACAGCTAATTAAAATTACAATTTAAGTTTTAGTTATAAATAACTTGCTTAATAGATCCCTCTCCAACCAATTCATGTAGGAAACGGACACGCGGCCAAAGAATATATAAGTAATATTTTCTAGGGCAGTAACAGATACAGGATAACGCGAAAAGGGTGTAGTAACCCGAAAAAAGTTTGTTATACTCATCATTATGAACAACTTTTACAATGAAACTAACCCAGAAATCGCGAATAAAAATTCAGCTATTCCATAGAAAATGGTCTTCAGAAAATGGATTCACACTTGACAAAATGTATGGGATAGCTGATATTTTTACGCAATTTCAAAGTTGGTTCCACAGTAAAAGTTGTTCACAATGATGCGTATAACGACCCCTTTCGGCTTTGGTGTTAAGCACTTGCAGTACTGTTTTAACACACATTGTATAATGTATATTGATATCTACATCTAATGGTATATTGATTGCAAATAAGCTAAATAATGCATGTCACATATATATTATAGACATATGTAATAGCTATAAGCTCAGGTAAGGTATAAAATTTGAACAGATGTCGGCCGTCACGGCTGGCCGTTGTCTACAAATGTATTCTCTGTCCATTAATACACGTCGGCGCGCAGACGTGATAGATTAGTGCGCACGTTTACACGGCACTGGGAAATCGGAAAAATCCAGGTACACAAGGACACGCGTCACGAGACTGTAACTTATAGTGCCTACAGTACAAAGTTTATCTACATTCTTAACATATTTTTTTATCCGTTATCTTACAAACCAATTGTGAAATCAATTTATGTAGAAACTACAAAGATCGCACAAAATTATTAAAAAAAAGTGACCTATCACCGGTAGTTAACTTTATTTCGTATTAGTTGCTACAAAATAAGGCATTGAAATTGTACGAAAATAAATCGTTGTTTTTTTGCGTTTGTGGTGTTGTCTGTATATGAACTCAACTTTCCCATTAATTGAACAGTCCCAGTAAATTTTCGTTGGACTCGATATATTGAAGTTCGAGAAAGATAGTGGCCATGTTATTTTTGGGGTTCTGTACCCGGTACCATTAAAGGCAAACTCTTGTAGGATCTGATTGTTGAGACAGATTTTCTCAGAAAAGGGGTAAAGATATCAAGTTAAAAATAATATTGATAATTGCAGAATACCAATCTACCCAATTCAAAAGAGTAGATGGATCGAAATAATATGAAAAAGCCGTAATGAACAACTTTGGAAACCCTCTAAATATTTTTTTGGTACGGAACCCAGGGTGCGCAAGTCCGACATGCACAATATAATATTATTTGCCTGCTTTTCAATGTTGATTACATAATTTAGGTTGCAATGGTACTGTCACAGTTTTTTTATTTTCATTATTTGTAACTATTTGTAATGCAGATATCTCATTACTTATTTAAATGTTTATGTTGTGTTTGGTACAATTACTTTTTGACCAGTTTTTTGTTGTTTTGTTAATAGTATTTTTAATAAAGCACCAATCATCCAATTATTGTTATGTCATATGCACAAACTGTGCACCGTTTGTGCATTCGCCGTCAAAAAATGTTAAAGAATTAATCCAGTAAACTCCTGACAATTTTTTTGCAATATTTAATGTTTAGATTGACTAACTTCATTTGTAAAGAAAAAAATTACAGATAACATCTTCTTCGTACCTGGTGAATAAATATGTTTTTTTTATTTTTCTTCACATTAGTAGGTACTACTAAAAACGTTTTTTGTTTGTTTCCCTCACTCAACTCTATAGCAACTGTTAAGATTTTTAACGTAATTTCAGGGTCGGTCTCATATTATAAAGTTTTACACAGTGATGAGCGTGATGCGTTCCTTTCGGCTTAGTACCCCCTTTTTGCGTAATCCAGTATAGCTATAGCCTAGTAAATGTAGTAAAAATCGTAATTGTAATACGTTTTTTTTACCTTTAACAACTATTAAAATTACTCTAACTAAATCATTACATTTCCCCCTAAATTTTATGGGAAATGTCCAGTAGCTGGCATCACCCAACATGCAAGCTTAGATGCCAAACAATGACAGTGACGCGTGGCGCATGCGTATAACCATAGATTCAGTATCATATAACGCACCTAAGAGTTTCAAACCTAACCTGCTTTTTTACTGCGCTTTGCAAGAGTCTGTCTAGACAGGTATGACGTCATTGGCTCATTGTTGGGATTTGAATCCACACCCTGCGAATCAGAATTCGAATGCGCCAACCGCTGAGCTATAATCTCTACAAAATTATTCTAAATGCCTGTAAACTTAGTCAAAAAATATCAAGGCCTATCTATTCGAACAACTTCACTAACAAAACTTTATTTTGTTATATTCCATGACGTGACATGACATATTTCTGTCATTCGTTTTTTTTTTATTACACAATTCAATAAAAAGTTTGGTTGGACGGAAATGATTTTCTAGTCTCTAGTATTTTATAGAAGGTGCGAGATTGAGATAAGATTAGTTCTCGATACAAAAACGTCAACATTGTTGAACGGTTAGCACTCGTACTCGTAAACTTGGCTACATTTTTTACTGCGGCCTCGGACAAATTACGGCTGAGCCAGCTGCACGCTGTAAAAAGTTCGCACAGTAAAATAATATCTTACGGACACTTCTCCCCCTGAATACAATTAAACATGGAATACACTGGTATTATTCAGGCAGTTATTATACAATTACTTGTGAAAATTTAGTTAATTATCATAAAATAGGGTTTTTTAGGGTTCCGTACCTCTAAAGGAAAAAGGAACCCTTATAGGATCACTTCGTTGTCCGTCTGTCTGTCTATCGAGACCATTTTTCTCAGGATCGCGTGGAGTATCAATATAAAATATCAAATTAATATAGGGTACTTCCCGTTTCCCTATAATCATGAAATTTGGGAAGAAGCAGTCATAGCAATATATAAAGAGGAAAATCTGAAAGTTGTTAATTGCCACAGTTACATCACATAAATACATTTGTAATTGGTATGTATGGGAGCACCTGTTTTCTAACTACAAACTTAAGTCTGTCCTACAATCGTCGAGACTTGATTCCCGGGATGGATGAACTATTATGATACATGTTTATTAAATTTGGACGGAACCGTCAGGGTGCCAGTCTCAGGACGCTTTTTGTCACTATAAGTAAATAATTATGTTTTTGCAAGAGCGACGGTAATCGCTTACCATTATGCGCCCGTTAGCTTGTTTGCCTACTAACGGCAAATAAACTACGAAAACGAAATTTCATAACGATCGGATTAACGTTACGCAAGTTATAGTCGAACAAATATAGAAACACTAGCTGTTGCCCGCGACTTTGTACGCGTAACCTTTCATATAAACTTTCAACCCCCCATTTGCCCCCTTAATTCAGCCCTTTCGCAAAATCCACCCGCCAAATTACAGCTTCGTAGGTCAAGTAATTATCGAGATTTCGTGATGAGTGAGTGAGTGACTGAGTCGATGAATTTCGCTTTTATATCTCTGACTCTACATCTCTATCTCTTCTCTATCTTCTCTGCATAGTATAAATTGAAGTCGTTTTCCTCGTCTGTCTGTCTGTATGGCCGCTAACTCCTCCTAAACCACGCAACGGATTCTGATGCGGTTTTCACCATCAGTTAGATACATTTTCACGGAAGGTTTATATACATATAACTAGCGACCCGCCCCGGCTTCGCACGTAAATTATACCCGTGCGAAGCCAAGCGGGCGGGTCGCTAGTATATAGGTCGATTTGTTCTGGTAGAATAAGACAATCGCGTTCTTCAATCAATAAACTTGCAGTTAACTTTATAACTACATATTTGGAGAATGATTCTCCAAATGTGTAGTTTTACTTACTTAGTAACTTAGGTAAGTGAAGACGCACCAAGTCAAACAAAAGTTCTTCTTAATCAGACGTATTCTCCTAAAGCAACAATGATATATTATGATTCCTATTCCTCTACAAATAACAAGTCAAAAGCTCCAAATGTACCCGTTTAAACAAGCAACCAGCAATGCGTAGATAACCACGCATAAGTACCGAAAACAATTAATGCTAAAACTATCAAATTAGTCATGGAAATCCACTGGAAGTTGAATAAATGAAAGCGGTTATCACGAATTATTCAACCAACATTCGGCACAAGGCCAGCGGAGTGTTCGTTGAATTCCACTAAACTATTCACGTCGAGAAAACCGCAGTAGTTCAGTTGTTCACAACTTCAAGCTAAATATCCGTAAAAAAGAAGCTTAATGTGCGCTCTGGTTTATATGGGTGTGCCTCTGTGAGCGATGCGTGAAAGTCCTTTGTCGTAGTCGCATACCTAACAATATAGTAGGGGAGAGTGGGGGAAACGCGAACGCGGGGTAATCTCGAATCCAATGGTTCTAATGTGTTAGAAAGAAATAGCCATATTTTACTTGCCACCATTTTGGAGATCACGCCACCACTAGTGCCAGTCAACAACACGGGAGACGCGGACGCACGTACTTGTCAAGGTATGCATTTTTCAATATTTTGCATGTTTTTGATGTCATTTTTTTAGTAAATTCAAGTTGGTGTTGATTTATTTCTATCTACAATAGTAATTTAACTTTTACATAGTGGAATACTCACATATTAATCAGCTAAATGACAATGATGCGATCAGCAAAAGAAATATAACCTAAATGATTTTTTTTCATTTTATTGTTTTCGATCCAGCGGGGTAAAGGCGAACACTCCATGACGGGCAATCTCGAACGTTCGGCATTACCCCCCCCCCTCCCTTTTGTTGGTTCCCCGTTCATCTTTTTTTATTATTGTTTCAGATGCCTCGTCATTACAAAAGAAAGACCGAACCGAAGTACATACTCGAAAAGGCTATAGACGATGTTAAAGCCAAAAAACTCAGCATCGGCAGAGCAGCAGAAACTTATAATGTTCCAAAAACAACAATTTCTGACCACCGTCAGAAAGCAGTGATAAAACAGCCAAGGTCTAGACGAAAACCTTTATTTACAGACGAGCAGGAATCACGAGAATTGTACTGACGGACACTCAACATCGTTGGGTTATAAATGTGATCACTGTCATTATTAATGTTAGTACGTAATTACCCCACTTGGTGTTCGTGTTTACCCGACTAATGTCGGGTAAAGCAATAGTGAATAGTGGGTAGTGAATTCGTTAGACAGATAAGTAAACTTTAATAATTAAACAATAAAGAAACTCTGTGATCAAATTCCACTGTTTTATTTAAGTTTTCCCTTAGGTGTTCGTATTTCCCCCACTCTCCCCTACTCATTGGTATATCAGGCCTATACTGAGTCTGAGTTTTTTTAGTATGACAGCTGCAATAACATTGTGAGAAGCTCTATGATACGACCCGGGTATGTCCTAAAACTGCGACCAGAACCACCGGAGGATAGGCAGCAGCGTCTATTAGCACACGGTGAACGTACTGCGATCCCCAAGTCGCCTGCAAGCGTGGGGATTATGACAACACCCCTCTCTAGAGGGCCTTTGTCCAGCAGTGAACGTTTACTGGTTGCTGCTACTAAACTAACCTACCTTATTTTATACCAGTGCTACCAGATGTTAGTGATGACATACGGCACTGACACGTGGTCTCTATGGGCCTCATAAGCAAGCACAGACAACGAGCAAAGACACACAACGAGCTGTGGAAAGGGCTATGCTTGGTGTTTTCCTCCGTGATCGAATCGGAAATGAGGAGATCCGTAAACGAACGAAAGTTACCGACACAGCCCACCATTAGCAAGTTGAAATGGCATTGGCCAGGGCAGATAGCATGCAGAACAGGTGGCCAATGGGGCTGAATGATGGACAGATGACCTAAAAGAGACCGCAGGAAAACGTTGGATGAAGGCCGCTTCCAACCGGCCGTTTTGGAGATTGATGGGAGATCCTCTAGCAGTGGACGTCCTATGGCTGAAATAACGATAATTATGAACCTAAAAAAAGCTCGCTATTTTTAGTTAAGTTTTCTGTATATTTATTTTTAATTAGTTTATTTCAGAATTTAATTTTAGTTCATATTTTATATATAATTGTAATAACGTGTAAAAATAAATAAATAGAACTGCATAAGTATACTTCACAGAAAAAAAGCTATTTGAATTTACGATTTTCGACTTTTTAAAATATACTGGAGCTATCAAAGATTGAAAAATCTTGGACTGAGTATATCATGAAAATTCTATGACGTATTACAAAGCAGGACATTCGTAGTCGGTTTCCTCTTCGTTTGCAAAATCACAATTATGTAAATAGCAAATAATTCTGCGAATAGAAACGTGATCGGCGCAAACAAAGGTTCCGCTCATCCCTTTACGAGTGCCACAAGGTTTTTACACGTGCCTACGTCTCCCAGTTTACGGCCACCTTTACACGGAACATAATTTATTTTTAATCTTATTGCTAACGTTTCTGCTCACGTAATGCTGTCGACATAAAAGTTCGCCGCGTCCAAATTGGAAACTGCTCATGTCGCTTTACTTATAATCAATATGAGTTCGAACGTTAAAGCTGTGACACGAATAACGCAGCTGGGCAGACACAATGTTGGAACTTTTTGAATCATGCTTATATTACATATTATCTGCTGTTACACATAAACATTTTAATATTACATTGTTTTATTAAAGTTGGGCAACGATTTTTTATTTATTTAAGAAGTTAATAACAATGATATTTTATACAATGAATTTTATAGCATTATAGAAAATACATAAAAAGAGATGTCCTCACTAGAGGACACACTTTTCACGACAAACCCTGCTCTCACGACATCTTATACATATGTAGTACATAGTGATCGCAGATACAATCAGAACACGGAATATATTTATACGTATTTAAGAAAAATACTAGACTTTACATGTAACTAGTTGTTTGCCCCAAACTACGACCTACCTATAATCCTCACAGCCGATTTAGTAATAATCGAACTCAAAAATTGTATTTGCATGAAATACAAAACAAAATAAAGATAATTTTTAGAAAAAAAAAAAGAACCGACTTCATGATTATACCTTCATTTACAAACTAAAACTAAAAAGTAGAAAATAATATTTAAATAACTTCAAAGCAACGAGCATTACAGGACAATCAACGAAATTATTAATACATATATTACCTACTTATATACATATTTACAATTTATAATTCTAATTCTAATTCTAAATTTGCGGAGTAATCGCGTAACAAACATACAAAAAAAAAAAAAAAAAAAAAAAAAAAAAAAAAAAAAAAAAAAAAAAAAAAAAAAAAAAAAAAACAACATTCAGTCGAATTGATAACCTCCTCTTTTTCGAAGTCGGTTAAAAACCAGGCGAGATGGCAGTCAAACGCAAGCCTAATAAAAGGGGGACAATTGCAAGCCTGATTTTAAATATATAAATAATTGCCTACTCATGAAAATTACATCAACAATACGCAAATTATCGTCGAACAAATATACAAACTTGCAACCAAAAAACGCACATGAAAACGTCGATTTGCTCCCCAAAACTGTTACCTTCGATTCGCTCGAAAGAAACTAATTAATATTGACTATTAAACATTAATACCACTTTAATGGCCCGGCTCATTTTATCTATACTAATATTACAAAGAGGAAAGATTTAATTGTTTGTTTGTTTGCATTGAATAGGCTCCAAAACTAATGAACCTATTTGAAAAATTCTTTCACTGTTGGGAAGCTACACTATCCCTGGGTGACATAGGCTATAATCTATACCCGTGCGAAGGTGGGGTGGACCGCTAGTTTAAAAATAAAACAAAAAACTTTTTTTTTTTTATATATAAAGATCCTGGTTTCACACATTAACTGATGGAATTGTTTTTGTTTACAGGTAACTTGGGAACAAAATGGAGGTTGGAGTTGTTTCTGTCTGCCCTGCCGAGTACTTCGCTACGAGTTGCCCAACTTCGTAGAACTTGGCATTGAGTTATAGATTCCCAACTGCCTTCCAAATACTTATTTGTTTGGTTCACTTTGAGCGTAAACAAAGATATATTTTTGATGTTTTTATCTCGGAGAAATAGTGACAGCAAAAAGTTTTTTTCTCTTTTTTTCAAAATAGTTTTATTTAAGAAATTTAATAAAACGTCTATTGTACCTAAAAAGCTTCTGAACTCTTACTCAATACTTCTAAATTCAAAATATCTCCTTTCCTTAGCTTTTTATTTAATGTGTCCATTCATAAATAATGCATTTTGCATAAAAATTAAATGAATTTTCTAGCAATGTGAGTAAATAATTTTTAAAGGCCTGGTACCTAAAATGGCAGGTGCAAATTCTAAAATAGACTAATAGTTTTCAACGCAAATTTCAACGCTGAGTATCAGCCATTCGCAGTTGCACACTAGAAAGAAAGTGGGTCAAGTTTTTGTACAGCCGTCGTTCATACGTGCGTGATCCACTATCTAAGTCTGGAGTAGATGAGAGGGCCGATAGCGTCCTGCCATAAAAAGTCGGATCTAGGACGCGGAGCGGAGCTCACGTCCCGTCACCTTCCGCCCTACTTTATAGACGAGTGTCCCCTAAACCACAATTTATGCCCTCTGCGCCTCCGCCGCCTCTCAAATTAATTACCCGCTCTTATTTTTATGCGGCTGTGTGTAATAAAACTTTCATATTTTCCTCTCCGAAAGTTTATGTCTGCCATGTTGCTTTGCCCTTAATCTTCGGCTTATGACATTGCTTGTGTAACTCGATCCTACGACCGAGTAGCAGAGACGTTCAAAGGCCAAATTATGATCACGCCTCATGTCTATGTGACAGGCTGAGAAAGCTCGCACGAATTTCTCAAGACGCAAGATGCCTAGAATAATGTCGCTCTTTGATTATGATTTAGTCTCGGCGAAGTTATTCGCGAATTTCAATAACTTCTGCTAAGCCTTTTCACTAGATTTACTCGAAACTTTGTTTCTGTGAAACTTTATTCCTTTTGATAGCAAAATTTCTTGACGAGAACTTTATCACTTTGCTGGTACATACTTACCTTGGGAAATTTTGTACCTATATAGTATTCTCGGTAAATCATAGGTTTAATTTACAAAGGAGCAAAAGGTCTATTAAAAAAAACAATCATTATAATCATTCCACACGAAAAAAACTCTGTCTTCCCTAAAGGCAAGGTAAGCAATGGTAAGTGTTAATCAATTAAAGGTGTCCCACGCGTAAATTTATAGTTGAGGAAAACGTACACGAAATACCTAACTAAATATTTCACTCCGAAGGCAGTGAGCAAACAAGTAGTAAATTGATTGTCACTTATGTAATTACATTAATTAGCACAAGTTACGTACGATAACCACACTTTTAGTCGCATATATCCAGAAATACAATTAAAGACAGGAATGCAAACTTAATTTTGAAAACCCACGACCTTTTTTGATAAGAGCTGATTACTCTTAGAGGTTGCATAGATTTTTATCAAATATGCAACTGCAGAGAAACTTGCTTTCATTTTTTAAAAACCGCTTCCAAAATGGTCCAGCTGCTTAGAGAAAAATAGTAACAGGTATGCAAACACACACACAATCTCTAACTCCAAATTCGTAATACTTTCTCCATTCCATAGTGGGTAAAAATGTGATTTAGTTGAATTGTACTTTAATACCAAAACAATTAGTCTGTTACATACGCTGAAGATTTGATCCATGGATATAACCTAATGTTACTCGAATTGTACTTGCTTTGTATTGGTCGAGAAGTGGCGACTAATTCGTTTTCCTTGCTGCAAGGTTTAGAAGGCACTTCAGGCCAGCCGGCCTCGACACCGAGGGACAGCACGTAGCCTATACGAAATTATCTGCCCCGAGAGAGGGCGCCGCAGGCAGCTCCAGGAAAATATAAAACGAAAATAAGTTACGCTCACCCGCCTACCTACGCCGTGTGCCGGAGTTTTTTGCATTACCACGATGAGGCTGCAAATAAAATGTTTATTTTAAATTAACGTTTGCTCAGGTATTCCCTACGTTAACTTGTTTTGTTGTCCGTTTGCACAAGTGCGACGTGCAGCTAATTCAGTTAGAGAACCTCGGTTTTTGCAGAGACTTTAATTATTTCAAGTGGCGCGTTAGAAACAATGCCTCGGAGTCGAGGGTCGCATATTGAAACCGCAACGATACGTAATAGAAGCTACACAGTCCTTTCGATATTATGCTGCTACGAATGGCTGCAATAAACCGAGTCCTATGCTACTGTACTGTATTGAATCGACCGAATCGAGCTCGCCGAGAGACTAGGAAGATATTTTATTAATAAGATAAGATAAATTTTAATAATATATATGTTAGTTGATATGTAAGCTCGATTGTGAAAGTAAGCGCATTACTAGTGAAAGCGTGTTCGCGCTGTAACTCGAGTGATTTCAGTCAGACCTCACGATATTAAAACTATAAAGTGGCGCGACCTCCACCCTCGAGTCGGTCCCCAGCCCGACCCAAGTTTCTTTTGTTTTCGCCTTCTTTTATTTAGCACTTTGATTTTTATTACACCTGTAAACCTCTATCGAACGCTTGGAAAACTTTGTTTTGTTCCGTTAATGAAGAATACTAGCGTAATAAAAGGTGTAAGAGAAAAGAAATTCAAATGGAATATGGTGTAAGTATATGCGTGTTTATGACGCCCCGCAGGGACTCACATGTTGAACTTCCCCGAGAGTAAGTACACCTAAGCAAGAAGGGGTGAGCATAAAATGACTAAGTTATCGCCCTCAGAAGACATAGGTATAGTCGTAAAAGTTGAAACGAAGCGGCTCATATGAAAATAATCAAGAAATCGAAGTGCCGTATCTTTCCATTTAGAAAGAGCCCTCGATATTGGTTGTTAGTGCTTATTTTGTTTTCAGTAGGTACTAAATGTACCTCCGAGTACAATTGTGTTAACAACAAGTGTCGTTAAGATAATTATTACTGTGAGAAAGGAGGGCGTAACGAGACCCTAACTAGGGGGTTTCTATTTTGTTGTCTAGGCAGTATTTGTAGTAATTACACAAACTAAAGCCGTTTAGAAATAGTACATTACTTTTCGCAGGGGTATACGAACATATTTTTTAATGAGGGCGCCATTTGCGGCACGAACGTAGCAAGGGCCGTAATCTACCAAAGTTTAAAATCTGTAGTTTTCTCCCAAGTGATGTGTAGTTCTTTGTACTATACCTACCCGCAAACCTATTCACCGCAGAAACCGCAGAAAATTTCATGAATGTTTACAGGTGCTAACTCAAGGTTTTGAGCCGCTAAAATTTGAAAAGTGTATATATTTGTTTTTGCCATTCTCCTAGTTCCACATAAATAGGCGTGCTGAAAAAGGAAACTATAAAAAAACGCGAAAATATTTTTAACATTAGTTTTTATTCAGCGCCTAAATATCAGATCATAGTGGTCTGACAAATTTTTGGTTTGGAGTTTCTTTGTTGATGATGAGTGGTCTGAAAATTAGGCGCTGAAATACTTCATACTGCGGTCTGCTTTTAAATAAAACCGGCTAAGTGCGAGTCGGTCTCCGTACTACCACATAACTTGTTAGTTACTAAAGTACAAAAAAGTACTGCAAAAAGACAACGGCCAGGTCATCCAAGTACCGACCGCTCCCGACCTTTTAACTTCGGTGATCGTACGAGAAGCGGTGGTGAACAGAAATTTGTCACCGACTCGCACTTGGCCATTATTTATTATTTGATGTTATACTTTAGAGTGTTTTCTATTATCATGCCAAGTTTGACGCTTGTACGTATTACCGTTTTTACATTAGAGCAAATACAAAAATACGTTTGTTGTGTTGTATGTCCCTTTAGTTTAAGTTTTTTTATTTTTTTGTTTGTCTGCCATAACATTACATATTCTGTGAAAATTTCAACTACGAGTAGCATCTATTACGGTTCGAAAGATACAGCCGTTAAAAGGTAGGACAGATGGATGGACATCAGACAGACAGACAGCGTAGTCTTAGTAATAGGGTCCCGTTTACACCCTTTGGGTACGAAACTCAAAAAAATCTCACAGAGTAACTTATCAGGATATTATAATTACATGTTTGAGTAAATGTTCCCAATAATTAATTTCAATAAAAAAAAAATATGGACAAAGTAATTGTAACGGATATTATCTGTTTGTGATAGATACTGTTAGGTTATTTCTGTTCTCTCCCAATGCTCCACAGTAATTTTGTAGCAGGCCGAGAGCTATTTGTACAGTATCTGTTACTTTTATTAGTCAATAAATAAATAAATATTCGGGACATTTTTGCACACACGGTCACCTGACCCCAAACTAAGCAAACTGGCGAACTTTCGGTGAACTTTGGCTGCAAATAAAGAGCGGCTCAACAAGTTTGTTTTGATGATTCAAATTTGAATACAAATAATCATCGTTGTCAATCATCATCATCATCATCATCAGCCAGAACACGTCCACTGCTGAACATAGGCCTCCCCCTTTAACCACCATCCTGAACGATAGCATGGCTTTTGCATCCACTGGATGACAGCGACTCTCACAGTATTTATCGTTAAAATAATATCGTTGTCAATATTTTTCATGATAGCAAACACATTCATGTTGAATTTTTAGGTTCACAAACACATCTATATATTGTTCTGTTTAAAAAATTCACATTTTCAATTCATGACTATGTTATCTTGTGTTTTAATTGTTCAATTAAATTCTAGAGCACATTGCTAGTGAACCTTACTGAAAACTTTTGTCGGCTCTTAAGCTATCAGCGTTCGAGTATGGCTCTCACGTTTTCGATAACATGAGATTTATCAGATACATTACTCGATAGGATGTGTCAAGGAGCAGCTTACTTTGTATTAGGTAGCGTTAAGTTACATTATAACTTAATATCAGTGATGTTTACTGGTAGTAGAGCTGTGCCACCAGTTCCATTCATGGAAACGTACCTTTTTCTAATTATTGTATTACATGATAAGAATCTGAGTAAAGTAATCAATATGTTTATTTTTCGTTCTGGGGCCTTACGGCTCCCAACGCGGGCTCGAAACAGCGCAGTATGATTTAATAAATCGAAGGTACGCGCGGTGCGGTATCTTAACGCGCCGAGATATGGTTTGCGTTCGCGCAACTTTTTGCAATCACCTAAACTAAACAGAATCGCTTAAAACAGGTCGCCATAAGCATAAGGCCAGAAGGCTGGTGTGAGCCAGTAGAGCGATGCGGTTACTGACCTTTATAGGGGGCTTTGATGTGAATATGCAATAGAACCACGACGAAATTTAATTCACAATGGTCCTATTGATGTAATCACGAGGAAATCCAATTGAGATGATATGACGCCGATGAACTTTACACAAAAAATCAGACTAAAACTTTACCTACACTAAAAACAGCGACACTAAAAAGGAACTTCAGATTTCACTTCGCAGCGCTTCAACTGAAAGCCGAGTATCGGCTTGGGATAAAATATAGCGAGCCCGATACAGCTATGTTATCGGTCGACTTCTTTTCATGTCAAATAGCAATGGTGTTGAATGTCGTTGACCGCGCTACACAAACAGCGGCGGTGGTGATACCAACTCCACTCCCTCCTTAAGACCCCCTTCTTTCACCCCAGTCGCACTACTCACCTACAAACACTACCTTTAGAAAGTTCGCAAGCAATGACTTCTGAATGCTAAGCGGCTTTCCGTGAACTTGTGAGTAAGTTTTCGCGTAAAAATAGGTATCTAATGCTATTCACGTTCAGTGTATAGTCAGCTAGTTACACATCTGGAAGTAATTACGCTAACTATTTCTAAGTTCACTGCTAACTATGGATAAGGTTACTATATAAATAAGTTTTGCTAAATATATTTAATATTTCATTTATTTGGGTTAGGGGGCAGGTCGTCCAAGTCAGGAAATCGTCTATGGGACCACTTTCACCTTTTAAAATGCTAATGGTCAACTGGGCTCACGTTGGTTTAGATACAAACACTATTTACCCGACGAAGCATTGCAAAAATTAGGAAATTGTGTTTACGTTTACTGGGTGACTAGTGAGACAGTGGAAATATTCGGGAGATCATTGTCTCAACATTATGAAAAAGTTTTACTATGGGACCAAACTTGAAATCGGGTAAAACAGCTATTCCATTAAAAAAAACATTGACACAAAAAAAATTCATGCAGGGTGCAATATTTTTTTTTAAAGTGACTAGTATTAATGTACTGACACGTAAGTAAGGAAACCTATCTATAGCTCTCTATTCGTTCAGTCTGTTTATTTTATCGGTTAATTGTTAAATCGATCTCGCCTCTAGCCCATCAAAATAACGAAATCAGTCTGTGGTAGAAACTCGTTCGGAAAGCTATCATCACGCAACCGCTAAACAGCCTCGTGACGTGGGGGTGACATCTTATGTTAGGTTACTACTCTTCATTCAATAAATATTTTTTTACAAAAAAATCTCTTTTTCTAACCATGCTTTTATGAAATAAGTGATCGGGACGGTGTGCTGATGATCAAAATGAGCCCAAACACTGCCATTCTACATTATCCATCGAGTAGTGCCGTTGTCCACCGTCACCATCATCAAATCAGCTTGCTGTCACCATAATATTGTATTGTCATCGGAATTTGACAACTATGCCAAATTTCAGCTCAATCGAACACCAGAATAAGGGTCAAATTTAACTTGCGAGATTTGATTACAGACAGGCAGATACCAGGACAGGTGAAACTAAATAAAAGCACGTAAAATTTACCGCAGCCCATAAATAATCCCTGTTTCGTCAACAACCTTCTAAAGCAGCATTCATATAGTGCTGATTCTAATAATATTACTTAATACAAGTAACTCCGAATTCAAAATTCACATCAATGCTCTAACTCTAAACAATTTATTCTCCTGAATAAATAGTATGTGTTTGGTCCTCAAACACATTCAATAGGTGCCTAACACGGAACCGAGGGGAAGCGGAAATCGGTCAGGAGGTCACCTGGTCATGGAACAACTACCCACAAATAGCTATACAATTGAAAACAAACCGCTCAATCTTGTCCGCAATTAAACGCAGGCAGGTTTTTATACGGTCTCATCGCTGGGGAAAATTGCAGGGGACTGAATGTTTATACGTCACGTAACCTCCTGAAGCCCTCCATTAGACGTTGTTTACTTAGTCGGTGCGCAAATCTTGAGAGGTCGACTCACGAAAATGCCCCATGAATATGCGATGGCACAAAACGTACACAGTTTTTCCATTTAGATACGATAATGAAATCTCACGCACGCACTTTATTTGTTTTTCAATCAAACCATCTCAATATTCAAATTTTTTGGTTGGATTTTTATGCTCTGAATTTGTTAGAAGATTCGGTGAAATGTAATCTTTTTCAATTCACAGCATATTGGTCTGCTAACCTTACCTAACGTTCTTGCGTATAAAACTTTTTTGATCTTATTCGTAGGTGTAGTTATCCACGAACAAAAGTTACTTTTTCAGTACTCTGAAGTCAGAGAATTGAGATGAACAAACTAAGCACGCAACTTTTACTTATTATTTAGGTATGCTGTACAAAAAGTAGTGTATTATTTATGTACGGTGCCGCCACGCTTAGATGATAAAAATATATTTGAGGTGAATCTGCCATTTACTATTGACACTGCCAAACTAGATTGTTCGTGTGGAGACAAAGTTAATTTGAATAAAGAACAATAAACAACGAAGCAAATGAACCAAAGTTTTAGGTACAATTATTTTTTCGGTCGGTATCCGTTTTTATTTTTTAACTTTGTCTCCACACGAACAATGTAGTTTGGCAGTGTCAATAGTAAATTGCAGATTTACCTCAAAGTCTCATAGTACTTGAAACCTCCTTTAAACTGTGGCATATGTTCAATCAAGGTTTTGACGGTGATATGACAACATTCCAAATATGCGAACCACAGATGCGAACTGAAAAATATCTCAATAATGATCAAAAAATCCAAAAGTAATGGCTCCACACGAATAATGTATTTGGGCAGTATCAAACAAAATAATTAGTTTGTAATATCCTCGCATTCGAAATGAAAAGCAGAGTATTTAACTCGGGAAAACTCACCTTCCACATTCGAAATAGATTGCTTTCATCTATAGGTAAGCAATCTACTATTTTAACTTGAAGCTAAGAAGAGTTGTTTGTAGGCGTTTTTCGTAGAGATTCATATTAATGCAGTTTGCCAAATAGTAATTGTATTAACATACTGTTATTCAGAAAGTAGAACTAGTCTAAAATTGACGGAAAGAGATGTTTTAAGTGATGTTTTTTAATACTTATATTTACAATGTCTCCTAAAAACTTTCTTCTCTATTCAAGTAGAGGTATATCACCTCCGATGTCTCGTGTAACAGATTTTATTATACGAACTACTACGAAGTAAAACTTACACAAAACTTCTCTTCAATAAGAACTAGTACAGGGAGAACTCTGACTGCGATACGACTTGTTTTATCTTCCAAGAAATATACAGGGTTATTTTTTAAATATCAATAACCTCCTGAAAGTAGATTCGCAATATACTTAATAACTTTAGATACATGACTTAAAAAAATCGTAATCTTTTTCTTCCATACGAAAACAAATAATATTTAATTTATGACTCTAAATGGCAATAACTTTACGTGGACACATATGAGAAAGAACGACAGGGCCAGGGAAAAGCTTAAGAGCTGCTGACTCCAGCATCTACAAAATACAATGCTAAAGAAATCATGCGTACACATCTCATTTTATGGGAAATGAAATTAGTTTAAGTGTAGTTAATTAGTTTTAGTCAAATCGCGAAAGTTTAAAAATTACTGAAATTAGTTTTGTAAAAAGTTGTGGAACAAAGTTTATATCATAGTATGATGTATGGAAGCTGCTTCCGAGAGGTTATTAGTATTTTTAAATTAACCCTGTATAATATGCCAAAATACCGTAACCACGTGAATTTCCTGAAATATTTATATTTTCCTTGTATTCTGCATTAGCATTTACATTATTAAAATATTCCTCTCATTTTGTATTCAATGCTCCATTTCAAGAAAAGAATACGATTTTTACTTGTTAATAAATAATGTTTTTGGGCAGTGAAGCAGCAAATGAGATTCTGAACAGTACGAGAAAGTTTAAAAATTAACTCTCAATATGGTAGTATTATTTCTGAATAAAATAAGACTATGGATGAATTTAAATTCAATTACCAGTTGCTGTAGAGTTTGCTATAAAAAAGCAACGGTAAATATTTTCTCATTTCAATTCAACTGAAACTAAGCGAATGATTTTAGTGTGTTTTGTTTATTCGTTGTGTTTGCTAAATACGTACGCAAAAGTGTCGCGGAAGCGAAGCGAGCGAGTGGAATACATGAGCGGCTCAAGCGAAGCGGTCGGTAAAGGAAGCGTGATTTGTATTTGCCGTCGTCAGTTTTTCCGTCGTCCGGATGCATTGCGCCGCTCAACACTGCCGTGGAACTAACGAACCATCCCTTGCCGAACCATTCAACCGAAATATTTATCTCGATCATTTGTTTTACTTTACGCCATTTTATTTTAATGACGCTTCGCATTTAAAATTACACGCTTGATAATCTCGGTAACCTACAGCTTACTAGTTAGTTTATTAATTGCCAGTACTACGTTATATCGTAATACCTATTAGTACGTGTATCTACCGAAAACTGTAATTAATGTTAATAGACTAACGGACAGGATAGGTGTTTGATTTGTTAAAATAACAGGTTTAATGAAAAATATAATTCAACGCAATACTATCCATTACGTATATATACTCAAGAAATGAAATATAATTATCAGCTAACAAAGCTCTGAGATATACATGGATATACCTAAGCATAAAGTGGTGATGTTCCGTGGTTTTTTGGTGCTACATTTTTGTAAATCGTATCTGAACAATGTGTTGATTAAACAATAAAAAAAGTTTTTGTTCTGATTAGGAAGGGATGATCTATCTTTTTAACCGACTTCAAAAAGAACGGGGTCATCAATTCGACTGAATGTTTTTTTTTCTTACATTAGTAAGTATTATTTTTAGTGTCACTATGGAATTTCTATGGCATGTTAAAAAATTACGTCATTTGTGAGTACGCAAATGATCACAGATCTACTACCTATAGATTTTCAATGAGCGTGGCTAGCTCAGTGCCTCTCGCTTCAACAAGGTGTGTTGCCACATTAAAATGATTTGCTATAAGTTAGGGTAATTTACCTACTATGATGGGTAGTGAATCTTCAATGATTGATTTTGGAAACAATACTATCTTTTAAATATTTATATTTTATACACTATCTGCTGCAACCCGCGGAGCTACCTGCAATTTTCTGGGAAGAAAAGGACGTTGTCTGTCCTCATGACACACCCTATCGTCCTGACAAAATTTGACTTAGCCCATGATCTAAGAAAACAAGGTCTAGCAATCTGGGAGTGGTTCCGCAATGACGTCACTGTCCAGTTGCCACTTTATTCAATCAGCTGTTACGTGGTGCATCGTTATCTCTCTCGAACCTGTTGTACATTCATCATGACATCATTCATCATTGCGGGACGCCCACGTGAACATTTTTTTCTCGGATTGCTATACTTGGCGGAGTATATTATTATACCATGACTTAGCCGTTTCCTCGTAAAAAAACAGACAGAAAGTTACTTTCGTTTTTATTATTATTATTTGTTAGGATTAGAATACAGTACTATAAAAATGGTTGTGAAGTAACCATAGCATGATTTTTTATGATTAATTAAAAATAATAGCGGATTATAGTGACGTAGATTGTAGCTTTTTGAATCGGTTCGCCGATATCACCTTTTGCTGTTCCAGCTTCATAACTGTAGCCTCATTAGTATATATTTAATATTAACATTCGACTCCAATTAAAGGAGGCCTAACCCGAGGAGAATTCTTGTAGCTATTGAGTTCTACTATCCACCTCCCGGTTCCATCACTAAGTTTAATGTATGGGACTAGTTAAAACAAACCTAATAATCCTAAAGTCAAGGGTTTACATTCAGAATTTGGAAGAGATTCACTATCCACCTCCCAGCTCCATCATCAATATTTCGATGGTACCAAATTATTGTATTGTCACCGAATTACATATACTTGTAATGTTTCAAATCATTGCGTCAATTAGAAGTGTGTAAATTCTCAGTTTTGACAAACAAGGGACTTGCCTTAGTGCAATATTATTATTATTCGTGTTCAAATGTCTCCGTATTTCTTCAATTTTTTTAACCGACTTCGAGATGAGGTTATAAATTAAACTGTATGTTTTTCTTTTTATATATTTGTTACGCGATTACTCCGCCAATTTAGAATTGTTTTAGATGATTATTTTTTTGGTTGGTAGGTGGTCCCATAATTTTTTTTATCGACGTTGATTCAGTGCTTTTTGAAAAATCTACAAAAATATCTACAATTTCAATGTACATTGTAAACATTGTAAAGTGCCACCAACTTAGCTGTTAAGGTGGGCAACATTGGAACTACAGTTATTTCTTGGTGAATTTCATACTTTGTTCTCCACTAGCGACGCTGTCAACTAAACAGCAAACATCACAGATCTACTACTGGCAAACATAGAGGAACATGAGAGGAACAGACTTCAAAAAACAAAGAAGTGTCTCCATGGCCACCATGCCATAAATTTTTCATGACCATGGATACAGAGTATTTGAGTCGTAATATTAAATAGTGTCGTGTATTTAGTATTAAATATTTTATATAGTGTTCAATAGCGTCAAACAAGCCAGTCAAGCAGAGCTAATCATGCACGGTTAAGTCAAACTCATGCACCAGTAAAGTGGTGGAGGCTTTACAAGAGGCTTCTAGTTTACAAGAGTTTTGGACCCTTATTAGGGTTTATTATTCCTTTTTAGGGTTCCGTATCCGAAGGGTAAAAATGGGACCTACGGGTTAACTGAGCCTACGCTATATGCATGTGATGTCTGTCCTAACTTTTAACTTTTAATAAGTAGGTATATGTATTAATAATTTCGTTGATTGTCCTTTAATGTTCATTGCTTTGAATTTATTTAAATATTATTTTCTACTTTTTAGTTTCAGTTTGTAAATGAAGGTATAGTCATGAAGTCGGTTCTTTTTTTTCTAAAAATTATATTTATTCACTATAACAAACGCCAAAATAATAAGTACGACACACTTAATACTATTTTTTCTCACGTACTAACATGCGCGCCGCGACATAGTTTTGTCGACTCTTTTTGTCGTGCCAAAGCGTGACATGCGTATAAGAAACCGTAGGCGCCTTCTCGCGTTCTCGCCTGACAGGGCGACGACAGGATTTTGTCGCGGTGCGCAAGTTAGGCAGGCTGGCCTGGCGCACTCCATACTTTAGGTATGAAGCTACAAGTAGCCGACTTGTCGAACCTGCCGCGCAATAGATAGATATATCGTGACCAAATTAATGCGATATATAGAGAGGCAACTTCTAGGTTAATATAGTTAGCTGTAGGTAGTTAGTGCTCGCACGTCCTGAATTGAACTTTATTGTGAAGTAGCAAGAGTCGCTACTTATTTACATGATTTTGCAGAGTGAATCTTTAGTTCTTGTTTCCTCTGTCTTCTGTGCGCACACTAAGAAACTTGCAGCAACACTAATAAACTAACTATAATAGTCCAAAATCAAAAAAAGGCGGCGAAGCCGTCATGCAAGGTCAGTTCGACTACAGACAAAAACTCGTATCAACCCTGTTTTAGACCAGATGCGTTCGCACCCGCCACGCCGCCTTGCCTTATATCTATTTTGCTTGTCTGATCTGAGGCTAAAAACAACTTTTGAGATTTGTTTACATAGTTTGTTAGTTAGTAACTGCATTCATAATTATTTACGTGTGATTGAAGGACAAGAAGCAGCAACCGATTAGCACAAAAAATCGCATTAAATAGCCTCTGTAATAAAATAACGCTCAGAATGTTACATTTTAGATAAATAATTTGATTTTAACGACGGTATTTATAGTCTAATCATTTAATGTAATTAATTCAAGCCATTTACCTGTTCACTTCCAATGGAGATAAAATCTTATAAAAAGCCATTTTAAATTCCCGTTGCCAACGTTAAAATTATAACGAACTTTTCGTAACTTTCGTTAAGTATTAAAACCATTGAACTCTCCTCCCTTAAATATTAACATTAAAACAGTTCAGTATTACGGTCACGTCGTCAGGTATTTTATATTACAGAGACAAAAAGTAATGTTTTCACATTACAGAGGTACTTACCTACCTAATTTAAAAATAAGAGCTGGTAGAGTAATATAAAATAATTAATTACATACCTTTAACCAAACTGTTATCCTCCCTGCTCTAAATTCTCACTATTACAATCAATACTGAAAAAGGAGATTAATTATTTGAGGGTAACTTAACCACTACTAATTTAAAGCCCACGGAAAAATTTGGCCTTGCCAACTTTTCTCAAAATGTTGGACAAAAAAGCAGGTATTTTAAACTCGCTCGGATCCACACGAGCCATTGTTGGTGGCGGAATGCCAAATGAGTTTTGTGATGGAGTCCCCTTGTGGAAAGCCGGATAGTGAACCCTGTCTCCTTAGCTAAACAACATCTCGGTACGGCTACATTCTTTCCCATTCTAACCGTGGGACGCTCCACTTAGCTGCCAAGCACCTTTGCATGTGACATTTGAATGTGAAGAGCCCATTTTTTCTTACTACTTTTCCTCACTATGTTCATCTCAACAGCAACGAGATACTTTCGCATTTTTTTTTAAACTTCTTAGAACAAAACAACTTTCCATTCATCGTATATTCTTTCTTTGATGAAGTAGATGAAACATCGTTCCATTTTAAGAAGTTGTCCCAGTTTCTACTTACATACACGAGCAGCATTTTCCTATTTATACGTAAACTAATCTAGGTGAAAATCTTAAACATACTACGCCATAAATATTTTCTCTAGTTCCGTTGGAAAACTCAGCTAACGCAGTCCGGGACGGTTTAACTGCGCCTCACCTTATCTATTTTGTAAAATAAAACTGTAAACATGCACTGAAAAATGAGGCGATGAGGCGCGGATTCCCAACTTTTTTCTCGTTTGTGTCATAAAACGTAGGGGTAATTTCAAGCGGGTGCAATTTATATTTTGCAGCCAACCGGTTTCAGTGTCGGACCACTGAATAAAGCCTTCGCCGCTCGCACTCATCCAACCCGCTTTATACAAAAGTATCTGAATTTACTTTCAACTAGCGAGCGATACTACAAAAAATACATGCTTTTATGAGTGTGCCAGTAGTGTACACTGTTCATACACTTGTTAGCTTTACTGTACATATAGTAATGCACCCGCTTTTTTTTTTTTAAACCTTACTGTAATTCCGTATAGATAATTGTACTTTATTATAGAAAATGACGTGGTTTTTAAACATTTTATTTATATTACACGGGAATTACTCACGTAAAATTAAGCCGGTTTATACTCCAACTATAGTTTCAACCGCATTAGACGGTCTTTTTCAAGGTTAATGCTAATGCGATTGAAACTATAGTCGGAGTGACCGGCTTAATCTTACGTGGGCAATTGTACTATTTTCATTATGTTATCTACATTTAAACTGTCTACTATTTCGAATACTCACATCTTGGTGAACTCTTCAACTGCACTCGCAAAACACAACACACTCAAGAGTCCTTATCGTAACCACGAGCCTACTTTAGAGAACAAGCAAAATAGTTCTACAGCACTATGTTTGTAGTTAAGTTACGCTTAATTAGTTTCTAGTTAATACACTGAAGCTCTACCAATTTGCTGTTTATACACTTATGCGTTCTATATTTAGTTGTTTATGTTTATTGTTTAAACACTTATACAAACAGTTTCATATGAGTTGGCAACGATCATTACACCACTCTATCCTGGGGCTTTATTAGGATGACTGTGGCCAAGTCACGCAAATGTCAAGTCTCCAATCATGTGATCACTCGCCCGCTTTCCTGAAACAAGTTAAAACAAATTACTTCTACATAAGTCACCTACAGTTTCGTGGAATTTCTCGAGTCCCAGTTTTTAATGTTTATACGCAAAGCTATTATAGCTACTTTAAAGCTATGGATATTGGGCTAGCGCTCAAAAATGCAATCCAAACTAAAACTGACCAAAGCCATACTAACTATTAAGGCTGCAATTATCAACCACAGCTATCTCTTTGACACGTTCAGAAGATATAAAAACAGCTCTAATCTCCAAAAACTTAAATTTAAAACATGCAAAAGTGATAGCTGTGACTGTTGAGGGTGTCTTAAGGTAATCAACTGATTAAGTGTACATCTTGTTGCAAACTAATTTAGACATTTTTACGTATAATGACAAAGTGTTTCACCACCACGTTCGGGAGCCTATGGAAAACCACGTCATGTAAAACTAAATTTATGTCAAAATAAATTACTCTTTGTTTTGTTTGTTTGTTTAAATTAGTTCGGTATTTCTCAAATGTGTGCAGGACATTATTTTCGTAAGCTTTGTGCAGACCCAATATCCATGTGTTGTTAAATCGATGTTTATATTTTAAAATCAAATCGTTATAAATTAGTTGGCTAAAATGTTTATTCATTAGTAGTACGCTAGAGACTAGGCTCGGGGTTTCTCTACGAGATCGAATCAGAAATGGAGGGATCTATAGACAAACGAGAGTTACCGACATAGCCCACCGGATTAGCAAGTTGAAGTGGTAGTGGGCAGGGCACATAGCACACAGAACAGATGGTCGATGGGGCCAAAAGGTTCTCGAATGGAGACCACGGACTGGTAAGCGCAGCGTAGGACATCCACCCGCAAGATGGACAGACAACCTAAAAGAGACCGCAGGGAAACGTTGGATGCAGGCCGCCTCCAATCGGCCCTTTTGGAGATCATCATAAGATATGTAGTAATTTTGATCGGATGTCCCTATCCACTAAACGAGGTGGCTCAAGTGGTTTCGGGGCTTTCGAAACGCCTTGCTCTCGTATGTGTGTAGGTATGTATGTAATCAAAACTGCATATTATTTATAAGTTAGTACATGGATACGTGTAAGTAAAATAGTGCATTAAAAATATTTCGGCAAACAGCATGATGGTATCAGAAAACTTTCGATAATAGACCGGACGATGTTCATTACGTTGACCATTTCCTTTGCACGATAATATTTCCTGGTAGAGACGGAAAGAAAGAAATCACAACAATAAATGTGTAGAAATTTGTAAAAAAAAATATATTTAGAAATACAACCACACCGTTTCCAACGTTTCTAACTTATAAAATGGTGAACTTCCATACAAACTTTTAGCCTTTTTAACAACTGAATTTTCAATAACAATTTCTTATGGATAATTTTCACCATATAAGGAACAATGAAATTAAGATAGAGCGTTCTGGTTGTTTCACACTTCATTGGGAGTTACAAACTGAAATACCTACTCATATTATATTATCAGTAATAGGTCAACCCAAATTAGTTATGCACAGATGAAGGATAACAAGAAGCAAAACTTAGTTTAGGTACTTTTGTCGAGTGAAACATTGCTTAGAACACAATAAAAAGCTGTTTAAAAGCTTCAAGAACGAATAACATAGCCAATTTAACATTACATAAAGATAATTTGGAGAAAAAAAAGAACCGACTTCATGACTATACCTTCATTTACAAACTGAAACTAAAAAGTAGAAAATAATATTTAAATAACTTCAAAGCAATGAGCATTAAAGGACAATCAACGAAATTATTTTTTTCATGACCATGGAGGTCATGAAAAATTTAACGAAAAACAACAGGGCATGGTCGCCATGGAGACACTTCTTTGTTTTTTGAAGTCTGTTCCTCTATGCTGTGCCTCTATGTTTGATGTTTAGTTGACAGCGTCGCTAGTGGAGAACAAAATATGAAATTCACCAAGAAATAAATGTAGTTCCAATGTTGCCCACCTTAACAGCTAAGTTGGTGGTACTGTACAATGTTTACAATGTACATTGAATTTGTAGATATTTTTGTAGATTTTCCAAAAAGCACTGAATCAATGTCGATAAAAAAATTATGGAACCACCTATGAAATATGAGCTACCAACCAAAAAAAGAATCATCAAAAACAATTCTAAATTGGCGGAGTAATCGCATAACAAACATACAAAAAAAAAAAACAAAAAAAAAAAAAAAAAAAAAAGATACAGGCGAATTGATAACCTCCTCCTTTTCGAAGTCGGTTAAAAAGTACTGGGGCCTTACGGACAACAGCTAATTGCGGTACCTAATCCGCTCAGTTGGAAAATCACGCGACCGCAAACCGTATCCGGGCGCGATAAGGTTCACGTTCGCGTGATTTTCCAACTGAGCGGATAAGGTGCCGCAATTAGCTGTTGTCCGTAAGGCCCCTGTGCGTGCAATCTATAAAGTTGTCAAAACTGTGGTGTTTTCAGTGACTCGTTAAAGTGACAGCAATAGCTAATACACCCCTTCATAGCGAAGTTGTAATAGCTGAATTAATTATGAATCGAAAATTAGGAGCGTTAATTTAGTAAGCAAACACTCTCCGACCATGGGCGTTATGATTTTAGTCCTTTTTACCCAATGACTCCAAGCAAAATGGAGAGTACTGAATTAACTTTAACGTAGTTCTATAGTAGCCGAGCCGACATGTATGCTTTACAATCTTACGGCACCCGGGTTGATCCTCGTCCCTGCACCTTAGTACCTAATAATATCTTACCTTAATCAATTACGTGCAGTTTCGATGACATTGCTCAAAAACGACGAAGGTAATAGGTAATAAATCGTAAGAAATGTACAAAAACCTCAAAAGTTCCAGCTTATCTCTCTCTCTCTCTCTCTCTCTCTCTCTCTCTCTCTCTGAGAGAAAGCCTGTCCCGACATTGGGAACATGAAAGGCGGATAATCATGGTGTAGTATATATTATTTATGTTCCTATGTTTGTATGTTCCCGCAATCTACAGCCTAAACAGCTGAACCGATTCTGATATATGAGGTGTCGAAAGATTCCTCTAAACTCAGGGTGTTCATTGAGTAGATCATCGTCATTATAAATTTATCTTGAACACCTCAATAAATATACCTTTTAGAATAAAAGTGAAGTTTGTACAACATGTACCGTTTGCGAAACATGATGCGCCAAAATAACATAGTCAGGATTTTAGCTTTTCTAAAGAAAGAAGATTTTTAGAGCTTCGTCATAGTTAGCTCTAGGTGTGGTTCCGTATCATATGTTTCTACTTATATAAATGATGCAATGGTTAACACAATTTTTACGCCACATAGGTTAAGCTCTAATATAAATACTAGAGCAAAATCTTTGGTTTGCAACCCTATTCAAATAAATTGGCCAATAAAATGGCGAGTATCCGTCAACATTTCCGTTTAATGAAACGTTTTTGTTAATAAAACAGAATAGGGTCACTGAAACGTTCTGCTCTTTGTCTTTGATCAGATGCGCTTCTTACTGAGTGAAGATTTTAAAATGGTAACAATGGACTCACCCCGACAATAACAACGAAATGCTTCGCTTTGTTCAAACAATTTCTAGAAAAATCGAGCTCGAGCAAAACATGCTTCGTCCACGTCTACTAGCACTGGCTTAAATTTGCTACCTGAACTTTATATGAAATACTGGCTGCGCCTCGCGTTTTCACCTGTTATCCTTTAGGAACAGTAAAATTTTCGGGAAAAGGTCTGGTCAGTAGCGACGCCTTAACTGTTAGATAAAATACGGATCGAATTGAGGCCAAAAAGAGGGACTTTTTTGTAGTTGACTGAAAATATGACGATATCTGTTATCCTACTTTTTGCTGTGTTCATTAGGAACCATGTCGTGACTGTAACTAGGAATTAATTCTAAATATGTCCTCACTGGCCCGCCCCGCAGTTTCACTCATTCTCCTACAGAAACTAGGTACTATTTTTCGGGATATAATGTAGTTTATGCTTTAATCCAGAGTATAAGCTTTATACCAAATTTCTTCAAATCCATTCAGCCGTTGAGTTGAGTGCAGACAACACACAAACTTTCGCATATAAAATGTTGTCTGATTAGTGTGAAATTACTAAATAAACTTGAACGTGAAGCTTTGTAGGTAAACTAAAGGTAACTTCTAAAAACAATTATGAGTGCATATTATCTTATTATCACCGGATATAAAATTGTAAAATCTACCATAACACGGCAACCCTTGTTTACATGTAGGTGAAAAAAATTATTATTTAACTATGAATTCCTTTAAACTTTAAAATGCACCTAAATGTGTCAAGTATATAAACGTATATAGGTATATACTTGACACAGAAATGAAACTGAGAATGTCAATTTTTGATACCATCGGAAAGTTGCCAAGCAGTCGTTTCATTTTACTCGTATCTCTGTATAAGTAGAATCGTGTTTTGATCGAAAGTCAAGTCATGAGCCGCGGAGCAGATGTTGAGAAATTGCTGAGCACGGCTCAAGAGGATATATTTCGGAATCGGCGCGTCTAGTGCACGTGACCGCGCGAACATGCGCGTCGTCTGACTCCACCCTTATCAATCACACGGAAACTATGCATTACTTTCATCACTGTACTGGGATAAGTTCCTAAATTCTTTCAATCAACAACTCTAAACGGTATATTATTATTTAAAAACCGACATAAAAACAATAGGTATTCAATTCGACTGTATTTTACAAGCTTTTAATTTAACTTAACATGTCATGTAAGTATGTATAAAATTTATTTGTTTGTATGTTAAGTATAAATCTTGCAAGCCTAATTTGACCCACTTCCAGCCGTTCAATTGAGTTGAAATTTGGTACACCTATGTAACTTGGATGACAATGCATTAATATGGTACCATGGAGCTTTCCTGATGATGGAGTCTGAAGGTGGCCATAGAAAATACTGAACGCAACAAGATACCCCATTTAAATGTGTTAAATAGATATTAAATTAATTGTTTAAAAAGGTTTTTTTTACTTATGTCAAATGTTCTGTGAATATGTTACGCGATATCTTCGGTTGAATATAAATATTTAAAAATTCGAGACATTTTTTGCACACACGGACATCTGACCCCAAACTAAGCAAAGCTTGTACTATGGCTGCCAGACTTTTAAATACAATAAGATAATAACATCCAGATATGGAACAAACACAAATGTTCATCACATGAATGTTTGTCCTAGGTGGGAATCGAACCCACGCCCCAGAGCGCAGAAGGCAAGTTAACAACTGGGCCACCGGGGATATCATATAATATATCAGGTTGGACACTTGTTCAACTTCACTTGTTTGTTGTTGTTGTTGTCAGGTTGGTTGTTCTCTGGGAACACTGACTCTAACGATGAGTTGTGTAACGCAGAGATGACACACATCCCTGCGTAAACACCTAAAAACAAAATCAAGTCATATTTAAAAAAAAAAAACAATAATTTTAAAACAAACCAACACACCCTAAGAAGATGCTGCCTTTTGCAACACAGTTTTCAAGTCAGGCATAATTTTTTTGTTGTATTATTACCTATTTGTGTTTGCAATAAATTATTTTAATATTTTTATTGTGAATCCGTTTTTTTTCTTAGCTAGCGTTTTCTCATTTCCTTTTGAAGTAAAGTTTCCACCCTTAAGATTGGAAAATTAGGGGTAAGTTGAAAAAAAAACGGATTTTATTTAAAACCTACCTCTTTTTTGTCGGTTTTAATGGCTAATGATGATAAACAGATAAACAACTTTATTGATAATAGATTAATTATAATATTTATATGAGTATTTACTTCGACTAAAATAAAATTAATGGACAGGACCAGTAGAATCGCATTTTTGAAGATAACAAAATGAGCGCCGGCTCTTATTTCGTTTCAGTCGGTCTCTAGCCGTAGGAAGTGCAACACGTGTCTGTTGTTACGTGATAACGAAACATCTGACAAAATTATGCATTCATATGTATTCCCGAAATGTAAATATACAAATAAAACCGGGATCTATTTTTTGTAACAAATATACTGTACATTTTTATAATTAGGTGTTGTAGTTAAGTATATGTCCGACGGTTTTGACTCGTTTTTACTGAGCAATTTCAATGGTTAGGGCCCATCTATTCAATTTATTTTTGTCGATAATTATATTTTATTATTAAGTAATTGGAGAAACACCTTTATTGAAATAGTTTGAATCAATTCATCAATTTCGACATGCAATATAATGGTCATCTGAATAAAAAATTATTATGTTCTGTGTTTCTGCCAATGAGCGGGTAGGTAGGTATCGCATGTTGCCATACTTGCTTATTTTCTAAAAACTGAAAAATGACTAAGCAGTCGAGTAAGCTGAAAATTCACCCAAACTGAAATGCATTCTCTGCAATAACACAATTTGCTCGGATTCGAGTAAAGCAAACAACGCGATAATTCCGTTCAAATGTCCCAAAACACGTAACAGACACTATGTTATGGCGCTGGAGAAACTTTGGACATTTTTACTGTCTCATGAAATCCTTCTTGGAAACAGAAATAGGTGAGCATGTCTAGGGCATTATCACACAAATCTTGACAAAATGCTGGCGAAGAGACGCTTCGATATTTTGCTTTTGTTTAACTTTCTTAGTGCTATCAGTAGAAAAAGTTTAATATATGCGTACGGTCTTTAAAAAAGGATTACACAGAACAGTGGTAACGCAGAAGGAACGCATTTTTGTAGATTACAAAATGAGTGCCGGCGCTCACTTCGTTTCAGTCAGTCTCTAGCCGTAGAAAGTGCAACACAAGACTATTGTTACAATATGATAACGAAACATCTGACAAAATTATGCCTTCGTGTGCTTTCCCGAACTGTAAAAACACAGCAAAAAACACTATATATTTTTTGTAACAAAATGTACTGTAGGTACATGGTTATAATTAGGTGTTGAAGTATAATATATGTCCGACGGCTTTTACTGAGCAAGTTCAATGGTTATGGCCCGTCCATTCATTTTATTTTGGTCAAATGATCACCCTTGAGAACTAAAAACGGAAGCTTGACATTTCAGCACCGAGCTTCGTCCAAACCCGGCCCAGTAGTGTAACGTGAATCCAAAGATCTTGTATATACCCTAAAGGGACCTACGTGAATCATACTAATACTATAACATTATAAATGCGAAAGTGTATTTTTGTTGGTTTGTTTGTCTCTTTTATACGCAGCAACAGAGCAACGGATCGACGTGTTTAATACAACGTGTTTGCATAGTAATAGTTGAAGGGCCGGATAGGACAATAGGATTTTACCCCGGAAAATTGTGATTTTACCCGTGTGGATGAATTTAAAACCACGGAGTACAGCTAGTTAGTTTATATAAAACTTTGAGAACTTTGAGACCGTGACTGACCCTGCGTACTGTGAATCGTCCTTAATACGTGCTTTATGTCTTCACTCTAGCTACAAAATGTTTGACTAAGTTGCCGTTTGCGTTTGAAACAAGCATTCAGTATTCAGTTGACAGATATTCCCCACACGTGTGCAGATAACCTATGTAGCGACGACACCAATATCATTGCCGGCTGAATATAAATCGCGACTACATTCGATATGTTTAGAAATTATTGATAATTCGTACCCGGAATGGCTGACTTAGGTAGGTACTTAGTTTTTTTCGATGTATAATTAAGATTTTTGCCCTCTTTTTCAAGTCATCATCATCATCAGCCAGAAGACGTCCACTGCTGAACATAGGCCTCCCCCTTTAACCTCCACACTGAACGAAAGCCTGCCATCTGCATACACTGGATGCCCGTGACTCTCACAATGTCGTCGGTCCATCTAGTGGGAGGCCTACCTACGCTGCGTCTTCCGGGTCGTGGTCTCCGCTCACGAACCTTTCTTCCCCATCGGTTATCGGTTCTTCGAGCGATGTGGCTTGCCCATTGCCACCTCAACTTACAAATTTTAACAGCTATGTCGGTGACGCCAGTTCGTTGGCTTTTTCTAGTGAATATGAACAATTATATTTTAGTCTACTTCTTATTGAAGATTTTAAAATAGCTTAGCTGGCATTGGAATAATGATGTTTATTCGTAGGATGTACTTCCCATCCCTCTCTTACTTGAAGACGTTTTTGAACAGGTACAACACCAACGTTACCCACTTAGAAAGAGTCTTTGTTTTGTGTTGGTTTTTATTAGCACTACTGGCGCCGTTGGCGCTGTAGCGCGATTCGGAACGCACTAGATAAAACCTCTCGAAGAGTTCTCTATAACCGCCTGTGATAACCGCTAACGTTTGAGCTAACGAAACCTATTATAACATAACCTTTGAGAAAGGAGGATTGAACATAACAGAGAAACAGAGAACTTCACGTCACTGCCAATGTCACATTGAAAGCGGTGGGCGTCAAAAATAGAAAAAAATATATAAATCTTCGGAGATCGCTGTTGGATCTTGGTTGGATCGCTGTAGGAGTGTTTAGTTGTTTGCGCTTTGCATATTGCTTTCATACTATTTCTTAAAAAGCTACGACTGTACTATTATAGTGATGGCTTCAGTGAGAAAAATTATTCTCATCTCTTTAGGTGTAATACTTTTTAATGCTCTATCTATGGTACTCATGTATGTGCAGTATCTTAAGGCCGTGTCAATACCATCAAGATACCCGGGTGAGTCCAACTTACCTTTTATATTTTTTTAATGAAACCATTGCTCTCTCAGTGGGAAATAACATGTTTGCGCACGAAGATATAGGAAAATGCGGGAATATTTTACACAAAACACGGATATGACAGATGCTTGCACGCCTCCAGAGCGATAATGGACATGCGCCACGCTGATGTCAGTTACATGCGCCGCCAAAAAGTACCTTACTGTTTTTTGAACGAGTTTTATATTACTTCATACTAAAAAATAACCCTATTTGTCTGTTTTAGGTATAAATGATCTTATATTGTAAGCTCATTGGTTTTATA
Source organism: Agriopis aurantiaria (assembly GCA_914767915.1). Taxonomy (NCBI): domain Eukaryota; kingdom Metazoa; phylum Arthropoda; class Insecta; order Lepidoptera; family Geometridae; genus Agriopis; species Agriopis aurantiaria. The sequence continues at coordinate 9,459,934 of OU611987.1, forward strand.
AGTTTTCACCCAATTTTCACCTTAGACCTGGTGATCGGGTGACCTAAGAACCTTTCTGTCTGTCAGTCTGTATGACTGTCCGTCCGTCCCTCTAAAAAATAATAAAAAAGTCAAAAAGTAAAAACGAAAGGGGAGTCCCTATACAACTAAAGTATTTTTGTATTAGCTCTAATGGAAAAAAGGTACTTAATACGTACAAGCGTCAAATTACGCAAGATTATAGTACACACTCTCAAATAAAACAACAAGTAATAAATAATGGCAAAGTGCGAATCCGTGATAAGTTTCTGCTCATTACCAAGTTATACCTGGTAATTTCGTTGTTGAATTTTGTGGTGATACGGAACCCTGGTGTGCGTGAATCGGAATCGCACTTGGCCGGTTTATTTTTTAATTTAGTGTTCTTGAACGTGCTAGAGTGTGGATGAGTGATATAACGAGGTGAAATATGTATTTTTGTGTTGCTTCCAAAACTCCATAGAAACCTCTAGTAAAGTCTCTTCCACTTTACTAGGGCATGACTTCCAATTTTCCGTGTCTTACTTCGCTTGACTCTGACTATGAATGACAAGAAATTTTTAGAATTTCACTAAAATGTGAATTTAATGAGGAAAGAAAAAATTGGGTGTGGTTTAGGTTCATATCTGTAATATTACTCTCACAAAATTATATACACGCTTAGGTTGCTATGTAGTATGTATACACATGAACATGTTGTGAATTTCACTACAATGTGAATTATAAAGTCTACGGAGCTTTTTATATCCAAATATTTTATTTGCAGATGGCTTTGCTTATGAAGAAGAGTTTTGACTCATGGTGCGGTGGATGATGACTGTGCTAGTGGTAGGCTAAACTTATTTTAATACACAACACAAAGTTTGTTAAAACTTCATGAATTTTATTCGAACTGTTGATCGATACATTATTTTGTGCAAGCTTTTTTGTCATAGGTGGTAAACAAGCTAGCGGGCCGCCTGATGGTAAGCGATCACCGTCACCTGTAGGTAACTATAACACCAGGGGCATCTCAGATACTTTGGCGACTCTGCCTTCAAAGACTCTATTAGCTTGATGGATTACAAGAAGTAGGTCCATTGACTTAAGTTAATTCTATTCATACCGGACTAAATAGGTCTCAAGCGAAGCTTTGTGTAGGTACTCACTTTACGTAAGTAACTGTGTACCTAAGCATGTGAATATTTGGGTAGGAGGTATGAGTTGCTTTGTTTACAAGTTTGCGGAGAACGGTATAGACTTAATCTCGTAAGCAACCAGTAAAGGAGCAAATAAACAAACAATCTCCAAGACTCGTCCACTATGAAGCCCTTTTGATGTTTAAACTTTATTAGTTTCTGGAAGCATGGTAATTATAAAGTAACAAAATTTGCCTTTGAATTTTGAATATATTTGAATATAGTGGTTATATTCACAAAGACAAACAGATAAGGGGTAGATCTAGGGTAGAAAGTAATATCCATCAAAACATGAGTGTATCTTAGTCTTTAGGAACCTAACTATTATCACCGGATGACGCAAAGGAAAAGGAGGGTATTGTGTTTACCTTGTGTGTATGTTTGTGTGTTCCCACCTGCAGCCTACACGCTTCAACGGTGTTGTTAGATTAAGATCTGGAATGGTCACTATAGACGTCATCATAAATTCCAGATGACGAAATGTAAAGTGGAGAATAATAACATAAATTTTACTACGCGAGCTCTACTAAGTTGTGAAGTTTAATGCATCACGATGTCTGTCTGTCTTTCTGTCTGTCCGTCTGTCCGTCTGTCCGTCTGTCCGTCTGTCCGTCTGTCCGTCTGTCCGTCTGTCCTACCTATTAACGGCTATATACCTATTTCGAACCGTAATAGATAGCCACTTGAAATTTTCACAGAATACGACAACGTTATGGCGGGCTAACTAACAAATAATAAAAAAGTAAAAACGAAAGGGAAACCCCATACAACAAACGTATTTTTTACGTATTTTTGTATTAGCGCTAATGTAAAAACGATAAACCTACAAGTGTCAAACTTGGCACGATTATAGTAAACACTCTAAAGTATAACAACAAACAATAAATAATGGCCAAGTGCGAGTCGGTGACAAATTTCTGTTCATTACCGAGTTATAATTGTGTTATACTCGAGCGCCTGTAGCTAACTGCGTAGCAATTACTCCGACAAATTTTGGAAGGCGTTATAATAACTGGTAATTCGGTTACTTGGACAACCTTGTTGTATTTTGTGGTGGTACGGAACCCTCAGTGCGCGAGCTCGACTTGCACTTTGCCGGTTTATTTATTCATAATATTATGTACCGTTGCGAACCTCCAAAAGCAACAAAACGTTTTTTTTTTTTTTAATTAATCATGTTTTTAATATTTTATGGTGTACGGTGGACGTGGGCGTTGCCGTTGGGTAGGATCGTAATGCTGGAAATAGACAGATCAACGAGGTTTAGGAAAATGGGCGAATGACCTCTAGTGGCCCAAAGATTTTCTAATTAAGCCTGCCTTCAAGTTTCATACTACTAAATGCTTCTAATAAGCAAATATTTTGTCGGTCATGGTAGTTTGACATCATCATTTCAGCCGTAGGACGTCCACTGCTGGACATAGGCCTCCCCCATCGATCTCCAAAAGGGCCGGTTGGAAGCGGCCTGCATCCAGCGTTTCCCTGCGGTCTCTTTTAGGTCGTCTGTCCATCTTGTGGGTGGACGTCCTACGCTGCGCTTACCAGTCCGTGGTCTCCATTCCAGAACCTTTCGGCCCCATCGGCCATCTGTTCTGCGTGATATGTGCCCTGCCCACTGCCATTTCAACTTACTAATCCGGTGGGCTATGTCGGTGACTTTCGTTCGTCTACGGATCTCCTCATTTCGGATTCGATCTCGTAGAGAAACCCCGAGCATAGCCCTCTCCATAGCTCGTTGTGCGACTTTGAGCTTGCTTATGAGGCCCATAGTGAGAGACCACGTTTCAGTGCCGTATGTCATCACTGGTAACACACACTGGTCGAAGACTTTCGTCTTAAGGCACTGAGGTATTTTGGACGAGAAGACGTTGCGTAGTTTACCGAACGCTGCCCAGCCGAGTTGGTAGTTTGACATACAAGAACCTAATCTGATATGGACGCCAAAAATGTACGGCCTGATACATATTTTTCCTTAAACTTGGCTGTGCCAGGTCATTTCGTTTTCAGTTTTATTGTATAAAGACTTTACAGAGAAACTCTCGTGTACTTTCATTAATTACACTATTATTCCGAACCTGAATAACAAGCAAAGCGCCAATAAACATTTTTCCGAATTTGGATAAGTGATATTGAATACGTTTTTTTTTAAATACTTAACAACTGTTGATACCATCCATTAATCGTTATATCAAGTATATCAAGTATTAATCGTTAGTCAAATATTATATCTAAAATGTGCAATGTTATTTTAATGCTTCTTATCTTCAAATATGTTTGAAATATGCGAAAGAGATAGCTTTAGCTGGGAATTAAGACTACAAGTCTACAACTATAGTTTTACTTTTGGCCATGTTCACTATAAGCCGTGTCACAGTGTAGGTAAGAACTAAATCCAAATACGTCCCCATAATCCGAAACAGCTCGTCTGATAGTGTCAAGTATACTGAGCACCACTGGGAAGTTAGCTGCTCGCTGACTTCGTTGATGCGCAGTCGTTGTGCGTCGCCACATCCTTGAGCGCAAATAAAAATTGACCCAAATAACATTATATAAACACGTAGGTATATGCAACAACTTAGTTGAAATTTCGAGAGATAACGCACCCTTGTCAATTATTAAACAAATTGGAACGCAATGTTTATGTTTTAAACGTTTATCGGGACTTATCACGTATTATTTAAAACGTTTACCGTTACGTAACGTTTTAACGTTTTATTTAAAGGTACATATTTTTTACCTAAATTAAATAATACGTGATAAGTCCCGATAAACGTTTAAAACATGTGTTCAAATCGCGAAAGTTTAAAAATTACTACGCAATGTTTAGATCGTCATACATATCTAGATATTTATATATCTATCTCAATGTATCAAAGTCAAAAGCTTGATACGTGAAGATATAAAAATCCAGTGTTATCATTTATTTTTTTATTCATTATTAAGAAACACTTATAACACCAGGACAATTAGACTCAGGTGATACTATAAGATATCTACTAAAACAAATTAAATCAATTCTAGTATAGGAACAAAATATATGGTATATCTGTGTTTGTCATAGCCTATTAACCTCGAAAGCTCAAGTGTGGTCTCCTTCCATGACAAGACGCAGTTTTCATGAAAAGTCAAATGGAAAAGCGTAACCAACCAATCTTAATGCCTTCGCTGCATGCACACCCCCCGCTGCAAAATTCACACGTCATAATAAATAGATGTCGGTTTATGGTTCATAATCTTTTTAACATCTATGTTCGCTTCAGTATCTTTTCCACCTTTTATGATGCTCTGACACGGCATGCTTATTACAAAGTATCTACGTAGCCTTGACGTCGTTCCCCTTGTGTGCTCTTCGATTAGTTAATTGTTAACGTCATGGTTATATTGGAACTAGACTTCACTGTGGATGTCTTCGATGACATTACACGTCCCGTTTTGCCTATGCTTTCATAATTATGAATCACATATTACTGCCCCTGTGGCCCACTTTGTAGTGAACCTGCCTTCTGCGCTTGAGGCGTGGGTTCGATTCCTACCTAGGGCAAACATTCTTGTGATGAACATTTGTGTTTGTTCTATATCTGAATGATAATAATTATATTTTAAAATATGTATGTATATCAGTCTCTGGCAGCCATAGTACACAAGCTTTGCTTAGTTTGGGGTCAGATGACCGTGTGTGAAAAATGTCCCGAATATTTATTATTATTTATTTATTTAAACAGATCGATCATAGTCTGTCTTCCTACGTTAAGGCCGCGCTCATTAGCCAGAGTTATCTCTTTTACGCATTTTCAAAAATTCACTAAACAGGGATAAAAATATTTGGGATCATTTCAATGTATTTTTAGAGGTGATACTTTTATTTTGGCGGAAGACCGAAAATAATTATCTATTTAAAACCGACTTCAAAATTATTAAGTACACACATTCGTTTCGGTACTTGGATGACATAATGACTTGGGTCTTAACAGAGTGATGGCCGAGGCAAGGTAAGCGCAGCGTTGATCGTCCAGCTGCAAGATGGGTCGACGATGTTATTACTATCGCGGGTTGAACCTGGACTCGATTAGCACAGGACCGAGGCAGATGGCATAGCTAGAGAGAGGCCTATACCCAGCAGTGGGATAAGGAAGGCTGTGGATGATGATGATGATGATGAAGGATGACATAAATATTTTTTCGTTATTTTGATTTAAAAACCAAACTACTGAACTGATTTTGATGAAATTTCAATAGGATCAACCTGAAAGCATATCGTTTCAAATTGAAAAAAATCTAATTGATTTATAAATGACGGAGTTATAAAAAAGAACCCACCCGCCTCCTTTTTTTGAAGTAGATTAATAACTACAACTCTGTCTAGACTCTAGAATACGAGAGTATTTAGTTTTAAATACCATGAGCAGTCAAACTATATAATTATGTAGGTAAGTCAGCGTTTTACTTGTATACATTTGGCTTACTGTCACCAGTCAGCATTAATTGCTGACTGTACGAAAGTTTAGGTTTTATGCGCAAAGTTTTGCAAAGCTTTCCAATTAAAAAATAATCCGCTTCGTTATCATTTGTTGGATTTAAAAACAATATTCCCATTATTATATTAAAACCTTGATAAAATTTCATGGTATTTTCCTTTTGTGATATTGTGTCCCAACAGTGGAATTTCGAGTGTATTGCTAATTGATTTTATGCACGGGCAATGAAATTGAGCGCAATGTTACAGAGATCATAATCGATATATTGTTATTGCGAAGGCTTTACAGCTTACACAGTCGTAAGTTCAACGGTCTGTGAACAGTCGTAGCGAATACGGAGCCAGTAATTCGAAGTTACTATGCAAAACGCTAGGAACACTAGATGCTGCGCTCGAGCCAAGAAGTGGCTTGTCTATGCATTGTTCAAACTCCATCATCATCATTATCAGCCTATTATATTCCCACTGCTGTGACACAGACCTTTTCTCAGAGAGAGAGGATGGGCCCAAATCCACCATGCTGACCCTCAAACTCGGAGCTTTCTAATCAAAAACGTCCTCTCAAACTATAAAAAATATGAATTAATTCCAAGCGTCGTTCATTATGTATACAGGGTTGCTGTCAACAAACAACCCGACGCTGGACCGAGCACAAAACATACCGCTTCATTCAGAAGACAAGACAAATAAAACTGAGTTATGAGAAACTGAAAAAGAACAATTCATAATGTTTGCAGTGACGTGATATATCAGCGTTCTTACAGCCATTGTTCAGAAACTAGCCGTCACTGAAAATACGAGTGGAATTCTCGCATCGGTCTCATTTTCCTTGTACACGTTGAAAGAAAGGGTTTTACGATGTAGTCGTTTTTATGAGCCTTAAACTATGATATCTTTCGTATAGTATTTTCTGCTTTTACACAAATGTAGTGCTTATTACTTTGTTCAACATACATCGGTAAAAGAACGTCTCTAATACACAGGCAGGCTAAAAGACTACACTATATAGATACTACTGGACTATATTAGAGTAGACTGCCAGTAATATATACGGTTCAAGTTTTTTTAGCTGTGACAGTTGTAGATTGTAAAAACAGAATGAAAATCGTAAATTCTGATTACCTACTTCTGCTAAATTTTTAAACATAAGATTTTAGTGAATGTTATGGTAGTCAATATTAATACAGTGAAATAATAATATAAAATTTATTTATTCAGCTTTTTTTCAGAATAATATTACAGCTGTCAGTGCTAAACAAAACTTGGACCGAGTATGGTAAGTAATATTCACAACAAATAATTAACCAAATGACAATTAATCAAACAATAGAAACAGTGCGTCTATTCATGTTTTTATTGCAAAGTAAACAAAGTTAGATAAAAAGCAAGTTAAGTACGAGTAAAAAACTTTTAAAATCAAGTTAAGCACGAGTAGCTGACGTACAAACTCATACCAGTGTAGTGTCGCGACTGATACCGATGGTGCGGAATTAAAGTTCTCGTATTGTGGAATCCACGTGAGCTGTCAGTTTATGCGACACTTGATTGAATTAACGAGCGCGTAGGGCGCGAGAAGCTCGCGGCGCGACGTTCGCACGCGGCGGAGGAGCGACGACCACTGGCGCCCCGCCCGCCCCGCAAGCATCATCCCTTAACTTCCACCGGATACACCTATATCGTGCAGCTTACCGTACGATTCTGAATCTGCTGACTGCTCCATTGCCAAGCATCGTCTTATTAGCATAAGGCAAATTAAGTTGCACTGAGCCGAGCCGACTAGCATTCATAGGCATCTTGCCGAATCACAATTAAGTATCATTGTTGCTAATGCATGATAAGCAATACCTGCTGTGAATGTTTACTTCCATATATTTCATCGTCATCATCATCATTTACTGCTGGGTTGAGAATAGACTATTTTATGCTGCATCTGCCTCGATCCTGTGGTAATCGAGTCTAATTTAAACCATTCTTCTTTGTAAATTGTTTCTTTTTAAACGTCACATTAGTAAGTATCTCAAAACAACTGCAATTTAATATTATCCTTTGAAATTGCCTACGCGATGCTCAAAGTTAACCTACTTTCCGATTGTGAAGTTACAAGCAAAATTAGGTTGGTACCATAAATTCAAATTAAATTTACACCCTTGTATATTCAGTGCGGTTAATTTAAATAACAAAGAGCGTAAAGAGTATAATTTAAGTCTAATTATTGCACATTATAATGCTTATTTACGTTGCACGCCCAGCAAGCCGCCCGCCCACCGCGGCGCTCCGCACGCCCATCTAATGGGCCGGCTTTGAAACCTAATACTTTCCTCTGCACTGTTATTTTAACACTACTATCTAACTAAGCTAATGAAAAACTAAATGTGATGCAACAGAAAGCAAAAACGTTTCAATTAAAAAGTGAAACGAGAATTTGCTACTTATTTTCAAAGGTTTTTCTAAGCTTTGATGGGGTTTACATATTATTAGGAAGCATTTTCAATAGCTCTGTAAATTGGTTAAAAGAAACTGTTTTAAAGGCTAGGTGTTTTGACTACTAGATGTTTAGTGGTGGTCTGGCGGAAGATGGTAGGACGGCTAATTTAGAAAAGAAACTGCGTGGGGCTTTAAGAATTGACAAGCAAGTTAAATTTACCTTGATCACTTCTATACATAACTGAGCACTTTCTGTTTTCTGAAAGGAACATTTAGCTTTCAGTGTTCTTAATTGCCGTTGGACAACTAGCCATATCGGATACGTGTCGGTGGACGCAATTCGAGACAAATCAGTTTTGTCCAATCTCTCTAAGCTCCCCGTACCTACTATCGCAGTCCGTTTATAGCTGTTGTCTCAAACTCGGCAATAAATCGTGACGACTCACTGAATATTGTAATTAATACTTACACTCTCAATAACAAAATGTTATAGCAAGACTATAGGCGTCTGATTACGTAACTTTGTTTTTCTGTCTTAGGAAGAAATAACTACGTAGCTAAAATTTATTTAAAAATATTGACTAAACTGCACCCAACGGAAAATCTTCCGAAAATACTCGCTGATTGGGGTGCAGCATGGGTGTAGCTATAGTTTTCACATACAAATTAGAACAAAAATGTTCAAAGTTTTTTCCGGGCTTAAAAGGCAAAATTCTAAGCTCTTCCCTCGCAAAACTACAGTTCAGTGTCACAGCAAAGAACCGTCGCTGTGACAACCGAGCGGCGCATGCACATATATATTTTGTGACTGTCCAACAATTCACTGTTTTTTCGTCGTATGCTAAGGGGTCCGGTCCCGGTTCCCCTAAGCCCCACCATCTCATATAAGTACGCCCATGGGGTGTAGCCAGGTTGTGTAGGATTATACCCACTAAATAAAGCCCGGTGACCAGCCTTAGTGCTTGACAACAGGGCTCCGAGATCTACAGAGAACCGCACCGGAGCCCTTAGCTCAGCTACGGCTCCTTCCGAGACCTGACATATCTAGGTAAACTTTTTTCGTTAATTTTGTACTAAACACAGTATCCTTGTGTTTGTACACCTATAATTCCTAAAAATTGTGTCTTCAAAAGGAGAGTAAACAGACTCATTCTAGGTCAGCATGCTCCATCTCAGCCCGCAAATCTACTATATAAAAATAAGTCGGGTTTTCCTTCCTGACGCTATAACTCCAGAACGCACGAACCGATTTCCACGGTTTTGCATTCGTTGGAAAGGTCTTGGGCTCCGTGAGGTTTATAGCATATAGGTTTATAGTAGTCAGGCCGAAGGCCGAGCTCTACGCGTACGAAGTAGCGGGATTCAGCTAGTATGTAATAAAAGAGTCAGGTACGGAATCACACCTAAGTAGACATTGGCATGTTAATCATAATTAGTTTACCTTCCTGTCAGGTGCCTACAAATATCAAGTTTCACCATGCCTCAGTGTTTAATTGATAGAGACGTATAATTTATTAGTGTTCGTTGACCTACATACAGACAGACAGTGCGGAATTAGATCAACGACGAAGCAAGGTGCGCGACCGCATTGGACTGTAGACATGCCCACAGACTGAGGAGTATCAGATAGTTACTTTCATTTTGGTTCCCTGTTTTAGGTAAATATAGTTGTCTTGTACTTAACTAATGAAATTCTTTCATTAAAATCTTGAAAACCGGTACTTTTGGTGCCGTTTTTTTTTTGTTCGATTTTATTTCGCAAACAAAAATTGGTGCACCATATCTAACTTTCATTTTACAGACCTATTCAATAATACGTTACATAAAGAGGTAGGGTATTTTTTTGTATTCTTGTCATCAACTTGTAAATATGATGCCGTCACCTTCCCAATGATCGTCTTCGAACCGTCGTCATCTTGTGTTTATGATGAAGTTACCTACCCAATGACCATCCGCAAACCGTCGTAATCTTGTGTTTATGATGAAGTTACCTACCCAATGACCATCCGCGAACCGTCGTCATCTTGTGTTTATGATGAAGTTACCTACCCAATGACCATCCGCGAACCGTCCTCATCTTGTATTTATGATGACGTAACCAACCCAATGACCATCTTCGAACCGTCGCTATTTTGTATTTATGATGACGTCACCTACCCAATGACCATCCTCGAGCCGTCGTCATCTTGTATTTATGATGACGTCGCGTAACCATCTTCAAACCTACCCTAATCTAGAGACATTACAATTGTCAAAATCGGTTAAGGTGTTTAGGTGCAGGTGAAAACATTCAAGCATATACATTCACACGCTTCTTTTCCCTTTGGGTCGTCGGGTAAAAATTAGAAGTTCAGCTATTTCTTCCTTACCAAGTCATGCTACATAAACGAATTTCGAAAATTCTACCAGAGTCAAAAGTTTTTCTTCTCGAGATAATATAGTTCGCGAAAAATAGGAAATATTGGGATTGGATTTGAAAGGTTTAATTTTCTAAAAACTGAATTATCTACATCGAAATTAACTTTCAAACTAAATTCGACCCACATTTTTCACGCCAGAAACCTAAAACTAGCCATTAAAATATAGAATTAACCTCATTTTGATTAGGTAAGAACATTTAACACGCTGAAATCTCAGAATCATAAAATATAAAAATGATAGACTACTCCCAAACACATTTAATGGTGAATAAAATATTCTAATCTTATAAAAGGGTTTCGTATTTTATTCGAAGTTAACTTGAAATAATATTCGGGCTCACAAAATTCTAAGTGTACATTTTATTGAGTTTCTTTATAAATTTTTACGAGGATTTTTATGGCATTTCGCACAATGAAACATTACTCTGGGAGCGGCGTCGAGAGCTGCTGTAACAGTTTTATGTCCATTCTATTGCCTATTTGTTTGGTCCTACTTCTATTTTAGATATCTATGTCTTTGCTGAAATTTTGATGAATCCATCATTGGTCTCTTAACGTTTTAATCAGACTATTAAAGTGGCATCAAGTTTTTTTGTCAGAAACTTCTCTAGGACTAATTAATCTTTGACAAATTAACTCACCTGGCGTGTGTTGGCTTCGGAAATAAATCCACTACCGAGAAGTAATGATTCATGAGTTTGTATCACATACGCTCTACAAGTATAAACAAAAGTAAACTGTGACATAAAAATAAACTAAACCATAAACTATATCATAAACTATATCATATATAAATATATGGGTTTAATATAAATAAATATCTGTGTAATCAAAGTGTAGCTTTGATTACCAAGTAATAGCACAAATTACTTTTTTAGAGTTGAGTAGTATTTAAGTTCCAAATTTAGTGCCCTCTGTCGGCCTGAAAATGCTGAGACCAGGGCTAGCCACTCATACCAAGTAACAAACAAACAAATAAAGCTTAGCATCCAGGTGGAAGTGGATGGTTTGGGTTTTTCTTTGGGTTTTTCAAATTTTTAGGGTTCCGTACCTCAAAAGAAAAAAACGGAACCCTTATAGGATCACTTCGTTGTCCGTCTCTCTGTCCGTCTGTCTGTCCGTCTGTCTGTCCGTCTGTCGAGACCCTTTTTCTCAAGAACGCGTAAAGGTATCAAGTTGAAATGTATACTAAATACTTGAGCTTATGGTTTCTTTCGACTGTAAAAAAATAAAAGTTGTAAGTCAACGCAATCAAAAGATATGAACGTTTATGTCGCATATTTTGCGATTTCACAGGGAAATCAAAACCTATAGGGTACTTCCCGTTGACCTAGAATCATGAAATTTGTCAAAAGGCAAGGTCTCATAGCACATATATAGGAATAAATCTGAAAATTATAAATTTGAAGTTATATCATTTAAAAATAATTATTTTGCTATTACAAACTTACATTTTGTAGTTGGAATGTAAAGAAGAACCTTATAGTCAACTACAAAGTTAAGTTTGTCTTTCAATATTTCAACTTTAGTTATTTTTTGGACTCGCGCTCTGAGGATTCTTTCCAACGGAACCCTCAGAGCACGAGGCCTACTCGTACTTGTCCGGTTTTTTTCTTTATGCAGTTAGATAGTTACTAAGTAAATTTGAAAAATGTACTGGTACCTGTATCACGCAAGAACAGCGTCTTCAGCATCCTGTCTAAAGTTTGAAAATATTTCTTGTAAGAAAACCGTTCAGGCTCTTTGATAATAACAACAATTTACTCATATTTTCAGCTTCAATACGCAGCAAAGGGAACTTCTTTCCAGAATTAATAAACAAGAAACCTTTACGTGAACTGTTTTACTTATTAAATTTTTATACAAAAAGGTCCCGTTTGCACTTGACCTACGTATTTAAAATACAGTTGTTCAATAAGTAAGGAAACGTTACGGTAGGTACTTGGGCCCTTCTTCTGGCCCGAAAAGGTCGGAAGCCACGATTAGCCTGCGTTTGAAGTCTTTATAGCCAGTCATTTACAGAGTAATGTGGCGCTCAAATATAATTTCAAAAAGAGTGGCTCCGACCAATCCTCAGCGGACTATGGAAGTATAGATAAGGATCTCTTTGTGATTCACTGTTATTTTAGAGACGTTTCAAATTTCTGATTTTCAGTTCTCAACGTTTGATAGAATTATCTCGTACCTAATCTCTCGTTGGGAGAAAAGTTTTGAATGGTGACTATGAAATTCTAAATTCTACGTTTGCTTAACGTAGTTATTGTAAGTACTTATTACATAAATTGCCAATGCAAGATACATTGTCGGGGAGACTGAGATATTCTGAAAGTTACCAAAATGATGGCCTGTATTTTATTAGGCAGAAAGTTAAGCTAAGCAGGATGCGAATGCAAGGGACCCAGGTGAATGGAGTAATCAAAGGGTTTATCGAAGGCTGATAATGATGATGGTTTGGAACTTTTACATAGTTAGGCTACACTTTTCATTGTACCTACAAAAATATTTAGTAATAATTATGTGTTATGCAAAACCCTGTGTAAAAATTCTAAAACATAATTTATACCTAAAATAGCTAATAATTTTATTCATAGAGGGAAAGGTCTCTTGTATGGATGAATTTTAATAGGCGATGATGAGGATCCGAGAGCAAAGAGTAATTATACTGCGGCCAATCTAAAGGCATGTAGGAAGAACATGTTTATAGACCTTTACTCGTATCACAGTCAATATTGTCATACAGAAATACTTATCTAGTACTTTTATCTGTTGTTTATAAGAAACTAGCGACCCGCCTGCCCGGCTTCGCACGGGTGTAATTTACGAGCGAAGCCGGGGCGGGTCGCTAGTTATATATATAAACTTTCCGTGAACATTTATCTATAAACTGATGGTGAAAACCGCATCAAAATTCGTTTCGTGGTTTAGGAGGAGTTAGCGGCCATACAGACATACAGACAGACGCGGAGAGCGACTTTAATTTATACTATGTAGAGATAGAGATAGAGATGCCAGGTATATATGCACAGCGCACACGTATATACCTCCTTAATGCATGTGTGTATTATTTGTGCTCTACGTAAAATATCACACTAATAAAAACGTGTGTAAATTAAGTGTGTAAGGATTTTTGTTACAAATAAAATATTGTCTATTGTTATTATTGAAGCTGACGTGGTTTTCACACGTTTTGTTTATATTACACGGGAATTAATCAGGTATGATTAAGCCGGTTATTTATTCTGACTTTAGTTACGCGATTGCTTTGTCAAGGAAGAAGGAGTCGCACGCGCACACCTTGTTAAAAAACCGAACCGCCGAATGCGATTCAAACTATAGTTGTAATAACCGGCTTAATTTTACGTACTTAATAAACCGAACGTGTGTTTGTTTGCTTCTCTTTCACGCAGCAACAGAGTAACAGATGGGCGTGATTTTTTGCATAGAGATAGCTGGAGGGCTGGAGAGTGACATAAGAGTTGACTTTTTGTACCGGAAATATTTATAGTTGCTGAGGGAATGGACACGCAGGGTGCAGCTACTCACTGACGACCAGCCGCATCTGCCGCATGAGCCCCGATCCCGGGTTCGATTTCTGACCAGGCAGATGTTTTAATGATGAATTTAAATATCTGATTAGTCTATCTTTATCAAAAATCCCGTGAGGATTCATTATAAATTTAGTCTATCTTTGTATGTGTTCCATGGCGGTTTCACTCGCGTGGAAAATACAACAGGGACCGTTGTTTTTTTCTAAATCAAAAGTATCCTATGTCACTCTCCGGTCTTCCAACTATATATATGCAAAAAATCTTTCTGTTGATAGGAAATAACAAACACACTTTCGTATTTATAATATTAGTGAGGATTTTTTTTCTAAATTAAAATTATCCTATGTCACTCTCCGGTCTTCCAAATATATATACCTATGCAAAAAATCATTCTGTTGATAGGAAATAACAAACACACTTTCGCATTTATAATATTAGTAAGGAAGTAAGGATTCACAAACAACTATATCCACTATAGTGTAACAAAACCCGAACTACAAAAGTTCCAATATGCAAAGATATCAAAATTTAACGACGGAATATTCGATGTCGCACCTGGGGTCACACTTTTGATACAATTTTTAATATTCGCTGGTGACAGCACGCACACTCGCAGTGAACACAGAGGACCGCCTTTCTTTTTTTCTCTGCCTCTCTCACTCTGTATTTGATATTTTTATAGCTCCCCTATATTACCATGAGTTATTGCTGAGCAATTTAAATATGAATGGGGGTTCGACAGTTTCATGTCTCCTGAAAGATGAAGAATGTGTAATGGGACCACGAATTCTTACGTCGAAAACACGCCGTTTTTTCACCGTCGTGGTTCACGGCAACCTGACCTTAATAAAAGTTTTATTACTAATTTCTAATTTGTATTACGCGCGTAACGGATATTTTAAGACCACATTATTATTAAAGCCTCAGGGGCCGATTCCGTAACTTTTAAGTTTATTGCTTACAACAGTCTTAATTAGCGGGCCACCTATTTAAATTTTAGCTTCTAACTCTGCTTCATGGAGTTTGTATAATTTATTTGTGGTATAAAGTTCTTCCTGGTCAGTAGTTTTATGAAATGTCACGTCAATGTAGATGAGGAACATCATGCCACGTCGCAGTTGAGATGAGTTAAGAGTTTTGGACAGCCATGTTCACGGATGCAATGTCGCTTGATTTTAAGATTTTAACAAGTTTGAAACTTATGTCGTTCCCTTGAGCGCCCGCTTCTAACATCCCGCGAAAATAAAATCTCTTTTGGTATTTTATTTTTTATGTTTACTAAATCATTAGTAAAGAAAACGTGCACGGTTAAGTCTATATAATGTGGTACTAATGAAACAAATAAAATATGTTCCCGGCTCGAAATATTTTAGTTCAATACAAATGAGATTCATCCCTTAATCCCGCATTTGCAGAGTTTAATGAGGTATTTTCAATGGTTATACCCAGACACACCGGATTAACTGACCAAAATACGGCTTAACTGGAACCAAATTAGATACTATTGAACAGTAGTAAATGGTCTTTTGTTTTTCGGAATTTTTGTTTTGCAATATTGTGCCTTTTATATTTTATAGCTGCTGCAATAAATCCTTGATTATTTATGAACCTTACGGGCGAGATGAACCCTGTGTACCTATATATACTGGCAAGTAGGTACCCTCGCTGATGAAGTCTATTGCTAAAAAACGCTGTTTTTTTACGTAGTAAAATGCTAAAAATCTATTCACTCCAGTAAAGTCACGGATTATTTCCTAAGCGCTCCGAATTTCGTTTAAATATTATAACGTTGTAGCCGAGATCCAAGCCCGCTAACGACTAGACCCGAGCTGTTAAGCCGAAAGGGCGCGTACATTATGATTGTTATGGGTAAAGGTCCACTTTATAGTCGTTGTGTTATGCCTTTACACGATCATCATTTAACAGTGTGGGAAACCCTAGATTCGCGAAAGTATTATAGTTTAAAATACGAGATAAAACCCTAATTATTTACTTTGGTGTTTCAACTTTTAGCTTAAGCTGTGACTAGTAAGTAATGGCAGCTGTTTTAAGGTCAAACTCGACGGCAAATTTTTCACACAACTTTGTACCGCCAGAATTAAAATAGTACGCCTTTATGTTTTATTTTGTTATTCTACTATTCTCGGTCCTATTTATTTGCTCTGACATCTGAATAAAAACATTTATTTCACTTAAATATATTAGGTACTAGCGGTCCGCCCCGGCTTCGCACGCGTATAGATAGCCTATGTCACCTGGGGATAGTGTAGCTTCCCAACAGTGAAATAATTTTTCAAATCGGTTCAGTAGTTTTGGAGCCTATTCAATGCAAACAAACAAACAAGCAAATCTTTCCTCTTTATAATATTAGTATCGATATACCTGATACAGTCTTACGTTCTAAAACCAAGCGTAAGTAATCAGTAACCTCGGTCTTCATTCTGCTTTTTATATTTTTAACCGACTTCGAGAGGAGGTTATCAATTCGACTGTATGTTTTTTTTTTGTATGTTTGTTACGCTATTACTCCGCCAATTTAGAATTGTTTTTTGATGATTCTTTTTTTGGTTGGTAGGTCATATCTCATAGGTGGTCCCATAATTTTTTTATCGACATTGATTCAGTACTTTTTGAAAAATCTACAAATTCAATGTACATTGTAAACATTGTACAGTACCACCAACTTAGCTGTTAAGGTGGGCAACATTGGAACTACATTTATTTCTTGGTGAATTTCATACTTTGTTCTCCACTAGCGACGCTGTCAACTAAACATCAAACATAGAGGCACAGCAAAGAGGAACAGACTTCAAAAAACAAAGAAGTGTCTCCATGGCGACCATGCCCTGTTGTTTTTCGTTAAATTTTTCATGACCGTGACAGTGTCGTGTATTTAGTATTAAATATTTTATATAGTATTCAATAGCGTCAAACAAGCCAGTCAAGCAGAGCTAATCATGCTCGGTCAAGTCAAACTCATGCACCAGTAAAGTGGTGGAGGCTTTACAAGAGGCTTCTATGGAGTTTTGGACCCTTATTAGGGTTTATTATTCCTTTTTAGGTTTCCGTATCCAAAGGGTAAAAACGGGACCTACGGGTTAACTGAGCCTACGCTATCTGCATGTGATGTCTGTCCTACCTTTTAACGACTGTCCTTTGAACCGTAATAGATAGCAAGTTTTTTTTACAGAACTTGTAAATTACAGCGTATTAACTTAAGAACTAATAATAAAGTCGAAAAGTAAAAACTAACAGTGGCCCTACAACAAACGTATTTTTTACGTATTTTTGTAATTGGTCTAATGTAAAAACGGCAATATGTAGGTACAAGCGTCAAACTTGGCATGATTATAGTACACACTCTAAAGTATAACAGTAGGTAATAAATAATGGCAAAGTGTGAGTCAGTGACATATGTCTGTTCAATACCATGTTAACCAACGTAGAGCGCGGTCGGTACTTGGATGGGTGACGGGGCAAGGAAGTTATTAGGGTATATATACCATCCTTGGTGACGGGTGATGGCACCTCGACGTGATGTCTTTTTGCACTTTTTGTATTTTGTGGTGGTACGGAACGTACGCGAGCGCGCTCAGTGCGCGAGCCCGACACGCACTTTTTTATCTCTGTGGAATAAATCCCACAATTTTTTTTAAATAAAGATATTTTTTAGGAAAAAATAAGAACCGACTTCATGACTATGCCTTCATTTACAAACTGAAACTAAAAAGTAGAAAATAATATTTAAATAACTTCAAAGCAATGAGCATTAGAGGACAATCAACGAAATTATGAATACATATATTACCTACTTATATATTTACAATTTATAATCAGTTATTTTTGGAGTCGGTGCCAGCAATTTCATATTACTGAAAATTATACCTTTTAGCATTCTTCGCAGCAGTGCTAATATAAATATTTATCTTTATTCTTTATTTTATCTTATTTACGACCAACAGCACAAAATATATACGATAATTATAATTAATTATTTTAAAGTACAGCCATTAACAGGTCTATAATAATGGTATGAACAATGTCGTGGAAAATCACTACTAAAAAACATATATTGCAAACTAAGCACTAAAGAGCTAAGCTTCAAGATAGACTAATATAAACAAAAAAACAACATATACTGTATAAGTGTATACCTAAATATGTGTAAAGTACTAATAATTGTAAAACATATTGCCACATTCTTAGAATATGCTGCTTTTTGCAACACAATTGTAAAGGCAGAGCAACAATGTTTTGTATTTAATTTAATTTAATTTATTTCACACATTAAGATCACACACAAGTACCTACTACATAGGTAAGCATAAGTAGGTAACTTAAAATAGTAACTTAACTTAATAACCTCATTTCACTTTCCATGATTTAATGGACTTAAAATGATTGAATAGATTTGTGGAATTGCATTGGAATGTGAAATAAAGCAGAGCTAATATTTAATTAGTGTATACTATACCTACTATAACCATCTTAACAAGTATAAACAAATCTTGAATATGTAACGTACTTAACGTAAATATTGTAAGCGACTTTATAATAAGCTAAATAAAAGAACTGCAAAGTATTTAGATACATTTTGTAAACGTTTCATCTGTTTTGTTTTTAAATCTAAAATAACAAGTAAATTTTGATTATCTATTATAAACGTTATATACCTACAATTATTATATTATACATGTCTAATTGTTATGTCTATTCACTTAATACATGTCTATTTAATATTATTATATTATACATGTCTATTATGTTATGTGTTATTATAATTTAATAAAAAAAATAAGGGGCAGAAAATTTTGTTCTACTAAAATCTTAATTAACTAGAAATATTGCCAAACATGAAAGTTTCTCAATTTTATAAGATAGTTATGAGAGGGTATGTTTTTTTATTTCCTTAATTTACAAAAATTTGCAATACCTTTATTTGACGACGAGAAATATGAAAGAAATGTTCATTTAGTTTTAATTGCGATACAAAAAAAAACATACATTTTGCAAAACAATGTTCAATTTATTAAATCAATATTGCTTGAATGCTGTTTGCGCAAACGTGCCATATGATTTTTTCGATTCTCTGTTTCATGCGAATTATTTTCAATCAGCACAGGCTCAAATTTTTTGTGTCTTCTCAAACCTTAGTGCAACAAATAATGTAAGAGATTTTTTATTACATCTCGTTACGATTTCGTACATACATTTGATTTTCAAAGTTTTCCTTCGGTGTTGTTTTCTACCAGGTTAGTATTTCGTCAGCTTGTCACCTTCCGAAAGTTTTCCAACGCGTTATGACAGGGTAAACAAGGGCAGTACAAACAAATTCGTCACTGACCTATTTTTCCGCACGCCATAAATATGTCACAAACTTCACCTTTAACTTCCTCAAATGGATGATACAGACGTTATTATACTTTTAAAAGCATACTAACTTTGACTATATTTTAAGAAGAAGAGACGACCGAAAATATTAAGTTTTTTATTTTATAATTCCTACAAAAACTAGAAATTTAATGTAAGTAAGCAATATACCTAGTTCACCTAGACATCATCATTTTGTCACCTGACATGTAATTTAAACAAGAAAATTACACAGATTTGGAAAAGAAACAAAAATAAAACCTAGCACTGCTTACGAATAAATATACCCTAAACTAAACTAATCTAAAAGCCCTTTGGTAGGAAAAGTGATTGATTGATTGATTAACTCTTTATTGTTCACACCATGAAAAGTGACCAGTATGCTGGCAGCATTGCCACAATGAATGGCAACGCTTTTTGGCCAATGTAGGCGCCAGCATTCCAGTCACCTTACTATACTTTTGTCACCTATCAACTTAGTGTTAAATGTTTTAGATCCACAGTCCTTTATTCATATTTACATGTCACATCATCCAAATCAAATAATAAATTAAGTTAAATAAAAAAAAATATAATTAATGATTAAATCTGAATAGCAATAACACTAACTACACAAATAGAAAAAAATTACTACTATGCATCAAACGCGTAAAAAGATTGCTCGTTCATAATTTTTTTGAGAAGGAGTGCAGACTGACAAACTAGATCCCGCAAGTTCTGACTAGCACGCCTCATAAGTCAGTTCGATTCACTTCGTCCTGGCGAGTAGCACCGCATATATAAATACTAACATGTCATAGTAAACTGTAAAACTCTTTGAATGCAGTTGGTCTACGGAGGGTAGTTATTATGTTGTTTATATGTATTAGTCATATGAATAGCATTACACTACTACTATTGCTCTCGTGTCGTCTATTAAGTACAAAGAACTAGACATGCTCGCGGTGTTCTTCACCCCCATTAATTTGTAGGAAAACAATTTCTGCTGACCCCTAGTGGGGGACAAGACCTGGGGAATATAATTATAAGAAGGAATAATTTGAAGAAGGATGTCCTCCTCGGTGAGCGTAGTAAATTGTCACTTAGAAATAAGCTGACAATTTACAAAACTTGCATCCGCCCCGTCATGACTTATGCCTCCGTGGCATTCGCCCACGCCTCTCGCATCGATCTGGACAAGCTGCAGGTCATTCAAAACCGCTTCATACGCAGAGCGGTCGGCGCTAGCTGGTATATGCGAAACGCCGATCTGCACTGCGATGTTAAACTCCCATCCATGATTCAATACCTTAAGTATACCTCCCGCCGCTACTTTGACGCGGCGCCTCACCACCCAAATCCTCTTGTAGTAAAATCCTCTAACTACTCGACAGACGTGACAGACCCTTCTCCTCTCCGTAGACGCCCTAGAAACATCTTGGGCGACCCGGACGACCCCATCGCCGTCGTCACCGCGGCGGCGCTGGGCTCGGCCGATCCGACTGCTCCTAGCAATAGGAAATATTCAGTTTTTGGTATAGGCGTCGGTTACCAGAGGCACACACACACAGCGATCCCGCCGGCAGGATCGTAGACCACCAGGATCTGTTAGAAGATCGGTTAGATTCTCTCCAAATAATCAATCAGTTCAACAAACCGTTAGGGCTCCAGGGCACACCCCCTCTGGGGTGCCTGGGCAAGTCTGATTCCCACTCCCTGCGACGGCCCAAGCCGAGGTTCGTACCTTCGAGGTGCCCTTGTGCTAGTCGCCTATTATAAACTTAACCATCAAGTTATGCCGAACGCACTCTGCGTTCGCTAACTAGTCCGGTCAAGCTGTAGAGGCCAAAAGACCAACAGTACAAGTCAATATAAAAAAAAAAAAAACCGGACAAGTACGAGTAGGACTCGTGCTCTGAGGGTTCCGTTAGACGGAACCCTCAGAGCGCGAGACCAAAAAAAAAAACTAACTGAAGTTAAAATATTGAAAGACAAACTTAAGTTTGTAGTTTTTTTTTACTGGGCAAGTGCCTTTAATAACTAAACAAAATACAAGCTAAAACTAACACTACAAATACAGTTAGACTGCCCATAGACCGTTGAAGGTCTAAAGACAATCCAAATGCTCAAGCCCACTACCAGTTGGCAGCGTACCCAACATGCTGGCGGTATTACCACGTTGAATGGCAATGCTAATGCGTTGAGCCAGAAACACGCCAGCATTTTGGTAACGCGTCGCATTAACCAGGCGCTCTGAAAGATTTTTGAAAATGAGGTGAGCTCCCGGTCCCCAAGTCCCCAAGGGCCCAATGTCTCGACCCCAAACGCCTCAAATATGTAACCACTGCCGAGGTTAGCATATTTGCGACGCTTGTGCTGCTCTGCCGAATTGGCAGCCGCGCCAGCCCTACCTTGTGTCTCAGGAAGATGTGACGGCGCCAAAGTATCGACACAAGTTGCGTCCCATACAAGGGGCCGCCCCAACCTCCAGGGCACAAGTGTCATACCGTCAGGCCTCTTTTCATCGTCACGCGCAAGACCACTCGGTTCGAGCACAGCTGCGACATTGGCGGTGGAAAGTGCCCTGCGTATGATGTCGTTCAGGCTAGCGTGTTGGCCAATACGACCAGCGCTTCTCGAGCAAGAGAGACCATGGTGACCGAGCTGGTCAACAGCAGTACCACACTGACAGCGATGGGCCTCACAGCACCTTGCACCCAAGCGTAAGCTGACAGCTAGACGAAATGCGGTTGGATCTAAAAGGCTACCTGTGTTAAAAGAGGGCATGGCTTGCAACCAAAGTCCCGATTCCCAAACAGAGACAGCAAGAATACGAGCGCGATCTGCAATACTAGGACACGTATCTAGTAGTGATTTCCATGCTAGTTCGCAGATCGGCCGATCCCACAGTCTCTGGGAAGACAACTTTGAAGTTTGTAGTTGACAATAAGGTTCTTCCACACATCCCAACTACAAAATGTAAGTTTGTAATAGCAAAATAATTATTTTTAAATACCTTCAAATTTATAACTTTCGGATCTATTCCTATATATGTACTATGAGACCTTGCCTCTTGCCAAATTTCATGATTCTAGGTCAACGGGAAGTACCCTATAGGTTTTGATTCCCCTGTGAAATCGCAAAATATACGACATAAAGGAACCCTAAGAGCGCGAGATCAAAAAAAAACTAACTGAAGTTAAAATATTGAAAGACAAACTTAAGTTTGTAGTTGACAATAAGGTTCTTCCATACATTCCAACTACAAAATGTAAGTTTGTAATAGCAAAATAATCATTTTTAAATGATATACCTTCATATTTATAACTTTCGGATTTATTCCTATATATGTGCTATGAGACCTTGCTTTTTGCCAAATTTCATGATTCTAGGTCAACGGAAAGTACCCTATAGGTTTTGGTTCCCCTGTGAAATCGCAAAATATGCGACATAAACGTTCATATCTTTTGATTGCGTTGACTTACAACTTTTATTTTTTTACAGCCGAAAGAAACCGTAAACCCAAGTATTTAGTATAAATTTCAACTTGCTACCTTTACGCGTTCTTGAGAAAAAGGGTCTTGACAGACGGACAGACAGACAGACGGACAACGAAGTGATCCTATAAGGGTTCCGTTTTTTCCTTTTGAGGTACGGAACCCTAAAAAAGATGTCTGTGTTCAGATTTATAACAAAAGAAATAAAAACAAGGTAAAAGTTTTAACATAATATCTAAAAGCTACCTATATAACATATTCCTCAAAACGTTTGTTTATAATAATATCGTATACCAATATGCAAATCGTGTCATCGCCAGACTCGGCAGCGATTTTTACAACATGGCGGGATCGGACGTAATATTATCAGATGACGGGCCCCGAGGGACTGTAAATATCTCGCCGTCGCGATTAGCCCACGCTCCGGGCTACGGACCGAAATGCGTTTAACAACATTTTTGTTGTAGACACCGTCGTTTTAGCGCTACTTATGTTCCAACATAGAGCTAATTGTTTATTTTGCTTTATTTATGCTAATAGACCATCGGACAGGTGTTTGATTTGTTCAAAACAACTGGCTTAAGAAAAATATAAATAAAAGAATATGTTATAAATATACTGCACCAATGACTTATTTAGTACATAAATAAATTTATGTGCAGTTTGAACGCCATCGCTCAACAACGGTGAAGGAAAACATGGTAAGGAAACCGGTAGTCCAAACCTACTAAACCTACGTCCAAAACCTCAAAAGTTCAGACATATGACATTTACCTACATGCACTGGGCCAGCATGGTGGATTTAGAGCCCATTCTCTCTCTCTATATATATATATACACATCTATCTCTCTCTCTCTCTGAGAGAAGGCTTTATAGCGGCCCCATAGCGGCTGTTCCAGCAGTGGGAAAATGATAGAATGAATTATGAATTAAAACATATACTTTACCTTTAAGTTCAATATTTCGCATGGTACTTCAATGTATCTGACCTTTCCAGCAGCATCATAAAATTCCAATGATTATTTCCTAGCTCCTTTGGGGCAACAAGTTGATGAAATATTTGTTCAATCGCGTGTGTAACATAGTTTCATTTATTTCACTTCACCCTAGTCACTCGACTGAAATAACAACACTGTCGGATGTGAATCAGCAATAAATTTCAATGGCAATACATAGGTATTCTGTATTCCGTTGGATTAACTGACAAAACATTTTTTATTCCTATAGTATAAATAAATATTCGGGGGCGTTTTTTTTTTTTTTTTTTTTCACACACCGTCATCTGACCCCAAACTAAGCAAAGCTTGTGATATGGCTGCCTGAGACTGATATACATACATATATAGTTTTAAATACATACTTAAATAGATATTAACAACCAGATATAGAACAAACACAAATGTTTGTCCTAGATGGGAATCGAACCCACGCCCCCAAGCTCAGAAGGCAGGTTCACTACCAACTGGACCAACGGGCTATCGTATAACATATTATAACATTATATTATTATTATACATTATAACATAGTATAACAGCGGCAATATTACAGGTCGTTATATCATTTTATGTGCTTGTTAGTTCTTAGTTTTTTATTTGTAAATGGGGTTGGCTCTCAGATCAGACAATCTATCAACCTCTATTTGCCCCCTTTAAATCGGCCCTTTTGCAAAATCCTTTCTTAGCGGACCTCTACGCCCCATAAGGAATCTACCTGCCAAATTTCAACTTCGTATGTTTTAAGTAGTTTTCGAGATTTCGTGATGAGAGAGTGAATGAGTGAGTGAGTAGGTGAATTTCGATTTCATAGATATATATAGAACTGTTGTTTAACCGTGCTAATTGAATAAATACAAATACACTTGCACTTAACATCAAGGAACTTGTGGTCTAGAGCTTGCATAAAAATACCACGTCTATTACTACGTCAACATTGATTCAATAGCTTATTGCCAATGATATCAAATCAACGTAACAAGTATCTCCTTTGAGATAAATGTGTAAGCATTGACCCAAATTGCTCAAAATAACTCTAATAAAAGCAAAAAACCTTTTGAAAATAATATTTTCTCCATTTGTCTTAAGCCACAAAGATAGAGCCGAGTGACCCAGTTGTCCAATTTAAACGACCGCATTACTTAAGCTCAAAGAGTTTTTAGGTTGCTCGGGGAGTAAAATTCCTTATGACTAGAGATGCAACCGATATTCAAGATAATAAGAATATTCAATATTATCTTTCTCTTAATCGAGCGAAGCGAAGTCTCAGATTCAAATGGCTAATAGAACAAGTCGGCATTTGGACATGCATGGTTTGTTCGACGATAACTTGCGTATTGTTGATCCAATCTTCATGAAACTTTGTAGGCTAGTAGTTCATTTCCATGCAATTTCAAGTTTGAATATGCGCAAAATCAATACATTTACCGTTGAGTTACATTTAAATTAGTGAAGTGGTGCACGTGGCGTATATGACTATTTTTAGGTGATCCTCACAGATCGGCCATGGTAGGCAACAGGTGTCTTGAGAGTACACAGCCATGTCAATAAAGAGTTATCTATCATGTCGGGGACTTCTAACACCTTAAAAACTCTAACGTTCTCTCTGTGTTAGCCACACAAAGCACATACAAATCAGCTTAGTATGTATCAGCGATTAGGATGACTACTATTTTCAAAAAGATATTAAGACTCATAACGTCGGGGATAGTACAATACCGCGAAACTAACACAGGTAAATAACGCGTATCTACACTTCACTTCACTTTACGGGAGAGACAAAAAACTGCCTAGTTTCGTAATTTTTGGGTCTAGGAACCACATGTCTCGTTTTCTATTGCTCAATTTGATTTTTTTGTAACATAGGGAGGGGCCAACGAAATCGTAGTTTGCGTTGGTACAAAAAATAGATTTGGCTACATACGTAGTTACGCGGTATTGACCGACGCTACTTACGCGGTATTGCACTATCCCCGACGATAATATTAAGACTCTAAATATCGATTTTTTAGACAAAGTGTATATGTTTGTGCCATTTGGGGTCCGAGATCTTAGGACCGTGGGGGCCGGCCGCCCATGATTTATATAGGGACTTGGCCATAGGCTTGGTGGAGGCGACATGAGACCGGAATGCTGACGACTACTTTGGCCACAAAATTTGCATTGCCATCCAGCGTGGCAATGTTGTAATGTGGCAATATTTTCATTTGTTTATAGGTAGTAGTAGATACATAATATAATAATCGTTTACAATTATTTCGTGTTAATAAATATATGTATAGATTCATGTAGCATAGATATTAGCTTTGTTAAATACCAGCTAGCTTAAAAAATTGGACCGCTATAAAACCTTCGTAAAAGTATATTTTAAGACATTTATTTTCTCATATAAATTATCGACACTTTTTATCAATTCTTATCCCTAAGTTACCCAGTTATCCCCAAGTTAAGGCTTTAAGCTGCGCTGTGTGGATAAGCATCAGCTCGCTGGCGATACATAATGCATAAACATGGCACTTCCACTGCACTGCAGAAGGCTGGAGCCGAGAGCTCTTCACGTTCGAGCGTCTCCCACTCGCACGTAGTCTGTTAGCTACACGCGCTTGATGTCACTTTCGACAGTCAATTCGATTTGGATATCGAATTTTCGAATTCAAAGCGATCGAAATGCTAATCACACCACTAGTTTTTTGTAAGTGGATTTGCTACGTGCTACGATTCGTAGCACTCGTAGACTCAGCTACGAGCTATGAACTACGAATACTGCACTACGAACTCAATGCCGAAATTAGGAATGCTTACATTGTACTCGTGGTTAATTAATCCAAAGGTTGGAAGAAATCGCTTTAAATGATAAGGCCGACCATTATACTGCTGTATATTTTGATTAATGTCCGTTTAAGTTCCATTTATATTTTAATATAATGTATAGTTAATTCTAAGGTTCTCGATATTATATATTCTCCCCCCCAATTTATCTTATAGAGCTAGTATCTTATCTATAGTTTAAGTAACTGTCCAATGTGTAAGTACTTATTATTCCCATAGTACTTATGACGAGATTTATCTTATTTGCACGCACTCTCCGTAACAATGAAGAATATAACATGTTGGCAATAGTAACAGGCAGGGTATAACGAGGAAGGGCAGCGAAGGCATTATCTCTCGCGGTTGACCGAGCTTCGATCACTGCCTCGACGACCCCGAAAGCCTTGTTAGCGCCTAATGACATGAGAACAACCGAAATCACCACTTACTTATAACTTTCATTATATTTAGGACTTTTCTTGTATACTATTCAGGTGGGAAGAGAAGTAAAATATAAAAAAGATGTGTCTAAAGGTTTTATTTCTACTTTATTCAACAGCATTGTACTTTTATTAGGCGCTGTCAAAGGAAAATCAAATACATGTATACAGTCACTTCGATGAAACTATATTTTTTCATGTTACCTCTTACTTCTTGAGGTAACTCACGTGCAAGTTTTTTTCATACATAGTAGATATACGTATTATTGAATATCTCAGTGAAGGAACTCGCAATATATTTTTGGATCTCTCTATTTACCATCTTCCCACAGAAGAGCAGCCATGTCTCGGAACTTTTGTTCCATTTTGTCCTGAAACTCGTCCAATTTGTACAAACGTAAAGTTCAAATTACGTTTTACTACTTCAACCATAAAGAGATGTTCAGAACGGAGCAATCAAAAACAGATATCGTACCTCGCAGTACATCTAATAAATGTCCCGTGTGTGTGCGAGCGGAGGCGTAACTTCTTTGAATTATGGTCTATATCATATATTTTTGTTTTGCAAACATTTAGCTTGTTTACAAAATACACAAATGCTGTCGTAGATAAATTAGGAGCGCTAACTTATGAGAACCACTCTCAAAAGATTTATCATCCATTTTTCTATTCGAGGCGCTAAGTAGGCATGAAGTAGGTACTCCTTACAAAACGTTCACTGCGTCATGCGAATTTTAGTATAGCATTTTTTCGATAATACCAAACAATTTTCAGTTTCGAACTTCGTGATTCAGCGTTTAGTAACGGTCAAATTGAATACCGCACATGTGCGAATGATAGGTAGGATCTGCACCCGTTTTTCTCCTGCCACCACACGCGACCTACATAAAAAGTCCAGGATTAAGTGCACATCCGACCAACTGGCAAAACGTACGAATAGATAATTTACTGCTAGGTGACCTTCGGTGGATTTCAGCTGAAGATATGAGAAGGGGAGTAGCGCCGGGAAGACAATGTCGTACATATTTTAAGCGGGCACGCCCCGTTCGCACAAAGGCGTAATTTATAGGGCCGCGTGGAGACGGGTGCCTGAGTTATGTCCCGACGATAGCGACGAGCTTTTAACTGCCTAATGGAGCGATTTACTCAGGCCACCTTGAGCCTGGTCTGCTGTTTACACTCAAGTACCCCGAACGCTGAATCGCAAGGATAACCGAGAGGAATTCATCTTTTGTCGTTGAAAAACGAGAACCATTTTTTAATGAAATCTTCAACGTTTTATTGGAGGGGTTCAAGTGGTAAGATTAAGTTTGTTGTTCGCCGATGTGTCGGGCAGTGGAAATGTGGAACAAGCGCAAACTTTTTCAATAAAACATAGCCCTCTGAGACAACATTTCAATGGAGCAGCGAGCGATGTTTACGGCCCGAGTGCCGCCGGTGCGCGCTCCTCCGCACTCTACAGAACAATCCAATCCAAAGGTATTGATCAAATTGCTTGGAAATAACGTACGCCTAGATAAAAGATAGTGTGAATAAAAATATATCAACTCTCACAATTTCTACTGAAAACCCTCACGTAAGTTTTTATGGTCTAGGTAGGTAGGTTTCCCGATTATTCCCGATCTATTTTGTTCAACAAAGTAATTGGTTTTAGACGAGAGTTGCACAACGTAATAAATAAATGTACCTAACTTTGTAGGGTATTCTACGTATAGGTATCTAATTTGCAATAATCCCACTTCAGAGCAGTCTATTCCACTTCGATCACCTGGGTGATATCACCTGCCATTTATCACCTGACATTACGTATAGATACTTTTGAATATTACTGAACCTCAAGAGAGCCACTTGTGTAGAGTTGACCTACATGTTGTTGCATTTTCATCCGCTAACATATCCTTACAGCGAGATATGCATATTTTCATACATAAGATGTAGTTTTGCATATGTGAGAGAGCTTGGTTCTTTGGATCTCATCTGTAGGTTTTGTGCTAGCTGTCGGCGCCGGCGTCTTTTGTTGCCGTTTTGCATTGTAGGTCAAGAGCAATCCTCGAAGACTGCCTGCAGCAATGCCATGTCATAGAAGATTTAGTTAAGCCAAATCTCAGCTGTTATAGCTAATTTTCGGAAAAAAAATAATCTAAAATCATTAGTACTGTCATATTTTACTGGATCTGTTTTATGCTAAAAGTGGAGATTATCTTAAAGTTGAATACGCCTACTGAACCTACTTAAGAGACCTGGGGCCTTACGGACAACAGCTACTACAGGCACCTAATACGCTCAGTTGGAAAATCACGCGACCGCAAACCTTATCTGGGCGCGATAAGGTTTGCGGTCGCGTGATTTTCCAACTGAGCGTATTAGGTGCCTGTAATAGCAGTTGTCCGTAAGGCCCCTGATAGTTCCTGAGTCTATAAATGATTTTACTTAACCTGCAATTATATGAGTATTACCGGGATATTTAGGATTATTGAGGATGTGAAAGACTATGAAAGAGGGTAGATCGTTTTGTCTGCACCTAACTTTGAATTTTTCAGCAACATGGTGCATGTAACTGCGCCGAAATATCGGGACCTCCATTCACAACTTTATCACTGTAAATATCTCGTTAATAATCACATAACATATCGTGATAGTTTAAAAAAATTTGTTTGACCTCAACTTATGTATAGTAAAAACCGGTGGAAAAAATAGTTTTAACCTTAGGTTCTGTTGTAATAGTTTTATTATCAACCCGACTTTACGAAACACACGTGGCAATACCACCTTAGCTACTTTCCGGTTCCAACTCGATCTATATTTAATCGAGTAGAGTAATAAATGAACGACAACCAGTAATGGGTCGTAATAATTGATTCGGTACAATTGTCATTAGAAGAAACAATTAGGTCGATAGTGGATTACCGAGGGCGAATGCGTCGCGGAACGTGTGTCACATTGCGATCGATCCGCCTCTTCCAGGCAATTACTGCGGATACACGACCGAATATTGTTCTCGATACACTGTAATAGAGTTGGGGTTCATATCCGGCCACTACGTTGTCCAGCGAACATAACAGTTTTTATTTTATCAAACTAAAGAAAAGCGTCCGTGAAGAGTGGAATGTATTGTATCATTATAATTTTAACTATTTTGTGTTATTATTGCAATTTTAACTAAAATTTCAATTTTAACAATTTTATATTATTGTTATAATTTTAGCTATAATCTATTTTTAATTTTCTTTTGTAACTGTAGAATGTATGTGCAACAATATGGGTTCCATGCCTGAAATAAAGACATTTTATTATTTTATTTATTATCCCACAGAAAAGAGAAGTAAACTTAGTAGTAGAACTAAAGTTTTAGACGAAAAATTTTTTCTCTTCTGTTGACCATCTTTAGCGAATCCATGTTAACTTTACATTCTCAGATAAATCAAGTGAAAAGTACTTCCTTGTGTGTCGAGTTGAACTTAAACTATTATCAATTTATATAGCCGACTTCAAAATTATAGCCCAAGAGCCTAGCCTACGACGGCCAGGCCTTCGTTATTTTGTAAAAGCTGAAAGTTTCTCACAGGTAAGAACGAGCCACGACTATAGAGTTTCGATTGTGGTTACTTGGGCAGGTAACAGGTAGTAAAGGTGTATAAAATAGTACCTTAAATTGTATAAAGTATAGAGTTCAATATTTTTACATATAATCTTCAGAATATCTTTAGAAATTACGTTATCCATTGCCGGACACTTTTTGCAGTTGCTTCCCCTGATGGTAAGAGGTGATTGCCGCCTATGAACTCCTGCAACGCTAGCGGTGTTGGCGATGCTTGGCCAGCCTGGAGAGATGTTTGTAGATAGGTACCTTTTTCAAACTCTGCGGGAAGTTCTTCGGGAGAAGAAAAAAGATCCGTGGAAAAAAGAGTACTGCGGTTACTTCATGTAACGTGTACAGTATATTAGCAAATAAATAAATAAGAAGCGGCAGAACTTAAAAACTTATGAACGCTAGCTACTCTAAGTATGAGCAAATTATGCCGTTAGCAGACCCAGCGAAGGAACGCGAAAACTACCAAAGCTAATGAGTAGGTTTGAAAATTTAAACTGTGAACGAATTAGCGAAAGCGAGCGCTAACGAAGGATTCGCTCGCGGTGGCCAGTACTCGTCGAATATGGGGAAATTGCGAGCGAGAATGTTATCAGCTGTGTGGCAACAGCGAAGCGAACGAGCGTGCGGTGTCTCGCGGCGCAATCACCGACGTCGGTAGTTCCCATTTAGTTCACTGGTTCACGTGTTCGTTTCCTAGTTTTCCTAGTTTTTGTCTTTTACACGGCATTAAGATACATCTTTTGGTCAGATAGGTTTAAAGTTGTCGTAGGTAAACAATGAACTCCTAGTCTAAAACATAGTATACTATTATTTAAAATATAATTTTAACTCAAACATATTGCATATTGAAATAATATATTATGTATATTTATTATAGTGTTAATAAATTAATATCTAGTCAAAAAACCAATACCTATTCTAATAATGAAAGACCTCCGCAAACCGAGCCCTGACCGAAAGCCCCCAATACACTGGTCGCTTTCGCCCCGCTGAATCACCATAAACAGATAGATAGATAATTTTTATTTCTAAGAATCAGTTACATGAACATTTACACAGCTATAAAAACATGTGTAGAAAATTACATAAAATTATAACGATAAAACAAGAATGGAAGATTTTACATTAATTAACACATTTAAAAATTATAGCGAATTCTTTAAACACTTAATAAATATAAAAGTATAATTCATATTAATATAAAAGATCAGGTTCGAATATGCAGTAGCTCCACACTAGGCTCTAGGCCCGTGTCGTGGGAACTTCATTGAACGCCAATACGTAAAGTTTAAAGTTTAATATGTTCAGTTCATATACATAAATGGGTGTAAATTAAGTAAATCTGCTAGACCATGAGGGATCCTATTATTTCTTCGTTATGCGGCGTCCCAGGTCCAGCACAACCGTGCTTCAGTACACCACGGACCCGCTATCTTAAACAGTCAAAATCGTACGCTTATCCCATGCAGGTAGGTGTTTGCCTCTAGCGGCTGTCTCCGCTCCCGTGTCTATACACTACAGACAAAGACTAAAATATACTCACCCAATTTCATTCGTATTAGAGCGTGCTGAAACCATCCTAATACTTTGAGAACTTTGTCAAATACCTACTAGTTTGAACCTCGTCAAACTAATCGAAGCCACAGTCCGTTTCAACTCTACCTCATTTGATCTGTATCGAACAACCCTTTATATGGCACTTCATCTATTGGATGTCACAGAGGTCACACTATTGCCTTTGTGGGAGCCGTATCCCGCGTCATTGAATGACAACGTCGTATGTACGATACATTCGATAGTAAGTTTATCTGCTCACTAGCATCAAAATATTATGTAATTACCTATACCTTCCCTAGCATACCTACAGCTACCGTCAGCTAACGTTCCTACATAATAGTTTTTTTTTTGTTTCTTAATGTTTTCCCGGTAAAAAAATTTGCTGATGTTATAAAGAGCAAAGACTTTGTATACCCTAAAATTCCATGATAAAGAGTGACTTAGGCTACTTTTATCTGTGATATAACGCGGGTGAAACCAAGGTGGATGCAGCTAGTATTCTATATTTTACGTCGTCATATCCATGTTTTTCTACTAAAATTTTGCCTAAAAATATTTATTGCCTACCTACAACCGAACTCTCACATTCACTTAAGGTGATATTCTTGGGTTACATCTTTACTGTAGATTTACATACCACACTATTAAACTTACCACAGTTACGAGTGTTATCGTTTTACATTTAACGAGTACTTAACTGCGTTTGTTTTTATTTAAGTTGATCAACAATTTTACTCCCATACAAATGTCCAATAAGTACTCACCTATCTAGTTAGGTAGGTACGTTTATCGTGTTTTGGAGCCTCAGCTATGAGCAGTGTAACTCTTTGCCATCGTTTTATTTTTCCAATAACTGAAGCCTAATTATCTGCAAGGGGATTTCCGGGTAGGAAAGCAAATAAATCGTCACGCCAACTTTTTCGGGGCCACCACGCCCCCGACCACCACCAACATATATAGGAACCTAGGCATATAGGCTAACTAAATAAAGAGAGTAGCCTACTATATTCCAATAAAACTTTTTTGTGTATTATACGATTTTTTCATCTAGTAAATAGTGCAGCCAAGTTCAATCGCGTCTGTTTTCAATGGGTCATATAGGAGAAGGCACCGTTTTTTTTTCCGGTAGGGATAACAGAGCCTAGATCCGAGGTCTTAGAATACGGTCCTGCCTATCGTAAAAACCGATTAAACCGGATCTTTAATGGTGAGTGGAGATGGCTCGTGGGTTAGATTTGAGGATCTGACTTCAAGCCCACGGAAGATAACGGCGTGGTGTGGCCGTTGAAACAGCACCCTAGAAGCGGCCTGCACTGCATCCAACGTTTTCCTGCGGTCTCTTTTAGGTTGTCTGTCCATCTTGTGGGTGGACATCCTACGCTGCGCTTACCGGTCCGTGGTCTCCATTCGAGAACCTTTCAGCCCCATTGGCCATCTGTTCTGCGTGCTATGTGCTCTGCCCACTGCCACATCAACTTGCTAACCCGGTGGGTTATATCAGTAACCTACCTAGGTGTCAGCCTAGGACAAACAGCCCAACTAGGCAGGTCCAACTTCAAGAAAGAGATCAATCGACGAATCCAACTCGGCCGGGCAGCGTTCAGTAAACTTTGCAACATCATCTCGTCCAAAATACCCTAGTGCCTTATAAGACGAAAGTCTTCAAACTGTGTGTGTTGGCAGTGATGCCATACGGCACTGAAACGTTGTCTCTCACTATTGGTCACATAAGCAAGCTCATAGTCGCATAACAAGCTATGGAGAGGGCTATGCTCGGGGTTTCTCTGTGAGATCGAATCAGAAACGAGGACATCCATAGACGAACGAATAAAATATACTTACATTTAAATTTAAAACATAAGATACTATTATCATGAAAAAACAACCATGGAAGGCAACTTTACACATACTTGCAACTATAAACATTAATTGCAAATTTCACTACCACAAAACCATTATTTAATCTATTGTGAGGTATAATGAATAAGTTATATCGTTTTAATTGTTTCATAGGCATTCTAATAATTATGGAACGTTAGTTGCAGCTATATAATTTTATTTTACGCGATAATAATTTGTTTTTGATAACTATAATGATTTTGATCTCCGCGTGTCATTTGCATATTTAAGTAAAGTAACATATTAAATACGTTAGCCACGGCTTAAACTACCGAAATTTATCTTATATACCAACTTGTATCTGGATTGTTTTGGTAAATAAATCACTGTTATTTGCCAATTAAGGACTCAATATTTTATCGTAAGCTTTTATTCCCTACTTACTAAAGTAACTTACTTGACTTATTAAAGTTTCTCGGTGTTTTATTATAGAAAAGAAACTGACGTGGTTTTCACACATTTTATTTATATTTCGCGGGAATCAAGACACGGTTTTTTCTCGGTGTTATTTTAAAAGTAAGATTGATTCTTACGACAGCCTTCATTTTACAGTTCGAACGTATTCCTAAAGTTACGGCAAAACAAATTCGCGTGTTCAGTTTTTATAGTTTCTAGTTTTATAGATGTCGTAAATAGGAACGTGAAAGATAAATAATTAGTCTGAACTTGCTGTTTGTTAATGGTAGGTACATAATAAAGGTCAAAGCTCTTTGGGTATTTCTATTCAAGTATTCCAAAAATAGCGTCTGCTAAGGATGAGCTAGAGGCACGCACAAGCAACTAAACAGGAGGTAGCAATTACAGATCAAATCATCAATAAAACTGTCTACTGTCTGTAGTACTACCTACCTAGTACCTACTACAGATATAACTTATAGTAAAACCCACTGACCATAAAAAGGTCAGTGTCAAACTAGTATCTGCATAGTAATGAAGGTAGTACATACATCTCTATGATTTTGTTGTGACAAAATCATAGGCATATGTATAACACGACCTTTTCTATAAAATTGCCACATTTTCTTTCTGGTTAATGTCAAACAAACAAAGCTATAAAATTTATTCAATCATCTAACAAATTTTTAATTTGCCCCCCATTTCCTTATGGCAAAATGCGCTGGTTTAAACTAGTGTTACAAAGATACATTATTTGAATTAGACATGGAAAAAATTATGCTACAAGTGTCGAAGAAATTTATATGTTTTAGAAAAATGTGGTAAAAAAGTGTGCTACGTCTGACCGCCATATCGCTAAAAGCGATCTCAACCAGGCAACGCACTATAAGCACTATGAAAAACATTGAATGATGATGATGATACATGTAATGACTTACATGATGATGTAGTAAAGCTGCCGGCAAAATTTTTCTTATATTAAAAACTAGCAACGCATCCCGGCTTTGCACGGGTGTGTCTTATTTTTTTACACCTTGGGTTACATTATTGGAGTTTTAGTAAGGATCCCTATTATTTTGAAAATATAATTTAGCCTATGTCACCCGGGGATAGTGTAGTTTCCCAACAGCGTTTATATATTTTTCAAATCGGTTCCGTAGTTTTGGAGCCTGTTCAATGCAAATTAGAATTAGAATGCAAACAAACAAACAATTAAATCTTTCTTCTTTATAATATTACTAACAACGCACCCCGGCTTCGCACGCGTGTATAAGCCTTATTTTTTTACACCTTGGGTTACATTATTGGAGTTTTAGTAAGGATCCCTATTTTTTTGAAAATATCATATAGCTTATATGTCACCCGGGGATAATGTAGCTTCCCAACAGTAGAATTTTTCAAATCGGTTCAGTAGTTTCGGTGCCTATTCAACGCAAACAAACAAACAATCAAATCTTTCCTCTTTATAATATTAGTATAGATATATAGTATCGAGTAATGCCGAAACTATATTATAAGGTTTGTTAGTAAACATTGAAGGCAAACTCGACTCGCAACTTGACAGGCAGACTCGCAATTTTTAGCCCCATTTGGTTCCGTACCCAAATGGGGTAAAAACGGGACCCTATTACTAAGCTTACGATGTCTGTCTGTCTGTCCGTCTATCCTACCTATTAACGGCTGTATCTTTCGAACCGTAATAGATAGCCAGTGAAATTTTCACCGAATATGTAATTTTACGGCGGATTAACTAAGAAACAATAAAAAAGTCAAAAAGTAATGAACCGGCCAAGTGCGATTGGGATCGCGCACGGGGGGTTCCACACCACCACAAACAATAACTGACAAATCAAAAAAGCTACTTAAAAATTAGTAAAATATAGCATTTCGATCCCGTGAATTGATAAAGAGGTCATCCAGGTAATGAATTACCAGTTGTAACTTGGTAACGAAATGAAATTTGTCACCGACTCGCACTTGGCCATTATTTATTATTTGTTGTTATACTTTAGAGTGTGACGAAAACGGTAAAACGTACAAGCGACAAACTTGGCATGATTATAGTACACACTCTAAAATATAACAAAAATAATTAATAGTGGCCAAGTGCGAGTCGGTGACAAATTTCTGTTCATTACCAAGTATACCAAGCTGGTAATTTCATTGTTGAATTGTATGGTGGTACGGAACCCCTTAGTGCGCGAGCCCTACTTGCACTTGGCCGGTTTATTTCATAAACGTAACAAAGCACAACAGATGCCGTTGGCATATATTTTTATGGTGTAAAAAGCTTTTAGGTATAATCTCATGTTTATAAAGTGTGTTTGTTATACGATGTTTATCTTGACGACCCGTGACGAGATCTGATATTTTTATCTACGTGTTATGGCTATAATGATGTTGGAACACCAAAAATATCATGTATCCTTAAAAATTGTTTTCAAAGAACGTAAGAGGTGTGAACATAGTGTCTCAAATAGGTAGATAATGGTACATTACTTTACGCGGGGTTAAACGAACGGTTTTTTGGGCATTTGGGGCAACGGGTGGCATTTGGAGCACGAGCGTAGCGCGGGCCGTAATGCCCTCGAGTTAAAATCTGTAGTGTCAAGTGCTATAATGTATAGTACTCAGGTGGTTTATAGTAAGTTTTTTTTTAAATGTCCAACCACTGTTTTTTTGTTTCCGAATATTAAGTTGGATAATGAATAGTTTCTTTTTATCACTTTTCATAGATAAACTACTTTCGAGCGGGTATGGTAAAAACAACTTTAAATTTTTACTATCATAATCAATACTCAAAGTGAATAGATCTACTCGTAAAAACTAATTTTAATTATTACCTACATTGATTGCAAATTATTCTGAAGGTAGGAACTCTCCGACTATATAGTAGATTTATATAATATATCTGTGGTAGGAACTGTCTTGTCAAAGATATTCTGTGGTCTTGTCTTCTGTAGTCTCGTTCTCTATAGATATATTTTGGGATATATATTTTTTCGGGACATATTTGCACACACGGTCATCTGACCCCAAACCAAATAAAGTTTGTGATATGGCTGCCAGAGACTGATATATGTACATACATATATATAGTTTTAAATACATACTGAAATAGATATTAACAACCAGATATAGAACAAACACAAATGTTCATCAGATAAATGTTTGTCCTAGGTGGGAATCGAACCCACACCCCCAAGCTCAGAAAATTGGTTCACTATCAACTGGACCAACGGGCTTATCAAGATCAGATAGATAACAATATATCTATGACCTATTCAGGTAATATTATTCCTTATGTTATTTTTTCACCACCACGTGCACAGCAGAAACACCTAGAGCAGGCCTAGCACGGGCTGTGGACTGATTGTCTTTTCACCGTTTTTATCCCTTGAGAAAAAGTCTAAAGTATCCATATTGTCTTCGACCAAAATATAATGAATGGACAGGCCCAGTAGAAGCGCATTTTTTAAGATAACAAAATGAGCGCCGGCTCTCATTTCGTTTCAGCGGTCTGTAGCCGTAGGAAGTGCAACACGTGTCTATTGTTACGTGATAACGAAACATCTGACAAAATTATGCATTCATATGCTTTCCCGAAGTGTAAATACGCAAATAAAACCGGGATAAATTTTTTCTAACAAATATACTGTACATTTTTATAATTAGGTGTTGAAGTGTATGTCCGACGGTTTTGACTTGTTTTTACTGAGCAATTTCAACGGTCAGGGCCCGTCCATTCATTTTATTTTAGTCGAAGTATATTGTATCTTTGTCACGTCTACACGTGAATAAAAACGTTGCTAGGCCGACAGGTAAGCTAAGTTCCTACAAGTTTCATTATGGTAGTGAAAAGATGCTCGGTTAAATAATGGTGGTAGTGGTAGGTAGTTCTCTAACGACCCTACGGCTGGAGGGCCCTCCACGGCTCAGCTGCTTCGCGCTCATGCACTTTTCAAGTGCGCGCTGTTTACGCTCTAGTTCAGATCGCAAACTTGCATTTAGCTGCAGGCGTCGCTTGTTTGCATCTCAATATCGGATATGGGACACGGTACTTCGAAGTTTTTGGTCCTGTTATATAACTTCGGGCGTAATAATTCGGTTTCGGTATACTTATAAGGTTTTTACTTAGATAGTATACAAGAAAGGTACGGAACCAGAAACAATTGACGAATTTAAAAAGGGTGGGAGGAAATATTTTCTACTCGTCGGCAACAAGCGTTTTTAAATTCGGCAATGAGTGTTTTTCCAGTCTTCGAGCATTGTTTGGTTAACTAGAGCAGATAGATTAATAATTTAAAAGTTAGGTATACAGGTACCTACAGCTAATACACTTTACCTGGGTAACCGGTTTGGGCTGATTCCCTCTACCTACTATTCTAATATACTAAGTACGAAAACTTGATAGGTGTCTACGTAAGTTAGATATACGTAGGTTTTGCATTGTTGGCTACGCGCTAATACTCAAAATCGATTTCCATACAAACTTCAGTTTCGAAATTCAAAATTTCTATAGAATGCGTGACGTATTTTACGTATCAAATTGGTATTCGTACTTCGCCCACGGTTTTACGTGCAGGTGTAACTGTATACCTATAGGCAGTTACTAGTAAAATGTTAATTTCATAATACTTTTACTTAGCTACTTAGCTATAAATTTCACAAAAGGATACCATTGTATTTATATCGAACGGTAGCATTATTCTAGTTGGCTATTCTTTGAATATTTTGTATTCCAGATTCAACATTTTAGTAAGTAGATACCTAAATGTATTGTTACAGACACATTTTGTAAATATATACAGGATTATGGTCATTTACATCAACGTATCCATTTGTATCGCAGCAAGGGTTGCTTAGTTTTCGTACCAGTCTCTTTCAGTAAAGTTTAAAACAGATTTGTTCTGAGAATTTTATTAGAAAAGGTCTCACCGGTTTTCCAAGAACTACCGATTTACTTATATAAATGGAACCAATTGGTATTGCTGCAATTGGTAGAAACCAAATATCGACAGTTTATTAATCTGTTTGGTGGTTATCATCTGCTTCAAAACCACTCTCAGGTACCTATTATAGACACTATAGTCTTCTTATCCTTAGATCAAAGGGTCTTTCCTGTTGGATCATGCGATTCTTCACAGTCTATTAGTCTTTTCGGATTTAACGTTAGTTTGGTGCCACAATAGCAGTTGTCCGTAAGGCCCCTGGATGCGCCATTGCGGCTGCCACGCTCGCTGTTGTAGGGATGCGACATTCATAGGAATCATTGTAACGAAGTTGTCCGTGCACGCCTCAACGAACATCTCAGATGCACAGCAGAAGCTTAGCATTTGCATCAGCATCCTAAAAATGTCATTGTATTGGACACGTAGAACGCTAGCAGAGACTATGGTTTATCCAAAGGCTGCTCGAGTAGAACTATTAGCAATATGCCTTTAAAAAAAGAGTGATTTTCACTTTTCTCGAACAGCGTGCAAACCTATATGTGACCATAATTCCCTGAACTGTCTATAATACCCCGTTAATAAATGAATTTAGAATGTAACTACAAACTTTCATTTCCTATTTATCCACCTTATGGAGTACATACCTAAGTTTTCAAAAAATTATGATACCACTAACATTGTCTTTTAAACTGA
This sequence comes from Agriopis aurantiaria, assembly GCA_914767915.1. Taxonomy (NCBI): domain Eukaryota; kingdom Metazoa; phylum Arthropoda; class Insecta; order Lepidoptera; family Geometridae; genus Agriopis; species Agriopis aurantiaria. Next base: position 9,500,173 of record OU611987.1, read on the forward strand.
AGTTTAAATACCGGCTTCCACGTTTCTAGTAAAAAATTACGGACTTCCTGTTACAAACTTTCATCCTCTATTGAACCCCATTAGGGGATGAATTTTCAAAAATCCTTTCTTAATACCTCCTTTGCCTACGTTATTATAAGGGACATTTGTGCAACATTTGTGTTGTTGGCTGTGCATAGTCTGAATGAATGAATTTCAGTTTTTTATTAGGTATGTAGATGTGTTATTAGGTCACGTAATCAGATGGTTGTTTGTGTGATTAGAAAATACATACTCAGAATCACGTGATCCAATAGGACAGACCCGGATGTAAATGTAGGTACATAATAATTATCAATCAATGTAAACTTTAAACAATGGTAATAATTAAACTGCTACTTTAGTTATAAACCTACCTACTTCAAGTGAAAGCTTCAAGTCAGTCAGTCACTCAGTAAAATTGTTCAGTTGTCATATCGGAAGCTCTTGAAACAGGAAACTGGGATTGTCAACCATTGGATGAAGCGAAGAATTAGCATCGGCTGCGCGTTCGTTCAAAGCCATGAATCTTACCGTACCTTTTCACTTTCAATCATACCTACTGTAACGCCACTTGAGATTTGTTTTAAAGATTGAGATGGAGAAAAGCTGTGGATAATTTTGTGACTTTTTAGAGTTGATTGTTCCCGTGTTAACAATCGTTCAGGGATCGTGATAAAATTCAAATTATTTATTTCACGTGCAAGGTAAGTATCTATTCCTATCAATAAAATATTGTCGGCACTAGCCACCAAATTGAGCGTGAGCCCGTATCTTCGTAGATAGTACGTAGTAGGTACGTAGTTTTATTTCTTATGAGCAGATGAGATTAGGTAACTATTCTGACACCATTGATTACAATTAATTGGCTTGTCATAATTATTTACAAATTAATGTAATTAGGTAAGTTTAAAACAAAGTTGGGTTAGTTAGACACACCATTTATAACCGAAATTAAATATTAATTAAATTAAAAATATTAAATATTATTTTCCGAAATAAAATAATAATAATACGCAAGGGCGGCTTTATGGCGAGCCGTCGGTGAGTGGCGACACCGCGTACCCCGATTCCATGGGTCTAAAACCGCAGAGACCCTGACCCCTGGCTTGCCTTAACTGGCCGTCTGGGGGTGGAAACCGCAAGAACTAAAAACCTAAGCTCCAGGGTGGAAGTGTTAAAGGGCATAACGCCGCTAGTAGCTCTTAGTGAAAGTGCAGCACACCTCTCGACACCCACGTCAATGTTGCCCTTCCGGTGCCAATATGCGGCAGCAATAATAGGGGGGCCCATTTAGTGGGTGGCAAATCATCACCTGCCTAAGTATTTTGAAATGAGGCATAATTGGCAGGTGCCGTACCTCATACCATAGATCTGTTATCCCATCCACAAGTTGTTCACCTCAATAGCCTAGACGTTTTATATCCTATACTGTACAATAGTTTTATAATCCATTTTATACACATTCAATAATATTGTATTTTATATTCAACGGGGGGCCTCTTGGTGTTGGCTTCGGCCCCACCAATGCCTACCAAATGTCCGGGCTAGACCCGTGTTTATATTGAAATAAAGTGTTATAATAAATAATAACTCAAAAACGGCTGGACTGATTTTCATGATCCTTAATTTGTTGGATTCCTCTCCACCCCGAAAGCAGAAAATAAGTAGATAGGTATAAAAATATCGGAAAAATTCAAATATGTCAATCTTCGGCCATCCAATATGCAAAATCACATCGATCCATATTATTGCTCTGTTGCTGTGTGAATGACGAACAAACAAATAAACTTTCGCGTTTATAATATTTGTACTAGATATTGGGTCTATTGGTGGTTACTTAAGAGTAGAGTAAAAGTAGAGGTACCTAGCTGCTATCTACAGGGTTATGCGGAAAGGGTGTACTAAGCCGAAAAGGGTCCGTCATACCAACTCATCGTTATGATTAACTTTTATAACGGACCCCTTTCGGCTTAGGTACACCATTACTGCGTGACCCTGTTTATACCCTTTTATACCTTCATGTACTAGTTATTTTAGTACCCACTACTATTTATTCTGTACTTATATGTAGGTACCTAGCATTGGCGGATCCAATTGGCGGATCCAATTGGGGGGGGGGGGCATGGGGGCCAGCACCCCCCCCCCCTCCCCAAAACACCTAGCAATTCCATACATTCGACTCAATTTTTCGATTTGATTCCTTCGAACCTTGACAAAAAAATGAAATCCAGAATGCCCCCCCCCCAAAATGAAATCCTGGATCCGCCCCTGGTACCTAGCCATCTAGACGTACTTAGGATTCTATTAGCGTGCCGTGTGGGTGTCTGTTTAGTTTTCCCTGAATGGCTGAACAACGTGATTCCCAAGTAACAAACTCTATCTTAACGATGTTTTTACATATTAATGAGAGCATACTTTACTGCTTAATCAAGTTAGGCGGTCGTAAACGTCCGGTCCGGCCGAGCCGAGCTGATTCGTGGTTTATTGCCGCAGTAATTCTACATTATTGCGTGAGATGGTTGCATCGAGTGCTAGTCAGGCTTCATTTACATTCGTCTGTCGCCAACTGATATGGCCTGGATTAGGATGAATAAGTAATTAAGTAGGTACTTAATCTAAGCTAATTAAAGCTTAGATATTACCTACGTTACGAAATTAGTGGTGGCAGCAAAATACAAATTATACCTTCCAGCCAATAAGAAGTAAAATATTCTTGTTAGCCATTTCTCAAGATTTCTATAATTTTACTGGCCCCACCTCTGCCAAGCGGTACAATAACCGTTTACCACTCAGCCCACGTACGGGGAGTTTAGATAAGGGCGCCTCAACACGGCCCAACTTCGACACAGTTTGCACTTTGACAACTAATTAATTGTACCTGCAAGACGCCTCTCGCCCACTTCGCAATCTACAGCGAAGCAGCTCCCTAATCGAATAAAATATACTTGCATCTGATTCCTGGGTGGGAATTTCAGAAATAGGTAGAGTTCCTTGATATTGATTAATACTACTCAGTTAGGTAACCGACCTAACTACATTATGCAGTGCAATGCATTGCTAATACGGCACTTCGCTATACCGGCACATCCAGTAATCCGGCACTAAAACAAGGGACGCGGGCATATAACTCTATCATATGAAACTTACGTAGTCTAATAGTACCTAGGTATATAAGTTAAAAAAAATATTACGTGACTGGGCATTACAAGTTCCCGCCTATAAAAGTACCTATAGTAGAGCTTGTCTTACACTAGTAGAGTCTGTGCACAAAGAGAACCGACGTGGCGAAACAGTGAATTAAAAACAGTAAAGTAGTCGTTTTTTTTTTTTGCAAAGACCCTACATATTGATATTTTTTTATACAAATAGCAAGCATCCATTATACTTTTTAACCCCCGACACTAAAAGAGGGGTGTTTTATTCAGTAAATTAGAACACGCGCGCCCTCAATCCTACGACGGTTCTGTTTTTGCACAGCTACCTACATTCGAACTCCTTTAGCGTTACTCAGTATCAGTCTATACATTAGACCAAGAACGATAATGTGATTTTGTCTATGATTATACTTAAAGTGCATGCACCGAAAATTCATCAGGCAACAGCTAGGGTACTCAATAACATTTTTCGTAAAGGCGGCGGCGGTTTTTGATAAATTATGAATTTTGAGATTTAGTAAGATAAAGTTAAAAAATCACGAGCATTATTGTAACTAAGCAGTAAGGAGGTAGGGTGCCTAACTGCCTACCTATGTAATTACCTATATACCTACTTATTTAGGTTCCGTGCAACATCGTCACTCACCTCAAAGTAACACAGCACAATCCCAAGACAACTTAAGACAAGACACTGTAATGGCTTTAGCCGCACTAATGGAAGAGAACCGCAGGCTTAGCGTTGTGGCTGACGTGAGCCGAGGCTCCATCCACACACCTAACGCGGCCAATCCCCTTGCCGCACGCTGCAGCCCGCAAATGGAGACAACCGAAAGATACTCGTAAGTACTTAGACACATAGGTACCTACCCAGTTATATAAGTACCTACCTTTCTACAATACCTACATACATTACGTAGGTAGGTATATACCTAGATAGACAGTAATAGAAACCTCAAATCAAACAAACAAGGGAGACATGCCTGAGGCCAATTGACGCTTGTGTTCAAATGTCTCCGTTTTTCATACATTTTTACCACTTTACCAATATACCGCAAAAACTGTAAGTATGTACGGCTCACTTACTGATTTTTCACGCACACTAAGCAACTTGTAGCGACACCAATGAACTAACTCATAGGTAGACTCCACTGTAGCCCTGGCGCCGGGGCAATAGAATACGACACCGGTAACCCCTGCCTGTAGTAAAAGGTTACTAAAAGGGGACCTCCGGGCTCAGGATGGTCAAAGTTGGGGGAAAAAAAAAAGAAAGATATAGAAAAAAGGGCTGCAAACACAGAACTATTATAGGTCTGTGGCTGCAAACCATGTAAGTATGCAAGTGAAGTAGCAACCACGATTTGGTGTATGCCAACTTACCTGTAGGGGTTGGGTGAGATGGATTTTCAAGACTTTTATATATAATTTATTTTGGAATTATAAATAGTTTTAGTTCGTTTTGTTGATTGTTTCTATGGTGATAATAAACCACTATTTGATACTGAATTGCTATTTATTTCAATTTGGTTACGAGCTTTCTAAAAATCATGCTTCTCGAAAACTATGCCATCTCAGACCACCTTCCCCTAAGTTGCAGTCTGTAATGCGGACATTGGACAACTGAATATAGGTACAGGTGTTCGATTACCCGACGGACATATTTTGGGAAGATATTCAGCACGATTCTGAAAAGCCGATCCACTAACAAATTTACCGATCCAATATCTGCTGACAGGCGCCGAAAGTAGTTGAAAAAGTCAGTGAACTAACTCGCGTCGCGTCGTCGCTGGGCGTCGGCGTTGTTTTGATCTTCGACCAAAATAAAATGAATGGACGAGCCCAGAAAAAGCGCATTCTTGAAGATTACAAAATGAGCGCCAGCGCTCACTTCGTTTCAGTCGGTCTCTAGGCGTAGGAAGTGCAACACGAGACTATTGTTACGTGATAATGAAACATCTGACAAAATTATGCGTTCGCGTGCTTTCCCGAAGTGTAAATACACAACAAAAAACCGCTAGCTATGTGTAGGTACATGATTATAATTAGGTATTGAAGTAAATGTCCGACGGTTTTTACTCGTTTTTACTGAGCAAGTTCAGTGGTTATGGCCCGTCCATTCATTTTATTTTGGTCGAAGGTTTTGATCGTCTATGCGCGCGCGTTCGGATAGGTACCTATTGAATATTCTTTTAGGCTCCTAACTTTGACAAGGAATATTTTTTATGTTTATCATTATTATTCGTGCCATGTAATTATAGTCCTGCCTTGTTATCATTTCTATAAATACTTTCATCTGAAAATGGTGGCAAAAAATTAGGTTCGTGCCTATAATATGTGCCTATAGGTACGTACGGACTTTCGGGGGACAGGGCGCATGCTTTCTGGGGCTGCGGCGGCAGAGATGGCGTTTCGGCATTTAAACACAGATTTCCTCTAATTAAAGCAGCTGCAACGAATAATTTAGGTTACATATAAGAAGTTTAAACCCGGCCCTGCCGAAATGAATGAAGGATAAAAACTGAAGAGCAGATTGGGTAGGCAGGTAGCAGATAGGGTATGTTACCTAACTCTCCACCCAAATAAAAGCTTTGAACGCGCGTATTCTAAAATACAAACGTTATTAAACAGCCTACCTTGTCTCAGTCGTATTGTGCCAATAGAATAGTTCCCCAAGGCGGATTGATGCCACTAATTACATGCTTTCAGCGCTGTCGTATAGTCATTTGTTTCACCTCCCCAGGGGCGTAGCGCAGCGTACTTGGAACAAGCGAAGTAGCTGCTATTCTATTCTATGCTTCAAGGTTTGATGAAGATTACAAATAAACGATGGATTAATGTAGCCTAGATTTCTATCTTGTTAATTACTTTCTGTCGCGACTACACTTGCTGTGGCACGCTTAAAAATTGCTGCCTACGTTGATATGCGCCTCAGAAATAGTTTTTAACCCCAGACGCAAACAAACCCCTCTGTTATATGGTTACCGTGTATATCTGTGCGTCTGTCTGTGGCATCGTAGCTCCCAAACAGCTGAACCAATTGGTTTTTTTTTTAACGTGACATGATCAAGTGTTCTTAGCTATGACTCGAGAAAATTTGTTCTCCCGTTTTAAGATTATCAGCTATTTTATCGTTTCTTCTAGGCAAGCGTGCTCCATTTTAGACAGCATCATTACTTAACATCAGGCAAAGTGGCGGGCAAACGCAAGCCTATTACTAAATATATAAAAAAAAATGTCACAAGGTTGAGGTTTTAGTAGCAAGTAGTAGGTAACTACTCAACTCGTTTTTATACTATGTTCAATTAAAGCAAAACAAGGACATAATGACTGTGTAATGTCTGGCTGTGAGCCAAACAAAACAACTTGTTTTGTATTTAACGTGGCAACTAAGCACTTAAATTTTGACACTGACCCGCCATGTTTTGGTTTTTTATTTGACTTACATATTTCATATTAGCACATAGATTCCTATACTGAATCTATGTATTAGCAGCATACAGCGCCAGCCCTGGGGTAGTGAGAGGAGCGATCGCTCTAGGCTCCAGATAGCAAGGCGCCTAAATGCCAATAGCGAAAAATAAACCGGCCAAGTGCGATTTGGGCTCGCGCACTGAGGGTTCCGTACCAACACAAAATACAAGTATTATAAATTAAAAAACCGACTTCAAAATTAGTCAAATATGGCATTTCGATACGGTGAAAGCAAAATGAAGTCCTCCAAATAACCCAATTACCGTAATGAACAGAAATTTGTCACCGACTCGCACTTGGCCATTACTTATTATTTGTAGTTATACTTTAGAGTGTATACTATAATCATGCCTAGTTTGACGATTGTACGTATTACCGTATTTACATTACAGCTGCTAATACAAAAGCACGTTAAAAAAAATACGTTTGTTGTACGAGGAACCCCCATTAGTTTTTACTTTTTGACTTTATTATTATTTCTTAGTTAATCCGCCGTAACATTACATATTCTGTGAAAGTTTCAACTGGCTATCTAATACGGTTCGAAAGATACTTCCGTTAATAGGTAGGACAGACAGACAGACAGACAGACATCGTAGGACCAAATATTTATGATGTAGGCTTAGTTATGGCTTAGTAATAGGGTCCCATTTTACCCTTTGGGTACGGAACCCTGAAAAACAAAACGAAAAATAAAAAAAAGTATTTCGCCTCGGCGCTTGTGGCGTGGCAGGCGCCGGGGCACACTTGCATTTTTGTAACCAGCAAATAGTTATTTATGATACAAGTGCGGAAAGTTGGTTATTAGAAACGAGTAGACGAATGTAAGCCCGAGACGAAGTCGAGGGCTTACCATAGTCACGAGTTTGTAATAACCAATCCGCACGTGTGCCATACAACGTTTAACAACACATTTGCGAGAAAAAAAGGCTACAAATGAAACAATTTTTGTTTATAACTTAATATCAGTCACAACAATAGCTTCTATAATATAATAAGAAAATGGCGCGAACATGCAAATAGCGCCACTATCACGTGGTGAAAATTAGAACTACATCTTTCGTCTCATTTTCTCTTTAGTATTAAACTGAGACAAACGTATTGAGCAAAAGCGCTTCCAAGGAGGTTTGATCATTCAGCTTATTTATTCTCGTAATATGAAACTCTTTTGTGGAATTCTTATGTAATTATGATGGAAATTAAAAAAATACCGTAAATCACACGCACGGTGCTATACATCTGAGCGTGCGGACAAATTCATTTCCGCACGCTCCGTTGTATGATCCGTAATGTTTAACTTTCGAACGATGTATACAGGCTTCGTAAGTGCACTTTTTGAGCAAATGTGTTGTAAAAGTTATATTTGCTTCTCAATTCTTTTTAATGTATGAAATAATAATGGCTAAGATTTTTTTGTAAATGTTAAATAGAATCAACGCTACTGTCTAGCCTTATTCTATCAAATGAAACTACAAGAGTTAGCTTAAACTTAGTGTTTATTCCTCAACTGCATCAACGTTTTCTGTCTGCAGGCCCTTGATTGATGCAACGGGCACGTATGTCACCAGCGTGAATAGTTTGTGGGCGGAGTCCTCATCGTCGTTCCGTCTGCGCGAGAGCCTCACACGCACTCTGAAGGGGACATTTCTGAAAACAAGAAAAGATTGTGTTTGTAAAAATGTACACAACAATCTCCATTTTTTTTACTCTAACGCTAAAACTAGCTGCCTTAAACATTAATAAACCGGCCAAGTGCGCGTTAGGCTCGCGCAATGAGAGTTCCGTACCATCACAAAATACAATAATTATGAATTTAAAAAAACTATTTGGTCCGAACAACACGCCTACCAAAGTAGCCAAGCAATTGCTACGCCGTCACATAGTTAATATTTTGCAAGTGACGCTCGGTATAACTTTTATTGAACAGAAATTTGTCACCGACTAGCGCTTGGCCATTATTTATTATTTGTTGTTATACTTTAGAGTGCGTACTATAATCATGCCAAGTTAGACGCTTGTACGTATTACCGTTTCTGCATTAGAGCGAATACAAAAAAACGTTAAAAAAATACGTTTGTTGTATGTCCCTTATGTTTTTACATTTTGACGTTTTTATTATTTATTAGTTAATCCGCCGTAACATTACATGTTCTGTGAAAATTTTAACTGGCTATCTATTACGGTACGAAAGATACAGCCGTTAATAGGTAGGACAGACAGACAGACATCGTAGGACCAAATATTTATGATGTAATAATAGGATCCCGTTTTTGCCCCTTGGGAACGGAACCCTAAAAAGCTGGAATAGTTTTTTTAAAATAGCATGTAGTTATTTGTATTATTATTTTTGTATGTCAGCTACCAGCTAAACCTTACATTCTAAAACCTTGCAAAAGTGATCAGAATTTATAGTTTTAATTCTGGTTTTACAATTTAAAAGATCTCAGAGCCAAGACAACTAAGCCTAAGATTCAGAGACAACGGTCCAAGATCAGTCATAACCGCGGCGAGCATTAGCTAAGTTGATTTTTAAAATTTGTTTTCATCGTCACAAACTTAGCGTGGTCTTAGCTGAGACTATACTTTGTTGTCTATGGCAGTTTTTTATTTTAGTGGAACCTTTACCGGTTTTTTAAGCAGATGTGACTAACCTAAGAAAATGGACTATCCTTGTTCTGTGCAACTAACAAACATCACTGCAAGAACTGGAGTAAATTAATACTGGAGTGAGTGAAACAAAATATTTATGATGTAAATCAAATACGTCAAATGTGGAAGTGTCAAATATCAATATTATCTTATCACTTTTACTCGCTTTGTGGCGCCACTACTGCTTTAAGATCGGCTCAAGTAGTCGATATTGAGGCCTATTCTGTCATACCACTCACTAAACTAAACCAATCTGACAGGACTAAAATTATCTGCCTCTCTTTTCATTTTAATACGTGAGAGAAGGATGGCAACAATTTTAGAGGTGTCAAATTTAGTTTAGTTTAGAGTGCATCAGAATCGATGCCATTAACTACTTATGCTTAGATTAGCCTGTGCTAAGTTTAAACAGTGTTCCATATGTTTCTGAATACAAATTTGAGCATAAGCACTGAATTTTGACATAAAGAAACGTAAGGCCACGCGTAAACTCGTCTCTGAATCTCAGCCTAAGACCGAGTATAACTATCTCAGATGTGAAAAATACTGAAGAAGGCACATTTTATGTCCAGCTTTGAATTTTTATTGATTAATAGGCTTGCGCTTGACTGCCACCGGCATTTTGTCAGGGCTTTAAAATGGAAATTGTACTTGTTGAACTTTGCTTTTTAGATGAATAAGGATGTGTTAGTTGAGATAAGAAATTCAATTACTAAAAACATGTTGAGTTAGGAATTATTAAAATTTTTGGATGAGCTTTCACCGCACCTTGAATATATAACTAATAGGATGAGATGTCTTCCTAATGAATATGGAACAACCCCAAAAGTGAAACAGTGATAGGATAATCAGATGCATATTCTCCTAGTTTATTTATGCTGTTTTTTTTAAAATACAGAATAGGTCTATGCTTTGCCACCAACTCGCCTGATGGTAAGTGAAGGCAAAAAAACTGTACTAGTGTTTTTTTAATAATTTGCTTGCATTTGGCCGGCTCCTTGTCTGATGTTAAGCAACAATACGGCCTAAGAGCGTACTTGGCTAGAAGAAACGAATTTACTTGAGACTTGAAAGACAGCCCAGATGGTAACTGTTGGAGTACACCCATTCAGGCAGCGCAATCCAGTCTAGTGGCTTGCACAATAAAATTGGAACCAATTAAAACTTCGTTTGTTTTTGGAATATTGAAACAAAAGGATGTAGCTTTTTCGTACCCTCTCAAGCCACCCCATAGTAAAAAGGGCAAATGCGAATTAGATTGTGTGATTCACTCATCATCACAATCATGTGTTCATAAAAAACTGATAGATCAGCAACATTGTGTCAATGAGACTTTGGAGAATAACCTAACTAGTGAGTATTTAATGATGAGCTTGATGGCTCATTTTTCAATGGACTTCAATACCTCAAGCTGGTACTTGGCCGATACATTCCAAATTTATGAGCATTAGTCCATGCGAGAGGATACCCAGCTTTTTGTCAGCCAATTGAGCATTGGTCGAGGACCAAGGTCAATTGGCTATGTTGAGACAATGACGTCAGAGTATAGACAAGAGCTTGAGATGGTCAGTATCAGTTAGATATATCCCAGAAAGTAGTAGCCAGTTAGAATGGCCTCCTTTTGGTGGAGAACAGACGCGGCTGGGTCTTAGCTACATTGACCATGAACAAGTTGAAATGAACCCAATCAGACTTTCTCAAGGGCCAAGTTCATACATTGTCATTGTCTCTCAGAGATTAGATTTGTACAGACAACAAGTAACTACAATACTGTCGTCTGTGTGCCCAAAGGTACCGGGTTTTAGCAGATCATAGATATGCAGCAGGAAGTTGTAATGAGGACGACTCTTGGGGACACCACATTAATAGTCATATGATTGGACAAGCAGCCATCAATAACTACTTTAAATGAACAATCCCTCAGGAAGTTCAATTCCACACAATGAAACCAGTGGACAGGCCATACACAGAAAACTTGCTAATAAGGCCGGATCTCAGGGACTGAAGTCCATTTTAATCTTAAAGCCCAGAAGAAGACATCTAACATGATTAGTATTGCAATAAAACATTTAAGTTAAAACACTACATTCGCTGATCGCTAATTAGTATCTGGCAAGAACTGGGTTTTTTTTTGACATCTAAAAATCCATACTGCCAACTTTTAAAGTTTAGGCAGGCATGGCGCACTCCGGACTTTAGGTATGTTCGGCCGGTGTACCTTCCCAAGAGGGTCATAGCAGGGCAATCAGTGGCCGCTCGGCTCGCGCCCGGCCCGATCGCTATACGCTAGCCACGTCACGCGTAATTAAGCATCTTTTCTGTCAGGGACCTTGACCAATTATTTTCAACAGAATCTGCAAATTAGGTCTCCCAAATGAGGTCTCCATATTTCATGTAGTTATTACCTAAATATGCATCAAGATGATGATCTTGTTGATGCTTCTTAGGCTTCTTAAACTTATACTTTTGCATGATTGTTATTGGACCACATTCAGAATAAGCGTTAGTTTTTTTGTGCAGATTAAATGTTGTTCCAATTAAAGTAGAATATAAGTAATAGGTAGGTACTACATAGGCTACATAGCTAGTAAGTAAATACTAATAAGTATTCTGTGTAACAAAGAGGGAGGCATGTGTTCAGCAGTGGACGTTTACTGGCTGATGATGATGATTCTGTGTAAACATCAAGAAGACAACCCTAACGTTACACGTGCCGTGTCAGGAGAGATCATCATCATCATCATCATCAGCCAGAAGACGTCCACTGCTGAACATAGGCCTCCCCCTTTAACCTCCACACTGAACGACAGCCTGCCTTTTGCATCCACTGGATGCCAGCGACTCTTACTATGTCGTCGGTCCATCTAGTGGGAGGCCTACCTACGCTGCGTCTTCCGGTTCGTGGTCTCCACTCAAGAACCTTTCTTCCCCATCGGTTATCGGTTCTCCGAGCGATGTGGCCTGTCAGGAGAGATAGAGCTACGTGATAGAAAGAGGGCGGCCTTCTAGGTGAATATAGCGAGCGGTATCTAGTGCTGTACAAGTTGAATTGCTACTTTATTGCCTCGTAGATAGAGTCCTTATTTATTTAAATTTCTTCGCGGAGTGACCCTTCTGGTTTAGGTAAATAGCCTCATGATATTCAATCACTGAATATAAAGTATGTTACTTAGATAACTTAGAGATACCTACTGAATATGATTACTGAGTGTGTGTCAGTGTTTTAAATTGCCAGAGTTGCTTAAGCCAGGGACTGGTGTAAAAACAGAATTACTGCACTTGCCTGTTCATCAAGGGTTGATTTATCAAACTTTTAGTACACCATCTAGAGTTATTTGCAGAGTTCAGTATTAAATCATCTCTTTAAAGCCTTTTCTCATACATCTAAACATCATAATTTAAACTTCTCTCAGTGCCTCTTCATTAATGAAGAAGGGCAATCAACTTCTTAAAATTTTCCTTTTGATTTACTGAGATTTGAAGAATCACTAAGTGCATCGCATACATTGTGCGTTTTGCACACTATTTTTATTGAAACGTCTATTGATAACATGCCATTAAGGCATTTTATAACCTAGTTTTGACTATAAACATTAGTCTCAAATTCTGAATTAAAACTACAGGTAAACAAATGATTGCCAAGAGGAATTCATGAGCCAGTTCTATTTCTCAGCATAACAGAACTTTAATAATAGGTTATTTACCTGACTCCCTTGGACCAAAGGTATTTGTTTAGGCGGGTGTCTACTCGAACGTCCGGTGTTCCCATTTGTTTTTCGGCAAATTTACGGATTTCCTTGATCGCTCGTGGAGCGCGTTTCTTGAAACCGACTCCATGGAGACGTTTATGTAAATTCACTGTGTATTCACGAGTCACTACTTCATTGATGGCAGATTTGCCTTTCCTCTCGCCTTTGGGTTTAGCCATTTTGATCTGAAATTACAAGATCCGGAGTAAAAATAAGGCAGCACAAAACTAGCCAGACCTTAGAAAAGATCAGCCCTTAACAGTATTAAAGGAATTATAATCAAAATGCCGAGATTATTTACGATTTTTTGAAAAATACACACACCTCGGAGTTTCAAGTTCCAAAACCAACCTAAAAAGAACTGTCAAAATTAAAAACTTTGGCGATTATACAAAATTATGTCAATGTCATAAATGCTTTCGACTGTCAAACTAAATAAATCGTCCCTATAATACACAGATATACACTATAATACGAAGACGAGACGGCCTTAGAGGCTTAGCCTGCTCAGCAATGGGTGAAAAACAAAAAAAAACAGTTCATTCTTTTTTTTGTTATTGTCTGTGGTTTTTGAAGATTTTGTCGCTGTGTTTTGTCGTTTTGTGTTGTTGTTTGTTTTATGCGGCTCAAGAGTACGCTATTGAATTAAAATTTACTAATAAATATCACATAAACTAAGCATAGGAAAATAATGGCTGACGTGTATAAGTTAGTATCGACAACATTTTTACATTAGTTAAAAATCATATTTCCAGATATAACCTAACTTTTCTTTATTTTTCAGAATTATACACCCAGTCAAATACTTTACCGACTATTTAACTCGTAATGTTCGGCCTGACGGCAGAGAGTTTCATGAACATCGCAATATCAAACTAAATGTCGACTCTGTGAAGACTGCCGAGGCGTCCGCCGTTGTCAAGTGTGGAAACTCAGCTGTTGTTTGTGGCATCAAATTGGTATGAAACATAATTATAAGCATGTACACATATTATAAATAGTAAGCTAAATCCTACCTATATCTACTTATATTGCTATTTAGTGCTGTTTTGTTATCTTATTAGTCTTTCCTGATTTCTTTTGTAAACATTACAGGAATTAGCCGTACCAAAAGCAGAGGAACCAGATAACGGCTTTTTAGTCACCAATGTAGAACTGCCATCACTATGTTCTTCAAAATTCCGACCCGGGCCACCCTCAGACTATGCTCAAGTCACTAGCACCATGGTATCGGATATAATTACAAATTCAAAATTTGTTGACTTAAAAGACCTTTGCATAGTCCCCGATAAACTGGCTTGGGTGGTATACTGTGACATTGTTTGTGTTGACAATGATGGAAGCCTCGTTGATGCATGCATCTTATCACTTTTGGCCAGCTTGAAAACATGTAAGCTTTAAAATGTTAAAATTTTAAGTGCATTTTGTTCAAAAGCGAAAGCGTTATGGAGTTACATTATACTTTACTCAGACCTTTTGTTTTAGTGTCACTACCAGCTGTGAGCTACGACATGGAAACCGAAGAAATCAAAGTAGACCCAAGTGAAAGAAAGAAATTGCCAGTACATGGGCTCCCAGTAGCAACTAGCTTTGCAATCTATGACTACAGTGAAGGGTATACTTAAAATCTACCTCATCATCAGCCTATCAAACTGTTACTTGATGCACTGTGGCAAATTAAATTAATAAATAAATAACATAAAAATTCATGTTCCCATTGCTGGGACACAGGCCTTCTCTCAGAGAAAGAGGATCCTACCCAAATCCACCATGCTGGCCCAGTGCATTTTGGAGAATGTCATGTTTTTGAACAATTGAGATTCTTGGGTGTACCGGTTACCTCACGATGTTTTCCTTCACCCATAGTTTGGTGATGGCATCGAAACTGCACCCGGTGCCGTCAGATTGTAAAGCACATGCCTTGGCCACCATACACCAAAATGTACTTCAAAACATCATAAAGACATTTGTTTAAGGTCACAACTCGGAACCTATGTTAAGTATTGTAATATGAATCACACAGAATTAGGGCCTTAAAAACTCCTAGATTGTAATTAAGAATTTTTAACAATTTGCTAATTTGTTTTCAGTAATGTAATACTGACTGACCCATCACTATATGAAGAAGATATGTGTGGAGGAATCGGTTCAAATCTAATAATCTGCTACAACGAAGGATTTATTTGCGGAACTCAGAAGTTTGGTGGAAGCAACTTATCAATAGAAGGCCAGGACAAAGCCATGAAAATAGCTAAAGACAGGGCTAAACTTATTGAAGAAGTGATAAATGTGTGCTTGAAGGAACATGAAACAGAGTTGGCCACTAATAAAAGTAAATCTAAATGAAATTAATAGTGCTGTTTAATTTTGTAACATCAGTTTTTAGGGTTCTATACCCAAGGGTAAAATCCCAAGGACTAAGCCTGCAATGTCTGTTGTCTGTATGTGTTTGAGTGGCAGTATCTTTCGAACTGTAATACCTATAGCCAGTTGAAATTTTCACAGAATGTAATGTTACGGCGGATTAATTAAGAAATAGTAAAAAAGTAACAACGTAAAGTATTTTTTTAAACATATTTTTGTATTAAAATGTAAATGTAAAAACGGTAATACGTACAAGCGTCTGGCATGATTCTATCAAAGAGAATGTAACGCTTCTTACACACTAAAGAATAACAATAATTATTGGCCAAGTGCGAGTCGGTGTCAAATTTCTGTTCACCGAAGTGAAGCAACGTCGGGCGCGGCAGATCCTTGGATGGGTGACCGCCTGGGCGTTGATGGAATGTTATAATACAAAAAAAAATTGCATAAAGAGTCTTTTTGTACACTTTAGTAGCTAACAAGTTATGTGGTTGTACCATCGATGTAGAATGTACAAGATCGGCCCTAAAAACGGCCAGAGATTTAAGAGCACAAATAAATGGTCTTATTTAATAAAAGTTTACGAGCTCTCATCAGTATCGCGGAGCAGCAGGTCCTATGTCAATTACATCATCATCAGCCAGAAGACGTCCACTGCTGAACATAGGCCTCTCCCTTTAACCTCCACACTGATCGACATCCTGCCTTTTGCATCCACTGGATGCCCGCGACTCTCACAATGTCGTCGGTCAATCTAGTGGGAGGCCTACCTACGCTGCGTCTTCCGGTTCGTGGTTTCCACTCCAGAACCTTTCTTCCCCATCGGTTATCGGTTCTTCGAGCGATGTGGCCTGGCCATTGCCACTTCAACTTGCAAATTTTTCAATTACGCATTATTCGAAACTAAACCATAACCGACGAAAATAAGGTTGATTATTATTTAAATACTTTTATGACGTATTGTATTTCTGTATAATTATATCTTAATAGGTACCTCCTACGATAGTAAACTCAAACCATTTTTCTTGCCTGTGTTTGGATGCCTCGCTAAATCTTGTACATTCTACATCGATGGGTTGTACGGAACCCTCAGTGCGCGAGACAGACTCGCACTTGGCCAGTTTGATTTTTTTATAGTATGATCCTGCGTCAGCAGTAATTAAAATTAGTTCTTGGCCATCCTTGATATTATAAAAACTTGATTAATATTATGACTGAAGGACTTTGTATCCAAGATCATGATTAAAAAAACTATGTTTGAGACTCAAATAATGAATAATGGCAACACTAATTTCAAAATGTCACCACGTCTCAAAATATCCAGTTGTGTTATTGAGGTAAACTTTATAAATTTACACTAGTTTCAGGTCATCTTTTCATGTATTTGATGATATTGTAGATGTAAAGTTATATAACATTTCAAAAGACTATTATTTTAACAGTAAAAATCGAGTTCCCGTTCGTTTTAACCTTATACGTCATCAGATCATTTTTGTCAGCTTAATTTCATGAATATTTTTATAGATATGTTACCCTCAATAAGTTTATTATTTCATGTTACAGAGGCTCTCTAAAATAGAGACGAATGAAAGTACAGGATGTCTGTTCGGGCTCATGTACGATGGCACCCTGTTGGTGGTGGGTTTCAGCTTAGAAATGTTCGAAAACGAAAAAAATTCATACCACCAGTTACTTCTAAACCTGCCGGCTGAAATTGAGCTATGCGGTGTCGTAAAGTTCGGTGAAAGTTTAACTACAGGGTCCACTATGAAAGAAATACTACAGGTGTGTACCTACCTATGACATAAGCCTTATTCAGTTATGATATGGATTATTACTATGTAATTACAATGCTTCATTGAACATGATGACTCACCACGCCTTCTTAACATGTTTGCTACTGCCAAAATGATTAGGCCCTACACACCGAAGCTGTCCACCAACCTGGCTATTTGGCTTAGTGTTAGCAGGTTTAATCAGGCAGTCCGGGATATTGTTATTCAAGATGAGGGCAATGAGACCTGCACTGATATCCAACTTGGGGTGCTTTGTCCATTTCCCTCTACCAGTTTGTATGTATGTTTGATGTAGTATCTGGAACTACTGTTCAGTTTTTTTTTCACTGTAAGAAAACTACTATCCCTGAGTAACATAGAGTGTTATGTTTACAATGCAGGCGACACCATAGGCAAAAGCTAGTATAACATGAATTGATTGTTTTTATTATTATTATATAATGGGCTTGCGTTTGGCCGTCCACCTTGCCTGATGTTAGCAAAAATGCTGTCTACGGTGGATCATGCTTGCCCAGAAGAAACCGATTCACTTGATATTTGAAGACACGCAGATTATAACTATCGAGGAACATCCATTATAGTGCAATCTACAGACTAGCAGGATGTTCAAAAAAAGTACTGGCTTGTAATTTATCCAAAAAAACAATATTTTCAGGATGTTGACATAACAGATAATCCACTTGTAATCATAGTAAACGAAAGCAAAGATATGAAAGCTCATTTCTTAGTCCATGAAAAGTTTGAAGAAACCAGTTATGAAGTCCTGAGTAGTGAGGAGATGTGGAAACAGTTTCTACACGTCAGACTTAACACTGTGTTGCCATTGAGTGTTGAAGCCACAATAGCTGGTGTTAAGAATATAATGCAGAATAAAAGGAAAAAGGTACTGCCTTTGCTTTAAAAGTCATTACATTTAAGTTGAATCCATTAACATAGGATTACGTGGAAAGGGTGTGCTAAGCCAAAAGTGGTCCATAGTAGCCATCATTATATTTTTTTTACTACAGGACCAACCCTAAAATCGTGCATACATTTTGTAAGTAAATGAATGTTTTCTATGGAACAGCTGATATTTTAACGTGATTTCAGAGTTGCTCCCATTTATTTATTTATAAATTATTATTATAACACCGGCTTGCACTCACGATTATGTTTCTATCGGTTGGTATTTATTTATAGACAAATACTCGTCACACTTACAGCTACACCAAGGAGTGTAACGAGTCATACAACAAAAAACTAAACTTCACTTAATAAGATTTAAGTGCTCATGATTGGTTCTCATGCAAATGAATTAAGTACTATGAAAGCTAATCCAGTTATAAGTGTCAAGTTGCCAGTTTCAAAAACATAACTTATTTAACTGTTGGTCTCCGATGCAAGATAATGTCATCAGTCCTGGTCTCTCGCTAGTTGATTTATTTTATTTTACAAAATCGATATCCCTTTAAAAACAAAACAATAAACTACGAACTTAACTTACGGCCAATAATGGATTTACATTATATTACTAATCTAATAACTACCTAGTGATGCCTGATCTTTTTTTTAATGCATAAAAGTCGGCATTTGACCGCCAACTTGCCTGTTGATAAGAGATTAAGGAGAAGATAGAGCACACAGACATAGAAGATACCTATTCACCATGAACTTAAAAAGACCAAGGTAGTATCTCTCAGAATACAAGGAAGCCAGCAGATTGTTCCATTCCTTGGCTCCATCTCTATGGCATCTTGCTTACTCTTACTTGCTATTTTAATTATTTGTAGACCAACAGCACAAATATAATATTTATAGTAAACTTATATAATTATCAGCTAATAAAAGGCCTGATCCGAATTCTAATTTTCCAACGCTTGTAACTTATGGAGGATGTCTATTCCACAATTAGGCCAATCTTCCACAACTAGGCCAATCGATGGTTCATTTTGCGTGAACTTAATTTCAATTGATTGCTTGATTTTAAAACCTCGATTTTATTACAGATAGCGTCTGGTCAAGTTTCATTTCACATTGATGGAACCTCAGTCTACTTATTTGGAGTAGCATCAGATGTTGGACTGACGGGGACAAGCACAGAAGCAACTATTGGTGAACTTTTGGACTCAATGAGTCCAGAACAGCCTAAAAAGAAGAAGCATAGTACTAATGTTGTAGTGAGTAGAGTATTAATAACTACTTGAGATACAATAGCTGTGCCTTGCAGGTTTATCTGCGATTTTCATCCACATGATACCACTCCACACCACATAATAACACACCCTCACAGGCCCACACACACCCCAATACACCTCTATGCATATGCACACTCGCACGCAATCCACATCCACATGATCTGGTGGTCTATTTCTATGATAAAACTCCCCCTCCTTTCCTTTTTCTTTTATTTGACCTTTCTCTCTTCTACCAATAGTATCCTTGTGTTTGTTAAGTCTATAGCTCTCATTAACTCGGTCTTCTCTGTAATATTATTGCAATAATATTGTAGTTCGTGTGGAATTTCACCACACTTACAAAAGTACCCCGTAGAAGTCACAGGTGTTTTGTATAAATACCTATTTAAGAAAGCAAGGAGAATCTGCATGTTGAGAGTGTAAATAATCTTCATCAAAATAAATACAAGTGTATTGTTTCAGGATATAGTACCTCTTAATTTTGTAATGAAAGCAACAAAAGATATACTATCAGAGAAACTTGTGAAAACAGCTGTAAAGATGATGACTACACAGCGAAAACGTAAGATACCTACTTTATGTACTAGATTCTATGTGCAACTTTCTATGATTAAAGTCATCATCATCATCAGCCCTGAGTGACCCACTACTGGGTATAGGCCTCCCTTTGTTTATGCCACTCTCCCCGGTCTCTCGCTATTCGCATCCACTCGTTCCCGACAGTATTTCTGATGTCGTCAGTCCACCTCATCCTCGGTCGGCCTGGGTTCTGCCAAATTCATGATTAAAGTACTTAATGTTTTTTTATAAGAGGTCGATCTAAAACAATGACAATATAAATTATCTTTGATCTAAGACTATTAATCTCTATGATGTAATACTATTTCCTAACCAAAACCATTTATTTGTGACCAAACCGTAATTGGGTCTCAAATTAACTCATTTTCTTTCTTTCAAAATTTCATAAAAATCACTTCGGTTCAGGTGTGACAAAATAAATATGGTATAATAATCTTCAAACTGATGAACAGATTTTCTTGAATCATAGCTAAGAACAGTCTTGATCAAGTCACCTTTTAATGTATACGGGCTACAATACCATAGACGTTAAACTTATAATACCCCTCTTTTTGCATCGGTGGTTAAAAATAACAATCATTCAACACAAAATTACAACTGAGCCCTGCGGTTTCACCCGCGTGGACGTTCCCAGCAAGTACATTTTTCTTGAACAAATTGTATACTATGTCACTATAAAATTCTTTATCCTTAAATATTTTTTGTTGTATTCTCCAGCCCTCCCATTTATCTAGCCAAAAATCTGCGTCGATGTTGCTCTGTTGTAGCTAAAAGACGGACTTACAAACACAGTTTCTCATTTATAGTTTTAGAATCTTTAAACGAAAAAAAATATACACAAACTTTTGTTTCTGTTGTGCCTGTCGTTTCTATTTACCGGTATCTCTTGTAAATTTCAGCTGCATTCTGCATAAGTATGCCATTGAGAATAGATACGTTGGCCATGATACACCGGAACACGAAGCTTCTGGACTTGTACACGGTGCTCGTCGAAGCCGCTTGCAGATCACTCAAGCTTCTCGAAACAGTATTACTGGAACAGTTAGGTTGGTATATTGTCTACTTCTAAGGCCCCACGCCCACAATGTCAGGTCTTTCTGTTAACCGTGCATTCAAAATCTTCCCAACCGCGTCGCGCTTCCGCCGCGCCTACATTGCTCTAAACTCTAGTAAAGGGGTTTAATTTTGAACCTAGCGTATTCCGAAAAGAGTTGACTTGGCCTCGGCTGCTTGCGCGCCGCGACACCGCTTCGATTCTAAAATCGGCGTTGGGCCTAATGTTGTCAGTCATAAATACTTAAAACCTTCATAATAACGCGAGATGATGATTTTATTCTTCGGAAATGTAAGCATTTCGATGTGGAGCGCCTTTGCGTTGTGCCTCGACCTGGGCACGCGGTCCATAAATGAGTGCATGAATAAGTGATCTTACCAGAGTTGGCACGAAAAAAGACATCGCTTCTTGGTTAAAATTCTGAAATCTTGTACGAAGCGCTTTGATTCCACTTTTATTGTATTCTGTAGTAGAATGCGATGCCTGAATCTCTGATAGTTCCAAATTTAATCTGTGTGTCATAAAATGTCGAGTGAATCAGTTTCTTCTAGACAAGCTTACCTACTCCGTCATAGACCACATCATCGCTTAACATCAGGCGCAACAAACTAACAAGCATTTTAAATATAAAAAAATTAAATAAACATTTGGTGGAGGCTACTGGTGATAGGAATGCTGGCGCCTACTTTGGTCAAAAAATTTGCATTGCCAGTAAATGTGACAAAGCTGTCAACATTCTGGCCACTTTTCCTTCCACCAAGGGGTTTTAGTTTGGTTTCTACATATTTATTTTTAAGTAGTTTTAGGTTTTAATTGTAGTTCATATTTTATGTTTATTGTAATAACTTGTATAAATAAATTGTAAAGCTATTAAGCTTATTGTAAACCTAGGTAAGTTAGAAATCATAGTTTTATTTTTATACAGGGTTTTAATTTAATGACACCCTTGTAACTAGTTGTTTTTGTAGGTAGTATTTATAACAATGTCTACAATTTTTCAGGTCAAGAAGGAATCGGCGATGGCGCTGGTATACGCCTCCCGGAGACATATCATTACTTGCCGCCAGAAGTTGGACATTTCCTCACGAGAATAGTGCCCAAAGGCATACCCGATGAAAGTATGGGTAAGTAAATTAATAAGATAAAAATATTTGCATTAGTTAAAAATATTTTATGATAAAAATATCATGATAGACATTTTGTGGGAAAACCCACAATTATCAAGTTTTTCCCATGCGCAGCTGTTTATCCCAACTGTCCAGAAGGAAGGTTACGTTTTTCGGGTGTATGTATGTATTTTTGTCTGTTTCTACATTACCTCTCCTGTACCCTTGGCTTGACGATTTTTGAAGTGCGCGGTATGGTGCCTGGAGTATCAAAGATATTTTACGCTCACTTTTTTTTAATGCCACACCTGGCTCTCAAGCTAACAGGCAACATGGTAAGTGATCACCGTCGCCTATGGATACCTGGAACACCAATGGCAACACATATACGTTGCTGACCTTTAAAGACTATTAACAGCCTTTTTGAAGAACCCTATGTAATATTACTCAGAAATGCCGCACCTGGGAACTCTTTCCACAAATTGCAGGTGTGGGGCAAAAAAGATCGCGTAAAACGCACAGTGTACGACTTCCACTGATCTATGATATATAAATGAGCTTTCAGGAGCTTTTTAGTAATATTATGTAGTAATTTTCGGACACTAACCACATTATCGTTATATCATCAGCTTGTTTTCGTCCATTACAGGGTTTCTCCTTTGCACGCCCTATGATTTGATCGTCCTTCCTAAGAATTTTTCAATAGCATCAATGTAAACATGAAAAAAATAATCACCAAAAGCATTATTTCAGAGAAGGAGAGGCGTATGCTCCACGTGCAGCTATCGTTGCCGCTGAACAGGCCCATATTCCGACGAGGGAACGCTTACGTCGGTAGGAGCGGCGGGCGGCTGACTAATCCTCACGAGGGCATCCCCGCCCAGCCGGCTAAAACGGACACGCAGGTCGCGCTGGTCCGCGGCAGATATGCCTACTATCACTACATGCAGGATAACTTCAACGATGATGGCTGGGGATGCGCATACCGTTCTATGCAGACGATATTTTCTTGGTTTAGGTGATTATGCAGTAACTATATCCGAGCCGCACTAAGAAACGCGTGCCTTGGCTTATGTTGTGTGATTCAATACTTGTAATACCTATCTATTAAGCATCATTCAAACTTTTTTTACTTGACTGCCCAAGGAAAGCAATTTTTATCGGTTTCTATGATACCTTAAAAGCCCTAATGTTTTAACAGATTTTAAAGTGCGTTGTGTCATTAGAATCGTCTCCATATCCAGAATGTAGGTACATTTTACAGCAAGATTTTTTAATAATATAGTACTTGTTATTTCCAGGTATCAAGGGTACACGACAGTCGCAGTACCAACCCACAAGGAAATCCAACAGTGCCTTGTTAAAATAGGCGATAAGCCATCCTCGTTTGTAGGTTCGAAGCAATGGATAGGATCCACGGAGGTGATGTTCTGTCTAGAGACGCTCCTCGGCGTGACGTCTAGGATCATATTCGCGAACACTGGCCAGGAACTGCTGAGCTACTCGCCTGAGTTGGTTCATCATTTTCATACGCACGGCAGTCCTATCATGATAGGTATGTTTATAAGTTAACTAGCTGCATCCTCAATTTCATCTGCTTAGCAGCAGTAAGCAGATGCAGGAATCATATATGTTTTAAGATGAAAATTATTCTACGCTCTTTTAGTACGCACTATGTATTTCCTTAGCTATTTGTTTTGACGTATTAAAGCCGCTAATGGATAAGGCTTAAGAGGATGCTAACTGATTACCAGTAACCCTGTATTTTTTTTGTGTGTTACTATAGATATAAACATTGCATTAAATGCTTTTTGAACGGAATGCAGTCCGAATCTGTAAGTCTTGGTCAAATTAACTTGTCAAAATAAACTCGTCAACAAGTTGGATCAAATTAGGGTCTAAATATAAAGTCCTCGATTGGAACATGTACTGAGGTAGTGATCAATCTATTAAAGTTTTTCATTATATTTCAGGTGGAGGTGTCTTGGCGCATACGATACTTGGCGTCGAATATAATTCGGTAACAAACGAGACGCGCTACCTGATCCTCGACCCTCACTATACTGGCTCCGAGGAGCTGTCTATAGTCATCAGCAAAGGCTGGTGCGGCTGGAAGAACTCTGACTTCTGGAACAAAACTGCTCATTACAATCTCTGTCTGCCCCAAACTAAACCTGCAGTGTAACCCAACCCTATCTCTGAACTTTAAAAGTACGCTGTTCGTTTTTCATTTCACATTGAAATACTAGTCTCGTTTTGAATATCTACATTGTCGTTCTTGTTATGCATTTTTGAGCTTTGATTGTTATTGACACTTTGCTCAACAAAGCTATATTCCAAGGGCATTTTTAAATTCAATGTGTTTCTAGAATATTTGTTTTATAATTGACGGTGGTGGAACGCCTTTGAAAATGGAACCGAGACTGAATAAATATGTGATTTATTAATTTTCTGTCGAACGAAAAATGGTTGGCTTTATGCGAATATTTAAATGTTTTTATAATAGTTATGCAGATTTTTGTCAGTGCGCTAGTTCGTTATTATAAATGTACCTACCTAACAAGTTGTAAAATAATACATAGCGATATTGGATTGTATTATTTTCTACAACTTCTAGTTTGTTTTATGAATATATTAGTAATGTTAGTGATTTTATTTAAAGTATGTTTAGCGCAATTTTGTTATTTTATAGAATTGTGACAAAATATAAAAGGCATGTAAGTTAAATGGATTATTATATTTTATACCTATTAAATTATGATTCGAAAAATCTGTTTCACTCGTGTAATTAATACTTGGTCCAAGTTTTTTGTTGTTGCTTTGTTTGCTGCAATAAAGTAGGTATGACACATATTTTATAGTGTGAAACTACTTCATTCACAACATTTTTAATTTTTAACCATCGTATTGGCTGCTAGAATAATCTTGCGAAACAAAAAGTTCATTCAACTTTTTATAATAGTACAGGGGCCTTACGGACAACTGCTATTACAGGCACCTAATCCGCTCAGTTGGAAAATCACGCGACCGCAAACCTTATCGCGCCCAGATACGGTTTGCGGTCGCGTGATTTTCCAACTGAGCGGATTAGGTGCCTGTAATAGCAGTTTTCCGTAAGGCCCCTGTAGCTGTCAAAGCATAATAACTTAGACCAAGTATAGTCTGATCATCATCCACTCAACTACTAGAGATCACGCACTCAGCCCGACTTCGACTTTCAGCTTACAGTCATCTGCTTTAAAAAAAAATTATCATCAATAAATAATAATCAAGGACGTTATATACCCTTATCACACTCGCCTGATGTTATGCGGTCTAACGTTTGTGTAGAAAAACCGATTAAAAAAAAAACAAATTTCATTCGAATCCGTTGAGCTGTTACCGAGATGAGTTCAGACAAACTTACAAAAAAATTCAAAGCTCAAAAGACCTTCGTATTTCGTTATATAATCTTATCAAATTTAATAATTATTATTGTCTCTTTTATTAAACCATGAAAAGATTGGTAGGCGCTGGTAGCCCGCTTCCTACGTGTATACGCCCTAGGATCTTTTAACATATTTTGTTACCTGCGAGGGGTTGAAGCGTCACTTATTTTTAGCGATTTTGTTTAGAGGTGGTTTAGGTGATTGCGGATAAGTTGCGCTACTGCAAACCAGATCTCGGCGCGTTAAGGTTCACGTTGGCGTGATTTTCTGCAATGCGTTGTTTCGAGCCCGCGTTAAGAGGTAGCCGTAAGGCTGATAAACAGTAAAACAATATAATAAGTAGCAACACTTTATTTACAATTTATTTAACTATGGGTTTACACTTATAAATATCTCTTACAACTACATATTACAATTTTATATACATTACTAAATCACAGAAGAATAAAACATTAGGGTGTATCTAAACAAGTTGAAACATTATCAAGGCACACACCACACAACTCACTCTATTTCTCGAAAGCAAAACAATGGCGGAATGTGATCGAAAATATATTAGCTGGTCTAATGGCCTCTGCACACGATGAGCAGTAACTTAACGCAAGTACAAAATGTACCCCTAGCACAAACACTCGTCACACTCGAGCATCTTCAAAAACTATTCGATAAATGTTATGTTTATAGGCATTAAGGCCATGTATATTATAGGCCCAACATCAAGACGATAATCGAAGTCGCTAAGGAAAATTCAGGTCTATCTGGTTTACCTTAGATTCGAAATTGTACCGCTGCACTCCCGTGCCGCGTCGCGTTCCCGCCGCGCCTCGACTGCTTTAACTTCTAGTGCTAACAGACGTGTGGATTTGGTTGACATCAACTGCAGTCTGACCAACGGGAGAGAAAGAGAGGGAAATATGTTGTATGTTGTCCCTTTCTCTCCCGTTGGTAGGACGGCGGTCTGTCAACCATACATCATAAAAACATAAAATCCATACGTCTATTATAAAGCCCTTACAAGTTTAAATTGTGTTTTAAACTCCCGATAAAAGAGCTGATAATCTTCAAACGGCTGAACAGTTTTTCATGAATCATAGCTAAGAACACTGATAAAGTCACATTACAAACAAAAAAAAACTTAATCAAAATCGGTTCATCCGTTTGTGAACTACCATGCCACAGATATACCGTTAAACAGCGAAGGGGATCAAAAATGAACAGCTTTGAACCTTGCGTAAACTGACAAAAGTTGAATTTTCCTCGGCCGCTTGAACGCCGCGCATGCGCACCTCGTTGGCGTAGCGTCAAAATTTTTCATACATACTCTATCGAATGCTTACGTAACGAAGATTTGTGACAATATTACTATTACTAAATCATAATCAGCCTTTTAACAGTCCACTGCTGGACTTTTAGCCTAACCCCGAAAGGGTGATTGGGCCATATCCACCACGCTGGCCCAGTGCGGGTTAGTGGATTCACATACGCCATTGAATCCCTTCTCCGTACGTATGCAGGTTTCCTGCATACGTACGGCGAAAAGCCAGTAGTATGAAAATCCGTATATAAGCTCCCAAGAGCTCATTGGTACGGGCCCGGGGTTTGAACCCGCGACCTCACGCTTTCAAGTCTAGCGGTCTCCCAAATGGGCTACCACGGCTTCCTAAATACACAGCAGTATTTATATAAAAGGCCGTCATGTGAACACTGCTGTTTGTAAGTACTTGTGATAAGGAATTGCCCAGGCTACTGCCAACCGTGTGTGTGCAACAAGACGGGATATAATTTTTTTTAATGCCGTAGGTGGCAAACAAGCAGACGAGCCACCTGATGGTAAGCAGTCACCGTCTCCTATGGATACTTGTAACACCAGAGGCATCACAAATACGTTGCCAACCCTTAAGGACTCTATTAACTCGCCTTTTGAAGAACCCCATGTTGCTCATGCTCATTCCACATCATCATTTCGGCCTGAACTGAAACTATCTAATATATTCGGGTACTGTACTGACATGCGGACTTGCGTGTAAATAGAGGAACGGCGAAAAGACCTGCTAACAGCAACATTTTAAAAAAAAAAATGTGCCATGACACTTTTGTACATCACATAATGAGGTTAGCCGATAGAAGCTTTGTACAGATGTCGCTGGCATGTATACTTTTTAGATTTTTAAAATTTTTAATTTAGAAAATATCTATAAAGTTTCCTTCACTTTTAATAAAGTTACTCTATGCTTGACTTTGAAATAAACTTAAAAATCACTGTTTCAAACTATCACTGTTGATTATTGTCGGAATATTTACCATGATAAATAATAAATAAATAATAAATATTCGGGACATTTTTGCATACACGGTCATCTGACCCCAAACTAAGCAAAGCTTGTGATATGGCTGCCAGAGACTGCTATACATACATATATAGTTTTAAATACATACTTAAATAGATAATTAACACCCCGATATAGAACAAACACAAATGTTCATCACATAAATGTTTGTCCTACGTGGGAATCGAACCCAAGCGCAGAAGGCAGGTTCACTACCAACTGGACCAACGGGCTATCCAATAAAGTTGTGGATAGAGCTCCCGATATTTCGGCGCAGTTACATACACCATGTTCACGGGAAGACCACCCACAACCTTATCACGGTAAATATTCCGTTCATAACCCTGAAAATATTTAAATACCACTGGCTAATGCAGACATGTGTCTACAAAATCCTGTCAAGAGAAAAGAAAAAAAAACATAACATGAGGTACTATGCTAGCGCATCTTTTACAGTTGCCAGTCCCATTTGTATAATAAGGGTACAGCACATATCAACAATAGGCATGATGACTAATATTTTTTTATTACCTCATAAAAAAGCTGATCATAAATAGAGCACATCAACAAAAACAAAATTAGTTCAAAAATAAATAAGATATAAGCATTTTAATTTCATGCTAGACAGAGAGCGCACTATACTGAGCCGTGACGTCACGACTCAGGAGCGCCATACAAATGCTATACTTACACACGCTTTGCGAGAAAGGGATAGAACATCCCCTCTCTATCCCCTAAAACTTTAAATACTCATATCTCAGAGATTTATCATTCAATTCAAATTATTTTTTCAGTGTGTGTAATGTATTTAGTTGTATTCATCGCTAAGCCGGTTATTTGTAATAAATTAAACATTAGGAATCATGCCTATTTAGGAATAATTTCACATAACACACAAGGTAATTTGTTTAGATATGGACTTATGCGAGTGCAGCTAAGGCTTAATATTTATAGATATCTGCGGCATAAAGCTGC
Source organism: Agriopis aurantiaria (assembly GCA_914767915.1). Taxonomy (NCBI): domain Eukaryota; kingdom Metazoa; phylum Arthropoda; class Insecta; order Lepidoptera; family Geometridae; genus Agriopis; species Agriopis aurantiaria. Next base: position 9,529,018 of record OU611987.1, read on the forward strand.
TAACGGGTTTCTTTACTAACTAAACTTTAGAGAGTTAAACTCTTCTTACTAACATCTGACTGCTTTATCTCTTCAACTCGTAGTTCACTTGATGTTGATCTATTGTCAAATTTTTACAGACTTTAGCTTAGAGGATCTCCAAATCGCAGTGCCGGACTTGAGGAAACTTTTTCTGAAATGAAATAAATCAAAATGAGTTAATGCCGAATCCACACATTGGCTATTTGTCTTTTTTTTTTAATTTAATAATAGGCTTGCGTTGACCGCCAACTCCCCTGGTGTAAAGCGATGATGCGGTCTACGGTGGAGCACGCTTGCCTAGACGAAACCGATTCACTCGTGATTTGAAGACACCCAGATTGTAACTATCGGGAAACACCCATTCAGGCAGCGCATTCCACAGACTAGCAGTTTGCACAATAAAAGCGGAAGTCTTTGCTCTAAAATAGTTCCCAGGCATTGTTTTTACCCCGTTCGACCCCGTCCGATGACGATTTTGTCCCGTACCAAAAGGGTGTAAACGGAACCCTATTACTAAGCTTACGCTGTCTGTCTGTCCATCTGCTACTGCTAAGAAATAATAATAAAGACAAAAGTTTAAACTTAAGGGCGCTACCCAATACAACAATTTTTTGTATTTTATGTATTTGCTTTAATGTAAAACCGATAATACGTACAGGCGTCAAACTTGGCATGATTATAGTACACACTCTAAAGTAAAACAACAAATAATAAATACTGGCCAAGTGCGAGTCGACAACAAATTCCTATTTACCACTGGTTCACATAAGATAATCGAAGTTAAGCAACGTCGGGCGCGGTCGGAACTTGGATGGGTTGAACTTGGACCGCCTGGACATGATGACTTTTTGCACAACTTTTTTGTACTTTAGTAGTTAACAATTTATGTGGGGTACGGAACCTTCAGTGCACGAGCCCGACTCACACTTGGTCGTTTTTATTGAGTTTTAGCGAGAGTAACGAACAGCAATTGATTTTCATATGAAAGAAGAATCTTACCCGTAGTTTAAGCTCTATTCTGTCGATTTCTCCGCCGAGCATGTCCACTATATTTTCACCGTGTTTCAACAAGAATGATTCAACATCGTCTATTGTTTCTACCTTCTTCATATCCTGGAAAGATGAATCATACTTACTAATATTATAAATGTGAAAAGTTTGTTTGTTCCTCTTTCACGCAGCAACATAGCAACGGATCGCCCTGATTTTTTGCATGGGCATAGTTCAAGGGCTGGAGAGTGACATAGGCTACTTATCATCATCATCACCATATTTCTTCACTACGCGGGTGAAACCACGAGACGCAGCTAGTAAATAATAAAAATTTTAAAATAAGTTATTTGACTAACACACATTTTGGGTTATATTCTCGATATCACTTACCTCAAGTAAAATATTTAGGTCATGTTTCTCTAAATAAGATCTTGTTAGTGCTCTTCCATCAAAGTCCACTTCAGCCTAAAAAATAAAAAAATATATTTTTATAAAATACAGAAAAGTTTAGTTTGCAACAATGAAACATAAACAAAAAACTATACCAAACAATATGAGTAGGTAGGTACATTGTAAACAAACCAAAAATCTTTATCAGAATAGACACCGCAAGCCAGTCAATATGTACCAGGGCGCCGCATTTATTGTATCTACTATAAATAAATAAAAATCATTTATTCAAAGCACTTTTTAGACCCATTATTTAAAAACTAAAAAATTGCGCTTTTCTAAAATTAAGGGTATATCTAAAATGCACAATAGTGCTGGGTCATTAAGACGTCACAAGAGCAATTTAGTAGTAGTTTTTTTTTACACGTATAAATCCGCATTTGACACCTCGCCTGTTGGTAAGCGACGATGTGGTCGAAGATGAACCACGCAGACTCAGAAGATACCTATTCACTCCGGCCTTGAAAAGGCCAAGATTATATCTCTCAGGAAACAAGGAAGCTGGCAGGTTGTTCCAATGATTGGCTGTACTTGGTTTAACTCCATTGGCATGGATAGAAGAGTTTTTAGTCATGGCTATACTATGGCACAATTGGAAATTTTTGAAAATTACTAGAAACTCCCTTTTTAAGTATGGATAAAGAGTGTGCCCGATGAACACTCTTTATCCATACTTTTTTTCTTTTTTTTTTGGCTACGGCCCTATTGATTATCCATACTTAAAATGATGATACTCTACATGATTTAGTTCCCTATCGACTTACCAGAGTTCGTAAATAATCACCGCTTTATGGTTGATATTCCGAAAACCCGTACATAGCGCTTTGATCAAAATCAGAATATCTTTACTGAATAAACTGTATACAAGGATTCCACTGTGTCATTCCACTTTTATTGTGCGAACTGCTAGTCTGTGGAATGCGCTGCCTGAATGGGTGTTTCCCGATAGTTACAATCTGGGTGTCTTCAAATCCCGAGTGAATCGGTTTCGTCTAAGCAAGCGTGCTCCATTGTAGACTGCATCTAGTCATCTAGGACATAGCCTGTGTCCTAGCAAAGGGAACATGAAAGAGGAAAATGAGAGAAAGAGGCACCTCATGGGCAAGCGTGCCCCATCTTAGACAGCATCGTCACTTACCATCAGGTGAGTTGTGGTCAAAAGCTAGCCCATTTCATTAAAAAAAGAGGATGGGCCCTTATCCACCTTACTGGCCCAGTGCATCTTGGTGATGACAATCTTTGAACTTTTTGGACATATTGATTTTCTCACAATGTGGTTAACATTGTGAGGAAATCAATATGTCCACCATTATATTCACCATTTATGAGAGATGACATTGAAACTGCACATAATTTGTTTATGGTAATTAATTATTTATGTAATGTAAGTTAACTTCATAGTAAAAAAAAAAGTTTTGCCAAAAGTCGCTCCATCGTCGTACATCATTTCTTAAAATCAGGCTAGATGGCGGTCATAAGCAATATTTATTTAAAAAATAATATTACCTTATATCTTATGAGGTTACTTCCCATGTCTATACCCTTAACGTCATGGATAGCTCGGATCATGAAATCCCTTTCGAGCACGCTGTTGATTTCATCCAGCTGCTCTTGTCGTATCGACCTGAGGGTATAAAGTAAAACTATTTTACGTATCGTCAAGACTTACAGAGATACAGCATCACAGTTTAGATCTGTCTTTCATTTGCAAACCTGTAGGCATCTTGAATCAGGACTTGGGTAGACCAGTCTCACTGAGATGGCACCCCACATCTCTAGCGCTTTTAAATCTAACCTAACAAGCGTCAGAGCCAGGGCGTAGGCACGTTGGGGCGCTTGCCCCACCCTAGCTGGCGTTGGTTTTTAAAAGGGACATAATAAACTCTTGTTTAGAAGAAGAAAGGTACATCGAAATCTTTGTTTTTTCTCAAACTAGATTTTTTTTTAATCTCCTATTTTACGCTTACATATCGGCGTATTTGGAACTGTCCCGTGCTGCCGGACAATCCGGCACCGATTTTCTTCGATTCCGAATCCGGTTCAATGCTACGCTTCTATGGATTTTGTCAGAAAAGTCCGTGTTATTGCCTGTGTACTGTGGGATGACAAAACATAAGGCAGCACCAACGTCCCTCCTAGAAACTAGTATCTAGCATAATACCTGCCAACGAGCGCGCCGACGTTGCTGAGTATTATGAAGGAGGCGACGCCGCCCAGCAGAGTGCCCACCAGGATGCTGCCGATCGCGTCTGGCAGCGGGTTCCCCGTGTACTGCGAGATGGCCATACACGAAGCCGCCATGGTCACGCCCGCCACCGCTGCACTGTCTTCCAATAGCACCACGTTCACAGACGGGTCGGAACTGCGCATCACTATAACATTAAACAACTCAACTCTTTTACTGAATTTTACACCTGTGGAAGTACTACACCTTTGCCAATTATTCAACCGCCAAGCAGTATGTGCAAATATTACTGTTTTCCGGAATGAAAGGGCAATAGTAACAGTGAAATTGTTTCCAGTGTAAGCATAAAGAGATTTAACAACTAATATCTCAGGTTGATTCTGTGCAGGTATCCCTCCCACCTCCCTAGAATCTACATGGACCGACGACATCGTGAGAGTCGCGGGCATCCAGTCCAGTCCACCCCGGTCATACATACAAAGTAGCATACCGTTATGTCCGTTATGCACTGTTACACACTGCGGCAGGTATTACAGCGATATTTATGCGTCATTGTAGCATACGATCTCGTGGCATGCTATAAAGCCGCGAGATGTTATCTTGGTGTAAATGATTATATGCGATTAAACTAACTAAATCCGCGCGTGTTCTGTGCGTCGCCAGCAACGAGCTACACCACTTTTTGCTTAGTGCGAGACTACTTAGCAACTTCCACTGTCACTGGCACTTATAGTATACGCGCTTGCAGACGATGCGTAGTACAAGTTAGCACTTCCTCTGCCACTTGGACTAAGCAAAACGATGCAAAAGGTGCGTAGTAGCTACTTGCTACTTATCGCATCGTCTGCAAGCACCTATTACTCGCGCGAGTACTGCGAATTGCCTGGAATGAGCTACAACACTTGCTTAGTGCTAGTGAGAGTGGAAGTTGCTTAGTGTCTCGCTCTAAGCAAAAAGTGTTATAGCTCGATACACTGTAACGAGTTAAATCTGTAACGTTTACAGGCGATGCGCACTGCGCAGTACTCTACTCACGCGAGATTACTGTGCATCATCTACAACGGGCATAAGTTAGAGTTTTACCATATTCATAAAGTGAAACATTCGCTTCCTTCGCGCCTTTTCGAACCGCATTCAACGCTACCATCAACGTAGCTCCTTCTGACACTACCGCCCCGCCGAGAACGAAGTAAGCCTGTAAAAACACAAATCAATTAAACTTTGTTAAGTGAAATAGTCATCTAGCTAAGCTCAAGTTGAAAACTTAAATAAAAAGAACTGGTAGATTAATAAAATTGTTGTGATGATTGTGGTGATTGATCGGGATTGAGCGGGTCATGTGGCACGAATGCATCCCAATCGTAGGCCAGGATCGTCACACAATGGGTGCCTGAAGATAAAAGCAGTCTGAAGACCTAGAAAACGCTGGCAAGACGATCTTGATGCATTTCGGCAAGGAAGATAATAATATTTCGGGAAGGATGGTTCTGTCAAGACAGCGATTAACCGAGATTTGTGAAAGGGACCCTTGTCAAACAATTATACAGAGGTAAAAAAAATATGTATGATAGACATTTATTTTTAAAATACATTTTCGAATTTATAATATTAATTATATATTCGAAAATGTATCTGTTTATTTGTTCCTCTTTCCCACAGCAACAGAGTGACGGATCAACGTGATTTTTTGCATAGAGATAGTTGGGGGGCTGGAACACAGGATACTTTAAATCCTGAAAAAAAAATCCTGAGGGTAAAACAGCTGGACGCAGCTAGACAATATAACATACATACCCAGTAGAAGTCATGCAAAGGTTGAGGGTCAAGTATGCCAGTAACACCGTGGTAGAAAGATAGGCCGCTACCCACACAGAATATACCAACTCCAGATATCAAAGACGACACATATCTCATGTTAGTATACCCATATGGGTGATCAGGATCTGCCATCTGAAATAAATAATTACTGTAGATCTTCGTTTTTAGGCAACATTGTGCAGGCTTTTAGCATGCCACAGGGCTACACATTTTTATGTTGCCTTAATTTTGACTTAGCTTTACATTTATTAGAACCATGTCCAAATACACATTGAATTTAATAGAGATGTCACGAATATTCGTCTACTATTCGGTATTGTATGGAATGTTATAGTGGGCATTGTATGTAATGTTACAGAGAAACCTTTGGAACCCTAAAATGAGGTTGATATGAGATATTTTTCTGTCAAAATGCTATATACCTGAACAGATTTATGTATTCCATATGCCAGAATAAGTTGGTTGACTGTGTCAGCTAATGAGTGAATGCACTCAGAAAATAAACTGTGAGATCCAGTGTAAAACCATGCGCATAGTTTGAATAGGAAATTACATCCATTTCTGTAAGAGTAAAAATATATTAAAATATTTTAAGACACATTAATCATTGTACTTAATAGACATGTGTCCTAATGTTTAATTTATTACAACTAACCGGCTTAGCTATGAATATAACTAAATATAATACACATACTAAAAAATAATTTAAATTGGCTGATAAATCTCTGAGATAAGTTTTAGGTGGGGATAGAGAGGGGATGCTCTATCCCTTTCTCGCAAAGCGAGTGTTAGTATAGCATTTGGCGCGCCTGAGGCGTGACGTCACGGCTCAGTATAGGGCGCTCTCTATCTAGCATGAAATTAAAATGCATATATCTCATTTATTTTTTTAACTAATTTTTATTTTGTTTTTGTTGATGTGCTCTATTTATGATCAGCTTTTATATGAGGTAATAAAAAAATATTAGTCATCATGCCTATTGTGTAATAAGTAATTATATATTTTAAAAAAACTATGTCATGCTGACACTGAAAACTTTATTTTATTTAGTAGGTATAATTAAACAGCAAGTTAAAAATATTCATTAATATAGTTACATACTTACATAGCTACTGCTGTAAGAACCACTCTCCCGGATCTAGTTCTTAAACCTACTTCCTCAACATCAGGTGCTAGTTTCTTGTGACTCATTTCTCTTCTGTAATTTCTTAGTCTTCTTTTTACAGTGAACACATCTGCAAACATTCAAATAAATACTACTAGAACGGAGTTTTGGCGCCAACATGAAAACATTTTATCACCTCATTTCTCCTCGAGTTTTTAACCGACTTCAAAAAAGTAGGGGGTTCTCAATTCGGTTGTTTTATTATTTACGACATAACTGCGTCTTTTATTTGGAAAATTTGTCTTTTAATTGAAAGGATATACTTTCAGATTGGTCCCATAGAAATTTTATCGAATTCTGTTTGGTAGTTCGGTTTTTAAATCAAAATAACTGGGAGAAAATATGTCATCCAAGTATAGAAATTGCGTATTTATTACTTATTTTAAAGTCGTTTTTTTATTAATAATTATATGAATAATTTGTAGTCTCTCGCGACTTCATACATAAACATTTTTAAATAAACTTTCAGCCCCATTTTCACCACCTTAATTTGTCTCTGTCAAAATCCTTTCTTAGCAGACGTCTACCTTACACCCCACAAGGAATCTGCCAAATTTCAGCTTCGCAGCTCAAGTAGTTTTAGAGATTTCGTGATAAGCGAGTGAATGAATATATCTTCAGAAATGTTAAAATACGCAAATGAGATAGTGAACACACGTTGCATAGGGCATTACAACCATCTCCATTACAACCATCTATGTTCATAGACAGCTTATATTGGACTCCGAAACAACCCATTGAAGTTGTAAGGCTAATCTCTACATAGCCAATAGTCTACATAGCATAAATTAAAGTCACTTTCTGTGTCTGTCTGTCTGTCTGTATAACCGCTAACTCCTAAACCACGCAACGGATTTTAATGTGGTTTTCACCATCACTTAATTTTTCACGGAAAGTTTATATTATATAACTAGTGACACACCCGTGCGATGCCGGGGCGGGTCGCTAGTGTAGTATTATTATTTAGCTGGTCTGCAAATCCTATAACTATGTATTTACCTTGTTCATAACGTCTTCTGTCCAATTCTCTCCTTAGGAGCTCTTTTTCAAGAGCTTCTTTGGATCCCCAGACCTAGGAACACATATTGTTAGAATGATAACAGATTTATACATTTCTTAAAATGCTTTATGTTTGATATTCCGAAAACCCGTATGAAGCGATTAGATTCCACTTACATTGTTCGAACTGCTAGAATAACTGAATGGGTGATCCCCAATAGTTACAATCAGGGTGTTTTCAAATCATGAATTAATCAGATTCTTCTGGGCAGGCATGCTCCATCATAGACTGTATCATCTCTTAACATCAGGCGAAGTGGCGATCAAAGGCAAAAATATAATTATTTTTTTAAACTCTTGGATCATAAACACTAACTGGAGAGTCATGGTCACGTAGTAGCGTCCATAAACAGTCAACTATTTTCAGTTTTCGCTAGTTAAAAATTGTCCCTTAATTTGTAAGAATTTATTCATTTATATAAGTATACTTAAAGTTGAGAAGTCGAGAGATACGTATAAGCACAGCGCGTCAATTTTGAACCAACAGTAAATCAGGAAGAGTTGACATTTCAAAGGCCTCTTGTTCACCACAACCTCCAGTTCCACGTTCACCACGTTCCAGACCACCTTCACTCTCCAGTTGGAGTTGAGCCTTAGACATTTACCCAAGATTTTAAGAAATAACAAATAAAGATAAAATATAATAAAAAATAAAAAAGTTGTTAATATAATATTGTTAGATGTAATTACTGCCTTATGCACTGATTAAGTATTTATTTTAACATTAAAAATACTGTGATTAAATACCTCAAAAGCCTTTGCTTCGACATCTTTCCGGTAATAAACAGTTATTGGTGGTTCAGCTTCATATGGGGATCGTCGAAGGACCTTAGGAAGACTCTCCAGGTCCGATTGCTTCAAGAGATATTCAGTCATGGCCCTCATTGGCGTAATGAAGTTACGTTCAGTGTAAGATGCCGAAAAATCTATCAATAGTCTTTTCTTCACTGAAAGTAAATTAACATCAAATAATTAAGTAGCGCCGCTTGCAAAAGTGCCTTTATTAACTCAACAAATTAATACTACAAAAAAAGTTCAACTGTATGTAATATCTGTATAATTAATTTGGTTGAGTCCATTGAAGAAAGACAATCTAAATTCCCAAGTCCACTACCAGTTGGCAGCGTACCCAGCATGCTTACCATGCTAAATGGCAACGCTTATGCATTGAGCCAGAAACACACCAGCATTTTGGTCACATGTCGCTTTAACCAGACCCTCTGAAAGATTTTTAAAAATGAGGTGAGCTCCCAGTTCCTGATGGTCCAATGTATTATTAATTTTGTATGTAAAGTAAATACCCAAATTTTTTGTGGGTAGGCTGCCCTTCTGGAGTCCCACATAACCACCGCACACCGGCCAGGAGGGCCTGGCCAGTGGTATCCATCAAAGATATTCATGGGGTCAAAAAACAGGTTGTCGTTCAGTGTGAAAAACTAAGGGGGAGGCCTATGTTCAGCATGTAGTAAATTAATATTTTAGATCATATGTACCTGGTGGAGCACTAGTGGGTTTTAGGGAAGAAGCTGCTTCAATTTTTTCAATGGTAACTTTGGTAACAATCTTGTTAGAATCTGTCTCTGTTTTAACTATTATATCACCCGTAGCACTTTGCCCGATCACTTGTTTGGGTTTATTGTCAGTTGGAGGCGATTTTACGTCTGGAGCTTTTAATTTATCGTAAAAATACGTGGAACTATGAATACATCTCCAACATCCTCTGGAGTCGGCATTGTACAATTGTTGGTGTAGGACACGGGTTGCACCATAATAGATAGACCGAAATTTAAAATCGGATGATCGTCCCCTTAGTTTTCTGTACAAAGTTTTCGCTACAATAGACGGCAACATATTTACAGTTTATTCACGATCTCAACCGATAAGATTTAGGATTTGTTTGGATATCCAATATATGTACTTTACATTATTTATGTCCGCTAACTGTAAGCTTACAGTAAAATTGATCAAATAAATAAGGATTATATTGATTTTAAGTAAATCACAGCAAAAAAACACAATTTTCTTGAAGACAATTTACGAAAATTGCCGAGTAAAAATATATCGCGTAAAGCCGTCATCACTGTCATGAACTGTCAAACGTCACTCAACAGCCGTTTTCCCATTGATCGCACAGATTGATCGTATATCGTATTTTTATGGGATCAATAATGGTGCTAGCAGACGCTCGAACGCGGCTGACCTCAACCACCGTCTGACCAATGGGAGAGAAAGAGAGGGAAATATGATATTCTCACTCTTTCTCTCCCGTTGGTTGGACGGCAGTCCGTCAGCCGCGTTCGAGCGTCTGTTAGTACTATAACGTGGCCACGAGAGTTGCGGCAAGTTGGAAACATAATAATATTATGGCGTCGGCTCCGCCTCTTTCACTAGTGATCTCGAACGCTTCAATATGTGATATTATAGACTTCACAAAATAGAGTATCGGCTTTCAGATCAAAAATACGAGATTTTTATCTGCATAAAATAGAATATACAGCTGGCAGCATGAACCACTAGGTTCATGGCTGGCAGCCTCCTGACCCTATTCCTCATTCACAGAATAATAATCATTACAATCATTATCATATCACAGGCGATATGGCCTTAAAGGTTTTAGCTTGCCTGATGGGCGAATATATAAAAAAAGCCATTACATAATCTTTTCATTATTTCCGGAGTTTTGGCGCCAACGTTGAAAAAACATGTCGGCTTGTGCTATTATTTTCCTAAACTTGTGTATTTTCGAGTGTTAATGTGTATTAAATGGTGAATTATTTTATTTTTATTATTCATTAAGTGCCCGTAAACGTGCTCGAGTGTGGCCAAGCACAGATATACACAGTGATATAACGAGGTGAAACGTGTCTTTTCGTGTTGTTTCGAAAACTCCATAGAAGCCTCTAGTAAAGTCCCCACAGTCCCCACCACTTTACAGGGGCATGAGTTTGACTTGATCGTGACTTACTTAGCTTGACACTGACTTGTTTGACGCTATTAAGACTATACAAAACAGATGAACAGGCGGTATGGCTTTAAAGACTTTAGCCTGTCCGATGGGCAAATAATAAATATGTAAAAAAAAAAACCTACAATCTGTGAAACCCAAATCTACTATGGATCTACTAATATCTGTGTTCCTTGGTGAAACCCTTAAACTAAGTATCATAATAGACCGAGCCATGTGGCGTTGCCGCTCCGACGTTCATTGTGTCAACACACTGTCATGTTTCTCTTTTTGTTACATGGATCGTAACGTAGAGTACACGAGAGAGCTATTGTAAGATTGGCAACCTCGCACTCGGTGTCCACTTTTGAGCGACTAGTAGGCCATAACATTGCGACGCGTCATACTTAAAAGTTAAATTAAACAGAAATATCGCTGTAAAGACTGAATACTCTTTTACATAGTGACATTATATCGTGTTGTGCTGTGTTTTGTCCATCAAGAACAACTAAAGGAGGAGTAAAAGATCCAGAATTATCATTTCACACGTAAGTCTTTTGTAGCATTTATTACGTATAATAACCAGTTTCAAAGCAAAATATTCATTTCACTTAAAACATATACACATATAACTGTAGAAACAAATAGGTTTTATTCAGTTTCTTAAGATCTCATTGCATACAATGACTTAGGTCTTCAGAAATTATATTGACAAGAGTTGTCACTCAGAAAATTTTCATGTTGCAGTGAACATGTAATTTTATGTATTATTTTATTATTTGTGCTGTTTATGTTTTTGTCCATGTATATATAGTTAAATATATCTAATAACTATATAGATTTATGTTTTACTTTGCACAAGCTGCGTGCTTACAAAATACTCTGATAGTGACATAAGTTCAAGAGTTAGGACTGAGTTACACAAGACCTCCAACAATAACTACCACGTAGTGATAAATAGTTATAAATTAAAGCTTTAATTTAAGATAATTAGATGCATTGTTTTACGTATTCCTGCTAGTGATGTACCACCGCACATTTCAAACTTCGTCGATATTATGGTCGACATTTAACTAAACATAGGTACTCTTGCGTATATCCTACATATTAAATTTATACAAATTAAATGAAACCTTGACCGTTATTTCTTATTCTGCAACGGCTGAACGGATAATGATGAGATTTCGTAACGATAGACCACTTAGCTGGGTTTAAGCTGTGTTCCATCAAATAGATTTTTTTAGGGTTCCGAATCCAAAGGGTAAAATTAGGACTCTATTATTTACTAAGCCTACGATGTATGTCTGTACGTCAGCCCAACCTATCAACGGCTGTATCTTTCGAACCGTAATAGACAGCCAGTTGGGATTTTCACAGAATATGTAATGTTACGGCGTTAACTAAGAAATAATAATAAAGTCAAAATGTAAGAACTAAAGTGGGGTCCGGGTGGGATACAACAAACGTATTTTTTAAACGCATTTTGTTTTTGCTCTAGTGTAGAAACGGTAATACGTACAAGCGTCAAACTTAGCATGAATAAAGTACACACCCTAAAGTATAACAACAACAAAAAATGGGCAAGTGCAAGTCGGTGGCAAATTACTGTTAATTACCAAGAAGCAACGTATTCGGTTACTTGGACGACCTCTAAAATTGTATTTTTAATAAATTTGTAGTCAATTGTATTTTGTAATAAATTTGCAGTAAATTGTATTTTGTGATTTGTATAATAATTGTATATTTGTATAAAAACATTTTGAAATACTACATTTGGGAACCTTTTTATCGATAGATCTGCGCTAGCAGTCACTTCCCTACTCACGCACACTCAAGCAGTTCTAGATACGCACACCAACATAAAATGACCACGCTGTTCAAGTTTTCACGCTGTCCATAGATACTACGTTCATGGTGAAACCATTGAGGTGAAACGGAACCATTCTCCAAAGAGAGTACTTTTTTTTAATATAGGAAACCATTCTCTTACTACTCTAGTCTGTGGAACCATTCATTTCTTTTTTTGCTGTGTTGTGTTGTAATTTTGAATTTTGTGCTGAGCATCTTTTTGTAAATTTCGCAATTTTGCTGACATTACGATCACAATTCACATTGTACAACAAGCGTCGCTAAACCGCATCAGTGATCTTTCATGATTTCGATTTTCCTTTCCACGTTGAAGCAAACATCTAACATAACCTTACAAGACCGGAGAATTTAAAAACATCAGCGACGCTGTTCACCGAGTTGCGATTATATAGTTACTTGAACAAACATAATTTCCGAAAATGCCTGCTAGCAGTTTCGACTTCTACCTGCACGATGCCAGAAATAATTTCGATGCTGTTCGCCCTGCCCCGATTTCCACAGATGCCAACGTTATTATGGGCCAATGTCAGAATAACATTCACGTCTCTACAAATTGCTACTATGGATTTCATGATACAAAGAACACAAGGAATCAGCATGTAAGCACTGATTGCGAAATGTTGGAGGTGGCCGACACGAATGGGATGACATCACCGCAAACTACAGCAAAGAAACGAAGTGCCGATAACGCAGATTTTCCCCAAAGCAAGCGACTTCGTCAAGGTAAGATTGTTTCATTGCTTCTTTGGAATTTCACTGAATGTGTATCATTGAATGAAGTTAATAACAAGATATTCCAAAACTTATTCAAAATATTACATTCAGATCACAATTAGTGAAATGTTTTACGTTGTATTTAGATCAAAATTGATTTTTTATATTTTGTTTGTCAGCCTTTGCAATAGGTTTGCAAGGGCTTTTAAATCTATGTTATATAAGTAAACATTTTAGTGATGGTACTAGCACACTAACACATACATCAAACTTTAAATTACAAACTATATAACCCAACAAACTTACAAAAATGTTTGTTTGCAAACTGCAGCCCTCTTGCAAGGTCTACAAGTGCTTAGTATCTACTTTTTGTGGGAAGTCTCATTTAAATGATAGCCGTAAACTATTTCAGTGCCACCCATTCAGTAAATCTATCCTAAAAATCTAAGAGTTTTGTTGCAGTTTCAATATATTTCTGTAAAAGATATTGATGAAAGGGAGGCACAAATGTTCCTATATAATTCTCCAGTTGTTTCTATGAAAAGTAGAAATGATAATGGTGCTAGTTCACATAGTTTTGTTATTATACTGAGTTGTTATTCTATTTTCTTATTTACCAACATTGTTATTCAAGGGCACATTTATACCTCACTTGTGTATAGCATAGAAAATTTAATCCAAATTGGTAATAATGTTGTTATGATCGAATCATTATTAATAATTAAATATTGTAACATGGTCGCAATGCCAAAGCTTAACAGATGTGTGGATTTCGTATGGCAGACCGCCGTTTGGTTAGACGGGTGTCCATCAACTAAGTCCGACATGTCTGTTAGGGCTTTAAGATTAGGTGCCATACTGTTAAGGTTATTTAATTAACAAAAAAATTATGAAGATAAGTCCCGATAGACATTTAAAACATAATATTGCTATGATCTATCACAACATGGTCAATACAAGCAAGACAAAGCCTCAAGAAAACATAAATTCAATGTATGTGCTTTTCCTATTTTTATTGTTATGTTAAGGTCTTAATTGTGTTACTGTTGTGTTAAGATCATGGCTAGACAATGTATTTAGTAAAAAAATATAATTTTAGGGTTAATTTAAGAAGCCACCTTGGCAGCACTGAAAGCTAATAGAAAAATACAGGTTATATATTATATCCTGTGTTAAGATCATGGCTAGACAATGTATATTGTAAAAAAATATAATTTTACGGTTAATTTAAGAAGCCACCTTGGCAGCACTGAAAGCTAATAGAAAAATACAGGTTATATATTATATCCTTAGCGCTGGCCCGAGCCCTTAATCAAGGTAGGGCGAGATTGTCTTTCGGGGCCTTTTGGTCGACGCTTTCACACCATAAATTGTATTTTTGAAATATAATTTATGGTTTAAAAATATCCTACTGTATAGTTTAGATTTGATTATCGATTACAGCTGTCTAGTGGCTTCCTGAAAATAACCCAGCTTTGTTTGGGTAGCATTTTGTTATCACTGTAATACACAGAATAGATAACAGTATAATAATAGTGTTAATGATAAGACCTTAATTGACATGGAAAATGTTGCCAAGGTGACAGGAACATTGATATCCATAATATAAAATAATGTGTATATTATTAATTTTCGATTAGCAAGTCAGTAAATCATTACTCTTTTATGGGTTCTACTGACCAAAAGCAGCAGCAGGCGCAACAAGTTTCACACCTCAAAAGGGGTCTATGGCTATGCTGATCAGGTGAAACTAGGACATATTGTGTTCATACAGTTCCTTGTGTTACAAATCACATGGACACAAATGTTCAAGCTACGCTGTACCTGCTTGTGGTCTATGGAAGCTTTCAGTCACTATAACTCAATAAGCTAATCTATGCAATATCTTGATTGATCTTTTACCTTGTTGAGAGAAGCATCATGTGTGAAAGAAAGACAAAAACTTTATAGAACAGACTAGCTTACTGAAAATGTATAAATATAATGTATAGGGTTAGAATATATTTGTGTTTAAATCAAGCCATCGGTTCTTTTGAACTAATAAATTAAATTAAAATAAGAAACAGTGCTGAGGGTCTTCAGATGGGTTGCATAGGGGTGTATAGGTACTGCATAGGCAAAAAAAAAAAAAAAAAATTTTCTAATATAAAAAATAATATTTTCTAGATACTTTTATTAGTCTGAAGGTATGATTAATTTATTTGCTGTTTTCTCAAAAATGTACTCTCTCAAAACTCAGAATAATATTGGAGTTTAGTTATTTATGTAAATATTTGCTACAAAATCACCCTGAGTCATATTCTCAACACCCAGTAATAAGCTTACACACATCACTGAGGTCACCACAATGACTCAACTCCCTCACATCTGTTCAAAAATATATTTTTTATTGAGCAAGAGCTTAATTTAGAAATTAATATAGGTACAAGCATTTCGAAAATATCATTAATACCAGCAGCCTGCGGCTTTAATGTCACAATCAAATCAGTTGCCTAGTCATGAAGAAGGCGATAGACAAGATAATTACTCTCTTGGTTAGCATTCAAATTATTGGTGTGATGCATAATGCTGCGCCAAGTTTATACCCATTGAACCTGTGAATGTTCCTATCTGTTTGATTAGAAGACCTTAATTTGTAGAATATAAAATGTCACAAAAAAATTACAGGTGCCAATAACTTGTGTGTTCAGCTAATAATATTGCTAGTGGTAACTTCATCCAAACAGTTGACAATGGTAAAGAGATTATTAATTTGAGATGCCACAAATATTTGGCTACTGTTTGGTAGTTGGCAAATTTTTGAAGTGAAATCTTCTTTTGATATTGATTACTTGAAACCCATAAAGGATATTTAGTTTGGCCGATGGAATATCACTGCTCTGTTGCCACAGTAACGACATGCACGGTGTTTGAATTTTGAATATCCAAACTTTTATTGGAATGTCTGGCTTTATGTCAGGAATTTTGATATGGTAACCCTTTTTGTGCATCTCTAATGTCAATCCTAACTTTGTCACCTGAATCAGATCAGTTACGTTGGAGGCACAGTACAGTGTATGTACATCACTTACTATAATACTGTGGTACTTCAACAACTTTATTTTGTCATATTGTTTATTTTGGCTGTTCACAAATATTATAAGTAATGCTCTACAAGGGAGTACACAGACATATCAGGCCAGGTACCTGTACCTGGCTACGCCCTTGTCTATCATACTGAAGAATAGAACAATTAAATAATATTACAATTAAATACATATTCAAAGATTAATTCACTTCATGCATTTTACACTTCTTTGTATTTGGGAGTTTTCAGCATAATATTAAGCCATTATTTTGTAAAAATGAAACAGCAACAAAACTTCACTTGGAGACTTCCTGCTGTGAAAACAATGGAGCCCAGTGTGATGAAGTTCCAAAATCTATTTCAGAGGGTATGGTGCCAACGCCTTCCAACTGCAATCCATGTTTACTACGACCAACCCACAACAATCCTGACATGTCTCGTTGTCTCATGGCTCATATGATATAATCTCTTATAAAACATAAAGAATCAGATCAGATTGTACAGATAATTAAATCTAATTCAGAAATTACATTTCTATCTACAGAAGTACAAAAAGAGAAATCGATTGAACCTGAGACAAAAGAGACAATGAGATTGGACACAACTACTGAAGATTTATTGGAAACGCTGTATTGGAACACTCATGGAGGACATGTTTTTCACTTAATTCAGTGTCTGTGACTGTCAAGATTTTATGTGCAAATGTGTGATATTTTTAACAGACCTCAAAAAAGAGATTCTGTGTAACATAATAATGGTTATGCTTGGGACTTTTAAGGCGTAATTCAAATTAATACCTACATACCTAGTATAAATAAGATTCTCACTTCATGTAAGGCTTACTAACTAATAAATAAATAAATTTAGGTAAAAGGAGGGCCTTTTCATTTGATCTCTAATCAAACACTGCAACATATTATAATATACTTGTATGTATTTATTTATGTGAGAAGTTTAATTTTTACATATTTGATGAGAACAAGTCTTAAAAAAATGTTACATTGGCATACATTTAAATCAATTAATAAATAAAAAATGGTGATCAACATCAAATACTACAAAACCATGTCTAAACAGGGCAACTTCTCAGTTCAATCTGCAAACAAAGAAGAAATCTAATTAATTTCGTATGTTCACTTTTTCTGTTCCAGATGCAGCTATTGAAGATCTAATAATGTTTTTTAGTTTTCAGGATTCACTCAAATAAGAAATGGACTTCTTGTCCAAGTTTGAGTGTTTGCTCCACCATTATTAGATAATAAAATTACCTTTTTGCTTTTCAGATGATTCTTCCATGTGCAGCCTTGTTGGCACACGGTCAAGCCCAAGCCATTCTGCTTCTGCCTTTAACGTAAAAATATTCCCAAATTACATTCTGAATTATATCAAATTGATCTTGAGAGCATTAAAATGTTAGTCATTGATAATATTCATTTCTAAGAATTCTGTGATATTTAAACTGTGATGATAATGTTAATAAATTGTGTACTGATAATTTAAGACTTGTTTAATTTTTACATTCATCTAACCAGGACCAAATACATAGTAACAAAGTCAGGCTATTAAAATATAAAAAAGCATGAAAAATGTAAGTGAAAATGCAGGTTCAGTTAAGTTATTGTTAATTTATTGTGTTCCAATACACATTGATACAAAATTGGAAAGAGTAGGTATTTAATTACATGGTATAGCTCATACAAAAAACCATAAAGTGGTGTCAGTACTTCTTATACCTTTAGTCTATTTAGACAAGTACAACAACAAAGAGATATCAGTTTGACACCACAACATTTCATAAGCTTTTAAATCCAAAATTCCATGGCCCTACAGGATTTCATACTCGCTAAGTATATGAATACAAAATAAGTCAATAAACTAGGAACGGACTGTGCATATTTTGATTTTAATCTTGATCCAAGTAATATTATCTGTTGTAGGATAGCGTCCCAATATTAGAACCATAACAGCGTCACGGTATTGAGTGCGTGGTTGCATGGTAGAGAAAGTTGCTCACTGTCGCTTTGGGTATCTAAATTTCAGGCTAGCAAAGATTAGGTATGACTCAAACTACCAAATATTATTTCATACTTGATTCCTAATAAGTTTGCTGTTAGGAGTTTAAATAGTTTAGGATAGGGATATCCTAAACTATTTAAATTCCTAACAGCAAAAGTTACAAAAATGAAATGAGATAATGACAACAGTAGGAAAAAACACTAAGGAAGGCAAAACATTGTGTTCCCAGCAACAAAGCATAACATACCTACATTAGATTATTAATGTAAACCAGTGAGGAGGGCAAACGAAAAACAAGGTCAACAACGTCTCCGCACTACTTAGACGACGCCCGTTACTAGGAAAGCACGCGGTGCTTGCAACCAAACTGACCAGTGTTGGCTGTATCAACGGATAAACAAAAGGCCGGGAGTTGTGGAATATTGCGAGAAAGATACGTGGCGCACTATTAGTAAATGTCTCAACAGTCTGGTATCGGCTATTTTCTAGCTCAAGAAACAAACAGTTAACGTACAAATCTAGTGTGTTGAAAAGAGAGAAAACTAGTAAAGTAAGACTTGTAGCCGGCTTGAGTGATAGCAGGGTGAATGTAAAAAAGTCTGCGTGCTTCATCTTCGACCAAATCGTCGCTTGCCAACAGGCGAGTTTTGTGGTGTAGTGAGTTTATTGGAAAACTGTAACGAAAGTGTTTTTGACTTATTGTGAAAACTTAACTGATCAATGGGACAGGGACAAAAAAGTTGAAATAAATTTATATAATAAAAAAGTTAATATACATTTTATGTTGAAATATTTTTACAGCATTTTGTTTTATGTATGTTTTTTTTAAATGTTATTCCTATTTTTACTTGGAAATCTATTTTAGTTAAACAGTCTGTGAGATAAATGTTAGTGGAATTAGTCCGTTTTTATTCACAATAAATAATTTTAATTTGAATCAAATGTTATATAAATGGATCTCGTTCTATCACACAGGTTTATACGGCAGCTGTGTGTTATTCAAGCTTAAAATAGCCGATAGCTTGCCCGGTGGAGGTACTTGCTTTATCTGCAGATTGTGTCTATTTTACACCAAAATGTGTCTACGTATATCGGTTCAATCATTAGCAAAAAAAAATATACAAATAAACGCCACTTCAGACTACGCTATAATGTCTTCATGGCTTGCCCCTCATTGTATGCCTGTTATAGACCTTAGTCTGAGAAATAATATTAAGGTGCGAGTAATATTTTTTTCAACAAACTCCCTGTCCACACATTAGCCGTGGTTGCCCCAAGAGCTCACTCGCGCAATTTTTTTAATTCATTCATTTTTGTACTTCTTCTTTTTGACATGTCCGTTAGAGTTAATAGAAATTCAATTCCAGTATTTCTAGTAACCATAAAACAAACAAAATTGGGGATCTTAGGGCAAACATGGCTAATGTGTGGATGCAAATAATATTGGAACCAAGCGCGTATAAATTGGGGCTTGGACTACAAGTAGTGCGCAAGAAGTTTTAGGATCAACTAAGAATGTTTACACTGATGGACACTACAAATTAAATACTGGGATAAAAGACTGTTAGTAATTTTTTTTAATAGTTATTTTTGATAATAAATTAGAAATGGGTTCAACGCATCAGCCCAAATCCTAAACACGCAATAAGTATAAAATTATTGTATGAAAAGTATTTAGAATTTGAGCTGTTACGGTCTGCGCTTTGGTTAAAATTGGTTAACAAATTAACACAAATGGTTAAATGGTAAACATCTACAATACAGCATGTGTTCTATTACCTCAGTGGGAGTGACTTCATCAGTGTCCACGACGTCGGGCAGCGCCTCGGCGCCTGCGCCGGACTCATCTAGCCCGACGTCCTCCACGTCAGTGGGGCAAGTCTGATCGGCCTCAGCGAGATCCCCATTATGCATCTCCGTGCAATTTATCAAGTCCACTTTGCCATCTTGACTAGATCGAGTGCTGTCGTCGTTTATTTCCCCCGGCTCCACGTCCATGTGAACGTGGCCGGACCACATGTCGTACGGACACGCGTTCAGCTGATGGAGCTGGCTCTCGCTCTCGCTGAACAAGTTCAAAGACCCCGCTACGTCTTGCAATGCGGAGGATTCGGGCAGCTCGCTCGGTACCGGCTGGTCACTTTCTCGGTTCGCCGATATGAATAGAGGCAAATTTTCAATGACGTCACTTGATATTTGGCAAACTCTCATGCCTTCATATTTAGCTAAGAATTCAAGGAGTCTTCTCTTGGCATGTTGGGAGTATCTCCCGTCGGGAACACTGCCGCTCAGGATGTGGGATGCAAACGCGTCCAGTAACTCGGGAGTGCAATATTCCTCACTTTTTATCAGTAAAAAGCGGACGATCCTGTGATCGATCTGCATCGCGCCACCGTTAACACTTTGGGCAGAGAGCAAATTGCTGTCGTTATAATTAGTGGTGTCGACCGCGGTGGTAGACACGGCCTCTGGTCGGCTTTCTTCAAGTTCATCCCGGCTCTGACTTTCCAAAATAGAGCTGTATTGAGACAAGATATGCCTGATCGACTGCAGCACCTTCTGGCGCAAGGCATCAGAACTAATCAGTTGAAGTTCCCTAAACAGTTGAATCAGAAAATCCGGGTGCGATTCGTTCACCCCGATCAGCGCCGTCACTTCGGAATATACATTTTCTTTGAGTAGATCAAATAGTTTCGAAGTGGCCTTGTCCTGAACCTCCCGGCTCGTTGACGCTAGATTCGGGTTCGGCGCTTCGGAAGTGCTCGCGATATTTATATTACTTGTTTGCGAGTAATCCAGTGCGAAGTTTCTTCTATTCGTAGAGTTTTTCGCCGGCAGCTTCGATGAAGATTTCTTCTTGCCGTTCGTTGTCGTGTTCAGATTATTGGAATGCGATTGTATTATTTCAGGGATCGGGTTGGCGATGTTCAAGTTTCTAAAGTTGGAATTAGTTGAAGTAGGTTCGGCACGGTTAATGTTGATGTTTGCGTTCGAGTCATCGTTTCTAGCGGCGGGGGTGGCGTCCTCTGAGTTTTGGTTCACGTTAAGTACGTCTGGCGCGGAAGAAAATGAGAGGGATCGTTCGTAAGCGAGGTTTCGGCGTGATTGGCGCGGAGCGGGCTCTTCGCTAGGGGGTTGAGAAGAGTGGGGTGCAGTGTCGGTGTTCCGCTTGTGAGTGATAGGCGAGGCGGGCGGCGCAGAGCGGTGCAGCGGGTTGTGCGCGCGCGCCGCCGCCGCCAGCGGGTGCGGGGGGTTTTGGGAACTCGCACCACCACCCTCTGCGTTCGCCTTGTTGCTAGCCGATAGGAGATTCTGACGGGAGTAGCTGCAATAACAAACGATCTTTTTAAGACTAGATCCACTTCACACAGACGACAGGCGGCGTCCGGCGTCGATGGCGATCAGCATACGATCACAGTCCGAAACTTAACTATTTCAGCCACGATGATTGGGCTTTTACTAATCGCCACCACAGCCGCGTCTGTTTGAGGCAGACCCAATTAGATCGACTAGACAGACACACAAAACAGTACAATCATAATTGCCGCGGTAATCAAGGCGAGACGTACGTGAAAAATTTGGATAGAGACGAAACTGAAGCACATCAATGCGTATATGCCGCCAAGGTTTGTATATAACTTTTTTCTAACATTGCGAGGATATTACCCCGATACCACGGCAGTAATGAACACATTTCGAGCATGTTTGAGAAAAATTCAAAACATTTCAATACAAAATCGATGTTAGTAATAAAATAGCACCACGGTTAACATACTTTATAGGAAATTTTATTAGTGCGCATAATAAACATTTTTCCGGCTTTGTAAGAATGTTATTGAGGGATAATCGCACGCACACATTCTCACCATTATTGATTCTACTCGAAGAGGACGTCGTGTATATAATAAATAAATATAAATAACGTTAAAATAATTAAATATAAGGTTTTAATGAGCGACATTTTGTTTTTGGTCTAATATCTGAAAAGAAATGAAATTCTGTTTTAAACTACTATGGTTGTTCACTACAGTTATATGATTATTAACAGGACATTTACCGTGGTAAGGTTTTGGAATGAGCTCCCGATATTTCGGCGCAGTTACATGCAGCATGTTCACGGAAGACTGAAGAATGCGGGTGGTTGGTCGAACATTTCAAAGTTAGGTGCAGACAAAACAGTCTACCCTCTTTCTTAGTCTTTTGCTACGGTTATCACAGTAACTCGAACCTAAGTCCTGACAAAACACACTCACTGTATATCACTGCGTATAGTATTCAGTCAGTTCAGTTGTTTTCAGTCATTCCGTGAACATGGTGGATGTAACTGCGCCGAAATATCGGGAGCTCCTTCCCCAACCTTATCACGGTAAATATCCCGTTAATAATCATATAACTGTAGAAATGAAATTATTTTTACACACATTAGGAAGAACACAGATACAGCAAAACTGGTCAAATGTTTAAACTATGTACCTGCGGAAGTTATCCCAGTAGTTGTTGGCTCGGTTGCCCGGAGGAACTTGGTTATTGAGAGTATGCGACGCGGTCTCGACGCGCCAACGTTCTTCAAGCTGCAAATACAAGTTTGTTTAAATCTCTGCTGTCTATATATAAAAATTACTATTTTATTTTACAATATACCAAGCAACTACTAAATAATACTTTAAAAAAAACTATGTTGTATTTATAGAAGAATCTGAGCCTCTTTAAGGCTAGTGACCAGTGACGGCCCTAGCCTTTCAACGGGGTAGGAAAAGATTGTCTTTCGGCGCGATTAATGTCTAAATACAGGAATCGATTCCGGTATAAAAAGTATTCCATGTATTATTCAAGGATATAAACTATTTCCGCATCAAATTTTTATGCTGGTTACAAATGGTAGTGTGCCCCCACCGCCTGCCACGCCGCCCCCGCCACGAGGTGCGAAACGCCATAAAAAAAATTTAAAAAAACGTTTAGTTTTGTTTTTGTCTGTTCCTGTCTCTGAGGAGTCCAAAAAACAACAAAAACAATATTGAATTATTGAAAAACAAACTTAACTTTGTAGTGGACAATAATGTTCTTCGATACACACCAACTACAAAATGTTAGTTTGTAATCGCAATTTTTTTAACGGTCAACCTCACATCATCAGCCCTGAGTGACCCACTGCTGGGTATAGGCCTCCCTTTGTTTATCACTCCCCCCGGTCTCTCGCTAGTCGCGTCCACTCCTGACAGTACGGGCAACCTATTCGCGATATATTACTTAACATATTAACTTTGATATAAAATACTGTTCTCCGTTGAACAGACGGGTGAAGGTTGTTCCTTACTCGGATCTTACATGCGCGATCAAGTGGTTATATTATCTTTGTGCAGGGTATTATGACAATACAAAACACGACCAAGGGCTTGCAGCCGTTGTCAGCATATTGTACGTTAAGGCAGGGCGCAAACGTGGACACTTTTGTGTCTTCTGTCGGATACAAGCTACCAATGAATATTTAATTTCTATATAAACACTATGAAATCAGCCTCTCTCTGCGCAGACTTTGTGTCCAGTTGCTTCCACTTAATTGGTACTGGGTGTGCTGTGACGGTAACAAAAAGTGTCTTCGTTTGCGCAGCGCCTTTAGGCATTTTACAAACTGCGTCATCTGTTTATAAACGCTCGCTGATTTGTAACAAGCTAGAGGCAAATTTGTAAAAGTACTTTTAAAACACAGACTTTTTATCCCGGAAATGAAGAATGTCCACGCGAGTGAAACCGCAGCTAGTATAAGATAAACCAGATAGTATGGCTACGTATGTTGAATTGTTACTGACGTGGTTGAGCTGCTCCCTGAGCTGGTGAATCTCGCGCTGCTGCATGGCGAGCTGCTGCCAGCACCACGCACCCCAGAACCCGCAACCGCAGCCGCATCCGCCCACCATGCCTGCAAAGGAAACAATACCTTTTACCATTTTCTGACAACTAATCATTTCATTTTCTTTCATGACAGCTAGAAAAAAGTATGTATCCATCTGGACATTATTAAGCTGTATGCTTCCTTACCATAAGGCATCATCATGTTGAAAGGCATGGAAGGAGGGAAGGCCATCTGGGGAGTCCCCAACAACCGTTCCATCGTCTGCGAGTGGCTGTTCTGAGTGAACTGATTTGTGCGCATGTCCTGTAACAAAGTTGGGTTGGGCAACATTTCACATTATTCTACGGCTAAATGTAAAGGTAGCATTCCAATCTTGGCGACTTTAGTATATATTGTCATACCATTCTGTAGGTATCTTAATTAATTTATGTTACCTGGTTAGATTTTGTATTCCAACAAGGTGGCGGCAAATGAGGGTAAGGCATGTTTCCGGTGTTTTCAGCTGTAAAAGATATGAGACATAATTTAACAAGTATATATTTATCCGCATTGTTATCATATATTATATAAGTATTAACATTTTGGTCATGGAAGATAAATTCAATCATGTTCCGCCAAGCTGCTGTGCAAGTACTGTTCCTATTGATTGACAATATTGACAAATGAAATCGACAAATCGGCATATTATTGAGATTGTCTATTACAACTGTCAAATTTGTTATTGAATAAAAGACATATTACAAAAGTTGGTAAGTATGATGTATGGAAGCTGCCTGAGAAAGGGTTTGCGTTAATTTAAAAGCATATTGTAGAAAAATACATTTACCTGAAAAAAAAGCCATAGAAACCATAGATGGCAAAGAAGCAGACGGGCTGGTAAGCAGCCACCGTCGCCTATGGATAATTGTAACACCAGAGGCATGACAACTACGTTGCCGACGTTTTAAGAATTTATTAACTCGCCTTTTGAAGAACCCCTTACCCCATGTTATAGCTCATTCCACATTTTGCAGGTGTGAGGCAAGAGAGCGTGAATCGCACAGTGTGCGATTTCCACTGATCTACGATATGAGCTTTCAGGCGGTGGTGGCTAGTGCGATGATAAAATTGCGACGCGCCGGCATCAGATCAAACACTACTTCTGGGCAGTGAGGTAATAAGGCCAGGTATACACAAGTTCCCGTGTTATCTCGACGTATGTAAACGTAACTTACGGTTCTGAGATATTGGTGGGACCATATTGACATTGGACGAGATCTCTGGCCTCTGTTCATTTCTGATGTTTTGGCTCGACGTGTTGTTTGATTGAGTACCCTGCATTATAAAAGCATTCATGTTATTATAATTTTAGGAGAAAAGTTGAGTACTCTGCATTTAAAAAAAACCCATCACAGTAATATTATTAATGCTAAAGTTTGTGTGTGAGTATGTTTATTACTTCTTCACTCAGAAACGGCTGGACTGATTTGGATTAAATTTAGAATATAGATAGCATAATATATGTCCTGGATTAACACATAGGCTACTTTTCATTATTATGATCATCACTATTTTTCAACACTACTTGGGTGAAACCGCGGGGCACAGCTAGTGTATTTTTGATTTGATGAAATATTATTGACAGGAATATTACTAAAGTTTAAGTTTTAGTAGAAATGACATGCCTTGGGCATTTATTAGATACTAGCGACCCGCCCCCCGGCTTTGCACGGGTATAATTTACGTGCGAAGCCCGGGCGGGTCGCTAGTTATATATATAAACCTTCCGTAAAAAACTATCTAACTGATGGTGAAAACCGCATCAAAATCCGTTGCGTGGTTTAGAAGGAGTTAGCGGCCTTACAGACAGACAGACGCGGACAGCGACTTTAATTTATGCTATGTAGAGAAGATAGTGTAGCAGTGGACTAATGTGGGCAGATGAGGGAGAAAAAAACTTACATTACTATCTTCAGATAATCTTTCCTGTGTTTGCCTCCGTCGTGGTCGGTTTCTCTGGTTCGACTTATTCCTAGATGCACTGTAAACAAATATAGAAATCTCACTCACTTTATTAAGGCTACTAGTTCTATATACAGAAATACAGAAATACAGAAATGTTTATTTTGTGATAATGAAATTTAAGAACAAACACAGTTATTCAAATATGAGTGCGTACACTATCACAAAAACCGGCCCCAACTCAGCATGTTGCTGGTTGTACACAACCAGCGCTGGTATTATGTTGGGCCCGGCAAGTGACGTCACGCAGCCCCGCACGCAGCATATATCACGTAGCCCCACTTGTAGTTGTGAGTGTATAGATACAGACACGCGGCTCAGCCAATACTGACGGCTCTTAAACTTACGCACACAATAATTATCAATTTGAAAAAACAGACTTCAAAATTAGTAAATACGCAATTTCGTTCGCAATTGGATGACATATATTGCCAGTTATTTTGATTTAAAAACCAAACTACTCCTTAATCCTTTTACTCCTTAATAATCCAATTACTCCTTAATCCTTTCAAATAATAAAAAATCCAAATCGGTTAGGGGGCGTCCATAAATTACGTGAGATGTTTAAGGGGGGGGGAGGGGGGTCGAGTCAAATCTCATCTAATCTTACGTTGGAGAGAGGGGGGGTCTCGGCAAATATCAAGCAATTTTTTTTCTAATTGAAACAAAAAAGAAAACTATTTTGGTCCATTTAATCCAGATTGTACCGCGCATGATTCTCCATGGACTGAATTAGAGTAGATATTATTTTATTAATCACAGTAGATTTAAGTATTCTATTGTAATTTTTTTATTACACTTATAATTAAACTTCTCAGCAATATTGATTACTAGTCTTAACTAGTCGTAAATAAAAGCACGAAGCAATTTTTTTTTTCTTTTTACAATAACAATCCAACGCGTTTACGTAATGAAATCCACATTTTGAAAAATCTCATTTGAGATTGGGGGATGGGGTTGAATAAAATCTCACGACATCTCACCAGGGGGGAGGGAGGGACAGAAAATTAAAAAAAACACCTCACGTAATTTATGGACGCCCCCTTAATAAATGACGGAGTTCTGAGGTACTTACTAATCGAACACACATGAAAAAAAAAAACTACAGAATTAAGAACCTTCCTATCATGGTCATGAATTCATGATAAGGATCGGTTTAGTGAACCATTATTTCGAAAGGCTTTGTACACTCCGGTCGCTGTGCGCTTGTTTTACTTGAAACCGTGATATTCATATTCAGTACATTTTTTTTTTTTTGTTAAAATCTTCATGAGCGTGGATTCAATGTCCTTTACTCGTAATATTAAACAGTTTACTTTGTCTTAATAGCGTCAAACAAGTCATAGTCACAGTCAGAGTCAAGCTAAGTAAGTCGCGGTCAAGTCGAACTCATGCCCCTGTAAAGTGGTGGAGACTTTACAAGGGGCTCCTATGGAGTTTTGGAAACAACACGAAAAGACACGTATCACCTCGTTATATCACTTGCCCACACTCGAGCACGTTTACGAGCACTTAATGAATAATAATTCACCATTTAGTACACATTAACACTCGAAAATACACAAGTTTAGGAAAATAATCCAACGAGCCGACATGTTTTTTCCGCGTTGGTGCCAAAACTCGCAGTACAATTAATTATCAGGTGGGTTACCATAATCTCAAAAACATTCTTATAATAACCTTTAATAGAATTTTTTATCTCTCTCTCTCTCTCTCGGCTAATGAGAGAGCAAGACAATAGTCAATGTAAGGTTATTATAAGATTTTTTTTGAGATTATGGTAACCCACTGTGGACGTAAAACTGATCACAATAATGATCAATAACGTATTTACCTATCGGTTCTATCACTGTCGCTGCCGTAGTTGCTTCCTATATGAGTGGGCAGGGCAGCCATGGGTCTACTGCCCAGAGCATTGTCACCGCTAGCCTGGAAATAAGTAACGTAATCTTGATCACATAATTCATTAGTTTTTAGGGTTTTGTACCCAAAGGGTGCAAGGGTCCCTATTACTAAGCCTACGCTGTCTGTCTGTTCTACCTTTTAACAGCTGTATTTTTGAACGATAATGATAGCTATAGTCACCGCGTTACCAACTGAGTCGTCAGGTCATAAATCATTCTGTCTTATCTCGCTCGCACCCACATGTCATATCTGTCTATCTCGCTCGCACTTATAGGTCTTATGGTATGACGTTTATTTCTCGACGACTCAGTTGGCAACGCGGTGACTATAGTTGAAATTGTCACAGAATATGTTAATCATAAAGTAAAAGATATAGGGTCCATACAACATATTTTTGTCGTTGCTCTATTGTAAAAACAGTAATAAAATACAAGCATCAAACTTTTATGATTTATAATACACACTCTAAAGTAAAACAAACACCAGCTAAGTGCGAGTCAGGTGCGCGCACTTAAGATTCCGAACTGAATGAAAGAAAACACATTTTTTTATTGCGAAACGCGAGTCCGACTCGCACTTGGCCGGTGTTTCTTACTTATTTACAACTGAGTGTTGCCATGACAACAACAGCTGAGTAATGTCAGAATTATTCGTGCAACCTATAAATGCTGACATCAGGACTGTACATTCAGTCTACGAACTTACTTAAATTTACCAAATGATTTACGGTTATGTAGTTTTTGAGATAACGGTACTATTTAATAGAACTTAATCTTGTTATGCATAAAGAATACATACTCTGAAGTTTTCGATTTCCCTCGAATTTTGCGACTCTAATAACAACTGTTCAGATCTTGAATCGGGTTCCTCTTGTTCGCTGCAATATATAAATATTCACTGTTATAGTTTGAGTAATAAGATTAACAATAACATATTATTATCAACATAGATTATAATTGAGCTTAAATAATTACTACTTCATAAAAAATAAAAAAAAACTTTTTAAAAACAAGCTTATCATTTGATACTCATATCATGATGGTAGAAAAGATTTAAATTTTCCGCCATATTGGATTTAGTGTGACGGCATATTATTTTTCGTATTCTTCTCAGCAATCCTTTATGTATTACCCATATCAAGGGTGCATAAAAAATTACTGGTCTACCATCTTTGGGAGTCCGCCATATTGGATTTATAATGACGTCATTTAGCTCAACATGCATTGTCATCCAAACTACTAAACGTGTATATAAAATTACAGCTCAATCGGTTGGGGATAACTGTTTTAAAAATCAGTTAAATGATTTGATCCAAAACTAACAAGGCAAGTTAAATAAAAGTTTGTAAAAAATGGTATCGCTTGACACGCATCTCACGTCTTATGCATTTGCTAGTGTCAAGTATTTTTTCCAAGTTAAATAATATAGTCCAACAAGTCACAGTCAGAGTCAAGCAAAGTAAGTCACGGTCAAGCGCAAGTCATACCCTAGTAAAGTGATGGAGACTTTACTAGAGGCTTCTGTGGACTTTTTCGAAACATAACGAAAATACATGTTTCACCTAATTGTATCACTTTCCCACACTCGAGCACGTTCACGAACACTTAATAAACAATAATCCACAATTATTGCACATTAACACTCAAAATAACACTTACACAACACAACACAACACTTAACAAAGTTTGGGAAAATAATACAATGAGGCGACATGTTTTTTTTTCACGTTGGCGCCAAAAAATACTTGCTTGACACTTCTCGTTCATCGGATCACTAATAAGTTGAGAGACTTTCTAATAGCATAGATTAACTTATCAAATGTTACGAAAAGATGGTAGGTACCTACCTATTGTAGGATTGATTCACCACTGAAGCAGTCTGAGATTCTTGTTTATTTTGAGCCTCTTGTGTAGAAACCAATACTTTCTGGAAGTAATAAATTCGTATAATTATATATTATTATCACACTAGTATACACACAGAAGTAATTGTTCGTCCATTTTAACACATCACATTAATTATTATAAATACGAATGTTTGTGTGAGAATGTGTGTTTGTGCCCACTCAACTATGACTAAAAGAGAAGCAGATGTGCCGGTAAACATAAATTTGAACTCGGGGTTTGTCCAGATGCTATAAAGCGCAGCATAATACTTGGCGTGAAACTCTCCGACCGCAATCGTAAATACAATAATGCGCTCCAAAAACAAACCCAAATCATGGACGTAGTTCAGAAAGCTGCTATGCTAATGTGGGACTGGGCCGGGCATGTTGGTTGTAGGCCAACAAACTCTGGGCTCAAAATAACAACAGACTGGACCCGACAACAATCACAACACTCGGCCATGATACTCATAGACTGAAGTACCGTAGCCCAGGACCAGAAAAAGTGGAGGGAGGGCTTTGCTCTGCAATAAGAAAAATTCGCACATCGCTCGGAGAACCGATAACCGATGGGGAAGAAAGGTTCTTGAGTGGAGACCACGAACCGGAAGACGCAGCGTAGGTAGGCCTCCCACTAGATGGACCGACGACATAGTAAGAGTCGCTGGCATCCAGTGGATGCAAAAGGCAGGCTGTCGTTCAGTGTGGAGGTTAAAGGGGGAGGCCTATGTTCAGCAGTGGACGTCTTCTGGCTGATGATGATGATGATGATGAATTTTAATAGCTATGTCGGTGACTATCGTTCTTTGGCGAATATCCACGTTCCGGATTCTATCGCGCAAAGAAACTCCGAGCATAGCTCTCTCCATTGCCCGTTGTGGATCAACAATTAAGAACCACGTCTCAGTACCATATGTCATCTCATAAGAAAAATGTAGACTTTTAATATGAATAATACCTCTTTATTGAGAAGTGCCTCCAATTCCCGTTGTTTCTCGGCGAGGATAGCGCGCAGCTGAATCTGCCGCCGCTCGATGGGGCCGGGCGCGCCGCTCGGCCCGGGGCGCACTTCCTCGTTCACTTTCTTTTGTTTGCGACTCACTTCTACAATAAAATTAACGACATTTTGTAAATTACATACAAATAGCATAATACACACTATTCATAAATACATGTAATATTATTAATGCGATAGTGTGTCTGTTCATTCCTCTTTCACAAAGCAACGAAGCAGCAGATCGACGTGATTTATTTCATAGAGATAGTTGGAAGGCCAGAGACATGCCTCTTTTATTGTGCGAACTGCTAGTCTGTGGAATGCGCTGCCTGACTGGGCGTTCCTCGATAGTTACAAATAATTACAATCTACCTGTCTTCAAATCACGAGTCAATCGGTTTCTTCTCGGCAAGCGTACTCCATCGTAGACAACATCATTGCTTAACATCAGGCGAGTTAGCGGTCACGCGTAATTACTAAATTAAAAAAATACTTTAAAAAAAATACTTTTTCTCCCCAAATTTTTTACATTCCATAGGGGTATGTCCACCCTAGTGAACCCCTAGTGGTTTTACATTCATACCATAGATACATTTTTACTTAGTAACTTTACGTTTTTACATAGGCTTGCTTTTGACCGCCACCTCACCTGATGTGAAGCGATGATGCGTCTAAAACTATACGAATCTAAGGTCTTCCTCAAATAACACAAAATAATTGAAACTGGTTTTCAGATCAAGTCTTGATTTTGTCTTGTCCACTTTTGGGCACGAAACGTCCTTTACGAAATTCTTAGCTGTCATCATCGATACATATAATATCATTGGCCGCCATTTAGTGCAAGTATGTGAGACCAGGAATCATACAAGAATAAACAAACCTTGATGGTACGTACAACTCAATCTTAACAAGTTCAAGCATGTTTCGAAGGCTTAATTTCTCATACCTTTGTTGCATAAGACTTCTTTTATGCGAGTGCGTTCATTCATAATCTTTTCAGTTTCCATGCGTAACTCTTGGGCTAACTCTTGCAGGGAAGCTATTTTGGCTTCATGACCTAAAAAAAAGAAAGATTTATTAAATCAATTATATCTAATGCCAAAAACCGCATACCTCTTAACCCGTCGAATGCGAGCGAAGGAGTTTTTTTATGGCTAAAATGGGGGATTTCACTTACATTTCAGATAATAAAAAAAAAAAGTTTCAAGAAGTATAAAATACGTGCATAATATTATATACCATTGGTATTGGTCTTCGTACACACAATACGCGCATCGGAGCAGTTTTTCCTTACGCCGACATGCGGTGCGTAACACATTTGAGGGATTAAAGCGGGCTCGAAACAGAGCTGAAACAGCGCAATGCGGAAAATCACGCGAACGTGAACATTAACGGGCCGAGATACGGTTTGCGGTCCCGCAACGTTTCGCATTATATAACAGAATCGCTTAAAACATCAATAGTGCTATCTTTTCAAGACAAAATGGCGGAACTGATGTTGGCAAGGAATTGTGCATTATGATGACAACTAACAAACAGAATACTTTTGATTATGTGCTGATAGTACTTTTTCATTCCATGAGTACCTCAAGAACGGAAAGACTTCAAAATGACAAGTCCAAAAGATTTTCTCAAAAACAGTTCCTTTGCGGTCTGATTGATTTGATGATTGAGGTCTAAATTTGGTTGAAAAAGTACAAAAATATACAGAACAGAACATTTACTGTGATAAGGCTTAATGGAGTTCCCGATAACTCGGCGCAGTTACATGTACCATATTCAAGGCTAAAATGTCATAATTTTTTTAATTTTTTAACGGCTATTGCCTTTATTAAGGGTAAATATCCAAATATATCCTAGGTATTTTTAATAAAAATATAACTGTAGTGAACAACCGCGAAAGCTAAAAAACAACATACTCTGTTGCTGATGTGATTGCTGAGGATGTTGCTGGTGTAACGGATGCTGCAACTGCTGATGATTCTGCTGCAACTGTTGCTGATGATTCTGCTGCAACTGTTGCTGATGATTCTGTTGCTGGTGTTGGTTCTGCTGCAACTGTTGGTGATGTTGCGGCAGTTGCTGCGCTAGTTGTTGCTGCTGTATCTGCTGTTGCTGTATCTCTTGTTGTAATTGCTGCAAGTGTTGCGAGTGCTGTTCGTTGGTGAACTTGTGTCGCTGCGGTAACGTGTTGCGCACGCGACAGACGCTGCCGTCGTTGGACCATCCGCCCATGCTACCTCCACCTTCTGACTTGCTGCACATCAAACCGATTTTTAATTTATTGACTTGTAAGTTTAAATTTGTTAAGGGCTTATGCAACGTGCGTTCAGTATCTCGCTCGTGCATTTCAACATTTCTGAGGATATAAAATGACTAAATGTACTTATATGAAAAATCTAAGAAACAAGACTTTGACAATAACATTATGTACAAATGATCAACAAACATTTCATATATGTACAAAGATGTATCCACAAATAAAATTTATTTAAATTAAAATAAAAAAGATTCAGTTTGACAAAAATGCCTTTTCGATCCTAACAAGTTTTAACTACATGTATGAAAACTTTTTTTTTTTTATCAATCGGATCGATATGACTTTTTTGTTGAAAATTGGTAACATTATTCTCGAGGTCTTACGTTTCATAAATTTTTCGTAAGTACATTTAGTTATTTTATATCTTCATAAATTTTGAAATGCGCTAGCGAGATAGTGAACGCATATTGCATAGTAAGCATCTGTAAGCATGCACAAAACATGTTTCAGATAACTTTTTTTAATGAAACGAAAAAATTTGGATGTGTGTTGTTCGCATTACATGGAATTTATTGTGTAAATCACAATTATCGGCGTGTTTTTACTACTTACTTGTCATGAATGTTAGAATGACTTGACATTTCTCTAAAAGAGTCGTCGTGGGGGCCCGTCAGTTGTTCTGCTTCATAGTTGTCTACTGACCGCATTAGATCTGTAATAAGCAAGTATTTAATAGCATCAACTTTTTTTTTATATCGGAATGCCAAAGCGGGCACAGAAAATCGACACCGCTATATGGTTGATATTCAAAAACCCGTACGACGCGCTTTGATTCCACTTTTATTATGCGAACTGTTAGTCTCTGGAATGCGCTGCCTGAATGGGTGTTCCCCGATTGTTACAATCTGGGTGTCTTCAAATCATGAGTGAATCAGTTTCTTCTAGGCAAGCGTAGACCGCATCATCGCTTTACATCAGGCGAGTAGGCGGTCAAATGCAAGCCTATTGTTATTATTTTTTATTTTTTATTTAATTTACTAATTTACTGACAGACAACATACAACCTAAACTGCTGGGTCAAAAAGCACTCTATTTGGTTGTTCAAATAGTGTTATACAGGGTTACGCAGAATGGGTGTACTAAGCAGAACGGAGGTCATTATACTCATCATTATGAACAACTTTTACTATTGGGCCGACCAGGAATCGCGAAAAAAAAATCCATCTGTTCCATACAACTTGCTGAGTGTTACTGACTTTTTTGTATTGAACAACAGTTTTTTTCCGCGATTTCAGGTTCTGTCTCGTAGTAAAAGGTGTTCATTATAATGACATATCAATACAAAAAGGATAAACACTACCTTTAGTTTTCTGAAGAGCGGTTTTAATTGCCTTTATTTCCATTAGTTTAAAAGGGTCCTCATTTTTGATGTTCCCACTGGATTTGTTGCCTGCAACGAAATATTTAAATTAGAGACAAATTTCGATAGTATTTTTACCTGACGATTCAAAGCAAAAAGGAGGTAAATTTAATGGGTATGTATATGTATGTTATTATTATTATTTGATATTACTATAAAGGCTCAGGCTTCCTATGGCTGAAATGATGTTGATGATGATTTTTTTGTTCCGGTATACTGTTTGCAAAGTATGATCCGCCAAAAAACCAATGTCTGAAAAAGAAATGAACTTGTTGCTGTTAATATAGTCATGCTTTAATAAAAATTACATTTACGCGATGGTTCGTCATCGGCGCTGTCTTCTCCGGAACTGGAGTAAGTGTTGCGAGTGCTTCCGATGCGTGTGGCCACTTGGAGTTTCTGGAACTCCGATACCTAAACAGAATGGATAATGTTATAAACCTTAGCTATTGTTATTCATCTGTATGAAGCGAATTTTTTTAACACGCTTTTATTAGCTTTCCTTATAACTAACAATGTAAACAAATCTTTTTCATCACTAGCGCACGGTAGGTGGGTCATTGATGATTCAAAATACGGACAGTAAATACCACTATGCCTAACTAGGGAAGTAAAGTAATTTAAAAAAAGTTATTTAGCCCCATGCCAATAAATACCATTGAGTTTACTTTTTCGACCATGTAGGTCCGTACCATGTCAGAAACTTTAGACTCTGTGAAATGAACTATGTAAAACATCTGTAGTGTGTGTTTTGGCGCCAACGTTGAAAAAAACATGTCGACTTGTGCTATTATTTTCCTGAACTTGTGTATTTTCGAGTGTTAATGTCTATTAAATGGTGAATTATTGATCATTAAGTGCTCGTAAACGTGCTCGAGTGTGGGCAAGTGATATAACGAGGTGAAACGTCTCTTTTCGTGTTGTTTCCAAAACTCCATAGGAGCCTCTTGTAAAGTCCCCACCACTTTACAGGGGCATGAGTTTGACTTGACCGTGACTTACTTAGCTTGACTCTGACTGTGACTTGTTTGACGCTATTAAGACTATACAAAACAGATGAACAGGCAGTATGGCCTTAAAGGCTTTAGCATGCCCGATGGGCGAGTATAAAAAAAACTGTAGGTGCTTTGCTTTTATTGGAGAGAAATGGAAAAATTATACTGTTTTACTAGTCCCATACAAAAAAAAACCCTATGCACCTCCCAGCTCTTTTATCAGACACTCGTCATCCCCCAAACTCGAAGGGTCGTAATGACCCCTAG
The DNA here is from genome assembly GCA_914767915.1 of Agriopis aurantiaria. Lineage (NCBI taxonomy): Eukaryota > Metazoa > Arthropoda > Insecta > Lepidoptera > Geometridae > Agriopis > Agriopis aurantiaria. The sequence goes on from OU611987.1 coordinate 9,564,901, forward strand.
AGCATGAGTTTAGGATTATTTTAGTTTGTTGTAAGGAGTCACAAGTAAGCGTGTTTTCTAGTTTGTAAACTATAATATTGAAATGTTTTTTTATTTATAAACTGCAACACGCACGGAAACTCACGAACTGAAAGAATTTAAAATGTTACAAAATAAGTGTATTTATGTATAAAAAAGTACCAAGCTCTCCATATGTTGTTTCTTCATCTGCAGCTCTCTCAGTTTCATCTGGAGCATCTGTCCGCGCGCCGATAGTTCCAACTCGTCTTCGTCGCCTTCGCTGTTGGCGCCACCCGCTGCCTCCTGCCAAACGGGAAAAAAAGCACTTCAGAACTCGTCTTTATTGTGGTTCTATACAATGACTTGTATAAAGCCATGTCTCCTGGGCGTGTTTTACGCAAAAAAACACTTAAACAAAATATTGTTTCGCTACACATTTTTGTTGATAATTCTGGGCGTGTTTAACTATAAAATGTGTAGCGAAACAATGTTTTGTGTATGTGTTTTGAGCAATTTTCGGAAAAATACGCGCACTAGACCCGACTTCAGGCGAACAATACTGACAGACAAAACTTTTTCCAAATACTTAGTGTGATTTATAAATCATTGCCCAATGCCATGCCAGCCCCGTTATATTTACCTTGGGTAGACCAATTAGCGTTAAGTAAGGGACTCTGGTGCACCTCAGATAGTACTTTTTTCTTAATTTTACATCGTACTAGGCTAACATCGCCATCTCACTTGATGGACAGCAACGTTATGTTCGAGGATTGAGTATGTAGTCATTGGAAGGACATGCATTGCGGATGAATTGAATGTAATATCGATATGATCGAGAAGTTTTTCGATCTTTACAGTGATGAACAGCACGAGTCAAAAAAAATTTTTTTTTACTTTGTTTAAGTAGGATGTAGGATTGTATTTGACCGCCATCTCGACTGATGTTAAGCGAGTATGCGGTCCATGATGGAGTATGCCTGCCTAGTAGAAACCAACTCGCAACTTGAAGATACCTAGATTGTAACTATTGATAAGTACGACTATTCTACATTACTCACCTCACCACTAGCGACGGTTCCTTCTCTATGCGAGAACCTTTCGTCAGTCCCATGCTCGTTGTCCCCGGACATGATTTGCCCGTGTCCGTGCATCGTATCCGTGGCGTGCGGCAGTGTCGTCGCCACGCCTATCTGATTCGCTGCATACATGCGGCTCGGGTGGGTGTAGTTGCTACCGTGTGCTTGATTCTATAACAATATGAAAAGATATTATCTAATTTACATTTACTCATAATCAAGCAATCCCGTCGTCTTCGGCTCTAACAGTTTGGATTAAAGGGCAATGGACAAACATGTAAGAAGGTATCAAATTTTTACCACCAACCTTGCACCAATGGTTTTGTATCTGTATATTTTCTAGTTTAGTCTCTGCATTATTAATAGAAAGGATTCAACCCACAATTTACGTAGGCACATTTTTATAAGTCACATTTTTACTGATAACTTTTTTTTGGGTGCCGTACCTGAAGCTGACAAAGGCTCACAGCCAAAAACTTAAGGTATGCCAACAGGGGATGGAGACAAGCATGTTGCACATTAAGCTGAAGGACATGTGGAGACTGACGAGAATTAAGAATGTCACAGGCGTGACAAATGTCTCACAGAAAATAAACGGTGCTGCTAAAATGGTGCTGCAATGAACATGTGGTTAAATCTTCTACAGAAAAGTGGACTAAAGAGGCTAATCAATATCTTGGTACTTCAAAGACCGAAAGAGAACAAGGTCCACCTTCTCTGTGGGCAGCCTCAGAAAAGGTGGAAGGATGACCTGCCAAAAGAGTGGCGCAGAATAGCCACAGAATATAGAAAACAATGGCGACTTCTAGATGGCCATGTCCAGGTGGGAAAACCAGAACATGAAACTGGTGCTGGTGGTATCGACAAATTTTATAGGATTATAACAAATAAATAGGATTAAGCATTAGTTATAGGAGTTTATTAGTACTGTAATAGGTAATAGTCAAGATCTGTGAATAAAGGCTAGTTTTTATTATATTTTTGCAGTCATATTAAAAGTTGCTAGGTACTTAGTGGTATACCCCTTTATGCAAAACTCGTTAGCGGTGGGGTTATACCTCCTTTGTACATTATTTTTTAGAGTTAGGGGCTTTCAGGAGCATGCAAATAATCGCTAGGTTTCATTTCTGTAACAACTCATTTTCTGTTCTGAACAGAGGTTATTTGTTTGTCGTGATACAGTTTAGTTTAGTTGAGAACAGTGGGCACCAACCTGGATCCCAGAATAATTGTCATGTGGTATGGACGGCTGGATTTCTTGAGATCTATCTCTGTTCATTTCGTCAAGTTGTTGTTTTGTTTCCTCCTGTAGACAAAATTTATAAGAAATTTTAAATTCAACTTTTTTTCGTGGCTTTTCTTCGTGTTTTGCCACTGTATTGTAATGGAAGAAATTTAGAATATTTTTTGATTTTTTTAAAATTGCAATATTGGACATTGTAGATTTACTGTTGACAAAACAGAATAGAATACTAGCCTGATACTTAATAAGTCGCTTTTGCTGCTGCTTCAGGGCAGCCAGACGCATTTGCGACATTTCCATTTTGTTTTTAATCTCATTTTGCCATAGCTCATTGTCACTGTATGCTGAGCCATTGCTTTGGACGGATACAGGTCGAGTCACAACTTCCTGAAATCGAGAATGCTGTCAAATGTATGGACTCAAGTACATAGCTAACTATGGTCAGTAAGTTACGGAAACAAACAACATCGAAAATTATTAGGACTACATCAAAAATTATCCATTTAGATACTTCTGGTCTTAAGGCAAGCATCCACTTCTCCGCATCGGACAGATCGAATTCAGCAGAATGTATACTAACTGCTTAATAAGCTGTATAGATTGTCACAGATGACCAAGTAGTAAGTATAACTTCAGTGCGACTCAATGCATCCGATGTGCAAGACGCAGACAAATGGACACCTACCTTTATTCCTAAATATCCAATAGGCTCGTATAGCTAAAATGCGCTATGTCTCGTGTTGGCGCGTGACATTTCTCGTCTTAGCAATTTGACAAAGCTCTTTGTAGCAAAGATTAGTTCGTCGAATATTTGTGAATAAGGGAGCTTGTATGTGAACAGTCACAGTTGTTGCACATACCAATTAAATATATAGGTAACAAGGTGAATGCAAAAAAGTCACAGCAAACAATCATACACAACGATTGTTACAGACAGTAGGTTAACGGGTTATTTTTGATAAGTCTTGGCATCAGTACATGCTATGTTTCAATCCATAGAAGAACACACGACGTGGCACACAACACTAAAATAAACCTTTTCGTCATCTGATAAAATAGATTCTTTGGAGTTTTTCATCTCCTCGATGCGCGATACTTTATCCACGCAAGACAGTATGTTTTTACGCAGGATAGCGTTGAGTTCTTCATCATCTTTACTGTTTGATGTATCATTCTTAGGACATTCAGCTTCATTGATTAGATGCTCTATTGAAGCTAATGGATTTTCAACAACAGCTTCATTCGATTTGTTTACTTGCTCCTGACTTTCTTCATCAGCTTTTAGACTGTGCATTGATTTGTTCAACTGTTCATTTTCAATGTTTGTAACTTTTTTCAAGTTATTGTTTAATAAAGTACTGTCATTATTATTCTTCACATTGCAAGCTTTGTCTTGTTGCTCGAGTGGCACTTCAGTGATTTCTATGGCGTTTTCGACGGGTGTGGCTGACTCATCATTCTCATCAGCTGGCACTTCAATGTTATCTGGTTCCCTTTCAGATAATACCTCTTCTAACTTTGTTTCACTGTCTTTCAACTGCATAATCATCTGTATCAGTTCATCATATTCTTCTTTAGTGTGTTCAATAAAAGCCTAAATTAAACATTATTGAGAGTAATATTCCAAATACATTTATGTATTGATCAGAATTTAAAAAAATACATGTACCTACTAATGTGTGGATTCTAATTTAAAAAAACGGATTGTTTTAACTACCAATACTTACATTTTAGTTATCATTTTATATGCAAATAGCTGCGTCCAGCTATTTTTATTTTGTTATCCAGTTTTTCCGCATTTGCAATAATTCTTTTAATTCTTACTTCTTGCAAAATTATGTTTTTTGTTTAGTAAAAACTACAGGCAGAAATCACTTATGATAAGACATTTCAAATGAAATTATATACAATGGTTTACTCATACCTCATCCTCTGAATTGCGCATAGTGTCAACGAGAGAGGATGTGACTCGTATGTATTCTCTGATCTGTCCGAGGCGGCGCTCCACCGCGGCCGCATCGGGGCATGCCGCCACTATGGCTTCGCCTAAAGCCCGGGCGGATTCCCGGTGGACCTGAATCAATATTTTGAATAGTTGATAGGCTATGTTTGGTCTTGTGTTAAGTGAAGGTGTGGTTGAAGATAGTGATAACGAGAACTGGCTGTCAAGTGGTTCAATGGGAACACAGCTGCTTGGCGACAATTTTTTTACAACTTATGATGATGGTAAACCCTAGCATACAGCTTAAGTTTGCATACTCATGCTACTACTTACTAATGTTAAAGACAATTCAAAAATATGACAACTGGCCAAACTCGAACCTGGCCATGGAGCTACGATAGCTTTCCTCGTGGCCCCAAACTCTTGAACTGTTTTTTGGCAACCAATCTATGCGTTGGTGGCGCCATCTATATCTATATATATATATATATAGGCTACATGCAAGTCACATCTACACATTTGTAACAACCAATTTTTCACACTTGTACCACTAGAAAAGGTAGAAGAAGGTAATAAGAGTAAGTCCTCAAAGGTAGGCAACGCACCGCCAATGCTCTGCATGGGTGTTGTAGGTGTCCATAGGCGGCGGTGATAGCAGGTGGCACGTCGCTTGTTAGTCTCCTAATACATAAAAATAATTATAAAATACAAGTATTTTTTTTCCTTGCCTGATTATTATCATTGAGGTTGTTGAAGCTACCATTCTGTCCCTGCTCATACATGTTATTCATCAAATTGACAGTTTTGGTGCCAGTCCTAGAATTGGATGATGGTGGAGTGGAATTATTGTTGTTGCTCGCCTGACTGCCGCCTTCAAAGTTATTGCGAGCTGGATTCAAGTTCCTTGTCAAATTGTTTCTGTTCTGATTTGGTGCCTGAAAATTTGAATCGTGTTTGACTCCAAGCAAGCCTTAGATCAAGATCTGAATAACAATATATTTTTTTGTAATGAAATCCGGGACTTAGTATTCCTATTTCCAACTCGCAGAAAAGCATTTTGGAAATAATTTTGCCTAAAACATTCTTAAGACCAAGAGACCTATTTATATGTCACAAATCCATTTTGGATATATATACACTTACGTTAAATGGTTGAGAAATGTTTCCCGCGAGAGCATTCGGCGTTGTAGGATTCACTATCATAACTGCAGCTGCAGCGTGATTGGAATGCGGAATTAATCCTGAAAACACACATATTGTTTATCCAAGCCATAAATCACAAGAGATCTAGTCTAACAATCTAGTGTTTTGTACTAAAATCTTTCAAGGTGCAATGCTCTGAAAATTTTAAAAAAATATGTTTCAATTCAACATAAAATTAAAGTATGGTGCTCCAAACAGTATTTTTTTAGTGCAATAGAATAGAATAGAATAAATACCATTCTGCATTTGATGAGCATAAGGGTGTAAAGTGTGGCCAGACAAGGAAGATCCAGCCCCATCGTCATGGTGTTCCGATATGTTGTCACGATTTTGCACGTTCAACGGTAGAGCTCTAGGTTGAGGTCTTACTGGCACGAATCGTCCAAAACCACTTTCAAATGATACTGTGTTGTCTGTGAGTAAGAAATACAAGGTTCTTAAAAAAAAGTTAAAAACCGAACAACAGCATTTCTGGCCGATCATATTTCACAACCTGCACACTTGTATGAAAAATTATGTACTCCTCACTTTCATTTAATAACTGGCCAAGCGTGTCGAGACATGCATAAGGTAGGGTACCGAAACCAAATCCATATAATTGTAGTCAGATGCATAGTTCAGAAATTGGTGGTTTAAGAAAAATTCAACACACAACAACAACAAGTTCTGTGGACTTCAGAATTTCAGACACGTATTGTCCCAACATAACATATTTTTTTAAAGTTTATTGTTTGAGAAAACTACTAGGAACACATTATGTCAAGATCGTTTTACGGAAAGGCAATTTTAGACAGTTTTATCACTAGACCTTGATAAGTTATAATCAGATAATGTTCGGAATAATTTTGAATGAAGTTTTTTAATATGACCTATCAGAATTCTACCTTACCTTAACACCTTACTTATCAACATTGGTGGAGGTATTTAGGATGTAGGTAGGAACATACAAGCATACATACGTACATACATATATGCTAACTACAATTTTGGGTTTACAACATTACACAACATTTTACAACATTATCATCAATCTTTAATGAGGTTGATTCTTAAGGTTTTAGTCATCGAGATACAATACATACAGAGTCACAATTATGCCAAAAAAACCGAAGCAAAACCCGGCGCACGCTAAGAATTGTGCAGACTTTTTGGTTAGTTACAAGGTAACCGCGATCCGACTACAATGCCACGAGATGTCAAAGCTACGATGACATAGCAGACAACTAACGTTGAACACTATGCAAGCGACATAACGTCTAAATTGGAGTAAATGTGGCATCGTGATGTATATAATTGATACAATGTATGTACAATAATGCTCGGACGTTTTTTGACTGTTTTCACTGAGAAAATGTGACTATAGGAATTGTATCTTGATGGTTTAAGTACATAAAATTGATAGAACTAAAATAATTGCTATTTTTAAAATTCCTGTTTTAATGACAGTTAAATTTTTAGTTCTAATAGTGTAGTATCAAATTGTTCTTTACCAATATCAGTTAGCTCTTGATCCGATGTATTGTTAGTTGGTTTCCTCGACTGACTGTAATTTGATCTTGTGTTGTATTCTGAGACCGGCACCCAGTCCAGAGAGGTCTGAAAAAGTTTTTATGTCTATCAAATAAATAACATGTTAATTGAACCTTCTTTACGTTTCTACAGAGAAAGTTCTTAAAAAATGTGAAAATAGTTGACAAGAAATGATTCAGAGAGTAGAACATACCTTCTTCAGACTAAATTTAGAAAAACAAGCACCCATATGGACTATTCCATGATGAAAGTTTACTGTAGGTATATTACTTTCACTGTTATATATAAAAGCAAGTTAGTTTTACTGAAATAACTTAAATTGTAAAGGTGAAATAGTGTGATCTGTTATATCTGCTGCACACTGACTATACCGAGTTGGCAGACGTTCAAATTACAAACTCTTATAGTTCCAAAAATAAATCTCATACACATGTGCGTTCTGAGCAAACTTCAGAGTAGAAGCAGTCTTGCATTAGTATCAAAACATGTGTTATAAATACATTCCACATTGGTTCATATTGATTTTATGAAAATTGCACATAGTCATTTATGCTCTGTTTTCTTTTTGAGCAAGCAAGTATTTTATATTTGTAAAACAATTATTTGTTGATCATTAGTGACATATGTTGGAATCATTGTAATTTTCAATTAATGAGTGATAATTAAGTTGTCAAGCAATATATATGGCAAAAAATTACATGGGTTGTTACAAACATTAAGCAATATTTTGTGTAATTTGTGGTAACCATGGCACAGGGTAAAACAAAATCTAATGCAATACAAATTGAATTACAGAGGAAGTTTCTCTAAGATAATTACACTGTTTTTATAATGTGGGGAACCAGGTAGTACCCGGGGAAAATTACGTGTGAATTTTATGGGACAAAATATGGTGGATCTGACGAAAAATATTTTATGAAAAGCTGTAAGATTTTTCTCAATGATTCCATTTCAATGCATGAGATGAAGATGTGGGCAGAAATGGTCAAAAAGACGCTCCTTACCGATACTAAATTGGTGGTCATGTCTCTCCTTGTCGGTGTAACAGCTTCTTGGGGGACATTACAATTATTTCTTACTTTTGTTTTGGGGATGGTCCCCGTATGATTAGGATGCCTTCCGTTGTTCCCGGGAGCCATAACATTTAGTTGTTCTGTTTCATACACGATTCATTACAGTGAAAAGACTACAAGCACAGAATGCCGCAAATGTGTTTACAAAAATACAGCGTTTCCTAGCACGATATCTTAAATAGGAACAGTTTAAATAACAATTTAACTAAAGTTATGCAAATGACACACGAAATTTTCTTATTTTTAGTAATATCTTTAATAATATGGAAGTGGATTATGTAGAAAATAAATCGAATTTTATTTCTTCACTTTCATCACAGTTTTTTCTTTTTTGACGTTTTATTTGACTTTGAGAGTTTAGTTAATTAGTTTAGTGTCATGTAATAGTGCTAACCTTAAACTAAGTATCATAATAGACCGAGCCATGCGGCGTTGCCGCTCCGACGTTCATTGTGTCAACCACTGTCATGTTTCTCTTTTTGTTACATGGATCGTAACGTAGAGTACACGAGAGAGCTATTGTAAGATTGGCAACCTCGCACTTGGTGTCCACTTTTGAGCGACTAGTAGGCCATAACATTGCGTCACGTCATACTTAAAAGTTAAATTAAACAGAAATATCGCTGTAAAGACTGAATACTCTTTTACATAGTGACATTATATCGTGTTGTGCTGTGTTTTGCCCATCAAGAACAATTATAGGAGGAGTAAAAGATCCAGAATTATCATTTCACACGTAAGTCTTTTGTAACATTTATTACGTAAAATAACCAGTTTCAAAGGAAATATTCATTTCACTTAAAATATATACATCATAGTCGTCATATAACTACCACGTAGTGATAAATAGTTATAAATTAAAGCTTTAATTTAAGATAATTAGATGCATTGTTTTACGTATTCCTGCTAGTAATGTACCACCGCACATTTCAAACTTCGTCGATATTATGGTCGACATTTAACTAAACATAGGTACTCTTGCGTATATCCTACATATTAAATTTATACATATTAAATGAAACCTTGACCGTTATTTCTTATTCTGCAACGGCTGAACGGATAATGATGAGATTTCGTAACGATAGACCACTTAGCTGGGTTTAAGCTGTGTTCCATCAAATAGATTTTTTTAGGGTTCCGAATCCAAAGGGTAAAATTAGGACTCTATTATTTACTAAGCCTACGATGTATGTCTGTACGTCAGCCCAACCTATCAACGGCTGTATTTTTCGAATCGTAATAGACAGCTAGTTGGGATTTTCACAGAATATGACGTAATGTTACGGCGTTAACAAAGAAATAATAATAAAGTCAAAATGTAAGAACTAAAGTGGGGTCCGGGCGGGATACAACAAACGTATTTTTTAAACGCCTTTTGTTATTGCTCTAGTGTAGAAACGGTAATACGTACAAGCGTCAAACTTAGCATGAATAAAGTACACACTCTAAAGTATAACAACAACAAAAAATGGGCAAGTGCACGTTGGTGGCAAATTACTGCTAATTACCAAGAAGCAACGTATTCGGTTACTTGGACGACCTCTAAAATTGTATTTTTAACAAATTTGTAGTAAATTGTATTTTGTAATAAATTTGCAGTAAATTGTATTTTGTGATTTGTATAATAATTGTATATTTGTATAAAAACATTTTAAAATACTACATTTGGGAACCTTTTTATCGATAGATCTGCGCTAGCAGTCACTTCCCTACTCACGCACACTCAAGCAGTTCTAGATACGCACACCAACATAAAATTACCACGCTGTTCAAGTTTTCACGCTGTCCATAGATACTACGTTCATGGTGAAACCATTGAGGTGAAACGGAACCATTCTCCAAAGAGAGTACTTTTTTTTAATATAGGAAACCATTCTCTTACTACTCTAGTCTTGCTCTAGTCTGTGGAACCATTCATTTCTTTTTTTGCTGTGTTGTGTTGTAATTTTGAATTTTGTGCTGAGCATCTTTTTGTAAATTTCGCAATTCTGCTGACATTACGATCACAATTCACATTGTACAACAAGCGTCGCTAAACCGCATCAGTGATCTTTCATGATTTCGATTTTCCTTTCCACGTTGAAGCAAACATCTAACATAACCTTACAAGACCGGAGATTTTAAAAACATCAGCGACGCTGTTCACCGAGTTGCGATTATATAGTTACTTGAACAAACATAATTTCCGAAAATGCCTGCTAGCAGTTTCGACTTCATCTGCCTGCACGATGTCACTTCCCTACTTACGCACACTCAAGCAGTTCTAGATACGCACACCAACATAAAATGACCACAATAGGGTGTTTGACTGTATTGAAAATATTATGCCAATTGACATCATCCATAAACATGACATAATGAAAAAGCATATTTCATTGATTTTTTAATAAAAATATGCTTATTTTTTGTAAAAAACGCGAATTAAATAACTGTATTTTCGACATTTGATCACGTGATCGAAAACGGTCTGTAATTGGCTTCATCCCTAGTGACGTCACACAAATCTAAACAAACAGATTTTGTATTGATATTTGCGAATTTAATGTTGTAAAGCTATTTTGAGAGCGATTTATCCAGAAATTATCACCAAAAACAGTCCGGAGGTTAAATGTGAGAAGAATGGAGAAACATTTTGTGCAAGCAGACAGCAGTAACTTACTCAAAATTAATGTATTTATGGTTGCATATTTCTTCAATAATAATCTACGTCATTGTTTCTACGCTGCAGAACTCAAAACGTAAAAACTACAATGTAAGTATTAATTTTTAATTGTTCTCCAAGCAAAACATTCAATCAAGTTGTACAAAAAGTATGTTGTAGTACGTGGATATCACTATTTTGTTAGGTTATGTCTTTACAATGTTTAAAAAGAAAGTAACAGTACATAAAATAGTAATGCAATAAAAACACTAATTCTAATAGAAATATATAGACTCAAATATGTACCTCAAAATGATCTTCACACATAGAAACACTTGAATTAGCTCCAATACTTTTGGGTTCTCTACGAGCTACTTAGTTCCAACCACTTGTTGCGAGTTTTGGGGTCCATTGGAACAGAAACGAATAGTTTTTCCGGTGTTTTATGGAAGTATTTGTACATTGTGGCACTACACAACATTTATAAACCATTACTTCTATTAGAAAATTAGTGATTATCAAACTTTTGCTGCCTGGCTGCAGCCAAAAGTACTCTGTGGCTGCAGCTGTTTTGTTTTGTGTGACGTCAATCGTCGCTCGACCGGAGCTATGACGCAGGTCTGCGTTTTGGCGCGATATTTTTTTATTCAAACTTTAACATCGATTTATATCGCAAATACGACTGATATCCAGAAAATATAAATGCAGTATACATTAAATTATATCAGGCAATAATGTGCAATAGTTTCCCAAAAGTAGTCAAATACCCTATTCAAGTTTTCACGCTGTCCATAGACACTACGTTCATGGTGCTAACCACAGAAGAGAAAAAAATTTCGTTTAAAATAGAACGGCTGTCAAGGCATTTTTGCAAGAAATCCGTTGTAGCCAGTTGCACACATGTAAACGAAACGTCATAATATAACTACATAGGAAGGAATGCAATAATTCGTCAAGATTATTATTAATCCAAAAGGTTATGAACGCCATTTTGTTAAAGTTTAAAACTGACCTTCTCGTGGTGCAATACGGTTCAGTTCCCTGTGCATTTTGCGCAATTATTTCGGTAAATGTTGCAATTCCAAAAAAACTGCACGATTCTTGTGCAGTTCAAAAAACTAGTACGAGTTCAACAGTCCTTAACGTAAATTCATCTACGACATAGTTAAAATAGTTCCAAATTAAACTGCACGATAAGCACGAGGGTTAAAATAATTTAGCTAAGAGTTTTTCATCGATTTTGCTTTTTTTACTAAACAAATCTAGTGTATTAACGCATGTGATTGTGTAATAATATTGAATTATTATCCGTTAAATAAGATTAAGGCAAATTCGTAGGTTTGCGTGAGTGTAGGCAGACAATGGGAAGTTGCAAATGTGATTTTTTGTTTTGCCCCAACACTCCATAGAAACTTGATTAAAAAGTTTCCATGACCTTACTAGGTCATGATTTGACCATGATATTGACGTAGGCTATGTTTAGAGCTCAATTTATGTGACTTTAAATGGGTAGAAAAATAAATATATTACTTGATACGGTTAAATGCTATTTTCGTGAGGAGTCATTAAAAAAAAACCTCATCCTAAAATTTAGAATGTGGTATCACAGCTTAGTGATGGGAAAGTTTTGTGTGCAGTTTTAATTTTATCGATAATCTTAATAGGCATAATGACTAATAATTTTTATTATCAACGAAAACAAAATAAAAATTAGTTCAAAAATAAATGAGATATAAACATTTTAATTTCGTGCTAGACAGAGAGCGCACTATACTGAGCCGTGACGTCACGCCTCAGGCGCGCCATACAACTACTGTACTACACGCTTTGCGAGAAAGGAATAGAGCATCCCCTCCCTATCCCCACCTAAAACTTTAACCACTTATATCTCAGAGATTTATCAGCCAATTTCATTAATTTTTTCATTACTGTAATGATTTTGTCAATCATGTGTGAATTTTATTGTATTTTATACACATTTCTAATTAATTTGTATGGAAGTTAATAAATCACATTGCAGTAAATATCATTACCTACTTAATAGTAGTATTTTAAGTGTTTTTATATAAGCTTGTTTGTTTTCACCCAGTTTTAAAAGTAGTTTTTAAGTCTATTGACTAGATTGTACTTTGCTTTTCTCTGATTGGTCGACCTCCACTGTCTGTTTACCGATTGGCAAGTTTACGTGGGGGGAATAATCAGTCGGTTGAGGTAGTCTCGGACGAGCTTTCAAAGGAGCAACATCTCCCTGTATTAGAAGTGTATAAAGGAATAAAATAATTATGTTAAAAATGATTGTGTAAATATCTATAGTGTGAAAGATTGTAAAATAAATAATGTGATTGTACCCTAGGTGTCTGATTTATCACAGTACCTATGTGTAAATTTGCATCACAAATATCTATAGAGAAAAATAATTTATAACTTTATAACTTCCTTTAGTTTGCATTTTCTTGGAGTCGAAGAATTTGAAAGAAAGGCAGGTGAAGCTATTTTAAGCCTCTTTGGAGATTCAAATGAGGTTGTCTGAGAGTAGTATGAAGACGTTGGTGTTGGTGATATGGTTTAATTTTTAACCACTAAATGTAAATAAATATTTTATTTTTGTGATATTGCTAATGGCATCAAGTATCTTTTATTTGTCGTGATACATAAATGTCCAAAAAATGTTTTGAACAAATTGTGCTTGTTTTAGTAGAAATCCAATCACGTCTTCCTGTTGCATCAATCCATTTTTGCCTAGTAGGCGGATTGCCTGGAAAACTGCAATAAATTCAATGTCTATTTATACAATAGAAAATTACGGGAAATGTAATAGTGCTAATAGATGAGACGGACTTGGTCCATACGTCTGTTAGTACTATAAGAACAATCTAAATGTATCGATATCGATAAAATAATGGTAACCACTATTATTGTCAACAGCTTGTCAACAGCTTTTGTAATTAAAACACGGTGAAATAATAAAATTATAAACAATTTAGACATATCGGTGATAGGATATGCCTCCTTTTTTTAAATTAAAATCTTTGCTAGCTAGGCGACACGTAATTACAGCGCAAGAAGGCATTGTGGAATAAATTCGATGGAGCAGCTACGCGTTCAAAATCAGTTAGCAATTGTGATACGGAGTTCAACGCGTTGACGTAAATAAGAATGTTCACTCGTATGCCTGGTAACAGATGTTCCTTCTCTTTTCCGTTCTATCTACTTCTCTTTTCTGTGGTGCTAACACGCTATGGCCTCAGCAATGGGCGAAAGATTTAAAAAAGCTACACACAGCTGTCATACACTACACTACACATTTGACACATTACGTTATCGTTTTTTTTACTATTTGTTTTTATTTGGGGAGAATTTTTGGCGCCAACGTTGAAAAAACATGTCGGCTTGTGCTATTATTTTCCTGAACTTGTGTATTTTCGAGTATTAATTTGTATTAAATGGTGAATTATTATTCATTAAGTGCTCGTAAACGTGCTCGAGTGTGGGTAAGTGATATAACGAGGTGAAACGTGTCTTTTCGTGTTGTTTCCAAAACTCCATAGGAGCCTTTTGTAAAGTCCCCAACATTTAACAGGGTGCATGAGTTTGACTTGACCGTGACTTACTTAGCTTGACTCTGACTATGACTTGTTTGACGCTATTAAGACTATACAAAACAGATGAACAGGCGGTATGGCCTTAAAGGCTTTAGCCTAACCAAAGGGCGAATAATAATTTAAAAAAAAATTGTTTAGCGGAAAACCAAAACAAAACATCTTTGATTCTAACAATAACATTTTCTTCTTTATTTACAATGGTCGGTTGTTCTATTCGGAATTGTAAGAGTAGAAGTGAAAAAGGCGGCACGCTAAGGTTTTTCTCAATTCCTAAAAATGAATCTGTAGCCAAAGAATGGCTTCGCTATTGTGGACCTAAAACTACTACAAAAAATGGTATGTATGGTTTCATTGTGCTAGCAGTTATGCTATATACATACTTGTAATAACTATTTACCCGTCCTAACTAATGTTATAAATTCGAAAGAAATTCTGCCGCTGTCTTATTTGTTACATTTTCACTACGAAACAGCTAAGCCGATCTTGATGAAAACTCAAATAGAGATAGATGAAACCCACAGAAAAGAGAAGTAGAAAATTTTAAACGAAAATTATTTCTCGTCTGTGATGAAACCCATGCAAAGAAGTCTACTTTTCATCATTGTTATCATCAATCAATCATTAAACATCGGTTTACATATCACCATGTGGGTAAAACCTCGGACGCACCTACCTGTTTTTTTTTTTTGCATATATATTATAACAGTTTGCCAATTTCTTTTATTTTTAGGGAGAGTATGTTCAAATCATTTTCTATCTTCTGATTATTTCAAGTCGCTGCAGCACATTCTCTTAAATGAATCGCCTAGAAAAGTTAGACAATTAAAGCAGGATGCTGTACCTACACTACAACTACAGATTGATGATATAGACCCACAAGATATCTGTTATGTGTCGATAGACATACCTAGTGAAACTGTAGATACTTCAGGCAATATGAAGTGTTTTCCTGATGAATGTAGTAGACCAGTAAATGAGATTGGAGGCTCTCCAAAGATTGTTAATGAAAGGTATTTGAACATTATTTATTTTTATCATTCCCTACTTGATTACTTCCTAATGCATGTTTTCAGCTTCATTAAGTCTCTCTAGCATAAGTCTCAGTCTTCGAGATTTTGTGATTAATCAGTGAATGAATGAACGAATAAGTAGCATTTTGCTTTTAAAATATACTAGCTGTTGCCTGCAACTTCATACGCATAGAGTTGCATATAAACTTTCAACCCCCTTTTGTCCTCCTTAATTCGGCCCTTTCGCAAAATACTTTCTTATCGGACCTCTACACCCCATAAAGAATCTACCTGCCAAATTTAAGCTTCGTAGGTCAAGTAGTTTTCAAGATTTCGTGATGAGTGAGTGAATGAATTTCGCTTTTATATTTATATAGATTTATTTGTTACAGTGATCACAATATCACAATTTCTCAAGCTGAACATAAGCAATTACAAAAGACTGCCAAAAAATTTAATGTTTTAAAACGAAATTTAAAGAAAATTTTTACCTCCGGTCAAGTCCGTTGCCTCATGACGCCTAATATGCGTCGTGTGAGATGGTCTGCTGAAGATATTGCTGCTGCTTTTTCGCTAAGAAGTATAAGCCCAAAGTGCTATCATCACTTGAGAGCCACTGTTGGAATTCCTTTGCCGAGTGAACCTACTCTCCGCCAATGGGCGCTCAAGTTTGTGATTAAGGAAGGAGAATAAGAATACGTTGTTATTTTAATGAAATTTAAGGCCTTTAATGCCCTGGAAATACCTGTGTCATTGGCTTTTGATGTGATTTATCTCTCAAATAAAATAGATAAGAAATATGAACAGAAAGTCAGACCTCACCACAATTGTCAATGTGTGATGGCCCGTGTTTTATGTGGAAAGTGTAAGCAGCTTATATATTTTTTAAGGTGACCAATATATGACATGTTATTTGAAATAATACAAATAAAAGCGAGTCAGACTCGTGCACTGAGTTTTTTTTAAAACATAGTAATAGGCTTGCGTTTGACCGCCAACTCACCTGATGTTAAGTGATGATACGGTCTTCGATGGAGCACGCAAGCCTAGAAGAAACGGATTCACTCAGGGTTCTATACCAAACAACGAGGTTTGGCTGAGTTCTCACAGTAGGTAATAAACAAGATTTCAATTAAGTGCCATAAAGCTATTTCAATTGGTAACTTCAAAAATACAAAATAGTAAGCAAAAAGACAATATTATGCGTTCTTCCCAGGCGGTCACCCATCCAAGTACTGACTGCCGTTGTTGCTCTTCGGTGACCTGTCCTGTAATTTAAAACTGCTATATAGACGTTGACTTTATGTTGTACTAGCTGCGCCTTGGGGTTTCACCCGCGTGGGTTAGTTCTTAATACTCATTATAATATCAGCAATCTGCAAGTGAAGTCCCATTAAAATCAGTCCAGCTGTTTTCGAGTCTATAGGGAACATACATATATATAATACTTATGTATATTAAACTGAAATAAATCAGATATGAATACATTTTTATTTCAGCTACTCCCTCATTACGAACGTTCATACATCCTCGAGACAGACCTACCCCAATTATCAAGATTTACCAGATTTTTCAAAGAAATAAACACAATTAAAATTTCACAATTTCAAAAAATTCTGTCCAATGTCCATGTTAAACGTCGTTGGGAACGATGCGCTCGAACTCTCGAAGTTGTTGACTATTACACCTACCTTGGACAGATTGTTCAGTTAGGTAAGTCCAACTTAGGCAAAGAGGTCCCCCGAAGAATCCAACTCGCATGGGCACCGTTCGGGAAATTGTGTGACATCTCGTTCAAGATACCACAGTGCCTCAAGACGGGTCTTTGACCAGTGTGTGTTGCCAGTGATGACATATGGTACTAAAACGTGGTCCTTAACTGTTGGCCTTTTGGAAAAGCTCAGAGTCACACAGCGGGCAATGGAGAGAGCTATGCTCGGAGTTTCTTTGCGCGATAGAATCTGGAACGTAGATATTCGCCAAAGAACCAGAGTCACCGACATAGCTGTTAAAATTTGCAAGTTGAAGTAGCAATGGGCAGGCCACATCGCTCGAAGAACCGATAACCGATGGGGAAGAAAGGTTCTGGAGTGGAGACCACGAACCGGAAGACGCAGCATAGGTAGGCCTCCCACTAGATGGACCGACGACATTGTGAGAGTCGCGGGCATCCAGTGGATGCAACTCAGAATAGAGAAAGAATTTTTTTCTGTATTCTGAGGGATGCAAAAAGAAGGTTGTGGTTCAGTGTAGAGGTTAAAGGGGGAGGCCTATGTTCAGCAGTGGACGTCTTCTGGTTGATGATGATGAAACACAATTTCAATTAGAGGCCTTTGATAACTATTAAAGTACAGAATAATTTACAAAACTGCCGTAGCCAAATTTGGAAAAAGTATTTACAAACATCTCGCCTGCTGTCACTTGTGGCTTAACTGCCACTGCCAAGTTTAGGGTTGCCAGATCTCAGATTTGAAATACAAAATAAATATGACACTACGCCTACACATATAATAATTATACGCGGGTGAAATCGTGGGTAGCAAGCAGCTAGCTAGGATTATAAATGAGAAAGTTTGAGTTAGTATATTTGTTACTCCTGCACGCAGTATTGGCTGAATGGATTTGGATGAGGAATGGAGCTACAGCTTATACCCTGTACTTTTTGTGCTTTAAAAAATTATGGTTCCTGTTGGATAGCGGGTGAAACCACAGGGTACAACTAGAACAATTTGCTGAGCCCCTTTATGTCCCAAATCAGTCCAGCCGGCTAAATGCTAAGTAATAAATATACTAACTCATACCAGGCATGGCGCACTCCGGACTTTAGGTATGTTCGGCCGGTGTCCCTTCCCAAGAGGGTCATAGCAGGGCAATCAGTGGCCGCCCGGCCCGCACGCTACGCTAGCCACGTCACGCGTAATTAACGGCCTCTTATACCAAATTTGACGGTTTTAAATCAATTTTATTCAGTTAAATTACAGTATTTGAGCTGGAAAATAATACATGTCACAGATGTCTGTGTTTGAGTTTATGATTTGGTTCAAAACACGATAGAATAAAATTTGCTCGATCAAAAAAAAAATCTGACACAAAGTGGAGTTAGTTTATTTTTTTCGTTTTATGCTCTTGAAAGCTCGTAACAACCTGGAAATTGCATGTACTGAAAGCACAGATATACTGAAAGGCAATTTTATTCATTTTTTTTTATTTGGATAGTTTTTTGATAGTGAATAGTTTCGTTTTTTTGTGAAATTAAAAGCGTAAAAAGGTCGCGAGAATTTGCGCGCGCCGCGTTCAGTACCGCGTCCGCTAGGAGTAATAGTGTTCCGTGGTACCGCGCCAAGCGTCATCGAGGTCGGACCTATGTACGTTTATATCGTTGCACTCCCCCCGCGGCCGTCCTGATTCTTGCGTGGCAATCGTCGCTATAACTTGGCGGGGGCTGAGGGAACGTTTGGTTGCCTACGCGGTCCGGATAATAGGCCGTTAAGTATCTTTTCTGTCAGGGACCTTGACCAATTATTTTCAACAGAATCTGCAAATTAGGGCTCCCAAATGAGGTCTCCATGTTTCATGTAGTTTTTACCTAAATATGCATCGGGATGATCTTGTAATAGGCCTCTTAAACTTATACTTTTGCATGATTTTCATTGGACCAAATTCAGAATAAGTGCTAGTTTTTTTGTGCATAATATATGTCATTCCAATTAAAGTACAATAGAAGTAATAGCAAAGATTGTAATAGATAGGTACTACATAGGCTACATAGCTGGTAAGTAAGTACTAATAAGTATTCTGTGTAACACCCCTCTCGAAGAGGGAGGCATGTGTTCAGAATAATGGACGCTTACTGGCTGATGATGATGATGATTCTGTGTACATAACGTTACACGTGCCGCGTCAGGAGAGATAGAACTACGTGATAGAAAGAGGGCGGCCTTCTAGGTGAATATAGCGAGCGGTATCCAGCGCTGTACGAGTTGATTTGCTATTTTATTGCCTCGTAGATAAGAGTCCTTATTTATTTAAATTTCTTCGCGGAGTGAACCTTCTGTGTCTATTATGTCTTCTGTGCTCATACACCTTCACAAATACTTTTGTATTATGATAATATGAGTGATTTAGAGTCAAAATAAAATCGCAAAAATGGTTATATTATTTTAGTCGTCGAGGCGGTATGGCCTTCATGGCTTTAGCCTGCTCAGCTATGGGCGAAAAACATTAAAAAGGCTACACTTTACGTTTACGTCTATAATTTATTGTATTATGTCATAATAGTCAAATAATAGTGTTCCAAGCTTTGATATGCACATTGATTGATAGTTCAATAATGCTTTAATACGATTTAATAATTATAAAAAAACTGTTTATTTACGGAAAACCAAAACAAAACATCCTTCATTGATTCTAACAATTAAATTAGCTTTATTTACAATTAAAATGGGCGGTTGTGCTATTCGGAAATGTAAGAGTAGAAGTGAAAAAGGCAGCACGTTAAGGTTTTTCTCAATTCCTAAAAATGAATCTATAGCCAAAGAATGGCTTCGCTATTGTGGACCTAAAACTACAAAAAAAAATGGTATGTATGGTTTTATTTTGGTAGCAGTTAGCTATATACTTATAATAACTATTTACCCACCGTAACTAATGTAATTCGAAAGAAACTGCCACTCTGTCTATTTGTTACATTTTCCAAGTCACGACGAAACAGCTAAGCCGATCTTGATGAAAATTGGGCTAGAGATAAATGAAACCCACTTGCAAAGAAAATACTCTAGATAGTCTACTTTTCATCATTATTATGAGCAATCAATCATTAAGCATCAATTTACATATCACCTTGTGGGTAAAAGCTCGGGTGCACCTATACGTCCATTTTTAGGGTTCCGTACCTCAAAAGGAAAAAACTGAACCCTGTTAGGATCACTTTGTTGTCCATCTGTCTGTCTGTCCCTCTGTCAAGACCCTTTTTCTCAAGAACGCGTAAAGGTATCAAGTTGAAATTTATACTAAATACTTGGGTCTACGGTTTATTTCAGCTGTAAAAAAATAAAAGTTGTAAGTCAACGCAATTAAAAGATATGAACGTTTATGTCGCATATTTTGCAATTTCACAGGGGAATCAAAACCTATAGGGTACTTCCCGTTGAACTAGAATCATCAAATTTGGCAAGAGGCAAGGTCTCATAGCACTTATATAGGAATAAATCCGAAAGTCATAAATTTGAAGTTATTATATCTTTTAAAAATAATTATTTTGCTATTACAAACTTACATTTTGTAGTTGGAATGTATGGAAGAACCTTATTGTCATCAAAGTTAAGTTTGTCTTTCAATATTTCAACATCATTTATTTATTTATTCATTTTTGACTCGCATTCTGAGAGTTCCCTCCAACGGAACCCTCAGAGCACGAGTCCTACTCGTACATGTCCTTTTTTTTAAAATAAATCATCCTTAGGTAAGGGTACATAACTTGTCAAAGATAACAGTTTGCCAATTTCTTTTATTTTTAGGGAGAGTATGTTCAAATCATTTTGTATCTTCTGATTATTTCAAGTCGCTGCAGCACATTCTCCTTAATGAACCACCTAGTAAACTTCAATTAAAGCAGGATGCTGTACCTACACTACAACTACAGATTGATGATAAAGACCCACTAGATATCTGTGTGTCGATAGACATACCTAGTGAAGCTGTAGATACTTCAGGCAATATGAAGTGTTTTCCTGATGAATGTAGTAGACCAGTAAATGAGATTGGAGGTTCTTCAAAGGTTGTTGATGAAAGGTATTTTAACATTATTTATTGTTATCTTTACTAGACATGCGCGCCGCGTATAAAATTTACGGCGGCGGCGCGCCGTAAAAAACCACGCGGCGGCGGCGGCGGCGGCGTGAGATTTTTAAGTCTTTGCAACATCGAAATATAGTTTTCGATGCTTTGCAAATCCATTTCTGATGATGTGAAATAGTAAAAACATTTGGTCTTCTAGCCAACTACCATTTTCTTTTTGTTTCCAATTTCCTCAATTAAATAGCCAAAATATTTTCAGCACTTTTTATTCCTTTGTATTGTAAATGTCTCTCATCCAATAAACAAATAAGTCCTGACTGAGAGCCATACAATTTAACTCAAACCATAGACTACTTAGAATAAGACTGTACTATTTTTTCTAATGCTAAATTGTAAATAAATAGGTATATTTTCAAAGTCATTTTGTCACTCAAATATCCTAGAAAGGGGCCTTCTAGAAGGGGGCTATCCTAGCTGGCAAAAAGCTGGGCGTCCTGAGTAAGGTTAGGCGGTATTTCACACCGGGGCAGTTGCTTACTCTATATCAAGCTCAAGTCTGATCATGTGTAGAATATTGCTATCATCTTTGGCACGGTTCAGCCAAATACCAGCTCGAAACTCTTGAATCGGTAGACCGGTGTGCTGCTCGTCTTATAGGCGATGAGAAGTTAGTGGCGAAGAAAATTCTTAGTTTAGAACACCGCCGTAAAGTAGCGAATCTGTAAATTTTCTACAGGATTAATTTCGGAGAATGTGCATCGGAGCTACATGACCTTATCCTACTATCCCCTTTCTACTATAGGACAAGTAGGAAATCAGCCTACTACAACCCATACATTGCGGATTTTCTTTGGATTCGAACAAAACGTTTCGATTCTACGTTTCTAATCCGTACGGCGAAGGATTGGACCATCCTGCCAGCTTCCTTGTTTCCTGAGAGATATTATGTGGGCCTTTTCAAGGCCAGAGTGAATAGGTATTTTCTAAGTTCTCTTGCGTGCTTCATCTCCAACCACATCGCTTACCAACAGGCGAGTTGGTGGTCAATAAAAGACTAATTCGCGATGTAAAAAAAAACATTGCTTCTGCCTTGCGTAGATTGTGTATTTTTGAGTCGCGTCAGGTACGCTCGGCTCAACGTGGATTAATGGTCGGCGTGAAAATACGACCTAGTCGGTGGCGGCGGCGGCGCGCCGGTGTCTAACGGCTGCAGCGCGCATGTCTATTCTCTACTTGATTACTTCCTAATGCATGTTTTCAGCTTCATTAAGTCTAGTAATTTTTAAACTTTCGCGATTTGGACACAATGTTTCATTAAGTCTCTCTAGCATAAGTCCCATAGTCTTCGAGATTTAGTAAATAATCAGTAAATGAATGAACGAATGAGTAGCATTTTGCTTTTATAAATAATATATTTATTTGTTACAGTAACAAAAATATCACGATTTCTCTGGCTGAACACAAGCAATTACAAAAGACTGCCAATAAATTTATTGTTTTAAAACGAAATTTAGACAAAATTTTTACGTCTGGTCAAATCCGTTGCCTCATGAAGCCTAATATGCGTCGTGTGAGATGGTCTGCTGAAGATATCGCTGCAGCTTTTTCGCTGAGAAGTATAAGTCCAAAGTGCTATCATCACTTGAGAGACACCATTGGAATTCCTTTGCCGGGTGCAGCTACTCTTCGCCAATGGGCGCCCAAGTTTGTGATTAAGGAAGGAGAATAAGACAATTCTGTTACAAGAGCTTTAATGCCCTGGAAATACTTGTGACGTTGGCTGTTGATGTGATTCATCTCTCAAATAAAATAGATAAGAATTATGAACAGAAAGTCAGCCCTCTTAACAATCGTCAATGTGTGATGGCCCGTGATTTTTGTGGAAAGTGAAAACAGCCTATATATTTTTAAATGTGACCAATATATTGACAAAAGACATTCCTATTATTTGAATCAATACCAATAAAATATACGCCATATCACAAGCTTTGCTTACTTCGAGGTCAGATGAAAGTGTGAAAAAATATATATAAAGAGCTTGCGTTTGACCGCCAACTCGATGATGCGGTCTACGATGGAGCACGCGCCACGCTAGCCTAGAAGAAACCGGTTCACTCAGGATTCTATACATAATAGGGTTTCTTTGAGTCCAGAACTGGTTTTTATGGAAAAGGATGAACAATTTTAATTTAACATGCAAATTTTTCCGTATTACTAACCCTCAACCGAGGAATAGGGTATTTGACTGTATTGAAAATATTATGCCAATTGACATCATCCATAAACATGACATAATGAAAAAGCATATTTCATTGATTTTTTAATCAAAATATGCTTATTTTTTGTAAAAAACACGAATAAAATTACTGTATTTTCGACATTTGATCACGTGATCGAAAACGGTCTGTAATTGGCTTCATCCCTAGTGACGTCACACAAATCTAAACAAACAGATTTTGTATTGATATTTGCGAATTTAATGTTGTAAAGCTATTTTGAGAGCGATTTATCCAGAAATTATCACCAAAAACAGTCCGGAGTGTGATAAATCAGACACCTTGGGTACAATCACATTATTTATTTTACAACCTTTCACAATTTAGATATTGACACAATCATTCTCAACACTTATTTTACACCTTTATACTTTTCACTTGTAATACAGAGAGCTGTTGCTCCTTTGAAAGCTCGTTCGAGACTGCCTCAACTGACTGTTTACCCTCCGCTCGTAAACTTGCCAATCGGTAAACAACCAGTTGAGGTCGACCAATCAGAGAAAAGCAAAGTACAATCTAGTCAATAGACTTATAAACTACTTTTAAAAACTAGGTTTAAACAAACAAGCTTATATAAAAACACTTAAAATAGTACTATTAAGTAGGTAATGATATTTACTGCAATGTGATTTATTAACTCCCATACGAATTAATTAGAAATGTGTATAAAATACAATAAAATTCACGACATGATTACAAAATCATTACATTCGGCCATCCGACGTCGTGCGATCTCCCGACGCACGAATAAATCAATTATTTGCTATAATTATCATTACATTCGGTTATAATTTGATCTCAGATTTACTTTCAACGCCACAACGTGAGTTTTCGAAATACCTAAATACCTAACATCAACATAATGGTCATCACTAGTGGGTTCCATTATTCCTTGACTTAGGAACTGCAGGAAGATACAAGAAATTTTCTTGATTTTCATTGTTATTATACTACATCATAAACTTACTGTTGTCTCTACAGTAGTTACAGATGGCAACTTGTCGGAAACCCACAAAAATACATATTAGAAATATAATACAATACAGAATAAACATAATTATCATAGAAAAATTCACTAACTTAAACTTAATTAACTATTTAAATCAAATAATAAAATTACTGCCAGTACAAAAACAATACGCGAACCATCATAGAAATATTCACTTACATAACTATTTACATCAAATAATATAATTACTGCCAGTACAATAACAATATTCGAATTATCATAGAAATATTTACTTACTTAACTATTTACATCAAATAATATAATAACTGCCAGTACAATAACAATACTAGAATTATTATAAATATTCACTTACTTAATTATTTACATCAATTAATATAATTACTGCCAGTACAATAGCAATACTCGAATTATCATAGAAATATTCACTTACTTAACTATTTACAACAAATAATATAATTACTGCCAGTACAATAGCAATACTCGAATTATCATAGAAATATTCACTTACTTAACTATTTACAACAAATAATATAATTACTGCCAGTACAATAGCAATACTCGAATTATCATAGAAATATTCACTTACTTAACTATTTACATCAAATAATATAATAACTGCCAGTACAATAACAATACTAGAATTATTATAAATATTCACTTACTTAACTATTTACATCAATTAATATAATTACTGCCAGTACAATAACAATACTAGAATTATCATAGAAATATTCACTTACTTAACTATATTCATCAAATAATATAATAACTGCCAGTACAATAACAATACTAGAATTATTATGTATATTCACTTATTTAACTATTTACATCAATTAATATAATTACTGCCAGTACAATAACAATACTCGAATTATCATAGAAATATTCACTTACTTAACTATTTACATCATATAATATAATAACTGCCAGTACAATAACAATACTAGAATTATTATAAATATTCACTTACTTAACTATTTACATCAATTAATGTAATTACTGCCAATACAATAACAATACTCGAATTATCATAGAAATATTCACTTAACTATTTACATCAAATAATATAATTACTGCCAGTACAATAACAATACTCGAATTATCATAGAAATATTCACTTACTTAACTATTTACAACAAATAATATAAAATTACAAACTGCACTAAAATTCAATAGATAAGTATAGGTAATAAATAAAGACTGCGAGAAAAACTGAAGGTGCAGCTAGACAATAAAACTTCAAATAAAGATTACTGGTTGCCACACCGAGTTAAAAGTCTTATTATAATCAAATAATCTTAATGTTGTCACCGGTTGCCTACCACTGACAAATAGTCTACGGCTACGTCATCCGTGCTTCATTACTGTTTATTCTATAAGATATAGCAACAAGAAACTTTTATCTTAAGGGCTCACTTGGCTTTCCAAATATAGTTACATGGCACCAATCATCATTTACTTTGGTTAAGGACACTTGACCTATAAGAAGGAACACATAGCCATCATTTATCTTAAGCGCACTTAGCCCAATTGATGAGATAGTTATCTTTTAACCTACTAAACACTCTGGGCCTAGCGAGCCATTCTTTGTCATTGTCTAACCTACTAAGCATCTGAGCATAGTTAGGCATCATTGTCATCGTCTAACCTACTAAGCATCTGGGCTTAGTTAGGCATCATAGTCATAGTCTAACCTACTAAGCATCTGGGCCTAGTTAGGCATCATAGTCTAACCTACTAAACATCTGGGCTTAGTTAGGCATCAGTCATTCTAACCTACTAAACATCTGGGCTTAGTTAGGCATCATAGTCATTCTAACCTACTAAACATCTGGGCTTAGTTAGGCATCATAATCATGGTCTAACCTACTAAACATCTGGGTTTAGTTAGGCATCATAGTCATTCTAACCTACTAAACATCTGGGCTTAGTTAGGCATCATAATCATGGTCTAACCTACTAAACATCTGGGTTTAGTTAGGCATCATAGTCATTCTAACCTACTAAACATCTGGGCTTAGTTAGGCATCATACTCATCGTCTAACCTACTAAGCATCTGGGCTTAGTTAGGCATCATAGTCATAGTCTTACCTACTAAACATCTGAGCTTAGTTAGGCATCATAATCATAGTCTAACCTACTGAACATCTAGACTTAGTTATGCATCATAATCATAGTCTAACCTACTGAACATCTAGACTTAGTTAGGCATCATAATCATAGTCTAACCACGTGGCACTCTGGCTTCGTCACTCACTGTCGGCACGCTGACCATGTCGCTCGCTGACGACACGCTGGCCACGTCGCTTGCTGCCGACATGCTGGCCACGTTGCTCGCTGGCGACACACTAGCCACGTCACTCGCTGGCGACACTTAGGTGACACATCTGGCGGAGTGTCTTCGACAAGCTCCACTGTCACATAACACTGAAAAGCATAAATTGTCTCCGGCAGATTACTTTCAAAAATTAACAGTCTAAAATTATATCTTACTCAATTCGCAAATATAATAAATTTTATCATGAATTTGACTACTAATTTGTCAAACACAGTTCAGTCATGTTTCAGTCGGTCAAAGCAGTCTTATAACACTGCTTACTTCTTAAACACACTTTACTTGGTGCGGCATACATAGCCATGAGCATTAAGCATGACACAATGAATCGTTCGGTACTTGTGTCACATTATACACCCATTAATATATTTAATTTCTCGTATGATCTCTTACGGGGTGAAATATGAATTGCTTATAGTGGCAACTATCTCATTTATCTAGCAACCGATATAAACAGCGACATGGTTGACTAGCTGGTTGGCTTATTATTACTTCCAATAAAGCAAAAATGTTTTCAGTCTGTGACCGAATGAGCTACGGACCACTGTCAATAATGAGGGCTATTGATGCTATTGCAACTATCGGTGTTATCGGGTTCATAGATACTATCGGTTCCATAAAGACTCCTAAGAACATCGGTTCCATAAAAACTTTCCGAGCTATCAAAATTGTTGGTGCTATCGAAACTTGATGAGCTATAAAAACTAATGGTATGCTGTCAAAACGATTGTTGCTAATAAAACTATAAGTACAAATAACACAAAATGTAATAGGTAATTCTAATTATTGACTAATTACCAATATTGCTATCAAGCTTTGGATGATACACGATACGCAATAGATTATCGAGCCCAATATTTACGAAATCAACTACCCACTAAAGAAAAAAAATACTATTACGATAAAATACTATACCTAAAAATGTTTGCAATGTTTGCAGTCTTTGAGTACATTAGTTAAATAAAACATGTATTTTCTCACCTAAGAGAATTAATGTTATTCTTTGAAAAAATAAAAATTTTAAACCATAAAACGTTGAAACATAATTCTACCGTAAGCACTTAGGTAAAGTAACTGTAGGTAGCTTCATAGGTAAATTATACAAATTATGCAATACTGTAAGTGTGATAGAACACAAGAGACACACAAGAGTTTACTAAATTCTCATCTATCTGCGACTTGCTATAGCCATTTGTATAATCATGATTATTTTGAAGAACCAACATCAGAGCACTGACTTAGATTCTGCTTTATATGAAGCGTAATTATTAAAATGTTTGATTTGCACATTTACTTTCGGTTCGTTTATGATTTTCCAGTCTACCCGCAAACAAGTATGAAATTAATAAAGTTTTTTTTGTTTACACGTTTTAACGACGTATAATGCCATTTATTAGCATTCGACTTCTTTTTTTTTTTTATAGAACGCAGCGCATGATTTTTACCAGGTTTATGAGATGTGTTTTTACTTCTACACTTTCTATTCAATGTCTAACTCAGACCTATTAACATCTCGACAGCTTTTGCATGCTTTATTTTCCTTTTTTTTCTTTGTACAAAGCTAATGTGTAATCGTCACATGACCAACCACCTCTGTTCGGCGGAGGGTATTGGTATACCATCTCACAGGTTTTTCCTAGTTTGGGTACCAATGCACTTCCACTAGGAATATTAATATGTAATGACACCATGTATTACAATTATTAAGAAGACGTTTGTTATCAATAAATTTTCATTTCATTTCATATTCCAATCTTGAACAATTGGCAATAAGGTCAACGATAAATATCTCATCTAGCATAATGAAAAGCAGAAACAAACACACCTGGCTATTGGCTGAGGCCGATTTTTGGCTCCTTGTTGGCGTCCGCAGCTTCAGGCTCTCGACAGAACCTCGCGCAGCTGCTACACGCCACACAGACACGTGCCCCATACTTTGCTCGCATGGACACGGCAGTTGTAGGCTCCGGCTGACGGCTTGCCTCGATCTCTTCTATCGCCAATGTTGACTGAGAGGCACATTTAGGTGCTCTATTTTTGTTTTGTGAGCTTTCGTGGATTTTGTGCCACTTCTGATATGTGATAAATCAGACACCTTGGGTACAATCACATTATTTATTTTACAACCTTTCACAATTTAGATATTGACACAATCATTCTCAACACTTATTTTACACCTTTATACTTTTCACTTGTAATACAGAGAGCTGTTGCTCCTTTGAAAGCTCGTTCGAGACTGCCTCAACTGACTGTTTACCCTCCGCTCGTAAACTTGCCAATCGGTAAACAACCAGTTGAGGTCGACCAATCAGAGAAAAGCAAAGTACAATCTAGTCAATAGACTTATAAACTACTTTTAAAAACTAGGTTTAAACAAACAAGCTTATATAAAAACACTTAAAATAGTACTATTAAGTAGGTAATGATATTTACTGCAATGTGATTTATTAACTCCCATACGAATTAATTAGAAATGTGTATAAAATACAATAAAATTCACGACATGATTACAAAATCATTACAGGAGGTTAAATGTGAGAAGAATGGAGAAACATTTTGTGCAAGCAGACAGCAGTAACTTACCCAAAATTAATGTAGGTATTTATGGTTGCATATTTCTTCAATAATAATCTACGTCATTGATTCTACGCTGCAGAACTCAAAACGTAAAAACTACAATGTAAGTATTAATTTTTAATTGTTCTCCAAGCAAAACATTCAATCAAGTTGTACAAAAAGTATGTTGTAGTACGTGGATATCACTGTTTTGTTAGGTTATGTCAAGCTTTACAATGTTTAAAAAGAAAGTAACAGCACATAAAATAGTAATGCAATAAAAACACAAATTGTAATAGAAATATATAGACTCAAATATGTACCTCAAAATGATCTTCGCACATAGAAACACTTGAATTAGCTCCAATACTTTTAGGTTCTCTACGAGCTACTTAGTTCCAACCACTTTTTACGAGTTTTGGGGTCCATTGGAACAGAAACGAATAGTTTTTCCGGTGTTTTATGGAAGTATTTGTACATTGTGGCACTACACAACATTTATAAACCATTACTTCTATTAGAAAATTTGTGATTATCAAACTTTTGCTGCCTGGCTGCAGCTGTTTTGTTTTGTGTGACGTCAATCGTCGCTCGACCGGAGCTATGACGCAGGTCTGCGTTTTGGCGCGATATTTTTTTATTCAAACTTTAACATCGATTTATATCGCAAATACGACTGATATCCAGAAAATATAAATGCAGTATACATTAAATTATATCAGGCAATAATGTGCAATAGTTTCCCAAAAGTAGTCAAATACCCTATTAAGAGGATGTCTATGTCTAATTAAATGTATTTAATTATTACTATACTGTACATATTACTATAATATAACTATTTTACAGGATGAACACATTTTTTTTGCGCGAAAAATTCAAAGTTGTCCTGTTTCGTAGGGTACTATACAAGTTGCTGAGCATATACCTACCTAGGTAAATATAGAGAAAGGAAAAAGTCCAAAATCATATTTAGACTCTTGCGCACGCACAGCCATGCACAGTTGTTTATCGAACGGAGCTCTAGGTAGTAGGTAGGTACTCAACGGTCTGTTTTCTTATTATTTTTCCTCTGTGAGGAATTTGTTTGGTGTCGCACTCAAGCATTTGCCAGTAGTAGTCAAGTATTAAATGAAAGTTTAAAAAAACTAGTCAAACAAGTCAGTCACATGGGCAGCAGCGTCCTATTAGCACACGGTGAACATACTGCGATCCCCAAGCCGCCTGCCAAGCGTGGGGATTATGGCAAAACCCATCACTAACAGGGAGGCTTTTGTCCAACAGTGGACGTTTAATGGCTGCTGATGATGAAGTCAGTCACAGTCAAATGTACCTAAGTCACTGTCAAGTCAATGTCATGCCCTAGTAAAGTGGCGGAGACTTTAAAAGAAGCTTCTGTGGAGCTATGGAAACATGGCAATATTGCACCCAAAGGAGCAGGGGCCAGTAGTCAAGTAAAAAGAAAAAAACATGATACATGTTTCGTCATTGCGTTATATCACTTCCTCACAGTCGGGCACGTCCACGAATACTTAATAAACAATAATCCACTATTATTAAGCATGAACACTCGATAATACACAAGTTTAGGAAAACAATACAATGAGACATGTTTTTTTTACATTGGCGCCAAAACTTTAACTGTTGGTTTAATTCAAGTCAGTCCCGTCGTCCGTCGCGTCGGCGTCGACGGGATTTATTTAAGGCGGCCGGCGCGGCGGTGGCACTAGCGAATCATCACAGCAAGTTGAGCCGACCGCCGACAAATGCCGCGTCCGCGTCTCGCCCGCCAACCCGCCAACTGATAGAACTTTTATTTTATTTTAGTTCATTCTCAGACCCCATTCCGGCAAGCTGTAGTCGTGCTGTCGCTAGTGACGCGCCGTACGGTATTTTAACTCATTCGTTGTGTTTATAAAGTGTGCTACCAATTCAATTTGGATATTATGTGATAAAGTTTCAACTGTCTTTAGTGAAAAATTCAGAAGTAAAGTTTTCACATAAATCATGATTGGTGAGTTCATATTGTATTGGTTTGGATGGGCCATAGGCACAGGTTGGCAGGGTTGTAAAAAATAATTTTACCATAAATTGTTTTCGGCTAGGTAGCCTAAATAATTTTCTTTTCATTCGTTACGCTATGACATATCGTCTCTACCAAGTTTATTTTTCTACAATGCTTATTGTTAAATAAATAGGTTGTTAGTAATTAGTTTGTACCTAAGCATTAAAAACAAACCTTAAGAATATCTAAACTTAGTATCATAAAAAATATTTTAATATGCTAATTCTACTTTTTTATTTTAAAAGGTGCACAGAGTAGGTAGAACCTATAGCACAGAAAACATAATAGACACCTATAGTAGAGACGGCAAAGCCGGTTGGACCGGTCCCTGTTTTGTTTTTGCGAGAGCTCCAAGACTGAAATGAAATGCAATGATTGGTGATTGAATTATTGCAGGAGAATCTTTTGAATTATACTTAAAATTAAGTAGGTAGGTAATACTTCCCCAGATATTAGCTTGTATCACTATAGGTTATTCTGTGATATTATATTAGCCTGAAACAAGTACCCGCAAGTCAAATAGGTACATTCGAACTTATTCGAAATAATTGTTCATAATATAATTACGGTTACCCAGTAATAAGTTTCAATAGAGTGAATTCTTCTCTGTAATAAAATCTCAACTAAACTTGGTGAAAGTACCTACCTAACCTATTTATTTGCTCTAACAGCTGCAATAACATTGTAGTTTTTAATGAAAACCACGAATGAGTTTTTGAACGTAGCAGGTAGGAACCCTTTCTTCTTCTTTCCATCCAACGGTTGCCTGGAAGCGCGATAAGGCCGCCACTTGTGGCACTAGCTCGTGTGTTTTTTCTATCTATCAAACCTGATATAGGTAGGTAAGGTACTTCAGTAAAATATTAAAAGAAAATGTTTTTATTCAGTGTATTACTATGTTATTGTAGCTGTCAGAGTAAATAAACGAATGGAAATAGTGTAGATATAGAAGCTTTTAAAAGGATTGGGTCTATTAGATAAAAGACATCCTTAAAGGAGTAAACAAGTACCTACCTATATGTATACACATAAAACGAGCAGCGCCGTAAGTTTTCCATATTCGCCCGCCCATGGTCAGTTAGGGTGGGCGCGTGCCACCGCCCCGTTTTGCCTGTGACACAATTTTGGGTGCGCCGCCGCCGTCCGACCTAGATAGGTACTAGGATGTTCCGTCGACTGACACTGACACTTTAATAAAACTCAATGCTTCCAAAGCCACACCTGTAATGTACCTGGCCTATATTTAATTTAACTCGCCCATCAAGGTTAGGAGCAATTTGATTACAATGTGCGCATGATACTCCAATAATACTCCAATAATGACAATGTGAAGGTCCTTAAAGGGCTGACAATCGATACGATATGAACATGCACCTATGACGGTTCAAGTAGCAAGTTCAAGTGTTTAAATATCGTTTTGTTATCGACCCTCTTCATATACTTAGTACCTACTGTTTACCAAAGCTGTTTACAAGCTAAGACAAAAACTAGCGTCGTGATAGTTGTTTCAATTCTAGACTTCAGTCTTCATTCATGCCTTATACATTCTAATGACAAAGCAAGCCTATTACAATGTATGTGCTTAAAAAAGATAGCACAATGATGTCATATATTGTTCATGCCGTCATATTAGTAAAGCATGAAGAACCGAACCGGTTCTGGGCGGCGGCGGCTGCGGCTGTATCGGTTGCTGTCCTCCAATATGTTACCACTGTTTCTACTGTAACAATGCCGTTTAGTTTGCCTCGGGTTGTCAAGCTATAACTTATTACTCCATTAGTTTCATTGCACTTACCTACGCCCTACGCCTCATAATCAATGGCCTCCTACGAAGCTAAAAATCTATGTAGGGTCTTGGAATGTTACCTCGAATGATATTGATCATTGATCGCAATAATAAGTTTTTTTTTGTTCCAGACATTTTGTCTATTTACAATACACAATACAATACAATAACTCTTTATTAAAATACATACCACAAAACAAGGACAACATAAACATTACAATAAAAATATTATCTAGGCTTTTAACAGGCGGCCTTATCGCTAAAAACGATCTCTTCCAGACAACCGTGCACGGAAAGGAATTACGGTATTTAGCCAGTTAAAGACCCTCGATCATTCTGGATTGAAAGTAGTTAACCCAACGTAGTTATAACTATCGAGTCAAGTTCTAAAGCTATTGGGTTAGCTGTGTGTGTGTACAAAAACAAGTAGGCACAGGTACTAAAAGTTTTGGATAGGTCCTTCTTTTACAATCAACCAAAATCAACTAGGTATGCCTATAACTATAATAATTATTATGTAACCTATGCACGCTGTTATCCATAAGTTTTTCCGCAACTAATCCAAATTACAGTACCGGCGTTAGGGTAGGGCCTGGTTAGGCGACCGCCTAGGGCGCCAGATAAAAAGGGGCGCCACAGTTATATAAAAATCTATAGATCTATTCTATCTAATGCGCTAATAAGGGCGCTGGTAGTGCTAAAACCGGCATTGCCAAATTGGGAAAGTAGGTACGTACAATTTATTATTTCTTGCTATTTGTAAATGGCTGCAGCACATGTTTCATTTCTCACATTATTATTACCATTTTTTGTGTACGTTAGACAATTTATAAATAAACTGCCTCGTAATTGGTAATGGTGGGTAATAAGCGAGTTGCCCAAATGGTGCCTATCCGCGCACGACTTCCGTTTGTGGTGCCTGTAAAAAATTGGCATGTTATAGATCGTAGTTACTTACCTACATTGTAGTTTCTTATTATTTAGCAATGTACTACGAAAATGTTATTGGGCAAAAAAGGAAACTCAACCTAAATATTATAGCGTTATGCGGAAATAGGTAAAATGTTATAAAAAATTAAAACTTGAGTTTTTCGCCCCGAAATGAGATCTCGTGACCCCTATATCTTCGCAACCCCTCGACCTATTTTGTCTATATTCGAACATAACATTTGTATTACATACATTTTATGAAGATCATAATTATCAACGATACTTAAGTTAATGTATTAATGTTAATTTTAAATTTTAAATTTTCTGTGTAATTTTTGTATTTTATATTTTGTAATAGTTATGGATGCAAATCTGGCTAATAATTTTTTTCATTTCATTAAGTTGTCTTCGACCAAATACACAAAAATAATTACCATCATTAGAGACATTGGGCCCTTGGGGAGCTCACCTCATTTTCAAAACTCTTTCAGAGCGCCTGGTTAATGCGACGCGTGACCAAAATGCTGGCGTGTTTCTGGCTCAACGCATTAGCATTGCCATTCAACGTGGTAATGCCGCCAGCATGTTGGGTACGCTGCCAACTGGTAGTGGGCTTGAGCATTTGGATTGTCTTTAGACCTTCAACGGTCTATGGGCAGTCTAACTGTATTTGTAGTGTTAGTTTTAGCTTGTATTTTGTTTAGTTATAAAAGGCACTTGCCCAGTTAAAAAAAATATTACTAATAGGTACGCCGACTTATGTTTACTTACGTCTTCTGTAAGTACCATTAGAATCTGAGAACTCTCTGCGCCAATAATACACGTCTAAAGAGCTCATAACTTTTAAACTGCTTGACAGATTTGGATCAATCATAGCTTAGAACCACCGCAATGAAACTTGCTTTCAAAATCTACAGGGAAAAATGGTAAAAGGCATACAAACACTACCTTTTACTGCTATGTCTAACTTATTACATCGATCGATGTTAAGTAAAGTAGGCTATGGGCAAAGGATGTTTGTATACCAACATCTTTTGGGGAGTGGGAATCTAGCCCCCGTCCATACTGTTAAGGTGTATGGACTGGGGCTGAATACCAACTCTAAATAAGCAGGACTATTATTACTTGATTTCCATCTTGGTTATGGTAGGTACTATATTTATCGCGTAGAAACTCTATGCATCACAGCTCTAAAACTATAATATATTAAAAGTTACGCTAATTGTTATCATGAATTCTTGGACTATTGGTTACACCAAGTTTACTCATCAGTATGAAAGAAAACTAGACTCTCATTTTTATCACCTAATGCTTGTATTGACGTTACGGTATTATTTATATGTATTAGTTATATGTAACAATAGCATCACAATGCGGGTAGTCGTACCGTGGTGCACGGAGAGGAGAAAACAAAACAATGTTGTTGGCCCAGATACCAAGTCGTGCCGTGACGGCGTATGCTGGTACTTACCTCGTTATCGGAGCCTCTTGTAATGCAGCATTGACGGTTTCGTTGGGTACTTTCTTCTTTTAGTTATAGGTTTAGATCTTGGCTCTTAGGTGGTGAGCTGTTTCATTTAACCGTTTTACACACCTAAATTATATGCCGATGATATTTATATGATTACATATTTATATTTGATTATATAAATATCATCGGCAGCTCGTTCAACTTAATGCTGTAATGCATGGCATTTTTCTTTAGCCAATCTTCCCTATTTTCTGCAAGTCTTCTGTTGGTTACATGACTATTAACGGGTTATTTACCGTGATAATGTTGTGGATCATACAACTGTGTAATAGTGAATACCCGTGATAGTTTGTAGCAGTGCCTTCTGTTGGTGTTGCCCGTACGTAAAATAGTAACCATACAAAGCTTACAAATAATATATTTTCTGAGAATAAAATTTGCACGCCCTGATAATACTGACTCATCTCATTATGTCGTTATGTCACCAGCTGCATCATGCTCTTTACCACAATTACAATGTCTGACCTTCCAATAATTGCGTGATATTAAAAAAAGAAATGGTTTGCTCTACATCTTGTACTTACTACAGTTAAACTCTATTTAATAGGCAAATGAGGCAAACGAGTATTGCAATAATATCTAAAAATATTAAAATACTAGTAGCGCCCCGCGGTTTCCCTCGTTATCCTACAGGAACCATGATTTGTTATCCGAGATAAGAAGTAACCTAAGTTTGTGTTACTGGGTGTGTTACCTAGAGTATAAACCCCCATACCAAATTTCATTCAAATTTCAGCGGGGGAACGCAGCCAGCGTATTGGGGACTTTCGGTCAGGGCTCGGTCCGCGGAGGACTTTTCGAGTAGGTAATTAGTATTAATTGACTATTTATTGTATATTATTTCTGTAAATAATATAATGTAAGTTAACGTAATGTTTATATACCTTAGAATTTATATAGCGTATCTATTAATAATAAATTAATGTAAATTCCATAGATAAGTTAAAAAAAATATGTATCGTATCTATACTTATATTATAAAGAGGAAAGATGTATAGCAGTTACTTTATGTTTTGCTGCGTCCTTTACCACACACGCGGCTATGAGAGTTCATTGCACTACTCGATTGGCGAATATTTAAAACATAATTATTTAAAAGAACAGTTCGGCCGAAGTCCGGCACTTATACTCGTACATCTGAACAATAGTCACTCAGAGAACGATAAAACAAGCGCGTCGCCTTGGGCTTATCAAATCCTCAACAGTCTTCTTATATTATTATTTGTCTCGCTCTCTCGGCTAATGAGAGAGCAAGAAAAATTCAATGTAAGAATGTTTTCAAGTTTGTGGTGCCCTAATGTAAGTCTCAACCCACTGGACAGTCGAGAGAGCCGAAGCAGCGTCGCAGGATCAGATCAAAAAAATAAATAAACAAGAGACAATACCTATATGTCTTATTACAATTATTATCGTTCGTGTTCAAATCTCTCAGTGTTTCATCCACTTTTTATACTATATGTACCGCTAAGCCGCCTAACGCAAAAACTGCAGTACCTACGGCACACTTAATATTTTTTCAATGCGGTTTATTTGCGATTTAGCGGTATAGGGAAAAATATGGATGAAATAATAATTGTACTAAGGCATATCTCCCTTGTTTGTATGATCTGAGCGCAAACCGAAGAGAGTTGAGTTTTCCACGGCCGCTTGCACGCAACACCGCTGCCTAGGCTCGACAAGTCGACACCCCAGTCGGCACTCGGCGTTGTGTCTAAGACAAAATAAATAAAAAATACTAGGGGAATGGAAAATTTACTTTGTTTCTCAGCAAGTGTGCAACAAACATTATTTATTATAATTTTATTTATAGACAAATACTCATCACCCTCACGGCTACTCCAAGGCGTGTAACGAGACAAAAACTTGAACTAAAGGTACACAACACACTAAAGTTAGTAGTAATAGGTAGTTAGTATTCATTGCTAACGTTGTCAAAGGTTATCTTAGTAGGTACACGCTGTTCCAAAGTTACGTCGTCGTGCAGTCCCCAAAATGATGTCATCGCCTCGGCTGCCAAACATAGAATTATGAAGAGTAAACGTGACTCGAAAAATAATTAAATTCAGTATGTGTAATAATAATTCATTGTCTTCTCTCTATCCGTAATAATTAATGATCATCTATAAGCTTACTGAGTTTATAAATCGAACTTTAAATTGTTAGTTGCACTGAATATTAATTTTAATACAATGATAGGTACATATAACAAGTAGCAGGTGCGTTTTAGGAGCATATATATTTCTACCTTCATTTGTCTACAAAAAAAATCATCGACTTAAAAAAGGAGGGGATCTTAAATCTTGTTTTTTTTTTTTTGTTTCCTTAGAACTCCGTTATTTTTATGCCGATTTTTTATTTTATTTGAAATGTCATACCTAGACCACAGAAGTCTAATTTTTCAGATTGGCCCCATAGAAATTTCATCAAAGTCGGTTCAGTAGTTAGGATTTTTAAATCAAAATAACTAAAAAAATATATGTCAAATAATGTAAAAAGAAATTGCGTATTTACAAGTTTTGATGTCGGTTTTTTAAATTGATAATCACCTATTAATTTCGTTATTTTATTTCGCTCAAGCTTAAGGCGTGGTGATTCTAAAATGATCGTTTGCATCATGCTTCTTGGAGTTTATAGCTGTGATATTTGCGGGGTCCGCGACCACAAGCATCTCACAATTCAGTCACAATCACAAGTCGCATGGACCTTCGCCTCGGTTATAGCGGTGACGCCATCGCAATCCCGACTCGATGCTAAAAAGCA
The DNA here is from genome assembly GCA_914767915.1 of Agriopis aurantiaria. Lineage (NCBI taxonomy): Eukaryota > Metazoa > Arthropoda > Insecta > Lepidoptera > Geometridae > Agriopis > Agriopis aurantiaria. The sequence continues at coordinate 9,603,224 of OU611987.1, forward strand.
TTATAAGTCCTATGCCAGTTGTCAATGCTCTGCTTTTTATAAACCTGTTTCTCGTCACGTATAGGATAAAGAACATGGTCGGTCATATAAGCTTTATAATACTACTATAGTTATGCAGGTTTTGAAAGAAAATTTACCAATTCGCCATTCCGTCTACTATGTTGTTAAACCGTTATGAATTCCTACAAGTGTAGCTTATACATAAGTATTGTTTATGCATGAATTTTGGTGGTGACTTGCCCTTGACGTGATGGTATTTTTGTTCGCGGAGATTATTGATTCTCGTTCATATTTCCATAGAGATTCTACTTTCCTGAAAGTAATAGATCAACAAGATTTAGTGTGACTACAACAATGAAATCCATATTTAATTAATTAAACACCATTAGCATATTAGGTATAATATGCTTAAAATATGGATAAATATTTATGAGTAAGTGGATGGTAATACAGGGTTACACAGAACGGTAGTACTAAGCCAAAGGAGGTCATTATTATTTTCATTGTGAAACTTTTTAGGGTACCGTACCTCAAAAGGAAAAACGGAACCATTATAGGATAACTTTGTTGTCCGTCTGTCAAGACCCTTTTTCTCAAGAACGCGTATAGATATCAAGTTGAAATTTATATCAAATACTCAAAGCAGCGGTTTCTTTCAGCTGTGAAAAATCAAACTTGTAACTATATAAATCGCCGCCAGGTTTGTATATAATACGTACACTGCCACTTGATAAATCAATATGGCAGGTAACGTCAGGCAGGATACCCAGCTCTTTGAAATGTTGACGAAGAGTGTCCCAGAGTACACGCGCCACGCACCGCACCGCAATGCTTCTGCATGAGGAACGCTCGCTGCCAGTCCGCAGCTCTCTTTAGCCCACTTTTCCGCACAGTACTGTAGCTGAGTGCACCGTTGCAAAGTAGCACCACGCTCGTGCTGCTTCTATCGGAGCCACTCTCGCTACCCGATACAGTGCGAAGCACGCACTTCCAAGCCTTCCACAGGCCTTTTCTATGTGGTGGTCCCACTTTAATCGTATAGATGAGTAAAATCACGGTTATATAGGTATACAGTGGCGAGAATAGCTGACTGATAATAGGTATAAGTGCCTATATTGATGACTAATATAATAATGCAAAAGATTTAATTGTAGCTACCTATACGAAAGATGATTCAAACAGCATCTACCATTACAGTGCCATACCTAACTTCTCGCAGAACATAGGACCTTGCCTCAAATCTATATTCCAGTTAAAAACGCACAGGACAGACTTAAAATATATTAGATTTAATCAGAGAATATAATTCGAGAGCTGAAAAATATCAATTCACAAATTATACGAATATTCACAAAAAGTAACGGTAGTTTATTCATTTCGTCATGGAATATAATCACCTCTGCGCTCCAATCCTGTTTTTAACGACTCTTTTGAAGTTTTATCTGCAGGCCCTTCTTTCCCACTGGGCACTCTGGGCACGTGCCCAGGGCCCCGCGATCGACCGGGGCCTAGTTCCTGCCAGATCACCAAATGATAACCAATATTTATTACCGACAAACATATATTTATTTCGAAAAAATCATAGGATAATGACTGACTACAATACCTACTTGCTTATTAGCTTTACTCTACTCTCGCCTGAAAATCAGCATATCAACTTTCTTTGTCTATTCGAACAAAATAGTGCTCTGTCAAGGTCATAGGGGCCCCATTATTCTAATGTGCCCAGGGCCTACGGCCCTGTTTATCTGGTATCCTATCAATTCAAATTTGTATTTCATTGATAGAACCTTCAGGATAGAACTTTCAACACTTTTATTTTGTCAAGTTTTGCCTCGTGCGTTCATCGGGCATCGACCACCGTGCCCTAGTCGCAATTTATCTGACGACCTTCTGACACGCGAACCTACTATTGAGTTATAATGGTCGGTGAGCTTCAGTTATGACATGAAATGGGATATTTTATCAAGGGATTGCTTGGCTTAGCATACCTTTTTATTGCTTAACTTACCCAATTATTCCTAGTATCAAACGCCAGTGCGTAATAATTGGCCGGTTGCCACCACAACCGAAACGGGTGTCGTGCGAGTCTTTAGGACGGTCATGTTTATGTTTACTCGATCGTACCCAAATATCTACACTGTTCGGTGCCGGTTTGAATAGTTATTCTGGCGAATGACTAGCGTTGCAAAGGCATCTGTTGAATAAACTGACTCTAAAATCAATCCTGGTACAAATTCTTACAAAAGACCGTTGTTCCGTTATTCGAAGTAAGTAGATTATATTTGTACGTTGGGCTTAGTCAGCTTACTGAGGAAATATTATAATGGAATTATGAACACATGTGAACGTGACATAATCATCGAAACCGTTGGCGTTTCTTAGGTTGCGAAACATTCGCCTGCAGCTGCGGAATTTTTTAAACATTGCACCTATTATTAGTATTTTAATCATTCTTTTAAGTAAGATCTTTACGATCAAATAGTGGATCTTTCTAAGATAATTTGTTCTGCATCTTTTTGCCGGCTGCACTCAAGTAGAGTCGACTCTACGAGCGTGTTTGCAAAGTTCGGAATGTGTTTGCCCGTGCCCGCTATGTGATGTGATCGTCATGCTCGTGCCAATTCGATAGACCTGTTATAATTCTGGATCAGTTACTTTGTATTATTTGTCACACTAAACACTACTGACTTCATAGTCTAAAACTATTAAGACGATTCTGTAGGCGTGTAAATAAATGGCCATGACCCCAATCCATTCAACGCTCAGTCATTATTAAGTTTTTAATGTATTTTTAAACCATGACTCATATTTATCAGAAAATAAAGTTCAATTTGTCATTTACAGATTCGAGATGGTGACGCGAGTGACCAAGTAATTCAACAACGAAGCAATCGATATCCCGCACACAATGAATAAAAATCTCATCACGCTAAAATGCGTGCTCTTCTGTTTTCTCTCCGGTAAGTACCACTTGGTACCACTGAACAATAATCTTATATGTATAGTGTATACCCACTGAAGTATTTTGTATTTGTAAGCAGTGGTAACTCAATACCAATCGGAAATATCGCGTACCTATCTTCAAAGTTATGCAGTTTCTAATAAAGCCAAGCCACTACGGAACTATACTTTCTCTCATCGAAGTTATGAAGATATAGAGTTACACTGTTTATCAGGTTTTTTTGTGAAATGCATCTGTTCTCTTGGTGATGGTGTTTTTTAGAAATGCCAGCTGTTATATTTCCTCTTCCCATTATGTTACCTTTTTACCGGGCTTCATTGCAACATACCTCCAGCCTCCAGCATAAAGCTTAAAGCAATCTGCTGGCGCTTTTGTATCAAATACTCTTCTCAGTCGAGCAAAGTGTTGTGCAAGCTTCCTTGTAAGGATCGTCGCGCACCGCCTGGTGCCACCGCTGGCGGCGTGATATTGGGACCGTTCACCTCGGTCTTGCTGCATTGCGGCCACGATGTGTGACCGACCTATTTACCATAAATCACCGTAACTAATGACCGTAGCCTTGGGACTATTGACAACATAATTAGACGAAAATAAATATAGAAATTTATGTAATTACTACGGATTTACATGAAACCAAAATAAGAGCTATATGTGGAAAGGAATAAGACGAATGAAATTTATGTGGGATAGGTTTAGGTGGCTATCACGCCCTAGGTTTATTCTCGAATATTAAATCCAATTCTCAGAAGATAAATAATAATAGATAATCAGATGTAAAATTTAAGCGAAATCTTTCCGAAACTTACACCGTTATAGATTTCAATGAGGATTCGGACGGAGTTTCTCAATTTGACTGTACGTTTTTTTTGGGTGAATATTACGCGATATCATCGCGGATTATGAACCGATTTTAATGATTCTGCTGACGAGATGAATCCCGTTTATTGAACGTGAAGTCGGTTGTAATATTTTTAAGTTAAAATGTATTAATACACAGAAAGAAAAAAAGTCTCGAATCAAGAGTATATTTATTGGTCAAGAATAATATGGTTTCATATATGGGGAAAACAATATTTTCTTGAATAAAGCAATTTATTGTTTTAGTTGATAAGCTCAAATCAACATTTTAATGTCTCATATAAAGACAATATATTATCGACAGAAGAATTAAGCAATTTCTTCATTCAAGAGGGAACGGTTTCTTGTTCTTCAAGACTCACAGTTTTCTTGAACAAAGACATTTAAAGTTTTTGTTGCTTACCTATTTTATTTTTGGAGTAAGACAAAGCTATTTTTATAGAAAACATAATAATCTTCTAATAAAACAATCAACTTCTGCACTCAGAACGCAAAAGTCTTAAATTAACAAAATCTTAGTATTAGTAGAAGAGAATAGTATTTTTCAATTGAGACAATAAGTTTTATTTTAAATAGCCTTTTAATTTGAGTCAAAAATTATAACGGCTTCTACTGAGAATTCTGTTGTTTGAACTAATTATAATATTTCTTAATTTAAGAAATTTAAAATTTTATACTGAATCAAATTTCTCTCCTTTCAATACTTTGTACATTTTATTTGAATAATGTCATTTACTTTTCTTAAGTATTTTAAATCTTAAGCAGAGACTAATACTACTTCTGAACTGAGAATATAGATTTTCAAGGTGAGATTATCAATGTTCTTTACTTGAATAACCAGGGATTTCATACTAAAACTAAATTGATCTCTGTTCAAATAATTACCCTTTCTTGTCCTAAGATTTTTAATGTCCAGTCAAGGGTAAAAATATTTTTGAACTGAAAATGCATACTCTTAAGTAAAGTATTTCTTTATCTTAACCTTAAATAACTGAGAGTCTTCTGCAAAGACAAAAGTTCTTTATTCGAATAATGTCTTTTACTTGTCTAAAGAATGTTTGATTTTAAGTAAAGACTGTTGATGTTTTCAAATTAAGAATGTATCTTCTTAGGGAGAGTATGGTAATATTCTTAGTTTAAATAATCGGGGGTTTCAGATCAAAACCAGATTGATCTTAGGCGAACGATTTCTGTGCGTTATTTGAAGAATATATTTGCTTATATCAAGATGTTTTGTTACTTCAAGTAAGTAATTTCTAGATTTGAATTAATAATTCTACTTCTCAGTTGAAACTAATAATTTTCTTAGTTGGAAAGTAGAAAGTCTCAAAGCAAGACCAGAATGAAACACAGGGTTACGCAAAAAGGGTGTACTATCCCGAAAGGGACTCATAGTACTCATCATTATGGACAAATTTTACTCCGGGGGCTGCTGTGAAATCGCGAAAAAAAAACAGCTGTTCCATACGTTTTGTAGAGTTTCACTGACACTTTTATATGGAACAGCTGATATTTTTATCGCGATTTCGAGGTTGGCCACAAAGTAAAAGTTGTTCATAGTGATGAGTACTACGAGCCCCTTTTCGGGTTAATACACCCCTTTCGCGTAATCTTGTGTTTCATTCTGGTCTTGCTTTGAGACTTTCTGTCATATATGCATATTGACAAAAGCTGAAATGCAGTGCTTATAGAGCAATACATTCTGGTATTGCTCTATAAGCACTTGACACATTTAAAAACCAATACATACAACATAGCAGAATTATCAATACAATCGATTTTAGCTCGAGTTAGTTACGACTTACGCCTTGGATCAATCTCATTTTAACCCTGACTTTAAATTAAATTAAGTTGTCATCTATCAAAATATTTATTATTATAATACATTATTTTAAAAGTTTGAAACACGTCATACACACAATCTTAATTATTAACTTAGGTACATACAATATAATTAATTAAAAATATAAGATCAAAAACATAGTAGACTTTAAAAAAAGATGCAATTCTAAAGGGCGTGCTCGCCTGCTATAAGCTATCCATTTCGCACGTTTTGAACTATTTAAAGATTACATCTGATTATAGCGAAGGTATCAGAAAAAAAAACTTAAAAAAATAATTTTCCAGATATCTTCACCAAAATCTGAGAGATCAGTGTGAAAATTGCTTTATGACATTTGTAATTTTTTCTAAACAAAATTACTATTTACTGTTATTATACAAATATATTGATTATTTATCTTAACAAAACGTTTAAATTGTGCAAAAGAGAAAGCAAAGAGGGCTTTAATGCTATAAAATGGGACTGCAGCCTTAACATATTAATATTGTGGGAGACTGGTACACTAAGAATATTTTTGAATTTATATATTTAATCAACACATGAATTTAAAAAAAAAACTCTTTGGCCCACTTTTTTGTTGACCTTAAATCTATGAAACGAGACTGCAGCCTTAACATATTAATATTGTGGGAGACTGGTTCCCTAAGAATATTTTAGAATTTACACATATAATCAACACACAAATAAAAAATATTACTCTATTGCCCACTTTTTAGTTGGCCTTAAAGCTATGAAACGGGACTGCAGCCTTAACATATTAATATTGTGGGAAACTGGTTCACTAAGAATATTTTAGAATTTACACATATAATCAACACACAAATAAAAAATATTACTCTATTGCCCACTTTTTAGTTGGCCTTAAAGCTATGAAACGGGACTGCAGCCTTAACATATTAATATTGTGGGAGACTGGTTCTCGAAGAATATTTAGAATTTACATATTTAATCAACAGACAAATTGACTTTACGAAAGTTATGGTAGTTAATAGATAAAATTTTGGTGAAAACCTGGAAAATAACAAATAAATGTTTTAAAAAATAAGGCCGGAATTTTAGTATGGAAATTAGTTTCCACTCTGGTTCTGTTGGTTGTGGTTCTGAAAACCCAGTCAGTGTGGTTTTCACACATTATTAATATCTGAACGGGTGTTACTCACGATCCGGCCTAATATACCGTGAGTAACACCCGTTCAGATATTAATAAGGTCAGGTTTATTTATTTTTTGGCCATTTTTTATTTTCCAAATGCTTCCCCGAACACACCCGTTTGGCTTATTAAACACTCTACATAACGCTCTGTATAAATAAATAAACTTACTCTTACATAAATATCAACAATGAGATTCTCGATACACTCCAGTGTCGAAAATTTTGTTTTTCTGTCGAGTCTCCCTTATGGAGGGATGAGGTGACAGCAGTTTCATTTGATCTGGAACCTTCCGGTCTGAAAAATAAACGCGAAAAATTAAACAACGGTACTTACGATATGTGTATGGCTAGTGGCTGGCTACCATGCTGTGATGTAGTAGATAGGTATCGAAAAAAGTATGTAACTCACCATCATCGGTTTCCTGTGTTATGCCTTCGTATAAACTTTCCAACGAATCATATTTATTTGTATTATTAAATTTCAAACTGATAATTGAATTTATAAACGTTTGCCACTTTGTATAAGAATTCAAAGAATTTTCCTTGTACTTTTCTTCGATATCCACCAAATTAATCTGAAATCACATCACACTGATTAATATTATATATGCGATGCGTGTAAGTTTGTTATCCCAATAGCACGGATTGACACACAAGCTACATTTTTAGCTGCTTCACGCACTAAGATTTACTATTATTATGTATTTATCTTACTAAGATTTTGAAAATATATAAACTGTTTAAACAAAACCCAGAGATTCTTGAACAGATAATAATTATCTTGTTTTTAGTTTTCATATTGAGAATAATATTGTTTTTCACTTGCTTTAACACTAGATGAGTGAACTGTGGATCAAAACTAATAAAAATAAATATACCTACCTATACACAATGCAATAATTATGGTTAGTTGGCTACCAGTATACATACAAATTTGACCCCTTAAAAAATAAATTAAATACTAATTAGTAGTAGGTGTAACTTACATGTGCAGTGAAATATTCTTCAATTTTGGATTTAACCAGAAGTCTATGGCCAATTAAAGAGCATAGCTCTTTGAGATAATCGTCACTTAGTTGGTATTGCTGAATTTCATGCCCTGGAAAAATAAAAAAATAAAAATTAATAATCAATGTCATCATCTCAGCCGTAGGACGTCCAATGCTGGACATACGTCTCCTCCATTGACTTCCTAGAGTGGTTTGAAGCGGTTCACTTTCAGCGCGTTCCTGCGATCTTTAATAGGTCGTCTGTCCACCTTGTCTTGTGGTGGGTCGTCCTACGCTGCGCTTGCCGGTATGTGGTCTCTATTCGAGAACTTAAACGATACTGTATATGTAATAAAACCTTACCTTACCTTTAAATCTGTCTTGACTCCGGAACTCCCTATTTGCGCAATATAACTTCTATCGAAGTTTCATCGTCAGCCATCTGCATTAATATCACAACAAACTAATAAGAAGGGTAATAATCACAAAGTAAACTGTAACAGTAGACAATGACACACGATCACACGATTTTTTTGTAAAGAGAACTTACGATAGCTTTTTTGGTTCAATTCAATTCTTGGTGTACGGTGAATATGGATCACAACCGCTCTGCTTAATAAATGAGATTAATTGAAATTAATATTAAAATGTATTCGATACGATTCGCAACCCCACTTGATGCGACAAGACAAATCAGAGAATTGGCGAATACAGGGTTGCCAGCCCCGAAACATTTTCCCTTATAAATGGTAAAAATTCTCTAAATTCATTCAAAACATTAAACAACTAATCTAAAACTATAATCTAATCAATCTAAGCGATTAGAGAACTCGAGTTGACAACTCTCGGGGTTTTTGTATAATATGCGCGAGTGGGTGATCGATCGGTAGGCGAACTTTGGTGATAGCACGAGACTATTTAGGGCGGGCCTGACTCGTACTTGGCCCGGTTTTTTTTTAGTTATACCACAGAGTGTGCACTATAATAGTACCAAGTAAACTTGTACTTAGCCTTGTACTTATTACCTATTTTGATGAAAAGTACAAAAATACCTTTAAAAATATGGTTCTTTGTATAGGACCCTTAATTTTTGACTTTATGTTGTTTTTGTTTAAACCACCGTATTCTGTAAAAAAATCTGCCAGCTCTCTATTACCTACGGTTCAAGAGATGCAGCCGTTTAAAGGTTAGTACCGGAGGCTTAGTAATAGGGTCCCGTTTTATCTTTTGGGTACTAAACCTTAAATTACTAATCACAGCTCGTATATTACGGACATGTACAATACATGGGGATTTTACCCTGCAGTTCGAAACGGAGCAAGTACTCACTTCTTTAGTGCGCGAGGGTAGATAGACGTGCGGAACGCTATCTGTCTCTTTCAAATGAACGGTCTCAATATCTGTATATACACTATTAGGTACACACTAAAATCTACACTTCAACACACGTTTTATAAGGAGGTAAAGTTTGTGAGTTTGTGTGTAACGGGCAAACTACGGAACTACTGGTCTGATTACAAAAAAATATTTCACGAATAGAAAGCTCCACTATCCCTGAGTGACATATTTGGCTATGTTTTGTTCACAGCGCAGGTGAAGCCGCGGAAGAAATCTAGTGTACAATAAAGTAACATAAATGTTCAGTGAAACCAATCACCGAAATAAAAGCTGATACGTTGTGTTGTATATTATCAGTATGTGTCAATAAATTGCGGCCAATATTATATAACATGGATGAATTGTACGACCTGATATTTGTACCTGCATTATTGATTGTGCTTACCTACTCATGATAAAAAAAACTCTTCCACGAATACAAAGATACACTCTTCTCGAGTGACATAGGTTATGTTTTATTGACAACACAGGTGAAGCTAGAGGCTTATAATCTCAAGGGTGGTCCAATATAATTATTCCACCCATATGGGTAGAAAGCAGAGAAATATTTTATGTTAAACAATAATCGGTTTTTGAGATTTTTAGCCTGGGTATTATTTTAAACTGTTCAAGGGCCTTACGGACAACAGCTAATTGCGGCACCTAATCCGCTCAGTTGGAAAATCACGCGACCGCAAACCGTATCTGGGTGCGATAAGGTTCACGTTCTCGTGATTTTCCAACTGAGCGGATTAGGTGCCGCAATTAGCTGTTGTCCGTAAGGCCCCTGTTCTCACTTCGATTGCGAGGAAATAATTTCTTAATACACTTTCAGGTATTAATGCAAATTCTCTTCTGAATACTCGCACTCTTCTTAAAACTAGGGAATTTATTTTAGATATGACAACACTCATTCGTCCCCCCATCCTTCCGTTGCCGGTTATAGTCAAATAATCTATTAGTCAAGACATTCGATTTACATCTAAGAATCAATTATTCTTGGATGAAGAAACACGACTTTCAACTTCTACTAGTTATAGGTAAGTTAATACCTACTAAGTAGAATTTTAAAAATATTTATTGAGTTCACAATTGAACGGCTTATAACGTGTAACAAGAACATTTCATGAGTTGGTCGATTATTACTCGTTATTATTATAATAAAGCCTACTTATCCGTGAATTCCGTGATAGAGAGCCCTATGAGAATTAAATTACTATGGAACCCAGATGGAGATATGGAAAAAAGATAGTCCTTATCAAACGGTCCTAAGGTTCAATTTTGCAATAAAATCTACAGCTGACTAATGATAAAACGATCTTTCAGATTATATTACTAATATCTAGTAGTCAGCCATAAAATTACTACAGATGCCTTGAAATTCAAAACCCAATAGTAAACCACCAAAATTAAAGCGTATTTAGCGAATAAAATTGCTTTTCAAGTTTAGACACCTAATATTCAATGAAAAATCATAGCAACAGTGCAAATAGATGATCATAGATCATAGGCATCCTACGAAGCTGTTAGTTCGTAGGTTTGAGTATTTAACTATCAGATATCAAAGATTCTGTTCAATGGTAAATTCTACCACTATTTACATAGAAATAAAGTCTGTAAAGGCTGAGCACTGGTGCAGGGCTGACAGTCGTTTTTTTACCTACTCGAGTTATCGTCGAACAAACATGCAAGGTATAAAATGCAAACTCCGATTTGTCCCGTTAGACTAAAAGACTTTCTTTTGAATCGGCTAAATATATTAAGCATAATAGGGATCCTTAGTAAATTCGCGGTGTAATATCCAGATAAAAGTAACTAGGTAATTTTTAAAATTAGCAGGAGAGCAATTTCATTTCTTTGAACTTTGTAAAGATAAAGGATAACTCGTATATTTGACTAATGAAAAAAGTATAGAAAAATTAACCCATACTATTAGAGAATAAAATTAGGCATAAAATATATACACTTATCATAGAAAATATTTATATATTTTCAGAAATTGGTTGAAATACGTTATTTCGGCTCTTATATACTTACCTATTCTTAACTTGTTTGCAAAAATTTATTTTATTGGAATAATATGCGTTATTTGGGCAGTTAATTGGTATAAATGGGTTGATAATTACCTATTATCAACTAATTTAAAACTTTTTTTGTACCGGTACTCAAGTTACGTTCTTCTAGTTCAATTAAAAACATTTTTTTCCATTACGTTATTATTGAATTAGTGAAAAATTTACTGTACAGTTACGTCGTTTTGGCACAACGCGCAGGACCACGTTTAGTACCCATTTATGAAAAAAATATTATTTTCGAGTTTTTGGTAGTTACGTTCATCTGGTTCTTACACCGAGATTTGAGCAACCACATACACAAAAATGTTGGTTAAAAACATATCACAATTCCTAGAGGTCTACCTTATTAATATGATGAAAATTATTATGTTTGTCACTTTAATGCTATTAGTTACTTATTCAGATAAAAAAAGACGAACACTAATCATGCACTTTCTTGGTATTAAAACTTTTGACTAAGATACTTAGATAGGATTTAATTCATTGTTATACACCCAACTTCTTATTCCCACAAAATAGATACCTTGGTTAAAAATATACAGCTACCTTTTTTTAAATTATTATCTTTCTTGAATTAATGCAAATAATTTGCATCTTAAGAATTCTTAGTTGAACAATCCAATACTTGTTCCCAAAACACAGATAAATCTTGGCTAAAAACATAAGACGATCTTGCTTAAAATTCTTTTGTTTCTTAGTTTGACGCTAGTAGTTACGTAATCCAATAAAAATTGTCTCAAACTAAACATGTATTTTCTGGGAATAAAATGTATGTCTATCTTATTTTGTATCATATAGGAATTCTTAGTTGAAATATCCAATACGTATTCCCTCAAAACAGACAAATCTTGGCTAAAAACATAAGACTATCTTGCTTAAAATAACTTTGTTTTTTAGTATGACGCTAGTAGTTACTTAATCCAACAAAAAATATCTAGAACTGAACATGTATTTTCTTAGAATAAAATGTATGTCTATCTTATTTTGTATCATATAGGGATTCTTAGTTTAAATATCCAATACTTATTCCCTCAAAACATACAAATCTTGGCTAAAAACATAAGACTATCTTGCTTAAACTTATTTTGTTTCTTAGTATGACGCTAGTAGTTACTTAATCCAATAAAAATTGTCTCGAACTAAACATGAATTTTCTTAGAACAAAACGTTTGTCTATCTTATTTTGTATCATATAGGGATTCTTAGTTGATATATCCAATACGTATTCTCTCAAAACAAACAAATCTTGGCTAAAAACATAAGACCGTCTTGCTTAAAATTATTTTATTTCTTAGTTTGACGCTAGTAATTACTTAATCCAATAAAAATTGTCTCGAACTAAAATTGAATTTTCTTAGAAAAAAACGTTTGTCTATCTTATTTTGTATCATATAGGGATTCTTAGTTGAAATATCCAATATGTATTCTCTCAAAACAAACAAATCTTGGCTAAAAACATAAGACCGTCTTGCTTAAAATTATTTTGTTTCTTAGTATGACGCTAGTAGTTACTTAATCCAATAAAAAATGTCTCGAACTAAACATGTATTTTCTTAGAATAAAATGATTGTCGATCTTATTTTGTATCATAGGGTTTCTTAGTTGAAAAATCCACTACTTATCCCCACAAAACAGACGAATCTTGGTCTAAAACACTCAGTTACCTTGTTAAGAATTAAATCGATTCTTACTTTAATACCAAAATACTTACTTAACCCAAAAAAAAATATATCTTGAACCAAACAAGTGTTTTCTTAATAGAAAACGTAACTCTATCTTATTTTGAATCATTTTACAGTATTGATTCAATACTTAAATTTACATCAAAATTAAAATATTTTTCTTCATACGAAAATTATTTTTCTTTAAATAAGACGTTCCTACTTTCCGATTTATGAGAATAATACATTATTTAAAGTAAGACAATATTTTTTTGCATCAAAAAGATATTCTTGAATTAACAAGTTATCTGTTTTAGTTTCAGTAAAGTGACACAGGTTTTGAATCAAAGTTTTATAGTTCTTGGTCCTATGCATTATTTTCTCACACTAAGATACAAAAAGATCTTAATTTAAAAAATACATAAATTGTTTACCCAACACCCAGATATTCTTGAAGGAATAATAATTGTTTTGTTTGTAGTAAATATAATGAGAATAATATTGTTTTTCGCGAAGAGTATCAGTTTTGTTGTTCTAAGACATTATTATTAATTAAAGCATTTATTTACTTGATATTAAACAATATTCCTGAGAATAAAAATATTCTTGGTCGGAAACAAATTTCGCCAGGATTTTTTTCCGTGTACTTAATGCAATTCTTTAATCTTGTTACACAGGTATAGGGTGCATATTCCCGTTTCTGCCTCTGCACATGCTGTCAGTAGGTCTAGATAAAGGGGAAGCTCGTCTAATATCGGCCATCGCGCCATGCATCGCCCTCCTCGGGCCAGCCGTGCTCGGGCCTCTTATTGATAAGTAAGTGATGTTTGGCCATTATTTATTATTCTCAGACGTGTGATAATATTATGTCCTCGGTCGATGGCCACGACACTGATTACCTAATAGGTACCTACTTTATTAAGTATGCCTAGTGAAGTACAAGATGAGGATCTCTAAACGGCACTCCCGCTATTAGGTCATAGGTATATGAATATTTTGTAGTTTTATTACATAGTAATAAATATGAAATGAAGTCTATTTTAAATGCCTTGCAAGACGATTTCATCACTGCCATTTCGCTACCTACAACGTTAACAAAATTGTAGGTCATCGATCTTTGACCTATTAGTAGTTTATTTACCTGCCCTACCGCCATGGTGACAGCCAAGTGACAGCGTACCACCTTACGCTGAAACACAGCCCCTTGTTACCCTCGACGGAACGTAGAAGGTGTATGCGTTTGGGGTAAAAGTTTGTGTTGTTGTACATAATTACGTCTCTTACAAATACTCTAAAACGGCTGGACCTATAATGTGTAATGCATTTAATTTTATTTAAAAGCCAATTTCATAGCGGAGTTTGTTCATAACTCTGGTCGTGTTTAGTAATTATCTTATTCAAAATATCTAAATGATGATAACTATCAAGTTTCTCATCTTAACACCCGTCAACTGAGGTCTCTGACTATCTGAACAGTTTTTAATTATTTGTATTTTCTTTGTGACATTTATTACTTGACTTTTTAATTTTAATTTTTAATACTGACAAAACTTTGAATGTTAACAAATTAATTATCGTTTTATACCTCATTCGTGTTTATGTTTAACTGATTTAACTACATATTATTTTATTTTATCGCTCAATATTATTGCATGCTGTCTTCACCTGTAATTATTGTGACATTTAGTTATATTTTTATTTCTGTTTAAAGTTTTGATAAATTGTATTGATGTACACAGTGTAGGTGGACTTAAATAAATAAATAAAATAAATAAACGATTGGGTGCTAAGTGGTCTCTAATAGCTATATGCATGCATACGAATCATGTTATAAAGCACAGTGGCCCAAAAAGACACAAAAAAAAAACTACAAAATGTGTGTAGGCATTACTTACACCACGGTTGGTTTATTCTTCCCAATGAATTGAACTGCTATGCTAAAGAGTAGCTATAAGTATAGCGAGTCATTGTTAATTAAGTTTTTGCATGATTTCGTTTACATGTCCGGAACACATAAAGTATAACGTAATGACTTATGCACCTGTCCTATATCCAGATTATCAGTAGGGCGAGGGTCGACAGGCGGCAGCAGTGCGCCTAGCGGCTCTGGCCGGCTGCTCCGCTTCACAACGGCCACATGCCTCATTTTAAGCGCCATTTTCTACACGATACTGCTCGCCGTGCCCTATACGGAACGACATGAGGTAATCTTATACATATGCGTGTTTGCCTTTGTTTCTCCCTTTGCTAAATGGTAAATTCATTTTGATGAGGCGTTCGCTTCGCTCTATCTTTGCTAACTCTACAATGTAGCAAACTTTAACTTACATTTTATGGTTCAAATATAACAAAAAAAAAAATCTTTTAAGCAATAAGAAAGTGGGCTATAGTCTCAAACAGATATCAAACTGTCAATAATCTCATGCATAGTCAATATTAGACATATTGCATGTTTTGCAATTCGCAAAACCATGCTCTGCGAAATCTATACCAGGAGCCCGTTTCATGATGGCAAAATCTTACATCGGGCAATATAAATTTTATACGCTCTCTTGATAACGGTCATTTTGAGGTGACTCTTGTCACCATCTCTTCATCATCCCTTGTCTTGTCTCTTGTTAACCTTTGCCCAAATTCGAGCCAGTGACATTGCCGACTTATTGTGAAAAGCTTGATGCATGCCTTATGAAAATAAGCTAAACGATATACGGATACCGTCGTACCTGTCAGACTCTATCGGAATCTTGAACTTTGCCATTTTGCTGTAGAGCCTTGTCTTACTTTTACGAGATAATTTATTAGTTGTGTAGTATGTAGGTACCTAGAACTTACCTTATACTATACTAGTCAATTTCGCATATTGTAGATTTGTTTTTATCTAAAATTTAAAAGACGATCATCACATTTGGTCGATGCAATACGTGACCAAAAATGCTGTACTTTGGGAACAATTCCCACTAGTAGCGGTTTATTTGATCAGTTTTTTAGTAGTTAGGAAATCATTATACTTTTCTCTGTACAAATTCCCAGTAGTAGAGGTTTAATTGATCAGTTTTTTAGTACTTGGTTAGGATTTCATAATTTTTTTCTCTGTCCAAAGTTTTTTCTGTTGCTCAAGTATACGATTAAAGTCAAGTTTGGACATAATCATTCGAAACTCCGGTTGTTAGATACTTTTACAAAAATAATTACAAATGGTATGTATTTTTTGATAAGGCTCGCCGGCCCCACGTGCTGTTTATGTGCAATGCCGAGAGCGCATACGTCATGCAAGAAGTCTGCGAAGAGGACATGCGATGCAACCGCTGGGAAGGGGAAAAGGTACGTCGAATAACATTACGTTTGAGGTGTAACTATGAGGTTAGCCAGTTGAAACTACTTACAGATGGTGCTAGCATATCTGCAGCGCTGGTTCTGGGGCAGAGCGAGAGAACCGGTCACTCTAGGCGCCAGATAGGGGCGCCAAAAGGCCAAAAGCGAAAATAAATGAGCGAAAAATAAAAAGATATAGCGCTTCGCCTGGACGGGAGCGGTGTGGCAAGCGTCGGGGCATACTTGTGTTGTTTGTAGAGCACGAAAATTAGATGTGGAATTAGTTTATATCCTGGAATAGCATATAGGCTATTTATTCCAGAAAAATCATCGATTCCTGTACGATAGTTTTCAGAAGTGATGCGTACCGAAAGACATTCTCGCTCTGCCTCTACCCTTATCAAAGGCTAGGGCCGGCGCTGCATAGCTGTTATGGTGACAAATTTCCAATACAAAACACTAAGAAACCTCTCTTATGCGACTCGATAAAACAAACAAAAGTAGCCCAAACTCTACGGGATTTTATGAAGAATTCCACTATCCACATCCCGGCTCCACCAATTAGGTCAGTTCCATGGTACCAAATTATTGAATCGACATGAGCGTTTACGCTTGCTCCAACTAGTAGGAGCACGACGACTAATATGTCCTTATGCCCATCATTATTCATCTTTTTCTACGGGACCAACCCTGAAATCACGATAAAAATATCAGCTGTTCATCATCAGCTGTGTATCATTTTGTCGAGTTTGAACGAAATTGTTCTATGGATAGAGCTAATATTTTTTTCGCGATTTCATATTTGGCCCCATGCTAAAAGTTGTTCATAATGATGGGTACTATGGACCCCTTTCAGCTTAGTATACACCCTTTCCGCGTAACCCAGTATTTACGTAAAATTCGGGCTACGTAAAAACCGTTTGCATTCATAAAATAAGGATGTTGGGAAAACAGGGGCTTCCTCTCAATGACAATGCAATGAGCACAATTGAAATGGCCGTCATTGTAGTGTTCGTCCGATTAAAGCATTTTATCATTGCCTTTTACTCCACTCTAATTAGTTTTATCAAGAACAATAATGAAACAATAAAGTTTACAGACTGAAATCTTAGTTTGATAGAGTTGCAAAGTTTAGATTAAAATCTTGGAAGTCTTTATGTATTCAGTAATTATTTCTTTTAACAAATTTCTTTCTAGTTATTTTATGATTATTAGCGGGATATTAATTTATCGTAGAACTGTATCTATCAATTCCATCCATGACTAGTAATCAACCGCGATAGTTTAAAACAGTGAAATACTTTCATTTCTATTTTATTTTCTTGGCGTATCAAAAATTACGCAAACGGTACTACACCTGAACAAAAAATTATGTAAAGTGTATTGTGCATTATGAATGAATGTGCAGAACTCACAATTACACCGAATTCTCCTTATTACTGTGGGTCTTAAGATAAGTCACATCTCTACATAGTATAAATTAAAGTCGCTTTCCGCGTCTGTCTGTCTGTATAACCGCTAACTGCTTCTAAACCACGCAACGGATTTGATGCGGTTTTCACCATCAGTTAGATAATTTTACACGGAAGGTTTAAATATGTAACTAGCGACACTACACCCGCGCGAAGCCGGGGCGGGTCGCTAGTAAGTTTATAAGACACAGTATAAGATAGTATTCCCCACGATCTGAATATTGATCTACTTAACCGTTATTTCTCTTCTTCATCTAATATTGACATCATATCCAAAAATAATACCCTTCTATCTCTTTCAAACCCACCTGCATTCGAATTTTCTCCATTTGATTTCAATCCTCTATCCGCTGGTGATGTTAAAAAGAGTGTACTGTCAATTGTATCCAATGCGGTAGGCAGTGATGGTATTAGTCGCAACATGATAGTTCCTATCCTTGATTTTATTCTTCCTGTGCTCTGTATTATTTTCAATAATTCTATTTCCTCTGGAATATTTCCATCTGCTTGGAAAGATGCTCAGATTATACCTCTACCTAAAAAACCTAATCCTAAATCGTTCTCTGAATATCGTCCTATTTCATTCTCCCTTTCTTATCAAAAGTTCTTGAGCGTCTTATCCACAATCAATTTAGCAGATACCTCTCCTGTAACAGCCTACTCAACCCTTATCAATCCGGTTTTCGCCCTGGTCACAGCACTGTTAGCGCACTAGTAAAAATTACAGATGACATTCGTTTATCTATGGAAAATCGTAATCTTACTGTACTAACTTTGTTAGATTTTAGTAACGCATTTAATACAGTTGATCATGACGTTCTCCTAGCATTATTACGCTCTTCTAACGTATCTCCTACGGCGGTGGGTTGGTTTAATAACTATCTCTGTGGACGCAGGCAACGAGTTCGCCTTGATGAGACTTTTTCCCCGTGGTGTGCTACGTCAGAAGGTGTCCCGCAGGGTGGGGTTTTATCCCCACCTCTATTTTCTTTTTTCATCAACTCAATTTCTCAGAACCTTTCTTCATCGTACCACCTATATGCCGATGATCTACAAATTTACTCTCATGCACCCCTAGACAACCTGCCTGAAGCAATTGGTGTTATAAACACAGACTTGTCTCGCATTCTAGAATGGAGTAAGGCTTTTGGCTTAAAAGTTAATCCGACTAAGACGCAGGTTATCATCGTAGGAAGTTCTCGTCTTATTTCGAGAATAGATTGGTCAACTCTTCCTCAAGTCATGTTTGATGGTATTGCATACAGCAGATGGTAGCGATACAGTTAAAAACTTGGGCATTACTATAGACCGTTGTTTGGGCTGGGCTCCTCAGCTTCAAGCTACCAGCAAGAAACTTTATGCTGCGGCTGGTGCGTTGAGGAGGTTACGTAACTTTCTCCCTACGACTACTAAAATTGCGCTGGTGCAATCCTTACTGCTTCCAATCCTTGATTATGCCGATGTTTCTTACCTAGATCTTACTGAAGAACAATTTAACAAGCTTGAGCGCCTTCAAAATTTTTGTATAAGTTTTGTATTCGGCTTACGTAAGTATGACCGTATTTCTCAATTCCGCGCTAAACTCAAATGGCTCCCTGTTCGTCTTCGCCGAAATGCGCACATCCTGGCACTTCTCTTCAATACATTATATAATCCCTTCACCCCGTGCTATCTCAAAGAACGTTTCAAATTTTCCACGACCCTGCTTCTTCTCGTTCTCTGAGACAGTCAACTCTTCTCTCTCTTGTTACTCCCAAACATAAAAGTACTTTCTATGAAGATGCGTTCTCCGTGAAAGCCATACGGTTGTGGAATTCCCTTCCGGTCTCCATTAGACAATCCCAATCTATCAACATTTTCAAGGCTAGAGTGAAAGACTTTTACCTTTCCCAAGTCTAAAACTGTTCGTTACTGTTGGAAGAGAGTTTTTGGACATACCTGTTGCTCCGAATTCTTGTTGGCCGTTATTTGCTCTGTCATTGTGTGTGTTCCTTGCTGCCCTTGCATTGTGTGCTCATAGTGCGAAGGTACTCCAGGGACTTAGGGTATAGTATGTTCTTACTTGTCGCGTCTGTATTATGTGTGTTTATATATATATATATATATATATATATTATACTATGTATCATTTAGTAGTATCTATTTAATGGTATCATTAAAAGTGTTTTAGCATCCCCCGTAGATTCTGTTACGTAAATTCTTTCCATCCAATGGTTGCCTGGAAGAGATCGCTTTTAGCGATAAGGCCGCCACTTGTGGCACTAGCTCGTTTCGTATCGTTTTCTATCGTGTTGTAATTTTTATTTCTGGTGTACACAATAAAGAGTTTCTATCTATCTATCTATCTATAAGTAGGACGCACTAACCTAGCGTATTGTTCCAGACAGGTGTGCTCGCGGTGGGCGCATGCGAGTACGGGTGCGCGGACGAAAACATGACGTGGGTGCGGCAGCCCTTCACCACCACGTCCACCACCACCACTCTCAGCCCCATGTATAACAGCGTCGCCAACACAACCACGGTCAGTCCAACCTGTTCAATACATATCCTTTTAGAGATCTTTGAATAACGAAATATAAAAAAATAAAAATAAAAAAAAACTAACCCACAAATGCCTCTGAAGATTCCACTTCTGAAAGCTCTAAGGTTAGAAGAAAGATCTATTACGTAGGTTTAGTTCATAGTATGTAGGGGTGTTCAAAGTCAGTTTTTTTGGTCAATGTTCAAAACCTGTTAATAATGCGTGAGCGCAGATCATATTGTGGTCGTTTTGGAACAGACTATTATGTGGCAGGTTGTGCGTGGACAAAAGACAATAATGCACGAGCGAAAGGAGCGCCAAGATTTTGAGATAATTTTGGTAAATACAGAACAAATAAAAAAACTGGTCTGCCATCTTTAGGAGTCCGCCATATTAGATATAGAATGACGCCATTTAGCCAACCATGCACTGCAATGCAAACTAAACGTGCAATATGCAAAATTTCAGCTCAATCGGTTGGGGATAACTGTTTTAAAATGCAATTACAACATTTGACTCGTTTTAAAATTCAATTACTAGATTTTAACCATACTAGGTAACAAGGCAAATTAAATAAAAGCTTGTAAAAAGAAACAGCTCAGAAACGACAGGCTGTCGTTTTAAATAAGCCACGTTTTTTTTGTTTATTTCTGTGAGAAAGACAGTAAAATAAATAATTTAAGAAACTTAGATGACATTGGGTTAAGTTAACAATATACTTCCCAATCCCATTGGACTATGTACGGTACTCAAAAGTTCCAATTAAAAATGTGTATTTTCTACTTCCTATAGACTCAAAAGCCGAACACGACCTTGGAGGAGGAATATAGCGGTCCTGATTTCGAAGTGAACCCGCCTCACTTGTGCTACAAGGGCCAGTGCCTCGTGTACATGAAACACGTAGACAGGATGCGCGTGCCACTGTCGCTGCTGGCGCCCGAACCGGCAGAGGACAACTCTACTGTGGAGGACTCTAACTGGTGCACTTATCGTACTAGTGAGTAGCGTTCACTATCCTTATAACTTTCAGCCTATATCTCCCACGTTACTGAGGCCTCCGAGCTAATCTTGGTCAAGTTCGATACTCGAATTTAGTGATATCATCGACCTATCGAGCTACTGGGCGTCCGAAGCTCTCAACGGAGCGCCAATACTTTAATACTTTTGGTCCAGAAAGTTCCTTTAAAAATATTCCTGTCAAACCAACCAAATATGTAGTGGTATCGTTGAGAAAGAAACTCGGTGTATCTGTCAGTGGCCCAGGTTGCAAGGCAAATGAACTCAGATATCCGGCTCGAAGGACCAGAAACAAACCTAACCTAAACCTACTACACTGGTACAGAGTCGACGCCAAAATGTCTATAATAACGACTAGGTAGGCTAGTACGTACTCGTATTTGAGAACGGACGTGTAGCTATATAACTACGCGTAAAATTAATCAAAGTTAGCGTCGACGTACACTATGACCCTGTCAATTGCATTGGAATTATACATTTAACATCGCATTTAGTAACTGCTTATAAGTAATGTAGACATTACTGTTTTACAGTTGGAACGTGACTTAACAGTAAATATCGAATGCATCGTACCTACAATACCTTGAAGGAAAAACGTGTTCTATCTGGTAATCTGATATCTATGTCATAAGATCACCCTAAAACAGATAAATATTTAAAGGGCTTCATCTCTACCCCTTTATAAAATTATAAGACTAATCTTCTCTCACCGCATCGCCTTGGAACTTCAAATTCAAATCTCATATGCGTTGTATAATTAGCTTTTTATTACAGCACTGTTATCGATTTCACCAATGTATATTATTTGCAGGCGGTAGATCACAATGCCTAGTGCCACCGGACCGTCTGGCGGACATCTACCAGCAAGAGAGCGATTGCATGCCCGCCGTGCGATGCCAAGTGCTCGACCCTTACGACGAACCCGATGGCGTATTAGCCAACGCCGAGTGTCGGCTTGTTATTGGAGACCCCTCTTACACGTTTTGGAGTTACCTTGTCGTGAGGTGAGAATTATATAGTTTAGACTAAAAAACGATCAAGGAAATCATCGTGAGGAAACCAGTACCTACCACAAAAATGTAATTACATATGACATTCACCAACATGCACTGGGCCAGCAGAGTCCGAACTCTCTCTTTTCTGAAAGAAGGCCTGTGTCCCAGCCATGGGAACATGGTAGGCTGATAATCAATGAATAAATCAGATGAGACATACTACTGAGGATTACCTTACACTATGACATCTTTGAGAGCCACATTTTTCGCAGGAAGTGCTTATCAAGCACGCAGACAATATATGGAATTCTTAGCCAACCAAAGATTTTTTGGAACACCCACAACCAAAAATAACTTAAAAAATTATCGTTTATCTTCAGGATACTCGCAGACATCTGGCCAACAGCCGGCCTAGCGCTGCTAGGAGCAGCTTGCGTGATAGCCACGCGAGAGACCTCCCTCGGGCGCGGCGACGTCGGCAGACAGCTGGCGTTCGGGACATTGGGCCTGGCCATCTTCCCGCCACTGGCCGGCTTGGCTGCAGAATCTACGCCTGACAATCCGTACCTTGTGCCATTTGTAATGCACGCTGTCTTTATGCTGATCGGGGCACTTATTTTAATATTCGACAGGTGAGATTAGATTTTACTCTTGGATAACTGCCTGTACCTGTAACTTTTTATATCATTCGTCTTTTATATCCGTTGTTTATCGCGACACACCTCTCCACAATAAGTGGACGAGAGTAATTCTCTGCGTAGTCTCCAAGGAAAGTATTTTTAACATGCCACTACTGCAGTGAATCATCTGTATAACAAGCATACCTACAGGTGGAGATGGTAATGAATCGATTTTGATTTGCTAGTGAGCACAATGTACTATGTAAATAGTAGGATAATATAAGCAAGTAATGCAATTGGTTTCTATATAGAACCTATATTGGTGTCTTTCTTACAGTCACATGCCTCTATCGACGCCCGAGTGGTGGTGGCACACTGCGACAGGCGTTCTTGCGATGCCGATGAACACGGTGCGTCGGTACGGAGCTGAAACAGCCGCCGTATTCGCCGTACTCGCTTTACTAGGCACCCTGTGGAGTGGAATCGACGCTTACTTGCCATGGTAAGTGCTTATCTAGTTTGTCTGGATTAGGTGTATCATTAACGAAAACCGTGTGCAGGAAGATTGGGGTTATGTCCACAGTTATGTTTTTTTTGTATGTAGGTATTCTAAGTTTTATAATCCTTCCACAGGACTGTACTGGATCTGAACGGCACGGTGACTGAAGTTGGACTGACTCTGACCATAGGCGCATTGCCAGCCGTGCCAGCGCTATTCTGGGCCGAAGCTCTAGTTGACTACATCGGACATTCCAACGTCTTCATCATGGCTTTTACTTTCTATGGACTGCGGTACACCGGTAAGTTCCATAATCTTGACTCTGACTACGATGATTATAAACTGTTGGGGTGTATTTATTGGCTTTTACTTTGGTTTAAACTTCGGCTATTTGCAGACTAGCAACAATACTGACTCCATCATTGTCTGTTAATACCCACTGGTAAATAAATTCCCATTAATTCCTGACTTTTGCCTGTTTTGTAATTAAGATAACTCATGTCCTCATTTCGGCAGGTCTAGCATTCAGCACAGACTACACGTGGGTGGCAGTATGCGAGGCGCTGGAGGTGTTTACTCTGAGCCTTGTGTGGGTGACGGCCGTGCTCTACTTCAGACACCTCGTGCCCAGGAAATACACTACCACGGGGCAGGCGCTGCCGGTCATCGCTCACTTTTGCATCGGTCAGTAGTTGCAAATGATTGCTATTGCCTTTGTGAAAGGCTTAGCGAACTGGTAACCCAGAATCTAATCTCGAATCTCAAGTAAAAAAAGGCTGTGTTGTTAAGACAATTAAATAATTACTATACGTCTGATCGAAATTTTAAATGGCCTCACGGGCATACAAGAAAAAGTAATTCACGTTTCTATTGACCATAACTCACCTGATGGAAAGTGACGATATGGTCTAAGATGGAGCATACTTGCTCATGAAGTGCCTAGCCTATCCACTCCTGACTTGGAGAGCCAGGTTGTACTTTATAGTGAACACCAAGGCAGGAAGTGCTAAAGGAGTTTTTTACTTACTAGGTGAATTGTGACGTGGGGCCACTTGGTAAGATGAGTTCTGTGTATTAGGTCGGTGTATCGGCGCGATAGTGGGCGGCATGGTGACGCTATCGACGCCGCTGGAGTCGGCACGCGGGGTGTTCCGCGGGCTCGGCGTCGCCGCGCTGCTGGCGGCCGCTGTCTACCTGGCGCTTTACCACCTGCTGCTGGCACCACGCTGCGCATCGCCCGCCTCACACCCGCCCACGCACCTGCTGCAAGGTAACTCAAATATAAAGCATAAAACAGCTAATGAGTTCATAATACAAAACAATCGTATTACGGTGGACCATGCCATCGAAAATTCAACAGAAAATTTTACTAGTTACCTATTTTCTGTATGCGGCGTATCCTTCATACCAGAGTTCGTAGGTACATCAGACATGTACTCTTTTGCACTCTACTGTTGGCTGCGCCCATATGTAGTCACTTGACTTCTAACACAATAATAACACACCAACCACTTCATAAACTAAGTAGAGTAAAACTAAGCTGATTAAACAAATAATTATTTTACAATTTCGTTTCCAAGCTTCCACTGTGGACGGTCAGCTTGACAAAGGTACGCTTACCTGACTTTTTAAAATGAGACAACCTCATAATATTCTTCTAAGCTCTTGCATTTTTACAGGATTGAACGCGAATGGAGGTTCCAACGGCAGCTATTCTCCAATGCGAGTCTACCATGAAGAGCGATCGAGAAAAGGCCATTTCCGTTACTAAGTGGACTTTCATAGGTACTCTTTCCACAATTAGAACTTTGTCTGTTTCAATAAGGCATCTCGATCGCGATGGATCCTTCTGACTGGCAAAGCATTATTTGTCTTCAAATACCTTATTCAGAAACGTCGTATTGCTGTGCTTTATCTCGTTTAAGAATGACGGTTCTCGTAGCGAGAACTTGACAAAGCACTTTATAACCTATCGAACGTTTGTCAAGGAAGTAAATCTAGAGCGTTATAAACCATGCATTAGTTACGAGTCATTTCATTCATAGCAATAAGTTTAGTGTAAGTACGAGTCTCAAAGTTTTTAAAACACATTAGGTAGCTACGCTAACGCAATTATTAAATGAAATGTGTACTACGCCTAACACGTTAAAAGTGCCTTTGTTTTAGTGTTATCTTTGAAAATATTCTATAAATTTAGAGTAACTCGAATATGTTGTCGATAAGCTAAGTACAGAATTGTGATATTTTAAGTGCTTTTTTTCACTAATGTATTAATGTTTTCGCAATCTTGATGTTATTTATTTCATTAAGTATCTACGCATTAAGTCTATTGTTTGCATTTTACATAAATTACGTATATATAACGATTATAATTTCTTACGTTTTTTAATAAAATCATGTCACTGCCTTCCATCTGAGGTTTTACTCTAAATCCCTTCAGTAAAACAAAGTCATTATTTTACATAATGCGTATGCTGTCCTTTATTAATCAGTTTATTACAGTACATAATAGTTAGCAGCAGACTTTAGGCTTGAATTCCTCTTACGCTGGCGACACCGACGGTAACGCGTAGCAATGTACTCGTAAGAGCACACCTTCGGATCATTCAAACAAAGGAGATATGGCAAGGTGGCGTTGCGGGTGCGAACGCATCATCTAGTCTAGATCAGGCTTGATGCTTTTAGTCGAACCCACCCTGCAGACGACTTTGCCGCCCTTTTTTGCTTGGGGACTATTACTTAGTTCATTAGTGTCGCTGTGTGTTCTTATGTGAAAAATTATAGAAGTGAGCTGTACTTACAGTTTATGTGTTAGGCGGTTGTCTATTCCACTTTGATCACCCGGTGATAGGCGACTCCATTCAAATGTATAGTGAAAAAAAAATACATTTGAACACGAACGATAATTGTACAAAGGCATATCTCCCTTGTTCGTCAGATCTGAGCGCACACCACATATTGCCAAACACCCTCGCTGATCTAATTAGCATTGCAGTGCGGTGCTTTATATAACGCAATGTACTATATTATATCACATCAGCGAGCGACGTTAGCATAGGTGTAAATCAAGCCTCAATCTATGATTATTCCTAAGCTTTCAGTTTACAATTCTAAAAGTTTAGGACAATGGAGAAGGGGAAACAGTTGAGCAGAAATTACATGACACATGAAAAATTAAATTAAGCTGGTTGACACAAGAAATTTTGATAGAAACATCATTTTAACATGGCAAGTATTTGATAAAAGCACCTGGAATATGCATCAGATTCTAAAATCACTGACAATATAATACTAATATTTATCTTATCAAACTGTAATATGCAAGGATATTCTGAGATGGTAGGTAATATCAATTGGGAGTATTTATGCGATGACTGTTTCTGTCAGCGTGGGATTCATCCGTTTATAACTGTGGCAACTAACCTTAATTATACAAGTGGTCTTTGCGTTATAAAAGGCGATCGCGACATTTTATTTTGTAACTTATTTCTCCACCGGCCTCATTACATCGCCCAACGAATAATATTTATCAACTGTCATTTTTATCAGCTATATGCGAAATATTGAACATGCCGCTAAGAGCTCAAGGATCGAGGAGAATCATATCAAGAGCGATGATCGAGAAGTCTCGGTAAGACACATTCTGATAATAAATAAATAGGTATCTAGTACATTCGCGGTACGGTCGATACACGCGTTTTTTTTTAAATGTAGTTGACAAACAAACGACTGATGACCACAACCCATACCAAGCACCCATTAGCGTTCACCCATATACCAAGTTTAAACTTTGTATGGATCAACACTCCCCCGTGAAACCTATGCTCCCGTGAGTACTGACATGTAGGCCAAAAAAAAAATTCCTGGCAAAGCAGAAGTCGAGACAACTTGAATCCACCAATACCACAATACCTAATTGCCACCATGGCTTGTATAATTACTTTTATCGGTAATTTTCTGAAATACTTCGACAGTAGTAAACATGACAAATCAAACTAAAAAAAAAAACATTTATTAGAAGTTCCTTTATCAAAACTCGCGTTAGGATCCATCATAAACTAAGTATGACAAAACGGCTGACACTCAGGTTCGGTCTCCCAGCTCGCCTAGACCGAAATAATGATTTATTCTAGACCGTGGCGGGCACGAGCCGTGCGTGACCCATACAAAGCGCAGACGAGGCACGGATTTAAAACTTCAGGAACATCTCTTCTCTACATAGTATAAAATTGCTTTCCGTGTTTGCCTGTCTGTATAACCGCTAACACCTCCTAAACCACGCAAGATTTTGATTTTGTGCCTATTTAGTATCTAACTAGCGACCCGCCCCGGCTTCGCACGTAAATTGCACTAGTGTGAAGCCGGGCGGGTCGCTAGTTTTACATAAAACATCCTCTTCGAAGATGCGGGCGACACCGTCTAGCATAAATCATCCTAAGTATAACGTGAGTGTAAGCCGTTTTATCATAATTTATTACAATTCATGCAAATACAAATAGAGCAACTTATTCTTGTAAATGCATTTCATAGGTAAAAGCATAGACAAAAGTACTGAAAAGATAAAATTCTAAAATCACATTAATTTTATTAACATTACAAATAAATATTAAGATAATAGAGAACATGTTTCGAGTCATGTCCATGTGTAACCATAGCAGGGTAGGGAAAAAAACACGTTTAATAACAATAAAGCATGTTTTTTTTATATATCCTAACTAAATCATTACTTTTTATCGTTTTATCATAAATAGCTTCACTAAAAATGGAACGCGCCTTTTGCTATCGTAAACTTAGTAATAGGTAATAGGGTCCCGTTTTTACCCTTCGGACACGGAACCCTAAAAAGGGAATCTCGCACGGTGTTTTGTAAACTTCGCCATGCAGTTACGATCTTGCATTCGTACAAACTAGCTTTCATTCGTTGAATTTTGTATAGCAACTTTGTATAGCCTTACTTATAAACATTACTTAAGTTAAACAAAGCTTAAAATTGCTGTCTTGTTTTCACCTATGACAATTTCCGTCAACTAGAAGTTGACAGCAATTTTAAGCATTGCTTAACTTTTAAGTAACGTTTATAAGTAAGGCCGCTAGTTTTTAGTAATTCAATAAAAAATTTATACAATAATCTTCTAGGGTTACATCAGCATCAATCATATTTTTAATCAATTCAAATACCCCATTATGCAGCGTGCTAGTTTGAGCTAGGCTACAGACATTAAACTAGGTGAACTCGCGGCTTCTATCCTGATAAAGGTCTGTGGATGTCCGCTTGAAGACATGAACATGTTCAAAGGGACAAGTGTTATGAAGAGACAAATTAAAGTAAAATGTGTATATCATCGACGTTCAACAGCCATGTAGGAAGTTGCTTACAAGTGGACCACAGCTAGACATTTTGTGTGCCTACCTAGGCTCAATATTTATATAATGTATTTCTTTTATTCGCTAAACTACACCCATCTAATATTATCTACTTCTCTTTTTATTCAAATATGTGAGAAAAGAAAGAGAACAATTTTGGAGCATGCAAATATGGCAATTTTAGTTTTTTTTTTTACAATATGATCGATGTTAATATTAAATTTCCGGTTTTAAATACACTTTCAGTAGTTGACTAATAGGAAATTAAACGATAAAATTTAAATTTCCAATATCCAAGTCAAAATATTTAATCATAACCTATTACGTTGTTTGTGTACTTTTATGTGTTCCATCTTTCTTGTGGAGATACATTTAAAAAAAGTTATCACTTCGTTTAAAAATAACAATAATTGTCAACGCACCTTAATATTGAGCAGTTTAATAAAAACCATAAATGGTGATCAAGACAAGATCAGGGGCCTTACGGAAAACAGGTATTGCGGTACCAAACTAACGTTAGATCCGCTCAGTTGGAAAATCACGCGACTGCAAACCGTGTCTGGGCGCGTTAAGGTTCACGTTCGCGTGATTTTCCAACTGAGCGGATCTAACGTTAGTTTGGTGCCGCAATACCTGTTGTCCGTAAGGCCCCAGATCAAGTTAAAAACCGCAAGCACGTCAAATTGTATGAAACTGAAAACCCAGCGTGCCGTATTTTTGTATGTTGCAAGAGTAATAAAATTTTGTGCTAGTTTAATTTCACTCGCAAGGCCAACTGCTATCGAAGGGTTTTTACAGTTTACTTATAGTATAATTTGTCATTTTCCGTGATTGACTTCTGACGTGCCACTGCCAAGACGACGGAGATTGAACTGAATTAAGTTGGAGCACTGATCCAACTTAAGACTGAAAACAAACACGCAAAGTAGGTGAACTCGCGGCATCTAACCTGATACAGATTAGATAAAAACTATAAAATTATACCAAATAAAAGGAAAATAAAGATAATAACAGGCATGCAGGTTTAAACCGATAACCGATGGGCAAGAAAGGTTCTTGAGTGGAGACCACGAACCGGAAGACGCAGCGTAGGTAGGCCTCCCACTAGATGGACCGACGACATAGTAAGAGTCGCTGGCATCCAGTGGATGCAAAAGGCAGGCTGTCGTTCAGTGTGGAGGTTAAAGGGGGAGGCCTATGTTCAGCAGTGGACGTCTTCTGGCTGATGATGATGATGATGATGAGGTTTAAATAAATCACTGAGATACTTGAAGTACATTTTAATCATAACTTCTTGTCAAAGTATGAATTACGTTTGTTATAAATATAAATGAGTGATAAATAGTTGTGTAAAACTTGAAGAATGGAGAATGCTGCTGTTTTGGGCTACGTAAGTAGTCTTACCACTCAGCTCTGATCGGCCCAACGTCTGAGCAGAGTGGTGCTTTTCGTGTACCAACAATCCACCTAATCAGTAATTAGGTGGATTGTTACGAGAATAAATTCCAGTGAATTTATTAAACAAAAACGCGGCGCGGACAGATATAAATTTATATATTTTTTGAATTTGTCACTTATTGTTTGTCTATCAAAATTAAATGCACATAATACAAGGGAGCGAACCGACAGTACGTGTCTCTCAACTGCTTGTTGCCCAAGTGTACATGTAAATTGAACCAGCAAGCAATTACTACACTAAGCTAAAGTTAAGATTAGCATATGGGGAATGCTCCCTTATAAACCCCTTAGTATTCTATAACCAAATAAATTCGCTAGAGATAATTTTGCATGTCTCTATAATTTTATTATTTTTATAAAATACTACGACATATACGACTGGTTTTAAAGTATTACCTTATGAATCAAGCTTACAACAGATATTCTTATGCTAACTTAACCCTATAGAAGTATAATTTTAGTTACCTATGCCATAATATGTATATGTTTTCCTAGTTACAAATCACTATTTAAAAAAATGTAAATCTAATGTTTATCTTCAAAATCGTCTAGAATGTCCAAACTATTTGTATTCGAAATATTGATACCATCTAATGTATCATTATCCTTTAACAATGTTTCAATCATTTCCTCACTCATTTCAGTATCTTGATTTTCCTTATCTTCAGCCTTTTCTTTAGATCCATTTTGTTCATTGTGATCAACATCCATATCTTCCTTATTAACATCCACATCTTCCTTATTAACATCCACGTCTTCCTTATTAACATCCATATCGTCCTTTCCAAAATCCATATCTTCATTTTCAACCTCCCCATTAGTTTCACCAGTTTTTTGGTCAGTTATCAATTCACCACTAGACTTTAAGTCATCTTCAATATCACTGGTTGTTTCATCTTTTCCGTCTTTAGTTTCACTGTTGTGCTTATCATTTAGCCTCACATCCTGCTTCTCAGTCAAATTCGAGTCTGTGTCGTGTAATTCATCTTGCGTTTTGTCCAGATCGGTGTCCTGGATGTCCTCAGACTTTTCATTCTCTTTATCGTCTGATGTACCATCTTGCTTTTCAGAGTCTGAATTCAGTTCGTCAATCATGTCAGCATCTTTATCATTAATTTTTTCATCTCCCAAATTATTCGGACTTTGTGCATCTCGCATAGAATCCTTAAAACTGTCACTTGTATTGTTGCCGTCTTTGCCGTCGACAATTGATTCATCATTGCAAAGGGGATCGGATTCATTTTTATTTTCAGTGCTATCATTATGTTCGCTACTGGCGACACCCGTCAAATCGACTTCTTGGCTCTCATTAGCATTAACTGAGTCAATCGAATTTTCGTCAATGAATATTGGATCATCATTACCCGCGTTAGGTAAAAATTCAACGTCGTCATCTTCTTCAGGCGCATCTCCTATGCTCGACCGTGTTTTCTTTGCAATGTATTGTTTCAGTTCCTTGTTCAGGTTATCACGGATTTCAACGAATCTTTTAGAAGATGTAGTCAATAGCTGCTCTAAAGTTCGATGTAAATATTTTATTTCATCAACAGTTCGGGTACGGAGATACCCTGTAGTTGTTTCCTTTTTCAACTTGTTCAGACGCGATAGGGAATAATCTAAAGCATCTACAGCGTCAACCAAATTGTATCGATACCATTCTACCGGTACTTTAAAATCACAATACCTTGGCTCCTCAGTCTCTTTCGTTTTGTTTACTTTGGGACCCTGTGTTACCTTGCCTTTCTGTTTGCGAGTATTGCTGTTACGCGGCTTCGTATTAGATCCTGATGGTGTGGGCGACGAAGTGACTGCGCTTAGTTTAGCGGCAAACGTCTCACCCCCTTTCGCTGCCGTTTTGCCACCGGCGTCAGAGACCGATACAATGGTCGCCGAATAACCACCGGGCATATTTGGATTCGGGTTAATAGCGAAAATTCTGCCGTCCGGCAAGCGATACATTTTCTTTGCAGATAAAGTCTGAGGATCGACACGGAATTTCAGTCCTCCAGTGAGAGCATTCACTGTAACATCGTTTTCAGTCATCTGTACGATGTTTTCGTGGGAAAAGTCGGGTAGCGATCGAGGGACGAGAGGTGGTGGATTACTTATCTTTGGAGGTACTACTGGACCAGGCGTGATACACTCGACATCATCGTCGTTGTCTTCCATTACCTATAATAAAGCAATTTTTTATTAGCATGACAACAATGCTTGGCTGCTTGATGTTTCATGTATTAAAATTACTAATAGTGAATAGTGACAGTACTTATTCAATATGTGTATTTGACGATGGGGTTGGTAATTGTCAAAGAGGTGCTAGCTTAGCTAGTATCTTTGTTATGGGAATTACGTCATTATGACATATTTTTAACCCCCGACGCAAAAGGAGGGATGTTATACGTTTAACATCTGTATCTGTCTGCCTGTGGCATCGTAGCTCCAAACGGCTGAACCGAATTTTGATTTAGTTGTTTTTTTGGAAGGCGCCTTGGTCTAGATTGTTCTTACCTATGATTCTAGAAAATCTGCCATTTAAAGATTATCAGCACTTATATAGTTTTTTTAAATACTAAGAGTATTTATTATTTGTATTTGTATACATGACATTTTCCAAATACAAAAAAAAACCTTATAAAATACCCCTGGTAGCCAAACAACCTTTACAAAATTTTAAAGATACTTAAAAACAAAAAAAATAATGTTGCCAGCTATGTGAAGTTTCTGGCAGGCAAACCCCATTTTGTACAGAATGCATATCTACCCTTGACCTAAGTTTGACAAGCCTTTAAAATTCAATATAGCATAAATAATAAAAAAACAAATACGCTCTTAAATGTAAAAAATGGTAAAACGTACAAGCGTCAAACTTAGTATGATATGGTTTTAGTACACACTCTAAAGTATAACAATAAATAATAGCGAAGTGCGAGTCGGTGACAAATTTCTGTTATACTTGAGCGCACTGTAGCAAAAATATATATGTAACTGCGTGCTTCGACTATTATCAAAGGCACAGTTTTTTTGTTTAAATTAGAACAGCTGTCAAGGCATTTTTGCGTCAGTCATACGAAATCACTTAGCAACTGTGATGCGGAGTTCGACGGGTTGATCTAAATAAGAATGTTCAATCAAGGTTCACTCATAATGCCTGGTAACAGATTTTCCCTCACATTTCCGTTCTATTTACTTCTCTTTTCTGTGATGGAAGGCATTAAGTCTGAACTGGTAATTCGGTTACTTGGACGACTTTAATGTATATTGTGGTGGTACAGAACCCTCAGTGCGCAAGGCCGACTCGCACTTGGCCGGTTTATTAATTAATTTCACCGAACGCGACGAAACGCTCTAGTCGTCATCGGGCTTTTGAAAGACTTGGTTATTATAAAGTTATTTAAATGTTATGTAAATGTACCAACATATTTTACTTACCTCACACAAAGGTTCCAATGGGAAGTCAGGAGTACAAACAACATCATTATCATTGGAATTGGATGAATTACTTTTAAATGCTGCTACGGCTGCCATATCCAGACCCTATTAAAATACATTTTCATTATTGTTTTTTTTACTCAAGCCATATAACAAAAACCGATAAACAAATGCAATCACACATTTATAGAAGCGTATACAAATTATATATTTTTTACAATAAATACGGCATTCAGCTCGATGTGTAGAGCATAATATAGGGGTTTAGTAGGTGGGTGTAAACCTGTTAGGGAATCATAGCTAATAGCTAAGGCCATTTAGAGCATTTTAAGCCTTATTTAACTTTGAAATTAAACACTTGTAACGGATTTATCCTGTGTATTTTACATTATTCGAAACTATTTTAAGACGCACAAGATAAATTAGTCTAGACCTGTTAAATCCAATATCCTTTTATAAGAAGCAGGAGTGTACAAGCTTGATTGTATGTGTGGTTTATCCTATTTCGGGCAAAGAAAAGCACAGGAGAGGTGGTCTCACAAATATTTTATTAATTAGGGTTCAGTAGTTTTTAAACCAGCTTAAATAATATGGATTTTTTGCTAGAGCGCCTACGAATTTCCCGATGACAAATCACTACAATACTTTTGTTTTGTCTTTTGTTCAAGTCAAAACAAGGAGGTATTCATGCATGGATGTGTATCGTATCTATTATTAGTTATTCCCATCAGACTTCAAAATCTGTGTAAAAATATTATTTTGTACTTTGTAGTGGCATGTTTGTGTTTCGTGGTTTTATGAAGTCAGTTTTTTTCAAAGATCATTTATTATAGTTCCTACTTCATTTTGTTTTGTACTTATATATTTGACTGATGTATGTGATGTTTTGTGTTAGTTAATATATAATAAACAACAAAAATACATTGTTCCATTTAGGTATCCCTAAAATACATTTAGAGATTAAATACATCACCCCTAATGGCTTTGCACTCAGCTACCAAACACCCTGTATAATATTGTCCAGTGCACACCTGGGTATTTCTAATGGCATGGCACTACTTCGTAACTGATTGGATATTGATAAAACAAATACAGGACCACGTATGCCATAATTTGTTACGCTTCCATCAATATTGAGGGGTCAGATGGGTTGTGCATTTCATACAGAACTCGCCTGAGTTAAAGTTTCCAATGACAGGTTTATATTGTCGCTGTTAACCAGGCTCGGCAAGTTAATGGAATATGGATTTTGTAAGCCATTGAATGGACTATGTCCTACTGGAATTGGGAACGTTTGTCTTGGTTTGATTGGAACACGTGAATATGTGTTGCCAATTTTTCTTTCCATTGTCATCCTCATTGGGTTCATCATAGGACCAGACATCTGTAATCACAAAAATACACAGTCAAAATACTTCTACAGATACTGAAAAATTACATTTGACTGCACAACGTTGATTTATAGGTCTATTTCGAAGACAGAAGGCTGTGCGAGGAGATTTCGACCGCCTGAGCCCGCACAATCGATTTTAATGCTCGACTTCTTTTCTCCGTCGACGCGGATTTTTGCTGATCACTATATTATAACTGTCATCATAGAAGTGAAACTTTATATTTTACCTATCTAATGAAAAGGTTGTTGGATTTGCCAAACATTAATAACACCCTAATTCACAAACTTTTGAATTAGTCAACGATATCATCAGCATAATCAGCCCATATTTCTCCACTGCTGGGCATATGACTTTACCCAAGGTAAGCCACTCTGCCTTATATTCAGCTTTTTGCTTTCAGCCACTGTCAGTTGCCTTAAGTATATTGTCATTCCATCGGGGTCTCAGGGTGTCCTACACTAGCCGATTCATCTCAATTCTAGAATACGTCTACCCCCAAGGGTAATCGGTTCTATAAGAGACATGATCACTTGATCAGCCCACTGCCACTTAGGCCATTATAAACTGAGGAATGTCAGTGACTTTGGTTCACTGGCGTTAATTAGTTCCAGATAATGAGAAACACAGAGCATAATCCTTCCTTTCCATAGCTCAATGAGTAACTTTGCACTTGCAAACCTTATCATCTGTGTCACTTCCTTTGAGGCTGTTTCTTGAAGAAACTAATTCATCAGAATTAGCTCCTCCTTCTTAAGGAAGTCAATGAGCATTTGTCCCCATCATTTGTCAAAACGGTACAGTTCTATACTGATTTGCTGCTGGTCAATACCCACTTTTGTGTTAATATCCCGCATAGTAAAATTGAAGTGGGCTCTGTCAGTGTTGCTAGGCCTCAAATATGTCCTCGTACAGTCACACTTCAGAATCTGGGTACAGCTCCAAGGTTGTGTGTATACCATAATACCTTGAGGTCATATCACTCCATTAGTTTAATTATGATTGTATGCGACCCTTGCTATTTTCAAAACATTGTTACAAAGGATTTCATTGTCCAGGAAGTTGATACCACCATGACATAGCTGATGCCCTGATTCTTAGGCTATAGTACTCCTTCCTATCTTCGGATTTTATACTTCACAAGAATATGCTATCTTTGTGAGGAAACCGATAGCCGAACTGATATATTCAAGAACCTCAAAAATTCAAAGACATTCACCAACATGCACTGGACCAGCATTGTTGATTAAGGGCCCATTCTTAGAGAGCTAGGAGAAGGCCTGTGCTGTGTTCTAGCAGTGGGAAGATGATAGGCTGATACTGTACTTTGTATGTGTATATTTTTACAATCTACTGCAGCCGTCACAGTTAAAAACTCTTTCCAAGTGTAGTAGAATAGAAATAAAACCTAGCTTCCTACAACAATAATATGCCAAAGTAACTTACTCGAACTTTCTTCAATGGTGGTATGGGTAAAGAACAAGGGGCTATTGCAATGGGTTTTTGAATGAATCCTGGTGATATTCTAACTTTAGGACTGGCAGAACGTTTTTGAGGCTTCTTTGGAGTTTCGTCCATATTAATCGAAGCAAACTTCTTGACCTGCAAGTTATAAAATATATGTTAAAATCAATTTATCGTTCCAGACTATAATAAATAGTTCCCGGATCGATAACCTATAGTCGAACGATATTGGTGCAATCCACGATTATGACTGAAGTCGGTCTGCATGTCCTAATCGGTGCGAGCTAACGAACTTCGGACGACAGCACACCATAATAACCAAGCTACGCGTTCCGATTGGGCCAAGAAACGGTTTACGTAAATTACGGCTCTAATTTCATGAACATGAACCGAAAGGCAATATCTGCGGCGCGCGGCAGCGGAACTAGATAGTTCCGCGAACATTTTTCCTGAGCATCGTTCCGAAAGAGAAAAGAATTGTACCATGTTCAATCCACTCCAGAACATGATTAGCACATGTCTTGTTAAAATCAAGGTTGTCTGCAGCTACACAAGTCAGCCTAGTACAAATAGTTCAATCCATGAAGCCAGATTTCAGGCCAGGTTTGTTCCATCACACCATCACTTTTCAGGTGAGTTCCGGAACTTGCAGTCAAACACCTAGCCTGTCAATTAAAAAAGATGCCAACCAATACTCCTAATATCCAACCAGTGCTCATGTTATTTTAATATATCTTGTTGGTAGTGTGGTATACATACGTACATACATCGTGATAAAATACTTATGGAGTCACAATCTTAGTGAAAATATTCAAAAACGTCTGAGTGTACATACTTAGACATCTATCATATAGTTTGTAATGCCACATTTACTCCAATTTATGCATTATGTTGCTTGCATAGTGACGTTAAATCACTTATTCTCTTTGTCATCATAGCACTGGCATCGCGCGGCGTTTTATTCAGTTCGCGGTGTCCTTACAACTAACCAAAAAGTCAGTGCAATGCATAGTGTGCGCAGAGTTTTGGTGCGGACATACTTTTTTGCATGTTTGGTACTCTATAGGTGTTGTATCTCGATGTATAATATAGAACCTTAAAAGTAGTGTGCTTTAGACTAAACTTTTTATTATGTTACTGGAGTATAACAAGTTACCAATTGTTATTTCCATCCAAATAAAAATAAAACTGTTCATATTTAAAAAAGGATGCTTTGTTGAATAATAATATAGTTTTCTATGAAGGTAAGGTTTCATACACGAGATGGACATCAAAAACCCTGTTCATTTTTAACATAAAATAGGTACGTACACCTTCAAAGATATTTAAAACTAAAATCAATCATGTGAAATAAATAATTTTGTGTTTGTATTGTGTTTTGCGGGCATCCAGTGGATGCAAAAGGCAGGCTGTCGTTCAGTGTGGAGGTTAAAGGGGGAGGCTTATGTTCAGCAGTGGACGTCTTCCGGCTGATGATTGTGTTTTGTATCAATATTATTAAAAGCCATTTTTTTTTCCTTGCTATAATGTATGCCAGAATGGCATATGAGCAATAACAAAAATGGAGGACATGAATGTGTTAGAAAACTGGAAGATACGCACTTGTATTGTTGGAGGCAATTTGGGTAGGGTCTTCTTAATGTCTACCTCTTTTTCTTTCTTTTTAGCTGAATCAACTTTTTCTTTCCTTTTTCCTTTATTCTTACAACATTCAGAGGTATCCATTGAAATCGCTCTTTGATACTTCTCCTTTAACTCGGGATCTTCAGTGTGATGCACTATTCTGGAAATTATACACAACAATAATTTAATGTTGTCATCTTGTTTGTTAAAACATGATAGAAAAAAAACAAAAAAAAACAGTAATTATTATGCTCTGAAAATTAATAAACTGGCCAAGTGAGAGTCGGGCTTGCGCAATGAGAGTTCCGTACCACAAAATACAAAAAAACAGACTTCAAAATTAGTCAAATATGGCATTTCGATTCGGTGAAATGTGATATAAAATGTTGTATAAATAATGAAATACCACCACAAATTACTGTTCATGACCAAGTTATAACTTATAACTTGGTCATGAACAGTAATTTGTCACTGACTCGCACTTGGCTATTATTTATTGTTATTCTTTAGTGTGTACTACAATCATGCCAAGTTTGACGCATGTACGTATTACCGTTTTTACATTAAAACTAATACAATAATACGTTTGTTGTATGGTGAACCCCCCTTTCGTTTTCACTTTTTTATTATTTGTTAGTTAATCCAGCATAAATTACACATTTTGTGAAAATGGCTATCTATTACGGTTCGAAAGATACAGCCATTTAAAGGTAGGACAGGCAGACAGCGTAGGATAGGGTACCATTTTTACCCTTTGGGTACAGAACCCTAAAAACAAGAAAACAAATGAAAATTATGTGCGATAAAAAAAAACTATTTTAAATTTAAGTCTAGGTACTCGGCAAATATCAATTAAGTACAAACTAAAACTAATATATAAAACAAACTACAAAATGTTTACTTACTTATTTCTGATATCACAAAAGCGTAACAGAGCCCAGCAAACAGCTCGTATCTCCCATAGACACTTCGGGTTGCACTTAAAACACTTCCAGTCATCAGTATTTTCAATTTCTTTAATTTTTGCAATCCCCAAGTTGCGCTTAATACATTTCTGAAAATAATAATTAATGAACTGTCTGGTACCATGTCGTAATGTATGTGTTAGTTATTAAAACCGGTGTTACTATCACTACTGTGGTATAGTAATAACAAGTAAATTATGATTCCATTCTGTATAACTTACAGCACAAAACACATGACAGCAGTCAGAGCAACAGTAAACTTGGCCCCCTTGGCCACACCATCTGCAGTACAATTCAGATCCATCTTCACCCTTATCAAATTCTCCACTATTGTAAAAGGAGTGACAAGTGTGGCATATAAGAGTCCTGAGCATCGGATGCAGCCTCATACGGCTGTCATTCTTCGCCGAACATCCCAAATGGCGATCACAAGCCGTACAGTGTAGTTTTACGTTTACTACAGCATTTATATCTGAAAGAGACAATCATGTATCAATATATGAATTAACTTACAATTGATGAGATTCATACAAGTTAGAATGTACTTTTACCTGGGAATTTGTTTTTGTAAAAAGTTCTTTCTTCTTCAGGCAAATCTTCGTCAAAATCTTTGTCAGAGGGGTCTGCAAGAAAACGTTTTGAGATAATAACTTCAGTCAGTAAACAATTAAAGGGAAGTAGAGCGTAAAAACAAGTCCTACAGACCAGGGAAAGGCGGGAATTTTACATCCTCAATAGCTGGAACCGGCTTAGCCTCGACCGAGGCACTAGCTTCAATTTCGCTCATTATGAAGGAATCAATTGAGCTTTTAAATGCTCCCCCACATTAAAGTGACAACTTGAGATGCAAAGATTTATGATGGAATTTTAAGAAAGAATGCTCATTAGACGACAATACGAGTAATTTCGCACGTTGACAAAACTAACTCAAAGCTACGAATCGGCCATTTTGTATCTTGCTTGGCATTTTTGACAGTTGCCAGTTAAAATTAGTTGAATTCCCAGAAACTGTGCCCTTATTCACTACCTATCATAAAACACGCACGTAATGGTGTTAACAAACGTATGGATTTGGTTGACCTCAACCGCCGTCTGACCAACGGGAGAGAAAGAGAAGGAAATATGATATTCGTGATATTTATTTGATCCTTCTCTCCCGTTGGTTGGACGGCGGTCCGTCAACCAAATCCTTACGTGTGTTAACACTATAACGTGACGTAACGCAGCGTGTTAACCTCTAAAAAATTAGCTCTTTTTGAGGTTAACTTAGTGCCCTGCGTTACCAGCGTGTTTGCATTTAACAGTTAGTGAATCAGGGACAAGGGCGTGGCCAGGATTATCTTGAGTCGGGGAGCGTAGTATATTAAGTCAATGGGCGGGGGTTAGAGGTGGGGGGAGGGGCGTAGGGAGCTAAGCAAATGCAACGTTAAACGTTATTTAAATATATTTCATCATCATCATCATCAGCCGGTAAACGTCCACTGCTGAACATAGGACTCCCCCTTTAACCTCCACACTGAACGACAGCCTGCCTTTTGCATCCATTGGATGCCCGCGACTCTCACAATGTCATCGGTCCATCTAGTGGGAGGCCACCCTACGCTGCGTATTTAAATGTATTTATTTAAATACATTTATTTTCGCGCTTACACACTATCCCCTCCCCTCCCCCCCCCGTACCTGATAATGCTGATGCAATTAAATACCTATATATCTTTACTTATCGATTATCCTTATTGACCAATACGCATGAAACATTGTTAATTATTTTTCGTCGTAACAAAATAACGGTAATATAATCTTATTGTGTTTGAAAATGTGGATACGACCTTTGGCGAGTTGGCACGTCTATTCTATAAAAGATAGGTTATGTCAGAGTTGACATTATGCACAGAGAGTAAAACTGATTTGTTAACACGCAAACATTAACAAAGTAACTTGGACCTTAACGCAAGTCTAGTCACAGAAGACATAATAGACAGTCTAGACTCTTACAATCATGGACCGGGCATAATAAAACCTAATACGTCGATTCCATGCTTACGATAATCTTATTGGTGCGTTGCGAGGTCAATTCAATGTTGTTCACTTTATAGCTGGAGCGTTAACCTGCATCTGGTAACATTTGAATTTGACAATGACAGCACAGTCATCAGAATAACAAATCAAGTCAAGTTCCGAATCCACACCGTTACTGAAAACCTTCGTGAATACAAACACGGCATAGATAAATTTTGATAGTGCTAACCAAGGACGTTTTTTATCCCCTGACAACATCCTTGGTGCTTACAGAATATTTTCATCCTTTCTCTCCCGTTCAATGACAAAATAGCAAGGAAGGTCCCTTTAAGGTATTTATAAGATCTTTGCAAAATAGTCATTATACGAAATAGTATTTGACCATGGAAGTTTAGTGTATAAAACGTCCTTGTATTTGACATAATACACAACAAACACAGAAAAGTTTTAAACGGATTTTTTTTCTCTGCTGTGACAACAAAGCCCCGTTGGTCAGACGGCGGCGCAAAGCGGCGGCGGCCCGGTGTACCAAATCCACAGATCTAATATCTGTGACCAAATCCAAATCCTCACGTCAGTTAGCACCAAAGAGACCGCTAACGCTGAGTTAGCACTTTAAAATGCACTCTTGGTTCTCCTGAATCATTATTGGTATCTATTACATTATTAATGCTTAGAGCATTGATAGTACCAGCGAATAGCAATGGCAATGGTTTAACGCACAGATATGTGGTTTAACGTGATTCGAAACGTATAAATGTGACTTTGTGTCACGGCTGTCACGTAACGTAAGTGTGAGTTTTTGGCGCCAATGCGGAAAAAACATGTCGGCTCGTTGGATTATTTTCCTAAACTTGTGTATTTTCGAGTGTTAATGTGTTTTTAATGGTGAATTATTATTCATTAAGTGCTCGTAAACGTGCTGGAGGTGAAACGTGTCTTTTCGTGTTGTTTCCAAAACTCCATAGGAGCCTCTTGTAAAGTCTCCACCACTTTACAGGGGCATGAGTTCGACTTGACCGCGACTTAGTTAGCTTGATTCTGACTGTGACTATAACTTGTTTGACGCTATTAAGACAAAGTAAACTGTTTAATATTACGAGTAAAGGACATTGAATCCACGCTCATGAAGATTTTAACAAAAAAAAAAAAAAGTAACGTAAGTGTCAGTTAATTAAGAATAGGTATGAGGTATAATTTAAAAAAAACCTTTATCAATTTCATGACTTTGTGCGGTTAATCGTTTTACGGCAGTCGGCACTAAATACAATTTCAAACAGTTTTTTTGTTGTTGCTAGGCCGGGTAATTATTGTAAATGATCATGGTGTTTGCGAAAATCAAAAATTATTCTTTGTATGCCAACCTGCTGGACCTAGACATTAGATATTTGAGGATATGTGTGGAGGTAAAAAGGCACACTAAGAAAGGATTAGGGTAAATTATTATCCCAAGGTGTTCAAAAAGGGGGTCAAAGTCTTAGCAAAAAACCTTTATGTTGACGACACAATTCGCGGTAGGCAGTCGAAATTAGACATGTACGTAGCTATACTTCTGAAATAAATAATAAGCAAGCAAGTGTTTCAGAATAATTAAAAAATATTCAAATATGAAAGATCAGAGGCAGTTTTTAGTCTACGCTGGCTGTCTTTCCTGTTAACTGAGAGTCCGTCTGTCTTACCCTTGAACGGCTGAATGTTACAGTATACCTATTTATGTAATTTTACGGCGTATCAACTAAGAAATTATAATAAAGTCAAAAACTAAAACTAAAGGGACTACAACTTTACTACAACATTATATTTCACCGCACTCAATGCCCTTCTGAATGCTAACCCAAACTGTGATGTGTTTGCCGATGAATGGAAGGTGATATTCTTACGTAGTATTTATATTCTCTTTGGGTGATATTGTCTGAATGTTTAAAGTTTTGTGAGAATGCATGATGACATTGAGGCCTATTCTGTCATACCACTCACTAAACTAAATCAATCTGACAGAACTAAAATTATCTGCCTCTCTTTTAATTTTAATGCGTGATTTATTTTTTTATTATATATTTGACGTTTACCAGTAATTTTGTTAATAAATTGCTTTTTTTTAATCTTTATTATTTTAGTGTAACTGGCTTTGAGCCATGCTAATGTAAATGTACTTATATCTGATTTTATTGTATAATGTAATGTGTATAATGATTGTATAATGTTGTTATTGACATATTATTATTATTTCTTATTTAATGTAATTTATTATCAAT
Source organism: Agriopis aurantiaria (assembly GCA_914767915.1). NCBI lineage: Eukaryota > Metazoa > Arthropoda > Insecta > Lepidoptera > Geometridae > Agriopis > Agriopis aurantiaria. The sequence continues at coordinate 9,646,548 of OU611987.1, forward strand.
TAAGTATTTTTCAAATTTTAATATCAAGTAATAATAGGTATATGGGTCAGGCCGCCAATTTTTCCACAAAGTGACATAAAACGTTACATATATTATATGTAACAATAACATAAACGTTACATAAAACCGTTACTTAAAATTGTAAAGCTACGGTCTCATTAAAAAAATAACACGAAACTTATGATAATATGATAGTTTTTTATTGATATCATTTACACAGCCATGGAATGCAAAGCCTCACCCATAGAGTAAAATCAAATTGGAAACAGTTATTGCCCATACATTTAAAAATAATCGTATTGTTCGCAAAAATCAACGATTATTATTCACGGCCAATAATTATATATGTTGCTCTATTATAATGAATCAGTCTTTATAGTAATTATAAACGAATTTAAGATATCAAACTTATCGAATATCACTCAATTTTAATATTTATTTTTGACAAATCAAATTCAATTTTCTTCCTATAGTGTTCTCGAGCTCTATCAGAGTTTTTTTTTTCATTATTTCTTTTAGTTTTTCAGGATTTTTATCCTTAAGTCACTCTCTATATTCCTTTTGCCTTTCGGCAACTGTTATTGGAGGCATCGATAAACAAACACAAATTGGATTATTCTTATTTTTTTTTGTTACTTATTATTATTAGTAGCTATCTAAAAACCTTATAGGACGAAAAAATGTGCCAAGCAATATCTTTTTATATTGACTGTTTGCTGTCTCTACCTATAATTTCTTCAGTATTTCATTTTTTTAAATGAAAATAATAGAATATACTAACATGTAAATTTATAAATGAGAACATAATAATAATAAAACGTTTAATAAATAATAAAACATATATAAAATAAAATAAATAATGAATAAAAAATAATAAAACATTTTTAGAATACATATAAAATATAATAGGACTTTGACAAAGAATTTAAATAAATAACAGCCCCATACTTTTGCTGATCGTTTGCACATTGATGAATGCAAACTAAGCTTTACAAAGGTTTATATGTAACGTGACATAAAATTAAGAGTAACGTGTTACATAAACGTTACATACTGCTCGAAAATCAAGCATAACTCATTGAAATTGGAGTATTTCTTGACTAAATGAAGACAATATGATTACATAGAATTGCAAATATAGCATCTAATCTTTTTTTGGTAAAAATATTGCGTACTTACGTTAATATCTTCAAAAAAAGTGTACGTAACGTCGTGACCATATCCACTTCACCGGTGAAAAAATCGGACTAACTAACAACAGTTATAATCGATCTCGAAGTAACCGACTATCCTATCCTATCCATGCCTCAGCGGGACCGGAGTCTCAGGCTCAGCGGCTCAACTCTATTCTTATTTGATTAGTTAAAAAAAACTCCACGAAGAGAACGCGCGTGTTTCAGTTTTTTGTCGTGTTTTGATTTTTGGTTGTATGGTAGCTAGCTACCCAAAGCTTAAGTTATATGTGTGAGAATTTAATGTGCGCGTTGATTAAATTCAATGTTAATTCCGTGGATCATTTCAGGACTGCTGTTAGTTAAAAACTAACAAGAACCAAGTTCTAGTGCTTTAATTTTGCTCATATTTACGACAAAGAAATCATTCTAGCTTTGCGACTGTGATAATAAATTTACTATTTATCATTTCTATTCTTACTAAGTTTAAATCCAAGTTTTACTATGACTGTAACATATACCGGAGAAGTAGCAACATGTCGCGGGTTTGGAACATTTTTAAAAGTTTTGTATCGGTAAGTACTTATTCATACATTTCTATTTGGTAGGTCGGGCCTGCTCAATATTTACTGAAATTATGCAATTTTATTTGATTACAAAAGGCCTTACCTATCTGTAGATTAGAAAAATAACACTGCAATATTCCGCAGGGCCCACCATCTAAGACTTCAGTTATCATAATATTAATATTTAAAAAAATAATGCGATAGTGACTGTCCCTCTGTCTGTTTATTTTCATTAAACAAATAAATTATGCTAAACCAAATAAAAATAAACAAGGAGATAGTGTGTATCTCTAGAATATAAATATTCACGACATTTTTGCACACAGTCGATCCCAATCAAACTAAGCAAAGCTTGTACTATGGCTGCCAGAGACTGATATACATACATTTTTTAAATATCTACGTACTTAAGATATATAACAAACACAAATGTTCATCATATTAATGTTTGCCCTATACGTGGGAATCGAACCCACATCCCCAAGCACAGAAGCAAGGTTTACTACCAATTGGGCACCAGAGCAGTAAGATGAGATAAGCAGGTAAATCATGGGTAAAATTGTCATAATACACACATAAGTTTAAGTAAATTATATTTGATCATTACATTTTGTGTCTTATTTATTTACCCATCACAACTTATAGCAGTGTTTGCAAGCTTCTGTTTGGTAGCAACATTAATCAATGCTCTCTCAGATGATTTCTCAAGAGACAACCTAATAATTATCCATCTTCATTCAATATATTGTTTTTATTTTAGATTCTCAGATCTAATTAGGTTATTAAATTGAACCCATAGACACATTAAAAGTTAAATACATCATTTAAATTCAAATCAAAGCCCTTTAAAATCAAGGTCCATACCTTCATGTAATGTCTCGATCTAAACTAATTAATAGAAATCTCTCAACTAAGTAAGTCTAAAATAAAATTCAATGTCAAAATAAAATAAAATTGTAAAGCAAATCAAACGAATAAATGTATCAGTTCTTAACAGTCACGTTAGTACTCTCATTATGGCTTTGGTACTACAACGTGACTGTTGTAGCAATGCTGAAACAAAACACAATCTTGTCTGCAATCATCGCCAAGGTTGGAGCTCACTCATGCATCAAGGACGCACCGTGCTTGTGCTTGCACATAGTCGTTCGGAAACAATCTGTTTGTACCTCCGCAAACATGCCTGAGATTTTTAGTTGCTCTGAGGCCTGAGGCGCTGCCGAACCGGGACAGTCCCATCACCACCTTGAACTCATTGTTGTATTAAACTCTGAGAGTGCTGTAGCTTTTCAGTGTTATTAGCTGTGTAGTGCTCCGCAGGCCTTTTATAGCCACTCAAATAGAAAATCTGTTGCCTAGTACCTAATGGTGTTGCAGCAGCCTCACTTGAGACCCAGTTCCCATTCCAGGATTCTTTTTTATGCCATAGGTGGCAAGCAAGCTGACTTGCCGCCTGATGGTAAGTGATCACCGTCGCCTATGGATACCTGCAACACCAGGGGCATCACAGATACGTTGCCGACCTTTAAAGACTCTATTATTAGCCCATTTGAAGAACCCCATGTTAAATGTTTGAAATTTTTATCGGGACTTATCACATATTTTATATAAAGGTAAAAATAGGTACCTTTTGCTCGACGTTTCGACCATGTTATAGTTACTCGGAAATGCCGCGGGAGCTCATTCCACAAATTGCAGGTGTGAGCCGTGTGCGATTTTCACCGATCTATGATACCTATGTGGATGAACTATCAGGCGGTGGCGGCTAGTGCGATGATCCGCGATGCTGCCATCAGATCGAAATGCTGCCATCAGATCGAATTGTTCTTCAGAACATTCCCCATTGTAAATTAAACTATAATTATTAGTTTTTGGCCAACCCTTTATTACATATTGTGACAATAGCAAAGTTAGTTTAAATCAATTCCTTTTTCGCATAATATATGATATCATCATCATCAGTTTTAGGGTACCGTACCCAAAGAGTGTAAATAGGACCCTATTACTAAGTCTACGCTGTCTGTCTGTCCATCTGTGCGTCCTTTCAACGGTTATAACTTTCGAAACGCATTATCTCTTAATATTATCAATTGAAATTTTCACAGAATATATTATGTATTGTTACGGCGGATTAACTTGGAAACAATAATAAAGTCAAAAAGTTATAACTTTAGGGGGGGTCCCCTCCATACAACGAACGTTTTTTTTAAATCGATCAATTAAACCAGCCAAGTGCGAGTCGGACTCGTGCACTGACTGAGGGTTCCGTACAACCACAAATTACAAAACATAGTGCAAGACGACATCACGCCCAGGCGGTCACCCATCGAAATACTGACCGCGCCGTTGCTTAACTTGGTAATGAACAAGAATTTGTTACCGACTCACATTACCATTATTTATTACTAGCTGACGACGTTGTCTTAGAACTGTCAAACACACAAAGTTAAAATAGTAAATCTTATTTATTTACACCTTGGGTTATATTATTGGAGTTTTAGTAAGGCTCCCTATTTTTTTTTTGAAAATATAATTTAGCCTATCTATGTTACCCGGGAATAGTGTAGCTTCCCAACAGTGAAAGAATTTTATTTTTCAAATCTGTTCAGTAGTTTCGGAGCCTATTCAATGCAAACAAACAATCAATCAAATCTTTCCTCTTTATAATATTAGTATAGAAGTATAGATTTGTTGTTATACTTTAGAGTGTATCAATAATGATGCCAAGTTTGATGCTTGTATCAAATTACAAAAATATGTAAAAAATAAGTTTGTTGTATGGCTTCTTTAGTTTTAACTTTTTGTAAATTGTTTTCTTCAGGTGAACATCAATGCCTTGTACCAACAGATATAATATTATCATCCTAAAGAATTTTCAGATTCTTTTTAAGGTATGTTCCCACATAGCGCGACATTTAGGCACGGCGGCCGCGCGCGGCAAGCGGTGCTTTGATGGATCAAAGCGTGGCTTGCCGCACGTGGCCGCCGCGCTCAAATGCCGCGCTATGTAGAGACACATCTTTACAATTAAAGTTTACATAAAAAATTTTTTTTGTTATTTTCTTGACTTGAGACAAATGGCCGTAACCGTAACTTGTGTTTATTTCAGCTTTCAGTAAGAATGTTAACCTGCTATGGTGACGAAGCACATGTATGTTTGTTTCGTCAATGGAAACTGCCACTTTGTTTGCTCATTATAACAGCCTCACGAACTGTTTACGTTCAGTCTCCGTACGTTGGTTTTAGTCTTCTGAATATGGCCTTGGCCGTGTTGGCGAATCAAACAATCATTACTTTTGTAAACCGACTTCAAAAACAGGAGGAGGTTTTTAATACGAACCTTTGCGATATTGACATAGATTGATAACGGATTTTAGTGACTCTTTTTCTATCTCTAGAATGGTCCCATGATAACTTTTATCAAAGTACAACCCTAAGACACAATATACAGCCATGGCTTTGCTACATTGACTTACAAACACATTTGGAGATGGGCTACGAACAATGACGATATAACCAACGTGGTTATATTTATCTTTGGCTACGAAGAATGCTTTTTAACCTCCGACGCAAAAAGAGGGGTGTTATAAGTTTACTGTGCTGTGTATCTGTGTGTCTGTGGAATCGTAGCTTTCAAACGGTGAACCAATTTCAGAGCTATAGCTATGATTCATGAAAGGCCGTTTGAAGATTATTAGCTCTATTATCGTTGTTTTTTCATCCAATTTATACCTATTCTTACTTGTTTATGCTTTATCTATAATACTATAACTTGTCGTCATTATTAAATTGTACCTAGGTCCGCTAATTGTATGGCATACCTATATAAAGCTAAGGATAACTTGCTAGTTTAATCCTCATGCCTTTTGAATTATCTTATTTTCAGGCTCATTTTGCTAAGTACGAATATTCGATACGTTGATATAAATTTTACGTTCTATAAATCAGATATTTAAATGGGATGTGAATAAAAGACTTCGCCCACTGAAGGAGAATTAATTAAAACTCTTGCAGGTGTTGCTGTGTTGACTTGTCTATGAATGTTTTGTTTATATTATTTTTCTCTTTGTCGCTCCAGCTGCAAATGAATCGATAGCCGCAGTACCTAGCTACCTACCTATCTGCGTCTGTCTCGCTGGATCCACAGACTGTCTCTCTCTCATACCTATGAACCTAACGCAGAAATTAAATTAAAAATTAGATGCCTATACGTTATTCTAAACAACTAACACCGCACAAAGCAAAGCAATTGATGCAGTTACATTACAATGTCTGCGTTACGCGCAACTTGTTTGTTTCCACTTACAAAATAGTATTCGTTGTTCATTATTATTATTAGTTTAGAGGAAAATGAGATACAGTATCTTGGAATTACTTTTCTGTTATACTGAAAAACATCACATCTTCGACTGGATTGATAGCGATCGCGATGCCAAAACGAACAGGTGGGCTGATATTTTCTTTTTTCAATTATTTACAAAATTTTCCTCATAATATTGAATTTATTCGAAACTAACTGTTACCTTCGTAAGCGTATATTTACATTTAATATAAACTTTCAACCCCCTTTTGCCCCCCTTAATTACCCTTTAACAAAATCTATTCTTAGTTGATTCTACACTCACAGACTAGGTAAAGCTACTACATAGTATTTATTTACACCCCATAAGAAATCTATATGCTAATTTTCAGCTAATTTACCGTTAACGTTACGTACGTACCTACGTTAACTTTTAACACAACATTCGAACCCCAATTTCACCTCCTTCATTCGTCCTGTTTTAAAAAATCTTTCAACCACCCCTAAAATATAGTATTTTTTTATACTTTTAAAATAGTCTATTTCAGTTTGATCACCTGGGTGATCAAAGTCGACTCTTTAGTGTCCTTTGATCGCCTGTAAATATAATCACCTGGGTGACCATAGGCGACTCGATTAAAATTATTGTTTCGGTATCTTTTGATCACCCATGAATATAAATAAAAAAATGAGATTTAATAATTACTTAAACTGTAATTGTGCAAAGTTGCATGCACTTGCCAAATACTTGCCTTAAATTTTATTCGACACCTTTACAAAAACGTATATATCTAAAGGATACAATCAGGACTACAGAACCCTAAAAAAGAGAGTTAAATACCCTCAAAGTTGACTCTCCAGTTATTACATGCGGGAAGCCAGTTTACCTAGCTGTTCTCTGAGTAAAACTGGCTACAGTACAGTAAAACTGGCTATAGTTTTGTACAATACAGCTTATCATTCAATTACTTACAGTACCTAATTGCGTAAGTGCTGGGCATTTTATTTCAGTTGAATTACACATGGGTTTATTTTTATCTCTAGAAGCAAGCAGTTTTGCGTTTTCTTTGAAACTTTGCAGACGCTCTGAAAGAAAACTATAAATAGATTTTCTAACGTATGTACTCTATCTCTAAAAACTGTCATTTATATTTTCTGCTTTGGTTATCATAAAACTATGAAAAAAACTGCTTTAACCCGCGGTTTCGTCTGCCCAGTGTTGCTTTCTATCAGTAAAATAATTTACAGAATGGGTTTCGTAGATCCAGAGATTATTTCATACAAACATACAAAGTCACAAACTTTACATCTAAGAATATAATACTAGTTACGCCCTGCGGTTTCACCCGCGTGGATATTCCCTCAGGAACCGTAAATTTTCCGGGATAAAAAGTAAAAAAAAAAAAAAAAACTATTTCATTCTCCGACCCTCCTACTATCTGTATGCCAAAAATACATCGTTCCATTATTATGTTGCTGCGTGAAATAAGAACAAATTCAAATTAATTTATTTCAGGCAATAAAATAACCCATACAATTCAATTATTAGGTACATCAAAACACACTCCAATTTGTATAATAATAGCTGCACCCGCGGTTGTACCCGCGTGGATTACTCTTTGTATCAACAGCTATCTGCCAGTGAAAATCCCGTCAAAATAGGTCCAGCCGTTTTTTATCCATAGGGACCATATATCGCCTTTTATGTATAAGAAGATTAGTATGATACGATTGGTGTACTGTGGCTGTGTAAATTTATTGTAATTTTTTTTTCCTTTTCTACGTTCAGATACATCTTTAAGTAGGTATCTTCCCCGCCTGGTAGTTCTTGCCAGTTGTTTTCAAAGTGCCACGGGTTACCGACGTGTCCACATGTCTTACCTAGTCGTTACCAGGCAAGGGACATTTATTATTCATTCAAATTACTGCACTTTCCTTGCCCCACTTCTGTCGGTCATTGCACTCAATTTTTTCAATATCGATCCTGTCTTTCTGGGAAAGTGAGGGTTGGTTATTTATAAACCTTTGTAGAATTGTAAATGAGGGATAATTATATGGATGGACAGGCTGAGTATCGGGATAGATAGGTTCAACTCTTGGTCAGCTGGTAGCTTAATTCTATGGCAATGAAGCTAAGAATGGTGAAGCTATATTCTCGTAAAACAAACCATATTTATATAGTGTTCGGACCATTAATACGCTATGGTTACGACACTTACGAGTCTTACGACTCGTTTCTCATATACCTTAGATAAGTGACTGAGAATGTGCGATTTACAATCTAGCGGCACCCGGTTGATCCTCTGCCCTACACCAATAACTTATATAATAACTTATTTATTTAGTAGTAACTAAATAAACTATGTGCAGTTTCTATGCCATCGTCCAAAAACGGTGAAAGAAAACATCCTGAGGAAACCGGTATGTCCAAGAACCTCAAAAGTTTAAAGACATACGAGTCCTACGACATCCACCATCTTGCACTGGGCCAGCATGGCTCTGAGAGTAGGCCTGTGTCCCAGCAGTGGGAACATGATAGGCTGATAATGATGATGATGATATAAACACTGCATTTTGTTGCCGTTTTTGGCGCGTCTATATCTTTGGTTGAAAACAGACCGTTTTTGATCGCCCAGTATAACTTGAGCGTTTATTACCGTTAGCTGCAATAGAATATTAATGTCTTTGTCTAGTCATAGCCAAGTGCGACTTAGCTTACTTATTTCTTCACTTCTACACTTATTTTGTTCGTGTTAGAGCTAAAAATTATAACAATGAACTTTAATTGATTGAACACGCAATAATATACTATCTGCTCTAAGCAGTTATAAATTAATGCCCACATTTATACTCGTATTACCGTGGTATTTATCCTCCTTCCATTCCTCACGGTCAAGAGCTTTTGTGGTTTAGCTGCTGCAGTAGGATTCGAGCTCGTAGCTTCATCTCTTTTTGGGCTGCCGAGGGACCTCCGGCCTTTTAGTGCTTGGTGTCTACATTTTTGTAGACACCAAGCACTAAAAGGTTTGGTTTTGACCCATTAAACTTCGAAAAATGCGGCAGATATGTCCGACCCAATCTACTTTAGACTGACGGCATTTTGGGCGACGTCGATATTATTTGTTTGTTTTGGGGCGCACTATTGATTTCCTAACCCCAGTCGCATGGATCAGTTTTACTCCAAGAATACTGCGCTCCATGGCTCTATGGCAAACTCCGAGTTTGGACTTTACTTTGATTATATACCTTGTTACTTGTTAGCGAATAACTTGGTCAGAAATGACAATATGTAAACTTGATTTGGCATTCAAGTACAGTAACCTTTTTATGACGCATCGTGATCCTCAATCCATTATAATGATAATGATAATGATAATTTTATTCATAATAATAATTACATGTCAACATTTAAAAATATGAAAAAATACATCATAGAATTAATAATATTAAAGCAAAATAATAATATAAATGTCATTCTAATTATAACTATGCATCAATTATTCATTCCAGTTTTGGAATGAACTCCTCTACGCTATACGGCGCCATATCAGTCAGAAAGACCTTAAGTTTATTTTTGAATAAATACAGCGACTTGGCGTCCCTTATGGATTTAGGCAAGGCGTTAAATAATTTTATGCCAAATATTCGGGTACATTTGTGAGACTTGGTTAGCCTTTGTATGGGCATAGTCAAGGTGTCCCCATTCCTAGTCAATTTTTCGTGGATATCGCCGAGTCTCACGAAGGATGCCAAGTTTTTATATACGTATATACCGGTATGGTAAAAGTATAATGCTGGCAGAGTCATCAACTTAAGGTCTTTGAAAATTTGTTTCGCTGGAGTTAGTGGTTTGACTCGTGCGACTACGCGAACTGCCCGCTTCTGCAGCACAAAAGCCCGGTGCCACTCCGCAGAGTATCCCCACAAATCGACTCCGTACGCCAGCAGAGACTGGACAGTCGCGTAGTAACAAGAGCGTACCGCTTGCTGCGAAAGGATGCGCGCAATCTGATCTAAGGCAAAACACGCTCGACCAAGCTTGTCGCACAAGGTATTCAGGTGACCAGTCCAGGTGAGTGCCCTATCTATTTGGAAGCCAACCATCGTAAACGCATCGACCTGACGCAGACACTCCCCTTCCATCCACACGGATAGTGCTGGGTACCGCCTTCCGGACAAGTTGAAATGCAGAATACTAGTTTTCTTAGGGTTCAGAGCAAGACCGTTTGCTCTAAACCAATGCGCCAGTTGACGGGCAACGTCGTTTAATTTTTGCTCCAACGCCGGTACCCGTTGAGCTGTAACGATTGCCGCCACGTCGTCTGCGTACATCAGCACCTCAGCGTCCGGTACGGAATCGGGTAGGTCGTTCATGAGGAGGCTAAACGTCAGGTTCGATATACACGACCCTTGGGCTACCCCTATCTTTAGCTTGATAGGGGTAGACTTTACCTCACCCGAGGCCGCCACGACTGTTTGCTCTCTGTCCTGCATGAAGTCTTTCATAAATGCGAGCGCTGGACCTCGCACGCCATAGTGTTCGAGCTTCATCTCTATCAAGCAATGATTGCAAACGTCGAAGGCGCGCGACAGATCGCAGCTGATGACTGCGACCTGTAACCCTGCCTCCCGGGCCTGCATCACCTGCCACACCAGCTCGCGCGCCAGGTCTGTTGTGGAGCGTCCCGCACGATACGCATATTGTTTGTCGGACAGGGCTCCAGTAGTACTCAGGTACTTTTGAAGCCTACCACATATGCCCATCTCCAGCCCTTTCGCTGCTGCAGGTATGATGGATATGGGCCTGTAGTCAGAACAATTTTCTTTCTTCCCCTTTCCTTTATAAATAGGAGACACCTTAACCTTTTTGAGGGCTATTGCAAAACTGCTTTGGTTTAGCAAACTATTGTATACATCATTTAACGGCAGGATTATTTCATCCGCCGCAGCTCGGATCAAGTAACACGAGAGCCCGTATAAGTCTTTGGTATTTTTAGGAGCAATCTGTCGAATAATTTTCTTGATTTCTCGCGGGGTGAAAGGCTTAAGTCTCATTGAGCTAGGGGACGCAGGACGGCTATTTGTAAGTAAGTGAAGGGCTTTCACTACATTTGCCTACATTAGCCTTTAACGTAGACGTTGAGCGAATCAATATTTTTAACCGACTTGGTTTTCCCTTGTTCTGTCACGCAAGACGTACAAGGTAAAAGAATCGGCTATGTCTATGCCGCATCCAGCGTTTCTTAGAAGGTACAAGACAAGGACAAGGCCTCATAAACATAGTCGAAACCAGCAGAAAAATATGACCACGAATAAAATTGTGGTTGAACTAGTTCGGCTTTAGCCAGGCTCTTCAATGGTTAAAATACAATATCTCGTGACCATTCCCATATATTTTTATGCTAACATACTATCATTTCACGGTATCTCTCACCTATGAGCAACACTAGTTAGTTATTTCATGTCGTGTAATATAATATGTTCCCAAATAGCACCTTAACTATAGCCACAATCCTAATTGCTGGTAATGACTGTACATAAAAAGGCAAGGCTAAACAGACGTTACAGTTCGGGAACTCGACAAGCAAGACACTTAAAAGTGACTTCACTCGAGAACTCCCACAATAATCGTTACAAAATCAATTTGGAATAAACCAGTCAAATGCGAGTTTGGCTCGCTTACTCACGAGGGTTCCGTACTGTACTGCCACAAAATATAATAAAGTGATTGCAGCACCTTTTACCGGCAATAGGTGTAAGCAGTCTTGAAGTTATTGTGTTACGTTACTAACAGAAATTTGTCACCTAACTCGCACTTGACCAATAATTATTATTTGTTGTTTTAATTTAGAATGTATACTACAATCGTACGAAGTTTGACGCTTGTATAGGTATAATTATTACTGTCTTTACAATAGAGCAAAGACAAAAATACATTTGTTGTATACCCTTTTTTTTCTTTTTGATATATTATTATTATTTCTGATTTCATTTGCCGTGACATTACATATTATCTGAAAATGTCAACTGTCTATATTACGGTCAAAAGATTGGACACACATACAATAATTATAGGCTTAGAACTTAATAGGGTTGATACCAACCCTATTAGAACCCTAAAAATGAATCTTGCTGTGTAAATGGCAGTGCGTTCATCAGACGATGCCACGATGTCTTCAAACAACAGTGACGTCAGAAGGATTGAATGAATAGTTAGCGACACTTGACGTAATCTGTGCTCGTATCATCATTACGTCTGGCGTTCCACTCCTTTATGGCTCTACCACTTATATAGTTTTATTTTGCACATATTTGATACAGTCATACACATAACATGTTATTCTGTAGTTTTCCCAGCAAAGTCATTACTAAATTAAAAGCATTCATGCCATGCGATATTATAATATACGATCATAATGCAGCTCATTAGGCATACGAGTATATAATTATTTTTTTGCCAGGGGCTTCATTTTCCCGCTTCTTCGAACAACTAGTACATACATGGGTTAGTTGCTTATATTTGTTTGTATAGTGAACACAACACATCCTATGTCATGTGCTCTATAAATGATTTCTTTTTGCAAGCTTTTTCTTGTGGTTCTGCTAGTTTTTTTAGTTTCATAAATTAAAACACTGTTTTAAACTATCACGGTTGTTCTAAGAAAGAGTGTAGATCGTTATGTCTGCACTTAACTTTTTAATTGTTCGACCAACCACCCGCATTCTTCAGTCTTCCCGTGAACATGGCCGAAATATCGAGAGCTCATTCCACAACCTTACCACGGTAAATATCCCGTAAATAATCATATAACTTCATAAATTACCTCATACTTGAATACAAAATTTACCTCATTATAATATTAGCGTAGAAAACATATTTATCGTCATAAATCAAACCATACTATCAATGAATTCACAATCAATTCATTGTACCAGTACTTACATATAGATCGTTCCGTAGGTAGGTACTATGGATTTGCTTTATTTGGTAATTGGTAACTGAATAAATAAATAAATAAATATTCGGGACATTTTTCACACACGGTCATCTGACCCCAAACTAAGCAAAGCTCGTGATATGGCTGCCAGAGACTGATATACATACATATATAGTTTTAAATACATACTTAAATAGATATTAACAACCAGATATAGAACAAACACAAATGTTCATCACACAAATGTTTGTCCTAGATGGGAATCGAACCCACGCCCCCAAGCTCAGAAGGCAGGTTCACTACCAACTGGACCAACGGGCTATCTAAAACGGGTTGAATCAGTGGCAACACCTACATTAGGTACCTAGGTACTCCCATACTAACTGTTTATTCATAAAATCATGCACATTACATGGTAGTTTCAGTTCGCGTGCTAATAACTACTAACTAAAGTAGGTACTAACATCAACACGACAGCTGTACTGAACTTTGAATTCAAGGTTAATACTCCGATAAAAACTGGACCAAATTAATCTTATTGTCTTTTTTTACGATAACATAGTCTTCCGATCGATTATTGCGCCACGTTTAGCGTTAAAATTCAAATGAGAACATCACAAAACACTGAAATATTAAATAAATAAATAATAAATAAAAAACTTTTCAAAATAAACTTTGAGCGTCCGCTCATCAGTTAGGACCAAAGTGCTTGGGAAGACAAATCCAACGAACCCTATCTTGACGGGGTTACGTCGTTTCGTTTAGGTGTTCCTATGGCCACCTTCTGACCTTATCATCAGACTAGATAATGGTACCATAAAATTGCATTGTCACCGAACTTACATAAGTATGCCAACAGCTCAATCGGTTGAGGATAACTGGTCTAAAATTCAGTTACAAGATTTGTCCCACACATACGTACATACTAACTCACAGTGATACCTCACATGAGTGGGTGCATTTTTTGTTTCATCCCTTTTCCCCACTTTAAATGTCGTCATCTTAGATTTAATATGACGTCACCTATCCAGTAGCCCTGAACATAGACAGAGGTATCTAACGCATCTATTATATTCATCATCATCATCATCATCATCAGCCTGTAAACGTCCACTGCTGAACAAAGGCCTCCCTCGTAGAGAGGAGAGAGAGATCTATTATATTACATAGCATTTATTAAATTGAGTTGATGCGTTTAGGCTGATAGGTAACATACACAATACCCTCCTTTTAGTTTTGCTCTTGTCAGGTAAAATAATAATAAATTAATATTCGGGACATTTTTGCACACACGGTCATCTGACCAAGCAAAGCTTGTGATATGGCTGCCAAAGACTGATATATGTATAATTTTTTTTAAATACGTACTTAAATAGATATTAATACCCAGATATAGAACAAACACAAATGTTTATCACATAAATGTTTGCCCTAGGTAGGGCAAATGTAATAATAATAAACTAAAGTGCCCATAAAACAAACGTATTTTTTTCCTTGCAGTGTAACAAGTATATATTGTTTTTTTTAAATCCGCGTTTAAAATAGATCTTTGCGTCGAGGGTTAAAAAGGCAACATCAGGCGTAAAAAATGGCATGATTAAAGTACATAAAGTACACACTCTAAAGTAAAACAATCCGGCATTGTGTCTTCTGTGCACCGGCCAAGTGCGAGATGCGCGAGTCGAACTAGCGCTTGCCCAGGTTTTATTTATTTACACAATCTCCTTGCTGTTGTTCTCGTTGGAGGGCTAAAACTATTTAAATGGAAGCCATGAACGAACCAGTCGGCCACTGAAATCTCATCTTGATAGATGTTACTTAAATGACGTAATCCGCACTCGGGTGTGGCGGCAGACAGCCATTCGCATACTAAATACAAATACAACCCTGCCATCAAATTAGTATTCAGATTACCACTTTACGGGACCCGTACTTATTTGCATTCTTTTGGCAGTGCTTGCAAAATGTTAATTGGGCTTGAAACTGACATACTATTTAATTTATACGTGCCACCTTGAATTTAATGTGTTTTCTTTTCAGATGGCGGGGGAGCATATACAAGTTGGTGTGGCTGGATCTGCTCGTATTCCTGCTGTTGTATTACGCGCTCAGTTTAACTTATCGGTTGCTCTTAGATCCGGATTCTAAAAAGTAAGTCCTTATATTTGTTTGAGGACGTATATAGGACGTAGCGTTGCAGCGTAGGACGTCCAACAAGATGGACAGACGATCTTAAAGAGACTGCAAGGAAACGCTGGATGCAGGCCACTTCCAACCAGCCCTTTTGGAGATCGATGGGGGAGGTCTATGTCAAGCAGTGGACGTCCTATGGCTGAAATGATGATGATTTGTATGTTTGAAGCTTCGAAAAATTATACATAGAACGCACAGCGTGTAGAAAATTATAATCAAAAAACGTCCAAACGTAATATCCAAATAGACCGTTCCTACAAAGCCAGGATTAACCCTTTGCTCGAACCGACTCCAAAAATAACTGATTATAAATTGTAAATATGTATATAAGTAGGTAATATATGTATTAATAATTTCGTTGATTGTCCTTTAATGCTCATTGCTTTGAAGTTATTTAAATATTATTTTCTACTTTTTTTTTATTCCGCAGAGATAAAAAAGTGCGTGTCGGGCTCGCGCAGTGAGCGCGCTCGCGTACGTTCCGTGCCACCACAAAATACAAAAAGTGCAAAAAGACATCACGTCCAGGTGCCATCACCCGTCACCAAGGATGTTATATATACCCTAATAACTTCCTTGCCCCGTCACCCATTCAAGTACCGACTGCGCTCTACGTTGGTTAACATGGTATTGAACAGACATTTGTCACTGACTCACACTTTGCCATTATTTATTACCTACTGTTATACTTTAGAGTGTTCACTATAATCATGCCAAGTTTTACGCTTGTACCTACATATTGCCGTTTTTACATTAGACCAATTACAAAAATATGTAAAAAATACGTTTGTTGTAGGGCCACTTTTAGTTTTTACTTTTTGAATGTCGATAAAAATATTATGGGACCACCCATGAGATATGACCTACCAACCAAAAAAAGAATCATCAAAAACAATTCTAAATTGACGGAGTAATCGCGTAACAAACATACAAAAAAAAACATACAGTCGAATTGATAACCTCCTTCTTTTTGAAGTTGGTTAAAAATAACAGAACGACACTTGCTCTATATCCCATGCGTTTCCACATAGTGGCCGTGTTTGTTAGCACTAAGATTAATCTCATGAATGCAATATTTTTATGTTATTATTTTTATTTATACATAATCATTATATTTTATATTAGTAATTTTACTTACATTAAAAAGATCTTTTTTTTCTTTTCTAAAACATGTTTTTTAAAGAATAGGTACACTTTTATGTAAATTTGAATTTAAGTCCGTACTCACGTCCAGTATGTATTTTTCGCGCACATGTACAACTTATTTGAATAGGAAAAAAAAACGCTGAACTAATTGGACATTCTTAGAATCTTTAGAATAACGTTTCAAATTGCAACTTTCGTACTGATTTTTTATGGGATGGCGGACGAGATCGAAATAACTCGAAATAATAATCAATTTAAAAACCGACTCCAAATTATGTTAATACGCAATTTCGTTTACTTGGATGACATTATCTTTTCCAGTTATTTGAATGTAAAATCTATAGATTTCAGTAATTCAGTAGTTTACTACTGAACTGATTTTGAAGAAATTTCTATGGTACTAATCAGAAAGTAAGTTAGGTAAGTATACCCATACATAAAAAAATATAAAAAATCCTATCAAATAAAAAACATTAAAAAAAACAAACAAAAAAAAAACGGGTTTAAAACTAATAAGGTAAACTATTACGCCGGTTAAATATAGTTTTTTTTCAGTCTTTTCCATGAAAATAAAATTACTTTAAAACGAAGAAAAAGTGCGAACGAGATAACCTTGGCCGGTGGCTAAAGGTGCAAAAACAAAAATGCCTCGAATAAACACGGAGAATGTGCGGATGCGGTACATTGGTGTAACAAATCATGTAAATGGAGCTTCGTGGAATCTTCTTACTAGAGAAGAGTGCTTCAATTTCATAATTTCCTTCAGTTCCAATAATCCTTTACTCAGTCGGCCGTGCCGTCCTAACACTTTCCTCAGCATGACGAAAATAAATATGAGCAAAGAGCGAGAAATAAATAATCATCTGACAAAATTAGTACTCCGCAGTCATGGTGATGATTTGAAAGATAAGACTATTTACATCCTTCCTGTCATTGTGAGCGTAGTCGCACTTGCTTGTCACGTGTCACATAAAAATGAGTAACAAACATTATAAATTCAATTTTATGAGAATGTAAGGGTGTTTAAAACTACGTTACTATGTTTGTTCCCTCTAATCTCTGAGACTGAGCTAATTTGGATGAAATTTAGTATGGAGGTATCTCATCACACTGATATTACACATGCGAAAGTTTGCGAGTGTGAAACATTGTTATAAACTGTTTACTTTTTGTTAACTGTTTAACTTTTGTGGGTGTGTTAGTTTATTTGCTCTATGCACTCACAACGGCACACTCATAACGGTTGAACATGTATGTATGGAGGTAGATCATATACACATTTTTTGTAAAAAAATCGGTTTTTATAAAAAAAACAGATTCCTGAAGGATATCAGTGGAAACCGCAGGTCACAACTAGGAATATAATAATACCACAAACTGTGAATAATACATACCTATCTGTTACCTATTGAAATTTGTACAGTTCTTGTTCTTGAAAAAACTATTTGTTTTATTAACAAACTGACGTACTTAAATAAATAAAAGCTATTTTTCTGCGGGGTTTCATTCACCAGGAGATTCTCTCAGGAACACAATTTGCCGTGATAAAAAGTTTCCTGTCGCTCTCTCCGGCCGGAGATCGATCGATCGATCGATCGGTCTTTATGTAAAACACGTAATAATGCGTCGATCCCTTGCTCTGTTGCTGCGTGAAAGAGGACTAACAAAAACACTTTCGCATTAGTAATATTATGTATGATTAGTTTATTTACAGTCAAGTGGTCGTACGTAATCCGTAACGAGTTTCATTACCTAGATTAATTCTCGGGCACGCGAGTCTAGCGTCACGAATGGGGGCGATAGCCACAGGCTTTATTGTTCCAGTGTCTATGCTGGCTGTAATAATGGTTACACGGCCATGATCTGATCATACAAGTGATTACCTCCCACAGATCTTTATAAGGATAGACACCACGTGCACGTTAAGTTATATGCTTAAATAATACCCAGCCTTCCGCATTTTTGTACCTACTATGTTACAAGAGCATTTAGCGGTAACGCAGGTTAACAAGCCTGAGTTCATAGTCTTTATTTACTTACTCCGCTGGTGCAGCGACCCATTGTGGGTCTTGGTCTCCGACACAAAGAACGTTATCGGTCCCGATCTCGTGCTTTCTCTCGCCAGTCGGTGACTTGGAGCTCGGGCAATTCCGACTCTACAGCGTCTTTCCAGC
This sequence comes from Agriopis aurantiaria, assembly GCA_914767915.1. NCBI lineage: Eukaryota > Metazoa > Arthropoda > Insecta > Lepidoptera > Geometridae > Agriopis > Agriopis aurantiaria. The sequence continues at coordinate 9,665,037 of OU611987.1, forward strand.
GACATACTAGGTTCGCCGAAGGGCTGGCAGCCATTGGAAACTCCAAGATACGCCTTCTTGACATTGCATTCCTCCCCCATTCTCAGCAGGTGGCCTGTCCAGCAAGGTCTCTGTCATAGTCTTTGAATAGTAGTTTTACTTCGTTCGCATCATTGCTCTACAAAAGCATTCAATGATTCGCACGGCTATCTATTCGAATTCGAAGGGTTATTACAGTTTACTAAGGCGCAATTAGTAATTTCTGACGTGCTACTGCCAAAACGGCACAGATCGAACTGAATTCAGTTCGATCTGTGTGCCGCTTGCTAGTTGGTGCATTGATCCAACTTAAGACTAGCCACAGACATGCAAAATAGGTGAACTCGCGGGGTGTTTCCTGATAAATCTCGGTGTTACCTCCACTGTGGTCGGTAATGTGGTTATGTGTGACGGCTGAAAAAAATACCTGTGATTTGTTATGTAGTTCTAAAATATAAATGACGTAAGGAAAGGTATAGACGTTTAGATCTAGTTTACGCCAACGCGATTTGAAAAAAATAATAATATTAGGGTGAAACAGAACGGGTATACTAAGCCGAAAGGAGCCTTGCATATTGTACTCATCCCTAGGGTCCAACCCTAACATAGTAAAAAATAAACAGTGGTCGAAAAAAACCTTATTCACACTAATCGAAATATGTATATGGAATAGGTACCTGATATTTTTTCGCGGTTTTGGAGTTGATTGTTGGTTTTGTGGTTTAAAAGTTGTTTCATTGAACTCCTTAAACTTAGTACACCTTTTCCGTGTAAAAACCTATCCCCCTATAAAACTACCTGATGTAAGTGCTTACTTATCTTAAGTATTTACCGTGGAAACACCTGGACATGATTGGCGATAGAGAAACAGGCTTATGCCCTGGAGTCAACAGATTAAACCGGCGATTGTGATAATGATGAGGCCATTATCGTCACATTGGTTGAATACTGTCAGAATCTCAGGTTGAATCTCTCTCCTCTGAACCCTTTTGATTAATATGACGGGTATACATATTTATTCGCAACGTGTACTTAACTCCAGGATGTTCGAGGGCGTTGTAAATTACTGCAGTTTCCACGGGAATGTGATCCCGCTCTCGTTCGTGCTGGGGTTCTACGTGACCGTGGTGATGAATCGCTGGTGGAACCAGTACACCACCATCCCCTGGCCCGACTCCATCGCCGTCTTCGTCTCGGCCACCATTCATGGACAGGTAAACAACACGCTGGTAATTACACTTGGCAATGCTCCTCAATTTCGGGTCTCATCAACGGTTTGGGCTGGTGGGTTTTTCTTTTCATACTGTTGCTTTCTCACACTGGCCTTTGATTCATTGAAACTACAACTAGTTCTTGTGAGTGAAAACGCACATACAAATTGATCCTATACGACACATGTATTTATATTCAGAGTGTAACAAAATTTGCGTCCAATCCTAAAAAAGCAGCAAACCCAAAAAATTAATAAAGAATCAATATTTTGTTTTGACCCGATGATGCAAAGAAAGAGGAGGGTATTGTTTAACGTGTACATGTATTTTTCCAATTTTCAATTTATAAACGAGGTTTCAATAAATTCGTGTAAATTGGCTGGCTATTCTTGTGCTTGCCAGCATGAGATGTGGTTTCTGTCCCTTTCGCACTTATGTCAATCAGAATGAGAGTCACAAAACTAATATCGCAGATATTGGAATAACCCACAGATATACACAACCAGATCGGCAATATATTTTAGTGAAAGAGACAACTTGATATGGCTAAGCACAAGTACGAAAAGGACATAAATAGATTTTGTTGTCCTTATCGGCGTGACCTGTTTTTGGTACCTCAAGTGTCAAAATCTGTAATAATCAGTGACAAACAAAACGGGTCTGAATTATATTTATTGCCTTTTTTTGGTGATTAAATGTGATAAATGCGTGTTTCCTCTGAGAAATAATTGTAAAAGATATTTTACAATGGTTGGTTGTAGCATTTTGGGCTGCAAGAAGCGCAGTGAGCGAAAATACGATGAAATATCATTTCACACGTAAGTAAACATATAAAGCTTGTAACGATCACCTAAATAAATTCAGGATATCAATTCGCAAATATTTTATTCATAATTAGTCAGTTTTTAGGTCGATTAGTGGTCTAATTCTATGAATTTTATCAAATTTTCACTTAGAAAATAAATTATGAATGTTGCCAGTTTATGAAAGAAATTACCCACCGCAACTAACATAAATTATTCGTTCTGCAGGTTTCCAACTGATCCTGTCACATTGCTGAAAAAAGCTGGCACATTGCAAGAAGTGCAAAATACCGACCCTTTTATGCCCATATGAATATGGTGAATGTTAATATTAAATATATATTAATGAGGCCACAGTTATGAAGCTGGAAAAGCAAAAGGCGATTTCGGCGAACCGATTCAAAAAGCTACGCGCTGTTCGTGAAATTTGTACTGTAAACATTAAAGAGTCTATTTATCTAATTATTTGGAATGTTATACATAAATCCATTCATGAAAAAACTAAACTGACCAAGCGCGAGTCGGGCTCGCGCGCTGAGAGTTCTTTACAATCACAAAATACAAAAAGTTGTGCAAAAAGACAACATCACGCCCAGGCTGTCACCCATCCAAGTACCGACCGCGCCCAACGTTGCTTAGCTTAGTGGTAAACAGAAATTTGTCACTGACTCGCACTTGGCCAGTGTTTATTATTTGTTGTTTTACTTATGTTCACTATAATCAGCTAAATTTGACGCTTGTACGGATTACCGTTTTTACACTAGAACAAATCCAAAAATACGTTTAACGTTTGTTGCATGGGGGCCCTTCCTTTGCCCTTCCGTTTTAACTCTTTGACTTTTTTATTATTTTTAATTAATCATAAAAAATCATGCTATGGGTACTTTACAACCTTTTTTCTAGTACTATATTCTAATCCTAACAAATAATTATAATAAAAACGCAAGTAAGTTTGTAACTTTCTGTCTGTTTTTTTTACGAGGAAACGACTAAGTCATGGTATAATAATATACTCCGCCAGGTATAGCAATTCGAGAAAAAATGTTTACGTAGGCGTCCCGCAATGATGTCATGATGTCAATTTACAACAGGTTCGAGAGAGATGACGATACACCACGTAACAGCTGATTGAATAAAGTGGCAACTGGACAGTAACGTCATTGCGGGACCACTCCCAGATTGCTAGACCTTGTTTTCTTAGATCATGGGCTAAGTCAAATTTTGTCAGGACGATAGGGTGTGTCATGAGGACAGACAACGTACTTTTCTTCCCAGAAAATTGCAGGTAGCTCCGCGAGTTGAAGCAGATAGTGTATAAAATAGAAATATTTAAAAGGTAGTATTGTTTCCAAAGTACTCATTGAAGATTCACTACCCATCATAGTAGGTAAATTACCCTAACTTATAGCAAATCATTTTAATGTGGCAACACACCTTGTTGAAGCGAGAGGCACTGAGCTAGCCACGCTCATTGAAAATCTATAGGTAGTAGATCTGTGGAATAACCCCCTCTGGGATGTGATGTCATCATAACATGCGACATGTAAAGTGGAGATGAAAATATAAATTGACTCGCAGAAGTATAATAAATTATACGTCTCTGATTTGACTGCACCCCTTCATAATCATTGAATACATCTTTGGTACTTTTTTGTTCAGGTGTAGTGTTTGCGAAATATGATCCGACAAAAATAGATAATTATGTTGGGTTCTTATTTTTTTTTTTTTAAGATATTTGTTACTTGATTTACCTAAGTTTAAACCGGAAAATATATGTCAGTTTCCTTAGTAAAAGAAAACATTAAATTATAGGTATGCAAAATTACTTTACTACGACGTGTAAAGAGGCAAATTGTTTTAAGTAATAATTTTAATAGCTTTACGACCAAGTATAATAATTGTGTCGTAAAATATACGACATCATTCTAATAAATCCATAGGGAAGCAGCATTAAGTTGAGGTCAAGGATCAACTATGAAGTGAATGAAATGAGCTCTAACGTTTCTGTAAGGTTAATCTGATTATATTTCACATCTTAATTACGTTGAAGACCTTGATCACTATTGTGTAGGTTTTATTGATATGAACTTTTTATTTGGTTTTTATTCATCCAAGTAAGGATTTAACCTTATCTACGGATTGCATGAATCGAGTCTAAAGCCCCTTGCCGACCATGCAAAGTACAAGTAGCTAGTACATACCTAGTACCTAGTCTACCTACCACGCATCGTCTGCAACGTTTTGCTTAGTGCAAGTGGCAGTGGAAGTGCTTAGTAGCACTTCGCGCTGGTCCTTGCGTAAGTGAAGCTTCGTTTCTTCGTTCTACTCGCGCGATGCACTCTGCGCATCGTTCGTCTCGTTCGAACACTCGTGCGAGTACGTACTCGCACGCGAGCTGTGCGCGTCGCCGCGCGAGTGGCTAATGGCTATTTACGTTTGAACGCCTACTTGTACTTGCAAGCTACTTCGCATGGTCTGCAACGGAACTAACATTAGAATCTGCACTGATTGATCGAGGCTTCGCACGCGTGGTTAAAATGTGTTACGAAACTAAAGAATGTTATATATAGGTATGTAGTTTATGTCACTGATAAATAATTGTCTAGCTAGTTGGTGAATACTGAATACCTAGGAAAATGAGATGAGGATATACCTACTAGTTGTTCACCCCGAACTAAGACCTTTCGATCTCCGTCTTCGAAACCCCTAGACTAGACCGATTTGGCTAATATTCAAATTAAAAAATTGTATTGGAATGAACTACTTGCCTACAAAAGTTTAAAGATCGGATCAACGATACTCAAGTTATCGTTGAACATAATATAGGTACATAGAAACGTCGACTTAGAGTCTCAGATCTAACTCTTCGCTCGGTCAAAATCAGTACATGAATTCAGTAACGCGTAAATCGCATCTTATGTTATTTTCTATACATTTTGTTAATATTGCACAAAAAAACACGTTAGGTTTTTCTTGATACTCATAACTCACCTCGCGCTGAAATTAACTATTGCGAGGGCAAAAACTCACAAGACAATCTTCTGTAGTATCTTATCATTTCCTGCAATGTGTACATTATTGTACTTACCACCTTGTAAATTAATGATAACGTCAACTTCTAGACAAATGTGAATGATTACGCTAACAGGATTGATAAGGCGCCTATTTATTAAGTAACCGCTTTTATTTCTCAGTAATTCAATGTTTCGTTAATCGATTCGCGGATATTTAATGATTCACCATACGTGATGACCTACCGTCGACAAACCGCACACCAAAGATAATGTACTTAGTATCCACCGATAATGATGCTTATCATGTCAATTTACTTCCGTATGTAGACAAGAGTGATTTTTAAATATGGACAAAAACACATATTTTGTTGTTTTTGTAGTTTTATTTTATTTTATGTGAATTGATTTATTTTTAAACTGCTGTAACCTGCCCTCTGAACGACACGAATGATGCCATGGAAAGTGCCATAGGGATAGCGAAATTTTGGTTTTAAAAAAAACAGTCGAATTGATACTTAACCTCCTCTTGAAGTCGGTTAAAAATATAAATCATTGCAATATTTTTTTATTGCGTTTTTTTAAATTTTTTATATTTCTGACCTTTTGAACAATTTGCAAATACACACGATAAAATACTTGTAATAATCGCGAAAACCTTAGAAATCATTAATAAATAAATCATTCACGAAACATTTAGTCATCGTCTAATGCTGACTATAATAATTCATCCATTATCAAGCCACATATCAAGGTTCATAGTTTTTGGGACTGTATGATATTCAGAGAATACTACTAACGGAGTTTGGAGCTTCCTTGGTTTCATGTAATTGCAGATAGACATTTATTTGGAAAAGAGTAGTGCTCGTACTATCCTTTAAATGAAGGTTTAAATTCTAATATCTTTTTCATTCGCTTTGGTCGATATTTATCCTTTCCCATCTCTTACTCGTTTAAATGTATGAAATGACTGAGCTATATTTGTTTCGTTTTCATTATACTGTATTCAATAATTTTATTGTGAGTTTTGTTTATGTCTATATACCTAACCATCAGTCAGTATAGTAAAATGTTAAACCGTTATCACATTGTATGGTAGTACCTAGTTAGCAGTTTTGCATTGTTATTAACTATTGTTTGACTCATCCGTTGTTTACTAACTTCCTGAAATGAGTCCGCGTTCCACCTATATTGCCTCAGCATCCGGCGCAGGAGCATCTAGCTGCCGTGAAATATTACCGAACCAACGAGTTTATAAATCACGGATATTCATTGAATTTTTGTTACATTTTGAGACAAATGTTTCCAGTGAAATTACCGGGCATGAAGACATTCAGCATCTATCATCTGAGGGTGACGAGCACAGTGCATTGCCATGTAAGGTTTTGACCTGTCGAAATTCTAAATTCTGGGAGGCACTGAACTGTTAGGACAAGGACAAGCGTTACCTGGTGGTAACGCTTACCACCAGGCGAGCTACTTACTTGTTTCCTCATTCAGGTGCATATAAAGGCACGGTTTCACCTGTGGTTTTACCCTATTTTATGTACCTATAATATGTCTACTTAATTTTCGGGACTCGGCTTGAATTATGTTTTATGCCAGTTTACCTTTCAAGTCATGTATGCTGAAAAGCGCAGAGCGCTGCCAAATGCGACTGAGGCTGCTGACGTGCAGATCTGCCGATGAAATAAGGGCTGGTGGTTCACTTTCAAATTGTTCTATACTATCAGTGAAATAATAGTTATTATTTCGCTGCTATAACTGCTATAAATCAAACGTTAGGTAAAAGATAATACTAAACGCCATTTCAAAACACATTCTAAAATAAAAAGATTTTATTAATCTGTACCGTTGATCTCTGTTTGTGCAGGACGAGCGCGGTCGACTGATGCGACGTACGATAGTCCGCTATGTGTGCCTCTGCCTCACGATGGTACTCACTATGATCTCACCGCGCGTCAAGAAACGGTTCCCGGATCTCAACAACCTCATCGAAGCTGGCCTTCTGTTGGAAAACGAGAAAACTATTCTTGACAATCTTAACATGAAGTTCCCTAAGCCCTCCAAGCATTGGTACGTAACCTTGCAGTTAAGGTAGACTTCCGTGCATCGGGCCGATCGCAGCCTCATGCGTCTAACGCGCGCGGCTGATGCGACAAGTCTTCGCACTATGAAAATGTATGGCGCCGCTACCGATGTCTGCGTCAGACGCGTGCGGCCGACGACTCACGTCGCCCTCGCCATACATTTTCAAATCGCTTTAGCTGTTCGCGTTAGGCGCATGCATGAGACGCGCTCGGCTGCGATCGGGCCGCGATGCACGGAAGTCTACCTTTAAGTTTTCCTTGTAAATGCGTGATTGCTAAAAGGTTGACGTAGGAATTGACTATTCGCTATGATGAGGCAGAATTCCTGAAAAACTTGGTAAGTGGTTAACATGAGAGCTCGAGCTATGCGACGGAAGTTTTTGCTTGTTGCTTAAAGTTACTTTACTATCACTGAATTTCAATTGTGGGTTACCACCTTACCACCCGTTCTTCAATATTTAGGGCACGCTTTTTTATGTTCAGGACTGGAGTTGCAGCTTGCAGAGTAGTAAGTTTTACATACTAATGTTTGATGCCTGTACATGTGGATATTTGTGTAGTGTTAGATAACTTGGTTCTCATAGTATTTTTTATCTCTTCTTTGGAAATACCCATTTATCTTGAGACAAGAAATACCATATTGCTGCCAATTAAAATCATAGCCATATAATAAATCCACCCTCGCCCATTTTGCATACCTATATGTTTATCATTAGATACCCCTTTTCTTTTCAAATATACCTACTAACATATATTTCTACTCACATAAAATCCGTAATTAAAAATGTTTTTATCTTATCATATATCATCATCATCATCAGCCAGAAGACGTCCACTGATGAACATAGGCCTCCCCCTTTAACCACCACACTGATCGACAGCCTGCCTTTTGCATCCACTGGATGCCAGCGACTCTTACTATGTCGTATCATATATATAGTTTTAAAATACTTATTTAAATATTCGAACAGTCTATAGAAGTTTTTCTTTTGATTATCTTATCTTATCTGATCCTTGTTAGGTACATAATGAAACAGCATGAAAAATTAAGTTCTTTGAAAATAGCAATTTTTCTTGCTGCATTTTTAAGTCTCAATCGTAAATCTAAGGAAGACCCTCTTTCTGTAGCTAGCTATAATAGTTGAGAGCCGTACTACAAAATGCAATCGTAAAATTTTTGGTCTCTGGATTTAAAGAATAAAACGCAAAAATAATAAATAATAAAGCCGTATTTGTCAAGAAGAATATGAATGAAATAAGAATGAAATATCCACTCTCAAAGTTTCCCTCCTCGAGTTTTACGAAAAACTACTATTGTAAATTAAGTTAATACGTTGAGTTTTTCCAAAACTAATAAAAAATACAGATCTATATATCACAAATTTTCGTCGCTTTGTTGTCAAAAAATGTGAAAGGGCTTCTGCCGAGTTCCCCCCCTCCCCCCCTCCCCCCTCCCCCCCGACAAGATAAATTCTATACTAATTACAGGGCCCTTACGGCTACCTAGGTGATGAGAAAAGTTGCGCGACCGCAAACCGTATCACGGCGCGTTAAGGTTAACATTAGCGTGATTTTCCAAACTGCGCTGTTTCAGCATTGATTCGAGCCCGCGTTAAAAGTTAGCCGAAAGGCCCCAGATCTCGAAAATCCCCAAAAAGGCATTACAACATCAGTTGATTCACCTCGGTTCTGCAAAGTCCATCGCCGCGTCGGTTGATGGCTCACATGACTCATGATCTCACAGCTACGAATAGGTATCTATACAAACATAATACATATTTGTCAGGACAGTGACTTAACACCTGATGCTGATTTGATACACATTTTGTTTTTGCTATTCGCTAATTGAGTGACAAAAAATATCAATCAGCATTTGAAATCAGATTTGTTTTTGTACTGAAATGACATTTATCCTTACCCAGTGGCTTTTAACCGACTTCAAAAAAGGAGAGAAGGAGGGGTGTTTAGGCGGGGTTTTGTTTTAGGGAGTTCTCAATTCGTTTTTTTATGTTTCTCAGCACTCCGTCATTTATGAACCGATTTGGAATAGTTATTTGTTATACAAGAGTTCAAAGTTGCTTTTTAACCGCGTGCTCAATATTGATGACCGAGCAAGAGAAAGATTCAAAAAAATTGAATCCTGAGCGTTAGCGAGGGAATCAAAAGAGCACGAGGTGAAAAATCTTTGCACTCGAGTGCAACACGTAACTTTTCATCCCACCTCAGCGAGGAAATTACTAAATGGAAAAAAAAAAAACATTTGCGCATATTTACTACTATTAACAGTTTCAGTCAATTCTGTTGACGTCAAATAAACTTCCTCGTCGCTAAAATCACTCCAATTAGGTTTTTCACTTAATTGTTTTCAAGTTTCTTGTTTTTAACCAAAGGTTTTAACAATATTACGTAAAAAGAAAATGGCGTGCGCAAAGCAAATTAAAATAAAGTACACCAAGAATGACCGAGTCTGAGTTTTTAACAAATTAAAAAAGGTTGTGAGATAAATTCGGAACCATGGAGGTAGAAGTAAATAGGTTTATTGATGTTTTGAATTCACAAACTTAGTGCACACGATGTTCTAAATTAAATTTTACTTTATCATCTAGCGGATAAAAACGGCTTATGCACTCAGATATCGAAGAGCAAAAATACTCTTTCGGAGGAGGAGGATGAAAAAATATTTTTTAAATGAAAGAATACTTTCAGATTGGTCCCATATAAGTTTCATCAAAATCGGTTCAGTTGTTTGACTTTTAAATCAAATCAACTGGAAAATTTGGTTACTTTGATGACAAAATTATCAGATAGCCCGTTGGTCCAGTTGGTAGTGAACCTACCTTCTGAGCCTGAGGGCGTGGGTTCGATTCCCACGTAGGACAAACATTTGTGTGATGAACATTTGTGTTTGTTCTATATATCTGGTTGTTATCTATTTAAGTATGTATTTAAAAACTATATATGTATGTATATCAGTCTCTGGCAGCCATATCACAAGCTTTGCTTAGTTTGGGGTCAGATGACCGTGTGTGCAAAAATGTCCCAATTTTATTTTATTTATTATGTCATCCGAGTAACCAAAATTGCATAATTTCCTAATATTGTGAAGTCGGTTCTTTCAATTGATTATTGTAACTAGTATTAGAATGTTTGTGGCGAAAGTTGGATGGTTTTGCAAAACATTAAAACCAGAACAAAGACACAATTTCATTAAATTTTTATGTCACTAACCAGAAGTGCAGTCTCATTCGGTGTTGTTGAATGTGACGTCTTTATTTTGGAATTTTTCCAAACTAACTAATAACATATTAACCTTTTTATGGTCTGTTTCGTTTTGTCAACAAATCCCGAATTGGTAAATTCCGTAATGCATTATCGGGATCAGAAAATCGTTACAGGAAAATGTATAAGCTATGTAATGCCTCCATAACATGTGATAAATCAGACACCTTGGGTACAATCACATTATTTATTTTACAACCTTTCACAATTTAGATATTGACACAATCATTCTCAACACTTATTTTACACCTTTATACTTTTCACTTGTAATACAGAGAGCTGTTGCTCCTTTGAAAGCTCGTTCGAGACTGCCTCAACTGACTGTTTACCCTCCGCACGTAAACTTGCCAATCGGTAAACACCCAGTCAAGGTCGACCAATCAGAGAAAAGCAAAGTACAATCTAGTCAATAGACTTATAAACTACTTTTTAAAACTAGATTTAAACAAACAAGCTTATATAAAAACACTTAAAATACTACTATTAAGTAGGTAATGATATTTACTGCAATGTGATTTATTAACTTCCATACGAATTAATTAGAAATGTGTATAAAATACAATAAAATTCACGACATGATTACAAAATCATTACATTCGGCCATCCGACGTCGTGCGATCTCCCGACGCACGAATAAATCAATTATTTGCTATAATTATCATTACATTCGGTTATAATTTGATCTCAGATTTACTTTCAACGCCACAACGTGAGTTTTCGAAATACCTAAATACCTAACATCAACATAATGGTCATCACTAGTGGGTTCCATTATTCCTTGACTTAGGAACTGCAGGAAGATACAAGAAATTTTCTTGATTTTCATTGTTATTATACTACATCATAAACTTACTGTTGTCTCTACAGTAGTTACAGATGGCAACTTGTCGGAAACCCACAAAAATACATATTAGAAATATAATACAATACAGAATAAACATAATTATCATAGAAAAATTCACTAACTTAAACTTAACTAACTATTTAAATCAAATAATAAAATTACTGCCAGTACAAAAACAATACGCGAACCATCATAGAAATATTCACTTACATAACTATTTACATCAAATAATATAATTACTGCCAGTACAATAACAATACTCGAATTATTATAAATATTCACTTACTTAACTATTTACATCAATTAATATAATTACTGCCAGTACAATAACAATACTAGAATTATCATAGAAATATTCACTTACTTAACTATTTACAACAAATAATATAATTACTGCCAGTACAATAGCAATACTCGAATTATCATAGAAATATTCACTTACTTAACTATTTACATCAAATAATATAATAACTGCCAGTACAATAACAATACTAGAATTATTATAAATATTCACTTACTTAACTATTTACATCAATTAATATAATTACTGCCAGTACAATAACAATACTAGAATTATCATAGAAATATTCACTTACTTAACTATATTCATCAAATAATATAATAACTGCCAGTACAATAACAATACTAGAATTATTATAAATATTCACTTACTTAACTATTTACATCAATTAATATAATTACTGCCAGTACAATAACAATACTCGAATTATTATAGAAATATTCACTTACTTAACTATTTACATCAAATAATATAATAACTGCCAGTACAATACTAGAATTATTATAAATATTCACTTACTTAACTATTTACATCAATTAATGTAATTACTGCCAATACAATAACAATACTCGAATTATCATAGAAATATTCACTTAACTATTTACATCAAATAATATAATTACTGCCAGTACAATAACAATACTCGAATTATCATAGAAATATTCACTTACTTAACTATTTACAACAAATAATATAAAATTACAAACTGCACTAAAATTCAATAGATAAGTATAGGTAATAAATAAAGACTGCGAGAAAAACTGAAGGTTAACTGCGAGAAAGACAATAAAACTTCAAATAAAGATTACTGGTTGCCACACCGAGTTAAAAGTCTTATTATAATCAAATAATCTTAATGTTGTCACCGGTTGCCTACCACTGACAAATAGTCTACGGCTACGTCATCCGTGCTTCATTACTGTTTATTCTATAAGATATAGCAACAAGAAACTTTTATCTTAAGGGCTCACTTGGCTTTCCAAATATAGTTACATGGCACTAATCATCATTTACTTTGGTTAAGGACACTTGACCTATAAGAAGGAACACATAGCCATCATTTATCTTAAGCGCACTTAGCCCAATTGATGAGATAGTTATCTTTTAACCTACTAAACACTCTGGGCCTAGCGAGCCATTCTTTGTCATTGTCTAACCTACTAAGCATCTGAGCATAGTTAGGCATCATTGTCATCGTCTAACCTACTAAGCATCTGGGCTTAGTTAGGCATCATAGTCATAGTCTAACCTACTAAGCATCTGGGCCTAGTTAGGCATCATAGTCTAACCTACTAAACATCTGGGCTTAGTTAGGCATCAATCATTCTAACCTACTAAACATCTGGGCTTAGTTAGGCATCATAGTCATTCTAACCTACTAAACATCTGGGCTTAGTTAGGCATCATCATGGTCTAACCTACTAAACATCTGGGTTTAGTTAGGCATCATAGTCATTCTAACCTACTAAACATCTGGGCTTAGTTAGGCATCATAGTCATAATCTAACCTACTAAACATCTGGGTTTAGTTAGGCATCATAGTCATACTAACCTACTAAACATCTGGGCTTAGTTAGGCATCATAATCATGGTCTAACCTACTAAACATCTGGGTTTAGTTAGGCATCATAGTCATTCTAACCTACTAAACATCTGGGCTTAGTTAGGCATCATAATCATGGTCTAACCTACTAAACATCTGGGTTTAGTTAGGCATCATAGTCATTCTAACCTACTAAACATCTGGGCTTAGTTAGGCATCATACTCATCGTCTAACCTACTAAGCATCTGGGCTTAGTTAGGCATCATAGTCATAGTCTTACCTACTAAACATCTGAGCTTAGTTAGGCATCATAATCATAGTCTAACCTACTGAACATCTAGACTTAGTTATACATCATAATCATAGTCTAACCTACTGAACATCTAGACTTAGTTATGCATCATAATCATAGTCTAACCTACTGAACATCTAGACTTAGTTAGGCATCATAATCATAGTCTAACCACGTGGCACTCTGGCTTCGTCACTCACTGTCGGCACGCTGACCATGTCGCTCGCTGACGACACGCTGGTCACGTCACTCGCTGGCCACGTCGCTTGCTGCCGACATGCTGGCCACGTTGCTCGCTGGCGACACACTAGCCACGTCACTCGCTGGCGACACTTAGGTGACACATCTGGCGGAGTGTCTTCGACAAGCTCCACTGTCACATAACACTGAAAAGCATAAATTGTCTCCGGCAGATTACTTTCAAAAATTAACAGTCTAAAATTATATCTTACTCAATTCGCAAATATAATAAATTTTATCATGAATTTGACTACTAATTTGTCAAACACAGTTCAGTCATGTTTCAGTCGGTCAAAGCAGTCTTATAACACTGCTTACTTCTTAAACACACTTTACTTGGTGCGGCATACATAGCCATGAGCATTAAGCATGACACAATGAATCGTTCGGTACTTGTGTCACATTATACACCCATTAATATATTTAATTTCTCGTATGATCTCTTACGGGGTGAAATATGAATTGCTTATAGTGGCAACTATCTCATTTATCTAGCAACCGATATAAACAGCGACATGGTTGACTAGCTGGTTGGCTTATTATTACTTCCAATAAAGCAAAAATGTTTTCAGTCTGTGACCGAATGAGCTACGGACCACTGTCAATAATGAGGGCTATTGATGCTATTGCAACTATCGGTGTTATCGGGTTCATAGATACTATCGGTTCCATAAAGACTCCTAAGAACATCGGTTCCATAAAAACTTTCCGAGCTATCAAAATTGTTGGTGCTATCGAAACTTGATGAGCTATAAAAACTAAATGGTATGCTGTCAAAACGATTGTTGCTAATAAAACTATAAGTACAAATAACACAAAATGTAATAGGTAATTCTAATTATTGACTAATTACCAATATTGCTATCAAGCTTTGGATGATACACGATACGCAATAGATTATCGGGCCCAATATTTACGACGTCAACTACCCACTAAAGAAAAAAAATACTATTACGATAAAATACTATACCTAAAAATGTTTGCAATGTTTGCAGTCTTTGAGTACATTAGTTAAATAAAACATGTATTTTCTCACCTAAGAGAATTAATGTTATTCTTTGAAAAAATAAAAATTTTAAACCATAAAACGTTGAAACATAATTCTACCGTAAGCACTTAGATAAAGTAACTGTAGGTAGCTTCATAGGTAAATTATACAAATTATGCAATACTGTAAGTGTGATAGAACACAAGAGACACACAAGAGTTTACTAAATTCTCATCTATCTGCGACTTGCTATAGCCATTTGTATAATCATGGTTATTTTGAAGAACCAACATCAGAGCACTGACTTAGATTCTGCTTTATATGAAGCGTAATTATTAAAATGTTTGATTTGCACATTTACTTTCGGTTCGTTTATTATTTTCCAGTCTACCCGCAAACAAGTATGAAATTAATAAAGTTTTTTTGTTTACACGTTTTAACGACGTATAATGCCATTTATTAGCATTCGATATAGCCGACTAGCTTTCGACTTCTTTTTTTTTTGTATAGAACGCAGCGCATGATTTTTACCAGGTTTATGAGATGTGTTTTTACTTCTACACTTTCTATTCCAATCTTGAACTAGTGGCAATAAGGTCAACGATAAATATCTCATCTAGCATAATGAAAAGCAGAAACAAACACACCTGGCTATTGGCTGAGGCCGATTTTTGGCTCCTTGTTGGCGTCCGCAGCTTCAGGCTCTCGACAGAACCTCGCACAGCTGCTACACTCCACACAGACACGTGCCCCATACTTTGCTCGCATGGACACGGCAGTTGTAGGCTCCGGCTCACGGCTTGCCTCGATCTCTTCTATCGCCAATGTTGACTGAGAGGCACATTTAGGTGCTCTATTTTTGTTTTGTGAGCTTTCGTGGATTTTGTGCCACTTCTGATATGTGATAAATCAGACACCTTGGGTACAATCACATTATTTATTTTACAACCTTTCACAATTTAGATATTGACACAATCATTCTCAACACTTATTTTACACCTTTATACTTTTCACTTGTAATACAGAGAGCTGTTGCTCCTTTGAAAGCTCGTTCGAGACTGCCTCAACTGACTGTTTACCCTCCGCACGTAAACTTGCCAATCGGTAAACACCCAGTCAAGGTCGACCAATCAGAGAAAAGCAAAGTACAATCTAGTCAATAGACTTATAAACTACTTTTTAAAACTAGATTTAAACAAACAAGCTTATATAAAAACACTTAAAATACTACTATTAAGTAGGTAATGATATTTACTGCAATGTGATTTATTAACTTCCATACGAATTAATTAGAAATGTGTATAAAATACAATAAAATTCACGACATGATTACAAAATCATTACAAACAGTTCGATGACACAATACCATTCTCGACAAGTTAATAATTAAAATAGCTGAGAATACCTAGCATGAGTAGTTCAGGCACTTATTTATAACCGTTGGAATTTAGAATGGTTGAAGTAATGTTACTTATGTAAGTAGCCAGTAGAATAGGCATAATTAATATCTTTGTTATGTATACACGGTTACACGAAACGATGATACTAACCCGAAAGGAGGTCACTGTACTTAACATTTTGAACAACTTTTAATAATGGACCAACATTGAAATCGCGAAAAAAATATCAATAGAACAGCTGTTTTTTTGTGACTTTAGCGTTGGTCCCAAAGTACAATGACTTCCTTTCGGCTTAGTACCACGGTTCTGTCTAACCTTTTCGTGATTAGAGTCATTGGAATATCTACTTAGAATATTTTTTAACGTTCGATATTACCGATCATTTTAGGCTTGACAAATAATGACTTTTTATTGTATTTTGAAGGTTACCTATCGTATGGGCGACTAGCATAGTGACGAGAGCTCGCAAAGAGGGCCGGATAAGAGATGACTTTGCTGTGAAGACGATCATCGACGAGTTGAACAAATTCAGAGGTCAAGCCGGACTGTTGCTCAGCTACGACACTATAAGCGTGCCTTTAGTATATACTCAGGTAATTTGAGCATCGCTATTATCATCTTTGGCATCCACACCAGTTTTTGACATAACGTTCACTGAATATTACTGAGAGACAAGATAGTACCCGTGTCAGTAATAGATAATTAGGTATTCAGTGATCGTGTAACTGAAAATTGCAAAATGCAAATGCGGAATAATATTACCTGAAAGAGGATTGATTTACATTATAACTCCTTTAGTCTCTATCAATGGGTAATTTTGCCCTACTTTTTGTACTGTTTGGGCATGGATGGATGGGCGTATAATTAAACAAAATCCCATATATTTGCATTGGTTTCTCAAATATCTTAAAAAGTTCCTCTCGGAACATTCAGTAATTGATATGGTCTAGTTCAAGTAAGCTGTGCTATTGTATTAATATGGTCTCGATTGTCCTAGGTTTGGTTTTGCACGCAACTAAAATATCCTAACAGCTCCTTTCGGCTTAGATTAAGCCAATACTAATAAATACCAAATCAATAGTAATCAAAATATTTTCTACTCCACCTTCTGTAAGACCCAAGCCACTTTTTTGACCCGACCGATTGAGTCTATTTGCCTGTACATTACAAAAAACGCTTGCACGCTATAAAGATCGACGACCTCTTCAAAGTATCTAGAAGAAACAAGACATAAAATCAGACACTATGTTCAACCGAACTTTGGTCGCTAATGACTATTATCATCCAACCGTTTTGTTCCGCTGGATGCGATTGATATTTGATTTCTGATCATCATTATATCGTCTATTTTTAGGGTTCCGTACCCAAAGAGTACAAACGGGACCCTATTAATCCGGGTCCGGGTCCGGGTCTTTTGAAAGGGGGGTCCTCAAACAACAAACAAAGTTTTTTAACGTATTTTTGTATTAGCTCTAATGTAAAAACGTTAATACGTACAAGCGACAAACTTGGCATGATTATAGTACACACTCTAAAAAATAACAATAAATAATGGCCAAGTGCGAGTTGGTGACAAATTTCTGTTCATTACCAAGTTAAGCAACATATTTTGCTGCTTAAATTACCTCATCATTCGTCTCACCGAATCGAAATGCCACCTTATTTTACTAATTTTGAAATCGGTTTTTAAATTGATAATTATTGTATTTTGTGGCGGTACGGAACCCTCAGTGCGCGAGCCCGACACGCACTTGGCCGGTTATATTTTGGCTGATCTCATTATTTTTTTTATATCACTAGTTATTTTCCTTTCAGGTAGTCACAATAGCGGTTTACTCATACTTTATAACATCAGCGCTGGGAAGCCAGTGGGTAGAGAATAAACTCCATTACTCCAGTAGCGATGCGTACATCAGTAGCATAGACCTCTACTTTCCAATATTTAAGACATTAGAGTTCTTTTTCTACATGGGGTGGTTGAAAGTGGCAGAGACACTGATCAACCCGTTCGGCGAGGATGACGATGATTTTGAAGTCAATTGGTTGATTGACAGGGATTTACAGGTGAGTTTTGTGTTTAGATTTGTTCTTCAATAAAATGCTGCTAGAACCTTCGTCACGACCGACAGGTTCCATAAAAGGATAACGCAGCGGCAATTTTTCAGAAAACTTTAAATTACCAAAATTTTAATACCTTTTTTTGCATTGATTTACAAACACATTATTTAAAGAATTTTATTCGTTAGGTCTTATGAATTCCTGTGTCAATATGAGTTTTGATACATTTTACAAATACAAACAAACTGATATAAATCCTATGTCGTTATGTCTAATTTAGCTTGCAACAAAAATGTAAACTATGCACAAATTATCTTGATAGTGTGGCTTAAGCTTACTTTTCGTTCGAAATTTTTTGGGTGCTGAGTTGCTGACTCGATGTCCATAGTATTGAAAATCATTGTTTTTTTTATATATATGTTAATCTATTAGAGTCTATGTGACTGATAGACATGCCAAAGTAACTTTTAAACTTTCGCGATTTGAACACATGTTTTAAATGTACATGTTTCTGACAGTCGTGAGTGTCGTGACCACACGGCCATTGTAACATGGTCTAACGTCGAGTGAAAAGTACCTATTTTTACCAAAATAAAATATACGCGATAAGCCTCGATAAACATTTAAAACGCAAGGACATGTCACCAAAACCTTTGCAAATAAAAAACACAAACTTTTGCAATTTTTTATTCTATTTAAGTTGTTGGCATGTTTTTGATTTTGTGAAACTAGTAAAATATCAAAATATAATAAAAAAAGGTTTACATTTAAAGTTTTAGTTTTCCTAAGTTGTGTAAAAATTAGACGCTGCGTTATATCCCTTTCAAAAATATATGTTTAACCTTTTATGAAAGTGTTGTATTCTCACCTGCGACCTAAAAACTTAATCTGATTTCCTGCGTGACCAAGTACAAAGACAAACGGAACAAACATTCCCCTTCAAACAATTTTACATGTCATTTGTCAACCTCTGAATTCTGACTCAACAACATAAAGGTCAATTCATAACGATATCGGAGTACCCAGCAGCGCTAATCTTTCCTATTTTTATGTAGATTAGTTTTTTCTGATCCTGACTATTTGAACCATAAAGCCATGTCAGAAGCCTTCAGACGGCTTAAAACTCCGACATTAGGGCTAGCCACTCGGCCCATACTAATTTACTTACTTTATGGGTATTATCCAGGTATCGTACATGATAGTGGACGAGATGCACCACGAGCACCCAGAGCTGATCAAGGATCAGTACTGGGACGAAGTATTCCCAGCCGAGCTGCCATACACCATAGCAACCGAGAACCAGCGCGAAGAACATCCAGAACATTCGACCGCGCGGATTAACGTCCCAACGAGACAGAAGAGCATGGTCTTCACCGCGCCCTCACAAGTGAAGATCGACGAGATGGTACCATCCAACACCGTGAGTTACAAGTTCGACCCGCCAGAGGTTAGACTCGCCCGTTTTACTAGCATGCTGCACGGAGGAGCTTCGCAGTGTGCCTCGGTGTTTAAGGGTTGCCAATTCAACTAATTTCCTTCTAATTTTCCTATTGGTGTCAATGACGCCAGGTAATTTTGTGTTTACTCTTTCATACCTGTGGCTGGGATTTTACATTATTATTATACAGGGTTCCGTGGAAAGGGTGAACTAAGCCAAAAGAGGTCCATAATACCCATCATTATGAACAACTTTTATTAAGGGACCAACCAAACCTGAAATCTCGAATAAAATATCAGCTGCTCCATATACTTTGTTGAGAGTGAATGACATTTTTCTATAGAACATCTAATATTTTTTTCGCGTTTCAGGTTGGTCCCATAATAAAAGTTGTTTATAATGATGGGTATTATGGACCTCTTTCGGCTTAATACAACCTTCCCGCAAAACTTTGTGGATATTTCTGTTTATATGTATTATTCTCAGTACAAACGCAAACAAGACTGTGGTTGGCATATCGTACAGTTCTATTTATCTATCGATATATAAATATATCATCTTACATAATGACACTTTTTGGCAGCCCTTTAAAATGTGCCTAATATCGGTAAGAGTCTAACAATACAATAATTTATGTAGTATTATAAATTATTTCATGCTGGTATAATAACTTATCTTATATATGTATTTATTTTACAATTTAGCAGTAGTGATAATCATTATCGATTAAGGAAATAATTAAGTTATATAAAATATCTACTGAACAGATATCTAACTGAAGTAGTTAAACTAATAGGGTGTTCCAAAGGTTTATAATAAACTGTGAAAATATTATATATAACACAATAACATATTGAGGGACAACTTATGGCCTAATTTTCACATAACTATGACCCGCCAAAAGTAGAAAAGTACATACATACATACTTGCTTTTATTTTGTTACTAGTGTTCTACAGGGTTAATTTTTTAGAGTACATTATATTTTATTACACAATCATTATCGTTATAGAACATTGTATCAAGTTTTTTCTGTTTTATAATAAGTCCAACTACACAATAGAACAAAGTACGGTAACTGATAGAGGAAGGATGAGCGATGCTCGGGAGGCGCTTCGTGGCGTAAGGATATAGATATGCGGTGTTATTTTGATAATTTTGTTCCAAAAAGGGTGAAACAAAAGAAGCATACAATAGCAAATATATAAAAAAAACATAAACGCGGCGACTATAGAAACTCCTTTTTTCGTCGGTTTTAAATAGCTTGACGTATGCCAAACTTGCTCACTCCAATAAAATAACCCTGTATAACAAGGACATAAATAAGTCGCATAAAAATTTCAAAAAAGTTTAATATTCACTAACGGACGGATTTCCGGAACGGATTCTGTCCTTATTTTATGTGTAATCATTATTTTATTTTTATAACTATCGAAATTTTATTTTAATTGAATTGAATTTTTACACTTTTATTAAAAAAATTGTAACGTTTATAAAACTAATGTATAGTATATCCCATATTTGATGAATAAATGAATTGAACTAAAATGTGAAAGTAGTAGTAGAATAACAAAAAAATTAAAAAAAAATTGCAAGATTTGGCAAGTCAAAAGTTTTGTGAAAACTGGGCGCTAAGTCAAGCCCTTAATAATTGTATTAACAAATTACTTGCTTTAACATACAATAATTCAATATCTTTACTTACTAGGTACTAATCTTGTGTTTGTTTCTACTCTCTACGGTATTTTTCTACGAAAATCTTCCCACATTTTTGTGTTATTTGTTTGTGTTGATGTTTAACTCTATGAATTCATTGTCCGTACCCTTTAATGCTGTAAATAACCTTGCATAACACTTGTTGACATAATCTTTGCTTTGGCTGCGTTTATGTCATACCAATAATATTAATCTTATCTTGCTAGTTGTCTTATCACATTTAACGTAAAAGCTTTGATAACAAATGTAATCTTTTCCTGCATAAAAACCTATTTTAGGCACTAACCCTGAAAATTTTACAATAATATGCAACATGACCAATATTATAAAAATATTACGTATTCGATAACTTCTTTCAATAATATCTGCTATTAGTGGTAAGCATTATCAAATATGCCTACGTCTAGTTTTAAAATTGCACTAGTAGCGCCGCGCTGTTTCACCTGACATCCTGCAGCAAGCCGTACGAGCCGTGGAAAAAAGCGTAGACGCCACGAAACTAGAATATGGATATGTTTGTCTTTTTCTCGCGGGATAAAAACGGTGGAAAGACAGTTTTCCACGGCCCATGCTAGGCCCGCAGGAACCATGTTTTTTTTTCGAGATAAAAAGGCACATGTGTCAATCCAGGGTAAATGTGGCTTATATCCTCCATAGTCCATACCAAATTTCAATAAAATTCATTCAACCTTTACGAAGTTGAAGAATGAGGACAAACATACTTACATACAAAAATTCTAATTGGTTGATGCCTCATACTACAGCAACGTTGTTTTAAGTGACCCAACAAATGTAATATTTTCCCCAATCGTGCTCCCTTTAAAATCAACACCTATATACCTACAGTTATCTAAACAAACATTTGACAACAGCAATTGCAGATGAACGATGACGCCGTATCGGGCATCCACTTCATCGTATCGCGTGGCAGCAGGCGCGGCAAGAAAGAAGACCGCAACTCCGTGGTCTTGGGCTCTACCAACTCTATGGCCTCTTTAGCCCAGACCCAGACGCCGATGACCCGCAACAACTCTGTCACCTCCATGCTGAAGCGGCTGTTCTCTAAGGAAGACCAGAGGACTGGAACTAGTCCCAACTCGCAGACTGACGGTAGTGCGTGTTACTTTTGTGCACTAACTGCATTCTCATCACTAATATCAAACCTTGGTCTGTAGATGATTACGTTAGTTGTCAATCGCGACCGTCTCATTCCGTTCCGATTCAAGTCAAATCATTTATTTGTCAGAACATGTAGATACACATACCTACATACAAAGTAGCATACAAATGGAAAAGTATCTCATGTCTTTGCCAGACTTACTCGCGCCGTGCGCACGAATAGGTGGACACGATTACGATTGCGAGTAATAGCTAACGTAATCAGATTGCAAACGTGCTTTATGGAGACTCCGTCACGGGATATTAATTTTACAATGATTAGGTTGTCGTTGAAGCTTATTTTTTAGGTCTGTGAACATGGTGCAAAAATCAAAAATATCGGGAGCCACATCCATAACCTAATCACGGTAAATATCCCGTAAATAGTCATATAACAATCGGGTTACAAGAGTCATGACTTAGCGACTGAAATTTTAGAATGTTCCTGCGTTTTATCGCCCCCAAATGCAACGCATCACGTCCGGGAGGTGGTGTCCGATATTTTAGGTGCGATAGGTTGCCTCCAAATTCGTATTTACGCGGAAAAAACAAACGCTGCGCCTGCGAGACCAGATAGTATGAATAAACTAACACCAGAACATGCGTGATCAAGTTTTACCCCATTTATTGGGTCTACCCTCAGATCAGACAAACAAGGGAGATAAGTTTGGCTTGATGCCTTTAGTCAAACTCGGACTATCTTGCCGCCCTTTTTGCATTTGGACCTATTAGTTAGTATTAGTTTTGACATCACTACAAGTTTAGAGACATTTGAACACGAAAGATAATTGTACTAAGGCATATCTGCCTTTTTGTCTGATCTGAGGATCTACTGAGGATTTTTGTTCTAAAATTTTAGTACCTAACATGATATTTGGACAAAACTTCAAACAATGCCTGTTGACTAATCTTGCCTATTTCCATTAATGACGTGATACAACTAGAGCAAATATCCTGTGGTGAGTTGATGAATGATACATCGTATAGGTATGTTTATCCCCCCCCCTTGTCAGAAAAGTAAGCAAAGAGCGTACACTCCCCCCCCCCCCCCCCTCTTTATGCTTATGTAAACATTGGTATTTTTTAAGGTTTCTTAATTGTTATTCATGAGTCCAGAAATAAGTAATTTAAAGACTATAAAAGAATGTAATGCCCATCAAGTATATTAAAATTTAAGCAAATTTTGCAGAAAAACCAATAAAAGTAAGTAAATACATAAATATTGGTGACGTAATCACCATCCTGACCCACGCCCCCATGTCATAAAAAAAAGTAAAGCAAAGACCCTACACTCCTCTTTGGTGCTTACATCATACTTTAATGGTAATACTGACGTAATATTGCCTAATTATTTTTCTGAATAAACAAACGTCAAGATAGTTACTTTTACCTTGTATCTTGTTTGTTCCAATGCAAAGCAGGTCGTGCATGTTTGAGTGGCAATGAAGTGTCTTATTGAGCCACTATCAGCGCTCTGTAACGTATTTTTTCCGGGATAAAAAGTTATCCAGGTTATCCTATGTGTTATCCAGGGTATATCAGCTACACTCATTCCAGACTAATTAAAATGCTTTCAGCTGTAAAATAGTTGAGTGTGGACAAACATACAGACTTACTCACAAACTTTTGCATTTCTAATGTAGGTGTGGTAGATTTACAAACACATGGATGTTGGGTCTGGTAAAAAATTCACAAAAAATATGTCCTTAGTTTACCTTATACAGGGCTACGTGGAAAGGGTGTGCTAAACCAAAAGGGGCCCATACCGTCCATAATACAACTTTTACACCAACCCTGAAATCGCGGGAGAAATATCAGTTATTCCAAAGGAAAGAGTCAATAACTTTTTTACTACTTACAATGACATTACAATTTTCAAAATACATTAATTAAATGTACAGCACTGTTTTAAACTATCACGGTTGTTCACTATCTGTCAGGAGCTCATTCCACAACCTTACCACGGTAAATATCCCGTAAATAATCATATAACTTTAACGGCCTTACTTATAAACGTTACTTAAAAGTTAAGCTGCTTTAAAATGCTTAAAATTGTTGTCAACTTCTCATTGACGAAAATTGTCACAGGTGAAAACAAGACAAAGTAATTTTAAGCTTTGCTTAACTTTTGTAACGTTTGTAAGTAAGGTCGTAAATGCACAGTTTACTAAATCACGTAGTTACTACGGTTTTAGTCTACCTCTAGTTCAGACATTTTCGCCGACCCGAAATCCATAGTCTTAGAATAAACTACACAAAGAAACCAAGTACATTCGCAAAATTTAAGCCATTTAAATGGTGTCATATATGCCACCAAAAAATATATAAAAATTTTACTATGACAATTTGCGCGGTGAAATCGTACCACAACAAATCAGAAAAGCAGCATAAGAGTTATGGTGTGACATTCCACAGGTAATCCATAAATTTTCTTGCTTAAATCGTTTAAAATACCAATCGAAACGTAAGCTACAAAGCGAATTTGTAGCTTACGTTTTGAGAAGGTGTTGTTTGGAAACTTACCTTCTCTGAGTAGTTATTCTAAGTCCATAGTTTTAAATAATTATTTTATTTGGTTATTTTACAATCAACCTTTTTTTTATTGTGACAAAGGATTAGAAAACATTGCACAACTAGCTAGGTACATCTTATAATTAGTGTTTAATTAACAAGCAACCATTCATAATTTATGACTCCGGCCATTCATCAGTCATTAACGAAGCTAAAAATATTTACTTTGTTAGTCGTCATCAGTGCAAATCAGTATATTTTCGCACACTCATCGCTTTGGATAGGAATAAATATCCGGGACATTTTTGCAGACACGGTCATCTGACCCCAAACTAAGCAAAGCTTGTGATATGGCTGCCAGAGACTGATATACATACATATATAGTTTTAAATACATATTTAAATAGATATTAACAACCAGATATAGAATAAACACAAATGTTCGTCACATAAATGTTTGTCCTAGGTGGGAATCGAACCCACGCCCCCAAGCTCAGAAGGTAGGATCAATACCAACTTGACCAACGGGCAATCAAATTATTAATAGTTATTAACTCCGTGTACCCATCCACTCATTTTACGAGTGCAACTAGTCTCATAGTTTAGTTGGTATATTTCATACTGATTCCGATAGCGCAATTGGAGTAGCAAACCAGTTGCGAACACGGTCTACAGTGATATGAGTCTTAGCCTGGTCTTAGCACATCATCATCACCAGTCAGTTAAAACAATATAAAATGTGGTAATTTTTTTAAAGTTTTTATTAACAGAACTAAATGTAACTAAGTATTGCTGTCTTTATCTAGTTAGCGTGGTAAAAAGGGGACAGTGATATTTTAATTTGTTTAGTTCTGTCAACTAAAGCCTGCAAAATCGATGCTATTACTTTCTTATCTTAATTATTGCTTATTTATCTTACTGTTATCTTACTAATACTTATTAATCAACAAGATCGGTTCATACTTAATCTGTAAGGCTGGGCTATAATGGCTATAATGGGCTATCGTCATCATCATCATCATCATCAGCCAGAAGACGTCCACTGCTATCGGCTGTAGGCCGTCGTGTGGGCTGTGCTGTGGGCTATCGTATCTGTCGCTTATTCAAAGATCTGGACCAAACCCCAACAGTGAATGTGTACAGCAAAAGCGGAAAGGCCCGGCAGGCCAAAAACAAGTAGGCGAAACTAGCTCGACGCTTACTGCAGCGACCAGTGGGCGTCGAACTCGTGCCGGTCCAGGGTCCGGTGTGCTCGACCACAAAAGTCCTTTGACGTCTAAAAGAAGAAGGGAGGAAGTTTTTGGTGCCAAATCTCAATAAGATCGGTTTAGGCGTTTCGTCGTGATAAAGTAGTATAATAAACAAATGCACAATAATTATTATAGTTTAAAAAACACGCTTATGTAACTATAGTTAAAACACACCAAAGGCTCTCAAACTCGAGGGGTCATTACACTACTCTACTCACATTGTCATTACTCTGACGAGTGTCAGATGCCGGTGGATAGTGAATATCTTGGTATGGGACTCGTTAAACAAACCACAATGAGGCCAAACTCGAGCGGTTTACTAGCAGCCATTGAAAAGTTTCACTATAACACACTGTCAACCACATGGCTCCATCATTGTATCAGTTCGACATTATTTTTTATCGATGCAGTTCGATGGTAGCAATAATTAATGTATTTTTATTTGAATTACATATACTTGCAAAGTTTCGAATCGATACGACTATAATATCTGAGATTTGTTTACGAGAGTTGTTAGTAGTGAAGCTAATAAAAGCGTGTTAAAAAGGCAGGATTGCTATCTCATTCAGACACACATAAATCGCATTTGCCCGTTTAGTTTCGCGTATTTGTACCTTTTTTTAATAATTATGTAAATGGTTTCCAGCGTCTCGGTTCACGATATCCGCGAGCAACCCAACGCTGAACAAGCCGGCGGCAACGGGCGGCAGCATGAAGATCGCCAACGAAGTCATTGAAGAGTTGGACGAGCAGGCCACCATCACCAGCATGGCCATGCGCCCTGAGAACCGGTACATACATCATCTATCTATATATATATATATATATATGTCGGAGAACACCCGGTACTAGGATGTTTTTTGAAGCTGTGACGTCATCAGTGCTGATGATACTATTTCCATCACTGGGTTCTACCATTGGAGATAAAACCTTAGCTGGCAGAACTACTCTCTTCTAAGTAACTTTGTAGTTTTTAGGCTGTACCAAACTGACTTATCACGGGGTAGGTTAAAGAAACACATTGAAAGTTCTCCTTGTTCTTTTATTTCTGCATAGACCCTAAGAAGGTGCTCTATGCTAATGCTAATTTACCGCCACGTTCGTAAAACCCTAGACGCTTATAGAAGAAGGGCAAGAAACTACAGCGCCATCACTTTATCACAATTATTACAGAATAACACTTTTCATAACACTTATTGAGCAATAAATAGTAGTTAACAAAATAGTAACAGCACTCTAAGTGCACCGGATATCGCTTCAAGCAAGACTGCCTGTTTCTGCACTTTGTACTGTGCTCGATGAATGCCTCAAACAGACTGAGCCTGGCTCCACAACAGCTCGCCATTTTATAACAAAGATGGCGTCATGTCGTTGTGAAGTCATAACACTGTTCATTAAAGATCTACAAATAACCTACTTTACAGTAGTTTATAACTTGTTAAATAATCTTAACTATTTACAGAACTTAGCTCTTATTAACACTTAAGCTAAACATTTAAATAATCGAAACAAGGCGCCATGATGTTCTTTTTGTAAATCGAATATCAAATCAGCTGTCTTTTAATGTAATCATTAACTAATGATTTTAAACCTAATGTTTATCGTTTACAAATCAAGACATGAATTTAGCAATAGATAACTTTACATTTAACTAAAGATTAAATAGTCTTGTGTCATTGTTTCCTGTCCGGAAAGAGAACAAAACATATTTTTACATTTTAGTCTTCCACAGTTAACTTTACGCTTAGAAAGGTAAACTAATTACATCAATCAGTTTGTAAACCTTTCTGCTCTTCATTTTAACGGACATTGTTGAATTCGACGTTATTATTTAGAAGCTTATATTGGTCTTGCGCCGACACGGCCATTCTGACAGGTGGTGCGTGCTCTGCACCAGCCACATCAGTCTGTTGTTAGTATTCTTGAGAAACTTGCTGCTGGTACTTAGGGGTGGATAAAGATTTGGTATTGAAATTTTCTAGAATGTTCTTGAAGTGTATAAAGTATTTCAGGGGTCTCGATGTGTCTAGAAGATTTTAGTACTGTACTGTCGGAGAGTGTTGGAGTATCGGAGTGAGTAGAAATGAAATGAAATTAAAATTAATCTGGGTGGTTCTCGGAGTGTCTTGATGTGTCTCGGAGTGTCTCGGAGGTTCTCGAAGTGTATCGGAGGGTCTCGGAGGTTCTCGAAGTGTAACGGAGGGTCTCGAAGAGTCTCGGAGGGTCTCGAAGTATCTAAAAATTAAAACGAGTTTCTCTGAGCTAGGTATCCATTCATAAGCACACTAACCCATAACTTATTTGTGGTCGGTGTTTCAGTTGTTTCAAAATAAGAAACTCAGCATGATTTCTATTGAATATCTTTTAATGATAACCGATTCCGATTATCAGTTATCAGCGGATATTTTTCACATCTTGACAATCATAAATGAATCAAGTTTAAAGTTTATGGAGGTAGGTAGAAGTTTACTGTACATGGAGAAGTAAGCGAAGATGTTGTAGTTAATGCTCCACGCATTGCAAATGTCCCTCGCATAACTGCAAGCTTTTATTTCTTATCGATAGGAACGATTTTATACTCTGCTATTGTTTGCATATAAAGCAGCTGGGCAATAGTTTGCTGTTGTGTCTACAGCCACTCGATGATGTCATGAATCATCGTCATCATTATTATTATACGAAAAGAATTCTGAAGGTACATCACCAGAATGTAATTGCAGCACCAGGTCCGCTGCAGGTCCACTCCTTAACTTGTCGCACCAGGCATTAATCGGTTTGATTTGGGGTAATCCATCCATGAGCATTAACACTGTTCTCGTGGGCGTGACTAGGATAATCTGAAACATAATAAACAGACAGAAGGATCATTGGATTCTATCCCACTTCTGATGTCGGAGAACACCCGGTACTAGGATGTTTTTTGAAGCTGTGACGTCATCAGTGCTGATGATACTATTTCCATCACTGGGTTCTACCATTGGAGATAAAACCTTAGCTGGCAGAACTACTCTCTTCTAAGTAACTTTGTAGTTTTTAGGCTGTACCAAACTGACTTATCACGGGGTAGGTTAAAGAAACACATTGAAAGTTCTCCTTGTTCTTTTATTTCTGCATAGACCCTAAGAAGGTGCTCTATGCTAATGCTAATTTACCGCCACGTTCGTAAAACCCTAGACGCTTATAGAAGAAGGGCAAGAAACTACAGCGCCATCACTTTATCACAATTATTACAGAATAACACTTTTCATAACACTTATTGAGCAATAAATAGTAGTTAACAAAATAGTAACAGCACTCTAAGTGCACCGGATATCGCTTCAAGCAAGACTGCCTGTTTCTGCACTTTGTACTGTGCTCGATGAATGCCTCAAACAGACTGAGCCTGGCTCCACAACAGCTCGCCATTTTATAACAAAGATGGCGTCATGTCGTTGTGAAGTCATAACACTGTTCATTAAAGATCTACAAATAACCTACTTTACAGTAGTTTATAACTTGTTAAATAATCTTAACTATTTACAGAACTTAGCTCTTATTAACACTTAAGCTAAACATTTAAATAATCGAAACAAGGCGCCATGATGTTCTTTTTGTAAATCGAATATCAAATCAGCTGTCTTTTAATGTAATCATTAACTAATGATTTTAAACCTAATGTTTATCGTTTACAAATCAAGACATGAATTTAGCAATAGATAACTTTACATTTAACTAAAGATTAAATAGTCTTGTGTCATTGTTTCCTGTCCGGAAAGAGAACAAAACATATTTTTACATTTTAGTCTTCCACAGTTAACTTTACGCTTAGAAAGGTAAACTAATTACATCAATCAGTTTGTAAACCTTTCTGCTCTTCATTTTAACGGACATTGTTGAATTCGACGTTATTATTTAGAAGCTTATATTGGTCTTGCGCCGACATATATAAAGCGAAATTCACTTATCACGAAATCTCGAAAACTACTTGACCTACGAAGCTGAAATTTGGCAGGCAGATTTGTTATGGAGTGTAGAGGTAAAGGAGGATTTTGCGAATGGGCCGAATTAAGGGGGGTACATGGGGACTGAAAGTTTATACGAAAGCCTACAAGTACAATGTCGTGGGCAACAGCTAGTATTATATATGATCAACAAATTACAATATTTTTGTAATTGTGTCACCAAATGTGCGAATTCCGATCGCGTCTGTGATACACAGACTTTTGTATATAGTTTAAATTTGTACCTGAGGATGAGGATGATTCCCACTTCGTTGCGTTGTGTCCAGGGCTAGCCCTGATAATGAAGCAGCTGACGTGATTCCAAGGGGACTTCTTAGATACTTTAAACACCAAATGTTCGCTGATTGTATATAATCTCTTCCCGACATTTCACTCGTGTGTCTGACCACTGACACTTGAGCACAAATGACCCGGGGCCAACCAAAATGAGCGAGGCGTGCTTTTTGTTAGCACGCATCCGAGCACGCGAAGGTTAATCGGTGACTCCTAAACCGTAAAAGAAATGGCGTGGCGCGCACCGTCAATTTTCGCGCGTAACCGAACACGCCGGCCACGACTTTCTTTCTTTCCAACAAAAATGTGTGGCGCGCGCCGTAAATCGCGTTCACAAAAAGATATTGTTTTGTCATGTTTTTTTACATACTAATTACCCCTTACGGTTTTCCTATCTTCCCGATTTTTTGGAGATTTTGGTAAAAGCACCATCCTTATGCCACATGCTATGTAGATCGTGTTAGCCATGTAACCTTTTAACACGACTGCAAAGAAGAGCATGTTTTTGGGGGGTACCTTCCTATGTATGTTTGCATGTTCTCCCTACCGCCAAAACGGCTCAACAGATTTTGGAGTAGAAAGATTTTGAAAGGCTACAATTTGCAGATGTTTTTAGTTATATATCATACTAGCTGACCTGACAGACGTTGTCCTGTCTTAGAACTGCCAAACACGCAGTCAAAATTGTAAATCTTATTTTTTTACACCTTGGGTTACATTATTGGAGTTTTAGTAAGGATCCCTTTTTTTTTGAAAATATAATATAGCCTATGTTAACCGGGGATAGTGTAGCTTCCCAACAGTGAAGGAATTTTTCAAATCGGTTCAGTAGTTTCGGAGCCTATTCAATGCAAACAAACAAACAAACAAACAAACAAATTTTTCCTCTTTATAATATTAGTATAGATAATATTATATTTTTTTCACTACTGAGGGCAAGGACGGATTAACTATGACATTACCCCTCGGCAATCCCTCCTCACGGGGACGGTGTTAGGTTCAACATTAGTGTTCTCGTCGTATAGACAGGTTCCTAAGGACTAAATTTATTTGAACGTAGAAGGAGAGCGCCGCGTAATTTTTTAAATTATTAACTTATATAGGCTTGCGTATGGCCGCCAACTCGCCTTACGCCTGTTTTGTCTGTTTTGCGATCAAGGCGCACTAAATCAAAGAATACGCAATATTCCGCGCGCGCTCCCTATTGGCGTCAACTTGCCTTAGGGATAATCCGCCACTGACTGAAGGACGAGACGAAGAAGTTCCACACGAGTGAAACAGTTCAAAACGCTGCGCGGCAATGCACAATCTGGGTGTCTTCAAATCACGAGTGAATCGGTTTCTTCTAGGCAAGCGTGTTCCAACGTAGACCGCATCATCGCTTAACATCAGGCGTGATAGTGGTCAAACGCAAGCCTATTATTTATAATTTAAAAAAAAGTCACCCTGAGATATTAGCTATTTCATTTCTTTATGCCTTGTAATTTCAGTGCATCATAAAGACAAAAATAATCATGTTTCATTAAAATTGTTATCCCACTGCACTGACTCATTGAGGAAAGGACATAGTTGTTTGCGGTGCGAATGAATAGATGCCTAGTCTGAATACAAGCCAACGAGACTTCAAGGTTAGCTCTAATGAACGCATGTTATTTACATATGCAAATTAATCAAACATCTAGTTTAACCTAACTAGCTATAATATGTCATATTATGTTAATACAGAACTAATAAGCGTTAACCATCGAGATACAATTCCTATAGAGTTACAATCTCTCAGTGAAAACAGTCAAAAAACGTCCGAGCGTCATTGTACATAGGTACATAAAGTATCAATTATATACTTCTCACACTTCACAATGCCACATTTACTCCAATTTAGAGGTTATGTCGCTAGCATAGTGTTCAACGTTAGTTGTCCGCTATGTCATCGTAGCTGTGGCATCGCGCGGCGTTGTAGTCGGATCGCGGTTACCTTGTAACTAACCGAAAAGTCTGCGCAATTTGTACCGTGCCCTGAGTTTTGGTTCAGACATTTTTTGGCACGATTGTGACTCTATATTATGTATTGTGTCTCGATTGGTATTTTTGTCCAGTTGAAGCGTTTCTAGGTGATCCTGATACCTAACTTATTTTTTTATTAATAATAGGCATGCGTTTGACCACCACCTCGCCTGATGTTAAGCGATGGTGCGGTCTACGATAGAGCACGTTTGCCTAGAAGCAACCGATGCACTCGCGACTTGAAGACACCCAGATTGTAAACCCACTCAGATTGTTGTGATGTTTTTGGTTGTGGATCGATTGTGGTGTCTTCAAGAACCTGGGATCTGGGTGTCTGTCTGAATAGGAGTTCCCCGATGGAACACGCATTCAGACAGGGCATTCCACAGTCTAGCAGTTTTTAAATCGTATCCTAGTTTTTTGAACTTCATTGTTTTTTTTTTATCACTAATAGCAAACACGTTTATTTTGCAGACCTACTGCAATGAGCCTGTTCCAAAAGGCGCCCGTACCGAGCGAGCCGGTCGACATCACTTCGAAAAATTCAAACCACAGTTCAAGTGAGTATCGCTTTGTAAACCTTCAAGTAGTAACTTTTTTTAAATCTATATACAGGGTTACGCAGAAAGGGCGTACTAAGCTGAAAGGTGGTCATTGTAATCATCACTACGAATAACTGTTACAATGGCCGGAAATCATGAAAAAAAAACTGCTGTTCCATAGAAAAAAAATCAGTCACACTGAACTAAATGTATTGAACAGCAGACTTTCGGCTTAGTACTCCCTTTCTGCGTAACCCTGTATACTGGGTTACGCGGATAGGGTGTACTAAGCCGAAAAGGATCCATAGTACCCATAATTATAAACAACTTTTATTATGTAAGCAACTCGGAAATCACGAAAAAAAATTATCAGCTGTTCCATAGAAAACGGTCATTGACACTCGACAAAATGTATGGAACAGCTGATATTTTTTTCGCAATATCAGGGTTGCTCCCATAGTCAAAGTTGTTCATAATGATATAAAGGCACCATTTCAGCTTGGTACACTCTTTCTGCGTAACCCTGTATCTGTAACGGGATTGGAATTCAATTTTACTAAAGACAGTTTGAATATTTTTTTACTGGCAGGAATAAACGAGTATATTTTGAATTCATTTAGGTACCCACCCACAACCATCCGGATTTAGCTCTTCATTGCTAACTATATAGGCATCATTATTGTATTCAGACACGCGGCTATCGTCGTCGGCGCCGAACCCGTGGGGTCACGCGCGGCAGACGGCAGGCGACAAGAGCCCGGCGGCAGAGTCGCTCGGCACACAGACATCGTTTACCTTGCCTGACAGCATACCCGACGAGCCGCGGCAGCGCCTCGACAGCGACGTCGGCCCTTCGCTCAGCGCCGCCGGCAGTCAGACGCTTTGTAAGTCGACACGACCATACTAGATGTTTTTTTACCAACAAATGGACGGATTTTCATGATTTTTGCATGTTCGACTCGTATCACCGCACTAGCGATGCGGGACATCAATATGAGATCTCGCTGATTGGCGGACAGACTACGCAACATGACGTCATATAATAATAGCTTCTCTGTGTTAATAATTCTAAACATTACTTATACAGTAACAGTACGACTGTTTCTAGCTATATAGGTCAAAGGTCAATGAGTGACAGCATAGGATGCAATTTATCCCGAAAAAATATGTTTCCTGGGTGAATCCACGCGTTTGCACCACGGTCACAGTTAGCTGATAATAAGCGAATCTGTAAGCTTTTTATAATCAATCGTGATAACAGTTGGCAAGGAAGTAGTATGCATCAAGAAAGTGAACATAACTTTTTTTACCCCAGATAAATGCGGGAAAAATTTGTCAAGTAAGTTTATTGCATAATCTGCGGGTCGCGCGCGCGCACATCACTAGTCGAGTCGAGTCCAGTGATCCAGGCCTATGCCGCACTCTTTTTTTTCTAAAAAGAGCGGCAAACAAGCTTGTGGTCTGCCTTACGGTATGCAGAAACCGCCGCCTATGGTCACATGCAACACTAGCGATATTGATGGTGCTTTGCCAGCCCGGAGAGGTAGTTATAGACACCTTTTTTTAAACGCTTCATGTTGAAGCTCGGTGGGAAGACCTATGATCACTTTGCAAGTCCGCTGAAAAATTGGACGGTGTGGTATTTCCTTCTTGACGGTGTACGAATGTGCGGTAGGTACTGGAACTCCGACGCAGGAATGAGATAAATAGCTCTTCAGAGCATTCCCCGAAAAACAAGCGACTAAGTTTTGTGTAAATTACGACGCTTTATGAAATGAACGGCCTTTGATAATGTTTATGTTGTAACAGTGGACGAGGTTGACGGTGAAAACGAAGACGTGGACGACTTTGAGCGCCTTCGGAGCAAACGCGAGAGGGAACGACGAGAGAGGTACCAACAGAAACTCATGGCGCGCTCTGTCAGTGCACAACAGGTAAATCACCACAGTAAATAACCTATCACAGAATTAAAACTGATATTCTGAAGGGGGACGCAACTAAGCCCTATGCAATTACTTTTTTATTTTTAGGTGGGCTAATTATGATAGTGTTTACCTTTTCTCAGACTGTGTATTAAATGTGTCTGAGTAATAATTGAATAACACACTTCTATCAAAATTGAACTGTAAGGCCTCGAGCGTTGCAAGATAAAAATTGGTGCCCAATTTTTGTCTCCTCATATTAATTTGTAGAGCTTGGCAAAGGATTGATTGAAACTTGAAACAAATTTTTTGGTTCTTCTGACAATACTGTGGAACACATGTCAGTGGAAGAATTCCATCCAATCATCATCCTCATATGCTAGTATTTAGAACTATGTATTTGCTATGTATGTATTTGTATTTGCAATAGTGGCACCCCCATTAATTTCTACTCTTTTTTGCCAATAACTTTTTTGTTTTCCTTCTAAAAATAGGCTTACTGATATTGCACAGAGGTTATGTTAGAATTTACTGACAAAATACTATTGACATTTCCCAACAGGGGCCTTACGGCCAACAGCTAATTGCGGCACCTAATCCGCTCAGTTGGAAAATCACGCAAACGTGAACCTTATCGCGCCCTGATACGGTTTGCGGTCGCGTGATTTTCCAACTGAGCGGATTATGTGCCGCAATTAGCTGTTGTCCGTAAGGCCCCTGTCCTGTAATAGGCTCATAAATTACTTATGTATATTTAACGTGAATTGAATATTCACGCAATATTTGAGAAAAGTGCTTTACAAGCCTTGGCGGCAACAGCATTGATGGTCTCACGTATGTTGTCCTCAGCCTATATTGTCGTCCATAAAGGCTTGTTGCCGGCCGCTGTAATGTCCTATACAACCACTTGGAACTTGGGGATCTTTACTTTACAACCTTATCTTCTTATGGATCTTTCGACTACTAAAATGTATGCTCAAATCATTAAAAACCAATTTATTTTCAGCGAACTGGGAGTATAGAGCTGATCGACAACGACCTACTTTTAGAGGACCTGCTGATGCAGTCCGGCGCTCTAAAGAAGGAAGACCTAGTAGACAGTTCAAAAGAGGAGGCCACTTGACAAAGTATCTTTATATTCCCGTGGGACTCTAGATCGAATATATCCGCGCCATCTCAGTATTAAAATTGTGATATATTGTACATTACTTTTCAAAGTACAGTACTCGTATTGTGAATCATGCTGTTTGTACATATTTATATACTTAGGCTTATCTATTTAAAAGACATTAGAAAATTTAGATACAATTTGTGATTTTTATTTTTTAACCCTGAAGTTTCCCCAGGTTTCAAAATCTGTACCTAAACATACCGGTGCCTCCTTGTAGTCTCATGTACCGAACAAGTGCCGTGGTGATGCCTCAATTTAGCCCAACTGATTTGACCACGAGACATAGTCTTTCCTCGTGGTCAAACTATTAAAATGATCCTCTCTATCCTTGTCAAGTTTAAAATGTGTAGTCGTTTTGAATAAAAAAATAAACATACAAAGGAAAACAGACTATAGCCTATACCTATAGCAACATGATATGACTAAACTAACAGCGATGATTGGGAACAAATTTAATATCCAGTGCCAGGCCAGTGGTAAACGGGAATGGTCGATTTGTACTGTCACAAACTTTCGTAATTGTATCATCTACATAAACATCCTATTTTTTGGAGTTCCATACCCAAAGGGTGAAAATGGGACCCTATTACTAAGCCTGCCTTTTAACAGCTGTATCTTTCGAACCGTAATAGATAGCCAGTTGAAATTTCCACAGAATATGTAATGTTACGGCGGATTAACTAAGAAATAATAAAAAAGTAAAAACTAAAGGGAGTCCCTACAAAACAAACGTATTTGTGCATTTGCTCTCATGTAAAAACGGTAATACGTACAAGCGTCAAACTTCGCATGATATAATGGCCAAGTGCGTGTCGGTGATAAATTTATGTTCACTACAAAGCAACGTCGGGCGCGGTCTGTACTTGGATGGGTGACCGCCTGGTCGTGATGGTCTTTCTGTACTTTAGTAAACAATTTATGTGGTGGTACGGAACCCTCAGTGCGCGAGCCCGACACGCACTTGGCCGGTTTATTTAATACTCATTACCGGAGCTATTATGAAAGGTCTTGGCGAGTTCGTGTTCACATTAGTCGCCTAGCTTTTGGAGCGGGTGTGAAGTGGTTATAAACATGGATGAACATCTTTTATTCTTACAAATTATGATACTAGCTGCGTATCGTGGAGTTTTACCTCCTTTTTGACTTAGATGTTTTTTTTTTTTTCAATGTATATAGACTTCAATTCTTGTTTTTTTGTAGGGAAAATATTAAAATACCTCCTCTGAGAACACTGGAAAGAAACTCTAAACTTGGAAGTTTGAATTACAGAATGCAACTATGTACCTACATACGTAATAATAATATATTAGACTGGTAAAAAATTAAGGTACAAAACCAATTAAAATATGCAAAATAATCCCGGAACAAACATCCAGTGTGTGGCCGTAGAACAACTTATAGCAATCCTGCAAAAGTATAATGGGAGTGTTTTTGTACCAAGAAAATGCAGTTGTAAGTTTTCAGGGAATTTATTGACTTAAAATATTATTATTAGGTGTCATAAGTCAAGCTTACAGCTTGAGCTTTGTCCTTCTCCAGTGACGCCTCTTAGCGTTGTACCTGCAAAAGAAAAACAACATTATTTAAAAGACTGCATTTAGAAACAGGCGGGGGCCCAGAATGGATGGAAGATGCAGCTTGCATGCAGCAAGATGTTAATTGGAAAGTGTCATGGCATATGATTAGGGTTACCATCTTTAAATAAATCTGGTTTTCAAATTATCTTACACTAGCGGTCCGCCCCGGCTTCGCACGGATATAGCTAATTATATAGCCTATGTCACCCGGGGATAGTGTAGCTTTCCAACAGTTAAAGAATTTTTCAAATCGGTTCAGTAGTTTCGGAGCCTATTCAATGCAAACTAACAAACAGACAATTAAATCTTTCCTCTTTATAATATTAGTATAGATACTAAAATTTCTGGCTTTCGTTTCGGACTTTTTTAATTTTGATATGGTAACCCTACATATGATGCTAACAGTAGGATTTCATAGCATAGCCATGTAATTTTTTTTAAATATCAGGTCTTGTTGCAATTTTTTCTCCAAAGAAACATATTTTCTTTACAACATGCAGAGAATCTCAGTAACCGCACTAAAATAATGAACATCTTGTAATAAGGATTTACCTAAAAGCAGCAAAAATACAATTGGACATCGCAAGGGTACAGCAGTGGGAAAAGATTGGCTAATCGCCTATCATGTAGGAAAGTCTTTGTGGGAATGTTTCATTCGACAGCACCCCACGGCTGCACGCGCTACACAACACAACTGTTAATTTTTTTGGGATAAAAAGTAGTATAATTGTTAAACCAGTGTACAAAGTACCACCATACCTAGATTCATACAAATTTGTGCAGCCGTTACAGAGTTGTATGAGGACAAACACAAATTTTCACATTTATAATAATATCAGTGTGATGTCAATGCAAACACTACAATAACCAGATTTTTTTATAGGTTAATATTCTTGTTCTTGATTACCACCTCGCCTAATGTTAAGCAATGATGCAATCTACTATGGAGCATGCTTGCCTAGAAGTAACCGATTTCCTCGCGACTTGAAGACACCCAGATTGTTTGTTACTATCGGGGAACAATTCAGGCAGCTCAATCCAGTCTAACAGTTTGCAAAATAAAGATGGAATCGTTGTTCGTACCAGTTTTCTGTATATCAATCATGAAAGGATTATCGCCTTATCCTGCTTGCCCTGGCCGTGTCTTAGAAAAATGGGCACAGATGTAGAACCAACGCACACTCCCCGTAATGTATCGCGCAATGATAAGACTAGAAATTAAATCTTAAGAAGCTTAGTCTGAACCAGGTATTCATTGCTGATGAGCATGGCACGTTTTTGAATGGAATTTGAGCAGTACTCCATTTGTGGCCTTGTGCTTGGTATAATAAAAACGACTGTCCCAACGCAAACTACTGCTGCACCTTCGAGAGAATAACCAGCTTTATGGCAGCCAATTGAACATTGTTTTTGATGTAAGATCCGAAGTTATGCAACACCCAAGAGCTCAAGTCAATTATCCGTCAGATACATACTGGAAAGTAGGAGCCGGTTGATAACGCTTTCATTTGGCAAAGAAAAGACATGCCTGGGTGCAAGCTGCATTATCTATACTAATATTATAATGAGGAAAGATTTGATTGTTTGTTTGTTTGCATTGAATAGGCTCCGAAACTACTGAACCAATTTGGAAAATTCTTTCACCGTTGGGAAGCTACACTATCCCCGGGTAACATAGGCTATATTATATTTAAAAAAAAAATAGGGATCCTTACTAAAACTCCAATAATGTAACCCAAGGTGTAAAAAAATAAGATTTACTATTTTGACTGCGTGTTTGACAGTTCTAAGACAGGACAACGTCTGTCAGGTCAGCTAGTAAATAAATAAATAAATATTCACGACACTTTTGCACACACGGTCATCTGACCCCAAACTAAGCAAAGCTTGGGATATGGCTGCTAGAGACTGATATACATACATATATATTTTTAAATACATACTTAAATAGATATTAAGCGCAGAAGGCAGGTTCACTACCAACTGGACCAACGGGCTATCATTGAACTTGACCATCATGTCATCACTCCAATCGGAAACGGTCTTAAGAGACAAGTTCATGCGCTCAACCATGGCCTCTCCAAGAGACTGGTCTTGTAATGTGGATGTGAGAATTATTTCAATCATGGACATAATTAATTATAACCAGATTCAAGCAAACACTTTCTATAATATGGTAATAATGCTCGGTTCAAGCATTCATTTGCTCTGAATTCATTCAAATACTGAATAAAAACATTTTCTTTTAATATTTCTCTTTAGTATATTGGATGCCTGCTACAGTGTTACGTTCAAAATACTAATAAAAGTGATCAGAATGTATCATTCAGATTTTTACAATGTTATAGCAGCTGTCGGCGCAAATACATGCTTGGAACAAGTTTAGTGTGAATGCAACTAATACAAATAAAATGTTAGTATATCCCAGCTAGGTAGGTAGGAAAAGATGTTGCACAGCCTCCTGCACAGGCGGAAGGTAGCTTGTCTGTCCATTTTTATCGCTTTCAATTCGAGAATGCTGTGGAGAATGTGCACAACAGGTGTTTAAGGTGATCCCGTCAACCATTTCCGATTGCAGAATTCTGTCATAGGTCATCGAGGCAGACATTCCATCCATACAGCGTGAACATTTTTAAAATCCGCACAGTGTTTCCAAAATTCCTTCCTAATACGAACTGCACAGGAATGGAATACGGAGTGCATTCCATTGCCTTGGTGTTCCCTATAAAGTACTACCTGGGTCTCTTCAAGACAAGAGTGAATAGGCACCTCATAGACGAGCGTGCCCCATCATCACTTACCATCAGGAGAGTTGTGGTCAAACGCTAGCCCATAACATCATTAAAAAAAAGGTACTGACATTCTACCAGTCATTTAAAAACTAATAAAAGTAACGGAGGGTATTAGAGGGGACGGTTCTAGACCAGTAAGTTACTTCATAGGTAGAGTTTTATACTACAGGTACAAAAACTGAATAATTCAATGATAGACATTGTTTTGATTCTGTCATTCTTCAAGACAGTTGAAGACCGACTTATATCAGATCTATGATGCAAAACCCGCAAGGAAGTAAACATAATTGACACACGAGTAGTGATTATGACCTGTCTAAGTGGATAGGTTGATGTTTTAAACAAATTTTGTTAAAATCTGTTTCTAAATTCTATTCTGAACTGATCTGTTGAAATTAGTGTTCGGAAAGTATTACATGTTTGAGGCTTCGACCAAAATAAAATGAAGTTTGGGGTAAACATTCCACCCCAAATTATGAGCACCGTACGTACGTTACTGTCGGAAAACTTTAGAAGAAAAGTAAGTTTCGCAGTAAATTGAATATAATGTATGTAGAGAACGTGACTTACCGGATAGTGTTCCCTGTGCGCATTCTAACCCATTGAGGAATAGGTCGGTTTTGTTTCAGCTTCTTAGCCAGCTTTCGCTTGATAATAAATGTCTTGTGGGCCGACTGGAATATTTAATTATCGATTATTCCTTACATCTAAGTAAAATAGTACAGGATTCATTTAATAAATTAAGATTTTTCTTGTAGCAATATACAAACCATTTTGTCTTCCCACGGCTGTCAAAACAAAGTGAACGAACGAAAACGATACTGAATGAACGCACGAAGCCACGAACGAACCTATCAGCCACAAATGTCAATTATCAATCTTTTTTTTTTAAATTATTATTCGCCCATAGTACAGGCTAAAGCTTTTAAGGCTATACCTCCTGTTCATCTGTTTTGTATTGTCTTATAAGCGTCAAACAAGTCATAGTCAGAGTCAAGCTAAGTAAGTCAAAATTAACTCAAAATTAACGCCCATATGGCGTTTACAATTGTCAGATACTGTTTGTTTGTTCCTAAATTTATGTACACTTTACGATGTAGTCGACTGTGGAAACACGGTGAGCTCCTTTCGAGCTTAGACAATGTCGTAAAAGAAACTCTAATATCGGTTTTGAATGTTGATTTGAGTGACAGGACATGGTTACAAGCAAGCACAGCAAGCAAGCCTCACTACCTGTAACACAGATCTATCTGTGACCTGCATAGATTCAGTATAGGTAAGTGACCTGTAAGCACACCTGTAAGGTTAGGAGCATAGAGTAATATATACACGTTAGGAGGCTTAGGGATCCGCCAAGTGTTGCGTTACCGGCATTCTTGTCCTCATTTCATAGTACTCATAAATTAATAGAAAAAATCCTTGCACCCTCTTTAGGTCCTTCCGATGTAGTTGTATCTCATTCGAAAGAGGCAATGAATGCTTGGAGGCTGGCTTGTCCAAATACCGATTTTCCCAGGAAGTTGTCTTCCCAGACTCTGCGGTCGACCGATCTGCAAACTAGCACGGAAATCACTATTGCAGATCGCGCTCGTATTTTTGCTGTCTCTGTTTGGGAATCGGGACTTTGACTGCAAGCCATGCCCTCTTTTAACACAGGTAGCCTTTTAGATCCAACCGCATTTCGTCTAGCTGTCAGCTTACGCTTGGGTGCAAGGTGCTGTGAGGCCCATCGCTGTCAGTGTGGTACTGCTGTTGACTAGCTCGGTCACCATGGTCTCTCTTGCTCGAGAAGCGCTGGTCGTATTGGCCGACACGTTAGCCTGAACGACATCATACGCAGGGCACTTTCCACCGCCAATGTCGCAGCTGTGCTCGACCCGAGTGGTCTTGGGCGTGACGATGGAAGGAGGCCTGACGGTATGACACTTGTGCCCTGGAGGCTGGGGCAGCCCCTTGTATGGGACGCAACTTGTGTCGATACTTTGGCACCGTCACATCTTCCTGAGACACAAGGTAGGGCTGGCGCGGCTGTCAATTCGGCAGAGCAGCACAAGCGACGCAAATATGCTAACCTCGGCAGTGGTTACATATTTGAGGCGTTTGGGGTCGAGACATTGGGCCCTAGGGGACCGGGAGCTCACCTCATCTTTCAGAGCGCCTGGTTAATGCGACGCGTGACCAAAATGCTGGCGTGTTTCTGGCTCAACGCATTAGCATTGCCATTCAACGTGGTAATGCCGCCAGCATGTTGGGTACGCTGCCAACTGGTAGTGGGCTTGAGCATTTGGATTGTCTTTAGACCTTCAACGGTCTATAGGCAGTCTAACTGTATTTGTAGTGTTAGTTTTAGCTTGTATTTTTTGTTTAGTTATTAAATGTGAAGTGCCTATACAAACTAACACTACAAATACAGTTAGACTGCCCAATACTGCCCATAGACCGTTGAAGGTCTAAAGACAATCTAAATGCTGCTCACTATCAGTTGGCAGCGTACCCAGCACGCTGGCGGCATTGCCACGCTGAATAGCAATGCTTATGCGTTGAGCCAGAAACACGCCAGTACTTTGGTCACGCGTAGCGCGTCAATAAAACGACATGAATGATGAATGTTTTAAAACGTTGGCGCAAAAACTAGGCTTCTTTACATAATCTGTGGTTAGTCACTGACAGTAAAGTCAACTGTCATTGTCATAACTGTCAATCACAGTCAAACCAATGTAAAGTCATGTCACCCCAACTCGGGGAAGAAGAAAAAAAAAAAAAAGTCATGTCAAAATAGTCAAAAATGAAAATGAAAATTATTTTTATTTTATAGTGTTA
The DNA here is from genome assembly GCA_914767915.1 of Agriopis aurantiaria. Taxonomy (NCBI): domain Eukaryota; kingdom Metazoa; phylum Arthropoda; class Insecta; order Lepidoptera; family Geometridae; genus Agriopis; species Agriopis aurantiaria. Next base: position 9,708,290 of record OU611987.1, read on the forward strand.
CTTTATTAAATTACTTTTAAAGACTAATGCGAATAGGTATATACCTAATAACCTATTATATTATTTACAAATGCTCTGCCTTCCTTTGCGAACTGTGAATTTGTTCAATGAATAATGTTTGAAATGCCGGAGTAAAAACTTGTTAGTTACTTTAGAGCTTTAGCGAGTGGTATTTTTCTTGCTTTCATCTTAAAAGAAACTTAAAATGAATAAATTTCTAGCCCTATTTAGTGTTAGAAAATTGTTAGAAAACCGGACAATAGCAACAAGATTGACTGCAGACGGCAAGGAAGTTCCTAAAAGAAAACAATATGAGAACAGGATAACATTAGTAGGTACAGATAAATCAGTCATTATCACTGATTTAAAGAACGCCGAGAATCTATCCTTGAGAAGAGAGTTGAAGTTAGTCAAAATACAAGATGTTGATGCCAAAACTAGGAGGCCTGTTTATAAGTGAGTACTAATATAAAACATAATACCTATTTGTATAACTAGAGTTTGACCTTATATAATACCCGTATTTTTGTTTCAAGGCTGATGACAAATGCTGAATATCACGCAGAAGAAATTGAAAGAAGAAAAGAAAAACAAATATCTAGGCAGAACAGTGTGAAAGGAGAAAAATTACTTACACTGTCCACAAAGATTGGCGAGCATGATTTGATGACTGCTGTACGAAAAATGATTAAACTCGCAGAAAAACAATATGAAGTTAGAGTTATTGTCACAGGAGAAGGAGCAGAGGCGACTAATAAATCGGTAGGTTTTTTGCGAAGTATACTTTGAAATGTGAACCTTTCACTCAAAGTGCACCTCATCAACAACCTAACCTCCTGGGTTAGGTTGCAAAACCCCAGTGCAGACCTTCTGCACTAAAGGGTTTCAGTACCAGGTTCCTATACCTGGTAATTCCCATGACTTTATCCCAAGGTGCTGACAATGTTGACATTAACCCAAGAAAGAAAAATTTTTTTTTATTGTATAATAGGTTTATTTTTGATAGCCACTTCGCCTATTGCTAAGCAATAATGTGGTCTACAATAGAGTATGCTTGCCGAGAAAAAACCTATTCAGTCACGACTAGCAGACAACCGGTAAGCTGTGGTTGCCTATTTGGGAGACTGCTAGACTTGATAGAGTGAGGTCACAGGTTCAAACTCCGGGCCCGTACCAATGAGCTCTTTGGAGCTTATGTATGGATTTTCATACCACTGGCTTTTCGGTGAAGGAAAACATCGTGAAGAAACCTACATATGTACGGAGAAGGAATTCAATGGCGTATGTGAATCCACAAACCCGCACTGGGCCAGCGTGGTGGATATGGCCCAATCACCCATTCGGGAGTAGGCTAAAAGTCCATCAGTGGACTGTTAAAAGGCTGATTATGATGATGATGAGCAGACAACCATTATCTAACGGTGAACACTTATGTAGGCAGTCAATGCCAGTGTAGAGATTCACACAGTACCGGCCCTACCCTTTGGTCAGGGTAGAGAGAGATTGTCTTTCAGTACATTTCATTTCAGAAAACTATTGTGTAGGAATCAATAATTTTTCTGAGATAAAAGTAGCCCATTTGATAATCTGGGCCATGAACTATTAGCACAACAAAATTTTATGCTGGCTGCAAACAAGGCAAGTGTGCCTCAACGCCTGCCATGCTGCACTCCCCCGAGGTGCAAAGCGCCATCAAAAATTTTCGCTTGATGATTTTTATCTTTTGTGTTTTAGCACCCTTTACTATCTGGCGCCTAGAGCGTCCGCTCCTCTACCTTAGGGCCGGTGCTTCACACAATAAAAACGGAATCAAAGTGCTTTATTTAATTTTCATTTACTATAACACAATGTCGCTTTTTATGCCCGCCGCCGTCCAATATTCCAAGTTACCTCTTACAAACAAAGTGACAACATTAGATTATCAGTTTATCTCAGTGGTAGCATGTCTGTCTCATGAGCAGAGCATAGGTCCCGGGTCGATTCCCGCGCTTGATAGATGTTTGAATGATGAATTTAAATATCTGCTCTGGGTATTAGTAGTCCATGTCTTTGTGTGTGTTCCAGGGCATCCCCGACACAGGGAATCCTAGTGGGGAGCTATGAGTGTGAGACTTTATAACTAAGTCAAACTTTTTTTTATAGTATTCATTATGATGCAATCATAGAATTGACCATAATTATATGAAATGGCGTCTTTCCGTGAAATGACTGGTCTCTTCGTGTTTTCGCCTATTCTACGATTAAGTTACAACATAGATAAGTTTAGGCTAGTGTTTCATTACTTATTTAGTGTGGCTTCATCATAAAACTTATCCGTATCATTTAACTTTTTCAGGAAAGCATTTATTCAGTCATAGAAAAGAATGTCAAGACAGCTGCAAAACTGGTTCAAAAAAGGAGTAAAGGTAACACTTTAAGATTTCAATTATTGCCTTTGAGAGACAGTAGCTCGCAGACTGGAACTGATCAAGAGTCCAGTGGGAATGATAAAGATAGAGGGCCGCTATGACTAGCCGTCTTAATAATATTCATATTATCTGCAAAGTATGCTATTTTTAAAAGATATTATTTTTCTAATAAAGTTGACAATGACGAGGCCAGCAGAACAGGTTCTAGTTCAGTAATCAGACAGCAGATATTAAAGCATTTGCTATTCTGGAAAGTATAACGTTGCATTTTTGTGTATTTGTTTTGAATCAATCGTTATTTAAAAAATATTATGCTATCAAACAGGCGACTGATATAATATATGTATTTATAAAACTTTTCAGAAGAGTGAAACAAATTAAGTCAGTTGATTCCACATCTAACGTAAAATATTAACCTTAGATCATTTTTATGATTTCAAAAGGCAGTATGTTAAAACATGTGTTGCAAATGTATCAAAACACTTGAAAGCGGAGCTGATGCTATACATCTCTTGTGTATTTTGAGTTGGTGTACTTTTTGTCATTGAGTAGTTTAAGTTATATTGAGTTGTAAATGATATTACACCTTTGTTTGATAAATATCGATTTTTATTTGGCAAACGAAAATCTTACATTATAGTAATCATTTAGTCAGTCGCAATTATGTCTACTTACATGCTCTTAAGAATTTTTTATCTCAGTGGGTAGTTACAAAATGACACTCACTTGTAAATAAACAGTTAGATATTTGTTAATTGTGAAAATATGATATGTAAAGGCGACACAAATGCAAGGGTCATTTTGTAATGATCAATTGAAATAAACCCAAAGAACTAAATTACCTACACTTTATTTAATACAAACATTTTCTACAATCCTAGGGTCTGAATACATGAAATCATACTTCAAGGTGTTATTACTAACACATAAATTACCATTATTTTATTCAGTTGAAATTATCACAGATGTGAGATCTTTAATTCTTACGTGGTAGGAGAAATATTGTTATAAATTACACACAGGTCTTATAAAAATATGTTATTTATGTTTTATCTATTATGACGATTCACAAATGGGGTAATGAAAGGTATGATAATGTTATGATACTTAAATTATGGGTATTGACATTACAATGGTCATATGCATCGAATTAACTTAATGAATCACATTACAACTTGACTAAAACACTGCTCGTAACTTGGAATATGCATTGACAGTTTGTATTTGGTTCACAAAAAACAATGCTGACAGCTAATTTACATAATATCGATTTCCAATCCAATGATAATCTTAGTACCAATAAGATAATTTTTTGTATCAGGTAACTCCTGCTAGACGCATGTTACGTTTTCACATGCGTGGAATGTCTCGCGTTCCAATATGAAACTTCAGGATCTTCTATTCTGCCTGGGCAGTCTTGTCTTATATTTACATCAGTATAATGTGTGGTTTGTTTATGTGTAAACGACATAAGCGTACCGGTCGCGGTCGGCGGTCGCGGTCGGCAGGTCAGTGTTCAGGGTGCGGCCCCACGTGATCAGGGGGGATATTGTGCCCACCACGGGCGCAGCGCGAGCACTTTTTACGAGGTCCTGGGAACAAAAAATGTTATTAGTGATACATTTCAAGATATGCCTCATAAACCTGCCTATAGACTTGGATTGAGGTAGCTATTCTTAGCCTGTTGTGCAAATGTCTATGTATGAGGGTAGTCCTCACCTCCGCACCCCTCGCTTCATCTCGACCATTCTTACCATTTCTAGCGAGGTCTAGTTTAAGAGTCATTAGAGAAGCAAAGCTGCACTAACGCATAAAATCAGAAAACTCTGTGTACTCAATAGAGCCAAGTGGTACTTTACGCCGGACCAGTGCCTTTGTATAAAGCGCAGGCTCAATCCTCTTAACTCCTTGCAGAGAAGAGCTGTTAGACTTGTTGATAACCTCAACTATCCGACAAGTTAGAGCCGATGAGCTTGCTGCGGGACGTCGGTTCGCTTAGCTTGTTCAGACAGATATCTACTGTAATGGTGAATGATCTAATGCTAATAAATTTTTGACCTCATCCCTCCATCCCGGAGATAAAAACTATAAACACACTTTATTCATTTAAAAGATTACATCAGGTTTCGAATATGCAGTGGGCACACTAGGCTCTAGGCCCGTGTCGTGGGAACCTCATTGATTTAACGTTATTACGTAAACGATATCTTTTAATTTTTAAATGACCGTTATTGGGTACTTTACAATAACGGTCATCAACTTTCATGCTACAAGTAATGTATATAAATAATTTTCTACAATGTTTATTATTATAAAATGATGATACAATTTTTTTGCTATTAAATAACATGCATGTACTGTAATGGTCGACACAGATTATTAGACGTAATTAATGTGGGTAATAGTGGTAATAGTGCTAATAACGTTTGTCTCTCTTTAACCCTAGAGGCAACAAGACGAGAGCTTTAGTTCCACTTTTGACCACGTTTATCGCAAGCCGTGCCGCACTGACGTCGTGCTTGATATCAATCTGTTGTTTATTAAGTTTAACAACCTCATGAACGAGTATCATCCAATGTAGATAGTATCTTGCTACAGCGCTGGTCCTGGGGTAGAGCGAGAGGACCGGTCGCTCTAGGCGCCAGATAGCAAGGGGCGCAATAATACCAAAAGCGAATTATAAAATTTTAATGGCGCCTCTTAGCGGCGGCAGCGGGGCACACTTGCATTGTTTGTAACCAACATAAAATTTTGATGTGGAAATACTTTACATCCTGGATTAGCACATGGGCTATTTATTCCGGAAAAATGATCAATTCCTGTAAGATTTTTTCCGGCGCATTTCTCTTCAGAAACGAAAAGCGCTGGAAGGGAATCTCGCTCTACCCTGATCAAAGGTTAGGGCTGGCGCTGCTTGCTAATGCCACAGCTAATGCAATGCTATGTAAGTCACATTGAAGATAAGTGTTAGATATGAGACGGTTAGTAAACATGCTTAAAGCGTTAATATGAGGGTTAGTTCTCACTGCTCTCTTATCCTCTTTTAAAAAGTAGAAAATTGGCCTTCCTCTTCTTCCATATCCAGTTTAGCGTGGACAGATGCTGTCCGCTATAATCTCAGAGGTCGATCTGTGACCTGGGTGGGAGATATTGTAATGTCTACTATCGCTAAAACCTCATAATTATATACCCTTGTACGTGGCATGTTAGTTTGTAGGCAAGTTGTTGTTTTATGTAGGTGTTACTAATTAAAGTCATAGATTGGATCATTCTATAAACTGACCGGATGTTATCGAAGTATATAGAGAAAAGATAAGAAATTTATTGGAATCTTTACACTCTATTCTAGTATAAAATATACAGGATTACGCGGAAAGGGTATACTAAGCCGAAAGAGGTCCGTTATAATCATTATTATGAAAATCTTTTACAATGGTACCTCTGAAATTGCGAAAATAATATCAGCTGTTCCATTTATTTTGTCGAATCATTAATTTATTTATTTATTTTGTGAGAATCACCGTTTTCTATGGAACAGCAGATGTTTTTTTCGTGATTTCAGGATTGTTCCCATAGTAAAAGTTGTTCATAGTGATATTTATTAACCCATTTTGGCTATGTGCAATCGTAGCGCAAACAAAAGTTAAACTATTCTTGACACAATAATCAATTATTTTACAAAAATAAAATTAAAAAAAACCGGACAAGTACGAGCGCGATACCAAAAAAAAACTAACTGAAGTTAAAATATTGAAAGACAAACTTAAGTTTGTAGTTGACAATAAGGTTCTTCCATACATTCCAACTACAAAATGTAAGTTTGTAATAGCAAAATAATTATTTTTAAATGATATAACTTCAAATTTATAACTTTCGGATTTATTCCTATATATGTACTGTGAGACCTTGCCTCTTGCCAAATTTCATGATTCTAGGTCAACGGGAAGTACCCTATAGGTTTTGATTCCCCTGTGAAATCGCAAAATATACGACATAAACGTTCATATCTTTTGATTGCTTTGACTTACAACTTTTATTTTTTTACAGCCGAAGGAAACCGTAGACTCAAGTATTTAGTATAAATTTCAACTTGCTACCTTTACGCGTTCTTGAGAAAAAGGGTCTTGACAGACGGACAGATAGACAGACGGACAGACAGACGGACAACGAAGTGATCCTATAAGGGTTCCGTTTTTTCCTTTTGCGGTACGGAACCCTAAAAACAAAGAATTTTTATGGAAAAGTAAACGTGGTCTACGTATGTAAGAGAATAAGTGAGCAGTGAATGAAGACACACCATGTTACCCATGAGAGATGGCCGCCGGCGGCCCGCGCGCCGGCGTCGGCACCAGCAACGCGGCCGCGGCCCAGCGCGCCCGTACCCGCGAGTGCGTGCGCGCCCCACCTCGCGTCGTAGCCCGCGCGCCGCCTCCGCCGCCGCACTGCCCTCGCTGGTCGCGCCCGCGCTCGTGCCGGCCTCCGCCGACCGGTCCGCTATTATATGCGCTTCTAGATCTTCCAACGGGGACTCTGAACTGTTGACAACATTCATTATATTACAACCAAACAACAATAGCGGGGAAAAACCAGAAGAGAAACGTCAATGAGCACTGGAAAGACATAGACATCATTTATTTGTGCAAAAAAAGTGGCAGCATCAAAAAACATTAATTCCTTGTATCGCAAGGTTAGCGTTCGACCAAGGCGAAAAAAAATGTGTTCCACGTTAGCGGTTACTAGTTTTCTTCTATTACCACCAAGGAGAAAATCTGTCGTCTAGGCGCCTATGTTGACATCATTTGTTTGTTCGCATTCCAGATTAGGTGTTTAACTACAGAGTAAAAAGTATGTAGATGTGATCTATCGGCTAACCTGTCTATAGTGCATAAAATATGGTGCAGGAGACTTACTATGCGCTGATAGAGCAGTATTCGCTGAGCTGGTCCCACGTGCAGCCTATGACGCAGCACTCATCCGCGATGCCAAGCTGCCGCTTCCGCCGCGCCACGGCTCCGGGCTGCTCTACTACTGGAACAACACAAATATGTTAGAGACTAGGAGCTACTTCCATTGATTAGAACAACTAGTAGGTACTGAAAGAACTAAACACATTTGATGACGTTTTGTATGGGCTAAAAAGGAGCAAGCAAAATAATCCGCGTGGTTTGAATGCATTTATTTTTTACAAATTGAATGTTTGATTAGCTTTTGAGAGTAGTTATGCAGTGGCTCAATTTATTTATTAGTATTTATAATATTAATAAGGCCATAGTATTTAACTTTTAAAATTGCTATTGAACAAATTTTTTTTTTTTTAATTTTCATTTGTTTGATTTTTTACAAGCTTTTATTAGTATGGATCAAATCTTGCAACTGAATTTTAAAACAATTTTCCCCAATTGATTGAGCTGAATTTGCATACACGTTTAGTTTGCATGATAATGCTAATTGTCATCCTAAAATCCAATATGGTGAACTTCCAAAGATGGCGGTAATTTTTAATGCACCCTCATGATATGGGTATCAAATGGGTTTGCTGAGAACACGAAAAATAAATTGACGTCACTCAGTAAAAAGTTTGTTTAAAAATGTTTGTAATTAATAATTAATTTAACATGCAAATATGTATTTACAACATATAAATAATTAAATATAGCGCATAATTAATAATTAAAGAGACATCTCGTTTTAATAATCAATTAAATTATTTGTAGATATTTATGTACATTAATTGGTAAGTTATAGGAGTTATATAGGTACTTAGTTATTTCCAGTCGGATCTCTATGACCTTTTGTATTATTGTTTAATGATAACCCTTGTTACTTTGCGGATGTTATTAAACTAAGTTGACCAACAGTGGTATTGTAGGTTAGATATTTGATATTATTTTATTGCCCATATTTTTAAGAAACAAAAATATTCCATTATTGCTTGCGTGGGCTATGTTCAAATAGCCATAGATAAATATTCGTTAGTTACCTAATAATACCGTAAACAATCAGGCATATGTCAGAAATATATATATATATATATATAAAAATAACTGTATTTGAATTGAAATGAGTAAAAATATTCTTTCTTTTTATAGCAAGTGGAACATTGTTGATAATGTGCGAAGTAAGATAAAAAGTAAAAATATATTTTATCAGGCAAGCTCCGGTAGCGGGGCCGGGGTCCCATTAATTCATCATAACAATGTCAACAACGGTCAAAAATATAAATAAACAAACTAATAAGTTAGAGCTCATATTCACAGTTCACGGCATAGGCAAAAAATATGTGAAATATGTTCAATAGGGAAAAAGCGTGTTGATTCTGGTATTTACAATACCTGCTCTTATATGTATACGAAATCCGAACAGTTCATCGTCATTATCAGTCCTGAGAACCCCACTGATTTCGCATGGACCTTACACTTCAGTGGCCTTCGCGCCTAAAAACTGACGAGACATAGAAGTTAGTACCTACGCTTCCTTTTGATTCTGTAACTGTCCACATATACTTTGCCGATCGCAATCTTTTGAAAAATACCTATTATAGTGCCAGTTACCTGTGGGAACATCCCAGGATGGGCTGTTATATGCGTGGCAGACCCGGGACATGATCTCACTGAGCTGGCGGCCGCACAGCTTCACTGCCGCCATAGAGGCCGCGTCGCCCGAGCTGCTCCACAGCATCGCCGCCGCCAGCACCACGCGCACTGCTCGGTTGACCATCGTCATAGCCACTGAAAAATAAGTCGCATCAATAAGACACTTGAGTAGATACACTGCACTCCAGGTGCCTAACAGCTGCCTGAGTTAAGAGATTCTGTTGATTGCGAAAAGTTACGCGACCACAAACCTTATCTCGGCGCGTTAAGGTTCACGTTCGCGTGTTTTTCCGCACTGCGTTGTTTCGACACAGTTTCGAACCCGCGTTAAGATGTAGCCTTAAGGTAGCTGTTAGATTTAGAGAACAGTGTTATTGTGTCGAGACTCACGAAGCAATGTTGCTTAATTTATCTCTGCACGAGCATAGGTCAATGGAAATGGTTTTACAAATGAGCTACACATCGGGCACCATTTCAAAAAAGCATTTGAAACGTCAGTATGTGAAGCATGGGCTTTTAATTTTTGACTGTATCCAGCTTACCAATCTAAGCCGATGTCTGCTAACTTCATATATTTTCAAAAGCAGAAGCAATATGAACACAACATGATTCTTTGCTAAAAGTATCCGAATGGCGTGTAACCTGAGCCTTGCACGCTTTTATACGAAGGGTGAAGTGTAACTCGATACGGGCAACGCCCAGTTGATACAGGATATGTCCCTCAACGCACTTTTTCATTTCCTAAGTAAATTGCCATTTTTTGAGCGATTATTATCAAGAAAATAGGTAAATATCGAAGGTTCAACATTGACTTATATAGTAAGGACGGGGTAAATTAAGTATTCCAGCAACACGGTGGTGCAGAGTGCTAACAATTATACTGTGTATAAACCAGTGTGAACTCAGGCGCTCGCCAGCTTCGTTGATGAACGACATACATAGGCACAAATAATTCTATGAACACCTATAGGTGCGCTATAATGTCACGCAGTAGAGATTTCGACAGACAAGTATTTTAGGTAGGAACTAAAGATAAATCGTGCCGCAATGATCGGATCGCCCTCTTGTTATTTAGCTCTATGGGTTCAAAGGTGTAATTTGCACCGCTTGTAACCTTATCTACCTACCTATACATATAAGAATGTATATATATCTACAAGTAGTTACACCACGAGGCATGGGTTTAAAGGTTATTCATCTCATTAAAATCTGTAAACCTGTCCGTAATTAAATAATTGAATTCACGATGTTTACTGATGATGTAGTAGTTATTATAACAACTACATTGTAAATAGTGTAATCTTTCAATAGATAAGGTAAAGCTCTCCTTGGACCTCACATTACATAAACTTCTCTTGTTGTGAATATTTTAATGAAGAATGAATAATAAATTCGGTAAAACATTTTTACATGATAGCTGTCTTCATTGTTACTGTAGCAAATGTACAATAGTTATTTATGATAAAAGTGCGGTAAGTTGGTTATTACAAACGAGTAGACGAATGTAAGCCCGAGACGAAGTCGAGGGCTTACCATAGTCACGAGTTTGTAAAAACCAATCCGCACGTGTGCCATACAACGTTTTACAACACATTTGCGAGAAAAAAAGGCTACAAATGAAACAATTTTTATGGAAATGGAAATTAATAAAAATACAATGTTTGTTTGTTTGCATTGAATAGGCTCCGAAACTACTGAACTGATTTCAAAAATTCTTTCACTGTTGGGAAGCTACACTATCCCCGGGTACCATAGGCTATATTATATTTTTAAAAAAAATAGGGATCCTTACTAAAACTCCAATAATGTAACCCAAGGTGTAAAAAAATAAGATTTTCAATTTTGACTTTGCGTGTTTGACATTTCTAAGACAGGACAACGGCTGTCAGGTCTGCTAGTAATATATATAAACTGGAGTAGATACGTATTACCGAGGTCTGTGCAGCAAGACAAACACAAGTTAATTAGCTTGAGGGAACTCAGTCCGTCCTGTGTCTGGCAACAACGCAAACGTGCGATGCGCGATTTTGGAGTATAAAAAATAATCAAAAATTCCATGTGTGTTTAGAAATTGAAATACATACTGATACTGGGACGGCTGTAAAAGGCTGTAAGGCTGTAAAGTTCTATAGGTTTTATATAGAAGGTAACTATAGTAAAATGTTTTTAGTGCTTTTTTTAATGAGTAAGACGTCTCTATTGGTAAATTCTGACTGTACGTAACACTTCTAAGTAAATTTATCTTTACCTCTGCATAATACTTGTGCTATAAATAAGTTTCCAAAGATTCCTTCGTACATCCTTCAACTCGCACTCGTATACATAAACGTTGATGATTTCACTTCACCTTCCTTGTTCATAAAAATGCAAATCAGCTTCTTCCTTTTACTAAGTGCCTTTAACATAGTGTAGGGTGGGTGCCGCATCGTTTTGTCCACATCATGGCTTGATGACTGTTTGCATATTGCATCGGGTTCGGGACATTATTCTATTATAGGAGGTACGTTGCATGCGTTTGATTCAGGACTCGGCTATTTATAGGTAGGTGGGTGTACGCCAGTGTCGGATTTGGGTAATAAATGCGATGCGAAGTTCTCAACCTTAATTTGAAGTCTGGGTCATATTTTTTCTGTGCAAGCACTGCATGTGTACGTCATACTCTCCTACATTTTCGCATGCTGATGATTATCAATAATTAGGATTACTATTGTCCTCTTCCAAAATAAATTAGACCTAGTTCACTACATTTTAGTTAAGCTATTATTGATCTTGTTATACATGGAACAGAGGCATTGAGTTGAACGGAACTCTCATTTAACTCATCATTATGAAAAGTTCTCCCCTTCTCATACGAAACCGCGTAATGATTTTGCTATTTATAAAAAAAGCCCTGATTGAAATATTATTATTTTGTATGGCCTTCAATACAATAATAAAATTAGTACAACGAGGACTTGGAATTAGGAAATTATTATTTGTCGTTCAAAGACATGAAGTAGAGAAGCGAGAGGTTTTAGCTAACTATTAGTAACTCTGTATACAGAAAATAGTTACACTTCTCATTTTAGTCGTACGTAATCTAACTTCAAGACTGACTTATCTACTTAAATTTCTTGTCCCTAAAGCCTCCCAATCCAGCTCTGTAAAGGAGTATCACATCGTGCGTGTCCTGCAACGTGATTGCATTCTAATAGCTGCCCATTCTGAACAAGTACCTTGGCCCCCGCGGTGCGAATTTGCTAACTAGGCCATTGTGAAGGCCTCGTTGTAGTAACTACGTGTATGCAACAGTCGGCTCTCCGATGCAGATCTTATCTTTTGATTCCACTGGTTTGCAAGTTGTCAAGCAAGTTGGCAAGTTTGTCTGTCTTGTTTAGGTTCTGATTCGCCATTTCTTTTGTATGGTTTGCCTTTATCTTTAACTAGCGACACGTCCCGGCTTCGCACGGGTGTAACGTACGTGGCGTACGTACGTGCGAAACCGGGGCGGGTCGCTAGTTATATATATATATATATAAACCGACTGTTTAGGAGGAGTTAGCAGTTATACAGACAGACAGACGCGGAAAGCGACTTTAATTTATACTATGTAAAGATTAATTAATACACGCTTTTATTAGCTTGCTTCACTTGTTACTAAAGAACTATGAAAACAAATAATATATTGGTAGTCAATTTTAACCTAAGTATAGTATTTTAAACCTTTGCAAGTAAACTGTAAATCGGATGACATGAGTTGGGCTGCTTTGTTTTATTTGAACGAATAGTATTCTGGCTGATCCCTCATCGGAGGAGAATACCGTTCATGATAGTTTTCCTATGTATTCAAAGGAGAATATGGCGTTAAGAACCAATAGTCATGTCTGACTAAACTCTCTATAAAAAAAATAAAGACAATAAAACGAGTCACATATAAACGTGTTTTTTAAAACTAAGTACATAAATAATAATTTATTTTAATAATCTCGTAAAGATTACACTTATACTAATTCGAAGTTACTCATTCTACACTAAACCTAACGATTAAAACCTTAACCTAGTACTTAGTATCCTTATTAGGATTAGTACCAACGTAGTAGATATAGTATGAAAAGTCTTGATAAGTATCGTACTTAAAATGTTGCTATTAGTAAGTAATACTAAAAATGCTGTTGTAATTGTTTCGAAGGCACCTATACATTCTTATCAAGTCTTTGTAAAGACAAAACAAAATCTGTAGCGTGCCCTTTTCTCACTCTCGGCGTGGCCGCAGCAGAGCGATCATGAACGATGTGTTTATTCTCGCGCAAGTGAGTTTGAATGGCGCATTCACTTAGTGTCACGTTGTTGTTGATCTTTGAGAACTTGCGAGTAGTCCGTTCTGCACTACTAGTCGGTCACACGCTGGATGCGTGCATTCGTCTCATTTCCTTGAGAGCTATTGCACTGGTACAAACAAAACTCTTACATACTTGCAAGTATGAATGAATGAAGTATGTATGATCACTAAAAATCGACAGGAATCTACCTAAGTATTAAAGTAACGTTTGTAGATACTAATCGTTACATCTACATCATGGTAAATTATATTCACGCTGACTTTCTTAAATCTGGCTCGAAGGATCACATTTTTGATGTTCGCTTTCAAACTTGTATATTACTAAAAAAAGATAATCAAATCAGCTTTGTTTAGGTTCTCAGAAGCACTCGGAAGTTCTAAGATAATAATTATATAACTTGAACTATTTAAACTGAAATAATAACCTCTCATGTAGTAAGAGCACTTGTGTAGGTATGGTCCCATTATTGATAAACGTTCTCTATTGTTTTTGTATCCAGTAGCTGGTCGATAGGTCTCAACTCAAACAAAGTTGATCAAAGTATAGTATATATTTTAGTAGTTTTTTTAACACTGTTTTTATTATCGCATATAGCAGCGCGCAGGCCTGGCCGGCGCGCCCGTCGACGCGCCCGCGACGTACTTAGCACTTGACCGCACACTAGTGGGGACTTAGGCACTTAGGTGACTCGCTACGCTACGTGCTGGCTGCGTCGTGAACAGTCAGCCAGTGCTCGCGTACTCGATTGAATAATTACGACCGAGCTGCCTTGCTTGTTTTATTTAGCTGCTGATTTAATGGGCAAGATTTCGTCAATTAGCTGCACTCCGCGTTTTCAGCCGCGTGGACATTCCCTCAAGAATCGTACCTACATTTTTCCGGGATAAAAAAGTAATACCTATGTCACTCCCGGCTCTCCAACTATCTATATGCAAAAAAAAAAACACGTAGATCCTTGCTCTGTTGCTGCAAAAATATTAACAAACGAACACACTTCCGCATGTAAAATATTAATATGTTTGACCTATGGTCATAATAAAGTTAAAGGCATGATCCTTGGTTAAAGGTAATAAAGATCTTCACCTTAGGGGTCCACCTATTGTAATGTGCTGCCATATTATAACTATGTAGGTAGGTGTAGGTATAACAAAACATCGAATAGGATGTATAATTACCTAGGTAAATACTTTAAGATGACTATGATTGAAATGGACAGGTTTTAGTCAGCGGGTTATAATTTTGGGCGGAAGGGTTTCCGTGTTTTATTTTATCTACTTTATGAGCATTTAAAGTTTTGAGTGGGGATAGAGAGCGGATGCTCTGTCTCTTTCTCGCAAATCGTGTGTTAGTATAGCATGACGTCATCATGTGCTATAGTGCCGTCTCTGTCTAGCATGAAATTAAAATACTCATAACTTATTTATTTTTGAACATATTTTTTTTGTTGATGGGGCTCTATTTCTGATCGGCTATTTATGAGATATTAAACAAAAATTAGGACACGTGCCAATGTTAAAAAAAACTCCGTTCTGTCACCAATAGAGTTTCTGGGTTGTCAAGCAATATTTGTATATTGTATATATATTGTATGTATAGTGGTAATTCGTGGTTCTGAATGTCACAAAAACCGTAATTCTACTCGTCACATTACGTATCTTTATGTACGAAAAAGTTTACCTATTCGAATATGAGAAGATGTGGTAGATACGTTCGTATGAGTGCACAGTAAGATCATCGTAGTGGGTGGGTAGATCGTATTCCACGGCTACTGGCAGTACGGTACTGAAGTCCTCTTCAATTAAATTAATACTTATCTTCCTTTCTTTCACTGTGCCTCCGTGCACATATTCGCAAAAGTAGATATAATTTTAATCACTAATAGAGAATTCATAGAGCTCTCAAGTATTGGAAGAATTTCAACACCGCACTGCTGCATCAGTACAGGAGTAATCTATTAGAGACATTCCAATACTTTTTTATATACCCGCAGTAATAGATCTATGGGGGTGCGCCGTAGAAGTCTCGCCCAGGGCGCTGGTAGTGCCAAAACCGGCACTGTATGTATACCCGTCACTGGTTGACAAACTGAGCTACCTAACTACACCTCTCGAAGACTATGAACACGCCTGGCCTATTTGCCATTTATTATCGAAAATAGGAAAAACGAGCATTGATTGAGCAAGGTCAAAGCTTGTTTAGTGAAGTGATTGATTCTTATTTTAATTTACATCGAAATTGACTACTTTTGCCCGCAGTAAAACAACTCTACCTATACAGATCGTATATAGAGCACATTACAAACAAACAGGTAGCCTAGAGCTGTTAGAGGTCAGGAGTTATAAAATGTTTTAGAGGTCGGATCGAGGTCCAACGAGTTCCTCTCAGTTTTAGAAACGTAAATTAAACCTAGATGTTCTAGAACGTTACTGCTATAATGTAATGCCTTTCAAATGTTCGACCCACATGAGCGCTATCTTCTCTCTATTTGTTTTATTGGCCTTCATCCGAAACTCGAAAATCGTGTAGTACACCAGTAGGTATTTCAGTCTAGAACTACAATCATAATAATTGGCTTGACCTAATAATTTGTCAAACTTGTATAAGCTAAATTGGTGTTCATAAGTGCGATTTCGTATTGTCAAATGTTGGCTAGCTCTCTGCATACACAACCGTAGGAGCCCTGAGAACCACGTGCTCGAGTGTACGTACGTATTCATTAGACAGCTCGCTTAGCAACCAGACACGGTAGTCGCTGGGGCAGACGATAGGTAACAAAAGATAATTCAAGAGTGCTGCGGGGTCAAGTGCACTGTCGGCTCGCCCAATTGGCAAGTTGAGTGCGGTCAGTGGCTTGGCTTCGCACGAGACTCCTCACCTTAGACTCTAATCTAATTGATTAACTAGACACGACTGGAATACAACGCTGAGATTTATTTCGCACGCCCGTTTTGTCACCAGGTTTGATTTGTCAGAAGGTCAACTAACAATAGAATCAATCCAGCACCTTCCCTCTTATTTCCCATATTATTATTCCAGTTACAAAATTGAAATTAAATTGTTTTTAGTTTTCATCTCCTATCAGATGTGTAAACATCATTACGGGAATCTTTTCCGGGTCCCCCACCACGCACCAAGAGCCCGGCCTAGCCGGGTTTGGAGCCCACTGCTAAGTCAATAAGTATCTATAGCCAATTAGACACAAGTAATAGCTATATAAAACACTTCAAAAATTTATATTGACTTTATTCTTATTTTGGAAGCTGCAACTTTGATGAGCGAACTGATGCTGCAGCCAAAACATCAAATTTATGTGACGCAGCATTTAAAAAGAAATAAGCTAGTTTTTTGGGATTATGTTTAGCTGTACTGAATTTGCTTTCTTTCATCATCATACTGCTAATATTATAAATATGAAAGTGTGATTGTTCCTTTTTCACGCAGAAAGAGAGCAACGGATCGAGGCTCTTTTTGCTTAGAGATAGTTGGAGGGCCGGAGACTGACTGGTTACTTTTATCCCGGAAAATGTAGGTACGTGTCCCGAAAGAACGTCGACGCACGAAACGGGTTTGTATCTACGGATCCCGGTATCCGTTTGAATTACCACAGAAGGAATTATCCCCCTGATCCCGGCGAGTTGTATCCACGCATACAGGGACCCGTTTTTTTTTTTTTTTTAAACATACCTATTACCCGCTGATACCGGTATCCGTGGATACAAACCCGTTGAAACCGCGGGGCGCAGCTAGTTCAATTTATGTTTATAGTAATTTATACTTGTTGTAGGGGTCAAGAATTGGTCAAACACGCGTCAACAACTGTCAGAGTTCGCAGAGTGACCGCGTTCGATCCCAATTTAAAGATGACCTGACAAAGTTCAAATACACAGATATACACAACCAGATCGGCAATATATTTTAGTGAAAGAGACAACTTGATATGGCTCAGCACACGTACGAAAAGGACATAAATAGATTTTGTTGTCCTTATCGGCGTGACCTGTTTTTGGTACCTCAAGTGTCAAAATCTGTAATAATCAGTGACAAACAAAACGGGTCTGAATTATATTTATTGCCTTTTTTTGGTGATTTAATGTGATAAATGCGTGTTTCCTCTGAGAAATAATTGTAAAAGATATTTTACAATGGTTGGTTGTAGCATTTTGGGCTGCAAGAAGCGCAGTGAGCGAAAATACGATGAAATATCATTTCACACGTAAGTAAACATATAAAGCTTGTAACGATCACCTAAATAAATTCAGGATATCAATTCGCAAATATTTTATTCATAATTAGTCAGTTTTTAGGTCGATTTGTGGTCTAATTCTATGAATTTTATCAAATTATTCACTTAGAAAATAAATTATGAATGTTGCCAGTTTATGAAACAAATTACCCACCGCAACTAATATAAATTATTCGTTCTGCAGGTTTCCAACTGATCCTGTCACATTGCTGAAAAAAGCTGGCACATTGCAAGAAGTGCAAAATACCGACCCTTTTATGCCCATATGAATATGGTGAATGTTAATATTAAATATATATTAATGAGGCCACAGTTATGAAGCTGGAAAAGCAAAAGGCGATTTCGGCGAACCGAGTCAAAAAGCTACGCGCTGTTCGTGAAATTTGTACTGTAAACATTAAAGAGTCTATTTATCTAATTATTTGGAATGTTATACATAATTCCATTCATGAAAAAACTAAACTGACCAAGCGCGAGTCGGGCTCGCGCGCTGAGAGTTCTTTACAATCACAAAATACAAAAAGTTGTGCAAAAAGACAACATCACGCCCAGGCTGTCACCCATCCAAGTACCGACCGCGCGACGTTGCTTAGCTTAGTGGTAAACAGAAATTTGTCACTGACTCGCACTTGGCCAGCGTTTATTATTTGTTGTTTTACTTATGTTCACTATAATCCGCTAAATTTGACGCTTGTACGGATTTACCGTTTTTACACTAGAACAAATCCAAAAATACGTTTAACGTTTGTTGCATGAGGGACCCCCGTTCCGTTTTAACTCTGACTTTTTTATTATATTTTATTAATTATAAAAAATCATGCTATGGTTACTTTACAACCTTTTTTCTAGTACTATATTCTAATCCTAACAAATAATTATAATAAAAACGCAAGTAACTTTCTGTCTGTTTTTACGAGGAAATGGCTAAGTCATGGTATAATAATATACTCCGCCAGGTATAGCAATCCGAGAAAAAATGTTTACGTGGGCGTCCCGCAATGATGTCATGATGTCAATTTACAACAGGTTCGAGAGAGATGACGATACACCACGTAACAGCTGATTGAATAAAGTGGCAACTGGACAGTGACGTCATTGCGGGACCACTCTCAAATTGCTAGACCTTGTTTTCTTAGATCATGGGCTAAGTCAAATTTTGTCAGGACGATAGGGGTGTGTCATGAGGACAGACAACGTACTTTTCTTCCCAGAAAATTGCAGGTAGCTCCGTGGGTTGCAGCAGCTAGTGTATAAAATATAAATATTTAAAAGGTAGTATTGTTTCCAAAGTACTCATTGAAGATTCACACCCATCATAGTAGGTAAATTACCCTAACTTATAGCAAATCATTTTAATGTGGCAACACACCTTGTTGAAGCGAGAGGCACTGAGCTAGCCACGCTCATTGAAAATCTATAGGTAGTAGATCTGTGTTCAAATACCTATCATCTCGGTCACAGATCTACTACCTATAGATTTTCAATGAGCGTGGCTAGCTCAGTGCCTCTCGCTCATCATCGTATTTTCGCTCACTGCGCTTCTTGCAGCCCAAAATGCTACAACCAACCATTGTAAAATATCTTTTACAATTATTTCTTAGAGGAAACACGCATTTATCACATTAAATCACCAAAAAAAGGCAATAAATATAATTCAGACCCGTTTTGTTTGTCACTGATTATTACAGATTTTGACACTTGAGGTACCAAAAACAGGTCACGCCGATAAGGACAACAAAATCTATTTATGTCCTTTTCGTACTTGTGCTGAGCCATATCAAGTTGTCTCTTTCACTAAAATATATTGCCGATCTGGTTGTGTATATCTGTGATCTCGGTGGATCGCAAACAAACATGAATGTATATACAATACCACCTGTCCGTCAGACTATTTTCAATTTAAAAATGCTGAGAAACCATGAAGGCTAAAACGAATACATTTAAAAAAAAACTTTTCAGCAATCTTATCGCACAAATTATTAAAAGAAACTAGATCCTCAAAAAAAAAAAAAATGGGAATTTTATGGTCTGTCTTCCAAAAATTAGAGTGATAATGGTAAATGAAAAGACAGCCCTCATCGATTTGCTTTTCAGGCATTATCGATTCACTGCTGAACCTGCTACAGTTCTGCGTTGATACACAATAATTATCATTTATTCACGCCTTGCCCGGGACCCTGGCAATATCATTTATCCTTCGAGCCGGAGGTTTCAATGTCCTCTGAGGGTCTGCCCACTTGTCTTCTTAGATCCTCTAGGCGCGCATTCTGTAACGACTGTGAGTGCTTCAGTCAACCTACCGCGTCTAGTCTTCTATGATATTATATGACAAACTCGCCGTGAAATTGGATTTTGGCATTCTTGGACTCTGAACTCGTGAGCGTGAGACCGTGATAATCAGGTGCATGTTCGCTATCTCCTGCAGCTAATTGTTTACATATGATTATATCTAGCTCTTCTATCTGTATCCGTATTGCAGATAACCTAGGTATCATCCTACAACTTGCATGTCAAACATTTTCCCGCAAAGATTTCTACCTAACGGGACAGTTCCTATCCTTTGATATAATAAGAAAAATATCTTTACCATACCCACTCAATATAGTGAGAACAGAGCATTATTTGGAGGGCTGTTACTTTACCCCCGCGTAAAGTAATATGTACTATACAGCGTAGTACCTATTTAACCCTATTTAAATGAGAAAGCATGCAATAAGTTACGGTACGGTATTTTATGTAGACAGTACTTATAACAATAACAAACAGTATACTGAAATGCCCTCATAATTTTGCTTTGCCATTCTAAACGCCCCGGTTTCTCAGTTTACGTGAGCAATAAAAACCAAGAGTTATGCGTCTGGTTGGACGAGAGCCGACACAGGGCAGCTGCAAAAAGGCTTCGTTTAAACGCGAAACTGGCTCGATTCGTCGGCGTTTCTCAGAATTCAAGTTCCGAATGGTTTCTAATTGAAACTACCTTTACAGTAGCTGTTAACCAACCCAATCTAAGTTGAAGTTTATCTGGGTACACGCAGCCGTTAGCTAGGTTGCCAGTTGTTAAATTGGTTTTAGATTATTTTTATCCTATAGCCATCATCATCATCATCCAGAAGACGTCCAATGTTGAACTAGGCCTCCCCCTTAGACCGCCATACCGAACGACAGCCTGCCAACTGCATCCACTGGATGCCCGCGACTCTCACGATGTCGGTTCATCTAGCTCAGGAATTCCCAAACTACTATGGGCAAGAGACCCCTTTTCCAAAATGAAATGATACCTCAGAACCCCATAGCAAACTTACTTTAAAAATCCTATCTCTAGTTTTTTTCCTATTGGTACAAAATACTTATCAATTTAAGTGAGAATTTAATTAAACATAGGGGTCGATTATTTGACCTCGGCGACCCCCAAAATCAGTTTTCGTTTATGTCGACCACTGGGAAACCGATTTCAACCCCAAGGGGTCGATATCGACCACTTTAGGAATCCCTGATCTAGCTAGTGGGAGGCCTACCTAATACTCTGCGTCTTCCGGTACGTAGGCTCCACTCAGAACCTTTTTCCCCATCGGTTATCGGTTCTTCAAGTGATGTGGCCTACCCTTTGCCATTTGAACTTGCAAATCCCAGCAGTTATGTTGGTGACTGCGTGGTTCTTCGGCGAATATCCTATTTCCGGATTGTATTGAGCAAATAGACCCCGAGCATAGCTCTCTCTTCATAGCCCGCTGTGCTGTGCGTGTGCGACTCAGGCAGTTAAGGACCACGTCCCAGTACAATCATCACTGGCAACACACACTGGTTAAAGACCCTTGTCTTTAGGCACTGTGGTATTTTTGACGAAAAGATGTCACGTAATTTCGTGAACGCCCACCCGAGTTGGATTCTTCGGGCGACCTCTTTGTCTAAATTGGACGTATACCTAACTGAACAATCTGACCAAGATAGTTATAGTAGTCAACAACTTCGATAGTATCGTTTCCATCGACTAATGGCACGGGTACAACATGGACATTAGACATGATTTCCATCTTGTCCATGTTCAATTTAAGACCCACCTGTTGGGAAACGCCACTGAGGTCGCTGAGCATAGTATTGAGGTCCTGCAGCGACTCTGCCATGATGACTATAGGTATGATCGGCAAAACGAAGGTGAGTGTTGTATTCGCCATTGATGTTGATACCGGATCCGTTTCAGTCTGAGAGCTTGAGAACGTCTCCAACGCGTTCGTGAACAGTTTCGGGGAGTTGACGCTCCCCCTGTTTCACACCTTTCTGCAATGGTATTGGTTTCGTGGTCTCCTCCTGTAATCGGATCGACATGGTGGCGTACCCATACAAACACTTCAGCACTTCGATATGACAACGCTGAAGGGACTGCTAGAGGTAGGGTCCTGCTCAGGTCTCGCTCGATTGAATTGAAGGCTTTTTTTATTATGCTAGAAATTATTACTTCATCAAAACTCCGATAAAGGCCGATTATATACTCTTCAGTCTTTTGTATAATCCAAAACATATTTGGCCTAAAATAATAAAATTTAATTGTCTCTCGACGAAAGTTATTTATTTTATCGATATCCGGGTCCCATAGTAAAAGTTATTCATAATGATGAGTACAAAGTACAAAGATGTCCCCGAATATTTCCACTGTCTAAGGCAGGGGTGTCCAACTAAATTTTGTGTGCGGGCTGGATTTATTTATTAACTTCCCGATATGCTCGTCCACGTTTTCGCCGAGTCGTATTGTGATCGATCGACGTATTTTTTTAAGAACGGCGTTTCACTATTTTACGAACTTATGACTCGTAGTTCTTTACAAAATTTCGTCTTAAAATAGTTAAAAGTTACCCAACTTTTGACCGCGGGCCGGATTAGGAACCTTGGCGGGCCGCATTGTGGCCCGCGGGCCGTATGTTGGACACCCCTGGTCAAAGCTTACTAGTCGACTCAGTATACAGGGTTACGCATATAGACTGTACTAAGCCGAAAGGAGGTCATTGTAGTCATCACCATGATAAACTTTTACTGTGTGACCAACACTGAAATCATGAAAAAATATATCGGATGGCTAAAAAAAATTATGGTCTCAAAGTAAAAGATGTTCATAATGATGAGTACAATGACCTCCTTTCGGCTTTGTACAGTCCATATGCGTAACCGTG
Organism: Agriopis aurantiaria; assembly: GCA_914767915.1. Lineage (NCBI taxonomy): Eukaryota > Metazoa > Arthropoda > Insecta > Lepidoptera > Geometridae > Agriopis > Agriopis aurantiaria. The sequence goes on from OU611987.1 coordinate 9,731,015, forward strand.
TATTTCTATCTATGTAACCTTGTGTCGTGTCGTGCTTCGTGTAATCAACGTTTTACGGAACTGGGACTGAATTATGCGATTATTGTTAGTAAACAATTGGTTGATTCATTGATGTTGAGGATGCGGCTGTTAGATAAGATTTTTTTGTCACAAAAGCAATAAATACGAAAGTAGGTAAACTCTGTATTCTGTATCTCTACCCGTCAGCTTAATTGTTACCTTTTCGCGAATGAACGGCTAGACTGATCTTGATAATACTTGGCACGGCGGCAGTGTGCATCACGGGGACAAACCATTCGTATATTTTTCCGTCCGGATAATGCGAGAAAATTTGAAAATCGCGACTTAAACTCCGAGATGCAGCTAGCATTCATATTAGAAGGATTTTTTCGAAATCTATTAGGTACTAGCGGTCCGCCCCAGCTTCGCACGGGTATAGATTATAGCCTATGTCACCCGGGGATAGTGTAGCTTCCCAACAGTGAAAGAATTGTTCAAATCGGTTCAGTGGTTTCGGAGCCTATTCAATGCAAACAAACGAACAAACAATCAAATATTTCCTCTTCATAACATTAGTATAGGTAACTATAGATAATATGATAAGCTTGGCTTTAGCTTGCTTTACCTAAAAAATATTTGTAGTTACTTATATATATAGTAGATCTTTCAAAAGACCGAGAGTTGATCGAACAAATAATAGAATCACGCAATAAGAAAACTCGATATTATTTATTATTAAACTCGATATTAGTCGATATTATGACTAGATTTAAATTTCTGAATAATTATGGAAATCCACAAAATAAATTGTCAGCAAAATAATATGAAGGTACCTACCTACCTTAATTTTAATATATTTTAGATAGTATAGTTCGTAAACATGTTTGCTAAAATCTAATGTTATATGTACTTAGGTTTATAACTACCTGGATGGATATCTGGAAATATGGATTATAAAAAAATCCAGATCGCCAGGTACTGTGTTCAAACAATACTTGGTATTGGTAAACCACCAATGACATATATGGAAATAGAAGTAAAAAATAAAACACAAACAAAATTTACGTTTTAAGGACAATGGAAACTGCAAACAAGAAATTTAGTGATCTACCAAAAAATATACAAAAAACTTACTTTAAATATTAACAGTTATCTTCCCAGCAAAAGGCAGGCTTGCAGATGAGCACTAGTTTGGTAGATGCGGTAACGGAGCTCGCGATCGCGACTTGGTTGGTAGCGGAGTGCGATTGCAGAGCGCGCCGGAGCGTGCGGCGGTAGTCAGGGCACGCAGGTCGTGGTCGCGCGGGCACTGCGGACCGTCCTCTCCGACCGCTGCCTGCACCCGCTGCTCACGCGGACTCCAGTCCCGCGACGTTTCGCGCGCTTATTATACAAGGCAAATGGGCGGCGCGCGCGCACCCGGCGACACGCCTCGTTCCGCGCCCCGCCCCGCCACCTCGCCGATTTTCATCCCTCGAACCTTTCAACCCTATACTCTAAAGGACGGATTTTTAATAAGTCAATTGAGAATCCTGTCATACACCTTTTTAAAGCAACGAGACTTAGGGCAATCGGATAACAACCACCACTCACCAATGCACTACCATGAGGAAAGGAATCATCATTTTGTACTTAGATATTCTACTTTCTTTTCTTTATTGTTCTCACCAAAAATTACATACCTACACAAGACAGAAAAGTTACTAAAAAATTAATTCAATGCAAATAAAAATAAATTATTATTATTAATGACGGCCTTATCGCTAAGGGCGATCTCTTCCAGGCATCCGTAGGTTAGAAAGGAACTTAGATGCTATTTATTTACCCGATACGTACAAGATCACTAAACCTAAAACTTTGCTCCGCATCCTTTTAGTCATATCCTAAAACTTCGCAAGCTGTGTGCTGACAGGATTAAGTATGCATGCACCTATACTAAGTATCCATTAATCCTTATTTATATCGAAGTCTCTTACATAAAATTCCAAACATGCTGGATTTTATTTAAATTGCACGGGAATTACTCACGTAAGATTAAAACTATAACGATTTTACGATTTGAACTATAGTCGGAGTGACCGGCTTAATCTTACGTGAGTATCGTATAATTCCCGTGTAATATGAATCAAATACTGGATTTGTTGTTTCAATTTTATTTTATTTCTATTCAGGCTACCTATCAGGCCCAGCAAGAGACGACGTGATAGGTACAGTCAGCAATAGTCCGCCCGAACTGGAAAAGTCTAGGGTTCCCTTACCCTAGGGGTTGTATGACTCCTTATTTGTTATAATTTATATTATATATTTGTAATAAGATTTGATCGACAAGTACCTACCCAAAACTGATAGTTCACCTTATTATTAGGTACTACAATCTTTGGTACTACCTATACAAGTTATAAAAACCTGACAACGGCACTCCATACAAATTCTTTGTGTCAAAAAAAGACAGCTCAAGTGAGAGTTGCGTGGACTGGCCTTCCGTCCCCAAAAAACAGTTCTTGTATATTTAGGTGCCTACATTAATATTGTCATTACACATATTAATTACTGTTTTTGTTTCAGTTTTAAATAATTTTATAATGATAATTATCATTATTACAGATGAATTGCAAATTAGTTTCAGGGATAAAGATTTTTTGTTAATTCATTTGTTTCAGTTTAGGTTAAATTAGTATAATTAACAATAATGTCTGTAGAGTAAAACAAATATAAGCGGAAATACACTAGTCAAACTCAAAGAAACAGTTTTGAAGATGAATAATCAGTTTTGAATCAGGCAACCCAAACTACTATTACTACTAATTTATGAATTAATTGGAAGTATTTATAATTATGATTATTATTATTTTTAACATGAAATTCTTGACTGACTTATAATTATTCACACTGTTATCAATAAAATTGTTTATCTGTTTATCTGTTTATCTTTTTGACTTTTTTATTATTTCTTAGTTAATCCGCCGTTACGTTACATATTCTGTGAAAATTTCAACTGTCTATATATTTTATTACGGTTCAAAAGATACAGCCGTTTAAAGGTAGTACAGACGGACAGACAGCATAGGCTTAATAATAGGGTCCCGTTAACAGCCTTTGGGTACGGAACCCTAAAAATACAAATGCAGGATCAATCGATTGTCACGTCTAGGTGCAACGACGCACCAACGTGTTACTTAGATAGGAAGGAAGCCACGAAAGTTCACGAAACATCGTCGTGACAACTTGATATCTGACACAATTACATAGTAATTAATTCTCATTAGCAACAGAATCAGAGAAGTCCGTACATCATTGAATTGTCACCTCGATCTAAAATAGAATATCTATATCGAGGAATGGAAATTGCAAAGAATCCGGTATAATTATAACTGGTCAGTGAGAGCACTGACTCTGGAATACCGGCCAGCTAGTTAACGTCGAACTGTCAGTGAACCCAGACTGCGTTGAGGTATTTTATGTTCTATACCGCGTTGCAACCCCATTTAACAACAAAATTAATGTATCGAAACCCTCCTTTTTCGTAGTCGGGTAAAAGTATACCTTCTGTCATACAAGTACGGTCCTACCTAAAATATGATGTATTCTGTGTCCGAAACTTAAGTAGCTTGAAACTAATTATATCTCACTATGATGGGTTACGCAGAAAGGGTGTGCTAAGCCGAAAGTGGTCTATAGTACCAGTCATTATGAACAACTTTTGCTATATAAAAGGGGAACTCAGAAATCGCGAAAAAAAATATCAGCTGTTGCAAAGGCAAAACTGCACACTCGACAAAATGTATGGAAAAGATGATATATTTTTCGCTGATACCTATCCCGTTAAACAATAAACGAATTTTCCAAATCAGTTTATATAATTATGATGGAGTTGAGGTAACAGGTATTTAAAACAAATACAACTGAATGCTGGGTACGCTGCCACCTGATAGTGGGCTTGAGCATTTGGATTGTCTTTAGACCGTTGAACGGTCTATGGGCAGTCTAACTATATTTGTGGTGTTAGTATTAGCTTGTATTTTGTTTAGTTAATAAAGGCAACTGAATTGAGAAACCTCATCCCGTTCTTTCGAATTCGGTTAAAAATAAATAAATGGATGGCAAGTCAACACCTGAATGTATTTTGAGATAAGACAGGATAAGGCAGGTTCCGTTTCTCATCATATAGATCTGTTTTCCTATCCACAAGTTCACCTCAATATCCCAGATTTTTTATAACCCCATCAATAGTCCATTTACCAACATCATCCCAATCCACATATGTAGTTTAATTTATTTTTATACACAAAAGGGCCTTTCACAGCCGCACTCAGAGACGTTACTTAAGCTAAGGAATGCTCTGTCAACTTCTCGTTGACGGAAATTGTCACACATGAATAGTGTTGGTTTTGGCCCCATTATGCTTTATAAAGACCGGGTTTGTTTCGAGAATAAATAAAATTATGAAAGAAGAAAAGGCGTCCTCACACAAGATTTTTTAACGTATTTTTGTAATTGACTGAATAATGCGTTACTTTGCTGAAGTAACGACTGGGTTCAAATTCAAATTCAAAATTCTTTATTAACTGATTTTGTTTGGGTTGCCTGATTCAAAACTGATTATTCATCTTCAAAACTGTTTCTTTGAGTTTGACTAGTGTATTTCCGCTTATATTTGTTTTACTCTACAGACATTATTGTTAATTATACTAATTTAACCTAAACTGAAACAAATGAATTAACAAAAAATCTTTATCCCTGAAACTAATTTGCAATTCATCTGTAATAATGATAATTATCATTATAAAATTATTTAAAACTGAAACAAAAACAGTAATTAATATGTGTAATGACAATATTAATGTAGGCACCTAAATATACAAGAACTGTTTTTTGGGGACGGAAGGCCAGTCCACGCAACTCTCACTTGAGCTGTCTTTTTTTGACACAAAGAATTTGTATGGAGTGCCGTTGTCAGGTTTTTATAACTTGTATAGGTAGTACCAAAGATTGTAGTACCTAATAATAAGGTGAACTATCAGTTTTGGGTAGGTACTTGTCGATCAAATCTTATTACAAATATATAATATAAATTATAACAAATAAGGAGTCATACAACCCCTAGGGTAAGGGAACCCTAGACTTTTCCAGTTCGGGCGGACTATTGCTGACTGTACCTATCACGTCGTCTCTTGCTGGGCCTGATAGGTAGCCTGAATAGAAATAAAATAAAATTGAAACAACAAATCCAGTATTTGATTCATATTACACGGGAATTATACGATACTCACGTAAGATTAAGCCGGTCACTCCGACTATAGTTCAAATCGTAAAATCGTTATAGTTTTAATCTTACGTGAGTAATTCCCGTGCAATTTAAATAAAATCCAGCATGTTTGGAATTTTATGTAAGAGACTTCGATATAAATAAGGATTAATGGATACTTAGTATAGGTGCATGCATACTTAATCCTGTCAGCACACAGCTTGCGAAGTTTTAGGATATGACTAAAAGGATGTATATTATTAGGAGGTATAATAACTTGGTAATGAACAGAAATTTGTCACTGACTCGCACTTGGCCATTATTTATAAAAAAAATGTTATACTCTAGAGTGTTTACAACAATCGTGCCAAGTTTGATGCTTGTACGTATTATCGTTTTTTACATTACTAATATGCTAATACGGAAATACGGAGGTTATAAAAATACGTTTGTTGTATGGGGGCCCCCATTAGTTTTTACTTTACTACTACTATTACTACTTGGGTTACTACTTGGGCAACCTTATTGTATTTTGTGGTGGTACGGAACCCTAAGTGCGCGAGTCCGACTCGCACTTGGCCGGTTTAATATAGTCCCGTTTTGGCTTATGAGACTGTTTCTGCGTAATTCTGTATAATTATATATATCCTTTCTATAAGCTACGGTTGCCTAAAAGATATCGCTCATGACCATAACGCCGCCAGGTCTTTTGTTCTACGATTTCTGGTTTGAACAATATTGAGTTATCTATTATATATTGTAGCAGATTTATTTAGAAGGAACTTACCCTGAATACCGCAATCTATCATTCTCATGGTTGTTCTAGGTGCATTAGGTCAGTACTAGACTACTAGATCAGAGTCCAAGTGCCTCTCAAACATTTTATCTCGTCTGCCGAGAAGGAAAATCTAGACACGTCTAAGGTACTTCCCTATTATGTTGTCAGTTATAATTGCAATAGGTACATATTATGTTATTCGATAGGGCCGTGTGGTTGGCGGCTACGCGATTTATTGTCCGGCGCCAGCGCAGGCGATGCGATAAGTTTGAAAGCTGTCAAGGACTGCGGTCGCGCCCGCGACGGCGCCCAGACCTCTGTTGGGGAATCTCTTTGTTTTAATTATAAACGCTTTTATCAGCCGTTCTATAATTGGATGAAAACTGATTTGGAACTGTCAGTTTTAGATATAAATATTTTAGTTGCTTAGTTCTAACATTGGTCAAGAAGACCAATACCTACGGAACCAGAAGATATAGGTACTTAGCTATAGAAAATAACCTATTGTTCAGAAACTGATATTTTTAATAGAGTAAGCTTTCCGCAGCCACAGAAGACATAATTAGTACAAGTTTGAAAGCCCCGTTGGTCGAGTTGGCATAGTAAACCTGCCTTCTGCGCTTGGGGGCGTGGGTTCGATTCCCACCAAGGACAAACATTCATGTGATGAAAAGGAGACAATTTCTTTTGTTTGAAAAATAGGCCACCCACAAATTAAAGCATATAGTAATGAAACTCATGTCGATTTGTTCCTCATAATCTCTAGATTCAGTGGTAATATTAGCTATATCCGATCTAACCGGAGTATTGAGAAATCAGTTAATGAATCTCACAATAACCTAAAACCTCACAATGAACAATTATATATAAGTTACTTTATTACTTACGTTCTAGTGATTTACTAGCGATTGCCTGCGCGATTTGGTTTGTCACAAAAATAAGTGACCATCCCATGAAAACTATGTACCTAGGTTTCCGGGATATAAAGTAGCCTAGTCATTATCAAGATTAAAACTATGTACATATTCAATTTCATCAAAATCAGTTAGCAGTGAAAGCATAAGGAGACAGAGTTACTTTCGCATTTTTGCATCAGCACTTTTTCTAGCAATTGTGCTGATAATCATTATCAGCACGAGTAATGATTACTTGCAATATTGTATGGCTAGGCGGAATTTAAAAAAAGACATTGTAGGTAACAAAATATTATTATCATAATAATAATTAAATAGGTAACCCACTCAGAAATAGATTCTTTAAACCTTCGAAAAGTGACAGCAAAGCTATACATTATCTAGGACATGATGCAATTTCGCGTATCGTAGGTATTGTAAAAACACCAGAGAACATTACTTAGGACATACGGAAATGTTCCTACGTTAGACCCTAATACGGAAAGTAGAAGCAGCACGCTTATAATTATACATAGTAAGTGCTGCTGCTGCCCTGAAAATACCGGGCACAGTAAGAGTAGGCATAGAGGTTGGTTGTGGGATATTCTTGCTGTCTTCAATATCCATAAGACGAATTGCCACAGCTCTGTTACCATCTCGTAGCCTCTGCCTGCTCACAGTGCTGGAAACTTTCAGCCATCAAGCCATACAGACTTGTTCTAAGCGTTCTATCTGCACAAAAAGGGATGGTTAGTATATAAACGTTTATTTATTGCACTCTATACAGGAGTACCTAGGTACTAAATAGCAAACTAGAAAAAAGATATACTAAACAAAAATACTACTTAATACTAGATGTACTAGATATACTTAATATCTTTATTTTCAATGATTTCACTAAGAATTTTTGAAATTACCTGATAATTTGAAAACTGCAAAATCAATATTCCTTTCTGCAGAACAAGAACGCTGTGTTTGGTGTGTTCTTAAAATGGAACATCCACATGGAATGTAAATATTTCTATAGGTACCCAAATCTTCTTATTGCATCAGGAGTATGGATATTTTCTTGCAAAATTAATAGTAGCAGTATCTGCAAATTGCTAGTTGATTTAGCTGTAAATAAAAGCAGGTAAGTTAAAACAAACAGGGATAATAAAGTTAGTAATATTATAAGCAACACAAGTACGGATACCAACATGGTTTGAGACGTTTAAATGCATTGTTATCTATACCTCCTTCATCTTTTTCTTATATTTATATATATATAAGAGGCGATGTGTGTATGTATGTTCCCTAAAAAAAGGCTGGACAGATTTTGACGGGAGTTTCACTGGCAGATAGCTGATGTCATAAGGAGTGTGTCATCTACGCGGGTGAAACCGCAGGGCGCAGCTAGTAATAAATAAAAATCAAATGGTGTTCTTAAGTAACGGCATAATTTGTGAACGTCTGAACCGATTTGACTTTTTAAAATGTTTGTAACCTTCAGAGAAAGAAATATTGTCGAAGCCGAAGGCCGAGTCCTGCGCGTACGAAATCGCGGGCATCAGCTAATACCTACTTAAATAAAAACTCACCTCGCAAGAAATCCACACACACACAAACGGCACAAATCAAATAGGTAAGATCTTTGGGAAAATCTTCAGTTGTCTCGGACAGTAATTATGTCTTCGCACAATTGTCTACGCGTTGAAATCTTACTGCACAGTTGACAACGGTTTTCTGGAGTAGGCGCTGTACATTGTACATGTTGATTTATTGTAGTTTCATAATGATACGGAAAAAATTGAGAGCACTATCAGACGATCAAGCGATTTGAAACAAACGGAAAGTATGAATAGTGATGTGTGGTGCGAGTTATATCACTATTCACATATTATCATGAACGAGTTGACGAGACCAGTTTTGTGCAACTCGAATCAAATCTGTCAACAGTTTGTTACTGCGCCTGACACTGGTGCGAGACTGAGATCGAGTCAACTCAACTCAATAAACTGCTCCGTGTCGGTGCCAGGCCAGCTGGATGCGCTTAGCGATGTGACTGCGCTTAGCTATGTACGAGCGATTTGAGTGGGTTATTTGACCCGAGCGACTGTTCAAACCAATAAAAAAACGAAAGCAGTGCGTGTCATATGTTCCACGGTCCACGTTCAATCAACGGAGTAGTACCAACTAGCAGAACCTATTCGCGTTGACACTTGCATCGAGTTAGTAATCATTCCAGTGTCAACTCATACAAATACTGACGAGACACATCACCAGAACCCACTACCGCCGATTCAAGTTGACTCCAGTTGCAACTCGAGTCAATAGCACGAGTTACTTAAGTAATTCGAGTCAGAAAAACTAAAGTATGAGACATCACTAGTATGAAGTAACTTGAAATAAGTCATAACTGCTGTCAATTTCAAACCAACAAACGTCAAGATGGCGGATTTACGTTCCATTCCTCTATAATTTTACGAAACCATAGTATTACGGTTTCGGTAAATCAATATTAGTAAATATTTAATACTAGGATTAAAAACATATTCAAGCCGCTAATTATAAGCGTCTATAATACCATTAGCGACTATTGTATAATTATTTTTACTTAAAAGCCGATTACTATGGCCACTGTTGTAAAATATGGTCTATTTATTTTTGTATATAAATTCCTGAGCATGCATCCTTTTTCGTATTAAAAACGTTCCGGTCAAGTGACTATAAGGGAAATGAATGAATTGTGGCTAAAATCAAAACAACACATTTTATTCTTGATATTATTATTCCGGTTTCATTTTTCCCTTATCTTTCGTCAGAATGGTACAAAAAAAACGACAAATTTTATAGTGCTGGTCCCATCAATATATGCTAAATTAGGTGGGCCTAAGAAAAAAAACTTTGGTGGGCCCAAGAAAAATTGTCTTCTTTTTGTTCTATATCTGGGTGTTAATATCTATTTAAGTATGCATTAAAAATAAAGTAGGTACCTATGTATATCAGTCTCTGGCAGCCATATTACAAGCTTTGCTTAAGTTTGGGGTCAGATGACAGTGTGCAGTTTGAAGGTCTAAAGACAATCCAAACTCTCAAGCCCACTATCAGTTGGCAGCGTACCCAGTATGCTGACGGCACGCTGGGTACGCTGTCAACTTTATTCTTCACACCAGAAATGACACACCAATGACAAAATGTTACTCAGTTACGTTAAATTATAACAATGATCTTGTTTGTAATGTTTTTAAAATTATTACTTATTATTATTAGTGTGTTATTCTTAAAAATGGTTTTTGTACATGTTTTGATTTAAAAATTACAAAAAAAAATGTTTTATAACTAGTGTAATAACCGGCGGCCTTACTTATATTAATTTAAATTATTACTTCAGTATTTATGTAATCAATATTATTTATATTTATTAATATATTAATATATTAAAATATAAATAAATAAACATAAATATAAATATTTGATTAAATAATTCATAAATATATAATTTATATTGTATAAATTGTATTGTTTTTAATGATATTATTTTGATTATAATTGGTTTATTAATTTTAATTTAGCTACAAGTGATCATTTTCAGGTAATTATGTAGAGATTGAGTACCCAATTCTTACCTACTTCTTGGTGCCAGTGCCACTATCAACTATTGGCACAGAAGACATAATAGACACAGAAGGTTCACTCCGCGAAGAAATTTGAATAAATAAGGACTCTCTCTACGAGGCAATAAAGTAGCAATTCAACTCGTACAGCGCTGGATACCGCTCGCTATATTCACCTAGAAGGCCGCTCTCTTTCTATCACGTAGCTCTATCTCTCCTGACGCGGCACGTGTAACGTTAGGGTTGTCTTCTAGATATTTACAAAAAATCATCATCATCATCAGCCAGTAAACGTCCACTGCTGAACACATACCTCCCTCTTCGAGAGGGGTGTTACACAGAATACTTATAAGTATTTACTTACCAGCTATGTATCCTATGTTGTACCTACCTATTACTTATATTCTACTTTAATTGGAACGACATTTAATCTGCACAAAAAAACTAACGCTTATTCTGAATTTGGTCTAATAACAATCATGCAAAAGTATAAGTTTAAGAAGCCTATTACGAGATCATCATCCCGATGCATATTTAGTTAAAAACTACATGAAACATGGAGACCTCATGTGGGAGCCCTAATTTGCTGATTCTGTTGAAAATAATTGGCGGGCCGGGCGCGAGCCGAGCTGCCACTGATTGCCCTGCTATGACCCTCTCGGGAAGGAACACCAGCCTAACATACCTAAAGTCCGGAGTGCGTCATGCCTGCTATTGGTTACCTATTAAGTACCTACATATTCTTACCTACGTAAGTTTTTTATGCCTACGCGTAGCCGCGCAGGCTTTGCGTTGCTTTTAATTTTTATTTAAAATGTTTTTATTTTTACTGCCATTTTGAAAATATTACACTGATAGGTATTGTCACACATTGTTATCGTATTGTCATTACTAAAATTGGGTGCAAAGTCACAGCCAAATCAGTTAGGAGGAACTGGTTCTAAACAAACATTGCATATTAAATAAAAGCTTGTAATAATAAAATTGGTAAGTATTTACCTTATTACTAAGTAAGTAGTAGGCTACTGATTAATAAAGGTCCGTCTAACATGATTTTGTCTTATCTGCCGTATCTTTAGTGGTCCTTTGGAATTAGGTTACGACATTACCTCGACACAATAACAACAGTAAAGTAGGACACCAAATTGCAAGCGTTTGATGCAGTTAAATCGTAGACGTGGGCGAAGAGGGCAATAAAATAATCATTTATCAGCCACATGTCAACGTAGGACACGGCCGTATGAAATAATACTTACACCATTTGGCCTAAATATATTTAATTAGATCCGAGTAGTACCTATATAGAGTAACATCTGATACCGACACAACGGGCAGAGGTAATATTACGAAAAAATAAATTAGCCAAACGCGAATAAAATTCATTCAAGTAGAAATTTTTTCTTTACTTAAATGTCATCTCAAAAAATTACATTTTAAATCAAAAAATATTTTCCTTTAATCTTTGCTTAGTTTCCTATCCTTAATTTATAAATATAAGACCTATATTATAGGTCTTTTAATAATTATTCAACAAAGGGACGAATGGTAATTTTTAACTTTTTTGAATTTACAAAAACAAAATAAGAACTTTCAAATAATAAAAATAAATTGCAGTTATCCGTTTATACGCCCCTCAGATCAGACAAACAAGGGTGATATTGTAAGATGGCGTAGCGGTCGCGAACGCATGTGACGTAAATCAGGCTTAGTCGAACACACCAGTCGCCCTTTTTGCATGTAGACTATTAGTTAGTTCATTGGTGTCGCTACAAGTTTCCTAATGTACGAAAAAATTTGCAAGTGAGCCGCCTATATACCTACTTACAGTTTTTATAAGGGGTTTAGCGGTATATTGAACACAATGTAGGAGAAATTGAGACCTCTCTGGCATTCTGGATTTCTGGCATCGCTTGCGTAGTTCCAATATTTTTTTTATACACGAACCATAATTGTAAAAGGCATATCTCCCTTGTTTGTCTGATCTGAGATTCACCCAATATAATTCTGCAACCACACCAATATCATTGTTGTGAAAGTTTGTGTGTAAATATGTATAGGTACCTAAGTAATTAAGTATGGATGTTTGTCCTTCTGCGTTACGGTTGTAACTCCGTTCTCCGTAACTGGTTGGGATGAAATTTGGCATGGAGGTAGTTTATATACCCTGGATTAACACATAAGTTGCTTTTTATATCAGAAAAAGTTTGAGGCTTTGGATTCAATAGAAAAACGACCAACAAAACTCATTGGCGACGAAGTGTTGGTTGGAAAGAAGCTTCATTACTTGAACCACCCACCGGCGTAAATATAAAGATAAAGATAATTTATTTGCCCAAAACACTAGTAAATTATACACACATTTAAAAACGCATGCACAATAATAGGTGGGTTAAAATATTTGTCACTTTGTTTCATGTTTTGCCTAGTTTGCATCTCTCTAGATTTGTACGCCTATATGCGTACAAATCTAGAGAGATGGTATAAAAATACCGTAAAGTCGCAAGCTTGTCTGTATTTTATAGGAATTTCCACGGAGAGTGTGCAATGGAACTTCTCGAACTTGTTCCCTCATCACCTTCCATTACCGGATGTCAAAACAAACGGCTAAGCGTCACCCTTATATGGTCGAAATACCATTCATTCGCACGGAGTGTTTAACCTCCTCTTAATTAGAATGGCAAAACAAGGGAACGTTGACAAATGGAACTGTTTTTTCGCAGAATTAACATCATGGAGTGTTCAAGTCTATGGTTGGTTAGTCACTATATTAATAGTCGCTTTTCGTCTGGTGACTGTGGTCAAACAGGACAAAGGATAGCCTAGTCTAGGGGTGTCCAACATACGGCCCGCGGGCCACAATGCGGCCCGCCAAGGTTCCTAATCCGGCCCGCGAATGAGACAAAAGTTGGGTAACTTTTAACTTTTTTTAGACGTAATTTTGTAAAGAACGGACTTTCATATCTATATCATCTATATCAGTGTGCCTGTGCATGCAGTTACGAGTGAAACCTGCTGTGAACTCCGCAAAAAGGTTATTATTTCTCCTTTCTAGCATTTTACTTATATTAGTCTTGATTTGCTCAGTTACTAAACACATCTTGGCCCGCCATAGTTACAAAGTTAATAAATCCGGCCCGCCACAAAATTTAGTTGGATACTCCTGGCCTAGTCCAATGTAAAAAGTCAACACGATTCCTGTAGGAAGGCGGCTGACCGCGGGACGCCGCTTGAAAATAATAGTAATAGGTAGGTATTAGGTAGTAGGTACTACTACTACAACAATGCGAATCATAACAATAATGTTAGGAGCCAGAATACCGGGTGCAGCAATCTCATAGGCGCATTTGATGTTTTATTTTTTTAAATGACTGTCTATTTCTGAAAATGTGCTTCGGTCATTTTACGACGTTAATATTTAAAGTATAAAAAAGGTGGAATCTTTTTTAAATTTCCATAATAAATGGGAAAAACTATTTATGTCTGTCGTTTAACTTTATTGTGTGCAGTTTCGATGCCTTCGCTCAAAAACGGTGATGGAAAACATCGTGAGGAAACCGGTAGGCGGTTCAAGAAGCTCAAAAAGTTCTAAGACATATGACAATCACCAACATGCACTGGGCCAGCATGGTGGATTAGAGCCCATCCTGTCTCTCTCTGAGAGAAGGCCTGTGTCCAAGCGGTGGTAACATAATAGGCTGCAATGAAGACGGTGATGAATAAATGGACACATTACATTATCGACCATGTTTGAGAATTATAATATCTTAAGTTTTCGCGATTAACTGATTTTATCGCTTTTTTTCTGCTTTATTAATGATTCGAACTCTTTGCAGTGTCCGTGGTCACAGGTAGGCTAGATGACGGATGTCTATGGAAATCCGTCAACATGTTTGAGAAAATAAGATATAGATGCAAAGCTCTGCTGGCCCAGTGGTTCGGCCCCGCGCTTGTAAACCACGAATATAGAAACAATTGATACCTACTGGTGTTCTTTACTTCCCCTTCTCACTAAGTACAAACTAAGTAAATATCGAGCTTTTCCTGTCACACTCCCACGAGGCAGCATTCTTAACACATTGAACAAATAATAGACCAAGATTTATAGAATTAGTCGGAACGAATACTTAGACTTAGTAAATATGAGACGGTCTAGAAGCGGTGGTCCTGCACGTTGCACAGTTTATGGTTCCTAAGAAGCGAGACAAGGAGCTGTTTGTGCCGTAATGCTATAAATAGTCGGCGGGTGGTGGGAAGAGCGACCCGGTTACACTGATCCTGTGCACTGGCGCGCCCGCGGCCCTAACGTCCTCAAACAAAGTAATTCGACTGCTCGGTGCCCTGCACCCGAGACTCACTCGATTTGAATCTACGCCACGCGCCGCGGGCTTCTTCTGACACCGATCTAGGTATTATTGCACCAAACAATTATTTTTCGAGAGTTTTGTCGATATTCGACCGTGCAAATACCGTAAACCTATTTAAAAAAAATACTATTTAATCTAATTATGTACCAAAACTAAGTAGCTAATTACCCACCTAACAAATAAATGTTGTAGGTAGGTATATTGTCGAATTATCAAGTAAACGTTTTACATTTTCTTTTGGTCTTATAAGATTGTTGTATAAACGTAGGTACGTAATCGTTTATAAAACGCGAATTTGGCCCAAAAAATAAGACATTTTAGTCGTTTAGTGGTCAAATAGCAGTGAATTAGAAAAACTATGACTTTAGGTCAGGCTTAAAGCTAAACAACCGTTACATTGAAAGTTGTTTAGTCGTATTATCGTACCTATAGTTATAAAAAGTTATGTTAAGGTTCTGCAGTTGACGGCGAAAACCCACAGCGAAAACCTTTTATTCAACTAAATCATAAGGCGTTGTCGAATTACGTCATAGCTGACGCCATTATGATAAAGTCATATAATTTGGTCGAGAAGTAGTTAACTTATGGCGAAATGGTAGAGAACCGTACACTTGTATGACAGCAATGCGACGTGCGCGCTGCCAAATATTTACAATGTTTATTTTTTCTTTATTTTCTACAAATAGTCTTACGCTTTTACAACAAAACTGCGACCACTAAAGTATTTGAATGATTGTTAGAATAATACACATTTTTTTTGATAAAAATATCTTCTATAGAATTTGAATGAAGTTGATTCAATCTATTGCAGGGAACGTAAAAACGGGTGTTTTTTAGGAAAGTTTACGTTTTTTTTCTATCGAGCCAAATTTCTTTAATCGTGTATCGGTGAACACATCCGAATAAAATATTTCAAGAACATTTATTAAACATAAAGAAATAATGTCAATTAATCGATTTTAAAGGTCTACTTTTGAATATTCGTGATGACGAATCGTCAAATTTGAAGCATATTTCGTCTTAACGTAACGTAATGCTACTAGTGGTACGCGACTGAAACATCGTAAAATTACCTCCTATAAAACAATCAGCTAAACACCTTTAGGTATATAACTGCTAAGTACATAACTTAATGTTGTATAAGACTGGCATTATACGATGTGTTTGCTTGTTCTCGGTAATTGGAGATCGCTTCGAGGCGACCCATATATAGTTCAAACGATCTCCAATCACATATTTATAGAACAAATAACAAATCGATGCTTTCTGCAGATCGTAGACTGCGGTGCAATACATGTGCGATAACAATTTCATTAAAATTAATAACTACAGCAAGAAAAGCAAATATATGAGGAATGGTATGTTAAAACTGTCTATATTTACATAAAACTAGCTGCGCCCCGCGGTATCAATCGTGTTTAAGTTTTCTGAAATTTTCCAATTATGTACGCATTTTTCTTAATATTTCTTTCCCGTAGAACCTTCTACAAAATATAAACAAACTTTTAAAAAGATGAATGGCGTGACCAAGTTAAATAGGGATACATTTTTATGTATAGATAGATATGTAACATAAAAACTACCTATATGTAAAAATTATCTCTATGTATAAAAACTTTCCTCATTACACAAATTTGGGGCGCTATTGACCTCAACACCTCCTATGGTCCTATGTATGGGTATTGCTGTAAGCACTAATCTCTACTACAGCAATGGACATAGAATAATAATGTGGCTCCATTGCCATTGCAGCGTATTGCGATACCTTTTAATAACATCGAATTACTAAACATTGTTGAGTCGCGGGCATCCAGTGGATGCAAAAGGCAGGCTGCTGAGGTTAAAGGGGGAGGCCTATGTTCAGCAGTGGACGTATTCTGGCTGATGATGATGATGATGATGACTAAACACATTTAGTAATTAATATTTATTCATTTTGACTACATCGCATAGGTACGCGCTCAACATCTATTGGTGTAAAAGCCAACGATTTATAAAACTAGATTCATCGACGCTCCCAAAAACGACAAAAAAATGCAGCGCTTATAATATAGGCGGGTAGAACGCCATTACTCAGTCGCGCATTTAAGACGGTATAGCAATATAGCTGTTTTTTACATACACAATAGTCGTTTATGGGATTATCGATCCAAATTTTTTACTACCTAGCTCCATAACTCCAATTTGGGAATATAACGTAAAAGCACATTTCGATATAGGTACATGCCACGCTCATTACATCTGCCCGTATAAGCATAAATCAAAGGGCGGAAAACATTCATTCGCACGGGTCTACATTCAAAACATACCTAAGATTTAATTGAGGAACTTCGTAATGGTATGGTACCTAATGCATAGTTTAAGAAACACTAGCTGTTGCCCGCGACTTCGTACACCTTGAGTTTCATTAAACTTTCAATCCTTTTCAGCCTTAAGCTGAATTAAATAAATTTTTATTTATAAACGACTTTTAACATTAAGAGGCTGCTAAGTTACAATTAAATGACGGTTAATTAGATGTCAAATTAAGTAGGCATGAATAGGCTTATCTGTCTCTTAAATGTTAAATGGCAATATATGGCGGCCTATTATATTCTCGAAAATAGCAGCTGTTCAATCTTCTAACAAGGTTTTTACATCTCAATTTTACCTACCACTAAGGCACTGCGTATCTAGGGGCATGCCAAAAGAAATTAGATACTCCATGGTCATTTGATTGATACTAGCAAGTTATACACCTTTGTAAAGGCTGGATATCTAGTTATAAATTTAAAAATGGAACTCTCGAAAAATCTTAGTAATTTTTAACCGACTTCGAAAAGGAGGAGGTTATCAATTCGACTGTATGTTTTTTTTATTTTTATTTAATACATTTTTCTTGTGGTTCAATCCAGTTCAATCTGGCGGGAATTTGCCGTAACAATGGAGCTCACTCGACGTGATTTTCGTGTTATGATTTATTATGACTTTAAAAAAGGTTTAAAGCCTCAAGAATGTTTTGAACTTTTAGTCACGACTTTTGGTGAGTCTGCGTGTTCACGTGCAACTGTTTTTAATTGGTTTGCTGAATTTAAAAGAGGACGGGTTAGCTTTGAAGATGAGGCGAAGACAGGACGGCCGCCAACCGCAGTTACTCAAGAAAATCTGCAAGCTGTGGAAAAAAATATTCGTGAGAACCGACGAATTACATACGTAGAGCTTGAGCGTGAACTGGGTATTGGATCAGCAACATTGCAAACCATGATTCATGATCAACTGATCCTGCATACTTAAGCGTTGTTCAAGATGGGTGCCGCACGAACTCAAAGATTTGCAGAAAGACCGTCGAGTGGATAGGTGCAAAATTATGATAGATAAATTTGACTCTGGAGAGAAAAAAAAACGTTTATGATATACTGACAGGTGACGAAACATGGCTATATAACTACGACCCTGAAACAAAGTGACAGTCCACAGTATGGTGCTTTGAAGATGAGCCGACTCCAACAAAATGTCGCCGAGCACGAAGCACACAAAAACAAATGGTTGCCTCATTTTTCTGGAAGACGGGACATATTGCTACGGTGGTGCTAGAAAATCAAAGGCCAGTTAATTCAGAATGGTATGTGACAGTTTCTGCCCCAAGAGTATTGTCAGCTTGGTGTGACAAGCGGCCGAAGTCAGGACCTGCTCTGGCACCACGACAACGCTGCCCCGCACACTTCTGCCAGAACACTTGACTATTTCAGTTCAAACACGTCACTATTCTGTTTCATCCGCTATATTACCCTGACCTAGCACCCTGTGATTTTTACCTTTTTCCGAAAATTAAAGAAAAATTAAAAGGAAAGCGATTTGTGATCAAAGATGCCCTGGCTGCTTATAACTATGAAATTTTTGAGGTGTCTAAAGAAGAGTGGTCATTAGTATTTTCCAAGTGGTTTAGACGGATGGAAAAGTGTAAACGTGATCACGGTGAATACTTTGATAAAATAGATAACTTAAATAAAGAATAAACTCTGAAACTTTTGAGTATCTAATTTCTTTTGGCATGACTCTCGTAATCCACCAATTTCTTACCTTCTCTTCTTGACCCCAGTTTGTAGATCGTTTTGTTTTTCTTTTCTAGCGACATATTCACATAAGTAATACTTATTAACATTTTTTTATAAGTAAAGCTGATGTTTATAATCCGGCCCTCTGACGTACAAAAAATGCGGACCGCTTGTTTTTCATACAACTTGAATTGCACGGCCTCGCGTAAAGATGGCAGTTTCCTTGTGGCCAAACTAGAATGTCAAACTAATTTGGCCACGAGGAAACTTAATTCCTCGTAGCCAAACCGTAGTTAAAGTTTAATTATCATCCACCTGTATCCAGGGTTAAATAAAATAAAACTGGTGCAAGGGTCGTGGTGAGGCTGCAAGGCCTAACCACGAGTCGGGGTCTGTGTCCATGACAGTCAGTAGGTAAACGGAGCAATAGTTAATTTAAATATAAAATTATTTTGCGTTGAAGCACAAGTCGACAAGCGCCTTACGGTGACAGGCGAACATCACAGTGTCCAGTTACCAGAATAGGCTTTTTATGAAGTCGGTTAAAAAGGCGTCATCTCTCAGTCAGCTTTGGGATCTGTCAAGGTTCTAGCTGAATGAGTAGTTACTTGCAGGTAGCAAGAATTAAAGATGGCGTCGTTAAATGCCTAAATGGGTTGCAAAGACAGCTCAAGAATTTATAGGCCGACAGGACCGACGGGGGCGGCCGTAGCTTAGTGCATAGGTATACAGCGCTCGGGGCGTATGCCCGATGATGGCGCAGGTTCTAATCCTGCCGGCGTCAAATTTTCTCTATAGCATGTAAATAATTTCTCGATATCAAGTCAATATTTGGAGTAATGGTGGACGAGCGGTGGCATGTGCGCTTTACAATCTGACGGTACCCGGCACCCAACGGCTCATTTAGTACTTACAGCAATGTACCTGTATTCATATACTTACATAGTATTTAATATTTCTTGTTTTTATTGCATTGTCACAAAAATGTCTGATTTCTGATTTTCTGACCTAAATAAATTATGTACAGATTTGATGCCATCGCTCGAAAACGCTGAAGGTAAACATTGTGAGGAAACCGACATCTAAGAACCATCGATTACCATACAAATTACGAAATTCAAAATTTGTATGAACTTCTATACGTATTTAGCGAATACTCTTACTTCGCCCTGGTACGAAACTGGTCACAATGAGCCATCGAGATACAATTCCTACAGAGTCACAATCTCTCAGTGAAAACAGTCGAAAACGTCCGAGCGTCATTGTACATACGTTGTATCAATTAAATACTTCACAATGCCACATTTACTCCAATTTAGACGTTGCATAGTGTTCAATGTTAGTTGTCCGCTATGTCATCGCTGTGGCATCGCGCGGCGTTGTAGTCGGATCGCGGTTAACTTGTAACTAACCTAAAAGTCTGCGCGAGTTTTTGGCACGATTGTGACTCTATATGTATTGTATCACGATGCAGTGAGCGTACTGCGTACATAGACAACGTTTTCTTTAAACATGTGCAATAGGTACTTGTAAACAATTTCATAAAATTTGGAAAAAAGATGTCGGTTATTCGTTTTTTTACAAACCATTCAAATCAAATCGCCTTTTTAAGCAACAACATATATTTGGTAACGTATATTCACTAAGTCAACGATCACAAACATTAACATTAGCTTTAAGTTTTATTCGTATTTGTTTCCATGTTCCTTTGTGAACCCACAAAACGAAAAATCTCGCCATGTTTCTTCAAAAAAATACCACAAAGTACCGCACCGATCAAGACTAAAGGAAATGCACTTTTTTCACAAAGATAATGTAAAGCAGGAATTATTGAAAACTACTTTTCTTCTCACACCGGTCCTTGTCGCATGTAGTTAGTAAGTGCTAGCATTGTTTCCTTGCATGGCGACGCTCATCCTCCTGGCGTGGTGCGCGTGTGCTCTCGCGGGGTATGGGTGCCTCGGTCGCGCCAGCCGCGGTGGCAGGCGCGAGTCGGTGCTGGCGCGCGCGCGGAACTCGCTACAATCTGACGAGTCGCTGGGACCCACTGATTCTTCTTCCTCTTCGAAATCCATCTCGGTCCAGCGACGACCTGCAACGATTGTATGACATGTTCAGTGAAACAGTTATGGCAGAAATGCGATTACACTGATACCGACGTTTAGCGAGATTACAATTTATCTTATAGAATGAGTATGTATTCGGGACATTTTTTTCACACACGGTCATCTGACCCCAAACTAAGCAAAGCTTGTGATATGGCTGCCAGAGACTGATATACATACATATATAGTTTTAAATACATACTTAAATAGATATTAACAACCAGATATAGAACAAACACAAATGTTCATCACACAAATGTTTGTCCTAGATGGGAATCGAACCCACGCCCCCAAGCTCAGAAGGCAGGTTCACTACCACCTGGACCAACGGGCTATCAAGTCCAATGTAATCTTTCTACTTTCTTTTTTGGGTTTCGTAGTACTATAAGGAACGTTTATAATTTCGTTATGTCCGTCAGTCTGTCATTAGGGTTAATTAGAGATAATTTTATCGTTTACAGACATTCACTGTTTATTTTACAGATCATTGAATTTTCCGTGAGAGTACAAAGCAGAGGAGCAGCAATCTTCCATAGACTTAGGGCAGCCAAGGTATCAATCCGTCCCTGTATACACTGGCTCGCTGGCTTTACATGCTTCAAAAATATTGAATGAATAAATAGGCCGCGGTGTATCGGTATAGACCGGTGGCTCACTTACCGGTCTGCCAACGGTTCAACCACTTTATAGATTGATAGACCGAACTACAAGTGGCAGAATGGCGCGACAGAGAGACAGACTGCGCTCCCTAACGGTGGAGTCCAACTAACTCGTTTTGGGTCGCAGTGAGCAGTAATATGGCAAAAGCCGTGGTAGCCTATTTGGGAGACCGCCATTAGACTTGAAAGCGTACAACTTGTACTTATTTTCATACCACTGACTTTTCGGTGAAGGAAACCTGCATACGTACGGAGAAGAAATTCAATGGCGTATGTGAATCAACCGAGCCGCAACTGGGCCAGCGTGGTGGATATGGTAAAATTGCCCTTTCGGGGGTAGGCCTAAGTCCACCAGTGGATTATTAAAAAGGCTCATTCTTCAGTCCTGTCCATCCAAAGGTTGCCTGGAAGAAATTGCTTTAGGCGATAAGGCCGCCCATTATACTGCCGTACATATTTAAAAAAAAAAAAGTTTCAATTGTATTTTAGGTGTGTAATAAAGATGTGTTGTATTGTAGTATTAATATAGGCAGATAGTTACAGAAAGGCGTGGCTGCTGGCGGAGTTTCGTTAGAGTCAGAGGAAGCACGCGCAAGCGGCCGTCCGAGCGCCGACCACTTGCTCACGCGCCAAAACCGACGCGCGTCTCGGAACACCCCCCATACCTGCAATACGAAAGAACAAAATCCTTGTTTCATTGTCTTTGATAACAATATTTTAACTATTTATTTTACATTAAAATACATACATTATTATCAATATTAAACAATTAATACATGTCACAAACTACTTAATTCAAATTACTAAAATTCTTGTTTAAACAGCCCGCCCGGACCGTTCCTGGTGCATAAGTGCCCATAACACTGGCAGCATTCCCATGCTGAATGGCAATGGCAAATCTTTGCACCAGGTTTTTAACTATTAAAATTGTTTCGTTAAATATTTTTTCAGACCTCTATATTTGGACGCCTTCTACAAAACATGATACAAAGTGATTAAAATTGTAACCCACCAAATTGTGCACCATATTGTGCATGCGTTTTTAAATGTGTGTATGATTTAGTCGTGTTTGTGAAAAAAATATCTATCTGTATATTTGTGAATTGTATCTTTATCTTTGCTACCGCGTGCTTTAAAGCTTAAAAGGACAACTAGGTACAGGCTCAAGCAATTTAGGACCTAATTTGTAAAATCAATATCGCCGGGAAAACTCACAACAGAGCAGGAACGTTTATAAGTGGGTACAGAAATGTCAATGC
Source organism: Agriopis aurantiaria (assembly GCA_914767915.1). Lineage (NCBI taxonomy): Eukaryota > Metazoa > Arthropoda > Insecta > Lepidoptera > Geometridae > Agriopis > Agriopis aurantiaria. The sequence goes on from OU611987.1 coordinate 9,753,948, forward strand.
CACTCAGGGCTAACACAAATTGCCTTCGATTGTGAAGTTAAATTGCCTTATGAGTGTTTGTCGAGTGGCGTATAGCATGTAAATGAGCTGCCGGGAAACCGCGCGGCTTATATGCGGTTTACTTACAAACGTACTAGTTGGGTTTATAAGTAATTGTACAACTAAATATTTTTCATTACTCATAGTCGGAAAGTAGGTCTGAAGATGCCTGAGGAGCGGGTTGAAAGTAATACATTTCAGCCCTAGAGAGAATCACTTTCAACAGACAGTGACAGTTGAAAACCGACAGACACTCAAATTATTTAAAAAAAACTAGTTCTATTTTCACATTTGTATTATACCATGTTCCAACTTTTTTTTCTCAGAGGATTATGGTCCTGCACTTCTCGTGCAGTTGCCAGTGTAAGGAAGTTAAAAAAAAATTGGCGGGAATCCGATCTTCATTGTAGAGTTTTGTTTATACCTACTTCCGTATAGCAGATTTGTATTAACACAATCAGTTCATGTTTTTATTTTTAGTTTCCTTGTATTCGTAATGAAAAGCACAGTGTTTACCTCGGGGTTAAATACTTATTTAGTCCGTCGAACTATTAGTGCCCTCGCTACGCTCGGGCGCAAAACTCCGTCTCGGGACTAAATAAGTTACTTTCACCCCTAGGATAACAATGTACTATTGTGTAGGTACCTACGCCGATGATATTATCTATAGCAAGGATTCATATTAACATTTTGTCTATGTCTAGTTAGCCCGTGACTTCGTACGCGTAGATTTTCAAATAATCTCTAATACTAATACTGTAACTGTGTAAAGTTTCATGCACTTATCTTAATAACTACAGAAGTTAAAAGGTTCTAATTAGGACGGTCGAACATATTGAAAGAACGAACTTATAAGGGTTTTTTGTAGTACTACGGTACCCTATAAAGCTATGTATGAAATCCTTACTTCATTTTAAAAGACTAATTCAACGATAACATAGGTACAATAGAGGGTGCAACAAAAAACACATTTATCCCCGCTTCATAATTATGAGCTAGAGCCACCCACCCCTAAAATTAAATAGTTATTTTAAAGATGTCGAATAATAGTTATTTGTTATACAAGAGTGCAAAGTTGCTTTTTAACCGCGTGCTCAATTTTGATGACCGAGCAAGCGAAGGATTCAAAAATTAGAATCCTGAGCGTTAGCTAGGGAATTAAAAGAGCACGAGGTGAAAATCTTTGCATTAGAGTGCAACACGTAACTTTTCATCCTACCACAGCGAGGAAATTACTAAAAGAAAAAAAAAACATTTGCGGTCAATTCTGTTGGCGTCAAATAAACTTCCTCGTCGCTAAAATCACTCATTTTAGGTTTTTCACTTGTTTTCAAGTTTCTTGTTTTTAATCTAAGGTTTTAACATTACGCGCAAAGAAAATGGCGCGCAAGGCAAATTAAAATAAAGTACACCAAGAAGGTAAGGAGTCCTGAGTTTTTAATAAATTAAAAAAGGTCGTATGATAAATTCGGCACCATGGAGGTAGAAGTAAATAGGATTAATGATGTTTTGAATTCACAAACTTAGTTCACACGATGTTCTAAATTGAATTTTACTTTATGCTCTAGCGGATAAAAACGGCTTTTGCACTCAGATATCGAAGAGCAAAAATACTCTTTCCGAGGTCCCCCCCATCTCGGAAGAAAAATTTATTTTCTTTCTTTGCTAGAATGCGTTTTATATACTTTTAAAATTGAGATTTATTATACTAAAGCTGTAATTGTGAAAAGTTTCGTGTAAAATATCTTAACAAAAAAAAACATTCACTCCAATTGATATACTTCTTCCTTTTTGAAGTCGGTTAATAACTAGACGAATAAGGACGGACGGCCAGACGGACAAACAGAAAAACGGATCGACAGTACGAACTTATAAGGGTTCCTTGCAGTACTACGGAACCCTAAAAGGAGGTATCATTGACCTACGTGCTTCTTTGGTTTATATTCGCCTGACGAAATTACGTACAGGCACAAGCACAAAACTGTCATGCAATACCACCCGCGCTTCACGTACGTACCTATTCTCCTTGTTTACTTCCGTAACAGGATTTGCAAATATTTTAGGCCGTAATTGAATATCCTCCGAAGTTTTGGATAAGCAAATAGATTACAAGCTAGGTTAGAAGTAGGTAGGAGTTTATAATTATTGTGTGTTAATGACGTCCGGAAAGTTGAAGCGAAAGTTTGATTGATGGGTTATTGATACCCTTGTATATCTTGTTTAGAGCCTTGCGGTTTTCTCGAAGGCCTTTCTACCGTGTATAATTTGGTATAATGAAGTGATTCAGAGATTTTATCATGTTTAAGGCTAGAGTTTGTGTCTCTATAGAAATGTATATTTTTTACTTGTAGTATATTATAGAACTAGCACTTTTTCCGAAAAAAAAAAACTATCTGGTCTTGATATTTGTACGTTCTAGTCTGCTTTTAGTCGCGATATTTTTAGGAAAGCGTGCTCCAGGAACGTCAGGCGAGATGGCCTACAAAAAGTACTCCTTACAGTAACAATGTTGTTGTTAAACTACTAAACTACTACTACTACTAACTAAACTAACTGAACTAAATTGATTCTAAAACACAGTGAGTGTAGTCTGTTTGTTTCCTTTGGGGCTTGCAATACCGGATACTAGGATTCCTGACCATATCGAGCGGTATTTCAATTCCGGTATTGATAACTTTAATACCGTAACTGAGAAAAATATGCTGTGTTTGATGCCCAAAAGTTATGAGGTACCAAACTAACTCAATGTTAAACGAGGCAGTAAGCTCGTTAAGATCGCGCATTACTATCTACTGTGAATTGCCGTTCTTAATGTAAACTTCTTTAAAAACAGCCTCTACCTATTAACAACTATTGACCATCATCTATGGCGCAGTCTAGGTAAGTACAATGCCAAAAAAAAGTAGTCAAATTAAATTACTGACGAAATTATTGTAATTTGGCTAACTAAATCGTAGAAAAATAGTAAAGTGTAGTATCAGTTTAGTATCTGACCTTCCTTGACCACGATCAATCAATCACGATTTGTATGCAATTCTGACCACAATCATGAACTCTACTGATGCCAAATTCAACGTGCTACGTCTGGTTACAAAGATCTATCCCTATTCTGTGTATTTAGCTGTTCGTCCAAAACGATTTTGAGGGGATTTTACCATATAAAAATACCATTTTGGGGGAAAAGATATATGTTGGAAAAATAGAAAAAATCAGACCTTAGAAAAACTCTAAAGGGAAGGATGTTCTAAAAGACCAAATCATAATTTTGTGCTACGTTACGTTGATTGTTTTATTAGGCCGATTTGTTTTGTTTTGATATGTGTTAATTCTCATAAAACTAAGTAAATTAATTTCGTATTGAGAGACTGATTAAGGAAAAAAAAACAATAAAAAAATATTAATTAAAGAATGAAATTTTTTATGTAAATCCATTATTTTTTCACAATATTTTAACGTCTTAGGGGGCAAAAAAATTATTACAGTGTTTTCGCGGTATTGACACGAATACCGGAAAATCAATACCGGTATTGAAAAACTTCCAATATTGCAAGCTCTAGTTTCTACTCAACTCTGTAACGGCTAAACAGACTTGGATGGAATTTGGTACTGACTACTGAGGTAGCTTGGTTTAACACTTATGCTACTTTTTATCCCGAAAACTAATGGTTCCTGAAGGATTGCGGTGCTACCCAGACGGTCGTTTATACCACACTTTATACCCGAGGTATAAAGTGACAAATCGGTGACAGTCGGTGACAAATTTCTATTCACCACCAAGATAAGAAACGTTGTCGGGCGCGCTCAGTTGGTACTTGGATATAACCGCCTGGCATGATGTTGTCTATTTCACTACTTTTTGTATTTTGTGGTGGTACGGAACTCTCAGTGCACGAGGCCAACTTTCACTTGGCCAGTTATTTGCACGTAGAATTGAATTATGAAATTGAATTAAATAATGATGTTCGTGAATATAATTTATATAATTCTTAAAATGTTCAGGTTTTCGTTGCAAGAAGGAAATGTTTAGGCTGATGGTACCTGGTCGATGCTCTCCCTGACGGATATCTCGTGGAAGCAGACGCAGCCCGTCTCCTTGCTGCGGCGCTGGCCCTCCTCGCCGGAGACCATCCGGTCGCCCGCCTGGTCGGTCTTATTGCCCACCATAACCACTGGTGTCTCTAGACTACAGTCCTGGAAACACATTCATTTATACTGTAGGCGCTATCTATTTGGCCACGCCCTAGGTATACTATAACATATATAGTATATTTTAACATAATTTTTGGAGCGCCCAAAGGCTTCTGAAGAGGCGATGTCATGTATGTATATCGGTTCCGAACTCATTGACACGCGAGTGGTAGTCTCCGTTATTTTTATTTCATATTTTGGAAAAATGACGAGTCCCAGGTTGGAGGCTGCTTTCGGCGACTTGTCGAAGAAAGTGGCATCGCTGACAATTGGAGTTGCAGCTCAATCAGCATTGATTGATTCGCAAAATAAGAAAATCGAAGATCAACAACGGATAATTGAGAATTATTTTTCGATGATCAACGATTTAAAGAGGGTAATTGAAGAAATGCCTTCTAAAATCACCGATCTTTGGCATGCAGGTCAGTCGAAGAGCGAGAAAGAGGTATCGGTCGAGATACCGACAGCATTGAGTGCGGGCGAGACGAAGATTTCTGCAGAGCCCATATTATCGCAGAAAAATATGACACAGCGCGCGGTCCGCGCTATAAAACGTGCAAATAAGGCTGCGTCCTCGGCAAGCTCTAAAACTGATGGAACGGTGGAAGTTGACTGCCTCAGTAATGATGAAGTGTCAGACGAATGGAAAATAGTAGGCGGGCAGAAGAAATCAAAGAAGACCTACCCTAAGGATATCCAGACTGGAGGAAATGTACAGATTGATACATTTCAAGCAATACAAAAAAAAAAGTTTTTGCATGTTTGGTCATTGCATCCTAACACGTCGGACAATTTAATAGCAGAACACGTCAAAAAAATTTGTGGTTCTGAGGATGTAAAAATAGAAAAGGTTATCCCAAAAACAAAAAGAGACTACTCCTCATTTATGATCGGAGTACCAGAATCGACATTTGAAAAGTTGAACAGCGCTGATAGTTGGCCAGTGAATACCAGGTTCAATGAATGGGTGTGGTTTCGAAACCCCCGTAAGTCGACAACGGGTAACTGATGTCGTTGAAATGGATATTCAAGTCTATTACCAGAATGTTCGAGGACTAAGAACTAAGCTAGATGAGTTTTACTTAAAAATTTTAGAGTCATCGTACGACCTATTTGCTATTACGGAATCAAGCCTGCATAGTTCTATAAGAGATGGTGAACTGATTCCGCCGGACTTCCAAATACTGCGATGTGATCGAGCTGATGGCCGTAAACACGGAGGAGTGTTTTTGGCGGCATCGTCGTTACTGGAGTTAAATCACGTCCCCGTCGGCAACGTAGACGCCGCCTTATTCGAGATCGTGTGTGCGACGGTGCACCGTAGAAACAAGTTTCTGTTTCTATGCTGTGTTGTTTACATTCCGCCGAATAGCATATCGAAAGAATATATGCAGTTATTTAATACATTAGAAAATGTGTGTGTTAAATATGATAAGGTTTTAGTTATGGGTGACTTTAACATGTATAGTGCGCCATTGGAAATGAATAGTTATTTGGAGTATGTGAGCACTTTCTGTGGATTCTGCCAGGTAAATAATATCAGTAATATTAATAATCGTACTTTAGATTTAGTATTGACTACATTTTTGGCGTGTGAAGTGGAGGTACAATTATCGGATGAGCCGTTAGTAGGTATTGACAAGCAACACCCGCCGGTCTATATCAGCGTCCCGGCAGGCACCCCCCGCTCGCGGGGGCCGCTGGCGCAGCGCACCCAACACACTCACCATGAACATAAGGGAGGCCTTGTTAATGGGGCTTTTAATAAACAGAGTTGGAACTTTAATAAAGCCAATTTCTCGTCGCTTTACTATAAGTTGGAGCAAATAAATTGGGACAGGTTATATGAGCTTGGAAATTCAGAGGACGCTTTAGCTTATAAGTATGCCGTAGTAAATAAGGCTATTGATGAGACTACTCCTAGGAAAAGGGATAGGGTTAATTTGAATAATTCTAGATACAACTACCCGGAATGGTATTCAAGTGATTTGATACGAGATATTAAGCAAAAGTGGAGATATCACAAGTTATTCAAAATGAGGGGGATGCAATGTGATTACGAAACGTTTTCTCACTATCGTTCTCGAGTTAAAAATAAGTTAAAAGCTGATCATGAAGCAGACCAGGATAGATTACAGTTAAACTTTAAAGAGGACCCAAAATCCTTTTGGGGCTATATTAGGTGCAAGCAATCTAAACGCAGTAGGACTCGAGTCACTAAAAACGGTCAAGAGTTGAGTGAGCAGGAGTGTGCGGAATGCTTTGCATCTTTTTTTCGGTCGGTATATAGCGAAACGCAGCCGGCGCTGGACCCTGATGCGGCGGAGCGGGCGGCGGGAGCGCGCGCCGGCGCGGGCCGGGTTCATGTCGACCAGCTGAGCGCACGTGACCTCCGGGACGCGCTCCGCCGCCTCAGGCCTAAGCGTTCCGTGGGCCCGGACGGTATACCCCCTTATATAGTCAAGGACTGTCGCTCGGTCTTGGAGCGGCCTCTGCTGCACGTCTTTAATCTGTGTCTCCGGGAGGGCCACTACCCAGGAGAATGGAAGATAACACGGGTGATTCCTGTACCGAAAGGAGGTTCTGGTTCCGAGGTGACCGGATATCGTCCTGTAGCGGTCCTGTCGGCGTTCGCGAAGGTATTTGAATCCGCATTGCATAAGTGTATCTACACCCAAGTCAGTTCGCAGTTGTCCGACGTTCAGCACGGCTTCCGGCCGGGTCGAAGTACGGGGAGTAACTTGCTTTCGTTCATGTCGTACCTGATGCCAGAGATCGACGCTGGTGGGCAGGTGGACTCCGCGTACTTCGACTACCGGAAAGCTTTTGATACTGTGGATAATGACATCTTACTAGAAAAGTTTGCAGCGGTGGGTTTCACCCAACATCTGTTAAGATTTTTCGCGAGTTATCTGGGTGAGCGCCGGCAGTATGTCGAGTACGCTGGTCATGAATCCGAACCGTACTTTACGTTTTCGGGAGTTAGCCAGGGCAGCAATCTAGGTCCGTTAGAGTTTACTTTAATGGTTAACGATCTCCCGGAAGTCGTTAGGGATGCGCAATGTCTGCTGTTCGCAGACGACCTCAAGTTGTTTCTGTCGGTGGCAGACATTTCGGATTGTGGGCGGCTTCAGCGAGATATAGATAGGGTAGTGCAGTGGAGTGCCGCTAATAGATTATTTTTTAATACGGCTAAGTGTGAAGTGATTAGCTACGGGCGCAAGCTGGCGCCGCTACAGTTCCCGTACGAGGTAGATGGCGCGGCGATGACGCGCGTCGAGAGCGTGCGCGACCTGGGCGTGCAGATGGTACCCGAGCTAACGTTTCGTAAACACATTGTTGATATTTGCGGTAAAGCGTTCAGAAACTTAGGTTTCCTTCTACGGCAATGCAAGGCTTTTCACAGTACTGAGGTCGTTAAAATTTTATACAACGCACTCGTTCGTAGCCGACTCGAAACGAGCGCAATAATTTGGAATCCCCACGAGATTAAATACATCAACATGGTGGAGAAAATTCAAAATAAATTTACGCGTTTTTTATATTTGAAGGAATGCGGCGTCTATCCTTTTTACCCGCTGATGTATCCGACCCTGTTTGTTATCGGCATGGTGGGGTACAGCAAGCTGGGTGTGAGGCGTGACGTCGCGCTCTGTAAGTATGTGTGGCGCGTGCTGCGCGGCCAGCTGCACCATCCCGAGGTGCTGGAGGCGCTGCGGCTGTGCGTGCCTGATGAGGCGGTGTCCAGGCGACGTAGGTTCCCTACCTTCAGCGTACCCGCGTCTAGAACAAACCTGCTCAGGTTTGCCCCGGTATCACGTGCTTTGATGTTGCTCAATCTGGTCTCAGAAAGTTCTGATATTTTTACTTGTGGCCTGGCAGAGTTCACAGAGGCTGCTCACAGAATATGTGAAAAGCATACTTTCAGGGACATCTATTGTTGACGCAATAGATGTCACTGAAAGTAGGTATAAAGAGACAAAAAATAATTATATACAATACAATTTTTGTACCTTCAAATAAAATATTTAAGTTGTTATAGCATCGCTTTAGTTTATCTGTAATGGTGTTATAAGTGTTTTTAATAATAAATAATAAATAAATAAATAAATAAATAATAATGTTCTTGATTTAGTATTTAAAGTAAACAGTAATTTTATGTTTAAAAAAAACATCAAATGTGCGTGTCAGATAGCAGCACGCCATAATCTGGAAGCGTGCCATATTGAGAAATAATAAACTGTATTATAGTACCTTCATAGAAGAGGCGAGCCTGCGCCGCCGCTTGTTGTAGTTAATGAGGAACTTGAGCCGATGACACTCGTCGAAGGAACACTTGTCCGTGACCGAGTACATCAGTATGAACGCCTCGGCCCACCGGATGTTGTTCTCCAGGTTTGCATATTCACTTTCCTGCCCATTCAAAAATTAGAGTAGGTACAACAAGCCGCCTTAAAACAGTACCTACTTTTGTTACGACAGAAGTCATCAGCATCAGTCCACTGCCAGACATGAGGCGTTGAAACTCGATTCTCGTTTTTTCTGTACTTAACATACAAAATATTATCAATGCGAAAGTGTTTGTTTTTCGTCATCATTAGGTATCTATATCATATTCCCACTGCTGGGACACAGGCCAGATAGAGAGGGGATGGGCTCTAACCCACTATGCTAGCGCAGTGCATGTTGGTTAATGTCATACGTCTGATATTTTGAGATTCTTTTCAGGCACCAACAGACCAACGAACAAAGTTTTTTTTTGCATAGTTGGAAGGCCGGAGGGAGGGTGACAGGATACTTTCCATCCCGGTTTTTTTCCAGATGGAATGTCAACGCGGGTAAAACCGCGGGCGGTGCTTAGTTATATTTAAGGCTTATCTTTCTGTTTATTTATTTTTCAGTATATAAGTATGATAAGTAGATACATAAATGGGATACCGTTCATCCTTCATCCCGTAAAATGCGGGAAAACCATTGATGTGCGTAAATAGGGGGAAGATACGGGACGAACTTCTTGACGTGGACCGCACAATATAGGCTCCGGGGCACAATCCACTTCAGTCACAATCGAACTGGCGTTTGATAGCACGTGAATTACTTGTCAAAATTGTGTGAAATAAAGCAGCAAAAATTACTTCCTGCGTTTTCATAAGGTGCACCAACAGTTTGAAGACAAAAAACAAGTTTCTCGGCATTACTTTTCACTCGTAAATACTTAAAAACAATTAACTTAATTTTCTTTAAATGTCACTTCTATGGTCTAGTGTAGTGTCTAATGGAGCGGTGAAGTTGACGTTTATAGTGTAGACGTCAACGTCGCCGCTGACTCGAGCCGAAACAGAGCCATATTTATTGGGTACAATGTTTGGATGTCACGCGTCTTCCCCCTTTTTAAAACAGTCATTGGGGAAAACAGAAAACTTGGCGAAGTTAGTAAAAAAATAATTCTTACGTGTGACTCTCCAGCAGAATCCAATATTTCAAAATAAACCATCTCGTTATCTATAACGGTTTGGAACGAGTATATTTTTTCTAAATTGGGATCGTATTCGCCTATAAATCGGCGGGTAATGAACCGCACCACTAGGGCTGCGAACAAAGTAATAAACTTGCAATAAAACACATTAAATTAGTTCCGTACGACCTACCTACATCCCCAAATAACTACTAAGACCTATATCATTCCACATTCCACCCACACGACATCGATGTCGTTTATCAGTGAACAATGTCAGTTCATAAATTCATCCATCAGTTTTTTTTATAATATAGGTACTTGCGTTTGACCATGGTGCCTGAAGTTCAGGGATGCTGCGTTGTGTAGAGGAAAGCAGAAAGGCCAATTCTTACAATGGAAAATTGATACAAATGCCTAATTCTTAAAATGGGTGACTACCAAAAATAGGGAAAAAATTAGTTCTGTACCCAAAGGGAGTAAACGAGACCCTATTACTAAGCCTACGGCGTCTGTCTGTCCGTCTGTCCGTCCGTCTATCCGTCCTACCTTTTAACGGCTGTATCTTTCGAACCGTATAATAGATAGCCAGTTGAAATGTTTACTGAATATGTAATGTTACGACGGATTAAATAAGAAAAAAATTATAAAGTGAAAAAAACTAAAGGGACCGACGATACCACAAACGTTTTTTAAACGTATTTTTGTATTTGGTATAGTGTAAAAATGTTAATACGTACCTACAAGCGTCAAACTTGGCATGATTATAGTAAACACTCTAAAGCAAAACAATAAGTAATAAATACTGGCCAAGTGCGAGTCGGTGACACATTTATATTCACCATCGGTTCTCGAACGATCACCGAAGTTAAGCAACGTCGGGCGCGTTCGGTCGGTAGTCTGGATGGGTGACCGCCTGATGGATGGGCATGATGGCTTTTTGCACTACTTTAGTAGTTAACAATTTATGAGATGGTACGGAACCCTCAGTGCGCGAGCCCGACTCGCACTTGGCCGCTTTTTATAGTTTATCATAAGGACGACCTTATTTACGTAAAAATGGGAAAATTGAACAGCAGTTAGTATAATTGTACTGGGGCCTTACGGACAACTGCTATTGCGGCACCAAACTAACGTTAAATCCGCTCAGTTGGAAAATCACGCGACCGCAAACTGTATCTGGGCGAACATGAACCTTAACGGTTCACGTTCGCGTGATTTTACAACTGAGCGGATTTAACGTTAGGTTAGTGCTGCAATAGCAGTTGTCCGTAAGGCCCCTGTAAGAGAAATGAACTCACCGGATTTGCCAACTCCCGATTGTCCGAGCACCATGACTTTGAAGGGCTTTGGTTTGGGATATAGCACGAGTTTGGCCAAAGAAGACTTTGGGGAGGGCGTTGTAGTCATAGTTCCGATGGACTACAACTGTAGGTATTTTATTTACTAAGTGCTTTATGTACGGAAACTGAAACCATTAATATATAGTTATATGATTAATAATGGGATATTTACTATACTATCAAGACCTTCGACCAAAATGAATGGACGTTCCCAGAAGAAGCGTATTTTTGAAGATAACAAAACATCTAACAAATGCTTTCGTGTGCTTTCCCGAAGTGTAAATACACAACAAAAAACCACTATCCATTTTTTGTAACAAATGTACACATGGTTATAATTAGGTGTTGAAGTATATGTATGGCGACGGTTTTGACTCGTTTTTACTGAGCACATTCAATGTTTATGGCCCTTCCATTAATTTTATTTTTGTCGAAGATCAAGACTATATATTACTTCTCATAAGCGCATATTCGATATTGCGCAATCTGCGCAATATCTGCGTTTCCATGCAAGGACAAGATTCCTTTTCAGCATCTCGGGTGTATCTATATCTCGGTTCGAGTTCCAGTGATAACCGTAGCAAAAGACTACACGGTACTGTAGTGACCAATGACGATATAGGTACGTAGTGAACAACCGTGATAGTATACAGTGTTTTATCAAAATAAATAAATGTTATTATTTTTCCACATATTAACTTAGTACCTACTACATTATACCTACCACTAATTTAGTACCTTAGACATAAAATTTGTTATAACGTTAGACTGAAGTACCCAAGGCCGTAATTTGTAGCCCCAACGGTCAGTCGAGGCGTCGGCGGCGGCGCGACGCGGCGGCGTGGAAAATGCAGGAAAACTTATTCTAAGGCGAGAAGCGTTGGTTTATCGTAGTTTTAAAATTGTGGGGTCAATTACCATTCCCTAAACTAATGACAGGAGTAAAATTATCAGTGTCTCTTTTCATTTCAATACGTCAGAAAAGGATGGTATAAATTTTAGATTTGTCCAATTTAGTTTAGAGAATGGTAACCCAGAATCGACGTCATTGACTCGCCGGTCTTCCTATCCAGGCCTATAGTAGATCAATCGAGGCAAGTAAATTAGGTACAAAATATGCTTCAAATTTGACGATTCGTCATATCACGAATATTCAAAAGTAGACCTTTAAAATCGATTAATTGACATTATTTCTTTATGTTTAATAAATATTCTTGAAATATTTTATTCGTATGTGTTCACCGATACACGATTAAAGAAATTTGGCTTGATAGAAAAAAATCGGAAACTTTCCTAAAAAACACCCGTTTTTACGTTGATTCAATGGATTGAATCAACTTCATTCAGATTCCATAGAAGATAAAATTAGATTTAAAAAAATTGTGTGTTATCCTAACAATCATTCAAATACTTTAGTGGTCGCAGTTTTTTGTAAAAGCGTAAGATTATTTGTAGAAAATAAAGAAAAAATAAATATTGAAAATATTTGAAAGCGCGCACACCGCATTACCGTCATACAAATGTACGGTTCTCTACCATGACCTAAAAAAACAAAACATCTTCGCTTGTACGCGACGACGACGACTCGACTATCCAGAGCTCAGATCAGACAAACAAGGGAGATATGCCTTAGTACAATTATCGTTCGAGTTCACATGACTAAATTTTTCATTAAAAAAAATCAAAATACCGTTAAACCGCGCTCATTTAACAAATTTTTCTCACACTAAGAAACTTGCAGCGGCACTAATGAACTAACGAATAGTCCACATGCAAAAAAGGGCAGCAAGGTCTTCTGCAGGGTTCGACTAAAGGCATACAGACTCATTTAGACTGGACGCGTTCGCACCCGCCACGCCACATTACCATATCTCCCTTGTTTGAATAATCTGATATCCAGATTGGTCAGCGGTTGGCCTTATTTACTTCAGTTTACGAATAACCAACCATTAAACTAAGCATCGATTAGGGTAAGTATTATGTAATAGAGCTAGGTATATACACAACGTGTTTACTAAAGGTGTAGTAATACTGTAGGGTATGTATTTGTGTATGTTCCTACTCATCATTATGAACAACTTTTACTGTGGGACCAAACTTGAAATAGCGAAAAAAATCCCAGCTGTTCCAAAGAAAACGGTCATTGACACACGACAAAATGTATGGAAAAGTCGAACAGCTTTTTTTTTTCGCGCATCACGTTTGTTCCTTTATTAAAAGTTGTAGTGGGTATTTGTATATACCTGAATTATACAGATTGCCGGTAACACATACATACACTTCAGTATTACTACACCTTTAGTAAACACCTTTCTAACATAACTTATAATAAATATTCGCGACATTTTTTGCACACACGGTCATCTGACCCAAAACTAAGCAAAGCTTGTAATATGGCCGCCAGAGACTGATATACATACATATATATTTTTTTTAAATACATACTCAAATAGATATAGATTAACACCCAGATATAGAACAAACACAAATGTTCATCACACAAATGTTTGTCCTAGGTGGGAATCGAACCCACGCCCCCAAGCGCAGGAGGCAGGTTCACTACCACCTAGACCAACGGGCTATCTAATGTAGTGAATGCGATGGCCTAAGAGGTACCACCTAACCTAATGTAGATTATAAACCAGTAAATAGATACACTGACAATATAGATAGATACATAATGTAGGTACAGGTGTATAATTAATGAACTCACCTACATTATAATTATATCCACCTGTAATTTAGCGTACTGCGGCACCTATTAGTATGTGTAATAATGTCGATAATGGGACGTAGAACATAATTAAATGGACTCGATACACGATTAAATTGATTACAGAATAATCGATCAAGAGCGTGTTGAACTAGGTGCGGAAAACGTAAAGCCTTTGGTACTGTTGTTTTTTATGTAGTTTAGCTGAAAATAGAGGTCTGCATATGTGGCTTTAAAACACTTCAGAGTACCGACAGTTCCTGACTTTCCAGATTCCTTTCGCAAATTGAATCTGTAATAAGAAATACTAACCAAGTACTGAGTCAACAGGTAACATAGGTGAAATACGTACTTTAAAGTTAAGCTCTTGTATATCTACCGAATAATGTGGCCGAATATTATATACTTAGATAGATTGGACCACTTATCAGTTAGGTACTCTGTCTTCAATTGTTCATACATGGTGTTATCTCCCCTGTCAAATTCTCCACGATTACAGAGCCAAATTAAAATCTACCTACATTATCTAACGGAGCTTTCATATCTACGACGAATTCGCACGAGTTTCACGCGAAAACAACTCTGAGTTTGTTCCATTCTCGATCTTATCTCAATAGCACTAAAGTTTTCGTAAAAGCAAACACAACATTGCCAAAGTATGAACAGTACCTCGGAAGACAGTACTGTCAAAATACGCAACGTGCAAGAGACAAAACTGTTATGATTAAACAAATAATATCTTAAGGGCAATTGAAACAAAGGCGACAATAAAATAAACACAGCGAGTCGAACGCATATACATCTGTAATGTGAACTGTGCGTCTGTAGGTACCTTTAAGGCTTTGCTTAGCGTGTCGATAGCCACTGCGCCCTATCCACCTGCGATATTACTCAATAGAAGGAAAACAGGACATAAAGATATAAATGTTTTATCTTATAAATAAACTTTTAGTAGATAAAATAAAGTTTTAAGAAACATTTAAAATATTACCTTCTAATATTTATTGAATCATCGTGGCACTGGCGGAGTTATTTAAAAATATGTAGGATTATCTGTATTGAAATTATCTTTAAATTTATGGGTTGTTAAAATGTACGAGCAATATTTTTAGGACGCGTGAACATGTGAATTGCCGGCGTATCGTCAATGCGCGAAGTGATGCGAGACGCGGCACGACCGGCGCGCGGGTACGACGCGAGTAATGAAGTGATTCTGAATTCTGATTACAAGTCGAGTCAGAGTTGCCCTCCCTGACTGAAAAAAATCTCGATCTGTGTCCCGGAAAGTCGGCAACTCGGGTAGCTATCCTCTTTTCTTGTCATACTAATTTGAAATTTCTTAGTACCTGCAATTGCGTTCGATCAAGCTCTAACCTACTTTCATTATTATGTAAGCTATTCAACGATATAACCCACACGAGGAAGTGTAGTATAATAAAAATATTACACTTTTACATACATATGCAATGCAGTACATACTCTAATCTGACGCTTAGAACAAACTGGACCATCAAAATTTTTGGAAACTGCGGAAACATTTCGGAAATCGATTGATATCGATTATTAAGTTCATACCTAAGTAAAATGAAAGTAGGTGTACCAATTAAACTATAAACGAACAGATATCTAACGAGGATGGCATTTGCAACACGGGCGTAGCTAGGGACGTAATCCACTAGAGTTTAAATTTTGTTTCTACTATGTCTGTATAGTGTTAAATGTTAGGAACAATTCAAAAATGTGTGATTATTTGTAAATTTGTAGTGTGGAACAACGGGCATCTGCACCCCCCTACTCGTATCTGGCTGGCTACGCCCTGCCTACACGTTACAAACACGTGTCAAAATGTTTTCTCTCCGATGTTGTGGTGTCACTGAAGCATAGACAATGTAAGTAATGTTACTCGACAGTCGACACCTTTACCGAAGCGTGTATTTACGGCTACACGGAAAATAATAATTGATCAGGTGCTCCCTCCCACGGTCTTATCGCTATCGAATGCGAACAAACATTTAATAACGCGCACGTTTATGAACCTTCACCACAATATACTCCCATCTTTATAACTGCTTTGATGGAATTAAAGGAAAAACATAAACATGGGGAAAATAGGTTAAATAGGGATAGCATTAAGTTACGAGAACCGAGGACATTAAAGTTAGGGTTGCCCCAAAATCGCTAACACAATGTAGTGAGTAACTCTTTGCTCGCGTAAGTGTTTATAAATACAAAGATGTTTTAGATTCAACTCTGACTGGAGAGTCAATGCGGCGGCGGCGCCGCCTCGGTGTACTACCTACTTCGTTTTTTTTTTTCTACAAGCGGTCTCTATTTTGTTTACAATACTGCTAAATAAAAAATAAAAATAGTAGGTACGGCTCACTTAGGTAGGTACCTAATACAATTTTTTTATATAAACTAAGAAATTTGTACCTACACTAATAAACGAAATAACTAATAGTCCACATGCAAAAAAGGGTGACAAAGTCGTCTGCTGGGTGAGTTCGACCTATCAATTCCATCCATGGTTCGACTAAAGGCATCAAGTCCGATTTAAGCCAGATTAGTTCGCACCCGCTACCCCACCTCACCATGTCTCCTTTGTTAGTCTGATCTGAGTTGATGATGATTGTTGTTTCATCGAATGGGCAATGAATCTTTTAAATTTCAAACGCTACCTATCTGTTATGCGAATCGTATATGAAAAACGAAGAGGCGGCGCGCGGCGCCTAAATGTTCCTAAATCTGTGAGATCTCATTATTGTTATGGTAAACGTGTCGCCGGCTGACAAGCGTCGAAACCGACAGTTCACTGATTCGATTTCCGTCGTTAACATAAATCACATTCTCAAAAATCTGATAACAAGTCTAAAATATAGGTACCTACAAAATTAAAAAACCTCAAACAGATTAAAATCATCTCAGACTAAGTGACAGAAAAAACTTATAGTATAAGTTTGATGCATCGTTCACATAAGTACGAAACCACTCTGACCTTGCCTATTCTTGACCTTATCTCAAGTTACGAATTTTGACAGATACTTTATTATTTTATAATTATCAAAGATCTTGTAGGTATATACCTACCCTATAATTATACAACCAGCGGCCCACCCGAGCGGGTCCCGATGTTAGACGAAGGTAGGTAGTAGATGTTGCTTGCAGCCAGTAGCCAGACTCACGTTCACCCGTAGCAAGGAGACGAGCCCGATCCGAAACACTAATACAAAAGAGCATTATGGTTCCAGAAAGGACAACACCGAAGAACGTATGTGAGCTTGGGAATGAATAGACAAAACCTAATAATGCAAAATGCGACATAAGAATGTATTTTTAAAAGACGATCAGATGTTGTTTCTAATTTAGTTTGTTGTTCATCGATGAAGGCCGAAAAAGAATCTTCCAAAATTAAAGCACCTAGAAGGCACAGGTTTATTTAGAATTTAACCGGCTTACTACAAAAGATTTAAGAACGCTTTAGACATGTGTTTAATATGTTTTTCACAGTGAAACAGCTGCTAAACACATGTCTAAAGCGTTCTTAAATCTTTTGTAGTAAGACGGTTTATGTTTAACAAAACATAAAATTTACTTATGATCTCATTTATTTTTTTGATAAGTATGGTAAAACTAGTCTTCTGGGTAAAATTGTCAAAAACAGTCCTTCTAGATAGTAGTTAACAAATTTTTTTTTTTTTTTAGCTTACATTAGTGATGAAAAGTAGATTATTTACACACGTGAGTAGGTGATATTTTTACGCACCGAACGCTTTTTACGAAACGAACCGGAAGACGCAGCGTAGGTAGGCCTCTCACTAGATGGACCGACGACATAGTAAGAGTCGCTGGCATCCAGTGGATACAAAAGGCAGGCTGTCGTTCAGTGTGGAGGTTAAAGGGGGAGGCCTATGTTCAGCAGTGGACGTATTCTGACTGATGATGTAGATGTAGGTGATCACCCTCAAATTATTAGCGCCCTCGTCGTGCTCCAAAATATCTTGTGTGTAAAAGACTGACTTTAAAGGAATGTAAGCACATTTTTTTAAAAGATATATTGCATTTTAAAAAGTAATATAAAAATATACTTATATTACTTACAAAGTTTACTATATTATCTTAATAATATGGTAAATGTTGTATTGTTTAATATTAAACTTTGCATTGAGATAAGCAAGTAGTACATGGTAGTACCAACCTACTTGACAATTCTCATATTATGAAATCATCATAAACAAGGCTAGTTTTTAGAGGTGGTGGTAACTCTGGTGACCTCTGCCTTTACCCGACATGATACCTTAGATGGTAAAATAGTATCAGTTAGTTAGCAAATATTGTACCAAAGTTTGAACGAATCACTTTTACTTTCTTAATTAATATATCTTTGTCGATAATCACAAAAGGTTTGGTATCATTGCTGTACAGCACGGGCATACCAGCTTTCTCAAGTGACTTTAAGAGATCTTTTGTCCCCAAATGGTGTATAGATTCGTTATACACAACAGGCATTCCCCTGACTGTAGCGATTATATAATTTGCTATCGGTTTCTTCTGGTCTATATCTATATCGAGATTAATAATATCTTCAAATAACGGCGGTCGCTCTACGCAAAAGCAAATCTTGCCGTCTTCGAGGCTCACAAAGCTTTCGTCTCGCGCGTTCAGTATGACGTTTTGAAATTCGATGATGGAATCATAACCCGCGGGAGCGGACGACAGCCCTTGCAACGCATTCATAATCGAATCTATGCGCTCATTTTTCGTCAATTTGTTCCAATCGATCCAACGTTTTTTCAGGTCTCGCAGGAGGGTTTCGTTATAACTGTATCCAGTAAAGGCGGAATATAAACGTTCATAGACGGGTAAAGAGGCAGCGGGCGGACCGTGGAAGGTGGCGTATTCGTTGATCCAGACGAGATTTGCGGGCGACGCGAGTGCCACCTCGTGCGCGAGCTGCGAGTCCGCCGCCCACACACTGAGCGCGTGCGCGGGCTGCCGCTGCAGCAGGGCGCACAGCTCCTTGGTCGTACGGTAGGCCTCCACTAGCACGTGCGCCGCGTCGCCCTCACTGAGCTCGGTCAGCGCGTCGCACACGAACAGTTTCCCTTTCGCGGCGAAGGCATCGTGGCAGGATTGGACGAGCTCGCGGCTGCACCTCGCCCCCAGCGCCTCCTTCACGTCGTCGTACACGCTCTCTTGGACGTATATCTCCTGGAGCTTCCACGGGGCCTGTAATGTCACGGATCTGCCTCATTTCAACTTCGATTATATCGACTAGAAGGTAATAAAGATTTTATAAGTTTTGTATAGGTACAAATACGGAGTAACCCATTGCGTTTTACTCCTTACGAAACGATGCATTTAGCAATTCATATAGCAGTTTGGACCATATGACTTCACGACCCGTTATGGGGTAAGAGAAACCCAGATAAAACATACTTTGCCATATAATTAACAAAAATATGAATGTCTGAAGCATGGGGCAATCCCAGCACACCAGTGCATAAAAATTACTCGAAGAAATTCAGTCATAAATTATTATGTGAAGTTACCATTGATGTAATATGGAAGTTGCAAATTAAAACGTCGAGGAGATTGAGCGTACTTAAACGTGAAAACTATTGAACTATTAAAGATACATTTATACAAAAAAATATGAAACTTGCAAAGAATGAATAACTAATTAGTAAAACAAAACTCTTAAAAGTAAACTATGATTCTTGGTTAGACACGGTTGTATTTAGTCGGTGAACCCCAAACAAAGCATGGGCCTTGTGTCTTGTGTAAACTAGGTTGGCAAACTACATTCTTAAGCAATGTTTACAATCTGTATGGCAAGAAAGTTGTTCTGGAGATGCTGTGGGTATGGTGTGTGAGTGTGTATCGGAAGTATATCCGCAGTATAACAGACCTGAGAAGAACCTGGACCCCGGGTGATACTGTGTGCGAGTTATGTATCTATATATGTATGTTATGTTTTATGGATGCAAAAATGTAGTTTGTACGTAGGATTCTGTAGCTATAAATAGCTACTACTCGTTGTATATGCTATGAATGATGACTGCAGTTTCGTCGTGAGACAACTTTAGTAGCCATGGCGTCGATGTTGTTATACCACTCACTAAACTAAACAAATCTGACAGGACAAAAATTATCTGCCTCTCTTGTCATTTTAATATGTGAGAGATGGATGCCAACAATTTTAGAGCTGTCTAATTTAGTTTAGTTTAGAGCACTTCAGAATTGATGCCAATCTCTGATTTTCTTCTTGAAAGCAAATTTACCAAAATTAAGGATTAGGCAAGCTCTTTTACAGAGTAGGCAGGACTCCGCATAGCCATCAGTGAAGTAGCTTGAGGGATCGGCAATCAATAAGCTCGCTTATTTATAAAGGTATCGTAGTTAGGGTGGGTTTTGAAACTTAAGTGAGTTTTAGGGCTGCGAACAGCGAAAAGTTAATATTTCGTCGACTGCGAAGGAGATAAAAAGCTTTCATAATCGTACGATAAAAAACTCTTTTGAGTCGGCTGGGAACCTATATAGAATATTATGACTTTAATCAATGCCGGTTATATTCTCTCTATGGTTAGGAAGAAGGTTTTTCCAATATTGTATTCTTGTTTGTCAATAGGTCTAAGTTATAAGGTAGAATCACAAATCTTCGCGAAGGCAAGATACTTGGTATGTAAGTTGTCCAGGATTTTTAGGACTCGATCCGACGTTTTCCATGATCAACTGCGATTATTTTAATCGCAGTGTCATCCGCATATGTGATTCTTTTAGCATTCGGAAGCTCACAGTTCAGTATTTAGGTTATATACAGAACAAGGTGAAATGCAAATGAAAAGGTAGGTAATTTACACCAATATGCCTGTGATATGCTGATACCGCCTATTTTAATAGACATTTATATAACTTGCACTGTTTGTAAATATGTATATGTTATTCTTTCGGTTCCAAACTTGGAATGAGAGATTTACAGGGTCTTCTTTCTGGTAAGCTTTACTAGATGGCGCTAATAACTCAATTCAAATGTGGATGAAGTGCTTTAAATAAATAAATAAAATTGTATTTTACTATAGACCTAAAATTTAGTTGCAATTGTATTGTCATCTATTGAGTCAGACGGAACAATTAATAGTTATAGTATCATTGCACTGATCTGATGATGGAGCCAGAGGAAGGGCACTGGATCATCAATGCCGGAGAGAAAGCAGTAGCGAGTGTACCTGTCATTGACATTATATTTAAAAATAGCTGCGCCCCGCGGTTTCACCCGAGTAGTGATGTAAAATGGTGATGATGATGATGAAAAGTAGCCTATGTCACTCTCAGGCTCTTGAACTATACCCATGCAAAAAATCAGGTCGATCCGTTGTTCCGTTGCAGCGTGAAAGAGGTACAAACATACATCCATACATACATGCAAAAGTTTCTATACAAACTTTCGCATTTATAATACATATTATTAGTAGGAAGTAGGATTGTATTTGTGTGTGCGCGTGTTTTATATTTTGAGTTTCTTTTTGCTATGCTCTGCTTTCTCTGTGTTGTCTGACCCACAAGCTGGTTTGCCCAGTAGTACGTTTTCCGTTCTCTACTTAAGTCTCATAATCCATTTAACCGTATCTTCGACCTTTATTCGTCGTTGATTTCCTATTTTCCTTTATCGTTTGGTATTTGGTCCAGGAAAGTTGTATAACATGACCCGTTTCATCGCCCTTAGTGCCACTTGTATATTGTGCTTGTGTCTTTAATGAGAGTCCATGTTTGAGCACCTTATATGAAGATAGGTAGGAGACATTGTTCTTTGCCCACGCTTTGGTCTCTAAAATGTTTTCAAAGTACAATATTTACCGTAACAGACGAATTGATGAAAAGATCCAATGCAGAATCGATGTCGGCTGATTCCGTCACCACGCCAGTGCACCCACATTCTGTCAAATAAAATAGAATTGGTATTTTTTGTAGGTATTTAGAAACCTAAAACTATCTACATTTATGACTTATCAAGGTTTACTTTTAGCTAAGCTATATGAACCGCGTTAACACACTCACTATCTACTAACATAAAATTTTTTCTCCATCATTTTTTTCTACGTGGACGTCCTATGACTGAAATGATGATGTTTTACTATGGTTATTTAGTTTAGTAAGTATAGAAAATTATATTTTATAATCATCAAACATAACCCTATGGCACTTAGGGATAGTGTAGCTTTCTATTAGTGAAAGAATTTTAAAAACGTTAATGTCGTTGACGTTTCAGCACTCGGGCGCAACTACCATCGGATAGATTTTAAGGCTTAGATTATTTAGTTAGGCGTCACCTAGCTTAGTTTTGGTGGACTAGTGATGCAGGTGGCGCCATCACTGGTGTAACGCTGCAGTAACTTACTCTGCTGAAATTGTTTACGGATGTGTCGTTGGCGACCAATCAGCGTTTAGCAAGTTTGGATACCGTCCGGCAGAGGCGACAGTGAGGGCGCTCGGACACGAGGCTCGGTGGAACTCACTTTACTTTGGGTTTTGAATTTTGACTGTAGGTTGCAGGGTGGCAGCGTTCGTTACAAGGCGGAACATCTTGCCCCCAATTAATTTTCAAGTAATTTGATATTGTAATTATCAATCATAGTGCTACGGAATAAAAACTGTATCAATGTACGTGCGATGTCTCATTCTCCTCGGCCGGTATACTCACGCCGTAGAACCACAATATCTGATGAAGATCGGCCATCGACCGGCGCCCCTCGCACATTTTAATAGGCAACCTAACAATAATGTATTCGCCCCCACTTATAATCATCATCATCATAATCAGCCTTTTAACAGTCCACTGCTGGACTTTTAGCCTACCCCCGAAAGGGTGATTGGGCCATATCCACCACGCTGGCCCAGTTGCGGGTTGATGGATTCACATACGCCATTGAATTTCTGCTCCGTACGTATGCAGGTTTCCTCACGATGTTATCCTTCACCGAAAAGCCAGTGGTATGAAAATCCGTACATGAACTCCAAAGAGCTCATTGGTACGGGCCTGGGGTCTGAACCCGCGACCTCACGCTTTCTAGTCTAGCGGTCTCCTAAATAGGCTAACACAGCTTTTTATAATGATGATGCATAAAAATTAGATTTTGATTAAAAACTACATGAACGTGTTAATCTTGCAGCCGGATCCCGTACTGTTATAGTAAGTATGACCACTCACCTGTATTTTCTTCACAGACATTACTTGCACAACCATCAATAATGCTATAATAATCATCTAAATCATTTATGAAAATTAGATTTATTATCCACCTGTAAAGAAAATATCAGGTATAAATTTTATAAAGGGAGACCTATGCCCAATGATGGTTATATACAGAGGAAGACAAAATGATTATCTGGCCCAGCTTGACAGAGTTCAAGGATATGCTTTTCGGTCATATTGCCAACCTCGAATGATTATTTCATTTTTCTTCTTTTTTCCCTTGATAGGATTTTGGAGTCGCGCGTCTTTGCTAGTGTCAAGTATTGAAATATTGGCAAGTTTTAATAAATATCATCAAACAAGTCATAGTCAAGTGGTGAAGACTTTGGTGGAGTTGAAAGCCACCTCGCCACAAGCCCATTAATAAAAAACCGATAGATGTCAGTGTCAAACGTTTAGCCATAAAAGACTGAAGTGCATATCGCTGGTGCAGGCCAGACTATAGATAGTATAAATCGAGGTGGACTCTGGACGTTGAAGTGGTTAGGGGCTCCTCGAGTTTTACGCAATATGTATTCCAGCCATAGTTCTGACTGAAGACATGTGCGCCTGAATTGTCACCTATACTGACACGCCTCTTTCGTCTCTCGTTTGAGGCTGGTCAATTGCTAATGTTGAAGAAGCTTGCAAACGTGCAACCTGTGCCCAAGGAAGGTGCCTACCCTGCCAACTACAGGCACATCTCGGTCACGTCCATTCTCTGTATATAGCGTACGCCACACATCGGTTTTTTATCAGATACATTTCGGAGAGTGTGCATCGGATCTACATGATTTAATTCCCTCCTACCTATTTTTCTGTCGGAATGCCAGAGCAGGTACAAAAATCGACACTGCTAGCGACACTGCCGAAAACTCGTACGAAGCTCTTTGATTCTATTATTGTGCGAACTAGTCTGTGGAATGCGCTGCCTGAATGGGTGTTCCCCGATAGTTACAATCTGGGTGTCTTTAAATCACGAGTGAATCGGTTTCTTCTAGGCAAGCGTGCTCCACCGTAGACCGCATTATCGCTTAACAACAGGCGAGTTGGCGGTATAAAGCAAGGCTATTAACATATAAAAAAAAAAAAACATACCCAATTTGAGCACAGAGGTTGACAAACAGATGGCATATAGGGGCCGTTTTCTGCGTTGTTATTATGCTGAGTGTTGTATCCGGTGACTTTGCAGCAGATGCACATCCCAGTGCATACAGAGGCATTTTCTCATTCATCATAATAGTTATTTGATCAACATTTCCTGCAATACAAAATCAAGTCATTCAGGTTATAAGGTGCTCTAAAAAGTGAAGCTATGTGCCTCACTTTACCTTTTAGCGTCTCATGGACTCGGACATAAATTTTAAATACAGAGTGTAATCATTGTTGCTAGAATGGCAGAGAATGCATGTCACAGTGCATTAATATTTATTGAGATTGTAAATTGTAAACTGCAATGCCCCGTCGGTGTCGTCTGCGATCTGCGGACGCCATCCGCATTGCACTGTGCGTCTACGCGACCTATTTGTCTCACACCTGCAATTTGTCGAATGAGCTGCTGAGAAACTCTGAATCGGAAATGTCCGTGCTGTGACATTTCCGAGTAACTATAACGGTTCGTCAAAAGGGCTTTTAATAATCTTTAAAGTTCGGCAACGTATCTGTGATGCCACTAGTGTTCAGGAATACATAGGCGAAGGCGATCGCTTACCATCAGGCGGACCGTTAGCTTGTTTGCCACCTATGGCGTCGAAAATGCACCTTTATTTCTCACGCTAAGAAACAAAAGGGCAATGGTGGCCGAGCGGCACCCGGTTCGATCGCCGTCCCTTCACCAATGACTTATATAGTACTTAAATAATTATGTGCAGTTTCAATGCCATCACTCAACAACATTGGTGAAGGTTAACGTAACATCATGAGGAAATCAGTATGTCCAAGAACTTCAAAAGTTCAAAGACATGAGCTGACACACCAACATGCTCTGAGCCAGAATGGTGGGTAGGGCCTATCATGTTCCCACTGCTGTGTCTCAGCATTGGGAACGTGTTAGGGTGATACTGTTGAAGAAACAAACACTACGAACCTAAATCCCACGAATCATCATCACATTGGAGATGTTGGCACATCAAGATTAAATAGTTTTGAAAATCTGATTTATCTGTTTTCCTTATCACATATTCCAGTTGGTAAAAGGTTGATTCATGTTCTTTAATTTTTTCTACAAGCTTTCTTGCCACATAGGGTCCTATGGAATTTGTCTTTTCTGTATGATAATCTGAATCAATACCATATTCCTTTCTATCATTAGGGTAGTTCTTAACATGCCAAAACTTTTCAGGTGCAGGCCAAGCCTCAAAGTTATTGTATGTTTTCAAGTAGTTCTGTAAAGTACAAACAAATTCAATTCAGTTTATTGGGCATAACAACATGCAATGTACATGAACAAGATATGTATATGTGTGTGTGTGTGTGAATAATAAACATGGTGTATGATGATGGAAGTGAAGGGTATTAATTTAACAGAATGTACAAAATAACACTTAATAATACTTAATACGCTAGACTGGTTTTTATTTACTGTCTTTTAAAAAAGCTGAACACCGAAACAAAATTGACATAATGTTCAAATTGCAACAGTTTAGAAGTTATGATGCTGACAGATTGATGCACACACCGAACTTAGAAAGGTCTTACAATACAGAACCCTAAAAATATTTAGGCTTGATCCTTAGTATTTGATATCAGAATTTTAGTGTGGCTTGACATCAGGAAAATTTTAAACATGCCTTGGCGTAGAGCGCTCACTTTCGATGTGTGACCCTTGGTTTTTAAAGGTTTAACTTTGCAGTTATGACTTGTTCTTAATAAAGTAATCTTACCTCAGCTAGTTCAGTATTCACAGTGACAGGATCCAGAGTAAGCGCCATTTTATTAAGGAATCTAATGAAGAAAAACAACTTTTAGAAATCAAATTAAAGGTTTTATTAATCTATGTCAGATGCTTTCAGACAGCCTAACATTCCAAAAAACACAGAAATATCCTATCACCTACCTATCACCCTCTCTTTATTGATCTTATACTGATGTGTCTAAGGTGTTGTGAATCTGGTCTAACGCATCGGGCTGCAACCTGGAGAAAAGGTTTCCCTTTGATTTTGCTTGTGCCTATAAGCTTTTTTAGATTGATGCTGTTATAAGAACTAACCACTTATTACAACCTAAATGCAACTTCCTATTTGGTGATTATTCAAGATTGACACCAGTAAGTACTCCGTTTTTTACATTCGCATTAGTCTTATGGTAGGCATAGGCCGCCAACTTGCCTGATGTTGTGTCATGATGCGTTGTATGGTGAAGCATGCTTGCATAGAAGAAGCCATGATTTGAGGACAGCTGTTTCGAACCTGAATACTGTTTAAAGCCCCAGGCCGTCACTATAACCGGATGCTATCACAAAAAACACCTATCTTGTTCTTGCTTCTTGTCGTTGGGTAACAAGAGCTACTAAGGTTATTGCATTGTGCTAAATATTTGATGATGCCATGAGGTCCATGCATAATCACAAGCTACAAATCAGGTTTTTATTTGCAGTGCACCTTAGTATGTAGGTACTTACTTATTTTACATAAAGGTAGTCTGAAAAAATAATATTTTTGAATACCATCAACTTACCATAGATCGAATCCGATTCCTTTTCTTGGGATATATAATTAAGTGTTGAATAGTTAAGAACTGCCTGGCGTGACGTAAGTGTTTAATACATATAAGATCATTGTAAGTATTATTATACTCTGGTATGGTCGGACAATGATTATGAGGTCAAAATGTTATCAATTCCGATTGTATTTACAGTATGTATTTTAGTATTTTATGAATAAAACTGCTAATGTACAATATTATACGGTACTATCTACTTACGCGTAGCGATCTCAAATAGGTACATTATATCAATGTTAATAAACTTGTTGGCGCACCACCGGCACAGACAGACAGAACACTATCATAGATTCAGATTATTATTATGGTTTATAAATGACTACTTATTTATTCTAATTACCTAGGCTATCTACGTACTCCAAGAGCGCACAGTTCAGCTCACTGCTGTCCGGGTCGCCTGTGCTGGCTGAGCCAAATATACATAATATAACGCAAAACAAAATTACCAATAACAATATTATCGTCTTTGTATTTTTCTCAAAAAATCAAAAGACAACAAACAACGTACTTGTATGCCCACTGTATACCCTACTTTGCTTGACTTTGACTGTGATTATGACTTATTTGACGTTAAAAGACTTGGTAAACATGTTTAATATTACGACTGAAGGATTCGGGAACTCTCGCCATGAAAACAATTAACAAAAAAAAAGTGGAGTGTTTATCTGTATGAATGGTTCATCATCATCATCATCAGCCAGAAGACGTCCACTGATGAACATAGGCCTCCCCCTTTAACCTCCACACTGAACGACAGCTTGCCTTTTGCATCCACTGGATGCACGCGACTCGTCGGTCCATCTAGTGGGAGGCCTATCTACGCTGCATCTTCTGGTTCGTGGTCTCCTCTCAAGAACCTTTCTCTCCCATTGGTTATCGGTTCTTCCGGTTCTTCGAGCGATCAAAATGGTTGATTATTATTTATTAAGTGTTCTTGGATGTGCTCGAGTGTAGGCAAGTTTAGTGACATAATTAGTGTTGCTGCTCGATAGGCCACTATCGATAGACTATTGATAGTTTGGCAACAGTGAAAATATCGTTAGAACTATTGATGGTATCAATAGTAAGGAATTGATAATAATATTGATAACTTGAAATATTAGTATAGATAATGTCGATAGCACCTTTTATGATACCATCGATAGATTCGATACGATATCATTCATAAGTGATTTTTAAGGTCAACTATCGATAGTAGGACTATCGATAGTTCGGCAACACTAGAGATAATGAGTTGAAACGTGTATTTACATGATGTATCTAAAGATTCCTCTCTACTACTTTACTAGGGCATGACACTGACTTGACCGTGACTTGCTTTGCTTGACCATAATGTTTGACTCTGACTGTGATCCACAGTCTATAATTTTTTTAAGAAATATTATACGCCCATCGGGCAGGCTAAAGCTTTTAAGGCCATACCACCTGTTCATCTGTTTTGTATAGTCTTAATACGTCAAACAAGTCATAGTCACAGTCAGAGTCAAGTTAAGTAAGTCACGGTCAAGTCAAACTCATGCCCGTGTAAAGTGGTGGGACTTTACAAGAGGCTCCTATGGGGTTTTTGAAACAACACGGAAAGACACGTTTCATCTCGTTATATCATTTCCCACACTCGAGCACGTTTACGAGCACTTAATGAATAATAATTCACCATTTAATAGACATTAACACTCGAAAATACACAAGTTTAGGAAAATAATAACACAAGCCGACATGTTTTTTCTACGTTGGCGCCAAAAAACCCCACAGTCTATCATCGGTCATCGGTAAAGTCACAGATCTACTACCTATAGATTTTCAATGAGCGTGGCTAGCTCAGTCCCTCTCGCTTCAACAAGGTGTGATGCCACATTAAAATGATTTGCTATAAGTTAGGGTAATTTACCTACTATGATGGGTAGTGAATCTTCAATGAGTACTTTGGAAACAATACTACCTTTTAAATATTTATATTTTATACACTATCTGCTGCAACCCGCGGAGCTACCTGCAATGTTCTGGGAAGAAAAGTACGTTGTCTGTCCTCATGACACACCCTATCGTCCTGACAAAATTTGACTTAGCCCATGATCTAAGAAAACAAGGTCTAGCAATCTGGGAGTGGTCCCGCAATGACGTCACTGTCCAGTTGCCACTTTATTCAATCAGCTGTTACGTGGTGTATCGTCATCTCTCTCGAACCTGTTGTAAATTGACATCATGACATCATTGCGGGACGCCTACGTAAACATTTTTTCTCGAATTGCTATACCTGGCGGAGTATATTATTATACCATGACTTAGCCGTTTCCTCCTAAAAAAACAGACAGAAAGTTACAAACTTACTTGCGTTTTTATTATAATTATTTGTTAGGATTAGAATATAGTACTAGAAAAAAGGTTGTAAAGTAACCATAGCATGATTTTTTATGATTAATTAAAAATAATAAAAAAGTCAAAGAGTTAAAACGGAAGGGGGGTCCCCTATGCAACAAACGTTAAACGTATTTTTGGATTTGTTCTAGTGTAAAAACGGTAATCCGTACAAGCGTCAAATTTAGCGGATTATAGTGAACATAAGTAAAACAACAAATAATAAACACTGGCCAAGTGCGAGTCAGTGACAAATTTCTGTTTACCACTAAGCTAAGCAACGTCGGGCGCGGTCGGTACTTGGATGGGTGACAGCCTGGGCGTGATGTTGTCTTTTTGCACAACTTTTTGTATTTTGTGATTGTAAAGAACTCTCAGCGCGCGAGCCCGACTCGCGCTTGGTCAGTTTAGTTTTTTCATGAATGGAATTATGTATAACATTCCAAATAATTAGATAAATAGACTCTTTAATGTTTACAGTACAACACGAACAGCGCGTAGCTTTTTGAATCGGTTCGCCGAAATCGCCTTTTGCTTTTCCAGCTTCATAACTGTGGCCTCATTAATATATATTTAATATTAACATTCACCATATTCATATGGGCATAAAAGGGTAAGTATTTTGCACTTCTTGCAATGTGCCAGCTTTTTTCAGCAATGTGACAGGATCAGTTGGAAACCTGCAGAACGAATAATTTATGTTAGTTGCGGTGGGTAATTTCTTTCATAAACTGGCAGCATTCATAATTTATTTTCTAAGTGACTTTTTGGCGGGAAGTCGAATTAAGCGGGCGTTTCAAATATCTAGCAATTTTTATTTTCAATTTCTTATGTAAATATTTCGTATTTCTGTGTAAATAATACATTTGTAAATAGTTGAGACTATAAACTATGAGTGTCGCCAGCGACGGGGGGGACCCCGTTGACCTGGTAGGAAAAAAGAGAAAACTACACACTACAACTAGACCTAATGAGAGTGCAATTTACAAACTGTTCACCAAACCTTTATACAAAAGACTATTTCCAGAAAATCATAGTGGTGATTGTGTTGTTTATGTCGAGTCTACGGAACAGGAGAAAGTTGGGAATAAAAACCCAATTACCCTTACAAATCTTTTCTCGGAAAATGTCAAGGGCATTGTAGGTGTCCACAGAATAAATGCATACAAAGTTGGTGTTACATTCAAAAAGCCTGCCCCAGCGAACAATTTCCTGAACATGGACAGTTTTTTGAATACACATAATCTCAAAGCTTTCATACCAGCCTATATGACGGAAATTATTGGAGTCATCAGACATGTTCCTGTAACTATGTCCAATGAAGAAATCTACAAGAACATCACATGCGATACAGAAGTAATTTCGATAAAGCGATTTATGCGAAAGGAGGAAGGGAAACTGATTCCACTAGGCACTGTAGCTGTAACATTTGCAGCGACTTCATTGCCACAATATGTTTACATCAGACTATTTAGATATCCGGTGCGCACTTACATCCCACCGTTGGTACAATGCTATAGATGCCTGAAGTTCAATCATTCAGCAAAAGTATGCAGAGGAGAGCAGATGTGCTCATCGTGCGCAGGTCGCCACTCTTACAAGGAATGCGATGTTGAAGATATTGTGTGTATTAACTGCTCCGGAAACCACTTGGCGATTTCGAAGGACTGCCCTATTAAACAGAAGAAAATGGAAGAAAAAAAAAGTAAATATGTCAACCTGAGCCACTCGTACGCCACTGTTGTGAGTATGCCACCCAATAAAAATGATCCCAAAGCATTTCCAGCTTTGAAAAACCCTAGAGATTCCCAATGGGATAAAAGTGTAAATAAAGTTTGCAAGGTGCTTGACACCGAGCAAATTCTAGGAAATGAAATTATAATTAATGCATTAGTAAAAACTCTTATTGCTCTTGGTAACAATAGCGATAATGTACCCCTTACAAATAAAAGAATTAAAGAAATTTTACTATCTAATTTAATTTAATTGTATGGACATATATTTACGTATAGCACAGTTTAACATACAAAGCTTACTGCATAAGAAAACCCTATTATACAAATTTAT
Organism: Agriopis aurantiaria; assembly: GCA_914767915.1. Lineage (NCBI taxonomy): Eukaryota > Metazoa > Arthropoda > Insecta > Lepidoptera > Geometridae > Agriopis > Agriopis aurantiaria. Next base: position 9,785,057 of record OU611987.1, read on the forward strand.
ATCTGAGCAAAATGTTGATTTATGTCTGTTGAATGAGACATGGCTTAGAAGTAATAGTACAATCCCTGCATTTACACCTTTCAATTTGATTTATAAAAATTCTAAAAATGTACATAACGGAGTTGGCATATTAATTAAACAACATTTAAAATATGAGGTTGTAGACACATCATTTTTTGAACCTGTTCAAAATATTTGCATTTCAATAGAAACATCATTAGGTAAATTATATGTTCTGTGTGTATATTGTCCTCCTCACCCCACCAGGTTTGATAGCAATAAAATGAAAAAGTTATTGTTAGAAACTCCTAAGCCATGTGTCATCATGGGAGATTTTAATGCACATCACATATTGTTTGGCTGTCATACAAACAATAGCAGAGGTAATAAGTTGTATAATCTTATAGATGAATTCGATTTGTGTGTTCTGAATGATGGTAGCCCAACTACTGTTCAATATCCAAATAGAAATGCTTCAGCAATTGATTTTGCCTTGGTTAGTTCTTCGATAGCTCCTCTCTGTGAATGGCATGTCTGTGATGATCCAATGGGTAGTTATCATTATCCAACTTTAGTAGACGTAAATGTGAAGCCATCAGTGTATGAGGTCCGTCCTGTGGAAGGGAAATATATGTATAATAGAGCCGACTGGTCTAAATTTAACACTCTATCTGAAAATTGCTTTTCTCAACTTGATATGCAAAATACGGTGCCCATTGAATTATACCATAGTTATGTAAATATTTTGAATAATATTAGAGATGTGACAGTCCCAAAACAACAGCCGAATCAAACTCTCCGAGTGTTAAGAAAACCAGCCCCTTGGTGGAACAAAGTATGCGATGATGCTGTTCAAAAGTCTAAAGAGGCTCTTAAAGTTTATAAAGATTCGCCTACTATTCCTAATTATATAAATTACAAAAAATTAGATGCTAAAAAGAAAAGAACATTAAAAGAAGAAAAGATAAATTCATGGCATGAATTGTGCGCTAGTTTTAATAGAATGACTCCTGTTTCTAGAATATGGGGATACATTAAAAAATTTAAAAGGATAGGTAGTTCACATAACAGATCCTTAAATGATGACTGGGTACCAAGTTTCTTAGATAAGTTAACGGATTCTTCACAATTAGATAAGAACAAACTGCGTGATATTTTAGACAGACCAAACCACAATGACAATATAGATTTTCTGATTAAGCCCTTTACACTGAATGAGCTTCACATTTCACTTAAGAGTAGGAAAGATACAGCACCAGGGATGGATAACATACCATACAAATTAATAAAAAATTTACATCCAAATGCCTTGAATATATTACTAGAAATCTATAACAAACTTTGGAATATCACAGCTATACCAGAATCATGGAAAACTCAATGTGTTGTTCCTATCCTGAAACCAAATAAGCCTGCAGATAATGCATCATCCTATAGACCAATCTCTTTGTCTTCCTGTCTGGGTAAACTTTTTGAAAACATGCTAAAATTTCGTTTAGATTACTTTGCTGAATCACAGAACAAGCTACCAGACATACAATTCGGATTCAGGAAGGGTAGAAGTTGCTCAGAAAGTTTTGTATCGCTTATATCAGATTTAAAAAAAACAAAACTCAGTCACTCTAATGTCATTTGTGTGTTTCTAGATGTTAAAGGTGCTTTCGACAATGTTAATATTGAAAGCCTTGTTCATGTTTTGCATGACTTAGGTTTACCGAGTAAAATATTAAAATGGATATTTAACTTTTTGTATCAAAGAACTTTATATGTAAAATATAATAACAAATTACATGGACCAAGAACAGTTAATAAAGGAACAATGCAAGGGGCAACTTTATCTCCTCAGTTGTATGGTTTTTACACATCTCAAATTCTTGAATATGTGGACACTACACATATTAAAATCTTACAATTTGCAGATGATTTGTTATTATATACCGAAAGTCAAAATATGGATATAGCTATAAACAGAATGAATACAGCATTGCATCAACTGCAACTTTATTACAGTAATGTTTTAAAATTGGATATTAGCTCTGAAAAAAGTTCTGCTGTTATATTTAGTAAAGACCCATTTCCCCAGGCCAAAATTACTTATAACAATGAAATAATACCTATAGTTGATAATCACAAATTTTTAGGTGTAATAATAGATAACAAATTGAAATTTGATAAACATGTAAATTATATCTGTCAAAATGCTATGAAAAGTATTAATGTTTTAAGATGTTTAGCCGGCACTTTTTGGGGTTCTGATCCCAAAACACTGAATATGTTGTATAAAAGTCTAGTAAGAAGTCACTTTGATTATAGCTGTTTAGCCTATATGAATGCTAGTGGCACTTTATTAAGAAAACTTGATGTAATACAAAATATGGGCTTGAGGATAATTAGTGGAGCTATGCGCTCTACCCCTATTAATTCTATGGAAATTGAGAATTGTATACCTCCATTAGTTTTGCGACGTCTACAACTGGCTGAGCGATTTTGCCTGAAGGAACTATCTTCCAACAATATTGTAGTGTTAAATAATGTTTCACACCCTGTAGAGATCTCCAATTCAGTTGAAACTTCTAACATATCAGGTTACACTCTCTTGTCCGGGGATTTACCTGAAATGTCAACCATAATGTCACATGTTAGTAAATGTGTGATAAATATGTATGTAAATAATAAGTGGCCAATATATGAATGCCCATACAATGCTTTGGTTAATTATCTTGATGTTGATTGTAATTTAGATTCGATTAAAAATAAATTTGATTTTTTGGAATTCCTTAGCACCAAACCAAACTTTTATGTTATTTACACAGATGGTTCTAAAAGTGTTACAGGTGTTAAAGCAGCATATTATGATCCTCAAACAAAAGATACCAAATGCATTAAGTTAGAAAATAATTGTAGCGTTTTTACAGCAGAGAGCTATGCCATACTATCTGCTTTAACATTTGTGAAAAATTGTGTAAATAATGTAAATATAATGGTGGTCAGTGATTCTAAAAGCGTACTGTCAACCTTGTGCAATGGCAATTTTGCCTATAAGCTTAATTATATAGTATATCAAATAAAAGAAATTATACAAATCATTAAACAAACGAAACATGTAGAATTTGTATGGGTTCCCTCACACAGTGGCATACTCGGCAATGAGGTAGTGGACTTGGCGACTCGTCAAGATTATGATGAGGATCATACAGATATGAAGGTCCCGTTCACGGATTTTTACCACCTGTTTAAAAGCCAATCGCGAAGAATATGGAAAGAATATTGGGACATCACCGTTGAGACTAAAGGAAAGTGGTACGCAGAGATACAGCGAGACTTACCGATAACACCTTGGTATAACCGGTCCAATTCTTACTGCAGCAGAAAGTTTTACACAATTATCAATCGCCTTCGCTTCGGACACTGCCTGGTCCCAGCTCATCTTTATAGGTTAAAAATAATTGATGAAGATAAATGTACATATTGTTCTAAATCTAATGCAGACATTTCTCATATTATCTTCGAATGCGATAGATTCAACATTCAACGGCTGTTGTTTGTCAGTGACATTAGTGACATCTCAGAAGAGAATTCAATTAGTGTTCCCCGCCAAGTTCTAGATTTGCTAACAAATGAAGTTTATTTTAAGGCTATTTTTAAGTATATTGTAAATAGTGTAGAAAAAATATGATGTTTAGTTATGTAAAATTTTTGTAAGACCTTGTATAAACATTATTATTCCGACTGAAGGACACTGGATCCATGGTCATGAAATAAATAATAAAAAAAAAAAAAAAAAAAAAAATCTAAGTGAAAATTTGATAAAATTCATAGAATTAGACCACTAATCGACCTAAAAACTGACTAATTATGAATAAAATATTTGCGAATTGATATCCTGAATTTATTTAGGTGATCGTTACAAGCTTTATATGTTTACTTACGTGTGAAATGATATTTCATCGTATTTTCGCTCACTGCGCTTCTTGCAGCCCAAAATGCTACAACCAACCATTGTAAAATATCTTTTACTATTATTTCTCAGAGGAAACACGCATTTATCACATTTAATCACCAAAAAAAGGCAATAAATATAATTCAGACCCGTTTTGTTTGTCACTGATTATTACAGATTTTGACACTTGAGGTACCAAAAACAGGTCACGCCGATAAGGACAACAAAATCTATTTATGTCCTTTTCGTACTTGTGCTGAGCCATATCAAGTTGTCTCTTTCACTAAAATATATTGCCGATCTGGTTGTGTATATCTGTGGGTAAAGTAGTCCGAGACAGCACCACAGCACTGACACTGACATGGCAACTGACAGCATTTCAGACTTCAACTTCACTTTTCTTTTTGATTTGTTTTGCCTGCTGTTTAGTCAGTTGCAAAGACTACTATATATGTCAGTTGGACTCTATTCAATTTTGCTCATTTCTTTAATTTTTCTTTTCGCTGTGCTTTTCGTTTGTTGTCGCGTGTCTCGCCACGCCATATATTAATAACCATGGCTGCATTGTCTCCTGAAGAAACAATAGAAAAGTTTAAAAGTTTAGGGCTCAATGAACAAAAAGCTAAAGAAACTTTAAAGAATGCTAACGTTACCAAATCGCTACTTGCAGCTATGAAAGAGGTTAGCCAATATTTTTACGAATATAATCATGTCAGCTCTTACTTTAATCTAATGAAAACCTTCTAAACCAACAACATAATATGATATTGCATTTTGCACATAGATAATGTGAAATGCTATATATAACATTGCAGGTGAATGTAGAAAAGCTGCCTCCAGGTGGTGGAATGTTGATATACCATCTAACGACCAAAATTAAACCTCAAATATTAAACAAGCTGCCGTTCGTCTGTGATTATGTAGCTCAAGGAAAATTGGATTCGAGTCTGCGAGTCGATGCTGCTCTAGAGTACCTACTGAGCACAGTGAATCAGCCTAATATAGATATCCAAGTTTTTGAGAAAGCTTGTGGAGTCGGGGTTACAGTGACACCGGAGCAAGTCGAGCAAGCTGTTGAGAAACACATGGCCAGGTACAAGCAAGAGTTACTGGAAAAAAGATATCGTTTCAATTCTGGCATTGTTATGCAGGCAGTGAGAGCTGATCTTCCTTGGGCTGATGGTAAAGCCATCAAAAATGAGGTTGATGTACAGGTATAAATTTTGCAATGTTTTGTTATGCTTAATGTTGCTTTTGTTTTGTGTTGTCAATCTTATTTTATTTATACCTCTAGTAAGTACTTACCTAACTCATTGTCAAAAACATATTTTAGATTCTAGACTTGCTGGGCCCTAAAACAGAGGCTGATCTAGCACCACCTCCCAAAGCTGAAAAGAAAGTAAAAACTGGTGATGCTGGAAAAAAATCAAAGTCAGAGGAAGTAAAAGGTAAGTCCTGTTGTTGATGTAATATTGAAGTGGTGTGCCATCATCATTATCAGAGAGAAGATGGGCAAATTTTTTTTGCTGTTCCATAAATTTCACTCTAGTGTGAATGATCATTTTCTATAGAAAAGCTGGGGGTTTTTTCCGCAATTTCTGTGTCGGTACCATAGTAGAGAAGTTGTTCATAATGATGAGTATAATGAACCCTTTTGGCTTAGTATACACCCTCTCCGCGTAACCCTGTAAAAGGTTTCATCGTAGATCTCTATCAGGTTAGATGCTGTGTCGCCTTACTTAAGTTGGATCAGTGCTCCAACTTAATTCAGTTTGATATCTGTTGTCTTGGCAGCAGCACGTCAGATGTCAATACAAAAATGTCAAATTGCACCATAGTAAAAACCCATAATTACGTCGCTCTGATGGTCGTCTGTTTTTGTATAATATGACATGTTTGCTCTAACTTTAAATGATTTGTGGATTTTTACATTTCAAAGCTTTTTTGACTCCACTGCAATGCTAAACCAATCGACACAGTCTAACAGCTACCTTGTCACACCCATCTGAAATGAAATAATGACTACAGCCATTATTTTACCAGCCAAACCAGAGCAGTCTGCAGCACATGGTGACTCTGAAGGCGCTTCATCAATCAGCGAGTTAATGAAGAAGTTGCCTTTCCATGCTCCAGGGGAGAATTATAAGTCAGATGGTTATGTTGTCACACCTGACACTAAAATACTATTGGAAGAGCATTTAAAAATCACTGGTGGTAAAGTGAGGACAAGGTTCCCTCCAGAACCAAATGGCATTTTACACATAGGGCATGCAAAAGCTATTAACATAAACTTTGGGTATGCAGCAGCCCATGATGGTATATGTTTTTTGAGATATGATGACACCAACCCTGAAAAAGAGGAAGAAAAATTCTTCATTGGTATTAAGGATATGGTTGAGTGGCTCGGTAAGTTATTTTTTAAATTCCATATTCGCTTTGAATCACCAATTCGCACATAGATAAGCGACAATGTGGTCAAAGATGGAGTGCATTCTAAGATACTAGACTTTAAAACGACCTAAGCTCTCAGGAAACTAGGAAGCTGGTAGAAGGATTTTATGGATTTAAAACTACCTGCATTTTTATAGTATAGTACCTTTTTGTAGCATAGTCATACTCAACTAACTGTGCCCCAAGGTTTCACCCGCATGGGTTACTCCTTATAACTTCAGATATCTCCCAATGCAAGTCCCGTCAAAATCGGTCTAGCCGTTTTGGAGTCCATAGGGAACATACTTACATCGCCTTTTATATATAAGATTTTATTAAGTCTGGATAAAAAGTATCTTGTCTTTCCTCATGTTCCATACAATATTCTTGTTTTCATCTTTGATTAAGGTTGGTTCAGCTGTTAAATAGTAGAAAGGCCAAACTGAAACAATTACAACAATTTGAATGAGTAGACTACTAAAACTAGTAAAATTAAAACCCATAACTTTAAAACCGGATTCACACTAAGAATCACCACAATCAAAACTGTTTTTAACCCCCGACGCAAAAGAGGGGTGTTATAGAACTGTGTGTCTGTCTGTGGCATCGTAGCTCCCAAACGGCAGAACCGATTTTGACTAAGTTTTTTGTTGAAAAGGCGACTTGATCGAAACAATTTTTAGCAATGATTCAAGAAAATTTGTTAGCCGGTTGAAGATTATAAGCGTTCACTGGGGGTTTAAAAAAAACAATTTATACTTGTTGAATAATAAAAATCATGTTCAAATCGGTTCAGCCATTTTGGAGAAAAATAGTAATAAAATAACATACAATCTATTAAAACATGTACAATTTCTCTGTTCCTTTATGGGTTAAAATAGAATCATAATTTCAATGTATGTACATGTGGACACTTAAATTTAAATTTATGAATAAATGACTTTGTCTTTATAGATTATTTTACCTATCATACAAAAACAGTCAAGTTGGATTACCCATAGACCGTTGAAGGTCTAGAGAACTGGTATTCGGCTTAAGCATTTGGATTGTCTCTAGAACTTCAACGGTCTTTAGGCAATCCAACGGTTTTTGTATAATAGGCTAAGCTAAGAAGTGTAGGTATTTAGTGTTAGTTAGCTTTAGCCTAGATAATAAAGACACAGGCGACAATATTATTTAATTAAATAAAGCAAATTGCTTATATAATACAAATTTTATGGGAAACGCTTACTATCAGATGAACAAGGTACCTATTTGTCTTATCACTCCATTGTTTAAAGGGAATTTTGTGTTCTAGGATACAAGCCTTATAAAATAACCCACTCATCTGACCATTTTGACCAACTATATAAATGGGCTGTGGACCTTATCAAGAAAGACTTAGCTTATGTGTGCCACCAGAAATCTGAAGAAATCAAGGGGTTCAACCCACCTCCCTCACCATGGAGAAATAGACCTGTCCAGGAAAGCTTGCAGCTTTTTGAGGTGTATATTTAACATTGTTTTGGTTGATAAGTAATGGTATGATTTTGAAGATTGAAACATTGATGCAATACATTATCGGCCTTAGTTAAATATGTTAGTTAAGTTAATCAATGCTTAAAAATGCAATGCCAAGTTCCCGCTTATAGAAATTATCACAGACGCGAAAAAGACGGCAGCGGTAAGCATTGATAAGATAACTAAACTGATGTTTTTAAGTAAAGTCTTAAAACTCAAAACCTTATTTTGAGTATACTCAATGCGCATGTTGTATTTATTTAAGTTTGAATAACTAACAACTCCCCATGTTTTCAACCACTATCCTATAGAGACGGTTAATATATCTTGAATGAAAAGATGTGTTCATCCAGGTCATCGCAAACAATTCGAAAACCTATTGGCAACCGGAAATATCGCCGCTTAACGTAGTTGAACGGTAACTACCTAAACGGTACTACCGTTTATAAACTGCGCTAATTTAGGCCCACGTTAAGGAGTTGGGCGTAAGGCCTCAACAAATTTGTATGCGCTTGAATTCGAGTGTACTAGCAGTAACGCAGCATGGTGTTCGAGGCTATAACCCATTTGGCCACTAACCTACCTCCATACCAAATTTCATCTAAATTCGTTCAGCCATAATGGAGTTGGGTGGGAACTAATATACTCAGACACACAAACTCTTACATTTATAATATAGATTGAGATGTTATTCCTTAATTAGTCTTATATTTCAGGATATGAAAAATGGCAAAATTGACGAAGGAGATGCCACACTAAGAATGAAAATTACTCTAGAAGAGGGTAAACAAGATCCAGTGGCGTACAGAATCAAGTTTAAGCCTCATCACCGCACTGGTAATAAATGGTGTATTTACCCCACTTACGACTACACTCACTGTCTGTGCGATAGCATTGAGCATATCACACATTCATTATGCACTAAGGAGTTTCAGTCTAGAAGGTGAGGCTATTTAGAATGATCTAGAAACAAAAAATTAAAGAAATCTGTTGGATCAGCAACCCAACGAGCGTCTTGCCTTTCGTTACTACTTACTAATATCGTAATGGCGAAAGTGAATGTTTGTTTGTTTCTCTTTCACGCACCAACTGAGCAGCAGACCGATATATGTATATATTTTTTACAAAGAGATAGTTGGAGAGCCAGAGAGTGACATATAAAATACTTATTGTGAACAAAAATTATGGTTTAGTCTACATATAGAAAAGGCGATGTGTACGATGATCCCAAAACAGCTGGACCAATTTTGATGAAATTTTAGGCAACTTTCAGATTAACCCAGCGAGTGATCCTGTGAAGTTTGGTAGCGATCGGATCAACATTATTTTGTTTGGTGTTTTAATATTTTTCCTACATTAAACAAGAACAAAAATTTAAGTCTATTCATTGACGTAAGTCAAAGGAGGTTGCTTCAAAGAGGTTGCATTGTTTTCAACTTTCACTGGCAGATGATGTTATAAGGAGTAACTTAGGCTACTTTTATCTTGGTTATAACGCGGGTGAAACCGCGGAACGCAGCTATTACTCAATAATAATAATTTCTGTGTATTCCATGGCATCTCCGACATTTTACCGGTCGCGGTAATTCCCGATTTTAAGTTTATGCCACGATGCGTCTTTGAGTTTCAGAAGATTTTTTGCCCTTGTAATCTGATTAAATGTGTATTGTGTTACTATCAATTCATGATATTTAAAATAAAATAATTTAAAATAAAACTATTGTTACAGGTCCTCATACTATTGGTTATGTAATGCGTTAGGAATTTACTGTCCTGTCCAGTGGGAATATGGAAGACTAAATGTTAACTACACTGTGGTTTCTAAGAGGAAGATAGCCAAATTAATTGATGAAGGAATCGTCAATGGTAAGTTATGATAAATTATGTATTAATAGCATTTTATGCTCTATTCTCTTGTGGCTCTCCATATAATATTACTAAAGGAACAACATTCAAAGAATGCAGTAAGTTGTATGCTAAAGAAAAGATCTAAATAAGCAAATAGTCTAATAAATACTTGCAGAGATGAAGTGAGAAGACTATGAGTGTTGCATGCAAATAAACCGTTATAAAGCTGCTTGTATACAAACAGACTGAAGATATGAAGTATGAACCCAACTCGCATTATATCATAATTAATTCTTGACCAATTCTTTATGGTAATTAATTAGAATTGGTTAAATTGACAACTGCATTTGTCTGCTTTGAGGTTGCCCATCAAGTGTAATGTATATAGATCACTTTAAACTTTATTTTCAGTCTTAAAAAGGCTTAAGATAGATAAACTCTTTATTGTTCACACGACAAATTACACACACGCAATAAAACAGCTTAAAAAACGAGTGCAACAATCGGCGGTCTTATCGCTAAGAGCAATATTTTCCAGGCAATCTTAGGATATAGAGGATTCATACAGGAGGTAGAAGGCGGGGCGTGCAATTGTGAATAATATGATACTTATATAAACTGTACATTCTTATAATAATACCTACATACTACATACTTAAATTACTACGATAAATATGTAAAAGTATCATCATCATCAGCCCTGAGTGACCCACTGCTGGGTATAGGCCTCCCTTTGTTTATGCCACTCTCCCCGATCTCTCGCTATTCGCATCCACTCGTTCCCGACAGTATTTTCGATGTCGTCAGTCCACCTCATATAAAAGTATAAAATAAATATGTAAAAATGAAGAGTTAAATAAACAATAACAGCGTCAACAAGGTGGAAACTGCGACAGATAAAATTGCTTTAAACGTTCTTTAAAAACAGCGAGCGATGGAGCATGTACGAGTATGTATTGTTTTGGTCAGATTGGGACGACCCCCGGCTGTACACGCTGACGGCGCTGCGGCGGCGTGGCGTGCCAGCACAGGCCGTCAACTCGTTCTGCGCGACGCTCGGCGTGACGGGCGCGCTCGGCGCCGTCGACCCCGCCATGCTCGACGCTGCCACCAGAGACGCGCTCAACCTCACGGCTCCCAGGTACACGCTATATTGCGAACACTCTGACGGCAGCGCGGCTATCACACAGAGGCCGATAACTACAACCTCATCGGATCATCGGAAAGTATGCTAACATGCATACTATGTTATGTGCCATGTTAGCATACTTTCCGATGATCTGGTTTGATAACATTCTCAATCGAAAATCTATATATCCAAGCACTTAACCACAGTGTAAAAACCAAACAGTAAGCCAACGCCTTTGTTGTGCGTGAAATGCCGCTTACATCTAGACATCAATGTTTACTCACCAGACAGCTCAGGATTGACAACTACATTGCGCGGCTGGCGCTTCTTTGCAAGTACCTACAGTAGTAGTAGGATTTACCTAGCAACCCATCATAACTACGAATGTTTATTAAATTACCTACGCACTATTACCTCTTATTACGGTGGGTTTCAAAGGAGTCTCACAAGATCCTGTCAAAATGTAACTCGTTGGATTTTTTTGCGGAGAGCGCAGGTTCGATTCCTGCCGGTCGTCAAGGTCGGTTTGGGATAACCTTCACATCTTATTTGAAAGTTGCCTAGCAACCAAACTTTGAAATAAAGTTTACTATGATCCAATCACAGGACACCATCTAGATATGTCACATATTTTCTTTGTATTCGCTTCATATTAGTGAAAACACGTAAACAAATCTCTTAGCACATCGACATATTGTACAAGATTATAGAGGAGACAACAATCTTCACCAAGTGCTATAAGGTGATTACAGAAAACAAATTAAACCGCTCTTAACTAAGTTTCTCTATAAGACTAGTTAACTGTGTGTAATAAGGCAATAAAACGATATTTTTTTACAGAGTAATGGTCGTATTAGAGCCACTGAAAATCACAATAGAAAACTTCCCAAGCGACAAGCCAATGGAAGTGATTGTGCCCGACTTTCCCAGCGAGCCACAGAAAGGGTCTCACACTGTAGTTTTCAACAAAACCGTGTATATTGAAGCTACGGACTTTAAGGAAGAGCCAGAGAAAGGATTCAGGCGCTTGACACCATCTCAGAGTGTTGGATTGAGACATGCAGGATTTGTAATCAAAGTAAGATTTTATATTACATTTAAAATAATGTTAGGAATTCTTAATTCATCCCATCTAATAACATATTGCCTATCATTTCAGGTGTCCAAAGTGATTAAAGACGCTGCAGGAAAAGTCACAGAACTTGTATGTACTGCCCAGACAACTGACTCCGCTGAAAAACCAAAAGCGTTCATCCAATGGGTGTCTGATCCAATCAGCGTTGAAGTTCGACTATATGAACCACTGTGAGTTATAACTATTCTTGTTTGTGTATGTTTTTGCGACATGACTTTGCCAATCAATACGGAAAGGTCATCAGGAACCTTACGGCCAACTGCTTACGCGGTATCAAACTAACTTTGTAACCACGCAATTCAGAAAATCACGCGTACGTGAACGCGCCCAGATACGGTTTGTAACATTTTTTCATCACCTAAACTGAATTGCTTTAAACAGCTAGCCGTAAGGCCTCAGGCCTCAGGACGGACAGACGAACAGAAGGCCGTAAAATTACCCTATAAATGACAATCCACTGCCACCCTCTCAAAAAATGATTTCTTGGTAAATCTTATTTTTACCCCGGATGTTCATTCTCGCCGATACGATTGATCATGGTTGCGTTATTTTTCGTGTAAAATTATTTATTACTATGCAGATTCAAGCATAAGAACCCCGAGGACCCGAGCGAGGTCCCGGGCGGGTTCCTATCCGACTGCCGCGAAGACACGTTGAAGACTCTATGCGGTTACGTCGACGCGTCCATACGAGGAGCTAAAGTCTACGACAAGTTTCAGTTTGAACGAATTGGCTTCTTCTCGGTCGATCCAGCCACGACGTCCGACTTGGTCAGTACAATAAGCTTGGCTCTATGAATCACCACCGCCAAACCAAACCATATTACACGGGGTCCTCAGAGTCTTGCCTGACTTTAAAATGTGAAAATAGGCCTGTGTCTTAGATTTTTATTACTTCATAAAAATGATGATCAACGAAAACAAAATCAAAATTATAAGTATTTTAATTTCATTCTAGACAGAGAGCGTACTATATCACGTTATGACTTCAAGCCGCGCGCGTGCCATACAAATGCTATACTAACACATGCTTTGCGAAAGAGGGACAGAGCATCCGCTCTCTATCCCTACCAAAAACTTTAAAAGCTGATGTCTCAGAAATTAATCAGCTAATTTAAATAATTTTTTAGTATGCGTTATGCTAAGCTTGTTATTTGTAATAAATGAAACAGGACACAGGTAATGACAATTTATATTATCTTTGGACACAGGCCTATTATAAATGCGTATCACGTATGTTCAGCAGAATTTCCATGTCATACTGTAATTGCTCACTATTATAGTGCTAACAGACGCACGAACGCGGCTGACTTCAACCGCCGTCTGACCAATGGGAGAGAAAGAGAGGGAAATATGATATTCTCACTCTTTCTCTCCCGTTGATTGGAGGCGGTCCGTTAGCCCCGTTCGAGCGTCTGTCAGCACTATTAGGTTCCATGATTTGTTTCACACGGACACAGACTGTGGTTTGCCATTGGAATTTTTGCTTTATGTAACGTGGTAATCATGATATAAGGCTCAATTTTAAATGTTCGGACCGACTGGACCAGACTTGTGATCAAAATAAAAATGCTACAGACTGTGATAGGATCGGATCAAAGATAATATAAATCGTCATTGGATCGGATGTTACAACAATAATTTTGCGAAAAGCATGATTGGCTGAACACTCAGATCATTCAAATAAGAGAGATATGGTATGGTGGTGTTTCGGGTGCGAATGCATCTAGCCTATATAGGGCTTGATCCCTTTAGTCGAACTCACCCAACTGACTTTGCCGCTCTTTTTTTTGCATTTGGACAATTAGTTCATTGGTGTCACTACAAGTTTCTTAGTGTGCGTGATTTTTTTTAAGTAAGCCGTACTTACTGTTTTTACATTAAGCTGTTTACCCGTATAGTGATTTTTATAAATAATGGAGACATTTGAACACTAACGATAATTGTACTAAGGCATATTTGCCTTGTTTTTCTGATCTGAGGCTGAACAGCTTTAAGTGTAAATACAACACAATACTTGAATGCAACAACTCTTATCACATGATTTGTGAGTTTATAGCCTTAAAAAAAGCAGAGAGAGAGGTCTACAATATACTGAGCAGTGGAATAAGGATGATGTGATGGTTATTTGGATGTTAATGAGAGAGATTAATTTTTTTATAACTTAAATAAAAATTAATGTCATATTTTTCGCTTCCCTGTGTAATGTGCATGTCAACTAATATGCTGCTTTTATAAATATTTAAAGTTTTTGTTACACTTATCTTGCCACTTATCAGTGGCTTTTTTCATTTATTTGCGTCAATGTGTGGACTGGAATAACATTTAATATGAAAGTCGATGTAAGTATGAGCTTTTATTTTAGTTTGTGGCGATATTTCAGTACGTCTGCATAATTTTTTTTCTAATCCAAAATAATATCTTGTTACAGATTGTATTCAACAGGACTGTATCCCTCAAAGAAGATACCGGAAAATAAGAATACATACATTATTTTGTACCTTTTTGTGGTAAACGATAGGTATTTTATTACACAATTATTTATTAACGAAAGTGTTTTCTTATTTAAATGTTTTTAATTTTTAAATCAGTAGATATAAATTCACATTTGTGCAAACAATGAATAGCCGTAAACCCCGTTTAAATATTACGCGGTGTAGTACAGTGGGACTTTAGTAACTTAAGTCTGTGACAGTTGTCTTATATCCGACGCGAGACGCGACGCCGTCGACGAATGCCTAGGAAAAACTTTCGTGACGGTCTTGACATATACGGGAGAGCTAACAATTATAACCTGGTTTAATAGAGAAACGAATTTAAAATGGCGCCCCTAACCATTACCTCGTTGAACCAGAGTCTCTGACATAGGTATTAAAATTTGCAAGTTGACGTTGCAATGGGTAGGCCACATCGCTCGAAGATCTGATAACCGATGGGGAAGAAAGAAGTGGAGACCATAAACCGGAAGACACAATCGCTACGCTCGTGATTCAGTCGTTAGAATCCTTCACTTGCTCGTGATTCATCTATGGCCTTCGCTTTAAATCCGTCCTTTATTCACTAGTTGCATAAAATACTATTATGTTGTGGTATAAAATACGTCTAATGTGAAAATTTCATTCACAACAAGTTTGTGCGTTCTCCGCGAAAAAAAACTACTCTTGCTGCTCTGCGGTTCAGGGCATCCCCTTGAAAGTCTCAGAGCTTTGAGTTTCCCGGCGTAAAAATGTCCAGTGAGATTCAGTTTTGGGGTCACTTAGAGCCCAAAGCGAATCTCGCTTCTAAGAAGCTCGGTGTGTTTAAAAGAGCGAAGCGACCCTTCAGTCCGGGTCAGCGGCTTCTGCTTTTAAAAAGCACAAGTGCGGCCCCACTTAGAGTATTGCTCTCACCTCTTGAATGGCGCATCTGAATACCAGTTGCAGCCTCTCGACTCTTTACAGCGGCGTGCCACTAGAGTTATTGACGATCCCAAGCTAACTAATAAGCTGGACCCACATAGCCTTCGAAGAGGTGTCGGTTATCTGCATTTTCTACCGCTTGTTTTTTGGGAATGCTCTGAAGAGATTTTTGATCTCTCAGATTTCCACTACCGCACATCCCGACACATCAAAAAACTCACACCCATATCATGCAAAGCTGGAAATCCCACACCGTCTGGTTTTTCAGCTCTTTTCTTCCACGGATCTGCAAGGTGTGGAATAATATGTCCTTCCCCAGAAAATATTTCCGCCGAGCTTCAACATGAAGCGTTTTCAATAAGTGTGTCTACAACCACCTTTCCGGGCTGGCAATTAGGGCTTCCATTCCGGAATTCCGGAATTTCGTAACTCCGGAATCTCTGACCAATTTTTCCGATATTTCAATTCCGGAATTGAAAGGCATAATATCGGAATTCCGATATTTATACATTTTACATAAACGTACAAAATAAGTATTTCTAAGCCATGTTTACGCGTCTCTGACTCCCCTGCTCCCTTCGGCCCTTGACCGCACCCATCTCGAGAGGTTATCTCATGTAATAAAATAATTTGTAACATCATTATCTAAAAGTAGACCTTACAATAATTCAAACACGCAACAATTGTCTACTAATCCGTATCTTACCATACAAACACGATAAGTAGATTATAGAACTTGTTTTTACTGTGATGTTTGGTCGGATAATTTTTGATGTCTATCTGTGCGACGGCCAGGTCTGACAAACTTAGAACCTACCGTGTGGACAGTTTCCACTAACCTGTCGTTAATCTCATCCACTGAAGCGAGATTCTTCAGGCAATAAAAACGATTAGAAAGCTCTCGGCGTTTAGATTATGTGCAATGGTTTTATTAATAAAGGAGTAATAACTATATTAAAATGTTCTCAAATTTAAATATACTTATGATCATTTCACAGTTTGCGAGTTTAATTACGAGACTGAAGCGTCGTCCTTTATATCCAAATGATTTAAAGTGTCATTTATGTGGCTCAAGTTCATTATAATACTGATAACACCACACCATTACTAGTTTCATTGGGAAATGTAGTCTTCTTGCTAGAATAAAAGAAAATACAAGATTTGCTAGTTCCGGAACCAACTCCGGAATTCCGATATTGGGTTCCAGTATCGGAAACCAGTTCCGGAATTGAAAACCTTCCGATATTGGAAGCCCTACTGGCAATGCATCGACAACACCGCTAGTGTTGCAGGTGTCCATGGGCGACGGTTTCAGCTTACCATCAGAGGGACAACATGGGCGATATTTTTTTTATCGCGCCTGATTTTTGCCGCCTATTTCCACCGCGTTAGCGTTGAAATGCAGAGTCATTTCTAATAGGCAAAAGGCAGAGAATAAATAATAGTTACTTAGTAAGTATGTGATCGTAAAATAGTAGTAGCCGCTGGCGGTGTAGGCACTCTGTAAGTGTATTTGTTGGGTGGTAATATCCCTGTGGCTAGTCCTTTCGTCCTTGCATGGGCGGCCACAGAAAATCGTGACCGGTAATTCAACCTATCCATACTGCCGAAGTGTCTCTGCTTGTCTGTCTGTTACGATTACACAACTAAACGGGTAAACCACTCTTCTTGGAATTTGGTATGGAAGTAGTGTCCATTATGGTAATGGACATATGATGATGATTAAATTAAAGTACATCCCATATACATACGGTTGATAAACGGAAGACATGGCCATTTAAAAAAAAAACATATTTGTGTAAATGAATAGAATAAGAACAGTCGCCTAGACTCGAAAGATATTTATCTTTATAAATCAATGCCTAGTCTCAGTGTGGTCATAGAAGAAAACAATAGTACAGTACAAGGTACCGCTAGACTGCAATGCGCTGCCTGAATGGGTGTTCATGTTCACCGATAGTTACAATCTAGGCGTCTGTAAGTCAGTGAATCGATTTCTTACATAGTAGACCGCGTCATTATTGCATAACATCAGGCGAGATGGCGGTCAAACGCAAGTCTATTTTTAACCGACTTCAAAAAAGGACGGGGCTTGAGAACAATTCGGTTCAATTTTTTTTTATGCTTGTTACCTCAGATCTCCGTCATTTAAATTAAAGTTTTTTTTTTATTGAATGGATATCGTTTCTTATTGGTAAATTTCATCAAAATCGGTTTAGTAGTTTGGCTTTTAAATCAAAATAACTGGAAAATTGGGTATGGTTAAAGTGGTAAGGAAGTTCTCATACTGTATTATATGTGGTGTAGTGGGTGAAGGGATGGGGCGGCGGCAGCAGTGCGCTCGGCGCAGGCGGGCGGCGGCATATCGAACGTGGGCGCTGTCGCGCATGTCTCTAGCGTAATACCGCCAGTAGCCGCGCCACCGTGCGACATGCACTGCGTTCCACTCACAGCCCCGAGCCTCCACCACTCTCGCCACACTATGTAGATGGACAATTAACACACCACCTAAATATAAGGTAATTATCTAGATACCTTTGCTCCTTTTTCGTAACATACTAGTATTCTCACGCTCCACTTTATATTCATTCAATCTGAAATATCGTCCAAGTGCGTCATTTTGACGTGAATATGACGTAACTGAATGGAAACCTTCATTTACATAATTGTTTTGTGGTTTCGTTGTTGTGGAACCGTGAAGCCTTTTCATTAAGTACTTAGGTATGTATATGAATGGGGTAGAGGTCACTAGGTATCTGTATCTACATATATTCCACTACATATCTACCTAGAGAAGGATTCTGTAACATAGGAAGTACCTACAGAAATAACTGAAACTCTATTCTAACTAATTCATACATTGATCTCGTTTTCGTTGAACCATTTTGTATAGTAAACTGAAATTAAAAGCTCTAAAATTGTTGCCATCCTTTTCTCACCAACGAGCTTATCTATTCTAAAACAAAAAGAGATAATTTTATTTCCCTGCCTGATGTGTAGTTTAGTGACACCAATTTATACAAACTTAGACAAAATAATCTGGCGACCTATATATCTTTATACGTATATCTTTTAGTCTTTTTAGTTTAGGAACAAGCCGCGCCCTGCGTTACATTGTGTAGTTTTTATATTGATATTTAGTATCTACTCTATCCTAGACTTTCTCGCTCTTACCCTAGATCTTATATCCCTCTCTTTTAATTTCCCCTTTGATAAAGGAATTTAGCAAATGGAAATTCCATCAGAACTATCTAACAGTACGACGTTGTACGTTGTCTGGCAGTACGTTGGTTTTTAGGGTTCCGTGCCAAATGGATGTCAACGGGACCCTATGTCGAAGCCTACGCTGTCTGTCTGTCCTACCTTTTATTAGGATCCGTAGTAGATGCAACTAATAAGATCGATATGCCCATACATACCGACTTTCTAGCAATTTTTCATACATGGGTTTAATAATATGGGACATTGGATTTAATATTATGATTGAAAAACTTATCATAAAATAGTCTACAACATAATTTTTTTTCTTGATCTCCTTTTTTATGTTAAATATCGTACATCAAAATATTGGCACATTTTTTCATAACAATTAACTTAAAGATACTCGTGGCATATGAAAATATGAATATAAAACATATAATATATCATTATTATAAATGTGTTGCATATACATTAATGCGGCGGCAGGCAACAACAATAGCTTTCATGGACAAACGTAAAAATGTGGGCTGAGGCGTAACCGAGGCCAGCATATACGTGAGCCCATAAATGCTCAGTTGCCACAAAGGCTTGTAGGCTTGCAATACTTCTCTGAAATATTCTTATTTTATGTTCACGTAACATGCATAATATGCATAAATATTTTGGGGTCACTTTACCTTTTTATTAAAATGTTGCCTAGCAATTAAATTAAAAAAGAAGACACAGATTGCTATGGCTTGTACTATGAGCATATCATAGGATCCGGAATCCTAGGAATCTGGAAATATCAATATTTTTTTGACAATTATTCTAATCTAATTTCTGTGCATTCCCTTCTTTTTAATAAAAACGTAATCAAACCTCTGTAGACGTTGAAATATTGTACTCCCGTACCTACTAGATTTTAGAGGAGACACTCGGCCGATTAAGTCGCCGCCTTAAAGACTCATTTTCGTGGAAGAGGGTTCTTTATATTATGGACAGATAATTAGAAGGAAGTGGAAGGAGGGGAAGGGCTGGTGCGGCGGTCAATTCGGCAGAGCAGCACAAGTGGCGCAAATATGCTATCCTCGGCAGTGGTTACATTTTTGAGCCATTTGGGGTCGAGACATTGGGTCCTTGAGGACCGGGAGCTCGACTCATGTTCAAAAATCTTTCAGTGCGCTTGGTTAATGCGATGCGTGACCAAAATGCTGGTGTGTTTCTGGCTCAACGCATAAACATTGCCATTCAGCATGGTAATGCCGCCAGCATGCTGAGTACGCTGTCAACTAGTAGTGGGATTGAGCATTTGGATTGTCTTTAGATCTTCAACGGCCTATGGGCAAGTCTAACTGTTTTTGTAGTGTACTTAATTGTTAGGATAAAACAAGTCCATGAAAAAGTAGGCATAGGCGTTATCTAGTTTTTATCAGCGCGTAACGGCAATGACTCCGTCATGTCATAATGCAGGCGCGATTAGTTAAAGGGAACAGTATTAGCATATCTACACATGATAATGTCGACACCCTCATTCCCTATAAATACTTAAGTAGGTACCGAGCAAAGTTGGTACCTAGGTATTTAAATTCGTCTAGAACATATTTGTTGGTTCTATGTACCTAGTTGGCATTTTAGTTATTACTTTTAGAAAATGTGAATGATATGATTTGCCAATAATTATTTAGCAAGTTATGACGTCCTATTATGCTTTCCTTTGTATTAGGCTTAGTGGACTTCCCCTTCCTCAACATATCTGCGTCCATTTATGGACATTGGACATAGCTTTCTCTAAATATTTTCTACTAGCGGTCCGCCCCAGCTTCGCACGGGTATAGATTATAGCCTATGTCACCCGGGGATAGTGTAGCTTCCCAACAGTGAAAGAATTTTTCAAATCGGTTCAGTAGTTTCGGAGCCTATTCAATGCAAACAAACAAACAAACAAACAAACAAACAATCAAATCTTTCCTCTTTATAATATTAGTATAGATGACACGAGATCCCTCGCCTTGATCTTCTAGCGTTTTGGCGTCCAGCGTCTAGTGATTGTCCACGGTCTTACACTCAAAAGAAGTTCAATCAAACCAATAATGTTATACTTGAACTTATCATACGCTTATTTATATTTCTAGTCCTGACTGTCCTTTCTCCCACATGATAATGGGACTAGCCGTCTTTGTCTGTCTCCGCTCATCTATATAAGAAACGGAATTGTGTTTCCCTAAAACCAGTGCCCATGCATTATGCAGTCTTTCAACATAGTATAACATCCATCATTTTACATGCTCAATATCCACTTTTTATTGTTTCGCGAAATTCAATTCTCTGACAAAACCATTAGAAGGGTATTTCCGACTGTCGTATGAAAAGGGAAGCAACCAATTTTTAGCGATTTATATGAAAGCGTGGCGTGTAGGTACATCTTTTGTCAATTTAGGGATCTTGAGTTCAGGGGCGGATCCAGGATTTCATTTTGGGGGAGAAGGGGGGGGGGGGGGGCTTCTGACAAGGTTCGAAGGAATCAAATCGAAAAATTGAGTCGAATGTATGGAATTGCTAGGTGTTTGGGGGGGGGGGGGGGGCATAGCCCCCGTGGCCCCCCTCCCCTGGATCCGCCAATGCTTGAGTTGGCGAGATACGCAATTTAGGAGAGCAAATTGGTTCATCAGCGGGCGGTCCGCTAAAATATCGCCCGAAATAACCAACTTGATTAAAGGGTATCAATATCAGATCGTAATTACTTGAGAAGATACTTAGTTAGCAAACGAAATGCTACTAATTTCAGGGAAACTTTTCCCATTAAAACGACAAAGTAGATTTATCGTCTTACTAAACATTAAGTAGGTACCTACTAAGATATCGGTCTCAAATTTCTGACTATACTTAATCAATAAAATCTTTGAACTAAATTCACCATTATCGAATGCGATTCATGTAAAAGGTCACTCGATGTATGTTTTCTGATACCCACCCACATGCATGACGCACCAGTGATATGTTTGGCAAATATCACGTCGGCACAAACGATGGGCATGGTTAATCATAAAGCCACAGAATAATGCCCTTGTCTTGAACCATTCCGTCTAGGACATATCGACTTAATTACGCCTACTCTACTATTTTATTTTAATCATGTAGGCTTTGATTTAACTAAGGGCGTCGCCGGGGGGGGGGGGGCAGGAAGGAGCAGCTTGCCCCCCCCCCCTAAGAGATTAAAAAAATTTAGCTAACTGCAAAGAAACCAAAGTCCTATTATTAAATCGCAATAGAGACAAAGATTCGCGCTACAAGCTGTAAAGCTTCATGCTCTTGACTGTACCTACAATTCATGTTTTTCTCTTCCTCCATAATATTCCCCCCCCTCCTCCCTGGGCCATGGGCTGGCGACGCCCTTGGATTTAACTTAAATGGTTTGTATGAGTATTAATGGTGTCCTTAAAATCCTATACAATACAATATACTTATCACTTTATTGTAATAACAAAATACAAAATCACTTATAATTCATACAAAACCGGCAGTATAATAGACGGCCTTGTAAGACCTTGCATAAGCAATCCTTATGGTTCAAAATCTGTCATTGATTTTTGACCACTTCCAAGTGTCCGATTATTGTGGTTCCGAATGGCAATAGATGATCATGGTAGGTACCATTGAGCTAAAATTATTATGGACCTTGCAAGATAGATGTCTATACCCAGCAGTGGGATAAAGATGGCTGTGGATGTTGATAGTTTTTATGATGGACTTTGAATATGGCCACTGGAACTTTCTAATGAGAAATTACTTATTTGTTTTGTTACCATAAGCACTTTTCAATGCACATGATGTGATAGCGAGCAAAAAGCCTGTTTTAAAAATATGAATGTTGTCTTAAATTCTCATGATGAATTTATATTTGTTTATAATTTAAAGTTACATATACTGATTAGAGGGGAAAAGCTTAGTTAAAAATATATAAAGTACACTAACAAATTGAGTCACAAAGCTCAGGAGCTCAATTGGCAAATAGTAAATGAAAGGCAATCAAAACAAGGTGGGTGAAACGTAATTTAATCAAAAGCTTCGTGTGAGCCCGAGGGGCTTACGGGAGGCCCTTTTCAAGGTCGACCTCCCTAACGAACTGTTGCGCCTATAGAAACAGTAGGTAGGTATGTAAGTATACACCAGTGATCATGGCTTCTCTCTTTTACGACTTAATTCGCTATTAAAACTGAAAGGTTTTTGACAGCAATGAAAGAGTCATTGCAATCCGAATTTTATGGTTAATTGTATGGCTCGCTATGAAGGTTTATAGTCCATAAGTGCTGGAATTGCTTGCCACCTGCGAGGGCGGGAGGCAAAAGCTCGTTCGAGGGAAATGTGTCAATGCGATAAATAGGTCAAGGGTCTGAGTATACCTAATATCGTTTATAATAGCACAGGAAATCAATAAAAGTCTTCACGGGTCATTAGTGCTTCTTGTACGCTCTAAAGTAAGTGTAAGTAATGAACTCGCAATATAAATACAAAAGAATGAGATAAGTTTTAGATAGGCCTTGAGAATGACATGCCTCCCTTTTCAAATATAATTGAGAATCAATCGAGCTTACCTGTTAAGTGATGATTGATGATAATTATTTGAACTTCCTTGCCGAGAGATTACATAGGTAATCTCTCTGTAATATATTCTGTGATTTTGTGAAAAAAGTGACCGCAAGACGCAGTGCTGCACATGTAAATCCTATGTAATCTCTCGGACAAGGAAGGAAAATAATTACGACATAATTATCAAATCCATGTTGAATTGTTGGTTTCAGGAATAAAGTGAAAAGTGATAATAATGACAAGCAATATTTTGATAGAATACAATGGGTTCAAACGACCCCTCGTTTAGTGAAACAAGACAAGTAATAAAAGAAGCATGGATATTCAGAAGCAGCACCTCTGTCCTCGGTTGGTGGATTATCTGACTATTGTCGGAGCGAGGCCTTACACATCGGGAAAAGGACTTGCTCCAGTACAAGTAAGTTTAGACCTTGTGCCATTTGTAGCAGATATCCATTTAAGACTACATATGAACATTTATGTAGAGCCGGATCGAAATTGAGAGAGCTTTGTCTAGTTAACTGTGTTGCGTAATATAATGTAAATGTGACTTAAAATGTAACCTTCATCCCGAAAATTTGTCGTTAGTAATATCAACTACAGATTCTGATTTCTGATAACCTATATAGTTTACTCGTAATATGTATAGTAATCAGGGCTGGGCAAAATACATGGTTTGCTTTAATTGAAATACAAATAAAAAAATACTATTTCGCAAGTAATTAAAATACGAAATACAAAATACTTTTAAGTAAGGTATTTAAAATATAAAATACAAAATACAGTATTTTAGCTATTTGTAATTGAAATACAAAATACAAATTACAAAATACAAAATAAGTAATCTAGACCAGCATGGACTGAAAAGCACGGGCTCACTCCATCGCCACCGTTGTCCGGCATCGTAGACGACGTACATGCAGAGGGAATTTGATCATCCGTCGCGACAAACTTTAATAATACAATTTGTATTCTACACAGAACAGAAGCTTTATTTATTCCGTGAAAATACTAAAAAACAAACCGTTGTGACTTTACATCTTAGCTTGACATTGACAATTTGACGTTTTTTTTGCGTTTTGTTGGCCAATTTTGACGTACAGTCATAGCGTACAGTATACATACAGGTGCAGGCAGCCAACTCTAATAGCTGCTTTACCATCATTATAATCTCGCCTCGCACTCACACTCACGATCGCTAAATGAAGGTTAAATGTATTTTAATGTTAAAATGTATTTTGAAGCCTCAAGTATTTGAAATACTAATTACAAAATACCTCGGCGTCAGGTATTTGAAATACGAATTACAAATTATATTTTAAGGAAGTAATTAAAATACAAATACCAAATACGTATTTGTATTTCAATTACGTATTTTAATTACAAGTAATTCAAATACTGCCCAACCCTGATATTAATAAACTATACTAATATGTATACACTATTTCCAGTCGTTTATTTGCTCTGACAGCTGCAATAACATTGTAATACGCTGAATAAAAACCACAAATTCTGACCTTTTTACTAGGTTTTTGAACGTAAGACTGGAAGCAAACATCCGATATACTTCCGTGAAATATTAAAAGAAAATATATTTATTCAGCTTTTTACATTGTTATTACAGCTGTCAGAGCAAATAAACGAATGAAAACAGCGTAGTAATAAACAGTATAGATTAGTGATAACTTTATCCCTTCGCATATTAACATAGTAGGTATTAAATGAGCCCTTGAGAGGTATTTCTGAAAAACGATTAAAAAGTATGTTTTAGGAGTGTTCAACTCAGGCATAACAACATCTTTATTATTTATTCATGATAGGCTAGCATTTGTCCACATTATGCCTGATGTTAATGAAAGACGTGGACTAGAATAAAGCACGCTTACCTACCTAGGAAATCCTTTTACTGTCATATCTTCTGGGTCTGCGTCTTCACTTTTCGATCACATCGTCTTTTTACGGGGTGTTCAAACACGGATTTATCCTTATATTCCCCCAAAATTTTGCCGGGTGCATGATTTTGTGTCAAGATGGACGAAGATTCTCACTCAACGGGAGCCTACATATGGCCGACGACCCGCTGGTCGGCATCGAACGTGGTGGCGTAACGATCTTCGCGACTTTTACCCGAATTCGCCGAGCTTAGTGGAGGATAGATATATGCGTGGAAGGAAATGGGGGAAGCCTTTGCCCAGCAGTGGGACGAGACAGACTGTGCAAGAAACACATAATACTTTTTTCAGGGATATTTTGAGTAAACGCTGGGAAGGGGGGAATTTACAATACATCCCAAGAAAGACGTCAGTTCATGGCATATTCGCCCAAAAATGGACAAGAATAAAATACATTTTTGTTGTTTCTGTAGGCCCCGGAGCTCCTCCGGCGGTACCCACTGACGAACCACGATGACTTCCCCCTACCGCTGGACATGGTGTACTTCTGCCAGCCCGAGGGCTGCGTTTCGGTGGGCCCGCGTCGCGCGCCACCGCACCTCGCCAACCGAGACACCACCTCTTTCGTGTTCACGCTCACTGACAAGGACTCTGGTGAGATATCCTTTAAATTACCAAGATGACTGCGTGATGGTGGCCAAACGTAGATCTATTTTATGTAAAAAAAGTTTCACGATTTATAACTCAATAACGGCTGAACCAATTTTCATGATCTTAGTTTTGTTGGATTTATCTCCGCCCCGAATAACAGAATACCTAAGTATTAAAATACCAGAAAAATTTACGAAAAAAAATTATGAAGAAAATTCATTTTCTCATACATTTTGTATGGAACGGCAAAAATTTAGGTCTATACATTGACATTTACATCATAGGAATAAAAACATCTAAGTCAAAGGAGGTTGATGTCACTACCAACTAGGTCGCTTCAAGATGTATAACGCGAATCAGCATAGCAAAAAAAAAATTGAGTCAACAAATAACCTAAAAACGATATCCAAGGAAGGACTAACAAGCCATAATAAATGCTAACCGATGTAGGTAGTAAGATAATGTTTGTGTGTGTGTGTAGGTAAAACTCGATACGGCGTGTGCGTGAACTTCTACCGATGTGTGGAGCGCGCGGCGGCGACGGGCCCGCAGCGCGTGCTGCGCCGCGACTCCTGGCGCAAGTCCATGGAAAAGAGTTCAGACTCTGCTTTCTCCAGGTGAACCTCACTTACGGATATCTATATATTATGCTTTCCGAACTGAACAGATTGTACGAACTGAATTTTGTCGTGTTCCGTTTATGACCTCGTGAGTTATCTTTTCATTTGTCGCTTTTGCTTTGTCTCGTGCTTAGTTTGAGGCTCGCCGACAATTCTATCTAGACAATAAATATCTAGTGTTTGCTATTTCTAAGTAAAATTAAGGTTATGGTATATTACTTCTGGCAATAAATATTCTATTCTATTCTTTCTGATTCTGTTTTTTTTTTCGGGAATGCTCTGAAGAGCTCTTTGATCTCATTCCTGCGTCGGATTTCCACTACCGCACTTCCCGACACCGTCAAAAAGCTTACTCCCACATCTTGCAAAGCTGGAATTCCTGCACTGTCCGATTTTTCCTCTTCTTTCGTCCGCAGACCTGCAAGGTATGGAATATCCTTCCTCCAAAGGTCTTTCCGTCGAGCTTTAATATGAAGCGTTTTAAAAAGGGTGTGACTAACTACCTCTCCGGGCTGGCAAAGCACTGTCAACACCGCTAGTGTAGCCGGCGGTTTCTGCTTACCATCAAGCGACACCAAACTTGTTTGCCGCTTTATATAAAAAAATACGTTTAAAATATTACATCGTGCGGTGGCGGAGAGGTGGCGAAAGCGGAAAGTGATACAATGTGCATTCATTTTATATAGAGCCACCCTCAATGACAGCAGGACAGGGCGGTCCTATACAAAATCAAAGTTTTGCTGTCGCCTCGCCTCCCGCTATTGTGTAGAACGCGGCCTAAGAGCGGTTGGTGTGTCCAGTGACTATAGGAGCAGCAACGTGGCGGTGAGTGACTCGGAGCGCGAGTGCAGCGCCGCCGCGCTGGCCGCGCCCGTGCCCGCGCCTGACTCCGAGAGCGGCGGCGAACACTCGCGCGAGCGCAGCCCTCGCGCCGCCAGGAAGCGACAGGTGCCTAAGGGTCCTTCTCCGCCAGAAATGTGCGAAGATGAGCGTTGCGCAATGGGGAAAATCGACCAATAAGATTGCTTCATGGCGTCTCGCCTCGCCTTCTATTGGTTGATTTTTTCGCGTTCACTACTTAGCACATCTCTGGTGGAAAGCACCCTTAATCATCTTAAATTTAGTCATACACTGCCGTCCCGTTTGGGAAGTACTCCTATTGTGCGTTTTCCTCTGCCATCACTTACCCGAGCCATTCCAGTTTTTGAGCTTTGGGCAGCTAGCACAAACTTCAGCGGCGTAGATGTAGGTAACTTTTATATACTTCTGTAAGGTTCGGAGTGGTTCGCCTACCTCGGACATGTAATGCAGCATGACTGATTTTTTCGTGCAGACCTCATGATGGGGAAACGTAAGGTCAAGACATCTTGTGTCAGAAAACGCAAGATGTCTTGGCTCTGTAACATCAGGAAGTGGACGAGGATAAAGACGATAGACCAACTGTTTAGATTGGGGCTGGACAAGGAAAACTTCAAGAAGTTGACTGCCAATCGACATTGATGGAAAGACACTGAGAGGAGAGGAAGATTCGGAGCGAATCAAATCGCATTATCTAATAATTGACTGTGTTCAGACTGGTGCCGAATCTTTAATGTTTTAGTTGGTGTGACCTAATTGTATAACCCTTCGAAACTTCCCTTGAGATCTGAGACAGAGCATCCTCTTATAGTTATTTTATTTTCAGCGCGTGAGAAACCATTCCTTGACGTCGCTGTGCCTGTTGTCTCACCATCCGTTCTTCTCGACGTTCCGCGAGTGCCTGTTTATCTTGAAGAAGCTCATCGACGCGTGCAACGAGTCTTCCAGTCCGAGACGGGTCGGCGGCTCTAGACAAGTATTTAGGTAAGAAAACTAGACTGCATCAGTACAAAGAGTCGTGTTCGATATGTAACAAAGTAACCTACACGATGACTTATCTTTTTATGAGACTTCTCAAATGTGTTATGAATAACACACTTAAAAAGTATTTTTCACTAAGAGTATTTTTTTTGCCTATTCCCGATCCGTTATTTTGTTTTTTGTCAAAACCATGTTGCACAATGAAACATAATTTGGATTGGGAACGTATAGAGCAAAAAAATGTTGAATAATCAATGTCCTAAAGTGTCACGTTTTGGAGATAATTGAACATAAATATTGCAAAGTGACTCTTAATATTTTGAAATTCTTTGTGTTCGAAAACATCTGCGAAGCGTTTTATACTATGCCAGCCTCCATGCAAAAAAAAAAAACAAACCCCTTTGCCAATAACAATGCTTTGACTTGACAAACAAGACCAACGCTAAAACTTAAAGGTTCTCTACCCCTTAGAACATTTAGAGATCTGTGATCGTGAGATCAAGATCGACCGCCACCCTTGGTACTACGGCCGTTTTCCCCCTAATGTATCGTCTATACATTTGATGTTGAGCGATGGAGGCTGGGCGGTAACATGTGCGCTTTACAATCTGGCGACACTCGGTTCAATCCTCGGTCCTGCACTAATGACTTATTTATTACTTTTAATAAAATTTGAACAGTTCCGATGCCATCGCTCAGACGGTGTAGGAAAACATCGTGAGAAAACCGGTATTAGTTGGAACTTCAAAAGTTCAAAGACATAATTATGACATTTTATGACATTCACCAACATGCACTGGGCCAGCATGGTGGAGTAGGGCCATATTCTCTCTCTGAGAGAAGGCCTG
Organism: Agriopis aurantiaria; assembly: GCA_914767915.1. NCBI lineage: Eukaryota > Metazoa > Arthropoda > Insecta > Lepidoptera > Geometridae > Agriopis > Agriopis aurantiaria. Next base: position 9,814,056 of record OU611987.1, read on the forward strand.
TGTCCCAGCAGTGGGAACATGATAGGCTGATAATGATGACGATGAGACGATACATTTGTGTGCAGAGACACGGTGTGGTCAGTGCTGACGGGCCAGGCATACGACAACACGCCGACGATCGTCCTACACGACGTGAAGGAGATAGAGACATGGATCCTCCGGCTGCTATCGGCACCAGTTCCGGTGCCGGGCAAGACCCGTGTGGAGCTGGAGGTGCTGTCGCCCACCGCACACTCGCCGCTGCTGTTCGCGCTGCCGGACCACACACGCTTCTCCCTCGTCGACTTCCCTCTACACCTGCCGCTGGAACTGCTCGGTAAGTGAGAGAGTAAGAGACATGGATTCTTCAGCTGCTGTCGGAAAGCCGTCTGACCGCGTATATGAGCTTAAGTTAGATTTTAACTTCAAGTTTAGCAATGAATGAAAATCTACTGTTTTCACTCACATTTCCATGCTAGTTTTTTTTTGTGTCGAGAATGCCTACGAACATACAAATGACATAACTACACCCAGTACTAGAAAAAATATTCATCATTATCATCAGCCAGAAGATGTCCACTGCTGAACGTATGTTTTTTTTTTTTTTTTTTTTTTAAATAAATAAAAAAACTTTTTTAATGTTTGTCCGGCTGGGAACTGATCATGCTGATGGCACGGCTCACACGAAAAGCCGACGTGACACCAACTAAAGCATTCCGAGATATCTCCGGCGCAGAAAGCCGACACGCTACCAAGTAAACCATGCCGAGAGATTTCCGGCGCAGAAAGCCGAAGCGCTGCCAAGTGAAGCATTCTGATCGTCAAATGTTTATCTATTGCAGGTGTGGACACATGCCTGAAGGTGCTAACGCTGATCCTGCTGGAGAACAAGGTGGTGGTGCAGTCGCGCGACTACAACGCCCTCTCCATGTCGGTGATGGCGCTGGTCTGCATGCTGTACCCGCTGGAGTACATGTTCCCGGCCATCCCGCTGCTGCCGGGCTGCATGAACTGCGCCGAGCAGCTGCTACTGGCCCCCACACCCTTCCTCATCGGGATACCAGCCACCTTCCTCACATATAAGAAGAATTTCAGGTAACTACAATTTTATGCTTGGATGTTTTTGGCACAATACGTGGGCAACACTGAAACTAAAAAACTACTAACAATAGCTGGCTAGTTATACTTTTACTGTTTTAGGAGTATTCTCCATTACATTTTATGCACGGCTGAGAAGTTGTCATGATGAAGAACGAAGCTGCTTCGAGAGCGCTGTTTCCTAACTTATTCTATTATTGTTTTTACAAAATTTCTTTAACTTACCGATCCTAATTTTATAAGTTCGATCCTACAAATCCTAAAATCATTTTGTTCCTAATTTATATGATGAGACGATAATTTATATGATAAGATGAAACTTGTTTTGTCGTGTTGTTTCCAAAACTCCCTATGGAGTTTTTGGTTTTACTAGAGGCTTCTATAAGCCTCTAGTAAAACCTCCACCACTTAACTAGGGATTAACTTTGACTTACTTCGCTTTCTTGACTGACTGTGACTATGACTTGTTGAACGATAACTATTAAAACTTAAAAATATTTCAATACTTGACACTGGCAATGTACAAGACGTGCAATCTTTCATATTATGTAACATGGATATAATCTTTCAAGATAATAAATAACAGACCTGTATATTAGTCTAAATTTTCACACAACAAGCCAAGTATACCAATGGGGTGTTACATAGATCCTTACGTTGACTAACATTGGATCACCCTGTTGATAATCCAATAAATAAACTAAAATTAGAAATTGGTTGATATTGGTTTGATTCTCGTTACTTGTTGAAACATTTTTACTTTGTAATTCTGCAGGTTACCAGACGATATTTGGCTAGTGGATCTCGACGCTACGAAGCTGATAAGTCCGTCGGGCAACGATCAAGACTTGCCTCCACTGCCAGAACCCGAAAGCTCCGTCTTAAAAAGCCACCTCAAACAGGTACCAACCTCGCAAATATTTATTATGAATGTTTCATTGTGTGTCAATAATAAATTTTTCTTGATTTTACTCACATAATCTTTCTCTGATACGCACTCGTGGGCGCATTTTTATCGATGTCGCTAAGCTGCTGTGTCAAGTAAACGTTCTTTCAGTAATCTTTTGAACTTTACACTTTTATACAACGATTATACTTATTGTTCAATTCTAGTACTTTATTCAGAAGTTTTAAGATGTTCTCGAAATTTATCAGCAATACACCGTTTTTTTAAAGTTATTTGCGTATATTAACAAAAAACATGATACTCTCTTATAAACTTCTGAATAAACTATTCTAAAGCGCGTCTGCCAAACCAATAGTGCCTTAAACTCGTACAAAACAGTCATTAGTAAATTGTTTTCTACTATGGAAATACCCTTTCTTCGAACACAGCATGTATGCAGTTTTCCTATTTGTCGTAGAAACGGTATAACCCCGCTCGATATCATTACGTTCTCATAGACTCTACAGAAATAATACTTCTTCAAATAGAACCTCTTGTTTTTCTTTTCACACAGTAAAATCATACTGGGACGGTTTTGGTAGTCGCGCAAACAGTATTTATAAACTCTTTCTCAACTCAACCCCCATTATTAATATACGTAGTAGCCAAGGAATAGTTATGCCGTATTCACTTTGTCTTTTTCGAGCCGGTTAAAAAAAATTAAGGAGAGAAAAAGACAAAACAATTTTGGCGTCAATTCCAAGGTTTCTACGCGTTTATTAAAGGGATAAAACACTATCAAATATCACTAACATACTCCCTCACTTCTCTGTCGTCGCTAGGCAGTGCATCTCTTGGGCAGTGCCGGATTCCGTGTAAATATCTATACTCTCTTTTTACATTGCACACTTTGACTTTTTACTCACGACAGTATTGCAACTGTGACATGTGCGTGTGTGCCGAAATTATTAGAATTATTTGACTCTGTAGTAGAAGTTTCTTACGGATACCTAGTTCAATTCAAGAAGATGTACCTCGCCCTTACTCTTAATTCATTTCAAGGCAAGTGCGTGCAATTTTCTGCTCGTGATTCTTCAATTCACTGTACAACAAAAGCAAAACCCTACACCACATTAAGCAAAGCTGGAAATCCCACACCGTTCGATTTTTCCGATCCTTTCTTCCACGGGCCTGCAAGGTGTGTCCTTTCCCCAAAGGTCTTCCCGCTGTGCTTCAACATGAAGCGTTTTAAAAAGGGTGTCTATAACTACAGAGCTGGTAAATCACCGTAAACACCGATAGTGTTGCAGGTTTCCATAGACGGTGGTTTCTGCTTACTATCAGGCGGATAGCAAGCTAATTGGCCGCGTCTTTTATAAAAAACAAAAAACAAAACATTAATAATGCTTGACACTCATAGCTTCACACTAGGATTTCCTGACTTTTTTTTACTATTGATGTAAGTACGACGGTGATAGAAATAATGTCGCATGCACAAGAATAGCCGGCCAGAGCAGATTATATTTAAATTCGTCATTCAAATATCTTCCCGACTGGGAACCTAACCTTGGACCTCCTTTCTGCTCATGAGGTAGAAAAGCTACACATTTTCATGTTTTTCTGTGATTTGAGCTAGGTAAGTATTAAAAAAAACGATAACGAACACAAAATAAGAGTTTAATAATTAGGCACACACACTTTTCCCGACTGAAATGTGTGTTAAAATTTCAATAAAACATTCGTTCAATATGATTTTTGTGATTTCCTTCCTCCATTTCCAAGTTAACACAATTTCAGTCTTATTGTTTTCGCAGCATGTGTTTGTTGTAATGTGCTGATATAAAATATATATGCTAAGCTATATTAAACTAATTATTGTGAATGCTACTAATACAGTACACTCAGACCAGAGCGGGTGTAACGCTGAAGTAGTAGGTTTGGCCTTTATTTATAAACCAACTAATAAATCGCATCCTTATAAATGACGAATTGAAAGTGTGAGTAGTTAATTGCCAATATTTTTTAACTATGTTGAAAGTGAAGAGCAATGGCTCCTAAACTAAATATATAATTCAGAAACACCTATTAGGCCATTTTCAGCAAATATTTGCTTTACATCATTTTCGCGCGTGACTTTTTGTCAGCGACAAATTGACAACGCACTCTATAGCATTGATTAGCTTATCGAACGCTTGTCAATAAAGGCGTATATATTTATACCGATAGAGTTGATTTTTCTTTGTAAATAACAGCTGGAAAAAGCACTTTTGTAAAAATCACAGATTTAGATATAAAAAAGAATGGTATAGAGAGTACTAACATACTTTTTTTGTTAATATCAGGCGTTAAGTAGTCTGACGAATAACGCGGCAGAGCAAGCCACCGCGAACCTGATGCCTTCAAGACGAGACAGCGTAGGTGGCGCCACTCTGAAGTGAGTATTACATTCATATATTTGCCAGGTTGGTGACAAAATAGTGCAAATGTCATGTATTAAATCCCCGTCACGCAGTTACTGCAGTTAATAACTCTCTAACAGTGAGATTGGAAAACTTATCCAGCACCCATAGTTGTCCAACATTATTTGGGAAACAACTCCCATACACTAAGTAGTCCAACAGGGATTGGGAAACAAATTCTTTACATTTAGTTAGTGTGCAACAAAGTTAGGATATTGGTCACATCGACTACTATCAGAAATCTTCCTCTGCAGAACTTACGTATAAATTCTGGATTGATGCATATTTTTGTTGTAATTTTTGTTATCCTTGTTTTGTGGTATTTTAATAAAGAGTTTTGTATTGTATTGTATTTGTAGTAAACGTCGCTTTAAAATAGTGATGTTAAACCTTAAGTTGCCTGTCTTATTGAGCAGAATAGAGAAATCACCGTTACATAACGTCCTCATTGTTCCATACTATGGTCAGCAATCAGCATTGACAGCACCGCTTTGGTGTACAGTTTTGGTATTTTTTTCCTCATGAAAGGATTTTGGCGTCGCACGTCTTGTGCATTTGTAAGTGTCCAGTATTGATGTACTTTGAAATTTAGTAAAAAAAGTCAAACAAGTTTTAGTCACAGTCTGATTCAAGCAAATTCAGCCACGGTCAAGTCCAAGTCATGCCCTAGTAAAGTGGTGGAGACTTTACTGGAGGTTTGTTTGTAGTTTTGGACACAGCTTGAAAATACATGTTTCACCTCGTTGTATCACTTCCTCACACTCGAGCACGTTCACGGAAACTGAATGTATAATAATCCACCATTATTATTAAACACACAAGTTTAATCGCAGTGTCTTAAAAGTCGCGAGTGAATCAGTTTCTTCTAGGCAAGCGTGATTATACCGTATTATCGCTTAACATCAGTTGAGGTGGCGGTCAATCACAAGCCTATATTAATCAATAGTAAAAAAATATAATGAAATACTACAATGATGTGACATGCTTTTTTTTACGTTGGCGCCAAAACTCCGGTGTACATTTAGGTTTATTGGTTTGTAGGGTGCAGCCGACCAGTTTCCGCGGTACGCATGAGGGCCCGCACTCAGCACCGCACAGCACGCCCGAGTCCCGACGCATGTCGGTGACGGCGCCGGGCAGTGCCGGCCACACGCCGCAGCGGCACTCGCTGGCCTCGCCACAGTCACAGCCCTTTAACCCGCTCATATACGGCAGCGATGTCGACTCAGTGGACGTCGCTACGCGCGTCGCCATGGTACGTTTATCACTCTACAGGTTCATGCTACTACTGGCCGACCGACGTGCTGGAGAACTCTGATGTTGGAGACTTTCTGTCAGCTAATACGTAGCATTCTTCGGTAACACCATATCTCGAAAGCTTTGAATAACTTTTGGGTGTTAGTTAGCTTTTAGAGTCCACCTCCCCCTCCCCATCTCCGCCTATGGGACTCTATCTCTGTTTTCGCCATTATCAGTGAACTGTATACGGAATAGGTGTCCCAGAAAAATATGTTCAGCATTTTTACAAGAGTAGTCACAATATCGAACCATGTTTAGATACTCATACTCCATTAATTTTCAGGTCCGCTTCTTCAACTCACAGAACATTCTGGCAAATTTCATGGAGCACACGAGAACTCTGCGGCTGTACCCGCGGCCCGTCGTTGCGTTCCAAATCAACAGCTTTCTCAGATCGCGGCCTAGGACCACCGCCTTCTTGAATAAATTCGCTAGGACACAGGTTCGTATTTCGACGGCATCGCAACAAAATGCTTTGTTATGTGAAATGAGATGATAATTAAATGTAGTCAAGAATATCTTTTGTTTTCTAAATCTAACCTAAAATGTGTACCGGCCCTGTACCTCATAGTAATATGCAGAAATACAAAGTACTTTTGTAACTTGAAACAGACCGTATGTTGTTTTAATACGTATCGCGCATTGTTATTATAAAATTGGTACCTTTCGCTCGACGTTCCGACCATACTACAATGGACGTGGTCACGAACTGACTGAAAAGTGGAAACTGCGGTCGTGTCCGGCAAGAAGAGGGTTCTTTTACTCTCACTTGATCTATAAGCAACGCAGGGTTGTCACTACAACCCAAAGATAATATTATAACCACTAACGCTGAAAAGGTGGGACTTCTGCGTGAAAAATATTTACGAAACGGGGGCGACGCCTATAATAAAGGAGACCAGAAGCTAAACAAGATATACTAAGATATATTATACCTTAGAGTAGTTTATAAAACGTAGAAGTCAGATTTCGCACCCGTTTCATACATTCGAGAATTTGTATTGAAGTTGCGCAAGACTGCTACAACCCACAACACTGTGTATCGGTAGACTGTGTGATGTTTTTGTGTGATGTGTTATCAGGCGGTGGAGTTTCTGGCGGAGTGGTCGCTGACTCCGTGCAACGTGGCGTTCCTGCGCGTTGGCACGGGCGTGCTGGAGCCGAAACAAGTCGGCGACAAGCCCAAGTGGTTCGCAGACTCGCTGCAGCCCGTGCGCTTCGCCGTGTGGGACGACGGCTCCTCGCTCAACGGAGCACTGCGCCAGCTGCAGCGACTTGACAACCAGCCCACAGGTACAGACACAAAAATACACACACAAGCACACACACACACACCAGTGGCGGATACAGAAAACAATCAAGGGCTGACGGCGCTGATAGACGTTTTAGGCAATGGGTGTGCGTAAATAACATACCAGCAATGTTATTAACTTTTTTATTAAAAATATCAAAGATGTTATACGATGAATTCCATATTCGCCTATTCTTCATGACCAAAATAATAATTGTTACCTAACGATGCGTAAACATGACGAAAAATTTTTAAAAGTTTTTTTTCATCTAGCTTAAAAAGAATGTGTGACATCGCATGCAATCAACAATATAATGTATAGCTAGTGTATATAGACATTCGGGCTACCTTTAGGCAGTCAGGTAAAAAGTAGGATACCTATAGCGAGTACTGAAAACCAGTTGACGTTAATAATTAAGGATTCCATTTCAAAAATCTTTTTGTATTTCAGATGAAAGTGGATCGGATTCTGAAGGAGCTGAAAGCACAAGCTCGTCGTATTCGTCGCTCAGTGACTTTAATTCAGAAATTGTATCTTCGGACTTATCGCCAGGTAATTGACTAAACTGCAAAGACAATCGAGACTATTTCATAGAATATAAATACATAGATTAAAGTTATATGATTATTTACGGGATATTTACCGTGGTAAGGTTGTGGAATGAGCTCCCGATATATCCCGTAAATAATCATATAACTTTAGTGAACAACCGTGATAGTTTAAAACAGTGTTTTACATAGAATTGTAGTAAAATTTGGTATACATTTTTTCAACTTTTGAATTAAATGCAAACCTTTTTCAGGAAATTCTCATCAGCAACATGTAATAGGAGAAACGTACAGTGCAGTGGTGCAAGTACCAATGACTCTGTCATCGTCTTTAGATCCTAAAACGGTATGTTCTTCTCTTTATACTACTGATGGGAATGGCGTTCATTGCGGGCAGGGATTAAGAACGCGCGAAGCTTCTGCGCTTGCTTTGATCCCTTGACTAATAGTATTATATTATTTCAAAACAATAAATTTACACGACTGCTGTATGAACAATAAAATAAATAAATATTCGGGACATTTTTGCACACACGGTCGTCTGACCACAAACTAAGCAAATCTTGTGATATGGCTGCCAGAGACTGATATACATACATATATAGTTTTTTTTACAATGGAAGGAACTATAGTCGTTTATCAGGTTAGATGCCACATACACGTCAGATTGTATGAAAATCCTGCGTCTTGTATTTTTTGTACGTCGCGAGAGTAGTTTGTGTGGTAGTTTACAGTTTTACAGTTAACTTTTTTACTATTAATAATAGGTTTAGGTTTGCGTTTGACCGCCAACTCGCCTGATGTTAAGCGAGTTATAACTATTTTTATTTTTACTTTGCCACAATTTGAATTTTATTTTTTTACGTGCACATGCTTACTGTCAAGACGATAGTTATCAAACTGAACTAAGTTGGAGCACTCATCTAACTTAAGGTGGGAAACAGACACGCAAAGTAGGGAACTCGTAACATATAACCTGATAATGATCTATGGAACTAACTACCAATTTGGCAGTTTGAGTCAGTGACAACATGGATGTACAATTTAAAAAAATAAAATTTAATTGATTTTTTCGCCTCTTTCATTCATAATTATCGTGAACGTAGTTCCCATCTGTAGCAGAACAATAGCAAAGAAAAAATTATTCGTAACGGTCGATTGGTGTGGTCAGGTGTACAGCCCGCCGTCGTCGCTGATGTACGGCGGGGAGGCGGAGGTGGCGAGGGGCTCCGGGCGCGCCTCCTCCTCGCCCTCGCCCTCGGGCTCCAGCTCGGAGCGCAGTGACGACGACGACCCGCCCGCCGTCAGCCACGCGCCGCGACACGCGCCTCTCAACACTGTGAGTACATTGCATTTTACTCGCTCGACTACATTTAATGACCTTTGGCCAAGTGAGTGTACAACTATGACCCTCAGACATGAGGAATACGATTTAAGGAGGAGGAGGTACAACTATGGATGCCGGCGACTCTCACAATGTCGTCGGTCCATCTAGTGAAAGGCCTACCTACGCTGCGTCTTCCGGTTCGTGGTCTCCACTCAAGAACCTTCCATCCCTATCGGTTATCGGTTCTTCGAGCGATGTGACCTGCTCATTGCCACTTCAACTTGCAAATTTTTATAACTATATGGGAGAGCAAATAAATAAATTTTCTACAAAAACAAATACTTCACGGCAACTTCATTAAACAGGATTCATCCCTTAACTTTCCATCCTTAGAGGTGGAATCATCATCATAATTTCAGCGATAGGACGTCCACTGCTGGATATAGGCCTCCCCCATCGATATCCAAAAGGGCCGGTTGGAAGCGGCCTGCATCCAGCGTTTCCCTGCACTCTCTTTTAGTTTTTGTACTATTTTAGTACAATTCCTTACCTGGATGACCTCTTTATCATTTCACCGGATCCAAATGCAATATCTTACTATAATAATTTTGAAGTCGTGACAAGGTGACAAGATTCTGTTGTATGGGGACGGGGGGTTTTTACTTTTCGACTTTTTTATGATTTGTTAGTTAATCCGCCGTAACGTTACATATTCTGTGAAAATTTCAACTGGCTATCTGATACGGTTCGAAAGATACAGCCGTTAATAGGTAGGACAGACGGACAGACTCACCGGAGGACGGATGGACGGACAGATATCGTGGGCTTAGTAATAGGGTCCCGTTTTTACCCTTTGGGTACGAAACTCTGCTCTGTAAAAATGTACTCTGCACACTGTGATCAGTTTTGAAATCTATTTTATTTCTTGTAGCCCCGAATACCGTGATTAGCGGGTAAAAAAAAAAAAAAAAAATTTATGGAAATGGATCACGATATCAGTACTATCCGGGATCCTTGGCTAATTCAGTCTGATTCCGGGATCCGTGTAGATCAATGACAATATAAATTATCTTTGGTGTAGATATACCCCCGCTCAGTACCGCTAATTTCGTGTCGCACAGGACACTGACAGCGGCAGTTTCGGTCGCGAGTCCGACTCCAATTCAACGACGACGCCGCTAACTGTGGTGTCTCGTACGCGCACCGCACCCGACAGTGCCAGCACCAGTGACTCCGACCGCGCGCTCACTCCCTCGCACCACTCGCTGCCTCCCTCGCACTCGCACGTCAAGGTAACCTCATACGCCAAGTTAGCCAGCTATACACGTTAGCCATAGCTTTCCGAGCCTATGTCAACGCGAGCGTTGGCAAATTAATACAAGGCCAGTCATCATCATCATTTCATTTCAGCCGTAGGACGTCCACTGCTGGACATAGGCCTCCCCCATCGATCTCCAAAAGGGCCGGTTGGAAGTGGCCTGCATCAAGCGTTTCCCTGTGGTCTCTTTTAGGTCGTCTGTCCGTCTTGTGGGCGGACGTCTTACGCTGCACTGTGAAAATACATGTTTCACCTCATCACTGCCACACTCGAGCACGTTCAAGAACATTTTAACATACAATAATCCACCAATATTAAACATTAACACTCGAAATAACACAAGTTTAGGAAAATAATACAATTAACCGACATATTTTTTCACGTTGGCGACAATACTCCCAGGCTTAATGTTTACGCTAAAACTATTAATTCGATTCTAGTTTTAATGTTTTATTTGTAATGGCAGAAGTCAAGTACCTCTCCTTTCATCCTACCTAAATTTCCTCTCCCCGTCCTTGTCGGACTCTCATGCATATAGTGCGTTGAATGCGGAATGCATTCTTAAAAACAATCGTTTTCGATCAATGGACGGCGACTGTTCTGCTCCCGTAATAATTACATATTTTTACTGATTTTGATCGTGTGTGTACCACTAAAATAATAGAAAAACTTAGCTGTGAAGTGTTCGGTGCCCTCTCGAAGTTTGCGGATTGAATCCAGGACGATCCTGGCTGAAAACCACTGGATAAGACGTGAGTTCCCCCTTTTTCATTCCTTTCATTTGAATTTTGCCATTCATCGTGTTTTCGTGTTAAATACAATACCAGCGCGCATACATAGTTTTGGTCCTTCGAGCCGGATGTTATTTACTCATCTCGACCTGGTAATTGCTATATTTCGCGAAATACGGGCACGTGCTTGCACGTTGTTTGCCGGTGCGTATTCCGCCATTTTGAACCAATAGGTAATTTAATTTACTGGCCAGTACTTATAACTTCTAATTAGTTAGTATTTGTTTTGGTAATTAATTCCTTTGCACAAAATGACGAGTACTAAAAAAGAAAAAGATATTGATAGATTACAGAATAAATTGTCAGCATATTTCGAGCATGTTCAATCGATTTATGATTCTCTGCGAACGTTAGATTCTAGTGATCCTGCGCAGGTTGAATCATTTCTAGCGTCCAGTTTTACAATCGATAACATGCGTGATAGGTATATAGAAACGCTCGAAATGAAATGTACTTGCGAAATGTCATTAGAGGAAACTGCTGCGAAATCTGTTAATTCTTATCAATCGTTAATGGCATTTGAACAACTTTATACTAAAATTAAATTTAAAGTAAATCAATTATCTGAAAAACAATGCTCAGAAAGTTCATTAGAGAACCATAAACAGGATGTAAAGAATATACGGCTACCTAAATTAGAGTTGTGTTCTTTTTCTGGCGATCAGGAAACCTGGCCTGTTTTCTATGAAACCTTTCGTACGGCTGTTCACGAAAATACGAAGTTATCTGACGGCGAGAGGGTGATATATCTCATGGGTAAATTGAGTGGCAATGCGCTCACTATTTGCCAAGGTATTTTACCATCTGCTGAAAATTATAACGTTATTTGGAAGGCTTTAATAAGTCGATACAATGACCGACGACTGATGGCCGCGAATTACCTCGACAGGTTAATGAACCTGCCAGCCATAGATAACACACCCGCAAGCTTGGAAATTTTTATTGATAAGTTTTCTTCGATTATTTCTGCGCTTCATCAATTGAAGATAGCTAGCTTGGAGGATTTGTTATTCATACATATTGGCTGCAAAAAGATTAACCTAGAAACAGTAAAAGCGTTCGAAATGTCGCTCGATGACTCAGATAGCCTGCCTACTTGCGATGCATTCGTGGAATTTGTGCGTAAACATGCTCATCTATTGAAACGAGCTTACAACGTCACAGACAACATGAAGTCGCCTCAATTTCGCAAAAATGTAGATTCTAATAATACAACTCGTATGTCAAATAAACCTTTAGGATCACGATCAAATAATGTTAAAACTTTTGTGAACGTGCAGGAACACACTAATTGTGTTTGTTGCGACCAATTGAATCATCCATTGGCCAAATGTCCCACGTTCCTGTCTACGTCTCCTCGTAATCGTTTTGTGATAATCAAGCGCAATAATTTATGCGTAAATTGTTTAGGTAAACACACGTTACCCAATTGCCCCTCCAAAGGTAGGTGTACCTCGTGTTTACGATCGCATAACGATTTATTGCACTTTGGTAATGCAAGTACATCCTTTAATAGGAGCGTTACTGCATCGCAGAACAGCGGGAATCACAACATCGCTCTTATCAGTAATGTAAATAAACAAAGCAAGCAGTCGGCTACGGCAGACGAGCGTTCATTAGCCGCGCGGCCTAGCGGCGCACACGATGTAGGACCTATTAGTCAGTGCAATACCGACTGTCCTGTTGCGTTGTGTGCTGTAGGTATTAAATGCGCTGCTGTCAGTGGAACTGATGATATTAAGCCCGGGACTTCCGTGCTCTTAGGTACGGCCCAATGTCACTTTGTTGACGAAATGGGAAATATTCATCTGGTACGTGCCATTATTGACAGCGCGTCGCAACGCGATTTTATAACAACTGAATGTTGTCGGCGTTTGAACCTGCCGTTGTACTCGACTGCAAGTAAATACGTCTCCGGAGTCGGTGACGTCACCAATCCCGTTGAAGGTATAACTTGCCTTACTTTACGTTCTCGTCATAATGACGAGGTGAAGTTTACTATCCAACCGCTAGTAGTTAGTCGGATTACGGATGCACTTCCGGTATCAACAATTGATACCGCGCAACTTGATTATTTGCAAAATCTACCTTTAGCTGATAGCCGCTATAGCTCACCGTCGGGCGTTGATCTCATACTAGGTTCCGATTTGTTCGCGCGTATACTGCGCCCTAACACTGTGTCGCGTAGTGCAGGTGAACCGGTAGGTATCGAAACTTTGTTAGGATATCTTATCGTAGGTCAAGCTCCGGTGCATAATGCTACGTGCAATGTCGTCCGCGCTTATTGTACGATTGACGAATCGCTCGGTAATTGTGTAAGTCGGTTTTTCGAGTTAGAAGAAGTACCTAATACTGATAATATGTTGTCACCGGACGAGCGGAAGTGCGAAGAATTGTATGCAAGTACCACTCGACGCGATGAAACCGGTCGTTTTGTAGTATCGCTGCCGTTTAAAGGAGATGCGTCATCTTTAGGTAACTCGATGTATACGGCGGAGCGTAGGTATTTATCGCTCGAACGGAAATTACTGGCTGACCCTTCAGTTAAAAAGGAATATGACAATGTATTTCGTGAGTATTTAGATAAAGGTTATTTGCGAGCGATCGATAACGTTTCCTCGGATTTTAATGTACCGGATTATGTGATACCTCATCATGGGGTCGTGAGGACCGACAAGTCGACTTCCCGTTTACGTGTAGTGTTAGACGCGAGTAGTGCTACTTCAAATGGAGTGTCGTTGAATGACATATTACATACTGGACCGAATTTACAAAATGATTTATTCCAAATTTTATTGCGGTTTCGATTATTGCCTATTGCAATAAGTGCCGACATTCGGCAAATGTATTTAAGAATATTAATGAGTGACGACAACTGGCGTTTTCAAAGATTGTTGTATCGATTTGATCCTAATGAACCTATTAAAATATTTGAAATGACGCGTGTTCCGTTCGGTCTATGCTGTAGCCCTTTCTTAGCTGTGCGATCGGTTCGCCAATTAGCTATAGATGAACAAGCTCGCTATCCGGCGGCCAGCAGCGTTGCACAACGAGACATTTATATGGACGACTTAGCCACGAGTTGCTTATCGGAAGCAGAAGGCGTCGAATTATCTGATCAATTGATAAAGATGTTTGCAACTGCAGGATTCGACTTAGTCAAGTTTTCGAGTAACTCGCCTGAGGTAATGGAAAGTATTCCGCCCGAACATCGTGTTTCTGAAGCCGTGGAGTTCAGCCCAGCTGATCAATTAAAAATATTAGGATTGCATTGGTTACCGGCCGAAGACGTGTTCACATTTACTGTGAACCTCGAACCACGCTCGTGTACAAAGCGGAACATACTTTCCCGAATTGCTCGTTTGTGGGATTTATCTGGGTTTATTGCCCCTGTCACACTTTTTTCCAAATTAGTAGTTAAATCACTTTGGGACCAAAATGTAACCTGGGACGAAACGCCTAATCCAAATATAGTCAAGTTGTGGCAAAGGTTTGAATCTGAATTGCCATTGTTACAAAACGTCAGATTGCCTCGTCACGTTGGTGTTACTGATGATTGCGTCATTACCCTACTGGGATTCGCTGACGCTTCCGAAGTAGCTTATGGAGGAGTGGTGTACATTCATGTGTACTTTCCAAAACTTGGTCATATCGTGGTCAACCTAGTGTGCGCTAAATCGCGGGTCGCACCATCAAAAACGCTCGTTACGGTCGCTCGATTGGAATTATGCGCGAACCTTCTTCTTGCCAAACTAATGCGAGTGGTAATCGATACCTACTCTTTGCCGGTGTGTTCTGTTTACGCGTTTACCGACAGTAAGGTAGCTCTCGCGTGGATACATGCCACGCCAAGTCGCTGGCAAACGTTCGTCGCGAATAGAGTTTCACAAATTCAAGAAAAACTTGACCCTAGGCATTTTCACCATATTGCGGGCCAAGATAATCCTGCGGATTGTTTGAGCAGAGGGTTGACTCCCGCGCAGTTGATCGTGCATCCATTGTGGTTTAATGGACCGAGGTTTGCTTATCAACCTCGCTCTGAATGGCCACTGAATAATGATTTCAGCACTTCAGACGATATTCCTGAAGCGAAAGTGAGCGTCATGGCGACAATTGAACCGGACGTTCCACCTCTTCCTCCATTGTGTGAGCTCGCCAATCGAGTCTCCACTTGGACCAGATTGCTCCGAATAGTGATCTATGTCCTTCGTTTTGTCAAAAAATTACCGACAAAATATAATCTCTCCCATTTTGAAGATGCAGAACTTGCAATAGTTAAAAGTCTGCAAGGTGTTTATTTCGCCGATGAAATAACTAAATGCAAAGCGGGCAAACAATTGCCGCCAGCTTTTCGTAAACTCAACGCATTCGTTGATAGAAACGATATCTTGCGCGTCGGTGGTCGTTTGACTAATGCCAACATAGGATATGACAGTCAACACCCTATTTTACTACCGCGTCGCGATCATATCGTTAATTTGATAATTGAATATTATCATCGCAAGAATTTGCATGCTGGACCGCAGCTTCTAATGTCACTATTGCGACAAAAATATTGGATTATGTCGGCTCGTAACATTGTGCGAACTCGCGTGCAGAAATGCAACATTTGCTTTCGGGTGCGACCGACAAATCAGTTTCCTATGATGGCAAGCTTACCTGCATGCCGGGTTAATGAGGCTAAGGCGTTTTGTCATACAGGAGTGGATTTTTGCGGACCCCTTTCGGTCGTTATACATCGTGGTCGAGGTATACGCGCTGTACGCTCTTATATTTGCCTGTACGTTTGTCTTGTCACGAAGAGCGTACATTTGGAATTGGCGCCATATCTTACTAGTGAATCGTTCTTAAACGCTCTCCGACGTTTCCTCGCTAGACGAGGACCCGTTAGTACGATGTATTCTGACCGGGGAACGAATTTCGTAGGTGCTAAGGCCTACTTAGAAAACGTGTATCAATTGCTCGAATCTGAGGAGTATTGCGACAAGTTCGCGAATGAATTGCGTGACAATCGCATCGAATGGAAGCTAAACCCAGCTTCAGCCCCCCACATGGGGGGGGCATGGGAAGCTAACGTGCGTTCGGTCAAGACTATTCTTTCGAAAGTAGTGGGAACTCAGCTCTTGACGTATGAGGAGATGTTGACGGTGCTTACTCAAATAGAAGCACTGCTAAATTCGCGCCCTCTGTCAGTGTTGAGTGATGACCCCGCCGAGCCTTTAGCGCTAACTCCCTCACATTTTCTAGTGCTTACCCCTCTTAAATCACTACCCTCAGAAGATCTATCCAACGTGAACGTCAACCTGTTGCGTAAAAAACGTCTAGTTGACCATCTCGTCCAGTCATTCTGGAAGAGATGGAAGATTGAATACCTTCACACCCTTCAAGTGCGAAATAAATGGACGAAGCACACTGCTTCTATCCAAAAGGGGACTGTCGTTCTACTAGAGTCGGCAAACAGTGCTCCTCTTGACTGGCCTATCGGTGTGATCGAACGGACGTTTGAGGGCAAGGATTCGATCGTGCGCGTCGTGGATGTCCGTACGAGGTCTGGGATTTATCGTAGGCCCGTGGTTAAAGTTTATCCCTTACCAACACAATAAAATATACAGTCCACAACTCTAATTTAGCTATAAATAAATTTAGTAATAATTTGTAATACAAAGTTAGATTTAACTTACTTTAAAATTATTGTTGATGCTAAGTACTGGCTATCTTCAACAGATTACCTATTTGTGATTTTATTTTAGTTTAACGCATCTGTGTTAGGCGCGTTAAAGTGACCTTTATTTTGTATGTGCCTTGTATCATTGAAGGCCTTCCGTCCTGTCAAGGCGGGGGGGATGTTTACGCTAAAACTATTAATTCGATTCTAGTTTTAATGTTTTATTTGTAATGGCAGAAGTCAAGTACCTCTCCTTTCATCCTACCTAAATTTCCTCTCCCCGTCCTTGTCGGACTCTCATGCATATAGTGCGTTGAATGCGGAATGCATTCTTAAAAACAATCGTTTTCGATCAATGGACGGCGACTGTTCTGCTCCCGTAATAATTACATATTTTTACTGATTTTGATCGTGTGTGTACCACTAAAATAATAGAAAAACTTAGCTGTGAAGTGTTCGGTGCCCTCTCGAAGTTTGCGGATTGAATCCAGGACGATCCTGGCTGAAAACCACTGGATAAGACGTGAGTTCCCCCTTTTTCATTCCTTTCATTTGAATTTTGCCATTCATCGTGTTTTCGTGTTAAATACAATACCAGCAAAAACAAAAAAAAAAAAACCATAAAATGTCAAATTTTAAAAACTACACTTACTGAAACAGAATAATTACACTTTTTAGAGTGCCAGCGGGGGAGTGTCTCGGCAGGCATCTCAGTCGTCGCTTTTGGAACAGTTCGCAGCTCAGGCCAAGGAGCTAGTGCGGGAAACGACTCGCCAGAGCAGCCAGGAAGGCTTGCTGGCCCATGTCGATAAGGTACCTACATAATACATAGACAAACTCTTTAGTACATACACAGCAAAAGACTAGTACATCGGTAATATTGTGTTTGTGTTATTTCCGTTTCAATTCTTAATTTTTCTTTTACCCATTTATTCCGAAAGAAAAAAGGAACAGCGGCAGACGGAGAAGAAAAGAAAATGTTTGCGCCTTTTGGTCAGGTATCGAGTATAAGAGTGATATCTAGCCTGTAGTGTAGGCGACCCACTAGCTTAGAACCTTCGTAGTAAACAATAAAACTTTCAAACTCATTCAAGTGAGAACGTTCTACGGATTCGGAAAAGGTTTTAACAAGCAGAATAATTGGTTAAATAGATTGATAGAAACAACTATGAATACTTTCCTATAGCTAGGCAACGTTTCTATTATCTCTACATTCATTATAAAATATCTTTCAAACTTTGCTGATATGTAAATCAACAGCCGATTTTGCTTTTAGACTGTTTTATATCATTTGCATTCACGTCCGCGTTAAATTCCGAAGTTGACTAGTTGCAAAAGATCAAATGCTTTAAAACTAACATAGATAATCATAGCACATCCTCATACCTCCGAAATTCTAAACTAGATCAATACTTCTAAATAGCCCATGCACGCCGTATGCATTCTTATTTCAAGATTTCACAAATAGTACTCGGTACTAAGTTTAAATATGTTGCAGCTGACTCTTCACGCGAAAAAGGCGGCTGAGGAGGCATCTAAAAGTATGCACGAAGCATCAAAATCAGCGTTAGAAGCGAGCAAAACTGCCACCGCAGTCAGCAAGAACACATTTGAAGATCTTACTTACGTGGGCAAGTCTACGTTAGGCGACTTTACTAAGAGCGCAAAGGAGGCTGCCGCGAAAAAGGGATTACTAATGAAGGTATGTTGCTCGATAATAACCGAAGTTTAAAATACGTGACATAAAGATATAAAGTTCACATTTAAATACACTGCTAGTCAGTGGAATTCGCTGCCTGAATGGGTGTTCCCCCATAGTTACAATCTGGGTCTTCAAATCACGAGTGAATCGGTTTCTTCTAGGCAAGCGTGCTCCATCGTAGACCACATCATCGCTTAACATCAGGCGAGTTGGCGGTCATCAAAACGCTTCGTTCGCGTTTTCGGAATATCGACCATAAACCGGTGTCGATTTTTTGTGCCTGCTCTGGCAGTCGGATAGAAAAATGGGCAGGAGGGAATTAGATCATGCAAACGACGGACAAAAAAACCGTCATTCAAAATTTGCTTTAAACACAGAACGCTGCCCTGAGCTTGAACAGGGCTGCTTTTGGAGGTTACATCAACTTCGACGTTCATAACGCCACAGTATGAAAAACGACCGTCGATAATCGATGGTTAAAACACATTGAATTACTGTTTATCTGTAATTTTTTTATGGAATGTTTTTTTATACAGTTTTACACGTTCTCACGTGTTGACCTTAAAACACAGTTTGTTTTGTTTTCGTTTCAATTGGGAAAATATGCAAGGTTAGCAAAAAAGGAGCTATGTAATGCAATAATCATTCATTATTTTGTAAGTGATGTGTAAAGGCAACTACAATACTAAATTGTGAGGTTATGAAACAAGCGGGTCGTTCCGTACCTAGAGCTAGTGCGGATAACAACGATAAACTTATGAAGTTCTGAACGTAGCCCTGGTTTGTTTGATGTGTTTGTCAAACAAATCAAAACAGCGCCGCACCGCACAGTATCAAATAGAGCGAGAGCGCTAGCGTGCCGTTACAGTGGAGAGTGTTCCCAGTTTCGAGAGTTAGTTTCTAGGCTACAATGAAAGTTACTTTCGCACAGTGTGATTAATCTCCACAAAACTAATGTCCAGGGTGAAAGTCAAGATTCTTCGTCGGGAAGTCCAAACAGTCGGCGTGACTCGACGGCGCTGCAAACCACGAATCAACTGACAGCCATGCATCGAGACTTCTTTTCCAACATCAGTTCAGACCTCAACGGCCTTGCTGCTTCCACCTCCAGCATGTTCAGCGATTTCTTTGGTAACAAAGGTAATCTTAGAGAAATTCCTTGGTAATTTGGTAACACTCCGCTGCATCATCTTGATATTGCGAGTAAGGGACATATTTACATTTAATTACTTAGTGACTTTCAATAGGACACGTACATCATTGCTGCGGAATCGATTGTGGGTTTTATTTGCGCAGAATTTATGTACTTTCAGTTTGTGTCTGGAATCGGATCGGATACACACGGATTGTAGGCATCAAAACAAGGATATGATGCCTACAATCTTTGTTGCCTAGTTTAGCCTATAGAAGGAGAACTTAATACTTTTGGAGTATGAGGCTGTGTTGTGTGTATGTTTGTGTGTCTGTCTTCAAATCGCTTGCATCGATACTTGGCATGTGTGATCAAAATCTGTCTAGTCGATTAAAAATTATGAGCTCTTTTCCTAATTTAATGATCGTAGGTTTCTTAAATTTAAATTTTTACAACTGCGACAACGACGTCACATCTAACGTCCTTGCCGTAGTTGTGTCATTTCGCGACTTCCACCAACATCCTACCACCCAACCAACAACCATCCATTGCAATTATCATGTTCAGGAAAGCAGCAACATGCGGAGGCAGCTGATTGCTTATGCTCTTATCACTGTATCGAAATCGCTATGATACCAATATCCTACTCTTGATCTTCCTAGAGTATTTTAGGTGTTGTGTCTTAACTCACCATTGCGTCCAATCGCGACTGGTGATGGTCTTCAGAAGCCACATACATTCGTTTTCTCTCGCTTTAGCTACGCACAGTCAATTGGCTTCCGTGCAATCATGCGCGTTCAGTGGTTTCAACAGCCAGAAATATTTGGCCGTCTCGCCGTTAGTGCGTGGGGTCTATTCTAACAGTGTGAATGGTGTGAATAGGCAAGCAGCCGCGCGCGGAGGCGGGTCGGGGCTCGGCTAGTGGTGCAGGCGGGTCCGTGTCGCCGGGCAGTGCTTCGGCGGCGGCTTCGTTCGGGCCGTTCTCGGGCGGCGCGCGCGGCCTGGTGCAGCGCTCGCCACTCATCCGACACGCGCAGCCACAGCCGCCACCGCAACACCATGCGCGTACCGCAGCCAACACTGAAAACCAAGCTTTCCTCAATGACGTGAGTAGAATCTTCTTTCTCGGGCGGCTACTCCTCTTTTTACCCGATTGCCTAAGAAGGAGGGTAACGTCTGTCGAGCGTATGTATGTATTTATGTTCATATGTTTCTGTTTTTAAATGTGTCCATATTAACTCCTATAGCCTAAGCGGCTTTACTGATTTTGATGTAAGAGGTGTCGTTACATTCCTTTTCAGATTACCATTTCTCTCATAGAATGTATAGGTTTATAGTGATATTTTAATGTAGATAGAATGTGATGTGAATTCCTTTCAATGTTTTCAGAACATTCATCGCTCCTTGATTCTTACAGTTGGTGCAGCATGTGTTGGAAGGCGAGGGTGTGGGCTGGTTGAAGCTGAACCGACTGAAGAAGCTGATGGAAGATGAGTCCTACAGGAACATGGTGCTCAGCAAACTAAACCGGAATTTCAACAGGAAGTCGACGCCTTGCGACAAAGTCGACGATATCGTGTGTATATTTTTATGGATTCTCTCATAATTCATAACATCACTAATCTAAGACCTTTTTCTGTATCGGATACTCATAGTAATGTCTGAACAGAACTAAGACTATTGCTACGTAGGTAACGTAGGTAAAGGGAAGACTCAACTCAGTTGTGCCTTTTCAAAATCATCTTAACCTTTTTATTTACAAAAAGAAAACCCTAAATAATTGTAACATGTCACTCGAACAATCCCCACTAGAATATTATTCTATTTAGTCAGTTTTCCACAATAATCATCTGAAACCGTACATTCCTTTGGGAACCGTTCATTTTGCGGAATAAAATGTATACCAAATCGTTCTTCAACTTGTCCCAGCGTAACTATCTTCATGGCAAAAACACGTCCATGTGATGCTCTGTTGATGCGTGAAAAACGAACCAAAAAAATAACAAACATAACCACTTTCGCATTTATAATATTAATGACCACACAAAGCGTATTTATAAACTCAATGAGAATATTGTTGTTCTAGTTCATAAGCAAGCCAGTATGGAAAGGCATGCTGAAGGTCCTTCAGGCTGTAGTGCACGGGTTGGAGCACACATACTCTAACTTCGGGCTCGGTGGCATGGCTTCCGTGTTCCAACTGGCGGAGATGGCTCACACGCACTATTGGAGCCAGGAGCTGGCTGGCCTCGACCAGGGCATGGCGGCGGCGCGCCTCGACCGCGACACTCCCGTGCCCTCACATCCCCCCTCTAGGAAGAACTCGCAATCCGGTAACTACACTAACACACTACTGGAACCAGGACATGCCTTTCGACCAGGGCAAGACCTCTCCAGGGCCTTTGCAACTACCTCTGAAAAAAATGGCTGGTCTTATTCATGTTTATCATCATCATCATCATTTCAGCCATAGGGCGTCCACTGCTGCACATAGGCCTCCCCCATCGATCTCCAAAAGGGCCGGTTGGAAGCGACCTGCATCCATCGTTTCCCTGCGGTCTCCTTTAGGTCGTCTGTCCACCTTGTGGGTTATTCATGTTGCGGAGCCCTAAATCCCACTTTGGAAGTATTGTAAATTTCTCCCTGTCAGAGCATATACCACCCGCTTATTGGGGTAACGGAGGATTTTTATCTGTAGTTACTCTAGTATTAGTCAATCTCTACAACTCTAGTCAATCCAGTTGCGGTTCTGGTTACCTATGTGGCTTTGCAGTAGATCATGTTGCTTAGATTAATGCGTCGGTGTATCGTGATTGAAAGATGCCAAGCTCACGCATACAACAACAACACAATTCAAAGTTTCATCTCTTTCTTGCTAGTTAAGGTCAAATCTTGTAAGGTAAATTAGTACCAGTTCTTCAAACGATTTTGCTGAAATTTTACACCTTTTATTCCTGGTAACAATGCAATATGCATGCAATACCCAATATTATGACTTTTTCAAAATGGCTGCCAAAATATTTAAAGCATTATTTGTGTAAAAGCTTGTTACAAAAAAAAAAACTATTTGTCCGAGAACAGAAAAATAAAACGCTAATGCGTTTATTGCTCAGTGATAAATTTTTTAGATAAATCGAGTCATTGAATCTGTCGACGTTAGCCTTTTGATACTATCATTCCTCATCTTCTCGTTCTTATTTTCAAATATACCATATTCATTTAGCTAGACCCCATACTGTTTTTGCTGACGATATATTTGTGTCATGTTCTCCCAGACATACCAACCGTAAACTACCCCGAAATGGATTCCAGCGAAGCGCAGAGCACCACGGAAATGTTTAAGGACATGTTGAATCAGAAGAGGAACCTTCTTTTCAGTAAACTTACATCTTTTGACTCTGACGTAAGTACTTCACTTGTTCACAATATTAATGTTGTAACGTCGATTGTTGCATGATTGCTGCTCTCCTCAGTAAATCATGAAGTGTTTTGTGTATGGAGTCTTATCTCGCCCCTTGAGCATGGCCTTGGTATCTTCTGTACTTTACTGTAACTATGAAAAACTAAAGTATTGAAATTAAACATTTGGAACTGATTTCATCGCGAGTATTCTACATTATTTTAATTCCTTACGATTCGAACACTTAGCAGTGTCCAATGTCCATGGTCATAGATAAGGTTTTGGGAAGTCTCCAAATTTTCAAAGTCCCGAGACATCCCTGGGTCAATGTCCCTGGACTTAGAGACTTTTCTAAATAAACAAAATTGAGTGAATGTTTGCTAAGATGTATTTAAAAAAATAAAATAAATGTTTGCCAGGACATGAGAAATACAATTTTAGTAATATATTTAGTGAAACGTCAAATAATGCTTTGGCTGAAAGTAATGAAGAGTTTTGTCTGCCTAAGTCAAGCGTGTCTCGAGCCTTCACCATAAACTCCTGGGACGCGAGACTGTGAAACACGCGCGATATTAGCTATAAAAGTGTTTAATTTCAATGTGTAACAATAGCGAAAACCTAAGAAATCAGTGAAACTAAAGTACTCCGACTTTGAGATATACTTGTAATTTGTAATAGGTTTGCTGTGAGTTGTGTACCCCTGGGTTTTTATTTTTCGCGTGCGCTTGGTGAAATTCCTCTATGCAGTCAACTTCTCATTGACGTGTAATGTCATGCGCGAATACCGTACGGGACAGCATATTTTAGCTATAGCAGGCCCATTTCACGTTTCTGAATAAAACAGTTAAAAAACTTACCGTCAAAAACAGTATTGTAAAAACAGTATGCTTTTGTGTATGATCCCAACCCAACAGTGTTATTCTTTAATATGTGTTGTGTAGTTCAAGAGAGTCACAATAAAAAAATACATGGACCTTGTTTTGATAAACGCTGTACCCACTTTTAATAAAGCTCGTTTTGTGTTGATAATATTTGTTATAGATTAGTGTTAATTACCCTAATAATATAATCTGTACGAAGTTAGATAAAGCAAGGCCCAGCTAGGTGTGATATAAGGGCAATGAAGGTACAATACTCGCCACTGTTTTTGTTACCGACGCTGCATCTTGCTATCAAAGTATCATTCACTCTAGATTGCATGTTTATGAATGGAAACTCAACAATTCAGTGGCTATTGTAGAGATTCAAACAAATTTTAATTGAACTCAGTAATTTTATATTGCCAAAAACGTTACAATGCGTAAGCGACATAGCATAGAATCCAGAAACATTTGATTGCAGTAGAAAACAGTAGACCAACATTGGATGCCTATGGTAAAAGTATTCGGTATACAAACTGAATCCATAAAAAATGTTTTTAAAAAGAGTTATGAACTCAGAATATTTTATGGATTTTGATTCTAATACTTCTTTATTAGGCATTCATACTTGGCCTCAGCTCTACTGATTGATAAAGCGATATCTGCTCGCGTCGGTCGGTCGCAGAGCGCGTCTTGTGGCGCGTGTCGTGGCGAGTATTGTACATGGTGTGTTGTGTGGCGGCAGGCGGCGCCCTCGTCCGACTGCTCGGCCGACGAGAGCGGCTCGATCACCACCAACAGAGCCAATCTCTTCGACCACCGCGCCTCCTTTAAGTCCAACCTCTCTGACACTGACGTCATGTTCCTCAATGTAAGTGTTAGTGTTTCTCTCCCCGCTTCCCGCTTGCTTCTCTACCCATCGACAGACAGCCAGCGCAATTGGCACTCCATCTCTAAATTCACCCGGCTCTCTGTCGTACCCTAGTCTAGTGCATGCCGTAAACGATGATATTTGTCTATTTAATCGAACTTGTAGTGGACATTTTTAATGTACGTTTTTAGATAAAAAGTTTCATCGTCACGATTGACTCGCATCTTCACGTTAGCGTCCAGTTTCGAGCACGCGATTTTGTACCCCACCGGTAAGGCTTGGTGTATTGTGCTGCAGGCGGCTCGTGGTAGTGTGAGCGTGGGCGGCAAGCCGCGAGCTGCAAGCGTATTTTCCTCCAAGACGTCCCTGAGCTACCGGCCGCCAGTGGGCGTGCCCGTCACTTCGCCGCTCACTTCTCCGGACTCCGCTCGCACCTACCTCTACCAGGGACTTATCGGTACTTGTGCATAATTATCACTAGTTAAGTCCATTCAATCTAAGTCTCAAGGCGAAATCAAATACCTATCAATATAAAATCAAAATTACTACCATATCAACAGGCGCCCATACAAAATTATTTGTATTATTAGAGCTCCAAAATTATTCCTATTAGGTTTAAGTATTTTTCTAGACGCCGACTTTTCTTGATTTCAAGACACAAACATACGCAAAATTTTTATGTATAAAGATTAGTATTTTTCTTTCCATTTATTCGATGACACTTTGTGTTTTGATCATAAAGGCAAGGAGCGCTCCAACGTGTGGGATCAGATGCAGTTTTGGGAGGACGCGTTTTTGGATGCTGTGAGTCAGGAGCGGGATATGATCGGCATGGACCAGGGCGCCAACGAGATGATGGAGCGCTACAAGTGTCTCAGCGACACGGAGCGGAAACGACTCGAGCACGAAGAGGACAGACTGCTTTCCACCGCGCTGTACAATCTGACCGCGGCGATGGTGCTGTTCGGAGTCGAGCCCGATATAGTGAGGAACAAAGTCCGGCGTCTGCTCGCGAAGAGTCACATAGGACTCGTCTACAGCCAGGAAGTTAACCATCTCCTGGATGTGGTCCACGCGTTGGTGAGTATTTTTACCAGACTGCCCAAAGAGGAGAGGTATTTTGATTTTCTTTAAATCTTTCTTTTAATAGTTAGTGTCAGTATGGAGTTGGTATGACGTATTTACAAGTGACGTCATAATTATGACAGTATAGTGCGCTCTCTATGGGAGCGTCCATTAATTACGTGAGGTGTTTTTTCGAGCCGAATCTCACCCAATCTCACGTGGGGGTGAGATGGGGTCTCGGCATATATCACGTAATTTTTTTTCCGCAGATAGAGTGCAAAATTGCGGGAAAGCTGGGTTAAATGAAGGAAAACATGTTTCTCCACTAAAATATGGCTAAATCCAACACAACGTATTACAGATTAACGTATTTACACTAAAAATAAATCTCACGTGAGATTAAGGGGTGGGTCAAGCCAAATCTCACGACAACTCACCAAGGGAGAATGGGGAATCACCTTACGTAATTAATGGACGCCCCTTATCTAGTAAGATTGTCCACCGTGTAGTGCAGTGTAGTGTGTAGTGTGGCAATTGCTGTACAGTTTTGTTGAGAAGTAGTAGGTGCCGAAGAAAAACTCTGCTTCATGATTGTATAATATATTTCAGCGACTTTTCACGTGTGGTGTCGTAGTTACTACTCAATAATTTTATTTATAAAGTAAACTTCTACGTCTGCGGTAGAACCACGTAGGTGCCAAATTCGGCTGCTAATTCAATGTGACTAACTCTATGCGGTTGGGGGCTGTATATCAAGATTTCGTGATAAGTCAGTAAGCGAGTGAATCAATGAATGAATGATATTTCGCTCTTATATGTATAGATAAATAAAAAAAATTCATTCCGTTAGTCAATTGCACGAAATGTGACATTGTAGAGTTGGTGATTCGTTTCAGCACGGGAACGACATTGATCTAAAGCCGCTGGGGTCGCGGCTGCTCCGGCGCGCGACGTTCACAGTGCATGAGGGCGACGCGGGCGCCGGCGGTGAGCTGCGCTTCATGGAGGTGCGGGACGATGGGCTCGTACTGCGCTCCACGCAAGGTACGCACCATTCATACACCAACAGTTCTTTTCACTCCATATGTGGCAAACAAGCTAACGAGACACCTGATGCATTCACCGTCGCCTATGGATACATGTAACACCAGGAGCATCACAGATACGTTGCCGACCTATAGAGATAAGGTAACTCTTTATTAAAACACTGTTTTAAACTATCACGGTTGTTCACTATAGTTATATGATTATTTACGGGATATTTACCGTGGTAAGGTTGTGGAATGAGCTCCCGATATTTCGGCGCAGTTACATGCACCATGTTCACGGGAAGACTCGCCTCTTTCTTTCTATGTTTATTAAAAGACCACATAAACATAGAAAACATACATAGTGACTGAATGAATGAGTGATGTTTCGCTTTTATAGATAAAAAATTATCACCCCGTTAGTCAATCGCACGAAAGGCGACATTGTAGAGTTAGTGATACGTTTCAGCACGGGACATTAATCTTAAGCCGATAAATATAAATAAATAATAATAAATACTCAATCATATAATTATAGTGCTTCAAGATTTGTCGCTGCAGGTTGGATCATAAAACGTGTGAGCGGAGCGGGGCATATTACTAGCTCACTCGAACTTACAGGTAGCAACGTGTAGCGATGTACCAGTGCTGGAATGGAAATGGCTCTCAAATGAGGCTCCCGGAACATCTCACGTCCTAGTTCTCGTCCGTTAGAGTAAACATGTATATTTTAGGAGTACGTGCTTCGACCACATCATAGCTTATCTGTTGAATCCACAGACAAGAGAAGTAAAGAGAACGGAAATGAGAAGGAAAATCTGTTACCAAGCATTTTTTTAATATTTCTTTTTTTAAGGAGTTTTGTCGATATTCGACCATGCCACTCCCGTAAATCTAATAACATGTTTTAACTAAACATTGCATTATGCCTGCATTTGCATTACCAGGCATTATGAGTGAACCTTGATTGAACATTCTTATTTAGAACAACGCGGTGAACTCCGGATCACAGTTGCTAACTGATTTCGAATGACTGACGTTTCTTTTATATATGTGCAACTGGCTACAACAAAGTTCTTACAAAAATGCCTTTACAGCCGTTCTAATTAAAAACAAATAAATAAAATCTTTTCTGTGGTTGAATCAAATAATTTTAGACAAATAATGAAAATAGTTGAAATTTTCGTACATTCCATAATTCCAACTTAAGATTTTAAAGTGATTCTGCAAATTGTAATATTTCAGGTACAATCGTCGAGCGATGGTGGTACGAGCGGCTCGTCAACATGACCTACAGCCCCAAGATACGAGTATTGTGCCTTTGGAGGAAGAACGGCGGACAGACGCAACTGCATAAATATTATACTAAAAAGGTAAACATACTAGC
The DNA here is from genome assembly GCA_914767915.1 of Agriopis aurantiaria. NCBI lineage: Eukaryota > Metazoa > Arthropoda > Insecta > Lepidoptera > Geometridae > Agriopis > Agriopis aurantiaria. Next base: position 9,842,163 of record OU611987.1, read on the forward strand.
CCTCTTAGTTCGACCCTTTCGCAAAATCCTTTCTTAGCGGACTATGACACCTCATAAGGAATATCCCTGCCAAATGTCAGCATCGTAAGGCAAATACTTTTCGATATTTCCTTATCAGACAGTCAATCAGTCAGTGACTGTGTCAGTGTCAGTCAGTGGTATGTTGCTTTTAAATACATATATAGATAACAAACAATAGGTTGTTCAAGCATATGAAGTTATTAGGGTTCCGTGCCTCAAAAGGAAAAAACGGAACCCTTATAGGATCACTTCGTTGTCCGTCTGTCTGTCCGTCTGTCAAGACCCTTTTTCTCAAGAACGCGTAAAGGTATCAAGTTGAAATTTATATTAAATACTTGGGTCTACGGTTTCTTTCAGCAGTAAAAAAATAAAAGTTGTAAGTCAACGCAATCAAAAGATATGAACGTTTATGTCGCATATTTTGCGATTTCACAGGGAAATCAAAACGTATAGGGTACTTCCCGTTGACCTAGAATCATGAAATTTGGCAAAAAGCAAGGTCTCATAGCACATATATAGGAATAAATCTGAAAGTTAAAAATTTGAAGTTATATCATTTAAAAATAATTATTTTGCTATTACAAACTTACATTTTGTAGTTGGAATGTATAGAAGAACCTTATAGTCAACTACAAAGTTAAGTTTGTCTTTCAATATTTCAACATTAGTTTTTTTTGGACTCGCGCTCTGAGGGTTCTGTCGAACGGAACCCTCAGAGCACGAGTCCTACTCGTACTTGTCCGGTTTTTTGTTTTGTAATCTGGCCGCTAAGCTAAATTAATCTGGAGACTGGTGTACCTACAAACTTCACCTCTTTAATATAAGTGTTAAACATACAATTCGTTTCAGTGCAAAGCGCTTTACTACTGCATAAAAGAGGCAATGGAGAAAAGCGGGCGACGTCAGGACGCGGCCGAGCTTGGTGGGGAGTTCCCCGTGCAAGACTGCTCAACCGGCGAAGGTGGCCTTATTCAGGTAACTATGCAGAGACATGCAGGTAAACTCTACTGAGGGAGAGAATACGGGTATCATGCAAGTAACATATATATTGAGGGAGAGAATACATGGGCCTCATGCAAGTAACAACTATACCAAGCGAGACTATACTATACTATACCGAGGGAGAGAATACTGGCGTCATGTAAGTAACTACTATACTGAGAAAGAGAATACTGTCCTCATGCGGGTAACCATTATTACGAGGGAGAGAATACGGTCCTCATGCAGGTAACCATTATTACGAGGGATAGAATACGGTCCTCATGCAGGTAACCATTATTATGAGGGAGAGAATACGGTCCTCATGCAGGTAACCATTATTACGAGGGATAGAATACGGTCCTCATGCAGGTAACCATTATTATGAGGGAGAGAATACGGTCCTCATGCAGGTAACCATTATTACGAGGGATAGAATACGGTCCTCATGCAGGTAACCATTATTATGAGGGAGAGAATACGGTCCTCATGCAGGTAACCATTATTACGACAGAGAGAATACGGTCCTCATGCAGGTAACCATTATTACGAGGGAGAGAATACGGTCCTCATGCAGGTAACCATTATTACGAGGGATAGAATACGGTCCTCATGCAGGTAACCATTATTATGAGGGAGAGAATACGGTCCTCATGCAGGTAACCATTATTACGACAGAGAGAATACGGTCCTCATGCAGGTAACCATTATTACGAGGGAGAGAATACGGTCCTCATGCAGGTAACCATTATTACGAGGGAGAGAGTACAGTCCTCATGCAGGTAACCATTATTACGAGGGAGAGAATACGGTCCTCATGCAGGTAACCATTATTACGAGGGAGAGAGTACAGTCCTCATGCAGGTAACCATTATTACGAGGGAGAGAATACGGGCCCCATGCAGGTAACCATTATTACGAGGGAGAGAATACGTCCTCATGCAGGTAACCATTATTACGAGGGAGAGAATACGGTCCTCATGCAGGTAACCATTATTACGAGGGAGAGAATACGGTCCTTATGCAGGTAACCATTATTACGAGGGAGAGAATACGGGCCCCATGCAGGTAACCACTACACAGAGGGATAGAGTAGGTAAGGCTATTCCATTCCAGGAATATTCCAGTTGGGTCTCCATTACAAAATAGAGCTAAGACTGACCTTAGATGGGTTTCTACGTTACTGCCAAATGGCAGAAGTGCAGACCATTTCCTTTTATATTCGGTTCCGCAATAGTTAGGCACACCGATGAAGCTACGATTTCGGGAGGTGCAAGGTGTCAAGATATAGGTGAATTTGAATCCGCTATTCGGCCGCATGGATCTTTTATTCTCCGTTCCGTACCCAAAGGGTAAAAACGGGACCCTTTTACTAAGCCTACGATGTCTGTCCGTCTATCCTACCTTTAAACGGCTATATCTTTCGAACCGTAATAGATAGCCAGTTAAAATTTTCACAGAATATGTAATGCTACGGCGGATTAACTAAGAAATAAAAAAGGCAAAAAGTTAAAACGAAAGGGGGGGTCCCAACAAACCTATTTTTTTTTTTCGTATTTTTGTATTAGCTCTAATGTAAAAAGGGTAACAAATAATAAATAATGGCAAGGGCGAGTCGGTGACAAGTTTTTGCTCATTACCAAGTTATAACTGACTCGCGTTTGGCCGGTTTTTTTACAAGCTTCCACCATCGCTGATTGGGAGAGTAACCGTTTTTTTTACAAACCAAAAATGTATGTAACGCCTAAGATTGCCTCATTAGCCGACGGAAAAAAGGGGGAGGATCTCTAGTGAACGCGTTTTTTAAAGTATGCCAACGCACTTTTTACCGTGCCATCCGATTTTGGTGATTCTTTTGATGATTCGAATTGGGGGCGATGCGTCCTGCACTGACGTCCCGCTGGCAGTGCAGTCCCACCGTTAACCCAAGCCAACCCAGCTGTATATAGCGTTGCGCTGGACCAGTGCATTTTGCCTCATTAGAGTGTACTCTTATGTTCAAGGTGTGCATGGAAGGTGTCGGCCTCCTATTCCAGCACAGCAAGGTATGTGCAGCAGCTACCATACTATATTTTCATATTTATGTCAGCTTATTTGTGTTATTTATTCAAATGGTTCTATGATATACCAAAACTGGTCAAGTATTATTCGATGTGTACCAGTGGTACATGTCAATTTAGATTTTGAATTCATTCATAAGCCATTCGTTTTGGTATATTCATGATATTTACGATCAGGTAAGATCGGTGTTTTTGCTTAATTTGGGTCAAGTCTCGGTAGGATTTGAATGACAATTGTAGAATGTCGTACGGTTAATTTGTATGACAGTCTATGTACTTTGGGACGGCGTCCACGTTCGGCAACGCTTCATTGTATTCGATATTGTACCGGTGCCATAGCGCATTATTATTATATTCGTTCCTGTGTTTATACGAAGCTTCTCCATCCAACGAAGTTTATTAAACTCATATTTTTAATACGACCATAACGAATAACTTTTTTCACAAAAAATCTGCTGACGTATTAAAATGTATTTATTTAACCATCAGCCTCCATATCATGCGCTATCAATCTTATAACCATTTATATTCGCTGATAAATTTTATTACATCGGGACGCAAGGACCACTCAAACTTTCCTATTGAAATATGTATTTTATTAATTTCCTTACTAATTCATTTAATTTTTTTCAGTAATCTTTATGTATCTAGTGTATTTATTCATATTTTATATCTTCGTTAATATACTTTCTATTTCAAATTCGGGTGATTTTGCATCATTACGATAGCTTCATGTGGTCGACGACAGCTTCTACGTTACTGAAATGTAGTCGTCCCGTCCTAACTGTCGCTGGTCGATGTGATGTGTGCGTGGCGCCCGCCGGGCCGGGTGCCGGGCGGCCGGCACGGGCCGGGCCGGGCGCTCGGCGCGTGCTAGGAACTTTTGAGATGGTCCTTGACCCGCGCTCGCCCGCCCTCACCCGACTAATCTGTTGTTTTTGTCTGTTCTACTCCATCCGGACACGCCGACACGCGCCGCTGCGCTGAAGGATTTCGAGGTACATAGTGGTTCATTCACTAGTAAAGGCTAGCTCTTACGATGATCGACACGACTTCACGACACTTACCGTCTCCGTCCCGGTCACCGTGGGACGCTCGTTTGGCGATGATCGTTCGAGGTCGTAGGGCTTTACTTGTAGTTTTGAGGCTTACAGATTGTTTTTAGCCGTTGTTAGCGTTGTATTAGTTCTCCCGAGTGCGGCGAGCGCCGAAGCGCGCGGTCGTGCATGCACATAGTCGCCCTTTGTTTATTATCTGTTTATAAATACTATCGCACCCGACAGCTTGCATTCGTACCGCGGCTCGTCCGGCGGCAAACATATTTCGCTCTCGCACTCCGTGCCGAGATTAGTCTGTTCGGTCCCTCTCACCCGGCACCCGAGCGAGCGTCGCGTCGCGTCAGCGCTAACGCTTTACGTACGCGAGTCACGATCACGAGGTCAGTCGTAGAGCATTCGCCATCTCACAAGTTCCGGTGCGGCCGCGGCCCCGCCCGTCCCGGTCCCGCTCCGCCCTCCCCGCCCCGCCCCGCCCCTCCCGCACTGCACCGCACCGCACCTCACCCGATCCACTCGCACCCAGCCACTCCGCCATCGCCACCCGCTCTCAGCTCTGTGCGACAGCCGCGACGGCGACGCTCCCATCTATATTACCTTCAACGAGCAAATTCACTCTGGTTTGAAAACTTAATTTTTCATTAGCTAGTTGATTGAAAAATTAGGTACAATAAATCAGAGTCTTAATCGTCGGCATGTGGTAGTATAGTGCGCGACTGGCGCGGCACGTCACGGCGGTGTTTTGAGTTGCGCGGCGCACCGCGGCACGTCGCGGCGGTGTCGGAGGTTGCGCGGCGCACCGTAGCGCACGCGGCGGCAGCGCGTGCGGCCGTGCCTCGGCGCTGCGCATCGCTCGTGTCGCATGTTGCATGAATTCACTCATCTCTAGCTGCATTCACATATACTATTTTGTACTCAGGCTTTGATCATAGAAGCCGCTCTGATGTTGTCAAATAACAACCTGTTACCCCGAAAACTCATTTCTGCATCAATATTAAATGCAGTGAATATTGCAACCTTATTTGTAAGAACGGCTTCTAATGGTCACGCTTAGTATTTTATTGAAATCTGAACTAATCGCCAATGTTTTGCTATTTCTCTAAAAGTTATCTTAATATATTCAGCGGATTAGTTCGGGTTTAATGCAGTAGTGGCATTTGTACCACGTCTAAAATTCAATACTGTTTGTAGTGATGTAATTTTAATATAATAGAAAGCTTCGAAGTTGACATTCTGAACTTGCTAAAGGGAAAAAGAACTACCAACCTATGTACATAATATACCCAGTCTATACAATTACTAAATAATGATATGTGGTAAGTACTACCAGGAAGATGCATTGTTACCATCAGTAGTACATAACAGATTTTGTAGCATAAAATAAATAGAACTCTTTATACTATGATATGTCAGACTGGTGTTGTAAACTGGTCGTGTGAAATAGATATACATATTTTATTATAGAAACTGACGTGGTTTTCACACATTTTATTTATATTACACGGAAATTACTCACGTAAGATTAAGCCGGTCACTCCGACTATAGTTTCAACCGCATTAGGCAGTCTTTTTTCAAGTTGAATGCGCGCGCGCGGCTGCGTTTCGCTTGGTACTACGGACCGCCGCGCGGCGCGCACGTGATGATACACATATACATACATACATTTACATGTTCATATACATACACACATACATATTCATATACATATTCTTCCACAAGACAAACACCAGTTGTTCTTAGTAAGCTCGGTAATAAATTATGTTTGATACATTGTTTTATTATTTATTTTCCAGTTTTTCGTACGACTTGATCACATTCGGAAATGCTTCACTCAAAACGGCGGAATCTTCGTTTTAGAAGAATTTAGTAAGTATTAAATCTGCGAGTGCATATCGATTAAGTAAAAGTTTATTCTATTCTCATTGTGCCATTTCACTTTTCAGACCCAAAGACGAGGCAGATCGTACAGAGAAAGTACAAATCTGTGATGGCAAGTATCATTATGCATCAAAATTCATTTCATCACCCTAAAATTAAGTGACATTAGTGAAAAACAAGTATGTACAATCAATTCTGGACACAATTTATTATTTGGCTCTTCCTGCAATATGTATCCATCAAGATCACCCACCAGTGACCAATAAAAGAAAACTAAAAAAAAGCTTTTTACAATGTTACCCTGGTTTCCGATCTTGCTCGAAAATTCAATATTTTTAGAGATATAAAATGACTACCTTCACTAAAATGAATATTCGGAAAATTAATTTAGAATTTCTGGTCACTAAGAATTGTGGATACTTTTAATTGAATCAAAATGCCCTGGTGGTCCGAACTTGGTGGCGACAATGTAAATGGTCTCTTCTAAAAATATGTCACATTTGTTTTTGTTTCGTACTTATACATAGCTTGTTTTTTGTTTATTCGTTGTGTTTTGTTATAGGCAGAGAAAGTAGTGTTTGATCTCCATCGTTTCTTCTCCATATGGCTTTCACGATACTATCTGTACGAGACGTACTACGCGGAACAGTAGTGCGCCCTTGTCACATAGTTAGTCCTCTCCTTGTATGTATACTTTTGTTTTGCTTTATTATTTAAACGCGTACCTTTTATTTAAGGGATTAACTTAGCACCAATTTTCATACAACTTTGATCCGGAAAAGCTTTTTTTTATTATTCTTTGATAAATCATTTATACTTTGTTGTATCGGAATCATTTATATCGGAAAAGTATAATTCATTTATACTTTTCATGTTTATTCTTTTTCTATCCGTGAAAACTGTTAAGGCTTGCTTGTAAATTTTTCTTTGTGGATGTTTGTAAACTGTTTGTTTTCCGTAAAACAAATACATCAACGACAGAAAAGGTGTTTTTTTGTTCATGTTGAGCATGTCCTTGAATATTTGAAATAAATTTGGTAACAAAATAAATCAAAACTGTTTAAGTAGGTAGGGAAGTACTTTTCAAGTTCTGGCGGATCAGTGGTGTGTGAAAATAAGGCGCTGAGTGACTTAAATCCTATTTATTAGCAAATTTCTATTATATTATTCACTGCTTCAACATGTACAATCACACTAATACTACATAATATATGCTAATAACACTAATATTATAAACACCTACGAATGTTTGTGTTTACCTATTTATTCCCTCCCAATTCTGTTACGGACGACTAAACGTATTTAAATAATATGCTATGATGGTTGCTTTACGGCTTTTGTAAACCTTGGAAATTGGAATAACATGCACATATACGTTGAATACTAATTCTGCTAGCCTAGAATGCACTCCTGAAATCTGGTTGTCTTCTAATCACAAGTGAATCAGTTACTTTTAGTATGCTCCACCGTAGACAACATCATCGCTTAACATCAGGCGAGGTGGCAAAAAAACGCAAGCCTATTATATATGTCGGAGAACACCCGGTACTAGGATGTTTTTTGAAGCTGTGACGTCATTAGTGCTGATGATACTGTTTCCATCACTGGGTTCTACCATTGGAGATAAAACCTTAACTGGCAGAACTACTCTCTTCTAAGCAACTTTGTAGTTTTTAGGCTGTACCAAACTGACTTATTCACGGGGTAGGTCAAAGAAACACATTGAAAGTTGTCATAATTAATCTTTGTTCTTTTATTTCTGCATAGACCCTAAGAAGGTACTCTATGCTAATGCTGATTTACCGCCACGTTCGTAAAACCCTAGACGCTTATAGAAGAAGGGCAAGAAACTACAGCGCCATCACTTTATCACAATTATTACAGAATAACACTTTTCATAACACTTATTGAGCAATAAATAGTAGTTAACAAAATAGTAGCAGCACTCTAAGTGCACCGGATAACGCTTCAAGCAAGACTGCCTGTTTCTGCACTTTGTACTGTGCTCGATGAATGCCTCAAACAGAATGAGCCTGGCTCCACAACAGCTCGCCATTTTATAACAAAGATGGCGTCATGTCGTTGTGAAGTCATAACACTGTTCATTAAAGATCTACAAATAACCTACTTTACAGTAGTTTATAACTTGTTAAATAATCTTAACTATTTACGGAACTTAGCTCTTATTAACACTTAAGCCAAACATTTAAATAATCTAAGCAAGGCGCCATGTTTTTCGTTTTGTAAATCGAATATCAAATCAGCTGTATTTTAATGTAATCATTGACTAATGATTTTAAACCTAATATTTATCGTTTACAAATCAAGACATGAATTTAGCAATAGATAACTTTACATTTAACTAAAGATTAAATAGTCTTGTGTCATTGTTTCCTGTCCAGAAAGAGAACAAAACATATTTTTACATTTTAGTTTTCCACAGTTAACTTTACGCTTAAATAAGTAAACTAATTACATCAATCAGTTTGTAAACCTTTCTGGTCTTCATTTTAACGGACATTGTTGAATTCGACGTTATTATTTAGAAGCTTATATTGGTCTTGCGCCGACACGGCCATTCTGACAGGTGGTGCGTGCTCTGCACCAGCCACATCAGTCTGTTGTTAGTATTCTTGAGAAACTTGCTGCTGGTACTTAGAGGTGGATAAAGATTTGGTATTGGAATTTTCTAGAATGTTCTCGAAGTGTATAAAGTATTTCAGGGGTCTCGATGTGTCTAGAAGATTTTAGTACTGTACTGTCGGAGAGTGTTGGAGTATCGGAGTGAGTAGAAATTAAATGAAATTAAAATTAATCTGGGTAGTTCTCGGAGTGTCTTGATGTGTCTCGGAGTGTCTCGGAGGTTCTCGAAGTGTATCGGCGTGTCTCGGAGGTTCTCGGAGTGTAACGGAGGGTCTCGGAGGTTCTCGGAGTGTAACGGAGGGTCTCGAAGAGTCTCGGAGGGTCTCGAAGTATCTAAAAATTAAAACAAGTTTCTCTGAGCTAGGTATCCATTCATAAGCACACTAACCGCTAACTTATTTGTGGTCGGTATTTCAGTTGTTTCAAAATAAGAAACTCAGCATGATTTCTATTGAATATCTTTTAATGATAACCGATTCCGATTATCAGTTATCAGCGGATATTTTTCACATCTCGACAATCATAAATGAATCAAGTTTAAAATTTATGGAGGTAGGTAGAAGTTTACTGTACATGGAGAAGTAAGCGAAGATGTTGTAGTTAATGCTCCACGCATTGCAAATGTCCCTCGCATAACTGCAAGCTTTTATTTCTTATCGATAGGAACAATTTTATGCTCTGCTATTGTTTGCATATTCAGCAGCTGGGCAATAGTTTGCTGTTGTGTCTACAGCCACTCGATGATGTCATGAATCATCGTCATCATTATTATTATACGAAAAGAATTCTGAAGGTACATCACCAGATTGTAATAGCAGCACCAGGTCCGCTGCAGGTCCACTCGTCACTGTGCATGGTGTAGACACGTCTTAACTTGTCGCACCAGGCATTAATCGGTTTGATTTGGGGTAATCCATCCATGAGCATTAACACTGTTCTCGTGGGCGTGACTAGGATAATCTGAAACATAATAAACAGACAGAAGGATCATTGGATTCTATCCCACTTCTGATGTCGGAGAACACCCGGTACTAGGATGTTTTTTGAAGCTGTGACGTCATTAGTGCTGATGATACTGTTTCCATCACTGGGTTCTACCATTGGAGATAAAACCTTAACTGGCAGAACTACTCTCTTCTAAGCAACTTTGTAGTTTTTAGGCTGTACCAAACTGACTTATTCACGGGGTAGGTCAAAGAAACACATTGAAAGTTGTCATAATTAATCTTTGTTCTTTTATTTCTGCATAGACCCTAAGAAGGTACTCTATGCTAATGCTGATTTACCGCCACGTTCGTAAAACCCTAGACGCTTATAGAAGAAGGGCAAGAAACTACAGCGCCATCACTTTATCACAATTATTACAGAATAACACTTTTCATAACACTTATTGAGCAATAAATAGTAGTTAACAAAATAGTAGCAGCACTCTAAGTGCACCGGATAACGCTTCAAGCAAGACTGCCTGTTTCTGCACTTTGTACTGTGCTCGATGAATGCCTCAAACAGAATGAGCCTGGCTCCACAACAGCTCGCCATTTTATAACAAAGATGGCGTCATGTCGTTGTGAAGTCATAACACTGTTCATTAAAGATCTACAAATAACCTACTTTACAGTAGTTTATAACTTGTTAAATAATCTTAACTATTTACGGAACTTAGCTCTTATTAACACTTAAGCCAAACATTTAAATAATCTAAGCAAGGCGCCATGTTTTTCGTTTTGTAAATCGAATATCAAATCAGCTGTATTTTAATGTAATCATTGACTAATGATTTTAAACCTAATATTTATCGTTTACAAATCAAGACATGAATTTAGCAATAGATAACTTTACATTTAACTAAAGATTAAATAGTCTTGTGTCATTGTTTCCTGTCCAGAAAGAGAACAAAACATATTTTTACATTTTAGTTTTCCACAGTTAACTTTACGCTTAAATAAGTAAACTAATTACATCAATCAGTTTGTAAACCTTTCTGGTCTTCATTTTAACGGACATTGTTGAATTCGACGTTATTATTTAGAAGCTTATATTGGTCTTGCGCCGACATATATATATATTTTTAAATATGCAGGAAAATTTATACGTTTCCTAAGGCGGTATTCAGATTTTTTGTAACGACGTTCTAATACCACATTTTGACAGCTTTACTATTCTAAAGTTGTCAGAATCCGTTATTACTTAAATTGTGAATAATGCTCCATTAGCAGATAAAAACGCAGCCATTGAACTATTTAATCGGTTGTTCTAAGTATTATTTTTAAATGTCGCGTGGTATTTTACCATTAATCATTTTAAATTCCCGCCATGTCGACGTCATTTGCGTGAAAGTAGTGCTTGTATGCTCTTTTTTCACGCGACTGATACAAACGGGCTCTTCTAGACGGTTTTTCAGTTTTATTACCCGTTTAGTAGAACTGTTTCTCACCAAAACGGCGAGCATGATGTGGTGACGTACAATTTATTAGTCAATATCTTGCCGCTCTAGTAGATCGGCTCTCACTCTTTTGCGAAGGAAGACGGGAGAAGGCGTCGTCGTGCCATTTCAGCACAAATCCCACCGGGGGCCTTACGGATTACCTCTACGCGGGCTTGATACAGCACAGTGCGGAAAATCACGCGAACGTGAACCTTAACGCGCCGACATACAGTTTGCGGTTGCGCAACTTTTCGCATCACCTAAACAGAGTCGCTTAAAACAGGTAGGCTTTAAGGCCCGTATGCATTTTTGAGTAGTGAAAGTGCAAGTGATTGTTGATTAGTAATTTTGCGAGTGACTAAAGTATACACTCGCACTAATCAGTTATGGTCCAAACGTGTTTAGTACAAATCACTAAGCACCTGCATTAATCACTCGCACTAATCACTAACCAAATTGCAATCGGGCTTTTAGTCCCCAGTAAACCTCCTCTAGTTGATACAGATGTGTGTTGGTGTTCCAGGCTGATCAGATCTGCTACGCGGTGCTGTGCGTGTTCTCTTACTTCGCGGCGGGACAGGAACAGAAGAAGGCCATCCTGGAGCAGGCGGCGCGAGTGCCTCCCTCCCCCGTCGCGCCCTCCCCTCCCCGCTCGCACCCACCCCTCTCTCCAACTAACGCCAAGCACAGTGCGCAGGTAACTATCGCCTTACTTCTAGCATGTTCTCTTACTTCGCGGCAGGACAGGAACAGAAGAAGGCCATTCTTGAGCAGGCGGTGCGAGTGCATCCCACCCACGTCGCGCTCTCCCCGCCCCGCACGCGCCCACTGTCCATCTCCAAGTAACGCCAAGTACAGTACCTACGCAGGTGACTAGCATGTTCTGTTACTTCGTGGTGGCCCACCTAATTCGCATTTAACATATCGGCCAAAATTAAAGAAGATATAAATAAGACATTATGTATTATTTGACAGAGCGCATTATATGTACACACAAATTACGTCACTTGTAAGTACGCCATACAAACTCCATAAAGTCCCTCCGGTCAAGTTTGTCCACTTCCGAATTACTCACATAGCGGGAAAGTAGCAGAGCATCCCTTCCTAATCCGACCAAAAACTTTAAACGCTTATATCTCAGAACTTTATTATCTGATTTAAATATATTATGTTCTTCAGTGTACATATTACATTTATTTATATTTTTCGCTAAGTCTGTTATTTTTAACAAATCAAACACCTGTTGATGCGTATTGAGAGCCAATTTTCATTCCAGTCTAAAGGTGTTTTATGATCTTCGATCACACCAACACTTGACTCCACTACTGAACTGCGGTCAAATATCAAGCCTAACAACCACAAAAAATACTTCGCTAAAACGTCGCGGCCATGAACATGTATGACATGGGCATTATGGGTATTGGGCAATCTGGATTTCGTCGTGTAATTACTGAAAGTCAACTGTATATTCATATATTACAACGAGCGTTTGTATCTCCAGCAGGTGGAGAAGAAATCTCCAGTGTCGCGAGGTGGCAGATCGGTCGCCCGGGCCGAGGGAGTGATGGAAGCGCCAGCGCGACCCCCCGCGGCCCCCGACCCCACCCCTCATGAACCCGCCAGTCAGTATACACATTTATTCTTATTCGATATAATAAATACGTAACATAAAAGCGAAATATAATTTACTGACTGACGCCCAGACTGACCAATCAAAAAATCTCGAAAACTGCTTTACCTACGAAGCTGAAATTTGGCAAAAAGATTCCTTATGGTGTACCTAGATCAGTTTCAATCAGTTGTCGTATGGTAATCAATATTCGTTTCAGCAAGGACGATAAAATAATCCTTGGTTTCAGTAACAGCAGTCGCCGGTCGACTCACGTAAATCGTCATAGAGATGATCACGGCACGTCTGAATTCACTGAACCTGAAATACACAGAGCTATAAGATGTAGTTTCAGCACTAAATGACAATTGAAGTCTCTGGCAACTTTCAATAAGCCACAGCAAAAAAATAATGGCACAAATATGTTCTGCATTTATATCCATTACCGCCACACAATTTTCAAAACGACGCCACAATTAAAAAGCATAATGAAAATCACACAAAATTAATATGTAACCTAAAGTTATATGATTATTTACGGGATATTTACCGTGGTAAGGTTGTGGAATGAAACCTACCTGTTAATATGTAACCTACTCCCTGAGAGATTCATTTTCAAAAACCGTATTGTTTATTTTAATTTAATATACATGTTCAGAATGAAACGTACAATGTTTATAATCAATCCTATTAATGTAGTTAACGAAACCATGTCTCTGTATGAAAGTACGAAAACTAGAATAGTATTACATTAGAAATTTAAATGTAAATTACATGAAGGAAATGAAAGGTGAATTTAAACATAATGGTTGTATGGTTTTAATGATGTTCTTTCTGACATGGCTTTTTTATGAAGCTTATTATTTTTTTTTTTTTAAGTTTTCATAGTTCATTTACTGATCCATTCCTACTATCTATCCAACAGATTTCTATAAAAATTAAATAGTCTAGGAACAATCTGATAGATAGTTTGTACGTCAGCAGGTCCTCGGATCGGGTTGGACCGCGGCGGCGGTGAACGGGGCGCAGCTATCGAGCGGAGTAGCGGCGCCGGGGGTGGGGAGAGAATTGCAGCTATCGAGCGGAGTAGCAGCGGTGGGGGCGCGGAGAGAAGCGCAGAGCGGAGTGTCGTGGATCGCAGCGGAGCGGAGAACGTGCCACCGAGGCGGCCCCCGCCCCCCGCGCCCCCGCACCCGCGTCTCACGCGTGCGCACTCGCACGCTGCGCCGCGCACCATAGACCCGCCCCAAGTGAGTACACATCATACTCTGGACAGGTATAAGCTGATTATGATGATGATGATGTATATATATATTATCTCCCTTGTTTGTCTGATTTGAGATCATTTATTGCTATATTGATACTGTTCAATGTAACGTGTGCAGATGGCAGGCTGTCGTACAGTGTGAAGGTCTCCACACTGAACTGTTCACTCCACACTGTTCAGCAGTTGACGTCTTCTGGCTGATGATGAATGTGACGTGTCCTCAGATCCCTCCCCGCGCAGGCGGCCCCCCCGCGCGGCCCGCGGGCCCTCCGCCTGCGCTGCCGCCGCGTCAGCACTCCGCCGCCGCAGACCTGGCCGCGTCACCGCCGCGGTAACCACTACTATACTCTATAATACACAAAGACACTATTACGCAATTGATTGAATCAGGCGTTACTTTGCGGAAGTCCATCTTCAAAACTGTTTTTCTGATGAATCTCTATTGTGATTTCGCTTCTACGTCGCTTTAAGTACAATAAGGAAAAACAAGACAGAATAAGGAAAAAAAGAAGGGAAAGGAAAGGTAAAAGTAAGGAAATAGTATTACGTAGCAACTCAATGCCTAACTTTAATTTAGCTAACCGAATTTAAAAAGACGTGGGATTCTCAATTCGGTTGTTTTTTTTAATGTTTGTTACCTTAAAACATAGCAAAGCTACTGATTAGGTATATGTATGTGTTATATTCTGAAGGTGGGAATAATTTTCGCAAGTTCAGTTTGAGGTTTACTGGTCAGGGTCCGAGGGCCCCCTGAACTTGACGGCACCACCTAGCCCTCCGATAGCTATGCCACTGCTAGTACCGGTGTGTTCCTGCAGCATCACTTGAGACCTAGTTGCCATTCCAGGCTAGGCGTGTTAACGTCGTCTACACCTTCACTTAAAGTCCGGTGATCTGTGGACGAACGCCTAGCTTGTCAACAGTAAAAAAAACAGAACTAGACAAGTATATAAAAAAAATCATTTAAATATATTTAAAAATATAATTATCAATAAAACTCAGATTATTTCGTTTCGTCAATACAGGCGCTGACTTGTGCCGCCACTACATAATAAACTAGGTACTTACTGATAACCTACTATAGCCATATACAGGTGTTCTCTTAGACGACGGATATACTTTGGGAAGGCATTCAGAGCACGATTCTTAATCCTGTTGTGTAGAAAAATAGGGGTTCAATATAGGTCTCTCAGATCCGATCCGCTGACAGATTTGCCAAACAAATCTGCTGATAGATTTTCTTGCTGATTTGCTGATAGAAGCAGATATCGTGTGAGTCTGTTTTACTTTACAAAACTTTGATAACGGTATTTTCTTTTCGATTATCAGTAAACCGTTCTTTTTTGTACTCCGTAAAATCATAATATCCTTGAATAAATCCGTCGTCTATCCGAACGTCTCGTATTAGTGCTCGCTCTATTTACGTTATTAGTTACATTATTGTAGTGTGTAGGCGCTAAACAGAAAAATATGTCATTAGTGCGGGTATGCATAGTCGACGGGTCACCCTCGCTTGCCCTGCATTCAATTCCTTGCACTTTCCTGGACAAAGCGGATAAGCAACACTTTAAATCCCAATAGAGGTAATTAAATAGCGAAGTCATTCTTCATAACATTTCAAGATGTTTAACGTTCATGGTGTTGGGTTATCATTCATAAATCGAACGTCAACCTAATGCTAAATCACTACGTGTACCCAGCATGAACGCACACGGAGACCTCGCCTGGCAAAGACAACGACCCTCACATTAAACTTGCGCAGAAAAACCTTGTAGTTCACTGTTGTATTAGTTGAAAGAGTGAACGAGAAAGAACACAAAAATTGCGAGGGAAAGAGAAAATTACGTGGAGTGAAGCGTGCGGAGGGTCTAATTGTAAGTGTTGTGTTGTCAGGAGTGGTGGGTCGGGACGACGCGCGCCGCCGCAGCGCCAGGGCTCCGTGAGCGGCCCGTTCGCGCCCACCAACCCGTTCACCACCCCGCGACACGCAGAGTTTATCATCCCGCAGAGAAACAATGTCCGCCGTTCCTCCACCTCTGATAGAAGCTAATAATATTCTTCCTTGATTGAAAAAAGAGCTGATTAGCGTCACCACTTTCAAGTTACCGCTGAGACTTTGAATTGAATAAAGCAAGACGTTACATCCAGGTAACATCATGTGGCGTGCACCTTACATTGAGCTTTGTCTCGTTCTCTCGGCTAATGAGAGAGCAAGACAACATTCAAAGTAACATTATTATAAGAATGTTTTTGAGTTTGTGGTAACCCACCTGGTTGATATGAGATCAAGAATGCAGCAGGCCCGCAAGATAAAGTTACGAAACTGCTTGGCACCATTAAATAAATGTACCTATATTCAAAGAATATCATGTATAGCGAAGCAATGCTGGAGATAATCATATTTTTGTAGTTAGCGTGAAACCATTTTAAGCCATATCGTGAATTATTTGTGTACGGGCTCACCGTACATTTAACTAGCATAAACATTAATTAGTACCAATAATGCAGTTGACGCGAGCACACGTTTTATCATTGTTTCCGCTAGCGGTCCTCAAACCAGTCAATCATCAATTTGTGTAGGTTTAACACACCACAGCCCTTACATAATGGGTACTAATTAATGCTTATGCTAGTTAAATGTACGGTGAGTCCTTACAATTTGTCCTAATTGTTTTATCATCTGCATAATAGCCACCACAGACGAAACACTTTTTGTCGGCGTAAAATATAACCAAGACGTTAGATTGATATACAACGCAAGTAATTACGCGAGCACGTAATGCGCCTGATGGAATGTCAGGTAAAACCGTCAACTCCGGCCAAAGATAATAATTGTCATTTACACCGACAAACTCGCGACGACGTCGGGCGAACTAATTCCAACTGAAAGTCTATTGTTTGCGATGGCTATTATCATTATATCAGACATATATATCATACGATTTAAAATGTTCAAATGAAGGGTGTAGAAAAATAATAGTGTGTATAGTAGACGTGTTTATAAACAAATATAAAGTACATTGACGAGTATCTTGTTAATGCTTTTATGATTGTATAAATTATTATTATATTATATTCGAGGTTTCTTTTTCATTGTCGGTATTATTGAACATTGTGATGTTATGGGTAGGCATTGTTACCCAATACAGGTAAAATATGTAATGTTAAGGGTACTTGTTTTGCTGTCGTTGCAAGTAACCTTCGAAACTGCGCGTACGAGAGTAGGATGCACACATGTGATGATATGTGCACCCTTATTAGTTGTGCAAAACCAAGTTCATGGTTTTTTATTTAAATACATATAAAGAGTACTTATGTTACTTGTGTAGCAGGCATTTTCCGCCATTGGCCCATTTTGTGTTACCTATAAATCACACATAAAGAGTATCATAGGCAGAAAAAACATATAACATCCTGCAAATCTCCGATGGTCTCCAATGTCATTTGTCTAGTTCTCGCACTGAAGTCTACAGGGTGTTTGGAAGTTAGTGTAGTTTTTCAAAGGTTTTATGGAGGCTATGGATTACACTTGTAGGAACTGTACCGACCTCTTTATGTACAGAACAGTAAACACACATGTTCAATACCAATACGTAAATTAATAAACGTAAAAAAATAAAAATTAAAACAATGACGTCTAAGTTTTTATTAATTTGAGGGTTTTTAACTTAGTTATAACTGCGTTATACAGAATCTGTAGATGTTTAGATCAAATATGTATTCAACAATTCTTTACCCAAATTTATTTATTGCAATAAATATAATTAGTCAAATATATTATATTGTGTTATGAATTGCGCACCTGTCTTGATAGGAGGGCTTTATTAACAAAATAGTTTTTGAATTTTTGCTTTACCAAAGCTGTCAAAATTCCTTGAGAAAATTGTGAAAAGATACGACATACATATATGTATCTTTGACAAATAAAGATATGTATATCTGTGGGGTTGGGTCGTCATGCCCAAGAATGAAACTAGCTGTGGAAACTAGATTCCCTGCTGTCTTCCTTGTTTCCTGAGTACTACAATCTTGGCATGTTCAAGGCTAAAGTGAATAGATTTCTTCTAGATTAACGTGTTCCAGACACGGCCACCGTCGGCGGCCGTGGTGGTAACTTGGTGGTCAAACGTCGATCTAAAAAATAATAATATAATTAGCACCTCAATTCAGATAAATACCAAGTATGTATCTGAAGACTGCTATAAATTTCAGGATTTCGATATTCGGTAACAATTACAAATGACCTACCCATAATATACCAGGTAGGGAATAGTAGGCATAAGGGAAAAGCAGTTTCCCGAGGCACACTGGTAGTGTCACGCAGTAGTGCCACGGATAAGCTTCCAATCATGCGTAGGTATAGGTAACGGCCAGATGGTGTAGTCTTCTTTTGCTGCGTGTTTTTTCTCATGGTGGATGGAATGGGACAACCGTACCCGTCTATGTTCTCGTTACGTACCTATATTTTGTTTCATACCATTCTATATAGGTAAAACCATAATACAAAATTATGCCGTTCCAGCCGGAACAAGAAAAACCATGAAGCCAGAAACTAGCGAGCTGTAACCGTAGCATTTTTTTTTAGGTCTATAAAATAATAAATATTTGGGATTATTTTTAACACACGGTCATCTGACCCTAACTAAGCGAAGCTTGTGATATGGCTGCCAGAGACATATAATTTTTTTTAAATTATTTTTAAGTACATATTTAAATAGATATTAACAACCAGATATAGAACAAACACAATATGTTCATCACATAAATGTTTGTCCTAGGTGGGAATCGAACCCACGCCCCCAAGCTCAGAAGGCAGGTTCACTACCAACTGTGCCAATGGGCTATGGCTTTACCATGCAGCTGCTGCATGCTGCTGTAACCATGCAGCTTTGACAAATATACATTACCTGATCTAAGCCATGCAGTTATAGTAACGATGTTCTAGTGTGTACGTGATCACGAACCTATGTTCGGCTCGCGGCAAGTTCGCTAAACACATGATGACACACTATGATTTTTGGTTACAGTAACGTGCAACGGTTACGGTTACAGCTCGCTAGTTACACGGGTTAGCGTTTGTTGGATCAAAAAAAAAAAAGAACGTATGCTCCGTGCTTCGCGGCCGATGCGACAATACTTGCACTATGAAATTTTTTGGCGCCGCTTCAGAGGTATGCGACTGACAGCGCCATAAATTTTCATGTATTGGATCAGCCGCGCGCGTTAGACGTGCGCGACATAAGTTCGCGGTTGCGATGCACGGAAGTCCACCTTTAGATAAACTAAGGTTCAATTAATAAGAAAATACAGTAGTAAGTATATAGTTTTAATCCGAATCAACGTTAACAAACGTAGGTACTTAGAATAGGTACCTACTCTGCAGTTCAATAGGGTAAGTATGGAACCGTCACACGATAGCCTAATAATCAGTTCTCTTATGTACCTAATTGTGAAAATAGGGTTGGATTGAGTTTTCCAATTTAACAAAATACCTATCACAAAAAACCCAGACCACAATTCCTAATCTTTTGAACACTGGAGAAATTCTACCGGATGAAACCAGGTGGCTGTTAATTGGTAAAATATTAATTAATGTAAGTAGCTTAGTCTAAAGAGATCGAATAGTTTAAGGTACAACATGTTGGTAAATTGTCAACACGAATTATATAAGTACCTACATAGTACATACTTATCTTTACATTTATGATTATAGAAAACAGACTAGGTACCCACACAGTAACTACGGACTACAGACCTTACCACAAATATAAAACTTAAATCTAATTTTACTAATAATATTGAAAACAACAAGAATACCAAGTACCTGCAAACAATAGAAAACTAGGCCCTCTGCGTCAACCGTCTACGACCGTGGATAGGGAAATTATTACATTAAAATTTCCTATCGCATTGCGAAAGTGACGCCTCATCTCGGATAACAAAGGGAGTAGGTAAAGTATAAAGTGTGTAGGTACCCAACATAAAGCGAAAACGAATAATTCAGTCTTTCTTGTAAAAAGTAGAAATAAAACCTTTCTTCATTCTTTGTCTTAATTTAGACTACGCTGTGACGTATACCCAGCTTCATAGCAACCCACTGTCCCCCATCACCACGTGTGTGAACGTCTTGATACAAGATTTTGTATAAAAGTACGAATGGGGAAAGCAGTCTGAAGAGGTTTTAATATAAAAACAAAAATTGCTAAATGCGAGCTAAACCAAACTACAAACAATCGACCTCTATACATCTCTATAAGTACTACACTAATACTTAAAGATAGAATACACTAGCGACCCGCCCGCCCGGCTTCGCACGGGTGTAATTTACGTGCGAAGTCGGGGCGGGTCGCTAGTTATATACCGCTAGTTACCTTCCGTGAAAATTTATCCTAACTTATGGTGAAAACCGAATCAAAATCCGTTGCGTGGTTTAGGAGTTAGCGGCCATACAGACAGACAGACGCGGAAAGCGACTTCAATTTATACTTACTATGCATGTATATAAACAATCATTCTTTGACATTTTAAACATCTATTTGTACACTGAACATTAAACAGTTATAACTGAACTGAAATTACCAGACACAACACAGTTCAGAAAAATATTGACGACGAACATACAATACAGGTAAGCCCTACATGCACAGTGGCTTTCAAATAATGTCCTCTTAACAGCGGCCGGACATTGGCGTTGGTCATCATCATACGTTTACGCACTAGTTAAATTTTGCTGAAACCACTCGTCTGATTTTGATGAAGCTTGGTAAGTATATTTCGATAGACAATATGAAAATATGATATAATTTACTTAAAATCTGAATAATATATCAGCATTACTTATTGTCAATTTAAATATAGAAGTAGGTACTTTCCATGTATCATCATAATCGCACAAGTAGTTTACGAAATTGTTTACTAGGGTGGATACCCTTAACGTTATGCACCCTGTATATGTAACTTTTTAATGCAATAGGCAAGTTAACTGGATATTGGGTATTTATTGCTGATATATTCATTAAAAAAATTAAACAGAGTAGTTCAATGAGAGGCACATTCAAATCGGTTAAATATTGGACAGGGGAGCGCACTGTACTAAGATATGACCACAAGCCTTAATGTGCGCCATACAAATTCTTTCTCTCATTCTATACTAACGCTCGCTTTGCCGAAAATCGACTGAGCATCCCACCTCAATCCCACGAAAAACCTTTAACGTTTATATCTGAAAACTTTACCAGCCGATTTAAATTAATTCTTTAGTTTACGTAATGTTTATCGGTTTATATTTTCAGCCAAGCCTGTTGTTTTTAATAAATCAAACATCAGTCAACTAGCCTATCACACTATTGTCAATTTTATTTCACACTGCTAGTGCTGTAAACAAACTATCGGACGTATCCGTAAGCCGCACCTGACGGACGCGTCATCGGCTGGCAAAAACATTCAGCGCACTAGATAACCGTCAGACGTCCGATCACACAAGATCGGCCCAAGGTCACGTCCGCGTCTTATGACCGATAATATGCACAGTTTCGTGTGATGTATTAGTTAGATATGCCTTAATGGTACCTCCTTAAGGCAAGAGTCAGGTCTTGCAACCGACCCGGCGCCATACGCAGTACACCGCCGTACACCTGTGATCCTGTGGCACCTGCCGATTACGTCACGAGGGTGGCGTAGGTTTTAGGCATGCCTGCCTTACCACAAGTCCAAGATGTAACGTCCGTGGCAAAAAAAAAACTGCGGCTTCGAATCGTCTAATAGGCTACCGGACTGTTTTTTTTATTATCTTATTAGGCTGACCATAAATAGAGCCGAACACCAAAACCTAAATTGAAATGTGCCGCGACATCAGAGGTTATAATTAAAAACATTGACTAATATTTTACACCTAAATCGAATGTTACGTACAAACGCTACCTGTTCAACAAAACAGCTCAAAAGGAAAACCAGTTGTTTGATGCATACCTACGTAACAGATTTAAAACATAAAATGAAAACATGCCATTATGGAGAACTTTCCGATAATCTACTAGTGGATAAAATAGTCTTAGGCATAAACAACCCGGTAACAAGAGAGAAATTGTTAGCAGAAACGAACCTTACACTAGAGAAGACAGTGGACATATTATGTCATGCCGCAGAACAAGTGAGAGCTCAATTCGCAAAATTAGAGTCCACAAAAACAGTGGCGTTCAAGTAATCGAAAAAGCTATTGAAAGAGCAACAGCGGTGAGAACACCAGAAGAAGCAGACCTCCCGGGATGAGACAAGCGACGCGGAAATTATAGAAGATCAAAGGCCAAAATCAGACACTGACATAGGCACAGAGACCATCATGCTGAGTATGCAAAAAGATATCAAGGAATTACTCAGATTAGTAGGAACACTTGTACAACAAGGAGCAGCAGATCGACAAAGGATTCAAAATCTAGAAGTAAGAGTGGCCATCACTCTTTTAGAAGCCAGAATTCTAAGCTTAACAGCACAGGGACTACTAAACACGGGACCAGCACCCGCGAGTGGGCAAACCCCTCACACAACTCCACAGGAGCAGTATTCATATGACTAATCATGATAACCACAACAATAAGGCATATTAAAGAAAAAAAAAATAGGAAAACATTGCTGATAGATGAAAAAGAGAAGCAAAACAATTCAATCTGGGAGATGATATCATGTTGAGAGAGCAGCGAAAATAATATCAGCAACAGAAGAAACCCGTATATCGTGGGAAAGCAGGATGGTTCATTATACCGCAGAAACACATGGCACATGTCGCCGGGTCATAAGAGGGCTACGAGCAAATTCTGCATCAGCTAGAGCACTAGATCCACGGCGACTGTTAAGACATCTCACTCGCCGCTGCCATCATCGCCAGCAACCTAGGTGCCCGGTACCTATCGGGACTACCCGCAGTGGGCGTAGTCGTCCGCCGCTACCAGGACACTTAAAGAGGAAAGATGACACACATACGTGTTGTACTCTGTGGTCAAGTGGCTACTCTAGTTACTCTATGCTATGGCGTCGTGTCGTATTGCCGTGAATATGTAATGTGATTAACAAACTATGTAACCCAATAAACTATAGTGGTTTATATCAATATTACACCTTCCTAATCCTAACAAAAACTTTAAAAGCTTATATCTCAGAACTTTTTTAACCGATTGAAATAGTTTCTTCAGTAAATGTATTAAAATTAGTTATATTTTTACTGAGCCTGTTATTTTTGACAAATCATACATCTGTCCGATAGCCTATTTAGCCATGAGCGCAGATATATTTCAGATGTTACATAAATAATATCTTGTAGATGTAGTCCGCCGTAGCGGCTTACGGATGCATACGATAACTTATTTGCAGGTTTCTTGTTCGTTCAACGACATTATATCCTGCAGTGCTTCTGTCATATCAACCTTAAGGTCGTCCGGGACGGACAATGAGCCGAAGATTTCATCTCTTCTCATAACAGCTTCATTCCAGAGCATCGCACTTTGTTGTTCAAGTTGTCTGCTTGTTTCTTCTAAACCTTCTATTAACTCCATTTGCTAAAATAATAAAGATATATATTTGAATTAAACAGACTCAAGTGTTAAGTGACTTGGTTCTAGGTTCTACTAGTTTGAAGGTGGTTTTCGACTCGTTTCATGAAAGTTATATGATTATTTATGGGATATTTTATTTAGTCAATTACAATGGCTTAGCCAAAAGCTTAACCATCGTTCCGTGCAGCCGAGAAACAGAAACGGCAGGAACCTTCGACAAAAATAATATGAATGGACCGACCCAGAAGGAGCGCATTTTTGAGGATTACAAAATGAGCGCCGGCGCTCACTTCGTTTCAGTCGGTCTCTAGCCGTAGGAAGTGCGACGCATGATAACGAAACATCTGACAAAATTATGCCTTCGTGTGCTTTCCCGAAATGTAAAAACAACAAAAAACCCGCTATCTATTTTAGTAACAAATGTACTGTACATGGTGTTGAAGTATAATTATGTCCGACGGTTTGACTCGTTTTTACTGAGCAAGTTCAATGGTTATGGCCCGTCCATTCATTTTATTTTGGTCAAAGGCAGGAACATGATGATAATTACCGTATGCTTAGTGTTTGGAGTATCGGCACCGTCGTCGACTGGTGCTCTCTTCTTTTTAACATATGTGTTTACTTTCCTAGAACGAGGAGTTTTGCGGAGAGTTGGAGTTTCTGTGGTATTATTTTTGGATCTGGCGGGGGACTTCAGTAGACCAAATTTTTTGTCTCGCTGTTCCCGGAGTTTTATTAATAGCTGGAATGCAACGTTTACAGTCAGTATAAAAAAAGAAAATACATAGTATTTTGCATGGTAGCTACCAAGGTGTTCCATTCGACGACAAAACAATTTTGACATTACATGCATGTGACATGTCCTTGATTTTATGTCAGAAGTCAGAACAGAACACAAAATATATTCTATACTTTTCCGAAAAAAATAACAACTTTACTAAATTGTTTAAATCATTTATAATACATATCTACCACGTTTCATCAAAAGGTGCGTTCGGATAGCCCCTTGGTGGCAAAAATAACTGTTACAAACGCCAATAATGATCACATGTAGCGTTCGTTTTGGGAATGAGTGTGCAAAAGTGGCATTATTAACTGTTTTCGCTCACCGTTCGGATAGGTCGAAAACAGCTAAAAATGCCATCGTAATCTGCCACTTTTGACCCACCTTGCGACATGGGATCGTTGTGATCGTTTTTTGACATTAGGATTTTGACGTTTGTTTTTCGCGGTGTTTTGGTGTTTTGTTTGCGCGCGACTGTAATAATTCTTCAGTTTCTCGTTTTACAACAAATCTACGGTCAACTACGGATTGTATTCTCTTTGAACTACGGTGTTTGACGTCACCGCTGGTGACTGTAGCGTTCGTTTAGGGTAGGGATCAAAAGTGGCAAAAATTGCAAAATTCTCAAACCGAACGCTTTACATCAACGCCAATTTTGACAATGCTAAAAATGCCAGCATAGCCTATCCGAACGCACCTAAAATGTGATAAGTAGAATTTCGAATTATGACCATCCCGGGGAGTCGTTTAGTATAATTATTTATAATATGTAAGATTCAATGTTAGTTGATTTGTACGTATCATTATATAAATAAATGTAATATTCCTGTTGTTACTAGAACTCATACTTTCATGTCTTTATTTAGGCATAAAAATAAATAAAAAATAAACATCTTAAATATCATCTTACGACCTGGATCCACTTAATCTTACGTTCTAGTAATACATAGTTGCAATTTTTTTGTTATTAAAGGATATTTTATTTCATGTTGTCTCAGAAATGTTTTGGTTTTAGTTGTAAGTTTTTGAGAAATTGTAATAAAATGAAATAAAAATAAATAAATATTGCTACTCACATATTTTTTATTTTCTAAGCATTTTGGTGTCAACATGTCACCAGTTAGATTTTGTTTTTCCGTGACTACTTGCCATTGCAGTTTAAAATTTCTTGGTACATACATTTTTCTAGCCAGAACCCTAGAATAAAATAAATATTAATTACAAATTGAAACTAGTATAAAAATATGACAATTTATAATGAGGCGGTTTTAAATGTCACATTATTTTCCAGCTCACTCTACTGCTGAGATATCTGCGGGTATGGAGCGAAGGTAAAAATTGACAAATAAAACAGACTGATTAAAAAAAAACGAATTATAGTAGGATACTCACTGGTTGATTTTATCAATAGCTTCATTTTCATTGTAAAATTCCGAATATTTAAATCCAGGGAACTCGAAACTTATTCCAGCATTGTCGTCGCATATTTTCGCCCGTATGTAGCCAAACTTTTCAACATTGCAGCACTGAATCCATACATCTTTGGAAGATGTCTCCACATCATCATCGCCGTCAGATATTACCAATACCTCTTCCTGAGGTGCGATGCAAATTGTAGACGTCTCAAGGAATTTTTCAATATCCGTCGCAAAATCATCGTTATTAGGGTTCTCTAGTACAACTTTACTATTGATTTCTTCGGGTTTCAGGATAAACATAGTGGACCCGCCCTGATTATGTAAATTTCTTTCCGAATAGACACGAGTTATTTTGATTTGTGGTGTCGTTTCGCCAAGCGGTTTAATATACTCCGCCGACGATGTGCTCGGGCTAGACTTTTCCACGTAATTTTCCTGTGGCGCGATTTCCATAAAATTTTGTAAATTTGACATGGATGGATACGTGTTAGCTTCTTGTGATACGTCTGCTGTTTTCATCAATTCCTTTATAGCACTACTTTTATTGTTAAACAAATTGGGCATCGTTATTTTCTGTAAAATGTTCTTAGGTGAAAGATGGTAAAAACCATTAGTTCGGCGAATTTTTATTGGCTTGACTTGTTTTATTTTTGTTTTTTCTTGTTTCGGATTTTCCCCCTGTTCGTAATTTTTTGCAGTTGTTGACTCTGCAGTTATGCCAGTATTAACGATTGGAATAGTTTCGCTTTGTAACGCATATGGTAAATATGCTAGCGGGTTGTCAATAACATTAGTGTCTTCAACTTTGTTAGTGTTAAGCCACATGCCTCTTGTTTTCTTCAGTTTTCTAGAATCTGACATCGTTTTGATAACCTCAATTCCCAATGGTTCTTCTACTTCATAGGGTCCAATAAACACACAGCATTGTATGTTACATGGAATTGCATAAACACCGTATGGATGTCTATTATTGTTGTGTGTTTTATCTGTGCGTGACCGTAAAGACAATCTGACAGTTTTTCCTGAAATGCGAGCTAAATTAATCGACTGTTGCATTCCCTCGTAACTCACGTAGAAGCCCTTCTTATGAAACTGAATTTCGGTAAAATCATTTTCAACCATCAACACAAACCATTTTGATTTTTCTGAAGTTGAGCTTGGTTGCTCTATTTCGTTACACTCTTTGGCCTCTTGCAGAGGCACACGCTCGCAAGTTTGATCAATGGATTCGTCAGCTTCGTTGTCAGATAAGTAGTCTGTCGTTATAAGATTTCCTGATTCTAAACAGTCCGTGTCTTCAATTTGGCTGCCGGTAGGTTTTTCAATTACTTTTACAGCAGAGCCAATCAGTTCCCAACAGTGGTCCCAACCGCGTAATATGCAAAATACATTTTCCGAATTTGTTGAGTTGGTTACCAAGTTTTTTATAATAACCGGGTATTTAGGCAGATCTGCAATACGAATATCGTCAATATTTATACAGTTTGCAAACATAGGATGCTTGTCATCTACAGCCAAGAATGATCGAAATGGCTCTTGTTTAGAGACAACGAAAACGTTTTTTCGCTCTCTATAACGCCTTAAGATAAAATCCCAACTCAGAAAAGCCGATTTTCCTTTCTTTGGTGCATCTAAGCTATTTTTAACAATGCCTTTTTTTTGGCGCTCTCTGTAATTTATATAACTGGTTTCTAACCAACTTTTTAAACTGCCTGTACCTACTGCGTTGGCAAAAGAATGGTACTCAACGATTTTGTTTGCAGCTTTCTTCAAATTGTCTTTAATGTTCTCTTCAGTTTCATTTACTATTTTATCGCAACTATTACGGTTGCTTTCGTTTTCAAGTGTTTCACAATCCAATAATTCGGAATTTTTATTTAATGTGTCAGATGTTGATGAAACCATATTTGACGAAATCTCATTTGAAGAATCAATGTTTTTACCATTAATCAGTCTCAACATCTTCTTTTCCAATAGCCTGTCATTTTGTTCCATTTCTATTACTTTCCTGTTAGTCGTTACGTAATAGGCTTCAGAATATTTTCTTCCATGATAGCCTATCGTTCTTGCGCATGCAACACTGAGCCCGTCGTTGTCATCATCAGTATTGAGGCTATATTTTCGGGAATCAACACTCTTGCGGTTTCGGTAAGTTTTTCTTAAGCAGGGTCTTAACTTTCTCGCACAACTCTCTGGATCTAGTGCAATACTTTCAGTATCTAAGGACATGTTTGTATTAATTCCAAGTTGATCTGTAGTATTTTCAGTATTCAGGGACTTATTAGTATTTATTACAGCATCATTACACACATAAGTTTCAGTAAATTTATTTTTACAAAAACATTTGTACAAGTTGTGAACCATGCACAACGGTTCGATATTTTTGCAACATAATCTTACAATATCTACTGTTAATACACTTTTAATTTTTTCATCGCCCTTTAAATTCATTTTGCTGTAAAACTCGGCATATCTTTTTGAAGATTTCCAGTTCCTTTTTCTGGACTTTAATAATATACTTTTATCACCACTGAATATGACTGTTTGATGAAACTTTTGCTCTTCTTTAGCCAAATGAGAATTTATCTCGTTATCTAGATTCAAGAGACCAGGTATTATATCACCACAATCTTGTTCTAATAATTCAATGTTCTTGTATTTAGATACTTCACATTTGCAACCGAACATACAATCGAGAACACCACAGTGTTGTTTTAGACTAAATACACCATCTAATGACTCACAAACGCATCCCATGGTGCAAAAAGATTTGCCACAAGGCTTGGTATAAGCTTCTTTGAAGCTCTTGGGTAGATTTATAACGGTCACATCTAGTTTATCCAGTTCGCAATTTTTTTTTTTAGATTTGTCTTTCGAAGCCATTATGTCTTTGCTTTCATCTGCTATAGTGTCTCTAGGAGGATCATCTTCTTTGGAGTACATAGTATCTTGGTTTAGGTTAATGTAAACAGAGTCCAACATTTCTTTCATTATTTGTTTTATTTCAACAATCGACTCATCATTGACAGGCACCAAAGTATCTCCTTCAAGTGGAGATCTGAAGTTCACGATTGAATTGGCGTTACTTCCAACATCATACGAATTTTGTATCGACTTTGTTGTGAAATTTTTATTGCTATTAGAATCATTGTCATTGTTCTTGTATGATGTAGTTTCAACTGCATTCCGACGCATTAGTAGAAGATTTTGTTTACATTTGTAATTTAAATCGAAGGTTATGCAACAATTTTCATTGATTGGTGCAGCTGTATTGTTATTTGCCGTTCCAAGAACAGAGACAGCAAATTCAGCTAATTTTTGAGGTATCATACCATTTTCACCACGCAAGTTATTAATAAAACTTGAGATTGTTGGTTCTAGTACTGTACCGTATGCAGGTGTCACTTCTAGAACGGGTGCTGGAAGTCTAACTAATTCTATGTTACCCATTTGATATTTATGATGGGAGGCATCCAGAAACTTCTTCTTTCTGAGAGGACCAGGTTTAAATTTCACATCTAGAGAATTCCGCAACAACCCTATTCTAGACTTCAGCGGGCCTTTTTTGAAGATTGACATGTTTTTCAAAGATTTTTTCTTTTTGGTTTTTAAATCATAGTTACAAATAAATTTATGTTTTCCTCCTTTACTTCCATTCACTTGAATGCACCTACCATTCCATAGAACGAACTGTTTAGAATGATAATGTCTTTCAGGGTTAATATTGGAAAGCATTTGCCACGATGATCTAGATATTGGCTTATCAGCATTGAGAAGACCAATCGCATTTTTCTTGGTTTTATCTTCATTTGAGTACCCATCGCGTATTTTTCGCAGTAAATAATTTTTCTGTTGTTCTAAGTCACTTCCTAAATAATGATACACGTCTTGTTCAAACAAAGCTCGTACATAACTTACAGTATTGACTTTTAATTTCGATTGTAATCGTTTAGACGAGTAGTGTTTTTCATAGTTAGGTTTGAACTCCCATGTCTCATCTTTAGTGCAGGGGGGACGTTGTGGCACCGGTTTAGCTGGTTCAATTTTTAACAGATCATACAAATGATTTTCTTCTTCACAATCAACTCTTGAAATTTCGGAATGGAACACCTTTAATTCGGTTTCCATTATTATCGTCGAATCTGAAACAAAAAAAGTTATAAAATTAACCATATCGAAATACTAAATAAATTATACAGAAGAAGCATTGAAATCAGTTCATAATTTATATAGCTAGGAATCTTGGAACATACGTGTTTTAGATCAGAATTCTTAAATCAGCCGATTAGTGCTGGTGCGCGAATGATTAAACAAATGGTTTTTGAAGTCGCGTCTTTCTAAAGCTATTGGGCTTAGGAAAAAACTAAATTGCTTTTCGAGGGTACCAAGAAAAGCTCTATTCGAAAATCTAGGATACCAATAGAGGGCCTATCTGAAAATATTATAAGCTCTAGATCAAGTTTCAAGAAACCCGAAGGTGCCTGCTGGCAGACGAATAGTTTTGAAGTCACGTATTGACACGTATCTATGAAGCTGAGCTTAGGGGAAACACTTAACAGTTTTGGAGGGTAGGTACTAATAAAGCCTTATTCGAAAAGTCTGAAGTCTAAAATATAGAAGATATAATATATGAAAATATAGGTACTGATGTGTACTGGTTTTGGTTCCAGCTACCTTATTATGGATGATTCGGATCGTGATCGCGATCGCGTACCATCTCACTTACCTTAGCTCCTTAATTTATGAACCGATTTGGAAAAAAATAATATTGAAAGGGTATACCTACATTTGCAAATTGGTCCTATAGAAATCACATCAAAATCGGTTACGTGGTTTGGCTTATCAAAATAACTGATTTTTTTGTTACTTATGTGACAATATTATGACATCCGTGGAACGGAAATAGCATATTTTACTAATTTTGTGAAGTCGGGTTTTTCTAAATGATATTAATTATTGTATATTATTATTCATCAAACAGATCGGCGCGACCGACTTCTACACTAGCACGAACATTGTTGCGGACAAGCAGCGTTCCCGCGAACCTCCATTAATGCTGAGACGGACCCATTCGACACTGATTGTATCCTTTAGATATAAGTTTTTGTAAAGGTGTGGAATAAAATTTATTTTCTTACTTTCTTCTTTCTCCTTCTACTGATTTCCAATCGTATCTCGATCTACCGTAAGATGATCAGAATTTTCCTGATTTTTAAGGTTTAATCAGCCAGAAAACTTTCTACTTTGGTAGGTACCAACGGTCGCATCGCCTAAGATGTTTTTGATCTTATGTGTTTATGGCGCCTCCATATTAGTACCTAACGTGTAAGCAATGTAATTGAATGGCATTTACTCAGTCACGCACCATTCTGTGTCGCCTGTGGTCCCAGACGATTTTTTTTCTTTTAGGCAATCTCGAGAGCGGTCAGGGCGACCAAAAATTGCGGTTTTTCAAAGACTGGTTGCTATTTGGCTGCTTCTGAAAAAGAAGCAAAAAGTCTGTCTAATGTCTGTGATAGCCTGCGGATGTTGGGCCAACACCTATACTGATTCAGCAATCCCCCCCCCCCCCCCCAATGCCCCTATTCACTAACTACATACACGCTCATAAAATGGCGCGTTAAGGTATGTTTTTTTTAAATTATTAATATGAGTCCCTGGCAGCCCCGAATACAAGGTTATTGTACCTACAATAAACCGGCCAAGTGCGAGTCGGGCTCGCACACTGAGGGTTCCGTACCACCACATAACTTGTTAGCTACTAAAGTACAACGCACTTGGCCATAATTTATTAATTGTTTGTTGTTACTTGGCATGATTATAGTACTTTAGTGTACTATAATCATGCCAAGTTTGACGCTTGTACGTTGTTTACCGTTTTTGCATTAGAGTTAACGTTTGTTGTATGTGGAACCCCCATTTTGTTTTTAATTTTTGACTATTTATTGTCGTAATTAATCCGCCTAAACATTACATATTCTGGGAAAATTTCAACTGCTATCTGTTACGGTTTGAATGATACAGCCGTTAATAGGTAGGAGAGACAGACAGACATCGTAGGCTTAGCAATAGGGTCCCGATTTTACCCTTTGGGTACGGAACCCTAAAAACTGTTATCCTATCAAGATCACTCGATGGGCTAATCTGAAGATTGTCTGAAAATTTCATCAAAATCGGTCTGGCCGTTTCCGAGTCCATGGGGAACATAATACATACACACACACACGTCGCCTTTTATATAAACAGGTATATATATATATATATATACGAAGATAGGTTAGCTCATTCTGTAGCGGTAAGCAGAAGTAGGTAGCAACTAGTAACTAGCACGGGCGTAGCCAGGTTTTAGTATCGGGGAGGGGGAAAACGAAAAAGCAAATTGCATATACCTAGTAGGAAAATGCGTCCTCGCCTCTCCTATTTCAATATACCTAATACGCCCATGGTAAAATACTAGTTTATAATAACAGACATTCGAGTTTTTCTTCCACATTTAGGTACATAGCTGTCGAATTTATGTTCTTAAAATTCAAAATAAAGTTGATTTCGATGTAAAGGTCTTAGAATAAGTAGGTACCTACTCATTTAGAAAAAAGTCTACCTACAATAAAAAAAAGCCCTAAAATCTTAGAAGAACTACACAAATCTAAGGCTAAAATGCTTAGAATAACTACACAAAGAAACCAAGTACATTCGCAAAATTTAAGCCATTCAAATGGTGTCATTTATGGCTCCAAAAAAATTCCAAAAATCTCCAAAAATTTTACTATGACAATTTGCGTGGTGAAATCGTACCACAACAAATCAGAAAAGCAGCATAAGAGTTATGGTGTGACATTCCACAGGTAATCCATTAATTTCCTTGCTTAAATCGTTTAAAATACCAATCGTTGTTTGGAAACCTACCTTCTCTGAGTAGTTATTCTAAGCTAAAATGGCGTTTTTTTAAATCATGCTACCTGACTTGCAAAAAGGCCTATTTTGGGCAACTTTCTTAGGGTCAATATCAATCATCAATCAATCAAGATATAAAGAAGATGCACGTCGAACAAAAAAAGAAAAGTAAAGCCACATTACAAGTTTAATACATTTTGAAATTGAAACTTAGCTGCTGGCTGAGTGCTGTGTACTGGTAGACTGGTACGGTACTGCGTAGACGAAGTGTTGCAACTTAAAATATTTTTAGCACGAGCTAGGGTAATTTGATAGATACAACAAAAAGTCAAGAACTGCGTAATAATGTAATAAAGCATGAATACGTTATTGATTTAAAGTATTTACAATAATAATATTAACTAACCCTTTAGGGATACTTTCCGGTAAGTTAATAAGAAAGTAAGTGACGAGTAAAAATATTATGCTTGCAATATTTTGTATTGATTACTTTAAAGTATGAATGTATGTGTTGTAGCATGCCTACGCATGCATAGGATGTGAAATAAGGTTAGAAAAAAAAAACCTTTATTTTATGACTAAATTAATTCTGAATACCATAATACATAGTTGTTTATTAATTATTAGGTGATAGTAAACGTACTCGAGTGTGGGTCAGTGATAAAACGCGGTAAACATGTATTTTCGTGTTGCTTCCAAAACTCAGTATCCAATATTGCCAGGTCTAATTTTCGTAAAAAGGGAGGTGTACCACGTAAACATCGGAAGATGTATGGAGATAAAATTTAAAAAAAACGGGTGACTAAATAGCATGAATCATATCGTAAAATTTGCATTTAAAACCGCAAAATCCAGTTTATACTTCGCCCTGCACAGTTGTGTTTACATTCTATGAAACAAAATAAGTAAACGAATTTGATAATAAATAGTCAGCTTTATAATTATGTGCCTTATAGTATATTTAACGTTGCATGTGGTACATACCACATGCAACGTTAAATAGTATATACGACCTTGGGTACATAAAATTACACGGTAATGGCACTCCACTTTTGCGTTTCCTATCACGCAGTTTTCTGTAATTATAGAATCTAATACAACAAAAAGCTTCCATAAAAAACCAGGAGGACGGAGTAGAATATCGGGAGATGCACTTCGGCTGAGCACTTTACTATGGCATGACTTTCACTGTAATAATTATGACTTGGTTGACAATATTTATTAATCTTCAATATATTTTATTACTTGACATTGGCAAACGCACAAGATGTTCGACACCAAAATTCCCGTCAAGAAGGT
This sequence comes from Agriopis aurantiaria, assembly GCA_914767915.1. Taxonomy (NCBI): domain Eukaryota; kingdom Metazoa; phylum Arthropoda; class Insecta; order Lepidoptera; family Geometridae; genus Agriopis; species Agriopis aurantiaria. Next base: position 9,876,040 of record OU611987.1, read on the forward strand.
GGAAGAAAAAACCTATTAGACATTGAAACATACTTTACCATAACTTTTTATTAAAAATAAGCTTGCGCTTCGCCGCCAACTCACCTGATGTTAAGCTATGGTGCGGTCTACGATGGAGCTCGCTTAAAATATTTTGTATTTTACCCGACCCTACTAATAATAATTATAACAGGGGGCTAATTTGTGACGAGCCGTCTCGGTGAGGGAGGGGCGACACCGCGTACCTGGACGGCATTTTTTTTCGAGGTAGAAAACTTCCCGGCTGCTTTGGAGGTGCAGCCAGGTTATGTGGGATTATACCCATTAAAACCCCCCAGGTGACCAGCCTTAGTGCTTAACAAGAAGGCTCCGGGATCTCCAGAGGAACGCACCGGAGCCCTCGGCTCTGCGCTACGGCTCCTCCCGAGACAACAGTGTTGTCTCAGCCTCTCCGCCCACGACAACGTTGGTCACACAACGTTGTCGTTCTCTCCCTGGGCACGCTTAAGTGGATGGTCAGAGCCCCAACTTAGACCATCCCGAGCCCGGAGGTCCCTTTTTAGTAGCCTCTTACTACAGGCAGGGGTTACCGGTGCCGTATTTTATTGCCCAGGCACCAGGGCTATTTACCCCGACCCCTGGCTCGTGCTAACCAGCGTTTTGGGGGTGGAAACCGAATTACCTAAGAACCTAAAGTTCAGGGTGGAAGTGTTAACGTAAAGCTGCGAGTAGCATTCAGGGACAGAGCAGCACGCCTCTCGACACCCTTAGGCAACCAACGCCAACGTTGCCTCCGGCGCCAATATAGAGCAGGCTGTTTAGTGGGTGGCAAGACTGGCAAGCATCGAGATACAATTCCTAAGAGTCTCAATCTCTCAGTAAAAAGAGTCAAAAACGTCCGAGCGTCATTGTACATACATTGTATCAATTATATATGTACTTCACAATGCCACATTTACTCCAATTTAGACGGTATGTCACTTGCATAGTGTTTAACGTTAGTTATCCGCTATGTCGTCGTAGCTCTGACATCGCGCGGCGTTGTAGTCGGATCGCGGGTACCTTGTAACTTACCAAAAAGTCAGCGCAATTCGTAGCATGCGCCGAGTTTTGGTACAGACATTTTTTTTGGCACCATTGTGACTCTTTTTGTATTGCTTCTCGATGGTGGCAAAGCAAGTATCTACCACAAACCCACCACAATATTTTGTCATGAGGCATAATTGGCGGGTGCCGTACCTCATACCATAGACCAGCTGAACACCACCCAGGGTCATCACAATAACCCAGAATTTTTTAATCCTATACCTACTGTTTGTAACTTTTATTTCTGGTGTACACAATGAAGAGTTTCTATCTATCTATCTACTGTACAATAGTTTTATATTCCCCTATAAACACATTCAATAACTGTGTTTTAATTATACTGAACAGGGCCTCTTGGTGATAGCTTCCGCTTGACCAATGCCTCTCAAATGGCTATGTAGACATGACAGAGAAAAAAAAATTGGTAATAATTATGACCTACAACGGTGTATGGACAGTCCAACTATTTTTGTAGTGTTCGTTAGCTTGTATTTTGTTTATATAATTTAGTAACATGAAGAAACAAAGTTTCTGGTATTAGCCATTTAGCCGCGGAACCTAAATTCTTCTTCTTCTATCGTCTTTAACAATATGAGAGGCAAAATAAACCGATGTGTATTGAGTTTTGTCAAGGTACGTACAAACTTATTTTTGGGGATTTTCAAAAGTTATTACTAGCAACACTCGCTCGTCACCTCCATTCGCTTTGTTGAGATTACTTGAGATTTTGTATTCCAAATTAACCTAATTTTATGTCGTAGTATCAAAATACTACGTGATAATATAAATGCCTACAAATTAAAGTTATTCCATTTTTTTTTATTCACTTTTGCATTGTTTTGTTCACTACAAAACATGCAAGTCATTGTTAGTTCTGACACGTTCTGACTGGCGGCGATTTATGTGGTTTAGAATGCGTATGTGTGCGTGAGGCGTGGATTTACTTGGAAGGCACGTGGTTTTGGAAGCAATTTTGTCATGTCAGTACCTACTTTGTACACCCCTGGTGCACCCTCTTTATTTCTATTTGCTCTGAGGCGGCTACTTTACAGTAAAAAAATAGGCGAATTTACGTTACTTGACGCCAAAATGTCAGCGACTCGGATGGCGGACGGACTGGTCAATACTTGGCAACACTGAACTTGGCTGCACTGCACGTGCGTCACTACAAATAAAGCGTAAATATGGCAGAGTTCGTGGATAAAAGGTCTTCTCCGTAGGTCTTGTCTGTGTGACCCTTATCAGCTCAGCTGATCACAGCCAGGCGCCCAACCTAACCGAGTCCGCAAGTAAAAAATATGCATATTGAAACGATATCAGTTTCACAAAATGGCCGCCATGCACGGTTTTAATTCAATCTGATTATATATTCTCTTCAGTAACAAAATAATTCGTATTGCACATGGTGAAGTCATGATATAACAAGAACCATACTTACGTAATAAACGGAATGTTTGTTTAGTTCACGCGTAAGAACGTGTTAAAGTTTAAACCACAAAACACACGATTGAGAATGAAAATGAAAGATGAAAATGTTGAAGTGGCGTGCCGCGTGGCTTGGTTTTAAAATCCACAGACTATATTTTTTTTATTTTTTTTCTTCTTCCCCGAGTTGGGGCCACAGACTATTTCATTTCAAATCAAAAACAAACTGTCAACCACGTTTGTCAATTCACATCGCACGGTCGAGTTCTCGAAGTTTCATCCACAGATAAAAAAAAGAGTCCATTTTTTTTTTTATGTCGTGGTATCAAATATATTTGTTGCCGCCATATTTTATATACCTTTGCTTTTTGTCCTATCCTAGTCCTGTCTGTCCAATGTAACTTACTAGTTACGCAATCGTATAGATGCCACGCTACGCCACGTGTGACGCTGTAGATTACTTTATAATGGTGGTAGCAAAAGAGAGCCAGACTGTCCCAGCATGCAAGCGTAGATGTCGGAGTTTTGGCGCCAACGTGGAAAAAAAAACATGTTGGCTCGTTGTGTTATTTTCCTTAACTTGTGTATTTTAGTGCTAATGTGTAATAATGATAGATTGTTATTTATTAAGTGATTGTGAACGTGCTCAAGTGCGGCCAAATGATGTTAAGCCTCCAACACTATACTGGGGCATGAGTTTGAATTGACAGTGATTTACTTAGCTTGACTATGATTTGTTTGACTCAATTTAATGCTATGTTAGCTTATTACGACTGAAAGACTTTGTATCCATTGTCATGCTTTTTTTACAAAAAAGTTTTCCTTACCGAATGGAATGACACGTATACTTCCTAAAGTTTGCTTCTAAACAGACCCACTAACACTTATTAAACTTAAGCTTATAGAAAAACTTTTTACGTGGCTACAAAGTTCACTTAGAGCAAGGTAATAAGCAATACTTACCCTACATAATAATTTGTCAACATTAAATATTGTTGTTTTTTTCAAAATGGCCGCCGGCATGTATAATCACTGTAAAACTGCATTTAAAGCCACATTTATCTCTATTCCTTTACATAGTTTTAGTTTATGTATTGAAACTATTCAATAATTTGTCACTTAATAACTAATAACGTACAAATATTTTTCTTCTTTAAACAGTCAAAATAAATGAATAACGGAGAAACAACAAAATAATTCTAGAACTCAGCCACAGCACAGATAAACAAATATATTTAAATTAAACCACAGACTAGGCAAATTGATGCACACAACAGCCGATTTACCCTTGATAGTTCATTATAGGGTTATACCTTAGAATAACTAAGGTTATCAGTTACTATGGAATTTAAAATACAAAGAACCGTCGATTATTGTAGTTTTTCCTAGTCCTCCTAATCCTAGTGAGATGCATAAGCAGACGTGTGGTACGCCAGACCGCCTTCCGTCCGTCAACCCAATCAAATCGGTCACGTGTTAGCTATTTATTAACCATTAGATAATTTATGCAAAATAATTTACTTATAATCCAATATTATTATACCATGAATCTATCCAAAATCAAATTATGGCCGAAAAGCACTTTGATTCCGGACTCCTCATCGCATCTTTGTGCCGCAGCTACACGTTGGTTTGTTTGGGGCTTGCATCAAGCAAGATACGTGCCCTACATGTCGGCTCTGGTTTCGTGCAAAAAATGCTAGGCTGGGTCTCTTAGGTTTTATTCTTGTAGTTATAACAGGTTATAAAACGCGAGTAATTTTATGACTGGTCCTGTAAATCACTACAAATAGGTCAGGGCCTTGATTCCATAACTTCAAACACGCGCGTAACGCGGAACGTTAAGTTAACCTCTAAAAGTTGGCCTTTATTTTATTGTTATTTCGGCGCTAGGAAACAGAGCTCACAATCAAATATTTTATGACGTCATTGCTCACAATATTAGCCAATAACCTAGCGGTGTCGGTTTTTCATAGGTAAAAGTTCAAAAGGTATGGAAAAGCATCTTGGGCTTATTCTAGGTAGGTACCGCGCTACAAGCTGGGCCCAGGGGCCTTACGACTAGCAGTTTTAGACTTAAATGAAAAAAATTGCGCTACCACATACCGTATTTGGGCGCGATAAGGTTCACGTTCGCGAGATTTTCCGAATCGCGCTGTTTTAGCGTTAATTTGAGACCGCGTAAGAAGTTAGCCGTAAGGCCGCTGGGGCCTTACGTTTAACTGCTATTACAGGCACCTAATCCGCTCAGTTGGAAAATCACGCGACCGCAAACCTTATCGCGCCCAGATACGGTGCCTGTAATAGCAGTTGTCCGTAAGGCCCTTGATCCCGTAACGTTAACACGTACGTAAAGCGGTGCGTTAAGTTAACCTCTAAAATTTTGTGCTCTATTTACTACGTAGGGAATAAAGACCAACTTTTAGAGGTTAACTTAACGCGCCGCGTTACGCACGTGTTTGAATTTATGGAATCAGAGCCCTTGTCTTGGGGAACGGATGTGTAAGTTCTTCACTGTTCATAAAGTTATTATATAGCTGGTAGGTACCTACCTTTAGAGTATTCGTTTTCCTTTGACAATTGACAATGAAGCATTTTGCAAGTAATAGGTAGGTATGTCTTTTAAGGTTTTGGCCAATTTATTTTCTTATTTACTGTCCTTTGTCTGTATTTACGCATAGTATTAGTGATATATCTGGATTGTTAAAAATATCTTTGGCTGTTGATACGCGCTAAAGTAGGCTTTTTTAGGTTAGTAATGACCCACGCTTATTTGTGGGCCGGTATAATAGATAATGTACCAAACATTGGTATGTATATGTAAACGTGGGTATTATTTCTTCTTTATATGATATGTAGGGTTGGGTTTGTAATGGTTTTAAGATAGTTATAAAAAGTAGCTTATTATTAAGGTAGGTACCTACGTTATGTTAATTAACTAAAACATAGTTTTTCGAGTTTCGATTTGCAAATTTTATTTGTAATAGGTAAATGACGGATTTAAATTTTAATAACCGATAGGTGATCGATAAAGAGCACGAGTGTAGGCATTATGTAGGTATATAATACAGTGAAACGTATTATAGTATTGTTCCCAAATCGCCTAGAAGCCACTAGCAAAGTTTTCACTAATCTAACGGGGCGCGACTTGGACTAAAAATCAGCTAAAAATCACAGCTATCAAAGCCTACAGAAAAAAGTACTTTTTACTAGGTATACGGATTCGTGTATAACCTCTCGCGGCTCACCAATGGTGGTTGCTACTCAACTGCATTTTAGACGATGTAGTATAGTAGGTGGTACTACTTTATCTATGATGTATTGATGTAGTAGGTAACAGTCACTCCACTCTAGAACGGCCGTGAACATTTCTATCCAACGCGGTTATCGGTTCTACGAAAGATATTATGACGTTCCACTGCCACTTCGTCTTGCTAATAAGCAAAGAATTCAATGTTACATATAGATCGATGCTAATAAGTAAATATGCTGAGTTATGTACAGGTACTTAGTTCGGTTCCTCAAGAGAAACGCTAAGCATAGCTCAGCTTTTCCATAGTTCGCCGAGGAGGCTAGGCTTGATTTTGTAATCGCTCGAATTATATTTCGCACGTCGATTCGAATTTGCTTTCTATCAAAAGAAAATCTTGAATTTCGCATATTTTCGTGCGAAATCATACGAGCAATTAAAAAATCGAGCCCCTGATATGAGGACCACTCTACACCATGTCCACAGTACATGAAGATCGTTGCCACAGTAAGTCATGACCGTTTTCTTAGGTTATGACAGAATGCTGTTACCCGTTAGTTTCGTCAAGCAACCGGTCCCAGAACAATGTGATCGTTGAACGTGACCTTGGTTTTATATCGAAGATCGGATGCATTGAGAATTAGCTGCGCCGTTCAGCATACATTTAAGTCTTCTAGCGATTCAGCCGCTATCATTATGGGCGTTTCGAAGAGACAAATACCTATTATGTAGATATCTATTGTGCATTCGTTTTTATGGGTGTACGATTTACTCGTGTTTTCTGCAAATAAATTATTATCTTCCTCGTGGCAGGGGCCTTACGGCTACCTCTTAACGCGTGCTCGAAACAGCGCCGAAGATAAGACTTGCGGTCACGCAACTTTTCGCATCATCTAAACAGAATCGTTTAAAACAGGTAGCCGCAATCTAGTAAGGCCACGACGAAATGTTTTATGACGTTATTATGACGAAGTCTGTAAATCCGCGAGTGAAGGATGTACTCTCCGTTGATTTTGATACCTCATCGAGCGTCTTAAGCTTATCCTCCAATGCGTTGGAGAACAATAGAAAAAAACAAAGGGTGTGTAGAAGCGCGCCAAAATCCAGCAGCGAGCATCGCCTGCACGGCCTAGAAAAACGAATAACATAGTAAGCAGAAGAAACCTTCATTTCAAAATAAAACAAGATAAGATTTTGTACATATTTTATTCAAGTATTTAGTTAGATTGTATCGTATCTTACGTAATTTGACCTCATTAATCTACATCGTTATGCTTCGCAGGCAGCAACCTCTTATCTTCTTATCTTCGATTCGTTTGACCGTCTAGTAAGCATGTCGTTAAGGAAATCAATGAAAAAGGCGACGCGGTATTTAGTGTTTCTAGGTGTGGCCCTTAGGCCCACAGCCGTTGCAGACCATGCTTAGTACAAGTGTCTACTACTCATCGTCTGCAACGTTTTGCTTAGTGCAAGTGGCAGTGAAAGTGCTTAGTAGCACTTCACCCTGGTCTTAGCGCAAGTGAAGCTTCGTTTCCCCGCGCTACTCGCGCGACGCCCACTGCACATCGTTCGTCTCGTTCGAGTGCGTACTCGCACGCAAGTTGTGCGCGTCACCGCGCGAGTGGCTATTTACGTTTGAACGCCTACTTGTACTTGCAAGCTACTTTACGTGGTCTGCAACGGGCTATTGAGTAATTTTTCGGTCGTCAAGACGTACTAAAGAAAAAATAATTTAATCAATCAATCAATCAATCAATACATACATACAAACGCCGCCGGTCTGTTCCATAGGTCTAAAACTAGCTTCGGTTATGAATTGGTGAATAAATTTTCACGCAATATTTGAATATGAGATATGAAACTTTTTAATATATACTGTCCCACTGCTGGGCAAAGGTCTCGCCATTTCCTCCCATAAATCCCGATCCTCCGCCACCTCTCCGGAATGAGTCAAGATCGTCACGCCGGCCTTTCTTAGGCCTTCCTTGACAGCGTCGTTCATCAAGCACCCACTTTGTGGCGATCCTGGCCCTACGGTCGGGATGCATACGCGCCACATATCTCGCCCAATCCCATTTTAAACTAGCGGCTTTTTGGCAAACGTCGACCGCACCAGTTATGGAGCGCAATGCGCTGTTGCGTACTCTGTCCATTCTTTGCACGCTGCGTTCCATGAAACTAGTATATTATTATTTTTAACCCTCGATAAAAGAGCTGATAATCTTCAAATGGCTGAACAGATTTTCTTAAATCATAGCTAAGCATACATTTGATCAAGTCACATCTCAAAAAAAAATATTACTAAATCAAAATGGGCTCATCCGGGAGCTACGATGCCACAGACGATACACGTTAAACTTATAACACTCCTTTTTGGGTTAAAAACAAAGCACGAGTAGCGTAAGCGAGTGATTCTTTTGTCGCTAGGCTATGAACAAGTGTTCGAGCATGATGGGCGATCACTCGCTATGCGAACGACGCTGACCAACAAACCAGCAGAGCGTGTTCTTGCCTACTTACTCTCGTCGGTGAAGTAGTCTCCAGTTTTCATGAATCTTCTGCCAGCATTTTGAAGTCTTTTACGAGATAACATTTACTTTCTTATTTAGAATGCTTTAAAGGCAACTCAGCCGAGCGGTGTGGCTCAACACGATACTACTGCCGCGCAGCTTACCTAACTAAGACGTTGTCCATTAATCATGCAGTTTTTGGCCAATTTTTTATTTTCTCCTCTCTCTGGTGATACTTTGTGAGGTTATTGGCTAACCCTATTCACTTCAATTGGAAATAACATAATGTTAAAAAACTATGGATTTATTTATAAAAAGGATATTGTTTATCTCTTGGTTCTTCATGTGAGCGATCTCTGAATGGAGACTTCTCCTGAAAACGATTGATAGTTATTAAAATATGTAGCTGCTATCTGCATGGCAATTAAAAAAAATATCCCGTTCGTTTTTTTCGTTAGCAGAGAGGTAGTAGGAATAAATAAATGTAATAAGAAACAAAAATACATATTCACATACTTACCCTTTTATGATACTTTTCATAATGATGATCCTCTTGAGATCCATTCTGATGACTGCTGATCTTGATTACAGCTGAAAGTACAAAATATGTTTTAACAAAACCTTATCCCCCTTATTAATAAACGTGGAGTAGTCTTGGAATAGTTACGCCGTGTTTTGTCTTCTTCTCTCTTTCACATTTTGAACTCGATCGAAAAAGACAAAAGACGGAGTAACTATTCCAAGGCTACTCCACGTTTATTAATAAGGGGGTTAATGTCTTACCTACATTGATTTATAAACATATTGATGTTGAGTTTAGTACATCGACAAATCAGGGGCCTTACGGACAACTGCTATTGCAGCACCAAACTTACGTTAAATCCGCTCAGTTGGAAAATCACGCGACCGCAAATCGTATCTGCGTGCGTTAAGGTTCACGTTCGCGTGATTTTCCAACTGAGCGGATTTAACGTTAGTTTGGTGCCGCAATAGCAGTTGTCCGTAAGGCCCCAGGTATTAGTCAACATTTTGTCTAACATTTTTGAGCGCTGGCTCGATAATATCATAATAAAATTGTTTAAAATATCTATGGTAAGACTTTGTTTAACTTTTTGACAACAGACTTTGCCTCGGCGTGAAGAACAGTTTCGCCTTGTTGAGCACACAGGTTTCTTAGAGGCAAGCTTGGCCTTACCGTAATGTGACGGCGGAACTGTACATTTGTGTCGACTCCTAGGATTAGGATTCTAATGCTTTCCGAAACCTTGGGAGTGTTGTGAGAGCGAGCAGCTACAACGAAGTGGCTTTTACTTGAAATATAAACCTCCATTCTCCATTATCTCTGAAGTTATGGAATAGTTATATGTTGTACTAGTCTAAAGTTGTTATTTGGCTCGAGTGCCTGCATGGTATTGAATATAGAACAAGCTAAGGATTCAATTGGCATGAGGTGCAAATATTTTGCAGCAGTGTAACACAACCTTTCATCTCACTTAAGCAAGGAAAACATCGAGAAGGTTGGAATGTGTTATTACTGAAAAATGTGAAGATTAGACAATAGTTCGTCACGTTTGAATTTCGAATTTACTTTCCGTGCTAGCAGATAAAAACTTTTTTGAGCTTGCGAGATGAAAATACATTTGTCTTGATGATTATAGCTCCTATGCGCGTTCAATAGAACGCACTCTCTTATGGGGAGTTTTCGTCCTATAGAAGGAGAGTGAGCAATAGAAAAGCTGTCCACATATAACTAATGCTGCGGCCGCACACAGGACGAGGCTAGGGAAATAGCGAGGAAAGTAGGCAGAGACGTAGTGTGGCTGCGTTATTCGTCCTGTCGCTCGTCATGCTCCTCGCCTTGCCCACGGTTTTTTGCGCGCGTGTCAAAGAATCGGTAATATGAGAGCGAGTGAACCGGCCACACACTCGCGCGCCACACTCCGTATCGAGCGTTCGTGGCGTCTACACGTGACGGATAATCATGTCGCTGGACCCGCTGGTTGGTGAATGATCGAACGAAAAAACCTTAAATTAATCGAATTATTATCTGCTGAATCCGTAATTTGGGACCCAGAACACAAACAACATAAATTAAAAGATAACATATGGACGACATTTAATTAGATTGTTTTTTCGTTGTAAAGCCTCGATTTACAACGAAAAAACGCAGTGCGCACGCTGCTACAATCTTCACATCTATTGGCGACGAAAGACTAAAGCCGAGTGCGGCGCATGGCGATGAAAAGCGCGAGGAGTGGCGCGATCAGAGTAGTGTGGCTGTCTAGCGAATAATCCCGGCAACGCAAGGAGCATCGTGTGTGGGTGGGTAAAGGATATCGATAGTCTATGACCCAAGTTAATAAATATGGCGGTCACATGTAGCTGTGCATGTAGCCAGTACCAGGCCTGGTGCATTCCGCACTTTAGGTATGAAGCTACAAGTACGTGGCGGGCTCCGACTTGTCGAACCAATTCAGTGGGCTGCTTCGCGATAGACAGAGAAGCAACGTCTAGGTTAATATGGCTGTTGGTAGATAGCGCTCGCACGTCCTGAATTACACTTCATTAGGGTTCCTTACCCAAAGCGGGACCTTATTACTGAGCCTACGCTGTCTGTCTGTCAGTCAGTCAGTCTGTATGTCCGTCCTGCCTTTTAACAGCTGTATCTTTCGAACCGTAATAGATAGCCATTTGAAATTTTCACAGAATATGTAATGTTACGGCGCATTAGCTAAGAAATATATAATAATAAAGTCAAAAAGAAAAACTAAAGGGCGGTTCCTCATACAAGAAACGTTTTTAGGGTTCCGTACCTCAAAAGGAAAAAACGGAACCCTTATAGGATCACTTCGTTGTCCGTCTGTCTGTCCGTCTGTCAAGACCCTTTTTCTCAAGAACGCGTAAAGGTAGCAAGTTGAAATTCATACTAAATACTTGGGTCTACGGTTTCTTTCGGCTGTAAAAAAATAAAAGTTGTAAGTCAACGCAATCAAAAGATATGAACGTTTATGTCGTATATTTTGCGATTTCACAGGGGAATCAAAACATATAGGGTACTTCCCGTTGACCTAGAATCATGAAATTTGGCAAGAGGCAAGGTCTCATAGCACATAATATATAGGAATAAATCCGAAAGTTATAAATTTGAAGTTATATCATTTAAAAATAATTATTTTGCTATTACAAACTTACATTTTGTAGTTGGAATGTATGGAAGAACCTTATTGTCAACTACAAACTTAAGTTTGTCTCTCAATATTTTAACTTCAGTTAAGTTTTTTTTGTCTCGCGCTCTGAGGGTTCCATTATGTCGTATATTTTGCGATTTCACAGGGGATCTGGTTATTTATTACAGTACGAAAGATACAGCCGTTTAAAGGTAGGGCAGACCGACGGCCAGACAGACAGACAGACATCGTAAGCTTAGGAATAGGGTCCCGTTTTTAGCCTTTGGGTGAGGAACCCTCAGTGCGCGAGCCCGTCTCTCACTTGGCCGGTTTATTGTGTAGTAGCAAGTCGCTACTTATTTAAATGGTTTTGCGAAGTCAATTTTCTGTACTAGTACTATTAGATATGTCTTCTGTGCCAGTACTGTCTGCTCTAAGTCGTGTAATATGTTTAACCTGAGTAATTGACCATCTTTGTTAATTACTTACGTTCCTATTTATTACATTACAATATGACTGTCACATGTAAATTAGGTAATATTTACTCAAGTCGAGTAAGGGAGCTAGTTGAAAGTATCCATACGTGAATGGGATAATAAAGCATATCAATCGCTGCTCTCTCTCTCTCTCTCTCTCAAGCTTAGTAATGTTATAAGTGCATCCTTCTCTTATTATTGTTGTTATTTAGTGACTTGTCTTTAACTCATACTCCGTCAACGCCCAACTCTATGACAGATGGTTAAATACCTTTTTGTTCATCGCGTCTTCTCTTTTGTTCAAGTATAGCAGCCTCCTCAGTTCTGTCCTGAAAAGCGTAGGAAAGTATTTTTGGAACGCGTGATAACTATGAAAGCTACGATTTAGCCACACTATTAGTGATTTACTAGTATTGGAGCAAAGCAAGTAAAAAATAAAATGCAGCCCACACAGATCTTGCGATCATTAATTGAATATAACAACATCAATGGAATATAAACGACAGAACTTGACGCAATTGAGTACATCATATAAATCGTACCAATAACCTTTTGAAATACAATATGGACAAAGCCACTAACATAAAATACTGGAATCGAAAAGAAAACCTTCAGGAAATATATCAATATTTGCAGTTGTCAGACTGGACTGCGCATCTGCCACACATTAGATTGTCTTTTAGCTAAAATGACTACTTGGTTGAAGTAAATTTATAAATTATCGTGTGATAGAGCTAAAAAGCTATGTAGCAGGACCACCTAAATAAGCACCAGACAGACTAGTCTGTTATTAGTTTGCAAATAGAGGCCTTTGCCCATCACTGGGACATAACAATATCAACAAATAATAGTTGCGAGACCACCAAAATTTGTGAGGGCCGCGTAGATACGTACCCTTTTCCGACTCATCTTACGTTCTTTGCGTTCATCACCCCTCAATTTCGCCTTTCGTTTTTCCTTTTCTGGCGATCTTTCCTCAATTTCTTTGCTACCCTGCTCAGCAAAAAAACATGTTAGCTATAATCTTAGTATCATTAAAATATCACATCTTATATTCAAAGTGTAATTTGATAAACTGATTGCAAACAGAGTCAAAAGGGACTGTGAATGAAGACAACTCTATCAAATCAAGTTCTATTTGACTAAAGTTCTCTGTTTGTCTTGTCTGTGAATTTTTACGGCACCTGAGATTGCTTCTGAAGTCATCACAATTAGTTCCATGTTACTGATTGAGTGGTTGATGATCCAGAATAAGTAGTCAAACTGGTTCATGACGCTGGTGAAGTTGATTAGTTGATGATCCAAAATAAGTGGTCAAACTGGTTGATGGTGCCGGTAAAGTTGATTCGTTGATGATCCAGAAAAAGTTGTCAAACTGGTTGATGATGCCGGAAAGTTGATTCATTGATGATCCAAAAAAAGTTGTCAAACTGGTTCATGAGCCTGGTGAAGTTTTCTTGAAATTTGATTTGAAGTCGCTCCTTATTATTGTTTTACTCTGGCCATTTTAATCTTCTTATAGATGTAGCTCTGAATTCAGGTTGTTCTATATGTAGATGATGATAGTCAATATAATTAATTATGTTCTTATCAGGTTTGTCCTGAAGTTTCTTATTCAAAATCACTCATGTAACTCAGTGATAGTACGGTTTAGTGTGGTAGTTCCATATGTAGGCATAACAGTGTAAACATCTCGGCGCCTCCCATGAGTAGCCACCAAGGTCTCGATTGCCAGCGGTGCGGTCCCACCAGCTGATCCCGATATTGGCCTATTCAGATTCTTCACACTGCTGAAATCGTTTGACAAGGTGGCCAAAGGCCGACGGTGATGAGTGTGATAGTGGCCCAGATAAAGATCCTCTGTTGTTTTGTTTGTGATGGCAAAATTTTTGCTAACAACTTCATGCAGACAGTATCACTGTTCTAAAACAAAACGTAATCTTCGGTTAAATCCAAAATTCAAGGACTTGCAGCAGAAACAATATTGCACTGGTACGACGTCTCTCTTTCACATATTCTGTCACAGCTTGATGTAATAGTATTTCTCCTCTTGACAATTTATCAATTCAGGATGGTTCTCCACAGTGGTTGGCATCAGGGAATCCTATTAACATTCACACAACATGTGTTACGAAGTGGGTTGTACTTAATTCAAAGGACCTTTTGACTCTTCCAAAACTAACCTTACCTATACTCACTTGGACTGGGCTGATTGGACTAACGACACACTGTTCCATTTTACGGCATTAAGTTTTGTAAGAAATATTTAAATCTTGATATGACATCCTCGTAATAACACTTTCAGTGGGATTCACCTTTATTCTTTGGATTTATTTTTCCATGAGTACCTTCCATCTTCTTGCAGGCACCAATGTTATTCCAGTATTAACATTGCTCTTCTATGTAGGTCTTAGTCTCTCACAGGTTTTGATCGCTCAGTAAACCTTATTGTAGTAAACAGCTTCATCTCTATGGTACACTGGACATCTGCTGGTATTTTGATTCTTCTTTGCTTATTTGCTTTAGTATATAACAAGTCAATGAATTGATGATCATTTTATTGGTATTTTTTAATTTAATAATTGTTTTTTGTTCACTTTTAATCAGTCTTACAGTTCTTTGACACTTTTGCTCGATTCTTGTAATGGATCTTCGTAGCACTTGCGTACACCGTAGTTATATTTGTTATTTTAAGTAGATAGTTAGTTTGTTTGCAGCGTCGCGCGGTGGTCGTGGTCCAGCCCAATCCTCAGTCCGGTGCGAGGCCGATTAATTACAACGATACTCACCTTGCCGTTGCCGCTGCTTTCTACTTTACGACGTTTCACATCTGCCAACAAACAATTGCTGTTTACAAATATGTTTGAGACAGTTCAAGAAATGTTAATGATACTATCTATATGTATACACATTGAATAGGCCTGTGTCCTAATTTTATTACCTCATAAAAATGCTAATCATAAATAGAGCACATCAACAAAAACAACATTAAAATTTGTTAAAAATTAAATAAGATAGCGCACTATAGCAATTTATGACGTCATGCCTTGCGCGCGCCATAAAAATGCTATACTAACATCCATCCCAGAGCATCTCCTCTCAATCCCCACCAAAAACTTTAAGCGCTTATATATGCTATATTATAGCGTGGTGTCTTGGTTGTCTTCGGTGGGTCGCACTGAGTCGGAGAACCTACTTACAATTATCAGCTGAAACTAAGGGACCTGCTACCTTGCCTGCAGTTTGACTGCCATGTAGACTATAAACAGTTACTCTATATAACAAACCGTTTCGTCCAACACAGTCTCTATGGTTGTTTGATTGGCTGGCGGGGAATCAGGTCCCTTGACTAGCTCTACCTAATTTGTACCAAGCATTACTGATCTTGTAATATTACTCGACTTCCACCTCCTAATCACGTAACCGCCTATTCCTTGTAACGCATAACTTTTAGGGAACATTTGTACACAGGAACGCTAAATAGCGCTATTTATCACATTCATGCATACACATACACAGACACTCACACACACACACACACGAAAACATACTCAGATACGCTCACATAAAACCTCTTCGCCCGTGGGCACAAATCACAGAAAAAAAAAAGAAAAAAAAAAAAATTTTTTTTTTAATGTAAATCGCCCGACTCACCCGTGGCTTGTGCCTTGCGCCGCCGCCGATTGTCTCTTTTGGACATGCAGATAATGCAGACTTTGAAACGACGAGATACTTGTACTTTAGGATCCGTACCAGTTCCATCAGGGCTAATGGTTCTCACATAATGTCAACTTGTTTCCATTTAATAGGTATTACTTTGCAAGTAGTCCTATATAAGTTTTAACTACCCTACATATAAATATTGTACTAACCTATTTTTTAAGTCTACTAATAACTGTAACTCGAACTCGGAAGGAAGAACTGAATCTCACGACACAGGACCCACCTAGTGTGAGATACAGGGCTACTTTATTTGAAGTAGGTATGTAAACATTTCTCACCTACCCACTAACTCTTATCTTGTTTTATTTATCTTTGTACCTATTTCATAAGCTTGTAAAAAACTTTGAGCAAATAAACGTTATTTTATTTTTATTTATTTATATCAGAAAAAGAATTTACATTGTTTTTTCAGTATGTGTAATGTATTTAATTATATCCTTCACTTCCTCTCTACGTAGTCTAACTTCTAAACCACACAACGGATTTTGATGCGGTTTTCACCATCAGTTAGATAATTTTTCACGGAAGGTTTATATATATATTATATAATAAAACTTATACCCGTGCGAAGCCGGGGCAGGTGGCTGGTTTGTAATAAATTAAACATTTAGGACACAAGCCTATTACAAAATCATAGAAAAATTTAATTATTTCCTAATCTGACTATTTATTGAAGTACAAAGGTATATCAAAGGAAGAAAATAAAAAAAACCTTAATTATCACTAATGAAAAAAAAATCAAAATCAAGATGTTGTCAGTGTGGTAAAATTTCATTCACATTCAAACGAAAATCTGTGGAACAGCTAATTGACAGCAATGATCACCTTCTGGCTTAGTACCATCGTTCTGTGTAACCCTAATGATGCAGATGTAACTCTGACTCATTCACACTGTTACTTTGTCATTGCTAAGGTGATCTTGATAAAATTTTGCAAGTGGTGTGAAATTGTGCATTGTGCATCAATTAGGACGGTCTCAGCATACTTTACCCTAAAAAATGCGAGTTAAATGGAATTTTTCGGATAAAGACACATGCCGCAGTTGGTAACAAATTAAACTCACCGCGTTCTAGTTCATCGGAAGTGTTGCGATGGTCGTGTGGAGGTGATACAGTTTCCAAATAACGCTCCTCCTATGACAAAATTGCTATTAAGTCTTCACAAATAATAAATAATGGTTAAGTGCGGGTCGGTGACGAATTTCTATTCACCACCGGTTCTCGTACGATTACCAAAGTTAAGCAATGTCGGGTGCGGTCGGCACTTGGATGGGTGGATGACCCACCAACAAATCTGTTACCTATTGTATCTCTCATTCACAAACATTTGTTACTAAGTGCTTTGTCAACTTCTCGGCGGTGAGAAGAGTCGCGCGCGAAAACGGAACAAAGCATATATTAGCATGATGTCTTTTTGCACTACTTTTTTGAACTTTATTAGTTTTAAACAATTTGTGGTGGCACGGAACCCTCAGTGCGCGAGCCAAACTAGTACTTGACCGCTTTTATTTAAATAATTCAATGTTTTGATAGTTACCCTGTGTGATCTTTCTCTTGGCGATCTGTCCTTGGTTCGTATTTCCTCCTTCGCCCGTTCTTTGAGAGCCCTGAAAGTGTATGAGGTCTTAAAGGCCGGCCATGAAGCATGGTCAAGATACCATTCAATATTCACAGAATTAACCAAAACGGAAAAACTGGTTAGAGGGAAAAACTGTAAGTACATACTTATTATGCATAATGATAACACTCTTTATCATCTGTTTATGCTGGTTTCGTCTTGGGACCTTTTCATCTTCAGCCAGATAGACTTTAAGAAACCTGATACAGGTCTGTTTCTCTGCCTAGGGCATTACTATATTGAATTATTTATGAATTAATTTATTATGTAATAATCCAAATATTATTGTTAATTATTATTTTAAAAAAATTACATGAAATACGCTGACTTATGATTCACACTATTATCAGTAAAATTGTTTATCCGTATGTTATGATTATATACAGTATCTCTTGACCAAATATACACTCTACACAAAATACCACTTTTGCACTCATAGCAGCGATTATGTGTGTATTAATTTTATGTTAAAATAATATTAATTTAATTTTAATGCTATAGTTCATCAGTTGTTATTGTAGAAAGGTACTTACGATCTAGATTCGCGTTTGGTTTCCTTTTCTCGGTCTGAGTCTTCACGACGTCTGTCACTGTTTCTGGCCTCTCGTTTCTCCGGATCTATTAAAAAAGATCACCAATTATTGACATGCTTAAAAAAATATTAGTGCAAACTGACGATGTTGTTTATTTTTAGTTACTATTATTAAATTTCATTCTCAAAAAATTAGCAACTCCATCTTTTATCAGAAACTGTAGCCGCAGGAATATTTTACCTTCACACTAAAGTTCCAAGACAAGCCTTATGCTTAGTTCACTGACTAAAGTAGCTAGTTACAATCTGGGTCTTCAAATGACGAGTGAAGCGGTTTCCTCTAGGCAAGCATGCTCCAACGTAGACCACATCATCGCTTAACATCAGGCGAGGTGGTGGTCAAACGCAAACCGATTGGTTATAAAAAAAAAATACCATGTGTCTTACATGGAATACTAGGTTATAATTAAGAGATTGATGAAGTGATATAATTAAGGGATTTGTTTTACTACTTTGTTATGTTGTCTTTTTAAGTTTTCTTTTTTTTGTGACTAAATTTAATTGTTTGCCTAAATATTGGGTGTAAAATTAAACTTACCAATTGGTATTTGCGGTGAAGAGTTATTTTCTTCGTGCACCGGTGCTTCTTCTTTGGGAACTATAGGAGTGGTGGCCGCGGCACCTGCAATCTTGTGCTTATCGCCCACCTAAAATGTTCATAAATGGTTGATTTTTTGTCATCAAAATCAGTATTTAGCAACACACTGCTGGGCCCTTTTATTATGCTATCTCTTTGGTCCCTTGGCAATCGCCTCCAACCGATCTCTCAGATTTCCGCACCTCATTCTATGTTACTAACTGCTTTGTCAATTTCTCGGCGGTGAGAAGAGTCGCGTGCGAAAACAGAACAAAGCATATATGTATTAGGTAAAGAGGCTTATTGATAATTTCTGAATAAGACCGTGTGTATGAATGAATAGTCGAACAGTGGTGGACATAGCGCGTTATATCAACCGACTTGGGACAGCATCGGGGTCGCATCGTTGTCAACCATTCAATTGAACGCAGGCTTGTAATCGAAGCGGTTCAGCACCTTCGACGTGTCGGCGCGGCTACGCAAGGCGAAAGCTTTTATAAGCACGGGGGACCAGGGCGGGCGATCTGGGCGTCATGTTATGAGTCGACGGCAAGAGGTAAGCGCTGTGACATGAACCACTAGCGGTTTACTAGCTTGCCCTGAGGTGAGAATGCCGTTACGATGCAATTTTGGTATGTGTTGTAGTTTGGTGTGAGTTTTGTTGAATTAGTACTAAATAGCTAAAATTAAGGCGATGCTAATTCGACGCCAAGTTGATATGTCTGCTGCGTTAGTGTCACATACCTGATGGAAGTCATTTTCTCTCATCATGGTGGATGATTTATTCCGTAGCTGACCGCTATAGACCGTAGCTAGCGCATACAAGTCTTGCCTTTGAGTCTTCTCTTCATCTTTGACCTAAAATATAAACTAAATTAAATAACTTCATGGTGGCAGTTATAGTATTTCCATAATTGGTGATAGAGATCACCTCGCCTCGAGATCGTTTTCAGTTTCGGCTCGAGCTCTTGGGCGTTACTCTGACTTCAACCCTCAACTTTGGCTCCTATTAAAACAAGGTTCAACTGGCTGCCAAAAAGTTGGGTATCAACACCATCTAACCCCTAAAAGCTTGTGAGAATTTTGTAGTGGCAGAAAATTTCAATGCTGGAAATATCCTGGGTCAGCGATATACAGGCCAACTTTTTTTTTTACCAACTGCTGGTTATAAATGTCTTTAAATAGATACACAAAACCAATCACAGGTCATCACGGTTAGAAATACAGTAATAACAATAACTAAGAAAACATTATTGAATTAATAAAGTAAACAGATCCGGAAAAACATGTATCTCTTATTGTAGGTGAAAGAGAACGGGATACAGGTAGTAAACTGCTCGTTAATATGTGACCAACCTTGTCGACCTTCTTCTCGATAATGGCAGCGAGTTTGGCGAGCACGGGGAAGTGCGGCGACACACGGATGAGCACGATGAGCGCGTTACGGATCTGCACGTAGTCACCAGAGTCCAGGCACACTACCATAGCTTTGGTGATCTTGAAGTGCCACTTGTGGCACACATGTCTGGAATTGATTGATTAATCTTCATTGTTCACACCATGAAATTTGATGCAAAGGGAAAAAAACCTCTTAAAAATAGTGTCAACTTATCGCTAAAAGCGATCTCTTCTAGGCAAACTTAAGATGGAAAGGATTTATAGAAGACGTAGAAGACTGGATTATAATATCAAGGGCTTTAAAATTCGGGTCAAATGGCATACCATGAAACCATGTTTTACAAGCTACATACTTTTACATAGAATGGGAATGGAATACTTTTTACATTGACAAATCAGCAGTGCAAGTACCGTTCTTTATCGATCGTCAAATTCGCTAAAATACCATAGAATCGATCACAGCGAATACTGAAACAATGGCATATTATCGAATATGACGACCTCAACTGTCAATTTGACGATCGATAAAAGAACGGTACTTGCACCCCTGATTCAGTCCACATGTAAATGCATGTCACCACCTGAGCTGGCACGGGAGATGGGAGTCGGAGGAGAATAGAGTCTACAAGGCTACGCGGAAATTTTGTACTAAGACGAAAAGGTTCTTTATACTCATCATTATAAATAACTTTTACTATGGGACCAACACTGAAATCGCGAAAAAAATATCAGCTGTTGCATTTGTCCAGTGTAAATGACCTTTTCTATGGATATATGATATATTTTACGCAATTTTAGAGTTGTACCCATAGTAAAAGTTGTTTATAATGATGGGTACTATGGGCTCCTTTCAGCTTAGTACACCCTTTCTGCATAACCCAGTATGAAAGGGGTCAAATTACGTGCGGAGTGTCGTGATCTGTATAGTGTCTGTCACCTGTAGTTCTCGTATCCGACGTGATCGTTGGCCTCTGTGAACTGGTTGGAGACGCGGTACTTGGTGACGAAGCCCGGGTAGTGCGCGCACTCGCGGTGGAAGGCGGCGCGGTCGGCGTGCCAGCGCATGGCCGTGCCGAGCACCGCGCACAGGAACGTGCCGTACCGGCCCGCCTCGCCCTCCGAGCACGACATCACCGAGTACGTGATGTCGCAGAACAACTGGAATACATTTTTTTATATCAACGTAACCACACCAGTGCAGCGTAGGACGTCCGACGTCGGATCCGTAGACGTAGACGAACGAAAGTTACCGACATAGCCCACCGGATTAGCAACTTGAAGTTGCAGTGGGCAGGGCACATATCACGCAGAACAGATGGCCGTTGGGGCCGAAAGGTTCTGTAATGGAGACCACGGACCGGTAAGCGTAGCGTAGGACGTCCACCCACAAAATGGACAGACGATCTGAGAGATCGCAGGGAAACGCTGGATACAGGCCGCTTCCAACCGGCCCTTTTGGAGATCGATGGGGGAGGCCTATGTCCAGCAGTGACGTACTATGGCTGAAATGATGATGATGATGAACCACACCAGACTACTATCATGAGTCATAGGTGCGTTTAGAGATGCCTCAAAGACGCACAAGACACGCTCTGATACTGGGTTACGCGGAAAGGGTGTACTAAGCCGAAAGGGGTCCAGAGTAACCCATCATTATGTTAAAGAAATACTTCGGATGCCACTCTGATATCGCAAAAAAATATATCAGCAGTTCCACAAAAATAGCATGCATGCATGCTACACGACAAAATGCATGGAGCAGCTGAATTTTTTTCGTGATTTCAGGTTTGGTCTCTTTGTAAAGTTGTTTATAATGATGGGTACTATGGACCCCTTTCAGCTTAGTACGCCCTTTCCGCGTAACCCTCTATAATCACGTTTAATGTCCTATGTACGCTTTTAGGGCATCTCGGTACGCGCCCATTGTATTATTTTTGCATTGCTCAGGAATGGTTAGTTACCCAGTTACTTCAAATAGATGTAAAAGGCGACAGGAAAGTCAGTTTCAACACCCGAGGCCGTTCCAGAAGGAGGTCGACAAGCTGCCTTCTTCGAGGACATTTGAGTGGCAAGATTAGTCATACTCACTGTTTATGCAGGTTTGAAGGTAAGGCTCTTCAGTGGTTGTGATTATAGGACCAGAGAATACGTTATTTGTTTACTACGTTTAGAGCTTTTTTTATTGAAATATAGGTTTGTGCTTGACTGCTATCTCGCCTTTCGTTAAAGACGCCTAGATAGTAACTATCAGGGACACCCATGCAGACAGACAACGCATTCTACAGCGGTCTAGCGGTCCGCACAATAAAATTGAGAGAGCTGATGCAAATAGAAAAGATAATGTTTCGTTATTTTTTAAACGACTTCATAAAAAGTAGGAGGTTCTCTTTTCGGTTGTATTTTTTTTATGTTTGACAACCTAAGAACTCCACCATTTAAAATCGATTTGGCAAATATATTTTTTATTTGAAAGGATATTCTTTCAGATTGGTACCACAGAAATTTCAACTAAACCGTTTCAGTAGTTTAGATTTTAAATAAAAATGACTGGAAAAATATGTCATCAAAGTAAAATAAACTGCGTATTTACTAATTCCGAAGTCAGTTTTCAAAAATTGGCAATGGTTGTTGTTACCCGATCATAGCAGAGAAAATAATATAAGTAAACAAAATTGCGTATTTACTAATCCTGAAGTCGGTTTTCTTAAATTGTTGATTATTTTTAGTTACCAGATCAACTAAATTGCGCATTTTCAAACATTCAAGTGGGTTTTTTTTTATTTTGTCGATGATTGTTGTTACCCGATCGTAGCAGAGTAAAGTAGAGAAGTTGGGCGTCTTGAGAGTGTGAACGGTGTGCACGAACTCGGCGCAGTAGAGCGCGTCGTGCGCCGTGAACACGCAGCGCGGGAACAAGCACAGTTGCATGAGCCGCGTCACGGTCTCGTTCTTGGCGGAGCGCGCCGCGCGCGTCGGGAACCACGAGGCCGCCGCCGCCGCGAGACGCGCCCGCACGCGCGACACGTGCGCCTGCTGGCGCCGCCGCTCCTCCTGTAACAAACGACATATGTAAAGCAAGGACGTACATCATGTTGCTGTTCATTCATAAAATAATATATATATAAAAGCGAAATTCATCTACTCACTCACTCATTGACTCATTACGAAATCTCGATGTCGATGTAACTTGCCAATAAGCATCTTACCTGAAGTTTCTCAATCAATGTATTAAAACGCTCTTGTTCTTTCTTCCCCTTAGTACCCTGTGAGCTATCCTTGGTAGCGTTGGTAGCCGCAGTTTTTAGCCGTTCTATTTCACGGTCGTAACTCTCTTCTGGCACTCGCAGATCGTACATTGACAGTGACCTGTAATGTAAATTAATTTGATTTGCTTTATTTATTTATAACAACACCATAGATTTCTTGGAGCGCTTTGTTGTGTTCGTTGGGCAGTGCAGAAGTATGTGCCTACAAATATCTGGGTCGCTGATAAATTAAACTTATTATTATCCTACAAAGCCTACCCTCAGCTGGGTCAAGCCCCTCAGTCCCCCCTAAACCGAAATCCTGGATCCACCACTGTGCTCAAATGTGGAAGTGAGATAACGTGGTGAAACATGTGTTTTCTCCCATGCTCCATTAAAAGCGTCTTGTAGTCTCCACTGCTTTATTAGGGCATGACTTTGACTTGACCGCGAATTACTTTGCTTGGCTCTGACTGTGACTGACATGTTTGACGATAATTCAACAAACATGATATTATTTTAATACTTGAAACTGACGAATGCACAACAAGAAGCGCGGCGCCAAAACAAAATACAGATGAAAGAATAAACAAAGAGCATGCATGACTAGCAGATAGATACTAAAAAATTGTGAAACTTCTTAAGGTGTATTACATCTGCAAATTCCAGTAACAACACCAAGACGATTATGACATTATTAATATATGTTTTTTGGCGCCAACGTGGAAAAAAACATGTCGGCTCGTTGGATTATTTTCCTAAACTTGTGTATTTTCGAGTGTTAATGTGTACTAAATGGTGAATTATTATTCATTAAGTGCTCGTAAACGTGCTCGAGTGTGGGCAAGTGATATAACGAGGTGAAACGTGTCTTTTCGTGTTGTTTCCAAAACTCCATAGGAGCCTCTTGTAAAGTCTCCACCACTTTACAGGGGCATGAGTTTGACTTGACCGTGACTTACTTAGCTTGACTCTGACTGTGACTATGACTTGTTTGACTCTATTAAGACAATGTAAACTTATTAATATTGCGACTAAAGGACATTGAATCCAATGTCATGAATATTTTAACAAAAAATTATTAATTTATAACAGTTTTGAGAGTTTTATAACAGTTTTGAGAGTTTTATAACTTATCCTAATCTTAATATGTAGTAAGTAAAATTTTAGTGCAGTCTTACCAAAAAGTGACATAGAATTCTGGTGAGATATCTTCCCAGACTCTGGCAGGCAGCATGGGGTTAATTGCTGCAATAACCGGCTCCAAGGCTTCTTGTGTAGCGATAGAGTATCTTGCTATACTTTTCTCCACATTGTCAGACTTTGAGTCTGAGCTCAATCGCAGAGCTTCCATTTTGGTGGCGATCTTTTGCGCCAAGACAGGACGGTGAAGGAAAAATGCTACGTCAGCGTCTACGTGATATTCGCGGAGTAGTTCCTAAACACAATAACAGTATGGTTAAAAAAGGTTAATCATATTCATTCAACCTGAACGTGGATATTCGCCGAAGAACCAGAGTCACCAAGTCATAGCTACCAGAATTTGCAAGTTGTAGTGGCAATGGGCAGGTCACATCAATCCAATCAAACCAAGTTTAATTTTTAAATTTTCTAGTATTGATGATTTCAGCAGTAGTCTTCGGCAAAGTCCTATCTCCTCAGTAGTTGTACTGTACGTATTAGTGATTTGAAAGATTACCAATAAAGATTTCCACTACATGTTTTTTTTTTTCAAGTAAACAAAATACAAGCAAACAATAACACTACAAAAAACACTTAAGGGGACAAACACGGAGTTATTCGCGGGAAAAAAAAAACTACAAAACTTTCAACGGTCTAAAGACAAAACATACTCAAGCCCACTACCAGTTGGCAACGTACTAAGCATGATGGCGGCATTACCATTGTTTTCAATGAATTTCATAAAGAAGAAAAACATATTGTGGAGTGAGCTCCACAATATGTTTTTCTTTATTTCTAAATTGATTAAAGTTACGTTTGTTAATGATAATAAAATTGAGACTTGTTTGACACGGAAGATTCGCACCAGTTTGTTGAAATTTCACAATATGTCTTTTTGACCTTGATTATAAACTGCAAGAGCAACCGATGGCATTCTGTAGTGTTCGAAGCCACTAGATACTTTAGGGTCGCTGCGTCAAAAGAGTATGTATAGCTAGAATAATGAGCTGACCTGCAGTGGAGGCAGCCTCGCCGCGTACTCGTCAGCCGAGTGCGAGGACGCGAGGAAAGTCCCGAGCTGCACGAGCGCATCCTGGCACTGGTCCGTGAGTCGCCCCACCACCTTCAGCTGCGACCCCGGAGGCTCGCCCCCTATCGACGCGTCTATATCCTCGTATTCTGCACAAATAACAATTACTCTGACACCTGATACCAGCAAAAAAAAAAAACAATGTATCCTTCAAAAACCATACATTGTATAATAAAAAATTAAATAAGAATATTATTTAGTTAATCTGCCATACGCATATTATTATATTAGTTTTGTATACATTACATATTTTGAGAAAATTTGTTATGGTTCAAAAATCACAGCTAAGGTAGCACCGACAAGACAGTATAGGCTTAGTAATAGGATCTCGTTGACACCCTTTAGGTACAGAACCCTAACAACCTAGGTTTAACATTGTAAAATCTGTTGTAATTTTCCTGTTATTTTGTGATTAATTTGACATAATTTAATAAGGGATTCTTTGCAAACATTTTATAATCGACAAACGGTTGGTTTAATCAAAACTTTGGTCACTGATGTCCATGGCACAAAAATAGTGAGACTTGCAGATTATGCAGTATTATTCGATTAATAGTAGGCCCTTACCCTTCCACACACAGCAATGGCGCTGTTGAGCCGACAGGATGCATAGAGATATGTCTAGGTTGTTCCCGGCCATAGCTTCTTTCAACCTGGCCGACGATCGACGTGTGTTTCTTACTTGAGCAAAGTATCCGGCCTGAGAGCAAATAAAACGCTTATAACTGTCGAGTAAAAAAAAGGTCAAGGAGGCCAAAGCTTTACAGTTAAGGAGATAAGATTACGATTGTTAAGTTTTTGTGACCTAAATTGAAGAAAGAGTTTGATGCCAATTTCTTTGTGTTCTTCTTTCTTCTAGCACCTGTTTTCGCAATGTTCCAGCTAAGTAAGTCAAACCATGTGATTTCCCCTCTCAAATTTTTTGACAAAAAAGCAACGAAAACTGCATTTTTGGCGTTCTGGTTCTATCAAATCTAGATCTATAGAAAATTTAATTTATGTAATTAATAGATCTGTATTTTTTAATGAAAATAACGGCTTCAAATTGTGGAAAAAATCAACATATCTACTTATTACCACCAATTTACACAAGTAGTGGTTCGTAAAACTCTCAGAGGGAAAGTTTGAGAGTAGATTTAATACGTGATAAGTCCCGATAAACGTTTAAAACATGTGTTCAAATCGCGAAAGTTTAAAAATTACTAATAGATTTCATTATATATAACTGACATAAAATAATCAATTATAATGTTATTGTTTACTTGTTTTATATTCGTCTTGACAATTACGGCTTTCTTTTTTCGTTTTGTGCCCGAAAATCCCAATACCTTAAAATTGAATGATCTTATGTTGTTTAATGTCTTGAATCCTACCTCTGCCTTCAACAGTTCACCTCCAGCCATAGCCTCTAATTGATCGGGAGTCATTTCTTCAACTGCTTCAATTCCGGCCATCTTCTGCACTATTTCTTTTAGGATCAACAGGTCTTGACTGTAAAAAGGTACAAAATTAGCTTCTATCTAGTAGAAAGGACTTGAATGTAGAACATGACTTTTTGCCGCAGTTACAAAAACCTTCAGAAATCTTGAAAAACGCCAGCGGCTTGCGTTTTACTTACCTCTGCTGCGTTTTGGAACCGTTAGCGAGGAACTGCAGTATAGCTGTCAACTCTATGTGTAGGCTACGAGAGCGCCTCCAGCCAATCATTACCATGTGAGTGAACGAGATGGCATTACTTACCTCTGCTGCGCTTTCAGTCTGTTAGCGACGAACTGTAGAAGTGCCGTCAGCTCTATGTTGTGTTTCTTGAAGGCTGCTCCGGCGAAGGCTGCGAGCGCTTGCAGCCAGGGCGGGTGCGCCGCGCCGCCGCTGCCGCGTCCCGAGCAAAGCGCCTCCAGCAGACAATATCCGAGCATGTCCAGCGACAGAGATGTCAAGTACTTGAGGGACTCCACTACGGGACCGATCAGGTTGTCGTATGTTTGGATCTGGAGAATTATGCACAAGTTTAACACAACTGCCTAGCACACAGAAGGCTCCGCAGACGCGCCACGATAAAATTATGTCCACTCTATTTTTACGTAGCTTGTTCATGTTTTCGTACAAAACGAGTGGACAAAATTGTATCATGATGCAGTAAGGTGGTAAGGCTGCAAGTCCCAGAGGGTACGAGATTCTAGCTATACAAACATAATCTAATTTGGCTCAAGTATTTGGAGATAATATACTGGTATATGTAATTGTTGTTGAGATTTGTCCAGTGTACTTTTATCCTCGTAAAATATAAATGAAACAGGAAAATCCTGACACAAACCTAGTTTTTTAAATTGAATACTGGCAGGCCTAGCACGCGTCGCGATACAACTTCGATTACCATTATCATCTGTATATGAACGTAAAAAAGATAGAATGTAGATCCGTTTATGCAGGATATAACAAGTGGTCAACATTTCATCAATACTCAAAGAAATAAAATTTACATAATTTTGCTTGTCTAACAGTTGGTATAGGAGTATAGGGTAATTTTACCTGCATTAGTATGTAGTCGAAGAGAAAAGCTGGCGCAGCGTGCGACAGCTTGCCTATGAGGCGCCCTTGTGGCTTGATGTTCTCTTTAGACACACGCTTCATAATGTGCTTGATCCGTTGAAGAGAGTTGCCCCGAACGCGCATCAACGCTGGAATACGCTCACCAGATTCGTTCTTCCATCGGGAATATAAACAGTATCTGAAAAATTATTTAGGCTTACATGTAAAAAGGACATCAAAATGTAAAACCACGTTTTCGATCCCTCAAAAGCTTCGGCGCTACACCAAGTGTTACGCGGCTTAGAATAAAATGCGACATATGGAGCTTTAAGAATGCTGTTTGATCACCATACATTTTGTGCTCTGTGTATTTTTACTTCTATTTTTTTGTCTCCAATATCATATTAAGCCATTCAATCAACATACCTGCATTGATACGGATATAGTTTGAGCAATGTGTATATCTCCTCAGCCATGCAGCAATTCCCTTCCATCAAAGTCAGAGCGGGTAGTATGGCTGCGTCAAGCACTGTCAGTGCTTCATGGTGCAAAGGGTCACTTTTCTGTGAGCGCGCTGTTCGGAGGATACGAATAACCTAAAAGAAAGTAACTTTTTACTAACCAATGCTTAGGAGATAATTTGGATCAGCCAAAATGATGCATGGAAGAAATTGCTTTTAAGCATCATCCACATCATCATCATCATCCTCAGCTTTCCTTATCCCACTACTGGGTATAGGCCTCTCTCTTGCTATGCCATCTGCCTCGGTCCTGTGGTAATCTAGTCCAGGTTCGATCCGCGATAGTAATAATATCATCGACCCACCTTGCAGCTGGACGACCAACGCTCCGCTTACCTTGGCTCGGCTACCACTCTGTTAAAACCTTACTCCACCTGTCATCACTGTGCCTAGCAACGTGTCCTGCCCAGCTCCACTATAATAATTTCATTACCGCGATTCCGACGTCTCGAACCTTTGTTCTTCGTCGGATTTTGGTATTACGAACTCTGTTTTGGAGTTTGATGGCTAGCATGGATCTCTCCATGGCTCTCTGTGTTACTCTGATTTTGTGCACAGCCTCATGTGTGAGGGTCCTTTTTGCTTTTACACATACTTAATGCTTAGGTTTATTAGTGGCTTTTAATTTTACATTAAACTTACTTTGTACATCAGTATAGGGTCATAATGTAGAGAGGGTCCCAGGGAAATGAGGGCTGGTATGACCGTCTCTTTCATGTCTTCAAAAGTCTTGCAAGGTGGCGGTGCCAAACTTGAGGTCAGTGGTGGGATCGGTTTGCCTGATATTTTGGGTGCCACTTTGCAGTTTCTAGAAATGAAATAGTATCACACGATAGTACACATACAAAATGATAACACTATTTTAGATTTATGCAGTTGATTATTTCATTTAAATCAGTACTCCGGGATAATCATGCGGGATAATTTTATTCATCATAAAGATATTTCATGTGCAATATCTTTAAACAAACAAACTTTGGTAACAAAAACCATCCATTTATAGATTAAATAAATAAATATTTCGGGACATTTGTGCACACATGGTCATCTGACCCCAAACTAAGCAAAGCTTGTGATATGGCTGCCAGAGACTGATATACATACATATATAGATTTTAAATACATAAGTACTTAAATATATATTAACAACCAGATATAGAACATACACAAATGTTCATCACATAAATGTTTGTCCTAGGTGGGAATCGAACCCACGCCCCCAAGCTCCGAAGGTAGGTTTACTACCAACTGGACCAATGGATCTTAGCTATATGTGCATGTGAAAGTGCTCAAAAGTGCATGTGAGGACATTAACAAGTATAAATTGATTTATTAAAAAGCCTCGATAAGCTGATAATCTTCAAATGGCTGAACAGATTATCTTGAATCATAGCTAAGAACTTTGGATCAAATTACCATTCAAACAAAAAATAAAATAAATAAAGATAATTTTTAGAAAAAAAAAAGAACCGACTTCATGAATATACCTACATTTACAAACTGAAACTAAAAAGTAGAAAATAATATTTAAATAACTTCAAAGCAATGATCATTAAAGGACAATCAATGAAATTATTAATACATATATTACCTACCTATATATGTACAATTTATAATAAGTTATTTTTGGAGTCAGTGCCAGTCAAAGCAAAAATAACCTTAATAGATACCTACTTGATTAATCTATTATCATTTATGATAATATGAATGCGAAATAGAGATAAATATAACTATATATATTTAATCAAAAACAATTCTAAATTGGCGGAGTAATCACGTAACAAACATAAAAAAAAAAAACATACAGTCGAATTGATAAACTCCTTTTTTTGAAGTCGGTTAAAAATCAGTTCAGCCGTTTGGGAGCTACGATACCACAGATACACACATGCCCTCGACATGATGTCATTAACTGAAATCAAGGTCACTGCGATAAATACATAAAATGTTATCCATCGACAATAAGCATAGCTGATAAATCTCGACAGACACGCCAGATAGTTTTTAAAATAGTCTCGTAAATAAATGCAACCATAATATTGATGTACTTACGCCCTGTAAAGTGGTTCAATGATAGCATGCAGCATGGCACATAGTGCCTTGGCCGGCCGTTGCGGTATCACGGTGCCGGGCAGGCGGGCCGAGAGGGCAGCAAACTCACGCCACGCAGTCACGTTCAATAAGGCTTCGCAAAGCACTAGCTTTTGATTACCCCAATATTCCTATAAAGAGCAAAACAAGACAAAAATATTTGGCAATAGCACGGAATAAATAACAGTACAGGTACAGAAGAATCAGTCCATTATTACATTGACTTTTTAATAAAGACTCTCACATGATCGCAATATAGTTTATTTTAGTATGCACAGCAAAGTGCAACAAAACGTCAGGTACAAGAAGCGCGCATGCTGGCAGGCTTTTAGAGGCTCATTTACTCTGACGGTTACAGAATCACCAGAAACAGAAGAAAAAATACCGACAAATTCGGAAAAGAACTCATAACTTTTAAACATAGATAAGAATCACAAAAAAAAAAACTGCTTTCAGATTATAAAACCACATTCAAATTGGTCCAGCCGTTTAGCAAAAAAATTGTAATAGACATACACAATAACACCACTCTAAACGCATATAATACCGTTTCCATTCCATCGTAGGTAGAAATGAAACTTGTGATTCGCTAATAGTGAATAGTGATTATAGTGAATAGATATAATAGTGATTCACTAATATTGTCCAACTTAATCAATAAACTTTGGTGTACCTGGGGATCGGGCTTTTCTTCGACATACTCAGTAGGTGCATTGGCTTGAGGTCCTTTGGTTGAAACAATGCTGAGCTTACGAATATAATCCTGTACAGCCTTTATTTCTTTTTCTGCTGTTTTTGCCATTATAGAGTCATCTGGACGCAGCTGGAAATATGTTAAAACTATATTATGTTTTTTGTTTTTATATTTATGGTTATTTGGATATTACATGGAATGGTGGTCATCATTATCATCCACAACAGCCAGAAGACGTCCACTGCTGAATATAGGCCTCCCCCTTTAACCTCCACACTGAACGACAGCCTGCCATCTGCAACTGGATGCCCGCAATTCTCACAATGTTGGTGTCGAGTGAGAGGCCTACCTATGCTGAATCTTCCGGTTCGTGGTCTCTACTCAAAAACCTTTCTTGTTTTTGGAATAATAATATAATAATAATAAATCTTTATTTTCTAAGTTGGTCCTAAATCTAATGTACATTGATCTTAATAATTTTAATCTTGTTTAACAGTTTTAAGACCTGTGTGTTTTGACTATTTTGATACCTTTCCTCTAACTAAGTATAAAACTTGTAAACATAGAGAAAAGGGAATCTACTTGGTCTTTAAGCACGTACAAATTTTCTCAAAGGGATCCTATGAGAAAGATTAAATTTAATGTGAACAGTAATTTTAACTATTTTATACTGGTATAGACCGATATTTTATACAGTAGAAATGAGGAATGGTGGTACTAAGCTGAAAAAAGGCCATTATTTTCATGTAACCCTCTCGTCTAGGACAATGCTTAATAAACATGCAACTTAAACAAGTTTGGAATGCATTTACATATTAATTTACTTACCCAGGGATAAATATCATCTAGTGATATCACTTGATGCTGAAGCAGCAGAGCTATCACAGTCATCAGCGCCGGAGGTTCCTTGTAGTCTTCAAGTACGTCTGAATTACCTAACTTAAAACCTAACACCTCTGATATAACCTGTGGATCTCCCATGTACTTCTGTATGAGAGGAATGAATAACTGGTCAAGGTGTGGTCGGGCTTCAAACGACTCTAATATGATGTCTAGGACTCTATTAGGATCTAAGTTGAAACAACCTGAAAGAAAATGATTTTAGTGATCAAGCTTAGCATTCACTTGTAATTTCATAGTAATGCACCCACTGAGTTATGAGCTACCAGGAGGGGAAATGCCATAGCGGTTCCAACCGATACATATTGAGCATTTAAGAGAAATCAAACGCCAGAAAACTCTGGTATGGCCTGCCTCATCACAGACCAACACTGCACACCACATCTTCAGCAACATTCGCATTTTATGGCGTGAACAATAAAGAGTTAATTAATCAATCAACAAAGTCGTTTTAAATTGGAACAGGATGTCCGCGGTCGTCGCATCAAATTAAAAAAAAAACATTTAAAAAGAAACTGGACAGATGGATCAGATAATCATAACAGATAAACACTGATATTTTGACACTGTGTTGTGTGCTATAGGCATATCAGCCTATGCTGCTCGCTTATCAAATATATACTTTTTTGTTGTTTTATGCTGCACATGCAAAAATTTCATTCTATCGATATAAATGCATGTATTTACAAATATAGCAACATATCAAAATTTTACACATAAAACACTGTTTTAAACTATAACAGTTGTTCACTAAAGTTATATGATTATTTATGGTATATTTACTGTGGTAGACGGGTGTCTTCCCGTGAACATGGTGCATGTAACTGCGCCGAAATATCGGGAGCTCATTCCACAACCTTACCACGGTAAATAATCCGTAAATAATCATATAACTTTATTATCCACATATCTATAATGTATGTATGAAATGTATGTAGCATGCATAGCCACGTGGACTTGTATGAGTACTTTGACACAGGGCAAAGCCTGTGCTTGGCAACTCTCTTCAGTGTTACTCAAGCTTGTAACAAAACATTGAGCATTTTGTTGATCATTATTTGTAAATGCAAACTATAAATTCAACATCGACGCACCAATAACGGCAACAGAATGGAATGCTTACATAGGTCTCAAAAGCATGCCATTTCTCAAAGTCGCGTATTTGAGAAATGGTTGTTTTTGCGATTGATCGTTTATTTAAAATTGTTCTACTAACTCAATACTGCCTTATAGCTAATGTTGAATCTATAGTTTAAATACCTTTACTAATGTTTTACAAAATGCTTAGATTTATCAGCACCTTTATGATTGTAGTTGTAAAAGAATCAGGTCAGGTAGGCATATTTCCATAATCAAGCTTTTTATGGAAGCAATATAATTGATGTCATGTCATACCTATCAGGGATTGAATGATTTCCAATAAGCCTTTCCATTCCATGTTTTCATTCATTTCTTGATTGAGCTCCACAATAAGTTTTGCATAACCTTCACTTTCTTCCCTAAATAGATTAAATTTACGTTGTTTGTAACTGAAAAAAAATTACACTTGTTTATTTGCATTCTAAATAAGACAATAAACCGGCCATGTGCGTGTCGGACTCGCGCAATGAGAGTTCCGTACCACCACAAAATAATATAATTATCAATTGGAAAAACTGATTTTAAAATTAGTAAACTATGGCATTTCGATTCAGTAAAAAAAATGATAAGATCATCCAAGTAACCGATGTTATAACTTTGTAATGAACATAAATTTGTCACCGACTCACACTTGGCCTTTATTTATTAATTGTTGTTATACTTTAGAGTGTGTACTATAATCATGCCAAGTATGACACTTGTATGTATTAGGGTTTAACATTAGAGCAATTAGAAAAATAAGTTTCTTGCCGCTTTACAGGGCCCTTTTGTTTTTATTTTTGGCTTTTAAATTATTTCTTAGTTAATCCGGCTGTAAAATTACATATTTTGTGAAAATACAGACAGACAGACAGCGCAGGCTCAGTATTAGGGTCCCGTTTTTACCCTTTGAGTACAGAACCCTAAAAATTATGGGGCTAGTACAGGAGGTCAAAAATTGTTTAGGTCGCAGTGCCAACAAAGTTACTAT
Source organism: Agriopis aurantiaria (assembly GCA_914767915.1). NCBI lineage: Eukaryota > Metazoa > Arthropoda > Insecta > Lepidoptera > Geometridae > Agriopis > Agriopis aurantiaria. The sequence goes on from OU611987.1 coordinate 9,910,202, forward strand.
GCTTATTATTTTCATTATGGTATGCAAATATTTGGCTTGAGGTAAAAAATAGATTAACACATAAGCAAAGCTTGCGTTGTGGGTGTGTAAGTTTGTTCTCACTGGACTCTAATGGCTTAACTTATTTGGATGAAACTTGGAATGAAAGTAGCAATTATGTGTTGGATTAAAACATTGCCTACTCGTAATTCAGGAAAAATATACGGTTTCTGTACGATAGCAAGATAAACGGTGGATTGCTGCTAGATTTAGTATAATTTGGTAGAGATATTTGCTTTTCATTTATGTAGTAAACCGTAAACAAAATTTAGGTAATCGTTAGAAAGTATGATAGTAAAATTTTCCAGTTTCGGTTAGGAAAACTTCATATTTGCAATAGATTATAATTTTACTTACTACAACTTAGTCTTGATTTTAATAAATTTTGTATAAAAGTTCTTGTTCTTCAATGTCCCAACATCTTGCAGTGTGTCAATCTCCAATCGCTCTTTCAACAGTTTGTCAGATATAAAAGATTCTAGCTCCCTCACAATATGGCAGAAGTTTGTCCGTTCCTCGCTCTGAACATCCACACATGTTTCTGCATCTAATACTGATACAACATCTAGTGTGATTGACGGAATATCAGCATGAAGGCTCTAAAATATGAGTAACATTTTAAGATAATTTATATTGCAATATTCTTACACGGCATGAATGAGGTCCGTGAGGTATCTGGGGTCTCTGTGGGTTACATAAAACTCCATATCCTTCAATAGTGTGATTAATGGTACGTGGATAGCTCAGTAGCCGGAGTTAAAGGCACAGGGAGTTATTGTGAGCAGTAACTACAGTGCTGAATCACACTAGTAGGAGATATACACAGTCAAACCTGCGGGCATAGCACAAATTGTTTTCCTGTTTATATGTAGTTGACAGTAGAAATAATTATTCTCTCCCCCTTTCACAACAACCGAGGAAAGAGATAAAATAATTTCTTATGACATTTATCATAGAAATTATGACCCTCTACTCATGCTTAATAGCACAGACTTGAAAAAAAACATGGATAAGAGACTCGATTGATATATGACAGGGGATATATATCCGCCTTGGTTGGTGGAGCCTTGTATAGCCAAAAATGAATTCTCTAGCAGTATTAAGGTCTAAAATTAGCCTGTTTTGCTTAAGTTTAGATTGGAACATAAGGCACTTCTGGGGTTAATTAATGGCCCACCTCATAGTTGGTGTAACAACTTTTCACTACATTCACATTGGGTTAAGGCCTATAAATAATATGGTAATACATACTGTTATATCCCGCAAAGCTGACAGTACTGCATCTTTCTTCAGGTTCCCTCGTAAGCCACATAGTAAGAGATCATAGATGTTTTGCGACAAGCCTGAGATTTTACCAGATTTCGAGAACAGTGGACTTTTGTCTTCATCTTTTATAGATTGGGTCACATGTTTTATACTGAAACAGGTAGCCTTAAATAAGTACAGGTGACAGATTGTGTTGTAAGTCGAGCATCAACCTGAACTCTTCATCTCAATCGATGTCAATATTAGAACGTCGACGATAACAGCCCACTAGGCATTTAAGAGGCCAGTCTTAGTACAAGGATGTTTTATGTTATCTTACAGTAAAACTACACAATTATTCAAAGCTTTATGTAGGTAAATAGCATGTGGTAAAGAATTACAAACGATAGATCATGTAGGTATTACAAGATACTTACAACTGGTCTTTTCCAGACTTTTCCCAGCTTCTACAATAGTCAGATAGAAATTTTGCAAATGAGCTCATGCTCGGAAGCTTAAAAATTATTTTTCAGAAGTTTCTAAATTGCAAAAACAAGTAAGCATCACGCCACCGCCATGATATGAATGAATTAATGAACGGATTACGGAATGAACGAACGAACGAAACCACAGAGAGACACATCTCTTGTCTAGAGATTCTACGGACTGAGATCGCGTTCCCTTTTATGCCAATAGCGCCAACTTTGATCATCTAGCTTGGATTTGCCATTAATATTAGCAAAAAAAGTCTGCCATGAACTGAAGGGGGCAAGGTAAACACGTATTGCACACACTAATATTTCTTACTAGTTCTATAAACGCACACTTCAATATTGAGCGGCACACAACTGCAAACGAGATGACCAAACGGACGACCACTGAGGGTCGCCTGTCGCCTTGTACATTTCGTGAGATTGGCACCATGGGGTTGGCAGTTGGCAGCAGTCATTCTGCTTTTTTATCTGTGTGTGGCACACTCACGTAGAGATGCACCGCGGTGCTTGCTATGCTTGCTACGCACGTTTGCTATGCCGTGTTGCTAGGGAAATATATATTTTTTTGCTCAGCTGACTGTAAAAATAAGAAAAAAAAACCTACTTTACCTACAATAACCTCAAAATCAAAATACGAGATTGAGTTCATCGAGAAAGTTGTTTTATCTATTCATAACAAATACAACCAAGGGTACTAATAAAACCTTCAAAATGCCTACTTATGAATTATCATTAATGTTACGAGCAATGCCGAAGCCAGAACTTAAAAGTACACTTAGGCGCGTAGCAACTGCTGTGTTCAACCGTGGCGGAATAATAAGAAATATAGAAAATCTTGGATTTCGAGCAATGCCTTACAAAACAAGTGCTCATGGTCTGGTACACAGAGAAGCTAACTATTTTGTACTAAAAATTGATACCGCGACCCAAGCAGTTTACGATTTGAGAGAAGAATACAGTAGAGACGTGGACATCGTACGACAGCGAGTCTTTAAAGTAGTGGAGGAAAATAATCATGATTGTCAGCTGGAAACCGAACTGCTTCCGCCAGCATACAGAGAAGAAGTACAGAAAATGATCGAGATTGGCAAGACTCAAGTTAACCGCTTCACATATAAATTCAAATACAACTCAGGATTGGACTACTATCCCTTCCAAAAATAGTATGTCGTAGGTATGTTATTTCGAATTACTTATGTAGTGTAAATTAAATAATTTTAGAATACATTTTAATGTTTATCATGGTGTAAGTCTAGTCTAGGAGTGATCAGTCCATTCTGTGTAATAAGTTTCAATCATACAATAAAGTTTCTTACGTCATGGTATTATGGTCTATTTTAATTAGGTAAGTATTTTCAATAAAAATAATAGTCAAAATAGGTACTCATTTATTTAAAATTCATTCGGCACTGGTGATGTTGACTTGTTATTGAGTAACTTTACTATAAGTTTGATATCACAGTCATTGAGTGCTGCTCGCAGAGTTTCGTTTTCATATTTGAAGTTATCGCTGTGCAGAGATAATGCATGCCAGTCGGTATTCCACTGGACTACTGCATCTGGAACAACGGGAGTTGGTATATAGTGTAAACTCTTTATGACATTGTTCGTTATAATGAATCAAACGGCTAAACCGATTTTGATTTCGTTTTCATTGTTTGAAAGTGGACTTGATCGAGTGTTCTTAGCTGTGATAAAACTTGTTAATTGTCGCTTTGAACTCTCGGATCTAGCGTGGAGGTATGGTGCTAGGTGAAATATGACTTTGATAGTAATTTAATATTTAAAAAAAACAATATAATATTGCAAAATTAAGATTACATTCCGAGCTACACAGCAATGCTGCGGCAGCAATGCAGCCCAGCCTCGGAATTTAACCTCATATAAACCTATAGAAAACTACTGGGGACCAGTAGTCCTGTGGCAGCACTGCTGCGTGCAGCCGAGTTCGGAATCATACCTTAACTCAATTATTAATTATACTGCAATATTGTATCAACAACAAGCATCTCAAATCCGACATTTCAAACTACCCCACCATTACTACTACTACATGCTAAAAACCTATTTAAGTAAAAGTTTATAAAATAATATCCATACCAACAAGTTCACTAAAATGTGTCTCAGTGAAATCTTCATTTAGTGATTCCCTAACATGCATGTATTCTTCACATAAAACTGGGCCATCTTCATCATTTGGGTTTGTGTCTAAATCCAAGGCACTAAAACATAAAGTAATTAATAGACATGATTGACTTGGCTGACGGACCATCGCTCGTCAGCCAAATCCATCACGTCTGTAACATTAAGTAAAGAGTTTGTTTAGTTAATAAAGGCACTTGCCCAGGAAAAAAAAAATTATTGTATTAACAGAATATTTGCTAAAAAGTAAAGAGTAAATAAGCAATTCGGGCAAAATAAGCAAAGCAATACATTACTGTTAAAATAATTATTGAAAATGTATGGCCAGTCGACCAACTACTTTACATAATAATATACTATACCTAATTGCTTCTCGTAAAGCAATATCCTTTTTCTTCTTATACTCCGATTTGAATTGATGTTCTAACAGTTCAAATGCTTTTATACAGCAGTTATCTGGAATATCTGTAAAATAAAAAAAGATGTTACAGCTTTATACTTTATAACTTTATACTTTTTATGCTTTTATGTAGCATATTATATTAGCATGTCATACCACAAGATATTTCTGCCCGAATGCCTTTTTGAACGGAACAGTTTGACACTACATTTCTCATGACTGCTATTGTTGAAACGTTATCAGATTTAAAAAGAACCAAGCCTCGTCTGTAACAGAAAAGGAGATGTATTAAAAACATAATGTGGGAACTGGGCAATGACAATATTAATTATCTTTGGAACTGGGGCTGTTTGGCGCTCACCACATTTTGCTATCTTCACTTTATAAACTAATACCATGTCCTAGACATGTTTATGGAATGGTCTGGTGATAACCAGACACCAAGTAGCATACACATTGCCTTGGTTCTTTGGCAACATATATGTTGCCTGTATAACCAATTCAGACACATTGCCAGTATGTTGCTTGTATTCTAATTCCTTTTTCACTGCATGAAAGTACTTACTGGTATCTGCATATGAGTACAGTTCCAAGCAGCGTATGCGAACGCGCAAAATTCACCACTGAGGATGGTCTTGGCAAATCCCCTGGGAGAGCTTCACACAGCCACGAAGTTATTTCCGCAACGGAAAAACTGCCTGATACACGCAGCTGACACCATGCCCTAAAGATATATCTTACTTACTTCACACTTCATAAAAAATAAGTTTGATTGAGATTTAATCCCATTTCTTCCTACTTAACATGTCAGAAACTTCATTGCTCTGAAATGTGGTAACAATGACAGGATTAATGGATAAGTAGGTCATATCCAGAGTAGTATAGATGTCCGAACTTGCAATAGTAGGTACATTTACCTTGGCTGTTTTTCGGACTCTGGGTCTTCATGTTGGGAGTAATAAGGCAAAGCAGCTAGCCTGATGGTGACGAGACGCGCCACTCTGGGAGCTCCTGCTGGTAGTGCATAAATATAAACTAGCACCGATTCAGGAGTGCCTGTTGGAGTCGCCAACGCAATGCGCATACGAACCCACAGGCGCCTGGTACCTGCTTGGCATCGCACCGTAGCCAGTAAATCTGATGATTTGTCCTGAAGGAGATAGATTTGAATATTACTTATTATGTAGGTACGTCAAAACCAAAGACTACATTACATAATACATAGGTACACACCTGGGAAGCACAGATACTTAAAACTGCAGCTGTATCTGTCATCATTTCAAGTTTCTTGTTGCAATAGATGAACAACATGTCTAATGGCACAGCAGACATGAGTCTTGTTTCTTGCCAACCATCTTTTGATGCTCCTGTTACCTGTTGGTTTGACAAATATTTACGATTTCAAGAACTTAGAGCTCCTGTATATTTATGTATACAGTCTCTAAAAACAGCAGTAACATAGCTGAGAAGTAATCAAATCCCTTTCATTGTCCAGTACTCCCGTACCCTAGCTTTTCCAATTGATTTGTGAATGAGCTTACTTCATATTGTAAGTCCAGCAGTGGTGGTGCTGATAAACCAGGATTCAGAGAATGAGTGTTACGCTGGTATTTCTCGCGTTCGTTAGCAGTCTGCTTTTCCAGTCGTGCTATTTCTCCTCTGAAAATTTAAAATATTAGGTAAGTCCGTTCTATCAGTAGTTTATATACATCGTTGTAGAAAGTGTACTGGAGAAGTTTGACATGTAACTATGGAGTTATTAATAAAGAATTGTATTGTATTGTACCTATTGTATCCAGTACTTTTTTAAACCCACTGGAGGGTGGGTCCACGGATACTCATTGCATGCTTGTATTTAAATCCATTTTGAGGGGTTAAACATTTTAGAAAGTTAGACATCAAACAATATATCAACAAATTCGTGTTCTTGTGCACTTACTCAAGCTTCGTTCTCCGTGCAGCTAAGGTTTCTTGTGGTATCTTTGACAAAGCGGCCGCGCCAGATAGATGCCCCGACCTAAGCGCAAATATTCGTCCCGAAAAGGTGGCAACCAGTATTTCGCTTTCTTCAGTACCGACGCATCCCCCGTCGATTGATGTTATAGGCTCGCCACAAAACTGTATTAAAATTTACAAACTAATAGCGGGTTGGTCATCGATGTAATATGATTGTATTGAATTCATTGGGGTAGGTACTTAGAGATGTGTTACTGAAAAATTATTGCCTAGCTTGAACATTTAAGGTAGTAATATTTTTATATTACTGAGAATAGATTGTCAAACTGCAAGGGTATGGTGATGATTTAGCTGAAATAACGGCCATCGGAAATGCCCAAAATAGGCAAAGATCTGTTTGGCCTCGTTTCGTACGTAGGTATACTTCAGCCTGGGCTTCTCAGCAAAGTTCTCCATATCGACGAGGTAAAGCTGAACGGAGCCATCGTGGCGGCCGATCGCCAAATGCGAGCCAGCGTTGCTCAAGTACCAGCCGAGGCACACCACCGAACCAAGGCTGCGCCCTTCCACCAAGCATTTGCTGTACAGAGATGACCTGGAAGTTACAAAAGCTAGCTACATAGAAGGCCTCTTTTCATAGTATAAGGTAATTTTTACACAACTTTGACCAGTAGAAAAAACAAAAAATTCATTAGCAAAATTTCATAATATAAGCGTTTTGTTAGGAAAATAATCAAAATTTTTACTCTTTTTCGGCCATTATTTGCATTTTGTTCGAGAACCGTTCATCGGATTGGTGCCAAAAGCGCACCATCAGCTGCGCCTGAAGCGGGGCTTCAGTAATCAATAATAAATTTCCCCCCTTTTATACAAAAAACACACGCAACAGTAAAAAACTGTTTCTTTGGCCTTTTTTCCATTCACCAGACCTACCTATACCTACATTATTTTATACCGACTTAAAAAAAGAAAAGCGTTCTCAATTCGGTTGTATTTTTAAAATGTTTATTACCTACCTCAGAACTCCGTCAGTTATAAACATTTTTCTTTGAAGAATATACTTTCGGATTGGTCCCAAATGTCATCAAAATCGTTTTAAATGTTTGGTTTTTAACTTCGACCATAATAAAATGAATGGACGGATCCAGTTGAAGCGCATTTTTGAAGATTACAAAATGAGCTCCAGCGCTCACTTCGTTTCAGTCGGTCTCTAGCCTTAGGAAGTGCAGCACGAGTTTATTGTTACGTGATAATGAAACATCTGACAAAATTATGCATTCGTATGTTTTCCCGAAGTGTAAATACAAAAAATAAAACCGGTATCATTTTTTTAAAACAAATATACTGTAAAGTTTCATAATTAGGTGCTGAAGTATATGTCCGATGGTTTTGACTCGTTTTTACTGAGCAAGTTCAATGGTTAGGGCCCGTCTATTCATTTTATTTTGGTCGAAAGTTTTTAAATCAAAATAATTGGAAAAAATATATCATTCAAGTAAACGAAATTCCGTGTATTTATTAATTTTAAAGTCGGTTATTTAAATTCATACTATGTTTTATTTTCTCATCTAACTAGTACTAGTTTCACAAAGACCTGCCGAAAACTGCAAATAAAAAAAAAATACATTTACAATCTTACATTTTTTACGCCATCATTCATCATTACATACTTCATAATTTTCCGCGACGGTACCTAAGTATACTATGTAGAATGTAGATGGGAAACTTAGGGTCTATTTCTAGCTTCTACTAATATGTATTCTGTTACTACGTTAATCTATTCTAATATGAAGTCAGCGCTGGCCCTAGCTTTTGATCAGGGTAGAGCCAGATTGTCTTTCGGCCCGTTCCATTTCTGAAAACTATCGTACAGGAATCAAATCATTTTTCGGAATAAAAAGTGCCGCATGTGCTAATCCAGGACGTTTACTATTTCCACATTAAAAAAAAAATGCTGGTTACAAACAATGCAAGTGCCACCCACCCAGACTCGAGGCGCCACCTAATATTTTTTTCGCTTTTGGCGTTTTGGCGCCCTTGCAATCTGGCGCCTAGAGCGACCGCTCCTCTCGCTCTACCTAAAGGGGACCGGCGTTGCATGAAGTCAACCGTCATAAAGTCTAAAGCTAGCATATTCAGACAGTTTAGGAGACTTACTGCTCATAACCAATAAGACCAATAGATCCGTCGCTGGCTCCATAAAAAGAGCACATTTCAGCAGCATGCGTCAGAGGCACTGCAAGGCGACAGGGCCCCGAAGATATCGGGATGCGAGATATAAGCTGACCATTTTCCAGCACAGCTGCTCCTTTGTTGGCGATCAAGACGAGCAAACGAACTTTTGTATTCTGAAATCAAATCGGAGGAGGTCGAGAAACGCTCACTTGCGAATGAATGTGATCACATTGATAGAAAGGAGGTAGAAGAGACCTTTGCTCTATTGTGGGGTAGTGTGACGGCATTTTAAAGTGAAATTGTTCGATAAAATAATAAATATGTGATGTTTTTTATAAGTAGCTGTACCTATAGATAACTAATAACTAAAATAGGTATTATTTAGATAGAAATAGACTGATGAGTGTTAATTAAGTTTCGCTCTTGGAACATAGTTCGATTAGTAGGTACCTACTTAGTACCCGGGTACTCGTAACTGCAGTGCAAGTACCGTTCTTTATCGAACGTCAAATTCGTTAAAATGCCATAGAATCGATCATAGCGACTATAGCGAGTATTGATCAAATGGCATTTTTATAGAATTTGACGATCTCAGCTGTCAAATTTGACGACCGATAAAGAACGGTACTTGCACTGCTGGTGGGTACTTCCGGTTTTTACTTGTACTTATACCTATGTATTCTGTTGTTTTAAGTAAATCGGTGAGTATCTTACATTGGGGGCTGGAAACGCCGCAATGTCCAGCACTCGATCCTCACAGATGTAAGAGTTAATTTCTTTCAAGTCTCTGTAGAAGGTGACTGCTCGTCCGCTGCATAAAATGAGGTCGCTCCCGAGCACAGACCTACCGAGGTAAACTCTGTTTAACTTCGGCACTTCAGTACCTATCTATCACGAGTAAATACAGTGAAACCAACTTATCTGTAGGATGCCCCACTGACCACTGGGTACATGGTTGACAGGTGGTCAAATTTAGAAGGAGAAAAAAGGCGAATCAGGACAATGTCAACCTCAATACAAAAAATTTGAAACCCCTTTCAGGCTGTCAGTTTTGTTCTAAACATAATTATGATGGCTTCAAAGACTACTATGCTTCCCAAGGTGTTCCCAAGGCTTCCCCATTAAACTCCACAGATAACCTGGTTGCACTGTAGAAAAACTACAAGAATATTTACATAGAAGTGATCGTTTCAGATACTGAAGTTTCTATCGCGAGGAACACTTTCCCTTTCCTTGTGTAACCTTTGACTTCATTACCGGAAGCGGCGAATATTTTGTCTGCATGGTTTCCTGGACAAAAATCTTTTTAGTCCTAAACTTTGACGATGAAATATACATAATCAATGGTCCTAAACTCCTGACGCAGTCTATAGTAATGCAGGTACTTGTACTATATAGGTCCAAGTTTTTTTTAGTTTTGACAGTAGCAGTATAAATTTTTTAATGAAAACATATTCTGCAGTAAGTATATCGGATAACAGTTACATTCTTACGTTCAAAAAACTAGCAAAGCTTATCAGAGTTTACGGTTTTAAATTAAAATAAAATCAGATTAAAATCTATTTTAAAATAATTTCAAATTTATTTATTTCTGGTAAAATCCATAATAAATACTTATACTTACTAAGGGCTTTATGGCGAACTCCTACTACGGTTTGGGGTCACGCAACATTTTCTAGCCGTAAGGCCCTAATCGGGAATAAGTACCTGCCTAGATCTGTGAGTGTGCGTGTGAGTGTTCTATGTGTTTCTTTCAAACTAAATTTTTATCTGACAGTGCTAATAAACTTGGGACCAAGTTTAATGTAAGTTTATCTAAAAAGTGTTTGATTTTATCACTTAGGAGGTAGTGCCCTTATTAATTAAACTTAATACAAGCTAAACTGCATAGACCGCTGAAGGTCTAACTGAAGACAGTCAAAAAGCTCAAGCCCACTAGGTACCAATTGGCAGCATACCCAGCATGCTGGCGGCATTACTACGCTGAACAGCAATGCTTATTATGCGTTGAGCCACAAACACGCCAGCATTTTCGGCACGGGTCGCACTCTAAAATATTTTTGAAAATGAGGTGGCGTGTCGGTCCCCAAGGGCCCAATGTTTCTACCCCAAATGGCTACAATATGGAGGTAGTTGAACAAAAGAACCTACCACTAATAGAAGCAAGCTGTACAGAAGTTATAGGCTTCCCAGGGAGTGTCTTGAACTGAACCACTGGCTCTTCATCTTTAATGCTTAGACATTGCAACACCCCATTTTTATCACCTATTGCGAACTGAAATAGGTAGTAATATAATTATAAATAAACAACAATAATCATTTATTGGTTTACCCGTATGACTAATACACAGTAGGCACAGCGGGACACAAAGATCCGCTGTGCCTACTGTAAATACCGCGCTACAATTATATTCGAGGGTAGGTATATGTATAGTTATATATCTACCTTTTGTTCTGATTTATGGCCAGAAGAAGGCAAGATCTTCAGTGTCCCAGGATACGATATCCCACAAACAGTGTAATCGATGCGGTAAAAATCGTAATCCATTGTTATTTTTTTACTCCTTATGTACTGCCTAGATGAAATCGATGCGATTTAATGTTTTGGATTCACGGTGTCTTGGTAACGGACTGCTAGCTATGATTGTATTGTAGGTACTCAGAATACAGAAATGTAGGTACTAGTTTACAAGTACCTACCGGGATAGAATAGGTATTAGCCTATTGCTCATTAGGTACATGATGCCTTCATAATATCTTTGATGAGATATGTATGTATACAGTGCAATTAAATAAATAAATAAAATGTGTTATACCTAGAGTTTCCCCTTTAGTACCTACACCCGGGCGGGTTTAAGCAAAGAGAATATAAATACTACATATCTTACGTAGTATTTATATTCTCTTTGACTACATAGATGAGAAACCACAGTGAGAAACTAAGTTCTTAGATCGTCAATTTGATGACATTTTGTCATATGGTTTGCAGTTGTGTGCCGCTATTAAGTTGAAGTGTGCATTTGTAGAACTACGAGTCGGTATGCCTTTAGCCAGCCCAGTGGGCGAAAAAAAGTATATTGACTATTGCTGTCAATCGAAGTGTCACTGTCAGTTGTGAGATGTATGGCTGTCATTCTGTCAAAAAAAAAAAACGTATAGTCTGATCTAACCTCAAAGCTCAAACAAATAAATAAAGTTAAAATTGTGAAACGATAATTATTTTAATATTTTTTTAAATAAATATTTACAATGGAAATTGACAAAGAAAATGTTGTTCAAGCAGTTGTCGTTATGGACACATTCAACGGTAACTTTGCTCCTATTGTGAATGATAAACCTATGGTAAGCTTTACGCAATCCGTAAACATTCCACGCAAATATAGGAATCTCCAACAAAACATAAAATTGTTATTTTCTAGGCTTTCTTATCGGTAGCAGGCGTCCGTCTGATAGATACCATTCTGGATTCCCTTGCTCTAGGCGGAGTTGGTGAAAGCATATTGTTTTGTTGTCAAGATGGAATTTTGATAAAGGAGTATGTAAAGTAAGTGGTAACTACAATATTAATTATAGCGTTGTTTAAATAACAGAATTTTGATTTTAAAATTTTGAAAGTTACCGACTGAGACATAGCTCATCGTATGGACAAGTTGAAGTGGCAGTGGGCAGGGCACATATCATGCAGAACAGATGGCCGATGGGGTCAGAAGGTTCTCGAATGGCAACCACGGACCGGTAAGAGCAGCACCGGTAGGAGGTCCACCCACAAGATGGACAGATGACCTAAATGAGACCGCAGGATGCAGGTCGCTTTCAGCCTGCCCTTCTGGAGATCGATGGGGGAGGCCTATGTCCAGCAGTAGACGTCCTATGGCTGAAATGATGATGATGATTTTAATTTTCTAACTTGCAAGACAGAAATTAATAACCACTTCTGGTCAGTAGGTACCTACTGTTTAGCAAAGACTTTCATCCACCTGGTAGTGTAACGGTGAATTTTATAGGCATCTTTAAAGTTTGATGGAACAAATTTCTTTGTGACCAACACATGCTCCATCCTTTGCCACAACTTCCTTTTCCATCAAGCCAGTTGGGAGTTTGGGAGCCAAACATAATATAATATGTCTAATCTACTTAAAAATTTATGATTCGCAGCAGAATCACCTTTTTGCTACATCAGCTGCCAAATTATAACTCAAGTAGAAAAAAAGTTTAAAAAAATGTGTTCAATAAAAACAGTAGAAAGTTTTGATTTTCTAGTTTTCTACATTCTTTGTCTGTCATCTACATTAGTATGACTGAGACAGATAATGTTAATCTTGAATCAAAACTATCCAATTGCTATACAAGCTAGTGGATAGAAATTAAAACAATAAATGATTATAATTAGAGCGGCATATTCGCATGTGCGAAAAAGCTATATAAATTAGAATTAAAAAAAATTCACTCTGCAATTGGGTTCAGAATACGACAGCAGCATAAATTTTTGTTTTAGTAACCGTTTTGGCTCTGTTTTAGAAGGTTTGCCTCATAAGCAGGAGGTTCTGGGTTAATGTCCTGCCTGGCAAATGTTTGAGTGATGAATGTAAATATTTAGTTTCGGTGTTAGTCGCTCATTTATTTGTAAGTGTTCTATGGCGTCTACAACATAAAGGATCCTAGTGGAAAGCTATGACAATAAAACTTCAACTTCAACTCTTATTTAATGGCCTCTTTTGTGGAGTGGAGGAGCCACCACAATTTCGCCAATGCTACGTATTGGGATAAACCATCAAACGAAGGATGAGAATAAAACATTAGTTATTTATTTCAGGCAGTGCCAAAAGAACAAGGCTCTATGGAGCTTAACAATGGATGTGCAGGTGATGATGTCCGAAACATGCCAGACTATGGGTGATGTTATGAGAGAGATAGATGCGGCTGGTCTTATCAGGGGACCCTTCATATTGACTGGCATAAATACTATCACAAACATTAACTTTGCCGCCTTATTGGAGCAACATAAGTAAGTGAAGTTTTATCCTGTTTTTTCAAAGATTATATAACTCTGGATAGTCAGCATTTTAAATGCAAAAAATAAAAGTAGACTATCTACTAATTATTATATAATCTGTGCAATTAGTCATTTTATTTTGTTGCAAGTTAAATTAAACATTGTTGTAATCCTAGATCTGAGCTCCCCCTTAGCCATGGCTCCCTTGGAAAACCCTGAACCGACTCCGGTCCCAAGTGGTTTGAAGTCGGGATTACATGGCAATATAAAGGGCTCTGATACCAAATGTCTTTGTGGTGTGAACCCTCAGACAACCTGCACACTAGATGGCCTGAAGACAGTCACGGAGAGAGTGCCATTGGGAAGGCCAAATTTTGGTCGAAAAACTTAATTTAAAAACAAATAAATAATTTACGAAATATCGACTCGAAAGAAGTAGATACACAGATCTTTATCAAGTTAGAAGTCACAAGTGCATCAAATTGTATGAAAACCCAGCATGCTGCATTTTTTGTACATCGCGAGTGTATCTAAGTGGTAGTTTAACTTCACTCACACGACCACCTGCTTTCAAAAAGTTTTCACAGTTAATAACGTTAATAACTTAATTTGACATTTTTGTATTGATTCTGACATGCTACTGTCAAGTACTGTCAACACGAAGGAGAATTTGTTGAAGTTGAAGTTGGATCATTAATCCAATTTAAGAGGCCACAAAGTAGGTGAACTTGTGGCATCTATAAAATCTGCAGTTCTAACGGTAGACTATTGGACTGATTGTTTTTTATTATCTTATAAAAAAGCTGACCATGAATAGAACTGATCACCGAAAACATTAAAATATGTTCATAATTAAAGAAGATATAAGCATTTTAATGTCTAGATAGAGAGTGCACTATACTTACTAATGGCGTCACATGTGAGTACGAGTACGCGTATAAACTCCATACTGACACTCACATTGCAGGAAAGGAACAGAGCATCATCCTTCCTAATCCAAATCAAAACTTTGAACGGTCATATCTCAGAACTTTATTAGCTGATTCAAATGATTTCTTTGGTAGTAATATAATTTTTTTTATAAAGATTGTTATGGAAAAAAAACTTTCGGTAGCCTATTGTTGTAACTGCTTTTTATATATTTTTAGACAAACATACAAAAAAGATAAAGGAGCAGCGATGACTTTGGTCTACAAACAAGTATCATGGGAGCATCCATTGATCACAGCAGACAAGCCAATATTCCTTGCTGCTGACGGCAGAACCAACAAAGTGCTGATTCACAAGAAATACAAGAATAAGTCTAGTGAGACGACTGTGGATTTGCCATTGGTATGTTGTGTAAAGGTTTTTATTGAAAAATTCAGTTGCTCCATAAGGTTTATACGTGTTTTTTCAGTATTCACATTTTTTTTAAAGCAACCTATGTATATATATCATGAAGACATGTTGATTTGTTAAGTTGTAACAAACAGACAGACCGAGCTAGTTTATGTTAACAGTTAATACTTTCGCATTATGAGTTGCTATCATAGAATTATTAAGTGTAATTTTATGGGTGCACCCCATGAATGCATGAATTAATAATGGATTATTAAGAATTTTTTTTTCTATATTCTTTGATACAAAAAAGGTTACCTAAAGTAGCATAAAAAAGGGAAATGAAAATAGTGGGCTGGTCTATATATTTGGTCAATTGTCACATTGAGAAAAAATTGTTGATGGTAGGATCATCATCAGTCATAAGACGTCCGGTGCTGAACGTATGCCTCCCTTAGAACAACACTCTTGAACGTCACCTGCCATCTGCATCCACTGCATGCTTGCAGCTCTCACTATAATATCGTCGGCCCATCTACCTAAGTTACGGTAGGGTTATGTGTCACTATAATTAGACAGATAGAACTGGTCTTTTTTATGTCTTTGGATAACAATTACTCGGTCCTGCTATACTTACTCTATATATGGTGTACCCACAATGTTACTCGGCCTGCACTACAACACTAATCCCCTCTCAATTCTGCACAAGCTCATAACATAAACGATTTTTAATGTTGTTGATTTTGATTTTTATCACAAAATAACTACCCATTGTACTATACTGATTATTGTATTTTCAGAGGGTCATGTTGAATCATTCCGAAGTGAAACTGCATCACAACCTAGTTGATCCAATGATTGCGCTGTGCTCGCAGACTGTTCCCCCGCTGTTCTCTGATAACTTTGACTTCCAAACAAGGGATGATTTCATTCATGGCATTCTTATCAATGAAGAAGTTTTAGCCAGCTCTCTGTACTACACTCTTGTGAAGAGCAACCAGTATGCTGCTGCTGTCACTAATTGGAAGACATATCAAATAATCTGGTAAGAGAATGATGCTATCTGGTATATTGTTTTCTAAAATAAAACGAACAAATTATCTATTCTTCCTTTGTTGCAACCAAGGGCGGATCCAGCTTTGGTGCCGGGGGGGGTTATAATATAAGTTATAATTAAATTTTCATATTAATTCTTCTGCTGGGTCCTGGACCCAGCCCAGGAGGGGGGAGGGGGTAATGGTTGCAACACAATAAAAGGATGATGTCAGTTACTGGCTTCCTTTTATGCCAGTCTCGCCAAGACAGGTGTCTTGGCAAGCTGAGAGGGCAAGTGTATTAGACAATCTTGTTGAGTCTCGACTCTCCACTCACTTTGGACCCTGCCTCGCGCGGTTTTGCCCAAGTCTCTTAAGGGCCCAAACCAAGTAGACGTCGCGATATCGTGTCATGATAGGTACGTTATGAAAAACTACACTTGACCGTACCACCGAGATTGAAGACACGACGTCGTATCGTGGTACGATGCACGGCACAATATTATGTCTGCGGTGGAGATAAATGCAATCCTGCACTGCGTTTAGTTGTTTAAAAAGTCAATCGCTAACGTCTTTTAATCAGCAGGAGCAGAAAACGTCTAGTGCCGTTCATATTTAGAGAAAATCAGAGTTTTCTTTGCAACATGCAAAGTTCTAAGTCACGTCCAGAGAGTGCACGCAGCTGCATGATAACTAAAAATAAATAGTTTAGAAAATAGTGCCACCAATAAATATAGATTGCCTTTGATCCGCCTTGCCACCTGGCCTGATGTTAAGCGATGATGCGGTCTATGTTAGAGCACGCTTGCCTAGAAGAAACTAATTCACTCACGATTTGAAGACACCTAGATTGTAATCATCGGGGAACACCCATTCAGGCAGTGAATTCCACAGACTACATGTATAGAATGAAAGCGTTTAATATATTTTGTGTTTGATAAAGTCATGGTGATTTTAATTACAGCCGAGACATGCTGCACAATTGGGCATATCCATTGACAATAGCTACTGGCTCCTTTACTCGGAACAGTAATCTATTCTTAGAGTTACATAATTTCACAACAAAGACTTCAACATTGAGCAGGTACGTTCATTCTCACTCAAGTCTAGGGAAGACAACAGCCTGCGTCGTTGTGGGGAGGGAGAGGGGAGAATGCGATGTCCCGGGATTGTTGCTTGAATGTTCTGGCAACATTTCTAGGACACCGGGAATTCCATAGTACCACACTGGTATGGGGATACCAGTACTGATGTGTTTCCATATTCTGGTGCCCTCGGTCAGCCACAGAGGCCGGCTATCGATGTGGTTTAGTGGGTGCAATGCCCTATTTGATTTAAATTGCTTAACATACTGACAATAAACAGGATGGTGACATGATAATGATAATGCACCATACTCGTAGTATA
Source organism: Agriopis aurantiaria (assembly GCA_914767915.1). Lineage (NCBI taxonomy): Eukaryota > Metazoa > Arthropoda > Insecta > Lepidoptera > Geometridae > Agriopis > Agriopis aurantiaria. Next base: position 9,927,407 of record OU611987.1, read on the forward strand.
ACTTTCTAATACCATTGCACTGTGCACTTAAAGCCACATGCACTGTTTTAATTCACTTTAATGTGACGTGATTATTATGTCGAAAGTTCTAAATCAACTTCAGTGTAATGATTTCTGTATAATCTTCAACTTTTCAGATCCTGTAAACTCATTGAAGATGCGAAGGTTGGAGAAAAAACTCAAATTAAAGACAACACTGTCATATCAAAATCAGTGATTGGCAGCAATTGCATAATCGGCAACAATGTGACCATTCAAGAGAGTCACATCATGAACAATGTCATTATCAAAGACAACTGCAAGATAATCAAGAGTTTCGTTGATGAAAATTGTACTGTAGAGGAGAATTCTGTCCTGGAAGGAGGCACTATTATTGCGGCAAATGTTAAAGTGGATGCAGGAAGTGAGCTCAAAGGAGTTATTATTGAAACTTCAAATGATACTGGTATGTAATATACGGGAAAGTATGGTAGAGTAAGGTATGTAGGTGTGGTATGTATGTGTTAGGTAGGACTACGCACACGATAAAAGCAAGCCCGCTGATTTTTATGTTATACATTATTATATACATATTTGTATGAACAGGAAATGTATGAACTCAGTTACTTGTATTGAACAATGCGCGAGCCCGCGTTCAAGCTGTACTTCTGCCGACAAAATGCCGGCAAATAGAACTGTGGCGTAAATTGCCCGGTAGACTAAAACAATGGCGCGAAGACGCAGGTTGCCGGTTGGCCTAACTGTCCCTGAATCCAAGCACCAAGCTGCCCACTGCGGCATCACTTGTTTCTACAGATCTTTATCAAGCTAGAAGTACGTGAAATTGTATGTACTCGTATACCCAGCGTGCTACATTCTTAGTACGTCGGCGTCGCGAGAATGATTTAGTAGTTATTTTTCTTAGTTTTTCCGAGTTATTCAAGTCCATTTGCAAGGCCAACTGCTTCACATTTTTGTATTGACGTCTGACATGCTACTGCCAAGACGACAGAGATCGAAATGAATTCAACTTTTATTGAAGTATTAATAAAGTTTAAAAATCAATTTTCTCTGGGGCTTCTGCGGCGTTGCACTATTTGGCGATGTCTTCTGAAGGGCCAAGTACATAAATATATAATTATGTACTAAAGATAGACCAGTGAAAGGTCGTCGCAATTAAAATTTCATAACGAATGGTTTATCGGTAGAATCTTCTGAATCTTTGTTGGCAGACTAAAAGTCAGTTACATTTATTTATCTATTATAAATTCTGTTAGCCATTATTATTATGTTGATTGATTGATTAACTCTTTATTGTTCACACCATTTAATTTGACACAGAGGACAAAAAACTCTTAAAAACTAGTGTAACGACTGGTGGCCTTATCGCTAAAAGCGATCTTATCCAGTCAACCTTAGAATGGAAAGGATTTATAGAAGACATAGAAGACGGGGTATTAGTACTTAAACTTATTCCTCAAATTACAGAAACATCGCTCAAAAAGTCTGTCTCTGAAAATGCAGAGTGGGAAAATGAGTCTATAGGATATGGTGATGATGAAGTCATTGGTTATGACAAAACTTGGAGTGACAGCGAATCATGCTACTCATCCGACAGCAGCGCTGAATCCTCCATGGCTAACTCGCCAATTCCTGAAGATACTAACAGTGAGTTATCATAAAACAAAAATACTTCATCTAAATGTAGCTTGATCATAATCATTCTTCAAATCAATGTTATTAGTATGAAATCCTGTAGCTTTTACCCGCGGCTTCGCCCGCGTGGTTTGGGCCCATACGATACGCTAAGCCGCTTGTGGTCAGGCGAACCGCGCGACCTTAAAATAAAGGAAAATACTTTTTCTTTGCCTAAATAAATGTGATGTGACCCTCGTGGGCCGCTTGCTGCCCAGCGAACCGCGCGACGTCGAAAGAAGATAATTATAATGGCAATTTTTTTACATTACTTTCGCTTTAAGATTTTGGTGTCTGTCGCGGCCCAGCGGACCTTGCCAGTTTATTTTTTTGTAAACATTTATGCAGTTACACACGGAAACTGAAAATTATCTGGGATAAAAAGACCTCTATGTTCCTTTCCTGCCCTTGAACAATACCAATGCAAAAAATCACGCCGAGCCATTGCCACCTGAAAGAGGAACAAACAAACAAGCACACTTTTGCGTTTATAATATTAGTATAATAAATAAACATATAAAAATCTTCATAAATTTTAATAAATTTAAATAAATAAATAAATAAAATGTGACATATAAATTAATGTTTCACACTCGTAGCTCCCCACTACGATTGTGTTGGCCATGCCATGGATAACACACAAAGGCAACTAACTGCCAGCCCAAGACCAAAATTAAATTTATCATTCAAACATATAATTTTTATTAAGGCAGTTATTTTTTGTTATTTTTTTTACGTCTTAATATTATTACTAATAATTATTTTACCAGCATCGAACCCAAGACCTCCATAATATGATATCCTCATAAGGCAGACACATTACCATACCATCTGATATTATGTTAAATAATGATTCTGCTTCCAGTTTTCCTGCAAGAAGTAATAGACAGTCTCGCAAGAGGCTATGAAGAAAAATTGAAATGTGATTACCTGATTTTGGAAATCAATTCATCAAGATATGCCTACAACATCCAGTTACATGAGGTCAATTTCTTCGTAGTGAGAGCATTACTCAGTATACCCATACTCGCTGAAAGTAAGAATGTTATTGCCACTGTGAAGGACATTTTCAAGTTCTTCAGGCCTATATTGGCGAATTATATCAAGACAAAGCCTTCAATAAAGGACTGCTTGAGAGCAGTTGAAGTAAGTTTAGTTTCCAATTATATTCACACAATAATTTAGTAATTTTAAATAGTTGTATCGCTCATGGCATAGCTCCACTAGGTGGTCTGAAAAGATCACCCAAGCAATGGATGATCTCAGGCTTTGGATGGGTAACTGTTTGTTTATTGTATAATAACAACTATTGGAATGGGGCTGGATGCTGGGGCTGATGATCAATGGCCATTGATCATCTCTGGTCTAGCCATGTCAGAGGCCTTCGGGCGGCCTAAAACTTACGACCATCACAAAATTTCAACTACTTATCTATTAAAGTTTAAAAGATACAGCTGTTAAAAGGTAGGATGGACGGACAAACAGACAGCGTAGGCTTAGTAATATGGTCCCGTTTGCACCCTTTTTGGTATGGAACCTTAAAAACACACATTGCAATAGGCATGATGACTAGTATTTTTTTATTACCTCATAAAAAAAGCTGAACATAAATAGAGCACATCAACAAAAACAAAATAAAAATTAGTTCAAAAATAATTAAGATATAAGCTTTTTAATTTCATGCTAGACAGAGAGCGCATTATACTGAGCCGTGACGTCACGCCTCAGGAGTGCCATACAAATGCTATACTAACACACGCTTTTCGAGAAAGGGATAGAACATCCCCTCTCTATCCCCACCTAAAACTTTATACACTCATATCTCAGAGATTAATCAGCCAATTTAAATTATTTTTTCAGTATGTTGTATTTAGTTATATTCATCACTAAGCCGGTTATTTGTAGTAAATTAAACACTAGGACACATGCCTATTGAAAGTTCTGCTGGACATAACACATTTCCAATTCAGGGCCTGTCCAGAGCCCAGTGTAATATATTTTTTTCTTCCAGGATAGCTGCATCCAGTGTGAATGGCTGAATGATAAATGTGGTCACATAATACACATTCTGTACGAAGCTGATGTTTTAGATGAAGACTCTTTGTTAGAGTGGCATGAAGATTTAGAAGAAAATGAAAGCCCTGTATTGAAACAGGCTTCGCTTGTGAAATTCTTTGACTGGCTCCAAGATGCCAGTGAGGAAAGTGAATCAGAATAAAAGATGTAAATGATGATGTACAATATGTGGAAACTGTAAATAAAAGATTTAGTAAAGTATGAATGCATTAATTTAATTTTAAAGTCCTATCGGATAGTAGCATATTGCTGAAATTGAACCGTAGAGAAGTTACGGAATTTATTTATGTCAAATGATGTTGGTTCACAGGGGGAATGAACTTTGATTTGCCTCATGTGGGTATCTCGTCCATTTTGATGATTGCTCAGCACAGCTATTTGGATCATGTATGTTCTGATAGGTCTGTCATGGATATCTTTTATTGGTATCATCTCCCAACCTGTGCAAAATAAAATGACGACAATTAATAATATAATACTTTCAATAACACTTATGTGACTTAAGCGCGCACTAACGTGGGGATGAGGGGTCGGAGGGAGGGTGGAGGGAGGTTAATACTGCTTCGCTGCACTCATGCAGCATAATAGTTGGCGTCTTTCGCGCTAGATGGCTCTGTCAGTAATTCGCCATTAAAGAGTTCACTATTCATCTACTGGCTTTATCAATTGATGGTACCAAATTACTGTAGTCATCCGAATTACATATATGTACTTGCAGATTCAAATCAATATGGCAATTAGTAGTTAAAATCTATTTCCAAAGTTTTATTACATTGTTAAAACTGAAGCTTATATTAAGTGGGTAAAAATACTAATCTAGTTCAAATGACTGTTGGCAGAATCAGGTTAAAGTGATAGAAGGGACTGGTGATTCTATTAACAAGACATTGTAACCAAATTCACCAGTACATAATTTTAGTTGTTATATATAAACTGGATTGAGCTATCAGCACCTAAAGAATGCCGAATGGAATGGCATGATGACAACTGACATCCAAACTTTAATATGAAATGATCATTGGAGTTGTTATAAAATACGATTCTAGTGTTTTATTGTTTTATTTGTAAGGCTCAACACAGACTGGAGAGCCAAGGTGACACTGTGGAAAATCAGCTCTTGTGTCTTTAGTTGACCCGGTTCAAAATTGTAACAGATTTAACAGAGATTAGAATAGTTGAGGCGAAATACAAGGCAGGCAGAGGAATTTGGACCTACAGAAAATGGAAAGAGTTGATTTTTCTGTGTCCGCATTTTTTATTAGTCAATAATATAGGCTTGCGTTTGACCACCGACTCGTCTGATGTTAAGCGATGATGCGGTCTACGATGGAGCATGCTTGCCTAGAAGAAACCGATTCACTCGTGATTTGAAGACACCCAGATTATAATTATCGGGGAACACTCATTCACAAACTAGCAGTTCGCACAATAACAGTGGAATCAAAGCGCTTCATACGGGTATCGATTAGCACCACCCGGGGACCATGTGTGGGGTTCCAGAGTTTACAGATGCCTTCCCACGGACGAGGGTAACTCACTCTCCAAACCGCTTGCCCTTGTTGCTTGTACATTGTGGCGCAACTCAGTGGTTATTGGGCCTAAGCCTAAAGTGTTCATTTTGTAGAAGAAAATTACTTACCACTTGGTTCTATGAGTTCAATAACTTCTATTTCTTGCAAATCATTGAAATGGGTTCCAGCTCGAATGGATATCCTACTTGGAGTGTAACTTTCATCTAATTTATAGTCTGTGTAAATGTATATGTGCGAGACCATTGTTTTCCTTTGAAACTGTATGTTTACTAAATGTGGAAGTTGTCCATCAGACTGCCAGTATGTGTCCATGCAGTCATCTCTTAACTGATCTATGCCAAAACCTGAAAGAATAAATTAGGAGAGAAATCGAAAGTAGATAACTACAGAAGGGTACGTACTTCCAAAACTCTAGTAGTTAGAAATAGTTGTGTAGATAATTATTAATTGCGAACTTGACTGTCACGGAGCCTTACCAGGTTTGCACGAAGAAAGACTCCAAATAGCATGATTTCCTACTTCTCGCACTGTTCCAGACCTCTCGCTTACTAATGGATCCTTTTCCGAAGCCATTGTGTCGGCAGATAATAAGTATAAACTATTTTTATTGACTTCGTTACGTAATGGTCTTTTTATTAATAAATACGAATATATTGTAAGCTGTTACATAGTACTATCTTTTTGCACAGAATCCAAACAGAACCATAAACTGAACTGAAACACAACAAACCACAACAAAAACCTAATTGACACTTAAGCTTTTGAAGTTCTATGACATAACATGACAGTTGTATGGAAGAGTTTTTTCCTACCCATTACTGAGAAAGCTAAAGCTATTAAGGCCATACCACCTCGTCTTCCGTATTTGACTGCCCTCATTACTAGACTAGATCTTCCTATGGAGCTTTAGGAATCGATATGAAAATACTTGTTTTACCCCATTGGATCACATTCCCACACTTAACCACATTCACGAACTTATCCGCTTCGTGTAATAAAACACAGAATAAAAAAAAGAATAGAATCTTGGTTGTACAAGGACGTCTGTCATCAAATAGTAAATAGCCTTTGGAGCCTTTAACAGATCTAGTTCACTAAAATTTAATAGTGTACAACCTCGCAATTTGCTGTCATATCCTGTCTAAAATATATCTGTTTCGTTCTGGTAACAACAATTTTGACTTACGAGTAAAGAATGTAATATAGTGTATGCTAAATTATCACTACTTCTATGCTTTAGTCACTTTAGTCCTTCTTCTGAAATTCTTATACATGCCCTCGTAAATACAGAAGTTTAAGAAAATACTATGAGGTGACAATATAATATACATTTCCAGGAGTTTTGGCGCCAAGTGGAAAAAAACATGTTGGCTCGTTGGATTATTTTCCTATAGTTGTGTATTTTCGAGTGTTAATGTGTAGTAAATGGTGAATTATTATTTATTAAGTGCTCGTAAACGTGCTCGAGTGTGGATAGGTGATATAACGAGGTGAAACATGTCTTTTCGTGTTGTTTCCAAAACTCCATAGGAGCCTCTTGTAAATCTCCACCACTTTACAGGGGCATGAGTTTGACTTGACTGTGACTTACTTTGGTTGACTCTGATTGTGACTATGACTTGTTTGACGCTTTTAATACTATGTAAATATCCATAATATTATGACTAAAGGACATTGAATCTAAGGTCATGAAAATTTTACAAAAAAAAATTTCAATTCCACCTTGAATTCCACGTTGGCGCTTTATACTCAACCATAGATTCAGTATCTCAACCGTGACTCAACCGCACTGAATCTATGTCTAACTCTAGAAACATGTCGAATCATACAAATAGTACCATCCGTGGCCAAACATCAACAAATGTTATTGTAATGAAACGTCCCGTGAGTGCGCTGTTATCGTGATTCGGAACATGATTCTCTTTTTTTTTCAATGGCGGGATAATTACTATAGCTTTTAGCGCGAAGATTGAAAAAGTTAAAGAAATACTTTGATTTTCATTGTAAAATGTGACGTGACGTGAATCGAATCCGTGATCTGTTCTTGTGGTTATTAATTGTATTTCTTGCGTGATAGTAACGAAGATTAGCGTTCCTTTACTATACGTGCTGCCGGGTTTACCAATGCTACATTACAAACATAAATTACAAGTGCTCCACGTAGGCTGAAACTGTATCTACCTAACAATGACTGCTTTAAATACTTACATCAATGCTACCTAATAACATAGACGTCATACATAACCTGATCTAAGCCTAATAATAATTGTGTTATAAGTAGTGTAAAATTTAGAAACAAGCCTACTTTTAAAACTACTTTTTTCATTTTCATTTTCACATATAGGTCTTGCGTATCTACATGTAGGTACTACGTGTTATTTACTTATCCAGATCATGGTCGGACTTAGACGTTTTGTCCTAGTCTTGGCCTTATTTGGCCTTTGATCAGGGTAGAGCGAGATTGTCTTTCGGCGCGTTTAATATCTGAAAGCTATCGATTATAAAAGTAGCTTATGTGCTAATCCACTAGACAAACTATTTACAAATCAAAAGTTTATGCTGGTTACAAACAATACGAGTGTGCCCCGCCACCTGCCACGCTGTAAGTATCGCCCAGAGGCGCGAGGTGCCAATAAAAATGTTAGTCTACGCTTGTTTCTATATCCTCTATAAATTTATCTATATAAATAATATATAAAAATAAACCGGCCAAGTGCGAGTCAGGCTCGCGCAGAGGGCCCGAAATCACCACAAAATTCAATAACGAAATTATCAGTTATAACATGGTAATAAACTGAAACTTGTCACCGACTCGCACTTGGCCATTATTTATTATTTGTTGTTATACTTTAGAGTGTTTACTATAATCATACCAAGTTTGAGGCTTGAACCTACGTATTTATTACCATTTTTACCACAGTTTTTTTTTTGTGTGTCTTTTATGTTAGTGTTCTGTACCCAAAGGGTAAAAACGGGACCCTATTACTAAGCCTACGATGTCTGTCTGTCTGTCCGTCTATCCGTCTGTCCGTTTGTTGCATTTTCCGAACCGTAATAAATAGTCAGTTGAAATTTTCACAGAATATGTATAGGTAATGTTAAGGCGGATTAAATGAGAAATAATGAGAAAGTCTAAAAGTAAAAAAGAAAGGGCACCATACAATAAACGTATTTTTTACGTATTTTAGTATTAGCTCTAAGTATAATTGTGTTATACTAGAGCGCCTGTAGCAAAATAATTAATTGGGGCTGCGTAGCAATTGCTTCAACTATTTTGGAAGGCGTTATAATACGTAACTGGTAATTCGGTCACTTGGACGACCTTATTGTATTTTGTGGTGGTACGGAACCCTCATTGCGCGAGCCCGACTCGCACTTGGCCGATTTATTACGTATAGCGCTGAATCAATTTCGATAAAATGTATATGGGACCATTTCTGAAGTATGACCTAACAATATTAAAAAAAAAAAAAAAAAACAATTATCTATTTGCGGAGTAATCACGTTACAAACAGAGTACAAAATAACATATTTTGTACTCGTATCCACAGCTCGTATCGTTTTAAATAACAGTCGAATTGATAGCCTCCTCCTTTCGTTGGTTAAAAACAAAGTCGGTTAGTTACACAACTTTGATTACCTACCTACTTAGATGTTACATAAACAAAGTTACACCATTTATAACTCAAGAATGGCTAGACCGATTTTCATGATCCTTGTTTTGTTGGATTTCTCTCCGCCCCGAATAACAGAATAATAAGTTATAAAATATCGGAAAAAAATTACGGCAATAAATTATGAAAAAAATTAATTTTTGCATGATTTTCCCATACATATTGTATAGAACGGCAAGAATTGAAGTCTCCATTGATATATTCTATAACGTAAAAAAAAAAAGTCATATAAGCTAAGAAAATTAACTAGCACTTATTCTGTGCATCTTTTTTATTATTATTCTTGGCCGCTAACCCGCCTGATGTTATGCAATGATGCAGTCTACGATAGAGCACGCTTGCCGAGAAGAAACCGATTCACTCTCGATTTGAAGCCAGTATATTGCATCTAAGTCACAGGAGGTTGCTGTCGCTACCAAGAAAGTTGCTTCAAGGTGGTATAAAACGTGGGTGAAACCGCGGGGCGCAGCTATTCTAAAACGGACGAGTTGACAAAATTAATAACTTTATAATTAGCGGTTATATGTTGCGGCTTTACTTAATACGAGGATGGCATGTGGCGTAGCTGGGAACGGTCCACTCGAGGAATCCCAGACGGACACCAAATGTTCCGTGTTCCGGGCTTGCACACGACATTTGAATATACAGGTGCTTATATGCGTAAAGAGGTCTTTAAAATAACTAAAGGAAAATGGGGAGAGCCGTGAGAATTTTCAGGAGGACATTTCAATATCGAGATAAATATAGAATGGAAAACTCAGACAATAAAAAAATCCTATTGATATAGGTTTTGGTGTCAAAGTCAAAATTAATTTTCATTATATCTGTGCACGTCAAACATTTCGGTACATTCTTTTTGCGTCAAGCATTCAAAAAATAAATAAAAAAGCTGAATATAAATCCATAATACAAAGAGAATACAATAGCCATAATAGCCATTGGTGGAAATATTTTGAAATAATTATAAATTGTTTACTTGGTAGACAGAAAAACCATGGTGTTAGGAAAAAAACAAATGGAACAGTTAGCCGGGTTTACCTCCTCCGCCTTAGCGTATGGTTTGGCTGCCGGGATAGTCACGATTTACCTCACGGACTGGAAGGCAATCGTTGCATATATACCTTATTACAACGGTCAATTCAAAGGAAAGAAAGAACCTGAACCTGGATGCGAATAACATCTCACAAACTTTCCTCAACTGTCTCCAAAATATAATTCATCAAAAAATTAGAGTTATAATACAGACAGGTGATGTTTCTACCTAAAAAGAAGCTGGCTATTGTAACGTTCGGAGGGCACGATCAGCGCACGCGTCGAAAATTACACAAAAGGAGTGGAGAAAAGAGAATGGCATTATAATAATGACCGGTCCAAGATCAGGTGTGTTCGGATTTGTATTTAGAATGTCAAGCGGGTATTGTGCAGCCGGCGCACGCGCAGCTGCCGTCCCTCCGCCCTCCGGCCGGCGCCCTCCGAGCAAACAGTCGAAATGGGACCTCATGTATTGTAATTTTTATTGTATTTATTTGTCCATAGTATGAATTATTTTTTGTGTTGTAAATTGAAGCATTAAAGTGTGAATGTGCACCTGGATTTGTTTGAATAATTTTACAATAAATGTACCTACGTGTAGATGTTAAAAAATACAGCCCGAATTGAGAACCTTCCTTCTTTTTTTACAGTCGGTTAAAATGTTTACGTTCACGACGCGACTACCCAAAACCATTTGCGAATATACCTACTTACATATCAAATCGCATTTAAATCTATACTTCAAAAATAATAAAACTGCGTCTTCCTGCTATGCCGTTCTGCCTGTCTCTGTATGTAAATTTTTCATGACCGATGTTGTTAAAATTTGGCAAAGAAGTGTTAAGAATTAAGAAATTTCCCAAAGAATTCAATTGTAAAGTACCCTTAACTTTATTATCGCAGAAAATGCGAGAAAACTTGAAATCCGCGCGTGAATCCTCTGGGCGCAACTAGTAGGTATACCTAAAAATTAAATATCGTTAGTACATATAGATCGATGAAAGTACCCTAAACTCAAACCCAGGAAATGCGAGAAAACTTGAAATCCGCGCGTGGATCCTCTGGGCGCAACTAGTATACCTACCTAAAATATCGTTTAACTCTAATATTAAAATACCTATTTGTTTTACAAAATTACTACTTGGATAAAATTATTTATTAATATAGAAATACTTGTTGCGCATTATCGACTTTAAACTTCCACAATCAGCTTGTAGGAGAAGCGCATTTTAGCCATCGTAGTACTCCGTGCGTAGAAAGGTCCAAGCCCGATCTACCTACTCAAGGGCCACCAGCAGATTAAGTATCAGTACTACTTTCCAATACAAGGACAACAATAACGTCCGTAGATTAGGAGCCAGTTAGTTCAGAGGGCTCCACAATACCTCAGAGGGGAGAGGAGCGCAGGGCAGCGGCGTTCCGACACAGCCCTGCAAGCGCAAGCGCCTGTACTTGACACTTATCTGTGAACCGCTCACGGAGCGGTTGTGCCGTGTAGCTTACCTGCCGATTGTAAACAAACTTATTGCGCGAAATTTTAGCGTTCGTTTCGAATATTATAAAGAACATAGTGATTTGTGTAGAGACTTGGTGCAAATGGATTTGTCGTGTGGAGAGAACATGCAGAGCCCTGGGAACAGCGGCGGTGGAAGAGCTGTGGACATGTGCGTCGCAGGACCCGACAGAGCCCTGGACAGAGACCCTCGGGTCATCCTGAACTTGCTGGCTTTGGAGAGGTCTCACGCCCTCCACACAGACTACTTCCAGAATGTGCAGATTGATATTCAGCCTTTTATGAGGAAGGTCGTCACTACTTGGATGTTAGAGGTAAGTAGATAAAGAGTCATGTATACATCACACAGCTACCTCCTTTTTTTTATCAAATTGCTATTTAGGTATTAGCTAACTAGCACATAATATTCTTATTTGTATTTTGAAAGTAAGTAAAGAATAATACAAGTATATAAAATATTAGCATAATATAAGTACTACTGTTGTTGCACATTGCGGGTAGATGTCAATGCACCTTGAATGCAGTTTGTTTATACAGCTGATTTGTAACAACTACCTACATTTTACGTATTAGTTTTCCTTGTAATGCAATGTTGGTTACGTTATTAGATATTATTGTTGCATGCTATTTGTACGTACCTATACTGTTAGTAAGTAGGTATACTTTCAACTAATTTAACTACGTATCTATTTATTAAAAGCGGGTATATACCCAAAGCAAGTATTAGTTTTGCTTGAAACCTGGAAGGGGTCAAGGGTCAATGACCAATAACATCAATTACACTACATAAACCTATCCATTTATTAAAAGTACCTAATACCTATACCTAAAGCAAGATTTAGTTTTGCTTGAAACCTGGAAAGTAAGGGTCAATAACCAACAACACGTGCATAATAATCTACCTAGTTCAGTATCTAGACTGTATTTAGGGTTACTTACTTACCCAAAGGAAGTGAACGGGACCCTATTACTAAGCCTACGCTGTCTATTTGTCCAACCTTTTAAAGTCTGTATCTTTTGAACCATACCATAAATATACCATATCCATTCGATATTTTCACAGAATTTAATGTTGACGCAAATTAACTAAATAATCAAAATAAAATAAAAACGTAAAAAAGTGGTATCCCATACAACAAAATAATGTTTTTTTTAACGTATTTTTATCTTTGTTCAAGTCTCAGGCGTCAAATTTGTCTTGATTCAGTTCGTTTATTTATCAAACTTATACCTACGTACATGAGTGTACACTTATGAACGTCAAAATATACAATATTTATAATAAAAGTGTAAAAAATCAATTAGAATAAAATAAAATAAAATGTCAATAGTTATAAAAATAAAATAATAGGCACCTACTTACATTATAACAATAATTCACAAATATAGGTCCATAGAATTAATAACATATCTTTACAGTCCAAACACAATTTGCGCAAAGAGGCTTTGTCACAGATAAAATCGTTAATTTTGTAATAAGCATTTTGTATTAAATAATCTTTAACTATTTACCTATAGTACACTCTAAACTAAAGCAACAAATAATAAATACTAGCCAAGTGCGAGTCGGGCGCGAGCTAAAGATCCCGAACAGAATGAAAGCAAAATACTTTTGTTGGGTGCGTAACCCTCGGTGCGTGAATCGCACTTGGCTGGTGTTAGGTGTTAGCTAAACTTGCATGTCGTTCTCCGGATGGTAAACGCTGTGCCGGTCCATACTGTACATGTAATGTATGGTCCGGTCCGGTATTACTGGGGCTTTACGGCCAACTACTAACGCGGAATCAAACTAACGCTAAATCCGCTCAGTTGGAAAAACATGCGACCGCAAACCGTATCTGGGCGCGTTAAGGTTCACGTTCGCGTGATTTTCCAACTGAGCGGATTTAGCGTTAGTTTGATTCCGCGTTAGCAGCTGACCGTAAGGCCCCAGTACATGTCAAGTAGGTACTTACTTATTTACATTGGTAATTTAGGGATAGTAGGTATCTATGGTACCTACTTGTTGATATTGCTTAAGTAATAACCTATAGGTATAGGTGCTTATACTTATCTGAGCTAAATGATCTGCTGACCTACCTTTAATTATTTCATTTCTCTTTCACCACCCTTCCCACTCATTTTAAATAAGTACCTACCTTCCTATACTACCAGTGCTAGAGTAATTCTGTTGTTTGTAGTTGAGTCTGAAAGAGGGTGTCTGTATGCAACCTTTTCACGTCTAAACTTGGTCCAAAGTTTTTGTTTGCTCTGATAACTGCAATAGCTCTCTCTTTCTTCCCGACTGGATGAATCCCATTTGGTGGTGGGGTCAGCCTTCCTCACTTTTCTCCTCCACTTCGCTCTACTCTCGACATCGTCTTCGGAAACCTCACACTCTCTCATGTCCTTTAGCACCACGTCCTTCCACCTAGTCTTGGGATCTTTGACCTGGGATGGAAAGTTGTAGTGCCAAGTTCCCTTCGTAATCAGGTGGTCTCCTCTTTACGTGGCCATACCATCGTAGCCTACTCTCTTGCATCTTGTCGGATATGTCGCGTACGCCCAGGCTTTCTCTCACGTATATACTCGTTCCGGATTTTATTGAGCCTGGTTACACCGCACATAAAAGTGGAATCAAAGAGCTTCGTTCGGATTTTCGGAATACCACTTGGGACCGAAGTTGTTTCAGGTACTTGGTACTTGCAACTATAAAAGTAGTACCTATGTCATACACATATACCATTTAATAAACATTAACCCATTTCGGGTTACCTAAGAAAATACTTTCTCAGTGCTTACGCATCAATGACAATGACCTCCTCGCATCGCTTCACAGTGACGCAACAGTACCTAATCTGTTCCGTATAAAGTTTCGGTGTTCCCTGCTACATCAATTTGTGGGCATGGGAATCGTGATAAAACAGTTTATGATTCAGTATTTCATAACTCAAGGCTTGATGCAGCGATAAACATCAAGCTGCACCTGTTAATTAAAGCAATATTTACAAGCTTTCTAAGTTTGAAGATTGTTACGAATCAGCCATTCGTATGTCATGTTCAAGAATTCAGAGTAACTTTGGAGGAATGAACGTGAATTTAATCAGATCTTGCAGATTTCCTTATTCCACCAACTAGACGATTTACGTAGCATCCAAAATAATTGTACATATGCGCTGGTGGTTTGCTCATCTGCAGATTCGAAAGTTACAGCAGCGGTCACACTTTTTGCAATATTATTTACTGCATATGATCGTTAAATACGATACTCTTTAGTTACAGATATATCTTTAGTTACAGATATAATAATATGCACTACTGACTCACTTAATTAACTGCGTCCAGCAGTTGACTTGCTTGTCATCTGCGGGCGTAGTAGTGCAGATGGAAGCTGCAGGTTGTCTATCATGTAGATCGCCACATTACACGATCTGAGCTTTAGGCACCCATACACTTCCCACCAGCCACCTTTCTCAGGTCATCGCTTCCAAGCTTTTCTTTAATATTGTAATTTGTGTGCAGGTTTGCGAAGAGCAACAATGTGAGGAGCAGGTGTTCCCCCTGGCCATCAGTTACATGGACCGATTCCTGGCGCAGCGCGCCATTTCGCGGCAACAGTTGCAGCTGTTAGCAGTCACTTCCATGCTACTAGCTTCCAAGTTTCGACAGTGCCACCCTCTGTCTGTAGACCTGCTCTGCGCTTACACGGACAATTCTGTATATCCACACGAAGTCAGGGTAAGAATGCTTTGACTCTTTGAATACATCGTTCTTATGTCAGCTACTAGCCGTAATGTCATCAGCCATGATTAAGGACAACTCTGCAAGCAAACCTAGAATGACTTGAGAATAAGATAGTTGTTTTCAAAATGACTAAATGTCACCTTCATGGTATCAGTCGAAGCCAGAGTAAGGATGGCATCAGTTAGTTACTTAGATGTTCCTAAGTACATCTAAATAGGTAGGTAACAGCTATACTACTGTACTTAACTGAAAATAGAACACGATCAATCATAATTCAGAGCAAGTGAGAAGTGAAAGCTTCTCTATTACTTTACTCTATAGCCTTTGTCCCGCCCGTAGCATATACTTAAAATATTATTAAGCGTGTCCAATTTTTTTGAGGTTTCTTCTTGTACGGCTTCATAACTTCACACAAAAACACTTGACTTGGTGTAATTGCCTTTTAACCCAGCTAATCACTCGATACCCTCGAATGCAGCCGCACAACATACATCCTGTGTCGACCGCAAGTTATTCATTGTTTTGATTTCACTGCAAATGAACTCGATTGGCCGAGTCAAATGTCACTCCTTCACCCCAAATAGTCGTTTCCTACCACGTGAGTTTCCGGCAATTACGTGTTCCTCAAGACGTTCATGAGGGCAGTAATATTGTCACCCTCCGTGGCAAGCCATACCCTGTGACGAAGTAAGTCACCAAATTACTAGACATCCTTCCGACGGAAACATGAGTAACGCGACGGATATAAAATGGTCTATCTTTAATAATAGGCGCAATTGGGTAGATAGGTATTTTAAGTGAGAGTGGCCGCCATAAACAATCATAAGTTACTTACATTACGTTAACCAAGAGTAACGGCCTCCATCTCGTCCAGTGTCCTCATTTGGGAAAATCTACATAATTACTGTGACGCGTCCGACGCATGCTTTGTCAGAGAGTGTGGTTAAGCTTCCACGCAATACCCTTTCCCACAGTTTGGCCTAATGATAACAAATTTGTGAGGTACCTCCACCCGCGTGGGCAGGTGTGATTCGAACAATTATTATGGTTGAACCATGACTGTCACCATAGTTCACACGCTTCTCACGCGCCTCATGTCAGGTGACAATTTCATATTCGCTTAGGTACTCCAAAAACTTAGAATACCCTTACCCTGTACCCGTACCCATTATACCGAAAATGTTTGCTGATACCTACATGCTTTCCTACATGTGAATTTTAGTCAGCTGTAGACCGTGAGAAAACGGTTCGTTCCTTCGAAGCACCGTATGGCATCCCATACTTCCTTGCAATTAATTCGGGCGATGATCGCGATATGCCTGCACCGCGCATACGTAATGATGTCATATGGTTCGGCCGACGCCTTTCCCATACCTTGACATATATTGAAATTCAACTCTACTACATTTAAATACCTGAACGTTCGGCTAATTAAGACAACGTGTAGGTATTGGCATACCACTTTATAAGTGCCTAAGGTAGTTCATCCTATGTAGACTATGAGAATCTTGGATCCACTAAAACTTGCATTCTAAAGGTATTCTTCTAAGGTCCATAGTTTCCTTTAACAGTCTACATACTCTGAAATATTAAATTTATTTTGATCACCATTATACTATATTTGGATATAATTATGAAGTATGCTTATAGACTACAAGATAAATCATGTTTATCTAAATAAGTCCATTGAACTTTGTAGAGATTATTCTAATACGCACTTATAAATATTTTGGGATGGCGTTCACCCGTTGTTTACAAATAAGTGGTTCGGTTTCCGATATCGTCTAATCTATAAACTATTAAAATAATTAAACTTTTTTCTCTTTTTAAGTAGGCATAGTTAAAAAAGATGCCCGACATACAGTTATCGTATAGTAGTAGTAGGAGTAGTTATCTACTAGTACCTAGATACTTAGTATGTGGGGGCTAGCATATTTACGCAAATTCATTGTGGAATTTTTTGCTTTTTGATTGGCGTTGCTTTTTTTGCGGTTTCCGTCTGAGCCCTTGGAGTATGACCGTTACGATCCTTAACTGCCAAGAATACGGACTTGTCCTTTCCACGGAACTTAAATAACTTTGAATAAGGTTCCTTATGTTATTATTTCCAAACATGCAATTGTGTACCAGTTTCACACGGGGTCTTGCCTTTGGGGATGAGCTATTTATGTGGCGACATGCATTTCGGACCCGTATTTCTTTTGAGGAGGTGCTTTTTATTGTTGTAGCAATGGGAAGTGATGCTCCTTCAGCGGTTGAACTGGCAGCTGTCGATAGCGACGGCTTTCGACTTCGTGGAGCCTTTCCTCGCGCGCGTGCCCTGGGGCAGGTCGAATCCCCTGGTCCGGGCGCACGCCCTCACCTTGACCTCGGTTTGCTACACTGGTGAGTACCTAGACGTACCTTCTCGCAAACAGCGCTTTAATGGCAATCATAAATAGTCTGCGTGTGCGTAATATGCGGGCCGAATTGGCTTCCTGGTGTTAATTACCATTAATCGATAAGTGCGTGTCTCCTGTTATTTTTAGGTTTTACCAAACGTGCTTCACAAACACGTTTTTGCTCTAAAAATACAATGTATAGAGATAATGAGGGAAAGCCTCCCTTTGTTTGGAAATGCGATTGTGCGTGCGGTCAGCAACACGAGTGCGGGCATTTAGGGTGGTGTGAGGGACGTGTATCGGAACGCGCACATGCCTACGCACTGATATCGCACACCTTGCGCCGGCGCACCCCTCACGCTGACCCCAGCACTCCTATTGTTACTGCGCAGTTCTGATATCCAATTAATCCAGTATCTCATAAAATCTTGTATTTTATTACTTACGCTATTTATCACTACAAACGAAGTAGCTGAACCAGTTTGGCGGTCAGTGTCGGTCAGTATCTATGCAAATGTTTCTATCGTTAACAAGGCACGTGCGTTTGAGAGGGAGCTTGAATTTTATTGGGAGGACATAAAAATAAAAGAGATTACAATAGAAATTATAATATTGTGACGCTACTTGTGTTTATGGGTCGTAAACTGAAGATAATGTAAGTAATGATATTGTCATACCATGCAGCTTAGAGCTTATCTTTTTTTATCAAATTGAGCCTGTAAGTATGTACTTAAGTTCGGGAATATGAAAATTACTAGCTGTTGCCCGCGACTTTGTACGCGTGGACTTTCATAAATATGAACTTTCAACACCTTTTTTGGTCTCGTTTGGTCAATCAATTCCTACCCTAACATAATATTAGTAGTGTAATTTTTATTTTGGCAGTTTTGTAATGACTGCTACTTCCATATACCTATCTACAAGCATGTGCACGTTTAGATAGTCACACAGTTGTAGTCATGTTGACCAACAATGACCCCTTGTTCACAAGTCTTACCCTGTAATGAGGGTTGCGCTTGCCCGATCACTGGCCATAAAAGAAAAAAATTGCTAAGTAATTCATAACAGACTTGCTGGCTTTATTTGACCTTTTGTGAAATAATAGAAAACCTTGCATGTCCACCAAGCCGTTTCAAACCGTTGAAACCACATTTAATTATAAATAATTTAATTGCCATTAAAATTTACCAAAGCTTTCTTCAAACTATTCATACCGACAGTATACAGGTCCAAAACTAAGCTAGATCTAAAAGGTATGTCACTTTGCTAGCTAACTTGTTTGGCAAATATTGTTTCAAAATAGCTAAGATGATAAGTAACTGAAGTCAATATTTGTCATGCTATAATTGTAACTGTAATAAAATTATCCTCGGTCTAATATAGACAATTTTTTTTTATCATACTGTCGGCATTTTGTTGACTGCCCGTATGGTCCATCAGGTTCTGATAAGAGTTATTTATAGTTATAGCCACCAGTCCAAAACCAATGCCCTCACTAATTGATCCATCAGTTATAGATTTACAGCTTCACTTTCAATTCCATATGGTGCTATGGTACGCACTATAATTAATAATATGTTAAAATAAATAACTTACGCCTTTAAAACCCTTCTATGGCAGCAATTTCTAGTAAAACTGAACTAAGTAGTACGATTATAGATGTTTTATCCACGTAATAAGAGCTTTATCAAAACTATTCAGTGTGTGACGTTTTATCTGTTGTTGTAAGAACTAGTTAAAAGCACTTGGGCGTCAAATTTTGTCGGTGTCGGTCGCCGGAAACGGCATAATTGCCGGTAACCGATCGTGCATTACTCGAGGTGTTAAGGGTTAATAACATTACTTGACCCCTAAACTTCCTTCATCCCAACTATAGAAATAATTGCGGGGTTTGTTTACAATCTTAAGTACTGTTAAAAACAAAAAAAGTCCGTTTAATAATTATGTGAGATCAAGTTCTGTGAGTCCGATTTACATTTTTAGGGGTACAAATCTCGTTACCAGACAAATTTTAACGTGTTGACCAAAGTTTAAAGAGCATGTGACTCGGTGGTTGACGACACTAGCCTGTTTCTGGCAGGGGAGACCGCGACAGCTGATTGGGGACAATACACGAAGACGTCCCGCGGCCTTTGTGCGCCCATTCCCTGTCTCGAAAGTCACGACAAAAGCTCCCCGACTCCCCGGCGAAACGAGCAAGAAATCGTCTCGGCGCGCACCTGGCCGAAACGGGACCTTGTCTAACCCGATACTTCTCCATACGCGTCTTCCGAAAATTCCGAAATCATTATTGTACTCGAGATTTGAACTTGCGAGACCTTTGCGTTTCCGCTTTGAGCAGCCGATCTCATATCAATAGACCCCGTTTTTATATTTTGTGTACCTATACTTTTTTGGCAACGTCAAGGGCATACATTTTTAGATCCAGTTCATATGCGACTGTCGGTCTGTCTGTCGAAATCAGATAAGCTTTAACTCTTTTAAACCTAGTTGAAATAATGAAATCGTTTTCTTCAACTAGTATTTTTTTTTTTACGGTAGGTACTATCCTTTTACTCTGCACACCCATAAGTTAAAGAACAGTTAATATAAGCCCTTCGAAT
This sequence comes from Agriopis aurantiaria, assembly GCA_914767915.1. Taxonomy (NCBI): domain Eukaryota; kingdom Metazoa; phylum Arthropoda; class Insecta; order Lepidoptera; family Geometridae; genus Agriopis; species Agriopis aurantiaria. The sequence continues at coordinate 9,947,615 of OU611987.1, forward strand.
AAACTCGTTTTTAAAATGAGACATAAAAACAGAAAGGACATAAAATCATATTGCAACTTGTTTTCGCACGATTAGACGTTGACTATTTGCAACCCCTGCAATTTCGCATTGTATTTTGATAGTCGGGATTCACTATTGGGGTGGAGTCGACAGGTTTCCGAACGGAACTTAACGGTTCTCGACGACTGTTGGTGAGCGTCATTGCTCGTGTGGTAATTAGAAGGGTAAGACGCGGGGGTGTCTTGGAGTGCGTTCGGCAGCACGAGGGCCACGCCAGCAGATGTCGACACGGGTCTCAACTGACGGGCAACCTGTTGCGCAACGGAACGCGCCGCTCCGCTGCCCATGCCGAGATCTCTGCTGATACGCGACTCGTGATCGTTTTTGATTTTTAATAAGCCCACATTTCCTATTCAACCTCATTTCCAACCAGCGTTCGCGCACCAGTCTATCACGCTGATTTATGCCAGTTAATTGTATATACTCTTGAAAGAAGTTCGTTAACATTCGCAAGGGATTCGAAAGCGCACCCTATCTAGTCGTTCCATTGACCTGCACTTACACGAGCTGGTAAGCTCGACTTACATAATAAAGTACGTTAATTAAAGTTGAGGGCACTTTTTCTGATCAAAGTTATGAAGCAGTCGCGTGTAGCGATATTGTTTTTATTTAGAAAATGGTATATTGAAGCGTACCTATAAGGGCACGATGGAGAGTATAGTAGGTGGGCCAGTGACCCGGCCGGCGTACCGTGGTTGCAGTGTGTGGAGGCGAGCGGAAGGGCCACGCCAGGTGCCGTCACATCTGCCGTCTTGGCCTGCGCCCGCGACTACCTACCTACACCCAAGGAACTTATAACAACCTTGTTTCGCATCAGTACCTTCACCGTTAGAAACATAAGGAAAGCGCCACACTCATGTCAAAGTAATTTTGTGAGACTCAGATTATGGAAGGCTCCCCATTGCGCAAGCATGCAACATGCCTAGACCCACGTGTTCAATTTAAAGTAGATTTACGTGAAGAAAGTGCAAATATAACGGATATTACAAGAGAGTATTGATTAGAAGTCGCAATCGAAGGCTACATTTAGGGAACAATGCTCTCCCTTATTCGCGTCGTCGCTCGTCACAGCTGCGCCCTTACCTAGGCGACTTAAGATGTAAATTACCATTATTCTCTCTCTATTGTCCCGGGCAGTACACAAAGATGCAGACGGGGACGTAATGCACAAATCGGGCAGCTGTTCGCTGCTTCCTTATTCTGAACAAAGCGCCTCGCATTGTGCAAAATGTAACACGCTTTTTGCCCTAGACCCTTTCTTAGCGAAATGAGTTTATTTATTTTTGGAGTAGTTTAATCTTCCGTGCGATTTATATCTTTGCCTTTTTATTCTAATGTGGTCTGAAGGTGTAAGACAAGAGAGGTATCAGCTTTACCCAAGTTCTTCCAGTTTTACCGAATTTTCTAGGATAAAAAGTATTCTTTCTCTATCCTTATATGATGGACTCCTTTTTTTTCTTATTTCATTAAGAGCTGCATAAAATTAGCACCTAGGTAATAATTCTATGCCTATGTAGAATTACCACCTAGTAATTCTAGGTAGTAATTCTATGAAGAGCAATTAAATAATTTAGTTATGAAAAGGTAGCAAAAAGAGAGTCAAAGTTGCTTTGCGCGTGTAAAATATTAGTGTGAAACGCGTAGCTTTATTTTGATCCACACATATCGAAATGGTTCGGGAAGAGTATGCGTAGAATATAACCAACTGATATTTGAGTTCAATGAGAGAACTACCAACGTATTTTCTGAACAAAATGGATATCAATCCGTGGAATAATTTTAATTCCATCATTTGATCAACTGTACATATAAGTTGGTCGGCTTGTATAAGATGCAAGGTGTCCGGCCACCTGTCCACAGCATTATTGTAATTATCTGGCAACAGATGGGCTACCTGCGCCTCGGCATCTGTACGAAACTCGAATACACAAAAAACATAAACAACAAGCTCGACGATACTTGCCTGGGCTAAAAATATCAGGACATCGTTATTGTTACATTGATCGCATCAGTTTATCTTGAAATACTAATATACCTACTGACAAAGTTATTTTAGCTGCATACTTACATATTGATTTTTAAATAGGTACAAATGTATTTCATTTCTTGCACTATCTACAGGTGCATTGCCTGTGTGAAAACTGAAATACTATTTGGAGGAGCCCCAAACATTCTTTCAGCTTTCCCATAGGCTTTCGTTCTGTTCTTTCTTGTTTCTCCAGAATTATTATTATTACGTGTTAGGGGTTTAATAAAACAAAAGCCCAAGTGCAAAATGTTGCCTTTTCTAGCCTATAGGATCTATAAATCTGACTTCAAAATCTGTCAAGCCGTTATTACGAGGTTATAGAACCAAGCAAACATACATTGGTTCACTAGAAAATGTTAACTCTTTCTTGGGCAGTCGGGTATAAAATACCGTTAATTTGTTCTCTACTTTTACTTTTACGTCAATCTCAGAACTAATTTGTGTGTGTTATTATAGATAGTCCGATCCACCAAAGCTGCCACCATATACTTCTAATTGCTTACAGAGCAAGTGCGCTACGTTCTGCTTGACAATGGCCAGAGCTGGGCTTCACGGTTTCACCTGCATAGACATTTCCTTAGCAACATTTACATATTTACTTACCGTTTATACGTTGTAGGATTTAAAGTTTAATCTGGCCCTCCAACTATAAAAAATCACGTCGATCCGTTGCTGCGTGAAAGAGGAACAAACAAACACATTGTCACATTTATAATATTAGTAAGATAGTATGATGTGTCAAACGTGATGTGTCAGGACTCAGAAGCGATGGTGGCCGAGCGGTAGCATATGCACTTTACAATCTGATGGCGTTCGATTATCGGCCCTGCACCAATGACATATTTAGTACCTAATTAGACCTAATTAAATTATCTGCAGTTTCGATGTCATCCCTGAAAAACGATTAAAAAAAAAAACATCGTGATGAAACCGGTATGTCAGCAAGAAACTCAGAAATTAAAAAAACATAATAATATGACATTCATCAACGTGCACTGGGCAAGCATGTTGGATTAGGGCCCATCCTCTCTGACTGAGAAAAGGCCTGTGTCCCAGCAGTGGGAACGTGATATAATGTAATGATGAAACAAATAACAAACAGAACCATTCCCTTGTCAACAGAAACGGAGTTCCTCCTAGTTCCGCCGTCTCTCGTCGCCGTCGCTTGCATCACGGCTGCGGCCCGTGGACTCCGCGTACGTATGTCCGTCAACGATCTATGTGCCCTCACTAGAACCCCAGCCGCGGCCGCCGAGCTGGTCGCGAGACACGTGGAGAGGGTCCTAGCTAGGGAAACCCAGCCACAAGAGCCGCGCACTAGACACAGCCAGCAGTACAAACAAGCCACGCCGGAACAAACGCAGCTACCCAACACACCTACTGATGTTCAAGATGTACACTTTTGATGTCAATTTTGTAGATTACAGCTTAGTACAATCGTCGAAGTATGTTGTATCGAGATTTTTAAATTGCTGACAGACTGGGCGTTTACCACAGTTCACCAAACGTGGTATCGACTGTAGGCCTTCTAATGAGGCCTGTACGCAGGCAAATATGCACTGTTTGTCACTTGGCAACAATGGTTAGTAGTTACCTAGGTCAGCACTATTGCAGAAAGTACCATCATGATATCTTTTTCATATCAACTGAATTTGTTTTGTGATCTAAAGAAGATATAATATGACAAACATCGACGGCCTTACTTATAAACGTTACTTAAGTTAAGCAAAGCTTGAAATTGCTCTGTCTTGTTTTCACCAGCGATAATTTCCGTCAACGAGAAGTTGACAGCAATTTTAAGCATTGCTTAGCTTTTAAATAACGTTTATAAGTAAGGCGGCGAGTGTATGACGCGTGATTAAGGCATCTTGTATTAAATGATATTAAATTTGTAATTATTCTGCTCTGCTTCATGCTTTGCCTTTAGGTTAATATGAAATGGGTCTTTAAGCGACGATTTTGATACAAATACTTTGACGATAGGGAATCGTGCTACGGTTGTTGATGTCTAAACATCTCATATAGGCTATTTCGATTCGATCGATCTCACCGAAACTTTCAAAGAATGGATACGGATTTCATTGTTAAGATTTAGACGTATTTTTTGCGCTGCGCACCTGGGTAAGTACAAAAACTATTCAAAAGACAAAAAATGCCTCCACGTGTTGCGTCGGATGATGTCTCGTATAAGTATGGAAAGAATCCATTGATCTCAAATTATTTATGTGAAATATTACAGTAGCTGTTATTTATATCTGTTCATCTTAGCGACAGTTTTTCTTGTAGCTGCTGCAGTTTGATCTCCATTTCCAAAATAATTGTTTAAGACTGAAGCCAAACACACGTTAAATATTGTCTCATTATTTATCGCAACATGTAAACAGTGTCTTCGCCAAATTTTTTGTCAAAGAAAAGATGTTAGTCGTTTATTTAATGTAGGTAGGTAAGTACTTACCTAATATTTTGGCAGAAGTTCTTAGTGTAGATAGATGTATTGATATTATAACTTATGTTTTTTTTTTGTGTGGATCTCATTTTGTAGTAAATTCAGAATACTTGTAAAAGGTATTTTTAGAGTTACGAGTTTGGAGTGGAAATGTTATCTAATGTAATATTTATTAGGTCGAATGTTAAGTTTAGTAAATTCTAGTCACGCGTTTTACACATTCCTGTTTACGACCAAACACAATTTTTAGATTTAACTTTCTTAAAAATATAAATAGATGTAATTTAGCGTTAGTTATATCTATATTGAGCAAATCAACTATTTTAAAACTATAGATTCATCATCGATGCGAAAAACGACAACAAAATGCATTGCAATGCATTGCTTAAGAAAGTGTAAGCTTACAGAAGCTGATTACACAAATAGTAACAATACGGTTGGTTTTTGTGAATGGTCGTTCATTCAAATATCGGTCAACAATTATTTATTGGTAATGTTGAATCTATAGTTTTCAACATCGTTGCAGCAAATACTATCAATCCATCACAGTATGGTTTACTTTAGTACAGGAGCCAACGTCACATTTTATCACGAACCTAGGAAAGCTATTCACTTTAGAAAGCGTCTTTGAAAAGTGAATCGTACCCAGCGAGGCAAGTAAATATGATCGTGATAAGGTGGGACATGAGCCCGTACTTACGCCGTAAAGTTGGGTAAATTAAATTTATTCATGTATAAGTAATTAATGTCTACAGAACAGGATTTATGACATAGTAATGGATAGAAGGGAGAGCGTCGTAGCGAAGCCCGAAGCGTTAAGTTACATAGCGTTAATTAAAATAATTGTTACGTTATTGACCGAGCTTGCAGGCTTCGTTATTTCCATCAAGCTTTAAACTGGGCTTAACAGAAAGGTGTGGTAATACTAAAGGGCGTTGATCTACCCATTAAAGTGAACACAAGTTATATGATTATTAATGGGATATTTACCGTGATATGGTTATGGATGGAGCTCCCGATATTTCGGCGCAGTTACATACACCTGTTCACGGGAAGACTGAAGAATGCGGGAAGGGTCAAACAGTTCAGTCTTCTCGTGATCATGGTGTATGTAATTGCGCCGAAATATCAGGAGCTCCAATTACAACCTACACGGTAAATATCTCGAACTGTAGTGATCAACCTGACATTTCAAACATTCAAATCAGACTCATCATTTTGTATGAAGACTCTTTTTTCTAGAATTTAACAACCTTATTTTCTACAGGTTGTTCACTATGACGGGTATACCATATCAACACCCTTAAGCATTACTATACCTTTCTGTTAAACGTTGTAAAGTGTTCGTGACCTTATATTTTCATATATTATTTATAAAATTAAAAACTTTTCTATGCGTGCTGTTTTTAGTATTTTTTCTTTGTTTATTGAGCTCGGAAATTAATGTTGATCATTTTTTCCACGCGTTTAGTTTGATTTCATTTCGATAGCTTTGTGTATTTTGTTATATATTTGTATCTTACGGAAATGAACTCTGATTATCTTTGCTACTTACTGTTAAATTATACACGATGATAAATGCTAAACCTAAGATTTTTGTTTATATTTTCTAGATGTTACTGTTAAAGTAATTAGTGGTACTTAGGTACTGAATAAGTTATAGTAAGAATGTATGTTCAACCTATAGGCGATATTTAAATGTACAGTATGTTCTAATAAAAGATATCAGATATCAAAAGTTTTTCATTGACAATCTCTCGAAGAAAACACTAAATAGATACTTAAATAATCATTTCAGAGAGTACGTAGAGGTTTTAGGTACCTAAAAGTCCTGGAAAATATGTTAAGGTGGCAACTCCTAATTTAATTATCTCACAATTAAGTTAAAACCCACAACTTACTGAAAATTATATATTTTTACAAGCTTTTATTTAACTTTCCTTTCTTTGTTAGCGTGTATGTGTGGGACACATATTGCAACTGAATTTTAGACCATTTATCCCCGATTAAATTTTGATACTGAAATTTTGCATACACGATTAGTTTGGATGACAATGCATGGTTAGCTAAGGCATTCTAATGGCATGGCATTTTAAATCCAATATGGCGGAATTCCAAAGATGGTGGATTCAGTTATTTTTTATGCACTCCCATAATATTGATATCAAATGAAAGAGATTACTGTTTTTTTTTTTTTTTTAATGATTAATGATGTTAAGCGATGATGCTGTCTACGTTGGAGCACGCTTGCCTAGGAACCGATTCACTCGTGATTTGAAGACACCCAGATTGTAACCATCGGGAAACACCCATTCAGGCAGCGCATTCCACAGACTAGCAGTTCGCACAATAAATGTGGAATCAAAGCGCTTCGTACGGGTTTTCGGAATATCAACCATAAAGCGGTGAAGATTTTTCGTGCCCGCTCTGGCAGTCCGAAAGAAAAATGGGCAGGAGGGAATTAGATCGTGCAGATCCGATGCACACTCACCGAAATGTATCCGATAAAAAACCGATAGACTAGCAACTTCGACGTCGATGCTCAAGACTAAGAAGCTTAGTCCGAACTAAGGATTAATTGCGGATGAGCTTCTTGGCACGTTTCTCTATAGATTCCAATGCCTCAAGCTGGTACTTAGCTGATCCATCCCAAAGGTGAGAGCAGTACTCCATGTACGACCGAACTTGTGCTTGGTACAGTGGTAGCAACTGTTCCGACGTGAAGTACCGTCGCACCTTCGATAGGATACCCAACGAGACTGGATTTGAGGTCCACTGGTTCGTGCATTGGATGTATAGCTCTCTACTACTGTGCTGTCGTCTGCGTACCCAAAAGTACCGGGCTTTAGCAGATCGTTGATGTGCAGCAAAAAGAGCGTTGCAGAGAGCACCGACCCCTGGGGGACACTGGCATTAATTGCCATTCGATCAGACGAGCAGCCATCAATGACAACTCGAATTGATCTATCCCGCAGGAAGTCCGATATCCACGCAATAAAACCAGCGGATAAGCCAAACGAGGAGAGTTTTCTAATAAGGCCGTCATGCCAAACTCTGTCGAAAGCCTTCGAGATGTCGAGGAAACGGCGAGTGCTTCTCCGTATTTCTCGATGGCTTCACTCCAGATGTGTGTGGCATACGCTAGAAGATCCCCAGTGGACCGGTTTCGGCGGAATCCGTATTGCCGATCACTGAGGAGATCATTAGTTTCTAGATACGCCAGGAGCCTGTTGTTGAGGACACGTTCCATAGTCTTGCAGAGTATGGACGTGACCGAGATTGGCCTGTAGTTGGCAGGGTCGGCACGACTACCTTTTTTGGGTACAGGTTGCACGTTTGCAAGCTTCCACGTTTTCGGCACTTGACCAGTCTCAAGCGAGAGACGAAAGAGGCGAGTCAGTATAGGAGACAACTCAGGCGCACATGTCTTCAGAACTATGGCTGGAATACCGTCCGGGCCACTGGCTTTGTTCACGTCGAGATTGCGAAGCGTTTTTCGAACCTCCATTTGGCGAAAGTGAATTTCAGACATAAATGTCGTACAGCCTGAAGAGGTTGGAGGTATCGCACTACCAGCATCAAGACGCGAAGACTCCGCAAATTGAGAAGCAAACAAGTTTGCCTTCGCATCAGCGGTGTGAGCCAGCGTCCCATCAGGTTTCAGCAGGGGAGGTATTGAGGGGCGGCAGAAGTTCGTTTCGACTGATTTAGCTAGGGACCAAAACGCTTTAGGTACTACCTGCAGGGTACGAAGCCAGTTTGTTCCCTATTCTACTAATGTGGTCAAAGCGAGCCCTCTGTAAAACCTTTTTACAGAACTTGGCAGCCTTGTTAAACGCTTTTTTCTTCTGACATAGATCCTTCGCTTTACGGTGTCGAGCATCGGACCAGGCGAGGTATGCCTCATGTTTACTTGCTTCCGCGCGACTACATTGAGGCCATAAGCCAAACCATAAGCGAGCTTTGCCGGACAGAGGCACATCAGAGTAGGGAATATAGTACTCCATGGCCTGACGCAACACATCCGTCACAGCATCCGCGCAGGTCGAAGGATTATCAGAAGAAAAGCACACTGACTGCCAAGGATAAGATGCAAAAAAAGACCGCATCTCATCCCAATCCGCTGACTTGTATCGCCACACCCGCCGAGTGCCTTTAGGGCTAAGATCGGGCGGGGAGTAGACAGATACAGATTTCACCAGACAGTGGTCAGAGTTACCCAGAGGTGAACAAACTGACACTGAGTAGCGGTCTGGATCGGTTGTCAGCAGAAGGTCCAAGCAATAAGGCGTGTGCGTGTCAACGTCTGGTACCCGTGTAGCTCCTTGGACCAGCTGAGTGAGATCTAACGTTAGAGCAAGCTCTCGCGTCTTTCTCCCAGCATGGTCAGTGTCCCGGTATGGGAATAGCCACTCCTGGTGGTGGCCGTTAAAATCCCCCAGTAACACTAATTGGGCTGTAGGGTACTTTAGCTGGGCCGCATCCGCCGCCTCAATCAGATATTCTGTGAGCCTAGTTGTCTCCTCATCTCCGGTGTGTCCACCAGGACCCAGAGCACAGACAATCTGGGGTCTTCAAATTGACGGAGACGCCGACAGCAGAAGTCGTCTCGGGCATATAAGCACACTCCAGCTCGAGGCTTAAAATTGTGCTCTAAGGAGTATCCCGGGCACGATAAATACGCCACGTCAGACGGACTTCCGATCTGCGTCTCCGCAAGGAACAAAAGGGCCGGCTTTTCAGTCTCTAGGTGATGGTGGACTGGTACGAGATTGGAGTGCAGACCTCGGATATTACTGAGGTGTACTTAAATAATCTTCTTCTTAGTCGTTTCGCTCTTGGCAGAGCGGTCGTGGTCGTCATGTAGTAGTATTGGACGGGGCAGATAGGATGCGCTTCACGATGTCTCGCCATCTCTCTCTGCTGGAGGTCATTCTGCTGCACTCGTTTAAGGGACCACCCACTGCAGACTTATCTGGTCGGTCCATCGCATTGGGTGACCTCCCGCGCGGTCTAGTGCCTTCCACCTTTCACTGGACAACGAGGCGTTCTATGGACTGATAATCTCGTCTTGAAACGTGTCCGAAGAAGGCTAGCATCCGAGACTGTACTGTACTGACTGAAAAGAATCCGTAACTATAATAAAATGACGTCACCTAAATTCAATATGGCCGACGCCTAAAAACTTTTTTTTTTAAATTAATAATATTAGTTTTAATTTGTTATCCAACTGTTTTCACTGCCAGTACCAAGAAAAATATCAAAAATCCAAAATAAAGTTTTAAAATATTAGCTTTACAACTCCAAAATTAGTATGGAATGCAATGATTACTGTGTTACAACAGAAATAATAATTTACGAGTATCAAGTCAGGTTAGTTCATACACAGTTATACAAAGCTAGTAATGCATTTTTTTTATTAGGTGCGTTTTTTATGGCATGTGGGCAAGTTGAGCTTTTACCTTTACCGAGCTTTTACAGTAAAGTTGCTAATATATTTTATAAGGGGCACTGTGCAATATAGCTCATTCTATTTCTGTTCCAAAATAACCAGAAAGCGACATCTACCTAAATAGTATGGCATTGTAAGTTGAACTTTTACCTTTATCGAGCTTTTACAGTAAAGTTGCTAATATATTTTATAAAGGGCGCCGTGCAATATAGCTCATTCTATTTCTTTTCCCAAATAACCAGAAAGCGCCATCTACCTAAATAGTATGGCATTTGTGTAAGTTGAGCTTTTACCTTTACCGAGCTTTTACAGTCAAGTTGCTAATATAATTTAAAGGGAGCGCTGTGCTATTTTTATAATACTATTATTACTATAAAGATGGCACTAGTTGGAAAAAAAATGTCTCAACCAAAACCCAAACGCGGAGATAGATGGCGTCTCTGTGACATTTTAGAGCAATTATTTTGGTTTATAGAATCTTTCAGTTTTGAACCCGGTTAGTTCGAAAAATTCTAATTAAATACTAAGACGACTGGTTTTATAGACAAATAAGCTGGGACCGAAATATTAGAGATGACCTTTCCTTGCTTCAATGTTATCGTGTTTCTTGTACCTATATCAAGGATTTATATTAATTTTGTCTATGACCTATATTCATGATTAAAATGAAAATTTATTTTATTTTGGCGTGCTTACTACCACCTACTTTACTACGTTTGGCATGTGTAATAGGTGACCGAAGTGTTCCTATGTAACATTCATAAATATTGTGTTAAAACAATCTAATGAGTACATTATTAAAATTTAAAGAACACATTTTCAGGAAAATTTTACTTTGGGGTCTCGAATTCGAGGTCTCTTTTAGAATATGGCGGCTTATTTTTGTCTTACCTACCTTATATTTAGTAGTTAGGTACGTATACTACAAAGTGCAGAAGTTTGATTACATTTTTCCACATAAAAAGAGTCAAATTTAAAGACAACAAAATTATTGATATTTTCAGATGATGTTGGATATTTTGTATTATATTCTTAGAATAACTACTCAGTAGTTATTGTAGTTATTCTAAGATTATATTACATATATTTTTCGTTTTATGCCCGTAAATCCAGATACCTATAATCGAATTTTGTAATACCTACCCCTGTGGGTAGGTATTGTCTTAATAAGATGTGAAAATTACTTCATGTTTATAAATATGTTTTTACGTTATTCACGTAAATAGATGTTTTACGTGAATAACGTAATATTTGAGAAAAGTACCATACAAGCCTTGATGACCATTGGACATTTATGATCTCATGTATGCTGGTTTCAGCTACGTCTCGGCCCATAATTTCACTTTCGTTCATCCCTTCTTCCTTGTCCTTCTTTGTTGTCTGCTGCTGCAGTAAATGTACTATTTATCTAAGGTAGGCTTATGCCCTGCCATTTTATTTGTTACTGCTGGCAATGATGATGTACCTATGTGATGTACAAAGTCATCGCAGTCCGTTCGGATACATTTCGGAGAGTGTGCATCAGATCTGCATGATTTAATTATCTTCTGACTATTTTTCTATCTGACGGCTAGTGCGTGGGCACGAAAAGGCGACACAGTTTCATATTTGATATTCCAAACACCCGTATGAAGCGCTTTGATTACACTTCTATTGAGCGAACCGCTATTTTCGTGCGAAATATCATACGAACGATTCAAAAAGTCGCAAATGAATCTGTTTCTTCTAGACAAGAGTGCTCTATCGTAGACCTCATCATGGCATATTGGTTGTTCAAACGCAAGCCTATTTATTCAATTAAATAGGTCCAATTATGTAATTTATAATGAAGTTTTTGAATATACCTACCTACCTACCTACCTGAAAAGTCTTAAGTCATGTGCCGTACTTGTTGGGCACGATACGCTAACACCCGTTAACGTGCACTTTGATCTACCTCCATAAAGGTTGATCGCATTTACACTATAGTTACCTAAGTCGGACACGATACGGAGTGGCGTGCAAACAGTCGCGAGGGCGGGGGTCTTCAAGCCCGGCCCGAACAGGTTTGCTCGAAAAACCAGCGAGATGGGAGAGCTCGGGGCGTTCTCGCAAACACACCGTCTCAGGGGAGCCGCTCATTAGTTGTTCAAACAGCCGGCGGCCACTTTGACAAGCCAGCCAGCCGGTACTCGCCCGTCTTCCTCTTCACTGATCCAACGATAAAGAGCTATCGGGGACTGCAAATGGTAAATACGCGCGGTTGTTCTTATTTGCTTGGGCAACGGTCGAGACATTGTAGCTGTGCGTTTGTTTGCTTGTTTTGGAACGCCTGGTTGGGTTGTTGGCTACGGAAGCTTGGGCATTGCACGGGAATGCTCGTATTTGCTTACTACCTAATCAATTTACGTGTAAGCTCTGATGTACTACAAAGTTTTAAAGATAATATGCTCACGTAAAATTTAGTTTCTCTTTAATACCTTATACTTCCCTGGTTTGAATGTACCTAATAGCATCTATTTTACCAGCCATTTTAAATATATAAATACATGTCTGCCATTTGCCTTATATTAAAGTACCTAATCTAAAAATATCCAATCGATAAAAAGGGCTCAATGTTTTTTGCTTATACCTAAAGATATAGATATATATGTATGAAATCCTAATCAGTATAGTTCTATTTCATCTTTACTCATAATTATAGCCCATTCATTATCGGATGATCTTATTTGGACAAGCCAAATTCTGGGTGGCCATAATGCACTACGGGAATGCAGATCCTAGCTTGAAGTTTAGGTATGAATTCACAAATATATCCTATCTCCGTGCAAGCCCTAGGCCTAGATAAGTTTAGCCCTGGTTTGGCCACCTATTCTCCTGATATGACTCCTGATAGTGACACTGAGTTTGATGATGGAGGTAAAAAGCTTACACCTTCTACTTGGTACTTGTACAACGCATCGTCTGCAAGCGCCCTTAGTAAAACTAAGAAGACAATTTTTTGTAAATTATTTTGTTTTGCTGCGTCGGGTTGATGCTACGTGCGTAAGCGAGTGCGAGGTGTTACTAAGTCGAATGGAGATTCTCGGACTCATTATACAAACAACTTTTACTATTAGACCAACCCCTGCTATCTCACAAGAAAAAGTGGCTGTTCCATAGAAAATTTTTGTTCACACGAAATAAATACATACAAATACAATACGTAACAACTGTTTTTTTTTCACAATTTCTGGTTTGGTCCCATAGTAAACGTTTTTCATAATGATGAGTACAATGACACATTTCGGTTTATTACCACCGTTTCGTACCCTGTAGATGCGAAGGTCTACCTTTCAAATCATTGTACATAGAAGCGACGTCAAATGTCTGTATATACCTAGAGATCTCAGCTATAATGGGTGTGCGAGACAGTTCGCAATCATGACGATGGCTGGGGCTCATCAATCACGGTCCCAGGTGCAGCCGCCCGCCCGCGCCCCGCGCGCCCTTCGTCATCCTCTGCACCACTGACATCAAGTCAAAGGCCTTGCTTGGGGCTAGTAGATATTTGAGAAATTATACCTAAACTTCGAGGAACCTGGCTAAGCCACAATTTGGGCTGTCCCATGAGTTAGATATGAAACCAAACACTATGTTTCACATACAATACCTAGGTACTTTCTTTGCAGATTAAACGAAAAAAAATATTCGGTTACACATTTAAAAAACATATAGGTAATAAAGATAATATTTAGAAAAAAAAAGAACTGACTTCATGACTATGCCTTCATTTACAAACTGAAACTAAAAAGTAGAAAATAATATTTAAATAACTTCAAAGCAATGAGCATTAAAGGACAATCAACGAAATTATTAATACATATATTACCTACTTATATACATATTTACAATTTATAATCAATTATTTTTGGAGTCGGTGCCGAATTCGATTTTAGCCATAGATCAGTGTCGTTATTCCGTTCAACGAAAGATGACAGAAATTATATCACTTTATTACCTGGTAAAAACTACCCAGTAAAGTTATAATTTAAGTCCAAAAGAAGCATGAAGTGGGTACAGAAGGGAAGGTGATACAGAGAGAAGAAAGAAAGAAAGAAAAGAAAGAAAATAAATTTTATTCGACACCATTACAAAAAACTTATATCTACAGGATACAATCAGTGTCGAATGGGTCCGTCTCAGCATTAATGCTGATAGTCAAGGACTATCAGCGCCGGTTTTCAGACGAACCCTTGAGTTTATACTTAACTTAACACAAATTTACATATATTTTTTAAGTATGTTTTGAGAGCGATGTGTCGCTGTGAAGAAATACGAGTAAGTTACGTACGTAGGTACATACTGCCCAAGAATGGAACTTCCTGAGTCCCTGCCGTCCTCCCTGTTTCCTGAGAACTACAATCTTCAAGGATAGAGTAAATAGATTTCTTCTAGATCAACTTGTTCATTCCTCGGCCGCAACGTCTCTTACCATCAGGCAAGTCGGTCGCTAAACGTATATCTATACTACATAAAAAAAAAAGGGTATACACCTACTCCTAGAGAGGAAGAGATGTTATTGTTATCAACTTTTTATCTTACAGCCGCTAAAGACTTTCTGATATGATTAAACTTAGCTCCTCGGTATCCTTAATTAAAAACAGTCGTATTGCGGGGACTGCCGAGTGCAGCTCGGCATGTGGCCCTCAGGAGGGCCAGAGAGGGCCGTAATTAGATTAGCGCCGAGTAAGTGGAGCTCGGCGCACGCACCGCCGCCATAACCCAAGCATTATCAGATTAGATGCGAGTTGCGACTTCAGGACACACATGCAGATAACAAGATTATAGTTTTGATTTGGTCAAGGTCGAAATAACGTTTACTAAGTTCTTGCGGAAGCTGCGGATTATTAATTCCGTACCTATAAAGATCAAAAGTTGATAAAACTAATCATCTTCATGTTTGGTCTGAAATCAAAATAATGTTTGGTAAAGACGGCAAGTAGGTATTAATTATTTTCTTCATGAACAACTTACGTATAATATTTTTCGCATATTTTCGTTTTTTTGTTGGGCCCTGAGATAAGTTCAATTCTATTCAAATTCAAACTTACTATACAGTCTTTCTACAAAAATATAAGCATACAAAAATGTTTTAGAAAAACTGATATTTGATTTAATTCTATAAAATTTGGGTCTAGGCAAGTGACGAACGTGGAAGTGTGGAAATATTTTCCTAAAAATTATCAATTTAATAAGCCGACTTCAAAATTAGTAAGTATACTTTATTAATATTGCTATTAAATAGATAGGCGCCCGAAAATTTATGTTAAAGCTTGTTAAAAAACTACTGCACCAAACTTAATGTATCAAATTTGTGCAGGAGACCACTCAGAGAACTTTTTCTACATAATATAAAAATAATCGCTTAAATCCGTTCACAGATGTCGGAGTAATCGGTGCACATACGTACATAAATTAAACAAAAACAAACATACATTCCTCATATTTTTTTGGTTAAAATAGGACCTCCCCTCCTAAAGTCGGTTATAAATAGGATGGATAGCCCGTTGGTCCAGTTGGTAGTGAACCTACCTTCTGAGCCAGAGGGCGTGGGTTCGATTCCCACGTAGGACAAACATTTGTGTGATGAACATTTGTGTTTGTTCTATATCTGGTTGTTAATATCTATTTAAGTATGTATTTAAAACTATATATGTATGTATATCAGTGTCTGGCAGCCATATCACAAGCTTTGCTTAGTTTGGGGTCAGATGACCGTGTGTGCAAAAATGTCCCGAATATTATTATTTATTTATTATTTAAATATGCGGATTATTCTGCGGTTATTACTTGTTCTAAGCTGAGTTTTGTTTTATTTTGAAGTAACAGTGCCTATCTTAATGATAGAGAATATAGTGTTAATGCAAAGATATTTAAAATTGTAGATATCGGGTCAGCGCTAAAAATGCCCGAATCAAAATTAGACCAAGTCACTATTAAGGTAAAATATGTTTCAATATTTAGTCAAAATTTGTTACAAGCTAAATTTGATACTGTCATCGCTTTTAAATACCTTTGTCGGTAGTTTTAAAATGTATCTAAAACTATATAGGCCATTCATGCAATTTTTTTATGATTTTGTTCTAGACACAACATTCATGAATTTGTATATCAATGTTTTATGCATTAAAAAAGAAAAATATTGTTTTTGAGATTTTGTTTACAATTATAGATGCTTACTGGCTGCTTTTGTGTTCTTATGAAACTAGGTATGATTGACCCAGAGAGAGCATGAGCCTATTATTCGTCAAAATAAGAAAATATTAGTGTAATATTTATTTTGTCACACTGAAAATACAAGCAGGTCTCGCAGGTTTGATTGCAGGCCGCTAAGTGGCCACATATCTTACCAATGTGGACAGTCCCTTGTTTTCCTCTCGACCGAATGTGCGTATCTACCTACATTTTTATGTAATAAGAATACTATTTACAATAATTTTGAATTATTCCCAGGGAAAAACCATCCATATCGCCATAATATAAGGCAATTAAGAAATCGAGGTTCCGAAATGAATTCTGTTAGGTACTTATTTTTTAAATATGTACATGTTTTTTTATATATAAGTAAAAATTACCATAAATAAAGATTAAAAATATACCAGCCAAATGCGAGTCAGATCGTGCAACGAGTATTCTGCACCCAAAAATGTGTTTTTAATTCATTTTCCAAATTCCAAGTCCTATTCGAGTCCAACTAAAAACAAATAGCAAAATACAAATAACATGATCATTTTTGATGTTCAGTTGGTGACATCATGATTTTGAAAACGCGAAATTTGCCTATGATATTATGGATGACAAAATAAAATAACAAAAGGTGTTCTCCCAAAAACTTTTTAAAATTTACTACTCAAAAGTTAAATATAATATAATTTAAAAAAAAAGTATGAAAATAAAGCACTTCTTTGCCACCTTTAACCGCTTTATGTGTACCAATTCATACCTATAAAAATCGCAGTGAACTTTCCTATGGGTTTACCTATTCAGCATAAAGTGATATCATTTGCGAAAACAAAGAAGCAGGGACATTCGTAGGAGTCGCAGGAAAAGTGAAAAACAGTTGTTGTTTGATTGCAGGTCGCTAAGTGATCACATATTTTACAGGCGTCTCCTTGTTTTTCATCCCGGACTACGCGTAAACACGAAATATTATTGTTTAGAAGCTTGTGCAGCTTTGAAGCTTGTGAAGCTTGCTTGGGTATTCAAATGAAAGTAGAGAGATATAAAAAAATATAGGAACTCTTTATTTTGTACCTTTTTAGTAGATACTTAGTCAAAACCTAGGTATTGTTACTTTTTTATATAAATAGCTATTATTATTTATTAACTAAAAAGGTTATGACCAATTACATTAGAAAAATTATATAAATTTAATTTAAAATGTCATAATAATTGTCAAAGTACAGCTATACATCTGGTCAAACTGCATGCCTGGTTATACTTTAGTTTGGTACCAAACTAAAGTATAACCAGGCATTACCTTACATCAACTTAGTAAAGGTTTAGGAAACTCTTTCGAGCAAATAGATGCCACCTGTGCCTAAGGAAAGGCCATGATGACCTTGCTAACTACAGACCAATCTCAGTCACGTCCATACTCTGTAAGACTACGGAACGTGTCCTCAACAACAGGCTCCTGAGGTACCTCCGTTTCCCGCCGTTTCCCTCGACATCTAGAAGGCTTTTGACAGTGTTTGGCATGACGGCCTTATAAGCAAGTTCTCCTCATTTGGCTTGTCCACCGGATTCGTTGCGTGGATATCAGATTTCTGAGAGATAGATCGAATCAAGTGGTCATTGGTGAATACTCGTCCGTTTGAAGGCAATTAATGCTGGGGTCCTTCAGGGGGCGGTGCTCGGTGCAACGCTCTTCCTGATGCTGCACATTAACGAACTGCTAAAGCCCGGTATATTTGGGTACGCAGACGACAGCATGGTTGTATAGTGCTACATATCCATTGCACGAACTACTGGACTTGAACACATGAACTTGTCTCTGAAGGCAGTCTCCTCTTGAGGCGATACCAACTTAGTTGAGTTCAATGCAGCTAAGACCCAGGCCTGTCTGTTCTCCCCCAAAAGGACGCCATTCCTATTGGCTCCTACTTTACGGGATGTATCCATTCCGATAACTAACTATGTGACTAGCTTGAGCTTTTGGGCGTTACTCTGACTTCAACCCTCTACACTCCTATTCTATATTGAGATCAAGGCTCAATTAGCTGCCAAAAAGATGGGTATCATCTCGAAGGTGTAAAGGTACTTCAAGTCGGAACAGTTGCTTTCATTGTAGGTACCAAGCACAAGCTCGGTCTTGCATGCAGTGTTGCTCGCACCTTTGGGATAGATCAGTCAAGTACCAGCTTGGGGCGTTGGAGTCCATTGAGAAACGTGCCAAAAAGCTCATCAACAACGAATGCCAGAGTGTAATTTGCATGAACTAATACCCTCTGGTTCATTTTTCTATCAGACGGCCAGGGCGGACACAAAAAGGCAACATCATTTCATGGTTGATATTCCGAAAACCCGTACGAAGTGCTTAGATTTAATTTTTATTGTGCGAACCGTCAGACAGTGGAATGCGCTGCCTGAACGGGTGTTCCCAGATAGATACAATCTGGGTGTCTTCAAGTCACGAGTGAATCTGTTTCATTGAACATGTTTCATTATAGACTGCATTATTGGTTAACATCAGGAGAATTGGTGTCCTAACAACCCATTATTGAACGAAAACCTATTATTAAATAATAATAAAAAAATTATTCAATTTGAAATTAAATTGGAAAACGATATCCATACAACCATATACTATTATTTCTTCTATGATACAACCAAACAAGAGGCGAAGTCTTCCATGCTAAAACTGCGTTTTCTATTCACAAAAATCCAGTGAAGTATAGTGGATACAAGGTGTTGTGTAAGTCGTGTCCGACACGCGAGGGCGTTATTCGGTATCAAGAATTGATTATATTAACATCATCCTTTTTATGAAATGAGTGTAAAAACATTGCAGTGACATAAAACTCAAATCATGTTATTAAATAGACTAGCTTAAATGCTAACTCAACATGAATGTAAAAAAATTACATTGGCGACCGTGACGCCATAGATAAAGTGATAGTTGCTACATAGGCGGTAGCCATGTGTTACGAGTTTTTAAAAGTGGCATAACATAATAAAAAAAAACCTAATGCCTTTGAAATTATCTATTCTGTATGTTGTTTGAATATCTATTAGGACATTTTTATGCCCTTAGCGGATGAACATTACTTGCACAACACTGTGTATAGTGCGTAAATGCTATGGAGTACTTCACAGATTTAATGATATTAAGAACGATATATTATGCATCCTTGGTTATATACTGGGTTACGCGGAAAGGGGTCCATGGTTCCCATTATTATGAACAACTTTTACTATGGGAGCAACTCTGAAATAGCGAAAGAAATATAAGCTGTTCCATTGACATTCGACCAGTGAAATCCACTCGACAAAATGTATGGAATAGCTGATAATATCATAGTCCTGTACTTTTTTTATCGACCTATTAAAAAAAGTCTCGATTGATTGGATCGATTTATTAACGACACGACTAAATTTTAGGCTTAGTAGTGTGTCGTTAATTGTAGACGACACTACTGGTAGTGCGACTGGTAGTGTCGTTGCCAATAAACGATTTTTTTTCGCAAGTTCAGGATAAGTCCCTTTGTGAAAGTTGTTCATAATGATGAGTATAACAGACCCCTTTCGGCTCAGCCTTTCGGGTACACCCTTTCTGCGTCACCCTGTGTATACAAAGAAGAGAGTACACGCACCTTTAACCAAGTCAATTAGTTGAGTTACATACTACCAATTCTAAGTACTTACTGATTTCTCTTAAAAACGAATAAATATTGTTTATTTAATTCAACAAAATAATCTTTTTTTAGTAGACGCGTACCAATATCTCGTAGAACGGCGAGACAAAATATTTTCAACATATTTTTAAAGCGAGATTTACGACCTTTTATTGCAATATGAAGACTATAAATAAACAACAACAAAAAAGCGTTGTAGCAAGTGTAATTAATATAAATAATAAATAAGGAGTGTGGCGCAGTGTCGAGCGAAGCGGGAGCGGGCGCGGGCGCGTGCGACGTAGCTCTACTCTCTAGGGAGAGCGCGACTCGCGACGCCTGTAATTCCAATATTGTGAATATTATACCCGCTATTTTCTCACACGTATATCTATCACCCTTCTTTTAGTGCGCTAACCCCCTGGAGTGATGGAAATGTTATTTATGAACGAAATTTTAATTGTTTTTAATTATTGCACACGTTTATCTAACAATATCTAGTATTTTGAGAATAATTCATCGTTTCAAATACAATTATGTATACAGAATTATACAAAAAAATTATTAAACTTAAAAAATAAGTAGAGCTGACCTTATACCGTTACCGTTACCGAAGAAGGTTGAGGAGAGAATTCAAACAAGTCAAGAGATTTTAGTTTGCTGTGTACTAATTAATATTTTGTTTAATACGTGCGAGACATTTTTCTATATTACAATTTTGTAGTATATGTACTTTACAACATCCATCCAAAGTACCAAATTCCGCACTGAAATGTACAGAACAGAAACCCGACCAGGTAAAACATGTGAATGGTAAGGGTCCTCCAATTACACCACACAAACTGACTGACTTCTGGAGATCTAGTCTCCCAAAATACTCGGTTCCGGACAGGCCGCGTTATGAGCGCAATTATACCTATACAAATTTAGTGTTAATCTGTATCAAACACTCACCCAAAACAGTGGAACCGTAAAATATCACATAGGTAATATCATATAGCATAAAAAAATCTAACTAAAATCTTTTGATTACCACAGGTTATAAAAATAGGGTTTTTCTTTACTACATTCGTTTATTCAATAATGTGAGAAAGTAAGTACTTAAATGATAATAATTTATCACACAACTAAATATCACAGCTACTAAACAGTGTTTTAGATGCTGTTCTAGTAAATAGCTGATGCATACAGTTAAAAATACGCAGGTAATTAAAATTATGACGTAAACAGAATCGTAAAGCTATTGCGGTACCAAATTGATCCAACAACGACGATATTGCCGACCTATTCAGCATTAATTTTAATTTAAAGGCAATCAGCAATTAAACTCCGTTATCAATCCACTTGTGGTAAGCGTTTACTGACCTTAAATAATGTCGAAACACCTCCAGGTAACAATAAGATACCTACAGCCATTCATTAAGCGGGTACCTACCTGGATCGTTAATTACAACTTTTTTATTTTCCTCAATGACAAAGGAACTGTCGGCGAAAAGAAAAGTAGACAAGTGTCGTGACACGCACCCCCTTACTCGCGGCGGGGGTGGGGGGTGCTCGCGGCCAATGCGGGGCGGCGGCGAGGCGAGCACGCGTGGCCATTGGCCGCCGCCGGGGGTTGCGCCCCGCCCCGTCCTCGAGCCGAGCCCTTATTGAATTAGGCTTATCATTCGATTTCGAGTGGGGCGAGCGCGCGGTCCTCCGCACCGGCAAAAACTATCGCCGGGACCCGATACCGTCTGTAATCGGCATAATTCGATATACTCGTGGCTCATCCAATTATGTCAGTGTGAGCCTTCGCGCGCTTAGAGAAGAGAAGGAGCGCGTGGCGCGCCACCGGCCGCCGTCGGACGGTGGTCACATGGTCGAGGCGCGCAGATAGCCGGCGAGGCGCGATGGAGTACGGGTACCTGAGCGGGCCGGGCGGCGGGTTCGAGGGCAGCTGCCTGGGCTCGGGCGGTGGCGAGCTGTCCTGGGGCGAGCTGGCCTCGTGCGGCCAGATGTCGCAGGCCGCCTACCGGTACCAGGGCATGCGCTACCAGCCGCCGCCGCCGCAGTGTGCGCGCCCACAGGACGCGGCCATCAGGAACCACCACATCTTCCCGCCTTCTATGAACCTGCAACGTAAGTCATACTACCATATTTACCACAGTAACCATTATAACTGGACCTGCGGATGTCGGTTAAAAAAAAACCTAGAACTAACTAAGATAATCTTAATATTTGCAAATATCTATGAAACCCGACGGTCATCGTACACTATGATCTTTGTAGGTATAAAACAAGTATACAACAAAAGGCACGGAAAACCTTCACAATATTTCGCTTCCTTTTTACACTTTTATATAGTTGCCGACGGCTTTTGAGTTCCACGAAAATATAAGATTATTGGAACCAGTTAAATGATTAAGAAACCTAAGTTAAGATACCTACTTTGAGATTGCAAATGAATAATAATAAGAAGATAAGACATCAACGCATGTCCAGTTTTGAGTGAAAATATGCAATTGCATTTTTTTATAATTAATAAGATAAATCAGCTATTTGCTATTAGCAATGAAAAAAAATGTGTTTAACTGCTTTGGTTCAAAAATAACGATAAAAAACTAAGAAGAAACGCAATAAAAAAAATAAGCATCATTGTCTCGCTACCACGTTGCTACGGCGTAGCAAAGCTACAGTTTTGTTACGGCGCACGGCGTAGCTACCTTTACCTACGATGGTAGATTGTTTTTCGGTAATTGTCCGAATTTAATAGAAACAATTTTGCATATCTCAATTAGAAATGGAAGGTCTATGAAGATGCGAATAAAAAAAAAAGATATATAATATATATTATTACATTATAATTTATAAAGAATATTTTAATTTAAAAAAACGCAAATATAAATAAATGCCTAAGTATTAAGACCCCAAAACTGTTTTAACGTAAAGCCTTATTTTTGGTTCTCTACATAAAAAAATTAAATCGTCTAAATGCTCCTTTCCAACAATAACGAGGATGGGCAAAGTAGAAAAAGATTCGAGGTTTGTACTTTTTTGAATAAACGAAAAGGCGTCTAGATCATTAGCTTCTGGAATTATAGAGATGAAGTATGAATTGTCAGCAGCAAGACTTTTATAGATATAAAGAAAACAATCTTAGAATATCACCCATAGATTCCAAAAATATTTTGATTCGCTTTTTGTACATGTCACCTTTATCTCTATTTCAAAATCTAGGTTTTGTAGGACAGAAAAAAAGTGGAGTGGTTTATAAAAAACAACCTTTGACGTACCAATACCTCTTATCATACTATCATATCATAATATAAATGCGTGAAAAGCTAATACAACAAGTGTTTAAACAATATTAGTCACTTTGTTACATGTTTTATACATTACATTTAAAAAAACGGTTCTTTAGGGTAATGTCCACGCAGATGAAACCACGGAGCGTTGTTAGTTCCAAGTAAAAATCAAACGATTATATTATGAACTGGAAATATCGAAAACATACTTTTTCTATACACATTTCAGCACAAAGAGTGTAAAGATTTTTTTAATCCCACCGATTTCTACAAAAACACTATTCTTATATAAATGTCTACTTTTAGGGTTATGTAGTCAAGGAAAGGAACCCTTATAAGTTCGTTATGTCCGTCCGTCCAAAATTTTTAGGGTTCTCTAACTTCTAGTTTTAGGGTTCTCTATCTTCTAGTTATCAATACTTTAACACAACATATACATGAAACTTTTTTCGCTGCACCCCCTCATGTGGGTTATCGTTGAATAGGCCTTTTAAAAGAAAGGTTTCAAACCTATTTTTTTTATCAAGTGTATTTGTGTAAAAAGTATGAAATTTATCTAAGTCCACAGAGCTTCGTGAGCGTCGTTGGTATTTTTTTCTTCTAAAACCACTAATTTCTGAACTATGAATGTGACTACAATTATATGCATTTGCTTACGGATCCCTACCATATGCGTGTCTCGCTCTTGGCCGTTTTTTAAAGTCCTTATTTCCATAGATTGTATTTCTGACCAGTAGGTAAATCAACGTTTATATACAGGTTGTTCGGATAGACGATGGATTTATTCGAAAATATGACAATAAAAATAACTATTTACTTTGTGCGTAGCATAGTGACACAACGTGAGCGCGTGTGTCTTTTAATCTCCAGAACTAAAGATAGTGATACTTTTGTGGTTTTAAAAATCGGAATCTAGATAGCAATATCGTATGGAGTATCTGTGCTAGGATAATAGGGATTGCCCAAATTGTCTAACTTTATAGTTTTATGTTATTTTATAAAAACAGACACATATTAATTTGAATAAAAGTTTTATTTTAAAAATGTGATGAAGTCACCATCGGCGTTATAATAGTTTGTGTAGATGTCGATACAAAAAAACTTACTTCTGTCATATTTTATCTGTCAATGTCATTCGTTGTACATTGTTTGGCTTTTTTGTTTGTTTGTGTAAAGATAAGATGAATTTCAATAACGCGAACGCTGACGTTATTCAAGGGTGTAAATGAAGGTTAATCTTATTTTAATCAAAAATATTCTTCAACAGATCTTATTTTTAATAAAAATGGATCAGTAAATGATGTCATGAGTGATGTCATGTTGTGAACAGTAAGTCTATTTGCTCAGAATTGTTTTGTAATTACAATCTATAAAAAAAAAATTACTATCGCCATTTTGATTACATAGTTATCGAAAGCCAAATAAGATTAGGACAATTGTAGGTGTTTTTGTTTTATAGGTTTTGCCAATTTTTCAGAGAGAGAATTCCGTTGAAGATAATGCTGTCTTTGGCATTTATTTTGGCTTTGAATTTGTCAGGGTGGTTTTCGTAAAGTTCTAGTTTATTCCCGATGTAAGCGGAATGAAAATGCTTTTTATGCCCTCGTGCACAAAATACTTTTTTGCCCTAGTGCATAAAAGTAAACTAAACCTCTTTAAAATTGTTCAAAGAGGTTCTGAACTGTTCAGGTTCGTGCATAATACAGAACCTTATAAAGTTGTTCAAAGAGGTTCAGTTTGTAAAACATGTAGGAAGTTTCCTTTGGTCTCTAATAATAACAGGGTATTATTAAACCCCAGACACAGTAGATAACTTTTGTCGAATAAAAAGATGTTTTGGTGCCAACTTTGGTTTTAATGGCGTTAGCCTGCCCAATAATGAGCTATAAAAATGAGTAAAAAATAGAACATTGTAAAATTTTGATGTTTTGCTTTTGGCGCTAATAAAAAAACATGTCGTCTCATTGTATTTTGTTTTCCTAAAATTGTGTATTTTTGATTGTTAGTGTATAGTATTGGTGAATTATTATTGATGTTAGTGATCGTGCTCGAGTGTGGGTATGTGATATAATAAGGAAAAACATGTATTTCCATGTTGTTTCCAAAATTCCATAGAAGCCTCTAGTCATGGTATAATAATAATTATACTCCGCCAGGTATAGCGCTCCGAGAAATAATGTCACGTGGGCGTCCCGCAATGATGTCATCAATATCATGGATACACGTACACATGCATAAGCAAGAGCAGAATAAGTAATTTACAACAAGTTCGAGAGAGATGACGATACACGAAACAATGGCGGACTCTCTATGATTTTCTGTGTTAACAGTAGCGTGAAATTATAACTCCCCATAATCCGTATATTACCTGTGGGAATCCAATAAATCAATGTGGTTTTGATAAAATCGTGTTTATTATATTCAATTTGTGCTTAACTTGCTTGAGCGGACAAACCAAATGACAATTGAAATGCGTTTTGTATTTTATTTAATAGATTTTTTTTTAAACCCAGTATCTGTGTTTGTTACAATAAAGTGGCAACTGGACAGTGACGTCATTGCGGGACAACTCCCAGAGCGCTAGACCTTGTTTCCTTGGATCATGCCTCTAGTGAAGTCTACTATAGGTATTACTTACAATATCACTGTTTCACTTTCTCGCAATTAAAGCGAAAAGCCGAGTGTATAACTCGTACTTAAAACTCATTTTATCCTCGACTTAAATATCCGCCCTCGCCTTCGGCTCGGGTTGATAAAGGTCTCGGCTAAAATGACTCGTTTTACGCACTCGTTGTACAATCTACTATTTATTAGCTAGATAAAAATATACAGATTTTTTACGAAATATATACAGACTAATTGCGCCCAGCGGTTTCCCGCATTGGAACCGTACATTTTGCTGGGATTAAAGATATTCTATGTCACTCTCTGGATCTCTGGCCTTGAACTACCTCTTTGCAAAAATCACGGCGATCTGTTTTTTGCGTGCGAAAGGGACAATCAAACAATCTTTTATAATATAATTATGTATATGTATGGTATGTTGTGTTTATGACAAAGAGAGTTTTTTGATTAATCTTCTCATCTCATTTTATGAGGTGACTGCACAAACTACTTACACTCTGTAATGTAGAGCTCATCAGTTGTCATAAAACCCATCTATCTTTTCCATGTTAATTTCAATGTTCAAAGTAAGTAGGTAACAAAAACAACCATAATTAATATTGATCCCCACTTTCCAGTGATCAAATTGTGATCGCTAACGTTTTGGAATTAGTAGATACCTAGACAATCTGACAATAAATAACCGTAATGAAAAGGTCTCCTGTAACGATAAAAAAAAAAACTTAAACAAAAGTAGGGTAGAGTACTACCATATTTGCCATATTTAATCTAGCAACAGTAAACCAACTTCGAAAACAAAAGCAAGAAAAGGTGTAAAACCTTTCTTAAACTTTATCTTTATTGCTTTTATTCAGTAATAGCAAAGTGAAACCGTTTTCATTTGGAGAACAAGTAGCGGGACGGGAGGCTACGAGTCTCGGACTCGCGGCTTACAGAACAAAGAGTAGTTCAGGGTAGGAGGGGACCAGAGAGGGTAAAGAGGGGTGGGGGCACGCCGAGTGAGCGATTGCGCCCCTAATTGGCAGCGGCGTTCGCGAGAATCTTAAGGGGAGGACAACGGAGCACGAAGCTAGCGAGCCTTCGCATCTTGCGGCTCCTAAACCCCCGCACCCCGCACAATAACTCACCTCGGGCGCAACTCACGTAATCTCGAGTAAGTCCGGATTATACCCGTTAATCACGCGGAAATTAATTACAAGTTTGCGTATTAATTGTAGCACAATAACAAGAATTACAGGGTTAAGATGGAGGCTTCGCCGCCTACTGCCACTTATATTTCATGTGCGGAGTGGGCGTGGGATATGATGTGTATATAAAGGACTTAATATCTAGTTTATGGTATAGGTATGGCATTTAGTTGTAAATGCCTGTGACACTTGTTTTAACGATATTAACAGAGTTACTAAAAAAAAAGCAGCCATATTACAAGCTTTGCTTAGCTTGGGGTCAACCAAGGACGTTTAAGTTCCATTTAGGGTAAATATATATATAAGATCCTTGAGGTCAACTGACCGTGTGTGTATTTTTTTTAAACCAAACACTGCCCATGGGAGAATTCTGTAAACAGAGTTTAACAAAGTAAAGGAAATTTTGAAATAATATAATGTAAGCTGTTGAAGTGATAATTGCTACAATTATATGATTATTAACGGGATATTTACCGTGATAAGGTTAATGGTTGAGGTATCATGGTAAATCACGGTATATATCCTGTTAATAATCATATAGCTGTAGTGAACAACCGTGATAGTTTTTTATTGGTTTAAAACAGTGTGCTACAATTTTATTTTAAAGTATGTGTATTGGAAAACCCTTTTAGCAATTTTTCGAAGAAATAAAATCACCAATCCATCCACTTTTGTTATTTGTTTAGTGTCAAATTACATAAACTTTAAAAAATAATTCGTTTAACTTTTAATCGCTGTCTTGCTAAAATAATGTTGAATACTTTGGTTGAATAATATTAATATTATAAAGAGGAAAGATTTGTATGTAAGTATGTTTGTAACAAATTGGCTCAAAAAGTAATGGACCGATTAAAAAAATTATTTAACTGTTGCGAAGCTACTCTGTCCCCGGGTGACATAGGCTATAATCTATACCCGTGCGGAGCTGGGGCGGACCGCTAGTATTTTATATTTAGGTTCACTTCTTATTATAGTCCATTTCAAAATTTTCAAATAGCATGGCACCTTACAGGTTTGACATTACGATAAAATGTAACGCGATTCGTAAATATTGAATATGACGTGACAGAACTAAATTTAAGATTAATGCGGCGAAAACATAGCTAACTGCTACTATGAAAACTAGTCTGTTAGTGGTGGTTGTCAAGTGCCATGCTATTTGAAAAGGTTTATTATATTATGTAGAATATTATGTGGAAATCGACTTTAACCTACTTCCGATTATCGTATCCAATTGAAACTTTCCAAGTAGGTATATGTAATTCGGGTGACAATACAATAATTTCGTACCATCGAAATGATCTGATTATGAAGCCAGGAGGCAGATAATGGTACTATTCAACCCCTCGAGTTTGTTTTAACCAGTCGCTTAGAAGCGTGATTTATATATTTATCTGGACTTATCGCGCATTATTTGGGCTTATCGCTCAAGGTAGTTTTTTAAAGATCAAGTGAGGGTAGAATAACACAACACCCGTTTTTCTCGCCTGACTCGCAGTTTTCAGTCAGCTCGTGACCACGGCCATTGTAACATGGTCGACACGTCGAGAGAAAGGTACCTATTTTTACCTCAATAAAATAATGCGCGATAATTCCCGATAAACATTTATACAATGGGTTCAAATCGCGTAAGTTTAAAAGTTACTTTCACTAAATCGTGTTTTTTGTTTTTAAAACTATAATAACTTTTGTGGTGAGACCTTTTGTATCAAAACGTAAATCTGTGAAATGTTCAAATGTTGTGTTGTGACATTTCTAATTTTGAATTTGGCATTCTCCGTAACTATTCGTAACAAATAGCCGGCAATATTTTGCAACATAAAATATCAGTTCATCGCACATTTTGTCTCAAAAGAAAAACACAAAAATATCGCAGCGCCGAGGGAAAATGTTTACATGCCCTAACTCAATATCGTCATTCCTATTCCTCGACGGTCGTATGCAAGTGGACGGGTTAATTCGATTTGGTGGGAAGACCGGGCCCATATTTCATCGCATCATGTGATCTATTCTGTCCCAGTATAGTATAGAAGAGTGGGCTATAAAAACGGCAATATCTCACAGTTGAGCTGAGACGAAGCGATCGTAACTTCTACAATGTTACGGCGGCGCGCGGTACAGAGAGACTTTTATTTTTAGAAAAGAAAAATTATTGTTTCCTCCGAATGCTCAACAGTGGAAGATTTCACATAGATACGTACTTGGCTTCACATTGATGTCAGGATTTTCCTATTTATCTATTGGTTATGGGAGTGGTTTTCGATTTGACTTTAGAGTGCACATTTTTTCAGTTCATTGAGTATGTTTGAAATGTTTACATAAATATTACATTGAATCAAACACTTTAGTCAATAGTTTTTAAGATAGTCTTGTTTCTTACATCTATTTAAATTTTGCACATGTGTTATTTATATAACGAATGTGAGCAATTTTTGAAAATTCATCCCTTGAGGGTTAACCAAAGTTGATTTATTAAGTTTTAATCGTGGAAGTTGGTTCTCAGAAAGAACTAAAATTTATCTATATCATCGTGTTTTGGATCTTATCCTCTAAGAGGGTTAGTCAGACAATGAAAGAGCTAGAAGGCAGCACTCAGATAGGATTTATAAAAATTGTATCTATTGGCGAAGCTGTGGGCCAAAGCCCTGCGTGTACAAAGACGCGGGAATTTTGCTAGTTATTTAATTAAAAAACAACTGAAATACCTGAGTGGTCTAAAATATATGTAAGTAGCATTTAATCATATTCTAGAAAAGTCTACAGATAACCATCACTTGGCATGACTAATCTACAAGCGAGTTTATTAACTCGAAACATGTAGGTGTCTATTACATAATAACGAGCGGCTACAGCATCCGCCCAGCACAAAAATGTTCCATTTTACTACCACCATTACGCAAATTTATCCACATGTTTATTTGCAATATAAAATATATTGCTGTTGTATATTACTCTCGATGCTCTCATACCTTTTACATTCGGAAACTTCAGTACGTTTTATTTTTACGAAGTAGATATCATGATAATGGTTAAAAAGTTGATTGAATAAACAGCTCCTATGTTATCGATTTGCTGATTTTGGAACCATCATTTACAGCGTTAGCGATAGTGTTCGTTAGCGGCGTTATTTTATTTATTCATTGCGTCATTATGCTTTAGTTTATTTTTATTTTTGAAGCAAACTTAGGACAAAGAAAATTCAAAACTTATTTTAATGTTACTTCTCACTATAGTAAAGTGTTTTAAATAGTAGTTTGTTTGTGACAATAAAAAAAAAAACTGAAAATGTTTACCATACCATACAACCAAGGGTATATATATAATATATATACCAACTTATTCACAATTGTTGATAACGAATTTTGACAATTACTATAGTAAAACGAATCAGTCATTAGGTGTTAAAATGTCGTTACAATTTTTTTTAATAGAGTAATTGGATTGTGATGTGGAATGAGTTTTATGTATATGCTTTGGCGACTCTTTACATTATTTTAAAGAGTTAGGGGTGGTAGGTTTGAAGCTACCTGGAGAAACAGCACAATACACCCCTAAAAAGAACGTCAGTACTGGCCTTTTGGGAGAGGATTATTTTAGAAGAATACTATTTATTAAACTATTGACCATAGTCAGGAATTTATAGTGATCTATTCAACTCGACCAGAGATCAGTTCCTATTTATACAATAATACTTTTGGATCCAACTCGTTCGATTTTGATGAAACTTGGTCAGTATATTTAAACTGTAAATACTTCGATCAAGTAAATGCTAATATGACTGTCTATAAAAAAAATATAACTGAAAAATACTTTTCATTAACTGGGTTTTTCAAAAAATATAAATCACAATTATTAATATTTCCGATTTTCAATTTATACGCTTACGAAATTTCATCAAAATCAGACGACTACGTGCCGCTTAATTTAACTTTAGTACGTGTGGCCAAAAGGATCAAAATGTTCCGACATCAGTAAAATAAAGCGATTTTATTTTTAAAGTTGAGTTGCGGTCAAACGAAGTAGTTTCCACCACACTTATTAACTTTGTTGCCATATCCAATCAGGGCCTTTATGTGATACCTACCTTTAACGTGTTACTTAAGATCTGTATGTGAATTTGGTTTCATAATGTGCATTAAATTATTGAGTATTATCTCCAAGCGTTACAGCTAAATAACTAACAATAATTTGCTCAAAGCTTTGTGTATTATCCGTCGTGAACTTGAAAGAACCTTCATTAATCTAAACATCAACCCTTCTCGGAATATGGTGCGATGACGCGCCGACGCCCTGCATTATGGATGGAGGCGAACTTTGCTCGTGACGCGAGAAAAATGAACCACAGCCAACGTAGACGGATCGCGATCTAATACACTGACAGCGCGCTGAAGAGGATTTTTACCACAGAAGAGAAAAATTTTTCGTTTAACTTTTCTGTGATTTTTACAGACGATCGCGTTAAAAAACATATTTGGCTACGTATTTGTTGGTATGTATACATAATCACAATCTTGATAAAAAGGAAAATGGTGTTGATGTTGTAAGTACTATTCACTATACTACTATAAACACTGACAGTAATTTAAGAGCTTTATTACAAAAAGCAATCGATCAATTAAGGTATCTTTAATTTAGGGCATAACAAAAAATTAAACCAATATTGTCAAGATGAATATAAAACAAGTAAACTATAACATTAACACTGTTTGCTTTGTATCAGTAATTTATCGAAATAAATTGGGGGTAATAAAGTCATGTTGAGATTTATAAAATTTTGACACTGTTATTTTCAATATAAAATTAAGATCTATTTATTACAGAACATGAATTTTTATAGATATTTCTATTTGATAGAATCTGAACTTCTAAAATCTAGTTATCGCTGCTTTTTCGTCAAAAAATGTGAAACGGCTCTTAATTTTTTGTGTCTCTTTATATTTCAGTATATGAGAATACTATATATTTTAGGATATGAGAATTCAGTCTGTCTTCAAATGGGTAATTGCGAGTTGTATTTACAACTGAGCAGTTGTTTGTCCTAACAACAACCAAGCATTCAAGCGGTTTAATTTTTTTTACATTAGAGTTGGCCACACAGCATATACAAACTCACTTACCATGAGAATAGGATGGCATCAATTTTAGAGCTTTCAAATATAGATTAGTAATTATTTTAGTTTAGAATTCTTTATTTGAAAGGTCTGAACTAAGTTGGAATTACTTTCAATACGTTTATTCTGACTGAGCACTTTTTCTTGTAGAGTAGGACAAGGAAATCACATCCTATCACACCATCATGTACATATAAATATATTTTTTATAGGTATAAAGGGTTATTTTAAATTCGTTAAAAATGTCTCGTAGGCTTTAGATTAGGTTCAAGCTTTCCTACATCATACCAAAAGAACATTTGTTTCATGACTTTTAACAACCTAACTTATTACATTCAATTTTTTTATTAAAATTTGTAGGATTTGTTTTTATTTTTGTGTTTTGTAGGTGCTTGTTTGGGTTCCCGAGCCCTGCATTTCTCATTTATCATAACTATATACTACTACATAATAACCCTGTATTTGTACTCCTGTATTTGTAAATCAGTGATATTATTTTACTGTATCGGTCATCTTCGTCATCATTATAATCTACGTATGTTATTGTTAACTAGAACAACAACATGGGTCATTCAAAAGGCGAGAAGGGTCGGTTTTTGTGATGCCTTTGATGTTACAATTATCGGAGAAACAGTATATGCGACGGTAATTGCTTACCATCAGGCAGCCCATCTACTTGTTTGCCAACAAAGGCATGAAAAAAAGCTAATGGACATAGGCCCCTCTCTGTGCACGCCATTCAGCCCAATCCACGCAACCCCAACCTCTGATCGTGACTGAGTCTGTAAAATCTTATTTCTCTCAAAACACATTGAACACCCTACATTACTTGGCTTTATTTTTAGCTTTTTGCCTACTTTCATATTTCAATCTTGAGATTCCCAAGTGCCAACGTGTTTCGGCTAAGTCCTCAGCGCCCTTCAAGACGTCTCGCCGTCTAGTAATTAGCACAGCCTCCGTGGGTGATACGGGGGTACCAGGAGAGGGGAGGAGGTTCGGTTCATATCACCCGTGAATTAATTGCTCCGTGACGATTAATTAGAGCCACGTGTTCCCACGTAATCGCGCTACGTTGCCACGTGACGAGATTGTGTAGTTTGTGGAGCTTTGTTACTGTTTTGAATAATTTATCACATTTCACTCTTAAAGTTACGTATTTTAGTATAAAGCAGAAATACAGCGTTTAATAAATAAAAAAAAACAACAAAAATTGTAAAGTTATAATAGTTAAATTTTATTTTACAAGTCTTACATAATCAGAGGAACGCCGTAAACGAAAACAGAATATGTAAATAATTGGGGAAAATACCAATTGATTTGAGCTGGTTCTAATGACACAAAAATTGTGGCTAGCAAAAAAAAAAATACAATATTTTCAACGAAAATAACAACGTAAACATTAGTTTTTTGGTCTATTTTGCGTTCTGTGCATTTAGCCAGCGTATAACGATCAGTTTTTTTTAATATAACTGGTGAAACTTTATTTCATTTTTCGATGAATAAAGATAAATAGTTAGGATTATGGAAGATAAAAATTGCTAGGAACTGCATTGGAATTCGAATGGTAAAAACGTCACTTTATTAAATCAAAAGGTACTTTGTCACAGTTACAACATCCGTACCCTGTTCTAAAAATACCAAAACAAAACCCGAAACTTTTTACGTATTGATGCGAAACGAAAAGAAGTAAATTCCGACTGAAAAGGAGGCTCGACCGCCCGATAAAACATAACGGCCGCAATAACAATGAGCGGGTCCGTCTGACCCACGAATTGCAAACTCAAATTAAACATCTTATGAACAGAAACATCTTGCGAGCATTCTCTTCATTAGGGGCCGCAAATTGCGGGGGTTGCGGGGGGTTCGGGGGCAGTGACACGGTATTGCGCTATTACTTATTCTGTGACGGCGGGTGGAGCCGGGCCCACAGCCTCTATTAATAATGCAAATGAGACCGCAGCTCGCCCAAGGAGTCTCGATTAATTCCGGTTCATTTGAGGTAATTGTCGCTGCTGTTGCGGTCTGCGGTCCACGTGCGATCCGCACCCGGGTCGTGCGTCACTAGAGATTAGAGACGTCTTTATTGCAATTAAGACACAGTTTAAATTACTGATTAAATCAAACACATACTATCATGTTTGTTCTCATAGCCTAGCGATTCTCATAGCAAAATTGTTATTTTCATTAAAAATAACTTTCCTGGAGACAATTTATAAATGCAAAACTTTCTAAGTATGAGTGTTAGTTAACTTATTGAATTAATTTAGATGAAATAGTATCTTATACCCTGGATTAACAGATAAGCTAATTTTGAACTCGGGATATGTACGGTTCCTACGGTAGTTTAGCTAGAGGGGAAAACAGAAAAACTAATTATTGATAGAACCAAATATTATTAATAAAAAAAATACAATTTGAATTTATTTACAATCCGAAAAAGAATCCATCAAAGTATATAAACTCACACTACACGTTTACAAAGAATACATTGTGTTTACAATCTTTCTTCATATCCACTAAATAATATTAGTATAAAATGTCCTAATCAATTTAAACTTTACAACGTATTATAAAGAACTTCTTTTCGAAAGTTTACCGAGCGGAATAAAAAGGAGCACACTGGTGTCGTATCTCGTAGATAGAGCTACGGCGTAGCCAAGAGCTACGATCGATACTGACTCCACGCGACAACCCAGTGCTACGAGGGTTTTTCTTCGTCACTGTATATATTATTTATAGATTATAGAAGTTAGTGTGCTTAGGTTTGATTGTACAGTATAAATGTAAAGGTTAGAACAAATATATTGGTGAGGTTTATACAGAACACAATATGTAGTTGGGAGACCCCAATTATGAAGTCATAACATTCATAAGCAAGTATTTTTTTTATTTTATTTAAATCCGTGACTTATGTGTTCTAAATTTTTTTTTTCAGTAGGTCGTATCCAGTCCAGTAGTTTGTATCTACTACGTGTAAACTATATAGACAAACTCTTCTATCCTATGATTTCTAAAATTTACAGGAGTTTGTTGGTAAAAAAACATAATTTTAACATAATAATTATCAATTTAAAAAACCGAGTTCACAATATTAGTAAAATACGGGACTATGGGACCAATCTGATGAAAGTATAGGTATCCATTAAATAAAAATATTTTATTTTTTCAAATCGATTCATAAATGGCGGAGTTCTGATGTAACACACATATAAATACATCTGAATTGAGAACTATTTCCTTTATGAATTCTGGTCAAAACAACAAGTATTATTGTATGATTGCATGCACTTAAGTAAACTCAGTTATTTTCTACAAAAAACAATAAGCTGTTGCCCTACATCGTTACACCAAAACACAGAACATAAAGCTAAAGAACGCTAATTAAAAATGGTGATGCAAGGTAAATAAGGGATGTAGGTACGTAGCTATACAAGTAGGTATGGAGGACGGAGGGCGTCTCGGAGGGGAGACAAAAATGGCGGCGCATGCAGCTTCTTATGTGCAGTAGGTGAATCGTGACGGCCAAACCCCTAGTGGTGTAAGAATAGAAATACAATATTACTAAATAATATATGATATTGGAATATCTAGTAAAACTAAAAAGTTACTGATGTGCTAGCTTTGGAAATTGCTTTACAAATAAATTAGTTTTGGGTCTAGTAAGTAATTCACGAAAAGTGTCCGAGTTTAACTATTTAAATTTTATTTATTTTTTGCGATAGAGCGGGGTAATTCTGCCAGGGAACCCTGTCAGGCGGTAGCGATCTCGATAGCGTTTTTGTATTGTTGTTATTTTATTTTGGTTAGATAGCAAAAGTGCGATGATGCGCAAGTAATACTAGTAAGAAATCCACACGCTCTGTATGGGACACTTCGTATGTACCTGGCCTTAGGCTGTTACCCTTCGCTTAAATAAACTAGTAGTTTGCTCCGAACTGTGACCTTGCGACCTGTGACATTTTCAGAACCCGATATTGCCAATATTCAAAGTTAAAAATTGTATTGAATAAACTACTTGCCTTCAAAGTTTCATAAAGATCGGATCAATGATACGCAAGTAATCGTCGAACACAGCATACATATAGAAATGCCAAATTGTCCCATTAGAATCTAGAGTCTAGAAACTTCTCTTCGGTCGGTCAGTAACCATTTATTTTTTGTTTCAGCCGGGCTTCCATACAAGGTGTACGGTGGGCATGAGGGCTCGCTCACTGAGAAGCGGAAACAGCGCCGTATCCGGACCACATTCACGTCGGCGCAGCTAAAAGAGTTGGAGAGGGCTTTCCAAGAAACGCACTACCCTGACATCTACACGAGAGAAGAGATCGCCATGAAGATAGACCTCACTGAAGCGAGGGTTCAAGTACGTCACAAATCTCGTCCACGGTTGTGCAACTAACCACGTGCACAACAAAACGCTCATTAGCCAGAGTAGTTTACAACATTTTGCAGACTGAGTGAGAATTTAAAAACTGATTGGGCATTATCTTTAGAATAACCTTGCAAATGGTATAAAGCAATTATATTTTGTAGAGTAGATACAATGACGAAGTAGATAAAAAAAACCTCGAAAAATTGCTTTTTTTGGGCTCTAACATATCAAATTAAAACTTTAAAACTCTTCCTTTTTTTCGTCGGTTAAAAATAATGCCAATATTTTTGTACTAATGCCTACTAATTAAGCACATGGTTATCTTTTAAAATGTGCGGAAAA
The DNA here is from genome assembly GCA_914767915.1 of Agriopis aurantiaria. Lineage (NCBI taxonomy): Eukaryota > Metazoa > Arthropoda > Insecta > Lepidoptera > Geometridae > Agriopis > Agriopis aurantiaria. The sequence continues at coordinate 9,984,383 of OU611987.1, forward strand.
ATTAATAAAACATGGAATGTGTAGGAAATGAGCTTTGGCCGATGACCTCGGCTTTAAGTGGACAGTCCGGGGAACGCACCGTAAAGTCTATACTGAAACAAGGCTTCACTTATGTTACATATTATTATATAAGCAGCATGACTTAGGGTTAAAAAAACACCACAATCAAATTCATATTTTTCGCCCTAATAAAAACGTCTTCGCCGTTCATCATTGTAAAAATAACAAAAACAAGTTAAAAGTAAAAAAACTTAGTGTTTCTGCCTCCTCAACTATTGATTTGGGATAACTATTTATGCAAAATTGAACGTTCCTAGTTGCGATAATGAAGCATTTTGTTACTTATGTAATAAAAGTAACAAAATGCTTCATTATCGCATGCTTCATTATTATGCTTTTACTTTATAGTAAAGCTTTTTAAATATTTTAATTCAGTAAATAGAGTTTACAATATGAAGCTTTGACTCCAAAAGCTTTATCTGACGTGTTAATCACGCTCAAGGCAAAACAGCAAAAAAAATATTTAGGGGATTATTTTTCCAAAAAAAAACCGTTGGTTTCCCGCGCCGTCCGTCACTTCTCTACGGTCCAATTAGTGTCCGGTAATTCGACTGCGGCTGACGGCCGAAAAAAAGGAGCCAACCGACACAGTGCGGCGTGGTTAGCTCTAGTTAATTTCATAATAACCGCTCATTTTTATGTGAGCCTAGCGCGCGACGTGTGCTTCTTTTGAATGTTTAATGCAATCGGCGATGCTCGGGTCTATTGTTATCAGATCACGTCCGGACTCGGAGACCTACTCACGTATTCCGGGACCCACGTCGCCCTCGGCGCGACCGACATTATTGTTTTGGAACTTGTCATAATACTTATTATATTTTCATATTTTAGTTTCGGTTGCATTTGTTTACCGGGTCACTTTTTTACCTAAACGGAAAAATAGATATGTATATAGAGTAGCCGTCTTACTACAAAAGATTTAAGAACGATTTAGACATGTGTTTAGCAGTTGTTTTCCTGTGAAAAATATGTTAAACACATGTCTAAAGCGTTCTTAAATCTTTTGTAGTAAGACGGCAAAAGTCTATGGCATAGTTTGTTTAAATATTTTGGGCTTTCCAAATTCTATTTTAGAACAACAACCAAAATTTTTTTATTCTCTATACAAAAAACTGGACAAGTACGAGTAGGACTCGTGTTCTGAGGATTCCGTTGGACAGAAACCTCAGAGCGCGAGTCCAAAAAAAAAAACTAATGTTGAAATATTGAAAGACAAACATAACTTTGTAGTTGACTATAAGGTTCTTCAATACATTCCAACTACAAAATGTAAGTTTGTAATAGCAAAATAATTATTTTTAAATGATATAACTCCAAATTTGTAACTTTCAGATTTATTCCTATATATATATGTGCTATGAGAACGTGCCTTTTGCCAAATTTCATGATTCTAGGTCAACGGGAAGTACCCTATAGGTTTTGATTCCCCTGTGAAATCGCAAAATATGCGACATAAACGTTTATATCTTTTGATTGCGTTGACTTACAACTTTTTTTTTTACAGCCTAAAGAAACCGTAGATCCGAGTATTTAGTATAAATTTCAACTTGATACCTTTACGCGTTCTTGAGAAAAAGGGTCTTGACAGACGGACAGACAGACGGACAACGAAGTGATCCTATAAGGGTTTCGTTTTTTACTTTTGAGGTACGGAACCCTAAAAAAGGACTTCGGCCGTGTTTTCACCCGCTATCCTACAGGAACCGGTTATATTTCAGGGTAAAAAGCCTGTGTTAATCCAGGGTATAAGCTACTTTCATACCAAATTTCATCTAAATCCGTTCAGTCTTTACGGCGTCAGATGCGAATAAACAAGTCTGCAAGTGTCACACAACTTTCGGATATTTTTTTTAGGATGATGTTTGTAAATCAGACTTCACCGTAGAGTCATGTAGAGTAGAAATCAGAGAGATGTGGTGCTTTAATAAAATCGGCAGTCCATAAATTACATTTAATTTAAATTTAATTAATATAATTTATTGCATTAACGTACACAACACATAAAATTTGCAGCCATAGCCACCAAACTAGGTGTGCCAATACCCTTACCTTATAATGTCTTGTTTGTCGTGCATTGAGATTTTGCAAAATTATGATATTATAAGAATGGTTTTGTCGTAATTACAATTTTAGTTAAGTTTTTATACAACATTTGTATTTAAACAATTAAAAACCCATTTAATATACGTTACAATATTATATTATTTTATTTATACTTAGCCATAACAATGATAATCTTTCGAAAAGATAGGTAATACAAAAGCAATTGAGAGTAGGTATTAAAGGTAGCAGGGGGAAGTAGGGGCGCCAGTGCGGTGGTGGCGCCCCTGCGCGGCAACGAGCACTCATTACGTTAAAAAGTGTATTGGAATGGCGGGGTGCCGCCATAAATATTGCGGGCGGTCGCGTAATTCAAGCGCGCGCGACTCCTGATAATTAAAACTCGACTGGAAAACGCGAATTCACATATTACAATTAAAAACGGGTAACTGCAACGAGTGGGTCGTTATTCGGTAAATATACAAATTAAATTTTATATTGCGTGTACTCGTAGGCGGGTGGATGTTTTAGATGATGTTTTCAGCCGACTTCAAAAAAGAAGGTTCTCACTCAATTTGACTGTATTTTTTGTGTGTGTATGTGCTCGATATCTTCGTCGATAGTAAACCGATTTTACTGATGCTTTTTTATTGAATTGGATATATTGTAAACCGCCGTTCGATCACCGTTCAAGCAAAAGTCAGCAACACTTCAAAATAGCTAGATACAATTACCCATCACTAAAATATACTTACATTCATACATACAGTCACGCCTCTTTCCCATTGTTGTAGGCAGAGACAACATCTCTCCACTTGCTACGATCCTGACACACATCTTTCGTCATACAAGCTCGTCGGTTACGGGTACTTTTGACAGGCCTTTTCTCAACAGCAGGCCTAGCACGGGCCGTGGACAAATTGTCTTTCCACCGTTTTTATCCACGCCTAGACGCGACAAAGCTAGAATATGGATACGTTTGTCTTTTTCTCGTGGGATAAAAACGGTGGAAAGACAATTTGTCCACGGCCCGTGCTAGGCCTGCAGGCCTTCAATTTGGTAGTCATATGGCTTACCGCGGCTTGCCCATTTACGCTCGCCACATAAATTTATTTTGTCAATCTTCTTTCACCCAACCTTTCTATATGTCCGAACTATCTAAGCTTTATTCTAAATCTTTGATACAACTTCTTCTTCCACACCACAACGTTCCCTTATCACGCTGTTCCTTACTTTTCACACTACTAAATGTAAACAAACAATGCATTTAGCATCCTTATGAGAAAGCTCAGATTCCGCAGTGCATCTTTGAAGCGGTGGTTCCTGATTTATTTGTAGTTATTCGGTCTTGAATCGCGTCCTTTTGGGACAGGGCACGGAGGTCTAACAGCATACTGCAGTGCTTGTCCGATAATTTGTACAGCCCTATTTGTAGGTTTTGGATATCTGTGTGTTTTATATAATACTAGCTGACCTGACAGACATTGTCCTGTCTTAGAACTGTCAAACACGCAAAGTCAAAATTGTAAATCTTATATTTTTACACCTTGGGTTACATTATTGGAGTTTTAGTAAGGAACCCTATTTAAAAAAAATGTATAATATAGCTTATGTCACCCGGGGATAGTGTAGCTTCCCAACAATAAAAGAATTTTTCGAATCGGTTCAGTAGTTTCGGAGCCTATTCAATGCAAACAAACAAACAAACAAACAATCAAATCTTTCCTCTTTATAATATTATTATATAGTATAGATGTGGTACCTACTTAAATTTTTATTTTATAGATAGCATAGATATTTAAAAACTAGTAATACTAATCCCCCGAAAATGAAAAATGTCCCGAATATTAAATTTTTTTTATACACTGTTCTAAACTATCACGGTTGTTCACTACAGGTATACGATTATTAACGGAATATTCACCGTGATAAGGTTGTGGATGGAGTTCCTGATATTTCGGCTCAGGTACATGCACCATGTTCAAGGGAAGAAAAAGTGGTTAGCATTTAATTTTAATTTTATAGTGTACCAAATATGAGTTTATGTGCCTATATACAATACTAGTAGGCCGCCCCGGCTTCGCACGGGTATAGATATATGGATATAGCCTATGTCAACCGGGGATAGTGTAGCTTCCCAACAGTGAAAGAATTATTCAAATCGGTTCGGTAGTTTCGGAGCCTATTCAATGCAAACAAACAAACAATCAAATCTTTCCTCTTTATAATATTAGTATAGATAAATCCCTGCGACCCATAATTTTTCGGAACCCGATTTTGTCCATCATCATAGTCAGCCTTTTAACAGTCCACTTCTGTATTTTTAACCTACCCACGAAAAGGTGTTTGAGGTGGGTATTTTGACCATATAAGAACTTTTTTTTTTAAATGAACTACTTGCCTACAAAGTGCCATGAAGATCAGATCAACTTTATGCAAGTTATCTTCGAACAAACCTTGCATAGAAATGCCGACTCGTTCCATTAAAATCTGAGACCTCTCTTCGCTCGGTCAATTATAAACACATTTCATTTAGGTACTTACATCTTCTTTTCCTTTCACTACGACGGTTCTTATCAAGCATTTACATAAAAATACAAACGTCAAGAGAAACACCGGCGCGTCCTAATTCAACACTGCTCGAATTCATCAGTGGCAGTGCGCAAACATTGTTCCCAAACGTAAGCGTTAAATAAACGCCGAATTTACAGTAAACCTTCAGTCTCGTGCCGCGGCCAGCTGATACAAAAAAGCCACACTGAAGTTGAAAGGGTAGACTTTGATTCCTTCTCGCAAGCCCAATTCACTTGAGGAAACTATGACAGCACCTGTGCTCTTGTATTGGCTTAATTCACAATGAACGGAGAAGAAAATCGTGCAATCAATCAGACGCTACATAATACACATTTTATTTACCTATGATGAAACTTTCATCATCATCAGCCGGAAGACGTCCACTGCTGAACATAGTCCTCCCCCTATAACCTCCACACTGAACGACAGCCTGCGTTTTGCTTTTGATGAAACTTTAATTAACATTTACTCGTTTTTACTCTCCTTTGTTAGAAATTCTTGTCTCATTCACCTCACCCATATTGAAATGCGATATTTCAAATCAGAAATGGCGAATATGTCAAATGGCAGGTATGTTTGCTCATAGTGTTTTATTTTCATTTTTATAACAATGGTTTTTTTTTCTATTTAGCAGTTTAGTTTACAGGCAGAGTTTAAAGGAAAATTGTTGTCATTACCATCTTGCCTGATTGAGTCTAAAACGAAGGAAACAATACAAACCCTGTTATTATTCTCAATACAAAGCACTGCCAAAGCCAAAGTCATGGGAGGCCACGACACGGCGGCAAACCATTAAACCATGTTCTACTAAAATATGAAAAAGCAATGTTTCCCAATTATTTTGCACTGAAATCCTTAGCCATCATATAATGGAAATCTACCCAAAACCGGGTCGGACCACCTGCTACCGCGAGCAAAAGGAATCGCTTGAAAAATGACCAGCTGCTTTTTAATACTGAACGTATTTTTTCTGGCCACGTTGTCATAGGGCTCGGGCAATTTAATCCATCACGCGGTGTTGCGCACCACCGTCCAACTCAATAAATTCTATATTATCGCAGACGATTCTGGTTTTATTGTAACTCCGGCCGGCTGGAGAGATTAGTTCCGAGAAGAGGGGTTGAATTTTTTCAATAGATTTCTTTTCGGTATTGGGAAATATGTTTTTATGAAGTTACTCACAATTTTATTTGTTGCCCGTGATCCTACCAGTTGGACAACGCAGTTGGACCACGGGTAATAAACTCAACAATTAAAGTAATTAATACGTCTTTGATAAAATAAACCGACTAAGTGCGAGTCCGGCTCGCACACTGAGGGTTCCGTACCACTACATAAATTGCTATCTACTAAAGTACAAATAAATTGTGCAAAAAGACAACATCACACCCAAGCGGTCACCCATCCAAGTACCGACCGCGCCCGACGTTGGTTAATTTTGGTGAAGAGAAATTTGACACTGACTCGCACTTGGCCAGTATCATTATATAATTTGTTGTGCTACTTTAAAATGTGTACTATAATTATGCTAAGTTTGAAGCTTGTACGTATTAGCGTTTGAACATTAGAGCAATTATAAAAATACGTTTGTTGTATGGGTTTTTTTTTAAAACTTTTTGATGTTATTATTATTTCTTAGTTAATCCGCCGTAACATTACAAACGGACAGACGGACAGACGGACAGACGGACAGACGGACAGACGGACAGACGGACAGACGGACAGACGGACAGACGGACAGACGGACAGACGGATAGATGGACAGACGGACAGACGGACAGACGGAAAGACACACAGACGGAAAGACGCACAGACGGACAGACGGACAGACGGACAGACGGACAGACGGACAGACCGACAGACGGACAGACGGACAGACAGACAGACGGACAGACGGAAAGACGGACAGACGGACAAACGTACAGATGAACAGACGGCGTAGGTTTAGTAATACGGTAGTAATACCGGTTTACTCCCCTTGGGTACGGAACCCTAAAAATGACTATCAAAAACTAGCTACGCCCCGCGTTTTCCCCCGCGTTGAAAATCTGACAGGAACCATATATTTCTCCGAGTTAAAAATCCGGACAGCTTATGTCACTCTTCAGCCCTTTTACTTTGATCATTGCACTGTTCTTGCGTTGAAGAAGAAAAAACAATATTAGTAGATAGGTTGAATAAAAAACTTGAGTATAACGTTAAATAGGCAGTCTATCTGTCAGTCGAAACCTGACGGGGGACAATGCGAGCCAAGCAATAAAGATTGACGTGCCGGCCACCAGAGGCACTGCAAAATGTCAATCTCTAGATCTTACGGTCAGTCCAGAGGGAATGCACCGTCAGCCGGAGTCGATGTTTGTCTGATGCATAAGATGCATAATTGCGCTGGACTACCCTTCCAAGCTCGGCAGCAGATCGTATATACTCGTATATGCCATCAAAGTCAAAGTTAAATAAATATAATTTGTGATCAAAATGCTGGCCCCTACTTTGCTCAAAGCGTGAGCATAGCTAATATTACTATGGGGCAGCATTTTCTGAAAAAATCTCATTGATAGCGATTTAATAGATTAGGATTTTCCTTAGATTATCTATTCATACTTTTTTTGTTATTGTTAAGTTCGTTTCTTTTTAGACTTCATGTCAATGTAGGTAAAGTTTGTAGTCTGCTGAGCTCGAAATCATTCCTTTGCTGAGTTAGAGAACCCCTGACCCCTCATACGAAAATCATATAGGTACGCAGGTACGTAGTTTCGTATAGGTACAAATGGAAAAGAGGAACATTACTTTCTTAAAAGTAATGTTGATTGATTTTGAGAGATTAAGGTAAAATAGAGAAATAACATCAATAGACATTGATGCAATATTTTTATAGTTGCGCACAACTACGCAAAAACGAGTATAATTCATACTTTTATGTGTATCAGAAAGTATATTTTTTTCCATCATAGCTTCTAATGTTGAAGGAACACTCTTTTTAAAGTTCCTTGTATAATTTCTTAGATGTACCTACCTAAGCTGCTTGTAATCCTTAATAACAGATCAAGGGCTATTGAGACAGTTTTACTATTCAATAGTAATGTGATACAAAGCATCATCGGTCGCTGTGATCGTTTTATTTTGTGACATGCACTCCCCCTCGCACAGGATCGAGCAGGTGTCGCACGCGGCTCGCACACGACCCGCACACGGCACGCGCGCGGCACGCACTCCACTCTATACTTGTGATTAGACACACTTGCCACAAATGTTTGTCGCTCTGAGCCTTCCAATGGGACAAAGACAACCATTGTGCGCTTCAATGACGACATTTGCGAAACCATAATATTGTTATTAGGGAGATTGGGTTGTTGCGAAATCGTTTTTGTTGTTTTTGGACTGATTTATTCGCTAGTAATATTAATCAATCATAATAGAAATGGAGTAGTGGACGGGACGTACGTAGACGTGACATATGTCGATATAGACATCGAATCGATTTATATTCATAACCAAAAGAAAAATAAAACAAAAAAAAAATATGTAAGTGTAAGTGTTTCTTCTGAGCGTTAATCAAAACGCAAAAACAAACTTATTATTTATAGATTGGGTGCTTGCGAAACATCTCTTGTTGTTTTGGACTGATTTATTCGGTAAGTAATATATATAATTAAAAATAATGGAATAGAGTACCTAGCAGTAGACGTGTCGATATAGAATCAGCATCGAATCGATTTATATTCTTAATATTAAATTATTTATTCAATTAATTATTTATATATTTAAAACAAAAAAAGCTTTCATGAGCCTCAGTTCTGAGCAAAGCAAAGCAAAAACCAATTTTTTATAATTTTGATTTATTACGGTCTTTAGGTGACTGTTATGGTAACCTAAAGTATTTAATTTAAACCTACCTCCTCATTCTCCGTATATTATAAAGAGAAAATAATTGCCAGCAATTACTTCATAGAATCCTATTCTTTATGCCAAATCTAGTTTCAAAAGCTTTTAATACAAACAACACCCATGTTATATCACTAAACTTTGAAATTACTACCAAAACGTATATTGATCCAATCTGCGTACAAATGAAACTATGGCATTAAAGTAATGAAACGGTTTAGTTAACCCTTGGCTAATCGCGTTGATTGCCGCGGTACGGGATCAAGTAATCACTTAGCGCGGCTGTCTAGTGATTCTAGAGGTTATGGACAAGGCATTACACGCTACTTAAATACAGGGTAACTACTTAACTGTAGTACAATGATTAGATGGCGTGTCTCTGGCTCAACGCATAAACATTGCCATTCAACGTGATAACGCCACCATGCTGGGTACGCTGCCAACGCTGTAGTGAGCTTTATCATTTGGATTGTCTTTAGACCTTCAACGGTATGGGCAGTCCAACTGTTTTTGGTTAATAAAGTTAATAAAGAAAAAGTAAAAATAATAATCAAAAGTTATGATAATAGAACCCAATAAACACGCTAAAACGGTAATAGAGTCGTTTTAATTATAGTTCATCAAATGGTTTTACCAAAACCATTACGACCACACCATTGTACCAGACGACCTAAAAGAGACCGCAGGGAAACGCTGGATGCAAGCCGCTTCCAACTGGCCCTTTTGGAGATCGACGGGGGAGACCTATGTCCAGCATTGGGTGTTCTATGCCTAAAATGATGATAATGATGAATGGTTTTACATTTACCTACAAGAGGTTGTAAAATTCATCAAGGTTACAGCTCGATTTTAAGAGTCCTGTGCTAATGTCGAAATACCACCCGCCCATTTCCCTTTACCCTACCATAGAAGTTGTGGAGATGAAGTTTAACAGCTTGAAGACACTATTAAAACCAACCTAGACAATTAAAAAAAAATACCACGGCGGAATTCAAACAGATGCTCTTTGGGTTTATGCCCCGGACTCTATATCCACTAAGCTACGGCTAATCCTAAAGTGTGGAACAAAATTTCAAATATAAAAAAAAATACTTTCGAGTTTGTAGTGATAATGCACAAAAACCTTCACTGCAATAGTAATTTTCCCATGTCATTCAATAATCTCTCTAATCGTGCGAAAATATCGAGATGATAATCAGGCGGGACGAATTAAAATATCAAATGTCGCGTACGTACATTCGTGGGACAAGGATCAGGGGAGAATTGGACAGGGCACGGTGCGCGGGCGCAATCAGCCGCACCTAGTCGTATGAGTGGGACTTTTAAGCAGCATATATTTTTTTTGACGGAACAGTATGGGATTTAAAGCCCGCGAATTTTAAGAAATTTACTGTGGTATGTGTGTGGGCGAAATACGAATTTTCAAAATGTAAAATAAATCATAAAAATATGGGATTCGATCACAGATTCGATACTTGTTTTATAAATCAAATATTTGCTGCCCCCAGAAAAGATTCATTGTGCCAAAAACGTTATACAAGAACATACGGATACATGTTACGAGAAACTTTTTTTATTTATTTTCTTGATTTTGTTTTACCCGACGCAAAAAGAGGGGCGTTATAACGTATGTTTAATGTATATGTGCCTGTGTATCTGTCAGTGACATCGTAGCACTCAAACAGCTGAACTGATTTTGAATTTGTTTGTTTTTGTTTGACAGGTGACCTGATCGAAATTGTTCTTAGCTATGATTCAAAAAAATCTGTTCAGCTGTTTGTAGATTATCAGTTTTTGTATCGAAAAAAATATTATCAATTCATACTTGTTTCTCAGTGCTATTAGTCAATATCTCATCTAATAGGTTTCATCCTCTGCAGAAGATTTAAAGATCATTTATTGCAAAACATAAACATAACAATAAAAACAAAAAATGGTTATTGGGTCTCTTTTTACACGTGTTGATATAGATCACTAAAGTGTTTTCATTATTAGAATAGAATAGAATAACTTTTATTGTTTCAAACTGGTACATGAGTTGTTACAAATACATACATCATTGAGTATCACAGCTCTACCCTCTTCGGGCGTACAATATTTTCTTAGCCTAGATTTTTATTGTTTCCATTACACCATAAAAAAGAAAAGAATAAATACAGAGGTATGCAGCTTAAAATAGTTACATAATAAACTATTTTCGGTAATACAATTATAATTACGCCATTTTCATAAAACGGATCAAAGCCGCGGTCTTTGCTATTTCGCTATAAGTACGTGAGTCTATGAAACTATATAATTTGTATAAATATCGCCTACTGCTTATCGACTGCTATAACGGTGCTGGTACTTCCCATTCTTCTAATCTCGTACTTCCCACGGAAATACTTGTCACGGCTGTTACAGTACCCAATGTCACGCCTGCCGCATGGATCTATTGTGTGACCATAGTCATTTTGTAATTCTAATGTTACTCTATGATGTTCTGAAGTAACTTTATCAACAACAGTAAAAAATATTTATCTATACTAATATTATAAAGAGGAAAGATTTGATTGTTTGTTTGTTTGTTTGCATTGAATAGGCTCCGAAACTACTGAACCGATTTGAAAAATTCTTTCACTGTTGGGAAGCTACACTATCCCCGGGTGACATAGGCTATAATCTATACCCGTGCGAAGCTGGGTCGAACCGCTAGTTCTATTATAAAAAGAAGTTCTTAAGTCGACTGTATTTTTACAAGTTTTTATTTATCTTGCATTGTTATGGTCAAATATATAGTATGGGTCAAATCTTGCAACTGAATTTTAAAACAGTTATCCTCAACCGATTGAGCAGATTTTGCATACACAGTTTGGATGACAATGCATGATTAGATTGGTTAGCTAAGTGACGTCAAAGATGGTGGACCATAAAAAGAAAGGGATTGCTGAGAAGAATACGAAAAATAAAATGACGTCACACTAAATTCAATATGGCGGACGCCTAAAGGTTTGTTCCGCGATATTTTAACCAACTGAACAGATTAGAATGTATTTTATTGAATAGGCTATATATTGAAGTACCTTTTAAAATAAAATAAAATATTTCACATCTAAGGTTGGAAAATTGGGGCAAGAATCTCGTTTATTAAATTTCGTCCACTTTTAAAAGTAGTGTTTTTAATTCTTAGTGATTTTTGAAATTTTATTGATATTAAAGTATACGTTATTTAGTATACGTTTGTTACTCTACTGTAGTATACTCCGTTCGCTATTGGATGATCGCTTACATGTGCAGTAAATCGCAAAATGAAAACTTATATACTTTTTTATAATTCAAGCTCCAACTTATTAGTTATGGTACGTTTAAAAATCTAACAAATGAAATTAATATATTGGATTGTTATTCAGGTTATAGCTATTTCTGCAGTAGTCAGCGATTATCCGATAGCAAACGAATTATAAATGTTAAAATCAATGAAGTGAATCATTAAAGAATTTAGAAACTTATTTTTTGAAGTCGGATAAAAAGGGTTAAATAAGTTTCAGTTATTGGTAAATGCCATAAAATCAAGTGGCAATAAATAATAGGTAATTTCGTGACTTAAACCATGAAAAATGCTATTCGACAAAATTGCGTCCCATTCATTGTAATGCACAATATTAATTTTCCATAGCACACCATTCTTCGTTATCTATTCACCGCTAAGAGGCGTGCAAATCCGAGCAGGCACTTAAACCGATTAAAAAGTGACTCGCACCAGTGTAGAGGAGCTACGGAGGGCGTAGCTAATGCTACACTTGCGTAGGTGCTGTTACGTAATTGTTTTTGTATTTGGGCACAGAATACGTATATTATTAGGGTTCAAATACTATATGTAAATAGTTTTTAAAGAAAACCATTCTTGGGTAAATACAGAAGAAAAAAGCATAACACAAAGTTATTTATCTTAAATAACTTTCAGTTAGTTCGTTCTAGGTTCTTTATTTAAAAAATATTAGACTTTAATTCAGCTTTGATTTGATTTAAAAAAAAAAAAAGTGTAATCAGTCTAAAATAATTTGATACATCAAAGTTACTCCTAGGGTCTTACGGTTAATTATTTAATTAATTTCTAGTTAATAGCGCGTATATGGCAGGACGCATCGATTCTCAGTTTGATTTGAATTTTCGATGCATTTGAACAAAATCGATGCTAGATTTTTGCAATGACTCGTAATAGTAATTCTAATTTATTGATTTTTCATGTTATTCTGTTTTTCAAAAGAATTAACGTTGGTATTTTATGACTTCTTTTTTTTAAAGCGTGTGAACACTATTCTACTCATAGTTCTCACACAAATCCCTGAGGTTACCGAAATTACCGCGAACATATCCTATAGTAGCCCACACCGAATACTGTAAGCAACGACTTGATAATTTTGCCTCCCTTATTTTTCAATAGCATTTGTATATATCCATCCTTTTCCCTACAGTGGGTGCAATTATTTTTCATTTAGCGCGTCGCATCACGAGGTCCCGAGGGACTATGCGGGAGCAAGTGTGACTATCGTCCCATAGGATTCAACTACAATTTGAATGTGAGAACATAGCTTTGGCAATTTTTTTATTAGTGCAGTATTGGGGGTCTGTGACGTGGGAGATTTAATAATTCTAATTAAAATACATCATAAAAAGTTGAGACCCTTGAGAAGTGCCAACTTTAGACAAACAAATTATCCATACAAAGAAGTCACTTCAGTATGTTGTAATTAGTTTATAGTCTTTATTGTGATGTACTTGTAATTTTGAAATAAATCGTTATTAGATTATTAGATTCTTGTAATATTGTGTACTTGTACAGATTTAGCAAAATGCAAACAAACGCGAGTGAAAGCATTTGAGCGAATTTAAGCGCTTGCGCTGCTCCGCTTGCTCGTTTGCCATTGCTGTTTTACCTCGCGCGAAACGTACCGATATTTAGCGAGCACAGGCGCACGCTAGGGAATTCTATTTTCTCTGGGCCCTTATACTCTATCTTACATGAGATTCCTTGCCATAAATGCGTGACGTCATATCATAAAAATATAATTCAAAAATGAATTCTGTGCCCATTCTCTATGGCAAGGCCTTTGTATACCCTCAATAGGGTATACAAAGTCCTTGCTCTATGACCACATAAACTTGTAACAGTTTCAGTCAAGTTTACTATTGCGATGCGGTGCGTGACGCGCTCGTTTTGAACAGTTAAAAAAAAACAAAAAAACATACAGTCGAATTGATAACCTCCTCTTTTTTGAAGTCGGTTAATAACTTGGAACAAGCTAGCGCGTTTTGTGCGCGTTTTTGAAGAGAATATAATATCTAATCGAAAGCCTCGTTTGACGAGTTTAAATTTTTAAACCATGGTTATTGTGTAATTGGAGACCATGGCTATTATGTTGTTACACGTTTACGATGTTTTATTGGCGTGTTTTGTGGTTTAATACAGAATTAGGACCCTGATACGTCCACACCAACTCGTTCGTTCTCGTTTGGTAGTTTTTGTTCCCGTGCATTTGCTAGGTTTGTATACGGCATCAGAAAACCTAAACCGAAAAATAAATAAAAAAAGAAACTTCTTTTCTACTATGCGTGTTTATTCATGTCACAGTTCTCTAAAATAAGCGCACTGATTGAGGACTGCGTGCAAATATAACAAAATGGAGTTAAAAGAGCAAGTTCATCTTTGTGCCATTTGTGAGTCAGTAGACAGAGGCACGCCGTCGGAAGTTATCAGCCAGAGCCGATGTTATGGACATCATAACTGATGTGGCGCGAGGGTCGCGTGATTTACACCACATATACTCGAGCATTCTTCACTTATTGCTTATAGGACTACCTATTGTTAAATTTTTGTAAATTATACCTAGCATCTAATATAGAAACGTAACGAGTACCTAATGTGCATGGTTTTGAACTGTTGAAGTTCATAATTTTGTGTCGCAATTAACAGTTTGACTTGCTCGAGATCTAATGAAAAACAATTAATTTTGTATCATTAATCTGTGGAAATCGCATACTGTACGTTTTACGCGATCTTTTTTGCCTCACACCCGCAATATGTGGAATGAACTTCCTCCTACGGCATTTCCGAGTTACTATAACGTGGGGTTCTTCAAAAGGGTTGTTAAAAAGTCTTTAAAGGTTGACAACGTATCTGTGATGTCACAGTGTTACATATTCCATATGTGACAGTGATCATTTACCATCAGGCGGTACGTTAGCTTATGTATTCCACCTAGCATTAAAAGAAAATCACTTCTCAATGTAAGGGCGAGCAGATGGATTTTAAAGCAGATGCCTGCTTGGGTAAATTATAATTCCCAAGTTTGGAATCTGCAGTCAAGTATATAGTAATTTTTGCTACCACCATCATCATCATCATCTTTTTTCATACACAAAAAGATTTTAAAACTTTAATTTAAAATACATCTGCGCTCATGGCTGACTAAGCAATGTGGGAACAATAGATGTGGTAACATATGCAAATGTGCAGGTGTCCATAGGCGGCGATTACCACTTACCATCAGGCGGACAGCATGCCTGTTTGCACTCTTTTTACAATAATTTAGTTTTTGCTAATGTGCTGTTGTGACCAGTTAAGCAGATAGGTATCAGCACAAAGTTGTCCAGCTTGCGCGTTTTTTACCGTACTTACCTAAACTTGTGTACTTAAATTTCATGTTTCTACGATTCCCTTTTCAAGCAAACTGTTAGTTACCTACATTTTTGTACTATAATTGTTTGTGACTTGTAATTTCTAAAGGAAAAATGTTTTTGGCTTCATCATATTGCGTTTATCACCCAATGATGAATAAGTAACAAAATAATCGTCATTTATTAGCGTCAGGGCACCGAACGCCCCACATTTGTTGCAAAAATCACAAATGCCCTCCGCTTACGAGCCATTTACCGATTACTTGTCCTGAACAGCCGAGCTATTGTCTGCGAGTTAGGGCTCCGGCACACTTGCTACTTTTACCATTAAGGGACGAAAAAATTTACGTAGATGTTAAGTTACGTATCGAATTTCATACATAGTGGCAACACAGCGCCTAAATTTAATACGTTTTTGTACTTACCTCCAGAACTTGAAAAGTATATAATTTTTTTATCCTACTAGTTGATGAGCGATGGTGGACGAAGCATGTGAGCTTTACAACTGATGGCACCCAGTTCGATCCTCGGTTCTGCGCCATATACTTATTTAGTACACAAATAAATTATGTGCAGTTTCGATGCCATCTCTTAAAAACGGTGAAGGATAACATCCCAAGGAAACCGGGTAAGTCCAAGAACCTTAAAAGTTCAAAGACATAATGACGTTCAACAACAGGCACTGGGCCAACATAGTGGATTAGGTAGGGCCCGTCCTCTCTCTCTCTGAGAGAAGGCTTGTGTCCCAGCAGTGGGAACATGATAGGCTGTTTAATGATGATCCTACTAGTTTCACATAGTTAAGAAAACGGCTTAACAAGTATAAATAGTATTTTTTTCAAAATCCCTTTAAAAGAGCTGATAACCTTCAAACGGCTGAATATTTTTTTTTTAATCATAGCTAAGAAAATATTAGTACAAACCACTTTAAAAAAAAATGTTCAGCCGTTTGGGTCCTACGATGCCACAGATATACACATTTAACTTATAACACCCCACTTTTTTCGTCGGGGGTTAAAAAGAAAGTAAATGTAAAAAATCGATTAAAACAAATGTCTAAAAAAACTGACATACTTTTATGTTTATTATGTTTAGTATTTTAGTTTATGGCTTCGACCAAAATAAAATGAATGGACGGGCCCAGAAGAAGCGCATTTTTGACGATTACAAAATGAGCGCCGGCGCTCACTTCGTTTCAATCGGTTATAATTAGGTGTTGAAGTATGTGTCCGACGGTTTTGACTCGTTTTTACTGAGCAAGTTCAATGGTTATGGCCCGTCCATTCATTTTATTTTGGTCGAAGGTTTATGGCATATCCTTGATTGTATGAAACTAGAAGGATAACAAAATAAAACGGAAAGTTATACTTTTCAGCCCTTAATAGTGTGATCAGTCACAAAAAATTTACGATATCAGTTGTACACACATAACATATTTAAAAAACTAGAATCGTCAATATAGCTGTGGCAGTTGTGATAACCGCATGTTTATATAGAGCAGAAATGTTTCCACAAAGTTGTCAGTTGTTGTTAGAGGCACCGAGTGTGCGAGTGCCCTTATTTACTCTATTTCCATCTCCAGTTTCCTGGTGACATTTGTCATTGCGATCGGGCTCGATTTCTTCCACTGGCTTGGTTTATTGACTAGACATGTTGACAGTGTATTACAGTAATGCTCGGGACAAGTGTTATGGGGACGATGACCGGTTTATGAAGCTAAATTGGAATATATAGGGAATAAAAAAATAAAACGACGTTATTTGGCTGAGATAGAGCTAAAAAGATGCATCACTTTTGAGGAGACTTTTTTTTTAAATTCGGGTCACAAGCTTGTGTTCCGCCTGATGGTAAGCAGAAACCACCTTCTACGGACCTGCAACACTAGCGGTGTTGACGGTGCTTTGCCAGCCCGTAAAAGTTGTTATAGACACCCTTTTTAAAACGCCTTATGTTGAAGTTCGGTGGAAAGACCTCTGAGGGAAGGACATTCCATACTAAACGTGTCAGGTCCGCGGGAGAAAAGAGTGTAAAAATCGGACGGTGTGGGATTTCCAGCATTGCAAGTTGTGGGGTTAAGCTTTTTGACGGTGTCGGGTTATGCGGTAGTAGAAGTCTGACGCAGACGGACTGGTGGAACGTTCCAGTATCTTTCGTAATTTTAAAATGCGCCCGAGATTTTTCTATTTATCCCATATTAATTGGACTTAAAAGTTCTCTATGCCCTTTCAATGATAGTTACAAAATTTTATCAAAATCGTTAAGCCGTTTTACCGGCAGTAACAAACAGACAGTCAGAAAAATAGAGAGGCAGAAAGTGTCTTGCACACGATTCAAATAACATGCACAACACAAGGATGCGCGTGCAAGAGCAGGCTGCATGTATGTAATGATACGTTCATCTTTCTTTAGTTGCGCAGATTAGATGCTCCGAGTGCAAGACAAAATAAAGTCAGTGTTACGTTCACGTCTTTGAGATCTCAGGTTTTAATGGGACAAGTCGGTGTTTCTGTTTGTATATATGTTTATTTGTTTGACGATATCTTGAGTAGGTACCGTTAATCTGATTGTTTTTTTTTTAAGAAAGTAGTTCACTTCAATACAATTTTTAATATTTAATCTGAGCAAAATCTTTTAGCGGTTTGCGAAGGTATAGGGGTTGCGAGGTCTTGGACAAACAACTAGTTATACTTGATATAAGTGTGAATAAATGGTAGTGTGGAAATTAGAAACTCAGGTTATATTAATTTGTATGAATTTGATTATTTTACAAGGTCAATGCGCCACCGTACAACAAAAATCTGCTGATTGTTATCAGTCATTTGACGGGTCGCGTGCCTACCGATAAAATCAATCTCCCACGGTTACTCAATAAGCTCAGTAATGCACCTAGATAATAACAAGATTG